>JARFJA010000001.1:21587500-31587500 GCA_036326145.1 Rhagophthalmus giganteus | reverse complement strand
AATGTAAATTGTGCTTCGTTATGATTTTACGTCTTACATAATGTAGACAGGCTCCCCTCGGCGACAGACAAATAACATGTGTGTATTACGGTCAATTAAATACACGGAGCGGTTCTTAACATTGCATCAAGTGAATTCACTGGCGATGCTGTCATCACTTGTACTGCTGTTTGATAATGTGTGAAATTGCTGAAGTTAATCGCTTTAATCGGTACAACTATAACTCCACGACATTAAACGGGAAAAGGGACTCGATTGGCTACACATTCTGAATCATTTCTTCTGAATGAATTGTGACGGTTTTAATGGAAGCGTCGCCGGACAAACGCTATTAGACAAATTGTTTTAGGCAGTAATTTACCTGTAAGTATACTAAATTGCGGGGCTTTCAAATAAAATGAGCAGAAAATGATCTTTTAACAGTCCTCGGGTTTCATTTTACAATAATTTCGAATACGACGAAAAAATCCATAAAACGTTCGAATTAGAGTTCGGAAATACCATTAAAATACAATTTAGCGTAAGTTAGTATTTAAAATGTCGGGAATTTCTTCGTGTTCCGTCAGATTATGTATTTACGTAAAAGTCCAAATTAAATAATCACTGGAAATGGCCCCCCTATTTACAAATAATAATTTAAAATAATAGGAGTATTTTAAGTAAATACTGTTAGTTATTTATACGGAATGAAGTATTTTTTAACACAGTAGTACATATTGTTCGTTACAATAAATAGTCCCACGTTAAGTTCAGAATTATATGGGTCGTTTGATAAGTTTGATTTTCAGCCAGAAGGGACGCGTTGTTTGCGTTTTACAGACGTTTGAGGCGAGCACTGTGGCAGTTGCGATTAAAATGAAAAAACTTTTTTCTGTAGAAATGGTCGGTCGCCTAGATCAAAGCGGAGTTGGACGTGGTTCGTGGGGACTCTGCATCGCCGTTGAAGACTGTTTAATTGTGGATTGAATTGTGGATTAAGTTGAAGCCATTACGACCGATATCGTTAAAAGAATCCATAAAAACAATTACAATAACCCATTATACGACATATTATTCGAACGTTTAAACGAATTAAGCTGCAACAAAAATGGCAAAGATTGACGCGTAAAAAAGCGCCCTTTCATCAAAACAACAAACTGTCTCATAAATCGACCGTCACAATGGCAAAATTGCACGAATTAGACTTCGAATTGATTCCCCGTCCACACCCTATTCTTCGGACTTGATCCCGTGCGACTTACTCTTTTCGTTTCCAAATTTGAAAATTTGATTCGGCGATGCGTATTTTGCAGCATTTTAGAAAATTCACTTTTCCGACAGGAAAAAACGTCGGAACTTGACCGGATTTGCCGAACCAAGTACATTATTTGCAATGGATTTTTACAAAAAAAAAACGACATTTACTTGCTTTTTTATCATTCGTATCGAACGACCTACGTATACATACAGGGTGGGTAAAAAGTCCCGCGCAATATCGATAATTTTGTAAATATCAATTTTATAAAAAAGTGCTTTTCGCAAAAATTATTTATGATATAAAACTGAACAACAAGGTGATTTTGAAAATTTCATGTACTTTCCCGTTTTGCCGGTAGTGCGCTAAGTGTGCGTTGTTTTTTTTAATAGGTACCCGTAGTTTTGGTAACATTTATGAAAAGGCCATTTTCGGGTGATTATAATTGCATAAAATTTTTGTATGGTCACATAAGGAAATTTTCGTGAAAATTATACTCAAATTTTTTTTCACAAAACTGCTGTTGCACACGCTAAATAAATTATTTTTATGTTTTATATAATTTTACCTAATCACGTGATTATTAACGTTACTTCCACTTAATATTCGAAATAAATTCCTATTTTATTAACTATTAACTATTTTTATATTCGCGAATGAAGAAATAACCAAACTGATCAACGCAAATCGGACACATGTAATATTGATGTAAATTCAATACCTCTAAATATAGGTATATTAATTTCCTGCAGTTAAACCGACCGAAATGATAGGTAATGTATATGTGTCGGTTCGTTTGTTCCTCGAAAATATAAAAACTTTTTCAGTACGTCAATTCTCTATATTTATGTATCCATTAAAGTTTTATTCGTAATAAATTGTCATCGAGGGAAGTAACGGTAATTAGAAGTCGATTTTATAGTGTTACCTTTGACAAATTTAATGAATTTATAATGCCAAATTTAATTTGAATAATGTAAATTTCAAAGTTTCTATTAATTTTTTAAGATTCAGAATAACCGCCTGCTGAGCATTATCTGCGTGTTTATTTCCATACATTTATGTAATAATGGTAATATGGCGCTCTAACGGCGATCAATTGAGAATAACGAAATAAATTTGCCAAGTTGTAACTGCTCGTTGCTACAACTTTTTTATTCGATGTCTTAATAGACGGTAACAAATTTATTATTATAATATATTGCAGACATATTACCTATTATTCGAAGCTGCCGTATTTGTGTGTCAAATGAAAAGGTAAAATTTGTGAAAATTGCCCCTTTTGAAATGTTAGCAGTGTGTAATTGTTTCGTTTAGACGAACGTATGTAGTAACCGCCGTCTGAACTATAATTTCACGCCGTTTTGCTCTGCGTGTGAACAAACTTATTTATATTACTTATCTTTGTTGAAAATGATTCTCGACTATATTTTATTATAAGTTGTTGGGCTCGTTTGTTAGACGTATCTATGTATCTAATAGAAAATTTTGTTTTTTTTGACGCAGCTTTTCGAAATAAGAAAATTATTTTTTGAAAAATAGGAATGGAAAAACTATTGATTAATAATTTAATCAAAGCTTCTATTTTGAAAACCTGTCCTGACGACGGATCAACCTCGTGGACCACTTAGGGCCAGTTGTACCACAACCGATCACCGCTGAACCTCTTTCAATTGCCATGTAAACAATTGTTTAAACAATCATTTCTATGGTGATTGACCGACGATCAGTTGTTATGCAACTGGCCCTCAGAGTCGGTTTTTCAATCGCCAGTTAACTCCAACCATCAGTCAATCGCTATAGAAACGATTATTGAAACAATTGTTTCGAGACGGAGTTAACTAACGATTGAAAAACTGACCCTTAATGATCAACAGATTATAAAAATTCCATCTTATAAATCTGCGTTTTTAAGTTTTCTTCTTGATTATTATGCACCTAACTTAAAAGGAAAATTTTGTAATATTTTTCAATCAACATCTAATAATTATGGAAAAATTCTATCAATTGGGGGCATCTGTTATCAAGTTTTTTTCGTCATTCCTTATTTATGTTGCAATTAACATAGGTTTTTTTAAAATACATATTCAATTTGATGGACTAAAATTACTTATAGGCATTATATTTAGAAATGTGCAAATAAAGAACGCCTTCAGCTAGGTACACCGAAAAAATAAGTAGCCACTTACATAATTATATGTAGTCGAACTCGCTTATAACGAACTCGGATTTAACGGGATCCTGGATATTACGAGAATTTTACGTGCTTACCTTTGTAATTGTATTCACTCGATGCTAGAAATTCTCGTTTACTACGAGCTCTGTTTCCGGATTTAACGAGCAAAAAGTTCGAGAATGTTTTGTTCCAACTCTCTGGCAAGTGGTTTACGACGTCTTCAAGAAAAATATCGACGCGTGACACTCGAGATTAACGACTATAAATATTTCCCGTCCACATAACAACCCTGCAAGTTTTTATATCAGGAATTCATTTCCGTGACAATCCAAACAAATCCAAGTATAATTCCAAATAAAAATTTTTAGTTATTCATTTGTTAATATAGGTAAGTATCACTGATGATAATCCCATACGAGGTTGAAATATATTGATAGATTGATTTGAGTATTGTTGATTTTGGTTTAGAAACGAATTGAATTTTATGGTATTAAATTCAACTATATACCTACATAAACAAACAAACCGCTAAAACAGCCTGCAACGACGTCTTTTTCTTTAAACTTAATAACAAAATGCGCTTATTTTCCATAATACGAAAATACATTTTTTTTCAGCTGAAATTTTTCATTCCCGGTCACAACGGATATCGGATATAACGAGCAAAAAGTGGCGGTCCCGTCAATTTCGTTATAACCGAGTTTGACTGTACTTAAACGGTTTTATGAATAATTCATAATTTTTTACCCAATAATAACTTCTATCATACATATAATGAACATTTTCATTTAAATTAGGTATTTTTTAAGATTTAAAACATTTAATGTAGGCTGACTTTTCTTTTGATGTAACATATTTTTTAAATTTCCCTGAGTTTCACATATCGTAATCAGTTAATTGGTACATATTTGCAAATTAATTAAACGTTTACGGCGCGACGTAATCGTATATGTTTTTAAAACAAAATCTATATCGACATGTACACGTTTTAAATGTGTTTTTCCATATTACGTGTAAATAAAAACAACGGCTCGTCATCACTTCTAATATTATACCTTATTAACTACATCCGAAAATTGTAAAATAAAGCTATACATCTACCTTTATGAAAATCTAATCCATTAAGATTTATTTAGAAAAATATAAATTTGAATCACGATCATGTGTTTAAGTTTCCTATGAATATTATCTTTCCTATGGCAGTTTATGTTGGTTATAATTATAATTACTGTTCGTTAAAAAAATAAACGGCCTACTATGTTGAAGTATATGAGTCGTTATCGCGAAGACTATTTTTAATATGTAGATAAACTAACAAGTTTCGTAAAGATAAACTGCATCAAGAGGGCATTGTATCTGCTATAACAAACAACTAATTAAGTTCATATATTATTTAAGATGCAGTGATGTTCGTAATTAATATGATAATTGTTAAATTAAAAGTGGACCTTAAAATACCAACGATGTAACCAGATCGGTTAATTTAATGAAATGATTATTACCGATCTGAAAAGAATGCTCTCAATACGAGCCCATTAGGTTAACGCCGCGCGCTTCTCGGTCAATATCGGGGAAATGGGTACATTTAATTAGATTCGTCTTATTTCTATTGGGAAATAATGATTGACAGACTCATTCAACCGCAAAGCCTCATGATTGAGTTGTGGAACAATAAGACGTGCTGAGGAATATAATGAAGTTGTTAGATAAAAATACCTGTTATGTTATTAACTGGATGTTTAATGGTGAAAACTATTTTTCTTTTTTTTTCTATGTTTGGTTTGGCGATCGATAATGAAGTTGTTGATTTTTTTTAAACGACTATATATACATTTAATTTCTTAATACCTATATATAGACAATTTTTAATGGACATAATTAAATTTGTGGAATATTTTAATAACAGTACCGTGTGTATTAGGTGCATAGATGATTATCCAATATAGTAGGTACGAAAATTAATAATCTATAATTATCGTTAATCTCCCACGTTTTTACAATATTCAGTTTCCATTTTTGGCATCTATCAATTATTTTGGCTTATTTGATTTTACGGTCGAAATTAAATTTTTAGTAAAATCACCCTAATTGATTTGCGCAATGGGATTACATTATAAAAAGTTATATTTCCCATTAGTTGTTTAACGAACCGGCTCAAATTGATGCCAGCCTTAAATAGTAAGTAGGTATGTGTCTATGAGAAAAGGTATTCGATTTTCTTGTTTTTAAAAACCCAATACGACTTAACTGTACATTTTAACCTGAAGCGACGATCGCGTGTTATATTGTTTTTTTACAATTATTCGAAAATTTATGACAGCTTGTGAAAAATTGGTAAAGCTCATAAAACTTAATTCTTCCAATATAACTCATCTAGACAAATTACCTACGCTTAATTTTGTAATTGTAAAAAACAATAAATAAGAAAGTGTGGTACAGTCGAGTTCGTATGTTTTGTCCCGTCGTCTGTTAGTTTTTATCGTAAAAGACTCAAAAAAAAGAGATTACCGCCCGTTTTTATTTATTATCTGACGTATCCTTTTTTTTACAATTCAAAAACAACTGCCACCCTTCATCCCTATTGATCCCCTCTCGTCGCGCGTTTGCCTGCGATCACATATCGTGGGACAAAACATACGAACTTGACTGTACGTAGGTATGTTGGCGCATAACGTAATCCTTTCGATTAAAATAAATGGCTATAAATTCACGTTGAAATCGAATAACTGCACATTCCGTCAATTTATCTTCCCTTGAATGCAATACAAGTAGGCCAAATAAATATATAAAAGGATCGAAGATAATCTTTAATCTGTGACACATGAAAATAAATTAATTGATTATAAAAATCCATTAGTTTCCGCGTTTACATTCCAACACGTCGTTACAGATGTAAGCTCGTAGTACGAAGACGTCAATAGCAATCAATAGACCGGATAGCGTGGACAACTTGTAGACCTGCTTTCTTTACATAACCCATTTACATCGCAATCGCGACGATTTCAATTTGGCCGGTAACAAAAACGAAACACTTGCAATCTATTATTTTTCGAATTCTTTTGCCCATCTTCGACGACATCGGTATCGAAACCAGAAATTGTTCGGGTCAAACAAAATTAATATTCAAGTGAAGTTCTTAAACGAACAATAGAATTACCTATACTTAATCTTTGGAAACACTTTTTGTGAGTGTTCCACAGAAGATCATCTTCATAGACATATAAATGTTCCGAACGACCGTTAGTTGTTTTAAGAAATTTGATTACGGTTATCATTCTTAATGGAACCTAAAAGATTAGGTATCATAATTTTATTGTTGTTACATGTATGTACAATGTACTATAGGTGGAATAATTAACTAAATTAACTGTACACTTTTTCTTAATTTTATCGAAAAAAAGTTAAGCGAACGATTTCATTGTTTCATTGTTGCTCGGTGCAGATGCAATTTTAATTAAAAACAGTTAAAATATAAATTTATAATGCACATACAGGGTGTTCCAGTGAACGCGAGCAACTTCTTAGGGTTTTATTTCCCAGACAAAAATATTGGTTATTTTGAAAAAAAAACGAATTTAAAAAAAATCAACATTTAACGGTAAATGTCTCCTCAAGGGTGAATATTTTACTAAAGTAAATGTTGGCTCATTTTTGTTTGGGGAATAAGATCCTAAGAGGTTGCCCAACTACACTGGGACACCCTGTATATGTATACGTAATGATAATTAATTGATAATTAAATGATAATTAAGTTGCTAATTAAGTATACCTACATTTTAATTTACAATGCGAGGGGATTGTTCAATTCAAAATTGTGATTGTTTAGAAATTAAGTAGGAGCAGTTTGTAATTTGCGTTTAATTTCAAAGTTTATTCATGCAACGTAACGTTAGTTTTTTTCTACGATAAAATGTAATATAAGAAAATGAGTTTTTTCTGCTCCATCGGACAACGAGCATTACTACTGTATGGCTGCGCCTACAGGAATTCTTTATTTAATTGCATAACTAGTAAAATTTATTGCAAGTAATAGCTTTGCAATTTAATTAGATAATAGATATCCGGTAGACGTAGATATCCAACTAATTGGTATAGAAACGTGATATTATGAACTCGAAATCAAATAGAATATATTTTTAATTGGTCGTATCTTTAGCACTTTTAAAGGTAAAATAAAGGAGGCGTTAGGAATTTTAATTATTGATAGACGTCCGCTTATTACAGAGATTATCTATATCTTATACTGTTAGTTTTTTATTTTATAATTGAAAAATTACCATATTGTTTGTTATTATTTAAATTGTATTCGAGGAATATAGCCACGATTGCTGAATAAATGAAAATATTTATGCTTTGAAATTTTTACAACTCAAAAATACTTATATGGGTGAGTTAATATAGTAGTACACTCCCATTAGTTCGTTGAATATTCGTATTACAAAAATATTTTCTTAACAAAAGATGTTCAAAATGATATGTTGCATAATATTACTTTATTTCAGGGCCTAATGAGATTTGAGCAGTAATATGCGACTTTTATTTTTAAATGACACCCTGTATATTTTTTTTACATTTTTTTGGAAGAACTATATATTTTCTTTATACGGTATTATAAAAATATTGTGGGGGCTAGATGACAAAATTACACTGTTAAGTACGATTAAAGTTGAAAAATGTCTTATTTTGCAATATCATCTAGTAGCCATAAAACAAAATATTGTTGACAACGTTCGCTTATCAAAAAATGACTTGGTAGACATGATTTTACTAATTGGTGAATCAAATTGTGTTATTAAAACAGTGAAACGTTTGTATTTCGAAAAAATTCCTTGATAAAAGGCAGAATCAAGTAGAGAAGCTGTTCGGAATGCTTTAAATTTTCGTGAAACTAGATCGCTTCAGTACCAGAAACGCCAACAAAAAAGATTTGTACATAACAACTACATATATAAATTTTTCGATGATATTGCTAAATAGAACATTTTTCAACTTTAATCGTGTTTAACAGTGTAATTTTGTCATCTAACCCCCACAATATTTTTATAACACCGTATAAAGAAAATATATAGTTCTTCCAAAAAATATACAGGGTGTCATTTAAAAATTGAAAGTTGCATATTACTACTCAAATCTGATTAAGCCCTGAAGTAAGATAGATAAACGTACAATAATATACAACATATCATTCTAAATATCTTTTATTAAAAAATATTTTGCAAAAAAAATGATTATTCAACAAACTAATGGAGGTGGTGCTACTATCTTAACTCGCCCTGCATTCATCATTAAATATTGTAATTATCGAAATTAATTGAAAACGAGCACTTTATTTATTCAGTAACAGTCCATTCCATTACCACATGTTGATACAGTTCACGTATCAAGGTGATCGCATTCTGTTACAAAACTTAATATTCAATAATTGAAATTCGAATTGCAAGTGTCATTTGTTATTAGGCGTGGCGTTTGTTACGTTTCCGAAGTTACGTGTAGGCAATTGTTTTTTTTACGTAACGATCGAAATTTACATTTTAACGGTTCTCCATCGCCTTTTGAAATTTATAACGCCTTATTAACTATCATAAATTTGGTAATACATACCAACATAATAGGCATATGTTACAAAAATATTTTTAGTTAAATAAATTTGTTACAATTTGACGTTTAAAAATTTCAATTCGGAGAAATAATAGTTCCGGAGGAAATGAATTTTTGAAGTTCAATGTTCGGGCGCCATCCTTTTAACGTCATAAAAAAACCTTTCCGACTTTCGGGCTTCTACGAAGATTTTGAGCCCATATACACACTTTTTTTACCTAAGGAGCCTACGAAAGGTGGTTTTTAGAACGTAGGCTCCGATTACAACGAAGCACAATCAATTTCATCGATTTCAACCTACGTAAACATCAATACACAGCAGAACTGAATACAAATTAATTTATAATTTATGTTTCTCTCGGTTTTATACAACAAATTACAGATTCTCGTTTGAAATTAATAACGGCCATATTAGAAAACACTGTAATCTATGTTAATGAGTACAATTTCAGTTTGCCGTAACAGAACACACAGAGCACACTGTGAATATATTTATGAAGATCAAACTGCAAATTATGTAAATTTTTTTAGGCGGGTTTCGAAAATTTATAGTAATAAACAGTATTTTAATCGTTCGAATCCAAATTTAAATGGGACATTTAAAACGCTTCCTTGCCGTATCCTGTCAAAACCGGTATTGTGCTTGGGGCCGGAAAACATGGCGTCTACATAGTTTGTTGACAGATCGAAATAAAATGTGTTCGCTTACCTACGTTGCATAAATTATTGCATTACCTGGAAATAAGACCGTGCGGGAAATTCACGAGTACCTACAACTTCTTTCTCGTTAACAAATCGCTTGTCGTTTGGCGAAACTTGTTCTCTTGGGTGGTAAATTACGTGCAATTAACGGATAATTTTATAATGGTAAACTGCCGTATTATTATTGCCAATTACAATAATTATTATAAGAGACGCGTGTGCTATTGGAACTAATTATAATTATTATTACTTCGATATTTCAGTGTCACCGTCTCTACTTTCTCTTAAAAAAAATGACGACGCCACATATGCAAAACATCATAAAACAAAACTAAGAAAGCCACTTATAGCTTATCTCTTTTGACGTCTTAAAAATGTGTGAAACTTAGAGTGTGACATTATTGTCAACAGGTGGTTTGCCATCAAAAGTTCGTCCGTTGTATATCTGTCAATACTGGTAATTTACTTGTCAGCGTTATCTCTGCGCGATAATGTTTCTAAAATATAATCTGTTATCGGCGTTTTCTATTTTGATACATTATTAAGTTAAAAAATATTTTTTGAGAATATAGTTTTAACAAGAGCATTTAAAAATATTTATAATGGTTCGAACTAATAAAGTGCGTCCGTTAACAAGCCGTTAAAGTTCAAAATGTATACCGGCCGAAGGGATGATAAAACTTGAAAGCAAAGTACTGTTTAATAATTCGATTGAAATATATATATTTTGTATTTAGAAATGGATATTAGAAAAATTCGTGATCGGGCGAGTTTTTCGACCTACAAATCGCATCTCCAATTGTTACTGAAAATTGACCGTTGCAAACAAAAATTCGTTAAATAATCAAAAACGCTGTTATATGCAGCACCTATAACCTATAATGTACAAATTATCGAAAAATAGATACTAAATTAAACTATTTACAGTCGGTTGCAAAAATAATGTCGCTGAACAAGTACATTGGGTAGGCAATATACGACACAATGAACAAGTTGCAAATACAAAGTTAAATTTTAAATATTCTGATCACGATTAGTTCGTTGTGTCGTGTGTGTCCGCGCAATGCTAGCGATCGGCGTCATTAATTCTGCACCCGACTGTACCTATATAATTATGCATGTGAAAGGTTTCGACAGGCTTTTTTCTTCACTTGAGTTTATAGACAAACGAGGCTCATCCGTAAAAATTCAATCATCTCGTTGATGTTTAACGGTCTTCGATCGATTTCTTTTTACAATAGTAGAAATAAAGACACGTGCTCTGATTCTCCGTTAATCAATCGACATTTTCGATTTATCATCTTGCCTATATAACCCACTCCAATTACAACGTTATAAATTTGGCATTTATTAACGCCGCAGTCGATTTTTTTTATCGTTCATTTGTTTTCGTAAATCGGTATTAGAAAATCACATGGACGACTTGGGAAATTGATTAGTAGACATTGTAACATGATACCGATTTCTTTAACGTAAGGGTGTAAATGGAAATACTTATTATTTTGAATATTAACATAATATTAATTTAAGTTACAAATATTTAATGGATATTTATGTATAGTAAGATGTGTCTTACACGCGGGTCGTGAAAATTACGGCCGCCGAAAAAAACACTTTTTCTTAGAGGTTTTCTCTTTTTTTTTCTTTTCTTTTTCAAGACTTTTCTGGAAACGTCTAGTGTTAATTGTGTTGCCACGTAAGTTAGCACAAAAGTTCTATAAGTAAACCACGTCATTTCTGCTTTTATACTTAAATGTAATTTATGCGAGGAATATTTACTTACCCCCCGTGTCAGAGTTTTGCGTGATTTGCAGCTTTGCGTCTTTAGCGTCGATAATTTGGTCTTAGAAAATTACGTGAAATTCCCGATCGTGCAGAAATTTTATTTAAAATTCCTACGCGTTGTTGTTTTATTTAGGTGGGTAAGTGTTTTGTAAACAGTAACTTTTCCCATTATGTTTATCTCAACTACCATTAAAAGCAAAATACTGTTTTGGAAAAAGGTGGTAAACGAACAAATAAAGCTCGATCGAAAATTTCTATTTACACTATATTTTGCATTTAAATCGTTTTCTGAAATTTACACTTTTGCTTTTAAGCAAAAGCTTGCACTTTAAGCTTTTGTTCTTTAATTTTGGCTTCGTAACGAATTTATTTATTTATTTATCCAAAAAGTCTTTCAGCCTTAGTTGACTGTTGGAAAGATGATGTTTTATTAATTGTAAGTAATTTTATTACTGCGACATGTCAAGAAATAATTTATGACATTTAGATCATTTTCGGATTTCCCAGACATTTTAGGACAAAAAAATGTACTCTTGTTTAATTTCGATAAAATAATCGTACATAAAGTAGATGCAAAGTAAGAATTCCAGATAATATTATATTAATTATTTTTTTCCGACGAGCACATAAATTCAGACGTTTAAATTGGTCATTGCAAATAAATAGCTCTCAGCCTTGTGCAACGAAGCTCGGTTAGTTGTTATGTGAATTATTTTTGTTTTGGCTACCCTATTAATGTAATTTTCTGTGGTCTACGGTAGTTGCAGATTCAGAAAAGGATCTTTTACATGTTAAATTTTATACAGTTTGACTTGCTTTATTCGAGAAAATAATTAAAATATGCATTTTTTTATTGTTTATCTATGATTTTTTCGAATATGGTTCATTTTATCGTAATTAAACAAGAGTACCTTTTTCATCCCGAAATGTATGGAGAACCCGAAAATGTCTTTAAAAATTTAAAAACTTAAAACCTTTGATAAATTTTGAGGTTAGAAAGGTTAGGGGGCGGTGCACCCCTGGCCCGTCTGAGTTGATGTCAAAAAGCCAATTGCACAATTTGAAACACCCCCGTTTATTACATAGGTATACCAAAAATTATTAAATTCCAACGTAAAATAACGATGTTATTTAAAAAAAAATTGATTCCTATTTTTCAACTTTGAAAGTGAATATCTCAACAGGGGAGCGCTGTGGAAAACAAATTTATAGGAACCTGTGGCATTATTTTGACGTTGTTTAAACGCTCCCGAGAGGTTCGCCACCATTTCCTGGACACCTTGTATACATACCAAATTTTAGAAAGTGCGTTTCCATTTTTATAAAATTATTCTATTAGGTAAATGTTGACATTTTTATTGTATTCTAACAATAAGACGAGTACAGCCCTCTTCGGAATTAGCATCGCAATATACATTTAGAATTAATATAATTTTGTGAATTATTAGAGGGTTTGATTATTTTCTCGTAAAATGTTGTTGTGTTGTTATTAAAAATGAGTATACAGAAATAATAATATTAACACGCTCGGGTTCTTATTCCATTGTCTGCTTGCTATATGCCTAATATGTATTATTTTTTTTATAGATACATAAGTAACTATATTTGTAAAACAATTTCTTTGACAACAAACACTTTATCACGTTGCAAATACCATTTACGACTAATAAAAATAAAACCGAAACACCGATCTATTTACGGTTGAATGGCAGAACAAAAATCGACACGTGTTATAATAGATAAGTGATAAATTTTAGGAAACTCGGGCGACGTCGTTTTCCTTTAGCAGTCGGCGCGTTACGATGCTCGCGTGAAGTTTCGTTCTCGAACGTTTCTAATCAAATTCGATTAATACGACTTGGTTTGTGGCGTTTAATGTAATAAAGCAAGTGTGTTCGGTTAATTGGGTAATTAAAGGTCAGTAAATATTTATTTATCTAGTTTAAATTCGTAGTCGATAATTTATCAGAACACTAAACGTTTGCAATCTTTCATTCATTAAGTTGTCTGTACATAAAAATGGAAGGGACCACGATTTTGTCAGCTCATAATGTTTAAAGTATTGATCACAACAACTAGATGGAAATTATCGTCACTGATATTTCCAGAAATATTGCAAAGATAACGTGTGCGCCATGTAAAGGATTTTTAAATATACGAAATTTTCAAGGTTGAATCTATCTAATATGCTTGCTAATAATAAATAATGTCTTTAGTCGATTATAGTAAATTTAAGAATTAGAATACGAACTTACGGTAACTATTTGAATGGTAGTTTTGTAAACTTGAAATTCGAGATTTGAAATAGGAAAAAAAAGTAGTATAATTCATACTGCACGAATGTTCGAGAAGACTGATTTATAGCGGACGTTACAGTTTACTGTTATTTTTTAGTGTTAGTTACTATTTTAAATATTTTATTTTTATCATTACTAATAATATATTATAAATTGTAATGATTCGTTAATCGAAATCAACTTATATTATTTCGGTTTAAATTAAAAATTAATTACAGTACGTATATATAAAATGCATTTTTTAATTACTATGTAGGTACTTTTAAATTGAAATAGTTTACTTTGAAATTGTTTATTTTAAGGTTATTAAGGTCGAATATACCTATATAATATTTCATTTCATTAAAATATATTCAATACAAATATGTTTTGAAAAATATCCACATTTGATTTTTATAATAATGACCTATAGGTTACAATACCTACTTATAATATTTTTATTAATTGTATTTGTTTAATTATTAATTCTTAGAAGAAGCAACGTTTGCGGATAATGTCACAAATTATTCATCATTATAGTGTTGCATTTTTTTAGGTTTCGACTAAACACAATTGTTATAATACGCTTCCAATGCAATATTCATTAAAATACATTAAAAGAACGTCAATTTAAATACAATAAACTGAAGTTATCGTTATCTAAACTGATTTTGAAATTATCATTAGGTATATTTTACCTTTTGAAACAATCACCTACGTGCACAAGAAGTGCTAAAGTAGTAAAAGAAATTCTATTTTTATTTGTGCAGTGAGTATAATACTTGACTAGCTTAGGTGTCAAAATTTTAAATTTATTTTAAACCCACCATATAATTATCCACTAATGAGAATCTCTTGACGGCCACGGCAATTTTTTTAATTTTTATTAGGTATAAAAATGATATTCTCATACTACATAATTATTTAATCTTGTTTATTATTGTCGAAACAGTCGAATAACTAGAAGCTAGACACGCTTTTCAAAATATTGTGAGTATTTAAATGTCTTTTTATTGGGTTAATTGGGTATTTATTTTGGTAGGTAGTTGCTTTGTAATCATATTTACTTGAGTTTGAAATTGGTAACAACTAATCGATTAAAATCTACGATTAAGTAAACGCCCTTTAAATAATTAGTTTTATATTATGCGCTTTATTTGGTAAAAGTATAAAAATGGAAACGTAAATATGTAAAATAAACGTAAAATATGTTTCTGATGTATACATATATGTTTTCATTGGGTTTATCCACCACACGTCATTTATATCTATACCTTACATAAAAGTAAATACATATGTATTTGTATAAGTATTGCAATATTTTTAATTATTGTGTAAATTATAGATTAGATTTGCCTTTTATAGTTTATCCAAACCTATATGATGTTCACGTTATCAACAAAAAGTTACTAGATTGTTTATTATATTCGGTTTAAAGTTTGGAAAGTGACATATTCTATAGATGATTTACCACATATTATGGTACACGTATTGTATGGTATAAAGAATTATATGGTACATATTATATGGTATAAAGAAAGACTACAATTTATTAGAATTGTCAAAATACGAGGTACGAGGTGACAGCATTGTGTGAAACGTCATCACCTAGTAACCTTGTATTGATGACGTGAACATCATATAGATTTGGATAAGCTATAGTACAGTTTATTGAACAAGTCGGAAATTGTAATATACAGGATGGCCCAACAGTATACATCAGAAATAAAAAACTAAATAGAGGGCATCAATACCTGTCGAAAAATAATAATAATAGTAACCATGTAGGTATGTTATCCGAATATTTATCGTTTTCGAGATATTGGCGATTGTCGGAATTTTACGATACTGCCGACCCGGAGTCATTAATTGGAGGCCTCAGAAGTCAAACAGTGTAAGTTATTATTGTTCTGCCATCGATTTATGTAGGGGAGAACACGGTAATAAGAGACAAATTTTGTAATAAGAGACGTGACTAGAACATTTATGACAACTAGATATAGATTGACACCTAAAATTTATACAGCATATACTTTCACCAATGAGGATCATTATATAACTATCTCAATTTGTTTTCTTATAAGGGCTTCATAAAAAAAACAAAACATTTTTGTGCTCATTTTTTGTCTCTTATTACTAATAGATGGAAATAAGAAACAAAGTTTATATTTCTCATACACATTAATAGATAGCTAATAATATTTTAAAATGACCTGCAAAATTTTGTTTACTCAGCATTAAGGACAAAAAAGATACGCGCGTTCAAAGTTGTGATTCGAAAACCCTTCCAAAAATTCAAATCACAAGTTTACAGTTTTGAAAAATGAATGGTTTTATTAACGAAAAATACAAAAAAAACACAAACAGGTAAAAACTATAAACTATTCTTTCCTATTTAAAATCACTTTATTGAGTTATACCTTGTTTAATAGATGAAAGAGATGCAGGATAAGAGATGTCGTTTTGAATGATGAATGGATTGGATGGAAAAAAATCAAGTGGGCCATAAAATATAAATTCATTTTCCACTATAGCCGTGTCAGTCTTCTTTGGCCACATCGATGTATCAATTTTATCGAACCGGAGAAAATGCAATTTTTCCTTGTTTACGCAACGTTTTAACCTGTCCAAAATACCAATCATTATCGTAGTAAACGGCATAATAATTGTCATAATAAAATATATTTTGTGAATCCATAATGTCATCTCTTATTACCATATTAGTTTATTAAAAGTGGAATTGGAATGAGATTTGTTTTAGTAAAATATAACTTCACAATGGCATGTTTAAAAGTACCGCCGCGCGATTAAAACAAAAACTAACAACACTAATTAACATAATATGGTAATAATAGACAATGTTAGTATATCCGTCAAATGCATCGTTCTTTAAAATCGTATTAAAAAAAAATATCTATAATCTAATTCTTATCTTTATATTGTTGACATGCTTGCAACGCACTACTTAATCTATTCAACTCTAATTTTTCCTTCCCCACTTTGTACTTTTCTATTCATAAGCATCGTCTCTTATTACAGTAGTTTCTCCTAATGTAAGTTCCATTGCAATGTTCATACTTTCAGTTAACAAAGCGTCCAGCGTTGACAAAACTTCCAGTGATGTGGACGTTTTATCAACCGAAAGTGTGAAGATGGCAGGACAATAACGACTTATACTGTTTAACTTCTGAGCCCTCCAATTATTTGTTATACTTTGTTCCTTTCGAACATTTATTAGTAGGTAGATATTGTAATATAATCATATTCGTATGGGTATGCGAGTAATTGGTTAACACCAAATTAGACCGGTAACCTGTATTTAAAGTTCCTGAAAATCAAAGTGGAACTAAGAATTTCCAACATAACCTGAATTTTGGGAGACTTCAATGATGTATATATAAAAAAAAAAACATGTCACCGAGCGAGTGTGATATTGCACAAATTTCCTCCTCATACAATAAGCGTTTAGAACCATAAAAACATAACAAATTGTATTCTCGTTTCTTATTTCTTACTTTTGAGTAAGGCATATCTACCTATCTGCCTATTTATTTTATGGCCGAAGAACCTAATCTAGCGATTAGCCACAAATTGTGACAGCTCACGATTATGATTATCTTCGACGAACAAAGTTGAAAATCGGGCTTCGCTTCTCTTCTCGCAATACCAAAAACGTCTGCTATTTTTAAACTAGATTTATGAGTTCTTTTCCGATTCTAATAAACTTTCTTTATAGCTCGAAGCCGATATAAATAGTTGCTATGATACTAACGTAATAGTGTTGTGAAATGTATCCGGAGCATACCTACTTACATTTTATTGTGATCACATCAAATTGAACATTTTATACCGAACGGCGACAAGGAGATGGTTATATAGTTAATTTCCTCGCTCTGAAATTTTCTTAATTTATAATCTTGTTATGAAAATTTCAGTGGTAGGTAAAGTCGTAAATTATGAATTTGAAATTTGATATCGCTCGTAGGCAAGTAACCATTAACGTTTCGTTTAATTTAACTCTTAATATTTTATCTATTACTTATAGAATTTCGTCTAAATTAGTTCCAAGTTATTCAAAATCGCCCATAAAATGTAATCAAAACGAATAAATATGACAAACTCTCCGAAAGGTTAATTATTTAGGTTCGTATTTTATCTTGGCTGCTGCCGAAATCTTGAAAATCGTTGTCGACTTTTCCGTTCGCCACATGCCATAAATAATTTTTTATGGACTAGATACCGTACGTACAATTAAAACTAATTCCGAAAACTGCAATTTCCATACGTCCCACTCGATGTTGTGTTTTTAAAAACTCCAACCTATTTATTAGTGGTTAGCTTTGTACAGTTACGAGAAACTCACTATTTGTTGCAGTTCTTGATAGTAAATTGGATTCCTTAACCGTATTGAATTTCTCCGTGAACTTTAGAGCGGCACGAATCGAATCAAATTTAGATTTATCGGCCTACTTGATGGCGATTTAGATAGCGACGACTCCTATCTCATAATCGAGATCTGTATCTCGGCTCACTTCTATAAAATAGAATTGTTACGTGAAGACGCTTTGCTACAGAACAACTTTCCATATTAATCGTCATATTTTCTTCAATAAAATAACAGTCGTGAATGCACACTACGTTGAAAATTAGATGGATGTAAGGTCTATTATACCGCAATTTATTTAATTGCTAACTTAATTGCTTGTAATTGTGGCGTTAGTTAAGATTAAGTTTGACGCTTCGTGTTATTAAGATTTCGTTAATTTTAGGAGGCCTTAATTGCTTTATTAGAATTTTTTACTTGTCGGTTTAGCTGGCATGTAATATTTAATGTTCCTCAATTAAAGGAAAAAATTATAATAAACAAGTATAACTTATAAAACTGTTTGATTTAAAGTTAAACAATTTGTAATTTTTTATTGTTAGGCAAACTTTGTCTTCATTTCCATTAGCAGTTTCTAAATATTATGTATAATAATTGTGAAATATTGAACATAAGCAAAGAACTTATTTTGTTTTTTAGTTCTTAATTAAATTCGAGCTTTCTTAATTCGACGTTAACTGTTGATCTCCTTTATGAATCTTCAAAATATATTTTAAATATTTTTCGCTACAATCTATTTCAAAAACTTTCGCCATTCGAATTACGCTTATTTTCATACGTAGACCAACCATATAATTACTGTGAGGCTAATCTAAAGTTTTACAGATTTTTCGTATTAGATAAAATGTTGGAAATTACTCCATGTGTATAAGTAGGTACTTATGCAACTTTAATTTTTTCACCGTTGATGATAAATTTCTGTGTCGATCATAATATGCAATAACCAGATTTCATTTTCACCATTCGACGAAACAAGTTTTTAAGTACATATTATGTGCATTTCAAAACTGGCATTCATAAATAACGCGTCAATCTTCAATTATCGTGTAATTGCTGAATTTGCAAATAAAATAGGCAATAATGACCGTCTATATGTTTACTTACAATTGTTACATGCAAATTAAGTACGTTCGAGCGTTCCCCGTTATTATTTAAATACAACATATTACAGGATAAGTTCACTAAATTTAGTACCTATAAAAAATATAATGTAGTGAATTTCAAACGCTTAAAACACTTCGTTTTATTTAGTTTTATTTATTTATTATGAAAATCCTTGATAATAACCATTGAAAACAATTCGGTAACCTATCATAAATAACTTTAATAAATTGTTTATATAAAAATATAAAAAAATGGGCGATATCGAAATGAGGGACCGCCGAATCGTGGAGCACACGAGCAAGAACCGCTCAAAGGATCTAGGACAATTCGGTGCCACCAGTTCATTGTGGCCGTTTCATCGTCGACCGTTCCTCGCCGGAAATTTTATCCTCGACTATTTTATCGCTTATAAATAATTCGTAAATTAGATAGATTAGCAAAATATATCTACATATAATTAATAATAATTGGTTGTAAGTATAAAAACCGTATTTTTTATGTTTAAAACATTAATTTCGTTACAACTTAAACGGTTTATATCTATAAAATAACCTAAGCTCGCCTCATCTGCACTAGTCTAAACTCGCCTCATCTACACCAACCCAAACTGACTTTATCTGCACTAATCTTTTTATTACACTTATAATAATAATGTAATCGGCGATGAACTGGCTGCGATTTTCGTCCCATTTCGTCGCTCAAACGGAGTGAAATCGTATATTCATTCGTACCAGAACTATATTATTTAAATACAAGCAACATTTAAAATACTTATGTTGATATAAATATTATTAACGAAAATTAATACCTATATCTAATATGTACATATTTATAGCCTCCTTATAATCATATTACTTAATTTATTAAACACAACGTATTCTTTTATAATAATATACGTATCACAATAGCAAGTGTATTGCTAAACAACGAGAAATACTCGTATTTGCAATATAATAGGTAATTTAAAAACGTAACAGGCTTATTTTTTTATTTACTTAGTTGTTCACACATATTTTTTAAACTCCTACTCGAGCTGTCATAATATTTATGCCAACAGACTATTCATATTTTAACTCGACTACAATCGAATATAACAGAGTGACAATTACTTATTAAGGAATTCTTATGCCCATTGTATGCGTATTCAAATCGTGTCAATGTCAGATCTGGTTGTAAGCTCGTTAAACTCACGCGGCGCCCATCACACAGGTAAACGCAAATTATTGGCCGATTTAACGTTAATTTAATTGTGAAATTAATTTTCATATCCAAACGTAAACTAATAAAAATTGAATACATTTTAAGGTATTATCTGTGTACCCATGTCGATACATAATATTATATTTATAAGTATTACAAAAAAGTAAATAAAAGTTTTAATTGGCAATTAAAATTAATCAGCAATATTTATGTAAAATATATAAAATGTAACGCATTAATTCGCTTCATTTATTTTTATTTTTTATTTTACAAAAAAAAACACTCGAAACGCACGCACCAACTGACAACTTACTACTCTTCTAACGGATTACGTTTAAAACTTCAAGCTTTTCTTCATTTATGTAGGGTTACGATGAATGTCGTCTGTATCTTAATCTTCAAAACTAAAATGTGAGTTTTTTTTGCAAATTATAATTTTTCTGGCCGTGTGGTGCTTGAAACTACCATAAAAGTATACTAATTTAAATAAAAATTAAATTGAGACCAGCGGACCATAAAACTTTGTTGTAGGACCGTTCATCGATCGATTGTGAATCTTACGGACTTTCAATTTAAATTTTCTATTACTGTAACAAATCGAAATTATTTTAATAATAATAAATCATCTACCTCAGTTTATTAACTGTGATTTATTTATCAGGCACAATCATCGTTTAATGAAGAGTTGAATTTTTCTACTGCTCAATTTTGATTACCTACACTCAAATTACGTCTATAATATCTATTTTGTTAAAACGTGTGCTCGTTCCACTTAATTTTTAAAAATCCATGTGCGTTTACGGGACAAAACTGCGAATCTAAAAAGGCGAATCCCCTTTGAACTTGTAAAGGAAGATTCCGTTAAGCGATCAAGTGATCTTTATGCTACCTAAAATCGAAGTCGAATGAAATACGCGTGATACGAACCTGACTCTGATCGTCATTTTTTCGCCATTTCTATCATACCCTAATTACATCAAATTAATAACTATGTTTAAAATAATTGTTTAAGTAAGTAAGGTGCGATGCGGCGTTGAACAAAATGGACGTAACGATCAATTTATTAACTAATCGTTTCTTTCTAAGTTTATGCATCTGGATCTTAATCAATCATTTAACAATTGCCATTAATTAATTTATCCGTTCGACTTCGAAATTTTAAAATTGCGAAATTTGTCTACGTAAATTCCATTTTAAAAATTTCCTAAAAAGTACATATTTTAAAAATTTTATCTGCCAATTTGTTTCTCTCAAACTCCATTACGACCCCTGTAATTGCCCAAGCTCGCAAACCTGGTAGACCTCCCTCCAAATGAATAAGTTTTCAGTATGTCACCTACTATATAAAACTACATCGCGTTGTTTTTTTTTCAAATTATAGTGAACATTCGAAGGATGACACCCCTTAGGATTTCATCCATAATTTTTATATCATAATGAAGCTCTTGAACGGCCATTTACAAAAATATATAGTTTGTTGGCGATAGCTCTTGTTGTTTCACAGATAATAAGCAAAATCGAAAAAAGTTGCAATTGTCAATGGTGGATTTCACCCTCTTAAACCGCGTAAGAGCACGAACGGAATACGGCTCTTGATTAGGGTTAACTAGTGCTACAATCTTGGAAAATTTCAAATTTTTCTGAGATTTCCACCTGCCTAACCTTCCTTGTAAGTCGACTATTATTAAGATATAATGCATTGGTTCGTTCATTGCATAAAATAGCTTTTAAATTTGTATAAAATATTTCCAACAAATTCTGATAAATCAATTAATATTTTTTCGAGGTTAAATACGTCGCTTTTTGAATACATCCTACATCTTTTTATTTTTACTTTTACACAAAATAATTAATATATTGTATAGGTATAGGTACTTTCTTACAGTTTTAATAAAAATGTGAATTCTTACGTTAAACATAAAAGGACCCATAAAGCCTCTCATTACGCATTCTCGTAAAATTTTGTAGTCACACGCAATCCAGGGTTAAATGTTACTATATCTAATAATAGAGTTATAAAATGACTGTAATAAAAAAAAACTATATTGCTTAAGTACTATTGTAGAAACTTTCTATCGATAATCGTGAAATTTTATTAATACAATGGGTGCATTCGGCCGGGCTCGTCGCCGAAACAGCAGAAAATAGCTGAAAGACCTTAAGCTATTGTGATAAACACTGTTGTCATACGTCTACTATAAAAATAAAATCCGCAAATAAACAGCGATTCAATTGAACCGCTGTTTCAGCGCTTTCCCGGCTGAATGCGCCCGTTTATTAAGTATTTCATAATCGATTGGTGTACAAATTAACATAGTACCTAATTTATTGTAATTTAAATATTTTGTTAATTACAAGACTTGATTTAAAAGGATAATAATTTGTTAGTTTCAAAACTCTTGGTAAATACGTTTATTATTAAGTACTTATTGTTTTTACATAAAATAAAATAAATTTCATTTGAAATATTTTGGAGTGAAGTATAGGCTTCATATCGGATTGTAAGTAAGTAGGTAAGTAGTATATGTAGGTATAATATATATGTGGTTACCCTGTAAGTTAAAAACCATAAAATGAAAGGTGAAAATCTATTGTTGATCCGATTAAAGTTCAAAGTTACTTTTAATGATTTTATGAAAAAGTCTAATAATTGTACTTAAGTTGGACTACATAGAGTTTAAACTGATACGGCACTGACATGATACTTAAAGCCATTACCTATACGCTCAACGAATAATGAACGACGATATTAATCGATGATATAAAAATACGTTTGAAAAATTATTTGAAAATTATTCTTTGATGTCTTGCGAACGTTATATTTTAGATATTTTATGGCATAATTTATACGGAGTCTTTGTAATGACTATAGAAATCGATTTGGTAGTAAATTCGTTTTATATGATCACTTTATAATTTTATATACCTATTGCTTTGATTTTCCTTATTTGATGATTACGTAATTAGTTAATTTAAAGTAGATACTTGTAAATGTTATTTAAAATGGACATAAACACCAATTTTTTTTATAAACTATTTATATTTTGGAGCTTACAAGCTCCAAAAAAAAACATATGCTTTCTTTACACTGCGCTGTAGAACACGAAAGTGCGAAATTAAAGTAAAGCGTACATCCTAATGTAGAACTCCGTTAAATGATTAAAATCAATATTAGGTAAAACCTGTAAAATCCATTAAGATACCTATTTCATTTAAGTTGTTTAATGCGATATTCGTCCTTAAAAGTAGTATAAGAACAGTCAAGTACAGATTAAAATAGCTTAGAGCTTAAAAATCTTACCTGTTGAGAACATTTCATTTATTAGTTTAATAATTTGACGACATTTAGAACTTGCAATTAATCTATTATATTAATAAATTTACAAAATTATAAAAAATCGTTAAATTACATTATAAAATATTTAATCTTTGTTCATTAAATTACAGTACAGTCTTGATAACACGAACTAATTATTGCAAGTGGCGTTTGAGGAGTTCATGTAACTGAATAAGTAGATACTCAATACATAATATAGTGTGAAAGACCAAAAATAGTTAAAATAGCATTTATATGCGTAATGGGATATAAAAATATATATTTTCTTGAAAAACATTTCTGTTTGAGCGCGCATTTACAGTTGACTTTGGCAACTCCACACTTGTTTAATAAAAAATCACTCAAAAAAAGTATTTTCTTGCATCTGATAAAAGCTTGGTTTTATTGTTTTCTAAAGTTAAATAAGTTGACGCTATCTTAGATGTCATAATAAAGTGCTTAGTTAAAATGTAGGTGCTAGTTTAAAACATAGAAAAAGCACAACTTATGTGCGATTTTACAAAAATATACCTACGATTCTGAAATTTGCTTAGGCACTTAATTTTTGCTAATCCAAAAATTAAATTTACTTAAAGAAATATCGCGCCGTTTCGCACTGGATTAATTTACGATATTTCTGGTTGTGGTAAAATAATTCCATAACGGATTTTGTATCAAATCTTTCCGACACGCCTTCTCGAACCAACCCTATTAATACTAACAATTTTCAAGACACGATATTAATGTCCACTTACCGGAAATTTATGGTGCATATAAACACAGCCGATAACTCCGTTCGAATTACACCGTTCAGAGACCTCCTACCTACATTGTAGTAAAATCTACTATCGGACAGTAAGGACATAATGAGTAAATAACGCTGGATCGTAATTTATTTTGACAAGGGTGCATTATTGACAACTCCCATTTTTAATAACAAAAATTGTCATTAAAAAGGATTTAAAAAACGCCGTTAACAGTCATTTTTGCCAAAAATGCCAATTGCACTAAATATTAATGGAACCCCAATTCAAATAGTTAACATAAATATTTGAGTTTTAAAGCAATCGCTAAATTTTAGATTTTTAGCGAATTTTCATAAAAAATAAAGGTGCCCCTTTGCGTTTTCTCCGATCTCGACCTCTAGATCGCGAAAAATATAGCTCGTTCATTTTTGGTCGGTTCGACAAAAAAATTCCAAAAGAGTCGATGGTGTACGTATTAAAAAATTATTTGTAAAAAATCGACGTCGGCGTTGGCGCCGTGTGTTTGTTAGTCTTAACTGCAGCAATGCGTGTACCAAATTTAAAGGTTTTAAATTAAGCCGTTAATACGTTTAGTTATTTTGAAAAAAGTAGGTGATGATGTCTTCTTCCTTCAAGGGGAGCTATATCTTGAAAACGAGACAATTTGTTGTGGTAGGTAAATCGGCATATTTTCGGCTCAGAAATCTGTGGTCAACCGTTGTACAGATCTTTCAGAGACACCCTTTAGTAAGTATAGCTCAATAACTTACAGTTTAATAAAGTCATATTAAGTCAGTTTAAATGTCATATCAATTATTATCATTTTTGAAAAATACTATCAGATTTTTATCAAGCGTACTAACAGGTACCTTCATTTTCGATCCATCGCTTTTGTCGAGTTAGACGTATAGGAAACAAATCGAACTATATTTTCGTTTGGACAAATCGAATTAATAGTAGGTACTTACGATGACTAGGTAATTAAATAAAATTAAGCCATTATTTATTTATTGTTTAGGAATACTAATTGACCTGTATTGCCTGAAACAGATTTACGGAGTCCGATCGAATATATCACTATAATGATTTCACACCGAGACTATCAAATATCCGGTAGATTATAAATTGGTATTATTTGTTGTAACTGTCAAATTTGTGTGGGATATTGAATATTAACCTCCACCTCTGCTTTATATCTACTCGGCTTCGGGAACCTAAATTGAAGCAATTTGTCCATTTTTTTTAATGTGTGGGCCTGTATTATTCGGATTTTATTATTTTTTCGAAGTGAATAATAGAGCCTGCCACGGGGCAACTTTCTAAATATTAGAGTATCATTCGAAACGGAAAACCTTTTCTTTTAATTTGTCGGAATACAATGCGTGTTATGCAGGATTCATAATTTTAAAATTAATACGGCAATAAATCGAGCATTAATATTTGTCATTAGAGGGTAATAAATAATAGTGGCGATAATAATTTTATATGTGTACATCTATGCAAATGTTCGTTATTAAAATGCAATTTCTGAATTGCGCTTTGATAAAAATATTGTCAAAATAATTGATGGACGATTAATAAATATCGAATGCCACTTTCTCCGCAGATTATTTTTTACGATTATTTTGTAATAATTAATGATAGATAATAAAATAAAGGATTCCAGTATCTATATATTAAATACTTTCTTTTTTTCCCCTATACGTTGTTTTGTCGTATCCTATTAAATTGTTATCTTTAAATTATTAAATGTTTATTGTTAGGTACTTGATTTTAATTTAATCATTCCCGAAGAATTCTCGGTGATAATTTAAAAAGCAATAATAAGGATTATGTACTGGTGTAAGAGCCTCTACGCTTGATAATTACAACATAAAGATAATAATATTATAATTAATAGGCATTGGCGCACTTATAATTTTTTTTTGATTTCACAATAATCTTCGATGTTTAATGAATTTGTGTCGATTACAAATACTCTCGACAGAATGTTATACTTTTTAATTGATAATATCTTAACAAACAAGTTATAAATAAATAAGATTTTTATAAAATATTAGTTTTTATAATAAATTTTTATTATGTGTTTCAGAGATAAGTTGTATTATAAACGTTAAAATAAAAAAAAAAAGATCAATCGTCCAAGTACATATCGTGTTCTATAGACAGAAACATCAACTTCCATACGTTTAAGAATGTATAGTAACGTAAAGTAATAAAGTGGCTGCTGAGATCATTAATAACAAACAGGCTAAAGCCATGAGGTAAATTAAAGAAAAAACCAGAACAACTTAGGGATAGGGCAGTCTCTCATAACGGTAATAAACACGGCCGCAGCCTTTCTTAATGAAGCCATTAATTAGCTTTCCGTATCTAATTAGTATCTGTTCGTAAATTCATACAGAAAAACATACCATAATTTCGCATTACATGTTCTCGAGTATACTATAATAAATAATTTTAAATAAAAAGTTGGTGTTTACATGCCGAAACATCGATGTAATTTACCTACTAATTTACGGGAAATTAAATCGGGAGCTATAAAGGTCTGTCAGGTCCTCAGCGTGGTTTTTTTTTGATCTTTAAACTATCATAAGTAAAATTAACCAATAAACTCTTTTAATTAATTGTCGTTATTTTATATGCATTAAGTTTGCGTAGTATATATTAAATAAACTGTTTTAAATCATATTGCAAACGAAGTATAGTTTTTAAATTATTCAAAGACAATCATTACATGAAAATTGTACACCTATTGTGAAATTGTCAGTTAAAGCACAAAATAATTAAAACATTTATGTTATGTTGTGTAAATAAGTACAATCGATGAAAATGTGCAGCCTAAAGTCTTGTATTTTACAGGTATTTTGAAATAAGTATTGATAACGGCATTTCAAACAGGTTAGAATATTAAAAATCGCCATTTTATTTAATCCCAAGAGCTTAGGATGTTTATAAACAAATTTGCAAAAAAAAAGAATGTAAGAAAATATCTACGTACGGTTCGATTTAACAGAATTGAAAAAAAAAGTAAGTATGCGTATTATGATGGATATATTCGGCCTTAATTATTATAGACTAATTTATTGTAAATGTATTTTCGTCTGTTTTTTCTTAAACATTCTAATTCTCACCTTTTATAAACGCACTCTAAATTTTATTCTCTATATGGCGATAAATATACAGCTAAATATTAATAAACATTAGTTTATTAATTAAAAATACCTATATAGTATTACAGATTAGTATTCTTCAAAGATTAAAAATTTATAATTTTAACAACAATATTAATATGGTACGGGTGTTGAAACATTAGTAAATTCTATTATTAATTACACAAGAATAACTTATAATAATGATGACATTTAATTGTCCCAATAATAATAATTGATTAATCTTATTGTTAGAAACGACGGTCGTATTATACGACACAAAAACTGAATTAACGCTTATGCAATTCGAAAGTTTATATTTATACACGGATATAATTGAAAATTTTATATTAAAACGTTAATAAATGTTACGAAATTTTTATTTATTATATTGTTATACAGGGTGTTTCGAAATTCGCGCATACAGAAAATAGGATGATATATCTACATTATACAATAAAAATTGAAAAAGTTCCTTTACGAATTTTCGATTAGACCAATATTTTTCTAGATAGTGCCATGAATTGAAAAATTCGAAAACGGACGAGACGATCTTTATTTTCAATTTTAAACGTATTAATCGAGTAGTTAAAGATCAATCAATAACGAATTTTTAAAAACAAAAGAAAATACAATCTCCGGTGTTATTTCTTGCACAGCCTAGTAGATTTATACATTTGAAATTGAAAATAGAAACTATGCGTCATATCTACGTTCCAAATTTTTAAAGTCGCGATAACGGGAAAAGTATCTGTCTGATCGAAAAATCGTAAAGGAACTTTTTATTCGTCAGTTTTTTTATTATATAATATATCATAATAATTTATATATATATATATATTTATATATATATATATATTTATTATATATATATTTATATATATTCATATATAATTTCGAAACACCCGTATATGTTTTTATAACAAAAATACATTGAGACCTTCAAATATGTAGCTACTATATGTATTATATTTCATAATTTGTGAAAGATAGCCTACAAACTAACGTGTATGTAATCGTCTTAATGAGGCCTCCTTATCAAATTTAACGTTACACGAAATCATTTAAGAAAAAAAAAGAACGTTTCAGAATTTATGTTCGTCGACATAACAAAACGTTGAAGAATTGCTGTAGTGGTGCCTACGTCATAAATTGCAAAGACAAATTACACACCGAGAGTGTGGCGCATTTCACCCGTAAATGCAACGAACAGTAACAAAATGCAAGCAATATATGTAATACTATAACCGTACAGAAATTAATCATAAGTTGAGATTTATCGCATAATGCAGTTTACAGTTTATATGCACTTCATAGAGCGCTATTTGTATAGGCGCAGCTGCGAGTCTTAACGAGAAATAAGACCCCTAAAAAAATTGTAATGTGGTTATTTTTACCGGTTAAATGCTTGTTGTGGTCAAATAATTATTTACGCGGCGATGATATAGAATGTTTAAATAATTACCTACGACTAGATACCGGAAATATTTTAAAAAAGAAAATCGCCCTACGCCACTGAAAACTACTGGCATGCCGCCGAAAAGCAAAGTTTTCAGCACCAAACCTATTCGTCTTGTAAAATTATTAGACATTCAGTTTTGAGTTAGACTTTAATCAATTACCCGCAATAAATCCATGATTTTCGAGCCTTCAGCAAATCATTTACTTGCCATAAAATGCGGATATTAGAATTTCTCCTGGCGATCCGTGATAAATCACTTAATGCTATTTTATAATCCCGCTGTTCACTGCAAGACAATGTTAATTTATTCATGCCTGTCGCTCGTGATAAATTGAGTGTCCAGTCTCACAGTTCGTGGTATTATAATGTTTTACAAGTAGATTATAACATACAATAGTTTCGAACAAAATTGCAAACCCGAAAAGTATATATTTTGTTTGTTTTGTCTTAGTTTCAAAATGGTGCTGGTTTTAAATGGGGTACTACAAGAGGATTGTCCCCCGGACACTCGGTCCCTTTACCACACGCACCCCGTTTATAGAGAAACTGCCGCTCAACTGTTGGCCATTCCAAATAAGATGATCGGGCCCGTTGGACTTCTTTATGTTCAACAAAGAGAATTTGCAGCTACCGTACCGCACGACAGTAAGTTGAAATGTTCATAATTAGTTCGGTATTAATGGTATTATCAATTTTTAACGTTAATTATCTTTTTTTTGTACAGAAAACGTCAGTATCATCGGATCAGACGATGTCACTACCTGTATCATAGTTGTAATAAGGCACTCGGGTAAGTTGATTATTCTATCGTAATTAGATTAGTTTTAAAATTGCAAATAATATTCACATTATCATAACTACACTTTAATGTACATATTTTAACGACTGAAGTGTCGAAATTTTTGAATTTTAACTAATTTAGTTGTCGAATCGATAAAAGTGTTACTGTGATACAAACTGTGAAAGTGGTTAGTATGTGGCTTTATAATGGATACCTAATAAATTCAGTAAAACATATGTATCTTAACGGGCTCTTCCAAATACGGGACACTTAAAATCCCAGACGTTTTTTGTAGAGGGTAATTTATTTCCCATTAGCGGTCATTTTTTAACATGCCTACGAATTATGTTTGGACGAAGGTTTTCGAAAATACGATAAGTAACTAAAGTTTCTATAAAAAAAATAATTAAAATAAAATATTGAATTTTCATTAATTTAATTGAATAGGGTATTTACGTAATTGATACCTAAGTATTAAAATCGAAGAGCCTTTTTTTTGTTGTAATTCGTTTATATTTCAATCTACATATTCACAAAAATGATAAATATGAAACGTATTAGGTGTACAAAAAAGTTCTGAGCTTTAGATTTCATACAACCGAAACCACAATTTAAATTTCATGAAGTTTCCCGCCCTTTTGCGGGTTTACAACGTTGACATTTGGTCTTTGAAAATACCATGCGGTTTGACGTTTGATGCACATAATCTAAAAAATCAGTAGTGTTTACGATGGCAATAACCAAAGAGCATATTCGATTTTCCATCCACTTCGCGTTTCATCTCAAGAAAAATGCTGCTGAAGCCACTGAAATGATTTGTGCCGCATATGGAGAGAACGCTGTAAGTCACGCTACGTGTAAAAGGTGGTATACAAAATTTCGCCAAGGAGATTTCAGTCTTGAAGATGAACCGTTACAGCCGGGTGAAACAATTACGGCAGACCGCTATCAGCAACAATTGACTAATTTGAGCGATGCAGTAGAAGAAAAGAGGCCATTTACTGGCAAAGGACGTGGTAAAGTGATACTGCTTCATGACAATGCCCGACCACATGTTGCAAAAGCGACCTGGGATCATATCTTTGCGTTAGGCTGGGAACTTCTCCCGCATGCGGCGTATAGTCCAGACATGGCACCGTCTGATTACTACCTATTCCGGTCGCTGCAGCATCACTTGGCTGATACACACTTCGTGGCACTTGAAGACCTACGCAAATGCATTGATGACTTTATCGCCTCGAAGCCAGGGAGCTTCTATCATCAGGGAATTCGCAAGCTGCCCGAAACATGGCAAAAGGTTATCGATGCAAACGGGGACTATTTCGTTGATTAATATCTTTTTGTTTGTTTTTAAATAAATATTGAATTTTACAAAAAAAAGCTCAGAACTTTTTTGTACACCTAATAATTACTAACTGACGGTTACCTCAAGATGTTGAGTACAGTCAAGTCTCCTATAATGCGATTTCCATATAACGCGGAGCGAAAATTGCGACAGCTCTCCTATAACGCGTTTTTCGCACAAGAACATTCCAACAACTTAAATGTGATTAATGATGAATAATAAAACAATCTGATGTGTATCAAATTAAGTTTTTTTGTTGGAAACAATTTTTTTTTAGTTTATAATTTTATTATATGAACTGTGTGTTATATTCAATAAACCTAAATTCAAATATGTAAAAATCTACATATTCGTTGCCATTTCTATTGTTAAATTTTATTTATTAACCGTATCAATCACAACTTGATACTTTGAGAATGCAGTTTTTATATAGGTCTGATTTATGTACAATTTGTTTATTTCTGAGATTCTATGTATACAACGCGGTACGAATTCATTTAATTTGTATTAATTCTGAGTTTCTTATAACACGGTTTCCATATAACGCGATATAAATTGATCTGATTTGTCTTATTTCTATATTTCTCATAACGCGGTACGAATTAATTGCGTTATAGGAAACTTGACTGTATCACTATGATAACAAAATTTTGATTGTTCCAAAGACATTGTAAATGATGTACTTTTTATAATTATTTGATGTTCTGCAATAAAAATTTATTGGGAATGTCCGGAATTGAGAAGCTTTTCTTTTATTAAACAATTTGTTTTGCCTCCAAATTATTTACAATCTGTCCTATTTGGTAAATCGTACCTATTAAGGGGATAGTAGTCGCTCGAAAATGAATACATATATAACGTTTTTTTATCGTTGGTAACGACTTCGAAAAGTTTCTTGACGTTGTAAATGATGTATTTTTTATAATTATTTGATATTCTGTAATAAAAAGTTATTGATCTTGTACGATAACAAATATAAGTTTTTAAATATTTTCTCAAAATCTATGAGGAATTTGTAACATATTTTTACATTTATAGGATCTGTATTGATTTAACTAGGTGATAATATCGATAAAAATTGAAACTTCCCTTAGTAATCTCATAATTTTAATTTTTAGAGACGTTTTATGATCACGCGTCACAAGTAACTATAAAACGACTATAAAAATTGAAATTGTGAGATCACTAAAGGAAAGTTTCAATTTTTATCGATATTATCACCTTGATAAACCAATGGAGATTCTATAAGTGTAAAAACATGTTACAAATTCCTCATGGATTTTGAGAAAATATTTAAAAACTTATATTTGTTATTGTACAAGATCAATAAATTTTTATTACAGAATATCAAATAATTATAAAAAAATATTATTATTATAAAAAATACATTATTTACAACGTCAAGAAACTTTTCAAAGTTGTTACCAACGATATTCATTTTCGAGCGTCTACTATCCCCTTAACCGGTAATTATTTTTTTATTTTTTTTTACCTGTTTCCTTTTTGCATCCACTGTACTGTTTTTAACAATAAATTAATTCCAAAAGGACACCCACATAAATGCTGCTGCTCCAGGTATTAGACAATGTCCCATGCGTTATATGTCACTCTATCATGTATAACAACATTTCCTGTACCACGCTCCGATGTGTGGGAAGTGGGAGCGTAAGCTACATATCGGAGCTTTTTAGAAGGGATGTTGTTGGAATGCATATAAGGGACGGACCATCGTCCGTGAAGGCCAAAAGCGATAGAACATCTGGAGCAGCAACATCCACGTATCCTGTTGACATTAATATTATTAAAAAGAATCAATGTTATACGTTTAACTTTAAACAATTTATTCATTAATAAAAAAATAGTTCTGTTGAACTATACCTACATATATGTCCTTACTTACAATTCACATCTATTTATAAGTCTCATTATTAAATAGATCAGATTGCTTACAAGTACTATTTTCATTCATCTATCGATACTTATAGGTAATAGAAACGTAAATCAATAAAAACTGATTTCGACTTGAGAATCATTATATTATAAAATTAATTTAATATTTAGGAAAATAAAGAAAACCAATTTTGCGGGCAAAGTTGAAATTAATCGAATAATTTTCATCCTTAAAAAAATTATAATATAAATTTCCGTCGAATTACAATGGTGACCTATATTCGCCGTTCTGTACCATGGTAATATTTCATACGACTATTGTTATGAAGCACGCTCCGAAAACGAAGAACCTGGTAAGCTTATTTATTGCGTATTTACTTATTTATTCTGGTGTAGATGAGTGACATCATCGCGTGTGTCTGATGTAGACCAGTTGAGCAAATATTGCTTTTCGTTCTTCTCGCACGTTCAATTATCTTTTAAGGTTATCGCAACCTACATATCCTAATAAAAAATTCGACACCTTTTCGACAAGTACACAAAATAAAGAAATCAATAGGCGTGCAGTGTAAGTATCAACGAGTAATTAATTGATTGGAAACGATCAAACGGCGTTTCCATTTGAATTGTGTAACACATTTCGTATTGGTTTCTTACAAATAAAATAATGAGTATTCTCGTATTTTATCGATGTTATTAATTATGCTTTCATCTCGCGCTTAGGTATCTGTGCAATACACGTCTCCCACGTATAACTCGTTTAAAAATAATTGAGCTAATGAAAAGCAATATCGAATAAATTCCTCGTATATTCTTTACATGATGAAGAAAGATTGAAAGCACTAAAAATATCGCCAATGTCTCGTGATAGCGAGGCAGGATAAGCGGTTAATTCACGGTTTACACGTATAATTGCGGAGTACGGCTTTAAAATTAGTACCCTCAAGACTTGCCCCGTATGAATATGAAAAGGAAGAAAAAAACTACGTACATACATTACATAGGTATTTGTGGTTTGGACACTCCGGGTAACTACTTATTATTATATTGGCATCTTATAACGTTATCATTATTGTATGGCAAAATTAACGTACGCGTATAATGCTAGCATTAATATGTACCAGGTATACCGATATTAAGTGAGCATTAAGATACAAATGTGTTGATAGGGAACATTTGTTGTGAACGAGCCTTAATTTTTTGTGTTTGGTTGGTATGACATCTGTTAAACATATTTAATATACATCAAGTCATTGAACAAACAACATCATATTTTTCATCGTGTTAAAAATGTCGAAGTGTGTACCACAAAGTGATGATTTGCGGAAAGCATTAATTTTTTGTTTTCATTTGAAGAAAAGTGCTGCAGAGTCCCATCGAATGCTTGTCGAGGCATACGGTGATCATGCTCTATCAGAAGCAATATGCAAAAGATGGTTTCAACGGTTCAGAGATAATGATTTTGATGTGAGAAATGAAGAACGTGGAAGACCACCAAAAAAGTTTGAAGACGCCGAATTGCAAGCAATATTGGATGAAGATGATACTTTGAGTCAAAAGCAAATGGCAGCAATGTTAAATGTTGCACAGCAAACAATTTCTGGCCGTTTAAAGGCTATGGGAAAGATCCAAAAGTGCGGAAAATGGGTGCCACATGAATTGAACGAAAGACAGATGGAAAACCGAAAAAACACTTGTGAAATTTTGCTTCAAAGACACGAAAGAAAATCCGTTTTGCATCGAATTGTTACTGGCGATGAAAAATGGATTTATTTTAAGAATCCTAAACGGAAAAAATCATGGGTTAATTCGGGACAACCATCAATATCGACTGCAAAACCAGATCGATTCGGCAAGAAGGCAATGGCTCTGTGTTTGGTGGGATCAGAAAGGTGCGGTGTATCATGAGCTTCTAAAACCTTGTGAAACTGTTAATACTAATCGCTACAGACAACAAATGATCAATTTGAACCAGGCATTGATCGAAAAACGACCAGAATGGGCCAGAAGACACGGCAAAGTAATTTTGTTACACGACAATGCACCTGCACACAAAGCAAAACCGGTTCAGGATACAACCAAAGCACTTGGCTGGGAGCTGCTACCCCACCCGCCGTATTCACCATACTTGGCCCCTTCCGACTACCATTTGTTTTCATCGATGGGACACTCATTGGCTGAGCAGCACTTCGATTCCTACGAAGAAGTCGAAAATTGGATGTCTGATTGGTTTGCTTCAAAAGACGAACATTTCTATTGGCGTGGTATCCACGTCAATACTTTGAATAAAATTTTTTTACTTTCCCATTCAAAATTAGTGTTTCATTTTCACAAAAAAACGCTCACTGCATACCGGTATACCTGGTATATGTTTAAGACTTTTCATTATAACGAAATTTTATTTTTAAAGGGATTCTTGCCGCCATTTCATAAAAATCGCTTAGGAAATTTAAATATTCGGTTTAAACTGTTTGTTTTCCGAACGAACGAGTATCGAGTATCGAGGGTGATTTTTTCTGTGTATCGGATTAGTAGGAAAAGAAAACGCAGCGTTTTCTTTGTTATGTGAAGTCTTTTTTTATAAACACTAGATATTGTGTATTCGTATTTATTTACCTTTTTCTACAAATAAAAATACGTCAATATTTTTCAATACATATTTATTTTGTACATATAGCGTTTCATCTTTGATTTTTATCCTTCTCCAAGTGTGATCGATTATTCGAAAAAAATGTCTAACCGAAATTGTTACGCCCCAATTATCTCGGGTTTGTCTCTACTTTATGTATTTTAAAAATGGGGTTTCCTTAAAAGTCGGTAGCTGAAAACGCTGACGATTGTTTAACGATCAGCGATGACCGACGATCGAGAAACTCGCCCTAAATAGCTCACCACTGACGAATACGTAAATATTTCTGGTTATTTTAATATTTTACTTAATAGATATGTTGACCACACACACTTAACAAAGTTCATTCTTTTAATCGGTTTATTTGGCCCTTTACTTCTTTAATGTTATTCTCTAATAGAAAAAATTCATCTCCGATTAATTAAAATAAAATCTATTTGTGAAATAATGTCTTTAGTATTTTCATTCCGATACATCTCAATTGCTCTATTAAATTTAACAAACAATATTTATCTAACTACAACTAGATAATTAGAATTTGCTTTATTTCCAAACAATTAGGATGAACAATTTTAATACATATTATTGTTCTCGACAACGTCGGGATAATTTTGTTTGGAATTAAAAAAGAAACGACGGCTCCTTAAAGATTTTACTAGTTAATTAACGTAGGTACCCACCACCTTAACTCCTAATTACTAACGGACAAGGCGGAAGATTTTCTCGTTTCAGACTTTGTATTGTTATTACAAACTCGCGCAGACTTCATTAAGTAATTACTGTTTACTTAAATACGCACTTTAATTACCTGTAATTAAGTCCTCTATAACCTGAAGTTTATACAATTGTTATTGCAGGTTCCGGTGCGGTGGCGTTAGCTCATTTAGACGGAACGGGAACGGACGAAGCGGTTTGCACCATGATACAAAGGGTTCAAGAATTAGCAATGGGATATCCCGAGGGCCGTATAGAATTACAACTCGTAGGTGGTTTTAGTGACGCTCATCATTATTCTGAAGAACTATTTTACAATATTATGAGTACGTAAAGTTATAATTTTACCAATAGTATAGGTTGTTGTAATTTTGTTGATTTTATCGGAATGGGTTTATTTTTACTTCGTGTTTTCAAAACGATTTCATACAACTACCTATAGTATGTTTGTTTTTAATTTCGAATATCAAATATTTATTTATTTTTTCAATTAATTTTACATCGAAATATCAAAATCAAGTACATTTAGGGCAGTACGGTGATTAATTTTAATAGCAATCTAAAATACGATTTGAACTTCGTATTTTCAGTGATTTTATTAAAAAAAAAAAACTTAAGAAAAAAAGGAAATAATTTTGCAAATACCTAATGAGAACAACTTATTTAATAGCATTAAGTTAAACTCTTTTAATTAAATTTAAATAAATATATCTGTATATTAATTGACTTTATATCATAAATTTGGATTATAATTTTTTTTGTAAATTGAAAGTGTACGTTACTAATTTAGTAAATGTAGAAGTACGTTTGGGTATTAGAGAAATATTCTCGATAGTATTTTTAGAAGATTTTTTCTAACATTTTTCCTGATTATCTGGAAAACGGTGCATTCTATCGAAAATTACAAAGAGACATGGTCGGTAGAGAATTTTATGCTTATTCCAATCCATATTTTACTTTACCGATTCGATAATCAATAACTGAGATAACTCGCAATCAGTTTAAAATATTTGATTGGCCGCCATTTTAAAACGGGTCGGTCGATTTCACTAGTTACCCAACGAACTCGTCCTTTGTTTTACTAAAGACAATACACTGTCCAAATTTCAGCCTCCTACGATCAAAATTATGACCAGAATCGTGACTACAAGATTTATGATTTATTTGTAATTTAGGGTCGAGATCGGAGAAAATCCAAAACGGCACCTTTGGGGCCCGTCATCAAACAGTCTACAATAGTTATATTTCTTATGAAAATTCATTAAAACTTGTAGGGTTGTTATAGTTATGTGGGCAAGAAATATCTATAGTCGTTAATTTCAAGTGCGCGTCGATAATTTTGGCAGAGTTGGAACAAAAGCAACATTCTTAAACTTTTTCCACGTTATATATGGGTATCGAGTTTGTAGTAAACTAAAATTTCTAGTATTGAGTGAATACAATTTCCAACGTAAGCAAGTAAAATACTCATAATATCCAGGATCTCTTTAAATCCGAGCTCTTTGTAAGCGAGTTCGACTGTACATATCTATGCATTTTTAATCATATTAAAAAATATATAATTAATAAATTGTTAAACTGACAGATTTGATCATTTTATTCATTTTGGATTTTGTTTCAGCATCTTTTCATAAAATCCTTGTAGAAGTAGATCTTACCCTAGCTTGTGTAGGAGAACTAAACACAACGGTTCGGGGTGGAATTCATTGGCCGATAGTTTATGGAGTTGGCGTCAATATTAAAACTGGAGAAATATTTCCGGCCACATTTCCTGACAAAGGTCCCGATCAAGCCCTACGGTGTGCTAGATATCTCACAGGTCAAACTCAGGTAAATTCGTTAATTTGGTTACAAAATTTTTTTAACACACAGTTTTTTGTAGATCTAACTTATTTTTGTGTTAAATAACTTATATCATATTCTGTAAGAGATTGATATTTAATTAATAATTTTAGGTATTGGATATCTATGATAGCAATCTAGGTTTATTAAGAATAGGACCATTCAATTATGAACCCCTTCGAGGCGTAGATTTGTGGTTGGAACAGAGTGACGAATTTATCCTACAACATTTATCGACTTCTCCAGAAATAGAACCTCCACATTTCGTTATGCAGGTAACGCGATTTTTGTTTTATTTCCCATTTATGCTTAATATTCAGTAATATATTTTCAGATAAGGGCAACTTTAAAATATATTCAAGACAACCAGTTTCCAGCAGTTACCGTTTTTCGTGATAATCGTCCTCATTATTTTAGAAGAGATGAACATTCAGGAACATGGCAACCTATAAGATATTAGACAGTTTACATTTTACAAATGGATGTATATATTTTTTTACAAATATTGTTATCAATATTATCTATCAGTTTAGAATAATTGATACGATTGTAAGTGTTTGTAATTATGGGGGCTAGATTTTCTATTTGCTTTTAATCTTGCAAATATTAGAATGCGTGATAACTATAGACTATAGGTAATGTGGCAATAGTAAACTTTTAATCTGCATTACCATAATTACAAGTACTGTTGTTTGATTGTTATAATAGATTATTTTTTAATAGTTATTTAGGCGATTACTTATTTAAGCCGAGTGTTTAAATTGATCGAGAATTTAATCTAGATTCTTTTCAAATATGTTACTTTGTAAAATTATATGTAATCAGATGTTACTTGGCCATACTTGTTTTAATAATTTATAACAACACGTTGCTTTTGATAAGTTTATGTGATGTTAGTATAATATGTATGAACATTAAGTACCTTTCATGCTATTGCCTGCATTAAATGTTATGAATTAAAAAGTTGGACCAAATACTTAATTTTAAAATCCCAGTTAATACCTAATAGATACTTTTCCCATCTTATTCCGGATGTACTCACAATTCAAAAAATATCTAATGTGATTTATATGTTATAAGTTAGTATACCTACATATCATTTAGATATTCGTTGAACTATAAGAAAAAATGCTCAAATATAAAATGTATAGTCAATACAGATACCTAATAAGATCAAATAGTAATATTTTGTTAATGTACATTTCTGAATCTGCTAAAACCAAAGGATATTTTCACTTACTTTAACAAATACAGGTACAATAATAGACTATTACATCGTAATCTCAAATAATCATAATTATTATCTACTATAATAACATAAACATTTGATAAAATCTTATAATAAGTTTTCTAATTACGATAGTCTTGACAATTCGAGATAGACGGGACCTGAACTACCTCAAATTATAGCAAATTCAGACTGTTTGAATTTTTACGTTAAAAAGATGGATAAAACACGTTTTACCAAAAATTATACATTACAGTTCTACAATAAAATGATGTGCAATAAGAAATTGTAATGGATTATATTATTAAAGAATATTAAACCAAAATATAAGTTACTTACTTAGTAAATCATGTAGTATGATAAGTAACTCACATTTTTAATCAAATTATCTCGAATTTATGGGAACATCGAACTATTGATTCTACTGTATAATTATAATGAAATAATGATAAATATACTTATAATACTTAATCTTCCAAAATAATTCCATGATACTCAAAGTTAATCTAAATTTTTCAGTGTATAGAAAATTTACAATACTATACCTATAACTTTTGTTTGGTATTAAAAATAGTCTAACGACTTTTCTAAAGTCATTAAATAAATACTAATTAAACTATGCCATACAGCCCCGTGTTTAGATAAAATAACGTTTTCCTCATCACCATTCCATTCGCGTTCAACAGCTCATAAGTTCTCAATTGGATTCAAATCGGGTGATTTAGGAGGCCAATCAAGAACAATTAAGTCTTGTTGGCTTCTAAACCACTCTTGAATCAATCGACTCTTATGGACAGGACTGTTGTCATGCACGAATACGATGGGACGAGGAGCAGAATATAATATCCTCACACTTGGAAGCATCACATCTTCCAAAACGTGAAGATATTCCTCTGCGTTCATCCTGGAACTAATTCTAACAAATTCCCCTGGACCAGCTGACGACATCGAACCCCACATACCTAGTGTTAATCCGCCGTGTCTCTTAACCCTAATTACATTTTGAGGCTCAAACCTACTGTTTTTCAATCGCCAAAGAGGTTTCGTCGAGTGAATGTACTGAATACATTCTCGTCAGAGAAGATAACAGTTTCCCAATCTCGATTTGTTAGGGAAAATTCTACACGTCTCTGTTGGTGACCAGGTGTTAGATCAACTCTTTTTGCGGGTTTACGACATCGCACGCTGTTATCATTCAAACAGCGACGAATTGTCCTTTCGCAACATCTTAAATCTATCACTACTTGCTATAAACGGAACTTCCCTAACTAAATCGACAATTCTTTGGCGCTCTTCTTGGTCTGACGCTTTCTTTCTGCTTACGCGTCCGTTCAGGTGATTTTGTAGAACAGTGCCACTATTAATTCTTTGTATATACAATATACACTTGCGATTTCTGAAAAATAAATTTTTGCTTTTTAGTACCAATTCAAGCAATATAACTAAAAGTAATTTTTTATTCAAACTTTTCGTTTAATAACAAGAAGAACGATTACGTCAGCGGTGTCTAATTTTTATTTAGAAGCTTTATTTCTTATAAAAATTCGTTAAAATAAGATAGGAGTTGTTGATTTTTAACAATTTTAACGCAGGGATAATAATTGAAAAAAATATTTTTTAGAAGCGTTCCTATTATGTAGTAGAAAATCTGTATCAAAATTTATTTCGCCATTCAGTGATTATCAAATTTGAGGAAAAAAGTTATTATTGGTCTTCGTTTTTAACAGAATTTGACAAAGTAACAGCCGTGGAAGTCAAACGTGAAAATAAATAACTTATATTAATAAGTAATACTGCCACTACTAGCATTATAAGTCCAAAATAAAAATATAGGTTCTTAAGTTTAGTATTTCAGTTTTGTTTACAATACGGAATATTGTAAAAAATAGTTTTGTTTAAAGAAAAAATAAAAAAATTCTGAACTTATAAATTCAGAGGTTTTATCAAACCTCATTATCTCAAAACAATGCAAACTTCACATAAGACCTTCTGCTATTATGGAAGCAATTTCATAACACATGTAATTTTTTTGCATACAAATTTCGAAAATCTTAAAGTTCTTTACCTACAAGTTGTGCCAATTTATAATGGGTACCTACGTCTCGTCGTGTCGCCGTCCGATGAAAGTAGGTCCTTCAAATTTTGATTACAGAGTCTGACTATAGAATACCGAATTTAAAATACCGGAATGATTGAATTTTGATTTAATAATTTTACACATCACATTTGGTTACTAACTGTAAAAACAATAAAATAGTGACTGACTATTATTTACATTTTGTTATACAATGTAGTAAATATGCTATATATCTAATCTCAAGTATGTATATTAATTTAATATGTAGGTATACTTACAATTAGATACACGGTTTTTCGTCAAAGTATCGTAAGCCGCTATTTTACCGAAAATATGTTGCTCTAACTACTTTATCAATATAAAGGCACAATTTCTTAAAATCTAATACAAAAAATTAATTCCTTTCACTACAAAAACGATTTTTTGTTTAGTGTAGTTCGTATTGTTTATTGTTCCACAACAATACTCGTTCTTATAAAATGCGCAGTTTGCGGTTTAAAATATTTTGATAAAAGCGCATCGAATTATTATAAATCTTAATGAACTTACCGATAAATTGCGCTCCTCTGCTATTTCCCTTGCCGTTTTACCACTCTCGTACAGAGCTACTATAGCTTTCCTTTAACAAAATCATATATCATTTTTTTGCCGATTGCTGATGATACTCTCTTGAAAGAATAAACGTATTTGACTGGAATATTTTCAAAAATACAAAACTATACCTACTGTGACAAACCCCGTATGACTCACTTCGCTAAAACTACCGAAAAGTGCATAGCAGATATTACCAGGACAAAACTTTCCTGGAAATTCTTGTGTTGGCAAAGGTTCAATGCCGGTCGTTGGTCGTTAGAGGATTACTTATCTTATTTTATGACACTTTTATCTGCGGTAAATACAGTCCGTTTCAGGAAAAAATAATCTGGTAGTTTAGATTAGCTAATTCAAAAGTCAATTTATGTTTACGCACAACTCTAATTTCACATCATTATTTTTTCTTCATAAATTACAAGTTTAATACGCTTTATGTATGCTACAAGAACATTTTAGAATTAACAGATATAAAAATGTTCTTAATAAAATAGATGTCTTATTATTAATTTGCAATATACATACTTATTGGTTCACAGTTAAGTTTAAACTAAAGTTAATATATAGCTAATTATATAATTTTTTTTTCAAAATATGCCTGTTGAAAGTGCAATTTGTAATTGAATATCAACTTAATTAATTTTTATTTTAAGAAATTAAGAGCAAAACGCTTGCGATAAGCAGAAATGGCGCAGGAAGAAAAAGAACTTTATGGCGGTCGTACTTATTATCGCGAATTGGGGAATTTTATTTCAAAAAGGGAAGACTACGAAAAAGCTTTGAAATTTTACGACGAGGCGACCCGTATAATGCCGACCGACAAATTGGCGTTATTAGGACGATCATGGACAAGAGCGAAAAGTTGTCATTACAGGGGAGCGATACAAGACGTCGTGAAAGCCCTAGAAGTAGATCCCGACGACCCGGTGGTGACCGCACAAAAAGCGCTAAATACATATTTAAGATGCGAGTTCGAGGATGGACTAGTACTTAATCTTAGGATGGTGTCGAAAAGAAAGAAGCCCGCGGTCGCGACCGGCCGCCGGGAAATGTGGCGTTTGGGAGGGTTCGCTCGTCCCGCGGTCGCGCGGCGCGTCCAAGTCCTTCTTGAACGGGGCCAGTTACCCAGAGAGGGTGCCAGGCCCGTGGGACCGCCGCGGACGGCGGGAGGACCTCTACTCAGAGTCGGGTTGCTTGAGAGTGCAGCCCTAAGCGGGTGGTAAACTCCATCTAAGGCTAAAAACGACCACGAGACCGATAGCGAACAAGTACCGTGAGGGAAAGTTGAAAAAAACTTTGAAGAGAGAGTTCAAGAGTACGTGAAACCGTTCAGGGGTAAACCCGAGAAACTTGGTATTACATATCAGTATAATTTATTAGATATGTCGTACACATTACGACTACTGTAAACATATTTATTGATGTTCATCTCTCACGCCTAATATGGTTTTGATTAAAATTTTCAGGTACTTAAAAAGGGTAGGTATTAAAAAAAAACGCACTCGAAGGGAGATTCGAACTTCAGTCACCTAGTTTCAACAAAATGTAAAAACGCCAACTTCCATCTATTCTATACTGATGAAAGGCGATAGGCAACATAGTATACAATCGATGGTATTTTGGGTTTCGGATAGCCACGCTAGTCGCACGACAGCTCGGCTTTCCGGTTTAAAAAATTCAATGCTTTACTTTAAGGGTGTTTGGTACAAATTTTCAAAATTATTTGTTTCTGTTTATTTTATCACATATAGATAATTTATAATGTTTACATGGTAGTAAACGAAAATTTTTCGAAAAAAACAAATGTATGTATCAGTAATTGTCGTTCAAAGTTCAAATCTAATTTCGCAGCTATCTTGAAATCTACAAAACTTTTGGTATTGCCAGTAGAATAGCCAATGTACTGTTTATTGAAATATTTTCATTGCAATAAACGCAATAACTTGTTTATTATAACTGTTATAAAAATGTACAAAAATGACGTTTACACAAACTCTTAATTTGTCGTCCTAGAAAATACTTAACTGCGATCAAATTATATTCATTGCATAGCTTAAAATATCTACGTTCAAGTTTAATTTAATAACTTCATTGACATTTTTTAGTTTTCAAATTAACAACGAAATTAGAGATCGAGTGCATTTTCGATTTTCCATCCCGTAATTTTGTCTCCGTCTAATTTCTCCCACTCACAAAATACTATTCTACCGCACGTGGGCCAGTAGGGGAGGTAAACATTTGATAAATACCGAAAGCAATAAATTTTTATTGCTTACGATTAGTGGAAGTTACGGTTTTTAAGTTTGACTCGCAAATTTTGAAATGGTAGTTTTAGTCATAATTATATTTTGATGGATTTATTTATATTTATAATTAGATACTTATTAGGTAATTAATATATTTATTTATAATATTTATACCTTCTAATTATCTGTAGGTACCTATAAGTTTAGTAGACAAACTGATTTTAATTAAGAGTAGCGGAACTCATGTCCTTAACTTGAATTAAAGACACGTAAATTACGTAATCGTAAATAGTAAATTACGAGCCGAATGCATACACACACACACACACACACACACACACACACACACAATATATATATATATATATATATATATATATATATACAGGGTGTTAGTGAATTAACGTCGCGGAAGAAAGGTACATGTACCTGAGACTAATATAAACAAAAAATCTTAGTAACATTTTTTGATTTGAGCAAATTTACTTTTGGGGGGGGGGGAGGGTGTTTTCGTCCGAGAAATTAAACCAGTAGTTCCTCTTTAAACTTCAACAAGTGACATTGGTGGGTTCTGAAAAGTACCGTTATCTCATCTGGCATTCCTTTAGGTTACTACGATAGTAAACAGAAATTACTGTAGGGGTTGAAGTCGTAAATATCTTTTGCGGTCATTGACAAGTTTTAATGTAACAAATAGTCAAAATGTTTCGTCATTTAAGTAGATATCTAAGTAACTGTTTGTTATTCATTTTATTTTAATCTTTTACATCTGCATGTGTTGTTTTAATAAAATTTCTAATTAATAAATCAATTTCGATAACAGCACTTCGATAAATGTACTGGAAAAAACTCGAAATAACACTGAAAGTTATTAACACTCATTGCGTCATTACGGAATGTTTAGTTTATAAATTTTGCTTTTGGTCCTTATGTTTGCTAAAAACCCAAAAAATAAAGTACCTACTTACCTATTTGCGTTTTTATTTAATAAATAATCTTTTATTCAAAAAAATCTTTTTCTTTTTAATAGTAGCAAATAGGTAACTAATTTTTACATTATTCAGAAAATTCAGAACAGCAAGTCTGTTCGTAGACCGAAGGTTTATGATTCTAGAGCTAATAAATTATGTTAATCCGTAAACCAAGGCGTTTTCTAGGATCGGTTCCGTATTGTCCTCAACTATTCGGGTAGTGATGATAACATAAAAAAATAGGGGAATACACTAGTTCACTTAGTATTAGTGGCGCCCCTATAACGGAATAGTTTGGCTAAATTACCTACAAAACACCCTTAACAGGATACGAAGCGGAAACTCGTCCACCTCAAAATCCCGACAACATTATGATCAGGACTGTATTATGATTCAAAACAATAAAATGATAACATAAAATTACAGTTTTCCAAATTCGTGATTTTATAATGTTTATTACAATTACTATACATTTTATTCAATTTACGAATATGGTAAACCGAACGTAGTTGTCGTGCAAATGAGCGCGTGTGCATACTTAACATAAGGAACAAAGTTGCTGAGTAGGGAACCCGTTATCGCGCACCTGAATATGCAGGTGGTCACATGTTGGAAAATCTAAATGTTCGCGAAAAAATCAGTCTATAACAACTAATGTTTGTTGTGTAAAAGTCGTGTGAGGTAAAATCTAATTGTTATGGTTAAAAACTTAAAAATTGCGCGAAGTGTTGCAAAAGGGTTTCGTTAAGCTGCTCGTGAAAAGATATAATGATTTTCTTCTTATTTATAATTAATAATGTACCTGTAAGGTGTTTTTGTATTTATTGATGCTGATATTACATAAATTTAGGTAAATATTTTATACAAATATTTTTATACAAATTAATGGCAAAGTTGCGTTACAAAACATGTTATTTCCATTGATGCTTTTTTAAAATACCTAATTTTTAAGAAGAATAGGTAGGTACCTGAATTATTTAATAAATGCCGTCAGGTTTAACTTGAAAATTCTCTCGGGAATTACAAAAATGTAGGTTTTAATTACAATTTTAAACAAAATTTCCCCGAGAAGGTTAAACGATAATTTAAAATGTTTATTAAAAAATCGAATGTTATTTTTTTTATTTTTTAATTACGACTTAAATTAAATACCCACATTTATTAAGCCGATACAGTCGTTTTATTACAATTAAATAAATATTATATAGGTAACGAAACATCCTTAAACACCTCTTATTTTAATTTGTTTGTATGTACAACATATGTATACAGGGTAGCCCTGAAGTAATTGACCAAAATAAGTGATCAAGCAGGGCTCGTCGTAAGACCAAAAAAAGTTTCGATAAACGTTGGTTCAAAAAAGTATTATATCTCAGGAGTTCATTCATTTAATTATTATTAATACCCGATTAACAGCACTTTAGAAACATTTAACAGGTTAAATCGTTTTTTTTACAGTTGTGAAATATGTGTCCTGAACTGTGTCCTGTGTGCGTTTACTGTCGAGAAGTCGAGGATTGATGAGGGTAGAGGACGTCGAAGAATTAAGGTAGTGCTTATAAATCATTTGAAAAATTGAGTATATATCAATTCAATGTTGTCTTTTGTTTGTTGCAGGTAGAATTTTTCTATTTTATTAGACGAAATCATATTTACATATCGGTGAGTTTATTATTTAATATTGTTTCTGAAAATTGCGTAACTTGAACTATATGCAATTTATTAAGTTCCTAAGCATATTGTGTATTAATATTGTTATCAATAAGTAAAAACGAAATAACATTATTACAAAAAATTAAAATAAACGGTTAGAAATTATGTTTAATTATTATTAAATTACAATGACCGAAATGGGGATAACTCAGCCGTTTGACTTACAATTAATCAATGATAGGTGCGAATCGTGCTTTACAATTTATTTTTAAAAATAATTTATCATTTGTAGATATTCAGATCAATTTTTTAATTTCATTCGAGTTTGAAACAAATCTATCATATTCAATACTTAATTTCATATAAAAATTCGAGTGAATTAAATATAAACAGAGATAATTAGGCACAGTACACAATAAATATAGGTAGGTGCGAAAATAAAAATATGCCCCGCCAATTGGTTTTTTACTATCACATGTTGTGTAATTTTCAATTTTTTCCAATGCAATATTTTAGTAGATAAAAAGCAAAAGCAAAATCAAATCGTGTAAAATTACTAAAATTCCACTCCACGCGTTACATCGAAAAATGGCTGCTTAATTGATGTTTCTTCTAATTTATTGTAAATTTATTTATATAAATTTATATTATATAAATGACACTTAATGAAGATTGTAAATATATTCAGGATATAAGAAAACTAAACTAAAGGAAAACGCTCGTTTTAGATTTTCCAAAACTGAAATATTAGATATATTAGCCGTTTGAAAATACTCTACCACTAGGTACATACATACATCGGCTTTTAATCTGCGTATCTGAACAATTAAAAACTTGACACAGTGTTTTCGCTGATAACGAAAACAGTAATAACACCATTTTAATGGTGTTCTGTCTAACTTTAGGGTTTTCAAATAAAAAGCAAAATAAAAAATTATCGTTTATTAGTTACAAAAATTATTAATAAAGATGATTTATCGACAAACAGTCACGAATAATTTAGAGTAGGTACCCAGAGGCTTTTAAACTTTCAAAAAAAAATATTTTTTTTTCATATTTAAATACCTGTAATTAGTTCGATGACGTTAAGTCAATCGCAAAACAGTGGCCAATTAAGCTTATTAAAACTGTTATTTACTTAATAAAATCAAAATTTTGTTGATATTATAATGAACGAAATTACCAGTGTCTACTATGTAAACATAATGGAATTATTAACAGTTAGGTTAGTGCTTTAGGTATACCTTGTTATTAGTAAGACCATAAACTAAATATCTATCCCGTTTATATCAAAGAATCAACTAATATCAACTTGATTATGCCTATCAATATACATAAAGTCGTCCAAATTTTATTTAGATGCACGTCGACATTCATACCTCCTGTTTTTACAGTAGGTCTTACTATAATAAATTGTAGTCTTTCTTTGTCATGTCATATGTGTCCAGGTAAATCATCGGTAGAATATGCCACGTTCAAAACATTAAACTGAATATCTACAAATGATAAATTATTTATTTAAAAATAAATTGTAAAGCACGATTGTATTAAACACTATCATTGATTCATTGTAAGTTAAACGGCTGAGTTATCCCCATTTCGGTCATTGTAATTTAATAATAATTAATCATAATTTTTAACCGTTTATTTTAATTTTTTGTAATAATGTTATTTCGTTTTTACTTATTGATAACAATATTAATACGCAATGTGCTTAGGAACTTAATAAATTACATATAGTTCGAGTTACGCAATTTTCAGAAACAATATTAAATACATTTCATGTTCGCCAAAAAATTATAGTTTGATCGGAATATCAGTTTAAAGTTTGCACAAGCGTCAACTGTCAGACCTCTGGCGATGTAGGTTTTTGGCGCTTGTGTCTTTCTGCCTTAAACGCGTCCAAATGACGACGTTAGATGACGTTAGATGACGCATCTAAATAAAATTTAGATGGCCCATACCTACGCATTTACGTATAAAGATATATAATTTTTCAGTCATATGTTGTTGCAATTAATCCAAAATCGTGCCCCTACAACGTATATTCACTAAATTCGATTTTTATTTACACCCTATATCGCCAATGTTTTTTATTTCCTTCATATTTCTAGAACCTATCTCATTGGAACAGGCCGATTTTAACAGCTGTGAATTCAAGCGTGCTATTTTTCATGTTTCTAGCTCGATAACCACAAATTATGAATTATTGATTTAGGTTTGTATGAAAACAGATGCGTATCCCGCAAAACCTAAATTAATATTTCTCGTTGTTTTATTGTAACCCATTTCAGCTGGGTGTTGAAATAATTGCAATAATTAAAACTAGCCGTCCTGTTATTAATACGTTGATTAATATTCCAATATGCCTAAGTGGCATTACAAAAAAAAAACTATTTCGAACTGTCTTGTATAGCAACATGTTAAATCGATGTTGTGCAGGTACGTGTAATAAATGGAAAATTGAAATTTTCGCTAATTCGAAATAGGTAAATAAACACCAAAAAGAACAAATCTGATAGAACGAGATTGCTCAATAGTGGCAAACTCTATAGGTAAATAAACTTTAGGTAATCTTGTACTTTCGTGAAGTTTCAATATAAACATGAATCCAGTTTGAGTAGATTCCAAGGAAGTTGTTTGTGTGCAACTGAATTTCTAAAGTCGCTTACAGGAAATGTACAGCAAGTATTTACAAGTTATACATAGTACATAGTTCGTAAACTTGCCTGTATACAAATCATTTATTTCAAAACGCGATCGATAAGCTCCCACGGATTATATTTCATATGTAATTTTTCCTAAATGTTATTTAATAATAATAATAGATATTTGAAATAAATTTAGTGTACGAATTCATTTTGATTTGTTCCTTTTTTTAAAGTCGACGCAGAAATGAAAACATGGTTATTGTTTTATAATTAAAAAAAATTTTAAAGGTTAATTGAAAATTGGAAATTACATTTTTTGCCTACCTGTCTAATATCTAAAAGTTAACCAATATTTCTGACTGAGACACCTCGGAAATTGTAATGATTCAGGTGATCGAGGCGAAGCTGAGTTGTTTCGTTTTTCCTCGATTCCGTTATATTGCTTAATATACAGGGCGTTTTAAATGTCGCGCAAACGGAAAGCAATATGATATTACACAATAAAAACCGAATAAAAAGTTTCTTTGCGATTTTTCGATCAGTTCAATACTTTTGTAGTTACGATAATTTAAAAAAAATCGAAAACGGGCGAGAAAACGAAGTCGCGATAAAGAGAAAAGTATTGATCCAATCGAAAAATCGTAAAGAAACTTGGGAATTATTTAGTTTGATCGTGTTATGGGTAACTAAAGTAACTGAAAATTATTTTGGACCCCTCTTGGAAGACAAGTCTTTTTCGGTAAAATGTTTGTAATTCATTCAAACATTTTATTTTTTATTTAGTCAAATTATTCTTATACAGTCGTGCAAAGACTACGTTAGAACGTTCTAAAGTCTAAAGTATGCCGAACGGGGGCGGCGGCTATACACAGGGTGTTTCAGGAGGAATAGTAAATATTTTAGAAAGTGATGGTATTTTGACTACGGGTAAAAAAGTTTAAATAATCATGTACGCGTTCTAATTTAATTAATTTATAAATCTAACATTTCCCGAACGATGAATCGTCCGCACGCACTGATCACGTTTATTCCGTTAGATTGTTTTCTATGGAGATGGAGGACAAGCGAAATCTACGAAGAAAAAGTAAATGTAGGAAACGAATTATTGTTCGCTCGCATTTTATATTTGCTTACATTTTGACTTCATAACAGCTATACGTAGATACGATTGTCAAAAAAACTGATAAGTGAAATGAAATTTATGGTGAGATTTCTAACACTTATTTTCAACTGTAGCAAATTACTGACATCATTTAAATAATCAATAAATGTAACCAGCAAGCGCCTATATCATTTGTTCTTTATTCATAAATACTTGTTGTACGGCTTTTTATGGTAACATTCAAACAACTATAGCTTATCCAAACCTATATGATGTTCACGTCATCAATATAAGGTTACCAGATGATGACGTTTCACGCAGTGCTGTCACCTCGTACCTCGTATTTTGACAGTTCCAATAAATTGTAGTCTTTCTTTATACCATCTAATACCTAATCTAATATCACCTGCTAAAATATTTACCCGTAAAACCATTTTCAAATTTCGCGGCGAATTTCTGTTGGTATCGCTTGAAAACATTTGTAGTCAATAGCGGCGATAAATTAGGCGAAAGGAATTTTGAATTGTTCGAGTTTCGAAATGTATGCCTTTGCAAATAATTACGTCAGTTTCACATATTTTACTATTTATGTTCTTTTTCAACACGTTTACGTTAAAATATTAGTAGTTTAATTTATTTATTTACTATAGTACGTCACTGCTTTTGTTATTTATCTTGACATTGACATTAATATACGAGTTGTACCAACAGAAATCCGCCCGAAATTTGAAAATGATTTTACAGGGTACCTACGATTCCTTGATTATTATTGTTAATTGTTTTATTGTTTCGTATTTTAATCATTCGTTGGGAAAAACGCCGTAAAATGAACTATTTTCTCTAGTGCGCCTATACCCTTAAGGTGGGACTTTACCTGCACATCTCCTACTGGAATAGTGTGCAATGTTTATAAATGTGTTAAATATAAATCGTATTATTTACTGTTGGAGAAGTACTGCGTTACACGAGGTATTTCGCAATATTCTTATCGTGTTAGAGCGAAACCGTGTTGTAGGAAGGTTACCTGTACCTAATTTTATATAAACGTATAAACCTATAGTATATAAACCTAAGTATCCTATTTTAATGCAAAAGAGCATTTGAGAATTAAAGTTAAAACTTTTAAACGGGAATTATTAAATGATGTGGAGATTACTTATATTTAGCTAAAGGAGTCGTTTAAAATTTGTATTCGGGAAAGCGCGTAATGTGGGTTTATTCACACAAATAATGAAGATTCTCTTAAGGAAATTAACAAGAATAATCAGCTTAATCGTGACATCTGCGTTTACGGGAAAACAGATGATAGAACACGATTAATTTCAAGAAGTTAATTTAGAAACGAATAAACTTAATTAACGTTCTTGATGCTAAAGGAATTAAATAGGTGCGTATTTCAAATTAAACGTGGACTCGATATAGCTACGTTGGAGGTTTATGAAATAACATACGTATGTTTAAATTTTTCAAATCTGAGAATATTCGGAAAAAAAATAAAAACGACGCGAGTGGTCGCTATTTGTAATTTCCAGTACGTTAACTTTACAACGTTACACACCTCGAACAGGTTTGAATAAAGTTGTAGAGATCGGCAAAGCTTTTAGTTTATCAACTGTAAATCGACTTATTCTTGAGATACTCGTAGTTTTTTTATGAATTCGCGGAAAATGTTTTATTTTTATTATATTGATATTTTATGAATCTACTGAATATAAAAATTCATATTTCCATCCCGTAGTTTAATCGACATTTTTCCACGTTTTGTTACGAGGACTATCGTTATTCGTGTTTTATTAGAGACATAATCGAAACAAACTTGAGTTTTTCGATTTTCGCAATACAACAGGGCCGTTTATTCGCGATTTACAAACGCCTGTCTTATTCCCTTAATGTATTATTTAGAGGTTGTTTAAGGTGTAAACTTTTTCGATTAAGTTGTTTGTAAACACTCGAAAACAGAATTAGTTTTCCTTTTTGCCGCCGAATTCCGTAAAATGCCTTTCGCTCGAAAATTGTTCGCTTCTAATTTATTAGAATAAGTGCCATAAATCAGTACATTTCTACAATTGTTTGATTTTTTTTTAATCAAGTACCTGCCAAGTAAAGTATACATGTAGATGTTATATTTAACTCAGAAAATGTTTAATTTTGATATTTTTTTCATTAACGGCTTACAACAACAGGCTGCTGTATTTACTTATATAATATTAAATTTAAATTATCGCCAACGTAGTTCAATGAAGTTACGCTGGACTAACAAATCGTCAGATGCAGCGTTGCGCTTGCTGAAAATTGATTTAAATTTTAATGTAGTTTACCCCAATGGCGCTGGTTGTTGTCCTTCATATTAAAATAAAATTAAACTGTTAAACATAAGAGCTGTACTGGAAAATCGAATTTAATTAAATTGTTTTTGCCGATATCAGATAAAACAATTAATCTTAGGGGAAAACCGGATGAAGACAAATGCGCATACTGATATATTTGTGTGGTGTCAGTTGAAATAACTTGTTACCGAAAGCTATTTCATCGGTCCGATAGCTCTGTTTTCGTCAATAACCACCGGATCAAGAAAGATCGGAAAGTTGAATTAGATACGAAAGTTAAAGAAACGAAATGAAATGGAAGTGATCATACGAGGATAATACTTCTTTATTACACTTTTGACATCTGAGTGGCGATTAAGATGAAGTATTTTCGTTACCGACACTTCTAAATGTAATTGATTCAATTACATTTTCGCACGCAAATCTGCAGATCGCTGATTTTCGAGAGTCCCTTTATTATTATGTTTTTTATATTCGTGAAACTGCCGAATGCGTAATGAATATTAAGTGCATGCCTGCATAGGTACGAAGCAAAATCGTTAGATAGTTTTTTTTACATAAGTACTGGAGACCTTTAAAAATTACGTGGACAAATAGAAATACTGTCATTATTATTTGTTAGAAACGATCGATGCTTTACCTAAATTTTTTTTATAAATCTTTATTACACGAAATTTTATGCAAAAGTAATTTAAAAATTATTTTGTTTTAAACAAAAATACGAATATAAGTATAATAAGTACACATTTATTACTATTTTAATAATTTTTTGTACACTAATTTTAATGTTTAGATGATGAGTTGCTTACTTCGTTTTTTTTTAAGTCTTCGCGTATGCGGAATTGCTTGTTTGAATTTATTGGTGTAGATTTATGTAGGTTTTTATTTCTCGTTTTTATTTTCTCACAAAGGAATATAAAATTTCAAATAAATAAATAAATATCTACACCGTAAACACGTCCTGGATTTTGTTGTTTGAGGAATTTCCATTACTATTCATAAATAACTTTGTTATATGTAACGACGTATATACCTACTATACCTTACGTATTTGACATTTGAAAATCAAATGTAAGGATTTAACGATCTTTTTATCGTTTTTCAATTCAACGTAATATTAATTCTACGAATGATTGCAATACGAAGGTTGTTATTTTAGTCGTTGCAAAAATAGTTTTTCGATCCTGTGCTTTATAACAATTTAGTTTCAAAACCATCCGAAAAATATATCATCGGTAAATCACATTTGGCTGCTTTGAATATGAATAATGACAGGAAATGTGTATTTTGTATAGCAAAATATAGGTAAACACATTGAGAGTTTAGGACCCGTTTAAATATTTACTTGCCCGTTATCGAAGTTACTCGTTGAATAACCGTTAAGGGATATTGATGTTGAACGTCAATAAACTATTGTGTTTATCATATTTCATCATAAAAAAAATGAATTTTAACCTACAAAATGTATTGTAGATGAAATTCTGAGATTGATAAATTTATTTTTCATAAAATACTTTGATAGAAAGCATGAGATTTCATTATGAAACGACGAAATAGAAGTTAATTATAGTGTTGTATCTGTCGACATCAAATTACATCTAATGCGGACGGATAGCAGTCTTAGGTACCTTGAAATCGATTAGAATATATATTATAATTTGGTTTGGTTCTATATTATTAGCAAGTTTAGCATTGTTCGAGTTACTAATTGTTCCGGATAGAATGGACGCCGCTGAAGTTATCACGTCCAAAGCAAATTTGTTCATGTATCACATTTCCCTAAAACGAAACTTTCCCTTTATGGGCACCTAATATCGAATTTTTATTAAAACGAAAAATTGCTATGTTTATACATTTGAGCGTTCATAAAATAATATGGTTGTTATTTTATTGTATTTTATTTGAACGAAAATAAGTACCTACACAATATACGAGTACTTAATAGGTATCTATCTACACTTCACAGAAATAGGGGTAGGTAAACTTGGAATTTCAACTACTTTGCTAAGGATTATACGCATTAATTTGAAATTCCCTCCTATCTACGGCTACCTTAATTTGACTAAATACAATAACTGCAGAATTTAATTGAAGTGAACCGTATTAGAGTTAGTAATTAAGCAGCACGTACCACCTATATTATTTCACTGACACGTTCCTTTTAATACACATTCAAGTACGTTATTGGTACACTCGAGGTGTAAAACTAAGGTCTTACTCACTAGTTTGTCTTGTGGTCGAATAACTTAACTACACTAAATTTACCATGTAGCACGTGTATCGCACACTACTCTGCTTTGCACTGTCATTATTTTACTATCTAAAATGGCTTTGTCTTCTCGAGCTTTCTTTCTAAATTTGTCGTTGTCGACGACATTAATTATGACTATGACTGTACATACATATATACTTATTTACATGTTTTTAGGAAAGAGATTATACATTTTTGTAAATAAGTAGATATTCAAAAATTATTATTCAGAAACAAACAAATTTATCTTTAAAAAATGCCATTTTTGGTCTTCAAAATTTTATTAACTTAATATTTTTATTTTAATTTGATATGCATACTTGCAATTGAGATACATTTATGTAAAATCGTTTATCGTCAGGTATGTTGGCCACGCCCGATATTTTTCAAATTTATTATTTTATACGAATTATGCTGAAATACAGCTACCTCTTGACCGAGATACCGTTTTATTTTAAAATTTCAAAAAGCTTTTTGTCAATTATTTTGAGATTATTTATAATATTTCTTTATAAAATTGGGTTGAAAGTTTAGGTACTCTATAACACATTAAACTGTGAAAAATGAAAGTTTCTAACTATATTACCAGAGTTTCTCCGCTCTAAATTCTACACCACTGGCGGAATCATTATTTTAGTTTGATTTTTTAATTCTTCAATATTTTCTATGTATGTTACACCTGTTTCATTGCCATACAGTGGATATTTTTCAAGACATTTGCGTTTGAAAATAGACTTATGCACGACACTTATTTTGATGATTATTTTTTTCACATGCGCTTCGTTCATTTCACTATCTTTATCCCTAAAAAATATGTTTTAATACATTCTTGGGAAATATCAACACGTTAATCTTTACTTAAACAAAAAACTAACATAGGTATTCAATTAGTGTTTGGTGCGGCCCTATTTTCAAACGTAAATATTTTGAAAAATACTCATTTTATGGCGATAAAACAAGAGTACGTATTTACGTAGAAAACATTGAACAATTAGAGAAGAATTTAGAACGGGGAAAGAAATATTAAACAGTCTCAAAATAATTGGGGAAAGGCTTCTTTAAATTTTTGAAATAAAATATCTTGTATCTTAGTACAGAGGCACATCTTATCTATCTAAGTGTTTTAAAACAAATTATTATATTCTGGGCCAAGAATTCTCCAGTTATTCTATGTCGCATTATTAATGAAACACCTTGTATAGAGAAAGTATTTCTTTTAAGAACAAATTTTACAACGTTAAAGCATTACGTGTCGTGTAGGAATGTCCACATTAATTTACTTAAATGTACGCTAATATTATCAACATAAATAAAACTCGTCGTTGTTTGTTTTGTCTGTAATGACAAGGCACATTTTTAAAAGAATTCCCTAATAATTATTTATAAATTTTAACACATTACTTAATAGCTGTAATTTTGTATCGTTTTGTTTTTTATGAACAAAAGTTTAATTTTAAAACGTACACGGCCTTCTTACTTTATAAAGAGTTGATATTTAAAAATTAATATTTAAAAGTTGTTGGTTAATTAAAGGCAATACAAATACAACACATACATTTTGTGTTTAAATCAGTAAAATGTGTATCATGTTTACGACTCGCAATACACTATTCAGGAGACTACATAGGTAATACAAAATATACCTAATAATGTTATGCGTAGGTATTTAAATTAAATTAATTAGTTATATAAAAAATAGAAAATGAAATTTTATGATGAACTTATTTTTCTACGTTTCGGCCAGTGCATAATTGATCAAATATATGCTATTTAATTAATTAACTAAAGAACCTTCTTCGTGTTCACGCTTGACGTTTCAAACGAAAAATAATTTTTCATAAAAGCTCTTTGGACTTCATTTTAAAGCCTAAGCATTCATTTTCATTAATATTCAACAGGTATTGTATCTCTAAATTAATTTTACTTTGAAGGCCTGTAAAATGAACTCTTTTTGCAAACAATAAGGCCCGAAGCTACACTTTGCGCATTTCATTTCCTGACTTTTATCTTAAACGGTTCCTTTAAGGAAACGCCCATCAACTTAATACCATCCATAAATGTAAGTACTTACTTTTAAAATTGAATGTTGGTATGCGACAGATTCAAATTATAGGGCTTATTACGAGTTTCATCGTTCATTTTTTTAAAATTTGAATTTCATTATAATTTGCGGATCCGTTTTTAATATTAATAAATAATTATCAAATTTAGTCTGTAAGTATTAATACAATTAACATCTAGAGTAGGTATATAAAATTGTTTTTTTATAAATGTCGAATAAAAAAATTAGTTGTAAAATGCAAAATAATGCTACTATTATTTACAGGAGCATTATACATTACCTTGTGGTTATATTATGTAGTATAAGTACCTACTTGGATTTATTCTCAAACAATTGTTTATCAGTCCATGTAGGTAATCTAGTATCACGAATGTATCTTCACAGTTACTGAAATTATATTTACATAAATGAGTAATTTAATGTCACGAGCGAAATTCTAAAAGGGATTTTCAATCTGAAAGTACTTTCTCATGTGTCTCTTTTGGGATTTTTAAATCCCAATGGTAATCTATATATCGTATCCGTTTGGTCGTAAATTATCGTATATGGAAGTTATCCGATTGCTTCACGTAGGTAAACCGCGTTTAGTTCTTATTACCACGAGATAATGTATAGGTATAGTTGACTAAATTCTGTTTAATTTAAGCAAGTAATGTGTAAAACATCATTTTATTTAAAATTACTTTTCTATTGTATATGTATATAGTATATCAATTATACATATTTTCTTATTGACGATTTTAAATCGCAAAATAAATAATTTTAATGAATTTTTTGAACTGCATGTTTACACTGAGCAACAATAGATTTTAATAAACAATGCAATTTTACAAAAATACCAAAAGTACATATGGCATTATAAAATTATAGTTGTGAATGTTAATTAATTCTCCGAATTAACTATAATTGAATGGAGAAAAATTTTATTCGGTTCCTAGACGCTCAATATTACGCGAAAGATTGTACAATATTATTGAGTGATTGTAGGGCCATTCCAAGTCAAATCAACCAATGCAATGCAATAGACGTGGACATGTCTGAACCTCGACATTTGAGAAAGTCATCAAATATGTCACAACGGCAGTACCAATAAAGTTAACAAAAATTGTGAAATATCAGATTTTTGGGTTCATAGTTTTTGAACTATTGATCTTAAAAGAAGCAAAAATTGCACAAATTCGACAACTCTCTTTAAAAAATAACTCAGTTAAACTATTTAACCTAGAAAGCTCAATTTTGTGTAACTCTCTTCTGTTTTTAATGGGCTTTAATTTGATATTCAACATGACTATGATATTTAAATTTTGTAATTTTTGAAGATTTTAAAAGAACGTCTTTTTGAAATTCTCAGAAACTCCCCTTTTAATTTCTTTGAAAAACACATGTATGTTTTAAAGACGCTCATTGACTGTTTGTGTAACAAATTTCATAATGGGACGCCAATGGGTTCCTACGGAAATTAAATTTTTTATATTATAATGTACTTACGTGAAATTCATTTTCATTGACTTCCGTACTTAACTATAAACTCAGTAATTTTGATTTGAAGGTTGTTAATAATCTTAAAACTTCAATACTAATTAAAAAATTGGTATTCTTTAAAACATATTATATGTATTAAAAAAAAATTAAAAAGGAAGTATTTGAGATTTAAAAAGAAAAACGTTCTTTTAAAGTCTTCAAAAATTACAAAATATATAAATATTATAGATATGTTGTATATCAAATTAAAGTTCATTAAAAACATAAACAAATGACACTAAATTGAACTCTCTAAGTTAAATAGTTGTAGAGTTGCAGCTTTTTAAGGAGTTGAAGGTGTTGAATTTGTGTGATTTTGCTTCTTTTATAATCAATAGTTTAAAAACTATAAGCCCAACAAATTTGAAATTTTGGGTTTACCTGCAATACCTACTTTATGAAACATTTAAATACTTATCGTATTTGTGTGAGAAACAAGAATAGAACTAGTACTAAGAATATTAAATTAAAAGAATTTGATAAAAAAAAATAAAGTTTAATTATATAAAGAATAATTTTAAGGTGAAAAATACGTAATAATTCACTTGAAATCATCATTATTGTGCAATAATATTGAGGCGTTTAGGGAATACATTTTTATCTAACAATAAGAATGATGGTAATTTAGATATTTATATAGATTAAAAATGAATTATGTAATATATATATAGGTACTTATCGTTTCAAAACACATATAAGTAATTACGTATTCCACGTATAACTGAATTGAGATTTAAATGCAAATTAAAGTCTACTTATATATAAATGAAATCCTAATCTTTAGGTAATCTAGGTCCGCTCTCTTTCTAAGGATAGTGTCTAGGGAGAAACGATTTTAGTCCCAAAAAGTCACTTACCCGACCATAAGATAATATATGGCGCATTGCGTTTATTTCTTTCCAAATATTAACCGATTATCCGTTATCTTAATTAATACAAATCTAAAACAACAGTGATCATGTTGCATGCAGTATTGTTTTTTATTTTAAAGTATATTACTGTAAATGGAAAAACGTAGACGCCTTTAAACTATTGTATATAGGTAAACAGCAATACAATTAGAAACTGTTTCAAATTCAAGAGTGACAAATGACATATACTTACGTAGGTACAACTGGCGTACTTTACATACATGTAATATGATGTAACACACCTACTGTTTAATTAAATTAATCTTATCTATGCTTAACCAATGTTTATAGGAAATATTGTTAAGAATAAAATACAGCCAAACCACTTTAAGTGTAGTGATAATCTAATTAATAAAAATCTGTATCCATTAAAATTTAATGTTAATACGGCAAAATATTAAATTTATGGTAGTACATGATACATAATTTCATGGTTGCGGGAGCAGGTGCAAACATTTGAGGTTTTTGCAAATATTATCGATATACTTAGCTACTGGACAGTATCGTCTTCGCGCTTACTCTATCAGATGTTAACGATTTGAGTGTAAAGTCTCACGGCGTCATGCCGTTTTAAAAACAGCATTAGCTTAAAAACTAAAGCCAATTTGATAAAACTGATAGCAAATTTAGAATTAACGACACAAAATCGCCATAAAACCGATCTATTAAAGACGACAATAAAATCACCGTCGGTCGGTGTCCGAATCTATTATCCGAAAACTCTAGTTTTCAAACGAGTCCCAAACAGTTCGGAAAATTCACGCTTTACCGTTAGACGATAATTTTGTTTGCACAAAATGCCTTTGATCTATTTCGGTTAGAGAAGATGTGATTTAGAAAAAATTACGGACGTCGTAAAGATTCGAATTGTAGACATTCGACTGTACTTACAAAAAAAATACGTCACTCGGCAAGCGTGTCAAAGATAAGTGTAGAAATAATATTTAACAAAAAATAAATTGTTGATAAGGGGATGCTCGTATCTTATTCATTTTTCTCGCGATTGCTTATCTATATAAAAATAATGTCTGGGAGCGGTATTATTTTATGTTCAAGTGTACGTTCGTTCAGTTAACATCATGGTGTACCAATATATTGTGGAACGATATACAAAGCAAAACGGCAAGAATCGCGAATGGCCTCAGATACTCGCTGTAATAACCGGTAAGGGCGTACTCGTTAATCGATTCGATTAAAATTTGCGTTAAAAAAATTAATTTTCCATTATCCAGCTGCTTTGGGATTCTTCAGTACGGCGGCGTTGGCGTCTTGGACATCGCCTTCTATTCCCATCCTAGTTTCGAACATGTCGCATATAAACGTTATAACTTTAGAAGAAGCTTCCTATTTAACTATCATTCCATCGTTCGCGGGGATAATTTTTTGTCCATTTTTAGTGGCCTTTATAGACATTATAGGTCGTAAAAATAGTATTTTAATTATGGTAATATTACACATACTGAGCTGGCTGTTGAAAATTATTGCGACGAATTTAACTACTTTATACGTAGCGAAAATTTTCCAAGGTGTAGCAAGTCTATTTTTGTATTCGTCGGTACCGATATACATAACGGAGGTAACGCAACCAAAAGTGAGAGTTTCGTGGGGCAGCATTTACGCTTTATTCGAATCTTTGGGGAGATTTTTAATTAACGTGATTGCGTCATTTTACGATATACCCACTACCGCATTCATAATGATCTGGGTACCTATTCTACAGTTCTTTTTAACAATATGCATTCCCGAAAGTCCATATTTTTACATTAAACGTAAGAATGAGAAGGCTGCGGTAACGTCTTTAACAATTTTGAGATGGTCTGGAAACGTAGAAGAAGAACTTACCAGTATTAAAAAGAATGCGCAACAATCCAACAATTCGGGTACTTATAAAGATTTATTTTTTGATCCAATAAACCGCAAGGCGTTGCTCCTTTGTTCCGGTATTCGTTTCTTTCAATGCACGAGCGGATTATTGGCACTATACGTGTGGGCGAAATCTATATTTTTATATTCAAGTAGTGGTAGTTTAGCTGAAAATTCTGCAATTATTTATACGGGCGTTTTTGTAGTGGTTCACGCCGTTTTCAATGTTTTCGTTGGAAAATTTACTAGAATACGTTTAATGTTCATATCTAGTATATGTTGCGCTTTAGTGTTGGCTACTATTTCCGTTTATTTTTATATACACGAGAAATCTAATGTAGATATTTCGTATTTATCGTGGGTACTGCTTGTAGAAATGCTTCTGTATATTCCAGCTGCTTCGATTGGCATGAGTATTATTCCTTCAATTTTGTGTGGCGAATTATTTGGCCTAGGCGTTAAGAGTAAAGCCACGTGTATTGTTAATATTGTGTTTTTTATAATGACAATAGCGGGCAATAAACTATTTCAGGTATTGTTTGTTTGTTCTGGTATGTATTTACCATTCGCTTTGTTTTCATTATGTTGTATTCCTAGTGCTTTGTTTTTTTATTTCTGTGTGCCAGAAACGTGGGGAAAATCACTTACTGAAATTCAAGAGGATTTTCATAATAGAGAGAATAGTAAACGATTACGCACATGACGGTACTTTACGTGATACTTTAATAGATAAATGAACTATTTATTTTTTGCGAGTAATGTGTAAGACACTATTAATTAGCACGACTATACATTTTTTTTTAACACTGATACGATTAATAAAATGACAATTTTAATAATCTCATTAGTACAGGTTTCTATTATTATTACCTACTTATAATGAACGATCGAATTTTTCTCCAATATTTATAGAAATAACGATCTATTAAAAATACCTACTATCATAAAATACTCGCGTTTTATAGGTGTAAAAAAAAATTTATCATAATTATTATAAATATTTTTGTATAATTTAAGATATTCTCATTTTGTACTTTTTAAGAATCTAATGTGATAATGTAATTATTTTATATTAATAAATTACCTCATTATTTTTAATTTCTATTCGCAATAAATAGTTGATATTTACCAGGTTAATCAACTAATGTATGACTTTTCATGTGCAGTACAATTAATTATAAACATTACTTATTATAAACAATAAAAAATGAACTTTTTTATTACCTAAAATGATATGCATACGATCGAAAGAAACTACAGAAAAATATAAATGCACGTGTAGGTACCTACTTTGCAAAAATTAAGAATGTTGAAAAATTGGAGAAAATAATAGCAGTAACAAAATTCAAGCTTATGCAGTAAACAGAGTATTAGTTATCAATTTCCTATCTACTGTTTAAAACTGAAAAAATAGTGCTCTGTCAGAAGGCAAATTTGCTTTTTACGACAAGTAAATACCGTACCATATTTTTAAGTGCCACATTTTAATATGTAATTTAAATATTTGCTAACATACTTAATAAAGAACGAATTATTTCTAGCGAATTAATCCGTCGTAGACTTATCAGAGATCACTTAAGTGCTTATTCATAAATTACCAGGTTTTTTTTACACATTTAAAAAAAAATTAAAACACGGTATTTTTCGGACCATAAAACGCACCCTTTTACGACACGCAGAAACGCCGACTTAAAATTGGGGTGCGTCTTATGGTCCGAAGCTGGGCGATACGTGGCAAGTCGAGGATTTTTCTAAAAATTGTCTCATAAATTTGAGGTGCGTCTTATGGTCCGCAAAATGCGGTACATTAAACAGCGATTACAATTACCTCGTTATTTACAACGGGTGTCCAAAAAAACGTAAGAAGTGGTTTTATCTTTCCGCAGTCAAACAAGACCGCAAGACTTTTTGGTCGCCCGTTTTTTAGGTGACATTAATAAAAGTACCGGCCGTTCACTTAAATATTTAGAGTAGTCGATTCAACTTTTATTCCTGTGAAAACGAATAAATGTCTATTGTGTATTTCTTAAAGCATCTACTTAAATATCTAAGCACATCCACAATTTATCACTCATTATTATCTACTTTGTCGCTTCAAAAAGAAAACTTTACATGAGTAGGTACTACCTAAAACGTAGTTGAGATGCAAGTGATTAATATAAACAAAATTTCCGAAATTCGAAGGTCATAACGAATACAGGGAAACCTTTCTAATAAGGATATCTCTACAGTGTGGACACTTGAATGTCCTGGCTCGATTCCATAATAAGCATTGACGTAAATGAAACCTCTTTCATGTAGACGCGCTCTCTAATGCTAACCTGGACAAGCATTTTGCATTCCATAGCTACAGATTACCTCTCCATTGTGGACATTGAAAAACTACGATACATATACACAATAAAAGAATACCTTGAATCTGCATACAGAAGATACGCCATGTAACATTGTATTTTCATACAATTGTACATATAATTTAATGTATGTGACACTGTGGTTCCGAAGGCGTTCGCATTAAAGAGGTTTGACTGTATTACGTATGTATATTCTCGAAATCATGCCGTGTTCTAAAAATATTAAAAACACGTAACCTAAAATGCACCGTTTTGGAGCTATGAATAAATTAACTTATTATTAAAAATTATTATATTATATAACTTTTATAAATATCACTTTATAATATCACAGTCAAATATGATTCAAAATTACCAGCTCAGTTGTTAATGCACAATTTAAACCTTCGCATTTTCGCTATTTATCGATTATTTATTTTGTTTTTTAATAGAAGTCTTGAACTAAATAAAACAGATCTATATAAATATGTACATTAAGATCTCATGTCGATTGGATATGTACAGAAAGTTAAACTTTGCGTTATTAATCATGATGACCGTTTCAAATCATGTTGGCATTAAAACAAATTAAAAATGTTTAGAAAAGTTACAATAATGAATAAATATAGGTATTGAAATTACAACCATTAATAATCTTAATTTATCCATAATTCCGAAACGGACACGTTAGACTACCTACACTATTAGGGCTTTTAAACCTGAATAACTTCAAGAATACATATATTCAATATGGTCTTTGAGTTACGGAACATCCTATAACTATGTAAACTTTAAAAACTACTGCATATACAGGATGTTTTATTGAGGACAGAAGACATCGATACGAATCAATTTGACCCCCAATATGTGTCAGGCGGAATTTGTTAGTTTTAATGTATTTTTAGCCATAGGTACTCCGTTTTGTTCACAAACGTCATTCTGGCTAAACTATTAGTACTAGTACCGTGACTTTTTTTATAATCATAGCCCATTATCATTCTGAATAATATTTTTTTTATTCGAACCAAAAGTCTCGCAACAAAGAAATAACCTTTTAAAACGTTTATTAAAGCAAACATTATTTCTTAGCTTTATAACGCTAACGAAAAATAAAAAAATAGAAAAAAAATTAGTACCTAGTCACCACAAAAACTTTTCTACTTTATCGGAAATCAACCCTATGAATTTTATTCTTCTAGCCCCATGACTTCACAACGAACATTTTGTGCAAAGTGAGAAAGACGAAAATCCCACATTTTAATCGAAAACATTATTCGAATCATATTGTTATTGTTATAGATGTTATTAGCAGTTGCAATGCAGATAATACCTGGTATATTAATTTTATTTCGGTTGTTTTATTTGATTTAATGTCTAAAAATATTTAAAAATAGTATTCTTTCGATAAAGCTAAAATAAATATTGTCTCTTAAAACAACACTAACCGATTCTACTATCTTGTAGCTCATTAATAGGCTACGATAATTAAAAAAAAAAACATGGCGCTAGTACCAGTAGTTTAGCCAGAATGACGAAATTTGTGGACAAAACATAAATATTGTAACTTTTAAACTAACTTTCGCCTAACAGATATGTCTAACATATCTATGATTTGACCCTCCACGGGTCGAATTGATGCGTATTAAGGTCTTCTACCACCTTGCGCCGACTGCTTCGACCTCAACGAAACACCATGTATATAAATATTTTTTTAATAAACCGAAATGTTTTCTCTCGTGACCAGTTCAGTTTGTGGCGAGTTGATTCGCGGCTATTTAAATCGACGACAATTTGAACGCGTGGTCGGTTGGCGATGGCGAGTTGAATATTAGACCCAGCCAGTTGATTATATTTGTGGGGTTATCTTGAAATTTGCCGACAAGTACCGAGAAAATAAAACACAATGTACGATAACGACATTTCCTATTGAAATGTGTCGACGTGTAATTAAAAATTTGAAGGTCAGATTGAGGAATGTTACGAACTAGGCGGAAGACATTTGATAATATTCTTTGGTGATTTACGACTTTACTTACCACGAGATTGTTGATATTTTAATATAAAAAGTTAAACCTTTAAGTATATTTCTAGTACAGTATTCTAGATTTTTTTCAGATATAGTTTTAAGTTTGAGTAAACCCTCTTTACTACGTACAATCATGAAACAGCATACTGTCTGTAGTAAAGAGGTGTTTGCAGTATCTAAACGATGTACCGTAATTCTATCGCGTCGCGCCATCGTGTGAATATAATATGGACGACAAAATATTTTTTATTTTGAAAACATCTCTAGATCAGTAATTTATAATTCTTTGAAAGGCTACAAATTATTATTTCGTTGTATTTTCTTATATCGGTTATATATATATCGAATACTATAATTATTGCGTATAAAAGTGTTTCATTTATCCGGTTATGTTGTGCTAAATTACTATACGTGGGTGGTCTTGTGTTTAAAGCACGTGAACATTGTAAATTATCACGGAAAAGGACAAGTCTATATAGACCTTGATTGTTTTCTGTCATAGGTACGCTTTTGGTTTTGAAGTTTGATTATACATACTATGTACGAATACCCAACCGACTATTAAAACTATTTTTTTCCTGAAGATTATTTCTGTAAAATCGCGGTGGTATTGTTTTATATTTTATGTCGTCAGCTTATTGTTATTTTATTTGTAAGATAAAATATACCATTTGTTTTTATAAATTAAAAATATTTATATTATAGTAAAATATGCAATTTATAAAAAATATCCAGTACCTACTTAAATGTTTAATAAAAATAAAGCTCTAAACATTTAACAACATCAACATTTAACATTAACATTTTAATGTAACAATAAATTCTAATTCTTAACATATTTTTAACTGATAATTATGATATCTCATAGTTATGACTTATTCGTTTTTCATGCGTCTATACCTACAACTTTATATAAGTACCTATTTAAATATAGGTAATAGATGGGCAAATTTTATTTGGTTGCGCTGGATGTAATGACAGTTTACGTAAGTTAAATAATAATAACATATTTCATTTAAGTTTATTAAATATTGTCGTTAATAATTAAATACATATAAGCAAGATAAAACGACGCCTTCAAATTAAAATACGCGATAACCTTAATTTTATCGTAATGGTCGCTATTTCACAATTGAATCATAGTACACACTAAAGTATTTAACAATTTAAATAAAACTGACAGACTTCTACGTTACCAGGCCAAACATTATCTATGGAAAATTCGTTGGTCGGCAGCTTTCCCACTATACCTACATGTTACGTATTTTGAATCCGTGGTGTGATTCCCTATTGAATTGATATACCCAAGTTATACCACATTGTATGTTTAGAGGTAGCTCGTCAAAATAGTCCCGACATAATAGCCTAAAGCTGGGTTTACAAATCGTCGCTCGGCATCAGCAATACTTGCGACAACTAATTAGAGCGGAGAGTCTCCTCTATATTGACTGTCGCCGAACCATAATTTATAAACCCAGATTAATACGTAAAGCAGTTTTTAATACAAAATAGTTTCGTTAAATTAGTTCATGTTTTAGTTTGCAATTTTATTATATAGTAAATCACATGCATCAAATGAGAGAAACGCCAGTAATGATATTACGAATTAAAACAACGAAAAAACGGGCGTTAAACAAAATTACCGAAATTAGACCGCATGATGTTCAAGACGAGCCTAACCGAGCTTCTAGAACGACTATCCACGTCAATTTGTGATTCAGAGAATTGTGTTAAAGTTAAAGATCATGTAGGTGTTTATATTTTACACGACGAGTTACGTAAACCAGTGAGTATAAATAAATATTAGATTAAAATATTTCCATTTCGTATGAGACCTTCTTCACTGGTTTTTAATTGCAATTCATTTACTGACAATCAGAAATTAAAATTCAAATCTAAATTCAAAAAAATTTAACTATACCTACGTTATTCACGATAGGCATGTACCTATGCCGTCACGTATAAAAAGTTACTAAATTGTATATTTGTAATATTCAGTTTAAAATTTTGAATGTGGCATACCAATTATTTACCTACACACATTCTGACGTGGCAAAGAAAGACTACAATCTATTAATACTGTAAAAATACGAGGTTTTGCTGATGACGAGATTGGAACCTACTGTGAATAACGTATTTGTATAGGTAAATATTAAAAATAAAATATAAAGCGCGACAAAAATGTTACTATACAGAGTTATATTTACCCTTGAACCAACGATTTATGGATGATAGAACTCGTTAATGCGAACAACTTTTTTTTAGTACATTTTTTCGATACAATGCTTCGTACGAAATTATCGATATTTTTTCATTTGTTTAATTACTGTCGTGACTGTTTTGATAATTAACCAATTTTCAAAAACAAACATTTTTTATGAACTATTTCTTATCGTCTACAACTTATTAGTTTACATAATTTTTAAAATGTTTAAAACTTCGAAATGGCGGTCGTTTAAAAATTTTAAAGTCGGCGATTTTGAAAATTGCCCGACGTATTTTTTGAAATTTAATATTTTTAGGATCGCCTAAAAATACGCCAAAGTTTTTGTCTAAAACATTTTCATCGATTTTCTTTATTTTCTCTATGTTAGTAATAATTGTCCTCGCACAACACGCGATTTTCGGTAGGTAATTGGGTTTTTACATAATTTATTTAAAAAAAAAATGCTTCTCAGGCCACCACGGCTTCTGTTGTTGTTTCAAGAAAAGCATTCGTTTTTAAATGAATAATGTGAAACCCAACTTTCTACCGAGAATCGCGTATTGTGCGAGCTCCTAACTACAACAAAATATGTATGTAGTACAATCGTATAACCTATTATGAATTTATGACTAGATAATTAAAGTTAATAATAAGCTTAATATTAGTCGATTCGCGGTCTACAAGTTAATGAGGACCTCCTTAATAATACCCAAATGAATTTTATAGGATTAATGTTGCATTAGTACCCCCTTTCCTCAAACGAAATGTTTAACTTTGGTTTTACCACATCACACCTATGTTACATTTATGAACTCTACAAATACAAGGTGTTCCTAAAATAGGTGGTCGAAACTTGAAGGCACGTAGAGCAAGTCAAATCGTGACGAAAACCTCCATAGGTTTGTTTTTTCCAGAATGCTCCCTAAGGGAGATAGAGCCCCTTCAAATGTGGATTTTAGAATGGTTTTTATTTAATATTTCCCGAATCTTTTAAAATAAAATGATGAAAATTGGTACAATTACTGTTGTTTTTATGCTTATTAACTTAAAATTGTCAAATGCCAAATATTAAATTTGGTGGTTTGTCAAATTGCGTAGGGAGTGGGTAAATATCGCCTTAATATTTTTGTATATTAATTTTTTCAACTTTTGACGTGATATTATGAAACTTCAAAGTTTTCTATACTAAAACAATGTACCTACGCTTATCAAATTTCGATAGAACGATAGCTTTCGAGTAAAATCATTTTGAATATTCCGTTACATGTAATGTATTGTATTCATGCTGCGATGCAGCGAAAACCATTTTGTATTAATTTTAAAACCTATCAAACTGTCGAGACACTAGCGGTCTTTTTATTATTTTCATTTAATCAACATTATCTTCAAATCAATGTTCCCTTTTGAATTCTTATTCGGCAATGATAAGAAAATTGTAGCGTGTTAAAATTAATACTAATTTATTTTTATTCTGATTTCATGGTTATTATTTTCTGCCTTTCTATAAAAAGTTAAAAGTTTAATAATATTTCAATTTTATTTAAAGGATGGAATTAGTGTTTTTGTTGAAATTATTATTTTACTATTATCTAAGATCTTATTACTGATTAGACGATTTACTGTTATCTAAAATCTCTTATTAAAAAATCACCTTATTCTGTTTGTAATCCCTCAGATAGAAAGTATTTTTAATCACTAGGGGAACTAACTTTTCTACTATCATATTACAGTATAAAAGTACTCTAAATCTTTTCTTGATCATTTTTCCACGTTTATTGTACAGATTAAATTTTTTAATAAAACATTTTATCGAGACCTGACTATAAAATAAACCAATTATGTGGGCGTTAAATTGGCTTTTTGAATCATACTCTTAAAATATATTTTTACAAAAAAAAACACAAAAATCTCAAATTATTATCTATACTCTATTGGAAGTACCTATTCAAGTTCTTTACTGCCGACTTAAAAACTTTTAATCGAAAATTGTTTAACGATGTTCTTCGCTTTTTCTTTTTGTCTATCTTTACCAAGATGCTTATCGAAAATATCCAAAATTAATGGTGCGTATTCTGTTACCATTTTCTGTTTTTTTCGTCACTTGTTTTATTTCGGACTTTTTATTACAAGTTCTTATTACCAAAGTTCGTTCAAAAAAACTTATATATAAGTAAAACTAACAGACAAGAGAAGTTTACTAATTTATGTAAATAGGTGCAATAAAAATTAGGCATTCTTGTTAGATTCGAATTTTGTTGTTAATAAAACATATGTGTCTATAAAGTTTCGTGGAAACGCATTAAATCGTTTAGAACGTATTTGCGACAGTCCAAATTTTTATCGACTCCGTATTATTCGCCCTGTATTTAATTGAAATATAATACATTTTTTTTTAAAGACAAGGTAACTCGATTGTGAACGTCGAAAGCTATTTACTTACGCCGAGCAGAAGCGTCTTTAATTAAAAACAATTTAACAGTTAGAAAATTTTATAATTGCCTCAGACATTGCAATTTTATTTTAATTGGCCTGTTTTAAATTTGACTGTACGTGTAGTAAGTACCTACCTATTTATACTGTGTGAATTGGGACGATAATAAACATTTCAAAGGTATCTACCCTATAATTTCTGGTAAACGTTAATAACAATAACGATCTAAATTTAAAATGTGGAATTCCTTACTATTACAATATTTAAATAAATGCGTAATAACAGAAAACTGACTACGGCCACATGTGCATTATTATATTATCAACACATTTGGTTGATAAGAAACAAAGAACGAAGTACGCCTCGCTGTCTCGTTATAAAGATTATTCGAACTTACACCGAGTTTAGTTGATTATCGTAAACCTGCAAGCGTAAATATCTGATAAAACGACCTTTCTAAAATTTGAACAAAGAGGTTTGGTATTTATGCAACTAACGGTAACAAATATGAGTAAATGCTTTCGGAAATTTTTCTTTAGTTGCGCCCTGTTTCTTGCGGTGTTTGAACGTGCGTGAGTGACGTTTAAATTTTTGGTGGAACCTTGTGTGTACGCTCGCCACAGAAAAAATCGGAACAGTAGAAGGACAGAATTTTAAAAATGTTTTGTTGTGAATCGTGTTTTAAATAAACTGTTTGTAAGTACATAAGGATTAAGCCATAAAAGCATTGTTACATACATAGATGAGGTTCTAAAGATGAAGGTATCGGAAAGGTTGAAATAGCCTTTTGCATTTTAAGACGAGCCCTACCTTCCAGTAAGCTAACAAACTTCAATGTAAATCAAATGAAAATCCACTTTCGCTCTTTTTTATGTTTTAGAATAAATTTTTTATATGATGTTTGGTACCAAAATTATCAGCACAAAAAAAGAAATCATCTCAAATCGACGAAATTATCGTAAGACGTCAAAATTATATCAAATATATGACATTTACTAATCCGTAGTAAAAGAATAGAAAAAGGTTACAAAGAGAACAATGTATTGAATTTACGGGTTCTACTTGTTGTTAGACGAGAACGTAACAGGCAAACTTTACCCAACAAAGTTGCGAATTATGATTTTTGGTATTTCTTTACTTATTTCTCTAAAGTTAATTTAGAATGTGATCGTTATGAAAACAACTATGATTTCGATAATATTACCATTTATTATATCCTTGATATTTTGATGCTTTTTTAAATATTTTTCTATAATAATGTCAATGTATTGAATTATATATTGATTTCCTTCCTCTACAATTATAATTATTGATGAAGTCTAAAAATACATTTCAAAATATTTGTTTCCAGTGAAAGATGTGTCCAGTATATCTGTCGAAACTCCATTATACTGCTCTCGTCTAGAACCTGTAGATTTAATTCATTGTTCTGTTTGTAACCCTGTTTTATTATTAAATGTAATATTTTTGATATAATTTTGACGTCTTACGATAATTTCGTCGCTGTGAGATAATTTCCTTTTTTGTACTGATGATTTCGATACCAAATATCATTAAAAAAATTTTTTCTAAAACATAAAAAGTGCGAAATCTTGATTTCCATTGAAGTTTATGAACCTACTGAAAGGTAGGGGATCGCCTTAAAATTAAAACTAGTGATTGAATGCTTACTTTACTATATTTCTTTTAAAAACTGTGGTAATAAGCCAATATAAAAACTTGGAACAATTAACACCATATATTTCGGCACTGGTTGGAGCTATCTTTAGTGCTACAAATATATAAACGATGAAAACAATTAATGAATATATAATATATTAATTCGGCCAAAGAATTGTATCTTTATTACTTTACTATTCACACAAAGAATGATTACATACCTACTTACATAATTATTTTATTTATCGTTTCTTGTTCTTGGATATAAGGTTCGTAGGTTAAATAACACATATAGTAATTAAGGATACATGCAGGGTGTTCCGGAAGGAATCTGCCAAACGTTAGGGGCGCGTTTCTTAAATAATTTTAAGCAAAAAAGTTGTAGCAATGTATAGGTCCGATTTGGAAAAGTCATGGCTTGTTAAAGAAAAGTCAAGGCAAAAAATCAAAAATGTGATTTATTAAATTTAATTGAGGAAGCACTATTAACAAGACGAAATATTTTTCAAGCTATGTTAATTTTGTGTGTGTAAGTAACCATTTTTTTTATATAAATCTACATATTATCGATCATATCGACGCAGTTTTTCCAAAAGGGCGTAACCCACAAAAAGTAAATTTTACAGTAGAGCACATGTTATGTCGCCGCGTAGCTATAACAAGATACGTTTCGCGGAAATATAAATCGAGTTTTCCGGTGAAAAAAGTCGAAATATTGTTACTAGATTTTATCAGACGATGTCTTTGCTTTAAATGCTTAAGATAGTCAGAATAACTCATTTTCACAAAAAGTGTGAATTTCGTCTTTTTGGCAAAACGCGATCGATATAAACGATTAATAAATTTTTAAATTTACAGAAAGCACAAACTAAACCTGCCTACCACTTGCTTCTAAAGTATTTTGTTGACAAAGAGTTGTCCACTTTGTAGGTAACAATGATAATTTATGGCTTACAATAATCCCTTTTAAAAATACAAGCATTTTACCTAAAACCCAATTCACAATCAAATATTTTTAAAATTCTATCCTTCAACTGTCCCGATTTTTTCTGCGGCAAGTGTACCTATATTTATTTGGTGAATTTGATGATACAACGATAAGGTCAGAGTTTTATTAATTTAAATAGAGTAAAGTGGGGTAATATGGCAACATGTTTTTTTTAAGCGAGTATAATAAATTGTGTGCTCGCCGTATAGAGCGTAGCAAACGTATACGATATCCGAACATGTAGGTGTTTACGATATGGTTTTCCGCCTTAACGTTTCCCAGAATGTTTGTGCAAACAGCTCGCCTGATGTTCCTGTTTTGCAATCGACGACAAGCGGCCTATCACAAAAGTGTTTGGCGATTTAGCACCTCCACCGTAATATTTGCCACATTTCGAGTCGGAAAAAATTGCAGTGTTGTTCAGTGTAATTTATCACACCGAATTTGGCTTGTAAAAACAGTACTATACTCCATTCGCCGAACCCATGCAGTAAACATAAGCAAAGTGCCGCCTTTACGATAACAACATGTTACACGGGGTTGGATCTCCTCAAGATTCTGAAACTACCATGTAAATGTGTTACACATTACATGCAGTAACGTCTGTTTATGTCTACTGCATAGGAAAAACGAATAAAGTATAGTGAAAATTTATTGTTACACGATTTGTACCGTCCCGTTTTGGGCATTAAATTCGTATGAAGCTACAGCGGCGTCATTTACCTAACGTCAACGTAACTTGATAAAGACGAAACGTCGCGTCGCTCTCACTTTTCAAATATGTACCTATACATAATGCTTTAATCGAGTTTGATGAAAATAGTAGGTTAGATAGTTACGTAAATAGCAATGATAGTAAACAAAAATATCGACACTGTAATTACCTTGTATTACTTCACAGATAAAATAAAAATTGAATAATTTTCATTTACGTTTCTTATTCAAACTTTCTAAAAATGGAAAGAAAATTCTGAAATTTTACATGAATAGATGTAATCAGTCGACTGCTAAAATAAAACCTTAAATCTAAAACATTTTAGTTTGTAGGTCGGTAGTACGTATTTTAAATTTACGTAAAATATCTAAATATTTAAATGTTAAATATGAGGTAACTTATCCGTCTCTTAAAAATAAAATATATTGCTTTTAGACGTACTTATCTATTTAACCATATCTTTGCGAAATGAAAATTTTTCTTTTGAATAGGATATTGAATTCGAGATTATTGAGAATATCGAACGGGTCCACCTTAAAAAGGCAATATCCAAATTCAAGTTTAGATCTTTTTACAACGTTCAAGTCGCTATTCTACTACCACCACAACAATAACATAGCGGTAATCGATATTTATGGAAGTACTACAAAGAGTCTTTCAATCTGGCAACCTATCAAATCCCGAAATAAATAAAGTTAAGTCAATCGTACTATTATTCGCATAACTAGCAATAAAACGAACTGTTGCTTCTTTAGGCTCCCTCTGCAAGATTTATTGCCGCTATCAAATTCGACGAAGCCAAAATGGTCCTCTCCGGTTATAAAATTATTGCAATGTGTTACGAGGCTGTTTACAAGTTACATAAATTGGTTCTTTGCGTAGGAATCTAATTGAAATAAAGTAGGACATTTTATTTGTTTTTAACAAAAGCGCAGCCCATTCGAGTGTAATTTTATATTTCATATTTAAAGACATATTTTCGTTTATATTATACTTTCACGGGCATGACATTTCGATGTGGAAGCTTTGATCTTTAAGGCTTTGGTACTTTATTTATTCATAAAAAGCTTAATATTCGAAAATATTCGATTCCAGCACCACTTTAATAAAATATGTTAGAAATAGCACAAGTTGATCAAAGGCAGGCCTAAGTTTTAATTTAGAAAACATAAATGATTTATCCAAATTTTGAATTATTAAAGATTATAAACGTAATTATATTTTCTAATTTGGCGAAAACTAACTTAAAAAATAAAAACTTTTTTTGAGCGCCACAGTTCACTTTACTAAACATTTAATGTATCTATTCATAGGAAAATGAGATTTCGTTGTATTATTACCACAATTTTCCTGTTTAATTTTTCTAAAAATTCTAAAAATTAACATTTGTGGATTATGAAATCTTCGTAATTATAGATATTGAACACAAAAACGAGCTCGGCGAATACCGCTATAAATTCCCCTGTTTCAATTTACAGAACATAAAACTTTATCAAGGGTGTAAAATAATGAGAGGAATAATCATCTCTTGCCGTTTAGAACGGGCTTGATATAATTTATCTTCTCTAAAACGCACAGACAAGCACCAGTTGATATTTGAAAATCGGAGCGAGTTTGAAATGTTAAATCGGTTAACTCGATAGGATTCCTTTCGTACCACTTCTTAAATTTGTTGAGAGCTTTATGCTTCATGAAAATTAGACCGCACTATATATACTTAACATTTTCTACACTGCTTGTAAAGTACCGGTTTATAAAAGTACTCGTGTAAGTTGTAGTGTTCTTGAATTGAATTAAAATGCTTGGCATTTTATAAAGGAGTAGATTTTTGTAGTTTAGGCTTACAATAATCCCTTTTAAAAATACAAGCATTTTACCTAAAACCCAATTCACAATCAAACATTTTTAAAATTCTATCCTTCAACTGTCCCGATTTTTTCTGTGGAAAGTGTACCTATATTTATTTGGTGAATTTGATGATACAACGATAAGGTTTTATTAAAAACAAACGTTTTTATTACAAACGTTTTATTAATTTAAATAGAGTAAAACGGGGTAATATGGCAACATGTTTTTTTAAGCGAGCATAATAAATTGTGTGCTCGCCGTATAGAGCGTAGCAAACGTATACGACATCCGAACATGTAGGTGTTTACGATATGGTTTCCCAGAATGTTTGTGCAAACAGTTCACCTGATGTTCCTGTTTTGCAATCGACGACAAGCGGCCTATCACAAAAGTGTTTGGCGATTTAGCACCTCCACCGTAATATTTGCCACATTTCGAGTCGGAAAAAATTGCAGTGTTGTTCAGTGTAATTTATCACACCGAAGTTGACTTATAAAAACAGTACTATACTCCATTCGCCGAACCCATGCAGTAAACATAAGCAAAGTGCCGCCTTTAGGATAACAACATGTTACACGGGGTTGGATCTCCTCAAGATTCTGAAACTACCATGTAAATGTGTTACACATTACATGCAGTAACGTCTGTTTATGTCTACTGCATAGGGAAAATGAATAAGGTATAGTGTCAAATTTATTGTTACACGATTTGTACCGTCCCGTTTTGGGCATTAAATTCGTATGAAACTACAGCGGCGTCATTTGCCTACGTCAACGTAACTTGATAAAGACGAAACGTAGCGTCGCTCTCACTTTTCAAATATGTACCTATACATAATACTTTAATCGAGTTTGATGAAAATAGTAGGTTTAGATGGTTACGTAAATGGCAATGATAGTAAACAAAAACATCGACACTGTAATTACTTGTATTACTTCACAGATAAAATAAAAATTGAATAATTTCCATTTACGTTTCTTATTCAAACTTTCTAAAAATGGAAAGAAAATTCTGAAATTTTACATGAATAGATGTAATCAGTCGACTGCTAAAATAAAACCTTAAATCTAAAACATTTTAGTTTGTAGGTCGGTAGTACGTATTTTAAATTTACGAAAAATATCTAAATATTTAAATGTTAAATATGAGGTAACTTATCCGTCTCTTAAAAATAAAATATATTGCTTTTAGACGTACTTATCTATTTAACCATATCTTTGCGAAATGAAAATTTTTCTTTTGAATAGGATATTGAATTCGAGATTATTGAGAATATCGAACGGGTCCACCTTAAAAAGGCAATATCCAAATTCAAGTTTAGATCTTTTTACAACGTTCAAGTCGCTATTCTACTACCACCACAACAATAACATAGCGGTAATCGATATTTATGGAAGTACTACAAAGAGTCTTTCAATCTGGCAACCTATCAAATCCCGAAATAAATAAAGTTAAGTCAATCGTACTATTATTCGCATAACTAGCAATAAAACGAACTGTTGCTTCTTTAGGCTCCCTCTGCAAGATTTATTGCCGCTATCAAATTCGACGAAGCCAAAATGGTCCTCTCCGGTTATAAAATTATTGCAATGTGTTACGAGGCTGTTTACAAGTTACATAAATTGGTTCTTTGCGTAGGAATCTAATTGAAATAAAGTAGGACATTTTATTTGTTTTTAACAAAAGCGCAGCCCATTCGAGTGTAATTTTATATTTCATATTTAAAGACATATTTTCGTTTATATTATACTTTCACGGGCATGACATTTCGATGTGGAAGCTTTGATCTTTAAGGCTTTGGTACTTTATTTATTCATAAAAAAGCTTAATATTCGAAAATATTCGATTCCAGCACCACTTTAATAAAATATGTTAGAAATAGCACAAGTTGATCAAAGGCAGGCCTAAGTTTTAAATAAATGATTTAATAAATGATTTATCCAAATTTTGAATTATTAAAGATTATAAACGCAATTATATTTTCTAATTTGGCGAAAACTAACTTAAAAAATAAAAAATTTTTTTGAGCGCCACAGTTCACTTTACTAAACATTTAATGTATCTATTCATAGGAAAATGAGATTTCGTTGTATTATTACCACAATTTTCCTGTTTAATTTTTATATGAACAAATGCATGTATTTTTGTGGCATTTTTAAAATTAAAAATTCTAAAAATTAACATTTGTGGATTATGAAATCTTCGTAATTATAGATATTGAACACAAAAACGAGCTCGGCGAATACCGCTATAAATTCCCCTGTTTCAATTTACAGAACATAAAACTTTATCAAGGGTGTAAAATAATGAGAGGAATAATCATCTCTTGCCGTTTAGAACGGGCTTGATATAATTTATCTTCTCTAAAACGCACAGACAAGCACCAGTTGATATTTGAAAATCGGAGCGAGTTTGAAATGTTAAATCGGTTAACTCGATAGGATTCCTTTCGTACCACTTCTTAAATTTGTTGAGAGCTTTATGCTTCATGAAAATTAGACCGCACTATATATACTTAACATTTTCTACACTGCTTGTAAAAGTACCGGTTTATAAAAGTACTCGTGTAAGTTGTAGTGTTCTTGAATTGAATTAAAACGCTTCGCATTTTATAAAGGAGTAAATTTTTCTAGTTTATTTATATACCTACATTAGAAAAGTATGTCGTCGTAAACCTGCAGTTTTTTATTTTAGAAATACAATTTTGACTGTCAAAATAAACTAGAAGACGATATAAATTATATATAACCTAAATTATATTTAATCAAAATTAACGTTTTAAGTAGGTACCTATTATTTATAGTACAAGGTACCTACAAAGTATTTATACGATGGTGGGCACGGTTTCCACCTGCTTGCAGAAGATACAAATCGATTTTTCTGGTGGAAGAAATCGAACTGTTGTTACCAGATTTTCCAAATTTTGTCTTTGCTTTAGATGCGTAAAATAGTCAGAGCAACTCGTTTTCGAAAAAAGTGGCGCTTACGATGTTCTGCCAAAATGCCATCGATGTATTATAAACAAGTAGGGAACGTCTCATTAACAAAACAACACCATAGAAATCAATTTATTATATAACTAAAACTATTTTAGCGAATTTTCATAGAAAATAAAGTTATTGCAGTCTGTCTGATGACGGGATCCAGACGTTCCCTTTTGGATTTTTTCAGATCTCGACCCCCCTAGATCACGAAAATATAGGTCGTTCATTTTCGGACGGTCATATATACACCGTGTCCAAGATAAGAATGCACAGCATGGGGATCTTGAAATCGGTAGAAGATACAGGGTGGCTTAAATTAGAAAAAAGTTGCGCTATTTAGAGTATGTTCACATGCTGGTCGCAAAAGTTAATTATTGTTTATCGTTTTCAAAATTCTCAAAAAAATGTGATTTTTTGGATTTTCGTTTCTTTTCATTTTTTTATTTATTTTAAATGATATTAAAAAACTACTGGCACTTTCTCATTGCCACTTTTTAAGCTCTACAAAATGGCGTGTTCAAATTCTTAATCCGACGTTTCGTATCCGAGAACCCATCATCAACTTTATTTTTTTATATCGCCACAAACAAAGAGACACCCTGTATTCGGTAGCATTATTCATTACAAATTCAACGATGTATCACACATTATGGTTTTGAAGCCAAAAAAGGGGAAAAACAATAACCAACAATGATAACCAACAATGGCATTTTCAACCGGCGTAACAAACATTATTGGGCAACAGACAATCTTCATTTAATAAAAGAAACAAGGCATCAACATCGATTTGGATTTAATCTGTGGGTAGGCATTTTGGGTGGCAGAATAATAGGACCTTTTATTTATCACAACAATTTAAATTCCGAACGATATCTCGACCTACTGCAGACTGATTTGGAGAATGCCTTGGATGAATTACCATTACTTATAGTTAACAACTGCTGGTTTCAGCAAGATGGTGCCCCAGCGCATAATTCAAGAACTATGCGGGAATATTTGTCCCAGAGGTTTCCTGAAAAATGCATTGGAACTCACAGTGAAGTAGCCTGGTCAGCCCGATCACCTGACTTAACTCCGTTGGATTTTTTCCTGTGGGGTTATTTAAAAAACCAAGTGTATGACGCCACTTTTGAAACTGAAGAACAGTTATTGGCATTGGTTTTAGCAGCAGTTAATACAATCACACCAGAAATGTTAGACCATGTTTTGAATTCTTCTGTAGACAGAGCATACTTGTGTCTAGAAAATAATGGCAACCTATTTGAGTAATTATTATAATTTTTTGACATTTTGTTTCTGTTATTGTACCAGCGCCTACTAATTTAAAAAATAAAAAACCTTATAACTCACGTTTTTCCCCTTTTTTGGCTTCAAAACCATAATGTGTGATACATCGTTGAATTTGTAATGAATAATGCTACCGAATACAGGGTGTCTCTTTGTTTGTGGCCATATAAAAAAATAAAGTTGATGATGGGTTCTCGGATACGAAACGTCGGATTAAAAATTTGAACACGCCATTTTGTAGAACTTAAAAAGTGGCAATGAGAAAGTTTTTAGTTTTTTAATATCATTTAAAATAAATAAATAAATGAAAAGAAACGAAAATCCAAAAAATCACATTTTTTTGTGAATTTTGAAAACGATAAACAATAATGAACTTTTGCGACCAGCATGTGAACATACTCTAAATAGCGCAACTTTTTTCTAATTTAAGCCACCCTGTATCTTCTACCGTTTTCAAGATCCCCATGCTGTGCATTCTTATCTTGGACACGGTGTATAATTAATTTCTTGTGGACACGATTCCGGTCGTAATTTTGATCATAGGAAGCTGAAATTTGGACAGTGTATTGTCTTTACAAAAACAAAGGACGAATTCGTCAACGAGCCAAATCGACAGACCCGTTTCAACATGGCGGCCGTTCAAAAATTTAAATCTCCGTTATTAATCATCGGATCGGCAATGTGAAATATGTTTTAGAATCTGCATAAAATTCTCTACCGATCATGTTTCTTTATAATTTTCGATAGAATGTACCGTTTTCGAGATAATCGAAAAAAGTGATAATTTTTTTTTTAATTTTTATAAATTTCTTTTCTAAATGTTATTTTTCAAAAAATCTATTTCTTTCGAGAAAAATTAAAAAATGAGGATTTTCGCATGTGACATGGAAATTCGGTGCCGCGACTGCGCACGGACGGATCTTTGTTTTTATATAGAAAAACGATTGCAGCGTAAAGGTGGCAGTGCGTCGCGGTGCTTAGGTGGAAATCGACCTTAATTATTGAAAATAATTATTGCGATTTCATCCTAAAAACAAAATATACGACACAATCGTCTTTCGGCAGAAGGTATATTTCTCAGTACATATTTACAAGAAATCGTCAAAAATGATAAAAGCAACAGTCCCCAGATTGTTATACCTTGACAAATATATACATAATATAATAACAAAACCGTCAATTTTCTAATAACAAATCTTATTTTACCGATGAAATCTTACGACTTGTGTACGTTTCTAGAACCAACGAAATGCTTTGTGAACATTATTATTATTTATAATAGTAAATAAATATCTAACAAAGAAATATTCCGGTGAAAACTTTGAAAAAGTATCTATAAATAAAAAACTATAAAACATGATTACACGTAAAGAAATTGACAAAGACGTTTAGACTGATTTTAGCTGTGTATTTTATTGTCTTTACTATATGGGTGGAGATTTTAATATTCAAAAAATTTCAATCTTATGTATGAACGCCTACTTATTTATCAAACTGAAAATTTTAATGAGTTTTGTTAGAAACATTATCGATCCCACTCCGATGTATTATGAGAGTAACCCCTACAAAAACCATTTTAATAAAATTTACGATAACATGTTTGGCGTTATCAAAATTGCTCCAAGAACGCTGCACCTGCTAACACTTTAAAGCAAATTAGATTGTGGTATAATATTCTATCGTCTAATTTTTTAGCAAGTTATTTAATCATCAACCTCGAATAAGGTTGTTTAATATAAATTAAATAATATTCTTTAGATTGTTAATTAATCGAGGGCATCCTAGGAAAATTTTCTTTAAAGCGAGCAAGGGATTAAATCAGCGGGAGTCCATACGAAAGTAATTATAACTTTGTACGATCTATAAGTTCCTTCGGAATACCTACAAGTTACTTTGATGGTTATAATTTCTCTTTCAAAGCGTACTATCGAGCTGTCGCCATTTAAGAAAAATACCGCCGTTCAAACAAATCCGAACTGCAGGTAATTGCTCTTTTTACGCGATAGGTAGTCGAAATTAACGAATTTCGCGATTTGTCTCTTCAATTTTAACGTTCGCATAAACTTGTTAGGATAGAAATCGTAAACATGAGTTAACTTACAGTTTATTAAATTTCCTCTTTACAAATTGCTCGTTATGTAGGTAAACGTATTTTTGATACTAAAACGTATATATCATTATTTACGCTGTTTATTTTGTCGAAGTGTATTGTTTTAAAAATAGGAATAATTTTTTTTTAACGTTAGTCAATTAAATTTTACTAGTTGTATTCTTTTCTGTTATTGATATCGGGATAAATACTATCGATATATAGGTACCCAAGTAACAATTTTGCTTAAATAAATGTTGTCTAAAGCTTTTTATAAGAAATTATTCAAGAAATGCGACTTGAATTTTCTTAGTATAAAGTATTATTCAGGGCTAATGCCAGTAAAATGGCGATTGGAATGCGGCTTGAACTGGTCTTTATTTAAGAATATGTTATAAAGATTTCTACAAGAATATATGAATAAAGTTTCACATGAGGATGGTATGCAAGGCTTATTCAAGTACAAAGTTCTTAGGTAATGAACTTGAGTAACACTTGATATAAGACTTATTTCAGAAGTTTGCGTAATCCTAAAATATTTTACACGAATAACATTGTAATCAAGTTCATTAGTTCAAGCTCTATACAAGAAGATATATTACAAACAGAAAAAAATAATTTTTACAAATCAATTTGTCCAGGTTTTTTGTTTGAATTCACAACATTTCCCTTACTTACCCTATTATAATTTTTACTTAATTTTATTTTTTTTTTTATTATTTACATATATTCCGTCAGCCAAAATTGTCTTTAATTCTTCGACAAATGGAATCAAATACAAGCGCAGATCCGATGGCTTAGATTTTCCATAATATATTCCGATCACTAATGGTTTTTGTTTCAGTAATTCGGCTTTTTTGAGTAACTCTTTTACTGTTGAGTGGTTAATGTTGAATGTTAGCGCCCAATGTCTTATATTCATGTGAAGATTTTGGCTCCTTTCATCTTCAGCCGCTGAACTGCTATCATCATCATATACGATGCGATTAATACTATTATCACTACTCTCATCATCTGCGTAAAATTCATAGGCACTTTGTCTGTAATCTTCAGGTGACTCATCGCTGACAACCCCTATAATACGTCAATAAATCATAGGTGCGAATTAAAGTATATATATATATATATATATATATATATATATATATATATATATATATATATATATATATATATATATATATCGAATATATCTACTTAGCAGTCGGTATAGAACCTAAATTACTAGTTTTATCATTGGATACTGAAGTTTAATTATTAGTTAGGCATTTATAATTGGACGATTGAGGTATTGCTGGCAATAACCTCTTAGATGACAAATTTGAAGTAGCAAAAGACGATGATTCTATAATCAAACTTGAAAACTGTTTATTTACCTTTCGGTAATAGTGGCCTGACCTTTTAATTTTTTTCCATTTTATCTGTAAATACTTTTTATACAATGTAAATTCGGAGGCAAGAAAAAGCGCTATACATACCTATATTTGATAACTATAATTCGCGCACGCGTATATAGTGTGTAAGTGCAACTTGCGTAAAATATTATTTAAGTTATTTATTCTAGGAATTTTGTATAACACTTACAATTTTTCTTTTTACGAGATTCAGCAACGCAAAATTAATAAAATAAAATATGTATAACGCTTCCAAATATGATCTTGAAAAAACTTTAAGCAAGAAATTATTTAAGTTTTAGTTTATAAAAAGAACTTTTGAATACGACTTAAGTGTTTTCCTTGAATAGAGGTTTAATTAGGTATTTTTACTTGAATAATGAATTTCTCGAATAGTTCTTAATTTTTCTTCCTCGTATACAAGTTTATACGTAAGTATTTTACCTACAAGAGTTTTTCAAACATATCCAAGTATTTTACAAGGTTCTTTTAAGTTGAATTTGAATAATTATATTAGTTAAGTCTTTAACAAGGTCATTTCAAGCATAGCTTGTATAAATCAACTTGTCTCAAGTATAATTGTTACTTGGGTACTGCTATTTATTAGAAGTGAAATTTAGTGCTTAAAAAGTTTCCAAAATTTATCGACCTGCATTCACCTTCATAAATTAATTATTTACATGTAACGATGTATAACAAGAGATGGGACATCCGTCACAAGGCTCTTGAAATTAATCAATTCCGTTTTCAATAATTATAACAATCAACAATTAGTATAAACTTAAAGTAAAACATTTCACGAAAAAGTTACGTTTTCCTAGCTGCGGTATTACTTCGGCTACGAAAAAGTTTGAACGGCAGCGTAATGTAATTAGCAACTTGTTGGGCCGTAGAATGACTTATTTGTTTAGCAAACGTTGACCTAGTAACACGTGCTCCTATTTTACTTTAACGACACAACTTATTAAGCGTCTTAACATTTCAATTTACATACATTTAACGACGTTTACAAGCTCATTTACGTCCTTACGATGTACACTTTATAATTAATCGATCAAAGTAAAATGTTTTTAATTATTATTACAGAAATAAAACGTTGTAAATATTGTAGCCACGAATCCCATAGTAATTATACAAATCACATTAAAGTCGAGGAACCTTCAATATATTATGAAGCACCATCTCGCATAACCTTCAATTAAATAGGAAATTGGAAACTAAGTTCCCATAGGAATTTAATTGGCGTGCTTCAAAAATGATGACGTATATCGTTTGTGGATCAACACGAAAATTCAATAAATCGTAAAAATATCAGTAATATAAGACAATAACCCTTCGTGGCTCGAGAATTATTACTTTTTCTCTTTGCGAATTAATTTTCTATCCGTGTCAGCATCACAATATGTCACTTCAGAAAGACCAATCGTATACATAGCAATATTTTGTGCTTATAATTTCTCAATTTTGCGCGCCCGGTGCTACGCTTTACATCGCCGAGGTTATACAAAGGACCACGATTAATGGTATTTCCTTTAAAGTGAATAGTATTTCCTAAATAAAAAAAATCAATTCCCTTTTCTGTTCAATAGATTTCAATGGCGAATTAAATTGAAAATGTTCGTCCGACGAGAAAATTTAAACAGTCGAGTGGAGGTCATTTATCTTTAATCCATTTATTACGTTGTACAGGTAGTACGCGAATATGGGGAAATTTCAATATTGACTATTAACAACATTTTATTGCAGGAAAATTCATAATTTTGCTATTTATTAAAAGTTTTAAACGAAACCATGTAAATATAGATATTTATAAAGAATCAAATTTTAATATTCATATTTACATTATAGGTACCTACGTACATACTTTCATTATTATAACAGTTTTTAATTTTATCGCACAGCGCGCCGCGGCGTGATCTTTCAAAACGAACATTTTCATTATTCACAATCGGTAAAAGTAAAGTGCGTTTTAATTTTTAATATAATGCCATTTGCCTAATTTTCGAAAACGTTTGAATTACAAATTTTTATTTTTGTGTTTTACTACTTATGAAAAATTATTCTTATTATACAGGATACTTCGAAATTCGCGCATACGGATAGTAGAATACTCCCCCGTATGCGAAAATTTCGAAACACCCTGTTTATATCTACATTATTATTATTATTATTATAAAGGCCGAAAAATGTCCAATCACTTATCTTTTAAACTGATTGTGTAAATTTATGATTAACAAAGTCTATAAAATTTTGAAAATTGAACGTTTCGAACGTATGCTAGACAGAGAATATTAATTTGTCGTTATCGATTCGGTATTATTTAAGTTTATATTAAATTATGCCCTTGAAATACTTGAAGGATTATTATAAATATTGAAAACAATTTGGCAATGTTGTAAATATACCGACAAACTCTAGAATTATGTTAATGTATCAATTTGAAAATGTAAAAATATATTTTAAATAATTACATTTAAATCGTTAAAGTGCGGCAATATAGGTATAAAATATGGCAAGTTAGACTAGGTTATGCATATTTAGTTTGTCGCAGACGCGCTATCTGCACTGCAGTAGGTATACGCCAAATTATATTTTCGGCGAATATAAAATTTCCTTAAAAAAATATATATAGAAAAGTTTTATTTAGATGTTTGAAATGCCCTTATAATAAAAATTTAACATCTACTTTGTATGTAGGTACCTTATATTAGCTTTTATTTTGTGCAGCGTGAATCAAAATAGACTTTTTTTTAATAGTAGAGAAAAATCTATTAGATGTGGCGAATAAAATGATTTTTTTATAAATACAATGACTTTTTAATTATAATTAGGTATAAGTATATATATTATGTACTTAAAATACCTCAATTTAATTTGGTTGTTGAAAAATTTATTCAATGAAACGACCTAGGTATTAAGATATTTAACAGAATCTAACTTTCCATCAAACAGAGACGTTATCGTCAACAGGCAAAGCTTTGTTTTGTATATATCGTAATTATAGATACTTACTTACATTTTTCGTTCAAAATTGCAACATACACGCGATCCCGTTATATTCCAAAGCTTTTTTGTATAATAGGCATCAATACGTTTTTCTAAAGATAAGCACCTATTATAACCTTTCCACATGCCATACCTACGAAAATTGTAGGGTATAAGACTTTTATGTAGGCATTACCGTAAAATTTATAATAAATCTGTTAAAAGATATTGTTGGAGTTATAATATTTCTAATTAACAACTGCCCGCGTCATAGAATTTCAAAGGTGGAGTAATATTATTCTCTTTACTCGTAAAATTATGAGGCCGTTAAAATTATTCGTTATGTACCTACTTCATTTCCTTTTCTGCATCAAGTCGCATTTACGAACATGTCGCTAATAACAACGGAAAGTAAACATAACGATTTTTATTAATGATTTGCGACACCGATTGATTAAATTTTATTAACGTATTTAAAGCATTGTTTGGAACCTTAAAATGTAAACGTTATCGGCCACGGCCATTGGCCGTGTAACATACTCCTATTTCATTACTTATATAAAGTTATTGTAAGAATAAAAAAGTGCGTTAACATTAATTTTATTGAATAAGAATAGGAATACGACTTGGCATTAATCATTTACTATAAAGTAGAATTCGAAATTAATAATCTAATAAACTAGGAACCTTACTCGTGCGTTAGGTATATTTATTTAAACTTTTTTTTTATCCTTTATTGACCAGTGAAAGTGGTACTATCCCGACCGGAACCGTCGTAAGACGGGGGCTCTGGTACTACAAATATACAAACAAATAACAGGAACGGTAAAACAGTGAACAAAACGATAAAACGGTAAAACGGTAAAAACGGGGAACAGAAGCAGTTAACAATACAACAACGAAATGTAGCGAAACAACATCAGCAATTCTCCCAATTATACAACGGGGTCGACAACTGCAGGAGGAGGGCCACCCACACCAGCTTGTGCGAGTCGCTCCTCCTCACACCTGGTACGAAGGATCAACTCCCACAAGGAAGCAACCCTATCCCAGACCGCTCCGTTCTGGATCATTGCTTCAACAACATTATTGACAAGAATGGGGCAGCCTAACTCCCTCTCCAGCTCCCTCGTAGGGCAGCCCATCTTTGACAAGAGAACAAGGCATGTTCTGCCTCGTTAGAGCAATCCCTGCAGGAAGGTGACTCTCTTTTCCCTATCTGACACACGTAAACACCGAACGAACCATGTCCGATGAAAGCCTGTGTCAGATAGTAACTCATATTCCCATGAGATCTGGAGTGCCAGTTCTCGAGGTCAGGGATGAGTCTCCTCGTCCACGCCCCTCTCCTCGATCGCTGCCACTCCTCCTGCCATCTCCCCAAAGTCACCCTCCTTCTTGCTGCCCTACTCAATAATCCCGGTGAATGCCATGCTTCCGACCTCTCTAAAGCAAGCAGTCGGATAGGGATCAGGCCTGCTAGCACAGCAACAGCTTCAGATGAGACAGTTCTGTATGCGCAGCAGACGCTGATCCCTAGCCAACGCTGAAGTGAATCGAAAGCTCTGGCATTCACCCCTACCTCGCAAGCCGCCACCCAGATCGGAGCAGCATATAAAACTACTGAGTAGGCCACACTAGCCAGCAATCTTCTCTTCCTGGTTGAGGGGCCTCCGACTCTGGGCATAATTCTCCTCAATGCGCCAGCTAATTTTTTAGCTTTGTTAACCACAGTGTCAATGTGGGATCTGAATTTTAAGTGACGATCTAGTATGACTCCCAGATATCGCGCACTGCCGCTCGGGCGCACCAAGACCCCCCGATCTCGATAGAGATCGGAAGGATCCTCCTGCGCCCGTTCGGCAGCAACAAAACCGTTTTTTCTGGCGCGATGGTAAGGTCGTTATCGGTCATCCACATTGACACCAGGTCGACACACTGCTGGAGAATGCCCTGTAAAGCCCCCTTAGACTTTGTTAACACCATCAAGGCAAGATCGTCGGCAAATGCGACCAGATTGACCCCCTCCGGCAGGTCTAGTCTCAGGACCCCGTCGTATAAGATGTTCCACAAGGATGGACCTAAAACTGATCCTTGTGGGACGCCCCTAGTGACCTCGAGTCACTCAGAGCGACCAGAACTGTCACTCACCTTGACTGCTCTGTTGCTCAAGTAGCTTGAGATCATTGCTACAAGGTAGGGAGAAATGCCCTTATTATATTTATTTAAACTAACATTCTGTTAAGCATTCAGAACATCAAAATATTAATTTTCGTACATTAACATGTTAACAACGGCAACGTGAGAATTTTCAGGCATATTGTCTAGATTTTGAATACTACAATTCAAGAATTTCTACGGTTTATTTTCTGAAAATGCATTAATTTAAGCAACAAAAATAAATAGAAAAAAAGTTACGTTAGCTCTTTCGTTTTAAAACATTGAAAACTAAGAAGGTACTTTCGAGAATAATTGTCGCTGAAAGGTCTGTACAGCTCTCAACCACAGGTTCCTGAGCTGAAAATATGCCGATTTACCACAACTCCAAATTGCACGCTTCTCGATATACGGCGCCTCGAAGGGAGGCATTATCACATATACTTTTTTCAAAATAACTTATTAACGACCTTTAACTTAAAAACGTTAAATTCGGTTCACATATTGTTGGAGTTAAGGCTAACAAACACACGGCGCCTTATTCAAATTAACACGCAAGGTATTTATTTTTATCTGTTCAACTTTTTTATACGTACGCCACTGACTCTTCTGGAAATTTGTTTCGAAAAACGGGTTAATTCGGAAATTTTTATTACTCTTAGAAAAATTTAATATCCTGCATGGTTTCATCGTAAATGGTCAATTTTCGTCGTGATATACTTGCCGTAACAAAAACGGTTGCCAACGACTGCAAAATTTAAATGACCGTGGCAAAAGTAATTCTTAAAGCAAACGTTCAAAACGGCCACTATTAACACGTTCACATCGAACAATTCCGCGTAAAAAGTTGAAGTTTTGAAAGCTGGTGCTGATGTGTTGCAAAGTGTTCGGATCGACTTTTTGCGCAGATTTCTTTATGCGAACACGTCAATGGTAGTCATTTTGAACGTTTCCTCAAAAATTACCTACTTTCGCCACAGTAATTGCGTGTATCAAATTTAAAATTTTCAAGTTAAACTGCGAATAGGTTATTTTGAAAAAAATTATGTGATAATGCTTCGAGGGGCTGTATCTCGAAATGGATGCAATTTGAAGTATAGGTAAATCGGAATATTTTCAGCTAAGAAATTTGTTATAAAGTGTTGCTTATAAACTTTTCAGAGACACCCTGTATAATGTTCACTGATATAATTTAAAAAAAACGCAATAAATATCTAAATTTAAAATAATGAATTAGATATAAAAAAAATTGATAAGTATTAAATACCGGCACCTAAATATTTTTAAAATTTTGTTTTTCACGAGTTAATTTGTATGTATATTATATTATCTAACAAATACCTAATACAAGTGCTCGCGTTTTTATATAAAGTTCGAAGTATTAACTGAATGTTGTTAGTGTAAATTAATTAGTAATTATACCTTATCCAACCAGCCGGTCCGGTGTGGCGATCACGTCATCAATAAAAAGTTTCTAGATTGTTTGGAATGTGACATATTCTATCGATGATTAACCTGCACACATATTAAATGGTATAAAGAAAAATTACAATTTATTAGAACAGTTATAATACGAGGTACGAGGCGACAGCACTGTGTGAAACGTCATCATCTAGTAATCTTTTATTGATGGCGCGAATCTCCAGATCGCTTGAATAGGCCGTAAATAGTTATATTATAATAAACTTTTACCATTTTAACGAGAGCAATTCTTGGCATACGTCTTATATTGATTCAGCCGTGACGTCCTAAAACATAATAAGTAGAAATTGTGGTTTATACTTCTTTCATTTCTACATTTTCGAGTTTTTATTAGTATTTGTGCGTCAACAGAGTAAATTTAATTTAAAACTCCTCGAGGTACTTTTCATCTAAATTAAATAATTTTGTTTTTAATAATATTATACCTAAAATATTTTTTTAAAAATATTATAAATAACATTTATCGATAAATTAGAACATATTTATTTTAGAGGTTCATATTTATTATAATTTTTATAGACACATCAAACAAATTTAACAAGTAGGTGTACCTATACTTGAAATATTTTATCAATCATAACGTTTCGTTATATTGTACTGCCTTTTCATTGTTGACGTTATACTCATAAACCATTTACTATAATATATCAATTCTATAGGTACACTATGGTTAAACAAAAGTGTCGTCTAATTGGTACTAATAGTTAACTTATTAAATTAGACTTAACTTAGCAACTTATTAAATTAGAGAATTTTAATTTCATATTTTGAGCAGTCGGAGATTGAACTAAAATTTATTCGATCGAATCAAGTACAACTAAATGATAAAGTCCTAACATTTTAATGTCACGTGTTCAAATGCAACGTCCGAATTTTGCCGTTTCTTTGTCGCCGACGTGTCGGCGTCGCCTGTTCGAAATAGAAATTGGAAATTCAAAAGTTTAATAAATCATCTAATTATTTGATACGATAGGCGACAGTTCCTTTTTATGATAAGTAGGCGATGTAAGTATAATTGTTTTAATGCTACAGCTTAAGCTACTATAAACATTATTAAAAAAATTAAATAATAAAAAACACAATTAACGGCAACGACCTACAGAAAATATATTGGGTTGGTATACTGTGAAGTTCCGGTAATTCGAACCTCGGTACTTCGAGGTTCCGTGTAATTCGAGCCCCTTTTCCGAAAATTAAATGATTCAAAAATACGATCGTTGGACACTGAACATCAAAAACACCGGACATTTTTTTTAAGTTTAGATTTATTTTGCAACTATTTGTGCTTTTTGATATTCATATACATAATTGGTAATTTTATGTTCTGAATGAGTTTGAAATTGTTATATAATCTCTTGTCATTTAGGTACATATAATTTTATATACACCTATGTATAGCTATTATCATTTAAAACGTTGCATTTTTGATTGCAAATAAACAAATCATTTATTTTAGTAGAACTTATTACAGTATACTGTCATCTACTAAATTTAAACTTTTAAACCATTTCGTGCTTAAATCCTATTGAAATTCCCAATTTTGTACATTATGATAGTCGTAAATTTTCTCTTCTTGTGAGAGGTGACAGGAATAATATATTTAAATGTTATACGACCTTAAATCTTTTTAGATAAATGTTTATTCTCGGACACTCGCTATTTATTACTTTTAAATGATATTCGATTCAACCAGCCGGTGTTTCCTAAGTCCTAACGGGACGTGGATTTTATAATCTAAACCTCCCTCGTGTTGTTGCTAAGTAACGAAGCATTCGTTAAAAATAATTTACGAATAAAATCAAAAAAATATAATAAAGGTACCTACTTTTCTAGCGGGAAATATAACGTGCATTTATCAGTTTTCGTGCGAAACATCGATTCTGTGCAATCGAGGATTTTAATTTTAAATCCATCGTCTATTGGAAACAATCCTGAAATTCAGTTTAGCTTAAACTTACCTACAATAAAAAAACTATATATGCAGTTTATTTAATTTTTTTTATAAAGTTAATTATTTTTTAATAAAATACTTTGAAGGTAGGACCAATAATCTGTTGACAAAAAGTTTACTTTTGTGTATTTACAATTGCTTTTTAGCTGCAACGTGCAAAGCCAAACAATTTAATAATTTGGCATTTTTATAAAACGAAAAATATGCAGATTTTCAAACAAGTTTGAACTGAAATACGTCTTATACTTGGACGTTGTAGGTATGTTGCGCATTATTGCTGTTAGAATACAATAGGAACAACTTGTAGACTATGAATAGCAACCACACAAGCCTCATCGTAAGAGGAAATCCGCCAGGAAGTAGTATCGCGGAATTTCCAAGTCCACGCTGAAGTGGTGCTGAAAGAAGCGCCAAGTATTTCTTCTAACCGGGTCGAAAATGGTAGATGAGGTCGCTGATATCTGCAGGACAATGCACTCTAAGATAATCAATATACGCATACCGTCTTGGCGCCGCTTCACTAACGGGTGTAATTTCTGTCACCGAAGTTAGGGATAATGGGACCCTAAAGAGCACTTGATGAACAGTAAAAGTGAAAAACAGGTGTATGTAAATAACGTAGTACATTCTTTATTCGATTTTCCCATTGAAAATTAGATTTATCTGAATATTACGTACTTTTTAAATTGCCCACGTTCCCCGTAATGGCGAAGTAAAAAAAATATAGGTGTATAAATTTATTCCAATAACTTTTATTAAATAAACTCTTTAGGCTATTTAGTGGCCACTACAAAGGGTTAATATCTATAATACTGCCGCTATAGAAAATATCACGAACTTTAGAAATAAAACTTGTCGTAGAAGAGCGTAAAGCAAATAGTACGAAAATTTATTTTCCCCTGTTACACGTTTACAGTTTAAATCCCTGGGTTAAACTTTAACCGCGACTTTCTCATTTTCACATCATTTCTGTAATTGAATCTAAAGGGGATTGTTAGTTGCCAGCTTTTGCCTTGATCACGTAGTTATCCGTTCGTTCTATTTGAAACACTTAATGGCTGTTTTGTTTGGTTTATGGCTTGTGGAAAACAATTTTTGTGTAAATTCAAATAATAGGGCCTTTACCTTATTTAACTACCTATTACGGGAACGTAAACATAAATCTGAAAAGCACTTACCTATAATTTGTTTCAAAGCTTCATTAAATGCTTTATTTATGTTTGAATTAATTATGCGTAAGCAATTTGATTGTTATTTATTATGAGCGATGCTTATAGAAATTTCAAGTTCCTACCTATAAATACCTAATATTATATATGTGTACGAAAATTTATTATTAAATTATTGTAAATAGTCGCTAGACCGAATGTTGCAAATTATAAAACAGAAGCCACCCACCAGGGATTATTAAAATTCATTCATTTTATCTTTTTATCTTGAATATACGTGGGAATATTTATTGCGTAGGAAAACTCAAACTAAATAGCAGAGACGTAACGACATTTACCTACTACGTGGTATTTCAATTAAGTCCTACTGTTTTTCCTTATTCAGTTATTTGGCCCGGAATAGTCTTTTTGCTAAGTAAATGTCTGAAATAAATTTCAATAAGATTTAATTCGAACAATAATAAAATTTGATATTATGTCTTTTCAATTTTAAATAAATAAGTTGGTACATTATAAGCAAATAGAATCCTATATACAAAACATCTTTCGAATAATTTTGAGTGGTCGATGAAAAAATTGAAGTGTTTTTAAATACTGAATTAAGTCGTTACGGTCAATTTAAATCGTTTCACAAAATTTACAAATATAATTAATTACTTATATATTTATTATACCTACAGGGTGTTTCAGAAAATCATGACATAACTGCTAGGGGTGATAGAACAGTGAAAAACACATTGCGGTTTACTTAATACACATTTGCCTGAAAGTTGTCCATTTTTGAGATACAGAACGTTGAAAATTGCTTTTCGTTATGTATATTTTTTTCGACTGCATCAAAATCTCGAGCGATGTCGTATTGAAGTTTAGCATGAAAATGTTTTCGGGGTAACTAAAGCGATTCACGTTCCCGTCCGTCATAGAAGGCGCTAGTTACACAAACATTCACGACCAATTGATGACTTTTTTGAGGTCAGGTTCGTAGATATGACAATTGCAAAAACTGAAAGGTTATTCAATTTTACATAAAAAAGTTGCTCAGAGTCGCCTTTTTCGAAATACTTAATAATTAACGATGTCGTGGTATCGCTAGATATCAGAACCCGACAAGCTTTTTGCATGTCGCACGTAACAGACAACTAAAGAGGATGATTACTTTACGCCAGCAGCAGTTTAATGAAGTAGATGACGATAGAAAGCTGTAACAATTATACATCGGTTTGTTTGATTTGACGTATTTCATGTTTTATAGTGCTTCTTAAGTTAACCAAAGAAGCTATTACGACATTTATTGTCAATTATCTATTTATTTCTGTTGAATAAACGCTGAAGTAAGGTAATCGGCCTACATAATTGTCTAACTCCGTGCGTATATCACTCTATTAATCATAAAATATGTCGAAATCGGTGCGTCTGGGCGACTTTTATTAAGAATAACATTTTCATGACCTTTAAGTTTTTACAATTGTCATGTCTATAAACCTGACCTCAAAAAAAGTTACCTAACGTAACGGTAACGTGACTGTCTTCAATCGCTTTACTTACCCCGAAAACATTTGCATACCAAATTTCAATACGATATTACAAAAAGCAATTTTCAACGTCCTGTATCTCAAAAATGCACGACTTTCGAGCAAACGTATATTAAACAAACCACCACTTATTTTTCACTGTTCTATCACTCCTAGCAATTTTTGTCATGTTTTTCTGAAACACCCTGTACTTATATATTTTTAAGAATATAAGAAATATTGTTTATTGTTTAATTTATTCATAAAATAATGAAAATCACTTCAATATCGTATATGTAAGTACAGAGAAATAATAATAATACTGAAATATAATACGGCTATAATAGGTAATAAAATATTGTAAGTAAAGTACATTTATTATAACTTGCACCCTTGAATAATAAACCTCGCGTTTAGTCTACAATTAGGTCAAACATTTAGATTCCCAAAAACATTATATAAAAATAAAGTTACCCAGTATGTACTTGAACGTAAGCCTGTAAGACCTTAGTTTTATTTTTTTTAAATCCAGATTTGTTTCTGCTTTTATATTTTGAGATTGACTTAATCACAATAATTTTGCTGCATGAAAAAAAAATAATGTAAAATGATAAGGGTAGACAAGTAAAGTTTTAAAAATGTTCAAACACATTTCGAACGACGGCGGCGGATTAAAAAGCGCATTAATGCTCTTTGTATAATTTAAGTTGAAATAAAAACATTCTAAATAAAAATATAGATGCTGAATATTATATTAAATTTCATGCGTTCGTTCGTTACTTTTTAGATTTAAAATTTCGCACTAATTTTGAGTTGATTTTTAAATTATTTTTTCACTTTTAGTGTTTTGCGCTGTTTTCGTTTTGTTAAATATGATTATGTATAATCATGCGTGTACATGGTATTTTTCTATTACCTTCATATTAGGTAGCTATAAGTATAGTATCAATCCGAAAAACGCAATTTTGTGATTAAATAATATACATACAGGTAAAACTTTTGTTTTAACAGACTTCAATTTAACGGACACGGATGCTTAAATTCTACGATGAGCTCGAGATTTTGTACTACATGCGATATCCCTATCGACGAGTTAAAGTTATTCGCGGATTTTTTATATTCGCGAGAATCCCAAGAACGTAACCCTCGCGAATTAATGTCGCGGAATAAAGGTACATGTGCCTGAGACTAATACAAACAATAAATCTTAGTAACATTTTTTGATTTGAGCAAATTTACTTTTGAGGGGGCGAGGGTGTTTTTGTCCGAGAAATTAAACCAGTAGTTCCTCTTAAAAATTTCAACAAGTGTCATTGGTGGGTTCTGAAAAGTATCGTTATCTCATCTGGCATTCCATTAGGTTACTACGATAGTAAACAGAAACGATTGTGGGGGTTGAAGTCGTAAATATCTTCTGCGTAAAAAATATTCAAAATGTTTCCTCATTTAAGTAGATACCTCAGTAGCTATTTGTTATTCATTTTATTTTAATCTTTTACATCTGTATGTGTTGTTCTAATAAAATTTCTAATTAATTTTTGTGAAATAACTCGAAAAAAAAAACTGAAAAAACTCGAAATAACACTAAAAGTTACTAACACTCATTGCGTCATTATGGAATGTTTAGTTTTTAAATTTTGCTTTAGGTCCTTATGTTTGGTAAGAGACCAAAAAATAAAGTGCCTACTTGCCTATTTGCATTTAATTATACTTTAAAAGCCCGTCGAAATTTCTCAATTTCTCAAAATCATAAAACTAGTACCGGCACCCCTTTTAGTTCAAGCCTCTCGATATTAAACGTAACTGTTCCAAAAACAGGCATGTTATTAATTAAGTTAAATAAAGTAATCTAACTTTTACGTGTAAACCGAAAATAGGAATTGCATTCATAAATGAAAATATCCACAACAATCGGCACTCTCTTACAACGGGGGCCATAAATTAAAGGGAGTATACGCGAGTAAAACGATTATCAAATTAATAATAGCAATAACTCGAAAATTATTGATTTTAGGAAAAAATTTTATTTAGGTGTTTTGTTTGTTTTAATCTTACCTACCCATAGTTATTTTCTGCGATGTTCATTCACCAACACCCTGTATTTATGTACCTACTTGTATATTTTTTAGAGTACAGTAAAACTTCTTAATTCCGTACCAACACTTGAGAACCTAAAAAATTGTCCGTTATTCAGAAATGTCCGCTAATGAGAAATACATTACACTCTATTTCTAAGAAATTACCGGGAATTTTACGTGTCCGGTAAGAGAATAGTTTGACTGTATTTTTAAGCGTGAATAGCGCAGTTTTTTTTATGGTATCGATACACAAAAGGTTGATTTTTACCGGTACATTTTTTGACGAAAACCTATTTTCCATGAAAATTATTCGAGAACTAAGGACATGGAAAGCTCGCAACACGAAGTGAAGATAAATGTTTTGCGATAAAATGTTGAAATGCACTGGTTATTAGGAATTCCGTAAGAACTGTAGAGAACGCAAGTTGGCAGATAAAACAAGGAGCGAGATAGATATTTATTCTTAAAAACTTCACATGTGCGCTGATAAAGTTCAGGCTTTTCTGGGACGAAATAAATCGAGTTAGAACTCGTCTAACGATTAATTAGTCTAGTGGGTGTGTTCATTGTGGATAGGCAATTGTGTCTTTAAATCCGTTACATTTTATTATTGACCAATTTTTAAATATAACTGTGGAATAATCGACTAAATGACTTACATTAATAGAACCACTAGATCATTTAGTCGAGATATCTGTATGGAATTTAGTTTTGATAAACGTGTGTCTTCAACAACTATTAATATTTAGAAGTGGTATATCTCAAAAAGGAATTGTTTATTTGTTGAATTTGTTTTCACTAAATTCTCGTAATGTGATTTCGGCAATAAACATATGGGCAGTTCAGGGTTTATCGTATTCAGCATTTGGAATTTATTAGACCGCTATAAAATAGTGGTGGTAGTAGTGGTATATATTGTTATATATATTTATATAACAAGTATTTACAGCCAAAAGCGACAGTTGAAAGATTATTTTATATTAAAAGAAAAAAAGGAGGATGTGGCTTGGAAAATGTATTTAATTTATGTTAATCATCATTAAAATTATGGGTTTATAATCACGACAGACTATACCCTTAATTTTATAGTTGTTTGCCATTTTAATTGTTATCTCGTTTTTTACAGTTATGAAGTATGTGTGTCCTGAACTGTGTCCTGTGTGCTTTTGCTGTCGAGAAATTGAGAATTGATGAGGCTAGAGGACGCCGAAGAATTAAGGTAGTGCTTATAAATCATTTGGTAAGTTGAGTACGTGTCAATTTAATTTTTCCTTTTGTTTGTTACAGGTAGGACTTTTCTAATTTGTTAAGCGTGGTCATATATTTATCTATCGGTGAGTTTATTATTTAATTGTTTTTGAAAATAACGTAACTCGAACCGTGCAATAAACATGTTATTAATATCTACTGTTGCAAATAAATAAAAACGAAATAACATTACAAAAAGTTAAAGTAAACAATTAAAAATTACAATTATGTAACTATTAAGTTATAATGACTACATAAAATGAGGATGACAAGTTCGACTTAACTACATTAGATAATAATTAATAATAGACGTGAATCGCGTTATAAAATTTAATTTCAAATAAATAATTTATCATTATTTTGTAACTATTCAGATCAATGTTTAAAATTGGAATTTCAAACAAAATCAAATTATATTCAAATAAAAATTACAAATGGAATATAAAGTAGGTAAATGATTAAACTTATTGAATTAAAATTGCCGTTTGATCAATTTGTGAAATTTGATCGATTTTTAAATTTCATTGGAACTTGAAACAAAGTCGTCGTATTCAATACTTAAAACTTTTCATATAAAAATTCCATCGAACTAGATATAAACAGTGATAATAAAAATTTCGAATTGAAAAAAAAATCGGCATAGGTACGATTGTGATTTTAATGTAGACAATAAATTTAATATGCTTATTGCTAGTTACGAAAATCGCGAATATGGACCCGCTCGTTGCCGTTTTTCATTTTTTAACGCAATATTTTGGTTAACAATAGCTAAACTTTAACGCGATTTTAACAATTTGAAAATGTAACCATTTAACCAACTCGGGGAGATTTTTCATGTATAAATCTATACGTTAGCGGTAGAAGAAACGGCGGTGGGTTAATATGTTTTAAGATGTACGTACCTTTTATCGAACAATTCAAAAAGAAATTTAAAATTAACAGCAAAAAATATAACTTTTTCCCCGTCGTTTATCATGTTTATTAGTAAACAATTGTAGGTAAATCTGCGCGGGATGCGGGACTGTTGAACTTGTAGCCAACGATCAAAGGTAGGAAGGTATCGTTCGTATTCTACTAACCAACCATTCATTTATGTATCCTATGGGATTTGCGTATATTATCTGTCATACGAATACATAAATAGCTTTCAGTACTAAAACCAATTCTCTGTGCCAAAAAAAGTTTTTAATCGAAACTTTCTGATACACATCGTATAGGCTGTCTCTAAAAATGTCTTGCGTTGAAAATACGTTGTGTTATTTTTTGCGATCATTTCTGCAACGAAAGTGGCCGAAACACGCGTTAGCCGAAATTCGGGTCGAACCAAAACGCCGCTTTCGACGTTACTATGTATTGCTTTCGTCACAAGTGTGCATATTTTGTGTCGTAATTAGATTTACTCGTTCCAGAAGACGTGCGCATAAGCCGCTTGTAAAAAATTGCAACCTAAATATGTGTACGATTCATAATGTACACTTGTATGTTATGGACCATTCCTTTCGATCAGTGGTGGCGATAAACATAGTGAAAGCGTAGGTAAAACGTTGCAGATAGAACATAGGTGATGTTGCAAGTTCACAATCCACAGAAGAGATATCTACGAAAGGAAGGATTGGAATTGTTATCTGTCCCCTCCCCGTATTGAATTTGTCGAAATTGCCGTTGCTGTTGCGATAATATTACGTCGAAGCGTTATTTCGTTTAAACGGGAGTGCAAGTGTTAATTACAAAATGGAGATATGTACGTAGGTTTGAAAGAAAAATTTAGAATCATCTAATTGTTTTTGTTAGTTGTCATTTATGTTAGTGTGTGTAACAATCTTATGATTTATTTACAGAATTAATGATCTTTTAGGACGATTCGATGGTTATGGCAATTTCGCCCAATAAGTTCGTTCCAAGCCCAAATCCAAAGGTTTTTAAGTTCTCAGTATGAGTAGGTACAATTTATTTGTTTCTGAAACAATAGATAGGTATATAAATTTAGCAATTCATAAAGTTTTAAAATTAACTAATCGTAGGTGTGTTAATATATATTTCAATATAGGTACTGTTTGCTTTTTGCCAATCAAATACTGATATTTATTGAACCATTGCAATGGGCGCATTCAGCCGGGCTTATCGCTGAATCAGCGGAAAGTAAGCGCTACGTTATAGTAGCTGACTTTGGATGAAGGACCTCAAGCTATTGTGATAAACACGTGGCACAATTGATGTCATACGTCAAATATATAAATAAAATTTTAATAGAAACGCAAATAAATAGCCATTCAATTGCACAAGGTCAAGGCGCAGCGCTTTCCCGGCTGAATGTGTAAACAAATAAATTTTACAGAAACAAATCATCAATCTATTACAACTATTTATAATATAGTTACTTAATAATTTGCGTTATCGATTTTATACTACCTATTGTATATTACTTCTATATTTTATACTTTTATTGCTCACTGTAATGAATTGGTTATATGTAGGTTAAATTTATGTGGTTGTTTATCTTTAACAACTTTACCTCTTGTTAAACAAAATAAAATAAAAAAAACATCATAATGTTGGTATCGTATGACAATTTTCATATCCTCTAAGCGTAAGAAAACTACTGACCTAAAACGATTTGAGGTTATATGTTGTATTTTTGAAAAGAAGCACTCCATATAATTATGCTTTCCACAAAGAAAATCATGATATTAGGTGCGTCTTACTTATTGGTACGTTTTGTTAAACCAGTACCTAACTGTTTATTGCGCTATTAATATACCACTTCGGAAGCTACCTTAATTTTTTATGAAGGTACTCTATTTGTGTCTTAAAAGTAAAAAAAAAACACGAACGAATTTTAACCACATAGAATTTTTAACAAAGACAAAATCAAATCCTTTACATATTTTTCAAATGTCTGCATTTTAAAAGGAAAATTAATTTATTGTATTATGATAACGTTTAATATTATTATTTTATTGAAAAAATCCAAGTAGTAGGATACTTAAGGAGGGTTTATACAAGTATAGTTTGATTTAATTTCGTTACCTATAGGGTGTCCAAATAAAATATAATAATTTTCTTAACACTATTTTTTGTACACCCTGTAGAGGATGCCACTTTTATATTTCGCATGTAACATAACTACCTGCCCATGTGTAATATGTATCTTACCTGAAATTATTGTCGTGGTGCAACATGGTTAAACATACAGGGTGTTAAAAAAATTATGTCGATAAATTTTTCTCGACATGTACTCCTGACCAAAACGAACAAAAAAGTTTAATTCACATGGGTCCGACAATCAATCATCTCTATTCTCTATTAGTGTATAATAAACATCTTATTTTTCTTTTAAAAAAAAACAAAGCTTTCGATTTTCTGATTTTTCAAAGAAAATTTTTGATTGTTTAAAACAAAATTATAGTAACATAACCTTGTAGCACATCAAATTAAAGCTTATAAAAAACTGAAGAAAATGACATAAAATGCAACTTTATAAGTCAAATAGTTTTTGAGATAAAGTTGTTCAAAGATTTAAAAATTCTATAAATTTTATGTGATTTTCATAGTTTTAAAAATTAATATTTCGTATTTTTTGTTATTGTTATGGGTAGGATAACAAGGAATCTCCTATTAAAATTTTTATAATCACTTAGAACCATTCTGTATAGTAATCAAATCATGTTTCTCAAAACACATCTCATTAACCTTAAATAATATCTCTAGTTCGCATTTTGTAACCTTATCATAAACATTGCTGTTGTTTTCCGAAACAACAACGAATAAATTAATTTGATTTCTCACGGCCGCGGCGCGGCGTCTAGTGCAAGATATTACAAAGGAAAAGGTATTTTATTTTTCTACTAACCCTACACGTACTTACTTTATGCACTTACTTGCAATGAAAATCTACAGTTCAAATTAAAATTGAGAATAATCTAGTTAGTGGTATTTTTAAATGATCGACTCGTGACATTTGCAATGTTTACCATGAATCTCAATAAAAATATATCTAACGATAAAAAGAACTTTCATTTTGCGAATCGACGCTGATTTTACATATCTATATAAACTTGTAGGTTTGTTTTAGGTACGTATGTAGGTGTGGTACATTAATTTTTCATTTCACTGTCTATCTATAAATCTAATAAGTTAAAACCGTTACCAAAAATCGATTAGCTAGTTAATTTTCCTCATAAGTATTACGTATTAACGTGAATATTTATAGAAAACACCGAATTTTTCGATAACAGCAATTTTCGTGACACCCTAATTCACAAATCAATCGTTTCGAGCACGTTCGTGTACGATCGCCGAGTTCAGTTTCAGCGCATTTTCAGCACGATAGTTGTGCTTTGACTGCGTACAGGGTAGCAGGGAAATTCTCTCTAACTCTCTTCACTTCGGTTTTCACTTCCGCTTCGTAGAGCGCTGTTTTAAACTTTGAAGTACTTCAGGTATGTTGCATTTAAAGGATGTTTAATTTTATTTTATTGCAATTTCGGTTACTTTACCGGTTGGTTAATGATTTATTGCCGGACAACTGATATTTTTAAATAAGAATATATGTATACCTACTTAGTTTAATGCGCTATTAAAATCTGACAAGTGTTAAGAAAATATAAAATATAAATTTAATGGACCGTAATCTTATTGATGCATAAATTTTATAGGGGACGGGCAATTTCGTGAGCAATTTGAAACCTAAAAGGAATCTTTTAATTAATTCCTTTAGTTAATGAAAGAATTTTGATTTAAGTACGAATTTGTTTCCACGGTATTATCCTGGACGGATTAATTTTTATTTAAAATATTAATTCTTAACTTTCTTAATCGTTTCGATTCTTTATTTCATAAACGTCACAAACTTGATGATTCTGAACGGAAGTTTATTTAATCAGATTTTTAGATAGGTAACTTAACCTTATCGCATTATAGGAGGATTTATCGTCGTTTATGCAAAGAGTTTTCTTCTGTCACTTATTGTTAGACGTTTCCATTATATTTTCGGAACGGATGACATTTTTCAATTTATTTCTGGTAACAAAATTTAAGAAATTATTGTTTGACGACCTTTAGCGATGTTAGAAAATTAAACTTAAAACGAAATCGCGGAGGAAATTTAGTTGCATTAAATTAAGCTCAAATAAATAAGGATGTGATGCCTAAGGTAGTTTAAAGTCGAGTAGTTTATTAGCAAAATATATGGAGTCAAATCTCTTTGATATATCGAACATAAAAATGCTTTTTATTTTCAGATAGCTATACCTAAAAAATATAATAGCGTTGAAAAGTTGAACGATATTTGTTAAACATTAGTAATAAGGTGATTTATGTAGGAGTATCAAAAAGTTTCTTTGAAATTAAGATATATGTGTGTGAATTTATTAAATATCAAATTTTTGATTCAAACAATTAGATTTATTCTAATAAACTTTTATATTTGTTTGGTAAATTGCTTTAAATAAAATAAAATTTATATGTAAGTACCTATTTCTATTAAATAAACAAAATCGAGTTTGATTTCAAAATTATACAGTGGAACCTTTATATGACGAACTTCGATTTAACGAAATTGTTGATTTTATTTCTTTAATTCAGATTTAACGATTTTTTTTAAATTGAAGTTCGATTGTATTTTTTTGTTTAATTCACATTTGACGTTTGATTTGGGACAAATAACATTTAGGTTGCTCATAAATTAAACTAAAATACTTAAATGATAAGATATAATTTGCATTTATTAAGTACACCGAATTAAATATTTTTGGTTGCAGCAATACCTTATTATTTTGTAAGAAACAATTATTTATTTAAATAATTAAGGGCAACGTTTTATTGTAAATACAATAAAATTGTTTATTTGCTATAAATTAAAAGTCTGTGTTACCTACTTGCGAAAGGAACATTTATTTGCCACTTAAAAAAATTATCTATTTAAAAAGAAAAACATTATTTAGTAAATGCAAAAAAAACCTTTTTTCTTGTGCAAATTCGTGCGAGTATAATAAACAGAAAACCTAATTAAAAGTTTCACACAGGTTAGTTATACAGTATAACTGTGAAACTGTTATTCACGTTATAAAAGATTCGTTTCATAACAAACACTTAATTAAATTTAGTCATAAATACTTACTGCATTAGAAATGAAAATCGGAAATTACAAAATGCAAAGGAACGCGTAGTCTCAAACTAGGTAGACCATTACCGAAATATTTAGCACCTACACCACGTTAGAAAATTTATGGTCCAACAGCGTTCAACGACAATGAACTTTATTAAACGCCATCGGGTATTTTTCTTCTATACCTATAGATAATTTATTTGGATATTATTTTGTAACTGATAGATAATTAATTTTATATTAAAAAAGACGATTAGGTAATGAGTACGAATTATTATTATTATTATTCAAGTACTGCCTAGAAAATATGTTAATAATGACAATACGGAAATAATGTAAGCAATTATTTTAAGTGCTATAAAAAATAAAGCAACGTTAAAGGGTGGAATTTAAATTAAGATGCTCGAATGAAGTCGTTCGCGTTTATGTAGATTATACGCGAGCTGCAACCGCAATAACTATAAATGGTTGAAATGTTTATTGCAATTTTGGGGATGATATAAAATCAAAAATATTTTCGTTAGGTTTATTTTAAATTAATTTAAACTTGTAAGTATACATATTTATAAAAATTGATTTATTACCTTTAAATCTCTTTGTTGATAAAGTTTTTTATCAAAACCTTATTCGTTCATTACACTTGCCGATATGAATTTAATAAACAAAACGTAGGTATTGTCGAAAGCCGAGTATAATTTTCAAACTTTTTCGTAAAGTTAGTCTGTATTGTCGATGTTAACTGTATCGTTACATTCATAACATGCTTTAAAGGCCTTTAAAGGTTTCCGTGTAAAAACCTAATAAAATAATGTTACGTGTTTCGAAAGATACTGCAATAAAAACATTACGTTAAAGGCGAACATCAGATTAAAGTACTCGAGTATTCAATTCAAATAGTTACGTGTCGCTAAAAAGTTGTATTTCACAATAGATATTTAAATTACACGATGAGATAGAAGATTCCGAATAAAGTTAATTTGAAGTTCTTTATTTGAACAGACAAAATCTCGTCTTTTTTTACTAATAACTGAAATATTAAAAATAATAGATACCTTCCAAGATGTAAGATGTTTGTTTTTTGAATAGATTATTTCAACAGTATTTTATAGACCTTAAAGAGTCGATTATTCCGTAACTAGGTATTTAATCGCAGTTATTATTTAAATATACATTTAAAATGTTAACATTTGAACATTGAAGCTTCCAGTGCGTAGGTGGGTAGATATATTCACTAGGAATTTTAATGTCAAAACTTGTAGTTGATCGTATCGCAATAATATTTACTGACCTCCTAAAAAGTACAGATGAGAAATGATATAACAAGCGACTCAAATAAATTAATTTTAATACAATAAAACAAAAGACTTACGAGATTACTATATGATTCTGTACCTAATAGGGGAGAATCGTGCAGTACCGACCATGGCTAATTCTCGCTTTTTATGTCGAATAAATCCACTTATGGTAAAGCAAGCAGAGAAAAGAAAAATAGGTAGATAGAGAACTAAAAAGTAAGCAAACAATTGACAAAGGAACGAAGATGGAAGAACAAATACAGAAAAAAAACTGAAAATGCAAAGAGGATATTACATTTTGATGAAAAAGTGACAGGATGCATAATTTGTAAAAAAAAAAACATTCAACGATGATTGGGTTCAATGTATTCAGTGTAAGGGTTGGGCGCATGTGGAATGCACGCATCAAGAAAATTTGAATTATTTTACTTGTGATGTTTGTAAAATGCGACTTTTTAAAACTTAAAACTTTTTTACTGTTAATAATCATTTAAATCCAAAAATTTACGAAGAAAGTGACTGGTCGGTATTGACGCCAAATTTTCATTCGCTAAAATTTTAGACTTTTTTTTGTTTGATCAATAATCGGTTTTTAAAATTAATTTAAAAAAAGCGATCTCTATTTTTATCAGGTACTACATCAGTTTCGTTCAATTTTATTTTAGCCAACCTTATCCCAAATTATGGTAAAAAAACTTAAAGTGGTCGGTACTGCACGACTCTCCTCAATACCAACACATACTATATCGATTAATCGTTAAAAGCTAAAAACAGAAATTATAAAATTCTTTTACCTACAAGTTCTTAATAATTTATTCATTCTTGTAAAACGTGATTAACCTATTCGGCAGTGATCAAATACTGAAAATAATGCCTTACTGAAAAAATGTACTTACTGAAGTGTTCAAATTGATCAATTCTATAATAAGCGACCAGTTCGATAATAATTAACGTGACTTCTGTAAATACATATTGTGCATTAAATCGTTTTTATAATCTCTTCTCAGCGAACCTTATTTTAATTAGAAATTACCTTTTTTTCACCTGTAATAATATCTAGTCAAATGGATCGACGTCCATTTCAGGTATTGCCGTTACTTAATATTTCAAAATATATAAGACAAAACGAAACTTTAACTTAATAAAATGTGACCTTCTAAATTAAGACGTAATTTCAACAAAAATCGTCTCATTCAATTACATTAATCAGTTCTTTTATATCACAGTTAATTACGTATTTTACTTTGTTACAAAGAAAACCTTAGCATTTCCCAGAGGGTGTAATTAGATGAATAAGCCCGATGAAACTCGATACATATTCGAAAATAACTAAAGGATTAAAATAACCAAAGGCTCGCAAATTCTCTTGATAATAATTAGAAGTTTTTGACTAACAATAAGTATTTAAATCTGCATGAAATTATAAGTAGGTATTAAAAGTTGCTTGTTTTCGAAACTCAATTTAATATCGATAAAAATAGTTAGTTGCACAACAAAAGCTAATTAATAACTAATTGTAGGACTTATCTAATTATTGTACCTACGTAAGGTTTGTTTAAACTTGATTGCTCATACACATTATAATAAATAATTTTCGATTTCTGGATGCTTGTTTTATTTAATTTAGATATAGGTATTTATGCCTAAATCAAAATATTTAGTATTAATTTATACACACACACAGACACACTCACATAGATACTTATCTAAAGTTTTACTTGTACAGTTGTAACAATAAGTCGTAAAGCATTTTGCTTCTTTTTTAATTAAAATAACATCTGCTGTAACTGCACATAATGTTTGTAGATCAGCCATATTGACTTAAAATAGTAAACGTAAGATTCAGTTTTGCATAACGACTTAGGTTAGAACTGTACTTGCTTATACTAGAACTGTGCTTATAACGTCTTGAGCAATAAACTTTGAACAAACCCTAAATTATCCCGATAAAAGTCGGCGTACCTATTTAAACTTTAAATTGAGATGGATAAAATAACCCCCCACGTAAGCTCTTCAATAACACAAATAATTCCCAGTTACGTTTTGTAAATAGTATTTCGTAGTTAACGGGTGTTTAGTTTCTCATTTCTATCATTTGTAGTCTAGCCCAATATATTAACAACCCTTGTTTAGACTACGTACGTATTTACTCTTGAACGCCGGTAGTTTTTTGAAGAAAACAGTTTGAATTGCACGTTAGATCAAAATTTTAGATTAAAACAATGCCTATAATTATTTTCTTTTTGTTTTGAAGCGTTTTTGAGGGTCTTAATAATTAAGCCGTCAATTCATGATAATCAAACTCAATGGATAAATAGAATGGATAGATAAACTCAATGGTCTTTTTTGAACTGAACACGTAAGTACATACACCTATTGGGATTTGGAATTTAAATTAGATTCAGAGGGTTGGTCTTCCAATCATCAAATAAAGCTCTGAATAAGCTATTCTTAAAATAAGTTCACGGAAACGATCGTTTCGACAAATGGGTACCTGTCCAAGAAATTTATTATATCAATAGGTACCTATTTAGAACTTTTTTAATCATTTGTTGTATTCCTTTAACGTTTGAATTGTTTACAATGAAACGGATTGATTTTTAGTTTTTTTCAAAAACTCAATAATTGATAAGAAAAATTTTAAATGATTAAGTATAATTTTCTATTAAACAGTAACGTACGTAATATCTATCAATTTAGGTAGGTATATTAGTTTTATAAAGTTATTTAATAGACATTAATAGTTTTGATTTATTATTAGTTCAGATTGTGAATATGGTGCATTATGTATTAAATTAAATAGATTTATATGTAAGTACATACACGTACAATACATATGAATTGCGAGTTATTTTAAAAATTAATTGATTTTTAAAACATAGATATTTTGTAAGTAATTTTTAAAGCACTCCCGAAATTGCCGAGTGAATGATGTATTAACTTTTTAAATTTACATAAAATGATACACTCAATAAACTTTTAAAAGTAAAATTATTTTCAGTAAAGTCGAGCTTTCAATTTAAAGTCGATGCGAGTACGTACTTAAAATATAAAACATGGATGGCATTTTACGTTTTCTTACAAAAACGAATAGAGTTTACAGCATCCAATAAATTTATCGCAAATCTATTTTTATAATATTATAATAATTTACATATTGTGTTTTTAAAGGTGACAAGAAATACGAAACATAAATTTAAAAATGCGGCTATATTTGCGTTATATGAAAACAAGAAGGGAATTATTTGATGTGGCAAATCTGGAAATTCAACAGGGTTGCAGATGGTTCGTAAAATACAAAAATTTGTTTTTCTCCATTCTTCCTCCCACATATACTCGCTTTGTTCGATATGTATTTATTGTCCCATTTTTATTTTATTTTTTTAAGTATTTTACGTCTTATTTCTTTTTTTTTATTTATTCTTAGATGATTTGATTGTGACTCAAAGTGAAAACCCTGAAATTTAACGATTCGAAATTAAAAAAAAAACTCTGAAAGTTAACGAGCATCACAGGTGGTCACGAAACGTGTTTTGCCCCTTTCCCCTTCAATAGCAAGAAAGGCCGAAAGTGACGCTTAACGAACTGTTTTTTCCTTACAATGATTTGTTATTGAAGTTTAAAGTGGAGTGAATGATAAAACTAGTTTATTTTTTTAAGAGAAAATATCGATTAATATAAACTCTGATAGATCCTATGAATACCCCTGAATTAAAAAAAAAACATTGTTAACCTACCGAATTTATGAATATCTATATATTGTAAAAAATGAAACGTTTAATCGTAAGTAAGTGATTCTTTGAAATCTAAAATATCATTTGAAAAAATATTTTTTTACAAAAACACAAACAACAATTTTGCCGTATCAAAAATAGATACGTAATTATGGAAGTTATTATTTTCGATGTCGTCAAAAGTTACTTGCGTACAATATGTCTTATGTTTGTACAATTGTGTGCGGGTCAATTTCCTCAGTGGTCGGTGAACATCTTTTTTAGTTTCTCTCATCACAATTTTTGCGACTTATTTTTAGTTTGAGAGTTTTACTTAAAGCTAAATGTCGATACGCTTCGGGTCGGTCATAGAATCGGTAAGTAGGTTGCAGATGGATGTATGAAATGTTTTTGCTGCAGATGCTATTTATTTCGGCACACAAAATGTAAAGGACAAACAGTAACTGGAAAGAGCATTACTACGATAATAAAAAGAAACGTTATATAAAAATATTTCAAATCTACTACAATCGCACAATCGATGTCCTTACACAATGGAGGTCATAACTTACGCCATAAACTAAATGCATAAGTTAAGGTGTTGGGGTAGTATAGGGTGTACCCGTTAGCAATAAATTAAAAATTTAATTTTTTAACTTTGGAAAATATTTTTATTTAGGTTTTTCGTTCCTTTTCATCCCACCTATCCCTAGTTTTTTCCGCGACATTAATTCAAAAACACCCTGCGTAATAGTGATGATCTTAACATGATTAAAAATCAATGTTTTTTTAACCATTAATTAAAATGCCCCTTTCCGATTACCGTTTCACCGTCGTATTTTGACCACTGGGAGAATTGACCCGCACACAATAGTACACGTGAGCGTTTATTATTTTTTCTGTTTTTAGAATTCCCACGCTATATTTAAGTTATAACACATTTTAATGTTAAAATTAATTAAGTGCCAAACAAATTTAGTAGTTACCTTTTAATTGACGAATAGTTGATATTTCAACAGATATCTATCTATCTATTTCATATTAGGAAATATATTCGGGTCCACAAAAGGACCTTTATAATTTAATTCGTTTAAAGGTTCGTAATTAGAGCGTAACCAGACCAATTCTAAGTTGGCATTAAGAAGATATGTAAATTATAACATAATAGGACTACCAGTGTGTAAATTAATTAGTTGTTATTATATGATCATAGAGGGTTTACTAATATATTGTAACCGCTTTTGATGCCATTTTAAACCACACTCCTTTACACATGTTACATGTATCCAGCACGCTCGGGTAATATAATGATTGTAAGATATTAAATGTTAACTGGGAATAATATAATAGTACGGAATTACGAGATATACATTCATCTTATTATTATGTAGCTTTATGCGTACAAATTGCTTGGGATATTATGGTAAAATTTTCATCTTCCTTTAATTATTATATAAAAGCTATTGAATGAGTATTTTTCGTCGAAACGACAATAAACAAAAGATGGTACTTTAAGTAGGTATTTAATTTCTTTTTCTTTATGTGTTTCAAAACCTAAAACTACTTGTACTTTAAAATTCATTATCAGTCATTTTTATGTTCAAATTATTATTCTCAAAATTTTCGCTGTTGGAGTTTTAAACAATTTTGTAAATCAAAATTACCTAAATAACTATAACCTATTTGGTTTGTATAAGTAGACAATATTAATAAAGATAAATCAAACAATATATTTAAGAAACGATCTACAATTAAGTACTTATAATATTATTATAAAAAAATCCGACCTCGCGCAAGCCTCGGTATCGAATTTTCTAACTAAAATTTTCTTACTAAAATTAACAATACAAGGCGATACAAATAAATTGTTAAATTAATATTTATATAAATAATGTTGTTGCGATGCGTTACAAAATATGAGTTTTTTGATAAGCCATATGTTTATTTAATAGTCGGTCACATTTCTGTAATACATTTTTTTCTGCCACAGCCACTTCAAAATCAAATAATTTTGTTACCCAACGAACCATATTCACGAAACCATTGTTATTGTTTGAGTGATAATAGCAGAGTTTATTCAAATGCTTTTATTAAAAAAAAATGTTAAGGAAATGCTTAAATTTCTTTTTTAAATAACTTTTCAACTACTAGCAGTCTAAAAGTATAAACTTAACTGATGAGTAATATTATTGCATTTTATAATACTATGTTTATTTTTTTAATATAGTAGTAACAAATGTGAATTTTTTTATTTTTCGACAACCCCGTGTTATAATTGATGTAATTACTTCAAATTACAGTCTTATCATTATATTATCTTATTATTAAAACATTGCTACCGATAACGATTTACATATTATGGTTACCCTGTTTACATAAGTAGGACGAAGAGGGGGGGCACCTTTAAATAGGGATAGAATTACTTAAAATATTCAATTTGTTTGCCATCATTTTAATGTACAAAGGTGTCCCCCTCGTTCCTATATTATTCTCTGAGCTATAAAATAAAATTGATTTCGTAAAGGTGATTTTAATTAAAACAAACAATGGTTCGTGTTCAGTCTTCAATTCGGGAACATTTTTTCGTGACGAAGAAGTATTTGCTGTTGCATTAATTGCTTAAAAATCGCTTTCAACCCCGATTAACATCTTTGTTTTATTAACCAAGCTAAGTGAAAGTAATTAAAAATAAATTTTTTATCAGAAATTAAGTTAGCCACCTTATTTAGAAGGTCGATTTGAAATTTAATTTTGTTACAACTGGGGTGTAATTAATCAAGTTGAGCTCACATTGCCATCCCTTTGTCGTTCTGGATGAATGCTTTCAAAATGTCTCTAGTAAACTTGTTTGATTATTCGCCCGGAAGCAAGTTGGAAATTACTAAATATGATGTAATATGTGTACGTATTTAATAAATGCAGTATTAATAATTTACAAACTAGTAATTCATATAAATGAATTTCATTTAAATCGACGTTGTTAATTAAAATCAGATTATTTATGGATAATGTTATTTAATTAGGTACCTACCTACCACATTCGCATATATGCACGGTTATGCCAGACATAATCAAATAATAAATTCATCGGGTGCAGTACATGGAATTACTGATGAAACGCCCAGTTTTTATTCATAGTATATACATCCAATCAAGCACTAGCGATTAAATTTTGGAATTATTTTGTGTTCGTACATTTTGTATTCACACTGTGCGAGCTTCGCGAATGATCAAGACGAATTTGCGAAAGAACCGCACAATTTGGAATTATGTTTAGAAGGCTATAAAACGAATGCGAGTTTGAAATTAGTTTGTAGAAGATACGTAGTAATTTTTATACGGTAGGCATCTAATAAATGACATATATTACGTAAATTACATACTAGAAAAATATCTGTTTCTAGGTAAAGGACTCGCGTAAACTTGCTACACATGACGAATAAAATTTGAAGCTTCGATATTACAGCAAAAAATATAAAATTACGTAATAAACGTGATCTGAATAATTTAGCAGATTGTAGCAAACATTATTTCATTTAAAGTTGGCTAGGGGCGAACGACGAAAAAATAGGAAATGTTCGAGAATTTCCAGAAGATTCAATAATAAGTATTTTCATCTATGGAAAATATTTTGGAAGAATAAAATAATCTGAAATAAATTAAGTAAAATATTAATCCGGCAAAAATGTTTTTTATAATAAAAAACTGCCGGACTAATATGTTTCTTCGTTCAATTAAATCCATGTATAACTTTGAACTAGTTAGAAGTAAACATTTCAGAAAAATTATAATCCGGTTAAAAAAGGCGACACTATTATTAATAAACTATATAAATATTAAACTTTTAGTTTCGGTTAGGTAGGTTCTTTAAATATTATTTAATTATTATTTGCTTCAACTATTTATTTGATTTAATATGATGTAATATACAGGGTGAATTATAATTAGATGTAAAAATTTGTGTATATACAGTGTGATCGGAAACTTTTTTATTATGAATTTTTAGAAAAAAAAGTTATTCTATATAAAAATTGGCGCTTCACCTAAAACTAAAAATGCACCAATAAAAAATTAAAAATATCTCATAATATACGAGGAAGATCAAAAAAATATAATTTTGGTTCAAGAGTAAATAATCATTTATTTTTGCAAATATCAAAATATCAGTTGTTTAGAATTAAAAATTATAGAGAAATATGAAGTCACAGCTGGCTAAGTCTGATTTTATTTTTTCTGGTCATTTTTTTAATAGCGCCTACGAAAAATCAACGTTGATCGTATTCATGAATGTCATTATTTTACCTTTTGCACACTCAACAATGTGAAAATACCTTAAACATTTTTACAATAAAAAATGTTTAATAGTTAAATCGGTTTTACCCGAACAGGTTCATATTTGGTGAAAATTGTTAAATTTTAAAAAACGTGGAAACATAAGTACCTATAGGTCAAGCAATGGTCAAACAAACGTCGTCATGCAATTATCAAAATTGCAGTGTCGATATGTATTAAGTAAAATATTTATGCAACGGGCGATTTCCTTGCGGATGACCTTCGAGGAGTCCCGACCTAAAGATTTTTCGCTTCCCTTAGATATTTTCTTGTGGGGCCATTTAAAAGAAATTGTATATCCTATGTAGGTACGAATTAATACAATAGAATAAATGCGTAAGAGACTCTTTAACGTTGCAAATGGAATTCAAAATAATTCGAACATAATGCGAAGAGTTTGTCAGTCTTTAATTCGACGCTGTAACGGCTGCATTCAATATTAAGGGGTTCTTTTTGAGCATTTGCTTTAAATTTGTTTACAGTTGTTTCTCATAATAAAGGCCTATTCGCACAGATCAGTGCTGGTCTTTCAGTATTTCTTCATTATTCGAAGAGCAAAGTAAAAATGACAAAGTTCTCACAAGACGCTCTAGTGATGATTACCTTAGTTTTGGACGAAGAAGAAGGAATGCAAACGAAGAGAGAGACAGCTAGGGAGAATTTGCCACCTTATAGAAAAACTGTATCTTGTATCGTCTTCCGAATACTATTCTTGAATGCAGTATCCGTGCATTTTAATTGGACAAATCTTAAAACAATAGCTATTCTGCTCGATATAAAATAAACATTAAATAATGCTTATCTAGCAAAATATTAAATTAATTGTAAATTCGGAATAACGACTTAATTAAAATAATTAAAAATTGTAACACCGACTTGAAGATATTAGGTTTTTACGTGTAAGTAAAAGAAATTAACGCACTTCGTTACACGTCTACCCTTTGATGCACTCGATGATTAATTAGCTACATAATGAAAGGAGTGTCTAACAAGACATTTTTGCTCGGCTGATGAAATCGGTTAATTAATGAATTATAGTTATAATTAGTTAATTATAAGTAAACAAAGTACCTAATTTGTTTGGACGTCTGTGGATACTTATTCTTTGAATTTTAAACGTGCACTCGAGTAAGTACACAATATAATTTTTGCTCTATTCAAATTCTAACATTTTAAATTTTCAAGAGATCAACAGTAAAGTTCTTACAAATTCATCGAATATTTTCCTGCTTTCGTTAATTTTCTTGTCTTGATATTATCTAATCTGCCGATTACCTCTGATTTTCTATAATTAGTGAACGACAGTAAACTATGTACTTTTATTAACTAACGTTTGTCGCACCTTTTTAATATTTTACGTTTTATACAATTTTAATATGATCACATACAGCGTGTCCCCTGATTGATTTTGCGATAGTTATAAATTACAAATAATTATTAACTAAAACATGTTAAACTAATAACCAAACATTTTCTTTTTGGCCTATTTTATCTACACTAACTTACACCTCATCCATACTAACCTAAACTTACCTCATTTACACTAAACTAAGCTTACTGGCAAATTAAGGTATATTTTCTAAAGAAACTTTGCCTCGACAGAATTTCCGTGTTTAATTTTTAAGATGACATTCAAATACTGTGTTGATGTTTAATTTTAGATGCGATTATTTTGCGCCTTAACTCACCAACACGTAATCCATAATTATGCGGTTATTAAGCTTTAACAGATAAGCCTTAGTAACATATTATTTTGAACATTACAAAACAAATTAGACGTCAACATTTACATCACAAACGTGGGTGAATTTACAATACCTGGTAGATGTTTTAAACACGCAACGTGTGCTAGACATATCGATTTAAGAGACAAAATTTCTATCGCTAATTTATTATTATGAAATAAGAATTGCGTGTTCCTTTTCTTACTCTAAAATTAATTATCGCTTTTAATAATAATTTTTTTTTAATACATTTCTTATGAGTGACTGTGCCAAAACGAATTTTATTTTTTACATTTTCTTGGTAATTTCAAAATCGAATTATTTCACATTTCCAGTAGAAATTCGTAGATATCAATATGCGAATTTCCAGTTTGTAAGGTATTATTTAATTTTAAACTGCTTATTTAAACATAAAGGTTTCGATATAGGTGGCGTCTGCAAAATTTACTCCTTCACTGTGCATAGCAAGTTAATCAAAATTATTTATACACTTGTTGCAATCAAAGGATTAACGTGAATAATTAAGTTTAAAGTTTGTTTGACATGTTTCGCAAGTACAAATACCGTCGAACTTTAAACACAAAACGAACAACTGATTTGTTCACATATTGGCAAATGATTTATAATTAAAATTGGTGCTTTTTAGTCTTGTGTACCTTACGAATGAATGATTTAACAGAAAAGCACGTAAATGATTGATTATTAGGTACCTACTTACTTCAATATTCCTACATTAGTGTTGCTTAACACTTCCATAAGCGTAATTTAACAATACAATAACTGATTTAAAAATAATACTAGTAAGTTAATCTTTTCAAAATTATATCTTTGTACATAACCACGTAGATCTAGTAAAAATACGAAAACGACTAGAACATGTTTTTAATGAAAACATGAAACTTTTCCTTATTGCAATGAATTATAAAAGATACAGTAAAGCGAATAGTCGGAGATTAGATGATTTTATTAACACGTTTTTTATTCTATCTGCATCCCACTGAACGCCCCTAACATAAAACTTCTATTAAATAAAAAGCTTTACTTATGTAATTTTTATGCCTACCTACATAGAGGCACGGAAGCAAACTTGGAATATAAAAAATCATCTTCGAAGGGCTGCATACCTAATAAAAATTATTTCTAAACATAAGAAAACTAGTTTTTATTATTAATCAAAAAATAATGAATCGTTTTTGAGCATAAAAAGTACCTGAAATTTTGACTTAACTCAAAAAACGGCAGGATGATAACGTAATTTAATTAATATGCTGGTAATTTGGAATAGGTAGGTACTTTATTCCAGACAAATTCTCGAATTTTCCAAATCAATTTTCACGTGTTGACATTAAAAAAAATGTTCATTACACCCTTCATAGATTGGCATAAATAACAAAAGAAATTTAGGGTTTTTAAACCCTACTAGTAATTTTCAAATTTCGCGCCGGATTTCTGTCGGTATTACTCGTATTTAAATGTCAATGTAAAGTTAAATAACAAAGGCAGTGACGTACTGTAGTAAATGATTATATTAAACTACTAATATTTTAATATAAATATTTTTTAAACACCAAAAAAAACCGTCGTACAGTGGGGTATTTAACACAAAAAGTTGGCCAAAACTATTTTATGCGTTTTTGTGTCTCTACTATGTCCAAGTAATCATTTAAAGCTATTTTAACTCAGATTTTATAAAATTTGAAAAAAAACGAAAATTTTTGAAATCAAATTTGTTGCTACATTACAATAAACTTATAAACAACTAATGAAATAAATTGAAACAATTAGGAATTTGAAACTTGGTACGACCGGATTCCTTTATTATATCAAACAAAGCCTTCCTTTTCATATTGGTAAATGTTTCTGTGAACAAAACAGCAATTTTATTGACTATACAAATATTTGAAAAATACATAAATTATCACGTAGACCTTATTTAAAAAAATAATAAAAATTTAATGGGTGTACTTTGGTAAAAAAAAAGTTAATGATTACAGCTACATAATTGACATTTCATATTAAACAACTTTTGTTGCTTGGCAACGCTTGGAAGTATAACTAAATAACCGGTGATTATTAAAAGTAATCGAAAAAGAAATTATTTTTTATGTTTAATTTAAAACAAAAAATATATACGTATCTTTCGATGTAAGATGTCATATATTCTACTAAATTATATACATACCTTCTAGATCAGAATCCTTCTCCGAAAATTTCACAAAAACTCTCTAATACACTAATATTTTGAAAATAATACAAACGGTTTTGTAGAGCTTTGACAAAGTTACCTGTAAGCCGGAGTTACAGACAAATTACAAATGAACTAGACCCTTCTATAGTTGGACTGACGACAAGAAAATGGTGCAGATAGACGGTCCAGAGTCTTATTTATTCTGGGAGATTCTAAGCTACATTATATAATTGATTTAAGAAATACGACTTTTGGCCAACTTCTCATATCATATACTCCACTGTGCGTCGTTTCGAAAAAAAATCATCCCATTGTTATATCAGGGAGGGTTTGGCGTAGTCGGTTCTCGTATTAACATTTTCACGTCGTATTTTTATTCACGAAACTATCTTGTATGATACAACAAAAGAACTCTTAAAAACAAATTCCTCGTTCTACAAAGATTTTCTTAAACGTTAGAGAAAAACAAGATAGCAGAAGCTATTGTCCTAAGACAAATAAACAAAACAAAAAGGAGGCAGATCTATATATTTTTTTAATACATCAGAATATTAAAAATCTTTAAAAAAAATACTTTCTAGGTACTTACTTGTTTTAATGCTTTTCTACTCATTTGTATAATATATTGGAAATCCTCGAAATCTTCCAGATTTCTATTTATCCGTAACTTTTTAATTTAATTAGTGCAAGATAAGTAGGTACTATAGGTACTAATAAGTATGTGCGCTTTTATAATTACGTGTCGCGTTCTATTGCACCTACATCAGACGTATGTACCTCAGAGGTCTAATGATTTATCGTATGTTATTAATGTTAAAAAATTAATTTTTGCCGATGACCTCAAATTATTTTTAAAAATATCGTCTATCAATGACTACCGAAAACTTCAGCATCAACTGGACATTCTGTTAAATTGGTGTAGAGTTAATTTGTCTCTCTCTCTCTCTCTCTCTCTCTCTCTCTCTCTCTCTCTCTCTCTCTTTAAATACGTTTAAATGTAAAATGGTTTCGTACACCAGAAAATTTAATTGGATCTTGTTTGGTTATTGGATTGACAACGTTCTTCTTTTACTAGTTGATTCTGTCGGAGATTTAGGTGTTTTGTTTGATAGCAACTTCTCGTTTTCAAATCATGCGTTTAAAGTTGTTAGTACGTGTGTATGTCATTTTCAACTTTTTCGAATTGTTTGGTGCGCAGCAGACATGAATATTCTCCATTAATTTGAAATGCAATTTATAATCCTCAAATAAATATCCTTGAAGCGGTCCAAGGGAAATTCAATACAATCTCCTCCATAACAAAATCTACCCCCTTTACTCTTTGATCAATTTTTAGGTGTACATATGTATTCTAATCGGCAGATCTTACCTTTTTACTGTCCTACAACTCGTACTAATTTGTTATATAAATCTCCTACGTTCAATGTGTGTTGTATTTTTAATGCAATTTCGAAATTCTTTGATATTAATGATTGTTAGGTTCGATTATTTTTAAAAATGTTGCCACCCACGCTTTCTCATTAAATAAGATATTGGAAAAGAAAATATACTCCACAACATCAATTTTTATTAATTTTTTTTTTGTTAAGTACAAGTAGTAAGGATGACATAAATTAATTTTTTAATCTGTTAAAATGATTGCAAGCGGTTACCGTTTTTTTTTGAAAATAATGAAAATGTGCGTATATCCGAAGGAAGTTCTTTTTAAACCAGCATAAAAAGGGCGCCGGACGAAAAAATAAATTAGTTTTCAGAAACTCGATCTTTGATAGAATTTATTAATATTTTTGAGGTGACATCAATAATCCTTTAGGCTAGAATCCCGAAAGCTATTATGGCGTATTATTATAAAGTTGATGAGTTGCGCAGTACTTGAATAATGTGGAAACAAGGTACAGATCAATTTACATATTAAACTTCATTTTATCGTAAATGCGTATACAAACTTCGAATGAAATCACAATTTAACATAGGTAACTAAAAAAAAAAAGATTTATTACTAGGCAAAAATGAAGATAAGCAACAATTTTAGATACAGATAAAATAAAAATTCGTTTATTAATCGTATTGAATTTTATTTGACAATTTTTAAGTAGTAGGTCTATGAATCGAAATCCGATGATTCGGTTTATAGTAAAATGTGCCATATTGAAAGGAAATCAGTAAAATTACTTTATGGAACTTCGAGGAAGCACATTTTAGTGTATTAATCAATTTACATTTAACGCAGCCACTATTATATAGTTAGTAGAGGATTTTCACGGTCCTTACGTTTATGTAAATTACGCGTGAAGCTGTGTTGAAGTTAGGCTTTAATAGTTATATCGAATAAAAGGACATAACGCTCCCGCGACCCCGTCGAGTGCGAATTCATTATATTAACCCGATCGATTTAGTAGTATTTAAATAAAAAACCACACTCACAATTATTCTATTATTTATTCTATTTTACGCGTCAAATGTTTTTCAACACACGTAGGCGTTCCCCGCGAGGCTGTGTGGGACTATTTGCTTGTTACCGTTAAATTTTGCATAACAAACGCAGACAGACAATGCAAGGAACACTTAATTCTTTTTTGCGACGTGACAAAAATGAATAATTTTTTTTTCGGCTATATTCAGTTAAGTAAATTATTTCTGTTTGTTGTTGAAAATTATCATCGCTCGGTTCATTAATAAAGTGTCATTTATTTTTTACATGTAGTTGCGTTATTAATTGGTACATACCTACGTAATTAGAAAAATACTAAAGTATAATTATTAGTAATTACCTAATATATTTAGGTAGGTAATATTCTAGCTTAGCTAAGCGTAGCTTTTAAAACAAATTTAATTTTTTTATAAATATTTAATTAAGTAAGTAATTGCTGCGTTAAAAAAAAGAGAAAATCTTATCAAAAACATTCATTATATCATGATAAAATGATACGTAGGTATCAATTAAGTTCTAGAAATTACTAAATTATATGTTATTTTTAGGTTTTCATTATATATCTACTTAATTTTCAATTTTCAATTTGTTTAGTAGGTACCTATGTACTTCTCTAATTGTAAATAAATTAAGTAACGTCTCAATCCATAACAAACACATATTATGTATGTAGTGCCTTTACGGTATTTTATTTAGACTAAACGAAACTGATAAATTTTGTCGAAATCTAGATTAACAGCTTTCTTTAAAAGCATTCAAGAATGTACCTATTTTTCTTTAATGCTATAATTAAAATTGTTTAAAACCTTTTTTCATCTATTATATGGAGTTGTGGATGGACCTGCTCCATCGCGAGTCTCGCCCGCTTTTGATTTTCCTGTACTCCGGACCGTCCACCATCAACATACCTTGGAATGGCAAAAACGGTAAACGTCAATATTTCCGCTACTATTATCAGGGCTAAAACGCGATTAAAACGAAATATTGGCGTTTAAATACGGTAATTGTGTCAGGCGGATCCCCGCTTTTGGCACTCAAAAATATTTAGACGGCGTGAGTGTGGGACTTTGGTGGCTGATGGAAAGATCTTAATGTTGTAGTAATTTCGGGTGGTCCGGTGTATGGGAAAGCCAAAAGGGGCGAGCAGGTGCAACCACGACTCCACATAATAAAGGAATAAATAATAATAGTGGGTGGGAAGAAGTAAGACAACCAAATATTTAAAAATCTTAAATATTTAAATCAGATAAAATCGATTTGATATGAATACCCATATCCATATTTTTCCATATGCTATCTTTTGATGAACTTTAATCCATGAAACTACTTTATAAAACCCAGAGATAAATTGTTATGGCTTCAATCCGCCGCCCCAACTGCGTAGAATTTATTACGGAATGACTATGTTAGATTGAAGGAAATCGAAACCAATCTGGAAAAGAATATCGAGGAAAGCAATACAACGAGAAGATTATGTTTTTAATTAAAACAATCAGCAAAAGTAATTTGCGTTTACTTAACTAAAAAAATACAAATAAATGTTGTTATCGAAGTGGAGTGCGTTTGCTTTCATAGACGCTCCATAAATACATTAACTTTCTATACAAAACCGAAAATACAATCGTAGTAAAATTATATCAATTCAGTTCAAGCAGATTTGATCGCTAACGAATTATCACGTAGAAAAGAGTAGAATTTCCCAACAACCGCCATTTCCTTTTTCATGGTATTCAAAGCTTCGTCGTCGTAATTCAGTCACGTAAACAATAAAATTCTAAGACATCGATTTCATTATTCGACACCAAATAATATTATGTTAACGTTAGACGAAATATTAAAATGACGTACTTATACCTATTATAGAAAAACTAAAGCTCTGTGTGATATTAAATTAACATCGAGTGTGTTTTAAGCTCGATTTAAGCTTCGTCACAGCACAAACGTTGAATTAACCCAAGATGTTTGTATTGCATGTTAAAAGCAAACTTGGGATTCCAAGATGTAATTGTTAGTATGAAATGAGATCGTTTAACATCGAAATTAAGCTTTAGAATTTGACACGTTTATCCCTAAGTGCATATAAGTAATTAATATTAATGAAAATTTTAGTTGATTCTACATAATTAATGTTAATTTTAAATGTCTTCCCGGAACTTGCCTCTTTGTAAAACAAAAATTTATACGATTATATACGATTATTATTATTTTACTAACTCACGAAGAAATTATTAAAAACAGTTTTGATTTATATTCATGATATATAAATATAATATATTATGATAAGTAAAATCTTATTTGAAGTTTTAGTTATTAATTTAAAGAGAACGAAATTCATGTGAAAACAAAGCCATTTAGGTGTAATATATATTTATCATAAATGCTAGGTCGTTAAGCTGCGGTAATTATTTCAGTTGTGTTGAAAATAAAAGCCAGTAAATTAGAAAAAACGAGGTTAAGCGTGGCGTTAACAGGATTTTTAGAAATGGCATAGGGTGAGGTGCACGTCGGAAAGTAGATAATAGTGTTTTATCTACATCTACATTACAATGGTAATACGACAAAAAGCTCTTGTCGGCCGAGGGTATTAAAAGCACACTTGAATTGAAAGTTTAGTTATTGCAAGCTTTCCAATTTTGATCGTGACGAGATAACTTTCCTACGATATAATTTTTATAATTAATTAACTGTGATTTATGTATATATGAGTACTATATGCTGAAGGTAACTGTTTAAAAATATTGGAGAAGTACAATTTTTGTTAGAAACAAAAATAAAACTTTAGTATATGACGATAATGTATATTTTTCTATGATCGACAAGGATTTATAGATAGGTATGTACGGTTTTTCAAAATACCCTATCTGTATACATAGACATAAAGTCCTTGATTAAAAAACAAAAATAACTTTATCGGTTTATCGATGCTTGTGTCACAAGATCGTGACTTAACTAAAGATGATTAAAAAAGAATGCTTAACTCTAAAGCAGAGGTCAGCAACATTTTTTTACTAGAAACGCATATTAATGAAGAAGAGGAATGGGTAATATTTAAACATGAAAATATTAATACAATATACATTTATTACATAAATTTTTAATTCTTTGTATTTTAGTTTGAACGGCGGACAATTTAAAATTGCTTCGCGGAATTTCCATGTAAAATCATATATGAAAACTCCTTTTTTTTTAATTTTTCTCGAAAGAAATACATATTTTGAAAAATTACATTTACAAGAGAAATATTCTCAAGAGTATTTTTATAAGAATTGAAATAAATTTTATAATTTTTTATCGATTATCTCGAAAACGGTGCATTCTATCGAAAATTACAAAGAAACATAATCGGTAGAGAATTTTATGCCAATTCTAAAACAAATTTCATATTATCGATCCGAAAATTAATAATGAAAATAAGACACAATTAGTTTACAATTTTTGGTTAACGAACTCGTCCTTTGCTTTTATACAAACAAACACTGTCCAAATGTCAGCCTTCTGCAATCAAAGTTGCGATCGGAATCGTGTCTAAAAGATTTACGACATACTATATACATGACCGTCCCAAAATGAACGACCTATATTTTCGTCATCTAGCGGCACCTCTGGGTCCTGTCATCAGACAGTCTGCATTAGCTATATTTTCTATGAAAATTCGTTAAAAGCTGGTTATCGTTAATGTGTTGTTAAATAATATGTAAGTAGTCCGCAATAATATCACTTGAACAAAGTTCGTAGAATTCAAAATTGCCGTTTAATTTTTCTATATGATGGAAATTAAACAAATAATAATAATTCGATGAACTGTTTTATAGATGAAATTAACTACCTATTTACCACAATATCAACAAATGTTGTCACGTTAAGTTTCGTCGTTACTTTATTTAGATTTGTTATTGATATTACTGAATTTTGTTAACTTTTTACATACAGAATTTTCATTTTCTATCTCGTTGTACCGGGTAACTTTTGAAGTAAATGATAAATGACAATCTGGCAATGCCCACGCTCCCTTTCAATGCCTTTTGTACTTTTCCATCTGACTAATATCAGTTCTTCTTCGAATTTATTCGCCCTGTTTTGCATTTACGTCGCTATGGTCGCCGATCTTTGTTCGGGAATACTTACGATGGTATTTATATCGTTCCTTATCTTGAGAATTTTCTTAAGTCGCAATGTTTCCTTAATAACGATGGTTATTACCATGGAAATGCATATCTTAAGGAAGTACACAAGATAAAGAACGACTACAAATACCGTCCTTAGCACCCCATGCCTTATGGAAGGAAAATCAATACTTTCGGCTATTTGTTGGGCTATTAACTTGCATTAATTTATTTTCGTCGCTATTGTAAACCCGATACCATAACCCTTTACCGAGTTATTGACAAGAAATCGATATTTTCCGCTACTCTTGGTTGAGTTAACAAATCGGTACAAGTATTTTGAATAAATATACACCGATTTGATATAATTCGGACAAAATTATGTCGCAATTTTTAACTTTAATTTTATTTACTATTAACCAACTTTGCCAAACTGCCAATTCGAAGGAACGTATCCTCCAAATTTCATATTTCAAAGATAATAGCGTCATAATACGGACAAACTGATCAAATTTGTAAAAAACGTACTTTTCCCTTTTCATCCTCTCTGGGGTGAAATTTTGAAAATTCTTTTTTAGTTGGTGCCTATGTCATAAAAGAAACGCATTCTCCAAATTCCATATTCCTAGGATCGATGGTTAAGGCTGGACATTGATATGTCAATCTGTCACCCTACATTTTTATATATCTACCTACCTTCGAATATAAAGAGACTGAAAGACATGGAATGTTGCTCTAAAGAATTTAATTTGTCGACATGGTTAAGTATTTATTTAGGTAAATATCCGTGTTAAAAATTTGATTAATACTTTCCTGCTTTGCCAGTCTCATCTCATCTCATAAGCCTTCCTTCGTCCATTCCTGAACATAGGCCTCCCTCATTTCCTTCCATCTCTCTCGGTGATACGTTTCCCCGAATCACATTAGCCCTGCTGATCTTTTGTCAGTACGAAATAATAATGATAACGATATTTGAAAAAAAAATGATATCAAGGCGCCATCTTCAAAGGGCTATAACTCCCTTAGGAAGCGTTTATATGTAGGGGCGATTTAATTCAAATCGACATAAAATCTTCTCTAAAATTCGACGTTTTCATTTGGCAGGAGAGTTTCTGAACACCCTATATAATATTAAGTCGTTTTAATAAAATCTATTCTATCTACGTCGTTTTACCAATCCAACGAAAAGTAACTTAAAATAACGATTTTTCTGACAGTATTTCTATAAAGAATTAAATCCTCATAATCAAAATGACTATAGGTACTCAAATTGTTAATACAAAGACGCCAATTATATTTCAAATTGCTATACGAAAGACTTAACAACTAATCGAAATTATCGATTTTCTGTCACTACCGCGATAGAGGGTTAGTATTATCCCTTATCAACAATTTCTGAAGTTTCTTTTAACATTTTAAATTTCATTGCATAAACTACAATTTCGAAATAATGTAAGTAATTAATATATTATATTACGTAATTACATCGTTTAAATAATAAATTAACGCTATAGGTAATTGAAAATAATAATTCTCCCAAGATGAAGCTGTTTGTATATTGATAAAACATTCTAATACCACGAACTTTAGAACTGATTTAAAAGGATTTATACTAGAACGCTGCATGTACTCGATTACAAAAGTTTAACTTACTTTGGGACTGTCGATTATATATTTTTAATCCTCTCGATATTAAAGTTAAAGAAATTTTCTCAAATTTTAAACTTATAATTTTCTAAAATTATTTTTTATTTTAATTATAATATGTGCAATCCCATAACTTATTTTTGTCGTCAAGCGAATCGTGATATTATAAAATCAATTTGCACAAAAACTAAAATCTTTATTATAAAATATTTTTTTTGGAAATGAAATTTCAAAAAAGCTTCAACGTATCGCCATTAAAGACCTTTTTAAGAAATATGTTACCTGTGGAAGTTATGGTTGTTTATTTTCTAAAATTAAAAAAAAATAGAAGCGTGTTTTTACAAAACGATAAATTAATCGCTAGAAATATATAAATACTCGTAAACGTAATTTATTTCGTATCTTTATGAATATTTATGGTGTGGCACGCAAATCCGATATTTCATTGTTTAAACCGCATATGTACTTAGGTATGTAAAGTATTATTAATTACTTTGCGTATTTTTATGAATGTATCTTTTAAATTTTACCGTTTAAACAGTAGTATAATGTTGAAAGTTTAACTTAATTTTTAAATTTTAATGTTCAACCATCCGAAACAGTAGGTGTGTACGTGTTTATTTAAATAATTTTAAAAAATAACAAAACAAAAACGTTGTCGGATCAAATCAACATCGACGACAAGACCGCCGCGTCGCCAAGACGTCACGAATTTCTAAAGTAAAATTAATACAAACACTTTCGATTTAACGTAAAAATTTGGAATTTACAGAAACAACAAAATGACAGATAACAAATGCGAACAAAATTCAAAAATATTCTTTCGTGGCTCTTTTTCAAGCAGTAAAATAAAAAATTTTCTGTGTGAAACACAGAAAATATGTTTTCTCCCATATATGACGGAAAATTGAACTTTTATAAGGAAAACACTAACGGCCGATTTCTCCATCGAAACTTAAGTTCTACCTAGTACCTAAGCCACATCTTAAGCTTTATAGCTTAAGATATAGCTAGTTAGATATAGGTAGATATAGCTATAGCTTAGTTGTACTTATGTACAACTTATTTTGTTACACCATAGTAGATAAGTTCTATCTACGTCTCAAGCTCAGGGACCCAATTCTCGAATTATTCGCTATCATAACGTATGCGAAAATGACGTCACAATAACCAAATTTTTATAGAAACCCATTGTTAAGACGTCATTCAACGAATGGTTTGGGAATTTGGTCCCGTGTTAAATGGGGAGGTCCTCGATTTTCATGACTTAAGTTACGGAACATAACCTATATTAACAAGGAAAGTAAATGTCATGAGCTTGTATTATTATATTTGTGTGAATGTTGAAAATGGACGTAGATAATGTTGACATTAGTGATATCGACGAGGTTGATGATGTTGATGACGTTGATGTAATCAGAATTCCTAGAAAAATTTATGGTCGATTTGATTGCTTTAACTATTATTCAGATGAAGAGTTTTTCAAAAGATCTAGGGTAACAAAATCAACAGTTATGTATTTAGTCGAAGAATTAGCAGAAGTATCATCTTTTTCGCGATTGCTTGTAGCATTTTTTTTTAAATTTTTTTAAAACTTGTTTATTTTTCTCGCCAAACTTGCCAAGAGTCGTTTTTCTTTACCCATATATTCTACTCTCTTGCAACTCGAGCTCATTTCCACTTAACAAACAGCGAATATCTGAGAACAGAAATAAGTTATAATTTCCTTCCTAAAATTTGAGCTATCAGTCCGTTATTCTTGAAAACTCCGAGATCTCCGTTGAAATTAAAAGAACTTCGCATTACTCAAATATCGGAAGACACCTTGTATGTTCAAACAAAATACACGAATTTCAAATTTCAAATTTTTCTGAATAACACTAATTTTTTAAAAACATATACTTTTATAATCAAAAACGACCGATGACAAACAATACTTAATAACAATATCTTAATATCCTTTATTTATTCGATTTGTTTGCCAAATAACAGCTTAAAAATATTCACTGTTCCAGTTCAGAGTGCTTAAAAAAATGAAATCAAATATAATAAAAATATAAAAATGTATACATTTTATTTAGTTTTTTGAAAAATTAACTTTTTTGACATTGGTTGTTTTTGAAAAAAAAAACCTTCAATTGTAAATAATTGTACGGGATATCCAAGCGTATAAGTGAATATAACATCATCAATAAAAAGTTACTAAATTGTATATTTGTAATATTCGGTTTAAAGTTTTGAACGTGGCATATTCTACCAATTATTTACCTGCACACACACGACATGGCAAAATGATTACAATTTATTAGAACTGTAAAAATACTAACATAAGTTTTATTGATGACGTAAGTCACTTATACGCTTGGATATCCAGTACCTATTGAAAGCTTATCAAACCACTTACAATATTATAAACACAAGAGTTCGAATAAAAAAAATCAATATTTAGTGTTAGAAATTAATGTAAAATAACGTGATGTTCCCTACGCGTTTTCCTACGTACCCGCATTTTCATTAATTGCCTCACTTCGATTAATTACATATTATTCTAAATAATTTTAATTAAATTTCGCTATAACAAATTTACGCTAAGACGTTATTTTCCAAAAAGCTAATTGTAAATAAACATTGAATAAATTTTGATCGAAATTTGAAATTTCTTGGAAACTCCAATATGCCCATAATAATAAGCATTGGATTATCTACAGGATTACGTTACTTATTAGAGCTTATAATTTATGTAGGGTATACTTGGAGAGATTTCTTTGTCATTATACGCCTTTCTTGCGATCGAGGTTTCGTAATTACAGAGCTATTATTATTTATATGGCGGGTAGTGTGTTTAAATCTGAAACAAAAAGATATGTTTAACGTTTCTATAGAGGACCATATTTCTTCATTAATCGGTGTTCGGGTCGGGAAGCTTAAGGACGTGCTTATTAAGAAATATATGAGGAACGAAAATGGATCAAGATAAATGGAAGTGAAAGAGGATTTTGAGATCGAGCCAGCTGCAAAATGAATGCAAGATCGAAATTTTATTTTAGATGTGATATATCGATAAGGTAATTTAGGTACCTACGAATTTGTTGAAACGAATATAAAAATCTTTAAGCGTATATATAGATAAATCAAGCTTATGCAACAAAGCTATTATTACCAATGATCGTTTTCGAAGATCTAGACATAAACTGAAAAAAAAAACATATTTTTATGGTAAAATTCAAAAAGCCATTAGTTTTTATAACATCTTATAATTTAAAATTCGCTTATTCTAAAGATACAATTAAAAAATATACAATACGTTCCAAATTTTATACTACCTATTATAAAGTAGTAAAAATCAAAATGTCAGAATCAATTTTGTCAGTTAGGGCCGGTTTTTCAATCGCGAGTTAATTCTGACCATCAGTCATTTACTATATGTATTTTTCAAATATTCGACATTAAAAATTCCAATAAAGGTCACATATAATTGCTTTTTATTTTAATTTATATTTAAAAACAGTCTAATAATAATAAGTAATTTAATAACATCTAGGTTAATTATAAGAAAAAAATTATCATGTTTGCCGTTTCGCGGTCAATTAACGTTTTAGTTTTAGTTAATAGGTACCTTTTCGGTCGATCGTTTGCTTAAAAAAGAACGAATAGGTGTATCTGCGTTCAATTTCGTTGTGTTTGTGCATCGTAGGGTCCTTTAAGCAGTTTAGATCAAAGGACTCTGTAGTTAGAGAAACATAATCGCATTGACAACCGCAAAGTTAGATATTGTCTTGGGAGAACGTCTAGATCAATCTGACTTTCCCCTTAATTAATATCCATAAGGAGGATTTCATAAACGACAATCGATAATTTTCGAAAATTACATTAGGCAATACTGCGCATTAATATTATTATTAAACGCAATAGATGGCGAAGCTCAAGAGAAATAATTTTTTCCATTTTAGATGCATCGAATTCCTAAAACTTCAGTTAAGCTTTCGTAATCATGATTAAAAATTTAGTTCAATTAAGGTATTTCGTCGGGTACAAGTTAAGGAAAACACGGTTGAACGATTCTAGGTCGGATAGATCGAGTTTACATTAAAATACGTACTATCGATTTAAAAGGCAATTTAGTAAAAAACAAATCGTACCTACCTACATAATTTTTTTTTGTTGAATTTTAATTGCATTTGACTACTTTAAATTGCACGTTTTCTATTCGGCTTTTCAGCCAGAATTCAATACGCTAATGGCTGATTTTTCTGCAAAATTTTCAATCTGCTTCCCTTCGCTTCCTGTCTACTTGTTAAACCCTAACTTGATACTGGACCTGAATTGGCAGTCTCAATATTTGCTCGCAAGTGGATGAAAGTTTTTGCGAGCACATCCTTTGTTGTACTAGTGGCGAACGAAATTACTTTTTAAGTCTCGAATGTTATTGTGTTGTTACTATAAAAAAAAGGATTTTATCCTAAATCCGGAAGATTTCTGTAGGTAATTATTTTAAGGAAAATTAAATTGCTCACAACCATTTCCTATAAAAACATTTACTTATTATTAGTGTCTCACTTTGCATTTTAATGGCCAAACTTTTACAATATAATTTGAAAAGTGACAATCTCGCCGTAGAATCTCTTTAATACGCGCCAAAGTCGTTAATAAAAGCAACGCTAACTCAGCTGAATGACATTTAAAAAATTGCACTTTGAAATATAGAAAATAATCACTCTGCAAATTCACATATTTTATACGCTCTAATTATTAAATAAAGTAATCAAAAGTGTTCGTGATTTAAGTGACATGTCATTTTTTTAAAGATACTGCTATCATTTATATTAATCGTAAGTAAGTATGATAGTAAGTTCAATTGTTCATTTAATTACCTACAGCTTATCCAAAACTATATGATCTTCACGTCATCAACAAAAAATTACTAGATTGTTTATTTGTAATTAGGTTTAAAGTTTGGAAAGTGACATAGTGACAAGATGATTTACTTGCTCACATATTAGATGAAAGAAAGACTACAATTTATTAGAACTGTCAAAATACGAGGTACACTTGCCACAGAAAAAATCGAGACAGTTGAAGAATAGAATTTTAAAAATGTTTGGATATGAATTGGGTTTTAGGTAAAATGCTTATATTTTTAAAAGGTATTATTGTAAGTCATAAATCATCATTGTGGACAACTCTTTGTCAACAAAATACTTTAGAAGCAAGTGGTAGGCAGGTTTAGTTTGTGCTTTCAGTAAATTTAAAAATTTATTGATCGACGTAATATATCGATCGCGTTTTGTCAAAAGGACATAACTCACACTTTTTGTGAAACTGAGTTATCTGACAATCTTACGCATTTAAAGCAAAGACATCGTCTGATAAAATCTAGTTACAATATTTCGATTTTTTTCACCGGAAAAATCGATTTATATTTCCGCGACACATATCTTGTTATAGCTACGCGGCGACATAACATGTGCTCTACTGTAAAATTTACTTTTTGTGGATTACGCCCTTTTGGAAAATCTGCGTCGATATGACCGATAACATGTAGATTTATATAAAAAAATGGTTACTTACACACACAAAATTAATATAGCTTGAAAAATATTTCGTCTTGTTAATACAGTCAACTCTCTCTTGAGTGCCACTATCAATAGTGCCACTTCTCCTGATTTTCGCTCGAGCTATACCCCCACTCTTAGGTAGCTCTCGAGGCCTGAATTCCCCTCCGGAATTCCAATCTCTCTCCATCAATAGTGCCACAACGAAAAGTCGAAAAAATATAGTTTTTATAAAATACAAATCTTTATTTTATGTTTGGCACGTCTTTGGCAACAATTAAATAATTATCAATATTATTATTATAAATATAATTATAAATTAAGTATTTAAAAAGTTATGTCAATTTAAAATTATAAATTTAAATATGAAACATCGCAAATATAGAACACGACTGATTACGAGTTTTCTTGCATCGTTGCGAGTGGCACTATAGCAAGAGAATGATGCGAATGGTGCGAACAACTTCGAGCGGTGAAACATGCAGAAAGTGGGGGAACCGCTTTTCCGAGAAAAGTCCTCGAGTTCGAAACATTTTTGGCACTCAAGAGAGAGTTGACTGTAGTGCTTCCGCAATTAAACTTAATAAATCACATTTTTGATTTATTGCCTTGACTTTTTATGTGCTCTACTGTAAAATTTACTTTTTGTGGATTACGCCCTTTTGAAAAATCTGCGTCGATATGACCGATAACATGTAGATTTATATAAAAAAATGGTTACTTACACACACAAAATTAATATAGCTTGAAAAATATTTCGTCTTGTTAATAGTTCTTCCGCAATTAAACTTAATAAATCACATTTTTGATTTTTTGCCTTGACTTTTCTTTAACAAAGACTTAATAACTTTTCCAAATCGGACCTATACATTGCTACAGCTTTTTTGCTTAAAATTACTTAAGAAACGCGCCCCTAACGTTTGGCAGATTCCTCCCGGGACACCTTGTATGTATCTTTAATTACTATATGTGTTATTTAACCTACGAACCTTATATCCAAGAACAAGAAACGATAAATAAAATAATTATGTAAGTAGGTATGTAATCATTCTTTGTGTGAATAGTAAAGTAATAAAGATACAATTCTTTGACCGAATTAATATATTATATATTCATTAATTGTTTCCATCGTTTATATATTTGTAGCACTAAAGATAGCTCCAACCAGAGCCGAAATATATGGTGTTAGTTGTTCCAAGTTTTTATATTGGCATATTACCACAATTTTTAAAAAAAGTTTAGTAAAGTAAGCATTCAGTCACTAGTTTTAATTTTAAGGCGATCCCCTACCTTTCAGTAAGTTTATAAACTTCAATGGAAATCAAGATTTCGCACTTTTATGTTTTAGAAAAATTTTTTTTAATGATATTTGGTATCGAAATCATCAGTATAAAAAAGGAAATCATCCCACAGCGACGAAATTATCGTAAGACGTCAAAATTATATCAAAAATATTATATTTAATAATAAAACAGGGTTACAAACAGAACAATTGATTAAATCTACAGGTTCTAGACGAGAGCAGTATAATGGAGTATCCACAGATATACTGAACACATCTTTCACTGGAAACAAATATTTTGAAATGTATTTTTAGACTTCATCAGTAATTATAATTGTAGAGGAAGGAAATCAATATATAATTCAATACATTGACATTATTGTAGAAAAATATTTAAAAATCATCAAAATATCAAGGATATAATAAATAGTAATATTATCGAAATCATAGTTGTTTTCATAACGATTACATTCTAAATTAACTTTAAAGAAATAAGTACAGAAATGCCAAAAATCATAATTCGCAACTTCGTTGGGTAAAGTTTGTCTGTTACGTTCTCGTCTAACAATAAGTAGAACCCGTAAATTCAATATATCGTTCTCTTTATAACCTTTTTCTATTCTTTTACTACGGATTAGTAAATGTCATATATTTGATATAATTTTGACGTCTTACGATAATTTCGTCGATTTGGGATGATTTCTTTTTTTGTGCTGATAATTTTGGTACCAAACATCATATAAAAAAATTATTCTAAAACATAAAAAAGAGCGAAATGTGTATTTTCATTTGATTTACATTGAAGTTTGTTAGCTTACTGGAAGGTAGGGCTCGTCTTATAATGCAAAAGGCATTTCAACCTTTCCGATACCTAACATCTTTAGAACCTCATCTATGTAGGTAACAATGCTTTTATGGCTTAATCCTTATGTACTTGCAAACAGTTTATTTAAAACCCGATTCACAACAAAACATTTTTAAAATTCTGCCCTTCTACTGTCCCGATTTTTTCTGTGGCGAGCGTACGAGGTGACAACACTGTGTGACGCGTCATCATCTGGTAACCTTTTATTAATGACGTGAACATCATATAGGTTTGGATAAGCTATATCAGCAATTTGAATTTTTAGCAATCAGATAGATCAAGAAATTTTCGAGGTTATACCTATATCAATTAATATTGATGATGGTAAGTGATTTTCCACACGATTGCGTGGCTAGAATAAGTATTGAGTGCAACCTCGCAGAACTAGACCTCCTCCGCCGCCCTAATTCTAACACCAGTCAGTATAAGAAAGATTCAATTCATTTAAGTACCTAAACATAATTGAACAATTAATAAAAGTTAAATGCAGATTGTTAAAAATAGATATTTGTAGGTATTTTAAGGATGTCGTCATGTTTTATTGTGAAAACTACGATCGTCAGTTAAGAAACAGAATAGTCAATTTTTGACCTAAATCATTCAAGATGTTTCAGTTCTTGGAACAAGTCGTGATATTCACCAAAATCTTATCTTCTTTGTTTATGGGACAAACACCATAATGTCTGTTAGAAACATTTGATAACAGTCACCATTTTTTAACTAAAACCACGGAATCGGTACCATTCCTATCACTGGAGTACATAATCTATTTAAATTTAGAATATTGTAACAAGTTCTTACCAAAACTACATTCGTTATGTCGCAATTAATGCGGTGCATGATTTTCTTGGTATGTGGCAGTACTGTGAGCGCGATATCGATGTCTATTATCGATCTCGATCATCGACCACGAGGCATGTTTTTACCCTAAACATAATCTGCACCGAGCTGTGAAGTGCCACAATTTATAATAAATAAGCAAAATTATTTTACATGGAGGTCGATGTCGCGATCGCGATCACAACCTACACCGCGAACAGCGGGGCATATCTTCATGTCCAAAACATTTTTGGACTCGTACACCGGGTGGGGTAAAAGTATGGAAACAAACCTCTCACGCCTAAACCATTTGCTTTTTGAAAAAAAAATAAAACGTGCACGTCAATGGCACAAAAAGATGCATCTTTAGGAGTTATCGGTTGATAACATGAATCTTATCATTTTTGCGTATGACGTCATAATTTTCTTTTTTCAAACGGAAACCTCTATTTTAAATGTAAATGTATTAAAAAGTACCTACATATAAGTTCCTTTATATTTACATATAAATCCATACAATAACATTAAAGTAGCTCAATCGGTTTTTGATTAATTAATGACGATTATAATATCGGCAACATTCGTCTAGTCGTAAGTTTTCGGTTATTGGTCAACGGAGCACACGACGCACAAGGTGCATTTTTCGCTAGAAAAAATTAAAATCTAAAGCGGTGTTTACATTAATTGTGTCGTAGATAGTCAGACGTATGTATATACATATATGGTTTGGTTCCACACTTTTTCCCCTCGCGGTATGTATAAGAGTCAAAATCGAATCGGAACGAAACGGAATAAAATCAATGACATTGATTAGCTAGAAAATGATGTGACGTTTTATTTGGAAACTTTTAGTCGTCCATCAGTTTTATCGATTTCATTCCGTTTCGATTTAATGCGCAACGACCTCGACATTGCAAATTAATAATAAGTTATATCCTATCACAAACAAATATTATACATTTTATATAAAGGTAAATGAGTATAACCACGCAATTTTTTAACATATAATGTACCTACATAATTTTGTAGAAATACGTATGGATTAGATAATATTTCTATTTTTACTTCGATATAGTATTTTATTAAAACAAAAAGCTCACAACCACTTTATATTTTCTCCTCCTACTCTTCTTCTCGAAAATATAAAATAACAAACACTGATACGAAATAATACAGTGGAGAATTTAATAAAAGCCGATTACGGTTATTTTGTTACATATATATATAGGTATAGATCGAAGTTTCCCTAAAACTTGATCGTCCTATCCTTTCGCTTGTATATAACTAACCGTGTGTGAAATTTAGTCCAAAGCTTCCAATATTACGACCTTCCTCCGCTTGTTTGAACAGGCACATTTTGAAAGCTAGATCGAGCTGACCACAGCACCATTAGACTAACACAGAGCTTTGCTCCGTAAGAGACTGCTTTAAATTTGAAACGAACCCCCCCCAAGTGAATCCATAAATACGTTCTACAGAAAATGCCGATGAAAGTCAAATTTGAGAAAACAGTTTGTTATGTTGTGCCTACGTTATTACATCAAATAATACAGTGCAAGGTAATAATACAACAAACTGTTTAAATTAAAATAGAATAGGTAGAAATGGGATTTAATTTGCTGGAATGACAAATATGTATCAGGAATGTTTAATATTAAAAAAAAATACCCACGCAAAATTAGAGAACATCGATTTTGTGGAGGATATTGTTATTTGTAATGAAGTAATTGATGTTATCGCTTGAGTACGTATTCCATCAATAACAAAGTAGTCTTAGCACTTGAGTGTAGATAATTGGTTTTACTTGGACAAACACTGTTAAAAATTATGCCATAGCACTTAGCTCTCTTACACTTTGGACCTTTTGCATGCTCTTAATTTTTAGAAGAAAATTATAAAAGTTGTTGAGCTTTTACAAATTTAATTTATTCTGTATAATATATTATCTACTATTATATTGAATAAAAATTTAAATGTTAACTAAATAATTGTGATTAAAATCTGCAGTTTTTTCATGAAAGAAAGTACCTACTGTAAAATGAAAGTAAATCGAAACTTAAACTTTAAATGTAAATGCTTTACAATAAAAAAAAAGAAAGGAACTACCTCGGTTGTCTTAAGTACTAAAAACTGATATTTCATTATTATGAATAAAATAACGTGTGGGTATAGTTACGGAGCTTTAATTTAACCTAGTTCTTTTTATAAAGAATATATGACATCGAACGACAAAAGGAATTACGAGTTTAACATTTCTTTTATGCACGACTTTTCTTGTTCAAAAGTTATTGCATTCATATCATTATACACGTTATACACTACCTATACAAATAAGAGTATCGTATTCACTTTGTAATTTTAATAAATATTGTACTTACAGTACAAACGCGCATTTTAAAAATTAAAACTTGAAATAGATCTTATCATTTTGGTGAAAAAACTAACACAATATGTGCACAGTTACAAAATCAAGACCTTACAGCATTTGTAGTTTTCCGTCATATTTTTTTTTCAATATTTTTAATGTTTTTTTGTTTAAAAGTAATAACAAAAATATCACGCAACAGAAATATTAATATTCTCACAAATAAAGCATTTTTTTTTTCATTTCTCGGTATTGTATTGTGTCTATTTTTAGTTGTAATAAAATTAAACTTAACAATTAATAATTAAAAAATTTACAATTTACAAAAAGTAACAATTTAAAAAATTGAAAAAAAATTATTTCATTTCATCGTACGAAAAATGCAATATACATTTTTTATAATAAATAAAATAAGAAACAACTTTTACTTTGAATTTTTTTAATTTAATCAATAAATAAAAAGATTTAGTAAAAACTTAAAAAAAACACTCTTCGTTATCATTTTTCTTAATTAACTAAGTATTCATTAGCATACCTATCGGAAATTTTTTATTACCGTTTGAAAGTTACTCTAAAGATCTCTCGTTTAAAGAAGGAAAACGAAAATGTGTTGTAAACTAATGGTGCCCGAGGTATACCGGTGGAAAATTTAAGTGGCGTCGGCCAATTACATAACTTCCGTTCGCCGAGAAATTTTTTTGGACTTCTTACCTTAAAAAGTACATCTCGGATAGGTCTAACGATGTCTAACGAATCTAGTTATTTTTCATAAAAAAATTCTGCTTGTCGATAAAATGAGTTTACCATGAAAAAATCTGAGATCAGATGTGCAGGGTGTTAATAAATTAAGAAAACACGAAAATGCTTCCGGAGAGAAGTGCCATTATTTTTTATTTTAGACAAAATTGTTAATGAAAACAGTTGCTTAGAATCATAAAAAAGCCCGGATACAAAATTCGAAGTCCAAATTTTGAATCTTATGTTTTTATATTAATTTTTTCAAGTCAAATTTAGGAAAATTTGTAAAATAAAAATCTGAGAATGTCAATCGAAGTGGTTTTCCACGATCGTGGAAACTCTTATTTTATTTTTATAGTTTGTTTAAAAACAAGATTGTTATGTTCGAAGAAAAACATGAGTTATCTACGTAATTTTGAGATAAAATTAAAAATTAGAATTTAGATTTCAAATTTTTGCCTAATTTATTAACACCGTGAGCATCAAATTTTTTTATGGTAAATACAATTTTTTTGAGAAGCAGAATTTTTTATAAAGAACGACTTTTCGTCGTAGAATCAATAATAAAGAGTTTCTCCTCTTGTCGATCCTCTTCCAAGGACACGCTGTATATAGACGACATATATTTATTTAGGATAATCAGGGATTACGCTCACTCCATAGAAAAATTTGTAATTAATTATGACTCGGAAGATCAAAAATCAATTTATTTTCAAAAATCATATTAAATGCTTTAAAATATCATAAATTATAGTAAGTAGACACATTTTGAACCAATTAAATAACAAATAATTTTGACCGGCTAAATCAAGAAAAAAAATTTTGCTATTAATATTATTATACCTGTGGAGTGCAAGAAAAAAAATAAAATGTTAATAACGTTTATTAGAAGTTTTTAACTTTATTATCGTGCTTAATTTTACAATTTTTTAGCCTGAAAATTACAGTTCTTTACATACTTATAGATAATCAGAACCGTAGGTATTTACGTATAAAGAAGAAGTAATAACTATTATTATAATAATAAAACTTTCGTCGACAAAATTTGATATTTGAATATAAAATTACAGGTCATTAAAATATCTATTTTCCCGTATTATGTATTGTTTCTTTTTGTTCAACTGTAACTTTGTCAATTGCTGTTAAGTCTATCGTGTGTATACAATTTAATATAGAACGTGACAAATAAAACCAACTTAAAAAGCACTTAACTAACGTCTGAAAACATGTTCTTTCAATAACTTTTTTATTGTGTGAAATTTGTTTACAAAGTGATATTTACCGTAAATACCGAATCAATTTATATTGTGCTATTTTAGTATCTACACGATGTATAGGTATAATAATAACCGTCATTTTAATCATTTCTGAAAATCCAAATTTTATTTGATACCTTCATATACCTATATTTTTTTACTTTCTCTTAATATAATTATTTTTATTTGAAAAGTTAGGTAGTTAAAAATCATTTAAGAATTATATTTATTATTAAAAGATCTTGACAAAAAAACTACTAATTTAAAAAAAAAACATTTCTGCGTTGCTTAAATAAGGTTTTTCAAATCTTACATATGCATAACGTTGTTTACTATTTTAGTGTTAATTTCGGTGATAAATTCTTATCGAAAGACCTCATCAACAACTCATTAAGCTAAATTACCTTACGGTTATGACCTCCTGTAATTAATGTCGCTAAAATGGCCACAACTTACCCTTTCAACCGCGTGCCTTTCATTAGCTTTTATGACATTTCCAATATATTTACCTACCAAAAGCTCGACAGTTTTGTAGATCTACTTGCAATTAGAAGTGACTCGTTTTCTTTATTGTATAGGTAACTGAAGTTAAGCCGCGGTTAAATAAAAATTATATACATAAATTATGCGATGTTACTAAATAAGTATAGTAGAATCGTCAATCAGAATTTGAATTTTAATTAATAAAGTATGTAGTTACGATGAAAGCGTGCGGATGCGGATGTCGGTTATAACAACGTGATATCCAGTGGCAAATCGTGTTTCTGTATTCATTAACGACCTTTACACGTAGGTAGGTACGTTTCAGAGCGTGTGAATGGAGTAGACGTTTTAACCCAATTTTCTCGAAAAGCGTGTTTAGTATCTACTTACACAAAATCCTAGTTTAAAAAATTAAGGGGAAGGGGAATTACATTAAAAAATGACCGTTATCGTCGATAACGACTTTGAAATGAATGAGATTCAGTTTGGCATATTAAGAAATTCAAAAATATATATTTAAATATTAAATTCACTTGAAATCTATAGCGATAAGAAATTTAAAAAAAGTTACAGAACGAGAAAAGCAATTGTAGAAAACGCAGTTGCCTAATTTTTTTGCAAGCGGTGTTGTCATTTGGTCGGTCAATTCTAAACAATCGCCCTTTATTATAAAATATGCTAAACTTTTCCTTTGATACACTCACCGGCACAAAATTCGATCCATCTACAATTTTTAGTAAAAAATTGCGATAAACGTTTGTTTTATCTAATAATGGGGAAAATTCATATTCCAATGACATGATTAGTGCGATAAAATTTTATTCGTTTGGGGAATTTAGTTAGTTTGTTTATTTGGATGGTATAAAATTATAATAGTCAAATTCTGAGCGTACTTTATTATTAAGTTTATTACGCGTATTAGTCTTAATTGTTGGAAATACAATTGAATTTACTGTCTGTAAAAATTAAATATGGTGTTGAATCCAACCGATACTGCCAGAGCAATTGCTTTGATTCAAGATGGGCGCTCGCAGTACTACGCCGCTCGAGTGTGGTGCCTTGGTGTTTCAAGGTGTAGTATTCAGAGAGCTGTAGAAAGGTTTCGGGAAACTGGAGGCTACACCAGGAGAATGGGATCAGACAGGAAAAGGTGTACAAGGGATGTACAGGTGTACTGCTAGGGATGACCACTTCCTTACATTAAAAGTTCTGAGAAACAGAGATACTACTGCAGTTAATACACGTAATGAGTTGCAAGAAGTAAGTGTTAGTGAAAGAACCGTAAGAAGAAGGTTGCAGGAATACGGATTGCTAGCAAAAAGACCCGCAAACGGTCCACAATTGACCAGAGAACATCGAGTGGAGCGGCTTCACTTTGCACGTCAACACCAAAATCGGGATAATGATGACTGGGGTCGTATTCTTTTTACCGACGAGTCGAGATTTCGTTTAAGATCTGCGGATGGCCGTCAAAGAGTATGGCGCAGGACTGGAGAAAGATTCGCCCAATGTAATATTGTGCCAAAGCTTAGTTTTGGTGGTGGTTCAATCATGGTATGGGGAGGTATTAGCATGGAAGCTCGCACCGAATTAGTAGTAGTAAATGGAGGGCGATGACTGCTGACAGGTACATTAGGGACATTATAGAACCACATGTCGTACCTTTCGCCCCATTTATTGGTGACAACTTTATGCTGATGCATAAAGTCCGCATGTTGCCGGAATTATTTGTAAGTACTTGAGAGAAGTAACAATCCACCCTATGATGTAGCCTGCAAGAAGTCCCGATCTAAATCCGATCGAACATGTTTGGGCCATGGTGGGGAGACGAGTTCATTGCCGAGTTCCTGCTCCTTCTAACTTGCGAGAATTAAGTGTAGCAGTAGTTCAACAATGGGACGAAATTAGCTAAGATTACATTTGTTGCCTTATTGAGGGTATTCCAAGGCGATTAGAAGCTGTAATTCGAACACGGGGAGCTACTAGACGCTACTGATTTTTTGCTTTTTCGTTTTTTTTACTTGTTATGTACAATAAATGTTGTTTACTGTTTTATCTAGTTATGAGATGTTGCCGTATTTTTGTTGTTAGAGCAATAAAAATGTTCCCGTCGGTTTAATTACATTTCAACATCTGTTTTACACACCCTTTAAACTGTGTGTAAATATTACCAATTTAAAAACTAAAATAATTACATCAATTAACCGCATGGATCGAATTTTGTGCCGGTGAGTGTATAAACATCTTATTTTTATTTTTTCGAATTTATTTATTTTTTTATCGCCGCAACTATAGGGTCTTATGGCGCATTTATTATAAGTACTTTTTTTATATTTATAATTTACCCTATTGATTTTAGATATTTAAGTAGGTTCTTGTGTTTTTCTATTATACCGCGAATGTTTTCTTCTACGCCATGGCGTTGTCGGGAATGTGCATATTTTTGGCAACAAAGGAGGATATATACGTTTTATGGTTATGGCTGTTCCAGGCGTGTCACACATTAGTTGTGGTTCCCTGGTTAGTAGATAGCGATGTGACCAATTCGAATTCTTGTTATTAAAACATTTTCTTTTCTACTTAGGGTGTTGTTACGATTGCCCTTGTTTGGGGGTTGATTGTATTTCCCGTAGTTTATTGTTTTGGACATTGGTCCATAAACATCTTACAATTAGCACAAACAAAAACGTTGGAACATCAAACATTTTGAATTTCCAAGAAGTTTGATTTGCTTTTGAATGCCGTCTCTCCCAAAAACGGCACACGCTAACCTTACAATTAGTAAAATATAAAAGTATCAAGTAGTTTTACTTCAGTAATTTACTTTATGAGAATATTTAAAAATTGCTAGTAGAATTATCTTGAAAACTACACTTCCATTTTAAACTTAATCGATATATTTATCGGAAGAGGCATGGACGATGAAAAACTGTAAGTCGGTGTTAAACATTTATTAAATTTAATGAAATTCGTAATTTTAGCTCAATATCGGTGCCTTTAATGGCGTGTTTTGACGCTATCGAATTTGTAGAATATCAAAACACAAGTTTGGCTCAATTATATGAACAATGGAGAACGTCGAACGAATTTGAACCTAAAGTAACGGCTAACGTTGAAGATACAATTAATGTTTCACCTAATATAGGTCGAAAGCCCGTCTGCAATGTTACAACCGAAAATGAAATGATTGTTACCGATAGTTGCATTAATTTACAAAACACAGTTAAGGCGAACCTTAAATTTAGCGCGAACAGTGAAGAAGAATCTATTTCTTTTGACAAAATATACTCGGTTATTTTCAAAAGATTACAACAGTCTAAAGATAAAATTGCTCATTGGATAGAGTTACTCCAACAGCATTACAACGCTAGTTTCGATTAAAAAATTTTCAAAACTAACTACTTATATAATACTTATATATTTTATTATTTCTTCTATTTGTAAGCATTATAATAAATCGTTAGCAGCACATATTACCTAAAACATTAGTCTATTTAACTTTTATAAACGTTTGGAATTCTTGGAAGTAAAATGACATAAAACAACATAACATATTATGTTAGTAACCTCAATGTATATGATAAACTTGCTCAATTTTAAAAATATAAAAGTTTTAGTAGATATGTAACCCAGACCGAACAGAGAATAATACGCTAGAATTTCAAACTTTAGGCAGGTAAATACTTGCTTATATGTCTTTTGTTCGTTTGCTATCTGTAATGCAATTTACGTTATCATCACAGATAAAGCTCGCGTGCGGTTTGATCTAACATTGTAACACGATACACAATGCTGTATATTCTAAAAATAACGTTTACAAAGAACCTTGGGTCACATCCCGTTTGGGTCATATGCCGAACAGTATAGGTATCGGCGGCTTAAGTACAACCACAAAAAATAATTTGTTTAACTCAATTCTCTGAATGCGCTATGATATACAACGCATAAAAGAAGCAATTTAAGCTCGTTTGGCTGGAATATTACAAAAATGTTTTTGTATTGGGTTTATTTTAAAAATATTTTTTGTTACACAAGATGTCTCGAAAAAGTTGAACTGTGGCAATTTGGAACCCCGACATTATTATTTTACTTACCTTACCCTATACCTTAATATATTCGCTCATGGCCTAAAACCCCCTTATAATCGGGACGAAGTTCTTTTCTATATAGATTACATCAATAAATTATTTATTAATAGACAATTTCACTGTTTTTATTTTGCATTTTTTGCAGTCTATATTCGAAAAAAAAACCATTTCGTGTTGTTTCTTTTTTGATATACATAGATTTATCATTAATTCATAAAAATAGAAATAATAAATTACAGATTATTTTGCGATAAATATTTATTATTAGTACCCATAAATTGATTTTATGACATAATTTATTATGAAAGCTAATGAAAATGCGCTTGCGTTTTTGACATTTTTAATATTTCACATTTGACGCAATGTTATATTAAATTGGATGTTATTTTAGGTTATTTTCGTACTATCGATAATAATGGCATTTGATAACGTGTAAATAAATTCACGGTAATAATGACAGCAAATATGATAACATAAATTGCCTAGACGCAAACTACGTCATATGTTTCTTAAAATTTAAATTGACAAAGAATTGTTGGTTTTTTAAAATCACCTTAAAAGTTAGTTTTGTTTAAAAACGTGCTAGGAAATATTTAATAATACTCAAATTAATTTTTTTTTTAATTTCCATTGAATGAAATAGAAAGGTAAATTCCTACATAATTTTAATTAAAACATGTAATATGTATTTCCTTTTTGCCTTAATTGCAATTTGGTCAAATTTAGGCTGATATAAAATATACCTACCTAACAAAGAAAACTATGTATTGTAATATACCCGGATTATTATATTCACATTCGAATACCTACTTCCAAGCCTATAAATTCACGGTTTCCTACAATTTATCATTGTATACAATAATAAGAATAATACCTAAGCTTTATCTCGACCATTTCTGAACTTACGTGGTAAAAGGTTATTTATTGCATATAGCCAATACCTAAGTATGATTGAATTTCAAAAAGAAAATTATGTGCACAATAATTAATTGTGGAGTTTTCGTTCAAAAGCGAATAAATCCAGTTTTAATGATTCTGTACAAAATCTCATTTTGTTGCACAAGTTAAACAATAAACAAACGCTGTACCTTGAAAATTATTGAGATGATATAAAAATGTGTTAGGTGTAGCTTATTAATTTTTTATTACAACATAGAAAATACCTTAACATAAGTTGTTTTCTTTATATCTAGCAAAATTAAATGAGGTATTTCAATTAAAATTCAGTACCAATCGAAAGAAACCAATCAAAAAATAATAATAAAATCATTACGAAACGCTTAAAATCGTCAAAACATAATGCGAGTGTGATACAATATAGGTTTTAAAATTTATTTATTACCTAATAATTCTCAAAGAAAATAAAATAATAGAAATTTTTTTAATAATTTTTAAATGAGTCCGAAAAGTTCACGGCCTAATATCACCACAGCGCAAATATTCAACTTTACGTTTATGTGAATATTGTCAATAAAAATTAGTAGGAATCTTCAGTAGATATATCCCAAAATCAACAATTTTTCATTGATAAAGCTACTAACATAAAATGACAGTATTCATCGTCACTCGTCGTAACAATTTACAAAATTAAACTACCCTAAATTTCATTAGTTAAAATTCTTGCGTTAATTACGTCTTATTTATTTATTTTCTACTGCCAATATATTAAGTACCTATTATACAAAGTACCTACACTTACAAACGTTATTTAAAATTAAATGTGAAAACATGTGCATTAGGAACATCTTGTTGTCGCCATGTTGTGCATACAAAGAAACACATTTCCTTCCAAAATTCGCATCGCGATACGTATGAATCTAATTGCCGTGAACGTTTTCTAGTGTAGGTGACCGACTTTTCCAAGCATATGTCCTATTTTCACGTCCCAAGCACGACTACATTTTGGTTTACGTATCTGTTATTAAATCGTTCCCCCTAAATATACATAAATTCACCTAAAATTATATTAACTTACGTAACAGGAATTTATTTCTATAGAGATGTTAGGGAAGTTGATTTTGATAAAAAGTTTTATAAGCACGTGTCGAGTCACATGACGTTCATTTTGTTATTTTTCTACGTCAACACTTTCCGAATATGTATTGAATTATAATCAAAATCACCTAAAATATCAGAATGGCAATTAATAAAGTTGTAAACTATCTTTTAGCTCGATGTAATACAATTTTTTTTAAATAATTGACGTTTAAACATATTAACGTATAGGTACGATCGCCGAATGTATTTTACGAAAATATCGACTATAGATATTTAAGAAAATATGCAAAAATAAAGTATTGAATTCTGCTCCTAGAGCAACCTTATATACAACTTGGCACCTGGGACATTATTAAGTATTTTTCTTGGGCGGTTAACGTGACATACAAGAATTTTTTGGGCCACGTGGCCGGTGTCGTGCAAAGATTCAGATCGTGCAGCCTACTCATTAATTAGGTATTATTTATTGCTACCTTCGCTTTAACCTTTTAAGGTAGATAATATCAATATACTGATACGCCAAACTGAAATTTAATTGAAAATTTTGTAATTACACGTACCTATCTATAAATAGCAATAAAGCAAATTCATCGATTTAACTTTGAATTTTCAATTTACACGCGGATTTCTATTAAAGGCCAAACGTCAATTCCGCCTGTTCTAATTGTAAGCCATAAAACCATAACGGTCGTTTAAAGTCCAATTTATAACAAGTATTATTGTTAGTTGTTTAAAAGTTGTTAGGGCAAGTTTTGGCAGTGTCTGTCTCTAAAGTCGATAACTAAAGATATATATATAATCAACAACCCTTCTACCAATTGGTGTAGGGTATTACAGTAATTGTTTATTTAACTTAACTAAATACTATGTCAGTATGTTTACTAAAATAAAATAATTGAATTCTTGTCGCGTCACTCACGTATCACTTGTGCGTATCACTTATCTCTTGAGCTAGCACTTTTGCTTCTTGCCATGTTTTGCCTCTCATCTCCAGTAGCTTCTTTATTGTATTAAATCTTGTCCGTGTTCATTGCCAGTTCCGTCCTCGCTAGCTCCCAACCTATCTTTTCTTAGTAGTTTTTTCGTGTCGTGCGTGTTATTTTCCTCATCTGTTTTTCGAAGCTACTTCCCTCTGGGGCCCTATCCGTTACTGTCCTTTTTTGTGAATTACGTCCGCTGTTGTTATCCTTTCCTGGTTCTTCTCTTTGTTTGACGTCACTTATCTTGCATGCTACCCCATCGATTATTAATGTGTTGTATTTTATAAACGCCCTTTGTCCTTTGCTTCGCGCTTCTTTCATGTATGGTATTAATGTTTCTTTATCTTCTTGAACTTCCTGTCTTCGTCTATCCATCACCTATGAATCGTCTATCACCTTTAAATTTTCTTGCGTTTTGTAACATTGCGTATTTCATCGACTCTTTGTTTAACTTCACGTGTATAGGTGTTGTCTTACCGTTTACGAATCTCCCCATTCTTCTTGCCTGGTCGATATCGTCTGCCCTTTCCACGTTCACACCTATATTCTGCATTATTGTAGCTATTTTCCCCTTGGTTTCTTCATCATCTTCTTTTTCCTCGTCTTTTACTCCTTTTATTATGACATTTTTCTTTCTAATCTCTCTTTCGAGCATATCTATCCTCGTATTTTGTTTTACTACTATTTTCCTTAGGGTTTCATTTTCAATTTTAACTTGTTTCAGTTCTACCGTTATCTTATCTAGTTTCTCATTCATATTTTTCATGTTCTCTTTTATTCGTTTGAACATTCCCTCCACTGAGTCGTTCATTTTTCCCTATGATTTCCTTCTTCGTTTATACGTTTACGCCACCCTTTAAACTGTTCCTTGCACGTTGTGTTGCCTATCTGGAATGACGCGCGTGTTCCGCCGTTGGAGGTCACACTCGTTTATCTCTTTTTTGTAATTTATTGTTTATATTGGTTATTAACTAGTCTAACCTACCTATTCTGGTCATGTTTATTTGTTAACACCTTTCTCCTGTACTCTTCTTTGCCCTATGTTCTAATATTGTGGTTTTTATTCCCTCGAAAGGCCCCAATCTGGATTTATTTTCGAGCGAATTTTCACCACATTTACTGTGTAAACAGCTGACCTTGGTCTCCGATAACTAAAGATAAAAGTGTCATATTAACTTTCAGTTTTAAAATTCCAATTAGGTATTTTTTATTAAAATGTGTACCTTTTTCCGACGACGACTATGAAAAGTGCATAAATTCACACCAATAAATGTTACCGAAAATTAACCACTACAAACAAATAACTTACAAACTCGTCAGTCAATCGAAAACGTTGCGGGCCGTGTGCAACCATTGCGCACGTTACTCGGCTAATCGAAAGTCCTTCTAGCCTGTCATGCAATGTCTTTACGCCTAAACAGTTTTATTACTAATTGTAAATAGGGATCGCTTTTAAAATGTTAAACGTCACATATCAAAATTTTGTAATAAAAATAGTTGTGATCGTCACGTGCTGAAAGAATACATCACATTCGTGTGATTAAGTCACTCGACTTCGTCTCGTGGTTCAAACTATCGCAGTCGCGTGAAATATCCGCTTTTCAGCACTATAGTTATACAATATACTATTCATAATTCCACTTTTTAAATAATCTACTTTCCCGATTCTTTCTCGAGACAAAACAGAACTAAAAACAAAGTTACGTTCCTCAAAATTCATATATGAAAACACTAAATCTCATAACAAAATGGAAACTTTTTCAATATAAGCTAACGGATTTATATATATTTTTTTCAATTTAAAGACTAAATTTCCATCGACCGTCATGTGAGTCGGTGCTGTTAAATTTTTTCAAACGCGCGTACGTTCCAAAAATTGAAGGTAAATGGATTTTCCTCGTGAAGATTTAAGAATTGATGCACGGTTAAATTTAAAGTAAAATTGATTTATTACATATTTCTTTTGTTTTAGATTTCGTAAATTCATCAAAATCTTTCCATTACCGAGATAAGATTTACATTTATATATATATATATAGAACTAAATAGATGCCCACTTAATTCTATAATGTCAAGCTGAAACATTTCTATTTAGGAAGTCTCGTCGTAATTTATTTTAAAAAAGGCAATTAAAAACTGAAATCAAATAGCTAACAATCTTGAAGTTCGACGTTATACTAGTTTTAATTAATTTTATAGAACCTCGTTAAATATTAATTAACTTGAGTGGTAACCTGCATTTGAACCTTTGTATAACACAAGTTTACTAATAATTACCACTAGCGGCGTGACATTTCACGTTTCATAATTATTCGACACGTGTAGACGACTAATTTAATTGCACAACTTTGTCCAGTCAAGTTAACATTGCTCCAAACAATAATTATTCCTACAATTACGTTACCATATACAATAGGGATGGAATGAATCGTGACGATTGCTAAGGTTACGGACTAAAATATAAGACGATCAAAGGGCCTCTTAAGAGATTAGAAAACCTTTATGTTACGATCGAGTTTTGTAAAGGAAGTTCAGTCCCAGTAACTTTTCTTCGCCAAAACTTCGCGTCGAAGTGATTTTCACGACGCCGACGTCGACGTTGCGTTGTATGTAGTTTTCTAAATAAAACTTCAAATTTGAAAACGTAATACTTACAAATTACATAATATAACAACTTTAAGCGAAACGTTGATTAATTATTTTTAATGTGTAAAGTTTGCGTAAATATTAATTCTTAAAATTGTTTGTTATTTATAATAATCGTAATTATGTGTAAGTATACATAGTATGTGCATAATATTATGTAGGTATCCTAATACGCTTACTAACGTATTTCTTGATTTTGCAACATATCAACGTCGGGGCGGAAATCAGATCGTTTTCCGAGACCCTAAAATGTATTTTTCATACAAAGTAATTACATTGTAAATTAATTCCGTCGTAGTTTAGTAAAACAATTTCATTAGACTAATGACTCGATTCGGTTTAATTAAACGTGTGCAAACAAATTCCGATTAAGCACTTTCCCAAACAAAAACTCCCGGCGACGTATAAATTTCTAAACATCCAATTTATTGATAGACGACTTTATATTTCCTTAATTAACATTGTGTTGAATAATAAATTGTATGCTGAAGTGACGCTGCAGCGTCAAATTATAGGTACGTTGTTTATGTTAGACTTAAATCTTGTCAGTTTTTATTCCCAAATTACCTACTTACGTGGGCAATATTAGCGTCATATTTAATCAATTACTTACAGCTATACCTATTGAATTACGTTTCAATTTTTTATTCGTTCAAACCTAGTTTACTCGGAATACCTACAATTTATTAGTTTCAGTAGGTAAGTAGTTTACATTATGTTATGTATGTACCTACAAAATATTGTACCTATGATATCTTTTAGTATACGAGTATACGTATACATATTTGATCATTTAATTCAAATCGATAAAACAATAGTATATATAAAGTTTTTGTTAAAATTCGTCAATGCAAATCTCTTGATTGTCATTTATCACTTTTATTGAAAAAATAATTAACCATCAAACGGAAAAATATTTAAAACATTAAGAATTAAATTCATACATATAATCTATATAACCGAATTAATGTGAAGTAAAGTAAACATTTTTTTTGAATCTTTCTCAAAACTTTCTTGAAAATATGTTGTAACATACAGGCTATCCAAAAACTCTCTTGCCAAATGAAAACGTCGAATTCTAAAGATGATTTTATGTCGATTTGAGTTAAATCGCCCCTATTCAAAAACGTTTCCTAAGGGAGTTACAGCCCTTTGAAGATGGTAACGTTCCAATTAATTTTTTTTCAAATATCTTCAAAACCTCGTCAATACCACACATTTACATAGTTCTCATTTTGTTGATTTATTAAAGCTAACTCTTATTATTGGTACTGAAATTAGTAATATTAAGGAACTTAGTGTAATGCAAAGAAACACGAAAATTTCGAATTGATTTTGTTCGAAAACGGTATCGATCTTAGCGATAATAAACAAGAGCACCTTAATGTCAAAAAAGACAACACTAATGTTTTCAAATTTGACTTCAGGAATTCATCATCATCATCATCATCACCCAGCCAGTATTGTCCGCTGTCGGACATAGGCCTCCTCCAGATTTTTCCAAAATCCTCTATCTTGTGCAGTTGCAACCCAGTTTGTTGAAATTCTTTTCAAATCGTCCGTCCACCGAGTGGGTGGTCTCCCTTGACTTCGCTTGTCAGCCCTCGGCCTCCACTCAATAATCTTTTTTGTCCATCTTCCATCTGTCTATCTCGCCACATGGCCAGCCCATCGCCATTTCGATTTGGCTATCTTTTCTATTACGTCCTCTACTCCCGTTCTTCTACGTATCTCTTCATTTTTTATTTTATCTTTCAGTGTTATTCCCAACATCGATCTTTCCATCTTTCGTTGTGCAATACTCAGTTTTCTTGTTGATGTTTTGGTCAGGGTTAGAGTCTCTGCCCCGTAGGTAAGCACAGGCAAAACACATGTATTGAAAGTTTTCCTCTTTAAACTCATAGGGATGCTATCTTTAAAGATGTATCTGAGTTTGCCGTATGCCGCCCAGCCTAAATTAATTCGTCTCAGGAGTTCGCAGGTTTGGTTATCCCTGCTGATTTTAACCTCATGCCCCAAATATATATACCTTTCAACTAGCTCTATTTCCTGTCCTCTGATGTGTATATTTCCATTAGGGACTAGATTTGTGATCATCTTTGTCTTGGTATAGTTTATATTTAGCCCCATCCGTGTTGCGTTTTGCAGTTCTTGTAGCATTTCTTTAGCTTCGCCTAGATTGTTTGTAATCAACACTATGTCATCTGCGAATCGCAAGTTGTTTAATTTTTCGCCGTCTATATCTATGCCTTTGTTCTCCCAGTTTAAAGTTTTAAAGGCGTGTTCCAAAACTGCTGTGAATAATTTGGGTAACATAGTGTCGCCTTGTCTGACTTCCCGCGTGATGTTAATTTTTTGCGTGGCATCAGGAATTACAAAAAGTCAAAGATAAGAAAATTATTATTCATAATGTTCGTTAGCCCTCCCCCCACCTCAAATAAGACGCTTATGATTGTAATAAAAAATAGGTCTCATATATACACTAACAAATTGAACATTTGAAAATTAATTATGTTTGTAAAGTTTGATATTTTTATTTCAAATTCACCAAATTTCTCGCCCCTTTTCAAAGTTCGGGAAAACCAAATGGTACGAAACACTCGGAAGAAAAGCATCCACGCTTCCATTTTATAAATAAAAGTATAGATATGACGTAATGATTTAATATTTGAATGAAAACGATATATATTATGTGAAAAATAATGTAATTGCGTTCAGATAAATATTTTTTGCCTCCGTTACCAACCTTTTTATATGACTAATAGTCAGGTGCGTGAAGTTGGCAGGGCAACGTGAAACACTAACGTTAATTTTTTTTTCTTGGGTTAGTGCTTCGTTGGTGTTCTTTACTGCTTTTTACATTTTTGAAAAAAGCCAACGGGTTCTCGAGAAATTTTTTTTATTATTGCCCTGCCAACTTCACGCACTTCTTAACAGACCTTTAATATCTGTGTGTGCATTTTTTAAATTTAAAGTTTAATAAAAACCTGTTATTATTTATCATTTACAACATTGTAATTAGGTGACGGGTCGTTGTTTTCATTGACTTGTTTATTTTTTTCGTTTAAGACAGCGTAAAATTTTAGTAGGACTAAAAATAATTTCTGTCGTTATTATTTAAAATATTCCAAAACGTAGATGAAAATAACAATCGTTATTATTCACATCATCTGCAGGTTTTGGTACACATGAAAGCCACCCTTTGATGTTTTTATTTTCTATATACGTACCCAATAAAATAACTCGAATTTCAAAATTAAAAGATGGCGTGTAAAATTAAGTAGTAAATGAAAACGAGAAATCTTTATATTTTAATTATCTACTGACTACACAATTTACTTGAAGGTAACCGCTTTAGAGTAAAAATTTTAAAAATAAAATTTAGACGAATTACCTACTTATCTTTAGTTTGAAGAGAATGACTGTTTTAAAGTGAGTGAATATTCAAAGGGAATCTCTTGATAATAGAAAGCTCCTTTAGTCGTAAACGTATATTTATAATGTTCCAGAGTAACAACGGTTTTCCGGTAACGAGGAAAATTACTGTGCACGGAATTTTGTTTTTAAATTAGGTAACAGGAGCCAGTTGAAAGAGGATTTAGATTTCGAGTTGTTAAGTTATTCTATAATAGTAATTAAAACGTGCCTTGCAACAGTTAAAATTTTAGATGTATTTAGTTTTGTAACAGTGTCCTTATAATAAATTATTTATTGCTAAATAATTTATGTAGAAATGCAAACTAGTCGGTAGAGGGACGTTTATTTTTTAATGTTGCTTTATGACGTCGTAGAAAAGCAAATGCATGTTTAGACTAGTGCTCATTTACACTAATCTCGTCTGCACTAGTCTAAACTTGCCACATCTACACTAACTTTTTTTTAGTCGATAAAATCAATACGACTGTTAAATGTTGCTTTCATATCTTCCATTTTATCGTCGTCATTTATTTTTTCTTCTTTATATGCAACCACGACGCTACTTATTTTTAAAAAGGCCGAGTCACATAAATCAGTTTGCATAACGGCCGAACTAAACTCGAAATACAACTGGCGGCAAAATAATTTTAATGGCCGGTCAACACTGGCGAGCTGAACTAGACCCATCTATTTCAATCTTAACCTAACGAAAATGTAAATATTTTAAATTCGAAAGCACTGCACTACACGGAAATTACCCCCGACATACCGGGTGAGTTTTTTAACTCGAGGCTGTAAAATATGTAGAGTAAATTTGCATCCTATGAAAAAAATTGTCGACATCAAATCTTAATATTTTCGAGGGGGGGTCACTCGATTACGCTAAAATTTTCCCCTCTTTGGAGTTGGGGCGAGGGAAACGTTAAAATCTTCAATGGGAACCCCTACTTATTATTGCAGATTCGAATAGTACCTACGTCGAAAATACTTAACATTCGTCCGAAACGTTTTATTCGATTTGTGCAGATGGCACGGCAGTAGGGGTGCTTGTTTCCCTCGCCCCAACTAAAGGGAAAAGTGAGGGTTGGGAAATTTTAGCATACGTAAAAGGCCTCCTCGCAAATATTATTAACTTTTGACGTCGAACAGATACAGTCTCAAGTTAAAAAACTCACCCGGTATGTGTATAACAAGAACGCGGTAATATAAATTTCCTAACAAGTAGTTTTAGTGTTATCGACAATAGTACATACAACGATAGCAATAAAATAAATTACCACCTATAGCTACGTTTTTCTTTCAATTTCCATCTCATACTACCAATTTGCACAGAATGCTTTGATATTATCAATTGGAGTATTTTATAGGCGACGCGATCTCTTCCGAAGCGCGAACGTGTATTTCTTTTTATACAACAATAATTTATAATTTATTGTTAGACAAAAATCACTCGAAAATTAACACTTTGTAGGTTTCCGTCGGTATTTAAATTAACATTTTTACGTAATCGACCCGTCAAATGCGGTTAGCTGTTAGGTAATAAAACAAACAAATCATTAATTACGCACAATAGCTGCGCTTTTATTATTTTCACTTTATAAACTTGAACTCTAGTTTAGAAATTACTTTTCGTCGTGATTATCTTCAAAAAAAAAACCAATAACGAGGTTTACATAAATTTCTTAAGCGTTAGCGAGAACGAATTAAACGAATTCGACATCCTTTTGTACTCGAGTAAATCTTGTTATAATTATATTTATTAGCGAATACTGATTTAAATCAAATGAAGTGAACATGATTTTGTACTTAAAGGGGGTTACAGTTTCATACCTAAATATTTCATAGTTGGTTAAGGAACAAGTGTAGAACGTTCTCTAGATAGTAATTCAAATACCGATTAATCATTTAAAAATTTGTTTAGGTACCTAAGCGTTAAAATTTAACTATCTAAAGGCAATGTACCTACGCGAATAAAACCGATATATATATATATATGGTATAAACAAAACGTAACATTTTTATGAACAAGTATTTCTAACTTTCATCATACCAATATTTTTGCCAGAATTTTGACTGCCATTATTACCTACTTGTAAATCAAATTTACTTTCCCAGCAATTCGACTTTATTATGGTAAAATTTGCAAATCGCAAATTACAAATTCAAATTACCGTCCCTTTCCTTACTTCTAGAACTTTTAACATTATATCAACAACCAAGATAAACTAAAAGATTATCTAAATAAGTATTTCTCGTTAAACGTAGTTTTTGAATAAGTACATTTAACATTGCTCACCTACAAGTTTTCGATTTTTATTCAAAAATTACATGAGATGGAGAAACGTCTACCTTTGCCTAGACACAAATTGTAATTGATTCGACGGAATTTCAATTTGCAGTTTACAAATTAATTCTGCCCCGATTAAACTGAAATCTAAAAGACCCAATTTGCATTCAGATAAAGGACGATAGAGAAAACGTCTATTTATTCGAATGTCGATTTAAAAGCTCTAATTCGTGAAACACAAACGGAATGGTCATTAAGAATTTCTTGAAATTACTGTAAAACTACATTTTCAAATAATTTTCTCACTCTTTTCATCCGAAAAAAACAATCGAATTCGACTACGTTTTCTGTAGCCTTGTGGAATTTTCACATAGGTAACGTTTATTATCGCAAAGCTGATAAGAATAATAATTTATTGAATCGAATCGATTTTTTCTAGTATAATACGAATAAATCGATCAAATCGCTTTGTTAAGTTATAAAAAAATAGAACGGAAAAAATTAATCTGGAAAAAAATCTGAAGCCCATTGTCTAACAAAATACACGATTACAATATTAATATGTATGTACAAGTGTTACATAACGAATGAGCCTCATAAGGAAAACTTTGTTTCTATAACACTTGTAGTTGTAAACATGTATTTTTTATGAAGCATATAAAATTACGAAATGCGATACAAAAACTAAAATTTTTAGATATTCCCATTTTTTGTTATGATAAGGACTTTATTTATAATTAGTCGGTACAGTTACAACATAAAAATTTAAACCTCGACTTTAATATAGCCGGTAAGAGAATTTTATGTTTGCACGACCCGCTTGAGCGACATAAATGTAAAAAATGGGTTAATAAATGCGGTGATAATAATATGTATGTAGAAGCAGAAGGAAGGTAGTTTACACGGCGATATTTAATTTTCATTTGCTCTTATTTGTGCGGTTTTTTTTTTAATAAAATCTATTTATTTGTAAAGTAGGTATATATTTTTGTGTAGTACAAAATTGTATTCATTAAAAATTTAAATCTACGACTTTTTTAATTTTAATAAAATCTTTAATTTTTTTAATTGAATTTTTTGGAGCCGAATTTGAATTGTGATTTTTACGACTATAGATGATAATGAATAATATAATTTTAGTAGGTAACTAGCGAATTTATTTATTTATTTGGTGGTTACGAATATTCAGTCAAGTTCATATGTTTTGCCCCGGCGCCTGTGTTAGTTTTTATCATAAAAGACTCAAAAAAAAAGATTACTATCAGTTTTTATTTATTATCTGAAGTGTCCCTTTTTACAATTCAAAAACAACTGCTACCATTCATTCCTCGTGATCCTCGCTCGTTGGCCTGTGATCACATCTCGCGGACAACACATACGAACTTGACTGTACATCCACTACAAAATAAAAAACATTTACAAGTATCAAAAATTTACAAAATACCTATCACAAAACGATTATAATAAGTAGTTGTAAATAATATACATACATATTAGCTAATTAAAATATTTTTAAAAGTAGCTATGGACACATAAAATAATACGTCCAATGCGAAGCAGTATTTGTTATACTATGTAATAGGCCCTTGTGAAATAACGCAGCCGATCTAGTGATAATAGGTACGCGAAAACCAACCGAACACAAAAGTTGAAAACAGTCAATGTTATCTTTCATTAAATCAAATAATAATAAGTCCAATAACCCAATAAACACACAATAGTTATATTAACGTTTTTTTAACTAGTAACCAAACCTTTTATTTTGGTTACATACATACGTTAATACAAAGTAAAAGTGTCCCGGAGAATAACATTATAAATAACCAACTATATAACGTAATTATACACATAAGTACTTAACGTTATTTTAACGTTTAAAAACGGGTAGTATATAACTAACACTATAACGTTATTAATGAACAACTAATAAACGAATTATTCACGTAAGTACCTAACGTATTTTTAACTATAAATGCTTTCGTTAATGTAACGTTGAATCTAAATTCTTTAAAGCGTTATTTTAACGTTTAAATAGTACGATATAAATAACCAGGAATATAACGTTTTATTAATTGATTAATATAACGTTTTATATATTGATTAATGTAACGCTTTAACAATTGATATAACGTTTTATATATTAATTTTATAACGTTAAATTAGTATATTTATTTTTTAATTAATTAAATTTAATAACTATTAGATATGATATATTAATAATGTGCAAATTCAAATTTATTAGGTATTTATTTATTTCAATATTTCGACAAAATTTGTGCCATTAAAATATTAGTACCAAAATAAAAGAAATAAATGTAATTAATTAATTTGAACAACTTCTATTTATCAAATGGGTACCTATAGTTATAATAATAGTTATACTTATATATACCTACTTCATACACGTAATTTAGTTTATACCTATAAATACGTTATTGCGTTGTAAGGAAAAATATTAAATAGTAAATTTTATATAAGTAGTTATAGTAGGTATTTGAAATAAAAATTAAACATCGTTAAAAACATTTATTAATACAGAAATAATTATTAATATTGTACCTACACAAATACATCTATAGATAAATAATTAACTAACTAAAATACACTTATTAATGGTTAAAGTTCAATAATTTTAAAAATAAAATAATACACAATAGGTACCTAATACCTTTATATTTATTTTATATAACAATATAGATTCCTATAATTATATTACTTAACTGTACAAAACTATAAATTACTTATTGTTATATAAATTAAATTATAAACCTATTAATTAAGAACCTATAAATGCAATTTTAGTTATTGTTTCTTCTTTTTTTCTGCATTAATTCTGGCTTTTGAAAATTTAAGCCAGTCCTTAATGCAATTCGCCACGACGTTGTTATTTCCTTCCACACATCCATACGTTTTGTCAATTGCTTCTGAAACAGTAATATATATAACAGTATATCTGCACCACCTAAATACAAAACAAACTAGTAATTTTCAGAACTATACTTATGTCAATAACATCTAAATTTCAGAAAATATATTATTTTTTAAATAAGTACAAATATAAATGTAATTACATTTACTTACATGTTGTCGATTATTAAGTGAATCGAATGAATGATGTTATTTCTTTATTCAATTATTTATCTACTTACTATTAAAATAATTTAAGAAGTTAATAAATAAAGTTAAAGTTAAATAATAAAAATTAATGTTAAAACAACAAAACGCCACTACAAAACATGTGAAACGACGTACCTACATTTCAAACATTACAATGTCAATAAGTATATACAAAAATATATTACTTACCAAATTATAAACCACTGTATAGAGAATTAATTTCACAAACCACGCTATCTATAAATATAAACGTGTGTATCAAAAATAAGAACGATCGATGCTCGATGTCTTAACAACGGGACGTGTTGGAGTATTGTGTTGAAAACTCGAAAAATATTTGAACACCCACTAGGGTAATGTCGATTTCACTTCTTCTATTAGGAGGCTTGTCAGTAAAATTTACGATTCATTTAAAGGGTACATATTTTTGTGTCGCGGCCTTTCTTTGAAATTATGGAAAAATACAAAACGTCCGGTCGTTTCCGAAACATGTGGTGTCCATCTTAATAATTTAGAGAAGATGAACAGTTTTACAATACTTACGCTACGATTTTACTTACATTTCTAATATTTATTGCAAATGGTATCAATTAAGTTTCATTATAATATACCTATACTCTTATATACCTAGAAGTAAACAATAGCCCGCAAAATTTTATTCTGCTCATTATAGTAATATAGGTACAGTATATGCCGGATGGGGTTACATAGAGGGAAAACATTTTTATTTTTGATATCTCAAAAATTTCTATTCTACATAATTTTCCTTGCTTGATGAAACTGTTTTTATTTTACTTTTCACATAAGTATTGTTGTTAATAGGGTATTATTTGCTTTTTTCTGGAATTTATGGACTTAAAACAATTTTTCGCTGCGACTTTAAATTAGATAAGATATATCCAGGTATTAATCTACCTATTTCTTTTACTTATTCATAAATGTATTCCAAAAAATTCTTTAGAAAATATATAATATATTTTCTCAGTTATTAACTTACTAATAAACAACTAATAATTTATTTGATAACAGAAATTATTAGTATATCTAATAATAGATAGTAATTTATTATTTATTTATTAGTATGAGAGGAGAAAACGGTATGCGCTGGTTTGAAAAGATGTGAATATCTTGTATATACCTAATTGCAGCACGTTTTAGTTTAGGGTATTATAAAATGTACATTTTTGTATATCTGTAATAAAAGCCGACCGTACACGTGTTCTGCACTTGTTCACAATATAACCGTTGAGAAGTAAATGGGTTTTTGCCAATATTCTGAAGAATTTATTAACAAGAATTTTTCAAAACAATAATATTTAAAGAACAATTGCAAAAGTACACTTGATATTTAAATAGATAAGCTATAGAAAATTGTTGTAATTTAACGTTGAATATAATGATAAAAATTAAAGTTTATTCTACACAAAATTATGAAGTTAATTTAACGTTAAAAAACTATTACTTTTAAACCGGTAATTTATGAACGAAAAAACAACGTATTTTTTAATAATATCTATTAACCACCTAGTTTCGTTTCTTTAATACGTTTTTGTAACGTTTAAAAAATGTACTTAAATAAATAAGCTATAAAAAATAGTTGTAATGTAACGTTAAAATAACGTTAGTTAATAAAACGTTAAAATGTAACGTTATGGTTTTGGTTATTTTTGTAACGACTAACGTATTTATAACCTTAACAACGTATTTTCAACGCTATTTATACCGTGCTGTGTTTACTGGGAACCTTTCTTCTGTTGTCACAAGGTAATAATTTAATAGTTTCGAAGTTGACATAATTAACGAATGATCCTTAGGAGTACACAATTTAAATGCCACCAGTTTAAATCAATCAATCAACGGGCAATTATCTACTAAAAGAAATTGTCAAATTAGGTACATAGGCTCAAAATACAGACAATAAGTGCCCCGTTTTTATCCCTACTGTGCCGCAATCTTCATTTATACGAACTTAATTATCGCAAATGATGCGTCTGTAACTAAAATAAACAATATAGATATTAATGTTCAAATTGTTGTAATTTTTTTACAACGATTCTCTCAGATAAATACCCACGTATATTTTCATATAATAATCACTAATTGTGTCGTTTTCATCATTTTTTTTTTATAAACGTGTCTTTATATTCAAAGCCGAATGTGCCTACAGAAAAAACTTTTTAATTGAAAATTTAACCCATTCACGTGTGAAATTTAATTTAACTGATTCGCTGTCTCGATTTTTGGTATTTTATTTTCAACAGGTAACTCTTGTAAAATTAACTCGGCAATTGCAAAATTTGAGGAGAAATAGGCGTCACGAAATTATCTCGTTTGGCGTAGGTATTATCTGTTTAGAGCATTCCACTCACATTAGAGCTGTTTCGATGTTAATTTGAATTTCTTCAGATTATTTTAACACGGCATGTACTTACGTTATCTGTACACGTAATTTTAAGTCTATAGTCATTTACTTGTAGCGAACCATTTATTTTGTCCTGAAAAGGTTCTTAATTGTCTTTAAATATTTACTCTCTGCGCTCCATCGTTTATGAATTAAATTTTATAATTTACAATCAGTTATCGATCGTATAAATTAAGTAGATAAACACCTACATACATTTTTAAATGCGAGTAAAGTAATAATAGGAGGTATGTACACATACACCTACCATAAAATTGCAAAGTAAATAAGAAATTTAATTTTAATATTATAATGAAACAGTAAATTACGAACAAGCATTTTAAACAAGAATTTTAAATATAGAGATTTAATTGTTTAAAGGCTTGCTTAGACAGTACAAATTACTGGCTATACAGTAATGACCAAAATAGATAAGTGATCAATTTAGTTATTATTAAACTTTAACTATCTATTCCTATGATTGTTAAACCTATTGCTTCCCCAGATCATAGAGATTTTGATCACTAGTCTACAGCTCACCGAAGTAAACATGATCCCCGACGAGGCGGGGCAGATGTTGCGGTTAATCTTTTGGGTACTGTCCATGTAAAAAATATTTATCAAACAACGTTTGATGCCGTTCATACCGTTTTATTCGAATTAGGTAACAGAGTCTCGACAAAGACCGATTTCTAAACATTAATAAACTCCTACCTCAATAAATCCAGAAAAATCGGAACTAATGCGAAACTCGGAATGTACTTTTTGTTGGTTGTTAGCCGTGATTGGATGAATGTCCGCTAAGAATTTTTAAAATTAGTTCGCACATTTTCCGGGGATCGTGTTTACTTCGGTGAGCTTGTATATTTTAAATAAATAATGTCTATAAATTTTAATCGCTACGTCCGCGTTGGTCGAGGGCCTGGTATTTCAATATTTAGGTTTTGGTTAAAATCAAAAATTCTTCTTTTGTTAGTCGCTATTGTTGTTGCTATAGAAATGTTTCATTTTTAATTTGAGTACGTAATACGATTGGTCTCGTTCGACTCAACCACCAGTGGCATTAGAATAACTTGTCATACATTTAATTGGTGCAACGGTAGACCGGCCGCAAGAGCTTCAATCAGAGTGTTTAAATTATTACGCGTCTAAATGTTTAAAATTTGTTAATCGTATTTCCAGTTGCATTTTTTTACTCGGTTCGTATTTTAATTTTAATTTAAGCTATTCGTCACGCTAAAATCACGCAATTGTGTGAACAAATTATATGTAATAGATAATTTATTAAATTATAAATTTATTAATAGTATAGAAAAAAATTACAATACTGTGCTTGCCGTTATTAGTTTTTGAATTCCTGTGTCGATAAATAAGAAAGTACATAATAGACTTACATAGGTACTTACTACAGCCAAAACAGAATTTTGCTACCAATAGCGCAAAAGAAATTTTTATATGCATAACACGTATAAACGAATAATCCAGACATAAAACCAAATCATATCGCAACGGTAATTTATAGCCTGATTTAAATCAATTTGACGACAAATTAATTTGAATTGTATATAGCGGCAAAGGGAAATAAAAATATCACCGATTGTTAGTTTTTTACAGGCCCTTAAAAATAACAGTAAACTTTTGTATGTAAGTAAATTATGTTAAATCGTTCTATTTTGGTCCCGAAAATATGTAGCATCATTTTGTACATTCATTACAGATACACCCTGTATAGGGATGAACTTAGTACTCGTATTATTCGATTTTTTTTTAAATACCTATAGTTACTCATGCAATAAATAAATAAGTATGTAGGTACTACAAAGATACTTTGCACGTAACTGAATTTATTACGTTAGGTAAAACTGCAAACTGATCACTACGATATTTAAATTGTAGCTCTTCCTCTTCAAATTTTAAAGGAACATTACATGAATACTAAATTAAGATAGAAAGACAAAGTGCAACGCTGTCATTTCGTTAGTAATGCGAACGTATTGATTTGACATTCCATTAAATTTACAACACGAATGAACGAAAGAGGAATTTATTAATGCATATGCTTTTATATTGTGTTAAAGAATCCAATAAAAAATGTTAGTAGATATGTAAAATTATGCAAAAACGTTAAAATCTCGCTAAACAGAATCAACGTGTTGTGTCGTAACGAGTCCTTTTTTTTTAATAATAAAATATTGGTAAATACATATACATATATAGGTCTTCCCAGGTTTTTACTGAAGGACCACTTTTACTCAAGGATTTCTCATTTTTCTTATGTGGGTTGTTTTAGATTTTCTTTTAAGTTTGTTTTTATTCTGAGAGTGATTTTTATATTTTTAGGTAAGTAGATACACACGCCACATGCGATATAACCGAAGGTGCAATTAAACAAAAACAAAATTAAATTGAACTTTCTTCTTCTGGCTTCTTCTTCTTAGCTTCGTACTTAACTTACTTATAATTCATACGGCGTTTTAAAGGCAAATTTATAAAAAGGACTACCGAAACTAGCCTCATTTACTTAAAAAGACCCAAAAACATTTAATTAAAGTAAACTGAAATTTTCAAAAAGATTTGGCGTATTTGTTGGCGTATTGGCGATGTTTGGTTTATTTTACACCCTATAATACAAATCTTGACTGCAAAAATATTGTTAGAACAACATCACCTATTTTATTTAGCATTCGGTTGAATCAACTATTATTTTTTTCTTTCGCCGGCTATTCGTGGGTGGCCTAGGACCCTCTCTTTACCTCTGGAGATTTAATATTCCTTCAATTTTGTGGGAAATCTGCGACGACAAGTTATGAAAATCAAAATTCAGTTTATACTTTATAAATCTGTTGCGACACACCTAATTACATTGGGGCGGTCTACAATTTCCTACGTGACCAAACAATGCTCAGGGTGTACCGAAAGATAAACTTAATTATATCCCTTTTGTAACAAACTGAACCTCCATTTAGTAACTGATTATTATTTAAAACACCGACCGGCGCCGATATGTTATCAGGTTGAAAGCCGATCTTGTTTTCCAATCGCTTCTTGTTTTCTTACTTTATTTGAACGTTTATTACTCGTCGTCGGAAATTCTTTTTACCTTAGTTTGTTGTTTCTTAAATCAAAACCGGCAACTACTAATAATGCAATTAGCTACAACTATAGATTCCAATTCTGTTTCGTCACTTTATATTTTGTACTCTAATTTAATAACTCGATCAAATCATACCGACGCCGACGTGAAAAACTTTTTCAACATTGGTTTTTAATTACTTACTGGCCACACGACACACCACTGTATCGATTAGAGTCCAATATTAGCCCAAAGTTGATCGGTCACACATACAATATGATTACCACAATAGAATTACACCACTCTTAATTTAATAATTTAAAAACTAGCAATATAATAATAAAGTTACTAAATATAAAAGGTGTTTCACATTACTTTTATATAATTTTTTTTCCTAAAACATCTCCTTTAGTAATTACTCAAAAGGGAAAGCTCTTGAATTAATGAATGGCAACAATGTTAAATATTTATAAACAAAATTATAACAATCGTTGACAAGTTCTGACATCAGACACAACGCTATTTAACCAATAAAATATCGATGAATATTTTTACTCAAAAACTGTAGGTTTTGCGGGAAAAATGAAAGAGTCAAAAAAGGTTCCAAAAAAAGCGAACTTTCAAACGGGATTTTCTAAATTACAAAATTTTAACCCTTCAAAAAGGCCTTTGAAGAAAAAAACCACCGGGCTTACAATTTTCACTTCCGCGTGAAGATGGAGATAATTGAAAATATTACTATAGATGTCATTCTTCTACGTTCCTCCAAGTTTGAAAAATAAAATAAAAACTAAATTTTACCCTTCCCCTTTCGAGGGGTGTAACTCCGAAAAGAGACATTTTAGGAAAAACATTTATATGAAAGACCTTCGTTAATTTTCGACAATGAAATTTTTCGCATTATTTATGAATCACTCTGTTTATGATCCGACGAGTGTCACACGCTTATATGTAGGTAAAGTATTTCTGAAAAATTTAAATAATTGAAGTATATGTATCAGAAAATATTAAAATTACCTACTTTAAACTTGAAATAAACATTTTAAAATTTTCAAAATATTCAAAGCTCCTCATAATTTGTACCCACCTGTATTGTAAAACTAAAACGCTAGATATTGTAGATAAATTGCTAAATTCAGTAAACGATTCGCTAATCGAGTCCGTCCAGCACAACACGCACCAACTCACATGCAAAACGTTAATCAACTGAAAGGATTTTTATAAAAACGCCATATTCCAAATAGATGATCGCGTTTTACATAAATTTTTAGACATCTATACATATATTTGTTAGCAACCAGTCAGTTTACGTATTCGTATCTAATCGCATGTACAAAATAAAGTTACGTTTAAAATTGTTTATTGTGTTTTAATACAAATAATTTTCTTTTTAAGTAAAAATAAAAATTTCGGGTGTTTAGTTAAACGAAATTCGACTTTATTGTAAAACGATCGTCATTTTGAAACAAAAACTGTTTAGTGCAAGATTTTGAGGACATCTAAATGGAATACAATTTAGAAGAACGATAACGATTTTTATTTTTGGGACAACAAACTATAGCAACAAGTTTAAACCGAAGCCTTTGAAATGATTTGAAAACATTAAAAAACTTGCAGAAATTAAAAAGAGTCACCAAGAAATTAGAAGAAGGGCAGAGTTATGCAGTTATGGTAATTTGGGCGGGGGGGTTTTTTGAAAAATAAACATTTAGTTACATTCATTTACATTTGTTAATTGTGATTAAAAAATAAAAAGCCGTTTACTTTAATTTTTAATATTTCACTGTTTTTCTTCTAACCTTCACCTAAGAGAATCATTTGACTACTGTCCGTTTTTATTCTACGCCGCAGTTTCGCCGATTTTTCCGCAATTTTGTATAGAGACGTAACTCTTTAGTTTTGAACAACTTCTTTTAATGACATTTTATCGTGTCTTCAATATTAATGGCCCTTTACTGATGTTAATTATTGAATATTGTTTAATAGAACTCCCTGTATAAAGTTATTTCAACATTGTTCACGGTACATCTTAGTTTTGGACCGAGCACGGCTGGGCGCAGGTAATCATCGGTAAAATATGGCACGTTCAAAACTTGGCAAAACTTTAAATTGAATATTACAAATATATAATTTAGGAACTTTTTATGCATGACGGCATTGGAATCTATCATGAATAACGTATAAGTAGGTACCTATATTAAAGAAGCATTAATGAAACGAAAACGACAATGTTTGGGCATAGGAATATTGCTGAATAACACAACCGTTTGTAGTTTATAATTCACTTGACGAACTGTAGGTAATTTATTTTCTACAAACAATAATATCAAAGAAATTTTTAATTTTAATTTACATACAGAGACTATTGCTACATAAATATCTGGACTAATTAATAAAAAATATCGCTAAATTTTATTGTTCGTGTCCGTTATCGGTAAGTGTTTTATCCATTAAATTCTGAGGATTTTAAAAGAGTCCCCGGTATTTGAAAAAGTTCGTTAAGAGAAGTTTTATAGTATTGTTCGGTATCACACGCTTATATGTAGATAAAGTATTTCGGAAAATATAAATAGTGGAGGTATAAGTAAGTAAAATTGTTTTTTTGTAACCAAATTACAATATCGGAAGACTTTTTTTATGTTAAAACGGAATTGAATCCTAGGTATAAAAGAGGCATTATGAATAACCTAACTTTTTATTGCCGCTGATACTTGAAACGCACGACGAATAAATCTTTGTTTCAATATTAAAGATTATAATAACATAAGTAAGGGTCGACGTCCATATTTAATCGGCCAGTTACTTCATATGCATAAAATCGATTAATCTAACATGGACAAGTTATTATTGGATTACTAATTGTAAACTACTAAACCTACTACGTTTTAACGAAATCAAATTGCAATTCAATAATCGGAGTATAATGCATTTTATCCTTCGATGCCGTCAAAATTCCAGAATTATTACAATACATATTTTTTTTTAATTATGTAAGTCGTACTAAACAATTAATTCCAAAATTATTATTTATTCAACTTTAACGGTTTATAATAGTAATCTTTATGTTGAAAATGTTATTTTCAAAAGTAAGTCGAGACTAATGACTAAATCATAAAACCAGAAGTAATAAAAATACCTTGTTCAGATCAAAATTCCGAGAGACGCTCGAATTTCCAGGGAATGCTTTTGCGTGAGGAAAATAATTTTAATTTCCCGTAGACCATAATGAATATAGATGAGTTGAATGGAGGAGGAAAAAAGATAAAAGAAATGAACGTGGCGTACGCATTGTGCCAAAGTTTTCTAAATATTATGGTATATCGATTGGTTTTGCTTTGAACTCCCAACGTAATTTTGTGATATCGACAATTTATTCGAATTCTACTACTTTCTTATAGTTGCGCACTTCCGCATTATGTGCAGATCGAATAAACTATTGAATAGTATTAGCATAAATGTGTTGCGAACATACCGGAAAACATCCACGAACTAATTTGAATAACCGAAGTTACATAATATTTACGAGACTTTTCAACTTTACAGCTAGGTCCTTTCGAAATAATTTAACTTTTTAAAATTTTATACAGGTAATTTCAAGTTCCGCATAAATCTTAATCTTTTCAAATTTTAACTATAAAATAGACTTTGCGAAAAGTAAAGTGATCGTCGTATAAAGCGGTAAAGTTTGTTAAAAGTTCAATTGCAAAACATGTCTTTTTTTCATGTAGGTATTTGAAAATTGCGTATCAACTTTTCTTGTTAAATTTTTAAACGTTCATTTAATAAACTTTTAAACTATAAACATACTTATCATTAAAAATATCTACGTATTTTACGAAAGAAAAAAATGAAAATAGTAAAAACTATTAAGAAAAAGTAAATAGAAAACGTAAGTAGGTAGGTACACTTGCCACAGAAAAAATCGGGACAGTTCAAGGATAGAATTTTAAAAATGTTTGGTTGTGAATTGGGTTTTAGGTAAAATGCTTGTATTTTTAAAAGGGATTATTGTAAGCCATAAATCATCATTGTTACCTACAAAGTGGACAACTCTTTGTCAACAAAATACTTTAGAAGCAAGTGGTGGGCAGGTTTAGTTTACGCTTTCTGTAAATTTAAAAATTTATTGATCGACGTAATATATCGATCGCGTTTTACCAAAAGGACGTAACTCACACTTTTTGTGAAAATGAATTATTTTGACTATCTTACGCATTTAAAGCAAAGACATCGTCTGATAAAATCTAGTAACAATATTTCGATTTTTTTCACCGGAAAAATCGATTTATATTTCCGCAACACGTATCTTGTTATAGCTACGTGGCGACATAACATGTGCTCTACTGTAAAATTTACTTTTTGTGGATTACGCCCTTTTGGAAAATCTGCGTCGATATGATCGATAACATGTAGATTTATATAAAAAAATGGTTACTTACACACACAAAATTAATATGGCTTGAAAAATATTTCGTCTTGTTAATAGTGCTTCCGCAATTAAACTTAATAAATCACATTTTTGATTTTTTGCCTTGACTTTTCTTTAACAAAGACTTAATAACTTTTCCAAATCGGACCTATACATTGCTACAGCTTTTTTGCTTAAAATTACTTAAGAAACGCGCCCCTAACGTTTGGTAGATTCCTCCCGGAACATCCTGTATGTATCCTTAATTACTATATGTGTTATTTAACCTACGAACCTTATATCCAAGAACAAGAAACGATAAATAAAATAATTATGTAAGTAGGTATGTAATCATTCTTTGTGTGAATAGTAAAGTAATAAAGATACAATTCTTTGGCCGAATTAATATATTATTTATTCATTAATTGTTTCCATCGTTTATATATTTGTAGCACTAAAGATAGCTCCAACCAGAGCCGAAATATATGGTGTTAGTTGTTCCAAGTTTTTATATTGGCTTATTACCACAATTTTTAAAAGAAGTTTAGTAAAGTAAGCATTCAGTCACTAGTTTTAATTTTAAGGCGATCCCCTACCTTTCAGTAAGTTTATAAACTTCAATGGAAATCAAGATTTCGCACTTTTATGTTTTAGAAAAAAAAATTTTTAATGATATTTGGTATCGAAATCATCAGTATAAAAAAGGAAATTATCCCACAGCGATGAAATTATCGTAAGACGTCAAAATTATATCAAAAATATTACATTTAATAATCAAACAGGGTTACATCAGGTTATAAACAGAATAATGGATTAAATCTACAAGTTTTAGACGAGAGCGGTATAATGGAGTATCGACAGATATACTGAACACATCTTTCACTGGAAACAAATATTTTGAAATGTATTTTTAGACTTCATCAGTAATTATAATTGTAGAGGAAGGAAATCAATATATAATTCAATACATTGACATTATTGTAGAAAAATATTTAAAAAAGCATCAAAATATCAAGGAAATAAATAAATAAATAGTAATATTATCGAAATCATAGTTGTTTTCATAACGATCACATTCTAAATTAACTTTAGAGAAATAAGTAAAGAAATGCCAAAAATCATAATTCGCAACTTTGTTGGGTGATGTTTGCCTGTTACGTTCTCGTCTAACAATAAGTAGAACCCGTAAATTCAATACATTGTTCTCTTTGTAACCTTTTTCTATTCTTTTACTACGGATTAGAAAATGTCATATATTTGATATAATTTTGACGTCTTACGATAATTTCGTCGATTTGGGATGATTTCTTTTTTTGTGCTGATAATTTTGGTACCAAACATCATATAAAAAATTTATTCTAAAACATAAAAAAGAGCAAAATGTGGATTTTCATTTGATTTACATTGAAGTTTGTTAGCTTACTGGAAGGTAGGACTCGTCTTAAAATGCAAAAGGCTATTTCAACCTTTCCGATACCTAACATCTTTAGAACCTCATCTATGTAGGTAACAATGCTTTTATGGGTTAAGCCTTATGTACTTGCAAACAGTTTATTTAAAACCCGATTCACAACAAAACATTTTTTAAATTCTGTCCTACTGTCCCGATTTTTTCTGTGGCGAGCGTACCTACCTATAAAGCAGTAAAAAATATGAACTAAATAAGTAAAGATCGTTATAACTCGATAGCTATAATAACGTTATACAGGGCGAGTTAAAATAGTTGCACCCTTCCCCCTCCCATTAGTTCGTCGAATATTCATATTAGAAAAATATTTTCTTAACAAAAATTGTTCAGGATGATTATGTTATTGTATAGATGTTTTACATCAGGGCTTAACGAGACTATTTTTAAATGACAAAGAACTATCTTTTCTATTATAAAAATATTTTGGGATTCTATAACAAAATTACACGGTTAAATATGATTAAAGTTGATAAATGACCTATTTAGCAAGTTCTTGATAAAACAATTGCCCTTTTAGAGGTTTATTTTCAATAGTAAACAACAAATTTACTCTGTTTATAAATCGAAAAATTAAATATTGTTGATGTAAACCTTTCCCAGAAACCATAGTGCTATGTCGCAAACCCTTGCCTTCTTTAATTTTAGGTACTTAATAGCTTTTGAATATATTAATTACCCAACCACATTTATCATGTTTTTTGACAAAAAAAACCGAAAGTCTTATAAAGAAATAACTACGAAAAAATTGAATCAAAGAGATAAATTTCGTTAATTTACTTCAAAAGTTCAAGCAGAATAGCAAAATAAACTACTCAAACCTCTAATCGTTCCAATCAATAAGCAATAATGTATTCATATTACATTTAATCAAATATTAAAAAATGTTTGTTCGGCAGTTAGTGGACGTGTAGGTGAAATTTTATTTTACGCATACCTACAGCAATCTTATCGGTGCTTTGAATACAAGTAAATTAGTTTTCGTTTTATCTATAAACAGTAATCGACCTGTCAACAGATAACGTTGTACTAAAGGTATTATTAAAGACAATTTTAAAGGAAATAGGTGTATGTATACTTAACTGTTCCCGGATAAATTGAATTTTTGAAAGTTAAATATGCATGAATTGAATAATTTTCTCATTTCCCCATTTAAATACTAATATTTATTTACATTCGTAATAAGCCAATTTACCTTTCTAATTGGGAAGGGTTAAACGGAACCTCCGATGAATTGTGCAACATAAATGGTTTATTTTTTAATTATGTTCAAATTGCCTTTAACGAACTAATTTGAACGTTAACTGTAACTGAACTTTTGGGTCTTCCGTTAAATTTCCTACTTAACAATTTCGTATACGTAGTGGTGTTCTCGAAAACTGATTACTCCACAGGAACATTGAAAGAAATTGTAGTAATTTACGGACTGTATTGCGGCGTCGGCTTATTTACTCCGGTTCAACTTCTGGAAAGTTGAGGCTTAATATTTCTCGGAAAAATTATCCTTATGACTAATGTTCAGTTGCTAAAACAAAGATGGTGGTTTCAATTGTTCTGTTGAAAACGTAATGAAACAATTGTGCGTTATTCAAGATAGGTTCTAATTTACGGCATCAATAGAACCTTATATTTTTACAGTAATACAATTGTAATATTTCTTTGCCATGTCATATTATGTGCGCATTTAAATCATCGATGGAATACGCCACGTTCAAAACTGTAAACTGAATATTACAAATATACAATTTACTAACATTTTATCGATGACGTGCATTGGAATCTATAGTGAATAACGTATAAATATTATATCTCACATTAACACATATCTATAGGTAAATATTGTGCATTATTTAAAATATTTTTAAAGACAAAGAAAATTCTCAAAAAAAAAGGATAAGAAATAGATCGCAATCAATCTGTACGCCAGAATTTTTAAAAGCCTGTAAGATAGGAAACAAAAGGCAAATTGAAAACTCTCTCGAAACGACATTCGTCTGCTAACCCTCTTTAAACAATAAAATCTAGGACAAAAATATTCATTTATCATCTTAATTGACAGTTACAAATACGTATAAAATACATATCAGTAACGCACAGTTTTGCCGAGGCATATCTGACTGACAGTCTTGATTCCGAATTAATCTACGCAATTGACAGAATGTAATTTATTACCTATATTTAAAACGTTAATCGCCCCCCACCCCCAATTTAACTCGGCTTAAATACGCTTACCTAAAGCTTGCGCAAAAGTTTAAAGTGAATATATCGTGTTAGGAGCTCGTTTAATCTAAATCCTAGGGTGGAAAGTAAAAAAAAGTTTTAATAAATTAGAAATTGTAAATTGAAAATGTAAAACATTTATTATATAAAAACTTAACGTCAGGTAATTACAGTATTTGGACTTTTTATTGACGACGAGTAGGAAACTATTTATTATTTATTGTACTTTAAACACTGGGCCGTTTCACTTTTTTAATTTAAGCCCCAGTCTTTCAATCGTCACATGAAGTTCCAAATAAGCTAATTGTAAAATAATATTTATCTGGATACTTTTGTTGGGACAATCGTTTTCCATGAAAGATTATTCAGTGAATAGCTTTAGGGCATATTTACCCTGCAAAAGGTCGGATAGTTTTACTTTTTGTATTTATTTTAGTATTGGGGTTCCAGTAAAAATCCAAGTTTTCGATCATGGCGCACTTCCGCTCGCATCGTCATATTGAAACGATGGCGCCGAAAACGAGTTTTTCGATATAATCTTCTTTCTGATTCATTTTACGATAAAAATACTTATACGACAAAATAAACTAGAGAAAATTTTTTATAATTTATATTCTTATCATTTTTCTTTAGAGTTAATAGTTTCGAGTGCCAACGCCACGAAGTTCACTCTATCACATAAAGTAATAGTTGAATAACAGAGAAAAGTTACATAAAATATGTATTATCAAATAAAAGGGAACAAAAAATTACTTAATAATGGCAAATTAGAAATTCGAAAAAAAACACCTTAAAATTTATAAAAATCATAAATATAAAAATTCTTACGGAACTTCTCCGATAAAATTGCGTTAAAATTTAATGATTTGTGGCCAAATTTAAATGTTTTAAATTTGATTCTAGATTTCTAGGTCGAAAATACGAAACCAGTTGTGAATATTGTTAGTAGCAAAATTTAAAGTCTTTCTATTGCAATGGTCCTTAACAACTTGATGGATTTCTCATCATAAATAAGTACTGAACAGATTAGTCAATTTTTTTACGGCCTAACGGCTTGTCATATAAAAACAAATAGTATAAGACAGATTTTATAGTAGATATAGGTACTTAAATAAAATAAGAAGCAAATTTTACTTTGAACTTTTTCTAATGTAACCAATAAATTAAAAGTTTTGAAAAAAACGAACACTCGTCATTACAATTTTTGTTAATTAACAAGACGTATTTATCAACATAATGGTCAATTTTGTTTTAACTGTCTAAAAGATACTGTGCGGTACTGTGCCAAGGTCGAAATTTTCAATTTTTATCGGGACCTCAATATCTAAAACATCCAAAATCAGAACTACTATCAAAATTAAAAGTGAAAAGAATCTTCCCTTAATTTTTTTTTTAGTAAAATTATTTAATTAAAATAAAACTATTGTTAATGATAATACGATGTAGTTCTAATTTGTTCAAACTGATTAAAATACCTGGATATCTTTGACATGAAATGTATATATGTACCTATAAATAAACGTATAGCTCATCCAAACCTATATGATGTCACGTCATCAACAAAAAGTTACTAGATTGTTTATTTATAATTCGGTTTAATGTTTGGAAAATGAGATATTCTATAAATGATTTACTTGTGCACATATTAGATGGTATAAAGAAAGACTACAATTTATTAGAACTGCCAAAATATGAGGTGCGAGGTGACAGCACTGTCTGAAACGTCATCGTCTAGTAACCTTGTATTGATGACGTGAACATCATATAGGTTTGGATGAGCTATAGTAACTTTCCTAATTATCTATGTCAACGTAAAATACTGTTCCTTTAGATTTGAATTGAAAGCTTTTTAACAATTTATTTTAATCAATAAAATTGGCGTTAGTAATGGTAACTTAAAGATAATACTCTAGTCAAAGAGCGAAAAATTACTTGTAAATAAACCGAAACAAAATGGAAGTTTCTTTACCGATTTCATTCCTTTGTTCATCGAAGCGCTCTGAACAAAATTAGATATTAAAAGCTTAATTAAGAATATAGTCAATGATAAACTGCAGGATAAAAGCTATTACCTAAGCTTTGAATCCGAACAATGTTTTATACGATTTTCCGTGCTAATTACAATTTTAATTAAAAATAATGCATTTTAAAATATTTTAGTCTTACTTTTGTGTGCGATTAAAAGGAGGTGATCAGCGACGACCGCCTTAGAATGAAAAACAACCCTCGCTCGATCGCAAGAATTATAACAACCTCGTAGTTGTCGACACTTAATGAACCAAAGTACGCATTAAGAACTGAATAATGGTGTCTGGGGCAGTGGATGGCGACCTCCGTTGCGTTGGTGGTTTTTGTTTGGAGAGAAATCACGTATCATAGGTTACCCTGGACGAGGATCGTAAGTGCTGGGGATTCGATTCTTGATCCCGAGACGAAGCGGACGTCGCGTGGTCCACTTTATCGGGAAACGGCTTATTTTATATTTTAATAAAATATTGGCGATCTGAGCGTTAGTTTAATTTATCCGAGATTATTTTTGGAGCTTTCACTTCATAATTTCGTTTGTAGATATTTTATGACCAATACATTGTTTATAGATTTTTTTATTTGTCAAATTTTAACGCAAGAATTAGTACTTAAAATTGGTACTTAATTAATCCAAGCCCGATCGCATTACAATTTTGAAGTTTTTTATCAAAGAAATGAAGGTATTTATTGGTTTATTAAAAGTTGGGTTGAGGAAACACAAAAATATTCTAGGATAACACATGACTTGACGATGCGTGTATAGACAGCTTAAATTTTTAAAACTTCTTGGGATGTTAGTACAATTCTATTTTCAAATTTTAAGATAAACACGTTTTGTTATACTACCACTGTTATTTTATTCTTCCTTTTGTTATTCTTTTTCTCTTTGTATTGTTAAATTTAAATATTAACATAAGTTTAGGTTTAGAAAACATCTACGTCTGCACATTTCATGAACAGTAATAAAAAGTGGAATTTATTGATTTATTTTTAAAGCGATATTATTTCCAATTCAAAAATATCATTCTTAATTATGTTTTAGTTATAATATTTAAAATTGATAATAAGCAGTACCTGCCCAATTGGTTTTTAAAGAAAACGAGAAATATTTATTCCGATCAAGTATATTTTTTACTCGATTAAATTTAAATTAACGGATTAAATCAAAAATATCTGGGTTTTGTTCTTAGCCCACGAAAAGTCTGATGAAAATGGAGGGATTAAAGCTTTCGTAAATTTTTAAGGATTAAAGTTTTAAAATTTTGATGCTCCATTAAATAATTAATTATTATGCCCTGTAATCCTTTACGTTATTGTTTTTTTTTCTTAATTATCTTCCAGATTAGTTAAATAATTTCTTCCCAGTTTAGTTAAATCGTCCGTTATTGAAATAATAGCGAGTTCACGAGAAAGCCTTATTTGCTTTGTTAAGATTGAAAGTGTCTCGAATCGATTTTTAATGAACATTTCAAATACTTGGGTAGCTTAAAATAATTTTATCGGTTATACACCTACTTTCTTGGTTTCTTTGTTTGGTGGAATTTTAATTAGAGTCTGATATAAATTCGCCAACAAGAATTCTGGGCATTATTTACGGGCTGGTATAGTCCAGTAATTTTGGGTTTCATCTGCCGAAAATTTCCAGTTAGCAGGATTTTTGTATACTTACACCTTTATTTTGATGTTTTAAAGAACGTGTTAAAAGTCCCAATCGATATCATGCCGGCGGCGTTGCGAGATATTCGAGGGCAAAGTTCACGAAAAATGATTTTTCTTAATTATCTCGCTTCCTATGACCCGGAGATCGATTGAGGTTATTTGTATTATAGATCCTGAAATTGTCTACAAAAAAGTTTTCATACATTTTATTCGTACAACCAACCGTTTTCGTGATATAAAGCAGAAAAGGTATAAAATTTATACAAATGCATTCGTTTTCACACCATTTTGGAGGAATTGTTTTACATGAAAATTACTGGACTAGTATTTGATAATAATGGCACTATTCGTCTGAAAATGGGGTTGATTATGTTAACTTGCGTATGTTAACCGCGTATAGTAAGTAATTCGGGGCACGTTTGTATCAAATACGTATTTATTCTACAATGCAGTCACTCGTTTACTATTTCTGAACAAGATATACAATGACAGATATGGTAGGTGATATACGTTGATATTTTATACATACGTTAATATAATAACTAAAACTGATGTTATAAACATACTTAACAATGGAATTTTTTTTTAGAAATAAAACCGTCCTTTCGACGCGACGGCGACGTGAAGCTTTAGTTAAAGAGATACTAACTTAACAAATTAATTTAAAGTCTTATTCTTCCGATAAAAACTATGTTATATAAAATTTAAATTAAAAACTTACTGAAATTAATCAAGAAAAACGTTAGCGTTGAAATAAATTCGAATACTTTTTTTATGATTTTATGATAATTTACGGATAAGTGCCTAATTAAAAACTGTAAAAACTTAATATTCAATAACCTACATTGAACTTTTTTCAACGTTTAAATTTAAGATCTTAGAAACCGTCAATTAACTTCGAATATACGGATGATTGAAAATGCAGTAAGTGTTACAGTAAGCTCGCGTTGATCCGACGTTTTTGAGACCATAAGGGTCTGTTGGATTAACAAATATTCCGGATTAGCCAAAATATACTTAGATACAAACAATTAATAAGGTTAGGTCTGTTTAATATGTTTAACGTTATTTAAAATTTAAAAACCCGTTTCGAGATGTTTAGTTTCTTGCCCTTATAAGCGAAAGTTACTATCCGAGCTTTCTAAGAAGTGTGTGTCGAGTTAACGCGATTTTACTGTATGTATCCATACAGTTTACATGCTTTCTTATTTAATAGTTTATATTGTATACCTACACTTTAATAAATCATTTACATTAAGATTATTTTGTCATTGTCGATTCACAATTTTAGAATTTAAATTATCAAATTTCTTTTACATACCTACCTACATTTTAAGTTAAATGAAGTATTAACTTAACTGTATAAAACATATTTCAACTTACAAAAGGTACCGTAGAATGGGGCTATATGCAACAATTATTTTTGTTTTAGAGTTATAATACAATTTTATATTTTTAAAGTGTATTTTTACACGTTATTGGAAATATGTTTATTAAAACTACTTCTAGGCATAAAAAGTTTGAAAAAAAAATTAATAACAAATGTCCATTTTCCAGGTTCTTTTATCATTAACCACAAACGCGGTGTTATTTGGAATAATAAAAGTTTTGTGACTAAAACAGAGTTCGGTTATAACTTTTTTCAAATAGGAACATTTTGAGAACGACTATATAAGTATCTAAAAAACAATTAATAAAAACCAATTATATTTGTGATTTTATATGAGTTTCGGAACTTTGTTGTTAGTTGCCAATATGAAAAATTAATAAAAACGTTCAAATATTTATTTTAATCAAATTATAAAACATATCCTTTAAACGATTGTAGGGGTTGAAGTCGTAGATATCTTTTGCGGTCATTGACAAGTTGTATTGTAACAAATACTTAAAATGTTTCCTCATTTAAGTAGATATCTAAGTAGCTATTTGTTATTCATTTTATTTTTTATTATATTTTACATTTGCATGTGTTGTTCTAATAAAATTTCTAATTAATTTTTGTAAAATAAAAATCAATTTCGATAACGGCACTTCGATAAATGTACGAGAAAAAACTCGAAATAACACTGAAAGTTACTAACACTCATTACGTCATTATGGAATGTTTAGTTTTTAGATTTTGCTTTTGGTCCTTATGTTTGGTAAAAAACCAAAATTAAAGTACCTACTTGCCTATTTGCATTTAATTATACTTTAAAAGCCCGTCGAAATTACTCAATTTTTCAAAATCATAAAACTAATACGGGCACCACTTTTAGTTCAAACCTCTCAATATTAAACGTAACTGTTCCAAAAACAGGCATGTTATTAATTATGTTAAATAAAGTAATCTAACTTTTACGTGTAAACCGAAAATAGGAATTGCATTCATAAATGAAAATATTCACAATATCTGCACTCTCCTACAACGGGGGCCATAAATTAAAAAGTTCAGATGTTTTAGCTGCTGACCCAACAGTCAGTTTCACTTTCCGAGTTCTTAAAAATCTTTAAAGGGAATATACCCTAGTAAGACGATTATCAAATTAATAATAGCAATAACTCGAAAATTATTGATTTTAGGAAAAATTTTTATTTAGGTTTTTTGTTCGTTTTAATCTTACCTATCCGTAGTTTTTTTCCGCGATATTAATTCCGCGATGTTTATGTTATTTGTATTATTTCTGCCACATTTTATTTTTATTACTTCACAAGAAAATATTTTTGGACAATAAATTATTAGTTTATTATTTTATGGTGGAAAAGCAAAAAGTAGCCTTTTTGTTATAAATGCTTCCATTATAAAAAGGCTAGAGGAGCGTAGTCGTATTACGGAAAAGCTATGAATTATCAGCCAATTTCAGATATACACGTTTTTTCGATAATAAGGCGGCGTTTTGTAAAAAAGTTGATTTTACAATTAACTTACGACATATACATAGACATATATTTATTTAAGATTGAATGTCAATAAAATAGGCACAGAGAACTAAAAAAAGCTACTTCTTAAAGTAAAAATAGCTCTTATTGCAAATATTTGATTATTTCGGTTTCTGTAACGGCGCTAGCAAAATAGAAATTGGCGCTTGCTGGCACTAGGTGTCAACAATAATAATCCGTAAAAAAATCAAGAAAATTGAACATGAAATTTTTCGTTAACTTGCCCCCCCCCCACAATTGAAATGCGAATAGTTACTAAACCAATTTGGCGCTAGCTTTTGGCGAAGTGGTGCTAAAAAGCGCTAGGTCTATTCTACTTAATGCGCCTTTTAAACATTTAAAATTCGCAGTGAGGGGGGGGGGGCTAGCGTTAACTTGGCCGCCCCCAAATGTTTTTCGAAATATTTAGGTTTCGGTAGTGGCGCTAGCTAAACTAAAACTAGGTATGGTCGACAATAAACGACAAAAAAAATTAGAATCTCAAAAGTACTTAAAACCATGAAGTTGCTCCCCCCCCCCACCTTTGACCTACAATAACTTCAGAGCCAAAATAGCGCTAGCTTTTTGCAATGTGGCGCTAAAGACCGCTAGGTCTATGCTATCTAATGCGCCTTTCAAACGTTTCAAATTCGCAATGGGGGGCTAGCGTTAACTCCCCCCCCCCCCAACTGTTATACCGTTTTACGGCGTAACCGTTATGGCGCTAGCTCTAATTTTTGGGCGCTAGCTATTGTGCGTTTAGCGCAAAACGCCTTTTATAAAAATTGTAAGTGAGGGGGGGGGGGTAAGTTAACGTACTTCTATATATTGAGGATCGTAATTTAACCTTAAGGCAGCACCAAGTTGCCGTTTATACTTATGCGGCATCGTTCCAAATTAGCCTGCAAAACGTCTTTTGTTTATTTTACAGTTGTTTTCAAAATATTGAAAAGATAACGTAAATTATTTGCAAGGAATAATGACTTAAGATTTCAACAAAGGTACCTGAAAAATATGAAATCTAAATATTCTCAATTAGTTTCAATGTGAATGTTTCCAACTTTCCATTCTGCGGTATTTCAAAATAATACCGATATAAGTAATAAAATATAGGTACAACTGAAGACGTGTACAAATCTCTAACGTAAGAAATTTCTAAAGTATCTGAAACGCCTTAAAATACAAAATAATTTCGTAAAACCTCACCTCGAACAGATTTTGTTTTAAAAGCACCTACTTTGTAAAACTCTTAATTAAACAGTATACATTCCTTCTAAATTTACCCGAATTATTTTGAAGTTTACAATAATAAGTCTTATTTTCTTATCTTTCAATAAATAAACTTCTTCAAATGTAAAGACGAAATGGGAAAATTAAAACATTCTATTTATTTCGAAACAAAACATCGGTCGATCAAAAATTTTCTAATATGTTTATCTTTCAATAAAACTGTTTTCAGATTCCGTTAGGGTAACATCAGGAAATCAGAAATGGCGAAGTAAAATTCCCACTCAATTTGTTTTTATCAAATTCAGTTTTTGCATTCGATTTATGATCAAATCAAATTGATCGTGCAATTTACCTAAAACTAGGTTACGTATTCGATGGAATAGTGTTAAACCGTATGTAACTTACTTCACATACTTGAATTGAGATTTTCAACTATTTTAACTTTGTGTTTTAACAATGTTGTATGAGTTTATTGGCACTCGCGTGTAATTAATTGATTTTTTGTTAAAACTCATACCTGCCCTTTTGTTACGGCTGAAAGGATCAGAACTACATCTGTTTCCTATCTAATCGTTTGATCATTCAACTGAATTTAGCAATATTTCGCAACAACTTCAAGATATACACTACGCGCATAGTAGATAATTTCACCTGTCTATTTATGAAAGTCAAAACTGACAATGAGAGTATTTTTATGTGTTTAAAATTACATAATTATTCACCTATAATTTATACATTTTTTTATAATGTAAGTGAAAATTATTTAAAAATGTCATTATGTTACCTATTGGGTATTGTGGAATAATTTACGCAATGAACTCATCAAAAACAATCCTTCGTTTCGCTATCGCAAAGTTAGAATTAGAACTAGAACTTAAGAACTTAATATCTATATTGACCATTACGGTCCCCGGAGATAAATCCGCTAAAGGTATATTTCTAGGACACGTAATCAACTATATATCTGACTGGAATTACTACCCGCAATTTCTGAACGGTACTGAAAAACAAAATGCAATCAAACACATAATAAATGATATCTCCTGGGTAAGCATTTAAATTAAAAGCGACTATTTTGATCATTTAATGTACCGAACTTACAAAACAAAGTACAATTTGTTGTACTTGGAAACTAATGTAAGATGAATCAGACGTTTATTAATAAAACATTGTTTCCTTAGAACCGCATCTACTTTCACGTGTTAATGTTTACCACAGAGCTAATAAATTACCATATTTATTAATTTAGTGTTTAAATAATAAATATGTATATACAACAATAGTACAATAAAATTTTGTTGTCCCTTTATCACCTTTCTCTATGGATATTTTAAAGCACTTTTCAGGAATCGTGGAATTTTTATATATTTTTTTCTTCCTTTTTGAAACCATCAAAAATCTGCAAAAGTTGTAATTTTTTTTTAATATTATGCTTACGTATTTAACTGCTTCAAAGTTCTTCTATCACTTGATTAAATGCTCTCTTTCAATAACGTCGTCGTAGCTATACACCACCTCACATATTTACCAACAATCAACTAAAGAATTGACTAATTAAAAGTTGTGGTGACGGGGCGTCAAATTTATTAAGTATTTATCGAATGAAGTAGCCTTTGAAGCGCAAGCATCCATGTACAGTCGGGTGCAAAATTAATGTCGCCAATTTCGAGCAATGCGCGGGCACACGCGACACAACGAACAAATTACGATAAAAATATTTAAAATTCAACTTTGTATAATTGTAATTTGTCTCATTCGTCGTAAGTACTTTTCCTATATTTGTTTATTGTGTCGCGTGTTGCCCCCCCCCCTCAATGCTCGTGATTCGCGACATTAATTTTGCACCAGATTACTTAAAAAAAACATGTAACACAATTTATCATGTCGTAAAATATTTTTCAAATTTTACATATAAAGGCGTCTTATGCAAAGATAAAATTTTTAATATACAGATTAGGAAAAATAAGTTCGAAATATAAATAAGCTTCCCAATGCAGATAAGCGACTGGTCTCTGAAACAGTTGACCAGTTGAAAATATAACAGATTTACGCGATGAATACGAAAACGGTTCACTGCACCATTGTAAATTTGGTCGCCTCCCACTTATCTACTGTCCTTATCAGTACTTATCTAGTATCAAAATATTCGCGAGACGGATTACTTCTCGTTAGGCAGAAACGAGATTATTTTTACGACGTTCCATTGCATTCGAGACATTATTTTTTATAATAAATGTAACAAATAATTTCTCATTTGAAAATAAAATAAATTCTAAAAAAACAATAATGTTAAATTTTCAAAATGCTACGTAAAAATTAAAGCTCTAAAAAAGAATAAATATTACAAATCTAATGTAACAACGGTTCAAGTAAACCTTGTTGTGCCAAACAATAATCAAGTCTGAGGGGAAGGACGTGACGTTCTAATAGTGTTATAATTAACTACCTACTGGTTTATTTATGGTGTACATCTATTGTATTTTCAACTGGTCAACTGTTTGTCATACCAGTCGCTTGAATGCATTACAAAGTCTAAGTATATTCCGAAATTATTTTTCCTAATTTGTATATTCCATAAATTGACTTTTCCAAATTTTTATGAAGTTTCCCATTTTTAATCTATAAAGGTTCACATTTTAAAAGAAAAATAATTCAAATCAGAGTGTTTTGAACCGGTTCCCAAATAAAAACCTAATTTTCCTCCACCACTACTACCTACCTATTATTTATTTATATATCTCTACTCATTCAGAGCCCCCAAAAAAGCTTCGCGAGCCTTGCGTAACAAATGATTTATACGTGGAAAAGTTTGTTCTTCATTAACTTAATTAAGCTCCAAAGACGCATATTTATGTAATAGAAACTTACTTCAGAAGTCAACAGTATGCTATTACTTCCTACATGTTCCGACTGGATAATATTACGCTTGAGAAAAACATATCTAAATCTTACTTCTCCCTATAGATGCATAAAAATATCAGTTCTAGAATCTAATAAAAATAAATTAATTGTGCCGGAACGTTCAACGTTTAATTGTGCAATGTTAAAAACGTACAGATAATAAATCAAAATTAAACGTTGCAGATTTGAATTCAGAAATCAGTTCGAGCGAATTTAAGATAAAATGCCAACCGAAAAACGGAAATGTAAAGTTTTACGTTTAGGTATTCCTTAAGAATAAATAAAGGAATTTCCAAAGTAAACCTGGTAAGACAACGTTAGAATTCTAAATTTTGCAAAATGGTAAAAGACAAATATCTACGATTCTATATTTATTTTAATTAAACTTTATTAGCTTTTAATGTCAATATTATTTCCGTCTTGTTACCTACACTTTATTATACAAGGTACTGAATTTCTGTTTACAATAATTATTATTAATACCTATATAATATTCTATTTGATTGTATCTAATTTAAATTTAAATATCAATTAAATCAAAAGGAAAAAATATAAAATGTCGTGTTAGGCATGTACTAATTGTAAACAATTGCCAATTAATAAAGTTATGAAAATTGTTAGATTGTATTTACAATATGTATTCAATTTCATCGAGTAACAATATTTACCTACTAATTAAAATTGGTTTTTAATGCCTATTAAGTATCGCGTAATTATCTTTCCCTAATAAGTAATAACGAAATCGAATTATTTTGTGAAAATGAAATTGTCGGAAGTTATGGTAGGTACCTATTTATATATAATTTCCGTTTTACATATATCGCACAACATAATATAATATATAGCCGAAGGCTATACGTTATTTTGTCATCAGCCACATTCTTGTGAAAATAAAATTTAATTTTGAAACCATTTTGTACTGTGATTTAGGGTACTAAAAATGATGTTTACACGTTTGTTATTAACAAACATACCTACTTTATACGTAAATAGCGTATTTTAATTATGACTTGTCGCATAGTTCTGAAATTGAAACTATTATTTTTGGCACATGTCATACTACATTTTTGTCGCGTACATTATTGTTTCTATCTTGTAACTCCTTGTGCCCGAAATTCCATATCAAACTTGACGTTTACGATTACAAAAAATTAAAACTTCGCAAGAGCGACTTGCAGGGAAGAATTAAACCTATCAGCCTTCAATTTTTTTACAAATAACTACCTATGAGAGTAGTTTGTGAAAATAAATAATAGAGCTTCGATACTTGTCCATTTTTGAGTACACAACCATAAATATACTGTCTTTCACATTTTTTTGTAAATTTTAGGGATAAAAATCTCTGGTGGACAATCTGCTAAAAATTTAAACTTAGTACGTTTTAAAGTACTATAAGAGAGTAAACTGTGGTAAAAAGTATGATTTAAATAACCAGTGATATCGAATAATTACATCGAGGCTGAGGAAAATGAAGAAAATCATTTTAATTTATTGTTAGGTAGGTTCTTTTTATAATTTTTTTGTAACAATCGTTTGTTTATACCTAATTTTTTTCGTGATTTTTTGTATATATTTGCCCACTAAAGAAATTTCAATGTTTTTCCATTTTGGTGATTCTTTAATTTCTAAATTTAATTTTTAACCGAATTATATCTACCTATTTTGTAACGTTAGATTATCAATTTTTAAACATAAATTCATATTCGGCGATCCTAAAAACCATAAAAATCCTATTTTTTTATTTTATTTTTTGATTATAACACTTCAATTGTAGAAATTGTTACATTTTAACGTATACATTTTTAATATTTTCACTCTTTAGAAAAAATTTTAGACTTTCGAAATGGCGGTAATTTTTAAAGGGTAAACTTTTTAGTTATCACTGTTACAAACTCAATAAAACAAGTTTTACGAAAATTCATATATTTTACATATATCGCACAACATAATATAATATATAGCCGAAGGCTATACGTTATTTTGTCATCAGCCACATTCTCGTGAAAAATAAAATTTAATTTTGAAACCATTTTGTACTGTGATTTAGGGTACTAAAAATGATGTTTACACGTTTGTTATTAACAAACATACCTACTTTATACTTTATTGGGCTTCGAGTTTTTTCATTTTTCACGTCTAACAACACTGGTCTATTATTATAAATAAAAAATACGTGAATATTAAGGATCTGAATATCATAGGTATAAAAGTTTAATAATTACTTTATGGTAAATTACATTATTCGACGAAATATTTTATATCACAGTAGAATCAAGATCGTGAAAGCCCGTCGTGGAATTAAATAAAACAGAAGAAAATTCTCGAAATGTATGATACCTAATGATTGTAATTTTTATAACTTGTTTTATACAACATGGCTCTAAATTGTACACCTCTCAATATAACTACTCAATTCCATATAATTATGGAAATAAGTAAAAACTTTTATAAGAGCACGTGTCCAAAATATGCGAAATAAATAAGTTCCTGCCTATATATCGCAGCGAGATTTATTACTAAAATATAGTGAGTGTGCCTACCAACTACACTCCATTTTGCATAAATTTGTTTTGGTCTTCTATTTTTATTAGTGCCGTAAATATGTAGATTTCATTCCGCTAGTATTTTTTATGACTGACGAAATTGCAATTAGATTTTGTTTCGACGATTTCTGTTAATTTTCATTACATAAAACACGTAATTATCTATGCTAGTCGTTTTTTTTTTTGTTAACAGTGCCAGTTTTGAGTAGATCTTTTTTTTAGAAAATAAATTTTGAAAATACCTATCTATCTGTTTAAAAATTAATTTATTCGAAAGCGTCACTTGCTATGAAAAAAATATTAACGTGACAATTTATTTCAAATTAAGGTCGATTCATATTTACAGATGTTCGACGTGCCAGATGCGTAACTTAAGAGATACGATATTTTCGATATTATTCACATCGACAGATATTTAACGTTTAAGGCATTTTCGATGGTTGATTGAACGACAGCCAATTTTCGATATTGTTGATAAATACATAAGGCGACAAAGGGAAAAAAATAGGTATATTTCTTTGCAAAAGCATTTTTTTGAACAAAAATACACAAAACACTAGCCGTCATATGAGCTTCAAATTTCCCCTAATTATACAATAATAGATTTACAACAAAGTCGTACGTTTGCAACGATATAGAACCCTTTTTGCTTTAGTAGCAATAGTTTTTTCATAAATTGCATTTAAAAAAGTCTTTATCTTTTTAACATATCGCAAGTTTGACGGCACTAAAATAATTAATTTCTACACCACTAAACATAGTACAAAACTAAATTCATATTTATATAAAAATTGAGCATCGTCGTTGCTAACTTTATATCTGAACGCTGGACATGTTACGTTAAGACGGAAACGATGTCCTACAGATTTTATGGGGGTTTTCTTCTGGTCGTTGAAACAAATTCCGCCTTAATTCACTATTTATAACCCTCCATCAAATTCCAAATCTGCGAATTGGTCACACTTAACATGCTTCGTCAGCGTAGTAACGTATTCATTCTCTCCAAATGTTGTAAAAGAAATTAACTACCTACTTAGAAAATAAAAAATCGAATATTTAATGGAAGTAGAACGATAATTAAATTTCAATTAGGTACTTACTAAACGATTCGAAAAATCTTATTCGTGTACGTACGATTTTTTTGTAAGTTGTTATAAACTTTTAGATGTAAATTTAAGACAATAACTCCAATTATTATTAGAGAATGTGTTTAGGAAATAAAATCGTGTAGGTATATATATTTTAAATCTCTACGTAAAAGTTTCCCTTGTCGAGAAATAGTTGAGTTTTCCGAAACAAATGAATAAATGTTATAATTTTAACTGAAAATGCGAATCATACGTCTTATTCTCTCTCGGGCTTGTTTTTTGGAAAATTTTCGTGTCAAATTCAAATATCGTTTATACAGGGTGTCCAGAAACTTTCCTGCCAATTAAAAACGTCGAATTCTAGAGATGATTTTATGTCGATTTAAAAAGCTTCCTGAATGAGTAAAGGGAGGAGGAAAATTGATATAGCAAGGCGCCACCTTCGAAGGGCTCCGTAACTGACCTTATGAATCGTTTTCGTATAGGGGTAATTTAACTGAAATCATCTCCGAAATTCGACGATTTCATTTGGCAGAAGAGTTTCTGGACATCCTGTATGGGCATTAAATAATTTATCGAATATTTAAACATATAAAATATTTACATTTGTATAATTTTCTGAAACGCGATTTTAATACTAGATAGATACTTAATACTCTACTCTATTTAAATATTCTCATTCAAATTTAAATTTAAATTCAAATTCTCTTTAAATTTCCATGGCTGTGATAATATTTCCATTATTTCGTACTCTCAAATCATTATTAAAATTGTCTTCTCGTTCTATTATTAATTAGTTTACGCCCAATCGTCCTCTTTTCTACAGTCTCCAAAGTCTTAGGACGTATTTAGTTCAGCTTTAACTCGTTTCTCACCTCGATAAATGTAATATTTTCCAGTAAATTACTTACTAAATCACTTTATTAAATTCATAGCATTCATTATACTTATAGAGAATTATCTTTTAAAATCACCAATTTAGTAACAAACAAAAAATAAAATCGGTAAAACAACGTTTCAGACAACTAGTTAAAAATGTTTTCCAATTAAAATTGGACCGAATCTTATTAACAAATGGGTATTCCGATTTTATTACGTCCATTAAGATAACCCCCTCCTTACCAACCTTAAATGAATTCTAACTTATTCCATAATTAAGTACACAAGTCCCAAATATATATATATATATATATATATATATATATATATATATATATATATATATATATATATATATATATATATATATATATATATATATATATATATATATATATTATATATATATATATAATTATATATATATATATATAATATATATATATATATATATATATATATATATATATATATATATATATATATATATATATATATATATTACCGTATTAAATCCGAAAGTGTCGGAAATAAATTTTATTTGAAGCTATTGACAGGTAAACTTATTAGTTTCAGAATGTTTTACCAATGTTTATGGAGGTTTCATTTTTAAAGTGCGTTTTTTCGTAGTATCTCGCTTAATATTGAAAAATCGGTCAAAATTGTTATAGACTTTTTTACTCTACATAGAATGTTTTATGTTTTGGTTTTAAAACGAGAGCTATATCTTTTAAGAGCCTTTTGAAATATTTACCTTTTAAACGATGGTGTGCGTAGTGGAGGCGATTTTGAAGTGACCAAGAAGTAATTTTGTACTCTACAATTGACCATCTATCGAGTAAAATAGGTTGCTGAATTTCTTCATTCAATGTACACGACAAGCGTAATATTAACACAAACACGTATACTGTAACACGTTGCAATTACATTACTTGCAGTAGGTACCTAATTAATATCACATGTTAAGGCTATTATTTAATGTTATTAAATACTTATAAGTTAGTTTACAAAATAAACTACTGCTGATTTGATAGGATATTATTTCAAAAATGTTCAAAAATCTATATAATTTATCGCACTACCGCATCTACTTGTTTTCTTGTCTACTGATACGGAGCTTTCGATGCTTCCTAGCAATTAAAATTAATTACACATTTCGAAGCAATTGAGTTACTAAATACCATGCCCTCTCGTCATGAGAGGAACGAGGTTTCGTCGAACAGATTAAATTAGTAATTAGAAACCTCGTCCAAAATAACTTGCAATTAATTCATATTGTTTTTAAGAGCTGAATTTTTTGCAGAATCAGTTTTGTTCAATAATTGACGTTTGCATGTATACTTACATTATGTATTTATCATTATGATCGAATATTTTTTTTGCTTAAATGAAATTTTCCCACATTTATAAGTCGAAAATAAATTGCTCATTTAAACGAGGGTCCCGTTAACTTCCAAGTTTGACATTTAAAAGTTCTTTCAGTAAGGCCGGACAATTATTTTTATCTAACACAGTTGCCAGATAAGAAAAATACGATTCGTATTAAACAATTTTCAGCTAATTTAGCGACAGTTAAAAAATTTGCGAAAAAGTGCTCCCATTTAAAAAAAAAATTAGTAAGTACCTACTTACAATTAAATTGGTAGGTATAATTGGAGTTTGTGAGCGATCGATTTATATTCTTAAGCAGAAAAATATGAATTAGTTTAATAGATAAATTAATACTAACATTACCTACCACTATTATCAATTTTGATATTATTTAGTCATTTTTATAGAACATTTATATTTATTTAAACATGTAGGATAGGTACATACCTAATATTTGTTTTACTACTTTGTGTTTATTATTGAAAAGCTTTGCTGATTTAATATTGTAAATTAAATGCATATTTAAATATCAAAATCAAAATTAATCAATATCAAAATTATAAAATAATACTTTGGGTAAATAGGTTCCTCCCTATCCGAAATTATTTATCAATGCAAATTGATAGTTTTAAGCAAATATATATAAAACAAAAACAACCCGTTCGAGACCAATATTTTAGATACTATAATTTAATTTAAAATATCCATTTTTTTATTCCTAACATAGTCTTTTATACAGACTTTGTTAGTGTTAGATCCGGTTTAAGCCCAAAAGTTGGACGCTATATCCGGACCTAAAGGTTTTTTAGGGAAAATAAAATATCTTCCCTACACTAATTTTTTTTTGTGGTTTTGTGAAAATAAAGTATTTCCGTAAGCTCTATTTTTTGATTGATGAAGATTTTTAATTAAGATTGAAGCAACCCCACATGTTTATTGTGAGACGGTCAAAGTGACCTTTATTATAACTAAAACTAATCTAAATTCCAAGGCAGCAATAAATGTTAAGATTTATGCGTCTGCCATGTAAGTAGTAGGCGTGACACCCTATACTTAATTGTTAGGGGTTGAAAACAAATATAATCTTTATCAAATAACTAAAACTAAGCCCAAACAGACGTTTAAGACTCTTAATTGAAAGATTTATTTAAGACCAAAAAAAAAAGAATAAAACAGCTTTTATATCTAACTGGTAACTGATTTTATATCAAGGTGCTACAAACGTATTGATGCCGTTAATAACCGAAATAAAGCAAGTTTATGAATTGTACATAAAACTAAAAGATTGTAAATGTACGTGTAGGAACCAAAATGTAATGCCATCACGCAAAGTTGTCATAATTTATCTCATTCACGTATTTGGAAAGCTCGACTAATAATTAGGGCAGGAAAAATCATTATTTTTAACAGATTACGCATATATTAATCATAATTATATCTACCTATATAATTATAATTTCATTTTATACTTCTAACGATATTAATTTAATTCTCTGAAAAACTAAATCGACGTAAGACATACAAACTAATTAATTATTAAGTAGTAGGTAATACATTAATATTTTGTATAAATGTGCAAATACCATTGTATAATCAACTACAACAACTGCGAATGTTAAATACCGTGCTTTAATTAATGATTGTAAACCACGTGACCTCGGTACACAGGCAAAGTCGAATAATTAACAATACAGTAACAAACAAATAATATTTTTTTAAATATTTGTTTTGTAGAACTTTAAGTAAATAAGTAGGCAAGTAGAACTTATTTGTGTAACTCGTGCCAGTAAAATCGGAAACTGTCAATTGCTGCTAGTTTAATACTACGTAAGGACACAACATATCGACGGCGTTTTGGTAAAACGTTTTAAGTGACAAATCTGATCAAAATCTGAGATGGTGGGGTAAATTTTTATTAAAAGTGTGTTGATTCGACATGGAATAACCCTGGGATGATTTTTTAAATTGCGTTTAAACGTAATACTAATAATAATAAGTGCTTACGTCTCGATACATCCAGAACGTTTCTTCGAAACTCCAACATTTCGCCATATACACCTATTTTTTAGTTTAGCCTGAAAATTTATCTGTAATTAAAGACTTAGAGTGACTCACTATCGAATGCCACGAAACGATACTTTTACATCCAAAAATAAATAGGTACCTATATCTATTATTTAAAAGACGATCGTAGTTAATACCCGTAATAGTAATATTTTTATTTGGAAAATTTATCATCACGTCAAATATTATAATCAAGTTTCCTTTGATGTAGGTAATGAAATATTTCATTGCCTTGGATAACTTGAGTGTTGAAAAATTAAAGAAGTCCTTACCGAATTTTATAATATACATATTTAAGTAATTCTATTACATAATATAATAAAATTAATTGCAATAAAAGACTAAGGTCCAGTGTCATAAAGCGTAGTTAACTACGTGATTAGTTGATCACATGGTTAACTTTCAAGTGGCTTGCATAAGACTGTGCGATGCTATTTAACCTCTAACACACGTGTAAGGTATTTATTGATGTGTAAATAAATATTCTTCCCTTAAAAATATAATTTTGGCAGTTAATTGTCAGAAATAATTTGACGATGGATTTAATCACAGATTGATGATCAACTAGTTTGACATGCAGTTCGCGTTGACATGCAACACGTTTTTGAGTTAATCACGGACTTAGCAACACGTTCACATATTTAACGACGTGATCAGTTAACATGGCGTTAAATACTTTTATGCGACACTTGACAATGGGACCATGGTTAACTATGCTTTATACAATTGGCCCTAAGAACAACTTATTTAACAAAATTACGTCCTTAGTAGTTGGGAAATGCCATTACATAATATGGAATATTTATATGTATACATACATAGATGCTTACGTATTAGTACGTAAGTTAATACCTAATATCAAATATTCAGGAATAACGAGACGTGTAGCAATAACATCCAAAGATTTAAATAAAACTCATTTAGAACTTTTGTTCCGCATAACTAAACTTGAATTGGAAATTGAGACCGGAATCTATCAATCTTGCGGTTTTTCTTATCCCGCACTAAAATCGAAAATGGAGTGACGAGAAGCTTTCAGATATCTTTCATTCCCTAACGTGCATCTCCACCTTTTTGTTCCTTAAAACAAAACATTATTATTAGGAGTGCCTAACGTTAGATTCTTTGGTGATTTTTTTTCGATGGCATTCTTAGGTTTTTATCCTTAATTCAATTTCGTTTTTAGGGTATCTTGAATATGTTGAAACTTTTATGCGGTTGCTTTATTAGGTGTGAAAACAGACATGTGACTAAGTTTTTAAACAGAATTTTTAATAGAAAAATGTATGTATTGGAAAGTGCTTCAGATTATGGTAGGTACTTGATTTGCGTTAAAACTGCCGAACAATTGAATACTAATTGTAAGTAAACCAAAAAAAGACCATTTCATTTTTTCGGTATAAAAACATACCTGCATTTTGATCTGTTTACATTTTTTAGTTCATGTTCGATAACAAATATGATTTATCGTACTGTATTTCCACCTCAAACGTTTTCTAATTTTAAATGTTTGCAACACAAATATAGTTTTAGTTATTTACTCAACAATTTTATATTGGATTCATTGTTCCGCATCTCATCAGATAAAGACATTGGATGTCTTTATTATATAGAATAATCAATCGCTTTCTCGGAAATGATTTCTTTTAATAATCAAACAAAACACTGTGCTAGATTCCACTATTTTTATCGCAAGCAAATTTTCCATTTTTACCATTCAGTAGTTCTTTTAAAAATCAGTACTTATTTTGTTTTATTAACTTCACCGCTAATTGCTAAAGATTAAATAATACATAGGTATTACGTAGACCTTGAATTGGGATTTTTAACCAATCTTACTGTTAGATCGCAAGAACAATTAATTTTTAGGGATAAAAAAAATAAAATTAACCGCTTAAAAACGATGTTGCTAAATTGTTCACATAAAATATTTAAAGATTTACAATTTACTTGGAGTCATGGTATGACCTTAATTTATAAAGATTATAATTTTATTAATTTTGCCATTATCTAACGGGTTGTCGAGAATATTTATATTTTATTTTCTCGGAGTTGAATAACTGTTCGAATAATATTATAATGTTAACATAGGCGACTATAACGTTGTTTACCTACATTCTATTATGCAATTTATCAAATGTAATACATTCGTGAATGTCGGTAAACATCGGAATATAACCATGGTCGTGAATGGCAACAGTCATTAATGTCATAAATTCATATTTCTAGAATAAAAGAAGTTCAATTACAATATTATTTCGTTAATTTCAAAACAATGTGTGGTGGTCATAAATATTTTCGTTCTTTCTACTTATGTACTATTAATTAGAGGAAGGATGGTCATTAAAACGTATAGCAAATGCATTGAATTGTCATAAAATAACATAAAACAAAAAAAAGTAGGTTTTTAACAAGAAAATCCCGCTTTACATTAAGGAGGAGAGCTTCACGTGTGCGTCCATCAAGATTCGTAATTTAGTTTTAGATTTTTATAGCACAAGGCCAGTGTGCAATAGTACAAAGTTAAAAGGGTTTCGGGTTCCAGCCAGTGCAGTGGAGCCGGAAATATGAGACTTTTATATCAAAATATGCGGACATACAGCACAACCGGCATAAAAGTTGGAAAATTTTTCTATTTGATATTTCTCAGAAAATTTTATTTTTCATGAAAATTTCTGCGTAGTTCCAAATTCAAATTCAAAGGGATGTTCAAAAATATGAAATCGGCTCGAGAATAAAGTGCCCTTAATTTTTGAAAATACTGCACAAAAATGTTATTCGAAAAAGTATTTTTTAGAAGTACGAGAAGATGTCAAATTACGAAGTCGTAGACGTTTTGACACGTGCATTTTGAATTTGGAACTGCGCAGAGGTGAAAAATAAAATTTACTGAGAAATTTCAAATAAAGAAGTTTTTCGATTTTATGCCGGTCACTGTATGTCCGCATATTATGACATAAAAAGCCTCATATTTCCGGCTCCACTGCAGTGGCCGGAACCCGAAACCCTTCTAGCTTTGTACTATTGTAGACTGTACTTGTATAACAATATAAAACTGAATTACGGATCTGGATGGGCGCACAAGTGAAGTACAATAGCACATACATATACCTACATATTATTATAATTCATTATTTAATGTATTCACGTACGTCACAAGTAAGTATAATACTATGTGTAAAGATATTTTGATGAATTTTCGTTATTTTACGTTTAGAATAACAGACTAATAGTTGATTTTTAAATACCTATAGGTAGGTATGTGTTCGTTTTCGAACACTAAAATTACACGGTGCGATACGATGGACTAAACTAACTAACAAATTACAAGTTGAATTACACAAAACTGAAAGTGAATCACGTTCATTTTCTGGATGTTGATTTTAGGAAAGACAGCCTTACCGCTTCATGGTTAGAAAACAAAGTATTGAGTAACAACCAACTACCTACATATTAAAATGAGGGTAAAAACCGTAAATAATATGTGATATACACTCTTACTATAATTAAATTGACTTAATCTAACATTTTGTATAAAATGGGTACGTCATAGCTAATTACGATGACTTTACTTTAATTTATTTTTTAAGCAATACATAAACTTGCGTGATCTTTTTGTATTAAAACCTTATCGGTTTATGTAGAAACACCACTAGTCAATCCATTGACCTTTACGTTTTCAAGCGAATCATTAGTATTTATCGAAAACCACCCTTTTCCTTAATTGTATTTCCTCGCGCATGTTTTCCAAACGAAGCGGTCACCATAACTACAATTTCATAAGGGAAATAAGTAAATGTATCCAAAGGTATACCGTTTGTAAATACAACTTATTTTCGAGTGAAAAATTACAAAATCGCTAATACAAACTCGTTAACGATTTGAGGACTAATTCAATTTACGGTTAGGTACATTAGACGGTAGGTACGCGTAAGAAGATGAAACGAAAAAAAAACGATGTTTTCGTTCGTTTAAAATTATTAAAACGTTTTGGGAGTTTATTAAAAACATTGATCAAATACCAGCAGTTACTTTTAGTTACGGAGTAATCTCTGCGGGGTAATATATTTTATTCTAAAATACAGAATGAAGATCGATTTTATTATAAAAAAGAAATGTGAAAGTAGAATAATTACCTGTGTTTTAAAAATTATTCATTATCAATAGTTTATTGTTTCAAGATAAATCAATTAACGTGCAGGTACGTTTTATAAGTAGGTATATGAAAACAAGATAACTCGATTATGCAATAATAAGAAACTTTAAGCTAACTAACACTTTAATCAATAAAATTCTTATAGCACGGAAGTTGCCTAAATCGATATAATACTTATAACTTGTAATTACGAACGCATAAATCGCCATTAGCTTCGTAAAGCTTGATTAAAACCAACATGCGATATTACTATAAATGTTACGCCATTAAATAGAGACAGTACCTATACTAAATAAATAGAAAACGATTAATCAAATATCTTCACGGTGTTGGGTTTAAAGGTTAATTGTACTATATTTTTTAATAAATGAGTAGTTGGATAACCTACCTACTTGCTTAAGTTTTTCTAGTAATTTTTGTAAGAAAATTTTATACAATAAACATAATAAAAGGTCATAATATGTACCTACTAATAACATATAATTAGGTATTTCATATCTTACATTTCATACATTTATAGCTATTTCGGGACACGTTTGTATTAAATAACGTACATATTCTGCGATGCAGCCACGAGTTTGTGTAGAAAACGGAGTTGTACGGAGGTTAGATACTATCCTTGAACCTAACGCAATACCATGACAAGTCATCGTAAGTGCTATGGGCATGCCGTTGTCGACTTTTTATTCTACAAAGTCATTGGCAATGCTGCTATCTGAAAAGTATCCTACAATCATTTTGCTATACATATTCGCGAAGTCCGCGCAGTGACAGCACGTCGCATTACAACAGCACCAGCTGTCGGTAACGCGTTGCTGCCAATGGTACGATACTTGCAACGTTTTAAACTATACGAAGACGGTAGCTAATCGCTTACGAAAATACAAATCGTTTTTTTTCTGGTGGAAAAATGATTATGTTTTCGCCTTAGATGCATAAGATAGTCGGAACAACTCATTTTCGAAAATGTGTCGCTTACGCCGTTCTGTAAAAACACCATCGGTATGATTTTCTTTGTTTAGCTAAATTTCTTGTACTCAGCTATTGCCGTTTTTAAGTTTCTTTGGTGTATGTAAATTAGGAGCCTTAGATAAAACAATAATAAACAGATAATAAAAAACAATTTAACCGTTCTGAATAATACACTATATAGCCTTTCTAATATAATTAAATATAAATTGGGAACCACTATAACCAAAAAGCTATACCCTTTCAGCTTAATAAATTCAATCTCTGTAATGGAGAGCTTAAATTTAAGCAGCAATTAAAACTATTGTTGCCTACATATATTTTGCTAAGCTATTTTTAATTAAATTACTTATTTACGTACTTATAACTAGAAAACGTGATTTTTAAACGTGTACTTGTCGTTAAGAAAACAACTTCGTTTTGTTTTTTTTTATAAATCAATTTGTCATTTCACATTATTTTACCTCATTAACCATTTCATATTTCTGGCTTACATTTAGTAGGCAGCTTTGTTTTTCTTAAATCTGAAACCATCTCTGCTTCCTATTTAACTGTGTCTTACATTATTATTATTCGAAATCGAGTTTGTTTCAGCAATTTCATCGAAATGCTTATAAATTATGCGTTAATTAAATATTTTTTTCTTAATTTCATTTCTACAATTTTACTTAAGGTAATTTTAATAGATCGCGAACAAATTATTACAAAAAATTATAACTTTTAAATAAAATATTTTACACATCAATTAACATATTTAATGTAAGTACCTACTCATAAAGAAGACAAAAATAAGGTGTTTTATCGTTTATTAGGGTAAGTTACAGATTGACGTTTTAATTGTTTATTGTTTTGATTAGAACACATTATTATGCTGTACTAATACATTGTTATATATGTTACAATATTGAATTTTTAAATAAATACTTGTAAGTATAACAGTGTAAAAGTCCAAGATTATTAAATAGTCCTAATAGAATATATAAAGTTACTTGTTTATTAATTTAACTGAACATAAGAGCAACGTTGAATAGCATGAAACTATGTCAAATAAATCAGTTTCATCTTTTATGGGACACGATCTTTTCAGTAAAACGTAGATGGTTGTATAGCAATTCCAAAATGCTTTGCTCGAAACGTGATATCTACAAAAACAACCTTTTATTAAAAAGAATATACCTATATTCATACAAAGGCTCTATTCGCATTTTATTAAATTTGACATGAACTTCGGTGGAATGCTAAAATTTTTTAACAACGATTACGAATTTTGACGTTTCTACGTGTCTAGATTACAACGGCGTTAGTTATTTAAAAGAAATTGAAAAATAAGAACGTCTTACTAATTTAAAACTCGTACCTAAGCGTTGTTAAAATTCGATAAAATATAAATTAAAAATTTTAAGCTAGAAACGATTAGGTACGTTGAAGCAAAATCATATTAATAAATAATAAAATAATAAATACTCCTAATTTTTAGGGTAGATATTATTGATACGCATTTATAATGAATTTGAATTAAATAAACGAATAGGTATTTACTACTTATTATTAAATTATATATCTATAGTGTATTCACTGTAATAAGTCGAGTGGAACATAATTAATATTGATTTATTTTAATCAAACACCTACCTGTACTACATGGTGTTGCATGACGTACCGTACAAACTGAAGCAACGTGTTTCTGATTGTTAGGCCATTTTTAATAGAAAATGTCCTATTATGTAAACATGAGCTTAAAAAGGTAACAAATTTACACCTTAATTATTAGAATATCCTATGTGTTCGCTAATTAATTAAGTTAAAAGACAATTGTCTTGCACACTAACATCGTATCAAATCCACGATATAATTAATTACTGATCCCAAAACTTTAATTCATTACTGGATGTTTGCTAACGTCATGCGAACTCGTATAACTCACTTTGAGTCACGACGAATCTAATATAGGAGTACTTTTTTCATAAAAAATATTCATTTAAATCGTTCAAAAGTAATTTACAAGAATTTTTCTCATTAAGTTCGAAAATATATCCTATGAAAATTCGTATCGTCGCGGAGAGATAAAGAAACGGAAATCAAAGCTATCACGAGCAGATGTCCGAGTTGGTCCGTGGCGTTGAATCATGAGATGTCGAGCAATTTGTTCTAGACTTTTTCAGATACTACAAGACGAACAAAACACTCGCTTCCACAAAACTTTCTCTAAACGTAAATTTCATTCGTGCAGTTTACAATCGGAAAAAAAAAATTTCCGAATCGGTCAACACGACAAATTGTCGTTCGGCAGGCGCTTATTTAACTTGTTATTTTTAACAAAAGAACTAAACTAAATAAATCCAGTTTCGATTAAGGGAAACACCGACGAGCGACTTATTTTATTATAGAATTATTAAAAGAGCGGTACGCAAGAGTATAAAACCAATTAAGGCGAGAGCTAAATACCAGGTGCAACATTCAAACTTTACGGCGTAAATTAAAAATTAAATTAAACTCGTTGGACTTTAATATACCTTCGTTCGTTGCTTTTATGCAAATAAAATTGTGCCACAATTTAATTACTCGTTTAAAAAAATAAATAGTCAATCGCTTTATCGATTGAATGAGAATTATTATGCTTATTTTAGGAAGATCCATTGTTTAATAACGCCATTCCAATTGTCAAAAAATTATTACATTAAAAAATTTAGGAAATAAACGCAATTCGCATAGTACACAAAACATCAAGTTTTCGCATTTACATTTTTCGTTAAAGTTGCGAAAATCTCACATTATGATCTCTCTTGAAACAAAACGATCATTTTCGACAACACGAATGAAATTAACGCCCACGCGTGTTTAACATTGTCGGAGATGCGCAAAAGGGGACTCCGTGCAATTAAGCAATACTCTGCAACGTAGTACATAATTAGTTCGATTCGAATCGCTTTGGCTCTCATTACTCCTTGTTCCCCTAAGTCGAGCAACCGTTAATAATGCCTTCTCTACGTTGATTGAAAAGTGAAAAAATAAATACTTTTTATTTTGTAAGTACATGAGATTTGATAATCCGACCTTTTTTGATAGTCCGACAGTGCATATTACCGTTATGAAGGAAGGCGCAAGAGAGAGGGATTGTTTGTTTTTCTACCACAACGCGAATAAATTAGCAGTACAGTAAGTCCTCCACATGCGAACCTGCAGGTTACGAATTTTCAATTTCAAATTTCGCGACAGCAAAACCCACGCTCTTTATTATTACCGGTATACCGAACCAACTTATCACCATCGGAAAATACAAACCACTGACTATTTATCACTTACTGTCAAGTACTGTTGTACTTTTCAAAGTAAGATTAAACACGTTGTTCAATATCTAGTTTTTTTTATGATTTTCTAATTAAAAAGAAAATTAACTTCATTAACTAGAATTAACAATGTTTTATATTGGTACACCTACGTTCAACTTACGAACAAATTCGACTTGCGAACGCGCTCTCAGAACGGAATTTGTAGAGAACTTACACAAACTCTACGTAATATATTTCTCCAAACTCAAAATTGTATTTAGTGTTATTTTAAACGACACCTTCGGTAATCCATAATTTTTGATAATCCGACACGCACGTCGGATTATTAAGAGTCCCCTGTACGCACTTAATTTTCAGATTTTTAATGTAAAAATTTGTATTACGAAAAAGTAAGTTTAAAAAATCTTATTTAAAAATAGAAAAACAATAAACATATTAACCCAGAATGTTCTATATTTAAGACGGAATTTTGGGGGACACAAACTTTCGAGCATACCTTCAGCTTTGCAGAGTTGTCATGTTTATTCCGTCCTAAATATACTACATTAGGCATATCTGGGTTAATAATATGTCACGAAAGAAACGGATGTTCAAAAAGTCCTCCGTTCTTGATTGGCTGTGAAAAGACGTGATTTACAATTACCTTAAATCATGTCATACATTATTTCTTGTCGTGTCATAGTAATAAAATTACTTATTGTTAAGCCAAAAGACATGCTTTTACCTTTCCACGGCTGCCAACCGAGACCGAAAGATATTTTGAACACCCGCTAGAATATAAAATTAAGTATACCTATACCAGTTACTATTTAATTCACGCCGCAATTATATTAAATTCGTGTAAAAATTAATATTTCATTAATCGTCAAAAGTCTTTACTTCTCAAATTTTTTAACATGAAAATAATTTTAATAGACGCAAAAAGGTTTCATTTAATTAATGATAATAAATCGGGATTTTATAATTTACTAAAATACCAGTCTCTAAAAAAGGAGTATTTTTCACTTACGCAATCCTGTAAGTACTAAAAACCGCAGCGAAATGGGGCAATTTAAGTAAACGATACGACAACCGTTCTTGCTTTCCCAAATCTCGAAAAAGGCCGAAACGTTATTCGCCACATTTATCTAGTGATACTGTTAGAGACCTAAATTACGTAGCAATTTAGGTTTAAATTGATCGATTTGAGACGCGATAAATAAGAATACGATTATAAAATATTTATTTTCTTTTAAAAGGCGCCGATTTATTTTTCGACATTAATGTCCGGAATATTACGTGAAAAAGTTTATTAAAAATTTATAACGCGAAATCTCGCAATATTAGGTTTCCTATTTATACGAATTTTTAACAAATTTTCTTTAAATAATCATCAAGTAATTACATACGTAGTATCTAAACTTAAATTAAAAAACAGGTGGTCTTTTGTGTAGGTAAAACTTTCGGATTCAGGTTGTTTTGTTTCAGGTATTTCTCATTGTCGGTTCTGACTCAACATAAAATATTTAGATTTATATACTTATTAAAGTTAAATTAAATTTAAATTAGATATCTAAACCTCGATTATAATAATAAAATTAAAATCTATAATTATTACGGCAATACATTGCTATGACAATAATTTAAAGCAATTTTAGTATTGATTATGAAACGGTCGTAATACATATTAGATAAGTATAAATTTTTAAACAATTAACTATAATATTTTTGATCATGATCGTAATGATTCGTGATAATAATTCAATTATCATCTGCTGAATGCAACAAATTATTAATGATAACGTCCTAAAAATAAAGCACTTACAATTAGTGGAAAAAAACAAGCTGAAAATATAATAAAATTATTATACAACTATGAATTTAAAGTAAATAACGTCATGCCTCAAGTGACGCGTCGCGATGCGACGGTATTTTTAAATTATTGCGTTTTTCTTTCCTAACCTCACTCGTTATAACAGCTAAACATCGTTTGATGTCTATCGAACAAAAATACCAATTAATTTCCACGATAAGATGCCGACGGCGACGCGATGGTGCGGTGTTGTGATGGGGCAACAAAAAATGTTAATAAATGAAAAAATACTCGATTAAACTGACAAACTTGGATATCTCGTTAATTTTTTATTTAGATTTATTTTCTATTTTAACTGTGTATTTGATAGCAAACAAAATGTAAGTACTTAGAGTTCGTCCGGCGTAGAAATATGATCGGGGAGGCGCCAGCCGTGTACAAACTCGACTTACAAGGAAGAATGGGCAGGTGGAAATCTCAGAAAAATTTGAAACTTTGCAAGATTGTAGTACGAGTCAACCCTAATCAAGAGTCGTATTCCGTTCGTACACTTACGCGGTTTAAGTGGGTGGAATCCACCCTTGAAAATTGAATTTTATTCGATTTTGCTTATTGAAACAATTATTATATAATTATATTACTAATTATTATTATTATTATTATTTATTATTATTATTATTTATTATTATTATTATTTATTATTATTATTATTATTATTATTATATTAATATAATGCTTATTGCCTATCTGTGAAACAACAAGAGCTACCGCCAACAAACTATATATTTTTGTAAATGACTGAGCAAGATCTACAATGAAACTCGTACTTATGTAACTAAAATAATTTAGTCGGCGTTGAGTGTAGTAGGTATGTATATAAATTTATCAATCCGTAAAGTTTTCAAATTAATCAATGATGTGTTAATATTTCAATATACATAATATATACTGTTTGATTTCAACTAATGAAACATTGATATTTATTAAACCAATAACTTATCGGACAAATAAATTTTTAGCATGTACCTATATGCATGTAGATTGTAAGCACAATAAATTAAAGGAAAATGCTAAAGCTCACGTCGCGTCGCCATTTTTAATGTGTACATAGATATAAAGCTTTCAAATTACACACTTATGTGAACTAGCAACAAAGAAGTGAAGTAGCCGTCGTAGTAGTAGACTGATGAGGTGATGATTCTTTTGAGTGTTATCGCGTCCTTTGATTCTCAAACAATTAAAGAGTTTGTTAGGGAATAGCCGTTATAGTCCGGGTTCTTAGGAGGAGATTTGGCAAATTTTTATATTGTGTAGTCCTGGGTGAGTATAGTATAGAAGGACTAACGGTAACACCTCACAGAGCCTGTGATAATTGGGTTTAAATTTAAAGAATCGTACATACAGGGTATCCGGAAAGTACGAAAAATGTTGGAAATCTTTTGTTTTTTCTATTTCATTAAATATCTTGATAAGCTTAATTTTACAAACCATTAATTACTATTCAATATTTTTTAGGAACAATTTTGAAATATGTACTTAGTCCTGAAATAATGATCGAATCTAAAATTTTCGGCATAAAATCGAAACCCGAAATAAATCATTTTAGCTCTGATACAGGTATTGCCAATTTCCAATTTGTAGTATCCCGTGTTCAAATATCCTTTGGGAATGTCTTTTATATCTCATACGGTCAATAGTTGTAGTGAGACAAACATTTCGAAATAAGGACATATTTGGAATCAGTGGCGGAATTGCAGATTTTTATCCAAGTATTATAGTGTAGATATAAATAATCTACTTAGATATCAATATTTTTTTATTTATCTTATTTTCAGCTGCTTCAGATAAACTCTCCCTATTTATAGATATATCTTTAGGGCTTATTCGCGTTATTATGTTCTAGAATTTTTTGATTTCAATGTATTTGTCACTGTTTTTGCAAGAAAATGATATTTTTTTGATAGATATTATATAAAATATTATATCAAATATTATCCTTATACGCTTATTTAACTAAATCTTATTAACGCGAAAATATCAGATTGCAACATTTTTCGATATAATTAATTGTATTTTTTAATGAAAAATAGAATTTAATATTCTTTCAAATTATTGTCGCGTCGTAAGATATACGTACATGAAATTAATTATAATTCTTGTAACCAAAATATCGAAAATATTTTATGGTTCGCAAAAGTTAGAAAGCTCGATGATCATCAAATAAATCTACAGAATTTACGTTTAAACACAAATTACATTTTCGTAGAAAACTCGCAAGAAAAAAATTAAAGAACATGGAGTTATTAGTGTCTAACATTTATTTACGTAACTAATAACGCTTTGAAAGTCCCCGATATCCAATTAATAATATAAGTAGATAATAAAATATTTTTTTTTATTTCTAAATATCTTTCAAAAGGTATCGTTTACGTTAACAAAATATATTGTTTTATTTTTTTGCGACTTTTTCACAATAGGATTTCGTAACAGCCTTTCGACTATTGGTAGTTTACAAAATTTACTTTGATCGTTTTCTATCGCCCGTTTATTGGCAATTTTCGTCTTATTCCATATGTGGCGGTAGCAATGCGGTTACGGTGAGTTTTCTTCTTATATAGAGGGAATTTCCAATTTTAATGTAATGCGAGTCTGTTTTATGTGTTGTTTTTATTCTCCAAGCGACACTTTAATAATATCGAAAGTTGTCAATTTTGAAAATACTTATATAGGAATTTTTTTAATTGGTATGTATACCTAATAGGTACGTTGTTTAATTTTAAAATTTAGATTTACACACTGCGCTTGTTTACTATTCTATAATTATTTATATTACCTATGTCAAAACCTTATCTGACATTTAATCAGATATTTAAACAACTAACATGTAGGTAGTTTAAACTTATACCAACTATAGTTTTAACTAGTTTAACTTCCAAACTATTTGAATTTATGATAAGAATCTGTGTGACTTTATTTGAATATCTTTAAGAACAATTTTTCTTATAATTAAGGATATATTAACAAGATAGCTATCTATCATATTAAATAACTTTGGAATTTAATAATATGTAGATACTTTACTGTATTATTTCCATAATAATTTTGGAATCTATTTAATAAGTATATAGGTATTTTTTTTTTTTTCGAGAATTGTTCTAAAACCATCAAATAAATCTAATACGTTTATTGAAATACCTATATAAAATTAAATCATTATTCATACTTATTATCAATAATTAAATTTATCTAATCGTCAGCGACTATACAAGTTAAGAATTACTTAAAGTACGGCAATTATTTCAATATTTTAATGACGGAATTATCTAGCATTTGCTTTTTATGTTTCCCTCGTTCATACCAAATGTTTTTGGCAAATCCGGTTGGGAATTGTTAATAACGTTTATTTTGTGAATTGGTGTTTTAATCTTGTGGAATTTTCATATTCAATTAAAAAATTTAAATATGGAAAATTTCATTTCGTTTTTTAAATAAGTAATTTAAATCGCTCAAAATTATTTTAAGAAATATTTAGGTGTACAAATTTTATTCAGGGCTATACCTATACATATATGTATATACAAGGTGTTTCATTGAGGACGGACCGGTCGGCGCAGAGCGATAGAAGACCTCAATATGCATCGATTTGACCCCCATATATGTTATGCGAAATTTGTTGATTTAGAAGTTATTTAGGTGTTAATGTATTTTTAATTAATCTCGGGCGTGCTCGCAAATTTCGTTATTATAGTTAAACTATTTTGTACTAGTGCCATGATTTCTTTTATGGTTGTAGCCCAATAATAAGCCTAACATTATGGGCCTTAGTTTTACAACATTCTAGCGAAAAATAAAAAGATAAAATAATTTTGCTTTAATTAAAATTTTAAATGATTATTTTTTTGTCGAGATTTGAATAAAAAAACTATTGTTAGGATGACAGACTCACATCATACGTGGGTCAAATCGATGCTGAATCGTATTGAGGCTGGTCCGTCCTCGACGAAACGCCCTGTATAACCCAGTTTAAATTATGTAGGTACATGTTTCTCTTAAAATTAGTTACTATTGTTGTTACTATGAAAATCGACAATTTAAACTTTACATTTTTTGAACACGGTGCCGTTGGTGAAAAAATAATTTCTATTGCAATTTTATCGGGGTTCGGCCTATTCTTTTTATCGCTCTTGAATTATAGGTAGGTAGGTACTTAAAAATTATTTAGTCGAAATACCTGTGTCGACAGCAGTCGTTACGTTATGTACCAACTAGAAATTTAAAATTTAAACGGAAAGCAGAATAACGGGACGTAGTCTCGTGACAAAGGACTCGAATTTGTTTCTAAATTTTGATTTTATTATCGAAAAATATTTTTATCGAACTGATTTTATTATGAAACAAAAAATAGATATGCTAATGGAAAAGAGACATGTGTTGACACAAGATTTTTATCAAATTGAAATAATGCTCTTTTTGAAATCTTTAAGTATATTTTAAAAAGCAATTCTTGCCTATAAATATCTAAATACATATGTTTTTAAATTCACATGTTTTGTAATCACTTGGATAAAGTAGGACAAAAAAGTAATTGTTGGTTTTTTGCTGTAATTTTCAAAATTAAAATCATTCAAATAATATAAATAGATACACTTCGTCTAAACCTATATGCAATCACGTCATCAATAAAAGGTTACTAGATGATGACGTTTCACACAGTGTTGTCACCTCGTACCTCGTATTTTAACAGTTCTAATGAATTGTATAAATTTCTTTATACCATGTAATATGTGCGCAAGTAAAGCATCTATAGAATATGTCACTTTCCAAACTTTAAACCGAATTACAAATAAACAATCTAGTAACTTTTTATTGATGACGTGATTGCACATAGGTTTGGATAAGCCATACATATGAACGAGTGTAACTTAAATTTCATCTGATTGTACCTATTTAATAATATAGAATTGTAGGAAAACAAATTTTTGTTCATGTAAAAGCTCTTAAATAATTTGTATTTTACAAAAAAGAAAGAAACTTTGATATCAATCTATAGATAGGTGCTATTGTCTTAAATTTTCTAAAAAAAAACTTATAAAATCTGATGTTCCGATTTTAATTTTGAACGTTTAAGTACATCTAAAAATCTTTAAGTAAGTCATTTAAATAATTTCTAGTATTTTTTACTGTAATTTTAATTTATAACAAAATAAGTCAAAAACCAAAAATGATTAAGCAAAGAGGTTATTCCTTAACCATAATATTACTTCAGTTCAGTATTAATTCAGTTCTTCTTTTCAGATTACTTAACTGGATCTACAATAAAACCCTTCTCTTTTCTACAAACTTCTAAAGAATACATAACAAAGCGTTTGCTTTAGAAATGCGCGTTTCAACTTACAGCTTAAAGTCAGCAACTCGAACACAATAATTAAAAAAAGAAGAAGCAGAAGAATGTTAAATGTAATTAAAATCGCTCTGCATGTATAAAATTTCAATTGCAAATTTTCGCAAAAGTAAGTAAATTGAATGTAGCTGTATTTAAAGTCGTACAAACCCTTCGTTTGAATTTTAAAAAAGATTTTAATTTCCTGTCACCTGCATCTAACGTGGTAACTAATTTATGCAAAGAATGAAAGCTGATGAAAAACGGGGAACAATTTACTTCGAAAAATTTGTTATTTGAGGCGCGCGCTTTTTAATTATTAACAATAAGTATTTTTCACGTACCTGCAACAAACTGAATTTAATCAAAATGAACAACAATGGCACAACGATGTCCGACTACGAACGCATACGTCTCGTAATACTAGGTGGCGCTGGCGTCGGAAAAAGTTGTATAGTAAAGCGCTTTTTAACAAATACCTACAGCGATAAGTACAGAAGTACCGTGGAAGACTTGTACAATCGTGAATACGATCTAGGACATACTACTTTAAAAGTTGATATCCTAGACACGGCCGGAGACATGCAATTCCCTGCAATGCGAAGATTATGCATTGCTACAGCACATGCATTTCTTTTAGTTTATGCGGTAACGTCTGCCCCGTCTTTTACATGCATCAAACAGTGCTTTGAAGAGATTAGAGAACAAAGGGCGGATTTTCAAGAAATACCGATCGTTGTTGCTGGAAATAAACTCGATCTCACTACGACACATAGAGAGGTTCGAATTGAAGACGTGTCAGAGTGGGTTTTCTGCGAATTGCCGAAATTAAGGTTTGTTCATTATATTATTGTTTAATTTATGTACTTACCAACTTACACTACATAATATATAATAATTCGGCAATTAATTGTATCAATAGGATTCGTATAACATTTTTTACTCGTTGTCGGAAAAATCTCCTGAATAAGTTGCCGATAATTTTTACAGTCGTTGTAGATCACCAGAATACCGTATATCACCGTCATCATACAGAACGCAAACGATTTTCGATTTTCAAAGCTATTTAAATTAAATTATCTACTATTTTGAGGCGTTGCACAATTTCAACTGTGAGTCGCAAATGCCGATTCTAAAGTGTAAAAGAAGACGATGCTAAAATGAAAAATGAATTGTATTTTCCGAAATTAAAGTTGGAAGAATGATAATTAAATTAAACAACATTTTTCTGTGTTAACGGTTGGCCTAACAATAAGATTTGCCAACGTGAACTACAAATCCTAATAGTAAAATTAGGCCGTTATGACGAGGTAAAAGTCCGAAATTATCTACATCGATAATACAGTTTTTCCTCCATTTCAAATTGGCAAATCCTAGGTTTAGCTCGTCAATTCTAGGATTAACCTATTTTCCGGCTTTTACGGTAACATATGCAATATTTAGACAATAATTAATGATGTTACGTATAAATTACTTGTGTCAACTAAATGGAGCGTTTAATCCTAAAAAGGTAGTGCATTTTTAGCTAAAGCAATGTTTTTAATTTAGGAAATCGAATTAATTAACATTTATTATCGCAATATCTACACATACACTGTTAATTATCATAATTTGTATAACATAAGATAGATTTAAATAAATAAATAGATAAAATAAAAAAATAAATCTTAAAAATATTTATCTGATCTAAATTTATCTAAATTTTAAGTTGCATTTTATACATAAGTAGGTAGGTTCCTTTGTAAAAACTATAGATGCATTATTATTCGCTAGTTAATTATTTATTGAAAATCTACCTACAATCAATTACCATTTTTACAATTTTTTTTACTTTCTGTAAGTTCTAAAATACGGATTCTAACAATCGAACAATCCGTGACTTCCGAATACATCAAGATGAGTTGCTTACTTATATTGATACGTGACCTCTTATACATAAGAACTGGCGAAAGTTTATTCTGTTACACTTGGGCCTTGTCTTAATAAATCAACGTCCGATTTACTTCAACTCTTTACAATATCTTGAAGGAAATGTCAGTCGCATATGCCCGCACTTGGGTATTCAGTGAAAATGTCATATTTTGAACGAACGTTCGTTCACCCTTATTGTGTATGGAAATTTAGATGTTCACAAGTTATCCGCATTGTTGGATAAACTGAATTTAAAATTCGATAGAGAAATTTTCTAAATATAATTCGACGCAATTTTGGCAGATTATCGTAAACGGCAAAAAGTAAATTTCACAGGAGAGCGCATTTTGTGTTGTCGCGTAGCTATAAGCAGACACGTTTTATGGAAATACAAATCGATTTTCCTGGTTGAAAAAAATCGGAATATTGTTACCAGATTTTAACAGACGATGACGATGTCAGAACAACTCATTTTCGCAAAAAAAAAGTGGCGTTTACGACAATCCGCCAAAACTGCGTCGAATTATTAATACCTACCTACCTCCCACTTACGAAAATAGTTGCGCATCATATTTTTTAAGAATCTTTGGAAGTTTTGTTACAATTTTGTAACCTACGTTAGGTACCTATAATTATCTCCATTTGATAATTAACGTTAAATCAACATTTACAGGGTGAAAGTTCTAGAAGTGTCGGCAAAGGACGACATCAACATCAAAGAAATTTTTCGTTGCTTTTTGACACTATCGAAAATATTTCCGAAAGACACCGACGACTCCACAGGTTTGAAGAGACGATCAAGCGCTTACGTTTCGGCAAGTAGTAAGGGCGGAAGAAGAACAGAAAGTCCAGCACCCGAAAAGGAACGCTCGAGTTCCGGAGGCGAAGGAAGTCATTCTTTAACCGAAACTCGCGCTAAACCACGTTCTAGGTCGTTGATCCGGAGATCCAGCAGAAAAACCAAACAACAAATACGAGATGCTCATAATAGCACCGAAGAATGTATTGTATCGTAAGACTGGTTAAATTTACGATTAGGAACCATTAAATCTCCGTCTGCATTTTTTATAGTCTTACAATTAGAAGTTAATTTTCTTTAAATTCGGTATCTACTTTGTTTTTTGTGCAATTTATATTAAGGTTTCCAAATATGTATTAGTAAGTAACAGGTCAAAGATAGAAATCCCTAGGAGTTGAAGTAAACTTCAACTTAAATTCTAAAAAGTTAACAAGATAAATCCCCGTTGTCTGTGATCTGCATTATTCGATTATCTTTTGAGGAGACTTAATTAAATAACGTTATCCTGCTTTAATATTACGTTAGATACCTATTATTTTTAATATCTTTGTAAATTATACTACTGAATTATTCGTCGTCGCGTCGATTTCAATTAAAATCAAGTAAATCTAATACTTAATTCCAATGGAATCGTTTTATACCTATGTATATCAAAATATTAGCAAAACCAACACGCGGACTAACTAAACTTTCCACTTAAACGAACAATAAAGTTCAAGTACCTATTAAACATTTTCCTTTATACTAACACAAGTACGTAATCTTGTTATTCAAATTTAAATTTATAGGTAGGTACTTACTATAAAAGAAATTAATTTTATATTGCGATATTAATTTTTTTTCTCTAGAAAATATGAGCTTTATTATAAAAATTTAAGGTTAGTAGGTACACCACGACACATATCCGACGATGAGTTTTATGTTTTGTAAATACATAGCTGCAATAATAGCTACATAAAAACTCTAACTGAATTTATTTAAAAGTAAATACTTATTTACATATCGTTAACGTCGTATTAGCACTATCTTTCAGAATTCTTAAATTTATCCTTGCAATTAGTTCGAATCGTGTCTTTACTTTTTTTTTAAATCTTTGCCATCTAGTTTTTGAGATAACGACGGATAACGAAAAGAGATAGTTTTTCGATTAAAAGGCGATACGCCCTGCACACCGTAGAGTATGTGATATGTAGACCAGTCGGTAAGTCGTTTTTAAGAAGCGCCATTGCGGAAATAAATGATGGCAAGCTGTAATAAATTTTATTCTATATATTTCAATTTCTTCAAAGACATACTAATTTTGCACGGTCGACCGAGGCCAGAAGTCAAAAGACGTTAAAAATGAGTTTTTTCGCCAGAATCTCCTTTGCGATTCATTTCACGACAAAGACGCCCAAACGACAAAATAAACTAAGGAAAATTTGATACAATTTATGTCGTTATCATTTTTCCGTAAAGTCAATAGTTTCCAAGTGACCAAGTGACTCGACGTTAATTAATTAGCATAAAAAAATTACACTTTACCTTTCGATATAAAAATGAAAATTTGCACATCGTTAGTCCCATCTTGAATGTACATTTTCAGTTAGAGAGTGTAAAAAATGATGTCGCAATGTTGACCGCCACCACTTAAGCTTTTATCGGTATACCACAGGAACCACTAGTTTGAATTTTGTTTTGTTTTTTTCAAATGAGAGTCCTTTAGAGAGTATCTTTCAGACCGTAATAAAAAATTCCCGATACGTTGACGAATACTTAGGTAAATTACCAAAAATGGCAATGACGGGTGTTTGTTTTTCTAAGTTTTGCCAAAACTTTTTATTTATTGATTAAATTTTAAAAAGGTTTAAGGAAAAAGTTGTTTCTTATTTTATTTATTATAAATAAATATATCTCGTATTTTTCGTACGACGAAATAAAATATTCTTTTTTAAATTATAATTCAAAGAAACAAACACTCGTCATTACCATTTTTAAGTATATAGTCATCAACATATCGGGCACTTTTTATTACCGTCTGATGGATATTCTAAAGGTCTCTCTCTTAAAGAAAGAAAACGAAAATCGAACAAACGGTTCCTGTGATGTACCAGTAAAAGCTTAGTACTTACTGCCAAGTACTTACCGTCGAGTTACTTAGTAGAGTAAAAACTTAAACACTGGTACATTGACACTTTAACGTATATATCATCGAACAAACCGGCTCGTTTATTTTGTCATCTGGGTATTTTTGTTGTGAAATAAACCGCAAAGGAGATTCCGGTGAAATACTCATTTCTGACGTTTTTTCTTCGCGATGGCGGTCAAATCCGAGCTCGACAGACCGAGTAAAATTAGTAGGTACGTCTTTTTAGAGGTCTAACGAGAATAAATGTTATTTTCATTTGGCCCTATTTATTTCCACCGAAAACCTCTTGTCGACTGGCTTAATAATTTCCGATCGACATTCTAATAACTATAACAAGTCCAACCTACGTTATTGCAAAATTCAAGAATTTTATTTAGTATTTAATATTCGAATTCGATTCGAAAAATATTGTAGGTATATACCTACCTAATTTCAACTACAACTATTTAATAATTACCAAATTAATATGTCGTCGAGACGAAATTAAATAAGTTAATTTCAATTATTTCGTTAATTTAAACTATAATTTTTCTCGCGATCGAAGAAGTTATAAAAAAACAACGAAACTACCGACAGAGTTGCTATCTGAAATTTCGAAGTCTCGCACTTTTTACGAATGCTCTACCCCCTTTTTAAAAGAAATAGGTCGTGCTAATTGTAAGGTTCGAGCATTTCTTTGCGGTATCATTTTAAATATCACTTTCGACACGTTACACAAAAGGAACAATTCGAACCTTAAAGATTTAAAAATTTTAATAATTGGGAGTAAGAATTGCGTAGACGTTATAAGCGTCGTACCTCTCGCGAAATATTATCTGAAACTAAGAATAAGACGGGACGTTTTTCAATTATAAGGTTCATAAACTGCATTTACTGGACAACTTATACCATTAGTCTCAGTAAGAAGTGTTAAAAAGAATATCAACTTGAAGTTGTATTTTTTCAACATTATTTATTTATTACTAAATCGTTAGAACATCATAAAAAAAGTACCTATAGTCTTATTAGCACGTTGTGCGATTGAATTTTAAAAAAGATTTAACGGCCGTAACGTGTATTTGTAAAAGTTCGGTAAAACGCTTAATGCAACCCTTTTGATCCTTCTTAATAACTTCGTTTTAGCTCAATATTGTAATTGCCAAATACTCTAATATTCAACTTTGATGAAGAAGTTGTACTAGGTATAATTAAAGTTAAGATTAAAACTAATTTAGAAGTCTACTTATAAACAGTCATTTTTGACCAAAAAATTGAAGTAAGTGGATTGTAGTCAACTCTATTTTTTTATTTTCTATATTTTCTTTTTTTTAAAGCTTCTCGTTGCTTAATATTCGACTTTTCTTAGTAGGGCAGTTTCCAAATTAATCTTTCGTTTAAATATTTGCTTTTTGATATCTAAGTATTAAAATATCGCCTAGATGATGAGGTGATAGAAATGGTTCTGGTATTGTTTTGATCGTACACGATACCAACTCTTCAGTATTTGTCATTCAATACTGAATACGTCTTGATAAGAACTTTTTTAATTTTTATTTAACATATTTATGTGCTATCCCTACTTTGGGTTTAGGCGCAGATTAGTATTGGTCTTACTTTATTTGATAGATAATACACTAATACGACATAATTTTTATTTATATTCGATGAACTAGTCCTGTTTGGTTTAGGAATAACAACACTTTTTCCTTATAGTTTAATAATAATTCGGGAAATTCCAAGTCGTTCACTTGACTCGCTTCTCTTTTCAAGGAATAGTTATGACATTTAACGAATCTGAACTTGAAATATTAGATTTCATATTAACTTTTTCAACCAACAATAAGAATTATACAACCAACTGACTCCAAACTTTAAAATTACTTCCATATAGGAATGTTATAAACAAGGCAATCTTCGTTGTTAAGTATCTAACATCTTTGAAACGGTTAATAGCGACTTTAATATTGATTATATCTATAAGTTTTTTATTCTCTAAATTATTGTATGAAACCGATCGTTTTTATTTCGTTTCCACCGCAAACCTAAAGTACGTCACTTTTCTAATGTCTCGAAGAACATAAGTTTACTTATTAATTTCGCCAAGTAAATTAATATATTTTTCTATAATAAATAGTAGATCAAATTATACAAGCAACAAAAGATAAGTATATTTTATTCGATGATCGGAAAATTTTGCGTGTTTCTGAACATTAAGTCGCCATATAAATAATAATTAATAGGTACAATAAATTGGAATGATTGAGGCAAACACGTTTTCACTGTCTAGGCGAATGAAACAATAGGTACTTACAATTAAATCACAAAATTCAACCTCATTTTTCCTCATGATTAACTTCAACTTAATATTTTGACATAATACTATTAATTTCTTAACTCGACTACAATAATATTTGATCAATAACAACAAACGCCGCGGTACACTGCGGTATAATTTACAAGAATATTATAGTAAATAAAAGAGACAAAAAAATTTAAAAAAAAAGTATAACGGCCAATTCTAAGACCAAGTTCAAAAAACGTACTAACATAACGTGTAAAATGTGTACAAATTTAAGATTGATATTAAAGGAAAGGATTTTATTGAAATTATGATTTTGTAGTGAATTAATGTGCCCTTAGGTATATAGGTAGGTATATCTAATCTACTAAACTTTCTAAGTTGTAAATATAGATAAGTATAGTGGTAGTAATTAGTAACTATAACACTATTTATATGTTAAAATTAAAATTTGTATGTTAACTAAACGTATCTTCTTCTCAATATAAGCGCTCACTTTTCTTTTCGAATATTTTTGGAAACGATTAACTCAACTACTATAAATGGTATACCAAAGAACGGCGTGTAAATTTTTTATAAAATAAAAGAGTGTTTGTGAAAGCATATACCGTCCTTATGATGTTACAAAATTTACGGCTACATTGCAGTCTCGAATCTGAATAGCCATAAATTGATATGTATAGGTAGATAAAATATGCTTATACATAGATACTTATTCGTTTTTATGTTTAATTATTGTTTATTTTGCAACGTTCAAAATGAGGAACTTTTTGCGGGTACATTGTAAATAGACTATAATCGATGTTGTTATGTATAATCGTTTGCTAAATACGTATTAAACAAACTGTCAGAAATTGATTTTGCTCGAATGTTAACGTAAATTAAAATTTTGCGAAAACTTAAAGGCTACAGTCGCCGAATGTATTTACGTAATTATTATCGTAGTCGTCTTTATCAATTGTAACACATTTTCAAATTTCGTCTAATCGTTTTTTTCCGGACGTAACATTAAATTTGCGCAAATAGTGTAACCTACAGTAAATGAATTAAACCGAATTAATGTTTTAAAATTAGTATAGTTGTGCTAATAATTGTACTAATTTATTGTATTTATTATAATTAGGTACTGTTCCATTATTCATACGTACCATTTTGTATTATATAACTGCTGTAGTTGACAATGGCGTTATAACGCATGCCGCGAAGATTTCTTGAGCCGAAAAATTAATTTGCGTATATATCTACATGTTCTATATTTTCAATTGAAACGTCAACTTTCTAAGCACTTTTATAAAATTTGCACAAAATCAAACTATAATAGTTCTATTTAATCTACTATAAGTAGTAATGTGATTTTATAACAAGGTAAACTATAGTTGGACTTTTTAATTTATTATATTAAAGGGTACACCCAGACGTAATAGATTATAAAACGCTTAAAAATTTTGGGTAGGGTCCAGGCAGCTGACTGAAATTACTACTATATGTTTGTTAAGATGTTAATGAAACAGTTGTTGTGTAGTTTTGTAACATTTTTTTGTGTTGTTTACGGTGTTTGTAAAACATATGAAGAACGCCAAGTGATAATATACCATATTCGATTTAAAGTCTAGTTCATTTCCTGCGGTTGATATACTAATTTCTATTCTATACCTACTTATATGTTATTTTAGGTTGTTGAACGTTCGTGTTATTTCTAGTGTCCTAAAACACCCTACATTAATGTTTATTATAACTGAATAGTTCGAGTTTCCGTTTGTTTTATTTAATTAAACATTTAATCTACATTTAAGATGCATGTATTCGCATCTCTTTCTTTATCTGTTATAATAGTTTATGGAAATTTGTTTACCTATATCCCGAAAATTCCTCTTAAAGGTAAGTACATTAAATTAATGCGCGAGAGTTAACAAATCAAACTGCTGGAAATAGGTAAACAGTAGGAGGACCTTTCGAGAAAACGTCGATAACTGGAATATTAGTATACCTATATCGACGACTTGAAGAAGTTAACGAAGAAAAATGGTTCCACAACATATTTCACATTACCGATTCGATAAGCAATAACGGAGATTAGAATTTTTAAATTTTTTTTGGGACAGCCATCATTTTGAAACGAGTCTGTCGATTTGGCTGGTTAACGAACTCGCCCTTCGTTTTCGCAAAGATAATACGCTTTCCAAATTTCAGCCTCCTGCGATCGAAATCGTGTCCACAAAAAAATGATATATATATAATAACCGACCCAAAATGAATGATCTATATTTTCATGATCTATTTTTAATTTAAAAACTATCCGTGTGCCCCTCAACATTGAAAATTTCCCTATTACAAACCATAAACCAGATATTAATCGCATTTTTATGTGACTGATAAAATACAAAACAACTAATAAAGTATGTGCGCCACCTACTTTCGTAGCTTATCAGTGTACGAACAAAAAACTGAATGTTTTTAAAATAAAAGCGGAATTCCCTAGTATCCACGTAAAAACTCCGGCAAAATTCCAGCGAATTCCAGCAAAACAGTTTCAGATCATTCGCGTTAGTGGTACAAAGCGGTAGTGCCTGTTTCAGTAGTTCGAATTTTAAATTACGGCGTCGTATTATTCGTAGCGTGTGTGAGAAGTGTTCGTTCGGTTTATAAGGCCTTTTAGCGTGTGGCCTTTGTCGACTAACTCACCATATATAAAGCGCTATTAGTGCAAGTTTGTTAAACAAGTTTAACAAAGATGTGTTACCGTGAAGATGCTGCTTTACATACCAAAATGACAATAATTTCATGTGTAAGGTTTCGGTATCTAAACGTTTTCATCGAGGTACCCTCTGAATGACATAATCGCATAATCAATTGATGAAGGTGTTCTCGCTGCGTTCTATTTCGACGTGCGGGAGTAGAAGACGTTCGCCCGAATGGACGTTCACCCGAAAGTTAAGTTATCTTTCGGTAGTTCTCAAATAGTGTGTTTCGAACGAACGTCACCTACTTCATCAAATAAGAAAATACGGGCAACTAAACAAACATATAAATTTTTTCCTGTTTGAATTTCAATTTAATGTGAATAAAATGATAAAATGAAGGAGCAAAACATTTTTATATAATTACTATTAACTGTTTAATACAGATGAAATAAATAACAAATTAAGTTAATTGTTTTGTGTACTGGTAAATAGTTGTAAAATAATATTAATAAATATCCATAAATACCTATCTTTATATTTTACAAAAAAATGAGTAAAATTTGTAGTATATTAGTATCATAAACACATTTAAATATGAAAATCACTATTTTATAAAACTTTTTTAAACCAACAATTTGACAGTTTCGAAAATCGCCTCGTGTTCGGGACGGCTTCCCACACGCGACGCTACGGATCTGCACGTCTTAGGGGAGACTAAAATTTTTGTAGCGTTCAAACAGAGAAATTTCCGAATTTTTTTGTACAGGCCTGTTCGGCATGCCTACTAGGACACAAAAAGTCGATTTTGCAGTACCAGGACGCGAGCCACACCTCGTAAATGCATTTGATAAAAACCCGATTTATTCGAACGCGTTATATTATTCTTTTTTGAAAAACGGATTTAAACCGAAAATTTGGCAGCTTCGATGGTCACGTCGTGTTTGGGGCGTCTTCCCAGACAGGATGATATGAATCTGCAAATCCGTAAGGCGAAACAGTTTTTTTTCTGGCAAAATTTTGACCGCAAGGTTTTGAGACGTAACGTTCAGAATGAGTCGAAAAACAATTAGAACACACGTATTTCTGGTATTACAGAGCAATAAATAACGAACTGCCGGCGTTTAAATAGTTTATAGTTTTTTATAATCTCGATAAAATGACGCTACCTGATACGTATTTAACAGGTCCGGAATTACTTGCAAAGTTATTTTTCGAAAATAACAATGCAAGAAATGATAAAATAAGCGCTTTCCTCCGATTTAACATTTTCGAAAAGTCTCGAAAAAAGACGTGTTATAGTTCGTGATTTGGGCAAAATTTTGGCCGAACCTAAAATGTCTATAAGATGGGTTTGCCAACACATTCTTGCTCTGTGAGTTTTCAGTTACATTTTGTTATACAAAACTGAATACCGTAACGAGGGCGTGGCCAAAGAGACACTCGCCATGGGCGCAACTAGGTTTGGGGTGCAAAAACGTAAAAAATGTAGGAGTAAAAACTAAATATAAATACGCCCAAATATTTTTTACACGATAAATACGTTCTTCAAGAAACCGTGCAAAAAAAGATACATTACATTATTCAAAAACCGTGTAAGGTGAAATAACGAACTATATTTAATGCAAAAACCGTGCATAGTGATAACTCACAATTAGTAATATGAAATTCCGAGATATTTTAATTATTATCTAATTGTAAAATAAAATTAGTAACGCATACATATAACAAAAAGAAAGACTGAAAAAAATAAATTAAAAATAGATAGGTACTAGAAAATACCTAACTAAAATCATTTAGTCGGCGTATTCGTTGGAGTTGAAGCAAATTCTGCTATAAACCTATATTAAAATTAGTAGCAGAATTTGCAGTTCTCAAACGTTACCATTTTATTATTTATAACTGTAATGAATAATTATCTTTTTTTTCAAAAAGATTACAATAAGCTTGTAAAAATAAACTGATACTGCAGGGTATACTGAAAGTAACATCGTAAATACACTTTATCCAAACCTATACGTAATTCACGTCATCAATAAAAGATCACTAGATGATGACGTTTCACCACTGTTGTCACCTCGTACCTCGTATTTTTACAGTTCTAATAAATTGTAGTGTTTTTATTTATCTCATCTAATATGTGCGCAAGTAAATCATCTATAGAAAATCTCACTTTCCAAACTTTAAACCGAACTAGAAATAAACAATCTAGTATTTTTTTTGATGACGTGATTGCATATAGGTTTGGATAGGCCGTAGTAAGATCTATAACACGTTATAATATTGTAATTACATATTAAATTAGTTTCTTAAACTTATTTCCTGTTGTCAAAATAGATAACGGAAACAACTAATCGCTGGAGATTTCAACGATCGCGTAGGCGACAAACCCGAAAATATAGATAGCTATACGTTATAAATCATAATTAAGATAATGTCAATAAATTAATACCTATAATGAGCATTCTAGTGATGTAAAATGATTTGATTATATTTTGTCGATCTTTAACAAAATTAACAATAAATTTACAGCTGGGAAACTTGTTTCTTTTATATTACACTGTAATATTAAGTTCTCTAACGCGTTATAATACTGTAATTATTAAATTCGTTTGTTGTTCTTTCCTACCGTCAAAACACGCAATGCAAACAATTATAATCGCTGGCAATTTTAACGATCGCGTAAGCGACGAGCCTGAAAAATGTAGATACCTATAGGTTCACGATAGGTTCCAATGCACGTCATGCATAAAAAGTTACTAAATTGTAGATATATTTGCAATATTCAGTTTCAAGTTTTGAACACGACATATTCTACCAATGATTTACCTGCACACATATATGCTTCGAACAAAAATATATTCTTTCAAAAAATTATACTATATAGTGATAAACACGTCCGGTAACTGTTTCTATTTTACTAAACAAAATTAAACTATTGTCGAGTATACACAAAAATAAATGGAAATGTACTGTGAAAGTTTGATATACGATAAGATGTTCAACATTAACTAATAGTTGAATCCATGTTTATTTCAGGTTTTTGATTTAAAATGCAGAAAAGGTCCATAAAAGTTTTCTGAACAACATAATTTGTGAATAAAAACAATTGGATCGCATTTAGTAAAAGTAACCTTAAGCTCTCATTGTAACGTAAAAAATATTGGCCAGAACCATTACAATTATAAGATTAACATCTGAAGTATTTTCGTAAAATTCGACATTCTATTTTTCTTATTTTTTTATTTTATTTTTTATTCCACCCTATAGAATAGGGGGCGGCGGCTTTGGAACTTCAACCTGCTGTGGTTTATTCGCTCCACGTTCACAGACATCCACGCCTACCGGGTGGGGGGGGATATTTCACCACCCGTACCTGGATTTGAACCCAGGACCCACCGGGCGAGAGGCCAGTCTCCTGACCGTTCCGCCATCGAGTCGGCTTTTTTATTTTTATTTTCATTATTACTAAATATTTTACATACCATTTTTTATTTTTTAATAATCAATTATTGAATAGAAGATCTCTGGCAGTATTACTGAAAAACCCATTTTGAAAAATATTTGATCTCTTAAAATTACTCGATTATATCCACAGACGATTCATACATTATCTATTCAATAATATAGCGTAGGTAATACAAAAATTTTCAATAGCCATGTTGACATTTATATAAGTACCTAATATAATATTTAATCTGCAACGCATTAAAATACAAAAATACGTTCTACTTAATACAAGTATAAAATTTAACAAAAAGTTTTAGCGTTAAAATGGCATTGTTGCGCCAGACAATTGTAAAGGTATTCCGTTGGCAGTAATTACTTACATACCTACTTAAAAATTAATGGCACTCAAAGGTGTGACCTGAGTTTCTTAACAAGTGTCAAATTCAATATAAAAATAACGCATTATTTCGAAGAAGACGCATACCAGGAAGGCATCCATTTTTGTTCTTTGTACAATTCCTTACGTCCTAAACGATTTTTATCACAATGTTTAAAACTTTCGTTATCAGTATTACATTCGGTTTTTACTCTCGCGAGTACAACGAAAGCGTGATCTTTCTTCGGTCGCTCGTCTTGACGTTTCCATCGATTCGAAGCTTCGAGAATCGCCGGAACAGGAGAGACGCGAGGAGTATAAGCCAAATTCTCCACCATAACCGGACTTCCAAAACGTCTTCTGGCTCTCGCTATCCGCGCTCTTACGTTTGCTTCGTTAATTCTTTTTTCGGCCTCCGTCTTAGGAGTTGCGTGTTTATTTCTATTATTGGGATTAGGTACTTTGGGTCCAAACAGACTCGTTTCCATTTTAGATACATTTTCTTTGTCCGCTTTTTTGCCCGTGGTTCTCGGAGTTGGAGATAAACTAACATGTCTACGAGATGATTTGCGTTGAGGCTTGTTTTCTATCGTTACGGGAACCTCCAATTTATTTTGTGATTCGGTCGTTGCAGCTGCACTTTCGTCTGGTTTCGAAGGTGGTACTCTAAAATGGTATTCATTTACAAAACGTCGTGTTCAAATATGTCGGATCTACTGTTTATAAAACTGCCTACTGCCTTACGCGTTTGCTTCCTCAACTGTTACAGCAACAGGTTGGATCGTCGGGATTGGCGAAAATTCTTGTAGGTGGTACGCCCATTGTTTCAATTGTCCTAGGTTGACGTTCTGTCGCATTTTCTCTTGTAATGTAATCGATATAAGCTCTACGATATTCTGGTTGACATTCCAAAGGACCTTCCAATTTTAATTCGGTTTGTCTTTTCAATGGTCGAGCTTTCGTACTTTTGGGATGCTCTACATATTGCGCCCTTTTTTCCGTGACGTGACTTAACTACGACAATTTACAGCTGGTAAAATTTATACAAATACATGCTACAGGTTATGATAAATACTATTTATACATACGACTGGAATATATAAACACGAACTTTGTTAAATAATAGGTACAACGTAAAGCCATAGCGTGCAATCGACTCTACTTCTATTTAAAGAAAAATTAAGGCTGATTAACGATAGCAAATTATAATCAAGGTAAAACTGTATCACATAGAAAAATAAACAAATCACTTACTTTGCCTTCACTCCGAAGATGGCTTTCAGGTTTTTTCGTAGAAGGCCTTTGCCTAGGAAAATCCACAAAGGAACTTTTATATTCTGGATTAGTTTCCATTTTACCTTCACTTTTTAAGTGCGTCGTTGTTCTTCTTCGTTTTTCGGGTTCGTTATCGTCCTTTTTAATTCCAAATTTACCATACGCGTCTCTATAGAAATTTACGTATGCGTTCCTATATTCCGGATTCATATCAATATTCCCTTCTAAAAGTAAATTATTGTTAGCTTTCTTGATTACGGTTTTGGAAGCGGGCTTCTCGACGAATTGCCTTTTATTTTCAGTTATCACTTCCATGTCTCCTTCCTGTTTCAAATTACCTTGCGGTTTCCTTTGCAACTGTCTTTCAGCCATGGGATACTCGACATATTTTTCCTTGTATTCGGCATTTTTTACAATAGGATCATCGCCTAAAGTAAATTTTCTATTTGTCTTCGAGCCACGAAGAAATGGTATCACTGGATGAATTTGATGTTCTACGAATTTTTCTGATTTTTCAGTTTGCGCATCAAAATTTCCTTCAGTTTTTAAATTGTTAACGGGCAGCTTTGGTAGTGGTCGTTCGGTTTCTTTATATTCGATAAAAGCATCTCTATATTCCGGTTGTAGCTTAAGATCTCCTTCTAAATGTAAATTAGTGCCGCGTTTAGTGAAAGGCGGTCGCGGTTGGACTTCGAAGGGAGTATACTTTTCTCTCATTTCGGTGGTTATATCCAATATGCCTTCTAAATGCAGATTTGAACTCTTTTTAGAAAGAGGCGGTCTACTTTGGTATTCAAGTGGCACATACTTATCTCTAGTTTCAGTCTTTGTGTCCATATCTCCCTCGAGCTTTAGACTAGTAGATTTTCTTATTAAATCTGGTCGGCCGTAAAGTAAATATTCGATAAATTTTTCGGCATTTTCCGTTTGATAGTAAAATTCGCCCTCGAGCTTCAAATTCGTCGGACGTCGAAATAAAGAGTGCTTGGCAAACTGACGTAGACGCTTTGTATCTCTAAAAATTCATGATCGTGTTAAAACCGTAATTGTCAAGCAAAGAAATATAAAAAAAATACACACAGCTTCGTGACCGTTCAAGCGAAAGTTTCGAGTGCTACTGCGAATTTACATTTTCATTTACGGTAACTTATCTAGGCTGGGTTTATTAGGATATATGTGAAATCGATAATAAAAACAAAGCATATATTAAGGTGCAGTTTTTAAGATATAACATACTGTTCATCGTCGGTGTTTTCCTCGTCGTCTGTTACGTCCATGCACAAGCCGTTTATTAAATCCTTAGGCCGTCGTGCAATCGTTCTTTCGATGGGATATTCTATGAATGTTTCATAATATTCCGGCTTTAATTCAAGAAGTCCTTCTATTTTAAGGGAATCTTCGGGCCTTTTTGTTTTTGCACGAAGCGTTTCGTGCTGAAATTCAATTTATTACGTAAATACGTACATATGTACAGAATATAATAACAAAAAATTCTCACGTTTAGGTTTTGCTGATCGCCTCTAAATCTTCTATTATATTCGGATTTAATAGTTCGAAAAGATCCTTCGTCGGGTCCCAAGTTATCGTGAAGTTGTAAATAATCTAAATATTTAAATGGTATTATTGAAATAATTATTTAAAAATATGCATTCGTATAGGTATTCATAAGTATATCTACCTGGCGGTTTCTTTTTGCGATAGTGAAATAATTCGTCTACAGTTATTCCCGGTGGAAAACCGGTGTCTCTCTGTAACTTTTCAGCCGTGGCTAGATTAGAGTCTGATAAGGAAATCTTCGCCGATGACTCCTTCCTAATAATAGAATTGTAAATAAAATGAATTATAAAACAATCACTGCTGGCCATTAAAATGGCAACACCCAGTAGGAATAGCGTTACATGCTTATAATTTGGTGAACATATAGTAGGAAATGCCACCGTAAGATTTGTGTTATGATAAAACTTTAGCAGAACTTTAACCGCGTTAAATCTTTACAAAATTCCAACGTTGCCATTGATAAGTCGTTGTTTCTTTGAATAAAAAAAAATGTCTGCTTGTTTTTTATAATAACTGGTATGATAGTATTTAAATAAATTTCTTATTCCAGTACTTAGAGAACAATTTCTAGATTCGAAAAAGTTTATGCTGTCATTTTTTCATCGTCTTCTTAACGGCGGCAGCAGCGCTCAAAGAGTTCAACTTAGTTCAAACTAAAAGTTTATGCTTTCCTGTTGACGAAACATTAATGCTGCCGCTCGAATATTGTTATTTAATTCACGGCAGCAGTGGACAATCGAATGTTTGACGCGAACCCTAACCCAGTCCCTATCCAAGAGCCTAACCAAGTTCGATTTTCAAAGAAGTTGTGTTAGGACTTAAAGGTTCATGTATTTATATTTTATAAATACATGAAAAGTTAGTCGACAAAAAAAGATCCTACGTATTAATCCTTTTTGTTTGTAATCCTTATAAGAACACAACACTTGCACTCGCAACTCGCGCACTCACATGCAAAAAGGCCTTTTAAACCGAACGAGCACTCCTCGCACACACAATGCGAATGATCTGAAACGGTTTTGCCAGAATCCTATAAATCCCGCTTTTATTTTAAAAACGTTCAGTTCTTTGTTCGCACTTCTATAAGATATGAAAGTAGGTGGCGCACATGTTTTATTAGTTGTTTTGTCGAGGTATGGGTCGCATAAAAATGCGATTAAACTTTTATCAGGTTTATGGTTTGTAATAGGGAAATTTTCAATGTTGAGGAGCACACAAATAGTTTTTAAATTAAAAATAGAGTAAATTTATAATTCTGCGGTATAACGTCAGTAACTAGATAGTGATTATCCAGATAATTTTAAACTGATAAGTATTAGCGAATTTTTATAGAAAATAAAGCTATTTTCTTTCGGACACGATTCCGGTCACAATTTTAATCGTAGGAGACTGAAATTTGGACAGCGTGTTGTCTTTACGAAAACGAAGGACGAGTTCGTTAACCAGCCAAATCGACCGACCCGTTTCAAAATGGCGACTGTTCAAAAAAAAATAGAAATTTTCTAATCTCCTTTATTACTCATCGAATCGGTAATGTGAAATATGTTTTGGAATCGGCACAAAATTCTCTACCGATCATGTCTCTTTATAATTTTCGATAGAATGCACCGTTTTCGAAATAATCGAAAAAAAGCGATAATTTTTTTTAATTCTTATAAATTTCGCTCGTAAATATTATTCTTCAAAAAATGTATTTCTTTCGAGAAGAATTCGAAAAAAATTAGTTTTTTGACATGCGACATGAAAATTCGATACCGAGGCTTGCGCGTGGTCGGATTTTATTCATTGCTGCCTTGCATCAAACAACAATATTCGAGTGGCAGCATTAATTTTTCGTCAACGGGAAAGCGAAAGCTTTCATCTGGTATAAAAATCATTTTCAAGTTTGATGATAATAGAAAATTGAACTCTTTAAGCGCTGCTGCCGTCGATAAGACGACGATGAAAAAATGGCAGCAATAAAGCTTTTTCGAATCTAAAAATTGTCCTCTAAATACTGGAATAATAAATTTCCTCAAGTATTATTATACCAATTATTACAAAAAACAAGCAAACATTTTTTTTCTTTAATTCAAAGAAACAACGACTTATCGATGGCAGCGTTAGAGTTTTGTAAAGGTTTATACACGCGGTTTAACGAGCTTTTTTTTGGCTCAAGGTATATCATAACACAAATCTTACGGTGGGATCTTAGACTAATATATTTACTAAAAGTAATAATAGTGCGATATCTTACTGCGACTTTTCACTGCTCGACGTTTTTCATTAAAAGACATATGCTGTTAAGTACAACTGTCCTAGACGTTTATCAAACGCCACGACTGTCGGTGAAAATTTCACCGGAAATACAATTAGGGCAAAATTGTTCTAATTTACGTAGCAAGGACATAAGAAATTGCACTTGACTGTTAAATGACATGATACCATTTTATGGTTACTAACATCTGTTTGCAGTGATAACTGATATTTTCTAAAAATATAGCTTTTATTCTGACAATGAAGTTCTAGAACGAATTTGGTTTTATGTGGAATAATACCCCTACAGATATTTCATCGCATAAACAATAAATATAACTCAAAAATTGAAATAAAAAAGAAAAATGTAATCCAATAAAGGCTAAAAAAAAAACACGAAGACTATTTTAACAAGACTTACATACAATATTGTTTCAGGAAAATTGGCCTTAACCTTATTGCATTAAAAGTAGCAAATAAGTACCCATTAAAATTTCAAATACAGGAATATGTAGATCGTGAACTAAATATTAGAAGCACGTTTACAATGTTTATTTTAGGGTGTCTTTTGTTCTACAACGACATATGTACTAGGTATTTTCCGGTGACTGAAAATGTTCGAAGAAAATAGAAAACACTTTTTCTAACCTTCTCATAATTTTACTCCACGTTCAATTTAACCTGCCGATTTATCATTTATGCAAGAATGGCATCGTATCAGGGTCGTACAGCTTACATATAAAGTAATTCTTTAACGAACTTATTAGAAATCAATCCCACAAAATATAACGTCGATAAGGAAAGGAAATGTTTACCATTTAATATGACGCTTGAGCGGCCGAATTAAGTAATCAAAAACGTGTAAGTATCGAAAAGCGTGAAATATCTAAAGGTATAAATAAATAAAGAACACGCGACGTCGGTAATGAAAAAAAAAAACTTAACGAATGCTAGTTTATTATTTCAAATGACTATAATTACAGCTTTTAATTTAAATTGAAGAAACGGAACGAGCTTTCAGATAGTTAGGTATACATCGAGCTCTCGCCGTTAATTCGGAATTAGGTATTTATGAAACTTCCGTTATTCACGGCAATCAATCATTATTGAGGGACATTGAAGACTATCTGACTTAATGGGAAAATGTTAGCAGGTGCGGTATTTGATGGACTCTAATGTGATTAGATTGTGAATCTAATTAATTTATGAGCAGATTTATATGAGGATAAGAGCATTTAAGAAAATTTTGATTTAAGACTAAGTAAGTAAAAGGCAACTTTGAATGCCTAAATATTATGAACCTTTTTAAAGTAACTTGCAGAATTACTTAGTTTAAACGTTCAGATACCTAGTAATTTTATAATAAATATTTCTACACTATTGGCTAACATATTTTTTTGTTAAGTAACTAATATAATAAATTGGTTTTTTTTACCTTATTCAAATTTTGCAGTAAATTCCTTATGTTCGCGTTGTACAACAAACCACAGTCTAAGAACACTAACTGAAATAATTTAAGCGACTCAATCGTATAAAATAGGAAACTTACCCCACGTCGCGTTCGTACCAGTACAGGATTGGGCGATTATGGGTGGAAGGTGATAAACAAAATTTTGTAAAAATAAATTCCGCCCCCGACGCTTTATCCTTCTCGCGCCTGTATACAATTTTACTATTTTTCGACGTGACCAACTTTAAAATTTCTAATGTATAGATCTACTTCCAATAGGGTTGCGACGCCGACGTCTCCGTGCCGTCTCGGAGCGCCACTACGACCTGTTGACCCATATAAAGCGGCATGATTGAAAGGAATGCGCCACCGAAATTTATTCAAACTAAGAACTTTGACCCTTTTTTTTAAGTGTTTTATCAAATGCATCGGTACTAGTTACATTAAAGCGTTTAATAAATATTGTGTTTTTATTTTTATTTAGTATTTACCTGCCTAAAACTAATTTAATTTAAACGTAATAGAAATTACGTCGTGAATAAATAATAATTATAAAATAATAATAATTTCACGTGTTTCTAAACCAATTTTCCTAGAGAATTGCAGTTGACAAAAACAATCAAGTAGATAGCTATATTATATAAAAGTAATTTTGAAAGAAATTCGAATTTTAAAATGAAAATTTTTTTGTTATAAAAATTAATACCTAATGGTTTTTGTGAATAACAACGCTAATTTTATTTAAAATCATACACACTGTGTCAAACAATACTTAATAACAAGATCTTAATATCTTTTGACATATTCGGTTTGTTTGCCAAATAACGGCATAAAAATACGACTATTTCAGTCTAGAGTACCTGAAAAAAGAATGAAATCAAGCAGAATACGTAGTAAATCGAATTTATGCACTTTTTTTAGTTTTCCGAAAAAATAACTTTTTTAACATTGGTTGTTTTTGCAAGAAACCCTTCAAATATATTTCTTTGATGAACTCTTGATTGTTGTTTTGTATTTAATTGATAATTCAACAGAATTAGTGTATTACAAATATTACAAATAACTTGTGTAAGTTATTCTTTTACTAGAATCTAAGAATCTAAGGTCTAAGAATCTAAGAATCCGATTAGTCCCGAGGTCAGAGTGTCTCGAAAGTGGAGATAAAATGCTAAATTTTTCAATTTTCTCTTTATGTGAACATGTCCGAATTTGCACGAACGCTCTGCATTTATCTATTTAACCTCTTTGATAAAAGCTTCGGAGGTTTTTAAATAATTTATGGACTCGCAATCGCACCCGTTCACCGAATAGTTGAATTTATTTTCATTGCTTTCATTATTTTCAATCGATTATCACTATTTCATTTATTAGTAAGTATAGATTGAAAACTGAAATATACGACAAAAAGGACTTTAAACTCTAAGTTTAACAATTAAATTTTAATAAATCGTTTTTGTGCATGTCAACGTAACATTAAAGTGGGATATCCTGACAGGCATGAAATTAGTTAAGTTATGTATGTATATATGTGTGTGTGTGTGTACGTACTTAGAACATAATTATATATTACACTTGCAAAGATTAACGAAAATTTCAACAACCCCTATTTATTATTTATCGTAAATTACAAGAATTTGATAGGTATAATTTCAATGTAGGTACCTATATATTGTAGTTTACGTAAAAAGTTACAATCATAATTATTAACAAATCTTGACACAATTTACAGCAGTTGCACATTGCCATTTCCAAATGAGTATGTACGACGTTGGCGTCTCCCGGTGTCCTTGAAAATTGCAAAAATTACAGTAAGTCAAGGATAACGTAAATGGAAGAAATTGTATCGGTGACCTTAATCTTAGATTTTAACTTAATGATATATAACTTCACCGTAAAATCTTGATCGCACGCAATATGTCCGCGTAAAAAATTATATTTCAATTTCCCCCTTCTGTAAAAAGTTTTGCTAAAGAGTCCTATAGCTGTTATTATCCAATTTGGATTGTGTAAACGTAATTTGGGGCTCTTTTGATGTTTTCTAAAATACGCGATTATCGTTAAGAAGCGTTTGCTATTTTATCTAGGTTAAGGTTGATCATTTTTCTTAAATAACATGGAAAGGGCTGTTCTAAATACACCCTAGCGTTTATAGTTACGTTTGAAGTTTGATCGTTAGAAATATTTATATCGTTTTTATTTAAATCCGATAGTTAGAAAACATTCGGCGATTTTCATAATTAAATAAAAATATAGTTAAAACAACTGAAAGTTTATATTTCCAACCTATAATAGAGAATTCTTTGTTTACTCGCATATTTCAATTTCTTATAATTATTAAACAGATTAATTTACATGGCGATGATTTTTAAAATTCAAAAATTGAAAATGAAAATGCACCAATAAACATGAGTATAAACTACTTTGTTAAATTTTGTAAATTCAATTCATAAATATTGTCACTATTAACCACATAATCGACTTGTTTAATAAAAATAAATACATAATACGTTTAATATGGATAAAAAGAAATACTCGAGGTTGTGTGTTATTTTCTTTAATGTCTTTTAAATTGCACAAATCGCCCTGATTTCTACACGTTAATTTGCTTCAAACAAAAATAAACGCCACAAAATCAGATCATTATACGTTATAATAAATATTTGCTTAATTCCACGTGAATATTATAGAAATAAAAAGTTCTAGCGACCGAGTTCGTCAGCTTATATCTTAAAAACGATGGGGCCAAATTGTACAAAAATTTCACTGCGTATTCATCCACTATTTGAGATTGCACGGTGAAAAGTTCAGTTTTGTACGTAAAGTCGTTTTGGAGATATAAAGTATTTCACGGAAACTGTCGAATTTTACTGCTTGAATTCTCAACTTTAAGACGTCATAACTAAAGTATTTCTCTGCCAAATAATATCACAATCCAATCTTCAGGAAATTAAAATATTGTGTTTAATAAAACGTGTATGACGTTATGAACAGTAAACTTTGAACAGATCATAGGTACCTACGTTTACTTCAATTTTTCATAAAAGAAAATATAGGTCATTTCATTTAATTAATTTAAGTGTATTGACTATTTGTTTATTAATAGGTATCTACGTATCGATTAATTAATATTTTGAAAATAAGTAGATGCGTATTAGGTACATTTCATGGTAAAAATATCAAATTTAAATAGCCTAAACAAAATCGATATCCAGATAATATTGAAAAATTTGTAAAATTAATACTGTCTTCGATTATCATGAAATACAACTTGCGTTTATCGGTAACCCCTATTACAATATTATCACAACATGTCAATTACTAAATTCTAGTTTGCACGCTAATGTTTTCATAGTATCGTATCGATTGTATAATAAACAGAAAAACTGCAGTAGGTACAACATAAATGATTGGACAGAACCAAGTTTATTCCAACTACCGATTTGTTGTTCAAGTAAAATTATACCGATATTATTTTCCAACAATTTTAAAATTAAATATTAACTTTGTATTACTGTAATATAAAAAAAAATCAGAAGAAATTTCAACTAAGATAGAAGTGTCAAGCTTAAATCTTATCAATCACGCTATCTCTCAGCGGGCGAGCCTAAACTATTAATGAATCTTCTATTTTAAGAGCTACAATACATTTTAAACAATGTAATTTATTCGGTATTTTTCCTTACACCGTACAAGTCATTACCTGCTTACTATAAAATTCAGCAGAACAAAAGATCATTATTGCGATTAAAGAACCATTATTAGCTAAGTTCTATTAAAGTCTTGATGAAAAGCATATTAATGTAGGTACTTTGTGCTTTATAATAACAACCACGCGACTGTATTTAGTCGTTTCCTTCCATTAACTTTTAAGGTCTAAATTTAAAAAATAATCAAATTAGATATAATTATGGCGTTCTTATTTACAAGGTGTCCCAAATGTAAATGATTGAACTTAAAAATTGAATGCATGACTTCAAAATAGGAAAAAATGTTTCTTTACAAAAACATCAGTTTTGAAAGTTACGACAGTAGTAAAAATGTAATGAAAACATGACATATATGTACATCAGTCGACGAGGAAGAAGAATTCGAGTTATCAAAAATTCGACTAATAAAGCTTCTGTCTAATAATAATAAAATTAATTTGTTTATTTACAATTGCTTTTGAATAATCGAGGTTTTCGACTTATCGAGGTTCGACGGTAGACATCCCACATAACAATTTCCGTACATAATGCGTATATAAGACGGTCTAAAACACATCTACAAAATGTCTTCAAATAACTTAAATACGTCGAAATGTCCGTCTTTCGTAGTATTTTAATAATAGTAATATGTGAGCACATAACGTAGAAGTATAAGAGTTTTATGTCTTTTGCAATTTTGAAATTCTTCTTTCAAAAAAGCAGCGCCACCCAAGCGTTTCCTGCGCATTTTCCGATTCACATGCATTCAAACTACATCAGATTTATCATCGTGGATAATGAGCAAATTGGAACAACTGTTTTGGACAACAGCTCCCTAACTTTGGCCTATCCAAACCTATATGCAATTTACGTCATCAATAAAAAGCCACTAGATTGTTTATTTGTAATTCGGTTTAAAGTTTGGAAAGTGACATTCTATAAATGATTTACCTGAGCACATATTAGATGGTATAAAGAAAGATTACAATTTATTAAAACTGTCAAAATACGAGGTGCGAGGTGACAACACTGTGTGAAACGTCATCATTTAGTAACCTTTCATTGATGACGTGATTGCATATAGGTTTGGACGAAGTGTATACATATGTATTTCCCCGATTTTCGTGGACCATATTGACTAATTTTGTCTAGTTATTCATTTTGTAGTTTAAAACTAGATAATATAGATGTGGGTGTGGAAAATAATTAATTTTCACTTTTATATCTGTAGAAATTTATTTTTCAACGGTTTTAATTAATAAAATAGGTACTTCTTCTTATATACTAAAAACTTCATATTCGGTTACCATGGAAACATTAATGTCATTACTTGTTCTCTTGTGTTTCCTATATAATTTAATTTGGTATTTAACTTTATCTAAACCGCGATGGATGGTCGTGCAGAAAATTTTGTATGCATTTCGGGCGTAATTAGCGTTTATGAACCTTAGCGTGAACCTCGCCTACGACTTGGGTTATTATTTACACGCCGTGGTTCATAAACGCCTGTTTCGCGCCCTTGGTGCATAAATAACTATTATATGCTACATAATTTATTATTTACTAATGTAGAGCCTGATGGTTCTATTAAAATATTTTATATAATATTAAAGTGGTCGTATCAAACCGAGGGGTCGGTAACTTATGTATTAGTGTATATTTGTTTCTAGAATGTAATACAGAATTATATGGAATTAATTTGTATTACTATGGTATTACTTTGAATTACATTGAATTATTTTAAATTACTTGAATTACATTGAATTAGTATTAATAAGTATAAAATTTATTATAGTTACCGACCTTTCGTATAAAATAAGGGGATGTAGCTCAGTGGTAGAGCGTTCGCTTTGCATGTGAAAGGCCCCGGGTTCGATCCCCGGCATCTCCACGAAGATTTTTAACTATTAAAAACAATTTATTGTAAATTGTTTTACTCACATTTTAATAGATCACAATAATCACTTTTAATAAAAAATTACGAATTAAAATAATTTACATTTTCTCATTGTATTTGAAGTGGTCGAATGAGATTTTCTTCGGCACCGTCAAGTTTCAAAAGGCACCAATGAACGTTACCATTCTTAATGGTCGCGCGCGACTACAAGTTAAAGTAATGATAATTTTCACATCTGATTATGAAACGTGAAAATATTACGAGTGCGCAGTATCTACATGTGCGGACACCGAAAACACCAAAGAACTTGACCCTGAATTCGATTCTTGATTCTAATTAAAAGTCGGCAGTGATTATCGATTAACAACGTTCCTTTAAAATAAGTAAATTGTTATAATAAGTACTAAAATTTATTTATATTCCTCGAAAGATAACTTAGCGACTGCTACAACATAAGGTTTTTATTTCCTGAAATTGCGACATAGGATATCCATGTTTATTAACCAGACGTTTTATAAGAAGTTCAAATGTATAAGGAGGTAACGATCTGTTTAAAGCAAGTAGTAAATTGCATGGATCGACACAGCTTGTTATTGCATTTGCAAAGTGCACCACCGCTTCATCATCAAGTTGTTTTGTCATTAAGGCTTCTGCTAATTGAACTTCTTGAAAAATAACTATTTCCCTATCATGCATTTCTTCCCCATGTTTTCTTACCGTAACATCTTTCAAGTTTTCATTCTGCTGCAGAAGCATTGCCCTTTTTCTCTTCAATTTGAGTTTTCGTTGAAAATAAGGGTCTTGATGGCGGCATTTATCGAAATAAAAACAAATTACGACAAAAGCTGTACCTAAACATGCCGAAGCGAAAATAAATTGAACACCATTCATATCCGACGATTTTGAAATTCACTTCTACGTTACAAAATAAAGTTCACGTTTTCTTTTTAATTGAAAGTTTATGTCAGAATTTTGATGAGCGACGTATTGAGAAAAGAGGGCGCGACGAACACAAAGTTATTATAATTATTAAAAACTAAATTTCTTTTATAGATCATCTTATGTGCAATTAAAAACATTTTAAAGATTTAAAGATTTTAACATGCACCACGAAGCGTTTTTAAATGATACCCGATTATACCAATACATATTTTACTACCATGGTAGTCTTATTTGACATGCAAAGAAGTGCCTAACTTCAACTTGACATATACGTTATTCACGTTGGTTCCAATCACGTTATGCATAAAACGTTACTAATAATTGTATATTTCTAATATCCAGTTTAAACTTTTGAACATGGCATATTCCATCGATGATTTATCTGCACACATAAAAAAAGACTATTAATACTGCAAAAATACGATGTTTTATTGACGGACGTGTTGGAACCTATCGTGAATAACGTGTACGTATGTATACGCCTAATCAGCTGACTTACAGTAATTAACTTATCCCACAACTTAACCTTAAATTGTAAATAAAGAGAAATAAAACGTAATATGAATAAAAACCTACAGTCACCTACGAAACTAACAGAATTCGCTCCACTACAACCCGAAGAAAAGCAACAAAGTGTCGGTCAATTTATATCTAAATTTTTTAAGTTAACTAAAACCTCTCCGAACGGAGATTCGCCCACTTCGCTCGAGAAAAATCTCGATCATGCTTCCCAGGAATCGTTACCAACATGGGCAATCGAGTCCACATCGGAAGCATGCGAATCCAGAACGGAATCGTATTACCAGGTAGATGTTACCGAAGGAAGGAGCCTACCGAACGTGCTAAAACGCATTAGTAATCTTCTAGCTTTAAGAAGCACCGTTAGTAATTATTGTTGTGATTATTAATTTATAAATTGTTGTGTATTGATTTGTTTCGTTTTTAGAATTTACAAGCTTATTCGGATACCGAACTTAAACAGTACTGGATGCCGGATTCTGTAAGTAAAGAATGTTACGAGTGCGGAGAAAAATTTACCACGTTCCGTAGGAGGCATCATTGTCGAGTTTGCGGACAAATATTTTGTTCGCAATGTTGTGGCCAGCAAATTCCAGGGAAAATTTTTGGTTGTACAGGTTTGTTGCAATTTCATCTTAGAGGTCATAATACATAATTAACGTTGTTTTTGAACTAATAATCAATAAATATATTTTTTTTAAGGTGATTTAAGAGTATGTACATATTGTTGCAAAGTAGTGCTTTCGTACTTACAATCGCCGGATGCAGGTGCAGATTTAACTGCCGATCTTAGAGCTTTACAAGAGAATTTGTTAAATAAATATGGTGCTACGTCGCCTGGAAGTGGATCGACTTGCAGTTCAATGGCCGTTAATACGTCATCTAATAACACACTCGATACGGGAGGTACGCTTAGGAGAAAAATTTCACTTGGTTATCAGGAGGAAAAGTTTGCTTTAGGACGGTAATATTGTTGTCCCTTTTTGTTTAAAAAAAAAAATAAAGCTATATTTTATTAGACCTACAAATGCAAGTTACCTTTCTCCTGAAGAAAAATGCAAAGTATTACAAAACTCCATGTCGCTTCGTAATTTGTACGAAGAAATGTGTAAGCCCATAACAGGAGTGCCTCTTCAAACGCATAGATATCGCGTGAGAACATATACTGGGTGTTTTCTAGGATCTGAACTTGTTGATTGGATAATATATCAACAGAAAGCTAATACGAGGTTTATTATTATTTTTTAAAATATATGTAGATTGAAATATTTTAAATCGTAGGGTGCAGGCGGCCGCCATTTGTCAGGCACTTTTGGAAGGAAGTTACATTGAGTGTTTGTCAGAACCATGTTCGTTTGTTGATGGATATGCTCTCTACAAAATTGGATATGTATCTAACGATCTTCCGGTATCTACTAAAACATTTGATCATCCAAATCAGGATGAACCGATTTGGATTCAACAGATACCTCATGAATCTAGAACAACTGGTAATCTTGCCATGTTTATCATTTTGATTTTAAGATTTGAACGAAACTTATTTTGATTAGAAATTGTAAACGTTTTAAAAAAGAATTAATTGTACGTTTTATTTCGACAAATTTAGTTACTCGTGATAATTTTTCATTTGTATCATCTAAAAGTAACCTTAGAGAAAACTAAATTGCCTTTATATGATCTCTTAAAATATTATTTATGTAAATTAAAACACTGGCGAAATTTACACGTGATTAAAAAACGAACATAAACTAATTTATGGATGCGAGAAATGGTTTTATTAATAATAATTAAAACTGACAGTAACAAAAGTAACATTTTTTTAACAATTTTATTTTGTTAAAAATAATGTGTTTTTTAGATTCAGAAACCGAGCAAGTATCTAACAAAATGCAGAGCCATCATTTTATGTCATCTTCGTCTTACATGCTCGATTTAAACATCGAAGCAAATACTTGTTATTTATCAAAACCTCTTTCTTCGATGCAGAACTTGCATTCACCAGATAGCTGTGATATTAATTTAGAAAAGGATATAACATGTGAAGAAGCGCCCGCCGTAAAAACATCAGAACAAAGGGAATTCGTACCTGAATCTGGTAAGTTAACGTACTAAATATTTTGTGTCGTCGATAAGTACTTAAATAAATCTTCATTATTACGACTTCAAAGAGATCTATGTTTTTTTATAAAGGACTTAAAATTATGACCAAACTTTTAATTCGACTACCGTAACGAAGTTTGAAATTGAAATTTGTATTTTATAATTGCAGGTTGGCATAATGCATCTAACTTGAGAGATGAAAATGGAGAAAAAACAACCTACGGTTTGCTAACAAATGTGTATAAACAACACGAGCAAAATCTTCTACATCAGCTTACTTTCTGCGAATGGTCTCCCTATTTCGTGGAGTGATGTGGTGATTCCTCTAATTCATGAAGTTGTCGATATCATAAGACCAGGTCTGATTCTGAACAGATTCTGAAATTTACAAATGTTTAAACGTTGTTTCACAACGCTACTGTTTACAGTTTATAATGTTCAAAAAACTAAAAACTTATTACGTATCGTGGAACATCTTTTAAACATTTATAGTCTTATAATGAAGTTTTACCAAGTGTACACGTCTAAAATTAAGATTCTTAAATGTTGGTTCAGATAAAAACCACGATGCCGAAGACATAGATATAAGGCAATATGTGCAGTTTAAGAAAATTTGCGGCGGTCTCCGTACAGATAGTAAATTAATTGGTGGCATAGTCTGTAGTAAAAATGTTGCACACAAAAGCATGTTAACCAAACTAGAAAGTCCAAAAATTTTACTCCTACAGTGTTCGCTTGTTTATCAAAGAACAGAAGGAAGACTGATGTCGCTGGAGCCAATTTTGATGCAGGTATTTCGTTGTTAAATTGCAATGTACGCTGCAACATAAACTAACATTGATAATTTTTAGGAACACGAATACCTGAGAAATGTTGTTGCAAGAATAGCAGCCTTACAACCCAATATAGTGTTGGTTCAACGTAACGTTTCGAGGCTCGCACAAGATTTATTAAGAGAACAAGGAATGATACTAGTTCTCAATGTTAAACAGAATATTTTAGAAAGGCTCGCAAGATGTACGCAAGCGGATCTTGTTACGTCCATGGACGCGCATATAGGTAGACCAAGATTGGGCGCTTGCAAAAGCTTTTATTTAAAAACATTTAATGTTGACAATGGTATGTTGTTTATTACTTGTTTTCATTTGGAAAATGGCAAAGTATTTAATGTACACAATTTTGGCTTATTTAAAGTAGATATTCGAGAAAAAATTTAAAAAAATTCAGTACTTAATTGTTATACCGATATAATAAATCTATATGGTAAGCGAAAATTATAATAACAAAAAGTTTTACAGGGCAAACTAAAACGTTGATGTTTTTCGAAGGTCTCTTATTGCCGCAGTTAGGCGGCACAGTGTTGTTACGAGGCTCTTCCAAAAAAGACCTCGTAAAACTCAAGCAAATTTCGTCGTTTTTCCTGTTTTCTTACTACAATTGGCGATTAGAAAAATCGTATCTAATGGACGAATTTGCACAACCGCCCAGTCAAAAAGATGAATTTTTCGACGACAGCAAAGAGAATTCTCCAGACATGCCCATCGGTAAGATGCAGATTTCTGACGAAATGCCGAAATTTCAAACGGACAACAAAACAAAATTGGAACTGTTTTCGGACGGGGAAAATGACGCGGAATTTTTCAGTACAAGTACAAAAAGTAGCTCGGAAGTTTTGTGCGACATCCAAATTAAAGACACGAAGAAACAGTTAGAGGAGTCGAAAACCGTGCCCGAATCTGTGAGTGATTTTAGCGATCCATTACTGTCGTGTAATGGCGACGACGACGTTTTCAAAAGCGACAATTCGGAAAAATTCGTAGTGGCCGAATTACCTTTTTCGAATAGTTTCAAAAAAGCTCTAGACGATAGAATTTTATGCATCTCGCCGTATTTAGTTTTTCCATTGCCATATTTAGAAACCGAAATTGGTAAAAAATGCAAACTTCGTAATTTTTTTCCAAGAGAAATATTCTCAAGTAGTCAGCTGGATACTAAAAGGAACCTTAAAAGTAATAGGGATATCGATAATGAAACGACATTAACAAATTGAAAAATTTAAATTTGAAGCCTCCACATCCTTTTATTACTGCAAGAATAAGGACCAACGCCGACAATAACGAGTTCCAAAGCATGTTAGCTCATTTTAGAGCTTGCGGGGGTCGATTGGAACATAGAGTAGCGTTTGTTAACGAAAACTCGGATGATAATACGATTGAAGACAAAAATACAGCTGTAAGCGAGCAGACTTACAATCGTTTAGATGCGCTCGATCCCTTGAACCATCAACGGTTGGCAGTTTTATTTTGTAGCTTTAGTCATTTATCAGATAACGCACCAGCTTTTTGTGTAAAAATGTAAGCACTTGCGGGTGTACACGATGACTATTATACAAAATATGTTGTAGGGTAGTTTATATGGAATTTTATGGAGTTAATGATATTCCTTTGGGATGTTTTTTGGAACGATACTGTTTTCGATCTGCATACGAATGTGCCTCAAAAACGTGCGACACGCCCATGTTAAAACACATACGAAGATTTGTGCATAACGGCGGCTGTCTTAGTTTATCTCTTAATAGTTTTGATAATGAATTTGGAGACGGTATTGTTATGTGGAGTTGGTGTAGTAAATGTGAAACGGTTTCTCCAGTTGTACCGATGTCGATAGATACTTGGTCTTTTTCATTTGCTAAATATTTAGAATTGCGATTCCACGGTGGAATTTATAATCGACGAGGAATCAATGGGTGCTGTCATAGTTTACATCATGATCATTTTCAATATTTTGGATATAAGAATCTGGTTGCCCTATTTAAGTAAGGTAAATCTACATTTATTTAGATTATCTGTTGAAATTTGTAATTATAGATATACTTCGATACAGTTATGGGAAGTGTCTTTACCGCCATCGTTAATAAAAATAGCGTACGACTCAAATGGACAACAATCTGAATTGATCGATGAAATTAAAACGTTAGCCTTGAAGGGCCATGAAATTTATTCGATAGTTACTGATCGACTTTCAATTTTACCAACCGATCTTGAAGGTTTAATTACTCTCAAACAGATTAATTTCTAAAGAACAAGTTATGTTTAAACAGAAAATTGAAGAAGTACAATTAAAATTGACATCTCCAACGTTAGAAAATAAAAATATCGATTTTACTTTTAATAATAAAGGTAATTCTCTTGTTTACTTAATTCGTCATAATTAGAATTTTTATTTGTAAATGACAATTGGTGGTAACATTCTTTAACATTATCATTGTTTTTCCCAGTAGATATACTGAAAGCCATATGGAAAATTGACGATGCAATAACAAGAATAAAGCGTATGATATCGGAAAGTGTCGATCAGTGGAACATGAGACTTTCCGATTTAGCCAAAAAAAGAGATTTCGACAGAAAAAAGGAAAAAAGCATAGCACTAGATCCGGAAAGTCCAGGTGCAATCGAGGCCCATCCAGGCCTATTCGAATCGACCGAAACCAATTCTTCGCGCAACTATTTTAGTGAAAGCGCAACTTCTAGTAATCTATCGACGAAGAAAATCAAGAGTTTAGATCAAGGTGATAGTAAGTCAACAATATAAATTAATTACAAAGTTGAAGGATATCCATTTTAGCTGTTGACGAAGCGATTATTTCATCTTCGCCAAAAGTTCATCATAGATCACAGTCCGATGGCACCGTAATGTCTCAATATGATGAATACTTTGACAATAAAAAAGAAATTGACAAAAAGTCAGTCAAAAATATTTTATCGCAATTTTTGCCTTCAGCGGTAACTGTTACGCCCATTCAACAACCGTTTTGTCAACAAGAACATTATGCGTTACCGGCAGGAGTTGCGTTACCCATAGTGGTATATGAAAGTGAACCCAGTTCTATTGTTGCCTACGCTCTCAATTCATTTGACTATAAACGATCTCTAGATGATCTAACCGGTAAAAAAATACATAGTGCCGAACAAAGTCCTAGTCCTGTTCACAAAAGAAAATCACAATCTGACAAAGATCGATGTGAAAATAATGACGTTTCGTGTGCCGATAAGGGAAGTGGAATTTTATCATTTTTGAGAAGCAAAGATTCCAAGAATGAATTATTAAGTTCTTGTCCTGCAGGCGCAGTAGCGGATACTAGGTAAATTGATACAAAGTAAAATATATCCTATCCTAATCCTTTGGCCTGTATCTACCTGTACGGGTGCGAGACGGACAAAATATATTATTCTTCATTATACTTTATGTAGCCAACCCGATGAACCCAATGGAACGGTGGAGAAAATTGACGATACCAAAAAAGGAAAAACTGCTCATATCGAAGTGCAATTCTCAGACAATAATAGTAATTTTTTCTGTCGCATTTATTATGCCGAGCGATTTTTTTGGCTTCGAAATTTAGTTGTACCGGACGGCGAAGAAGCTTATATACGATCGTTATCTAGATGTATACAATGGAATGCGCAAGGTGGAAAATCGGGATCCACCTTTTGTAAAACTAAAGGTACGTATTTAAAAGTTAATTTCTCAAACGTGATAATATCATTAATTTTTCGACAGACGATAGATTTGTTTTGAAAGAAGTTCCTAAATCAGAAATACAATTGTTCCTCGATTCTGCTCACAATTACTTTCTATACATGGAACGTTGTCTTACTACCGGGCAGCCAACGTTGCTCGGTAAAATTGTCGGAATTTATCAAATCGTATTCAGAAACGGCGGCACAAATGCAACTTTAAGAACTAATTTACTAGTCATGGAAAATTTGTTCTACAATCGTGTTGTTACGCATAAATTCGATCTAAAAGGATCTATGCGAAACAGATTGGTTAATCCTGATAACCAGGACGGAGAAATTGTCTTGTTAGATGAAAATTTATTAAAAAGTAAGGGGAGTTTTGGAAAAAAATTGCCTAAATGTTTTATTAATTTATTTTTTAGTGACTTGCGAAACGCCGCTATATATATTGCCACATTCAAAGCAGTTTTAACCGCCGCAATTCAAAACGATACCGAGTTTTTATCCGAACAATCCGTTATGGATTATTCTTTGCTAGTTGGTTTGGATTCGGATAATAAGGAATTGGTATTAGGAATTATAGGTACGTATAAATGATTGTTTATAAATAAGTTTTATAAATGCTTTATGGGATAGATTACATTCGTACTTTTACCTGGGATAAAAAATTAGAGACTATGGTTAAAAAATCTGGTCTTCTCGGCGGTCAGGGAAAGTTGCCTACAATTATTTCACCAAAGGAATATAGGAAAAGATTTATTGAAGCTATGCATAGATATTTCTTAGTGGTTCCTGATCATTGGGCTGGCTTAGGTAAAGGCTTAGAATGTTAATTTTTATTTTATTTCAATATTTTCTATTGTTTATTATTCGGTAGTATGTATACGTACATTCCATAGTTCAATTATTTATTTTAGTGCTATTTTTAAGTTGCCTAATCTTGTCGACCATATTTTTTGAACTTTTTGGAGTAAATTTATATTTCTACCATTATTAGTAGGTAGGCATATTTATTTTTATTTCCAAAAAATGTCATAATGTGGTTGCTATTAACCTATAACAATTTTTAAACCAAATTTATCTGTAATTCAATTACCTAAATTCTTGTTAATTGTATATTTACATATGTACCTATATATTTTAATGTTGATTTTTTAATAAAATATTTATATTTTAATCACATTTTATAATTGGTACTTATGTTGTACTATAGTATGTATAATATGTATTGTTATATTATGATATTAATCGCATTTTTTCCACAGAAATTTTGCAATATTTTATAAAATGTAGATGAAATTTAACAGTAATGTAACTACTTTTTATAAAGAAAATTTACTAGATGTCACGTTTCTAGTAGTTGCTAGTGGTAATATATCTCCCTTACTAATAAAATCGTAAAGTCAGTTTATAATTCCCAAAACGTGTCAGTTTCGTTTATGATTGGCTACTTTATACCTATAACACTAAATATTAGAAGTAGTTATAAAATACAGGTCACTGTAAGTAGAATTTATGCACAAGTAATATAGGGGAGAGGTAATTTGAAGCCCATTTTTGAACTAAAAGCTATATAAGTCGACTAAAAGCCTTTCCTCGTTAGTTATTATATTTTCGATGATAGAATGTTATATTAATAAATAACAATTAAAACATGCTCGTAATAACATTAATGAACTCTATGAATATATAGGTATATAATAAAATATTTATCAGTTCGGAATGCACTTTCCAGCAAACAATTTTCAAATTTAGCGGCTGATTTTTGATGATAGGTTGGAAGGTAACGACAGTATCGGGAAGTTTTTCAATTTACTGCCACTTGTTTTCTGTGTAGTTCAGCTACTGTTACACAGATGACCGCTTTAAACTTGAGCGCCCTGTCGCCGGTATTCCACAAACTATATTAGTAGTTACCTACACGGTAATTCGTCAAAATGAAATTGATCAGTTTATTAGAAAATTAAATGGGTGCAATACAAACAAACCCAGATTAACATTATTAACAGTAATTTATATTCTTAATCATGATTTAATTATTAACTGTGTTTCTTGTACAAAACATGTACAAATCGAAGTATGGAATTTAGCTTTTTTTCGTAAACATTCACGTCCGTCAATCATGGCCAAGGCGAAAATCAGTTCGGAATGGAGGAAACGTGTTAAGCAAGAATATATAAGATTACGACAAATAAAACGTTATAAAAGAGCAGATGATGTTAAAGACGCTTGGAATCAAAATAAAACTAAGTTAACTGAAATGTTAGGTAAAGATTACAAGCGGTGGAAAGACAGCAAAATTACTTGGGTACAAACGCCCGATCCTCCTTCTCACGTGTCTTGCATGAAGAAAGGAGAAATTGTGGGAAACGAAGGTATTAAATATAAGTATATCGGTTTCAGTTTTAACTCGTTTTCCGTTTTCTTTAGGAGACATTCAAGTAATTCCGATAAAAACGGTTAACTCTGTTTCGCCAATCCCAACAATGTACACATGGGCACCGATACAACAGAATTTTATGGTAGAAGACGAAACCGTGCTTCACAACATACCGTATATGGGCGATGAAATTCTAGATCATGATGGCACTTTCATCGAAGAACTGATAAAAAATTACGATGGTAAAGTCCATGGCGATCGAGAAACTGGATTTATGGACGATCAATTGTTTGTTGAGTTAGTGCATGCATTAATGCAATACCAAGAGAAAGATAAAGTAAATAAAAAGGAAAAAGATAAAAACGAAGACGATTCTAAAGGCGACGATAAGAAAGGGGTTGTTGATTTTCCGGTTTTTGTCATTTTTCAAGCTATATCGACGCATTTTCCCGATAAAGGTGGGCCTGAACAACTTCGCGAAAGGTAAATTTATAAGTTATATAAAATTTAGCATTAAAATGTTCGGATCATATTAGATATATTGAACTGACAGAACGAATGGATCCGAATGCCCTACCTCCAGAGTGCACACCCAATATTGATGGACCCATGGCCGAATCAGTACCAAGAGAACAGACTATGCATTCCTTTCATACGTTATTTTGTCGAAGATGTTTTAAATATGATTGCTTTTTACATCGTAAGTTGACTTGTTTATAATTTATTATCGGTGATTTAATTGAGGATGTTGTTAAACAAAGACTGATAAATACTTTAGCAGAATTTTATACATAATATAAAGAATATAATACAAATGAACAACCTTCGAATCGAATCAGTTTTCTTATTATTTTATCGATTTTTATTAAATTTATGGAAATTTTTGTAGTAGATAAACTATAGAATTTAGGTACTAGAGTTCGTCCAGTTTAAGATTGTGATTGTCGATTATAATAGTATGAGTTCGAAATATTTTATGAAATTCGTTTATGAATTCGAACCTTAAACCGAATGAACTCTAGAATTCCCTTTAGAGATTGTGCCACATAGAAAAGGGCTTTAGTTTAAGAACACTCATTTGATTGAGTGGCGGGCGGGACTTAAATCCAAATTAAATCGAGCTACTCATAAATATGATTTAGTGACGATCGAAAAGCATACTTTAATAATTTGTTCCGCTTCAAAAATACTGATGCATATGAATGGCACCGAGAATGATAGACATTCTACATTTTTTTATTTTCTTCTATGTGACGCGATCTCTAACATACATATATGTAATATTGAAAAATATTGGTAAATCTTTAATTGTTATATTATAGTAACATGTTGAATTACAGATTTTGCATTTTTAAATTTAATAATAATTGAATGTTTAAAATAACTTACTTATTTTCGGAAAATATGACTTTGGTCACTAAAAATTTAATTTACTGGCACAACAATTTACCTACAAAAGGTATAATAGCTTTTTAGCGACAAATTAGAGCCTAGAATAGATATGAATGTTGAGAGCAAAAGCTTGCATCACGAGCTGTTTTTGTTCCTATGCTGCATTAAGGACACCAAGGTAACGTTAGTCATGGTCTTCAAAATCATCTGTTTACATACTAGCATTTAAACATCATATAATATTCATTAGTGAACTTCAATTAAAGAATTTTTACTCAAACATTTCATACATATAACATATATATCATGTTTATCTTGTATTTTTAGTTAATTGAAAATTAATTGTACTTTTGTGTGATTAGGCTTGCAAGCTTGCCATCCAGGTCCGAATTTGCAGAAACGTAGAGGTCCCGATTTGAAACCTTTTGCCGAACCGTGCGGATCTGACTGTTATATATTGCTGGTAAGTACTTTTTATAACTTGAGGCTGAAAATCGGAACATACGTTTCATATTTTTGGTTGCATTTGAAGACGACTGAACCGATTTGGCTCAAATTTTGCATCAGGTTTTCTAATAGTCCAAATAAATTACATCTGAAGGTTAAGTTTTGCAATTATCATTAAAATTTTAATTTTCCTATTTTTCAATAAAGTAATTTTAAGAAAAACAAACTAATACGGTCCAAAATAGTGAAATAAAAATACATACCGATACAACCCTAAATACGATTAACTGATTTTAAAACATAGGCACTTAAAAGTAAAAGTTCTGATTGGAGCTCATACGATCGAGTTGCGGTTGTGCACCAATGAAATGTATGAAAGTTACGCTAGCACCACTAGTAATATAGATTGTCAAGCCCAACTGAACTACACTCTTAATAATTTTTTTCATTTGATCGCATAATAGTAGTAGTATCTAAACAATTAAAAATATTATTTGAAGTCTTAAATACAATTTTAATACCTACATTTAATAAATTTGAATTAGAAATACAGTGAAAGTCGCATCTAACGACAAACTATAAATAGTTTGGTTGGTTATCCATACGTACAACGTAAAAGGGAGTTTTTTTATCATTTATTCATGTATGTATGCAAAATGTATATTAGTTTTATTTTAGGATGGAATTAAAGAAAAATTAGCTGCCAAACGTGAACAGGAACAAGAGGAAAACGAAAAAAATAAAGAAAAGTCCAATAAGGATGCGGCAACCTCGGCAGATCTAAGAGACATTTCAAGTTTGCCTAGGAAAATTTGCAAGCAACAATCAGTGGATTCTGGTAATGAAGCTAGTTCGGAGGATAGTAATGATAGCAACAACAAAGGTAACTATTATGGTATCTTACGAGGTACTTGCGCATAAAATCTTTTTGAACATAAAACACGTAGCAGAGATCATCATCATGAACTATTGCTTCCATTTAGAATTGTTTTTTATGTTTTATTTTGAATCTGGGTTCCAGATTTTAATCGTAAAATTGACAATGAGACTCCTTCGACAGATTCAACAGATGGTACGGATCCAGTATCTACGACAACCTCCTTCAGTTTATTGGGTCTTATGGGCGAAGATGACCATCGAGAATGGACCGGCTCAGATCAGAGTCTTTTCAGAGCCCTCCATAAAGTATTTTTGAATAACTACTGTGCTATTGCTCAAATAATGCTGACAAAAACTTGTCAACAGGTAATGTTGCACATAATATTAATTTTATTAGAAACTGTTTTTCATATTGTAAAACGTGCAGGTGTATTATTTTGCTCAAAAGGAGGATTCGGATATTCCAACTGAAGAATCTCAAAGGGACTACACGCCACCTCGTAAGAAAAAAAAGAAACATCGATTGTGGTCGATGCATTGTCGTAAAATTCAACTTAAGAAAGATTCGAGCAGCAACCATGTATATAATTTTACGCCTTGTGACCATCCAGGTTTGACATGTGATTCATTGTGTCCATGTATCGGTGCTCAGAATTTTTGCGAAAAGTTCTGTCAATGCAGCTCAGATTGTAAGTAGCTTCCTATTTGAAAAGTTATACTTGCATGTTATGGAAATTTGATTATTAAGTTTTGTGATCTGTTTGAAAACCATTTAAACTAAAATTTTGTACAGTATATTTCACGGCAGATAATGAAGTTTACAACTAGGTCGGTGTTTGCCCCGAACATAAGGTAACTTCATTAATAACTTATTCTAAACTGTTGATATAATTAATAATGTGTTTTTTTTTTGAATAACATTTAAAATATTTATATGAATTGAATAATAATGTAGTAATTTGATATAAGTGCCATTTTGAAATGTATTTAAAATAAAAAAATGAAATTATTAACTTCAATTTTTTTTTAAAGGTCAGAATCGCTTTCCTGGTTGTCGTTGTAAGGCACAGTGTAATACCAAACAATGCCCGTGTTATTTGGCAGTAAGAGAGTGCGACCCAGATCTTTGTCAAACTTGTGGTGCAGATCAGTTTGATCTATCTAAAATTACATGTAAAAATGTCAGCGTTCAAAGAGGTTTGCGTAAGTTTTTCTATTCTGTTTTGTAATATTTAACATACGCTCTTTTTTAATTCCATCACGTAACGCTAATTGTATTTCAGATAAACATCTTTTAATGGCACCATCGGATGTTGCGGGTTGGGGAATCTTCTTAAAGGAGAGTGCTCAGAAAAATGAATTCATTTCCGAGTACTGTGGAGAGATTATATCTCAAGACGAAGCCGATCGCCGTGGAAAAGTCTATGATAAGTACATGTGCAGTTTTCTGTTCAATCTAAACAATGGTATATATTTTGTATTATTGAGTTCATAAACCTTTCTTAGACTGTGTCTAACGTTTCCTTGGAAATTTATGGATGCAGGTTTTTTAAAACATCTTTATTTATACTATAAGTACAACTTAATCTTAGGGCCGATCTTTTCATCTTCCATTTAATTTAATTGACACATATTTACCATAGAAACGTTTGTTCAAACAATTGTTTCCATGGTAAAAATTTGTCAAGTAAATTTATTGGGAGATGAAAAAACCGGCCCTTAATCTAGAATTAAATTAATATTTATATAATATGTAAATATTATCCAAGGATGCAGTTGTCAATATTGATTGTAGATTTTGTTGTGGATGCGACAAGGAAAGGAAACAAAATTCGATTTGCTAATCATTCCATTAATCCTAATTGTTATGCTAAAGTTATGATGGTAAATGGTGATCATAGAATTGGAATATTTGCAAAAAGAGCTATTCAACCAGGAGAAGAATTATTTTTTGATTACAGGTACCATTTAATAGACATTTTACAAATAAATGATTTATATTGTGCGAATTTTAGATATGGACCAACTGAACAATTGAAATTTGTTGGTATCGAAAGAGAAATGGAGTTTTTATAATTTATTTTTATACATGTATTTATAATCATATAGTAAATAGGGGATTAGTACTGATTTTATATTATGTATTTGCAAGTTTTGTAATCGATTTTACACTATATACGATTTAAATAAACGTTTTGAAAAAATAATTCAAGTTTCAATCAAAAATTGTAAATTGGGTGATTACTGATGAATTAATAATTAAATACTCTAATTTAAAATACTATATTTTTGTATTTTGATTAAATTGCACATATTACTTAGGGGGCAAATATGATATTTTATACATATGCATATAGTTAACAAAATTTATCAAATTTGGACTACATGCTCTATATATAACAATTTGCAAAAAATCGGGAAAACTAATAAAGATAAATACGAATGTGGTTTTTTCACTATATTTATAATCTAAACCTATTTTGCATAGGGTATAAAGTGAAAAGAATTTTATACAAATAATGAAACAAACCTCATTAATTTATGTCTATTAGTTTTTCAAGTTTTTGCAACTACAAAAGGAATTTGAACATATTTTAACTGATATAATTTCTATAGCAAATTAAAGTTAAGTGAAACGTGTTATATCTGTTCCGGTACGTTTATATAATTATAATTAAGTAATATTATGTCTATATTTTTTAAAATGTTATCACTAATTTCTTAAATAAATAGATTATATTTTTTATAATCTCGATAAAATAACGCTACCTGATACGCATAGAACAGGTCCGGAATTAGTTGAAAAGTAGTTTTTCGAGAATAACAATACAAGAAATGACAATCTAAGTGCGTTTGCGGCGATTTAAAATTTTTTGCGAAATCTCGAAAAAATCCCTTTTTTTCGAGAAAGGTTTTTTTTTCTGGCAAAATTTTGACGGCAACGTTTTGAGACGTAACGTTCAAAACAAGTCGAAAACGATTAGAAAATTCGTAATTCTGGTATAACGAAGCTATAAATGACAAACTGCCGGCGTTTAAATAGATTATAATTTTTTTATAATATCGATAAAATGACACTACCCGATACGCACAGAACAGGTTCGGAATTACTTGAAAAGTGGTTTTTCAAATATAACAATGCATGAAATGATAAACTAGTAGATATACTTACAATTAGTCAATATTTTTAACAATAATAGAAGATAATGCATACCTACATAACTTTACGTAGCTATATCTACTTACGTAAACGGATATCCAACATTAACTTTATCAGTCGATATTCTCAACAGTTTAAGTTCACGGCGTGTTATCAAGCCAATATGTGCTGCAACGGGTTTTATCTACTTCGCTTACTAATAACATTTCATATTTTAGTTTAGTAGAACGAAAGTGTTTATTGTGGAAGTGTAAAACGTTCCGTGTTATTTTTAAAAACTTAAAATTTTCGTCTGTGTTGTTTATTTTTATTATTAAGGGGTCCCCAAACACTCATTATTATTCTGCAATAATACCGAACGTTTATAGGTGAGATTGAAATATTGTGCAATATTATCGAGTGATTGTTCAATAAATGGCCAAAATTGTGTCGCATTTAAATGTTTTCGTTTTTGTATAAGAAATCAATATAGAATTACTTCTTAAGAATGTTAAAATGGCAGAATTTGTTAAAAAATAAAGTTTAATTATTAGGAGGAATAATTTTAACGGGCAAAATACGCGTGATTTCATTTGCAATCATCACTATTGTGCAATGATATTGAATGTCTGGAGACCCCTTTAGATGTTAAGTATGTGCGTGTGTTATAAATTGCATTTGGGAACTAAACACGTAAAAATTGGTGAGTTCAACATCCTAGATCAGTTAATTTCTATTTTCTTTTACTTGGATTGTTAAATCCACACTTTTAACACTTAACACATTAACACTTTATCTATTAGGAAATTATTAGGTACACCTATGTATGATATGTTGTTACTTACCTACGTACTTATTTTTAAAATTATTAAATACAAATCGATTTTTCTTGGGTTTCCCTTTACTTTTATCGTATTCTCTTCCACCTATGATATTTTATTACCTAACGTACTTAAATTACAGTTATTGGTTTTTTATTTTTGTGCTAGGTAATTTTTGAGTACCTATACGTAAGTAGTTCTTTTTTTTTAATGCTGATACATAATGTTATATTAATTTGTGGTGAAATTCATTAGATATCTAGATATTTTATATTTAGCAATAATTTGTCGAAAGTTATTAAAAATATTGACTTTTAGTGAATAATATATGATAAAATAATAACAAACAATAGAAACTTTATGGTTTTAGGTCTTTGTAATAAAATAGAAGATCTTCTCTATAAAAATTTCTAAAAACAGTCACTACTGGTAGAATGTTTTTTTCTTCACTGAACAATTATTTGTCTGGGTTTATCGATATACCTTTCTATACCTATACACATTTTTTAATTTCCTGCCTGGAAAATGTATAAAACAGCATCGAGAAATGTAAACATTAAGTATGCGAGTTGCAACCGAAGGGCGTCCAAATACAGGCTTCGAATTTTCAAAGTTCATTTTTAAAAATTATATTTTATTGTATACGAAAACCTTTAAATCCTTTTAACGCCCTTTATCTCGGAAATTAAGCGTTTTCGGCAAAAAAAAATGTTTAATTACATGCCCTCCATCACATCTAAGGAGGCTATCCTCAAATACCCTGTAAAAGTTGACAACGCAAGCTTTGCGAATTTGTACGCTATAAAATCAAACAAAACAAAATATTTAATTTTTTTCTATTAAGGCTATTCCTTCCAAATTGCCGATTTTATTTTACTTCACGTCCTACTATAATAAATAGAATTTGTCTAAACGCCGGCAGCTGTAATCGTTGCATTTTTTTGGCAGATTTCAGTTGGTGTCACTTGAAAACATTTGTAATCGATAGCGACGATCTAATTAGTTTGAGTAGCGAAATACATGCTGTTGAAAATAATTACGTCAGTTTCACGTATTTTTAATACTTATGTTATTTTTGAACACGTTTATATTAAAATATTAGCAGTTTAATTTAATTATTTATAATATACAACAGAACTCTGCCAAAAAAAAATTGAAAATGGTTTTACGGGAAAGAGAGCTCCGGCAAGGGAGCTTTTGAATCAAATTATTTTCGAATAGGAATTGTGAGCGAACGGTTCATCCAAAAAATTTGCTTTTTTTTTAATTCGGTTATATCTTATCGAGATCTTGGGACACTGTTCCGTTCTAAATTAAATTGACGTTTTTCGATAGATTTATATTTCGAAAAGCATGTTTTTAATTAAAATTTTTGAAAGTTTGATAATAGCGTCCCTACAAAAGATTGTAAGCTGATTGTAACAAAAAAAAATCATCTCGATAAACCCAATTATTTTTGAGATGTTCCTGTTCGAAAAATACACGCAATTTCCCTACGCGTAAAACGGGAGGGATAACCTTAATTGTATAAATTACTATTAATATCATTACACAGATCGTGAAAATGTAATAAATATTGAATGTAATAAAAGAAATACACCATCGTCAATTTATTATACTTGACATTATTCATATTTTTCTTTAATATTAGGTTGGGGAAAAAGTTTCTTCGTATTTTAGTACGAAAATGAAACAAGTTTTTTTTATATTATAAATGAAGTTTATTAAACTAAATATGTGCCATTTTGTTCGACCACCTTTTGCCACTTTTGAGGTAAAATCATAATCCCATCACTATAAAATTTTTGTGATTTTTTAGCGAAAAATTGTGACAAGTGATTTTCACAGACCTCTTTTGAAATCAACTTTACACCATTAAGAGAGTTCTGTAGAGATCGAAATAAATGAAAATCTGATGGTGCAAGATCAGGACTATATGGCGGATGCATCAAAATTTCCCAGCCAAACTCTCTCAATTTTTGACGAGTCGCAAAAGATGTGTGGGGTCTGGCGTTGTCGTGATGGAAGGCAACGCCTTTCCTATTGATCAATTCTGGTCGCTTTATCTCGATTGCTTGACGTAATCTTTCCAGTTGTTGACAATAGAGATTAGAATCAATTGTTTGACCGGGTGGGAGCAGCTCGTAATAAAGTATTCCTTTGTAATCCCACCACACACACAACATCACTTTTCTTGGCGTTAATCCTGGTTTTGCCACCGTTTGCGGAGCTTCATTTTGTTTTGACCACGATCTTTTTCGTACATTATTATCGTACGTGATCCATTTTTCATCGCCCGTAATGAGCCGTCTCAGCCATGGTTCGATTTCGTTCCGTTTGAGCAATGAATCGCAGATGAAAACTCGATCCATTAAATTTTTCCCTGTCAAATCATGTGGCACCCAAACATCGAGTTTTTTTTATATCCGGCCTTTTGCAAATGGTTTAAAACTGTTTTGTGCTCGATTTTTAGTTCCTTGCTAACATCGTAACTACTAATATGACGGTCTTGCTCAACTTTTCTCATGATTTCATCGACTTTTTCAGTGATTGGCCGACCATAGCGAGGTGCATCTTTGATATCAAAATTTCCAGCTTGAAAACGCTTGAACCAACTTTGTGAAACGCGTACTGATACTGCATCATGTCCATAAATATCACAAATTTTTTTAGCAGCCTGAGTCGCATTCTTCCCTTTTTTATAATAAAATTTCAAAATGTATCTAATTTCCTCTTTATTTTCACTCATTTTCAAAACGCAATAACTTTTGACTGAGTGAATAAATATCACAATTTTTTAGGTTAATTTGTTCTGTGAAATGTCAGCTTTCATTTGCATGTAAATATTACTAAATTCGATTAATAGTACCAGAGTTATGCGATCTTAAAGCCATCTACCGCGAAAATACGAAGAAACTTTTTCTCCAACCTGATATTACTATGTTAAATAATGAACGGTATAAAAATCTCCGAGTTCCGCTAAATAACGGAATGTAGTTTCAATATAGTTTTTCATATTCGTAAAAATTATAAACGGATATACGTTCAAGAAAAAACCACCTATTTTTCTCCGTTATTGGAGCGCAATGATAGTGTAGTAAATATTTCTTGCAGCTGCACCAAATTGAAGCGTTAAACTAAATATCACATTCGTCTTATGTAGTACCTACTACTTACATACACGAAAAATGTTAAAAAAGTTAAATCGACTTTTACGCTTTCGATGTTGTTCGTATACTTACTAAATGTGGGCCGAATGTCGTAAGATGCACGCGTCGAAAATTACCTAGACGTCAAAATTTAAAAGGACAATATTTGCCGAAGTACATTTTAATTAAATATTATTTTTTTTTTTAGTAATTCTCGTGTTATATTCGCTCATCTTTTTCGCATATAAATTAGGGGAAACGTGGATTTTTTTTATAAGCTCGGTCTCAATAGCTGTAATTACCTATATACGAAGTCATTTCCGGCGTTTTACTAAATAATTTCCGCAAATTGTTATTCGTCTACCAAAAAAACGTGGTTTTAAGCGACATTAAATTTTTGTTTGCAGGCTATATCAATATTACCTATATACCTAGATAATGTTTTTATTATTTTTAATTTTGTACTCTATTTTGACCGAGACATTGTAATGTTATAGTTTACCGTTTTAAACCAAATAATGTGACGTTTTAACAAATAAGCAAGATGATATTAAACTAGTTCAATTCGTGATAGGTATGTAGGTAATTCTAGAAAATATGTAATGCTCAGTTTATGGTGTTTACACGTTTTCAATTCAATTCAACTAGAAATTGTGTGGAACAATAATGTTGTTCTACAATGTTTCTCACAATCAGTTGTTTAAAATATTGTTTTCCATAACAGTTTGTTTATTTGTATCAACGTTTCTTGGCGATTAGGCGCAGTTATCGAGTTTAATAAATTGAAAACTTCTTTATCGCGCGTAATATCTTTGATCTTGCCGTTTTCTTTCTAACCGAGAATGTCTCGGAAGTACCTATCGTAAGTTTGTGGTTTTCAAACTTTTCGAGGTTTAATAAACTTTGTGTGGAATTCGATAATTTTTAGTAGATAGTATATTTAATAAAGTTCACAAATAAATTATTTAACGAACAATGTACAGCAAAACCCGATCATAACGAACCACAAGGGACTCGCAACGTGAGTTCGTTATGTCCAAAGTTCGTTATAACCACAAAAGTGTATTATGTTTCTTATAGATTGCGTGGCTGGTTGGGTTTTAGGAATTGTTCGTTATATTCGGAGGTTCGCTATAAGCAGGTTTGTTACAAGTAACTTTAACTGTAGTTAAATTGTTGTAATAAAAGTTAATCTAAGATTTAATTCATGTTGGCATTGAAAGACCACCTAATTAATATTGATTGCGGTTTCGATAATAAAATATTATACATACTACGCGCCCATGTAAACTATTTCGTTTACATCCATATTGAATGATTTTGAATGCAGTACTTTTTATTATTGATTTACAAAGCCCTTTTTTACATTTTTAAAAACTGAGACGGGTAACTTTGTAAAATCGAACAATTCATGCTATCATTAGTCTCGTTCAACAGTCAATCGCTCAATCATCAGTCAATTGTTTACGCTATATCCGGTTTAAGGACCAAAAGTTGGTTTCTATCTATCCGGATTTATAAAGCGCGATTCGTAATTTCGATTCGCTCACGGTCAAGTCAAATATTTCAACATTCATTGTGCACTGAAGCATTCGCGTTATATTAGGCACAGCTCGGACACGCTCTAGTTAAATGACCGGGGGCCATTCTTTCGAGGAATATTTTGAACCTGGAGCGAACCGAGACCGTGCCGTTTCGCACGCAGACCGATATTGTGAATAGACGACGTCGAGGTATCGGTGAGTGCTTAGTGTGAACCCAGTGAAGACGTTTGATGTGCATCGATCGTTGCAATGGACGAGCAATTGATCGAATTCGTGCGACAACACGAAGAGCTATACAATTTTGGGGATAAACGGTATTCGGATAACACTCACAAAGGCAAGTTGTGGCAAGAAATCGACGAACAATTAAATAAAGGTAAGTAACTACTAAGTTATGTAATAATTCTCTCACAACAAATGCCGATTGCACCGCGTTTCCTCCTCGTCTATGGTAAAACATTCAAGATGATACGTTCTGTTTCATTAGACAACTCAATTACTACTTCGTGTGGTGCGTTACCATCACGCACCAAATTATGCAAAATGCGAGTCGTCGAAATTACATTTTCAATTGAGAATTGAGTTTTCGTAAATAAACGTGAAATTTTTGGACTAACAATATACAAATCAATACAGCGTTTGCTGTAAATTACGTGTTCGTTGCAGTTCCGGACTACTGCAAAAAACGATGGGAATCCTTACGTTCGCAATATCGTAAGCGTCGTCGTTTACGAAAAACAAAAACAGGCGAAGCAGGAAAAAAGATAAATAAATGGAAATATGAAGAGGAACTATCGTTTCTGTTGCCCTTCATGAAAGATAAAGATCGAATAACATTGGCGAAGGTAGATCTTTTCGGCGACGAAGCGAAAAAAGCTGCCGAAAGCCACGCCGCTGAACGTTCTGTAGAGGGCGCACAACCGGAAGAGCCTACACCAATTCCTCCAAAAAGGCGACTTAAAGCGAAGAACGCTAATATAAGCGGCGAAAATTCACGGTCCACGTTAACGAAGTATATTTTAGATCATAAAGCAATAGAAACTCCTCCACCAAAGGATGCGTTAGACCATTTCTTTGATGGAATTAAGGCCACCGTCCGAACATTTTCGCCCATGGACCAACACATGGCGAAAACAACTATTTTTAATACAGTGTCGGAGATAGAAGCCCAATACGTATACAAAACTAACCCGTGTCCCAGTCAACAGTATCAACCCTTAACTCCCACTCCGCCACACCCTACTGCTCCTTCCAATTCTTCTTCCTATTCCTCGGCTACCACGTCCTCTTCGAATTCCCCATGCTCGCCGTACTTTTAAGTTTATTCTCCAAATGCCGATAAACATACCTCACAATAACTGTCTACTTTTATTTCGGAACAACGCTACATTTTCTTGTTTGCCACAATGCAATGTTATATTGTTGTGCTACTTCAATAATTTATACGAATAAAGTAAATGATATATATTATACAATACTTTTATTTACCTTAAACAAACTGTTAGTTTTTCAACTGGTGAAATAGCTTCTGGAAAAGTGATATTATTCTTTGTGACATCACCTTTAATTTTATTTAATAAACATCAAATACATTTTGCTTCGTAATCCATAAGCTCTTTATACAATGTAAAAAGTTTTTCAAATTTTCAACAACCTGTATGAAACTAAACCTAAACCGAAACCTAAACTGAATCTGAAACTAAAACTTTCCGGACATTACTTTTTTACAAAAAAGTGTTTAAATGCGTGCCCTCCATCACATCTGAAAAATAGGAATAGTTATTCATAAACACCCTGTATATGATTGTGAAACAGAAAACGATGAAATCATTTTTTAACTTATTGACATGAAACGATAAAAAATATATAAAAAAAGAACGGAAAATTAAATAAATCTTACATCCTTATATTTCTAATGAACATTTAAAATTTTATACAATAAAACCACCTTCAGTCAAAGCTGGAAACGCAGCCAAATTTGCAATAGAATATGGGTAAACTTTTAAGTTTTATAAGTTTACCTTGGCATTAAACTAAATTATTTTTGATTGAAAAATTCTCGCACAATTACTAATTTAAAAAAGTTGGCAAAAAATGTCGCGGGAATCAGTGTCGGTAATTTTCTTTTTAACCCCGTACCTGTCCGCAGGAGCAGAAGCAGCTCGAATTTTTCCTGGTACGTCGCGAACGCTTTCCCACCAGTTGCTAGCCGGCCGGTGCCGGAATCGGTAGATGTTCATCCTGCGACTTCTGCAGGATTATCGCTGATTACGCGTGTTCGCCGTGCTGTTTTTGTTCGAAATCTTTAAATTTTCACGATGATTCAAGGTGAGTGACCTTAGACATAATTTTTATTTATACTTTTTGGCGCACTTTTTAATGTTTTCGAATGACTGGGAATTAATTTTTCGTTGCAATATTTTAAGGATCAAGGTCGCGGTTTACCATTAATAATTATTTAAATCAAAATAAATTGTCTTCATGGTCAAAATGTAGGGTACCGCACGAATCAGTCTAGGAAGTTTAATAAAGTTTAGCTCATTATCTGAATTAAGGCCGTGATAAAATAAAGTTTTCTATTAAATATAGAAATCAACGCGTTCGGAGATGTTCATATTTTTTGTGTCGAATTTTTATTTGCTTAAAGAGTATACTTGTTTTATTAATTTAATTGCAATACGAATTGCGCTCGTTTTTTTTTTTTAATACAAAATTTATTTATAACTTTCTATAAATTGTGTAATGCAATGAGTAAGTAATAAATTGTTTATTAATAAACAAATTTTGTATAGATAAGCACTTACATATTTATCTTTATATCCTTAATACAGTTTAATTGGAAATATTAGTAGTACCTAATTATTAACTAATAAGTATACGTGCTGGCATCCAATTTATAAATTACAAAATAAAATCGAAATATCATATTTCTTTAATATTTATTCAAATGTGCGTTATTGTCGCTTAAGAAATCGCAATAAAAATTAGTATTTTATTGGACTTTATATAAAAGAAGATTAAAAAATACAAACGAATCCTTTATTTATTTACTGGTCAGTTATAAACTCTACTAAAACTTTAACAGTTAGGATTTTTGCAACAAAAATTTAACTACTCTCATAAATTTAATTGGCATCTTTAATAGAATAAATAGATAATCCTATTTTAATAAATTTTATTAATCACTTAATTTAGTCTCTAACTATCTACGAGATATTTTAAAAAGTGTTATTTTTAAAGATTATTTTATTAATGTTAACAACAAAAAATTTCTAATTTAATCGAATTAACAATAAGTTTTGAACAATTGATTGTTATTGAGATGGCCAACTGCTTTATGACTATATCTACATATTAATATACAGGGTGTTTCATAGGTAAATATAGATACTTTGTAACTATAAATAGCGGACCCCTAGGTGATTTCAAATAACCTACATATGTATACTTAATTATAGATATACTTAATTTTTATATTCTGAACTAATTACGGACCTGTAATTTTACTTTAGAAAAGTTTTATATAATGGAAACAATAACATCTGTAAATTTAATACGTTTCAACTCAATAATATTCATAATTAAACAACAAATTATGTATTTTTGTAAATTTTATAATTATCTCGAATTTTATCATAAATATACTTTAAGTAATAATAATAATACTTTAATACTTTAATTTAAAATTTTTGTATTAGAATAAAATGCGCACTTACAAAATGTATAGAGTCTAATTCAATTTTTTCCGCTCTTTTCAAGTATATAAACGGATTTTAAAAATTTTGATACACATGGTGACGTTTTGGGAATACAAGTGTTTGTCATTGTTTTTTAAAACCGGACCTGGATTTCAATTTTGGTTATCGTAAGTACTAAGACGACTGTGCCATCGAAACAATACATGTCTACCAAAAATGAAAAAAATATTCAGAGTGGTTCGAAACTTAGGGTTTTTGAAAGAAATGGGCAAAATCGATAAAACACTCTGTATCTCGGTTATTAAGTATCGTGAGACCCAGTAACTGTAGATTATTTGGAATCGCTTGGAACATTATAAAAAAATAATATGATTATTTTAATATCAAACGATCGCAACTACAGCCTGTATTGTTATACGTATTTGGTGGACGAGAGTTATTTTTGAAAACAATGGTTACGCATCTACAAGCTTTTCTAAACGTTGAAGTAAATTAGGATTGCAAAAACAAAAAGCGCCTACCTATCGTACTCGCCGAAAAACAGATTTTACATAAAAATAATGTTACATTTAACAATAATCCTGGCTTTTATTTGTTAAATAACCTACATAAATTACATAAAAATAAGCGCAAGCGTAACCAATTAAATCAATTTAATATAAATAAATTGTATCAAGAATTTCCGTTTCGATTTGCTATTTTTCAGATCAATAGTTATTAATATTTAGTTAAATCCAAGTTTAGACGATTCGAAAAGTTATATAAAAGAAGCGATATGTTTTACATATAAATGTGTTCAACTTATATTTGAGTGTAAATGTTTAGGATTGAGATTTTTATTATTATGCTATTTCGGAGGATGCCTTCGATTATATGGAAAATAACAACTTTTAGAACATTTTCTTTTCAAATTAACTCTTTTGACTGTTGGAATGAACAAGCGCATTGTTTTATTAGTTATATTAGGTTAAAAAAAGATTAAGAAAAAAAAAGATTTTAAATCAGGTTTGTTTGTTTGTGTATAATAGCTGGATTTGTTTGTGTCACGGAAATTGATACCTACTGAAAATTCCTGATATAAAAACTTGCATGGTTGTTATAATTATGTGGGCAAGAGAAGTAATCGTAAATCATTTGTCAGAGAGTTGGAAGAACAACATTCTTAAACTTTTTGCTCGTTATATACGGAAATCGGGCTCATAGTAAATGGAAATTTTTGGCATTGAGTGAATACAATTTTAAATGTAACACGTAAAATGCTCGTAATATCCAGGATCTTGAACAAACCCGAGCTCGTTAAAAGCGAGTTCGATTTTACTTACACTTGTTTTGTATCTATGGCCTATCCAAACCTATATGCAATTCACGTCATCAACAAAAAGTTACTAGATTGTTTATTTGTAATTCGGTTTAACGTTTGGAAAGTGACATATTCTATAGATGATTTACCTGCGCACGTATTAGATGGTATAAAGAAAGACTACAACTTATTAGAACTGTCAAAATACGAGGTACAAAGTGATAGCACTGTGTGAAACGTCATCATCTAGTAACCCTTTTATTGATGACGTGAATTGCATATAGATTTGGACGAAGTATAGATTACCTTTTTACTAGTCGTGTAACCATAATTAGCCTAACTATTTGAGTCGGTCATTTCCGTAAAATATTCATTTTTACAATAATTAAATGTGCATAATGTTACATTTTTCATATTGTCATAAAAGCCAACACTAAACATATCATGCGAAACATTGATATAACAAGTAATCAGTGAATCAATGAATGTTTATAGCGAAAAATCTATTAATGGTTTTTTCAAAACGACATCGTTAATTTGACTAGATTTCATACAGTAGGTATGTCTTTTCTAATTATTATTTTGTTATTGAGGTCTTGTAAAATAAGTCGTGCCTGTACAATTATTATCCCGCGATGATTATTATTCATGGGATGTTTTACTTGACAAATATATCGATGCAGTTTTTCCAAAAGGGCGTAACCCGCAAAAAGTAAATTTTACAGGAGAGCACATTTTATCGCGTCGCGTAGCTATAAGAGGATATGTTTCGCGGAAATACAAATCGATTTTTCCAATGGAAAAAGTCGGAATATTGTTACTAGATTTTAACAAATGATGGCTTTGCATTAAATGCATAAGATAGTCAGAATAACGTATTTTCACAAAAAGTGTGGGTTACGCCCTTTTGGCAAAACGCCATCGATATAATACTCTAATTTTTAGTTGTTCGTCATTTACGTCTATTACTATATTACGTCCATTTACTTTAAAAAAAAAACGTTTGTTGATTATTATCTATTATTTACAATGGTAATGTTTGGTGCATCGCAAATTTAGTTTTTAAATTAAGTGGTTCGGCTTGTATACAAATTACGCTAATTTCAAACTTCATAAATATTTATCAAAAATACATCTGACATTTTAAACATTAATTTCGTTTTTTATTGCTTGTGCTTTTTCAAAATCAGTAAAATTAAATTGTTATCAATTTTTTTCTCTCATATTTTATTGTGAAATAGCTACTTATCGAGAAAATTTTTACGCCGGCAATAATAATTCATCGTGTTTATCCTAAAAATAATGTTACCTATTAAAATAATAGAAATGTTGTGTGTCTTTTTACGTTAATTGTAAGTAAAAATTGTCCTTTATGAAATGGCGGTAATTTGTCTAGTGTTTATTTTATATGGTTGTATAAAATATAAGTAGGTACCTAAGCGTTTATATTTATCTTTAAAATAATCACGCCGAGTATCGCATTTAATTAAAAACAACTTTTTAATTGTATGGATACTTCAGAAATATTTCACAGTTTATTTTGTAGTATTTAACGATTAATTTTAATGAAAAGGAAAGCCTATTAAAAGGGCATTAAATATATTTAAGTTTACAAAAATGTAACAGAATTAATACGAAACTTTATCTTCACTAAATGCATTTGCGTTTGTATGTTGTGTGCTTACTTATATCTACGGCCTATTCAAAGCTATACGCAATTCACGTCATCAATAAAAAGTTACTAGATTGATTATTTGTAATTCGATTTAAAGTTTACACAGCGACATATTCTATCGATAATTTATCTGTGCATTTATTAGATGGTATAAAGGAAAACTACATTTTATTAGAACTGGAAAAATACGAGGTACGAGGCGACAGCACTGTGTGAAACGTCATCATCTAGTAACCTTTTATTGATGACGTGAATCGCTTATAGGTTTGGATAAAGTTTTATGTGTATATATGTATACCTAAGTAAGAAAAAATATTTCAAGCTTGATAAAATATACCTATAGGTTGTGGTTTTGTGGTGGATGTTTCGGCGTAGTAAGTGAATTAATTAATTTTTTCAAAAATAAAAACGCCCGTACGTCCAAAAATGTCGATGTCATCCCAAAAATTTTAAATACTTAGTAAGAGGTAAAGTATGGCGAATTTTCTTTAACAATAGTGTTTCAATTTTTAAAATTTCGATTACTTCTCTAGTAATCGCCCTTTAAAGAAAACGTGTGGCAAGTGACCCCCACCAAAAACGAAATGGACGTGTTTGGAGTACCTATCGTGAATTAACTGTGATAAGGAGTTTTATGGAAAGATATAAAAATTTCAGCTGAATAAGAACAAAATGATTAATTTTTTATGCTAAGGTGAAACGTCGGCAGTAAAAGGTTTTATTTTTATACTCCCGCATTTTATTTTGTTAGGTAAATATACCTACTTTATTTTATTAAAATAAATATAACTTATATTTTATCTACGAGTAGGTATAATGAGAAAACAATTTAACTGTTAACAGAGGATTTCGAGTAACGTACCTAACGATATTAAAATCTGAAATTGAAAATCTTAAATTAGGTATTTAAAAATACCTATTTAATATTTAGAAAAAAAAGAAAAACGAATTTAATTTATTACCTACCCAATTTTAATTGTTGAAAAACGTGAAATTTTTCTCTTATTTTTAATTAGTTGGAAGTGGAAGAATAACATGAAATAGCGTCTGTTTACAGAAAAAATATTTATTTTTGATATAGAACATATTTTCTTCTACTGAAAATAAATAAAATATTTTTTATCAGCACGTCTTTGATATAGCTACTATTTTTAACATCAAGATGCGAACGCAAATAACTTAAATCAGTTGTATTTCAATGGAAAAAGTGCGCAAAGTCTCTTGCGAGGTTGTTAAAATTATAATGGAATGTGGTAGAAGTTTCGCATAATTAACAAAGAAAGCTAAGAGAATTTTAAATAACTAAACCAAGCAGAAAATGATTTAGGTCAGGGTTTTAATTTAAAATTGATATAACGCGTTACAATTATTAATTTTATAGCACATTTAATTGTAACCGTATTATAATTGTTGCGAATTGAGCTGCGAACGAAAAACGGATTAACTTAATTTTATAAAATTATGATCAAAAATTTGTAAATGAGAATAGTTAGCTATCTACCTACTTATTTTAAATTAGATTACAAAGCAAATAACAATCGTTATCGCCTGGAATTATTTTAAATAATTGTTACGTTGTTGGTTTATACAGAGTTATTTCATAAATTGCGTTTTTAATTGTAGTTGCTCGTGTTTGTTTATTTTTAAAATTCAATTACAGTAGAGAGATGACAATTCGAACCCTCTAAATATTAATATGTATTGTATTATATTTTTCAATCAATGCTTGTTTGAAAAACAAGCAAAGACTTTATCAAAGAATAATTTGTGATTATTGATTTTGATACAGTATAATATGTCATTTTGTTTTATTGTTTTTAACTGTATTTGCTGCATTTGCACTTGAGTGAATAAAAATTAGTATTTCTGCAGTAGGTATTAAAATGTTTTAATTCTTTTAAATAGAAATTACTCAAACTTCTTATTGTTCTTATTGGGCTATATTTAATACCCCATTTCAGAGCCAATTCGGAGTCGCCCCTAATTCAAAATAACCCCCTTTTAATACTCGAGGCACGCGATACAAATCTTTTGAAATCTTTCGGGGACATATAGAATACGCCAAAATAAACCCTTAAGTTTCTATAAACTTTTTTTCGTACTACGTTCCCCTGCCGAGATACTCACCCCCAGAATTGAAAGGGAAAATCAATTTGTTTAAATAACACTCCAATGTTTTATTAGAATCTAATTATGTTAGGTTTACATCAATTTTCGATTTTCAAATGGAATACCATCATGCATATTATTATATTTTTGGAATTTGCTTAATTTTCTGAATATAATGGTACCACATAAGTGGCATTTCAATTGTTCCATTCGGAGCCATTATATGCAGAAAATTATGCAGATTCTAAAAATGTAATGATATACAGGGTGTGTTATTTGAAAATCAAAAATTTGATGTTAGTTCTAGCAAAACCGGAAGTGGAAAAAACACAATTTTATATCAAATAGTTATAAATAGACATTAGATAGGTAACAAGTTTGAAAATCTTATCTTTATAAATAACAAAATTAGGGGGGGGATGTACCATGATTCCATTACACACGATATACTGTACTGTAGATCCAAATTCCTTATACCTTAGTAACAATTGTCTGCTTAGGAACTTGTTGCTTTCTGTTCGAAAATCTGAACAAACCGATAATTCAAACAAATTGATAATTCGAACGAGGCTGGTTGATTCCCGATCAATTCGGATTATCGACGCTCTACTGTAAATGATACTACAAAAAGATATTTTAAACTTTATAATTTCATAATTAGATCGTAACGTTATGTTTACAGTTCGTGAAGAAACTTATAGTTATTACGATAATGGTTAAATCGTTTTAAACTCAAGAATTAAGCACAAACCTTCTTCGGGTGCCAAGCTATAAATCGCGGAATTAAAAAGGGGACTTTCGCAGTAATCATTCTACAGCTTCTCGCCCCATAAAATGCAAGTAGATATTGTTAAGCGAGTATCTACTTGTTAAAAATTATTTTATCGACACGTAGGTACACTATTAATCGTAAGTAGTAAATTATTGTAAAAAGATTGACGGCGACATTTTTATTACACTATAAAATAAACGTTAACTAATTGCAAGAGATAATGTGTATTCTTAAAGACACATAATAATTAGGTAAGATCAATCCTTTTAATAATAGTTCCGTGTTGTTATTGCGGCAAACTTCCGGAGATTCTTTGTTCGGTGTAATTTTTAATATTTATGCTTTTTATTAAAATTTGATTATTACAGTTTTATATGTAGAATGCAGTTTGTACTATATTACATTAATAGTTTACTAATGAGTTACAACTCTTATGAAATGAAGAAAAACCCTAACCTACCTAATATTTTAATAGTAAAAATTAAAAAAAAATATTTGTACAAATTTATAATTTGAATTGCATAATTTATTTGGCAAAACGTCGCGCGTCGTCTTCATTTACAACGTTTCATCAAACGAATGATTTTCTTCGTGTTATAAAATTGTAAATAATTCTTACAAATTGGTTTTGCGGACTCCGAACTTCAGTTTCATTTCTTTTCCTTAAAGTATGAGATGTAACAATGATATAAATAGAAAATTATGTGCACTTCAGTGCGTCGGCGCGGCGGCGGAGAGAACAAAGCATTTTTAAATGATAACGTAACAGTAAATAATGGACTAAAAATTGTAGAGGAAAAATATACAGCACATATTATTATAACGTTTTATATTTATTCTGAATAAATTGACCATAAAATTTAATATTGTGATGTTAAGTTCCGAAAAATATAAATTTTGTTTCGTATATATTTACGACGAGCTTTTACGTAACATTTTTTTGGACGTTAAATATTAATAAAAATAGTTATTTCATATTTTCATAATAATCGACTATATATTATATCATTATTCCATACCTACTGTTTATTTATTAAATAATTCAGTAGGTTATTCTCAGCAGTATTCTTAATATTCTGGTGCACGCAGTTTTAATTAATCTGAGACACGATGTTTATTAGCAATTTGTTCAGTTTGATACCAAAAATATTAAACAGATAAGTAGGTAGGTACATGCCATGATGTATTATATGAAAAACGTAATTTTATTTTAGGTAGGTACAGGTTGCATTTCAAGAACGACATGTATAAATTTAAATAAATAAATGTGTATAAATGTAATCGTGTAAATAATGTTGATGAATCTTAGGTAGCTCCCGTATTTATCTTAAATTAGATCGAAATTTGAATGAGCCTAAAACTAAAAGTACGTTCACACCAAGCGCGCGAAATGTTTGCGAGCGTTTGCAAATAGACGAATACAAGCAAACGTTTGCAAACGGTCGTTAGTGTTCCAGAGTAGATACTGCATCCAAAAAAACGTCTAGATTGTATATTTGTAATTCAACATCTAGTTTGGAAAGTGATTTATTTTACCAATGATTTAGCTGCGCATATTACGTGGCAAAGAAAGATTACAATTTATCAGTACTGTAAAAATACGCGGTACGAGGTGACACCACTGCGTGAAACGTTATCATCTAGTAACCTTTTATTGATGACGTGCGTTGGAAACTACCTTAGATACCGTATAAATCGATACATCAAAGGAATATTTGTTCTTTTTCTTCAAACTTCTTTATAGACACGTACCTGTTTGTTTTAACACTAATATAATACCAATTTTTCCAGTTGGACGTTCGTCTCTAGCCATTCTGCCTATGTGGTTGTTCTATTCCTTTCTTCTTTCATCTATCCACTCTTACTACTCTCTGTTATTTGGCACAACTGTCTTATATCCATGTTACAAATTCGATCTCGTATTGTTTGATATTCTTCTGATAAGTTTTCTTTTTGTTCGAATTTTCTTGCATAGTTAAAACATTGTAAAAACTTTTCCAGTGTACTTTTTATAAGTTTCTGATAAATCTATGGGAATTTGTTGTTAACAAAAATTTATAGCAAATTAAACTGCTAAATTAAATAAAACGTAAATTACAATTTTATTTCATTTGCACCGATTGCAAATAAAGTTCTGTTTTGTAATTAAGATCGTCAATAATGCAAATAAATTGGTGGCTATTTACCAGTAATAATTCCCAAAACTAATTACCTACACTGATCAGCTGCATCAATTTTCCAGTTTCGTTTCATTAAGTAGGCACGCATAAGGAAACGCTAATAAAGATACTAAATTGTTTTTGTGACGAAATTCATATTTCTAGACGTACGGAGACGAAATAAAAATTTTTACGTCGGACCAAAATTTTGCCCAAACCATGGACTAGAATAAGGCTTTTTTTATCGAAAATGTGCGAAAACTCGATGTCGGCGAAAACGCGTTTAATTCATTATTTTATGCTTATTTAACTTGGAAATTCGATATTCATCGACGAACGAAGACGAAATAAAAAATTTTAGTTCGAGCCAAAATTTTTCCAAAACTATGGACTAAGTAATATGAGGTGTGCCAAGACATATCTTGCTACAGGTCGTGCGGACTAAACGCCACTTTCAGGGATGTTTTCGGCATGCCTATAGATCACAAAAAACGATGATGTCCATGGTTTTGGCAAATTATTTGGACCAACATAAAATTAAAAAAATAATTCAATATTGCCTGCGATCGAATGAAACGGGGTACCTAAGCAAGATCGTCGGATTACGACACTGCTGGTCGGAAAATGATGAATTAAACGTGTTTTCGTCGACATCGAGTTTTCGCACTATCTAAAATCTTAATTAATCAACGATTTTTAAATCTCTTGTAATTGTTAAAATTTAGTAGGTATCTAAATCAAAATCTAATCGTTTATTTATCATGTAAATGATAAAAAATGTAGAGGAAAAGGACAAAATTGAGGAACGTCCCAAAATCGCGGTTATTAAAAAGGAATCAGATCTCAAACTCACTAATTGAATATGCGGTTCGCGTTTAATTCGTATAACACACAATACGTATTTTTGTTTATTCTCATATTACCGTAAAAATGGTTGCAACAGGTGTGTTTATGCCAAGGGGGGAGGTTAAGAACACTATAAACGAAAATCGATTACAGGCTTCGCAAGATTTCGTTATATACGAAATTATTGTTGTATTTAAATAGTATTATCTAATTGCAAGTAGAAGTAAAGAGATGAAAAACAAAACACGGAAGCATCAGAAGTCGAATTTGTTACGCGTAATTTCGTATTTTGATTCATTTGTTTCTTGAAATTTGCTTCTAAAATATAAATTGAAAAAATAAAATAATGTATTTATAGAATTTTAAAATTCAAGCAGTGGTGTAGAATTTTCAAGTTTTATAAAGTATTAGATATTAACTGATTTTCAAAGTAGGTACGGGGCTTTCGAGAATGTACCGACTATAGTGGGTATATTGTTTGAAAACATTGAACTTATAATGAGCAAGTGATAAAAGTCAATTTCTAAATATGCCCTACATTAACGAAATATTTTTTCTATATGTCTTGGTTGAACTCGACGTAAACGTGTTAGAAAATTGTTTGTTGTAGCGCATAGCATATAGATATTATCAATACGTCCTTAACACGAATAATTTCATTTTTGAGTTTCTCTTTGAATTGTTTGTGGTTTAGTTTTGTACATTTTATCTTTGAGATTACCCCATATGAAGTAATCGCACGGATCGAGATCAGGAAAATAAGGTGGCCAAGGCCACCCTACATCAAATCGGTTACTAATCGGAAACTAAGACACATATGAAACAAATAGCCGGTCCTTTCTTGAAAGGTTTGTATATAAGCGAATGGAAATACTAGAAAATAGTTTGTACTCTAATACATTTTACACCGAGTAAGCTCAATGTCCTTTCTACGTAGTCGTGTTTTACAGTTTACCACAGATTAACATCAATTGACAGTGCTAATCACCAATCAAACAAATAAGAGATACACTGTTAAACTTAAAGCATTCTCCAGACTGTCCGATTTGGTTGGTAATGCGTCGTTGTAACTCGATTTAATCTACGCTATTCAAATTTTATTCCGATGCACATCATCACTGCAAAGTTAGTAGATGATGCCGTTTCACACAGTGATGTCATTTCGTATTTTTGCAGTACGTACTAATAAATAGTAGTCATAAGTAGTAGTATTCAAGTAAATCATCGACAAAACGTCGTTTTTGTGTAATTTTTTATTGATGACATACATCGGAATACAATTTGAATGACCTATAACTCATTGTATTTTTAAAACCTTTGCTAAAGAATCTACCGACAAAGGTTACAGCGTAGGCGAGGTCCTACGAAATAGGTACATATGGAAAACGCTAACAATGGACTTATTTTGTTTTTTTTTTGAGTGTAGCTGACAATAACATATTTTTGTTATTTGATATTTACACAGCGTATTACTAAAATAAGCATATTTTTTCAATATTGCATTTATTCTTCGAAGAAGATGATAATAACTCAATGTTATTTAAATTTAAATCTGAAACGGTATCTAGAAATCTAGGTAAATCTAGGATTTACTGTATTAAAATTGATCACCTTAATTTAAATCTATCGATTTAACAATTACCTATATATATATACCTACATTTCCTCCAAGTCCCAAGTATCTAAATTAAATCGAATTTTAAACTGACGATATTTTGTTAAACTATTATTATGAGCACACATTTACATAATTATATTTAGTAAATTGCTCGAAAATAGCGACTTCCTTAATAATTAAGGTATAATGATAAGTCGTTTTTTTTTCGACATTATTTAGAGTAATTTTTTATTCATTTAAAGATAAATTAATACGCACGTTTGAAAATGCGTAACCAAAACGACTTTCGTACTCACCTACCTATAATTTGATATATTTGAAAATATACGAAACCTAAATTTATCTCTCAACTTTCGAATAAAAATGAGATTAAAAAAATATATCATTACATTTGTCAAAGCTTTTCAAAATTATTTTTTCTCTAAATTATCGTATTAAAAAGTTTTTCCGTGTTTTAATTAGAGATTTATTTGGCAACGATGACATTGGAGAAATAAAATAAAATAATTCGTATTTTCTCTCATTCAAATCTGTTTTTATGTAAAATTTAGTAGGTACCTGAAATTACTTGCATTACTTTGTAGGTAATACTTTACGCTTTATGGTCACGTTCGCCAACGATTATTCAAATTATATTTTTAATTGTATTTTTTTTTTAGTTTACCTATTGTAGATAATAATTTCAGTTACGTACAATGGAATTAATACAGCGAAACCTCTATTAACGGGCACCTCTCTTTAAGGGACAATTTCCTATTTCCCAAACTTAAACATTTGCTCTCTTTAACGGACACCTAACAACGACCAATATTTTCTACCCCACAGCTGTCCCTTATTGGAGGTTTCACTGTACCTAACTGTACCACCGTTTCACCTAACGCTTGAAGGTAGTAATTACCTATCTTAACATTCTTAAACGTTCGTATCTAATAGTATACATAATTTACAAGCTTAGGCTAGGTGCGCATGGAGAAGATTTTACCCCGACCCGATTCGTAGTCGATGTGCAACAGCGTGCGTTATATGGGAAAGCGCACATGGAAGGAGTGAGTGCGCGTTATTGCCGATCGCGATCGGCCGACTAAACAATCGTTCATGCGCGCCTAGCCTTAAGCTATTTAAACATAAAAAAAATAAAATACCCTTTAACATTCAGCAAGTATTGTAATTGATACAATTGTAATAGTACAGCAAGTACTTACAATAAGTACATTTACATCTTGTGGATGGATCGACGAGCTAAAGAATTAAAACGCCTACACCTGAATCGATTTTTCGTCACACTGGTGATTTATTAAATAAATTAATGCAGTGAACCGTTACAAGTGCACCAACCGACAACCAAGCGATAATAATTCGTCGTAGTCTGTTACGCACAGCAGACCAACTGTTGAATTAATAAAATATAGAAACTAACTTCGAGATATTTACGTTTTTAAGTCTAACGTTTTACGTTGAGCGTTCTCTTTTGTAACTTTTATTAATATTGGCCGTTTGACTTTGTGCCAAAGTTAATATGCGCGCACCAAACAACCGGAAATGGAAAGAAAAAAAATTTAAATTTAACTCTATATCTACCTATAAATTTTTAGTCGAAATTCTCAAAAGTCTTATGAAAGCTTTAAAAACTTGCTCGAGGAAACATTTACTTTTGGAGGAGCGATTTAGAAAGGTTATTTATGAGACGTTCTAATCTACGATTTCCCAAAGAGAACACTGCACGTGCAAAAATTGGAAAACCGTTGATAATGTGATCTTAGAAAAAATTTCCTTACGTGTATGTAACTTACCTATACGTAAATCGGTCAAAAAGTTTAACCTTTAAATTTATATATTTTATAGGATTTTTAAATATAAAAATTAATTTTAAATTAATTAATTAAATTAATTTTTAATTATTTTTTTTTAAATTTTAATTCTGTCCATGGAAAATACTGCTTATACTGCAACTACAGTAGGAGATAGTTGGTGACACTTTTTGGTACGTCATCGGGTAATAAATAAAGACGCATTTCTCATGAAACATGTACAGGAATAAAGGAGCAATGTTTGCATTTCGAGTAGGTGTTTCGCATATGTTTCATTGCTCGATTACGTACCAAAAAGTGTTACCGACTCTTAGACTATAATAAGTAATCTAAAACATTATTACTGGAATAATGCGATCGATTAAGTAAATACTCTTACCATTCTTATACAATATAGATTACAAAAAATACCAGTACACATTAATAACCAATTAGCAACAATAATCACCAGATGAATCACAAGAAGGCAAAAAAAGTTCGATTGTTCATTAGGGAATTAGATGTTGGGCAAAAACTAGAAAATTAAATTAGATTCTTAATCGTGAAGTTACTATTTAATAGTCAAATAACGGGCGTCCGAAAAGTCTTTAGTCTTGATTGATTGCGGAAAGATAAATGTAGGTCTTGATTTAAGTCGTTTTACTATTATGACACGACAACAAATAATTTATAACATGCTTTAAGCTAACAATAAGACATGCCCTTATTTTTCCACAGCTAACCAAGTCTGAAAGACTTTTTGAACACCCGTTGCGTTTGGTTTATAATAAAATTAAAATAAGTAAATAATATAGTCATTTGTTATAGGACAACCCATTATAATTAATCACGTTAAACATAACAAAGTTAACGTTGTTATTTCCACAACTTAAAATAACTTCATTATAGTGTGAATTTGAAATCGATCTTAAAATCGTTAAATTCGAAATACATATAAATTTTTTTACATTTTTATTGTATCTACCATATAAATTTTAACCGTTAAATATTAAAGAATTTTTTATATAGGTACCTAAATATTTTATAACAATTTTATTGCCAGTCAATTTAGAACGAATAACGCGCATTTAATAAATGGGCGGTCGTAAAAAGGGATAGTTAATAAACAATTAATTTTATATGATTTATTATGGTTTGTAATTTTTTAAAACTATTGGTTTATGAGAAAATAAATCCAGCATCGTTAAAGGAATAAATAGGTACTTATTTACAACTCCTTATAAAACTTTATGTTTAATGGAATTTTAATAAACTACCCCCGCGGCCGCGTTGACCTAGATTCCATAGAGCTAGCACTCTGCTAGGTCACCACGGACGCGGGTTCGAATCTCACAGCAATCATGGATGCTTTTGAATGTCCTACTAACAAAATTTAAAATATCACTAATACAACAATTTGTGGTTAATGAATCACGTTCAAGGCTAAAAACAAAACAAAAATAGATATACTACTACCACTACCACTATTATAGATATATATTCGATAAACTAAAAAGTGTAACTTTTTTTAATGAATAATGATAATCCATCGTGGAAATTTTATAAAATAAGAAGTTAATAAATGGTCAAGGACAGCCGATATTGTTTTATAAAAATAAATTTTATCTAAATATAATTTTGATATTAATTTATTAATAATACGTTAATTCTTATAAAATCAAACGATAATATTATAATTTCATTTATAACAGTGTGAAATGCTCAACTTTAACATCACTATCAGTTCGTATGCATGTGAATAGTGATGAAAGGCGAATATTTTATGCGAGTGTAATAGTTTTAACCACCAGACGAAGTCGAGTGATTTTATTATACGGGTGCGAAATATTCTTTTATCCTATATTTTTCCGACGACCACTAGTCAAAGGGGTCCCGCGATCAAGGGGAGGCACGAATCTTGACGTTTAACGTTAACACTTTAAAAGAGACCTCTAGTTAATAATAAAACTGCTTATGCGTAAAGACATTACGTGACAGCCTAGAATATTTTTGATTAGGTAAGCAGCGTGTGCAATGATTGCACACGGTCCACGACGTTTATGATTGGCTAATGAGTTTCTTTACGCACGGTCGCCCTATTTGTTTGTGATGTTCAACTTTCGTTAACATTTAATGGTGTGAATTTATGCACATTTCATAATGCTCGTCGGAAAACATGTACAACAAAATATTCCTTATGTTTAAGTAAGTAGGTAATCAGGAAACTAACCGAACCGTACCTTTACCCCCACACGTTGCCTTATTTTCACTTTGTTAGTAAAATAACTACAGCAATTGCATTAAAGTATTATAATAGTCAGTAAAAAAAAGGAAGAAATTTAGAGTAAGGAGAATTAAAAGAATGCCAGGAAAAAACTGGAATTATTAGAATATATTTTTTTTTAAGTAAAGAGGTGGCAAAATAAAAAGTTAATCGATCAAATTTGGTCTCCTTGTTAGCGTAAATTGTTTAAAAATTGTTGCGACAATCAAAACTTTTAATTTCGTTTTTTATCGGTAAAGGAATGCATCGAAAAGGTAAAATCTCTCAAAATAAGAGAGATTAAAAAAAAATTAAAATCCTGAAATATATTTTTTAACACCTACGTAAAATGCAAACTAATACTGGCGCCGCTGGGACTGTCACTTGTCTGTAACGAACTATAAGAAAAAATTATAAACTTCTAAATTTTTCTTTGTATTTCCTACCTTTTTCTCGTCATCGTTTTCCCTCTATCGTCAATTTCGAGCGTAGATTCTTCCTTTGACTACTTACTTTATTATTATGTACCTATACTTACACTTCATATTTCACTGTATTTCACCAACCACTATAATTGCGAAAACGCGCGTAAGATATAAATTTCGTTCGTGAAATTGGACCGTCGAATGTTTGAGAGGAACCCTAACCAAGACCGTAACCTAGTCCTTATCGAAGAGCCTAACCAAGCTCGACGATTTTCAAAGAATTTGTGTTAGAGCTTAAAGATCCATGTATTTACACTTTTAAATATATGGAGAGTTAGTCGGCAAAGAAAGATCCTACCTTTCCTCGTCGTATTAATCCTTTTTGTTTGTAATTCTTTTAGAGAACACAACACAACACACAACACTCGCGCACTTACACGCAAAAAGGTCTTATAAATCGAACGAGCACTCCTCGCACACGCGATAAAATACGACGCCGTAATTTAAAATTCGAAATACTGAAACAAACACTTCCATTATCGCGAATGATCTGAAACGGTCTAACCAGAATTCTATATATAAACGCATTCGAGTTATTACGTGGATACCAGGAAATCCCGCTTTTATTTTAAAAACATTCAGTTCTTTGTTCGCACCCCGACAAGGTATAAAAGTAGGTGGCGCACATGTTTTATTTGTTGTTTTGTCGGTGTATCGGTCGCATAAAAATGCGATTAAACTTTTATCTGGTTTATGGTTTGTGATAGGGAAATTTTCAATGTCGAGGGGCACACGAATAGTTTTAAATTAAAAATAGAGTAAATTTATAATTCTGCGGTATAAAGGCAGTAGATGGTGATTATCCAGATCAATTTAAACTGGTAAAACTGGAAGGTATTAGCGAATTTTCATAGAAAATAAAGCTATTGCAGTCTGTCTCATGACAGGACTCAAACGTGTCCTTTTGGCTTTTCTCCGATCTCGAATATAGGTCAGTCATTTTGGGTCGGTCATATATATATATATATATATATATATATATATATATATATATATATATATATATATATGATTGATTATATATATATTGATTATATATATAATTGATAAATGATATAATTGATTATATATATATATATATATATATATATATATATATATATATATATATATATATATAATCAATTTCTTTTGGACACGATTCCGGTCGCAATTTTGATCATAGGAGGCTAAAATTTGTTTGACTGTAAAGACGCTGCTTAACAAACAATGTAGCGACAATCAGAGTCGCGTTCTATCGTTAATTTATTAAATTAAACTATAATAATATTAAATTACGACAAAACAAAACAATTATTATATGAGAGGGTTTTTTGAATGCAATTAGACAAAGCATCATTTCCATATAAAAATATTCTTTCATAAGTACACTCGTTTATCAATATTCGCATTGTAATAAACTTGTGAGAAAAAAAACTCATCAGCAACACTTTTTGGCAGGTTAACTTCGTATAATTAGTTCCGAATAGTTAGCGGTTGAGTAATAAAGTCGCATTTTAGATTCGTACCTACAAAAAATTAATTCGACAAGGTTCAACTGGCAGCTTATGATTTCGTTTATGGATTTCCGTTTAATCGTTTGATGAAAATGTAAATTTTCTTAGTTAAAAAATTCATTCAATTATCGATAATTAAAAATTGGTAGTGAAATTATTCGATTTGTTGGCATCAGGATTTTAATAAATTTCAATTCGTATGTCGTGTAATGCAGAAACAGAGTGTTTTAAACTATTATCTAGTTGATATTAAAATTGTATTTACCTATAAACGTGACTTGACGTTTAAAACGATTATAGTGAAAATTAGTCGAATTTAATTTATACCTATATAAAAAATAGATAAATATGTACCTATATAAATACCTTGTATACTTACATGATGTTGGGGTTGTAAAATGTAGACAATTAAGCAGGGGATACCGGCTGTAGTACATAAATAAAGATCATTTTATAGCACCATATAATTTAATTTATGTGCTGTTAAATGAACGTTTGTGATACATCACAATAATATTTTCAGGTTTTTAGTCAACAGATTTAAGTATAAATAAACTGAAGGAAACAAACAATACTTAATTAGGTATTACGCATCTAGAGCTCGTTTTAATTTTTTTCCGCTAAAATAATCGACGATTAATAGAACAACTTTATTTCCTGTGATAACGCGTTTCTTAATTAAAACGATCCATCGTAAATTAAGTCCCAATCAAATGATACTTATTCCGAAAATAGGTCGGCATCAAAAGTTTGTCCATTCGCAAAATATAAGAAAGGCTTTATTAAGTAATTAAAGACGTTTCTTTTAATAGACACGTAGGACGTCTAGAATAGGAGAAGATAAAAATCGTATCCGTTTTCAGCCTTAATCTGTACCTACCTACCGTTCCTACCTAAAGAACCGTTCCTAAATAAATCTTCGAAAAGTATTAAAAGGATTTATGAAGCAAATATTTTACAGTTGCGTGTTTCACAGTCACGGTTGTGGCAAAAGGCGCATAATCTATTTGCATAGATAGCTGTGAATGTTTATATGTTATTGCGGCGGATCACAAGTTATTATTTGAACAATCCCGTAACAATCCAATCGCAATATGTACATAGATACTTTAATGTAAGGATAGATAGAACACGCCAGCGTACAGTTTTTAGTTGTAAGATTGTTTTATATTAATGAAACCGAGAATATATGGCGTAAAATGACGTTTCTTCGAGTTTAAATTAGCAACGAAACCGACGCGAAGCACTTGTGATTAATGATGCGTTTGACACAAGTGACTAATGAAAACGGTTTAGAAATCTTGATACACGAAGTACAACATAACAAAGTTGTATTTCGCATAGGTATACATACATATAATATGTCATTCAAATTTTATTCCGATGCACGTCATCAATAAAAAATTACTAGATTCTACATTACTACTAGATGACGTGATCGGGATAATATTTGAATGACCTCTAGATAGATACTTAACAGCTAAGTTCTGTTCTTATAATTAGAATAATTTTTTTATTAACAATTTCATTTAACGCATTTTAACCTCAATTTTTGGGCATTTTAAGGTTTTTCAACGTTCTAGATTCGTATTTAGGATAAAATCGTAACTTTAATATTCGAAAAATTTCTTTTTATGATTTCGTTGTATTAAAGTACTTGGGAAGTTTTTATTAAGTAACTTTCTACTGGAAGCTGACATCTTTCAAAACTTTTTGGCAAATATTGCGTTCAAAATGCCATTGATGTACAAACGAAACATTTGCTTCCAGATTTAAAGGTCGAAATCATTTGAATTTTTTTACTACAGGTACGGGGAAGCTTTTCTTGATCTGACATAAGTTTTTTTTATAGTTTTCGTTATACTTGAAATCGTTTTTAATTTGCGTTTCGAATTTTGTCAAGTCGATGGAAAATTTTCGAGAATAAGAAATTAAATTAATTTTAATTTGTGAAATAATTCATAAGGTACATTTTATAGAGCAACAAGATGAAGTGCCTCATGAATATTTACGCGAATTTGACATGTCTCAGCTTTGCTTGTATGCAAATATATTTTTATCTCGAAATGGGTTAATTATAACTTTATAAAGCCAATATAATTTATTCGTTTCCTACGCAAAATTTGTGGTAGTTGTTAGTTGGGAAGTCAGTGTCGCATAGCAAGTGCTTTAATTACCTATTAACGATAAGTTAAGGTGTCTCAAATGGAACGATTTACTACCTGTATAAAGGACATTCAAATTTTATTCCGAGCACGTCATCGGTAAAATGTTTACCAGATGATGACGTCTCACACAATAGCGATCCTCGTATTTTTACAGTAGGTACTAATACATTTAAATCATTAATAGAATATGTCAGTTTCCAAACTTAAAACTAAATTACAACCGTACAATCTAGTAACTTTTTATTGATGACGTAATCTGAATAAAATTTGAATAACCTATGGGAATATTTTATTATACGCATTAATATTTTGTTTAGATAATTTAATAAATTTTACTTATTACACATTCAAGGAGAAACACGGGTGCAAACAATCTTAAAAAGGATTAATAATTGGACCACTAAATATATATTTTTATAAACTTTGTAGACACCTACCCACGTTGTATATAAACCTATAATCTTGGGATAATTTTTAAAAGGTTTGTTTTAATAATCTACAGAAAAGAATTATCTAACCAAGTAATTAAGGCAAGACTGTCAGTTTTATGAAATATTAAAAATTTAAATTGACGATTTAAAAATAAAAGAAAGGCGCCAATAAAACACTGTTTTTATTTATAGAACAATGCATTTTAAACTGAATAGTCGGATAACCTCTATGTAATTTAGAGTAGTAACTATTTTTAGTTAACAATATGTCGGATTAAATTAATATACAAGTCAAATATTTAATTTATTTCTTATGAGGATTTTGGCACAAACATTTTTACAACTTTTATATTATTTATATACTTAACCCCAATAAGTTTATACAACGTTCTTATATGTAGTATATAGGATAAAAGTAAGTTAAAACTATATATATATATATTATGTGATGTACATTATGTATAAATTGACGCTCACTTATAATTTAATGGTTTTATATAATTTAACACTTCCAACTACTTTAGATACTCGATGCTCCGAACAAATAATTCTATAATGATTCAAAATTAGTTCGCAATTCGTTATATCGTTCTTCCCCTTACAAATAAAATTTTCCATCTTTAGGGAGTATTCGGTAACCAATTACTTCGTCCTCAAAATAATCGGAAACTTCTCGTCTAATTTTTCTTTATAAGACACGCTATTTGATGTCATAATTACGAAAATAGGTAAAAACAATACCTTATTTGTTAGGTAGTTTTAAATTTACGGTATTTTAGTATTATCTAGAAATATTAACATTAAATTAAATAAGTAATAATTGACAATAAAGTTTCCTAGAGTTTTTTAAAGTGGTATCTACGTTCAAAAATCTGTTACAAATAAAAGAAATCGTGTTTTCGAAATCTGCCGTCGTGTAATCACTAAATAACTACCAGTAAAATTTAAGACCGACGAAGTGCCAAAGGGAATTGGAAACTCAAACAAAGATTGTTTCAAATCTATCTCAGGTTCGCCTCTTTATTTTTTGTCTCTCAAGTTGAGCGTTTATATGTATGTATGTATGTATTATACCTCGGGTGTTTTCACGCTGATATCTAAGTATATATTATTCGAAAATTGTTTTGCCTTAAACGCAAGTACATGTAAAATGTTCATGTTGTTCTATATAAAATGATGACGATGTTGTTTTGTATCTGTATTAATATTTTAACGAATAAACAAATTTAACGTAAATTAAATTATTAATAAAACAGTTCGCGAATACCCAAGTTTTTTCCTCATTTATAAGTTCGCGAATAGTTAAAACTCGCGAATGTTAAGGGATTATACTTAAATAGCACATATAAAAATGCGTCATTTTTGAGTCGCTTCGTATATCGTAGTAAAAATACAATTTAATTTATTTCATATTAATAGGAAAGCACTATATCTACATATATTTTAATGTTTTCATTTCTAATTATGTGTAGCTTTCCAAAGTTTATTTCGAAATGCGTATTCGACGTTTAAAAAAAAACAATTCATAGTCTATGAAGCCGAGTTATCATTATTGCTTATTGTTAGCAAGAGAGTAATTAAATTGAAACTGCGAACTTAATAAGGATGTCATAGTTAGAAGTTTATATGAGTGGGAGTGATTTAAACAGTTAAATTAGATTTCGAATGGGTTTAGTTACGTTATAGATATTAGATCTAATTACTATGATCGATTTTTGGACACCTACACTTATGAACATGAATAATATTCTTGAAATCATTTAAATTTAGTTTTTATTCTAATGCAATTCAAAATGACCACCTCGATTATTATTAATGCGACTCTCCGTTTAATAGATTTAACACGACTTATTACTGCGGCCCAGTGATTTTTCTTCGTTTCGCGACTTTCGTTAGAAAACAAAAACAAAACATCAAATGAACAACGAAGATACGAATAGCCAAATTGTTCATAAATAATCTTGGTGCTATATTTAAGAAACATTTCAATTAAAACTAACTAAAAATATTTATAAAGTTAATAAAGTTAAAGTCGCCATAAGCGAATTTTCGTGATCAACGGGTACTTTAAAAAAAATAGTTGCTTGCTTTGCCTGTGTCTGCTTTTGTTATGCAAAATGTTTCGGTAACAAGAAAATAGTCCCACACAGCCCCGCGGAAAACGCTTAAGCTCGTCATAGACGCTCCTTCTTACCTTCCGTTTTACCTGTACAAGTCTGTTGTAATGCGTTTTTGCTTTTTTAAAAATTAAAATAACAGCTTCACATAATGTTTGTAGATCAGCCATGTCGACTTAAAATCGTAAATCGTATGTGGTCTCGATTAGCAACATCGTAACGAAGGTATCAAGCGCCCGTGGAAAATGTCTAACTTGCGCCCCCCCCCCTCCCAACCCAAAAATGACAAAAAAAATTAAAGTTTTAAATGCAACAAGTTAAATTTTACTAAATATAATATGTTAAATATACAGGGTGAGTCATTTAGAAAATGCCACGCGTTTTTCCTCGAAAACGGCTATAGATAGGTAAAAATCACTAATTATAAAAATTATAGAGTATGAATGGGGTCGTCTAATAGTGACATTGAATGACCTCGAAGCCCATTGGTTTTGGAGTTATAGGTGCTAGTTACCTTTTTTTCAAATTGCATAAGATACTTCTGTGATGTCCAATACTTATACCCCATCAAAATGTAGTGCCCCAAAATACTTTCGCCACGCCCTCGTTACAACGTTGTCAAATATCTGCCCTTACGTGTGATGAAAAACATTTGAGGCGTAAAATAGAACAAAATTGTATTTTTTTTAAATACTAATTGTAAGTACTACTAAATCGATCGCGATATAACAAATCCGCACTCTACGGGATCGCGAAGGACGGGGGTTACCTGTACTGGATGTAATTTTAGATTGTAATTTGTGTAGCTACATAAAAAAATTGCGCACGTATTCTTAAGGAATCATGTTTGTTCTAGATATTACAAAATCTTACTAATAGTCAATGACGTTTTACCAGGATATTCCATTTTTCGAGCACGTTTAAGTTGGTTTTCATCGCTATACCTATCTATAAAAATTTATATTAACCTCTAACATTTCTTGTACACAAACATAATTTTAATCTGTGCTTGCCGTTTTTATTTAGGCAAATATCAACGCACTCTGTCATAAAACATCCTTTTGTAAACAAATACGAAATTAGGTCTTCATTTTTATAGTTTCAGTGATGAATCTGAAAGATTAATGTAGATACCTGAAATTAACTTTATACCTATTTCGAAGAAACATTCATTAGAGTCCGACAACGTTTCAGGTTAATTATAATTGCGCACGTTTTTAAGATTCATGTTTGTACTAGAATACAAATCTACGTTTGTCATGACGTTTCAGGTTATTCATTTTTACGTAAGTGGTTTCAGCTAGTACATCTAAAAATTTGATAGTAATTCTAACATATTTGTAAAAACATATTTAATCATAACTTTCTTAATTATTATCAAAATTCAAGACTCTGAACAAACATGAAATAATACGAATTAGGTCTTTTTATAGTTTCGATGATTAAAGATTAATTAATACGTTGAAATTACTTTATACATTCAATAAATCATTCATTATTTCAAAGTTCAGGTTAAATTATCAAAAGTTTTACCCTTCAAATAGTGACACTAATACTTAAATGATATGATTTTAATCGTTACATAAGTATAACGACCAATAACTTAGAATAATATATTTTTAAACTAATATCAATTTTTTGATCATATAATTATTCGAAAATTATCGGTACTTACAATAATTAGTTTTCGTTCCCATAATGTTGCTTTGAATAATTTATAACTAGGTATGTAGGTAATATGATCACATTAAAAAAATATAAGTAGGTAGGTACTTATGAATTATTATTAATAATTTTGTATAATAAGGGTTTTTAGTAATACGTTTTGACATTAAAAAAGATCGTGCAAAGTATAATTTCGTCAATAATTTTTATTTTTAACATGAAAGACCTGTACCTATAATCTACTTTTCTACATAATTTCCGTGAATATTGAGGCACTTGTCATAACGTGGCACCAGTTTTGAATACCCTCCTCATAAAATTCTGCCGCCTGACTTGTTAACCACTGTATCACAAATGTTTTGACTTCGTTATCGTCTTGAAGATGCTGACCACCCAGGTGTTTCTTCAAGTGCAGGAACAAATGGTAGTCGCTGGGCGCCAGATCAGGGCTGTATGGAGGATGATCTAGAGTTTCCCATTTAAAAGATTTGATGAGATCTTTGGTCCGATTAGCCACATGTGGACGGGCATTGTCATGCAGCAAAACGATACCCTTACTCAACTTGCCACGTCTTTTGTTCTGGATTGCACGACGCAGATTGTTCAATGTCTCACAATAAGACGCTGCATTGATTGTCTCATTACGAAGCAGAAACTCCACTAGCAATACTCCTTTTCTGTCCCAAAAAACTGTGCACATGATCGGACCAAAGATCTCATCAAATCTTTTAAATGGGAAACTCTAGATCATCTTCCATACAGCCCTGATCTGGCGCCCAGCGACTACCATTTGTTCCTGCACTTGAAGAAACACCTGGGTGGTCAGCATCTTCAAGACGATAACGAAGTCAAAACATTTGTGATACAGTGGTTAACAAGTCAGGCGGCAGAATTTTATGAGGAGGGTATTCAAAAACTGGTGCCACGTTATGACAAGTGCCTCAATATTCACGGAAATTATGTAGAAAAGTAGATTAAGGTACAGGCTTTCATGTAAAAATAAAATTATTGCGATATCTTTGCACGTCTTTTTTTAATTCCAAAACGGTACTTACTTAAAAAACGCGCCTCGTATTATTGTGATTTTACGCAGGTAGTAATAAGGTCGAATTTGTATTTTTCTTAGTTCTTGTTTTCTATTATTTTATTTAAAATTCGATGTTTTGACGATACAATTATGACGTTGTAACAAAATAAATGTTGTAACTATTAAAAAGAAAAATCTATGTTATTAATTTTTTAATAAGGTTAATGAGGGTGGTCGCCACCACTGGACAGCCCTACGTACGTGTAAATATTCGTATTCAAACCAATATTGTCTTATGACAGATTAACAGACAGATTTAAAATTAATTTTTTAGTCTACTGGCCTATTTTGCCCATATTCAACATTCGATTTCATCAAAACGAATTTTAAAAAACGTTTCTACAAAATTAATATTGTATAGTTAATTAAGTATTATTTTTCTAAATTTTTTATCCCTACATTTTTATAATTATACAGTTGACTGTGAAATCTAATTTCTGCAGTAGGTACTACCTACTTAACGGTAGTAGTTATGAACTCAACAAATTTGAAAAATTCTCTAATTTATCTAATTATAAAGATTCTTTTGTAGTTATTATGCTAATTTTATGGTATAAAGTACTTTAGTATAAGGTTTAAAGTATAAAGTTTCAGTATTTTATACATAAGTAGTATAAAGTACTTATGTATAAAATACTGAAAACTAATTTGAGATAAAGTGATTACAAACCACCTTTCGATGTGATTTTTATAATCAGTTTTTTAGTCAGAACGTAGATAGTTACCAAAGTTTTTATAACGTGAAGCTGAAACACTATTAAATACATAAATATATTTAGTGCGGGATCTGATGTTGCCAAATCTAATTTTGGCATACCGGGATTAATTTTAAATATCGTAAGTTAATAAATTTGACAAATATAAATGAACAGATACTTACAGGCAATAAAGATTATTAGGTACCCGCATAATTGGCTTTTTGCAACTATCTCGAAATGTCCGTAAGTAACTTACTTTATAGGTATATTTGCCTATTAATATGGCACTGTATTATTTGATCTACGAATTAAATAATGAGGAAAGTACTTTAATGCTCGCAAAATATCTATAATATATCTGAAATTATATAAGTTATCATTTAATTATTATTTATTTGCTCGATGTTATCATATTAAAACCATAAATTTCAGAAGAAGGAAAAGGATATCGGAGATAAATACGGCATCGCTGTTATTAATTTTCAAGGAAACAAACGGTATAGGTACTTACTTGCACTTTATACATAATTGTTAGACGATTTATTAAAAAAATTTCTACTTAATCATTATTTTCAATTTTATTTTCAGACGGCCACTATGAAAAGTGCATAATTTCACATCGATAAAGTAACCGAAAGTTGACTATTACAAACAAATAGGCCGATCATACGTAAAAAAACTCGTTAGCCAATCAAAAACGCCGTAGCCCGTGTGCAATCATTGCACACGCTACTCAGTCAATCAAGAGCCTTCTAGCCTGTCGCGCAATTGTCTTTGCACACAAACGCTTTTAATGTGACAAACGACCTACGTTAAACGTCAAATATCAAAATTTTGTAATAAAAATAATTGTGGTCGTCGAAAAAGTGTAATGTATAACATGTGCAGAAAGGATATTTTAGCACTAGTTATACAATACAGGCTGTTAGTGAATTAACATCGCGGAAAAAACTACGGGTATGTAAGATTAAAACAAACAAAAAACTTAAATAAAATTTTTTCCTAAAATCAATAATTTTCGAGTTACTGCTATTATTAATTTGATAATCGTCTTACTCGAGTATATTCCCTTTAATGATTTTTAAGAACTCGGAAAGTGAAACTGACTGATGGGTCAGCAGCTAAAACATCTGTACTCTTTAATTAATGGCCCCCGTTGTAGGAGAGTGCAGATTGTTGTGGATATTTTCATTTATGAATGCAATTCCTATTTTCGGTTTACACGTAAAAGTTAGATTACTTTATTTAACATAATTAATAACATGCCTGTGTTTGGAAACAGTTACGTTTAATATTGAGAGGCTTAAACTAAAAGGGATGCCGGTACTAGTTTTATGATTTTGAGAAATTTCGAAGGACTTTTAAAGCATAATTAAATGCAAATAGGTAAGTAGGTACTTTATTTTTGTTTTTTTTACCCAACATAAGGACCAAAAGCAAAATTTAAAAACTAAACATTCCATAATGACGCAATGAGTGTTAGTAACTTTCAGTGTTATTTCGAGTTTTTTCAGTTTTTTTTCGAGTTATTTCACAAAAATTAATTCGAAATTTTATTAGAACAACTCATGCAGATGTAAAAGATTAAAATAAAATGAATAACAAATAGCTACTTAGATATCTACTTAAATGAGGAAATTTGTTACATTACAACTTGTCAATGACCACAGAAGATATTTACGACTTCAATCCCTACAATCGTTTCTGTTTACTATCGTAGTAACCTAATGGAATGCCAGCTGAGATAACGGTACTTTTCAGAATCCACCAATGTCACTTGTTGAAGTTTAAAGAGGAACTACTGGTTTAATTTCTCGGACAAAAACACCCGACACCCCCTCAAAAGTAAATTTGCTCAAATCAAAAAATGTTACTAAGATTTTTTGTTCGTATTAGTCTCAGGTACATGTACCTTTCTTCCGCGACATTAATTCACTAACACCCTGTATACGTAAGTACTTTTCTTGTTGAACAATTTACAATACAATAATTCCTGTAAGTACGAAATTGATTGAATGTTTTACTTAAAATTTCTAATATGTTGTGCACTTATCGACGTTAAAATTACGAATAGGAACTTGATATTTACAAGTTTTATTGTTGATAAAACATATGTTACTGTGGGTGATATGGAAATTACCCATCGTAAGAATAAGCGCGTCCACAGGTGTGTTTATCGCAAACCTTCGATAACGTAAGTTAAACGGACATGCACACTATAAAATTACGATGACTGGTTTAGTTTTACGTAAATCGTCTTTACGGGGATAAGAAATAAGCATTTCTTGTCTCGTCGGTGCGTTTTCATTTGTCTTGACAAACGACGCGCGCGCGCTCGTGATAAATCGAGTTTCGTTCATTTTTCTGGTGTGTTGTCTAATATTGGTGGATATTTTAAAATAACTTAACGGGTTGTGTTAAATGAAGTGACATTTGAGTAAATTCGTTCGTCCTGTCGTTTACGTACAATTTATTTTGCGATGTTTTGACGGTCCAATACCTACTCTTTTGAAAATCAAGTAAGTCGCGGAATTTTCTAATTTAGGTAATTGTTAGAAATTTTATCAAATACACAGCTGATGCTGATGTATTATATAGTACCTATGTAGTTTTGACATAGCTTAACGACACTGATTCATTATGTAAAAGCGTTACATTTCTATCTTGCATCGACTAATTTAACTGAATATACATATAGTTCCAACATTGTCGTGCTGCTAAGGTACATTTACAACAATTACATGTACAACATAGTGTTGAGTGCAGCACGATTAACGATTTTAAGGCCATATAATACGACCAAAAACAAATTAAAAGTTTTAATATAGGTACATACACGGGACGGTTTCGAGATCTCCCTTAAATATTATCGAAACTTTACAAATAAACAAAACAAATGCAAATAAAATGTTAAATATTTTAAAACCAAATAAAACTCTGCGAGTTTTTTATTTCACGGGCTGTTGGGCAATTTCTTAAAAATTGAATTTTTACACATCCAGTACTGCTATCTAACATTACCGCTGCTTTTGTTTCGTGTACTTCGGTTCATTCAAATATTTAATTCATCTAGAATTTAAATTAACGCCTTAAAAATAATTTTAAAATCAGACTTTTCGGTTAATAAATTACAATATTTATCTACCTATAGGTAACACGAAATCTAATTTTATTATATGGTATTTTCATTAAATCCAGTATAGGTCTAACTTACTTGTTGAATTTTAATTTCAAAATTTAATTTTAAATAATTCGTGCTTCCTGTGTTTTTCTTTTAGTTTTGTTATCGTTCGCCTAACGAATTTGCGAAGTGCTAAAATTATTGCGCACAACGACGTTTTGCTACTTTAACGCCATATCCTTCCGTATTCACACAATTAGTTTTTCCGTTGAATTTTAGAGTAATATATATAATATATAGAGTATATATTCTCATTTCTCAAATATAGTTCTGAAGTTCTGGCAGCATTATGCCGGAGTAGGTATATAACAGTTTCTGAAGTTTATCCTAAGACGTTTATATAGTATAATTTTGAATAGTCCATTAGGTACTAAATTCTTCAACACCTATAGCCGCTCCCTTTGCCTTTGCCGTCAGATTAATACAAACAGTAAACTATATGATGTGTAAATTATTAAGTTTATAAACTATAGTTACCATCGTTTGTGCGGGAACAACAGAGCTTTTATCAAAATGTCTGTTTGTCTTTGTGTTCTATGTATGTGTGTGTATGTTCTCTTTTACCTCGATATAATTGACTTCTAAATGTCTGAACAAAATAAAATAATTCAAAAAGTTGCCACTATTCTTTACTAATATTATGATTGTCAAAAAATCAAGAAATCTAATTGTAGTAAAATAATTAATGTACATATCTATATATACAGGGTGTCCCAGAAAATGTGAATAAAACGAAAGGCGGAATAAAAGAGACCATTCCCAACAAAAAAGTCTTATAAGTCAATATCCGATTCTTATCGGTTACAGAGATACAGCCGTTAACGTTCAATCTCATTTTTTGAGCAATCTCTATGTCCTTGTATTATTTTACTTATACGTATTTCTAAAAATTATATTATTAATGGTTCAGTTTTAAGTTCTTTTTAATTTTTAATGATATGTAAACTACTGACGAAGCCGTGTGTTGCGACGAAACATTTAGTTAATCATTCTTTTTTCAAATGGATTAATAAAGGGCTGGAGTTTGTTTTACTTCAATTTTACTAAACTTATTTCTGCCAGCGTTTGTTTTTGAGTTACCGTTTAATAACATTTTATAATCATGCTTGACAATCGATAACGTATTTTCATTGATTAATTAAAAAGGGAAATCTTCCCCCACTTAATTACATTAAAGCTTATTGTTAGTCTAGTCGAGTAACTATGTCCGTTTATCACGCGAAGAACGACGTAATGTAGACTAGTTGTATAATAATTAACTCGTTAAATTACGAAGTATACTATCTACAATTAAAAATTGAGCTACCATTTTCTTAATTAAAAATCATACAATGAAAGAAATATCTAATTCAACCAAAAAATACTGTTGGACAACAAAATAGCAAATATAGTTAAATTACATTACGTATATTACCAGTAACGGTGTGATCACCTTAAAAACAAGTACTGGACACGATTAGTACCCAGGGGAATAACTCCTGGGGAACACTAACAAAACACCGCATACCGATGCCGTTGTACATACAAAAGTCTGTGGCTAATGGGTTCAGATCCCGAGGCCATAAAATTAAAAAGTAAATTAAACAATATTATGTTTGTAACAAACACTTTAGAATTGTTATTTCAATTAACTAGAAATTATTGTGAAGAAATTGTTTCGTAACCATCACATCTGTTAATTTTTACAACGTAATTTATTCTATAACAATATAAATAGTGCATTTTATTAATGAAATAACTATTTTCGTTAAGGTAATATTATCGCGATCCACCATATTGAAAAAGTAGGTCAAATATAACCAATGTTTACGTACGGTCTTTACGAAAACGAGACATTCTTACGAAAGATTCATGATTCGTATAGATACAGCCAACCTTCTAGTTTTCAAATCGCAAGTTGCTTTTTCCTAGGAAGGTCAACAAACTGTTAAACTTGGTGTTAATGAACCCTTGTTTGGGTAGTTCCAGGGCACGAACATAAAATAGTACCTATTTTAAGGAAGTACGCCACTTCGCCTAATAAAAATCACCGTGAGTAATACATAAAACATAGCCACGTACTACAAACACAACGTTAACAGTTAAAAATTAACCATTTCTAAAAAGACCATGCATAAGATACTAACCTAAATATCTATAATTTAGGAATATTTTCGTGCTGTGTTTGTTAAGTTGCCGGTTTTGGCGTCGAGTTGCAGTTTAGCAGTTTTTGGGAAGATGGCAGCATGCGCAACTTCTTGCGTTGTTGCCAAACGTGTAATTTATGTCTTTAATGGACATTTGCACCGACACAAATTGGTATTTAGTTTAAGCTTTACTTAAATATGAAATATATGTATCTATGGAAACGCAATAGAGTCTAAGGAAAACCAATAATGTTTAAGCAAGACTTACATATCAACAGAAGAATCGTATGCATGGACATTTTTTGCGGAATCGCGTTTATGTTCTTAGAAACAATTGTTGCAACAATCGTTTCTACGAAGAATAAGGAAAATTAAATTTTCTCCCGACGTATTTATCTATTTACGTTGCTGCCAAAATATTTTCAGGATTTAAAGTTATGTTTATAAATGTCAGTATTTTTATATCCGCGTAAAAGCGAAATATAAAAGTTTTGAGTGATTGTGAATTTTGTTTTTACAGTTAATTAAATATATAAGTATTTAAGCAAACAAAATGTTGGCGTGGAATATTCAGATACAGATTTTCTCGAATTCTAATGTCATTTGCAAATTACTCGCATTTTGCACGAATGTCCGTAATTTTCGTCATTACAGACATGCTTTGTAACCAAGTGCCTTCACCGAAATATATAACCTAACAGGTGCTTGGCTCATGGCCAAACTTGTAAAGTCTTCTATTAGCCTCATTCACGAAGATTTTATTTGCCAAATTTCTAGACACACTTAAGTTTAACTTAGATCGAGCATTTCCCACGGAGGTGCCACAATGGTTCGTGCGGAATCGTAGTTGTTAATAATTATTATTTGATTCAAAGTTTGTGAAACCTAAAATGCTAATATTAACTTCGACTTCTTCAGAATTACAAGACTTTTATGCAATAACTTTGAAGTGCGATTTAGTTTTACATTGATATATTGCCTGCTTCATAACATGATTATGAAACGAGTTAAAGCAAACAAACGAAATTTCCTATTTTAGAACTAAAGATATATGAACCAGATTCGCGAACGTTGTAATTTAGTTTGAAATTAAAATTTCCGTTCCACTTTTCCTGTTTGTATTCGATTACGAGGTTCTTGTTTGTTGCCTTTAATGCCGGCAATACACTCTCGCCGAGGAGATGCGAGACATTTGACGAGGCGAGGCAGTGCGAGGATATCTAGTTCATTCTCGCTTAGTATTGGCAAACTTGCAGCTGTAATGCAAATCACGCTTCTCTGAGGCATTTTTTTTTCGTTATTGTGATAACCGAAATACAAAATAGTGGCTACCGTTGCGATAAAAATGACAACATCTTTAACTCTTTAAAAAGCTGTAACCCAAAAACTACTTGATCTACAGCACTCAATGGGCTTTAATTTGATATTTTTGAACTTTTGTTTTCAATAGCAATGGGCATATTCAGTCGGACTCGGCTCTGAAACGACGGTAATTAAGCGCTACCTACGTTATAGTAAGCTGACTACCGCGGCTGAAAGACCTAAAACTATTGTGATAAATACGTGGCACAACTGATGTCATACGTCAACTATAAAAATAAAATTAAAAAACGCAAATAAACAGCGGTTCAATTGAATCGCTGTTTTAACGCCTTTCAGGTTGAATGCGTACAATGTTTCATACCGACATTTCTTTGTTTTTTTAATAACTACCGTAACTTTTTCGGTAATGAACCAATTTTCAAAAACAACACTTTTAGGAATTGCTTTTTATTGTCTATAACTTTTATATTTACATTATTATCAAAATGGTTAAAATTTCAACAAGGCAATCGTTTAAACATTTTAAAGTTTTTTACCATTTTACCATTTTGAAAATTGTTCGATGGATTTTTAAAATTTATATTTTTAGAATCGCCTGAAAATACTCTACAAGAAACATTTTCATCAATTTCCTTTAGTTTCTCTGGGTTATTAATAACCGTTTAATAAGCGATTTTGTTTTTTTTTGTCTTCTTGATAGGTACAATGAATACCTAAACAGAAATCTTACAAATCTGAAATCTTAAAGTCCAAAAATATGTTTTTGTTGATCGATTTGACACAGAATGATCTTGTAATGATTTAAAACACATGTTCCTTATCAACATATGGTTGCTTATTGATGGTTTCTGAGAAAATTTCATTTCAAATTTTAAGTACAACCCTGTCCGTACTCAATTGAAAGTAACTTCATAATGCTAAGGTAACAATAAGGTGCACAAATGACTCATTTTCAAGGTAAAACTCAAGTTCTATCGAATGCGTCTGCATTCAGGTTTCCTGCACCAAAAACCGCTTTGGAGCCGAGCGCCAACGAGGCGAGAGGCGGCAACACGAGGCAACGCGAGGCGACGCGAGGTGACCCAGTACACTGTCGCATTCGCCTGCTCTCGTTGTACCTCGGCGAGAGTGTATTGCCGGCATAAGAATTCTGCCGAAAAAAAAATCACAGAAAAAATGGTAGTTATGTATAAAATTGAAATTTGCGGAAGGTTACAAATTGTGATAGATCTATATTTTCAATATGGGAACAAATAAATAGCGCAGAGAATGTTCTTTATAAAATTTATTACTTACAGTCTATCCAAACCTATACGCAACACGTCATCAACAAAAAGTTACTAGATTGTTTATTTGTAATTCGGTTTAAAGTTTGGAACATATTCTATCGATGATTTGCCTGCGCACATATTAGATGGCATAAAAAAGACTACAATTTATTAGAACTGACAAAATACGAGATTCGAGGTGACAGCACTGTGTGAAACGTCATCATCTAGTAACCTTTTATTGATGACGTGGATTGCATATAGGTTTGGACGAAGTGTAGGTATGGCCTATCCAAACCTATATGCAAGCACGTCATCAACAAAAAGTTACTAGATTGTTTATTTGTAATTCAATTTAATGTTTGGAAAATGACATATTCTATAGATGATTTACCTGCACACGTATTAGATGGTATAAAGATAGACTACAATTTATTAGAACTGTCAAAATACGAGGTACGAGGTGACAGCACTGTGTGAAACGTCATCATCTAGTAACCTTTTATTGATGACGTGGATTGCATATAGGTTTGGATGAAGTGTAGGTAAACGAAACAGCATAAACCAAAACTTTCTAAAAATCACACGTATAATGATAACACAATAGCCATAGAAACATTCTCGAGAGATAATTATTAAACCCCGAACAGTATACCGACAACGTTCGTAATTTTTAAATTTAGTTTCGCTATACTTAAACTTCGAGTGAAATTTTCCCTATCTATTACAACGCAAACGGTTTGAGGTATAAAAAGAATATGGAAAATTTTTCCGCATTCAATTAAGAATGTGTACGCCGCATCAAGTACAGAGTTAAAAACCCAGAGAAAATGGAAAAAACCGATAGGGAAACAAATCCAACTCAACTTTATTGACATGCCTATTTTTAAAATTTGATATTTAATTTGTATTCTTATTTTGATTTACCTACTGCGGGTTAAAAATTTATTAATAATATTTTTTTTGCTCCGCACGTCAATAACATTAGTAAGTTATTACATTTATTTCTGTACAGAGATTATGTGCTTTGCAAGCGCAAATAGGTATGAAAATAATTTAGGAAACCAAACAACGGGATATTGTAATCGATTTACATATTTAGGAGGCCTTGTTTTGACAGAAACAAATAAATTAAAAAAATGACTGTCATTTTTGTAGCTTTGATTTGAATTATTAAAGCGCCTTGTTTTATAAATACGTTACAGACTAATCCGTAACCGAGCGAATTCTAAATTTGCGAACAACGAAATTTCACAGCGTGCGTTGTTTTACACAATAATTACAAGGCAGTATAGAAAAGTTAAAGATAAATTTAAATTGAAAAGTTTCGTTAAAGTTTCTGAAAATCGATAACAGATTTGTTTTGTAAGATTATGTAAATATCGACAAAAATATGTGTAAGTACTTAAATATACATTTAGGTTTTAAATTTGAGGAATTTTAATATTCACAGAGAAAAGAAAAAAATGTAGATACTACCTTATCATCTAGTGTAGATATTATACATTATTAGATTTAGGAAAATATTAAAATTCTTAAGCGTCCTGTAGTGGTTACCATAAATTGATCATTTATCTTATTTTCTTATTTTATTATACATCATGCGTTTTCATTGAAATTTTTATCAACGACTTAAGTTGGCAGTACGATGGAACGAGATACCTCGGGCTAATTTTGATAATTTACTTGAATTTATGCCACGACGAGTAAATAAGTGCATAAAAACAACGGCGAAGCTACTTGTATTGAATAACTTGTTTATTTAAATGCTTTCGTTTTGAAATTTTAATCATTTGTACGTATTACCAACCTTAATCGTTGGATAAAAATTTCAATAAAAACGCAAGGTATTTAATAGGTATTTCGATTTTTTTTAGAAAGCAGTTGGTATACAGGGTGATTCTTAAATATTACGAAAAACTTCAATTCCTTGTCGAAAATTAATTTGTGCACTCTACTCGCTTCTTTAGCATTATGAATTTAATTTCAATTGAATAAGGACAGGGTCGTATTTAAAATTTGAAATACAATTTTCTCGAAAAGTATCAATAAGCGACCATGTGTCATAGATAAAGAAAATATGTTTTAAATCATTACACAGCTCCCCCCCATTAAGTGGTTTTAGAGACTTATTTTAGTTACACCCGTATGCATTACTTAATCAAAGAAAATACCTATGTGCAAACAACAAAAATAATTTATGTTTGTAAGTAGCAGTCACCTTACTACGAAAATACAAGTTAAAAACTTGAATATTGAAATTAATAACAATTTAAATTTTAACCGTTTTTAGCAATCTGTTTCAACCCAATATCCGCTTGATAATGTCAGTACGTATCAGTTTTCGTTACCATTAAAAGTTTAATTATCGATTCTCAAATTACTAGTTTGTCGATAACGATTTATTGGCTATAGTGATTATATAGTACACAAAATATTATAAATTGTCTTTATTGTCAGCTAGTTAATTAGGCATGTGTTTGTTATCATACATGAACATTTATTGTTGAGATTAGCCAATTAACGATGACGTCGGCGTTCTTACATTAAGTAAATAATTTATATTTATGGGAGCATTATAATTACTTTTTTATAATACAACATATATTTACTTAAAGGTAATCGTATAGTAGCATAACGTTCTAATGTAGCAATACATTATTTGCATAAATGTAAAGTTCTCCATTTACACCTTAAGTACATATACATATGTATTTACAGAATTTATATGATATACGTGGATATATATGATAATATATAACATAAGGAAATTGCTCAATTATTAAGCGTTTGTATTTTTATAAAAATCGCTGTATACTTAATCATAAAAATCTGCTTCTGATTTCAGGAAATCAATTTGGTTTTCTCCTTGATTTTAGGAAGTATGTATTTGTAACTATCTAATTTTTTTTAATCACATTTTGAAGATGACATCCAGACAAATTTGCCAAGGTAGTTTTAGATACACCGTATTTTTCTGATATAATCTTGAATAAGCTTTACGACCTGGGTACAAGTGACGTACAATAATTCAAGAAAAACGTTTATTTGCATACAGTTAAATTTATATTTAATATTATAATTTTTTATAATTTTACTGCTTCTTCTTTCGGGAAATCCAAACAGCACGTTTTTGTTATCGTAACGATAACACTAACGACTGTTGCGTTAGTACTGGTTTTGTAAAATGAGATTTGAGACGAGTAGGGCATTTTTATTGTCATGCGATAGTATGTATCAACGTTGCTTTTATATACAGAGCGATTCTAAAATGGCGCACCAACTCTACAATGTGTTGTAGATTGTTAATCGAGAGCCTAGGAAAAATTCTATCTGCTGCATTTTTGTAGTTATTTGCAAAAAGTGAACGAAAAATTTGACAAGTTCATTATTTAATTTAGTTTAAAGAAGCGGTTCAATTGAACCGCCGTTTATTTGCGCTTTTTTATTTTATTTATACAATTGACGTATGACATAAGTTGTGCCACGCGTTTATCACAACAACTTAAGGTAGTCCTTCAGTCATAATCGGCTACAATAATTTAGTGCTTACTTTCCGCTGTTTCAGCGATTGCGAATGCGCCCAACATTATTCTTAACACATTGTTTGCGGGAAAAGCTAAAACAAGTGTTTTGCATACTATCCTTAGAGAGCGGGAGCCGACAAATCACGGTTTTTACGTGTAAATTTAAAGAAATGGCCCCGCTTTTCGGCGTGGATTGGCGAAGAACGCTCGCAAACAATGTCTTACCTCAAATAGACCGATCTAATAATTTATTTGTCGTTAAATTGTCGTCAAAAATGACAAATGCGTATAAATAGGTTAATTTGATTGGTTTTCAAAGTTATAGAACATCATCACTAAATTCATTTTTATAGATAACACCTTCGTAGAGAGAAATTATTGCAATTTTCAAAATTAAAACTGCGCGTAGGTTAAATCAAGCGATTTGAACCTTTTCTCTTATTGGACGATGGCCAAGGGCACATAACGTTTATACAAGACGGTGTCATGTGCAAAATTGCCAAAAAAAAAGAAGTGTAGTCTTTTACTTTAAGTATCTCTTCATTTCTCACTAAAACGCTAATCAAAATTTTTTTATTATTTTTCCTGGGCTCCATTAACGGTCTCCTACAACGTGCTGTAGAGTTGGTGCGTCATTTTGGGATCACCCTGTATATAAGTATTTACTAACTTACTTACAGATCTTAAATTGTTTTTCGTTTATTTTTCTTTTTAATTTAAATCGATAAATACTTAAGTATGTATTCGCACGTATCTACTACCTATAACCGTAATTTTTACAACACAATGAAGGAACACCAAAAGAAACAGAAATTCGTATTTAGGTACCAACTGAGTGATGCAGAATTGAAAAGCATGTTGAACATTTGAAAACAGCGATGTCGTGTTCTTGGACAAGATGACAAGCAGACACGCTTACAAAATAATTGTAATTTAGAATTAATGCTCCTACAAATTTCATTTTCGTTTAGGAATTTGTATGACGAGATTTTCCATTAGGTATGCGAAATTTAATTAGATGTTTTTAAAGCAACTACCGTGTCTACCTACCTACCTTTAACGTAAATATAAAATTACTCTTGTTATGCATTTCGTCAGTTCTGTTTCATCTAATACTTCATTTAATACTAAATCTTTAATTCTCAAATTCAATTTTATAAAAAAGCATGGCTTTTATCTTTTACTTTCCCTCTTGGAAAATGAATGAAATTACATTTACGAAATAAAATTGAAAACTGTCTCTAACAGGTAGCTACCTACTCTTGTATGTTGTAATTTCCCGGCAGAACAAATGTTTTCCAAATTATTATACCTATGGGTATATCTATCGTTCGTAGCCTTTGTAACTTACTTACTTAATACCTAGGTATTAAAATAAGTATTATAGATAAATTTTAAATTGCATTTAATAGTTCATGTTAAATTATATAACACATCCGCGTTCGTATACTCTTTCCATTACATTTGACAAACATTGCGATCTATTTCAATTGACATTCTATCCGGAACAATTTTCTTCAATTCAAACGACATTAATTTATATATTACTTATTTAAGTTTGCCGTCTACAAAATAAACGCATCCTTCTCGAGAAATTCGATACACGCCATAGAAATCTATTTACTAGATTTCTTCTAGAACTGTTTAGATTGCGTTTTTCTGTTTCTGAAATCCGCAAATTGTTTTAACAATTACATCAAATCTACTTCGCAAGTATTCGAAGTGTTCGATTGGAAATTGAACAGAAAACTCAATATAAACGAATACATTGATGTATGAAGTAATAAAAACTGACGAGTTTCGATAAGAAAATATGCAAGAATTGTATTCACGCGACAATAAGATTTTAGTGCAATTTTCTTGAATTTTATTTCTGTATAAGTATGTTGTTTTCTTCTTATTATTTATACATGTTTAAGTAAATCTTCTAAAAATATTATAGAAAATTCCTGTGTTGGCATGTCATCAAAATAAAATAAATGTTATGATTCTATAGTAATTGAAGTAATAATATGGTTATTGATTGTCACGAACTTATATGCTAAGGGAAAAATACTATTTGCATAAAAAAAATTATGCGCATTTACCTACCGTCTACATGTAAAAAAATTTATCGTAAACAGTTTCTCTTTACTGTGTTTGTCACAAATATAACGGACGAAAAATAACCAAAACGGAATAACCGAAAGAGCTTTGTTTTGATACACATTAAACGAAAACACGATTAAAAGTAAATTCGGTTGCTGTTTTCGGTGTTATTTCAAATTCTTGTTTTTATTTAAGTACCTACATAAACAAGTAAATGCTGATAAACTAATAAATGCCACGTCGATATTTTTTAATATACAGTCCATAACTTTATAAATTAGGTTTTTGAATCAAAAGTGATATTCAAAATTATTTATCGGCGTTTAAGGGATATTCTTGTTTAGGTGATAGTTTTCTGACTGATTGTGAGAGGAATCGTTCCGATTTTAATGGCAATATAATTGCTTTTGTGCAACACGTGTCCGGTTTTAAGACACTTAAGCTAAGGTTAAAACACGAAACTAAAATCTGTTTGATGAGAGATTGAAGTGGTGGACGATTGCGCAAACTCACAATAGTACTTTTCGTCCGGATGTATTAAAGCGAGGTTTTTCTAACTGAAACAATAAGTTATTGAAAAGTATGTCTTCGATTTTAAATGATAAAAATTAATTTTGCACCGGTTGCCACCTACTAACAACAGGTAGCGCAAAACTGAAAATTAACGAGGAAGGCCTATGTCCAACAGTGAACTTGAGCTGTTGATGATGATGATTATAATATTGATAATGATGATAACGAGCGACCCCCGGCAATCAATGTAATCCAAAGACGCGCAATCCCCAATCTCTCATCAGACAGGCTATAGGTATTTACTATAACAGGTATAAAAACCTGTTAATATGCTGTAGGTACCTACTTAATGTATGTATATCTAAATTTTAACCATAAAATATTATCTACACGTGTTAATTATGTAAACAAGATTTAAATTTTTGGGACTAGCGGTATTATTAGATCTCTGGATGCTCGTGCGTTTGGTTAAGCCCCTAAATTTACGAAATTACATAGATAATCCACGGTTCACCCAAACACCTCGATCTATACAATATCCGCCGACTTAATGCAAAATGATTTACAATTTTAATTTTAATTTAAACTAATCGTAAGTACAAACAATATAAAGGTGCTACGGCATATAAAACATTTATTCCCAGTTATGATCCAAAACAAATTAAAATACCGAATAAGACTTCTTTACACCCGAAATTATTTACTTTAATCGAAAAATGAAAATTGTTTAGCTATAATTTGAATTAGAAATCCGAAAATCAAAACGGCGCGTTAAAATAAGCTGTCTTTCTAAAAAAAAATTACCAAATGAGTTAGTGGCGTACGTATAAAAAAGTTGTTGGTAAAAAATTGAGGCTTTGATCCCTAAAAATAAACACCCTGTGTATTACACGTTTGAGTTACGTGCCGTGTGATTGTTATCCTCAACTGCAGCAATACGTGTACCAAATTTAAAGTTTTTAAGTTAAGTCGTTAATAACTTGCAAAATGTCTTTTTCAATTAAAGTACTTTAGCCTAGATTGTAAAAAAATATTGGCAACTTCTTCAACTGTTCGCAATTTATCTCTGTTTAGCCAACAAAATTCTATGTTAATTAAAATTTTATTTTACTCGTACATTAAGGGCCTGTTTTTTTAAATATATTTAAACTAAACCTTTTAAATCCTTGCCTGTATAGGGTAATCGTAAAAAAAATATTTCGAAAATGCTTTCCGAAATCATAATGCAATAAATAAATAATTCGTATTTGTAGGCTTCGTTCGGGTAGAAATGACCGACAGACGTATGGAACGAAAATTTATTCTTCTTGGTCAGGTTGTTTCTTCGTTTTCTCTTTCGCGCGAGAATAATAAAACTTCTTTAGCAAAGATATCTTATATTTTCTTTAAGAATTTGACAGCCCATATTTTGAATCCGCCTCAACAACGACACTTCAGTTTTTATTAATTACTTACTGAATAAATTGTCTAAAACGCCCTTGCAATTGTTTAGTTTGTTTTCTGCATATTTTATAATCAAATGTCGTAATTGTTCAGTTTATTCTATGTAAGTATATTTTTTCGTTTTATTATAATAAATATGTAAGTTTTATAAAGTCCCTTTTGTTTTTTAAAATAAACAATCGTTCTGTGTTTTTAATTGCTAGTAGGTAATTTAGGTTTAGTCACATTAATTACCATCTACGTATTTACACATAACGAACACTGAACTTGGAAAAGTAAAACTAAAAAATGCTACCTAGACGCTATCTAGTAGCGCATTAAAGAAAAAACGCGTTTTCTGTATGAAAATCCAAAACAAATTGACCTACTGAAAACCTTTGGGAGTCTATTAAATTTTCGTGTCCCAGTAAATAGCGATTATGATACCCACATCGTGTGTTTTATACGCCAACGGTTTGAAACTGTCGTCGTAATAAGGGTCGGCTAATAATAGTTATCAAAAGCGAATGCGACAGTCATTCGCTAGTATGGTTTTTCACATTCCTCGTGCCGGCGTTCGATGCCCTGACCGGGTGGCCCAAGACGATATTAATAGAATAGAATATCGCATCGTACGTGTCCGACAATATTATTGTTACTCGTTAGTACGAAGTCACTTTCATGCACACTCGTATCAATCGTAAAATCATTTGTAGGATGTTTACAAACAGTCAAAATTGATGGTATTAAATGTTAATAAAGCTTGGTATATGTACCTAATTATCTAATGTGTAGATGTTATCTAGGTATATGTACAGGGTGTTTGGTAAAGGTGTTTCGTAAATTTGAAAACAGGCATAGCGATGAAAACCAAGCAAAGACACGTGAGAAGACACGTATGCGGCCTTTGTTCTAAGGAGCGGCCCTCTCTCCAAAACTTCAAGTCATATGAAACAGTTGCTGTAACTAGAATTGTTTAAATGACAAATTTTGTTTATAACATAAAGTACCAAAGTCGCTACTAAATCATGTTTATCTCCATTTAATAGCGATTAAATTTAATCAAATGCACAAGGTTGAAAATGTTGATTATCTTCTTAAAACACCATCCTAGGACCTGGGTGTTGTACAGGGTGTTTCATAGGTAAATGTGTAGATACCTACGGCCTATCCAAGCGTATTTAAGCGATTCACGTCATCACTTACTAAGTTACTAAATTGTTTATTTGTAATTCAGTTTAAAGTCTCGAAAGCGACATATTCTACAAGCAAAAACTACAATTTATTAGAACTGTAAAAAATACGAGATACCAGGTGAAACTTCACCTTTTACTAACCTTTTATTGATAACGTGAATATAACCTGTGTTTTAGTCATAATTTTTTTAGTTATAATATTATGTTTGCGTTGTATTTTAACCGAACTCTGCAACTTTAAAGGCGAAACACAACTTTTCTCTTAAATAATTTGAATAAGATCATTACGGTTTCTGTGATAATGCAAATGTAACAAGTTGGAGTAACATAAACTTACATTATCTAGCAAGGCGTCGTAATTTCCGTCAAGTAAATATACCGAAGTCATTTTCTGCAGCATCCTAACAGATTTTCCAGACGTACCTGCCTAGTAATATGCTAGAAATCACAATAGAATTTTCCTCGAGGTACGCTCGACATATCTAATTCTATTAAATTAAGAATGCCTACAATTTTCACTTTAAAATCTACAAGACCTCCGACTTATTGTTAGATTTGATAAATCAAATTCGGTTTCAAATTGAAAATATTATACCTGTAGGAATTGCCTTTGTAGCCTTTAATGAATTTGGAATGTATTTTCACTTTTATTTGCTGCCAGGATGTAGAATTCCGGTTTATAATGAACAAACCTTTAAAACAAAAGAGTACCTATTGTATAGGTACATATATCAAAATTAATGAATTTTAAATTCAAGATAAATTCATTATACTTTAAAGAATTTTTTCATATAAAACTCAACGTAGAAGTTACAATAAATGTCTTTTATTACTTTTGAATTTTAAAAGTAACGAAGGAGCACAAACGCAATCCAGCGATTTAATTAAAATTCAACCGTTACATTTGTCGAGTATACTTCGATGTTAAACTATAACTCCGAGAAGTGCACATTTTATTATGACAATTTACGTTCACGAACGACTTGCTAATAACGTGTCTCGATTTTTATTTGTTTTAAATTGTAAGACACAAAATGCCGAAGCTGAAAAATGTTTCATTAAATTGACGAACCGTATCGCCTTTAAAAGTTGCAGTTAATTCTATTAAAAATAAAACTTAATTTTATCAAACGCTTTTTAAAGTAGGTAGGTAGGTACTTATTTAGTTTGGGTGACTTTAAGCATTTTACTAATGGAGTAGGTATGAATTTTACACTAGCGACTGCACATTTATTGGATTATCCTTTAAAAGCTTTAGTATGTAATAATTAAATTTATGAAAACAAAACGATCTCGTTATTCTCTTTCAAAATGTGGTTTAATGAAATTAAAAGCGATACCAAAATATTACAACCTTTACAGAGGAGCGCAATTTACTAATTTACTAGTAATTCGCTTTGCTGAGGTATTCGTAACTTTTATTAAAAATGCGACTAGCCTGTTACGTAATAAAACGAGAAACGTAATTTAAGTTGAGAAAAGTTAATAAACTAAGTTTGTTTATTAATCTGGTTATTTTTTTGGTATGTATACGCTAATAATTTGACGAAAACCACACAATTTTATCGTTAGAACTTAAGGAATAAACTATATTTAAAACTAAAACTAAAGTTAGTTACTGGTTGGTTAACAAGAAATTAGTTTTCAACTAAAAGTTCCTTAAACTAAAACTAACTTCTCGAGCATCTAGTTTTTTCTTTTGAAATATGTTTCCATGGTGTTTCACTGTAACGAAAACGTGAACTTTCTTCAAAGTTTAAAATAATAATTAATGTTTCTATTTTTATTTTTTATGCCATTCGAAATCGAAAGCATTTTAGTTTGTTTTGTTTATCGAACTAGTAATTTTACCAAATTGATTATTTTGTGGGTATACATTTAAATACGTACAGTGTGTCCCCAAATCTACTAAATTATACTTATAAACTTTATTTCTCATTTTCAAAGAAAAAATAATACTTACATATTTTAAAGAAAGCAGGAGGTTTGTTTATTTTGATAAGTTCTTATTCCTAGTTAAAAGTCGATTAAACTTCATCTTGTCCAAATATATTTTATTCTCTTAAAATAGAAAATAGTAATTTTTTTTAAATAGTGTGGGTACTTAGATATTAATAACAAAAAATGTCATTGAAAGCATGTAAAAGGTAATAAGTAGGTAAATGTGCATGTATAACTTATTTTTATTGATAGATAGCTAAATGTTTGTATATAACAACGAAATTCATATTCGATCATTTTATTTAATGTTTAATGTGCTGAATAGTAATGATAAACGAATGCTAATGTCCAAATGTAGTTTAGGTATCCATAATTAGTATCGATTGAATGAGATATAAAAAAAGAATCGATAAATAAAAAAATAAATACAACAGGACGGTACCCAAGTATTAATACACAGAAACGTAGAAGGACCACATTTTTTTTTTAATTTTCAATTTTTCTTAATTTCTGAGTTTAAACTCGGAATTTAACGATTTCTTGTTAAATACCGAGTTCAAACTCATTATTTCTAGTTTAAACACAGAATTTAAGAAAAATTGAAAATAAAAAAAATATATGACTCTTCTACGCTTCCGTATATTAAACCTTCAAAAGTTGCCGAAGAAGTTCCCATAAGTTCCATTAAAATAAACAAAATAGGAATATCTCTTTCTTATTTAAATATATCGGTTTAAATAAATACATAACCCCATATAAATTAAATAAAACTCGCACCCTTTAATTCTACTTATTTTGTTAATATTTTATTAAGATTGAAAACTACCTCTGACAGATCATAAACCATTAAACGCGAAATAATATTCTTTCTATAGATCGTTTCAACTTTTGTATGCAGTAATCTAAAAAATTCATTAGGTATTATTTATTGCCGAAATTTTGTAAAACTAAATCCCTAGCTGTTATACTTAATGTTGATAAATATGTAATTACTCCCAAATTTTATCTATTAGGTATGAATACATAACAACAATCTTATTAATTTTCGTATTTGTATGACGTTTGCTGCATATTAAAGTTGAAATAATCAGTTTCAATGTATAAGTATGTAAATTGATCGGTAGCAATATAAATTAGGTATTAAAATACGTGATCGAAATAGATTCGATTTACTTTCAATGAAATAAGAACATTTATTAGATAAATTTTAAATTAACCTAATTTTTAAGCACTATTTTGGCACCTTGCGCCAAAAACGTTTCGATCGTTTCGTTCATTTTAGAAAAGTAACGATCCAGGTCAAAAATGAAATAATTGACGTTTTGTTATAGCTTAATAAATCTTTCCATAAACGAGACTAATTGGGAAGCTTATTTGCCGTTGATCTCGCCACCTCTATATGTTTACTTAACAGGATAATAAAATCTATCACTGATGCAATTTGAAATTGAATTTCGTTGCTGCTACTACTTATACATCAATCAATCTCATCTGATATAATCTAATCTAATAATCTAATCAAAGAATCGTTTACTTATTGTTAGTAGATCATTTATATCCACGTTCACGTCAACATTTTGTGGCCGCCTTTTGTTTTAGAGAAACTTTTGCAAGCTAATAAAACGAAAGAGCCAAGTTTTTGTATAGCGGCAATTAAAAGATTACAATTACGAAAGGATTAACGAGGAAAGGTAGACAAGAGGTCGGCCGTCTGCGTAATGAGATATTAGATAACCCGCTAGTTATCCCATAATTTTAAACTTCCCCATGCGTCTTTAGGTAGCCTTTCACGAAAGTCCTTTAATGAAAGATTTTGCATGCAAAAGCATCGCTCTTGAGTATTAAATCTCATCGCACTATTTAAAGAATTTTCTATCTCTTGAGCGGAAGCAGGGCATAAGAATAATAACGGACTACTTAAAATAAAAACTGTTCAATATTTATAGGTGCTAATGTGTACGCCGAAAGGAAAAGTTTAGTAAAAACAACCAAAAAGAATATACCGGGTGTCGACGAGATCACTACCACCCCTCTTTTTGCCCTTTGTTTTTCAAGCTACCGAACGGGAACTCGGCACAGTTGATAAAGACTTCCGGTTTGACCGGAAGTGACACCAATTTTCGATTTTCGAATGGAACCTCCTGTATATTATTGCATTTTTGTAAACCTGGGTTGATTCCGAATAGGTTAGCATAATTTTGACGAGAAATATTTAGATTATTTTCTATTTATCATGATAAATTAACGTTTTACATATTGTACAACTTTTAGATTACCTATTTCTACGTATCCTGAGTGGCCAGGACGTCAAATAGGAATCCGAAACTTATAGACTGAAATTATATTACTATTATTCTGTTTATAGCATTTCAATTTTAGTTATTATTCCTTTGTCACAAATTCCCTTTCAAAGTTCAGATACGTATATATTTTATATCGTCATTCGCCTTAATTATATTTTTTACGAATTGTTATAAACAGATATTTACGATGTTTACAATTAGATTCTCACAGACAATATATTCGGGCAATTTGAACCTTAATTTTAAATGAACAAACACCGAATTTCAACTTATTATTTAAACGTTCTTCTTAAAACTGTTATTTAGATGTAATAAAAATAAAATATAATAATTAAAAAACTTAGGTACATTTTATTGATAAATCAGTTTTCTTTTTATCGCTTATCATTAACGGTTCTTATTTATAAAAATTGTAATTAACGACATATGTGACTATTCGACCATGTAATATACTTATCTTTATCTATTACAAAGCTTACTTTAAACTCTATTCCAGTTTCGATGGTGTATACCTATTTATTTATGGATATTAAATCATTTCTAAACTTTAACAGATTAAAATAAATAGGTATGTTGTTTTCCTCATCACGAATATTTTGATGCCAGTTCCTTAACCCATAATCACTGGCGCGTCTACAAAATCTTAAATATTTATAGAGATGGAGAGCAAAATGAAAGTTGACATTTTTAAGCGTACTTATAGTCATAGAAAGCAGAATTTATAAAATAAATGGAATTAAACGTATGGATTTTATTTTAACGAGTTCAACAAATTAATGTTGTAGTATATTTAAATAGTTATTTACATTATGTATAGTTTATATTATTTTTCTGAGGTTACATTGATTTGGATTATATCTTTTAGTCCGCGATGGTTGGTTGAAAAATTTCAATAAAGTTATGCTAACGTTGACTAACGAAAGCTCGCGTTATGGTTAACGGTGAACATTTTCAACAACGTTTGTAAATAGAAATAAAATACATTTTTCTTTTCTAAAATCGAATATTAACAATTAAAGGAATCATACTTTTTTGGGCCAATTGAAACTGTTTTCATCCTTGTGACGAACCCTACTCAATGGAAAACCATTTTTATAAGCCGTTAGACAACTAATTAAACTGTCAACCGCCTGTGGCCTGTGCATGTCATTTTCACCTTTACGACACAGTTACTACCATTAACAAATACATTATTAATTTTTTTTTGTGACATTAGGCGCCAGACATACAGCAAGCTTCATTATTCACTTCCAAGGGTTATTTTATATGTAATTAATTTCAAACATCCGCATATAGTTCGGAGTTACAGGACTGGTTTATACTAACGACGTAAATTAATTAAATAATGTTTAGAAATTAATAATTTAATTAGGTAAGTAAGTATAGTTTATTTTTTTAAATTGTAAAGCTATCTAACAATAAATAAAATCAAAAGCATAAATGTTACTGTTTGGGTTTCGGTTATAATTTGTTTGAATTCTTTCTTTTCATCCCTAACGGTCGTGTATCCGCTTAATAGAATGTCGCGGTCGATTTCAGGCTAGACGCATAAATCTTAATTATTGTTTTCTTAATTTTAAGTTTTGTTCGCTTGCAGCTGGACGTTTTCTGATAGAAACTGTTATAATGTAATCGTCGCGTCGTGGCGTTAAATCGTCTGCACGCAATTTTATGCTTATCAATATTATTCATATCAAAATAAAGTATTCGTTCTTGGTGCGAATGGAAAGCGGATTTTCTACTTTAAAACAGCCCCAGATCTATTTTAACGACACTGATGAATGTGTGGCAAATACATATACATAGATATACATATTTAAAGACTCAAACCATCCCTTTTTTGTCAGTAAGGTGTAATTATATAAGTTAATAGCAGAACGGAAAGCGTATTGTATGTTTAATAATAATTAAACTATTGATTTCTATAATATTAAAACATCGTTTAACGAATTCACTCGTTAATTGAATTATTTACATTATGTATCAACTGTTTATGAAATATAACTTTAATAATACATTATTGTATGTTTGATGTAAAACAGTTCTCACCTTTTGTGTAGACACCAAATGGAATAAAGCTATTACTACAGTCGACTTTTGAGGACTAATTACTCTAATTACGTTTGTAATTGTAATACGCGTAATTTCAATAAGGGGTTACAATTCATTCGCATTACGTTGATCAGTTTATAAAAGCGACATTTATTTTCGACAAGACACTCCTTTATCATAAACAAAAAAAGAAACAAGAAGATTTTTAATAGTAAACAGGGAGTACTACCAAGTTTTCAGAACAATACTAACACAAATGGGCGTAAAATTATATAAGTCAAGGTTAAGTAAAAAGTTGCATTTTATTTATTTAAAGTTGCACTATATTTTTATCCGCCAGTTGTAATTTATAAAGTTTCAACTAGTAGATCACGTTCTGAAAATCACATGTCTTCTAAAAGTAACAGGTATTATTATTTTTTTTTTACAAAATACACCGATAAGTGCTGCTTACAATTACAAGTATAATTTAAAATATATCTACCTACCTTATAATTTTTTTCTTAATCAGACGCGACTTTAAATACCGATAATTTTTCCTCTACTGGTAAGAAATATATTATTATTATAAAAATCGGTGGATTTTCTAAATTTATATCAAAAACTTTTGTATTATCAATAACAGACTATTTTAATTATCTATATTTGACCCAAATAATCTGAGTAAACCGTTAAAACGCAAATTTTAAATATTAAATAATACTTGTAACAAAAAATATTCTGTTTGAATTAATCGTGTTTTCTCTAAATTTTTACAATCTCAAAAAATCAAAATAAAGCTATCCGACATGAAATATAATTTTGTCTACTACTATTTAAAAAACACAATGTTCCTCGACATACATAGGTAGAATTAACCCTATTTTATGTGGGCGAGAATACAGTAATTTCCCCGGTTGTTACATATACTAACTATTTTCAGTTTGATTGTTTATTTGATTAATAATTTATTGTTATCGACGAGTACTTTTTATTATTATTATTTATGTAACATACTTGTTAATTCTACTTATTCCATTGTTGTTGGCAATAAACACACGATATCGATTTCGTTCGTTTATTACGTTTCGCTGTAGCTTTTTCAAAAAATAGTTTAAGCTACTTACTGTTTTCTATCGAATTTTATTTGCGATATTTTCGCTAGCACGAAACTTTGCGGAGCCTTTTAAATATCCCTTAATGGAAATTGTGGGTCTGGTGGCCGTGTATCGGGTAATATGGCAAGCCTGAGCCTTCAAAGTTGCGCGAACAAAGCAGGAGAGCATTGTATGCAAACGTTCCCGTGAAAAATCGAAGCGGCTAAAGGCAGGCACTGGTGTCACGAATCGGGGTCATAATTACACATTATATTCTATCAATAAAAATGTGCTTCGAATAAATATCAACGTCTTGATATGGCTCACTATCTTCCACGAGTGCGTTTCCTGTTTCGTTTACTCTTCGAATGTTTGGGGTTGCCGTTAACTACCCATCACGCGACTACCAAGCTCGCAATTCTCGATGTTCAAAAGGGCCGCCCAACAAAATGTTATGCTTGCAAAATAGGAACAGTAAATAAAGACGTTCTCAGCTCTCTGTCTATTACCTACCTAGATAATTTAGGCGGACGATTTTAATATTGGGTGTTAGATCGTTTGACCAATGTATACAGGGTGTAGCTAAAATAACTCAGAAACTCTTAAGACGCGAGAGGGGAGTGCATGAAATTGGCATTAAATAAACACGATGATAAACGTCTTACATGTTTGTCAAATTTTAGCAATTTTGGTTGAAATTTGTATCAAACGATAGGAATAAATACGAATCTGCTTCGTTTTTAAAGAATCTAATTATTTCGCATTGGTAAATATCGAGAAAATGTTCACTAGTAGCAATACAAAATCAAACGCACAAACGACGATATGATGGAACTTTACGCTACTGTGAGCAGTAACGGAATGATATCTATCAGCTGGTCCTTTACAAAAAAATTAAACTTTTTGCACTAAGGGGTCGTGCACAAATTAAGTACGTAATGCATTTTTAACTATTTTTAACACCCACCCACCCCCTGTAACGTTATTCCGTCCATCTACCCCTCTTGTTACGTAACACTAATTTTAAAAAGGCTAATTCGGTTAACCGAATTAATTTAATAGCATTTTTTCAAGAAAAGGGAACCGTTTAAAAACGTCTTCATTCACTCTACTGTATAATAGGATGTTACGTGACGCAAGAGAAAACATCCCACCACCTTCTGTAATAATCCGTCGCACATCGTCACATACCGACCCATCCTTGCCATCCTAACCTACCCTACTATAAAATAAACTAAACTAAATGTTGTCGACAATAATCATAACAATGATTAATATCAGATTATACAGGGTGTTTGGTAAGTCGAGGCGAAAAATGAAACCCCATATGTAATTTTTATTTCTAAATCAAAAACAAAAAATACATTTTTTTGAAATTGGCCTTCATTTCTGAGATTTTTCACTTTAAAATTTTGTCGAACAAAAATTCAAAAAAAAATTTGTAGGCTTTGAAATATCTATAGCGTTTAACATTAAATGTTACAAAAAACAAGAATTACAATAACTGTTCAAAAATACCACCATTTATGCGGATACAAGCTTGACATCCCTTTACTAAAGAATGGTATACTGCTGCAAAATCTGTTGTTAATTGAATATGTTGCACCGCATTGTTAATTCGTTCTTGAAATTGTTCGACGGTATTTATTTTTTCAGCATAAACTAATTGTTTTAAGGTACCCCAAAGACAGAAATCCATAGGGTTGAAGTCCAAAGATCTTGCAGGCCAACGTTTGTTACACATATGTGAAAAGGGATTTGTCAATTCATTCCATAACCTTATTTTTTTATTTTTGATCGACAAAATTTTAAAGTGAAATATCTCAGAAATGAAGGCCAATTTCAAAAAAAATGTATTCTTTGTTTTCGATTTAAAATTAAAAATTATATATGGGGGTTTCACTTTTCGCCTCAACTTACCAAACACCCTGTATACTATATTATATTGTAGTTATATAATATAGGTACTGTTGTGTTCGTTTTACTTTAAAAATCAGCCATTTGCGCACCTAACCTGTTTCTTTAAATTACACAATTGAGTAAGGATAAGGTCGTACCTAATTAAAATTTGAAATGCAATTTTCTCGGAAGCTATCAATATGCGACCATATGTTGATAAGGAAAATATGTTTTAAATCATTACAGCTATACCCCATTAAGAGGTTTAGATGTATTTTAGTTACACCCCGTATACGCAGGAATTATGCTGTTGCGATTGAAAATGAAAAGCACTTAGAAAACTGATTTCTCGGAAGAGCGAGTCTGTTTGTCGTGAACAAAAGAAAAGTATCTGCAACTGATATCTATCGACAGAATGTGGAAATGTAAAAAAGCGACGTCAAAAAAAAAATGAAAAAACAGATTAACGAACGGTGTCGCGTTCGTTAAGATAATTTATTGGGAAACTTTGGAGCATTCGCCCTATTTCGTATTTAACCGACATCGACATTCAATTTAATCTGTTCACTGAATATAAATACAACGTTCGATGAAGACGTCGAATATGACGTTAAAAGGTCTCTACGAAAACATGAATATTTTATGGGCCTAACTAAAATTAATAAAGCTTATCTCTTTCTAGTTTGAACAATTTTTTTCTTTTGTTTTTTTTTTAATTTATGGCCTCGGGATCTGAACCCATTAGCCATAGCGTTATAAAATAAAGAACAACAGTTGAAACCGAGAAGATTTTTATATCTTAGGTAATTAAAATATATATATATATATATATATATATATATATATAAATTAAGTAGAGCTCGTCCAGTTTAAAGTTGGGAGTGCCAATCATAATACAGTAAAAACTTTTTAAAGCGGTTCTTGTTTCCTACAAATCTAGTGGGAGTCGTAAAGATTTTCTAACCTTTTTTCTCTCGCGAAATTAAAACGAAATGACGATATTGTAATTTTAGATTACTGTAATATTTTCTTTAAATGCAAATGTCATTTCGTTTTAATTCCATGCTACACTACCAGCACCGGTGTGTAACACCTAGCAAACAAATGCTGGATACGATTTAGTACTCAGAAGGATACATCCCGGGAAAGACCACCACATAGACATACCGACAGCGTTGCTAAAAACACATAGCCGTTGAGCGTATGGGCACAGATCTCGAGTCCATTAAATAAAAATTTAAAAAAAACAACTTTATATCATTATCATTTTTATGAATGACTGAAATCCTAGAAATGTTACTTTACCTAAATTATCATTTAACTTCCTAAAAGGACGAACGGTGGTACGGATTAATGTAAAGACGAGGCATTATCTGTATTCATTGTTAAGACGTTAATTAAATTTAAATAGGTATTTATACTGTAAATAATAAGAATAAATATAAACTATCCTCTCCATAAAGAACTAAAAGTTTTTGTCTTACCTTTTTCCATCCACCATAATTATTAATTGTCATGGATAAGTGGATTTACTGCCTCCGGGTGATTCACCTCTTTCAGGTACGGAAAAGCCAAAAGAGATGAAGCACTTATCCATACAATAACGAGAATTAAGTATAAACTAATCGCTAAATAAAGTGCTTCATATCGTACCCGGAGCCTTCTGTTTATATTACCCTAGACAATGAAGAAAAATACTTTAATATAATTTTAATCTTTACTTATGATACAATGATTGAAAATGAAGATAAAAGGTTTTTCCAGTCCTTCGAATACTTAACTGATAACTTAGTAGAGAATTCGTAGTTATAACCTTATACAAAGTTAAAGAATGCCTTTGAAATGTGGTGATGAGCTTTAAGTTCTGAATTTCGAGTAAACAACGGATCTCCGTTGACATATTTCATTCTCGAAATACTAAACGTAGCTAACAAAGGGTTGGATGAAAGCACAACAAAAATTACGTTGCGAGTACAATCAACAAACTGTATGTGATGTAATTCAGTATGTCAAAGAAATTCCGAAAATCCATCAGCATCATGAAAAGAATAGACTGCGCGGTATCTAAAAATAATAAACTTCTCTAGTTCGAACGTGGCAAGCTTTTCACGAAAACTGCCAGAAACGCCATCAAAAGAATCGTGAATAGAATCTCGTTTATAATTCAATGGTTGATGATTGTCGTATAGGAGGAACAATTTATACCGTGATTGTTTGAATTTTTTTATCGGAGATAACTTTTGTAATATAGAATAATGAATCATAACTTTTTTAATCATTCATTTAGAAATTTTGAACTTCTCTAAATAATTAATCTTACATTTTTCCTTAGGGATTTAATTCGAATGACTTATTCTTTATTTTAAAAAGCGACAGTATTTCTTAAGAAACTACAATTTATTATTGTAAACTTCGACTGAATAATTACATTTTAAATTAAAATTAGCGGCTGTTTTTTTTTTAATAAACGATGAACTATTTAATTGGTGGAAATCGTGTGCCTGATTTTCTAAATAACAAACAGTAAATAGATTTAGTGGGTCGCACAATAAAACGAACGTCGTCGAGTATAAAATCGTAAAATAACTTTAATTGAATCGACGACGGATTAAAACCTTGATTATCAGAGCACGACCCTCGGAGTTATCTGTGCAGTAGTTGCAGCTTACTTTTAATCAAGTTCAGTTGTTTAGTATGATGGGATAACTTGAATCAATATAGTTATTGTATCTTTCTCAATTTTTTTTAGAAAATTACATATATTTCTGGTAATATAGACAACTAATAGTAAATTAATAATATTTTCGATCCTTTGTTTAATTGTAATACAATTTTGTTTTATATACAAATCGTGCTCATTTTTTGCTAATAAAAATTCTTTGTCCGATTTTTCAAATCAAGCAAAACCCTCAAATAATCGTAAAAGATAGTGAAAGCTCTTCACGCTTTACATAATAAACCTGCAGGTTACTGATATTGCGCTTATTGTTTCACTTCTGAAAGATAATCCTCCATTATTATTCCTGACGTACATCGTTGGCGGTCTTTCTCTACGAGAACCGCATTTTAATGATTTTTGAAATAATTAAGTCGAATACTTAAATTTAACCATGAAGTAAAAATTACTGATTAATAGAAATTACGTTTATTAACATTTAAGCAGCTAATTTGATATATTTCGTCGAATGAAAGATCATTAATTTCATTTAAACATGCGTACGTTATGCGGAAAACTTTTTATCAAATTATAAAGTCTAAATTGGAAATATAATGTTATACGAAAATTAATCTAATTATCTGAAACTGTGCCAGAAATTGCGTGGGATCTAATTATTATTTTTCATTACAGTTCCCAAAACCGAGTTGGAGATCATCTACAAGAAATATTGTATGCGACTGAAACATGCTTTGTTTGTGGCATGTTTATGTGTGGCGATAGTTGGGTGTATTTTATTATTGATTACGACATGCGGCTTACATGCACAGGTCAGTATTAAAGCATTTTTCATAAAAAATTAATTTATAATCACTAATATTTTTTCGTAGATAATAATATAAAAATTAAATGTGAAAATTATATTTCTTTATTCATTATCTTAACAGAAATATAATTAAATATATATAGCAGAAAAGTAATTCAATCTGCTTAATTAATTAAATTAATTACAAATATTATTTTCTTTGATCTGCATTTCGAATGCAGAATGGTTTCATACTTTCATAGTTAATTCAATTGACATTTTTTTGTAAAGTTAAAGTCCATTGTTATACTATGCAGAGTGTCCCCAGGACCAAAAGCTTCGTCGTACAAAAAAAATGTAATCTGTGTAACATTTTTTACTAGTTTCTAACACAAAGTTGGTCAAGTAAAAAATTGAATTTACAATACAAGGTGGTTAAAAAAACTATTTTAACCATTATTACCCATCGTTGTAACAAATTTGTAATATCAACTTTTAACTTGATAACTCTAACTACGTTTATTTACAATATCTTGCATAAAATATGGTCATATAAAAATAAATCAATATTATTAGCAGCTTCAATTTTCAGCATCAATGTTGAAAATTTTGAAGATAACATTAAACCTTTGCGTCTTGCTTATTCATTTGTTGTATTGCAATCTACGTAAAAAAGTGATCATTGTTGGTTTTTAATGTAAAAAAATATCTAAAAATGCCTGCCTAAAACCCTGCACATGAACGATTCAAACTATTTTTCATTACAACACGATCTGAGGTCAATACAGGTGAAATTCAGAAAATAAAACCTTTAATTTAAATATTTTGGGCCAATTACATCCGTGGCCGCGATGTGTATTTCCATTGTTAAATTAAACGTAATCTCAAACTGAACTAAATAACGTTACAACAATTAATTTTATGTAGGTATTTGATAACAACAAATTTAAAATCTATAGCATTTTTAGTTTATTATAATGTTACAAAAAACGTCTTTCCCACATTTACATTACATTGACGTATCACGTGGTTTCAAATTGCTGATCTAGGAATTAAATTTTTCTTCATTATAGCGTTATTTTTATGTACAACCAAAGAATATTAAAACATTATTTAAGAAAAAAGTATATCTTTAAAAATTGGGGTTTATTTTCAACGATTTAATGAAAATATTTTAGATTTTTAAACAACTACCGTTCTTAAAAATATGAATTTTTCTATCTTTTCTAATTGTACTACCTAGATTTGTTTTGACGCGGTTCGGGAGTTCGAAGATGTTGAAATATCTTATTCTAGATATTTTTCTTTGAAATTTAAATTAATGTCGATATTAAAAATGCTATTAAAATTTCAAATAATAATAATTATGTTTGAAGCACAAAACGAGTTGTACCTGTAAAAATTATTTTATTAAGCAACTTCAGTGTTAGAAGTTACAACACGTACTTTACCTAAAATTTTGTTTTTAAAAATGTTTTACAAATTAATTTATACATTTCTCAACATAACATGAATATTTTTTGTGTGTCTAAAGGCGTTAAAAAAAAGTAAGTAAGTACGTGATAAAAGTCAGTTGTGCTATTTTTCGAAAAACTTTTCCCTTTTAATTAATTCAATTATCACTATAGAAATATCTGTAAAACTAACTTTGAAGTTCCGATTTAATTCATTTCTTTTAAATTTCGCGCTTAATTAATTTAATTACTGACGTTACTGGCGAAGTTTTCTCAAGATTTTCTCAAGCGGGCTATGATAAGACTTGTAATTTTTTCCTTGAAAACTTTTATTCGGAATTAAATCATTGTATAACTTTGGTAACTTTTTATTTTTATCCGCTCAAGTACAAACGCGCTGCAGTATATATATATATTCCTCTATAGTTATGTGTATATTGTTCGTGGAATATGGTTCTTTAGAATTTTATTTCTTTCATCAGGCAGCGAAGACAAAACAATAAAAGTCGATGTCCGGTTTGGTGCGGGTGCTTCGGAAATTTTTGTCGTTTTGAATTGTGAATTCCGATGCTTTTACTAAAATGCTTCGCAGTTCGTATTGTCATCGAAATTAAATGCTTATGAAAACTGATATTAATAAGTATGGAGTAATAAGCTTTTGTTGATCTAATACAATTAATCCTGGAAATGCCGAATTTGTTTTGGAACTTTTTTTTTAGATTGGCATCTATTTAAGGATGTAGATCAGAACGCCATTTTTGCGAAAATGAGTTATTCTATCTTATGCATCAATGGATCTAGGGCAAAAAACATCATATGTCAAGAACAAGAATCTGGTATCAATATTCCGATTTTTTTTTACCAGAAAAATCGATTTGTATTTCGGTAAAACGTATTTTCTTATATGTAGCTATGCTACGATACAAAATGTGCGCTTCTGTAAAATCTACTTTTTGTCGTTTACGATAATCTGCCACAACTACCGTCGATATAGTTACTGTTACTTTGAGGCGATGCCGACGATTATCTACATAATTTTCTACTTCAACAGGTAGTAAAAAATTCGAGATTCACATACACGGGGTTTTATTGTAGTTAGTCAAGTGAAACATTCATATCTTACTTATTAGACTTATTGTTAGAAGTAACTGCAACAATTACTTCTCCAAAACGTATTTATGTGTTTACGTTATTATGATTCAATATATAACTGTCTGAATACGATCTAAACTTACTACAGAACGATTTTTAATTTATTTAAAATTTAACAGAATGTAGGTTTAGGGCAAATCTTTCCATCTTCTAATAAATTTATCTGACAGATATGTTTCTAAAGGAAATATCTGTCAGATATAATCAGAAGATGGAAAGATCGGCCCTTATTATAATTAATCACATCGATACGTATAAGTTACTCTGGGTTTTTATTCCATAAATTCCATTTTGTCAACAACCACAAGTTGTTAACATGACAAGGTATAACGCACTAACACGAGTGGTTATGAGGGTACTGTTATAACAGTAGTTATAACATTTGCCACTAATTTTAGAATTATTCGGCTGATTTGTTGTAATAATTGAACAATTGACAAACCAAATACTGTAGAATATAAATTTCGAACAAGTTACCAAATAATTATACCTATTTAATATAATGTCTTGGAATTTAATAGCTAGATGTTTATCAGAATGTTTACTAGATAAGCATAAATATTTTCTGTACTGAAATGAAGTGTATACTGGGATACTGAAATAACGTGTAGATAACATACTTGTAAAATTGTATTTAGCTTTTCTGTGCGAGCGTAATCATCCTCTTAATTGATAGATACAAAATAAGTAAGCATAGGTAGAATAAAAGTTAAACGCAAAAAACCGAAACTTGAGCAAATTTCGCGAAGAAACATTCATATGAAGGGCACGGCAAACTTATAAATTAGATGAAGAAAATGTACTTAGGTATCTACTATGTCGAAATTCTGCGGAGGTATCTATTTTTGTTCAATTATTGCCATAAACAAGCATTTTTTACATCTACTGGTTATGGAATACTGAGACAGAACTATATTTTTAATTTATACACCTATTTACATATTAAAAATTAAACTAGCTTCCAACGTCCAGTTTGTAATTAATTTATTATAATTAAAATTCTTTATAAAAGTTGCCCCTAAAGAAGAAAATTTTTTAAGCCTAAACCATATAATCCGCACCCTCATAAAATGTTTTAAATTTTACGTATCTAGGTAGACCATAATTTATGTTAGGACGCGGCGATTGTAAAATTTAGTGTCGAATATTAGGTACTGTTGAAATTCCCAAATGAAACCCTTTTAATATAAATAAATTCTTAGAATTACTGGAGGGCAAATTCTAGACTTCATAATTAAAATTAATTTCGAGCTGGCCGACATAAAAGGAAATAGAGCTGCACGTTAACTTTCCTAAAAATTATTGATTTGACGATCCAGCAACAACATATTTCCCAGCGGAGAAATAAAAACAATTTTTATAGCTTTTATTATGTAGGTGCTAACTTACGAAATTCGCGGTTAATTTATTTTAAGATGTAAATTTCATTCAATTAATTTAAAAGAAATATTGATAGAGATATATAGGGCCCAAGTAACCAGTATTTACGGTAAGTGTAATTCGTATTTTTTTTTAGGCGGAGTTATGATATATTAATTAAATGCAGAAAATTATATATATTATAATATTATATATAGACATTTTGTGTATGTAAAAATGTATTTTACCTGGTACCTAAAGGTTTATTGTTAAACGTCAAGAACAACAAAGTAAATCATAATTATACATCACAAGCAACTCTAAAAAGAATTTTAATAAAACATTAATACGCCCTAATGCCAAAAAAAAAGAGAATTCAGTAACAAGAGAAAGCCTTTTAGTATTTCCGTACAAAGGTTGTTAACATAATATGACTCTGTACTTAGGGTACAATTAGTAGTAGGTTAAACACTTTAAAAAGAAAACACAAAAATGCTATACATTTTGAACATTGCAGTTTTAAAATTGCTTGTTAGTATGTACACTTTAAATTGTCGCTTTTTAATATAAGAATTTTAAAATTCCTTTCTCTCCCAACATAGATATTTTTATTACTTCCAGTGTTTTTGTTTTTAATAAAATATTTTGAACGAAGCTCGTGTTTACCCTAAAATATATTACGTCGTTCGCACAACATATTAACGTTTGACGTTACCGAAAGTAAACCATTTAAATTGTAAATGAGGGGTTAGGAAAACTTTGTCACTTGATTAAACAAACATGTTCCTTTACTTTACCTTAAATTGGAAACTATCGAGAAATGAGCAAATAGGAATTCGGGTGAATTAAACGTAACAGTAGCAAAAACAGATGAGCAACGCCTAACGTATGGCAATCTGATAATTATTTGGTTGCTCGCGTTCCCGCTATATATGTATAATATATATATATATATATATATATATATAAGATATAGGGTACAAGTGATGCACAATAATTCAAGAAACATGTTTATTCATATAGGTGCGGTTTAATTTATATTCTGGTCTAAATATTAAATAGCGCGACAAATTTTTGTTGTTAATTTACTTAGTGTTTTCTTCTTCTTTCAGGAAATACAACAGCACGTTTTTGTTATCGTAACTATAACGCTAACGACTGTTGCGTTACTACTGGTTTTTGTGGCATCGCAATTTCCTCCGGTAGTCGAATCTAAAGTATGGGCACTCGCTGCATCTTTTATAGTCACCGGAGTAATTACAACTGCAAGTTTACTGGTGGCCGGAAAATATGCACCCTTGCCGTTGTTCGCTTTAGTTTTGGCAGTCCACACGATGTTACCACTGACGAAAGTTATTGCGATTGCTTTAGCTGCTATCGTCACGGTTGCTCATCTAGCCACGTCCATAGCGCACAGGATAAATTCCGAACAAAATCCTTCGTTCGAACAGGTAAGTTGAAATTTATAAACGGGGATGAAACTTTTTAACGTACGTAAGTACATATACGTCGGTGGGCGCCCACTTAAAAAACATTTGAAAATGTTTTATAATTAGTAGTTAAATATAATAGTGGGTAATTGTAAACCATTATTTTTATACAATTATATAGGTGGAACTATTTACTTTTTAATCTGTAGGTTTAATATTAAGGACGTTTCAGATGGATGTTATGCTGTTAGGTATTCGGGAATATTTGAAATAATATTAATATTCTGTAATTTATAGGCAACGGTAATTTAAAGCTTAACAAACCGTGCATTTGCAGAAAAATTAAAACTCAAAATTTAAAAAATATAAATAAAATATCTAATGTACATAAGTACTTACCTACCAATAATTATATTTACACATGGACGATGTTTTTCGTAATTAATTTATTAATGTATTCTTCGAGGCATATTTATTTAAAAATTGTTATATTATTCTTCATAATACCAATACCTAAAGCGTCGGTTTTAATTTACATTTACATATTCGTCTCTATATTATGTTATTGCAAAATGGATCGTTTAAGTTTGAAAACAGACTGTAAACAACTAAAATACTATTTAAAATAAACTTTATACATATTTTAAAGTGGGTATTCGAATATAAAGTTATAACTATACATAGTTAACTGAAAACTGTCATTTATGTAATATATACGGTCTTGATTGCGTAAAGTGTTAAACATATTGTAAGTAATTAAATTACCTTTAATTGTTATTTATCATCAGCACATAGTTCAGCATCATAAACAATGATATTAGACAATTCGGACGTAAAATCTGGTTAGCAACATATTTATTAAACTTGAGTTTTTGTATGTTAAAGTAAAATAATTGACTATGGAGTTTATCCTGTCACAAATCTGTACTTTTCAATACGTTTCCATGGTTGTAACATGTCAACAGGGCGTTAGATTTAACAGATTTTCACAGAATAATCCATTTTTGTCAGTTACTCGTCATCAGAGCTCGTCAATTAACACCGACGATCTATTTATGAGTCAATAATTTTGTGATAAATTAACTTCAACGTATCTTCAAATAATACACGCGTCATTGTTTTCTTAAAACAACTAAAATGCAAATAGTTTTTTTAACATAATCAATACCTATTCGATTAGCCGGTTACGCGAAAGCGATTTTTCACGAACAGGAAACTTGTTTTAAAAGTTTCTCAGAGAAGAATTTCAATAAACATCTGCACTGCGAGATAAGTGGAAAATCACAATTTCCTCATGATTAAATTACAAATGCATGTGTAGGAAATAATTAGGTTACTTTTAATCTTTGTTGTAAGTTTTGTAATAATCTCCCGACATTTATTAATTTAATATATAAGTACCGCCACATTTTAATTATGTTTCGGAAAATTTCGATTTTTCCCTCGGAACTTTGTGACTTTGCAACAAGCTGTATGTGCTTATTTTTACAGTGTTAATACGCATATTTACAACCGTGCGCCGTTTATACTTTGACTTATATTTTTTTTAGTTTTTTTTTAAGTTAATTAGGTTAATCTTAAATTTATTTAGCAATTATTATTAATCATGATGACCGATATTGATAGTACGAGGTCTGCGCCAAAAGTATTCGCCTTGCGTTTTTGGTGAAGACAGAAATAATTTATTTTATGAGCTTGATTAGGTAATTAATTTAAAGCTGCTCTGTTTTATTATTGTTAATCCACTTTTACAACTTCTTTAATCGATTATTTGTTGTAAAAATTGTAACTTTCTAATTTTATAAATTAATACGTATACTTATATTTTACATTAAAATTTTTAAATTGTTTATATTATGTTAAATATGTTTTTAAAAAATTAATGGTTCTTGTGATGTTTGTATCTGGTAGAATATACGTGCTGTGGTCTCTCCTTGAATTCTTGTCTATTTGGTTTTTCATTTCCGATAATTCCAATATGTGAGAGAATATGTTTCCGTGTTTGTTTTAGATTGTTTTTTAGTATTTTGACAAGGTCACTTGTTGGATATAGTTATTCGATCGATTGCAGGTTACTTATATACAATTACTCGATCGTTAAATACAACAAATGTTCGTTGTGACATAATTTTTGCCAACGTTGCTGTTTTTATAAGCGCACTCTTTTTTCTTCATTGTAAGTAGATACTGCTGATTTTTGGAAGTCGATAAAATGTTGTTGAATCTTTCGTAACAGTTGCTGCTGTTTGTTACTTTATGGGTTTTTTTTGTGTGATCTTTACAGGTATGTAGGTATGTATTTTCGCATTCAGATTTTATTTGAGCGATTTCGTGGTGAAATATTTACTTTTATATTTTATTATATGTATTAGGGGAACCGGAAAATAATGTCGTTTTTTACATTAAATTCAAACAAGTTTTTATTTTTAATCGATGATGTAATCACCCTCGTTATCAACAAGCTTTTGCCATCTAGTGTGCAAATTTTCAATGCCGGATCGATAAAAATCAATTCGTTTTTGAGCAAAATATCTGGAGATGGCATTTTGGATATCATCCAAATTTTCAATTTTTTACTGGATCTGGAATTAGAAAACCACCTTTGGCATTTACAAACATCTAATGCACTTGGATAAACATTGTAAATGTTTTTTGGTAGCAACTGTTACGTTACTACCCTTGTGAAACTTAAAAAGCATACAATTCCAGATATGTTCCTCTTATAGTATTTGGCTGGCCATTTCACCCAAAATTGTAAAAAAAAATTGAAGATTTAATTATTTATAAGTAAACAAGTCACATTAACCTTAAAATATCTTTGGTGCGACTTTGAAGTACACAATGAGCTGATAAATCGTAAACAAATATTGATGTGCGCAGAAACGACGTTACTTTCTGGTCCCCCTAATAGTTTCAAATTTAAAATCTCTAAATGATCTAATTATAACAGTTAAATTTAAATTTAAATAGGATTTAATACATTGCGTTGGCGTTATACAGTTATTAGATATGAGTAATATTTAATTATAAAACAACTTCCAAACTAACAAATCTCGGATAACACATATAGGGGTCCAATCGATTAGTATTTGAGGTCCTCTATCGCCCTGCGCCGGCTGGTCCGTCCTCAATAATACACTCTGTATAATAAATATTTTTCGATCTTATTAGAAATTTAAAGATAGATCAAAAACTACGATAATTTATTATGTAAGTACTTTAACAATATTTTAATATAAAAATTCGAATAGCTAAGAAAACTTACCGAAAGTCTGTGAATTTTATCTATTTATACAGGATCGCTGTTCATGTCGTTTCATTTATTATTTGAATTTGATATTATTTCGCACATTTACTTTTTAATAAAAAAAATTGTTGGTGTATGGTTTCTGAACACGGTCACCATTTTAAACTGTTTTAAATGGCAACGTAGGTTGCACGATATATCGTTGAAAGCTTATTTTTTCTCTATCAATGATTTTAAGCTTGTATAAGGCTACATTAAAAATACGACAAAATAATATGAAAAAACGTTTTTTATATAATATAACTAGTTCAACAGAATTAGTAAGTACTTATATAAAAAAGAAAAAATGAGAGTATTAAAAAAAACTTATGAAAATTATTTTTATATATACTTTAAGAATCCGATGAGTCCCGAGGTCAGAATGTCGCGGAAGTGAGGGTAAATTGAACAAAAATGCTCTTTTTCAATTTTCTCTAAAAATTTCTTTTCGTACGATTAATTTATCGTACTTTAAATCTAGGAACATCTACAAAACCTCAAAAATTAACAAAAAACTATTTTACTAAATTAGTACCAGTAAAACTACGTTAATAGGCTCTTCGAGGGACCAAAATAAAAAACGCGTCTTAACCGAAAAAGGCATTGAATGATTCAACTGTCTTAAAATTCAATTAGGCTTCTGTAGAATAGAAATATGTATTGTTATATGCACATATTTGTTAAATAAAACAAGTACCTAAGGAAAATATTGTTACTGATAAAATTAGAAAGTTACCAAACAACTGCAAACATGAAAATCAACTAGCTTTGCAGTAAACATTTTAAGAAAAAGTTTCTAAAAGCGTCTTAACGAGATTTTACTGTATCGAAAGTGAAAAACGGCACGTATTCAGGTCAAACTATTGTTGGGCCCCTTTTTTTTATTAAAGGCAACTTTATTTCCGCAAAATATTTCGAAATGCTCCAGAAAAACTTTATCTTTCTCGGATTATGGAACTTTTCCAAATTTATTCTTTAGATGTTATTTCTAGGTTAATAATAAAAATGCGGTCGTTGAAAGAATTATCCGGGCCATTTAACGTTTGGAAGACGTTTTAAATTAAAACTTGTCATCAAATTTGATAATTATCTGGGAATTTAATTATTTTCTTCAAATAGCATAGTATTTAATTCGATTCCGCTCGTTTGGCTGGTTTGCTTATAAATTTAGTCCGGTAATTGATTATTGATTTAAACAAAATGGTTTAAGTTTGATATTCACATAGGTGGTACCGGTTGCGGTGACAGAGGCATTTTAACAGGCATTCATCTGTACATGACATATCGATCTTTGTAATAAATGTGCTACTTACCACATAATTGTTTGGCTACATTATAATATCCTGAAAAGCATTAGGATTATATAGTATATTATCGTAAATTACTTTATTTTTGTATTTATGTAGAGTTATCAAGGATTTTTAAAGAATAGGTATTCAGTTCGAGAATTTTATTGTATTTAATGATTTTAATGCAGATTTCCATAACGAACTGTAGAAAAACCGATTGATTTGTTCTAATTTAAATATTATATTTAATATTGTATAATAATAGCAATCGATTTCTCGGACGCGTGTTTTTGAATAAACGAAAAAATAATATAAACATTTCAAACTAAAACTATAACGTCATTAGTAAATTATAATCTTGTTCTTCTGGTGGTTAAGAATAGAGTGTTGTGGATAGAGAATAAGGGTAAATCCGTTTCCTGTATAGAATTAAAGTTTAATTAGATTGTTGGATTTTATATTTTATTAAAAGGTCACGTGTTATTGGTGTTTACTGTAAATAGGAACTACTTGAAAACTCGTTTTTCAAATAGAATAAGACGAGAAATGACAAACTAAAGTCATTTAAACCGATCTTAAATTTTGAAAAAAAGACGTTCGTGGTTTTGACAAAATTTATAACCAACCTGAAACGTTTAGAACAGCTGTCTAAGGGGTACTCGATGGTGCTAATTACGAATATGAACTCAATTTTTTTCCATCGCGGCTGGATTTTTCTGAAAATGGAACTGAAAATAGTGGAAAATTGCGAAGCTCAGAAATTATATTGATCTACATATTACAAAAGAAATACGTATACTGTAGTAATAAAAAACATTTCTAAGCAATCAATTCCTACATATTTATAATGGAAAAGATTTAGTTATAAATTTTCGCGAAGCCTTTATATTTTTTCCTTTTCCTCGAAAATTGGCAAACGAGTAGTACCTACTTAAATTAATTCATAGGAATGCAGTTAATGGATTGTTAATCGTTTAAAATAGATTTTAAAAGGGCAAAATGAGTCATCAAACGGATTTCTTGGGACTTCTATCAGAAAAACTTGACGTAATGAAATTCTTTTATAATTTTTCTCGTAATCAGCATCCGAAAATCTATCAGAATCAATACGCGGTGTGTAATTATTAGACACGATTAATTATTATTTACACTTTTCAGATTGTAAGTTAAAGTTAAAGATACGCCAAATTGAGGCGCAAAATCAATAAATTATAAAAGTCAACTAACTAAATAGCGTACTAAAAAAAATTTCCATTATATTATAGCGTAGATATACCTAAAGTGCTGCAGATGCCGCAACTTCGAGTCGTCGACTGTGACCTTTCATTAAAAAAAAGGAGAATGCCTAAGAATAATGTTTTCAGAAGTCCAAATTAATTCTGTCACAAATACTGGAATTCTATAAGTAATTAGGTAATTAATTTCTGAAATTTGATCTTTTGATACTTATTCGTATAATTTCGTTTCTGTTATTACCGGATTCAGTTTTACACGTTTATCTCGTATTTTAGAATTTTAACGACTAGTAATTTGTTTATTTATCAAGAACAACTCAATATTTATATTTGGTTATCGAATAAAGATTTTATTTTTACAAAATGATCAATTTAAAATTTGTTTTTTTTAAAATTATTTTACCAAACCATTTCATGCCGTTCAGTTGTTTTAACATTATATAAGTACTATACAAAAGCCGAAATGCTATTTGCAAAGTTCGAAACTGTTTAATGTTTAAACGTTTATGTGATGAAAATGATTTTGAAGTGTAGTCTACACATTATGGTGTAGATAACGTTATGACCCCTAACCGTTCTTCCGTAATAATCTCTATTAAATTTATTTTGAGCCAAGTCGGCGTAAGTAGTACATATTACTTTTCATAAGTTAATTCATAATAAATTAAATTCTTAATAATAATTAATTTTACTATACTTATTTATAGTTACTTTTCCTCATTAACGGTTAAAGTCTGATAATGCCTACATTGCAATTAGCCCGGATAATTATTAATGATGATAAAATGGCGCGTACTTAAAATAATAATTACATAGACACTACAATTTGCTAGTACGTATAAAACAGCGCATAAATCACTTAAACGAATTTTAATAAATAAGCTTCAAATATAATTTTATTAATAACACTTTTTTACCGTTAAGGAAACGTTGAAAAGATTACCTACTGCAGATGTTGGTTAACAAAAGGTTAAAGTATTTTATTCATTTCCTTATAACTTTTTAGCATTAGGTAAATTTATTGAACGTGAATGAGAAGGCAGAAGTTTGAATTTAACGTAATCATATTAATCTAAAAGATTTATTTTGAAAATGGTATTAATATTAAATTGATGATAATGCAGTTCACAGACTTTGATAACATCAAATTTATTATGTAATTGGAAAATTCAGTTTGTAAATACAAGTGCTAAGTATCTAAATTTAATGGTTTTAGTTCATTTATTTTAGTTCACCTTATATTTATCACAAATTAATATATTTTGCCAATTGCTATATCCTTTTCTCGTAAGTTTTAAATTCTACAAGTTATATTAAAATTACTTACAACGTGTCTTCGTCGAGTCGTGTCTTTATATCAATTGAAAATAATTTAGACGTTAATTTAATTCTAATTAACCTACTAATTAGCATTTCACTGTCTTTTCTTGTTTCGTGCTTTGTAAAACTTTTCACTTTACACAGAGAAAGTTAGAGATTAGGATAACAAGAAACGGGTAACGATGATAAAACTTGAAAGAGGCCTATATGTAAAATTGGATAAAAATAGATTAAGCTGCGAGAGAGAGAGATAGAGAAAGAAAGCGTCCGAAATTATCAGAGACGATTTTACGAGATTTGAAAAAATATTACACTTCGGCCATTCTCGCATTTTTCATTTACATCAGTCTAAATTTTAGAGGGGGTAATAATGATTTATGAATAGTCTAAAAATTTTAACAAACTTACTTATTCGTTTTTAATAAATAAATCAATCAGTTTTTTTTAGCATTACAACTAAATATGTTTTTTTAATAGATAATAATAAACTTTACCTACATATTTTACTTCAATTTTCTATAAAAATAACGTACCAACCTACTTATCTAGAAAGGTTTCCAGTAGGTAATTATTGATTTAAAAAAAGAGTAGAAGTTGATTCACCACGTATCTCGTAAGTGTCCTCAGTAAATCATGGTTAAGTTTGCAAGGAGTCGATTAAATATCAAGTGAATTAAGATTTTTAAGATTAAGTACCGATTTTATTGAGAAAATGTATATCAAAAAAAATGTATGTACATCGCCATATTGTTTCACCATCCGCTATTTTATCGTCGACCTAAAATTTTATCCTCAACTATTTTATCGCCGATAAATAATTAATTAAAATATTACCTTTTGTAAAAGATATTTATTTAATAATAATGGATTGTAAGTATAAAAACTGTATTTTTTTATGTTTAAAACATTAATTACATACCAATTTAAACGATTTATACACTAACCTATGCTCACCTTATCTGCATTACTCTAAACTCACCTCATCTACACTAAACTTTTCATTACACTTTATCTAGATAATAAGATAATCCGCGATGAGATGGCCGACGATGAAACGTAAATAATAAATAAATTTTATGATTGGTTTTGGCTCATTCCTTCCCCGTATTATACAGTCCCGATCGCCTAGATATTTAAAATATTAATTGTCAGGTTAAAATTGATTGGTATCATAAAATTTCTTAGGTAAAATTATTATTAAAGAAAACAATTAAAAAAATAAAAGATTATTACTAAAACAATTAGTTTTTTAGTGTTATGGTTGTCTTTTTACGATTTTAGTTATTATTTAATTACTTTTGTTCAGACTTTAACCATATGTGATTTAAAAGTGAAACACATATGTACATGACATTTATGTGTACATATACTTATAAACAATACATAGGTACATACGCTCTGTATGTATATTTAACTACAAATAATCGCAGTAATAAAGCTACTTTACAAACATAAATAAACAAAAAGGAATGCAAATTCCTACATAAATTCCAGCCATGCGAATAAAATTGTAAAGAAAATCCTACAATTAACCATAAAATATCTTCAATAAAGGCCACCTTTATACCGTTGCTAGTATTATAAGGAAGGTAGCGATTTTAGATTAAAACGCTAACTTCGGCGGATAATCATAAAGGAAATGACGCGTATTTCGTCGTTCAATAACATTAACAATATCTTTAGAAATTTATTCTATTCTCACAAATTACGTTTTATATTTTTTTCAGTTGGTACCTGAAATAGTTTTACTGTTGACGGCTAGTGGGACGGGATTGTATTACCGTTACATAACAGAGAGTGCACATCGAAGAACGTTCGAGGGAACACGCAGTTGCATAGAGTCCCGGGTGAAACTCGAAGTCGAAAGGGAGCAACAAGAGCAGCTTTTACTCAGTGTCATCCCCGTTTATATAGCCGCGGAGGTAAGATAATGACTGTAATCAGAATAGGTACTTTTAAATTCCTAGCAGGCCTATTACCAAAAATTTATGTTCTCTAATAAAACTTGTCAACTTCTAAAATCCTATTTCGAATTAATTGATTGCGCGATTGAACTTTGACAAATAAAAATTATATCAATCACGTTTGAGTGTCTTCCAATGTTCCTTTAGTAATAATAACGAATGAAAGTAATCCTGAAAGCTTTCTAAAGTGAAATCTGGAAATAAAAGGATCCTATTTACGTTTCTTGTTCGATTATTATTAATGGTTAAATCCAATTATTTTTTCGACCTACCTACTAAAAATTCGTTTTTTTTTTTTCTAGAATCAACTGAAATATCGTGAAAATTATAACAAGCAGTTTATGTATGTGCGCTAAGCTGTTTTGTAAGTTATTCTTTCGTCTTGCTTTCAGGTCAAACGTAGCATTATGTTAAAAATGTCGCAGGCGTGTTACGAGGGACCTAACAAGGCCCAAACTTTCCATGAGATGCACGTACAACGATACAATAATGTATCAATCCTTTACGCAGACATTGTCAACTTCACCCCTCTTTCTGAACGACTTTCGGCCTCCGATCTTGTAAAAACGTTAAATGAATTATTTGGAAGATTCGACCAAATTGCTCAGGTAGGTAACTGTAGCGATAATCGCGTTTTCAATATTTTGTTTTTTCTAATTGTAAGTTTTCTAATACCGATCTATAAGTTGGTATTCATCGAAAAAGGAAAGTTCCGTATTAAACAAATTTAGAACAAGGACAGATTTAAACTACAAAAATAAACGGTTCCCGACCAGTTTTGTTTAAAACCTTGAGCATTTATGAAAGAAAACATGAAAAGTGAAAAACTTTATATATTAAAATATAACATAAAAAGTTCACTTGAGGTTTTAATTAGTATAATCGGTTGGGAACTGTTTATTGTACTTATTTAATTTGTCCTTTTTTTTCGGAAATTGCGGAATCCTGTTGCAACTATGGGCGTTTCTGCTCGCGTTCCGCTTGTCAATACCAACACACCTTATTGTTAGTAAGCAATCTACAAATTAGACTGGCAAATTGGTTAAGCCATAGCGTCTAGTGAAATTAGGCGAATTAAGGGGCATTTGTTCTTAATAAATTCTAGTTAGTTGAATTTTTGCACAAACTTTTGTTTTGGTGTTCTAAACAAAGCCCCTTAAGCGAAATCGTGTACGCTAAAACAATTACGCGGGGTCGAAGAAAACAAAAATCTAAAATTACTATCGAGTCACCTGGTAGAGTAAACTTTGTAAAGCTGGTACACCGAAACTATTGACTTTACAGAAAACTTATTAAAACTTGTTTATAGCAAATTTTCCATAGTTTATTTCATCATATATGTATTGTTGTCGTTCAATCGATAGAAAACGAGATATTCGTAAAAAAACGATTTTCGCGGCCTTTTAGGTAACCCCGCGTAATTGTTTTAGCGTACACGATTTCGTTTAAGGGACTTTTTGTATGTTGTAATACCGAAACAAAGACCTGTGCAAAAATTCCTAATTTAACTAGGCTAGTATAATAAGTTATTCGCGCGCTAAACAATTTCTGAAAAATACACGAACGTTTATCGACTTATTTCGGTTATTTGCAAAATAGTTAAACGCGTCGACGACGACGCCGACGTTCAAAGCGAGACGGACGTCCGGGGCCCAATTCTCAAACCGTTCGCTATCGTAACGAATACGAAAATGACGTCACAACAATCAAATTTCTATAGAAACCTATCGTTGTGACGTCATTTTCGTATTCGCTATCATAACGTATGCGAAAATGACGTCACAACAACGTGTTTCTATAGAAATTTGTTTGTTGTGATATCATTTTCGCATACGTTATGATAGCGAACGGTTTGAGAATTGGGCCCCCGGTTCGTTTCGCATCATAAAGGACGACCCACGTAAAGAGAGGAAATGTATAGATTCGTCCTAAGTGAGCCAAAAGCTAAATGTTATAATTACGAAATATAAATAAACACATTGAAATTGACAATAATCGGGGGGGGACTTTACACGTTTATTGGAGCGTGCCCAATTATATACCTACTTATTCATTCGATTGAGAACAAGTTCGTGGAATTCAAAAAGGGCACATACGACAATTGCAAATAAGTTAAAACTAATACCGGTGTAATACATAATACGTTTGTGTGAGAAAAGCTTTTTGTCAACATTTTCTTCCGCTTTACACGAATAGTTTTTTGATACCTATTTATTTTTTGAAAACTATTGAAAATTATCGGGACTAATTTTTATTAAAATTTCGATGTAGTATAAAATCGCTAATCGAGCGTTTATTTCAATAAAGCTCAATTTATTTCCCCGTTTCAGGATAATCAGTGTATGCGGATCAAAATCCTCGGAGATTGCTACTATTGCGTATCGGGACTGCCCGTATCTCGGCCTAATCACGCCTACAATTGCGTCAACATGGGCCTACAAATGATCGAAGCCATATGGTAAGTTCAACTTATTTCGATTAATGGTAATATTAGGGATGTAACGAATAGTGTTATATAATGAATCCAATCTCGATTTCTAATTAAACGAGAAACAGGCAAACCCCTTCGTAACCTTGTCGATTCATTTTAATTGTCGCCTTTGCAAATTAGAAATCAACTGCAAATATTAATTTTATTTTATTTAGTGGCAGAAATGTATGATAGAAAAACGCCCCATTTTTCTTTGCAGCTTTGTTAGGGAAGCAACGGGATTTAACGTGGATATGAGAATAGGGATTCACACGGGCAATGTGCTTTGCGGCGTATTGGGATTAAGAAAATGGCAATTTGACGTTTGGAGCGACGATGTCACCCTCGCCAATCACATGGAATCCGGAGGAATTGCGGGGTAAGTTTATTACTTCGCATTTATTATTTTAAAATTAATTTTATAGAAAAAAAAAGTGTTATAATTTCGAGTGAAGTTATTTGTGTCACACGTTCAGCTCGTTATCGGAACAAATCCTGTCGGTTTATATTAAATTTATTACGCAGAATTAATCGTCGAGAAAAACGATTTGAAAATGAAACCGGGATAATTGATTTTATACGCTTCTTTAGACATTTTTTCGTACCTAACTAGGATTTTTTTCGGTAAAATTGTCGATTGCGATTGATAGTTAACGTTAATCGTGCATTGACACGGTTAATTAACATTCAGCTAAAATTACTTAATGCGGTCTTCGAGTGATTATCCGATTCCTGTACTCGTTTAAATCAGTTTATGGATCATTTCGTGACAAACGCTACCACGCACTTTTTCTAAACTTGTTCAAATATTTTACAACAAAACAGCCTTTTCGAGAATGTATAATATAAATATGTAAGTAGGAGTTACAATTTAAAATTTTGAAGTTACCGTCACGTGGCCAAAAACAAAAAGCCACGAAAAATCTAACCAATATTAAGAAAGCGCCAAATTTTATTTTAATTTTGACCATAACTTTCTTTGAACTATTCTTAAAGTAGGTTAATATCTGTTTATAAAACAAATATTTAATAGTCGTATTATTCCATTGATCATTTACTAAAGTCAGCTCGAAAAGCATGTTATTTTCTAAGCGTAAACATCGTTTAAACGATATTAAAAGTGAAATCATCAAAAGTTATTTTTCAAAGATTTAATCAAAATTTATAGCAAGAATAAAACCGTAAAATGATCCCACATGAAATCCACATTATTTTTTTGTTTCGTTAAAATGTTTCTTTTTTTTTACTGCACGTCTTAAACCTCTTTAATTTCAATTTGTAATCAGCTTCTCCTTGCCATATTTTCACAATGCAATCCTTATTAAATGTACCAACTTAATTTTTAATTGTCTTAATCCCATGGCAATTTAAATATGCCCAGTTTAAATATAGGTAAATGTGTTTTAATACTTCATATTATTGTGCATATTTTTTGACGACGCGGAACATTACTTTATACCTCCCATTCTATGTAATTGAAACCGTTTTACGCCGATTCGGTGTAGTACCTATGCCGGTTCTTTCAGGAACAGAGAGCTGCGACGTAAAGCGAAGATTATCAGTACTAACTTTGCCACGATTTCTAAATAAAAAGGCAAAGCGCTCGAATGTTTCTAAATTTACTACTGACAGTAACCGTAATTATACTTTTTCTTTGTGATCCAACTTCGATACAGGGCGAGTTAAGATAGTAGCACCCATCTATTAGTTCGTTCAATATTCATATTAGAAAAATATTTTCTTAAGAAAAGATGTTCAGAATAATATTTTGTAGGTATATTACTGTACATTTAATTTATTTCATGTTCTAATGAGATTTGAGCAGTAGTATGCAATGTTTTATTTATAAATGACACCCTGTATATTTTTAGTAAAGCTATTTTATCTTTATACGGTGAATTATAAAAAATATTGTGGGGGTTAGATGACAAAATTACACTATTAAACACGATTAAAGCCGAAAACATTTTCCACGTAATAAGAGGAGACAAATACCAAATATTACAGTTGGTAATGCAAGGAAAGACATATGGTAAACGAGGCATAGGAAGAAAAAGAATATCCTGGTTCAAAAATCTACGTCACTGGTATGACTGCACATTACGAGATTTATTTAGAGCAGCAATGTCCAAAGTCAGAATAGCCAATGATGATTGCCAACATCCGATAGAATACGGCACCTAAGAAGAAGAAGAAAGTCGCAAAACGTCCTATTTAGCGATATCATCTAGTAATCACAAAATCAACAAGTATTTTTATTATTTAATAAAATGTTAATTTTATAAAAACAAAACACACAAACAAATGAAAACACAAAATCTAATTTAATTTGCTAAACGTTCAAAATTACCCACATATTACCCAATACAAGCTCATAAACGCATAACATGATTGTTTCGAGAACTGTTTTTAACATTTCAGTAGTAATAACGTTAAAGGCATTTCAAATTCTTATTTTCATGTCGTCAGGAGTTGTAGATTGCGTACTGTAACACAATAATTTGATTCACCAATTACTAAAAATTATGTCCACCAAGTCAATTTTCGATAAACGAACGTTATTGACCATCGTAAAAGCATTATTATTTCAGTTTCCACTTTTTTCAATGTTTTGTTTCGTGACTACCAGATGATATCGCTAAATATGGCATTTTTCAACTTTAATCGTGTTTAACGCTGCAATTTTGTCATTTAATCCCATAATATTTTTATAACGGCGTATAGAAAAAATTAGTTCTTCCAAAAAATTATAAAAAATATACAGTGTCATTTAAAAATAAAAATCTCATTAGAACCTGAAATAAAATAAATGTACAGTAATTTACAACATATTATTCCGAACATCTTTTGCTAACAATAAGAAAATATTTTTCTAATATGAATATTCAACGAACTAGTAGGGGGAGACGCTACTCTCTTAATTCACCCAGTATATCGAATTTTCACCTACCAAAAACAATCGGAGTGAAGTTCAAACTGCGGAAAAGTGCTTCGTAAATTTCGTTTTGCTGCTTTCATAACTATCGATTAGTACTGCTATCTTATTTAAGTACGTCTCGTATCAGAACAATTAAGAGATTGGTTTTAGAATAGTTGCACGACTTCTCGAGGACAATTGCCTCGCGCGTGTTAAAGTGCATCTCCCGGAACAGGTTGCAAATTTTCAAACTTTTGTAATTTGATTTGAGACACCAGTTAGGCACGTGTAGGTAATTGTGATTTTATTAGAATAGACTTATTCGATCTTTTCTGAGAGAGATATCGCTTGTGTGGTAAACTATGGGGGTCTGAGGTTCGAATCCTTCTAACCAATCTATAAATGTTTATCGTAGCTGGTTATATGAACAATAATCTCAATGTCAAAACAAAAACAGAGTTTAATCTATGATACTATTGTATTTTGAAACTAAATTCTTGATAAAATATTGGTATTCTTATTATCAACAAAAATTTAAAAATCTTCAACCAGATTTTTACAGTCGATGGTCAAATTTTAGTCGTTTGATTTCTCAAAACCTAAAAATTTCATTTTACCTGTAATAAACAACCATAATAAAACCGATTTTTTAAAGATATTGTTCATTAATTTATTATTTATAAAAATAGTGTAAGCAGGTACGTTATCGATGTAACATTATTATCAAAGAAATAAACGGAACTTAGTGAACCTTGTTTAACAAACATCGGCTTCATTTATCAACCCTCATAGTATTAAAAAATTAAGATTAATATTTTGTAGAAACGGAAAAGTTAAATTAACGCCAATTTTAAATTTTAATTAAAATTTACATGAAAGATATTCAACTCTAATAGTAGGTAATTAAAGTACTTAATAACGCAATTGTGGAGTGTAATTGTGTTTTTAAACGAAAGAACTGTTCGAGTTACTTACAAATTAATTTAAGCGTGACAGAATAAGTAATAGCTACGCCCGTTTATTTCTGTAATAATGAGTTGTATCTTTAAAAATGGGCCGTCGATGTTAACTAAAAAGCAAACGCTGTAACTGATCATTTAAAATTTTCAATTCGATTGACTAACTACAAATTGGTTAAATTAACGTTGAAAATGAACACGGTAATTATTCGCTTTTTAAAAGAACGTCATCTACCTATATTACTTTTTTCGTTTAATTTATTTTAAATTAGGTTTTTTCGGCTACAATTAAATTTTTGACTTAAAGATACTTAATAATTTACGATATCTACGTTTCTGTGTGCGTTTTAGTTGATCATTTAAGTTGCATCGGTCGGAATACGGCGTTTAATTCTACTTCAAAATCGTCGCGTTCTAGCAATTCCTTCTACCAAAGCACGCGTATCAATTGTATTGCTTTCAAGTTTAGATGATTGAAAACTAAAAAAATAAAGTGACAACTAAATTGTTTTTGCGCGCCAACGTTTTACAATCTGATTAATGAAAGGAATTTCAAAAACAAGCGTTTTGCAGTTAATGTTATTTACACGAACACGAACGGTTCTCATTAACGTATACTTCTATTTGAAGATAATTTTTAAAGGATTTTTACGAGTCAAGAGTATAAGACACCTAACTAATTATTACTCCTATTTACTATAATTGATTTAAAATATATCTTAGACATTTAGAAACTTTAATTAACTTTTAAAATATAACCAGCTTTAATAGCCAGTTAATATAACCAGTTTTAACTTTAATTTTATAATAAAACCATGAGCTATTAAATAAATATTAAATTAAATTACCTACCTATACAAGATGTTCCTAAAATAGGTGGTGAAAACTTGAAAACACGTAGAGCAAGTTGAACATGACGAAAACCTCCGTACGTTATAAAGCCCTGCAGAAATATAATTATTGTACCGTTATACGTTACATAGACGAACCAAACTTTTTTAAAGAATAAAAATTTTCGGATACGTCGTACTGTTTTGTAGTTAAACGGAAAAAAAAAACGCGAAATTGAAGTGAACTTTTTACCAGTTCGAATTAAAATATCAGCCCCGAAAGTTATTTTTCTCCATAAGCGCTCGTGTATTTCGCGTTTTTTCAAAAATTTTCAAACGATTAATTCCACAAAACCAATTACGAATTTTACGGCAAAAGAAAGTTAACGTTTCTTTCTATACGTACGCTGAATAACCCTTTCGATAAATGATAGTGTCCTTTTGCATTAAACGATTTTTGACTTTTTTTAAATAAAAAAATACGATCTTTCGATCTGTTGAGGTTTCATCTTGTAACCCCAACAGCCCCACGAAAGTCATTTTTAAGCGTTTTTCAGGGCGTTGAGCACTCTACTGTACAGTAGAAGTTGTAAAACAAAGGGTTTTACCTTTATTTATCATTTAACTTATCAACTAGATTTGAGGTATGTAAACTTTCTATGACGTAACTCGCATAAATAGTTTCTGAAGTTCTAGAAATGTTATAAACTAAGTTTTTTACTTTAGATAAGGTGCTATAGCCAGTTGGTTTAGCATGCGAAATGGAATTATTCTCCAGAGACACAGCTCGATTACACTATAAAAGAGGATCTGTAGACTGAATATTCGTAGTTTAAAATTTGCAAAGAGGTCTGACATACGAGTTTATAAAGTCGTACAGAGTAGTCTGGCTGTATGGACTACGTCCCGATGCCAAAAAATGAAAAGATACTTATACTTACAAATAAGTAAGAAATTGCTTACTAGTTATCTTGCTAATAAGTATAAACTCTGTCAGACAATTTAGTTTTCACAAAAAAAACATTTAATATTTAAATATTAATACAATTGACTCTTTTCTTAAAATTCGAATATAATTAGCAATAATATTAAATTTAAAATTAAGTAAGTAATGTATGCCCGGACAAATAGCTTTCTAATATTCATTTATATTTAAACGCTATTTTCCTAAACAAATCGTATTTGACGGAACTGCTATTGGGCAAATAGTATTTTGATAGGTAATATTTATAATTAAAAAAAAGTGCAGGTTAGGGTAGATTAAAATAAAGTAGATTGACTTTTATATTTCAATATGAATTTTAACTGTAAATGAATGATGTTTCTAGTGTAGTTTAAACTAGTGCAGATGCGGTGAGCTCAATTTTAGATATGGTGAATTTTGCAAATAGGTCATTACATTTTGATGAAGAAGTGACAGAATGCATAATTTGTAAAGAAACGTTTAACGAAGGTTGAGTTCAATGTATTCGGTGTAAGGGTTGGGCGCATGTGGAACGCGCAGATCAAGAAAATACGAATTATTTTACTTGTGATGATTGTAAAATGTAACTTTTTACTAATAACCCTGTTTTCTAACATTAAAACTTGTTTAGTGTTATTAATCATTTAAACCCAAAAGTTAACCGAGAAAATGTAATGGTCGGTACCAGACGCCAAATTTTCATTCACTAAAAATTTTAACTTTTTTATTTGCCGAGTAATCGGTTTTTATAATTAATTTAAAGGAAAGCAATGTCTATATTTTTATCAGGTACTAGTTGTGGTATACATCAGTTTTATTCAACTTTATTTTAGCCAATCTCACCCCAAGTTATGTTAAAAAAACTTAAAGTGATCGGTACGCTATACACGACTCTCCCCTAAAAAGTTAATGTAATATATCTTTAAAAATAATAATTACAGTGCGGCAACGTTGAAAAAATAAAATTTAATTAACATTCAAAATTACGAGATAAATGTGAATAGGTAAATATGTCGAGATTTTTTTTTAATTGGACACTATTATAACGTTGTTTAAGATTGATTATCTACTAAACGCGAAACGCGAACGCGAAAAAAATAAAAACTAAAAACTTTGCGCTACCTAACGTCCAACGAAATAATAATTAGTATCTATGTACGTTAAAATACTCTATAAGTATATGGGCAAATATGTAGTATTAATAAATTAATAACTAGTTTTAATAATTATTTCGTGAACTCTAAAATCTTTAGAAGCTACCAGACTATTAATAAATAAATTTATAACAATCGTTATCATTGTATAACTAATTAACTACCTAACAACAAGTTTGATTTTCCTTATTTACTTGGTCGCTGGGTCTAAATATCCCCGACTAAATACATCGGCATTGCGTTGCCGTCGCGTCGGTAAATCGCCTTATGATTAGTATCTTTCGTATTTGTTGAAATTCCATATTTTTAATTTTTCCGCACACCAACGCCGCGTTAAGTATTATATTAAAAATCAATAAATTAGGTCAGCAACATAATATCTAACTAATAAAACTCGACAATTGAACAATTACAAACTTTACTTATATCCTAAATTGTCTAAAGAAATTATAAATCAAAATTTGGTAAAAATGCATTGGGATAAAATACAATTTTGAACTGCCAATTTAGAGTATCTACATCAAGTTTCGCCCGAAATATTTTTCGTTCGCCTATGTAGTAGGTAGGTACTTTTGCTGCCCATGAGAAATTTTATTACACACGTACTTCGTCAGGTGTAAAAAACTAATTCGATTTGTTGCTCAAACTTCGCTTCGAGATAAACTATCGGGGTTCAGAAACACGTACATGTACGCTTAAATACCTACTTGTACTCTCTTCAATTTATAATATGGCATCTACTTTATCGTAAGAGGAAAACGCGATGCTTTTAGAATTACTTAAAAAGTTTGCTTACAATATAATTATTAACGTAATATGTAATCTTTATTTGCGTCTATGTATAAATATGTCTATAGTCAATTTTACAAGTCCAATACTACAAAAGCCTTCGTTATGATCTCTTCTGGAACTAAAAATATCCAATTTTCTGTCCAGCCAACGTTTACCGTCTTTCTTTCCACTTTACGAGGCATCTTAAATGGAAAAAAGTACCTAACAGGCCACTTACTATTTTTATAATTGGATGTGAGGTATAATGATTCGCTGCAAATCATTACTGTTCGAAAATGCACTTCGGTGCATAAACGCACATATTCTTGGAGAAGAATATCGAGTTCTATACCAAAGAGAAGTACCTATCCACAAAAAATGATTATCGTGATATATACAGTGATGGGTATCAAGTTGGGCACAAATGGAAAACTTGGGTTGCGTGGGTTACGCCATTCTGCTAAAACGCCGTCGTATCTTTACGAATTGTTGATGTTGTGGTTTTAAAGTAATATGTGAACTACGAATATAAAAAACGCATTTATTCCGTTTTTTTTTAGAAACATTTTTGTTCGTTTGCCTGTAGATATTTCTATCTTACGTCGTCTTTATGTTAAGAAAAACGGCAATCTGTCAAAATATTTTTGATAGATTGTATCTGCAATTTGACTGGATAATAAGAATTTAAACCTTTTCATTCTAATAAAAATGTTTTCGTAATTACAGCTGCGTTTCAATCTTGATTCTTACCTACACAGCCGTCGAGAATGGCAATGTATAAAAATAATTGAAATAATAAAAAAAAGTATCTTTTCGTACATCTTTTTAAAAAGTATTCGTTTACCATCTTAGCTATAGCACAGAGAACGCATACTATACATATAATAGACCCTTCCTGTGTACTTTCGTGTGCATCGAATGAAGAAATTTTTACGACCTATTTTAATTGATAGTTGGACAATTGTACTACTTCTTGGTCACTTCAAAACCGCGTCCTTTACTCCCCACCATCCCTTAAAAGGTAAATATTTCAAAAGGCTCCATCTCACTTATCTATAAAGATAGAGGTCTGGTTTTAAAACCAAAACGTGAATTATTTCATGTGGAATAAAAAAGTCTACAACAATAACGACTGATTTTTCAATATTAAGGGGATAGTAGTCGCTCGAAAATGAATACTTATATATCGTTTTTTATCGTTGGTAATGACTTTTGAAAAGTTTCTTGACGTTATAAATGATGTATTTTTTATAATTATTTGACATTCTGTAATAAAAATTTATTGATCTTGTACGATAACAAAGATAAGTTTTTAGACATTTTCGCAAAATTTATGGGGAATTTATAACATATTTTTACATTTATAGAATCTGTATTGGTTTATCTAGGTGATAATATCGATAAAAATTGAAACTTCCCTTTAGTAATCTCACAATTTCGATTTTTATAAACGCTTTATAGTTACTTATGACGTATGATCATAAAACGTCTATAAAAATTAAAATTGTCAGATTACTAAAGGAAGTTTCAATTTTTATCGATATTATCACCTAGATAAACCAATACAGATTCTATAAATGTAAAAATATGTTATAAATTCCCCATAAATTTTGCGAAAATATCTAAAAACTTATCTTTGTTATTGTACAAGATCAATAAATTTTTATTACAGAATATCAAATAATTATAAAAAAAACATCATTTATAACGTCGAGAAACTTTTCAAAGTTGTTACCAACGATAAAAAAACGATATATAAGTATTCATTTTCGAGCGTCTACTATCCCCTTAAGCGAGATCTACGAAAAAACACACTTAAATATCAACCCTCCATAAACATTGGTAATTCTTTCTGAAACTAATAAGTTACGGCCAAAATGCTTCAAATAAAATTTGTTCCCCACACTTTTTCAGCTTTTGTTTCACGTTAACAAAACTTTCAGTTTAGAAAACTTGAATATTAAGTAATGTCCATACAAGACGGGATATACCTATAATTTATAACGTTTAGAATGGATAGGTACTACGCCGAAGGATGACCCGAATTAAATCATGTCTGCTTGATGTCTCACGAAGCAGCTCGGTTAATTTAACTACCTATCGTAATTCACTTTATCCGCCGATCATCAGGTACTTCTGCGATTGACTTCATTACAGCGAGAGGGAACAAATTTCCAGTTCGTGACTGGATACACAATTTATGAAACTCATTTGCGCTACATCGCTAACAAAAACGAACTTAAAAGCGACGGCGACGCCTTTAACATACAAACCTTTACTCTATACCCTAATAGACAGTCTCATTTTGTTTGTGAAATGTCAACAAAACCTATAAATTCGAGCTTTGGCAAAACAGAAGTTATTTGAATATTTATATATATGTATATGATGTTTATAGGTATACGATTTTAATTTAATATCAAAAAGTTGGAGATAATAAGTCTAGAATTTAATATTGTTACAATGTGTTCTAAAGTAAAACTTATAAAGGATATAAAAGTTGATTTGGCAAAAACAGCAATATCGTATAACCTATATGTTCATTTCTTTATCTTCCCAGCCTTCAAACGAATTTAAATTACGAGTAAGATACTCCACACTAACAATAAGTTTCATTTTCAATTTAGATTTTATAATCGGATAATATAATATAATATAATATATTTTTATAATCGCGGATAATCGGTTTCGAATGGTCTAATTGGAGTATAAAAACCTATATGAAAAATCTTAAAATTAACAAAAAGCAATACCTACGATAAAAGTTTACGTCTATACTTATAAACTTATTTTACGGTTAGTTGGTGACAATTTTTGTAACGTTTCTGAAAATCTTAGAATAGAATTGCATCTATTTCAAAAAATTCCGAACTTTAAAAACTTAAAAAACATTTTAAATGGTTATTTTTCTACGTATTTCTAAAGAAATAGGCAAGTTTTGCTTTTCCGAATTTTCTTCGTATAATAAGACACCATCGCAAGTAGCACCTTGTTAACGAGCAATATCAAAAATAGCTACTTACTTGTAATGTTATCATTATCAGTTACTGTAAGCATTCTATGAAAAGATTTTCAATTATTTACCGATTTTTTTTCTTGAAATCGTGACTTTTGTATTGTATTTGTTCAAAATAAAATTTCAATAGTTCAACAGTGATCTGTCAAATTAGTAATTTTTAAATCTAACGATATAAAATATCAAATTAGAATTAATAATTATATCAATTATCAAATATTAGGTGTACAAAAAAGTTCTGAGCTTTTTTTTGTATAATTCAATATTTATTTAAAAACAAACAAAAAGATATTAATCAACGAAATAGTCCCCGTTTGCATCGATAACCTTTTGCCATCTTTCGGGCAGCTTGCGAATTCCCTGATGATAGAAGCTCCCTGGCTTCGAGGCGATAAAGTCATCAATGCATTTGCGTAGGTCTTCAAGTGCCACGAAGTGTGTATCAGCCAAGTGATGCTGCAGCGACCGGAATAGGTAGTAATCAGACGGTGCCATGTCTGGACTATACGCCGCATGCGGGAGAAGTTCCCAGCCTAACGCAAAGATATGATCCCAGGTCGCTTTTGCAACATGTGGTCGGGCATTGTCATGAAGCAGTATCACTTTACCACGTCCTTTGCCAGTAAATGGCCTCTTTTCTTCTACTGCATCGCTCAAATTAGTCAATTGTTGCTGATAGCGGTCTGCCGTAATTGTTTCACCCGGCTGTAACAACTCGTAATACAATACACCTCTCCAATCCCACCATATGCAGAGCAAAACTTTCTTGGCGTGGATATTGGGCTTTGGAGTCGATGTCGAAGGTTGACCGGGGTCAACCCATGATTTTTTACGCTTCGGGTTATCATACAGTATCCACTTTTCGTCGCCTGTAATGATTTGGTGCAGAAAATCCTTTTTCCGGAACCTTGAAAGCAAAGTGAGTGCGGTGTCACGCCTTCGATTTTGTTGTCTTCGGACAGTGCATGCGGAACCCATCTGCCTTCCTTCTGAACTTTTCCCATTGCATGTAAACGTGTGGAAATAGCTTGCTGCGTAACACCAAGCAGCTTTGCAAGCTCCTTTTCAGTTTGTGCAGAGTTTATATCCAACAATGCTTGCAATCGTCCGTTGCAATCTTTTGAGGGCGTCCAGCACGCGGTTCATCTTCAAGACTGAAATCTCCTTGGCGAAATTTTGTATACCACCTTTTACACGTAGCGTGACTTACAGCGTTCTCTCCATATGCGGCACAAATCATTTCAGTGGCTTCAGCAGCATTTTTCTTGAGATGAAACGCGAAGTGGATGGAAAATCGAATATGCTCTTTGGTTATTGCCATCGTAAACACTACTGATTCTTTAGGTTATGTGCATCAAACATCAAACCGCATGGTATTTTCAAAGACCAAATGTCAACGTTGTAAACCCGCAAAAGGGCGGGAAACTTCATGAAATTTAAATTGTGGTTTCGGTTGTATGAAATCTAAAGCTCAGAACTTTTTTGTACACCTAATAGATAATGATTTTAATTTATTTTAACTGCGCGAAAACGATTTTTGATAAAATTGCTCGGTTATCGCGTTTTTGTAAATTAAAGATTGAATAAATTTATATAAATATCACGTCAAGCAGAACGCCCGCCTATTGGTGTGACGTATCACCGCACAAACCAATGACCGCACACAGAGAGCACCTACCACTTAGTTCGTATTTACATTTTTGCAAGTGTCATTCCTTGCGTTCGTGGCTCGTATACTAACTGATTCTGCAGTAGTACGTCACAGACTGTTTTCGCGCGCTCGAAAATAGTTTGAATTTCAAAACCGAGCACCAAAATAATAATATTATAACGCTATAAACATAAATGCGGTTCTCGTAGGCATAAATTTTATAAGTTATCATTTTACTTACTTACCTAGTTTTTAATAATAAATAATTAAATGCTAATAATTATTCAAATATTTATTCTAATCGTAAGTATTTTCCATGTTAGCGGTTAAAGCACCCATATTTTCTTTAATAAAATAGACTTTACGAGATCGAGGGCATTACGTTAAATAACGTATTCAATTTCAATCCTCTGTACTCACACATTAAATACAAATAAATTTACCGAATAAACTAACATAAGGCGTAGCGATGACGTACGGTGAGCCAATCAGAAACCTTATAATCCGTGCGAAATGATTTCAAGCGCTTTTGTTTGACATCAGTTAATAAAATTATTTTTTAATCGTGAAAATATCTTGTAGAATGTGGTCGTCGGACCGCATCACTTCGTGTTGAAAGGATATTTTACATAAATTTTACAGTTTAGGCCGCGAGCCGAGTAAATTAACCCACACAAGTGTGAAATACCAGGATAGGTAGGTACTTATTGTACGTTACGGCGATAAAAAATTCTCAATAATGAATTATACCGTAATTTTATGCTCGGACGTACCTCGTTGCCGCGTGAATACATATTTTAAATACAACGATCGTTCGTATTATATTCAAAAAGGCAAAATATTTTATGAAACGGCTTGGAAAGATTCGTTGCCTTTTGATCGCGGGAAAGCAAGAAGTTTAAATAAATCGAACGGTCTCGCGTTTCGGGGGCGATGTTTATATATTCCGGTGCAAACGTTTCATACATTTATGAGTTCGCATGAAAAGGGGGATTTCGCTTAAACAAAATTTAAATAATCACCTAATGTTCATGCATTTCACGCAGCGAACTTTAATGTTTACTTATTTACTTTGTAACTGAATACATACTTGTATATTTCTTGGTAGTTAATCTATATTTTATCTTTGCGACTTTCTCTAAACGAAGTGAGCCTTCGAAATAAAATAACCACTTTGTTTTAGGCTTGCTTCAAATAAAATTGTTATTTTATTTTTACCAAGCGTACATGAAGTTTTCTAGTATATGTTTACAGTTTACAATGATGAAAATCCCCCTTTTCGGTATTTATAACTAGCGAACGCGACGACGGACGATGCTTCAAAGTGTTTTAAACGAATGTTAACGAAAAAGAAAAATTCCAATAAAATCGAATGTCAATTCATTAAAATACACGTCGAAAACATTCGCGAAACTAGAATAGATATATAGATTTTAACCTTTTTTGCAAGTACAAAAACTAAATTGATTTCCCTCCAATAAAAGTTCCACGTTACGATTCACGCTACTTAGGATTTTGCTTTGACGTTAAACTAAATAGTCATTTAAAAACGACTGCAAACGTTTTAAAAATTAAACGCAAGCAAATAAAAATATGTGTAAAAGTGGAAAAAATGTTTTCTTTTATAGGAGAGTACATATCACTAACGCTACTTTGCTACAACTTGGGGATAGGTTTGAGGTTGAACCTGGAGACGGAAGGAGTCGCGATGGTTATTTGGAAGATCACAAGATAGACACTCATCTGATTATACCACCGAAGGTAAGCTTTTGTTGTGCACGTTATAAATAATTGCTTCTTTCGCGCTGCTTATCGACAACTTATGAAAATTGAGTTGCTTTGCCGTTTAACGAAACGTTCATTAATTAACTGTTAGGTAATGGTAATACTAAAATAATAAATTTTAGTCGGTTTCAATTATCAATAACTCTTTTTGAAGCTAGAAATATTTAGGAAACATTTCAACAACATACATTTAAATAAAATTCGTAGTTTTAAGTGTTCACATGTTTGCATACCTATACTTACTTATGGCGTATCCAAGCGTATAAGCGATCACGCCATCAATAAAAGGTTACTAGATGATGACGTTTCACACGGTGCTGTTTTTCTTTATACCATCTAATATGTGCGCAGGTAAATCGTCTATCTATAGAATATGTCACTATTTACTTTTTTACTTCTTACTAATGACGTGAATCGCTTATACGTTTGGATAGACGTTATCTATACATATTTTTTAACAGAACATTAAATCCGTTCAATATATGTACACATATTTTTGTTATGTTGTATTTTGTAGATAGTAACAATACCTTTAAAATAGGTTTTGAAACAGCTCCGACTATAGTAGATATCTATCTGGTATGGTAGGTGGCTATAGCTTATCCAAACCTATATGATGTTCACGTCATCTATACAAGGTTACTAGATGATGACGTTTCGCACAGTGCTGTCACCTCGTACCTCGTATTTTGACAGTTCTAATAAATTGTAGTCTTTCTTTATACCATCTAATATGTGCGCAAGTAAATCATCTATAGAATATGTCCCTTTCCAAACTTTAAACCGAAATACAAATAAACAATCTAGGAACTTTTTGTTGATGACGTGAACATCATGTAGGTTTGGATAAGTCATAGTTCGATTTTTTTTTAATTTTGAATACCTAGGTACCTAAGTAATAACAAACAATACTTATAGACAACGTTCCCTGTAACGTGTGCGCCTATGCGCGCGCACAGCGTTAAAAAAATTATCGCACAATAAATTTAAAAAGAAATTTGTGGTGGGTTTACGTGCTGACGCTTATTAAAAAGGCGCACAAATTATTAGGATTTTTAAAGCGAGGGCGCAGGCAAAAAAAATCGCGAACGTTGCTTATAGGACATATTTGTTTTAACGATTTACCAAAATAAAGTAAGTCACGATTTTAATTTTGTGCTGTCTCATACCGCGTGTGCCGTAGCACCGTCTTGTTGAAAACCACACGTTTTCTAAGTCGCCTTCGTAATTCTTAAAAGTTTTAAATTTATTTCAAATACATACCCTTAGTTTACAAAAATTTCTTTGTATATATCGTATAATTATAGTACCAATTCGTAAATACAAAACTACTTCTTGTAAAATGATAACACTTATTCGCAGATATATATATATATATATATATATATATATATATATATATATATAATGCCCAATTTAAAATAACGAACAGATTATTACAAAATTACTTGCGATTGCTACTTCTTTATTACTTCCACGAAGAACACATCTCACGGGATTACAAAAATAACTTGGCTTTTACAATCTTTGTATACTAACGCCATCCGTAACAGGAAACTTATAGTGTTCCCGAAGGATCTTATTAATCCTAAGAAACATTGTCTTTCCTGTAGATAATAGAAGATTTTTCGGCGTGCCACTTTTAAAATTAAATGGATGCAATTAACTAACACGGACACAGATTTTAATTAAAATTAAAATTACTTCGCACTAATAAAGTACTTAAACGAAAATTTCGGAGTTTATTACGCAACGTTGTCAACGTCCGCAATTTTTACGCGCGGTTTGCTATATTATAACTAAATTTAGGGGAGTCCTGCTCGAGGTAATTTCATTACGCATTCTGCACTACTTCTGTAAACGTTTAACATCTTGCTCTCTGTATTACTAATAGGAGAAAAATAACAACGTAGATGCGTTATTGTATTAAATCGATTTGTATATTTATAGAAACCCGATAAAGACACACAAAACGGCGATGCTAAAACTATCACATTAGTATCGGATAGGAACAACAGCGTTGTGGGCGACTTGAGCGTTAACGGCCCTGGTGTGGCAACCCCCGGTGGGCCGCCTACTCGCAACCGACATTCCAGCAAGATGACCAAATATGTAGAATGCTGGGGAGCCGATAAACCCTTTGCCAACATAGCAGAAAGTACTATAGCCAAAAATATTGAACACATGGTAACATAAGACTGATATAACGATAACTTCATAGCCGTTCTTTTATTATGATTTTCAGAGTGTGACTATGATTGAATCCGATCTAGTGGCAGACAGAATATCGTGTCTCGAATGTCAGTAAGTACCTACTAAATTAATCTGGCCATAAATTCCATAAGAAGTGTTTGTTAATTACATTTCAAGATTAATACGAGGTTGCCTCCTCCTGCCATTAACGCTTGCTACGCTGCAAAGATGTTTACGATAAACCCTTAAGTGCGTTGTTCAAGAATTACTTTGCTAACTTTTCTAAACTGCCACGAGCGTAGTACCTATATGTTATTTAAGAACTAATTTCCTGTCATGTTAAACTGTTGTAAATACATATACCTACCTATAAAATTTTCTCTTTTAAACGGTATTTTCTTAATTTAATCTGTGTCCGTTTTAGAAAATGGTGGAATTCGGAAGATCTACATCCAGCGTTTCTGTGGTTTCGAAACCAGAAACAAGAAAAGAACTATAGCGGCGAACCCGACAATGAATTTCGATACTACATAACTTGCGCTGCCTTGGTATTTCTTGCAATGTGCATTATGCAATTTTCCACCATCTTCTTTCCGAGGTAAGTAGCGGCGTTTCAGGTCCTTTTTAAATTTCGTCATTTCTACCTTAGTTGTTTGTTTAAAGTGCCTCGTTAATTAGAAAGCCTTTCACGTACTAAATGAACGTGTTTCTCGCATCAAACAGATCACAAAGAGAATACGAGATGACTTACTTAATTAAATAAATAATGGTAGAACGGCATGCGTTGCGTAATTGTTCGTCGTTAAACTACACCAATGTATTTTAATATCTATTAATCACAATAGAACAACAAAATCAACATTCGAGGGACACCAATCAAGTGCAACACGCCTATTTTGACGAAATTTATGGAAGGGATCTACTTACTTAATGAATAGCTTTTTCCCTGAAACTTGCTATAATGATCTCTTCACGTGCGAGAGTTTACCATGCGAAACATTATATACATATATACCATACGAACGTCTGACGCACGGTATCATGCGGCTAAAAGCCGTTCGTCTGCAGGAGCACTTATTGTTAGTACTCCTGTAGATGAACGTCTTTAGATGCACGAGATCGCGCGGCAAATGTTTACGCGGCACGGACGTATACAGTAACCGAAATAAAATTGGACACAAATAGAAATTGTTTTTATTTGAAATTTCTGAGAAAATTGCATTCTTCGTAAAAATATCTGCATATATCCAAATTTAAAATACTTATGTCAAAATTTGAACTTAACCTTTAGTATACGAGGTACGTTAAAAAATATGAAAGCGGCTCAAGAGTAAAGTATACCCTTATTATTGACAATCAACAAAAATGTTTTTTGGAAAAGTTTCTTAGAATTGCAAGAAAATATCAAATACGAAGCTGCAGTCACTTTTCAACAAATTTTTAATTTTCTTTTTGGCCAACTTTTTTGCTGTCCCTGTATTAAGTAAAATGAATTGATTTATTATTGGGCAACATAAAAGTGTAGTATCGAATTTAACTTTTGAAATTAACGCTAATACAATTATAATTTTTATGTTCAACTATAAAAAACACACAAATACGTCGCGTCGTCTTTAACAAAATTGTAAAGTAACGACATACAAATAAACAAATAAAGAATTAAGCTTAACATAGGTACATATAGGTCAAAAAATCTGCAGGAACAATTAAATTTACTTTATGTTACGAATTTTTAACTTTAAATAATATGGACATTATTATGAAGCTTTTGATAATGTAAATTAGTAGTGCTATATTATTTGAAAATTGATAGTAATAATTATATTTTTATACCCATCAAAAATATCATCGTAAAATTTTTAATTTGGTCCATTTTGTGTTTGTTTTTTTTTTTAAATAATGCACGGTACTACATGTTTCCTGCCAATTTGAAATTAATGATCACTAATTTCATTAAAAGAATATATAAATTTACCTACCCTGCTAAAGGTTTAATGTTTATAAATTCTTATCCTTAATTTTAAAATTCATAATTAACTTCCTCGAACTAATTAAAGTTGTGTGAATTTAAGACTAGACACTTTTGTCGCAATTCGTAATCAGTTAAATAGATATTTAATCGCATTTATGAAATTATAAAATCTTTGTTAAGTAACATAATACAGTGGAATTCCGTTTATCCGAGTTAATGTACACCGAACTTACCTCGAATAACCAAAAACCCGGATAATACGGACCGACACGGGCTGAAGTGCGAATTTCTGTGTGTGCGCGCGTCTGTTATTTTGTAATATTTAATGTCTTATGGTGATTATGAATTTTTCTTGTAATGTAAGGACTAAGTACTTACGGAAAGCATCTGTACAACGATTGTATTTATCTTAAATACAATGAATACTATTTGATTAAATATTTACAGTGAAAAAAGGTGCGATTTTCGATTTCCAATTCACTCTTTATAAATAAATTTTATAAAGCTGCTGAACGACTTGACCATTGCAAGAAGTTTAAGGGCAAAAACTATTTAAGTACTCGTTTAGTGTTAAAGGGAGATTACCTCGCTAAAATTTTATCAAAATCGGTGTGTTACAGTCGAGCGATGTCCCTTGTTAGTTGAAAGCAGCATAAATATTCTTGAACTCGAGAGGTGTTTCGTATTAAAATTGAAAAACTTTTTCGTTTCGATCGATCAACAAAAATTTCACTTTCACGAACTTGTTACTTATTGTTAGACGGCGACCGGTTTTATTAATCTATAGGTAGATCTACAGATAATTAATTCGTTTAAGTTTTTTCAAATTACAGTTTGCCCATTAAGGGTAAGGAATTTTTCTGCTTAAAACAGTGTCTCAAAATCAGCGTTATTAACTCGCAATCGGTTATTTTTGAAGTGATATAATATCGAATTTTGATGTAAATGAAAGTTAAAATATGCCCCGTGACATTTCGTATTTTAAAATTGTTGCTTAATTAGTAAAACAGTTGGTAAAAATGCCTCGAAAATATCATAATTTACTAATTTATTATGAACAATACATACATTTACTTCATTTCAATACAACCAGATACGCCTTTAATTAATGAAAAACATAACGTTAAAATTAACTGAGTTAGAAAATCTACTTGATTAATGTAAAACTGATTACCTTAATAGGAATTTAAGCTTCACGTAATTGAATAAGTAAGTGAACTCGCTATTTAATCAGTTTTAAGCAGAAATTTACACGTGGTGAGTTGAGTCGATGATCATTATCCAACTTGTTCTCAGTTATTAAATTACCCTTCGATGCGTGCAAACATCGAGAACATTAAACATAAATTAACAAAAAAAATTAAGGAAACTAATTAAAAAATCAAAGAGTTGCACCTATAATAAACTTAAGTTTTAGGGAAATACAAAGGTTACACCGTATCTCTGAAAAGTTTATAAAACGCTTGATCACAGATTCATGAGCTGAAAAAATACCGATTTACCACAACTTACCTACATTCCAAATGTCATCCTTTTCAAGATACGGCCCTTTAAGAGAGTACTTTTTTCAAAATAACTTAGAACGATTTAACTTAAAAAGATTAAATTTTGTACTGGCAATTCTGCAGTTAAGGCTAACAAATGCACGGCTCCTTACTCAAATTAACACACAGAGTGTTTATTTTTAGGGGCGATAGCCTCATTTGTTTACCAACAACTTTTTTACACGTACATACGCCGCAGAAAAACCTCGCACTGTATTTCATTAAACTCTCAATTTTTTATTTTTTTTTTGAAAACTACCGAAAGTTACCAAACGCAATCGAGCAATTGAATAAGTAAGTTCTTTCTCGACAAGCAGAACTTCGTTAATTTATTTAGGTACATCTCGTAAGCAGGCTTGTAATTTTGATAACTCAGTTAAGAACAATGTCTTCTTTAAAAGGCAGTCTCTTGATCTGCATTTCAACCGAAAATTAAATTAACCTAAATTCATCTCTGCGTGGCGCAAAAAATTATTCTTGTCCTTGAATTAACTGAAATCGTCATTTATTGCCGAGTAATTAATTAAAAAAGTAACTCAAAAACCAAAAAATAAATACAACGCGCTGCGAACAGCTCTCGATTTCTTCAAGTGAAAAATTCAATTAATACGTCTCGAAAGTGAATTTCCATTCTCTGTTTAAAACTTCTAAATTGTAGGTAAACGACAAATTTTAATACGAGCACATATTATAAGGTGGTTGATGGTGAGCTAGAATGTAACGAATGTAACAAAGGTATTGTTTTTAGATCGGAACTTTTTATGATTTCTTACACTACAAGAAACAGATTTTTCGCACAATTTCATTTCGGAAATGCCTCATGAAATAATTAATCTCAAACGCAACCGTTTTATTAAAAAAATACGAACGTGTTTTAATCCATTCAAAGCTTCTACAAATTTATTTAATATAATTAATAATACCGAAATCCCCATTGGTTTCTTTTTTGTAATTTCTCACGAATGAATATACTTTTCGTGTTTTTAATGAAACAATTTCGCATTGTTCCTTTTTAGGTACCTATACATATTTTAATGACGTCGTTTGTAATTTATTCAACAAAAATATATTGCCTTGAAGTCTGGAAAATGTTAAAATTTCTAGTTTAGAAAGAATTATCTACTGAACTTACTTTATATATGCGATGTTCTTTTTTTTAATTAAAAATACTAAAGCCTTTATGGGTAGGTTAAAAATTGACGCTTTAAATGGGAAATTCGCGAAAATTTGGAAAATGTATATATTTCTCCTATAATAATATATTATAAACAATTACATTTCTATTTAAAAATTAATTTAATAAAAGTTATTTTTATGATTATAGCGCGAGATTTCTTTTTACATGTTAGTAATAAAACCATTATAAAAAATGTATAAAAAAACTTTCGTAACTTCTTTTCAGTAAATTTCTTCGTAGAGTTTCTAGAATTTCTGTGTTTGAGGTCTTATTCAATTTGATTTATAAGGCATTCTCTTCTCGGCATTATTATGTAGTTAGTCACGCATGAGTGAATCAAGTAGTCGTCTATCTACAATACAAACAGATATAGAAAATAATGAAATCGATGCTTTTTATGTTATTCTGGTAATAATAAAACGTAAGTATAGTTATGGAAGGTGTTCCCATGTTTTTCGTTTATTTTAAATGTAAATTAAAAATAGTGAAATAATGGTTGGGGGAATTCTTGTTATTGTGCCGTACTCGGTTTGGATATAGGCGACTTTATTTTTTGCAATCGTAATGTTTAATGTTATCTATAAATGCAAAGATGGATTTTTAATTCATTTTTTCCACACACTTTTAACCAGAATACACCTCGATAGTTCCCTTGCTTTCTGGAGAAAAGCGACTGTAATTTTTCCATTAGATTAGAATCGAACATTAAACCTTTAACGTAGCAGATTATCGGTGAAAATATAAATGTACATAAAATTAAAAAATATCTTATTAGATATTTAGATATTGCAGTGGCGCTAGTTTTGCATAATAAAACGCCAATATGTACGAAGGATTCGATATATTCACAAACCGAGTCCATTGGATTCTTTGAGGTGCAACATTTCTGAAAAAAATTCAATTCTTTCTCGAACTGCATAATCCGACGTATTTGAGAATTCTCTAAAACTATTACAAGTAAATAATGGGGTTTGTTGGAGTAAGTCAATAATTACAATCAGTTCAAGTTTGTGTAAAATGAACTGTATGTTCAAATTGGAGTACAGAAATCTTAAAAATCAATTATATCACCCTTGTGATACAATTTTTATACATGTTACAATATTTTGTACCAGTATTATGTAGGTACCTATTAGAAGTCACGATATCATGACAGAGTATAATCGGTTTTCTCCAGAAAAGCTCGATTGACAATTGACGATCTCAAAAATCTATACAACAAGTTATTAAGACTTAAACAATGAAAGGAACCCTCGAAGGTTTTAATTCCTCGACGTGTCAACAGAACTGATGTAACCGTACATCAATATTGCGAAAAACTTGAAGGTACGACTCCTTGTCGAAAATTAAAAGGGAGGTGAGGGGTTGGCTTTTATATGATTTTTTTCCCTAAAAGTCTCATTTCGCAGTTACTCTTGAATTAACGAATGACAAATGTTAAATATTTAGTTGAATAAAATTATAACAGAAACAATCCAACAACATTGGAAATACATTAAAATAATGTTTACCTGCGTTATAATGATAATCATGCACAATATCTTAATTTAATAATGCGTTTAAAATACTACATCGCGCGAGAGCAATATTTAAAATTCATTCTCGTGGGTTTTTTTCGACACGACTGGCGTATGTAGGTTTTACGGGAAAAATGAAAGAGTCAAAAAAGATTTTAAAGTAAAGTAAGTTTTCGTAAGGGATTTTCTAAAATTGTAAAATTTTTAACTCTCGAAAAGGACTTTAACAAAACCAACGGGGGTTGTAATTTTCACCTTCCGGTGAAAATAGAATATGATTGAAAATATTACTGCAGGAGACCTTTTGATATGCAAAAATCAAAAATAGACTAAACGTCAGTCCACTATATTTCTCCAAGTTTGAGAAGTAAAATGACCCCTCCTTAGTTTTCGACAAGGGTTCGTTTGAATTTTATAAAATTCAAATTTATGAATATAATTTCGAGGATTTTGTAAAAACGGATAATAAAATATTTAAAAATAATATAGGTTTGTACGTGCTTAATAAATTAAAACGCGCATTACATAAATATATTTTACAAACGTAATTAAAGAAAATTTAATACAAACCATCAAAATAAATACAACAAATATGTATTTAGGTGTAATAGTTTATTTCGTGACCTTTAATATAATGCATGTTACACGTGTAATTTCATTAAAATCGAACAGACAAACGTTTGCCAAATTAAAGGAATTAGTGTTCGTTAGACCTTCATCGAACCACAAAGTCTTTTTAACTCCGACAATCAAATTACATCGTTTATTTGATTATATCTCCAGCAATTGAATTTCAAGTTAATTATGGCGAATATTTGTTGCTCGATTTCAATCTAACATTAATAAGACATAGCTCTACTATTAAAAGAAAATAAGATTTACTGACAACTAAATATAAACTTAATTAGGTAGTAGGAAAACGGTAATTTAAAAGCAATCACGATAAATTGTTGACAGAAATATCGTCTTGTATGGAACGTTGGGCCCTACCATGGTTGTTTTATTGATCTTCGTTTACCTATCCTGGTTAGATGGTTGTTGTAGTCCTACACCGCAGACTGATACGCCCACCGACGAACCTGGAGTTTGTGCACCACCAAGGCAAGTTGTTGCCAGTAGCAGGGGACTTAGATTAGCAATTTTTTTAGTTACCGTGGTACTTGTGTGCGCATGCGCCGTGATAACGTTGGTAAGTGTTTTCTTGTCTAATAATTCTATTCGTATATGTATTTTAATTTATATCGAACTCGTCGGCGGAAATCTTTATTTATCAATTAATTTATTAGGAGCTAACGAGCAATATTAAAACCTTATAATTTTTCTGCTCGTTCAGAAGCCAGTAGGGAAAACTAAACCGTTTTTTTTTGTAATCTAGCTTAAACGCTGTATATCATGTCCGGCAGTTTTTCTTTGTAGATAAATTAAGAATTAATTATTTTTAAATTCCATAGAAAGCGAAGCTTTCGTGACGTTGCGTTCGATAAAAACCAAATTGAATTAGACACGGGACATTGCCACCATATACAATTTATGAAAAATGCGAAAAATGTACATTAGATATAATTTAATTAAAATATGAAATATTAAAATATTTTATTAAAATATGGCAACTTATAGCTACTAAAAGGAAATATGTCGCTTTTGCGTGTCGATGACTGTCGTTAGGTTATTATTTAATAATTATATAACAGTCTAATATAAAAGCTAAAAGTAGGAGCGTTTTAATAAAAAGAAATTAAAATGCGAATTTTATAGGTAGATCCGGACCAAGAACCCATTTCGATTCCTCAAATATTAACTAACGTAACAGGCGATAACACGACGGACACATCGATATATTTCGTAAATTTCGTGCCAGTGAGTATGGTGCCATTCGGTGTACCTATTTAATCATTCTTACACGAAATTCTTATAACAACTTTTTATTTTAGACATATCTGTATAGCTCCGTTTTATCACTTACCTGCATATGGGTATTTTTACGAATGGGATTTTTGTTGAAGTTTGTGCTAATGACTATGTCTGTGATCACACATATATGCATTTATAGTCAATTGAACCTGTTTTATAATTATCACGTCTTATATACCGATAAGTAAGTAAATTATTAATATTAATTACTTCTTGAAAAATCAAAAAAAAAACCTCTCGTACGTATTTCTTTGTTATTATCATTTTAAATAAGACATTGCTGCATTTATTTTTTTTCAAAGCTTTTTTTTCTAATTTCTAATGTTTCAATTTTCAATACGTATTGGTATTTTTATTATCGATTTCATTAACAATCGAGCTAAGCTGCAAACAAGAGTTATGAACGTATCGGTTTTTTTACTTAATTACGATATCTTTTTGAGTGATATCAAAATAAAAATAAATAAATAATTTCTAAACGAATTCGCTAGTCACGTGATCTAAAGTTTTTGTCGATAGAACGATATAATAAAAATATCAATAAGTACATCTGCAATTTATAGTAGGTTACAAAGCAACAGTATAACAAAATCGAATGTCGGCAGTATAATACCCACATATTTTTTTCACAAAAAAATGTGTTTCCTATAAATAAACTCTCAAATCTGTTTCGAAAACCTATACAACATTTAAACATTTTAGGTTTCCATACCTTCCTTTCGAGTTTCGAATTTCGCTGGTATTAGTGGTAATAGTATTTTTGTATTACATTTTGGATCGACAAATAGAATTTACATCAAGGACAGATTATTTATGGAAATCAAAGCTCATGGTCGAACAGGACGAGGTCGAAACGATGAGAGGAATAAATAAAGTAAGAACGGCTTAAATTTTCTCGTTTCAAAACATTACCATCTTTATTTTACAGATTTTATTAGAAAATATTCTACCAGCGCACGTTGCTGAACATTATTTGGCAACGCGCGGCGACAGTCAAGATCTCTACCACGAACGGTATTCGTGTATAGCGGTGATGTTCGCTTCGATACCAAATTTTAAAGAATTTTATGACGAAAATGATGTTAACAAGCAAGGCTTAGAATGTCTTCGATTGCTCAACGAAATAATTTGCGAATTTGATAAGGTACCGCTCGTAGTAAAATTAAATTTGAAATTAAATTACCTAACGTTTATTTTTAGTTGCTATCGAAACCAAAATTCAGTTGCATCGAGAAAATAAAAACTATCGGAAGCACGTACATGGTTGCGTCGGGATTAAATCCTGGAAAGGAAGACGGAACTACGGTAAGAACGGTATCTATGTATATCACATTGTTTGTTAATAAAAACATATTTTGATACTTTTATGGCGTGCAGGATGACATGAAGGTATTCGAATTTCTATTTCAACGAGTTTGCGTATAGCGGCAATAAAATAATATGACGTGACGTTTTAATTTCAGGAAGCTAGTCGTAAAGAAGAACACATCATCACAGCTTTAGTAGAATACGGCATTGCGCTCATGGGAAGCTTAGATCAAATCAACAGGGATTCCTTTCAAAGGTTTAAGTTACGAGTTGGTGAGTTTTATTTGATACCTAAGTACCTACTTTCTTTGTACGATTCTTCTAAAAATTCTATTTTTTGAACGTGTACGTAACTTCATGTTTCAATTTAAACAATAGTAGGCATTCGGTTTATTTCACGCGATTAAATCGCTCGTAACTCTTTTCCGGGTAATCTATTTTACGTAAAAGGTTAAAACTATCGTGTATAAAACGTGTTGCGTGTCGTTCAACGTACTTGTTACTACTAGACACATGAATGCATTTGATAGTCGAATTTAAATTAATAATTCTTTTTTGTAATTTAATTTAATTAATTTTTTATTAATAATAGAATGCGAAAACGTAATCTAACGTGAACGTGAAACGTGGATAGTCGAAATGTTTTAATCTATTGTAGGTTACCAACCTGCTAGGTTTTATTTGGATTATTTCTACCTAGATATACAGTGTGTTAGATTTTATGTGTTACGGCAAATATTTCGGCTATTGTATGAATTAGTAAAAAATGTTGTATGTGAAAGTTATTAGATTATTTATTCTTAATAATGTGTCAAAATCAGAAAAACAATTGAACATCAAATAATTCAGATAAAGCAAATAAATTTAACATTTTTAACGGAACGTACCCAGTATTATTACATATTCTGAAACTACAAGAATTTATCTTTACAACGGTATATCACATGTTATACTTATTTCATTAATTAACTGGGCGTAATACACTAAATAACTGATCGTGTTGAAAACGTAGACAGTATAAACAATGTGTTGATTAAAACAATCTCAATAACAGAAAATTCAACATAAATATAACATTATGAACAAACCAATATGTGAATAAGTAAGTTAATTATAAAATTGTATGTAACGCCTACCTAACATCTAAATTATTTATTCAAAGTACTTCCCATTGTTTGTAATACATTCCCGACATCTGCTTATTAAATTTCGTCGCAATTTTTGCAACATGCACTTTTTGCACTTTTGGTGTTATTTGAGCACATGCACATTTTTACTAATTCATACAATAGCCGAGATATTTGCTGTGACACATAAAATCTAACACACTGTATATATATATATATATATATATATATATATATATATATAAAACAAAGACTGTATAACCTAGATATCTATTTGATATTAAATAAATTGCGAAAGAAAATATAGGTCATCTACCTACCTAAATTAGCAGGTGGTTTTTACTTTTGCTATAGGTGTAACGCGTTTTTTGAAAATGTATGAAAATAGTACGATTTATTTACATACTAGCTTTAACTCTCGACTTCGTCTGCGAGCGATTAGAAATATTCGAAGAAACTTACCCCCTACAAATGTTATAATTCAAAGGTAGTAAGTACGAACAAATCAAATTTTTCGAAAATATACTTTCCCCTCTTCGGTCGCCTAGAAGTGAGATTTGAAAAAATCCTTTTTTAGTAGATGCCCACATCATAAAAAGAAGGTATCCTTTAAATATTTCGCGTTTCTAGGACCAGTGATTGAAGTTGGACGTTGATTTATCGAATAACAAACACACTTTTCCCGTTTCGCCCCCTTAGGAATGAAATTTTGAAAAATTCTTTCGCAGTGGGTGCCTACTACATAAAAGAAAGATATTCTCTAAATCTCACGTTTCTAGGACCAATGGTTTAAGCTGGGTGTTGATATGTCAGTCAGTCACGCTATATTTTTATTAATTTTTATACCTATACATATGTTTATTATATATATATATATATATATATATATATATATCGAAACTGAAGGGGGGGACAGGTACACGCAAAGTAAAACGTTTGTTACTGTACCTAATTAAATAAATATATCTTGTACATCAGAGGAGCTCTTATACAATAGTTTTAAAGTTTAAGAAAATTGTTCATCTATTGCCCAATAGATGATGTTTGGTGAAAAAATTAGCTGCCATAAAGACTTTATTTACGTTTTATTCAATAAAGTTTTAAAAATTGTGATTTTTCAAATTCAAAGGACTGTTATCAGAACGGTTTTAAATATAGGTTTGAAAGCCGTAACATTTCAAGTTCATTTAAAGTTATTTTGTACATTTTTGAATAAAAAAATTTTTTTTTCACGCGTAGTTTTTAAGCACGGTCGCCATCTTGAATGTTTTTAAATATAAACATGAGTTATGTGACATATCATTAGAAAGCTTATTTGTTTCTCTATTTAATCATCTAAAAGTTGTATGAGATTACATAAGGAAAAATTGGAATAAAATAGAAAAACGTCTTTCATATATCTACCTATTCTTTCGGCTATTATAATACACGCTGATTTTGTTACACATTTTATCATAATAACCACTACTTATTGTTACAAGATTATGTTTCCGAAACATCCTTGAGTAGATTAGTAGAATTGCTTTTGCCATTATTTATAAGTAGTTTTACATGAAGTTGTTTCGGACCAAAAATAACACAACACTTGTTCCAAGCTCCAAACATTTATGTTACAGTATCAGCATCGGAGAAACTGACAAAACGTCATTTAAAAACTTGGTTTGAAGAAATCTTTCGATTTTGCTCGAAAATTTTCTGGCAGAGTCCTAATAAAAAGACCTGATATCGTTTTGCAACACTGAAATAATATACTCGAACTACAACCGTTGGTTCATAATCAATTCTCACAGTACGTTATAAAGATTTTATTAAATATGCATGGTTGAAAGCGGGATATCTAAATAATAAACTATCTCCTCGTAAAACTCCTGCGGAATTTGTTTTTTAATTACAGAACGGGGACTGTTTAGGTGATAATATCCACAATGAGTATTTAATATCTGCTCGTGGTGCAAACGCCCTTTATGTTTTACTCTTTTTTACATTAATAATCATCATTGTACCAATTTTGTCATATAAAAAATAAATGGAAATTTTTAACTGTTATTTTTTTTAAACTTTATTGAATAAAACGTAAATAAAGTCTTTATGGCAGCTAATTTTTTCACCAAACATCATCTATTGTTTAGTAGTTACTACGATAAAATTTTCATCAAAATCGGTGTGTACCTTTTGGGTAACCTTCCTTGTTAGTACAAAAATACTTTTAAAATAGGTACCTAATATAAAACTGAGGTTGTTGCCGCGTGGTTAGTTTCAAGTTAGACACGATTACACGTCACTTAGTAAAACAATATTTATTTACAGATAGGTACAGCAATACTTTGCATAGTCCGCTTCGATCAGTCCGGATTCTCTATAGACCGGTTTTAAATTCAAAAAAATTCATACGCAAAATTATGTAGAAAATAATTAATTAAACTATGCCTTGAGTTACGCAATAACTAAACATTCGTCGAACGGACTACAATATAAAAAGCACAGAATTCATGGAAAATATTTAAATTTTAAATTTATTGAACAATGCACTACGTATTTAGTTCCTCGATCAATCTGGGATGTCTCGGACTATGCGAGGCATTTCTGTATTTATCAATAGCGTTTCGCAAGTGTTTCGCCTACGCCTAATGTGATTCTGTAGTGATTGACTGATGGTCAAAGTTAATCAGCAATTGAAACGCTGGTCCTAAAAGTCACTCTTTCGTCGTTTTCGAAATGCGATTTTGGAGCGAAATATACGAAAACAGAGAACTTGCCTGTACTTATTGTCGGTATTTTTGTTTTGAGAATTCAGAGTTAAGTTAATGCCACATACGTGACTTCGTTTTTGTTATACATTTTTGAAACGGAAATACTTCGAGATGACAACTTAACGCCCTTTCATGGCCAACTTCAAAGTTACTTTAAGTTAAAGGCAATTTCGAGTGGCAAACCGCGCGGGACAGTAAAGTGTACATGAGCAGGGAAGTACAAAGAAGTATTTACAAACGAAAAAGTACAAGACAAGTACGAGGCACTTAACTTGCAACGAGGTTTGTCCCTCGAAAATTATTTTATTTTACTTTAATTTTAATAGTCGCTAGTTTTATTATTAAACCAGAGTTTAGATTAGACTTCTACGACCTATCACGACAAACCTTGAAGTGTGGTGGAATTGATTAAAATAAAAAGTCTTTTACAACTTGTTTCAAAACCAACACTGGCTGCAAGACTAGTTTTTTCGGCTCGAATCATTTTACTGCCCTCCAAAGTTTGCGACCATTTTTGGGAATACCCTCAGCATGGGCAGCAGGTATAAAAATATGGGAATGTTTAAACCGATAAAAAGTCAATTTTCATTTTTAAATTCAACTATTTTGTTTTCGAACGAAGGTGTCAACCACGGTCCCGTGATAGCGGGAGTGGTTGGAGCTCAAAAGCCCCAATACGACATATGGAGCAACACCGTAAATGTCGCATCTAGAATGGACTCCTGCGGCGTCCTAGGTCGCATTCAAGTAACGGAAGATACGGCAAAAATTCTGATGAATGCGGGATATTCGTGCGAATGTCGAGGTCCTACATATGTAAAAGGCAAAGGTACGCTGACGACATATTTCGTTAAAACGCCATTTGATGACAAGTAAAATGTGATAAGCGAGTGTAGTTCGGTGCTCCTAACAGTAAGTGTTTTATGCGATTCATTAGAAAAACCTAGAGTTAAAAGTACGCTTCATGTTGCTCTCGTTATTGTTCTCTACAATATGTAGGCGAAATAGCTCAACCGGATTCGATATTATTTTCCTGTATTTTTTTAAGATTAGGTACCTGACCTTTTAATTTGCGGTGTAGCTTTTTCTAATATGTAGCTCGGATCGGTTGACAAGTAATAAACCGTTGCCGGTGGTGATTTTATGTATAAATATGTAAGAGATTTGGACTTAAGAATTTTAGTATTTGCCAAAGCCACCTTAGTGAAATAGCAATTACTGGTTGTTGAAGTTAGTGACGTAAAATTCTTATATAATTCATACATACCTACATACATTTATATGCATTTGTCAAAGACGAATTCTACATATCTGTAATAAAATAGTGCACCAGTGTAAAAATGTTATTGCATAAGTACGTTTTACAATTAAACAATTTTATCGCTAAAAAAAGGGGGTTAAATCATATTATTCGTGCATTCTAAGATAGAGATATGTAATAAGTACGTACAGTGGGCCTATGGAAAATGGGACACCAAAATTTGTATAATGTATAAGGTAAGGTATAGATAAACAGTATGGTCGTGAAGTTACGCCCGGCACGTGCAAATTATTTTTACCCTGCCAAGTAAGTCCGTTTCTCATAGCACTAAATATTCGTTACAAAGTCTACTTCAAGACGTGTGCCAGTTTTTGTGGCGGCCACTGTACCTACTTCAAATTGATTGTAACAAATCATACCGTTGTTATTGTAACCTTCATCATAGAAATTATGAAACCGTGGGATCTATTGATATAAATCTATTGTAGACAAATATTTGTAATAAAAATATTTTTGTTTCTCTAGTCAAGTAATATATCTTTCTTATTACTACATATAGATACCTGCTAACTGTAAGTACCCACTAAATATATATGTATAGGGATTAATGTTGTAACTTGTATGTAGTTTTTTTTCTATTATTGATAATATTATGAATGTGTATATTTTTTGATATTAAAGCATGCATTACTTCTGATTGTGTAACAATAAATGACTTACGCTGTATATATTTATATTTTAAATAAATGATTTTTTTTATATAACTGTTTTAGACTACTTATTGTTAGATACTTATTGTTATACTTTTAGGCTACTTTTTACAGTTCCCCGATGGTTGATCATTTCGAAGCTGTAAGTAGTTATAATTTGTAATTCCATGTAAGAAAAATTATAGGAAACTGGTGCACGAATCTGGGACCGCGTAGGTACTTACGTACCCTGATATAATAAGTTATTAAGGTAGGATATCCGAGTGTTGTAAACACGTTTAACTCCGCGCAATGGCGTCATCCGTGAGAGTACGCAGCAATGCGTAGTGGTTGTTAACGTTTCAACCAAACACCGCGCATCTCATGTTTACGATGGAACAATTTTAAGACAACACCGAAACTACATTTTATTTATACGTGTAAATGACATGTTAAATATTCGGAAAATGTCAGACTTATGATATTTTTTCACGAGTGACGTCACAACCAGATGCGCAGAACCGCCCCGATATCTTACCTTTATAGTTATTGTACCACGCTTACGTACTAGGTATTACAACATACAAAATAATAAAATTCACTATTCGAATTTTTCAATATCTTCTTTTTTGCTTTCTAATTAATTTCACAAACTTATACTTTTTTTTCATTTTTACAAATATCAATTTATTAGATATACCTATGTTAATAGGTTGGCAATACGTAATAAATATTAAATTAATAATTTTATTGCGTAATTTCCATCACTAAAAATAAATTTTAGAATTAATTTCTATTTTAAGTAAAACTTGATTTGTTGTAATTTTGTGAATAAGGTATTTTTTCGAGATTATACAAAAATCGAGTTTGATAAAACGATGTGTAATGCGTCGTTAACGACACTTTTTTATACGTGGCAATTGAGGTTTCTGATAACAAACAGTCCAACATACAGTATATTTCTTTAATTTAATTATCATTTTAGCTTATAATCGGCATTTCTCGCATAGGGTGGAGACAAAGTTTTAGGCCGGGCCAAAATTTTGCGAACCAACCATGGATTTTAAATAATATGGTGCGACGTTTTTTTGGAGATTTCATCAAAAGTCGAGTTGTACGAACGGCGAGCCGAAACCAAGTTTCAAGTAGAGCCCAAATTTTACCAAAACCATAGACTACTTATAGGTGTAAACGTCTTTTTTTTCGAGATTTCGAGAAAATTTATAATCGATAAAAACGCGAGTATTTCGTCATTTTTAGCTTTGTTATACGTAGAAAACCGGTTTCGGACCTGTATTGAACATTTCAGGTAGGGTTAAATTTTTGTCAAAACTATGGACTATAATACGGTTTTTTTTTTATTTTGAGAAAACGTTAAGAGATAACGTGTGTTTTTCGTCACTTTCTGCTTTGTTATACGTAAAAAAGGTCCGTAAAAGGAAATAATGAAATACGCGCGAAATTTCGAATAAAATGCAGTGGTTTATTCGAAAATTTTTGACTTAACCCGAATCTTTTAATGTGACTTTTTTACTACCAAAGACTTCGTTTTCAGCCTAAAATGATATCGAAAATAACGTAGTACAATTTATTTTCTCGAACTCCACTTTTGAAAAAATCACGAACGAAATGTTTTATTATAGTCATTGTTTCCATTTTAACCTGCAGAAATTTTTTTAAGTTAATACTGTACTACTAGAATATCAATTTCTACCTAAAAGAATGTATACTCGCCGTTTCGACAAGGCATAAATGCTTTTCAAACAAGAATTCTTTAATTAATAAACTAGATATACCTACATAGGTAGTTTGTGTTTTTATTTTGTGATTAATCCATGAATTTCGTAATTTAACACTGTTAAAGTGCTATTATTCTAAATTTATATTACACTGTAGATAAGCATAATGCGATTACCTATTCATTTTCTAATTAATCTGTTAAGTCATTAAAAGTTTTCCTAAAACGCATCCAGAACGTTTCTTAGCTCCGTTAAATTTAAAATTAATTAATAGATGCAATCTAGTGAGACAAGATTTGAATTTCGTGAGATCGAACATTCACAAAAGTTGAATTAATCTATGAACTTATATGTATTTACATTATATAACAGTTATTGATTTATAGAAATTAGACTTGTACTAATTTCCAAGACTTAAAATTTCTTGTAAGCGCATACAACAAAAAATTAATTAAACTTCTAATTTTTCATAATTTACTTTGATATTATAGTGTAAATAAAACGAAATCAAACGAATTACTATATTTCAGGTATTTACCGACATCGACACTTGCAGATTTTATTTACGCTGGGAAAACTTGACCACAAATCCAATTTATAATGTTTACATTTAAGAATTGAAATCCGAATTATATTTTTCATTTAAAATCTAGTAATATTTCTCCGGTTTTATGCATAACGCCACTAATTGCTACTGTAGTTTATCTGTACTGCCGTGCAGCAGCTACAATAAAAAAAAAACAAGACGAAAGGGTATTTTTTAAAACTTAACGATTTCGTACGTGTATTATGTCGTTTTAGACGTTTTTTGTTGAAAATTGACGCTTCTCGTAGCAAAGGGTGCAAAATAAAAATTTCGAACGAAGTCAACATTTTAGCGAAAAACGATGGACTATGATGAGGCGTTATTTCGCGATTTCGTCAAATGTCGAACTCGACAAAGCAGTGCGGCAAGTGTTACGTTACTTTCGACGTTTCTTTTGTTGGAAATCGGCGCTCCTAAAAAAAACAACTTTTGAAAAACCACACTCGGAGAAAATTGAGACCTCGCGGCAAGTACCTACTCAATATTTTTAAATTTCAATTTTATGAATTCATTGCCAGTATAGCCACTCAACTCGACTCATTTCAAACGCTCGAAACTCTCATTGCATACTTATAAAAAAAATCTTACCTTGCCTGCTTATATAAAAAAATCCGTTAAAATTTTTTCTTTTACGAAAAACGTATTTTAAAGTCATTCAACTTATTTTTACGGACAACTTGAAATCGCGAAATGAAAATTTTTCAACGACACGCCCAAATTTTGCGCAGCGCAAATTTATTTACGCTGGAGAAAAAATCTCGGGACCACGCTATTGACAAGCGAAGAAAATTTTAGAACATTTTATCAATTCTCTTGCGGCACACCTCGGAATCGGAAAATACAAAACTCGGAAAACGTCAAGTTTTATAAAATGTTAAACAGAAAAGTTTTCGGGGAAATGTAAAAATTTATGCAGATGAAATTATGCGCTTTTTAAACACCGTCGTGCATAATTTACTTCATTTAAGGTATTATGTCTTTTTGCGGAGTAAAAAGATACATAGATTTGCTATTCAATTTAAACATCTTTAATTCATAATAAAAATTTAGATTACAAAGGTTAAGCATCGCGGGCTGCCGAAAGTTTTTAGGGGTCGCGGAATTTGCATAAACCTATACTCTCGGCAAAGGGAAATTGCGCATAATTTTGGCTGTAGCTTCTAATTTACATAAGTACCTACTTCTATTGTATATGCATGTTTCCTGTCTACGATTATTATTTATTAAATACACTGACGACGAGATCCATTGTTAAATAATTTATTTGTTTAAGTTGGCAGATATATAGGTACTTACTTGTTGAAACCTACGGTTATGAGTTTCCAAGACCCACATTTTCTCATCCTTAAAATCTCACGAGGCCATAAAATACTGAAAGAATCAAATGAAGAAAATAATGCACTACTCAGACTCGCATGTTTATAGTCATAGAAATATCCACAATTCCTCGTTCTCCGGATCCTTGAACATCGGTATTTGTCTTATTATTACGTATAAAAAAATTGTAATGAAAACGGGTGTTGATGATTTAATGTTTACATTTGTTAATCGGAAAGTTTCTATACAATGTTATTAAGTAATAGGTATACAGTGTGTCCACGGATAACTGATAGTATACGTGTACCTATATTAAATTTTGATATTCTGGATTTAACTCCTGCTTGTCCTCAAACAGTGTTACACAAAAAAAAATGAGTTCAATCATTGATATACAAGGCGATTTTAAAGCAAATTTCTAAACAAAATTAAGAGAACACTTGGGCATAATATGAAAACATACAAAAACAATGATTTGAATAATAAATTGTTCAGAATTAAAAGATAGGCCGCAAATTCACATTTTCAAAAGATCGACGTTTAGAAAATAAAATAAAAATTTGAAAATTACACGTACCTACCTACCTACCTGTACGTTATTCACGATACTATTTATAATTACAATATGAATTAGAATATAATAGGTAATATTTTCGTACAATAACACGTTTGTGTTGACATATCGCAGGCGAATAAAATCCCAGAAAGCAAACAAATCAGCGCTTATACTACTTTCGCCCCAAACACCAATTTGTCATTTAACTCTCGCAATTAAGACTCGAATTACAAAACTTTGCAAGGCAACTGTTGCGAGTGTAAATTTATTCGGATCATATAATATAGAAACGAAGCGCAAGAAAGCCGACGATAGTTAAATTATGCTGCGTCTTGTGAATTTGTTCACGTTTGAGGTAGGTTACCCCCATAAAAAACGAACCACAAAACCCGTTTAAATGAAATTTTGAAGCAATATGTATGTATTATATGTAATATAGAGTGGAAATTATTATCGTGCAATTGAGCAGTTATAACTTTTGCATCCCGAGGGAACAGTTAGGTCTATCGAAGTCCATTTAATGCCAGGGGTTATAGAAGGTTTGATTATACCGGGTGAAATAATTCACATATTGAAATTACGCCTGATCTATATTAAAGTATTAAATCTAAACCGTCGTTCGTGCGTTATTTAAATCTTAAAAATACACAACGATAGTTTTTCTTTATATTATAATAATAGTCCAGGGGAAACTTATAAAAAAATCGGAAAATTAATCGGGGACCTCTCGGGCCTAGTTGGTAATTGTCAGGAAATAAAAACATTAGTTAAGGGTTAAATTTTTAAATAATAGAATAATATATCAATAACGCATCCGCTTACTATGAACTTTTTTTTTCGAATTGTAACCCTGCCGAACTATGCCGAACTTTTAAGCCGAACTATGAAGGATTTGTGTATCAAGTTTGGTTCAGTTTTTATCTCTGCCACTCCGAAAGGAAATGGTGGTCTTTTCGAATTAAATCCCTATCAGCATTTTATATTGGACGATGAAGGGTATACATATGTACTAAGTTTGGTTCAGAACAGTCAAGGTATGTATATTTTTTTACCTTTGCCATTACAAACGAAATGGGTGGCTTTTTCGAATTAAAACCCTACGTATATTTTGACCAGAGATATATAACAAATATATATGTCAAGTTTCGTCCAAATTCCTCAAAATATTTAACCCGACAGTGGTTAACGAAGTTTTTTAGCATAAGCGATAACATGGGGTGTTCCTAAACCCTATACAAAATTTAATTTAATCCTGTTATAAATTAAATCAACAGTGTGGGCTAACACAACAAAATAGTTAGATGAAATTGTTTTTATTGGGGTGTTACTGGACCCCCACGTTACCACTACGGGGTTAAGAGCCTATAAGAAGCATGATACGTTTTTTTTCTAATTTAAATTTAATTCAAATTCAATTTCGGCATAAGAGAAGTTGGCTGGCGTAGGTTTTCAATTATTAAGGGCGGTCGTTTAGGAACGGGTTAGTAGAAAATAACAACAAAAATAAAAAGTCGCATTTTTAATTTCCGATATATATTCCGTTAATCTTAGTTCATTTTTCATAGTTTGTGTTACATTTATCGCTTTAGAGCGGAAAATAATAAGAATAACGGCCAGGGTGTTTAGGACCCACCGACGTAGTCGGATCATCTAAAATATATATATCGTAACATCGTTGAAATAATAGGACCTCCGTAGGAGGTGAGTAGGGCTACGCCTAGATACTTCTAAGTGATAGTAATAGTTTTTTTTGGGTCCTAGATTTGGTTCATATTTTTCTATGTTGGATTTTCTCTTTTTGGATTTCTTTTTTTCTGGTTTTGATTTCAAAATTATATCTACTGTTTTTGGATTGGACTTGGATTTTGTTGCCGGAGATTGACTTGGAAGATCGATTTTGGTTACCACGCGAAGAAAGCTAAGTTTAATCAATTGCCGTTCGGAATAATTTATATTTTTGTTATTGTTTGTATTAATTATTGTTAACGAAGTGTTTCTCGAGAAACATTAGCGTATTTACCTATTTATATAAAATTGTTCATATTAAATTTCGACTTCATTTAGGCCAGATACCAAAATTAACTCTTGTATTGTACGTTTCTTGATAATTTACCTATTGTAACTATTTCACATTGTATAATTTTAGTAATTTTCTCCTTTTTAATAGTTATTGGTATAAGGAAAATTACTTGGCGCCCTTTATTTTTTTTATTATTAGAACCCGACCGAACTCCACTGTTCAAAAGCTAGCCGACAGGCCTCTAAATTTTATTAAGTGCTACTCTAAGTTTTGTTATTATTAAATAATTATTTTTCGATCATAATTTATTTTATTTTTATCATTTATTTTTTTTGCACGTAACAAGCATACCTACAACATAACATCAACTCGAAAGATAAACGACAGTTTTAATTCGGCGTTTAATTTTGAGATTGTACGCTTTAATTAGAGCAACATGATTTTAATTAGATCGACCCGATCACACTCACTCAAAACAGGAAAAAATACTACTTTACACTTACTTTAATATTATATTACATACATAATATTTAAGTAAATTATTTAAAAACGCGCTCGCCTTAGTCCATCACCGTCCTCCTGGTTCAGGGGAGTCCCCAGTGACAGCGGGAAGATTTTTTTTAAATCCCCTAGTGCGGGTGCAGACACGGTAGCTGGGGTCGCTGTAATTAACAAGGTATATAGAAAAACAATCATAATAAAAACGACACCGTTTAACTGTGAATATTACGGATTCAAAACCAAAAACAAATCCGAAAATAAAATGTAAGTACTTACCTCGACCCACTCTAGATCCGCGATGCGAAAGACGATTTCGCGGAAATCACAGTAGCTGCAGAGGTGATCGGGCGGTACCACGTCTCCCCCGACAACCAACTTCTGGGCAACTAAGTGCCCCGCGACAAGGAGCTTGTCCTTGTTCAGGCGACCTTGTAAAAACAGTTGAAGAATTTCGTTGACAGTTAGTCCATCGATATTCATTTTTAGGCAGCGAAATGAATACTGGAAACTAAAATTATGTATTTATACCAAAGAGAACAAAAGGTAAGTAAATCCCACTCCGGGATTTATATACCTGAAGGCCTATAACAACCATTAGTACTGTTAAGGATCTTTATGGCCAGCAGGTAGCTGGGCCTCGTGGAGGGCCGGCTATCCTGAACTGAAAAGTAAGAGACCAACGCTTGGCAAGTGATGACCGGCGTAACAGGTCCTACCAGAAAAGTTCAAACATAAAATGGTCCTTCGAGCCGGATTTATTGGCGAAAAAGCATAAAAATAAAAAATTTTAAAAAACGTGAATAAAAGTGAGTGCATCGGCCTCAAAAATTGTCCAGGAACCAAGCAACCGAACCAAACAACTGAATAGGGTAAGTGCGCCTCCTTTTTCAATTTAGTCCCATTATTATTGTATTGGTAATAGCTTCGATCTGAGTTAATAATAATGGTCGAGTTAGAACTATTAATTAAGAGACGGGGAATAGTAAAGGGGCAAGTAACGCGGTTTCAAACGTATTTGGACGGTGTATCCGGGCAGCTAAACGTAGATAAAGCGCAGGTAACTAGCAGAATTATGAGTATTGAACCGTTATTGAACCGATTTAACGCGTTACAGTTCGAGGTCGAAACGGTTCAAAGTGAGCCTGAGCAGGAGGAATTGCATGAAAGAGAACGAGTAAATTTTGAGGAATTAAACTTTGCCTGCATTGCTCGAGCAAAAAACCTCATTAGCGCAGATGATACGAAGCAAGCGAATAATGCCACGCAAAGCGGTGTCGATCCAAACGGTACACTAGTTAACAACGTACGCTTGCCGTTAATCCATTTACCGATTTATTGCGGAGACTATGATACGTGGGCAGAATTCAGGGATACATTTAATTCGCTGGTACACGAGAACGGAGTGATTAGTAATGTCCAAAAATTTCATTACTTGAAGGCGGCACTCAAAGGCGAAGCTAGCCAGATTATAGCGTCATTGCAAATCAGCAATGACAATTATTTAGTTGCATGGGACTCGTTGGTAGAAAGGTACGAAAACAAGCGTCTAATTGTCAATAGTCACTTGAATGCCTTGTTTAATTTGCCAACAATGGTAAGGGAATGTAAGGTTCAATTGCGCAAATTATTGGATGGTATGACCAAGCATTTGAGGGGGCTCAAGGCTTTAGGTCAACCAGTGGACTATTGGGATACGTTAATTGTTTACATTATCGTACAAAAATTTGATCAAATCACAAAACGCGAATGGGAAGGTCAACATACCAACGCCGAATTACCCACCGTAAATAATTTGTCGGTATTTTTAAAGCATAAATGCGAACTTTTAGAAACGTTAAACGCGCCGCCTGGAAGTGCAATTAGGGTCAGCGAAAAACCCAAAGTCAATAGCGGGTTGTACAAGAGAACGAATACACTAGTAGCCATAAACGACAAATTTTGCAAGCGTCCCTAAGCAGGTAGTTTGTGCACTTTGCAAAGATTCCCACGCGTTGACACAATGCAGCAAGTTTAAGGCGGCAGATGTAAACGAGAAGGTAAGCATCGTAAAAGCTAAAAATTTATGTTTTAATTGTTTGAAGGGTGGTCATTCGGGAAAATATTGCAAGTCGCCTCGTTGTAAAATCTGTAATAGAAAGCATCACGAACTGCTGCATTTAAATAACAACGATAATGAACTGATGTAAATCAGTTCTCGCATTCGAATTTAGAAGTTGATCAAAATTTAGAAAATTCAGCGACAACAATTGTAAACCACGCATTAAACGATCACAGTGAGGTATTGCTCTCAACCGCCACGGTAAAGGCGATGGGTCCAATCGGCAACGTAAACGAATGCAGGGTGCTTTTGGATAGCGGGAGTCAGTCAAATTTTATAACGAACGCATTATGCGAGCAGTTAGGGTTAAAAAGAAATAAAATTAACTTGACGGTAACGGGAATAGGTGAAATAGAAACGAATATGAAGCAAAATGTAGAGGTAGTGATTAAATTAATTAACAATTCGTATGAGACAAAAATTTCCTGCATCGTACTTCCAAGAATAAACGGTAAAATTCCGAATGTTTCATTCGACCCGAAAGTTGTAACGACACCGGCAAATCTAAAATTAGCCGATAAGAAATTTAACGAGGCCGATAAAATTGACATGTTGTTAGGATCGCAAATATTTTGGTCGTTATTATGCGTCGGACAAGCAAAAATAAAGGGTACCGACATCATAATGCATAACATCTAAATTGTGGTGGGAGGGACCAAATTGGTTATATTTAGCCGAGAATGAATAGCCAATAGGTTGCCTAAACGATATACGCAGCTTGGACGATACAATTGAGAGAAAGGTATTGATAAGCATTAGCAAAAAAAGTGAAATGTTCTTGTTCTCCAGATATTCAACGATATCAAAATTACGACGCTGCGTCGCGTATTGTTTAAAGTTCAAAAACAACGCGTTAAAACCAAACCACGAACGTAACACGCAACATTTAACGGTTGGAGAATTAAATCGGGCACTGATTGTTTTAATAAAAATCGCGCAAAATGAAGTATTCGAGATAGAAATAACGAAATTAAGGGCGAAAGAAACAATATCGAAAGGAAAATTGCTGCCTTTAAATGCATTTTTAGATAGTGAAGGGGCGCTTCGGGTAGGGGGAAGATTAGGTAATTCTTTATTTAATATAAATAAGCAGCATCCCATTATATTACCGCCCAAACATAAATTAACTTTGTTAATTTTTCAAAACGAGCATAGGATAACCTTACATTCCGGGCCACAAGCAGTGTTAGCCTCGCTTAGAGAGAAATACTGGCCCATTTCAGGAAGAAATACAATTAAAAAGATAATACGCGAGTGTATTCCTTGTTTTCGTGCTAAACCAAGGACCTGTGAGTACGTCATGGGTGCTCTGCCCAAAGATAGGGTGACGCCTTCAAGTCCATTTAATGTTTGTGGCGTCGACTATTGTGGGCCTTTAATGGTAAAAGATAGAAAGGGTCGAGGCTGCAAAATCACAAAGGCGTACGTTGCAATATTCGTTTGCTTTGTTCCAAAAGCGATACATTTAGAATTGGTATCCGACTTAACATCCGAGACCTTTATAGCAGCACTGCGTAGGTTTGCAGCAAGAAGGGGAAAACCTAGCAAAATTTACTCGGACAACGGCCTAAACTTTGTTGGTGCGGACAAAGCGTTGCGAGATTTTCTAGTAGCGCACAATTCGGGCGAGGAAAAAGGAGGTTTTGTAAAAATTGTAGCAAATGAGGGTGTAAATTGGACCTTTATTCCTCCTCGGTCACCGCATTTTGGTGGGTTGTGGGAGGCAGGGGTAAAAAAGGTAAAGCATCATTTAAAACGTACCGTTGGCAACGCGTTATGTACCTTCGAGGAAATGTATACTGTATTGACTCAGATCGAAGCAGTACTAAACTCACGTCCCCTTACCCCCCCTAAGTACCGATCCAACAGACCTAAATCCCTTGTCCCCGGCGCACTTTCTGATTGGACGGAGTTTAATGGGACCGCCAGTCGAAAACGTATTGGCAATCAACGACAATCGACTGAGTAGATTCCAAATGGTACAAAAGCTGGTGCAGCATTTTTGGACAAGGTGGTCCAAGGAATTCATAGGAGAACTACAGTCCAGGGTCAAATGGAGGACACATGCGGTCAATCGAATGCAGCCCGGAGCCCTGGTCATCCTACGTGAGGACAATCTCCCGCCCCTCCAATGGCGACTTGGGCGCATCGTAGCGGTTCACCCTAGAGGTGATAATGTGGTGCGTGTAGTGACCGTCTCATGCGCTAATGGGGTAACAGTGAAGCGCGCTGTACATAAAATTTGTTTGTTGCCCACTATTAACGATGATAAGTAGTTTGTTTGACTTACAACCAACATTTTTTTCAAGTAGTGTTATTGTTTAAATTAGTTATTAAAAAAATATATATGTATGCGTCCCCAGGTAGGCGGGACTTATGTTAGGGATCTTTATGGCCAGCAGGTAGCTGGGCCTCATGGAGGGTCGGCTATCCTGAACCGAGGAATAAGAGACCAACGCTTGGCAAGTGATGACCGGCGTAACAGGTCCTACCAGAAAAGTTCAAACAAGTACCTTTTCAAAGATTTCCGGCGATAGTAGTAGATAGTAGTATAGGATAGTGCGGTTATTTAACCTTGACCGATTTCTCCTAATTGTTTTGGGGATAGCTAGACGGGTTTTATTTAAAGTACCTGCTGTTACCGATTACTTAAAAAAGCCTAAACCATTGTTCGCAAATGATAATAAAGACACAGAAGAGAAAGCTTACATTCTTTATTAATTTTACGGGCAGGAGGGTGTCTAGAACTTAGCGAAACGTCTGATTAGATGGTACTATAGCAAATTTCTTATACATAGACAACCATATTAACGCTAGTTCCTTGAAGAGACAATTTAAAAGCTTATTATCGGTCCCGGTTTGTTTATGACCTACTGATTTACGAATTCTCAAACGTTTGGTATGGCAGGTAGAAGTTCTTTCTGAGAACGGATTTGCCTAGTATAGTTCGAATTCTCAATCTATACATTCAAGATAGGTTTCGATGCACGTCATCAATAAGAAGTGAATAAATTGTATATTTGTAATGTTCAGTTTAAAGTTTTGAACGTGGCATATTCTATAAATGATTTACCTGCACACATATAACATGACAAAGAAAGGCTGCAATTTATTAGTACCTAATGTAAAAATAGGTACGAGGTTTTATTGATGACGTATGTTGGAACCTATCTTGAATAACGTATAATTAAACACACTACTTCTATCTGTACTGAAAATAATATAACGTGCATTTTACTTTGCGCGTACCTGCGCCACCCCGAAACTGTCAGTTTCGATAATTCGCTTTCTTGAATTCGCTAATGACCCTGTTATTACAGAATAAGAATGATGTGGTTTTTCATTTCCCATTTATTTAAAATATTTTGCGAAAACTTATTGCCGATTTTTTCACCTCTTGGTGAATTTATTTGATAGGTATTTCCCATAGAATCTAATCTTACTTTAACCGTACTTTTCACGGCCAACTGTTTTCACGGTAAATACCTATACGGTTACTGATAAATTTACCAAGAGATGGAAAAATCGGCTCTAAGATCGAGAGTAAGTTTTCGCAAAATATTCTAAATAAACGGGAAACGAAAAACCACATCATTCTTATTTTGAACGTCGTACATCGAGAACGATTCATATCTAATTACTAGTTATTATCGCACCCAAGTAAGCGAATTATCGAAACTGGTCCTTTCGGGGTGGCGCAGGTACGCGCAAAGTATAAACGTTTCTCTCGTTCCGTTCTTCTTTATTGTTCAACTTATTTGTAAATTTTATTTGGTACTCGTATTCGCCATTCATGACTTGTTTGGTGTATTGAGCTTGGACCAACGTTAAAAATTGTTGTTTATTAAAAGCTTTTAAATGACATACGACTTGAAATGCGTTTCCATTTGAAATTTTTTAGTTGACCTCCACCTCCCACTCCCGTAGGTTACACACCTAAACATTTTCAATCAAAAATTGTGCCCTAAAAATAATGAAATAGGTAGGTAACTGCGTGTTCGCCGATTTTTCCATATAGGTACCCAACAATTTCCGAAAAAAAGGTGCGGGGCCAAGCTTTGTGGACATTTGGTATATCTATGCCATTTAAAACAAAACAAAACGAAATTTTTAACATTATGTTTAAATCTAATAACATTTGCAACCATTTCATTCTGTTTATAATAATAACACTTAAATTTTAAATAGCTGATTTATAATTCATATTGTTTATTACAAACTACATTATTTTTTATTACACATCTTATTATTATTATTAAAAATTATGTAGTAGCAGAGGTAGGTTTCTGACGTTTTCTAACTATTTAAAACTTGCCTGCAGTTTCGAATGTATATACCTTTATATATCTGTCAGGATTATTTGGGTAATAAATATTTCTAACAAGACCACGTGCCGAGCTGTAGAGGTCTGCACATTCTTTCTCTTTCTGTGAGCCCTCTTTGTTTAATTGTGAAATTTTATAAAAACATTTGTACGATTATCATGTTCTATTAAAGATACTATTCTATATACTATTCTATTCTAAAGATACTGTTCTATTAAAGACTTGATCGACATCTTAAATGATATAAAAAAAACGTTCTCTAGGCAATGACAAAACATGAGCTTGATATGTTGACGCATATATGAAATTTTGAATTTTATTCATAAAAGTAAACTTATAGGCAACGTTTTTTCAATAAAAAATCTATTTCTACTTCAGCTATCTTCATCAAAACTTGTTATCTCCTAGATATTGTATTGAACATTATACATTGTAAAATTGAAGCCGCAATTTAAATTGGATTTTAAATTGTGTATAAAAGTTCTAATTTCGTTATTAATAATTTTATATTAAATTTTAAAAACTCAAATGATAGATAATTTGATGGCAAAAAATCTCCAAATAAGAGAATTTTATAGAATTTAAAAATAAAGAATATAATTCACTTCTAATGGTCGCCGGGAATAGAATATACCCTCCCCTTAAGGGATACATATTATATAAAACACCGGTCATCTGAACCGACTCTAAAAGTATTTAACAATATCGCCTTTTAGTTTTACATTTAAAACGAATTGCAAAATCTCCAAATAAGAGAATTTTATAGAATTTAAAAATAAAGAATATAATTCACTTCTAATGGTCGCCGGGAATAGAATATACTCTCCCCTTAAGGGATACATATTATATAAAACACCGGTCATCTGAACCGACTCTAAAAGTATTTAACAATATCGCCTTTTAGTTTTACATTTAAAACGAATTGCAAAACGTGAAAGAAATAAGGCCCTTAATATCGAATTTGATTCTTATAATTTCCTGGTCTTAAACTTATTTGACCATTTTATCGAGCGTTTTGTTTTAACCCACGGATTAATTTACAAAATTATGTGGATTTAATTTAATTCGGCATTTAACTACGCGTTTACGATTTTAATTTCGTTTTTTTTTTATTTCTAATTCATCGTCTTTTATTTTTAATTGCACGATTTTATTTTAATTAAGAGATTTTGAATTTAATTCGGCGTTTAATCGGCCATCTTATTTTAATTTAACAGTGTTTAATTAATTACGCGTTATTGATTTTGATTTTAAATCTATGTTTAACGTGTAAATTGAGTTTTGTGCCAATGTATTCTTGGTTCTAACATAAAATGACGCGGTCGGTGTGTGTTTAAAAAAACACGTCATCGATATTATAAAGATCAAAATTATAGGTGATCACGTAACGCACGAACTCTATTTTAAAAATTAACAATTTTGTAATTTGTGAAATTAAAAGAATGGCTGTCGCATATCGTCATCAACATTAAAACTTTTTGTAATTGTTGTAATATTACTTACTTATATCCTGTAAATAAATAAAACGAATTTCGGCAAAAACTTATTTGTTCTGAAAATTCGTGGTATCGAAGATTTTTGAGGTTTATTTAAAAACATAAAAGTAAAGGCCTTCGCAAAAATCCAGATTGATAATGATTTTTTAATGAGTTAAAATCTAATTTTACTGACAATGAGCTGTAGTAACAGATTAGATTGAAAGTGAATAATAATCTTAATACTAATATAAATACATAACATTACTGTCATAACATCAACACAGCTACTCGATCGATGAATATTTTTCCTTTGGTATTTAAGTAAAATTTAAAAAAAAATGTCGAAGACGAAGTAGTTAAATAATTTGTAATGCGTTTATCTCGAATTTAACCCCTTTTTACCAAAGCATGTCTCGTACGTGTATAACTTGGAACGAATTATTGGTTTTATATTTTTTTCACAAAAGATCCAGTTTTCGAATAAAACAGGCTTTTAAGCTTTTTTTTTCAAAATACCTTTGATTGAAAAGGACCACGCACACTTTATATGGAAAACTAGGAACCACTCAAATCGATTTTTTTTTATATCAATCGACGCGTCTTAATGTGACGAATAATTATTATCATTGCGCCAATTTTGTTAATTTATAAATAAAGCCGCAATCTTTAATTAACGCTCTTATGAGAATTTCGTGAGAGCAAAAGAGAAGCCACTAAAATCAAATTTGTTTGAGTTCATAAATCAACTTTGTTATTTATTGCGGGGTACTAAACAACGACGGGTCGGTACCTACCTACTTAAACTGGCTTGAGATTTAAAACGATTGAAATAATTCTTTAAATGGCTTAAAAATTCTTGGCTTTGTGCACATTAAAAATGTATACAAAACTAAGAGATTATTTGTACCTATCTATAAAAAGATAATTTTGTCAAAAGAGCGTAACCCATACTTTCTATTAAAATGAATTATTGAATTAAATAAAGATATAATCTGTTAAAATCTGGTAACAATATTTCGATTTTTTTCACCGGAAAAATCAATTTGTATTTCCGCCAAACATATCTTCTAATAGCTACACGACAACACAACATGTGTTCTCCGGTAAAATTTACTTTTTGTGGGTCACGCACTTCTGGAAAACCTACTTTGATATTTACATCAGCTTGCTTTTTACAATTGCTGTTATAATACAGTTGCTGTTGCTGTTAACGCTAATAATTGGAAATAAAGTCTATTAATATATTAATAACATTAACAAACAATTCAAATAAAAAACAATTCATATTCATGAATAACAAATCAATAAAAAAAAAATTCTTCATATATTCAAAATTGTGACTCAAATAAATAAATAATAAAATTATCCAATACAAGACAAAAATACACATAATGTAGCTGTTTATTTTTCTACCTCTATTAAAAATGTTCACCATAAAATATCTATAGGTAACTCCAAATTATTAATTTTAATTTAGTGGGGGTAGTAGTGACCAGCCTCATTAAAGATATCTGTCAAATAACTTTAAAATAACTTTGTAATGTAATAAATAATTCAATAAATCATTAATATTGAAAAATCGGCATATGTATATCGGCCAAAAAAGAAATCTTCCGCATAAAATTGTGGCTATTATAACAATTACGGCCTATCCAAACCTATAGGCAATTCACGTCATCAATAAAAAGTCACTAGATTGTTTATTTGTAATTCGGTTTAAAGTTTGGAAAGTGACATGATAGATGATTTACTTGCGCATATATTAGATGGTATAAAGAAAGACTACAATTTATTAGAACTGTGAAAATACGAGGTACGAGGTGTCAGCACTGTGTGAAACGTCATCATCCAGTAACCCTTTATCGATGACATAAATTGCCTATAGGTTTGGATAAAATGTAACTAACAAAACTATTAGTTTTTAGGCAATTCTTTTATTCCAGGTTTTAAGCTCGCTTACAATTCGCCCTTCCTAATTCTATTCTAACGACTCTAAAATAGTAGGATTGAATTCAGAATTGAAATGCTAACGTCAATTCAATATGAATACGGGTTTAAAATTCTTAATTACAAGGAATCGAACAATATAATACTCTATGAGCACTATTTTACCGTTTTCTACCTGCTACTTACATTTGTGTCGTTTCTTAGAAACGTATTTACCATGACCCCTCCATAAATAACGAGCGACAGATTTATAAACTTCCGACATAATTTAAAGCCCAAATTTTTTCAATGAATTGTTCATTAACGGGTTTAATAATGAAGTTACAGATTTGGCGCAATGATAATAATTATTCGTCACATTAAGACGCGTCGATTGATATAAAAAAAATCGATTTGAGTGGTTCCTAGTTTTCCATATAAAGTGTGCGTGGTCCTTTATTTGATAGCAAAACTTTTCGTTACATTGCTTTTGCAAGAAATTCTAGGATACACTAATAAGAATTAGCAATTCATACTTATTTATAGTGAAAAAAAAACAAACAAAAAATGTTTATATATACTTGCCGATCAAATTTTTGTAATCACAACAACAAAAAATGTTGACTAAAATGTTCGCGATTTTTCTAAGATTAAAATAAAATTCTATTTAGCTGTGTATAAGAAAATAAATTCGAACGAGAGTAAGGAATAAAGTGCATAAAACGACAATTTAATTCAATTTTTAGACAATATTTTTTTATAAGGCGCATAAACTTACCCTGTTAAAAATATGTGTAGCTATTTATGTTTATTTTCCTTTTCCCAAATTCTCGCCGACGCTCTTAAAATAACATATTTACCTACACGAAACCCTCGGGGGTTTGTTTCGGCAGTCTAAAATTTGTGCGCATCTAACGTTAGATTGTCGCATAATAAACTGAATTTCTGGTAATCGTTTTCCAGCTGTTCATATTTGCAGATGTAATCCCGTCGGAAAATATAGGATACAGTATTTGTTTAGCGGAAACTAAGTTCTTCCCTTTACTACAAATATAATGTTTGGAGCTTATATAATAGAACCCCTGACGCTATGTGTTGATACAATGTATTTTAATAAATATGCATATTTGGCCTTTGTTGATAATTAAAACTCGTCTGTAATTTATATCACGACTGCCCTTAGTAAACATTTAATTGTTATTAAATTATATATGTATAATTAGAAAAATCTCAATTTATAACTAAATTGACGTCGGAAAGCATGCATTTTTTGTCCTAAAAATTATGATATCAATAGATATACATTCAAATCTCTCTAAGTCGAATCATCACTTGCCACCTAAAAACGTTCGACTTAAAAGGAAAGTTCAAGTTACAGAAATGTAACAGAAATTACTCAATAATCAGAATTTAGAACTACATACGATCAAAATAAAAATAAATATGCAAACGACATCCAATTTTTAATTGATAACGTAGCTACAAAATATTTATATACTACGCTTGTTTACGTAAATAATGTTTAGATATTGTTCTTGGAACAATATCGCCCGTCGGCGTCGTCGTAATAATTTCCTAAATGTGCTTGCTTTTAAAGGTTAATTAATTCAATCGTAGTTCGACTTATCGAAATAAATTTTGACGCATTTGTATTGCAAATGCCAAACGAAAATGTTCGAGACACAGAGGCGTTCGACTTAGTGTCGGTTTATCAATCACCTGTTAACGCTAATTATTAGATAGTTGTCATATAAATTATTGTCAAAACAGGAAATTAACCGATGATTAAGCGTTAACAGGCGATTGAAAAACCGACCCCTAGATGAAGAGAAACGAGAAAATGAAAATTTATTTACCTACAGCAGAACTAGTTAAATTAAATATTCAAATTATTTGCCTTTACAACCCAACATTATTTGGAATTACGGGAGCAATGCTGAAAAGGGTTTAACAGCGATTATTCTTCGTTTTGATATTCTGCACAGTTAGATGTCCGTTTTGCAATTGTAACGTTATAAATAAATATTTGAGAATGCTAAGGTGGCACTGCCAGAACGAACTTAAAATGAAAAAGAATGCGTTTTATATACTGTTCGTTACTCTCTATGCAAGTTTTAAATTTCCTCAAAAACCGCACAGACACATCGATTTTCGATTTTTTTTATTAGTACTACCTTAAATTAACCTTTATCATCATAGCTCATCATACTTCATCATCGTAACTATCATAATAATCGTTCCATATTTTTAAACAGTTGTATATGTATATCGACTTTTCAGTTTAATACTTTAAGAATTTTAGTGCACTGATTATAACAATAAACGTGTACTCAATTCATTGTTAATTGGAAAAATATAAAGTTATAATATATACGAATAGAAACAAATATTTACAAAAATCTCAGATTTCTCGATGGAAAAAATCTATTAAACGTAATTGGAAAATTTTACGAAGTCGCTTGTTGATAGGTAATTACCGACGTAACTCGAGTTCATATCTGCGGGCAATTCGATCGAAAGAGATAGATCTCATTTTATTTTTATAAAACTCGTCGAGATTTTAGAATCGACAACTTCCAAACTATCGTTGGCACATTTTCAATTTATTTTGTGTATTAGGTACTGAAAGAGCTAGCGAAATCCCGGGTGTGGTTGAACTTAATCAGTCGAAGAAATGAACAGAAAATGAGAAAAATTAGTGTCAGACTAATTTGACTAGATTATTTTTAGAGAAAGTCTTCTATTACGATTATTTATATTTATTATTGTTCGATATAACAGATATTCTTAAACAAAAATTAATTTTAATTACTATATCTATCACTTAATACAACATATTTTGTGTTAATGCATTTTTATGTTGCTATTTATAATAAGACATATGTACACTGGCGCAAAATATGTTGTATTAATCCTTTGTGTTTGTAATCCTTTTAGAGAACACAACACTTGCGCACTCACACGGAATAAAGCCTTGTAAACCGAACGAGCACTCCTCGCACAAACGAATAATACGATGCCGTAATTTAAAATTCGATCTACTGAAACAAGCACTACCGCTCTGTACCACTAACACGAATGATCTGAAACGGTTTTGCCAGAGCTCTATATATAGATGCATTGGATGCTAGGAAATCCCGTTATTTTAAAAACATTCAGTTCTTTGTTCGCACTGATAAGATATAAAAGTAGGTGGCGCACATGTTTTATTAGTTGTTTTGTCTGTGTTTCGGTCGCATAAAAATGCGATTAAACTTTCATCTGGTTTATGGTTTTCAATAGAGAATAGTTTAATAGAATGGAAAATAATAGTTTAAGAATATCTGTTATATCAAACAATAGATAAATAATCGTAATAGAAAACATTCTCTAAAAACAATCTAGTCAAATTAATCTGATACTAATTTTTCTCATTTTCTGTTAATTTCTTCCTGATTAAGTTTCAACCACACCCGGGATTTCGCAGCCCTTTCAGTACCTAATACACAAAACAAATTGAAAATGTGCCAACGGTAGTTTGGAAGTTGTCGATTCTAAAATCTAGACGAGTTTTATAAAAATAAAATATAGAATAAATAGTTTAGGAACGTAAAAATTTCATTAATTCGATGTAAAAATAAAATGATACCTATTATGTAATAATTTCGGACGGCCGAGTCATAAAGCTTTTGTAAAATGTAATTTTCTATATTGAAACACAGTACCTATAATTAAATGTAACGGACTTGATTTTGCGCCTACGCTTTTAATTAATGCAATTTACGTTGAAATTAAATTCGGTTTCGTTTACAGAATTTTTAAGATCCTGTTCTTTCGCGACATTTTCAAATGTAGATAAGATGTTTTGCTAGCACTTGATTTACGAATAAGAAAACTATCATCAAATCCGACACATCATCGAACAGTTTGACTTAAACAGTTTTACCAAAATCGATATTGCAAATCAAATAATCGTGACGCATGTAAAGTTGGCAAAATTTTATTTGCTGCGCGCCTTCCGAAAATCAGATTTTATTCCTCTGACACCTAAAAATTTTCGAATAGTAAAAGAATGTGTCTTTTTATCGAGGCTTATTAGTTTAATTTTCCTTCGCGTTCGACTCGCTTTTGGGGTTTCAAAGCATTTCAGTTATTGGGAATATGTCAGAGTTCGATGGGAAATTTGATCGCCGACTGTTTGGCAAGATATTTTTCGTGCATGATTATATAAAGACGGCATATTTCAATAATGTTTTATCGAAAATGTATTTCGTTAAACATAATTGATTATTTGCCTGTTGCAGCAAAATTCGAGAATCTATAGCCACTTTATTATACTCCTTATCTAGATATTATAAAACATGAAGAAAGTGCATATTGTATTTTGCAATTTATAACATCAATTAATCGTTAGTACTTAAATAAAAAAAATTGCATTTTGATGAAATGAGAGCAGGAATCGTACTGGAGTTTGATTAAAAAAAAATGTAAATAGTGACAGAAAATTTTTAAAATATGTACTTTTAAAGTAATTTATTCCAAAATTATATATTTTTATGCAGTAAAATTATTCGAATAATCCATATCTATATTGCCTTTATACCACAGAATTATACATTTACTCTATTTTTAATTAAAAAACTTTTCGTGTGCCCTTAAGCATTGAAAATTTGAGAAAATGACAAAATGAAAAATGACAAAACACGAGCTTGATATGTGACGCATATATGAAATTTTGAATTTTATTCATAAAAGTAAACTTATACGCAACATTTTTTCAATAAAAAATCTATTTCTACTTCAGCTATCTTCATCAAAACTTGTTATCTCCTAGATATTGTATTGAACATTATACATTGTAAAATTGAAGCCGCAATTTAAATTGGATTTTGAATTGTGTACAAAAGTTCTAATTTCGTTATTAATAATTTTATATTAAATTTTAAAAACTCAAATGATAGATAATTTGATGGCGAAAAATCTTCAAATGAGAGAATTTTGTAGAATTTAAAAATAAAGAATATAATTCACTTCTAATGGTCGCCGGGAATAGACTATACCCTTCCCTTAATTGCAGGGCGGTTTGTTAAACGCAGGGCACCATCCATGCGGTTAGATCCTGATGGCCACGAGTGCAAGTACGCGAACAACTAATCAGCATTTATTAATATAAATTCCGAAAATAAATGTGGCAAATTAAATAAACATAATACCCAACCAGATCGGACCTATTGTATGAAAGTAAAAGTTTAAGATCGAAATGATGCAACAAGTTACAATTTCATGTACCACGAGACTAATGCACAAAATTAAAAATATCACGCAAATTTCAAAATGTAACCGCATGACATAAATTTAAATATAAATAAAAGGATAATCATTCACAAACATTATGGATAAATAAATCATGTGACCAACCTGAGATACTGCGAATACACACGCCAAAATAATTAAAAATAAAAGCGATCTTGACCGTCGTAAGGCGGTCAAATTAAGTGTCCTACCCTGTTCTAAAGTAAAGGATGCATGCTCGGCAAAAACATCCCTCTCGCGTAATCCTGCGCGTTGCATCCCTAAAAGCGGCGCCGACCGTGATTTGAAATTTTAAACATGTACGTGATAGACGTTACACCACAATACCTAACTTAAATTCAAAAAAATTTAATTTAATCAAAATTATCCTTTAGCTACTCTAATCTCTATATGTGATAAAGGTCTCATTATTAATGTAGGTATTCCTTAGGTTGAACTTTCTAACGTACCTTCTTTCATACCTTGCCGATGATTTTGTAATTACATACGATAATCCGTTTAAAGCTTTAAGTAACAAACACTGTAACCAGATCGTATTTTCTACGGCACCTAAATATTATGAAAACTCCCGCTATCTCAAACTTTTCTCGGCTCAACGAAATAATGGCTATTGTTAAATGTAAAGATTATATAAACGAAAATTTCTAATTCTTTATGAAACCAATTGCAAATTCCATTATTCCGTCAATCAGTAACAAACTATTAAATTATTAATACATAGGCAATTAATTATTACTTGTTACATTACGTTTCACACCAAATCAGTCACGTCGGACGCTGCAGGATTCGACCAACGGCTATATCATTAAAATATAAGGCAATAACATGATTCTGTTTCAGACCAAAAGCACCACCACATCCAGTCCAGTCATAATCAGTCGCATTAAGACCGATTGTGATTCATTTGGTCAAGAATTCGACGAGTCCCGCGATCAGAATGTCCCGGAAGTGAGGGTATATAGGGCAAAATGCTCTTTTTCAATTTTCTCGAAACATTTCTTATTTTAATCAGTCAATTCTCAAAAAAAAATCAAGTTTTTACTAAAAAACAAATAATTGTGGTGATCAGGATGAGCATTTATTAATTTAAGCTATAAGAAACTGTAAAAACTCAGAATTTTCAGTTATACAACCTTTACTTATGTTGGTGTAGATTGTGTCGGCCCAATTTTTCCATTAGAAAGTACTATAACATTTCCCCTAAGCATAAGTCGCGAAAACATGAGAAAGTTCGCTTCGAGATCCACATGATGGTGCCAAATTCAACGACCTAGCTACTGGCGCGTGTACATTTTTATTGCTTTGAAAGTATTTTTATTTGGGCTTAGACACTTGTAAACCTTAATAAAAATGTAGCCGTGCCAGCAGTTAGGTCATTCAATTTTGCCCCACCATGTAAGGTGGTGCAAAGCGCACTTTCTAATGATATACGACTCATGGATGAGGACTTATGATGACTCATGAGGATTTGTTCGTGCAGTTAATGCAGTGTTGCCAAACGGATACGGTCTTGCCCCCACTTTCGTACCCTTTACAAAAAAAAGAAACATTCGTATAATTCTTAGGAGTAAAAATAAGTATTCGAATATAAGGGTAGACTATTAAAGTAGTTACCAATAGCCGAAGTGATGCTATTTCAAACACAATTAGCATAACTAGTGTGAATGCTAAAACTTCAGCTAACGCAAAAACGCACCGAGACGCGGTGGGACCTTACCACACCTTGCTCAAATAAGGGTTTTTGAGAAGTCTGAATGTCTATGTATCTAAAAAAATGTTTATTATGTATCGCTTGTATTTGCCACGGGCAAAGGTCGTAAAGTGGGCAAAGTTGACAATGTCCGGGCAATGTCCGCATTGCTCATCGTTTTTCGTTGTTCCAGTCAGTTCAAAATATATCAACATAATTTCATTATCTATAATTATATTTATCTATATCATAATTTTAATTATTTGCCGATTATTTTGAGTAGCACTCAAAAATGAATATCTATGTAAACGGAAGTAATATCTTTCAACCGTTTATAAATATTATATTAGCAGTACCTTCAATTTCAATTTACATCGCGCTTCGAAGCATCACGTAGGAAATTGATTCAATTTATAAGGACATTCAGTTATAAATCGTGTGGTTAACCACTTATACTGCGTACTCTGCAATACACCTATAAAATGATTATCCTTTAAAACGGCGTACAAACCCAATTTCGTAATAAACCGTAGCATCTTTTCTCGTAGTTAATCCTGAAAATAAAATACCTACAAATCGCAATGTTCATTATACTTACAATTAAGTAGATATTTCCTATTAATTTTCCCTAGATTTCAAATATAAATTTACTGTAGTAACATAAATGCGAAAATTAATATCTATATTATATTACAAGACAATATTAATAAGTAGATCATTTAGTTTGGAAGTTAAAGAAAAAGTGATGTAAGAACAGAATTTTGATATTTCTTCTAATAAAATTAGAAAGAGAATAAACTTGTTAGTAGTACAATAATTGAGAATAGAATTTAACAAAATTGTGAAATGTGACTGTTTTATGGTCGAAACTTAAAAATTTGATTTCATCTCGCTGAACAGTACGTTCAAGATTTTTACCACAATAACCGACACGTTAAGAGTTAAGAATAAACAAATTTCAGAAGGCGCTTATTATCATGTCACATATTAATTATTATACTTTGCCCTCGAACTTTTGGCTGTGCTCCCGACGCGACGCGTCGCGACGTCGCTAGGCAACCTCCACTTTCGCCTACGCAATCGAATCTTCTATTTGAATTGAAACATTCAAAAATACCTACGCATTTCTTAAGGTTTACTATTCAAATGTACGGCGCAATATGCGCTGTTATAAAGACGTTGCTTTTTGTCTCCTTAGACAGGACATTATTATTAGGTAATTGCAGATAGGTGTACTATTTCGTGTTCCTATTATAATCACGTAATTTACATTATTTACATCAACAAACTGCACAAAGGTGCACAAACTTCCACAAACGATGCATTGCCCAACTATGTTAAAACTTTCGAACTATACTCTATTCGACGGCCCCGTGCGGTAGACATAAACAAATTCAAGCGGAAAATGCGTGATTAAAGAGTCGCCTTTACGAAAACAACATGTTACACATCAGGGTCGAATCTCCTCATTATTCTAAAACGTAAATGTATTACACGTTATATGCAATAGCTCTTGTTTATGTCTATTGCATAGAAAAAACGAATAAGGTATAGGTAAATATATACCTATACCTATAATTAATAGATACACTGTTAACTTCGTAACAACACAATTTACACAGATTTACTTGGATTATAATTATAGTATATTAACACTAATACAATTTATCAAAAAGCTTACAGTAGATATAAAGAGAAATTGTGAAATTTTAAGTGACCTTTATTCGTTTCTTGATTTAACGTTTATGAAAACGGCGTTTCTTTCATTTTCATTAAAAATTATTTGTTTGCATTATACTTTAATAATTAAAAGTTTTGAAATGTAGCTGAAAGAATAGGTACTTAAACTTATCACAATATTGGTGTTCAATTGCTCGTATAGTTATAACGACGACTGCTCCGCTTCATTTTGATTGCATCATATCTAGATAATAGATATTAGGCAGTTTCCCTTTAATTAAACAGTGTAGGAAAATTAACAATCGAACTATACTCTAAAAGTTATTAAAATTATATTTATGTATAAATCACTCGTGCACACAAGTCATCAAACCAATATTTTTTAATAAACGCATCTAATAATATATTAAATGTCTATTCTGCCTTTTAAGTACCTACAACAATATAAACGAAATTTAAAATTAAAATGTAATCCGCTGCCCGATTAAAAGCAATCTTCCTTCGGCGACTTTATCTTTTATTTTTGCATATTTCCAATATTCTAAAGAACACTTGCGAGGTATAATATCATCGAAAGAAGAGGAAAAGTATTTATCTCGTTAATATTAATAAGTAAACAATTTTCCCCATTTTCGAAAGCGTAAGCTTTTCCAGTTAAAATGATAATATAATAATAATAATATTATCATTTTAACTTGATTATAATATTATTATATTGTATAACTAGTGTTGAAAGGCGGATATTTCACGCGAGTGTGAAATAAGCTTTTCAGCACGTGTTATACACTAGACTTTTTCAACGACCACAAGTATTGTAATTACAAAATTTTGATTTTTGACGTTTACAAAATTGAATAAGTAAGTGCCTCATTTTAAATCACAAAATTATAACCAACAGCAATTTGATTATTTAATCAACGTCGTCAAAAATATGTAATCACTTATCTATTTTTTTAATAATAAAATAAAAATTTAATTAGCCAATTATTATTAACAACTTATAGTTTGCATTTTTTTTTAAATTAAAATACTCGTTCTTTTCGCGTATAAATCAAAAATTATTTCTAAGTACCGCGTTTTCTATCTGTATAAACGGCTCGCAAACTTTTTATACTATTACTGTAATGGTTAGTCTAAACTAAACAAATTAATTAGAGAAAATGTGTTTATGCCCAATATCATAAAAAGTTGATCGACTTTTAAATTACCCAATCGTTAAACAGGTCAGTACACTACGTCAGTATACTAATTGAATTAAACATTACGACCAATTTAACAGCAACAAACGATCGCTTAATTAAATCGTAAACCAACAATTATAATAAACTTCCCTTTATGAAATCGGTCGTTAATTACTTAATTTTTGTAGATTTCGAATTTAAAATTATAAATTCAAAGTATTATTTTAACTAAACGAAATACCCTGCCATCTACCATCAAAATCTATAATTACTAGAAGAGGAAATCCTACTTATTTACCTGTAGCAAAAATAAAGGAAATTGTATAGGTCAACAAAATACCGGGAATTTCAATTTCTTTCGAAAAAAAAATTATTTCTAGTTAATTTTTGCTAAATATATTTATTATTTTCAATGACAATTTGTTCTTTACCTTTACAAAATCAACAAAAAAAAAATACAAAACGCATTCTACTGATTTAGTATTCCTGTAACCAGCATTATGTTGAATTTATTTAAGAGAATTCTTTTAAATAAAACTTAATTAAAGTTAACTGAAAAAGTCTTACCTGTTCTACATGTCCCGCCTTTCCAATAATGAGTTGGTTAGATCCAATCTTTCTAATACTAATCCTTAGCTGTTTGTATTTTTCCAGTCGCTTTGCTTTCATCACCATCAGCACTTCCTTTTTTGTCATAATCTGTAATTTTTCAACCACTGCTTTCGTTTAAGGACGCCCACGTGAGTTCTCAAAGAAGAGAATTGATAGGTGTTCTAACTATCAAGAGTGTGAGCCTGCAACCCGAATGAACAAATAATGCGCAGAGCCAAAAAGAGAGTTAACCCAGCTCCTTGGTCATATGGATGGTCTTGTGTTTAAGTTCTCAATAAGTTTTTTTCACTTTATGTCCTTATAGAAGTTCGCTTTGCATTGTTTTACAATGTATTTGCACACAAGCAAGAAAATAATGTCTTTTTCTTAAATGACATTCAATAAAAAAAGAACTGTTCTGAAGAACAAGTTTCTTGTTAATGGTGCCCATAATGTGGAGCTTAAATAGTTGAAATTCTAAGTGTGTTTGACTCAACTGTTAAACAATATATATAGATATATTTGATATATTAGATATCAATATATATATAATATAATTAGATATAATAGATATATCAGATATATTTATGTTGTATTTGATGGTTCCTCAATTTACACTAAATTCCACTTGTATACTTTCTTATTTTCACAGTTCTGTAAGTCTCCTGTGATAATGGAATCTACTAAAAGAACTACAGATTTAAGGCCGACATTTTCTGTTTCAAGTTCGGTCTCTTAAACACTCTAAGCTGTTTTACTCCAGAAGGAAGAAAACGACAAATGCCAGCGATGCTTCTAGTCTCTCTTGTTCTGGTGAAAGAAAAAGAAAGCGCAGATAGTCTAAGAAACGGGAATTGCTTTCTGCCTAAACAACCCTGGAAGCCATTATGCTATTTAAAAGGCAGAGAGAGTAACAAACATGCACAAAAAAAGATAGTGAGCAATGATGACAAGTTAATAAAAATTGTTATGTTAACGTTCCTCTAAGGGGCAATTAAGATATTTACTGAAACAATATTAAGAAATTGTGGTTCTCTTATTGAATAAATTGTTTTTCAATCACCGGTACTAATTTATCCATTTTAAAACTAACTTGCATTTCTTTTTTGTTGACAATTATTTAATTAGATTTGTAGAAGAAACTACAGATTAAGCAAGATATATTAACAATATAAAAGAAAAGGAAAAGAAAAGTTGAAATTTGTAGATAGCAATTTTATTTTAGATATACATGTAGACAAGTATCGATACTTAAACATAGTAGGATCGTTCAAAACATCATCGGAAGATCAAAGACAATCTCTGTGCCCGCGTATGTGCAGAGACCTATACAAATGTCTCCTTCTGAACTACTATTGTAATATTCGACTAGAACTACTGCAAACGTTACTTACTGTTAGGCCATCGTTTTATAATTTATAAACTTTAATAAACACGTAGATTATAAATGTTGCATCCAACACATTCAAAGAAATACGATTTTAGTGCAGATATTATGTAGTACATCCGAAATATTTTACAAAAATCGTGATACCAGTAATACATGTACATGACTGATGTGAGTGAAATAAAGCACGCAATTAACTAGCCACTGTATAACTACCATCCTACCGTATTGGATATTATTGTTACATTATTCGTCAATCTATTGTATACTAGTCATTGCGTAAATAGTTTAAGCACCAATTACCACAAAGATGAAAGTTGGAACGTCACAATAACATAAGTTAGTTCGTCAACGTTCATTCTTAAATCACATATATCTTTGAAAATGGTAACGCTGAAATCGATAAAAGTTTTAGAAATAGAATATTATAACAATTGGAGATATTATGCATTTTAACTTTCATAAATATACGATGAAATCTTTGCTAACTCCTTAAAGTTTAAAATTAAATAGTTTAATTTATGTAGGTATACCTAAGTGGAGAAAATGCAACAAATCGCAGTTTAAATAAAATGATAAATTAACAAGATATAAAGTTAAAATTAATCTAAATGTCGGCACTAAAAATTCACGATCACATAAGAATAAATTAAAATTTGTAGTTCGTTACTTCCGTCTTTGGCTACTGTGCCTGAGGATCACACTGTAGAAGTCGTACAATAGACGGATCGCTTTTAGCACCTTCGATAAACTCCTCTAAGCTAAGCTTCCCATCTTTGTTTCTATCCATTTGTCGAAAAATCTTGTCGGTCCTCTTCTCTGGCGTGCTTTCATCCTCCTGGCATCTTCATAACTGAACCTACCATTTTATAAATAGCCTGGAAAAAGAACGAATATAAACATCGAGCGGAGAAGTAACTAGAGGTAACCACTTCCGTGAGCGAGGGCGTAATTCCTCAACCAAGTGCGGCAATAGTAGTCGCCCCAATATCCCCTTTTCGGTGTACTCAGTAACATTGGTAATTTAAGTTTAAGCAATATTACAGAAACAAATTATCTTTGCTATAAATAATAAGTGTACTAATTAAATTTTACTAGTATAGAATGATGGTCATATCAAGTATTAAAATTAAAATTCATTTTTATCTGTGCCGATCAAGTTAGTAAATGAAACCTCTAATTACTTCTTACTCAATTGTATAAATTTGATTATCAAACAAGATACCTTTACACAACCAACATTAATAAAATTTAAAATAGCAGATAAATAAAAGAAAATTGAAAACAACTGTAGAGATCTTGAAACGCAGTTGATAAAATCAAATGAACTTTGAATCGTAACAATATAAATTAGATAGCACTAACAAAACTACTACTTAATATTCTTACCTTCCTGCACAAACTAATTAAAAAGAAAAGTTAAAAGAAATAGCCTATAGTAAATAATTGTAATAATTCCCCTAAATAAAAAAAAGCAAACAAACTTGATTATTGCTCGGAATTTAATCAACTAGGTATAAAAAACTATCATCAGAAATAATTTATATAAAATCCATTATTACAATTAGATACCGGTCCTACGAAAATTATTTTACAAGCACAGCTTTATCAATTGATCGAAAAACCAGCCACATATTTGTTTAATCTATTCATAATATTCATCTATTCACGTCATTAAATATTAATTATATCATAAATTAACAAATATTAATCTGTAACTAGTAATGCAGACATTATTTAAACAGTAAAATAGGTGGCTAAAAGGATTTGGAAAATATTTGTAATAATATATACCTACATATATTTAAAATAAAAGTTAACGCTTGCTTATTAAGTAGATATTCAATATATGAAATATTTTTAAACTATAAATTATGTATATGATTATTTAAGAAATTAAATAAGGCAAATATTTTTCCTAATATAGGTACTTTAATCTTTGCAAACACTTATGAATATAACTTCACTTCCATAATAATACGCACCGTTACAATTTCTAACATTTCCTGACGAGATATGTAACCATTTCCGTCTAAGTCGTACATAGAGAATGCCCATTTGAGTTTCTGTTCTAGTTTGCCCCTAGAAGTGACCGAAAGGGCGCACAAAAATTCTCGAAAATCGATGGTTCCATCGCCGTTTGCGTCGAACGTTCGAAAAACATGTTCGGCAAACTTGCTCGCATCTCCGTACGGAAAAAAATTGCCGTAAATTTTCTTAAACTCGTCTACAGATAAATGCCCGCTGGGACAATCTTTTAAAAATCCCTTGTACCACTCCTGAATCTCCGCGTCTGCAACAAAAAAATCGAGTATCATCATCGTAAAACGACATCAGCAATCTTACCTGAAAACTCTGTATTTTGTTTGAGGTCTTCCAGTACCTCCGGTTTTAATTTGCTATTCTGTTTTCCCATGGTTGGAACCGAACCCTTTTATTTTGGTCCTAGTGTAGCTCCCTAAATTGATAAGTTGTCAGCTAACGATGGTAACAATACATGTAATGTAGCAAGCATACACTCCACACATTCAAAAACAACAAATATCGTTAATAGGAATATCATTTAATAAATAATCATATTTAGTGTTAAAAAAAATCAAATGAGCATCTGCCATCAATCGTTTTAAATAGCTTAGTTTTTCTTGTTGCCTAATTTTACACGTACATTGAACACACAAGTTTCTTGAGACAATTCAAATGATAGAATCTTGTGCTTCAATCGTCATCTCTTCTATTAATTATCAGATACCTGAATTGCCATACAGATACAATTTTACAATATGTGCAAGTAGAAAAATACTAATTCGTAAATTAGCCAATATAATAGTTTTATGGAGCGGCAATTAACAAAAATCAACTTTTCACCATATAATTAATGCCTCCTTATTTCACAATAAACTTTCGAAGTTAATATTAAACAATATTTAACAAAAATATGTTGAGAAACTAATATAATTATAGTATGAGAATGTTTTAATGTGCGCTATATAAATACAGATATGTATATGAAGAGTATAAGCATACAAAGACTGATTAAAGGTCATTTTTTAAAGTTTGATATGCACCACTGCATGATCCACATGCTGCTTAGGATAGGATTTAATTAAATATATGAGCTATACAAAAGGACGATTCACATATTACACCATGATTAAAATGTTAAAAATACACTTATATGAAAATACACTTAAACAAACAACGAATCAATGCTTACACTGCCCAGATACGCAAAATTATTGTACACGCATGCATTATTCCTTGTATAAATCCTCTTACGCTACTGAAATGATCCATCGCAACGTCATGCTCAATACAGCACTTGCGTATCCAACTCTGATAACTTATACTAATGATTGTTAAAAATTTCGCATCGTACGATCAGGCATGGCAATCACATTTCAAAAATATGCAACAACTGTAATTGCGGTGTATGTGGGATGAATTGGAGATCTTTTGTGCATTTTCATACATATGCCCAAGTATTTTATAAATATTACACAAAATTCTTCTAAATCTAGCAGAGGTCACGAAGCACAGAGGCCATGCTTAGCAATATATGGCTTCTGCACTTACTAAACCTCACTAAGTTATGCATACTAAGGAGCCAACATTTTAGATAACTCTTCGTCTTGCAAACATCCCTTTAAAAATTCTTCTTGAGTGAGTTGTCCATCGTTGTTTTCGTCCATTTTCGCAAATATGTTCTTAGCCCTTTCTTCCGCCGTATCGGCAGGTCGGTTGGACGAACATGCACCCAACATATCATATATTGCCTGCACAACAATTTTAAAAGTTAAAATTTACATTTTCAAAATTTTATGTTTTTGCAGACTAGTATATTCGTCGATGTTTACCTATTGGAGTCGTTAGGTCTATAACTCTATCTATTTGTTTTATATTTGGTGTTTCTTTGGAAAAAAATGGAATGACAAAAAACTTACGAATTCAACAATTTGGGCGAAACCCAGATTAATTTGAAAAATAGTTTTCAATGATATAACCTACTGGTCAAAAACTTTTTCAAGTAATTCCAACAAAATCATCACAAAATTTGATTATTCAAATTTACAACATTAAGTATACCTAGTGGAGTAAATAAAGCCGAAAAATTCAGAACCTACAAGAACAGAATCGATTTTGATGAAACGTTTTCTGAAACTATTTAAAATCAAAAACGTTCCGGTTGGCGCACTCAAGTATTTGTATTGTTTAAACGATTTATTACAACAAAATACCGGGTGTCCTGGAAATAGTAAAAATATCACGGAAACGTATAAACCACGTCAAAATAATGCTAAAAGTTCCTAAAAAAGTTTTTCTTACGGCACTCCCCTGTTGACATATTTACCCCCAGAGTAAAAATCAATTGTTTTCTTAAATAACATGTTTATTTTTTGTTGAAATTTAATAGTTTTTCGTGTACATACGTAATAAAGTAAGATTTTTAAATGGTGTAATAGGTTTTTTGATAACCTTTCTAATTCCAAAATATTTTAAAGGTTTAGAGTTTTTAAATTTTTTAAATCATTTTCGAATTCCCCAAAAATTTTAGGATAAAAAATATTCGAGGAAATCATTCATAAAGAATAAGAGATGCAGAATATCTTAGATATTATTTCAGTATGATTTTCTCGAATATGGTTCATTGTATCGAAATTAAACAAGAGTACCTTTTTTATCCTAAAATGTCTGGGGAATCCGACAATGCCTTAAAACTTGTTCTTGGCGTTTTGTTTTAGTTAAATTTCCTCAATTTAACAGCTATGAATATTATTTATTCGATACATTTATCCATTTAGGAAATTTTATAGTAATGGAGCACGTTGCAAAACCAAATAAGTAGTAGAAAAAACTACGACAAGAATAAATGGTAATTTCAAAACTTACATCCAACTAATAAAATAAACAGTAAACTCTTACTTCGCCGTACGGCTTTACGAAGGTGCCGTTTTTTATACTTTATACTTTAAATTATGGCGCAATTCCGCTTTACGGTTTACAATTTTCTACGGTAAAATTTGATCGAATAAAAATCAAACCACCACACTGTCATCTATAAAACCTACAGATGTGCTCGTAAGAATTTGTATGAAAATAAATGATTCGTTATACGACATTTCACTTTACGACCAACTTTCCGGGAACGTATCTCGGCTTTAAAGCGAAATATTTATAAAGGTGTCGAACTATAAACATAATAGGTACTGAAATAAATGATGGTTCATGAATTTTATGGTGACAATTTTATTATGTTTTCGTGTTTCAATAAAAAAAAAATAGTTAGTTAATTAAAACGAAAAAAGAAGTTTTCACGTGCGAAAAATTTTCAGTGACCAATTTTCCGTAACCTGAAAGTTAAAATTCAATATGAAGAACAAATCTGATCAAAAAACGCCTGCTCCATCTGCAAGTAGAAACGTATGTACGATTTCAAACATTTGTATTATTAAACATGTTAGACGTCTAATCCATTTCTTTTTTTTTATTATTATTTATTGGATAATTTATGGAAACTTGACTTAAACGTTGAAATTCCACTAATTTCTTGTACGATCGTTTTATTAAGACAGTAACAGTAACGAAGGTGTTCTATTTCGGTTACTAAAATCACCGTAAATTGAAACAAAAACACCGAAAAACCGGACTAAAAATAAGATATTTACAGCGCACGTTTCGTGTTGTAAATTAACATTCAAAGTACCACGAGTTTTTTACATGTTGTATCTGCCTACTTAGAAACATCGGATAGAATCTACTATAATTTATAATTCTGTTAACGATCTGATTAATCGTGGTTAACACAACGGTCAAAATTACCAAAATGACCACTCTGGCGCTTTTAGTGTTAAAAAATCCTCAACATCAATAACCGTTAAACAAGAAAGTAAAAGTTAAATTTTACAGAGGCTTGTAATTCATGGTAGTTACTAGAAAATTTTCTATCGGTAAAAACGAGAAATATTTTGTAAAATTCGATAAGGAACTCTTTAACTTTTTCAATACTAATTTGAGTTAGAAAAATGCGATTTTTCCTAACTAAAGTGGAAAAATAAAATAAAAGAGAAACAATGAAAACTTGTTCAATTTCAATTGTTTGTTTTCCATCGCAACGATGAAATATTTCACTACATCAAAACGAACTTGATTATTGAAAGTATTTGACGTGCCGACGAATAAAATTTTCAGTTAAAACGATAAAGAATTTTGTACCGAATTTTACAAAATCATGCGTAGGTACAACTCGTCAGGAAACGTGTTTTTGAACTCGTCTGGCGTCTCTTCGAAAAATCTCACGTCCACAATGGAAAAATTCACTTTTCCTATCTCGTTTTAGAAATGGCAATATCAGAATTAGGTGGAATAGTCGCTTCGCATGACGATTTCCAAATTTTAACGTTGATAAATTGCAAGATGAAAGCTTTAGGTGACCCATAAAACCTTTTACGGATTTCCCCGATTTTCTACACGATCAATTTGAAACCACTGCCAAATTAACAGAATCCTTGGGTCAAGAACGTAATTTATTTTGATTGATGTCAAAGGCTAATAAAGGTATTTAGATCGAATAAAAATCGAAATTATCAGCTGTTGTAAATACGTTTTCGAACACAGCATTTCGGTAGTGTTGGAACTTTTCTTAAAACGTAATCTTCTGTTAAATTCGCCCACACGCCATTTTGAAAAGACGGCAATCGATGCTGTAACGTTGTATTTTAAGACCTCATTAACTGTTGCGAACTTTACGAGAAATTCAAATGACTGGATTGCTTTGAATTTCGGATACGAATAATTTTCTAATAATTTACTATCCGAGTTGAAACCGTCACCAACATAAAAACTAGTATCTTATTACATCGGGACAAGGCTCCTCTTTATGGTGCTATTTTTAGGGAGGAAAATATCCGATACTAAAACTGTACATACTTGTTTAGTTTTATCAAAAACGTAGTACCTACTTAAATTGTAACTAGGATACCATCATAAGCATCGAAACTGCGACGACGACGTACAGATAAAATTAATTTTCCTAAGCGTCACAAATTATCGTTAATTATATTTTAGCAGTATTAAACAATAATAATTCAAACAGACGGCTCAGAAATTATCTACTGATACCAACTACCACCAGCTCACGATTAACAAACTTACATTGAAGTTAAACTCGTGCCACGATGTTATAACTCATAAATCGAAATAGTTTTCCAAGATGGTCTTGTTACAGTTTTCCCCGCACAGACAGCATAGATCGATTGGGAAAACTAATATCGACGCCAAGAAACTTCATATAATAATAGAAAATATCTTAGTCTGACTCGTTAAAGTTCAAAATCCAACAACTCTCTACGTGTATGAAATTTTTAATTACGATCGTCAAGGTCTATAGTAATTTTGAAAGTTTAATAAAGTAATATCTCAACCATTTATATGGTAATAAGCGCATAACGTCCCTCGGCAAACCCGTAATAAGAGAAAACGTACACGATATTACTAAATTGAATCACGTTCTAATGGCTAATAAATGTTTGTACATAGGTACTTATATTAAAAAAAAACATTGTACATAATGTCAAACGGTTATGTATCAGTTAAATTAGGATTCGTATGTAGTTCAGAGATATTAAAATTCCCTTTAAAATAACTACCAACTACAGAAATACTTATCTAATAATTTATTATACCAACTACTTAGAAAAATCAACCGATGCCTATGCAGAACCGAACAAAGCCGTCTCAAAAAAAAAGAACAACATTTTGTCGATATAAAAGATGATTTTAAAAATCGCACTTAGATTTAACTTTGTCACGAAAGAATTTGAAGGCATATAAAAAATGTCTACTTTAAAACGTCCACGGAATTTCGATTTCGCATTAAGCAATTTCCTGCGACATTCGGCGGGAACAATTTAAAGTAAACCTTTAAAATGCCAACAGGCGATAATTGACAATGAAAAAATGACACAATAACGCCACTTTAGAGCTTTTAGTAGGTAAGTGCAAGTGTTTGTTTTGGTTTTGCTTAATCTACTATGTATATTAACCACGTTAAAATCTTATATTATCGCTTCGTATTGTATATATTGCAAGTCCTATAGAACAGAGCACAAAGAGATAGAAAAGATTCGATTTATCATTTTTAGAAAAACATCGTCAGACAAGCTAATATTTTAGATGTTTAATAAGGTTGAAATATGGGGGATTTTAAGACGAGAAGTTTTACGTATATATCATGTACAAAACCGAATGGCCTTTCTTATTTCAAGAATTTCTTCGTTTAATTTTCAGGTAATCTGCGGAAATTTCCTACGCTTATAGGGCGGTAAACCTGAGACGTCTTATTGATTAGCAATTACCGAAAATTACGATCTCGTTAATAAAGACATTTAAACGCTCAATTTAGTTAAATCCCTACGAGCAGTTCAGTTCGTTCAGATTTGCCGTTTCAGATGTGTTTTACTGGAACGGAACTAGCTGAAATTAACTAAGGTAAATTAAACGGGAAATTGTAGAGATAAAATTAAAAATGGAGGGGGGTGGGAGAGAGAGAGAGAGAGTTATGTTATAAGTTTTCTCCTGGGTAATCTTTGTTCGGCGCGTAAGTACGAAAAGGTACAAAATTGATAGAAATATAACAATTGTTCGCAAGATTTTCTTGCTTTAGGGAGTAATTCGAGCAATAATCAGAAAACGAAAATCAGACCTATTCTACGTTCAATTTGTACACGACTGTGTACGAGGGCGAGTCGAAAAGTTCGTTGAAACAGAGGGTTGGAGAGGGATGTTAGGGTTTCGTTTACTTGACACTTGTTGAGCGACTCGTACAACTTTTGAATACCGGATGCTCGCCGGCTTCTTTTCAAAACGTAGAAGAGTATTTTGAAGTTTCGAAAAAGGGTCCTGCCGATTAACATTAAAAAAAAAGAATTTTAGAAATGGGACGCCAACTTTACACTCGATTTAAAGACTCGTCAGTTCTGAGTAGCTTATCCGAAGCGTTTCACCGAGTTCTAGAGTTCTTACTGCCGCCGGAACTTTTGGAAATCTCAATAATTTTTTGATCGACACTTGGCCACATTTTCCACATTAATATTTTTATTACGAGTTCTAGGAGTTCTGATTGGCGGTTTTGGATAGAGAAACAGAAGTTCTAAAGGAAAAAGTGTTATGGCGGAAAACTATCTGTCACCAGAACTCCTGCAACTCGCAAAAATAATTTTGATAAGAACTTGCCCACATTTTTCGCATTAAAATTCTTATTACGAGTTCCAGGATGGCAGTTTTGTGTAGAGTTTCGTTGTAAGTTGAAGTTTACGTACGTACATTATTTTGGTGAGAACTTTAGATCGTTTTTGTCACTCCATTCTTCAAATGTTTCTAAAAAGGCTTTCAGTTTGTCATGTGCTTGTTTCGGATTATCGACTGTTATCCGTTAACTAGCAATGTTCGCTGGTTTGGTTGTTTACGCGTACCCGAAATTTCCTATTTTCTAGGAACGATCGAATAAACTTTGGTAAATATACTAGTTTTATTAAATTGAAATGAAATTATTTCACTTTTTTTTAAATGTCAAAAAAACTTTACTCTTACCGGGAAAGCTGGATAAACAAGGTACTCAGAATTGTCGAGTCTTTAAATCGGGCGTGAAGTTAACGCCCGATTTTTAAAATCCAATGTTTCTTATATTAAACTGTTGTTACAAAACTACCATTGGAAAAGTTTCTGCACATAAGAAATTGTGAACATTCCCAATTTCTGTTGGACGTTTTCTTACAAAGTATATAAATCTGTGACCTAACTACTTTTATAAAGTTGCTACTCCTCAAGTATTTGACATTCAAGTATTCGTCACTATTAAGCAGTAAATGGTATCAAAAACATGATTTTCAAATTTTGTGGCCTTCACCCTTTTTTCCGTGTAGGCACCCTTCGTACGTATCTGCTAAATGAGAACAGCTATGATTTTCAAATTTGGTAAGCATACTTCGAGGTAATGGCCGTTATTTGATTAGCGGTTGTAGCACAATTTGTAGTAGGTACACTATATATTTTGCGAGCTTTTTATTTTTATTATACACCCTTCAACCGATTTTCCTGCTCGATTTTCTTGTGTATTACGTCCCTGATTAAATTTCAAGATTTTTATTGAAACTGTCGGCTCCGTCGTAAAGTTTTTTAATAACTTGATTTTCGCGATATCTATTTGATTAAATTTGATAACCAACATTTTTATTTTTAGTTACCTATCTAATAAAATAAAATTCTGGTCATGACAGATGACAACAAACAATTTCTTAATAAGAAATAAAACACCAAATACACGACTGTTTAAAATGTAGGTCACCTACTTCGTCAAATTTTTGATATCCTCGACTGCGTCAGCGTCGATGATCGAAACTTGTGCACTGAATGAATTCAAATTCGGAAATCTGTCTGGTCAATTCATTTTTAAGTATTTTTCCTAAACAATCAATTCAACTGCTGCATAGATGATTTTCATTTTCATGGACGAACTACTTGTCCAAAATGCGTGAGCGCTCAGTCTTTAAGGATTAAGTATAACATATGTACGCAGAAAAATAGTTTCTAAATTACGGCGTTGGCGTGTTTCGCGTGGGTGCTAATAAGACAAAAGCTTAAAACAATACAAAAAAAAACAACAGTAAAATGCAAATTATTCATTGATGATAGCAAGTCGTAAATATAAACTACCTATGAATATAAATTAACGAGGCAGTAAACGTAAAGACCAAAGAAAATATTTTGAGTATAATACATAAATCAGTATAAATAGCAAATGACTAGCGACACGAAAGCAAAAAAAAATACCGAAACTCGGGCGCATACAGTAAAAGTACACTCAATAAATGTAATAGTTATTTAGAATATATTCCGCGAATAATCGTCAAATGAAAATTTGTATTTTTTTATATAAAGAATATTTAGGAAAAACACATTAGGTTTTTTTCCCATTTGATTACTTTCCAACGAATATTTAACTTTATTTTTTTAATATCAATTTTCTAGCTGTCTTTTTATGTCGAGCATTGTGCTTTAAATTATAATAAAAATATGCGACGTTAATATTTTTATTTTATCTTATTGCGTTTTTCAGAATCCCATTCTTGAGGAATTATTTGAACGGTTTTTATTTTCAGAAACAGAATCTTAAAAGCATGTAGTACTGCTTTTATAACTTACTTATGTGATATAATGCCTATTATTTCGGAAAGTATTCATAAACTACACGATTTTACGAGTGAATGGTCGAGTTTAAGGGGAAATTTTATTTTTCTCGAGAGTAGTTTCGCAAATTCCAGTTTTCTATACGATGCCATGTCGCGTTTTAAAGCTTATTTTTAATTAAAGAATGAGATTTTATTATTTAGCAAAACTTGTTACGCTATTCTTGACTCGAAAATCAATTAATTCGATGGTGTTTCCTTCCATAACGTTTACACATGCTTAATATGTTTCTTATAATAAAATGAATTTATGTTATTTATAAATTTTTGATTGTATTAAAAAATACGCTATCACTTAAATTTTTTTATTACTTTAAAATGACAACATTTCTCATTATCATTACACTGTAATTTTTTACATGGCTTAATGGTTCATTTATATACAACGCCATTCAACCAACAAAATTTTTGTAAAGCTGTAATTAACTTTTTTTCTAACCCCTTAGATTGTATTACACCTTGAATTTCGCAAAAATAGTAACCTTTTTTAATAGTGTTTTTTTTTTACCGTAAATACAAGGAAAACCAAAAAGTGCCCGAACCGAATTCTTCATTAATTTGCGTCATCATATTAAGACGCCAGAGTTGTAATTTAAATTATTTTAAATAACGTTTCAAACAGACACTTTATCGTAAAATGCTACCGTTGAAAAATAGCGGACAATTCGATCGACGCGACGTTTTAATTTTAAAATAACTTCCATTTATTCAAAGTCAAGTCGTATTTCCTATGAAACATGCGCGAGATGCCTACTCGAAACGCGCAAAATTGCCCCTTTAATTCTGTACCGATGGGAATAAAAGGGTTAATTTAGGTTAATTTGTTTTTACGCATTTATATACGTCACATGGCAATAAATGTGAGTTTTAATCTTCCGGGGACGTATAGAACACATCAAAATTTCTCGCACGACCAATTTCACCCCCAATTTTTTTTTAAATAACATTTTTATTTTCTCTTTGAATTTAATACGTAATAAATAAAAGTGTTTAAAATGGTGTAATACGTTTTATGATATCACCTTAGAGGAGACAGTGGTGCACAACCCCTAACCTTTGTAACCCCAAAATTTTCCAGAGATTTAAGTTTTTAAACTTTTAACTACATTGAAAAACCTGAAAAGCTTTTGATTAAACCTCGAACCTATCTTTACGCTGGAAACTTAAAATCGGGCTGCCTCTGGCAACCGTCACATATTCATAAACGGGAGACTTTAAGCTTTTATTTCATTGCTCGATGGCGAAAAAATGCCACTAGATACCCACAATGCAACATTTCGATTAAAATCGGGTTGTCGCGGCTTCGAAAACGACAGGGGTGGCACCCGAACGAGTTTCGGTCACAGTTTGAACCCCGCTACAAAATGGGTAAACTCACATCTCATTGCTACATAAGGCATAAATGCGCAAAGAAAAATTTACTTACCCTTTTATTTCCATCGGTACAGGATTAAAGGAGCAATTTTGCGCGTTTCGATTAGGCATTTCACACATGTTTCGCGGGAAATGCGTTTTTATTTATTATTCGATGACGTATCCAAAAAGTGTCGCCGACTATTTGTACATGTAGTACACTTTCAACAGTAAGATTTAAAATATAACTCGTTAAGCCCAAAAATATAGATATATTCTTTCTTTAAATACTTATAATTAATATAAAATTACACTTAATCTTCTTTTAACGTGTATTTGTTTAGGATACAGTCCCTTTTAATACTCTTGTGAGGATATAAAGTTAAGGATGAAAGCTTTATATTCGTTTCGAACCATCAAAGCTCGTTGAAGATTTAAATTTTTGAACACTTAACGTATTATTCATTTTCCATTTTATAAATTCGCAATATCTTGAAAAACGCCAATGCTGAAACTTTTCTCCGCGAGTTATTTTTATAAAAGTGAAATAGATCCGAAAATAAGTTCCGTTTTTAAATGCGGATAAAATAACAAAAGCAAAAATCGCATTTAAACGATAAAATGCCATTCAAATCACGATAGATAGTGAAAGGGATCGTTTTTATATAATTTATCTAGCATGCGATTCATTTAGGCCCGTTAAGTCTTCGAGGTGTTTGCGTGTTTGTCAACCAAAAACGGTATCGTAATCGTGCTTTTTATGGTCCCGATTACATCTAAATAGACAGTTTGTCTTACACAAATCAATATATCGAGATTCATAAAGTAAGTACCACTGCCGCTCATTTTCGGTATTTAATTGACAGTACCTGAAAGCCGATTCTTATCCACTCTCGTTTTCGTAATTGTTTAATGCTAATTGGCGTACATTTTGTTACGTCGCTTGAAAACAAAATTTCATTTACAAAATACATATACGTATAGAAAAAAACGCGCGATTTGGTTATTATTTATTGTTAGAAAATTCGAATAAAATATTTCGAATTAATTTACAAGTTAGTTTTTAGTCGCGCGTAAGAATAAAAAATTAAAAATTACTCACTTGTACAATTTTAGTCATTTCTTGTATGTCAATTACACCGTTACCATCCACGTCGTACATTCGAAAGGCCCACTTTAACTTTTCCTCGGGAGTCCCACTCGACGTAACATCGATCGCCAGCAAAAATTCCTGTATAAATGAGCATATTAATTATTCACATTCGCTTGCGGGCGCATATGTGGTCAGTAAACGCCGAGACTAAAATGTCCTTTGTGTCACCACCTATTATTCTAACGAATCACGTTAACTAATCACTATTTTATAATCAATTACGTATTAGATATGCCGCAACATATTAAAAAACTAAATTACCTATATCAAACAAATCGAAACCAGGGTGTCGATTATTTTGAAATTATTATATTCCCAGACTTTTTCAGGTTTTCCAGTAATATCGAATAAAGATTTCAGGCCACTTATATTCAAATTGCAATAAAAAAAATACAACAACATTGTTTGTTACGATTATAATTAAAGAAAACAGACAGAACTCGAAAATATTTTTGTAAAGAAAATCGATAGCATCTCTTATGTTGTAAGTGATCTATGTATGTATGAAAACCCAAGGATGTCTTATTTTATCTACTTAATAGATAAAACGACCCACCTTGAAATCGATATATCCATTCTTATCCATATCAAAAGTACGAAAGACGTGATCGCAAAATTCTTCTGCATTCCCCGATGGGAAGAACATCTTGTACATGTCTACGAACTTGGCAGGCGTTAATCGACCATTCGGGCAATCTTGCTGTAACAAAAGATGGAACATTTTCAATACTCGAAGCTTCTTTATGTAGGTACTGCTGTAAAATTGAACGTCAACTATTTATTGCGCGATTAACTTTCGCGACAAAACTTTAACAGACTTCTTATTTATAAAATATCTGCATAAATCACAATTTAGTTAACAATTGAAAACTTGATCTGCAAACATAAGTTACTCTTGAGAAAAACAATGACAATAAAATATTGTATTTCGACTGAAATCGATTCAAAAATAGAATTTTTCTGAGCTTTTCCTGAAAACATACCTACATTTATTGATGAAATTAACAATGAGATGTCATTAAAATGCAATGAGTATCACTCGATAAATAAAATAATGTATTACAAAATGGTTTTTCCGTTCACGAAAATATCTCTTCTATGTCGATTATAGGTGGTCCTAAACAACATTTATGTCACGACTAAATAAAATTAAATCTGGTAAATGTGACGGTGTATAAAATATGTGAAACATATACTGACTGGTTATAAACGATGATGGATTTTAACCAACAGTCATCTATAAACAATCAAAAAAATATTGAAGCATAATAAATTAAGTGCTGAATTACGCGAAAAACGTAGGTAAGCACTTTCCACTAGATTCAAGTTCGTAACATTAATATTCTATTATAAAGCAGCTTAACCGAACTTTTTAGATAGAAAATTTAAATGCCAGTTCAAAAGACCTATAAAAACCACTGTAAAATTCAGAAGCAACGTGCATCTAAATAAATATGTAGGTAGGTACTCGAAAACCGAAACACAAAAGACATCAAAATGACACTTAATTATGCATTAATCGACTTCAATTTGAACCCTCTCGAAATCGAGAGCCTAATAACTAATTTACACTAAGTTAACAATTTTCACATAATATTCCGTAACTGATGCACGTTAATGATCGAACTTCATGAACTTCATCATGTACGGATTCCAATCAACCATTATTAATTCGCGAGGAAAAGAAAAATAAGGTAAAGAAATAGAAAACTTAATATATCAAACGTCCGTTGAAACTGTCAATAATAATTTATAAGTGATTGATTGGTTTCGTTCCTCACGGATCACATATAATAAAAGAAATACAATCAAATTAAAATATCAAAATATCATACCCTTGCTACAGTATCTATTGGTAGATTTAATTCGATATTTTAAGAAAACACACGCAACATTTCCAGGAAACTAATTTAGGAATTTCATAATTTCAGATCGTTTAATTTCAATTCCCAACACTCTTAATAAATGTTCAACACAAAGAACCACTTACTGTAACTTGGAAGTTTTAATGTCAATTATCTGTTTACCGATAATATAGTAGAATACAAAATTTCAAATTTCCTCATTAACTTTAACATTGAAAATTTGTTAGAAGTTTATCGTAAACATCAACACAAAAATTTTCATTAAAAGTTAATAACGTTAAGGAGTAGAGCTTCACTTGTGCGCCCACCCCATTGCGTAATTTAGTTTTATATTGTTAAAGCAGAAGGCCAATGTAGCACAAATCTAGAAGGGTTTCGGGTTCCAGCCGATGGAACCGGAAATATGAGGCTTTTATAATAACAAAATATGCGGACGATGAACACAAATGAAAAACTTTTTTATTCGAAATTTTTCAGAAAATGTTATTCTTCGTAAAAATATTTGCATAGATTGAAATTCAAAATGCACATATGAAACTTTGCGAGAGTAAAAAGTAAAAAAAAATATTTTTGAAAAAATATCTGACTTCGTATTTGACTATATTAACTTATTATTATTTTAAAGCTATAATTCACTTATTTATAGACATAGTAGAGTGTAAATAAAAGGTTTTATGTCAGTTTCGGTACCGGTTATTTTCATGAAAATAATAAAGAATATTCATGTGAAGAAATGGCCCCGCTGTCTTCGATGTAAGTTCTTAAATAAATGATGTGGTGATCAATAATTTATTTTTGTGCGAAATTAATCGTTACATGCAAATTTATTTCAATATTTTTATGTATGTCCCGTACATCGTTAGTTTTATCAATCATATTCCATCTAGGCAGGTACTAAAAATATTAATAAACCAAAAACACGTCCGATTTCTAGATACGCTTTAAAATTTAAGTAGGTACATTACGTGCGGTAAGCGTAAATGTCGGTTTGCATTAACAAATACGCCTTCTGCGTCAATATATCGCAACTAGCATATATGAATAGATAAATATAATTTTACGACTGCAATATATAAAAATACAGCGGAAACCCCTCTTTGTGGACATCCTGCATTATGGACAGTTTTTAAATGTCCCGAATTTCGCTACATTTAAACACGCGTATCTATTCGAAAACCCTCTATTGCGAACGAAAACACAATATTTGTGTACCAACCCTTAATTTACAAAAAATATTAGTCACAATGAAAACGAGAGTTGAAAATCAATAAATTGGAAAGACCGAACATCCGTTGCGCCGAGAGGATTAACACCCCAGCATTATGTTGTACTATTCTGTGCGAGCAAATTCTCCGGTGGTCGGTGAACATCCTTTTCCACTTTTTAGTTCTATTGTATTACTAATTTTATTTAAAATCTCCTTTCCAATTACTGTTTAGCCGTCGCATTTTGCGCGCCGAAAGAAATCGAATTTTCAGTAAAAACAGTTTATACATCCCTTTGCAATCTACCTACCGATCCTATGACCGACCCGAAGCGGATCGATATTTAGCTTTAAGTAAAACTCTCCAAAGTCTCAAAAGTTATGGTGGGAGGAAACTAGAAATGGATGTTCACCGACCACTGGGGAATCTGTTCGCACAGAATAGTACCTACCGAACACGATGTAAACATCGGAATTTTTAAGAAACATTTCCACGAACTTGCATTTATTATGTAACTTCCTACAATTATTATCTGTCGTCGTATTGTCGGGACGCCTTAATTGTAGGTATTTTAGCAATTTAAGCAATTGCGAATTGTTAGAACAAGTAGATAGTAGGCATACATAAAAATCTAAAATCAGTTTCGTTTCCTTTCGGCATAGCACCACGTCGAAATGAATTAACATTAAAAGAAAAACTTAAAAATCATACAGTTTGCTAAAACTGACAAGTGTGGTGTTTGCCAACTAGCTAAACAATTTAAAATAAAAATTAACGTTAATCTATTATGACAGAAGTGAAATTATTCAATTGAAACATTACCATGTTATTTCTATTAGATACGGTCGCGATGTGGCAGCGACGAAATTACGTCACACCTCTATTAGAGACATTCTGTGCTGTCCCGTGGGTGTCCGCAATAGAGGCGTTTCACTGTATAATTATATATCTATATAATTGTTAAATTAAAAAAAGTTCCACAACACCAAAGCAGAGAGGGAATGGAAATTTCGCTCGTTAATGCCAAACTTATTCGAGAAACTCTGTTGGGAGTTGTTAATTTTTACTGCGTTACATAATAACGTTTAAAATTACGAATTTTTATTCTAATGTTACAGAACTTTCTTTTTCAATTAAAATCTAATGGAAAAGTTCCATGAATCCCAGTGCGACAGCTGCCATCAAGTTTAATCAATATAGAAATAAAAATTCAAAAAAAAAGATAGACAGAAATATTAAAATATACTTGGGTATAAAATGTTTGTAACGACATATATATATGCTAAATACTTAACGACAATTAACAACTTTCATCCCTATGTTTATATCTATAAGGAAAATTATAAGTAAAGCAAGCACTTTATGCACTTTAAAATGCAAAAATGTGCATCGGTTTTTCGATTCAGTTTCTTCTTAAAAATATCTTGAGCAGTTTCCACTGCCTCGGAACGATCCTATTTTTCAATAATAGTTTTCACAGTTTCAAAATTATGAGGTCATAATAAGTTTAGTGCATTATTAAAGAAAACTGCAATAGTAAAATGATTTATTTTAGATAACACGTCTAAAGTGAGCAAATACGAATGGCATTCCTCTTCTTTTGCTGATAGCACACCAATCGCAAAGTTTGTCACATATCTTCCACACAAATCGGCGGTTTCGTCAAGTGCCACCCAAATGTAGTTTTCACCAACTTTTGCCCTTATTTCTTCAAGTGATTATTATTGGTGATTATTATATCGCACAATTTTTTTATTGAACTTAGAAAATTTAGGTCCAAAATTTGCTGGGGTGCAATGTATTTCGTACTTGCTTTAGTTTTGTATGTTTAGCCGTTTTCACATGTTGATCAACTTGAAACTTTTTTACTACAGCAACAGAAAACTTTACAAAATAAACCACTACCATCGGTGATAAAAATCACCATTGTATGATGTCATGTATAAACCGAGAACAACTGATAATGACCGTTTTTCTTTCCCCATTATACACTTTTCATTTTTCACTTGTCGATCACCTTAACAAAACTGATACTAAACTAGACGATGTTTAAACAAATCAACCACTATTTAAAATAAAGGGCCAATAATCCAGAAATTCCAAATGAGATACTAGTTAACGAAATTCGCTAACACAAAGCCTCTATGTGACCATAATGGTAAACCTAGGTAAAAATGAACTTTCTGGAAAATAAATATGCATTTTGTTAAAAAAAAGTGGAATATATATGCTTTTATACATGCAATATGTAAATGCATAATTATCCTTGCTCTAATTATAAATATAAGCTCCGCTTCGTTATTCATGTACTTTTAAGATTTATTATTATAGATATTTCCTTAATGTCTTCTCTATATCGTTTATTCTTCATCATTATCTACTTTATCATTCAATTTTTTATTGGTCTTTCAATTATAGCCTTAATCATTTTAACCGCATATTATCATATTTCCGGTTCAGAGATGAATTTCAAATTTCACGTCAATATAAACGAAATCTTCATTCGGGATTTTACTTTTTTATTTAGTTATGACAGTTTCGTGTTTGAAATAAGCCGAAGAAAGTATTGAAAATATCGAATACCACCTATATAAAAAAAATTCAAAGGATCGTCAAAAAACAACAAAAGCAGAGCGTATTTACGAAGCCGACGCTTTAAGCGCCCTTAAAAGCTTCGACGACGACGTATCAAATAAATTATATTGAAAAGATTTTCACCTACGTATTTTAATAAAGCGCTAAAAGAAAAATCTGTCAAAAGGACTAGTCATATTTAATAGCGGGTGTCCAAAAAGTTTTGGTTGACCGTGAAAAAATAAACGCACGCTCGATTTAAATACATATCTAATTGTATTACTATAACATGACTAGAAATAATTTACGACATGATTCAAGTTAATAATAAGACATGCTATATGTAATTAGTACGGTCAACCAAGACTAAAAGACTTTTTGGACACCCGTTAGTAACATTTTAGTCTAGATTACCTACATATATTTCTATTAGGAAATTAAAATACACTTTCCTAAATTTCATGCTAAAACAGGTCGCACGCACTACGTAGATTAAGATTTTCGTTTTTATAAGTGATATAGTTTCTTTGTTCTGTATTAAAATTAGAAGGTCTAAAGCTGCGTCCACATTAGCACAATTGTTTGCTGATGTGGACGCGACTAAAAAAAAAACGATAACGAACGAACCTGCGCTTGTTATGCGACGAATACGTCCACGCTCGCATAAGTTTTTTAACGTACAAACAAATTTGAGCCGAATACAACGCACGACGTAAATTTTTGCTAATGTGGACGCGGCTTAAAACACTTTTAAAGTGGCCATTTTATTAAAACAAATGTATAGGAAACGAGATTTTTAGGAAACAATTACATTTTACAATTATTTATAGGAAATACAATGTCAAGATATAATTTTAAATAGTGGATAATAAACGATTATAAAAACATTTCGTTCATTTAAAGTAGGTAGAATAGCATTATGTTGCAATTTATGTCATTTTGCAAGTTTTATTACGTACATCTTAAAATCGTTGTATATGTGCGTACTTAAATTAAAAAAAAAAATCAATATTATGCACTTACATTTATATACTTGCGTGCTGTTCATCAACATCTTATCTAAGTCTTTAACGAATAACTTATCCAAACAAATTGCAGTTCTGATTTATATTATATAGGTAACATCGATGTCTGATTATAGTGCACTACTAAATTAACACTGCTACCTATTTTAAAAAATAGGTACCTACACTATTACATGATTATAGCTATATCAAATTAATTAATAGATACACTTCGTCTAAACCTATATGCAATCCACGTCATCAATATAAGGTTACTGGATGATAACGTTTCACACAGTGCTGTCACCTCGCACCTCGTATTTTTACAATTCTAATACATTGTACCATCTTTATATCATCTAACATGTGCGCAAGTAAATCATCTATAGAATATGTCATTTTCCAAACCTTAAACCAAATTACAAATAAACAATCTAGTAACTTTTTTTTTGATGACGTGAATTGCATATAGGTTTGGATAGGCCATACGTAAATCGGTTTTTTAATAGATACAGCAAAACCTTTCTAAACCGACCATCCTTAGTTCCAGGCATTTTTGGTCTTTTGTAAAAGTATGGTCCAAATTAAAGAAACATAATAAATATGTATAATAATATAAAATCTCAATTTTTGTAAATGGTCAGCTAGAAATAGGTGGCCATTTCAGAGGTTTCACTGTACTTATATCTTTTGTAATTTTCCCAATATTTTTTCAGTTATTGCCAATTTTCTGAAATATAGTGAACCTTCCTTATCGAGTTCAATCACTATTACTTCAAAAACATTCTCGTACCTATCTTAAAAAGTTTGTGCTAGTTTTATTCCTACGAATCGGTTCTACGCGATGATTTTATTTGTTAAAGACAAGTTAAACCAATAGAGTTTATTTTTCGTTTTAAGTAGGTATACGCCAGTTGTGCATTGATTTATGTAGTTATTTCCATTTGTATTAAAATGGATAATGTGCAAACAGAAGTACTTAAAAGCAATCAGTCGATGTTGATTTTATTAATGCATAGTAAAATATAGCGAGTGAAATAGGTTCCTACTTCAAACCGTGATCAGAGAATCTGTTATAAGTACCTATAGGTAATGTGTTCAAACTTTAAATCTACTTTAAACGTAATATTATGTATTTAAATACCTACATATATCAAATAAACGAAATTTAAAGCCTAAATTAAATCGAATTCCGATCTACAGTAAAACCTCTCATTGGGGACACCTCTATAATATGGACACTTTTAAATGTCCCGGCTCAGCCCCATAAGAATTAACGTTTTAAACAATACCTGTTTTATGTGGGACATGGACAAGCATTTTGTGTTCCATAACTATAGATTACCTTTCCGTTATGGACATTTAAAAAATCACTACACATACACTGATGTAAATCTGCATACGGAAGATACGTCATGTGGCATATAAAATTACAGACGATGATATCCAAGAACCTACAGGTTGTACCAAAAATATACACACGTATTTTGTTAAAACGCCTCTACACCGTGGACACCTCCCTAACGTCGACACTTTCTGTGGGATCTCGATGATGTCCACATTATAAAAGTTTCACTGAACACGAATAAGATTTGTACAATACAAAAACCTTCATTTTACATCTAGACGTACAAAAAATGTTTGTTGTAGTTGTAGTTATAAAAAAATAACGTTTTTCTGACATTATTTTCATAAGCACAATGAACAGTTGCTTAAAAAATAAATTCAAAGGTAGATATATACTATACCTATTGTTACTTTCAAAGCACAACGAATACTTATCACAAAAATAAATGTTATCCTTAACGATCTTACAATAAAGAAGCTAAAATGTACATATTATGTAACCCGAACTAAATCGAATTGAGCACTTACAAAAGGCGAAGCGAAAAATAAATAATATACCTATACTAAAATGAACCATTTTACCGATTGCCTCGATTTTAGAATTGCTGGCTACTTTATTGTAACTATACGTTATCCAGGTAAAAAAGTTTCATTTCGATACGTTTCAAATCAACATAAACATTTCGCAGTAAATGGAACATGAAAGTGGAGACATTTCCTTTGAAAAGGTCAACATATATGTAGATACGATTTTAAATTATAATAAAACTGCGATCCAACCGAAATTGAAGAGATATAAGCATAACGACTCCACGTTCGGCGCATATTCTCATTCTTATCGAGTTTAACACACTTTCGCAGACTAATGTAAGTTGAAGCAATATAATAAAAGGACTATATGGAAATGCCATTGGAATATAAATTTGATTTCATAGCGTGTACTACATACAGAATCGACAATTTCTTTTTAAAATTCACTGTTTAAGTGGGTATTAATTTCCATTTACAGAAATGTAATTGAACAAAATATACTGCGGGGTAAATTAACCTTGCACGACCACCGTACCTTAAAATAGGCGTTTTTAAAATTCTAATTCTTTATAATATTTTAACACACTGAAATAATGACAAGGTTGAAATAATCGTTGCCGTTTCACTTGTAGTTGTTTCAAATGCCGATTACTATTGACAAAGAGCAACGTAAACTATGTACTTATGTACTATAAGAAAAATTGCTTCTCTCATCTCAAATAAATAAATTAAAAAAAAACCATTCTAGATTGTATTGGGTACATTATTTACCTTAATTAATTAAAATATATTGTTTGAGTTTAATTAGGCAGGTGCCTACTAACTAGATTACTTTTATTATAACAATAACAGTGTAATCAGTGTTATAACAGTCGCACCTATTTGTTGCGTGAACTGGAAATTTAAACATCTGTATTTTTTTAAATTATTTAATCACTACTAGGGTAGTTTAATAAGAATCAAACGAATTAATCGATAATAATATACAATAAGTTGCGTTTATCTATTAGATCGAAAGTAAATAATAGATAATTGCGAAAAAAAATACGTCAGTTCCGACAAACAACAAGAAAAATATATGTATAATCAACTGAAATTAAATCCACCGATAAAAACATAACGCAGTTAACAATTTCGGCTAATTTGTATCCCAACGTTCCTTAAATTAGTGTTAATTTGATGTCCGCAAATTCCATTACCGAATAAATTAAATTTACAGGACCTACATCAAAGCGAATTGTAAAAAAAAAACCACATCAATAACATTCAACAAACCGTAAACGTTACTGGCAAGTTTTTGCAACCCTTTATGGCTTTCCTGACATTTCCGTCAATTAATTAAAATTTTGAATAGGTAAAGCTCCGCAATTAACGGTTAAAGTTCAACCAGTATTGCTTTTTTCAACAGATATTAAGTATTTACATATACATTATCCACCTATAGATATAGATATTAGGATAAAACGGAAAAATCTAATGAGTCGGAATATTATTTCAACAGACAATTGTTGACTTGTACGATTAACTTCATCATTGTTATTCGCGAACTATTGACCCGAAAAGCACGTTCAAAAAAATTGCCGATAATTTGAAAATGTGTTATTTAAAAAACTCAAAAAAAAAACAATTAGGTAAGTACGTTGAATTACGCGACGTATTTCACCGACAAGATTTTGTAAACCAAATCGAGAAAAGCAAGATTAAGGAACTGAATTAAATGCAAATGCTGGCTGACGTAAACGAAAAGAACATAATTTCCATATAAAAATATCGGCGCTGAAGAAATCGACTTTCGTCCATTTATATCGTCGCTTAATGTGGAAATCTGAAAACTTTCTTATAATACATAATGCGAACTCTGATCGTAAATCGTAATCTTCTCTCCATTCGGGTCTTAAGCAAAATCAGAATCGCGTTATACATCAGGAAAAAGATCGTAAAATGGAAATAAAAGATGCATTTTCAAATATCAAGGAACAAAGGAAGCTTTGAAAATGTACCTATTATTGTAGAAGCGGACTCCTCTGGCTAGAAAAATGCGCGTTTTTTTAATTCACGTCCACTTCTAACTAGCGTTTGTCGAGATTTATATGTACATACATTAGTACACCTGCTGTTGTACGTTGAAAATCGTCAATTTCTACCAAAATTAACGCGTTTCAAACATCTATATGTAAGTTGTAGGTGATAATAATCGACATATTCAATTTTAATTTTATTAATCCAAATTAAGACTCGCAACATCACAAGAATACTTTCGAAATTTTTGGGCAATTTTAGTAGCAAAAATAAAACCACCAATTACAGGTAACTAATAACAATGTTATTAGAGAACCGAAAGTAAAGAGATAAAATGGAAAGATAATACGTTAACTTGCTTGCTAATTCATACAAAAACACTGCAGATAAGTGTAAATACGTACGTTTAGCATGACCGTCCCTATGTTAGTAATTTCGTTTGTACACATAATACAAACATTACAAAGCAACGAAACTTGAGTATATGTAGATAGCGTTCAGTGGGATTATACGTTTGTGTAAACATATTTGCAAAAGAAACATTATGCAAGTTCAAACAAATTACAGTTACCTACTTTGATATGTTATTTATTATATTTGCACCGGCAAGACTTTAAAATATAACAATACTTGTAGAATCAACTTGTGTAATAATTGTCTAAAAAAAAGTTTAAGAACGTTTCTCAAACTTGTTTAATGCGTATTGCGTTTTGTTATGTTTTAGTACCTGTATAAACAACAGTAGTTATGTAACTTCGCATATAGCCCCCCCCCCCCTTCACTTTACATTTTCGTCTTTCCGATTAAAATTTGTTACCACCACCTTAGGAAATTAATTTCGTTAATATCCGTATATATTTGTTTACGCCAATCAGAAAACGATAGAAAGACCAACATGACAAGCGTGTCAAGTTTGAAATTGATCGTTTTCTGATTGGCGTAAACAAAGATAGGCGGATATTAACGAAATGCATTTCCTAAGGATGTGGTAACAAATTTTAATCTGAAAGACGAAAATTTAAAGTGAAGGATACTATAGTTAGCTTAAATCACATTGACCATTAACAACAGATGATATACTGTAAGTATACAATACAAGTTTGCGTTTCTTTTAGGAAGGTAATCGTATTGTTTTTACTTATTGTATCTATTGATAAACGCTAATACGATCAAGTCGACTAATTCACTTCGGTTGCTTCATTCATTAAATATGCTTTAATTTTATCAGTGCCCGAGTACGCACGCGATATAAGGTAAATAACCACAATTCTTTACATGGTCAAAACTGCACAATCAATATAAAAATGACTTTAGAAATATAGGTACCTATAGCTTATCCAAACCTATATGATGTTTACGTCATCAACAAAAAGTTACTAGATTGTTTATTTGTAATTCGGTTTAAAGTTTGGAAAGTGACATATTCTATAGATGATTTACTTGCGCACATATTAGATGGTATAAAGAAAGACTACAATTTATTAGAACTGTAAAAATACGAGGTACGAGGTGACAGCACTGTGTGAAACGTCATCATCTAGTAACCTTGTATTGATGACGTGAACATCATATAGGTTTGGATAAGCTATACTTATCAAATATTGGAAGTCTGCTAAAGGCGCGTTTACATATTGATAAAAACAATATCAACGAAACTACCTACTGGAATTAAAAATAAACAGAAATAAAATCATAAAGGATATAGATAATGATAAACTATCGGAGACGTGGATGATATAAAATTAAAAATAAATTCTGTAGCAAAAACTTATCGGAATAGAAATGACTTTAGGAATTTCATTTTAATAAGTTACAAGCAGTCCTGTTAATATTTTAGTTGCTCTTACCTGAACCGAGTATTTTCACGGTTTTTTCCCATCCCTAAATGTAATTTGCTTTTAGGTTGGACATTTTTTTAAATAAGTCCGGGTTTTTATAACACGACGCATCTTCCGCAAATACGAAAAATACATAATTATAAGGAATTTATGTTTACGTTATAATTATTAGCAAAGCTGCCAGACTTTAAATTAATATTTCGATGTTAATTATACTTTATTCAAAATGTAATGTCCATTTAGGTCAAATCCGAACAAGTGAAAATCAGCTTTTGTAAGTAAGTAAGTAGATGTTCCTATTTTTATTTATAGGTATCCTACGTCGTACTCGTAATCGAATATTTTATCGATAGGTACCCATGTAGGTATGTATTAAGTTTTTACCATACCATTTTTTATAGTTATTGTTTTATTAATCTGTTTTAAACCTATTCTATTATTTATTCTTAAAAAAAATTTAAGAATATCGTTTTTATATTCCTCATAAAATTCAGCAATTAGTTAGATATTAAAAAAAACACATGACACACATGACGATCACAAATCATTTATGTACATTTATTGCTTTAAAACGCTATAAAAAATAACCTATATTATCTATTGTAAAGATATAATAACGTTAAATCACCGTATAAAAGGATATGAAAAATTACTGTAATATTTATAAATACTGTAAATTTATTACCCATTTACACATTTTAAAAACAAATATCAGTCCTAGTTCTGGCGGCTGAGTTTGAAAGTTTATATCACAAAAAGTATCAAACAGATTTCACTCAAACAAACCGCATGCTAAAGATATTTTATCCCTACATAAGTATGCGTAATTTTATAATTTTCCGAAATGACGTCAAGTTACTACAGAGATATATGTTTTTAAAAACGTGATTTTTATTCTTACTTTAAAAGCGCCTGAATTCATAACTCTATTATTCAAAAACTATTAAACCGAAAGCAACGATATTTATGTATATGAGAGGCAGAACGTTATATGATAGTTTAGTGTAATTTTCGTAAAATGTTGTTAATTAATAAAGTCTTCTGCCACTCCAATTCGCTTTTTTGACGATATTAAAAATATTGTCGCATACACGTGGGTGGACAAAAAAGGAAAATCACTAAGTAAAACAGATGATAATGTTATATTAATGTTTAAAAGCTCCAGAAATTATAACATAAGCAATGCGAGATGTTTGCATATTCGGGCCGCGGTGGAGTGAAGCGAGTGCTATAACGCGCCTACCATTACTACAAAGCGGCATTATAAATAATGTAAAGAAAATAATGGGAATTGTGTAATTAATTCTTTCTTTTGCATTATATGCGTAAAAGACGTATTCGCGAAACATATGAAAGACACACGACTGAAGGTTTAGTGTAACACTGCTTATATGTATTAGCCGTTTACTATGTGGAGTGACGAATGCAGCCGGTCGAACTACTGCTGCGTCTCGTTTTAAGGGGATAGTATAGTTTATCCAAATCTATATGATGTCACGTCATCAACAAAAAGTTACTAGATTGTTTATTTGCAATTCGGCTTAAAGTTTGGAAAATGACATATTCTATAGATGATTTACCTGCCCACATATTAGATGGTATAAAGAAAGACTACAATTTATTAGAACTATCAAAATACGAGGTACGAGATGACAGCACTGTGTGAAACGTCATCATCTAGTAACCTTGCATTGATGACGTGAACATCATATAGGTTTGGATAAGCTATAGACGGATTTGCAGTGTTACTTAAAATTTAATAAATCTGAAAGATGAACATCAACGAAACTTTTTTTTATTATAAACGTGATTATAAAAGATTATTCTTGCTCTTACATATATTAATTTTTATTCAAAGTGATAAACAAACATAATAGGTTTTCCGGTATTTTTTTGAAAAATAATTTCAATATTCACTTGTTCTTTTTGCAGTCGTATAGACGATAGTGTTTTTCAGGCTGAGAAGTAAAATCAGCACGTTCACTTCAACAGTTTCGCATTTAGAACGATTTTAATTCATGTTGCTAATAAAAAAATGTAGTTTTTCGGTGTTTAAATCTATTTGACGAAAGATGAACTTCTGAAGTTTTAATATAATTTTCTAGAAACTATAACACATACTTTAAAACAGCAACGATCATCTAAAACAATTTAGCAATAAAGAAATTACCGGTATATTCTTATTACTTTAAAAATATTGTCTTTCTGAATGTAGACAACCAAAAATACAGCGTCAAATTTTTACCTGCTAAATAATACTTCTAGTTATTTGCATAGAAACTGAAAGCAGGTATTTCTCAGAAAATTAGCCCAACCATAAATATCGAAGATGGCATTGTTTGGAATATGTCAAAGAAACGAATAATAGTAAAATAAGTAGTAATTTCTGCTTTACAATTTTGTATATATGTAAAAATGTCGAATACTTAAAAATTAATTTTTAGCCAATTTTCATAGAAAATATAGTTTTTCAGCCTGTCTTATGACGGGACTCAGACGTGCCGTTTTGGATTTTCTCTAATTTCGATCCGTAGATTACGAAAATATAGTTCGTTTATTTTGGATCGGTCATATATATCTATATATAATCAAATCTTGTAGACACGATTCCAGTCGCAATTTTGATCGTAGGAGGCTGAAAGTTAGATAGTGTATTTTCTTGAAGAAAACAGAGAACGAGTTCGTTAATCAGCCAAATTGACCGACCTGTTTCAAAATGGTGGCTAATCAAAGATTTTAAATTGATTGTGAGTTATCTCCGTTATTAATTATTTGATCGGTAATATGAAATATGTTTTGGGATCGGCATAAAATTCTCTGTCCATCATATCTCTTTATAATTTTCGATAGAATGCACCGTTTTTGAGATAATCTTTTTAAAATTTTAAGGTAAAAAGATTATAAAATATCGCACTATATAACTGCCTTACTTATTGTGTGGTTTTTATTATTATCTGTTTTCTGGTCATCTAAAATTTATACTTTATCGTTTTAATTTAAAAAAATCGTAAAATTTGAATTTGTTCTATTCACCTCAAGAGAAAAAAAAATAAAACTTTAATGTAGTGTGTCGTGAGGAAATTGCGCATATGCTCTCTAGTATATTGAAGGGGAACTGTCGAGGAATCCCAAACAATTGTTAAAAAGTTCCTCCTTGATCGTTCTTGTCGATATGAAGAGGTAAAGTTGAGAATGTAACTTCTTCATTTCTGCAAATTTTTTAAAACTAATATTTCCCACAAAAAGCTAAAGTACCTTTATTGTTTCATGCCAAAGTAATTCATAATAATTGGTGATTAATTTTTAAATCGTATTTTATAAATTGCCAAATGTTTATCATGATAATCAAAAAATGAATCTGGCAACGATGTTAAAAATAAATAAAACGTTGTCCACTTTGCTTTTTCGTACATTAACAAAATCGGCGTTTTGTAGGAATCTTTATTTGAAATATTATACCTAACGTGAGTTGATAATCACAAGCTATCAAAGTATGACAAATTAAGGTATTTTTAACAGTTAATCTCACAATAGTTAGGTAATGCAATCTGAACATTTTCTGTTTCACTTGATTCGTTATAAGTAGATAGATAGAGTAAATATTGACTTATGTCAATAATTTATTATACTCCCTCTGTCCCGAATTAGTTGTCACATTTGACTTTTTTTCTGCTGATTATTGACAAATACAATTTAATCCTGGAAGTAATATTCTAAAAAATTAAATACTCAAAAAAGAAGTTATATAATAGACTGGTGTCAGATTGACAACTAACAAAGGTTTGAAAGTGCACCCACTGCTACTTTAATTCGATGTGAAAAGTGCCCAAAATAAGTGATTCGTCAAGAAGATTAATTAAAAAAAAGGGAAATGGGTTCTTCAGTTCTTCTTTACCTGCTTTTGTGTGCCTAAATTTTTGTATTTGTAATTTTTTTCGAAATATAACAACTAATTTGGGACAGAGGGAATATTAGATTTACATGTTATTTCATCCCATACCTAATTAGAAAATGACCCTCAAAAATATTTAAATAAACTATAAAGATTAGTTTGATTTTATTAACATTTTAAGAGTTTCTGTTATAAAAACCTCTACTGTCGGATATATGCATTTGAGATGTGGCCAATTCTAACATACAGTTTTTTGCTAACAACTTTGTTAAAAGCAACAATAGATTTTTAGTTATTTTTTCCATATCCTCTGAAGGGTCTTCTGCAACGTACTGGAAAAATTATGCGTCATTTTGTATACACCCTGCATAATAGTTCCGTCGTACCTATTTCCAATTTCAATTATGTATTTGATGATTTATAATTTTATAAGAAACTGAAATGTCCAGTTTATTGAAACACGACGATTTAGAACAACGGTTCTCGAATCGTGAGGCGCAAAATAACAAAAGGGTAGTCGCGAAGATATTTTAAAAAGATAAAAGCATCAAAAAGTGCCAGCAGCAAAAAAAGTAAATATAGAAAAAAATATTCGGGCCCCAAAAATCTTTGAAAGAGGGACGGGATTAGATTGGAAAGTTGGGTCACAAATACTAAAAGGTCGAGAACCGTTGGGTTACAGTATTGATATCACCGTGGGCACCAATGCTCGTTAATACTTTTATATAATACTAATGATTGTATACTCATAACAATACATAATCCTGTGAAATAAACAAGTAAGACGCATTTTCACGGAACGTTCGGCCTGCGGCGGCGTTATCAATGCGTAACATAAAATATTCGAACCAATCATGTTGCTTTTATAATAAATAAATTTAAAAAAATGTAGCTTTTATTAGCGAATTTTGCAAGTTATTAAAATTATTTGCTATGTTGAAGTCGACTTTGTAAATCGGCAGCAGTTGAATAATTCTAGAATCTAAAAATACATTTACCTAGTTGTAAATACTTTCAGTAACAATGAGAAAGGATTACGTTGAGGACCCATTATGCCTACTTAACCTTTCTACCCTTCTACTTTTCTACCTGCTGCTTTTAGAAAACATCTGTGTTAAGATATTAGAAATTTTGGTTGTCTATTATTCGAAGGATCGGTGGAACTACACTAGCGACATCGCAACGGCAATAGTTTTCAAAACTCCGTCTACTATCCCCTTAACAAGACATTATAATATTTATTATAAAAGCGTAGCGAATTATTATTTAATAAAGTAATGATACAATTGTTGTTTCAAACGATAACTTTATTATATGCACAAATAATTTTGTCATTTGGTGCCAGACATCGGTAATTGCGATGGTACGACTTTTATCGTCCCCAAAGGCAGATTAATTAGAGAAATTATAATTCAATATTTACATTTCCTTACAACAAATTTGGGGTACAATATGTCTAAATTTCATATAATTTGGTGAAAAAATACTTTAATTCTGACATCTTAAAGTTGCTAATACTGAAACAAACAACAAAACTCAACATTTTCATGAAATACCTTATAAAATCTCCAAAACGGCTTCCCGTACAAACCTAGAATTTTCACTGTGCAATCTCAAATAGTGGATGAATGCCCAATAAAAATTTTATACAATTTGGTCCCATCGTTTTTAAGATATAAGCTTTCAAATTCAATGGTACATTCTGTAATAGGTACCTACCTAATGAAAACCCAAACTTATTATTAGAAATATCAAACTACTATCTACTACTAACTACTATCTCATACTAAAACAAAAGAATCTAGGAAGGTACATGTTGTATAGCTTATCCAAACCTATATGATGTTCACGTCATCAATAAAAGGTTACTAGATGATGACGTTTCACACAGTGCTGTCACCGTATTTTGACAGTTTTAATAAATTGTAGTCTTTATTTATGCCATCTAATATGTGCGCAGGTCAATTATCTATAGAATATGTCACTATCCAAACTTTAAACCGAATTACAAATAAACAATCTAGTAACTTTTTTTTGATGACGTGAACATCATGTAGGTTTAGATAAGCTATAGTTCACAATCATAACTTTTATTTATTGTCAATAATATTTATAAAGAGAAATAGATACCTATTTGGGTATTATTAATTGTAAATAAATTTTGTGAGGTTCGACAAGGTACATTTTTTACACAGTTTCGATCTCTTTAGAAGACATGTTAATTTTGCAATAAATCATGAATACGATAATTGTGATTTTCAAAGATTTTTTAATTGGGGTTGGTGCGCCAATTGCTCCCCTGTACTACGTCCTATTGTACCCCCGCTATACGTGCTTATAACGGGCACATATTCTTTTACGGCCCGTAAGAGAACATTTACGGCACTTGAGGCTTACAAGGCACTCTTATTCTTTCAAATATTACTAAGTATTGTAATACTAATACAAGGCAACTTTCGTTAGCCTTCAAAACCGATTTAAAATCGCGTGTTTCCAAAATATATTTTCTTAAATAAACACTTTACATTGTGTACTTACACACAATTTTCGCCACTAACTTTAGCACGCTCATACTTTTAGTGTTACTTACGTAATATCGGCATTTTAACGTTCATACGTGCACGTTTATAGTTTTTTTCCAGAAATAACCGATTCTCTTTTAAAACGGAGGGTGGTCGTGCCGAATTTTCCAACACCTTTTTTAGTTGTTTTAATATCCCTCGTCGCCAATATTGAAAAACTTGCGTTTTGGCATACGACCTACTACAATACAACATCAAAATAACAACTGACTGTAAATGCAATCGTGAACTGCATAATACCTATTGTAGATGAATTTATCGTTAAATTAGGAAAAACCAAATACATCATAAGAGCAGGTTTAGATTAGTATATCTATAGTAAGTTACGAGAGAGCAACAACTTTAAAAAAACTCATAAAATAATATTTTTATCTATGGATGTTTCATAATTCGATAAAAAATGTATTTAAAATAAATGAATAAATAGGTATACCTTATGAAAGGTTATTATTTAAGTACCTATGGAAATTTCACTATAATACAAACCGATTAAATTTAAGTAATTAGATTTTCTTGAATGTATACATAAATTAAAAAAACTATCGAATGGCAAATATGGTTAAAAGCAAAGTTGCAAATGTTCCTTAAAGAACTACAAATTAATCTTGATTAAGATCTAACATGGCCCACATGCACGATTAAAATAAACGCAAATTCTGAAATTCTGTATTCTAAATTAGTCATTCATAACCGAAACTAACGTCAACTAACTATTTATTGTTCGCTCCGCAGTTGTTCAACATTGATATTCGGTTTGTTGAAAGGTTAGCGCTAAGTAGAGCGGCAGTCTATTATTTCTGAAACAAGAGAAATTGTCTGAAATTGTGTATCAGACGTGCTATTGTATGCACGGAGCAATGTAAATAAAGGAACAGAAACAGTGAAACCTGAGATAGGACGCAAACAGTTTAAAATCGGTCTCACGATACCAACCGTTATAACATATGTAGAATTTTTAACCGACGATAAACGAGAAAGCAACCGCAATTTTGGATTTTTAAATTGACAGAGAAAACATTAAAAGACATTAAACACAAATTATATTATTAAGTGCAGGTTAATTACCTAATTGTATGTTAATGAGTTGTTTCAGCAAGAGAAATTAAATGCATATCTATGTTTACTAAAACAATAGGTAGGTACCTATGTACCTACACATTTAGAAGTAAAAACACAATCTTTTGAGCTTCTTTCTACAGCCGATACAATTTTCAACCCCCGATTGTGGGATTTTGGGAGGTAGCAAAATTATTTTAAAAGGCGTGCAACACTGCAAAACTTGTGCAATGCGATGGCACTTTTAAAAGTGCCAATTTTCAATTTTGTAACCACAACTAACCTTCTGCAACCTTTGGTTTTCTTCCAATACACGAATTCAAGAACACCCTGTATTATACACTTTGAAAAAGCACATTATACCTACCAAATAATAGTACGTAAAGTAGATAAACAACAGAATAGATTTTAAATATAATAATATAAACCTGATTAAATTATTTTAACGCCAAAATAAAACACATTAATAATACCTATAAGCTAGAAAAAATTATACCTTTTCCAATTAATGCGTTGTGCAATTAAATTTTATTAAAAATAACTAATAGAAGTATAAAACAGAGTAAAATAAATAAGAATTTTTATTAATTTCATATTTTAGTACTTTAGTTCACGTCACCTTTTAAAATTAACCATATGTTAATATGTATAACAAAAACGATATCGAGAATCACGAAGAATTTTTACTATCTTACTATTAGCAATTACTCCCCTATTGTAATATAAAATAGTTTGTTATGAAAATTAAATTAGTGTGCTACTCCGGCGATAGGCAACTCCTCAACAGTAAATATAATTATTATCTACCCTCTCTCAACGTCCCTTACGCAGGAGAATATTATCGATTCTATGCTTTTGTCTCGATTGTATTTGTTGCAAAAACGTCCCGCCCCATACTATCAGAATTTAAATTAGACGAAACATTCTTGATATAATTGCAAAAATTAACAAAAGGTAACACATCATGCAAACAGTGTAAATAATTCGCAAATAACTTTCATCTGTTAAAAATAATTAAATCCTCAATAACTATTTACCCATATGCATTAGTTTAAGTTTATTTCTATTAACAAATGTTTCATTACAAATTATAAATTCAAAAAAAGATCTATGTAATTACCTCGGTGAGCGTGGATCCTTACAAAGGACCAGAAACCCATCAAATCCTGTGGCATTGTCTTATTAAAAACCCAACACTCTAATACAAAAAGAAAATGTTACCGCTATTATTTAGAATAATCGCATCAGTTAATTATTTTCTTTAATGTTCACAATTTAATATTGTTAATTACACGCATTACAAAAGCTATGTATAAATAATAAAAAGTCGTTAAATTAGTTAAATGTTTATCAGGTATGTCCCTATTTTATCGCCTCACTCAGTTTATTATAGAATATAATCGGTGAATGTGCAATAGTGTCATTTATGAAGTTCTAAACGAAATATTATAATATATATGGCAAATGTCTAAACAACTGCTAGTACATACACACACTGTACAAATGCAGAATAAGCTACAACCCACCATAACTTCAAAACAGGTGAATTTTTGTAACTGTGGACGTCGGGTGATTTTAAGTAGATTCAAATAAGTTTTACCGTGCCTTTCTTTATCAAACCAATTGAAAATCATTTAATGAGGTTTAATACTTCACAGCAGATGTGTATTTTAGATAATTAGTTTCATTCTAAAATTTAAGCATTAAGCAAAATTACGGAACGATTATTTTAAATATAAACGAGGAACGCTAATGTGAAATACATACAAATATGTCTGTGAACGTGGACTATTTCATATTACTGAACACAGAAAATCGCATTACGAAAATTACCTATAGTAATTGAATTGCGCGAGTTAAAATTTTATTAAAATCATTATTTTGTAGAGCAACAACAGCAATAGATAACAATTGATGGTCAGCGAATAATATGCAGAAGGATTTTTCTATTCCACATTAGCAGATCAGTTTTTTTAGTCAAGAAAATATGCACTTTTCACTAAAACAAACATGTAACAAAGGCAAAGTAAGAAGATTATTTTTAAACTTATATAATCGCTAAAGAACAGTTTTATGTATCTGAATTCAATACAATATTAAACAAAAAAGGGTAAATTAATTGTTTTCTCTGTATCAAAAAAATTCTATTCCAAATTCACCGACTTGACTTTACATATTTACTTCAATACTTTCGGAGAGTATCTAAAAATACAGTACGTCACACCTGAAACTGTGGAACAATTACGTCAATAGCATCTGTACGCTCGAATCAATTTCTTCAAACAATATAGGCAATAAATTGATACGATCCCCAGTTCAACAAGTGGGGAGCGTCTATTTTTCATTATTTTATTATATTCAAAACATAAATTATACCGACATAATTTTGTAGTAGGTAACTAAAATCACATTAAGTAGGTACTTACATTTAAATGAGATATTAGAATTTTTTTTTATTATCATAATTACAAGATCGAATAACAAGGATAAGAATGCTTTTTGATTTTTTTTTGTAATTGAAATATAAAGCTCTTAATAATTAATGTTTAAAAATCACTGTGACGTCATTGGTGTCTAAACCTACACTTGGCAATGCTGTATAATAAAATGAATAAGGTATATATATATATATATATATATATATATATATATATATATATAGATATATATATATATATAAAAATTATACTAGTGTAAGCGAAAAAGAAAACCTGGCTTGTTTAGTAAAAAAATGGGCGTGTACGCAACTTTTGTTTTGCAACATTTAAAACGTGACAAATGTGATGTGCCAACACGAATTTGAATATAGGTTGTGTTCACGTCACATTTGTCATTCGACGTTGTCTTGATTTACGCTTCAAATGTCGTGGTTCACCAAACACAAACGTCAAACGGATATTAAATATAGGTTATGTTGTGATATTCCAGAAACTTTAGTCGTTTTACACGTCCAGTTTTAAATCTGAAATCAAACACTTGCTTTTTCACTTGTACTGCTGTAACTTGTATGTCTTACTGGCTCCTCCGTGCAACGTTGCCAAATGTACAATCAGGCACTATTGTCGCGTTTTAAAAAATTAATTTTCGGCTTATCACTTGTGTTAAATGTGATATAATTAATCGCTTTTTTAAATGTTATATATTAGTAATATTAAGAGTAAGAAATTTCATTGTAGTCTAATTTCCCTATTGAAAATGAACTACGCGTTATCTTTCTTGCCGATATTTTGTCTAACTCTTGTAACTCCACCGCATTTCGAGATTAATGCTAAATAATAATAATTTCATTATAGGTATAAATCTTCTTTCATGAAGGAGTAGGTAGGTACCTAATTTTATATAAAAACTATAAGTTACAAATATCTTTCGGCAAAGAAAGAAATAAAAAGAATTCAGACAATTTTAGAAAAGAGGTAATTTACCTACATTCGTAAAATAATTCCTACATCCATTAACGTTGTCAAAGATGTTAAATTATTTTTTACATCAAAAACTGATTTATATTTTTGACCGTCATCACGAAATCTATTAACGTCGCTTATATAAGATTTCTGTCTTATACACAATAAAAATCCCCCTTATTCCCCTTCAGGACCCGACCAATGGACACACTGTATACATATAATATTTTATTGTTGTTCAAATTCAATCGGCAGACATATTTATGAAAATTTATTTTTACTTTAATATGTATGTAGAAAAATGATAATTAAGAATTAAAGGAACGTTTAAAAAACTAGCAAGCAAAACTAGCACTGTAATTAGTTCAATAATTTAAATACATAATTGTCTATAGGTCGCAAAAGAATCAATAACATTGAATAATCATGAAATATGAAAGATATGAAAGGTGAGAAACGCCACATTTTGTTTGACAAGATAAGATGTTTACGTGGTTGTTTCCTCTATGCACAAGATACGAGGAGTGATATATTTCTAACTGAAAATTAGTTTTTCCACATAAGCAGCATTTTTCTTTACGCATTACAAAACTACTAACATAAGTAAGTTAATACTGTTAAAAAAATCATTTAATAATATGAATATGAATTCGTTTAGAATTCTTAATAATTACGTCTAATTTTTAACAAACTCGTCTAAAAGCTTCGGACTAGCCTCTAATCTTGCTAGTAAATTTTACATACATACATGTATGTAAAATCATATAATGCGATACTTATAATACACGGTTTCGATATAGCGTGATTCATAAATTGTCACAATACTCGCATAAAGGGCCATCCACACGCTACGTCTTTTACTACAAGTTGCTTGTGCAAACTTAGCATGCGAACAGAAAAACAGAAGTTCACGCAAACCCAAAGAGCGACTCGTATGACTTACCTATTACACTACACAAACACATAAAACAACTGAACAACAAAACGGAGCTGTGCGGACACTACCGCGAGCCGCATCAGTTTGTGCAAAAAAAACGTAGCGTGTGGGCGGCCCTTAATGCATTTACGGTTTTACATAACGTAGATCATTCGCACGTATCTACATAAATGTAACAATCGAAATATATTAAAAAAAATTGTTATATATAGGTTTAAAGTTAAATACTAACAGAATTAAAAGTAGATATAGGTACTTTTAGATAACGTTATGCTATAGACATCGCTTCTGAACGTAAATTCGTGCCGGAGATAAAGCAGCGAAGATATAAGGCATAAATAACGGTAAAAATATAAATAGATAGCCACCCTAAAGCAACTCCAAAAGAAAATGTTGCGAATATTTAGTAAATAAAAGTGAATTATCTTGTCTAATCATGGTAAATTAACAACAATCTGTAATTAATTAACAATTGAAAGTATCGATAATCCAGTTGAGGAGGTGCCAATAATTATGACAATGAGATTGAAATTTATAATAGGCACGGCAGTTTGCGTGTAATGAAACATTTTTAAATTTAAATTTTGAATGTTAGGTAATGATCTAATTTTTATAATGGTAAATACACCAAATTATATACCTACTATGATTCCTCTTTAAATGAAATTGCACGCGAATATCGAACCTTAATCGCAAATAAATGCAACGCTAGACAACAGCAGTACTTACGCGAAAACATTAATTAGGCAGAATTTAGAAAAAAAAGCTTACCTTAAATCCTTTATACCATTCTTTAATTGTACTCTCGTCATATCGAGTGTGTGACTTCAGGAAGTCCATATCCTCTTTGGACAACTTATCTTTGCTGCCGAAGCACCCCATGTCACCTCGCGCAGCTCCTCACCTGAAACAATCCAAATTCCATTCATATTTATTTTATCTATAGAAATAGATAAATTAAATGTTTACTTTAAAAAACCTCCATCTTAACTACAGCCACTAAAAGCCTTTTTGCATTCCAGTAGGTATAACGATAAATTAAACATCACTCTAATTGTCTGCTGATAGCAACCGTATTAAGATGGTAGTTTATTGAGCGTGTAAAATACAAATAAACTCTAAAAAAATCCACAACTGTAATTACTGAAAATAAGTGACTAACCGGCCCCTGCCGCATAAATATTTATAGAGAACTTGTGATACCATAAAGTTTAGACAGTTTATTAGGGGTTTGATGTATTAAACTTGAAGCGTCTATTGTTATTTCGTTTAGCTTACACCTATTGTACATTTTCAATTTAATGTGGCAGTATAAGGGTCAATTTTTCGCAACGTAACTAAATATAATCCGGACCGTTATTATCTACATATTATCTGTAAACAATCATTTTTAATATGTAAGTTTCTAAAATTACGACGAATTTTTATCATGTAAAATTCGATAAAATCGAAAATAAAATTATGTTTGTAGATGCTTAATTAACCGCTACTTTGCGTAATAATAACTTTAAATTTCTTCGAGTACGATTTAAAGAGCGCAGACAAATGTAATTTATTTGATAATAATAATCGACACGCTTAAAAAAGGAGACCAGCACTAAAGTGATTGCATTGTTGTATTTGTACAGGGTGTTCAGAGTTCGTTGTGAATGTTTGTGTTTTGTATATATTTTTTTGCAATGTAGAACCAAAAAGTTGTCTTCGTACTCTACACTTAGAACTCGTTTATACCTATCCCTTTCCTCGCCCACGAGTAGATTATCGAAAATAAAATAAAATAACATAATTACGTACTAAACATAAGTTTAAATAAATATCTATATTTATGTTTAAATATGATATACATCGTATAAAGCACCGATCTTTAATGCTATAAAAATTGCGTCGCAACGGTCTTTGAAATATTCACGTCTCATTTCATATCAATTTTACATGTCACTTTTCCAATAACTTCTGGAAAGTATCATTTTATAGCAAGAGAATAAATTTTCCATTTTTTTTTATCACATCGTATTTGTTTGTTTTTCCGAAATTATGTTGACGTAGATTTATAACAACAATTTTTTTTGTTATGACTATAAGGACAATATTATTATTAAAATTAATTTTAACATTATTTATTAACCATCTTAGAAATTGTTAAAGAATAAATAAATTACGGGCAATAATCCGCCAGTTAAACAATGACGTACAAAAAATAAGTAATCCTGAACATCAAAAATAGCGTGCACTATATTAAGATCTACAATTTTATATTGTTTATAATATAAGATATGTCAAAAAATTTTTAAATCAATTCTGTGACTGTTCTCTATTTAGCGCACAAACGATTTATGCATAATACACCGTTCAAATATACCCGTAAAATTGTCCTATATTGAAATTTTGTTTATACAATTAATTTAAATTGAATATTAAAAAGTATATTACGGTGTATTAAATTTGTGGTGACCAAAATTATGTAATTTCCACTATATTTTCGGTCGACACGACGACGCCTTTTCACCTCACTCTTTCAATTGACGCGACAGACGGCGACGCTTTTGTTATTGCGTGTTATTCGCTCTTTTTAATAAGAATTCTGATAGAAAATTCGTTTAAAAGAAAAATAGATCGAATTTAACGAATTAAAGTAATAAACCTAGGTTTTATACCTAGATTCGGAGAACTAGGTACCTGGAATAGGTAACACAGTAGCAACAAGACCAAATTTTTGGACTAGTCGATGTTAACGTTTCACGTGAACAGCTGTACGTTTCATGTGCAGAACGTAATCTACGATGTAAGATAATTGATTTAGAACAAACGAGAAAATCATGAGGCTATATGGGAAACCTAACGTCATAAACGTAGTGAAAACGTAAAGAATAAGATGGTAGGGCATATGGGAAAGTTACCGAATTTTAGAACAACAGAAAGAGCGTTACGTGAAGATTCAATTGGAATCGGCACATTCAGGAACTAAAAAAGAAGAATTGAAGAAATAAAATAAAGGACAAAAGAGAGTGAAAGAGGATAACCCTAAAAGCTCTGGGCTACCAAGGCATGTCACGGCTATATTATACATATACCCACCTATATATGAATATGAACCTTCACGTTTATGTGCTGCATTTCATATCGGTATACGTTGTCTAAGATATGTATAGGTTCCAATTCACGTCATCGATAAAACTTTCTATTTTTACGGTTCTAATACATTGTAGTCTTTTTTTATACTATCTAATGTGTGTAGGTAAAATATGACGTTTTTCAAGCATATGAACTGAATTACAAATGAAGGGTTTAAATTGTAAGAACATGATAAGTTACAATAGCAAACGTTTAAAATAATCAACATTAATGTTTTAAATTTACGTATAAAATGTATTTTTAAAAATTTTTACTTTATCATTAGGTACCTACCTATTGAACATAAACGCAAAAGTAAACATTCCCAATTTACCAAAATATCGAAGAACGGACTCGTTTCATTTTGAAAATGGGCTCCTCGTATAGAAAGTTGATATAAAAACAAACAGGCCACCGACACAGAATTGTCGTCTTTCGCATATAGATCGAACGCGAAAGAACAACAACAAAATTATGCGTATCTAATGCTAATTAGTCTCATGTCACATAACATTTTCTCAATACTATCAGCTACAATTTTCACGTTAAAAAGTTTAAAAAATTCAATGTAAAACGTCACATACATGCGACATTAATTCCGCCAATTTTCTCACTTATTTAGTGATTATTTAAAGCTTAAATTTCAGAATATAGTTAGTTATACGTATTTACGTGCGATAGGTATTTTTGATAAATTCGATTGGAATTGGAAAGGGGCATAATTGCCAAATCCAGGCGTTTCAAGTATAGATAACGCACTTTAACCGTCTCGATCGTTAGAACGTTCTATACTAACTCAATGCAATTTAATGGGGTGTATTTTAAAACTTTCTTCGTCGCCATTAACGTGTGCAAATTTAATAAACATCAACGTCCCGAATATAACCTATACGGTGCTCAAATTTTACGCTAAAATCCCATTTGCAAATGTTCGTCGTTTTTTATTTAGGAATTTAACGTTGTTAGTTGATAATATGATATTTTCCGAATTTTAATTGAAGGGTGGATCATCGTGTGCCTTACAGTGTGCAAAATATGTTTAAAATTCGACTAAAATAACGGCTTATTGTTAGATTTTTTTTATGTCGAAATGGCTATATTTAGGTTGTCGTGTAGTCATATAGAAAGTTGCATGGCAACTAGATGGAAAATGAGCTTTTTATGAGTCAGTGGCATGATTTAAAAATCAATTTTATACGATATTCCTCGGTTACTCAAACCCTAGGTTTATGGGTCTCGGCTTATTTATTAATTATAACACGCCTGGCTCGATCGGAAGGGAAATAAAAAAATAATAATAATCGTATTTACAACCGATTTTCACGTTAACCATTGTTGACGAAGCTTTCGAAACCCTTATTTTTTTTGTTATTTCAACAATTTAAAAGGGGTTCTCACGCCACTTTCGTCTGGAGATTTATAAACATTTTAAATATCTAACGAACGCGAAAAGTAGAACTATTACGAGAATTACGCATTTGGGCACATTCTAAGGACGAAACGAGGGTTTTCCTTAACGAGTTTCTCTAGTTACATAACAGTTATGAATCACGCGGGGCCAATTTTGTGTCAGAAATTTGACAATCGTTGTTTACACGTGTTTACGTTTTGAAATTTAATATCGCGTTAGGTGCGTAGGTGGTTTACATCTGCGGAATAAATAATGGACTCCGGTAAGTAACTGTTATCGATTTTATGATGAACGTTTTGTAAAACAATCAATATATATGGCCAAAAATGTTGCTAGAAATTTCTTTTTAGAATGCGACCTGCATTTCAACATACCCGATAGGAATTGTCCGGTATGGGTTAACAGAACATGTCCTAGTTATACGTTACTATAGGCGCTGCATGTCAAACGACTCAAGAGAAAGCTTTACGGAATTCTCCTTTTTAAGGCAATCTAAAATTTATTATTTTTTCGCGCAATCGGTTAACATCTCCAAATACCTTCTAAATTCAAAATATACTTTTATCCGGACCTTGCGAACCTTGTTTCCATGGTAATCCAATGTTGGTCCGAAATAGAAACTGTCGCGATTAGTTTCTAAACGGCACAAAGTCGCTACAAGAACAAACTAGGGTTTAACGCATGTAGCGCCACGCCATAATCAAATAGTAGGGCGGGTTTAACCACCGACACAAAAGCTGTACGCGTTAGCCGAATCCTCCCTTGTTAGGTGTGCTATACTTCCAAAGAGTTTTCGTTCGAACGTCAATCGTTCTATAATCGGGCGCGCTGCGCCCAACTATTTAACAATTCAAACTTAATAAGGAAGACTAAATTACAATAAGATGAGGCGAGATTTATTACAAGAGTCTGTCTAAAAAAATATATTTACCGTACGATGAGAACGTATAATGTTAGTGCAGTAAAAATACGATGATAGCGATGACCTGTAGATGGTTAACCACGTCACTTGTATTATAAAACTAAGTCTTAAACATTGATATAAAGTGATTCTATATAGTTAATAATCACGTTGGCCCCAAATAGATCACACTGTTTATCTCCGTCACATTCCAACACAGGAAATGCAAAATCCGGCAAATAAAAGCACTCAAAGCGCGTAAAACGGCATTATGGGTAATTTCAAGCACCGCAGCAAAAAATAAACGACAAAGCACAGAGGGGGCGTTTAATACGCGAAGCTGGCGCGATCCTGCGACTGGTCCTGCGACGCCGACGACTCTTAGATCAATATTGGCAACAGCTCGCGTGCGCCGGCCGGCTCCGAATTCTCCCGCTCGTTGCTCACCACCTGGTATCAATCGCAGGTAGCGATCGAGGACGATTCACTGTTCAATTCAGTTTCTTTTTTCTTCTCTTTTTTTTGGTGTGGTGGTGTCGCTGCACGTTATTATCTAAAGACAATAAAATGATCAACGCCCCCTTCCATTTTTTTCCGGAAAAGAAAGGTGAAAATACGATAAGAATATAAGTAGGACAATTTCGCTAAACGAATTTTCCTGTTCCTGTCGACTAAAATAACGAAATAGTTTATTTTTTTTTTTGAGTAAGTAAAAGTGGCTGCTGGCGAAATTCGAACGCAACAACAATTAACCCTTTGAACTCGGCGTGTCACGCTGATGGAGGCGACAAAACACATTTGCCAAGAAAAAGTGGCGAGTGCGAAGGGTTAATAATGGGATTGATCGCGGTGGCTATTCGAGTCGAAATAAGAAAAGTTTGCTTTACGCATCGATCTTGTGCAGGCTTCGATAATAACCTGATAGTCTTATTTTTCCGCTAATTTCCTTTTCTTACGTCGTAGGTGGCGTTATTCTGGCAGCGTAAACCGCTATACTTAAAAATAATGCTAATATAAGGGTAAAAACATAGGAGAGCATCGATTCGTGCTTCGTGACTCGAGCAGCGACTCAAACCTCCAAACAAACACGTTGTTTCAAATGCACTCTTTCGTGGTGAATGCTCGACTCACGACTCGAGCTTCGACTCTAGCAATGAATCAAACGTGATTGTTTTTCGAGACAATTGCTCCACTATGCGTGTACCCTCTTCTATGCGCGCCCCGATGCCGGGCTTGAATTGCTACTTGAGTCGATGCTCCATTATGTTTTCACTCTTACAGCTAAGTGCAGTCGTGTAAGTGGGTAGACACTTTGGCCGTTGTACACACTTAGTCCGGAATATAACTCGCCTTCTATAACTGCCAAATTGGCTATCCTCCTCCGCGAAGTTCGGATATGGTACCCTTCCCTATTTCTGCTTGACGGGGCTATTTGAGTCAACGCTCGAATCTATGAACACATACATAATCGGCCCGGGTACGACTTTGATTAAACTCTTTTCAATGTCTTTTCCAACGGTCCCTACATGTACTGAAGTCCCTATAGCCTTTTCGGAAGTACAAAAGTAAAAAAAAATAACTACATAAAAAGTTCCTGACCTAAATAGTTCCGTATTTTTATATTATGCGATTTTGTCGATATTTTTAAATATTCTATTACTACGATTCATTTCTTTCACAAAATTTGTAAATACGATTGTTCATACTGTATGTGACGGCATATTTTTTTGAAGGTTTTCGCGCTGTTATTGTCCCAAAAAATATTCCTTAGGATCTAATCGAGTCGCCCAAGACTCGAGGGGATCCAAATAGATCCGATGCCAAACGAAACGACAAGATAGTTACTGACAAAATTAATTATTCTTCTTCCATATAGTTACTAATATGATGAAACCACCGCACAACGAGGGTGTAACTATTGACGACTATTTACTAACACTCATCAGGATTAAATAATCGAATTATGACCTAACTAAAGGACTTGAACAATGATCGAAACCCACGTGACCTTAGCACATAGGCAACCAAAGATAAATTTTTTTAAATAACTTTTGTGGAATTTTTGAAGAAATAAACTTTTGAAGAATAACTTTAACAAATAACTGAAGTAAAAATAATAAACGGCGTTATAAATTTATATAACATATGGCCTATCCAAACCTATATGCAATTCACGTCATCAAAAAAGAGTTACTAGATTGTTTATTTGTAATTCGGTTTAAAATTTGGAAAGTAACATGTTCTATAGATGATTTACCTGCGCACATTAGAGATGACACATTAAGTTTGGACGAAGTGTACACTAGTAAAATTTGAAGTTGTCAATCATTGTTTGATGTTAAGTGACAACACCAAAATATTAAAATCCGTAGTCTGTTAAAAAAATGCTGGTCACGTGCGTTACAATTATTAATGAAGGTACTGTACTATAGATAACAAAAACTGGTCGTGCAGGAGTATTTGTTGTTGCAAAATGAAAACTAATTAATGAACAGCATGATCACTACACTGAGGTTGTTCGCTATTTAAGAATTTTAGTTAAAAATCTTCAAAATGACCACAAAATTGAATTTAAAATGTGTTTATTCCAGATTTCACGGTTCATGATATCACGAGTCTATTTTAAATTTTAAAACAAATAAACAAAAATTACCGAAGTAAAACTTAAAACATATAACTTTATTAGACACGGTAAACTGTTATAAATAAATGTAGGTACGTAGGGTGTGTGAAAATTGGTTGAGTGAAATGAAAGAAAACTGGTTAACTTAGTTCGTTTTGTTTGTTTATTATGACACTTTTGAATTAGTAACGATTATACAGCAATCCTTTAACATTCGCGGGAGTTACGTTCTAAGAAACCCTCGCGAATGTTAAGACTATCTTCCTGTGTAAAAAGGGGGGGTTAGGTTCTATGAAATTTTAATTATAGTTGATAAAGCAATTGGAACGAAAAAAATATGTTTATTAAGATACGATATGTTTATGATACATCTACATAAATAAACACATATAGGATGAAGTTTATTTGCTAGTCGATGGCTGAAGATATTTGACGATTTGTGATTGTTTACCAGAACAAATTTGTTCTTTATAAATTTCATTATAAAAGAAAGGGTCGCGGTCTCGATTCCTATTTTAACTTTAAGGCTCCTCGCCAGTGAAGGGTTGGTTTCTATTGCTCTCTCAACAAGTTGTTGTTGAAGTTTTAAAATTTCAATGTTCAATTTTAAAATGTTTGTGTTGTGATCTACATTAATATTTTAATGAATAAACTGAAGTTGCGTCTTCGCGAATTTTAAATTTTTCCTCACTTGTAAGTTCGCGAATAGTTAAAACTCGCGAATATTAAAGGATTGCTGTATTAGAAAACTTTATTTTATCTGCGAGTTCATTGCAGAACAAGGCCCTATTTAACCGTGCAATTTATGTTTTGCTGCACTGTTCACTGTTTACTAAATACATGGAGTTCAATGTTTTTATTTTTGTGTTCACTGCAGTGAATAGTTCACTATATTGAGACTTTACGGTCCCTACTATGAAATGGCAAATACTTTGATGGAATATGACTATTAGATAGGACTAATTTTTTACAGTGCTCGAAAAATATAATGGATCACTAGATACCTATCTAAATTGACATACTTAAGTATAATTTAATAATCATTCTGGAAGAAAACTAAACAAATTTATTTGAAAAACTTTTCAAATCATTTTCTGGCGACCATGACTATTGCCATTAATCAGTGTCCACGTTTCAAATGGTTCTTGTACACGAAACGGGAAAGTTATAACATTCCAAAAATTATTTTTCGTTTTCGAACAAGATTTGAATTCATATTTAATTTATGCTCCCTTAAAAGCAATGCACTGTCTCATCATCAATTTTGGTTATTAAATAAACAATATCTTTTTGATTCGTTTAAATTTAAAGTGCCCCCCCCCCATGCAATGTTCATAAGGAATAAAAAAAGTTAATCGATGGCTACAATTGCGAGTTTCTTATTGACGTTGTAAGCTGCTGTGTTTGAAGATTGCGTGTGCGTTGGGGCGACCTAGCTACTTAAACATGCAACCCCGTTATAGTACTACAATAGAAATCAAAGTTATTAATTCCTCAATTTTATAAAGGACTGTATATTTTTCCGTTCTAATCGCCTTTATAAAAAGCTGTACGGGTCACGACCAAAACTTTTATTACACACAAATATATTATAACAAAATAAAAATTACTCGATTCATCTCCACGTTATAAAATATTTGTAGTTCTTGTACGTACATTTATAAGGAAGAACTCTATTGGGAATAACGTAAAGTTCATGTAAATAAGTACATTTAAAAATTGCCGGGCCAAAATTGAATTTTAAATTTTTTCAAACATACTGTCGCCCTCTAGTAAAATATAATCGAAACTAAGGTTATTGCCGACTGAGTAATGGCGAAAGCCGTGAAAGTCTGTAATTTTACTTATTTATAGCCTTTTTACTGCTTAATACAACATAATTAACGCTATTAAACACTTAACAATACTAACTACTAAATGATACGACATGCATAAACGTATTAGAAAACTTACCAATTTGTCGCAATTTAAAGTTGAAAAGTAACCAACGGTAGTTCTCCAAGAAATCCATTTTCAATTTGTAGAAAATTGCGAAGACACTTTACACATTAAAATCGTTAATAGTAAAACTATCGTTATAAAACTACTTAAAAATAAAAATGAATCAAGAGAAATGCTTAAGATTCCCTCCTTGCAACTTAAATAAATAAAAACATAAGTTATGGAAATATGCCCTAAATCTTGTAAGATATATGACAATACGTTAAACAACAAGAAAAACGGCTCTTTACCACTTTATAAAAGCTAATAAACACCATCGAATTGCTGTAGAAACAGACTCGTTTGTAAATATTAGAATTAAACCTCATTCATAAACAAACACTCATACTGAAGTGTACCCAATTATACTTTATAAAATTAACAAACTCACATTATAAACTTTCAAGCGAATTTTAAAAACTGTTATTAAAATTTAACTCTAAAATACATAGAAATACTTTTAACAGAACTACAGACAAAAATCTACGACCGCCATGTTTACGTAAAGCAACGCGCATGAGCCCAAATTTAAAGATTAAACTAATTTACTTTCAATTTTAAACAAAATTATATATAAATAAACAAAATGCCATGCCATTACAAAGCTTTAATTGCTCATTATTTTTAAATAAAAATCTAAAAATAGATTCTAAATCTAACACATTAATGATAACCGGTACGATTACGTTCTTGTGTTTATTTTAAATACTTACCCAAAACTACATTGTAATTAGTTCAAACTTTCTAAATATAAATACACAATACTTATTTGAATCGTCGTTTTAAATCTCAAAATTTTTTAGGCGTCATCTACCGTTATTTAATTTTACCCATCTTTCCGAAATTCAAAGTTTATTTCTCTATATAAAGTCATAATTTATTAAATTAATAATTTTATATTATTCTTTAAGCATTATTAAACATGAACCTGCTTTTATTATATTATAACTTCGTATCCCAAATATTAACAAATTCTTAAAATTATTGTTATATATTTTATGACAAAATAAATAATATACAATCAAATTGTATAAATAGGTAATTACAATTTTTTTGACAATATGTATTATTTTATGAAATGATCACCTGCAATTATGTTTAAACCATCGATCCCGGTTCTTCACTTGTTGAGTAATTTGCACAAATTCGACTTTGAACTTCGAATGCTACTTGAGACCATAATAAAATTAAATGCAATAAAAAAGAACCACTAAATTCTAATGATTACAATTCACGTGTCACCCTCCGCATTACAAAATTTAAAATATTTCCTGAATAAATTTTTTTTTTAATTATACAACATCGATAATATAATAAAAACATCTATTACCAATTATATCACTGAGATGATGTAGACTTGTTGCTTTTCTAAGGAAATTGGAAAACAAAAAAGAACTTTCTAGAAAATTAATAAAGTAGTTTATTGAAGCTGATGGTTTACTATAAATTATACTAATAGTTTACGTAATTTTTACATTTTATTTCTCATTGAAAATTACATTTATTTTATCTTTTGCCAGATCAATAATAATTACTATTAATTAAAAAATTAATAAATAACCTTGAGCTAATTTTCGTTTCAATTGAACATGTATACTTGTTCCGAGATGTTTTCGATAGCTAGTACTTCAATTCGAAAGTGAATCACTCATGGGAAATTGTACCGCTGTGCTTCACTGTCATTCTGAATTGTCTTCTTATCCATCTTGAAGGTGCTATTCCATATCACACTAACATACATCATTAGTGACCTTATTAGATTAATGAAAATCAACTTCCATGAACTATACATCTACAGTCTATTCGCGTAGCCTTTGCAGCCGATGCAAGCACAATCACTAGACAATCACGTGACTGTGATCAAATACTGATCAGGTGCACTTCATGCAGACATCGATGCAATTTATGTTCTCTCAAACGCTACGCGAATAGACAGTAGATAAATTAATGTTACACTGTACACAACGTGAGATGAGAATAATTAAAAAAAAATCACATAACAACTATTACTATTTTAATTAATATGAAAAATATTTCTTACGTTACAATTCTAAGTTACAAATAACTTAAATAAAATAATCTTATTCAGAGTTTACATAAAAATCCTGAAATAAATCGTAGGTAATAATGATAAATTAAATAATGGAATATTTCAAACATACGTACTTTTATAATACTTGCTCGTTTTGCAGCAATTCACATATAGATAAATTGAAATCTAAAAAAGAACATCGTTGAAAGAACTTGTTTCCAAATAGTGAAAGATTTACCTGCATAACGCCTGTGGTAATGATGAAATTATCGGACCATATCCTTGAGAATTATCATACAGTTCGAACAAAGGTGCTGCCACTAATTTGTAGTTCTTTGGTACAGCAAAGAAAGCTGTAAATGTAGCACTAAATTAGAACATGATCATCAAATATTGTTATAAACATATTTGTCCACTACACAGACATCACCAAAACTAATAAATACTGTTCTCTAACATAAAGCCATCTAATCTTGGTTACAATGAAAAGTATGAGATTTGAAGATGTCTTTACAGTTAAAATTTTTACAGTAGATTTTTACAATTTTATATACAAATTTAGAACATACACAGTTTCCGGCAATATTATAAATTAATTTTAGAGTGGTTGAACACATTATAAACCAAAAAAAAAGTGTTTGTTAAGGTACAATCTTAAATTTTCATTTACGGTACAACCACCCTACCATAGGATTAAATTTTTTAATCAAACAGATATAACCAAAATGACACAATAAAATAGTAATGATGAAATGGATATGATCAACTAAAAATGTTATAAAAATAATATGTGCGGAGTTATACTTAAAAATGTGTTAAAAAGTAAAGTAAATATAAGTTAGGTCTAATTCTAAAGACGAACAGAATATTACTATGATTGTACTTATAAAAGGAAAACAAAAAAAAACAAATTTGGGTCATAATATATTCTGTTCCGACATAAATAAAATGTTATAATACAAAAATCACAGGTCGTTTAAATTTTATGAAGTGAGAACAAACCAAATAATTACCTATTCTTCATTAAACATTTCGTTATAAAAATGCAAGTGTAATTTTTGAAAATTTCTAAAAATTCCAAGGACATCTTAAACCATAAACAAGAAAAATAAAATACCGTTGAAAAGATTCAAACACTTTACTTTCCTTGCTTACGAAAACTTATAACATTCACCTAATATACAATCTTCTTTGATGAAATAAATAATTCTAACAAATTTCTTACAGTACCCTTCTCTTGTAACTGCACAAGGAATAACCTCTTGTGTTCCTTCGGCTTTGTAATATGAGGTGGGATATATGGATATTGAGGTGGCTCAAAATTTGGTCTCCACCAGTTTCCTATAATATCTTCAATTAACCAATCTTGTATAACCCCGTCTTGTCTTCCCAAAGTCTGCAACAACTAATCGGTAAAGCCAATGCCCGTCTTCCTCTTGAATTCACTACCACTAATTACAACTCAACAGAAAACAAATGCATTATACGTTACTAATGTATCAACATATTCAAGTATATGACATAAATGCAATCCATAACAAGATAGATCCCACCTTATTTGATTCGATAAAAGAAATTTTTCATAGAAAACGTTTGTAATTATTGTAGCTAAAACAAATAAGGTGTATCAAAATATGACATAAGGAAAAAAATATGAATTAGATGTACACACACAAAAATTGAATTTATTTTATCGTACATTCCGAAAATTTCGAAACAACTTTCTAAACATTTACAAGACGTAGGTAAGTAAACGAGACGCAATTTAAAAATAAACCGTTATCCTCAGTTTGTGAATAACGCTGATTAACAATACTTAAATCGATCTAGTTGTTCTTTTTAAGATGAGGAATATTTGTTTAATTTACAAACTGCTACACATTGCACTATGAATCAAAAAAATTCCTTTAAAATTGTAGGGCATTTAAACAAGTTTCACTGTACAAACTGAATCAAATTGCTATACTTAAAAATTAAAACATTTCACAAAGAAGTTAGGTTTACATTTAAAAATGGATTAAACAAGGAATATAAGGATAGGTAAACAAATGCAAACCCAACTTTAAACAACTTGATAACATGATAAAATCACAGCTTTTTAACATATACAAATAATGTTAAAACTGTAATAGCAAATTGTAAAAATGCTAATAATAATAATAGTAATAATATTCAAGAGTATTAGTCAAACTAGTGTCCATTTTTTTTCAATACCGGTTTATAATTGTTATAGGATATTATTAAATTAAGTTTGTTTACATAATACTTTTGCATTACTTGTAGATTAAAAATAGAACACCATTTATATTGAAAATTAGTAAGTTTTCCGAAAATAACCATAAGACACCGAGTTAAAAATTATTAATTTCAACCTTTATAATGAAACACCGTCATTTTCAACTACTACATTTCTTAAATGCTAAGTCATTTTTTTTTTAAATATATTATGTATAATTATTGTGCTACAATTGTGACTATTACAATATTTAATATTTTCATTACTTAGCAGTCACAAATCACATATAACACAATAAGTTGTAAGGTATAGGCATTTACATATTGCTTAATTAAGTTTACAAACACAAGAATATTTCATCGATAGTTGACCGAGATATTTTACTACAAAATTCATTATAAAATTGTAAGAAAAATCGCTAGAATATTTAATTACTATAATTATGATGGAAAATATACTTATATCAACTTGTATGTAATAACATTAAATTTTTATTATTAGGTGGTTATATTATATTATAAAATTGTAGTAATTGACTTTCGCATGACGTTCTATACTATGCATTTTTTTTGAAACCGTATAAGTAATTTTAAACACTATACATACATGCTAACAATATTTAAATTATATCAATTTATTTATTAACTATACCTTTGAATATAATAAAAAATTATTAATTTTAATTTGTTGTTATTTCACCTTATTTATAAAAAACAAACAAACATGTAATTTCAATCAATAATTCGAGTAGAGTACATTTTATTTACCTATCAATTTGAAAATCAGTAAATTTTAATTTTTCAAAATAAATAATGGTTATCAATTAGTTTAATATTTTAAAGTCGTTCGTCTAGATAGAAAAAATACTATTTAACTACCGTTTTAGGTTGTCGGAATTAATATATGAACCGACAATTACTTGTGTTCTATCACAGAAAACGTTTCTTTAAAAAATTTTAAAATAGATATAAACGCAAGCAGTGTAGTGCTTTCTTAAACAGGTAATTGTACATGACTAGATACAATATTTAAATCTTTTTACATAGATGTTAATTAAATCCATCATTTAATTATATTATAAATAAATACATAATACATACAAATATGTTGAAAAATACCTTTGCGCAGAACTGTACATCAAACTGTATTAGTAATTTCATAAATTACATTATAATTTTTCTTAAACTTTATATTATTTGAATTTGCATTGGTTGCAGTATATCTAAGTTCACATCTAAACAACACAGAGTGGCACATAGAACAGTTTACTTAACAGTAAGAAAATTCTTTTGGTTTTCTGATACTGTTTAGCTGCACATAAATTTACCACATAGGTTATTATAAAATAGTTTAGAAAATCAAGGTTGTAAATATGACGATATATTTTTTTTAATTTAAGGTCGATTCTAAATTATTAGATTAATTAACTTGAATAGATGAATAACTTCTATAAAAACATAGAACTATTAAATAACCTAGAGCTTTTCAAAAGACTGCCCTTTATAAGGAATCCTGGCAACAAAAATCAATTCTTTTTATTTGCATTAGAGTTTTAATTAAATCATATTCTTATAACAGTTAGTCGTTTTACTACTTAAATCTCCAAAAATAAGTTGTGTAATCGCAATATTCATGTCCTATCTTATAGTTACTGTAATTTATACTTGTGCAAATAACAGTGCATTTTACACATATAAATAAATTGTATACTATCACCTTCGAAGAACTAGATTGCTTATCGTCAGGTCCCTAATGCCATCTTAAAAGACAAGTTATAATAATCAGGAAAACTACAACCCCCCCTCCCGCCCAAATGAGCTCAAATATTATTATGGAAAAAATAATTCATATAAACAAAACTCGAGTCTGGAAAATTTTGACCCTCTCAAACAATTCCGTAAATTATATTAGACAAAATGCTAACATTTTTATTATGGCATTCTCTGAACTATTCACTTCAGAAGTTCATATCGATGACATTTTTGTAGAAGGATATAATGCACAAAAATTAAATTTTGCTGGAAAGTATATTTTATGTCGTCGCGTAACTATAAGCAGGTAAGTTTCGCAGAAATACAAATCGATTTTTCCAGTGGAAAAAATTGGAATATTGTTACCAGATTTTAACAGATGACCTTAGAAGCATAAGATAGTCAGCATCACTCATTTTCGCAAAAAGTGTGGATTACCACCTTCTACCAAAACGCAGTCGATATTATCCACTCTATTGGATTTTATCACTTCAAACAAATGTTATCATTTCTTGTGAATTTATTGCACTGTTATGTATGGTAAGTTTGAAGCGTCTTATGTGCTTACTTTCTGTCGTTAGTTATGTGCATTGGTAACAAATTTTATCACACCTTTTGTCAGTTACATTGTGTCAGAAGCGTTTGACAAGGTGCTTAATTTTACGTAAAAAATTAGTTTTCAAACTAATAGGTACATTTATCAATTTATAGTTAACAATGAATTACCTATACTTTCATCTTGACACTGGGAATAACATTAAAAATTGTAGTATTTATTTCTATTCGTAAATTAATTTTTCTTCTAATTTTTTACTTAAATTAAGCATCGTGTCAAAGGACACATATTCACATGGTTCTTAACAGCATCGTGAAAGTGGTATAAATATAAAACTACAATGTACACAATTAAAAAGTAGTGTTTACACAAATGAATATTGCATAAATACTTTAATTAATGAATTAACTGGATAAAATCAATCGAGTCTTATTAACCTTTAACACATAACCTTGATAAACTATCATATGAAATTCTTTATCAAGAATATTCCTATTCTTCCTATTCTGTATTTTCTATAAAATTATATTCGTGACATAACAAATAACATTATTTACCAAAGATCGATAGAGAAATCTTTGGTCTGCCTCGAAAAATTTTTCTTTACTTATTCGTAAATCCCAAAGATGAACATTTACATTATAATTTCACTTGAAACTTATTTGTTCACCATAATGCCCAAGTATTATATAAAAAACTCTAAATTCCGTAATATCAAGTAACACTGATAATACAAATATTGATACTTTTATTACATAATTGCAGAAAGAACAAATAAAATTGTGACCGCAAATTATCAAATGTGTAGGAAATCAATCACTATACATTAAAATACCTATTTAAAATATTTCGTTTGATACAGTACAATGAAAATGAAACTCGTGAAGTTTTAGAATCATGCGATTACAGTCTACACAAAACAATGAAATATATTATAATGGGATTAATATACAAATTAAAATCATAACATAATCAACTAATACCTGGCCATTAACATATCCTTATACGTTGAAATTTTAAACACCTTATAATTGCATTATCGATAGGGAACACGTACACATACCTCAGTCAATAACCTCTTTAGACCCTCCACCTCGTCTTCGCCGGGATTTAACTCTCCACCTGGTAATTTGAAGAATGTGGTGCCGAGTTGTAAAAGCAGCACATGTGGTAAGCCATGTTCGTGTACGAGTAACACACCTTCGACACTTCGTCGCATACCAATTCTCTCAAACTCGTCCCTCATTCTTTGAAACCTGGCTGGAACACTTGGATCTTTTTCAAAAAGTGGTTCTTTGGTGCCAAACGTGTAATTAGTAAGCGGATACCTATTAAATATAAAATTAATAGCTTGTGAAATTGAACTCGACCGGGCTACGATAATGCTTACAAATTAATAATTCTGTTTATCGCTGCTGTCGCCGGATATTTATTTTCAAAATTAGTAGTGGTAGAAGCTGCAGAATTTTGACTGTTTCTTCGTGGCCATCCCGTTCCAGTGCCTGCCATACCGCTTTGTTGTTTAACCTGAGTCGAAGTCATCGCCATTGCAATTATAAGTAGAAAAATGTATATTACACTAAAACTTTATAATCGCAATCACTACAAACACAAATCTTGAATATTATTTGTCCAATAACTTTCGAAACTAAAGAGAAATATAAAATCTTAAGGATAGGACGCTCTAATATGGCTGCTATATGGAATCGATAAAGCTGACATCTGCAAATCAAAACCAAACTAAAATGCGGGAAATTTAAATTAATCGAATTTAATTTATTGATTTTTATTTAGACAAATCGTTATCGTTATATACGTAAATATAAGGATGTCTTTCCAATAACACGATATCTTTTTCCAATTGTTTTAAATCCGCTTCCAGTTTTGATTTTCTATGCATTTTTGGGATGGTATCCGTTAAAATGGGCAATCCTTGATACTTTTTCTGCAATTCTTCCCAATTCTGTTTCAGTCCCTACAATAATGATTCGTTATTATCTTAAAGTGTAAATCGTTAATCGACATTACCGCCAGTAACTGTTCTCGCTGTTGTCTTGTTATATACCGACATTTAGGTTGTTGGGTCCCTGTTGAGTCCTTCTCTAGTTGTATGTCTCGCTGTTTAATTTTAATAAAACGATTCAAATAATTTGGCATTCTTCCAAACGTATCGGAATGTATGTATATCGGTTCTAAACCGGCTGATAGTTTCCTTGCCGAGCCAAAGCGACTCATTACAATTTTCTGTTCAGGTTCTTTCGATTTCATTTCCAAGACTCGTTTTACATTGCGAACAATAAAATTCACGTTCGATATTTTCTTTCTAGCTTTCTCTTCCTTGAAGAGTTCCTCTCTTGTAGGAATAGGAGGCATTAAACATAATCCTTTTTTCTTTTTATTACCCTCTGGTGTTATCGTATAATGTATACCTTCATTTTTTTTAAGATACTCATGAGGATTTGGAGGAGGTTGTTGGGGAAGTCCCATAGTGGCATAAGGTTTTTGATTAGGTTTATTAGTTTTCTTAACTATATCTTGTACAATCGATTTTTTAAAACTAGACACGTACCTTGGAGATTTTCGATGATAAGTTGTAGCCTTTTTTGTGCTGTTATAAATGTTTTCATTATGTTCTGTTATTAAAATAACAGACATCCCGACTAAAACTACATAAATATTGATGTTTTGTAAAATGAAACTTTCAAATTGATCATACACAGCAAGCAGCTACCTTGGAAACATGTTTACATAGCCAACTATAATTTATAATCAATTATCTACTTTAGTTTTATATTAATTCTGAATATTTTTAAAACTATCTGACTAATTGTAAGCGGCCTATCTAATATAACTATTGTTAATTTATTTTAACAGCAATTATGTATTTACAGTGAATCCTTTAAAAATCAACTTGCAGATTTAAACATGACTTTTATAATGTAATCATTAGGTGCAACATAAAAATGAACGATTGAATCTTTATGTTCAAATTAAATTATTAGTTATTTTTTGTTTCTTTTTTAAATTTAAATTTCAAAGTCAACTAAAATGCCTTTGGTAAATTATACATTGACAGATATCAAAGTGTTTAATCTGATAAAATGCTTTATTTACACTCGTGCCACAGTAATTTCATTAAGCATTTCATTAAACATGAAGTTCCCACACACCATATGACGCTCTTAAGCCAAACGGGCAGGATAACATTAGCAAACATTGATATCACAATAAATCCAGCATTTGTCACCACTAAAGATATCCGAGGCAATTGGAAAATCAGAAAGTAAACAAAAATTATGATAAGCTCATTTTGGATATATGTATCAAGATTATACAACATTTGAACACTTTTATAAACAAATTCGCAATGGACAGATGTTCGACAATAAAAAACAAAAAAGAAGAAAAATCAAAAGTATATAAAATGCGAATTCGACGGACAAAGGCAAATGCACGAGAAAGAAATCGAATGCATGGTTTAAATGCTGCATTAGATAGATTAAGAAGGTAAGCTATTAAATTTTATACAGACGATTAAATACTATATATTTTTTTAAGTTATATACCAATACAGCAAATCACCACCGATCTACATACTGTACCACAAAAATTATCAAAAATAGAAACATTGCGTTTAGCTAGAAATTATATACTGGCAATGTCCCAAACGTTACAAGAAGGTAAACCCATGATTTTACAACGTTTTGTAAAAATATTAAGTACCGAATTAAGCCAAACTACCGCAAACCTATTAAAAGGTACTTTAATGGGGATCATATACGACACGACGGATTATAAAAAAATTTATTTGAACAATCACAACAATTGGTCAACCGAATATTCTTATATGAATAATTTTACGATGGATCAAAAGATCGAAAACAAGATACCGCCATATTATTCACATATTGATTCCCTTACATGTCAGTCAGAAAATAGATACTGGGAGAATGATTATTACAATGAAGAAGCTTCAAAATTCTCAAACAGTTGTATTTATAATTATAATACAAGATCATTTTATAACATGTAAATAAATTATTATAACTATATATTGTGAAGGTTATTATTGACTGCAGGTGGATTCATCAATTATTGTTGTATTTGTTGTAGTAGTAGTGTTATCTTCACGTACCTGTTTGGAACTTACTACGGATTCTTCATTATTGTCAACGTCGTCTTCTATTTCTTCATCTGACGAAAGCCAAATAAGATTCACCTTGCTTTTAATTTTCGTAAAAGCGTGCTCTTCTATTTCTTCGATAGCTTCGGTTTCTTTCAAACAATCGTTACTGCAACAAGAACTATCTATATTTAAACTAATTTTGTCGTCAACATTAAGTTTATCCTTTTTCAGGTCTGTTATAAAACTAACTAATGACATAGGAATATCGCAGTAAGGGCATGCGACAATTTTATATATTTTTTGCATTTCACTATGCACTACAGATTCACAAAACTGACATTTATAATATGGCAATTTTGTAATAGGCATGTACGAAATGTTGCAGCGATTATCCACATGCGGAGGTAGGCACGATAATCCTATTATATGTGTAAAAGGTAAGGAAAATATACAAGTATAATGTTATAAAGTGCATTATAATAAACTAGCATCAAAGGATATTTTCTTGACACCAAAGACACTTCGGCGGAGGAGGATATTTGAATTCATTTAATAAACTAATTATATCGAACAATTCATCGATAATGTTTTTTCCCAAACCCAACTTGGGTAACATATCACTAACCACTACTTCTTTCAGGTACATATTTAATATATCTAAACTTTGCATGTGAAATTCCGAAAGTTCTGTGTCATCTGAAAGTAGTTTCAATAAAAATTGCACATGGTACAATACTAGTTTTATTTTCACTATGAAATGGAAATCATCATATCGTAAAATGTTATATTCTTCTATAGAATACATTTTGTCGTACATCATTTCTGAAGATTTAGCTAACCAAAGACAAGTTTTCAGCTTTGTTAAAGAAAGCCTATCATAGTCGAGACCTGCCGGAAGTCCATCACATGGCAATTTCTTCTCTAATAGTCCGTCGATTCTGTAAAATGTAAAGTAGAAAATTTGAATTTTAATTGTAATGTACCCACTACTCGCCTAAGTAGTTCTAAGCAATCCCAATGTTGTGCTAAACTGTTTGTGTTATTTTTCATCAACACTGCCAGGGGATCTTTATTCATGTTCATGAATATCAAAAGTCGAACAGGATCCTTCATTTTCTTAATATCCTTCAACCTTGACATACGGATTAAGATTCCAATAAAGACTCTATTTTTTGACAACATCAAACCATGGGCACAACACGAAGACCACTTGAAATCTAAGTATAGGACGCGCCATTTTATAATTATTTTATTGTTCTCGCAGGATAGTTTTATTTCCTTTAGGATGCCCGTATATGTGAGCAGTAACAATATATTTTCTTCAAAATGTTCGATTCCTACAAAATATTTGTGGAATAAATTATTAAAAAGTTTTTTAGGTAATGGTACTAAACCAGTTATTTGTAAGTTTCCAGCATGATAGTGATATACATCTGCGATGTTTCCAGTTTCATTAACAAGACAAATGATTAGAAAACTTCCTTTGACTATGAGAATGTACATCATTTTATGATAAATCAAGACTTTAAAGTGTTCCACTTTGATATGATCCTTTTCCTTCCATAGAAACATTTCGTCTTCAAATGAAACACTTTTTGAAGTAATGTTTGTTACAATAATGGCCTTCACTCTTCCTTCCAGATCGCCCACAATTAATAATCCTGAAATTTATATAATGTAATTATTATATATTACAAAGTTAAACGTATCGTTTATATACTCTTAATAAATTATTTCAAAGTAATAATAATATTACAGTTTAACCTCTGCATAATTTGCAAAATTGATATATGAGATTTCATTTAGCCACAGCTTACCAACGATAAATTCAACAATGTTAAAAGATATTATACTTTATAAAATACACTTGTACAGAACTCACTAATGATAAATGTATACTGACTAATTTTACTACAGAAATTCTAAATACCTGCTATTTAATAGCAGTAACAATAATACCTTTACTTCCAGAATACTGCCAAAGCATAGAAGTAATTCTTTTCAATCCCGTATCAAAATATCCAACTATATTTGATGTTTCCAGTTGAGTTATGTCATTGGGTGCTCTACTATTAAAAACTAAGGCTGTTATTATTCCACCCAAATGACCGACAATTAAAAAGCAAAATTTAATTCCTTCGTAAATGATTACATTGCTCCATGTAAAACCTACAACATTCAAAAATATATAATTTACAAAATAACATCGGTTACAACTTACAAGTTGGCGTTACTTGAGTTGATCTTTTTTTAATTTCTTCAAATTTATCTTCTGGTTGGTACGTCGAAATGTCGGCCCACGAATATATATTGGAATAATAATCTACACAAAGCTTAGAAACATTTGCAACGCTTACAAAATTTTCTATTTCGACTTCATTTAAGGTGTAAACAAAAATGTGTAACGACCCAGTGTTAGTTAAAAGGGCAACCGAGCATCTGCTGTTGATTATTAAATCTGTAGGCGACCATTTAGCTAAAATCGGTTGCTGTTTAGTCGGAGTACTTTGATTTAACTCCTCAGAAATGTCCAGTCTTAAAGTAGCTTCATATAAATCAAACTGCGGTAAGTCATACATGAAAGAATTTATGCTGGCGCCTAAATGCGAACTAAGAATAAAATGTTCCAGTTTTATGAAATTTTTCTTCAAAGACAAGCTAGTTAATATACTTTTCATGAATCCGCATAACTGAAAAACGTACAAGCCGTCTTCGACGACAAGAACATAACAATCATCTTGAGAGGAATCTATCGCGTGTATTACGTTTAATCGATTCTGTAAATTAACCGTATCAATTAATTTAAAATCCGAGCACATAATAAATTATTTTAGCACTTAAACTGTAGATATAAAACAGTTGATTTTATTTAAAATGTTTGAGGTTATGTATATATCACATTGTTTTATATGTATTTCATTATCATACGTATAGGTGGCAGAAGTATTGGCACTTTTCCATAGACATATGTTTGTTGGGTTGCAGTCTCAGAATGTAAGGGGTTCCACATTGTATGGTCCGTATTTAATAAGGAAATTATGTATATACGATACCGGCTTACATAATAATTATATGTCTCGCTACTTTCAAAAAATCAATTAATCTTAACAATAGGTAAATAAATAAAAATGAATAAAGGATAGATTTAAACATATTCCATTGCGAAGCAACTACGATATATGTACATACTCCAACTGAGGAACGTTGTTTCAAAAATGGTCGTGTCCAATACTTAAGACCAGTAAATTACGCTTTTAATAATACCCGAATTAAGGTCTTAATTCGTTTGTCGTAAGCTTTGGACATGACAATTTTTGAAAAAACTTTCCTTAACTGTTAATTTATTTTGATTAATAATATACAACCAATACGGCAGAAGAGCTGTATTATGTATCACCCAATCAGAAAGATTTAATTTATTATAGCTCTTCTGTACAATTTTTATAATTATTAGGAGTCATTAATCGGTTAAACTTTTATTTATAAACTATCGCTATTAAAAATCTTCCTGTTCTAGCTCATTTAAATACGTTTAATATGATAAATAATTTGTCATACTTTATTTAAATTAAAAAAGAATTATAATTATAATAAAAAATAAATAATAACAATTCTTATAAAATAAAAACTAGAACTTAATTATTTATTTTTAAACAGAAATTAAACGAACAGTTAAATACATAAATGCAAGTATTTTAAATTATACACATTAAAAAGCATATAATACATCAATTACGACTGAATAATGAACGACGAACACAATGTGAAAAAGCTTACATTGTCACGAATTGTAATGTCTAACAATAGTTAAGTATTTTACATACTAATAACTGCAGATAATACATATAATAATATTCAAACAATTTTGCAATAAAATGTTTCGGTGTTAATGATATACTTACAATGTCCTACAGTTACTCTCCAATTTTTTGAATTTTTTCTTAAGTACCTTAATAGTATCTTCGAGGTGTTCGATGCGTTTTATTAGATTTTCGACGTTATCGCTTTTATTCTTATTTTTATCATAATTTTCAGTTATAGTGGTAGCGTTGTTAACAATGTGTGTATCGGTTTCTCGTCGAAATCGTGCCGAATTAAATCGATTAATAAAATTCTGTTGAGCTGTTATACGGCAGTCGTTGCAGCATTCAGTCCAAAACTTAAAGTCGGCTCTCGAGATATCGGAACAACTTTTCAAACCTCCTTGCGTATTTGGCAGCATAAATATATTATCGGTAATTTGAGTTATATTATCGCCAGAGTCGCATAGAACTTGGCTTAACGTGTATTGTTTAATTTGTACAAGCTGCTCTGGTTTAAATACAGACGGATTTTCATACCAAAATCGATCGCCGTCTCGTAAACGTTTAAATTGTTCTACTAAAAGGCATCTGAACAAAGGTCCAACTCTAGCACCGTCAGCTTGATCTTCCAAAATACCACCTACGAAAACATCGATATTACCGGGATGACCGTAAAGCTCTTGCAATTTTCTGCGGATAACTGGATCGGTAATTTCATCGCGCAAATCTTCAAAAGAATCTACCTCCGACATGTTGCAAAATTTACGAAACTCTATGTAACCGGGAATGCCGTGATCGCGAGATCGATGTATATTGATTGCAGCTAAATCTAAAGCGACGGCATGGCCCGCTTCAAATAAATGTTCAGTTAATTCTGTGTTTAAATTTTGATCGGGTTTCTTCAGTTTCGCAGGTACCGTGTACAAACCCCTAAGTAACGGATCGATTCCGCCTTCGTCGACTACACGCCAAGGGGAAAAAAACGCTCTATGTAACGGTAAATGACCCTCGCGGATTGGTTTGAACGAATGATCTAATCGATGCAAAATTGGATTTATCAACGTATGACCAAATCTTAAGGCCGCCGTCGCGAACACATTAGATATGGAGGGATTAACTGTCGGATCGTATTCTTTATATTCCCCTAACATTTGTATTCCTGCCGGACCCACTATGTGAGGTAACCATAGCTTATACGTAATGTGTTGCATGGCCGCTCCAACTATTTTCCTAGCTTCTTGATAAAGCATCTCCCCGTCCCAGTGAGGATTGTATCGCCGAAGCTCGTCGGCAATTCGATTGTGTTCTCTAAACCATAAAGTGTGCATCGTTAACAAGCCAACTTGCTCGTTTGCACGAATATCACCCGCAAGGAAACAGTTCAAACTGCTCTCGGACAAGTTTCGTCGGCAATCCATAACTTGATCGCTCGAATATGGCAACAAAGGTTTTCTATTTGGAAAAACGGGGCCTCTCCTCAAATACCCATGATCGTTCGTGAAATCTCGCAGGTCTCTTGCAAGGTCGTCGGAAAAACCGTAGACTTGAGAGGCGTCGATGAAAGAAGTCAATTGATTAATTTGTTCTCTTGGTTGCAAAGCATCGAAGAAGACGGACGTCATACCCGAACCACAAATTGCAGATGAACGGAAGAAGTCTATGCAACGTCTATTTTTAACTCGAGAATCGCCAGGCGGTATATCTATGGGATAACATGGAGCCGCGTAATCGCAAGATCTTTTACAGTCGATACCGTCCCAACTTTCAGAACTAACGGAAGGTATGGCATGATCGAGATCGTGATCTAAAAATTGACCCCATTGCATAACCATGTGCGTTATGAAATCGTCGGGAGTAATTCTTTCTGTTGATAAGAGCGTCGTAGATACCAACCGCGAACTGGGTTTGAGATATCCGTAATATTTTACGTCTTTGTTCCAGCCGATCGGCGTGCTAAATCCGTTTTCGTAAATAGGTTTCAGTATCCGCCTGAAACCGGTCAAAGACGCTCCCCACGAGGGATTTTGCAAATTGTTACACATACCGTCGATCGATCTGTATTTGCTGTGGAAGCACATGTCGGTGCAATTTCGTAAAATCCGATGCGTCATGCAACCAGATAACTGTGCAATAAGATCTAAATGTTCCGGCGATAAAATTTCTCTATAATTAAAATCCGCCGTCGCGTTCGTGTTGGTTCCTTTTTGAACGCGCTTTCTTATGTTTACCAAGGTGCGCTCGTACACCTCGGCAGCTCGTGCTAATTCACGTGCGGGCGCATTAGGGAATCGGATGAGCCTGAAAAGTTCTGCCGAACTTCGAGGTCCGTCGTAATGATTAAATAATTTATCTATTGTTCTATTTACCGCCCTGTCAATTTCTTGGCTGGCTTCGGCAAAAGCGATTTTAACTAATTTATCTCCTACATCCAGTCCGGCGGGATGACGTTCTTCTTTTATGGTGACATACCCGGAGGCAGTTGCTCGTCCGTGTTCGTTGATAGCTGTGCATTCGTAACGACCCGCATCTTCGAGTACGATTCCTACGATATACAAATTACCACTAACAGATACACGTGTTCTTCCGTTCCTTTGCAATTCGCTGCCGTCTTTGCGCCATTGCAATCCGGGAGCCGGAGTGCCTTCTCCTTTGCAAGGCATCTCGATCGTACTACCCAAAATTGCTTGGATATCGTAAGGCTTGTAAATAAGCGTGGGCGGCTTTTGCGAAATCGACGCGACTTTCAAATTCGCGCTGCTTTCGCGATACCCTAAGGGATTTCTTGCTTCGCAAACGTACTGTCCCGAATCGGAAGGTTTGGCGCTCTTTATTTCGAGAATCGTTCCGTCCGGACTTATTTGTATTCTTCCGCTCGGCCTTAATTCCTTACCATCCTTAAACCAAGCAATTGTAGGCGTAGGCGACCCCACTGCCACACATTCCATTTTGGCGTATTGGCCGATTTGTATGTTTGTACTTTCAGGATAAACTGTAAATACGGGCGGAACTAAACAAAACAAAAATTACATGAAAATTAATTGATCGCAATGCGCCGTAACCCACCGTTAATTAAAACTTCAGCGGTGGCGCTGATTCTTCCATGGGCATTTGCGGCTTCGCACCTATAGATTCCGTAATCTTCTGCTTCGACGGAACGTACGAATAATGAACCTTCGTTGTTGACGAAACGTCGAGAGGAAAATGATAACAAGATTCCGTTTTGGGACCACGTAATGGCCGGTTTGGGATCGCCCGCGGCTTTGCAATCTAAACGTATTTCATTAGCTCCGACAGACGACGAAACGCTTTGTGGAAGTAGAAGAAATCTAGGCTTACGAGGATCTATTTATAAGTATAATAAAATTTTAAGGAGTTGAATAAATTTATGTTTTAATTGATTACCGTATTGGTTAAATGCAGGCGTGGGCTCGTCGTTTGGCCCAAGAACTACCATCCTGGCCGCTCTAGACTTTGCATTCCCATTAGAGCTTTTTATCGTGCATTCATAATGGCCATTGTCCGTTTGCTGAGAATTTTTTATCATTAACGAACCGTCTTCCATAATGTGATATCTCTCGTTATTTGGAAGTTCGACGTCGTTTTTCATCCACACGATTGAAGAAGTCGGACTTCCTTCTACTCTACAGGCGAACACTGCCGTTCCGCCCCACGACACCTCGATATCTTGAGGTCCTTTTATAATTTCCGGTATTTCTAAAAAGATTTGAAGGTAGGTGACGAAGGAGCAAAAGGCAAACAACTAACTGCAATGGAAGTCGCTAAACTTCATCGCTTTTAGGGATTTGCCGTTCATTTCTACAGGATATTTACAGTTCGCGGCTACGTGAAATCGGTGTTCTTTTATCATATTCGTGAGCCAGGCTAATTTGCAATCGCAAACCAGAGCGTTCGAGTCTAAACGTAATCTACTCAAACGGGGAAGTCCCAAGAACGATCCGCTCGGAATGTGTTTTATCTTATTATTATAAAGGAACCTAAATAAAATTATAGTAACTAGTCAAATGTGGATTTTTGAATTGATGTATTTATGTATAATACAACTTACAGTCGATTCAAAGATGGTATATTTGAAAAAGTTTCCGGCTCGAGTGACTCGATGTCATTGTTTTGTAAATACCTGAAACGGGAGTGTTTTTTTTTTTAAATTTAAAAGCACTAACATAAGTTTACTATAAATATTCTATCAATTTCATTTATGTTACAAAAAAAAAAATGTAATTTTCAACTTGTCTTTTTGGTTTAATTTGATTTCTCATAAACAATAAAAAAAATTCGTTAAAAAAAAACTTGAAAAAAATTGCAGAAAATTATTCAAAAATTATGGTGAAATCGGCGAATTAAAAATACTTACAAATGTTCCAAATTAAGTAATCCTCGAAACACATTGGGTTCGATATATTTAATTCTATTTTTATATAAGTACAAATGCTTCAGTTGATTTAAACCCGTGAAGGCTCCGTCGATCAAGTCGGAAAGTAAATTGTTATTTAAAAGTAGAGATCTAATATGTTTGTGGCTTTTAAAAATATCCGGGGGAATGTCCCTTATTTTATTGAATCGCAAGTCTCTGAAAACAAAATAAAATTAGTTAAAACATCGCAATCGTATGTATACGTATTTACATACGTATAGGTACTTACAATAGAAAGAAAAAATCAGAAAGTTATTTATTTACAATTAAAATTAACACGGGGGCGTTGTATAACTTCGTTCTTAACGTTCCAGTTGAACTAGGTAATTTAGAAACGATTTTTATAACTGTTTAGTTGTCTGACGATAATGTATGTTGTTGCTTATAGACTTTGAGGAAGCAATTTATATCGATTAAATTTATGTGGTAATTATAATCAAATCGATATTGTTATTCTATTAACGTAATAGATAACATGTATGAGAATTTGATTTTAGTTGTAGACATCGTTGATGTCATTGTACTTATACATAATTCGATTTCATACAGTTATTATAATATAAAGAATTGAAATTCTTGGTTAATACAGACACTTACATATATGCAAATTACACTAATTAATTCCTTGATACGTTATTGAAGTATCGTTGTTATTTTGTAATTGTAATTAAGGAACTGGTTTGTTCCGGATAACATTCATTATATCAGTAATTAATCTAAAATTTAAATAAATGCTGATATAAAAATACAAAATGATTTGCCAGAATGGTGTGAAATTTGAAAAATTTTGTTCGGAACATCGAAATAAATTTAAAAAAACACCTACAAATATGTATATGTTCGATTCTTAGCTGTTACGAAGTTATTTAGTTATAAATAAATATTCTCACCCAAGTCAGTCGCGAAAAGCAACGTTTTATTTCTTTCACGTACAATGGGCGTCATTGAAAATGAGACAATAAAATTTATACAATGTAAAACTGACTTTAAAACTTAAAATATATATATCGATAAATTCACATTCGATAATTTTTAATCGACCATTAATGAAATGTCAAAATAAAATTTTTAGGTCAGGTACATACAGCATATCCAAACCTATATGCAATTCACGTCATAAAAAAAGTTATTAGATTGTTTATTTGTAATTCGATTTAAAGTTTAAAAATGGCATATTCTATCGATGATTTACCTGCGCACATATTAGATGGCATAAAGAAAGACTACAATTTATTAGAATTGTAAAAATACAAAGTACAAAGTGACAACACTGCGTGAAACGTCATCATCTAGTAACCTTTTATTGATGACGTGTTGCATATAGGTTTGGACGAAGTGTACCTTATTTACTGTTAAGTAACTGCGTAGCACACCACTAAATGTTTGTTAAAATCTACTTCAAAAAAAAATGTCCCAGTTCTTATGGCGGCCACTGTACGAGATTACAACATCATAAATTGAAAAGTTCTATAGAAAGTAAATAATATAAATTAATATTATTAGTAGTTATTGAGTGATAATGTTTGTGACGTGCATTATGTATCACATTTGTATCACATTTAACGTCGTGTCATACAGTCTTAAAACAGAAAAACTTCGGGGATTCAAACCAGCTGCATATTATATGTATTTATGTAGATATGTAATACAGTAGAACTACATTTATCAAAACTCCAGTTATCCGAATCGATATCAAGAAACAAAAAATTACATTTTCTACGTCAAAATAACTAATTTTGTTGCACATGCAATTAAAAATCTCAAATTATATGTGAGTACAATTTTTGAATTGTTAGTAGTAAAAATCCATACATTAAGTCTCTTATTTATTGCCATTCAAATATACGGTAGAACTCTATTTATCTGAACTCCAATCATCAGGATTGATATCAAAATATAAAAATTACGTTCTCTACGCCAAATCAACTATACATTATTCAAGATAGGTTCCAATACGCGTCGCCAATAAAAGTTCGTATTTTTAAAATACTCTTAAACTGTAGTGTTTCTTTGTCATGTCATAATATGTGTGGAGGTAAATCATCGGTAGAATATGTCGCGTTCGAGACTTTAAACTGAATATAATAAATATACAATTTTCCAATTTTTTATTTATGACGTGCATTGAAACCTATCTTGAATGACATATAATTTTGTTGGATACGTACAGTTAAAAATGTATGTATGTGAGCACAATTATTTAATTGTTTGTAATAAAAAATATATGTACATATTGCATATGTTGCTTTATTTATTGCCAAATTTAAAAAGTTAATATTTATGAAGTTAATAAAGTCTAATCATAGTAGAAATAAAGATAAGTAAACTATCGTTGCAGGTGACATTTTATTTTCTTTTTTCTTCTTTTACGTAAAAAATAAAATTGATTTTATTAAGTTTTATTTTGTGCAATACTTGAGTCAATCCATCTAAACATTTAAAAATACACAGTTTTCATTTGTTTTTCAGTAATACATAGAGGGCTCAGAAGTCAATTAGTGTAAGTCATTATTGTACTGCTATTGGTTTATCGCAATGTTTTTACTTTCGGTTGACAAAGTGTCCACGTCACTAGACGTTTTGTTAACGCTGGACGCTTTGTTAATCGAAAGTATGAACATTGCAATGGGACTTACACTACACAAATCAATAGTAAGAAAACAATGACTTTCTTAATACCTAATATGAATTAAAATGTTAAATTCTTTTGTAATTACATAAATTTCAGTTAATTGTTATGAAATGAGATGCAATAAACATTAGAAGATAATCGAAGAACATTTTGGAAATATAAATATTCTTTAAACAACAAATTAAGTTTAAATTTATTAATTTGTAATACAATTAAAAGGTCACCATTAATGACAGGATTGATTTTTTACAATTTGCATAAACAAAGAGCAGTTTTGTTCGCCGAATTATTTATTTAAATTCAGTATGATTTATAGCTCGTTTTTTTATTATGCTTATCAAAACTATTAACTGCTTAAATTAATGTTATTAAACTTATCGCTTATATGACTTATTAAGAGCAATTTTCGTGGTCGAAATTGTAAAATATTAAGATAGGTAAATCTGTTTCCGGTTCAATAGAGATCGACATTAGGATCCGCCCGTTTCGACAGAATAAAACGGCGATGATGTACCTATATAAATAAATAATTGAACGATTTATTTCGAGGACAAATTCGCTAATTGTTTAGGTAATGGCACGTAAATGTTCTTTTCAACGCTCGCATAACAGTAATAATGTATGATCTCATTACCGCAATTTTATTCTGAAGATGACATACTATGATATTAGATTAGTGCGCTGTTTACTTAATTGCTAGAACGAGATTTATCGCAGAATTTCATTAATTTTTTTTCAGAACGCGTTAGCGATTCAAAAATATATTATCAGCTAATACAGAAACCATGGACTTCATACTCTAACGGAAAAAATTATGTAATATTACTATAAATACGAAGATGGACTGCAAAAAATTCTAATATATTATCTTATTTATGTACATACTGTCATTCTCAGATGACGCTGATATCACAAAAAAGCTACACTCAAATAATGTTTCAGATAAATGGCTAAGTATCTATGAAGCGTAATAATAATAAAAATTCGCGTATTTCGTTAGGTAGGAACATAGTATAAAGCTATAATAGTCTGGAGTTAATCTTGCCCGTATTAGAAAACTGCAAATAAATTTTTATTAAACACATTGCGTTCATCTAATCCGTCTAATTAGGTTTATTCGATAGTTAGATAAAGTTAATGGCTATGGCGCTTAAGTTTACTAGTGGTCTACATATTAGATAGGCATTTATTAATTTAATTCAATTTTCCTTTTAAGACTAATTGAGCGTTGATATTAAAGAATGAGTCATTTATTTAGTATAGCCATACAAAATTGATTTCGAATTCAAAACTACTCAATTCAACATCGAGCTTTATTACCATGTTAAATGTATCAATGAACCAGTTTATTATAGTTAGATATTAAATTTTAATTGTTGGAATTTTTATGTTCCGAGACTATTAAAGTGATTTTTGTTTTCTAAGGACATTTCGAATCGAAAAACGGCATAAAGAATGCCGTTCGTATAGTCTAGAAAAGAAATTGTTCTCAAAAAGAATTCAGTAAATAGAAAAATATCTTACAATAATTAGTCGTTCGAAATAAAATGAAATCTAAAACAATTAATTTCCCGGCAGGTTTATATTTTATAGTGTGCAGGAAATGAGTTAAGGAACGACTTGGCATTTTTACAAGCTACTCACGCAGACTGGAAAGAAAAACAATACATATTTCATCAGGTACATTCATATAATAAACCGTACTCGACAACATTGAAAGTTTCACGTAGGTATAAATATAGAACGTCTGCGGGCAACTATTAAAACTGAAACTTGAATTTTATAAAGCCTTGCACATTTATTAAATTGTAAAAATTGACGTTCGAAGAGAGCGGCGATTGAAATTTAATAATAATTATGCGGTATTTGTTTTAAAATAAAAAATAACACCCACTTTCAAAAAATAAAATAAAAATTGTGATACACCGTCAAAATATTATGCACGTATTACTAAAATAACATTTTTTAACAATTCAATTATTCTGTCAATTTTAACAAACTTATAATTACACATCTGTTTTAATTTTAGGTACGTGTATAATTTTAAAGCCATCATCTAGTATTACCGAAGTTAATCGTTTATGATATGTATATTATTTAATGTAATGTGTAATGTAATAATACGTTTTAATAACACTCTAAATTAGAGTTGCTACTTTTGTGTTTCGTTCTTTGTTTTTAATTTGTTTAATTTAGTTTATTATGAATTTTCTAGTTTTTTATTGCGACATAATGATACTACCAAATAGAGAAAAAACGCTCTATTCAAAGACGCAAAGAAAACATATGAGTGCTATTTAAAAAAAAAACAAAGTTAGTTACTATAACAACGAAACAAAACAGTATAAAAACAAACCAAATACATTATCATGTGTGTCGGGATAAAGCAGAAAACTATAAGTTACTTTTGTTACACCCTGTATGTACGCATAGTTATCTGCCTATTTTAGTTATTTTGAAACTTTGATAACATAGTTTCTAACACAATTTTGAGCTTTTATTACGATAATGTATCGATGATATAATTGTTGTCTAAAATAGAATATCAAGTCGTATTATAATGAATTATTGTCGTTTTATTAATAGGTAAATGTTTCTAATTATAAAAAAATTTATAATAGTTTTAAAAATAGAGCGGTTATAATTTAAAACTAATAAAAACAGGCAACAGTTTACAACAATATTATCTTACACTTTAATTTCGTAATTATTTTTTTATTAAAACATTTTCTGTTATATAGGTACCTATATTGAATTACATACACTTTTTGGACATCCTTCATTGGTCCTCGAAAATTATCGTAGGCATCGTTGTTTTGTAAAGTTTAATTTAAATATGCAAACAACGTGTTGCAACAAACTGATTGTATCTATCTCGAGATTATTATTTCTAAGTATATTACAAAGAAGTTCACGTATCTCGATGAAAAAATTACATCGTGACGCTGTGACTTTTAATTTGAAAACTTCATGCGATCAGAATAGAACTGACGATTTACATACTCATCGGTAGAATTAATCTGCAGTTTTTTTTTAGCAAACAATCACGTACTTTGTATCTGTAAATCTAATTCAATCTTAAAAAAAAACAATTAACTTTTTAATCATTCACTAATATTTAAAAGCTGGATTAAGTAGTTTTAACATTGGGTCGTGGTGTTAGATATTTTTAAAGAAATAAACAAACAAAATATGTACCTACACGTGTTTATAAATAGGTACGTATAGTGAAATAAAATATAGGTAGTAGTACGGATTTTTAAACGCCCTGTATATATTATATAATTTCTACCCACCACTGCAGCTGTTGTAACATTTATAATAAATTAATCCCATATTTAATTTACGTAAATTTATTTTCGGTCGTTTATTTCTTCTAAATTTTTACATTTTTAAACTATGAGGCATTCATTTTTTTTTTACTTTATGTGTTAAGCCACAAAATTGAATTATTTATACTTAGACGTCCTGTCGCATCATTAACTTTCGGTTATTTGAAAATAGTTTATAAATAAATAGATATTTAAGATCGGGTCCTTTTTAAAAATCGAGTCAGTGTTCGATAAAAGACTTATTGTGAAGTTCTTTTTGAATCATCGGATTTAAATATTATATTACCTACAATAAACGTCACGAATAAAAATTACCGCCTGTTATATAGTTGCTGAATGCCTTATCTATGATCTTCACACTATTTGGATTAGGCATGTAGCTGTATTTATTATTGCGATGTTTGTTCGAGTCACAACATGATGAATAAAATTCGAATATAAGTCTTTCTTTTGATGATAAATTTGATTTGCATTACTATTTATTATGCCACAATTTATTGTAGATATTGTAAATCTTTATAAGTAGGTTTATGTTTTGTTTTATTCTGTAATTTCACTCTTTCTTGTAAATACTTTTGTAAGTGTTATATTAGTCATCTGTTAATGAACTAAATATTAAAAAGAAAACGTCGGTCGATTATAGCAATAAATAATTGTAAAAGGCTGGCGCTGAAAAGCAAAAGCATATCTTCTGAAGTATGTTATTTGGAAACTCGCATAGTAATTATTTTAATTTATATAGTAATAAGTAGATGTACTTACATTAGTTTTAAAGAATTTTTTAATTGCTTGCTTAGATTTTATTTTAAAACTTATTCTAGCTAAATACCTACACCTAATACGTAGGTCCTTAATTGTAGGTACTCGAGCAATTTTAGGTCAAAATTTATATTTAAATAAAAAAATCCAAGTGTGCATGCATTACATAAACGACCGTTGTACGTAAATAGGTTAATAAACAACACGAGCCACAATTTCGAATCAAAAATTATTAAGTACCTACATAAATCAATTATGCAAAACTAGTTATCTTCGTTTAACTTTTTAATCGAATATATGCAATCTGTTACAAATTATTAATACATTAATTGGACATTTTATCAATATTTTCAACTTATCTACCAACTTTAATTAAATTCTCAAATTCGAAGCTTATGCAATTGGAATGATGTAAACTTTAAGGAATTTATACAAATAAGTAAAGAAGTTAATCACGTTCTTCCACTCAAAACTATATCACTTCGACGAGGCAGCCAACTACCAAATAGGAAATCGAAATCCACACGGAAACAATTAAAATGAAACTATCACAAAATATCTTCCTGCAAAGTTCAACTGATTTGCGCTTCATTCGAAATAATCACCTAAAAAAGCTATGTATTTATAAAATTCTGATATAAACTAAAAATGAAAACAAATAAATATTCGACTTGATATCTGTGAGAAAACCATAAGTTTAACCTTGAGCTCGAATGACGATTGATTAGTTTTTTTTCTACGTGATAACAACATTCAATTGCCATATTAAGGTATAAAGTTCGAGAAAACTAGGATTTTATAGGCTTGACTCTTTGCACACAACTTTGTATAACTATCATTATAAATATTTATTCGTTTTTAATATCTACTATCTATTCATAATAAAGATATTTATACTAACTGATATTTAATAATTTATTTCGTACCTAATGTAGAACGAATATTAGTTTATTATAAATATATTCTATATTTTTTAAATTCGGATTATCCGGATTATTTTCGGCACCGTTTGCTCCGGATAAACGGAATTTTACTGCATCTTAAAATTGCGCATAAATAATTACTTATGTATTTAAAGTTCACTTTTTGAATCGTCGTATCAATTATCATTAACCGTTGAGTAAGTAGAGAAATAATAAAATTATATTGATGCGTTGCATTGTTTTTAAGCAATAGATTGACCGATTGTCAGAGTTAAAGCTATAATTGCTGAGTGAAAAACCGACCTTATATGACCATTATCGTATAAAAATCTGACAATATCAAGCAGCTAAATGAATGTCTATTAAAAGCAGAGCACATTTGTAACTTGGATTGTAATTTACAATCAGGCATTGAACATCTTAAGAGATACGTAATTGAGCGTTTAAAAATAAAGTAACGAAGAGTTTAGCAACGTTGTTGTTATTGTTTTCAACGTACCTATGTAATCTAACAATCTTAGTTTTTAATAGGACAACAATGATTTATTATCCGATAGAACATAAAATTGCTTAAATTTCATAATGAAATATGGTATTATAAGTGCTGTTAGAAATGCAAAGTCCTAGAAGTAAAGAAACGCATGACTGAAAATTGGCCTAAGGTTAAACTTCGCTTATTCCGGATGCAAAATGTATGTAAATATATGAAATGCAGACAATTAACAAACGTGTTAATAACTCTACGCTTCATTCAAAAAATAAATAAATTTACTTCGCAGCAGGTAATTAAATTATTATAATAACAAAAATAAATATTATTCTCGACGTAAACGAATTTGCATCTACACTTCTGCTTATTTATATGATGACAAATAAATGTTTAAAAATTAACTCGCTACTATTTTGCTATACATTTTTGGAAATTTGCCAACAACGATATAACACTATTTAAACATTAAAAATCGCGTTAAGTTCCTAAAAAAAATCCCGGCACATGCCGAATATTTTAACGTGCCACTTATACATTTATGTGTGTATGTGTAATAAAATATCCAATCATCGAAAACGTTTAATATTTAGAAGAGCTCGATTTTATTTTAGAATAAAAATAACTTCCTTATGATCGTTCTATATTCAACAAGATTTTCTACGAAACTTTCGCCGAAATATTGTTTGTATACATTATTCACGATAAATTCCAAATGCACGTCATGCATAAAAAGTTACTAAATTGTATATTTGTAATATTCAGTTTAAAGTTTTGAACGTGACATATTCTATTCGATGATTCTTCTGTACACGTATTATGACATGTGTCATAAAAAATTTGGTTTTTTTGTGACCGTAAAAATACGAGGTTTTATTAATGGCGTGAATTGGAACCTATCGTGAATAACGTATATGTTGTTTTGAAAAATACTTGTAAAAATGCAGTTAATTTCATTAACAAAGACAGTTTTTTGATCCTTAGTATAATTTCACTTACTTAAAAAGTATGTATGTATCTAATGCTGTGATTCTGTAAAATTAGTTAACATTATGTTAACGTTAAATTATGTACATAACATTTCTCTGTTAAGTGATGTGCAACATTATATCATTAAAATCGTGTTCTGTAATTGGCAATGTTGAAATGCTTTTAACATTTTTACTAAAAGTTAAAAAATGTATATTTTTGAACCAACGGGATTTATCACATGCGCAGTGAATTGTTTCCATTCTCGGTATTTTAGAATATTGTTTGGATTTGTAAGGTTATTAGGTTATAAGGTTATGTCATGTATTAAGGTTATGTTATATACCATGTCCCAAAAAATGAAGTGTAACTAATATTTAGGAATATCCAAAACCAAAGTTTTAAACATATAGGCACCCATATGATATGTTAATTAATGTAATGATAATTTCCTTCAAATATGCAGGAATAGCACTTGAACGGGCAGTAGATAAGTAAGGTTTCAATCGATTAATTAACATTATTGCTAAGTCTTTTGTAAAGCGAAAGCTTTTTTTGAAACACAAATCTGATAACACTTCAAACGGGTTTTACATGCCTCGTAAACCTCTTCTGTAAAGTCGCATACTATTCCTATATAATATATATATAATCATTTATTTACATTTGTACCGGTAGGTGTTAAGGACTATTCCTAACATGTCATTATTCATGTACAATTGAGGAGCGTTTTTTCCAAAAAGGATTTTTTGGACACGATCGTTTTTGAAAAAAACGCTCCTCAATTGCAGTTTATAAAGAAATGTAGTTCCTATAATATATATACGAGTTACCTTTCTTCGTCCTCTTCTAGTAGTATATATGTCATTATAACAATATTATCATCCATCCCTTAAAGATCAACAAAAACTATTGACACAAGAAACGAAAATTACTTGCCAACATAACCTTACAAACCCAATGTAAAATTGTTACATTTACGTTTTACCTCACTGTTATTTTACAGTGAATTTTACTAACATAATGTTATTAACAGCGGACATTTTCTTTACAGAATTGCATTTTCGTTGCATACTTTAAAATTTTACATTTTTATGTAGTTAACATAATGTTAAGCGTAACATTTGCTTACAGAATCACAGCATTAGCCTGTAAATTTAATAATAATCTTGTCGCGTTAAAACGACGAATTAAACAAAGTTGTCGAATAATTCGAGCAAATCCTATGTTTTTTTGGAAGGGCACGAGTTCGATCCTGAGAAGATGCGATCCTGTGTTGATATGGAAGGAGAGCTTTTTAATAATTAGTGTGTTTTGTAGCGCTAAATTATTTAGAAGATAAACAGACTATTAATTTAATTAAGCTACCGAAAGCGAAAATCGCTCTTGTGTATCTCAAAAACGATTGATTTGTAGACTCACGTATACTTTTTAACTTGTTTTCGATCGTACTATATGGCCTTAAAATCTTCAACACTCTGTATATTTGAATACATCATTGAATTATTCTTTTTATTATAAATTAGAACTTGATGTTACTTACTTTGAAATGTCTCGCAATCAGCTACCAAGGACACAAATAGAAATAACGTTTTTCTATTCTTATATACTTGCGCTTTTGTACAATTTTTGTTTAATTATTTACATAAACAGTAGGTGTTCGTTCGTTTACCCGAGTCATCTTTTCGGTATATTATTAATTAAAAATATCACCTCTAAAGCTTTAAAATGATGTCGATTGAAAATGGTAGTTAAACGGCTTAGGTGAAACGAGCAAACGTGTACCTCGTTTTTGTAGTACCCACGTATAGAAATCGTAGAGTAAGAAGATTACAAATATGCAGCTGTATATTTTTCTTAAACCGTGTACATTTGCATTTAGAAAGTTATTCTAAGCTTTGCTATCTAGAAAATCTAACTATTTCAGTTAAACTATTTGTCCTTAGCGGTAAAAAATATTTACCTATTATCGCTTTTTTTTACGATCGTACGGTTGTAGCTAGATATAGATTTAAACGTGATAGAACTTTTTATTAACCAAAATTATATTAACCTTTAATTACAAATTAAATGTAAAAAGTACTTAGGTACCTATCCATTGTTTTTCATGAAAATTTGAACAAACTTTGGTTTAAATATGTTGAGGTTCAATTACCTTTATCTCGGTCGTATTTAGATCTTAATGGATTTCGTTTGTATTGTGGACCCTCACTTAACTATAAGATATATTAAATTTGTTCAACAAATCCCATTTACTGAGCAAACATCGATTACTCGTAGATAACCATATTTAATATGTGTACCGATTGATAGTACCTTCTTGACGTACTATTTATTTGTCGAACCATTATACAATTTTTTATACCTACCTAACTATTGTGCAATAACTAGATTCCTAAAATAGGAGATAAAATAAATACATTCATAACTAATTATTTTCAATAGAAGTTCTTTTACCTACATATTTATTAGGAGTATATTAAAAACCAAAAACTGAAATTTGAAAATGTTATTTTTATCTGACAATAAATTTTGCATAATTAGCCATTTCTAGATATTATAAGCATATTAATTATACATTTTTCTTATTTTATTACTAATTTGTGGTAATTTATTTCTAATTTAATACAAAAATATATCAATGTAAGTCTAGGTTATAACCTTGTATTATAAACTTACCTACTATAGATAAATATTTATCATGGATAACGTTATTAGAAAATATCTAATTGTAAGATTCAATTGCGACGAATGATATAACTTTTATTAAATAAATTAATGAAAAATCGAATAGATACAATATTGAAGTTTTAAAGCAATTTTAACTTATTACAATTTTTTTTTTAATTGTAAGTAGATATAATTAAATAATTTACAACAGTGGGAAATCTAACTATATGTACGTCACTAATGACACCAGCTGTTGAAATCACGTTAAATAAATAAATTAATTAATTAATTAATTAAAAAAACAGTGAAAAATACATATAGACGAGCATCTTTAATTATTTTATTTTTTATTTTTAAAACTTTTCTTCATTTTTGCAATTTTGATATTATTATATTTTTGAAGTTGTTTAGATAGTAGTTTAATTATACTAATTAATATTAATTGCATAAAATCGTAGATAATTCTGCAATAATTACTTATAATTTTAAGAATAATTGAGGACACAATAAAATAGCGAGACATAAGAAAATATTTAATAAATAAAGATAATTCACATATAATGGAATATATATATATATATATATATATACATACACATAGTATATACATTAAAAATTGACATTTTTACAAACTATGACCTATAATTTATAATACGCAGATATCGTAGGTTCTAATGCGCGCCATCAATAAAGTTACTAACTTGTATAAATTTGCAATACGGTTTTATGTTTAAAAAGCGACATATTCTATCGATAATTTACCTGCACACATATTAGATGAAAACTACAATTCATTAGAACTGTAAAAGTACGAAGTTTTATCGATAACGTGTATTGGAACCTATCTTGAATAATGTAAACCTACGTATACCTATGTATGTATTTGCTATTAGAATAGAACTGCTTACAAGTATGTTTATTTCAAGTTCTTGAAACAGATCTTTTCCCAATTATAAACCCAGCAGGTATTTTAAATATATCTGGTATTTATTTCTTATTTTCGTTGGGCATCTTATTTGTTTTAAGTTAAAAATAAGTTGTTAAATAAATTATATTTTATTTAGCTATTACAATAATGTAATTTTTAAATTCAATCGTGTTCAAAGCAGTTCAGCTTTTCAGGTTTTTTTATAACAATATATTTAGATCAATATAGCTATATTAAATAAAATAGAGATACGATAAAGCTTAAATTCATTGAACACTATACATACTTTTGGGTGCAGAATTTTAATTAAGTAGGTATATTTTTTTAACTTCTAATTTATTTACTTATGCAAGTATATCTATTTAAATGTGGGATAGCGTACAAAGTAGATGTTTGTTACGAAACCATTACTAACAAATAAAAAAATATCAATTTTTTATCGATGAATGTAGGTACCTATATTTTTTATTATTGAATAATACTTGTCCCAAAATCTTTCGTTCGTCGATAACTGAAATTTTTAATTTCTTACGCTAATAGCCAAATGTGACCGAATTTTCATACTAAAAATTTTGCAATAGGTGCCACCTGATCATCAGTGAAATCAAAAGAATTGTACCTATAATAATAAAAATTCGTAAAACGATCTAGAACATACGTGTTGATACATAAATCTGTTTCAACCACTATAATAGTTTTATTTGGTTTATGTTGTAAAACGTATTTTTAACTATTGCTACTGATTATTATTGGTTTCTATTTATACTACACAGTTGACATATTTTATATTTCTACAACACGTTCCTTGAAGATTAATGATAATTATATGAAGTAATGTACATAATGAAATTATTATTAGATATTATTAAAAATTGGAAATAACTAATTGTATGTATTGTTAAGCATTACCTACGTAATACTAAAAAATGTCGAGAATTGTATAAGAAGTTATTCTTGGTGACAAATAATAAAAATTAAAATTAAACTGATGTAGTACATTTTGTTTACTGGTTCGATATATAACCTATAAATACACAATTCTTTATACCTACACGTATAATGGTTAAATTAAAGATTTTTAGGTATGTAGTACTTTTAAGTGCATACTTTTTCTTTTAACTAGAATTTTGAATAATTTAATAGTCAATTGAATAATTAAAAGTTAACATTAATTTGTTTCTAATAAGATGAAGCAACCGTCCATGCTTTAAACGAGATCATTCATTACTTGATAGGATATTTTACGAACAAATTGACATCTTATCAACATTGCAGTAACACCATTTGTGTCGAAAATTAAAGATAGGTAATTATAATAGGTAATGTGAAATATATTCTACGTACAATTAAATTAAAAAATATATATATATATATATATATATATATATATATATAGGTTTACTTTAAAAATTTTAATCTATTTAGTAAAATCAAATTATTTTATAATGAACAAAACTGTTAATCAAATGCATTACACATTCTACAGTAAATAAAAGACACTTCCAATATGATTACCTAAAGGTAATTAGGTATCTATGTATAATTAAGTAAAAACTTAACCGTAATAAAAATTAATTTAAAATATATCTTAATATTCTTTAATTTATTCAAAGTTAAAACCCCGTCAGTTTTGCATCACGAGCACGTAAATACGTTACTCGTATTTTGTAACAATTTTAAACAATACATCTGTTAATGATAAAATTAAAAAAATGGATAAGTATTTTAGGTAAATTCGAAAGTATTGTAGTTTAAAAATTTGTTCTTATTTCACATCAAATAAACATTAAATAAGTTTTGATATAAACGATTTTAAAATGAAAAAATTGCGTCCGATAGGTGCCTATGTGTAATAATAATCACTGCAATACCATTAAATAAAGCTTAATAACAAACTTTTCTTTCAAAACTCATTTTTACATATATGTATGTTATAATTTGCTGTAGGTAAATACTATAAAATTTTGTAGGTACCTATAGTTAAATTTATTTTATTAGTAACACATGATTAATAGTTATGTATATGATAAAAGTTTTACCTAAAACTTGGTCTGGTCTTGTCCGATACGAGTGTAGATCAAAAAGTTGTTTAATATAATATTAGACCGGCATAAAGTTGTACACACAAATGGAAAACTTTTTTATTTGAAATTTGTCAGAAAATTTTATTCTTTATAAAAATCTCTCTATAGTTCCATTATTTTTTAAAATACACATTATTTGGAAAGGTCTTTTAGAATCGTAAAAAAATGTCAAATACGAAGTTATAGTCCTTTTTTTCAACAGCAGTATATATTTTTCCTTTTGGCCTACTTTTTGCCTTTCCCTGTATTTATTACGAAAAAACGAATTTATTTAAAATTTGTTTATTATTGGTTTAACATAAAAGCGTACCGTCGAACTTAACTTTCGATCACCCGACGACTAGAAAATTATCATAATTGAAACTAACGCTAAGACAATCAAATTGTTTTTGTCCGACTATAAAAACAACACACACACACACACGTCGTCTTTAACAAAATTAATTGAGTAATAAAAACAAAAACAAAGCAATTACATTCAAATGATACAAATAAAGAATAAAGCTCGACAATTTCATTCTACATATAGAAGAAAATAGGCCAAAAAGAAAAAAGAAAAAATATTTAAAAAAAAGCAACTATGATTTCGTAGTTGATATCTTCTTGTAATTTTAACAAACTTTTCCAACTTACATTTTTGTGTATTCTCAAAAATTGGGGTACTTTACACTTGAGCCGATTTCACATTTTTGTTCGTCCCTCTTATATGAAAGGTTATATTCAAATTTTGAAATATGCACTCCATTTGTGTACAACTTTATGCCGGTCATTATGTACACGTATAGTTTATATTATTATATTAAACAACTTTTTGATCTACACTCTTACAATTAGGTAGGTACCTGCCTACTTATCTACATTTGGTATAGGTACGTAGAAAAATTAATTTTGATTACATTAATCGACTTTTCTATATCTTTCCCGTACTGAGAACCTTCCATGTTTGTAGGTGTTCTCCATTTAAATCAAATTCACAAATAAGTTTTTCAAGGTCGATTTTACGATAAAATGAGAACGACTGCCGGAAATAGTTTTCCAGTTTATTCAATTTTGAATTAACATATTTTTATTCGAATAGCCGATAATCCCATACGTTTTTTTTTGTAATTTTGACTAAAATAGATATTTTGGTAAACTAACAATAAGTATGTAATAATTATTATATAACAATAAGGAAGTATAGTTTATCCAAACCTATATGATGTTACGTCATCAATACAAGGTTACTAGACGATGACGTTTCACACAGTGCTGTCACCTCGTACCTCGTATTTTGACAGTTCGAAATAAATTGTAGTCTTTCTTTATGCCATCTAATATGTGCGCAGGTAAATCATCTATAGAATATGTTACTTTCCAAACTTTAAACCGAATTACAAATAAACAATCTAGTAACTTTTTGTTGATGACGTCAACATCATATAGGTTTGGATAAGCTATAGTTCCTAAATTTTTTATGTCACGACCGTTTTTAATGAAGGTAACAATAAATTCATCAGGTATCTAATGCCGTAACATAAGTAACAAAGCTCAACTAATTGTAAGTACTTGTTTATTTAAAAAAAATCATATTTTGAAAATAGACTTTTTCCCTAGATTAACAATAACCACGTTTTCAATTAAAAACCGTGTAAAAGGGAATTAAACTTAACAAATTGACAAGGCCGTGCGATCCCATTCAAGATAATAAAAATTAGCAGGTAAAACAATAAGCTACATACTTATTAAATTATTCCAGCAGCAGATTACAGCAAGGGCAGTTGCTGATGAATATTAATATTAAATGTAAATGAAACAATTACGTTTTCCTGTTGCGAATCGACAAACTATCTTGGAAAGCTTTATCTATAATTAAGTCTCGCAGATACGTATTATAACGTAATATCCTTTTATATTACTGTTAATTGTAGTCTCGCACGTTGGAGATTTAATGTTGCCAAATTTAAAATTCTAATTTTTCGATTGATTTTACTTTATTCGATACGTTTAATATAAATAACTTTCTTAAAATATACAAGTATCTCCAATACGTATGCCAATTAATTTTTTACTTTCTGTATTTTTTAAATTTATGCGAGACAGCAGATGTTGAAATGTATGCGTGTATTAAAATTAATGTGTATTAGGAATTTTCCTGGTGAAGTAACCAGATAAAAAAGAATGCTGACAGACGGCGAGTCTATGTGATATCTACTTGCAAGAAAATTGGAAACGCGCTTTTGACTCGTTTTCTATGGTGAAAAATTAAATTATACACGCGCGAATTGTGCTGAAAAGTTATTTATAAATTCTTTGTTGTAATCTGCAGCCAGAATATCTTAATTTAAATATAGTTCACTACGTACGTACGTGCATGATCGACTTTTGTTTTTACGTTTCTGTGAACCGCTGCAACGAGCAATGCAATTCTTGCACATGCACGTCAATTCTGAGTTAAAAGCTTTATAATTAGAACAGAACGAGTTTCTTAAAACTCCAGTTGTCGGTTACGATTAATTTATAAAAAATGTCCATGATATGGTCGTAAATTTTAACCAGTCCATTGAAAAAAATGAGAATAAACTGATAAGATGCGTAATTGGAACGATCATAATCGCAATAGTATATCGTTTAAAGACCATTATGTGTACGCTATTAAATCCAAAACAGTGTTCTGAATTCGAAATAGTCTCGTGCAATAAATAAGAACAAATTTAATTACGACGAACGTGCAGTACGTAAATATTTAATTTACATAATAATTTTGTTAAATTGAATCGCGATATTCGCGATTTCAATTCAAAACTAAATCCTAAGCTTGCTCACTTTTTTTCGTGCCTATTTCTTACGTAATTTAAAGGTACATACTTACAATAAGGTCGTTTGTAACGCAACAGTGGGTATTTCGTTCAATTCCAACTGCATGCATCTCACTGTACGACGAAAACAGACACAATTCGAGGGACAAGGAAAATTTGAAAAATTTCGTTTTTGTCCCTCCGACAGTCCAACAATTAAAATCACTAGCAGAAAGCGCCACATTTTCGATTTCCTTTATTCGAACTTTTTGACCGTGCCTTAATTTTTGACGGAAATCGAAAGCAATTTTTAAAGTGCGTGAACCATGCCGACTCTCGACGATCCGAAAGTAACTGACAAACCTACTACATAATCTCTTTATGGGTTGGATACATTTGAACTCGCTATAGACGAACGCAAGATCCTCACGAAGTGTAAGATAAATTTGGTAGTGTTGCATGGGAGAGCTTAGCGGCGTATAAAATACCATGCCTCTTTTACAACAAAATATAAACTGGTTTCTAGTACAAAAGGATAACTTTACCGCCTTGTCTGGTTCTCTACGCGTGACAAAAATTATGTACACTCAGAATGCACTCCTGCATAAAATCTTTCATTGTTTTTGTTTCGGGACTGCTGAAATAAATTCAAATTCCTGGAATAATTTTATGAAATACAAAAATAAACATTAAAACTACCAAAATCGCATTCAAATACGTAGATAAATGTTTTGCAATTTTTCAATTTCATAAAAACTTTTGCAAATGACCTACGTTTAAATAATACCATTACTTACCAATTATAATTTTTAATATTTTGAAAATTATAGTTTAACGATTTCGATTAAGTTGTAGGTAAGAATTTATAATATTTTTCCATGTTGAAAAAAGTTGGTGAAAGTATTAGGTAATGACGTCCAATGTTTTATATTCCTATCAGTCAAATAACACGTATTGTTGTATATTTATAATGATGGCAGGAAACCAACTCAAATAAAAGGAAATCATTAAATACATCATACCTACTTACGTAAGTTTATCAGTAAGTAATTATCTACATATAATCAAAGTTTGCTATAATTAAAATTTATCAATAAATAGACATTTAACGAAGTTGTTATTCCAACGTCCCATAACGTATTCCATACAAAATCTTTGTAGCCCAATAAAATTAGACCTAAAAAGGTCAGATTATAAAACAAATTATTAATAGGTAAGCTAGATTTTTGTGTTTTGAATTAAATCTTAAAAGCCCCCGTTATGGAGGGAAACTATCAATTTTTCGAGAAAAAATTTATTATCAAAATTGTAGCTGATAAAATTTGCCACAAAAAAGGTCCTTTGCCTTTTTTCGTATAATTAATCGTATTCGAGTAGACCGTGTGACAAAGTGGCAATGTCTGTAGTTTATATAAAGTGGACTCTTTTTCATTCCACCGCGGGGGTTGAGTATTATTATTTTATATTCGTGTTATTGTTGATAATCTGTTAACAATGACAATTTGTGTTGACTTCAAAATAGCCACAGGTGCAGATGTATCGGTAGTTCCACGTTCAATTGCTTACCTAACACTTACGAACTGATAAAAACAAATGTAAAACTTCTTGGTGCTGATAATAAACCTCTTCTAATTGCAGGATTGTTCGATGCCATTTTAACTTACAGATCCAAATCCAGCATTCAACCTTTTTATGTGAGTAAGTAAAAACAGCTATTATTAGAGAGACAACTATACAAAACTTGGGCAGAATTCGCTTTATCGACGAATTGATTGTTTGGCAAGTCTGATCGGCGCAGCGAGATGAATCAATACAAGGAATTTCCTACTTTGCGGAACGAGTTAAGAATTACAGGAGAATATGCGATTGCTCAAATTCCAGGAAGTCGACCGTACGACATCGCCACTCCTTGTAACATTCCTATCTCGAAGTTGAAGAAAGTGGAAGTAGAACAACTGTCGTTAAAAAGTTGAATAACAATAAACAAACCAGTTACCTAGCTGTCGTTACGGCAGTTATAAAATCAGAAGATTCAAATTTTTCCCCACCTCGTCCGTTGTTGAATATGAGCTGACTTTGAGCAGTCATTAAACAGGATAATATGTTTGTGTAATTCTAATATCTTTCCGTGTATTTTAAAATTATTGATCACATCGGTTAGTTTAGACAAATAATTTTTCCAAATTTAACTATTTCTCAATATTTAAGTTCGAAACGATTGAGATTAAGAAAGCGCAATATCGGTCCTGAACTAATCTGGCCCCTTCTTGTGAAAATCTGAATTTGATACGACTACCGATGATGAAAGTGTTAGTAGTGCCATGTCTGATGATCAAGTTCTTTTGCAAAAACCTAATTAGGTAGGTATTCTATTTTGGATAAGCGAGCATCGATAATTAATGATTTTATAACAGTTCGGTATAATTCAGAGAAGTATCCAGGTGTAATTGAGAAAATACCGGATAATAATAATGAATCTATTGTTAGTTGTAGGTACTTATGGAGAAATAAAAAAAAATTGGAGGTGGCCAAATATTGAGGACAAACTGCAGTACCAATAGTAAAACACGTGGCACTACTTATCACCATGATGCGCAGTGACTAATCTTTTTACGAAAATTTTTCTGGTCGTCCTACATATCCGCGATCGACCTGTTGACCACCGCTAAATTATGTAAACAATGTATAATTTTTTTTTATTACTTAAAAATTTATAAATTTCTAAATTTACATATTCAAATAATAATATATATACACTTACAATACTAAGCGAGTTATGAGGTTGAAAAAAATTAGCGTTAAAGCTAAATACTAAAACTAATTCAATTAAATTTTCAACAATGATATAATACATAAATAGAAATGTGAAAATGGGCAAGTGCATAAATTACACAAGTCCATTAAAAAAAATAAATAAGTATGTTCTATTTGGTAACACGACTTTTAAGATTTTATATAGAATTAATTCTTTGCGTAATAGGTAAATTTCAAGAAATTTAACACTGACTCAAATATATTGTACGATCTCGAATTTTGGCTAGATGTCTTTCTTCAATTGCTTGAAATGCATCATCTCCCGAATTAAATATAACTTTAGCTTCTCCAGAAGGCGTTCCATTTTCATTATATCGTCTTAAAACGTTATCTGGCGATACGTCATAACCATCAAAGAATTCGAGAATTTCATCCAAACCGGCTTTGTAAGGTACATTTTCCATTAAAATTGTGCATCCCGGAATAGCTAAATCGGCCGGATTTACAAGAGGCGGAATGAGTCGGCGCATGGGTAGCCTGTGATTCATTAATCCCATATTTCTAGGACCGTAGCCTCCTTGCCCAAAATTTCTTTGGAAATATGGACGATTCGTTTGATGATTGTTAGAGATCCTGAGTGAATTTTGAGATGAAATTCCTAATATAGTTTCCATTTCCGATCTTTCTACAGATTCAACGGTAACTGTACCAGAACCAAGAGGTAAACCATTCTTTTCGAGGGCTATTTGCGCATCGTCTAAAGATAAGAACTCGCAAAATGCTTGTCCGGTAAATCCCAGATTAGAATTTATTAAATGAATTTTGTTCGGAACTATGGCCACATCAGAAAAGAAATCGCTAATGTCTCGATCTGTCGTTTTCAATGGTAAACCGCTTAAAGAAACACAATCCGAACACAATTCGAAACTATCTTGTTTGTCGGACTGTGCGTCTGTTTCTGTTTCGTCTTGACTTGCCAAGGAGTATTCTGTATCAGAACATGGTCTTATATCGAGAGGTTTTCCGTCAAAGATTTGATTGACTTTTTCATTTAAAGCTGTTTTTGCACCGTCCAGGTTGGCAAATTTAATATACGCCGTAACATGTCTTTGTTTATTTACTAGCCATATTGATAATAGAGAGTAATCAGAAAATATTTTTAACATATCTTGCTCTTTAGTAAACAAAGGAAGATTTTCAACGGCCAAACAGGAGAACTCGCGTAAAGGACTGCGGTTACCTTTACGAGAGTGTTCGGGCGATTGTTCTTCTTGGTTTTTACAGAAATCGGGACGATATCTGTCGATAGTGTTTTCAAATACGCTATCGTCGATATGTGTAATTTCTACGGCATGCTGTTTTAAACGACTACCACTTCTTTCCAATGCTTCAGCTTTACCATCTGGTGTAGCAAAACGAATATATACAACTGCCGTAGAGTTTCCGTGATCATCATAAACAAACTTTATACCAGTATTATGTATAAAAATGCCTTGAAAAAACCTACGAATTTCTCCGTAACCTCCAAAAAATGGTTGTAACTGAATGCAACAATTTTTTATGGGTTCATTACGAGATGATCGTTCTAAAAGTGTTGGACGCTTAATATTTCTGTCTAAGTTAGAACCGTCAGAACTTGAATCAAAACGACTTAAACGACCATCCGTTCTGTTCATATTACGATTAAAGCCCGAATGTTCTTCTTCAAACTGTTGATGGTTTTGCGCGTCTCTACCAGCATTTGTATTGAACTTGTCATTATTTGAATTTCGATGTATGTTACGATTAAATCGCGATTCGAAATTTTGCCTTCCTTCATTTTGGCGTAGTTGGATATTTGCATTCCAATTATCCTGACCGCAATTACCAATAAAGCCAACCTTTTGATTTGGAAAAACGCTTCTGTTATTTAGAATCAGAGGAGAAGGTACTAAAGAATTGAGGTTTCTTCGTGCATCTTCTAAATTATTGGGTATAAGTGTGCTTAAAAGAACTTGAGCTTGTTGTAAAACGGGCAACGGTTCGTTCGGTAAAGGATCTTCCCACACTCCAATTTTTGGTTTTTCCTGATTATTTATTCCGGGATTTATGAATGGTGAAATTTTATCCTCGTTTTGTTTACGGTCTTTACTGCGACGTTCTCGATCTTTAGAGCGTCGATCTCTACTATGACTTCTCTCTACGTCGACGATCTCTACGATCTCTGGATTTGGAACGGCTTCGATCTCTGCGACGTCTATCGCGTCGATCACGATCTCGCGATCGGTCCTTGCGTTCACGAGATCGCGATCGAGAATGACGTCTTCCGCGTCTTTCTTTTTCTTTACCGTCTTCTTTTTTTATTTCTGGAATTGCTGCGGGAACAGCAGCTGGTATGACAGACGGTCAATGGTGCAACGGTTGGTGGATGTTGCATGAAAGCTGCTAGGGGATTTCGTGCAGCTTCTATAACTTTTTGCATCTCAGTGCGAGAACTGAGCATGAGTTTTATTTGTACTTCTTTAATTTTTCTGCTGTTTAAGTTGAACGCTTGGCGTGCATCTTCGTCAGTACTGTTAAAAATAGAAATGTTAAACTGTAAAATAAATCGGTAACCCAGATACTATGTAAGTACTAAGAATTTGCATAATTATTGCAAGTTAGTGATACGAAACGCAAGAATAAGTGTTATAAAACTGCAACATTGCCCAGATCAATAACTTAAATAGGTATAAAACAATAATTTAGGGAGAGTGAAGGTTTGGGACGCGGGAAGATCAGGACACGGTTCAAATTTTATATTTCCCGAAATGCTTTCTAGCTATCAAAATCAAAACGTGTTTCAAGCCGAGTTTTTGAAGTGAGCGTTAAAATCATTTCAGTTCTTTTATTAACTAAGAATGTTTACGTATATCTGTTTCTACCATTTGTTTATTTCAAAGGCACTTTTTAAGAGGACGGTAGCTGCTTGAAAAATTCAACATTTAAAGGTATAAAGAATAAAGTCTGTAAATACTATCTGTAATACTATACATGTTGCAAAAATTATTTACATAGTGTAAAAATCATCTGAAATGGAGGTTCTATTGTATTCGAAAGATAGTGAAGTTATCCCAGTTTTGGGGTGCCTAGGTAAATTTTAACAGTAAAATCTTGAACGTTGTAAATATTTACGTCAGATGGTTTTCTTTCAATTATTTTACTGTAATTAAAATACTGACACTAAAATAATTACGTGTAGCTAATACACAAATTATGATTTTTAATTTAGATCAACATGTATCCAAACATTTATCACAAATCGTTCACTTGAACTTATGATATTGAAATGATACAATCAATCTTAAACAATCATTTAATTAATACAATTTTAGAGTTTTATCTTGTGCTCTTAGAAAGTTGCCGAGAAGGAATTTAAAAACAAACTTTATTAGTCGAAATACAGTTAAGTGTGTTCAATTTGTACAGTACATATAGTGACCGACATAAAGTTGGGCACAAATGGAAAACCTTTTTATTTGTAATTTTTCAGAAAATCTTGTTCTTCGTAAAAATCTCTGCATAGATTCAAATTCAAAATACACACATCAAAATTTGAATATAGACTTTTGTATACGAGAGACGTTCAAAAAATGAAATCGGCTCCCTTACTATTGAATTTATTTGGGGGGCCGTATGTGTAAGAATTGTGCGCGGAAAATGTTTAATGCCCAAGCTACTCGATTAACTTTTTATTTTGGCACCTCTTTACTTGAAAAAAAAAGATTCTAATAATTCCAGTTTTTTCGTGGCATAGTCCTTGTTTTAAATTTCCTCCATTTTTTACTAAATTTAATATTCTCATGCAATTGTTGTAGTTATTTTACTAATAAAGTGAAAATAAGGCAACTTTATGGGGGTAAAGATATGGAATTTTGACTCATTCTGTATATTATAAAAACATAAAACTTTAACAAAACATTACGTTAAATATCGACTTATTGTTAGTATAAAAATTAATTAATTGAACTTTAAAACTATGTAGATACCTACTAATTCTAATATTCAAGGTGATTCATAAATAATGCAAAAAACTTCAAGGAGCGATTCCTTGTCGAAAATTAAGGGGCCTTTCATCTAAAAAATTTTCTTAAAACGTCTCCTTTCGGAGTTACACCCATCAAAAGAGGAAGAAGGGTAAAATTAAGTTTTCGTTTTATTTCTTAATTTCTACTATACAGAACAATGACATTTAGTAGATGATTTTTACTTATCAAAAGATTTGCTATATCTAGAAATATCTTCAATCATCTTACAAGGAGGTGAAAAATGCAACCCCTATTGGTTTTTTTCAAAATCCATTTTGGAAGAGTTAAAACTTTGCAATTTAGAAAATCCTCCTGGAAAACTTGCTTTATTTAAAATCCGGCGAAACCCGGTAAATTATATAAGTAGAACCTCGTGCGGGTTTGTGTCGTAACAGGTTACCTAGATGCAAGCAACTGGACGTTATCGACGTAGAATAACACAGAGGGGACCGTTTAATAAAAATGTATGGTCAGTTTTTGAAACTGGTCAATCTTTCAAATCACGTTTAGGAGAAAATGTAATTTATAAAATATGTATTTTTCAGAACAAATTGTCGATAATATGTACTTTTATGTAAAATAATGACCGAGTCCGACCGCTGTGTTCTAGAAAAAAGTAGGCCAAAAAGTAAAAAAATATATTTTTGAGAAAAGTTACTAGGACTCTGTATTTGACATCTATGATTTAATTTTAATTTCTCTGGATAATTCATTGGATGATTCTATAGTTACCTAAGTTTATCATTTTTTGATTATTTTTATCATATGAAAAGAAATACGACAATGTTTATATCGGTGAAAAGAGAAAAAAAACTCTTTAATAAGTTAAACACGTAGGGTGTCTATACCTATACTATACCTACCAGTTCTATTAAAAAATTGACTTTATTTCCGGTTAAACGGAAAGTGATATAATATATACATATTAGTTCTTGAAATTTAAAATAGTTTTTAACTGAAAACCTCCGCAAAAATTCATCTTTGTAAGAATTGTTGAGTAAAGCTTGGGGCAGGTAGGCTGAATCGATAGGTAGATTTCTAAAGAGCTACCTGATGTAATTCTCTGAAAATGCGCGTGAATTTAGAAGGGCAAATTCAAAAATAACTTTTTGATGAAACTACTATTTACTACAACTTTTATGTTATAATACGCTAAAATTACCTGATAATATCTAGTAAGTAGATTGATTGCTAAGAGACGGTGTTTAGTTTAGTTTTTAATGAATATTATAAATATTGATTGATTGAAAAAAATGTGCCAAATAAAAAATTGTAATAATAATTGTATGTTAACAAATAAAGAGATATATAAAATAAGAGGTTATAGGCTCAGTGTAAAGCAATAATGAATAATAATAAAAATAAGTTTAATATCGAACTACTAACATTAAAAAATTATCATACATGGAAATACAGAATGTTAATGCTATTAGAAGAGAAAGAAGTCATCGAATTCACAAGAAAAGAATTTAAAGAAGAAGATTACACTGCAGAAAAATATAATGAAGCAAAGAAAAAAGAAAATAAATGTAAATCGATAATCGTACAATGTTTGGAAGATGAACAGCTAGATATTATGAGATATATATATATATATATATATATATATATATATATTATATTAAAAAAATACGGCGTATAGGATGTGGAGAAGTCTAGAAGATAGGTATGAAAAAAAAAGGAATTCCGGGGCAATTAATATTAAGAAAAAACAAAAAAACTAATGACTTTAAAACTTAAAGAAATGAGCGAATTAGAAATATTTTAGCAGAATTTGAGGAAATAATAAGAAAATTAAAGACCACAGGGGCAGAAATAGAGGATGAAGATGCGCTATGTGGTCTATTACTAGCAATGCCATCCTCATTTGAAACAGTGATAGCGATACTAGAAAATATGCTCTCAGAGGAATTAAGTTTCGATATTGTTAAAATGAAGTTAAAGTCCGAAGTGGAAAGGCGAAATGCAATGGAAGAAAACAGCGATAAAAGTCAAGAAAAAATAAACCTAGCAGCATTTTTGTTTAATAAAAATAGTGGAGAACGCAAGGCCAGGTTTAGTAAACATCAAGGTGTGAGACATGAAAAAGCGGATATAATTAATATAGAGGTCAAGAAATATACAATAGAGGTGAATACAATAGAATTGGATATAGTCAAGGTAGATATGGAAGACATGAGTACAATCAAGGAGGATATGGTCAAACAGGATACAACAGAAATGGATATGGTCGTAGTGGAAGTAGCATAGGATGAGGATACACAAGAAATGGTTATGGAAGACACACAGGAAATGGTTATAGTGGACGCACAGGAAATGGTTATGGAGGACACACAGGAAATGGTTATGGTGGAAATATAAGAAGAAATCAGTTCCCTAGGAGTAACCATGTGGAGATTAATCAAGAGGAAACGAGAAATGTGGAAAGTGTGTGTTTTATGGGACAAAAAAACTATGTGGAGAAACAAGGAAACGAATTGACATTTTATATCTTTTCTGGATGCACGGATCATATGATAAATAATGACGTTTTCTTTTCAGATTTAGTAATGTTAGAGAATCCTATAAATTTTGTAATAGCAAAGCACAGTAACTATTTGTTAGCTATAGGAGTTGGCAACATCGAAGTTTTCAGTAAAGTAGGTTGCGATAGGAAAATAAAATGCACTATAAAAAACGTATTTTACATCCCAAATCTTAAAAAAAACCTTTTGTCAGTAAAGAAATTAGAAACTTCAAATATCACGGTAGTTTTTAAACATGGTTACGTTAAGTTATTAATACATAATGAAGAATTGATAGGACTAGGTAGACGTAATAACCTACATGAAATGTCATTAGAATTATCAAAGTCAGAATGTTTAGATATTGAAAAGTATGATAATGATTTTATGAAGTGGCATAAAAGGTATGGACACATAGGTTTTTCAAGTTTAGAAAAGTTAATAGAGTAATATGGTAAACGGGATAGACAATAATATAAAAATTCAAAAGGAGGAATTTTGTGTACCATGTATAAAAGGGAAAATGACAAGAATATCATTTAGTACTAATTATTATATCTAGAGATGTTGAGTTTGACGAAAGTATGGCAATAGACAGAGTCTTATAATAAATATATTTTGAACAAGATTTAGAAAATTTACGAATTTACCGTAGTATAAATTTAATTAAACATAGAAAGTGAAGTTGTACGATAAAGTTTAGAGAATATTATGAATAGACGCAATTAAATTAAATAATTGCAAAATTTTCGAAAATTAGAAGATGTGATCGAATGTTGGATAGTATGTTTCAAGAGAATTTATAAACTATTGTAAAGAAAATGGCATAATTATAGATTATACAGCTCCATATACGCCACAACAAAACGGAAATAGCAGTTACGTTCGAATAGAAGTTTGGTTAAACCATGTCGCCTAAATGAGTGAATCTAAAGTTCTGAAAGAATTTTGAAGCAATTAGAACTATAGCATATGTTATGAATAGAGCAATTACGTCTAATATCTAAATGGGATTATTCCTTCGAAAGTTTGGTTACGAAAATAAGCCAGATGTTAGTAATCTTAGAATTTTTGGCAGTTTAGCTTATAGTCAATATGAAATAAATTTGATTCAAAAGCTGAAAAATGTATAATGATGGGTTATGTGCCAACAGGTTATAGATTATGAAGCATAGAAAGAAGGAAAATTATTATATCTAGAGATGTTGAGTTTGACGAAAGTAATAGGAATAGACAATCATGAAAATAATTTTGAACAAGATTTAGAATAAAAACATAGGAGAGAGTAGTAATAAATTTAGTAAACAAGAAAGTGATTGTGAGATTAATGATAAAGACATGATTATGATATTTAATCAAAAAGAAAACAAACGCGAGATTAGGTTACCCTCGAAATACGAAGATTATTAATTATATATGGCCTTTGATGTTACAAGTTTTGTTGAAAACGTACCACAAAGCTAGAAGAGGGATGTTATAATGCGCTAAAATTATTTGGTAACATCTAGTAAGTGGATTGATTGCTAAGAGACGGTGTTTAGTTTAGTTTTTAATAAATATTATAAATATTGATTGATTGAAGAAAATGTGCCAAATAAAAAATTGTAATAAATAATCATGTAATAATAATTGCATGTTAACAAATAAAGAGATATATAAAATAAGATTTTACCCATATAATTTCCAAAAGTTGCTATTACTATTTACCTGCTCCTTCGTTTTATAAGTATTCGAATGTTACTTTGCGTCGATATATAAATAATTTAAGTTTCAAAGCCAGTTTTACATTGTACAAATTTCGGTGTCTTATTTTCTATGTATTGGGCTACTAAATAACTTACTACGGTACATTTCATATCCCGTAATATGGATTGTTCTTCTTAGATAAAAAATTAATTCTATGTGGATGTTGTCCATACGATAAGTTACAAACAGACCAGCTTTAAAAAATTATTGTAGATCTGTACTAGAGGTTTAGGACTCGTAGTTGATTTAACTTATTTTTAAAACGAATTTTGCGGTTTTTAGACAAAGGAGTATCAAAAGTGTTGAGCACGTTTTTGATTTCAGTCATCTTTTAAGTCTGCGTCGATTAATAACATACAATAGCATTGTTATACTTAATTACAAAAAAACAATAAAATTATTTATTGGTTAATAGGGATGGTCCTGTCATTTCATCGAGAGGTTTGGGTACTTCCTCATTTTACTTTTTATAGTCGTGAATGGTAACTAATTCCCTATGATAATATTTTGATGGTGGAATTGTAAAGAGCTATTAACTACCTGAAGGCTATGAAGGCATCCCCTAATTCTCCTCCAACGATGTGAACTCCCCCTTCCGGTATGCTAAGGCCACTGAAGAATTGACGAATATCAAGAGCATTAGCCGACCAAGGAAGATTTTGAAGCCGTATTATGACGCTCATGGTTTTTTCTTATATACCTAGAATTTAAGATAAATTTCTGTTCATAAACATGATTTCTTAAAGGGTTCTAATATTTTATGGGACAAGTTTGTTCCTTTATTTATCTATTACATACAGTAAGTTCCAAAAAGTTCTTTCCAAATGGAAAATTTTCTTATTACCTATTAGTTTGTCAAAAAATTTCACTCTTGATAAAAGTTGACGCGTCCTCTAAAATTAATAATGAGTCCATTAGGTGTTATCGGGGATATAAGCATAAGCGAGGAAATGAAGATTAGTAAATTTTGCTCAAGTATATAGTACCATTATTTTGCAATATATTGGAAAATTTTATTAACAAAATATTCTTTAGAATTACAAATAATACTTAAATATAAATTTTCGTCGCCATATTTTGAAATTGTAAAATTTTGGGTTAATTGTTATGTTAATTGTTTTAACAATTGTTAAATTGTTAATTTTAAAATTGTTACTAATCTAGTCAAAAATGGCCATTCGAATAAAACTTTTCAGGTAATTGTTTTTAAAGATCAAATTTATCACTTTAATCAAACAATTTTAAATTAACTTTCCAATTAAACAATGGAAAATAAGCCTAATTAATCATTCTGCAGACACAAATTTGACATCAAATAATTGCTTATGATTCTTAAGAATATTTGTTAATAAAATTTTCCGATACTTATATTGCAAAATAATGGTACTTTATTCTTGATCAAAATTTACTAATCCTGATTTCCTCGCTTATACTTATATCCCTGATAACAGCCGATATGTTCATGATTAGTTTTATAGGATGCACAAACTGTTCAGGTCCGACTTAACTTACATTTTCCTATTCTATTTATTGTTAGTGTAATTATGTAGGTACATAATTATAAAACCAAGCTATGCGTTTTTGAATGTAACAAGCTCAAAACTATAAAAGAACCAACACTACCTTTTAAGACATTTCTTAGATACAGTTATTGACAGAATATAAATTAAATGAAACAAATGTTAGTTTTGTAAGCGAGTCAAAAGTGGCCACAGATAAGCTTTGTATATTTTCTATAATTTTATCGTTGGGCGTAATATTTAAGTAGCTAAAAACAAAATTATAGTTTCGATAAACGAATTGATCAACCAGTGATATGTTTTTGTCGTGCTAGTGTTTCCTTCGCGGATTATAGATAATTAATATATAAAAATATTTTGGTCATTACGGCAATTTTGTCTTAATAAAACACATTTTCCTATCCTTGCTTCCTAAGGTGACGCAAGTAACTACATGTTTCCAAAGATAAAGAAATATATTATCCTTTCAAAAAATGTATTATAGATATATACGAAGTGGAACTTCTCACAGCTTATTTTTTTAAATATAAGTTAATTTACCATTAGGTGTCGAGGGTTACAGTTTAAATATAGGTACGTAAATTTAGGTACTTTACTCGCATCAAAATAATAGCAATTGCTTCTCTTGAAAGTGACAAACATTTGTTTGTACGTCGCACGAACTAATGGTAATATGTTTTCAAGATGTTAGCCATCTGAATTGCAACTTTTAACAATTTCAGATAACAGTAAATTGCAGGTACGCCCCTTTTACATAGGAAACCTCAATCGAAATCATTAAAATCGACGCATTCGAATTTTCTTTTACCCGAAATTGATAATTTTGCTTGTTTGAGCTTGAGCTTTCCTCATCAAAATAATCTTTTATTATAAAATTTCTCATTCTCAAATATGTCGCTTATCATCTTGCAAAACTCGAATAATTTTTTATCGTGTTCTTTTTCAGTAGGTAACTGACGTGTAGATGACGTCTAATGAATCTTTCGGAGATTTTTTCAATTCAAATCCATGAATTGAGCAATTACCCGATCGAAAAATTTGAATTTTTCTTGCAATATTCACTGACGTCATCGACCGGTACAAAATGGGGCCGGTAAATAATGTCTACGATCATTCAAAACCAAATACATATTAATAGCCTAAAAAATATCGAGAAATGAATAAAATCTCAGATCGCGAGCATAATGAGCATAGGTTAGACTTGTTCATGGGCGCAATTTCAGGGAGAAAGCATACCGTCTGAATATAAAACGTATAATTTAAAAAAATCAATAATTTTGTTTGCACAAAGTGCGGACATACCTAGTATACTATTACATTTTTTTACCACACCGAATCTTTACATACATAATACACATTTATTACACCTACACTTATTTTCTATTTATATTTTATTTCGAATATTGCAAAATTTTAATTGTTTTAATGTATTTTCGAGAATTTTCAACACGAATGTAGACTTTTATGACTTAACAATAACCGTACACAGCGAGAGTTCAGTAAGGTCTATTCGTATGGGAAAAATTTGGACAACGATGCCACTTTACTTTTAATGTTTTTAGAATAAGTAATTTTCAACAGCTGAATCTTCAAGAATTCTTAAACAGCTGCCTACTAATCGAAAATAAAGAATACCTTTGTAGGGCACGGGTTTGCTGTAAATACAGTTCATTTGACTTAATTACTTATGGAAATACCGCAAATATTGATTATTTAAATAATGAGTCGTTACAAACAAGCACGATAAATTTTAAATTAGTCAGGATAATTTTCGGTTGTTCGAGTGCCACCTGTAAAATACGTAAAAGTGCAAGTAACCCTTTTAAAAAACATCTGTTATGCTTGAATAATGGGGTTTAGGCGCTATTTATTCACTAGTTTTCTTTTATGTCTTAAAAAACTTTACTGAAAAAACAAAAATTAATTTGCTTGAATTAACAATCGAAAAGTAACTGAAATATACGCATCAGGAATGTCAATAAACAACCACCACTACTTACAAGTTTTACTTATTATACCAAAACGATTTTTTTGGACGATAACCTACTATATTCTTAACTTGGTGTTATAATGACGAATGAGATGAATAAAAGAACTACCTACTAGAATTAATTCTGTTTTTGCCGAGACGTCTATTCAATTGTGCTGACCTTTTACATTTAGAGCATTTCCATTGTGGATATTTATATACGGAATGTGATGAACGAGAAGTTACTTCAACTGTCTGCGTTTCGTTGACTTACTCTTCTCATGCATAAATAGAATGTACCTAATACACTAGAACGTTACGTCGATTTTGTAAAATATGATTATCGTTTTTAATATGGTTCGACATTGTTTGTCTAAAAATTTATAGTAGTAAAATAATTTGTTAATGAATTAAGAAGATAAACGGATGAACTACATAAAAGACGAAAAATTGAAATTAAAAAACAAAAAAAATGAGATTTTAATTTAAACCGAAGCAGAAAAAGCCCGTGTTAGAATAATGGCATCGACGATCATTCCAGGTGTTTAAATTTGTCTGCTTAAGAAGCCAACTGGGACCAAGGAGTGCAATTAAATTATAATTTAGGTACATACAGCGTGTCCAGTAAAGAATGGGCTGTACGTTAACACTAGCTTCTTTGGGTAAAAATAATCCGATTTGAGTCAACTTACTTTATTGCAATTTTGTTTTCTTACAAAGTTACGCGTATTGAAACACTTTTTTTTAATTACATACATCTTTTCACGATTACTCGCTAATTTTTGCAGTTATTTGATTAAAATTTAGTATATGAGGGTTTTAATGAGACCAAATAAGACAAGATAATTATTTTTGCCTTGATCGTAGAGAGCGTTCACAACACTCCACGCATTCTATTGTTTCTGCGATATCTTTTTTGTGAATAGAGATTTGCTTTAAATGATCAATTTTTTGATTTTGTTTAAAAAAGGTATATTTTATTTATGTCGTTAAAGCAAACTGTTTTAAAGAAAAATGCGTTTAAATTTAGTCGATTGCAAGCATCCAAATACCTTCTGTTTCTTACGACCCATTAAAATTTTATAATACCAAACTTTATTAATACACAATTAATGCACCTATTTATCCATAAATAACAATAATTAATCAAACAAAAAAATATTATACTCTAAGCGTTTAATTATTTTTTAGAAAATGTTCGAGGTGTTCCCTATTTGACTTGATGCATTTGTGAAACTTTCTTATGGAAAATGAAAGACGAATGAAATTAAATGAAAAAATAAAATTTTTTCTTATGTATCGAGATAAACATTTATAATTTGAGGGACTAACTTTAAGCGCATTTGTCTCTGAAACAGTTCGTTTTAGTGACATAAAGTATATGTACCTTTTTTTTGGACATAATGCACCGTTATTTCGAAAATATCGATCATAATTATAAAGAAAATTTCGGGTTGCAAAAAAGTTATTGTAGAAACAGTAGAATGCGTAGGATGTTGCGAGCGTCCTCTATAATTTAGACAAGAAATAATTATTTTTTTTATTTGGGCACATTTTTTAAAACTCTAGTATTCCAAATTTGAATGAAATAACTCCAAACACATGCGAGTAATTGTAAAAAGATGAAATTAAAAAAACTTCTTACAACTTCTTCAACTTTGTAAGGAAGCAAAATTTAACTAAGGTAAGTTGACTCGAGGCGGTTTTTTTTACTTAAAGAAGCCACTGTTAGCGTATAGCCATTCTTTACTAGACACCCTGTATTATGTGGTTGTTCAATAGTTAAAATGACGGCTGCGCTCGAGCGCCTTCTTTTCACCTCGATCGAGGTTCACTTTCGACCACAAAATTTAAAGTTAGATAATTAGCAAAAAAGATTATGTTTACGATGTTAAGGAGCTTACGGTTTACCTACTGTAGAATTTAAAATTTTTTTAAAAGGTGCTGCTTTTTTTTTAAGCGATAACAGCTTGGTAATGAAAAACAGTCGCTGAAATCTAGTAATAATCACAAGAATTTACCGGAAAAATTTCAAAGAAATTATATTACGACTAGGGGTTTACCTAGTTAATTTTTTGTTTGAATAAAACATAAATTTTCGTATCGTATTGCGATGCTTCTAAATGCAATTCTCATCGACAGCAGCAATTATGCAGATAATTGCGCAGTATCAAATCTCGTACAGAACAATTAACTGTTGAAAATTCAAAATTGACGTAGAACTTTTTAAACATTCACCTTAAAGCTCCTAACCAGAACACCTTTCCCGCTAAAAAATTGTCTTGGCAGTAAACGGTTCACCGATGACCAAAAAATTAAAGATGAGGAGGCGATTGTGGATGAGACAATAGACCAAAGATTTCTACGTTTCGAGTTTCAAGGTACTGGTAAAATGGAATGGTATAAATGTATCAATAAGTACGTAGCAGAGAATATGGCGAAAATAAAGTTTTCAAGTTTCCATTTCGCTTGTTTTACTTTATTGAATTTCCATAGCAAATAAAATCAAATTTTGTGAACACGATTACGTCGCAATGTTGATCGTAAAAGGCTGAAATTTAGACAATGTGTGTTTCTCCTTATGAATATGAAGAACGAGTTCATTAACCAGAAAAATCGAGCGACTCGTTTCAAAATAGCGGTCGATCAAAAATTTTAAACCGAGTTATTCCGTTATTAATTATTATCAGATGAAAAATGTGAAATATGTTTTAGAATAGCCATAAAATTATCTATCAAACAGCTCTTTTTGCAATTTCCGATAAAGTGCACAGTTTTTGAGATAATCGAGAAATATTTTATGAGAATTTGAAAAAAAACAATGTTTTTTTTAAATTCTTATAAAATATTCTTGAGAATATTTCTTTAGTACCCAATTAATTACGTAAAAGATGTATTTCTTTAGGAAAAATTGAGAAACAAGTTTTGCAACATAATATAGCACATGGAAATTTGCTGTGGTGCCCTGTGCGCGGACGAATTTTTATATTTAATTAAGATCGAGTTACTAATTTTCTTTTGTATTATATCTACTCGCGATTGTAGTTTTAGATGATTTCTATTTTTATGCAAGTTTTGTGTAGAACATTATAGCGTTATTTCATTGTATTGTTCGTACAGGGTGCGGTAGTTCAGCTAGATGGTTTTAAATTAATCCAAGCGCAGAAGGGAAACTACTTACAAGAGTTTCACATTATTCGCCATCGAGTCGTCGACAATTCATTTTCGGGTAGTAAATCTGCAATTCACAGTTACAAAATATAAAAGGTTCAGTCAGAAATTATTCAAGCTGCATTGTAAATTTCAGAGCAGTATAAGAAAAATTTTGCATAAAAATCTAAAATTATATATTATACAAAATATAGATGATTGAAGAATTAAAATATCAAATATTTAGCTAATAGATTAAAATTGAGTAAATAATTCCTTATGCTTCTAAGTGAAAGTGAAAAATTTCAACACACAAGATGACACTTTTTGAAGATAATGTCACTCAAATAAGATCCGCCGGATGTTAGGTAAACCCCAGCACATTGTTAATCACTTTTCGAAGGAATTCGTTGAATTTACTCTCGGGATACCATCCTTCAACTCTTAAATAGTGCGAGATCGGCGAGCATAGACCTTCTCCTTTAAACAACCCCAAAAGAAGCAATCGCACGTTGATAAATCGCTGGTGACTAAAGATTACAATCCGCACTGCACAGTGACGTGTGATTCGGCACCCAATTTACTAACATGTGGGCGCAACACCGAGTTTAAATCGCCTGTTTCGGCTCCACTCTGTATAACAGATAACACCGACGGCATCACGTAGCTCTAATAACTTCGACGGCGTTTTGGCAAAACATCGTAAGCGACAAAAAGCAAATTTCACACGAGCACACATTTTGGGTTGTAGCTTAACTATAAGCAAATACCTCCTGGAAACCGCCTATACAGGTAATGTGGGGCACGTTTGTATCAAATAACGTACTTATTCTACGATACAGTCACTGGTTTGAGTGAAAACGGAGTTAGATGCTATTCTTGAACGAGATTCGATGAAAAGACATCGTAAGTCCTACTCGTTTGATGTTTTGAGTGGTTAGATACACGGCTTCTTTACAGAAAATATAACGGTACCGTAATCACGTTTCGTAATAACACTTTAAGCATTGGTTATATGGCCGTTTTCCACAATTTTCGCACTTTGTTGTTTTTTTATGGAGATAGCGATTGATCGTATGGCAACGTGTCATAGTTCATTGCTATGTGTAAGTTCATTGCCTGCTGAACACTAGTTGGTGGAAATGCGTTATTGCCGCATGTACGGCAAAGTACTTACGATGGCGGGCACGGTTTCCACGTATTTACGAAAATACAAATCGATTTTTCTGGTGGAAAAGATTTTCTTTGCCATAAAACTAATTTTCGAAAAAAGTGGCGCTTGCGATATTCTGCCAAAACGCCATCGACTTAATTTTTAAAGAAATTAGTAATATGGACGTCAACTTTGATAAAGTATAAAACTAGCAAGATGAAACCATAGCTCATACAGTGAAATAAACTATGATTTTCAAGATTACGTAACGTATTAAAGAAAATATCATTGGACGTACTAATTAACTAATTTTGTTATTTATTTAAAATTGCATTCTTCGAATTGTATTTATGTGCTTGCGCTCGTCTTAGTAGGATCTTTTAATATTTAATAAATAAGGGTTGAAAGCTGTCATTACCAAATGTTACACTCTATATAAAAATTAACATCAGCGTGTCAAATACAAACAAAACCAAAATATGTAAGACGTAGTAATTTGTCTGTCTTTTTTCCTGAAAAAGGCGCATCCATATATCAGAAACATAGCGAGTAAGGCAGTGAATTTCTGTATTTCCTGGAGGACGTCGATTTTTGCAATAAGAATCCAATAACTGTTTACATAACTTCCGATTATCGATGCAGAAGCATAGTCCACTTTGATTAGAATTTTAAGATTATATAGTGTGATCAGTAAAATTAAATTAAACACAAAACCATACAAAAACGAGGCAGATATACGATACTTATTGTTAGTAAAACGCACGCATTATTATTATTTTTTTAATTTACTGTTTAAACACTCGTCATTCAGTTAAAAGTATTCATGGAAACTGGCAATTGTCATTTTTCTCAAGTAATAAATCTATGTAGACCGAGGGGCAAACCGCGTTGCAAATTAATGTACACTAACTTCCCTTTTTTAATAAATAACCTGGTCGAAGTCTAATAAATAGTCTCTCGTACTTCTTCGATCATGTACACTTACTTCTTCGTGCGATTTACTCCCAGATGTAGATCATTAGAACTTGACGCTGTTGAATTTGATGCTCCAATCGTCGAGCGTCCCTTTCAGTTCAAGCAAAGCTGCAATATTCAAAAACGTGAATCGACTTTGTAGAACCAATAAATTTATGCGCCCAAAAACAATTCAACAACTGATAAAAACCACAGTAAAACAATATAAAAGACATTGCTGAAACACATTAATACACAAATGAGTAGGCGGCATAATCCTACCAAATTTTGCAGAGATTCTACATCACTAATTATCTTTACAACAGGTCGTCAATGAACACGATATAAATATATATAAGTACCTACGTAATTGGTACTTTCGTTAGGTTCTAACATAAGTGCTAAAAGATCGCGTTATGTCATAATGGACGACGTTAATGCAACGATCTGTGCTTTCGAAGACAATAAGGGCGCAAACAGCGTGACGTCACACGTACGCACTAGATGAACTCTTCTGATCCTGGCATAATAACTTACTAAGGTAGGATATCAGAATGTTCTAAACACGTTTAATTCCGCTCAGTGACGTTATCCGTGAGAGTACGTAGCAATATGGTAGAAATTTAAAAATATAAATGATAGCCATGTAGGATAAATGGAAATGATATGGAATAGCAATCGATTAAATAATCGATATTTCAAGGTTTTATTCTCTTAAAATCGTCATTTTTAAAATGTTTCGAACAAATTATTGAATTTGTACGACCGGTAACAAAAATGAATCCACTTGAACCTCGATTTAGGTTTATTGCGAGGAAAGCAAAAAAAAGTTGTTTTTTCTATCAAAATTTTTAGTTTGGTGGTCAACGTTGCAACCAAACACCGCGCACCTCATGTTTATGATGGGACAATTTTAAGACAATACCGAAACTACATTTTATTTATACATGTAAACAACGTTCCTATTCGAAAAATGTCAGACTTCTGATATTTTCTCACAAGTGACGTCACATCCCGATGCGCAGAACCGCCCCGATATCTTACCTTTATAGTTATTGTACCATGTCTTCTGATGCAATGTGGACGGGAAGTAACTCCACATATTTTAAATATACATATGTATTAAACAACAGAAAATTACCATATCGTTAACTGTAAGACAATGAGTGGAGGATGAGTTTTTATTCTTTACATCCCTACAATTCTAAAGTTGCTGTAGGTATTTTAAAATTGGTCACAAAAGCAACTGCCGGAGGCGAAACATCCTTATCTCGTAAATAATTGCCCTTTTTTTTGTTAATTACACACCCCAAAGGACACCAGGAACCGCCGTTAGGCATTACTTTTAGTGCCCCCCGGGACATCCATGCCTACCAGGGGGATATTTCACCTCCCGTACCGGGATTAGAACCCAGGACCCGTCAGGCGAGAGGTTAGTCTCCTAACCACTCGACCACCGAGTCAGTGAAATAATTGCCCTTAGCATTGAATTTTCCAAACTTTAGTTATCTAAAGTTGTTAAAGCATTTTCACTTAATATATAATCCTTAAAAATAATTACTTTTAAGAACTATAAAAACCTTTAAACTTCATCATTAAGTGTGTCAGTACAATTAACTTTAAATACACTAAGTTTTAAATGGGTGGAGGAGGATGATTTAGTTATAGTAGGTATGATATATAGTAATTTAAATTTTAAATTAAATATCTTTATTATATTTATAATTTATATAATAAAATAACAACAAATATTTTGAATGATATATAATAAAATTTATCTGTTGACAATTTCATCGTCCTCTTCATGTCCCAAATATTTGGTTAAATATTGTTATTTTATTTCATTTATATTTAAAAGATCTAGTTAATAATCTTGAGCTGATGAAGATATCAAGATTCTTGCTATTTATTTGAAGACCAAAATAACCCTCGAAATTCTTGTTTAAAGCCCCTAAAAACTGCTCGGAGAACTTGGGAGTAAGATGTGATTGGATTCCTATAGAATCGTATATTATTGCGATATGATCAATTTATTAACACATTTTTAAAACTTTTTCATCTGACCTTGTTTTTGCTAGTTTTTCGTCTCGTCAAGCCCAAATCTAACTTTAATCTTCTTATATAGTACCTATGTTTAAAATTTATTTACATTACTCAAGTTAAAATTGATTACTTCTTGAAATATTAATATAAATCACTGACACAACTATAAATATAATAGATATTATGTATCTATAACAATTTATAATTACAAGAATTTCAATGATAGAAATTAAATCATAATATTTAAATAATAAATCACACTTACGTTATAGTTATTAACGTCGTTAGACCGATATATAGCAAACAATGGTCGCGGTCGAATCAACCGAGTTCGTTATTTACATATCGGCCGTGTAGCGTTTAAAATTTTTCGTAATACAAATTTCAACAACGAAATTCTTTTCTTTTTTTTTCATTCATTAATTGTATAAAATTGGGTGAATTTTTGTCAAGTTTTGTTGTGATTTTTATCCGCAATAACCGGTGTCCGTTATGACCCCTTAAAGCGACCGGCGCGGGGGCCGTTAGTTATTTAATTTAGTTATCTATAAAATAATAATAAGGGTATAGTATTACGAAAAAAAAATTTAATTTCAGTGATCCAATTTGGCGATACACTAGTTTCAACAAAATATTTGCATTAGTAAAACGGATTTTAAAATAAAATGGATAATCTTATTATAGTGGGTACCTATACGTACAGTAAAATAATAACATCTCACGATTTATCAAATTATAAAATGATAAATGTGATAAAATAGATTTTTTGTGTTGGGGTTTTACGCCATTAACCATCTACCAGTGAATTTAATAATATAAAAAACGGGTACACGCTCTTCTCGTCTAAGGGCCAATCAAGGCATTTTTTTTACAAACAGATTGACCACAGACCAAAGGAAAAATGTTCTAGGAAACAAAACAAAGGAAATCAACCAACCAATAAAATAGAATATTCGATTCGAAGGAACAAAATTTATATTTTCAAGTTCAGTGCATTTTAGAATGCATATGTCAACTTGATTGATGTTTCACACTTACAACTAGAAGGATTATGATGACACCATTAGGTAAACTCAGAACCATAGATAAAAATATAGGTATATGTGCAGATATAGTCATTTCCTTAATAAATTTAAAAGTAAAAAAAAATTTACATAATTTAAAATATAGTAATTTTCGTTCATTTACAAGCATTTAATACTATTACAGAATGCTAATGGGATTACCCAGATATATGATTATGAAATAAAAAAATTCTCGATATAAACGCCTCTCTATGTAACAAATATATTGTAGTGAATTAAATGAAAACTTTCGTTTTTTTACATAAAAGCTATCTGATACACTGGTAATAAGAAAAATAAGATCTATAATAACATTACAAACACCTTAATAAAATAGAAATGTCGCAATAAAAAAAAATAACATGACACGAAAACAGTAGCATAATTAATGGAAAACAACACGATCTTTGAATTGCTAGAATTGTTTGTAAGTATAATCATAATCTATAGCACAAAATTTATTATTATTTTTTTAAAGTGTAGGTAGCAGTTCCTGCATTTTATTTGGCAGTAAACGAAACTACAGTCGAAGCTCGACAACTCTAATCTGAAGGGAAAATAAGAAAACTTCGAGCTATCGAGATATATTTACTTGAGAAATTTATTCGTAATTCATATAGCCAGTTCCATTAATTGAGACATTTGACTTATCGAGATTACATTGTATTTCAAACGCAGTGCAATAATATTTACAGTAAATCATTCCGGCTTAAGATATAGTATATCACCACTTTTCGAAGTGTATAATATAACGTTACATATTTATATCTATTATACAGGAGCCCAATATTTAATCGTAATAACGATTTCTAACATACTTTTTACATCAAACGATTACGCAGCATTGCGTAGTTACAGTATTTATATTTAACGTTTAATTAAAACTGATCGGATCTGTAGATACAGTGTGTTAGTGAATTAACATCGCGGAAAAAACTACGGGTAGGTAAGATTAAAACAAACAAAAAACCTAAATAAATTTTTTTCCTAAAATCAATAAGTTTCGAGTTATTGCTATTATTAATTTGATAATCGTCTTACTCGAGTACATTCCCTTTAAAAATTTTTAAGAACTCGGAAAGTGAAACTGACTGTTGGGTCAGCAGCTAAAACATCTGTACTCTTTAATTTATGGCCCCCGTTGTAGGAGAGTGCTGATTGTTGTGGATATTTTCATTTATGAATGTAATTCCTATTTTCGGTTTACACGTAAAAGTTAGATTACTTTCTTTAACATAATTAATAACATGCCTGTTTTTGGAACAGTTACGTTTAATATTGAGGGGCTTGAACTAAAAGGGGTGCCGATACTAGTTTTATGATTTTGAGAAATTGAGAAATTTCCAAGGGTTTTAAAGTATAATTAAATGCAAATAGGCAAGTAGGTACTTTATTTTTTTGTTTCTTACCAAACATAAGGACCTAAAGTAAAATTTAAAAACTAAACATTCCATAATGACGCAATGAGTGTTAGTAACTTTCAGTGTTATTTCGAGTTTTTTTCAGTTTTTTTTCGAGTTATTTCACAAAAATTAATTAGAAATTTTATTAGAACAACACATGCAGATGTAAAAGATTAAAATAAAATGAATAACAAATAGCTACTTAGGTATCTACTTAAATGAGGAAACATTTTTAATATTTTTTACATTACAACTTGTCAATGACCGCAGAAGATATTTACGACTTCAACCCCTACAATCGTTTCTGTTTATTATCGTAGCAACCTAATGGAATGCCAGCTGAGATAACGGTACTTTTGAGAACCCATCAATGTCACTTGTTGAAGTTTAAAGAGGAACTACTGGTTTAATTTCTCGGACAGAAACACCCTCCCCCCCTCAAAAGTAAATTTGCTCAAATCAAAAAATGTTACCAAGATTTTTTGTTTGTATTAGCCTCAGATGCATGTACCTTTCTTCCGCGACATTAATTCACTAACACCCTGTATAGGTACAAGGAATTGTCCCCGGTTTAATTAAAAAATTAATTTAATTAACAATTAATTTGCCCGGCTTTCTAATCTTTATCGAAGTATTTATTTTTTAATCGCCTAATATGTATTAAAAATTAAAGAGCTTACCGATTTCTCAATGACATTAAGAACAATTTACTAACTTACAAGTTTTATCATTAACATTTTAAATAGCAACATATCGACGTTATTTCAATTTATAATTATTTAAATACCTATACATTTAAAGAGTAGTATGTACTTATAAAAGCATTCTGTACAATTATTATGCAGTATGAATGATTTGTAGCCTCTACAAAAATAGCAACAGGAAGTTGCAATTAAGACGAACCGATTATAACAACTTCGAACATAAATCTACAAAACTATTATCTTGGTGTTGTTTCGACTAACAATAAGACTTTTTCAAATGTAAAAATCTTACTGAAATTTCAGTCGTAAGTGCTAGTCTTGTATTATTATGTAATATTTATTACAAATATTTGTCAGCAAACAAGCACATTATTTAGATTTAAAGCATTTCCTTTTACTCTATAATTTTTCACTGTCGATTCTTGTTAGGGAAGTAATAGTCTAAAATTGTATTTTAATTAAAAGTATATTCATTTGACATCAAACAAATCTTTACCTATTGTTCTGAAATCACATTACATGTAATAAACATAAATAGGAAACAAATGTCAATGCATGTTGTACTTTTACTTCTTTATATGTGGACAATTAATATTAAGGCTTGTATTTACTTATAATCTTAGCAGTCACGAGGGTTAACGAACATCTGGGACAAAACCAGTAAAACATTTCGAGCCCAAGAACCAATTTTTTTTATTGACAATTTATTGTCTGACGGCATTTCTTGTTTGTCTAATACAGATGAAGCTTCGCAGACAAGATCCTTTATCTTCAAACACAGTTAATAAATTGTTGATTAAAGGAATAGGAAATCAGTTTCATTCCGGAAAACGCTTTCTTTATTTAATTGTGGTTAGAATAAGACACACCTTAACTGACGTATTTAATCAATAAATGCTCATACGTTGGAAATAAACATAATTTGGACGTAATTAACATTATTTACGGGTTTCTATAAGCGTATTTAATTACTGAAAAATGGCAACCTTTTTCTAGGTTCGTATAAGTTATTGTACTGATCGAATTGTTACTTACCTCGTAACTAATATTAAAATCTTCGCCACGAACTTCTAGTTCTACTGTTATAATTAAAAACGTTAACGTGTCAAAAATAAATAAATTAATTATATCAAATACACAGACGCTGGAATTGCCTGACTCTCGTGTTCGATCGTTGGATAAACAAGATGGCGTAGAACAATAATCATCATGATTGCTAGAAAGTCAGTGACATTAAACCCGTAACCACGTTAATTGTTAACATTGAAATTATGCAATGATGAATTTACCGTTACCTATCAAAATTTGCACAAAAAATGTTGCCGGGATTAAAAGAGTTTGTAGCAAGTAAGTACCCACTTAATTAATTTATAAACTTATATTATAATTGATCATTTTATTTTAAATTTTCGTAAAAAAATAGTCCAATCAAAATATTTTATAGTCGATAATATAATTTTTAGTTTATATTAACGTAAATTAATTAAAGTAGAATTTTCAAATATTATCGTACATAGTTTGTGGTACCGCTGATATCGGGAATAGATGTCGCTACTATTGTGATTTGTCCTTGCATTTTTATAGTTTAAATTCGCTACGTGTAACAGTGAGTTGTAATTTGTAAATTGCATATAAATTATTATCGGGTCGGATTATTAATTTAACCCTTTCATTTCGCCAGTATGTTTTTCAATACAACCTACTTTAGAACGACCTTGTACTATTTCACTCAAGATTAAAATCCACGCCCCTCGATTGTATTGTTTTTGACAGTTTGTGACGTAAATGAATATTTTTTATATTTATGTGCCGCCCCTGTGATTATTTCTACGATTTAATGCGTATAATGTGACTTTTGTGTTTATGTAAACGCCGGTTACCGATTTTTTGTCTTTGTGGATTGTCAATCTGCATGTAATGCAGAAAAAAATTATGATGTTGTCTACACGTATGCTATCCTTTCACATCCTTCCCCTATTTGGAATTTAATGGAACTACTCCTTAGTTAAATATTATTATGTTTAGCGTTTGTAGTTAGTGTATAATGGCTCCTAAACTTAGTTCGCAGGAAAAAAAGGATTTGGACAGGTTTACAAAGTTTCTAGTTTTAAAATCTGCCCAAGTTATTGTGGATTCTCGGTTAGGACATAAAGTTTCAACGCAATGTAAGACTTCAAGCGAGTGGGTATGCATATTTCCTTCCATGTAGTTTGATGTTTTTAAATGTTTATTTTATAGTTTAATTTGGCGGTGCCGGATTTACCAGAAGTCCTTGCCGAAGCGAAGAAAGCTTACAGCGACGATACTATGCTAAGTAAATTGCCATTGTGTGTTGAAATTTCGTTGCGTACTATCGAAGGAGACCAAATGGTATTAGAGTCGTGGTGCCTTGGTGTTTTACCCGAACAATACGAGTACAACAGCCCATTTACACAGTCGGTTTATAACCGAATGGGAATTTTATTAAAATCATTAGTGTCTGTGACAAGAGTGACTCCTGCGTATAAGTTATCGAGGCGACAAGGACCCGATTCGTATATTATTTTGTACGTATTTATATTGGTGAACCGATGCTTCACGCGTTAGGGGATGGTTATAAAGTGGTGCGTGTTGGACAATTGTGTACACCTATCGGGACACTGCATCTTACTGTGTCTTATCGTACTAAAATGACAATTTCACCAACGACAACCGGAAAGGACAATTCTATTATGCTCAAAAGTGACCACTTCAATACTAATCTAAGTCCTCGGCATGGGAGATATAAACAAAGGTGAGCAAACTACAAACTACTAAATGTTTTTAATTATAATTGAGTGTTAAAAAAGCCATTGCTTTTATCATTTGTTTTAACTGCCTGTGTATTAGTTATTTTAGCAACCATTAACAGTGGTGGCTTTTAAGTTTAATAATTTTATGTTATGTGCAATTACATGCAATAGCAATTTTATTACATATATTTAATAGACTTTGACACTTTGTTGTCTACTTAGACTTGTTGCATTTATAATAGATACAATTTATCAGCGATCAGCTTGTCAACTCGAAAGATCTTTAATATTCTATTAAAAGATACGCATCTATACTTATTGCACTTATGTTAGTTATATAAAAAACTTTAATACTTACAAGTTCTTAACAAAAGATACCTATTTGTTGCTCGTATCTTGTGGTTATATCAAACAACCAACGTTATGCACTTTTCGTAATACTAATCTAATAGCAAAATAATTAGGAATGTACAATAAAATGATTCTTCAAATTAAAGTTGGGGAGCGTATTGCTTATTTTCAATACTTATAGGACCACTTTTATTAATTCAATTAAAAAATGGCGAATTATTAAATTACAGTCTATATAGTATATTAAAGTGTGCTAGAGCACCATTGTGTATTTAATTAAATGTGGTTACGTTGGGAAATTATTGTATTAGTTTATCATTTTCCTTCAATAAAGTCTGACTTTACAATTATAAGATAAGCTATTTTCGACATAATTTTGATGAAAACATTTATAGAAATAATGGTTTCTATATGCAGATTGAGCTCGATTACTGCTAACCGAGGGGTTTTTCAACGGGGCAATTGGGGCAGTGCGAGAAAATGTGGGGCGTGCGGCATTTTGGTGCACAAAACGTTGTCAGTGATATACCCCTCGTTGCCAGCAATATAGTCTGTTCTGCTTTTTTGACTAATTTATTGTTTACAACTGTGATTGTAGTCGGATGCAATTTCAAAATACTTGTGAACATTTTATGCTTCATTAAATATGTTAATTTATTATAAGTTGAGGTACACCTACATAGGTCATTGTTGAACTAGCCTTAAAAGTTTATTTCATAAGTCATTTTAAACCTTAACGTAAGAGCAATTATTAAAACAAGTCTGCTGAGAGTGATAGCATTAGTAGTTAATTGAATCGTATTAAAAACAATCCAATAGTTGGATTTGAAATATCCAAGTATAACTACCAAATAATTATATACATATGTAGTTCACATCAAAAACATGGTCAGTTTTATAGACATGTATTCCATCAGTATAAATTAATATTTACATTACCAAACATGTGCTTATTGAAGTAGCTGTAGGTACTTTGATACTAGTGTAAAACAAAAAACTATTTGATGATCATTTATGTCAACAGGTTTCTAGTATTTATTGTTAGCTGTTTACAAGTAAGAAGGTGATGTAACAACAGCTATGTACTTATAACAGATAAAACATAATATTTGTAAATATAAAAAGCCATAAACATAAAGTTTATCAAAATATTGCCTTAAAAAAAAACGACCTTTACTGTAGGTAAATATAAATTGAAAAATAGAGTAACTAGAAATGATTTTATTGTTAAAATTCTATTGTTGTAAAAATTTACATTTCCTAGTATGATTATGACGTATTAATATGAGCATTTATAAACAAAAACATTCATTAATCAATATTATAAAGTCGTCGATTAAAGATTTTCTGATAAAAAATTAATAATAATAAATTATAGATGTAAGTATGTTTGATTGGTAAATGAAAGTGCAATGACGATAATAATCAACAAATTTACTAATAATAATTATTGTATCAATTGATTTGATTGTGCGCCTTGTTGCCTTTTTGTTCTGTCTGCTTGAGTAAATTATTTATATATATACATACCTAATATACTATATCTACTAACGTTAAAGTTTTCAATTTGTTGAAATTCAAATAACCAAATCTAATATTAGTAGATATTTAACAACTTTCTATTTATATAGGCATCATAAAATTAAATTGGACATTTTAAAAATAGAAAGTTTGTTTTTTATTTAATGATGCAACACATTAAAATTAACTTAAACTCGGTATTTGTATTATAAGAAGATTAAAATTTAAATGTTTTCTAGAGAAATATTTATTTTAATTTCTATTTAATCGATATAAACGACGTTAATAAATAGGTTCTAGCATCATTTACTTATAAGAATAGAAATACTTGAATTGATATTAAGTTTAGAATCTAAACTATTAACTTGCCAGATTTTTCTTTGGCGTAAGTGCGTGAAACACTCGGATGTTTTTAGGCTTGGTTTTTGGCTTTATAAATTATCATCCGAAAAGTGCTATCAACAGTGGAATAATGAAATAACCAATTCCACTGGTTTGTCGATATTTATACATATTGCAGAATATAAATCACCTATACCTAGCTTTGAAAATTCGCCATCCCGGAGCTCCATAAACAACATTTAAATAATTTTTCCCAGATCGGATTAATGTCGCCTTCCGGGATTAAAGTCGACCCAATTGACGGTAATCAACGATAACATCGCATGGCCTTGAAGTATTCCTTTTATAGCGTGTGTCTAAATGTGAGTAGCTCAAATGATAGTGCATCTAGAATAAGCCGTTCGAACCACACAAATCTTAGTTTAAAGTTGCACCGTTGCAGAGTTACAACCTCTTCAAATTTTGGAGGGGGCAAATGTATATTTTTTGCCCTCCTTGCAACTTTGAGAGACTGTAAACTCCACAGAGATGCAACTTTGGATTGAGATACGGGAGGTTAAATTGACACATTTTTTCATCTGAATTGATTGGTATTATTTGTGCTACTTAATTTAAAAACACCCTGTATATGACGATATGAATATTTTAGGCTCATTCCTCCGAAGTACTTTATTAATGAACTACGCTCTTACTTTTTTGCAGTGAAGAAAAACAATCATCTCTAAGTGATGGAATGAAGGTGGGAGCTTTTGCTACGCCTAGGAAGTTAGAAATTGAACCGGAAATAATTATTCCCGATCCGCCATTTACTTCTTTGCTTACTAAACGATTGACTGGAAGTAGCGTGATTAATAGCGAAGAAACAGTAGTCTGTAATAATAAAACAGTAAATGTTGAAGAAGATCGAAATGGGAATTCGCCAACAGAATCTCATACCTCTGACCTTACCATGATGTCAACAAATGACGACTTCATTATGGTAGACTTGGTAATTCTGTGCAATAACATGTAGCATGTTGCTTTGTTTTATTTGTTAAATAATATTTTCATGTGTGGTATGAGTTTGTTTATACATTAAAATGTTGGTAAAGGAATTGAATGGATTCATCAATGCTTGATTAGGTGTTATATTTTATTTTCTTGCAAAATTAATATTAAATTATATAAAATATAAAATATCGGGGAAAAGGGTATAAGTTCAAAATTCTGAAAATAACTTTTGCTTATTTTAAACATATTTAAAACAATGAAACTAATTTCCAAAATCTACAATATTTCATAGATATTATCAATTAAAGTTGTTTTCTTAAGTAAATTACGAACAGAATTCATAAGGTCTAAGGTTAAACGCAATGTACATATATCTTGAACTTGAATTTGAACTTGCACTCCCTTTTCCTGCTGGACTGCTAATTGTGGCATATTTTGATAGTATATTAAACCTTTTTTTTTTCAGAAAACGCCATTTGCTAGTAAAAATGCCAATACAGAATTGGGACTGTTTTATAGAGAATGGCAATGCGCACCTTCACTACAAACCTTTACGAATATACCTACACTAGCCGAACAAGTGCAAGATTTAACCAAACAATTGGAAAGTTTCGAGTCGGACATGAATAAATATGATGATATGTTGTTATCTCTTTGTCAGTCTCCAAACAACAATTAGGTAACTTAAGTTTGATAATTGATATGTTTTTGTTATTTATTTGATAAAACACCAAATTTCTTGTAGTTCGTGCAAGTTAATAGAATTTGTACTTGTGATACAAAGAGTTTGTTTTTTTTTAAATTACAGCTTATGAAACTAAATTAAACAATACTTTAGTTGCTGTTAATTAAGTTTAAGCTGCAAATCTATCCTTGCCAAAGACTGATAAGAGATAATGACTGTTTTCTTATAAACCTTGTAAATAGGTTGTCGCGTAAAACTTACAAATTATATACATTTGTTGGAATGAATCAGTTTTATTAGATAAATATTACTACGTAAAGTTGATGATATAAAAAGTCTAATTCTAATTTAATTATATAAATTTCCTTAACGTTTTAAATTAAAGTATGTGAAGAATGTGTGCTGATTTGTTTGCTTTGTAATGCTGACCGTTTTAGTTAACAAATGAGGAAGTGGTTTTCTTGGAATTGTTATTTTCATTTGTATAATGGCAAATTAATAATCGCTTCATAAGTTTAATAAGTTCAATTGTAGAACTAATTTGTATGTTAATGTCCATATGAATTTATGGTAATTTTTAAGTAAAAATTGGATTGAGTGATGAGACATCTGAAATTAATTCTCAACTAATACTTGAAAAATTTTTAAGAATAGGTTTTTCTTTGATGAATAATTGAAAATTATTGAAAATTGAACAAGTCACCTAAATCAAGTTAAAACAATTAGGCATGACGTCACTTAGGTTCACAATACAGTTGTAAGTTAAATTTAATAATCGTTGCTTTCCTAATTTCCTTCTATTGTTTAACGTTTCATTGTTATGTTTGTGATTTTGAATAATGCAATTTCTTTTTTAAAGCTTTGTTAGCATTACAAAATGAAAGAGTACTAATGATGCATAAAATAGAACAGATTATGTAATAAATGGCAAACAATTAATAGACTATTTTATACTTTGTAAAGTTATGTTTAAATGGCATATTTGTTTTAGAATAAACCATTAAAATGATACAGTAGTACAGACATTTATGATACTGTTTTCATTTATATAATATATAACTTATTCTGCCATGCAGTTTAAAAACCTAGTAAGTTTTTAACTTTTCTTAGGTATATATTACTAGGTTTTTTTTTAGATTATATGGCAGTATTAATTTTAATACAATGCGTAGGTTATTAATGATTGCTTATAACCAGTGTTTCTTAAATTTAGTACTTGAAATACATAATACTTTTAAATCAGTGTTTACTTTTGAAATAAATTACAATTATTTTTATCTCCTATAGTAATTTGAGCACATCGATATCTAAAAACCCGTTAATTTCAAATTATGTTAATTTACAGAAGATTAAAATTTATTTTCAGTTTAAACAGAACATTTGCTATTTTAATGTATAAGACGGGCATATTTTTTGCATTAATGATTTTTATCATTTTTGTTTGTTTTAGTATTTCTGACATAATATACAGAGGTAGCTTTTATCAATTTGTAGATGAAGTAATTTTTAAGTTTTGTTCAACAACTTAAAAAGTAATTAATTGGCAGTTGCAGTAAAACAGTTCCTATCATCTCGTACCTTGGATTTGTAAAGAACTAATAAATTGTAATTTTTCTTTATCATGTACAGGTAAATAATCCGTAGAATACGTCCATTTCCAAACATCGAACTGAATTATAAAATATGCAATTAGTCATTGTTTTATCGACGACATGCATCCGAATAAAAATTGAATGGCCCATAGTGAAAGAAATTTTCGAGAAAAATAATTTGTTAACTGGAATTTAAATTAATAAAATTAAATAAAAAAAAATAAAAATAAAAAATAAAATTAATAAAGTAGATGGAAAACAAAAATGCTAATTGTAAGTTCAAATCGTGTGCATTGCCACATGGAAGGTGTTGACATGCGTAAACCCAAAAGATAAGTTTTTATTCGAGAACAAATATAGTATAAAATAAGGTTACCATATATGATAAGTTCTTGTGTAATCCTAAGTTGATATATAGACGATGTAGGTATACGTTTTAGGCATTATATACATTTTGATCATATATGAGATGCTTAGAATGACTTTCTACTCGGTTCTACTCTTGTTATGGTATACAAAGACTTTCCTCTTCATTTCTTTTGCAAGCGTTTTAGAGCATGCGGAATTACTTTTGTTTACATATAAATTGATTTTAAAGTTTTACGAATATTTAAATGTTAAATTCTATGTAGGTAAATGTTACCCTTATCTAAATATTTTTGCAATTTCAAGCTTTATTTATCACTGATATAACATGGCGAACATCAACTTTAATTTCATGTTAAATTAGTATATTAATTTGTACGTGTAAAATTACATTTGTCAAGATTTAGCAACTTTTATATTTACATAAGTATAGGGAAAATTGGACATACCTACATTTTTAATTGAACGATATTTATGGGTAAATTGTTAAGTAACAAGCATTAATTTTTTCATACATTTATTTAAATAATATGGAAAATATACTAAGAATATTTTTGTGAGGATATACTTAAAAATACATTTTAAAAGTAATGAGCTTTATAACTCTTTAGGATAATATATAAAACCATAATTAATTTAGGTTTTCTGAATATTACACATGAAGTAGGTACTACTTATTAATTACTTACATTTATTTGATTGGTAATAAAGGATTGTAGGCTCATTCTATTAACATAGTATAAAATTATTTTACAATAAAAAATCTTATACTGTACAGAGGTATACATTTAGTTTGCTTTTCAAAAATTTTATTTACATAGGTAAACTTTGAAAGTTACAATAATGAATATTTACGAATGTTTGGTCCATTACTTTCCATTAAAAGCAATTCTACAGGTACAAACAAGATTTCTTTGTTTTATAAATATCTATGTTTTAATAGGTAAACTATTTGCAAAACAAACAAATTTTATAAATATATCTATCATTATCTAAAATAATTAAATCATGATTGTCAAAGGTACTAATTGAGAATACAAATTACAGGGGTTGGGGGTATAGATGGATAAATATATATCTATCATATAAATACAAATTTAATTGTTGATTGTGGTGATACAGCCATATTAAAAATCATTAACACGTGCTATTGTGTTATATTAAGAGCCGGTCTTGCCAGTTAATAAATTTCAAATAAGTTATTTGTATATCTTATGGAAATTATTCTACAAATAGCTATTCGGAACTTTATTAGAAGATGGAAAGATCGGCTCTTAATCATATAACTTAAGGTATTGAAAATTATTTACTAGCATCTTGACGTTTTCAGACGTCCTTTTGGAAGCACTTATCTGTAGCACAAATTGTTGCTCTATTGTGTTTAGCGAATGATGACGGTGGATCTTTATGAGTTCTCAGGAGTTTTCTAAGTAATTTAAATAGTAGTAGGACTTTTCATAAATAGTAGTAGGTACATAATAATTCCGTAGTACTTTACCAGAGCAAAATTGTAAATATACCTACATTTCTTATTGATCCAGTAAAATATTACAAAAGTTTTTTTATTTACAATATGCATTCTTGTATAAATTAACAACCATTGCATTCTGTTTTACATTGCAGTCTGTTTTTTAAAAGAAATTGAAGCATGCGGTATACCGATTAACAAAAATTAGATCAATTATTGATATGTATTTATGTACAATATTTAATTATATTATTTTGAGAATTTAATATCAGTCTGAAGGTATATAATCCTTATTGCTATGTTTGAGAAACAGGTGTATCTGTTTAAATGTCGGCCTTGTAGAGTCGTCTCTTCTCCAACACTGGCACATAAGGTCATATAGTTCAGTAGAACAGAGTGGCGGTTTGTTAAGTAATACCTGAAACGCAAAACATTGATTACAAAATTAATTTAATTAATAAAAAGAAATCAATTTGATTCGTAAATTTTACTTCTTATACTAAAGAAGTTTTTTTCAGCCGTGGTTTGTCAACTGCTGGTCGAAGACTTCTCGTTTCCTCCACGAATCCTTATCATTTGCCTGCCGATACCAGTTCTTTTCAGTTATTCTCCTAATGTTGTCTACTCATTTTTTCTGGCGGTCTAAGTAAGGTAAGGAAGTACTTTTTTTATGGCGTTGGTCATCGACCATTAGCCAACAACTATATATATTGTGTTAGTAAGACGATCATACACACCCATGGTTGTAAGGGGATTCGAACCTCGGGCCGTTGGTTTTCACGAGAAGAGTATCGAAATCTTTAGTCCGCCACGGTCTCGAATTAAATAACACTAATACGCGGTATCAGAAATATAGCAATTTATACAGTTTTTATAGGTCTTTAATTTTTTAATTCTATGTAACTCGAAACGGAACTCACAAGACTGTAAACTATAATAGTGAAATTTTTGTAACACCTCCCCTTTTATGAAATTTAATCTTGAAAATTGGAATTTTTTAATTTTTTTGAGTTTCTTTTTAAATACCAACTATAAGGGATATTGTTTAGGGATTAAATCGTCCACAGCTCGACCATAGAGTTTTTTTGAAATTTTTATTATAGTTAGCCTCGTTAGTGCACGAACCAAAATAATATTCAAAAACATTTTAGTTATTGCAATCTCGAATTTAGGCCTATTTCTGTGGGTGTCGCCATGATTTTAAATATTTTAATTATAGTTTGTGTGGGTTTTACGAAATTATTTCCTTCCATTTACACCGTATCGAATTAGAAAATAAATATTGCGTCGTTAAAATAATTTTTATTGAACACGAAATACGGTTGTCGAGATACGTAGGGTGCACCAGCCTGGCATAATTTAAAATGTAACAAATTATCATGTGACAAAGACTGTTAAGTAAGCAGTCAAATTTTTAATCTAAAACGAATTTTTTCTAGTTTTATCTAATAAAAGGTCATTGTTAAATATGGAATCAAAGGGCTATACAAAGTGCCCTGTTTTTAAATGTGGGTTTGAAAATAATATAAGCAATACTTAAATAGTTATTTTTGATGCTAGATTGCGAAATGCATCTTTTGCATTCGAGAATGAATGTTTTTTTTGTGATGTAATAATTCAAAAATGTGCGAAATAATTTTAAATTCAAATTTTGTTATTTTGAAATCTATGTCTAAAACCGTTTTGATAATAGCGCGGTGTCTTGGTTCCATAATTTAACAGCTACCCTGTTTTATGAAGGGTGATTTATAACAAGAGTAAAAAAAAATTAGCAACTTATTGGGACGGCCGATAGAATTAAGACGATAAGAACTAAAAAATGTTCAGTTTATTTTGAATTGCCCATCGATGGGAATCGAAATCTATGGTAAAAATTAAACAAAACAAAAAATCAAAATGGTCCTGCAACCTTTTATTTGAAAAGTTTGCCGATTTCGCATGTAATTTCCTATAGTAAACATGTTTTTTTCTTAAAAACAAACGGCGTTTTAACTTTTTTTTTGCTTAAAGGCCGATTTTTGATATTTGAGTGGCTTAAACTCACTTTGATCATATACGGTAAAATATTTTTAGGCGCTTTTCTAGGTAATGTAGGTTTTTTATGGAGGTTCTATAGATATACATACGTAAGTATATGTTTGTCATTTAGGGTCGATTTTTCCATCTGATAAATTTATCGGACAGATATTTACCATGGAAACAATTGTTCGAACAAACGTTTCTATAGTAAATATCTGTCAGATAAATTTATCAGAAAATGGAAAGATCGGCCCTTAATGTAAAACATTAAACTACATTGTTATAGGTATGTGTTTTTCTCGTCGTCTGCGTTGATTCATGTCAGTTGACACTTATATCAGGTCTGTGCAAACGCATAAAACGTGTGTAACCTGACAACTTTAAAGAAATAACAGATGTCGCTCGCGTCGGGAACTAATGGCAACTGTAATGTATATTTGCAACTAGGCTAGAATTGTTTTTTAATTATGTTGATAAACTGTTAAGTTATAACAATTAAATATGGAAATAAAACGTTGTGTATCTAATTGTACGCAAATAAATAATATTAATATAAATATAATAATAATATTTTCAGAATAATTATTTTCTTGTTTACTTTACTAAACATACATTTATTTTTAACGGATGTAAAGCAAAATATATTACTTTACTTTTTGATTTTAAAAATGTTTCAGCAAATAGTAAAGTTCTAAACCATAAATAATAGATTTCATTAGTTCTCGATGCAAGCGCCCTTGTTGTAATTTTGAATCGATTGCACAGACCTGATAGAATGTCAACTGACACGAATCAACGCAGACGACGGTTTTTCTAAACCTTTGCGAGGAGTTTAATTGTTTTTTGTTTCACGGTTGAGTAATTTGATCACTTTACTGATTTAATTTAAACAACAGTAAGTTGTATTTACAATCAGAGATCGGCAAGTAATTAGGTACTTACCGATCGGAAGAGTTGATAAGTATTTTCATACCGAAACCTATTTTCGGTATTTCGGTATTCAAGATTAGAATCGTCGCTCTCTTGCACTTTTTACAAAATAATCTTTAATTTAAGAAGAGACTAATTGAAAATTATAACAAACTTTAAATGACAAGAATTTGTTTATTAAACTACGTGTCATTGCAACCAACTCATTTGCTACCTACATATATCCAAGTACTTGAATAACCGAAACGTTTAATTTAAAATCCTCGATGGTGCAAAAAAATGGTTTTCGATGATTTTCTCTGGATTAGAATTTATAACTAGAATATGATTAGTACTGAAACGCTCTAAAATAACTTTTTTAATAATAATTTTACCTAGGTACCGTTGCTGTTTTTCCTATTGTTAGTTTGTTATTATAAGTAGTTAAAAAAAAAACTATTGCCTTTTCTGAACTTGACTACAGTGACCGGCATTTTGGATACAAATGGAAAACTTTTTTATTTGAAATTTCTCACTTCGTAAAAATCTCTGCATAGTTCCAAAATCAAAATACACATGTCAAAATTTGAATATGGCCTTCCGTATACGAAGGTCGTTCAAAAATACGAAATCGGCCCAAGAGTAATGTAACGTTATTTTTGAAAATACACAAAAAAGTTATTTGGAAAAGTTTTTTAGAAATGCAAGAAGATGTCACGTATGAAGTTATAGTCGCTTGTTTCAAAAATATTGTTTTTACGTTTAGACTTAATTTTTCTTTTCCCTTGCACGCATCACATAAAACGAATTTATTTAAAATTGATTTATTGGGCAACATAAAAGTGTAGTACTATCAAATTTAACAATAGATCACACGATGACTAGAAAACGATCGTAATTGAAGCTAGCGTTAAAATACTCGAATTTTTTGTCCCCGACCGTAAAAAAACACACGAATACGTCGTCCTTCATAAAATTTGTTGAGTAATAAGAAACAAGAACAAAGTAATTACGTTTAAATAATACAGATAAAGAACAAATTCTAAATAGAAAAAAATAAGTCAAAAGTAAAAAAAAAACATTTTTCAAAAAAATGATTAGGATTTTGTATTGGATATCTTTTTGGAATTCTAAGAAACTTTTCTAATTCATATTTTTGTGTATTTTCAAAAATAAGGGTACTTTACTTTCGAGGCCGTTTCGTATTTTTTAATGTTCCTCGTATACGAAAGCGTACATTCAAATTTTGAGATGTGCATTATAAATTTGGAGCTGTGCAGAGATTTTTACGAAGAATAAAATTTTCTGAGAAATTTCAAATAAAAAGTTTTCCATTTGCGTCCAACTTTATGCATTTTTAATATGTTTTTAATTTGCATGTAGAATGAAAGACAATTTGTGTAGCTATATATTTTAATATTGGAGAAATGGGGTTCCCCGTGTATCAAAATATTCCGATGTATTATTTTTTCTATAATTCCGTGATCGGTATCGGCATTATTGAAATATATAATAATCAGTTCATTGTCGTGTCGTACACCTATATAGCGTAACGCCTTCTAATTGGTAGTATCTAGTCTTTATAAATGGAAATTCAACAGACATTAATCTAATTGAGATATTGGTTCGTTCAATCCACTTACTTGCAGTTCTCCACCGTAATACATATGTTCGGCATTTTGTATAACTTTGTCATTAGTTAAAGTGTGAAAAGGTTTTTCACATGCAAAGCTCAGGATTTCCCAAACTGTTACGGCAAAAGCCCATACGTTACTTGAGCAAGAATAACGATCCTGAAAAGAAATTCGATTTCATTCGATATCTGTCATTTTTATGCGTAGGCATTAAAAACGTCAAAAATATTTACCAAAAGTATACTCTCCCACGGCAACCAGCGGATGGGAGCCGGCGGTCGTCCACCGATTTCCGCGTAGTCTTTTCGATATTGAGCTTTGCACATTGCGATGTCCGCTACCTTTATCACGTATCCTCGTCCGACCAAGCAATTTCTGCAATAAAAAAAAATTAAAGCGAAACGCTTTTCGTGTTAATTATTAATTACCGTGCAGCCAGATCTTTGTGGACGACGTGTTTGGATTCCAAATACTTCATTCCGAGGCGATTTGAGTTGCCATGTATACGAGACAGCCGACGCTAAAAAAAATTATCCTAATTAGAGACAAAAACCCATTTCTAAATTGTTCGATGTCAGTTACTTCAATAGTTGCGATGTCGACGAACGAACGGCCCCGTTTTTGTTCGCGATAAATTGTAAGTATTGAACGAGGTCCCCCATCTCTCCGTATTCGATGACGGTCCAAGGGGGCTGTTCGGCGGTACAAACACCTAATACCTTACAAATGTTAGGATCTGATAAACTAGCCAAAAAACGAAACTCGCGTAGAGATTCGATCGATCCCGTGCCGGTGTGACTTTTCGTTCTTTCGGTATTTGGGGTTCGTACGGCCACTAATCGTCCCACTCCAGGAATTATATCTTCTAACCCTTCAGTTTCGCATAAACTAATCTGAAAATTCCGTTAGGATTAACAATTTAATTAAATAAGCGCGGCAATTGGGATACCTCGCCTGCATGACAAGAGCCGAGTTTTTCGAGCGGCGACAGAGAATATCGCGGTATCGGAACAATTTCCGCTTCCACGCAATTATAGGAATGTCCCATGCTCGGCGCTATATTCCAACAGACGACTGGCGGAGGTATCTGTAAAATTTAATTGAGAAGGCGATTCGTAAGTTTTTAAAGCGCAACTTTTACTCTTTGCTTTTCGCGCGGCGACGTGTGATATAATTTTCTGTTTGGGGGGTCGCTGGCAATTTTTGGAAAATAATTGCCCAAATTGATTATGTTTGATTTTGGACTTAGGTTGGGGGTGTTTTGAAGGCTCCTGTAATAAGGGGGCGACGATCCAAGTCCCGTTATTGGACTTTGTTCTAGCGATTGAACGGAAGGTAGGGGCGGAACTTCAGGTGGATCTTCCGAGTCTTCGATGCTCGAAGAGCGTTTTATGGTTGCGGGGGTGTAGTACAAATCTACTAAGGGCGAATGATATTGTTCTAAAGATGCAGATGGCGGTTCTGCAGAAGCATCTTGGCTAACGGGCGTTATGGGATGACTGTTGGTTGTTATATTATTACTGGACGATAAATTCATTAATAAGTCCTGCGCAATTAGAATTATTAGGTAGTTATAATTTGTATCGTAACTATTATACCTTCATATTTATTTTAACGCCAAAGGGATTTCTGAGTAGAGAGGGCGATCCTTGAAATTTGTTCCGTCGACTGAGAACTAATATTACGACAAATACTATTAAAAGTAGCAGCATTATCGCTGTCAGCACGCCTACGATAACTTCCACGTAACTATTTTCATCTTTACGAGTACTAACTAAAAAATATATTAGTTCGTTATTCCGATGTTAATTTAACAGTCGAGGTGCATTACTTGTTTCAAAAGCATCTTGAAAGATTTCATCCTGCGAGGTAATCACGAACTCGTCTTCTACCGACTCGGGAATTTCTTCGTTAGTAACATTGGTAACGTAAGGTACTAGAACACGTACTAATCAGATTTATTTTGCGGTTATATATGAAAATCACGGGAAGTGCTTTTACGTTAGATGCGTAAACGCGATATCCCACGATCCTTATTAGTTAGCTCTATAGCTAAGCTAGTCGAGAGACGTTTTATTAATTTTTTGAACGAATATAATAAGGTAGACCGTTATATTATTTCTTCAAACTTTAAACGCGAAGCAATTAAATTGCTATTTCAACAAGATGTTTTGTTTAACAGAAACTCATCAACGAAACTGGCATCCGCAAGCCGCGAGAGCTTTATTTAAGAATTTTCTCGTCAATCTCGAATTTAGAAGTGTAAAGCACTTTTCCCTTTGATAATTACGTCAGGTCGGTGGTAGTGGTGGAAAACGAATACTCTAAAGTAAAAATAAGCTTTTTGAATAGCTTATACAGCAATTCAAAGAAAACAACGAATCCGTAATTTCTCGCTCATTTTAGGAATACGAAAAATAGAACGTAATATTTCAAAGTAACGAGGGAAGTTTACGATATTTACAATAATAATAATAATGTTTGTTATACCTGATTCGAACGTCACTTCGCTCAGCATAATCCAACGAGAGGCAAAATATAAACGGATTTTGATGAAACGGGCTATACGATTATGAAGATGAATTGACACATTCCGGGCATTTTCCAGGACCCGGTCCGGCATATATGAATAAGATAATGTTCTCCCGTTATAATACCGACCCCTTATGCTAAACATTATTTTTGCTTTAGAGAAGACCTAGAACATACATATATCAATGCAGCAGAAACTTTAAGCTTTAGCTGGCTTCATTTTAAGAGCCACTCGAGAGATTTATCCACTTTAGGTATACCTATCGCATTAATTTTCGAAATATTTAATTGACGACGTGACTACAAAAGAAAACTTCAGAAGATTATAACGTGTTTTGTTTAGGAAACTCGACACTGTGAGTGATGAATAATTAATGATGAAGCGGAAAATACCCTAAAGAGATAATGTCTGGTTAAAGGCGTTTATCGTCGTTTGACTTAATACGAAGATTTATTGATAATAAAACGAGGGTTGTTGACTTAATTTTAATTTTTCAATAATGTCAAATTATCCAGATTTTCTATTACTTAACAATTTTTGGATATTTCACAGGTAATAACTTGCGTGTATATTACATAACTTCATATTGGTCAAAAACTTTGGTTGCCTTAACAACTAATCGTTAACACGTAATTTTTTGAGCAACCGACTTGATGCGTTGTTACTTTTTTTTGAAAATTGTAATTTATTATTAGGTACACTACGTCCAAACCTATATGCAATCACGTCATCAATAAAAGGTTACTAGATGATGACGTTTCACAGTGCTGTCACCTCGTACCTCGTATTTTTACAGTTCTAATAAATTGTAGTCTTTCTTTATACTATCTAATATGTGCGCAGGTAAATCATCGATAGAATGTCATTTTCCAAACTTCAAACCGAATTAAAAAAATAAAATCTAGTAACTTTTTTTTGATGACGTGAATTGCATATAGGTTTGGATAGGCCATATCTATAGCTTATCCAAACCTATAGCTTATCCAAACCTATATGATGTTCACGTCATCAACAAAAAGTCACTAGATTGTTTATTTGTAATCCGATTTAAAGTTTGGAAAGTGACATATTCTATAAATGATTTACTTGCGTACATATTAGATGGTATAAAGAAAGACTACAATTTATTAGAACTGTCAAAATGCGAGGTACGAGGTGACAGCACTGTGTGAAATGTTATCATCTAGTAACCTTGTATCGATGACGTGAACATCATATAGGTTTGGATGAGCTATATATGATGCAACAAAAAGTTACTCAGATTGTTTATTTGTAATTCGGTTTAAAGTTTGGAACATGACATATTCTATAGATGATTTGATATGATAGAACATCATATAGGTTTGGATAAGCTATAGTTATTTTTTTATTAGTTTGCAATAGTTTTCAATTACTCCAACCAATCGAAATTTTAGATTTTTAGTTGAAGTTAAGTACCTACTAACACTCGATTAACACTTGACCTTTTCGCCACGATGAGTGCATATATTATAGGGTGCTTCAGAATAACTATTCCTATTTTTCTGACGTGACGGAGAATATGTAGTTAAACACTTTTTTTTTATAAGTAATGCCCGAAAACGTTTAGTTTCCGAGATACGGGGTATTGAAAAAAATAATGTTTTATTACTATCTATACCAGAAATAGTTTATTTAAATAGCCAAAAATACGTATATGATAATACATAAACTAGGGAACATTTCCTACAATTTATGTTCTTATAAGTTTTTTTATAAAGTCTATAAGTTCGGCGTGTCAGCTTTACAAAGTTTATTTTACCAAGTAACTTGACGTTAATTGATTAGCATAGAGAAATTACACTTTACCTTTCGAAGATGGTAAATTAAACTTTGTAAAGCTGGCACGCCGAAACTATATTAACTTTACAGAAAAATGATAAGAACATGGATTGTAGGAAAGTTTCCCCGGTTTATTATATCATTTAGGCCTATTACGACCTATTTTTGTCGTAAAATAAATCTAAAACGAAATTCTAGTGAAAAACTTATTTTTGGCGTCTTTTCCTCACGAAATTTTTCCCACTGGCGGCTAAAGCCTAGCGTGAATTTATGGGGACTTTTGACATGTTAGTCGGCAAGGCCCAATTAACAACTGTGCCAAGTCGCCACTTCCCACTAATTACAGGTAGTCGTCATTTTTCATAATTTTTTATTTTTATAAATAGTAAACCAATTGTGTTGTACACAGTAGTGTCTGATTTACCGAAACTGGTCCGATTTACGTCCAGATCGCTTTACGAACGGTCGGTCGGAACCTAATATGGTCGTAAGTTGACGACTACCTGTACTTAGGTCGAATTTTTTTAAATTCCTCGACTAACGTGTAATATATTAGTAATAACAATGATAAATCATTTCGTCCAATGGCAAAAATCTAGGTATGGCCTATCCAAATCTATATACAATTTACGTCATCAGTGACAGTACTGTATGAAAAGTCATCATCTAGTAACCTTTCATTGATGACTTGGATTGCATATAGGTTTGGACGAAGTGTATACCTTCACAGTTTTTCAGTTAAAACTTCTACGCCACTGTGTTTATTATAAAGTCGGCAGTATTTTAAAATTTTTCAGTATATTTTGCAAAAATAAGAACGCTCGCACTCTTATCGTGCGACGCCGGCATCGTTTTCGAGATAAACGACAAAATCCAATTTCATGCCCATTTAAGCGTGCGTCAACGAAAAAATTTATTTCATAATACCATTTTCAAACATTGGGAAGTAACAAGATAAGAAAATGGTCCATATGTTAAAATTTACGAAAACCATTAACGGAATATATATCGGAAACTAAGCATTTTCGGACACAATTTATTATAAAAAAGTGTTGAATTACATACACGTCCTTCATCATATCTGAAAAGTAGGAATAATTATTCTGAAACACCTTGTATATACAAACTTTATGAAACGCTTCCACTTATTGAGGTAGAATAGGTCATGTTGAGGTCATTGTCAGTTGAAAACGTATCAGTAATTGACTAGTGTTCTTCGTCGATAGCGAATCACTTGATTGCCATATCCAAAATCAATCAAAACAACATTATTAACACTTAACCGACCGGCTCGTGGCACGTAGTTTCATTCAGTAGTTGGTGCGGCGCGGGCAGGGTTGACATATGTCGTAACGAAAGTGTTAATAATATCTAATACTATAGAATAACACTGGTCGACAGTGGTTTTATTGTCATCGTTATTAGAGCAGTTTTAGGGCGATTTTTTGTTGTTAATTCCAAATTCTTTATCAGTTTTATCAAATTGGCTCTAGTTTTTAAAGGGATAATAGACGGATTTGCAGTGTTACTTAAAACTTAATAAATCTAAAAGGTCATCAATGCAACTTTTTTTTTATTATAAACGTGATTATAAAAGATTATTCTTGCTCTTACGTATATTAATTTTCATTCAAAGTGATAAACAAAAATAATAGGTTTTCCGGTTTTTTTGAAAAATAATTTCAATATTCACTTGTTCTTTTTGCAGTCGACGATAGTGTTAGTGTTGGTGATAGTGTTTTTCAGGTTGACAAGTAAAATCAGCACGTACACTTCAATAGTTTCGTATTTAGAACGATTTTAATTAATGTTGTTAATAAAAAAATATAGTTTTCCGATGTTTAAATCTATTTGATGAGAGATGAACTTCTGAAGTTTTAATATAACTTTCTAGTAACTATAACACATACTTTAGAACAGCAACGGTCATCTAAAACAATTAAGAAATTATCTGTATATTCTTATTATTTTAAAAATATTGTCTTTGTGAATGTAGACAACCAAAAATACAGCGTCAAATTTTTACCTACTAAATAATACTTCTAGTTATTTGCATAGAAACGGAAAGCAGGTATTTCTCAGAAGATTAGTCCAACCATAAATATCGAAGGTGGCATTGTTTGGGATATGTCAAAGAAACCAATAATAGTAAATTAAGTAGTAATTTCTGCTTTACAATTTGTTTTGTCGGTAGGGACTTAGCTGATGTAGATATTTTGTAGGTATATATGTAAAAATGTCGAATACTTAAAAATTAATTTTTAGCCAATTTTCATAGAAAATATAGTTATTTCAGCCTGTCTGATGACGGGACTCAGACGTGCCGTCTCAAATTTTCTCTGATCTCGATCCGTAGATTACGAAAATATAGTTCGTTTATTTTGGATTGGTCATATATATCTATATATAATCAAATCTTGTAGACACGATTCCAGTCGCAATTTTGATCGTAGGAGGCTGAAAGTTAGATAGTGTATTGTCTTGAAGAAAACAAAGAACGAGTTCGTTAATCAGCCAAATTGACCGACCTGTTTCAAAATGGTGGCTAATCAAAGATTTTAAATTGATTGTGAGTTATCTCCGTTATTAATTATTTGATCGGTAATATGAAATATGTTTTGGGGTCGGCATAAAATTCTCTGTCTATCATATCTCTTTATAATTTTCGATAGAATGCACCGTTTTTGATATAATCTGGAAAAAGTGATACATTTTTAAAAAATTTTAAGGTAAAGAGAATATGAAATATTGTACTAATTCATAACTGCCTTACTTATTATGTGGTTTTTACTATTATCTGTTTTATGGTCATCTAAAATTTATACTTTATCATTTTAATTTAAAAAAATCGTAAAATTTGAATTTGTTATATTCACCTCAAGAGAAAAAAAAACTTTAATGTAAAGTATGTCGTGAGAAAATTTCGCATATGCTTTCCAGTATATTCCAGGGGAACTGTCAAGGAATTCCAAACAATTGTTAAAAAGTTCCTCCTTGATCGTTCTTGTCGATATGAAGAGGTAAAGTTGTTTTTTTAAAACAAATTTTTCCCAAAAAAATCTAAACTACCTTTATTATTTCTTGCCAAAGTAATTCATAATCATTGGTGATTAATTTTTAAATCGTATTTTATAAATTGCCAAATCTTTATCATGATAGTCAAAAAATGAATCTGGCAACGATGTTAAAAATAAATAAAACGTTACCCACTTCGCTTTTTCGTACATTACAAATTAACAAATTAAGATATTAGACAAATTAAGATATTTTTAACAGATAATCTCACAATAATTAAGTAATGCAATCTGAACATTTTCTGTTTCACTTGATTCGTTATAAGTAGATAGAGAGACTAGATATTGACTTATGTCAATTATTTATTATATTAGATTTACATGTTATTTCATCCCATACCCAATTAGAAAATGATCCTCAAAAATATTTAAATAAACTATAAAGATTAGTTTGATTTTATTAACAGTTTAAGAGTTTCTGTGTTTCTACAGACCTCTACTGCCGGATATAGGTATTTGAGATGTTTGCCAGTTCTAACATAGTTTTTTGCTAACAACTTTGTTAAAAGTAACAATAGATTTTTAGTTATTTTTCCCATATCCTCTGAAGGGTCTTCTGCAACGTACTGGAAAACTTTTGCGTCATTTTGTGAACACCCTGTATAATAGTTTCGTCGTACCTATTTCCAATTTCAATTATGTATTTTATGTTTTATAATTTTATAAGAAACTGAAATGATCAGTTTATTGAAACACGATGATTTAGAGCAACGGTTCTCAACTCGTGGGGCGCTCCTCCTAAGGGAGCGCGAAATAACAAAAGGATAGATGCGAAGACATTTTAAAAAGACAAAAGCATATAAAAGTAGATATAAAAAAATTTTCATGTGCCAAAAATCTTTGAAAGAGGGACGCGATTAAAACTGTTTTGGAAAGTTGGGTCACAAATACTAAAAGGTCGAGAACCGCTGGGTTAGAGTATTGATATCATCGTGGGCACCAATGCTCGGTAATACTTTTGTATAACACTAATGATTGTATACTTATAACAGTTGATAATCCTGTGAAATAAACAGGTAAGACGCATTTTCACGGAACGTTCGGCCTGCGGCGATATCAATGCGTAATATATAAAATATTCGAACCAATCATGTTGCTTTTATAATAAATAAATTTAAAAAAAATGTAGCTTTTATTAGCGAATTTTGCAAGTTATTGAAATTCTTTGCTATGTTGAAGTCGACTTTGTAAATCGACGGCAGTTGAATAATTCTAGAATCTAAAAATACATTTACCTACTTGTAAATACTTTCAGTAACAATGAGAATGGATTACGTTGGGGACCCATTGCCTATTTAACCGAAACCTTACTACCTGCTGTTTTTAGAAAACATCTGTATTAAGATATTAGAAATGTTGGTTGTCTATTATTATGAAGGATCGGTGGAACTACACTAGCGACATCGCAACGGCAATAGTTTTCAAAACTCCGTCTACTATCCCCTTAAGTTAATGCTGTTTTTAAAACGGTAAGACGTCTTAATGATTGCCGAGCATTAGAGACGTCGCACTCAAATTCGACATTTTAGAATAAAATAAAAAATTGGTTGTTCATTATTTCAAAAACGATAGCCAATCATTCTTGCGTTAAACGTACTGCGAAACCGTATAAACATTTTCGGCAATAGAAAAAAATATGTTTCTTGGGCCGTGATAAATCGTCTTAATTGTCGTTTGTGTTCTCGCGTACGAATTGCTGTTACATCCTTATAATTATCACCTACTGTCAAACGAATTAAATTATTCCGAACTCATTCTTAATACGCCCCGCGAATTAGAAACAAATTTAAGCAAAAAAAAAGGATCGTTTCAAATTTAAATTATCTCCGAGTGGCTCGATTAATTTCAACTGCGTAACTTATGCTAACCTGAACCTCGCGGCTGAAATAGTTATTTACAAACAAATGAACGGCACTGAAGTTTCTAATTTGGTCAAATTCAAATAGGAGCTCGACATAACCGTTTGCGGTAGAATCATTCTTCCAACCTACCCAGCCATTACCTGAGGAAGGAACCAGAACATAGAAGTTATTGTGCGCAATGCTAACAATAACAAAGGATACAAACCCTTGCCGTAGCCGATATCAAGCCGGAAGTTGTCTGCTCCCGTTTCCCCATCTACTAACCGACCCAGACCTCCGCGAAGTTCTCCTTCGTAGAGTTGTCCGTCGTACGAACTATCGCACAATCCTTGGGTAGATTTAGATCCCTCTGGCGCAGTATAGGAAAGTACTCCACCTGCTCGTAAAAATTCCCTTAGGCTATTGCTTTAGTTAAGTGCATTCGTATGTGTCCCAATAAACTTTTTGTTCCCCAATATAATGGAATCGGGGCCCCGACTGCACCGACTGGAATGTATTGATAAATCATAGAGTTCGTGGCAATCTATTATTAACTACTACCTACTGCATTCGGTTCTTGTACCGAAGCGTGACAAGCAAGAGAATAAGAGGAATCCCTATATTGGCGGTTTATTCCGTTTTGCTTTTATAGTTCATACCGATTGTCCGAACTATTCGTTTCGTATCGCGCAATCGAATGGCCCTCTCTATTGCATTTTCGCTGATGGTTCGACCGTATCGGCGATGTTCCCTTTTGACGCGTAGTCGCATTCCGAAACGGAAATGATGTTTTAGGCCCCTCTTTATGGGTTTTAAATTTACGGGCCCAAAGTTGTTCGAAAGCGTGCGAGGCAGTAGCCGACTGCAGCAGCATTAAAAGGAAATCGCGTCGGGTTTCCGAAAATCTAATTAAGTTTATTTCGCCAGCTGCGCGCAAATTTCGAACACTAAGTGTCTCGTGATTATGTAATCAGTATTATCAGAATTAGTACTATAATTCAGTTTCACGGTAAGGGTGGCGGTGCGACATCTGGTCGGGTTCTTCATATTATTTTACAAGAAGCTCGATTTGTTTCTTAAGAAGCCTAATTAATTAAATTTCGATTTTTTCAGTTTATAGGGAATCTTAAATAAGGATAAGGATAAGGGGCTTATTCGAACCCTAACTAACAATTAAAAAGCTAACACACGTCCAACTTTCGAAGTGGGAAGCAGCTTGATTAATCAGTGTCGGAGGCAGTGACGGCCGAAGACGTCTTGTTGCGGTATAGCGTTCAACTTGTTATCTCGAGTATCCATAATTAATAGAAGTGTCGCGCGTTAAGTGACGAGCCATGAATATTTAGTAGCCTTACCCTCATTTAAACAGCCAAGAAGTTCTAGACGTAAACAGACAGTACGGCGATGGACGCTATACGGTAATACGCGGATTCGGCTCGCAAAAATCGGCGGCATTAGGCGATGACTTTCTACGGTTGCCGTATCGCTGTTCCCTCTTAGAATCTAAAACAGCAGGTATTTACAACCTAATTGTATATAGTGCTAACAACGATTATACTAAAACACATTACGATAGGTAAACTTGGGATAAACGTAATTAACGCGATTTAGGTCGTGTACGTGGAGACGTTTTCCGTATTTACAAAATTACCATTACACGTCAGAAAATCACGTTCGATGAAAATTGCAAACGAACTATTTTTCTTTGGTCGACAAATCGTTTTCTAAAGCTGTTCATTCTTAAATAAGCGGCCTTTCTAAAGTACATAATTTTCCACATCTGCGTAGTTTGTTTGAATGTTATTGCAAAGTTGTCGCAGATATACTAAAAAGCCAATTCCGGCAAAGAAACGGCGCAATCGTATAATGGCGTTATTTAAACGATACGATCACGGTCCTCGCGTTTGCGTTTGCTGACAGATCGTATTGACGAGTTTAAGGATTCGGCAATTTTCGTGAGGTTTTCTTCTATTTAATTTGTAGATGACGTCGACGTGTATTTTCGGCAAATAGAAACAGTTGCAGCTTGTTTCGGGTCCTTTTCGAGTTTCTTTTCGTTACCAGCAACGCGCCCGTTATGCATTTTACGTTCTCGGCACATTTTAGCCTTCATCGAATTGCTTGTATCAAACAGCGAATTCGCATTGATCGCTGAGCTCTTTAGAATTGCACGCCAGCCAGCGGTGATCGTTACGAGTCAATTTCGAGTCAGTTTGCGGTAACATCCGTGTTTGGCCGCCCCATTGACGACCGTCACGCAGGTCAATGTGTCTAGATGTCCTTCCGTACTAAACGAGCGGATCTTTTCAGGCAGAAAATATACGAGAAAAGGATCAACGCGGTTTACTTTCTATCCATCTTTTGTTGTTCTTGTTTGAAACGCCATATCAGCACCGAACTGGACGTTATATTTTATATTTGCACACCTTTTGGTTCGCATTAATTAAAATTTTCATTTACACAGTTTTAAGAGAAACGATCAATTTAAAAAATAAATATATGTCACCTGTTTTCCATCCCAGCGTTTGTATTCTTTCCATTCTCCCAACCCTGGACGCCAGTATTCCAATGTGTATTCTTCGGCGTACTCTTGTCCACGTCCTCTGTCGTAACGTCCTTGTGTTTGTACACCGGATATCACGTAAACATCTTCCAAGTTAATTTGGAGATATTCGCGGATTCCTTTCTCTACTTGTTGTTTCGGACACCAGGCGCCTCCTGCCTTTTCCACTCGCAATCTGAAAGATTTCATCATTGATTTCCGCGATAAATTTTATATTGGTATATTTACGTGCACCTTTTATTTTCACATAATTTAACTTTGTATTCGTTGTATTTGTTAGTTTGTTTCGTCGAATATTCGTAAAAGGGGGGCGGGTAAAACCTAAACACCGCGAGGCTTAAGGCGAAGGAAGACATCTACCAATAAGCAAAAGTTTCCAAAGTTCCAAGTTTCCATCGTCACTAGGAAAAGCGGCGGCCGAAGATATCGTTGGTCTCCGCAAAGAGAAAGTGACAGTACACCTTAAAGATCTTGGAGACAACCAATCGCATAGGTAATTTTCTTTGACCAAAAGAAGGGAATGTCGAAGATTGAAATTTTAAGAGCCGCGGCGGATGAGAGCTTCACGTTATTTTAATAAATCAATGGTTGGGAGTTTGAATCTTCCTGCAACCAAAACCAGGTGGATCCAGGTGGATAACCTTTTGGGGAACACCACATATCAAATTCGTAATTTAATTTTATATTGTTTTAGCATAAGGGCGGTGCGGTACAAATCTAGAAGGGTTTCGGGTTTCAGCTAGTGGAACCGGAAATATGAGGCTTTTATAATCAAAATATGCGAAATACAGTGACCGGTATAAAGTTGCAAAAATTTTTTATTTAAAATTTCTCAGAAAATTTTATTCTTCGTAAAAATCTCTGCATAGTTCCGAATTCAAAATGCACATGTGAAAATTTGAATATAACCTTTCGTATAAGAGGGACGTTCAAAAATATAAAATTGATTTTAGAGTGAAGTGCCCTTACTGTCAAGCACGAAAGATTATATCTACAAATTTTGACGTGTGCATTTTGAATTCGAAACTATGCAGAGATTTTACGAAGAATAGAATTTTCCGAGACATTTCAAATAAAAAGGTTTTCTGTATTTCCGCATATTTTGGTTATAAAAGCCTCATATTTCGAATTCAACGTCAACCAGAGGTACTTGTGTTTTAGTCAGCGTGTACAAAAAGTATTCGGAGTTATTTCTTTATTCGCAGTTTTCGATTAGTTTTATTCAAATTGAAGATATGGCGGAAAACGTGGCTTTGCACCCGGGGCGCATGCGTATTGAAAAGGTCGCAACGAAAGTGTTAAGGGAGATTTTTAGATTGATACTAAAATTATAGTTATTTTTGGAAAGGAGATCTGGGGATTAATAGGGCAAGAATGCACCTGAGGGCGGCATAGTTTTTTTCCATTTTAAATTAAAGAGCTTACCTAAATAATTCTTTGATTTTCAAAGGTTTTCGAGTTTCCTCAATAAATCGTACCTTATTAACCCAGGCGACACACTGTCGTTATAATGTCGTTAATTATTGGCCGTTTGGGGCCCAATGGGGACATCGTAAATGACGTATATATGACGGATTAATGTCACAGCGTAACGACGTCAAATTATGACCAATCTAGTACGTTACTTGAGACGTCTAATTGACTCCTAATTTTTTTAAATGGGACGTCGATTTGACGTAATTCTAAGGCATTAGTGACGTATCTAAAGGTGAAAAAATACAAATACATTCAATATAATTATTACTTTATTATAAAAATGAAGGTACAAACAAAGAACCTAAATCTAAGAAATTAAACAAAGTATGTTAATATATCAAAGAAAGAACACAAAATTATTTGGATTTACCTACTTAATAACCAAATATCGTTATTATTATTATATACGAGTAATATAATAATATGTTTAAGATAAGATGTAAGCGGTAAATATAATATAAGATATACAGTGTGTCCACGAGTTCTGATTTGTAAAATTATTGTAAAAAATATTTCTTCTAGTTGTTTAAATATTTAAAATTATTCGTTTTAATTTTAGGTGGCGACAGGCCGATTAATTTTTCACTTACCGTTAAGAAATTATATCAAAATTTACAATTTACAAATTTATAACGTAGAACTCACTGCAAAGTAAAACCACTAACCTAACAAAACTGCTGACGGTAAACTAAAGCGCGATCAGTATGCACAGTGGCGTGACACTTTAAAGCAACTAGTTCTACCCATTGACGTACACAATTAGAATAAATAACCGAATGCGAGTTTCGTTCAAAACGCTTCAAAACGTCTTTATTTTCTCAAATTCAATTAACGTAACATGAAACTTCAGTTTTTCCAGTAAGAATTCAGGACTTTGGAATGACCAAACAAAGACGTCTCAACGACGTTATTTAATGACGTCAAATGTTCGTCGTGAAAGTCTCGTCGTGCGTACGTCACTTATTGGATCCACGACGTCGCCGACGAATAATTACCAATAATTGACGACATTATGACGTCAGTGTGCCGCCTGGGAAGTTATTTCGAAAGCTACGATTATGAAGTATATACTACAACCTAGTCTATTAAATAATTTACATTTATTAGAATTTGTTACTTTTATTTTGAAAGAAAAATATCTAGATTATCATATTTAATATTGCTTTTCTGTCGAAAGTTTAGTATTTAACTTTTTTAAATCTTAATATTTACGTTGTTGATAATTTTAATAAATTATTCATTTGGCTCTATTATTTAATGGTAAACCAAAAATAGGACAAAAGTGAAAATAAATAGTGTTTCCAAAAGTTTTTATTACACGACCCTTCATACATAATAAGTACCGGTATCCCGGTTAAACTTTTTAATATTTACTCGATAATAATAACTTACTGATAATCATTTTCTTAAATAATTCTGTACTGTTAGATACTGAGATACTGTTTGTATTACGAGAACTCTAAACAGAACGGCTCGAATTTCTACATTACAGAATATAGATATTTTCCAATAGCTTCCGGCAAATTGTATGTATGATCGGTTAATCACCCGGAACCGCGGGAATATTAATTAATTCAATAGGGTCATTTGCAACTGAAGCACCATCGTCGTTATAGGCGCAAACAGTTTGTAGTTGGTCGGGTTAGCCGCAAATTGTTAAGTGAGCCCCAATGGAGTAGAAAATAGAGGAGGCCGTAATATCAGGATGCAGTTAACTGTGCACATGCTCCGTATGGACAACTAACTGCACGGATTCGAACTTATCGAGTTGAACGCAAGCATAACTCTTGGCTGCTAGACGTAAACATTCATGCGAAAATCTGAGCCGATAATCAACCGGTGCGTTGTTCAAAAGTACATTAGCCGACCAACTTTAGGGGTATTCCCGGTTTACAGCTTTTAGTTTTCATTAAGTTACTGGCAACCTCCGGGGAATCTACGTAGGGCCTATACCTCATCGTGGTTCCATCTAATTTCTCCCTCAGGACAAGGAAACAAACTATACGAACAGTGAATATTGTGTTTGATGGATACCTTCAAATGTTTATCATTAAACGACGATAACGTCGAGATATGCGAGTTAACTAGTTTCGGTAAAATTGTCAGTTCACATTTCTCCGTGTCGGTCGGGTCACATTATCACTCCCGACAGATTCAGCATCCTGATTTACTGCATTTACTGTGGGCTTTACGTGAGGTTTCGGCTGGAACCGGGGATATCTTGAAAGTTCTTTGGAAATTTACATAGAGGAAGAGAAGTAGGTATATAAATTCAACCGCGTCCGTTTCGGAAAATTGTTTTTAACAAATAGGACTTTCAAGGGTACATAATAATAATAAGAATTTATCTTTTAAAGGCGCCTTGCGCGCGCTGTTAAAATAGATTATGCGTGTTTGGTTTGGTACGTAAAGACAAAAGATGCCCCGGTAATATTGCATAACGCGTTTGGGGTTTAGAAACTCCGCCTTTCTCGTAAAATTTAATGTAACTGCGAGTTTGTGGCCTAGCAAATTGAGGTCGGTTTAGTGAGCCCTGCGTTCCGATATCAATTTTAATTTTTATAAAATGTTGCCATGGTTGCCGAACGCCCGATATGCAGATGGATACGTTATGCGATTTTGTTAACCGGATTCGGTCGATTCGGATATATATTTACCCGATTGCGGTTTTGCCGTAAATTTTAAATTTTCGCACATTTTCACGGTTCGAATTGATGTTAGGAGGAGATTTTCGAAGGCGACAATTATTTTTTATTTGTATTATACCTTCCATTCTTTGGTCCGACATTAGGAACGTAGGATGAGCTAGCGCTAATGGCTTCGTCGGGAATTTCTCCGGATTCCATGCCAAGTGGTTCATTGCATATTCCTGTAACAAAAACGTGGTTTAGCGAAAGTGGCTCATTAATGACGGAGGCATTTTACGCTTTCGCGTTTGAATAAAATAACCTAGGCGTCTAAAAGACTAGAAGAAACAATTTTATTGGCCTTAATTTTTTTTTTTTTTGAATGGCGTTGATTAAACAAGAAGTTTCGAATATATCAGGGAAGCTATAAAATTAAGAAAGTTGCGCTTCGGAATACGAGCAAATTTCTCCCTAGTTATTTAGTCCAGCTGTTACGGTTTATATTAATAATTTATTAGTCCCGCTGATTTGGATTGATATAAAGCAATATCATTTCTGTGTTGGGTACAATAAATTACTGCGTTACTAACGCATGAAATCATTTACTCGCTTCCACTCCACGTTTATTACATTCCGTAATTTAAAATTAATTTGCAATACGATTCCCGCTTTGTGTAATATTGTTTGGAGAAGGTAAATTATTCTTAACGTATACGAAACGAAATGGAAATTGGTTTTTCAAGTGGTATTCACAATGCACCACGAAAACGAATTGTTTTTTATTAATATACATTTTGCGGAGGACCAACAAGTTTCTATGAGTTAAGATGAGTTTTGACCTCTTGCTTTGTCTGTATCTGTATCCGGATTTCAACTTTATAGTGTAGCGGTTAAATTGAAAATGTCAAACCAATTGCGCACTTTATGAAGAAAAGCACGACATTTGTGTTATAGTTAGTACCTGTAGATAGACCGTACCGTTTATATTTAGACTTGAAGGGAAGTCAGATTTGATCTCTGAAATCGGTGAAAGGCCAAAACTCACTTTTACCTGGCCTAATGTTTAAATATGTTTAATGACGTAGTTCAATTGGGCTTCTTCAACTCTATCGCTAGCATAGCTTGTCAAACATTTCGTTGGTACAACGGTAGACCGACCGTAAGAGCTCGAATCAGAGTGTTTAATGTGTAGCGTCCATGTTTAAAATCTGCTAATCGTATTTACAGTTACTTAATTTTTTTTGTACTGGACGTGTTTCTTTAATTTAGTTTAATCAATTCTTTAATAATTTCACGTGATCTTTAATACGACACTATTTGTTTTTCTTTATTCTACACTAATTCTAAATAAAAAAAAATAGAATTGTAATGTTAATTACAAAAATTAATTTTTAGATGTAACTTTGTACTATTAGAAAACTTGATGCATATGAACTAAATCGATTCATTGTCGTTGTCAACATTTAAGGTGTCATTTACAAATACTTGGATACCAATTCCTAACCATCACGTCCGAGTGACCACTGCAGTACCAAAAACAACTTTTCTAAATAAGTTTGAACCAAGTAATAAATTTGAAATAAGGTATTTATCCTAAATAAGTAAAACATTTTAGTAGGTACTGTATTAAAGCTTTAAAATAATCTGTATGTATTTAATTGGCCCAATTGTTTACAGATTTCAATTACTTATTCATTTTTTAATTTTCGCATTCAATTCAATACCGCGTAAATATATATTTTTTATAATTATCTATCTACACTACTTAAATCATTCTTAATCGGTAATTTTAGTAATACAATCTTTATTATTATTATTTTTAAACATTTTAATGAAATAACGATTAGTATTAATAACATTTCGTTGATAAATATTTGAGATAAAACAAACTAAATTAGCTTTCTACAGAACACATTAAATAAAACAACGTTTGCAGTCGTTAATTAAGTTTGAAAACAACAAATTTTATTCTATTCAACGTTTTAAAGCTCAACTTTGTCTAAAACCGAAGTAACCCAGATCCGTTTCTCTTAGTTTTGACAGAATTTATTATGATTTTACTGTCACGCTTCTCAAGCGGCCTATCGCTCTAAACAAATACATGCATGATAGATAACTGTCTAAAAGATTAAAGTGAAACCGTTATGTGGGATGTGTTTTGTCCCGTGACTGTTTCAGTCACCTTTTGACGAAGGTTTAAATAAATATGAAACAAACGAACATGTTCAGGGCAAAATTTCGTTTTCGAGCACGAGATGAAATTGTCATTTCAAAAATACTTATTGTATTGTAAAACTGTAGCTGATAGATATTTTGTAACATTTGTTTCCTATGTTACATAGAATTATATCTTTACCTAACGTTAATAATTCCGCATCGACATAAAAACTTAGTAGGTAATTTTATCAAAAATGTGCAAATTTGCCTAATTTAAGTAACAAATAAATTTAAGGGTCGAATTCATAAACGATACTCAAGTACAATTTTTATTGATCGTAAATAATAGGTATTTTAACGAGGTATTTATTTATAAGTAAGCATGTACTTAAAAAGGGAAGCAATTAAATGTAATCGCGCTTTCCGTAGGATTCTTTTTATATTTTGCATGTAAGTAGATCTTTAATAAAATGGTTAAAATTGTTCAAAGGCGCACTTTTCTAGAACCTCTATTTTGTTCCAAAATGGGATGTCAAATTAGCATAATTCGTCTCGAAATTGGTTTATATAAGCATAAGCCTTTGATTTATATTATAGGTTTAAATTAGACATTTTTCAAAATTTCTACTTCTGAATTGGTTAATTATTCGTTATGTAATTAGGGGGCGAAGGAGTGAAAATTTTGAAAAATGTTTACTGTAAACCTTATTTTACCTTCGAACAATTTTGAACGTTTATCGAAGATTTACCTTCAAACAAAATATGACAGAAATTCTGCGGGAAGCACGGTTACATTTCATCGTTTTTCTTCTTTCAAAACGAGCAAACAAGCTACAATAAGAATATCATCAACAAAAAGTTACTAGATTGTTTATTTGTAATTCGATTTAAAGTTTGGAAAGCGACATATCCTATAGATGATTTACCTACGCACATATTAGATGGTATAAAGGTATAATATCGTATCTGAATTTTAACCGTAATCTTATTTTCGAGTAAATAAAAGTATTGTTTATGAATTCGATCTTAAATGTGTAAGTAATTAGTTATTTAAAGCAAGCTAACCCGTTTAAATTATTAAATTAAGTTGCATTAAACATAACTAATTTTAACAGATTTATCGCATATACATAATATGTATGTATTTAAATGTAGTATTATAATTCACAAGTCTTAACTTTACCTGTCATTAATGAATATTTATTGCGATGTAAAGTTATTAATAAAAGCTAAATAATAAAATGTACCAGTGATAGCTAATTACTTTAAACATTCAATATGCGAAGTCGGAAAAAACGTAAGCCTGGTATGAACACGAAGAATAGGGTAGGCGATGGCGCATTTCCGGCTCTTGAAAATTGATACATTCGGTTAACGGAGACAACCCCAATAAAACAAAATATGCAACTTCTTAAGTTTCTATCAGTCGAACGATCCTGTGTAGTAAATGAAACCTATCCAAACTTTCTAATTTTTATTTGTCCATAGGTAATCTTTATAGAAACTCAAATGTTGAAACTCAATGAAAAGTGCGAATGTCGATGAAAGTTTTGGAGATAACAAAACTGTTTTTAAATTGTTCGAGGTATTAAGAATTAAAAAGAGAATATATAGGTACGTAATAATTTACAGAATTAAATGAAGAGTCTTAATTTTTAAACGTCAAATTTTTGAACCAGTTAACTAGACGCAGGGCTTTGCGACGAAGTAGAAAACGAAATTCAAAAATACTATATTAAAAAATATGCGTTAATCTACATTTGTATAAGTACACAAGTTTAAATCCATCTTTAACGTGGAGGAAATAGGAGTTTTCTTAAAAGATTTCAAAAGCTGGAAATCCAAACAAAGTTGAGTTTTCCAGGCAGCACTTAGTAGCTGTGTGTATGTAGGTACCGAGCTTACGCTAATATTAATAGCTCTTATTTATGCACTGGCTGATGACAAGTGACAAGTGCCAGAAGTAACGCTAATCTTTTTGTGACATCGACCAAAATAACAATTTAGAAATAGCCAACTGAATTTTATATAAGTATTTTCTTAGGAAATATTTTGATACAAAATGATAAATGATTTTGATACAACTTTTAAAAATTAAAAAACTGCGTTAAATTAAATTAAATTTTAATGTGTGCAACTGATTATGTGGAGATTTTATTTTATTATGTTATTTTATGGCCTTACGTATGTGTGTTAAAATTTAACGTCTGTGCCCGATGAAGACAGAGTTTCTGTTGCATCGTGACCAATAAAGGGCGATGTTAACTAGATCATTTTGACCAAATCCGACTACCCAGCTGTTTGTTGTTTATTAGGAGAATTTAATTAGGTATGTATAAATATTAAAAGTACCTGTAGTAATCGGTAACATCAAAAGATATAATTACGATAAAACTTTTATATATACAGTTAAAATGAAATTCAGCGATTTTAGTGAACTTTTAATGTTAAAATTTAATTTTAAACGGTTTCAGTTTAAAATTTCTATGTGTCACTTTTTGACCACGAAGAGCCGGTTTTTCATCTCCCAATAAATTTACTTGAAAAATTTTCGCCACGGCAATATTTGTTATAACAATTATTTCTATGGTAAATATTTTATCATATAAATTAAATGGAAGATGAAAAGATCGGCCCTAAGTTCGATAAAACTATGTATGTAGTTGTTGTGATCCTTCGTAAATAATCGAAATTGCGGTAACGAAATTTACGGAAGGCGTTACGGCGATGAAATACATTCATGACGGAGAATGTCTATGTAAACTAGCTACACATTGCCAGCTTGTACACGAGCAGCTTATAAATTGGGCAATTATTTGAATATGTTTTAACAACTGAGGATCGAGCAATTCAATTAGTTATATTAATTAACAAACGGTTTTTGTAGGTAGGATACATGCAAATATAATTGCAACTCGCGGAGCCAGTTTGCCCACAATGTTCTTGTGTTTATACCATAATCTAGTCACGAAAGCTCTCCTCGTCACGTTATAACACGAGGCCTTGAACGTATTAATTTAAGTTCTATATCGACTTTCCTTAGCGTAAACTGCACATAAGTGTTAACTACAATGCGATATACCTGCACATGTGTGAGTAACATTTGTAATTTGTTTAAGGGACGTTTAAGAAGTTACGTTCCGAAAGCTCGTTTTTCTTCTTGAAATTTCTGCTCAACATCAAGCGCACATAATTAACTCTTTAGTTATTTGCCTGTTAACTATTAATGAGGCAGTTCTAAATAAGTGTCCTTTTGCACATTAAGTATATTATACAATTATTCTAGCGTTTGTTACTCAACCCTTTAAAGCGTGTCACGCTCGAAACGATGATACAACCTTCATAATTGAATCCGTGATTAATACGAACCCGTCCCTTTATTCAGCTGCGTTATTGAAGTTTCCTTTAGTTGTTTACTTGTTCTTAGTTTGCGGTCCTTAGCGGTATCGCATTTATTCGGCACTCCACCGGAACAAGATCTAGAAAATTCGATTACCTACTTCAATCTAAAAATGGCTCATTTAAATTGCTCTAAATTGCATTGCTCGATGCTTCGGCGTCGTGGACCATAAAATAGACACGATCGCGTAGTAGCCTGCACTACGTTACTATTAAAAATGCAAAGAAAATAGTAAGAGTCATGAGATCCATCTAAAAATAGAATCTCATTTAAGTTCTACCAAATTCGTCTGTTGAGCTACTACCGGTCGGACTAACGATTCTGGGTCAGAGGAGAGGGTGAAACATTCCTCTCTTTCCACGACCAACGAGTGCTGCACTCGCCTACTGAACTAAATTCAGCGACCGAACGAGTAAATTGCATGTCACTCTCTTAAGACGAATAGGCTGACGTGAAATTTGTTTCAACGAGAAAATCCACGCAGCCGAGCGAATCTATAATTACAGTTTTCACATGAAAATAAATATCAGAATCACTTCGTTTTTATTAATCGAAACCTTGAATTCGTTCGGTTTATGGGTAGACATTTAGATATAGATTCGATGTGCTTTGACAAGAATTAGAAATTTCATCGTCGATTAATTAAAAAAAACAGTTGTATTTATTTTGATTGAAATTTATTAATCCATATACAATAATTGTTTTAACCAATCGCAATCGGTTTTTTTTTAAGATTTAATCTGCTATCAAATTAAAAATTTCAATAAAACATTTTGTGCGGTGAAACACGAAAATGGTAGATTGGCATATTATAATATTTTTTTTTACAATTATGAGAACACATGCAATGTTTAATTTGAAACGTAAAAGTAGGTCGCACCGAAATTTTCTTTTCCTTGTTCAAACATTCGCGTTTTAATGGTTTATTTGTTTGAATTAAGAGTGCACGAAAATCAATTTTTCAGCAGTTTCTAATCTTAGACGTTATCATTTTTTGTGTTGGTATATATTTTCTGGACAAATTAAGAGGCATAAATAAGAGTGTTTAATTTAATGAACATCGTGATTTAGTTGAAGCAATTATCTTGATGTTTTAATATGATATTAATCGTACAGGGTGTCCCATTTTCGTTATATTTGGAAGGTGTCTGTGTTATTACAGAATGATGGAGAGTTGCGGATTCCACATTCATCTCCTACCTTTTTGTGCCGCTTTCAATGACCAAATCAAAAATTATGTGTTACTATTTGATTTTCAGTTCTAGCCAAAAATCGACTTTTTGACTATTTTAAAAAAGTTTTATATTTTATTCCGTATTTCTAATTTGAAATACTTTATCGATGATCTTAATCGATTTTATACCGTAGAATTCAGTGGTGCGCATAGTTTTTTTCTATAGAGCACCCTTTTGGTGTTATAACACAAACTTGTATTTTTTAAACGACAACCATTATGGATTTTGGCACCTTTATAACGACCGTCTTTTAAGCTTTTCAAAAATATATAAATCGCTATATTTATTATAAAAGATTACCTAATTATTAATGTTTAAACGAAATTTTGTTTTTACGAAAACAAAAAACACATGTATTTGTAATTTAAATGTTTTTACACAAATGTGTGCAAACAATTTTTAAGCAGTTTGTATAAATGTTTTTGTACGTTTGCGGATTAAAAGTATGTAGATCTGAATTAGGTTTAAGTGTTACTCTTTATATTTTGTACTTATATTTATTAGTTTTTTTATCTACTCGAGTTTTAATTCTTAAGTTTTTATTTACTTATGCACTTAATTTTTTTACTTCGATTATTTTGAATCGATTGTAGAGTCGTTTATTTTTTAATGCAGTTAATGAAATTAAAAAGAAAATTAATTAATGGAAAAATATAATTGATAGGTAGGTACCTAAGCATTTGGCAATTGTAAAAATTATTTAAAGAAGTTTTGAACATTAAAAAGGATAGACATTTTAGAAAGTATTACTCGTGAATTTAGTAATTTACTTGATTTTTAACATAACTGCTTTTATTTAAATTGAATTTCTAGAGAGCTTTAATAATTACTAAAATGATAGCATCCTGTAAAAGAGAGGCATAGATGCATATTATGTTCCGCATGTTTATAGGTACCCCCAAACTGACGAAAATATAAGAGAAATATAATTTCTTTTTTTTGGTATAACTATTGTAAAATTAAATTAATATTTAAAAAAAACATGATGTCAAAGCATCAGTTACGTAAAATTTCTGCAGTAAAAACATTTGAACCTTCTACTGCACCTACATATACACCCAAGTATTTTTTACACGGTTACCCAAGAAATCGTGTAAAAAAACGTGCAAAAAGATACGTTTCTACAGAAAAATGGAGAATACGTTCCATGTTACCCAAAAACCGTGCAAGATGAAATTAAGAACTGCTATATTTAATTCGAAAAGTCGCGTAAAAAAGTAACGAAAACCATTGCGGAAGTACTGAAATTAACACAACAGTTTTGGCAACAGTTGCCGCTTAGAAACCCAACTCTTTCTGACAACTACTAAACAAAGATAGCTACATATTCAAACTGTATTTTAAGAAAGACGTTATGATAGAAAGCCGATATCATCTTTATCTAGCTCGCACGCTGAGTAGCTTTGCGTAGCGACTTTTTGATCTTCCGATCCATCTTCCGCGTGTGCCCCAGACTTTATTTGCTCACATTCGCTGCCAGGAGCCTGCCAAAGGGAGACTCTCTTTCCTCAAATGCATTTTGACGAAGCGAACTGGTTCTGCGTAAATGATTTTGAAATCGTGTTGTAGGAAATAAACCGTGTAAAAACAGAAGTGGATTGTTTGAACCGTGTAAAAAAGTTAGGCGTATTCTCCATAGTCGGCACTGATTTATTCCACTAATTGTGGTATAACGCCCCCATAATAAATTTTAATAATATACAATAGATATATACAGTGCATTCGTTTCTTTTTCAACAGTTTGTAAACTGTGTCGCTTATTTTTCGAAAACAGCAATAAATAGTAAAAAGCTTAATATTTCGTTACTTAAAATTCAAGTAAAAGTGAGGGCGAAACCGTCTTACGATTAGTATAAGTACTGAAAAAGTCTTTCTTTTCTATTGCCTACAAAAATGTATTTTTGTCGTTTCATGAAACACCGTTAAAATACAAGAATTAAAATAAAATACATAAACGATTGTTTAATAGTTTAATATTTAATAGAAAAGCGCGATTTGAGAATTGTCGAAAAATTAATTTTTAGAAAATCAAAAAAGAAAAGATGTTGAATTAAAAAATAATGAATTATTATGATAAATATGTGTCTTATTCAACACAGAAGGCATCTTTTCAAAATTTAATAAAAATATGAACAATAAATTATTTAATAGTATGTATTCGAATTGACAAAATATCTCAAGGTAAAATAATAAACGCCCATTCCACATGTGTTTGATAAGACACCTGTGCGATAGCGAGGTTAAATGTGTGTAGGCTGCACGATTTGTCCGATGGTGCCACCTTCAATGTATTGCGTTTACCGATAAAATGTTAAATGTTTTATTGTGCCCCGGTCTCCCTTACCTACTAGAAATGACATTAGTCAATCAGAAAATTTAATTATTTTTTTTGGGTAAAAATACATTTTCAAAAGTTCCGTAATTAATTTTAACGAAATATCTAGGTACCTACATACATCATCAAATTTGGGGGAAATAAAATATTTAAAAATGTTCACATTTTCTCCTTTTAGTAAAAAAACCATTTCAAATAAATATTTAATTCGTCTTAATATTTGTGCATAACATAATTTTGTTAATGCAAGAAACAAAAATAATCATAAATAAGAATACTTTTCGGCCTCGGCCGGGCTCGACGCATGTGCTCGTTATCGCGACATTGCATTGTAATCGTACGACCAGGTCGGTACCTGTCCGTGAATCGTGGATTTTATCTCACTTTTTCCCGTCTGACTAATTTCAAATGAGCCCCCCCTTCTTAAAAGTAAGGTGTAGATTTATTGCGAGTTTGTCGTGATCGTCGTGCGTACGTGTTTTCGGTGTCGCTCCTTAAATTTTGGTTTTTCTGTTGTAGTTTTTGGAAAACGGTGAACATTTTTTTTTGGTAGTTCGATGTATTACGTTTTTAATTTCGTTTTAAACAAACTAAGTTTCATTTTAAAAATCATTTTAACGGGTTTGCTTTTCGAAGACTAATGTAAGTCGTTTGCCCTTTTTAATTTTAATGTTGGTGTTAAAAATTTATACTCTATATTAAAATGCGAGTATGTACGTTTCAATTATTTTCTTAAGACTTTCAAAATGCGAATATATTAATGCGATTAATGTACTAGGTTTTTTTGAATTTGTGAATGTTATTGGTAGAGGTAACACATTTATAATAGATTTAAGTAGTAATTACATTGAACACGTGAGTGGCGCCCATTGCTTTTAATTTAAACATATATTATTTACAACTATTTTATGCAGATTTGAATCTTTCGTAACTTCCTTTGTTTAAGAATGACTCTTATAAATGACGTAGTACCGTGTTGAGACCAAATGTTAGGTGATAAGTATATCGCTGGCCGGACGGCTTATCAGTGCACGTGAGGCGGACCAAGTTTTACATTTATTTAAATACCTGACCACGAGATAATATTGCCATAAATCGAACTCGTTAAATTATCGTGCTTTTTTAAATTTTTCTGGAATTTATTCATACCGATAATATAGTAAATTCGTACTCTTCCGTATTACTTTATATTCTAGGTATATTAGTTGCTTACAGTTATTGTTCAGTACGTGTTCGGAATTTATTTACTTTTTCGTTAATAGTGTCGTATTGAAAAATTTGTTCGAAAAAGAGCGGCATTCAAATTGCCTTGTTAATTGCTGTTACTATAAAAACCTATTAAATACGAATAAAAAAGTGAAATATGTGTAAAAATTTGTCGCGCCTTATAATTGGGACACATTCGAATGTCTTCATTTTCTGCTCTACGAGGTGTGTAAATTAAGTAATGCGATTGGCAACGCAGCGTTCGATCTGGCAACACTTGGTACGCGGGACTTGGAGGGCGGCAGGTGAACACGTGATACGTCTTCAGTACGAGTTTGAACTTGCTAAAGTCATTTGGTTGTCCGTAGCGATTTTTTTCGTGAAACAGTTTTTTCTAGTGCGTTCTAAAAACGAGTGACCTCAATTTCGAGCAACGGTGAGCTATCAGGTTTTGCTTCAGACTTGGGCACAGTGCAACGGAAACTTTTGCAAAACTTCAGCAGGCCTACGGAGTCAGTGTTTTGTCAAGGGCCCAGGTTTTTCGGTGGTTTAAGGCATTTTCAGAAGGAAGAGAATCGATTGAAGATGAACCACGAAGCGGAAGGCCTTCATCTTCAAGAACCGATGAAAATGTCGATAGAATCCGTGATCTTGTGCGTTCAGATCGTCGGTAGACAGTCAGAATGACCGGGGAAGAGTTGAATTTGACTCACACCACTGTTCATCAGATTTTGACCAATGAATTGAGGATGAGAAAAATCTGCGCAAAAATAGTTCGAGAAAATATTTCGCAAGACCAAAAGGACAGCAGGAGGGAAAGGCGCCTCGACTTTTTGGAATCGATTGAAAATGATCCCCATTTTCTGGAACGTGTCCATTACTGGTGACGAGTCTTGGGTGTTTGAGTACGACCCGGTAACCAAGCGCCAGAGCATGGAGTGGCACACTTCAACCTCTCCAAGGCCCAAAAAAGCAAGAATGAGCAAGTCGAAGATCAAACGCATGCTGATTTGTTTTTTCGATATCCAGGGAATCGTCCACAAAGAGTTTGTGCCTAAAGGCCAAACGGTCAATCAACACTTTTACCCAGAGATTCTTGAAAAACTTCGAAAAAGGGTCATTCGTGTGATACCAAACATCAAGAACAACTGGGTGTTGCATCACGATAATGCGCCTTGTCACACAGCAATTTCAATAATCGAATTTTTGGCCAGTAAAAACATTCCTGTGGCTCCTGAGCCTCCTTATTCGCCTGACTTGAGTCCTTGTGACTTTTTCTTTTTCCTGAGATTGAAAAATCACCTCAAGGGAACGCATTTTGGGACACTCGAAAACATTCAAACGGCCGTAACCGACCAGCTGAAGGCTATTTCAGTTTCGGAGTTCCAGCACTGCTATGAGGATTGAAAGAACCGTCTCCAGCGCTGTGTGGCTTCCCAAGGAAGTTATTTTAACGGAGACAATATTGAATTGTAATTCTATTCGAATAAAAAAATTGGAAAAAAATCAGTCTCATTACTTAATTTGCACACCTTGTATTCTTACTTTTTTGCACATACATATTTATAATGTGTTCAGTTATGTAAGATGAGCATGATTCCAAAAGTGATGAAAACTTACCAAAAAAAAGTAGAAAAACTGATATTTGTCTGTCGGGCTGTTTTCCCTAAAGACATCCCTCGAGTAATTAAATTTACTACTTCTCGCATAGAATCCTCGGAAAAGTTTCCTTTTTCAGTTTTTCGTACTCTGTTTTAAACCATAACACCTAAATAACTATGTGTTTTAGATTGTGGCATTTTCCATTGGCACAATGGAACGTTTCATTGTACCCCTACAAATATGTTTCATTGTAACCCAAACAACAGGTCTTTCTAATATTAGATTATGAAAACCACGTATAACGTATATCAAAATTTTCAACGTACCAGCTTCAAACTAACGATGCAAATTATTAATTAATAATCATAAATTTAAATGCGCTTAATAGTACAAACGCTCAAACACAAAATTGCCGTAAAGTTAAAAATTTACTTTGCAGTGCATTAACAATAGCCGACTTAATAAACTACGTTTAACTGACAATTCAGGAAGGCTATGGTTTGAGAACTGACCAACTTCACTAGCCTGTTTTACGAGGGATGGTGTCGTGTCACCTTCAATGTATTGCGTTTACCGATGAAATGTTAAATGTTTTATTGTGCCCATGTTTCATTGTGCCCCGGTCTCCCCTACCTTGTACTTATACTTGTTTTAACATTTTAACAAACTCGTAGATATTACATAAAAAGATATTTAGTTTTATGCTGTTTTATGTGCGCATATAAAATAATTTGAAGACGTACACCAATAAATTATTATCGTAAACCAATTTAAGTTAGAGTGTAACTTGTATCGCGGCACATCTGTTTTCAATGTGCATTACGAAACCCTAAACGAGCGTTTTCAAATAAATAATTTATTCAAAATTGTGGCTGTAAATATTTATTTTTATTAAACGAATTAAATTTATGTTTATGTTGTGGCAGTTGATTGGTGGAATGAAATTTTTAGTTCATAACTACCTATGTAGGCGTTAGTAATTATTTTGAAAATTGCAATTGCTTCTGTTATAATAATTTACATTTTTCAGGTCGATGAAACTTACAACGCGGTGTGACGCGATGACGTTTTGTTTTATTTAATGGACGCTAAACATTTGGCGTGTGTCTCGTTTGGAACGAAAATAATCGGATCTCTAGCGCTACCTCTTTGAAATAGGTGAGTCGCTTTAAAATATATTTTGTTTCTTAGGGCCAATATTTCAGTATCTACACATTTAGATTTTGATTTAAACTGGATTTTGATTTTACTGAAATACTGGCCCAAGGAATAATAAAATTTTTTAAATACAAAAATAATATATTTTGTTGTACCTAATATTTCATAAAACAGAAAAATAGTACTTGTAGGTATTTTTTAACGAGTGACGCAAATGACATTTTTTGAAGCGAGATTTTTCAGCCTTCGGTTTTGGGCTTTTAGTGTGGATTAATTATTAGGTATCGAACATTTTCTAATCAAATTTTGTAAAAAAAAACAGCCACACGCAGTTTACTCGATAAAATTGACAGCTCTCGGCTTACAATCGTCATGGCAATGTTAACTTTTCTAAATTTTTGACATTTTAAAAATAACCGTTTTATTTATTGCGTTTTTTCGTTGTATACGAAAATTGCTCGAATTGCAAATTACGCTCTATTTGAGAGGTAAAGAATAAATATTGATAACTAATAAAGGTAGTATATTCGAGAGTGCTAATAACGTTCAACTGTCAGTTGACGTGACGTCAACCGTGAGTCAATTTAAATATAGTAGAAATTATGATCATTGGGATAGGTGGAAATGAAATGGAATACGAAAAAGTTGTGATGAATCAGTATTAATGTGTTCTCCCTAATTATTTAGTTTGAATTTACGCACGAGTGACGTCAACCCCACTTCAATATGCGCAGAACCGCCTACATATCTTACCTTTATAGTTATTATATCATACGGTGAAACGAATGTTTACTCTCAAACAGAAGGTAATTTACGATTTTGAAGTGTGAATAAAACGTTCACTACTGTATTATATCTACATAATTCGAGAAATTCTCCATTCGAACAATTGTTTTTTGAGCAATTGTATTCGAGCAATTGTATGCGATCAATTGTTTGTACACCGCGAAATTCAACTTGTGGTATGATTTATTCTTCAATATTTGATGTTAAGAGCACTCGTTGTTGTTTTGATTGTTTTTCGTCACAAAACCTATTCGTGCTCTGAACGTTAAATATAGTTGAAAATAATTATACCACCGATAAAAAAATAGGGTTTCGATTAAAAGGATTGTTTAAACTTCTTTTTGGTGCATTCGCTATATAAATTGTCTGGGTCGTACTTACATTTATATAGGCACACAGAAATAATTTAACAAACGGTCTAAATAACTGATAAACGAAGATAATCGATGAGCAAAAATCAATTGTTGACACTACATGTCTTTGTGTACGTTTCTACTATTTAATTATTACGATTTTGTTTTATAATAATTCAGTCAATGGTTAAATGTATCTAATCGTAGTAGAAACGCAATCATTACAAGTTATTTCTATTCCATTTACTAAACCTTCATTTGTCACATAATTTTTACATGTTTCATTTACGTAAACTTTAAACTCATACACTAAGTATATTATCGTGAAGGAACTTCTGAAACTTTGATAAGGCTTTTGCCGTTTAGAAATTATTTATTTTAGGTAATAGTTGAACAAAGCGACTACGTACTGTACCTAATTATTAAAACATGTTCTATCGAATTAATGAATAAATTAATGAATAAATTAATGACTTTTAAATAAATTGGTAAAGTATTATCGTACTTATCTGGTAAAATTATGTAATACATTTTACTAACTTCCAATTAATGTAATTTCGATCTTTATCTTAATAACGAGATCACGTACCACTAACGCTATCCAATAAAAGTAAACGATTAAAGCAGTTTTAACCATTAAAATTTACATTAAAATTAACTAAGTTAGTCGTATAAATTAATTTCACAACGGAGAATTATACGTGTATCCTGCTATCTTAGCGTTACGGTCGACACCCTTCCAATTTAATTCAATAAGATACCACACGCTTTAGAGTTTAAACCGCGTCTGTATTACCCCACGAGTACGAAATATGGTTTTGGTCACGTATATTGCAACTGTTTTGATAAAAGAACGGGATAAACTTTTTCGCACACACAAATAGAATTTGGGGTTAGTATTTATTATAAGTGCCTAAATATGCACTTTTTACAAAAGCTTTATTGAGCTTTTTTTTTACAAAAATGCTCGCGTTTCTCGTTCAAAATAATTATTATAATTTGATATTCGATTAAAAAATAACCCTAATTTGAGCCTATTGAGTAAGTAGGTATATGTCACGCTATATTACTTCAAACCTAAAACCCATTATGTTTTTGTTTAAGATAATTATTCTACGTATTTTAGGGGAGCTGACGGGAAATATAAATTAAAGCTTTTGATTTAGCGATATCCTATATTTTCCGTTAGATAATTTATTTTTAAATCGGAGTGCATTTTTATGAAAACGACGGATAAGCGATTTTTTTAGCTTTAATTAAAATATAACGAAATGATTCATAATGCAACGAAGAACCACGAACAAGAGGTGTATTTAAATGAAAACTCCTTTTAACAATGAAATTTCTTTATTGAAAGAAAGTAAACGAAAATTTATGTAGATATTCAAACTGGCTGTGTTTTTAATATTTGTTTCGGACGTGTCCTTGCGAATCGAAATGATTTACGCTTTTCATAAATTTTCGGTTTTTCCGTTGTGGCTTTCCTTATTTTCCACTTACGTGCTAAACGTCGCTAGATCTTTCGATACGGATATGAAAATAATGGTGCATTAATGTAAATATGAAACTAGGTTAAGTTCAAATTACGTATTTTCGGTATAAAAATCGATTTTCCTTAAAAGATGCATGGACTTACGGCTGCTATATACATGGGTTTAATAATAAGAAACGATAAATTACGCTACTTGTAAAGTTGTAGAAATTGTTACACGTAACACGATGTTTTCCGTGACTGTTCACGCCATTCTGTAATTTCGGTGTTAACGGATTCGATTCTTCTATTCTAAGAATTCCGTAGATATTGTGAAAGGAAATTGTTAAATCTATTGATATTGAAAATAATAAAATTGAAGTTTTTCTAACGTACAAATATTTAATTGAATCCTTATTGTTCGAGAAACGATGTTACGTTGTGAAAAATTAAAAAACTGTATTAATAATACATTCGTGTACAAAGTTCTCCTTTTAAATGTTTTTAAAATCAACACTGTTTGTTAAGATATAGTTAATACCTATAAAGCAAGTTTTAAAACTTAATAACTTTTGCTCATTTTCAGAAGTTTTACTACCTAAGTTTATGAACATAACAATATTTAAGTTCAAATACCGTCTTTGATTACTTTAAAAAATAATGTGGGTATTTTAAATTCAAATCTTTAACTCGGTAGATGCTGCACAAAAAGAAAAAATATAGGTAAGATTAAACGATCACATCTTTTCTATATTACAACCGCTTTTGACGTATTATGAATATACGGGCTCTCGTAATGCACACGTGCAGCTCGGCATGCATAAGAAAACAATAAAGTGACTGCATGCGTTCAACTTCAGAATTTATGTCCGCAGTTATAACGTGCAATGGAAATTAGTTAGTTACTTCTGTGGATTCGCATTTATCTAAGCCCGATTTTCAGTTTCGTAGTTCTCGACGTTTTAATTTTCTTTTTTGAGGCAAGGGCAGTTTTCGTTAGTAATTAAAGATAATGAAATGGAAATGTATTCCTGTTTTAATCGAAATCTGAATTTAAAATTTCAAAAATTAATTTTTACTTATATTTATTCTTAAAATCACGAAACGAATCGAGGGGCGTCTCTAATTATTTCAAGAAATGTTAACGAAAAATTCTTCTAGATTTCTTGTAACTATTACCAGTGACGTTAGTTTTTGTTGTTGTTGTTTTTTTTTTAATTATCGATCAAAGTTCTCGTGTACGCGGAGGTGTCGAGGTGACGTTAGTTTTTAATAAACGTATTAGATTGGTTCAGGCGCAAGTTGCATTGTAATGCAACTTTGTAACTTACAAACTTTTCCCGCAGTAATCACAACTTACATCGATTTAGTTGTATAGTCGGCGTCCTGGAAAAACCCAACATTCGACTGAAGAACAGGCAGGCAGACGATTATTGCATAATAGGTGTTTGCAGATTCTTATTTAACTTTGTCGCACTTCGGCAGTTTACTAATAATATTTAAGTGTTGTAAGCACTTAGGGCGATTTAAATGTACGACAGAATTAATTATAAAAACATAAACGTCAGGAAACATGTTTATTACAAATGTGAGTTCGTAAAGTCCATCTCTAATATTTGCAGACAGAGAAAGTTGTACCAACGCCTTAATAAAATTTCTTTAACACCTATTGTTCAATAATTACCTAACTACTTGCCGATCTTTAATTCAGATGTTGGATTTTGCCAGGACGTCGACTATATTAGCTTTAGTCGATTGCGATTCTCATCGTGCAAGAAAAATAGGCGACATTGTTTTGGATCACGCCGACGGTTGTGACACTTAGCACAGACATTGTTTAACCCACTAGATTAAGATACCTATAAATAAAATCTCGCATTCTCGCTGAATATTGGTTAAAAAATTAAAATATGACAAATTAAAAAGATAACGATATATTTCTAACTTTAAACCTTTCATTTATAAAAGTCGCGTAATAAAAAAATTATTAAAATTTAAAAAAATGTATAAGATACTTCTGTAATTCATTTGTGAATCAGAAATCGCCTAGTACAGCTTACTCTTTTTAACATCAGAGTTAGGGGAAAACAGTAGTTTTTAATAATTTGTATCAAGTAGGTAGGTAATTTAAAATCAAGTTTTTTTATGAGTAAAATACTTATTACTTGAAATAGCACCATAATGCAAATAAAGTAGTAAATTATGATTATATTCTTACTTTCGGATAATTTTTAACATAATTATAAGGAAGGAAAATGTGCGTTGTTGCTCCACCACGACCGGCCTCTGGCGCATTTTCGGGCCATTAACCAAAATCCAGTGAGAATGCCGGATTTTTATTGATAGATATCTTAATCTAGGGGTTCAAATGATGACGTCTGTGGTAAGGTTCATGTTTCACTGGCGTTGCCCAAAAAAATATTGCCTATTTTTCCTAAACTTATCTCTTAGTCTGCATAAATATTTAAAATCGATTAAAATAACTGGTTAAACATTAGATTTTGACAAATATGAAAAAAATAACGCAGATTGTTTTATTATTTAACAAACTTACTGGAGAATGTAGATGTCGCGTCGTGCTTGGTGTAAGGAATTTGCAGTGAAAAGGAATCTTATGAATAGGTTCCTCGTTGCTGTTGGCATTTAGGAAGCCGGTGCATTCCAGTCGTTATTCGCGCAAGTTTCGGAAAATTACCGTCTGGTTTACGTATAAAGACGCTTTTACAAATTGTTAATTTTAACTTTTTAGAGGTTTAAGTGCATATTATATACGCATGAAATTGAACTGTTAAACTGAACTTAAATTACAGAAATTGACATCGCAGCTATTTAAATGTAGGAGTTGTGATTACAAGGCAGTAACCAGATTGTATGTATATCTTATGAAATGTATTACATATACCTACCTTATACAATTTTTTACAGTTAGTTAAAATACGGTTCCTAACTATACTTACTAAAATATTCAGTTATAAGATTTATCTAAATATTTTTTGATAAGAAAATTATTTTTTCTAAACGTATTGCAACGAAACCTGATTATTTGGTAGGGGTATGTTATCTACCTGATGCTACAAACACAAAGCGCTTTGACGACTATAGGTGTTGATTTTTTGAAAGAAGTTGTCATTAGTCAAAATGTGCGGTTATTAGCGGACAAAATACATTCTTAATCCAGCGGCTTTGCTATAAAGCACGTGTTAATAATAATAAGCGTTATGTATGTTACCGTGTTCGTCGTACAAGCAAGATATAGGTAGATATTATTTAAAAAATATATATTAAAAATACAAAATAGAATAAATACGTGGTCCCTCAATTTACGCGGGTGTTACATTCCAAGAAAACACTACCTCGTAGGTATGCATGTTGAATTTGTCGTAAATGGAAGTGTGGAACCAACACAAAATTAGGGGTTAAGTTCCATCGAGCTTAATAAGAATGCTATAACTATTGAATTTAAAGTTTCAAATACGTTTTAGTATATGACACTAACATTACAAATAAAACTTTTTAAAAATTTATTGTTAACATTTATTTTAAATAATATTTAATTAATTAACACAAACATAATCAATATTTACTGAAATGAACTGAAATGAACATAACGATTATATATTTTATTAAATCTATAGCAGACGTTTAATATTGTTTTTATTATTTTATTAATACTCAACTCAACAGTTATCTATACTCAATATGTATTCAACAAAATTTTCAAAAAATTATTTGCGTAGGTAGTATTTTGTTCTCGTATTTCAGTTTTATTTTGAGCTAAAATTTCTGACGATTATTTTGGTAATTCTCGCTAAAAAAATCACTAATAATCAAAAGCTTCTGATAATATAAAAGATGTAGATAACAATCCATGTTTTAAATATCGAATATAGTTTATGGTTTTTTAAATCAAAATTATAAATGATGTGTCAGCTAAAACTTTTAATACGATTGAAATGAAATGATAAATTGATGAAATAATTTAAGGGGACTTTAGCAGCTCAACGTTTCTCAAAAAAAACGATTTTTGGAAACTGATGTTTTTTTGAATTATGAATCGTGCGAATTATACTTTTAAAAAATATAACGACAAATTTTATTTAATACCGTTGACTATTAACAAAGTGATGGAACTTTGTTTAAAATAGCTGCAAATGAATTTTTCTCGAAACGGTATTTTTAAAATAGGTGCGGTTTAGTTACATATCTATTCGATCGATTTGGATTTACTTTTAACAGCGTTTAATACTCAAGCTTATCTTAGCCTTCACGTAGGTACATTTTTAACGCGATAAATTTTTTATTAACAATAATAGTCCGCAATTTTTGACGAAAATGATTTTTTGCTTTCGAATTTTCTTCAACTTTATAAACAATGTATGAATCGAAAATCCGTCAGGTGTAGAACAGGATTCAAACTTGTACTCTTTAAGATGCTTACGCAACTTTTGTTTTCAAACCATCTTGTTGCATAATGTAAGATAAAGAAACTTCGTTTCAATATTTTCAATATTTTCAATATCTACATTATATTAGTTCATTAGAAAATACCAAAACGATATTAGGAAAGGGGGTACTTTGCGATAGCTTTATTCTGCTACATTACTTTAATAATAATACGAATGGTGGCATTTTTACAATTAACATTTGTACGCATTTTAAAAATCGAGTGTAAAATTATACGTTTAAAAAATTTAAAAAGAGGAGTAGGAGTACACTTGAGAAATTAAATTTTGGTGACCGTTGGCGTTTTTATGTACAAACATTTAAAACTGAAACGTTTAAGTTTCTGATTAATAAAGTTATTTTTAAAATTTGCGGTGTAAATATTCATATTCAGCTAAACATTTAGATGTGTAAAACGCTACGAAAACAACGCTAATTAGTAGAATATAAACGCTTTCGACTCTTCACAAATAGCTCTGTTATTTTATTACGGAAAGCAATTAAATTAAGTTACTTAATGCATTATTAATGAATTTAAAAATACAGTATATGTAATACATTTTCGCAAATTTAGGTTAGCAATTAAAATTAAAATTGGATTCATTACCTATGTTGCTTTGTATAGTAAATACAAATTGCAAATTCATTTTCAATGTAAATTCGAAATATCACATCAATCTCGGACGTTTTTAGATAATTGTATTGTAACAGAGGTAGGTACTTATAGATAGATATCACGTGGAGTAACAAATGCACGGAGATCGATTTATTAAATATAGTAGTATTGTAGGTACGTTGTCGATATTAAATTACATTTCTGCGTTTTCCGTGTTGGCCAATTGAATCGATAATTTGATAGAAACAAACCGACACAGATAAGCAGTTGTCACCGGCGGATAGTGAATATTTTTCATCGTAACATATCGCCAGTCACGAAATGCGGCAACAAAAGTGATTTAGCGTAGAGATAACAGAAAACCATTGTGTTTTATGACAGATTGCTTATAAATCCATTCTTCGACCGCGATTGCTAAGAAGCTTTACCCATACATTATCGGGGAGACGGCACCACTTGGTACGGAGTTTGTCGAACAGTAAGATGAAAACCACGTATTATGTGCACGTAAATTTTGTGTAACAGACAATGATTGATGTCTACGAGTTAGGTTGAATTGGATAGTATTTTTCCTATGGTATTGTGGGGGATATTGTAAATATTAGCATTTGCCGTGAGGGAGAATGTGGCGGAGCATCTGGCCAAGTCTTGCCACATAATCCTCACTAATCGTTGTTTAGCCTTGATTTGATTATTTAATCGAACACCACCTGATGTCCTTTACTACATATTATGTAGGTATCTTGAAGTTTACAACAAGTTTACGAAATAGTCTTAAACATCGTAACATCGAATTTCGTTTTTAGGTGTGACGTATCCACTTATTTATTTAAGAAGCATCAGACGAAGCATCAACGTTACTTAACATGTTGTATTAGCACTTCTTCATTTTTTTTTAAATATTTCTAAACGTGTTAGAACAATTTCTAAATAACATAAAAGTAGAATTAAATATAAAGTATATGTATGAACGCCTAATAATTAAGTGGAAATAGGACTTTAGATAAGATAAATAATATTAATAATATTAATAAAGTGGATGTGCAACTATTAATTCAACTTTTTTTTTAATTCTTCGACTCATTAATCAAAGTAATTTTCTACTCGAAGCGTAGGTATTCGGTTGCATGTAATCAAAATAAACAAAAGACTACTTCGAGCACTATTATTTATGTAAAAGTATACCTACGAGCTGAAAAATTTCAGTAAATTGAAGTGAAAGCATTTGCTCCGCTTTATTTGTAAGACCCGATTGCGAAGAATAATCTATAAAATAGTAATTTGAAGTGCAACGTCGAGCGAAGCGTGATAAATCTAACATAATATTCAGATGTCAGAAACGTCTCGTGATGCCGGGATGTAATCTCTAGAGAATCAATATGTAAGTTAGGATAAACAACCATAAGAGCCAAACACACGAGACGGCCATTTGTCACCTTATTAAACGTTCTCTTCAGTAGATGACGTACAATTTTCTGCACCACTCCATGAATATTAGGCACGTATCAGTTACTTACATTAGAATTACTTATACCTAAGTACTTTGGTTGTTGCTTTATTAAAATCGAAAAACAGCTGTTTATGCTTATAATCAACTCTTTAATAATTTTAGTTGAAGTACAAACAGTTTTAATTTTAACAATCTCGGGAATTAGGCGCCCTTGTCCCTTGCGGCTCATTGTCAGTGGACCATCTCTTCCCGACGATCTCGTCCTACATCACATCTTCTTTTCGAGTTGTATTGCAAAGTTCGTTATTCTATTTTACTTATGTGATCGTAGTAAATACCTTCCAACCTGCCATTATTTTTATATCGATCAGTTTTATTTCTAATAAGAATTTCAGAATTCAGAATTTCGTTTTCATTGCTTCGATCTTATTTATATTCTTTCATTTTAGAAATTAAGAATATTAAACTTTCAAAGTTGTTTTATGATTTAATTATCGTGTGTATCGAGGATGTTAAGGTAATAATACTTTTCAGTGGTAATGTTAAAACATTTTTAATTCAGAAAAATAAAAAAAATATATATTTAAATAGGAATATGTACCTGCATAATTTTGAAAAACTGTATTTTAAGATATGTGTATAGTTACGCACAGTTTGTTTGATTTATTATGATACAGCAAATATCTCGGCCACTGAAAGAATTTTGAAAAAATGTTACTTATTATACCTACCTACTAATATCCGAAAGTTTTTGAATTGTAACGGTGTTTTTTTTTTAATTATTGAAAAATTATTACAGTTGAACAATTTTCATAAATCGTTTTTTCTTCGAGATTTTTATGATAACCGAGGCATCTGTTGCATAACAATAATCAAACAGACTTCGTAGAGAAAACAAATATAAATTAATAGAAATAAATTGCATAGGTACACATATTAATCCATTTTTGTAGATGTGCTTTAATAAAGAAATGAGTACTACCATTATCTATAAATTGTCAGTCAGTAACTATTAAAGTAGTAATAATGTCTTTCCATTACTCTTTAATGCTATATTTTGTGATGTATGATGGTTTTATCGAGCCCGTAATTGCCTACAGTAATATTTAGAATTGATATATGCATATTTCACCTGCTATAATATGTAGATCATTATCGTCGTTATTATAGTCATCCGATTTCTGTATTATAATAATATTCTTCGAATTTCATTTGCTTGTCATTTAATAAAGACATCTAATTACGTAAGCATTTCAGCTATTAGTTATTAATAGTATTATTTTAATAAATTTCTGGATTAGAAATAGGTATTTACGTATTACATAAAAAGTTTTTAGTCTAAGAAGTTGAAGGGTTTCAAGCATCTTCGGTCTTCTAATAAAATTAACTTTTAGCTTACAATAATAGATAAGATAAAATATTAAGTTAAATCCATAATTTTAAATAAAAATACAATATAGTCTCTGTAACGTAAACGGAAAACGACGGAACGACTTTTTCCTTAAGTGAGACAGTGCATATTGAAAAAAGACACAATATACAATCATACTGGGAGTGTACCAAAAAAATAAACAGATAGTTATTGTATATTCATTTATGGGCAAGTTCAATTTAAGTTATTTAACGTCTTATTTAACTTTAGAAAACAAACTGACAAATAAAGGACTCGAAGTGACTTCTTTATTAAAAAAGTATTAAGTATAGAGTTGCCAAGTCAACCGTATGTGTCCTCAAAAAGAAACATTGTTCGAAAAATTATATATTTTTTTATTTCTTTTTCCATTCCGTTTCATAAATAAACGTTATTTTAACTGTTTTTGGTGTTTCACACTATAGATGGTGGTCCGTAAGTAAATAGGCCCATAAAGACATAGAACTCTTGACTTGAAAATATTAAGCCTTAATAAAACGTTGATAATAAAAAAAATAATATTAGGCGTCAAAGTTGAAAATTGAAAATTTATTTTTCGCGATACATTTAATGCTTTTGAATGTATGATCGTAAAAATTTTGTGGAGTCTAGACGTTTTTAGACATGGCAAATCATAATCTGTTGTCTATTGAGATTTTATAGCGAATGATTTAATTCGTTTATTTAGAAATTAACATTAATTAAATATTATCTACGCCTGCAGATTCTAACATAAATTTTGAAAATTAATAAACATTCCGATTTTGTCACTTTGACATATTATTCAAGAAAAAATTTAAATATAAATTTAAAACTAAATTTAAACTGTAGGTTTGTTAACGGAGTTATTAGGTGAACTCAACGTACCTCAATTAAATGTCAACCTCATCTTCCTGCGGTAGAATCCTATTAGGCATACAAAGGAGTTAATAACAACCGGAATAAATACAACAATCATAGAGGAAATGCTGTAATATACGTCATAATTTCACTTCTACGTGACAGACCAATAATAGATAAAGAAAATGTGAAACACGAGCGTACTAACATATGTACTCCTACAGGATTGCAAGAATAAGCGCTTTTAACCATTCTAAAATAATAACATTTAACTGATAGAATTAATGTTACTTAAGCACTTTTTATAACAAATTTTAAGACTTCTAAGCGCCCAGTCTTTGAAATTGGTTAATTCAACAAAGATTTTAATTTTACGCAATATATTTTGTATAGTTAGGTATATTTTCAAAGTTTTTTACAGTAAAATATTTTAAAGCGTAAAAGATAATTGTATCTAATAATAATCAGCCCTATTCTGTATCATGTCTGTTATTTTTAACGGTCCCTTTAGCATGTTATTAGCACGAAAACGTATGAAACTCTCAATTGGTTATTAGTTTTCTGAAGGGGCCGTAAAAAATAAGAGAAATTATACAGCTTAAGGTCGAATTCGCGTTTTGAGTGCATCAAACCGTATTAACACAATATGTAAGGGAGTGCAATTTTAAAATAATATGAAACAGTAATCATCGGTAAATTTAGTGCTGCGGTTACAAGTGATGCAATACATAAAACATTAAAATTAAGTCGGATAAGTCTACCTATAAATCGATTAATACCGCAATGTCCGCAGCAATGTAATTAAATATTAAACACAGTAACCTTTTTTTAGGAAAGACATTTATAAAAATGCAAAAGAAGTGTCAGAGACTAGCGTTGCCTAATAAATTATATCATAATAAATAAAAAAAATTCAGTCCCCTAGTTAGAAATGTACACGTCTACTGAAATTATGATATATGAACGAGCCGTTATTTACGTACCGACGAATGAAACATTTATGTTGTTAGTTACCATAATTATTATAAAATAGGTTCATATTTTAAATTTTCTATGGCAAAAAATGTTGAATTGAAACGTGTAAGTAATTGCATATTGAATTCAAACAGTTAAGCAATCGATTTCTGCTTATTGAATACGTCTTCTTCTTCTTCTTCTTCATTATAGACAAATGCTGTCTGTTCTTTAAACACCACCCAAGCTATCACTCCAGCGCTTCTTGGGCATGTTATCGACCAAATTCGATTTTAGGCCATACTAATTTGGTTTAATAGTATACCTATGCCTACCTACTTTAGCCTACATTAGTTCATCCTAGCCCGATCATTTATCATTGTTATTATTCAGATTTTTGTGTTTTCGTTGTAAAAAAAAATTTTAACAAAAAAGTCCACCAATAATATGAAACTTAATTTAAATAAAAATAACTTCGTTGCCTATCGGTAGTTCTAGGTATTGTGGTTTTAAAAATGTTAGAATAAAGCTAATACGGATTAAACGGAGTTTCCATTTGTTGCGGTGTAGCGTATCGTATCACCGTTGCGTATCTTTGGCTAATACGATACGATGCAACACACTATTGTACGACCAGCATAACTTCCGGAAAAGATTCGTCTCCGAGGCTTGCCTTGTCTCCAACGATACGCAACGAGGATTCGATACGCAGAAATGCAGCAAATGTATAACCAGCTTTAGCCTAATAATTAGTAAATTAGCCTAATAATCAACAGTCAAAACTAGATCGGTGTAGGGCGAACCAATATAGGCTCGTATAGAGAAACTACAATAATTTGGTCCGCAATCGGGCTTGGCCGGTAACATTTTTCATCTTTTTATGTACCTACGTTATTAATTAGTTCTTACATACAAGGATAATTAATTAACTCTTGATACATGGGTTCACGCAATTCCTGGAATTTCTCTGGATCAATTATTTCCACATTATAAGTCAGGATTACAAAAAATGATGTCGAAAAAAATATAGCTGATGTATTAGTATAAAATAAAGAACCTATTCTTATTTTAGGCGCTCAGTTTATAAATGTATTAATGTTATTCATCAATAAATTACGTAATTACAAACTCGTAATGTATAGATAATATTCATTAATGTAGAGTATAGATGAATTAGGTAGTTATTTATCAAATGTATGACAAATGTTTTTTTAACGACGCAAACCATAATTATTGAATTTTTTAGAAATCGTTTTATAAATAATGAAGCTACTTTAGATATTATATTGATGTCCCATATTCAACGAAAGACGATCAATCTCCTTTCATTTTCATTCAGCGAGTCCCCCCCATCCCCCTTTAGAGAACTCGTGTACCTACTGAATTTTACTAGCAATAAAATTGACGAATTCATTTCAGTCAGGAGGACATAATATACCGTCATCAATTCAATTCGACGAATTTATTAATTCAGTTAGCCAAACAACTTTTTGTTGAAAATAATATTGTTAATAATCAATTACATTTTAATTTGTAGGTTTTCGAAAATCCGAAAGAAAGGGAGAATTTTCGTGTCAGATATCGGGGCGTTTGACATTTTAATTAATTCTGCAGAAAGGAAAATTAAAAGATCTAACTTGTAACTTTGTGAAATTCCATAAAGTTTCATCACAAACTTTTAAGTTCGTAGTCAGTAAAATCTCTAAATTATTTTCGCAATTACTGAATTTAGTTTTTACGGTCACTTTTAAAACTGGAAAAGGTGTCGCTGAATGTTAGGGTATGCGATTAAATGCTTACATCCGCGGTTTAGGTATTTTGTATACATATATCTGCTGCGAATTCGACGAATGACAAATCCGATTGTCGGTCAAACTAGTTTGATTAAAGGGTCTGTATGATAAATAGGTATGGCCTAGGCGGAACTGGCTTGGTTTAATATGATAGTAGACTCTAGTCCTATTCTAGACTATATTAGTTCGCTGTGCACCGATCTATAATTTTGACTTTTTGTTGTTTATTAATCTATTGTTCAGTCTATTGCGTTTTCTAGTTCGTAACAGTTGTATTCTAACATGTTTTACAGCAGAATACCTTGAACTACTAACAACGAAATTATTTTTGTTCAAATTAAGTTTTAAGTAGGTACATTTAGTTAATATTTAGCCTTAACTATACAGCGTGTCCCAGAATTTCCACAAAAGCTACAGGTAACCGTGTTCTCCTATGGTTTCTGAACAAATAACCTAAGAATAAAATTTGTCTCCGAGGTTTAGTTTTCTCATACGGAAAGGTTAGCAGCCGTATGCATAGACATTTGAGTAGATTTAGTGGCTACTAAATCGTATTTATTGCCTTGGAAACAATTGTTACAACAATCGTTTCTATGGACATAAACATGATTTAGTAGCTACTAAATTTAATCAAATCTTTATATGCATACGGCTGAATACCTTTAAAATCACCAAATCCAGTTAGTAGTCACAAATATTTAAATGAAATAATTAATATATCAACCTAAAATTACCGTCAAATCATGATTTAAAGCCTTAATAAATTTTCCGAAATAACAGATAGAAACTTCGAACTTGTAAGAAGCTAAATCCGACAATCATGTTCATTCGTAAAGCCATACCCATACCCATAAAGCGGATATCATGATGATGAAAAGTTTTTCCAACTTGTGTTTTTGTAGTTGTTACTAATGTGACAGTTATTGACTTTGAATTTTAAGCAGTTGTTGTAGTTTATTAATCAATAAAATAGTAATTTCAATTAGGTTTTTTTAACATATGTACTCTATTTACTTCAAAATAGCTTCCAAAATTATTATTACAGTATTTATTAGTAACTGTTGATTGATGCAACAGATTAATAGTCTAGTGTGTTTATTTCATTCCGTTAAAATAATTGCAACAGTGCTGCCAAGTTTATTTTTCTTTTCTTTTTTTGACTCCCGAGCGAAAATTAAGCTTTGGAGACAAATTTTGTTTTTAGATTATTCGTTCAGAAAACACAAGAGAACATAATTGCCTTAAGTTTTAGTGATAATTCTGGGACGCCCTGTATATAGTGGGAGAGTGTCTCCGACAACAATTTCTCAACAAATAATTCAATGAATGGAAAATTTATCGAGAGATAATCATGCATTTAAGACTGTTAGGTTAAGGTTGAAAAAAAAGTTAATGTTGGTTTTATGCATAATAACCATACTTTTAGTTATTTTTTATATTTCCTGAAATGCTTAGTTACTACCGATGTTAACTAAATTTGGATATTAGCGGCAACATATACATACTTACAAATGCTAATAAAATTAAATTGATAATTTTTATTTCGCGACGAGGTGAACGCGGGACGAGATGAAACAGCGACGACTTGATCCGGCGGCGCAATGTCCGCGGCGATTTGTACTGGACTCTATATTTTGTGGTGCTTGGGAATCAAACAGTTTTTGTTCGAGAATTTTATTATGTAAGACGCCAACATTGTTACGTTGTCGGTTCGACAATTAAAAGATCTATATCAAGTGTGTTTTTCCGTATTTGTCGGGGAATTTTCCATTCGTCGAATTGTTTGTCGAGGAATTTTCCGTCGGTGAATTGTTGACGCGGAATTATCCTAGACCCGTATATAGTATGTATGCGTCTTCTGCACTATTAGGTTAAACTAGTTTATCGTAAGTGGAAGCTACTTGACGAACTAGTTCGGTCTAACACAAACTAGGTAGTTTGATCTAAAATCGGGTTTCGTAAGTAACATACCTATACACACAATTAACATTGAGTGACATGTTGTTTTCCGCTTGAAAGATTGAATACGTTACGCGCACATGTATTTAGTTCTTACAGCAATACATTTGAAAAAGTAAATTTTTTAGTTGAACAAAAATTTTGTAACTTTGGAAATGAGCCATTTACTTACTATTAAATTAGTTTTATTTGCGCCGTGTAAAGCATGAAAACGACTTCAGGCGGAAAATTAAGGTTAAAGAATTATATTATTACGGTTGTTAGAAGGTAGGTACAGGGCTAATTTAATAATTTGATTTAAAGTATTTCACAGATAATGAAACATGCAATTATAGCACATCAGAAATATGAATGTGACGTGGTACTAGAACACAATTTGCGCGAATTATGGTTATTTTTAACAATTTCCATTTCAACATTTTTCATTCACATACTCTTCCGTATTTTTATTTTTAAGAATTTACATTTAATGTCTGAATATAAATAAAATAGAAACGAATTGTTTTATGAATAAAACTTACTTCTCACTGGCGCACCGTGGGGAGGTTTTCACAGCCTGAAGAATGAGTTGCGGAAAATCTTTTATTTTTTATTTTTTAAAATGAAACCTTTCTCCTGCGAAACTTTTCGCTAAACTCTGTCTCCAAAATCAATTTTTGGGCGCGGCACTGCCGTATTTATAATAAACTTTTATGGAAATTTTGCAATTCAAACATTATACTACTTAAACGTTCCGTTTTTTTTCTCTGTTTTCCTTCCTTTTTAATAAGAAAGCTTTTTAAAAAAATAATCAGCCCTACGATGTATCATTTCCGTTATTGTTAAAGGTCCGTTAAAAAACTTACAACTAACCATAATCGAGATTTTCATGTTTCCATGGTGATAACACGTTATTTCAAGAATAACTTATCTGTCGTTTATCTGGTAATTGTAAAATCGACCCTAAAGGGCATAAAGGGTCAAAATAGAAAACATAGTGTAAATTGCTCGTTTCATAAGACTTTTATCGTAAACTTGGACACGTCCGATAAAAACACCCCTTATGAAATTTCTTCTTTAATATAGGACTTACTATTTCATACTCTAATGTTTTCTATAATCGCATAGGTACACCTGGATAAAACTTTAACTATCATAATGGAATTATATAATTTTTATTTTATTTTATGAAATTAATTACCTACATATTATTATAGGTACCTACTTATAAAATTATGATTCTTAAGGATTTTGTTTATTTAAATTATTTTACGTCCACCATTTTTTTTCGATTTCATTTCAGTTACGGCTGTGGTCGGTTGCACCAAATTAAATTAAACAAAGAATTAACTAATTTATGATTAAATAAATCGATTAATAATGATCTCCTATTGATCAAAAACTTATAAACCGTAATTTTATCGAAAATACGTTGCTCTATTTTATGTATCTAATGCAAATAGGTGTAGGTACTGAAAAATAAATCGAAACTGCGTAATGTTGTTGCGTAGAATTCGATTATTTAGGTACTGAATGTTTTTATCGAAAAATGGAAAAAGGCAGTAATAAAAACTAGAGTATTTAGTAAGAAGCTTCTAGATGCACTAATCTATAACGTACAATAACTTTTAAATGGTTTTCCACGTTGAAAAATGACTTGCAGAAAAGTGATTAATGAACTGCGCGGCTGGTATACTTCTGTATTTTCGAGATTGCCGTATTATTCATCTATTCATCTCGAGAGTGGCTACTGAAATGGAATATGTAGCTACAGAAACTCCTTTCATCATACTAGCGTCAACAAAATTTGAAAAAGAAAGTAGCATCGCCTTTCTAAAAGCATCTCAACTTTTTGTGCAAAATAAAAAAAAATTAAATTATTTGAGACAAACACTAAAACGTTCTGACACCTACCTATAAGAAGTTTTCTATGTATTTTCGTACAAAATATGTTTTCATAAAATTGAAATTCTTATTTAACTACATAAATACCTATGTTTATATGTCATTGAAATTTTATTCATATGTACGCCAGCAATAAAAAGCGACTAGATAGATTGTTTTGTAGTATTCAATTTAATGTTTGAAAAGTAACATATACCACCGTTGATTTACCTGCATTAAATGACAAGGAAATATTACAATGTATTAGTACTGTAAAAATACGAGGTATCTACAGTGTGTTAGATTTTATGTGTCACAGGAAATATCTCGGCTGTAGTATGAATTAGTAAAAAATGTTTTATATGAAAGTTATTAGATTATTTATTCTTTATAATGTATCAAAATCAGAAAAACAATTGGACATTAACTAATTCAGGTAAAGCAAATAAATTTAACATTTTAAATGGAACGTATCCAGTATTATTACATATTCTGAAACTACAAGAATTTATCTTTACAACGATATATCACATGTTATACTTTTTCATTAATTAGCTGGGCGCAATACACTAAATAACTGATCGTGTTGAAAACGTAGACAGTGTAAACAATGTGTTGATTAAAACAAACTCAATAACAGATTATTCAACATAAATACAACATTATGAACAAACCAATATGTGAATAAGTAAGTTAATTATAAAATTGTATGTAACGCCTACCTAACATCTAAATTCTTTGTTCAAAATTGCTCCCCGTTGTTTGTAATACTTTCCCCGAGATCTGCTTATTAAATTTCGTTGCACTTTTTGCAACATGTTTGGTGTTATTTGAGCACATGCTCTATGAATGCGATTTGTAAGATCCTCTAAATTTTGTGGACATGTAACAGAAACTTTTAATTTAAGATATCCCCAAACAAAAAAGTCCAATACAGAGGTCTGGCGATCGCTCCACCATTTCCTATCCATTTCGTACCAAACTTTTCGTTTAAAATATCCTTGACGTTCCTTGCATTGTGAGGAGGTGCGCCATCCTGTTGTAACCACATATCACGACGCACTTGTATGGGTATATCATCCAAATAGCATCCAATAGTAATTAGCATACCGTTCAACATTAAGCGTTCCGCGATAAAAATAAAGACCTAATATACACCTAATACACCAAGCCAGACATTAATAGAAAATCTGCGTTGGAACCTGCATTCCCGAATTCGTCGAGAATTCTCTGTATCCCAGAAATGATAATTTTTTCTGTTAGAAATTCCGTTATTATTAAAATTAGATTCATCGCTCCAAAGAATGATATCCACTAAATGTTGATTATTGTTAAGCCAGTTACAAAATATTAGCCTTCTATCAGAATCGCCAGCTGTTAAACCGTGAACCAATTTAATTTTATAGGGGGTCATGTTATGTTTTTTTTAGAATAGAAAATACTTTGTGATGAATTATACCTATGTCGGCTACTGCTTCACGGATTGAATTTCTCGGATGTGCTCTAAAATATGCCAATACCATGTCACATCTTCATCATGTGCTGCACGCTCATTTCTTGGTCTTCGCACTGTAGCATTAAAACATCAATTTCTTCGTAAATTATGTTCAATTCTTGCAAACGTGCGAGGATGTGGCTGAATCCTTTCTGAATACAAGGTTCAATACAATACAGAAGCTTCTTTAGGATTATCATTGCATCTGATGTATACTCTGATGTACATTATTAGAATAATAACTATCCCTCATTATGTGTCACGAGATGAAAATTAACAATTAACAATTTACTTAGCCACTTTGACACGATAGCGATAACAAGTGAGCGCATATCACGGCCTCTTCGGCTCTACTTAATAGAACATGCAAAGGTAAAAGTGTGCGTCGTCGGTACATTGTTTACACTGTACGTGTTCAACGCGTTCGGTTATTTATTCTATTACGCCTTTAATTAATGAAATAAGTATAACATGTGATATATCGTTGTAAAGATAAATTCTTGTACTTTCAGAATATGTAATAATACTGGGTACGTTCCATTTGAAATGTTAAATTTATTTGCTTTACCCGAATTATTTGATGTTCAATTGTTTTTCTGATTTTGACACATTATTAAGAATAAATAATCTAATAACTTTCACATACAACATTTTTTACTAATTCATACAATAGCCGAAATATTTGCCGTGACACATAAAATCTAACACACTGTAAATGTGTTATGACGGGCATCGGAATAAAATTGAAATGGCCCATAGTTTGGTAAACCCGTTTGATAGTTTTAATAGTTCATCATAAACACCATTGATCGTACCTATATTTTATATAAAATGTTCATCGACCGTATTGTCAAATGATGAATCTTAAAGTGGTTACAAATTAGAATTGACGTTTCACATTTCGCAAGTATTATGGCACTTAAGCAATAAAAGATATAAATTGAAAAAGTATAAAAAGTTGTTGGCGGCTTAAAAGCACGCAGAACGCCGCTATATTCGGAATATCAATATCGATCCAGGAAAATACTTAGTACTACCTACGCTGTCTGCTTTAATTGCTTAGGCATGGAGTTTCAAATTACTTAGGTAAACGTTGGATATTTCGGTAGTGTTGTATTCCAAAATATGGAAAGTATGAATCGTGACTATAAATTAAATGTTCGCCTTAAATAATTTCGCGTTGTTCGCCTTAGTTCCAATTATTTGATTAAAGGCTCACTCGCGTCACATCTTTAATGATTGCATTTTAATCAGAGCGGGTTCCTTAAAATTCACAAGTCGTAAATTACCATCCTTCTACACGCGAAATCGGGTTTGTAAGGTTATCTGAAAAATCAATGAACTTTCTTTATGATCGCTCCGTCCATAACCTGAAATGAGAACGCTTATCTAAAAACTTGATTACCTCTCGAATTTATTTGACATTCGACAAAATTTGGATGATAATACACGATGAAAAAATTAATATTGCGAAGATGGATTTATTCGAGGAACAGTTTTCATTTTTCATATTAAAAATTAAATAGGTAAGCTTTTTCATTTATATTAATTTGTACTACGTCGCGGGGAAGTTGAACGCATCAATTATACACAATTAAATTGGTGGATCGAAAATATTAATTGTATTCGATTCTACAAACATTTGAACTGTGTATGTATGTGTACTTTGTTAAAAATTTATTTGAAAATTATCAGAATTTAGAAATTTCGCGGCATTTCATTTATTTTCGCGGCACAGAAAACATCAACGATGTATCCTTAGACAAAGAGATTAGTACTAACTGTATTATCTTAATCATAAATTTCCCTTAACAATTGGTGAACAACTGAACCCCGTGGCTTATAGTGTACAGGTCTCCCTTTACTATAATCAGTATAATTTATCGTATTTAATTGAATGTCACTTTTATTTTTTTTTTTTGTTTGAAACTAACTGTAAGTATTTGGATTTTAAAATATTCATCTCTTAAAAATTCAGCGTGTTGAATCGGTAAAATGTACATATACATCTAAAAAATACCGTAGTTCTAAATATCGCCGTTACTACTAATAGGGTTAATAAATGGAAAGTGGAAACTGCAATGATCGAAATAGAAGGTAGGGACAATTTAATGAAATTATCATGTTGGCGGACTTCAGAGGAACCGCTTTATTTTTATTGATTGGAAACGATATTGTTTTTTAAATGAATTACTACGTACTATTTATTTCCGACCCTAAATACGTGTTAATGTTATTTAAATAAATTAAATGTTAGAAATTCGTTTAAATTATTTGTAAATCCCATTCTGACACTCAATTATGCATATCGGTAATTAAGGCTATTGAATCCATACGTAATACATAGTAGTACAAATATTTGCGACACAACAATGTGATTGAAATATGGAGTTTGTAATCATAGTGAAAATTATGTCATTACATTATAGATTTTAAAGCACACTGAGGGATTACAAATTAATGCATAATTATGCCTCCCATAAAATATTTTTTGTGTCGCGGCGGCGCCGCATTTTTTGTAAAACTATAATTAAGTGATAAGTATATTAAAATATAAACTTTACAAAAACGTACAAAATGTCGAAATATATTTGTGATATAAAATTATGCTGTTTACGTATGTTTATTTTTTATTTACAAACATTGCGATTTATTTAAACTCTTCACCTTACTGCCAAAACGTTTTATAAACAACATTATTGTAAAATAATATGTGTCTTTATCCATTATGATAGCTTTCCATTAAATTAACACTAGGTACGGTTTCAGTTATTAATTAACCACGGTAAATACTAATCGTCTTGGACTATGTAATAAGTCCAATTAGTGAATTAGTCACTGATCGACCAAATAATTTAATCAACTCGTAGACGAATAGAACTAAATAAATATTGATTCTGTAATGAAAACGAACAAACCTTTAAGAACTCATCAAAACACAGCAGATAATGCACCTGTACCCGAGAAGTAAACAGTCGTAACTCTCATTTTGACATAAACCGGCTTAAATATATTTTACTAGCAATTACCGACCAATACCCTACACCAATTGGTAGAAGTGTTCTTGATTATATATATATATAATTACCGGCCAAGCAAAACTCTCCACAAGGCTAATTTCCCTGATAACAGTTTAATGTAATAATTTAAATTTACAGATATTAACAATGCATATCTAAATAAATTCTAATATAAATTCTATTCTTTCGCAACGCCTCTATAAATGAGAAAAATTGAGTTACTGAGGCCTAGTGCATACTTTATTTTGTGCAAAAACTAGATATGACTAATGCGTTTTTCTGATTGCATATCAAATCTATAATTTCCGTGCCTAATTCGCTCAATCGAATTAAAAATTACCACTAACTTCTTAGGTAATAATCAAATATCGCAAATAGGTAGGAGTATTTGATTAATGAAGGTCGATTGTGAAATTTTATATTGATACTTGTAGAATGCTTTCATTCTGGATACTGAACTGCTTTGATATCATTTATGATTAATGATTAATCGCAAGGATGTCTCTTGCAAAACTTTTTTTAAAAAGGCAGTTCAAAAAAGGCAGACAAAAAACAATTTTTAACGATTATTGTTTCTAACATAAGTATTACCTAACTAAAATTTCGTCGTTGATGAAATATTATTTACAGCTTATAATTTGAACGGTCTTAATTTAAAATATCTTAATACTTATGAAGTTTTTAATGCAAATGTTTGTTATAAATTAGTTTTTGTTTAATTAGTTATTTAACGTTAGATATAGGTTATATTTTTTAGAGATCTTTTTTGGAATCTTCGTAAGTCCCAACCGGGTATTTAAACTAATATAAGTAACTCTTCAATTATTTTCAACGATATAACAAAGACAATACAAAATAATTGAAATAAGTACAATAGATATTACTTACATCTACTAGTTTAGAAACAGTTAATGATTTTTAAACACGTAATATTACATGTAGACTACATTTTCCGCATAGTTTTGAATATACAAATGATTTTAAAATCTCAAATCGCCGCTTAATTTACAATTCAAATACCTACCCTACCTAAATACAAAGAATTTTTTTAACTGATGCAGATAGTCCCTATATAAAAGAATATTAAGGGATGAAAAGATCATTAAGTGCATACGGTACTTTCCCACGTACAAGAGAATAATTTAAGCAACAAGGTAGTAAATTGGAATGAGGATTCCTTCGTTTTATTGTTACTGTCCGAGTAAAAGTAGTCCTTAACTAACGACCGCCGCGCCGGCGCCGGCGCCCGTAGAATAAAAATTTTTTAAACCACCGTTTTGAAGCGATTCTGTAGTAATGAATATTTATTACATAATTTTGAGTTTGATTTAATTATAGTCTGATTATTATTTTAAATAAATTCGACGGCAATTAAAGAATAAGTCGTGAATTTTTTTTACAGGTCATGTAGGTATATCTATTTTATGTTAGGTATTATAATAGATATTAATTTAACAACAAAATTAAATTAATTGAATTACTTATTTGAACTAATAATTACAAACTACAGAGTGTAAGTACTCGGATCGATTTTACGTAGACCGAAAAATGCATTGTTTATAAATCCTTCTCGACAATCTCAAAAACAAAGTTAGTTATGAACAAAATTAGATTTATTATACAAGAAGCTTAAGAAAATGTTTAAGGGGCGAGGAATGCATCAGAATATGGAACTAAAAAAAGTTACGTAATTTTAAATTTTCAATTTCGACACCCTATATCTTTTTTATTATCGACATTTTCAAATGGGCCAAATCGTGATATTTTGAAGTCAAAAATCTCCTATTCCTCTATGGACCATTACTTACGGACCACCCTGTATATTTCTTCTTATAATTGTTCAGCTATGAATTTGACTTTTGTTATCGTTGTCGTTGTTGTTCGTAATTTATAATGTATTAAATTTAAAAGAATTTTGACATTAAAAATGTAAGGATGAATCGGTTTAATCGCACCATACCTCAATAATAGTCATTTACCGAGCACATGTGCTCTCTAATCGCTGACGTCGACAGAGATAAAACTAATCTTTCTGCAGGCGGTCACTTGTCTACGGTCGCTCGCGCCTTAAATATCGTTTTAATGCTGCTTATTCGAATATAGGTAATTTCAAACAAAGAATTTGTTTAAAAAGATGCATTGCAGACGGGACTGGCGTGAGTGTTAGTGCCGTGCGATAATTAAAGACGTATTTTCTGAACAATTCCTCGGTCTGTGTTTAAAAAGTCTACTTTAGAAATACGTAAGTTATGTTGATTAATTTTTTGTGTGACTTGGTAATTTTTAGAATAATTAAAGTTGTTACAGGTTTTTTTAAAACGAAAACTTACAATATACCTACGTAACGTATTAGTAGAAAGTGGCCGATTATAATTACATATTTCGAATTTACGATTCTATTAGGCGATTATTTACCTAATGCTAAACAAATTCTTTTATATTTGATAATATTTGAAACGTTTTCGAATGATCTTTAGGTACTGCATTGACCGACATTTTTAACACATTTACGATTTTTGACCTCACAGTTTGTCGATTTAGGATATTATTGTTTTAGGTGTTAATATCGTACTAAAAATCTAGTTGTATCTATTACAATTTGGGAATTAATTTTATTTGTATACAGGGTGTCCCATAATGATTGGGACAAACTTTAAGGGGAGGTAGGGCATGTCAATAGGATTCAAAATTGCATGGTCGCAAACGTCAGCGTACGCCGCTAGGTGGTGTTGGAGCGGAAAGATCCTGAGGGGAAAAATCTGATTTTTCGTCATTCGAGCAGTAGTCGCCTTAAGAGCATGCAACGTTATTCGAATAGGGAGCTGGTAGACATGCACTTAGTGTATGGACAGGTCGTTTCCAATGCACGAGCAGCTCAACGACTGTATCGATACCACTTTCCCATGACGTTTGCGTCTATGGGTTGCTATGCAATTTTGAATCCTTTCGACACGCCCTACCTCCCCTTAAAGTTTGTCTCGATCATTATGGGACACCCCGTAGAACTGCATTTAGTCAAACGTAAGCCTTGTTGTTGTTTTTTTAATCTCTTCCTGTTCATATGAACAATAAGATACATTCTGTGATTCGCAAAATTTAAAATAAAAATGCATTGTTCCATAATTAACATTGTTATAATTTCAGAAAACTAACAAATAATTAACATCGACAATTCACTCACAAGTTTTACGGAACTTTAGCTAAAGTTTACAGCCAAAATAATAATTTTGAAAATTTTTGATCATTGCGCTATTATTTTATTTGAAGTTATAGAATAAGTCGTATGGTCGATTTTGTTGAAAGAAAATGTTTAATTTTCAAAAAAAACTGCTTATGTATCGCCTCCGCAAGTCGAACTTTTTAATGTACGTACTTAAACAAAAGAAAGAACTGTTTTTCCTTTTTAAAATGAGTTACAGCGAAGCTCTTTATCTCTGATAGAAAAGAGTTTACAACAAAAAATAGAATGGTTTAAATGCCATAATTTTGCATTCAGCCACAGAAATAAATGGCTCTATCTCGAAGACAGTTCAATTTGAAAATTTAAACGTCTTATTTTCGTGGCCTGGAAAGTAGGTGGGTAATAATAAACATGCAAAATTTCATAAAAGTCAAAAACCATATAGCGGAACGTTCTTCTAAATCTTGTTGAATTAAAATGGAACGACTCTATTATTTTATTTTTGTTGACGTTAGTTTTTCATGGGTGGCCATTTGTTTATCTCGTAGCGGACCGTTTTTTTTTTCATTTGTAAGTCTTAATGGTAATTTCAATATACCTACTAAAATCGACATTTTGTGTCCAAATTAATAGTTTTTCTTATCGTCGCGTCGCGTGGTAAAATTAATAAAAAAAATATATCGAAGTTAGTGTGCGAAGGTCTACAAATTGAAAAACTGATGCGAGACGAAATAAATAAACGGACGTCCTATAAAAACCAACGTGAATAAAAATGAAATAGCAGCGGTTTCGAACTGTCAACTGTCAAATATTTATTAAGAAAGTAGACGTTAAAAAATAATCTTTTATACATACTTACCCACGATAAACACAAACATTGAAAACAAACGTAACGGTTATATTCTAACCACTTATAATTATTGTCATTGGACGGTATTAGGAAACGGCTACATCAATCAAAAATTTACTATTAAAAGTATTTGCCGAACAAGATTATTTTGTAGTTTAATTCGTACAATCTTCAATTCATTAAATTTCAAATTATATCAATGATTTCCATTATCTACATATAAATTATATACTTATTTTATTATTTAGAACAATTGAATTAAAATAAAAATACATACGGCCTATCCAACCTGTCTGGCGACACGTCATCAATGAAAGGTTTCTAGATGATGACGTTTCACACGGTGCTGTCACCTCGTACCTCGTATTTTTGTAGTTCTAATAAATTGTAGTCTTTCTTTATATAATACCAATGTGCTCAGGTAAATCAACAATCTAGTAACATTTTACTGATGACGTGTCGCCAGGCCGCTTGCATAAGGTATAGATATTTATGGTTAGTAGATAATCGACAATCGAGGAACTTTTTTTTTTAATAAAATCGAATTGATCGGCTAAATGGCGATTGTTGTAAGATTTAATTATTATTAATTAATTGTGCACCAAAAGGCGCAAAACTCGAAACTTAATGCGATTAGATTTTTGAAATCCAACGAAAGCGCCTTCACGAAAATAACAAAAGTGATAATAGAAATTTTAATGTTCGAAATTGAAATGTGGCAGTAATTTTCTTTTATAATTTAATATTTTGAAATGCGGATCCGCTTTTGCTTTTAAAGAAATTACTTCAGAAGTTAAAATAAACGACCTCACGGTCGCCGTAACAATTAAGAAATTGCCCTCCACCTAAAATATTAATTTGGCTTAAAATATTGCTTTTAAACCAAAATTAAGTGCCCGCAAGGATTAGATTATAATTTAATTTTGTATTTTCGCAAGATTTCGCAACTTTTACGTGTTTTGTTGAGTCTTTCCAAAGAAGTTTCTCGTAGAAAATCTAAACGTTGACGGTAAAAGATTAATAACGTTCAGATAATCCTCCTGTCAAAGCATATTCGTGTTCTGCTTCATTGCCGTTGAAGGTTCCCAAAGCGACTTCGTAAAGGTTTAATTACGCGGGATGTTTCTGATTGAAAAATCGCAATAATAATTTATGAAGTGTTTTAAATATAATGTATTTTTTTAACAATTAAAAGCACCTACCTACTTACCTACAAAGGGAAGTTTATGTCTATAGTCTATTCGCCCAACCTATGCAGTAGATATAAACAAATGCGTGCGTAGAACGCATTATCTGGTTGTCGTCTTATGACTTATGGTAACAACATGTTAGACAGGGTCGGTTCTACTCACGAATGTGTATGCTACGACATTAGATGTGTACATAACGTGTATGTAGGTACATAGCGATTGTTTATGTTTACGGCGAAAATGACTAAGGTATAGGAGTATAGGTGCATACAATTTAAAACTCGAAAAAAAAACAAAATTTATAGCAAGTACTACATCTAACCAAAGTTTTGATTTAAATACAGAAATAAATAAGACGAACACCGTCAAACACCTTAAAAGGATAAAAACAAAGCTTTTAATTTATTAGTTCTAAATTAAAACTTCCCCGTGTAACTTTCTCATTTACTGCGAGTTTAATAAATCTTTAATTAACTTTGAAGTCAAATGATGTCAAGGCAACTGCTGCATTTCGAGTATCGCTTCTATATCACTGTTATATTCCAAATATACAATATGTAAAGTTGAGAGATAATCTCTGATTTGTTATGTCAAGCAAGCGGAAGCGTTAGATTGTACATACCAACGAAGTAACAATGGCCGTGAAACGGGGGATTTCGTTCTCTCCGTATTAAATGCGCTTCGCCATCTATAGCGTTTCGTTTAATTACTACCCAATTAATAGGGTATTTTACGATATAATAAATTTCTGGTATAGTTAGTTCGTTTTGTAATTTTCGAGTAATGGGACTAATTGCCTTTTGCACTGTCAGTAGGATATGGAGTTTATTGCAAGTTTGCAAGTTTGTCAAAGCGTTTAAGTCAAATGTTGGTATATCTTTCGTAAGCTTTCTAAACATGTTTATTTAATAAACTTAAATTTATGAGATATCCGTTATATTATTAGTTGTTCTTTCTGACGCGTCTGATATTTGAAAGGCAGCACCGAATGTCTGCCTGTCCTGTCTAAGGGTCGATCTTTCCATGCCTTGGTAAATTTATCTGACAGATATTTACCATAGAAACGTTTGTTCGAACAATTGTTTTCATGCTAAATATCTGTCAGATAAATGTATCAAGAGAAGGATAGATCGGTCCTTAGTGTTGTGCCGTGTTTAAGTTTGTTGGCTTTAATTAGTATATAATCTATGGGTTTAATTAGCTTAAATCCTCACTGGCTTTCGATCAAGAGTTAGCATGTTAGTGTTTATCTTGGAAATATACCTTATAAGCACGGAATTCTGATTGGTTGTAGTTAGAAACTATGCGGAATTATATTAAATATCTCTCGCCTGTACTAACTAACGTAAGTAATAGATTTCATTGGCAAAAATAAATTATTACACTTAATATTGTTTTACAATTTTAAATATGTGTCATAAGCGCCAATTTTAATTTAAGCAAGTACCTATATGCGCATAAATTACACGAAATTTATGTAGCTTTTTAGAAAAAAAAAACATATCCTTCATTGCCCGAAGTTGTTTTAAATAGAAGGATAAATAATAATTTGAACGTCTTTCATAAAATAAAAGCCCTAAAAGTATATAAATCTGTTAATATCAGAAGCAGAGTTGAAGGGTTAATAAATGAAAGAGATTAATTACGTAAAAGGTAAAAGGGTGTATGAGAATATAAAAGCTAAATCAGTTTAAAATTTATTTTTTGATGATTCATCTAGTAATTTGGCGGCGTTAAAGGAATCAGAAAAAGCACCCTAATTACCGAATTCCATTTTTTGCGTGTCCTAAACACAATGTAATTGGAAAATTTAGGTCAAGCTTCGCCGTGATTTTTTAACTAATGCCGATATGACTTTCAGGGGAGTTATTGTTTACAAAAAAAAAACTGCTATAGCGTGATTTTGCTATAATATGTGGATATACATAGTGCAACATTTTGCTGTATAATCAATACTTAATTATAACTTTGGAAAACAGAATTAAATCTAATGGCTGAAACGCTTCACTTGTGCGAATATAGTGAGTAGGTAACTATGGAGAAAATTTATAAAAGCGTAGCCGCCTTAGTTGATGACGACATTATAGTCAAACGTACCAAGGAACGAGGAAACACCCAGTGAAAAATAGTTGCCACGACATCTTTTAACCATTTCACAAAAAAAATTGCACATTTCTCTACAGAAATTTAGTCGGGCTCGGGATGTATCTAAAATTTATTCTGGCAATTTTAGTCTTATTTCTTCCTGTTGGGTGTTTGTTGTAACGCAATTATTATTTCCATACGTACAAAATCATGCGGTTACTCGATTTAAAATATGTCATTAATTTAAAATTCATTAAAAAAAAAATAATTTGAAATGTGCGCAAAATTCGATATCTATATAAGCACTTACGTTTTTCGTGTAACGTGGCGAAATAGTGATTTATGGATCTTGGTTTTCTGTTAAGTTATGCTGTGTTTAAAGCGTCTCTTTGAAGATTCGACATGAATAGAATCCAAGCACATTTAAGTGATTATCGTGCTTTGTGAGATGGAATTAGGTTTACATAAATAGTCTCAGTTAGATTTCAGTTAAGGTAACTTGTATACCTTTCGGATTTCAGCTTACAATTAGATGGAACTTAAAACGCCCGTTTATTAAGTAATGGCGTGCTAATAATCGCTTTATTAAAAGACTGTAGTTATCTATCTGTAGTATTAAATAGACAACGTTTAGTGTTTACAAAACTATTATACAGGTTGATTTATTAGCTGTAACTTTAGGAAACTGAGCAATTGACCGACTTTGTGATTGAGAAGGTGATGCAATTTTATGCATAAAATGTTATCTGAACGTATGTTATCGTAACGTTATCTGTTCGTATTCGTTATGGAGTCCTTATTCGCAATAAGCGTAAGAAGTTATAAAATTAAAATTGAATTATAAAAAAATCAGATTATGTATTCCTAATTTTCGGCTGGATACGTAACGATAATATCAACATAAGAAAACCGTACATTCACTACGGATACTTTTACGAATTTTCTATAATTCAATTTTTATTTTATAATTTCTTATGTATTTTTTACGCTTACGCTCATTATGTATAAGGACTCGGGCTTTAAAGATTTGTAATTAAAAATTCGCTATAGTCGTGACAAAACAAGAAAGTGTTGACTGCGAACATTTTTTTTGTGATAATAACAAGTTTCTAAGAATTAATTTTAAAATCTATTAATTCTAAAAATTATTTTATAAAATTAAAATTTTAAGTTACAGTAATGAAATTGATGCACCACTTAATATCGTTCAATGAATGTAGTTTCAGCAAGATAGTGCACCATCGCCAACCGTAACTTTAAATTTAATTGTTTTTAAATAATTTTTGTGTTTTGTTAAATTTTTATGAATTAAACAGTGTAGAAATCTTAGAGACTCGTTATTATGGCACAAAAAATGTTCGCAGTCAACACGTTTTTCTTGTTTATCGTGGCATTAGCGAATTTTTAATTATCAATCTTTAAAACCTTATAACTCCTTAACGAATACGAATCGGACCTATACGTTCGTATAACATTGTTTTTTTTTGCATAAAATTGCATCAGCTTTAATCTCCAAAAGTTTGTCATAGAGCTAATAAATCATCATGCATGTTTATCTCGAAGTAAATTTTCTTGACTCAAATTGATTGGTTATGGAATATCAACAGATACATAGGTAGATAAAGATAATAAAGTTTCAAATATGTATTTAAAATCCTATATACGTGATCCGGGGCTCCTAATATCTAATTAATTCTTTAATAAGCATTGTTGAATTATATCTACGACAAATCGATTAATTTCTTCTTAAAAACGTTAAGTTAAACAATATTAAACCGAGAAATTCGAACGAAACCCGATCGATCGAACGCTGCGGAATTTCGTATATGTAGTTAATACCTTCTTATTTCGTTTTCATGTCTTGAAAAAATATTGCTTTTTAGGTTTGCCTAAATGATTAATAAATAAAATTGCGTTTCAATTGCTTACCTACTTTATATTAAATTATTTATGTCCAATCTTTGAAAAAATTGAATCAGTTTATTGGTCACGATAAACTATCGGAAAGTTAATTCGCTTAATTAATGAATTCTTAGTTGGTTAATTAAAATTAGATAATTGTTTTATTAACGATAACAAAATTTAATAAAAAATATCGCGACTTGTTACGTTTAATTAATGAAATCTAGTTAGGTTTCGAAGCTCTACATGGCATTGTTTATTTCTACAATTGTCTGTCTACTCTTTCCATTAGCGGCTTGGTCACAAGCTAATTTAAGTGAACACTGAGGGTTGAATTTATAGTCGCTACTTGAGGCGCTCCCGACATAAAGTTGCACTTAACCTTTAGTGAGATATTTTAATCGTTAGGTCCGATTTCTCAAATCTTAATATAATTAGAAATGTACTGTTGATTACTTTTGCATCTATATGCGAATGTCTACGGAGACAATATATTCTCTATCGTGAGTAGGTAATTTAAAGTGTAAAAAGTTGAGCAACACCCATGTGTAGAATTCTATATTAAAACTGTATTAAAAATAAAATATCTATTTCTTCTGAAAAGCTGATGTTCGATATTTTAATAGTGTCGTAGTTTTAATCGAGCATAAATTGTGATTATAAAAATTAAATAAATTATAGATATATATTTATTATAGGTAAATATGTTCGTTAGATATATTTTTTTTGTGAAAGTCCATATAGAAACAAATCTGCGCCGAGCATTTTCTATTTTTTGCAAACGATATTTTGTTAACGATTTATCTAAACATAAAAAGTAAATTGTAAACGTACCTATGGAATTAGGACCACCTGAATACATATATCACTTATTAAGTGACAATTTAAACAGTACGTCGTGAGTTTGAAACGTCCTTTGAAATGTTCGTCCTTCTGTGTAATTAATTATAAATTCAAAGCTTTTTAAATTTTAGTCAACCTTTTTTTCTTTTAATGTACGCCCACATTTAGCAAACGTAATGTATAAAACGACTTTACCTACAAACTGTACACACATCAAATTATATATTCAACCAGCATTAATAGAATTTTGACTAACTGTAGCTAATTGTCTGTGGATTTGCATGTGCGATATCTACAACCTTACTTAATCTATGTACATACGTACATACGTATATGCAATCGATCATATTGCAAATGTGTTTTCAGTTAGTTTGCAGTAAGTGCTCATTCGAGTTATTGTTTGCATTTAAGAACATCAATTTCATATTTAATAAATAACCTATTCGATATATAAATCCTATTGATTTATTCGATTATTCGATTTATTTAATTCGATCCTATAAATAGACATCGATTTAAAACTAAAACACGCTTTGATGATTTTTTGAATAGTTAGCAACACGCTGCAATAAATTATGCAACTAAAACCAAGCAAAAAACAAGTTCAGTGAAAAAATTATGATTTAAAAAATTAGAGCTTTGGGGAGGGGGGGTACATTAAGGTTATTTTTATTCAATTAAATAATTACCTAATTATTTTCAATATCTGTCGCCAATAGAAAACGATTTTATTTTTTACTTTAAATACACATAAGGATACGATACACGGTAATTTATTAGAAATTATTAATAAACGTCACGCTATACTGGAACCTACTTGAAACTTGAAAATTTTGATACAAAAACACCGAGCATGTCTACTTATCTACTATAAACCGCTGTGGATATTTTGCTTGCTTAGAGTTTTTTTTTTTTTGAGTTATGAGCTTTTATAAATCAATAAACGTTATTTTCATGCATTTGACGATAGTAAAATGTCGTTATTGCAAAACTATGGACTTACGAGGTTTTCCGACCAAGCCGACGATATTAAATAAGTTTTATTTGCATAGTAACTATGCTGTATTTATTATAAGTAGGTATCTCGTATTTTTGACACAAGATCTATGTTGCAGCTCACAATAAAGGAAAGTCGCTCATTTCTTTGTAAGTGATCTTTACCTATATAGGGCATTATACGGAACACAAACATTCAGTACAGGTTAGCAAGCAATTTTTATTTGACATCTATGTGTTGACATTCAAAGCTCATTTTGCTTAAGTTTTCATAAAAATGCAAATCGGACACTTATTTACAATTTCTGAATGAAGGGAGTAATAATTAAGTAAATATTATAAAAAACGCCAAAAAGAATTCCCAACAGTTAATTATTTACGTATATTATTTTTGAGAAACTACAAGAAGTAAGAATTTAAGATTTTTGATTCGAAACATTTAAATGAGAATTGGATAGATACGGCTATGATATATTACAGGTAACCTTCGTATAACACGGCACTCCTACAACACGGTTTTACGTTTATTCGCGGTTTATTGTTATAAATGTAACGTCACGACTCGACTGTGCGACGCTTAAAATAAATTTAATAAGTATCCAGTTCGTGTACTATAAGATCTTCGTATATGTGACTAGATATTTAATTCGGCTTCCTCGCTTTATAAATTTTGATAAAATTTTGAAAAAGCTTTCAAAAATAATAAGGTACTAACGTAAGTGGGCGATAACCCCTCCCGGTATTCTCGCACCTTAAAAATAATTACTTTAATTAAAACATTTTTATGGATTATTTCACTGATTTGCTAACGATCAATCATATTTCGCGAAACTTTAAATATCAACCAATGACAATATAAATAGGATAATATCGTTTCCTATTTCAATGAAACGCATACACGGATATATTTTAAAACTACTTACGTATATCGAACGCCCAAGCTTGTCGTTGGAATAAGACGACGAGGAGGAACAAACGATGAAATTGGGCAACTTCGGTATATCTCTTCATTTTTCGTTTCATTAATTACGATCCCAGATGTCGCGTGAACCTAAAATTTAAGATTTTAGTCGATTATTTCAAATTAATACTATACAGAGGCTTAGTTGATATTCCCGTTTAAGCAGTGGTTCCTTGACGTTTGTTTGAATTTCGGAAATATCCTTGGGGAATTGGCAAACCTATTGTTTACATAATTATAGTAGGCTGTTCCAATTCTGTGGAACTGAGAGCTATTGTCTTATCAAACATGCTAGCAAGCCATTATTAAATGGCTCAGTTATGGTACTGTATTAAAATCGGAGTGCAGATATAGGTATAAGGTGCTTTAAGAAATTATAGAAGGTAAAGGTCTAATATATAAATATTATATTTACATTATGGATATTTCGAAAAGCAGTTTATTTAAGGATCTATATAGGTCTAAGGATCGCGATCAGGGAAAAATACAAAGTTGCTCCTCTGGTTCACATTATCACGTAGGTTGCAATATAGCTTTATTTCTTTAATATTCTTTATTAAATAAAAAAAAGACTAATAAATAAAACAACATCATATTAGTAATTAAATACTAATATTTACCATGTACATATTAATTAATTTTGGGAAGCTTTAGTAATTCTTTCGGAAAATACAATTAATCAGTTTGGGCGTGTTTTAACTAATTAGGCACTTACTTAATTACAATTAAATATATATCTAATGTATTTTTTCTTTAACTATAACAGTTTGTGCGTTTATTTAAACTTCTTGTGAAATTGAAATTCTATGTAAAAGAATTAATTTTATTTCTTAAAGTAATTGAAATTAAACGATTTAAATAAGTTAACAATAACAATAATAATAACAATATTGTTTTGAATAGGTGACTGAAAATTAAAATTAAATTTGATATCTATTTGGCAGACGTCGCGAACAGAGCACACGTGCACTTACAACAAAACAAGTATCATAGAAAACGAGCCGGCCGACTTACATTCAGTATAATTTATAGTTTCATCGTGGACGGGTTGATTTTCGGAAATTCTGATTACATTATAAACTATTGTAACTTTTCGTGTTTATCGCGCATTATGTGTGTGCCGGTGTGTTTCGTTTCGCGTGTATGTAATAACTTTTTGTGCCGCAAATAGACGTTTAAATTGTGAACTTTCGCGTTGCTTGCGAGGGATTCTTATTCAACAAAAATGTGAAAAAGGTACCTACTTAATATTTTATCTAGCTAGCGTAGCATTTACATAATTTCTTATACATATTTATGTATTTCAAATATTACGACGTTTTAAAAAATGGTCTCGACTAAAATTTTTTTTTAGTAATAGATATAATAATTTAGGTAGGTAAGGTAATCGTATCTTTTAGAAAACAAATATTTCTATTTCATTTTTATAGTTAATAACAGCGTATAGCAAATGTGAAATTATTTTACGTAGATAATCGTCCACTAAATTTATTAAGTTAGTTTAGTTCAAATCATTCTCTTGAAATATGTGAATACGTACCTACTTTTATTGTTTCGCACTTAACGAGATAAGAATTGTCATCTTTACCTTCGTTTTATCAATTTGTTCTGCACGACTAATTTTGAACCAGGAATCGTTTTATTACAGGAAATTTTTGAATAAGCTCATTTTAATCATATTATTATCGAATACGTTTGTGCGCCGCCCCGCAAATTCATAATAATTGATGCCTATTAAAGATACTTTGAATTAATTGTTCTATACTAATTATTTATTTAAAATTAAATTTTGAATATTTCGACAACGTATTTTGTGTCATTTTCGAAATTTGACAGAAACCTTTTTTGAAATCACTAACTTCCAATTAAGGGGGCGACCGCTGCGTTTGTTGTCAATAGATGGCAGCAGCTACAAAAATTAAGCATTATTTTATGAATCGACAACTATTGAAAAACGTTAAAATTTTGATTATAGCTTGAATTTTTACAAATGCAATACATTAATTTAGGGAATCGCAAAATTTCATGTTGATCATAACTGTTTTTAAAAATTTATTGTTAATTAAAGTTTGAAAATAGAAGGATTTTATTTTGAGTAATATTTAACTTTTTCTATATGTGTACCTAAGTTATTTTATAAATGTTCTAATTTTAAAATACTGATGCCGAAATGGAACTAATAAAGTTTATTTTCAATTATAAAGTTTATTGTCAAACTCTAGTTATTATAAATATAAATAACGTTTTTGAAAAGTTATCCATTCGTAAAATAATGATTAATTTTTATAGCTGCTGCCATCTATTGACAACAAACGCAGCGGTCGCCCCCTTAATAGAAATTTCAAATAATTGTTACAATAATGCATTTCCATAGTATCCAATAAATTGATTTTAATTTTGAACTCGCTTTCGTTTTATTATAAAAATAACGCTTACAATTAGTTATTCAAAATTCGTGTTTTATTTGGTTTTTTTTCCAGTGGTGGTTACGATTGCACCCGAGAAGTTATGTTCAGCTTCTTAACCGACCAATTTGGTTGGAGATAAAACTATATATAGTGTGTTATGACCGAAGCCCAAAATGTAACCAATTTGCGAACTGGCCGGTTATTATTAAATTGCATGAAAATGCAAAATATTCGGTCAGTTCACGATCGGTTAATTCAAATATGGTTTAATGGTGGCGAACTCTCGAATATCGCGGACTGTCCGGGCATTCACCGTCGAGCATGCCGAACCATCGATAATTTGCGAATTATCGGGACCTCATTGTACTTTGTGGATTTTATTCAAAACACATCAAGGGCATTTTTTCAACGAAAAGCTAAACGTTATTTTAGTTCTGGCGAAAATAGGTACTTCGAAAAAAATATAGATTACATTATGATTAGAGTTGAGTTACCTACAGGCACATTAGGTAAATTAGAGTTTTCTAAGTTGTTTAGGGTTTTTGTTCGTCGAAACTGTTAATTTAACTTTTCAATTTTAACTTCCCGTATATTATTTCTGTCGGTTTCGCTCAAATAAACTTTCAACATTTATAATCTTGACTTCGTCCTTTTAAGCAGATTTAACGGACTATTTACCTAAAAATTGATTTATTATAAAAATCTTAACCTGACAATTTTATGTAGATATGATAGAAATGGAAATTTTAGTTGAAAACCCGAATTCATTATTCCGTCCCCTCTTTATTTTCTAATTTAATTAACCCACCTCACCTATTAATGGAACGAAAAACGTGTTAATAAACGTAAGCGAACTGGAATAATACATTTTTGAAGACCGAATTATTTTCGGTGATGTAAGCATTTTTTAACGTAATCAACAAATTTTACGGAAAAAAACAAGATATTACTTGTAATAAATGGTATCGATAAATCGATGGATAGTTAAACCGCGACGCGTTCTCTTTTGGAAAACGTATGGCCTAATTAAGACGAATAATGTGAGAGTGTGGATAACGCGTTCGATTACGGTTTGCGTGACCACGACCAGATACGTATATTATCGGAAAGCACCAATTTCGGATCAATATTGCAGACTTCTTAAAAGTTAACGTGTACAAATAGACTTTTAAGTAGTTTTCGACGTGTAGAAGAGGAAATGTTCGCGCACTACTTTTTCATTCATCCAAGATGGTAAAAGTCTATCGGCTATTGAAAGTTTTAGGACGATCGAAGGCCACCTGCCGATAAAAAGGATCTTCTAACACGTCCGTTAACAAGCGTTAGAATAAAACCATCTCCTTTAATTATTTATATGGCGCGAATATGCTCTCTGACGATGCTCCATTAAACAAAAGAAGAACGACAAAAATAAGCGCCTCGCACATAGTACTGTAGTTACGTGGACTTTACGTATTAAAATCGTAATTCAAAGCTCCCGTTGCGCTTATTATACGGAAGTTTCCAAACTTTTAATTGTGACTTCTTCACAAACGAGACCGTTTTCGTGCAAGCTGTTTGCACTCGAGCCTTCTATTACGAACTGTCCTCATTATATTATATCGTAAATTACTTTCCAATCACTTTTTCTTTCAACAGTATTTCAATGTTTACGCTATTAAAAATAAAACCAATCCATATTCGTAATGGAAGTTTTAAAGGGCAAGGTCTCCATCAAAAAACACATCGAATAGTCGAATAAGAAGAACTCGATTTCGCGTTCTCGTTTATAAGGGCGTTCGTTAGGAGGAAGAAGGGCGAAGATTACGCCGATCCGACTAGCGAATTTTTATTTAACGGAAATACGGTCCGTGTGTTTTAATTTTGCTGCTCGCTTGAATTTGGAAATGCCCGGATAGCTAATTCCTTGGCGTGCCGTTCGATCCATACATTACGTTTCTAACTAAGGAAGCGAGTAGAAAGGAAAGTAAAAAAGCAATTTTATTAATTTACTATCCTTTCCATTTTATGCTGCCCACGAACTTTAGAGGACGTCGCCACCTGTTCGTTTGCAATCGGCAATGGTTGCCGTTTATTCGTGTTCCTGCATTTACGATCCGCCATTAAATTTATATGCCGTTTATGCATCGATAGGAGCGACGAGTTTCTCTGCAAACCGTTACGGTTAGTGAATTGTAATGCATCGCATTTAATACTTTAGGGGGAGTACGGCCACAAAATTCAAGTATCTGACGGGACCGTGGTGGTATTTTGAAATTACGTTTTAAAACGTTAGTAAATTTCATATGAGCGAACCCATAAATTATTCGCGGTAACTCCAAACCTCACCTTTCAAGCTTTTGTTGGGCTTGTTTGCATAATTACTACATCCCAGAATATATTCAGAGTTTCAAACAACCGCAAAACTTTCAGTGCTTTTAGACTAACGTAAGCTATGAGAAAGTAGTAAACGGTTTTCAAAATCTAAATTGTTTTTTTTTACTGCTACGTCGTAGGAACGAAACGAATTTTACCTTTATTCCATGTCGTGCGGTTGTGTCTGTAGAAAAGGTTCGGTTTCGGGTTGGTTTAGTTCACCTACATGTGTATGTGCTATATTTACATAATTTACGCATTGTTCGATATAACGTTTTATACGAAATTATAACTTTAAAAGCTTTCGTTGGCAAGCTAAATAACTACAATACTTATCTGGAAACGTTTCATTGTTGTAATGTTAAATTTGCGCTGCTTATTAACATAAAAGAAAAATCTAGTTATGTTAATAAAATAAAACGTAAGCTTTCCCCGTTTTTTTTTTGTTCCTAAATAAAATAATATATTAAGTAGTTATTTTTAGATTTTATCCAACTCCACAACGGGAAAAGTTAACGAAACGTTAAACATAAATTCCAATTAAATGATTCTTGTCGTTAACGATACTTATAAGTAAGCCGTCCTTATCAGAACAAAATATAGCGACAATTTCTATGTTTTTCCTGGCAAGTTTCGAGAGTTTGTACACCGATTGTAATAAAAGTGTCCCTGGGATGTTTAAAAGTTTACGAGTAGTGCTATCGCCGGAAATCACGCCATTCTATTTTAGCATTTTGGTAGTCGAGTTAAACAACTTAGTTTGTACAAATTGTTTTTTTTTTTTGGTAGAAAATTCGTGTCTGATTTTAATTTCTCTTCAAGGAGAAACTTTGGCCCATTATTCGCTGGTGGCCTATTACTAACTTATTCCGATATTTGGTATTTATGTAACAGTAAACCGACGAGCTTTCATATCGTAACATGGTCGTTCCAATATCAGCAGAGGCAGGAGCAGCAGAAAGCTTCATAAGACACAGATTTCATGTTCTGATTACGTCGACGTGCTCTACGCAATTTACTCGAAAAATCTCTCCGCCAATATGTAAACGCTTCCTCCAATTCCGCTTCGAAAAAACGCACGCACTAAAATTTTACCCTAAATTTATACATGTAAGATTCGTTTTTATGAGGATTTTCTTCTGTAATAAAGGCACCGTGCATGGCGCAGTTTACCAACGGCGAAATTTTGAATAATCAAACATTCAATTTCAACGTTTCCAGTTTCGTTTCCCGTAAAGTCATTTTCACATATGAACGTTTTCGAGCGCAAAGTTCAACTTCTTGCTTTTTCCAGGTAAGAATCTATTATTAAACGAAGGCAAATTACTTGCTTTTCTATAGTGCCACATAGACGCTTAAGTGGCGAAGCGTAATTTTCTTACATTTGCGTGGGCAAAAAATGAATTTTTTATACGCTCGGGGGAGGGGCCCTTCAATTTCATTGCCTGCCTTTTCTTTAGACAATAGGGTTATTAGAGGAGACGTTGCTCGCTTAAAAAATATTTTTGCACGGGACGCGCTTATATCGCATTGCAAATTGTTAAAAAAAAAAGAACTGTTGTAGATAGGAGTAAGTATTAAATTATATAATAAGAAGAGTGTTTCCGGCCCGGTTATTGTGTTGAAGGCAGAGGTTTATTAAATGTTGCAAGTGAGAACGAAGTGAATCTTTTACGACCATGTTAAATTGATGAACGAAATAAGATTTGATCGTAAAACGTTTTTCTTAAAGTAGGTAATATAAGTTGCGATTGATTAACTAAAACGGCTGTTTAATCAAAGTGTAAGAAAAAAAGATCACCCCCCCCCACCCTAGATAGTTAACTAAGGAACTCGAATTGGATGCAAATGTGTATAGGTTTTCAATTACCCACCTATTCAGTTTGTTCCGCTTCAATATCTTGTTCGTTACAAATTTATTATTTTTTTTCCAAGCGGTTGGAAAGTTATAAATTAGAAACGTCAATTCGAGACGCAACGTTTTAATTTCCTTCTAATTGCCTCTTATTTACAAACAAATGAAAATTGTGGAATTAATCAAACACTTTTGCGTTTGTATATGTGTAAACGGAGCCGAGAATTCGGTGAAAGCTCCAGAAATATTATTATTCAAGTACAAATAACCGGCTAGTAAAATTTATTATTCGGCATAAATTCGTTAATTAAAGACGATAAACACTTAATTTCGTTATTTGCGATTAACGTAGTTTTAGAACGGGCAATCGTTAACTATAACTTGCAATAATTAAAATCGTAAAGGACGATCCGGTATATTAAGCGGGTAAGATTGTAATAAGCTACATCCCGTCCCGTCTTATTTGCATACGAGATTAAAAAGAAGATTTAGGATTTTCAAATCATTATCCCAGGTGAACTGCAGAAGCGCGCTACTTTGACGTGGTAACCGGGGAAATCATTTAATTGTACTTCTAAATAAGATATTCCTCTTCGGTTTTCGTAATACAAAAAGGAATATAGGACACCTTTTGATTTACGATTTTCTTTCAGTTTAAAACTTGCCGGCTAACTTACATACTACGTATTATATTTACATATGGTTTGGCGCTAATAAAGCGTAGTTTGCTTAAACTTACCAAAACCCTCGGTGCGGCTTTTGTTCGGCCCTTAATCGAGCCTCGTAATATTCGAAGGTTAGCCTATTCGAGAGGACATGTCGCGACGTCGTGAAATTACGAATAAGGGTGTGATAGATGAACCGCGAACGAAAGAACGTCGGCAACTGAATATCGCCTGTAACTACCATCGATTTTAAACAACGCCGCGCCGTCAAATTCTAGTTGAGCGTCGCGACGGTGCGCGCCGATCCTGCGCCGGATAGAAAAGCTGTTGCGCTTTCCTTTATTAAAATTGAATTTGATATTTCTTAAAACACGTAGCTATAGTTCAATTTTGTTTAATTTACAGATTTTCGATTTGATTAACGAACCGTAAATATCAATTAATAAGCGTCGTTTTGCAAAATTCGAGTTAATTTTAAGCGCGCCGTTCGATTATTTACGATTTCGTCGGCGTTGCTTTTATTACATTTAACATTTCGATTGTCGTCTCGAGAGCGACTTTATATATTAGTATCGTAGTAAATCGCATAGATATATATATTGTATTTGTGGCTGGCACACCGCTGGGTTTTAATATAGGGGCGATTATTTACTTGTCTTTTATTAATGGCGAACATGTGCGTATAGAACGTTTTAAGTTACATGTTGCATGCAACTTATTTTAACAATAATTAGTCACCGTAATCGTTTCTATAATTTTCTCGGCGTGTAAAAGTTTATGCTACAAGTAACCCTTATATCCTTGACCCAAAGTATCCGTAACGATTTTAATATTTGCCGCAATTTAGAGTAAGCTCTACGTTCGTTTTTATTTTAATAAAATAGAAGCGATTTACAACGGCAAATCTAAAAGCGAAAAAACTTGAAAAAAAACCGTCATATATTCACGAAGATGGCGTCAAATTTCTATAGAAGCACGCTTTGCAGAATAATATACTCCTAAGTTGTATCGCTATGCGTTAGGCGTCATCAGAATGCGAGATCTAGAGAACCAGAAATTGGCTTCGTTTCATGACAAATCCTTTTTCTGTGAGTGAGCCGCAAGCATGAAAACTAACTAAAGGCTTCAAGCGGCAAGAAACGAGTACGATAAGATTGAAGATTGCACGTCCTCTAGGGGCCTCAGTCGAGTTAGAGGAGTTCTCGAGGAAACAATTACTTTACTCCGGCATTAAAATACACGCAAGAAATGAATTCATAACAACGTATTGATCCGAATTTGCCGGATAACGTTGTTGGTCATTTTCAGAAATTATTGTTTAAAAGCACATTTCATTTCGAACAATGCTTTTTTCGCCATCGTCCCAGATAACGCCGTTCGCTAAATAATTTGCGTAAGTGATACGTTAAATTAATTTTTTTGTTTTTTCCGTTAAAGGTTATTTACCGAATACGTCTTTTTACCTAGACCTAATATTTTTTGTCGGAATTTTAAGATAGACGCTCTTCTTTACAATTCAAGTAATACGAAGATTTGTTGCTGCTTTTTCGACCTCTGTACTGGAACGGCAATAATTCGTTGGTTACCTCAGAAACATGGTTTTCGGGCGTTTAACGTATGTTAAAAATGGAAAGCAAACTAAAATCACGTATTTACATATTTTGAAAACTCGTATACCCATTTTATATTAATTTTCATTTCGAATAAAAATAGATTTTTTTTATGAAAACGAGGGAAAGTTTCGACGACTTTGGGCGTTCAAGGGGTAAAAGGTTTAAGTTTACCGAGATGAATTTGTAACGTCTACCACTGTATCAGTTTACAGCGCACTCGATTTCAAGTTTGTTCAACTATGATTGATCTGGAACGTCGTTCGCGCTTCCCAATTAATTCGCCTTCTTTAAGGTATTTGTGAAACTTTTGAAAGACGTAGGCGTAAAGAATCGGAACGTTAAAGTTTTAAAGTGCAAAAGAAAATGTTTGAAAATGTAATGCGCAATTACCTACAAACATAAAAATAGTTTTTCAAATAAAATAAATGTGTTTTCAATTAAACAAATCGACGATTTGTCGGTACATAAACAAGAGCGAAATTTATTTGAAATAAATAAATAATTTTCTTATTACCTATATTGTAGGTTTGTATGAAGTAGTTATATTTTAATTCAAAAAATCTATAATTTTATTTTAATATAACCAAATGGATTACAGTAATCCCTTGACATTCGCGGGGGTTACGTTCTAGGAAATTTTCTTTATTTTTTTATTTATTTGTAATCAATACCCTTATACCAAACGGTGCCGGACTTATTTTGACGCTAAAATGACGCAGTTAGTCGATTACGTAAAAAAATTACTTATTAATCTGTGGCTTACAAATTCCCCAACTTATTAACTTACCAAAAATAGCGAATATCTCCGGAATGGTTGGTATTCGGACCCATGTTAATTAACAATTTTTTGTTCCTTTCGGTCAGTACTATATGTTTGTAAATTTTTCCAACATCATTTTCTTAACACTCCGTATGTTTAATTATTTTTAACCATACTGTATAACGTCAATCATTTCAGGTAAAATATATATTACACGCGGGTAGGTGTAGTGATGTTCAATGCGAAATATAAAAGTGGTGCAGGGTGTATAAGATATAGTGTTACGAAAATTGTTACATTTTATTTGGACACCCTACAGGCGACGAAATTAAATCAAACTATACTTGTTTGAATCCTCCTAAGATGTCCTACTTCCTATATTTTTCCGGGGAAAAAAATCTTTTTTGTTTGAGCTTTATGTTATTACTCAGGAACCACGCGGATTGAGGGTCTGAAATTATAGATAATAGAGTGTTGAGCCGTGAGGTATCATGCGTGGGCATCCGACCATAGGAAAACCGGGCACACCCTCTAAAAAAATCAAATTTAAAAAAAGAAGATTTGCAAGAGACATGACTTATTAATTCTTATTACATTCACTAAAGCGCGCGCGCTCACACATACACACGTGTAGTACACCTTGCGTAATGTTAATGCCGCCGGTGCGGCTATAGTCGAAATTTCAGTTTTTGTAATTCGAAAAATACTTTGTTATAGAGTTTTGAAAAACTAGATAAGCTATAAGAATGTGTTATAAAATATAGGGGGTTCTATTTAAAATATTGAGGACGATTTTTACGTGAACTCGATAACGCTATTCAAGGTCACGCCAATGCCGCTATCTAACGAATTAATTGAAGCTTTATAATTTTGGGTCGAAATATTTTTCTCTAAAATGTCGCGTTTACGAAATTGTGCATCAGTAAGTTTCGATTTAAAATATACTTTCGAAATGAGAAATTATAATTTTGATATTTAAATAGATGTGTGATTATAAATTTATCGAATTTATTGGTTCGAGAAATTACTTTTATGCGTGAACAATAATAATTTTAAGTTAAGTATTATATACAAAAATCTTTATTCCGCCCATCACAAATCATGTAATTAAATCACTTTGCATGTCTATTTAATTCACTTGTAAAAAAGCGACATGTTAATCTTTGTGCGCTCTATATTTATACATTCTAATTTCAATTTTCATTTACATTTGCCCTCGTGCAACGCTGATAAAATTCTGTTTCAAATTGCTGCCATAATTTATAGTAAGTAGATTCACAAATTTGGCACGCAACAAGAAAAACCTACACGAGTATGCTTCATTATTTGCTTCTTTGTGTTTACCGCAAATTATATTCGGATCTTTAGCAATTTATAGTTAAGTGCTAATTGGACGACAATCGATATCTGTAGCTTGCCGAGATGAATCTCGTTTATTTTATTTTTTTTTCAGTAAATAACTCGAATCATCAGGATGTAGGTGTCATTCAGTTTTTGTTTCTAATTAACAACTGTGTCGGGTCTATGCCAATTAAAAGTTTTTGCTCGTTCGATGCGTTTTCGTCTGTAAGTAAGGGCACAACATTGTTAAGCTCGAACTGGAATTTTTGGTAGCCTTAAATTGCTAAAAATTAGAACGGAAGATTAAAAAATGAACGTTTTCCTGTTAATTTCCGTAAAAAGCTAATTTTTAATTAGTCTCCAATTAATTCCTGTTCTTACCTTACTTACAATTATGTACTTAGATGTCGTTTGTCTTTGTAAAAAGGAGTTGTTTGAAGTAGACAATTGACAACGACGACAATGTATACGTTCAAGGTAAAATGTAATCAAGAACATTATTAGAGCCAACAATTACTGGAATATCTCATCAGTCTTGATAATTAGGTCAGCGTAGAACGGAATTGTATTTGGAGTTCCTTTCTTGGTGCAATAATACGATTGCCTCAGTCAAAAGCACTTCGTGTTAGCGCGTAATGTCCTGCTCTTAACGCTCCATAAACGTTCCTTATACGGTTATTTCAAATCTGAGAGCGGGCTTTCATAAATACCGGTCCGGTAGTTTACGTGCTGAACGCACACATGAAAATTCAATGTAATTACTACAAGTAACTTTAACAGTGTCCGACACTTAACGCTAAATAATTAAGAATTTTCCACAAGTCCTTGATTAAATGGATTACCGTTCTGTACCTAATATATGCACTGTCGCACTAATAGCAACATTACAAAGCTCACACTTTTTCGAAAACTTTTATTGAGACGACGAAGTAACAACAAATCATTCCAAGAATCATTATCAAGATTGAATTTAAATTCTCTCATACATTATATGTACCATTTACATAAAAATGATGTATCGATATTAATAGTCTGAGTGTAAGCGCTGATGCAGCTGTAGCTGTGCTCGTCAGATAAGAGTACATCACTTCAAATCCATTATGTCTCTTTTGAGAAATTTACTACTTGCTCGTTTTGATGGCGAGAAAAATAGAAGGTACCGTACACGACGGAGGGCGAGAAGCGCTTTTCCTCATTGAATTATTCATTGCTCGCTAAGTTATGCCACAGCAAAAATGGCCAATCAGACCAAGATTTAGAACATCGCTCATCGTTTGGATGTAGATAAAGGTTTCAATAGAACGACGAAATTATGGCGTTTTATTAAAGAACACGCGATATATTATTTAATCTTGTCGCAAATAACAACTACATCTGATTTCTCGGCCGTTTACAAATTGTATGCGTTTAATTTAGTTAGTTACGTGAAAGTAAAATATAGAAATTCATTTATAATCTCTTAACAACAATCTAACGATAAGGTCCTTAACAAAATCTAGATGGCCGTAATTAATACAAGTTAAGTATATACGTTGTATTTCTTGAAATTCATAATCAGATTTTAAGCACCGTTTTGAACATTTTTAAAAAACTTTATTTCTATGTATTTAGTCGACCTTTAGGCGGGCAGTTTTTTTTCCTAATTCTGATTGTAACAAGGAAGGTCGAACGGCAGGGTTAGTACCCGGTACCTTTTTCGAGTTTGACACTACATTTTTGCATACTGTACAATTGTAAATTACCGAAAGTCACGGAAAGCTTCTAAATACCTACCTAAATTTTGTAAATATTTATTTTTTATAATGTTACCGCCGAATGTTACTTTGTTTACTTTATGAGGTACCGGGTACCTTCAGTATATATTTACGTATATTTATCTATTATGCGCAAAAAATATAAACGATGTTAATCTTTACAAAATCCTTTATTTACAAGATATTTTTATAAATTTGGAGTTAACGATAGCTAGTGACTGATTGAAAACTTATTCAACTTATTACAACTTTATAACTTACGTTGCAAGTTATCGTAATTGCATGTTATATAAATTGGTTGAATTGTTTGTATAAATGTCAGGGTAAAACAAGGTTTTTTTCATGCAACACAACATTTTCTAGTTTTTCGTCTTTTATTGTCGTCACCTAACATACGTGACACACATGATGTGTGCTTACGATTAGTTCTAACTGAATGGTCTTTTAGGGGAGTTGTTGTGGTGTTGGTGACGGTGATGGTGATGGCGAGAGAGTATTTTTCTTTCTAAATAGTTGATTCCATTGTTGTTCTTCCGTAATAGTAACCAATTACCAATGCATTTCGTTTTCTAATATTAATATTTGGTAAACGGATGATTTTTCTATAGATCTTTGAGAAACATCCGACGTTTGCGGACGAAATCGCCCTGCAAAGTAGAGCATCAAACCGTATAATTTTGCAATTTCGTATATAGATGCTGTTGTCAGATTTAAAATGAAAAATGTATTTTAACCGCGGTTTACACCCCCATACAGTTTAGAAAACATGTGTAAAATTCACATAATTGACATAAATTCTATAAAAAAAATGCATGTGTACAACAGGCCAAAAGTAAGTTAACAAATGCGCTTTTGTGTTTCGCTTAAAAACCCTACGGTTGGTTACCCTATCGTCACTAGAAATTGACACTAGATTGACATATTCTAATGTAAACTTTCGAATTGACTAACCGAGATTCGTCGCATAAGGCCGAAAGCTATTTATTTGCAATTACCAACGTTCAGTAATAATTAGACTTGCGAATATACATATGAGGATCCTAGAAGCAAAGTATTTATGTGACAAAATTACATAAAATGAGTACACTTTTTAGAAGTACTTAAAATGATCTAAGTAAAATGTTTGTTCTCTACTGCTCTTTTCAATTCAAACACTTAACTTCTTATTAGTGATTTCTATATGACGCTTGGAGCGCAAGGGATTCAAGTAATGCACGTGTATCGTCCTTGAATGACAAACAATTTGTGCGAAATCTGCGAGTATCTTGTGCGTAAAACCCTCATGTTTATATAAAATAACTGTTTATGAAGTATTTTTAAATTTAACCGACTGTGTACTTAATACGAAAAACTCATAAACAAAAAAAAACATTTTAACTTTCTTATTCATTTTTAAATTTTAATTAAAAAATAATAATGGAAAACACATTACAGCATTCAGTGACAACTGCGGAAGTCAAAATAAAAGTCACTTGATCGTAAAATTTTGACTATACATGAATAAATGGATAAAAATACACATGCGTTGGAAAAATATTTTCTTAACAAAAGATGTTCAGATGTTATTGTATAATTTATTTTATTTCAGTGCCTAACGAGATTTGAGCGGTAATACGCGACTTTTTATTTTTAAATGACGCCCTACATATTTTTTACAGTTTTTTAAAAGAACCATCTTTTCTCTATGCGGCGTTAAAAAAATATTGTGGCGGTAGATGACAAAATTGCACTGTTAGACACGATTAAAGTTGAAAAACGTCCTATTTCGCAATATCATCTAGTAGCCACGAAACAAAATATTCAAAAAATTTAATGCGTTTTTATACGTAGTTTTTACAGTGTGTTTATGTGTGGAAACTGAAATAATTGTGCTAAAAACGTTCGTTTATCGAAAAATGACTTGGTAGACATGATTTTAGTAATTAGTGAATCAAATTGTTTTATTAATAGTATGAAACAATGTATTTAGAAAAATAAGGCAGAACAAAGTAAAGTAGTTTTGCTTCTAGTGACCTCATACATATGTGGTTGTCGGAAAAAAATAGGAGTAATTAATTAAAATAATATCTGGAATACCGCATCTCTTGTTATTTATGTATGATTTTCTCGAATATTGGTTCATTTTATCGAAATTCAACAAGTACGTTTTTTATCCTGAATTGTCTGGGAAATCCGAAAATGACCTTAAAAATATAAAAACCTCTGGAATATTAGAAGGTTAAAAAGGTTGGGGATGGCTCACCTTTGGCTCGATTGAAGTGATAACAAAAAAACCTATTCAACAATTTTAAGTACTTTAATTTATTACGTAGGTAATTATTAAATTTCAACGAAGAATAAAAATATTATCTACCTATGTATTTAAAGAAATGATTTTTATTTTGCTATAAATCGTTTATAGTGATCTTTTATGGTATAATAATTGTCAGTTCGCCCCTTGCCGAGTCCGTGCAATTTATTTATAAAAAAGCAATTGTCAAAGTACAATACGGTCTTTTATCGCGCTTCCATTATTCTTGTCAGTTTTAAAATTATGTGATATGTTTAACTACTTTTTATATTTTTATTGAGTTGATGATTGAAGCTTAAAAAAATCCCGAATTGAGGTGCACGTAAGGATTACAATTATTCTTTTATTGCCACTTCTATTATTCATTATTTGCATTTTTTTCCACATAAAAAAATAGGTACCTACATACCTAGTATGAAATATTTGGTTCGTGAAATTAGGTTTGTTTTATTGTATCTAATAAGTTTCGTTTTTACATAGATGTGATTATATATAGAGTGTCCCAAAAACAGTTCTCAAACGAAAATGGTAGAAAGTAGACGAGATTTCATTAAAAACTTATATCGTCACGTTCGGAACGGCTTAGTTTTTTTGCTCGTGGCTATGAATTTGTTTTTTGAATAACAAAATTTGACTATAGCTCTTAAACTATTCGGTCAATTTAAATTAAAAATAGTTTTAAAAAGTTATTTAATTCCTTGATTATTCCCAGAACTTCAAAGATTCTTATCTGTTTCGCTATGCTGAAATTTTTGTAAGTTGCTTGTGTACGCACATCAAAAACGTGCCTTTTGATTTAATTCCTGGCAAACTTTTGCAAACTTGCTTTTTGTGTTGCGAGTAATAGGTATGTCCGTTATAGACTATTAACAAAAAGAAATAATCATTTCAGAAGTAATCAGGAACACATCAAGAAGTAGTAGATACTTGAAATATCAAAACTTTTATGTCACGAAAAAAACGATACATAAGATATTTCGTGTTTGTATTAGTTTTTAATTTTGTCTATTAAATAGAAAATCGTAAGTAACTAATTATCATTATTAAATATCGTTGCTAGTATGGCCTATCCAAACCTATATGCAATTCACGTCATCAAAAAAAGTTACTAGATTGTTTATTTGTAATTCGGTTTAAAAGTTTGGAAAGCGACATATTCTATAGATGATTTACTTGCGCACATATTAGATGGTATAAAGAAAGACTACAATTTACTAGAACTGTAAAAATACGAGGTACGAGGTGACAGCACCGCGTGAAACGTCATCATCTAGTAACCTTCTATTGATGACGTAGATTGCATATAGGTTTGGACGAAGTATAGGTAAATAATATTATATTACAATTAGATTAAGGGCCGATCTTTCTACATCCTAATAAATTTATTTGCCAGATATTTGCCATGGAAACAATTGTTTGAACGAACGTTTCTATGGTAACTATCTGTCAAATGAATTTATTAGAAGATGGAAAGATCGACCCTTATATTGATAAAACTCTAAATTACCAAAGAAATTACTTGTTTTATTACAAATGTGAACAGATTATATTCTCGTAGGTGCAAAAATAGTAATAGGAAGGTAGGCCAATCGAATAAGTAGAAATGCGATTACAAAGTGCGTTATAAGGTAACAGTTTCTTTTCTTTTTTATGTTCAACTGCTGGTTATCTCCGGGCATATTTTTCCTTTTATGTGCTCGTCGCAGCATTTTTTATCTTGCTTTAAATTTTTTCATGCTACGCTACGAGCAACAGCATTTATGATACACACAACGTGGAGCGATACTAAATGTTGGAAGACCGTCCACGTTGTAAAACGCAGATCGTTATAAGTACGTTAAAAAAGACACGAGCCGCATCTTTTCCATTAAAGAAATCAATTTCAGTATTTACGATGCTGAATTAAAAGTAATTTAAGAATTCATTTAAGTAATGAAGTAAATTGACTTCAGTAAATTGAAGAATATTTATTCAATTTTGCTCTTTCTCTGGATAATTGCTTTAAAAATTTAAAATTCAATATCTACTTACTAAATTTCATCTTTAAAAGTGTGTAGGTACCTGTTGCCAAACTAACAATAAGACATTCGAAAAAATATAAGTAGACATGTAGGAGGTATTAGGTACTTACCTACTAGATAAAATCTTTTTAAAATAGTAAATTTTACTACGACTTCAGTTTTAAATCAAGATTTTATTAATAAACTTTAATGCTCACCTAATATATTTTTTTAACATGTTAATTGTAAATGATGTAGAAATAATAATGTGACGTATAATCAGACAACAGGCATATTTGAATACCTATATGAATGGCAGTTTTATGAATAGAAGTAGTACGTAAGCAACTAACGAAAAATGTATTAAGTATTTTAAATAATACCTGTTAAGTAAATCGAGATTATCGAAATTGATATTAGCTTCTATTAATAGATCTATCAACTAGAGATATTTAATATTATAAACTATTTATTTTGAAAATAACTTCCGAAAACACGAATTCCTGCTGTTGCTGACATGCATTCCGTAACATAACACAGCTTTTAGAGCTTTAATTTCAATTTAAATTCATAAGCTTAAAGTTTACTCGCTGTTTTGCGATCAATCAAATTAAAATATGCCGTTTTTATTTGTACATGTTAATTGTTCAAATTCGGTGTCGAGTTGTTTTCTTTTTTTGCTTGATTGCCTTTCGCTAAGTTTGGATATTTTTAATGGGTAAAAGTGGAATTTCGTTGGACATGTTATAAATATAATTTTGATTAATAGGGGAGATCGGGGCATAATGATTCCTTTAAACTTTGTTCGGCTCTGGTAAGTCGGTACATGCTTAAAAAGATAGAAGTTTAGGATTTTGTATGTAGGTACAATCGGTTCCTTTAATTTTGACGCCCAAACCTATATGCAATTCACGTCATCAAAAAAAAGTTACTAGATTGTTTATTTGTAATTCGATTTAAAGTTTGGAAAGTGACATATTCTATAGATGATTTACTTGCGCACATATTAGATGGCATAAAGAAAGACTACAATTTATTAGAACTCTAAAAATACGAGGTACGAGGTGACAGCACTGTGTGAAACGGCGTCATCTAGTAACCTTTTATTGATGACGTGATTGCTTATAGGTTTGGATAAAGTGTAAATATCTAACTGCGATAAAGTGACTCTTATCGACTCGAGCGAGGTGTCATTAATTTAGGAGCCCTTTGTACCCCAAAAATTGATTTATTTTATATAACTTTAATTGTTTCGTTTACCTTAACCTATGTTAATATTTCACTATACGGAATTAAATAAATACAGTGAAATCTCTCGCGGGGAGCACCTCTTTAAAGCGACCACTTCTAAAAGCGACCTATATATGTAGGAACAATTTTAAAACAGCCTATTTATTAAGGTTAAGGGTTGTTGTTCTTTAACCCGACCGCGACCGTCAAATTTTTGTATAAGCGACCACTTATTTCGATAATTGAGGTTTTTGAATCTATGTATTTGCGAATTTTAACTGGGACCAGCAAATCTCGATATCGATATTGAATTTTTAATGAAGATGAAGAAATTGAAAATGTGGCAGGTTGAGATTGACAGAAGGAAATACTCGTCACCCTAACAATCCGAATCGCGCCGAAGAAATTTTATCGGAAGAAGAGGATCAACCGTTAACTGTACTCCTAAGAGAAAGTTTGAATCTGTTTCAGGGTTAAAACAACCTGTATCGTAACGCAGGCAACTATAAAATGATCGAATTAAGTACAGAAGTTCAAACTATCATATTTTAGAAAAAAGAGGTTTAAATAAAAAAAAAACAGTACAAAAAGGTCGATAAACAATGCTGCATAAGTATTTTAAGCAGCATTCGATATAGTACACTTTTATATTACCCAATAAAAAAATAATTTTAAATACATTCGTTTTACGCAATACATAATGAAAAGGAAAAAATAAGCCAAAAAGTAAACAAAATATATGTATTTGAAATAGGTGACTCTAACTTCGTATTTGACATTTTATGCAATTCTAATAAAAGACATTCTCCTAATAACATTTTTGTGTATTTTCTAAAATTAGGTGCTTTATTTTTGAGCCGATTTCAAATTTTTGAACGTTCCTCGTATACGAAAGGCTGTATTCAAATTTTGACGTGTTGTATTTTGAATTTGGAACTATGTAGAGATTTTTGCAAAAGATAAATTTTTTTGAGAAATTTCAAATTAAAAAGTTTTCCATTTATGTCCAACATTATGCTGGTCACTGTATACAAAACACGTATTTTATAAAAGATACAAGTTTTAATGTGTTTTAATGCCGTTCGTTTAATAAAACAAAAAAATGTTGACATGTTTTTCTTGTTTTACAAGGTTCTGCATACATATATTTTTGTTTTTTTATTCTCTCATTCTCCCTTAGACGACCATCTCTAAAGAATACCAATTTTAAGTCGTAAAGAGCGCGATCGTCTTAGAGAGGTTTCACTGTATATCTAGTAGGTAACTACATACTTATTTCTACAAATATTTAAAGAATGCGCTTACTTTAGATCAGACGTCACAAAAACTATTTTTTTTGCGATAACATTTTTATGAAACTACAAAAGTTGGTTACCACAGCAATGGAACAAAACAGTATAAAAACAAACCAAATACATCATCATATGCGTTGAAATAAACCAAAAAAAAACTTGCGTTTAATATTTTTTCGTAGTCTATCTAATTGAAAAGGTATAGTCAATTGCGCAGTTGCTTTTGTTACGCCCTGTATAAACTCACCAGTCGCTGAACGAGATTAATATGTGATAAATACAGTCTCTCGTGAATACAGTTTAATATCAATTAGTTTTTAAAATGATGAAATCAGTGTAATTAATGAAGGACAATGGCGACTTAAGTTAGTATAGATATTTATAGAAACCCTTATACAAAAAAATATTGTTTTAGTATAAATTCTGCTTTTTCATCTTAATTTAGAAATTATAAAAAAAAAAACTTTATAAGTCTCTAGGTTTGCTTAAAAATAAATTCCACTTTCTCGGATTATTATACTCGGAATAACCAAAATTGTACGAAGCGCTACATTTCAAACTAATTTGCATTCAACAAGGGTTTCGATGTCTAATCTGCGAATTCACAAAAGAACGTCTTAAGTTTTAAACAGAAATTAGCATATCAAAATACTGCTTTAAAGGTTCGGCGGACCGCGAATCCTCAGATGTCCTGTGCGGCGACCGGAAGATGCGCATTTTCAACATGTTTCCAAGGATTTTGTAACGTAGCAATCCGGCTATAGGTATATTGTGTCCATAATAGGTTCATGAAAAACGACGAAGGTAATTTCCGTTCATACGGGGAACTTAATTAGATTTGCATAAGCGATTTTAATGCATCGAACATCCGTTTTCCGGGATCGTGCGAGAGTCCTAACTTATTATTCTGCGAACGCCATAATTTGTAAGAAAAACAACAAACGAAGTGGGTACCTAATATCTATATAATACGTCGTGTAAGTTTTGCGTAATTAAATTTACAATATCCAGAAATAATTCTCGAGTATTATTCGATAATAAAAATAACTTTTATTTGCCGTTCTATTTGAAAAATTGAAAGATTAGATTGCGACTCAAGGTAAAATAAATTGAAGCAGCTTTATGTGCTTACGTTGCCGGCGACGATGCTTTCATTTATCTTACCTACGGGTTTGTTTCTAATAGTTAGGAAATAATTATTTCAGGTTATATATACCTTTTTGTGTTGGCAAGAATTCATATAGAAATTTAGCACAGGTTAAGAGTACAATCTTTTACATTTTAATCTACTTAACTTATTGAAACTTTTTTTTCGGAAAATTCAAAAATTATACGAAACACTGGAGCTTTTTAGCTTTTGTATGTGCAAATCTCGCATAAAATCAATTAAGTGCAAGTTATCACCAATCGCATTCCCTTATGCGGTATTTTATATCTAAATGTTGATATAAATTTATAAAAAGGAAGCTGTTCTATTCCTTAGGCTGCCGTATCATCAGGATAACTGCTGTGTTGTGTCAGAAATGTCGCTTTCCGTCTCTTATACAGAACACACGAGGTTAATAATCTTCCCCTAAAGGTGTGCGTGCATCTCTATATACGTAGAGGGAGCATTTCATTTCATGACATCCCGTTTGCGTGTTTAACCTTCGCCTTATGCTGTCGTCGGGGTCTAAAACATCAGCCGGTACGTCCTATTGCCCATTGCACCATTTGTCCTCCCTTCAAAGTAATAATATTGCCTTTGAGCAATAGCTAACCATCACATGACACGCAGTTTCGTTCGGAAACATGCATGGGGCTCCGTTTTTTTTAAATTCAACATGTGCTGCAACCGCATCAAATAAAGTTTTCATTATTGGTATGTACCTGGGCATCTTTCTTACCTATAGATTTTGAAAATAAACGAATTTAAACAGTTTAGAAACTCAAATCTCGTTTTAGGTAAATTGAATTACGTTTTCTCCAATTACTATTATTGTAATATAGGGAATTGAATAATTTTCAAATTGTATTACACCTACATAAGTCGTCGCAGCGGTTATATTTATGCGGATAGAGCGTAAACGGCATCTTTAACATTTAAGAGTTTTTTTTAAATGTTTTTAAGCGAAAAATCGTCGTTGATTGTAATAGTTTAACAGCCGGTGACACTTTTTGGTACGTCATCGGGTAATGAATAAAGACACATTTCTCATGAAACACGAAAGATTGCTCCTTTAATTCTGTACCGATGAAAATAAAGTGGTTGATTTAAGTTAATTTTTCTTTGTGCATTTATACGTCACGTAGCAGTGAGATGTGAGTTTCCGCCAAGTCGCCCTAAGACATATAAATGGGCAACAAAAATTAACTTAAATTAATCCTTTTGTTCCCATCGGTAGAGGATTAAAGGAGCAATTTTCGCGTTTCGAATAGGCATTTCACACATGTTTCATGGGAAATACGTCTTTATTCGTTACCCAAATGACGTACAAAAAAATGTCACCGCGACTCTACTGCAATATAAGTATAAGTAAAAAATAATACCCTTATTGCAGTTGAAACGTTTAATGATAGAAAATCAGGAGTTTACGATTCTATTTGTAGAACATAATTTTATATAAAAAAGTTTAAAAAGTATCGTATATACGCCCACTTTTTTGAACAAAATCAGCTGAAAATGCAGGGCTGGGCATAAGTGTTTAAATGCCGAAAATTCGACGTAATAATGTCGAGTAAGTGACGAAAATAAAGGACAACAAACGGAAAATCAACTTAACCTATACGTAGATAACTTGCCTGGCGCCTCGTTCGTTCGCATTTTTAGATTCAATTACTCATAGGATACATCCCGAGAGCTGTCAATTTTATAAAGAAAAGTGCGTGTAGCTGTTTTTTTTAAAATTTTTCTTAGAAAGTGCTCGAGACTTCATAATTCTTAAGAAAAGTTCGAGACCGAAGGCCGAGGGTTTTTCTTATGAATTATTAAGTCGAGAACGTTTACTATTAAATACGTTTGTTTAAAATTTGGAACTATTTCGAGAGCAAATTAAGTGAATAATGCGTATTTAAAAGCCAAGCGCAGTTTTATCGCGATTAAAAAAAGCTGCAAGCATTTTAGCCGGCCTAATAAAACTGTCGTTGATTGATATTTGAAATTTCACGAACTGTGATTGGTCGTTAGCAAATGAGTGAAATAACCTCCGCAAAAGTTCAGAGTGTTCTTATACACAAGTTATTTTCGATGAAATTTCGTTAGAATATAAGGGGATGGGCTTATACACGGACGAGTCATTTTTGATGGACTTTCCGCTTAAAAATAGAAGATGGGATTATGCACGAGTATAAGTCTTTCTAATAAATACTTTAACAGAAAAGGTAATAATCCTTAAGCCCGTTTTTAGTTTAATACCAATTTTTTCTACTTCCTAGGGACCTAAAATATTCATCGATGAAAACTTTGTTTTTCCATTTCCATTAATGAGAATGAGAAACATATTACACATCAATTACATACACGTGATAAGGTTCATGTTTTAATTATATCGAGTTAAGTACTTACGCAACTCGATATTGGTTATATTGTCTCTAGTAACTTTATTTTATTTTTTAACGGCAGTGTTTATAAATGATGATTTGTTTAGCTAGTCAGTGAAAAAAGTTTGGTTTTTTGGATATTTGTGTTTAATTTTTCTTTTAAATCTTATACTTTTTGTTAAATAGGTATTTGTTTCACAAATTGAAATATTATTTTTGTTTCAAAGTACTTACCTATTTTATTTAAGTTGTTAAGATTATAGATTTATAGTTATTTAGTTCAACATAAAATACTCGCAGTTTCTTTTTATCCTCATACTCGAACGTTTTTTGTTTAGATCGAATTAGATTTCTTTGTAGATTAAAATTAACACATCTTGTTTTTTTTTTAATGTAGATATCTTAAATATGGCTATCGCGCTTGATTTATTTTAGTAATGTGTAGGGTTTTCTACACACGAACAATTTGTAGCCGTTGAGGTCATCTTCAAACAATTATTATCGTAGTTCAACGCGTAGTTCAAATCAATAACAAATGAACTGTTAATGAAAAGCATTGTCCGATGTTAGTAATATCTCTGGTTGTTTGAAGCACACATCAAACACTCGCAATTTCGTTCAAAATAACCATGGAATTGTTGAAGCAAACCATGTTCAAGAATTTTCGAGAGCTGATATTATGTACCATATTTCACATGGGTATAAAATAGCACATATGATTTTTCTGGTGTAATTGAATTAACACGTAGGCATTTATGATTTTTATGGTTTTATCGGAGCTTAACGTTTGATTTTTATGATACGGGCACCTTCACACCTAGTAACTTTATTTTATTTTTTAACGGCTCCATTTCGCATTATTTATTGTGTCTATAAATGACGATTTGTTTAGCTAGTCAGCAATTGAATTAACTACTGCAAAAATGAAAAAAAGTATTAATTTGGTTTTCTGAATATTTGTGTTTAATTTTTTTTTTATTTAATCTTATAGGTTTATATGCTGGACGAGCTTATTACGAGCAGTTTTTATTGAACATTTTGTTGTTCCACATTTGCGTGGAATGTTTGTTTAAAGTTGTATGATTACACACCATAAAAACATTAGTGTCGTCCATAATATTAGATTATGTATGCGTATTAGCTAGACAAAATACTATGATAATTTTTATTTTTCCTATATTATACACATAACTTATAACAAAGGATAATATGAATAATATTCCTTTGTATTTAAAATTACATCGCATAACATAAATTTCAAACTATTTTACGTCCATTATGGAAAATAGTGATATTTATATTGATTTTCTTTGTTACGTAATTTAGGTCACTTATTACAAGAATTAATTTTTAGTTTTTTCGTTTAATTGATATGCTGCATAAATTGTTATTATTTAAGTACATACGTTGCTATAATAATTGACGATAATTGTCTATTGATGACCAGCAAAAACAAAATTAATTATATAAATTCATACAAGGTTTGTATTTGGGCGTTATAGCATAATTTTGGAGAAAAACCTATTGTTAGAAATTGAACGAGATAACGAGAAACCATGTTACATTTTTGTTATATCTACCTACATTTTATTTGTCGTTATCCTTTAAAACAAAACAAAACTTCTTTTCAAGGTATGTGTACCGCAACACCTGTCGGTTATTTTTTAGATGTCATTAATCGTCGTCCAACGTACGGTACTTAATTTGAATGATTAAATAACTAAAATATTTATTCTGTTAAGTATTCGTTTCCGTCAAAAGAACGATTAAATCGAACAAAGAAGCTTCGTATATTGTTTAATGAGTTTAAATATCGCGAAGAAAACATCCGAGCAATACATAAAATTTCAAGTGCGACAGCATAAATATTTATTCAGATTAAGTTTAATTATGTGCTTTTATAACTTACCGAAACTACAGCAATCGCAACGAACATAAATTTCATATAAAGTATTAGGGTAATGCCCAGCGTTGGTGCACAAATGGACTCGGAAAGTCCAACTACCCTGAGGTACCATTATTTGTGGTGAAATGTAGGTGAGATAAAGAAGCGTCTAAAATGGAAGTTGTACATCTTTATCTACTCATTGTTACTTATCGTCACTTTATTTCTAATTATTACGCAAAAGCTTTTATCTACGTAATGAATGTCGTGTTGTGAATGTTTACATTAACAAATTGTTACGGTGATGTTTATCAGAAATATATGGTTATTGGGTATTAAAAAATTTTAAAAATAATGTGGATTTGGAATAAGATGGACGTTTATAATGCATTTACGAAATATATATTATTTAAGAAGATGTTTGATCTATGTAAATAAATCGGGTACATAGTTATGTAATTAACTATAATACAGATAACGTTCTTGTAAAGGGTGTCTCAATAAGAGCGCCGAATTTAATTTTTCAATTAAACTAACACATTATTTATTTCAAAAATGAAAATATATTTGTTTCGTTGTAAAATGCCAGACAAATGCGCATCACGGATCTCCTTGCAAGCTCTTGCCTTTTCGATTAAATTTAAGATAACATCGTTGCATAATTGTGGTTCGATTGTGGCAATAACACGTATGCCAATAAGTCACAAACAATCAGTCAACTTAATGCGGAGATCCAACGCGTTATTGCTATCATCGAACCACAATTTACAGACACCCTTTACCTATAACTTACGAAATTAAATAAGCTGCGTAGTCGTGTATGTCTGCGATAACGTGCTGCGTTTGTTACGTGACGGGCACTTGCTATGTTAATTAACGTACACGCAAATCACCCACATCGAAAATAAACACAATCGGAAATATAAACGAATAAACATAATATAATGTTAAATCCGAAATTTAAATCTACTTGCAAAACGTAGTTTCTTGTTAATTAATTTTTGTTCTTTATTTTCTATTGCTACTAAAATAACGCAAGTAGATAAATACCTACTTATTAAATTGTAATTGTTTGTTAAATGTTTCTTTTGTTTTTTTTTTTAGTTTTTCGAAGTATAAATTATATGAGGTAGGTTCTCGTTCGCAGTTTCAATTTTAAGCGAGCCTTATCCACCCTTGTCAAACTTCGAACCCTCTCCTCCTCGTGTTGAAGTCATTTTTTGTTGCGTGGGTAATGGTAAAAAATAAAAATGCCATTCTTTTTGTTCAAAATCTACGTTCAAAGTTAAAATCGTTCAAAGTAAAGCCATTTTGCGGTGATTTATAATTGTTGTATGTATATTATACCATTCTATATATTTTTTATAATTTTAATATACTGTGTGACTAGCACATTCACATGCACATGTATGTGCTACTCGCGTGACTAGGGAAAACCAACTCCCCTATGATAGATCATCTTATACTGCATGTAATAAAAATAATTAACTATGTGAATTCACAAAATGGATGTCGTGTAGCTCTAAAATTACTAAATGCAATGCTATCAGTTGCTTGAAACTTAATTGTAATACCTACCGTATTCGACGGTTTATAGCTTTTGCAACATTTATATCGATTAAAAACAAACGTTAAAACAACAAAAACGTCACTTTTCTGTATATATTATGACGAATGTAACGAAACCTATAAAAGTGAGATATATGTAGTTATACCTAAATTAAAATAAAAAATCGATATCGTTTTGAAAATTACGTTGTACTTATATCAATTTACGTCTAAAATTTATTATACCTAAACAGTTGATGGATTTTAGAACTAGTTCGAAAGAGCTTAATAAATCTGGTCGAAATAAAATAATGATTTTTTCGGATTCTAAAGTTACTAAAAAGCTTTTACTCTCCTGGGCATTTGTTGGTGGTTTACAACACTGACAGTTGAGCATTATTCTTTCAACTGCTAATACCCTGTAATTTATTCTCACAGCCTGCAGTAAAACATCCCCAAATCGAGCGATGCCTCATTGGCCGCGGTGCTGCGGCGGTCAGCAGATATTGACATTTTACCATTAAGAGATGAACTTTCGCTGAAAATACCTTTAGAACCCTATATAGTTTTCTCGACGTTACCGTACCACCACGATTAGCGTTTTCAATATAGGTACGCTTTTAAACAACAAAACTATTTCCACAAATAAAATCGGCGTATTTCTATCGCAGATTACAGTCGTGTTTAGTTCGAAAAGGCCGTTCTGCAGCAGGCCGATCCGAAGCTATAAAATCCGACACACCGCTCGCCCACAAAATGGATATAAATCGTTAGATACGACAACCAAGAAAAACATTGAGATTCCAAAGGAAACTTCGTACCTAAATAAACCTGAACGCGGATTACAACTGCAGATTTGTGTAAGAAGTAATTTGGAAGAAAAGAGGCAGAAATAAAAATTTTTCTCAATTACAAGTTGAAAACTGTAACGCCACGTTAATGGCGTTAGCGAGTGATATTAAACGTATTAACTTTCAACGATATTAGTTTTTGGTGAGCTTAGAAATAATTAAATTAGGGCGTAATAACAGAATGGTTGAATGAAAAGCAATTCGAAAGAAATTTGACGATTTATTCGAAAATAATTGAAGTGATTGTAAGATCGAAACGAGTTGTTACATTTTCGAATTAACGATGAACTTTTTATATATAGATATTTATTATTATAATAAATATAAGAAAGACATAATTGATTTTTATGAGAACAGAAAATTTTACGGGCCGTGAATGTCTCTTTAATGTCTTATAACACTATATAACGTTTGATTTACAGTTTTAAACGAAATATTTACTGAATTTTATAAATATTTTTACATAGAAAATCTCTGCAGAATATTTTGATAAAAATAAATCATAAGTTACGTTTGTCAAAAACAGAGGGAGGAGTTCTGTTCACAATAATATTACGCAAATTATGCATTGCAGTTTAAATTTGTTATTTCATGTTTAAAAAATTAACGTTAAACGATGCCGATAATATTATGGTATTATATCTTATAGAGTTTTCGGATTAAAAATTACAAAAAATGTAAAGTGAACTGCGGCCCAAAATTGCCCCATTAAACTTTAGTCATTTCTAAAATGAATAATAATTGAGTTATTATACATACATAATTTTCTATTTGCATCTCTTGTGCATCTCAGTCAATTTAGCGAGTTGATTTCTATTGCAAACGAATGGTTTCTAATTTTGGTAATTTTTTAAATGTTATAAACGTATACAATTTCAAAAAAACAACCTAAACGATCACGTAAACGTATTCTTGTTGTAAAATATTCACAGGAAAATGAATTATAAATCGATATCTAATGGAGGAAGGCCGATGAACAAAATGGACAAAAGATAAAAAGCCCAATACAAGGAGGCCTTCCGATCTCCGACCACCCAGAAGATGACATGAAAGTTGGACTTGCACCTCAAGAGAGACCGAATAAAACAGAAGAAAAACAAGACAACGTCTTGAATAAAAGAAGAATAATAAATTAATATTAAAACCTCTACTTACATATTATCGAGCAATTTACCAATAATAAGTACAAAGTCTACGTACTTTAAACGTATAACGTTAAATATACACGTTCGATAATTATTGATGTGTAAATTTCATATTATAAAATTAACCTTTAGATTTCATAAGATCGTGATATGCATTTTTATTGATTTTTTTTGTTTGATGTCTTTTGTGCTTAGAATTAGATTTAGGGGAGACTGACAATGAGTAGAATTATTGCATAGGGGAATAAAAAATGGTCTACGTGTACTAAAACTTGCTACACTAATGTAACTATGTGACCGTTCCTTTCGATTTGGCTTTGGATTTATTTAATTCTTCGTGTACTTTTCGAATAGTTTAAGTTATTCAAAACTACTATTTTATCGTCAATTTAGTTTCAGACAACTCGTTTATTCTTTGTTTTTAGACCTCTACAAAGTTGCTTTGCACCGAGTTAATTATTACAACTGAACTGTTGATTCGGAGGATTTTAAAGCTTCAAAGAGGACAGATATTAAAACCTTAAAACAACAGGGGTTAGGTTTTTAATAATGGTATAACGTCTAATAATGGTTAGTCGAAGTAAGATATTTATTACGAGAGTATTGCGTTGGTGGTGTTCATTACAAAATTTGACATGTTTTAAAAATTACAACGGGTTATAAATATCTACTAATTACTCGTAGATGATTAATGGCGAAAGCCCCACCCAAAAAAAATATATATCTACCTTAAGTATTCATATAATATTACGTTTTATTTGACGTTACAGCCACTATTTACAATTTTAATATTGAAAACATATGTACTAAAAATCGGAATCATTGTTCTACTTAATTTCAGAACTATTTTTAAATTTTGTGTCAAAATAATCTTCTTGAGATAGGTACCTTTTTACTGTAATAAATTCTATTCTGTTGGTCAACGTCATCCTTTGAACAGCTGCCTTTTCCAATTCAATTTTTTTTGTATCTCTCATCTTTTTATATCTTTTATGTTTCTTATTGTCGATCTATCATCGTTTATGCAAAGTCTACTTTATAAACGGTTTTTTTTTCGAATTATGTTGTTAATTTAAAGTTCACATTCAAAGAATAGCAATCGCAGACACTGAACAATAATAACATAGAATCGAGTCTATTGAATTCCTTACGATTGCACCAAAACATAATTTCCTATAGTTCCTATTGTTTCCTATTGGTTGATATCCACTATATTACTATAAATTTATACACTTAAGGGATCAGTAGGGTAATCTTGCCTTTTTTTTCGATAATTTTTTTTTTATAGAAATTTTTATTCTACAATAAAACTTTTTTTACATGTCATTAGGTATATTGTGGAGTGTGTAAAAAAATTTTTTCGGAATTTTTTAATGTCATCTGTCGGAGATGTGGCTGGATGAAAAAAGTGTAGTTTTGAACTGGCCGCCACGATTTCTCATGTTTGGATCGTCTGAAACATAAAAACTCAATTGATTATTGAAAAGTACATAAATGGTTATCGTCCCTACTAGAATCATGAAAAATGTTAATAAATAAAAAGTTATCAACATTCTTATTTTTGTCGTTTTTTTCCCCATGTTTTTTAACATAAATTTTGTCATAACATTGTTAATAATTAATGAAAAATCATGATTCTAGTAGGGACGATAGCCAGGCGTTTTGTGAACATTTTAAAAAAAAATTTAAGCAAATCGGTTGAGTAGTTCGGCCGGAATCATGGCGGCCAGTTGAAAAAGTGTGTTTCGAGAAAAACGCGTTTAAAGTTTAAGGTACCGAAAAAGTATACAAAGATGGACATAAACGTTGAAAAATTGACGTACCCCTAATCGGCCATGCCTGCTTCGTAGAAAACACCCTCGACATCGTCATATAGCTCGTTTTCGAGTGATCGATTTGCCCTGATGTCCAACCGGTGCTCCTTTGACACCTCGCAGCTGCGATCTTCTGCGGTACGAATACGGCACTCGTCGTTGTGCCTCGCGGTAGCGGCTGCTTGTGGGCCAATCGTCACACCCATTGTCTCCATTATCTTCAGCAAAGTCTTGGAACCCTCGTTGAATGTGCAAATCGCACAATCAGTCGCCAAATCCACAATTTTTTTGCCACTGAAGACATGTTTGGGAGCCATATTCCACACCATTGCATTGAAACATTCATTGTTGTTTTGGGTGTTCGCCCCCAAGCACCTGCTCAACAGATCGTCGGTTGTGAGGTCTTCATAGATTTTCTTCAACGCAGGTTGAATATCCTCGTCCAGTGCTGGGGGATGGCGGAAATCTCGAACAGTCCCTGATGCCTCGGCCACGTTATATTTGCACCATGAGCTTTCTCCTGTAGGACAGTACTCGTGCTGTGGATGCGCGTCGGTGGAAATTTTATGGTAAAAGTCGCCAAGGCGGCGCGTCGCATTCCGTCTATGGAATCTTTATTTTCTTTGATGGCCCGTTGGTAGTAGGACGACAGGTGGAGCATGATATTATTCGTGAAGGCGGCAGTCTTTATTTTTGGGGCAGGTTCCGTCGTCGTCTTTGGCCTGCCTCTCGAAGTGCGTTTCGTGGCCGTTTTTTTCTTCATCTCGTGCTACTGTTTTCTGCGACTTTTGAGCTGCGTGAGATTTTTTGCCTCTTTCGCACGTTTATACATCCTTTTTTTCACGTGTAGGACGCACTCCAATTTTCTAATTTCAAATTCCTCTCCATAGGGCAATGAGTCTTTTAAACACTTGAATGTCTTAGTGTCACCGTCACCAATGTAGTTCTTATAATAAACGTTGTACAGTTCTATAGATCTTTTAAACATTTCTAACACGCTATCTACCTCCATTTTTCCAGAACTGCCACAATGATTCATGGTGCACTCAGCTTCATGATTCTCGTACCAAGCGTCATATTCAATGTCGTCCAATTTTGCAGCCATAATTTCGCACGATTTACAATAACGGGACTTTACAATCACGTCCAAAATTTTCCCCGTGAATTTTCCAATTAAAGAAACAACCCCAATAAGCGATGTAAAACCGCGCTTCTCCCAAGATCCGTCTCCCGACACAGAAAGATGATTTCTCGCGTTACCGGAAGCCTCGTTTCTCTCCTGCTCTTCTTTGACCGCTTTTCGAAGCACTGCCTGAGCTACTGCACGCGCCGCGGTAGAAACTTGTGTCAGAATGTCGTAATACGAAGTCTTCGCCAAAGAAAGTCCAAAATCCATGTACCCGCAAAATTACTAATGCCTTGAAACCAATGCCGAGTAAGCGCATTACAAAAACAAATCGACGGTTTATTTCGTACGTCTTCCCAATTTGAGGGCTACTCGTTATATATTGTTCTTCATCACATTCGCATTGCACCACCAACTGAAAACCAAACCCTTTTTCAGCTCTCCTCGAAAATTTTACATTTTTCTTGCACACTTTGCACAGAAAAAGATCTTGTAGAGTGAGAAAAGACCGAAGTTTATGATGAAGTAACGCAGTGAATCGTCGATGTTGACGTCGAAATTCCCACCTCCCGATGACATTTTTCTCGCTGACGTACTGGTGTATGAATCATCTTGCTCCGCTGTATGTCGATTTCCACGAAACTGTCTCTTCTTGCTACGACCCGGCCTCTGAGCACATCTTTTCCTCCCTTTGCGATCCATTGTAAAAAAGGCAGATAATACGCGCTATAAACGCACTGATGCGACCGTAAAAACAGAAAAATTAGCAACACGATACTGTACGAATGATTCCGTCAATGACAACGTGCAAATGTCTGGTTAGATTTCATGCGCCAGGTGTGCGCTCCGAGCTGCTCCGAGCGCTCCAAACGTCGAGCGGTATTATCATTTTTGGGCCTTTTTCGAAACCTTCCGATGGTAAAGTGGGTTTCTACATTAATTCTAAGGGTATAAGGGAACAGAAAATGCAAAAAAAAAAAATTGATTTTTTGAAAAAAGATTACCCTACTGACCCCTTAAGTCGATTGTATTTTCTACATTACCAACGTATATATCGTAGGTACGACTTAATTACAAAAAAAAACATTTAAGTCATTTTATGTCCGAGTTGACAGCGACAAAAAATTGGACACCTATTTTCGTTATTATTAAAAATTATTAATTTTTTTCCGTAAATATATAATTACATGCGTCCTTAAGTAATATACAGCAAAGCGAATTATTGCAAATAAAACAATAAAGCTAGAAATTAAATTTTTGTTCGCATCATTCAAAAGGCATGGAACGACCTTAAATCTTAAACCAACAGTTAACATACATTTTATTTTATGAAATTAGGCGTTAGTCAATTTTATTTAGAAAATTTGAACTAGCAATTATAGGTTATGCTTATACATTTTGGAAAACTTTTTCAATTGTTGATTATTCACAAAAAAAAATTCCTAGTTATTTACATATTGTATAGTGCCTATTGCGTTTCCCTTGTAATCAATTTGCAGTTTTATTACAACGTTGTCCCCGAAGGTTGCTACCTTTTCGGAACGTTGACGACGCGCCTGTCTTTCCGGTCAATTGAATCCGGACGCTCGTTACGAACTATCTACCGTTTCTTTGTAAACCAGTTGCCGAGTAGTGCAACGTAATTAAATTTCCTGTTTGTTTTCGCCTAAACAATCTACTCCCGAAATTAGCGGCAAATTGAAAGGAATACCGAACGTATCAAGATCGAATTTATATTTCATAAAGCCTATAATTTATACATCGTAGTTAAAAGCAAACGACTATTTAAATTGTGTTTCATAGTTATTAGTAATAATAACTGATGAAAAGCTTTTAGCAATTTTCGTATTATTTTAACAGAATGTTCCTGCATAAAGAACATTTACGGTTGGTTAATTTAAATTTTCGAATATAAACGGTAGCGGGTTACACGACATAAATATTATTTAATATTCTTGATGTATATTTCTGCGTGTTTTATGCGAAATCGCAATTTTAATTTTATCGGTTTTTTTTTGTTATTTGTTAAAGAAATTGAAATACCGAATTACTTTGAGTGATTGAATGTTCTTTTTAATTTAATTGTATTTATTGCTTTCTTCTCGGGGTGTCGATGTAGTGGCGATTTACAATACCTTCGCATCTTTTGAAAATCTATAATTCCTCTTCCTGCTATTCGATAAAGGTGTGAGAAAGGTTGGGCGGTTTTCCAATACGGATTAATGCAATCCAGAATTTTTAATTAAAAATATTCGTTAGACGTTAATTTTGAGTAAAACACGGATGATTTTATTAACGAATAATTTAAAATTTAATGGTCCAGATTCTTGGTGTAAAAATAATGACGACATCTGCACTTTGTGATACAAGCACAAAATTCTATGGGAATATTTTATACCCTATAAAAACCCACAATAAACGTCAGTCATTTTGGAGCCACCCCCTAATTCAAAATAACCCCCTTTTAATACTCGGGGCGTGTTATAATACAGCGTGTCTAGGAAATGACGATTTATAGTTTTATTTTGACATGTTCTATACGTCCCCGGAAGATTTCTCGTCATTTTCTAGACACGTTGTATTATAACGTGCCCAGAGTATTAAAAGGGGGTTATTTTGAATTAGGGGGTGGCACTGAAACGGCTCCGACGTTAATTACGTTAGTATGGGGTATAGAATATTCCCATAAAATTTCGTGCTTGTATCACAAAGTATAGGTTTTGTGCATTTAGAACCTGAACTATGGCCTATCCAAACTTATATCCAATTTACGTCATCAAAAAAAAGTTACTAGATTATTTATTTGTAATTTGGTTTAAAGTTTAGAAAGTAACGTATTCTATAGATGATTTACTTGCGCCATATTAGATGGTATAAAAAAGACTACAATTTATTAGAACTGTCAAAATACGAGGTACTATCTGGTAAAAAAGTGGTGTACCGAGTCGTATGGGATAGGCAACTCAAAAACCACTAAGAATTCAATCCCTTATTTTATGAAGGCGGAGTTAAATGACCTTAGCACTGGTACTTACATTACAAATTAATTTCGACTCGTTTTTATAACTAGATATTATTTGCTAAACTAGGGGGAATATAAGATAAGATAATTATCGGTAAATTTATTGTTTACATCAATTATACATAATTATGTAATGTTAGAATTTAATTAAATTGGTAAATATAGATATTTATGAGTATAGAATATTAGTATTCGATAAAACTATAAGTTAGTTAAATTAAATCACGTAGTTTTATTCATTTTATTTTGGTCAAAACTTTCAAGGAAGACGATCTGTAAACTTTTACCATTCTTTTTTAAGCTTTCCTATTTGCAGCTACGAAACGAAGGTTATTCATTGTTATCGTTAGCTAGTTAGGTGTTGTTAAAAATATGCATATTATCGTTGAAATTTCTTTCTATATTACACCCGATGCAAAAATACATTTTGAATGAAATCGAACATTTTTTATTTATATATTTACATGTCGGTAGATATTTATACCTAATTAATTATGTATAATTTTTAATATACCTAGCTACCGTTATAATATTTTTCCCATCTTTATATCATTCACGCAATTTCGTAAGAATTTATTTTACTATTATTAAGTAAAAACTAAATATGCTTCTTGTTCTACGCAAAACTACCTTATGAATGCCAAACCGGTCACCGCTCGATGCTGTTGCGGGTAAAAAGTCCAGGTATAAAGGGAAATTTCGGGAAATGTAATTGCAACCTTATGTAAAATGGAAGACCACATGAATGTGAATTTTTTGATATCAAGCGATTCGTCTTAAAAAATAAGCATTTTATATCATTACGCCAAACTGTGAAATAGAAGAAACTTAATGAAACTTTACTTAATGAATAGAAGAAACTTATAAGGGTAAAAAATTCACTTACTTACGATTACAAGCTAACTAGCTTGATGGAATTCTTAAAAATTAATTTTTTTAGAAAACGAGAAATTCTGAATCTAATATAATAAACGTTATAAGGTAGTGGTAAATTATAATAGATTAAAAATAGCTTATAATAAGCATGTAAAAATAAGAAGTTTTAATAAGATAAGTGTACTTATATTCAGTATTTATTTAAAAATGCAATCTAAACTTAAAGTTAATAATTATAAAAATGCCCACACTAAACATTAAAAAAAATTAATATTAAGTAAACACAATACCGACAAAATAGTTTCCTGATTAAACGTTAACGCCACAATAAACATAAAACTAAAAATATAGTTGTAAAAAATATGCAAAGTATTTATAGTAATATACAGAATATAGTATAAAAAATTATATAACTTATAATATTTTGTAGGTAATTAATGTTATCAATGTTAATTTTACAAATGTTTCACAAATTTGTGTGATCGTTTCACTTATTTAGTTTTACACTTATAATCTATTTACTTACCTAACTAAAAATTACCAAAATATTTTATATTTAATGGATATGTTTATTTTATTATTAACCGTAAGGTCATTACAAACAACTTACAATATCGATATTTTGAAATCAATTAAGTAGTAAACCTATTAAAAAACTAAAGTCTTACTTGTAGATTCAGAATTTCTCGTTTTCTGAAAAAATAAATTTTTAAGAATTCCATCAAGCTAGTTAGCTTGTAATCAATCGTAAGTAAGTGAATTTTTTACCCTTATAAGTTTCTTCTATTCATTAACAGTTTGGCGTAATTATGTAAAATGCTTATTTTTTTAAGACGAATCGTTTGATATCAAAAAATTCACATTTGAGTGGTCTTCCATTTTACATAAGGTTGCAATTACATTTCCCGAAATTTCCCTTTATACCTGGACTTTTTACCCGCAACAGCATCGAGCGGTGACCGGTTTGGCATTCATAAGGTAGTTTTGCGTAGAACAAGAAGCATATTTAGTTTTTACTTAATAATAGTAAAATAAATTCTTACGAAATTGCGTGAATGATATAAAGATGGGAAAAATATTATAACGGTAGCTAGGTATATTAAAAATTATACATAATTAATTAGGTATAAATATCTACCGACATGTAAATATATAAATAAAAAATGTTCGATTTCATTCAAAATGTATTTTTGCATCGGGTGTAATATAGAAAGAAATTTCAATGATAATATGCATATTTTTAACAACACCTAACTAGCTAACGATAACAATGAATAACATTCTTTTCGTACCTGCAAACAGGAAAGCTTAAACAAGAAGGGTAAAAGTTTACCGATCGTCTTCCTTGAAAGTTTTGACCAAAATAAAATGAATATATTAGGTGTACAAAAAAGTTCTGAGCTTTTTTTTGTAAAATTCAATATTTATTTAAAAACAAACCAAAAGATATTAATCAACGAAATAGTCCCCGTTTGCATCGATAACCTTTTGCCATGTTTCGGGCAGCTTGCGAATTCCCTGATGATAGAAGCTCCCTGGCTTCGAGGCGATAAAGTCATCAATGCATTTGCGTAGGTCTTCAAGTGCCACGAAGTGTGTATCAGCCAAGTGATGCTGCAGCGACCGGAATAGGTAGTAATCAGACGGTGCCATGTCTGGACTATACGCCGCATGCGGGAGAAGTTCCCAGCCTAACGCAAAGATATGATCCCAGGTCGCTTTTGCAACATGTGGTCGGGCATTATCATGAAGCAGTATCACTTTACCACGTCCTTTGCCAGTAAATGGCCTCTTTTCTTCTACTGCATCGCTCAAATTAGTCAATTGTTGCTGATAGCGGTCTGCCGTAATTGTTTCACCCGGCTGTAACGGTTCATCTTCAAGACTGAAATTTCCTTGGCGAAATTTTGTATACCACCTTTTACACGTAGCGTGACTTACAGCGTTCTCTCCATATGCGGCACAAATCATTTCAGTGGCTTCAGCAGCATTTTTCTTGAGATGAAACGCGAAGTGGATGGAAAATCGAATGTGCTCTTTGGTTATTGCCATCGTAAACACTACTGATTTTTTAGATTATGTGCATCAAACGTCAAACCGCATGGTATTTTCAACGACCAAATGTCAACGTTGTAAACCCTCAAAAGGGCGGGAAACTTCATGAAATTTAAATTGTGGTTTCGGTTGTATGAAATCTAAAGCTCAGAACTTTTTTGTACACCTAATAACTACGTGATTTAATTTAATTTAACTAACTTATATTTTTATCGAATACTAATATTCTATACTCATAAATATCTATATTTACGAATTTAATTAAATTCTAATATTACATAATTATGTATAATTGATGTAAACAATAAATTTACCGATAATTATCTTATCTTATCTTCCCCCTAGTTTAGCAAATAATATCTAGTTATAAAAACGAGTCGAAATTAATTTGTAATGTAAGTACCAGTGTTAAGGTCGTTTAACTCCGCCTTCATAAAATAAGGGATTGAATTCTTAGTGGTTTTTGAGTTGCCTATCCCATACGACTCGGTACGTGACACCACTTTTTTACCAGATAGTACGAGGTGACAGCACTGTGTGAAACGTCATCATCTAGTAACCTTTCATTGATGACGTGGATTGCATATAGGTTTGAACGAAGTCTAGGTATAATCCATAGTAGTAAACTGCTTACAAATTAAGTAAATGAAAACTAATTTTTTTCGTAAGTATGTAGGTACTTTTGAAATAATTGAATATTGAATATAAAGCTGACGGTTGCGACGATTTTTTCAAAGATTAGCTATTTGTCGAATTTTAAATGAATTTATTCCATACTTTAGCAGATGCCAAAGTACAGTATTATAGTACAGTAGGATTACTGCACTATATTATTAATAATCAAGTGTAATACCTCATCTTTTGTCTGATATTTATGTAAGTACCTATACATTTTCACAATCAATATATAATGTCGTCATAAAGGATAATGTCACAGGATAATTTATAAATAATGCGAAAAACTTTAAGGGACGATTTCTTGTCGAAAATTAAGGGGGACCTTTTATATAAAGTTTTTTTTTTCTAAAACGTCTCCTATCGGAGTTAGTGCACCTCTCAAAAGGAGCTAGAAGAGTAAAATTAATTTTTTATTTTACTTCTCAAACTTGGAGAAACATGGAAGAATGACATTTAGTAGATGATTTTTACTTATCTAAAGGTTTTCTAAACTTCAAGGTTAAAACAAGGGGGGGTGAAATTTTTTTAAGACCTTTTTCGAGGGTTGAAATTTTGCCGTTTAGAAAAATCCTTTCGAAATCTTGATGTATCTCGAACCTTTCTTGGCTGTTTTATTTTTTCCGCGAAACCTGCAGTTTTCGAATAAAAAAATATAACAAACAATTGTGCTTTACAATGAAACTTGGAACGTATCCAATTATATTCCGTATTCCACGTTATATTTTATTGGTTAAATTAGGCAGATGAATCATTTTTAATCAGCTAAAAATTGTAATAAGAGCTAATCTGTAGTTTTTTGTTTTAATTATTTTGTGTACCTATTTATTTCTCTGATTTATTGCCTTAATAATTCGCCGATGCTATATTTATGTTGCAAACTTATCGAGTGATAAGCTTGCAGGGCAATTGCGAGATATTAATGAATATCTTAGGTACTTAAGACTGATGGTGCTACTTGAATGTGTTATAACGCCTTGGTTGACTTGACATATAGCTCAAAGTTGACACTTCAACAGTACCTAGGTAATATCTCCAGTAAGTTATTTTGTGGTGAATTGCACTTGACATTGCTTTGAATCCCCTATTTCAAAAGATCGAATAATATCGACAAAATTGTATGTAAGTATAGCATTTCACAAGTTCCTTATCATCAAGTTTCTTTTTTAATACTTATTCTATACATGCAAGTTTTGAATAACGTAACTAATCACGTGGTGGTTATTAATAACACTATTTTAAAGTCAGTAGTTTAGTTATATACAATTTCATATTTAAAAGAAATTATTAAGGAATAAAATTTAAAAGAAATACTTACCAGGTAACTAAGAAAGACGAGATGATGAGGAAAATTGTTAAATTAATTGGTAGCGATGCAACATTTTTTTTATTACTTTACCATTATTTAACCACTTTAAATAAACAAAATAGCATCATCAAAATAATGAATAAACAATTACGTTCGTTTATATATCATTTTATATATCAATATGGTTATATAGTAACTTACATCACATTGTTATAGTTTTGGGTACAAATTATAAACATTTAGACGTCGCTTTATGTAGATAATAATTAGTAACCTTCTCGCAATTATTGTGCGTGCTTAAATCTAAATTCAGCTTTAGGCCTGTATAAGTGACTAATTATTAGATTAAAATGTGATGCTATGAATTCCTTTACTACTGGATATAATAGTGAAATGAGATATGTAGGTCTATGGTTGTAACTATGGTTGTCAAGTCATTTTATTTTTATTAGCTTTTATCTGGACATCTAGGAAACTATTTAATGTTTCTCTAGTATACTTAAACCAATGACTACCATAATAGATGTACAACATACGCTACTTTTAGGGGTCGGTATAACGATACAAAGAACAAAGGTACCTAATAGAGTAAGTCAAAATGTTGTAGCATCTGTACCTGATTAGTTTAATGACGCAGGAAAGACGAACGCCCTTATTACATTCTGTAAAATATAGGCCGCTGTTTTCTATGGTCTTTTGTTAACCTTATACGTTACAGTCATGATCTCACATCGACATAGTTCATACAAAATTAATTGTTACAATCTGTTTACAAACTTATTTCTCAAAAAAATGTAATACCTAGGTATTTAAAAGTACTACAAAATATTCAGTCAGTAGGTTTGGAAGATAAAAGCTGTTTATTGGTAGATTTCATATCCACTACTAAACCGAACTATTGTGCTTGTAGCCATAAAGGGAAATAAGTAGTTGTCAGGTGAGGCAAGGTTCGGGTGCAAGTTCAAGTCTGGAGTAGGTAATCTCACAATCAACCAATTAAGCAAAAATATGAATATCTATTCTGTATTATAAATCTATAGTTTTGTAGATTTGACAGTAACCTGCGACAGAAAACATCCATTATTGTGATATCAATAAATGTAGAGCTTTTGACGGTAGCTGGAGAAGGAGCAATGATTGTAGGTAAATACTTAGGCATAATGAACTGTGGTGGATTTGGAAGATCTCACTTTAGCTAATGAACCGTATATCGATACGATATTATCTTTTATCGTATCGATATCGTACAGCGTATACCTAGACACCTTTTTTTATATCAATTAAATGTCCACATTAAGTAAATCACTTAATTTGCTTTATTTTGAACGTACAAATTTTACGTTTTATGCCATTAGTCCAGTCGAATACGGAAAAATAAAAATGTTAATGTTATTTAAAAAAATTGATTTTTACTTTTCAACATTTGGGGTGAATATCTCGACAGAAATTAAATCTATTCTTATAGTTATAGAACAAAGTAATGATTATACTTCGGTAACTATATATAAAAGTTGCCGTAACTTTCAGTAATCGCAAAACACTCTAATACAACTCGGAGCCCAATTAGTAGCCTTACAAATCTGTAATAAAAACCTACAATTTTTATAAAGTCCCTGTATAAAAATGTTGTAACTAGAATTTATCGAAATTGTTCCTTAGGCGTGTTATGTTACTTAAAATAAACGATCTTAATTGGAATGTCGTTCACGAAAAGCCTATTTTTGAATACAGTTTCAAATACATAAAAGAAGTTCAATGTTTTATTTCTTAACATCGAATCTGTAAGCAACTAAAGGAGCAGATGGCAGAAATGTGGAAGCCATCTCATCAAAAATATATCGTGTCCACATGGTGTGCTGCTACAACTATTATGTTTTACTTCAAGGGCTGCCCGAAACGAGATCGTATTAGTTGATTGTGATTTATTGTAGTTATCGGTTGGTAAACAAGACAAAACAATGAATTATCCTTAACTATAAACATTTGTTGTAGTGTTTATAATTAGTTTAGGCCTTTTAAGCGAAAAACCTTCATAAATATGAAAATACATTGAAAAACAAATGTATTAACGACCATAATTTCTAATAATTGTCAGATATAACGAATGTTTATAATTTAAATGACTTACGAGAATTATATCTCGTAATTAAACGTACTTATGCGTTTTGAAATAGTGAACCGATATAGATACAATTTCCATCTCATTAAATTTGTATAATCCAGTTGTATTTTACGTTTATTATTTAATAGCGCCGATTAAAATTGTAAAAAAATAATAGCGAAATTACTTCCAAATTAATTCCAAACGGATAAATTGATACGTTTAATCCAATATTTTATCTATTAGATGCAAGAAAGGGATCTCTCCCAATCTGTACGTGTCATTACTCAATTTATATATTTTCCATGTTATCCGTCTGACGAAATTAACATAAACCATATTTGCGTCGAAATTGGCTGCGACCGCAGGCTTATGAATTAATTTAATCTTTGTATTATACTGAGCTGTTATGAAAGGACTTGGGAAAAGTTTAAACCACAACAATAATTCGTTAACAAAATTTTCTTATGTTATTTTACGAAAGTCGTTGATTTTAATAATTCAGGGGGATGCTAATGATACGTTTGGATTAATTAAGTAGATAACTAACATGATATTTCTGAATACCATTCGTCATCACATTAACATTAAGAACCGAATACTCAATCTAAATTAAAGATTAAATCGATTAATAAGGATTTTTTATTGGTTAAAAAAACGCTAAATTAAATCATTTATTTAGTTGGTGCAGTTGGCTATAATTATTAAAATGGGTAATCTTTATTCCTTTGAAATAAAAAAGAGTAAGTTTCACATTTATTCAATTTTGCATTTACGAACAATTGATTTTTAGTGGAGCTAAAACTTGGGATAAATTTTGATGCTACACAACATAAGAATCATTGAATTTTAAAAGTTCTTTTAGTCCTCTCGTTTCATTAGACAAGGCGCACTACCCTTCTAACCTCAACATTTTTCAGAGGCTTAAGTTCTTAAATTTTCAAGGTCATTTTCGGATTTCTCTGACATTTTAGGATAAAAAAAAAGGTATTTTCGTTTAATTTCTATAAAATGAATCATGTTCGAGAAAATTATAGGCACCTACATAAAGTATAAGAGATGCCGAATCTCCTAGATATTATTCGTAATTATATATTATTTAAGTATGATTTTATCGAATATGGTTCATTTTATCGAAATTATACAAGAGTACCTTTTTTATCCTAAAATGTCTGTCATGTTATATTTTACGTTGTTTTACAGTTTAGACAAAACTTTTTTTAATTTCTATTGTAACATATAATAAGTAGGTAATGTTTATAAATATGGGAATTTAAATGATTTTGCCGCTTGGACAGCTCCTGCATCTCATTGTTATGCCAGGACACGCAACCAATAGTTGTATCTAAACGCATTTGCTAGCTAAGCATGGAAGACGCATACAAAGACTCCTCGCTTGTCACTCTAAAAGGAGAAATTGTTTGTTCTGCCAGTTTAGTAGCTACATTAATTTACTTTTCCGTTATAAAAATGAGCACCCGAAATTTGTTTTTCGATCGAAACTCGAGACTTCGTTAATGTTGCCGATGTAGGTATTTAGACGCTATTAGCAAAAGTACCGAAAGGGTTGACTAATGGCATTCGATGTTTCCACTATTCGTACTTTGGAATTTTTTTCATTAAATCGTAGAAATGCTTCTTTTAAGTCAGCGAAGCGGTAAATAAAAAAATCGAATTGTTACGCTTTTCTGAACAATCTTTAAAGCCGACAAAGAATTCTCTGTTTGTGATAATCGTGCAGAATACGCTTCTGAATGGAAAATTGGTTTGTACAAAGAAACGGTTACCAGAAGGTTGCTTACGGACGGTAGTACGTACAATAACTCCGGTAGTATATTATGAATTATGAGATAGGCAATGACTGTCTAATGAGTGCTTGACGTTTAGGAACAATCCCATTAACCGTGGTAGTTAAATTGACCGTAGAGATTCGATGAATTAGGTTAGATATTAAAACTGAAACTGGGGATGTCTTAAAAAATACATAGATCTATACGTGCGATGAACTAGGGTTTAAAAGGGAATTATAAAGAAATATGAAGTCATATAATTACGTAATAATAAGGATTAATTAGTCGGTAGATACATAATAAGTAATATTTTTAATTCAAAGAAAGGAAATAAAAGCGTTGGTTCAAAATTTGTTTATTACCCGTGTTAATTGAAGTAACGTTCATCGACTTAAATTATTACGCCTTTTAATTTTAAAGTTTTGCCCTGAAATGTGGAATATTAAACTAAATTAGTTCTTTTAATAACAATAGTACCCAACTATACTAACAATAAATCAACCGACTTGATACTTTATATATATAATTTTTGAGCAATTTTAAACAAAAATGTGTCCCTTGATCCGGATGAATCCGGCTCACAACGGTTTACGAGATATCGAAGGTCAAAGTTGCCAACCCCAACGAGTAGTTTTAGATGCGTTCGTTGTGCAGAACGAGTCGTTGCTATGGAAAATTATCACGTTTGTTAGTTTTGCGATTTCATTGTTTCCGGTGCCTGTCATTTAATTGAGACTCGTCGTTTCGTCCTTTGTTTAAAAATCCAGAAGTACGCAACGATAATAATTTCTATAGTCTATTAACCTAATCTATACAATAGATACTTATAAACAAATACATGCGGAGAACGCATTATCAGTACATAACGATTGTTTATTGTTTATTAATCAGGTGTAGTCTTTTATTCGTTTAAGGGCCGATTTTACAATTATCAGACAAACGCCAGATAAGTTATTCTTATTCTATTGGAATAACTGCCATGGAAACGTATCTTGAGACAATGGTTTCCATGGAAATTATTTCGCGGATTGCACTGACTGTCAAATTGATTTTAATAAATTACAGATCAATTAGTGCTGAGTAATTAACGATTAGTTAATTTAACAGGCGATTAGATTTTTACAAGGACGATTAAATAAAGTGATGTGATAGGGGAGGTCATCGGCAATCAAAATAACCACATACATGTGCGTTTATCCAATTGTTGATTGTTTAAAAGTTACTGCAAAATTCATTAGCATTAGAAGCATTAAAACATAATTTTAAACAAAATATGGTCCCTTATAACTGTTATTGTCAATCAAACAATAACAATGGTTTCGTGAACACGGTTCGTTAGATAACAAAATTATTCGATTTTTAAGTGGCTGTGGCAGAAAAAAAAACGAACAACTACAAAAATGTGACCAACTATCACACAAACTTGTCCATTTACAAATATGTACAAATTTTGCAATAACTTTTTAATCATCAATAATTGAATAACCACGTATATGGTTATTTTGGTTGCTGGTGACCTCCCCCATCACCTCATTTCATTTGATCGTTCTCGTTTGGGACACACTGTATATTGTAATTATTATTGTTGTCATTTACGTTTTGATTTACTCTATTAATATATAACTATTTACGTCTATTTTGAAACTTTAATGGAATATAAATGGTATTATACAATGTTAAATATGTAATTTATTTATATCTTTCTATAAGAAGTATTTGCGCGTAGTTTAAAACTATCTTTTATTTTGTTTGGATACAAGTAAAATTATTATATGATTATACTATATTTTGTACACGTATAATAACGTTTTTTGCAGGTCGGACAGTGTTATTGTCAAAAACAGTATACCTATAAATAATTAGAGCTTCGGTGCTTTAGATCATGGCTCTTTTATAATATATATTTAGATATATATTATTATATATATATATATATATATATATATATATATATATTTATTCGCTAATGATACCAAACATAACGAACGATAATTAGGGGTTGCTTAATTGAGCAACTCCCTAAACCTGGCGTGTTTTGTAACAATAAAGTATATTCTATGATTGATTGTTATCTACCGACTTCTACAAATAACTTTACGTCTAACTGAATAAAATATGTGGTAATATAGCACTGCACTCTTAAGTGTGTTGTAAGTTTGAAAGCTATCATCATTTACAAAATGTGAGAGGTAGATATTTATCTAAAGATAAGTGCTATAGCATTGTATTTTATTCGCGGGGTTAATCTATCTTATCCCTTTAGAAACTAACAGAGATATAAGCTTACATGAATTTAACATTACAACGACTTTTCAGGTTTCACCTTGCGATTTAACTCACAATTAAATCTAAACTTTCACATTGTGATAGGACTATACAGGGGTTGGGCAAAATGGGCGGAATACCCAATTGCTGGCTTTATTATCAGCTGGACTGAAAACTGACCTTAAGGAAAATTTTTGTATATTTTATTCACTATATAATGACGTTTAGAGATTTTCGTTATCTGTCGTATTTTTCAAGTTATTAATTTAAATGGAACACCTTAATTTTTATTATTGATTTGCATTTCCCGAGACAATCGTACGACTTTTTGTTTCAATAAGCATTACCTCTGAAATTTGCACTTTTGGAATTATTTCATGTTTTGTAAAAAAAATGACAGCTGCAGGCTATTACAAATAACTACATTTCCAAGACATTTATGCATGTACAGATTAAAAATTTTATGGCATTGTACGTTCAACATTAGGGCCATTATGTGTACCTAAATGTCATAATTTTAGAGTTTTCAAAAGGTTTAAGATCAGTTTTCAGACCAGCTCATAACAAAAGCAGAAATTTGGGTTATGGAAAGTAAGTAAATGGTTTAGTAGATAATAATCGGTATGCAAGTCTTACGCCTAACTACAGCGCTTAAGCTTAAAATTTAAGTGTAATTTAACTGCCTAATTTTCCTTGGATAGCATTGTGTTTCCATGGATAATTTATATTTAAGTTACGTTTAAGTTCTAAGCTTAAATGGGGCAGTTGGGCGTTAACGTATTGGCCAGAAAATCAAAAGCTCTCTAAATAAAATTTATTGTTGTAATAATTTAATATTAATCTCATAAGTAACATCTTAATTTGTGTAATTAACTTAATTTTACTAGCATAATATAAAAAAAGAAAAAATTAGAAAAAGAAATACAATTTACACATACGTAGGTACATACCTGTTTATTTACTAATAATTTCGTTTTATTAGATACCGTGTTTACTGTAATAACATTTCATTTCTATTTGTGTTCATTTTTTCTATAAAAATGTCAATTTCTCATAATACATTTTGCGTTGTTTTGTTACAGGATATTGTTATTAGTTAGCTAAAAATTTTGTTTATGCCAAATAAACAAAACATCGTTAACAATTAAAGCTTCTTCGAGCTTCTTTAAAAATAAATCATTCGTATGCCGCCGAACTAATTTACAACTTTGTAAAGATTTTTAAATACTTAACTTTTGAAATTATTTACGCTACCTTTATTGTTATAGCTTTGCTGTCCACTTAACTGTTTTGAAACTTTGTAATCAGATATACGAGCCCTAACAATTAAACGTTGGTACAGGCAATGTTTTTTCATACATATCGTATAAAAACGATATGTTAATAAAAATTGAATCACGATTTCAAAATTATCCATTATTACGATTTAAATGTGTATTAGCATATTGTTTTTATACGACATGTATGAAAAAATATTGCGTGTCCTAACATTTAGTTGTTAGGGCTCGTAGGCTTACATTTACATATGATTCGATATTCGAAATAACGATAATACTAATTGAAAATTTTTGTTTATCTGTAAAAGTTGCTGTGATGTACTTACATATTAAACATATCTATTCATTGTGATTTATTGAAAGTTTCTTTTTTTTTAATTTCGAGGTTAACATTTTAAGTAGGTATAGTTTATCCAAACCTATATGATGTTCACGTCATCAATACAAGGTTACTAGATGATGACGTTTCACATAGTACCGTCACCTCGTACCTCGTATTTTGACAGTTCTAATAAATTGTAGTCTTTCTTTATGCCATGTAATATGTACGCAAGTACATCATCTATAGAATATGTCACTTTCCAAACTTTAAACTGAATTACAAATAAACAATCTAGTGACTTTTTGTTGATGACGTGTACATCATATAGGTTTGGATAAGCTATAGTAGATCATTAATAATTAGTGCTAATAATGAATCCCAAGTGTCTGATATTGTAACTATTACTAACAGGTTATTAATATATATTTACATAATTATCAAAATGTTGTCAATGTTTCAGTTTTAATCTATCGTACTATTTTTATTTTTAGATACGTCAGCGGATGTGCTCAAACTTCGAGAAAACCTTACCAGAATCACGTGGATTTAAGGTATGTTTTATTTATCTTTACTTAGATACCTGCCAAGTACTTATTTTACTTGTTATTATTCTTAAGATCTTTTGAGAAAATGTTCCTGTATCACCAATATTATATTGTTTTAAGCCCGACATACATGATAGTATTAACAATACTTCCTTAAATACCTACCCCTGGAATACGGCCGGAAATACAATAATATCGATAATTATAAATATATAAAAATATGAGCTGTGGAGAAGTAGCTTCAACTGTTTTAACCGAAACAACCCAACTTAGGTACCTATTTAAAAAGGTACATAGATACATAGATATCTCCCATATATTTATTTGCCGAATAGGTAGATACCTATATAGCTATACTTACCTATGCAATTTTATTCCTACATAATATAATAGGGAAGATGCTTTTTGTTCATTTTAAACGATTGATACAACTAATTATTATTATACAACTTTTATTAAGCTGAATTTTCTTTTAAAAACTGATCAACATTTCAATTAATTAAAAATATATTTGTAATTAATTAGATAGTAGTGCCCATACCTAATTGTTACTTGCACTTGCATTTACTTTGTTTTCTAGTATCTAGGTATTTTGAAATTAAGACAATATTGATTTTTAGAATTTTGTATTGTATAATTATATATACATACATACCTACACACGCGTAATTTTTTTTTACATTTCAAAATAAGTGGTATATGTTACCTATATAAAATAATAGGCATAATATATAGGTAATCATACAGGTATAGTATATCATTATATAGTAATATAAACAGAAAATATTACTATTAGTGCCAATAAATACCGTGAAATAAATTTTTATTATACAAGCAGGTCACATTCAATAATATTTTATTTTATGAACTTTATTTAACCTTAGCACAACGAATTGTAAGATAATTTATTATGTAGTGTTATTTAATTGATACACTTATCATGGGAACAAAACGAGTTACGTGGTAAATGCCTAATTTGTGATGCAAAATTAAACAATGAACAAAGGAGAATTTTTGTACACGAAGATAAACTAAAATAAAAAGTTGAAACGATTAGTTTAATTAGTGATGTTCGATTACCGGAACCAGTATTTTTGATCTTACTAAAATATTTAATGTTCAACTTCTTTGATGAACGTTTCGACAAAGAAAGTAAAATGGTAATGATTCGGAAAGTTTAATAAACTCAATTTACAGAGGGTAATTACTCTTTAATTTATAATTACTATACTTTAAATAAGTAACACATTAAAGTTTTCAGTCTTATTTTAATTTTTAAAAATCGTTTATTTTAAATTTTGTTAATAGCTTGCATGCTATTAAGTATATTACCTACCTGCGTATTTAACAATTGTACATATGTTCATATTTATATAATATACGATATAATTTTATTATATTGTATGTGTTGTAGAAGATAAATTGTTCTCTTTCTAAAGGATTAGTTTATTTCTAATGCTTTACTATATCAGCTGTACCATTCAGAGAAATGCAATTTTCCAATTTGTATTATCTGTGTCTTTTTTTGTTCGTATCCGAGATTCGCTTTCAAAGATTATTGCAGAAGTCGTTCGGATTTTTCAATAAAATTATTCGGTTTTGAGGTGTTTTTGTGTGATTTCATACAAAATGACAGGTATTTCGTACCGTTTCATATTTCTATGGATCGTGAGATACGTAAGTATTTATACGCAGTCAATTATGTTAAACTGGCTTAAAAGCGTCCACTGCAGATGTTAAATAAATGGAAATACTAATGAAAATAAGCTTTATATAAGAAATAGAAGATAAGAATAAGAAACAGAAGCTTCCTTTGATAGTGTAGTTGATGTTGGCGTTCAAGAATTTTGCGACGCAATAAAAAATTGTAAAAGCCGGAAAAACAACTGGATTAGACAACGTAAATATAGAACGGAAGAACTCTATTACATTTACGATTACTACATCTTTTCAATATGTACTGGAAGAGACATAAAATAACACAAGAACGAAATAAAACCAAAAAAGCCGAACGAAACAGATGTGAGAACTACAGGGGGAATAAGTTTGACCCGTTTAACTTTATATAATAAAATATATGTGTGTAGTAGGTACATACGTCGCCGTCGCTACAGTCAATAGCAGATTTCAATTTACAACGGAAATTATGGAATATGCGATAATTGTTGTAATAAACAAATGCAATTTCAATGTTGGATTTTAAATTTCTGGCCGTTCAAATTTAAATCGTGGTTTGATTAATCGTTTATTAACGCAATAAATAAACGAAACATTGTATTTCAATAATAATCTAACTGTAAATTGACTACTACTGTTTACCTGTTCACCTGCTGTTTACTTTTCAATACAGCAATTTAGTTTACAATCAGTTAACTGTCTCATCTAATTTAACAAAAAGGCACGTGCTCTGAAATAATTAAGTAAGTAACTACATTCATAAAAAAAGGTAGATAGGTACGTTTAAATTTGAAAATAAAAATTGTAGTGCCTAGCTTTTCTATTTGCTACTTTTTCCTGTAACTAGATGGAAATTGAATAGGCGAATATTTACGATCCTCTACAGGTTTTTGCTTTTAAAAGTTTGTGCAAGCGTAAAGACACTGGCGAAGAACGTATCTTATTCGCGTCGCTGCTTTTGTAAAATTAATACAAAACTCTCGTTCTGCTGTTTTTTTCGTCGAGATTTATACGTTAATGTGCTTTTTATTTTTGCTGTAGTTGTGCGTTGGTAATTTTATAATTTGTAGTTGTTCTACTATTATGTTTAAGTTTAGAAATTAAATTTTGATTGATATGTAGATAAGAATAGTTTTCACAGTTGTCACAGGCTTTTACAAGAAAGTAACAAATATTGTGATTGGTACCGGTGGCAGTCGAATTCGAGCTCAGGGATAGGTTTGTTATACAATAAACAAAAACAAATAACCGAATAATTAATGAAAAAAAGATTTCTAACATAAACAAAACGAAACAAAATAATCAAGGGCGCCACGAGTTTTTCCCAGAAAACTCGAAAGGAAATAATACGACAAATTACAAAACAACTAACAACTTAATAAAGAAAATAAAAATGAAACAATAATAAAATGTCAATATTAGTTATTTTAAATTAAATCAAATAAATGAATACTAACCCTAGTAGAAATTTGATTAGGGAAATGGTGGGGCGCTAGTTAGTTTTTCCATTGGTTAAACTAGCTCCCCACTAGGAATCCCTACTAGTCCCCAACTAACCATGTAACGCTTTTCCCTCCTAGAGAATAGCGTGGAAAAACTGGTAGGGAAAACTAGCAGAAACCTAGCGAAATTAAATTCATATTATTTATTCATAGGAATAATAAAATAGAACTATTTATTATTTATGAAACAAAAAAATATTTATGATTAATACATACATTAATAAAATTAATTATCAAGAATTTACAACAGTTCGTCCTGTTCGGCATTGTTATCTCTTCCATTTCTTTCTCAAAGTCGAAAACGTCTTCGAAATCCCCTTCATCTAGACTGTAAAAGTCGTTTTCGTCGTCAACATTTAATTCAAAATCTAGTGGAACATTTATTTGAGAACTGGAATTTTGTCCAGAGTCTTCAGTTCGTTTGTTGTGCCATTATTGTCACGAAGAAAGGTAGAATCAATTGATGTTGCGGTACTAACATATTCGTCTCCCGAAGTTGAGTCTAACAAAATATGTTAACTCAAGGTTACAAAACGTAAACTCGAGGTTAGAATATACTTATATGTCGAGTAACACATTTAAAACTTACCGTGATATTTAACATTTAACAAATTATTCTTTTTTCTATATCTACGCACTCGTCTAGCAATTAATTTCTTTTTACGCTCATCAGATTCCATGCTTGCTTCAAGATTGAAATTTATAACAAATATTTTAATTTACTGCATTATTGTTAGGTTACGTTAGGTTAGGTATACAAGTAGACGTCGAAACCAGTTTTTCCACACATTTCTTCATGAATTTCTGCCGGGGAAAACCTAGACTAAAATTCATATCAGGAAAACTAGATATGGACTCGACAGTCGAAGTCGAGTTACAACTAGCTAGTGATTCAAAGGAAAAAACTAGATGTGAGCTAGTTAGATAGAGTCGAGTTACAACTAGTCCAGTTTTACAGACTGATTTTTAGGCAGGACTCAACTATTTTTTCCCTTCTAGGTTTTCCCCGCCTTAACCTGTCTACTGGCTCACCACAAATGGGGAAAAGCTAGACAAATTTCTACTAGGGAATACTAATAATTACATTTATATTTCAATAATCTCGGAGAATACGACCCATGGATGGTAAACTCGTTAATATTAATAATTAATTACGTATTAAATTCAAAATAATTTCTTATAACTAAACATATGAAAGTTAAAATACAAATGGTGTCTGACATAACTGCAGCAATTGAAGAAACTCAAATGAAGAAGGAGAAAGAACGACGATCTCAACAAACACTCCTTATGTAAGAACACAGCTCCTACGGGACGAGAACGCATACGAAAGACCACACAATACAATCACGCAATAGCATCCCAAATAAAAACCCTAGAAAGATTGTTGAAATTAGAACAAAATAATGTCTCGCATGACTTAATGAACAGAGACGCAACACTCACCCAAAAGTTGTAACGAGGTCTCGAAAATATAGATGAACGTTGCTTATGAAATTTTCCTATAATCCTCCAACGGGAGATTCTTGGTTAGTTCCAACAAAATAAACTGCCCTAAGTTATATTGACTTTAGATACCATCAATCCGTTACAAAACGAAAATCAAAAATTAAACCATTAACATTAAATCACTAGAAAATCTTACAACTTTTACTATACATACTACTATCTCAACGTGAAATAAAACTCCATTCCCTCTCAAAGTTTCAAATATCTACGTTCATAAATCTAAGTTCAGAACCAATTTTCTATATTTACCTTTTCTAAATTGAATACAGAACACTACAAACTTTTAAATCTACATTAATTGAAAATAAGTAAAGTTTGAAATAACATCTAAATTTAAATATCAAACGAAAATTAATAAATAATCAAAAATGGAACGTAACACGGTGCAGTGATCGGTAGATTTCATAATTATATCTACGTTTGAAAACAGTTTACATACAGTTAACAATAAATAATAAAATAAGCAGCTACTAAAACCCACAACAGCATCTACTTAGGTAATATACTATATATTTATAAAAATGTCATATTTCCTAAGTATTTTTATCTTGCGGTTCAAACAGATAAAAATGCAGAATAAAAATTTTAATATCAAGAAATCGGTTATATTACCTCTTAAGTAACTATATACTTTTTAATATTACAATACTGCTATTAGTTTACTCGATGTCGGTTCCGATATTATTGAAAATCCTTTGGTTTGTAATATTAAACTGAAAAATTCTCTGTAAGCTTTATCTGCAGAAAAACCAACACAATCACGAAATACTTCTTACTTACGGTCTATTATTAAAGGAATATTGATAATTATTAATGCAGTCCATTGCCAGCGCCAGAAAGAAATTTAAAAATGGCCTTTAAGCTGTACGAAAGCGCCTAACTTATTTTGTCTTTTAATTTTGTCGCGCCCTGCCGGAAGCCCAAATTTATCTCCGACATGTGGAAAAGCAACCTTAGCATTTATCGATTCAGTTTCCTCTAGAAATAATTATTTCCCCCCTTCCAACTAAGTAAGCGAAACACAGTGGACAAGTAATAACTCTCTTAAATTAAATGTCACAAACGTTACAGTATATTTGAGAAAGTGACGGGAAATTTCTACCGAGGCTTTGTCCTAACCAACAGGAATTATCCGTAACTTTCGGTAATAGTTTAAAATTTAAAACGGGCAATATTATATTTAAATCTTAATAAATAACAAAGGTATTTATCGGAGTAGAATGGTAATAAACGTTCGCTTTGAACTTTTAAATAAACATCCAAGCTCATTTACCATAATGCGCTTCGTGATGTTATGTTTTCGTGGAATCAGACGGAATTGTCACAATTCCGTAGAACGACTCAATTTAAGATACTATTACAACACGACGACATGAATTGTAGTCAATACTAGCTAGTACTAATATTGGTTTTAGATGCCAAACAACAAATTAGTTTTTTATTTGGACGAATAACTTACAGCTTGTTGCATCCTTTCTATTATTTTGAAAAAGCTTTTATAGAGTATTTACGTAATAGCTTTACTTTATGATTACCTATAGGTAGTACTGCATCAGTCGAGTAGGTACTAGAGGCATTCTTAACACGAGTAGATATTTTATGTTATTAACTGTATCGTTTCGATTTGTTGTTAGTAAAGAAAATACAAATCTAGTTTTAATTAATGCACATAAATTTCAAATGAATGTGGTAGGATTATAAGTCCTAATGATATAATCCAGGTCGGTAATCCCACTAATACCTACGAATGAAAGCCAATGAAGACACGCATAAAACATTCTAGATCCTAGTAGGACGCTTCGGATTATCATTTCCTGGTATCCCTTCATCCTACAACGTAATTTAGACCCGCCTTAAGCCAACTATTTACAACAAATAAACCAAAACATTTTTCTCAAAAAAAAATAAAGGATTATTGCCGTTGAAAACTATGCTTGACGGTTATCGTTGCTTTAAGCTCTAAGAATTAAGATAGATTTAGTAATTAATTTTGTTGGTTTTCTTATTTAACAAACGAAACATGTAGTATACTTTTCAAACTACTTTGTAAATTAGGTAACTTTGTACTGGTACCAGGACTTCTTAAATATAACTTACAATATTAAGCTTAATAATAACTTAACGAAACCTTTAAGTAAGCAAAACAAATGACGATGCCAGTTGTATTGCAAAAAAACCGAAACGGAAAAGTCGCAAACCTAACATACAACATATTAAAAAATTCAAAATTCAAAATTTATTAGCGGGATAAAAGGAAAATTATGTTGACATTTTTATGACAATCGTAGGGAACATTAATTATTCGTGCCAAAAAATAACGGGTGTCCAAAAAGTCTTTCAGTCTTGGTTGGCCGTGGAAAGATAAAGGCACACCTTGGTTTAAGTTCAGTGTTTTATTACTATGGGTGCCCAGGCGGCACACTGCCGTCATAATGTCGTCAATTATTGGTATTCGTCGGCGACGTCGTGGACCCAATAAGTGACGTACGCACGACGAACATTTGACGTCATTAAAGAACGTCGTTGAGACGTCTTTTTTTGATCGTTCCAAAATCCTGAATCCTCACTGGAAAAATGAAGATAAAGGCGTTTTGAAGCGTTAATTTAAAGCGTAAAATGTTCGTAATTTTTTCTAACATGTTTATGTTTTAATCCAAAATTTTAACTAAAAAATATATAAATCTATTTTGGAATGGTGCACTATCGCGTCTATGCGATTAATAGTAATAGTTCTATACGTTATAAATACAGTAGTATACAACTAAACAAGTAAAATCACATCTAGTTATTTATTCTAATTGTGTACGTGCTAGAAATGTACGTGAAATGGCTAGAACTAGTTCTTTTAAGTGTCACGCCACTGTGCATACTGATGACGCTTTGGTTTGCCGCCAGCGGTTTTGTTAGGTTAGTGGTTTTACTTTGCAGTGAGTTCTACGTTGTAAATTTGTACATTGTAAATTTTGATATAACTTCTTAACGGTAAGTGAAGAATTATATTGAATGTATTTGTATTTTTTTCACTTTTAGATGCGTCATTAATGCCTTGGGATTACGTCAATGGGACGTCAAATCGACGACCCATTTAAGGAAATTAGACTTCTTAAGTAACGTACTAGATTGGTCATAATTTGACGTCGTTGGACTGGGACATTAACCCGTCATATATACGTCTTTTAAGACGTCCCCATCGGTTCCCAAATGGCCAAGAGTTGACGACATTATAACGTCAGTGTACCGCCTGGGCGTTTTTGATCGTTGCACTTCTCGTTTTCGAAAATGCAAACTTTCGATTATCTGTCACGTTCGAGAACCACATTAAACGATTACGAAAACTGCGCTAGTGAATAGTTGATACAATTTTCGATCGTGATAATTACTGCAGAGTTTTTCAATTTCGAAGGCGATAAGTTCGTTCGGCCGTTTGTGAGTAACATTTTTTTACAATTCTTTTGTTTGCCATAATATAAATATAAACATCGTAAATTCTTAAAGGTGCGAAAGGGTTAACTTTAACAGGACTTATCTTAAGATCTGGCACGCGATTCTTCAGCTTAAAAATATTCGTGTCGTAATCGAATGAGGTAGAGAAGAAATCCTATCGCGTACTTATGTATTTATTCTATAAAAAATTTCGTAACTCGTTTTTTATATAGGTAATTATTTGATTGGTAATTTCTTTCGAATTTTTAGTACAGAATATGCTGTATATTTTAATAGGTTTTCTGTTAATATTTTCAGGTTTGGTTGGTAGATATGGTAAAACTTAATTGGGTTTGGTTTTTATATGCAAATACTTATTGTTTGCCAAACGGCAAATTAATAATTAACTTGTTGTGTCATAAATAGCAACGGTATATTTACTTAAACAGGGCTAAAAATTTTAATTTATTCGCAACTTGATAGGTAGATATAATATGTATATATTATACGGTTAAATAAATGTATTATTCTATTCATAAGGGATGACAAACAAAATTTAACGTGTTATTGTCACAAAAAAAATGTTTTGTTACGTACGCAATACCATTTTAAGATAGGAAGCTCGAAGGAAGACGCATTATTGAAGCTGCAATAAAAGAAAGTCTGTTATTCATTTTGTTTTTCAATAAGAGTTCTATTTAAATGCTGTCTTTGTATTATACCACCGCGCATAACGTAGAAAGTGCCTTATGTTTCGCTCATATGAAACCGAACTGAATGTGCAGCTGGGGGACTGTAGAAGCCCCACACCTGAAATTGAAAACAAAATTCACCTAAACGGTTCGATGTCAGGTGGAACGCCGCTACGTCTAACGAAAACAGTCGGAAAAAGGAACAAAAGTCAATATACGATTCGGAACAAGAAGCTGTCAACGCCAGAGCCATTCTAGAACGTGTTCGGAAATACATATAAAGATATATCAATGAAAAAACTATATCCAATTACTAAAAGTAAATGTCGAAAAAAGTAAGTTATACTTTGCAACAGGTTTATTCAATAGCGGTTATTAAGGGAAAAAAATAAGGCGAAACAGTTCCAATGTTTCTTTTTTTTTTAATTCGTGATACGAACTTCGTCTGTTATATATTATTGTATTTTAATGATTGCCTAGAAAATTGATGTTGTCGTTACGTCTCGCGTAAAAGCAATTTATGTCTTACATTATCGTTTATAATGTTTCGAATTTAATGTTATGTTTGTATGGACTAGGATAGGTATTCGGCAGTCAAGTTGCATTAGATTTCGATAATACGAAATGTTACGCTTCCTGATTTGAATGTAGAATAAACCGAAGAGCGGTAACTTTTAACATTTAATTAGTACGAAATACGGCGATGGCCATTTATGTACGTAAGCAATAAATTCATTAACGTCTCTTTATATATCAACAATGACGAAGTTCGTTGGCCCGTCAGCAACAGGGCTGGTAGAACTAGATAAGGACAAAAAGCTCGGATAGCAAACAGGGAGCTCTGACGCCCACGTTAATTTGAATTGTTATCCATATCGTTCCTAATATTCCTTCATTTGTTTGTGTTAACTGAATACGAGATTGCAAGGGTTGGGGGTAAAATGATGGTCGGAGATAAATCATGCAATTGGTTGTTGACAGTCTTCATTATTTTAGCTAAAACAGCGAAATGAATTGTAAAATTGGCTACTCCAGCTTTTACGCAACAGATGAAATTTAATTAAATTTTGGGCATTTGACTTGAAGTGCAAATGGAGGCAAGTACAGTAAGAGATGCTGGTGTGGGGGGGGAAGTCCTCGATGAACTTTGTTAAGTTTACTTCTTTAAATACGTACGCGTCTTTTAGTGTAACAAAAAAAAAATTAGTACGTGCCGTTGACGAAATAAAAATTACTCGTCCGGCGCGGCGCCGGCGGCCTTACGTACGCAACAATCTGGCGGTATCGTAACATAAATCAATATATCGTATCGCACCTGACCAAATAATTAATATTGTTTGGTAATAAGTTTGACTGACGTTTAACCAGAAATATTCAAACGGTGGTTTTATCGTAAATATTAAATTTCGGGAACTGCCTTTAGCCCGAAATAAATTACCAAATTCGCTCCATTTCTGTGCAAGTTCGTTACGTAATTTATGTCGTTCCGGTTAATTATTATTTATAATTAAAAGTTATGGAAGTATATAGAACAGTAAAATAGCAAATCTCGTAATGGCCTTAAAAGTGGCGCCGAATCAGTTTATCGGTTTAATTAAATTTGATTAAAATTTAACTCGTTTCTTACGTCCCGACAAAGATAATCCTTAGTTGAATAGCTTTAAAACATTGCGCGATGTTAATTAAAAACTGAAAATTTCATAGTAATTTGAAACCTAACGTTTAGTTTAATAAATAAAAACTAAACTTATTTTGTATATGAACAAATTCCAGTTTAAATTAAAATTTTAATTAAACGATGTTCAAATAGAATTTTTTAGGTTAATGGCAAACATAATATTCGAGGGTCGATGTTTGACGGACCCACATAACGAAAACATAGATTTTAATTAGTAATGCGTGTTCTGTTATATTTCGACGTTTGGAAATAAACTTTTTTTACCTACTAATATCTTGTAAAATTCCTAAACTAACGAAGGTGCTGTAAAAATTTAATGATTTAACATCACGAATTCGTCCTGACTCGGCTACCGTGAATCAATAGAAATAACAAGGTGCTCTGGGGGAAGCCAGCCCAATATCAAACCGTGTTGCAATTCACATCTCATCTGCAATATCATGAATTCTTCATGCCGCCAAATAGAAACTGTATCACTTTATTTGGAATAGAATGATTCAATTTAGCCATTGAACGGTGCGATTCTAGAATAGCGCGAGATCCAAATTCACATTTTTTTTTAGACAAATAAATACTCTTCCACAAATACATAATGTTCTACGTTCGGTTACGAGGAACGAAGAAATACCGAAATGAAGTTGGTTCTAATCATTCTTACTACCTACTGCTTACTCAAACTAATCAAAATTTGTAACAATGTGCGTAATATTTATGTTAAAAAATACAAGAGGACATTTCGTGTATTAACAAAAAATATGTAAATCACTTTAAATCCGTTTATTTAAACGTAAAAAGTTTTGTATGTCACAGTTGAAAAATATGATACAGTATATTAATTATTATAAGGACAAAATATATCTATATATTTTATAATTAAATTAACGATTTAATTAGATTTAATGTGATTAACGGAACTTGTTTTGTGTGATAACTTTCCGTTATAGCGCGCCCGAAAGCGTTGAAGATAATACCTACATGCAAGGATGTTTATATATGATAAAATTTCAACCCAAGAGTAACAATTTGTAGGTTATCATCGGTGTGTTTGTTGTCATGGCCATAGTAGAAAGCGGCTTAGCTTTATGGAAATTAGACCGATACAATTTACCTACGAAAATATCGATGGTGAGACAGATAAGTGCAGGAAAAGCCAAAGGCTACTAACCTTAAATTGAATAGTTAAACGGGGGAAATGTGCTGTGGGGCTTCTCCACGTCGAAACGCGAGCAACTTTTTCAGAGATCCTTGTCAAATAAATACGTAAAAACTTTTAAAAAGTTTGCATCGAGGAATTTTGTAAACAATACATTACTGTTTAACCTGAATGGGGATTATATAAACACCGCTAAAATAATATATAGCAATAGTTATCGTATCCCGGGGCGTTGCAGACACTAGAAGGGAACGCGTGACGCGACTGCCGATGTCGTTCCCCCAACCCATAAATAATGGAATAATGGAAAAATAATATCGAGCTCCATCTAGACAGTAAATTATGCGTCATTTATTTGTTGTACACGGCGGCGACTTATCTTTAAGAAAATAAATTTTAAAGGTTCATTACTTACCCACTTTTTAAATCCAAATTAATTTTTCAACGTAAAGTTTTATTAAGTAGATATATCATATCGATGACGTTTTGGTAAAACGTCATAAGCGACAAAATGCAAGTTTTACAGGAGCGCACATTCTGTTCGAGGATAGTATCTAACTTCCGTACAACTCCGTTTTTCACCCAAACCAGTTAATCCATCGTAGAATAAAGACGTTATTTGGTATAAAAGTGTGGTTTCCAGGAGGCATTTGCTTATAGTTAAGCAACTAGTTTTCAGTCGCGATTTTTGTTTTGGGTTTTGTAGAAGAGTCTGCCGTCAATGTAAAACTAAGTTTCCGGGACTGAGAATGTTGCCAGTCGGCTGTCGTCTCAAAAATAAGGGCGTAATTAGTCTTTTTGTTTATTTATCTCAGTTACCGCAAGTCTGACAACAATTTTATCCAGAAAATTTTTGTAAATAATACAATTCTCTATAATTTTTATTAATAACTTTTCGGCATATCGTTAATAAATAATTCAAGAAATTAGCAGTTCTCCACTGCTTTTGTTCCTAAATCGGTTTCAAAACCCTTTATCGATCCATCTCACCATTGGGGCACATTCAAAAGTACATTCCCATCATTGCAGTGCATAGTCTTTTAAAGCACACGTTTCACAAAACTTACATCCCTTAGAAACGCAGTCAGATTAATAAAACAACCGAATAAAAAAGTTAAATAGATTCAGTTGTAGAGAATTGTATTATCTACAAAAATGCTCTTTACAATTTTTTTTTGTCCAACGGTTACGGAGATAAATCAAAAACTAATTTTATTCTTATTTTCAAGATGGCGGCCGAATAACAACTCCCGGAAACTAATTTTTACACTCACGACCGACTCCTCTACGAAACCCAAAACAAAAATCCATTTTTTTTACGATCGATGGGTTTTTGTTATTATACACCTGTTATTCTGATTGAATTTCTTGTGATGTTTAAAATCTTTGTTCCTTTAACGGAGTTTTTATTGCGGCAAATAGAAAAACGTTGTAAGGGTCTAAATTGGACAAATAAGAGGGGTGTGGAACATCAACCGCTATATAGTTAGAGACCAATAATTGCCGAACAACCAGAAAGGTGTGTGTTGATGCGTTGTTATGAGACAGAATCCGGTTATTTGTGAGCCACTTGCGTATCCTTTTTTTGTCTAATGTTTTCGTTAGATTGCACCAGGACTCGATACTTATTATCAGATATAAATGTTGCTCGGGTCCTATCGACAAATTTCAAAGTGACACAATTACAAGGACCGATGCACTACGAATGTTCGGAATTTTATTAAACGGCACAAATTAAAAACAAAATTACAACCGCGCGTTATTCAAATAATTCGAGAACATTCGAGTAACACCTCGTACGTTTAACATTTTATCGCAACTAAAATTAGATTATTAATACGGTGGCCCATCGGATACGCCGGATTGAATTTGAAAACGAAACACAGTAAATTAGTATGTAGTTGCGCTATTTTTATTGATTCATTAAGTGGACGCGTTAAAATTAATTATGGAATACGATGTCGGCCAAATGGCCACCGCGGCCGTGCTGGCGTACCCTGACCCTTTCGATTAAATTTTCGAAGACTTTTGCAAGGCAGTTAGTTGGCTCAATTTCAGGAATGACGCGTTGGATTTCCGTTTTCAGTTCAGGAATTGTTTGTGGTTTGTTAGCGTAGACCTTGGGGTTCTACAAGACCCCAGAGAAAGAAAGTCGCAAGGTCTGGGCGGCCAATTAACGTCATCATTTCCGGAAATCACACGACCAGAAAAATTGTGTCTTAACAAATCGACGATCTTCTTCTACTTGTACGGCATGCGGCACCATCCTGTTGAAAGCACATTTCTTCGAGGCCGATGTCGTCCAATTGGTCCGACATAAAGTTCGATATCATGCCACGATATCGTATTCCATTTACAATTACGGCTTTTCGAACAGTCTCCGCAAAACTTTCGCCAAATTTGTAATGTGTTTTGATAATAATAATACGTTGTTCTTTACCTCAATGACAAATATCAAACATTAGGATTGCCAAATTAAATTAAAAAATAAATGGAGTGAAATTTAAATCCGGCGTACCCGACGGGCCACCTTATAGATATTATTTAAACATATCTATAGATATAAATATGTGCGAGTCGAGTTTGAGAATCAACAATTCAGGAAAATAAAAATACCCCAACTGAATATGATAAGTCAATATATGGTTCTGAAGGCCTAAATGTAAGATTTCATGCGTGGATGCTGATCACGAACAGTGGAAAACGTTGAAAGAATGGACTACCCTAATATTCGTATTTTTTCGACAAAAAAATTTACCTATTACGGGAACTGCTTACGCTGTTCTGCTGCTCTGCGATACGTGATAATTATCGTTAGTTTAGCGCTTTCGCTTTTAGTCGAAGAGTGGTTTTCTGAAAAGAAATTGTGCATACTAATCTAAAATAAGATATAACGTCCGCATTGCACTTTTAGCGTACGTTGGAAACTTATCGTCGTATCTTTAATTTCTTTTTGCATATCGTTAGGGACAAATATGGAGCCAGAATCCATCACTGCGATAAGCGCTGATGGCGTAGCGCATCAGCGATCGTCGGCATCAGTTTGTCGATCTCGCAAATTGTTTTCAACGCGACCGTAACTATATTAGTGTTTGCGTTTTGCCATTGTCGTATACATTTGCTTGAAAATCAATGGTGGAAAAATGTTACCGCGTATCGATCGTAATTAATTGTTACTATCGGGGTTAGGTAGGTATAACGAAAATTAAATGAAAAGCTTATTTAACTTTAATACCTATTTACTGCTATGCAGTTGTATGTAATCGCACATAAAGGAATATATAGCGTGTCCACGAATGGACCTAACTATCTATACTTGACAGTTGTTTTATTTCTCATTTTTAGAGAAAAAGTGATTCTTTATAAAGAGTTTCGCTCCGTTTGAAAAGTTCTAAGTCATAGACTGAATGTCGATACAACAAACAGGGTTGTCTAAAAATAATGAAACATTAAATAGTTCAAGAGTAAAGTACCAATTATTAGAGTAAAAATGAAAAATGGTATAGGAAAGAATTACGTCTAATGTCGATAGAAGTTCAAATGTGAATTTTCAAAACTTTGTCTCAAAGTTTATACTTTTGCTTTTGAAGGGAACGTTCGAGTGAGAGACTGACTATTCGGTTTTATAACATGGCCTACACGGTCATCTGATATTACCCCACTTGATTTTTATGGGCATACCTAAAGCAAAAGGTTTAAGTGAATAATTTTAATAATAACGTAGACGTTTTAAAATAACAGAAACAATAGCCAACATAAATGAACGCGCATTTGATTTAGTTTATAAAGCATTTAGAAAAAGAATAGAAAAGTGTATAGAGGATGGGGGGGGGCTCACGTAACGTAATGAAATATTCATGGTTTAACCAACCATATTTTTGATTATGTTATACAATAAATTATACGTATTCTTTAATTTGGTCCAGCTGCATTAATTTTAATGTAGACAAAATATCAACGTCGAGAGCTTTGAAATTTCATATTTGCCCATCTATTGACATTAAGGGGATACCAGCGCACACAATAATCATATTTTTGCAATAATTCTTAATTCCTGTAACTAAACTAAGTCAAATTATATATCAAATTGTTCGTATTTACATAAGCCAGGGTGCTGATCGGTTTATAATAGCGATAAACTATAAATAAAAGTTTGTCCATAGAAAAACTAGTAATTTAGAAATTATTTTTCAATTTTTGCTAGTTAAATGATGTCTGATAATTATAAAACTTTATACAGTTATAAAAAAAAGTAAGATGGAGGGTGCCGATTGATTAGTTTTTTGTATAATTCATTAATTTTTTGGTAACTACTGTTTAAAGAAAACGTTCATTATTTCACAAATAAAAATTATTTACAACTCCAATATTGCTGTATACGATAGGCAATGCTTAGATTAATCAATAGTAAAAAAATAATGTACCTAATTTGATGCTAAATGCGTTTTTTTCGATGTAGAAATATCGTTATTTTGTGTATTTATTGGTATTTAGTTCAGTATTATTCGAAAAGATGGCAGTCTTACAAGACAGGCGTATTCTTTTCAGAAGGCGTAAAATTGAAAGAGAAGTGGTAAATTCTAAATTTAGATCAAGATCTGTAAACTATATCTATCGTGTAGCGAAGTAATTGACAGCGAAAATTTATTTAAAAACTATTTAAACAGGATAATTGATACGAATACTTATACTACCTATATTTATGTATACCTATTATAAATAAATAAATAAAATAAATAATTTGAATAAATTATAAATAAATCAAATAAATAATTTGAATAAATTATAAATTAATAAATGCATAATAAATTCTGTTGATTGCGTTGATACTATGTTTTTACTCGTGTTTTTATACAATTATTAAAATTTAAAAGCCTGCGTAAATAATGTAAAATGAAATTCACGTTGGATTTTTCTAATTATATTAATTATTTATATGCAGTGTTCAATTACTGATAATTTGAAGGTATTTTGGAATTATGTACATTCCCTTAGAAGCGCTAATAAATATCCTGATGTGTGTTATCTACGTGATGAATTTGTCAAATTTGGAGCTGAGTTGTGAATTTTATTTTCTAGGCATTTTTTTGCGTTGTTTGATAGTGTGGAATTAGACCTTTTTTAATTGCAATTTAATCATTTCATTGATTTTCTTCTTGCATGATCGAAGTTAATGTCGTTTACAATGCATTATACAGTCTTGATATTTCTAAAGGTACAGGACTATGATGGATAACCAGCGATACTTTCGCGGTACGTCTTTAGCGCATATTATTGCTGAACCTGTTTCTTATATTTTTAACTCATCGTTAAATACTGGTGTTTCCTAATTTTGAAAAAATCTTATTTTATTCTATTATTTAAATCTGGAGATAGAAAGAATGTTGAAAATGATAGACCTATATCAAAATTATCTATTTTACCTAAGATTTTTGAAAAATCGTGTTGTCAAAATTGATATACTTCATCGAACCACTGATTTCTCAAGCGCAGAATGGTTTTATGAGAAGGCCTTCGGTAATACAAATCTTTTAATTGATAAGAATGACATTTTTAATAATCTTGAAAGTGACAATCTTCAAGTTGATGCCATTTATGCTGATCTAAGTAAAACGTTTGACAAGTAAATTTTCAGTAATGAAACGCGAACTTCTGGAGTTTCATGGATATTTTCTTGCGTGGCTTGGATCTTACTAATAGAATTTTAATAGTTAAAATTGATAATTATTACTCCAACGACTCCAGCGACTTTGTTGCTACCTCCGGTGTTCCGGAGGACTCTCTCCGGGGTTCGTTACGTTTTCTAATTTTTTTCAATGATATTAATATATTAATGTTTGTAGATGACTTAAAACTATTTAAAACCATGAATTCCTTAGAACCTTAGATGATGCTGTTATATTTTTAAATTATGTATTCCTAGGGATCATATTAATTATGTTCTACTTCGCAACTACCGTAAATTATTACCTTGTGTCAACAGAAGAATAGTGTTGGACTTATTATTCGATTTAATGAAAGGTAACGTTGATTGTTTTCATCTTCAGAGTTCGGATGGTTTTCGCGTTCCTATTGCAACTATATCGGTTGCGTTATTCTATATTAGTGAGTATAAAAGACACTATACATTGAACTCATTTCTACCCAGGGCCTTACAATTATACAACAAATACTGTTTCGCTTTGGACATATTTTATATGTTCAGAACTACTTTAAAGTGTTTTGGTTGATATATTTACAATTATTTGATATTTTTGTTTTCCATTAAGAAATGTTTATTTAAAATAATACTATAGCTACATTATAGGTATGGCCTATCCAAACCTACATGCAACTTAGGTCATCAACAAAAAGTTACTAGATTGTTTATTTATAATTCGGTTTAAAGTTTGGAAAGTGACATATTCTATAGATGATTTACCTGCGCACATATTAGATAGTATCAAGAAAAACTACAATTTATTAGAACTGTAAAAATACGAGGTACGAAGTGACAGCACTGTGTGAAACGTCATCATCTAGTAACCTTGTATCGATGACGTGAACATCATATAGGTTTGGATAAGCTATAATATGTAAGTAATTTAAACATTGTTTTTATTTCGTACATTCATCTGTAAGAAATAACTGTACATAGGCACCTTTTTAAATATTTCAGTAGAAATAGGTACATAATTTTTGTTAATAGGTATTGTATATAATAGGTATTAGTCATGTTCAATATTGTTAAAGTTAGTAAAATACTTGCATATTTATTTCATTGTTGTTCTTATGTTTAATAGACTATTATATCAAACAATTGACTCGTATTAAATAATACGAACAGGGTTAGAAAATAACGTAAATTAAATGCATTAAACAATAAAAACTTTTAAATAAAGAGTTTCAATGACAATGTCAAATAAAATGCGACGACAAAAAGTATTTATCACATCAACTATAAACCAAAACACTATAAATAATAATAAATAGAGCTTCTCATATGGAAAGAACTTTTTTAAACGCAATGTATTTATAGATATAAATAAATAGAATAAAAAGGAAATTCGCTAAGTAAGCTGCGGTAGTATCTAAACGTTACCCGTTTCGTTATAAGAAAATATCTGTAAAAGATCTTCTATCATTCTCAGCGCGTCGAAATAGCACAAGTATTTTGAAATATTATCCTAAAATGGGATAAATAATATTCTATTGGTTCACTACACAAGAAGGCGGTGACGATGAAAAAACTAACTAATTATTTGCACGGCCTTCTTGTAATATTTGTTGCCTATTTTCAATATTTCTATAACGAGATTTGTAGTTTAAACGACCGCTGGTATCCCCTTAAGAGTAATTCTGTCCTCTAACATTTTTCGTTTTTACCCAAATAATCGGTAGGTGCGTACATACTTTACTTTTGAAAATTTAATGTTTCATTATTTTTAAACAACCCTGAATCGTCATTTTGACTACGGCTTAGGACTTTTCAACTAAGCAAAATTCTTTATGAAGAATGACTTTTTCTCTAAAACGAGAAATAAAAAAGTTTACAAGTATAGTTTGATCCATCCGTGGACACACTGTATAGAGTATATTTTAAAATACTTAAGGGGATAGTAGACCGAGTTTTGAAAACTATTGCCGTTGCGATGTCGCTAGTGTAGTTCCATCGTTTCTTGGTAATAATAGGCAACCAAAATTTCTAATATCTTAACACAGATGTTTTCTAAAAACAGCAGGTAGTAAGGTTTCGGTTAAGTAGGCATAATGGGGCCTCAAAGTAATCCATTGTCATTGTTACTGAAAGTATTTACAAGTAGGTAAATGTATTTTTAGATTCTAGAATTATTCAACTGCTGTCGATTTACAAAGTAGACTTCAACATAGCAAAGAATTTCAATAACTTGCAAAATTCGCTAATAAAAGCTACATTTTTTTTAAATTTATTTATTATAAAAGCAACATGATTGGTTCGAATATTTTATATGTTACGCATTGATATCGCCGCCGCAGGCCGAACGTTCCGTGAAAATGCGTCTTACCCGTCTATTTCACAGGATTATGTATTGTTATGAATATACAATCATTAGTATTATACAAAAGTATTACCGAGCATTGGTGCCCACGGTGATATCAATACTCTAACCCAACGGTTCTCGACCTTTTAGTATTTGTGACCCAACTTTCCTAAATAGTTTTAATCGCGTCCCTCTTTCAAAGATTTTTGGCGCCTGAATATTTTTTTTATATCTACTTTTTTGCTGCTGATATGTTTTTATGCTTTTGTTTTTTTAAAATGTCTTCGCGACTCCCCTTTTGTTATTTCGCGCTTCACGAGTTGAGAACCGTTGCTCTAAATCGTCGTGTTTCAATAAACTGGTCATTTCAGTTTCTTATAAAATTATAAAACATCAAATTCATAATTGAAATTGGAAATAGGTACGACGAAACTATTATACAGGGTGTTTACACAATGACGCATAAGTTTTCCAGTACGTTGTAGAAGACCCTTCAGACGATATGGGAAAAATAACTAAAAATCTATTGTTACTTTTAATAAAGTTGTTAGCAAAAAACTGTATGTTAGAATTGGCAACATCTCAAATACCTATATCCGGCAGTAGAGGTCTGCAGAAACGCAGAAACTCTTAAAATGTTAATAAAATCAAACTAATCTTTATAGTTTATTTAAATATTTTTGAGGGTCATTTTCTAATGAGGTATGGGATGAAATAACATGTAAATCCAATATAATAAATAATTGACATAAGTCAATATCTAGTCTCTCTATCTACTTATAACGAATCAAGTGCAACAGAAAATGTTCAGATTGCATTACTTAATTATTGTGAGGTTAACTGTTAAAAATATCTTAAAATGTCTAAAATATCTGCTAAAAATATCACCAATGATTATGAATTACTTTGGCACGAAACAATAAAGGTATTTTAGCTTTTTTTGGGAAATATTTGTTTTAAAAAATTTGCAGAAATGAAGAAGTTAAATTCTCAACTTTACCTCTTCATATAGACAAGAACGATCAAGGAGGAACTTTTTAACAATTGTTTGGGATTCCTTGACAGTTCCCCTGGAATATACAGGAAAGCATATGCGAAATTTTCTCATGACAGACTTTACATTAAAGTTTTTTTTTTTCTTGAGGTGAATATAATAAATTCAAATTTTACGATTTTTTTAAATTAAAACGATAAAGTATAAATTTTAGATGACCAGAAAACAGATAATAGTTAAAACCACATAATAAGTAAGGCAGTTATGAATTAGTACGATATTTCATAATCTCTTATCTCAAAAACGGTGCATTCTATCGAAAATTATAAAGAGATATGATGGACAGAGAATTTTATGCCGATTCCAAAACATATTTCATATTGCCGATCAAATAATTAATAATGGAGATAACTCACAATCAATTTAAAATCTTTGATTAGCCACTATTTTGAAACAGGTCGGTGAATTTGGCTGATTAACGAACTCGTTCTTTGTTTTCTTCAAGACAATACACTATCTAACTTTCAGTCTCCTACGATCAAAATTGCGTCTGAAATCGTATTTACAAGATTTGATTATATATAGATATATATGACCGATCCAAAACAAACGAATTATATTTTCGTAATCTACGGGTCGAGATGAGCGAAAATCTAAAACGGCACGTCTGAGTCCCGTCATCAGACAGGCTGAAATAGTTATATTTTCTATGAAAATTCGCTAAAAATTAATTTTTAAGTATTCAACATTTTTACATATATACCTACAAAATATGTACATCAGCTAAGTCCCTATCGACAAAATAAATTGTAAAGCAGAAATTACTACTTAATTTACTATTATTGGTTTCTTTGACATATCCCAAACAATGCCACCTTCGATATTTATGGTTGGACTAATCTTCTGAGAAATACCTGCTTTCCGTTTCTATGCAAATAACTAGAAGTATTATTTAACAGGTAAAAATTTGACGTTGTATTTTTGGTTGTCTACATTCACAAAGACAATATTTTTAAAATAATAAGAATATACCGCTAATTTCTTAATTTCTAAATTGTTTTAGATGACCGTTGCTGTTTTAAAGTATGTGTTATAGTTACTAGAAAGTTATATTAAAACTTCAGAAGTTGATCTCTCATCAAATAGATTTAAACACCGAAAAACTACATTTTTTTATTAACAACATTAATTAAAATCGTTGTAAATACGAAACTGTTGAAGTGTACGTGCTGATTTTACTTCTCAGCCTGAAAAACACTATCGTCTATACGACTGCAAAAAGAACAAGTGAATATTGAAATTATTTTTCAAAAAAATACCGGAAAACCTATTATTTTTGTTTATCACTTTGATAATATATATGTATTAATATTAATATATGTAAAAGCAAGAGTAATCTTTTATAATCACGTTTATAATAAAAAAAGTTTCATTGATGTTCATCTTTTAGATTTATTAAGTTTTAAGTAACACTGGAAATCCGTCTACTATCCCCTTAACATTGTACTGTTACTAAAGAATATCAATCGTAACGTGGATTTATGCATACAGCCAGTCAGCATAATATATAGTGTTGACGGCGAAGGCACCTACCCAAACGGGTGCAGTTCTAAACAATAAATATTACCATTTTGTGTACGCAGCAGAAGAATAGCAGCTGATGCCATGCAACGCAAACGCCATAAGATGCGGGTTAGATGAAACAAAATATGAAAACACATATACAAATTGAATTATCCGGATGGCGGTAGCAAGTCATATAAATGCAAATGTGTATACAAAATCAAATAGCGTTTCCTGGTGCTGCTCGTTTATTCGAACGAGGCGAACTTATTGTTATAGTTTTCTCAGCCTTTCTATAGATAACCAAAGGTCTGTTTTTTTTTTTCTATTCAGAAGTAGTAATTAGCTGTTAGTATTTTTGAGCTTAAAAAATAGGTAGCGAAATATTTTTTGAAAGAATAACATTTGATCAAATCTATAGATTTGACTCTTTTTTTTTAATGACGATCTTTGGTGTCAATAATTTTCGGATAAAAATAATACACTTTCACATATTTTATTTAAAAATAACGTCGAGTAAATTACGAAAAAAATTTGGGGAAATACTGAAACCGTTCATTTCATTAAGCACCATTTATGCGCGCGTATTCGACTACACGTCAGTTGCCGTAATAAACATTCTCGGAGCTGGAAGCTTCCGGTCTTTACAACTGAAAAGCGAGATTCCATCACTCATCAGTTCTCATTTCCTTTCATTACTTTGCTCATTACCAGTGCTAACGACCGTTTTTAGAAAATCCAACCTGTAAAATTATTTAACGTTGCCGTATATTTTCACCTACGTACATTGTTTAAGTATTTTTTTTTAATTTTGTTAATTATTATGGTGCATAATTATTATGTGCTAGACGTTAGTCTAGCACATTGCTCCTTTGAAGTTATCATTAAATTACTAACGTTCAAGGTTGAGAGGTTTCAACGATTTAAATCAAAATTGCATTCAATCTTCTTTAGAGAACATTAAAAGACAAAAGATAGTATATTCATCAAAAGATAGCTTGTTGTCTTACTTGAAATTATAAAATTTGTCGACTTTTATATCTACATATGTTTTTAATAAGCTTGGAATATTCATTTAGTGTTAATTATTTTCTAATATACCTACCTACAACTTGAAATACAGTTTCACTAAAACAAATTACATCACAAAATCAAGAGTGGAGATCAAAAATCAAACCGATTGTGAGACATTTCTGAAGTAATACTGTTTTGGCGACACCAGGTAGATTTCTTGGTGAAAGGAGGACTTTCGGTGGGTAGGAATCCGGAATTGTCGAAAAGGCAGCTTTTTGAAGCTACTCCCTGCTGCAAAAAAGATTATGTACGATTGTTAGGAATTATAAGAAATGCAAAAATCTCATTTTTCAAATTCAAATTTTAGCAATCAACAAATACATCGCAGTTTGTTAGGCGACACGTTAGTGCTTAAGGGTTAAGATTCATCTTACTGTGGAAATAGAATCTTCTTAAGATCAAAATTGGGGCCACGATGATCTAGAAAGCTATCACTTTGTTAGGTCATTCGGCTGCGGGTTCGAATCCCGCTGCAAACATGGATGTTTTTAAATATTTGTGATTTTATTATTATTATTTTTTTTTATTATTATATTATTTGTGATTTTAAATATAAGAGAAGCAAGAACGATGTAATGATCACCTAAAAAACAAATGCAATTAGTACCCAGGAGAATGTCTCCCGGGAAACACCAACAAAATACCGCATACCGAAGCCGTTACACATGCAAAAGTCAATGGCTAATGGGCTCAGTTCTCGAGGCCATAAAATTAAAAAATCAATTGTGATCAAAATAAAAATTAGCGTTTCGAATAAAGCCATAGACATACCAGCGATTAAGATAGAACAAAAAAGTAGTATTAAAAAAAAAGTTGTTACAATTCATACAAAATACACATAACAGGTTCCCTTAAAAATTTTCATTTTTGTAATTTTTATTCACGTCAGTCACTAATAAAATGTGTTATTGAATTTATGATTTTTTTGTGAACTGACATTTTTGCACAACAATTTTCAGTATGACTTTATGGATCGCGGTTGGCTAGGTTTTGATCTTAAGAATATTCTATTTCCACAGAAAGATGTACGTTAATCGACTAAATAACATGGAAAAATTGTATATTGATTTTTTTAAGAATAAAAAAGTTTTTTAGGTGTCATCGTTAAAAGTGAATCACATTGCGTTGTATATAGACACGTTAATTGATCGAATGCGTAGACAACCTTAATAACTTATAAATTAAAAGGGACTTCGGGGTATTCTTCTTTCATCAATACTTTAAAAGTTATTAACAATTGACTAAATTTAATAAATTAATTTCTCAACACTTTTTATTTTAAAATAAATTCTTGTGTAATTGTAATGTGACATGGCGCATTATCTGACTCCCCCCAACCAAATTGTCGCGCTTGGTCAGGCTTTGCACTCCCTCTCTCTCCTGCCCCTTATAAGCGAACGTAGTTTATGGCCAGCCCCTTATCAACTTCTTTAATTTTAATGAAAACATTTTAAATGATAATTAAATTTTTATTATCAACTTGCAAATCGCTTAATAATATAGGTACCTACATAATATTAACAATAATAATAATAATATCATGTACGTAATACTAATCTTATAATAAATTGCGGAAATGTACGATATTTACTGAAAATTTGTAGCAAAAGTTATTTATACGTTAGAGATGATATCAGGAAACTTAATACTTACTTACTTTCGGATTAATTTAAATAATCACTACACGACAATTCCATCTTTATTATAAAATTTAAATATTTCATTCGACAAATTCTTTTAATAACCAATTTTAAATCAAATATAATTTCGCATCAGAGTCCTATTTGTTCGATTTGAAACTTTAGCGTTTTTGCATGAATATTTTTAGTTATATCAAAAAGTAATTATCAAAGCTTATCGCAGTTCATATGTTCGCCGCGGAGGTTTAGTATCCCATCGCAGTGTGTGTTTAACAAACGAACAAATAAAAAGCTTAAAAGGCAATAGCTAAACGTTTGTTAAACCTTAATATCTCTGCGATAGCACCGGATTTGCTGACTAAATCTGTTGCTTTTTAAATTCAACAAAATTCTCATCTTTTGCGTTTTAATCTTTTGAAAGGGTTTTCTTTGTTTTAGATAAGAAGCTTGTATAGTTAAAGCTGAATTATTTCCTTGAAATTATTTCTCTTAAGAAAGATAAAGTGTGCTAATCTAAAACTCGAGGATAATATCAGTGAGAAAACATGTCATACTAACGCTATTATTAAATTGAGCCCTCATTAAAATTATAGATTTATATACCAGGTACCTATTTAATTTGCATTTTTTTAATATTATTTACCTGGTAGGAAATGAGGTTGATTTATGGTTAAATAAAAAATAGGTACCGAACGTGGGATGCGGTTTGAATATTCAGAAATGATGTGTAAAAGTTCGATTCAATGTTTCCGTTTTCCGATGTATAAAGTAAATGGAGATATAAACCTGAAAGTTGGTCTTTACAAGTTTATTCTAAGCTCTTAAAAGAGAGCAAAAGTCTGCATACATATAAATTTTTTATTAAACGTCTCGTCTCTTTAAAGCTCATTTGATCCCTTATATAAAGATATAGGTGGGTACATTTTGAGAACAGTCTCACATATGTTTATTGGCAGTTTGAACTTTGTTTTATAACTGGAACCTCCATAAATAATACTTAACATTCAATTAGATGTTCGGAAAAGTTAAAAACGATAGATTGTGTGGTTTGAAATTTTAATCGTGTTTCAGTTTTTGTTACAAATGCCGCTACGTTCGTGTTCTAAAGTATCTAAAGTACTTTCTAGTAAAAGTAAAGTTTTGTTATAATTTATGTAAAACAAAACGCGCATGGCGCATAAAAAACAGATAGTATTGAGATATTAATAGTTTGCTTGATCGTACAATTTCGCAGTTAATAATTAATAAAATAACAAGGAGCGTGAGAAACGCTCATTGTGACTCTTTTACACTAAATGCCATTAAAATTGTATTTCATTTATAAGTAAGTAATCGTCCAAACAACCGCAGCAATAAAATATACTAGATAGGTACCTACCTAATAATTTTCGATAATGCTATATACTTCACTCGATAACTATGTATAATATTCGTTAATATTAACCTAAAATGTATTGCGGGTTCGATTTCAATTTCACAGTTTCTTTTATACATAAAATAAAACATGCTTAGCTAGGTCTATCTATGACGTCAACTAACGATAACTTCGCTTTTATCACCAAAGAAGGGTTTTTACGACACTATTGCTAAAATATCTATGTCCACTAGCTGTCTACAGATTGGATGTAACGACAAGCTCGCGGCAGTAGATTATTAAGGGAACCCACCTAATGATGTCTCGTAAAGATATTGTTCGTCGTGGTCTGAAATCATCAGATGGTCGAAAGCGGATGTCAAAAGAGCCATAGAATCGGAAGCGAGATTATAGAGGTGAGTCCTCTTTGACCGCCGACTTTTTATGGTTACAACGTATATATGTAGGTATAAAATGCGCGAGTTGCAAAAAAATGTCGAAAAGCAGAGATAAGAAATTCTTTATGCCTTATTTTTTTCAACTCTAAATAAGTTCCATATTTGATCGAAATAAAAGCGGAAAGTGCACTTTTTATTTTAAATTAATTTAGGTGGGTACCTACCTACATTTTAATGCACGCGGTTTTTTTCTTCAGAAAAACTACATATTCTCGTAGTCGCAAAATAGGTTTGTTTTTCGAGCCCCCCCGTGAATTCTCGAAATAAATTCTCAAATCCAAACACAAAAAAACTGGTTAGACAAAGTTATACGACGATTGTACTGTAATTGTGCTAAGAACATTTTTCCGAAAACTATCCTTAAGTACCTACAAATTTTCAAGTTAGGTACCTATAGTAAAAGTTAACTTTATAACGTGAAGGAATTTAAAAAGTATTTAGTTGCCTAACAGTTCCTGTTGTTGCTACTTTTTCTATTTTAAGTTCACGATAATCGACTGTTGTTTTATATCTATGGCCTATCCAAGCGAATAAGCGATTCACGTCATCAATAAAAGATTACTAGATGATGACGTTTCACATAGTGCTGTCGCCTGGTACCTCGTATTTTGACAGTTCTAATAAATTGTAGTCTTTCTTTAATCTAATATGTGTACAAGTAAATCAATTCATGTACAGAATTTGTGACTTTCTAAACTTTCTAAACAATCTAGTAACTTTTTAGCGATGACGTGTCGCTTATGCGCTTGGATAAGCCGTATCTACCGATATTTATTAGTTTTATAAAAACGAAAATATTTAGAAATACTTGTTGCCCGATTTAAGTAAAAAAATACACATGTGTATTTAGGCGGTTGGAAAATAAATGTGTTTGTTTATTCGGGCACAAGTGCGAGGGTTGGATAAATGCCCAAAGTACGATACTCCATCAGTACTTGATGTGACACGATGCATAAAGTCTCAGGACAACGCGACGTTTGTCCTTCACTTCAGACATCCATTATTATTTATGGCCGTTATGGTACTTGATTTTGTACTGTATGTAATAATATATAAACACCTGCTTTTAATCCTTTGCACTCGACGTGTCTCCGTGAGGACACGATACGTTTCTTCACAATTCGGCTTGTAAATTATATCAACTTTTTTTAATATATGCTATGTATAAATTAAAAGCTTATCGAAATTATATTTATTATAACTATTTCGATTATTGCTTCGTGTCCCTGTTATATTTGTCAGATCAAAAAATACTTCGCGTGCAAAGGGCCAATTATATTTATGCACTAGCTTTTATCCGCGATTTCGTCGGCGTTGGATTTGAAATATTTGAAGGAACATATTTCCCGTTTCATATTTTAAAGGTAATACGGACAAACTGCAGATCCAATTTAAAAAAAAACTACTTTCCCCGTTTCGTTCCCTTAGGGGATGGAATTTGTAAAAAATTTCTTAATCGTAAAACAAACGTATCTTCCAAATTTCGTGTTTCTGGGACCAGTGGTTGAGGCTGCGCGGTTGATGTCAGTCGGTCAGTCACCCTACATTTTTATACAGAAGAAAATGTATAGATAGACAGATTATTAATAAAAACACAATCGTGTCTAAAGATCGAAATCGAATTTAGATAGAAACCTCTGAAATAAAAGGAAATGCGAAGTAACTAACGCGGGCTCTTAATAAAAAGCGCGCGTTGTCGACATAATTTCAAATACATTCGCATATACAGGATGAGTTAAGATAGTAGCACCTCCCCCTACTAGTTTGTTGGATATTCGTATAAGGAAAATAATTTCTTAACAAAATGACATATTGTATATTATTGCAAATTTATTTTATTTCGGGGCTTAATGAGATTTTAGTAGTAATTTGCAACTTTTTGGAAGAAGTATTTTTTCTCTATACGGGGTTAAAAAAGTATTGTTAGCCGATAAAATTACGGTGTTGTTAACACGAATCAAGTTGAAAAATATCTTATATTTAGCGATATCATTTTCTAGCCACAACATCAACAACCAGGTATGCGTATATTAATAAAAAAATTATTTTATGAAAACAATAGGGTTTATCAAATAGTAAACAAATGAAAATACAAAATCTAATGTAATTTGCTAAATGTTCAAAATTACCTCTATTTTGACCAATACAAGTTTGTAAACGCATAATATCTGCAGTTTCGAAAACTGTTTAACATTTCAACAGTTAACGATGGTAAACAAATGCATTTCTAATTCTTATTTTCGTGTCTTCGGGAGTTGTAGGTGGTGTACACGATAATTCGATTCACTAATTACAAAATTATGTTTGCCAATAGTCATTTGTCAATAAACGAACGTTGTTAACCATTGTAAATGCATTATTATTTCAATTTCCAGTTTATAGAGAAATAATAACTCTTCCAAAAAAATATAAAACATATACAAGGTGCCATTTAAAAATAAAAAATTGCATATTACTACTCAAATCTCATTAAACCTTGAAATAAAATAAATATACAATAATATATTAACATTATGAACCTATTTTTGTTCTGAAAATATTAATATTCAACAAACTAATGGTGGTACTATCTTAAGTCATCCTGTATAATGCATTAAAAACTTAAACACTCTCCGTTCGTAATTCTGTTTATGTCTGATTTCGATTACTAAAAACGACATCCAAGCACCTATTAGTTTCCAATAAAGCATTTAAACGTATTAAATGGGTGGTGGTTTTGAATTTTGGAAAATAGGACGTTCCATTTCCTCAAATTTTTATATCTTCGCCTACCTACGTGCAAAGATTTGACATTCAGGTCGTTAATGGACGCCTCAAATTACATTGTTCAATAAATACTTGCTTCTTCTCATCACATGCCTCTCTTACACCAGTGGTCGGCAAAGTGCGGCTCCAGAGCCGCATGTGGCTCTTTATTTTATTTAGTACTACTTATTTAGTGTAATAAAAGTTTACTAAACAAGCAGATTTGGCTCCCAATTTTTTTAAAAATTGTTGTAATGTTCATATTTGACTCTTTGGCTAATTAGTTTGCCGACCACTGTCTTACACCATAGGTGTAGAGGCCCAAAATAAATTCCTACATATAAATATACATGCAATTTATTTATGATTGCGTATTATTTATCGGTTTTAAAAATGTTTTCATTCACACATTTCAATTCATTTACTACGAATTACTTAACTAGATACTAAATTATCACCATCTAAGCCCTAAGGTTTGTAATGAGCTAAAAATCGAATCAGCTAAAAAATACCTACATTTTCAAAAGAATAGAAGTTTTGTAATTAACAAGATAATCCCGCGTTTAAATTTTTAAAAATGACCCATTTTTCTTAAAAAACGGAACATTTTAAATTAGAATTTAATTCATTCCAACGTTCCATTTAAAAGTTAGACTTCAGTTCGTTTTACTAGAAACAAGTTATTGCGGATAACGATATCTTGACGACCGTCTCGACGTGACACACGTGCAGTTGTTGCGATATCGAAATATTCGGGAAAACTCGTACACCACACCTGCCTGAATCGTGGACTTATCTATCATTCTGGATTGGTCAGCTGCAAATCACCTCTTCTTTATTGTCGAGGTTTAGAATATTTTATTAGTTGGTATATCGCGAACGGTTGTGTATTTGATCGGTTGTTGAAATTTTGACTTTTCGCGTACATTTTCTGATAGTTCAGTGATTGGAAACAAATAAGTTTTATCTTAAAAACCATTTCAATGATTTCGCGATTAAAAAATGTGCATCGAAGACATGTAGGCCCATATGTATTCCGTTCGAAATCAACAATGTAAGTCGTTTACTCTTTTCATTTTTAATGTTCATTTTTGTACTAAAAATTTTTACGCTGTATTTAAATGCAAGCACCTCTTGTCGTTAGTATTTTTTTAATTGGTAAATGTTTATTTGTGATGAATATTTTGTTATTGCAATGAACACACGATCAACAGTACCAGTTTCTTTAAATTTAAACAAATACCTGCAATTATTTTATGTAGGTTTCAATTTTTCGTAAATTATTTTATAACATGTGATACTTATCTAAAAATGACGTGGATCGATTTATGGCCACTCGATAGGTGTTATCGCCGGACCGCGGTTGTCGCGTCGTTATCGTCGAACGTGAGACAGATAACGCATTGTATTTTTGTTTAAAACAGACATACTTATCTTAAGTAATTGTTGTAAAAGGTCAAGCTCGTTAAATTATCGTGGTTATTCAGATTTATGGGAATTTTTATTTGTGCGGATAATTTACTTGCACACTTGACACGACAAAGGAAATACTATAATCTATTAGTACAGTAAAAATACAAGGTTTTACTGATGACGCGGATTGGAACCTAGCGCGAATAACGTATAAATTTATTATAAGATTTACTCACAACAGATTTTGAGGTGCGTGGATACCTCTGCTTATCTATGTTTTTCTTTTCGGTGGACTTTTCGAGTCGTTTCCTATATACATATGTAATAATTTTCCGGGAAATAAAGCTTAGGAAAACTCGGGGACAAAATTTTTGAATATTTCAGTTGCAGTAAATAGTAGTACGTACCTAAAGTAATTACTTATTTATAAATTGAACTAAAAAAATTGTTACGACTTTTGGATTACGGTATTTATCGTTTTTATTTTCGTTAAAAATAGGCAGGGAATTATTGTATTTTCGAGATATTTCCTCATGATTTTTCGAACGTTCGCGAGCAAAAACACAACTTTTTCTTTATTTCTTAATCGACGTTAATTATTTTAATTCTAATCCCAAAGTGGATTATCCTCACTATTACAGTCTATAGTGTAGGATAATAATTAAACGAAAAAAAGTGCATTGTTTGGGAACAGGTTAAAACCACTCGGATTTGAATTATTTTTCTTGTAAAATGTAGTAAATTAAAAATACAAAAACTTTTATAAGTTAAAAATTTGACGTACCAAATCGAAAACTTCGTGAAAAATCGGAAAAATAATTTAAAATAAAATATATATTTTTAATGTAGGTAACGTGTTCATTTTTCTGCTTTTAAACTAAAAAGAATCGTTTTAAAGGGCTTTTAAGCTAGTTAATTACGATTTTGGAATAAAAACTTCGGTGAAAATTTACAATTATCCTCAAAATTTCATGTTCTAGGACCACTGCGATAGAGGCTGGGCGTAGATTTGTCAAATTTAAAAAAAGGTACTTAGGAGTTGAATTTGGAGGAATCCTTTTTTAGTAGGTGCCTACATCATAAAATAAAGGCATCCTGCAAATTTCGCGTTTGGAGACAGTCACACTACATTTTTATACAGTGTGTTTCCGGATGGACTTAATTATTGTAGGCACTTTTTTATTTCTCGTTTTTTAGAAAAAAGGTCGTTCTTTATAAAGAGTTTTACTTAGTTTGAAAAGTCCTTGGCCATAGTCAGAATGTCGATATAACATACAGGGTTGTCTAAAAATAATGCGTAAAGCGTAAAGTACCAATTGAGTAAAAATGAAAAATGTTACAGGAAAGAATTACTCCTAATGGCAGTAGAAATTTGTCTTATAGTTGATATTTTGTCTTTTGATAAATCAAAAAATTCGCATCATTTATTGAACAACAGAAACAAAAACATGAATGTCTAATATTACTTTATATGATGCACACGCTACCTCTACAAACTTTTATATTCTTTTTTTTTTAATTATTCGGAAACTAAACAGTTGCATATTCGTTTATGTTGGCCGTTGCTCCTGTTACTTTTTGTTTTAAAAGGTCCACATTATTATTAATATTATTCGCATAAAGTTTTTGCTTTAAATATTCTCATAAATAAAAATCAACTGGCGATAATATCAGGTGAGCATACGAGTCGTATTATAAGACCGAACTATCGAATCCATTTATTAGAAAAATTTCTATCTAGCCAGTCTCTCACTCAAACGTGCCCTTCAAAGCAAAAGTATAAAATTTGAGACAAAGATTTGAAATTTTATATTGACATTAGAAGTCAGAAGAAGAAGAATTCTTTCCTCTAACATTTTTTATTTTTACCCAAACAAGTGGTAGGTGCTTTACTGTTGAACAATTTCAAGTTTCATTATTTTTAAACAACCCTGTATGTTATATCGACATTCTAACTATGACTAAGGACTTTTCAAGCTAAACTCTTTATAAACAATGACCTTTTCTCTAAAAACAAGAAATAAGAAAGATGATCAAATTGAAAGTCGAATTAAATAGTATAAATTTAACAATTAATATTTTAAATAGACATTAAAAACGATCGATTATAATTAACGACTTAAAACTAAATAAGTACAGTAGTGGTTCGAGAATCCGAATTAAGATTAAGATAAGAGAATTTTTGTGTCGGGCAATTCTGGTATCTGTATAAATATTAACTCAAGTTTAGTACAGTCATCTATATAATAATGGCTGAACTATAATCTACACATAAAGTTAAATATTAAAACGAATTGAGTGATGGCAGTAAATTTAAAAATACATTGTGCGTGCGGGGATAATAAAGTTTCATTCCGAACGTTATTTCTAGATGTTCACTGATAAATATTTTAATACGCAATGCATATTTATAAAGATGTCGTTAATGTTGTTTAACATTTTCAAATTTTTGTATTGTTCATAGTAAATTACTAAATTATGATATTTTTTTAAATGTTTGTCAGCAGTCGTTTGACTATAACTTGAACAAAAAATTTCAAATTTTAAAATACAAAATGTCTCATAGGGGCACGTTTTAACCTCCATTCACACCAAAATTCAACATTATATCTTGACAAATAACGTTGTTTTAAGAAACTGTTTTAAGCAGCAAAATTCCCTGCCCTCAATTAAAACCAAACCGATCCGGATTCTCAAAAATTTAGATTACTAAGCTGTGTCAATCCTCAACTAGGATGTCAACTCGAGGGGTCTGGTTTTAATTGGATCAAATTATTGAGTCATTAACTACTGTAGGTATGTATATACTTTTACATATCTACCTATTTATTTGAATTTTTGTCGAATTTACTTAGGTACTGTAAATGTCTGGGAAAATAGTAGGGAGTTGGGCGGAAGGGTTTAATAAAAAGGAATTGTAGTTCGTGGAACGATAACTTAATTTCACAAGTGTGAAACTTAACGTACTGTCGATGCTCGAATACTTTTGAATAAGAATAGGTACTTAAATACGTTAAAATTAATCTAATTTTGACAAATTAGGTGATTGGAATAAATTATTAAAATCGAGCATCATCAAAATTTAAATTCGAGTTATATCTTCTCGTAAAATATTTAAATCGCCTTTCTTTTAGAGGACATCTCCTGGGACACGGATTGTAGTAATAAAAATTGTCAAATGCGACAGAATTGGAAATGAAATAAACAGGCGATATTTTTATCTTCTGTTAAATTTATTTAAAACCAAATTGAATATCTGTAGTATGAAAAAGGTTAAATTATTTATGTAAGTCTAACATAAGAATTATTATTTACGTGCCTATTATTTTTGATAAAAATAGAAAAAAATCTTTAACGAATAGAATGTATTAAAAGAAATACCTATTGAAAATGGATAACCATATAAATAAATAAATGAAATATTGTTGTGTTCATTTAATATAAAATGACAATAGGAAAATTGTATATCGATACAGTTTCAATTTCGCAGACCTTGAAGGTAGGTATATGATGCACCTACACACCAAACGAAACAGTTTCTCAAAATAAATAAGAATTAAGTATTGGCGATATAATAAATTATAATCTTTGAAACGCGTCGTCTAGAAACGACATTTAAAAATTGTTCGGTAAAACGATGTTAGACTATCAGAAAGTAATTATTAGCTTAACTCGGAATTTAATTTTTATGCTTTTTATAATCGACGCCTTTATTATAATAAGTATATAAAGAGAGAATCGTACTTTTTTTATAAAACATAAAACACTTGATTTCAAAATAATTCCAGGATGGTAATTGATACCCAACAACACGTAGGAGAGATTAAGATTGGTTTAACGTTTTATTATTATTTTTTTAATCTCATCATTACGTTTAGATAATATCGATGGCGTTTTATTATACAATAATCAATAAATATGAAATACAATTAAGGTAAAAAAATGTAGCCTATAATTTATTAAATTTCTTAAAAGTTAACTAGCGATAAGTATAGAAATACGAAATAAACTTTAATTATGTACATATACAAGATGTTGAAAAATCTGGTCATCGGAATTTGTCGTTCCCCCTTATCAAAATTTGTGTTGTCGTGTTCTAGAACTTACTTTTAAATTATAAAATGAAACTAGAGTATACCGACACTTGTTATTTATCTTTAAAAGTTTCTTTATTGAGTTTGAGATTAATGGAGAGACAGTTACTATTGTTAGATCTCAACATTTATCGAAATGTAGCTAATTGTAAGTTTAGAGAGAAGACATGGATTTAGTTTCAGTGACACGTTGTTGTTTCAATAGTCTCAACTTTACTATTGCATTGATCTATAACTAAATTATTTTAATGCAACGCGCTCTGCTTTTGATTATCTATAGCTTTGTCGTAAAATTAGATTTTCATGTTGTAGGTATGTATGTATCGTACGATATGAATAATATATTATTATTTAATATAATTTAGTACATAATACCTATATTTTGTTAGATTAAATTACAGTTGTTTTAATGCATAGGTAACAATCGATAAGTACGATTTTCGGGTATTAATACACGAGAGGTTGATTTTTTACCGGGTAATTTTTTTTTTAACGAAATTCTATTTTCCATAGAAATTATTGGAGAATTAAGGGCACGAAAAGAACGCGACACGAAGTGGAGCGGACGCGTCGTGTGCATTGCAGACGATTAATATATGATTTATTCATATAAATTTATTTATTTTTTAAATTTCGTTCGTTTTTATTATATTGACTTTTTAGTTTGTGTGCATGCGCACTTTTTTGACCGAAAAGACACGGCACAGAATTATCGATTTGTTTTACCACCTATTAGTAGCCCGTTTTGTCTCTGTAAAAGATTCCTATCGTTCGATTTTTTTTAAAACTTGACGTTTTGATTAGATAATATAGTGAGAATATATTAATCTACATAAAACAATTTTTATTGATTTTAATTAGGTACCTATATCAAAAAGTATCAAACAAAACCTAGGAAATTTCTAGGTTTATTATGTTTGAATTGTTGAACACGTTCTGTAGTAAAGCTTTTTAGAATTGCGTGCGAAATATGTCGAACCGAATTAACTTTTAAAGCTTTGAAAAATTCAAATAAAAACTTTTCGCAAAGGAATAAATACAATTTCCAGTTCTATTTGAAAATTTTCGAACGAGCATGTACCTACCTATAGGTACAAATCGGTTATTTGGTTAAACACCACATTTATTTATGCACGTTTATAATAATCCTTGTAAAAGGAATGCCGTTTTCTAATAATACGGTTTTAAAGGCATTTAAATGCGGCGTGCTTTTAAAATAAAGGATTTCATTTTCGTAACTGCACCACAATAAATGCATATAGTACCGCAAACTGAGGCGCGTCGAAAGGAATTTGTAAGGAATCGCATCGTTTCTCTGGTAAGCAGGTATTTATAAGTACCTACATTTAAAGTCGCATTCCAGAAAAGAACATTTTAAATGCATTCCGACTAACTTATTCCGTATATATTTTACAGTTCGCGCTGTTATAATCAAAATTTATGTTGATTAGTTAAAACTCGACAAAACCGCAATTCTACGGTCACAGAGTAAATTTTCACCGAAGCTCGCTTCATAATCCTGCCACAAGATGTTCTAACAAAGCAATTCTTTTGCAAGCGTTTCACGACGAAAGTGCAACCAACCGCATCTGTTTACATCTTTTAATGTCGTCTAGTTTCGTTAGGTATCCGCAATTTAGATAAGTAAAATAAGACAAGAGGTCCGCGATTATTAAGCCGTACCATGACGACCGATTTTACACTTCGTTGTTTAGATAGCTTTTTAACAACCACCGTGCAACGTAATTGAGAATAATGAGAGAACGAGGGGGTTCTAGACGAGGGTAGTTTTATCAGCGAAATTTTGTTTTAACCATAGGCAACAACCCCATCAACAGTTAATATTTTCGTTCTTGATGTTTTTTTAGTTACCTAACTAAATGAAAATATTTTTTCTTTTAAAAGGGTATTTTTTATGGCATACTATTTTTTTTATAATATAGCATTTAAAATTAAAAAATTGCATACCTACATAAATTATTATCTATTAGGTATATTATATAAATACCCACCTGTAGGTTAAGTAAATTTTATTTTAGGTATATACGACCCGTTTGATTAATTATCATACAACAGATATCTTGGTTATTGTAAGAATTTCAGAAAAATATTACGTAATAACACGTTCGAAATTTCAAATGGAACGTAGGGCACTTTTGGTCAATATTTGATACTCGATTCGTATCCATAATTTTGGAAAATAATTGAAAATAGACAGTTGAACAACTTCCTATATATATTTATAATTTTTTTGAATTTCTTACAACAACCTAGATATCTAGTGTTGCACTTAATAAATCAAACAATCTGTATATAGGTATCCACTACCTACATATAACGTAACGGAAATAAATATGATTAGCGTTATGAATTATGTATCTTTTGTAATTAATTATTAAAAGATAATTGTAATCGTTATTTGTTAGTTAATCATTTATTCATACATGTAAATAAAACTATCGTATTTTAAAAATATGTAAAAAGTTAACTAGAATCTAACTTAGAAAAAGTTTGAATAATATAAAACGCTATAAATATGTAGATATGATGGCTAAAAGAGTGATATTAACACTAATATAGATTTATAAAGTTTACGTGGTTAGGTATTTAACTTATGTAATAGAGAACTGAAATTAATAATTCTTCATTTTTCGCATCCGATGCGAAAATAACATCTGTGCAGTGGCGTATTAGAACCTCCTATTTTATTCCAATATCTGCAATAAAAAAAAAGTATACGAATACAGTTTTAATCTATATATAGACAATATGCATTGAAAATAAATTAATAAAAAACTTGTTAACACACAAAACGCACACATATAGCTTACTAATGAACTTATTTGAATACTTTAATGAATTTATTTTTGTAACCTTATTCATTTCAATATTTTAACATTTTGACATCATTACATATATATATATATAAGGTTTATTATCAATAATTATTAGAATCAGGGTTGAATAATAACAAATCTGAGTTTTTCCTGTAAAAAGAGTAATTTAATTTACTGCAAAGATAACTATTATACAAATATTTACATCTTATCTTATTAAACTCACCTGTAAAAAGAGAAACGACATTAGATGTCAATTATTCACTATGCCCTTTCTCCAATTACAAATTTTAACAAATTAATCTATAATAACTGTCATTAACATGTGACTGCTCAGTCATCATAATCTCTCTAATTCATTTGTATCATTAGTAATCTACCTTACCCACGCTACGCAAGTGCGCGGGATAATTCAAGAAGTACAATGTACTTTACATATATATAAAATAAATGTGCGAAAAGAAATTAATTATCGATAAGGTTGCAAGCACAACAATAAAATAATACGAATTAAGTATCTATTTAGAAAACGGGTAAAAATAAGAATTACTTTTAAAGTACAGTCAAACTTGGATAATTCGAAGTTGAAGGGACCAGAGAAATAATTCGAATTATCCAAAAATTCGAATTACATATTCGAAGAGAAGAGATAAATACAGAAAAATAAATCGACGGTCAAAAATTTAACACGCAAACTTTACTTTACAAAATACGTACACGTGTATTACGAGAATTTTTTAATTAAATCGGTCATTTTTACTTTCTTAATAATTCACAACGTTTTAAAAAAGTCAGGTGTTTGTTCTTGCTTGTTCGAATGCAGTTTTTGAGTCATTGCTTATGGTTCAAACCCATTAATTGATAAAAAAACCTGACTGACCTTCAAAAAACCGTCGAAGTTCGTGTATATGTATCATAGCTTCTGCTGCACTAGGCGGGGCTTTTCCTGCATATTCCTTGTCCTCTTCGTCTCCAGATACTCCATCAACAACTTGGTTGTTCTTCGTCGCTTGAGTTACGATGTATGCGTCAATTATCTTGCCACACACAGCCACATCTTGCTCCACGTTGACATAGTTCTCATACGAGATTGATGGATCAGAAGTTGCCGCTTACCGATTGTCGACAGCCTGACTTGGGATCAGTTTTTTCTAAGTTTTCTCCTTCAGTTTCTTCCTTTACAAATCCCGCCTTATGAAAACATTTCATGATGGATTCTTTCAGTATCCTTGTCCCATGCCTGCTTATAGATTCGTGAAGCACGAAGAACTTCGGAGATTTTTACTGCCAAAATCTCCGACGAGGATGCTTTCGACCAACATTCCAAGGTTCCTCGCTTCCCTTTTCCTAAGTAACACCGTTAAAATAATAATGCACGTCAGCTGGAAAGTCTCATGAACTACCATTTTTTACTGTAATGTTACAAGGACAATCGTACGAAAAATTCGAATTGCCCGCGATTTTTTACCATTGTTTTAATGCAGAATTCTAGGGACCGGGCGAAAAATTCGAATTATCCGAATTTGACTGTATTTATAAGATCGATGGAGGTTGCACTACCATCAAAATTTTGAGTTGAAATGCCGCTCATAAAATCAAGACACAAATCACTACGTTCACTACATATTTTAGATTTTATTTTTTGATATTTTCTGAAAAGTTGAATACAACTTTTCGCGAATCGTATAACAGCATTAAAAAAGATTACCGAAATTTGTTTGCTACGGACGATTTGACGAGTTTATGCATTTTCTAAAAAAGAACGGATAATAATTAGGGCACGAAGTTAATAAATGCAGACTAATCATGTCGAATAGCAAGATGTGTTAATCAACTCGAATAACATTCAAATTCGAAGTGCTTGCAAATAATAGTAATAGGTTGGCTTTTCCGGGATGCTCCCGATAATATGGTAATCTGGTCACGCAAAGGTGCCCTCATCATTACATTATAACTCAAGGTTTTATACCTCTCTATTTTAAGATTCCGTAAGTAAAAACTGTAGAAAAATATAACTTTCCTTCAACTTCAGGTTTTGTTGTGATTAACGAAAATTGCTAATTGGACCGTCGCGATTTATTTGTTTGCGAGAAAGTTAATTCGTCTAACTTTTTTTTGTTAAACTGGAAAGGCGGGGATTAAAAAGGGACTAATGAGATTACTCGATTTTTTAACGCTCGCAATCAAAACAAATTCGAATCATATTAACAACATCGTTGTACTGCAAATTAATTCCAGTTTTAGGGTTTAGCTTGCATTCAAACTAGCTATGAATACTAAAATATCAAATTTGGCGAATTAATCGTGTTAAATGAAGGTGGTATATTGTATAAATTATTTAATGCAATAATAATTAAACGCGTAAGCGTTGTAACGAATAACTTTTGGACTTTTTGTCGAATCGTAGGGAAAAGTCGAACGTTTTTTTATAGTGGACGTATAACAAGAAACTAAAAAGCAATTAGTAAATGTGCTCGATGTTGTTACTTATTGTTTAATAAATGGTTTCTCGTGTGTTTTCAACGCGATAAAGAGCAAATTTATGAAAGGACGAAATTTTACTTACCTACAGTTAGTTAAGTAGGCCAAAATAATCTTCTTAAAGCGAACCATTATAATTTATATATTATTTGTTACGGGAATCGTTGGATTTAGCGCTAATTTTCCTATGTCTAAATTTGCTTTTGTTAGTAATTGTGCGGTTTCCGACGTTTTCCGCAAAGAGGAAGTTAACTCAGCCAACGTCACTTGAATAAAATATATTCCCTCTAATTTATCAAAACATTAAGTTACTTCGGGAGCTTCCTCGTGTATTTTAAAACAACTAATCATGTTCGTTATTTAGAAACATAATAATTTGTTTAGAAAAGATTACCATAAATTTTGATGAACGGCGTTTACATAAAGATTCCTAATTGTGAGTAATTGTGAATGTCTGTTGCGAAAATTAGCAACTCTAATTGAATAATTAATTTAAGCACTGCTTGTGGCATTTACGTAAAACGTTAATTTTATATCAAAATATTACGTCGGATTTAAATGTGGTTTATACAAACACGTCTACTTTTGCTTGAAATTAGAATAATATGGAAGTCGGCAACAATAGGATTAACATGCGAGTTTTCTAAAGAGCCGTTAACCAGGGAAAAGTAATATATCTACCCGCAATGATAGTTTTAGTAGTTTTGAAGCAATTCCTGGAGTTTGAACCTTTGCCTTCGTACATTAACTGGGTAGATTATACGTGCTGGGTATAACAATATGTTATCTAAATGTGAATATCCCATAGGTTGAATATTTTAGGCCTCAGGTGGTGTATAAATGGTGTAAATCGCATCCAGATAACAAGGATTAGTGCGGTTTATGTTACAATACATTGCACTGGCCCGTATCAATTTGATCAGAATACGAGGTGTAAAAAGTTCAAGCGGAATTTAAAATAAAATTAAACAGAAATGCGAGAGCAAACATGAAAACGCTAGACGTGCTTTTATAAAATAAACATCACTCAAATAATGTACGCTGTTTAAATCCGTAAAACATATTTAAAAGGGATCTTTATAAAATATACCCAAGTCTACTGCGAACAAAGTGAAAATTCCTTTCGGCGCGGAGGTTTATGGGCGAGTGTAAAAATAATATAATGCGTACATTAAACAATAATTCTGGAAGTGATAGGATTTGTATTGAAATGATCGCTTGATATTTTGACTTATTACGCTTGTAATTTCTTTTTACCGGAACCGTCTTACGAAACAAGGCGATAACGACAAATTTTCGTAACTGTTCTAAAATGATTATTATCGTTTTTCTGTAATTCGCGTTTAAAATTCTTGTTACTGGTACATACATGCAAATTTATTCAAGAAAACTTTCGTTCTATGTATATTATTTAAGAGAAAAAAAAATTAAAAGGCTGGGAATTCCCCTATTAATAACTTTTAGACTTATCCTACTACGTTTAAACAAATTTTTAAATTTCATTAATTTAACACCGATAGAACTCATTATTTAATTATATGACGCGCCGCTTTCGTTTCTTCTGGACGTCGGCGTCGCGTCGGTTTCTTCATTAAGCTCTCGATTCTCTATTAAATTTTATTCAACACAGAGATCGTTCGAACTCGAAACTGAAGTTGATAATAAAACGATCTTCGGTTTGTAGACTATATTCAATTAGAGCCGAGTTAGTCGGCATCAGAAACAAAGTGCGGGGCCAATGACCACAAACCACCGCCGACACTTTACCATCATCCTATCGCCAAATTATGTTTCAAAGTGTTAATAAATTCTGCCGGACCTCTAATAAGATCTTGATTAATTTAGGGGCGGTTCTGAAGCTTCATATTGGAAATTCCGTGAAATTGTGCTTTGGATGTTACGATACTTTTCATGCGAAGTGTCGTACGGCGTCACCTTTAAATCGCCGTGGGCGCTGAAACAGAAATAAATTGTTTGTAACGTTTGACGGTACCGTGGTTAAACATTAACCGACCGTATTATCGAGAAATTTAAACATTTAGCAAGCTATTTCCAATTAACCTAAGAGCAGTTTCCGAAATACGCAAAAATTTGGATTTACTATTAAATGTCCAAAAGCGTGGAACAGATACGCATTATCGGCTACCCTCAAATTGCCACATTTACCTCATTAGTGTCCTGTTTAGTATATTTTAGTGTGGCAGACGATCAGTATCCGCATCAAAGGATGTTCAATTAGATTACGGAAATTGTAATTTATTAGGGTATCTTTTAATTGAACGTTAAGTTGATAAAAAAGAGGATATATGAGATGGAGGAGGTAATTTTAAATATTTCCGTTAGTGCGCGCCATAAGAAATGGGACACCAAAAGTTTAAAACCTTAAAGTCAGACGTTTTCGATAAATTGAAACCGAACCAACTTGTCATCTTTGAAAATACAAACTTTTGATTACTTGTTATGTTTAAAAACCACACTAAACGATTACAAAACTTGTATAAATAAAATAATACAACTTTCAATAAATTGTGATAAATATTGGAGAGTATAATTTCGAAGGCGTTAGGCACCGATAGGTTGGTTAGTTCGATATCTACTGATTCAATTATCGAAAATGCCCATCCATGAAGTGGCATTCGACAGTTTTTAATCGACGACGAATAAACGTTAAAAAAATTTAGGTTAGGTAGGTACCTTACTTACTGCCAAGTAACACCGTTTCACATCACTAAATATCTGTCAAAATTTACTACAAAACATGTCCCAGTTTTAATGGCGGCCACTGTACTTTGTTTACAAAACTTAACATCCTTATTTAGTTTACTCTATCCGAAAATCCACTTAAAAATTCTTTAATAACGAAAAAGTTAAATTTACAAAGTGGCGCTTGATAAATATTAAACTGCACTAGCACTCGCAATGAACTTTAACTGTAGTGCCTGCCATTATAAATTTTTTAACAAGAAAGCTTCGGAAGAAAGTTTACTGCAACATCTGTGAGTTTGCACTTAATTATTTAGCTAACAATTTCAGAATGTTCAGATTGTAAAGGGTGAATACGATTTCATTCGAAAATTAAAAAAAATATATATGCCCATTATTTCACGCCACGTTTCGCTTTTATGCGAGACGAGCCAATTTAACTATTCTAAAGTATGTAAAACGCTCGGCCGCGAATTATCGGCTTACGAATAAAATCTTTTAGGTATTCGGATTCGTCTTCGGATGCATTTTGATGCTTCCATGCGCAGTTAAATTGCTTCCGTAATACGATTTTAAGATTGAACGACGATAAATGCAGTTTTCTTTTAGTTTTATACGAATTGCGCGAAGCTTTTTCAAACTATCGTAGTGATTTTCAAACTGTTATTATTTAAATAAATAGATAATGCTATACGTGTATAATTAAATGCATAATACAAAAATACAAAATGTTAAGTACACACCACTTATTACTGTACGTTGTTGGGGGCCGTTAATGAAATCTAGGAAAAATAATAGCGAAATTCTATCTGTTGTATTTTTACAGTTATTTGCAAAAAAATTGAATACTAAATTAAATTACCAAATTCATTTTTATAATCGTAAAGAAATTGCAATTTTCAAAATTAAAATTACGCGTAAAATAAGCGTTTTGATTTTGTTTTGTTGTTGGACAACAATAAAGGATAAATAATATTTATAGAAAATGGTGTCACGTGTCTCTACTGATTAATTTTTCAATAAATTGTTGACCACGATTTTTTTATTCTTTTTCCTGGTAAATGGTACTCGACAACCCACTGTAGAGCTGGTGCTTCATTTTGGAATCACCTTGTATATAATTCCACTTCACTTTTATTGCATAAGTTAAAAATTTGAAATTAATAAATAAGATAATATACATGTAGATAATATGTTCTTCATTTTCTCATATTTATTTTTTACATAATAATTAACATAAGTGTATAAAAGATGATATTAGAAAGAGAAAAAATGATGTAATTATACATACTTCGTGAAGTATAACTTCACTAATTCTATGTCTGTATGTTACAGAATTGAATTGCGTCAAATCCATGTGAGAATTTATTATAAGCAAGACATGGATGTGGAGCAAAAGGAACTCTAATCAAATTTACCTTTGCCTTTGTCTAATCAGTATAGCCGCCAGAACTAATAATGAATATCAATAGGCACTCTCGAAAGCGAACGTTTCTGTTGGTGTACGTGGGTAATAATAAAAAGTAGTTTATCTTCGTTTCTCAATGTAGATTTGTCATTTAAAATGACATTTTCTCTTTAAATCGCATATTTTATTTGAACTCATTTGGTTCACTTAATATTTAAATAAATGTTAAATATTTAATTGAAACTCATTTAATTTCCGATTAAAATCGCCTTGTTAGATACTATCAAATTTAATTAACAATTTTATTAATTTGACTTTTCACAAAAATAATTTAAGTAATTGTGAATTAAATTAACTGGGTTATAGTGCAAAACATCAGTCGAAATTCTTTGTAATTTAATAGTAGTTATTATTCGGAATTAACAGTAGGTTAAAGCAAGTAGGTATTTCTCAAAACGTATTTATTCTACGTGCAATCACTGGTTTGAATGAAAAACGGAATTGTACGGAGGTTAGTTACTATCCTTGAACGAGATATCACGACAGGACAGCGTAAGTGCAGGCATTTGCTATATTCCGGTACCAGCAACACAACTTCCGTACAGAAAATTAAACGTACCGTAACCACGTTACGCCTCAGGCACTGCTTGTTTTTCCATGATTTTCGCACTTTCTTTTTTGTTGTGATGGTGATTTGGACGTATGGCAACGTGTCACGGTTCATTGCAATTAGGCCTTTTCAAGTACGTCACGCTAACGTCACATCTAACAGCTGATCCCGGGCAAGCTCTCAAAAATCGCCAAAATTTTGGCATTCTTCATATTAAATTACTATATCAGAATCCTGCACGACACTTTGTTGACACTTTCGAAGTCTTTATGACAAAAAAAATTACACATAACTAAAAATCCTCCTGAAAATTATGTTTGAAGTTAAAAAATTCCACATAACCGCATCAAAGTTAAAATGATATATTTAATAATGATCGTCCGCTACTTACCTACCTAAAACTAAATTACCAGTCTTGTACATAGAAATATTCCCAAATAACTGGTTGTTCTGGTGGAAAAAATCGAAATGTTACCATGTTTTACCAAATTATGTCTTTGTCTTAGAACTCGTTTTCGAAAATAGTGGCTCTTGAGGTGTTCCGTCAAAACGCCATCGATATACAATTATTATCAAGTATGTATAATATCGATGGCGTTTTGGCAGAATATCTTAAGCGCCACTTTTACCGAAAATGAGTTGTTCTGACTATTTTATGCGTCTAAGGCAAAGACGTGATGTGTTAAAATCTGGTAACAACATTTAGATTTTTTCCACCAGAAAAATTGTTTTGTACTTCCGTAAAAGAGGTATTTCCTTACGGTTACGGTACAACATAAAATTAACTTTTTGTCGTCTAAAATGTTTCGCCAAAACGCCGTCGATATAATTACAGTTTGAATTTATGGTAAATACCTAATACGTAATTGTGATTATGTCAATGTTATCTAATGTAAACCGAACTAGGCAGAAATCGAGCCTCGTTTTTATAAAAGCATCGTAGGACGTTTATTTAAAACAACATTTGTGTAAACACGGTATATCTCAGGGGTATTATATTTTTAAGTAGCAATTTGCATGGTACAGTAGCTAAAGTTAATTTAACCTCTCGCTATCGTGCTTTTAAACACATTGTTTAAATCCATGACAGCGTAATTCTATTTAATATTATAATGTCGAAAGTTTATAGAAAAATTCTGTAAAAATTTGGAATTTTTATTCTTATGCAGCTATTAATTAGCTAAAACAGTATTCCTGCATCGGTTCCTGCAGTTTTATTTCATTTGCCTGTTCGTTGCTCGCGTAAAAATGTAATAAATAAGCGTGTTAGGTTGCGTGGCCGTTGCAACGGGCCGTGGTCGTCTTATGTTAGGATTTCATATTTATATGTCATTTACATACGAAAGTAGTTTGTTAAAAATTTCTCCGGAGAGTGATTGAAATTTTTCAGATCATTACGTCGCAAGTGGCGTGACCTGGGGAGTGAAACAGTTTATTTTTGTTTTTGTCTGGCATTTTCGCCGCCCCTTGACGATCGCGGCAGGTAGGCTTACTGCTTTTCTTTTATACACTGTAACGATGTGCCGCAGTTGAAAGGATAATTCTTTTTTAAAATACTTGTCCGCCTTTTAAACCGGAAAATTGTCTAATGCTGTAAAACCGCGAATTTTTTTTTAACGTTTAAGAAGTTTTCGGGCGGACGTTTAAATTTACTAGCAATTTAAATTAACTTGTTCCCCCCGATAAATGCTTAGCTAATTAAATTAACGTAATGTTAGTGAATCATAATAATGGTTTTAAACGGTAAAAGCTATTAAAACTAGCCGCGGGCGAAATAGCGCTTATGTTTAACACTATAAAGTTCTCTGTATCGTTACGTTAAAGTGTTTACAGCAGTAATAGGCGTTTAAATTTCAAAAACGTTTTCAGTAGATAGTTGTAACTATTTATAGTTAGTTTGATGTGGTAATATCACAATGAAATTAATAAATTGTGATACGCTCTGTTATTATCTGTAGATGAGCGTTTAACAGAAACTGGTTTAAATAAAAAACGTATAGGGACACTTACCTTTTTCTCTACTGTAAATAAAATTTCGTGTTTTTATAAAAGAGGATTTCAAGTGTTTTTCTCACCATAAAGAGTTTCGTGTAGATACGCAATGCGTGAGAAGATGTAGGTAACTGAGTTTCCACCAAGTATCGTCAAACATCGATTTTCGCGAGAGCGCGCCACAAATTTTGTTTGAACTTCGCGACGGCGCGGCGCGTTATTAATATTCGGGAAAATCTATTGACTTAAGTTAATGACATTAAATTATTCAAAAATATCAACGTGATATAACAGGAAGATGAAGAAAATTAAGGGGTTGCGTTTGATAAATTGTTTGCGAAATTTCGCTCGATTGAAATAAACTGACAGCGTACACACATTGTCAGTTCGTACAATCAATCTTCAGTTTATGATTTAGCATGAAGATTTATGACCAAAAAAAATGACGTAAAATCGAAGAATGTTATTTGCAAACTGTCTAAATTTGCCATTCGAAAAACAGTTTGCACGTTTCAATTGCTTTTCGGGCCGAATGACGTCCGAGACGCGTTTCACAACTATTTACACGGACACTTACTGTGGGAATTTAAAAATAAAATATCGAAAAGAAACATCTTTGTAACTGGGTGTAGAACGTTAACGAGAAAAGAAAAAAACGCCCAAGTTTTACGAGGCCTATAAGCATCTAAAAACTCGAAATGTAACAGCAAAATTATTTTATAGCGACTCCGAAGGTCTACAAAAATTTTCGGAGTGTATATCTTTAAAAATATGTTCATAACGCTTTTTAGCACTTGAATGATGAGACACTCGTATCTGAAATATTCCCCCGGGCCTTTTTATATAAACGTTGGATAAGAGAGCCGTCTTCTTATCTGTGTGAGATTTTCGATATACCAGTTTAAGGTCGAAATCCTTATATTCCCGCGCTTTAGTGTCAGGTTATCGCCACGTTTGCCCTCGCGAAGGTGCACAGCGTACAATTTATTTTTTAAAGGACCTTATTTTTATTTAAAATAATGTCAAATTTAAAAATGTTAGATGGGGGGGACAACTGGAAAATTTCGAATGGGTTTGATAACGCGCAGAAGCTTTTATTAAAATAAGCTTGCCGTTTTACAGTTAATCTATTGTAATTAAACAAATAAGGGTTTATCTCGGAAATAAAACTAATTTCAGAGCGTTCGTTGGAGATGGAAAATCGTGGTATCTTTGTATTTAATTTAATGTGAACGAACATGGGGGATAACCTTCAAATTTTGCTCCAATTTTATACGAACATTTTAGATAATGCCACTACACGAAAGATACACGCATGCGAATGTGGGGAGTAAAAATACAAGAAATTAAATAATTTTGTATCGTAGATAATAAATTTATTTACAATATAAAAATAGGTAGATAATATAAAATATTTTGAATTTATTGCCGCACGTATAATAAAACAAAATACATATTTATTTTTATGCGACTATTGTTTGGCGCTATATTATCCCAATAAATTGGGATAAAATTATCTACCTGAAAGATTATTTATAAATTTTTACACGTAGGTCTAGAAATGTTTACTTTGATCGCTAGGGGTTTTCAAAATTGAACATTTGGATTTCATCGCATATTCAACATTAAAATCGAACATTTACATTTCGTTAAAGTTGTTTGTTTTGTTTGCAAGTCTACATCGTTTTGATGAAAATTATGCTGTCCCAAGAACGGACGTGGTTGTTTTAAAAAGTAATTGTTTAAACACTTTTTCCGGTAGGCATACGTTTCAGTAAAGACCATTCTTGAATTGCAGTAGGCGCCTAATGATGTTGGTGAATGTAGATTATATTAAATGAGCAATCACACAACGTAATCGGTTGACAAAATTGTAGTCAAACATGTTAAATCGTAGTGATAGAGAACGGTGTTTGATGTTTGACTGCAAGTCGATGTAGATTATTTGATCGCCAGCTGACTTTGTAGAGTTGTTAACCCACCCAACCTTTAAACGTTTCTAGTTGAATATGTATTTACCTATATATGTCTATCCGTAAGATCTCTCGTGACATTTACACTAAATTTTCTTTAGGAATTAACAAATTAATAATAATTTACGACATTTTCTGACCTTATGACTGAACAGATGTGAATAAAAATCATTAATAACCTTCATATCCATCTATTTAGAAGCGATTGTAATAAGCGAATTGTGTAATAGTTCGATTCGGGGAAATTTCCACAAAATGGATAAACAGACGGATTTCTTTGGAAATTTAATTTATTAATTAATTTAGAAAACGAATACCTATATTATTCTAACAATCGGTTGTAGTCTCAGTTTGCACTTAATTGTGAAACAAGCACATTTATCGAATTTGCGTATACTACCTAATAATTTATAAAGCTTAGATTACAAAAACAGTTACGTTCAAAACATTAAAAGCTGTTAAAGTTTTAAGAGTCGTTAATCTTCAACGATCACCAACAACGCGTTTACTGCCATTAAATTGCAGTGATAAGTGGCGAATTCGCTTATTTTAATGTGATTGTTAGGAAAATAGATATTTTTGACACTTATAATGTAAATGAAACGTATAATGATGTTAAATAAACATGAACGTTAAATAATGATTAGCTAAACGTGATTGTATGTGAATGCCGATATCTAATAAAAGTCGCTTTGCCGCCGCAAAAATCGGGCAACGGGAACAATCTGTTGAAAATAACCGACCTATAGATAATTGAGAAAAATTTAAGTTAAATTTTCGTTTAATTCGCCAAAAATTGAAAACTAATCGAAATTGCTTTAATTACATTTTGAAATCAAACAGAAGCTTTTAGTTTTCTATTTTATAAAAACATTTAAAAACTGTTTATCGATTCTGTTTTTTTTTACACACGTCTACGCTGTGAAAGTAATTTTATATGAGGAATCACTTGGTACTCTACAGTTTTGTTTTCCTTTATGTTAGTTAACTTGGATATGAGGAATATTAATTTTTGATGCTAACAATTACATATTTAGAATTAAATGTGATATTCGTTTTTATCGGGTTTGAACTGAATTTTTTTAACTGACATTATAAAAATGTATCATTTATTTCATACATTTTCCAGTTAAGTAGAGCATGAAAATAAGGATGTTGGCGTTGTTGAGATAAATAAAGATTCTTTATAGAAGGAGTAGAATTAATTAATTTGCGTTTTTGGTAATCCGAAATCATTATTGAAATTAATCCAAGTAGTTGAGAATAACAGATATTGGTAAAAAGGCAATAATAGTTGGGATAAAATAAAAAGCACTTTTAAAATTTGGAAAACGTATTTTATAAAGATTAGCATCGAGACTTCAGACATTTTATGAATAAAAATAAACTCAATCGACTTAAGTGATTAGTAGAAAGTGAAGACTTGGCACAGTTGTTAATTGGGCCTTGCTGACTAGCATGTCGAAAGTCCCCATAAATCCAGGCTATGCTTCAAAAAAATGGGTTTTCCACCAGAATCTCTTTTGCGGTTTATTTTACGACAAAAACACCTATATGGTAAAATAAACTGGGGAATATTTTCTATAATATACGTTCTTATCATTTTTCTGTAAAGTCGATGGTTTCGGCGGGCCGGCTTCACAAAGTTTACTCTACCAAGCAGCTCGACGTTAATTAATTAGCATAGAGAAATTACACTTTACCTTTCGATACATACACGAAACATTGTACATTGTGTGCCCATCTAGGATGTACATTTTCAGGTAAAGAGCGCAGAAAAGTTCCTCCGCGGACAAGAGTTGTGAACTCACAAAGTTGACCGTCACCACTTATTCTTAGTAATCCATTTGGAAATTAAGATTACAAGCTAAAATCAAATTAAACGTGGGTATTTACGATAAATTCTGAAATGTACGTTAGACGAATAGTAGGTACGCTTTCAAGAATCAACTAAAATTTTCTAATACGTTTCTGATGAAGTTTGCATGGCTGGAAGATATCATTTCGAAATGTATTTTTTAGCACAATTTAATATTTACTACTTTAATGGATCAAATTTGCGAAGAGTCTGCTTCTTCGTGCCAATTTAAAATCTGTTTGTTAAATTTGCTCACATTTCTGTAAATTTCTTTATAGAAATTGTTCGCGCGTTAATAATATTGGTAAATGTGATCTGTAGGCGTCCTCGTTATATTATAAATAAGATCTCGATGCAATGTCGACTCCCTCAAACTCGTACTTATTATAGGAAATAAATTAGACTCTCTGCGTCTAAGTGAGACAGTCGATCACTTCTAAAATTCAATACTTTATTCTTCAAATTAAACAATTAGATTAACATTTGTAATGCTCATTTTTATCTAGAACTTATATTACATACTACCGCATGCAACGCTTACTGCTCCATAATTTTTTATGACTTCCTATGCATGCTGATTATTCGAGACGGAAATGTCATGTATTTTTCAGTAACAACTATAATTTTAAATTTCCTCCTCGTCTTGTTTCAATTTAAAATTACCCTAATTAGAAGGGAATATTGTCACGCATGGAAATTATATTACGTTTTTGTATTGCAACTTGTACTTACATAGGTACTTTTAATGTCCGGCGATGTCCGTTTAATGTTTTCTTAGGAAAATCATTAAACTATGGTTTATCGAAAAATTGATACCTATTTAAAAATACTTAAGTTTATTAATTATAATTCGACAGTATGACACGAAATAAAATGTTGATTTGAATAATAATTAACGAGTTCTTACACCTGAACGCGATGCCATCACTTGCCTTTGTATATTTAATATTGTAAAAACTTTTCTTGTCATGGTTATTATCAGTGATTTACTGCACGCAAGCAAACACGATATACGCCAACTTTTGAAGTTTATCGTATTTACTTACTTAAAGAATAGGTACTTATATAGGTACTATACATATTTTTAAATTAACTCGTAAAATACCTAATTAAAATGTAAAGGAAAATTATTAAATCAGTAGTTGTGTGGGTCCATAATCGTAATTTAGTATTTTAAAGATAAATTGTGTTTATGATGTTAGGTATAGCTTATCCAAACCTATATAATGTCCACGTCATCAACAAAAAGTTACTAGATTGTTTTAATTTGATTTGATTTACTTGCGCACTTATTAGATGGTATAAAGAAAGACTACAATTTATTAGAACTGTCAAAATACGAGGTACGAGGTGACAAGCACTGTGTGAAACGTCATCATCTAGTAATCTTGTATTGATGACGTGAACATCATATAGGTTTGTATAAGCTATAGGTACTTTAAGTATTTAATACTTTAATACTATTTAAATATAAAAATGACAGATTGCAGTAAAATACAGATTATTCAGAAAAGACTGGTGGTTTAAATGTTTGAATACCTACCATCAAATGTTTAAGATAGGTATTTATGTCGACATAAAATTAGAGTTTATGAAAAACAGCTGACGTTTGGCTTGGTTAGTTAGAAATCTAAAAATACTGCATTTTTATGCGAAATTGTCAGGATACGAAATTTTTAACCTAAACTATCGTTTTCAAAATATTAGTTTCGCACGAATCTCTCTTTGTAACGGTACGCAGTTTCTCCAGAGTAACTTAAGCCACAACTCCAGGCGGCACACTGCCGTCACAATGTCGTCAATTATTGGTAATTATTCGTTGGCGACATCGTGGACCAAATAAGTGACGTACGCACGACGACACTTTCACGACGAACATTGACGTCATTAAAGAACGTCGTTGAGACGCCTTTTTTTGGTCGTTCCAAAGTCCTGAATCCTTACTAGAAAAGTGAAGATAAAGACGTTTTGAAGCGTTAATTTAAAGCGTAAAATATTCGTAATTTTTTCTAACATGTTTATGTTTTAATCCAAAATTTTAACTAAAAAATATATAAATCTATTTTGGAATTATGCACTATCCCATCTATGCGATTATTAGTAATAGTTCTATACGTTATAAATGCAGTAGAATACAACTAAACAAGTAAGTAAAAGGTCCAATTGAAGGAAATTAGACGTCTCAAGTAACGTACTAGGTTGGTCATAATTTGACGTCGTTGGGCTGTGACATTAACCCGTCATATTGACGTCCCCATTGGTCCCCAAATGGCCAATAGTTGACGACATTATAAAGTCAGTGTGCCGCCTGGGACGGGAGAGCACATTTTATGATGTCGCTTAGCTACAAACAGATACGTTTCACCGAAATACAAATCGACTTTTCCGGCGGGAAAAATTCACAAGTTGCTTAATCTCCATTTTTTTTAATTAACATAGTACAAAAACAGAGAAGCATGACAGTAAAAATGTTGTAAATCTTATCATCTCTACTTAAAGATATTTTAAGTATTTAGAATTTTTTTTATAAAATGCTAAAAAAATTAAAACAAAAAAAAAGGAATTTTACACATATCTAGAAAATTATAAGTGGTGCGTTAATTTTTCGGCGGAGTGTAGGTTATTTATAAAAATAAAAGAAAATAATTTGTTTAAATTTTAAAACAAAAATTCGCTTTGTAATAATATGTTGTCGTAAATTTTCGACGTTTTGAAGAAACATATCTACCTATAGATGATGAATTTCCAATCAAATAATTTTCGGATAAGTACTGCAAATTCAATGTCGTTATTTTAACAGAAGTTTTAATAACTGCATAATATGTAGGTGCCTATTTTATAAAAAAAATTTTTTAAATAACTTTTAAGGAGGGAAAGTTTTCTATAAATCTTTAAGCTGATAAAATAAAAGCCATTAAAACTCCCATTAAAGTTTAGATTTATCGTCATACAAAACAGATGAGATTGCACTTGAACAATAATGCTGTTAAAGTTTTGTTTTGTTTGATTAAGGCTAAGTACTTTTTAAACTAACTCAACTTTAAGAAAGTAATGCAATAAATTCACTTTTAGAACTCAAATATGCCAAGAACTACCATTATTCGAATTCAATTCTAGAAAAAAAATGCATAAGTACACCTACGCTCAAAAATATACCAGTTTTTTGTTCGATCTTCTGATATTTCTAAGAAGAAATGCGCGGAAATCGCTTGTTTTCTCTATAAAGTAGGTAATTTTGTGACTATTGTCTCCGAACTATTTGAGCAGGATCTTCTTTACCTAATTTGGAGTAAATTGAAAAGATTCCGCATTAAGATTCGATTTTATAGTCTAAAGTAGCAATTTTATTCCTTAAGTAATTGTTTTACAACGTAATATTCTATCGATTCTGACGGTTTGTGTGGTGTTTTCTTGTATTTACAGCAATCTTTGAAAATAAAACTTTTTTAATAACTTTTTGTTTTAACCTAAGAATTTAATTGCACGATTACTAAAATTTATTTACCATAATCCTAAATAAACATACTTGTTGATTACTCTGTCGGTAATCTGCATATCATAATAACACTACATTCAGGATTATTTTTGGTTAAATAACAATTTAATGTTTCGTTCCTTTTATATACCTACATTTTCTTTACTTACTTTGCTAAAGTACATTTCAAGATGAATTGTAACGTTTTCTAACTCTTGATAATAGTCTCTTGGCACACTCGCAACGAAAACTCCAACGCATTCCACAATACGGATCTTGTAGCTTTGGGCTGCATTAATATTACGGCTCGGCGTTGAGCAGAATTCAAGTTTTAAATAGTACAAGTTGAATAACTGAAAATCAGCTTATAAGCATAAATAATCACTTCTTTTTTTTTATCAAGTAGCGAGATTTCTGGCTTAATTTACGAAATCTTTTAATGTAAAAGAAATTGAACTCGTCATAACGAAAGTTTTAACTGACGAAAATTATTAACATTCGACATTGAATTAAATTGCAATCAAAGCTTCGTGTTTGCGGTGGGATAGGTTTCGAAAATATGCCGCGAATAAGGGATGGTAAAATCTGAGGAAGTACAGGAGATGCGTTTCAAGAAAATTAAAAATTAAGAGAACTGCAATTAAGATAAAGTCGTTTTATTTTAAATTAACAATCAAACACAATACATAGTAGGTATAATAAATTGTAGATCAATCGAAAATCTAATTCCTTACACTAACTTACCTAAGTATTTATATTTAATGTAGGTAAGGTTTTTCACGTTTGTCGTAGATTTTCGAGTCATCGCTGAAGGAATAGGTGGTTCTAAAAAATCCTCAGTAGTTAAGTCATTATCTCGTGGCTCAAATAACTTATCGATATCGATAAAGCTAATGAATTAATTGTTTTTTAATAACATTAAATAACCGCACATATCGATAAGTCATTGTTTCGAAGTAGACGTAGGTATTCAATATTAAAATATAGTGCAATAAAATAACAATTGAAATATAATCTTTTCTTTATTAGTATAAAATAAACAATCATAAATCATGATCCCCTGGATTATCGTCTTTAATAAAAACGCTCGTTATTTTGAATATAAAAAATATACCAGGTACGGGTACTGATTTGGAAAACATTACATTATGCACGATAGTCACGCAGGAATGATATATATTTTAAAGAACAACGATTTGACAGCACGACAAGGGTGAACGTGCAAAAAACCTTGCATCAGAATTCGATCTTCTCTGGAAATCTTAAAATATACGACGGAATGTCTACACATTTTTTGTAAACGGAAATTAAAATACATAATGAACACGAATACATGTTTGAACAGAAATAAATTGATTTTATACAGTTAATTTTTGAACATATTTCTCTAAACATATCGAGGAACATGTTTTACTTATATATATTTCCCAATATAAACTTGTAAATTAATTTCAATTGAATTTGCGTGTTTTGTCGGTTTTCAATTGACAGATATATCTTTTAGTGGATCCCATCACACCGAAAACTCATTATTATCTATTATCACCTATACCGTAAAACCGATTTTTTAAATTAAAAAGTGTCAGCTGTAAAAGCGGTTCTCGGAATAAAATAGCAAACAATTATTGAAAACAAACAAATGCAAAAAATTAAGTCGCGCACGACTATATATGACAGGTATCTACTCACAAAAATTAGTTTCTATATATCCAACGTATGCACATGGATATTTATAATAATAAATATTTAAATATTTTGGGGTTATTAAATATATCGGAAACTCGCTGGTTAATCCTCTTGATTAAAAAAATTATTTCACTTTTTTTTATTCTGTCTGTGATGTGTACAGGGTGTTAATGAATTAATATTGCAGAAAAAAAACACGTATAGGTAAGATTAAAACGAACAAAAAACCTAAATAAAATTTTTTCCTAAAATCAACAATTTTCGAGTTATTGCCATTATTAATTTGATAATCGGCTTACTCGAGTATATTCCCTTTAAAGATTTTAAAGAAATCGGAATGTGAAACTGACTGTTGGATCAGTAACCAAAACATCTGTAGTACTCTTTAATTTATGGCCCCCGTTGTGGGAGAGTGCCGATTATTGTGGATATTTTCATTTATGAATGCAATTCCTATTTTCTGTTTACACGTAAAAGTTACATTACTTTATTTAACATAATTAATAACGTGCCTGTTTTTGGAACAGTTACGTTTAACATTGAGAAGTTTCAAATAAAAGGGGTGCCGGGGTTTACCGAGATACCAGAACTAGTTTTATGATTTTGAGAAATTTCGACGAGCTTTTAAAGCACAATTAAATGCAAATAGGTAAGTGGGTACTTTATTTTTTTGTTTTTTTACCAAACATAAGGACCAAAAGCAAAATTTAAAAACTAAACATTCCATAATGACGCAATGAGTGTTAGTAACTTTCAGTGATATTTCGAGTTTTTCCCGTTCATTTATCGAAGTGCCGTTAACCGAAATAGATTTTTATTTCACAAAAATTAATTAGAAAATTAATTAGAACAACACATGCAGATGTAAAAGATTAAAATAAAATGAATAACAAGTAGCTACTTAGATATCTACTTAAATGAGGAAATTTGTTACAATACAAATGTCAATGACCGCAAAAGATATTTACGACTTCAACCCCTACGATCGCTTCTATTTACTGTCGTAGTAACCTAATGGAATGCCAGCTTAGATAACGGTACTTTTCAGAACCCACCAATGTCACTTGTTGAAGTTTAAAGAGGAACTACCGGTTTAATTTCTCGGACAAAAACACCCCCTCAAAAGTAAATTTGCTCAAATCAAAAATGTTACTAAGATTTTTTTGTTTGTATTAGTCTCAGCTACATGTAGCTTTCTTCTGCGACATTATTTCACTAACACCCTGTATGTTAAAGAAATTTCTATATATATATATATATATACACTCACCGGCACAAAATTCGATCCATCTACAATTTTTAGTAAAAAATTGCGATAAACGTTTGTTTTATCTAATAATGGGAAAAATTCATATTCCAATAACATGTTTAGTGCGATAAAATTTTATTCGTTTGGGGAATTTAGTTAGTTTGTTTATTTGGATGGTATCAAATTATAATAGTCAAATTCTGAGCGTACTTTATTATTAAGTTTATTACTTTCTTACGCGTATTAGTCTTAATTGTTAGAAATACAATTGAATTTACTGTCTGTAAAAATTAAATATGGTGTTGAATCCAACCGATACTGCCAGAGCAATTGCTTTGATTCAAGATGGGCGCTCGCAGTACTACGCCGCTCGAGTGTGGTGTCTTGGTGTTTCAAGGTGTAGTATTCAGAGAGCTATAGAAAGGTTTCGAGAAACTGGAGGCTACACCAAGAGAGTGGGATCAGACAAGAAAAGGTGCACAACTGCATTAAAAGTTCTGAGAAACAGAGTTACTACTGCAGTTAATGCACGTAATGAGTTGCAAGAAGTACGGGGTGTAAGTGTTAGTGAAAGAACTGTAAGAAGAAGGTTGCAGGAACACGGATTGCTAGCAAGAAGACCCGCAAACGACCCACAATTGACCAGAGAACATCGAGTGGAGCGGCTTCACTTTGCACGTCAACACCAAAATTGGGATAATGATGACTGGGGTCATATTCTTTTTACCGACGAGTCGAGATTTTGTTTAAGATCTGCGGATGGCCGTCAAAGAGTATGGCGCAGTACTGGAGAAAGATTCGCCCAATGAATATTGTGCCAAAGCTTAGTTTTGGTGGTGGTTCAGTCATGGTATGGGGAGGCATTAGCATGGAAGCTCGCACCGAATTAGTAGTAGTAAATGGAGGGGCGATGACTGCTGACAGGTACATTAGGGACATTATAGAACCACATGTCGTACCTTTCGCCCCATTTATTGGTGACAACTTTATGCTAATGCATGATAATGCCCGTCCGCATGTTGCCCGAATTGTTTGTGAGTACTTGAGAGAAGTAACAATCCACCGTATGATGTGGCCTGCAAGAAGTCCCGATCTAAATCCGATTGAACATGTTTGGGACATGGTGGGGAGACGAGTTCGTTGCCGAGTTCCTGCTCCTTCTAACTTGCGAGAGTTAAGTGTAGCTGTAGTCCAAGAATGGGACGAAATTAGCCAAGATTACATTCGTTGCCTTATTGAGGGTACGCCAAGGCGAATAGAAGCTGTAATTCGAGCACGAGGAACTACTACACGCTACTGATTTTTTGATTTTTCGTTTTTTTTACTTGTTATGTACAATAAATGTTGTTTACTGTTTTATCTAGTTATGAGATCTTGCCGTATTTTTGTTGTTAGAGCAATAAAAATGTTCCCGTCGGTTTAATTACATTTCAACATCTGTTTTACACACCCTTTAAACTATGTGTAAATATAACCAATTTATAAACTAAAATAATTACATCAATTAACCGCATGGATCGAATTTTGTGTCGGTGAGTGTATAATAATCTATTTATTACACGTTAACTAACAAAGTATTTCTACCAAAACAAGAAAAACTACACTTATTGTTGGAATAAGATAGAGATAAATGTATTTTTCAACACTAGCAAAACAAGTAAAATAATAATATATTAAACATACTTACATATATTACATTATATATATATTATACATACAAGCGTATAAGCGATTCACGTCATCATTAAAAAGTTACTAGATTGTTTATTTGTAATTCGGTTTAAAGTTCGGAAAGCGACATATTTTATAGATGATCTATAGCTTATCCAAACCTATATGCAATTCACGTCATCAAGAAAAAGTTACTAGATTGTATATTTGTAATTCGGTTTAAAGTTTGGAAAGTGACATATTCTATAGATGATTTACTTGCGCACATATTAGATTGTATAAAGAAAGACTACAATTTATTAGAACTGTCAAAATACGAGGTGCGAGGTGACAGCATTGTTCTGAAACGTCATCATCTAGTAACCTTTTATTGATGACGTGAATTGCATATAGGTTTGGATGAAGTATACCTGCGCACATATTGGACGGTATAAAGAAATACTACCTACAATTTATTAGAACTCTAAAAATACGAGGTACCGGGTGACAGCTATATGTGAAACGTCATCATCTAGAATAATCTTTTATTGATGACGTGAATCGCTTATACGCTTGAATAGGCCATAAGCAGGTACATACACATTGTTTCGTAATTACATTATGATATGTTTATGTACTCAAACTTTCGAATTCGTAACTTCCCCAATCGAAATTTTATTTTTCTCGTCAAAATGTTTTTATACCTAGCAAAAATATCAAACGTACTTGTGGAATATATTTTTGGCTACTTACAATTTGATGTACATTTAAGAAATGCCTTAGGTATTTTATTATTTTTGCGTTCATCAATAAATACAGTCCACTAAAACCGATTTTATATGACCGAGGCAAGTTTTACTTATAAATTATTTTTGGGACGACGCGACGTTCGCCGAAGATCATTTATTTGTGTAGGACTCGTGTCACGGAACGTTTTATGTGTTATAAAATGACCGGTTTTATTTGAAAACGATAAATTTTAATAAACGGTAGTAAGAAATTAGTGTAGTTACAGCTGACAGAGGCAAACAAAGTTTCTCGAGGTCGTTACGTGGCAGCGTCGTTAGTCCAAAGGTACATTCCGATTAAAAATTATCTCGGCGGTAAATTTAAATAGTCGGTAGGTTAGATTGTTGGAACTCATGTTTATGTATTTACAACATGTGTTTTAATGACGTTTCCGGCTTCAGAATGGGCAGTTGTCTTAAAAGTTCTAGCCATATGTAAATACAAGTGAAACCTGAAATGTTCGAATATTGAAAATTCATTTAAATTGATATTTTAAAAACGAAGTCATTCAAATTTATTATTTATTGTTATTTATGTTCTTGGGAACACTGTCCATTGGTTAGTAGTTCGGATTATTATTAACATACGCAAACATCCATGGTTGCAGCGAGATTCGAACACGCAGCCGTGGGTACGCTTTTCTCAAAAAATCAGTAACAAAAGAGCTTTGAAAGAGACTGTTTTAAGACTGAACAAAGAACAAAACCCAATAATGCACAATTAACTTGTCAATGTAACAAAAGTTATTATACTTTTGTTACAGGGGAATTTACTTGGTACAGTCGCTTAATTACGGTGTTTGGATGAATGTTTCACCGTCACAAATTTTAAAATTTAGTTCACATATTTTCCGGGTCTTTTGTTTGCTTTGTTGCGCTGTAGATAATAATATACGCCTTGCACTAAAATCTATTATTGAAAATATGTAAATATTTTCGTAATTATTCTTATTTATTATGAATTATGTTTTATTTTGATTAAATAAATATAAAAATGATCTGAAACGTCAGTGAACTGTATCTATCTATAAAGAAAATGTGTTGGTATTTCCATTAGTTCACTAAAGGTTGACGGAATTAACTAGCCACCGCTTAATAGGCGTCAGTGACACACTGAGAAATCGAGCACCATCTGCAACCGACAATTAATAGAAGCGTTTACTAATCACGTTGCTGGCACCGTCTGCGTTATCGATATCAATTAATCTGGACCACTCTATTAGTGGTAATATTTTAACGCCGTTTCCGTCGAGTGAGTTTATTCAACACGTTTCAGATACCTTTTACTTTTCTTCTTCGCTGTAACGCTCGGGGAGAAATCAGATTGCAGATGCCATTGTAGCTTCAATTAAACTAATTAATATTAATTACCTGCCACTTTATCGAAAAGACAAATCGGCCTCTTGCTTTCGATGTCGTTAGCGCATTGTCGAGCAAAAATTATCCCTAGATAATTTATTTTGTAAAGATTTACGCAAGATTGCTGCCGTTAATTACTTCATAATAACGTGGAATGAAGCGACGCGACCCAGGGAATTTTATAAATTCCCTACCGTAATGAATTTTCATGCTCTAATACGGGACCTTTTTCGTAATATCAACATCGATAAACCATTAAAAACGGAATTTCCGTAAATGTGACTTTCTCTCCAGAAATGGAATATAAGTTGGAAGATTTGTGCTTAAACTTTCGTACAAGATTTTAAAAGTTAAATTTAGGAATCTAAACTTTTCAAGATTTTTACATTATCGGAACTTGTTGAAAATAAACATCCTCAAGGTTATCGGATAGCTCTCTTAAATATTGAAATTAAATTTGCGAACGAAAATGTCTACCTAAAATTAATTTTTTTAATTAGTTAGGTGTTTATTAAATTTTTTCATTAACTAATAAATTTTTAAACATTTTTGTTAGATAATCATTAATTCTAGGTACGCATAACGAATAAATGTGAAAATAAAAGCGACACGAATGTTAAATTATGAGGATTTTGGAACCTTTTAAAATGAAGCAAAACCTAACGATTCGTGACGACACATTAAAATATTGGTTTAAATACTTGCACTTATCCCGTGGCATTTTTCGGAAAATGGTTTAGAAAATTACCCCACCTACGTATATAGGTAGGCTATATAGGCTACGTATTCAACCAAGTTTGAAATTGTGCTGAAATTTATAAATATGCTGTGCATGATTTAAACCTCGGATGGGGATTTTTAAAGAAACGATTAAAGTTAATACAAAGTCTGATCAATTTTCCGATGAAATTTAACTAATTCGAAAACATTAATGTAGGTAAATCTCTAACATACGAACTTCGAATTTTTAATATGTAGGATAATATATTAAAAGTTTTAAAAAAATTAGGGCTAAATAGTATTATTTATTTATTATTAAGTATTTCAGAGAAATTATTAATATATTTATAATAATCAATAAAATCACTTTTTTCTAAAAAAATTTAAGATACTTAAGCAATTTATTGAGGCGATGTATTTTTAGAAACTATAATATCAAAAGAAGTAAATAAAAATAAGAAAAAATAAAATAATTGTTTATAAAGATATTGTTTTATGATAAGTATTATTTACCAAGATTATTTTATTATTATTATTATTATTTATCAGGCTTGACCATCAGAGATGAATTTATCCCAATACAAATAGTCTAAATAACAAAAACCATTTCACGTAGATTTAAATGTGGCTCAACAATAAAACAGTACCGTAATTAGTCTGGTGGGGTCTCGTAGACCTCCATCTGTAATTTCCACAACTTCCGAAATTCTCAGAAATATCTACTTTACTAGCACTTCACTTGAAACATTTACAACGTCCGCTCAACACATGGCAATTCTACGGATATTATAATATTTAAAAAAAATATTTCAACAACTCTAAGCTTGGAATTTGTCAGACCCCTGTACGGGGGGGCCGTACAGATTAACGAAAGATTAATGTTTATTTAAAATTTAGGTGATTTGTAAAAGTGGTTTTGGTGACGTCATAAAGGCTCGACGCATTAAATTTACATTTTTCGCATTGGTCACTATAATAAACTACAAGGGCGCAAAAATTATCATAGGAATGTAAATGACGTTTACACCGATCTAATTATTATATAATTTGAAACTATCAAATTTAAAAATTGTCTTCATCGTCTAATTTTATTATTTCAAAAATAAAAGCTTGTTAAGTAGAACAAGAGAAATAGAAAAACAAAAATAATCATACGTTCCCTACTGTGAAGCTTCTTTTTGAAATGTATTATTTTATATGTACTAATTTAGTAGGTACTAATAAATACTTTTAAAGATTAAAACGATTAAAAACGATTAATTTTAACGATTAAAAATATTAAAGGAAATCAATTTTCAGATACTACACGTGAATACGAAACGAACTCCGCTCGGTTGACGATATCATACACCTACATGCCACGGCCTGTCCGAAATTTTATCAAATATTTGAAACGGTCTACGTTTTTGGAGACTATATAGTTAGTGTATCGGGTCGCGTCGCGTTGTGTCCGTCTCGTTTTCGGTGGTGAAAGACTATCTATGGGCGTTCCAGATGCTTCTACAGATATGCTGGGAAAAGGTACAGTAATTTATTTTTTAATTTTTTAAAATCGGTTTCATGGTTTTTCATTAAAATGAAAATTTTGTTGTTGTTATATGCAATATTTGCTGCGTATTAGCACCTATAGCTTGTCTAAACCTATATGATATTCACGTCATTAATACAAGGTTACTAGACGATGACGTTTCACACGGTGCTGTCACCTCCCACCTCGTATTTTGACAGTTCTAATAAATTGTAGTCTTTCTTTATGCCATCTAATATGTGCGCAGGTAAATCATCTATCTAATCACTTTCCAAACTTTAAACCGAATTACAAATAAACAATCTAAGTAACTTTTTGTTGATGACGTGAACATCATATAGGTTTGGATAAGCTATACTTCTTATTTCAACTATCGGTACGGGAAATTTTAAGTTTATCTCTTATTTTCCAGTTATCCGTATTCTTATTCAACATATAGGGTTTTCCATTAAGGGCGCTCGAACTTTAAATTTAAATAAAACAAGTTGTGCATGTGATATTAATTTTTTTTTTACTTGAAAGGGTATTCGATTACATTATGTATGGAATATAATATCGGCCAAATGGCCGCCGCGGTTTCGCTGGGCGGCGCGTATCCGAGATATCCAATTTTCGATGACTCGACCGCATAAATCGGGCTCGATATCAGTGATGGCATTGGTTATGTTGACTTTTAAGGCATCAATCGTCTGCGGGTTATTCGCATAGACCCGTGATTTAACGTAGCCCCACAAGAAAAAGTCTAATGGCGTTAAATCACACGATCTCGGTGGCCAGTTGACGTTGCCAAAACGAGATATGACCATGCCGTCGAATTTGTCGTGCAGAAGATCCATTGTTGCATGCGCTGTATGGCAAGTAGAACCACATGTCGTTGAGATCCATATCTTGCAATTTAAGCCACAAAAAATTGGATATCATCGACCAGTACCTCTCGCTGTTGACAGTTATGGCGGCGCCAGCTTCATTTTGGAAGAAGTACGGGTCAATGACCCCGCCGTTCCAAAATCCACACCAAACAGTAACTTTTTCTGGATGCATTTGCAACTGATGGGTCTCATGTGGATTGTGATCTCCCCAAATGCGACAATTTTGTTTATTGACATAGCCATTCATCCAAAAATGGGCCTCGTCGCTGAATATGATTTTCTGTCCGAAATCGGGGTCCACTTTCAACTGCTCTAGAGCCCAGTCAGCGAATGCTCGATGCTGCCTATGGTCGTTTACCTTCAGCTCGTGGGTCAATTGAATTTTGTACGGGTGCAGGCCTAAGTCTCGACGCAAAATTCGCCAAGTTGAGGTCTGCGAAAGGCCAAGTTCTTGGGCGCGACGAGGAATTGACTGCCTCGGGTTATCCTGCACACTCTCGTTCAATGTAGCAATGTTTTCTGCAGACCTCACGTTTCGACGACGTACGGGTGTTGTTTGATTGTTTACTGAACCAGTTGATTCGAATTTGTTCACCAAACGATGAATAATCGACTCAACAGGACGATTTTGTGCAACGTAAAAATCACGTAGCGCACGGAACGTAGCTCGAACTGAGCACTCATTTTGATAGTAAAGTTTAATGATTTGCACGCGTTGCTCAACACTGTATCTTTCCATGGTGATTTGCCCAACATTAATTACTATAACCTCCAAATTTGACAGCTGTAGCTTCACCAACATGGCCGCTATACGCTGTCAAAGTTCGAGCGCCCCTATTGGAAAACCCTTTATTAATTAAGAAAACAAAAATATTTCTATCAAACCCGAATGGACGGACATTCCGTATATGAATAATTTTCTTTTAAATAACTTTTTTAATAATTGATATAGATTAATTTCGCGGTAACAATCTCCATAATTTTATTAATGTAACTTTTTATTGTCGTTTAGGGTGGCAAATGGAATCGTTATCTCTATCATTTGCATTGTCCGTGTATTTTTTAGCAATTATGCACAAGACCATAGTCATGCGGAGAGAATGAATTCGTTATAACAGCAACAAAAGATTCATTAGCAAGCATCCGACCCTCGAATGCTGCTTGTGTTAAATTAAATTCACCACAATTATTGTTCACAAAGCATGAAATGTCCCTGCATGTTTAATTTAATGATGAAATATATCAAAGCAGTGAAGCTATAGTGAAAAGATGGCGGTTAAAGACAAATGGTACACTTCGTTGACAGATAGCATTGTTTTAGAGTAATTAAAATATAAAACGGTTGTTAAAGAAAATTCTTTAGAGGGCGAGTTTGAAAAATTACACGTTGAACAAGCTTTGCGGATCAAGGAAATATAAATGTCCAACATAAAGCAATACCTATTATTAAAAACTTTTATCAAGCGATCCTGCGTTAAAGCTAACTGTGAGCAGTAAAATATGTATTAGGTATTTTTGTTTTAATATCCTAAAATGCGCGTTTTAACAAAATATTTGCTGGCCTTAGAAAAATTTGTTATATGTCAGCAATTTCAGGAATGCCGTATGTTACAATGTCGTTATGACCTATGAGAACGATGCAAGGGTGGAATGTTCGTTAAAACACCACAAAGACTTTTACCGCTAAAGCACAGTTATGAAAAAAAAAACGAGCAGGAGCATTATTGTTGTAATTTCTACAAAGTAACCAACAAAAATCTCAACATCTATGTTTCGATATTACTAAAATTTCTTTTTCATGTTATTTTCTTTAAAATTAACAATGGAGAGAGCGTTTATGTAGAAATAGTGTTTCTTTTATATTATAGAATAGCAAAAGGGCCGCCGATGTTTGTTCTCCTTTTCCTTTATTGACTGCTTCTTCCATCATTGCCATTTTACAAAGAAAAAGTGAAATACAATTGTACGGGTTACTTTTCGATGATTATAAAGCGATATTTCTGAAATATATACCTAGGTAGCTAAATATAATTGATCACAGATGGTTTCCGACGAACAAAAAATATTTAAATTAGGTGGAATATTAAAGTTAAACATAAATGAACGATTTCAGAACGAGAGGCATAAATGTAGGGGGAGCGTCTTTCGCGATGATGATAACGGTGTAATAACGTATCGGTCAAAATTTCATTTATAAATACCCGCAATCGCTACAGTTTTGATTAGTTGCGGGTTTTATATTTAACATGTTTGCCAACTAACTACTCGTTCATTTTTAGGACAGTGTTTATAAAAACCAAACCTGCCAATTTACCAAACTGCGGGTTAACCTGCACAGGCATACCGGAGTTCTATTTAGTCCACATACGCTCCGATAAAATCTTGTATACGCTCAGTTCTCGAGATGGGGCCCTATTACATAAATTATGTAATGCCGGAATTGATTATGAAATAATAAACAATTGGTGGCCTGGGAGCCCCGGGCACAGTCCCGCACTGCCCCCACGATGGCTACGCCGTTGCTCCTTTAATTCAGAAGGATTTTATTATTATCAGTATACAGAGTGTTCTAAAAGTGGACGATCAAATGAAGTGAATGGGGAAATGTCGTCACGTATACAGGATGTTTCGAAATTTGCGCATGCGGAAAGTAGCATAATATTATACAACAAAAACTGAATGAAAAGTCTTTTAACGATTTTTCGATCAGACCAATATTTTTCTAGTTATAACGATTTTAAAAAACTCGAAAACGGGCGAAAACAGTCTTTATTTTCAATTTTAAATATATGAGGTAAGTAATTAAAATTAATCGACAACAAATTTTTAAAAACAAAAGCAAATCCCAGTTAAATTAATTTAAATTTAGGGAAAAAATGTTACCAACAGTTGTTGCATTGCTCGAACCGCGTTACGTATTAGCTCCTGTGCTGTTTCCTGCAGTCTACTAAATTTATACGTTTAAAATTCAAAATAAACAATCAGATGACCTTATTTTATATACACATTTTCCAAATTTTTTAAACTAGAAAAGCATTGGTCTAATCCACTGGTTCTCAAGGTGAACGATACCGCCCTCCACGGGGCAGTGGAACGATCGAGGGTGGTCCTCGGGTGTATTTGGGGGGAGGGGGGCGTTTAATAAAAATAAGGGGGCGGCGAAAGCATAAAGAAGGAAGAGAAGATAAGAAAATTTATAAAAACTATTCGTACGTGTTTCACCCGTTGTGTAACATAGTGTAACATTATTATTACAAAAGAACGTAAACGTTTTACTATATCTTTCTGATTGTTCGCTTAAAGTAGGTAGATTTCCAAGGGGGTGTTGGGTAATTTTTTTTTCTGAAACGTGGGCGCCAAGACAAATAAGTTTGGGAACCTGTGATCTAATCGAAAAATCTACAGCAACAATTCGTCTTCGAACGAACAGGAATTTCTTTTTTTTTCGATTTAAGTATTTGAAATTTGAGATGGAAATTTCAAAACTCCCCACCCACTTATATAATTTGCAAACTTTCCAGCAAAAGTATTACAGTACAAAAAGCTTTTCTTTGGTCGCGTTATCCGTTTAAGATGGGGAAACATCCGACCGGATTTAAAAACTAACTCGGTTCAAAGCTGTATTACTACGCTTTGAACTATTTCTAACCCCCGCCGATAAGCTTTTACAGCTGCGGTTTTCACACCAGCTACATACATTTGCCTAGATGATTTTACGCATCACCCTCGCCTCAAATATATTTATGTACCTTTCAGATTTTTTTGCAGATCATTCAGCGTGCCTTTTTAGGCATATTCGTTCCGGAAGCGATTTCAATGGAGGTTAATCTGTATTTACTTTAAACGAATTTAGAAATTAATTCGGTAACATTTTTGTAAACTTTTCGTGGAAGATTAATGTCGGAGCAACGACCGAACATTTCAAATACATTAACGATAAAGGAAAGCGCTTTGCTCCGCGTCACGTATTAGACGTCCAAAGCCATTCGCTGACAGAAGGAAGGAATATATCAAGCTTCATTCCTTCTTAAATGCAACAACTGTTGCTTTCGAACATTTAACGTTTCTTGCGTGGCGTTTGTCGTTTTAATAAAATTTCAATTTTTTTTCTATTGAGTTAAATTACTTTTTTTTGTGTTCATTTAATGTTTGAAAATTGTATTGCGTAACAAGCCAAGATTTAGCTGCATATATGTAATATATTATTTGTTTCGCATATCTTTCAAGCGCGAGAACTCGTACTACATTATTATAAATAATTCGTGCCACCTTCGCCGTTTGTAGAGTTTTCTCCATGAAGTATTTACATTTCAGTCCGTTGCGAGCGCGAATTTAAATTCTGTTTGTCAAATCGTAGAACTCAGACTTTTGAACAAATTGAAAACACGTATGGAATATTTAAACAAACAAGTTTTCAAGGGTGCGAAGTGTACAAAACGTTATCTTTGTTGAAAGAGGCATTTCCTTGATACGTTACTAACGCCGAACGTAAAAATTCGATTTCACACCTGCGTAAAAACGCTAGATATTGTGAAATTAATCGTATTTTTTGTTTTGTTTAATACAAGACTGCACCCTTAGAGTCGTTAGAATGTCGTCGGGAAAACGGGGCCCTGAAATTATATTGGTTAATAAGGTTTACTAATTATAAATCAAGTTGTCTTTATGAGAGAAAATTATTATCTGCTCCGCTGGTACCCTTGTGTCAATTACTGCCATAAACAGCTGCGCATTTGAAGTATGGTTACAACTCGCAAACGTTTAATATTGAATATGAAATAATCAGACGACCCAAATTTTCAGTCGCTCCTGTTATTAGAATATCATCTAAGTTGAAGTACAATAACAGCCTTACTAACATCTGCTCTTCAAGTATTTTAATTAAATTTTTATATTACGTAGTACCTACTATAGTGCAACTTTCTTTCTTCAATTTAAACGAAATGTTATCTAATATCGTTTTATTTTTAAATGGTTATTAGTAAAAATTGCTATTTGAAATGTAAAAATAAAAAGAAATTACTTATTATATCACCTCGTCAATGTGTTCTAGTTGAAGTGAACACCGGAACTAACAAGGGAAACTTTCATCGAGGTGGCAGTGGAAAAAGTAATCCACTTAATTCCGCGGCTGTAGAGCTATGTAATTGAGTCAATGTGACACATGTATTTACCTAAAATGATCTTAAATCGGCGATAATTCTTATACAGGGTATTTTTATAATAAGTGTTGCATATTTGCGCAGTGTGCAATATATGTTTATCAAAATTGTAAATTCCACATTTAAAGCACATTTATGTACGTAATTAAATAGCTGAAAATGAGATACCTACGTCATATCAATTGTACGAAACGTTTAAATCACGTAAATAAAATAAATCGCTATAATAGAAACGTTTTAATTAAATATGCGTCATAATTTGTTAAATAATCCTTTCGAGTATTTGAACTAGAAATTTTGAACGTTTAAGCAAATGATACCTATCTATATGTATGTTTAAAAATACACATCTTCGGTTTTTATAACAGTCCTTGAAAAAATAATCGTCAATATTTGGAACGTTTAGAAAAATTGTCGAAATGATCTGTTTTTTTCTTTCTAAAACTATTCGAACTTGTTTGATCAATCTAAGAACTGAATTTGACAAATCCTCAACTGTTTGAACACCTACAAGAAATGACATGTTGTGTATGGTATAGCTTATCCAAACATATATGATGTTCACGTCATCAACAAAAAGTTACCAGATTGTTTTTTTTTGTAATTCGGTTTAAAGCTTGGAAAGTGACATATTCTATAGATGATTTACTTACGCACATATTAGATGGTATAAAGATAGACTACAATTTATTAGAACTGTCGAAATATTGGGTTGGGGAATAAGTTCGTAGCGTTTTTATCAAAGACTTTTATTCAAACAAAAATCAATAGTTATAACAATAAATTAATCAGTTATGTATTCGCGGTTGCTGTTTACGACCTCCTCCCACCCTCTCGACCAATTTGTCGATGCCATTCGCCAAAAATCGCCCGGTCTGGTATCGAAGAAGTTGAACCAGTTTTTAAGGTCCTCTTCATTGTCGAAGGTAACGCCCCTCATATGGTTCAACAGGGAGCGGAAAAGGTCCGGAGAATACGGCGGATGCTGAAGGACCTCCCATTCGAGCTCTTGGAGTGCGGCTTTGACGACTTGTGCAACATGGGACCTGGCGTTGTCGTGAAGGAGTATGGTTTGGCCTTGTTGATGGGGTCTTTTCAGTCGAATAGCCTCTTTCACGCGGTGTAGCTGGGCTATGTAGAGCTCCTTGTTGACCGTGGCATTCCTTTCGAGCATTTCCCAGTGACCATGCCCTCCCAGTCCTACTAAACGCAGATCATGGTCTTCTTTGGATGGAGGTCAGGCTTGACTCTCGGCTTTGGCGTATCTCCTGGAGCCACCCACTCTTTCTTTGCTTCATAAAGGCACCATTTCTCATCTCCCGTGACGATTCGGTACAAAAAGCGCTGTTTATGACCGAGTGTTGCTCGATGGCGGGCGAGATGTCGAGAAAAATTTGAAGGCGATTTTCTTTGTTGCTTTCGTCAAGCTCGTGAGGCACCCAGGCTCCAAATTTTTCGGCAAATCCCATTGAATGAAGATGATTGAGAATCGTTTTATGATCGCAGTTCATTTTTTTTGGCCAATTCACGACTTGTTTGGTGACCGTCCTCCTTCAAAAGTGCTTTGAGACGCTCTTCGTCGAATTCAGAATGTCTTCCGCTGCGGGGCGTGTCGTCGATATCAAAATTGCCATTTTTGAATTTTGCAAACCATTTCCGTGCTGTAGACTCGCCTATGACACCTTCTCCGTATACGTTGCAAATGTCCCGGGCTGCCTCAGCAGCTTTTTGGCCTCGATGAAAAGCGAAGAAGATGTGAAGGTGTCGAAAATGTTGATTTTTACCTCCTGGATATTCCATTTCTAAGCCTGAAAAGTAATAAAAAATTAAATTACTCAAAAAGACGATTAGCACAGTTTTGTAGAGCATAAAGAGCTCTATCGAATGAATTTATATACACTTTGTCAAAAGCAAAAAAATCGTTGTAAAACAAAAGAAAATATAAAAACACTACGAACTTATTCCCCAACCCAATACGAGGTACGTGGTGACGGCACCGTGTGAAACGTCATCATCTAGTAACGTTGCAATTGATGACGTGAACATCATATAGGTTTGTAATGTAATAAAAATGTGATATACGGGACATTATTATTTTTTAAAATGAAAAGTCCCCTGTTACAACATTTTTGAGTCAAGTTTAGTTTGTTACCTAAAATATTTTTTACAGTGTTACAAGTAGGTAGGATGTATTATATTTATGTAGGTATAATACTAAACTTTCATCGTTAAATTACTTGAACACGTAATTATTTTAAACGGACAAAATTTAGAGTTATACAATATAGTACAATGACAAGCGCTTCAATAGAATTTATTACTCAACCTGCTCCACACGTCGGAGGTGATATTCTGCTTTAGCTTTGTTTTCATATTTACATTTATATTGCTTGCCTTGCCCAGGGCGTATGAGCTTCCCAGTATTTCGGTTTTGTTCTCGGTTTTTGCTTAAATTGTGTAGCCGTCTTTCTTATATCCGTTGACATTTATGAGATTCATATAGCGGCGAAAATAACATTAGGTAATGCCAAAGTCTACGGTTATGTTCGAAGCCTTTAATAAGTTTGAATCAACCGTATCTTAATGTAATATCTAATGCAATAATAAACTGGTGAGTATATTTTGTCAATAAATTACCCTTCAACTTTCTGGAAGTATTAAAATATCGTTATAAAGACATTACTTTGGCAAAAGCTCTGCTAGTTTACGTTACATAAACAACTACAAAATATATTTTTTATAGTAACTTACCTTCTAGCGCATTTCTCATATAAGTAGGACTTAATAAATTTATAAGTACTTGTACCTTTTCTTTGCGGCTACTACATTTTGCTATAAAGAACTTAATAATTCCTTTGCAATATAAAGCTACAACGATAAAAGTTTTCTTGTATCTAATTAAGTTTCCTTGTTTAAAATAGTTTGACTTCTCTTTCATATTCAAAATTAAAAAATAATTTAGAAATTTATTTTTAAAGACTAGACATTAAGTATGTTGTGCATTATGAAGCAATTACCATTTTTTATTTAAAAAAATATGGAACATCTATTTTATACCGTCATCTGTACCGTGTACTTAATAAGTCTCTGCGGGTAATGTTGAAATTTATTATAGAAACTAAGAAAATCTCGAAAATAGATGTCTTGAGTACGTCTTTTGCAAGAGTAGGCCATTTTTGAACCATTTTTAAACATAAACCATAAATAACATTAACTATTGAGAGCGAATCGATTAATTTTATTAATAGAATTCGAGTAACCTACAGGACTATTTTTAAAATATTTATTTTACTCACCCTTTAATCATTAATATTTTAAATCCGTTTTTTTTTTAATTTTAACTAATGGCATGCCCGGTTTTCATATGGTGCGACGCCGCCATATGCCCCATATTTCATATGGCGCGTTTTGGATTCTTTTTAATTAAGACTTTTTGTTGTTTTTGATCAGTACCATATGCCTTTACATTTTCCGACGTCATTTTTTTAACACCCCATATGTTTAACCATGCTTTAACCATTTAACCACGACAATATTTCAAGTAAAATATATATCACACATGGGTAGGTAGCGATGTTACGTGCAAAATATAAAAGTGGTATCTCTACAGGGCTAATAATGACTCGAGAACTGTTATATTTTATTTGGACATCCTATAAGCGACGAAATTAAATCAAACAGTACTTGTTTGAACCCTCCTAAGGCATATGTTTTTCGAAGCTATGGCTTTCTCCGTTCCGGAGAAACAAATTCTTTTTAATTTTTGAGTTTATTTATAATATTTTAAAGATAGAAATAAATTTTCTCTTTTTATTTTTTCTTCTTCTAAATGTGTGGCTGTCAAATGACAACACATTGAAAAGGGAACGTGCTTCTTGAATTTTTTGGCTCATATAAACTATTAGTATAAATTATAATACCTACCCTAATGAATAAGGAAGAGTAGATTGTTGTATATAGGTTAAAAAATATCATGAGCTTTTTAGTAGCTTTTTAAATGATTTGGGTAGATATAGTCGACGTCTTGGCAAAATCCAACATAAGTATTAAAGATCAACAGATAATTAGATAATTATTGAACAATAGGTGTTAAAGAAGTTCCAATAAGCGTTGCTCCAACTTTCGCTGTCTGTTAATTTCAGAGACGGACTTTATACCCACCTCAAAAACAACGATTTTAGTTAATCCTTAACTGCAGTCTTGTGATATTTCTTGTAAATAATTAAGTGTTTATTAAGAATCAAATTTGTAATAAACCCGTTTTCCTGACGTTTATGATTTTTATAATTAATTCTGTCTTGTGTTTAAATGATCCTAAGTACGGCCCATTGCGTTTGTTGTGCTTACAAGGTTTAAATGTTAATAGTAAACTGCTGAAGTCTGACAAAGTTAAATAATAATTTGGAAACACCTATTGTTCAATAATCGTCTGACTGTACCTGTTCTTCAGTCGAATGTTAGATTCTGTTAGGACGTCGACTATACCTACTTAATTATATAGCCTTATTAAATTATTATATCGGCCTTATTTGCAGATGTGCAAACTCTCAATTCTAATATTGTAAACTTAAAACCTTTAATAATTATTGATTTTTACATTCAGCCGATCAATTAAAATATTTTACGACAGGGTGACATTAAAGTATGTAGATATTTATATAAAACAACAAGTTTTTCGAACTGTTATCTAATTAATAAAAACGCTCATATTTAATAATTCTCGTAATTCACATATGTATTTAAAAAGTCGAATTGTAGTAGACTATTGCATCGACTATTATGGAATATACATGTAGGTAGGTAAATGTTAAAGAATAAAGCACAATTTCCTATCGCAATACAACTATTTATTTATTCATGACAACGAAAACGATCTGTACGGCATAACAAATTCTCTGACGAGTTCGTTGATTTATCAGCAATTGCTTTTTGTAGAAAACTTTTGATTGCAGACTCGAAACCTTAAATAAATTATAAAAAAAATGTTTGCACAATTTACGACCGCAGCAACGTTCTATAATAACTACCATTTTATGTTTTAAGTACATATTAGTACATATCATGTAACAATTATTAATTTATTTATTACTTATTTTAAATTATCTGAATTATAAATGCGTGAATTATCAAAAGCCTATTTTCACTGAAATTCACAATAAAACGTGCAATGCAGCATGGTTTTGTTTGTGTTTTTCAAACACAAATTGAAACGCATTAAAAGATAGATTTTAAAATGGGCATTCAAAATCATTTATTTAAACAAAATGAACGAAGTTAAATAATCGTAAGCAAATGTTTACAGTATAAAAGTAATCGTTAAGATGATATTTTGAGCAAGTGCATTATTGTACAAAATAAATATTAATTAGTTACCTACTTACTCAACTTATGACACTATCTAAATTAATATTAATGCGAGGCTATTTACGAATTGCCATGTGATTTTATATACATGCCTACTCATAATATTGTGTACCTACAGCTGAATATAGATAAAAATATATTAATCTCGTCACGTAAGTTTTGTAATATTTCTGAATTGTTCAAACTAATTGTAATATTAAAATTACTTGTTTATTTAAAAAATAATTATTTTCAAATACATAATATGTAGAACTGAACAAATTGTTTTAAAACAACTTTCATAATTATAGTTATTCAATCGGTATTTATTGTCGTCAAGTGCTGTTTTTTAACCGAGATAATCTCAAACGTAGCACAGCGCTGAAATTCTAAAAATTTAACATTTTATTAAGCAACTAAATTCCACGAGAACTAAAAACCGAAATACTTTACATTTTATGTGCTTAAGTATTTTTAGAATTAATTTTTGAATGCACGCATTTTTGTAAATACGAGTAGGTAATGTCGTGGTTTTTAAAATATATGTAATTATTGTAACGAATTAACACCTTAATAATCGAAAGTTTTCAACTACCCACAAAAGTGAAATACATATCACCTCGATCGCCTTAGTAGAATTTCAAGAAGTTATACCATAATCTTCTAATCTACTCTTGCAATCTTGCTCGGACTACAAAATGTCTGTGTGGGATTATAGAGGTTGATTGTTATTGGGAACAATTTACACTGGAATTAATAGTTTAAGAAACATTTCTAATATTGCTACACGTTCTGTTAATTACGAAATCCTTTCTCGACGAAACGGAAAACTTTCATAAAAGTTTTTGTGCGACTTATAACAATAATAATTGTTCTTTATACCTTGTATTTTTTTGTAATTTATTGTAAAATCTTATTTTTGCAGTTGTAACTTACCAATTATATACAACAAACAATAAAACTAATACCCATTCTAATCTATAGTATAGTAGTCACAAGATGTATCTTATTTAACCATTTTCTGCATTGGCCGAGCATTGATTTCTTGGTTAAAAAAAGTAAAAACTTAGAAAATTAGTTTCTTTTTTTCTCTAGAACGAAAAAACGCGTGTTTTTTGTCTCTTTTGCTCGTTATAGGCGTTTAATCCGATATAGTTCATTTAAAAAGAAACAAACTTTATATGGATTACGTATCTCAACGTATACCGGTGGGGGGTCTAAACCATTCGCTATCGTAACGTATGCGAAAATGACGTCATAACGATGGGTTTCCATGAAAATATGTTTAGTGTGACGTCATTTTTAGTTACGATAGCAAATGGTTTGAAACTTGGGCCCCGGGCGTCAACGCAATCTTCAGACAGTCTTTATTTTTGATGATGAAAAAGACATCAGTCTGAATTTTTTTGTGAAGAATATGGTACAACGGTGCTATATTTTTACTGTTGGAAAATTATTATTACACCTCCGGTAACGGAGGAAATGACCTCAATTTTCGATTTTTAAATGGAACATCCTGTATATGTTGACTTTTTTAGAATCCTCTGTCGATTTTTAATACAATTACAACATTTTGAAAAATCGTTATAGCCTACTTGATTTTTTAGGCAACTTTATTTATGCATCTAGGAGGTCGGGTTAAAAGGAAAGTCAAAAATAATTATAAATTCGCGTTTTTTGTAATATTTTTAAAGATATAAAGGCCTTCGAAGTTGGACAAATCAATTTTTTCCACGGCACTCTTGAAAATAGCTATTATTGTGTATATGGTTGATAGGAGGAAATTAGGAGTATAACAAAAAATTGACGTAGAGAGATTATTTTCCATTCGATTCCGATGTCACGTGTATCGTTAGGTTCGTATTAAAAAATGTTCATTCGGAAACCCGCCGTCTAAAAGGTGATGCCATTTGAAATTTTTGAGTAATTTCGAAAAAAAAAACTGATTTATTCAACTTCGAAGGCCTTTATATCTTTAAAAATATTACAAAAAACGCGCTTTTATAATTTTTCTGTCATTTCTCAAGTTATATAGCTTTTAATCCGAGTGCGGCGGCATTCTAGATGCGCAAATAAAATTGATAGTAGTTCTTCAACAGTGTAAATATATCACACCGTTGTACCACTACATTCCTCACTAACAAATTCACGCTGATACCTTCTTTATTATCAAAATTAAATACTGTCTAGTGATTTTGTTGACGCCCGTTATAAGTGTATTTGACAGATGCGAATGATTAAAAATAATTATAATTTTACTTGTAACGCGAAATTAACCACCTAAACAGTACCTAGATATTAAATTTTAAAATTCAATTTTTTGAGACGAGGCGTAAAGGCCACGTCGCATAAAGTACAATATATGTGACAATAAGATAGCTACAATGATAACGTAGGTAATACTTTAAGCTTCTTAAAGTTTAGGAGCGTAACTCTTGTACTACAAGTAAAATAAAATCTGTCCGGTATGACTAAAATACAGTCGATAGATCCGAACAGCCACAATACAGTTTGTAACAAAAGCGCGATAGCAAGTCTAAATATTGAAATTTTAAATTGTAAGTAAGTAATTTCTTAATTTAAATATGACGAAACTATTTCATTAACAAGATTTAAAATCGAAAACGCTTCCGTAATTCAACTGGATTTTTTTCGGGCGAAAAAAATTTGAACCGGTTCTTTTTTACGCGAATTCTAATTTAAATAACTCGCTTACAACTACGCGCTATAACTTTATGGTTTAAATACGATAGTTTCCACTTTTAGTTCTTTCGTTAAAGTATTATTCTTTTACATTAATAAATTACCATAAAGTGCACATCGTTTGTAAATAACTGAAGTGCATTGTTCGTTGATGGCACCGTATACATCAAAGCTTATCGCTCCGATGTGTTTGAACAGCACATTTGTCCCTAACGATATGTAAAAAGGAAATTAAAGATGCGACGATAAGTGCTCCCGACGTTCAAACCCTGTACAATAATAATGTAAATGCTTTTTTTTTGCTTTACTTTTCGCACTGTAGCGGCATCTTCTAAAACGGTCAGTGTTAAGACTAGGAATTTTTTATGGCGACATCAACGATAGGGATTATATTATCCGTTTAGAAACTGCTAGGTGTTCGACACGTTATCTGCATCTACGTTAGATTATTAAATAAATCAAACTTCACATAAAAAATGCATACCTATATTTTAACGAAATTTATTATTACGAATATAAGGATAATAAATTAATTGTTTGTAATTTTAATTAACGAAAACTGCCCACGGGGTGTAGGTAATAAATTCATATAAATAAATAATAATAAGAAAATATAAACGTGTCACTTGGTTTATTTAAATTTCCAAGTTTATTGTTTTAATTTAACTTGCAAATAGGCACTTTTCGCACGAACGAACTTGGCCAACAAAACCAATAGGTAAAATGCTTTTAAAATTATAATTTAACAGTAAAATATACATACGTATAAATAGCGCAACTATGTTTATTGGAAAATTAAAATATCGTGTGTCTGTATAATATTATGTTAGAATCGAAAATTTTTAAATATTTATAAAAATGTCTAGAAGACTTTATAATAATTGTAGTCGTTTAATTAGTCTAGAGATAATTCTAACAGAAAATTACACCTAAGTTTTTTTTGTATAGCCACCACAAGGTGCACGTTATCGATAAATTAGTTTGTGAACGTCGAGCTTTTGATAGTCTGTTGCTCGCGTGGGTATATATATCAACCACCTTTTCGAATGTGTAATGTAGATGTTTCTTTGCACGAAATTGGAATAAGAAAATATCTATTACGTATACATATATACATATATGCCTATATATTTATATTAAAAAATATAAAAATTTGTTTCGTCTTTAATTGTAAAATGTTGGAGAGCAAAAATGCGTAATTTGATAAAATCAATATAGTACTTAATCTAGCTATGGCTTATCCAAACCTATATGCAATTCACGTCATCAAAAAAAAAGTTACTAGATTGTTTCTTTGTAATTCGGTTTAAAGTTTGGAAAGTGACAAATTCTATAGATGATTTACCCACACACATAATAGATAGAATAAAAAAATACTACAATTTATTAGAACTATAAAAATACGAGGTACAAGGTGACAGCATTGTGTGAAACGTCATCATCTAGTAACCTTTTATTGATGACGTGGATTGCATATAGGTTTGGACGAAGTGTACCTACTCACTTAACCGCCAGTGTCGCCACTTAGATAAGGGCAAGGACGGGGAAAAAAGGAACTCTTATAGTTTGACAAGCACACACGTTTATAGATAAGTATACTTCGTCCAAACCTATATGCAATCCACGTCATCAGTAAAAGGTTACTAGATTATGACGTTTCACACAGTGCTGTCACCTCGTATCTCGTATTTTGACAGTTCTAATAAATTGTAGTCTTTCTTTATACTATCTAATATGTGCGCAGGTAAATCATCTATAGAATATGTCACTTTTCAAACTTTAAACCGAATTACAAATAAACAATCTAGTAACTTTTCTTGATGACGTAAATTACATATAGGTTTGGATAGGCCATACCTATATGAATAATTATATAAAAGTGTGTTACTTTTAACACAAGTTTGCGGCGGAACGATTTCGATTGTTTCTTTATTTCGAAAAAAAATAAAGAAATCAAACAGATACCCGTATAGAAAATTTATCAAAATTATTATTTCACTTTTAATCGAATAATTAGTAAAATGGAATCGGTTTACAAACCGATCAAATCAAATTATAATTAAAAAATTCTAATTAAAATCTATTTTATCTATGCGTTTGTGTGGAAGGATTATCTACGGAAACAGAATGACAATAAATAAATATACGTCGTGACAGAGAATTTGGATAAATCGACGCATTAAGAAGAATTAAAAATATATAAAACGACGACTATATTATATAAGAACTATTGAACGACTAATTAATACATTGTTCGTCAGTTAGTCTCCCACAAATAAAGTTTTCATTCGCATAGGTATATTATAGCACAAATTTATTATTCAAAAGCGATAACGAACAATGCGATATAAATTAATTGGGTTCAAGTTCAACAGCTACTACAAAGTTTGATAATTGTTAGTGTTAGAACAAGTGTCGGTAGATTATATTATTAATACACCTCTAGGTCACAATAGTAATTACGTTTTGTATACATGTACATACGTAATCCAGATAAGCAAACTCGATTAATTTGTTAATTGTCGGAGGACAGTTATTTTACTTTTTAATACGGTTACGGCAAAGCAGCGTAAATCGTGATCTCAGCGTGATCTCCTCTAATTTTTAAAATTAATCACGACTCTTGTTCGAAACTTCTATTTCCCTGAAGATCTGTTGACTTAATCAGCTTTACAATATTGTTCTTAAATATAAATCAAAATACTAGATTGCGAAGCAAGTTAAAAATGTCATTAATTACAACTGCGAGTCTCGGTAGACTACATTTCGCGTAACAAAATGTCGATAGCTTTATTCAATTTAATTTTTGATTAATGTAATCTCGTTTTTTTTTACAGTTTTATCGATTAAATATTGACTTTTCATTATATTTTATGCTACAATTAGTAGGAAATTTGTCAAATACTTAAAGGCGTTATATCGCACTAACGTAAATTAAAGCAATTTCGACTATTAGTATATCGAAAGCTCCTTTATCCCTCAGGAATAATGGTGATTGTTTGAGGTAACTGTATCCCCTTATTGTAACACAATGCAGCTCATTTATTATACACGAGCTGGAACAATAGCTCGTTAATAGGAATCCCCATTAGCAGAACCGTTTGGCGTTAGAAAGTCAAACCTATCCGAGCATCTTCACTCTCTATCAATTACTATATTATGTAGTTACTTTGCTTGTAAATTCTAATGCTTCTCTTAAAAAATTGCATATAAAAATTATTTATAAAAAATTGACCAGTTGAGATTAAAATCTTTAAATGTTATTTATTGTTTCTAATAACTTAATAACTTTTTTCTTATTGTTTGCGGTAAAATATAACGATGTAATAGTAGTATCAAATTATTTCCAGTGTAGTAAACAAAAACACATATCTACATAGATATATAAAATCATGTAAATAAAATAGGTAAATATCGATAAATAACGAATATGTTATAATGAAACTCCGGCCAGTCGGCTGACGAGCTACAGGGAGAGTATTCGATAATAACGAAATAAATTAAATACACAAAATAACAAAATTGGACGCCACTAATTTTCTTTTTATTAAAACCGAAAACTAGAACGGCAAACACAATAGAAAAAAAATTATAAACAACACGAAAACAAGGCGAACAATAATATTATCAATAAGATTTAAATTGATATTAAAAAAAAGGTTTTAAATAAATTGATTATTTAAAACCGCTTCGCGACCATGGTTGCTTCGAATCACAATTATACAAATATTGTTATGTTTATAAATCTAATATTACCCGAATTCAAAATATTTCTAATAACGCAACAACAAAAATAAAGATATATAAATTAAATTCCGACTTTGGCGGTAATTATCGTGACAAAAATATAACGATGGACCACGATTCCTCCAAATATTAGCCTCGACGAAAATCACCCCGATGATGTAATCCCTGTACCTGATATTGGATGAAAGCAGATGAAGTCGTTTGCTATTGCGATTGCAATATATTGTATATAGTGTAATAGAGTAATTAGTATATAATATAGTAATATAATATAATTAATATAGTGCAATCTCGTGCCACGTAAAAGAATATTTCTCTCTATATCTTCATTACGGAGTATATAGCCGATACAAGCAAATCTCCAAAAACCAAAACTCGCACTATGTCACTTCGACTATCTCTATTAATCCGCAAAACGCGCTAATTAATTACAAAGGTTAATCTACGAGAAAATTCTACCACCACTCGAGACAGCATACGTTTTGAATATAAAGACATTTGTCTTTCAGAAAAGATTTACAAAAACTCTCAAAACTTGATGAAGGGAAATTGAAAAACACAACCCGCGAAATATGATTTGAAATTTTCACGACCACACTAAATTTACAATACCACGACTTTAGCAATAAATCTGAGACTAAATTTGGAATTGATTATTAATAACAGAATTCCTTGAATGACGGTGCATTAAATCATATTATTATTTCAATTTAAATTTTAAATAATTGAAATACAGGAAGACAACGTACTCAAAATTATGAAATAGATTACGCTTGTATACTTATTCTTTATCATAAAAAAAAACAAGCTTACTTGCGATATATCTAAATATGAAGTTATCGTAGGTAGCGTTTATAGTTTGTACGGTTTAATATATCGATAGTTCAAAACCTATTTGGAGAGTTATTGGTCTAGGTTAGAAATGCCAAAATAATTATGACGATTAAATTATCAGTTTCTTTTTCTCTTTGTTATAATTTTGAATTCCCGAAAAAATCTACCCACACGTGCTTGCATTAAAATCTCCAAGTAAAGTTGGCTGTTTTACAATCGGATATATTACAGTGTTATTTTCTTTCTTTTCTTTTTAATTTAATGTGTAAAGAAACTTTACATTTGTAAATTTTGCTTCGGAGCAAAACGTTTATATTGTATAAAGAACATTATACAACTAGTTAGTTAATTGTTATGTATTTGTACGACAATATAATTAAAATTACAGTAATAATAATTCTAACTTTGCGTAATATCGCTAATGGAATTTGTTGCTAATGAACTATTGTTTATCGTGCGGATGATAAATGACGTGTATTGTGTTACAATTAAGAAATACATTTATCGCCGAAACAATCCCGATTATTCCCCTAAGGATAGTGTTCCTTAACGAACGTTTAGCGCACTATTACCACAAGCAGGCGTGTAAGCTTAATTGCAGATTGTTGCCTGGAATGTGACTGGGATACGTCTAAATTATTTACGGTCGTTTTAAAATTTGCAGAAACGCCTGCAATTTAAATTAACTCGAATCGCGTCTAGCGACTTAATAACGCTTTAGGTGACGAATATCGCTTACAGGTCAAAATTAGAATTTGTTCAGACAACAGATGTTTTAACGAAGCCTAGGAAGCTTTGATCATTTTCAGTACTGAAGTGGCCGTTTGTCATCATCAAAGGCTGTCGCGGTCAGATAGAAGCAAAACGAACAGCAACGAGCGAACCCTCGAATGACGGCGGCGTTAAATTAAATTCTTCGTAATTGCTATTCATAAGCTTCAAGTACTCCTTCATCCATTTAAGTTAATGAGAAAATATATTAGCTCGCAGCAAACATCAACGGCAAGAGACAATAATGGCAATATTTTTCATTTTCGTAAAACATGGCGTTTATTAATCTTGTTAAGTGTTTAATATTTTAAACGATTAGTTATGAATATAATCTAGAGCTAAAGTAGGAATATAATTTTATATTAAAACTCAACTTTATCCGAAAATTATGGAAAAAGGTCTAAATTACTGCGCAATTATTTCAGTTTATTAGTTAGGGAGATAATCGATGCCGTAATAATTATATTTTGGACAACGAGATTTTCGTTTTTAACGAACTTAATGAATTACTACGGCAGCCTTACATTTTTGCGAGATTGTCCCGGGCCTTTCTATAAAAACTTGAACGTTTTGTTAAAATTTTAATACACGATTAATTTTTTTTTTGTATGCCGTAAAAATAATTATTTGCATTCTAATATTATCGTAGTTTCGTAACGAATTACCAAATTTACGTGTTGGGCGGTTTTCCTGGAAATTATACGTGGACAGAATTTAGATACGTCTACGTTTTTAACCTATCTAAATATTTAACGGTATTCTGATTGAAAAAGGTTTCCTGTTTTTTTTCTTTGACAATTTATGAAGGGAAACACATTTGTGCTGGTTGAACTAAAGCATTCTACGTTTTTCTACATATAAAGGCCTGCAATTCCATTATGTTTCTTTTGTATTGTTATGTTCCCGTTCGCTTCAATTTTGTTCAAATCCATTTGGTTATAACCCTGGCTTTACTTTAAATAAAAAGTAAATGCTACTTCTTGAAGATCGTGCTCATCTTTAAATGTGGGTATCGTATATCAAAAACAGTTTGAATTTATTTACCCTATTGTGTGAATACAATAGCTTTCTTTTTTCAATTTGATAGACGTCGTTGTCTCGAATATTCGTCGAGGAAATTCATTTAAAAAAATATTTCCTTCGTAACGAGACTATTTCCTTATCAAGGAAAATGTACAAGAGTAGGTACTTAAACAAGTTTTACCTCGGTAAAAGCAGCTAGACGGAGGTACTTTAAGGAGGTTAAATTGCCCCACAGAAATAAAGTTGTTCGTAGCTCAAGCCCGGCCTTCATCAACTCATTAAGAGCTTTGTTTTTATGCGATACGCAACACAAGATTTACACGATTAAAGTAGGTAACTTCTGAATTTTATTAACTGTTCCTTTAAACCTATTTCTTTAGTTTATCGCGCGGATATTATACAATAAATATACCTACATATATATATGCAGCGATATCAACAAATCAGTCCAGATTTAAATTAACTTACTGAAACTCCGAAGTGGCATAGTAGGTCATTAAAAGTAGCTAACCGTACTCTGTTCTCATATCAAAACCTGCAAAGCTGGAATGGTTGTTGACGTGTTCCTCGTTAAACTACCTTTTGTTCAGCAATGCATAAACTCAAAGCAGGATAAATTAATTATCTGAAATATGTTTCAAACTGCATACGGAAAATTAATTACGTGTCGACCGAGTTGTTCATTTATTTTGGCATAATCTCTAATTATTATTCTACAAACGTAATAATAACATTAATTGAAAATAATTAAAAAAAGATCTGCCGCTTCTGGTTATGAAGAATATTCGGTATCTGACTTTGAATAAACAAACGCTATAAATTGCCGATTCTAATACTACAGTCCCAGTAAAATGTTCTGGCGGCCGAATTTGAAAGCTTATATCTTAAAAACGGCGAGGCCAAATTGTCTAAAATTTTTATTGGGTATTTATCCACTAATTGAGATTGCACGGTGAAAATTTCAGTTTTGTACGTAAAGCCGTTTTGCAGATTTTGTAAGGTATTTCACGAAAACTGTCGAATTTTGCTGCTTGTTTTTGTATTGACTAATTTATGACGTCATAACTAAAGTATTTCTGCGCCAATTTATACGAAATTTGGAAATAACCTACCTCAAATTTGTTGTAAGGAAATGTATATATGAATTGAATTTTAATTTCTCTAATTCATGTGCCTTTGGGGTCGATAGAAGTCGAATCATCGCAATTACCGACGTCTGGCACCAAATGACAAAATTATTTGTGCTTATAATAAAGTTACATTTTTTAACGACAATTTTATCATTAATTTGTTTATTAATAATTTAATCAACACATCGGAAGACTAACATAATTTAATTCAACTTGATAGCGCGTTCGGTAAAATATGTATTTTGCGCCGTAATGTCTCTGCGTCCAAATGGGTCTGCGCCAAAATGTACTTGCGTCTAAACGCTCGCGCCTAAATGTCGGGTTCCCTATCTGTGCAGGTGAAATGCTATACATAACGTGTATATTAATTAGAAATAATGCTTAAATTAAATCTCGTTTTTAGTTACATAATTAAGAAATATATAGATTATTCATCCAATTACCTACTTATTTCGTTGCCGTAGTTTTCATAAAGTTCCACTATTAATTTACCTTGTTTATGGATCGTCAGAAATTTAAGAACCGGCAGGTCAACCGGAATAAGGGCTCGACATCGAGACGTATGGTAACCCTTTAAAAGTTTTAATAACTTTTAAATTTCTTCACGAATTAAATTATATTCGGACCAGTGAATTTTCTTTATGAAAAGGCAGTAAAATTCCGAAAGAGCACGGGAGCCGTTTGATAAACATAGTAGCGCGTAATCCACTTTTAATATAATGAACTGAAATTTTATACGTGTTTTCTTTTTATTTTATTAACGTAAGTAATCCTTTACACATTTTTATGTGGCCACGAAATGTCCCGACTGCCGGAATTAATCTGAAAATTATAGGAAAGATGGTGAAAATTATGTTCCCGAAATAGGTCCTGCCGTTCATTTAACAGAAAATTCTTCTTGATTCCACACTCTTTTTACAATTAATTTTACGCTTCCCTTTGGTTTGCATTTGAGCGTATCAAATTCAGAAATGGAAGCCTACAGAAGTTCTAAATCCCAAGTTGCGCATCTGGCCCGAACATTTTCAATTCCCGTAATTGTAACAAGAAACGACAGATATTGCCGCGTTTGTTTGTATTGAAGTCTAAACGAGCCAACTTGCCAATAAAATCTGGATTTAATATCGATGTTTTTGTTAAGCTATATTTTTGTTCGACATGGCTTTCATGGAGAATATTAATTTATAACGACGACTCCCGGTACTGTTTGCGTGTATTCTTTTTTTTTTTAGTTTTTTACTGTTTATTTCACATTTTCATTTATCTTGTGTAGATTTGACGGTACACCATATATTAAAGAACTCAAATACTTTTACATTAAAATCAAACAATATACCTGTCTAATATTTGGCACTGTAAGTAATTGCTTCTGCAATAAATCTTTCATTTAAATTATCAATGTGTCCGTAAATTTACCATAAACATAAATAAATAATCAATAATTGGTCATAAATAATAATCAGTAATTTATTATTGTATGGTACATATTATTGCAAAAGTACTTCTCGCAATTTGGATGAGTAGAATTTCAGTTTTTTATTATTTTTTTCGTACATCTGTATGTTGACTTATTTTACTTGAGGGTGCGTTCGAATTATTAAACGTTCGTACTATCGTCGTTCTACTCTATTTAGAACCACATTTTATAAACAGCGAATTAATTTATTCAGTGCTCACGTATGCGTATCTCTTTAGAAACGATCGTAGAAATAAACATAGAAATATTACAAGAATTATAGAATATTATAGAATTACATAGAAATAAACACGGTTTGGTAACGACTAAAAATCATTGTCTACAAATAGAGCCCTTAATTTTACCGTGAACTCTTAAAAACAGTTTTTAGATATTTTGAACAAATTATTCAATATCGAATATTAAAAATTAGGCGTATTATAAAATACATTTTTAGAAACACGTTCAAATTTTTTACGAGGAAAACTTATTTATTATTACATAATCAACAATTTAAATTTCATCTGCCTCCATAGGAATTATAGAAAGAAACAAAATTATCTGTAGGTATTATTTCAATGAAACATTTAAAAAATATAAGGTGCGATATTTTAATTTTAAAAGTACGATAACCGCACGTGTTAATCGCCGATAGAAAATTCCTGACGGCACTCGTCTTCATTTTAGTAGTTCTTGGTTATTGAAAATGTATAATTTGACTGTGGCTTTTCAATTAATTTGCGCTATTTACCGATTTAGAAGTGGATTTCGTGGAATATTACAAACCGCCGAAAGTACCTACCTATTTAAATATTTGTTTTTGGCAAATTTTTATGGAAATTTCTATTTAAGTTATTATAGTTTTCGTTGAAATAAAGATTAATGACGTAATTATTTTGTTGCAGGAACACAGTGCGAACACGGTAAGTCTTATTTACAGAAGTTTACAGAATTGTCTAAATGATTATGTAAGTACCTATTTATAGTACCTTTGCTATAATTTTTTTTATAAGATAATGCCCAAACACCTTTAAGTTAATTTTAGCGAAAGCTTTTGATATTTCAATCGCATTCTTTGTTTGAAACCGTTTTGCTAGAAAATTATGCGCACCTTATAATTTTTCAAAATTATTAGGTAAAAAATGGTTTTACTGGAATCATATTTAGGTATTATTACGTAATTTGATTTGGCGTTGATTTTACAGATATAAATCAAAATTTAATAACCATTGTATATTATATACATTATTTTGATGCACGTTATTTAAGAAAATATATAGTTACAGTGGCCGCCATGTCCCACATGTCTTGAAACATATTTTAAGGAATATTTAGTAGTGTGAAACGGACTTACTTGACAGGGTAATAAATAACTTGCGTAATCCGGACTTAGCTTCACGACCTTATTGTTTATCTATAGCCGCAATATTTTTCTATTTTTTCCAACCAAACAGGTCGCTACTTTTATTTTATTTATAATTTACGAAAAAAGTCGATGATGACGTGAATTGCATATAGGTTTGGATAGTGTACCTTATTTAATTCTACGAAAATGCAAGTGTATTTAGTAGGGTAAATTCTTTAAGTAAGTCTTTAATACTTTATGGTGTAATTACTATTTACGACTTTTACCCCTATAATCTCCAGAAGTTGTTATTATTTACCTGTTCCTGCGCTATTCTAGCAATATCTATGTAGATACTTTTAAGTTTTAGTGTACAATGTAGTGTTTTATAATATATTGTAGAAGTTTTGGTGTCCCATTTTCCATGACGCTCGCTGTATTTGATATTATATAAATTCTGCATTTATTGACGTTGTTTAAAGGTAATTTAAATTTTATGTAAACTACTGTAATTATAAAGTTACAGAATGCTCGGTCATGCATATAATCAAGGTTTTACTACGGCGTTTAAGATAAAAACTTTTGAAACTGTAGTATATGTTTTATATAAAAGCGTTATTCGTTAAAGCTAAACGTTTATAATTAAAGTAGGTGTGTGTTAATAATAGGTACATAGATAGTTTAGTTAAAAAGGGAATTATAATAAATATTTCATTAAACGCAATTGACCAACTTGACATGTTGTCGCCGTGAATTATTTTCGAAACATTTTAATTCGGGGAAAATTCCATCAAAATGGATAAACAGGTAGATTTAACACTAGTAAATTAATTTTTGTTTGATTAACACGGCATTTTAAATTTTATTAAACTGGTTTGATAAAGTAACGGAATAAAATAGCAAGCTCAAATTACTAGGTATATTACCAAAATACTGATTATTACAAAAATCAAATTTTACTCTCAATTTATTGTTGATTATAAAACAAGCTCGTTTAACTAATTTGTTTTAAGGTGGTACGGTCCAAATAATAAGATTGATGTTTTTATGAAATAAATTAAGTTTTCCATAGATTACAATGTTCTGATTCTCAGAAAAATATTTAAAAAAATCTATAATTTCCATAACACTTTTAAAAACCTTAATGATTGTGTAAAAAGTACAATTTTACTGCAATCATAACTCAAAACTGGGGTAACCAAAGTTTGCAAATTAATAACTAGTGGGTAACGTAACATTCCCTCTACGGCACAACGCGCTCTTTTGCTTAATAAATACTTATTTTAATTAAATAATTGCTTCGCAATTTTTTAAAATTTCAATGTGTGTTTTTAACGATCATTTGAATAAATTGGAAAAATTTTAGCACGTCTTGCCGTTAAGAATCACTTCTGATGATCATTTTCGTTTTTACATCAATTTTTTATAAATAATCAAAAGCGGGTTGTTGGAAGTTTTAATTTTTGATTTAAACGTTGACGCCCAATATCGGACAATGGTTGTGGGTCGTCCCACAACTATTGTTAAATACTGGGTAATATGATTAGAAATCCCTATTTTTATTGTAAAAGGTCATAAATTTTACAACCTAAAAATCTAACGCGAGCATTGGTCACTTAACAGTATAAATCAAGCGAAACGTTCTCCTTTTAAGTCCTTTAAGTCAATATTGTGAATTTAGACATAATTTATTGTAACATCAATAAACGGTTAGTATATGACATTTTACATACATTTTAGAAACGGAATCCTGATTAACAAAATATTAATCACGATTAGCTATCTCATTACATCGTATATTGCACCAATAAAATGTCTTAAATTTGAGAAAATTAACAACGAGGAATTCGCAAGATCACTGGAATACATCAATTTTGTTCTTTTTTCTTGCTATTTTGTAACTAAGTTTTTTGACGACTATTTTGCAATTGAAGTTCTTACGTATTGCCTTTTTTTGCATATGGCACCTTCTACTTTTGACGTCATTATTTAATAAATGGTCTTTATTTACATGTACATATTTATAAAACTTTGGTGGTGTAATACAAATAAAAATACTAGAAATAGGTATATTACCTACATTATTAGTACGGAAAGTTACATTTTCCGACGACCATTATGAAAAGTGCATAATTTCACACCAATAAATGTTATGGAAAGTTGACCATTACAAACCAATAGGCTGACCGTGCGTAAAGAAACTCGTTAGCCAATCAAAAACGTTGCAGCCCGTGTGCGATCATTGTACACGGTCAATCAAAGTCTTCTACACTGTCATGAAATTACTTTACGCACAAACTGTTTTATTATCAAATTTGACATTTTATTAAAATGTCAAACGAACTTACGTAAACGTAAAAAATCGATTTTTTTAATAAAAATACTTGTGGTCGTCGGAAAAGCATAGTATATAACACGTGCGGAAAGGTGGATATTTTAGCACTAGTTATACAATATTACTATACTATTTGCATTCGAGAATAAAAGTTTTTCTGCGAACGCTAGCGAGCAAATAAATCATTCGAGAATGCGAAAGCATTTCGCAATCGTGTATCAAATATTTTTTTGATAACTGTCCCAAAATTAGTAAAAATGTGATTAGAAAGTTTGACATTTACGATTAATTAATTTGAGGTTAATGATAATAACAATTCATAATATTTCGCGTCTCGAACTGTCATTTCGCATTCCGTTCGCAGAATACGTTATTTCGCGTAACAGAAACAATAAGAATAAACTTTTTATATGCAGTTATCGAAAAAGAAAATTTAATAAAGTTAAATAAATATTATTACAATTTATACGAGACATATTCTTTTAATATACATCTACTTAAATTACAATTTTCCTAATGTAATACTTTTCACATGTGAAATCTATTATTTTTTTAAAAACAACATTTTTTGATAACAATACAATTACCGAGATCCGTTCGCATTCAATATCCTCGAGAACGCCCTATTTATATTGTTATAATAATAATAATATTAATTATTAATTAATTTTCTAATTTCAATTAAAATTAAAGTAGATTATTTATTAGCGAACTTTAACTTTTGTAACTTAACTTTTGTATTGCGAATTTTAAAATCGTCTTCGAATACGTTTTAATGTAAAAACACCGTATCTAAACATTTATACCCTTAACTTCAAAGCAGGTAGATTTTACGACTTTACAGAGGCAGACTATTTCAACCAAGAAGGATGGTCTGTTTAAATTTTCTCTAAAATTCACTAACAGTGCCATCTACGGATTATCGTTTGGCGGCAGTAGGGACCGTACGCCCTTAATATTATCACTTTATAACACCTTAAATTATAACGAATAACAGTGATTTACATTTAAAATGTTAAACTGTTCTGCTTATTGTTAGTTAAAACGTCATATCTGCAAAATTGTACGTACCTACATAAGGGTATGTATGAGATAAATGCGTTTTCGTATAGGTATTTATTAATGCCATTCACATTTTTACAAATAAAACCATAAACATCGAAAGGCATTAAGTATGTTTTGCCACTATAGATAAAATGAAAGTGAAATTTGAAAATAGACCATTTTGATCAACTGCAAGAAAAAATTCAAGATATCTATCTAATAAATTTTTATGAGATATCAATAAGTTTTTATTTAGCAAAAATGTTCTACCCGAATAAATTATTATAGATGGGACGGATTAAGCAATGTTCAGATGGGGTTTTCTGCTTAAATAATATTGTAGTAACGAAGAACATTTTGTATAAGTACAAATATTTTGCATTTGGGACAAACTTTGAAAGTACCATCAACGTTATCAAAGCAATTTAATTTTCAATTTCGTTTCAATTACCTACAGAGAATATTAGGTACCTATGTATTAAAAGTTGATATAAATTTAAAGCGACCTCCAACCATTTCCCCTCGGTTATTTATAAATCAAACTATACGATACCTACCTAGCTTTTAAATGTGAATAACATAGGGACGTCTGTTGCAAAGTAATTCCTACAGGAGCAATCTAATCCTCTACTTCCATTTACTGTTTTAAAACAATAAGGGTCTTGTTAACATCGGAATTTCATCAACGTAATCCTCGGGCTGCACAGATTTCCTAATCCACATTTAATCCAACATTTTGTAAACACCTGGTGTCTCTTTCGAGGGGTTTAGGTTTTTAGGATTTATCTATTTTCATAGTTAATATAAATGTTAAGTGCGTTCAGTTATGCGTTATTAAATTTTAAAATAAAGCTGATACACGTTATAGCTGAAGATTAGTCGAAATCGTTTAGTAAACTGCGGCGCAGAGAAATTAGCCATTTTAGAGATCGATTTCTTGCCGTTTCAGATTAGACAATCGACGATGGAACGTCGCTTTTTATTCTAAATAAAGGGAAATCTATTTACATTGGACTCGTACTTATACGAAATCTTGACGATTTGCGCGTAAAACGGGGTAGTATCGTGAAATTGCCACGATTGTTAGTTCATATAATAATTCGTTTTCAATTTTTTTATCCGGTTATTTTAAAATACCCGCATTATTTTGACTTTGGAAGGCTCTTAAAGCGCCAAGTAATGCTTTCCGTAAGGAAATAATAAGTTTCGCTTTTCCAAGGTACCTACAATACGATATAGCGAAATTATTACGTAACTTTAGGCAACAAATTTTAAGCTTCCGCTTAAATGTTTCTTAAAGTTGCAAGGCCTCGATTTCTAGTTACCCATAATTTCACCAGCTGTGCCACATTAATAACAGTTTCAGCAAGGCAAGCCAACTTGAAATTTCACTTGATTTGTAGATGGAACAAGATTTTCATTTAATCGTACCGCATTTAGAAATTACAATACTACTCTAATCTGAAATAGAAAAACTTATAAATCGATAAGCTGATAGTTTCCTATACGTATAAGGGCTCTTGGGGTTAGTGGGGTGAATAGAAAACAGATATCGTAGATATTTACTTAAGTAAATATTGGATTCAAATAATGGAAAGATATCAACGTAGTTAACGTATTTCACTTACGATAACATTTTATTTTTAACTGCTTTCTTACTTGACGATGTAATAAACACAGAAAAAATTACGTGTCACTATTTGATTTAGAATTATAGCCGAAAATCCATTTTTTCACGATTTTAAAAAAGTCATCTCGTTCCGTCTTTACACTTTGAAATATTTTATCGATGTTTTTAATTTATATTTTGTCGTAGATTTTAGTGGCGCGACATAATGTTTTTTTCCTTAGGGTGTCGTTGTCGAGTTATAACATAAACTTCTATTTTTTAAATGGAAACCATTATAATGAGAGCTTCTTGAGCTTTTTAAAAATAATAATTCGATATATTTATCTTACGATATTACGTAATTATTGAGAATCGAACGAAATTTATTAAAATTAACGCCAACATGTCTATGAAAATGGCAAATAGAACAGTAAATATTAAAAAAGCAGTAACTGATTGATAACAAATGTTTAAATGATACAGTTATGAGTTCGTGACAAGTGTGTATTCGTTTATAAACATAACCAGTCCTCTGACCAAGCTCTGATTGATTCTACGAAGTTTATTCCTACTTGTTTTGTTATACTTCACTTCGGTATGGCAAAGTTAAATTTACATCATAATTTTAAATGAAATGTGTTCAATTAGTAATATCTATAAACACTATAATAGTGGGAGTTTATTCATAACTCATAACGGTAATCGTTATATCTACATAACCAAAAAATCGATTTTCGGTAATAACTCGAAATCAGATAGTGTGACACACGTAATTTTTTATTTGGCCATTGAAGTCGGCACAAAAACGTTCCACCGCCATTTTCTGAAAAATCGTTTACAAATCAAACATTCATAAAATCGTGATCAAAAGACATGTTTATTTATTTAATTATGATTATCTAACAAAAAGACATTAGTAATATCAAAATTTTACATGTGTAGGCATATGTGTACCCCAGTAGAAAAGCAATATTTACATAATATTGGTGCATAATAATGTGAATTATGATATAAATATAGTGAAACGATATTGGTGCAGTAATAACCGTTGACGCTTTTTATATTGTATGAATATTGTGTTAAATATTGTCCAAATATTTAGTCAATATTTATATATAAATGCATATAGTCAAAATTGATAAATTACCGTAAAATAACACATTAAGGTGACTTTGTATAGATTTAAGAATCTTTAATTTTTTTTAAACCATTATTTTAATCAAAGCGGCAATACAATTTAATATGGCATATCCAAACCTATATGCAATTTACGTCATCAACAAAAAGTTACTAGATTGTTTATTTGTAATTCGGTTTAAAGTTTGGAAAGTGACATATTCTATAGATGATTTACTTGCGCACATATTAGATGGCATAAAGAAAGACTACAATTTATTAGAACTGTAAAAATACGAGGTACGAGGTGACAGCACTGTGCGAGACGTCATCATCTAGTAACCTTTTATTGATGACGTGGATTGCATATAGGTTTGGACGAAGTGTAGGTAACCAATCGTATTATAACGAGAACCGAATATTTAATATTGATTTATCAGTATAAACACAATATTGTCTAAATGTTGTTTTTTAATCTATATTTTAAATATTGATGCAATATATACACGACCTTATCACAACGTTAGTTTCTACTGTGTAGGTATTTGTTTGTAATAAGAAGAACAAAGACATTAGGTGCAATCCTATCGCAATTTAAATGTCACTCGAATGCCTTTACAAATGCTTACGAATTAATTAATTTGTTTTACATTTTCAAATTATACAACAGTTGTTGCTCTCTGTAAGAAATAGAATACGCCATCTTTGCAGCCGTTTAACGTAGCTAATCGAGTTACTAAGGCCTGTCCAAATCTATATGCAATTCACGTCATCAATTGTCTACCAAAACCGTAATATGAAATTTCCTAACAGTTCCGTGTAAAAATGATGCGATAATTTAAAAAGTAATTGGTAATACAAGGACCTCTATCCGACCGCTACCGATATCTGCGTAATCTGCATTCTTCGACATATCTGTATGTTGTTATCTTTATCTAACACGTTGATAACATGCTTTGCGTCCGTATGTCAATTTTGCGGCATATGCGTACGAGAAATATATCAGAAATGCGACGCTGCCAAATATTTTACGCCCATTCTAAAGCACGTGTTGCGCCTTAGTATGTGCAGGGAATCCACCGCGAAATATGACGATCAAAATTTCGGGACGATTTTTGGCAAAGATATTTAATTTAGTAGGCTATTTTGAGAAAGGAACGGCAAGAAGGTGGTCAATTACTACCATTAAATGCAGTTCAAAAGGTATGTAGCGCGTCCACAGCTACTACACGCAAGCCACGTGCAACAAGTGTAGTTACCATCGACTCTGTTACCAAATGCAGACTATGAAGTGTTATCATTTTATGAGATGTATTACGCACGTAAGTTGATGTAATGACTTGTAAAAGTGATGTTATCGTATCTTATTGTGTATAGGGATGAGTGTAACGTTGGACTCGTTATTGGCAAAACTGAGGGACAAAGCTTTTTTACGATGTAGATTGAAGCAACTTAGCAAAAATCCTACATAACTGTACCGTATTATAATAGGAAGGAAACTATAATACCAACTAGGAGCAGATCAAGGTTATCCTTTGTGTGTGTAGAACTAAAAAATATAATTTTAGCAAGATATTTGTATTATTAATATAAATACATAACAATAACTTGGCATTTAAGTGGAAGAAAGACTGTAATCGTAGAACATGATTTCAATTGCATCATATCGCTGACACGAGTGAGATTTTTACAAGAATATGAGGCAAATCCAACTAGTGACATTCCATTACAATATGTGTATATTTAAACGAAACATGGATCGTTAAAATGGGTTCAACGATTAAGTCGTGGCAACATAATACTGTAAAGAGGTGGAAAGGATGAAAAAGGTAGTTTAGAAACATACTGTAGTGATTATTCTGTGTCAGTTATGTTGTATGTATATTATCGTAGTACATGCACGAACAGTAAATGGGTTTGTACCTGAGGCAAAATTACTATTTCATTCCAAAACAACTAGCAATTACCACAGGGGAAATGAATACTAGTAATTTTCTACAGTGGTTTGAAGAACAGCTATTAAAGCCCTTGGAGGAACCATCCTTGATCGTCATGGATAATGCGTCTTATCACAACGGTTTGCTCGACATGAAACCTACAACGGTTCTAGTTATGTACATTGTTTTGTGTGTGTAGTTTAAGTTTACAAGCTGTTGTCTATGTATATTTTCAAATTGGTTGTGTTTGTAGTATTTGTTGCTTTTCATTTATGACATTGGTTTGATTTTGATATATTTTGGTACTGTACTTGTAATAAAACTGATACAAATTGTACAATAACACTTTATTATGCTATTCCTAATTGTCATTAGTCTGGTTCTGTTTACAAATAACCTGCATGCATATGTTTGGAATAATTCACATGTAAACAAGTTACATGGAGTTTTAGTATTACATGAATTATTATAAAAGACCATGCATGACCATTCAAAGATTTATTGCTTTATATTAGTTATATAACGTTCAGTGGTACACGTTATCTTGCTTTTGTACTGTAAATGTGAGCTTCCTGTGTACATACGTCTAACATGTGCATGTCTAACATTGTCGCTGCAAAAGCACAGTACACTTATTCAGGAACGCAATATGTAATCTAACAAGCGATTATCAATGATTCTCGATTGTCGTCGGCCATTATGTAATTCATTTCTTTTCCATGCTCTGGTTAATTAACGTGTGTAATTATTACTCGCTGAGGTGTCTTGCTTTCGTGTTACATTAATTCACTATGCATTCATGAACTTTCTGCATGTTGCAAGACTTCAGTTTGTAACAAGTGAAGATCCGATGGCTTTAACCTCTACATACGATCACCCTGAAACAAAATGCATTGCAATGTTTGTCGGTAGGAGAAGCAGTCGCTCGAGTTAGTGATAAAAGTGTCAATTATTATCAATAATATTGATTTGTACTTACATGTTCTGGTTTATCAAAGGTGACGATTGAGGTTCTACTATAATTGCATGAATACAAGACAGCCCATCACCCCGAAAGTAACTCGTCTACCTAAACATCAATTCAATTATTGTATTATGTTTACAATGATTAGGACCTACGTACCTTGTTAATCTTTCTTTGGCATGTAAACAACAAGTGTAAATAACACATCGGGAAATCCACACTACGCACTTATTAAAATCAAATTACAGTTAACACAGCAACAGCTACAATTTGCAGTAACGGATTGTCTGTATATCGACTAATAATTTGTATCGAAACTTTAGCATTGTTTACGAATGTGAAAATTTGAGGTTAGATCTTTTGTTTACAAGCGTTAGAACAATCCGACATCACTGCCTGTGTCGTCAGCATCTAGTAACTTTTTATTGATGACGTGAATTGCATATAGATTTGGACAGCACATAGAAAGCGATACTATAGTATCATTTAAATTGCGATAGACTAAGTACAGGTAAAGATTTTATGTTTTTTTTTGTTTTTTTTATTTAACTTTTCCACATCTTTATCTCTTACCGTTCTTGTTGTCTTCAATTTAAATGAGATATGATTTTGAATACATTAAACATTTTTTTTTACTACAAAAAGAAACAATTGGCACGAGAAATGTAAGCTATACAAAGCTTAAATGGTGTGGGTGGTATTAAGAATTTTATATTTAAAAGTTTTGATTAGTTGCAGTATTCATATTAGTTTTTATTCTGGAGAAACGTCAAGGAATCTTTAATTTTTTAGCATTTATTAAAGTTTCACATTAAAATCATCATTAATTTTTATCTACAATACGCAATATTAATGGATTTAATTTAAAATCTATTTTATACGTAAATACATACCTATTCAAACTACTAGTAGTAAATCCTTTCAATAACATTATTGACAGGCAAACAACCTTTAGAGTAAACATGATCTTTAATCCAGGGATCAGCGTGTCACTCAATGGGATTTTGGTTTTGATATTCTAAAGGAATATTGAGGGCTGCGTATTTGCTTACTACAATAGCAAGATGAATATAATGCCGAAACGCATTCGTTTGTGCATACATACATACTTACACTTTGAATGTAAAGCATAACTGCGACGATTACAACTTTTAGAAATAGTTGACGGCGGCGATTCGATTATTTTTCCTTCGTTTTAATAATATCTACCTAACCAAACAAATCGTGCGCGTAGTATTCAAATCGGAAACGGGCCTCAAAAAGTAAAACTGTAGATTACCTACCTATGTACTTTGTCGTGCACCTACTTAAATATAACAACCGGAGCTTCAGGAATTAACCGAAATGTTCGTTAGAAGATCCTTCTTATTCCCTTGTATTATTTACGTCTGCAAATGCATTTATGCTATTGACGGTAATGAAAGCGTCGCCGCTGTTTATCTTTAGCTCTTTTACATAAAAAGCAACGGCGAATACACGCCACTGTATTACTAACGAGCTGCCTCATTAGCAGATGGCCTAGTTAGTTGTTCGTCTTAAATTTTACGAGTTTTTCTACGCGAACGTTGGTAGCGGTTATCTATTTAGCGTTAAAACCTTTACGTTTCTTTTTATTTTTCGACGAGTTAGTGCGCAATTTAATACAACAGGCTTTCAAAATCGAGCGTGTGTATCTAAAACGGTAATTCGTCATTCCTTATCGCCTGCGTTCCTGGCGCATATGAAATATGCCGGACCTTCCATTTGACAGTTCACTAGCTATAGACCGAGAAATAAAACTGTAATGCGCATTTTGGGATAAAGTTGGTTTGAAAATTGAAAACCCCCCTATTTTATTCAGTGTTAAATTGATACGTATTTACCTACGTATAGTTACGATGTCGGATGAGCACAATAGTACCTTAAATTAATATTCAGTATCCCAAACATGCACGTTCAGGGGTGCAGCCGAATGTTATGCTCCGACACGCTTCGCTCACGGCATGTTACGCGTGTTAATATGAATACTAATGTAACATCTCCTTTATCTAATAATAGTTGAACTTTGCCTAGCTACTATAAAACACTGGAACACTTTCTAGGTATTTCGGTGCAGAACAGAGCAATATAAATTTATATATATGTATATATATATATATATATATATATATATATATATATATACGAATAGAAATTATTTAACTTTAAATTACTTACCTATTTACGGGAAAGCGGTTGCGCAAATTAACCAGTAGATTTCAGATACACACTACCAGTAAGGATGTAATGTTATGCAAAGAGCAAAATTCCAAGTAGTAAATAAGCACCATGCTAACATTGCGGTTAACGGCATTAAAAGCACCTAACGCGAAGACATGTCGTGTGCAGCCAATTAGCGCGAAAAGCGTACGCTTCGACTATCTCGCGACTGAATTTCTCGAAAATTCTTAATTTTTAATGCGTAAGTACTTATGAAATATTAACAACGGCGCGAGAGAAAACTAAAATACCGGAAGCGACGCTTTCATAAATAAAATGGGGCGAATATAGAGTGCCCACGAAATGGCCACGTCAAACTAATACCACAAGTTCCGAACATCCCTGTTCTGACAAAAAAAAAACGCCCCAAATTTTTTTTTAAATATTTTTATTTCTTATTAGAATTTAATATTTTTTTTGTATAGGCGGGTTGCATATATTGCTTATATTAGCAGCGCCTCCTTACGAGAGAAAAGAAATAAATTGTCGTGAAGTATTTCAGTCGCGCCATATAATTTATACGGGATTTGAGTCTTTTTTTAAATAAATTATTGCAAATCAACGAGTTTTTAGAGTTATTCTAATTAAGCGAATAAATGGGGAAATATAAATACACTTTTATATTGTTTATTAAATTTAATTAATCAAAGATAGCGAGAAAAATGTAACCGAAATTATAACCTAAAATTTTTGTAATTTTCTGGATAAGCAGAAAGAGAAGAAATATCTACAAAAAAGAACATTATGTAAAAAATATAAGTTTGCAAGTACTCCGCTTTTATTACATTAACTTTAATGTAAACGGTCGCCACATCCGAATCTGTAAAGAAGATTTTTTGATATTACCTCGAAGCAACTAAGGGTGCGTTATTTTTGCTTATTTTAATCATACACTTGTTTTCGAGGATTAATTGAAAATTATTGTTTTTAATGGCCGTGGTTTAACCAATTTGATAGTTGTTTAGTAACTGTAAGTTGTGACAGGCATGGTTACGGCGGGATTCGAACTCATGAACGTTTGTTTATTAGAAATGCGTAAAGCTCTCTGGTTGATCCCGGTCCCAAATATAATATGCTGCCACCAAATTATACTCGTGGCTACTTTTACTGTCATTAACAAACCTAAAGCAGATAAATATCCAAAACTGTTTTTAGTACGCAGCAGTTACGCTTACCTAATTTTATTACACTTCTCCATATCGACGATTAACAGAAACTGTAGAAGTAATACGTTAAGCTCTCTTTGTTTTCCAACGGGAGCGATAACTTGTTCGTTTTGTAACGTTCCATGTAGTCATTTCACTCGATAAATATTTATCGATTTTGTATAACATTATTCGGTGAATAATACATATACGTATGGTGGTCTTTTCCTCTTTCGTTTAATCTTTATTTTTGTTTAATTGTTTAAAGCTATTCATTTGTTATTTGTTACATTACAATTCTGAACAACTATCGAAACCTACTTACCTATTAAACTTAAGTTTTTCAGCATTATTAATGTTCGATCTAGATATGCTCTTAATACGACAGATAATTGCTGTTTTCGATACGAACGATACACAAAGAAAAAATGGTCACAATGAAAATCATTAACACCCCGAATTAAAAATGAAGAATTCGAAACTTAACCTTGACGTTAAATATAATTTTTAAAGATAATTTTTCTACGTAAAACTTCAGAATTTTGAACTCTGACGATTTGATGCTAATAATATTAAGTAGTGTTGAGAAAGTGCGGCCAATTTGTAAGTGTCACTACTGCCTAAATTGTACCACTCGTGTATTTACGGAATAAAAAAACGGTACGGTACCTTTTCGACGTTGCAGCGACAATATATAGAGGCACACCTATAGGTAACAGTCTACTTTTGAATTTAATAGTATTTGCATATTGTGTTTTTATGTTGTTTCATTATCGTAAAACGTTACCACCTTCTTGTTATTTTTTGTGGTGTTATTTTAGTACGCGTGCAATCTCCAACGGCCGTACACAAATAAAATTTGGCCGTGTCTCATTAGAAAAGTTATATTTTAGTTATAAAACTGTCTATAATTGAATGATCAATGTTGATTTTAATGTTTAATTACGACTTTGCTTATTCACGATGACGTTTGCTTAACTTGTGTCTTGTTGATTTTGCTATATCGTACCGCACCTTCAAATCATAAAATGGAATGCAAGTGAAGCACGTGTACTATCGTGTGCAAGTCGGTGAACAGCCTTTTCTAGTTTTTCCCGCCACAGTTTTAGTTTGAGAGTTTTATTTAAAGCTAAATATCGATCCGCTTCGTGTCAGGTATAGAATCGGCATGTATGTTGCAGAGGAATGTATAAAATGCCTTTGCTATAAATTTTATTTCTTTCAAACGGTAATTGGAAAGGAGCATTTCAATTAATGGTTAAATAAAATTGATTAAATTAATCATGTTAAGTTCATCGAAGATGTATTTATGCATTTATTTTACATGTTAACGATCATTATAGTTTTTGTAAAACAGATAGTCAGGGTTTGTTGTCATTAACAATAAGAATTAAGCAAGTACGTTATACACGCCTAGTTACCTAGTTTACATTAAATTACCTAAGTAGAAAGATTTCAATTAGTTGAATCAACATAAACAAAACGTTCCAATTACCATTTTAATATAATTTTGTCGAAATATATAGATTTACTGAAGCACGCGTAACTGTTGAACGAATTTTTGACTTAAAATACCTACAGTTAGTTTGTCTCGTAAAAATCTATATATTTAATCCGCTTTTAGTTTTGACAAAGTACTCGTTTAATACCACGATTATGTATTATCCATATTTGATTATCGAGGCATTACATACTCAACGTTGCTTTACATTAACGTTTCTCTAACACCCCTGAAATTCTATACGGATTATACAGCCATCTACGTAACACCTTGTAAACATACCGTTAATGCATTAGTGTACTGCGAAAATAGTTTCGAATGTATACCGAAAACCTTCACGAATGAAGGTTATTCAACACACACTCATAGATAACATGCAAGTTGTATGCTTAAGACGAATATTGCATTTATCTACCGCTACCAGTGTCTAGCAAAAAAAATCGTACAGTAACGACATCAAACAAAAATTCCGTTTGGAGTTTCTTGATTTACATTTATATTACCTACACCTGGTAACCATTTTTAGAACATTATGCTCGGTACATTTTTTATTTATAAATTAAATAATACCAAGGATGGTGGGAAATCTCTCGTGTGCGTATAACCCGCCTCAAAAAAAATTATACCATAAGTTTCTATCCGATTTCTGGCCAAAGCAGATAGGGTAAAACAGGTGTTTATAGCCTACAAGTTTGAGGGTGCATTTTGACTGAAAATATTCCTATGACATTTTTGCAATGTTACATAAATATACAGGGTGTGGCAAAAGTCCCGGGACGCCTTCTCTGTGTTTCGGAAACGGGAAGAAATGATTAAATACTCTAATGAAAAATCGATCAGACGGTCTACCTTTACGGCTACTGTTACAACATAGCTTCTTTTCCTCTTTGACCCACAATTTTTTTGTTACAAATACTATAGATTCCAAATATTATTTGGTTTATCGAATAAATTCAGATTTGTCAATGTTAGGGGTCTTAAAGGCTCTTTAGATGTCCTCCAAAGTCCTTCAGAACTTCCTTTAACTATAGAAAAAATGTTGCTTTTAATTACGAGACGTCAGCACGGTCTAAATCCGAAAAACGTCATTTGATCATCTTTTCTATTGTCATTGTAGGTAATTAAATTTATTTATTTATTTTTTGACTTTTTTACGACGGGTTTCAAATTACGGCAAATTATTCAAAAATTTTCTTTAATTTACAGCGTTAATGTAGTGACAAGAATAACCATACGATTTTCTAAACGGGCCGACAGAACGAAAAAAGCAAATTTTTAAAAATTAAGAGTGAAAAACCTTCACAAATATTTTTTAAATAATGTGGCTACAATATTGTTTAGCTTAACACCTGCATATTCTATTTCAATTGTTTGGAGTCCCTAACAGTTCGACATTAAAAAGACCACTGCACTTAAAGCAATGAAAATACCCAAAAACCACAAACAAAACACTTTAATCGGCAGCAACATTAAACCAAAAAATCACAGATGGAGAGTTTCCGGAGAGGTCGATCCACCTTGGGTGTCATAGGGAAAATCATCGGTATGGTTAAAAGTGCAAGATCAGGCACTTGACGTACCCAGGAGTAGTGCGCATTAGTTCTTTTTGATGATAAAAATGCTTTTAATTCTGCTAGTTGGTATTTAATTATTAATAATTTAGTTGATAAGGGTATCTCCCAATACCTCGTAGCAATGTTATCTAGTTACTTGAGCGACAGAGCTGTACACGTGAGTGACAGTTCTGGTCGCTCTGAGTGGCTGGAGGTCTCTCGTGGTGTCCCTCAGGTCTAACATTATGGAATCTTCTATATGATGGGGTCCTCAGATTAAACCTGCCGGAAGGAGCACGTTCTGTTGCATTTGCTGACGACCTAGCATTGTTTGTTTCTACTAGATTTGAAAGAGACATTTTACAAATTTCTGTTAATTCTATAACATCATCGATGACCGATCATGATCTTGAAATTGCACCGGAGAAAACGGTTCTCCTACTGCCGAACGGACGCAGGAGAATCCTCCCTATATCTATTGAGATTGGGGGGACAATTGTGTGCCCGAGTGGCAGTGCTGGTTATCTTGGCATTACTATTGATCGACATCTAAAGTTTAGACCTCATATCATTAACACGGTAAATAAAGCAAACAAATTAGCTACTGCTTTGAGGAGAATAATGTCTAGAGTGGGTGGCCCATTGACAAGAAAAAGAAGATTGCTGGCCAATGTGGCGTACTCTGCTATTCTATATGCTTCACCTATTTGGTTTAAAGCCTGCGAGGTTGGTGCTAATGTCAGGTCGTTTGATTCTCTTCAGCGCTAGTTGGGAATCAGTGTCTGCTGCGCGTGCAGGACTGTTTCAATCGAAGCAGTTCGTGTGCTGGCAGGCCTGATTCCCTTCGCCTGCTTGCGCTGGAGAGAGCCGAGGCATGGCACTCCCCTGGTGATCTTAGTAGGACAGCAAGAAGGAAGGTAACTTTAAGCAGATGGCAGGAGGAGTGGCAGCGATCGGGGAAAGGGAAGTGGACGAGGAGTCTTATCCCTAACCTCCAGGCGTCATGATAATCTGGACTATTATCTGACACAGGCATTCACCGGACATGGTTCGTTCGGTGTTTACCTGTGTCGGATAGGAAAGAGAGCTTCTCAAGCTTGCAGAGATTACCATGAAGAGGAGGACACAGCAGAGCATGCATTGTTCTTTTGCGAGAGATGGGCTGTCCTAAGAGGAGATCTGGAGAGAGCGCTATGTTTGACATTGACAGTTGGCAGCGTAGTCGATGCAATGATTAATGATAGTGTCGTATGGGATAAGATTGCTTCCTTGTGGGAGCTGATCTTACGAACGAGGTGTGAGGAAGAGCGGCTCCCACAAGAGAGTGATCTTGTGCCCCTTCCTACCGTTTTTTAGGACTCAGTCATTGCTGGGATCCATAATGCTGTTGTTATCGCTGTTATCGTTATTGTTACTGTTGTTGTTTCGTTCTTTTGTTTCTTACCGTTGTATTCTTTTATATGTATTACCAGAGCCCCGACCGAAGTTATGTCTTACGACGGTTCCGGTCGGGGTAGTGTATCTTTCACTGGGAAATAAATGATTTAAAAAAAGGTCTATGCTATCTAATGCGCCCTTTAAACGTTTAAAATTCGCAATGGGGGGGGGCTAGCCCCCCCACAACTGTAATACCGTTTTACGGCGTAACCGTTATGACGCTAGCTCTAATTTTTTGGGGCGCTAGCTATTGTGCGATTAGCGCAAAACGCCTTTTCTTAAAATTGTAAGTGGGGGGGGGGACCAAGTTAACGTACCTATTTTTGAATATGTTGTAGTGCAAGTTTCGATATTTTAATTAGTGCATTTTGGGTTAAATTGCATGATGCAATCAAAGGATATCGCAATAGCCAAAATGTATATAAAATCGATTAGGAGCCTATCTTCCCACAACGCGACGCCCCTCTGTCGAGATACCAACTACCCTTAACTTTCTCAATTTAAGTACCTACTACTCAATTTTCTTTTCGGATAATAACTTTTAATGACATTTTCGGATTTCTAAATCATTTTAAGTTGAAAACGATAGACTTTTTTAATTTCGATCAAATGAGTCATATTCGAGAAATAAAGAGTAAGAGCTGCAGGGTGAAACGGCAGGAACCCATAGATATTAAAAAAGGCACAAAAAGAAGTTGAGTTCAAATAAGTGGGGAGTATGAGTGCGTCATTTTAGCGTATTTTCATAAAAAATTTAATTCGGGGTGTTAATGATTTTCATTGTGGCCATTTTCTTTTTGTGTAGCGCATATCGAAAACAGTATTAGCTATCACATTAAGAGCACATCTAGATCGAACATTAATAATGCTGAAAAACTTAAGTTTAATAAGTAAGTAGGTTTCAATAGTTGTTCAGAATTGTAATGCAACAAATAACAGTTGCATAGCTTTAAATAATTAAACAAAAATAAGTATTAAACGATAGTGGAAAAGACCAGCGCGTATGTATTATTCACTGAATAATATTATACAAAATCGATAAATATTTGTCGACTGAAATGACCACACGGAACGATACAAAACGAACAAGTTATCGCTCTCGTTGGCGAAGAGGTTGGTTTTTATAAATCGCCGATATGGAGAAGAAATCTAATAAAATTAGGAAAGCGAACACGTCAATTAAATTAAATTAATGGGAATAGTACCTATATATTAATATTTATTAACACGTGCAAGAGCGATTTTTTAACAGACAACGAGATGGAATTCGGGACGGTGAGACGAGATAATACGGGCGACAATCGCGATAGGTAAAGTAACAACTGAACCCCATCACGAGGTTAACTTCTAAAGCGTGGGAGATTTTGGTACGATATCGGCACAAGAAAATCAATATACGCAAAGCAACCGGTAGATCCAGGATACTCGGTAATACCGCTTTCTAACTAATCGAGCCGATAATCCTGCATACGCAACTTTTCACGAAACTGATTACCTTATTCCTATTTTCTAAAACATGAACAATGCAAATATTTTGATGGCGTTCCGCATTTGTCACAATATGCTTGCGACGCGGCGCCGCGTTACATACATAGGTACATAACAAATAAATAAAATTATCAAATCATCAGAACGTATTATTAAAAAATGTTTTCAACCATAGTTGCGGATTTTCTGTTATAAAGGGAAATAATTTGCACAAAGTTAGGTAATTTGAGACAAAATACCTTGGTTTAAAATTACGATTAATTAAAAGTTAAGGCTTTGAGTTATCAATTTACTTGTTACTTAGAAATTCTTGCAATAATTTAATTTCGGTTGCCCGGTATTTATTTCAATGAAATGTTAAATCTACGTAACAAGCTAATTGTAAGTTAGAAATAGTTGTATTAAAAAGAAATAGTTGTGTGTTTCAAATAAAATAATAAACAAATGAAATTTTACTGCAATTTTGTAGTAGGCAGTTAAATAAATAGTGTTTGTATGTATATTGAATATATAAGTAAATTGGAAAGGGGTATTAGTTTAGAGAATTATTAATACGATTAGGTAATGTTGACGAGAAATATTGAAATAATAAAAACGGTACGTTTTATTATTCATTTTACCTACGTTTATTTAGTAATTATTGTTAATGGAAATTCGTGATATAATTTGAACGTAGAATTATTTTTGGAAATGCCGTGCACAATTCAATATGCACTCTAAGGAAGCTCCATAAATTTCAAAATCAGCTAACGTGCGTTGAATCTATTTGGAGATGACACACACGCACCTTATATCGGGCGTTGTATATCATAATAACGGGCCTGGACTCGGCAGAAACCTCTTTTTATCCCTGTTAGTTAAAACTTTCCAATATGTCCTTTAGGAGCTATAGATCTTAATCCCGAGCAACACTGAAAATTTATATCTGCTTGCGGGGTATTTGGCCGCACATAAACCGTGTTAGGATAATTATAAGTCAATGGAAAATCAACTGTGCTTAACCAGAAAAACGAATTTATTCGTTATTTCGTTTTTTTTACATTATACTTTAAATATTAGTATAATAAAATTTAGGTACCTACAGGTGAACAAAATCGAACTTCATAATTACTTTACGCGAACAACCATCACTTGATTGCGCTTTTAATAATCAATGATACGGAACTTTTGAATGAAGCGATACGCAAAATAAAACTTTGGAAAGTTGTTGTCAGGTTAATTAATTCTTTTCATTTTAAATTCGATTACACCGTGTTCGGTAATTACACTTTGCACGCGAACATCGTAAACCGTGTTGCGCTCGTCAAACGTAGCATTTCGAATAGTAGGTCCTTTTTAAAGTTGTAATCGGCTAACTGATGGCCCCCATAAAAATTCTTTAACTGAAAGCGTGTGGCGAGTTCGTTTTTAAAAGCTCGTCGAGCTTTTAACGTTCGACCGAATTTAGAACAATGCATCTCATCAACAAAACTATATCAGAATTCTTTGTGCAAGCGAAGAATTTTTAATTTGTTTTCGGGACTCCATTCAGCACACACCTGGTGTCCTTTTCCAGCAACGTCATTAAAACCAGACTCTCGAGTTTATTTCGGGATTTAATTTCTCTGTAAGTACTGGTAGAGGTTTACGACGAAATAATATTTAATTAAATCCGCTACAAAGCGCGACGTTTTTTTTTTTACTGTAATAAAGATTTCCAATTCCCTACAATTTAACATCAAGCAAAGTTAATAAATGGAGTCGGAATGAAATAATTTAGTTGGGGTTGTTTCGAATGTTTTTTTGCTAATATTCCGCTAATATTTCGAAGATTAAATGAACATTACCGAAATCCTACCGACAAATTTTATTTTTATAAGTAATTATCGCGCAACTTAATTACGTCGATTGTGTGCGATACTGTGATTTTAGCTGGATGATCGAACGGATTCTAAATACTAAAAACAAACAAGCGTGTTTTATTCCAATTAAAAAGATTGTAAAACTAATTAAAACTGTTTGTTTATTCGAAAAAAAAAAAACAGACAAGGATTCGTATCGGTAAATTAAATACCTACCTACTTCTTATTGTTGGTAATCCAATCGATAAACGCCAAAGAGCGATGAACACAATTAACGAAAAGAAGTTTTAAGTATTTCATGTGTACTTAGCTGCAATTTCCGTATTACGCACAAAGCTAAATTTTCAATTAAGAAATTCGAGGACTTCCGTCGTGTGCTGGAAACATAAAAAAAAGTCAGCCACTTACGTTACGACGAACAATCTTGTGTTGACATGCATTTAGTAGGTACATCTGTAAACAATGTCGAAACAAATCCTTTTCTCCCGACAAAAACAAATTTATGGAATAATCTTCGCACCCTGAGCTCTGGGGAGATTCCAAAGCTTAGGCAGAAGCGCAAAAACAAAATTTCACCATATACTTATTTAGGTAGGTGACTTTCTCTTGATTTTTTATCGCGCACTTAGAAATTGCTTGCGGCAATTTTAATTGGTTAAATCGTAATAACGCTTAACTTCGGTTTAGCTAATTGAATTTTAGATATAAATTATTATTAAAACAAAACCGTACGAATATCAATTTTATTATTGTAGTTGTGTAACCTAACGACCCCGTTTAAGGATGTCAAAATCTATTATCGGCAAAATTCCGTTTAGGAAATTATTATTAATCGGTGCGGTGTCACACTTACATCATAAATGCAGGTGATGACAATTACTTTTGCAAAATAACAAACTCGTTTTGGTGAACAAATTAGGCCGTTGTCGACATTTTGGAGAACAGATGAAATGAGGTTGAAGTTGACGCGAGCGGGCAGTCTTGAAGTCTTACATTTCTCAGTTTGGGCAAAGCCAGTTAAGAGCGAACCATTGAGGTTAAGTTAAGTTCTTCTGACTTCGCTAGTTGCCTTCAACCAGAATGTAACTGACACAAAAATCATCAAATTCCATCGAACCATTCATATAAGTTCGAAAAAACGAATTTAAAAAAATCAACTGTAGAAATGAATATCTCCTCGGGGGTGAATTGTAAGGTAAATTTTGGCAAATCGGCTTATTTTTGTTTTGTTGCTATATTGTTTCCCTGGGACATCCTGTATAGCAAGACTTGTTTTTGATACCATCAAAAATCGTTAACACTTATTTTTTAACACTCAATATATAAATGTATCTATAATAATAGTTAAGAATAGACAGATACGGATCTATAAACACAGTAAGATATTATGTATACCTACCTATATATTTAATAAGGCTTCGGGATCTTGTTTGCGTGCGAGGAAAATCTAGTATAGCGATCAAACAAATTCATTGAGGGATATCTAATTTAATCGCCGACAACTTTATTTAACCCTGTGCCGCTTAGCTGATTGCGGCAAATACCTACCTTTCCAATAGTAGTACCTAATAAATAATGCCAAGATATAAATATTACGTAGGTATTTCAATAATTTAATGCTAATTATATAAATATTATTTCATTACACGATAAAAAATAATGAAACATTAATTTTCTTCTTATATTAACGAATTCAACTGTTACTTATAGATTAAAAAAAAAACAAGAATAATCAGAAAAACGTTGAATGAAATAATAGAAGGTATAAAACGGTATCACTTAAATTAGTTTTGAAATAAATTAGTACATAATATAAACAAGTTTTCTCGATGAAAACGTCGATTCAATTTCAATTTTCCATTTGTGTCTATTTATCATTACATCGCATTACCTTTAACGAAGTAAATTCCGTATTCCGTATTTATCATACATATATATCGGGTGTTTCAAAATTTGCGCATACAGAAAGCAAGACGATATTGTACAATAAAAACTGAATAAAAAGCTCCTTTACAATTTTTCGATTAGACTATTACTTTTTTAGTTATCGTGACTTTAAAAATTTAGAAACGAGATAAAATAGGGCCATTATGAAAATGACGCAAGTATTTATTTCCAATTGTAAACGTATTCATCTAGTCAGTCTACTTAAATCAAATCTCAAAACTTAGTGCGAGAAATGCAACAATGTGCTGTAGTATGTTGACAATTTGAACAAATATCTTGTAATAATTTTTCATAAATTTAACTTGTATTTTCCTTTGTTTTTAAAAATGTGTTATTGATTGATTTTAAATTCTCGATTCATACATTTAAAATTTCAAATAAAGACTGTTCTTGCCCGTTTTCAATTTTTTTTTAAAAATCATTATAAGTAAGTAATTATAAATGGAGAAGCATTGGTTTGATCGAAAAATCGTAAACTCACGATAACTAGAAAAGTTTTAGTCTAATGGAAAAATTGCGAAGGAACTTTTTGTTCAGTTTTTATTGTATACAATCATCACACTTTCCGTATGCGCGAATTTCGGAACACCCTGTATATATTTTCAGTCGTGCCGATGATCACTCATCACTATTAATTTTAAATTCATTGCTTAATTTGCGTTACCGAAATAAATGGACTTAACTTGATCAAGCCGAAGTAATTTTTTTCTCTTAATAATTATTGTACTTAATACATGTTATTTTGAGTTATAAGTATAAAACACTCGACTTATTTAAGGCACGTGTATATTAATTCTACGACTTTTACGACATCTAGAATACACAGTTTTAATATTGTCGTCATGTTACCGGACACCCTGTATGGGTAGGTAAATATTAAATTATGTATTAATCATAAATAACAAGTAAGAATTCCTATTCCAAAAAAGTTTCGTTTTGGAACACATTCATACATATATATACTTAAATCCTAAGTTGCAAACTCGTTTATTTCAACGTATTGTCATAATTATTGTTAGGTTACATCTAGAATAATATACAAAAAAAAAACAATCAATCGACATTAAAAAGGTACAAAAACAGTATTTTTGATTCATTTAATTGTAAGCGTGAATCGTTTTAACTTGTAGCAAACACGGCGTTTTAATTTATTAATATTTAATAATAAAACCTATGTTATAACTCGCGAATTTCGTTAAAAAAAAAAGAACAAAAACAAAATATTTTTTCAACGGCAATTTTCGCAGTTCCTTTCGAATTATAGCTGTCGAATAATAAATGTACATTTAAAGGCTTATTTACGACCATAAAACCGATTCAAATTTATTATTTTATGTATAACACTTCTGTTGTTAGTGCGTTATTCACCACTAATGACATTTATTTAGCCGGGCCAATTTATTTGCGCACCACCTGCGGTTCGTTACAGTCTCATATTTTTTCGTTACGGTTGTTTAATTTAATTTCGCTGCTTCATTAGTATCGTTTATTTTTTGGGATAAATTATTGTTTAATGCCAGATTACGAGATAACACTTTATAATCCCGATATTTCATCGTTTTTTCCACGATTTTTTTTTCCAAAAGTGGATCGATTAAAATATATACCGCACGTCAACGATATAACTAGACAACTTTTATTTTTGACGGAGAAAAAGGTGTCGATCTGAATTTTTTATGAGGATATAGTACAATGATGACTGTTGGAGTACTACTATTGTGCTTGCCGTAAATGACGCGTCTCGGGAACGTGTCTTTTCTGTTTAACATAGCAAGACGTACTACTTATTGTTGGTGATCGCTACAAACGATTCCTCCGTAGGTGGTGGCCTGACGGTTTAGTTCGTTATAAGTGATCGATCCTGATCATTTTCCAGTTAAAAGTGTTCGCTATAAATATTTTTGTTGAAAAGCACGTGTTTAAACGAAAAACGATTTTGTATTTCACATTTTATTCGTTAAACCAAGCTTTAGTTTAACCCGGGTTCGTTATAACCGAATTCGACTGTAGTTGTATTTAAAAAAATCGAAATATACAGGATGTTCCATTTAAAAATCGAAAGTTGAGGTTATTTGCGGCGTAACCGTAAGTGTAATAGTAGTTCTTCAAAAGTCAACATATAGCGCCCATGTACTATCATGTAATACTCACAAAAACATTCCCACTGATACCCTTTTCGCCGTCGAAAATAAAGGCCGTCTAGCGATATCGTTAGGGACACCCGGTATGTATAGGTAGAAACAACTTTGCAATATTTCGTATGCGAAAGGGAGTGTACTTTAACGTATTGATTTTATGAAAGACTTTAGAAATTTATAGCCATATTGAAACATAATTTTAAGCGAGTTCATTAAAATGTGTGCATTGTGTAATTAATTAAACGATTTAAACGAGATTTGGGACAGCAGATAATCTTCTCTACAAAGTAGATTTGCGGACTTAAATTATATTAGCTTTTGTAAAACGTGCACATATTTTATTAAATGTCCACCATATACGCTTATATGTTAGACTGTAAATAGAAAACAGAAGTCTCGACATCTTTTAACAAAAGAATAATACAAAATATGAGCAACGGCACTGGTCAATATCGCGAAAATGTCAGGAGTGCTTTCAGTTATAGTTCCAATATCACGATATTACCTGCCATAAAAAACAGAAGTTAGAAATAGCCGAGGCTGCGTGGAGTTTCTCGAACAGGTATACCGTAAAATGTCAAAACGGTGATGGAAATCGGGTGGTATGACATTCCACTAAAAGCATTTCCGGATCAGCGACCGATTTTAACGTTGTGGATGGGAACAGCCAGTCGATATGGCTGCTATTCAATTTCCTAGAATATAAATTTTGTTACGTCATGTAGAAATGATGGACCGTTTGCTCTACACACGAACTAATAATTATTTATCCTCTTTTTAATTTGGGGACAACGTGCCCCCCTCCCCTCCACCCTCGCAAGATTAAATGTCGCGTCTGGGGCGCGATACGTGTAAAGGACGATTTAAAACAATTAAACCGCGTTTTAGACTAATGCAATTTAGTTTTCGTAGCAGCATAAACGTCTACCGCGATTTTCTAGTATATCCTAGAGACAATAAACGATAATAGCGTTTAACAACTAAGGCAATTTTGGTGAAATGTAAACCAGGAAATAGCAGTTTGCAAGTGTTTAACTATAAAACGCGATAAGATCAGACCTACATGGCAAAATGATCCTGGCAAAACGCGGACTCCTGGAACCATTAACGTCGTGAATTACCTCGAAGTGCACACTATGGCACTTTTTTCCACGTTTGACTTGATTTTTTAGTGAAAAAATCCCTCGGATTGGCGCGTCAGCTAAAAAAGTTGTGCGTTGTTTGAGGAATATTAAAATAAATTGCTTTACGACGATCAAATATTAGGTAATTATTATTTATTAATCTCGCCGAAATTCGTTTATATAGGTGGTGGCAAAGAACGAATTCTGATTGGACTGTGGTTCCAAATGCGGTTATCGGTATATTTGTGATACGGATCGTCTTCATTACGTTCATTATATTTAATTAATTTGGAGGAGTTTGATATTTCTAAATATTAAGTAACGGGGACGTTTAGAATAGTTACTTTGTTCAACTGCTGTGCAAACGAGTTGTTATATCTGGAAATCAAATCTGGCATATTCTCGAACACAGCTTTATAATTCTCGACGCATTATGAAACTGCCGAGTTCGAAGTAGTCGGAAGGAAGTTATACCTCACAATAACATTTGTCAAGTCCTAGAAAGGGAATTATCCCGCTCCAGAGAATGTCGACAAATTCGATTATAGGTATAGGTCCAAAATGTTCAACTATTTGGAACGTCTTCGAGACAAGAAACTGCCGGATTCGCGTTGTCGATAGTTCTTTACTTCTTCCATAACTTATCCCGATCTAGTGTAGTTTTCACGATTAATATATAAAAATCGACTAATATGAGAGTCTTTTATAGTGAGAAAACTGGCTACTAATAGATGATAAAAAAAACCGATAAAACTGTATCTTGCTTTTATCGAAGTGCGCATTTTACGCAAAATATTAAATTGTAAATGCAAAAATGAGCGAAATTGTTGTATCATTTTGATTAAAAATATATGAATATTCTGTAATACACGCGAGGTTAATTTTTGTTTTTACCGACTCAAACCTATCTTCCATAAGAAAATTATTCTCGAATTAAGGGACACGGGGAAAAATCGCTCCACTTCGTCTCGCGATTTTTCCACGCCCTCAACTATCGAATAATTATCGTGGAAAATAGGTTTTTCGTCGAAAAAAATTTAATCGATAAAAAATCAACCGCTCGCCGATACATCCGCGTACGCCAGTTTTTAGTTTAATGATGTCCGGAATTTCATTATTTACCAGTTTCGGTAAACATTTGCTACGCGTCCTATAGCTGGAAAGAATCAAAGAGCATAAGGGTAATTGCCCTGCTTTGTACTCGAAATGAAATCCTTTCAGTTCCCTGAAAAAGCGCGTGATTTGAAATGAATAGGTAGCAAAACTCGGCCGGTTCGTAACATCATCCTTGCCTCTTTATCTCGTGATAAATTGTTGATGAAATGCAAACCTGTACAAATACAATTCAAAGTTTTACCTACCTCTCGTATTAGGTTTTCTAGAAAAGTTGGGCTCGCCTTTGTGTGCGTACCCAATAATCAGCGCTGTATACATAACTTTGGAAAAGATGGAATAACAACCGAGCCCCATTGTTAGGAAATCAAATGTCAGTTGTGATTATTGTGCGAAATATTAGGGGCCACTGCAGGAAGTAAATTCTGATAACAGTAACAATGCCGAATTTAGAATAGTTGGAATTCAATGAACCCCCCCCCGTTCACGGTGCCATAACTTTCAAACTAAGTTGGGAAACTATGGGTTACGGTTCGCGTTTATAAACCGTGTTTGAACCCGGCTCGCGATTATATGAGTAATGCAACGATGTTATGCCACAATTTTACTCGTGTTAAGTTATAACAAAGCGATCGCTAAAATTGTTGAAAGCAATCCTCCGGAGCTTGCGAACTATCTAAAGACGACCCGTTTCGATTCGCTTAAAACTATCGTAGTCTTAATCGATGACGATTTGTCGTTATTTTACTCGACTCGGACAACTTGTTTATTTCGTTACGTGGGTAGGTATTTAAACTTGATTACGTGGCGGAATTATAAATGTTAATTTTGAATTTAATTTTTTTTCATATTTCGAGCGAATAAATCCCCCGTTTTAAACATGGCAGATTGATTAATAACACGAAACGTTGATACAACGTTACATGCAACCTTTGTAACTCGAAAGCTAACAAGGAGAGAAGCGAATCGATATTTACTTATTTTGAGTATACGTATACGTGTATCTTGAAGCAACGATTCCCGAATCGACACGTGACTAAAGAAACGGAGATAGTTTATTCGGCTTTAAAATAAATATAAAATATTCGAGTTATACGGAAAAACAGAAGGAAAAGCCGTTTCGGAGTTCTCCATTTATTTGCGGTTTACGGTAGTGGCAGTTTCGCATTACTCTTTCAAGCTACTAAGCGTTGTAATTTATTTCTACAAACTAAACGTAAACAGCCCTTTATTAAGTAAATTCTCATTACTACCTTTCAGCCTCTGTTTTGTCTAACTGTGGATTGACGTTTTAGGTTATAAACAAAGCACGCAGCAGTTGTTATCTTATTTATTCTAGAATTTACCGTGGTTCGGAACACACCGCTCAAGTTTTACAATGAACGAGGCGGCTCTTTATACATTTATAAAAGGCGACCGGCGTTTATCCTTTTTCGGGAAAAATCGTTTTACGGATTTCGTTTTATTAACGAATTAGGCACTACATAGGTACTCTTATTTATTGTTTGTTAACCAAATTTATCCTACATATTGTCGTGGTTTGACAAGGGGACCGTGCAAATTGGCGGGAAAAATTTCCCGCAACTTTAAATCTTCGCAATTTTTCAGATAAGCCGAATAGAATTACGAATTGTTTTTTAATGCTCATACAGTAAGTCCTCTACATACGAACGAGTTTCGTACGAGAACACGTTCACAAGTCGAACGAATGTGTACCAAAATATTCAATTTCGGTTAAAGAAAGCGCTTTTAATCTTATTTTCTTTATTTATTTCTTTAATTGAAAACTCATAAAAAAAAACCCTCTTCCGTATTTTGAACTATCGCAAACCAAATTATTAAACAATTTTAATCGTACTTTGAAAAATAGAATAGCTGGCGATACAATATAAGAGCTGACAGTGAGTGATAAAAACGTGATAAATAATCGGAAGTTTGTATTTGTTATGCAAGGCGATAAGTTTGTTCGGTTTACCGGTGTAATTATCAAAAACGTCTAATGTCTTTATCTGCCGCGAAATTTGAAGTTACGCTAAAATTGTGTTCGTATCTTTGAAAGTTCATAGAACTTACATGTTCGCCTATAGGCGAATAAAAAATATTGAATGTCAAATTTCTATTCGGCTTTCGTTGCATACCCACAACTTATTTTATTAAAGCGTGTTTCTTCCCTATTCATTAACGAATAATAAACGCGTAATGTTTAGATTGTTTTTTATTTTAAATTGGTCCATATCATGAATTTCAACAAGTAATGTACAAAAACAAAATTACATCGTATTCTAGTTACATATGTACATTATTAAACGTTTGTATGCGAGCCGATATGATTTGTTTCTTTATATTCCTGACCGATGACGTTGCGAATTCGTCTAAAGCTTCTCATCTCTATCTAATTTACAAAGTTATACCTAATAAATATTTTCACATTGTCATTGAAAGCATTGCTTAAATAACTACACAACAGTAATAAAAATAAACCGAGAAATTTGAGTCAACGATTATATTATATATGTAGTAGGTATATTACTTTAAATACTTTGTTAGATTTTGAAAATCGTACTTAGTCGAAAATTAATAAATGCAAAATGATCGAAGGATTTAGCAAAGAGCGTTATAACAAATTTATTGCACTTGCACACTTGTACGAATTTTAGGAAGCAAGTCAGCAACAAGGGAGAAGGCACACATGCTAGCGCTCAAGCGCCGTTAAGAAAGAAAAACGTGCAGAGGCGGTTTTAGCTCGACGCGACCCTATAATATAATTTTCTTCCTATCAGACTTTTTCGACCGCTCGAGCGCAAAACCGACTCTAAAGGTTGGGCTATGCACCATCAAAGTACACTTAACAACACTAACGTTATAAATTACCTAACTTTAGAATTGCAAAGTAAATCTACGTATCACATAATTCTACAATATTATTGTCGTCGAAATAAACGAAAGCCACTGTCAGTTCAATTCGGGATTATAGCCCAAGTTCTTCCTTTGAAGAAATAGGTGAATTTCACGAAAAGTCGGCCTATCCGATTCGTTACGTTGCCAACACTCGCACATCAGATCGTAAATTTCCTTAGGGCAATTGATTGGCACGCTTAATAAAATCTACGCATACACAACTTATTAAAATTCGACGCACAAGCAATAACTTCCGATAGATTACTTACGTGTTTTCCGCTATCTTGGTAAAAGCAGGTTACATTTTCTATAATCTTGTCGTCGCTGAACTCCTCGAACGGTTGCTCCCTGGCGTAAGTTAAAATCTCCCACAGCGTAACTGCGAACGACCACACGTCACTTTTCGAAGAGTGTTTTCCCTATATCGAGATGTAAATGAAAAGGTTACGGCGTGTTTAACTAAAATCCTACCAGCAATACACTTTCCCAAGCCATCCAACGAATTGGTAGAGGTTTCGAGCCGGATATCACGTAGTAATCGTTGTTGTACAGTGTTCTTCCAGATGCGAAATCGGATATTTTTATTTTATATTGGTTGCCCACTAAGCAGTTTCTATTCGAAAAATTATTAAAATTTATATCAGTAGTGACATTAGACAATTTAAAATTATTATTATTATTATTACGGACGTCCCCGTCTAGTGGAGCTTTTAATTTAAAAATAAAATCCGCTAATCTAAAAACTGGCATTTCAAAAGTTCCGTCCGGTCGCGAAGATCCCTCCTTTTATTTTTAATTCCGGCCTTTTTCCGACTCGATGCGTATAATTTCGTTAATATAACGTTAGGTGGGTGACACGTGCGGAGATTCCATTTTAAAAATTTTCATTAAAAAGTAAACGTTTATTTTTTTATAATAAAATGTAATACCTATACCTATAAATATTAATCAGAATGTTAATTTAATGTATCTACGCGAAAAATAAATTTAAATTTTAGCGCAAGCTGGCTCGGCCCGGCGCAGCGCCCTTTGTAAAATAATCGCTAGAAGAACATCTGAATATTGATGAGTTTTTCCATAAATTTAATGATACACGCCTTTGCGAATAATTTCAGATTTTATTTTAATAAATAATAAATAGGTTACGTTTAGATGATTATCTGTAGTTAAACATCTTACAAATTTAATTCCGTGACGTTGAAAATTTAACACTTTGTTTTGTGAAACGATTAGGTGAATATCGATTAAAACTGGAAGACGGCGATCATTAAAGGTTTTAATTATAACATTAAAGGTGTAAATTTCTCTTCAACAATGCGAAATTTAATGGTATCGTTAAAATTCAAAACCGAGGTGTAGTAAAGGTTTGTAGGCACTTAGAATTAGATCATTTGAAATAAACTTGTAAGTTTTACTTTTTAAGGACACGGTATATCGTTCAAAATTAACAATTGACATTGTTTTCTTTTAATCGTTAATAAGAACGTGGTTATTCAAATTTCATTCCGATGCGCGTCATCGATAAAAAGATGACTAGATTGTACATTTGTAATTCAGTTCAAAATTGGTAAAGTAACATAATTATTCTACCACCGATGCACATATATTACCTACACAACAAAGAAAGAATTCAATTTATTAGTACCTACTGTACGATCTCCGTTAAACTAGCACTCCCACTATCAAAAATTAAATTTTAGTATACCCTATAATTAGGTTCTTCAGTCCAAAATTTATTGCTATCATACCTTAGAAGAAAACCGCTATTGAAATTGACGTAAAACTGGCACCTCCGCGTCCGAAAAAAACATATAGAGGCTTCTGAAGGACAAAACTAATATACCTACCAGAACTAACTGTTTTACGATACAACAGATACCGATTATATCGAAAAAATTCCAATAATTACACTCTTGAAAAACAGATATTCCAAATTTTTATTAAACGTCCGAAGGCTGAATTATTTCCTCTTAGATTTTAGTTGTTTGGAATTTATTGCATTATGAAGGTAAACAATAATTCAAAATATTATTTTTTTTGAAAGAATTCATAGTTTGGAATTTATTTTTGGCATTATGAGGGTTAAAAATAATACAAACTACGATATTTCAGGTTATTTATTCAATATTTAATATTCAAATTAAGGTTCAAGCTGTATCCTGTATACAAATGATTTTATTTCGAGCGCACTATTCCTAATAAATGATTGTTTGATATTTTCAATTAATGGTAAAAAGAAAAATTAGTGTAATAGAAAATGTTCGAATTTATCTAATTTTAGAAAATAATATGTTATGATCGGTATTTGTTGTCTAAAAAGTTTAAAAAATATATAAGGGAGGCCGGTGCGAAAGATCCCTCAAAATAAAAAAGTTTACAAAACGATTCCTCGTCTTTACTGTTTAAAAGCACAATGCCCGTTGATAATTTTAATAATTGCGTTACCTACGTAGATACCACGTGTTGGCCTTTACGATGTACTTTTTTAATTCACGGATCCGTGCTTTTGTACTATACTCACAGTCACGGTCTGTTGATATTGAAATTTTGCAGTCGATAAAATTACAGACAAGCAGGTATGGATTGGTTGAGGAGCATTTACTCCGTGACCTCTTTGTTTTCTTGATCTAAAATCCTACCTTAGGAAACATACCGACGCAGTTTTGGCAAAGTGCCAAAACCCACACCCCACATGAGTTATTCTAACTATCTAAGGCAAAGACATCATCTGTTAAAATCTGGTAACAATATTCCGATTTTTTCCACCAGAAAAATCGATTTGTTTTTCCGTAAAACGGAATGCTCCTGTAAAATTTACTTTTTGTGGCTTAAAACACTCTGCCAAAATTGCGTCGATACGAAGTCTTTAGGTACGCGAACATTTAGGGGTCGAGTTTTGACGGTTGCTAGACAATTCGAAATAATCCCGGAATTTTTGAGCGAATGAGAAATTCTATGATTGTGTTCCCTGCTGTATTTCAGCTAATGGAGGGAATTTTGAACGTTTCTTGTAAACAACAATGCAAAATGTTTGTTAGAAAATGGGTATAGGCAATCGCAAGAATTCCCGTTTAACCATTTTGGGGGTGTAGAGCACATTTTCAATTTTGTTACGCTGTACCATGAACGCGCGAAAGTGGGGATAACCCACGCAGTGACCCCGCAAGGACGGTTGTTTCGTTCAACAGCGTGTGAGTCTGTGTGTACGAGTGTGACAGTGCAAGAGTGTGCATCATTAGGAATATTATTAGTGTGCCATCTTTATCTAATCTTTGTCAAAATCAATAAAGGTCTGAATTTCCACGGCACGGCACTTGTCTTATTATGCGCAACCAATTTATTGCCCAATATTTTTGCGACATCCTGTATACTATTATTGTTTCTGAATGTCCCCATTTGCACGTTTGTTCTAAAAGTAACATTTAAACTGACACATAGGGCGATTTCTTACGTACGAAGGAAACTAGAGAGGACCAAATTGAAGTATTTCTTTTAACAAATTATGTCGAGAAAGTTATAGCGGTTAAGTCCTTAGAGATTAATGCCCACTTATTGAATACTGCTAAGCTTATTATCTACTTTTAATAATAAATAATTTTGATGTACATTTGTTTGATTAAATTAAATTAGCGGTTTTCGAAAGAACAATTTAAGTAACCATAACTTTCATGCCATTAGATTTTTATTAAACTTTTGACTAACCTTTATTTAATTAACTCTCAAATATTCCAAATTTGAATTCAATACGTAAGTTACTAGGTACCGTATTTTATAAAAAATGTTTAATAATTTATGAGAACCTTAAACTTTCGATTTTGGTGAAAAGATTGTTAAAAAAAAACTTTATTTTGGTCCTTTATAGCTGCTCTTTTAGTTTCCTCCGTATGCACAGTGGGGCGGAATATCGTAAAACGTGGCAGAAAGTCAAAAATTGAAATATCATATTTACTTATTTAAACTCATATTTTATAATAGCTTAATCATCTATGGATGTTATACTGCTTTCATCACATATTTCCGTGTAATACAGGCAGAACTGGCAATTCCGATAAACTCGTATGAATTGTTTATTACACGTTAAAATAGTTGTTCCGTTCTTCGTTTAGTTTTATATAGATAATTAATACAAAAGTGAGTCGAAATCGAGATGAATGCAAAGTCATAAACATAAACTTATTTAATAAGTTATTGTTCATTAACGTGCCTAATTTTGTTTATTATAATTAATCTATTTTTGTAATTAAATTTCATTTCCTTCATGTCACTAAATCAACTTCTCGTTGACTTTTAGTTTACTACCAAGCTGTATCAGGTTACGTTTTTTGCATAGAAGTATAGCTAATACATACAGCTACTGTATAATAAAAAAAATACTGCGACTTTTTGCGACATTAGAAGATAATGGCCTATAAGACAAAGCTTACAGCCGACTCTGTGTTTATTGCAAAATAATTTAAGTAAACTTCGACCGATATTTCGAATATTTTAAAGTAACTTTTCATTCTTCCCTATTCATCTTCAATTGTAGAAGAAGCAGAAAGCCGAAGAACTTCAAAAATTTTACATGTTTTTTTGTCAGTGTTCTAAAATCGCTGAATTAGTAAACTGTTTAGTTTCCCACAAAAAAAGTTGAAGCAATTTTATACAGATATTTTATATATGCTCGGGAAAACAAATATTTTTCGATATACAGATGAATCGTATCCCGAAAAAGAGGAAACAAAGTGTTTCTTTTTCATCGGACGACTAAACTACACTTTTTTCTATTGTAACTGTAATTTTATTTTAATTTTACGATTAGAATAGTTTAATTACAATAGAAAAAGATACCCGAATAGTCTACCTGATGATGAAGAAGAAACATTTTCTGTTTTCTCTGTTTCCTTTTATTAGGCCATCTTTTATTCAATTATTAATTTATTTTTAAAATTATTTACGAAGATTTTGTAAGAGTTTGTTTTGTGAAAGTTTTTGAACGGTTTAATAGCGGTAATATTTTTGATTTTTTTAGTAAGATAGTTTTTTGAGTACGTACGTTATATAATAAATGTAATTTTTTGCTTGATAAACTTTGTTTTCAAAATAATTCGAATATTCTACAAGCAATACATTTTTTCCTACTGCGATGAAATTTTTAGTTCAGTATAGGTAGGTACCTACCCCTATTGTAAACCTAATTTCAGAGACACCCTATATATGAATTTATATGTATAAAAAATATTTATGAAATTTCTCTTGTGATCAATAAAAATAATGGTTTACTATGAAATGTTCGAAAAACATTGTTCTCAAACAATATCTACTCGCCCAACACAGCTCATGTTTGACTGTAGTTCAAAAACTGACCATTATATAACTTTTTACGTATTACATATTATGTTCGGCAGGTCCTAAATTACAACATATGCGACAACCAATCAATGTCACGAGATCATATTTTCTATAAGATACAATTATTGCGGGGTATTTTTATTTTAACTTTTTTAAGCCCTTTATCTACATTTATTTTTAAAATAAAACTTGTAAAATATTATAAATGATCTATATTTATTCAATCTAAATGTATACCAAATAGTTAAAACAGTTACATAAATCAAAATAGTTTCTGCCACGTTTTACTGTATCTCGCCCCACTGTGCACTGTGGTACATTAGAAATCGCCCTTTGCGTTTATTTACAATTGCTTTACTGTCGTAGTATCGCTGAAAACGTATTAAAATTTCGTTTGTAAACTTTCATATTATCTAATCCTTTTTAAACATTTATTATCATATTGTTCGTTGTCGAGCTCTGTAAAATAATCTAGAGGTTCTCTGTAAAATATAAGTTGCTAACGTAACAACTTTAATCACTTATGTATTATGGTAATACTATATTTTAAATTTAATTACCAAACTTATTTAATATCTAACAACGAAAATAATGTACGGAATTTTAACCAAAATCTGTTCGAAGCAGATTGCGAAATTAATTATTGTACGAACCTTTCTAATTTGTTTATAATTTTGTAATTGCGGGAATTATTCCGAACGAAAATTTCTCTGTTAAAGGAACGTGTATTTCGAAAATATTAACTTACCTAGTAGCCAAATCCTTGTGAACAAACTTGGTGAATTCCAAATATTTCATTCCGGAAGCAATTTGCGTGGCCATGTAGATAAGACAACCATAACTGTAAGTAACGTTAAGGTAGCAGGTCTTTAAGAGTGATTTTTGTTTACCTCAACGTATTCGCAGACGACGTTAACGGAGTGGCCGTTTCGGCCACATGATCCTGTAGAAATTGACATAAATCTCCCATATCCGAATATTCCCTCACGGTAAAATAGGGTTCGCGATCGAAACAAGCACCTAACAATCGAGCGATATTAGGATCTTTAAGTTTGGCTAACGCGCGGATTTCTTTATTGAATTCAGCTCGCGAAGTTTCGTCCCTCAGCGTTTGTACGATCACTAATTTACATTCGGAGTTTATTAAACTGTTCGATCGCCACTCCATTTCGCAAAGGTGCAAGTCGCCAAATTGCCCTTCGCCCAATTTCTCGATTACTCGCAATTGTTCGCGCGGGAACTCCCGTACTTGTACGTCTTCATCGCACTCCGAGTAGTCATCTGGTTCCGGATTCGAGGGCAACACGAAATGGCGGTTAATTTTGCAGTCGGATGCTCTCAGAGATGTCGGCGATAACGAAGGGGCCGTTGGAATCGGTTTGCGTACATCGGAGTTGGAATTGTACATTTCGAGATTTGCACCGTACATTTCCGGAGGCGGCGGGATCGGCGGCGGTTTCGGCAAAAAGTTAAGCAAAGACGGCGGACCTCGCGCTGGCGTAGGCGGAGGTTCCGGATGTACATGATTAACGACGTGGTTAGACGCGCTATATTCTTTACGGACGATATCGGGCACATCTGAAATTTCAAACGACAAAATTTAAGGCCAATAATTGCCGTTTGCCATTTATTTTTTTTTATTCGATCACAATGCAGCGAAACATGTTACCTGCATATATTGGACTGTTTGCATTTAAATGTTGCGTGCGAAAGTCGGAACGGCTTGGCTCTCGACATGCAATTGCTTTATCGAAATCGTTTTCAACAATATCCATCTGTTGGATCAGAAAATTAGTATTTAGCGACATTTATAATGTATGTACTTATAAAAAAAATGCACGAACTAGGTTTTCCCATGTATGAATAATTTCAATAATTAAGTACGTTCGTAAATTGGTTTTCGAACAATTAATAAAGATAACGAAACTTGCGGGGAAATTATCCAGGAGTTTTCGCCGTCTATTTCGCAACGTTTTATGTTCGTTCGATTTCCAATAACGAAACGGCTTAAATCTGAAACGTTAGTTGATAAATACTTTAGAGAGCTTATTTGAGATTTTAAAATTTCAGTTTTAAACCGTCATCTCGCAAACTGAAAATAGAATTTGAAATCACGAAAATTATTTAAACAATAACTTAATGACGGTTTACAATATTTTACGTGACTTATTTAATCCGCAGTTTCAAATTTCCGTCTGTCTACTAATTTCGGTTTCTGGGTATAACTATGTAGGTACTTACTTGGATCTCTGCGGCAGAAACCGCTGGCATTGTCTACTGTAAAATCAGTAACGGAGGACTCCAAAGAATTTAGAGATGTTAGGTACAACTATACAATATTAAATGTCGTTACACAAATTCCTCAATTTAAAACAAATTACCCCCAATTAATTATTATATCGGTTGTAAATTTATAAAAATAATATTGTGAACGTGGAATTACAAAAAAACACATCCGAATACTTAAAACTTTTTAAAATGGCGAAGTCATTAATTTAACGCTGAATCTATACTTCGTAAATTGATGTTGATTTATAAACTCGACGTTACTATACGTAAGCTATATACTGTATGGATAAGGGTGCATCTTAACGAGCAATCAGAATTTAGATCAAATAATTAATGTTAATCGGCAAATTATGGAAATGCAATTCTCTATAAAAACCATAAAGGATTCTGATATGATTTCAATAAGTCTAGGTAGTTCAATAAATTGATTGGAATTCGTTTTATTTTTCGACAGAAAACGGTATTTTTAAAAGATTGACAATAATCAAATTCGGCAATTTTTCTCATTCCAGACAGTTTTGAAAATCATTAACTGGGGACGATCATAAATTTTTATCACGTGCCGTTTGAAACTTTTCAATTAGTTGGTCATTTCTAAGAAACGCCAAAGATTTGTTGTACCGAAAGACGTTAAGGTAGTTTTCCATTACTGAAAATCCACTCCTTTTTGATCCACAGTCATCTTTTAAATGTATTATTACCCAAAAACTTTCATAAGTAGATATAATATTTTTTATTTGTGTTAAGTAATTGGTACGAAAGCCGCTGGTTGCGTTCTCTTTCTTCTAGTTAGTTATTAATATTAAGAAATATTACAAAAGGAATTTTTTTTACTTGTCATAAATTTTTATTTTACAACAACAATAATTTGTTTATATCGGTAACTACCGATCTTTTTGTTTTTTGTTAGCCGACTCGTATTTTCGTAATAATTTGTATTCTGATTGTGAATAATTAATTCTTTTCGAATCTAGAAAACAATTTTCTCTTACTGATTTTAAAAATTACGACCCTTTTCGTCAGTAGGAAGATGAAACATGTCATTCTTCTTATCACCTTTTTATTTAAGAACCGTACGAGGCAATGTCAGGTTACATCGTCGACTTCACTTTCAAAAACAAAATAATCAATTGCAGAAAGCTTTTATGTTATCATGACCAATAAGAAGTCGAGGTGTGTTACCGAGACCTGCACGTGGATAACGAGATATCTATTTTACCTAAGGGACTTTCGAACTGAAATAAAATTCACCTTTATTTCGTTAAACAATAATACTATAAAACACTAGGTATTTTTAGGCTAAATTCCACAGTTTTCATAAACTAATAGAGCCATTCAAAATGCTATAGAAATTGAGATTTAGGATATACATATACTGGGGGTCTGTTATGTATCAATGTGATCTCTCAATTTTGACGCCTTGTTAACGTGTTATCATCGCGGAAACGTACAAAAATCTCGATTGTGATTGGTTGTTAATTTTTTAACAGACCTTTAAAAATAACAGGTTTCTTACAGAATAGACTTCAATATCAAATCTATAAAAAGTGTTGCGTTTTTACGGTAACGGAGTGTGTCGCCTACTAATTCGGGTCCATGTCACAAGCACCCCCGCAACTTTGAAATCAAATTCGAACTATCGCAATCGATTGAGCTACGTTTGAGCCGGATTGAGCCGTAAAAATTTTTGTTTGAGCTGTTACCTGAAGCTAAAAAATCGACTTAATGTGATGCTAACACTTCCATATTTACAATTATGTAAGTAGGTATGTACCTATATAATAATAATTTTGTAATGAATAATAATATAATGTAGATAATGAAAGTACTGTAGGTCGTACTGCACTATAATGATGTAGGGATGCTTTTTATAAATAAATATACAGATTAGTTAAGTAAGGGAAACTATTAGTTTTTATAAGTCAGTAAGTGGTAAGCAGTACATATGCAAAGACGTATCGATTCGATAAAAAGACGTGTAACAAAACAAGGACTGCGTACATTACTTACTCATTATATTTTTAGTTTTGTATAAGAAGTAAAAACCCTAGAGAAACAAATAAAAGCCTACAATGATGAATGATTTCATTGAAATCCTACATATTTATGTACTTATATATTTAAACTGCTTTGTGCTTTTAAGCGATTAATTTTTATAAACTACGTAGTATTCATAAAAGATTCTTTAATGAATTGATCGTTTTGTCCACTCCATATTCGCCTTTCGAAGTTTGATTAACCTAGATACAAGTAATATAACACATGTAGAAATATTTTGCGAAAATTGGCGGCAATTAGCAATAAATTAAACCCGTCAGTTCATTGTCAGTAAACATCGGACCAGATCCGTTGAGTCTACATCGGTTTTTTCTACGGACCTGGAACGGATTTGATCCTCGACTACTGCTCAACACACATGAAGATATTTTAGCGAAATTGTTCCGAAAAGGGCCAGATTTTCTGAAAATTCCGCTCGAGCATGCCTACCTAATGTGTTGCCAAGATAATATAAGACTTTAAATTTTAAGGCTAAAAATCTTTAAAAATACATTATATTGACGAAAAAATTATTTTTTGAATGAAAATTTTAATTGCATAATTACGTATGAATGAAGTTATCTGGTAAAAAAACAAATAATTTTTTTGGATAACTTTTTTGGGTAAAAATCAAGAAATATTGAAGAAGTATAAGTATGTACTTATTTAAAAAAAAGGTTAGTTAGTATAATAGATGTATGTACATTGTATATTTTTTAAACTGTTCTATACTTACTTTAAAAAATTACAATTAAAAACCTACTAATAACATTAAATAAATAATTCAGCATAACTTAAAGGAATTGAGTTATCGAATTTAATTAAAAAAAAAAATTACCATTAAATATTTTTTGCATTATACAGAGTTTTGTGTACTGTATGCAGTACAATTACGTGTCTACTTTTTAAAAATTTAACTAGTATCATTTTGGTTAAAACCATTAAATACCTAACGCGAAATGTAACTGTATAGACACGTTAAAAAATGTATAATGAATAAACGTAAAAAGCATAAAATTAGTGGATGTGCACCTACTTCGCATAAAAATTTTGTTTAATTTATACTTAACATTAATTAACAAAATTTTAATATAAAGAAATAAAACATTTCTTTACGATTATAAGTTCAGCGTATATATTTACAAATATCTATAAATATAAAGATAGACATTTTCTTCCAACTTATAGGCCTAGACGCCTGTGGGACAAAACTGCGGTCATAAACATCGGTTTTAAGTAACTACGAGGCGCGTTTTTTAAGTAAGTACCGTTTTGGAATTAAAAAAAGACGTGCAAAGATATCGCAATAATTTTATTTTTACATGAAAGCCTGTACCTTAATCTACTTTTCTACATAATTTCCGTGAATATTGAGGCACTTGTCATAACGTGGCACCAGTTTTTGAATACCCTCCTCATAAAATTCTGCCGCCTGACTTGTTAACCACTGTATCACAAATGTTTTGATTTCGTTATCGTCTTGAAGATGCTGACCACCCAGGTGTTTCTTCAAGTGCAGGAACAAATGGTAGTCGCTGGGCGCCAGATCAGGGCTGTATGGAGGATGATCTAGAGTTTCCCATTTAAAAGATTTGATGAGATCTTTGGTCCGATTAGCCACATGTGGACGGGCATTGTCATGCAGCAAAACGACACCCTTACTCAACTTGCCACGTCTTTTGTTCTGGATTGCACGACGCAGATTGTTCAATGTCTCACAATAAGACGCTGCATTGATTGTCTCATTACGAGGCAGAAACTCCACTAGCAATACTCCTTTTCTGTCCCAAAAACTGTGCACATGATCGGACCAAAGATCTCATCAAATCTTTTAAATGGGAAACTCTAGATCATCCTCCATACAGCCCTGATCTGGCGCCCAGCGACTACCATTTGTTCCTGCACTTGAAGAAACACCTGGGTGGTCAGCATCTTCAAGACGATAACGAAGTCAAAACATTTGTGATACAGTGGTTAACAAGTCAGGCGGCAGAATTTTATGAGGAGGGTATTCAAAAACTGGTGCCACGTTATGACAAGTGCCTCAATATTCACGGAAATTATGTAGAAAAGTAGATTAAGGTACAGGCTTTCATGTAAAAATAAAATTATTGCGATATCTTTGCACGTCTTTTTTTAATTCCAAAACGGTACTTACTTAAAAAACGCGCCTCGTATTTGCGTTTTTGCGTTGTACGTGAAATACAAAAGAATATTGGCTTAAATCTTGTACATCTGTAGTCGTGTAAAATCATATTCTGGAACGGGACGCCCTTGGTTAAGCTAAGTAAGCATTCATTAATTACTATGGAAACAATTGTTACAATAATCGTTTCTATGACAAATTGACTGATGGTTAACGTTAACCAACTATTGAAGCAGTAGCCCTTAAAGTTTCATAAATAAATTATTCTTCTATATTTTAATAAATCTAAGTTTTATTTTCGTATTGGACAAAAATATGAATATTCATAAATGGACGAAGTTTTTTATTTTAACAATACTGTTATATTCATTTGGCGTGACTTTACATCAATAAAGTCACTATATATATATACACTAGAAATCATTTCAACATATTATTAACGTTATTTGTAACATATATAAATAAAAACAACAAAAGTTATAATTACAAACTTAAAAAAAATTAATATATAATAATAAGTTTAATAAAAGAGATATATTATATATTAAAGTTTAAAAACAAACTTAAAACTACAAGGCTACAATACAATATAAGACTTAATGCATTATAATCACTATCAACCAATCGTATCGTAAAAAAAGCTATCCTTGTTTAATACTGTAATTATAAACATAGAAAATCGCCGATAACGTTTAAAATTAATGTTGACATGTTCTTGTAAATTTTCAAAAAACCAATTTTGTAAATGTTATTGTCAGTATCTGTCATTAATATCATGTAGAAAAATATTTTGCTAATCTTACTCATACTTATTGTTATACATACACTTTTTCAATTGACTTAATAAAAAAAATAGTCTTTATTCTTCGTTAAAAAATACAGTAGTTTAGTGCCAAATGTTTTGGTCCAATATTAGATCGGGTCTTACGTATAACTGAAAAATCTACATATGTAAATAGATACAATATAATTACATACTTTAAAAAACCACTGCAAAAAATAAAAACCACTGCACTACCCTAAAAATGCTATGGTTGTTAAAACGAGAAGTCTTTTTGTCATTGTATGCATGCTCAAAATCTTTCTCTGTATAATAATAGCCTAAGTCTAGCCTAAAGATAAATATCTATATACATATGTATTATAATTTGCTGATTTTAACCACCGACCACAAACAGCCTTTCATTTTTTGAACATGCTGATATTAGTGGAGATAAACTTTTGCGAAAAATTTATAATTCTTATATTTATTGCTTTTTTTGGCAAACCTTGCCGATTTTATTCGATTTTATTTGTTAAAAATATAATTATATTTCTAATTTATTTAAAAAATAAAAGATTGTTTTTTATCGATATTTATTTTTGCGCTATGGTATTATTGTTGCTGTTGAGCCAACAATTGATCGATGAGACCGATGCTTAAAAAATTAACAAGTTTTTGAGTATTCATACATGCTTATTGATTCAATTTTCATAAGTATGTAAATATTAAGTATGTACTACTCCTATTATAGATTATCAGCAATTTGTTCATATTTACCGTTACAGACTATTTAATAACTTTATAGTAAAAAGTCACTTCACTTAAATTCATTTTAAACGAGCATATTTGTCAAATTTAAAATGCATGACAAAATGCAAGTCATTTCTACGAAATTTCAAGTTTTACTAAACGTTAAAAAAAAGTGGATAGAAATTAAACAAATTACGCAAATATACTTAGTTCAACTGGTGATATCTTTAGCGAATATTCATAGAAAGTTTGCAGTCTGTCTGATGACGGTACTCAGACATGTTCTTTTGAATTTTCTCCGATCTCAATCCCTAGATCACGAAAATATAGGTCGTTCATATATATAATCAATTTCTTGTGGACACGATTCCAGTCGAAATTTTGATCGTAGGAGGCTGAAATTTGGACAGTGTATTGTCTTTATGAAAACGAAAAACGAGTTCGTAAATCAACCAAATCGACCTACCCGTTTCAAAATGGTGGCCGTTCAAAAATTAAAAAGATTCTAATCTCCGTTATTAATCATCAGATCGGTAATGAGAAATATGTTTTGAAATTGGCATAAAATTCTCTACTGATCATGTTTATTTATAATCTTCGATAGAATGCATCGTTTTCGAAATAATCGAAAAAAAAGTAATACATTTTTAAAAAAATAGTATTTACGAAAGAAATTTATAGGAATTAAAAAATATATATTTCTTTCGAGAAAAAATTAAAAACGGAGTTTATTGACATGCGACATGAAAATTCGATACCGAGGTTTCCGCGCGTTCGGATTTTTTAAGTTTAATTTGGTATAGCTGATTTTATTAAAGAAGAAAACGAATGATATCTTTATATATCAAAGTATTATAATAAAAAACAATTACCTACATTTTCAATAATTCAACTAAAATTTGTAGAATAATCAATTGCTATAGTTCAAAACCAATGTCGAAAGTATCTGGGTGTTAGCGACACATTAAGTCGATTTTTTAACTTTAGGTAATAGCTCAAACGAAATTTTTACGGCTCAAACGTAGCCCAATCGATTGCGCTAATTCGAAATTTATTTCGAAGTTGCGGGGTGCTGGTGACAAGGACGCTACTAATTCGATTTTGGAAGCCCCCCTTAACTTCACGATTCAATAAAGAGAATATAACTACCCGCACGTGATACATTTTGCTGGTATTTTTAAGTGACCATAATAACTCATTTACGAGCGCTAAACTACCAATACGATTAATAAAAATTTAATTTATGTTGGTATCCTTATTTATATAGGTAGCTCGTTCGAATTTTATTCCGAAACGTCATCAATAAAAATAAATATAATTGTAATAAATAAATTCTGCATTTCGTTAATGTACCTAAATTAAGCTCGTTTCCGGACTGACTTATAAATTAGAAATGAGAAAAAAGAACATTTTCATTTTTATTCGTGAATAAGTTTATAATAAATTCAACTGATCGATTGACTGATTGACAGATCAATTATATTATCAACTAATAATATTTGCTTAAGCACAGTAATCCTTTAATCAAATTGATCGTTTTGATACAGAAACCGATACCTACGTGAATTATTAAAGTAAATAAAACAACTCATCAATGCAAATTGACTTGGGAATTATTAAATATTAATTTTTTTATTTATTATAGTAGTTTAAGTATAAAGGAATGCAAAAGTCAATTTTCTTAATTGAAATTATATTTTTGCAGGATTTAAATGTCTTCGACGATTTAAAATTTAAGCTGCGGCGTAATCCTTAAATAAAATAAAAGATAAATACAAAGAAAACTGTAATAAGTCATAATTTGAATTTGAAATAAAATGTAGGCGACCCAAAATATAGCTCATTTAAGGAAATTTTTACATAAACGTACTTAATGCTCATAGCATTATCCTGAAATTAGCGCCAACTTTCCATTATACATTCAGCTGTGCATTATCGGATTGCAATCACCTAATCATTGAGGGTTTAAACCGTTCAACAAAAGAAAAAGAAAAAGATGCCCTTTTTTAAATTTGAGAAGCTCGTTCCAAATATCGTCCACCAATAACTCGTCCTCCAACTCCCGAGAGAAAATTGGCTTGCGATCTAAGTAAGCGATTTTTCAGTAAACCTAACGTAACAATACTTGTGTATTTGTAATTTTGAAAAATCTACAAATAATAGAAAAGCGAATCCCCGACTATTATTTTGTGTTTAGATTGTAGGATAATAATAGGCCGATGTGGAATTCTTTATTTCAACTTTTCGAGTAAAAAAACCGACGTTTTAGTCTGAAATATAAGATGTGAAAGATAGCGTCTTAAAAACATCTATTTTTCCCATCATTGTTTCGGAAAGTCGACTATTTTTCATAAACATTCTATGTTGTTTTCATAATTTTTCCGTAAATTATCGATACTCAATTAAACATAGGAAAATTTTGTAGGCTTTTCGCCATTTTCAGATTACGAAAAAAAAACTTTAGTAGGTAGTTAATTAAAAGTAATCAATCGAGAAAGCCAATAAAAGACTTTAAGTCTTCCAATTAGGTCTTCCAAGTGTTTAAAAAACAAAATTGTAGGTGGATACATAATACTCTGTTGTTGCAAATTACAGCACTTACACAAAAAAAAACACGTTGGTGTAATTTTTATGAGCTTTTAATTTGCCGTTCTTTTATATTGAAAATTTCAAGGATTTCCGACTGTATTGTTTCCGTCAATACGCGAATGCTAAATACTAATGCCTATATAGTAGTAATATGTGATAAATTTGCATTTCATTTTTCTCTCGTTTGCATATAAACCGGAACCAACCGAATTTGAAAAACAAATCGTGTTATACCGTTAACAATCTGCTAATAGAGGGCGGCTTTGTTTTTAATTTCGTTTAACGATGGATTCGATTCGATTCGATCCTTATGCGTTCTATTGAAACGCGCGGTCATATGTTGGAAATGGTTTCCTCTCGTTTTATGCGATTAAAAAATTTAATAACGTGACGCTCGCTTACCTTCAAATTGTTATCTAGACGATTTTCGATATGAAAACCGTCCGAATGTTCAGTCAGTTTCTTCAGTTTGTGATTTCGAAATACTATAAAAACAATGGCAGCCATAAGTATCAATATAACGACAGTAAGCACCCCAATAACGAAACCAATATATTGCTTTGACTCATCGTTCGTTCCAGTTTTTATAGAAGCCCCTGCGGTATTTCGGCTAGTTTTACTCGAAGTAACTTCTACTTCGTCTTTTTGTAGAGGATATTCTCTTCCCGAATACGGAATCTCGACGTCTTCCTCCCATTCTGTAAAATTTCCACTCACCACCACTGGAATCAGATCGTGATCTTGCGGCTGTGCTAGTGAATGTGTATTACTTACAAAAAAAAGCGACTTATCAACAAGTTTCGGCTCGTGCACGAACGCGTTTAACTTGAATAAAATGAGCAATCGAACGTATTAATAAATAAAAGAGTTAAACTATTAGATTTTTTACTTAATAAGAAAACGGTACATAAATCATTTTACTCTATACGACGACTAAACTCGTTGATAAATAGAATTTGCTAGTAAAACAATAAATCACGGGGGTAATTGAGGATATTTAATAGGTTAAGCCTGCTTACCGGAGTGAAACGAAATTTCACTGAGCAAGATCCATCGAGACGCGAAGTAAAGCTGAAGTTTGAGAAACCGGCCAATGCGGTGGTGTAGTTTAATAGTTACGTTACGTGCATGTTCCAGGACCAGATCGGGCATGTAGGAAAAATGCACGGGTTCGCCGTTGAATAAATTTCCACCGATACTAAAGTAAGCTTTTGCATGCGAGAAAACCTAAAAATTACCAAGAAACCATCGATTTAACGTTAACCTAAAAATAAGTAAGAGAACGAGGTTGTTTGACGAACGTTAATTGTCGTCGGCAATGTTTTCGACATAATATTATGTAAAGTATTAACTTCTTTATAAATTTTAATTCGCGAAGATCTATTAAAAAGGCAAATAAAACGAGGACCAATTGTGAAAATTTTAAAAGGAAAAGTTATATAGCTAAATCTAAGATTGTTACGTCAATGAACCCTCTTGGGTTATGTTTTTATGGCTGCTCAGATTACTTATAAGTAATAAAGCGTGATTCACTGCTCGTAATATTTTTCTTAATAACCAACATACTTTTTACCCTCGAATAATTCATACCGGGATAAATTGATACAACGGAAATGAATTTTGCCGGATGATATGGAAAATTTCGAATTCCCTATCGTAGGTATAATTAGCGCGGCTAATTAATAAAAGTACGACTTAATTTGATTAATTTAAGCAAATCTTTTCGTGTTCGAATTGTTGCTGTTTCGACAATTTCTTGGCGTTCGATTGAAATTGTTGAACGATTGTCACGTTATCGTCCCGCAAATTACCTGAACGTCTCTTGTAAATAAATTGTTGGTGTGTAGGTTCACAGCTGAAAAGTTCCTCACTTTGTCAAATTCGAATAACATTTCCAGAGGATGGCCTGCCCAACCGGGTGTGTCATTACGCCATCCAACCCACTCGTATCCTTCAAGAAAAAAGAAGCTATTTAGCTTATAGAAAAGCTGGAAAAATAAAGCATTCTGTAGCTGTCGTGATTAATGGCAGATGACTCGGCACTCCACGAGCTTAATTTACGGGTCTGGCTATTTTGGAGGGTTAATATCGAACTCGCCTGTTGAGCAATGACGATCATTAAATGGACAGTACCTATATACCGTTTTCTACGTCGTTTTATCGTTCAGAAATTCTTAAATAATTCGACTTTTACACATAGATATCGTTATTCAAAGCGATCGATCGCGCACACTTATTTGGCGAAAACAGTAAACGAAAATGGAATTGTAAATAACTCCACATTGTTATAATGGAGGGCGCCCTTGATTGCCGAAAATAATACTAAAGCGAGAACAAGTTATATAAATGTAAATGTAAACAATCCAATAACAATGTGTTTTACCTTTGCCGTGTCCTGAGAGGTCGAGGCGGAAATTGTCTTGTCCTTTTTGTCCGTCGACAAGCTGTCCAAGACCGTGAAATAGATATCCATTTTCTTCGCGCCCGTCGTACGTTCTATCTGAAAGGTCTAGTTCGAGCCCCCGACGCAACCCTTGAGGCCCTGAATAACTCAGCAGTCCATCTAGATAACGTCATCATGACAGCTACGTGATTATTCTCGAAAAAGATAGAAAATGTGGCTAAACTTTATTATATTATAACGTTAAGTTATCGTTTTACATTTTAATGCTATATTTAGGACGTCTAGATCGGTTAACGTTTAAAATGCCCTCTCACCTAGCCATAAACATCCGATTAATTCGACTCTCATGCAGACCGTGCGCACGTGATCGCTGTACGGCAAAAAACGGATTTTCGAAGCCACGACTGGAGGGTCCAATTTCTGATCTACAACTGTGTACGTGTTGGTGTTTCCTGCCAATAGCTGAAAAAAGTTTTTCTAGTTTTGAAATTTTAATTTCGAAAAAGCCGGCAACGTATGAAATTATAATACTTCAAATTTAAATTACTTTAAGAACCAAGTTCAGGCACTTTACTACAAGAAAACTTGGAGAATTTTAACTTCGGAATTTTAAATAACGTTTAACATAAATTATTCTCTCTTTTTTTTATTTTACGGCGATAGTAACGATTATTTAGATTTATGTGGCACTATCTGAAATTTTAGCGGTTTAGTAGTTACCGTTTTTTGCCTACTTATCTAACGTAACGTACATACGTATCATACGTAACGTGTACATGGAAAATAATCTAGAATTTTTATATTTTCATGTTAAAATTCTTGCAAATTTTTATTTGATCTCTTACAAACATTTTGTGTACTTTTATAAAATTATAGACGAAGCCCTAGCAGCACATCTGAGTTTATTAAACTCAGCATTATCTAAATGTGATATAATAAGCCACATTTATATATGTGACTTTAGTATAAGGTTTTGCAGATATTCTTTAGATGGTTTGTTTAAATATTACAAAATTAGATAATATTAAGATCGATGTGATCTTAGTAAACCATATTTGTAAATAATGTTTTAACGTGATATATCTGCGACATAAAATAGTGAGCTTAAATAAATATTTTAAAATGGATTTAAATTTATCTAAAAATGATGAATTAAAATCTTTTAAATTTTATACTAATAAACATGTTTAAATTTAAGTATACTTGATATGGATTTTCTATATCTATTCAATGTCTTTTGAATTAGCTTAAATAGATATCAAATTTAACAAAATCTGCTATCTAAAAAATAGGTAATATAAAACTTGCAAAACCTTCTCGAAATATATTCACCTTTCTTACCTAATTAAAAAAGCATTTAGGGAGAAGCGCATACACCGATCACTGATAAACGGAATATTATCAATACCTAGTTTAATTATTAGATAAGTAACAACTATTAAATTGTTATTACTTTTCATTAGCAGAGAATTAATGACAAAAATCCAAACCCAAACTTGGAGAAAGCTGTCTTCATAGAATTTGTTTTCATAAAAAGTTTTTGGGAATTAAAATGGCTGGTTTGCCGGTTTCCTTTATAATTTTATTTAACCCTCAAATGCTTGGGATGACCTCACTCTAAAACAGCATAAATACTAAACGTTGAAAAAAGTTAGCAGTTTTGAGTAAAACATAAGTTTAAGTAAGCATAAGGTACATATTTTTCAAACTCTTTAAGTGGGTAATAATCAAAAATGCAAATAGGTAGAACTTTGCGACCTTCGTCATTGTCATTTCTACGAAGACGAACCTTTTCCCAAATTCTTTACGACCCATCTCCTTTGTTACCCGCACTGGCTATTTTAAAATCACGTAGTTTTATGACTAGACCGCTTTACCAGGCAATGTTGAAATTAATTTTTTTACATTTCTACTGATAAACTAGGTTGTGCTTTTGCCATTTCTTCGAAAGTTTGACAATAGGGAATCATTCTTTGCCTCAGATATGTAAGCTAGTGCGTAACCAAAAAGTACCTACATATGTATAAGCGACTGAGAGCTAGAGTCCGCGAAAAAAACTACGAAACCTACTTAAGTTATGTATTTTGTAATTTATTATTTTTTTACAAACTATCTATACCTAGATATCTATTTTGCTTTTTGAAGCAATAGTAGAAAAAATCATTTGTGAAACATAGGAAAGTGTTTTTTCCAATACGGCTGCGAATCTGTTGATTTAGTTCGGAAAGATACCTACTAAAAATCTAAATAAGGGGGTGTTATGGTTTCCACCTCGCCAATATATTAAAACCAACGAAACCTTTTCGTTTTTCATTAACTTTCGATCATTTTTTTTAAAGTTGCGGGTTAATGTGAATTTAATTCTAAAATTGATTTTAAATAAATGCTTGTTTTTTGGAAATATTAGTTTATCAATTTGGTATATGGTTCAATAACTATTAAGGTAAGATATTGGGCAGTTCTGCACATCGAGATGTGACGTCACTGCGCGGTTGAACGTATTTAGAAAACTCGGATATCCTACCTTAGTCAATTGTTATACCAAGTACAGGTACCTAAGCGTATATACCTGCTATTGTTAACCCTCGGTCAATAGGTACCTAACGGGACATCATATCTTGTTGCTTAACCAAAGTTGTGTAAATAGAGGGGTATCAGTTCACTGCAACGAAGCGGATAGTGTACTTCTATTTTCAATGTTCAATAGTAAGTATTATAATACGTAAGTCGATTTTTATGATCTTATATATTACATTTTATTAATACATTTAATGTTTTATGAAGTCGTGGGATGTAACATTCTGGGAGCAATTTAAAAAAGCAACTTCAAACGTACGTCGATATTTTCGATCTCTTTTACAATGTCAACTTCCGTGGAAAGAGAAAACGATAACCGAACGCCACATTGCATTACTTATTACTTTCATAGGTGAGTCATACTCCATTTTGACTATACCTACTTACTTCAGTATTTAAAAAAACGAACAAATTAAGTAGAATGTACTTAAGTAGGTAATCTTTGTTATTAGATATTATTTTTTACTATTTTCTTTGAATGATTAATTATATTAATTTTCAGATAAACGTATCATATTATCCCATCGGAGACAAAATGCCCATAAGACAGTTTACTGCTAAATGGTCAAATTACTAACTCACATTGTAGTCAATAAGTACAAGACGCGGACACGGCGTTAGAAAAAAGAATCAACAAACCTATGACCTGAAAGTAATGAATGTATTGTTGGTAAGTTAAATATAAGTAATTTTTGTATAGTCGATCGTGTATTAATGTGTAATTTAATTTTCAGAAATAATACGACGAGTGTTGTACACCATCCATGATGATAACTATAAGAAAATCCGTCGGCATCTATTTGGCAAATACAAAAATTAAACAATGATACTTCACTTCAACTTTTTCATATTTTCGGTATTTTTATAAATATAAGTGTTATTTATAGATATCTATTAAATTTTATTTGATTATATGCACCTATTTGATAAAGTCCAAATTTGTTTATTGATTAATTATTTATTTTCAATTTTACACTATTTTTGTTAAACACGAAAATTTCTTTTTTGTTAATTTTTGTATTGTAAGTATTGTTAATAAAAAGAAATTTTGTTGGAAAATTACAGAAATTGTGCCGAAACATTGAAAATAAATAAATAATAAATTAATAAATCTGGCCTTTTTTATCAAGTCTTTATATAGGTACTTTTATTAAAATGAATTAAAATTTTAAGATATTGCTGAAAATATGTTTAACTTTGTATTATAATTAGTATGTACAACTAAAATATTTTATATCCTTTTTTCAATAATAAAATTATAAGATAATATAGTAGTTTCTTATTTATACCACTGTAACATAAGTAAAATAGTTCCTAGTAATATAGATTTTAAATAACTGGTATACATCTCTATTATATCAATACGAGAATGACAAAATATCTTATTTATATACATTAAGATCAGAACAGTATAAAAAAAATATCAATACAATCTCAAAAAAGTACATGTTCCTGATGTTTAAGATATAGAATCTACATATCTTGACAATATAGCTTAACTGCGTAGGTTTTACATCAAAATTCTATATTGTGATGATAAGACAGACCGTCACATTGTCTTATAATAATATGTCGGGAAATTATGTTACTTTTAGCTAAGTGTGCTGCTAGGGAGGGTTGTACACATACATATATATATGAATGGCTATAAAGTCAACACAGACTAACCTCTTTTCCTTCTCTGTTTTTCCACCTGTACCAAACAGTAAATCCTGGTCGCCAATATTCGATCATATATTCTTCCGCGTACTCTTGCCCCTGGCCATTCCCGAAACGGCCCTGCGTGCGAACTCCCGCAATCGCATGCAATTCGTCCAGATTAATTTCTAAATATTCTTTGGCATCGCGTGAAACCATTTGTCGCGGACACCATGCTCCACCATTTTTATCGTTACGTAATCTGTAATACAAAGACATTTAGTATCGATTACGGCCCGATGGATATTAAAAGGGTCCGGCAATTTTTTAACGTCTCTTTTTACCGATGGACAGTTTAAACGTCCATTTACGACTATCAAAAAGCAATTAATCAGTTTTGTTTTGTTTTACTTGTTTCCGTTAACTTGTATTTATAATTCCAGATGTTACAATATGAATAGAACTTAAAATTTAATTGCGAATCGTGCTTCCGCATGACGCTCCCTTTTGTACATTTTTTAGTTTCGCACGACAGCTACATAACAAATCGTGCCGCGCAGGAAATTTAAATGTTTTATGCGTTCGAATAATCCTGTTAGTTTAATTTGGATATCGCTCGCAACGTGTGTAGATAAAAAAGCGCTTTGATATTATTATATCGGCACCTACGAAATCTAATGATAGGTATTTTATAACAGGTGCACTTGAAAATGTCAAAGCGGCGTTGTAGATTGTGTGGAATAATATTTCGCTAAAAGCATTTCCGGATCAATGGCCAACTTTAGCGTTGCCGGCTTGAAAGTGCTATTCCCCCGCTATTCGATTTCCCGAAATTTTGTCGCAAACTGTTAAAATGATCGTAAAACAGATCATCGGTAAAATTTAAAGTTAAACGCTAATGGCGTATCGATACGGATACTATTGTAAAATGAACGTGTTACCTTCCGTGTTGTGGTCCTACGCTGCCGGTGTCGTAGGCCGAACTTGCAGATATCGCCGAATCTTTGATAGTCCCAGATTCCATTCCCAGTGCCGACATGCAAGATCCTGTTAAAAATTTGTTCATATGAAGTGTAATTTCTTTTATTATTTTGGTTCGTTAAATTAACGAGCGCGCCATTAACTTGCGCGAATCGATTATAGGTACTATCGTGTGCGACTCGATTCCCTAGTGGCCGGCGAACATCATTTTCTAATTTCTCCCACTGCAATTTTTGCGACTTATTGTCGGTAGGTAGGTTGCAAAGGGACGTATAAAATGTTTTTCCTGTAAATTCGATTTTTTTCGGTGCGCAAAACGCGACGGCCAAACAGTAATTAGGAAGGAGAATTTTAATTACAGGTTAAATAAAATTGATTCTTATAATCGTGTTAAATGTGTCGAAAATGCATTTAAATGCCTATAGTTTTATTTAATTACAAGAGATACTTATTTATAAAATAAAAAGTTGAATAAACTGTTACTTCGTTTTTCGACTATTATAAAGAGTGATTTTGAATTAATGCTACGGAAAAAAAACTACGGATAGGTGAGATCGAAAGAAACAAAAAAACCTAAATAAATTGTTTTTCTAAAGTACATAATTTAGGAGTTGTTGCGATTATTTATATAATAATTTCGTTTTACACGAGTGAAAGTGAACCTTCTAGTGCATCTGCAGTTTATGACCTCCATTTATGTGAGAGTATCGATTGTGTGATTGTAATAGTTATTTTCATTTATTTGAAACATTTGAGTATTCGCCCGATTATCATAGATACACAATAAAGGCGGTTTCGCAATTGACGTGGACGTGATCGCGAACGGGAAGCTCTTTTGGGTCTTCACAATTTGATCGCGTATTTTTGCAGGTGCTGTCAACTTTTGAATATTGTCAGTGATTACGTCAAAGCTGAAAATAGAAATCGGAGATCGAAATACAGAAAATGTACATTTTAACTTTCGCGTTCCCGTTTACGATCACGTTCGCGTCAACTGTGAAGCCGCCTTTAGTCGATGATCGCAAAAATATTTACTAACTTAAGATTAGCCCTTGAAAATATTTCATTTTATTATCGTAGTAACCTGGAATGCCAGCAGAGATAAGGGTTCTTTTTTACAATTAGAGACGATATCACTTGCCCAAGTTAAAAGAGAAACTGCCCGTTTAATTTTTCGGACAAAATTATCCTCCCCTCTTAAAATTAAGCTTGATCGTCAAATCAAAAAAAAAATTACTAAAGTTTTTTGTTATATTAGGGGTATTGTATTGTATTAGTATTTTGTTTGTGTTTTTTACATTAAATTCAAACAAGTTTTATTTTTAATCGATAATGTAATCACCCTCGTTATCAACAATCTTTTGCCATGTAGTGTGCAAATTTTCAATGCCGGATAGATAAAAATCAATTCGTTTTTGAGTAAAATATCTGGAGATGGCATTTTGGATATCATCCAAATTTTCAAATTTTTTACTGGATCTAGACTTAGAAAACCATCTTTGGTATTTACGGACGTATAATGCACTTGGATAAACATCGTAAATGTTTTTGGTAGCAACTGTTACGTTACTACCCTTGTGAAACTTAAAAAGCATACAATTCCAAATATGTTCCTCTTATAGTATTTGGCTCGCCATTTCACCCAAAATTGTAAAAAAAATTGAAGATTTAATTATTTATAAGTAAACAAGTCACACGAACCTTAAAATGTCTTTGCTGCGACTTTGAAGTACACAATGAGCTGATAAATGGTAAACAAATATTGATGTGCGCAGAAACAACATTACTTTCCGGTCCCATTAATATTAAACTCATTGTCAGCTACCTGTAACTTTATTATTAATTTTATTTAACCAGTAATCGAAATGCTCCTTTCCAATTACCGTTTAATCGTCGCATTTTGTGTGCCGCAAGAAATCAAACACGCAGCAAAAACGTTTTATACATCTCTCTGCAACCCACCTACCGGTCCTATAACCTACCTAACCGTCCCGAAATAAATCGATATTTTACTTTAAGTAGAACTCTCAAAATAAAAATAAGTCTCGAAAAATTGTGGCGGAAGAAACTGGAAAATGGATGCGATACAATATTTTCGTAACGTTTTAAATAAAGCGTAAAATTATAAAATACCTTATGAATGGAAAAATAGCATCAATAACTTTGGTAAAAGTTCGTAATCGGATATACGGATAACAACGTCAGATAATAATTATTAACAGCACTGCCTCTGAAAGGAAACGATCAATTCCTTGTAAATATTGGATGAGTCATGGACGATACGAAACCAGCCTTAATCCATCAATTAGACTGAAATCGATAGCTCATTAAATTACTTATACTTTTGACATTTATCCAAAACCTCGCAACTCTGACGAGAGTGCTTAATTGCTCGCTTTAACGAGTTATAATATTAAAATGTTTCCTTTTTGTAAAAATCGATCGATGTTTTCTCCTTACACTCTTACGTTCCGATTTTTACATTTTACATTCGCCCCCTAAACTACAACTGCACGCAGGAAATAGTACGAATAAAATTAACCGTAACCGGTAATTTCTAATTTATATTTTATCGTCGCAGTACGTTAAAATCCCACTTTATTTATTTAACAGAAAATGTCGTACTCGTTATGTGAACTAGGGAGGTATTTGCAAATCTATAAAACGTGATTTTAGGGAGAGATAAAACCTAACGAAATAGCAAGCCATTACACACAATAAACAGGATTTTATCAGTTCGCAGTTAAACATTAGCAAACTGCTAATACCGGTTTACACTTCAACGAAATAGCTTTAGATGCTGAACGCTGACACTGCTCATTACATTTCCCAAATCCGGGTAAACATTCGGCAAATGTAGCAGACCTACTAGCCGTATGTTTAGAAATGTCGCAGGAGTTTGCCCTTTATGTTTACTAAATGAGCTGTGCTTTTACTACTAACTGCTCTTTACACTACGCTCACAAACGCGTCGCGTCGTAAAGAAATGCTCTCGCAACGGCCGATTTTTGTATTTTTTTGTCGAGGTTTGCTCGTTTACATTTTTTCGGGCTAATGTTTCTTTAAAAGCGACATTTTTAAAATACCCCTCGAGTAGTTTACTTATATCAATAGTGTCAGATTTTCAAATTGAAAGTGACTACAACTAAAACGGCGGTATAAATTATTAATTTCGAATTTGTACGCAAACTATCCTTTCCAAAATTAACGGGAGGGCCTTAATAATTATTTTTAATGTGCAAAGGTTTTGTCGAACGAAAGTTGCTTTTTTTTCCTTTAGCTCATCGGCAATGCGATTAATTAAACGGCATTTTACCAAACTTTTAGCGAAAATATTTAATTAACCCTTTGGAAAGAAAGTTTCCCATTCTGCCCCCTTCGTGTAATCTATAATTAAAAATGGGCAGCTCGTGCATTTTATCGATGTCCGTTAAGTTTTTTTCGACGGCTCGAAATTTTTGGGGGCTCGAATTCTTTCCTAAAATCGAACTTTAATTGTCGAGGAAATTCTAAATTGTCGCTGCGCGTTATTTTATTTACGAAAAGGCGCGAGTTTACGGAATGATCGATATAAACTATATTTTTAAGGTGGCATTCTTGGCCACAGGTCTTCCCCCTGCTATTATATCAGGAGATAAATTGCCAATTTTTCGACTCCCTACTGATTTAACCCTTGTTCTGTTCTCTGGACGCTGCATCACATTCTAGAACTAACATTGGAAAATTCCTTTACAAAATCTCTCTCTGGAGCGGAAAAATATTTTTCAAAACGTTTTTGTAGATATATCTGCCGATTGTTTTCGATTTTTTTTTAATTGAATGTAAATATTTCGTATAGGTTCTGGGCTCGAAAACCGTCACGCGCATTTATTTGCTCGTTACAACCAAATGCGCGGTGACTTAATGGTTGTGAAAATTAATGCTCGACGATGTTATATGAATATACCTCTGTAGCGGTAGTAATCTAGAAGCGATGCCATTAGTGCGTCAATCAAAGTAATACATCTATGTGTGTACATAACCGACTTTGATAATAGAATTCATTTTTAACCACACGGTATAATTTAAAACAATTTCCAATGGAAACCACATCACCGCGTAACTGAAGTCATTAATTATAATTAAATTTTAGTAACACAATCCGAAGTCTCCACATCGTAATATAAACGAACAACGAACTGTATCCTAGCTTGTTAGCTGCTTACTTGTCGCATCTAACTTAGCAAGGGTAATTAGAACACAATGAATAATTTAACCCCGTCCTCATAAATACTAATTACAGAGACCGACTAGGCGCGCTTGTTGGGGATTTCAGCTCTATCTTTCTTATCTACAGACGTCTGCCACGGTTAATGAGAATTATCTTCAAAGATTTTAGTAAATATTTATTTTTGAAAACAAAGTCGAATTGTATATATCATTATTATTTATATTCACCTGATATAATCACGATATGCTAGAACGTGAAGCAACTAAATCATGAAGGCCTAAACTATTAAAAAAAATAGATATTTTTAAGTTTTAAGGTGTTGTGCTGATTTGTGAGTACTAGAGGTAGTTATTTTCGTATTAGGGGTGGAGCAACAAAATCTGGATATAATATAATGTAAAGCAACTAATTCTAAACAGTAAATTTATCAAGAAAATCAGAATTTTTAAGTAGTTGTGTTACTGCAGTGGGTGTGGGGGTGGTTTTTTCGTGTTAAGGGTGTAGCAATAATATCGGCAATAGAGCAATTTAGAAGTATATTTCCAAATACCGGGATAAAATTTCGCAAATTTCTCATATTCCGTTTTTTTGTCATTTTTTTTGCTGCAGCTCCTCGGCTATCCGCACGTTTTACAACTTTTTTTTCTTTTTAAATTCTTAAATTTATGTCTTTCACGTGTCTGCCTTAAATGCACAAGATAGTTTACGTATTACTCTATTTATTATAATTAATTCGTTGTCATTTATTATTATCACGCATACATTAAGTTTTAATCGATATTTTTAATAATTTAATTATCTATACTTTTTATAAAATTCATCAATTTTTATTCTTATTTTTTGTTATTTTAAACGACAAAGGTTATGTTCAAGCAACTACCGTATAGTAACAGGTATAATTCTAATAAAATCAAATAAAGAGAAAATACAAAGTTTATTTTGTGAATAAAATAACTGCAATTATACAGAACGATGTAATTTTAAATACAGAAACTTCAGGAATCGACAGATCATTTTTTTTTAAATGTTAAATTTCGAAAAGCCTTTAATTTCCAAGATAAAAGGTTTTGAAGTTGTTATTCTAAAAACGTTAATATCTACGCTTTTATTTATTTACATTTTAATCAATTTATAACTTCAAAATGAATTATAGCTCGTTCGTAATGGGTTGGAGATGACGCCATACATATTCTATTAAATATTTTGATTTCCTGGAGATTTACTTTATATTTGTTTAATACATTATCTCACAGATTTGAAGGCGTACGTAGTTAAAAATATATAAATCGAATGAACGTTTATTTAATAAAATGTGTATGATGTCATTTCCAGCTTATCACAAGCCAGTCACATTAATCAATTAAAAAACACTTCACAAAAAATACATTTTTTAAATGGAAAACAAGTGACAACAAGTTTTGGGTTCAATATTCAAATATGCATATTAAAAATTTGTATAACACTTATTTCATTCTAGTAAAACAAAATAAAATCAAACAATAATACTTTTTTCTCGAAAATTTTTTTGCTTATCAAATTCTATTGTATCAGTAATTATTAAGTACTTAACCCAGATATGCCTAATGTACTATATTTAAGACGGAATTTTGGGGGACACGAACTTTCGAGCATACCTTCAGCTTTGCAGGGGTACACGTTTATTCCGTCCTAAATATAGTACATTAGGCATATCTGGGTTAAGAGAATTAACAAAAATTATAAAACATTTAGTAAATGTAAAAGTCTTTCTTCTATCTTATACCTACCTATAAAAAAAAAACGTAGTTCAGAAATTTAACTTTAATTTAACACTATAATCGTCTTGCAAATGAAAAACGTCAGAAAAACATCTAGGTAAAATTGATTTTGTCGAAAAAGCTTTCTTAACACATTATTTGTATGTCACGGAATGTTTCATGTGTTGGAGAATATATATATGAGGAACGAAATATTCTGTTATTGTCATATTTAGTTGTGTGTTCTATTTACAAATTTCACGACCATTAATCACTCGACGAATTTCTTGACTTTTCCGCTAACAAAATTATTGTGGATTAAATATTTAATATATTATTGGTATCTTATTTCTAGTTATAACTTTTAATTTGCAATCTGCTATAAAATGCTTTTAACGTCAGTGCAAAATAGAGTAATTTTTTCATTTGTCTACCTATTTATTTTAGGTCGCACCAACAGCCAGGATGCGTCGTGTATATTTAATTACTTATTATATCTTATGGTATATTTCACTGTCTATGAAAAAAGTTTAAATAACTCTATGCAGTGTTTTATTAAAAAACATTCCATAATTAACATCGGTGAAGAGCCATTAATATTGAAAATGCGAGAAAATGTCATTAAAATAAGTTGTTCAAAAGTAAGAGCTATGTCGCTATGCAAAGTTACGGAAAAATCTCTCTACTTTGATAAATATGTAGGTGAAACTGCGAAACATATAGTATAAAAACGGAAACAGTTGTCGAATGAATCTTTCTTTTTATTTTACGTGAAAATTCTATTTAAATCACCGCGTTCACTACAGTGCACTTCTAATTATTGAATAAATTATAAGTTAATAGATTGTACATTAAAAAACAAAATGAACGCAACTAAAAGCTTATTCAAACAGTCCCCCGCCTAAATTGCCGCATAATTCTACCCTTCTTCTAAATCATTGGTAACTCTTCTTAATTTCTGCAAGAGGTGTAGCTCCGACCTCATCTCTTTTACTGTTTTTAAATCATTATAAATTTTGCTTTGGTATAAACTAACTTGTTGCTTTGGTTTGCTTTAAAAGTAAAATTCATACTTATTAAATCTAGATTTCGAGGTAGGCAGAGGATTGTGAGCCAGATCTATCAATCCGTTTATCTCCGAATGTATTATTCAACCAATTCCTTATTAACAGGCTGTGGGCCGCAAGTGTTTTGCTGATAATGAATTTTTTGTCGGTTTCACTTATTTATCAAAGTTGAGCGACTTTTTCACAACTTTGTATAGTGACGTAGCTCTTACTTTTGAATAACTTTTTTCAAATCGCATTTTATCGTATTTTCAACATTAATGGCCCTTTGTATGTGGCTTAACACCCCTAGTGGAGTAACGCGCTGAGCTTTCCAGATCGATTTTCTCGGGGTGGATCAGTCTAATGGCCCTTTACTGATGTTAATTATTATAATAAAAATACAATTCTTTGGTCGAATTAATATTCTATAATAATAATATTCCAACCAGCGCCGAAATGTTCCGCCGTTAGTTGTACCAAGTTTATATTTATTGGCTTATTAACATAGCTATTTATTCAAAATTATTTGTCATTTACACCTATCGCAAAGTCAATCCGGGGACACGCTATATAACGTTCATTAATTCGTTATTGATTAAAATTTCCGCATATATTACACTTAAAAAAAAATCTATCTAACATAGGAGTATTAAATAAAACTTGTGTTTTATTTCATGAATATTTATAAACAATTATAAACTTCAAAGGTTACGGTAATTTATTTTCAAGTTGCGTTCGGAAATATTTCTTTCGATAGCGTAGCTACGCGACGTAGGTACGCTCTATGAAAAATTCATATCTGCAAAATACAAAATTGATTTTGATCTACATTCGAGAAGCCCGGCTGAATATTTTAGTAGATTATTAAATTATTAGGTTCAGATTGTGTAAACAATTGGGATGGAAAATCTCGAATTCTTGATTATAAAGTCTGCGATTCCGTAATATCAGACGTCGTAAGGTTTTAGCGTTTGAACATTATACTGAAGTTAGTATACACAAGGGAAATGTATGTCCGAATTTTTATTACAAGTTTCGCGGCATTTAATGTTTTTGTACTTTTTATGTACGTCAAAAATCTGATCCTCTCTATATGTTGTTATCGACTAATAAGGTCCTCGATATCTCTCTTTCTGTCTCTCCGTCGATGTGTTAGGTGACCTTTTTATCAGAAAGTAATTTTACTGTTTCGGATCAAATCGTTTTTGTTCATTACGCGACGATGATTGATTAATATTCGAATTTCGTGACGTTATAATACGGTTGTTTGTTTTTTTTAATATTAACTTTGAATCATATATACTCTATGTTTATACTATTACTTAGATAAACGTAATTTCGAATTTGTTTTATGTTAGTGGCTACCTATCTTTTTTTTCCATTATTTTGTTGGACATTGACTTTTACGGATCCGTGTATGTTAAGTAGTATAGGTACTTTCTATATAATCTCTTTCAAAAATGAAACAACATATATTAGAAGCTTAAAAGCCTCATAAGTTTAGTTGTCTGGAGAATACCACAGCATGCAGTAATCGTTGTTGCATGTAATAAGATTATTCAACTAATCACTAACAGGATCTCTAGCGATTAAGTTTGTTGTTATAAAGTTACGGTTATGTATAAACTGGAAGTTGCAACTCGCTAATATTTGTCAAGTCTTGCAAGGAAGTTAGTCTCCAGAGAAGGCGGCACGCCAACAAATTAGATTATGTAACTTTAACAGACTCAGCATTCTTCGGAACAAACGTGTCAAAGGCGTCTTTAGAAGTAAGCTCGTTTTCTTTAACGCGGTTTTCGAACACCCCAATGTACACTTTGCGTTTTCTTTTTTGACTGAAAATTAAATTACACGGGACATCAAGGTTTCTCGAACTTCCCCCGACATTTTCTAGGATTAAGTTACTTTGATGTCTGAGGCGTCGTTCGGTTTAAATTGAATGTAAATTTCCAGCTGCGTTAAAAATTAACAAATAAACGACAGGTTGAAAGATAAAACATGCTTTTCTTTTATATATATATATATATGTGTGTGTGTGTGTGTGTTATGTACTTACCTACGCAAGCTTATACAGTGTCCTACAACAGTGCGTCGATCCTTCCTAACGCCCCGGCTGTTAAAGAATTTTAATTTTTGAAGTATAGCTTGCTTATGGAAGATTTAAAAAAAAATTGATCGGATTACATTGTTGAATTACATCGGAATACCTATAAATATATAAGGTTTTCCATTTAAAAAATAATAATTTTTGAGTTACACACCAAAAACGGAACATTCTGTATTGTTCATAATAATTTTAGGAAGTAGATCTTTTTAAACCGTTGAATTTTTGTCGGAAAGTTTTTTCTCCATCGCCAACGGCCGCGGCGCTAGGAAAGACCGACTGTTGCAGGACCCTATACATGTTTCCCTTTAAATTTACAAGATTATAATGGCAGTTGCCTACCTAATTCCAGGGTAGTGGAACACTTGAAAAGCTCGAATAATAAATGTATTATAATGACGGAAGTTGACGATGTGATAGTGCCCATGCCGACCGTTGTCATCATCACATGCCCTGTTTCATGGCAGCTTAAGGACCGTAACCCTCACACGCACAGGAAAAACACGCGCACGCACCCTCACATTCGTTTTTCAGAACGTCATCTTGGCTTCGTTTAGCTTCAATGTGTGAAAGCCGTGATTGATGAAAGATGTAGTTGCTTCGTTTCTCGCGCATAGTCCTGTCCTGTAAAAGAATTCTAGATTATCATTTATCCAGACTATCCGTTTAATTAGTTACTTACTGTATGTAGTTAATTATTTTAAATTTAAAAAAAAATTGTTCGACATTTGTTCGATTTGTTTCGACAAACCAAACGTGATTTGCAAGTAAATATGCTTCTGATGATATTGGATAATTCAAAAGTTTTCACTCTATGCGCAAATCCATAGTCTACCCAAAATGATTAGTCGCCCGTAATATAAGTACCTAATTAACATCCAACTGGTCGTCTAATTATCAAACTAAAAAGAGCACGCAGTCCCTGCACGTCAATGATTATAGGAATATATTCCTTTGTCAATGGAAATAGCTTTTTCATTCCATTAATTAAGGATATTTTTTAAAATTTAATTAATTTATGTTATGCGTGTTCGTTTTATCGATTATCAGACCGAATATTACGGCTTTTGGTGTAGTATGTATTTTAAACATTCTTTTAGGGTGGAAATTCGGAACGCGCGACACTTCCGAGCTTCGACAATTTAAACAAATTCAAAATTTTTATCGAAAACGATTGAATTTTTAAGTAAAACATTAATTTTATACAAATATTGTATATATGTAAAATATAAATAAGTATTAGGTGCTACCTACCAAACAATTCTTTAACACATTTAGTTTATAATAAACTTTTAAGATCATTCATTACATTTATTGGTGTTAGGTATTAATAATGATTAGTTGAATACGAGAACGTGGAGTTTCATAATTAATACCGAATAACAGTTTTGAAACAAACGCCGAATTTGACATCTACCTAAACTTTAATTAAGCCCGTTTTTCTGCTTTTCCAAACTTTTTTATGTTCCATTTGGTAAAGGTATTAAAATTAATTACATTAAAACTTTTTACTTATCAAATTAAATTAGTTAAGTACTAACTAACTACTAAAAATATACAGAAGCTTACGGTGGTGTCCCTGGTATAATAAATTAAACAAATATTTAGAACTTTGTCTCAGAAATACGGCACAGTCTCTGTGTATTAATTTTATTAATTACACTGGCATCTATAAAATAATTAAAAGAAGATGGATAAAACGTAAACGGTTTAATTAATTTATATTTTCTTCTTCTTGAAATTGGTGTGGTAAAATTAATCTCCTGTACCAGTGCCCTAGCTACACTTATCGAACCCTACAATAAAGAGACGCTTTGTAAAAAAAACTCCCATTCTTCTATAAGAAGTTACAAGTTTCTTTTATACAGGTCTTATCTATGTATAGTATTAGGTTCTGTTGTATGTTAGAGTGTAACGTAGTTGGTAATAATTGTAAGTGAAAAATGAGGTTGGCAACAAGCGAAAGCGGCGGCAATTGTTATAAAATATATAAATAAGTTTGTGAAATAAAGTTAATTAAATACATTAATAAAGTAACAATATTTAATGCAACGAAATATAAAACAGATTCCGTTGCTTTAGTAGTTAGAAATACAAGAAACTGTATTCTTTCACAACTTTTACGGCCCACCTAATCTACTTAATATGCATTAAAATAATACATGACACAAATTTATTATTAACTCGCTAGTATACCGAAATACTTAATCAAATGTAGGGAACTTCTACGCATAAACTATGTAGATATGGCCTATCCAAACCTATATGCAATCTACGTCATCAAAAAACAGTTACCAGATTGTTTATTTGTAATTCGGTTTAAAGTTTGGAAAGCGACATATTCTATAGATAATTCACTTGCGCACATGTTAGATGGTATAAAGAAAGACTACAATTTATTAGAACTGTCAAAATACGAGGTACGAGGTCATCGTCTAGTAACCTTTTATTGATGACGTGTTGCATATAGGTTTGGACGAAGTGTACCTGTCTAAATTTGAGTTTTCAACAGACAAAACCACTCACGTTATTTTAATTATTTTCGAATAACGCAGCTGCAAATAGAGTCAGAAATTAATGGCCATTGCAATATTACAGAGTTAGCAATGCAATAACTCAATCGCGGGGTAATAATCTAAAAGTTATATCTACCGGGAGTTGAGTAAGTTCAGATTATGTATACTACGCTTCGTCCAAACCTATATGCAATCCACGTCACGTCATCAATAAAATGTTACTAGATGATGACGTTTCACACGGTGCTGTCACCTCGTACCTCGTATTTTTACAGTTCTAATAAATTGTAGACTTTCTTTATACAATCTAATATGTGCGCAAGTAAATCGTCTATAGAATATGTCACTTTCCAAACTTCAAATCGAATTACAAATAAACAATCCAGTAACTTTTTTTTTGATGACGTAAATTGCATATAGGTTTGGATAGGCCATATATATTGTATTTCCCACGGCATTATTTCTATAGTGTAGAAGGTTTTTATTTAACATCATGCGCTCGTTCAGATAAAAACAGTTTGATATTTGTAACAAGCAGCCGCAAATTTATCGATTCCGAATAAAATTGTATCACCTTTTACGGCAAAAAAAATGTCATTGGTATTTTAAAATAAATAGGTATTGGTTTTATCTCTCGTCAAATATTGAAATAAGTAAATTGTAAATAAATTATAACTACTAATTATCTCCGAAACATTACTACAACGCTTCGACGTTGTAGCCACTTACAGTTAGGTATGTACATAAATAATCCGAAAGAAAATTTAGACATAAGGTAATGCGCAATAAGCTCTATTTTTCATGATTTTACATTAAATAACCGAATTACCAGTCGCCCTTTCCAACTAATCTCAATGAATTAAGGGTCAGGATCACTTCAGTAATGGAGACAGTTCGCCAAATGTGTAGAGCGAATGCGGCATAGGTCGAATACCGTTGAGATGTCTGCAGGATCACTATTGGGATTCACATCGAAATGTAATCAGACATTAAAGAATATTTAAAGTAAACTTGAAGAAATGCTTATTTTTAAAACTGGAAATCGTATTACACCTGATATAATAAAAGGTGGAATTATAATGTACAGTGAAATTTCTCGGTAGCGGACACTCGCGGGACCAAAACAAATGTCCGTTAATACATTACATACTAAAAAATAATGCCGGGACCTTTAAAAGCGTCCGGTATTTGAAAGATTGCGTTATTTTGAAGATGCCTGTTAAGGGAAGTTTCATTGTATTATATTCTGTAGGGAAGAGTAAGCACAGAACAACACAGCACAGCACAGAGAATCCATTTTGTTGCCAATTTTATTGTAGAACTTGTTTTAATACGTAATACATAATACAATGAAACTTCTCTTAACGGACACTTCCATACAACGGAATCTTCCAAATATCCAACACTTTTAACCCTTATACTACAGTGTGGTTACTGGAGACCCCATATGCTCTTTAGAGGTGTACATTTTTGGAATAGTTTTCCCTAAAATTCCAAAAAAATAACTTGACTTTGTATAATATAGTATAGTTTTGTATAGTTAGTTTGTATTGCATGTGTCGTTACGGTACATTAATTTTTGAATATTGTTTTGCCCTATGAAGAATCTGAGAGTGATAATAGAGAATTATGGAAACTCTTTTGATCGTTTAGAAAATGAAAATGAAGATTTCTCTGAAGTGAAATCGAAATTACGAATCTGACTCCCGCGAAGACAATAATCAACAATATAACTATTACTTTAACATAATCAATTTAAACTTTCAAGAACAAGGTAAAAACGGATTTATTTAAAGGGTCAAGGAATAAACTTAGTAAATGGCATTTAAAGTCACAAAAACCAAAAACAGTGTTTTAAGGTCAACAATAACCCCACCGGTATTATGTGTTATAAAAAACAATTGGTAGTATGAAGGTTAAAAGTCCCAGCATTGTTTTATAGTGTGTAATCTATTTCGCATTAGCGAGAACTTCTTAAAAACGGGCATTTTTTTGGCCCCGCGAGTGTCCGGTATTGAGAAGTTTCACTGTAGGAGGTATTTTAGGACGAGTAAAGAAAGTTTGTGCCGTTGGCTTAACTGACCACCATATGATATGCGAAAACCATACAAGACTTTCAATTTTGAGGGCATAGCTTTCGTAATATTTCAGATATCACAAAAATTATAAATGAGCGGCTCTCCATATTGTAAGGAAAACACATTTAAATGTTACAAATCAATTTGAAAGAAAGTGGGGCCCATCGATTAACCTAACTCTACCCTATAGATTTTTAAAAGCTTTACCTTTATTCAACCTAACGCCTGTATATTCGGTTTTACTTAATACACGCACGTACACATTACCATTTTAGACTGCAAAAAGAAAAATTATATAGCTCCTTTTATTTTGTATTTAAATAAACGAGTATGTTGTCCACTGCAGACAACTTGATATTATTCAACGTCCGAAACGCAATGCGACGTCGAGTAACCTAGCGTCTAACACCGTACCGCTCGCTCAAGAACGATGCAAAATATTCGCCCAAGTCGCCATAGTTATGCTTCCAACGTCGACGAGAACGTTCGGGTTGACTGCAAAGGACGGCATATTTAAAATGTTGGCTTTATAAAATTAAAAACAGAGACTGAAAACAAGAAAATTAAAAAATAAAAATTAGTTGTTAACATTTAGCATCTAGTTTAGGATGCCATTCTGCCTTAAAGCAAGTATAACGTTTTAAATCAAACTATACAGGGTTGATTTTCGATAATGGATTTTAAGAAATATCGCTAACTTTTAAAGTCACTTTCAGACTAAAGTCGTTTGCTTATATATGAATCGCTTGGTGAGCCGCCTATGACGAATACACACGCGTTAAATGTCTGGTTCGAACGGCTCTAGTCTGAAACATGTAATAAAACTACATTAAAAAACAGATTGATGCATAATAATACTTGAATTTTCATTACAAAAAAAATTAATTAACAAATTAAAATACGCACCGGCCAAGGCCATAAAAAAATATTCGCCACTAGGCATTTATTTAAGTATCTACGAACAATGTTTGCGAAGCACGTTAAGAGTTCTTATTGTTATGATTTAGGAGGTATTTTGGGTGCCGCCAAAAAATTATGGGTCTTATTAAAAAAATTATTGTCTTATAAAAATTTGTATTAGAGGAGAATATTGTGACCTTAGTTGCAGTTATTATTTATTAAAAAATGATTAGATTCAAAAATCTTCAAAATACGCAGACACCAGCGCCGAAACCAAATAAAAATATATAGTGCAAAAAATAATAAAATAATAATTTGAGGGCAAGGAATTAAACAAAAAACATTCGTACGTTATTCATTTCGCGCGAGTTGGTGTCTTCGCATTTTTTGTTTACTCTTATTTCTAATTTAAAAACTATATTATCGGTTTTGCACTACTTATACCGTATTTACTCGCGCACATTCGATATTTAATTGAGAAAAATCAATTTGAGATCAATTTCCGTGCGTTTTGAGATGTACGAGGGACGTTTCCAAAGTTATGAAAATTGCTTTCGCGTACAGACAAGTTCTGAGAGATTTTAACGACGATGTTAGTCGATGCCGACCAGTGTGATTCGACCGATTAGCGCATATATGCAGGTGTGTTTTTAAATGTTAATTTGGCCGCTATGGAAGGCGCTTTCTCTCTATCGCTGTGGCCGAAAGACTGTCAAATACTCATTATTTTCTTCTGCAGAGAAAGAGATTCTGCAGCCTCGTCAAATACTCGATGTAATTCTTGAACGATTTCGGTCATTTTACCGCCCTCTTCTCAGAGATAGAATATAATGGCTCTTTGAGACTGCACAGCGTCTTCCATAGCGGCTAAATTAGCAGTTAAAAACACGTCTGTATCCGCTAAGCGGCCGAGTCGTGCCGACATCGACTAACATCGTTGGTAAAACCTCTCAGGACTTGTCTGTATCTGAAAACATTAATCATTAACCTTGTATTATTCAGCAGAATCGCAAATCCCAGAATTTTTTAAACATCCCTCGTATTAGTTAATTGTTTGATTTTATTTGCTGGAGTGACATGTTAGTGGTCTATTTACGTGTGTCTAACTTTAACCTCAAACTAGGAGGGGCGGGGGCGATATGTCTCTAAAAATGTCTAATAGCAAGGGAAACTAATAAGGTTGTCATTATTGATTGTTCTTTATAATAGTATTTAAATTTTTTAATTTCGGTCATTATTTTCTCGAGTACTCTGAAACAGTTAAACGTTAACAGTTATTTGTTATATGTACCTCAAAGGACACCTATTTTATTTTTGATGGGTCACCATTTAGGATTTTATATTCTTTTATCTTTCCTAGTCTAACGAATAAATTTTACCTTGGCCAAGTGGCGATAAAATATTTTAATTTTAAATAATCATAATACAAAAATATATATACCTAAGGTAATTTTTATAAGAAAGGTGCAGTTTAATCTTTTATCGGTCAGCGCAGACACACATTTATTTGGAAACATTCGCATGTGGCGAGATAACGTCAGTGTCTGGCAAGAGAATGTGTATTGTCGTAAGTGCAGGTGTCGATTAGCGATTAGAATAAATTCTTTTACATAGACGTATTTTTGTGTTCTTTTTTCGTGCTTGTGCGGCTCGACTAATTTCTCCTAAAATTATAAGACGAATGCGATGGTAAAAGGTGCGCTCCTTTTCATTACACTCCATATTTTATGTTGTTTGTGTGTTTTGTTCTTTCGAATTAACACTTTTTGGCACTTCAACGGTAGCTCCATTTTATTAAGTTTGAAACCGAATTCTACCTACCTAGTTTAAACTTACTTTTTAATATTACATTTTAAGATTTTAAACTGTTGGTTAGGTTAATGCGACTATGTAAAAATAAGATAGATTAAATTAATCATTAACACGTTTCAATTGTTTTGTTGGCAATATTAATTTTTAATACATTAATGTCAACTTTTAAAATTGCTAAATGCAGAAGTGAAAACATCAAAATTAAACATCAATTTTTATTTATTAACCTATTATTAATTCTGTAACGTTTCTCGTTACACATTCAATTTTACATTTGGGTATGATCTATATAAAATCAAAGTTGCTTCGTCGATAAAACAAACCACACCTGCATTTGTTTGATAAGAATTTCCAAAAAAAATAAAGTTTGATTTTTATGTAATAAATGATTGTCTATGAATTTCTAATAATTTACTCTTTTATTTATAGGTATACAATATGCCTGTTAGTGCGGGAGTGTCGTTACGCGAGTGTCGATCTTCTATTGACTGGAAAGGACTCTCGGGATGCACGACCAGCGATGATAAGGTATTTAGATGTTTAATTATTATTACTTTAATTCAAGTTTGAATATATGGAACTGTTCAAACATACCTACCTACTTAAAATCTTCTGACCGATTACACCATATAAAATTTATATAATCCAGGATTAAGTTGCTAATGGCCATGATAATCAAAGTTTTTGACCGATAGGAAATCATTAAGTATTAATCGATTAATTTTGGATTAGTTATACTTTGTTTAAATATTCGGTTTGACGCAACCGATCCTTAGAAGCGTGAAAATTACTTTTAGGAAAAGAACGTTTCTTTTATCTTCGTTCTAAGATAATTTGACGTTTCAAAGTTCTTTCTGTATATTTAATCCATTCTACATATAAAATGTACGCATCAGAAAAATTGTTGAATATCAATGCGAACTCAAAAAAATAATCACGGATGTGGTCGATATGGGTCAATTGGTGTGAAATCATTTCGATTTTTAACACTTTTTTACCTCACCTACTTAGATTTTAATAAAACTTGTCATATTTTTCAAATTGTCTTCTTTTATGCCTGTTTTTGTTTAATTATTTTAACACTTTGGTTCCTAACTAGCATTTTGAGTAAGATTGGCGAAATGATAACCTTTTAAAATTAGGAGACGTTTCGATTATCACATAGTTGTCGTGCAAAATTACTCGAAAGTTTCTATTACTTCGTTAGTATTTTTGAATAGCGACAATAACTACAGTTACAACAAAAATATTACCTACTATTAAGTAATTTTTTCTTTGGAAACATTTGTGGAGTTTTTATTGCTTCGAAAATAACTTTGAAGTGCATTATTACTAACCGTTAAGGCGAAAATTTTGCCACTCATAGTGATTTATATTACAATACGCTATTAAAAAGTTGTTTTACCTATATTGTTGTAATTTTAGCGTTTTATTTTATAATATGTAGGAACGTCGTGGCGGTTCCTGCTAAACATACCAGAATAAAAGTGTATAGTCATTTGTTTAATTTTAATAAGAAAGTTAAAAAGCAATAAAATTGTGTATGAAAACAAATTTAAATTATGATTATAGAATTAATATCTAGGCAATTGAGATCGCAGCAAGTTGAATGTTTTGAAAACGCTTCTGCTTCTTACCTTCATTTAACAAGTGTTAATATCGACAGCCCACGGCGATCTCGGTTGTCTTCCTGTCGTACTATACTGTTGTTATTAATAACCGCGATAGTGACATTATTAATCATTTTAATAAAGAAGATAGTTCTTCTTAAAGTTAAAATTTTAAATTAGAGAATTTTGCCGTTTTATGGTAAAAATAACTTATACGAACATAGATTTAATTAAGTACCATTACTTATTTCGGACAACTTCGAAGTAATTAAAACAACAAAGTAAAATATTTTAGTATTTATGATTATAAAGTTATTTTTCTTTATAATATGGGCGTAGATTTCCCATGTGTCTAAAATTGTACTTTAAAAACGACCGAGTTCTTCTTATATATCGTAATAAAACGATTTTTTGCATTATATTCAAAAAAATTGCAAACTATGTATCTATGTTTTAAATCAAATTTTTATAGAAAAATTAAGTATTTTTGATCGGTATGAATTTGCATGAAATACATGAATATATGAATTTACGTAATAAAATTTCCCTAGTTTGATAATAAACTAGTAAAAAGTTAGTAGGTACACCTATTAACCCCTTATTATTAATTCTGATGAAAAGTAATTCTACACCTGATATAACTTTTAAGGGTTATAATTACGTATTTATTACTTAAAACGCTAGTTGGGCGAACACTCAATAATTATAAAGGTGGGTCCGCACGACACAGACATCTGTGTAGACAAAAGTCTGCGCGTACTCTTTCGTCCACCCGTCGAACTCAAGTCTGTGCGTACATGAAACCACACGTCGACCATGTAAATTGCATAGACTTTTGTCTGCGCAGGTGTCTGTGCGATACAAGTTCGAGTAAAAGTCTGAGCCGTGTGGTTCCTCTATAAAGCGACGATTTATTGTATTGAACTTATTTTAAATATGTCTTGTAGAAAATTCCTTTGGAGGCAAATGGAGGCAAATCCGTGTTCTACCTATTGGTAAGTAATTTTTCGTTTTTTATCGTATGTCTTTTTACCGGATTTATGGAGAGTGCATTGATCATAGATAGCCACACTGAAATGATATTTCAACCATTTCCATTTTTGAACTCGTTTTTGGGTAGTTATGCTATACTAATTCAGAATTTAACTTTTGACTAGAGAGACTAAACTAGTCACTTGTCTATGTACTTATATTGGTTTATAAGATAAATCTAACGCATTTTGTCATACAAGTGGGTAATACATGAGTTCAGAACAATAAAATTTTCAATCTTGTAGGTAAATTGTGTCTAAGCAAACTTAAAAACACAGAATGATAGAATTAATTTAAAAAAGAAATCCACAAGTGCAATTATTTGCTACCTTATAAAATAAAAAATAAATATAGTATATTAAATAGAAGTATTCTAATATTTCAGAAATACTTGCGCATTCGTTTCAGTAAAAATAAACGTACGAATAAGAAAGTTCCAAATAGACAGGCAAAACAACTTTTTCCCAAATAAACATTTCCAATAGGGATATGTAAATCTCTCGTGGAAATATTTTGCATTTATAACTTTTGTGTGAGATTTTCGTTTTGTAAATCTTGGAAATTCGGCTGTTTATGTTTACTAAGTTTTTCGTATCCGTAAGAGAATTTTTAGTATAAGCAACTTAAACTAATAAATATAATGGAAGACTCGAAATTGTTAGGCTCGAATAAAAGAAAACATAAGCGACCACTCCTGAACTTTCTTTCTGTGCGGGAGAAATAGAATAGATTCGATAAGGACCAAATCAAATTTAAGTTGAAATTTTGCGACGTCTAATTCTTCAGGGGGCCAATTGTCACTAGACAATTCAATTGGCTCGTGAGCTGAAATTCTGAAATATTAAGTTAACCCTCGGACAGCCTTCAATGCAAAAATATAAACGATCATTTTCTTTTAATATTCTTTCGAGTTTTCTAGAAAAATTGGAACACAATTTCATATTATTCTATCGTGTAGGTAATTTATATTATGATATTTAATTTTCATTTGAATGAAAACTGCGGTTCGGCGCCACTTGAAACAGACGAATCAGAATCTCGTTTCTGGTATTTTTAATTAAGTTCTCGAATGCCGCTCTTGCCATCTTCGTCGGAGATTGTCTCCGACGAAGTTCTAGTAAAAATAACTTTATATTAAAACAATATATCTAACTGTATATATCGTAGCAAAACTTGTGGATGTCCCGCTTAAATCTTATCGTGAGATAGTAGTTGGAAAACCGTTTACCTTTCCGGCTTCTTTAAACTTAGACAATAAGACTGATTAATGGACTTTCTTGAATTTTTCGACGTTGCATATTCGCGATAAAAAATTTTGAGGTTTAACTGAAGTTTGAAGCTATAAATACGTCACTTCTTTAAGAAAAGATCTTACTCCGAAAAACTGACGTTCCGAATGAAAACATTTGAACGTATAGGTATATCGCGCGGGACATTTTGCACTTGTACATTTTCATTATTATGCAGGTCGTGCCAAATACAAAGCAATTTATGAAATTAGTTATATTATCGATTAGAACTACTCCGAAAGCGCGGTCGCAATGACCTCCCTTCATTGATGATATACTTTACTCCGGATACATTTGCTCTTTAATTCTTCGCGACGAGTGTGACATAACTCCGCATTTTTCGTCGAGATGATTTCGGTACTTTTCTCACGTTTTCAAATCTGCAATGCTATTGTCGAACATTTGTCATGGTCTTATCTAGAACCGTTATAGGTTCTCCTAACTCGATTTGTAAAAGAGCAGGTGTGCAAAAAGATATGGCAAAGAGAGGATAACGTAAATATTATGAACACATATACCTGTCTTTTACTATCTGAACGTTTTGTAGCGACGCGTTGTCTGTTTACCTACATATTTTAGAAACATAATTAATTATGTCAGATTATTGATGTAAATTGTTACTAGCTTGAAAATGCTTTTAACTAATCAATCACTTTATAAATTCTATAACAATTACGTCTATATTGATTTTAAATTTGTAAATACAAAGTTTAGAAAATACTTTATAGTCTAATAGCCGGTGACATACTTTTTGGTACGTCATCGGGTAATAAATAAAGACATATTTCCTATGAAACATGTCTGAAATATCTTCTCGAAACGGGAAAAAGTCTTCCTTTAATTCTGTACCGATGGGAATTGATTTAAGTTGATTTTTCTTTGCGCATTTACCTATACGTCACGTGGCAATGAGATGCGAGTTTGTCCATTTTGTAGAGGGGTTTAAACTGTCTCCGAAACTCGTTCGGTTGTCACACCTGTCGTGTTCGTAGCCGCGACAACCCGATTTTAATCGAAACATTATAGATTACGACATTTTTTCGCTATCGAACAATGAAATAAACTTTATACGAAATGAAAGCTTAAAGTCCTCCGTTCGTGAATTTGTGACGGTTGCCAGAAGCGGCCCGATTGACGATGTGACGTATAAATGCGCAAAAATTTAGATAGGCGTATACAGAAAATTATGCATTTAAGACTGTGCACACGGGATTAGGTTAATGTTGAAAGAAAGGTTAATCCCGTAAGTTTCTATGCATAATAACCACATTTAGCGTGGAGAATATTTAAAAGGGCCGTTATATTTAATAAATTACAATATTCTCCTATCAATTATATTATCAAATTCATCAAAATTGGTGGCGATTAAACATATTTACTCGTAATTATGCATAATTGCCGGATTAATCAAACTTACCGTAACAGTTGTTAGGTTAAGGGCCGATCTTTTCATCTTCCATTTAATTTAATTGACACATATTTACCATAGAAACGTTTGTTCAAACAATTGTTTCCGTGGTAAAAATTTGTCGCGTAAATTTATTGGGAGATGAAAAAACTGGCCCTAAGGGCCGGACACATTTTTATCATGGAAACAATTGTTTGAACAAACGTTTCTATGGTAAATACGTGTCAATTAAATTAAATGGAAGATGAAAAGATCGGCCCTAAATGTTAAAAACATAATATATAGAACAAGTAATTTACTTTAAAATAATTTACTTGAAAATTGGCGGGGAGTACAATTATGGTACGTTGTTAGAATGGTAAAACATTTGTTTGAGTGGTCAGATGAAAACCCCACCAAAAGGGAAATCAGTTTTTAATTATTTTTATAACTGTTTAAATTAAAAAAAAAATACAGTACCTATTATTTATTGTTATTACGTATCTACCTAATATATTTTTTTAGTTGTACCTAATACAAATAACGCCGTTATGTATAATTTAGAGTATGTACGTAGGTGCGTATTAATAAACTAGTGTATTCAATACAGTGTAAGCGGAAAAAGTGCAACAAATGCGCCTTTTTAATTTACTTAATTCCGATTCAACGACTGCACCATTAACGCGTTAAACATTTCCTTTTCGATAACGTCGCTTGCTAAAAGTAACTTTGTTGGAAAAAAATGAGCGGACGAAGTAAATCAGTGGAAGCGTGATTAGTTTGCAGTGAACCGATTGATTCAAACTTCAGCTAGGTCAGACTAACAATATTTTTATTGTAGAGTTTGTTATTCTATCGCTATTTTGAAAAAAAATTATTTTCCGTTTGATCGAGAAATGTAGTCAAACTTTTTGAAGGATATTCCCTTAGAAGGTTTCGCTTTCGGCTTGTTATCAAGAAATCTTTTATTTTCGATAAACTGGTTGAAAATTCCACAAACTTTCACTTTTTAAATGTTAATTGCATGTTTTTACTTGTTTGTAAGTTCTGGCGGCCGATTTTGAAAGCTGCTTATATCTCAAAAAGTACTTAATGAATTTCACTCGAACAAACTGCATGCCGAAGATGCTTTATTTCTGCATAAATATGTTGTAATTTTATAATTTTTCGAAAAGGCGTTAAGTTACTCCAGCAATATACAATATATATTACAAAACGTGATTTTTACTCGTATTTTAAAAACGACCGGATTCATAACTCGATTATTCAAAAACTGTTAAACGGAGACCAACTTTATTTATGTATATGAGAGGCTTTACCGCAATTTTTCTGGAATTTTGTTAATTAATAAAAAAGTTACAGTAAAAAATCTTTTGCCACTCCAATTCGCTTATTTGGCGAGATATTAAAAAAATTCTCGTGTACACGTGAGTGGCAAAAGAAGGTAAATTACCAAGTAAAACAGTTAATAAAAATGTTATCAATAAAATGTTAAAACTAAAAAGTTAATGTTTAAAATCTCTAGAAATTATCTATAACATATTGTTAACTAAACAAAGTCCGACGCTTGCGTATTCGGGGCGCGAAGAGTGTGGTGTTGTGGTTACATCGCGCCTACCATTACTGCAAAGCGCCATTATGAATAACGTAAAGGAGATAGTGGAAATTATGTAATTAATTCTTTCTTTTTCATCATATGCTTAAAAGTCTATTCGCAAAACGTATGAAAAACATAAGTTTTTCTATAAAATATCATATTTCTCTGTTTTCTAATAATAAAGCGCTGAATTAATAGTTTCATTTCATAATGATCCAAACGTCATTTTTTAAATATGTTTAAATTCCGATATTCTTATCATAAAATATATCTATCGTTATATTACCTTTATAAATACATTGATGCATATTATAAGTAACTACATAATACTTACGAAACTTCAATATTCGTAATATTTCGTTACGAGTCCAAAAGTGTCAATCAAATAATATGCTCTTTGAATAAATAAAACGATAATGTAATTACTTTTGCCAGTTGCATAGGTACTGTTCGTCGGTTATGCGACATACAAGATTAAAGAAAATAAACGAGATAGGTACAGAAAATATGAGTTTTGGTGACATTAAATTTTTTATATCTCAGCCGAGACAAAATTTAATATATAAAAATTGTCGTAAAAGAAACTCGTAATATTTCAGGTATTCGTACGTAAAGCTACGACAATTGCATTAATCTTCGAATAACAGATATTACAATAGTAATCTAGAACTCCAGCTAACTAGGTATATATATACTTAAATATTAAATAAGTTCACATTCGCGCTATACTGTTAAATATAAAATAAAATTGAAAGTTCCTTCGTAAGTAGTTATACTAAAATAAGAACATCGATAAGGCTAAAACGTTTAAAATACGTAATTATTACGTATTCGCGTATATCTAGATCAATTTTGTGTACGGATAAAGTAACAAATAGGTATCCGTTTTGAATGTTCGTGAAAAATTTTAATAGAAGCGTAAGTAGTTGACGAAATGTGCGTCACCCCGATTTTTAAAATTTTCAATATCCAATTCAATTTTCAAATTTTTTAAATTTAGAAATCGAAGTAGAATTAGTTTTCGGACTTTTCTCACTTTTAAATGTTAAATGAAAGTTGATCATTGAATTAGAAATAGATCGACCGTGTGCAAAGGAATTCGTTAGCCAATAAAAAAACAAACAAACGTAGCGTAGGTACCGTGCGAAATTATTTCGCACTTTCTAGAACTTTGAAGATCTTCCCATTGAGAATCTTAATCAAGATTCTTTCAGACACCTTACAATAAAAAGCAGAAAATAATTGTACTGTAGAATTGTTCCGGCTTATTTTAATCCGGTTTATTTCTATTGAATGACCGTGGGATACGCGCGAAAGTTACGGTGAAGAAAAACACGGAGGAAAAAAAAACGCAAAGTTACATTACAAATTACAATAGCGCTTTAGCACTAAATGAAAACCTCTTTAACAAGCCAACAGAATGTGTTTAATATTTTCTTTAATTCAATTAGCATAAACGCAGTATCGTCTGTATAACGATATCGTTTTATCTTTTAACAGAATAAAATATAGGCCTTTATAGCGCGGTTTCTTTTTTAACTAGCGAACATTACAGACAATGAAGAGCTTCAAATCGATTTTGAAAAGAAAGGCGTGACTTGTAGACCTCGAAATAATACTGTCTATTGCAGACGACGTTCAAGAGGGAATTAGGTGTGATTATCTCGAGTGTCCGGCGTAGTTCGACGCCGGTAACCTCGATCATTGATTTAACCTACGGCGACCCCATATTGCTATAAATCGTGCAATCGCGGTGTGAAAGACCGTTTAATATGCTTTTAATTTTCATGCAATACGAAATGAAATTTAATCCTCTAACACATCGGCATAGAATTAATTCGCATGCATGCATGCACTTTTTAAATGAAAACCGCCCGAAACGTACCCGCAGAAAATTATTTGTACTTACCTACGGTTTTACCGTGCAATCGCGAAACGATAATTACGCTTTAACGTTAAAAATAACGTTTCGAAAACGACGTCTTTTATTAAAAGCTATACAGTGTATACGCGTTTTCGATAAGTTTTAATTAGCCCCACGTACGCTCGAGAATGTCGGTGCGGGTCCTCGAATTTTATTTTTACGTTTCTCTCTATCGCTTTTATTATTATAATATCCATACCAACGATGCAATCTAAATGGAATTTTTATTCAAATTAGACGCGAACATGTCCAATTACTTAAGGAAGCGTTGTCAACAAACATAATTTTCTTTCAAAATCTTCGGTACACCTCATTGACTTCGCGGAGTTCTTATAGGAAAAGTTTCTCGCTTCCGATCCTTGTTCTCTATTATTTGAGTTTCGTGCGACTGCCGATAACCATGAATCGAGTTACATCCTCTTCATTATCATATTATTTTGCTTCCAATATTTTTATGGGACGAACGTTCGGCATTGTTATAAATATTTGCCCTTAGGATTTTACGAGGATAATTGAGTAAAATATGAAAAGGCGCGACCCAGTAACTTCTTCGATAATTAACGCGAGATATAATTTGCTTTATAATTTACGAGATTATAAAAAGCATAATAAACTTGTGAAAGGGGCGAGTAATATGTATGAATAAAACAAGTCACGCGTACACAACAGCGGTCCCGAGGGCACAAATATGTTTGCGACATACAACAGGACGCGAGCATCTTGGATATTGGAATACTTTCCTAAAGGAACACATGCGAAGTATTTCCTAACAGACAGGAGTCTCGTCGTCAAAATGTCTTTCGTACATCTCCATCTACATCACGCTTCCGCCTCTTCATTGTCGTTTGCGTTTATTGGGTTCCGGCAACACTCAATAAAACCAAATACGTGGGCTGCGTGTTCAAGCATTTTCTAAATTTTTATATCGCGTAAAACGAGAGGAACCTGATTTAATGGATGTATAAGTGGATATTTTTCGTTTCAGTTGCTACTTCACATACATAATCCTTCAAATGAAATTAGAACGATAATACGTTCGTAGCGGAGGTGTACGGTACGTACCATCCATCGTTGCTTATAAAAGCGTTTCGATAGCTTTTAATGCCGCGCATATTTCCGGTGTGAAATTTAATTGAATGTAATAATAGAGTTCTGGTAGTAGGTAATTATATCTAAGTGATTTTGTAGTCGTATCTACTCTAACAACTATTTATAGTAAGTTTGATATTTCGACTCCCTAAACTCAAAATTATGTTGCCTATAGCACGTATTTCTTTCGTGCAGCACTTAAAATTCACATATTTTAGCCAACTTTACATAGGTATGTTCTAATACTATCTGAACCTATAGAATATTATGTCTATGTAATTGAATACGAGCGGTCATCGTACTTTAAACGCGAATAAACTGTAATGCGAAAAATTGTTAATTGCACTCATTTACGTTTATTTAGTATGATACAAACACCAACAATAGGAAACAACAAATAACATTCTAAATTAAAACTATTGTTGGTATGCAGCATAGAAGCTCGAATATCGAGAAGTATCAAAATGGAAAAACCAAAAAATTAAGAATAAGATAATTACAAAAGTATCAAACAAGAGTATAAAATTGAAGATGCCATTTTATAATCTATATACGTGTACAGGATAATTCCAAATTTCGCACCAACTCTAATAAAGTACGTTATAGGGGACCGTTAATGGAACCCAAGAAAAATAATAAAAACTGTGGTTAACAATTTAATGAGGAAACGAAGAAGTGCAGTAGATGACATAACTTCTTTATTCTTAACAATCTTGTAAGAAGAAAGAAATATTTTCTATAAACGTTCTGCCCATTATTGTAGTTCAATAAGAAAAAAAAAGGTTTAAAACACTTGTTTTACGCGTAATTTTAATGTTATTTGAGAAAATTCAAAGTTTTTTATGAAAGTGCTAGAGAAATGGATTTGGCTACGATGTTTTAAAATTTTGAAAAACAATAAAACAAACTTTGATCATTATTGACGACAATTTAATTATATTTGACGTTTTAATTAATTTTTTTATAGGTCCTCGTAAAAACAATAATAATAATGGACTTAATACACTGCCACTTACCAGACACGTCGCCAAATTTATCGTTCAATCTTTTGCGATTAATTACAAAAATACAACAGATAGAATTTTTTTCTTATTTTTCCTTTGCTTATGTTAATAGTCAACACACTGTAGAGTTACCATTGAGTGCACCATTTTAGAATCACTATGTACATATATAAATTAATAGTTATTTTACAAATATTTAATTAATTAATCTCCTAGCTTTTAGAATTGAATATTTTACGAAAAAAGCATTCTCGCATTTTAAGGTTTTAATATTTTTCTCGTAATTTTAATTTTCTTTAACGCTGCTAATAAAAAAAAACGGATAGCTAATATGTTGTATTCGGTATTTCTCTACTAATTGGGAAACTGGCGCCTATAAAGTGTCCCGCTACTTTTTTTTTCTTAAATAATAAAAACATCTAGTTTAAGACGAGAATAAGGATTAGTTACTCCGTGTGTAGTAGAAGGCCAAAGGAAATTTGAAGTATTATAGGATTTAAAGATGAAAATTTATAGATTTTGTGGAAAATTGAAACTGAGAATATTTTTAGTAAAGAAATACAACATTTTATTATTAAATAAACAAGTTTTATTGAGTATTCTTGGTAGCAAGTAATAAATAAGAAAAAGTTTCTTATACTTTGCTAGTTTCTTTTTTAAATATATATATATATATTTTTTCGTTTTCCTTCATTTTGTCGTGTTTTTAAGAATGATTCTTAAGGCGATATTTATCTTCTCTCTTTCTTGTTAATATTTCTTCTCTTGTTAAGTTATTTCTGTTCTTAGCAGGCACTTAGTAGGGCTTAATTAACCTAAATAGATAATAATACGAAATAAAAAAGACATTTTCTCAAAATTTAGCAACATTCATTATCGCTATTTTCAATACTTATAAAATATTCAAGTTTCTAAATAAGATATTTTCGAAAACATGTTCATGGACAATGATTTTGGATTGGTGATACGCCGGGGAACTGTGATTTTATACGTTTAAAAAATTTAACAAAAAATAATATTGAATTTTAACTTCATATAGTGGGTGTAGGTAAAATAAACTATAAACTTTCAGTTTGCGTGGAAATTTAAGCAAACGAAACGTATTTTATATGTAATATTTGTGTGAGACGCCGATTTTCTCATTAGTGGAAAAATGTTCACTTTTTAGATATAAAACGCGTTTTTTTGAAATGAAACGACGTTTCGTTTAAATGAGATGAACAATGAACTAGTTTCGGTTAAAGATTGTGTGGAAAAACACTCGAACAGATTATACGAACGTGTTGTGAAACTTCCAACAGGAAAAAATAATTTAACCCATTTAACTAAATAGATTAAAGACTGCAAAACGCCAATTGTTGAGTCCACTTCAGCGCCTTTATCCACTCGAACGCGTCGACTCTTCAAGAGCTACATTGACTGTAGAAAATGGAAACGAGAAACTAAAGTCGATGTTCCGATTTTAGCTGAATATTTGAAACACGCTGGATGTCGAATCCAGAAAACTGTATAAGTAAATGTGGGAAAGTAACCGATATTAAATGACATGACCACTACACTACAGTAACTTGACACTACGCGGAGGACATTACTGAAACATGTACCTACATATATGTGGATTACTTTCAACTTGCCCACTAAAATGAATTTTGTTTAACAACAATAATTTATTTATAATGTTTTTATTATTATTTAGTAAGTCCAGCAATTCTTCACAAAATTAGAATCTCTGTCGCTTGCTCTATTCATTAAGTTCCCCGAACGACTTTGTAAAGGGGGCCAATTAAGGTTTTTGTGTAAAATTTGATTAAAACTAGGTATTATTCCTCAAAAAGACGGGCAAGGTTATACTGTCAAATTGATTTGTGTGACGTTGTGTTTTCTTTGTCAGGAAACTTGCTGTTACTTTCTTCTTGATGTGTCGGCAGTAATTGCTACTGTAACTAATTACAGCTTTTCAATTTCAAAAAAGGCAAAATCATTTTCGGAAAAAGTATCTAAATTCAGAAAAAATGTAGATGCCTCCATATTTAAATATGTGTAGATATATAATGAAATTAATTAATTATATAGGTTAGGTAGGTACTTAATTTCGTTTTAATTTTTGTTGTACGAAAAAAAAATTTATAACTAAAGGAAGCATTATCGCTGACTTTACCGTACTTCCCTCGGCGTCTTCTTATAAAATACATTCCGAAATGGAAATTGAAAAGGTATAGATTGTATCTCGTTAAACATCTCTACAGCCATAACGCTGTGTTACACAAACCAGCACTCAATCTCAGTTAAACTCCACCAAGTATAATTTTATTATTGCAAGTTTAAAAACAATACAGCGAATAATATAGAAATTAAATTTAAGGGACATCAGCCACCTCTATGTCTGACATACCCTGTAGGTATTTATAAGATTTCTCGGCCGTAAGTGTCGCGATGAGTAAAACAAATGCAACTGCGAATACTTTTATAGGTAGATGGGTAGGTACATGCCCATATTTATTTTAGTCGAGTTGGCACGTGCAGTTTGTAAGTGATTTAGAACATCCGGTAACCAATAAGTAATTTACAATGTTTTAATCACACTAAAGATCCGGCCGCGCGCAAACCTCGGTAACGAATTTCCAATGTAATGTCTTAAAACTTCTTTTTTTCGTTTTGCTCGAAAGAAATGCATCTTTCGAAAAGTTACACGTACCAATACGATTTGAAGATAATTGTTGTCCTACCGAACTGACCACTGAAATTTTAATAATTTTAATTTTAATTTTTTCTAATATTTTTCTTTAAAGAAAAATGTTGTAGTGAATATTTGAAGTCGCCCCGCGATGAGATGACTTGAAATGCTCCTTGATTTAGCTTTGTTATTGTAAGGCAGTGCGATAATAGGGCGTGTTAAACACGCAACAGCGGGAATATATTATATTATAATGATCTTTAATGATCTTTCGAATTGTTTGTTGTAAAAATAATGTTAATTTATAAATTAATTTTTATTCTTAGATCGGCACTCCAAAACCTTAGCGACATATTTTTAACATAATATAAAATGTGTATAAATAAACATGTGACAAACAAATAAAACATAAGAGAACCTAAATATAAGTCCTCTTAAATTTTTGAACCTTTTTTTTACATTTTTTCAAGTCGCCCCTAAAAACATAGAAATAACCCACGATGCCCTTGGATTTTAAAACAACCAATCTAACGTCAAACGGAAGTTCAATTATTGATTTTATTGATTAGCTATTCAGAAAAAAAATATTTATACAAACAACTCTACAATTAAAACTATACTGGGTATAAAAATCAGGTTATTCTTTTAGTATTCATCGGCTTGCAACAAATATCGTCAAAACGTAGTTGCATGCATATAAAACATTAGTACCATAAGTCATTTATAAGTTCTACTGTTGATCGTTAAATATCAACAGCAATTGCTTTACATTCGTACCACAATATTTCAAGACGCCCCGTATCACGGTATATACATATAGCTTATTCAAATCTATATGATGTCACGTCATCGACAAAAAGTTACTAGATTGTTTATTTGTAATTCGATTTAAAGTTTGGAAAGTGACTAATTCTATAGATGATTTACTTGCGCACATATTAGATGGTATAAAGAAAGACTACAATTTATTAGAACTGTCAAAATACGAGATACGAGGTGACAGCACCGTGTGAAACGTCATCATCTAGTAACCTTGCATTGATGACGTGAACATCATATAGGTTTGGATGAGCTATAGATACCTATATTACATGATTATATTAAATTAAATATTGAATCGCGTATTTTAAGACAGTCACGTTATAACGTGAATGTTCTACTCCCTATATCATAAAATTTACCGCGTATATTTCAAGTAGACGCCTGTTGTTTCTTAAGTGCCCACCCAGATGGTTTTTTTTTTCGTTCTCACATCCCCCAAACGTTGCCAATGCACAAAATTGGAATATAACTTATTTTCAGTGTCGGTTCATATCAAACATATGTCTTATACGCGTAGCTACGAAAAGCTTACGTTATTTATTATTTATATTTTTACTTTAAAATGTCGATTTACAATTAAGTCTTAATGCGAAACGACATATTTGAAGGTGTTGCCGAGATTGAAGTTCTTCGTTTCACTAACAAATTTTGAACAGCGAAATAAATATTACAGTTACAATTGATAAAATCGGCGGTATATTTTACAGTTTATAATTAATTTACAATTGACCGCAAGAGATGAGAAATGCACACGATTAATGTGCAAAATAGACGCCGCTAAATTATTTCGTCTATTACATGGTTTATGGTACAAGCAGAGGCAAAAATCGATTTTTTATGAATTATTGGAAATGACGGAGCTGCATAATGGGAACATAACTTTGCTTTTTACATTTTCCAGAAAAGATCAGACGGAAAAAATTGAATAGAATGAACAAGGGGAAATGCTCGGTATTTCAAGATTTGACGCTTTTTATTGCAACATAGTTGCGTTATATCAAAGTTAATTGTCAGGCAAATTCCAGAAAATATTGAATTTTGGTAATAATTGTTTACAATAAGTTAAACGCCGAAGTTGATTTATTTAATTGTTGTACGTAAACGGTGCCTGTTTTTCTTTTTTTTTTAAAGTGAGCCTTCGATAAATTCTCGACGTATTTCTTTAATAATCTCATAAATAATAATCAATTGATAATTAGCCTATAAAGTTTTGAAGAAAGGTTTAAAATTGTTGAACGTATTATAACGAAAAAATTTAATGGTCAATTAACTTGTTTTATCAAATTGTAATGTTAGGTATCCTAAGAATTATTTAGAACAGGATATTTATTTGCTCGTCTTTCTAAAATGTCACTTTCCTTAACGAAGGTTGTTAATCATAACGGTTACTTCGACCCTTTGAAACTGTCATAATAAATATATAATTAGGGAAATATGAAACCTTTTGTTAAATTGTACGTGCTTGTTTAACATTCCTTGTTATTTTGTGCTGAATGTTTTCAGAGAAAATAATCGGCACTTTCCCAACTGGCGTTTTGAAATGATACACATTTATTTGCTTTTAATTTGTAATTAACGTTTTATATAATTTCTTATTTCTTAATTTCTATGGAAACTTAAGATATTTGATTGTATAACACTTTTTTCTTCTACATAAATCTTATTAACCCAAAAATCATAAAAACTGTGTTCGATATTAAACTAACTATCAAACGTATCTAAGGCATTTTTCCATTAAGTATTTAGCCTTAACGTTAATAGTGAAGATAGTATTTTATGAAAAAGACCACAATATGACGTTTTATCGTTAGCGAAATTAATTTCTATCGCAAATCGTTTTACAATTTTTTTAGATTGTTTACTTAGCTTGTTTCAAAAAACATATATACATTGAATTGCGCTCCCGTTCTTATGGCCAATTTTACCAATTATTTAATCTAGGATTAAGTTGTTGTCATGGTAACAAAAGTTTTTGATCAATAGGAAATCATTATCGATCGATTAAGGATCAAATTCATAAACGAAATTTAAGTGTAACTTTTAACTTATGTCATTTTATTCTCAACTGAAAGTGAGATTATGTGTCAAACTAAGAGTCAATATTTGGGCATAAGCTTTACGTATCTCATTCTAATTGCAGCTTACTTGTTAAAATATATTTAAAGTTTGTTATAAGTAAAAGCTATACCTACTTAAGTATCGTTTATGAATTCGGCCCTTAATCTTACAGATTAGTTAATTTTCTTTGTTTAATTTAGTTTGACGTGCAAATGGCCCTTAATATTTCAGTAAAAAAGCAATTGCTTACTTACAACAGATAATGGGATTTGAACAAAAGAATTCCTTTACGTATTTTATAAATAACACACACTCTGTTATTATAAATGGTAATTTAATTTCATTCAAATTTTACAAATTTTAACGAATCAAGTTTGTGAGATATCTATACAAAAAATGTACTAATTAAATTACCTGGCAATAAATAGAAATAAGTAGGTATCTGTCTTTTAATGACCTAATTTTGAATTCAGTTATCAATGTATTAATTATTTAGGTATCTATTAGATTTTCTTCGAATTATTTAGTGTATTTAATAATATATCTATAAAAATTAAAACGAAAAACGCCAATTAACAACTTAAAATGTTTAAAATTTACAATTGTCCTTCGAATTTTTTTGATAAAATCTATCAGATATTAACCGAACTTTTAACTCAAAGCAGGTTTACGTATTTGAAGCTCAGTTTAAGGTCAACTTTTAAAGTGTTTTGTGAATAACTCAGTCTACATATAAAGGTTGTAAAGCCGAGCGACTTTGATTTTAAAACACCATCCGCTTTAGATCGTTTTGAAGTTTAATAAAAATTTTGCAAACAATTAATTATGTAAATGAATTTATTAGTGGATAAATGAAAGCTTTCAGCGCTAATTCCACAAACATAGGTACAACGATTAAATTGATGGAACAAAGCTTTATAAATTAGAAATAAAATTAATGCGTCGATGTATCCTACATTAATTTAAAAGCACTTTATATAGGTAATTATTATAACGCTAATTAATTTATCGCTAATTAAGGTTTAAATTTGCATGAATTTCGATTCTGTTGCGAAAACTTTAACGAACTTTTGCAAATTACAACGGATTGTTTTATTAAAAACTGTATTACATTGATCATCTAGTTTATAGCAAACTACATTTTCATCGACACATTTCTACACGCAAATCCCTCACCTACCCCAACTGATAATTTTCTTTTAAACTCAAATAAAAACTTTTTACTTACGTTTAAACGCCCAATCGCTCGACTTTCCAACAATTTTTTATTTCGTGCGTAAAGTACCACTCGAAAAAACACTGACACTTTTAAAAAAAAAAGCGCGAAACGAAAGATTTAACGCGAAACCTATTAACATGTGCACGATAGCCCGGAGAACAATGAAACGCGACCTCCGCTTTCGACGACAAATCGTGACTGTTAGACTTGAAACGCTTTGAAACAAATTCACGTTTCAAAGACGTCATGCCCTCTACCGTACGACGTCTAAATTTGGCGTCCATAGTGCATAACGGCGCCTACTGAAATTTATCTCGACTAGAAGGCGCTTTCGGCGCATGTTATCTTTCGTCGGCTACATCGATGAAAATTGTCGTTTTTCTTCAAGACAATTTGGTAACTCTTACCTTTCGGGACGAAGAAATGCGCATAATCACGGAAATAAATTTGAATGCATTCTGCAAACGTGATTGAAATTGCAATTTGCAAATGAACGAATTACTGAAATATGTATTTATAATGAAAATTGCACTTGTCGAGGCGTACGAATTTGATCATTACTGAATTTCAATGGAAATATGTAGTAACAAAAACAAGACATGCAGAAGTGGAAATTCTCAAAGAAAATGACTAATAATAGGTAAATACTTAAGTTTATCAAAAAAATATATATATGTTCGTTGTTTCTTCTACATTTTTCAATTATTTAACGAGTGCTGACTCGATCACTATGAAACAAAACAAGACTTAATTTAAAAATCTTAAAAATATAGAAAAGTACATCTCGTTTACTAAAATGTATGAGAGTATCAATGAAAATAATTTTGAAAAGTCGCTTGATATGAGAAAAAACGATATACAGACAATTGCATTCGTTTCACCAAACACGTACATTTGCAAAACTGGGCGAAAGAGGTTCAGTGTTTCGCTTTCTGCCTAATGCAGTCAAGTAAATCAGTGAGTTTAGGTTAGTGTAGATGAGCGAAACTGACTTGAAACACATTGACTCACCAATTTGTATTGTTTACCTCACAAAAACAGCGTCATTTACGCCCCCAAAGTGTGAATAAAACGTTGACTACCTATATCTGCATAATTCGAGCAATTGTTTTTGAAATTTGACAATTTGAAAATGTTTAGCCTTAAGCGACTTATTCGAACGTAAAAACCTAACTTGTCTGCGGGCTATTAAGCATAAAAATCTTTAAGCGGTGTTTACATTAGTTTCCCGCTTCGGAGAGCCGGGTATGCGTGAAAGCGTAACGTAGCAGCCTGCTGTCGTTTTGACGTCGCCTCTTATCTGGCAGCCGGCTACGTGTCAAATGGCCTTTACGTCTGATTTCAGCCGTGACTCCACGCTAATGTAAACACCGCTTTACAAAAGGTATGAAATAACGACAAATTACTTTTATTGATTCCATCTATTAATTATTTAAACAATATTACTAATTCGCAACAGTTCTATATGTAAGTGTTCAAAAATACTAGCAATTTCATATTTCTTGACAATAATACGCATAGCTCTTCTGGTATTTTACATAACTACTAGGTATTAATAATACCTAATATTGAAATATTAATTTCTATAAATTTATGGATGTAATTAAATAACCACATTAGCTTATTCATTATTTTAGCCGAATTGTTTTCTATTTACTGAAAAATTATACTGCACTCTACAAATGTCATATAAGAAATGAACGGTACATAAGTAATTGCGAATAGTTAAAATCTGCGTAACCATAACCATTACATTAATGTAAATTGTACAGTAGTATAGGAGGGAAAACAGATCGAATGCATTTTTATGCGCTATCCCATTAATGTTGCGCTGTCACCGACAGGCTCTGTGTTTTAAAATGTAATTTAAAACTGAGTCGGATTTTCTACCCTATTTATTTCACGTCAAATACAGAAAGAAAATATAAAATTTTAATATTCTTACGACCTGAAATACTTACATCGAACATAGTTATAAAAAATCGCTTTGTCAAAAAAAAAGTACCGCGCTCCGAGAAATTGATTTCGCGTGTTTCCTAAACTGATTTATAGTTTTATAAATGCATACGAAACGTCTGCACATGTACGCTATGGTCTTCAACTACCAAAAATAAATATGCCTGTCTCGCGAATTGCAATAAAGCGACTATAAATTTGCATATTTGTCTTGCCCACGCAGCAAGAGTCTCGTGCAACGGCGACACTATTAAAAATGTCGAAAATTTAATACACTCATACCCGCTTTCTTTTGCTTATTAAAGTCTCGTAAAGTGCAAGGCCCATCAAAACACAATTTATGTACAACGACTTTACTGGAACGTCACCCACGGATTTCTTCACTTCGTTAATATACTTGTCGTAAATTCAAATCGTCGTTCAAAAGCTGCAAACAAATAATTTTCGTACTTATAATTTGAAATAAAACTGCTAATAATTTTCTCTTTATTTTCCTATTAAGATACTTCCCAAAGTACCTTTAATTTATCAAGCATGATTAAAGCGATTGCTGCCTCTAAAGGAAATGGGATTTTCGAGCCCAAATAATTAAGTCTTTGTCGGTGCTACTGGCATTAACATAACGACATTTCATACTCAGGCAAACATGTTTAATTTCTAACGAATAAAACCGAATTTCTAATTACGAAAGTCGATTTACCCTCATTGTTTGTCAGAAATTCGAATTTAGGTCTAGACGGAAATTACGAAAAAAACATTGGGTTAATTGATTACGGAAAGGCTTTAATAAAGTTGCATTGCGTACACGCTACCACGAAATGAAACGGAGTAAAATTAACCAATGAAGCACGTTGCTAAAGTTTCAAGTTTAAATTGAAACCGCCGTCGCCAGTTTATTGCATTGGAAATCCGTTTATCGACGCTCTTTAACATAACATTAGTTTCTTATTAGGTGTCGTTGTTATTTAAAAGCGCATTTGAATCAAAAAAGCCCAACGTAAAGTTCTACCTCGACGATGCACAGTGGGCCAGAATCCGAAAAAGGTGGTCAAAATACAAAACTCGTATGTTGATTTAATTCAATAAAAAATTATAGTGTTATTAACTATTAATTATTAACTATCAATAAAGTTAATGAACAAAATTTTAAAAAAACAACTAAAACACAATAAACAATAAAAACTTAATCGTCTTCACTATCATCACTACAAAAAAAAGCGGTTCTTCCACTAAACTCAATTTAGGTTCTTTTAACATACTAATAATTTCTGAATTAAATGACGAACATGGTTTTGAGGGCAATTTTCGCAATGATGAAATTAGGGGATCTGAAGATATTAAAAGCCTGTTCAACAAATCTTGATTGGTATTTATTCGCGATGATTTGCGAGTGTAAGATTTTCTAAAGCTTTTTAAATCTTTATTTCTGGACTCTTGGGCCTCCTCAGATAATTGCCCTATAGGCAATAAAGCTGCGTCAATAATAACGGATCCACGAAGAAGTATCTTATGAACGCTTGCAGGCATGTAAAACCACGGATACTTCTCCACAAATAATTTTGCCGTTTCTAACGCATACTCGTCGAATGCATTTGCATTAATATCATGGCCAGGAGCCAAAGTTTGTAATATAATTGCAAGTCGACGAATAAGATTCTTATCAACTCCAGTTATAGACGCCGATTCAGAAATATTCTTGAAGAACCGTCTAGCAGTATTGCCGCCGTTTGTGGTTCCACTTCCACCACTTTTTGGCCGATCTATTAATAAACCTAACCTATTTCTAAATTCATTTTGAATTTTAATTTTTCTTGCTGCTACAATCTTCTTGTCATGTTCTCCACGAATTTGTCATTTTTTAATGCTTAAACGGTATGAAATGTGAAGAATACATTCATATGTTCTTATCCAGGCATGTAATATAGATAAACCAAATGGAAGACTATCTTCATTTATATTTTTTTGAAGCACTCTGTCAATGTTATTCATTTCAACTTTGAGACTATAATGTTTGTGTAATGGCATTACATACCTTTCCATTGATCATTGTCATTACACAAACATCTGATATACAGATACTTTTATTGTTAATAGCATAATTAAATGGTAACAACTTTTCAATTTGATTTTCTATGTAGGACTTCTCTTGTCGTGAAATTTGTGCTGTTTCTTTTATAAATTGAAATCTAATGGGCCTGCAGAACCTAGTTGAAGATGTACGCGGGTTTTGCCATATTATGATCTTTTCAGACTCAGTTGAATAAGAATAAATTTGTATTGGAACAAAAGATGTGAAAAATAGGTCACTGTCAGTAGAATTATTTTCAGAAATTTGTTGTTTATATTGCGAATGTTCAGTGCTTCCATCGTAACTCCATTTTATTAATAAAGTAGCATTTTTTAGTACATCATTTGTTAATATTGAGACAACAGATTGTTGTGATTCCAGAATATGGTCAAATATAGATTGCAATTCAATTTCTGCAGAAACTTCTGTGATTACCTGTTTATTTGATGGAGGATAACATTTAGCTTTTGCCTCCATGACTTTATGGTATGAAGGAAAAATATCTAAACTTTTTTGCTTTGTGCGTTCCCTGATAAGAAGATATTGGTGTTTAGTTAGTTGCGCTTCAACAATTAACGATACTACTTCGTCGGGAGTAAATGATGTAATAACTGGAACATTTTGGTTACTTTTCCATGCTTTTCGTATTTTTTGCGCTCGTGTCGGAGTAGTCAAAGTTGCTTCTGTTACAATTTTAACTTCGGCGTCTTTTCCTTCTGCCCGTAGTCCATTTGTGCTGCATAAGTTAGTTCTTCAGTTTCATAGTTTTTCTCCTCTTCGTCGTTTTGTTCTGGAACTGCTTTCTGCAAATCTTAATTTTGGGCGACCAGAAGTTGATGTACTGGAAGAACAAGGTTTTTCGGATGTGATTTCCAGTTGTTTATAATTAAAATCTGTAGCGAGCCAGTCAGCGTGTTTATTTAAAAATTTCTTTTTATTTCTTCCACATCCGTCTAATTTCAGAAAAAATTTACTACACAAATGTTTAGTAGCTTTCGTAAGTTGTTCTAGAGCTGCTTCATTATTATCTACATCATAAACATTAATCATGTAAGATAGTAAATATTTCATCTGTGCTTGTCTACCTTCCCCGACCTTAAGCTCACCTCTTGTTGGCATTTTTAACTGTGCTCTATAAAACAAAATAAAAGCTTTGCAATAACGCTCATAGGCTCAGAGAAAAAATGTGTTAATCCTTAATTACAGCTGTTTATAGGTAAGTACTTATGTATGTGAATTAACATCACTCATAAAATAAGCATTAAATATTTCACAAAGTCGCAAACGGTCGCAAATAAATTTTATACATATTGTTAAACACTCTTTGAACATTTTATAAATAAAAGGAAAAATGCGGTATCTTGCGGAACATTTTTTGTACATCTATTTAATGCTAAAAAAGTGTAATAAATTGCCGCACATTCCATATAATATTCATTCCAAATAAACAAACGAATTTTTCATATTACAAATTAACAACATGCAAGTACTTACATTGGACAATGTGCAGTTAAATTTTAATCAAAACAGCACTAACAGTATAAGCGAAAACTTCTTATTTACAGACCGTAATAGAGCGTAATGCGCACAACAGAATTGAGAAAGATCTTCTAGGGGTCGTAGTAGGTATATAACCATAAATAATAGGGTTGGACAATTACAAAAAGAAAGTTTGTACAGTTGTTTACATAATACAAAAATTTGAACGTAATAGAAAAGTATTTTTAAATTTTACTTTTGGCCAACTTTTATTAATTCTGAACCACTGTGCGATGTGACAATTTCAAATTAATTATTTAAACGGTTAACTTCGCCCAGTCTTTCATTTTTGAATCGGTATCTTCGGCAATTTTTATGAATGTACTTCGTACTATTTTTCAGTCAAATTATCTTCGAACGAACGCATTGCATTCATTTAAAAAAAAATCGATCGGAAATGTCACAATAATACATGCAATAATGCCTTGCTCTCTGATGATTGTAAAGGGGGTTAGTAGGAACACATTTCAAAGGAAGGACTCCCAGGAGGTATACAAGTTGGACATTTGTTATTCCTAAAAGCCAAAGCGTGTATTCTCGGCGGGATATACGAGGAACATGTGTACAGTTTGTTGAGAAAAGGTCTGGATACTTGAAGCATGCTTTTTACAAAGAATTTGCCGATCTTATGGCCATTATTTATTATGTACATACAAGTAAACGATACACGCGTGCAGTGAATCTTTCACGTTCTAACCCGAACGGTTTGTCTTCAAATGTTTCTATACAGTTTCCTTACAAGATATTCAGCATTTACGGGGACTGAAATTGTTTGACTATCGAAAACGTTGACACGTTTTAAAAGTTTAGAAGATCCTTCGGGAGTAACTGTTGCTTTAAATGATGTAGGTATTTAAATTTGGAGATTAATATCTGTTTTTTTTAAATAAAAACATTACGTTTTAAACGCGGATGCATGACTAAAATGTTTACAAGGATAAAACAAAAAAATTAGGTAATTAATGCAACTTCGTGTACCTACGCTATCAGATACCTACTATATAAATATAACTTTTAACTACCTATATTAAAAATAACAGGTTGATTTTTTTGTTTAAGCCGGTCTAAAATTTTTCGGTTATACATATAAGTACGTACTTATTAGAAAACAAACCCACGATGTTGTCCTTGTGCTCGAAATGCATAATTACATTCGTCATTTATTATATTTTTTATTTTGTCGCATCAAATTTATTTTAAGTTGTATTACAAAACTCTATTTTGAATAAGCTCTCCAGCAGTAATATGCGATAAGTCTACGGAAAATTTTAAAGTTATGGCGGGGGAGCATAAACAAAACAACGTTTTGTGTAGTAGTGTGGTCGTAGTTCCAATTGAGCCCTTTGCCGCTGCCGGCAACGCCCGTTTACGTCGTTTCGTTATCTCTTTTTATTTTCGGAAATATCGCGAACTGGAAGTTTTCGCCGGGACAGTGCCTAAAATTTTGTTAAAATTTAACAAGGAACGTTATTGCTTATTTGTCAGTTATTGGGTCTTGGATTGGAAGACACTAATAAAAACTCACGGCAACATCCTCAACTTATCGTGGCGTATATAAACAGTTTCTTGCTGGACATGGTTTTATAAAAGAACTGTCGAATAAGAAATTACTACCCGACTGACAAGTTTGAGAGACGAGAATCAGTTGCGTGAATCAGTACGTTGGGTGTTCCGCAAGAGTAAGTTTTGGGACCTCGATTGTTTATCTTCTACATCAATGGCATGTGTTCTTCTATTAAAAGCGTACTATTAACCTATTTGCAGGTGATACCTTAATAACGGCGACAGATAAAGATGTACACAGAGCAGTGTATAGGTTGCCGAATGATGACCTAAAAAATGTTTCGACGTGGTTAAAGGTGAACAAACTTAAATCGAGTACGTCTAAAATTAAGGCAATGATAATTAGTAGGACCGAAATAGTAGTTGAGAGTAAAGTGGTAATTGATAATGTAGAGATAGAATTTTTTAACAATATTAAATATCTTAGGTGCGGTTGTTGATAATTAGGTTATCATTTAGGGAGCATGTTGATTACATTATGTAAGGAATGTGGCACAGAGAATCGATTTTATTTCTAGAATTAGTTCAACATTGAGCATTTGTTCACGATTTTTAGTGTATAAAACAATTATTGCTCCTCGTTTTGATTATTGTGCGATTATTTTATTTTTAGCATTTGAGGGTGATTTTCAAAGAATGCAATTGTATTATTTTACAATGCAACAAACTGACCAGTGCAAGATTAACGTTAGAAAGTTTGCAGTGGCTTAATATCGATCTTAAGGTCTGGTCTTAAGACCTTATCGTTTATTTTTGAACTTTCTAGAAATAGACTGCCTAGTTATATTGGAATACATTCGTCATTATTAATATGGATATTTATGATTACAATTTAAGAGACGTCGATGAGTATAAGTTATCTTCACTGAAAATAAACTTATTCGCAAAATAATTTAAATCACTTATAAGGGTTTACAATTATACCACCGGCTGCCATCCGAAATTAAACTAACCGATTCTCTTTGTACGTTTAAAAAACTATGTACATCGTATACTGCAGTGACACGAATAATAAATAATAAAATATAAATAATAACAATTACATTATTTATTTAATTCAGTTTCAAGGTATTCTGATTCATCATTATCTTGATTTATATATTCGTAATGATCAAAATCCAGTTTGAATACTGAGCCACCGGGTCAAAGGTGGATATGAACATAATAATAAAGCTCATTGGTAAATAATGTCGAACAAGATTTTAGCGAATCAAGCCGAGTATTTAAATAATTTTCGAGTTATCTTTGAATTTTAAACTGTTGTTCTTAGAACAAAATTTGAATAAAGAAAATAAACAATCCAATTTTACAGGGACAAGAAAATAATTAAATAATTCACTATGATACATTGCAAAAGATTTAATATGGTGGAAACACAGGAATTTATACGAATACAGTTTCGCAGAGCTAAGCCTACACCTGACTTAATTTCATTTGTAAACCCATAAATCTGTTAGAAATCCCTTTTCAAGATAAAGACTCCCCCCCTACGGACTTGGGATTTGCATGCGCTTCAAGCACGTTAACCTTGGAATTGTCTTGAAAATCCACTAGCTGCATGGGTATTATTGTTATATTTATACGATCACGCTGCTTTCGAAATGGCTTTTTTAATTAGCTGGATTTCGTGGTCGCCGACCGGATTTAAAAATTTTTCAAGAAATACGAAACAGTAAATCAAACAATATTCTGTTTCGCCCTTGGTTTTCTCCCTTAGCTTTTATGATGTCTAGAATGGAAATGCTACATAACTCTTAAGTGGAGTTATGGAAAATTAGGGAGATTTATTAGATGCTTTCTTACTGCTGTGCGGTCAAGCGGAAACGCCACATTTCTCCTTCCTTGTGGTTTTCCATTTCATAGCCCCGAACTGAATTAGGTTGAAATTATACTTGTTCGTAGAGATGGATTTGCCAATTTCCAGTTTCTGAACGCAACAGATTTCGTAAAAAGCGAATTCGAGTCTTAATAGACTAATAAGTTTCGTGCGATGTTTTGTTTATAGGTAGGTATAATTTTATTTCTCGGCACGAGATGAAGATTAGTTGTAGTTTCAAGTGCGGTTCGACGCTGGTCTTTTGAAAGCACGTGCAAATATATGCGTCCGTAATTTTAGTTTTAAACGAACAGCTGCTTTCACAAGTGTAAATATAAATAGGTTTCGAAGGAAGTGACTGACGCGTAATGCAACTGGCACTTCTGATAAAAAGTTATGAAAAGAAACAAATTTCTTTTTAAAAGTGCGAGTTTGAAATCGTAAAATGGAAAATTCAACACTGATAATCGCCGATCGTATCCTTGACAGAAATTTAATTCTAGTTGATAGATTCTACATTCTCTATTACATACGTCGTCTATTAATCGGCTCATTTTGCGCGTTACGAAAAAAAAACTGGAATCCACCAAAATGCACTGAAAAAATTTATGATTTATCTCTACTGCTTGAATTTTATGGCCCGCTTGAATAAGCGCATGACTAGACAACGTCAATTAATCTCGTTAAGTACTTACTGACCCACGCTAGCTGCAACTCGTTGTGGGCTACTTGCGACTTACCAAATTCCTTTTTCGGAAGTTCATCCGTCCTGGCGCCAGTTTTATCTCGCTAATACATAAAGATTTCCCCGGGGATGATGCAACGCAAGAAATATTCGAACCCTAACACGGATTTTTTAGAAATCTCTGTATATACCCATATCAAATGTTCCATTAAGTGTCGCGAGGTGACAGTTTTATTTACTGCATAATTCGCGCTTCCTTGCAAAAAGCGCATTTTAGCCTAATAGTGTCAGTCGTTACATATATTTTATTTATGGGGTATGTTGTTAATATGTAAGTACTGATTCGATTCAGAATGTTTTCGTGTACTATTGAATACCTAGCTGACTTTGAACAGAATATGAGTAAGAATCGTGGACTTTAATCTCAATCCAGGAAGCTAGTTGTTAATTAAATGAGGGATTTAGCAAGGAACTTGTCTCTTCTAGGTTAATTCTTCTTATAATCAAAGCTGAAGCAGTAATTAAACCAATAGTCTTCGTCACCTAACTTATATGTTGATTAACTTATATGAAATTGAAGCGAGCGTATGTTCAACCTATACGCCTCTAAAAATGTTGGTTAACTATTTGTGTCAGTGGAAAATTAGAATGTTAGAAATAATTATCAAAAAGAAAAAAATGGGAATATACACTAATGTAATCAGCATTTAGAATAATCTACGTTAACGCTTATGTATGAACCAAGCTAGAAATTGTACATTTCGCACAGTGCACAGCGATTTTTGTATCAAGCGCGAAATGCACAAGTCGTTTTGTACGAAGTTCAAATTATTGTACTTGGTATAACGAATTTTGTATTATTCGCGTTCTGCACAGTTTCATTGTACCAAGTTGTAAATTTCAAACGCACATTCAACTTGGTACGATAGTTTTTGTACAAATCTCGAAGTAAATAATGTCAGGTTATACCTTCAGAGTTGTAAAGTGTAATTCATAGCTGTGCCAACCCAGACGGCACACTGCCGTCATAATGTCGTCAATTATTGGTAATTATTCGTCGGCGACGTCGTGAACCCAAAAAGTGACGTACGCACGACGACACTTTCACGACGAACATTTGACGTCATTAAAGAACGTCGTTGAGACGACTTTTTTTGGTCGTTCCAAAGCCCTGAATCCTTACTGCAAAAGTGAAAATAAAGACGTTTTGAAGCGTTAATTTAAAGCGTAAAATATTCGTAATTTTTTCTAACATGTTTAGGTTATAATCCAAAATTTTAACTAAACAATATATAAATCTATTTTGGTATTGTGCACTATCGCGTCTATGCGATTAATAGTAATAGGTTTATACGTTATAAATTCACTAGTATACAACTAAACAAGTAAGTAAAATCACATCCAGTTATTTATTCTAATTGTGTACGTCGATGGCTAGAACTAGTTCCTTTAAAGTGTCACGCCACTGTGCCTACTGTTCGCGTTTTGGTTTACTCCCAGCGGTTTTGTTAGGTTAGTGGTGTTACTTTGCAGTGAGTGCTACGTTGTAAATTTGTACATTGTAAGATTTTGATATAATTTCTTAACGGTAAGTGAAACATTAATCGGCCTATCGCCACCTAAAGTTAAAACGAATAATTTTAAATAATTAAAAAACCGAAAGAAAAAGTTTTTACAATAATTTTACAAATCATGGCTTAACAAGAAACAGACAAATTGTACTTATTTCTATGGATTTTAACCTTTAGGTGACTAGGTTATCTTTGTGGCGTGAGTGACCCCCATTTCCTTATTAATTTATTTAGATGAATTTATTTTAGATTTCATTTAGATTTAGATTTATTTAGATTTCCTTATTAATTCATTTAGATTTGTTTAGATGGTGTAAAGTTTTACATTGTACGACATTTACAGCCAGCAAGCTTTTATCTAAAATAGTTTTTTTCTATTGTGCTTAGTTTGGGCTCTATCGAATGATCCCAGAACTCGTGGACACACTGTATATCTTATATTATATTTATCGCTTACATCTTATCTTAAATATATTATTGTATTACTCGTATATAATAATAATATCGATATTTGGTTATTAAATAGGTAAATCCAAATAATTTTTCGTTCATTCTTTGATATATTAACATACTTTGTTTAATTTCTTAGATTGAGGTTCTTTGTTTGTATCTTCATTTTTGTAATAAAATAATGATTATATTGAATGCATTAATGCCTTGGGATTACGTCAATGGGACGTCAAATCGACGTCCCATTTAAGGAAATTAGACGTCAACTAGACGTCTCAAGTAACGTACTAGATTGGTCGTAATTTGATGTCGTTGGCTGTGACATTAACCCGTCACATTGACGTCATATACACGTCATTTACGACGTCCCCATTGGTCTCCAAATGACCAATAGTTGACGACATTAAAACGTCAGTGTGCCGCCTGGGAAACGTATCGTCATTCTTATTTCGGTCATTGTAATTTGACATTTATTTTTGATCCATTTTAGGAATGTAAATCCGTTTCACGTCTTTGAAATTTGAATTATGCGAAGTGTTTAGTAAATATAATTTAGTTTTTGTGTAAAAACGAACATGAAAAAATATTTCTTCGCTCTTTTTCGTTGAAAAACAATGACGTGTGTCATATTTTTACTGTTCTTTGATGGAATTCAGTTGAACTTTTACTATAGTAACTGACAAACGCGCTTTATAATTTCTAGGAAAATATTTTGTAATAATCAAAGGAATAGCATATTCTAACAAAATAAAAGTATTTACCTACTTCTAAACGCAACAAACGAATTCTCGTCCCTTGTGGCCCTTCTACGCTCCCGTAACAAACGGATTTGATAAACCGAGGGTAGATATAAATATTTATTGTAATTTGGCGGAATAGAGACTTCGGGATAGCCAACCAGTTAGTATAAAACTCTATAGGCGCTTCGAACATTTTTATTCCCAACTTTGTACAAGAACCATTGTACCAAGTTGAATGTGCGTTTGAAATTTACAACTTGGTACAATAAAACTCTACAGAGTGCGAACAGTACAAGATTTGCTGTACCAAGTGCAATAATTTGAACTTCGTACAAAACGACTTGTGCACTTCGCGCTTGGTACAAAAATCGCTGTGCACTGTGCGAAATGTACAATTTCTAGCTTTATACGTAACATACGCGTGAAACACGTAAAAATATTTTATTGTCGATTTATTGGAAAATATAAACAACTAAAAATTGACACTAAAGTTTAAAACGTGTGCGAGGCATACAGTCGCGAAAGACTGCAGGCGAGCCGGAAATATTTAGAAAAAAGAAATAGTGTTTAGCACACAGGCGTCGGACACTACCAGGGCGCCGTTGTTGGGGGAGGATTTGCACACAGTTAAGAATTGCACACTAATGTTAAGAAATAAATTGAAGGCTCGTTTACATACACTTCATCATTTATAACATAAAATGCAAAGCTGTCGTTAACAAACAACAAAAAAAACGTTACGGCACGGCGTAACGGTAAACTCGAAATTGTCTCTTTACAATGAACGACGCCAATTTAGAACCGACAGGAAGATGTTCATCAAGTAAATATGAAAAAAATATTATAAACTTCTTGAGATAGAAACCGCGCTTGTTAGTCGCTGTAATAAATCGTACAGCTTTAGACAGATACAAATGCATAAGCAAGTGCGCGTCTTTTAATCTGGTGTCGGATAACTTAAACTAAAACAACTGGAGAACATAAATTAGCGATTCTGTCGGTTTTTATGTTTATGATAATTACTGAATAGGCGAGTAGAATTACAAAAAAAAAAGAAAAGGTAAATCTCCAGGTAATCATTGAATCCACCTAATCTGAATTGTGAACAATTTTAAATTAAGTCCGTTTTTTTTTTATTTAATAATGATATTAAATAAATTTAAATTGAAGCTCGGAATTTGCAACAAGATCGCCACGTTAATATTATGTAGCTACCAATTAAAAACGTTGTTCAAAGCGAAAGAGAAAACCTTTGAATCTGCGGTTCTCACGAGAGTTAATCTGTGAAATCTAATGTCAAGCGTGTCACCCTCATATCAAATATGTATCGCAACCCTACCGTGTCCAATACAGAGATTGACAGAGCTTTTATTATTCAAACAACTCCATGCTCTTGGAGAAAATCATAATAAAATGTTGTTTCATTTCGAATCAATTGTTATCTATGAGTGCGAAGGCAACGTGACGCGGTTTAATTTGTGTAATTGATGTAATGTTAAATTTTCGAGTGTGGTTAATTGAATGAGACCCGTTCTTCTTGGGGGGTGGGGGGTTGGGGGGGTTGTTTCAAGGTTTCGAGGTTGTTTCATGTTAATACTGACAGAAAATTAGGTACTGATTCATAAACGCGAATTTAACCGGCTCCAGATGCGTAGTTTCCCTGAAACTGACAGTGGGAGGAGTATTGGCAGAATGTAGATAAAAGTTTCTATCGCGTCCCTCTATATCTTGTTACAGTGTATACCACGTGTTGACTGACATTTATAACTGTTGGGATTTCTATAACGGCGCTCGTTCATAAATTAGGGCGGCGAAGTGTGTTAAGAAAAATTGAAAATACGGAAAAGTCAATTTATTTTTAAATGTTGCAGTATTAAGGTACAACTTACGGGAAATAATAATTATACTTGTGTTCTTTATTAGCCACTTTCAAAGTTCAGTACATTACAATACGCGTTGGAACGATTATGTCTATTAAAACATTATATTATCGAAATAAAGATGTATATCTTCGATTATAATGTATCGCGTATATAAGTCTCACGTTAACGCACAAAATGGCCACATCTGCTTACAGCATTCTCCACTAAATTAATTCTAGGAAACCCACATGTTTCTTGATAAATAACACCCCAACAGTAAAATTACAGTTTGATAAATAAACTTGTAGACAAATATTTAATTGTATGAAAGAACGTGTACACGGCGATGACGGTATTGAAATTTTTTCTCATTTAGAAAATTACGTGTTGTTTTTACCATGTAATGTGAGCACATAAGGTATTTTACGCTGGAAAAAAAATTAATGATACCAGTGAATGTGCATTGTGTGCGTGTGTGTTCTTATTTGGAAGCAATTTTTTCTCACAATTTCGTAATAAAAGTGATCGTATGTTGATGTCTTACTTTGTTGTAGCTTGACCTTAAAACTGTCTCAATCTGCAAGTTTAAATTTTTATTGTACATTTACCCACTAATATAACACATTATTTTCTTTTTAAATCAAAATTTTAGGACCTGTCCCTTTTGAGATAGGTATATAGACTTAGAAAAGTAACTATTTAGAGTGGACTACGTTTGGAGGTCCATAGAGAAAAAGGACAAGAGTCTCAGATTTCAATGTTGGGGGAATTTGGGGCCAGTTTCGTAATCAAAACTAAAGTAACTTTAAAACAGGAACTTTGAATCACTGTTACAACAATATGTTGCCATAATAATAACAGACTTTAAATATTAACGTCATTTTAGTTTTATTACTAGATAATAGGTTTAAGCTGTCTGAGACATCAACCCTTCTCAAAGAAAAAAAACTCTTAAAATCAGGTTTGAGCAAAACCATTAGACATTTTGAAATTTCACGTTGAACAAAATTGTTTTTAATCGAACACGAAAACTCAAATAAATAATAAAAAATTATTAAATTTTGTGTAAACTACGATCTTGGTAATCAACAACGCCACGGAAGAGACATGGTCGCCACAAAAAAAACTGAAAGTTGTAAATTTTTTTTCGTTATTTGTAAGTGTCGATATGTTGGATATAGGCAAAATTAAAATGTCAAGTAGCAGTCACTGGGCGATTTGAAATTGATTGATCTTTATATTATATTACCGAGTGTTAAAACATAATATGTAAGTAATTACGTTTGTACCCATAGTTTTTGAATCAAGGTTTTCGTTCTACGCTATTGGAATTTTTTGCGAGTAAATATAGGTATGTATCTCAATATTGAGTTTACTAATGGTTTTGTGAAAGCGGATGTACATTTGGCTGTCAATCATCTTCGATATAACGGATGTTTAAAACATATCTCATTGTCACTTCAAATTTATACATTTCATTACGGCCTCAACGTTTGTTTATAGTTTTTGTAATATGATTCTAAAGAAAGTGTTTCTTAGACGCGTACGTACGAGGGGAAAACGTGCACCATATTTAATATTCAAAAGTGTCCCGTTTTGCAAATTTACGCCATATTTGCTAACTGTAAGTAAACCGCCCCACGGGAATGTACTTCGGTTCATATAGAATATCTAAATTCAAACTTAATATTTTCGAAGTTCCGTTGTAGTGCCTACATCAAATATTTACCTGCCCTCCTTTTAAAGCACCGCTTGACCGACACTTAAAATGTTATCAGCACAACATATGACAGATGAGCTACATCCATAAAGATAGGAATACAAAATATAGCATCTGTATAAACAGAGCGAGCTACGCAAAGGTTATGTGTTTATTTAGGACGTTCGTGTTGCTGAAAATTCAATAAACAGGATAACGATTCTTATTTAAAGGGCGAACAAACACGTATGGGTACCGATAATTTCTAATTGTAAATTCGTCTCAGATTAATTACTTATTTCAGTTGTCTTCTCGCACCATAATTTATGGTTAGACATGTTGGAATTGTAAAACCACTTATCGGCGACGTCATTCTTGTAATAAAACGTTTAATTGATCAGGTCTTGATTTAAACATAAAAGTGATCGCACATTAAATCTTCGTTAATTAGTACCCGTAAAGAAGTCTATTAAAGTAAAATAAATTAGTAAAATTATTCTTATCATTTTATTACTTACTGTAAATATTTTAGTTAAAGTTCACCTTTAGAATATACCGCATTAGTTATTGTTAGTCCGAGAGTTTATTTCAAGCCGATTTTCTCTAGTCTTGTTTTAGAAATTTGCCTTTAAAACGCCATGTATATGAACGATTGAACTCGTCTTCACTGCAACACTGTTTGAGGACAAGCAGGAGCTAAATTCAGAATATCGAAGATCAATTCGAACATTTTTGGTCAATTACACGTGCGTATACGTACTATCAGTTATCGGTGGACACACTGTATATAAAAGACGAAGAACTATTTTCAAAAGAGACCGTTAACATTACACGAATTTAAAATTCGATAAGTAGCTTACTACTAGGTATTATCACAAGCATTTATTAGATTTTTCAAAATTGACAAATTAATTAAACAATAATGAATCAAAGGACATTATTTAATTCGTTAAAATGTGCTGTGGGAAAATTATTTTTATACGGTATATATAATATTTTAATTAATTACATAAATAAAATGTAGATATAGTGTCGTACATAAATTATTCACTAATCGTCAAATTAATCGTTTTTATAATTTTATTGTAGGTAATAGTTGTCTTACTATTTTAAGACGTACTTTCATAATTAACTACCTCCATTCTAGTGTTAAAAATAAAAAAAAGTATAACATCAAATTTTCTGCTTATAGTTTATAATATTACACAATATTATTTAAGATTTAACTTTCGCAAATAATTTAAAAATTTTAAGCATGTAACACTTAAGCATAACACTTTTTAGACGTATTCCATCAAAATAGGTTCTTACAAGGTTTTCTCTTGGGCAAGCCAGACGGCGATAATTTAATATAGTTACCCTTTCGGCACAGCCGCGCATCCTACCGAGTTAGACTAATCCCTATTTCTTTTAAATCCTACCAAACTAAAGTCTATTAACTACTTATAAGGAAGTATTAATTTAAAAATTAGAGTGCACGCGCCGTTGGTCTTAATACGTTAAAATTAATGAGTCAAGCTAATCATATTTTTTTGATCGGCCATTTATTACGAAGTCGTTATCTGTTGCCTAAAAAACAAATTAACATTCTTAGAAATACGGCCGCAAAGTGAAATCTTAATTAAGTTGCTTATGATAAATTCCTTATTAGGAAACATTTAATATTCTACAAGAGTATTTACGGCACCAAAATACTTTTTAATTACAAAGTCAGTTTTCTACATTTAAAGATCAAAGGGAATTTCTTTTTATTAAAATGTAGGTATTATTATTATATTCTGAGTGTATTATATAGAGATATTTTTGTTTTTAATTTCGTTATAATTACCATTTTAAGTCCTTTGTCTTTCCCCTCTTTTATGTAGGTACCTAGAAATTATTTGTTTCTCATTTCAAAGCAATTTGTCTCGTACTATATTAATTTTGTAAGAAAATAATCAGACAGTTATTTCAAAAGTGAAATTAGAAATTTGTTTAGAGCAGAATAATAATATTAGATTCGAAAATTTTGATTTTTTAATGTTGTAAAAGTATGGTTTCCCATACCGGGAATCGAACCCGAGCCTCCTGGGTGAGAGCCAGGTATCCTAGCCACTAGACCATATGGGATGATGTTACTAACCAGCATAACTAAAAGATACCATTAGGGTTGAAATGGCGCCTTTTAACAAAGACAATATTGAATAATAGAGCAGTTCTTTATCTAGAAAAGGAACAGTTGATACTTTTTACGCTTTTTAATACATAACTGATGTTTAGCAAATGAGCTTCAGTTCGGTTTAATTAGATGCACTTAATTAAATTTACATTATTCAAGTCAGTGCGTTCAAAACTACCAATGGTAAGGATATTTTTAGGCCATATGGATAATTAATTGGGTTGGGGCACTTCGAACATTGTTTAAAGGTACAGTCAAGTTCATATGTTATGTCCCGCGAAATGTGATCGCAGGCCAACGAGCGACGAGCGAGGATCAAGAGTGATAAAGGGTGGCAGTTGTTTTTCAATTGTAAAAAAGGGACACGTCCGATAATAAATAAAAACGGACAGTAATCTTTCTTTTTTGGGCCTTTTACGATAAAAACTAACACAGCTAAGGAAACAAAACATATGAACTTGACTGTACTTATCACATCTAACTAAACAAGGACTTTATTGGACTTTTATTAACGATAAGGTTTAAGTTCGATGTTTAAATTTCCAATAAAATGAATTTGAACGCATCAAAGATCCTGTCGTAGGATTGGTTAACCAAACTAATGTTTGGTATTGACCAAAATTGAACCTGTTCAAAGGTGCCCCCGGTTATTTAATGGTCCGTCAGAGGCATATTTGAACACTTGCTGTATCTTCTTTAAGAAACATTTAAATATAAAATATTCTAACTACTAACTACTAATTAGTTACTTTTTACTACATTTCACACACAAGTAAAAGATATTAAAACCAATTTTTAATGAGTGCATACTTAAAAATATTCGATTTGTTTGCCATTATTTTATTGTACAAAGATGCCCTTCTCATCTGTATTACCTCTGTGAGTATTTCGTATGTATACTCGAGAAAGTAAAAATCGTAACGCTACTAGCAGTTGCCTGCGATAGTTGGGCTTTCGTAAGAATAAGAACATTAACCTAACGTTTGCGATGATTAACTACCTACCTACACTAAATGAATAATCAAAAAAAATCAATGAATTGGAATAACCAACAAATGGCATCGAAACCCTTGCTTTTGACCACCAAAGAGTCTAGATTTAAACCCTATCGAAAATGTATGGAGTCTTATGACTAGCAAATATATCAAGAAAATGTTAGACTAGTGAATGCTGACGAATTGCAGAAAAAAATAGGACGACTATGGGACAGATTAGCAACCGAATACATTCTACAAAAATTAATTAATTTTGGAAAGAGATCTTATTTAATTCTTTATGCAGGGTGTCCATAAAATGATGGATAATCTCTTTGAGCGTATAAACCACGTCAAAATAACGCCACAAGTTTCTATACATTTTTTTCCTACGGTGGTCTCCTGTTGAGATGTTCACCCTCAAAATTGAAAAATAAAAATCAATCGACGTGCACGTGCAGTGAATTTAAATTACCCCAGAAGTAACAATTCGATATAATTGTGCTGATCACGGTAACTCATTGGGTTTTTCGAATATTGCTTAAAAACTACCACTTTAGAACACTTTATTGTGTGATTTGTGTTGATTTTCCTCCTCAAACGCAGTGGTATGTCTTCAAATAGTTCAGTGGTAAGTGAGTCGCAACAACGTGCTTTTTGAAAAAGACTAACGCCCGGTTCCACCACCTCGCCTTGAGCTCTGCTTAGAGCTTAAGCTGAACTTGACAGAAAAATTCAGTTCCACCACGTAAAACCAAACCTTAACTTCGCTAAGTCAAGCTTACATCTGAGACGTGAATAACGAGAGCTTGAGATCATGTTTATAACCTCACATTGGTCGCATTCAGGGAATTGTAGCGTCGAAACGCTGCAGCGCTGTAACGCTTTATCTTGCCTGAATAAACATTTTTGGTACTAGTTATTTTTCAGCTTTTAATTCTTAGGTTGGCAATTTTGTTTGTAAAACACTCAAATTTTTATGTAAAACTTACTTTGTAATATCTTCAACCTTTCTTCTTACGTTACTGCAAGGGAAATGACTTCGTCTCCGAATTGTAACGTTATAAGCCATCTTTATTTTTTGCATAAACCAAAACATACACAAGCAACATAATTTGTTAGGTTAGAACGCATGGATGCGTCATTGCTTTATTTAGTTATAAAACGTTAAAGCGGAATATTTATATGCTTTAATGCTTTACTAAAGCGCTGCAGCACTACGAGTAAAGCAGACACCATTCAGAGCATCGCTTCGATAAAGCGCTACAGCGCTACCATTCCCTGAATGCGACCATTGTTCAAGTCTGTCACAGTGACTAGAATTTGTTACTTTGATTACTAAAGTTATTATGGAAGTGGATATTATTAATATAATTCCCATTATTGTCGTATCATTTATTACTGAGAGAATCAAATATTGCGAATCATCGGTTGATTTGACTGTTGATGGTCCTCCGCCAGTTCTGTACAACTCTGCGTGATGTTTGGCTTTGCCTTTCTTCGCCCGTTGTTTCATATTACTCCATTGTTTCCTCAATGAATCATTACTCCTAATCAAATTTTCCTCTGAGCGTTGAATAATGACGTTATTTTACTCCACGCCGCATCTTTTTCTTTATTTGTTGTACCGTTTGTGGTTTTACATTCTATTACATTTTTATAATTTGCAACCAGTGAGGTGAGAAGGTGCTTCTCCTCTCTGGTGTAATTGCACCGCTTCATTGTGTCCATGGATAACATGAAAACGAGAACAAAACGTCGCAAACAGTCGCAACAGTAACGGGCAATTTGTTAGGTTAGGTTAGGGAATTTCATTTTTTTTTGACGTTCTGTATTACTGTCGCAGTGCGGGATATTTAAAAACTGAAGGAAAGGACCAATCACGTGCAAGTTCTGCAGTGTTGTCATATTTACGTACAACTTTGTCAAGGCGTGCTTTGAAAAACGTGGTGGAACTCATTTTCGTCTTGAGTCGTGCTTACATTTGAGTTCGACTTAGATAAGTTCTAGCTCAAGATGAAGTGGTGGAACCGGGCGTAATTCGACTTTAAAATGACGCGGTTTGCATTTTTTTCGCCCTTTAAATATAAACTGTTATTAACGGGCAATAACCGTGCTTTATCTTTTTTTTTCTAACGATCTTGGGCTACACAATTGGCCAGACTATTTTTGATAATGATTTTTCTAAATCGGGCTATTATTACAATCACAAACGTCCATGGTTGCAGCGGGATTTCAGCCCGCAGCCGTGAGTGACCTAGAAGAGTGATAGCTCTCGATCGTGCAGTTTATAAATAAACGATCTCCATACGGATTTATAAACAATTATAATAGGTACACAAATATTTTTTTAAACCAGTTCGTGACTGCTTATATTTTACAGTTTAACGCTCCTCGTAAAAACTCAATTAACGTAAATGTATTTTTGGAATTCTAATTTTCCCCCTTTTGCAGTTATAAGCGATTTCGATTTTTCGCGTGTCGTGAAATTTGTTAAATTCGATAGCATTCAAATCTCGAATTGAGTATTTCGTACTTCTATATTAATTTGGTATAGCAACGAACGTCATTTCACTGGAACGTGAACGTTTATTTTTGGGTCCGTTCAAAATGGAAAAATAACTGATACATCTACTTCCTAATGCTTATCTTTTTAATCGCGACAGCTAAAACGACATTGACCGATTGCACATTTAACACGTAATTAATTTAAGTATTCGGGAATAAAACGTACAAAAACCATATATCACTACACGCTGGTAAAAACAAAATTAATTCGTATTTAATTTCTTTGCGATTACAAAAACGTTTTAATGCGTTGTATTACGCACGTTAATCAGAATCGGTCGTAATCCTCAAATGAATTCACAGTCATCTATCTGGTTGCGACTTGCTAAATACAACAAGTAGCTTGAATAACATAGTAGTGTTGATGTAACAACCATCTCGTTGCAACTGCCGGTTGTCTTAATCGCTCATTTTATGCGTCTAGCAGGTGATCTCGTTTACCACTCCATTATTAATGTCTCTCTGTAAATGTTATTTCTGACGGCTACGCAAGATTACTTTCTCGAACAAGTTGCCTAGATTATTATTATTCACCGTTAATTTATAGATATAAAAGTCCTTTTCGATTTTAATTTTATTTCGTTGAAAATACGGCCGAAAACGTTTTTTTTTTTTATTAAACTTCAGTCAATTTAACTGGCCAATAAGAAAATTTTAAATACAAATCCAAGTCCCGAAGTCGGTCTAAACTCCCTTCCAATTCGTATCTAAATTACTTTAGCAGCGGTACACGCAATATCAGAATATTAAACACGCTCGAGTGCATTTTGGTAACGTAGAAACGACACTGGAGTTACTTTGAGGGGCCAATAAATCTCTCTGAATATTCGAAATTGTATTTTTTTTTCGTAAGTGGGTACAACAGAAGCATTTCTGCAATTTATTGTTTTACTCTTTAATAACGGACTTATTGAATAATAATGGTATTAAAATTGTTTACAACTACCTCGTTTGAATAAATAATCGGACGTTACTGCAGATAACGTGCAGAATTTACGGATAGCGAAAAATATAATCATCGCTGCCAATGGGATGATTTATTGCCGGAAATTAAACTACCCCGTTTCTCATTTAAACGGTACTAGCTGTATCAGTTTTCGCCTTTTCTAGGGTGCAACGACATTCAATGATACTTCGCGTTGATTAACTGCAAATACCAACGTGAAAATGGTTAAATGTCATCGATATAATTGAAACGCCGCTTTTCAGACAAAACCCCAATTTTAGTTTATACGTGATTCTGTTGCCTAGTCAATTGTCTGTTAACATCGGTTTAACTAGAAGTTGACAACTCTCGTTCTTGCGCTAGTATCGCTACTTATGCTTTGTAGTTAACGACATAAAAGCCAGATTAAATGTATAATTACCTCGTTATCTTAATTCGCGCTTAATGTTCTGATTACACGAAACGTGCCTACTTGAATTCTTGAAGTTTTGATTCTTATCGATTAACATCAAAATATAACGGATTAGGTTTTTCAAATATCGTTACTGCACTAACTGGCCATTAAATGGAGAACAATTGAGAAGCAGTTGGGAATGTTAGATTGAAAGGAACGTACTTAAGAAGATATCGTTAGAATTAAGACGACAGTAAGGATCTGTCAGTGTTAGAAATATGTTTTATGAAAGCCAGTACGTATGTATATGTTGAATCGGTGTTCATCAATCACTATAAACATCAAACAACAAATCCTAAATACACTGTTAGGTTTACTTTCGGAACAAATTCAATGCTCCATCATTCAGCCCACAATATAGCTTGCAGGCTGGCGATATATTAAATTCCCTCGGCATTTGCGTCAATATGACAGTTAAGCGATAGGGTAGTGGTCCCATAGTTCTGTACCACTCCGTATTGATTGAACAAGTCACTTAATCAAAAGCTACTTTCCTCTATTTGCAAGTTCGTCGAGTTTATAATTGCCTGCTGAGTCTGTATTACTTGAATCTAATTACATTGTAATCTTACATGAGTTATGTTCTACGGTGCAATAGCTCACTCCTACTTATGACGTGTTGCAAGATAAATGAATTGAGCTTTCTGCATCGAAATTAGTGCCGTTTGTGCTTACAGAGAGACTTATTGTTTTAGTTATTAACGGCCGTGATTTATTGAACAAACATACCTACTCCGAACATTCTATTAAGAAAAACTTTATTAAATCTTATTATACCTACCTTTGTGTTTTTCGTTCGTCGCTAATTGAATTTAAATTTTTACAAGTTAAGGCAAACACGTGGTTATAACAGAATTTAATTATACTTAAATATATATATTTTTTTTTGTATATATGTGCCGTTGTGCTGTTTAAAGGTAAGTGGTTCGTATAAATGTTAATTATATCTAACTATCGATTTCGTATTAAAATAGTTAGTTTGATTGAGATATTACGGTTACCCCACGTCAACTTTCGTGCTCCAAGATTTTCACTTGCTGATAATCGTAGGTCGCTTAATTAATGCCCGCCTATACCGCGATGTCCACGTTAATCTTTCGCTCCACAATAGCTAATGGTTTAGACCCGGCGACGATATACAACTGATTAGACAAGAGAAACTCTCTGCCCACTGATTACTCCGATTAACATACCAACTCGAGCGTGAATTTTGAATTTAGTTGACAATTTTATTAAGACTTTTGGAAAAAAATTATCGGGATCTGTACCTAATGCGTATCGCATATTTGTAAACCGTTGATACATAATGTAACATAAAGGGACGTTTAAGGAATAGGTATGAGAAAACGTTACCTAATAGTTTATCGGGGAATTTATTTAAATAAAAATTCTTATGCCATATATATCCTATGTTAATATTGTAACGAGCAAAGACGTAGCCTAATTACGACGTACAATTTTTCTATTAAAAACGAACTCGTCGTTGCTAAAAGAAACACGAGTCGGATTAGATATAATATTAAAAACTAGATCTTTTAAAAAAACTTCAACACCTTGTAACTTTGTAGAGCACTACCGACATACATGTTTTACAATGCATTTTTTTTAAGGAAAATGTTACACGACATACCCGGCTATTATTTTTTGTATTTTATTCATTCACACAATGTTTCCTCAGTTTAGTTACACTCTGTATATTTCATACATCAAAATTACTTTGAATTTCGTTACGTTAGCTGCTTACTCGCGTTGTCACTCTTTTTTTTTCTACAAACCTTCCATAAACATGTTTCGCTTTACAATTAAAATTTCAATAAGGAACCTGTTGCAAAAAATTTAGAAAATTTCACACAGTACCTATTTAATGTTAATTAAGTAAAGTTATTTAAATTAAAAAATGTCCATCTTGAGATCGATATGGCTTTTATAAAACCTCAATTTTTTTTGTATGTTTTACGTAGATTACTTTTTAGGATATCCACTAGATTCCAAAAAATGTAGGGTATTTAATAGGTATTCGTAAAAACACGGACACCTATGGTAGCTAAAATCGTTATAAACGTTTACTTCACACTGAAAGAAAAAACTTGGTAAAAATCAACAAAAAATTCTGACCGCGCGCAAGTCTCGGTATCAAATTTTCACGTCGCATGTCAAAAAACTCCTCTTTTTCACATTTTTCTCGAAATAAATACATTTTTTGAAAAATAATATTTACGAAAGAAATTTATAAGAATTTAAAAAAAATTATCACTTTTTTTCGATTATTTCGAAAACGGTACATCCTATCAAAAATTATAAAGAGACGTGATCGGTAGAGAATTTTATGCCGATTCCAAAACATATTTCATATTACCGATCTGATAAGTAATAACGGAGATTAGAATTTTTTTAATTTTTTTTTAAACCGTTGCCATTTTGAAATGAGTCAGTCGATTTGACTAATTAACGAATTCGTCCTTTGTTTTCGTAAAGACAATACGCTGTCCAAATTTCAGCCTCCTACGATCAAAATTGCGACCGGAATCGTGTCCACAAGAAATTGATTATAAATATATATAAATAAATATTAACGACCGACCCAAAATGAATGACCTATATTTTCGTGATCTAGGGGCCGAGATCGGGTAAAAGTCAAAAGGATACGTCTGGGTGCCGTTATCAGACAGGCTGCAATAGCTTTATTTTCTATGAAAATTCGCTAATACTTGAAAATTTAAAATTATCTTAAAAATCACTACTGCTGCCTTTATACTGCAGAATTATAAATTTACTCTATTTTTAATTTAAAAACTATTCGTGTGCCCCTCAACATTGAAAATTTCCCTATTATAAACCATAAACCTGATAAAAGTTTAATCGCATTTTTATGCGACCCATACCCCGACAAAACAACTAATAAAACATGTGCGCCACCTACTTTCATATCTTATCGGCGTGCGAACAAAGAACTGGATGTTTTTAAAATAAAAGCGGATTTCCTAGAATCCACATATAAACTCGAATGTATTTATATATAGAATTCTTGCAAAACCGTTTCAGATCATTCGCGTTAGTGGTACTGAGCGGTGGTGTTTGTTTCGGTAATTCGAATTTTAAATTACGAATCTACGCTCGAAATTGGCGATAGAGGGACAACGATGACGAGAAAAATATAGGAAATACAAAGAAAAATTTAGAAGTTTATAATTTTTTGTTAGAGTATGTTACAGCGACAGCAGTATTAGTTTGCATTTTACGTAAGTGAGAGATTTTACCTTTTCAATGCATTCGTTTACGGATAAAAAACGAAATTCAAAGTTTTGATTGTCGCAACAATTTTTAAATAATTTAAGCTGACAAGGAGACAAAATTTGATCGATTAACTTTTATTTTGTAAAAAAAATATTCTAATAATTTCAGTTTTTTCGTGGTATTCTTTTAATTCTCCTTGTTCTAAATTTCTTCCTTTTTTTTTACTGACTATTATAATACTTTAATGCGATTGTTGTAGTTATTTTACTAACAAGTGAAAATAAGACAAGGTGTGGGGGTAAAGATACGGTTCGGTTAGTTTCCTGATTATCTACTTGCTCAAAAAGTCGACTGCGCGCAAGCCTCGATATCGAATTTTCATGTCGCATGTCAAGAAATTCGTTTTTTTTTAATTTTTCTCGAATGAAATACATTCGATTATTTCGAAAACGGTGTATCCTATCGAAAATTATAAAGGGACATGATCGGTAGAGAATTCTAACAATTTTCACTTGGTTTCAACTGTTGTAAGTGATTTAATTTAAGCTACACTTCATTTAAATAGAGAATGTTAGTAGAGGAATGTTAATTGGTAACTTTTTATGGTTAATTCAACCAATTTTTTTCTCGAGTGTAGTAAAATGAACTATTTACATTGTTAAAATTAAAATGCGTTATGGTTACGAAACAATTTCTACTTAATTGAAATAACTATTCTAAAATGTTTGTTACAAATATAATATAGTTTAATTTAACTGTTTTTATTATTTCGTTGCCCAACAATATTTTTTGGTTGAATTCAGCGTAGGTAATAAAATGCGTGATTACTAATACGACCGTAATTTCCATCGAATTGACTTTATAAATTAATTAACAATTAGATACGTCGATATGTTGTGACACTTTCAAATGTCTCTATTCACTTTACGACTAAAGTTTCCGAAAACCGCAACAGATGGCAACACAGATCCCACGTAAATATCTTCAATAATTCATGTAATTTAAGAAATCAAATTACTTACGCCTAACGTCTGTAATAAATAAAAGTGACATGCAGAGCGACGTCAAATATACACCTTTATTAGAAACATTCGTCAATTTTACTAATCCGTTTATCTCGGTTTAAAACTGAATATAAAATGAGGAACTAACGATGGAGGCGTTGCGGGAAAAAACAAATTCTTACGACCGTACAACATTTGGTATACCTATGAGTATAATACGAATGCCGCTTCTTTTCGTGTATTTCTTATAATGCATTATTGCAATCTAAAATTCAAATGAGACGACGTGAATAATTTTATTAGTTTTAAAACCTGTAGGCGGCGTAAGTTGCGAACATAACGTTTACTTTACTTCTGCATAATTGTGAAACATAAAAATGGACGGAAATCTACAACGACTACCAGTTTTCAATTTAAAAAAAAAAAGAACTCAAATTAACATAGAGGACTCACAATATTAAACTTGCAGAAATAAATAACGGATTATTCTTAAAAGATGAAGCACACTCGGGTTCCCTTAGCCTAAGAAATTAAATTATATTTTTGAAGAAGTAACAGGGTAACTAAATAACGTTCATGGATAATAAGATTTTTTTAAATGTGCTATATTTCGAGAGTTTAATTCTTCTTATAACCTTTAACGCAATTCCAAGAGTCGCTACAAACTGTGCTTAATTGGAAATTGCAGTCCCAGTTCTAAAATTTCAATTTGGCCGAGACGTAAATCTGAACATAACGTCATCATTATTACTTTCCTTGTTGGTTCACCCGCATTTTATTTTTAATTAAATTCGGTCCACGTTTAAATCCGTTTATATAATCAGTCACCGAACGATCTTCATATTTCTTTAACCTTCTGTATGGCGTGCTGTTAATAAGGCTTTCCAGGTATTGGTGTTTTTATGAGTTTTTTTTTCCCTACAGGCAGTAAGAATGGAAACACCTCCCCGGCAATAAATACGGTAGAATCCCCCCTACATCGCTTTCACCCTTGGTCTCTCGGATAAGTATTCGCTAACGAACTCTAAAATCGATAGTACAAGTGCACTTTCATAAATCCAGAGCTCAGGTGCACTTTCCCAGATCACTCGAACAAAACATAATAATCCCTATCCCTATGCATTTATTTGTGACAGCGCTGTGGGATTGGATACGAAAATGTGTTTCATATGTTACAGTAACAAAGGGAAACGTTATTAACACTCACAAAGCTTACGATCCGTAACGATCCCCCTAACGTAGTAAGTGAAGTATCTTTTGTGGTAGCTTCATAGATGAATAATTGCGTTATTTGTAGTTGTCGCAAAAAAAGTACGCAACTATACAACTCTATATATTTGTTATTCTATACGTAGATTGAAAATCGAAGTATTAGGTAGGTACATGTTTGAACGGTTTGTAATAGGACTTTCTGCAAACAGCCTGTAAGCGATATTGGCGTACATATACGGCAAGCCGTATATACATACGGCATATGTATATTTGATGTTCCAACTTGAATTGGCCATTCCCTCACGGCACTTGTTTAACTAAATATCCATTGTTGAATTAATTTAATTGCATCCGATGGATAAACGTCGGTTTGCCGTAATTATTAATTTACGATGGAATAAAAAAAAGCATGGCCCGCCCGTACTACACTGTTTAATATCATAATAAATTACAGTAGTCCGTTTAAGCTACCCTTCATGAAACTCATCCGCACATTTTATTCCCAACATATCTAAACCCAAAACTAATACCGAGAGATTTCCCATGAGGCTCACAAGCTGCGAAAAACAAAGCAGTTTCGGTTGCTTTTATCTGAAATATACGAATATGTGCTAAAAGGAACGAGTGGGCTTGAAAAGAAGAAGTAATATTTTACAATGGACAAAACGACTTCTCGCGCACGGATAAAGGTCGCGGCAACAAAACGGAAACATCGCTAAACCGCAGGCCCACGCATTAATAATTTCGAAGATTCCAAAACGGCACACAAAAAAGTATAACTACCCACCCTGACCGAATAAAATGTAACCGCGTCACTGTTCATCAATAAATATACGCGCTGCTTCGTTATCATAATAAATTGATAACGAAGTGTATATAATTTCGGAAGTTTCTCAATATCGATGACCGATCAAAATAATACGAGCGAAAGTTGAATAAAACATTTTTCGCCCCATTCTTTCTTAGGCTTGTTTTAATGCGCGGTGGATTTTTATTTCTAGAACATTAAGTTTATCCATATATGAATTTCTTTTGTACAGAATTCCGTCCCGACACGTTCGCGATGATGCGAACGCAGAAAAAATATAAGAAAATTTTGATGATTCCGCAATTTATAAAATCCCAAACGCGTTTTCTCTTTACGAATACCAACGAGATCCTTGTATTCTTAAGAGTAGCTACTTTTCGTAATAAAAGCCTCTTCTGAAAAGAGCGAATTGAATAGCTGCTAGCAAATTTATATTCTTGGGTGTGTTAGAATCAATTGTATTGAATGTGTCGTTTCGGGCTCGCCTCGCCTCGGAGAATTAGTTCTTTTGGACGGACAAACAATGAACCCGCGCGCGCGTTCGTAAATTTATACACGTTATCGGAGCGGATAGTAATAAACGCTTACTCACAACTAAATGAATAATATCCTCGATGGTCATCTTAAGCTTTGTCGCTTAACGCCCCACAGCAACGTCCCCTTTTCAATAAGCATTAGAGTAAGTAGACCGGCGGGCTCTGTATAAATGTGTTAGACCAACTAACCCTCGGCAGACGGTTTTAAGTCACGCTCTCCTAGATTGATAAGGTCACTGTTGCTACGAGATGGGGATGTAATATTAAATTAGGGTTAAGAACAGGAAGGAAACCTGAATACGTTCGTTAAATTTAATTGTTAATTCGAGCCGCCCGAACTTCTATTTATATTAAATATATCGCATCGGAGTTGGGGTTTATTGAAGGGGCTACAGTTAATATTTGTGAATAATTGCTAAAGTTGTTAATAATCAATTAGATTTTAAAGTAGCAACGAGGGAGTACTACGTACAGGTACCTAAGTATTTGTTGATTTTTCTTTTGAAAAATTAATATCGGGTTCGTTAGATATTAGGTTTGTGATAGATTAATTTAATTAAACGCACAATATCGTCAATTAACTTATCGATATTTTAATAAAAATTGACAAATTATTACGCAATCAACGCTAAAATTACTTTAAATTTAAATGGACTTTAAACGAGCCCATTAGATGCAAAGTGGGCCAAGTTACGTTAGAAGCCAAGGCTGTAGAGTTTATTTTCTACGAAAAAAGGCGCGTTTGCAACCAAACAAAAGTTTCGATAGATGCAGAATTTTATAATAAATTGACTGATGGCGTAGCTCATTTTTTAAATTTGTTTGGGCTTTGTCAACGTTGCATCTAACGGACTCGAATAATTGTTACAACGGCGTGTTACCGCAACAATGGCAGATTTGAAATTTTAAAGTCGCTTTAGGTTTAATTACGAAATTGAAATTGAATCCATTAATTTTAATTTGAAATATATTTGCTTAAAAAAAATGGCACATCAAAAATATACAAAAAACGGCAACTCGACCTCTAATATTTCGTTGTCAATAAAGAAATAAATCTTTTTATCTACTTGACGATTTCAATTTACAACAAAATCGAATAAATTATCATCTTTATTAGAAATACATATCATAATTATATACAAAAGCAATATATACATTTATATAAAGTTTTGGTATGACATTCATTTATTATCGCTTACTTAACTATGGTAGATTGTCTCACATGAAAAAGAAACAAAAAAATGTCATACATTTATACATTTATCAGACTTCCATATAAAAATTTAGCATTGAAAGGGTAGCCAAACATAATCGACAAATTGAGGTCCTTAAAATATATCACAGACGATCAGCAAACTATGGTCCAACATAGGTATTAACAACATTCGACACATATCTGGGTTGCCTATTCAACCTCGATAACGGCGGAGTGGAAAGGGGCGATGGGGGCGGCACAAAACGGGAATTACATATTTCCGTTGCGGCATAATAACGTTCCGGTACCGGTGGAATTGGCGGTGGCTTAGGAAAAACGTCCTGCAAATTAGGAGGAGCGTGACGCATTTGATGGGTTTGCAAAGGTACCGCGTATTCGGGATCTCGGACGTCTGCGTAGCTAGTGCTTGCTGGTAATCTGCCAATATTGGGTTCGCTGTAAAGCGCCGTTTTTTCGCTATTATTTTGCACCTGAGTCTGGCCGATAGAATGCTTGTGACGTCGTTGTTGAACCACGATAAAACCAACAACCGAAATCACCAGCACGGCCACAACGGACAAAAGACCCGCGACTATACCTAAATATTGTCCGATATCGGAATTCGAACCGATCGCGGTGACTTGATGTTTTAGGTCAATTTCCGTAGTACCAATTTGATCCTTCTGCAACATTTGATCTTGCAAGTCCTCGTCTTCTTCCGTAAAGTTTCCTTTAAGTGCGTCCGAATCGAACGTTATTTCGCTAACCAAAATCCAGCGGGCCGCGAAAAATAACTGCAGCGTCACGAATTTGCCCACGCGATGGTGCAATTTGATGGTCACGTTTCGCGGCGACTCGAAAATACGATCTTCCATGTAATCGAAGGTTATCGGTTCGCCCTTATATCGTTTTCCGCCTACGCTAAACAAAACGTTGGCCTTCGAAAACACTTCGACGTCTTTCGTAAATTGATTATTCGAAAATATGTGCACGGCAGTAAAATCTCGCACTTGATCGAATTCGAACGTGATTTCGATGTAACGGTGATCTCTGGTATCGTTTCGCCAACCGACCCAGCCCTGAGATTGTTCGTAAAACGTGTTCTTAAAGTCGTCTGGGCCGTTGCTGCCGTCGGTGAGCAAACCTAGACCGTCTTTCAATTTACCACCGTCCCAGTATCCATCGTAGGCTGTATCGTAGAATTCCCAGTTAGGTCCGCGTTTGTCACCTTGAGGCATCGAATAACTAACAATTCCATCTGTCCAACGACAACCGTATAATTCGACTCTCATACACACCGTTCTCTTGTGGTAGCTGTAGGGTAAAAAACGTATTTTTGTAGCCCAAATGGGAGGGTTTAAGTGCGTCTTTGATTCTAGATAAGTATTTACGTTTCCCTTTAAGACTTCCTCCCCGTTAAGCGTCCTGTATCGGATCCACTTAGACAATCTCGGTCTCCAATATTCCAACATGTACGCTTCCGTATATTCAACACCTTGACCGTTACCAAAGCGGCCCTGAGATTCCACGCTGGAAATTACGTGTACGGTATGCAAATCAATCTGCAACCATTCTTCTGGTTCGGCGGTAGCCGGAGTCTGGGGACACCACGCTCCGCCATTAATTTCCGTTCTCACCCTAAAGGCGTAGATAAAAATGTAATAGGTGCAATATTTAGTTGATCGATCTACAATAATTTTACCTTCCATGTTGCGGCCCCACGTTTCCACTGTCAAACGAGGAGCTCGCCGTAATGTCGTCGTCTTTAATTACGCCGCTTTCCATCCCCAACGGCGCCGAACATTGCGCTATAAAAATATCGGTCTTACGAAGATAAATAATTTTAGTGCAAACAAATACTTACAAAACTCGTTGCTGGCGAAAGTGGAAAGACACAGAAGTAGCACGGGGAATAATTTTCGAATCGGGCCCATTTCGGCTCTTTATCTGAAATAAAACAAAATATAGATAGGGTACGTATGCATTATTTTCGCGATAGGAAATTCCACAATTGCCTTGCGTAATAATGAAACTGAAAATGCATAGGTAATTATAAGGCGATGTCAAACAGGGACGCACTAGATATTTTATCCAACTACTGCAAAACATTGTTTAAAAAATATATAAACATATTCAATATCTAGGTTAAGGTTAATTGTAAGTACTCAAAATCGAAAGAAAAATGCAAGTGCCGGGAAACCCGCCGTGCCCGCGACTAACTGCACGACGGTCGCGCACCGTACCGTAGGAATTATATCAATTTTCAAAAATTAATTACTCGAAAATGACCGAGAAGTGGATCTTAAAATTTCGACCAGTAATTTTTTTTTACTACGATCTATAAGTGTCCCAAATTTCATTCGAAACCTGAGCCTGGGCCAAACCTGCTAATTATATGAATTATATTTTTAAAAATTGAAAGAATTTATTTAGAGAGAATCCGAATTTTTTATTAACTGGGAATTAACAATGTACGTTTTATACAATTTTTTGATTACCTACCTAATTGTTAATTAAGGTTTGCGGAATACCGCAAGAATGATAACATTTCTATTCTAAAATTAATAATTTTAATGTTTAATTTTTTTAAATTGAATTAGGGTATACTTACAATTAGAAAAATTACTTACTAACGTTAGAAAATAAAATTTGCATTTGACAGTAGGTACAAAATGTAAAATTACACAAAGGAAATGAAAATTAATACCTACATAACTTATTCTAACTTTCCTTCGTTGAAGAATTTTGATGACCTAAGTGGAAGATGGAAAGGGAGAAATGATGAGGATCATCTCTGGAGAATTGTACGAATATAGAGGCATTAGAGGCGTAGATAATATGATATCGTCAATTAAATAAACAAAACAAAATTTTAAATTGTTATAAGTAGGTACTTATCGATTTTAATTGATTAAAATGTTGCTTCTTCGACTTACTACCTATCGGTTTAGAACAATTACTTTCGTTAATACTACTATTACATATTTATTACGAACATCGATTGGAAATCAAGTGCAGGTGACTCTTGACATTCGCTAAGGTTACGTTCCTGGGGTTCCCGCGAATGTGAAAATTGCGCGAGTAATTTTAACTACAACATTTAGTTTTATCGGTACGCATGTATCGTCACATCCATGCCAAAGTTGACCATTTTCACCTATTTATGTGCACAACTATACGATCTCAGCATTATCCAGATTTTAGTGAAAGCTAAAACGTCTTTTGTAAACTTCAGTAAGAAATTGTTTAACTATCCAATACTCATTCGAGTTTCGAAAAGTGAAATTTTTCCTAACTACACCTTTTCCAATTAAATTTCGAAAATTGCCAATTGCATGTCAGATTTGATCAAATGAATTTCAGTTGTATTTTTAGTTTTGTCAGTTTGATTTCAGAAAGCGTCAATTGCATTTCAGTTTACACATATATAAATAAGAATTTGTCAAATTAAATTCACAAATCGTCAAATGTAGGCATTTCAAAAAATGTGAAATGTATTTCGGTTAATTCAATGGAATAAAACAATCCATCGGCTGATATATTTTGTTGTCATGGAAATGATTTCGTTTTGTACATTGTACATTGTTTGTATTATCGAGTGGGTGAATTTCGTGCCCTTGCCAATTTAGATATCTAATTTGAAATACAAATGACGCTTTCTAAGTTAAATATCACTCTCGAAAATGAATCTTATGGTATCGTTTTTTTATCGTTGGTAAGTTTGTTTGAAAAATTTCTCGACATTGTAAGGGCCGGTTTTTCAATCGTCAGTTTACGCAGACCATCAGTCAATCACAATAGAAACGATTGTCTGACGATTGAAAAACCGTCCTAAATTATTTTTTTTATAATTATTTGATATTCTGTAATAAAAATATTGGTCTTGTACGATAACAAAGATAAGCGTTCGCCTATTTGCTCATTACAATAGGCTATTTGCCTATTTACTTCCCTTTAGTAAATATCATAATTTAAATTTTTATAGGCTTCTTATAATTACCTATGACGTGTGATCATAAAAATTCTCTTTTGTACAATTATCTATTATCACGTTCAGTTTGTATTTTTCGTAATTAAACTGAATACTACCACGCTCGTGGTTTAGGCATGAAAGTGACGATATGTACGATAGTACGAAATCTCGCCTACACACTTCCGTGTGATCTCGTGTAGGTACCCTACATCTTGCAAAATCTAGTAGTAGGTAATATAAAAGGAATCTCGCTTAAAAACGGGAAAATAGGGAAAACCACGAACGTGAAATCCGCGCGATGATATAATTAACAGAAATAAATCGGTTTAACTAGAATCTAATCCTAAATTCCGTTTAATAAAACGTCGCTGAACATTTTGAAATCATTTTATTTTGTGAAATCCGTAGAAGTAGGTACGTCGAAACGATCAATAACTCTTAAAACGATCAAAAGTTGATATTAACATTTTTTTTACGGATTTAAATGAATTGTTAATAAATTATTCAAGATATCAACTGATTTTGTCCATGGACATTGACCCCCCTCAACTTCAAAACGCAAATGACCTACGCGTACCTACGCTTATTAAATAAATTAATTATTGTCAACTTAAGTGTTTACCTTTTGTTTAAAATTGAACCATAGAAATATCTGGGCATTGACACAAAAAACAAAATTAGTGGTATAACGAAAAAATCTTATTAAAGTTAATTTCGCAATCAGTGAATTACAGTAAACGGCTTTATATTAAGTACAAATTGCAGTTGACTAACCTGATTGCGTCACTTCGAGCGTGTCATAGGTATTTGAGAACAAACACTCGCGTCGAACCTTCCTTTATTAAATATTTAGTGGTATTATTTAAGTGATTTGAAGAATCCTCGTTTTGAAGAGGTGAAATTACAGGAAACCGCCGGAGACGGGTGTTAACCACAAATATTTAATCGTCTGCTCAAACAGGGCGGTTGCAACGCTTTTATCAATAGTGCCCGTAGATAGTGATTTTTTTTACAGATAAACGCGGTCGAACGTTAAACAAATTTGTTTACTAGAAGACGATAGTAATACACTTAAGAGCGTGTTAAAAAACTTTAGAGAATTTGTGCGGCTCAAACTTCCGCAGTATAAATCGTGACTAATTAACTTCTAATTTGAGAGCACAAATCTAATTCGATGTTATACATATGCATGTTGTTTAGATATAATGGTACGAAATAAAAGGGGGTGGTTGCGTGAAATATATTTCCTTAAGGAATATCCAGCCCTCGTTAAGATTTTGTGGTTATTTATATGGCTGCCACAGCTAAGGATGTTTATGTTAGGGTAGATACACGGCGGATGTTTTAAATAGCGACTGCCGAGAAGCTTTATAGGGTAGTTTCCGTTTTAATAACAACGGGTGGATTTGTTGCATATCTAAAGACGTATCGGAAACTGAAACGAAATGTATACTTTGACTTATTCAAATAAATTGATTTATTTTTGGGGGTTCCTGAAAAATCGAGGACTTTTACATTTTATGTCTGAGATCTTTATATACGAACCACGAACGTGCAAATCAAACCTGAAATACTTATGTGCATACATGTAAATTAAATTAGTTAACAATTTTTTTGTTTATATTATTTAACCAACAAAAAGAAACGCTTTTATTATTACATTTAACTAAACGAAAACGTATTTTATTCGTTCGTTAATTCAAATATCAATTCGAATTTATTTCTAAAAGGACTTTAAGAGCCTTATCGACGAAAAAGTGGATTATTAAAGTAATTAGGAAATTCTTGCGAGATTCATTAACGTCTAAACGAATTCATTTTTTTATTTCATCGGATCAAATGTTCATTCTCGAGAGAGTAATAAAAAGTTTAATTGTTTCGAAAAATTAAATCTTAACGGAGATTAAATGTTTTTTTTTAATTAAGCGAAACGGGATCTTTAAAATTTCTTATAGTATCTGTTATTTGAAATTTAAGAATTTTAATCAGTTTCAATTTTCAGTATCATTGATACGTTTATTAAATTTTGCCGTTAACGAGTCGGGCGAAAACATTTTTTTTAGTTAATTTAATGAGTCAAAATTTAATAGTTAGGTAGCACCAAAAAGGTATTTAACTGGCGATTTAAAAATAGTAATTACTTTCGACATTATGATTTCTGAAAAGTGACTGCAAAGCTAAATATTGACATAATTAGCGTTTAATTTCCGACAATTTCTTGTTTACATTACGCACGTCTTTTACTTACTGTTGGTTGTAACTTTTAAAAATAATCAATAACGTTTACCCTATACCCTATTAATTTTTAAATTATAACCACCTAGATTTTTTTTAAACGAAAATCATCGACATAAACGGAAATAAATTTTTAACGTACTTCACATTCCTGCGTGCACAATAATCCAATGCAATAATCCACAGTTTGTTTCACCGTCAATTGGAACCACGCACAAGTCGAGGCAGCTCTCATAAGACCACTGGCAACCTTATACTACGCCCTTCGACATCGTACTAAAGCTTTGGAAGCTTTCAGCTACAACAATTCGGTTCCCCTCCAGCATCCCCACCAAAATGCTTTCTAAAAGTTCACGAGCACATCTCTACCCTAACATTTCGATATTCTGGAAGTTTCGGGATCGGGCTAAAACATCCTTTGTTGCAATAATACAGAAGCGGTAACCGTAGTTGGTAATGGTGCTATATTAAAACGGGAACTTGTAGGTCGAAGCGTTATTAATTTCTCGCCAAAGGTCGTTTTCTATTGTACGCTTTTCTTCGACTTTATTTCTCGCGAACGTCCAAAGCGAAAGACTTATTGCTTTATTAACTAGACACTTTTTCTTTAATTATGTATTATTTAACGATTTATCAAGACAACGGGCAGAAAATCTGTTATAATTGGGCAATATTCGGGGATGGCTCTGTAGAAGTCTATAATGGTTGTAACTTCGCGCCACCACACCTTTGATTATAGGTACATCGCAACCAATCAACAAATCGTTTCTTACGAAATCTATTCGTTTGAACTTGCGCGACCAATTTTCAAATTTAGACCTCTTTTAATTCTACGAGGCGATCTTTTTACACGTCACGTAACGTAAAAATTGTTTTTTTTTGCATAGATAACTTTATCGGTTTCGGCAACTGAAATAGGTGGTCTTTTTTTGTTAACTGGCATTTAGTTAGACCATTCGGTCGTTCCCTACGCAGTAATAAGTTCGGGCGTAACGAATGATTTTTCGACATTAACGTTCCTGCGAAACCCAAGGGCCTAAAAGCTTTTGTTGGCTAAATCGTCACGCCTATGACGACGCATTATCGGTTATATTCTTCCGCTAATGGGGGTACTGCAATAATTTCGATAATTTCGATTCATGCGTAACGCAGATGGATGGCAGGTCTTTGAGCCGAACGCCGCAAGAGATTGATTACCTCCCTCTTTGAGGTGAACACGCAAAACTTCGACATAAAACCGAAAAATTGTGATTGATTTTTAGAAAAGCCGTATCTCCCGAAACCCGTGCAAAATTAGCTTTAATATGGTTTTATGAGCGGTGAAATTTTGACGGACGGGGGCCCGATCTACGTCGAAAACAAACAAAGCGCGCGCGTCCCCTAAAAATTCAATCGAAGTGAAAACGCTTAATAAACAAAAAAAATTGTTTCGACAAAGCGCGATTACGGTTAAAAACGGGAAGTTTCTGTAGAGTTCTCGTCCCGCGTCTTTAGCGCAACTTAATTATTTGAAATCTACTCAACTAATTATTTTCCCTTTAGACTCCATTAAAAGTTTTATATTAATAAGATTCCATCGGCATTTGTTATTCGGAGATGGGCGATTTATAAAACAATAAATCGGTTGCAGCGCAATTTTCAGAATTTACTTTGATATTTATACCTGTACCTACCCAGGCGGCACACAGACGTTTTAATGTCGTCAACTATTGGTCATTTGGAGACCAATGGGGACGTCGTAAATGACGTGTATATGACGTCAATATGACGGGTTAATGTCACAGCCCAACGACGTCAAATTATGACCAATCTAGTACGTTACTTGAGACGTCTAGTTGACGATCCCAGATGATCCCAGAACTCGTGGACACACTGTATATCTTATATTATATTTACCGCTTACATTTATCTTAAATATATTATTGTATTACTCGTATATAATAATAATAATATCGATATTTGGTTATTAAGTAGGTAAATCCAAATAATTTTGTGTTCATTCCTTGATATATTAACATACTTTGTTTAATTTCTTAGATTGAGGTTCTTTGTTTGTATCTTCATTTTTGTAATAAAATAATGATTATATTGAATGCATTAATGCCTTGGAATTACGTCAATGGGACGTCAAATCGACGTCCCATTTAAGGAAAGATGTAAGCGGTAAATATAATATAAGATATACAGTGTGTCCACGAGTTCTGGGATCATTTGATAGAGCCCAAACTAAGCACAATAGAAAAAAACTATTTTAGATAAAAGCTTGCTGGTTGTAAATGTCGCACAATGTAAAATTTTACACCAACAAAAGACATCTAAATAAATTAATAAGGAAATGGGGGTCACTCGCGCCACAAAGATAACCTAGTCACCTAAAGATTAAAATCCATAGAAATAAGTACAATTTGTCTGTTTCTTTTTAAGCCATGATTTGTAAAATTATTGTAAAAACTTTTTCTTTCGGTTTTTTAATTATTTAAAATTATTCGTTTTAACTTTAGGTGGCGATAGGCCGATTAATGTTTCACTTACCGTTAAGAAATTATATCAAAATCTACAATGTACAAATTTACAACGTAGCACTCACTGCAAAGTAAAACCACTAACCTAACAAAACCTCTGCTAGTAAACCAAAACGCGAACAGCATGCACAGTGGCGTGACACTTTAAAGGAACTAGTTCTAGCCATTGACGTACACAATTAGAATAAATAACTGGATGTGATTTTACTTACTTGTTTAGTTGTATACTAGCGTATTTATAACGTATACAACTATTACTATTAATCGCATAGACGCGATAGTGCACAATTCCAAAATAGATTTATATATTGTTTAGTTAAAATTTTGGATTATAACCTAAACATGTTAGAAAAAATTACGAATATTTTACGCTTATATTTTTAAATTAACGCTTCAAAACGTGGTTATTTTCACTTTTCCAGTAAGGATTCAGGGCTTTGAAATGACCAAACAAGGACGTTTCAACGACGTTCTTTAATGATGTCAAATGTTCGTCGTGAAAGTGTCGTCGTGCGTACGTCACTTATTGGATTCACGACGTCGCCGACGAATAATTACCAATAATTGACGACATTATGATGGCAGTTAGCCGCCTGGGTACCTACTTACTAATACATATAGTCGTAGTAAAATGTTCTGGCGGCTGAGTTTGGAAGCGTATATCTGAAAAACGATGGTGCCAAACTGTATAAAATTTTTACTGGGTATTTATTCACTATTTGAGATTGCACAGTGAAAATTTCAGTTTTGTACGTAAAGCCGTTTTGGAGAACACTGTCGAATTTCGCCGTTTTTTTCTAGCAACTTTAAGACGTCATAACTAAAGTATTTCTGCACCGAATTATACGAAATTTGGAAATAATTGAGGTACCTCAAATCTGTTGTAAGGAAATGTACACATTGAATTTTAATTTCTCTAATTAATGTGTATTCGAGGACGATAAATGTCGAACCATCGCAATTACCGACGTCTGACACCAAACGACAACATTGTTTATGCACGAAAAAAAGAATTAATTACATAATTTCCATTATTTCCTTTACATTATTCATAATGCCGCTTTGTAGTAATAGTAGGCGCGATATAGCACTCACTTCGCCCCACCCCGGCCCGTATACGCAAGCATCGCACATTGTTTATCAATACGTTCCAATTTCCGGAGCCTTTAAACATTAATATTTTTCTTAACTGTTTTACTTGGTAATTTACCTTCTTTGTCTACCCACGTGTACGCGAGAATTTTTTTTTAAATATCTTCGTCAAACGAGCGAAATGGAGTGGCAGAAGTCTCTGTATTATAACATTTTTATTAATTAAAAAAATTTTACAAAAATTGCAGTAAATTGTCATATAAGGTCCTGCCTCTCATATACATAAATATCGTTGTTTTCCGTTGAACAATCGAGGTATGCAATCCTGGCGTTTTTAAAATACGTTTTTTTAAAACACATATTGCTGTAGTAACTTAACGCCTTTTTGAAAAATCACGAAATTACGCATACTTATGTAGGAATAAAGTATCTTTCGCAGGCAGTTTGTTTGAGTGAAATCCGTTAGGTACTTTTTGAGATATAAGCCTTCGAACACGGCCGCCAAAACATTTTATTTTTATAATAAATCGTTTTATTGGTGCGACTTGATTTATAATATGATGGAGTTTTATTTTGTAACTGTATCGAAAAATGGGGTAGGTATATTTCTTATTGCCTTTATTATTCAAAAACTCATAGAAAAGAACGGTGACGTTGTAACCAAAATGCCGTAAACCCCCACTGTTTTACTGCTAACAAGGACCATAACGAGGTCTTGCTTTTGCCCTTTCAATGGGAATTCAACCAATTAATCTTAAAGTAATACAAAGGCACGTTTCATTCCGGTTCTCGTAGTTTCTAACATCACGCATATCCACATGATAATTCGATAATAACTGAAACGTGTATCTATCCATTGTGTGGCTGCAAGAATTTGTTTCATTTGCTCGACACAATTGGCGTATGATTAAATGAACCATTAAACAGATATAAGTGAGTAAGAAGCCGTGTAAAATTAATGTATGCACTTTACTCTTTTTCGATAACGTCCCGCACAACGTCAGTTACTACTTACTTCTCGATAATAAATAAAAGTGGTCGATTTCTACTTTCGACAGTAACGGCGCGTGTTAGATTAAAAGTTCATTTAAAATAAATACGATATTGATCTCATTTACTGTACTACCTAAATCTAAAGAATTTAGAAGAAAATGCCGATAAAAAGTCACGCGACGAAATTAATCCCATACTTACCCGACTTTAATACGACATTTTTATTTCCATCGCTTAAAAAGCTACCAAAATAAATGGAAGTGTGTGTAGTAATAAAATAACAAGTGCTATTAATGTTCTAATTTGAGAGCAGTTTCTTATAAGCTTAATCATATTTATACTGGCTCGACGTGTTACTTCAAAAAAATTGTAACCAACTTTACCTTTCGAAATCGATATACAGTAGAGTCCCGTTAATCTGAACTAATTGCGACCGAGACCCGTTTGCGTTTTCATCATTTTTGTAAGCAAACGATGCGTTTTCCATAAATCGGCCTTTTTCATTCGGCCTCCGTATTATATTTTTTTCTAACTTACTTTCGTTCGGATTAATCGTATTTTCGGATTAGCACGGTTCGGATTAACGGGGCTCTACTGTACTAAACAAATCGGTAATTTACTTGCCATAAGATGTCGCGCACTTCAAATTATATAACGCTCCACGTAGCATTGTTACGAGTGCAGCATGTGTTCGCAAATCTTGAAATTACCGAGGACGTAGTTGGCGGATGGCATTAAGAACACTGGCGTTGACGTGCTTCAGCAAACTTCACAGACAATATATGCGATCGAGCAAATTAATTCTTGTTGTTTTTATCACCGTGTTAACCATAATCAAGTCGTTAGTTTAACAGAACGTACAAGTTAGATACACGATATCTAATGCGTAATTTTAGAAGCTTTCCCGTTATATTTTCTGTTCCGCTTTAATTATCTATTTAAATTTGACTTACCTACATGCATATTCGCTTATTAGAATACGTGAAATTCGATGATCGGAAAGTTATCCGATCATCAAACAATTCGCTTATTGGACACCAGGTGTTGGTTACGCAACATTCACACTCGCCTTCCATTGATCACCGAACCATTAAACGAGTACTAAATAATTTTGAAGATAATACAATTATTTATAGTTGGTTGGAAAATAACCCTCGATTTGGACGAATTTGAAAAAAAATCTTTAGTCTCAAAAAAAACTGTTTTCGACATTTTTGTTGTAAATTAATTGCATAGGCGTGTTAAAAAAAATTCAAATATTTAATTTTAATTTCGAGCAGGTAATAAAAAATACTTTTTCATTTTTATGGAACCGATAAATCACCAAGAAATATACTATGTACTTACATAGCGAACGTGCAACACACGCTCTACTAAATTGTAGGTACGCAACCGTATATATGTTATATACTAAACACAATTGTAACGTAATAACTGCGGGCAATTGTCTTTTTTTCTATTTACTTAACCATTATGTTACAACAGAAGTTTTAGGCAGCAGCTGTGTGCTTTTAAAGGATAATGCTTTTTTCGTATTTTACTACCTCATAAAGTCTTATTATTTCATAATAAATATTGCATAAATTTTATAAAGAGCTTAAAACTTTATAACCATTTTAAATTGTCTAATAATATAATACAGTTAATGCAAAGAAACCGTCGACGCTTTCTTTAAAAACTAAATATTTATATAACAATTCTTTTTTAATTCTAAAAGATCTTGTATCTGTTAGTTCGTTATAAATTATTTATAAGTACTAGTTCAGATTATTTCTAGTTAACCTAAGACGAAGGAGAAAAACATAAAAAGACCGATACTTTCATTTTATATTTTTAAAGTCACCCGTTTAACCAAGAACTATATGGCTTTAACGTCTTATAATGTTTTTAGAGAGCTACCTGCAAAGCACCTACTCACTCCCACGTCGTATAATAAAATTTTTATAGATTTCCATTTAAAATAAAATTTTCCAATGATGAATTTTACAGCGTTTCACGATAACCTACGTTACTTATACTATACGTACATGTATACATATATACATACATATATGTATGTGTATGTACAATCAAGTTAAAAATTAATGTCCGGGTCGCGAGCATTGCGCGGACACACACGATACAACAAACAAATTATGGACTGAATATTTAAAGCAGTAACATTGTATTTATAAATCGTGTTACACATCGTAAGTACTTTTTGTAGGTTTGTTCGTTGTACCATGTATTGCTCGCGCAATGCTCGCGATTCGGGACACTAATTTTGAACTTGACTGTACAATACGTAGATGCTAAAGATGCTCTTCTTTATTTTTTACAGTTTGGTTAATGTTTAGATGTAGTTTTAGCTGACACAATAACACCTCAAACAAATTTTCAAAAGGCAACGTCGTCAATTTTAGTTGCTTTTCGTCACTCTCTCGTACTTTGTGTCCAATAACCAAAGCCCAAAAGTCCAAAAATCATCGTGTTTTTATTATAGCATGTCCTTCATTTTGACTAATACTGTGAAAATATTATGTTTAACCCATGCAAACAACTTTTTTGTACGCCGTCATTTTCGATGGTGAAATTGGTCAATTTGCAGAGTAATTGCCGCGTATCTATTTCAGTTAAAAATATTTTAAATTAGAAACGTTAACTTTCATAAGGTATAATTTAATTTGGTTGCCTTAAATAAATATATCGGGAATTTTAAAATAAATAAGTAACACTTAACGTCATCATCTTTAGATTTATTTATGTATAGCCAGACATTAAGATAAATAACTTTTTAACTTCGCAATAAGATAAAAATAACATCGCAACATTAAATGAAGCTTTAATCAAATTCGCAACTAAAGCAAGAAAGTTTATTTACATTTCATTTTTAATCAAGGCCGGAAAGTTTTGAATTAGTCAGTTGTAGATAATATAATACTTGCATTTTAAAGTATTTAATTATCTGTTTTAATTGATTAATAAGTTTTTTGTGCATATACCTACCATATTATACACGAAGTGCGACATAATAAAAGAACGGTTGAATCGTTCTATTTGCTATATTTTCGTAAAAATAAAATCTAAATGAATAGGTAGATATTTTTATTTAAATTAATCAAAATTTTTTTCGTTAGTCGCGTACGACTCTATTATATCTAAATGTATACATATATTAGGTATATTATTGCATAACTATATAAACACTTGTGCATAACATTATAAAATATAGATGTTATTCTGCATGTTTAAAATTTTTTAAATTTACTATTATAAAATTATTAAGAAAATTAATTAAATATGTAATTGTAAAATAATAATGCTTAATGCGAATAAAGAATTTTCGGCTTTTAACGCAGTAAAATTTGTATTAGGTACGTCTTTATACTTATATTGTTATGATCGGAAATATTTTTAACTATAGGTATATTTCTAATGTTTACACTAAATAAATAGTCCTTCGGTACGAAAATATGGTGCCTATCCATTAATGAATTCGCATCGGTTAATAATTTTATTTATACCTACAAGTAAATTCCAATTGTAGTGCTGTGACCTGACGTTTCCAGAGCTTTTTCCAGTCCCTCGCGATGAAGTTTATTTATCTACCGTATTATTTATTTATAGGTTCTTTATTTATAAAACCGTTCTCCAACTTTCGGTCTTTCTTAAGTTGCAACAAATTTTGCAGCAGATACCTATATACCATCATTATGCTCATTAACAATTAATTGCTTCGATTTGGAACTACTTTGTAATGCTGCACTATTTTCACCAAAATATTTCGTTTTATAAAAACAGTGGGCGTTACTTTGTTGTACACAAAATACGGTACCAATTTTTGTTGTAAACAATCTCAAACGTCAGCCAAATATAATCAACATCATAAATATATCCATGTTCTCTAAAAAAGTTAATTTTGCATAATTTTCTGAAAAGAGTAGGTACTTACATATTATGTAAGTATAATAATTATTATAACTATCTATCGTTGATAACAAAAATCTTTCGCTTGACTTAATTAATCTTTAATTTAATGTTAGTTATTAGCATCAATCCATCACTGTCATAGCTGAAAAGTGAAATCGGAAAATAATCTTATTGTTAGATTAATTGTTATTGTCTAGAAAGTCTAAATATAGGTACATCATTGGATAAGACTGCTTAATGTTAATTTTAACGAATAAAAGAAAATTTAAATTTTCGTGGTCCCTAATTTTTACGAACTTATGCACACTTATCGTTAGTTGTTATTAAATTAATTAGATTAACAGTGAATCAACTCACTATATGCAATTATTAATGTTTAGGAAACACCTACCTAAATACATATGTACTATATATTTATCTAATTTAATAAACGCAACTTTTATAAAAAAAATTCTAAAAATGTCTAGGGAAAGTGGGGCCGAAATCGGGTAGGCGGATCAAACCGGGCACCTAGGGATCAATTAACATGAACTCCTCGAAAACGTGAACGCCACTTGCAGTAATTAGTTCACGTTACCGAGACTGTATTGTAATTGTTTACTAACTATTTTATGTTTGTTTATTATCGTATCGACGCTTTACCTAATATACTTTTTGACGTTGTTATCATAGAAAAAGTAGATAAATCGTCTTCAGTTCACAATGTTATCGATTAATTAATATTAGATTTAATAGTTTGTTTGAATCCGGAAATCAAACCGATTGTTCGTTTGGATAATACAAATCTAAAATTCCAGGCAAGTACAAGACGTACTTACAAATTTAATTACGAATTTGAACAAACCAAACAAGAAAAAAATAAATGCCAAGGGTCGACGAAATAAAATAGCAGAACCTGCAGGTCACAAAACAAGATTAAGAAAAGATCCTGGCCGGCTAGATAAAACGTGACATGATAATGCAGGTATTTGAAAACGAAAGCTCCATTTCAGATGAAACAGATAAAAAAAAACAAATCCTTTTTATTTCTGTTACAACAGTACTAGTTAGGTAGTAAAATTGACGCAATAGCATGTCGAACAAGAAAACTAGATTGTTTTATTATAAATTTTAGACGATTCAAAGCAATTATTTACAATACTCTGAATTAGGTGATGAGTCAAACATAAAATGCCGTGCGATTTAATGGCGTTTAGTGGTAGTCACTTGAATTGCGCCAATTTGATGTCATTACTAAATAGCGGTTAACGTTTCAAATTATCCGGTTATTCTAGTCTCTGCAGTTGACAGACAACGGAATTATAAAATTTACAGTAATTAGCATAATTGTAGTTACATGGATTAATCTGTTTAAGGTTCGACGTGTTTTTTTCTTGTCCAATTTAATACTATTTTATTTATTTAAGTTTTCAAAATTTACGCTACATTTACTTATCTCATTTATTGATAAGCGTTTGTAGTTAAATTGAACATTTCGCATAATATTCGAGAAATGGCGTTGTCGAAATGCACCCTAGAGAAAAGTTTAGTAGCCAATCGGTCAATTAAACAGATAATGGTGAAAGTTTCGTGGGAAAATAATATTAAACAGGAAAATGGCGGGACGTTGGAAATGTTAATAACGATTATAGGAGGTCCTGAGGGGTGTTTTCCTCGACATTTAAAATGTTTACGTATTTTTTTCAGAAAATACCGTTGTTTACTTATTTATATGACATTTATGAAGAAGATGATATACGTTTTACGAAGCTTCCAGCATATTTAAAGCGTTGGATCGTCAAAGTAAATTTCGAGCGTGTCATAAATTAGTTGTTCCGTTGGCTGTAGGTATTATTTATGTTAAATTTAAATATAATTCAATTAAGGCTACATCGATGTTAGTCTCCATTTCCTGTACATTAGCACGGCCGTTATTGGAAAACGCATTTTTTAATTGGGTCGCCAAATTCGATATCCTCTTGATATACTCCGAATATCATATTACTTACGGTTTACAATTATCTACTCTCGTCGTGTTAAATTCAATTGTATAAAAATTACAATTAAAAAATAATAAATAAAATATACACGGGGCATCCGACGAACTATCTGCAACAACTGTAAACGAGAGTTGTCAGCTGCAATCTTCAATTTGTTTAAACGTAATGCATTTAATGAAAATGGCCGAACCTTTTTCGACACTTCGGTAACTGCTTTTTCCATAAAACACCCCTATTTTTTGCTACATCAATAATACATCCCGTCGAGAACAATGACCTCCATAAATTTAAAGTGCAGGTAGTGTAGATAGAAGGGCGGATCGCCATTTGCATGTTAGATGAGGTGGCTTGAAAAATCGCTTTTAACACGTCACCGACGAAAACGGGACGATAAAAGGTAGGCATCGTCAAAAGAAGAATGCACTATAAACTTGGTTGTTGGCAAATATTGATAGAACGAGATAAACGTTACTTTATAGGGAGAACGCATCGATATTTTACCGGTTTGCAGTTATGGTTATTTTTGAAAATTTTTATTTTAAGCTTTTGAAAACTAATAAGTAGATTAATTTATAATTTACACGATGGGATTTCCATGCGCAAATTGTGTCTGATAACGAGGTGTTGTCGTTCCGATTTTTCGAGAAAATCTTGCAGTCGGTATATCTAAACGCGTTTATCTTCCTAGCTTCGGATAATAATAATCTTTAACCCTTTCTCGAAGCCATCGCCGGAATTTCTTTTATCTGCTCTAAACGACTTCTATTTTTGCCTTGGACTACTAGTTTTTTGTAATTTATTAGAAGTTGTTAACGTGGCGTTCTTTTATTTTCAGTTCGTCAATAAATGATTTATTATTTTATCCTGCTATCCGGCCGGGGCATTCGTAGTTGCTCGTTGGCTGAACTTCGTTGCGTAAGTGTTATTGATGTGTATCGGGCACCTGGCTATCCTCGGGTCATTCCATGCGAAATCAACCGATAAACTAAATTAAATTGATATTTTTTTGCAATTATTCTCATAACAATAACAAAAAATACCAAATATTTAAGTTTTTGTCTTAATAGTTTGTAAAATAGCAATTTTCAAAACTATGAAAATCACGGAAAATGCATCGCGTTTTTAAACCTTTAAACGTCTATATCTCAAAAACTATTTGACAGAGAGAGCTGCACTTTACGTAATTTTCTTCAGTATTTTCTAAGCTTTAATTTGATATGCTACAAGGTTATGTTACTAAAACTTTTATTGTTTTAAACAATAAAAAAAAATGTTTTTTGAAAAATCGAAAATTTTAATCTTTATTTAAAGCGTAGGTTGTTTAGAAATAATTTTATTATTGATTTCTCATACAAAAAAATTCTTCATCAACGTGTGTGTATGGTCTAAAACCCAAAATACAACCAAGAAAAGTCAAAATTCATCAGGCATATATGAGGCATGTTCAAAAATATAAATTTGGTTCAAGAGTAAAGTGCTGGCTATCTTGAAAAATTGTTTTGTTAATTTTTTTTAATTACAAAACGTTAAATGTTATAAGGTGAAAATATAATTATTTTTTTTAAACACGCTTCTTGGCGTGTACATTGCAACTAGTAAATACTATCTAGCAAGTTATTTTCAACAATTCCTTACCTAAATCTAAGTCTAAAGTCTTAAATCTAGGTAAGTCTTAGCGGGTGATGGATGTACTCCCATTGGTGCACTCCACATATGTTTAAAAAACACTTCGTTCACATGCTTTAATTGCCCATAATACACTTAACTTAACTTACACTAGTTCAAAAGGTTTTTGCCTTTTTAGTCTACGTATAAGTCCACTGTTGTCGAGTAATTGTAACACTTCGACATTCACATGTTCATGTAGTCTTGTTTCGTGTTTTTTTGCGAACCGTTTTATTTCCTCACTGACCATACTTTTACCGACTTTTAGGTCCTTGTGGATGTCTTCGTTTCTGATATACCACGGAGCGTTGACGATGCTGCGCAGTACTTTGTTTTGAAAAGTTTGAATAATTTTTACGTTAGATTTCTTTGTGCATCCCCACAGTTGCACACCGTAAGTCCAGACTGGTTTTAGTATTTGTTTGTACAACAATAGTTTATTATGCAGTGACAGCTCAGAATGTCTTCCAATTAGCCACCACATTTTTCTAAATCTAATGCAAATTTCTTCGCGTTTTTTCTTTATATGTTCTTTCCACCTGAGCTTGGCATCTAGTGTCATGCCCAGGTATTTAACTGTGTTAGCATAAGGAATTGTTTGCTGGTTGATCACTACAGGCAAGTAATCAATTCTTTTATTGGTGAAGTTTATATGGGTCGACTTCGCCTCGTTTAGTTTAATCCGCCACTTCTTGATCTATTTGGTGACGCTGTTGACGGCTATTTGTAGTTTGTTAGTAGCTACTTCTATTTCCTTGCTTGTTGCTAGCAATGCAGTGTCGTCGGCAAATGTGGCTGTCGTCACTCCATCACTCATGGCGATGTCGCTAGTGTAAAGCAAGTATAGAACTGGCCCAAGGACACTTTCTTGCGGTACACCTGCGGCAATAGGTTTTAATTCGGAGTATTCTTCGCCATATCTCACCCTGAACTGGCGGCCAGAGATGTATGATTTCAGAATATAGCATATTCATCTGCCTAGGCAGATTTTTAATTATTTTGTATTCAACGCCCTCATGCCACACTTTGTCAAAAGCTTGGGCCACATCTAGAAATATCGCTGCGCATATTTCTTTTTTCTAGGGTTCTTTCAATTACATCGGTGATTCGATGCACTTGGTCAATGGTCGAGTGCTTGTTCCGAAAACCAAACTGGTGGGTTGGAATGAGCTGCTTTTCCTCAATAATTAACTTGAGGCGTTTCAGGAGCAGATTTTCAAACAATTTGGATATGGTTGGTAGCAGTGATATCGGGCGATAAGATGCTTTCTCATTGGGTGGCTTTCCTTGTTTGGGGATCATAATAACTTCAGCAACTTTCCACTGCATCGGCACGTACAAAATATAATTTGCAGTCAATTTGATACAAAATAATTAACCCGTTAAGTGCAACCACGTTTTAATTTACTTTTCCCTGTACGCTATTAGTAAAAAAAATTTATGAGAGGATCCCATCGAGATACCATTACGAAATTGAGCACTTATATTCTCAATTAGTGTATAAAAAAAATTAAAACTTTCGATTTTTCGATTTTTTTAAAAACATTTTTTTTTAGTGTTTAAATGCAGTAATAGTTTTAGTAACATAACCTTCTAGCATATCAAATTAAAGCTTAAAAAATTACGTAAAGTACAGCTCTCTTAGTCAAATAGTTTTTGACGTAGAGCCGTTTCGGAGGTTTAAAATGCTGTAAATTTTGTGCAATTTTCGTGTTTTTGAAAATTAACTCGTAAATCAAATGTCCAAAAAATTCGAAACTATATTTTTTTGTCATTTTCATAGATGCAGTAAAAATACGAAAAGTCACAAAATTTAAAAACGCGAAGGGCCAAATTAAAATTTTTATCGGTTAATTTCACGTTGAATTCCCCCCATTTGTCAGAGTTTCACTTCCATATTTAATTCAGAATCAGTTCAAATTCGGAGTAATTTAATAAATTACTTTAATAAATTGAATAAAATCATATTATATTAAAATTCGCTAACATATATTCGATACATATTTTTCTGCTTTTATAACAGAAATGAAACCCGCAACTTTCGTAAATTTCTTTTACCTTAAAATAAGTACGGGACTTCTAAATAAGTAATTGTATTGTGAACCAATTACAGTCACAGCCGCAAAACTGAGAATGGTGCTCCAACTTCTCAAACAATCTAATTGAAACTGAATGAGTTTGTTCTGAAATTTCAATTTACGAAACTCATAAATCTAGACACAACCTCATAGTTGGCGCAAGTTTTCTTTTCGTAATTAAATAAATGGAAATTTCCTTATTATTTCAGGGCGACTCTCGATTTCGTATAATTAATTAGGTAATTTTTTGTTAAAACGTTTGGGAGGTCTATTTCTTAATTTCGTTCCGAAACGCCTAAAATACGAAATATCGATATAACCAAACGTAGGTATAACCGTTAGATAAAATAAAATGCACGTTTTATTACTACCGTGAAACAAAGGACACCGTAAAAGTCGTTCATCAATCACCGAGAATGCCAAGAACGGTCCGGAATGGACAGTTCGTTAAAGTAACCGTAAGAGGTGCACCGTAAACGTTTATGCCTAGAATCGTTTACAAGGAGACCGTGTACTCAATCTTTTGTTCTTTATAAAATAAATGTGTTTTATAACAATTAGGCAATTTATTAAAATGTTATTCTACAAAGCGTTACAAAAGCGGGCAACGTAAGCAGAAATAACATAACGCCAGTTTTAGAGTTAATCACCCCCACGGGAAATTTGCTGATAGCTTTTGGTTGGTGTTTAATAATTAACCGAGGGTTCGAATTTCTATCTTCCGAGGCAGTTTCTAAGGGGTGTTATACTTAGATAAATAATATCGACTTAAATTTTAGGCAATAACTAAGAATTTCACTTCATATTTCTTTGAAACTAAATCGCATCGTTAGTGGTTTATAAACACATTATTATGAGTTTAATCTAGATTAATTTATTTAATTCGCTTTAAGTGGAAGTGCATGTGAATAAATTTGAAATTATTCTAATGCAAAGCCTATAAAATTCGTTATTTACTTATTAGATTTATATATTTTCTCAGAGAAAATTTAATTCTATAGGGCGCATTCGATCGATTCGAAAAACGTTACTGTTAAATTAATATACTTGAAAATGACGTCTTCGTTCCTTTAAACAGTAAAAATGTTTAATGTAATAATTGTAAGAGTATGCCGTGTGCGTGTCCTCGGATTGACTTTGCGCTAAATGTAAATGACAAACAATTTTGGAATTTTGAAACGATACTCATCGTCGGGAAACCAGCTTTGCTTGGTTCAAAACTAAAATGTAGTATGAAAAAAGTTGGAATAACTCTATATACAGGATGTTTTATTAAAAAATATTTAATAATTAACAGCATTAAAAGTAATATTGAAGATACGCTAAAATGTCATTAAAAGAAGTTGTTCTAAAGTAATTAGCGAAAAAAATCGATCAACATTGATAAATAGGCGAAACTGCGGTTTAGTATAAAAACGGAAATAGTTGTTAGCGAAAACACGATCAGAGCGTAATACCGCCTCTTTGCTTAAATTAAGAAATGACCAAGATTTAGAAGAAAGAAAGAATTATGCAGTTGAATTCCCTCGCCCAAAAAATCTTTTTTGGTTGCATTCGTTTCAATCGTTATCCAACTAATTGCGATTAAACAATAAAAAAATATTTATTTTAATCTTTTATGTTTTACTTTTCCCCCTAACCTTAAATTTGAAATGTCATTTTCTTGTAAAATTATAAAAGAAAAATTCGCCTATTTATCAAAATTGAACGATTTTTCCGCAACTTTGTATTGCAACTTGCGGGAACACACTGTATATTCATAAATAATTAATCATTCTGTTACAAAATACGTTTGTTCTACATTTCCTCATTTTTTTATCGACTTCTATTAATGTACCTAGATGTACCTAGATGTTAGATATATAAGTACCTAATAGGTTACATCATAAATTTTTAAAAAGTACACAGATTCGGTGTAATTATTCTACTAAATTAATTTATTATTCCCACGGGGTATCCAGGTAAATGTAATTATTTAAACATGCTACGTATTCTAATAAAGCTAAACGAATACTAATTAACGAAATTTAGTCATTGTTCGTCGGTGTGTTATTAACCAACATTTTCAAAACTATTTCGTTTGCCCGGAATATCCATCAATTTTCTATCTTCGTAATATTATTTATACATAAGAGAACTTGCGTGCAAAACCTTATAAATTCGTTTCTACCTATAAATTTTTCAGGTGCCACAAAAATGTGGGCACCAAACATTGCCTAAAACTTTCATGATAACCTTACGACTTTTTACGTTTGCGTAGAACAGTGTTTTTCAAACTTGACCGTCTCGCGAGAGCCTTTTTTATTATTTACCGTTATTACGTTAAGTACAGTGTTTATCCGAATAAACATTATTTAAGTGTTAGGTACAATTTTAAGTTTTTAGTTTATCTATGGAACTATATTATTTCTTCATTCATGCTATCACCCGCCGCAGTATGTTACCAAACTACCCTATATTAAAAATAGCTTAAAACGTAGAAAATATTTAAATACTATAATTATACTTGTTCTTTTTCTAATAGTTACAGTTTTAATAATTACCTATATTTTTTATTCTTTAACTCTGCGCCATTTTTAATTTATTTTAATATTCTTTTCTTATTTTTGGGGACGAAGTGTAAAGCATGCAACGCTCCAATTTCATCTCTTTTCACGAATGTTTATTATACCATTTTATATTTGTTATCTAGTGTTTTGTTTCTTTGAGAGGTATAATATTTTTTTTATGATGTTGATATTAATTCAACGTCGCACATTAAATTAATTTTTGTAGGTTTGGTGTTATTTATTTGGACTCTGAAATATAAAAGTGTCAAATAAAGAAATTATTTTGTTGCCCTATTTCTTATGGGATGCGAGACCTTTGTCCCTGGACAATTTCGCTTCCCACACTTTTATGTCCGACAATTTGTCGTTGCGTTGATTAATTTAGTCCGTATACGTTTATAGTAGGTACTTACTGATAATTTACTTGATCACGAACTCATTTATAAGTCAACGCAAACGTAAAATAAATACCGACATAACTTACTCGACAAAAGTTGGGAAAATGCATTTCAATATTTACGAGTAGCGTTGTTAAATTATGTAGTTTTTATTGTATTGTATTGTTATTATGTAGTATTATTAAATGTAGTTGTGTTAGGGCAAAGAATTTTCCTGCTTAAAACGGTACCTATCTCAACACAACGCAATTAACTCTCACTATCAGTTATTTTAAAATTTGGAAATTGTCGATAACATAAGTTATACTGAAATAGTTGCTAAAAAGTATATAATATGCAGTATTAGTATGAATAATATGCATTTACAGGAATTTTAATTTTAAATAACATTAACGACATCCCCATAAATATATGTATTTACGTATTAAAATACTTATCAGTGAACCTTTAGAGAAAAAAAGGTTGGGAAGAAACATATTCGTTTCATACGTATGAGGGTTATAATACGTGCAATGTATTTTTTTTTAATTTGATGTGTAGATTATAAAGTTCATTCAGTATTATATAGATTATAGATTCTCTATTAAGTATATGTGGCAATATAGAATGAAACGTGGTTAATGTTAATTAAATATTTATCTGGCGGTTAAAAAATTGTCAGATATTTTTGTAAAATGTATCGTCTAATAAATTATCAACATAATGTTAATTTAAACTGCACGTTGCTTATAGAATTACATAGTTATACATTATACAAGGAAAATTGTCAAGAAGATGATGAAACAAGATGGGGTTTTTTACGGTTTATTAAATTAAACTATACGTTATTCATTTTCGCCGTGCAGTAGACATAAACAATCGATATGTACTTACTAAGTACAAATCTGCTATGTATATATACGGGTGTGTCCCGTAGCACACATATTCGTGAGTAGATCCAACCCTGTCTAACATGTTGTTATCATAAGGTGACATCTTGATTATGCGTTGCGTAAGTTGTATGAATAGACTATAGGTATATCTTTTTTTTATATCTCAAATACCTATACGGTTACCGTTTAGCAAGAAAACGTCAAATTCAATTATGTGTTGTGAAACGAAAACAAACAAACTAAATGCTTTACAAGTGGAAGAATACGTCAAAAATTATTTCAACGGACGTTCATATTATATAACTTGCTATTGGAGGCGCGAAATATTTAAAATAAGCACAAGGTCGAAATAAAAATTAAGAAGAGATAATAAACATTGAGTGTCCTGTACACATAATAATTGAAAAGCAAATAATGTCAGTTTTAGGTATATAATTCATAGACGAAACCCCCCACTCTTAATACAAATATTAAAATAGCTCTTGCCTTTTATTTTGTTTACAAAAATTACTAACGACAAATAAATACCATGGATGGTTCTTCTAATTTTTGCTTAACACCTATCTAGTTCTTAATATTTATTATGTAGGTAGGTATCTATTACAACAGATCGTTTCCAGGGTAACTATGTTAATATTTTTTTAGAGTAGTTTTTTTCTTAATTAACTTAAATAAATTAGATTTAATTAGCAAGACCGTTCTTTCAATTGTTTATTTTAAATTAAGTAATTAAAAGTAAATTAAGTAAAAGAAAATTTTATGTCTGCATTATCCATACTCCAATAAATAAGTAGATTGTGATCAGCTTTGTTTAAAGAAATTGTTTCGTATTTACTTACAAATTATATTAACATCTAATCGTAAATGCCCGTTTTAAAATATGACTACTAAATAGATTTTGTTACTTACGTTAATGCACTTATTTATTAATAAGTCGCACTGATTTCTTGTGACGTAAAACGTCCGATTCCGCCGGATGTAATTATGATCTAATAGCTAATTTCTGTTAAATTGCGATCCGTGAAAATGCCTTTCGCTCAACTGCATTTCGATAATCTGATTTTTGGTGAATTACGTTCCGCTGAATTGTGTCCGACAAATGTTCGGACGTGATGCCGAATTAATTCGGTTGTTCTTCTATAAAAAAAATTCTCAAAACCACATTAACCGCGTTTCTTTGTAGATTTCGAATAAAAATACGTTGACCGAGATATTTTAATACGGTAAGACCTCGACTGACAGTGTAGCACGTTCGGGACTCGGCCCATTTTTTTGAATGGGTAAAACACAGAAATTTTTTTTATGTAAAATAGCCATATTATTTCACATGGTAAACACAAACTAACAATAAGCACACATTTCAAACATGATTCGGTGGTGGCGAACTCTCTGATGCAGCGGAATCGAGGATTTCGAACTGTCGAGTTCCGAACCATCAAGGTCTTACTGGTACTCGAGGTAAAAATAAAGGTTTTCATTCGGATAGTTATTCAATAAGTACCACATCTAAATGCTCACTCGCGCGTAGTTTGCATTGGTATGGACTTCAGACGTCGAGACGGTAATTTTCAACCTTGTTAGTTATTTAAGGGCAAAGAATAGAACGTACGCCATGCACACGGAGTCGTTATATTACCGTCTGGGAGGCGTGAGGCGTTAATAATTCAAAGGCGCTTGATTGTATTCACAGAACGTTGTTCCTCCTTTTATATTTTTAAACGAAGGAAAAATTACAACCAATCCCACAATAGAAAACGAACGAAATGTAAATTCGACGTATCTTTTCCAAGATATTTGAAATGTATTAATGTTTAGAATTAAAAGGAGTTGATGGTATAAATTTTCGTAATTAATTACTTACATAAATACATATATATATATATGTAGGTACTTTGAATTTTTTGTGATTGCGAACTAAATATTACGATAATCATATACTACGACTAACAATTGTTGTCGTAAAATAGCTGCGAAAGAATAAGAATTCGTTTTTTGCTCCCTTCGCTTTGCGTGTATAGTTGAATGAATGGTTCCGAAAAGTAGGGTTCCCATGCCGAACAGAAGTCGATTGTATTCAATAAAATAAATACAATAGGGGTTGTTAAATTTTGAAAGCTTTATACGATTGTATTTTTTTTATAAACCATAAAATGTGGGGAGATGAATTAAACGAACGTAATAAGATGAATAAAATATGCGTGCCTACAAAAGCAACATATGCCTATACCGACTTGATGCAGCTCGTTTCATTAAGTAGATAATGAATGAATATAAATCAATTAATTTTAAACTGGAATTTTCTTTATTGTAACAATCGAGTCGATCGTGAACAGCAATATCAAATTATTGAACTTCTCGGGTCGTAAATAAATATACAGATCACATAAATACAAAACCAAATATCCCGCGTAACAATAATATGGCACATATAACATCATGTATTATAGATATCCATTTAAAATCGTGAAATAAAGATTTTAAGCTATACACTGGCGCGTTATGAGCTCGTAAAAATAGTAAAACGTGACGGATAATAATGTCCGATGTTTTACAACATTTTTATTGATTTTTCATGACTATTCTAACACTATTGTGAAATAAACTATATAGGGCGGGTTAGGAAACTGTGGAACCGATATTTCAATTCTAGAATTTTTGGATAGAATTGAACGTTTTTTTGTGTAATCCCATCGCTTATTCATAAGTACGCATGTTTTACATCGAATTACATTGTTTTTTTTTGGAAACGTAGGTATCGTATTTTAAAAAAAGACGAATGCGATGGCTGAAATTACGCGTTTTTCTTTGATAAAAATTGCATACATATATCTTAGGTGATTAACATTTTTTTCGCTAACTATAAATAATTTTCGGATTATAAGTAATCTACTGTTATAGCGTTAGTAAACGTGCATAATTCTCAAGATGAAGTTCTTTCAATTTTCGTAGAAAATATAATATTTCTTGACCCTCGCATGTACAATATTTTTTCATTCTCGCGAGAATTACAGTGAGTTTTTTTACTACACTCTGTTAGCGATGCATGTATGCATTGTAGAGCGGCTTCTGTACGTTTGTAAATTCTTCTTAATCGATGGATTAGTTGTGATTCGCTGGCCATCAAAATTTACCGACTTCATTACGTTAAACAGATGTAATCAAAGTAAAGTACGTAGACGAGTCGATATGGAATAAGCCACATTGATCGATCGTTTGATTTTCTTCTATTTTAATTCAAACAGCGGGTCTAGTTCTATTCGCCGCGGTTCAACTCGACGCCGAATTAGCTCGCCGCAAAACAACCGCTGCACGAGATCAACTCGCCGCGCTGTTTTTTTTTTATTATTATTTGCAATGCAATACACGGCTTGGTTGTTATTATAATAGTACAATTAATTAATTAAGTGCTAAACTACATACATGGTGTTTAATCCAATGGGGATTAACTGATAAATTTCACCTCTATCTTAAACATTGAGTTGGGTTTATATACCATATTTAAATTAGGTCCTGTGGTAGTTTACGCTTGAGACGCTTGTGAATCTTTTTTTGGCCTAGATTTAATTTAGTAGCACTTGAACACAAAGATAGGTTTTGGAAAAACTTCACTGTAGTTTTATTAATGAATTCTGTAATTAGGGGAACACTTAATTCACTGTAAACTTGTTTATTACGCACAAACCAAGGGCAGTTGATGGCGATTCAGCCGCGCTGTTTTAAAAACAAGTAGAGTTGTGGTGCACATAAGTAAGAAAAAGTAAGTGAAGTAATAAACGACGATAAATTGGAAGATATGAAAGCAAAATTTAATAATGGTACAGAGATTTTATTGACTAGCGATAAATAAAAGTTAGTGTAGATGAGGCAAGTTTATACTAGTGCGGACGAGGTCCGTTTAGGTTAGTGTAGATAAGCACTAGTCTAAACTGACGTCATCTACACTAACCTTTTCATTGCACTTGTACTTTGTTATTAAATAATAAACTCCCGCATGTTTCGGCGATTTGTGAAGTAGGCGAATCCAGGTATTCGTGGTATTTTATAACATACTTACCTATTTGTGTTGTATTAAAATACAAGGTTAATAAGAAAAAGTTCGTTACTTTGCTTTGTTTCAGTTGCTTTTTGTCCACAGCAAAGTAGCTATTATAAATATTGGCCGGCTAAAGTAAGAATATTTATATACTTATCGTTATTATTTCGAATACTGGCCAAAAAGCTTGGCCCAGATGAAATACTTGATACGGCAACGATTTGATCCATCGGCCGATTGAACGACGGCGAGTCGAACTAGACCCGAATATCGTGGACGTTTGGAAATAATAAGACATTTAGTTTGTTTCCTGAGGGTAGAACGACAAAAAACGCGATACTTACATGAAAATACTTTACAGATTAATTTTTTTAATTTGCACTAAAACCGCACAAATACGTGTGTAATGGCAGGTTTAATTACTGTTCTAAACTGTTTAATTTAACGGTAAACGACGATAGTAAGAAGTGTAAATCTTATACACGACCTTATTAAATAAACGACGGCTATTTATTAAAAATGCTAAAGGCATTTAAGTAAATTCTGGCAGATCTTCGACACGATTGTCGACGAAGAGGCGTGATTATGCAAATAAGAAGCAACAGATGCTAGTGACAAACTCTGTTTCTTAAAGCATCTATCTACTATAGCGCTATAATTCGTATACCGCTCATGTGCTCTCGACTTTATTAAGTATTCATATCATGAACGATATAAACCGTCGCAAACGAAAAATTGTTTTCCGCGATTTCCCTTCAAAGTAAAAATTTATAACATTCGAAAACGCCAAATTGAAATTTGCAATTTATCTGACGTTGTCGCGTTCTCGTTCGCCGTTACTGTTGCAATCAGAACAGATCAATGGAAATCTTGTAAATTCGAATTGTTCGTTCCGGTTGTTCTTTGAATCGCGATAAAAGAAAAGAATGCAAATGCAACAACCCGTATATCAAAAAAAAAAGAAAGTTCAAAGTATATACGACAACATAGTTTCGTATTCCCTCCTTAACAAATAAAACATCAGAATAAGCTTAAGTGATAAAAGGAAAAGGAAAATAAATAAAACATGCGACAAAGTTGCACGGTTGAAAGTAAAATTGCGGGAAGGTCGCCGCGCTTTTCCCGTACGAAATTTTTCAGTTTCCGTCGGGACACTTTAAAAGAAAATGTTATACCTGCGTGTTTTAAAATCGTTTTATTAATTTTGTACTCATCGATCGTTCGTTTCGACGAAACTAATCCAGTTTTTCGGTTGGTCGGATCCCGAATATTTTACGGGAAGGTATAAAAATATTTCATAATGGGCGGCGGTGTGCTTATAAAAGTGGCATTATTTTAATTGAGTTGTTTGGTAAAATGCACCTGAGACCGGGATTTGTATAATTGCGCCAACTTTATTGATTACCGAGGTTGTAGCCGAACATTTATTTGCGGCTAGGGGTCGGAATAGAATAGGGAGAGCCTTATATAATAATTTATTTTTAAGACTATAGTTAAATTTTAACTACGAACGACTGGTAATATAAACAACGAATGTGTCGTGCTTTCCGAACGTTTGATCGTCAGTCACGTTCATCCAACGGGCGTATGTCGCGGTAAACACGAAAAGACTTTTGCGTTTTATTATTCATATCATCGTGTCTATGCAGGCGAGATTCGAATAGTGTTCGAAATCAAACTATATTGGCATTTAAAGCAAATGTAAATGGCGCATGTTTTTGCCGTATAAAATCAGCGAGTGTAGTAAATAGGTTAGTTTCTTCAAAAAAAAAAAAAATGTAAAGCAAAATTGTTTGAATCAAAAATTAATAAAAAATATACTAAAAACTTTTTAGGGGCCGAACGTGCGCACCCGTCAAGTTTCACAATGGGCTAGATTTGTACGGACCCCATAATAAGTAGGTAATGATAATAAAGTAAACTGGAAGTTGACTCTTTAACAATATGTAGCAAATCAAAATGAAGGAAACGGTGAAAAATCCGTAGAACCATAATAAAATTTACACGTAGGTAAGTCGTTTACGAGAATCGAAGGGGTAAAGTAGGTGTGTGCGCATCGAAAAATTTGATTCGATTTTTACTTATTTATAAAATTGAAAGTGAGTAGTTAAGTAATAGACTTTTAACGTCTTTAAATTGGAATTTATTGCGACTTTATCGTTGAATTATTCCGTAAAATCGAATGGTTTATTTGTGGGCACCTGAATATACATAATACAGATTTACATTGGTAAATCTGACACGGAATAATCTCGTGAATCCTGAAATAAATAAATGTACAGAATGAAAACACGCGCGCGCTTAAGCAGTTAGTAGAAAAAATAAATAGTGTTTAACACGAAAAAGGTTTTTCGAACTTTACACGTTAATGTATTTATATACACCTGAATGAAATGTTTGCACAATGAAGTGCACACAAAGAATTGGAACACACAGGTGTTTTAACATCTAAATTTAGCTCGAAACTAATCGCAAAGCTTAAACTCTGCTTACGAAGTGTCTTTACAGATGTTTACTTGACGAATCCATTTGAATTTATAAATAAATAGCATCTTTTTAAGCTTCATAATTTAGTCATAAGCACGTGGCTGTTGGTTTATTTCTTAAGTAGGTACTCACAAAATATTAAACGTCCAACGGGAAACAATAGTGATTTAGCGAAAGTTCAAAGCCACCCCCAGATCGTCGTAACCTTTTCGCTCTGCATTCTCTAAATGTAATCTTAATTGTAATTACTCATTTAAACGTTACGCTCTCGTTGCGTTCAAACATGCAGTAAGGAATGCTATTTATCTGAGTTGCCGCCTGTATATCTATTTTTGCTCCCCAGATTTACCAGCTGCTACTTCAGGATAAAATGAATGGGCGTATTTCTTTAATTTTTACAAGAGCTGCTTGTTTCTGTAATTAATGTAGGGGTTATTTAAAAGTGCTCGCAGAGAGTACCACCGTTAAATAAGAAACTTTGCGTAGTTATTTCTCACCGAGATTTACATTGAGCTAGGAAATTTTTATATCCACCCCGAAACGCGATTAATTTTGTTTCGCCTACCGAATTTTACAGTTTTATTTAAATCCGCTTACCTAAATCTCATTGGAGGCTAAATAGAATCCCTTATAACATAAAAAAGTTCTGGATACCGCAAAAAAAAGAGTCGAATTCGGCTCCTAAACCCGCCATTAATTTTCTTAGCGGCGAAGTTAGAAGCATAAACATATTAGCGCCGAATGTAAATAAGTATAATAAAACGGTTAGTTGTGTGTTTTAAAAATCTCATCATAAATAATTGATGGGGGAAGCAATAAATTTTCCTTTAAGTTAACGGAAAACTTGCCCGGTTATAAATCATATCGACCAAAAAACAATTACTTTTCTCAGGGTGAGGTAACTAAGGTTTCGAGAAACGATATAGTGTAAGATTACCCATCATCGGCGTCGGAGCATCTGCGAACATCCATCTCTTTTGATGTTGCTGCCCACTAAAAAATAAATTGAGGCACTTTCGACCATTACGGTTCCTTTATAATTTAGAAACTTCTCATGTTCGCCTCGAATACCTATTATAAATAAATCACGCGATCTTCGATTTTTCTCTGTCGCTATATTTTTTATGACGGTTACGTAACCGTTGCAACCGCACCAATGCGTGCCGATCGGGTGTATTTCATTAATGTGTGAAAGCATGTAGTTCGCTGCAGTGATTAGAATTCAGTTTAGGTAACGTGTAACCGGAGATTTGGTCGGTTTGTGAGTTGATGTATGGGTAGGTCGATGCAGAGCATGTTGCTTGAACCATTAATCAAGGCAGGGCGTGATTGCACGTGTCGAGGGATCCATCCCACTCATGGGTTTATTACAGTTAATGTGAATAGTTCAGTTACAGGCAGAATATGTTGATGAAAATTAAAAATTAAATTTATTACGTGACAATTTCATTTCGTTTTTTTTTATAAGTTAGAGGGATGCGCGGAAATACAATCTGTAAAAAAAAACTGTACCTATCGTTTGAAACATTATAATTGACATCGTTACGGACGAAAACTTACCTTCAATGGAAATAATCGAAACTATTTATCTATTTATATGTAGGCATACGTTTTTACTTGAACGACGCCCACGTAAGACTTGAAAATTTATTTGTTAATAAATAATAGAAAGCACGTCCTATATTATCTTAAAACAGCATACTTACGTTACCTATACATATTTGAACTACGACAAGACTTGGAATTTAGGTAGATACATTGAAAGATTTAAAGTTGCTTGGGGGGGGGGCAATTTTTTTGACCTTGAAATTGGGATACCGATAGACACCGTCATATTTTATCCGCTTTTTTTTATCCATGTTTTTCCGCGCTGGCAGTACATTTGCCGATCGTGGTTCTGTATGTCATTCAGTTTGTCCGTACTTACTAGCTTTAAATTATAACATTTGTAGAATACTTCGAATATTTATAATCCTTTGCAGACGAAGTCACAAGTCCGTAAGTCCGTATCGAGGGTCTGATATCCAGAGGGGCGTGTGCGCCAAAAGCGAAATCTACAAAACTGAACTGATTTTGAATTACGCAGATACATTAGGCGCATACGTCCCTCGCAATTATTCTTAATTTAAAAAATATAACTTACCTAAATTTAAATTGGTCTTAACTGTTGACCAGAAATCTTTAATAATAACTTATTGAAAATGTAAATATATTATCATAATCGTCTCCAAATGGAAGATTTAATGTAAATTGTGTTTAAAATTTGCATTTTTACGACAAAGCTTTTATGGCAATCTACGGATTTTCACAGTATGTATTATATTTATTTACATTGAATGGTGTATAATTTTTTTTTATAATATTTTAAAACGAGTTGGTTTATACTTACGTACATCATTGTCATTTATGTGGTGCCGTTACATTCAGAAAATTTTGCAGATTCCAAAAATTTAATAATGTACCCCTACATGATGTTCTATCTGAAAATCGAAAATCGATGTCAGTACCGACGAAACCGGAAGCGGAAAATTTTTATGTCAAAAAGTGAGATTTGATGAATGTAACAACTTTCAGAATTTTATCTTAATAAATTACAAAATTAGGAAGGGGGTGTATCGTGATTATGTTACATACGGTATAGTAGCTCGTTGTATAAATTAAATTTGTATAGTTCGCAGTACCAAATTTTTATTCTTTTTCTTAGTTTAAAAAAATATTCATTTTGCCCTTCTCCGCCATGCTAGGGCGAAGTTTCTTTTATTCATTTTTAAATAGGTGTAGTGGCACCCAAAATGTTAAATATACTTAAATTAATCAATCGTCCCACGACTCGGTTAACCTTCATCACCTGGGAGCGGGTGCTCGTGGAGTTTCCACCTATCGTTTCCACAACATTTTCCCCCTTAAATACACTTTGTGTAGTAGCGGTTGATTAAAATTTCGTAATGCTCGCATTTTATACCTGAATATTATCACCTTAAAATGTTAGTTTTCCAACACAAAACAACTGAATACTTTTTCGTTTCATATTCCGCGTTTCGTGATTGCGTGATGTTTTTGCGGGAAACGCTAGCAGACAGACGAAATGCGTCGACAGCTCTTTCGTGTTTTGTTTTATATCATATAATAGGTACTTATATCTAACTCATTTCCCATTTACCAATTTCTTAAACGAAATTGAAAATTATTTGTATGGCATTTTTTGAGGCCAACGATTAATTTTCGCAAAATCAAAATAAACAAAATGAAAATATTTTACGATTTAATAGCAGTTGCAGGATGTCAAGGTGGACGGCTGCCAAAAACCTCCTATTCTTCCTGTGTGGCATGCGACTAATTTTAATCGTAAATAAAAAATACGAAAAATTAGACATTCAATTCTAAATCACCAAATATGTACCACCTATTAACCCAGATATGCCTAATGTACTATATTTAAGACGGAATTTTGGGAGACACAAACTTTCGAGCACACCTTCAGCTTTGCAGAAATTGTACACGTTTATTCCGTCCTAAATATAGCACATTAGGCATATCTGGGTTAATAAAAATATAGTAGGCAGCATATTTTATGTAGAAACGAATTTAATATCTGTAGTGTACACAAGAATTTATAAAATTAACAACGAAATATGTACAGATTCGTCACGCAGTCGGATTTAATAACTGGGTAATAGTTTTTAAGCGCACAAGTTTTTATCAGTCGATTACACGCGGTGGCTCCTTTTTTTACGAACTGCCCTGCGAATTCGGTCTGTTGAAAACAATGAAATTTTACCGTCAAACGAACCCTGAACTTTTGAAAATCCGTCGGCCGACGCCTAAATTAGGTCGTGGAACAAATTAAATTTTAAGTCGAGGACTCACTGTATAACGTTTAGGTAAGTAAAGCAATTTATAAAAAAGGTACTTAATTAACTTTAAAAGTGCAATTAGAAAAGTGCTGTAAGTGCTACAACTAGCGTGCGCATAATAAAGACTTGACGAAAATTTAATTGCAACTTAAATGCATACATATATGTATACAAATGTATCTAAACGAGCGAGTAGGTACTTGTATAATTATATTGAGCGGAATTCTTTTTTTCGTGTTTCACATGTGCTTTACCTACCTATCAAGTGCCCTTTTCGCGATGTTACTTCCCGTAACGATTATTAATTTAGTTTTCTCTTAAATGTCTTTAATAAAACATAAATTCTAACAACATTTGATACATTTACAATGAGCATTTTTGATGTCTGTTCATTAAAAATGTATTTAATTCAATACGAATTTACATTTAAATGTGCGCACACACCTTTGCGATTTCAATAATAATTATTTTGATTAATCTATCATTGATTGGGGGGGGGGTCTTGAAGGGAATTTTAATTAAATTGATTTTCAGACAAAATCGTCGAAAGCTTTCGGAATAAGTACCTTTCTGTGAATCTCTATTTAATTGCAGATTTGATTTCTGTGATTGCCGATTTTTAAATGTCCGGTTTTTATCTTGTTTTGAATTGCGTGAGCGTGTTATTAAACAATTTATAAACGACGCGATCGTCGCGTTCTCGCTAATATCGTTTTGCGAAATTTATATGCGGCTGTTAAATGTTAGCTTTTGATCAATTTTGCGTAATATATTGATATCCGATACGAGACTACATCTGCCACTTTAACCTAAGGCCATGTCTGTAACGATAACAATTGTACTACTAAACCACCCTCGAATATTAGCTTGGATGAATTAGGTAAAAGCACAATAGATGCCAGCAAGGCGTGTAAATTGAACTTCCATTGTTAGTCCAGGGAATTTATGTGTAATAGTAGTCAGTTTGCGTATTGACCATTGTCATATTTGTGAGATTGTATATACAATGGCGTACCGTGCATACAAATTGACGCTTCTCACTCTAACTTTAATCATTCGAACGGACAAAATTTTATAAAAGCGAATAAATCAAGTCACATATGTATATAAAGCAAATTACGCGAACGCGATTATATATTAATTAACAATAACCATTCTAGAACAAGGGATACTTATAGCTATAACTAGAAAAAACAAAGCTTTCCACCGATTCTCCTTATGGGCCAATCAATTTTCTCACAACTCGAAGTGCTTTCTTGTTGACTTTACTGCTGATGTTCTGGAAAACTGTCTGATTTTCTTGGTAAGTTTGTTTGTTCGCCGAAAGCTTGATTAATAAGAAAACACGTACCTACCTATATCCGTACAATTTCGTTTGCCGCACACTTAAATTGTATAAATTAAAAATCTCATTGTCTCGTATTTATTTAGAGCTTGCGCTTATAACTTAATGAATAACTAGATACGTGCATGTTTGAAATAAATGTCACTACAAAACCGCGTTATAAATTCGACGCTCTTAGGACCCTTTCTGTTGCAGCAAAAACATCTGCTCGTAGTTAGCACTAACTACTTGATACAAATACCAAAAACCGTTATTTATTTTATGCGTAACTTTTCGGGACTTCGGCTTGCAAAAGAATTTCAAACACAAGGACTCTATATTAGTATTTAAATTTTAACGTGCGCATTCCTCGAGAAACAAGGCAAAAGTGTAGGTGCATCGGCTTGGGGCCACCCTAGTAGAAGCGATTAAATAATTTTTCACCATAGAGTAGTAAATCAGTTAAAGTTGGCACTAACGGCGTAATTAACTATTACGTACACCAATATTTGTCGCGTCTGGTTATCATGTTAGGTCTATTTATTTCAGGACAATCATTTCCAGCTGCAAACCGATTTTAGATCCGACACTCGTTCCTCGAAAATTGGGCAATTCGAAGACTTTTTCTAATTTTTACAATTATCATAATATCAATTTGATATTTACATAGTAACTTGCTATCGGTATCGTGTATTAATTAGCAACGGGAAATCATTTTTTAAACCTTCATTATAAATGCATAACCGAGGCAATAAAATACTAATAATTCAAAGGGATACTTAAGAGTCATGTTATTTTACTTGGTAATATTTTTTTCTCGGCATTTAAAAATTCATTATCATATTTTAAAGAGCGTGTTCAAGAAAGAAACCGCCAGGGTAGATCGATGGCTAAACCAACTTTGGGTATGCTAATTTCTGTCGGCTTTCATAGACATGGAAATGACCAGGCGCGGTACAAAAATATATAACGTTGTTCGTTTATTGACTAATTTAGAATATCTAATGTGAGATCGTCAAATCAAACCACGTGAAACCGAATCGTACCTGAAAATTTCCAAATAATGATCGTAGCGGCTTTCACGGTTAAATATGTCCCCCATTGTAATTTCTAATAGTTTACAGCTAAAATTTAACATAATTTGTCGAGTAAAAGCCGTTTAACCAAAAAACGTTAGAAAATCGTTTGTTAAAGGCTTTAAACAGGAATCTGGAGATTCAGAATCGTAAATTATCTTCCAAAGTGCATTTCAACGTTTTAACTCCTGCTGTGGCTTCAGAGCCCGACTTGTAAAACCTATGAATAAATAACAACCGTAAGATAGAAACCGAGATTGGTCAGTTTGCAGGTAGCTGAATAATAATACTCCTAATAAATAATTGGTTGTGTAGGACTTTAATGAATAGGGGTTCAACAACAGTAAATATAAGTATACATACGTACTGAAATGTTAAATATCTTACCTACTTTTAATAAACCATCTTTTAAGTTTATGTAAGTAGATGTACAATGGCTAAATTTTCTCTTTCAAACAATAGGTAGAGCATATCGATCAATTTACTGTTGACCGAGATAAGGAGAGCTCGGAAGTCAATCGGCGTAAGTCATTGTTGTCCTGCCGTTGATTTGTGCAGGTGAGGTGTACGATTAAAGGTGTCCAGTGATGTGGACGTCACTTTCTTTCCAGAAAAAACGCGTTATTAGGAAAAACGGAAATCAATGCGGATATCTGGTAATCCGTAACACTTTGTATAATAATATGTAATAAATCGCCCATTTCGGTATTGACATCGACGTACCAAAACATCCTTTATATTATCTTATAAAAAAAAAACGTTTCAAATCGGCAACGGCAAAAATTATTTCAGTTTTATAAATAATCGTAAAGGCCAGGTCGACCTGGAAACCTTAAATATTTTAAAAAAAAAATGGTTTGACATTACGGCGATCCTGGAGTTCGATCCGTAGTCGAGCTGCCAAGCTTCAGTGTAAACAAAAAAGTAAATACAGTGGTACCTCGACATACGAGTTTAATTCGTTCCGTAACCTTGCTCGTATGTCAAATTGCTCGTATCTCAAAGCAATTTTCCCCATTGAAATTAATTGAAATGCCATTAATCCGTTCCAGCTCCCAAAACACCACCTCCGTTGTTTTTGTTAAGTGTTTTTGAATAAAAAAAATGTATTTACAAGAAGAAACATTTATTTATAAATAACAAATATATATTCTATAAAAACATAATAAAAGAAAAAGTGAAGTGCTTACGGAAGCGCTTAATTTTCGTCACTGGTCTTCGCTTTTTTCGTCACGCTTTGCTCATTTTCACCTGCAGATCGTTTAAAAAAACTGTCCAAGGAGGTTTGTTTCTTCCTCCCTTTCTGGATATTGCAGAAATGAGTTAGGCAAGTTTCGTTGAACAATTCCGATGCACGACCAGTTGCAACTTTTTCGGGGTGATTTTTATCCACGAACTCTACAACTTTCTCCCACATTCCCAAGATCTCCTTTATATCTCTTGTAGAGATAACTTCCTCCATCTCTGGCTCCTCTTCAAAACTAATTTTTCGTTGAACCACCGTATGCTGCTGCGAATGTAGATCGTGTAACTCCTCGGTTGTCAGCTCCTGAGACTATTCCTCGACGAGTTCGTTCACATCTCTCTCATACACCTCCAGACCCATGGATTTTCCCAGAGAAACAATCTCATCTACCACTGACACTTCGGGTTCCAATCCTTCGAAGGCCCTTTCAGCTACAGCCTCAGGCCACAGCTTCTTCCATGCAGAGGTTAAGGTTCTCGTTGTAACACCCAGCCAGGCCTGATCAATAATTCTTAGGCATATCACGATGTTAAAGTGGTCCTTCCAGAACTCTCGAAGGGTAAGGTTTGTGTTCTCCGTCACCTCAAAGCAGCGCCGAAAAATGTGCTTGGTGTACAACTTCTTAAAATTAGAAATCACCTGCTGATTCATGGGCTGCAGGATAGGATTGGTGTTGGGTGGTAGGTAGAGAACCTTTATAAACTTGAACTCTTCGAGTAAATCATCTTCGAGATTTGGTGGGTGAGCAGGGGCATTGTCGAGGACAAGAAGGGCTTGCATGGGTAGGTTGTTTTCCTGTAGATATTTTTTAACAGAAGGGCCAAACACCAGGTTTATCCACTCCACAAAGAATTTCCTGGTGACCCACGCCTTCGGATTTGCCCTCCACATAACTTGCAGTTTTTCTTTTAAAATCTTATATGACTTAAAGGCTCTGGGATTTTCCGAATGGTATACTAGCAGAGGCTTGATTTTGCAGTCGCCACTCGCATTGGCGCAAAGTGCTAGAGTTAATCTATCCTTCATGGGTTTGTGACCTGGCATCGTCTTCTCCTCTGCCGTTATGTAAGTCCTATTCGGCATCCTTTTCCAGAAAAGCCCTGTCTCGTCACAGTTGAATACTTGCTGGGGGATGTATCCTTTGGCTTCTATCAGTTCGGAAAATGTTTTGATGTAAACCTCAGCTGCCTTCACATTCGAACTTGCTGCCTCACCATGCCTGACGACGGAGTGAATGCCGGTCCTTTTCCTAAAGTTGTCAAACCAGCCCCGACTGGCTTTAAACGAGCCTTCCGATTCTTCGTTTGTGAAAGTGTGTGGGATCTGCTTCAGCAAATCATCGTAAATCGCTCGTGCCTTCTCACATATGATGCTTTGTGTTAAGGTTCCTCCTTGAAGCTGCTTCTCTGTCACCCACACCATCAGTAGTTTCTCCATCTTTTCATGGAGAGAGGTCCGGAGCTTAGAAATTATTGTAACGCCCTTAGCTGGCGTTATACCCTTTATCAACTCCTTCTGTTTAAGCACAGTACATATCATTGATGTGTTACGCCCGTACATCCTCGCCAAGTCAATTACTCGCACACCTTGCTCATGTTTTTCTATGATTTCACGCTTTAATTCAATAGACATCATCTTCTTCTTCGGACCCATGGTTATAAAAATAAATGTGATAATGTTTTGTAAATGTACAAAAAGCAAAAAACGCGAACCCAACTTATCAAAAATGCTTCGAAAACGAGGGAAACAAGCACACAGACTGAGGTCTAGTCTGAGGTGGGGGAAACTGTTAGACGCTGCACACGACACCAACATGCGCCCAGCATGTATAGTGTGCGATTTCTCGTATCTCAAATCTTGCTCTCATCTCAAAGCATAATATCGCTCGCTCGGCGGCTCGTATCTCAAAACACTCGTATATTAGGGCACTCGTATATCGAGGTACCACTGTAAATTTAATTGCCCTTAACGGCCAATTTTGTTAGCTGCTAGTTGAACATTTAACTCGTACTTAAAATTTATGTAGAAACGGTTTTTTTGTGCATATATTTTTATTGTTCATATTCATATAAATATTATGATTGCTCTGTTAACGCGAAAACGGCACTATTATCTACGTGATAGCACATAGAACCAATTCTTTTTCGAAAAGACGCATTGTCCCAATGTTCGTTATGAAATTCTGGTGATATCCAACTGCCTTAAACTGCCTGTTGTTTAATTTTCTGTGAAGACACGCTCATCTATCGATTTCAAAAGCGTACCTGCATTTAAAGTTAAATCACTCCGTATAGGTGTCAACGTTAATGGTATTCTTATATTAAATAAGTGTGCTGAGAACACGTTGCCTATTTTATTAATTTTTTACCACAACACAATTTGCCCGACCTACATTTTATCATTGCCAGTTGCACGAATTATTCCTGATAAAATCTAAAATTTAAACAAAGCATTTCCATATTCATGAATATAAGAAACGGAATCGGATTGGAAGATTTAAAAATTTCCTTTAGTTAAGTACTTTACGTTTACTTTTGCAGTGTTTGGGCAGTAAATGCGTGCATATATACATATAATATACTAGCGATATTTGAACTTTTAATTGTGCTTTTATGTGCATTAGTCGGATAGATAGATAGATTTAGAACTATTTATGAGTATTTTATAAACAAAATAGGATTAAATATCGAAATTAAAAGTCGAACCGTTCCGCCGCCACTGTAAATGGCCATATTTAAATTAATATTGTATAGCTCAACAACAAAGTCGATTCTAATTTAAAACTTGACATTAAAAAATTAAATTTGAGTTGACCGACATGAAATATCGTTTTATTATGACGTTTTCCACATAACGCCGTGTTCTTGCTCGACCGAGTAATTAATATTAGTCACCGGTAAGGGATTTTACACCTCCCGGAGAGTTCACCGTGAATTCCTGCTGAGTGCGGACAGTATCTTCGAGCCACGCTCGGCCTGCCCTACACCCTACGATCTGTCGACCCTTCCGTGCAACGATCTTTACAGCGCGATGCTGCTAAATTATAATTTTTCCCGTGCATTTAACACATTATAAGCGCAATCTCGCGTCAATAATAATTAAAAGTTTCCGAAGTTTAATTATACAAAATTTGTTGCGTTGGGCATTTTTAAAAGCCGCTTGTTCGAAAAATTTCAAAAGGTTTCTATCTAAAAGGGCACCTACTGCTTTAGAAAATCGTCAGCTTATGACGTAGGTATTGTTAGTGAAATAATACGATGCTTCCTTTGCAACGATGAAGCTTAGGTAAGCAATTTCAATAGAACCGGGCTGTACTCGATCATTTTAAATCTGCTAATTTTTAAGTTCTACCTGACGGCGGTGGTTTGTAAATAACAGGACATTTTAAAAACGAAACCGACAGGCGAACCTACGTTTCTGGTAAGATAATATATTATTTCCTTTAACTTGTTGTAGAAACACGATATCGATAAGTATGCGGAAGATGTTTTCAAACCGGATTTACGCAAATCGTATATCATATTATTTATACATAAGTTATTTCGTTCCACTTGAAAATGTACGTATACGGACACTGAAGTATTTTTCAGAAAAACATTACAGCTAGGTAGGTACTTATGTATTTACATACATAAAACTTCCGCGTTGACTAAAAATTCGAAGTTTAATTTTAGTACTTGGAAAATATCAAAATAGATAAAGTAGAATATAAGAGAGACACGATTTTAAGTGTACAAAAAATAGGTTTTATGATATTCAAATAGATCTTGACATATTCATAAATAGAAGTCGTATATTTTTATAATAGTACCTATAGTACCTACGCTTCCAATTTTATTTTATTTTTAATCAGTAAAAAGCTTTTTATGTTGGTGAACAACCGAATATCGGTCTCCTTCAAGCTTTTATTTATGTTTTACTTTCGAATAGACTAAAGAAGAAAGGCCATAGCCGGGTAAGCATTGGAAATGTCCCTTTGCTCGAATTTGAGAGTGAATGTCGCCATTTCTTGGACATCCTGTATGTAGCAGACTGTTGTAATATTCAAGTGACGAACTTTTTAAAATATTATATCTATTTACCTGTGGAAAAATTTGGAAATCCTTTGAAAAATTTTACAAGGTACAAGGAATATTTGACTAAGAATTGGTGATTGCCCCCCTCCTCTCTCCTCGAGTAGGTATGAGATATATTTTTATATTATTTCAATTTAATATTTTCTATATTTCTTTTTCTTTTATATAGCAATAACAAAGGATGCGCACTAACAATAAGTGCATTCGGTGTTCTTACACTTATTAGATTATCGCTACGTGGCGTGGTTTACTTACAATACAGGATTTTAAATAGCTCCGTATTTTTTAATGACTTATTTTTGATTTTTTTTTTAGATAAAGATCAAGTTTCACCATAATTTAATTACGTGATCTCGTTTCTGTTTTTTTTACTTTTATCCGTTTCCGAACTGATATGCGCCTAAATTTTCTTGCGAACAAAAATCTGGCGAACTTTCCGGACGAAAAAATTTCCCGGAAAACAAATGTTGGCGAACAAATTTCCGGACACCTTATCAGTATAGTATTTAACACTTGTTCTACAATTACTCGACACTTACATACCCTATTCTTTCTTTATTCTTCATATCTGTTTTCTTTAATTACAAAACGTTAGAAGACTCGTTCGAAGCAAATGGAGAGGTTTACAGTATTTTAACGAATAATGGCGGTATTTCGGTTACTAAAAATTTGAATAATCTCTCAAAACTTTGAATTTATTTTCGCTTAAATGGCCGAATTTTCTTTAACGGCCGGATGTTAAATTAATTTAATTTATGTAATTGTAGCGCCCGTGGTATTTAGACGCCCGCGCCGGCTACAGTTTCAGTTGTTTAAGCCTAAATGAAATACGTCGAAAACATTTTAAAAAGTACTTAGGTACTAATTTCTAAAAGTTGTAAATTTCTTAAGTCGATTCATCTTTTTTTTAATTTTTTAATTTTTCTTATTTATTATTAGTTCGACCGTTAGGTATCTAGGCCGTTTGAATTTTATTCGGATGAACGTCATCGATAAAACGGTGACTATATTTTATATTTGTCGTTCAATTTAAAGTTTGGAAAGCGAGATATTTTGCCGACGATTTATCTACATATTTACATGGCGATGAAAGACTACAGTTTATTAATAGTGAAAAAAATACTATTTATTTAATGTCATTTAGTGTTATTTATCATTGATGACGACGTGCATCGGAAAAAATCGGAATGACCTCTACCTAAGTTTTATAATTCATCTTACGAATATAATACGGAGTATTTAAACTTTTAATGAAATAAATATTACCTAAATTATTGTTAATAATAATAATCGAAAACACCAGATAGTGAAATAAAAATAAACTTTATACAAGTAAACGAAATGAAAATTTCTCGTTTCATATGCAATAAGACATAAAATAATCAAAAAGACCGACTCTTTAAAATGATAACATCAAAACAATATTAAGAGCGTAATTAATTTGAAAAATTAGTAGTAATACTCCCATTAATGTTAAATAGTCAAAAAGCGAACCGACGAGACTGCACCTCTTTGCAGCAATTCGACAAACCCACGCCATATAATTTAAACTTTTAATTAAAGTTTTTTTTATTCCATCCATGGGAAAATATGCAGGTGTATTAGTTTTCTTCGTGCCACAAGAAAAATAAATAATTCGACAATTTATAATGCATAGTTCTCGAAGGTTAGATGGACAGCATTTTTTTATGGAAACGGAAGACAACTTTAATTCAGTAGACGGTGTAGATAAAATTTCTTTGTGGGCAATAAAATTGTTTTGTGTTGTTTTTATTAGCTTTAAAAACGGCGGTTACTTACCTACATCAGTTATTCTACAAAATAATAAAATAATACTCTTAATACCTAGCAACCTTTAACGAAAGCAGTGGTATACGAATATCTTCCCCGCGAAACGTGCCGATCTTAAATTTAATTTCGTGGATAAATTAGATTGCGGATTATGTATCGACTCGTTTTCATCCAATATTTGATAACTAAGAGAGCATCCCCCTAACAAATATATTTCTATATAGGTATAAATCAAACGCAGAAAGTATCAGAAGGCAAATAAAAATCTCGTTGCAATTAAATTGCATAGCTGCGGGGCGAACATGCGGCGCTTAAATACGAGAACCCAACAACGTACATTAAATGTGTTCACCTGGGGGTGGAATTAATTAGAGTCGGTTCAATCGACGCATCGCTACTGTTTGATGAGCACCAGCTGACGTTCGTTAGCTTTCTAGCCGAACCGTAATTAGTGTAGGGATATCAGGATTTTGATATATGTTGAATTGATTATGTGGCGTCGAATTCTTACGATGCAATGCTGGAAACCGTTGTGTGTGTTTTTTTTGCACAGTCTTTTCCCAGAATTCATTTAACTAACGATCGAGCAATTTCTTCTCCGAATATTTAACTAGATTAAGTTAAATTAATAAATAATTATATGATTGTCGTGGAATGGAGCGTTAAACTTGCTCGACAACTGCTTAATCACTAGGTTGATTACTAGTTAAGGTTAATAGTTTTATTGCTAAGCACAATTTTATTGGTGAGATACCTATAAAAAACAAACAGTATAGTAGGTTGTAAGTTGTCGCTTTGAAAAATTTAATGCCGCTTATGTGTTTCGCTAATACACCTAATATACCTTCTTTTTCTTTTGTCTTAACGCAATTAGTGAAACCACGACACTTTTAGTAATTTTTTATGTGTTCACGTGCAGCTTACGATGCGATGCCGACGCGACGCAACGTTTTTTTTTTCATATTCTTTTAATATTGTTTGTTTCTATTATAGATACATATAATTAATTTTTTTTCTTGTCCAGTACAAGAGACTGAGTTAAAATTCGCAGACGTGCCTATTATTATTAAAGAGAAACTTTTACGTACAATATAATTCCAACATTTAAACGCGACTTTGAATAATGTGGTTTCGCAATATTACTGGATTTGTAGTTCCTTCGTAAATTCGCTTAGAAATCTATTAAATATTTGGTCTAGGGATAGTTACTAACCGATTTTGCCGCACAACGGAATTGTGGTATAAGAACATGAACGTAATATATAGTTTTTAATACCTGTCGACCACTATTATTTAAAAATGGATTTTTTCAAGTTGAAATAAACGAAAAATTAAGTGTGCCGCCCCAATGCATAAAAATCGATGTTTTGTTTTAATCGATTAAACGTTTAATCACTCTGAAATCAATCATTTTGACTATATATTAAATTGATTTATAAAGTATAAAATAATATTGTAGGTGTTAATTGTGTTGTATGTAGATAAGCACCTATACCATTTCAATAGGGTAAAGTCGTTCGAGAGTAATTTCTGAAAGTACACCTAATTTCTATAAATTAGTCTTCTTGCCCAAAGGCGGGGAAAACAATGAACCCTAACAGGTAAATTATAGCCGGTAGTTAACGACAAATCAATATCTCTAACTACCGCTACCAAAAACAAGTGTAATAACATTGCGTTCAGAAGGAATTTGTCTTTTGTTCTCCCTAATAGAATTTCTGTGCCTTTGTTCGAGTTTGCGTATATTTCACATTGAATTAAGATTTATAGAGTGCACCATTAACGACTCCTTCTCTTTATATTAGTTCAATAAGACGGTAACTGCGACACTTCGACTACTTACTGTTAATTTCTCAAAGTGCTTATTTATATGTCGGCATGTCGAATATAGGACGTTGTTGATCATCTGTTTTTGCCTAAAGTGTATTAGATTTCTACATACGAAACGTTAACAGTAGATTACTGTCATCTGATTGTGATGGCGGGCTTATTCTGATTACCGACTGCAGCAAATCTCCGTGACTGACAGGAAAATAGTATCTTCTATATACAATAAACCGAGGACTGGCCTGACAGATCATAATATCTATTGTGTTGTTAGTTATTTCTAATCAAATTATGGTTAATGTCGAGCGACCGTTTATATTTATTTTTAGATTAACGAGTTTATAGTATTCGGGTTGCGTAACCGCAGACGAGCCCAGTATTCGAATTTATAGCCGGGTTTAATATGTAACGAATAGAAATTTTGTAGCACTCCTATGTTTAAACATTTTACTTAGGCGCAACGCAACGGGTAGGTTATTTATGAACGCAAGTAAATAAGTATCGACGTTGAACGTTATCGGTGTTTTCTGATTGAACAATATTATTTGAACGAGTTTCAATCAGATATGATCGATGTCGAACTTGTTTTTGATGTTCTGTATCCTCCGACCTTATCGTTTTTGTACGAATAGCTTCTTTTTATGCGCGTACATTTCCGGTAAACTTTACCAATTACTGTAAAATAAACTTCTTTATCTTTAAAGGGGGGGAAAATAAAATTTAGCCAAACCGCATTATAATAAAATCGATTTCTGCGGCACTAAAACAAGAAAAATTATTGGTAGTTTATTTAAATTAACACAAATTAAAATTAAACAACACGTTTTATAGTTCACGTTATCGGTATTGTTGTATTGTAGGTAAATACCTACTGCGTATATGTAATAAGCAGGGTGACTTCGCCAGACCAGGCTTAGCATGTTATTTAACGTTAAATAGAAACAACAAAAGTCTCCTTTTGTTGATCTCTAGATTTAGGTTACAGAACAGGGTTGTTAAAATGTACAATACATTGTTGTTTTAAGTATTGTTGTTTGTCGTTGTAATAAGATCAAGTGATAAATAAATTGACATAATTCAGATTTATATACTTCCAGTGTTATAATTATAATCAGTTAATTCCACGCTAAAAGGCTAACAGGGTTATGGGCCCAGTCCAGAATTAAAAGAGTCAATATAATATAAGAAGATTTTGTAATATAAATAGTAGTAAAATATATTTCAAAATTGAACAGTAAAAATTATAATATCTGGAAGTATAAAATGGAATTATTATTAATAAAGGAAGACTTATTAGAAATCGTTTTGGAACAAAAACCTATTGAAATAACTGAAACTTGGAGAAAACAAAATAATAAGGCAAAAGCTACAATTGGTCTTCTAATAGAAGACAATCAAATCATTGAAATATAAGAAATGCAGAAACTGCAAAACAAGCATGGGATTCTTTAAAAAGATATTATGAAAAATCAACTTTAACGACTAAAGTTTTTCTTTTAAAGAAAATATGTCGCGCAAGAATGTCTGAAGGCTAAGAAGGGTAAATAGCAAAAGTATTATTTAAAGATACATATTCAAGTTTGTTTATGTAGAAGACACACAATTGTCTGTACTTATAAATGAACTAATTTTATTATTGTTAAGTTATCCACCACCGTTTTTTCACTCAACCGGTTATTTACTACAAGTCTTCAACTGTTATTTCGTCATTTTTATGAACCTACGTAAAACATAAAATACGAGTAGTTTAATTATGCAACTAAAATTAAAAAATGAAATGGTTACTTACAGACACCTATATTACAGGTGTTCATGTCCTAAAAATAAATTATTGCAATTAAAAGCTGTAAGAAAACAAAAATTAGAAATAATACAGGCGTAGGAAAGCAAATCGATAATATTAAAATGAAAAATAGAATAATAGTTGATAGAATGGCTTAAAGCAAAATACACATATGAAAAATATAGGTTAACAACGATACAAATTACATTTCAAAAAAGCAACGTAACTTCTTTTCGATTTCGGGCGTGTCAAAGAGTAAATAAAATCGTGTGCCCTACTTATCTGTAATTAAAAATGTTATCGAAAAAGATATATAATTTCGTAAATTCTGTTAAAAAAAAATAATAAAATACGGTGAGTGGGTACGCAAAAACTTTAATCAGAAATAGGCAGGAGGATGTATTTTTCATCGACTTCCCGCAAAATACCCTCACGGTAAAATTGACCGAGCGAGGAGTTAATCACCGCGTCCGGTTAATTCGGCGGTAACTTATCATGCGGACTATACTTATTATTGTAGGTAGCTGATTGATAGTAGTCGGTCGAAGTTTTTCCAATTAGTTAACAACTACATCATTTTTTTTTGTTTCTCGTAATGGAAATTGATTAAAATAAAACTACGTTCAATTAATAAAACAAGTTTATATTGCCTATAAATTTTATCAATTCACTTAAGTATAGGTATATGGGCGTTTCGCTGAAAAATTCAAAGATCTCGAGAAACTTCATCGACGCCAACGCTCGATGGACAAAAAATTAATTGCGCACGAGTAATCCTAGCGTCGTTCTTCTTGAAATACTAGTATAAATACGTAGTCGGCGTTTCCATTATTGGTATTTATTTCTTTTACGTTCTATACTTCACTTCACGGTCTATACATTTCCAGTCCTAAAACTGCAATATTTCAACTTATCTTTTAGTAAAAGTTCGTACGAAGCGTTTTCATATATGTGAAAATGAACTTCGGGATTTTCACATAACTAATATTTCTATAATAGCGTGGCTGTTATATTGAAATATCGGCTTTTCAGAAAATAATCGTAAAATCTCGGGATTTACTTGGTTTTATAATGCCGGAATATTAAAAAACGCCGGTTATTTGCAATAACGTGACAATAGCAGTTGGAGTTTTGGAAGCGTTTATAACGGTCGGGAATTTGTCTGGAATTTTCTAATTAAATCCGTACTCTGCACGAAGGTCGTTATGGAATTCATACCTGAAAGCGAACAACTGCTTGACATAACTCTGCGGCCATTTTCATTACATTCCTTGTCTCTAAAGCTTGGATTGTTAAAAAGCCAAACTTACAAGTATTCACAATTATTGTATACCTAAGCTCTCTGTTTACTAACCGACGCGATGTATCCGTCGATGCAATTGCCGCCCATTTCTGACATTTTAATAATTTCCGTTAATTGTTAAAGCTGGAAAGTGCAAAGTACCTAATTTAAGTTCCCGAATGCGAACTATACGTCTTGATGAGGGTATAATTTTGAACAACAACAACGGCGACGTACGGCGCTCACAACGAAATTATCCTCGCGACACGTGAGCCTCATTTCAAAAACATGTTCTGAAACAAATTTAATAAACTACCAAGAACGTGTTTGGTTTACAAATCCATAACTTGATAATGCCGCGATCGCGACCCCGTCGCTTGTTCCGGTTGACAAATGTCACAAATTAATTAGAGCAACGCACACGTTTAATCAAAGAAAGGGGGGAGGTTCCACAAAAGCAGTTTCGATTTGAAGTTTGAGATTGTTAATTGCGTGACAAGTGTGGATTTTGTCGTAGGTACAAAGACGCACATTACAATTTGTTGGCTGTTAGCCCTGCAAGTGTATTTCACGTTCTGTTTCATTTTTGCGGGGTGTCTACCTCTGTTTCGATGAAATTTTAATACCGTCTTTTTCCGAAAATAAGACACTGTCTTACTTTCTTTTTAGGTCCAAAATACGTGCTAGGGCTTATTTTCGGGGGAGGGCTTCAAGTACAATAAGTAGATTTATATTTTTGTTTAATATTTATTTATATACAGAAATTTAAATTTATTCAATTACAGTCATGTCATCTTCTTCTGGAACATCGTCATAAATTATCAAATTTTGAATTCCGTTCTGATTTTCCTCCAAATCCATTTCCTGTAGAATCATTGGTCCGAATCTCTCATGTCTTGCAATATAGCTATCGTTAAATGAATACTTCTTGTCTAAGTAGCCTGTTCGTAGTGCATTGGAAACACAACTGTCAGTTATTTTGTCCCATGAATTTTTTACCCAATTCACAACTTCTTGTAAGCCTGGCTTTACAAAATTACCTCGTTGATTTCTCACCATTCTGTTTTCAATATATTCATTGATTTCCATCCGCAAATGATCCTTGAATGGCTTGTTTATTGCAATATCAAGTGTCCAGAGGTAGCCAGTCATTCCTGCCGGAATCATTATTTGATCAATCTTCCGCTCAGCAAGAAAGTTTTTCATGTCTTTAGCGCGGTGAGTACTGGCCGAATCCCAAACTAGTAAACCTCTATTTCGACCCCTCAACAGTGGTGGCAGCATAAAATTGACCCACTTTCTTATAACTGCTTGGGTGCACCAGGCTTTTTTACTTTCAAGAACATAAATTCCTGAAACGCATTCAATCTTGTCTTTTTACCTTTAGTGATCATAAATGGTGATACTTTCTTGCCATCTAGACGAATCGCCAAAGTACAGGTAACACGTGCACTACCGTAACCGGTAGAAGGAACGTAAATTGACGAGAAAGCCTTGTGGTGAACCGTCGTTTGAGCTCCTTGGCCTAGAAATACCGCGGTCTCATCCATAGCAATCATGTTGGAGAGCTGGTATTTCGAAAAGTCGATGCCATCAACAAAAAACTTAAATGCAAGTGCACGTTTAACAACTTCATTGTGTTCCAGCTTAAACATTGTTGTTGATCTCCTTAGAGACAGTTCATGTCGTTGAAGGAAGTTATCCAGCCAGTGTGACGATGCTTTAAATTCTTCTGTAGATATATCAAATTCAATTGCCATTTCAAGGACAAAGTTTTGAATATCAGTCCTGCGCACAATCAAAGCCATTGCTCTCCCGTCAGCAATCCATTCCCAGATGCATTCTTTCAACTCAGAAAATAACGGCTGCCGACCTGATCCAACCCTGCGTTTTTTCTCATTTCCTTGGTCCACCAGTTGACGCAGGTTATCGTAGTCTGCACGCCATTTTCGAACCATACGGAGATCCAACATCTTCTCTTTACAGAAGGCTACAAGATTTACACCCTTGGAGTCCTCCACGATCCTCTTTTTGTACTCGACGGAATAGTTCTTTCTTTTTGTACTCATTTTATCTAGGGTTAAAAATTATTCACTTTATAAAAAATAATCAGACTTACAAGACTGAAATGCACAAACGTTGTACCTACACCGTCACTCTATGTAGACTGCTGCCTTTATTGTATTTTTAATAAATTCTACTTTATAAATTCCAGGAATTAATTTTGACACGTGCCTGTGCATTGCTTGAAACGAACTGTAGAGGTAAGCAAGGAATTTCTCGGAATATTTTGTTCCAAACAATTCTCTGAAATATTAGGGCAGCTAGAGATACCTACTAAATTCAACAGTTTACAATAGCATTTTTTAACGAATTATATTTTTCACATTATTTTAACTAGGACTTATTTTCGGGGAAGGGCTTATATTCCAAAAAGTCCCGAAAATCACGCCAGGGTTTATTTTCGGGGGTTGTTTTATTTTCGGAAAAAGACGGTATCTACATATAGAATAATGTATATTAGATAATCGGGTTCGTTCAACTTTGCACTGAATACATATACATATACATAATCACATTGTGTTATCACGTAGGAAAATACTTAAATATTTGAGAATCGATTATATTTTGTAAAGATCTCGAAGGCGTCAAATTGTTTGTTATTAGTGTCCACTACGCACGCAGGCGTTGGTCGCTTGTTAACGTGATTGTACACCTACGGCAAGTTTCACTTTAAATCATTGAAGTTCGTTGAAATTTAGGAATACATAGGTTTCCCACTTATGGGTATAGGTTATAAGTAGGAATTTTTAATTTCTACATTTAAAAAAACGAGAACTGTGAATTATGATACCGTAGATCCGTGGGTGGTCGAATAGTAGACACCTTACACCTTTCTTCGCTGCCTGTCAAAAGCTTATAAATTAACTGTTGTTAGCGCCGAGGAAGAGACAAGTTGTTGAGTATAGTCAGCGGGCGTCTAGAAAAAAGTGCCGTCTGTTTGAAGTAGCAAAACAGAAATGCCGTTCGTCAAAAAAACTTCGAACGACAACTTATGTAAAGACATTTTCGTTGGCGCGACGCTTTCGTCGGACAAATTAATTTTCATTTAACGTTATACGGGACGTTTTTTGTTTTTTCTTTAACAATACACAATAATGCAAACGATAAATAAAGTAATCCGAGCAACCGAGCCGATAAAAAAAGTTCAAACAAAAACCGAATTTACCCCAACGGTTACTATGCACCGACGGCTAATAAGAGAAATCTTATTTACTTGCGTCGAAACTACAATAGAGCAACTAACAGATGAAGCGTAGTGCCTTCAAAGCATACCATCTGTATAAACGTATAATCCTACTCGAAAAGGCTTATATTTGTTTAGGATGTCCAATTTTTCAGATAATACATCTGAATAATAATGGTCGCTATTTATGGTACGGATGAAGGTACTTATGAATGCATTGAATCGTTTCGAGCACATCAGCTATCCCTATGGACGTGTTTTCCAAATCACAATTCAAGCTGATATTTTAAATGGAGTACGAAATCGAACGCATAAAGCGACTATACCTACGTACGGGATTATCGTGTTTGTTTGTGCTGCAGGTACAAATTTCGAAACGTTTCTTCTTCTTTTTTTTCATCCACGCACATAATTACGTTACGATCATGAAGTAAATTCCGAGGCGTCGAAGATTTTAAAATAACCGGCGATTCCCAGGCCGTGCTCCGTGTATCTTTTGTGTTTCTCACGCACTTTAGACTTGAATAACTAAAACAAACTGAACAACTTGGTCGTCTAAATTTCACTTCAGAAACTTTTCTCTGAATGCAAAACTTATTTAAAGGAAAGCTCGACTTCCGAAATGTTTACTGATCTAAAAGGACGTCCCGAACTTCCGTTAATTACGTCCTAATGGAAATTATTTGAAATTGATTTAAAAATTATTCGCATTCAAACAAATAACCGAAATGTCATAACAATGCGATAAATTTCAGGACCGAATGCAATTCTACGCCGAACTACGTGGGAGTCGTTGGATCCCTTTTGGATGTTATTTAAAATTAATTCTTAAAAGTTTGTTTTCTTTTTTTTTATTCGCATTCAAACTTTTAATTTATCGCCTTTTGAAACTATATTTGTGTTGTAAGCCTCTTAATTTTTCAACGAAATTAAGTAAGGGTTTATTAGAGGGCCAAGCATTGTGCGCATTAAATTGCACAGTATTTCAGCGAATTAACTATAGCACTCTTTACTCAAACCGTTTTGACCCTTTAATATGGAAATGTCGCTATTGTTCGCAACGGTTTAACTCGTTAAAGTTTCAATCTAACAAGTAAAATTAATTTTCGAGCTTACGTTTCCGAAAATTCGTATATCGGTACGTTAACTTTTGATGAAAGGCTAGAATATATATGTCAATTAAATTAATTAAGACGCCGCGACCGCGTCGCCGCCGTAACTAATTTTATCTAATTCGTAACTTAGATATGATTACACTGGGTAACAAATTTTGAGAAACTTGTCTCAGTTTTTTAATATTTCTTATATAATTCAATTTTATCTGGGAAATTAACTACATACGTTGGAAAGGGGTACGTTGTATAATAGGTACATTTTACAAGGTATATACAAGGGATGGGCACCTCTTAGGATTTTCACCCATAATTTTTGTATCATAATGTAGGTCTTGAACGGCCATTTACAAAAATATATAGCTTGTTGACGTTAGCTCTTGTTGTTTCACAGATAATAAGCAAAATCGAAAAAAATTCCAATTTTCAAGGGTGAATTTCACCCTTTTAAACCGCATAAAAGCACGAACAGAATACGGCTCTTAATTAGATTTTAGAATTAGTTTCAAATTTTTCTGAGATTTCCACCTACCCCTAACCTTCCTCGTAAATACCAAGTAATCAAGTAACAAATACCTAACTCACGACTTGAAATGCACTCCAAAAATCACAACTTATACTCACTCGCAGGGGTCGTACTGGAGTTTGATAAAAAAAATATGTACTTTTTAGGAAATTTATTCTAAAATTATGTATTTTTTATAAAGTAAAATTATTTGAATAATCACTATTTACTGCCTTTATACCGCAGAATTATAAATATACTCTATTTTTAATGTAAAACTATTCATGTGTCATTATAAAAATTTCGAAATCCAAATTAAAAAAAAAAGACAATAAACCAAATACCTACCAGTTTAAAATTATTTGAATAATCACTGACTTTATACCGCAGAATTATAAATTTACTATATTTTTAATTTAAAAACTATTCGTGTGCCCTTCAACATTGAAAATTTCCCTATTACAAGCCATAAACCAGATGAAAGTTTAATCGCATTTTTATGCGACCGATAAAATACAAAGCAACTAATAAAACATGTGGTCCACCCACTTTCATCGTGGTGCGAACAAAGAACTGAATGTTTTTAAAATAAAAGCGGGATTTCCTTGTACCCGCGTATAAACTCGACTGCATTTATATGTAGAATTCCGGCAAAACCGCTTCAGATCTTTCGCGTTAGTGGTACAGAGCGGTAGTGCTTGTTTCGGTAGTTCGAATTTTAAATTACGGCGTCGTATTATTCGTGTGTGCGAAGAGTGCTCGTTCGGTTTATAAGGCTTTTTGTGCGTGTGAGTGCGCGAGTGTTATGTGTTGTATTGTGTTGCTTAAATGGATTACAAACAAAAAGGATTAATGCGACGAGGAAAGGTAGAATCTTTCTTTGTCTCCATGTATTTATAATGTGTAAATACATGGACCTTTAAGCTCTAACATAAATTAGGATAGGAACTCGGTTAGGGTCTTCGTTAGGCTTCCCTCAAACATTCGACGATTCAATTTTATCTTACGAGCGTTTTCGCGATCACAGTGGTTGGTGAAATACAGTGAAATATGAAGCGAAAATTGGAACTTTTTCGATTTTGCCTATTATCTGTGAAACAACAAAAGCTATCGCCAACAAACTGTATATTTTTGTAAATGGGCGTTAAAGACCTACATTATGATATAAAAAGTAGGGGTGAAAATCCGAAGGGGTGCCATCCCTTAAAAATTTGACTCCTAATTTTAATACCTATTTAACCTATTAATTAAACCTATTTAATTAAAGTGAGACATTATTCAGTTACTGTGAGTATGAGATAAAAGGTAGAGATAAGTACAGTAAAACTCCTATAAAACGACCACTTGTGTGGTTCTTTTAAAAAATGTTTTCTCGCCGGAATGGTCGCTTTCGAAGATTTATTTTCGTAAGTTTCGTTTTTAGAAACTGCGGTCGATTATTGATGTGGTCGGTCGGAGAAGTTTTACTGTCGTTCATTATGAATTATATATTTTTATATTAGCAAAAAGTATTAAAAATAATTTATAACTATATCTACCTATCCATGTAAAAACGCCAAAATGAATTCCCAACATTTATAACTATCTATAACTTATCTATTACTAATCTATAACTATTTATCTATAACTTATTTATTTAGAATAGAAGCCTTAGTAATTCAAAAAAAAACTAAGAATTAAAAACATATATTGTAAACTTGTCGCCGTAATGTCACATTAAGATAAATGTTGAACACACGGCTTCTGGTTATCAGAAGCTTGATCGACTCATTATTTAATGTTAGGACAATAAAAGAGCTCCAAATGAAAACACCTTTTTTCTACCGTCAGTCAAGGAATTTATGTGTGTATTGCTGTCGGACTTCGATTCAATCGATAAGGTCCGTTATAAATCTATGGAAGAAGGAGGTTTAACGACTGACAAGCCTTTATTCTTCTTGTTCACTCGGAAAACTAATTCAAAAGTAAATTCTTTTATATCTATCTCTATTTTTAAATGAGTTTGAAGCAAAAATTGCTCGTACGCTTGTTTTACACATTTTTTTTTCGTCGTTTAAGAATTTGAAAAATAGTTAAAAATATAGGTATCTAAGAATTTCGTGTGTTTGGAGAAGAAATAATGAGACGTTCGTTTGTGTTGATAATTAGTAGGTATCCGTTGTATGGCGATATGCAAAAAAACGACCGTTTTTTACTGTTTATGCTTACAACTGAATACGCGAAACGTCATAATGGTCATCGTTTTGACATGTTAACATTCGTTGACCTCCAAAACAGATAATTAATGACTTTTAATGACACGTTTATTGATGTACGCTTCGTGATGTCGCGTCGCGTCGCTATTATTAAGAAACAATGAGTAGAACGTCGACTAACGAAAGTGACGCTTTATCAATCGAAATTGCCGGCAGCGAGCAAACAATACATATGTAGATATGTGTTGCAAGCAAATCCATTGTTATTCAAAATTGGCTTAAACGTAATCTGACCGCCTGCCGAAGATTACAATGAGCGTCAAGAGGAATCTGAAACGTCAGTCATGTCACAATTCGAGAACAATGCAGTCGAGCTGCAGCGGCGTGGAAAATACACACAATGGCACTTCATTCATATAAAAGTTTCAGGTCTCCGGAACGGAACCTTTACAGCTTGACTTGCATTTTTAACTTTTGTCTGGCGAATTAGCGCTGACGTGTGTGCGTTTATTTTCGCACCCGTCCCGTCCGTTCGGCTCGAATCGATAAAGCGTGAATTATTGCAGGTAACAGGTGCGGTGCCGTTTCTCGTTAGGTCGAAATCTACTTCCATTTATAATCTAGGCGGTTTCGTCTCTTGAGATGTGGTTTGCGTATTTCTGGAACTTGTGCTCCAGATAATTTAGTTTTGTTTAAGCCGTCTTGACGAAAAGCTAATGGACAGAGGTGCGCTTAGTGCACTAATGCTTAGTAAAGCTTCGTGTTTCGTAATTAATTTCGCTAATTAGCTTATAGAGAGATCGATACGAAGAGAACCGACCTATCGATTCTCGTTTTTGATCTACGTAACCGGAGTTTCAGATATTTCACTTAACAATTTTAATCGCAATTGATTTGACGGACATTTAATGTATTAATAAATAATTATGTCGACCCTTTAGTCAATATAAACAACTTCGACCGTGCAGTTGCCCCATTGAAATTGAATGCAAAGTAGCAAAAGAAGTTCAACTGCTGTTATTTAGTTCCGAGATGTTCTGAATAGTCCATTGGGTTTAAATGTGGAAAGTAAAGTGGCCATTTCTGTGCGGCAAGAAAGTCTAGGAACTGCGCCTTGCAGCGCCAATCCTGAGTACATTGATCTAGTGTGCTGGCGCGGAATTTTGTTGGAAGGTCCATTTTTGTTTTTCGAAGTAATTTTGTGATTAGATAAGCAAAACGTCGACAAACTTAGGGAATGTCTTCACACTACCACACCATCTTTCGCCAGAATATTACGGATTCGAGACTGTCGACGATATTCCACAGTTTCAGAAGGTTTTAGAAAATTAATGGATTATTTTGCAGTCTCTACACTTGTTTTTATCTCTAAACGTCAACTAAGAAATAACCAGAGGTATTTTATTTTGTCTCTCGCTCAAGTCAGTCGATATGTTGGTAGCTCTTCAGTTTTTTTTATTGAAACCTTGAATTTCTTTTAATTCGTCTTTTTGACGATTTTTGTTTTTTTTTGATGCGTTTACCGTAACTACACTTCCTTCCCTTTCCTAATCTATCATCTATAACAGATAATAAAAAAATCTATGCTGTAAAATTATAAGAATGTTTTGAAACGGCGACTTATGAAGTCATAATCATTTGTTCCAGTTGAGTGAATAGCGAAAGCCTATTAATAGTCAAAATATTGGTCAAAAACAGTTTCATTACCTATAGGAAAAAAATTATTTAATAAAATGTAGTCGTTTGACGTGTATATCGCGCAAAATGAAAGGAAATTGGAGTTATGAAGTAACCTTATTATCTATAATAGTAGTCGTAAAACCTCACCGATATAAATCTAATAGAAAACTTGTGGGCAATTAAAGAAGGTTTTCAAACTTGAATGTATGTATAGAGGAAATCCTCGTGATTACGCTTGTTGTAAACAACGCGTGTTTCATAACAAACCAATTAAAAAAAATACATTAAAACTAACTCAAATAGTGGAAAGCCCATTAATTATTATGACTTAAGGGTAATTTGTTCAAATCGAATATATCGTTATCGATTATTATTATACTTATTGTTAGTAACATCGTGACTTTCCTGAGAAATTTCCATCGATATTTAGTTTTTAAGAGAAAAGCAACATTTTTAGATAAATTATACAATTTTTCAGCAAGTAGGGTTCTGAAAAATATACCAAAAATCTAATAATAGAGGCAAGATTCCATGTAGAATATCAAAATATTACGATTTATCAAGAAATTGACTTATCTAAAAACAGTTTATCAAGCAAAATTTTTACGAAACGATGCCGAAGTTGCGCTTATGGTTCTTATATTTAAAATACCCAACGAATTACCTAAATGGAATGGACCCGAATACGCAACGTCAAGATACCGATTGTGAGTTTTAATTATAATTAAACGTGACTACTTATTTAAATATGCTTGGGTCGTAGTGTCAAGTTCAAAACCAATTATAAAAATTTCAGTCAGTTTAATAAAATTTTATGATTATAATTTATATGCTACTAAATACAAAGTCAGAATAAAGACTTGAAACATTAGGATCTAAACCAATAAGAGTTTGTTAATTAAAGTGCTGCGACGACGACGACGGGCCGAATTCTGTCGTTTCGATTTATTCGAATTCGTTACTTTTTTATGACATCAATAACGGAGGCTGAAAGGAAAGGAATTAGAGATGTAAACCATAAGCTCTTACACTTCGACGTCTGGATTCTGTTTTCACGGTTGGAATTTCTCAGTTTATTTCACGGTGCGTGAAATGCAAGACATTGGTTTACTGGTGCTTCTCTTACAAAATTCACGCCGGGATGTTTTGATTCACTGCACAGCTATTATTTAACATAATAGAGGGGGAAGAAAATTTTCGTTTTTCGTCACAGTCAGCGAAAGCTTTTGATATATAGGCAAAACGCTTTTGTTGGATACTAAGTGTTTCCGAATTCGACGGGCAGATACAAATTGTTTCGTTTAAAAAAATTCCGCGCGTGCTTTACATAAGTAGATATATATGTATATATCGACTACCTAAATAACTCGTCCTCATTAGTTTCCAAATAGGACTTTTCATTTCGAAACTTAATTTAAATACGTTTTTTTCTTCTTCAAGTATTAAAGAAAAAAATCATATCTATAATTTATTAAATAATATTAGGAATAGAAATTAAGATCGATAAAAACAAAAATTTGGTACTAAATAAACTAATAGTCCTAATTATTATGTGAACTTAACAATTGCAAGTATATTAAAGACTCGATCAAAGATTAACCGATCTACCTCACTTTCGCTAATCCTTTTCATTTTAGTTGTTCGATGTTCTCTATATACAGTAAGTATGCGCACAGTAAATGGCACGTTCGGTGAAATGGTCGTGCCGGATTAGCGATTTTGCCGGATTATCGAACGTCAATATACGTATGTAATTTTAACGGAAATATCAAAGATAAATCACTCTAGATAAAAATGCAAACGATTAAAACATGTATTTTGTGTGTTTACGAACATTCTGAACATGTGCAGACGATATCCGACAAAGTATTTCGTCATTCTAGCATGTTTATAGAAAAACATTGAATATTTATTTAATTGAATAAAAGCCGAAACTACCCGAAAAAATTTGAACGCGAACGGCTCTCGATCGGTGCCGGATTACAGAATGTGTCGAACGAGCGATTGCTGTACTGGGATATATTGTTAACATTTTTGCGATTGCTTTCTTTTAGATTACCTACTAATATAAGTTCTTTTGTTTAAATTTGTATTTTATCTTATAAAATGTGAAATACTTAAAGTATAAGTATAAGGTATAATTTATTATAAAGAAATAAAATGCTTATAAAAACTAGACATGGAAAAGCTATCGAAAGAAACTTGAATTATAATATAACTGAATTGTAGCATTATTAGAAAAGATAAAAGAACTCCGGATCATTTTTTTAGGGCCGATCTTTCCATCTCCCGATAAATTTATCTGACAGATATTTACCATAGAAGCAATTGTTCGAACAAATGTTTCTATGGTAAATATTTGTCAGATAAATTTGTTGGGTAGATGGAAAGATCGGCCCTTAATGTATGGACACAGAAGACACATACTATATTATAATTAACCTTATTATAATGAAGGGCTGAAGGCACACTTTCTTGATTTTATAGGTTCCGTTTTCGATGACTTTGCGTATCGTTTTTATTGGTAGCACATCTCAGTTTACACTGTATTGCAATAGTTTGACAATGACAAATTATTACAATCGGTTGAAGGATGCACTACCAAAAATGGCGGATCTTGCCATCTATTCTCGCGCTCGAAATTATGTCTAATGTCGCTTCTGCCTTAATTATATGGAGATGCGGATGCGCTTTCTCCAGATGCTCTACCCCTTTTGGCACTTTCCTACTTTGGGCTATCCACGACAGGAGAATACATATGAGTACGGGAGACCCAAAAGGAGCGAAGCGCCTGGAGAAAGTGCATCCACATCTCCATACATTAAAAGAATAAATAATAATAGTGGATGGAGAGTGGCAAGACAAAAACTCGGAATAAACTAGCTTAATTTCTTTTTGTTCGTCTGTTTTTTTCTTTTTTTTTGAAATATCAATTTTAATTTAAAAATGAATTTAACACTGTGGGGTTACCTGTGACCTTAAAAAAACTTATACCTTATACTAACCCCTATATAAAACTTTAACTGTGTATATCCCAGATTGACACGGGAGCTTGAAGTTTGGCTGTCTCATCTTTTATTCTCATTTCTATGATTTGAAAATTTACTTTGTTATTGTTTTTGTTTTGAATCAACTGTCGCCGTCCCTTTATCCGAGAAACGAGGATCGAAAGCAACAAGCGATGTGTATGTTCTGTTCAAAAATCTTTGTGCCGAACACAAGTTAGGCCTTTGTAAACAATGTTAAGAAGAGATGACCTAGAATCATTTTGTGTCTTTGCGTTAATTATAATACCTGTTATTTTCATTTACTTTTTTTTCTGAACTTTCATTTAAGTTTATGAACAGTGTATGAATATACTCGACGTTTTATTTATATAATTTTAGTAATATTTGACATTAACGACGATATTTATAAGTGGAGCTACCGACGACCCACAATGTGGTTAATGTACAATTTTTTTACAGCGTGGCACTAGGGTTAAAATACGACGATTAAATTCGATAAAAATATGCTCGATATACTTGGACTGTTTCGTAATAATAATGTAGTGAGTAGGAAGTGCAAGTAATAGTGTGTGGGAGTCAAATAACAAACACAATCAGTTCCAAATCCCTTAACTCGATAAAATGTTAATTCAATTTTATAAGCGAAATTCCCAGTATTTCGACTCAGGGAAAAACTGTGTGAATTTCCAAGTTAGACAGAATTAAATTATAGCCCAAAAGTTAGAATCTCCAGAACAACTGGAAATTACATCATTTGCGTAATTGCCCGGGAAAGTTTTATGGAACTGGGGAAGCACTAATAGTATTAAGGATTCATAATTTCAGATTTAAATTAGTATTTGTAGTTCTAACTTGAATATTTCTTCCGTATTAAAGACGTTGACGACGGTTAATCTACGGATTTCGCTTGTACGCGTTAAATTATCCATAGTCGACGAAGACGCGGCCAAAAAAGAACTCAAATTACTTTAATTTTATGTTATTCGTAAGAAATATTTGTTCCTTGTAAGGTAACAATTAATAAACGTTCATTACAGGAGAAACGTTCGCGCATTCTAATGAAAATATATTAAATTTTTTATGTTGAAATTAATTCGCCGGCTCGAGTTAGATACAAAGAAATATGAACTAATAAGCGCCCTATTCCTTTATGAACAAACTCGGAAACTGATTGAGGAAATAAGGTAGCTAATAAACTTATTTAATATTCTTGGTTTAATAAAAAGAGCTTGCATTTTATGATTACTTTTCACGCAATAAACGATGCGTTCTAAACTTCTTCCTTCTAAATGATACCGTAAATTTAAATTGAACCATTCTCGTAAGATATTTCTGAAAACAAATTTTCTCAAATTGAACACGGCGTTCATATTTGCCTCCCCGAATACAATATTTTTTTTTGTGAAATTTTCATTAAGCCGAGGAAGAAATCTTATAATTCTATATTAAACTTATTAGTGTCGGTATTACATGGCGAGGCCGAGATTTTTTCATATTATTTTAGTTAATCTAGTTTCACGACAGGAAATTCTGATGAAACTCGTAAGATTAAATAAATATAACGTAATATCTGATTTATGAAAATTGTAACGCACCCATAGTCGGCTCGGAATACCCGCGGTTCAAGTTTCAGGCACACGTATTAGTTTAAAATTAGAAATTGAATTCTTCGTGAAAAACGACACCATTTAAATTTGTGTTTACGTGTAATAAATAAATTTGTACGACTTGCTTTTGTTTCGAAACTTTTTAAGGTAACAAATAGGCGTTCGACCATCAACGCAATTGACGTAGGATTAAGAACGTCGCGTCGATATCCTGAAATTCTATATTTCTTGTGAATATATACTACGGAACTTTCTGTGAGAAATGGAAACCACCAGACACATGTAAAGGCACCCACGTGCGGCTTGTTAAATTCACACAAACCTGAAACACAGACGGTTTTACACTGATTGTCGGTAGCGATTACAAATTGTACACATTTGTGAATAATTAACAGCTTACGGCACAGTGGTAAATTGTTATCAACAAAGCTGTAATATCTGGTATTTGGCAACGTCAAACAAATAAAGCTCAAGGAATATAACAGTCGATTACGACAAAGCGTGTGCTTTCGACATCTTAAATTAACTATATACTACATTAAATTATACCGAAGTTATTCGCATTTAAATAAATGGTCACATATGTGATAATTCGAAAATGTAAGCATAAATTTATGGCCGAAGGACCTTAAGTTATTGTGATGATCACGTGGCACGACTACCGACGTCGTACGTCAACTATAAAAATAAAATAAAATAATAGCTGTTCAATTGAACCGCTGGTTAATTTCAGCGCTAAGACAGCGCTTTCCCGGCTGAATGCGCCGCGTCCATCGTCTATTTCTTTGTAATTCCGCGAGAGAAAACTAGCAATTATAGTAACCATTATGATTGACATTAGAAATTAATAAATCGAGTAATTTGGCTTTGGCGATCAATTGAACGTTCGTCGCAATTGATAATAAAATAGGAAAAAAAATACACCGCACTTATTATTTCTAGGCGAAACTTCATTCGACTAAATTTAAAAATAAATGCGCGAATTTTAGTAAATTCCGACGCTCGGTACGACGGGTTATTTTTCAGAAAACGTTTTAGACATTGGTAGAAACGTTTCCTGAAAAAATTAGCTTCGGGGGGTTCTCGTGTGAAACGACTTATAAAAGTTACGTCGTTGAACGTCGCATCGACGAAGTGCATTTATTTCCACACCACCGCCGAAGTAAAGTACGTAACGGACGGTTTTTTTGAATGCGTTTTTTTTAAATAATTTTTTTAATTTTTTAGTACATCTTTTACATCGTGTAAAAAATTTTGCACACGTAAACGATATAAACTTTCGAGAGATTGTTTAAAATGCCAATATTTGACTGTATGTAGAAATCCTACCGGGATCGGAATTTTTTCGCGGATCGCTTCTTTTTTTTTGTCTAATTTGACTGGACAAATATTTTCATTGTATCAACCATAAAACTGACTGATTGATTAGGAAATCGAATAGTTTTTAACGAAAGTTGAATAACTCAAAATAAATACTTTTATAAAAGCGACAAAAAATAGATTTTCTAGTAGATAAATAAAAAATGCGACAAGTTACAAACTATAAAAAAAAAACTGACGATACTAAAAAGACCTTAAACTATTTAAATATTTCGGTTATTTGGGATCTCTTTTAAACTGACGGCTCCCGCCAGGGTAATTCCGAATCGAACGCTCGACACGAGAAAAATAAATATGGTAAATTTTACTAAGTTATTATAATTTACATATGAATGCGTCGAAATATCGAGAAACTTCTTTTTCCACTATAAAAATAAAAACTAAAGAGTACATTAATAAAAATCAATAACGGCCTGCAATAAATTACAACCTATGAAGTAGATGACAAATGCATAGAAGAAAGAAGAAAAGAAACGAGAGGTCTAAACGAGATAGTAATAAATTGCGCGCGGTAACAGGTGTTGGTTTTAGGAAAAGTGCCAACTAAACCAACATAATACCGTTATTGATATAGAAATGTTTTAAAAGAGCCACGTCAAATAACTTAATGCTAATTCTAAAATATTCATTAGAGCGGCTTATAAGCGGCAATAAAAAGCGAAACTATTCCGACGCGATGTTCATAAGCGCTCGATATTTAAATTAGTTTTTATTAGACAAACGGAAGATCGAAATTAATAATTTTGAAGGTGGTTTTCCCCGATTTACTATTTTAATATTTGCGGTCGGCGTAATTTAAATTAATTACAGTATTTGAACAATGTGCGCAACGTTACGATAATAATTACACCGAATATTTGTAAACCGGGTTAAAAGTTGAAACTCTACTGGAAATTTAATTACAATTAGCACGAAACGTTTCTCGGAATTAAAACGAAACAATGCCTCACGTGCCGTCGCAGTTAGAATACCATGTGTTTACAATTTGAGAAATTATGAATATAGTTAGATGACGGTTGACAACAATACAAATTGAATAACAAAGTTTAGTTACGAAGCGAGCGAACCTCAAATATCACATAATTCGTGGGATTAAATTCGAATTCTGTATTATGCACTTTAAAAAGCAAACAAATACGATTACATATTTATTATAGGTAATGTACAAATGATATCTTAATGCGGCAAAAAAACGAAAGACTCTGAGGTTACTACGAAAGATGAAAGGAAACCCTCCCCTAAATCTAAGTACATTGAATGTAGTACAATCTACTTATACCTACGTAAGTACTAGGTCTACCGCAGATCTGTCTTCAACAGAAACTTACATAGAAACACAATCAAGAGATTACAAGGGAGCTTTCCTTTGAAGGCTAATTTTCTACCCTTCTATGCAAGCATTGTCTTAAGTAAATACGCCGTTATGTTTCGGTAGAAATGGAAAAGTAATTAGCAGCTAACACTTCGAATAAGCAACAAATGTTAACGATCTTCCGTTAAAATTAACGAATAAAGCATTGTTTCTGTTATTCGTGCGAGCGGCGCTTATTTCTTATTTTTTTCGAATGCGAACTCGATTTTGTGCCCGCAAAACCGGATACACTAAATATGAAGTAGGTCTATTTGTGTTCCCTTATAATAAGAGGGAAAGCGTCGAGACGCCTGGTCTTAATAACTCTCTTATATGACGCCACACATCATACCTGTCACATCAAAGAGGAATCGCCTTAGCGCTGATTCACTGCATCTTCCGGTAAACATTTGTCTCTCTTACGCTCGTCATTAATCGCTTTTAATCGTTAACTTTACATAAATTAATTATCGATCGAAATTAAACGATTCGACGATTGCCAAATTACTTTCTTAAATTAAAGTTGTTCGGTGCAGGAAAATGGGACTTCCCGTGCGGGAACACATTTTGTTTTGACAGTGCTTTGTCGACAAACATCAATCTTTTTCGGCTTTGTTTTGACACCAGTTTTAAATTCTACATTAATATTATTGTTTCGGTTTAGTTTTTCTTCTATTTTTTTGTTCTTTTTAATTTTTCTTATGGTCACCTCGATTTTTACATCTCGACCAAACGAAGAACAGTCCCATAAACTTTGACGTTTACTATTTGTAGACGAAAAATAACGATTTTTGTGTAAAATATGCTAATTGTATGATTTGCTGCCAAGTATACATCTTAAGCATGGAAACAATGTTATTTTCGAAAATATAGGGTCGTTCAAATTAGTAAACCTCGTTATTTTTATCATTTATTCAAAATTAAATTTTGGTGTATCTACTACTTACTTTTTTTTACTCAAATGAGGGATTTTATTGTCCCCAAAAATCACTTATTAACCACAAAAAAGTTGAAAGGCAATCATTTTTAATGCAACGCCAAAAATTTATCGATTATACATCGACGCTTAAAAATAAAATTGTTAAATAAATACGGTATTTTTACATAATTTTTCAACTAGGTATGCATGAACAAGAACATGTACATGACCACAATTTTATTATAGTACCTATTATGAAATGAAAAATTATTATGAAAAATAAGAAAGCGATAAACAGATTTTTCTAGTTTTCAAAATGTGTGTAATCGCGCCAAATGTACAAACGCGTTAATTTAACAAAGACAATTTATTAAAAACTTAAAACGGCAACCTAAAAATAACGTAAAACCACATTTAGAAAATGTAAATATTTCAAGAAAAATATTTGAAAGTAGTACTCACGTAGAATTGGTCACGAGATACTGATGACGTCGACCTTAACGGTAGGTATTCTAATATCAAATAAATATAGTGATAATATAATATTTTAATAGGAACGGTTTTTTACTGTAATTCACAATTTAAACGTACACGATAAAATTTTTTTTTAGATACGGTTCGAATAGACGAATAGCTTCTTAGATAAAACGATTCCAGCTCATACATTTTAGTATCGCGACTTGGAAAAACCATTCCTGGTAAAATAAATTTTCTAAAATTTAAACAAAGCATCTTGGTATTTACGTAACGAACGTAGTTAGATCGAATAAAATTTTTAAGTGCTTGGTCGATGTTTGGATTTTGAATATTTTGATTTTGTGTGTATTATCTTGGTGCTGATAGAATATTTTCTGGAATCGAAAATCAACTATATGCAGTTTTATATATGTGTACAACGACAAGGTCAGGATTTTGTTAATTTGTTTAATAATTGTCAGGGCGTTAAAATTAGGTGCTTGCAAACAGATTCGGAGATAACCTATACCTATTGTATAGCTTATCCAAACCTATATGATGTTCACGTCATCAATACAAGGTTACTAGACGGTGACGTTTTCCACAGTGCTGTCACCTCGTATCTTGTATTTTAATAGTTCTAATAAATTGTAAGTCTTTCTTTATACCATCTGATATGTGCGCAAGTAAATCATCGATAGAATATGTCACTTTCCAAACTTTAAAACGAATTACAAATAAACAATCTAGTAACTTTTTGTTGATGACGTGAACATCATATAGGTTTGGATAAGCTATAGTATTCAAATTTCATATCTAATATACCTGTGACGTTGAAAAGTAAGGTTAATTTATTGGTATATTGTGTCTGACCAAGTATAACAAATATTAATAAGTAGATAAATACCTATGGCCTATCCAAACCTATATGCAATCACGTCATCAACAAAAAGTTACTAGATTGTTTATTTGTAATTCAATTTAATGTTTGGAAAATGACATATTCTATAGATGATTTACCTGCACACGTATTAGATGGTATAAAGATAGACTACAATTTATTAGAACTGTCAAAATACGAGGTACGAGGTGACAGCACTGCGTGAAACGTCATCATCTAGTAACCTTTTATTGATGACGTGGATTGCATATAGGTTTGGATGAAGTGTATTATAAATTCCTTAAAAAGTAAGTTACGAATTATACAGGGTGTCCCAAAATTCGATGGCCTAGTGCTAATCTTTGGAAATCCTTGCAAATTAAAGTCTTTAGAACAGTGTAAGAAATAGATTTTATCGTGTCACCTGGAGGAAACCAAGAAAATGCACTACCTTATAACCTTCCCAACTACTAATTCCTTACGTGTAAATATCTGAGAATCGACGGAGGAGCGTCGACGTCGCGTCGTAAGAGAAAAATTGCCCATAGAAACTTATGGTATTATTTTAACGTGGTTTTCCGAGATATTTCCTACCATTTTTTGAATACGCGCTGTTCCTGTAATAAATCATGTTTTGTTTGCTTTCGCTTTGCGAAACAAACGTTTCTCAATTATACCAGTTAATTAAAAGGTTCCTCTTATTGTAAGACACGTAATATTATTGAGAACTATTCTAATACTGTGGCAAATATTATTGCGTGTTTAGTTTCTTTATAAAGAAATTTTCCGTTGATTGAAAGAAATAAGTAGATCTAAGTTTGTATAATAATATTATTGCGTGTCCAGGGAGGAATTTCAATCAAATAATTGTTTACTTTTATAAATACATATAGTGTATCGTGATTAAATCGATAGAAATGATTCTCTAAACAATATTCTAATATTCTAAGTAAAATTTAGCACTTATTATTAGTTTTAATTTTAAATAATTATACATATAAGTAGACAACAATAGCCCAACACAGTTTCATTTCTCCCGACGGTCTATAATTAAAAATTATTTTTTCCCTAATTACATTTTCGCAGATAAAAAGGTTTAACAAAATTAACTTTTATCTTAACAGCGTGTTTACCGTCCACCGCGCCAATAAATATAGGTACACTCGGAAAACTCTCTATTTTCGCTCGAATCCGTTGACAATTATTAGGCATTCATCATTGTTTACGATTTCTTCTATTTAAACTAAAAAAATGAAACTGTGCTCATAATAAATTTTCTTTTTCAGAAACCCAATATTCGTGGAGCTGCGCCCGGACCAAAACTGCAGAAAAACAAAACCGGTAAGTGAATATCAAAGTTAATATTGATAGCTTTAGTTTGCCATCACTCTTGTGAAAATCAAATGATATGAGCTGTGGTCAAAAGAATTTTATTTCGTACATTATTTAATTGAAATCGTTTTCCTCGTTGACGCATCTTGTTTTACAATAATTGATGATAGATGCCTTGATAATTCGTCGAATGTTTCGTTCTCATGCGGTGGGCTTTTTGATAATATTTATAATTTAGTCCTAATTCGCGTGGTAGACTGTTATGTAGGTACAAGAAGTTAATTCGTTTTATATACCAATTTTTACATCGATGTCAACATTTGGATTTTTACAGGGGTTATTAAAATGTTACGCCGCTGTCATAATAAAGTTAATTTTACGTGTAGGTTAAATTTGAGTGATACGGGGACAAAGAGAGACAGAGAGAGGTAGTCATTATTAAGGAATGCTTAATTAAATATTAATAATAAGGGTCGATTTCTCAGTTCTAGTTAAAACCCTAATTAAAATTTAAACTGTTCATTTTCGAAGTAATAACAATGGTAATTAAGGTAATATATGGTTTAAATTACGATCTACAGTTAAACTTGTACCTACCTACTGAAATATATAGGACCTATGTTTGTTACACTTTAAATTTAATCTAATTTAGAAACTCCGAATGAAATCTAAAACTGAAAATTAATTACTTGTCGTTCTTCAATTGCAATAAATTAGGCATGTTATTAAATACATACAAAAATCAATAACATCAACAATAATGTTATTTATGCAACGTTCGCCAAATAGTCTGCGTCATATGGAAAACTTTTTTATTACCGATTTCTCAAAAAAAAATATTCTCGATAATATTCTCGTTGGTGCATGATCTAAAATTCAAAAGTTAAAATTTATAAGTGATATGCGGGGTATGTCAGAAAATATTTTGGCTCGAGAGTAAAGTAGGCACCCTTATTTTTGACACTATTGAAAATTGTTATTAAGAAAAGTTACATTTAACTATACAATCACTGCTATCTATCTTGAAAAATATATGGTGCAGACTAGTTGGCGGACACTGTACGTGTAAATTACACGAATAATTTCAAATTTAAATATGTCACTCACGTACACACTTAGATTTACACTTAGTAGATAAATGTCTATAATAATTACCTAAAAATTAAAACAAATTCATTTGGATGTTGGTACCAAAATCAATACGTGCATAATTATTTCAAAATTTAATGAATTTTATTGTTAATAAAATTAGATATCTACTTTCTATTTTTTTTATAATAGTAATTAACTTATTTTAAAAATATAAGCACACGTAAAGTATTTACCTGAACGGAATCTTTCTAATTCGTTTCAGTAACATTACCATTCATCAAATAACCGATATTTTTATGAGGAACGTTGTTAAGAATCTGGTACTAAACTTTTGACTACAACGTACCCTGTATACACGACATCAGATATTTTGAAGTTGATGTAAGAGGTACAAGAAATACATACACGGGTGGTATAAACTCCACCATTAAAAGCTCGACCCAATAAAACCAATAATCATAAATCACCATACGTTGTTTAAGTAAATTATTTTGATTGTATTTAAATGAACTAAGATGACCCGCTTGATGTAATCGAATTCCAAGACTGAATGCGTACATTAATTTTCTATAATTAACCGAACTAGAAGAATTTTTTCTTATTAAATTAATCGTTTTCAGTAACAAAAAAAGTATATTTTTTTAATAAATTAGTGGTAGCTTTTATAAAAGTATTTATAAGAAATAATTTGACCTTCTAATTACTCAACAGTTAAAAAAAAATAAGGGTGACTTAATTAACCAGCCGTCAAGTACCTATTGATAAAATTATTTTTTTTATGTATATTTCTTTATAAACCAAAGCTGAAACGATTCATCTCGCTATGCTTATATATATACACGCACACAACAAGTTTTTATTATTAAAATTTAAATTAACTGAGAAGCAAGCGTATAAACAACTTCGATATTATCGATTCCTCGCTTCAAAAGACATCTTGGTCGTAAGCTACTTAATTAAAATTCCTTTTATAACTCCGTATCAATGACGGATCCCTAATTACTTGTTGCAAAACTTTCCCCGTTTTTCTTTTTCACTTCCTCCTCTTTGTAGTAGCTTTAAATAGAAAATTTGCAAGTTTCAGAAAATAGGAGAGAGTAGTCTTTCTCGTCGAATTTTACAAGCAGCTTTATTTCAAAAAAAATATATATATATATATGTATTAACGGCATTAATTAAAAACAACAACCAGCACAATCTGTGACTATAACGTTCGGAATTGTAAATTAACTCGTACCTAATGCCGTTTTAAATCACGCCCATGTCCGCGCGAAACCGACAAAAATTACCATAGCCGATGGCTTAGTTTCGGATATTTGACTTTTTTTGAGCAAACTCTTTCCCTAAAATACCCGAACTATATGTACATTTTAATGCGATAACGGTCTTTTATTCTTTCACTGCAATGCCGCGAGTCACTCGGGCCATTTGAATGCGAAAATGTTAAAGTGGCGCAACGATAGACTAAGCGATGGGATAGGTATGTTGCATAGGTAATATGACATTGCTACGTGTCGGTTGTTCGGATAATTTAAATAATCAAATTAGCTAGTAATAAATTTTTTAGTCCTCGAGTATCCGAACGATTGCCGCGAACAATTTAACTTATTGCTTGTGGTTTCGCCGCGAACGTGTAGGGGCTGCATCTGGAAGGCGTATATCCTGTCCATCTTGGACCGGAGCCAAAATACTTCCCTCTTGCAAGTACTACGACGAAATTCCAAGACTCGACAACAACTAACATTTGTAAAAGGGAGTGGTAAATTTCTATCTGGAATACGTACTAAACTTGTACCGATTACCTTCGTAAGTAACCTTACTGCGACTTCATAAACAACGTTTTCCTCCATAGAGTAGTATACTCATGATACGGTTCACGTTGGTACCGTTATTATCGCATGCCTGCGCGAGAAAGAGGAGAATTTTAACAGTTGGCGGCGGTAGCATCAAATAAAGGGCAGAAAGCTTTAATTATTTGATAAGAAAAGCGACTCGGTTCCAAAACTGTTTATAATGGAGTAGATTGTAGATAAACTGTGTGAGGTCCTTATTCATTGTTAATGTACTTTGCATGTCTCTTTAGATCTTTAATATTCGGTTATCAGTATTAGTTAAATTTTATAGATGAAAGGGCACGCTAATAGTTTATGAATCAAATTATGGGAACGTGATTTCAACAGAAAACTTTGATTATCCTATAATATACGTAGTATATTTTTTGTAAGGTAAGATACACGAATTAACAGTACAGAAAATGATTATGAAATAGCTTTAATTAATACGCCAACGCGACATTTTAAAGCTTGCTAATTGGATTCGGGAATGATAGAGTAGTCTGATGTTTATGAACGTCTAACGACCGTTTTAATTTAAATTAACAGGTAATGCTCGCGGTTGATTTGTCTTCGTTTACGTCGATGTAGGATAAGGTTTTTCTAATTAACGCTTTTATAAAATTTTCATTATGGCCTTCGCTCGCGTACAAGGTAGTGGATAAATATTGTTTTAATTCTTTTTCGCTCGTAAATCTACATTAGCATATTATTAAACGACATGTCTTATAAGGGGTGAGTCACACTTGTTATCCTATTACCGCACGCGGTGGTCCCATGTGCTGGAACTTAGATGGATTATGGCCCTCCGAGAAAACAACCTTTATGAAAACTGGAGGTGAGTCAACATTCACCCTCGACAACAATAAATCTAATAGAATTTATTTTGGAATATAAAGAGGGAGGTGAATGGAGGAGTTTGTCGAACAAGCTTAGATAAACATTCCATACGATCGCTGTCAATATCCATATTCTACGAGTATAAATTCGAGTGTCGTGAATTTTTACAATGTATCCGAACATCTATGTACCTACGCCGCTACGTCGGGATTATCGGTTATTTAGTTGTCCGCATACTCTTAGTGTAATGTAAACATCACTGTCATTTTGTTGAACTAAAACAGGCAAGTTTAACATGTAAAAGGGATTGTAAATACGGGTTGTATGTAAACGCAAAAGCTCGGTAATATGAGAATTTTATTCATCAGTTGCGGGGGTATAAGTGTAGTGTTGAATTGTAAATTCCGACAAACTTTCCTTCTCGCAAAATGTATTTTGCAAGCCACAAATGCAACGAACGCGCCCAAAAGTTACACCGAGCACTTACAGGCATTTATTTAAACGGTCAAATTTTAAAGTTGAAAGTTTGCCGTCGGTGATTTATACCTGTAGGTACGTGCTACGTTCAGTTAGTTCAGTTACTATTAAACACAAACCTTTTTAGAGGTTCGTCCGCCATCTTTAATACAAAAATATATTTCGCGTTATTTGGAGATTTCATCTGAAAAGTGACAACGAAAATCCTACGAGAAAATCGCCAATTTACAAGATTCGGTCCTTTCTAACGTACCCTACCTAGTGTTATGATTTTACGTTAAGATTATCCGAAAAAATATGGGACTTAGAACATTGATCCAATATTCGTGTCAACATCGGTTCGAGAATAAAATTTAAAATATGGTTCCGATCGGAGATTTAATCGTAAATCGTGAAAGACATAAACCCAATTTAGAATTCCCTTACAAGATCTTTTATTTTAAGATAAAATTGAAGTAGATTGAAATCTAAATTGCAAAGCTGAAATCACCTGAATGGCTCAAAAGCACACAATAGCAGGCTTTATTGATCGTACTCGAGTGCGTTCCGGGAGTCTATAAGCAGTATAAGGAAGGTTTTAAATTCTCATAAAACTGTCTGAATCCAGGTCGACTGCACACAGCGGTGGATTTTAGTTTAATATTACATCCTTTTGTATTCGTCTTCTTTCGACTATGCAAATTATGACAGATTCGTTTAGACGTCCTTATAATTGCGGCCATTAAAAATGATAACGGAGAATAACAAGATTCACTCTGCCAAATCTCTACCCCCGCGTAGCCCAACAACGGATGCTCCGACAAACTTTTTTTTTGCAATTTAGCGAAATCGAGCAGTCCGGCAATTACGGAGGAGCCGTCACGTGGATTCAATATGACGACACTGATGTAGAGAATTTGCTCGAATAAGCAATCAAAGTCACCGGTGCAGAAAGGACGGATCATGACACATCTGCCCTACGGGACTAAGATTGCGATTATGATTAGAACTGAGAAATGTTCTGAGAAAGTCGAGAGGGAGTTAATTGGTGGTTCCGTTCCGCCTGGCCCACTTTCTCCAAAACTTGGGAGACTTTGTCCGCATCGTGCGCGAGTAACGACCCTAAATTGTTAATACGCCATTTTAAAACGAGACGCTCTATAAAAAACAACAACAACAACAAATACCCGAGTGGCTCTTTTGATTTCTCGCGTCGAGTACTTCAGAAACGTATTTTGATCCCAGGCGGCACAATGTCGTCAATTATTGGTAATTATTCGTCGGCGACGTCGTGGACCCAATAAGTGACGTACGCACGACGAACATTTGACGTCAATAAAGAACGTCGTGGAGACATCTTTGTTTGGTCATTTCAAAGTCCTGAATCCTTACTGGAAAAGTGAAGATAAAGACGTTTTGAAGCGTTAATTTAAAGCGTAAAATATTCGTAATTTTTTCTAACATGTTTATGTTTTAATTCAAAATTTTAACTAAAAAATATATCAATACATTTTGGAATTATGCACTATCGCATCGTTATAAATACAGTAGTATACAACTAAACAAGTAAGTAAAAAGTCCCATTTAAGGAAATTAGACGTCAATTAGATGTCTCAAGTAACGAACTAGATTGGTCATAGTTTGACGTCATTGGGCTGTGCCATTAACCCGTCATATTGACGTCCCCATTGGTCCCCAAATGACCAATAGTTGACGACATTATAACGTCAGTGTGCCGTCTGGGATATCAATAAAGTGTGAAAGAACATTTTCTTTAATTTTATCGTTATCGGGCAGTAATAATTGCATTTGATGATTACAAATCGTTTATTATCATATCGCGTATCTTAGTCTTCTTTCACCTATATGACGCGAGACAGCTTCTATATTTTCGCCTGTGCGCTCGACTGTACCCAGATATCCAAGATATCTATAGTTTATTCAAACCTATATGACATTCACGTCATCAATAAAAAGTTACTAAACTGTTTATTTGTAATTCGGTTTAAAGTTTTGAAAGTGACATATTCTATAGATGATTTACTTGCGCAGATATTAGATGGTATAAAGAAAGACTACAATTTATTAGAACTGTCAAAATGTAAGCACTGTGTAAAATGTCATCATCTAGTAACCTTGTATTGACGACGTGAATATCATATAGGTTTGGATGAGCTATAGTGCTAAATAGCACTAATGACGTTTTTGCCGCTACATAGGTAACAGGAACCCAATTCTCAAACCACTCGTTTACAAAACGTATACGAAAATGACGTCAAAACAAATAGATTTCTATAAATATAGGACGATTCCACAAAAAGTGAAACATAAAATATTCACCAAATAATTGCAATTTAATGTAGATCTGTTAGTAATAATGGTGTATAGTTTTCAAACGCGCAAGGGTTTAATTATTTTTGCATTGTTGCATTTTATGCAACAATAATAGCGACACTAACTAGTACGCACAGTAACTAATGTGAGTGAGTGTAATGTTATGGCATGCTTTTAAATAAATCGTATGTTGGACTTTTGTGTAATTTAAAAAAAAAACAGTAAGAAAATACACATTTTTAGCTAGTTTCTTGAAAATTATACTTACATACAATTTTGTTCTAATTTTGGTTATCAATGGAAATTATGAAGATTTAATAGTGTTATTTTTTTCAAGGTTATTGTTTTTATTATACGTGTCGTTAGTCCTAATTTTTAGTGCGCATTCCTTAGTAGAAGTATTAAATATAAAGAAATTCTTACGCATTATTTTAGAGTTTATATAAAATATGATAATAATTTAAATGAAGTAGGCCTATAGTTTAAGTCATTTATTTTATTTAGTGTATAGGTAATTGATTAGTTATAAAAAACACAATAACACCTGTTGTATGATGAAGTTGGAAAATTAGTGGAAATTCTCGATTCTGCCGCCATAGAAAAAAAAATTGAAACTTTCAGCCCCACAAGTAGTCAATTGCAGAAAACGCTTTAAATTTAATATAAATTTGACCGATAGTGACATTTACGAGTGAACCTTTTATAAACTACAAAGACAGTTCTAATTTTTTTAATATTTATTCTTTTTATTCAATTAAGTACTTATTTAGTTCACATTTTTCTTTGTTTTGCAGCAGAATGTTCATGCGAAAAGTCGATTATACGAATTTTCTTCCTTTGGTCGCGCACATAACGGTCCTATTATGTTGCACACGTAGGCAGCACATTTTCAAAAACCCGTGTTAGGCTCATTTTGATAAATAATTGGACGTGTTCTAGTTTCGAAAAAAAAATTTCAATTTTTTTAACTCCACAACTAACTGAAAAATTACTTTACAAAGGGCACTCGTTTACAAAGGTAACGTTTCTCAAAATCTCCGAGTCAAACGCGTAACGAAAGGTTAAACAAACCTAAAATTTTTGATAATGACGGTGGAAACAATTTCAAAATGCATCACCCAAGAGAAAAAGGTTCAAATTAACTTTCCCAACTAATTTTAGTAAAAAAAAATAAATTATTAGTTATTATAATTATTAATTAAAAGTCCTGCAACGTTTGCACTTGTAGTATTTTCACGTGCATAGCACTTTGTAGGAAACTTTAACTCTTTTTTGAAGAAAATGACTACCTTATTTGGTAGTCGTGATCAGGTAGTACAGCAACCCCGGAGCCCTTTTGAGTAAAGAAAACCGACATTATACGTAAACTTATTTGTGAGTAAAAGCGAGCGCATCGGTGCATTGATGTAATGCTCTTGTGCTTTTGTTTACTCAACTTCGAACTTGCTATACTACGCAACGTGCGGGCACCGAATTCGCCATTTCCGCAAAGGGATGTTCGAAAGGGCCCTCGTAGAATATTTCATGCTTGCGAAGATATCGTAATTAAAAATGTTGTCAGTTCTTATAGTTTGTATAGGTAACACCAACTAATATTGTTTAAGACAGTTATTACATATATTTAACTCTATTATTAGATATTAGTAGGACCTTAAAAAGCCTTAATTAATTTAGTGCTTAATTTAATTTCATTTTATGCTGACTTCCTTTTCATTATGTATTTATACTACTTAAAAACTAGTTATTCATTTTATGTTTGACAACACTACGTACCTACAGAACTTCTTTTTTACGCTAACAAAGTTCCAAATAGCAACACTTCATTATCGGAATTACATTACACTAACTATATTATCTATATTGCATGGAAATAACTACTTAACCTGAAAGTCATCAAAGCAAAAGGTAGATATTTATGAGTTTATGTTGGAAATAGGATTGTTAATTCGAGTGGAAGAAAATCGTACATTTTCCCTCTTCAGATACTCCGCATAACATTAATTTAGTTTGTTTCTGTATTTTAACGTAAAGATTTAATAAATCTAGACTTAATTATATTACAACTACTTCTGATCTCTCCTTTTGCAATTTTAATTAAGTAGTTGCCGGTCTGGATGTTTAATTAACTAATTGTATTCAATTTACATAACATTGCTTTCAAACCTTTTGTTCATTTCTGTAACTGCGCAGTGCAATTTTGAATGATGAGCTTTAAAATTTATACAGATCGTGTTTGTATCTCAGAAATAAAAAATAATCCAGTAAGATATTTTACGGTTCTAGTTTGTTTCGAATTGTAAGCTATTTAAATTTAAAATGCGTAAATTCGTAATTATATTATTAGTCCACTACTGTGAGGTTTTTACCTCGGAACCCAGTTCGTATGAATGGGACGTGACGTGTCTGTATGGCGAGTTTCTATAATTTTAAGAACTAAAATGTTCAACGCCCTTTAAAAATTGCTTAAAAAGCAGTTGGCGTCTTCCTTAATTTAAATCGGCCGTTTTCCGAACTTTTTTCGAAAAATTCCTCGAGTTTAGACTTTACCAAATTTTGTTTCAAGTTAAAAATGACGTTCTCGTACTTTCTATTAATTTAAATATTAACTTCGCAACTTTTTAACTTTTATATTAAAAAAAATTACGCGCACTTATTTAATTACCTACCCAATAAATTTTAAGGCATTTAAAAAGAAAATTTAATGAAACTTGTTTACAACCTACTAATAAAACAAGCTTAAGTTTCAGTTTTATGAAAACATTATAAACGTATTACGATATTAAATGTTACTAAAGGTTTAATTTTCTAAGCGAATCCTCGATAAATTACATCTCTATGGCGAACAAATTCAATATCCAAGTTAAGTTATCTAAAGCAAACTTTTCGGCACAATTTTAGACGAACTAAAGTCAACTTCGTTAACTTAGAAAGGCGAGGTTAATGCGATGAGTACAGAAGTGCAGTCTACGATAATCCTATTTTTAATTAGTTGGAACTACTTCGGCTTAAAAACATTTCCAGTAGAAAATTGTTTCGAAACCAGACAAAATCCATCATTGTTTAGATTTTGTGATTTATATATAGATAGATAAGTTTATTTTTGGGCGATTCGACTGACTTTGCCGACCAAAAATTCGGGCGGTGCGTTTAATTGCCGTTGACAAATGACAGAAAATTGACAAACCAACTCACGTATTTAATTAACGCGTACATATAACTTCTTTTCTGAAGTTGCGCAAATTTAATAATGTGGTAGCACCTCTAGAGACCCGGAAAATAGTAGTAGTCCCGACTCCTTTCATATTTTTCATTAGAACGATCCCGCTTCGTGTCTAGCCACCAAATTCTGTTTGTATTTTTATTTTCCCAGTTTTTATCCTATTGTGAAAGAGAACCGTGACAAAGCATTCTTACTCGGTGTTAAATGATCACTGCTGATGTGCTTCAAATCCCTTACGGTGGGTGGCGATGGCTTCCACCCCGCCGAACTCGAGTATCCTATAAATCTATCTGAAGGAGGAAACGGCACGACTACTTACCATCTATTAAATTTACATTCTACGGAAGTAAATCGTTTATACGTGGCGTGGGAATCAAAATTAAATCTCGAAATTAATCTCGATTTTTGATTAGTCTCGGGTTACAAAATGCCCTTTAAAGTTCTTAATTGCACCTAAGTGTTTCACAATCTTAAAACGACGTATGTACGTAAATGTAACAGACGAGTGGCACCGTATAAGAAGCAATTAATGCTCTATAAAAAGCAACCATTCGTCGATTTTATACGGTTTAAATTGGTCAACCCTTCTAACGATTATCGTCAGATTTACCTGAAAATGACTAATTTAAATTCGTTAAGCGACCATGCGACTGCATTTTTTACGAACTACAAGTGGATAATGTGTGGGCATTGTCTCTACTCGAGAACGTGACAATCATGCTAATTCGGCTCACGATCTTTAGGAACGCCTAAAAATTTTTCGAGTTACCCGAGTTAGTCAAAATTTCGGTTTTAATTGTGCTCCCTGTAATTTTTTTTTTTTAATGAAACATTTATTAAAGTCGAAACAAAGGAAAATAGAATTTCAAATAGGTTTTTAACTTTACGGTTCAACTTAATGAAGACAATTATACGAATTAATTTAAATTACACTCCCTCGTTTTAGATGGATGCTTACGGAATATGTGGACGGCTCCGCGTACGTGTGCCGCTTGGATCATTAATCAAGCGAGACCATGTTTATCATGTCCGTCCGCCCCATTACAATACCTGATAAACCTAACACGCCCGCCTTTAATTACGAAAAGTGATCAATGAAGAGAAACTTAATTATTATGATTTTTAACTCGAACTTGTAATTGCGCGTGTAATTTATTTTTAAAGAACGTTTGGGTTTACAATTTTTTTTTGTATTCCACTTACGTTATAGGGGCGTACTGTCGATTTTTGATCGGCCAGTTGGATCTGTTTTATCACTACGACGTACGATGTCTACCAATTGATTTTTTCAGTTATTTATTTTGTAGATTTATCGTTTTTCTCGCTTGACGTGGCCAAAGTATTGCAATTTTTGTTTGATTATGGTACGGTATGGCTTTATGGTTCTCGTTCTTTTTCGACACAGAACCTCTTCACCAGAAACCAGACATTTGACGCAGAACCTCTTCGTTTGTTCTTCTTTCCAAACAAGATATTTTTAGCATGCGACGATAGAACCATAACGTAAAAGCTTGTGTTTTATCCCGTGTCTATTTTCTTTAAAGTCCACGCCTCCACACCATACCTACAATAAAATCGAAAAGACATAGCACCTTAAGAAACTGGTCTGAGTTTCATGAGTTGCACAACCGATTCTTCACTTTAGTAATTGTGGTTCCATGATATTTGTCGACTTTTTGCCATCAATAGACCGTCAGAACTTTTTAATTGATTCTACAATTTACATAGTTCAATGTGCGCGTGAATGTATGTATGTAAATAATGGGTATCGCCAAACCAAGTAAACTGTTCACCGACCAAAAATCGATAGTGCACACGTAGCCTAAATTTTGAGCTCCATTTCGCCAGCCCCCCCACTTTTGATTTGGGGGTCGAAACTTCGCTCAGTCGTTAGTGCTACGTTAGTGCTGGTTTGTGCCGTCATCCCCAACGTTAGTGCTACTCGCTAAAGGAGTGAACCAGCATGGAGAATTCATCAATTCCTCCGCACCTTATTTTATAAAATCTTGATTTACCGTTTTACCAAAAGGACGTAACCCACACTTTTTGTGAAAATGAGTTATTCTGACTAATTTTATGCATCTAAAGCAAAGGTATCATTTGTTAAAATCTAGTAACAATTTTCAGATTTTTCCATCAGATAAATCAATTGTTATTTCCTCGAAACGTATTTTCTTATATTTACGCGACGCAACAAAATGTGATCTCCTGTAAAATTTACTTTTTGTGAATTACGTCCTTTTAGAAAAACTTTGTCGATATGTATGTGTACTCGTGCATGCACTGTGCATTATATGTCGCTGTTAAATTAGCTGGATTATGGTTTAAATAATTATCTATATACATACCTATGTAACAACTGATAAAGTTGTGTATAGCTTATTCAAACCTATATGATGTTCACATCATCAATACAAGTTTACTAGATGATGACGTTTCACACAGTGCTGTCATCTCGTACCTCGTATTTTGACAATTCTAATAAATTGTTACCATCTAATATGTGCGCAAGTAAATCATCTATAGAATATGTCACTTTAAACCGAATTACAAATAAACAATCAAGTCACTTTTTGTTGATGACGTAAATATCGTATAGGTTTGGATAACCTGTAGTTGCTATGCAGTTTAGTAGGTAGGTAGCATATATACTTACCAAACTGAATTTTAAAGTATGTATTCCTTTTATAACATATACCTGCCTAATTACGTATAAACGGTAGGTTTATTGGAATATAATTTTTATATAAGGCAATAAATACAAACCTCCTTTTCCACAAAATCTGTGATGAACTCATTACCGATCAAGCGCTGAAATAATGATGAACCTAAACAAATTTTTATAATCATCCTACAAATATGTGAATATTTTATAAACAATAAATTACTTAATAAAAAGAAAAATCATTAATAAAGTGGTTTAAAAAAATGGTTCAGGACCGATCGTAAAATGTCAGTTTAGACTTACAATTAAATTAAAGTTGAAACTGTTCATTTTCGTAATAACAACAATAATAACTAAGAAAAAACTATAGTTTAAATTGCGAGTTACAATTAAGCCTAAGTCGGTACAGCTGGATCTTAAATGATCATAAAAATTTCTTGTAACTACAGTCAAATCTCTTTAAGTAGATTCGTCACTTGCCACTTAAAACCGTTCAACTTTAGTATATGTATATTTATCCATATAGCTTGTATATCAACTATAGCTTGTTTCTATTCTCGTTTCATCTTGTTAATTTGCAAAACGTCATTTTTATATTTTCGTTTATAATGGACAATAAAATATTGCCGGTACCTTATTTTCTTCAATTTCATTAATGAGGCTGGCAACTAGCGTTTAACTGACAAAATAATAATAATATTTTCTAATATTCATAATATTCTTGAAAGAACAAGTTTCATAAGGTGTGTTTTTATTGCACCATTCCGTTTAAAAGACGAACTTATGTTACAAAAACTTACCTATTTAGTTCACAAGCCGCAGCTTTTCATACTAGGTTCGTGTTTAAAAAATTAAGTCAAAGGAAGAAAATGAATAAAATGAAAACAAGTTACAATTTCCAACTCTAAACTGGCTCGCATTTCGCCAGCCCCCCCCCCCATGCTGATTCACCCCTTTAACAAGTAGCACTAACGTCGGGGATGACGGCACAAACCAGCACTAACGTAGCGCTAACGATTGGCCAAGTTTGACCCCCCAAATCAAGAATGCGGGGGTGCTCGCATTTCGTCAGCCCTCATGCTAGTTCACCCCTTTAACGAGTAGCACTAACGCCGGGGTTGACGGCACAAACCAGCACTAACGTAGCACTAACGACTGACGAAGTTTCAACCCCCAAATCAAAAGTGGGGGACTGGCGAAATGGAGCTTAAATTTTGGCATACCTAAATCCACTACTGCAAACGTATCGTGCAATTCTATTGGAATCTATTATTTTATAGCAAGTTTGACGTTTTCACACCTGCCTCGCCACACCTGAACAGAAACTTGACGTTTTTTTATCGAACGATTAAAGTTATTTCTGGAAACGGGGTTTTGAACTCAAATAATTAGATCTTTGTCGGTGTCAGACACCAGCATCTGCGCTGGCTGTTACTCCTTACAAAGAATTCTTGTTTACAGAGATGTTATCGGTTACCAGACGCCGCCAGATTCTGATGAGTGACGGATGTTAAGCAACATTTCATGCGAAGCTACTTACGAACTTGTTTCAAACATAAACAATAGCGTCGAGATTCATAATTACCGGACCCACGATCAGTGTAAATTTAGAAAACTTATTAGAACGTTAATATTCACATATTCACCGAAATGTATATAATTACCGTAGAACAGAAGACCACCCATCGCATATATTCTAATTAGTACTTGTTAGCTATTAAAATAACACGTACCTATCGATAGTATAAGAGGTAATATATCAATTAAAATTGACGCGAGATTTAAAATTGCCTATTAAAACGACAGTCGTTATCGTTCTTGTTCTGTCAAGCTCGTTCGTGTTATAGATATAGCCAATTTTCATTTGCTACGCGACAATTTTGGTTGAAGAAGTATCGCTTTTAAGTTTCAGAATTATAAATTTAAAAGTCTATTTCGAGACGCCTATTTTAAGGTTCGCCATCGTTTAATTTTTGTTGTGGCGCTTTGGGAGGACGAACGCGGAGATGTAGGAAATTCGATAAAAAAGTGTAGGTATCGTTTTTGAATTGTCACGTGTTACGACACGGTTACAGTTAGAAATACATTTAGGCAAATTATCTTCATAAACTGAATCATTTAGGTAGGTAATTTAAAATTTCGTGAGCGATAGTTTCGCGTGTAATTGTAAAGTACGCAATCTACCCCGCGATAAGTTTACATTTTAATTCTTTTCTTAACCTCGAGATATAAAGTTTTTGTTAGAACTACAAGTTTCTAAACTAAAAAAAAAATCATTTGCACACTATTACGGTCAACGTCTATTTGTAAATTTCAAATCTCAATAAGTTCTTTAAATCCATTTTCAATTTATAAATACGTATAAGAAGATTTATCTTTTACAATTAATATTTTACGCAAATAATTATAGCTAGCAATTAGGGTTGCGTTAACGTCTGAAAATTGATAATTTTCTCTTTTGGCGATACTCCGGCGTGACGTTTTGTCAATATGTATGTAAAAAAATAAGTTCAACTCGTACCTCATTTAGGGGAAAACTGAGATAAATAACTGTAATATTTTTCACATTTTAAATTGTAACTAGGTAACTGTTTACGTTAACAACCAACCATTTGGATTTTCATCAATTTTATTTCAAAGCGCATTTTCCATTTTATCGTCTGTCCAATCCCGAGCTCACTTTTTGAATTCATTTGGGACAAAAAACAAGGAAATTATTTTTCGGACCAATGTGTTTTTTCTGATTAACTGACTATCTGCAGGTTTTCAGACCTACCTAGAAGTGTCGCGACTTATATAAATAAATAAATAATAATCGGCCTTACTACGAACGTGGCCTTATTTGGTACTTTCTGATTTATGACAATCTATTTGTTAGGTTACAATTAAATTACCTATACATAACAGACACGGTTTACGTTGACGATCTAACAATCGTTTAACACGAAGTAGCGAAATTCCCGCTAAATTCTTAAATAGAGATAACTTTGCCTAGCTGACGGCAGTCGATCAGAAGATCCCCTAAAGCATGTTAGATAAAATCTGCAGATTGTCTTATTAATGGCGAGCAAACTACGCCGTCGCGACGCGACCTGTGTTCAATTATTTTTGACGAACCGCAAAAGATAATTATGTAATAAATTTTTAAAATACTTATGTATATTTTGATTAAACGTTTTCATATTATATGTACATATACGGTTAAATAACCCATAAAAATAAGGCTAACTTTTCGTTCTTCCATGCATGATTTTTCAGGACCTTCCATGCATTAAAAATATATTTACATAATTTACATGACTTTTAAAATACCTACTCGATAAAATAAACTAAAGAGATTAGTCGAACATTTTTGAATATACAATGATCGTACTCGGTAGAGCGCTTTAAATTAATGTTAAAAAACGTTTTCCAGTAGTAAGTAGTTTTACGTGGAAAAAAATCGAGATAATTTATGACTATACGTATCACTTTAATGAAACATTATTTCCTTTAAGAGAACACAAGCGCTCGTAAAGCTGTCGTATTTACTTTATACAAGCAATAGTTTTAAAACGATTTTGTGTAAACTGATATACAGCAGATCGAACAGGCCTTAAAAGCAACTGCTCAGAAACTTAGTCATTTCCTTATAACGTCCGAAACTATTTAACTTATTGTTCGAGATAAACCTGGCGGCTAAAGGTTTTTTAAAGCGTCCGCCAATTTATTTCTTAGATAAACAATTTGGGGTTGAAATTCTTATCTCGTACAAATAAACAAGCAACTGCTTAGATTAAAGACATGCAAAATTCTTGGCAATTTCCAAATATCAGGCGAACTGAAAGTACAGAAACGTCTACAGATTCAATTAATGTGAACAATAGAGGCATTCCTGCTGCAAATAGCGGTTTCAAGAGAACAATTAATTGCATTGTATTATATCTGCAATCCTTGCTCAATTGTGGAACTATTATACGAAGCAATTACTTCGTCGACTAAACAAAATATGTATATAAACAGTCCTTTCCTTAAATGCCAAGTGCGGTCTCGACGTGCAAATTTTAACGAAACCGAAAACTGAAAGAAAAAAAAATGTTAAAAACGCGAATCGACGTCCTCGTGTAATTTTAATGCGGCGCATTCTTTGTTGATTTTCGTTTATATCTTATTTGAAGTAGGTATATAATAAGACAATTTTTCTATGTGAAAACCAAACCGTAAGCCTTTAATACCATTTGCTTTTGTTATGAAATATTAGCGGTAGCAGGTGCACGTTTGGTTAGACTGAAGCCGCATTAGCATGTGTAATCCGGGTGGAATATGTCCCAAGGGAACTGCTTTACGTTTTCCTACAAACGCTAGTTAATACGCTTGTTTGTATTTAACTGCGCAGTAATTGAATTTTAAAACCGATTAATTCGTTAAGTTGCCACGAACTATGTCGGTTTACCTATATTAAAATCGCGTTCACAAATGCGGCGATGAAACAACGACGTTTCTTTATCTCCACGAAAAAAAAAAGAAGAGAGAAAACCACAATATTTCCCTTTGTGTTTGACCAGAATCGGACAAAATTAATGACCAAAAGGAACCCCGGCGGTAAATCAGACGCGACAAGTGACACTTGTTCGAGCTCTTGTTTGAATACGTGCTGTGTGAACCACCAGACCACGGAACGGAAGAAATATGACCTAACATAGGGGTCATCGAGTGGTTCGTTATAAATTGGCCATCCTTTAAATTCCGATTGGCGCCTTTTATGTAGCTTTTATTATAAGAACAGTTTGTTAAATCGAACATTCTCGGACATCCTTCGCCATAACGAATTGCTTAAATTTAAATGAATTAAACGTCAAAAAGCGCTGGCCGGTGGATTAGTAATAAATTTCGGTAATTTCAATTAAAGCTGCTTAAGAAACATCCAGTGCACAATGTCGGCGCGGAGCCAAGATTATGTAAATTTCTAGCAACAGATGTCTACGATCACTCCCCCTTAATCTGCTCTCGATCCCGCTTTTAATGTTACTCCATGTACTTACTCGGCGAAAGTGTCTCGAGATACACTCTCGCAGTGCAAAAGGCAACAAAAACATTTAGCGAATTCTTCATCCCATATCGAAATGGTCGACGTAATGGAAAGCTCGAGATAAGATAAACGGTGTAACTTAATTAGTGGGTTAGCGTGAGTGATTGAAAATATATTCAGGGAAATTAATTGGATAATTCCTACTCAACTTTGTTATTCATCGCTAACATTTCCGTCTATCAGCCGTCTAATTAAGCCTTCAAAATAACGTGAAATTAATTAAATCAGGTTCTCTCGATCGATTCCAAAATTAGTATTCCGTAATTAAGTTTACGGTGTAGTTGAATAAATAACTGAAGTGGTTAAGTCTCGGTACTGCACGTATTATTAAACTATAAGAGTAATTAAAGATGTAATTTCGTTAGAACCGAAGGGATCGGCCTTAAAATGTTCCAAGTCTCGAGAGAAACTCGTCGTGTTGATAAACGAGCGAAATTTGTAAGAAGTAGGCACGTATTTCATTATCCGGGCGAAATTCGCCGCGACAATTGTCTCAATTTAATTTAACTTAAATGAATTTGATATCGTGGCTCGGAATAAGTTTTTAAATGCAACTTGCGTTGCTTGTGGGGGTGGTGGCAATTTCGGGTCCATTAGTTATGTATAAGGTTCGCTACATTCGAGACTTTTAACGTTAAAACAATTTCGACACGTACAGAATACCGAATTGGGAATTATACGTCGCTAATTAGAAAATTAACTGTATAACGTTTACAAGTTTAAGCTTAGAAATTGTTTATGGGTCACTGGCGGTGGTGCGTAATCGGATAGTCCTGTGCTCGGGCCTTATCATTCATCTTTTAGTTAGTAGTCCTAACACTAATTAGTACTGACGGTTGGCATGCGCACACACATCAATCATTTATGCATGCAAAGCTTGACGTTGTAATCTTTTTATAACGTATGGCGCTAACTGCGAATTTATTAATAGACGTTAATTTTTTGTATCGATGCCAGCTGTGCTTGCTTATATTGAAAGAAAAAAAACAACCAATAATTAAAACTAGGTACTTACTTTTTACTTACGTTTCAAAGCAAGACCGTTTTAAAATTAATTTGTAGATAGCAATATCGAAACATATATAAATAAATAAATTTATAAATAAATAAATTATAAAATAATGATTTATTTAAAATAGTGATTTATAAATAATGCGAAAAGCTTCAAGGGACGATTCCTTGTCGAAAATTAAGGGGGGGGGGGGCTTTTATATAAAATTGTTTCCTAAAACGTCTCCTTTTCGAGTTACACGGCCCTTCAAAAGGGAGAGTGAGTAAAATTAAGTTTTTATTTTATTTGACGAACTTGGAGAAATATCAAAGAATGATTTTTACTTATCAGAAGATTTCCTATGGTAACATTTTCAATCGTCACCTATCTTAACGACCGGGTGAAAATTGCAACCTCTGCTGGTGTTTTTTAAGACCGTTTCGATGGGGCGAAATGTTTTACAATTTAGCAAATCTCGTTCGAAAGCTCGCTTTATTTAGTACTTTTTCTGGCTCTTTCATTTTTCCCGCGAAATCCACAGTTTTTGAGTAAAAAAATAAAATAGCAATCGTACACTACAATGAAACTTGAAACATACCAATATTTTTTGATGTATTATTGGTTATTAATGTATTCTTTCAAAATGCAACTCTACTACTGTCTGAATATAGGTTAAAACCGGCCTAGCAATTGATGAAGGGGTTAGAGCTGAAACCGCATAAGTGGATTTTTAGTTCAAAATGATTTAAGCATCCTATTGGATAATTGAAACTTAATTTGGTTTAGTAATAAAACAATCCATGTGATTATTCCGTTTTTTGTGCTGTTTATGATCGAGAGAAAAACATTGTGAAAACCAAGTTACGGTTTAAGTCACAATTTGAACTACATTAAGTATTCTAAAAGATGACGCTAATGTACACCACAAAGAAAAATTATTCTAGTTCTTAAGTGATCTATTTTTTCCAAAAGTAAAGAAAAAACGAAATTTTCGATTTATTTTCTTTTCGTATTAATTTTTAATAACCACGAAATGTTATTATATTATCAAATTTAAGTTGAAAGCACAGAATAATTTATACCTAAATTTAAAAAAAAAACTTTAATGGCTTATATCTCAATATTAACTTTTTGTTACTTGGGTGGTTTCACCTAACCCCTTCAATTATTGTTTTTTCGTATTTCGATAGGCATGAAAAAGTAGTGACACAAATATCAAAAGGTAGAATTGAACAATATCACACATATTTTCTGCACGTTTAAATAATCGAGGGGTGGCTCGTGGCCGGAGTTAATTCCTTAGCCAGAATTAAAAAAACTACCTTCGTACAAAATTTCAAGAGGTTGACACTCACGTGTGTGAAAATGTTCACCAGCTCTTACAATAATTAGTCTTTCAATAACTAAGCAAGACTAAAAAAACTTTTTGGACGCCCGTTACTTATAAAATATTTGTGTGTATATCTATAAATAAAATACATAATAAATTCAATAGCATCAAATACATTAACCGAAACCGATATACGTCTATTTTTTTAATAAAAATGGATTAACAAATAATTATAAGAAATTGATGTTTTATTAATTGTACTAATGCTTAAAATTAATCTATTGTTTAATTGTTAATGCATATTAACATATTATTATTTTATTATCGTTTATTATAGATACTGTTTAAATAATGTTATTAAAACTCATAAAATCGCAACCAATTTGTCATATTTTCTTAATCGTTAAATTAATGTCAATTAATAGAAACGACAATTTAATCTCTAATTACATAAATTAATGGGGAAGATTGGGACACTTCTTGTATTCATAATCTGGATATTACGTATTTACACTAACAGAAATTAAAAAATATATTTCTTTTTTATAACCGTGTAAGTTTCTGATACACATAGTAGGTACATTTATCTAATTTTAGTGAAAGTATAGGTGAATAAAACCCATACCTTTTACCCAAAAAATTTCACGTTTAACACCTATTATAATTACAAGTAATAACATCTCTTACTTTATTTATAAATATTTTACATTTTGCATAAAATTGAAAATTTGTCTACAATTTGAATTTTATTAGGTACAATTATTTTAAATATCTTCGGCAAACAGACAATGACCTGTATTTTTTATATTTGTTAAATTTATAAATAATCTTGAATTAGTTATAACATAGTATTTCAAATAATATCACATATATGTTATCATAGGAAATTTGCTATTTATTTCAATCAGCCGTCTTCTGAACGGGAATTTATTCTTCTTACGGACACATATTTTTCGATTACCCCTGCGTTTGGATCACTAAAAGCAATTCCGTGTCTATAGGTACGCTCCCCAGATACACTTGACTTTGAATTATTAGTGAGTTATGCTTGCCGCATATTTTTCAGAAAAGAGGAATTTTATTAGCTTTTGATACTGTCGCGTCGCAAATAATCCATGTTTAGTCCAAACGGATCCCTTAACCTTCAAAAATATCAAACTCTGTTATTTGTATTAAAATATTTATTCGCCCTCCATTTCATTGTTATTACGTTGGATAATAGCCTCGAGGACTGGGGTTCGGTGAATCAAAACACCTTGTCAGAAGTTCCACGAACTAAAGGCAGCGCTAAACCAAAGTTTGGTATTTCACGCATCGCGAGATAAAAGGGAGAATATTCATTGTGTTTTTAAATTAGTTGTAGAGAAATTCTCAATTTTTTTACTACGAATATTTTAATTTACGAATTAAAGTAAGAAATAGTGACTGTTAATCACAAACAATTAACGATTTTAGACGCTATCGAAAATTGTAACCTGTGTAAGTGTGAATATTTTTACTTTAAAATAAAAGGCATAGTCACAATTCACAATTGCCCGGGGTGTTCACTTGGTTAAAAAGGATGCTTATTAAAACTGTTTTTGATGTCGATTACAAATATGTAATCGAAATTTAAATGGGTCAACCGGAAATTATTGTTTTTGGCCTTTCTTTACAATTAGGCTGTAGTCTCACTGAACCACCGTCAACCACCCACGGCCATCAACTAAGGTTTAAACATACGTAATCAAACGGCGCTGGTCTCACTGAACCATTGCTAGCCACGCACTGTCATATCAAATGGTGACCACCAGTTTGAAAATCCCAACTTGCTCTAAATTTGGTGGTTGGTGGCTGCCGGTGGTTAATAATGCACATGCGCATAGCACATGTTTCGCCGTTTGTGTATTTTTTTCCACATGTACCCTCTTTTTCCGAAAATAAAACATCCCCCGAAAATAAGCCCTGGCGTGATTTTCGGGACTTTTTGGAATATAAGCCCTTCCCCGAAAATAAGCCCTAGTTAAAATAATGTGAAAAATATAATTCGTTAAAAAATGCTGCTGTAAACTGTTGAATTTAGTAGGTATCTCCAGCTGCCCTAATATTTCAGAGAATTGTTTGGAACAAAATATTCCGAGAAATTCCTTGCTTACCTCTACAGTTCGTTTCAAGCAATGCACAGGCACGTGTCAAAATTAATTCCTGGAATTTATAAAGTAGAATTTATTAAAAATACAATAAAGGCAGCAGTCTACATAGAGTGACGGTGTAGGTACAACGTTTGTGCATTTCAGTCTTGTAAGTCTGATTATTTTTTATAAAGTGAATAATTTTTAACCCCAGATAAAATGAGTACAAAAAGAAAGAGCTATTCCGTCGAGTACAAAAAGGGAATCGTGGAAGACTCCAGGGATGTAAATCTTGTAGCCTTCTGTAAAGAGAAGATGTTGGATCTCCGTATGGTTCGAAAATGGCGTGCAGACTACGATAACCTGTGGACCAAGGAAATGAGAAAAAACGCAGGGTTGGATCAGGTCGGCAGCCGTTATTTTCTGAGTTGAAAGAATGCATCTGGGAATGGATTGCTGACAGGAGAGCAATGGCTTTGGTTGTGCGCAGGGCCGATATTCAAAACTTTGCCCTTGAAATGGCAATTGAATTTGATATATCCACAGAAGAATTTAAAGCATCGTCACACTGGCTGGATAACTTCCTTCAACGACATGAACTGTCTCTAAGGAGATCAACAACAATGTTTAAGCTGGAAGACAATGAAGTTGTTAAACGTGCACTTGCATTTAAGCTTTTTGTTGATGGCATCGACTTTTCGAAATACCAACTCTCCAACATGATTGCTATGGATGAGACCGTGGTATTTCTAGGCCAAGGAGCTCAAACGACGGTTCACCACAAGGCTTCCTCGTCAATTTACGTTCCTTCTACCGGTTACGGTAGTGCACGTGTTACCTGTATTTTGGCGATTCGTCTAGATGGCAAGAAAGTATCACCATTTATCATCACTAAAGGTAAAAAAGACAAGATTGAACGCGTTTCAGGAATTTATGTTCTTGAAAGTGAAAAAGCCTGGTGCACCCAAGCAGTTATAAGAAAGTGGGTCAATTTTATGCTGCCACCACTGTTGAGGGGTCGAAATAGAGGTTTACTAGTTTGGGATTCGGCCAGTACACACCGCGCTAAAGACACGAAAAACTTTCTTGCTGAGCGGAAGATTGATCAAATAATGATTCCGGCAGGAATGACTGGCTATCTCCAGACACTTGATATTGCAATAAACAAGCCATTCAAGGATCATTTGCGGATGGAAATCAATGAATATATTGAAAACAGAATGGTGAGAAATCAACGAGGTAATTTTGTAAAGCCAGGCTTACAAGAAGTTGTGAATTGGGTAAAAAATTCATGGGACAAAATAACTGACAGTTGTGTTTCCAATGCACTACGAACAGGCTACTTAGACAAGAAGTATTCATTTAACGATAGCTATATTGTAAGACATGAGAGATTCGGACCAATGATTCTACAGGAAATGGATTTGGAGGAAAATCAGAACGGAATTCAAAATTTGATAATTTATGACAATTTCCAGAAGAAGATGACATGACTGTAATTGAATAAATTTAAATTTCTGTATATAAATAAATATTAAACAAAAATATAAATCTACTTATTGTACTTGAAGCCCTCCCCCGAAAATAAGCCCTAGCACGTATTTTGGACCTAAAAAGAAAGTAAGACAGTGTCTTATTTTCGGAAAAAAACGGTAGTACATAATTACAACTTCTTCGGGATCTGAATCAGCAGAAGCAATCATCGTATTCGTGTATCAATAGCAAATAACGTCAATAAACAACTTTGCATATTAATTATAAAGTAAAAAGTTGGCGCGATACTGATATGTCTGTAGGGGAAATTAAAACGTAAAAAAAGCGCGGAATTAAACATTTGGTGGTTGGTCACTACTTATTTCGATGAGACCGCACACGAATATTTTAGTTGATGGTAGTTGACGACGGTCGGTGGCGGTGGGTGGTAGTGGCTGCAATGGGACTGCCGCCTTATGTGACACGTTTCAAAGTGAGATCACGCCTACTTTTTATCACACTATTTTGACCGTTGGTGTTGTAAAAAGATGTACTGCACTAAACGTGCCAGTTAATTTAACAATTGGTGTATTTAGTCTAGTTTTTGAAATGGTAAAACTTTTTTTAAAAGGCATCAATTTTCGTGATATCGCAATAGTGTCAAAATCTCGAAAGCTAAGGGATTTTTACTAAGAACAAATTGTGATATTTTGGACAGTCATGTACATCACCAATTCCAAGGGTATGCATTATTTACAGGATACCCTGTATATCCGAAGTTTATAATAAACGATAGCTTGGTGGGACTTGGGGGAAATAGTTCGTCACTTCGTTACGTAAGTAACGTATAATTATATTCGTTGATTCCTTTGTTATTTAGTTGTTCGCTATAAGCCACATCAATAGGTAAATATACAATCATACATTATGTAGATATTAACAGATATTAGAAAATAAACAAACTAACCAGAAATAGGAAAATAAGAAAATACACAATTTATTATCGAACAACCCGGAGTAAATAAAAATAAAATTCTCAGCGGAAATATCTAGAAATCTAATCTGGATTAATTAAATTTCCTTTCTCGGATATTTTTTAATATCAACTCGGCAAAGGTATTGCGGATGTCATACAATCGGCTCCCGCCGAGATCTTCGTTACGCTGTTGGATACGCGCCGTGCCGCGTTAATGGAGTGGAACGTTCGCGATGTTATGTAATTTGAGAGTAGGTAAACCAAATTTCACATTCAAGTTCATAAATTTGAAAGTATCTATTAGTTTCCTCCTATAAATAATTTATGGCAAGTTTTATAAGCAATAAATGGGAAATTAATTTTACGCTTACAAACTAACCTAACGTGTTTACCTACGTTTTCAGTGTTCTATATTCGATTGAACTAAATATTTTATTCCCGAGCTGATGGGCACCAAACTTTATAATAACTTATCGTTCAATTTCTATTGTATTTATATCAGTCTACGATGCACAAAAAAGAAAATATTTGGGTAGGTATCCCCTTTTGTAGCGTCTTAAAAATTTTGACGCTCTGTTTATCTTTTGCTTTAAACTTTTTTATGTCTTGCAAGAAAAACGAAGTAACAGAAGCGACTCGAGGAAAAAAGGTTGCTCCTGCCTTTATTCGTTTCAGAAATATTTAATTTGTTTCCATTTTAACTCGTTTCTTTTCAGATATCAAAATATAGATAATCCATTGTTCAATTAAAATCTATTGCTATGTCGTAATTTGCGATTTCGACTTCTTCGGCCTTGGCGCTTCTTAACCTCGAGTTGACGTGATCATGCGCCGAGAGGCCGAAGGCAAATTATTATTGGTATCAAATTTTTCTTTTCCGCAGATTTTAGGGAAAAATTGATTGTCTGTCTGATAGCTAATTACTTAATCCAAACAATAACAACAACAACCCAACAACTTATCCTAGCTAATTATTTTTATTATTGGTAAATAATAATTTACAACTAACACCCGCTTTTTTTCCCTGCTCTACTTCAACTTCACTCCAACGCTCCCCATTCTGTTCCAATACCATTTACAGTGCTTTTTAACTCTTCGCTAGCTTTCACGAGTTTTCGCTGACCATCTAGCACTATCATCACGGACTCTTGCAAAATTTCCTCTCGTTTTCGGGTATCTTGTCGATCTTTTCCTTATCATTTGAACTTTTCAATTTTACATCGGTGCTGCTCGGCCTCTTCTTCGTGTTTCCATTTATCACTTTATTTATACACTTTTTTCTCATTTGTTGATTTTTTTACAACACCAGCTTTAATAATTTTTCTTATAATTTTCTATTCTCTTGACGTTTCTCAGAATTAATTCTTAAATCATCTGTCACTTTGGTTTTTTATTTTATATCATAGCAGTGTATAGTATATAATCAACGTAATTTATTGATCTAAGCACGTTCGTGCGATGAGGCGTTCAAGCAAAGTTCTGTTTTGGCTGTAAAAATAAAGGTAAGATATCAAATATTACATTACTATTATCTACCTATCTATGTACATATCGATGGTGTTTTAGCAGAACATCTTAAGCGCCACTTTTTTCGCAATGAATTGTTTTGACTATCGTATGCATCTATAAGGCAAAGGCAAAAATCTGTTAAAATCTGGTAACATTTCGATTTTTTTCGCCAGAAAAATTGATTTGTACTTCCGTAGGAGACATTTGTTTATGGTTACGCTATAAGACAAAATATGCGTTCTTGTAAAATTAGCTTTTTGTCGCTTAAGATGTTTTGCCCAAACGCCATCGATATGAAATGTCGACGTAGATATGAAAAATGAAAAAAACGATAGTTTTTACAAAGTGACTTAACCCATAAAAAGTAAATTTTAGTTATAAACTGATATACGTTTCACTGAAATATAAATCGATTTTCCTGTGGCAAATTACCCGATTTTAAGAGATGATGTCTTTGCCTTAGATACATAAGATAGTCAGAATAACTCATTTTCGCTTAAAGTGTGGGTTAAGTCACTCTGCCAAAGCGCCGTCGATGTAAACATGATATCGATTGTTGTGCACATATTGGTTTACGGTCAGGTTATAATCGAACTGATAAAATTAATTGAATTTATAGTTTTTGAAAATGGATATTTACACCCAATTGTTCAACAAAAATTCTTTTAACCCTAGATAACTAACGATTCGTAAAAATGACGAAACAAACACCGATGAACTGCTTACGTCGCAAGATTCCACCAGTCTTGACATTTTCGAAACTTTTTTTTTTGTTGAATTTGCCCTACTGTTTTGTAAACTAAAATAGATAACTGTACTTGTTAAATAAAAACACTTCGATTATTTTTGTGTAGTTTTAAGCGACTGTGTCAGTTTTACGAATGCTTAGTTTTTACAGGATGGCTTACAATTTGTTATCTAGAGAAATAAAGAGCGCTAATTATAACAAAATATATGCATAGTGATATATAAATAGGCGCACGATAACATAATATATGGCCTATCCAAACCTATATGCAATTTACGTCATCAAAAAAAAGTTACTAGATTGTTTATTTATAATTCGGTTTAAAGTTTGAAAAGTGACATCTTCTATAGATGATTTACCTGCGCAAATATTAGATAGTATAAAGAAAGACTACAATTATTAGAACTGTCAAAATACCAGGTACGAGGTGACAGCACTGTGTGAAACGTCATAATCTAGTAACCTTTTACTGATGACGTGGATTGCATATAGGTTTGGACAAAGTATAGGTATATTACTTTCAAACACTTTAAAAAGCCAATCCGGCGATCCGTTATTAAATTGTTTTTAAGTAGAAAGTTATTAATAAAGTATAAAGATTTTATTTTTATCGGCCTATATACCTACGTTTTACACAAAATTGCAAGAACGCGGCAATTACATTCGGCAGTAAATTTTCCAGCGTAAAACAGAAATATATTTTCCGTTTAACGGGGGACTATTTATTATTTTTGACAAGTATCTGGTTAAACGTCTAATATACGTGTTCGAAGACAACGTTAATGTGAATTTTTTTGCTTTTCATTATTTTCATAAATGTAAATTTCTTTTACGCCTTCGAAAAATGTTAGTTTTTGAAGTTTTAAAGGCCAATAAGAAACTACTAAGGAGCTTTTATGGTTTTCAAGTAAGACTGGCGCCAATGATGCATACCTACATGACGTAATAAATTCTCGGCGCTTTTAAAATTGCGAACTTTCTAAAAGTGCTGTTAAATTCGGGTAATTTAAGCGAAAGACTTCCCCTTAATTTTGCGGATTTATTTTTAAAAGTATAAAATATCTTTGATAACCACGTCTAAATTTTTTTTATCGTATTTTTAACATTAAATGCGTTTAAAAATATTTTTCACGAACGCATATATATATGTACGGTAATATAATTTATGATCAAACTATTATGGCCTGTAAAGTTTATAGGGCAATATTCTACGTAAGTACTTCCCTTGTATATTACGGACACCGTTTTACAACGGCCCTTATTTGTAGCATCTTAAATTGAAAACCGTTTTCAAAAATTAAAAATAAGCGCGCACGATCGCTTCGCGTATAAATTAACGTAGAGGTGGTAAACTCGAAATGACAATGATGTCCAATTAGCCATTAAACTGTCGTTTTTGTCGTGTTATCCGTTAATTCGGTGAGAAATGATTTCCAGCTGTTGAAATTCTCGCCGAACGGAATGGTCGAGTGAAAAGATGGAAGCGATTCCCGTTTCTTTGCCAACCTTTTTTTACTTTATTTGTAATGTGAATTCTGAATAAGCGGCGGCGCCTCCTACTTAGCCGCATGTGGCAAACACGTGCGAGCTTCTGGTACTTGTACGATTCCGGCAAACGTTCGTGTACTACATGATGTATGGAAGAAAATTAACGTGAAACTACGCCGTGTTTCGCCGTACAGTTGTCAACCGATAATTATGATTCGTGTAGAATTTTAGGAATCTCTCGACCCACCGCAGTTTGAAACACGACATTAAGTTTTTTTTTTATAAACGTACTTACGTTTTTTATACCGCTTCATATTTCAATAATAGGATTAAACGCCCATATAGACCTACGCGAGTATTATTTTATTTAAAAATCTTTAAAAATTTATACGAGTCATAGGCGTTAAATTAAAAAGTCTCATCGCAAATCCGAAAAATTTTAAGTTTCCTCCACCTCGTCTAAAAATAAATAATCGATTTCGCATTTTTAATGTGCGTTCGAAAATTAATTTTCCTCTCGTAATTAAAGTTTGATAAAAAAATATATATACCAAATCTGTTTATACCACCCACGGCTATTAGAGCGGAACCCTACTGGGGCGTTGAAAAGGTCCGAAACTTCAGAAACATTCGGGGGAACGGTTTATAAAAGGCCAATTTTTTTTATAAATGCCGCATTGTGAGTTTTGTCGCGCTTTCTCATTATTATAAAATATTAAATAAGGAAAATTAAATTTTAACGTTTATCGTTCGAGTTATCCGGGAATCGACACGTCCAGTTTCTAGGATACTGTGCTGCGAGGATCGTTAGTTTTGAGCCGCTAATGATGCAAAAGAATCGAATAACTCGGGGGGTAATTAATTCGGTGAACCGAAAAATGCCGCAGTAATGAAAACCATTTATAAAACCTAAATTCCGAAGCGAATTAAGTTCGGGAAACTTTGGGCCTACGCGCGTATATTTTCGACGAAACCAAAAGTTAATTTAATCGTTCGGTTATTTATTAAAAGTAAGTGGATGTAGTTCGTCATTAGCGCCCGTGATTTGTTAAAAGGCGAAAGTTTTACAAAACCGCCGATGTTTAATTTTCCATTCGGTTCCTCTAACTTAAATTAAAATTAATGATAGTAAGCTTAACGTTTAATAATAATTGATAAAGCGTATTCGGTGATATGAATAATAAACTTTGTAACAACATATGGCGCTACCGTTCTATTGTGCGTTATTGTAATCATTAATTATGGACATCTGATGGAGGATATCCCATGACAGACCCCTATTATCGGATTAATTAATGCAGGTGCTGTATAGTAGATCAAGGTGCGTGTTTCCATTCCCTCGCAGTTTCCAGCTAGGAATAATGCCACCCCTATAATGAGATTCATGTGAATAGACCAAAGAAAAAATTTAATTATACACCGCCGTACTATCGATTTTCATTTTCCATCTCTCTCTCTCTCTCTCTCTCTCTCTATATATATATATATATATATATATATATATATATATATATATATAGTGTGACGTTCGTACCACATAATATGAGAATAAAAAAAAGGGTCCGCGAATCTTTAAAAGAATTTAGGTGATATACATATAGCGAATTTTAGTGGATTTTCATGTATTTTTCTAGAAAATAAATCGCGACAGAGAAAGCTAATGTAGCGTAACAACATTTCGGAAAACTTCTAAAACTACTTAAAATTAGAAAACAAAGTTACTGAGAGCACTTTTGTTTTAGCTCGTGGACGGGCAACTGTTTTTAATTTATTTACCTACTTCCCTTCGTTTAAACTTTTCGCACGTAAAATGGTCGCTGGCTTAATTCCAAATGCATGTTCTCCTGCAATTTTCCGGGCGTTATTAAAAATCGTTGTTTAAGCAAACGATTAACGTAGTTTTATAGAAAATTATTGACAAATATTTACCGCAGAAGTGCACTATTCGTTCGTTCCGAAAGTACCGTTAAATATCATGGGAACAATCTGCACACCTGAGCGCACGCACGAACATTCCGATGGGTCTCATGGGAAATCATCTGATCGAAAAGCGACTAACACAGAGTAGCATTCTGGAAACAATCGCTCCATTAATCTGACACTAAACGTTTAACAAGGATATGAGCTAGTCAAGATTAAAGATCACCACCAAAACTAACAGGGAATCTGACTGTTTTTTTTATCTCATTTGTATTCCCGTTCTATGCCGAACAGCTTAACACCAGCAATAAATATACTTATCACGATTAAAGCTATATAAATTCCGAGATGCCTTTAAATTGTATCTACTTAATTATGAAAATTAATCGTTAAAATATATTTTTTTCAGTTTATCATTTAACATTCCAATATTTTAAAATAGGTATTTAGGTATAAATTCATAAGTGTGGGTTAGCAGTGATTGACAAACCTACTTAAAAATACCCTAGTTTTTAAAGCACTTTATTTAGATAAGGGGCGTTTTTCTCATAATTGACCGCTTGTAATAGGTAATTCCGATATTTACAGTCTTTTCAAACAATTATTTTCATGTTTATTAAACAAATTCTAAATTAACATCTTATAGTCGTATTTCTTCGATTCTTACAGAGAGTTAGTCTAGTTCCAAGCTATACAGGGTGTTTCTGAAATAAGAGACAATATTTTAACATGTAATGGTTGACTTAGAAACAAACGTAATCTTTTTTTTTGGAAATCCTAAGTCTAAAGAATTGCCTAGTACTGATTTGTAGACGTTAACTGCTGCATCCAAGCACGTAATTGATCTTTGTTTATATTAGGCGATATTTGTGTATGCGTTACAAGACGACAAAAAACCGCCAGTTTCCAACGACAGAAAACAATTATTACTAACCTTCATAATGAGCATCTATTTTATGAATTTCTTTCGTTTCTGGCTAATAAATAAAAATACCTCATTTTTAATAAAAATATTTAGGATAGGTTATTAAATAAAACACGTTTTCTTTCTTATAATTCCAAATACAGGGAGGGCCATAATCAAGTACCCGATTTTAAGTAGCGGCCGTGTACAATGCAAGGAAATAAAAAGCAAAAAAATATGGGTAGGACATTTATTTGTATTTAAAGTTTAAGCCTAAACTCAATTAAAGATGATGTCAGTCAAATGACCGCCTCTAACTGCGATGCACATCTGAGCTCTTTTTACGGCATGTTCCATAACTCGAGTCAAGTCATTTGGCGTTAGATCCTCCATTTCTTGACGGATATCATGTTTCAGCTGCTGTAGTGTCTGAGGGTTATTGGCGTATACCTTTCCTTTGAGGTAGCTCCATAAGAAGAAATCAGGAACCGAAAGATCTGGCGATCTCGAAGGCCACGCTAAGTCGCCAAATCGAGAAATTAATCGCGCAGGGAACATGTTGCGCAACATGACCATTGTCTCTCGGGATGTGTGCGCAGTCGCACCGTCCTGTTGCAACCACATATCCTCCAGTCCTAGGACTTCCAACTGAGGTAACAAAAAGTTATTCGGCATTGCTCTATAGCGCTCTCAATTGACCGTAACAGTAGTGCCTTCATCGTCCTCAAAGAAATATGGACCAATTACACCTTGGGCAAAGACGCCGCACCAAACAGTGACTCGTGAAGGGTGTAGTAGTCTTTCCTGAAGAATACGAGGGTTTTCTGTACCCCAGTAGCGGTAATTCTGCTTATTTACAAATCCATTTAAGTGAAAATGAGCTTCGTCGGTCATAATCAGTTTATGTGGAAAATTGTCAATATTGTCGTTAAGGTTTAGGAGACTGTGACAGTATTGCAGGCGTTGTTGATGGTCTCTGGGAAGAAGCTGCTGTGCCACCTGGATTTTGTATGGAAATGCGTGCAAATGTAACTTCAAAATTCGCCTCAGGGACGTCCGAGACATGCCCAATTGTGTGGCGCGTCTTCCTGTCGACGTTCTTGGATCTTCTGCAATGCTTTCTCTTACACGCCGGATATTTTCAATTGAGCGTCCTGTTCGTGGTCGTCCAATATGCTTTGCATCAGCCGTTGTCCCACTACGCCGAAATTGTTGATATAAACGGCGTATTGTCTTTCCAGTTGGAGCAGAACGGTGAGGATAATTTCGGCGAAAATTTCGCTGTGTTGAAATAACCGATTCATTGTTTTTAATAAATAAAATTACTATTTCTGCACGTTCCTCTAGTATGTATCGATTCATAATAAAACTATAAAACATATAATAACTATAAAATAAAATAAAACATAATAAAAAATGTGCACTGGAGAAATGTCAAAAGAAAATAAACAAAAGCTGTTAGATAAAACAATTACGAACGCTTCAAATCGGGTACTTGATTATGGCCCTCCCTGTATATCTTAAATCTCATAATACATAATATTCCTTAATAGATTTGTTGCTTTATTAGTTCCTAAATCGAGCAATGTAATACATCCAAAAGTTGTGTAAGCAACACAATGTGGAAACGCAATGTGTAGTAATAACACGAATGGCTTGATAAAACTGCAGTAGCTGTATTGCATTAGTACGTGACTTCTAAAATAAAGTAGCATTTAGGAGGTGTGATCGTAGCGTCTTGTGCGGTAACAAACGAGTACATGTGCTCGCCGAATCCTGCACGGTCCATACACGCTTTTGCTTTTAGTCCAGAATAAACGACCAACTACTAGGTCTTTCGGGAGACCCTTAGTTAATCGAGAATTATATCCTCGCTACGCAACCTCGCTGGATTTCGAAGTCATTATAAACAAAACTGCCGTATAAAGTTTGCCGAAAACTTTCAGACGTGTTTTTCGATGAAGTAACCCACAAAACAACCCCGCAATCGCCCCTTTATTAAAGGGAAATGTTTGTTTTCTAAGCGACGAAGACAAAAGATCGTAATTGTAAATTCGTTCGCGGAATGTGCGTTAAAAAAAAAGCGAATTCGTTTCAAGAATAGCACTTCGATATCTAATACTTCAAAAAGGGAACGGCAGGATATCATTAGAATGCAGCCCGAAGCGATGACATCGATCTCGCGCCGTATAAAGAACCTAAAAGAAAAACTTGTTTAAAAGAACTAAAACTAAAGATAAAAAACTAGGTAGCTATAAATGAGAACTTATTTGATGATAATCTGCGACGTTTTGTTAAAAAGAGAATTAGTAAGTTTCGTAGAATTTGAGTTTTCATTTGTCTTCTATTTTTCTTTTTCTTCATGTTGAAGTCGTGTGTAAGCAGTTTTGATGTTCTAAATTATACGAGCCTTCAACGCATAATTACTCATGAAACAGAGGGTGGAAGTTTAATTAAACCAAGAGTAACGTGTTCGTGATGGCGAATATCGTGCCACTTCAACTGTCTTCTAGGGAACTGATGAGACGCGATGTAGTAAGGTAGATAGAAGCTTACATAATCATATGCCTTTCGTTATCTAATGTATGTCGTCGACGAGAGACTTATACAAATATTTTAATTTAAAGCGAATCTCGCAAATTGCAAATTTTACGATTTAATAAGTTTATATTTATTTGTGTATCCTTTAAATTAGTATTTTTTCGGTTAGATTTATGAAAAATAACCCACAATAATCTTAATTGAATGGAATTTTGCGGATCAAAGTTTCAAGGTTTCGAGGTTCCAACTAAATCACTATAGGCGTCTTCTATTTCTTACGTCTGTGAAAAGTACAAGAAACAACTGAAGTTAATTGACCGCGTGTATCTCCAGTTTTATTAATTATCTTACAGCTTCCAGATAAGAACGTCTGATTAATGTCACTAGATTTAGAAATACTAATTTTACTATATTGTTCCGAGATAGTCCGAAAATAAACCCTTTCAAAATATATAAATAAACGATTTTCTTTCTCGCCGAGACGAGACCGTCATACGGAAAATATTTTATTAAACGCCAATAAAAAAATCCTAATAAGTCATGTTAGAAAGATGTTTGAGCCCGGCGACCAGGAAGTTATAACTTCGAAACAAAATACTTGAGAAAAGTATCGAGTTGCTCTTCATTAGATAGAAATTCTATCTCGGTAGCACTGCTTTTTAAATTGCTGCTTCTCTGCAAAGTTCGATTCGACGTTACGATTACCCCGCGCGTATTTATCTAATTTAATTTAACGTTCGTTAAAATCGCGTTCCAAATAAAGCACTTGCACAATTAATTCGAGAACCGAAACTTCATCCTAAAGATTTTTCCCCAAAATCGTATTTCCGGAAGTTTTTGTGGCCTTTCTTTAATTAAAATCTGAAAATCCCCTGTCTTTTTGACATTATCGCAGGCGCCAGCACACGATTTACTCGCCAAAAACTTCCCCCCTTAATAAGCGCATCAAATAATCTCCATGAATTACGCAAATACATATTACAAACAGATACCCGCGTAAATATATCTAAAAATAGGTAATTGAAGTTTTTAAATACGTTAAAACGTCCGACAAGTCATATATCGTTCCTCGGCTGATTTGGTGGAAGGCATTTGAAAAATGTTCGAATAACCAGAGGGAGCCAGAAATCGGGGAAGAAATGCAGTAGATATTTCTTAAGCCGTTTTACGCGCTTTTATAAAAATAAACGCGGACGCGACGCGACGCTTAAGAAATTTTGTCAAATTATTTACGGCAGGTATGCGAAACATTTTTTTTTCCATCGGCAATACGGCATTTTTAAAACAAAGGAAAATCTTACCCTCCAAGGTAACGATTTAATAACAGATCGTTACGTGCCATTAGGATAACCCTAACATTCGCTTAATCGCATCATTTTACACTTCTCCCCAACGCGACGCAATCATTTCTGGGTGGACTCGGCACTTTCATGACTTGTCGTCAAAATTGCCGTCTACTAATCAACTTGCGTTAAACGCAAGCGGGGACGGCGTTTCGTAAAATCGTTCGTTCATATTTGTTTTAGGATTCGTAAAAAATAAAATAATAAATTACGAAAACTACCCTCGAAATGTTCGAGTGCGCGGTTTGTGTCCGGACAATTTGTTTTGTTCTGTCATGCACATTCTTGAAGTGCAAGAGAAACAAAAGTTCGAAATTTAAACCCTCATCAATCAATTTTAATGTCCGCGAGCAATTTTTAAGTGGACGGCTACATGCATTCTTGGAAACCAATTTTAAGAGTACTTCATCATTTTCTACCCGCAGTATTGTAACAGACAGGTGATGTATTGAGTTCTTCTTTCTTGTGCTCAACTGTGACAACTAAACGATGAAGTCGACGCTTGACGGGGAAACATATTGATTATGTATAGGTGTGCGCGCGTGTTGTGTGTGAATGAAGACGATGATTTTTCGACCTAGCAGTTAATAATATAGTGTGCACACTTACGTTTGGGTTGCGGTATCAATCACACTAACTTTAATGTAGCACGTTACCCCCTTCTGCGGAAGTAGGTACGGAGTGGAAATGGCCTGCCTTGGCTTAAGGGTATGTTGACTGATATAAGGATATATCCGATCTAAAAATAGCTAGGAGGTGCGAGCAGCCTCAATAAATAACCGAACGGCAATATTTAACCTAGTTGATATTCCTCTCGCATCGCGGAATAGGAAATTATTTTTCCGCTGTACAATATCCCAGCCACGTATACGACTTGCATCATAAATAGATTTGATTTCATGTATTCATGATTCTCGCTCATTCCATTTAGATGAAGACGAATGTAGCAACTTCCGAAGGGGCGAAAGTATTTCGGTTAATATGCCACGGAAATAATGCTATCGATCGCGTTTGTTGTTATTCCTTTAGGAATTTGGTAAAAAGAATATCAAATTGCCATGAATTATGAAAGTCGCAATTATGAATATTAAATTCACACCTCGCTACTTAGAAGCGTCAATAAATAATAAATGTAGTAATTTCCATATTTGAATATTTATAAGTAAAAGCACTTAAGAGTACCTCGATAAAGTTAAGGAAATTATATTTGCAGTTTTTGTAAGAGGACGGGCTCTTCCTAAACCTTATTGAAGCAGAAACACCCCAATAAGGTGCATTTTTAAATAATATTTTTCTAATTTGACCGTAACATTTTCGACGTCGAGTTCGTTCGTTAATTGCGCTTGAACCGATGCAGAAGTCGCGCCCGCAAATTTTGTGAATTTTAAACTGTGTTTATATTAACCTTTCGTTATTTGGTCCTTGGTCTGGTCTTGGACAAACACCAAAGCTTCAATTTATTCTGAACAAAACGTCGAGACGACAACGGGAAATTCGCTTCAACCGCACAATTCAAACCAGCACAGCTCACCAAATTTTCTCCTACTACAGGGTGCGCCAAAAGTTCTGCAACTTTTAAAATTGCCATATTTTCTCGAAAACTCAACGGATTTATGCGAAATTTGGTGTAAACAATGGAAACAACATGTAGTTTACACAATTACAACAAGTGTTCGAAATGGCCGCCTTCAGCTTCGATGCAGGCCTCCAAACGGGTCTTGAAATTTTTCGCGATTTTCGCAAGGGTCTTCTGGTCCAAATCGTCTCATGCTTTCTGTAGAGTGCACTTCAGGGACTCCACATTGGCGTGTTTTGTAGCGCACGCCTTGCCCTCCAAGATACTCCAAACCGAGAAATCGAGTGGATTCAAATCGGGGGAGTTTGAAGGCCAAAACGATTTATCCCAAAACGCAGGACAAATCTCCGCACAAAGAGCCATCGTCGATTTCGATCCGTGGGACGAGACCCAATCTTGTTGGAAAATCCAGTAGCCGTCCGGGAAGTGCTTCTGGGCGAAAGGAACCACTTCAGCCTTCAAAACAGCGTTCTGGTACACTTCGGAGTTGATCTTGACGCCTTTTTCCAGGAAGATCAGTTTCGTTTTGGCTTTCGCGGTGATTCCGGCCCAAACCATCACGAAATCCTTGCTGAAGTGGCTTCTTTCGATGTTCACAGCTCGAGAAGTTCCTTTTGGTAGCAGTATGCGATCGTTCTGGCGATTATGGACGGGTTCCAGGTTGAAAAGCTTCTCATCTGAGAAGAGAATTTTCTGGCAACCTCGACTTGCGACCACGGCCAACATCCTCTTGCAGTTTTCAAGCCGTTTCTCCTTCATTTTGTCGGTCAAAACGTAAGCAACGATCTTCCTGTGAGAGACGAGTTTCAGATCTTCCTTCACACTCCGCCGCAGGCTCCCATCGCTAATTTTCAGCTCTTTTGCCATTTTCCTAAGAGATCGTTCCGGATTTCGCTTCACTCGGCATCGAATTCCATTCTTCATAGCTTTTGTACGCACTTCGACGGGTCTTCCGCTTCGAGGACGATCTGCAACACTTCCAGTTTCCTTGTAACGCTTCAGGACCCGCGACACATCATATTTCTTCAACTTCAGCGTTCTGGAAATCCGGCAATTCTTCCATCCCTGCTTGTGTAACGAATCGACGGCGTGGCGAGCTTCTTCGGAGACCATGGCAAACTTCAAAAATGGAAGCGGATCGACTGGAATAACAGATAAACAGCATGAATACGACTGAAATAACATGTTCAAACGAAGAAAGCGTGAAAATTGACACACAACGAAGAAAAATCGACGAATTGAAAAAAGTTGCAGAACTTTTGGCGCACCCTGTATATCCTTTTTTCGACTACCGTCCCCACTCCTACTCACGACACTAACCACCTGTAATGTTGGTAAAATAAATTTTTCTGGGAAACTTGGAAGTTGTGAAAATTGCCGAGCCACAGTTAAGGCTATATGCGAAGTGGCTTTTGTTATTTAAACTATTTGTATTGAAAACGACAGAATAGTGGGTGATTATGAAGCTGACCAACGAAGATTATTATAGTTGTGAGAATATGCTGATAATATTGCAAAGTGTTCGGTTCAAGTTTTTGCGCAGATTTCTTTATGTGTTAATGGTAGTCATTTTGAGCATTTGCTTCAAGAATTACCTAGTTTTACCACAGTCATCTAGATTTTGTAGTCATTTTTTAAAATGTTATCTCATGTATATCATGATGAAAATTGTCCATTTATGGAGAAATCAAACGAGATATTAAATTTTTATAAGAGTAGTAAAAGTTTCTAAATTAATCTGTCCTTCGAAAAAAAAAACTGAAAGAGTCAATGGCGTTCGTATAAAAAACTACGACCTATAAAAATAAACACCCTGCGTGTTAATTGAAGTAAAGCGCCGTGTATTTGTTAGCCTTAAAATTTTTATGTAAAGTCAGTTAATAAGTTATTTTGATAAAAGCACATATGCGATAATGTCCCCCTTCGAGGGGCTGTGTCTTGAAAAGGATTCAATTTGGAATATAAGTGAGTTGTGGTAAATCGGCATATTTTCAGCTTAGAAATCTGTGGTCAAGCGTTGAGTACAAACCTTTCAGAGACACCCTGTATGCAGTATTATTGAATTTTAACTTCATATAATGGGCGTAGATAAAATAAACTATAAATTTTTATTTTTAATGAAATGTAAGCAAACAAAATGTATTTTAAAAGCAATATTTGTGTGACACGCCAATTTTCCCATTAGAGCTCGTCCGGAGTAGAAATAGGATAGGGGAGGTGCCAGCCGTGTACGAACTGGACTTAGCGACCAATGAACATTAAGTATTTCCCCTTCAAACCACCTCAAAATCAAGCGGCACAGCACTGTGCCGTGTTTTTGCTGCTTAGCACTTTATTACAATGTCATGCGCCTGTTATTAATAAAGATTCGAACAGAACGATCGACAATACAAATTCTACACCGGACGAACTCTAGTAGAGAAATACCCCGCATAAGTAACATAAACATTTTAATTTATGGCCTATCCAAACCTATATGCAATTTACGTCATCAAAAAAAAGTTACTAGATTGTTTATTTGTAATTCGATTTAAAGTTTGGAAAATGACATATTCTATAAATGATTTACCTGCGCACAAATTAGATGGCATAAAGAAAGACTACAATTTATTAGAACTGTCAAAATACGAGTTACGAGGTGACAGCACTGTGTTAAACGTCATAATCTAGTAACCCTTTACTGATGACGTGGATTGCATATAGCTTTGGACGAAGTGTAGTTACCTACCGTTGCTTATAATGTTCTATAATATAAAATTTCGTTACGAAAACTAGAATTTAAAAATCGTGGCCGCTGTTTAATATTATTCTTATAATTAGGTAGTTTGTGTTCATGTTGACGCATCATTTATGTAAAGTCGAACAATTGGAGCCAAACAATAAGCGTGGGGGCCTGTCGATAATATTAATATCTAGGCATGTGTTATCGGAAAACCTCGAACTAAGACAGTCGTTAAATAGAATTTAAACTAAACGCACGTATTTTATTGTTAGATATTGGTGTTATTTTAAAAGAGTAATTTAAAATTGAATTTATTTGTTGTGCGCGCAGCGGTGACCCGTAAATTCTTTGTTGTTGTTTTTTTCGTTTCCTTTTCCTTCGTTTTGGTGACGAATATATTGCTGTCGGTAAGGTAGGTCGTTTTATTTAATATCCTTGAATTTTTTGTTTTTGAAAATTTAATTGGTTGGCTAAAAAATACCTAAATAAAATTAATTGTCAGCTTAAAAACAAAGTTTTAGCTCAAAGAGTTGAATTGAATTTTAAAATAGCATTATATGTATCGATAAGTACGTTTCGAATAAATGATAAGTATATACGGGGGTGTCTCCGAAAGGTGCGGAAAACAATTATCCGCATGCCTTATAAGTCAAGATATCTCAAAACAGGTAGGCTTTGAAACCGATAATTCCAATGAATGTTCGAAATGTCCTCCGTTTACCGTAATGCAAAAGCGGGTTTTTCTTTATAGGGAGCTTCTGACACGCTCGGATATTTCAGTTCGTGCACGTATGGTATCAACTGCATTTTTTATTCGTCGCCCAAGTTCTTCGCGCGTATTTATTGGTCTGGAATACGCTTGGGCTTTTAATTCTCACCACAAACAAACAAAAATCCAAGATGTTTACATCCGGCGAGTGGGTTGGTATAGTTCAATTTCGGGGCGCATCCCGCCCCCGTCGTATCCACCTACATATTTGGAAACTGTTCGTTTAGAAGTTGTCGTACGGATCGCAAATAATCTGGCGGAACACCGTCATGCATTAGCCACATTATCCGCATTATAAGTAATGGTAACCTCTTCCGGCAGATCTGGTAAAGTTGCCCTAAGAAATTATAAGTGTGTGTTACCATCAAGTCGTTCTGGTAGCACAACGGGACCGATCAGATTAGACAGAAGATTTATTGTGTTTTCAAAGCCTACCCGTTATAAATTCATGCAAGAGACGAGGTAAAAACTTAAAGCGTCATTAATTAACGTGGTTAATTTTTTTCGCACCTTTTAGGAACACCCTGTATAATTATATTGTACAAATAATAATCGTGATAAATGAACTAACAATAATATAGAAATTTCAAAATAAACAAAAACAAATTTTGTTTTTTGAACGTTAAATTCAAAATTCAAGTTTTAGTCTAGTTTTATATTATGTACATCGATGACGTTTTACGGTAGTATCTTAAACCGTAAAAGGCAAGCTTTACGGGAGCGCGCATTTTTCGCGCTGTCGCGGAACCATAAACAATACGCATTACGCTGAACAAAAATCGACGAGTGGGAGACGATTGAATTTAGCAAATTGTTTATTTACATTAAATCAATAAAAAAATTGCCGGAACCATTCATTTTCGATAATATCGCGGCCCACGATTCTTTGGCGAAACAATTTCCAAAATGCTTCCGTTCGTAAGCATTTGCCTAGAAAACATTTTTAGTTTATGATATCTTTAGGTTTACGCGAAGTGTTCTTTAAGAACAATTCCGATCTAATCAATTTATCGGCCCGCAATAAAATTACGGCAAATTTGATTTTCATACCGAGTTCATTTACTTGGGTTCAAAGTAGATTGGAAAATATCTGCAAGATAACTAATTTATTTCCTTCGTTTTCAATTTGAACGTGGTAGAATTTCAATTTGTCACTGTAAAGAAGAATCAGTTAAAGTGATCCTTAATTATCATCGGTTTGAAACCCTCGGGGTCGTCTAGAAGCAATTTTCCCCGTGCAAGAGTGGTAATAACGGCTTAAAAGATTTTCTGGTAATTATTGTCTAACCAGCGGTCATATTAATCAACGTTTATATATGAGAACGTATTTTTTTACTAGGGCCATTGAAGCCGAAAAGAGGGCCCGTTTATGAACGATATCACTCTTACTTTGCTACTGAGATATTGCTCTTCTACTAAGGGTGTTATAATTAAAATGCGGCGCATCTGTTGCTCGAAATTTACAGAAAATACTGGGTTCGCATTTATAACTAATTAAGGTTAATTATTGCCTACAGTATAAAAAGTTTAACAAAGGGAAATAAAAGTTGGACGTTTAATTAAGGAAATCTGCGTGAGAAAACTTCCTATTTTTATTTCCTTCTAGTTGATTTTTAGTTTTTAAAGAATAAATTAACGTTTTCGTGTTAAAATAACGACCCCCGCCAGTAAATTACTCCGACGTCAAATTTCAGGTTATTCGACTCGATGTATCGCTGTAGTGTTACGTTCAACCCCTATTTGGCAGTGACAGATCAATGCTACTATCAGGCTAGGTGTATTAAATGATCAACATGGATGTGCTCCAAATCCCCTTCAGCAAGAGATGATCAGTTCCATTCTGTTGAACCCTTATATCCTATAAATCCATTCGTTGTAGCGGCTACGAGAAACGTTGCGGTCCCGTTTATCACAAAATAGATGTTTATTTTTTATTTTATCTATTCAACGTTGTCGCTGCACGGATTGCAAAGTGCCAACTTTAATAAAATAATAAAAATACGTTCGTTTCTTTAGCCCCCGCATCTTATATAGAGAGAGTTTCGATTGAAATTAGATAACAAAGTGGGTATAAGCCATTTACCAATTTTCAATTTTCCGTAAATACTTTTACTAGTTCGGCCAATTTTGAAACGTGTGCTGTTGATATTAGAGCCGGGGACAAGAAAGTTTTCTTTACTGGCTGCCAGAAACGCGGCTCAATTTCAGTTAGGAAACTTGTCACGACTTTACAAGTCAGTGTCAACTTTTTACCCCGATGTCTGTTATCCAAGACGACAACGACAACTAGTTTTTTGTTATTTTTTAATTTCCGAGAATTGTGTAATGCATTAAGTCTAGCATTAGGTCCGGAGTGTGTTGTTACAATTTTAATCTAATAGCATTATAGAACCGTCCTCTATATTTAATTTAGTTCTCGCTCCTCCGGTGAGTGTATATTTTTAGTATCGCCCTTAAAAGAGATACAGGCCCTAACTTACGCAATTTTTGACAGCAACGCCCCGGAAGCCGTTTCTAGTGTTGCCGTAACAGCTGTTTCGCTCTAAAGATAACAGAGTGGTTGTTTTTGTTATTCTTCCTGCTCGAGTTTTTAAAATGTGATACTAATTTATAACGTGCTTCTTGTGTAGCGGTTTTCTGTTTCGGGATCGAATTTTTTACATGGGAAAAGTAAAGCCCCCGACACGTTCGTTTCGTTTTTATTGCCGCAATTCGACTCTTCCGTAGGAGGTATCCGAGTCGATTTTTATTTTTATTTTTACTGCCGCGCATTTACTATGGACGTACGGATGCTTTGTGGACATTTTATCCACAACAATTACGTAAAAGCACTTTTTGGTGAGACGCAATCCCTCGGGAAATCTCCTCCGACCAGACAGATTTTTATCGGATCGAACTGGAACCACTGCAGATGCACTTGTAAAAGCATAGGGATTTGTTCGTTATCATAAAACTAAAAGCGACGGTGACCAAAAAGTCACTTAGTCTATGGATGCACCGCTGCGTCGTCGCCGCGTCCTTTGAAATACTGAAATAACAAAGGGAAAGTGGACGAGGAAATCTAAAGTTTGGTAAATAAGTTTTCGGTTTCTCTGCTAAAATTTCGGCGTACAAATATTGTACGTATACACATTTGAAATGTAAAGACGTTAAAAGCTATCGTTTGCGTTTGCGGTTTGGCGTTCGTCGAATAAATCGGAATTCCACGAAAATTACGCCGGGGTCGCCGGGAATTAATAGAATTATCGGTCAGAAAGATAATTACGATAAATTGATGACGAGAAACTCCAAACTTCCCTTCCAAACTATTATTACAGTAGAAAATAATGACCATAATTTGTGATGGAAGTTCAAATTTTCCGAAACGTTTACAATATCGACTTCGATTTATCAATTATTTTAATTAAGTTTTGTGTAGGTGTCACGTTGAAAGAAAAAGCTTGGTAAAATCCACCAGAAAGAATTTAACGTTTGGCGTGTCGTCTACCTAGGAATTTAGTCGAATTAACTATCTAAAAATTGTTGTGATTAAAAAAATTATCTAGCCACAGAATTTCTATTAATTAACTATAAAAAAAAATGTTAGAATATCTACACTTCGTCCAAACCTATATGCAATCCACGTCATCAATGAAAGGTTACTAAATGATGACGTTTCACACAGTGCTGTCACCTCGTATCTCGTATTTTGACAGTTCTAATAAATTGTAGTCTTTCTTTATACCATCTAATATGTGCGCAAATAAATTATATATAGAATATGTCACTTTAAACCGTTGAATTACAAATAAACAATCTAGTAACTTTTTTTTATGACGTGTACATCATATAGGTTTGGATATGTCATACTTTGAATGATACTTAACAATTTTAGTGGTAGATTTCCCAAAGGTTCCCAAAATAAACAATATACAATAAGACCCCGCTTAACGTTGGTCTGCTTAGCGCTGTTTCGGTTTAACGCGGTTTTATTGGAATAGTGGTATTTCCCGAAAATTGCACGCAGCGTTGGGCTTCCCCGAAATCCAAAGTGTAACGCGATCATCCCTAACCCCACTCTCTCTCTCCCCCAGCAGAGTAGTATGTCGATAGCCGCTGATAAGAGTGCATCGTACATAGGGTAAACCGGGCAAATACGCCACACATTTTGAAAAAATCTGTAATTAGCAAAAACTGAAATTTTTCTAAACAGTTATGTTTAATAATTTGAATAAGTCGATATTAATCTTTTATAAAACAGTATAAAGAACTAGTTAGATTTAAACTGATTAGATTTAAATAATAACAAACTTTTAGAAATAGTTGTTATTGGGGCTAGTTTTTTGCCAGTACATTTTGGTAAAAACGCCCACCATTAATTACTTCTAAATATGTTTTTTGGAACACTATGTTACAAATTGTCTTAGTTAGCCTTGTGCATGTTTCATAAGCATCCAAGCGACTTAGCGATTGTATCCAGTCAACTTTTGATTTCGTGGAATAATAACACTCGCGAATTCGATACAAAAATCTTCATGTTCATCTAACATTTCATTCTGTATAAGCTTAATTCGAATTCGAAGAACTTACCTAGTCGAACTTGAATTGTATCTTTCTCTTTTAACCAACTTCTTTCTTCTTTTACAAACTCAGTTTTGAAGCGTTTTCCTGACTATTCTCTTTAACAACGTTGTTGTTTTTCTCAATTCATTACTATCTGTCATTAGCTTCTTCGTTTTCAGAAAATACTCTGACGTTAGAAATTCGAGAGCCGTTTGTTATTCGTTTAGAAACGTCAGTATTAGGGATTAGTGGAAGGGTATGAAATTTCTTTTAAAGTATTTTGAAGGAATTTGCCGTTCTTATTGCAGGATTCTATAGGTGTGTGCCGGTAAAGTGATGCTCAACTGATTCTAGGGTCCAGAGTTCTCCCAAAAAGTTTGCTGTTGTGTAGTACGTTCCAGCTTTTGTTATTACCAGATTGCTAGAGACCAAAATGCTGAAAAAGTTTGATGCTACAGGAATAAATTTATGTCTTGATTACAGATATCTCGCCAGAAATTTGGGCTGTATTTTCTAATGATGCATCCGATATTGAAAAGAAGTGATCTGCAATTGCTTGGGGATTAAACGGATGTATTCCACATGCTCTAATTCCTGAGGCTTCATTTGCAACAGTTGCACCTTTAGCCCATGCGTTACCTATTAATCTAGCGATTGTCATTCTTGATAGCTTCCTATCCTTATTTTGAATCATCCAGCTTTTTGCTTCTTGAAAAAAATAAGTTTTCAGAAGCTTAAAGACTAAGACTTAGAGACATCTTGACTAAAACTAGCTCTAGTTGTTTTTCGTACATAAATTTTACCCATTTTCTGCAAATAAAATCGCATAATTTAGTGAGGCCTATTACCCCAAAAATTGCGAGGCGATTTTTCCAATCACGTGTGTAAAACGTCCCACTATCGTAACACATTTCATGGACACGGTACAGAGTTGAAAACATGGCGAATTTTAGGTTAAGGAACTTAATATAATTCACCGTTTTCGAATTTACAATATCTAGCTACGTTGCGAGAAATTCTTTTTAAAAGATACTTACCAATAAATTTTGTAGGTCTCAATTTACAGTTGACTGCAGTATTTATTTATTTTCGCCAAACCAAACGACAACAAGTTTGTTAGATACATATGCACGATGGGCAATACATAAAAGATACCGGCTTTTGGTGCTCGTAACGCTATCTCACCAAAGATAACTGTACTATTACAGATAGGGCGTTTTCCCTACTGAGGCGTATTTACCTGGTTTACCCTATATATAATCTATTTTTATTATTTCAAACATTTGTTGCCGTTATCGTAAGTATTAATTTATGTAATATAATGAATGATATAGTGATAAATATTATAATTTTTAGTTTTTATTGCGGGTAATAGTAAGAAACTCGAAAATAAAGCGACAAGAAAAAGCATTTCGCTGGAAACTAAAATGCAAGTGCTTAGAAGATTAGATACTGGTGAACGTCAATCTCAAATTGGTGTTGCATTGAACTTGTCAACTTCAACAATAAGGACAATTCTTAAGAATAAAGAAAAAATAGTGTCATCGGCAACTACAACTACAACAACCTCTTCAACTAGAATTACCCGTTCTAGAAATAATACGATAGAGGAAATGGAAAAACGACTTTCTATATGGATTGACGACCAAATTGAACGCAATACGCCATTAAGCCAAGCTATTATAATGGTAAAGGCGAGAAGAATTTTTAATCACATTCAGGTTGAACAGGTGACACAACTGAAACTTTCGTTGCAAGTCGAGGATGGTTTAATAGATTTAAACACCGAAATAATCTTCGTAACATACAGGTTACAGGAGAAGCGACAAGTGGAGATATAAAAGCGGCGGCTGAATTCCCAGCGACCTTAAAAACAATAATTGAACGAGGAAACTATCTTCCAGAATTAGTTTTTAATGTCGACGAAACGGGCTTATTTTTGAAGAGAATGCCGAAACGAACATTTTTATCCCGCGAAGAAAAACGTGCACCAGGATTTAAAGCTGCAAAAGATCGGTTAACACTTCTACTGGGTGGTAACGCAAATTGAGACTTTAAATTAAAGCCTCTTATGCCATTTATCATTCCAAAAATCCAAAAGCGATGAAAAGAAGATTTACCTGTAATTTGGAAGTCTAATAAAAAATCATGGATAACTACAAAAATTTTCCAGAATTGGTTCACTGAACATTTTTGCCAGTCTGTTAAACGTTATTGCGAAATCAAAAAAACTTGAACCAAAAGCACTACTTTTAATGGATAATGCTCCACGCCACCCAATGAATTTATCCGACTTAATAACATGCATTTCAGTCGAAGTGGTTTTCTTGCCACCTAACATAACTGCCTTAATCTAACCGATGGATCAAGGTGTTATATCAAATTTTAAGGCTTATTACCTGCGGCGAACATTTAGACAGATGTTTGAAAAAACAGACGGAAAAGAAAAACAATCAATAAGAGATTTTTACAATATCCTGGATGCTGTAGAAAACATGAATCTTTCTTGGAATGAGGTAACAGAAAAATGTTTGAAAGGGATGTGGAAGAACATTTGGCCGGATCTAAGCAAGGACGATGACACTAGACACTCTGTTGTTGATATGATCGAAATAGTTGAATTAGCGAGACAAACGGGTTTAGATGAGGTAAATGTGCAAGATCTCGAAGAAATATTGCAAGAAAGAACAGAAAGTTTTTCTAATGATGAGCTCAAGGAATTAGCGCACCAAGAAGAACACAAAAATACTGAAAGTAGCGATTTTGAAGAAGAGCAAAAAGAACTTTCAAAGGCTTTTCTAACCAGTTTAGCCACTACATCGGAAATTATAGATCAATTTATTGAAAATGACACAGATTTTGATAGGAGTTAAAAGGCAAGACGGAGGGAGTCATGGATCCACTTATCAACAATTTCTTGCAGAGTGCAAAAGAAAAACGCAAACGACATTAGATACCTTCTTGATAAAAAAGCAGACAATTGGAAATGCAGAAGAATCTGAATGATCTCAAACATAAATAGTGACTTAAAATTTTATTTATTTTTATATTGTATATCCATTTGTTATGTTTGTATATTTGTAAGAAATAAGTTTTTGTTGTTGTATTGTTATAAGAAACATATTTAATGAACTTAAGTGACAAAATACCTGAACGGTTTTTTTTAAATATTCTACCCGTTTTCCCCTAACCCCATTATTTATATGATGAGATACCGTAAAACCTCTAATTGAACGCCGCCTCTAATAGACCGTACTATGCTGTATTGTGCGATGTAAGAGCAGTGCTCACTGCTAACGTGTTAGTTTTGTCTGGCTGTCAAAAAGTGACGGTTCACCAACGCGTATTCTGTACGGTAGAATAATCGGTTGTGTGTAAAGTTTTCGTGAGTTTTTGTGTTGCGAAAAAACCATGTCGAGCGGTTCCGAATCTGAAGATCCGACTCCGTCAAAGCGAAAGAATTACAACTTGAATTTTAAGCTGGAGGCTGTTTCATATGCTGAAAAGCACAATAAATCAAAGGCTGCAAAAGACAAGAAGGTATCTCGTTCATGTGTCAAGAACTGGACCAGCAGAAAGTACAGCTCGAGGCTCAGTTGAAGGATTCATCAAGCTTCAGCGTTTCGAGTAAGAGACTTGGAGGTGCCGGACGCCATTTAAAGGACAAGGAGTTCGATGAGAAGCTTATCAATTGGATTCGTCGGCAACGCCAGAAGTAGCTCCGCGTTAGCCGCACAATGATCCAGAAACAGGCGCTCACTTTCGCGACCGATGAAGACTTCAAGGCAAACAATGAGTGGCTAGAAAAGTTTTTGGCTCTTCACAACTTGGTCTCACGCCGTCCAATGACGATTTGTCAGAAAGAGCCGGAGGAGTACATTGAGAAGATCATTAAGTACATTTTGTTTGTTGAGCAGAGCCGTCCCACCTCCACCTATCAGCCTATCTTCGCTGCTGACGAGACCGCCGTTTACTTGAACTACTCGAGCAGCTTAACCATTGAAGAGAAGGGAGTCAAAGAGATCCCCGTTAAAACTACCGGCCACGAAAAGTTGCACATCACTGTCATGCTGACCGCTCGATTTGATGGATTCAAGTGCCGGCCATACGTCCTGCTCAATAACAAGCCTCCGATTAAGGAGATTGTCGACAAATTTAAGAACAAGCTTCAACTCTGCTGGGCCGGGCACTCCTTCAATGATGACCTGACTTCCGAGTATCTGCAGAAGATCTTCGGCTATTCATTGTACGGCAAGCGTCTTCTCGCCTGGGACTCCTACCGATGTCACATCAGTGAAACGATCAAAAAGCAACTAAAAAATCTCCAGATCGACACGGTTGTGGTTCCAGGAGGCTGCACCAAGTTCATTCAGGCTCCCGACGTTTACTGGAACGCCCCCTTTAAGGCCAAAATTCGACAGTTCTATGAAGATTGGATATTACATGGTGATAAGGGTTATACTAAGTCCGGCAACATTCGAGCACCATCGATGGAGGTCTACCTTCAGTGGATAGTCGATACTTGGGATTAGTTGCCGAAGGATCTGATCATCAAGTCGTTCAAGGGATGCGGACTGACGAACGCTCTGGATGGTTCCGAGGACGACGAGATCCATTGCTTCAAATCAGATGGCCCAATTCCGACTGGACGCAATCTTCTCCAGCAAGCACGAGCAAAAGATAATATGGCTGAACTCATTCAACAACTTGAAGTTGATGAGGAGAAAGACGTCGATAATGATGAAGACAGAGATAACAGCGACATGTTAGTTGATTTCTAGTTTGTTTAATTCATCACGTTGACCTGCTTGTTACATTTCATAAATATGGTATGATTCGCATTTGCATTAGACAAATAAAGTTTGTCCACTAGAAATTTTGGACTTTTTTGAAAAATAGACTGCCACCTTCTATTTGAACACCACCTCTAATAGACCGCCACCCTGGTAGAGGAGTTGAAAAATAGAACGCCATGACGATCAATTGGAGGTTTTACGGTAACCTCGTTTAACACGGTTTCGTATAACGCTCTACTTTGATGGAACGTACGAGGCGCGTTTTTTAAGTAAGTACCGTTTTGGAATTAAAAAGACGTGCAAAGATATCGCAATAATTTTATTTTTACATGAAAGCCTGTACCTTAATCTACTTTTCTACATAATTTCCGTGAATATTGAGGCACTTGTCATAACGTGGCACCAGTTTTTGAATACCCTCCTCATAAAATTCTGCCGCCTGACTTGTTAACCACTGTATCACAAATGTTTTGACTTCGTTATCGTCTTGAAGATGCTGACCACCCAGGTGTTTCTTCAAGTGCAGGAACAAATGGTAGTCGCTGGGCGCCAGATCAGGGCTGTATGGAGGATGATCTAGAGTTTCCCATTTAAAAGATTTGATGAGATCTTTGGTCCGATCATGTGCACAGTTTTTTGGGACAGAAAAGGAGTATTGCTAGTGGAGTTTCTGCCTCGTAATGAGACAATCAATGCAGCGTCTTATTGTGAGACATTGAACAATCTGCGTCGTGCAATCCAGAACAAAAGACGTGGCAAGTTGAGTAAGGGTATCGTTTTGCTGCATGACAATGCCCGTCCACATGTGGCTAATCGGACCAAAGATCTCATCAAATCTTTTAAATGGGAAACTCTAGATCATCCTCCATACAGCCCTGATCTGGCGCCCAGCGACTACCATTTGTTCCTGCACTTGAAGAAACACCTGGGTGGTCAGCATCTTCAAGACGATAACGAAGTCAAAACATTTGTGATACAGTGGTTAACAAGTCAGGCGGCAGAATTTTATGAGGAGGGTATTCAAAAACTGGTGCCACGTTATGACAAGTGCCTCAATATTCACGGAAATTATGTAGAAAAGTAGATTAAGGTACAGGCTTTCATGTAAAAATAAAATTATTGCGATATCTTTGCACGTCTTTTTTTAATTCCAAAACGGTACTTACTTAAAAAACGCGCCTCGTATACCCCGCGTTAGGAATAATATTCAGATTAATAGATATTAACTGTCGTTCTTGAACTGTCAAGTAGTTTTGTAGAGTTATAGTTATGTTTAAATTATCTTACCCTATAATTTTTACTATAAAATAAGTGATTTTAGGTACTTTTCAATAATGAATGCCCCCTCCAAATAACAAATATTACGATAAAAATTATGAAATGTAAGTAATTCCAATACTTGTACGAACTAAACTAAAAATTACAATATAAACATCCTATGTTGCATGTGTTACTTTTACATAATGTGTAATTTGTTTAGATAAAGCATTTTTTTATACGGGGCCATTGTTTTGAGAAATATATTCCAATATGTCCGCATCGATGGCCCGACAATCTGTAGCTTATCAAACTGCAATTATTGTGAGAATTTGAATGTGGCAATGGCTGTTCGACAATACTATTTTAAGCTTAATTACAGAAACAACGTTCTTTAATCTTGGCGTCAAAGCTTATTTTTTTAATAATATAAAAATATGATAAAAATATTAAATTACAATGAGCGTTAATTCATAGTTAGAACGTTAGAACGTATTTCTTAAGTTATTTTAACCAAGTAGGTAATCCGTAAAATATGTATACAACTGATAAGAATTACTATTATATCTACATACGATATTTCTTTCAATGTAGGTACAAGCAAACGATTTTCGATAATATCGAAAACGAGTTGCGATTTACGCGAGAAACTAAAACAATTAAACGCGCGTAACATCGAAATTCGTTTCACCGACCGAACTTGCATTATCATTAATTTCTTTTAATTGCACAAACGCGAAACAATATCGTGCTTTAACATTAGCAGGTATGTATATCTACTATACGCAGATCGCTTTTGTAACTACAGATACATGTTACGAATTAATTATCGAAATTATTACCCACCACATAATACATTAATATGACAATGAAATATTACGCTCGCCCTTAAAATTTTAATATTATGTATTAACCGAATCATTAATCAAAGGAAAGTTCGGCAACGTATACAGCAGGATGGGTGCCATATGCACGTTGCCGCTGTTATGATTAAACTGCTGCAAATTGAAAACCAATATCTATCGATTGTAACACTGATGAACGCAAAACCACTTAAAAGGCCTTGTCATTTGCAGAATTGGCCACCAAACTGATTATATTTGAAACCTTAACTGGAAATCGATTTGTTTAATATACGCGCATACAAAGACCTTCGATATTAAATAGTCCCGTATAATAATTAACAGTTGATTGTCGTCCGATTAACGCGCACCTACCGAACGTCAGTTTTTAATCATAATCTTCGATATCGAGCAAACGCGCGCGTCAACCCTCGAGAACGTGCGTATAAAGGAGGTATTGTTTAACGTTCTTTACAGTTTAGGTGACACGCGCTAAGAATTGAATTTGTTCCGGAAGTTGTAAATAAAATACAATAAAGCTGTTTATTTAGGTTGAGCAACATTTCAAGATACAAGCCAACATTTTATTATAGGATTACCAGACATCGATTTTCGTGCACGACGCCTCCGTCTGCCGTTTATTATTTTATGTTTCAATAGTGCAAACAAAGAACATGTAAAAATTGAAATTCGGAGGTTCCTTTCGACGTTAAGTAATTCTCGTTTTATCGCAGTTTTTTTACGTAAATAGCGATTTGATTGTACGTGTGAGGGAAACGTTAATGGGTAAAATAGGCGCCACTTATTAGAATTACGTTAGTACACGGCACGCTTGACGAGTCAATTCGCTTAAATAGCAATCGTATAAAAATTATACTCCCTTGAATTCGCTAAAAATCTTGCCTGGTATTTAACAAGGAACTTGATTGGCTTATTTGACGGTTGTCTGTTATAAACGGTGACTCGAAATTTACGAAACCACGTCCGGTAAAGAACCTGTTTGTGTGCTAACGGTCCGTCGAGGATTATCGTGAGTTTTTATTATTGTCTTGTGTTAATCTACCCACGTAATTTTGTAATGAGTTAGTGAACACCCTTTACAGTAAACAACTGTCAAATAAGCGAACGAGTCCCTTGCTAAACAAACGTCAACAAAATTTTAAAGAATCGGGCAGATTGTTGAATTTTATGAAGAATCTCTAACAACAATTGGAACAATTGTTCGAACAAACGTTTCTATGGTAAATATCTGTCAGATAAATTTATCGAGGCCTTAATAGCATTTTTTATCATAACAAATAATTACATACAGGGTTAGTTAAAAGTATGGAGACGGCGATTTATTGTCGTTAATATTCATTTTAAGAAATTATGTTCAATACAAAAGTTTGTTATGAAATTATTGTCTACATTTGAGAATACTTGAATTTTTTTTTTCCTCAATGGTTTTTAAGTTACGACGTCATCGATATTTTTTTGAAATGACAACCTATATTTCTGATTATTGATTTCGATAGTACATTCTATTTTCTTTTCAACGGTATACAATTTTCAATATGTTACATTTGAAAATAATTGAGAAAAAGTGCCTAAAAAGGTTATTGTTTATGTCAAATGTTTAACTTCGGCTCTGTATTTGCAGTTATTGCAAAATGAAATTATACCTGCTTGTGCTATGCTGTATCCAGATGAAAACAATGAACACCTTCCCAATAACAGTATCTGGTTCCAGCAAGATGGCGCCCCACCACATTATGGTGTAAATGTTCGTCAATATTTGGAGAACGTCTTTCCAAACAGATGGATTGGGAGACGAGGCACTATTGAATGGCCAGCTCGTTCACCTGATTTAAGCCCTTTAGATTTTTTTCTTTGGGGATACGTAAAAAACAAGGTTTACAAAGATAAGCCCAACAATGTCGAAGATTTAAAAATCCGAATTACCAGAACGATAGAAGAAATTCCTCGAGAATTTTTACAAAATTCTATTCAGGGTTTTGTAAATCGATTGGGTCATTGTCAAATTAGAAATGGACAACAATTTGAACACTTACTTTAATGTAGTTAGTTATTAATTTGTTTTTAATGATAAGATTGTGACTGATAAGTTGATTGCAAATAAATGAGTCTAGTTACCGTGTTAATTAATTCTGCTAATTTAATGGATCTTTAATATTTGAACTTTAAGACACTTTTTCTCAATTTTTTTCAAATGTAACATAATTGAAAATTGTATACCGTTGAAAAGAGAATAGAATGTACTATCGAAATCAATAATCAGAAATATAGGTTGTCATTTCAAAAAAATATCGATGACGTCGTAACTTAAAAACAATTGAGGAAAAAAAATTCAAGTATTCTCAAATGTAGATAATAATTTCATAACAAACTTTTGTATTGAACATAATTTCCTAAAATGAATATTAACGACAATAAATCGCCGTCTCCATACTTTTAACTAACCCTGTATATAATTTACTGTAATCAATCATTTATTCATTATTTCTCATTTATAGGTATCGGCTGTTGGGCTGTTTCCACGCAGACTGGAACAATCGGAGCTGACGCGGTAGCGACAACGTGAAACGACCTATGTGTGAAAAATACATCGAATTTTGGCTGTCAGATACCGTTTTGTCGGCGTGTGCGATAATTGCCTTATTGTTAGTTGAAATATTTACGTGGTAAGATTCAAAACTCATTCTTTAAGATTAAGCCCCAATTTTATGATAAAACTAAAGTGAGTCTGTTATTACTATGGCAACACATTGTAACGATGACTTAAAGTAACTTTATTATCGATTATGAAACTGGCCTTTAGTTTATTATCGTCGAAATCAAATCGAGTAGTAACCTACTGCGTTAAAGTAAATTATTGTGCTTAAATGGTTTTATTTATTAAAATATACAGCGAAGCCTCGTTAAGACGTTCCCGCTTAATACGCGCTTTCTTGTTTATTGCGCGCACTTTTAGAATTTTCGGCATAAAATTCTGTTTGAGACGCGCGATGAAGAATGTTAGTATGATTAGGAAAGATTACTGTGTAGTAAGTTGATTTTCATGCGTTTGATATTGTTCTTCTGGAAGAACAAATAAGTAAATATTCATGTAAACTCGGCATGTCCACTTTTGTGACGAAATGATTTTCCGATGGATTCAGTTCTATCAACTCGGAAGTACTGAAATACCTTATAGTACCCAATACACTTCCGTTTCCGATTCGCGTTTAAGACGTGCGTTTTTTGTTTAGTCTCTTGAAAACGTATTAACGAGGTTTTACTGTATGTATTTTGTAATTATAACAATAAAGGTGACATCAACATTTTACCTACGTACGAACGTAAACCCACCTAAAGTTTTAAACACACATTTTCTGTAAAATAACCTTTTGTTTTTTTTTATTTTAGATCTAATCAACTGAAGACCAAGAAACGACGGCGAAAGTAACAAATATTATTGGTTATAATATATTGGCGAAACCAATCGCTTCCTGGAAAAATGCATTATTTGACGAATCGATAAATAAGCAATCCTTCATCATATCAACACAAAACTACTATCAACCAGAGATCATTAGGTTAAAATTTCACCTGTTTATGTTTTAAATAACTTATACGTGTTGTACGAAGGTGTTCATCAAGTACCAGCTTTTTTAGCAAATATCCGATAGCTAAATAAACACACTTTTGTTATATAGACGGTACGATAGTAAAGGAAAACTTTTGTCATTTACACGCTGCACCTACTTATAAAGATATCCTGAAAAAAGACCTGATTTTCTGACCTGGCCCGACCTAAGATTTTCTTGGGCGTTCTTTCGATATAACTTCGAGTTGCCTTTAGAAATTAAAGTACAAAAATTGAAATTACAAAAGTTTTGTTTTCTCAAAAAGATTACTACAATATGTACATATAATTACTAATTATTAATGAAAACGAACTATAATTAAAACAGTTTATGGGTTATTTTAATAAAAAACGTTCTAAAAAGCTGAGTAAATATTATTTAAGGCACGCGGTGTAAATGTAAATTTAGAAAACCAATAAGCTTACGGTTTAATAATAACTTTTATTGAATATTGGTAAATACGAGGGCATGTAAATATTAAACTTTAATATTTTCCGTGACTGTTTACGACGAAATGGGTTAGTAAAATTAATACTATACGCCGATTTTATGTTACAGTAAGAATTTTGATTTGTAAATATTTTCGCATAAACTGTTAGTATTTTACGTTTATTTTAACAGCAGTTAGGCGATTTAACTATGACGACGAATGTCGAAAACAACTTCATTATTTTCTTTTTAGTGAACTTTAGGTCATTTTTCACGTATTATTCTGTTTTATACTTGTAAACAATTTTTAATCATAAACGAATTGACATAATTTCAACATTATAAATATTAAAAAGACATTAAAACATTTTTTGAATTTTTATTCCCGCATTAAAATCTCTTTCGATGTACTAACTATAACTAACTGTACTAACTCATTTAACTATATTTTTAACTATTTTAGGCCATTTCACCTTAAACGAGTCTACGTTGTACCTACTTTATAAACAACCATAATTATGCGTAATCGACATTTAATAGTATAAAAGACACAAAGTTATTTTTGTTGCTAACTTCAAAAAAATTATGGCTCGCCTTCGATTATTTATTACATTATCTCTGTAATAAGTTTCACAAAACCACGAGTTGCTTTATGATTGTTAACGTTTATGATGAGTTTGTAAACGGGTTTTCTAGATATACAGCCGCATCAAAGTGTGATTTCAATTTTAAGTCTCCCACGCAAATGATTAGAACAAGCCCACTACAGTCACTCCCATACAAATTAAATGATGAACACATTTTCAATTATTTTAAATGATAGGAATATTAAATTTTCTCCATATAAATTTTGCATATAAATGTGTATAAATAATAATTACTATCAATAGATATTTTCTATTTATGTAAATTTTTGTTAATCAAAGTAATTTTAGAGGCAAGTGTCCTTACATTACTTACGTATTTTATAAAAATTGTGAATCGATTTTGTTGTGTTTAAATTTATTAGACACTAAATATGTAAAAAAATTGGAGGTGGAAGTTATGAAACGTTTTTAATAAGTATAAAGTTGATTTACATATAAGCAAAGACTATGTTAAAATTTCTCTTTTTAAATGGTAGGTAGGTATGTATAAGTAATAATTTTGTAATTTTTTTTCGAAACCATAAATAAGAATTTCATTAATTTTTTCAGTAGATACACTAATTGAAATTTAAAATTAAGTAAAGACTACGTTCACTCAAAACATTTTACTACGAAATTTAAAAATTTAGGATAATGCGTGCTTTTGAAACTAAAGTGCATAGGTGTACCAACTATATACAATGATCTGCGTATATTATTTGACGTCACTGGAGGGTCAATAAGACCGTCAGACATTTTCTGAATACCGACGGTACGGGTACGTTGTTCGCAAGTATAATAACACGTAGTTTCGGCGTTAAAATTGTTTTTGTCTCATCATAAACATGCGGTGCGCGGTGTTTGATTGCAACTTTCACAAATAACTACTTTTTTCTGCTTTCTTCGCAATGAATCTGAATTGATGTTAAAGTGGATTCATTAGTGTTACCGGTTGTTAACAGTTCAAGAAATTATTCGAAACATTTTAAAAATGACGGATGTGAGAGAAATTTGAAATACGAACTATGCAACTTGCCCGAAAGTAATTTTTTTAATTTCTACACGTATTGTCACGTGTACTACTCGCCATTGACGTCACTGCGCGGAGTTGAACGTGTTTAGAACACTCGGAGATTTTACCTTGTTTAGATATTGTAGCAGGTTATATGCTTTTGTATTGAAAATTTTTATTGATGTTATTAATTCCAATGAATATATTATTAATTCAAAAGTTTAATTGAAAACCTTTAATTCACAATCAATATGACAGAACATCATCAGTAGATGGTAATCCATTTTAAATAATAGTTAAAGTCTAGTTTCGGAAAAACTTGATAATATCCAAATAGTTTTATACAAGAATTGTCGTTACTACATTATGCGTGTGTGTGACCAAATAAAACATAGTTATATGTTAAATGCGAAACCTAATGTCGTCGTCATGTAAACTAGACCGTAAAAGGAACTGTTTTAAGTAATTTTACATAATAGATGTATCTTTCACAAGTATAAAGTAAAATAAAATTTACCTATGAATATTATTTTTGAATATACCTGCTGTAAAGTTAAACCTATTTTCGCTTATCAAAATGGTGTCAAATAGTTTTTTTAACTACATCGTCCTTATGCGAATTTTAGTCTAAAAACCCTTTTGAACGTCTTCCGCATTCTAACATCGTTCTGAAAAACTTCCGAACAGCTCTCGTATACTTAAAAAAAAATGAACAACTTTTCGATTTCCTCACATACGAGGCATTATACGGGGGAAGTCGTAAAAATCTTTTACGGTCATTTTTTTTTGAAGCATACAGGGGTCTTTCGAAAAGTTTAAAATGTCGAAATATTCTTTGAACGATTCCCGTATATTTTTAAAAACGATCCACAAAAAACTTCGAATTCTCCAGATTTAAAATCTTTTTGATCGACTCTTGTATATTCTGATAAATATAATTAAAAAGCGTTTTTATATTAAAACTGCACAAAATACGGGGAAATTTCAAGTTTTTTTTACGGTCACATTAATCAGATATGAAAATATACAACCAGAAAAACGTAAGTTTTTATTAAATAAAAAAATCACCTGTATGACTATATATTACACGTATCAAAAATTACAATTTTTAAATCTAGCGACGTTTAAATTTTATTCCGCGACGCCGGACGGTGTAAATTTCATCTTCTTTAATCCCATGCCAACCAATAATCCCCACAGGTTGTCAATTAAGTTGAGATCTAACGAATTCGGAAAGGATTCGGATAAATACCATTGCAATTTATCCTGCCATATTTCCCCTAAAACTACTACATTTTTCAAGAATAAGTATGTAATGCCTATAAGTATAGTATAGCTAAAATAGGTATGGTATGTAATTAATTAATTCTTCTTGGAGATTTTGAAAAATGCCAAATTCTTCATATTCGACGCTTTTTTAGGTGACAGTCGAATACTTCTACTAGTAAAGCATCTAAGCTAAAACTTTCAAGGAATGATCCAAATTCTGCAAAACCATGAACGTAAAGATTTTTTATCTAACATTTTCGAAAACTCGATCAAGGCGAAAACATCTTGAAATCATTATTTTATGTGGAAATCGATACTTTTGGACGTACGGAAATAAAACAAAAACTTTTCCCCCCTCATGAAAATGTTGCCAAAACCATGAACCATAAGGTTCTTTTTCGAGATTTAGCAAAAACTATAAAACGCCGGAAACTTGCTTAGTTCGTCATTTATTGGTTTGTTAGAAAAACCATTGGTTTGGTTTGGTTGTTGTTTTAGAAAATCTACTATTCAAGTAATTTCGGATTCGTTGTATGCGTCTCAGGTAGTGTCATTTTATCGAGATTATGCAAAAATTATAGTCTATTAAAACGCCGGCAGTTCGATATTGATTGCTTCATAATACCTGAAATATGAGTTTTCTAATCGTTTTCGATTTGTTCTGATCGTTACGGCTTAAAAGCTTGTGGTCAAAATTTTGTCAGAAAATAATCGCTTTTTTTCAGATTTACAAAAATTTTAAATCGCCAGAAACACGCTTATATTGCCATTTCTTGCATTGTTAATCTCCAAAAACTTACTTTTCAACTAATTACGGACCTGTTCTATGCGTATTAGTTGACGTCATTTTATCGAGTTTATAAAAAAAATTATAAACTATTTAAACGCCGACAGTTCCTTATTTATTGCTTCGTAATACCTAAAATGCGAGTTTTCTAATCGTTTTCGACTTGTTCTGAACGTTACGGCTCAAAAGCTTGTGGCCAAAATTTTGCCAGAAAAAGAAGCCAGAAGAATAATAAGGAATTTTTTCGAGATTTGGCAAAAATTTTAAATCGTCGGAAACGCGCTTAGATTGTCATTTCTTGCATTTTTATTCTCAAAAAACTACTTTTCAACTAATTCCGGACCTGTTCTATGCATGCAGGTAGTGTCATTTTATCGAGATTATAAAAAAATATAATCTATTTAAACACCGGCAATTTACACATTTATTACACATTACACATGTATTATTACATTTATTACACATTTTACAAATGTTTTCATTTTCGAAACGACTCTTATTCTACATCACCTAATTAATAAAATTTGATATAAAAATTAATTTTAATTTTCGGTAAATGTGAGAAGGCCCAAATAGTTGACGTTTCGTGTCATCCGATAAAATAGATAAAACTGCCTCTTGTGATAAACAATAAGCACATCATGTAGATAGTTTTTGTTTTTAAATTGTCGGTTATAATTTCCTTGGCCGCGTTGTCTTCCGATGTCCACACGCCATTCTCCCGACAGCTTCTTCTAGGTCTTCCTTGTTTCCTTCTTCCTCCTGGTTTCCGTTTACAATGTAATGGATAGTTTGATTACCTAAAACGTTATTATAAGATTACTTTTGTTGTTTTACAATAACGAAATTTATGCAGTTTAATAACTACAAACAAATTTGATGAATTAATAATAATTATTGACAATATTAGTCCTATCGGTTATTCTCATAGCAAAACGATTTGTAAGTAGATATGTAGGTAAATAATATGATTATGCAGTAATAGGTATAATTTTTTGCTTATATTTCCCATTCTTTTAGTTATTAGCATATGATTTTTTATGTTTGGGCCATTAAGTATAGGTAGAGGTATGCAGAATATGATAAGTGTAATCTAGAATAATTCATTACACTAAAACTAAGATATTAAGAATTATTTTCAGTGAATATCGAAACGCAAAATTCTCGAGAAACTAGGATGCGACAAATTACGTTTGACAATTTTTAACATAGCTAATAACTAAAGTTAATGTAGTAAACTATGTCAAACGGTGGCAGGACGATCGAGTGGAAAGAAACTGCTTTTAAATTACTTCGATGAGTCGATGTTCACCGAAATAGAACGCCCGAAGCAATTCTGCTGTTCCCGAATACTAAAAGTGACAAAAAATACCCTCCCAACTTTTTTTTTATTGCTTTTCAACGCCGAACGCATTTTGGCCATTTACATTTTACTACTACCCCTTTTTCGTTCGGTAGGAATTATTTATTTATTTTGAATATTAATAGATTCAACAGTTTGCGATATTTACGGGCAGCGTCGGGCGATGGATTCGAATGATCTCGTCGTTCTCGCAAATAAATCATAAAACTTCAAACGGTAAGGGAACTCGCATCCGTCGAATGCGACGCGTTAAAAGTTTTAATTAAAAAAACAGGAATACGATACGATAAAAAGTAAATGCAATCCGATTTTCCTAAATAAACAATAAAAAAATTCATATTCGAAAAACTAGGCAACATATGCGAGGCTTGAACAAATGTAAATCGGTGGTGTTCCATATGGGATCAACGATCTGGGCTCGTTGAAACTTTTTTCTGTAGTTTGTTTTCGTATGTTACAGTTTTATTTTCTTTGCGCCTTTCCCGAGTTGGTTACAATATTTTATTCATCAAACTTTTAACTTGGATACACGAAAAGAAGGTCTCGAGATACACTTCAAATGTTCACCGAGTTCGCTCTGTTTATTTTTATTTGTTTACATTTTGTTTAGAAATTCGAACATTCCCGACACCTTACATACGTACCTATAAACTGAACGTAAACACGAACGAAAAACCTTTGCAAAGATAATTGGCGACAAATAAAGATGAGGCGCGTTATTGAGAATTCAGAAACGGATTCACGAAAAATCTTCTCAATTAAATTGAATTTAAATTTAAAATGAGCCTTGTCCGTATTGGATATCGTTTTGTAAATTCAAATGCACGTGCCTGAACAAATTCATACAATAACAGGTAAAAGCTTTTGCTAGTTTAGCGAACGCCTCCGAATTTTGCATTTCAATTACTTACTAAACATTTCAAATTAGTAAATGTTCCTGTTACATAAAGATTTAAACGAAATTCATAATCTGGCTTTTTTTTAATGAATCATAAATTAAATGGGAAATTGCGTGATTAGCTTGACGTTCGTACGTGAGAACTCTTAAAATATCCGTTGGTTTACAGGTACAGCCATGAAGATAACCCATTATTTACGATCCACTTATTCATACAATTTTTATTTTGTTTTTTAATATGTATGTAGGTGCCCACAAAGTATAAACATAAGCATTTATGTACAAATCGGCATTTCATCTATTTACGAAATGACGCGAAAAAAAAAACAGTCTTGAAATAAATATGTTTTGTTCGAAATAAACATAAATCTCATGTTTTGTAACACTGTCCTATAATAAAAGAAATAAATAATTTTTGAAAAAAAACCGGTCGAGCGTTTTCTATTTATTAGAGTAGTCTTGAACACCGTATATAAAACATTTTAAATGTTAGGTAGGGGAGACCGGGGCAGAGTGGTAATATTTGGAAACAATTTGTTCTATTTTAAAACAAACAACATATAATAAAAGATGACATATGTTGCTCAATACTTAATAGACATTTTTACAAATAGACATTTACTAGTTTTACAAAAAAACATATTTATTCATTGTTTACAGATATTTTAAAAATATATGCATAAGTGACCACTGTGCCCCATATACGGGGTACACTGGTCACGATAAAGGGGTACAGTGGTCACTATTTTTTATAAAAAAGCAGTTTGATTACATAAACTAAACTTAAACAGCAAACTTGAAATTAAAATATAAAGTCTAAATTAATTAATAATACCTACTTAATATAGTTATATATGTACTTATACCAATAAAAATGAACTTAAAACTTAATATACATTATAAGATGAAAATTCAAAATCATAAGAAAATTTCAAAGAACTATTTATTCTTGCGGTTCCTCCAGTATTTAGTGGGTCAAGCAAAATTAAGTCAACATCTTTTTTATCAACACTAGCAATATCTGCCACAGGTGGAAAAACCAACTTATCCATGTGTTTTCTTAAAAATGAAACTACAAGTTCATCTTGAAGTATTTCTTTTACTTGACCAATGTAAAATCTTAATTTTTTTTGTCGTAAAACGCATTAATACAAAACCGTCAATCTTGATTTCTTCACAAGTACCTACTTTGTCATTTTCAAACGACATATCACTGTCTGTTGAATTTGAAAGTTTCAAAATTGACTCACAGACAAAATTGACCGTTGACTAATTGACCGTTCAAATAAAAACATGTAAAATACACTTACGTTCATAAGAATAATTTATATCCTACTGTAATATTGCATATAAAATCATGTTTACTGATGGAGGCCACAATAAAAATATTGGGGCACAGTGGTCAACCCTTTTGAAGCATAAAAGCAGTGACCATAGAACCCCGTAAACCTTGTGATCACCGTGCCCCATAACTAACCTTAAATTTTTTTTGTAAAAATTAATTAAATATAATAAGAATTTTCTAACTTTTTTATCAACTCATCATGGGTTAATAATTCATATAGAAACAATGGATTTGCATATTTAGATCAAAATATTAGTTGAAAAAAAAATTGAAACTTATCAATATTTTACACATGTGCACTCTAATAACAAACAAGAATTAAACCAAACAGTATAAAGTTTTCAGTTTTCAAACTTTACAAATCTGTTGATAATAAGTTTGTTTATTTACTCACAAGTGGAGAAACCTATTTATGAAGTTGTTTAAAAATTATTGGAAAGTGACCACTGCACCCCTATGACCAGTGTACCCCGGCCTCCCCTACTTACGTCAAAATTCTTTTACTTAATATTATGAACGACCTTTTTCAAAACATTCTAAATATGATAACGATTATGATATTCTTATATAGGATGAGATTTCCAGGCGACATCTAATATTTCAGAATGATTAATTTTTTAATACTTCCCGAAAAGAATTTCTATAGACTAATCTAAAAATAGTAATTTGTAATTTAATCAAATCTAAAAATTGAAAATTCCTGTTACTTTAGATTTATATTCAATTTCTTTTGTGTGTACAAAGTAACCGTAGATACAATTCGGGTAATTACGCGTATATTGATAGAAAAACCTTCCATTTAATAAGTTTAATAACTCGAGTATTCTAACCTTGTTTTTTTCTAAATAAGTATTCAACTGGATGAAAAATTTTTAAATTTGGTTCAGTGCTATACGAAAAGCGTCGATTTTTAGCTGAAAAAGTATATTGATGTAATTGAGATTTCCTCGAATTACACGTTTGTAAATATATAACGCAATAACGTCTTTCTTCAGTTCGCAAAATTTTAACTAGATTCAAAATTTCTAGTTTTGACCTCATGATATGCGAAGCATCGATTTCCACATAAAAAAGCGTTTATTTCTTTATTTCTTACAATGTTTCGTCAAATTCGATATTTAACAAAGTTTCGAAAAAAATGGCGCTTACGATGCTCTGTCAAAACGCCACCGAGATGATTTTGCAGTATAAAGTACGTTGTAATTGAAGGTCTTATTGTAAGAATATAAGCCACAATAACAAATGTTTAGAATAATCAACATTAAAGTTTGAAATTCACGTATAAAATGTATATTTTTGAAAATCAAAATACAGAAAAGATTAAATAAATTCAAGAATTTTTAAACGATAATTGCGTAATGTAAAAATTTATAGTGTTGTCCTTTATGACATACGAAACGCAATAAAAGTAAACTTGAGACTCACATTATTTTATAATAACGATTGAGAAACGGCAGCTTTGACAAAAGCTCCTCTTAAGGACGACTTCAAAATCTACAAAAACATTCTAAAAACGATATCCTATTTTGTTAAGCGTTAGAAATCTTTTATTTCCGAGTTAATGTAATACGATTTTGAACTTCGCTTTAAAAGTCGAAAGAACGATTTTTTCAAACGTATTTTAAAGTGGCTAAATTTCGTCGTTTTCAGTTGACGTGAAATATCTCAAGCATACATATATCAATCATCATTTGTACATATAAAAGGAAAAGTTCTTTTTATAAAATTGTAGGAATGTATTGTAGTACTTTTGTACCATATATCTACATAATATAAACTTTTATTAAGTAAATATATAGTTATAGCTTATCCAAAGCTATATAATGTTCACGTCATCAACAAAAAGTTACTACATTGTTTATTTGTAATTCGGTTTAAAGTTTGAAAAGTGGCATATTCTACAGATGATTTACTACTTGCGCACATATTAGATGGTATAAAGAAAGACTACAATTTATTAGAACTGTCGAAATACGAGGTGCGAGGTGACAGCACTGCGTGAAACGTCGTCATCTAGTAACCTTGCATTGATGACGTGAACATCATATAGGTTTCGATAAGCTATAGTTGTATTATGTAAAACAATAGAATTGATCGTAATTACCAACAAGAAAATAATACAACGCTATGATTTCACTTTGTACACCATAAATACTTATTATTTCAAAATAAAATATAAGCAGATATGTAAAGCTGTTTGTGAAACGATATTATAATACATTAAAGTTACATTAATATCATTCCATTAATTTGATTGATGACTAGTAAAGTTATTTACTATTCATCGCACGTTAATTCAGTTTCCCTGAAAGATTTTACAATTTCTCAAATTATTTCTTGTAATTTCGCTCAGAAATGTATTCAATTTAATGTTTTGTACGCTGCGCGTCACATAATTACATGTGCGCGGCAGACTTAGATTTTATCAATGTAACTCGGACTTGCTTTGTCACATCGACAGTATGAATGTCGTAGTGGCGATTCCAAGGCACTTCAGTAACATCAAAAAAATGCGAATTATTTAAAATGTTTCAATTAAAAATACTTTCTATACTGCACAAGTTTATACGGAAATTTTCGTATAGCCTGGCATCGTTGGTTCTAAAACGTATGACATAGGAAGGTTGTTAATATGGATACGTCAAGTAAGAACTACACGGCTAAAACAACACGATTTTCGGCTCACAAGATCTGCCCCATATTTATACGACGCGTCGTTTGACCTTAATGCGAGGTATATTAGTAATTAAAAAAAAAACTGTTGATGCACAGGGTGTCCCAAAAGTTCCCACGATCAAATTAAGTGATGCGATGGTGATGATGGGAAGGTCATCAGTAACGAAAATAATCATGTGACTGTCTATGCTTTAAGGTCACGATTGAAAGGGATCGGCACGTGTGGCGTAAAAGCCTTGCCTATTTTTCTTTCGTGTCCCGAACTATACCTATATTTGCATTCGTTTAATACACGACACGATAAAAAATATGCCCAATGCACTTACTAATTGAATTTTCTCAAATATTGGTTTCCCGATTAAGTGCCCAAAGACCCAAACATATCAAACTATTCGTTAACCTTCAAGTGGCGGGGGGCTGAACGTAACATAAGCGCGTACTCTCAAAATGATTCAATTGACTTCGAACACGGTATCTATATGGTCTCGTCTCATTAACAGGACTAAAATTTAAATTGAAATTAGTGCTATCCAACCTCTTCCTACTCATTATATTTATTTTAAAGCTATCGAATTTTTGGGTCTCTCCAGAAGAAGGTAAGGAAAAAAATTCTCCAAATACCAAACAGTAAAATCCCTAGCAATGGTCTCGCGAGTGTCCGGTACCGAGATGTTTCGTTGTAAGCTGTTAAAAGAGTAGAAAGGAGAGGAGCACATATAGATCGAATATTTTAAATTCGCACTATTCAGAAATAATGCTACGAGATTAGATGGTAAAATGAAAAAATACATTTAGATACACACCACGCCCCGAAAAGACGGCCACTTTCTTTTATTACTTTGAAAACCCGTTATAACAATGGGTCACGTACAAGCAATTACCTTTTACCCAACTGTGATGATTATATTTATTTATACACTTGAAATGAAGTTCTCGTTTTCGTTCTGAAATGATTTGGTAATTACATCCGACGATGCATACGTTAAGCAATAGTTAAAAATGGTTAAAACAAAATACTGTATATACTTAACTTTAACAAATTAGCAAGTAATTGTAATAAATTGTAAAAGTAATATTGCACATCTTCAGATTTTAGCAGAACATAAAATATGCACGGTCAAGTTCAAAATTAATGTCCCGGGTCGAGAGCATTGCACGGACACACACGATATAACAAACAAATTATGAATTGAATATTTAAAGCAATAAAATTGTATTTATATTTCGTGTTACACATCGTAAGTAATTTTCGTAGGTTTGTTCGTTGTGCCACGTATTGCCCGCGCAATGATCGCGCTTCGGGACATTAATTTTGAACTTGACTGTACATATGGGTAGATAAGTTGTCGTTTTTATTCGAATGGCGTCCACGAAATAACAATAAAAGAATTAAATAATCGAATTTCACGATGTTAAAAGTGAATTAGGTACCTGCAAATAAAAATTACCTTTAGAAATAATTATTGTTAATTTTCGAATTTCTACCATATATGAATGTCAGAAATATAATTTGATTTTATTTTAAACGTATAGGTAAGCTAATTTTAAATGTTTTTGAAGTCGACTACAATGTTCTAATAGATATTTTTATAAAAAATAAAATTGTAGGTAATTTGCTTTTTATTTGTCATTATAACAAGTAATAAAATGTTAGTTTGTAATACATACTTGAAATATTAGAATTCTAAGAAACAACCATGTATTTAAAAACGTCATTTATTGCCGAAACAAAAATTTCCCATGTTTAACTTATTGCCAATAGGAAAGGCATTAATAATCGCAAACATCATTAGTCGCGAGTGTAATTTTCAGCTAAACCCCCAAGATATTAGTGCAGCTGCTGCACGTGCAATAGATGCTAGTTACATTCATATGTAGATCAAAATTTCAGCTAGAATATAAAAGTTAACAGCTGGTGGGAGGATCGCTTAAACCGCAGGGTAAATTTATTGTGCTTAAAATTAATAGGGAACTATGTGACATTAATCGTTTTTTTGAAAGTGTATAGTTCGGTTTTATTAATAGTAGACATGATTAAATAGCCAGAGTTTTTAGTGTTGCCGCTATTGTTGAAATACGTTTCGGCCGTATTTCAGCGAACCGATTGCGGTTAACGAATTACAAATTACTCTGTAACTACTTTGAAATTAATTTAATTTATCCGAAATCTATTATATTTTTACGTTATGGGTTTTCTAGCGAACCACGTAGTTTGTCGAAATTAATGCTTTTAAGCTTTTTTAAGTAAAATGGTGACTTTTAAAGTACTTACTTATTAAATATAAAAACAAAAAATGTTTCTTTTAAAATCCATCAAGCATTGCGATGCTACACCGTGAGCTTTCTATCTGCGTATATTAACAATAAAAATCTATTTTATTAAAGCCCGTAAATCGTCAATTTTACATTGATATAATCTTTACAACGCCAACACAGCGTGATAAAAATTTACCGCGTTTTTATTTTATTTTATACGTATATACAAGGTGTTTAAAACGAATGGTCGGACAATTTAAGGGCATATAATACTGATCAAAAGCAACAAAAAAGTCTTAATTATCACGAGTCCGAAAACCAACCGTTACGCAGATATAATGATTTTTGCGTTGTACTAAAAAACCGAAAAATCCTATGGACTTTTTGTTTTGGGAATACTTATATCCTTTAGTTAGACATAGACGTGTAGAAAATGCCCGACAAAGTATCAGATTGTAACCTGGAATTTCAAAAGGCGAACAATTCGTTCGTAAGAAGGGTCGAAAAATGTCTAAAAATGGAAAAGAAACACGTAGAACACTTATTGTAACTATTCTCTATTTTAAAATATTAAACACTTTATTGAAACTAGTCTGTTTTTTTCATTGATCGTTCGATAAATTACAACGCAAAAATCGCTATATCCGCGTAACGGTTGTTTTCGGATCCGCGATAATTCAGACTTTTTTGTTCCCTTTGGTCAGTACTTTGGTCATCTATGCCCTTAAATTTTCCGACCTTTATTTTAAACGCCCTGTATCGACCTATATATTAACTTTACAATTAAAAATGTTTGCTTTATCCACGAATAATCTGTTTATGGTCTTTCATGTTTTAAACAGTCCGTCAGATTTCAAATCCGAAACTATTTAAAAATTTTAAGTTGTACACACCCTCTTACATTTCTTAACACGTAAGACGACAAGTCACAACGAAAGTAAAACTTAGTTCATATTTTTAAAATGATAAATTTTACGATTATAGAAAACTGGTTAAGTTAAATAGTAAATACCGACGCTTACTTGTTACGAGCGTAACAAAACAATTAATTTTACGACACACGTAAACGTACTACCCTATGGAAACGCGTTAATAATTTTATAATGCCCAACTGTAATAGTTTTAACTGACAATTTATAATCGTGAGGATGACAATTAAACTCAGGTGGTTGGATAGCTAACCAAGGATGTCAGGACGTTAATCTACGTCATTTTAACGCCCAAGCCGGATATTAACCAATTCCCTTACTCATTATCCCCTGAACTCTCATTATATAGATATGTTCCTAGCTAGGCCACGTCAAGACTGAAAGTGACTGCCATTTATATAATACTAGGTACAAATGTGTAGGTCACAAAAATACGGATGCTTAACAGACATAGAAATGATTCGAGGCAATTCGCAATTTCAACCGTTGTTAAACATTTGTTGGAAGATATTCTACTGCCCGGAGAACCCCATCGGAAAACCGAGATGGCTACCGGAACTGTCAACATGACCCTGCAGCTCTTCCGGAATGGGTTGTGTAGATAAGCGCTGTACAGTAAGGAAGATATTTTTGTTACATATGACCCGTAAATGGACTCCGGTTCGCCCTTTATTGATCTCGAGCGAGGTTTTTGTTTCAATCGAGAAAAAAACTCGGCCGAAGGCTCTGACAAACCGAGACGTTTCCAAAGTCGCTAAAGTAAATAAAATCACGAATGTTTATACTTTCGCGCGATTCTTTGTAGTTACAATTACGGGTTCCTGCTGGCATTTCCTTTTAAATCTAGACCGGATTTATAGTTATCGCTTTCGTTTCAACGTCAAAGCTACTGCCACGTTTTAAATGCCTTTTATGGACTGTTAAAGGTACAAATCCCGATTTTAGAAAAAAAAAACATATTTTACGGCGCGGAAGATAATTTAAAGAACTTAAGCAATGCAGTACGTGATTGGTGTTCTTTCGGCGCATCGGTGCTTTGAAAACTAAAGCTATAAAGTCAGTGGCAGATGTTTGCACTTCGTGGTAATTTTCCACGAGTTCCCTAATTAAATAAGTAAATTCCATCGTAACACAAATCCATTAAAACGTTATTTGACATAGTTAGTAAAAATTAACAAAAGACTTCATATATTGATTGTAGTATTTAAAATAAAACTGTAGGTAATAAGTTTATGTAAACAAATTCCCCATATGTTTGTAAAGCTTCACCACGTTTTCCATCTAACATCGGTCTTTTGCCGTCAAATAATTACAATGCACACGCACATTGCTATTTATTTAAATGCATTTAACAGGAAGACCAAATGGCGGAGCAATAAAGTATCTGTTTCACAATCCGAAGATCATGGATGTGAATGGATATTTGCGGATGTTCTTTAGTGATTAAAATAAATATTTGACATGTGTAGGTAATTACTGTTTTTGTTTACTTAATATACGTACTCGTTTGATATTCTTTTATTACACTTTCTAATGTTTTATACTGCCTTTCATTTCAATAACGCAGTGTGAAAAAAAGTTTGAACAGCATACACAGTAGAACCTCAACAATACGAACCGATTTAGTTCGGGGCAGTTCGGATTATCAGTTCGTTCGGTTTGTAGTGTAAGATATTATAGGGAAAACAGTAGGAAAACTTCTTGAGTTAGGAAAGGAACAATTAGTACATGCACTACGAGACATTATTGCTCGAATAAACACCGACCTACGTACATACAATGGGAATAATTAGATGCAATGCTTTATGTAGATTCTGTGATAACACGAAGAGAAATCCGTTCGTATGAATTATGAGCAAGATCTTAGTAATTAAAGAATTGTAAAATTACTAAAAAGTATGCATGTGCATACATAATTTAAATGCATCGAACAACACCCGTACTGCACAACGTCTAACAATTCATATATTTACCGTTATATACCGTAAAACCTCTAATTGATCGTCATGGCGCTCTATTTTTCAACTCCCCTACCAGGGTGGCGGTCTATTAGAGGTGGTGTTCAAATAGAGGGTGGCAGTCTATTTTTCAAAAAAGTCCAAAATTTCGAGTGGACAAACTTTATTTGTCTAATGCAAATGCGAATCATACCATATTTATGAAATGTAACAAGCAGGTCAACGTGATGAATTAAACAAACTAGAAATCAACTGACATGTCGCTGTCATCTCTGTCTTCATCATTATCGACGTCTTTCTCCTCATCAACTTCAAGTTGTTGAATGAGTTCAGCCGTATCAGCTTTTGCTGGTGCTTGCTGGAGAAGATTGCGTCCAGCCGGAATTGGGCCATCTGATTTGAAGCAATGGATCTCGTCGTCCTCGGAACCATCCAGAGCATTCGTCAGTCCGCATCCCTTGAACGACTTGATGATCAGATCCTTCGGCAACTGGTCCCAAGCGTCGACTATCCACTGAAGGTAGACCTTCATCGATGGAGCTCGAATGTTGCCGGACTTAGTATAACGCTTCTCACCATGTAACATCCAATCTTCATAGAACTGTCGAATTTTGGCCTTAAAGGGGGCGTTCCAGTAAACGTCGGGAGCCTGAATGAACTTGGCGCAGCCTCCTGGAACCACAACCGTGTCGATCTGGAGCTTTTTTAGTTGTTTTTGGTCGTTTCACTGACGTGACATCGGTAGGAGTCCCAGGCGAGAAGACGCTTGCCGTACAATGAATAGCCGAAGATCTTCTGCAGATACTCGGAAGTCAGGTCGTCATTCAAGAAGGAGCGCCCGGCCCAGCAGAGTTGAAGCTTGTTCTTGAATTTGTCGACAATATCCTTAATCGGACGCTTGTTATTGAGCAGGACGTATGGCCGGCACTTGAATCCATCAAATCGAGCGATCAGCATGACAGTGAAGTGCAACTTTTCGTGGCCGGTAGTTTTAACGGGGATCTCTTCGACTCCCTTCTCTTCAATGGTTAAGCTGCTCGAGTAGTCTAAGTAAACGGCGGTCTCGTCAGTAGCGAAGATTGGCTGATAGGTGGAGGTGCGACGGCTCTGCTCAACAAACAAAATGTACTTAATGATCTTCTCAATGTACTCTTCCGGCTCTTTCTGTAACCGACGTTACCGAAGTACTTTGAAAGTAATTGTTGGAACGGTTAATTTTAAATAATTTATTAAAACAATATCACAAATATTACCTATATTGTTACATTTACAATTTAACCATTAATCATTTATTAATTTATAGTTTAACAAGGTATTATTTAATATTAATTCACTCACCCTTATGCTTTAGCACTCTTTTCACTCTGTCGAAAACCAGACTATCGAAAATGGAGAACAAGACTGTCGAAAATGGAGAACAAGACTGTCGTGTCGACTTACACCCCCTTTTTTATATATTCCAAAATTGTCGACACCGATCTAATTTGATTATTAAAATGAATTTGCTTATTTGCGAAATGTCTTTGTCATCACTTTCATTTAAATGTCGAAAGTGTGACACAATTCTAGTATTTCCTAAAAGGAATTTTGCTGATTTATAATTTTGCAATACCGCACGGGGTCGTGAGGTTACATTTCTGACAAATCGTCGTTGGACGGCGTGAGACCAAGTTGTGACGAGCCAAAAACTTTTCTAGCCACCCATTGCTTGCCTTGAAGTCTTCATCGGTCGCGAAAGTGAGCGCCTGTTTCTGGATCATTGTGCGGCTGACACGGAGCTTCTTGTGGCGTTGCCGACGAATCCAATTGATAAGCTTCTCGTCGAACTCCTTGTCCTTTAAAGGGCGTCCGGCACCTCCAAGTCGCTTGCTCGCAACGCTGACGCTTGACGAATCTTTCAACTGAGCCTCGAGCTGTACTTTCTTCTTGGTCCAGTTCTTGACACATGAACGAGATACCTTCTTGTCTTTTGCAGCCTTTGATTTATTGTGCTTTTCAGCATATGCAACAGCCTCCAGTTTAAAATTCAAGTTGTAATTCTTTCTCTTTGACGGAATCGGATTTTCAGATTCGAAACCACTTGACATGGTTTTTTCGCAACACAAAAATTCACGAAAACTTTACACGCAACTGACTATTCTACCGTACAGAATACGCGTTGGTGAACCGTCATTTTTGACAGCCAGACAAAACTAACACGTTAGCAGTGTGCACTGCTCTTACATCGCACAATACAGCATAGTACGGTCTATTAGAGACGGCGTTCAATTAGAGGTTTTACCAATAATTTATGAATTTTAGTCTAAGTAAGTGTATGAAACACCTCTTTACTGCTTATATCACGGCAAATGATTAACAGTCTGCAGAAAGTCATATTTCGAAGATTCTAAAAAAAATTGCTCGAAACACGATTGATCGAATGCAGAATTTCTCGAATTATGTGAATGAATATGAATTAATTAAATAATTAATTAATAATTAATAATTATTATTAAAAATAATAAAAAAAGGCGCATTCGGATTATCGGGGTTCGGAAATCCTGGTTTTACTTACTGTAATATTAAAGGTAAAAAATATATAGATTCGTCAATAATTTTCCAAACAAATAATAACAGAAAAAAAACTGCAAATGAAGTAGAAAACGTTGCACTTAACCCTTACGTAAAAATACACCACGCTAAAGACAAACTTTATTCGATAGATTGATAGATATTATGAAACAATCTGAATGCGAACTAAAATTATTTGAAGCTTGTTGTGGAGCGGATAATGGAGAAATAAATTAGAAAATAAAAATAAACGACATCTTATTGAAAGATTTTTATACGAAAATATATATCTAAGAGTTATAGTATGAAAAATTCCAGTGGGTAATCGAGAAATTTGAATTACTGAAGTTTTCGATATGAAAGCTCAACAATAAAAACTAATTAGATACTAATTTATTAAGTCATTTTATTCGGCATGTAAAGGTTCGGCCAATAACACGAATGACGCAGGAATCACGGACTTAGAACGACTCGTTCTTGCATCCCTCAGGACCAATTCTTTCTTTTTAGAGTTAAAAACAAATCGTACGCGATTCCGAACCTTTGGGCCGTTGGTGCTGTAGATATAGACAGTTGACTCTTGACATTCGCGCTGATTAAGCTCTCGGGATCTCCACGAATAAGAAAAATCTACAAACAACTCTAAATACATTTAATTTAGTCGGTATATATGTGTAGTACAAAATCCCACGTACAAATCTTATATGAAACCTCACAAAATCTGGGAAATTTCACGTAAAAAGGGCGTATATCGTGAGACGACCGATTTCCGATTTACAATAATAATTTAATATAAATTCATACGAGTTGGATACTCAAAATTTCTAAAATAAAAATATATTTTTTTAACATTCACTCATAAAAATTCGAAGAAAGTATCGCTCAGACGAAAATCGACCGCTTAATGAGTCCCATATACAGTGCTGCCGTCTAAAGCACCACTCTAGAAAATCACTGGGGAAGAAACGTAATGTGGCAGTAGGCAGGTCGGTCAAGAGTCAATAACGATCAGTTTACACGTCTCAATATAAAAGCTCACTAGAGTCCAGAAAGTAATGAATATTATCGATCTCTCGAAAACTCGCTGCCGATAATTGACGTTAGCTGAATGGCATTCAGTTACGAGACACGTCAAAGCGGAAAGTTCTTACAGAGAAATGCGTTTCAGTTAGATAGCAATAAAATGCGCCTTTTATAGGCTTTGCAGAAAAATCCAGTCAGGCCATGTGAAGTGGAGTGGTTGTTAGATTGTTACATAAAAGGTTGGGTTATTCTTCTGTCGCATGCAGCATCTGATATGAAATATTGGCTGCTTAGAGCAGGTACTCGCTTCACCGTGAACGAAAGCAATTCTGCTGATTTGTGTTACGCTTTGTTTGTTCAAGCAATGACAATATACTGTATTCAACCGATAATTTTAAAGGGTTTAGTTTCTATACCGCTCCTACCGTCGATTCGATGTCCGTTAAACTAACGACTCCATGCGGAATAACTAAAAATATACGATCGCGCATAAATATACCCATAAAACTAATTTTTTTGTAAACACGCTGTACGCTTCGTTGCCAAACCTTTGTGTTCCGTGAATTTAAAGAAAACCGACATTAGAATTTATGTTTTGGCGGGCGCCGAGGAGATCGCCGGATGCATTTGATCCACGTATTTTTCAAATTATCTTACGGTACCATCTCGTTCTCAGAACATTTTATCACGCATTTACTATTAGTAATGAGGATCCGGTCACGTGTTGGCGAAAACTACACGTGTTTATCGTTTCGTACACAATGTTAGGAAACGAAGCGAGCACGTTGAATTTTTAATGCGAGTTGTAATGCTTAACAAATAATTCTTTCACTATCTTCTGAAATATGAATGTTGGCGTAATTTTTCTTTTCAATATTATATAATAACGCGCACCGACTCATTTACATATTTAGCTCCATTTCCTGTTGCAAAAATAGCGAATCAATATAATAAAAACACGATTATTTTGTACCTATATATAGATTATATGTGCAGGACGAAACCGTATAGATTAATATCCTTAATACCGATGTACCTACGTCATCAATAAAACCACGTATTTTTGCAATAGATACTAATAAATCGTAGTCTTTTTTTTTGCAATATTATATGTGTGCAGTTAAATCAACTGTAAAATAATTGACTTTACAAACTTTGAACTGAACTACAAATGAGTCGCTTATTGCCGAAACACCCTAAGTCGCTTTCTTCACGTGATAGAAAATGAAGCACACTGTTCTAAAGTTTATATGCTACAAGAGAATTAATTGCAATTATTAAATTACTGAAAATGCCTGAAAAGTGACTTACAAGGAAGGTTAGGCAGGTGGAAATCTCAGAAAAATTTTAAACTTTGCAGGGTTGTAGTACTAGTTAACACTGAGCAAACGTCGTATTCCGTTCGTGCTCTTACGCAGTTCAGGAAGGTGAAATCTACCTTTGAAAATTTGAACTTTTTTCAATCTGTGAAATAACAAGAGCTATCGCCAACAAACTAAATATATTTATAAATGGCTGTTGAAGAACTACATTATGATATAAAAATTAGGGGTGAAAATTTTAAGGAATGGTACTGTGCGGACGCTTAGTTTAACGCTGCGGCCGCTGTGGCTGCCACTTGCCTGTAACAGACTATAAGAAAAAATTAAAACTCCTAAATTTTTCTGTGTATTTCCTACCTTTTTTCTCCTTGTCGTTTTCTCTCTATCGTCAATTTCCAGCGTCAATTCTTCCGTTGACTGCGAACTTGCATTATTACATACCTATACCTACGTAACGTAAATTTCGTTCGCAAAATTGGACCGTTGAATATTTGAGGGGAGCCTTATAACCAAGACCCTAACCGAGTCCCTATCCAAGAGCCTAACCAAGCTCGATTTTCAGAGAATTTGTGTTAGCGCTTAAAGGTCTATGTATTTACACTTTATAAATGCACGAAGAGTTAGTGGACAAAGAAAGATCCTACCTTTCCTCGGCGTGTTAATCCTTTTTGTTTGTAATCCTTTTAGAGTAGGGGAGACCGGGGCACAGTGGTCATATTTGGAAACAATTTGTTCTATTTTGAAACAAACAACATATAATAAAAGATGACATATGTTACTCAATACTTAATAGACATTTTTACAAATAGACATTTACTAGTTTTACAAAAAAACATATTTATTCATTGTTGACAGATATTTAAAAAATATATGCTTAAGTGACCACTGTGTCCCATATACGGGGTACACTGGTCACGATAAAGGGGCTACAGTGGTCACTATTTTTTATAAAAGAGCAGTTTGATTACATAAATTAAACTTAAACAGCAAACTTGAAATTAAAATATAAAGTCTAAATTAATTAATAATACCTACTTAATATAGTTACATATGTACTTATACCAATAAAAATGAACTTAAAACTTAACATACATTATAAGATGAAAATTCAAAATCATAAGAAAATTTCAAAGAACTATTTATTTTTGCGGTTCCTCCAGCAAAATTAACTCAACATCTTTTTTGTCAACAATAGGAATATCTTCCACAGGCGGAAAATCAAACTTATCCATGTGTTTTCTTAAAAATGAAACTACAAGTTCATCTTGAAGTATTTCTTTTACTTGACCAATGTAAAATCTTATTTTTTTTGTCGTAAAACGCATTAATACAAAACCGTCAATCTTGATTTCTTCACAAGTACCTACTTTGTCATTTTCAAACGACATATCACTGTCTGTTGAATTTGAAAGTTTCAAAATTGACTCACAGACAAAATTGACCGTTCAGATAAAAACATGTAAAATACACTTACGTTCATAAGAATAATTTATATCCTACTGTAATATTGCATATAAAATCATGTTTACTGATGGAGGCCACAATAAAAATATTGGGGCACAGTGGTTAACCCTTTTGAAGCATAAAAGCAGTGACCATAGAACCCCGTAAACCTCGTGATCACCGTGCCCCATAACTAACCTTAAAAATTAATTAAATTTAATAAGAATTTTCTAACTTTTTTATCAACATTCTATTCATCATGGGTTAATAATTCATATAAAAACATTGGATTTGCATATTTTACAACATGTGCACTCTAATAACAAACAAGAATTAAACCAAAAAGTATAAAGTTTTCAGTTTTCAAACTTTACAAATCTGTTGACAATAAGTTTGTTCATTTACTCACAGATGAAAAAACCTATTTATAAAGTTGCTTAAAAGTTATTGAAAAGTGACCACTGCACCCCTATGACCAGTGTGCCCCGGCCTCCCCTACACAACACAACACTCGCGCACTCACACGCATAAAGGCCTTATAAACCGAACGAGCATTCCTCGCAAACACGAATAATACGACGCCGTAATTTAAAATTCGAACCACTAAAACAAGCACTACCGATCTGTACCAAGAACGCGAAAGATCTGAAACAGTTTTGCCAGAATTCTATATATAAATGCAATCGAGTGATTTACGGACAATAGGAAATCCCGCTTTATTTTAATAACATTCAGTTGTTTGTTCGCACTTCGATAAGATATGAAAGTAGCACATGTTTTATTAGTTGCTTTGTATTTTAAAGGTCGCATAGAAATGCAATTAAACTTTTATCTGGTTTATGGTTTGTAACAGGAAATTTTCAATGCTTAAGGTCACACGAATAGCTTTTAAATTAAAAGTCGAGTAAATTTATAATTCTGCGGTATAAATGCAGTAGATAGTGATTATTCAAATAATTTTACTGCATAAAAAATACATAATTTTAGAATAAATTTCCTAAAAAGTACATATTTTAAAAATTTTCAGATTATCTGCATTTATTTTTATCAAACTTCACTACGACCCCTGTAATAGCCCAAGTTCCCATCGCACAAAAACCTACCTCACAACACTACTAATATTTTCTTAGATAATATGGTGGGAAATATTCCACCGGTGGCAGACAATTGAATTTTGAAACTTGCTACTTGATAAAATGTATTATAGACTTTAGAGAAATATCAATTATTTAAAATTATTGTGGTCTGCCTCGCAAACCCGGCAGGCCTCCCTCCAACTGAATAAATTTTCAATGTCGCCTACTGTATAAAACTACATCGCGTTGTTTTTTTTCAAATCAGTTTTAATTGTCTTTTACATGAATATATATGTCTACCGATGTAAAAATGTACCCAAGTATGGTAAAATTAGGGGTGAAAATTCGAAGGGATGACACCCCTTACAATTTTCATCCCTAATTTTTGTATCATAATGTAGGTCTCGAACGGCCATTTACAAAAATATATAGTTTGTTGGCGATAGCTCTTGTTGTTTCACAGATAACAAGCAAAACCGAACAAAGTTCTAATTTTCAAGGGTGGATTTCTTGATTAGGGTTGACTAGTACTACAATCCTGCAAAGTTTCAAATTTTTCTGAGATTTTCACCTGCCTAACCTTCCTTGTTAGAGTATATGTACAATCTAATCATTAATTATTTTACTGATGACGTGCATCGGAATAAAATTTGAATGACCTATATAGGTATATGCGAAATTAAGTTATTCTGGTTATCTACTGTTTGTAATTAAGCCACCTTTCCACGTATACAATTGTTATGGCGGATATTGTTGGGCAGACAATTCTGCAGTAATGTTGACAACTTAGCGCGAAAACATGCATGCATGAAGACACCAAAAAAAAGTGTTGGCAATAATGTCGAGCACAAATGCTGTTCTAGCGTAACCAGCAAAGCGCGGTTTTCTCGAGATCAATGGCCCGATTAAATTTAAAATAAACTCAAAATCTATAAAGTTCATTGCAACAAAGTTTTCACAGTTACTCCGTAGCCCCGCAGATCGGTCATCGAGGAACTGCATGCACGAGTAATGCACGACTTTGTGCCCGACATTGTCCCATACAATATTACGAACAATGTGGAAACGAGGTTTTAAAGTAGTGCAATTACAATGGAAAATTTAGAAGTGGTTAAGTAAAATATGTACCTATACTACTACCTATTGACACCGATAAATTCTAGCGAGTTACACCAAAACCACTGCATGTTCACCTGAAGTTACAGTTTGAAAGTGAATACGCACTTCGCAAACTAGGTATTAAACGCCACTTTTAACCAAACGTCGGGTTTAATTACAATTAGGTACAAACTCTTCGTATTATATAAGAGCATGATGACTAAACTAACTCGTATTCTTAAATAGACACTACTTTATCGAAAATAAGATATCTATAGAAAAACAATTACAACGGACAACTTTTTTAAGTAATAGGTAGATAACCACAAAGTTAGTCGCATTCGGAAAGTGGTCAATTTATAGAGGTTATTCACTTTTACAGTTTCTACTTCAGTTTGATGGCCATCTAATTTTGTTATTTACATACGTCGCGATTTCTCTACGTCGTGAACAAAAAAAATTACTTTTTAATTTTCTTCTATCTATGTTTTATAAACCACACAAAAACATTTAAATGATACATTTGAGTCGTTAAACGTAATCACCAACGAAGTTATTTCGTCCACCTTTTCATCCCGTTTGTAATTAAAAGCTTCTCCATTTTATACAAGTTTTAAGAATAAATGTTTAATTCATAGTTTAATACAAAGACGACGCTAATTATAGCAATAATATAGTTAATGACATTGCCCGTCTGAATGCTACAGTATCTATGCACGCAACGGAGAAAACGACCGCTAGAGTAAAATACAACGACGTCCTCATTTACATCAAACGCATTCACGTACGCACGCACTCCAACTTAAATTATGGTACTTTAAGACACATATTTTCAAACAAATGACTAAAAACAGTTAGATTAATTAAGTTCGAGTTAAGGTAATACAATTTCTCTGTAAGGAGGATATTCTCATTTATAAAACGAGTACAGTACAATATTTATTACGAGGGAGCCTTGAAAAGTCCATTGTTCGAAATAGCGACGATGAGAAAAATGCAATAAAGTGAACATGCGGATGATCATTATTTACAATAAATGAAAAGCTTTTGCTGGCCTATCGCGATGCAACAATAACGCGTTTCCGTTGAATAATAAAATCAAAGTACTTATCGTGTAAAATGTTAAAAATAGGTACCTAATTAAAATCAATGTGTAGGTAAACGACCAGCTTCGACCAGCCTGAAAAAAATATTACTGCCGGTCTAATGCCAGCATTATACGCCAAATGTGAAACCGTGCGACTCTTTCGTCCGCCCAAAGGAAAACGATTCGAAAACGTATAGCAATCGGCAAACAAACGATAACTTTCGAGACCCTGCTTGGACCTAAACACGCTCGAAGAGAGCTCTCTCTCTCTTGAAGAGGGCAGTCGTTGAAATCTTTTGTGTTTAAAAGACAAGTTACGTATTTAAACTGTTGTCGTTTCTTTATAACCTCATTTTATAGACATACAGATAGCCCTCGGTTTACAACTGTTAATTTTACCCCGATTCACCAATAACACTGCTCGCTTGCATATGCTACGATTTTCAGATTTGACTGGAAAACAAAACTAACTGGCATATTATACAATCACGTACACTACATTAATCCCTATTCTTTGTATTTGTATTTATTTTGTATTTATACATTATTTGCATAGGTATTTATTAATAAATAATGTATAACGTTTAAATATAAATTTATAAATTTGTAACCTTTTTAAATTAAATAGAAGTCTACTTTATTAAAACATAAACAATAATAAATAACTTATTAAAATATAACAGAAATAAAAAAATACTACTTAATAATAATATTAAAAATGTTCTCGAAATACTACCCCAGAATCGATTTACGACGGTGACGTTGGAACATAATATGCTCATCGTAAGATCGAAGACTACCTATAGTTCTGTTATTAATAATCTGACTGTTTTTTTATAAACATATTTGTACATTTAATAATTTCACTATATCGATGGCGTTTTGTCAAATGGGCGCAACCTACACTGTTTGTAAAAATGAATTATTCCGACTATCTTATGCATCTAAAACAAGGGAATCATCTGTTAAAATGTGCTCTCCCGTAAAATTTACTTTTTGTGGGTTACGCTCTTCCGGAAAAACTGCGTCGGTATATATATATATGTTGCAGACAAATAGTATTTCAGGAAAATAGCTTTTGACTAAACAAACACTATATACCTGGGCAATAGCTTCATATATTTATTTATATTCAAACGCCATTTTCCTAGACGAATAGTATTCGACTGAACCACTGTTGGGGAAATAGCATTTTGGAAATATTTACAATTAAAAAGTGTAGGTTAGGGATGGTATATTAAAGTAGATTGACTTTTATGTTACAATATGGATTTAAGTGTATATGAGTGATAGATGTCTTCGTACTGTAGATGAAGTGAGTTTAGACTAGTGCAGACTAGATGAGCTTATGTTAATGTAGTTGAGGCGAGTTTAGGCTAGTGCAGACGAGGTGGGCGCAATTTTAAAATCGGTGCATTTTCCTTTCGACGAATTATTATCGGTGAACTTTCCGACAGTGAATTGCAATCAGTGAACCGATTCCAAGAATCCGTTTCCTAGATTCAAATTTACAATACAAATTTATAGTATATTGCACAATAATACAGATATGTTGTGTTTGCCTAATAATAATTCAGGCAAATACTATTTGCTTGGTTAAATACTACGAGGTCTGACCAATAAGTAATGAGACTGATTTTTTAGCCGTGCTTGTGGTAACACTGCGAACCTGAAACTTCGGTCGGTTAATCTCCCATCCCTCCTCTATCGATACATGTGCTCGCGACTTTCGTACGTTCGTTAGATCTCCAGCTGTGTTGTGTTTTCGACAACGGGTTTATAAGGCGTGTCACGAATATGGAACGACGTAATATTGAACAGCGGTACGCGATTAAACGATGATGATTTGCTTCTTTGACAGCAAAGGAATCGTGCACAAAGAGTTTGTACCACCTGGGCAGACCGTCAACCAACATTTCTACCTGAAAGTACTCGATCGGCTGCGAAAACGAGTCATTAGAGTCCGTCCAGAGATTGCCAAAACGTGGATCCTTCATCATGACAATGCTCCATGCCATCGTGCCTTTAGTGTGTCGCAGTTTTTGACCTCTAAAAACATCGCAGTGTTGCCGCAAGCACCCTATTCGCCAGATATGTCACCCCGTGACTTCTTCTTGTTCCCCCAAACAAAATTGGCCATGAAAGGAACGCATTTTGAGTCCATAACTGACATCCAGACCGTCGTGACGAGGGTATTCCAGGACTTTCCAGTCGAAGCCTTCCAGAAATGTTACGAAAGCTGGAAGAAACGTTGGAACCAGTGTGTAGTTGTGGGAGGGGAGTACTTTGAAGGGGATCACATCAATGTACCTTAATTTTTAAATGTACGTATTTTATGGACTTAGTCTCATTACTTATTGGTCAGACCTCGTAGAGTATTTATCTAGTCAAATATAAATTTAATAATACTTGAGACTATTTGCCTAGTCAAAAGTCCTGAAATAACTATTTGCCTGCGACATGTATGTATATTTTGACGACGATGCCGTTGCGCCGACACCGTAATTATGGTACAATAAGATACTATACGGTACGACCAACGTCGCCGGAGGTATGTGTGCACGTGTCCATCTAACTTTACAGTATCCCGTACCGTAATTGCGGTGCGGCAGCGGCACCTTACGTTTAAAAAACGCAAGAACGCACATTTCAAAAAATGCAATTTTCAAAAATTTGCAAAATTCAAAACTCATCTTTATCATTCGATGCGCGCAACAACTAAGCTTACTATTAATATTGATACTTTTCCTGATAAACAACCCTCCTGCCGAAGTTAATAGAAAATACGACAATGTTAACAAACCTTTTATAAACGTACACGTCTATGTGTAATCAGGATGTTCTCCTCCTCTTTGATACATACACGTGCGTTTCAAATTGCATTTCTATATTTAATGAGAAGGGCAAGCGAATCTGCACTCGCATGAATTTCATAAGCTGAATACTGAATAAAGAAGCAGGACAACAATACGTACATACACGTGAACTTCTGTTTAACTACCTATATAAATCTACATAAGTATATAACACATCTCTAAACCGGGCTAGTGGGCAGTAAGGCATTAATGTCTGATAAGCTGAAGCGGCACTGTAAATTAACATTTGCATATCTTCTACGTACCTACCGTTTTTTAAGCGTGTCGTATACCTATTAAAACCAAGTTATGTTTTATGTATGTAGGTATATTATTTTTTTACGTAAAGGACCGTTCGATAACCTGAATTTGTAAGTAAGTTTTTTTTTTAAATTTATTTATAGGTGCCTATAAATAAATTAAAAAAAAACATACAGGCAAAATGGAACATTTAAAAAAATTAATAATAAAATTGCAGATAACACTCCCCCAAAGTAGTTATACTAAAAATTACGTGTGTGTGTGTGTGTGTATGTATTTCTGAACGATTAAATTCGAAACTTGGGCCTGTTAAAAATTACGTATTTCCCCATTATATTTATGCTAACTGACATTTTATGTTTCAATTAATTACGTTTTATTATTAAGACTGACGTTTCAATTCTAGTTATAAAGAGAACCGTCCAAACATCTTTCTGTATAAGTTACCACATAGACCGACCAACATATGTATTCATCTGACCGTGATTACGTTCGGGCACGATCTCCTGTGGAATTTCTAATTAAAGGTGTCATATGCATGCGTTCCCTTGCGGAATTTATATTTAGAGGGATCAATTTATACGGTAACATAAATACGTTTGTTTACAATAAACGTATGTATCGCGCTTATAGATGTCTCCATAAAAATTAATATTTGAACGCAAGACGATTTGAACGTTCTACGGTAAATAATAATTTTATGGCGATGCCTCTATAGGTAAGCATAATGAAATCACCCTTGTTCGGCGGCAAGGTATATAGAAAATAAAGTTTAATCGTTTTATCGATCCGGCAACGGTACACGCGATTGGCTAATTATTACCTTGCATGCATGCTCGAACTTCTATAAACTACCGATTATAACCAAAGTTTTTCTAATCAAGGGTTGAGAATCCTTTTAAATGGAGTTAAATGACTTTAACGATACTGTTAGTTTGCTCTTAAAAAGTCGTAGGAAATTACCTGATTATCTAAATCAAGTTGAATGTTTTAGTGGATATTTTAACTGGTCAGTCACTTTTCCATTTACTTCCGATATTTATTTTTCTGTCGAAACTGTTAACGTCGGCGTCGTAACAGCGTTTTTACTTAACGATAATAAAGTACAATAAATCATATTTTCTCGTGCATGGGCCGTACTTTTTTCCCCCAAAAAATAACTGATAAAATGAGGGAGCGGCCTGCGAGATATGTTGGAAATTTCAAAAATAGGACCCACTCACATAACGTGTACAAAAATGACGTCAAAACAATGAGTTTCTATAAAAATCTATTTGTTTTGACGTCATTTTCGCATACGTTGTATGTAAGCGAATGGTTTGAGAATTGGGCCCCCGCGATTCTTACCGCGAGGCGATTTGAGTCGCGCGACTCGTTTCTACTGAATTTTGTGAAATTCGTCCTTTGTTTACTTCAGTCTTTGTTGGAGCAAAACAAACAAAGCTAATGTTAAAATTCTAACAAATTGTGTGAATTTCTTGTTGCTTACTAATAAAACTATCTAATACAATATTTATGTGAATAGTTGATGTATTTCAAATTTTCTTAAACTAAAAGGAAGTCGATGTTTAAAAATGTAGGTAGGTAGTCATTAATAATTGCAATATTACGGTTGTTAATAATTTCTTATGCACCCCCCGCGTATTGCAACTATAATCATAATGGGGAAAGTTTTAAAACCCCTTTTTTCACATTCGCGATTTATAATCTCCACTTTCTACCGCATTAATATTTGACATTTTAATCTTTAGTGTGACAGGAACGTAATATGTGTGCGGGACTTACACTTAAGCCTATAATGTAAAATGCGAGTAAAAATTCAACTTCACAGCTTTAAAAAAAGTATGTATGCACCTATAGGAAATTACGTATTTGAACAGTTCAACTGGTTTTAGCAAAACCAATTTTATTTTCGATATTTAGATGAGGCTGTTTAAATAGCGCGCAAAACAAAATGAAATATCAAAATCATATTCTGTACGAAAATAATAGGCTTTTTTCCGAGATTTCGCGAAAATTTTAAATCAACGGAAAGCGCGTAGTTTGTCATTATTTGTTTTGTTTTACTGGAAAAACGACTTTTCTCGACTGTGCTAGGATATATGCGAGTTTTGACTGAAAAACAACTGCAGAGCTTTAAAAAAGTGTTCTGTCTAAGAATAAGTTATTCTTATATTACAAACTTAAAATTCCTTAATTATATAAAATGGTTATTTACGAAAATTATGACAAGTATGATATGGATAAACGCATATATTCGATATGGAGAAAATATGGGCGAAGCAATAGGTAATTTGTTTTGTATTAGAAACCAACATGCAATACTGTATTTTCGAAAGGAATTTAACTGCCCAAAGATATCTAGAATTATTACATATATATCTATCGCGGATTTTACAGCGTGTGACAGAAAGTGAAAGACAGAATATCTACTTTCAGCAAGATGGTGCTCTAGCACATAATGCGAAAATTGTTGCTAATTATTTAAATACAAATTTTCTCAACAAATGAATATGTACATATGGTGCAGTTTTGTAGCCAGATTTTTTTATATGGGAATTTAAAAAAAATCATATTTACAAAAATTGATACGAAATAGTAGACGATTTGCGGCAAGCTGTCTCAGATGCGTTTGCAAAGATTAAATCTCTTTATCTTATAAATGCTGTTAGAGGTATGAAAAAGAGATGTCGTTTGTGTTTACAACACAATGTAAATCAATTCGAGCAATTTCTATATCTGTAACAAGTTTTTGTAAATTTTGCCTTTTTCGTAGTGTTATGAACTTAATTTTTTTTGGACAGTTTATTGTTAATTTCATAGCTATGTTGATGTTAAATTTAATAAATTTCGTTTAAATCTTAATAATTACGTAATCTTTTATAAAATCAAATATCAAATAAAAATCAAATAGTGATTAATAATTTTTGATTTGGCCATTGAAATCGGCACAAAAAAGTAGGACAAAGAATGTGGAATCCGCAACTCTCTATTATTTTGTAATAACAGAGATACCTTGCAAATACAACGAAAATGGGACATCCTGTACATAGGTTTCGAGGTGTCGAGTCGGCATTAAAAAAAAGCTCGCGATATTAATTTTTCCAGAGCACACTAATTTTAACTTCAAATCGATAAAGCGGTAGCTTTTGCGATTTCTCATGAAAAAAAAATAGGAAAAAGCGAAGTTATTGGATGTATCCGACCGACCCTTGGCAGTATTCAACAGGGAAATGAATCACCCTTTCGGCTCGTGCTCTATCTGGGTTAAAGTTCCCATAGAGTTACATTTATCTTTATGGGAACGGCACAGCGCCCTTGTTCGTTCCTTTTAATTTTAAATAAAAAATTAACATATTTATTTAACCGTTGTAATTTAAACTCGCTGTTTACGTGTTAACGAGCTTTCGATATCGGGTATTGCCCTTAAATAGCTCCTCGCTTTACTGCCGCTAAATGGGACATTTAGCTTTATCTGGAATAAACCTCTAATATTTCAGTATTAATAATGAAAGGATTTGTTTATCGCAAGCATTATTATAAACACGGGTTATACCGAAAGTAAACCGATTAAGATCGGTAACGAGTTTAATAAACGCTAAGTATTTGTAACAAATTTCCATAAATTCGTAATTTGGTTTGTGTATATATACGAAGTAGGTAGGTATTACGGAATTATTTATTTTAATATCGATAACGATTTTGTCGTTTCTCGTTTTATTTTAAAGCGTAAGTTTTCAGGAAGGGCACAATAAGTTAACATGGAGAGCTATTAGTGAACACATATATTTAGCCTAAGGCTTAAAAGGGTTAGATATTGTTTCACTTGCACATATTTCATCATTAGCTCGAGACATCCCGAGCGATATATAAGTTCTTGCTTTCTCCTAGCTGAAAGGGAAAGCGTGTAACAGAAAATAAATTACATGTGTGTACCCTTTTAGTATACAGAATATAGAAATTACTAGTATTTTGTTTATCTACGTCTATACGTTATTGCAAACATTTCTTGCCGAACTTTTTTCTTTTACGTTAAAACTTACCCCTTAAAAATGTTCGACGCGACACGGCGCCGCGGCGTTTTAAAATTTTAAACAAAATTAAATTACGTTCGAAAATAAATGGCTCAAAAGGAATATGACGTGAAAAAATAATATTTTCTCATGTAATTGCGCTACAATTCTCTTGTGTAACAGATTTCCTCTTGGCAATAAAATATTTTATAACGCTGTAAAAGTGTTGGCTCCTGCTGCTAGCTAGCGAAGTAAATTAATTTATATATCTTCAATTTAGTTAGGTGCCTATTCGAATATTTTGTAGAATTCAAATTTTTTTTATTTAATAAACACGATAATTTGGGAACGGTTTCGATCGCTTAAGTAGCAGTAGCCTCTGCTCTCTATATGAAATCCGGCGTGATTGTTCCCGAACCCGCCATTTGCAGCCGCAACGGTTCTTTTGTTCTCGTTAATTGAATTTGTAGACGATTGTTAAATTCAGCCAACCGGGCTTTATATAGATTTCTTAGACTAGCGCCGATTTAAGTTCTGATCGCTTTATAATGCGGCCCCCGAAGATTTTCCCGATGCGTTCCCGACGGATTGTAATTATAATTATCCATTAATACATATAACGAAGTTGATATAATGCAAGTAAGCCTACCTTTTTCCAAGTAAGAACGAATTCGGACGTCTGTTGCCTAGTATGAATTAATTAAAATCGGGAAAACTGTAGAAATTGTAAAAAAAATTGAAAGTGATTTTCGCGATAGTTTCCCTACGAGAAATGAATCTTCTGGGTTTTTAATATTTAACCTTGATTAGGTAAATACGTTTTTGAAACCGTTACTTAATGATTTAGCAACAAGTGATAGGTAACGTTTTCGCGTTCATTTAGAACCCCGAACTTTCTGCGTAATTACATCATCACTCAATGTCTATCAAGGTGTCACGCAATGACAGATGTACGCACAACTATTCCCTTTTATAACAATTACGTAGGAGGCAGCATGAAATTTGTAGCTTCATCCGTCTTTTTACAGCAGTTCTCTAAGTAAGGCGAAGTTTATACATAGCCGGGAAAAATAAAATTCTTCTCGAGTTTAAGGAATTCTTGCATTTTTTATAGTTTAATTAATATTTAAACTCGTTTAATTTTCCCTTGTCCCAATTAATTTTAATATTTTCCCTAAGTCGGAAAAAGAAGAGACCGTAGGAAATTGCCATAAATTACAGTTTTGATGAGGGCACAACTTCTTGATTGTATCTAATTTATGAAATTACCGACACATGAAACGTTTTAAGAGGTTAATGTTCGAAGAAAAATTATATAGTTGGAAAAACTTTTACCGCTTAAGTTAACTACAGTTCGGGTTAGGCTGGGGCTTATTAATAATCTGTCGAGACCGAACTTTCGAATGCTAATTAATTATTAATTCCGTAAATTCGTGTTTTCTTGATTACCTACCCTAAACATTACAAACAAATACGGTCAGGTGGGTTAATTTTAAATCGGACGTAAATGTAAATGAAGAAAATTTTTAAATTCGCCGCGGATAGTTGTTTATCGTAAATGTTATCGAGCATCTTGCGAATTAAATCAAGATTTAATGGGGGGGATCGTTAATGACGTGTTAATCAAAAATTACACCTACAAAGATTACCTAACTGACCTTGAACAACGTTTAAACTCGAAAAATGTCCAGTTTAATACCTGTTTAGGATTAAATATAGGTATGTTTTTAATCAGAAAATTTGTAACGTTACCGTGTTAAATTTGACGCCTTAAAAATAAAAATAAAAATATCGCAATCGATAGGAGTCAGTACTTAAAACTAACATTTTAGCGGCAGTAAAATATGTCGAAATGTCTGTATAAAATATTTTATGTAAGTACAGATAAAATATGGAAAAATAAACTTAACAAATTCGATCTCGAGATTTCCCAAACGTGTAATATATAGACACTCCCGAGAAGCCTCTAACCGAAGCACGTTGCGCTACATTTTACCTGTACATCTGAAAGCAATTACATTTATTTTTGCATGAGACCGAAATACAAGAGGAGAAGAAGAAAAAAACGTCGACGTACGAATTGAACTCAGTTACGGTCTAACTTTATTGCATCCGCAATATATTCTCATCGTAATGGGAAATTGCATCAGGTTCATGAGAGGAGTTTCTCCTTGTATCTTACAGGTTTGCAACGTGTTTTCATCCGGAGATATTACGATTCTCGGACTTTATAACATTTCAAATATCAATATTACGAACACGCCATATGTTCATTCCACAAATCCCGAAATCGCAGATATCTTTTCAATCTGTTACGTTTTTGTTGACGTTCTAGCACGAAACTCATTCTTGACATGTTAAGTGAAATAAATAATTTTAGTTTCGCTGATAACTCGGCGTTTCCACCTTTTTAATTCTATTTATACGAAGCATTAGTGCGAGAAATGATAACGACTCGCACTGTATTATTTAGCATTACTTAACCGGTGTTTTAATGTTATATTTTTCGCATATTTCTGGAAATATAGGTATAGTATACGTAGATATCATAAGAATTATAAAAAAAATAGGTCACGTGATCTTTTCAGCCGTAACATGTCGTGTTACACTATACTTACATACCTAATTATCTATTTTCTTAAATGTTTTTTTTTTAAATTGGTTACATGCGACTACACTTAAGTAACCAAATCGGTAATGATAAATAATGTACGAGTAAGAGTTTCGAACTGCATTTCTTCAATTTGAATGAAATCTAATCAATTTTACGGTTTGATAACAAAAAATACGCAATACAAAATACCTATCCACGCCAAGAAAAGCTATCGTTTATTCATTACCGTTACAGAATTCATATTTCTCCAATTCTGCAAATATTGCAGACGCAGAATGTTGCGAATAAATTACAAATGCTGCGGTGCAGCGGAATAAACTTTTGCGTTAACCCTCAGTTTTCGGCGTAATTTTAAATTCCAATTTTCCTTTCTCCTATTACCAACTCTCCCTCTCTTTATTCTGCTTGTAAGCCGAAAGTCGATTTAAGTTTGACACGTACGTCTCTGTAATATTTATACCAATCCAATTACAGATAATGGACAAAATTAGTCTACGCCGCCCATCGAAATGAACGACAAATCAAAGTTGGGACTAATTTCAAATATTTACCTAAACACGAACTTTTTATGGGAACATCACAGATGAACAAAGAGATCCCTCGGTCGTTCACTGTTAAAATTCAATTCATGCACGATTGTATTAATTAAATACCAGCGTATAGATTGAACTCGATTTAGTTGTTTACATTATTTATAATTAATGAAGTGTTAATGTTTATTTTGTCCGACGAATGAATTTTTTACGTCCGCTACAAAATATTTTATCCAACGAGATTTATAAATTTAAATACAAGGTAATAACAGTTTACTGTACTTATCGTTTGTTAGGAATTAATTTTTTTGGGCAATTATTTAACTCAATTCGTTCGAAATAAAATGTTTTAAATCGTTTATGTTATTATTAGAAAACGTAAATAATAATATGGGCAATAAATTATTCTAATTACTTACATAATTCGATTTGTGCAAATCGCTTTTAACGCGCCTCGATTGTTTCACATTAAGTATATACAAGGTGTTTCAGAATAGGTATGGTAAATATTTTAGGAGGTGATAGTACTTATGAAATATTCTGAGTAAGAGGTTCAAATAAACCAGTGTCCAATTTTCGATGGGTGTGAAGATACAGCCGTTTACAGAAAATATAAATTGTTTTACTCGAAATAGTCTGTCACTTATTATTCCTCTTAAAGCGCCATGTTTACGTGACTATGAGTTTTAGCCCTGAAGATGGTGGCGGAGCAGGCCACCGAAATATTGACAACGCGTGTAAGATGGTGAGTACCCGCTTTTGGTTATTCTAGATATTTGGAGGGTTCGTGTGCGGACCACATATCGGACTTTGGTGGCTGGAAAGATCTGGATGGTCCAAAGTACAGGAGTGCCAAAAGGAGTTAAGCACCTGGAGATAGTAAATATAATAAAGGAATTAATTAGCAGCAGTTTCTTACATGCCGAAAACTATTGATGTGCAGATGAATTCAATAAAATATACCCAGCAACCTATAAATCAAAGAGGTTGAAGCGATAACATAAACTTCGAAAATCTAATCGTAAATTTCGTTAAAATCTTGCACGTGAATATGAAAAAAATAAACGTTAAAGTTCCTATCGAAAATTTTGAAATATTTATTCACTTTTTTTAAGAATCTTGTTTGTCGTCGAGGAGTAAATCGCATGGGAAACTACGAAGAAGTAGTACATAGAAAAAATATAGGGTAAGTACGAGAAAGCACATATTTTTATTAAAAAGCAAGTGTATACTAATTTGCAACGCGGTTTGTCCCTGGCTCGTTAAAAAAAGTGCTATAGTTGAAATTATGAGAGAATTCCGATATCGGGTTAGCGCTTTTATTCAAGCGCGACGGTCGAACATGCAACTTTGTCGTTTTTACACATGTTATACGACAAAGACGGAAAGAAATTTGTTGTGTTTAACTCCGCAGGTGGCGAACTAAAACCTACACTGTACGTTAAAACGTAGGTTCAATTTAAGTACATGCGTTAGAAGAAGACGCAAAAGTGCATCGGCATGTCGTTTTTAAAATGTTACAAACTTAACTAAATTAAATTGAATAATTCCCACGTATTAAGTTATTTTTGTAACATTTACCCATAATTGTACACAAAAAAGAAGAATTCCAGTTAAGAAAATTGAAATTCAAAGGTTTTTTTTGATGTCAAAAAACGTTTTAAATTTCAATTTTACACAAAAAAAGACGAACTTTACTTCACAAAATTCAAAAACTAAAATTTTACAGTTTTTTGTCTTTCAAAAAAACTTTTTAACTATAACATTACACAAAAATTGTTTTGCTAATTGTAGCAGATTCCCTAATCACTGTTATCATAATTCCAATCACTGTCTTCTGTATCACTCCCACCGACAGAAATTATCAACGGTTCCACCATTACATCTAACAGTTTTTCACGTGACCACCCATCCAAAATAAGTTTTTCAGTATGCAAAATTGTTTTTTTCCAAATATCAGCATCGCATTGTTTCAAAGACTTCTCCCACATTTGCAGTATATTATCATCAGAATGTCCTTCTCTACCAATGTTTTTATCATAAAATGATTTGCAAATTCCCCAAATGTTTTCAATGGCATTGAATTGACAATGATATGGAGGTAATCTGAGAATAGAATGGTCATGTTCTAGCATAATGTTATCAACTACGTAGCATTTTTCACCTTTATGTTGCTTGGCAAGATTCAACAGATCTACCTTTAGATTACTTTCACAAAAAGGTATATTTTTATTTCTTAGCCAGTTTTGTAAATCAACTTTTTTGAACTCCTGAACTCATACTTATCCGACCGGTATTTTCTTGTCAGATATGGCCGCGCATTAACACCAACCTATCCTATCTACTCTGGTGTTCCACAAGGGAGTGTACCGAGTCCAATTGTATACCTTTTACTTACGACAGATCTCCCTAATCTACCTGGAAATATGGTACTATATTCGCCGATGACATGGCAACCCTCTCATCGCACACTGACCACAACGTAGCTTCTCGCCATCTACAAGTTCGTTTAGATATAATTTAGCGCTGGTGCAAAATATGAAGAATCAAAATAAATCCAGATAACATTCACGCTTGACGCTTAACAACCGACAGATCCCGCAAGCTGATGGTGCCAAGTATCTTGGTATCCACCTCGACAAGAAATTGACTTGGAGGGACGCATATCTGGGCAAAACGCAAACAAATGGGTCTCAAATTACAAACGATTTACTGGCTAATAGGACGTCGTTCACAACTATTTCTGAAGTACGAGCTACTTCTTTATAAGACAATGCTTAAACCCACATGGTCGTACGGCATACAGCTTTAGGGTACCGCTAAAATTTTGAGAAGATTTCAGTCAAAAGTCCTAAGATCTATAGGAAACGTTTCCAATGAAACCATTAGGAGGGATCTTGAAGTTCCCACAGTATATCAAGAAATTCAACGGTTTAGTGTCCGTTATCGAGACCGCATTAGTGGTCACCTAAGCACCTTAATGAAGTATCTAAACGAAAGTGATAATTAAGTGCAACTAATACGTTTCAAACTTTCTGATCTTATAAACAGATTCGAACAACACTCCATGTGTTACATGTTGTATGTTTATCGTATTCAGTACTATTAAACTACTTTAATGTCTAATATAGGTGAGCATCACTGGATGCTCAACCTTCATGTCTATCAACCCTGTCAAACTATCTACTGAATGTCAACTTATGACAGATTGTAGTGTCAATAAATAAATTAAAAATATATAGGAAATAGTTTTAGAAACAAATTAAGTAAATATAATTATCATTGCCTTCCTATTCCCATAAAAATAGGTATAGGTAGGTACCAAATTGAAATTGAAATTCAATAATTATGATTGATAAACAGGACCAATCACAACAGCGTTTAATGCTAATGCCAGTATCAGAATTATTATTATAGATATTACAGAATAGTAAATTAGTACAATTATGGTTATAATCGAATAGTGCTGCAATCAAAACGTAACACTGAACAATAAAGAAACGCCTGACAAGTTCAGAACGAATTAGTTTTCGTACAAATTATTCACGTAAGAAGTATAAATTCTAAAATGCTCCGTCAAGCATGAATTATCTGGGGGCGAAGTATCAAGAATTAGCTTTTCCCGTTTCCCGTTTATACTAACATCGTTAACAAAGTTTCAACAATATTCTATTGAACGCTAATTGCATTAAAAGTTACGAATGATAAATAAACTTTGTTTCTGGTCGTAAAAAAAAAAATTGCACATAGGTAGGTATCCGTTATCGGAAGATAAAAATAAAAACGAAACATTTTAATTTGTAGGTATCCCCTCGCGACACCTATAACCTATCTATCGTTTAATGATGACATTGGACCGGAATAATAGACCGTGTGATCATTCGCAAAGCCAACAGTCACCACTAATTGCCTCTAAGCGGATTTTAGCTAACGGGCCGGGGAAATCTATGGTATTTGATGTACGAAGCAAAATCTCTCTGGCTGAAGTTTCCGAATTAATTATTATTTTAGCGTTTCTCTACTTACATTCACTTGTTAACTGTAAATTAACTTCGGGGTCTTCATTGTGGACGTAAATGTCGTGCGAGCGTAATTAATGTATCGGTTGCTTCATTAAGTGCACATTTATATATCACGACGATATACCTGCGTATTAATAAAAATTTTAATGGTAATTATTGTCGTAAATCTTATATGCTTCGTGACTTAAGAAGAAATGGACAATTTTCTACGAAGCACGGAGCATCGTCTTTTAAAAATTAATACGTATGTAAATTGTTTACGTATATTATTTTTTATTAAAAAAAAAAAACGTAGATACTTAAAGATCGTCGACTTATTAATTTATTGAATTAAAAATTTAATAAACGTTATTCAATTTATTTGTTTATTTACAAAAGGTAGATATTTTTGAAAATAGAAACGACGTCGACGTCCGTAATTAATAAACCGCATAAATCATTTGAAAATGCCGAGACAGTAAAATTATATCAGCGAATAAAAGCTATAGAACCTTAATTCCAATGCACGCATATTTTAAAGACAACTGCAAAATTAGACAGTTCGTTTTAAACTTCAAAGTGAATAGCAACGTACGAAATTACACCTAAAGGTGTGTTTTCTTTCAGTTAGGCTCTATAAGTAACAGCTGGAAGTATTCATCATGAAATTAATGGACCTGACATGACAAGGGGTTCAACAAACACCATTTTAATAGTTAAGTGTGTAGTTAGTGTCGATTTAATAGCTCCGCGATTTAGTTGTTTTGTTGAAAACAAATCTATAAAATCACATTTCGACGTCGCTTAGTTTCGACGTCGTTTTATTAAAGTCGTATTGTTTATTATATAACATAAAATTCATCAGGACTACGTTTGCTCCTAATATGTTATTAACGGTCCCTCGATCAAACAGATTCAGTTTCGCGGTTTAAGTTCCTTCTGTAATAATGAGCTGCCTGTGACTGCGCGAGGCTTCGAGTTTCTATTACCGGTAGCAGATGGTTTTCCCTTAATTCTGTAATATTATATCCTGTATAATATGCCAAAATAGCCCGAGGTCCTTTATACGTCTTAATCAATATATACACTTTTAATTCTAATATCAACAAAAAAAAACACGGCTATAAAAATGACACCGTCATGATGGACATCTTGCTTCGAATATTTGTTTAATAATTTAGTTTCTTAATAATTCGCTTTAAGACGGCGCGATTTTTCTGTAAATAATTTTCGTATAGGCACTACACCTTCATTTCGAAATTCCTAAAAAAAAACGTTCTTCGAGTTAATAAACATAACGTTGATTTATGTTGTCTGCAGTTCGAATTTCGGAACTCTAGAAAAAACATTCATTAAAATGCCCTTTTAACTTAATCACCAGGCGAAATATAACGAACGTTGCAACTGAAATTTAATATACAGCGTTTTTACTGGTCTGTATATTAATTAAAAGCTCTCGGTGACTCGCAAAAAATTAAAACTATGTACGTGTAGGGTAGTAAAATTTCTTATTTGTTTTCTCCATTACATATTTCTTAAAAAAAACTTAAAAATATACATAAGTATTTCTAACTAATCGTAAGATATAAAAGTGAAACTTATAGATATCTGCATGTTACCTAAATATTTAAAATAAACTTGCTGCACATGTGTCGTCTTTGTGCGAGCAAAGGAATAGCAAATTAAATTAGGAATTTACGTAAACTACAAATTGCAATACACAACATGATAATATAAACGCCATATAAATATGAAATAAATTGAATAGAATTTTTGTTAAATGAAAACATTACGCACACGCAACGTTTCATTCGTCTGATCACATTCGGTTCTTTCGTGATAAAAATTATAACTTATAACGTTTAGGTATTGTAATTTAGGTGTAATAGAATTTTAATTTTTAAAAATTACAATTTCTGCGTGAAAGCGTTGCGAAAGTAAATTTGAAAAAAAAAATTGAAGAATCTGAGGGTTTGAATAAAATAAACATGTTGCCAAATTGATCACTGTTAATGATTTAAAAATTTTTCTAAATTGTTTTTTTTAATACATTGTAAAGTTTATGTACCATTATGAAATCACCCTGTTAAAGATTTAACTAAATTCGACGAAACGGTTAAACGAAATGATATACACAGTGTGTCGCATTTAGTATGAAGACAGCCCGATATTTTCATTATTTTTAGGACTAAGGATTTAATTTTTTCACACTAGTAGAACATTTTTAGGCGCATGTTTCGTGGTTCTCGACTTAAACGTAAGTTGAAGGGTAAGATTTATTATTATTCAGGCACCTGCGGCATACTAATTATTACTGCGAATTATACTAAGTAATAAAGTTAATAACTTAAATGACCTATATAGAAAAAATTGAAACATCTTTTTAATTTAATTTTGGTAATATTAAGATTTTAGGCATTGAAAAAATTATAACAAAAGATTTTTATCAGAAACGCCTCATATCAAAATTAATAAAAATACCTGTTACGAAAAAAGAGATTTAGAGGATTTACCTAAATACCATAACCAAATTTTAAATGATTTACAATAATTAATTATTTAAAAGTTTTTTTTTAATTCTGTTTTTTTGTCATATTTTGATGCTTTAAATGTAAAAATGGTAAAATTATAAAAGATGGAAACTAGTTAATAATTACAAAGCAAATACAATTTTGAAGATAACTCTAATCAGAGTTGAAATATATGATGGCGTTTATTAGTTGTTCAAAGTTTATTGGCTTATTACCATATTTTTTTTTTAAAAGAATATCAATTCGGCCAAAGAATTGTATCTTTATTATACAAAAAAAACAAATTAAAATAAGTCGACTTATTCCCTTGTTGCCCACAACCATAGTTTTATAATAGTGTAAAAGGAGGGGAGTTAGAAAGTAGAGATGGAGAAATTGGAGAAAGTGAGAGAAGTGAAAAAAAAAGGTGGCGAATTTTATGGGAGAGTAAGGAAAGCAGGAAAAGAAAGGTGATAAAAAAGGACGAGAGATGGCTAATGGTAAAATAATGTAAGCGTGCAGATAAAAAACGTTAGGAGGTAATCCTAGCCGACTTGGTGGTCGAGTGGTTAGGAGACTAACCTCTCGCTTGACGGGTTCTGGGTTCGAATCCCGGTACGGGTGGTGGAATATCCCCCCCTGGTAGGCATGAATGTCCCGGGGGGCACTAGAAGTAATGCCTAACGGCGGTTCCTGGTATCTTTCGGGGTGTGCTAACAAAAAAAAAAGGAGCTAATCCTAAGAGATGTTTTATCAGAAAATAGGCTTGTTTAGTGCAATTTTTATATTTTTCTTTAACACCTTTATTTAACTGTCTTTATTTCGAATTTTTATAAGATGGAAATTCTCGAAAAATACCGGATTTAACGCGAAAATTGACACCGACAGCTGGTGTGGATAATACATTATATAAGGGGTGGCCAAGCTCCTTGATAGTCCGAGCCATTTTTCAAAATTTGAAATTTTTCGCGAGCCGCAATTAAATACGTATTTAAAAGGCATGCAAAAAAGGTATTAAACATTTTTTTTTACAGAAATTATATTTATTAAATATAATAGCACAAAAATGAAAAGGGAACTCGGGTACATTTATCGAGAGCCACAAATAATCCTTCAAAGAGCCGCATGTGGCTCGCGAGCTGCAGATTGCCCCCCCCCCACATTATATAGTACGTATAGGTAAGTAAACAGATTAATTTTCGCTAATAACTTCAACCAAATCATTTTCGCAATCTATTCTTTTTATAATAATGTTTAAATTTTTACATTTCGATCATTACTTCTCGATTAGGAAATCACTCTCTCTCTTTAGAGAAACAGTGATAGGTGACCCATCAAAAACCAAACAGATGTCTTTTGAGGCATAATAATTTTATTTTTCATTAAACGCTTGAACTTATCGACGGATTTATAAAAAAATATTAGATAAGCCTCTAAAGACGCCTGTTTCGTTTTTGGTGAGTTACCTTTTACTGGTTCCTTGGAGAGTGACGCGTCCCGTTTAGCACCCCTTACTTTCTTGAATTTTTTGGGATGACATCAACGCCCACTTTGAAGTTGAAATGTGGCAAATAAGAAAATAAACCGCTAACATTTTACCTTAGCAAATAAAATCGTCGTGTTTGAGCGTTTTTGGAACCATAACTTCGGTTTCTGAACGATTTCTTTCGGTTTCAACAAAATTCATTAGAAACGTGCGAAAGTCCAAAAAATGCTACTTCTATACTTTATTGTAGGTATCAACTTGATTTTAATTTTGGATTTTTTCATTCGCGCACTTCCCTTGTTAAGTTATATTACTTTTTTATATTCAATATTAATTTTTGGCTGACAATGAGATGTGGTAAAATATTGTTAACAAAACATTAATTTCGAATGTTATTAAAAAGTGTGGGTACTTGATATGAATATGTAAATATTGCACTCGTCAAGCTCTGAAATAACTACTTTTATGAACGGAATATTCGATAAAATGTTTATTAGGTATATTTAGATATTTACAGGAAGCAGCACTATTTAAAATTAACGTTTTAGCGAGCAAAGAACCCGATAGCGCAAACCCGACATTAATGTTTTGTTTCAAACTGTCTGTCGTAAAAATATTTTTTTAGGCACCAATACAATATTGTGCCAATTTCTAATTTTCTTTAATAAATACATAATATTTTTCTGTATATAAGTACAGTATATACTTTTTTAATTGCAGGATTCGTCTACACGTTTTTTAATACTTAAGCGAATTAATCATCCAAACCAATCCCGATCTTTTTTAGTTCGAATTAACGAGGTTCTACCATATTTAACAAAGAAATGCGTTTTTCGACATACCGCGTGGTCCTCACTGTCAATTCCAATTGTTTGCACGATTGTTCTTTAGTATATACGACACTAACCCGAAAAATAAAATAATAGTAATTCACATTTAATTATTATTTTATTAGACTGTATTATTATAGATGATGTGCAGAACGCTGAAACCTCGGCTGTTCGGAAATCGATTTGTACGAAAAGTGAGTTTATTTTCCCATAAGAATTAATGCAAAATGGATTAATCCGCATCCGAAACCCAGATGATCGTTTATTTGAACGTTTATGACAACACTTTATGTATAAAATCGCATGCGAAAGCGACGAAAATGCAATAATAAAAAATAATTAAACATAAGGGCACTAGAAATTTAAGAAGTCAGCTGAAGTCGATATCTGCTGTACATAAATCTTATTGTTAGATTGGAGATCATGCGATTGCCAGTTTCCTGTTCGAAAACGGATGCGTTTTTTCAGCCGAAATTTTTTCCCGAAACCGATTTGTCGAAGAAAAGAGTCGAATCGAATCGTTCGATAACTGCGGGGCTTCATTATATTAAAATTCGTTAAATATGTTAACGTTTAATAAATACAATGCTAATAGGTACATAAAAACACGCAGTTTTGTAAAACAAAATCGCATCGATGACTTTTTGCCAAAGTAAAGTATCTTAAGTCGCAATGTTATCGAAAATGAATCGTTCCGGCTATTTTATAGAGATCTAATGCAAAGACACAATTTGCTAAAAATCTGTCAAAAAGAATTCAATATTCTTTCCACTATACAAATATCGAATTTTGTTTAGCGTAATAGCACCTATTGTTTATAATAGCTGCGTATCAGCACAAAATGCGCGCTCGTATAAAGTTTGCATTTTTGCGAATTAAGATACTCTGGCGAAACGCCATCGATATATTAAACTACTGGGCTTAAAAGTTAAAAGAGTTTGCGAGACTCTACGCGAACACTTAAGGGTTAATAGAAAACTTACAAATATTTTATGTATAACATTAATTCATTCTTGAAAATGACACAGAAAGTGTCGAAATATTGAAAATGTAATTTGATATATAACTGTCTGTAACTGTAACTAATAATAACTGAACTTTTTTGTCAAAACTAACATTCGTCTGAAATTTATCGTAAATATAAAATATGAAAGTGTCACTATTAAAAATAGTCGAACCCTTATACATTTGAAAACTATGCATCTTTACCAACAAATCTACACTAAACTGCAATTATTTGGTGGAAATTTTACGTTTCACTTTCAGGACTCGCCCATAAGTCCCTATCTAACATAAGTTAAATTAATTTTCTACACATATTAAGATCGAAATTTATCTTACAAATTTTCCGCTTACAGTAGGTAGACGTGGGAAAGTAAGCAAACTCACAATCGGTAAACTTCTCGTAACGTAAACGAATCGGGATTAAAGTATAACCTATATATTCGCATTAGCGAATTTTTAATTCAAGAGGGCAGTTTCGGGCGTGTCGGCATTCTCTTTCCAACAGAATCTACACCCCCCAATCTACGCTATCATAAAATTACATCGAAATACCGATTTATGGCCTTAAAAAACTTAAAGAACTACGGGGTCGTTATGTACTCGGATGGATATTTTTTCGCAGTTAACAAGTGAAGTGATTATCTGGAGCTTTTATAAATTCCAAAATAATATAATAACAATACGCACATAATATAATTGCCTGAATCGACGAAATATCATGCTACTACTGAAAATTTATTCTTACCTCGGATATCAAACGTTCGTTGTAGGTTCATTTGCATTCGCTTCGCTCAGAAAATAAACAAGAAATAAAAGTAAACATCAGACTTAGGATATAATGGGAGTTGCGTTTATCTTCCCCGTACTTCTACTGTCATAAGGAAACTTGGGAAGGATCAAACTGGGAACACAAATTTTCGAAAAGAAATTCTTGATATATAACCGACCAAACCAAAATAAATAATGACGAAGAAAATGCGTAGTTAATTGTTTAAGCAGCACGATTGCAAACAGTTTATAAATATCGAAATTACGAACTTGTCTGTTTGTAGAGCGTTACATTTAAATTAATGCACGCCAGCGTTAAGATCTACACGTTCTATTAACGATAGAATTTATATTACATACAGTAACATTATTTATAAGTTGAATATGAACCGAGTTTGTGCGTTAAGATGATACCTAATGTTCTTAATACAGATACATTAAATACAATATCGAGTATAAATTATCTTGCAAGTAGCCAAATGTAGTAGTAATTTATAATTTATTGAGAACTACAGAGGATCGTTTCGCCCTCTCGACTTTAATATCTAATATCACATTATATATCATGTTTAATATATTATATATTACATTATATATATATAATAGTAGATATATTGAATGTGGAAATAAATACAGGTACCTGAGTACCGAATTTAAATACTTTAAGATTAACTAATTGAAAGTTAATATATTTTTATATTGTGAAGAATTTATTTAGATTTACTTAACAGAGAGATTTGTTTTCGTTTATTGTCATTATGTTATTTTATTAAATAGTAATTTTATTATTTTTATTCTCACGTATTGACTACTTCGCTGTTGGCAACTTGGAAAATGCCTGAAAATAATTAGTCAAAACGAGATATACATTCTTCTGTTCACGTTTTGCCGGCATTTTATCAATTCGCCGGAATTGGTGTAATCATAACGAAAATTGCACTGTACGTTTGAGTTTTGCCGGCTTTTTATAAAAAGCCTAATTTTGCATTATGACTACGACATACCTAAACATACAATACGCGCGATATACTTAAGTGCGCTAACAAAATGTCTCGTCACATTCTCAACAGAGACGAACCAAAAGCTGTTTCATTTATGTGACTCGCATTAATATCGCAGTAAATCTGCATACCTGTCGTGCCCACACGAAAAGAACACGCACAGGAAACAGTACATCAAAGGAAAATAAAATGTTGCACACGCACTCGCCAACTTCTTGCTCGTTTTTTGGGGGGATTTCATAAATCGCGACTAGTTTTTATTCGCCGCGCCACGTTGTTGTTATGCCGCACATGTGATTACTATTTAATTAAACTAGATAACAAGGGCGGTATAACTGCTGCGAGGATAACGTTGGTCCTATTAATTCAGGTTAATTAGTATGCAAGTCGATCTCTCTTTTAATTGATTAGGGACGATTATTATTCATAATCTTTTTAAATGCTATCTTTGGTTCATTCATTAGCGACGTCGTCTACTATGTCTTTACATTTAACTTATAGTGTTTGTTTTTCTCACTTTTCAAACTTGACACTTAGCCATTAGTTGTCGCCTATGATTTATGGATAATATTTGTCTCTTGTCGTTCTTGGCATCGTATTTCGTATTCTGATTCTTTTAAGCCGTGTATCTGCTGGAGGACAGATAAATTCACTGCACGATTTATCATTCGATATTAATGCTCGTATATGCACGCTAATGGAGCGTGCTCTCTAATACTAATACGTTTAGAGTATTTTAAATTTATATTATCGATATAATAGCACGTAACATTACTATTCTTTTTTATTGGAGCATTTAACGCAGCTTAATCGTGCACGTAAATTGATATCATAAATAAATTCCAACGTCTGAACGGTAACGATCCATTGAAAATATCGATTCATTTTCTTAAAGACGAGCACGTGACTTGCGGAAATTTTTCCAGGGAAAACGATTTTTAAATCTATAAAATTACGTCCACCGACAGACTGATAGATAGATACATTATGTGATTAAAATAAAGTCGACAAACGATTTTTGATGTCTTACCTACGACACTCTGTACAAGCAAGTTTAATTATGTATGTGCATACATATGTATAGCCTATAACTACATAATGTGCGTGTTCGATTATTAGAATAAACACGCGAATCGAACCACGAACGACAATTTCCTTGTTTTAGCGAATTTTCACAGAAAATAAAACTATTGATAAAGCTAGATTACAAAAATATAGGTCATTCATTTTGGGTCGGTCATATATATAATCAATTTATTGTGGACACGATTCCGGTCGCAATTTTGACAGCCTATTGTCCTTACGAAAACGAAGGACGAGTTCGTTAATCAGCCAAATTGACCGACCCGTTTCAAAACGACGGTCGTTCAAAAACAAATTCTAATGTCCGTTATTACTAATCGGATCGGTAATGTGAAATATGTTTTGGAATCGGCATAAAATTCTCTATCGATTATATCTCTTTATAATTTTCGATAAAATGCGCTGTTTTCGAAAAAAATCAAAAAAAAGTGATAATGTTTCTTTTTTAATTCTTATAAAATTTCTCTCGTAAATATTATTTGTCAAAAAATGTATTTCTTTCTAGAAAAAAAAAAAAAAAGAAGTTTTTTGACATGCGACATGAAAATTCGATACCGAGGCTTGCGCGCGGTCGGATTTTTATAGTTAGAAATTTTATTAAAAACATTAAAAATAACGCCAGAACAAAAATGCAAAATTAGTAATTTGAAAAAATATACCGAAACTTTTTACTTTTATAAAAAAATTAAACTAACTAAAGAAGTTCACGTTTATTATACTGTGTGACCCTTCGAAAGCGAGCAATCTCTCGGGGATGTGCACCTATAATATGAATTTAACCTCACTTGTTCATATAAAAAAAAATTCGCAGTAGTACAGAAATAAAAAACTCAATCGACCTAAGTAATTAGTAGGAAGCGGAGACTTGGCACAATTGTTGATTGGGCCTTGTTGACTAACATGTCAAAAATTACCATCAATCCAAGCTGTGTTTCAGCCGTCGTCGCGAGGAAAAGATGCCTAAAATGAATTTTTCACCAGAATCTACTTTGCGATTGGTTTTACGACAAAAATACACATATAATAAAATAAACTAGGGAATATTTCCGAACAATTTATGTTCTTGTCATTTTTTCTGTAAAGTTAATAGTTTCGATGTGCCAAGCTTTACAAAGTTTATTTTACCATTTTATTCGATTTTAATTAATTAGCATACAGAAATTACACTTGACCTTTCGATATAAACATGAAAATTTGTTCATCGTTAGACCTAACTAGAATGTACATTTTCAGGCAAGGAGCGGAGGAAAATTCTTCGCGGACGGGAGTTATAAAGCCATAAAGTTGGTCGCCACAACTGAAACTTTTACCGGTACACCACAGGAACCACCCGTTTGATTTTCGTTTTCCTTTTTTTTTAAATTAGAGTCCTTTAGAGTATCTTTCGGAGGGTAATGAAATTTCCCGATATGTCCATGAATATTTAGGTTAATTATCAAAATTAGTAATGAAGAGTATGTTCTTTTTAAGTTTTTGCCTAAACATATCTATTGATTAAATTTGAAAAAAGTTGTTTCTTATTTTATTTATTATAAAAAGTGTATTGTGTATTGAGGTCTAACTTAGGGTCTGACATCGAATCAAAGAAACAGCCCGGGGGGGGGGGGATTATAAATCCAATCTTACATAACTCCCACTTCAAAAAATATAGCGATAATTTAAGAAAATTTTAAAATACTATTTTTACAACATGTAGATACACATGACGAAAAGCAAATAATTCTTTATTTAACGGAATTATTAAGACAACACGGTCGCAAACCTCTAGTAGCGAAATATTTGACAAGTAACTTAAAATATTATATACGATTTGAAAATGAAGATGGTAAGTCATTAATCATACACCAGCAGGAACAAATACAAGTCGAAGAGTTGCGGTGATTAATGATTTCAAGACATCAGTACACGTTAAGCTGTCATTCATTCACACTAGAACAGATGCTGAAGACGTGCTTCATTCTTGCTTTTCAGTAAATAACGAGTAACATATTATATTTAAGAATAACTTGATAATGTTGTTTATAGAACAATAAAGACTCGCGTTATTAGTCTCGCGTTCTTTTAAGAATAGGTGTTGGACTATATAAAAATAACAGCTGTTAAGAACCACCGATAGGTACTCGATGTATAAAGTTAATGTTAAAATGTTAAACAATACGTTTAAATGCGAAATGTTATTTTAATAAAAAACTATGTACAGTTAAGTACCTAATAATTTCAAAAGCTACGGGCAGATAAGTCACTAGTGATAAAATTTAGAATAATATAATTCTAAAAAAAACTAACTGCAATCATCTATAAACTAATAGGTTTTAATCTTGAAAAATTACAATTTTATCAACGTTTTTTAAATGATATACTTAATACGAACGCCCTTTTTATAAACACATTATTATTTATGATGATAATAAAACCGCTCAAGTGAACATTATGAATAAAAATGCCCGTTAAAAGATTGATAGAGAGGATTAAAACTATTATTAGTCCGTATAAAAAGAAATTACTTTTTATGTTTAGAGAAATATTTTGTTCTCGTCTATTTTGATTTGAATTCAATTGATTGGCTAAGATGGAGAGTAATTTTACATTAACAAAAACTGAACTTGCACCGGTTCGTTTCCGCATGTGCTCGATTCGTTCTGATTAAAACTTTTTGCACCGACTTTTGCGTTTTGAAATCAATAAGCAATGTGAATAAAATTCAACGTACCTTATAACGTGTCCGTAAGTAGCGGTTCTGCTTGAACTATTTCTGAAAAAACAACAACAGATTAATAATATTTAATTAATTGATAATAATAATAATATTTAAGTAAAACGTAATAAATGTAGAGTAAAATGTCACGTTACTAAATTCTTATCGCATGATCTGATCAGATTAACATGCAACCCTTTTAGTGCCGAACGAAAATGTTGAACCTGAACGTAAAAGTGCCGAGCAACGCTAATGTGTAGTTTGGTTAACTTTAAAAAAAGAGCCGTTCAAATTTTATTTATATGATACCCTAATTACAAAATTAAAAAACAAATACGTCAAGAAATAAATATAGAATAAATTAATGACTACACTATACTACATAATATTTGTTGAAAATTGTATAACAAATATGGGCAATAAAACTAATAATAACTGCAATTTGATGAAATTACTTAATGTAATTAAAAATCAATCTAGATTTAATAATCATTAGTAGTATTTATTTACCTGAGTGAGACACATAATATGTTCAGTCTTATTAGTAAAATGTTCAGACTGCTGAGTTTGAAAGCTTATATTGTAAAAACGGTGTGACCAAATTGTATAAAATTTTTACTTTGAGATTGCATAGTGAAAATGTCAGTTTTGTACGTAAAGCCGTTTTAGAGAGTTTGTAACTTCTATTCATCCCTTTATAATATAGATTAATTTAAGATATTACCTACTTATTAAAAAAAAAAGAAAAACATAATGAACGATAAAATGAAATACAGTCAAACTTGTCTAATTCGAATTCGTAGACAATTTAAAATAATGTAAAGAAAATTAGAATATATTTTGTTTAATTCGAACTAATTTTGGAAAATATTTTCCAAAGCTTTAAACGTAATTCGAGTTGTAACTGATTCTCTTTTCCAAGTTCTTAATATGCTTCTAGAAGTTTGCATTATTACAAATAATCAACTCGACAGGAGCTAGAAATTTCAAAAAATTTTTAAGGAATGTGAATAAAATAGGCTGTATTGTTCTTAATATGAGTATGTACATATACCTACAGTAAAACGTGTAGGTGCTGCTCTTATGTAACTAAACTTTGAAAAATAAATTACGTTTTTTCGCTCATTCGTTATGTGATTTTCCTAGTTTTTTTACCTCAAAATTTTAGCTTAGGTGCTACATAATTTTCCTAATTTGAATTATGAAAATAATTCGATTTTTTTGACGGACTCTTCAGAATCGAATTGGTACAAGTTTAACTGTATCACCAGACTCCCTTAGTTTCCTAAATTAATCGCTAAACAAATATGTAATTTAGGTTATAATGTCATTAATACCTACAAAATCAATAGAATATTACAACCGCAAGCCAATCGATTAATCACATTTAAATGGCCACCGTGTCGGTTTATCGAAGGTCACAATAAAAACCGTCCACTTCGCATAATGGGGTCGAAAAAATTTACATCACAGATAAATTTATCTTACGGGCATCAAGACCGACATTGTTTACAAAAAATCATAAATCAGATTAATATTGAATTGAAAGTTTCGAAAGGGTGAATTTATGTGGTTATTAAAGTCGCAACGCAGAAGACAAATAACCGAAAGGTTAAGAGATTATATCACAACGGATAACATTATGTACGCGATATAAGCCGTGGAAAATTGAATATTTAGTGAACTTTTAACGCGAAGCGTTTCAAAATATGATATACAACGACACATTTATATATTTGGAGCCGTATATTTTGATGTTGCCGTTATTTAAAGGACAATTTTGATAAACTTACGGGCGCAATAAATAAATTAGGCAACAACTCCCGGTTACGTAAACGGCGATAAATTCATATTAGCATATAATAAAGCGTCTGCGGAGTTCAAATCGCGAAATTTAATAATATGCAAAAAGTTAATGTTGAAAAGAGGTTCCGCGAGACAAACACATTTGGACGACCGTCGTAACTTTAGAGGTTATTAAATTGTCTGCACCGCGGCGTCTCAAGAGAACGTTCTTCTACCTCAAGTTTGATAACATTGGCAAATTTACGATATATCCCGACCGACAAATTCCAAAATATTTCGTTCGCGACATTTTAAGTAACATACTTAAGCTTCTTGTTGATAGCATCGTTGCGAGGTTATAATTATTTTCGTATTATTACGGGATTAATTTCTATTGTAAATAAGACACTGTAATTCTGCGATAGAGATATATTTTTTTAATATGTCGAATATGAGTGAATATAAATTACGGTAATCACGAAATAAAGTACAGAACTGTACAACTTCCTCAATTACGCGTGAATTGTATTTCCAAGTAGCATCACTTTGAAGGTATAACCAAGTACCTACGTAAGTACAATAATACGAGAACGACACACGTGTAATACATACCGCAAATGTATTGTGTCGTAATAAATCCCGTTTCACTTCCACTGTACTTTGATAATATCCGTAAGTAGGTGCACGTTTCTAACAAATTACTACAACTTCCGAACCTTATCATCTTGTTGCGTATAAATTTGCACAATTCCCACCGAATGTTCTTCTAAATACAATTGAAAAAGGTTTGGAAAATAACCCCCAGAAATTAGATAACCAAAACGTTCGGCCCTTGTTGTAAATTAATGTACAAGGTAGACGTTACTTTCAGGAAAGATTCAAGCGTCTACATTTATTGTGTAGGTGTTAACTTCAGCTGTTTGTTCTCATCAAGGGCTACCCTAACAGAACGATTATGTTCTGCTGCGCCTACAGAAAAGGAAATTATTACCGCATATAATAATCGTACTCGGCCCGATAACATTTATACAAGGAATCGATAAAGCAACGTGCGTTTGTATCTAGATTCAATATAACTTTGCGATAAATCGTTACTTACTGTTTTGTTAAAAAAAAAATAGTGTGCTCACTGATCCAAACTATATTGACTGACGACATTTTCCTGAACTATATTTTATGCATATTTCATGCATCAATAGCTTTAGGCACTCTGTAAACTGGAGATAAATTCAACACCTCGTCGATTTAAACTTTTTTATAGACGGACGACTTAGCATAAATAACAAAAAAATTATTTTGAATATCGTATTTTAAGGCAATCGAACGTAAAATTCAATTTTGAGTAACGACCCAAATTCGAATTCATGCCGAACTTGTCATCATCTACACCGCATGAATTTTTCTTATCTGTAGAGTTAGTTGCTTTCTTTTAAATTGTTTGATTAAAATAAGAAACTGGTTGCCCGTTACAACGATTAATTATTTTTCTGTGATCCATATCTTTTATACTTATTTTATTAGGGGTTTTGTCTTTAAAAAGACTTTTTCTCTCTATATATATATACGTATTTATTAATTAATTAATCTTTATGATATTTTTAAAAAGTTAAACAACATGAAGGAATAATAATTTCTTATATCTGGAGGGATGTTTAAAAATTATTATCTAACAAAATTTCTCATTTTATATCTGCGGCAAATAAACAAAGCAAGCCCGGTAAAACTTTTTTAAATTTTCACGACTCCGTTAGCATCACTTAAAAATATTTATTGTACAATAGCGCCGTGAAAACAATTAACAAGGAAATGTCGAAAATACATTGACCAGCAAAATTGACACAATTTCGCACAAATTGGCAGAATTGAATAAAGCCCTCGTCTTTTCGGTTGCAGTCGTTTATGAAGTCGACAAATCGTCGATCGACTCTCTAACAGTAATGTAACATAATTTTGTGTTTCACCTACTTCCAATAATGCACCCGCTCTAATTGCTTTTAAAATTGTTTTTAAAACGTTTCAACGTGACTTTTTTGCCAACTCTGCGAACTTGAATAACGCGTCGATTTTCAGTTTCAAAGGTCCTGCTCGTGAATAAAACGAAATGATTACGCGATGATTTATAAAATATAATTTTGAAATGCCGTCGTTAATTTTCGAAGCTTTAGTAATTTAAATGCAATTTGTTTTCAACAAGTCGTTCACGCGATGATATAACATAAACGAAACAATCGTTTTACGGATTTATGAAGAACGGCAAATAAAAAAATAGAACGTGCTCAGAAAGGAATTTGTTTATTTATACTTTTGTTTACTTGTCGACTGTTTTCTTTTTCGCAATTTTGTAAAAAAAAAACTGACGCAAACTCGCTGCTGGCCACACGAAACAAACGTCGCGCAAAGTAAAGAAAAAGTCACTTAAAATGTGATCCAAAACGCAAATCGAAAATAAAATAAAGAAGGTCGAACAAAATGGTTTTATAAAACGAATCTTATTTCCAGATACGATTCCTATCATCTTTTACGAAACAACAGAAAACGAAAATGAAAAACGATGCAGCGATTTATTAAAAAGTATCGTTTTGAACGTTACATTTATTGTTACATTTTACACGGTTGTATAGGAACAGAGAAGACGTCGTAGAAATATTTATGCGAATTTGAAATTTGAGTTTTGCACTTTGAAGTGACTCTCTCTCTCTCAGTCCTTGAACCTCAATCCCATTGGAGTGAGCAACTGTGATCAAATATCGAAAAGAGGATTAATGAGCGCGCCAAAGGAGCTCGAAGTCCGCTTTACGACAAAAATGGTGGAATATTACTTCCGTGGAATGTAAAAAATTAATTTATAGTACCTATCTATACCTTACTTAAGATAGGTATCCATAAAACCTAGTATTTTTGCTGGATTATAGTAGTCCTTCTTTGTCATGTCACATGTGGACGCATTTAAGGTATAGCTTATCCAAACCTATATGATACACGTCATCAACAAAAAGTTACTAGATTGTTTTTTGTAATTCGGTTTAAAGTTTAGAAAGTGACATATTCTGTAGAAGATTTACTTGCGCACATATTAGATGACGTAAAGAAAAACTACAATTTATTAGAACTGTCAAAATACGAGGTACGAGGTGTCAGCACTGTGTGAAACGTCATCATCTAGTAACCTTGTATTGATGACGTGACATCATATAGGTTTGGATGAGCTATAGAACATTACAAGCGGCATTTCGTAAATTTTACAGGAGATAATTAAATTAAATTTACAGGAATTTTGTTTTCTTCGCGTTTTTTTATAAGTAGATATTAATTTTCGAGAGATATACCATTGAGTATAAATAACTAGTTTTTACCTGCGACTTCGTCCGCGTCGGATTCGCAAATATTCGAAGGAATGTATTCCTCCAAAGGGCTAGGTACCATTTAAATAGAAAACTAAACACCAATCGATTTGGATAATTTTCATATCATTCGATAGATAATGAAAAAACGAAAAAATCTTATCAATTCGCAATTCGCGATTCGCGATTTTAGATTAATGTATTTCCCATTTAAAATACATTGGTGTCAATCGTTCCTTCTTACCCATGACACGGAATAGCCTATTAAACTAATCCTTTTAGTGACACGAAAACGTTTAAACTTTTGAACGTAAGGTAGGTATATCTGGTTTCTATTTACACTTTTACGTCCAAAATATTAAAAGTTTTAGAATCACTGAAAGGATTAGCTAAATGGGACTACTGGTACTACTGGACTACTAAATGGTACTATTGTTAAGAGAAAATGATCGTTACCAATGTATTTTAAATGGGAAATACACTAACCGGAACAAAATTCGATCCATCTACCATTTTTAGTAAAAAATTGCGATAAATTGAAATTGAAATTGATAATTGCGTTTGTTTGATCTAATAATGGGGAAAATTCATATTCCAATGACATGTTTAGTGCGATAAAATTTTATTCGTTTGGGGAATTTAGTTAGTTTGTTTATTTGGATGGTATCGAATTATAATAGTCAAATTCTGAGCGTACTTTATTATTAAGTTTATTACGCGTATTAGTTTTAATTGTTGGAAATACAATTGAATTTACTGTCTGTAAAAATTAAATATGGTGTTGAATCCAACCGATACTGCCAGAGCAATTGCTTTGATTCAAGATGGGCGCTCGCAGTACTACGCCGCTCGAGTGTGGTGCCTTGGTGTTTCAAGGTGTAGTATTCAGAGAGCTGTAGAAAGGTTTCGAGAAACTGGAGGCTACACCAGGAGAGTGGGATCGGACAGGAAAAGGTGTACAACTGCTAGGGATGACCACTTCCTTACATTAAAAGTTCTGAGAAACAAACTACTGCAGTTAATGCACGTAATGAGTTGCAAGAAGTACGGGGTGTAAATGTTAGTGAAACAACTGTAAGAAGAAGGTTGCAGGAACACGGATTGCTAGCAAGAAGACCCGCAAACTGCCCACAATTGACCAGAGAACATCGAGTGGAGCGGCTTCACTTTGCACGTCAACACCAAAATTGGAATAATGATGACTGGGGTCATATTCTTTTTACCGACGAGTCAAGATTTTGTTTAAGATCTGCAGATGGCCGTCAAAGAGTATGGCGCAGGACTGGATGTCCAATGTAATATTGTGTCAAAGCTTAGTTTTGGTGATGGTTCAATCATGGTATGGGGAGGTATTAGCATGGAAGCTCGCACCGAATTAGTAGTAGTAAATGGAGGGGCGATGACTGCTGACAGGTACATTAGGGACATTATAGAACCACATGTCGTACCTTTCGCCCCATTTATTGGTGACAACTTTATGGTAATGCATAATGCCCGTCCGCATGTTGCCCGATTTGTTTGTGAGTACTTGAGAGAAGTAACAAGCCACCGTATGATGTGGCCTGCAAGAAGTCCCGATCTAAATCCGATCGAACATGTTTGAGACATGGTGGGGAGACGAGTTCATTGCCGAGTTCCTGCTCCTTCTAACTTGCGAGAGTTAAGTGTAGCAGTAGTTCAAGAATGGGACGAAATAAGCCAAGATTACATTCGTTGCCTTATTGAGGGTATGCCATAGCGAATAGAAGCTGTAATTCGAGCACGGGGAGCTACTACACGCTACTGATTTTTTGCTTTTTCGTTTTTTTTTACTTGTTATGTACAATAATATACTGTTTTATCTAGTTATGAGATGTTGCCGTATTTTTGTTGTTAGAGCAATAAAAATGTTCCTGTCGGTTTAATTACATTTCAACGTCTGTTTTACACACCCTTTAAACTATGTGTAAATATAACCAATTTATAAACTAAAATAATTACATCAATTAACCGCACGGATCGAATTTTGTGCCGGTGAGTGTATATTAATTTAAAATCGCGAATTGCAGCCTTCCTACCAATTTCTCCGTGTTAGGCCAGCGATAAGATTTTTTCGTTTTTTTTTATCTATCGAATGGTTTAAAAATTACTAAAATTGATTGGTGTTTAGTTTTACATTTAAGTGGCGCCTAGCCCTTTCATATTTTAAAGGTAACACGGACAAACTAACCGAATTTTTAAAAAAACATGCTTTTCCGTTTTATCCCCTTAGGTGTGGAAAGATCCTTTCTTAGGATCATAAAAGAAGCGTATCCTTCGAAAATACGCTTCACCGTTTTATGTTCGCGGCAGATTGTAGTCACTCGGTGACGTCAAAGGGAAGAGACAAACAGACGGACAAGCCGCGCATGAAAATTTGCAATGGTCCTTTTTAGGGTCCTTCTTTATAAACAATAAAATTTGCATGAATTAAAAATGTTCATTGTAGCATAAGCTATAATATTTATGGTAAAACCAGTTTATGTCACTTTATGTAAATTTAACTAAAATATTTTAAAGCATTAATTAGATTTTATTTATGGTAGGTATGTAATATGTATTTAAAAAATCATCTACAAGTATTTTGTTTTAATACAATGTAATTCTTATGTGAAAAATTTAGTCTGCGTTAAAATTAAAATTTTAATTTTTACTTGAGACTATTAATAAAATAAGTGGGTAACTTTGAACAGTCAAATTTCATTTAATGACGTCTGTTATGCTTGAGTAAAGAGATTAAAGCTTTCGTTATTTAAGTAGGTATTGAACAATTTTAGAAATCATACATTTGACAACACCATCTTTATAGAGTCCTTTAAGTCCTATATATCGTACAGAAACGATCGCCGATGTTTTTTGTTATAAAAAAAAACTTATTCCCAAACTCATTTATAAACTTTTAACATTTTCCTAAGTATTTATTTTTATATTCCGTTATAATTCAAACCGTGATCTTTTATAATTTGCTTGTATACAGTAAGTTTAAGTTCAACTTGTTACAAATGCACCCTTCTGATCGTACTGCACGTTCAACACCGTGTTTACGCATTTAAAGAAGTATTTAAAACGCTTTTGTAGAAAAACTTTTATCGCGTGCCAGTTGCAAACATTTTTTATTTATTTTATTCGATACCCTGATATATTTCAGTTTTAAACTAATTATAATTGACTATAGAAAAACATTAACGTAAATTACTTTGATGATTGCGTAATTTACTTTTTACTGATCAATCTTTTTTCCTATATCTACCTAATTACTTTTTAATAGCAATTTTAAATTTTATATTTCAAAAAAATAACATAATAACCTTAATAAATTCCTACACACTTAATAGTTGTTAAATATACAACGAAAATTATTTGAAACGTACCTACATATTCAAAAAATTAAATCTATTGTATATTCGAAATATTTTTGATGCCTAGATATATAAAAATCTATAGGTGCTTGTAATACAATCGAAAATTTTATAAACTGCTCGCATTGTACGGTTAAAACAGTTCACTTTTCTACCCATTACAAAGACAATAAAAAATTTAGTTGAATGCATTGTTATAAAACATTTATTTTGTTTAAAATCGTTTATTTTCAAGTAAGTACCTAGAGGTTTTTCCTTCTCTAAAAGTAAAATTTTTAATACCGAAAAGTGGTTGTTGTTGTGCAGCGGTAAAAATATTTAACAATTTTTCTAGATTAGCGTTCTTAAAAGTAGTGGCTCTTTTACACTTGATGTATTGTTTTCGACGCGGTAGATATTTTATTTAAGAAAATGATAGCAATAAATTTTCAAAACATGTATTTTCAGTTTTTCTATTGGCAACGTGAAAAATGCCGACGTTTATTTAGAATAAATCGCTTCGTTGACAAGTTGACAATAGTTATTAGTCATGTATTTCTATTCTTTTTTACTATTTTCTTCTTCAACTTTTACAAATCACATTTAAAATGCAAAATAACAAAAAAAATTATAAGTAGGTGTTATACCTTAAAATAATAAAAGTCCATTTAAATTACCATTAACCCCAATCTAAAAAATGGATCAGAATAGTAATTATACAAAAGAGCCTGAAATATCGATAAAGCTTTCGAGTTGAATTAATATTCATTAGCAATGCGTTAAATAATTTAGCTCGCTCGAAACGTAGCGAATAAGACAAATAACAGACGTGCGGAGTCCCGGACCTTTTAGATACATTATCGATAACGGAAATTTAGGCGGACGTAACCGAACGGCAATTTTTAATCCGGGGGCTCCAACACGTTAAAATACAATTTGTAGATATTGCTATGTAGAAGGCATCCTATTTATGCGGCCGTAATTAGAGAACTAATTACTTAATTCGATTTCAAATACGGGAGCGTCATTCAAAGCATTACCGTTGCGGTTCGGTTTGCCTGTTTACCGTACAAGTGCGATTCCTATAGTGTTTAAATTGGATTAAATTATCTTCATGTTTGTCGGAGCTCTATCCGAATATATATTTTTATCTAAATTGAACCTGCAGATAATATCGTAAAAAGTTATTTTTAATTCCCTTCGATTTATCCGTCGTTGAAAAAATCATAACGTAATAGTGTGCACGGTAATTACGATAAAATCTATACGATATACATAAATATTTATGGTACACTGTTTCATTTGATGAAACCTCATCGTATCGTAATTTTCTAGATTCGAATTTCCCCGAGGATATTAACGTCAACTCTTATTTATTCCGGCTGCGTGATTTTCGCGGTATAAATACATAAAATAATTAAAACTAAATAGGTACTGTTACTGGTTAAATTTAGAATACGGGGGGGGGGGGTTAAGTAAACAAAAGAAATAAAAAATGAAAGTCTTCGAATTAATAAGCATCGCATGAGAAAACAAAATTAAGAAGGTTATGTACGACTTGTACCTGCAAGTGATATATGGCGAATTTAAGCTATTCTCATAACAAATGAAACGTTTCGGAGTAAATGAATAAATTTACATTTTATCCGAATTTGCGAATTCAAAATTCACACTTGGAAATTTTAGTAAGTAACGCGACATAATTATTTTGGACGAACAACCGTTTATGTTCCCTTCGAGAAGTTCGACGAAAATATCCGGGTAAATACATACGTATACATAAATTTATATACTTGGTAAGTAAAAGTTTCTGTTTAGACCGCGTATATAAACTCAACGTTAATTTACATAAAATATGGATAGATTTAAGTCAAAAAGGGGATACGACATATTTAAATAACTACGAACATGAGATCCAAAATTTTAAATATTTCATTGCCCAACTGAAGAAAAAGTTTCTTTATGGTGCCCATTAAAAACTCGATTAGAGTTATTTTTGTCTGCAGAGGTATGAGCATTAAAACATGAATTTTATTAGCTTTGTACCTACTTCATTAAGATTACGGCGTAATTTGATATCGCTTTAGTTGTTCGCTTTCCAGACTATAATCTGTTATGTCAAAACCTTTTGTCATTTATGGCCCGGCATGAACTTTACAATTAATTAAAACTGGGCGTACGTTACGGTATGAAATGCAAATTAAAAAAATACTCGCGAACTCTTTCTTTCGCCATTTCAATCGAGTTAATTATGCTAAATATGTTGTAAATATCAATATTATTAATACGTACATTTACGATTTTTCGTCGTAATTTCGACCCATGCAACCAAGACTATTGTATCTCAAAAAATGGCAAATTTACTTTGATTTGATTATATCACCGTAAATTTACCATTTCTTGAGGTGGCGGTGAAAAGTCGCCTTTATTCAGCTTCACATCCACCCGTGCAACGAAGACGATACGATAATCTTCGTTACACGGATCGATTTTAAGGCGAAATGAATATTTATCTAAATTAAAAGTTTGAATAATTCGAGAGATAAGTTGTTGATCAAAATTATGTACTACACTATTTCTAGTATTACTCACTATTGTCTGTTATTTCTCGACCATTTCCTTAATGTTATACACCATATCATTCCAACGATTTACCCCTCGGAATAATTAGATAATATAAATAAACCTAAAGTTACAGAATTGTTATTTACCTATCCAAAACGTATTGCACTGCGTATACTATACGGGGTGATTCTTAACGTATACGGAAAAAACTGAAAGGATTGCTGAAGAGGGCCAAAGCCCAAAAACCGGAAAGCTACCCTGTGAAAAGATAAAGGCACGTCTTACAATTTTATCAGCCTAATCATTAATTTATTACATGGATAAGTGAATTTAGTACCACCTCCACGTGCTTCGCCCCTTTTGGTTCCCCCGTACAACCCCATATGGAAGAACCAGGTGGTTCTCCGCTTTTGGCTGTCCAAGACATGTGAAGGGAGTGAGTGAGGACCACATATCGGACTCTGGTGGCTGGAAAGATCTGAATGGGATTGGTCAAGAGTAACGGAAGTTGGTCCTCTTTTGAAGAGTCAAAAGGGGTGAAGCACCTCACTTATCCATGTGGGTAATAAAAAAAAATTAATAATTATGGTGGACGGAAAGAGGTAATACAAAAGCTTAAATCATGAACGTTATAGGTACACTTCGTCCAAAGCTATATGCAATCCAAGTCATCAGTAAAGGGTTACTAGATTATGACGTTTCACACAGTGCTGTCACCTCATACCTCGCATTTTGACAGTTCTAATAAATTGTAGTCTTTCTTTATACCATCTAATTTGTGCGCAGGTAAATCATCTATAGAATATGTCATTTTCCAAACTTTAAATCGAATTACAAATAAACAATCTAGTAACTTTTTTTTGATGACGTAAATTGCATATAGGTTTGGATAGGCCATAGGTACATGTTTTTTATCGCGTCACAGTAATAAAATTACCTACTTAAATCCTTTCCACAGCCTACCGAGATCAAGACTTTTTGGATACCTGTTACAATGCTAAAGATAAGTTAAGATCTAAATAAATGCGGATATTCATCTTGGGATGTTTTTTCAAACGCGATGAAACTTTGATCACGAAAACTATAAATAAAGACGAGTCCAACGGTAAATGATTTATGAATTTTCGAAACGGCCAACATGTCCAAAATCGATTTCGAAATTCGAATTTTCGAAATATTGTGTCTATAGTTCCAATCAAACACATTTCTCGTGCACTGTAACGTATAATTCAAAGTTCTTATGATTATTTACGTTAGTAACTATGAATTTAGAAACTGATAATTTAATTTATAGTATTTGCGATAAAAGTTTCATCGCGTTTGAAAAAAAATTGTTAAAATGAATATCCGTGTTCGCTTATTGATAACCACTGGACTGAAAAATATGGCGAGTACGTGCTATCGAAGTTGATATCATCGACGAATTAAGATATCGAATCAACGCTGCTACGGAGCACTTACGTCAACAGTTTCCACGATATCAGAGAATTGGATTCGCTGTGCGCAAATACGCATAAAACAACGGGGTCGACATTTCGAACAGTTTATTATGTGAATGTTTACTTGAAATTTATACAAACATTAAACTTGCTTTAACTTTCTGGTTGCCGAGATTCGGTCGAAATTTATTTAAGATAAAATCTTTGTTTGGACCCTCTCTGACTGACTTTTCAGTCTTCTTCGTACGTTAAGAATCACCCTGTATATTATCGTTTATCTATTCATGTAGCTGCGTGTATCTAGTTATCTTTAGAATAAATTGTATTCGATCTAACTAACTCACTTCTATAATGTGTTCTTCTATACAACAAGTATAAAGTGACGTTTTGAATGAAGCCTACCTATAAAGTTTTGTTACATGAAATAATGATATTTGTTATCTTCGTAGTTGAGATTCCATTAAAGGAGCAATTGTTAAAAACTATAGTCTATTCACCCAACCTAGGCAGTAGATATAAACAAATGCATGTAGAGAACGCACAGCCAAAATGTTGCCTTACAATAACAACATGTTAGATAGAATCGTTTAGTTAAGATAGTTTCGCGATTTCTATATTACATTGCAAATAGTAAAAAATCGAAAAAGTGGTTCATTATTTCGATCGTCTAATGTAGCAATTAAATTGCCAACGTTATTAAACGTTTATAACTTTATTATTCTTTCAACGTATTTTATAATAACCACGAATTGATTGAATACAACTCACACTTAGGGGTGTCGCCTGTAAATTCACCACCAATCTAGCAACGAAATCATCACGCATCTGATATGCGATAACGATTGTTTATATGTTTACAGCACGACGAAATGAATAATGTATAGCCATGTGTTGAATTTAGCCTTTATTTTTGGTTTCCAATTTCGTCAGTTTTTATACTAATTAAAAATAAAGAAGGATTAATAAATAAACAATATATACAGTAAAACCGCGTTTATTCAAATCAAACAAGGCCAAACGAGATCCGGATAAACGGAGTTTTACTGTATTTTATTATTGTAATTAAAGTCGTTTTTTCCCGATTTTTTCTTGTCAATCCTTTGATAGTTACAACATGTAAGACAACAATTTCTATAAAGGAAAATACCGCGTATTAAAAATAATATCCTAAAGACTATTGGCTTCGAAATATAAAATATACTCATACTAAAATGGAAGAAGAGAACAATTACAACAAAAGGACAAAGTGATCTCCACAAATGCTCAATTCCCTTTTATTTCTCTTTCCTTTCTTTGTAGTCCGCTAAATGAGAAAAGGGACACTTAAAAAAACTCATATTACTTACTTATTTTTAATGGAGTGCACGTGTGAATTTAAATAGGGCAGAAACTAATACAAGTTGAAGTAGGTCTTAAAGAACCCTAATTGTAAGTACATTTAAAATACCACCGATAAAATTAAAAATTTAATTATAAAATCTCAATAAATAATTTTTAAGGAAAAAATATTAATTCATTCATCACATAATATTACTCATAGGTACTATATTAAAAAAATATATTTTCAAGTTTACATAAAAAAATTAAACATCCATGAAAACGAAATTTAGTCCCGATATAACTTTCTTATTAATAATGTCCAACTAGGCCTTTAATGTATAATGAAAAAGTCCCAACAAATCTGTATACGTTTAAATAAAACCCTTACAATCTTTGTTAAATATATTTTAATAATTAGAAAATTAATAATCTATATAAAAATCTAAAAAAACTCCTTAAGTACGTAAACCGGCCAGTAATGTATTGATTGATTTACGAATTATTCTGTAAAGGTCGACTAATTGTAAGAAGAGTCGAAATTTGGGTATGTTGGGCAATTTTAAAATACCTGCAGGCTGTTTAAATAAAATAAATGAATTATACGAAATTGTGTCTAATTTTCTTGTGTGGACGTTTCGCGATGTGTTTGTTTTGATATAAATAGGTAACACAATACTATAAGTAGGTACATGATTTTTACAGTTTTTTTTTAATAGGTCAACTTAAAACATTAATTTTTGAATATAAACACAAATCTAAATTTAAAATTTAAAACTGTTAGTGCCATCTTTCAAAACCGATTCTAAATAAACAAGTCGTAAAACTCGATGATAGATATGCATGCGTTACTTGATGGAATATTTCAATAACAGCCGATTATTATTATTATTATTATTATTATTATCGAAAAGAAAAAATTCCACAATAAAGATTTATTAAATAAGAATTAAACCGTGAGACGTTTTTCCCTCTACCGCGGAATGTACTAAAACCATAATCGTGGCTTACGAAGTTTTGCACTTTATCATCGAAATGTTACACATAGAAATTTATGTTCATTTACGTAATAATAAAAAGCTTTAATTTCTATATTAAAACCTTTAACGTGGCGGTTTAAATAAGTACCAATAATTTCTACCATATTTATACAATTAACGTCAAGTATAGACCATAATATTTATAATTAAATGTCATCATTGATTGTTGTATTTCATTGTAGCCTCCGGTTTGCGAATTGCTAATATATGTAATTTATAACGATCAAAAGACTTACAAAGACGAAAGACTAAGGCATTAAAATTTCAATAATTAAAACTTACCCAGATTAGTTAAACCTCAGACTCTGGTCTGTTTTGTTTTGAAAGTCGTTACGATTTTGAAGTCACGTACTTCGTAATTCGGTCTCCATCGCGCACTTGTATTTAGAAAAAAACCGAAATGTGCCGAATATCCCGTTTTATTTTAATTTAAAATAATAATAGAAAACACTAATTTTACTTGAACACACCTAGGTATTTACATACGATATGAAGGCGCGATGTGTACTGGTTAAAATCAAGACCGTAACGCACGTGCTTGATAACATTTCGTAGGTGTTAAATATGACATCATTATCACTTGTATTAGAAAGCAGGAATGGAAAATATGTAGTTATCACTATGATTCACGGCATTTTAGAAATTTATAGGCGCGTACGTAACGTAAACGGCATATTATAAAAAAAACAAAACCAAAGTCTATTTTTATTTTACAATAAATATCTACGGTTCAATGGCATTCAATGACGGAATTTTAAATAAGTACATACTTATTGTTAGAATTTTTAAATTAGTTACTTACCTACAGGGTGTCCAGGAAATAGTGGCAAATCTCTCGGGAGTGTATAAACCACGTCAAAATAATGCCCACAAAGTTCCTATAATTTTTTTTCCTACGTTGCTCCCGTGTTGAGATATTCACCTTCAAAGTAGAAAAATAAAATCAACTTTTTAAGTGACATTTTTATTTTTCGTTGAAATTTAATAATTTTTGGTATACTTTGTTAGGTCTTTTAAATTGTGTAACTGGTTTTTTGATATCACCTCAGACGAGCCAGAGGTGCACTACCCCTAATCTATCTAACCTCAAAATTGTTTAGAGGACATTTTTGTATTTTCCAAAGATTTTAAGACAAAAAAGACACTCTTGTTGAATTTAGATAAAACGAACAATATTCGAAAAATCGCACTTAATAATACTTAATAATAAAATACAGAGTATTTCAGATAATTATTTTCTCGGATAAAGGAAGTAAGACTTTAGAATTCGTGTCAAAACGATATTTAACCGTGTAAAAGATTTTTTTCCGAAACTGCAACTACCGCAGACCCCATGAAAATTTCATTAATAAGGTAGCCAAAACAATTTCGAATTAACTAACCGTAAGCTTCGTTGCACAAGACTGATAGTTATATTTATTTACAATAGGCCAACGTCGAGTAATAATAATTGGACGTGTGAATTTATGTCGTTAAAATAATATTTGGTATACTCTGCATCTCTTATTCTTTATCCTATAATCTTCTCGAATATGATTCATTTTATCGAAATTAAACAAGAGTACCTATTTTATCCTAAAATGTCTGGGAAATGCGAAAATGTCCTCTAAACAATTATAGGCATTTACAGTAAACAATATATTATGAGTCAATTTAAATTCTATGCCGTATAATAAGCTTAAGAATTAAACGATGAAAATATGATAAGAAAAAATTAATTATTGACGAAATTGAACGTCACGGAATTGTAATACTATTACTTACTATGTAGTTATCTTTTTTTTTCCCGAGGAGGGGATCTTCAAAAGATTCCCCAGAATCGCCGGAGGGAGTGTCGAATTCATACCAGCAAATCTAGCCGGTACGCCTACCGACTAAACCCCTCCTCGTCGCCAGATATAGTCTTACCCCCACTGGAACCATCGCGAGATATTACTTCAGTGGGGGTTCTGGTCTAGATGTTTATGTCATTTCTTCCGCACACCTAGTCCTCATGATCTTGGACCATAAGTCCACCACCACACTCCATTTAGCTTCATTCTCCAGCACGATCGTAACCACATTATCAGGTGTCACTACACTACCGACAACTGACGCAAGCGTCATTCTTTCCTTGAACCATCGGGGGCACGTAAAAATCGCATGCTCCACATCGTCATCTCCGCCACAATAAGCACACTCCTCTGTATCAGCCTTCCTATTCGGTGCCGGTAACTGCCAAAAGCGCCATGTCCAGAAAACGCCTGAGTGAGATAACAATTGAGATTTCCATGACATCTAGAGTGCAGCAAGCAAGGGACGGGATGAGTCTCCTCGTCCACTCACCTCGCCTTGTCCGCTGCCACTCTGCATTCCACTTCTCAATCGTTCTGGCTCTCCTTGCCGCCTTCCCCAACACATTACCAGGTGTATATACCTCAGCCCTCTCTTCAGCTAGTAGTCGTATAGGGATAAGTCCAGCTAAAACCGCCACCGCCTCGATGGATACAGGTCCGATACGCTGAACAAACCAAGATCCCTACTCTACGCTGAAGGGCCTCAATTATACGTCTATTACGTCCCACGCTGCACGCGCCAACCCAAACAGGCGCCGCATACAGTACCACTGAGTATACAACACTAGCTAGCAATCTACGCTTTGCTGGTTTTGGTTCACCTATTCTGGACATAAGTCTGCTAAGTGCCGATGTCCATCTTGCCAGCCTTAGTGATTACCTCCTTCACATGAATACCGAAGGACAGGTGTTTGTCAAGGGTAACTCACAAATATCGCGTGCAAACTTGTGGTCGAATAGTACACCACCCACCTTGACAAACACCTGTAGCTCTCTCCGCCTCCCATTCGGTAGGAATAACACAGTTTTCTCAGGAGCCAATTCCAAATCATTTTCTTTCATCCAAAGTGAAATATAATCAGTGGTATCCTGTAATATGGTCTGAAGAAGGTACTCAGGTCTTGCTGAAACCATTAGCATCAAATCATCTGCATAAGCCACAGTTTCTGCACCCTCAGGGAAAGTTAGTTGTAGAACTCCATCATAGAGGGCGTTCCACAATATCGGGCCCAAGACAGAGCCCTGAGGAACGCCTCTCGTGACCTCCATTGTGGTAGATCTACCTGACGCATCTCTTATCGTAATCTTTCTATCGCACAGGTAACTTGAAATCATGGCAATTAAGTAAGATGGCACACTTTATTTTTAAGAGCGCTTACGATGCGGTCCCATTCTGCACTGTTAAACGCATTACGTACGTCGAACAGGACCAATACACACCATTTTTGTCTACGCCAAGTGCCACTCCTTGCATGTTTTATACGACTAACCACATGGGACACTGCCGTCATCGTGGAACGCCCTTTTCGGAAACCGCACTGTTTCTCATATAGTCCATCATTTATTTCAAGTTCATCTTCTAATCTGGATTGTAACAGCAGTTCATATAACTTGGATACCGCGTTCACCATGCATAATGGCCTATACTTAGGGGCCGAGCCGATTCCCGTGCCTGGCTTTTCTATTAAAACCAGTCGAGAATTATTCCATTTAGAAGGAAAACAACCTGATGTCAAAGTGGCATTCATTGCTGCGAGAACCGTTTCTGGCATTACCTCTGCAAAGGTTTTAACTATCTCCGCATGGATGCCATCCGGCCCCGCAGCCTTCTTAGTACTTAGCCTCCTACGGGCCATCTCCAATTCGGTTAACGTAAATTTCGGAGCTGTAGAGTCAAAGATCGAGTCAAATGTCCATGTTTAAAAAAAAATTAATATTGCAAAGAAACTCGACAATAAAATAATTTTCGAAATATTTGGTGTTAAATTATTCATTAGAATAATTAATTTTTATTTTATATTTTAATTATTTTATTTATTTGAAAATTCTAAAAGCCTACATTGATGGAAAAGTCTGATTCAGTAGGTACTGATTAACATTAATTTAATAAAAATTAAGGACTATCGGTACGCAAAAATCAATCGTTTTGAAAATATTTAGGTGTACCTACTAATTTAATAATTCGAGTTTCTACTATCTCGAATGTTCGAATCTCGACAATCTTAACGTTCGGTAATTCATCAGCGAACCTCAAGTAAAATAGGTCAACGTGCAGCGATGCATGAAAAGCAGAGAACAGGAACCGTGCGAGCGCCGTGGCTATTTATAGGTATCTAATAACGTTTTATTAAATAGTTTATTATAATTTAATATTATTTGTTTCAAGATTTCTTTAATTAATACGTACGTAACTTACCGCACAATGTGTACAAGTTTTTAACTGCTAAATCAGAATAACCCCTGTTCGCAATTAGTGTGGATTATCGAGGTTCTACTGCAAAAACAAAAATAAAACAATAGGTCCTTTAATAGTTGTAGTATAATCATACTACCATATGCTTTTAGAATTTTGAATCGTTTTGTTATCATTTATTTGTATGAGGTGGGGGAGACGAAAGCACGTTCGGCCCCTAAAACGCTCTTAGGGTATTTTTCATTAATGTTTGATTCGAAAATTTTCGTTTTTGAATTTCATCGATAAAATTAATTCATAGTTCTTACAATTAGTTTGCATTACTATGGAAAGAATTAGAGCCATTGTTTTCCAAAAAATATATAGAATTTTTAAAAATGTTAAGGAGTGTGAAATTTTGTAATTCCCGTCTCGTCGCGTAGTTGTTGTAAAAAATTCTAACTAATGTCAATCACGAGTACTAAAACGTTTCTTTTCTAAATACAGTCAATTTTTGAGAAATCTTCATTTATATATTTTATATAAAGGTACACGTGCAGTCAAACTATTAGGAAGACCGGAAAGTAATGTCGTTTCTGCGCACGTCAATATTTGTTTACCATTTATCAGCTCATTGTGCACTTCAAAGTGGTGCCAAAGACATTTTAAGGTTAAAGTGACTTGTTCACTTGTAAATAATTAAATCTTCAATTTTGTTTGCAATTTTGGGTGAAATGGCCAGCCAAATACCATAAGAGGTACATATCCGGAATTGTATGCTTTTTAAGTTTCACAAGGGTAGTAACGCAACACTTGCTACCAAAAACATTTACGACGTTTATCCAAGTGCATTATACGTTCGTAAATGCCAAAGGTGATTTTCCAAGTTCGGATTCGGTAATTTTGATCTTTCCGACTCGTATCGATCAGGAAGACGAACAACTTTTAGACAATGACGTGTTAAGGGGGGAAGTGGAAGAAAATCCGTGTCAAACAATCGAGGAACTGTCAAACACTCTTAACCAACCTTGGTCGACCAACTAAGAACTTTTGCAGCAGATTGGTCCGAAGAACACAAAGTTAACCGATCCATCATATGCAACTTATTCCTTCAACGACACAATACAGAAGCTTGATCGCTGGAGATGAAAAATGGGCCCTCTACGATAATCCAAAATTTAAAAGACAGTGGCTACAGCCAGGTTTACATCCCAAAAAGGCATTTTTGTGTGTTTGGTGGAGTATTCGCGGAATCGTTCATTTTAAAGTGCCGAAACCTGGACAAACTGTGAATGCAGACCTTTACCGTGAACAATCGGATCGAGTAAATCAATCTTTAATTGAAAAGTGTTCAGCGATTTTCAACAGAAAAAACGTTATACTGCAACACGATAATGCAAGACCGCACTGCGCAAGACGAATTGGGATGGGAGGTACTGCGTCATCCACCATACTCGCCCGACATTACACCTTCAGATTTCCATTTATTCTGATCGCTACAACACTTTCTATATGACAAAAAATTTGGATGATATCCAAAATGCCACCTCCAGATATTTTGCTCAAAAAACGAATTGATTTTTATCGATTCGGCATTGAAAATTTGCACACTAGATGGCAAAAGATTGTTGATAACGAGGGTGATTACGCCATTGATTAAAAATAAAAACTTGTTAAGCATTTATTTGTTTGAATTAAATGTAAAAAAAAACGACATTACTTTTCGGTCCCCCTAATACATTCGTATAAGCAAAAATATGTTTATGACCTAAATCTTATAATAAAGACCGATCCATAATTGCAAATGTCGAAATTTGCCTTCCCCTAATAGTGGGTTAGACTCTTTGGTAATAATGACACTATACGTCTGAAAATGGGGTCCGCAAGAAGCAGAAAAACAAGCGGGATATTTGTAAGTTTCGTTAATATATTTAGTTATAAACAGATCGTAGGTATTTAAGAATTTTTCAATATAGATACCTAAAAACCCTAGACCCTAGATAAATTTGTCGACCATCTTTTAGCATTTTAGAATATCCGAAGTCCAATCGATACATTCGCTGCTAAGGCTGGTTTCAGACGGACGATACGCGTATGCGATTCTCGTATGCTCGATACAGAATTAACATTATAGCAAATGTAAGCTTTCAGACGCTCGATGCAGCCTTCATACAGTATCGCATACAGACTTCTAAAATCACGACACTTCGGACCTCGTCGACTGTAGGATCGGTGTCAGTCGGAAAATACGAAAACTCTTTGTGTGTGATGGATACAGAAATAACATTACAATATATGGGATCTTTCAGACGGCAATACTCGCTTCATACAGCGTCGCATACTAAATTTGAGTATCTCGTGAACGTCGGCCGCCAAGCGACAGCAAAATGCTATACTCTGTTTCTTTAGAAACATACAACATGCTATACTCTGTTTCTTAATTAGGAGGAGTAAATTAAAATTTCCACCTAAAAAACGCGCTCACCGATTGGCTACTTGCGAGATTAGTTTACGCTGGGAAATTTGCCGTACGCGCTATTAAATCTCCGGCAATTTATGTTTACCTACATGTGTGACAGTTGATGGGTATCGACTTTAAAATGTTTTAAAGTCATTTCTTGTATACTACCAATATGAAAAATAGTTCTTTTCAGAATTAAACTGATGATTTTGTAATAAATTCAAATCCAAGAGCAAGTATTGCATCTGCAGTATCACCGTAAACAAAAACGCCCCCATTTGGGGCATTAGCATTCTGCTGAAAAGCAAACTATTTTGAATATGTAGAAGAAACTAAAATTAGATGATGAAAATTCGGTATTACCTACGTTAAAAATTGTACTTTTAGCAGTTTAAATTAACAGTCTACACACCCTTTTAATACTTTAACACTCATCTTATTCATCATACATTGACACATTTCGAATTGTCACTGCATTGGTGCATTTTTGTCCCATACATTTACAGGAACCAATGCAACTCATTCGATTTTTGCTACTTTTTTCACATTTTGCTGCTGCAATGTAAAAAATATGATGAAACGAAATTTATGAATCAACAAAAAGAGACATTAAATGGTAAAGTCGCTGTAGTTTTCGTATGAAATAGGAGCTTCTCGTAAATTTATTTAATACAAAACGCTTCTTGTATTATGTACTTAATTATTAAAATAACGGATAAGGTGTATTTACAATAATAATCATAGTATGTTGGCTTATTTTAGAATTACGTATAGAATGAGAGGGAGCTACGGGAAAAAGTGAGATGGGAGATAAACTGCAACCAGTTGAGAGTGCGACTCTCGAAAATGCAATTTTCGCATGTTTTCACTTTTAATTATTTATCTTAATTATGAAGCCCTACAAAAATATAATTCTTCTATCGTCGGATGTTACAAGGACGAACTAAACTTTTTTAAAGAATAACATTTTTCGATATGTCGTACTATTTTGTAGTTATGATAGTATAAACGGTAAAAAACGCGAAATTGAAGTGAACTTTTTAGCTGTTCGAACTGAGATATCGGTCCCAAAAGTTATTTTTCTCCATAAGAGCCCAAGTATTTTGCGTTTTTCCAAAAATTTTTAAACGATTAATTCCACAAAACCAATTACGAAATTTACGGCAAAAAAAAGTTCACGTTTCCTTCTGTACGCTGAATAACTCTTTCGGTGAAGATAGATCTTTTAACTGTGATCTTTTTAACTGGATGATTTTTGACGGCTTTTGGCTTTTTAAATAAACAAATACACCCTTTCGATTTGTCGAGGTTTCATCTTGTAACCCCGACAGTCCCTCGAAGGTCATTTTGCGGAGTTTCGAGCACTCTACTATAAACAACGAACCGCTATATACTACCGATTCTGTCTAACTACAGAACTGGCGAGAAAATGCCTAATCGGAAAAGTATTCGCAAGAGAATTTTGTACGCGATACGTGAATCACATACCGGAATCCTCGTCTGAAACAGGCCTAAGTTTACATATGTAGAGGAACGTAGGGGCAAAATGAATAAGTGAACACACAAAATAATAATGCAGCAACATTTGTTTAATCGGAGGGCATATTATAAGTGAGGTTTATTTAACGTCACACTGTCTACTACGTATAAGAAAATAATGGAGTCGTCGCTCCTTATACTTTGAAGGGTATCGCAATGAGAGAAACACGTTCAAAAAATGCCACTTTGCCCGATACACGGGATTTAATATGATTTAATATGTAACTCCTCGAAACCCATTATAAAAAATAAATTTTAGCAATTTTAATCTAAAAGTGCGCGACAAGAAATACCGAACGCATACATATTTTACTAAAAATACCTCTGCCGATCGATTAAATTTTTAATAGACACGCCGTGAAAATTGAAAACAGAAAAAAGGAAAAAAAGCAAAAAATCGTCAAGCCAATTATCAATTTGTAATAAACATCAATCACTTTATAACTGGCCGTTCTCCCACGATAAATTTTGTATTAGGATTCTGACATCTAAAATCCGTGCAATTCGACAGCGAATGAACGTGTGCATTTGACAACCACCACCAATACGTTAACTGTGTCAGTACAAGTACGTCATTAGAAACAGATTTCTATCAGGACGTGCCGCGGCAAAATGAAATATGGGCAGAAATTTATTAATCGTGCTTGCACTTTAAACAATTAACGCGCGCCTTTTTTATACGATCGTATAACGACGACGTGTGGTTAAAACTAGAATAACTATTTATGATACAAAAGTGCGAAAAATGTACGTTTCAGGAGCGCGTGCAGAACGAGCGCGCGAGCGTACAGCGATCGAGTGCCTCAAACTCATTTTTCAATTGATACACTTCCGGAAAATGCGTTTGCATGCGTAAACGTGCATTTTTCGCGCTTGCATCATAAATAGCCGTTATCGATTTTCCTTCGACGTCGCATATGCGCCGCAATATGAATTGTTTACACCTTTTTGCGGTGTGTAAAATTCGAATTAACGCGATACGAGCAATAAAAGGAATACGAATATATTGGACTGTAAAATATAAAACGCATATCCGTCATTGTCGATATTTTAATTTGCAGATTGGGAAACGCGTCTGCGTAAAGATGTATTGTAGGTAAGCTTTAGGCCACCTCGGAGCTCGACATAGTTGTAAGTATATTGATTAAACAAAGCAAACATCAGTAGAGAGCTATTTTACTCTGGGCTATGGATTCGCAAACTTCCGTTTATTAATTTTATTTATTAGGTTGCGTTCAGCGTTCAACGAAAATAAGTTGATTTTTAAAGGTTGCTTCAAAAATAGAAGCGAGGCACACTTCCTGAAATTTCCGTGCGTATAATAAAATTTCAACTTTACAAGGTTTATTATTATTGTTGATCTTTTCCAAATAACTTTTTTTAAATATCTAGTCTGTTTAATACGAACTGTTGGGACTCGTGTTCGTGTAGGTAAAGAACAAAGAAGAGCAGAAATATGTTATAATAATATAAATATTATATATATATATATATATATATATATATAATATATATATATATATATTATAATATTAAGCAAACCGATAACAAGGCGCCTTGAGAACAAAAAAAAAAGAAAGAGATTTTAATCGTTCGTTTTACTAAAATTTATTTCGGTTCCAAACGAATGTCTAGTATGTCCCTAACGTATTCTTACGGCGCGACGGTGACAACAGTCTATATAATAGGCGGTACCTACTTTAAACAACGAGCAAAATATTTGAAAATAATTAATTATGTGTAGGTAATTAACCTACAAAATCACTTGCGAGTTTTTTTTACCGTACAGTGGACTACAGTGGTTCGTCGATAATCAGTAGAGCTTCATCGATATTATTTCACGCCCTATTGCTTTATAGTTAGTTCTCACATAAATTTAGTAAGTTGTGTATCAGCTGACATTAATATTGTATTAAGCTGATACGGGTTGACTGCTTCATGCAAGAACATAACTGATAACAAAGGGTCTTATCTACCCGAGAAACAAGTTGACATTAACAAATCCACAATAGAATTAAATTCGTTTAAGCATAAAATATAGTTACGCATATTAGAAACCATATAATTTAATCTGCATTGCAAATTTGAATAATTAATAACCGAGATTAACGAATCGAAGGCGTAAAATAAAATATAAACAATAGATACCTACTTATATAATAATTTATATTTTCTTCGTTAGTTTAAATTTTAATTTTCATATTTTCGTCTATAAGTAGTAGATATCAAATTTTTTAATCAGAAAATAAGACTTTGTGTTTATGTAAAAATAGCCAGTATAAATTTGAGTTTAATGGGTGTAATTTATTTTACGAATAAAGAAATATTCAAAATGTCCACTATTTTCTTGGACATACATTTATAAATTCACACGCCACATAAAATGTAAATAAACGTTTTCGACATTTTGTCGTTTCTAATAATTAGCATTCAAGTGCTGGCTACTTAATTAAAAGTATTGGTCGAAACTAACCATCTTCGAATTTCAATTTCTTCCTAAGAAAATAGTCGCTAGATTTAGGCAGGTAATTATTTTTAAAAAATCAACATTGACACAACGTTAGGCACGCGCTACCACCGCGAGGGTTTCACACATAGTGACACGTTACCATATGTCTAATCGACATTAGCACAAATCATAGAAAAACAACCATATAGGTAACCAGTGCCTCGGGTGTAATTGCGAAACGTTTAATTCTCTGTACGGAAGTTGCGTTTGTGGCGACGTAAAACAACAAACGTATAGCACTTACGATACTTGTTATGGTTCACTCAAACAAGTGATTACATCGTAGAATAAATATGTTATTTGTTTATACCTATATATACGCGGTTTCCAGGAGGTATTTGTTTATAGTTAAGCTACAACACAAAATGTGCGTTCCTGTAAAATTTGCTTTTTGTCGCTTACATTTGACGTTTCGCCAAAACGCCATCGATATATCAATTTACTCCGTTTCATTTTTGCACCTAAATTCGACGAAAGAATAAACGTCCGACTATATATAGCGTGCGACGCACTTACGTCCGATTTCGGCCGTGTTTCCACGGCTATGTAAACAAAATTGTTCGATCGAAAGGAGCGAGGCGGCTTTTGTACGAGAACCCTTCCATTAATCTTTCTTGAAAAAAAAATTTGCGTTGCGCCCATAAAATTAGTCGGCACTCCATTTTGTTGCTACACGACGGTTTCGAATACACGTATTACCTACTGTCGGTGCAATTTAAAGCAAGCGCCGATCCAATAACGCGATTGCCCATAATGTTAAGCCAAACGATACGTTACTTAAATACATATGCCGAATATTGATTTTTCTAAACTGCATATAAATATTCATAATATAGGTACATATACGTGCAGGGAATTGGATGAGTAAGGCATGAATATCGTAACTTACTTGTTACATGCTAAAATATCGATAAGACTGTCGACTGTCGACATTTCAAATACTAGGTAGGTAGGTATCACTAACTTGTTTTAATTTCCTATTGTTTTAACTCCTAGCTTTTGAAATAAACTTGTTTTACTTCAATTAGGTATTTATCGTAGTGTTTTATACGAATCTATAATCGATGCGTGCTGTTCGTCGTAAGACGAACAGACAAAGATGGGGTTAGCCCACATAATGAATGCGACACCGCAAGAGCGGTGGGAAGAGTTCGACAAGAAAGTTTGAAGGAGTAGGTCGAGGTAAAAAAGTAATTAATAGCGATAAAATGCTAAAACTACAACACGTGCCTTATTCTACAAAACACGTACATACAATTTCGTAGTGAAGGTTCGAATTTTATTTTCGCTCGAGAATAAGATTACGAATCAAATTTAAAATCGGCGAAACAAATGTCGCGTTAAAAAATAATTGAAATTTGCAATAAGTAAAAGTTTATAAATTCGACGGTATATAGATAGACAGACTGTATATTAAATTAACTTATGTACGTCGTTTTGAATTTTATGAATATTGCCTAAATATATAAAACGTACGCAGGTGCTTTTGCTCGACATTTTTGTAACACATATTACTATGCATATAATTTGCATTTTATACGCATCGACTGCTCAATAAAAGTACCTACACGAATCGCTAATTTGAATTTTTTTCGACAGCTTCACGACTGTAGTAGTAACGTTGATAACGTCGTTCTCGTAATTACGATAGTACAACTTCGTTGCCAGTAGGTTAATGTCGCAACGCCATCAGTGGTCAGCGTGACCACCTATTAAATTTCGAAGTCGAAATCCTTTTAAAACAAAAAATAAATTTAATTTTATAACCTATCGATTCAAAAATTAAACCTGTGCCCACTTAACGCGTTTAAAATTAATTAACGACTATCGAAATCGTCACTTTAACTAAACGTGCGCGGATTCCGATTTTATCAAATGTTGCGTGGTTGTTGATCGATTAATTGAAATTATAACCCAACGATTGCCTAAGTATTTATTATTAGGAATGCAAACACAAACAATTTCGTGTACAGGTGATCTTGATAATTCGTTCGAAGTCTATAATTTTAGACTGTATATCAATATGCCTATACCAAACGGAGACACACACAAGCATCCAAACTTTTATTGATCCGATTGTATCTAGAAAAAACTCGTTCGTTTCTAACGTTAACTTTAGTACACATGTCTAATGTTATCTGATTTCAGCATAATACACAATTATAAATAGATGGTCATGTAGGTTGTACGTTAATGTGGCTCATAAATAAAAAAGTTTTAAAATGTAACCATTACCATTCGAAAGCTGTAGTGCTGAAATCCAATATTAAAGAATAAAGCTTTTCATTACGAAGCTCGAGTTACTGTAAACACAACAGATTTATGTTAGAAAAGATGTAGAACTTTCCTCGATTAATAATTTTACCCTTCGGGGCGTTTCGTTTTTGTTTTTTTTAACAAATTAACTTTCGTCCACTGCAGTCGAACGGCACCACCACACTAGACCTCAACAATACTTACGTTTAATTGGCAATTATTTTAGGAAAATCTGGCGGAGGAAATTTTATCGCGTAATAAATTCATTAAACACGGGCTTTTCCGTATAACCTAATTATTATAGAGCTTCTCGAGATATCGCGGATTTCCCGTTTAGAACGAATCTTAAAAATCTTAACACGCTTTGCGGGAAATATTCGGAATAAGAAGCATTGTAACTTTAGATTTAATTAAGTTCAACTTATTCCGAAAGGATTAATTAACTAGGCGGCGGTAGCAACCTTAAATTGGAGTTTAAATAAACGTATCCCGAAGAGCTACAACACAGGAAGAGACCAATTAGTTTTTATTTAAATCTTTTCTAATTCGATTAACGCCAAAATAGCACTTCGAATCCGGCAATTTTAAATGCATGCAAATTCGCATTTTATCAAGAATTTCGGTATGGGGCGCGATATGAATTTCAAACCGAACGCATTAAAAACTCTCCAACTGGATTATTCAAAAATCTGTTTAGGAATTGCATTATACAACACTCCGAATCCGAGTGGCGGCGCGCATTCGGCGAACGAAGAGATTAACCAAAGATAAGCATCTGTTGCTCGAGATTTGCATAACTAATGTTGTTCTGCACCTACATTCATTTAGTTACAACACCTGCAAGTTGTATCGAGGGGGATGAAGGAGTCCAATAAAAAATTGCGAGATCTACCGCGATCCTTGAACGCTTCTTCGTTTGCATTGTAGCCGCGACACGAATTAGTCAACCTGAAAAAAAGACGAACGCAGTTCTATTGTTCTTTGTAAGTACGTAGGTGCGAAAGTTACATTTTTAATTAGAGATACGTAGTAGGCAAAGCTTAAACGTTTAATTATAATTTCCTTCGTTGTTTTCGCGCAGATACGGTTTTTGTAACAATATCCAAATTAGTCGACAACCAGGCAGAAAACGTAAATTATTAAAGCGCATTTAGTTGAAATTAGGCAATTCAATTTCAGGTGATGTTGTGTACATTGCAGCGAGTTTATTCGCGAGGGCGAGGAATAGGAAAACTTCTGTCTCATTTGTTATTTAAAGGCAGGGATAAAAGGTAACGAACTCGGAACCTGTATCCGCGCAGTAGCACCTTAGAGTAGTGTTGAGTATTAATAATACAGAACGTTTGATTACATTAGTGTTCTCTCGTCCTTTTTAGTGCTTTCTTTTCACGACGTGGACGCAACTTATAAAACTTACCGTCGTTTCGTGAAAAATACGAGATGCGACTAATTGAATAACTTAATGAATTTTCTTTCTAAAACTTCGGTTTTTTAGCCCTTTTAAATTATTTATGGGAATTAAATTATGATTAAAAATAATACCTGCATCAGAATAATTTCTTAATTTGCACGGAGAACGGTGATGATTGATGAATTGCTGATAAATTGATTTGATTTACGTTTTCGCCGCAAGGGAGCGTAACAAACGATAAAAATTGGAAATGTAAAATCCAACTGTTTTCATAATATACCTGCAACGTAATCGTTTAATAGAAATCTAACGAAGGTCTTACCTAATATCCTAATGTCGACCTAATATCGAATCCAAATGTGCATTTTTTAAGTAAATATTGGGTACCCACGACCTACGCCTATATTCTCAATTACTACAACACCTTTAAATTAATAAAAGACATTTGATTAAAACATAATTTAAATATTATCAATTAAAGAATAAAAATAAAACATTTAAACCTACCTACTAATTAAATTGTGTTGAAATAAATATATTTTCTTTTATTATACGGGGTGTCTCAAAAGTGGACGATCCAATGAAGTGAGGTGATAGAGGAGAGGTCGTTTTTAACCAAAATAACCATAAACAATCCGGTTATCCAATGATTGACGGTTCAAAAGTTCTTGCAAAATATATATATTTTTCTGCGAAATCGTCCTGTGCACATGATTTTAAACAAAATACAAGTTATTTTATTGATATTTTATTGTTAATATGATCCTACAACTTGTAATTTTTGACTAACAATAAGAGTATTTGTATAAATTCCGTTATTGTCAATCGAACAATAACAATGGTTTAGTAACGCGCTTCGTTGGCTAACAAAATTAATTTGATTTTTATGTGGCCGTGGCAGAAATAAATATACCTACTACAAAAATCTGAGCAACACATGGGAGACCTTTTATTTATCGTAACGCAAAAGGTAATAAACATCTTTATTTTACGTAGGTACGTTATCTTATTATCAATATATTATGTATATATAAAAATGTTGCGTAACTGACTGACTGACATATCAACGTCCACCTTCAACCGCCGATCCTACAAACTCAAAATTTGGAGAATACGTTTCTTTTATAATGTAGGCACCTACAAACATGATCGTAAGTACCGTGCAAAACACCTGACCTGCCACAATAACGTGTAAGCTACCCTTAGCACCTAAACGTTAGGAATAACCTGCGACACGTTGCCATGTAGCCAATTTACATTACCATAAATCACAAAGTGAGAAAAACCAGTGCCCGAGGTGTAATTACGAAACGTGGTTACGGTACGATTCATTATTTATACGAAAGTTGTGTTGGTGGTCCCGCAAATAGGAAACGAGTGGTACTTACGATGATATTTCATAGTATTTCGTTCAAGGATAGTATCTAACCTCCGAATAAGTCCGTTTTTCACAAAAACTCGTGACTGTCTACGTACGTTATTTGGTACAAACGTGCCCCGATTTACCTATACGTATACGCGGTTTCCAGGAGGTATTTTCTTATAGTTACGCTACGACACAAAATGTGCGCTCCCGTAAAATTTGCTTATTGTCACTATTTTGCCAAAACGCCGTCGATATACAATACGATGTATTTTTTACCAACGCGGTTTAGTTTCAACCAATAATTTGTTTTAGATAATTTTATGTTATGACCGCATTAGACGCTGCATTAAATGAAGTACGTGCGACACAACAGGATAGCCAGTAACTGTAAAGAACTGGTAATACGGAGACTTTGGTACAACCGATTGCATTATATCATAACCATCTCTTCTAACAATAAGTAACCTTAATGTGTTATACGTCGCTAGAATCTGCATTAAATGGACAAGTTTGTTCGATAATTGGTTAATGCATTTCTTTCTGCTACAGTCACTTAAGAAAAAAATAATTTTTTATCAAGAAAACAACGGTGCAACAAATGGAATTAGTCATTAATTTCACGGAAGCGCATCCAAATCTAAATCAACTTTAAACGATATAAACTTAGTGTTTGATAAATCGAATGGACTGCTGTTATCTCGTATAACACGATATTCTTATTCGTAATTTCCTTCTAAAATTGTAATTAATCATAACCGTGCCCGTAAATCATTTTTATGTAGATAAGAATTCTAAACGTATACTTCAGTTATTTGCCTATTTTTTGTGCTAAGAACATAAAACACACACGGTGTACAACGCAAAGAAATAATTGGTACTTACTGAGAACTATTGTACTTACAATTAGCAAGATCTAAAATGCTATCTTTATTATAACAAGAATTCTTATTTGGACAGTCTAGATTGTTACAAATGTGAAATCAGAATCGCTAAGTTGAACAATTCTTGGTATATTATAACAATCTCGCAATTTAACAATCTTGTTAAGTGAATTTAACCTACACGCACTATAATCGCACTGATTGTATGGCCTATCCAAACCTATATGCAATTTACGTCATCAAAAAAAAAGTTACTAGATCGTTTATTTTTAATTCGGTTTAAAGTTTGGAAAATGACATATTCTATAGATAATTTACCTGCGCACATATTAGATGGCATAAGGAAAGACTACAATTTATTAGAACTGTCAAAATACGAGGTAGGAGGTGACAGCACTGTGTGAAACGTCATAATCTAGTAACCTTTACTGATGACGTGGATTGCATATAGGTTTGGACGAAGTGTATGTATTGTTATCTTGGTTGCAAACATTTGGGACACCCTGTATAGTAGTCTAACAAAATTGTCACTCTATGAACATAATATAAAAATAAAAGAAATATAAAAACGTGTTCGCCTTATTTTAGTCGTTAAATATTAAAATAAAAGCTCGCGTGGAGAAAGCGACGAGTGTACAGTTCAACAATTTTCCATACTATTAGTTTTAAATATTACCGTATGGCCATATTTCTCGGCTGACCATATTCGACCCAGGTGCCTAACTTAAGTCCCATATTATAATGATAAGAAAAAATGTAGGTATAATAACAGGCAGGAATTTATTAAAAGATGCTAATTATAACTTTCTCTTCGCAACAGCAGCGATTAAAGAGGACTAAATGATACAATCTCGAAGGATCAACTTGAGAGAATCTTTTACACAATTCTTCCCCACTACATCAAAGGGATTTAAAGGGTTCTCAAATTTGACTGCTTGCTTAGTCATGGAATCGTTCTTGACAGCTGAATAGAAAAAATGCGGCGATTAAAGTATGATGGATCGACTTTTGTTAAAATGCCTTGTAAAATAATTCAGGTGTTGGGAATGGATTGGGTGTAAATAACACTATATGGCAAACTATCGTAGTGAGGTACAATAAAAAAAATAAATAATTACGACTAAAACTTTTAAAATTATTTAAAACTTATCTCTTCTTAATCGATCAATAAAATTACAGCAAAACAATCTACAATTTAGTTAAAACATCGCAAATATCGTCTTTATATTATTAACGCGGCCGAAGAGAGAAAAAAGTTTGGCATCGATAAATAATAAAACCGATATTTAACTTAGTTGGTATTCCCCCGGCGTTGCGAGCCAGCAAATTATTTTTCTGCTCATAATGTGTCCTACGAAATATTCCGCTTGCATGGCAGCAAACTGTGATCTACTGCTTTTAACGTAGCGGGCCCGAGTTTGTTTTGATGAACTTATAAAGAGGCGGTGGCTTAATACGAATAGAAAATCGAAAACCGTACAACGTTTCAAAATGAAATTTTATAGCACGGAAAGATCGTTTATTTTTCAATTCATGAACGATTACCTAATAATTAACTCTTCACTACGTTTTTTTTTAGTATAGAAAGATTCTTTAGAAATTTCGCAATGTTATTAAATGTTAGAATTATTAAATGATAATGCATAAGTGGTTCTAATAACTTAGAATTGCGTAAAAATAGCTTTAGATTTCAAAATAAAATAATATTAAATTTTTACGATTAGAGTGCTTATTTTATTTATTTTTGCAGGTGTAAGTAAGTAGGTTCTATTTTCTCAATTTTTAATATTTTATTTATCAGAAACATATCTAAAAGATTGTTTCAATTTTATTATTTTTAATTTTCATTACCCACGACGTCCCTTGTTCTATAGTTTATTTTATTTGCAATAAATATCCATTAACTTTTATACATATCTTGTTATTTCGGACTATTGAATATATCTACAACTTATTTGCTTATACTTTAAATGTTCAATTGAGAACCGTATTGTTTTTACTTATGTAAGTATATTCAACTTGCAGTATACAGTTTAAACTACAATACCATAAGTTTAATTTAATTTAATTTCTACTTTGTTTAATTTAAATTAAAATCTGAAAATCTGTGAACGCCTGTTAAATGTTCATTCTAAACAAAAAAACAAACAAACGAAAATATTTACCCACACTTTAATTTTATCGCTTAAAAGCGAGGAAAATAAAAATAATTGTGCGAATTAAAGTAAGTCGTTGAAAATAATATCAAACTGGCATGAATTATTTCGGTGCACGAACAACTCTAATCCCACCCTTACGGTGATATTCAAAACACAGTCTGTTTGATTTATTGTGGCACAACGGATGTCTTAGCTACTGTAACAATCTAAAAAAAATAATGTTATTATACAAATGTTCGTTAAAAAAACCTATTTTTTTTAATATAACTGTAATTTACGTAAGCGTATAGTTGTTAATTAATATTATGTCTTTAATAAAACTTAAAACTAAATCTTTAACTGTTAATAAAATAAAATGAACAATTTAATTATAAAGTTTCACGAGACGTTTCAAAAAGAAACTAAATCAAACCGACCCACCAAAAAAAAAAAACACACAATTACGACCCCAAGCGAACGCGACCAAAAATTACGGTACATAAAACAGAATGGTACATTAACAAAACTGCCACCATATAGTAAACATTAGCAGGTATTTTAATTCGGGGACATTGTGTGTGATATGAATGTTTTATTTGAGGGGGCGAATAGCTGACAACGGAATGTGCGTTATAATGGAAACCGTCCCGTGTGTAGTAGAGATATGCACGCGAGGGGACAGTGACTACCCTCAATTCAATTTTACTCTGGCTGTCCGCGACGTGTTACACAAGGGAACATAGTAATTTGCAAGCGAAAACCATATTGCTTATACGACTACTTTCCTTAAAACAAACCGTTACCACGCGCGTTCGGATGTCAGTTCGATATGTTAGTTTCGACTATGAATTGCATCAGGAGGAGCAGCATCTTAAGTAGGTGGGTCGCGCAAATTATAAATTTAGGAATTGTAAAGGATACGATAAAAATGTGTCGATTTAACTTAAATTTGTCTTGTTGCATGGGATCGTGTCAATTTATAAATCCACTACAAGTTTACATCGCACCAATTCCGGTAATCCATTTAGGACGGCACCACCCTTAGACTTTTTCCCCTTTAAACATGAATAAAAAATGAATATGGAATTTAGGGGTATTATTGAATAGACGGCGGTTGCTGCGGGGTCCTCTATTTTATCAGCATAAACTTTGCTACATTCGTACACTGCAGTCATCTTATTATAAGTTCTATGGGAGTTCTGATGAGTTTATCTGTGCTTTTATTCCATCCTTTTCGGAGAAAAATGTCGTAAGGGCGTATACGCCAAACTTTTCTAAGTAATCAACGTGCTTCTCTGGTACACATAAATCACATTCTCGAATAAAACCTTTGAACAGTCACTATATATTTCAATAAAATCCCTTCTCGGTAATAGATTTATGGCTGTTGAACATATTTCTCCATTATTCCCTACCTGAATCATTCACTTTCCAAAAACGGCCGTATTCGCAAACGGGCCCGTATAAATCTTCAAACATTTATATTAAAACTCAAAATAATACAATGTTTCCTTTGTAATCGATTTAGTTTCAACGTAAAAAGATTATATAGTTGACAACGTCAAGGCGCAGTGATATGTATGTATTACTACAAAATTGATTCTTCACAAAAATTAATATTTGAAACCGTTCACTTTTTTATATCGATCATTTGAAACAACAAACTATCGATTAACTTGTTTAAAATGGTCAGTCAACTTCAGTCATCAATTTTAAATAAGTATGTATATTAATCTTATTTATGACATCATTTTTTCATAGAAAATTATCATAATTTCTATAGAATTTTTTTAATAAGTAAATTCTAAGTGATTTTAAAATACAACCGAGAGCATTAGAAACAAATTATTATTATATTCTACATTAGGTTGTGAATTTAATGTTCTATTATTAATAGATACGCCACGACCGATAACAAAACTATGGACAAAAATGTTATGTATAAAAAATAATATTACACATAGCATACTATTCATAGCATTTCTTGATTTGTCTGTAAACTACTACAGTAAAATCGTTGCTAAAATTAAACAAACCGATAATGAATTAATTATATGTATTACTTAACAATATAAGTACCTACATATAAAAAAAATTAGGATGCAATTTTTCTCGTCAACTACACTACCTTTTTGTTTTATAAAAAATAATATTGCACCACAAATTTTTCTCAATCAGATAATCGGCGACGAACTGGCGGCGTTAAATTGTCCCGTTCCGAATTTTACCCTAAGAAGAAATCGCTATCTTATCGTACCTACATCTCATATAAAAATACCTAAACCCTCGAGCACGAAATAATGTATTTAGGAATACATATATGGACAGTAAACCTAGGTACATACCTGGAAAAACAACGTAATTAGTCAAAAAAACGCAAAAAATAGATTAAAAAAAAGGTGTATATTACTTAATCGGAAGAAAATCGATCCAGTCATTGGAAAACGGAATACCAGAATTCTATTGGAAACAGCTTTTATATTTTGAATTAAATCCGTAGTATAATCCATATTTTCTTTGGTGTTTATTGAAGAATTAAAAATGCGATATTGATTCGTGTTATAGATATACAGTGTGTTAGATTTTATGTGTCACAGCAAATATCTCGGCTATTGTATGAATTAGTAAAAAATGTTATATATGAAAGTTATTAGATTATTTATTCTTAATAATGTGTCAACATCAGAAAAACAATTGAACATTAAATAATTCGGGTAAAGCAAATAAATTTAACATTTTAAATGGAATGTACCCATTATTATTACATATTCTGAAACTACAAGAATTTATCTTTACAACGATATATCACATGTTATACTTTTTCATTAATTAACTGGGCGTAATACACTAAATAACTGATCGTGTAGAAAACGTAGGCAGTATAAACAATGTATTGATTAAAACAAACTCAATAACAGATTATTCAACATAAATACAATATTATGAACAAACCAATATGTGAATAAGTAAGTTAATTATAAAATTGTATGTAATGCCTACCTAACATCTAAATTCTTTGTTCAAAGTACTCTCCGTTGTTTGTAATACTTTCCCCGAGATCTGCTTATTAAATTTCGTCGCACTTTTTGCAACATGTTTGGTGTTATTTGAGCACATGCCCTATGAATGCGATTTGTAAGATACTTTAAATTTTGTGGACATGTAACATAAACTTTTGATTTAACGTATCCCCAAACAAAAAAGTCCAACACAGAGAGGTCTGGCGATCGTGCCGGCCAGTTTATAGGGCCACCATTTCCTATCCATTTTGCACCAAACGTTTCGTTTAAAATATCCTTGACGTTCCTTGCATTGTGAGGAGGTGCGCCATCCCGTTGTAACCACATATCACGACGCACTTGTAGGGGTATATCATCCAAATATTCTTCGAATTCTGACGTAAGGAAATTAGCATACCGTTCAGCATTAAGCGTTCCGCGATAAAAATAAGGACCTAGTATAGTATCACCTAATACACCAAGCCAGACATTGATAGAAAAATCTGTGTTGGAACCTGCATTTCCGAATTCGACGTGGATTCTCTGTATCCCAGAAATGATCATTTTTTCTGTTAGAAATTCCGTTATTGTTAAAATTAGATTAATCGCTCCAAAGAATAATATCCACTAAATGTTGATTATTGTTAAGCCAGTTTCAAAATATTAGCCTTCTATCAGAATCACCAGCTGTTTAACTGCGAACCAATTTAATTTTATAGGGGGTCATGTTATGTTTTTTTTTAAATAGAAAATACTTTGTGATGATTTATACCCATGTCGGCTACTGCTTCACGGATTGAATTTCTTGGATGTGCTCTAAAATATGCCAACACCATAATATCTTCATTATGTGCTGCACGCTCATTTCTTGGTCTTCGCACTGTAGCATTAAAACATCCATTTCTTCATAAATTATGTTCAATTCTTGCAAACGTGCGAGGATGTGCCTTTCTGGATACAAGGTTCGATACAATACAGAAGCTTCTTTAGGATTATCATTGCATCTGTTGTACAATCTCAACATATCCATTTTTTTCATTATTAGAATAATATGTATGTATGTCTCATTATGTGTCACGAGATGAAAATTAACAATTAACAATTTACTTAGCCACTTTGACACGATAGCGATAACAAGTGAGCGCATATCACGGCCTCCTCGGCTCTACTTAACAGAACATGCAAAGGTAAAAGTGTGCGTTGTCGGTATATTGTTTACACTGTACGTGTTCAACGCGTTCGGTTATTTATTCTATTACGCCTTTAATTAATGAAATAAGTATAACATGTGATATACCGTTGTAAAGATAAATTCTTGTAGTTTCAGAATATGTAATAATACTGGGTACGTTATATTTAAAATGTTAAATTTATTTGCTTTATCTGAATTATTTGATGTTCAATTGTTTTTCTAATTTTGACACATTATTAAGAATAAATAATTTAATAACTTTCATATATAACATTTTTTACTAATTCATACAATAGCCGAGATATTTGCTGTGATACATAAAATCTAATACACTGTATAATTTGCGAACGACCATTGAAACTGTTTTTTTTTTCGTCGATATCAAAACGTATTTTTGTTCAGAAGACCACGGACTATACCTGAACATTATGTAAAACGTCCCCTGTGCAACAGAAAACGGCTTTTCTTAATTTGCGGACTGCAAAACGAATGTTTTCGAGGTCTCGTCGAACCCATCGACTTTCGGCGCGCTATCCTAGCTGTAGGACTGCCGTCGAAGAACGATTTTCGGCGAGTGTTAACCGCATTTCTTAATTTCAGAATAGTCGTATAAATCGAGAACGACCATTAAAACTGGTTTTTCGATAGCTGCGATGGTTTCGACGTGCTCACAACATATTATTTCTGTTTAGAAGGTCGCGATTCCACCTGGATATTATGTAGAACATCCCCTCGGCAACGGAAAACGGGTTTTTCGTACTTTAAGGACGTATTTTATTTTTCGAAACAAGTTTTCTTAAATGTAAATAACAAATATTTGTAATTTAAATGTAAATTTTATATTTTCTATACGTAAAACCTTTAACGTTAATTGGAATTTGTAAATTTCCTGGCTCGCCTTCGATATATTAATATTCAAGGTTTTCAGAGTACTACAATCGAATGCAATAAAAGCTTTACTACGTTTTGCAATTTCTTCCGCATGCAAAGAAACAATAGATGCGAGAAATGGAGTGGCGAATTAATGCTCTCGCCCCGTCTTTAAGCTTCGCATCTAAAGCGGCAGTAAACCAATGTTTGGTATTTCGTGGATCGAGAGAACCGAAATAGTTCACAGTTTACTGCCATAATATTATAAACATTTTATTGACGTTGAAAAGTTGAAAAACGGACCTTATCTCGAAATTAATAAATTGGAAACTCCTTGCGCAGTTTCTAATAACTTCGCAATTTAATTAAAGCGCCGTCGCGTAATTTTTCGGAAGACCGATTCAACAACCACTAACGTGTTTTAATACAGCAATAATAATCAAACGGGATTGTTCATATTATGAAATATGTTCCCCAGCGGTTCGAGAAGCAGGTCATGTGTTGAAATCCAGCTGAGATTTCTGGGTAGTGTTGTTTTTCGCGTTAGCCCGTCCCTCGGGAAATCTCCTTGTATTAAACAGGCTTCAGCGGGTTGAACTGGCACCACGGCAGATGCGTTGCCGAAAGCTTAGGGATTTATATGTCACAGTCATCACGGTATTTTTGGACCGCTTACGTCCAAGTCTCTCCAATTGATTTTTTTAAAGAAAATTATATATTTCCTTCGTTCGCCCGATAGCAGTAACAAATATTCAAATATAGCTGTATCGGTAAAGCGATAAAGGATATATCGTCAAAGGGGAAATTCGATATCAGTAGTGTCGATCATTATAAAAACATTTGGCGTAGCCTTTCAAGCCATTAAGGAAGATATCTCAAATTTACCAGTTTCAAATATCATTCCACTTTCGAATAATGCCCATATAATTCCCTAAGCTACTTTGTGGTTTCCCCACCTGCTAAATATTAATAGAGGGGTTCTGTCGGTACGGTATTTTACGTCCATTTCAATTGGCTTCTAAAAAGTTGATGCTTTGATGCTCTGTATACTTACAACCGATGCTCTTGCTTATGTAAAACTAAATTTACATAAATGGAGTACACGTTTCGAGAAACGTAAGTCTTACGTATGTAAGACCTGAATGGCAGATACCTTATATCCTGTTATTTATACAAACAATGTTATTTGGGAAACAATATATCGATATTCTTGAAGTAGATAGGTAGTGGAAAATTTTATAAATATTAAAATGATTCGCGAAAACCATAGAAAATACCACTTTACGGTTAACTATATAGGTAAATGTTTCATTTCCATTATTACATAAAATGAGAAAGTGTGGTATAATTGAGAATCACAAATATTATCTAAAGTCGCGTCCAAATTAGCAACAATTTTTTTAAGTACAAACAAATTCGTGTCGAATATAATTCACGACGTAAATTTTTGCTAATGTGAACTCGACTTGTGAGGCAATGCGCAAAATACGAAATTTCATAATTAGTGGTTCGATTTGCAGTAAACTGTAAAAATTATAATTATTAACGGCAATTCCTGTGATTGACGAATAAAAATTGTACAAAAGTGATTAATGTGTTTAGAACGTTGTTGATAATTTAAAATATCTTCAGAATATTTGCTTGCCCCACCCACGTCATATTTGGTTAGAACATAAAAAGGGCCACACATCCAATTTAAAATAAAACGTATGAAGTACGAAGTATGCCTTTAAGTATGAAGTCGATTGAGTTGTCTCGTTTTTTTGAGTCGTGCAGTACATATTTCATGCAAGCTAATTGTAGTAAACCGAACAAAGGACACTTAATGGACACGTTGTTTAATAAAACGAAAACACCTTGTAAGATATACGATATATTATGTTGAGATAATCCTTTAAAAGGGAAAATTCACTAAAAACACGCCAAAACAATGAAACAAATTCATTTGGCTATTCATAATTTTATGAAATTCAAGTTTTTGCTACACCATATTATTCAACTTGCATTTTTGGTATTGGTTACGTTAATATTTATTACTAACTACAGGTTACAAAAGGACACAAATATTAGTACATATACCTACATGACGTCATAAGTGCGTGAATTCAATTCTAATTTGAAATCATCGACTACAAAAATTGTTGTTACCACCCAATCTTAGTATTTCGCAAACAAACATTTGTTATAGTGCATAATGCAGTCGACCCTTAACAAACACGGGTTCAACATTCGCGGAATTCACATTTGTTTACGCTGTTTCTATATTAAAAAAAAATTGTACATCTGATTTTATATATATTAGTAGGTATTACGAGCGATTTATACCTACATATCAACGAAACAATTAGGTATCGCAGATATTTCACATTTGCAGGAGCCCGAGAACAACCCTCAGGAATATCAAAAATGCTATTACAATTTCTATTAAAAAAAAGACGATTATGTACCCTAATTCTTTTTGCAACAATAAAAAATTAGAATACCTAAATAAAATAACAACAATAAATTAAAAAATAGTTTAAAAGCGCTTAAATAATAACCATGTTCAATTTTCGGCAGAAATATAAATATATTTTTTTATTAGATACCTATAGGTATACTTTATATTTTTAAGAAAATACGAACTCGCGTTTCTTTGAAAGCACGCTACAAAATTTATTTAAACGTATTTCAAGAAAGAATCGTCTCTAACTATAGGTCTTTAAAAAACATACAGAAAAACACGAGTGGAGGAACAAATATTCCATAAAAAATATCGTTTACTTGCAGAGACGACGCTAAAGCCGTTACATTCGATTACATGCCAAATTTAGTTCTACTGTTCTGTAATTTTCTTCTGTAAAAAAACCTACAGCGCAGGATGTTCAATTTTCAACTAGCGTATTTTGAAAACGATAAGCTATCATCGAATATAATTTAACTAATTAATAAAAATTAGAGTTAAAATCTACAATTTAGCTATAATTTTTTAATTTCTAAGCAAATGAGCAGTTTTATTTTGATAAAACGTATTAACCCATTAATGACGAAGCACTGAAATGATTAATTAATTTTTTAATTACCTACCTAAGTTTATGTATTTTACTTTTAAGTAATAGGTACATGTAATAAACAATCTTACCTAAAGAAAAATAGTAACATTAATACCAAACTGAAAATTAATTAAGTTTTCGGTTAACTAAAAATTAATATTCAGGATAACGTCTGTAACAATTAAATAATTTCATTCAGTGATTTTTACAAGACTTTTTACAAGATGGGCGTGGTAAATACACTTTACATTTATTACACAAATAAATATCACCTGCAACGTCCTATTTTTCCTTTTTTCTGTCTTGCCACGTAACGAATTGTGATTCCATTCAAAAAGGAACACAAGCAACCGGATAATTCAAATTTTAACGAAAGTCTACGGGTTTGTAGAGTTCTTCGAGATAAGAATATTGCATATTTTTTAGCGGTTCATCGTCGGCGTTCAAAGTATAGTGCCTTTTAACCGAAAAACTACCCTTCGCTATTGGTCTCATTATCTCAGAAACTAACAAAGATATTTAATATAAGTTAAGATACGATATGAATTAAATTAATAGTTATAAAAGATGGTGGTAATGAATACGACAAACAAAAATTTTGTTTTGAAGTTTTTCGAAAAAGAGGACAAAAGGGGGACATTACAGGTAGTAAAAACGGTATTTATTTGTGTAATAAACCTACTGTAGAAATGCACAAAAAATTCGCATAAATGAAATTATTTAATTATTATTGCCGTTATCTTCAATATTAATTTTTAGTTCACATATTACCTATTCCTAAAGTATCGAAAACGAAACATAAAGTTTAAATGATGATCAAAATTTATTACACAACTAATATTTCAGATTTTGTTTAGGTAGTGTGCTTAGACAACATCTATAGATAAATTAGTTTAATAAAATTTGCTTAATACTTAATTTTTAAAAAAATTGAAAGTTCACGTAGGTATACCTTAAGATGGCAATCATTGGGGCGTTTATCCTATAAGTAATTCGTATTAGAATTTAAAAATCAATTCTTATTAGACGCATATCTGCTATAGATATTAGAACGGAGCACGTTTTTTAAAAAAAGAGCGTCAAAATAAACCTAGCCTTGCACATTGCAATCAAGTAAGATTTTGTTAAATTGTTACTGTCAAACTCGTATTTTAACTCTGAATAAATATTACACAATCATAGAAATATATCGCTTATTTCAGTAACGGCGAAATACTTTAACGTCGATACAAAATTTAAAAATATTTAAAAAAAAGATCACTAACCTTTTCCAGCATATCTGTAGAAAGCCTCTGGAACGTCCATAGATAGTCTTTCATCGTCGCACCGAAAACGCGAATTTTTACAAAATCGAAACGTATACACACACAACGCGAAACGACGCGACGCTACACACTAACCATAGATAATCACTAAATGCATTTCATGGAATTAAAACCGTTCTGCGTTTCCTGTTTGATAAGATTTCACATCAAGTGTTGACGTATCTGAAAAGAAGTTTCCTTTAATTAAAATTACGAATTTATAATACTTACTGTTAGAATTAGGTGTGAAAATGGCGCACTCGAGTATTGTCGTATCTGTTTAAAAGAATTTCACAATTAATACGGTACAAATTACAAATTTAATAATCTCTCTCTCGAGCTGTATAGAATCAGTGTCAAAATAATGCGCACTAAGTATCCTATAAATATTGTTTATACAAAACATTACAACGTTAAGATATACGCCCTACAAGATAAAAAGTTACAATAAATCTCTCTCTAAGCGTATAAATTTTTCATTTTTGTTGGAATTTAATAATTTGTACACATACGTTAATAAGTAAATGATTATCACCTTCGGAGTTACCCGTTAAGATATTCGCCCCCAAAGATAAAAAGTTAAATAAATCTTTTTAAACAAAATTTTTATTTTTTGTTGGAATTTAATAATTTTTGGTACACATACGTAATAAGTAAATGATATCACCTCGGGAGAACCAGAGTACACTACCCCTAATTTTTCTAATCTCGACATTTTTCAGACGTTTAAGTTTTTAAATTTTTAAGGTCATTTTTGGATTTCCCAAATATTTTAGAATAAAAGAGTCTTGTTTTCGATAAAATAAACCATATTCGAAAAAATCGTACATAAAGAATAAAAGATGCAAAGAATTCTAAATATTATTTTTGATTAGATATTATTTAAGTGTGATTTTATCGAGTATAGTTCATTTGATCGAAATTAAACAAGAGTAACTTTTTTTATCGTAAAATGTCTGGGAAATCCTAGAAATTATTAGTTAGAAATTTAACAGCTTAAACCTCTGAAATGTTTTGAAGTTAGAAAAGTTAGGTGTAGTGCATCCTTGGCTCCCTTGAGGTGATATCAAAAGATCTATTAAATCATTGCAAAAGTCTTAATTTATTATGTATGTACACCAAAAGTTATTAAATTCTAATGTTTAACTTCAGAACGAAGTAAAATTAAATCTTCAGCGCATTATTCTAAAATCACAAATCTGGAAAGGTAAAGCTTCAATAATAAACAAATTTTAATGTTCCATTAACGCTACTAATACGTGTCGTGTACGGCTGCATTCGTAGTACCTACTTAATTTTTGTAATTATTCAAATCAAAATGTACATTTAAATGAACACATTAACTTCATTTTGAATAGGTTAAACGCTTACTAAAAGACATTTAAAACTTTTCTTTGTTAATGAATCTGTTTTCGAGAAAATTTAATATTTTTTTAGGGTCTGACTTGTTCGATCCCGTAAAATAATTATCCCTTAGAAGTTCGTAAAATTAATCATTAGCGAGCGTAATTTTATTTAAACGATTTCCCTGTCGACCAAAGGAAATGGTTAATTTACTAGTACGCTAATTATTTATAAAAATCTAATACCTAATACGATATTATGATTCAATTGCGCGCACACCTCGGGAGATCCGATAATGGTAAAAAATGACGCCGTAACGTTAACATGGCCCTTGGGAAAATTGCTAAAAACTTAGAAGTTTTAAATTCTTGTTAGAGACGCGATGTTGAAGCCTACAGTTAATAAAAAGGGCGTATAGTATAAAGGGAACATAACGGTGACTGGAACAAATGATGTGAAATGTTTTACCGTTTTACATTAGATGTTGCAATTTGTCAGTTTGGTAACCGATGTAGATGAATGACAGCAATATTCTACCAGCTTAGAAATTCATTAAGTTGCCGGCGTAATTGACAAGCTAAATAACCGAGGCCATTACTTTTAACCGTACTTTGTTTAGTTTAAAAGTGCAAATTCGTAATCCTCGAAAACTGTTAAAAAGTAATTGGATTTCTTTAAGAAGGCACATTATGTCAGAAATTAAGAATCTCTAAACCTTCGGCCGCAACAAACCTCCTTGTAAGTGAAAATGAACTCGGCAGTTCTGAAATTTCAATTTGGAGGACGCATAAATCTCGACTTAATATTACTATTTCGTGGCTGTTCCTAACTTCCCTCAAAATTTCTTTAAAAGATTAACTAAATTAAATTCGGCTGATATACAACGCTCCAGAAAGTCGATCTAATTAGTAATTAAATTAGTTATCTCTCCGAATATAATTTCTTCCAGGTTATAAATAAATCGGGCATCGGATTCGCTTATCGAAATTAACATAATACTACATAAATATTTACCATTACCTTAATTAACATTCCAAATGAATGCGTTTAAACACGCAGACCAATGACATCGACGTTATGTCTAGACTAAACTTTGATAGTGTGCATGTGTGTAATTATTGATGTAAGACTTGCTCGGTGTAGGTATGTGTAAAAAGCCCCAGTCGTAAACATGCAAGTTACGGACTATTAACGTTTCGCATTTAATTTACACATTGCCATTTAGGTTCGTTCAATGACGTTTTAATAAATTTACTAAAACTACTTATAAGTATATTATTTTATGATGATGACTAAAATACGACCACTTCTTCCGTTCTTTAAAAATCGGTATAATGTTTCAAGATCCATAACGGGACAACGTAAAAAACGACCTTTTACAAGTTGTCGCGCTATCAACCTTCTTGTACCAATAGAAAAATAGATAAGGTACAATTTGTCTTATAAAATATCTCGCGTCAAAATTACACGGTTATCTACTTCACTACAACTTGTTTAACAAACGATCGTTACTGGTTTTAGATCTTGATTAGATCCGATGATTTCTAAAAAATGATTACAAATAGCAGCTATTTTACTACACCTATGGGTATCGTGCATGGTCAAAAAAAGTGCAATAAAATGCCATATGGGTGCTGATAAATTTTGAAAGAAAAACTGAGGAAACGCCCTCATAATTAATATAACACCCGCAATTTCTCTGGAGATAACAACACACATATCGTATTGTAATCCCGAGGAGCATGTCGGTAATGTGCACGTCAATCAACCGATTCCGACCTCTCTGGGGGACTGGAATAAGAAAACGAGCAAATATGTAGTTTTAAAAATCTCCGTTCATCAAGATTGCCGAATTTAACTTTGCTTCTTCAGTAGTCGTGCTTTTAAACTACCCGCCTACCTTTCCTTCTCGTATAACGACAAATTGGACGTATCTTCTTAACAAGCGAACTACAACCGTACATATTCATTTTTATCGCGGCAGAAGAGACAGTTCTGCTGCTGCTCCAGAAATGTATCGCAGTATAAAACGAGCCAATTATTTTCGCTCAGCGGGCTGTCTATATCTTTTGCTGATTTAATTAAAATTTTTATAATGGAAAACTTTTCTAATTAGCTCGGCTTAACAGTGTTACATGGGATGTTTTTAAACAAGACGTCCGATACAAATAGCAACGCGAATATTACGCTTTTTGAATAATATTCTTTCATTAGGATACTTCAGGAACTTAACAAATTAATATTCATGAAAAATATTTACGGATCCCGTAACGAACGGTATTTGCTAACAAGTCGAATTTATATTTTTACACGCCTTGTAACGATTAACTGAAGCTCGTCGAAGAGAACAATATTAGGAATTATACCTGTTATATAAGACCGAAAATCGAGTGGCACCGTCTTCGGAAGGTTATAAAATTGATCTTTGTCTTGTTTGAAGGGGGGTTGTTAACCTGGAGCGTCCTTACATGCTAAAGATGCCGTAAATTTTTGAACATCTTTTATAGATGATGCTATATCCCAGACTCGGGTCGAATACGAAACTAAATTAAAATTGAAACGAAATGATCAGTCAAGGAGAAGTTGACCTCCTGTCTTCTCAAAGGAAATCGTGCTGTTTAATAAAATTATTTATAGATAAGTTTAAAGGTACGACTGTAACAAAACATCTTCAAAACAAAAGCTTAAGTAAGAAAATTTATAATTTCGAAATTCGGTAGGTAGGTACAGTACCTACTTGCGCGGCAAGAAAAAGTGAATTTCACGCCTACCTACTTAGTATTGATTTATCATAGGGTTGATTAACGTGCGTTTATACCCCAACTTAAACGTTAACCCGGTAATAAGAAGAATATAACCGAACAATAAAGGTATTGTTAATCGTTGAAATAAATATCTATAACGACGTTAATAAACAAAAACTATTAAAATACAAGAATGTTTACGAGAAAAATCTACTTTTATTAATTAATTAATTAATTTTATTCGTCGTAAAACGAGTTAATTAAACTACCTAACGTGGCAATAAACTAACGTTTGAATGCCTGGTTCAAAATCGACGCTTTCGTGATTTGTCTAATAATAACCGAAAAGTAATAGACTTAGGGGTCGAAGTCTTACTTCGACAACTTAAAAAATAGGAAATAATTCAAATAAATTTTTATGTATTTTTTTTATTATTATTATTATTAATAATTTTCACTACAATTCGTCTTATATAGACATTCAGTAGTTGGTTTAACACACTTAAGAGATCAATTACAGTAATAATAACTATTGCACGGCGGTCACGGCCTTCCGTGTTGAAAAATAAACTTAAAAATTTTTAAATCAATTTTGAAAAAAAAAACGAAAATTTGACAACAACGTAATCAGATAGAATTTGGTACATAGATTTCAAAAATAGTCAAATATTGGGGGTGTTCCATTTGAAAAATCGAATTTGGTGTCACTTCCGTCGAAATCGGAAGTCGACCATTTCACCTCTGTTAGGTCGATAAATTGGAAATTATGTCTTATATGTATATTCTAAATTTTAAAACAATCGGTTCATAAACATAGACGTTACAAGGTTGGCTCGGGATCGTGACCACCCGTTGTACGATATTCTAATGTTTTCTAAACTTTAACACAGGTTGTAAGTTAATGAAATACGAAGTGGTCATTTGTGTGCAATTGTATTGTCCAGACGTGATTATATCCTGACCCATACAACCAAGATTACATCGTAGGTACTATTTTAATGTGCGAATAAGCAAATCTCTGTTATTGCTATATTAGTGGCATCGCGTTATCATTTGAACAAATTTAAATTATACGTTATTACTTAAATAATCTTTTGGTCATTGAAATATTAATTAATGCATTACCTAGTTATCATTTTGCATTAGTTAAAAACAACAAAGTAATCAGAAAAATGTAAAAATAATGTTTCGGTAGTACCTACCCAATTAATAAAGAGCTGTTTAAAAATATTAAACTTGAAATCTTTATTTTATCGAAAACGTAAATACGTGTAATATCTAGCTATCAAACTTATTCTTTCGCGTAAGTACTCAAAACCTTGATGTAAGTACCAATTTATATTAATTGTTCTTGTTACGTGACACTGGAAGAACTGCGAAGACACAACAATTTAAAATTAGTGTGATTTTAAAAAATACTTAAATGTTTAATCTGGAAAATATAAAAAAAAAACGTAGAAAAACTTCAAAATCTAGGAAGAAATACAATAAATTAATGCGTGAAACAAGATTGTATACAGATTAAAAATACCCTTTCCTTACTTATGCTACAGCGACGAATTATTATTGGTCCACAGACAATTAAATTTCGGGGTACCATAAGTGGAATTTGATACTGTCGATAAAATCTATCTATATAAAAGAAAATCTAACAAAAAGAACCCGAACACTGTTTGGGTACAATCTACATTCGATTAATTTAAGCGCAACCACCCCAAAAGAAAACAAAAACCATATAAAACACAATGTAAACCTATATAAACAATTTCTAACCTTAAATTTGCGATTTTAAAATGTATTTATATGTCGTCATATTATTTCTTAAAAATAATTCTAATATGTATACGGTATCCAAGATAAATTCCAATGCACGTCAGCAATCAAAAGCTACTAAATATATTTGTAATTCAGTTATTTATAATTATGTTTGAAAACAGTCATATTCTATCGATGCACACATATAAGATGATATAAAACAAATACTATAATTTATTAGAACTGTAAAATGCGAGATTTTATTGCTGACGTATATTGGAACCTATACGTTAGTCACGATAGGTTCAAATCCAAGTCATCAATAAAACTTCGTATTAACAGCACTAATAATTTGTAGTCTTTTTTCGCCATGTCGAATGTGTGAAGGTAAAATCGTCGGCAGAATATGAAATGTTGAAAACTTTAAACCGAATATTGCAAATGTAGAATTTAATAACTTTTTATGCATGACGTGCAGCAGAACCTACCGTGAATAACGTATAACGTATAGTATTTTCAGATATTTTTGATTTTCTATTTTAAATTACGTAACGCACGTCTTCCTACAAATATTGATTATTGATTCGCTATTTGTAAAATTTGTTTATGTTGATAAAACATCGAGTCCATGTTTCAATAAATACGAATGCACATATTCAATTTATAAAACAGAAAACTGATGTGGAAAATATATTAGTCTAACTAAAGAGCTGACTGCACGTTTTCGTCCTATATAAAAATAACGGAATGTCAAGAATTTGAAATAAAAACTTGTTTATAAACGTCATACACGAAATTACCTGGTTGCCTCATTTTTTTTTGTTTTACTTTGGAAAAACTGGTGACTTATTTGAATAGGACTTTCTTAGTGATTTTCAAACCTTTGGATATAAAGGACGATTAACACTGCCTGAAAGCGTTTGTTGCCACCTCCCACTTTGGTTTATTTCCGATTAATCCGCGACAAACATTATTTTAATTCGAATTTTTCACCTAATTAACTATCTCCATCGACTAATAGGTCGAAACAATTATCATATGAATGGTTAAAGTTTACTTTCAACGAAATTAACGGTAACGGCGTATTTGAACTGGGCTCGAGACGTTAACCGAATGTTTTCAAGCAGTTTTAGGGTCGGTTTTTCAATCGACTGTTAACGCTTAACCATTAGTTAATTTGCTGATTTGACAATAATTTCTATGGCAACTAACTAATAGTTAGCTTTAACAGGCAATTGATAAACCGACCCGTTCGATTAAATTATGAAAGTTTGAATAAAAATAAATTGCAATGAAAAATACTACAATTTATTCAAGAATGAGACAAACATTTTAGGTAACCAGTACGGTTCGTGTATATTTATGAACAAGCTTTTATTTTAGATGCGGGTCATTCGATTCTGTAAGGAGTGAGAACTTGCAGTGTACTTTCCTATTATATGGGTGCGTTATCGGTGGAATATAAGAAAATAGATATACCTAAAAATATACCTACATCAAGAATTTAATAAATATTGCAAATATTTTGTTTTATATCTTACAATCTATTTTTAAAAATAACGTGACTTAAACCTTTTGATTAACGACAACACACATTTTTAAAAAATCGTTCAACTACTTAATTGATATTATAAAATAATTTGTGTAATAAAGATTTTAATTTTATAATCGGTCAGAGAGAAATATCTTAATTTATATATAATAAAGTGTGAATAATCATATTAAATATATAAATAGGCTTCATTTCACTTTTAATAATTATGAGGAACTAACCTTCATATAACGATAACCTTTGAAATCTGTCCAGTTTTAGTCGTAAATACGATTTTAATTTGAGCAACCATTTCTTTACTTCTAAAAACTACTTTTAAAGTTTTAATGCCGATCATCAACTTGTGAATAATGATAATTTACCTAATAATTCATAACCGCGAATTGTAATTCTTCGATTATGATGTAAATGTCAATATGTACATTATAGGTGTAGGTAGGTAAATACCTAGCTGAATTCAAAGACGTTTTAAAATTAATTAATTTGATCAAGGACTTCGTGCTGTTCGTTAAGAAAAAAATACGAAAATATCAATTACTTATTGGTTTATATATAAGTATTGCTTTAGATTAGATTTAATTTTTTACTGCTACTTTTTCAACACCTTTCTATGGAACACATTCAACGTTATACAAATTGCTATATAAGGTAGGTATAGCTGATAGCGTAGTCTATACTTCGAAAATTTTAAGAATTTTACCACTAATTTAATTAACTGGTCGAGCTACGGTTTTCTCTCCGGAATATCAACCTCATGGGAGTTTTGACTCTGATTTTGTATACAAGTTGAAGTACCATTACTATTTTAGGAAGCTTCTTATACTGAAATATCAGATACCTAATATACTATTCTATTAATTAAAAACAATCGCATGAGCTAGATTTTTAAGTTCCAACTTATTTAATAATTTATATAATTTTTGTATGAAATTCTGACGGTAAACAATATCTCAATAACGTCGAGTATCTGTGATTAAAGTGTTTGACTAGTTAATTCGTGACAGCCTGTATATAGGTCGTTAGTAAACAGGTTAATTTTTAATTGAATTACCTACATAGTTCATTTTATTAAAACGAAGAGTTTATCTAATAGTATCTAATTGTGCAACTAGTGCGTGGAGTCAACGTTTATACATGAGTGAAGTGTATGCAACACGAGTCGTAGGCGAGTGTTGCAAACCGAACGAGTGCATACAAAGGCTTCACGGAAGCGTTGCACACTATGTATACTTCTTCTACGACCCTAAATAAAAACGAAAACGTTTATGATAGCTGTCGTAACATTCCATAACAAATCAAACGTAGCAACCTATTCACTTGTACGTGAAATTACACGGCATCTTATAGAAGCGTGCGTGAAATAAAATTTCGCACGCCGGTGTGTTATTTCACTAACATTTTTTAAATCTTTTATTATAAATATAAGAAAATAATTTCAGTTGACGCTTCTTGTTGTAATATACATAGATGTTGTAGGTACGTTAAAATTATATAATTATATAATCGTATAAATTATATAACCGATACCTACCGCTAGGTACTTGATACTTGAAGGTTTATTTAGATATATTTTAATCAAGAATTTTAAATATTTTCGAAATCTAAAATTTACGAACGTTTTGCATTTAAGTTTTACGCCACAATTAACTATAAAATACTGAAACTAAATTAACTAGGTACGAGACAATTAATATCATATACATATTTTCCTACATTGTATATAACGGTTTTTTTTTAGTTTTAATTGTTACAAAAGAGTTTTTCAAATTGCAGTATTGAATAAACTTCCGTGCATATCGTGTAGTTAATAAATGAAAATCAACGACGCACTGCAAAATACGTTTGCGGTTGTAGAAATTGCCTGTAACAACGCATTGAAATTGAAATCCATATCGTTCAAACAATTAACGTACTATCGAACTAACAACAATTATTCCAGAATTATTCATTTAGAAATATCTATCTAATACCTATGTATATGTGTTCATTTTTAATTTTCAATTAAAATAAATGATCGGTCATTTTAATATAGATACTAATCGGAGATTATAGACAATTAAAAAAATGTATTTATTTGGTATGTGCTTCAAAGATTATATACAAAATAAAAATTTATTGTCCAAATTTCATCGCTCTGGACATTTCATTATATCTACTCGAGTTACTCACTAACTTATTGTTAGTTCGATATAATATAAGGGCTTACTTACTATTAAAAATAGTTTTTACTGTGAAGATACTTTAAATTGTAACTGGGTAATTACTTACATTCAATAGAAATGCGGCTTTGATCTTAAACTAAAAGGTTAGCCATTACTTCCGGTAGTTGTTAGTCTAATAGAGTTCAGAATGACCAAAGGGTCTCCCAAGTAAGACACACAGAGTGACCGCTTCCCGGAACCTACAACGGAAAGTAATTTCATTTGCGGCTTTATCTATCGATGTCTATTACGAATGTATTCAACTAGTATGTAATTAACTTAACACTGTCAAAGCGTAACAAGAGGCATATTTTATTTTAACAAATTAGCATTTTAATACGTCCGTCACCTGCAGTAATAAATCATAAATTAAATAGGAAGTGAAATTAGAAATTAATTCTAATGATAGGTATAGGTAGGTACCTAGTTATAATTACGGCATATCATACCTATTTAGTATGTATAAGTCAGTCATCTATATCTATGCATATTTTTAAATAATACAGAGATTATAGTAAAAGAATATATTTTTCAGACGACTACTACGAAAAGTGCATAATTTCACACCAACAAATGTCACCGAATGTTGACCATTACAAACAAATTGGCCGACTGTGCGTAAAGAAACTCGTTAGCCAATCGAAAACATTGTAGCTCGTGTACAATCATTGCACACGCCACTCGGCCAATCAAAAGCCCGTCGTGCAATGTCTTTACGCACAAACAGTGGAAATAGCGCCAAAGTGCCCACGTTAAATGTCAAAAATCAAAATTTTGTAATGAAAATACTTGTGGTCGTCGGAAAAGTATAAACGCGTGCTAAAAGGATATTTCAGCACCGTAGACATAAACCACGCGTCGCCAATTTTTATTCTTAATTTCCCCAGTTGCCCTCTCTCCTTACAAGAAAAATAAAACGAGATCGTTTTCAACATTTTCGACAAAAGATTTTTGAGTTTCAAAATTTAAATCTAACCCAATAAGTGACTAAAACGTGTTCGTAGTATACGCAGAGTTGTTTAAAATGACTCCTTAAAAAAAAAAGTAACTCTCGTCGTTCGAGCAGTATTCGATACGAGGACGAGTTGGCGTATGAAACGCCCAAGTGTTGCTTGTAAGTTAATTACAATTTTAAATATATGGGGGACAGTGCATGGCGTCAGTTTAACGAGTTATTTGGAATTAATCTAAATATACATAACTTTGTAATTAAGAGAGCGCCGCATATTTGGAATTAAAAATGTTATTCCGGGAGACCTTGCTCGTCTGGTTTTTTTTTTACATTTCCAGGAAGTTAACAACCGATCGATTTATTTGCCACCGACGTTTCAAAATTTATTATCGGGCGCGATTAAAATATTATTTAAGTTGTTTATAAAATATTTTTAACTACATCGAGAGGAAACATTATTTAAATATTTCTTATAGGTACATAGATTTCAAAAATGGTTATGTTAGAAAAAACGTAACAGGAAACAAAGAGCAGTTAGAAAGATTAAATTTAACTTCCGCCAATTTAAAAAATATCCTTAATGGTAGTGGAAGCCGTAAGCATAGAATAACCAAATCTTTGAAATCGAACCATTTATCATTTCGTAAAAAAATTGAAATTTTTCTTTAAATTTGCTTTTACGGCTATAATTTTTTTGAATGGTAGGTACGTGTACAGTATAGCAATTTAGCAGTGTCGCGAGTCACGCTCGCAGGAAAAAGAGATATTTATGGTTGAATTTATAAAAGGTTAGGTGTATTAAAAAATAATTTAAAATTCAACTAAAAACTTCAAAATCGTTTGTTTAAAAAACGTCTCAAAATTAGTTAATACTTATTACAATAAATTATTTACAAATTATATTTTTTGAGGGATCGGATCGTGAGGGGATCATAAGATATGACAGGCAACACATAATTGTTCGAATGGAAAGTAGCTTGAATTTCTCGAATCATGTAGATATAGTACTGAACGCCTTATTCACACTTCTTATTCACCAAACACGTCCATTTTTAAAAGTAGGCGAGAGGGGGGCAAAAGCTTCAGTGTTTCGTTATTGTCTAATGCAATCAAATAAGTTAGTGAGCTTAGGTTAGTGAAGATGAGGTATGTTTAGGTTAGTGTAGATGAGGTGAATTTAAACTAGCGTAAAAGTGTAACTTTGTGCAGATGAAATGGACCAAAAAAATGTTTGGTTATTAGTTAAACTTGGGAAATTGTCTACACATTGAGTCATTAATTTTTATTCCTTACCTCTCAAATAGAACGTAATTTACGTTCCTTAAGTGTGAATAAAATGTTCACTACTATATCTAGATAATTCAAGAAATTTTCCATTCAAACAATTCTTATGGCACCATCTTATGTTGCCAAGTACCTAACAAAAACCTATACTATTGACATAATTATCTTCTGTGTAAAGTGAACCCTGTAACATCAACCGTACCATACACTCTCCGTGCTCAAGAAGTCCAACAAGTTATTCAAGCTCAAGGTATTCACTAGCTTAAGAAAATACTGAAAATATGACTATTTAAATATGTTAAATTTGATTGAACTAAAACAACATGTGATTTAATCTTTTAGAGTTGATAAGTTAAGTAAAGATAAGTTGTTTTTACTAGTTGTGATGTCTCACAACAAGAAAAAAGTTACTAACTTCAAAATATAAAAAATACATAACAAGTAAAATAATGTAACAAAAACACAAATATAATGAAACATTTTTATATTTTGAATTTAGTAACTTTTTTCTGTTTTTCTCATAACTACGTAGTAAAAATAACTTGATTCCTTTTAATAATAAGCGATTCGATTATTATATTGCACCGTGTATTTGTTTTCTTAATTTGTTTGACCCAACATTATTAGAGATACGTATTAGGAACGTCCATTATAGATAATATAATAAAGAAAAAATTCAAAAAGCTGCAATATAGAGGGTCCGATATCAGAGGGGTGTATGCGCCAACATCCACGTTGATTACGTTAACGGTGTATAGTAATATACCTGTTTAATCTCAAACATGAGATTTACAAATGTTGTTCTTCTCTTTCGTAAATTTCACTTTTGGTTCTTGCGCCTCCTTCGATATTATACCCCTCCGCCCTCGATATGGGTGGAAGAGTTTGAAGTACAAAAGAGCAAATCTGACGTAGTGTCACATTTATCTTGATCAATGCATATTTATGTTATCTGCCCGTATCTCACTATCCCATCATAATCCCAAAAAATATTTTGCGGGTAGTTACAGATACCTAAGTGTAAACTAATTTTGAGATTTTTTTTTAATTTAAAAACAATTTAAATTTTCAGTCGAATTTTGAATATTGTTTCTTCGTGTAAACCTATTGTGTTGTATATCATACAAAAGCCCATTAAAGGAGCTTTCAAACGAGACCACTCCCAGCCCCATATCTCAATTCAAACATCGCCGAGCTTATTACTAACAAAAAATCAAAAACTTTACATGGCTCTAATATTTCCCATAACGAATGTAGGTCCCTAAAAATTTGTATTTTTGCACTACGCCGTAGGACCATTAAACAACCCAAATTTTATAAAAATGTAAGGTCAGTCTGAAACAGCATGACGTTTTGACATGGAATGATCCCATATTATCTCTTAAATTCATTAAGAAAAATTTAATAGGTATAGTGTTTTTGTGCGGCGGGAGCTTGAACTATAATTAGGGGGAGTTGAATACGGATAGGTTCCTGAAGCCTCTACAAAATTTTTTATTTATCTATACCTCCCTACTCGTAGGAACTTCTCAAATTACGATATCTAGGTAAATTCTGAAGTAATAAAATCAATAGAAACACGACAAATCGTGTGCGCTCCGACAGAGGTAAACAAATAAAATTTGATAAACCAACCCCATTAATGCAAAAATGAAAATTTTCGTTCGGCGTTCTCGATCGAGGGCGCGCACTTTTAAACTTTCCGTGGGAATTCGACTGCTCAATAAAAATTTGATATGTTTTGAGATTGCCAGTGTTTCAATCGCTTACAAAATACGAATTGGAAAAGAATATTCAATTTCTGTTCCATTATTAACATGGCTGTAAATTTAAAATTGGCTTTATAAAATATCTATAATCTTGTAGTGGGGTTGTTCTACGTGTAGAAGGGGAAGATGCATGCTGAGCAGGCGCTGAGGTTTAGTTCGAATTTGTCAGCCGTGAAAGATAGGTTGGATAACTTTTGCTTGTGATATCGCGCGTATTCAAATTAAAGTGTTCCGTTCAATTGAGAGAATTAAAACTTTTTTAATTAATTCGCGCAAAAGCTTCTTTCGGAAAACGTCGATTTTAGATTTTCGTTGCAGTTTACTTAGAATGATTTGGTGGACGTTAAATGACCGACGTTTTAATTGTTAGTATTTATTTTATAAATGTCTTCACGTGTCGATAGTGTCGAACTTTTTATATATTATCTTCCGAGGGTAATTATATTCGAAGGTAATACATTATTTCCAGGTTTTGTTAATGAACGTAAATATTTGAACTTTTTAATTCGCAACTGGCAAGGCCAGGTTTTTAGTTAATTTAAAAAGTAACTAGTATAGGGTTACATATATATGAAGGTGCTCGAAAATGTAATTGGTTATGAATTTTCAACGACCTCCGGGTCATTTTCTGCAAAATTATAATTAAATTATTAGTTACTGTGACGTGATTAATTCCTTTTATGACCGGTCACCGGTCAAATCGATTTTTTTAAAATAGTTAATTGTTTTAATAACGATAAGGGGTGAACTGTTAGACGTTATAAATTATTACGTCGTAAATTGCTTATTTTATAAATAAATATAATGCGTCATACTTTATATCGTAAAATTAAATGGCAACAAATTATCCTTTTTATAAATGATTTATTGATACGAAATGTTTAATTTCGTAGGTAATATCGATCGCTAGCTTATTCCTAATTGTTCCTCGTTTCTGGGGTACCATTTGCATCATATTTTACTACATCAACCTACCCTACGTTTCGATTCCTTAAAAATATTTGCCACAAAATAATATTTAAGGAAATAATAATAACATCGATTAAGTAAGTACAATATCTGATACAATGGCAATTTTCTATAATTTACTTAATTGAAATTAGAAAATTTATATTTTTAATTTATAATTTAAATACCAAAAATTGCTTAGGTGTAGCTACAACTTGAGCATTCGAGACGTGATAACCCACGTGTTATTTATTATTAATCCTATTAATTTGCGTTAATATAAGGAAATATTTCTTTATAATGAAACAAATTTCATCGATTTATTTTTTAACGATTATTGCTAGTTAATGTCGCATTATACCCGTGTTTGTTTAAAGCATATGGAAATATGAATAATTTGATTATATTATAGGTACCTACCTAAAATATCCGAATTCTTATAAATACATATTTCACCTTTTCAACTGCTACCTTGATAAAAGAAATTCAATAACGTTTAATTAGGTAATACCTATATAAAATTAAATTAATTGCCGCGCTATATTTTCCTAATTAGCTAAAGATCCCGGATGTTTCGGAAATTCTATGGAAATCGGTACTTAATACTTCCTAATTAATCCTTGAAATACGAGACTTCCATTAGAATTATTTATTTTTAAATTTAATTAACTCAAAATTGTTTAAGTAGCTTTTCGTGCATCGTCGCTATCGAGAGAAGTCGTTATAAATCTGCCAGGACTACCTGTCTTTGTTAGAAATTATCCTTTCTATAAATACTTCAAAGAAATTTCTACGGTAAACTTTTCGTAATACGTTCATAGATGTAGATATAACAAGCACCTATAGGTCATTTTCTATTCAATAAACTTATTGGATCGAAAAAAAAACCGCATCTACTTCCCAAAAAAATCTTTTCCTATTTATGTCTTAAGGTGATTGCAACGTGATATCTGTCATATGTTGTCACAACAGTTACTACAGAAATGAAACATACGTACGTCTTATTCAGATCTGAAACACGCCGAGAGAAGTTGAGATTATTTTCCATATTTCGATCATTAGTTTCCTGCTTTGAATAACTGTTATAAAATCGTCGATAAAATTGTTTGGTAATATTTTTAATTTAAAGTACCACCTACCTACGTAACATTTCGTTTGTCTGTACGCGCAGTAAGTACCTAATAAATTTTAATTTTTTTCTTAACCAAATCCGGTTAATTTTACAGCTAATCGGTTAGACGCCGTTAGACTGATTAAAAATTTGCGTATTAACGTTTCCAATGGAACTAGAAAATTTTATGAATCATTTTAATATTTTTAGTGGGAAGCGTAAACAATGGTGTAGCGTGTTAAGCGGATTAAGCTCGGGCACAACCCTAACCATATTCTTTGAAAATATAGATACTTACTAAACTTTTTCGGCTTAGGAATCGCAAGAAAAACTTATAAGGGTAATTTCTAAAATTAAAAAAAATAAATAAAACGAACGGGTGCGTGAAAAATATTAAGTCGACCGAAACATGGGATTTGTCTCGAATTCAGTATTAGCTTTAAAATGTAGATTATTTAGCAAATTGATGATACATTGAGGGAAATGCAAGTACATAACATGAAAAGTGCACACTATACTAGATCTGTAACCTCATCGAAATGATATTTGCCAAGATAAAATCATCTATTTGTACCTGTTATTGATGATGATCATTCTTTCCATAGATGGTATTGACAAGTCAGTTTTTCGTACAACAATTCTTCGATGCCTAAGTTATTAATTTTTGTCACGGTATTAACGAAAAGTTGACAATCCTAATAAATACCCATAAACTTATTTAGTTCTTCAAACTTCTAAAAAACTTCGAATATAAGGCTTGTCGTCCATCAACATTTACATTTGTTAGATAATTGAATAAGTAATCCGATAACCGACGTTTGGAGTCAATAATTAAAAAACAAAGACCCCGAAAGACGAAATTTGAATAAAACTCTATGTATTAAAAGTCAACCGATGTCAATGACGTGGAAATCAACCAAAGTGCGACGTCTGTTATGTGGAGCAAACGTTATATAATTAATTTGCAAAATAAAGTAAGAGAAAAAACTTCAAGAGGAATTTGCTTACAAATGCTAGCAAATTCACAATCGACATTTTTTTAAATAGTATGGTAACTTTAGGCGCTGTTTCAGTATTATACGAGGGTTGTAAATAAATTAGTGGCAACGTAGTCGAAAAAGTCGCAAGAGATCGCACATGCGCAAATCGTATATGGACGACGTGGGGCGGCGCCATTGGCGATTTGTAGACGGCATGAAGTAGTCGCTCCGGTCAGAAGGGTAGTTGCCGCTAGGGATTGATGTGAAGAGTGTCGTTTGCGCCGTTCTAAAGCACGTTTCCAAAAAGGCGATCAACTGATTTCTAGAGCGCCATCTACGTCCGACTATGCGGCCCAAACGTCCACGTTTCATGCAGGCAATCTTCTTACACGCTCGTTGCCAATCTCTTGCGACGGTGGCATTGGGAGATCTTGGAACGCCATCCGTATTCCTTTGACGAGTCCTTGTGACTTGTTTTCTCAGTTCCTTAGGCATCTGATTTCCTGACGTTGCGTTCCAAGCTTCGAGCAGTAGGGTGCTTCATCATTGTGATCAACAAACATCATCTTGTTAACAGCATCCAAGGGTCAAAAGATACAAGACTTTACTGGTGATCATATCGAGAGGATGTAATTCAATTGCTTGTAAATTTAATAGCGCTTGCGTACTAGCTTACGTTGCCACTACTTTATTTACGACCCCTGTATGCATTTAGGTACAGAGGGCTCGTAAATCGATGACGCCCTGCTCCTAAATATCTCATACTAAGAAAGTATAGTTGTATTTAGGACAATTCGATGCCGCAAATTCATCGCAGCCGTTTCATGGCCGACAATTTTATCCTCGACTATTTTATCGTCGTTTATTACAAATGAGTAGATGCTCATAATAGTAATTATTGTTTATTACATCTATAAATATAGCATAGGTATTCCAAAGGTAATTTAATGCATAATTGGACTCGGACGATGAATTGCGATGAATCGTCGACGAAGAAACGGCCGCGATGAATTGCGCCATTCCGGTATATAGTTATTTAACTAACAATAAATTAATTTAATAATTCGATTCAAATAACCTGTAAAATTGAACATGCGCGGCGGCATTTTTTTCAAAAGTAAGTACACTTACGTGTAATGGGAATTAATGTATCTTGAGATAATGTGTATCTATAGGCATTTAATGATTATCCGGTTCACATTTGATCGTACGGTTTCCGAAAGTATAATTAATAATTAAATTCATACGGTTGACATATTTTGCACAATGTATGAACGTTATAATTAATTTTCCCCATGTATGTATAGGGTAGTTAATAGAAATTGTGTCATTTAGAGCTCAATCTATTGAAAGATATACAAAATTTCTAGCGCCTAACGGCCATGTGTGACAAAACAAAAGGTTATGTAGACTTTATCTGGATTTTCATCCCTAATTTACTTAAACTATTCTGTGTTTAGATTTATATCTATAATAGGGACGTCTACGTTATATTGCCTGTTCGATCCTGCAAATATTCTAGAATGTAGTAGATAATACTGCAGTGGAAATCAGGAAGAAATTAGCTCATTAATCGAGTTTTCTGTTTAAATGAAAATTAGAATTCGAAAATGCCTATTAAAATATTAGGTCAGATAGTTATTACCCTTTACCCTTACACTTACCCTTATTTCCCTTATTACCCTTATTTCATTTATATAGAATCTAAAATTTATTGATTTAACACTTCTCGCGCATAGCTTTCATTTTCTTTGTATAATCGATACAAGAAGTAGGTAATCTTCGTAAGTATTAGGTTCAGAAAATGCCCGTATTAGATTTCCATAATGCATAAAATCCATTGCGTTGCAACTTCAGCTTTTTACTCCTAGAGATTTGTTCGCACAAAAGGAAAGCCACTTCGCGAAGTAATTTCGATTCTATTCAAACTATACCAACATTTTGCTGACTGAATATTTTTAAAACTAATCCATATCGATAAAACCTAGCGACTTAAAAAAAAACAACTAAAAGCACTTTATTGCCAATTATGCAGTTACGGAGTAATTATAAGTTAACAACCCCCGCCCCTATTAAATGTCGAACTTCTAAAAGATAAAATCAGAAGTTTCGCTTCGCCACTTAACAGTTTTGCAATTCCCAAAGAGCCTTTTAGATTCCTTTACGACAATGGCAATGTATTAAAACCTGAAATTCCGTATTCAGGGTTGTTATGGAAAGATGTGGATTTGTAGCACTGTTTTATAGTAAATAGCAGAAAGCGTTGGGCAAAAATGAACTGCTTTTAAAACACAGTGACAATGGGGCGCGCTCGCTGAAATAGAACGCCTAAAGGATTCTCCTTGTTTTCTGCTGAAATTCCTGTAGGTTATGAAAAAAGCGGCGCGCATTTCGCTTCTTTTCGCACCGTTCCACATTTCGTTTATTGTTCGAGTGTTTCGGCTCTCTTAACTAAAGCTAATACTTTTACCAGTCTCGGAAACACGCCCGCTCTATTAATTCGTAAATGGCGAAAAGGAAATTTTACTTTAAAAGATATGTCTAAGACGTTATTCGCCATTCGAACGTTCCGCGATCGTTTTCCGGACGGCCATATAAAAGATATTCGGTAAACGTTACCGCACCGTAGAATCCCGCCATCTTTTTAAGATCGTGACAATAGCGATTTCATTAAGATTGGAATTTTCTATTTCCTTTTTTTATATCGCAAAGGATAGCAAAGGTGCTTTTTTTTCTTGTAGGTGCGTAGCGGATATGTGCTAGAATATCGAAATTTCCGCAATTTCGGCTAATTACAATTTACGTTGCTACCCGAGGAAGGAAAATGCGACACTGTTTAATGAATTATACTATTGTAGTACGTCACATTCCAACTGTTCCTTGTGTGCATAAATTAAATTAGGCAAATCTCCGTTGCACGCTGATTGCTATTGTTTCATTTTCATTTGCGAGTTGTACGTACGTTAAAATTTATTTGATGCAGGCCTGATGAAATACGTTGGTCAACGTTTACGTTATTTATGTAAATTGGGAAATCCGTGCAATTATAGGTGGATGAAAACTGTTACATTTTAAATGCGCTTGGATTTATTTTCCGATTTATTATTAATCCTTTTAATAAGCAACGAAATGAACACGAAAGTGTCCAATTTTAGTTAAAAAAAAAGCGGTAACCGAACGAATTTGCAAAAAACATATTGCCAAAACACCGTTGCACCGTTGACATTTCCATGGACACTACATTTTAAGGGGGCTTTAAAATTCATGGTTTTGTTACGGAATCGGCCCTTACATGACGTAAATTGAATTTAAAATAACATCTAAATAAGTTAGTATTTGAAGGGCTTTTTATTATTCTTGTTGCATTCAACAGTCTTGATCGCAGGCTTTGCGATTTTTTTGCGTCGCCAGCTGGCGGCTCATTTAGTAAAGCGAACGCTTATAAGAATAATTTTGCTGTGCTATGTGTGTGAAACCCTAATTGCATTTGAACTCGATTTATTCGAAACACACTCTAAACAAACTTACTTTCCTTTGTCGGCAACGTCATTACGTCAAATTACCTACTTTAATTTGAGATTTCCTTTCAAACGACGTTTCTCGTTAAACCTACTATTTTACAATGGAATTATAGCACAGAGAATACACATCACGACCAAAATTTTTATATAAATCGCATACTTATACCTACTTGTTAGATAACATTAAATAATTAATGGCTTGTTCTTCAAGAAGCAATCTAATTATAAATTGACATCAGGATAGACGTCCTTAATGATAATGTTATTAAGCAGGGAACGTCAAATATGTTCGGCACCCACGACTTCGACAATTAAACATACAAAACTCACACGTTGCCGATGTAAATACGGGCTTGTTTAAGATAAGACAATGGACTCCGGATTTGAAATAGGAATATTAAGTATTTAGCGTGGGATGTCATCTTCCTGTCAATTAAGCATTTGCTCATCTTCTTAGTCATTCGTTTTTTTTGTGCTCCTTTTATACTTCGCCATGTCCAAAAATTGTAAAGTATAATGACCTCCAAGTGAGTAATTTTTTTGCTAAAAATTTTTAACGTCTTCCCGAATAATTAAACAGAAATAAACTAATTATGTAGGTGTCTGATTTATGTACATATATTAAAATAAAAAATATTAAATTATAAGTCGCATTTAACTATAAAGTTATTTAATAACCGGAAATGTGTCAAATTTATAAAATTTTGAAAATTTAAACGTGAAAATATTCCCCCCCTTGGAACGTGCATGAATAAAAACACTTCAATCAAGACAACCCACACAGAGACATATTTATATTGATCGTAAAAAATAAAAATGAATTACAAACTTTCCCGATGAGCACTCGACATAAGATCTTTTAAGGTCCCTAACACTAGATAATATTTACGAGTATGCACATAAAAATTCAAAATAAGTTGTAATGCTAGGACGGACAACAGACAATCAAATTAAGTCTATTACAGAAATAAACACGCAAATGCCCTGTAAACGGTCATTTTCGAAATTAAAATATCAAAAGTAATATATTAAACAACTACCTACCTACCTATATTACACAGGCCAATTATGTAATTTTAATATTGATGGGCTAACTCATCGTTTGTCTAAAAGACAGAATTGGTATTTTAATATTTTAACACCTACCTACTTATTTATTTTTATGGCCGTTTATAATTTCGCTGCTAATGTTTGTTTAGTTTAATTTTCTTTTTGTTAATGCGGAACGTACTGACGGATTTCATTTTGATTTGCTTAAAATTGATATTTTTTAAATCGTATCGTAATAACTATTTCCTCGATGAACTCATCGATTAATCAATAATTGTAAACTGTATGTAAGTAATTCTTTCCTGGTATCGATCGTTTCTCTACATGTAAGACTTCTTACGACCCGAATTTTTCACGGTTTAGAGTATGTTTTTTTCTTCTAAACGTAAATTATACGATATGTCGTTCCCTATTAACACGCAACGCACCTTATTTAAATATATGGATTTTTCTCTAAAAGTGTACAGGCAGCACAATGTCTTCGTTTGGAAATATTCTTGCTAATTTTCCGTACCCACTTGTATGGCGATTAGAAAAACTCGTACTGAAGTTTGCAACTTCAACTCTAATAGGTTAAAATATATCAATTATTATAAACTTTAGTTTTATAATATTGTACCCCCTTCGACCCATGTGTATTTGACGTCAACTTAACAAATTTTTCATCAAATCATTATGTCAGATTTTGATTAAATTTGGCGCAGGGTAACCGTCATATATCGACTAGATAAATAAAATATATCAAACCCATTTTGAAAATACGACTACCTATGTAAAGTTTCTCAAAAAAACCTATAAATTGCATCACCAACATATTTTTATATTGCCGTATAAGCAACTCTCTTAATTAAGCTAAAGAGGCGCCATTTTATAGCATTTGCTCAACTTTAAGGGTGGATATCTCGATAAGGAAGCGCCGTGCGAAACAAATTTATAGAAACTTGTGACATTATTTTGATGTGGTTTTTATACGCTCCCGAGAGATTTTTCACCATTTCCTGGACAACCTTATAAGCCTGAATTTTGCCGAGAAGGGGATTTTGTTTTACATTATTTTATCGGCGAACCCATTTATCATCCCACTTTTAAATTTTGTAAATAATTTAACGCTAGTACGAATTACTTTTTAGAATTTTTTGAAAACTTTTTTAGATGCACTTTTTCAAAATTTAAAATTAAAGTGTTCAATTTAAGATTTTCAAAAACAAACTTCCCCGCAATTCCTATTGCGTTGCATATAATAAGAAAGGTTAGAGAAAATGCTATAAAAGGGCACTTGTTCCACCTCTTTAGCTTAATTACGAGAGCTGCTGCGGTAACTTAAATATACGTTGGTTATGCAAAAAACGGTTTGATATGTTTTAATAAAATTTTATATATTTCTTAATCTATATGGAGGCTACCTCTGTGCCAAATCTGATCAAAATCTGAGATGGTGAGGTTAAATCAGTGTTGATTTGACATGGAATGACCCCCCCCCCATATAATCATAGTATGTACCTAAAAAATACTTGAAAAGCTAGGTATAACAAATAAGTAAATATTAATTGGATAGCGTTTATCAAAGAGGAACCAAGCGTCAAAAGGGAATTATATAAGTTTCTGACCCGAAAACTTTTTTGCATCGGTCAAAGGCACTATGTGCAATCGATATATTTTCATTTAGGCAACAAAAACCCATATTACAAAAATCCGTAAAAATAAATAATGAAAAAAAGGCAATTAACGATGCCAATGATTACAGTAAGCAAGTACTGCATTAAATGCTTTATCTTTTAGAAAATACACTACCTTTACGAAAAATTCGTTGGTACAAAGAACATCTTAAACTTAATTTAAAACTTAGAACTTAAAAATAAATATCAAGCGGCATGCAAGATTAATTTTAGCACACGGTTTTATAATTTTATGACAAAACGTGTGTCTTATTATTGTAATAATTGAAAATCCCCAAAAAGCATATATTTGCTATTATATTATTAGATATGGGATGGCGGGAGGGAGAAAAATACAAAGTACTCCATTAAAAAAGAATATGGCTTCCTCTTCCGTTTAAACCGGAAATTAAACATTTTGTTTTTCATAGGTAGGTACTCAAAATACTCGTTTCCTAAAATGTAAAATCCCACTATTTATGCAGTTATTTCTACTCCAATTAACGAACAGGTATTTTACTACCGGTGAAATTCTAAACGACTAAGTAGGCAACGATGGATGAACATGTCTGTGTCGATAGTCATATTTCTAACAATAAGTAGACTATAAAATTAGAAAAATACATTAATATCTACATCGCTCTACGTTACATTTATGAACGATATCTCGCTATAAAACGACGTTATTGTCGGATGAGGTGTAATTTCCATTATCTACTAAATTTTAAATGTGAAATGTGAATTCTAAAATGTGAAATATACCAAAGTCGATATTATATGTATTTAAATACAAAATTAAACTTAATAAACCGACAGTTGGTAAAGGTGCAAAACTTACTAAATTATCACAACTACAGGACAATCGAATTAAAAAAAAGTTGAAAAGACGTTGAGTCTTTGGACCGATGTTATGGAGCAACAATTAAAAATCAACAAATACATTAATTAAAATAATAAATTAATAAAAATGTATGGAGAATTTCTATCGAGCATGGCCATCTGGATATAGTACAATCAAGTTAAAATATTAATAATACACATATCACTTATTTATCTTTCAGAGAATAAGCATGTGAAATTAATTCTTGCCTAAATGAAACTAATTCCCAATTTTACTAAAAGTATAAAATCATATTGTTTACGAGATTAAAAAAGTTTGTTAACGAAACGTTGACGGATGATCGTCAAAAAGTTGAAATTTTCGTTTGAATTATATAAGTTTCGGCAATTTTTAATAAAACATCGCAATTTTATACTTTTCGATAGCAATGTAACTTTAATTTATGATAAAAGTTCATAAGAATTTCGTGGTGTCGCGACGGTTGCCAAATCGAAAACCATTTGTGGCCATAGAGAGACAATTTACAGCAACAAGTACCTATTTTAATACCAAAACAAGTAATTCGGATAGACAGAAATTTAAATTTTAAATAAATACCACTACAAACGCTGCAAGGCGGGGAGACGCGTCTATAGATCGTTTCAACTTGCAGTAGTGCTGTTTATTCGCTGTTACAATTTTGTAATTTTAAATCCTTGCTCTATTAAACGTTGTCGAATATTTAAAGTGACAAAATATTTCCAGATTTTATTTAATACATAATTTGTACCTATGTAATTATATTATGATTATATGACAATATTTTTATGAATTTTCATATGAACGTTTATTGCAAACCTAAATTTTGAAATGTTGGTATATATCATCGAACGTCTATTTAAGCATACATTTTTATTTACTTAATATTATAATTAAAGTGAACTATTTTTCCTAGTATATATACCTATTTATTAATTAACGTTTATTTATTAATAAATAATTATACGATAAACCGTGCGTATCTATGTATGCGAAGCTTCGAAATTATATTGATACCTACCTATTTATATTCAAAAGAAACATGCCGCAATTATACAGACGTTTACTTTGTATAATGACACACCTACAGAAGATCAATATAAATTAGGCGTAGATATATCGTCGGCCACGCCACTAATTAGGACAAGGCACTTTAATACTTAAAAAAATATTTTGAAACGATTTGTTTGTTTAAATAATTCAAAAGAATAATATTTTGAATGCCAGCGCTATCCAAACAATGATTATCTCCTTAAAACACCTGTTACAGAAGCATTGTATTACAATATAACTATACAGCGCATACGTGCTTCAGGTAAACTACACGCAGTCGAAAGCTTGGACGCTCCCTGGAAGAGGATTAACGTACCTACATTTTTCCTTGTCTAACATAAATTTTCCTAAACGAGTTTTATCCAAAAAGTTTTATTTTTTGTACGATGGGCGCCATAGAAAATGGGACACCAAACTTTGTGCAATGTAAAACCGACTTCTGACTCCTATTTAAAGTTTAAAAAATGCCATCACGTATATTTGATAGTTTTAGTTTAGATTTTTTTGCGTTTAATTATTATTTTTTGTTAAATAAAATAGAAAATCGATCCATTAAATAATGTTACAAACAACTATTTTTTGATGAACAATTTTCCTTCTTACTCGCTTTGTAGGTTATTTTTAACAAGTCAGATAAAAGTTAGAGAGTGAAGATAAAATTGCTAGAGCGGCTGCAAAACAAGCAAAAAAAGAGATCGCGAGCAACTTAGAGCATACTTAAGGCCGATCTTTCCGCTTAGTGTCTTATGTGTATCTTACGGAAGTTATTCTACCAATAGCTATTCGGAACTTTATCGAAAGATGGAAAGACCGGCCCTTAGCAAATTAAATTTTTATTGTTTTAAAAGTTAAAAAGTTAAGTTGTAGATATTTGTAAATTATTTAAAATGTATGTAACAATTTCCTGTAAGAATGTTGTGGTATTGTAAATTTTTTATCGATAGTTTTCTTGTAATCAGACGAGGCAATCGTTTATTTTTGTATATTGTTAAAATCTAGAATATTTCATTATATCGTAATTAAAAATTTCTTAAATTAAAAGAATTACAGATTTCTTTGCGCGATCATGCGATTCTGAACCACTGTGCGCCGTCGTATACCTACAGGGGTAGTTTGACGTTCTTAGTCCAGTAATGGAAAGACTATAGTTGACAGTGAAAACGTGATAACGTTTTTCTGTTCCCTCTGGAACACCTCTAGCGGCTGCATAAGTGGATATTTTGCCATGGGACTATTTTTACTAGATTAGGATACATCAAACTATTTTAGTTTGTTCTGGTCGCTTTTGCTTTTCAACTTTCGAGTCTTTCCTCTAGCAGGAAAATCTACAGATAAATGTCAGATGTCTTCAGAAAATTTGCGAAGGAGACCGAGTCCTATTAGAAAAACACAATTTTAAGGAGATCGATTTAATAAATTTTCCCTATACTTGTGGGAAATATAAATATTTTCCTTTTTGTATTAATCTGCCAATTAATATCTTAATCGATAAAACACGTGTCTCTAACGTAAACCCTAAACTAAAGATACATAGAACGTGATTTCCACAACAGACAATAACATTAAACATCCCGATCTAAGTCGAATTAATGAGATAAATATAAGTACAGTTAATAACATTCATTAATTTTCAACGCAAATCAAAAAAGTCTGTGCAAAAAAAAATAAATAAATAAATTCCAACATTTTATAATATTTCTTTTTTTAACGATTGTTATCAAGGAAAATTAGACGATAAATCATTTAAATAATTACATCTTAAATTATACCCTGTCGTAAAAAATTCTCGACAATGATCGTAAAAACAGATCCTAAAATTAACTCGCTCAATTTAAAACAAATTACCTAATTAATGAAACTTGAACTGGTAATTTATAGGAAAGAGGAAATAAATTTCAAAATCCCCGAAGTAAACAACTTTAGTGTTACTTTTAAGGACTTGGGTGGCCGACAGTAAACACCTACACCGCATGCTGTTTAACACCAGCTGTCGGATGATTGTTTACAAACTAATTGCTGGAACGGTGAAGATAGACAAGTTGCTGACTCTCAAGTAGGCATTCGTGTGTTTAGACAAACACTAGAGTGCCGGTACTGATTTCTTCTCGAATAATGAAATGATGTTTGAAAAGTGTCGAGAATAATTTTATTTTAAAATGCCGATAGAAATCTACGGATTTCGTCGATACGTATTGTTCAATTTGATTTATTTCTATGACTAAATCGCTCGAGTGCAATGTTCTCAATAAAAATAGTTCGTCCGTGAATCAGTCGGTGATAACCATACTTAGAATGCTTTGCAGGTGTTGCATTGTACTTTCGAACAATGAGTAATGTTTACGAAAAGCAGAATTATTATCCATTTAACTGTCGGTTACACCGAAATCCCTAGATGGAATCAAGAATGTTTTTTGTCGCTGCGTGCATTTTCTTTTTTCGGGAAAACGTATTTTTTGATAAATAATTAGTAAAAATTTGTGTTCCTAATATAACAGACCACGTAATATAATGCGATGCCTACTTAGGTACAGAAAAGGTGAGACTAGTTAGTATTTCTCTAGTTAAAAATCTCCCCATCATAAAATACCCTAAACTGATGATTTACAACCTCAAAAGAGTCATAATTAAGCCAGGGTGGTTCGGTAGCTGGCTAAAGATCGTTAGGATGTCAGCCCCTGTCGTTTACCGTCCAAAGCGGATATTAACCATTCCCTTGCTCATTACCCTCTAAGTTCTAGTTATATAGATACGGCCGTGCTAACGTTACAAAACCAAGTTTAGGGACTACCTTAACTTTATTTAATAAATCTAACGATATCCGCGTCTTGCTGCTCGCCGCACATATAAGAAAACGCCACTTTGTATTGTTTACTTAAAATTCGCTTCTTCATCTTCATGACGTTATATATATATATATAAGCCCTCTCCTTAAATTTTATACATTTTAAAGCATTTACGAGCTCCTGACTGATATCGCCCTTCAGCATACGCTGTTATCGTTTATAGGGTGCTTAAATCTTCGTATGCATAGAACCGCCGTAGAAACAGACCAACCCATCTGATCGTGATGATAGCTACAGGAAGTGTAAACAGAGTCCTGTAGCTCTTGGAACGGTTCGTGTAGATAAGCCGGGACTAGGGTTGTGCTCTTTATGATATATGGACTGCAAATGGGCCTTGTTCAGATTCTTATCGATACAAATGGTCGTACTTATAACGTAATAAATACATGAAAGGACGACTTATGCATGTTAAAATAGCTAAACTCGAACGTTGCGTTGAGACCGCACTTCCAAGAAAAACCATAAATACTTCTTTTCATAATTGACAGTTACGCCCGACTTGCTGTAGGGCCTGTTAACAATTTTTTGTTGGTCTCCCCCCCGGGAAGTTAAGGCGAAAATTCTTTTCGAAACATTTGAAAAAGATTTGCCTACCTAGATATTAAAATACCGCAAACAGTTAAAACTACTTATAAGAAAAGCGGGGCCGAAAAGATTTGAAATCGTTTAAGTAATGCTCTTCGTAGGCTTATTTACTTAAGTAGGATGTATGTACCTGCTTTTTAAGTTAAAATCTCGTTTTAACCTGCAAGTCGAAAAACGTTTCTTTATGTGTAAGTGTAACCGGTTATGTAAAGTGCATCATAATTTGTATGCAGATGAGTTGAGCGATTTTAGAAATACCTCCTATAATTAGTCATTTTCTGAGAATTATTTGCCATCTCTTTGTTATCTAATGTAATGTAATATTTAAATGATTACGACGACACTCACGGATATATTGTAGGGATTAGAGTAGGTAGGTATGTTTTCAAAAAAGCTATTTTTTTCATATTACTTAATTGTTGTAAATGTTAATAATATAGAAATCGCATATAAAATGACTCAATTTAAATCCTTAATTTAATACTTTAAAACATTGTATTAAAAAGGACTAGTATTTAAAAATTAATCTGATTTCACAGTGCAAAAAGAAAGCCTTATTTTTAATAGCCAACAAAATAATGAGCTATAATGTAGAACGATTTAAGCCCCTCGTAGGGATGTTCACCCTAATAGTAATCAAAAATCGGGGATGTTATGACGATGATATCAAGAAATCTGGCGGTAATATCTGTGTTATAAAACAAATGAGAAGTTTTTGATAGAAAACTAAAATATATTAAAATTGTAACTTCTCCCTACTTACAATAACTGAATAATTTTTCAGGAATATAGAAAAAATTGATTTAAAAAAAATAAACTTCATTATTTTTGATTTTTCAGAAAAATGTTATAAAAATTTATGGCGTTAATTTTGTGAGTGAAATCACCCCCACCCCCCGATTTTTTTTGGCCCTACGTTTTCAGAAATTTTTTATAAAGACTACTAATTTTAATCGATATTGATTATAAAATATTAATTTTTGCATTCATATAATGTTTTTAAATAACGCAGCTTAAGCTGCTCGATGAAAACAGTTGTAAAAATAATTAACAATCGTAAGAAAAAATACGTAAACGTGTCATATTATGGTGATTTTGAAAAATATCGAACAACGAACGTCATTGAGATGTGCTATATGACATTCTACATTATAATAAATGTATTATAGATCCTATTTTCTTGCAGAGCACCAAATTTATAATATTATTGGAAAAGTCATGAGCTTTTCGGTTTCTGAGGAAATTTAAAATAGCTAGGTTGAATTTCTTTTCCGAATATCGATTAACATTAAAATTCTCAACCATGCTTTCGGTTAACCAACTTTCCATCTCTTACGGGTTTTAAAATTCGAACGATAAGCTTTAATTTTGAACAACTCATGAACACTAATATAAAAAAAATGAAGAAATGATCATAATTAAGAGTCAAATAAATTGAAACATTGTAGGAGATTCGATAATAGATATGGCCTATCCAAAGTTATATGCAATTCACGTCATCAACAAAAAGTTACTAGATTGTTTATTTGTAATTCGGTTTAAAGTTTGGAAAGTGACATATTCTATAGATGATTTACCTGCGCACGTATTAGACGGTATAAAGAAAGACTACAAGTTATTAGAACTGTCAAAATACGAGGTACGAAGTGACAGCACTGTGTGAAACGTCATCATCTAGTAACCCTTTTATTGATGACGTGGATTGCGTATAGGTTTGGATGAAGTATAAACACTTATATAATTTCATTATTTTTCAATATAAATTTATAATGAAGTTCCACACATGTTGGGTAGGAATATATGTTTTGGACTTTCGCTTACTTTGTTTAGCCGCGAACAATTTTACGATTAGTATTAATTTTGCAATTAATTCATTAAATTTTCGAACTACGACTTGAAATTCTCGGTTTCTAAAATAAATCGCTTACGTGTTACTAATAAAAATGCTGTAAAACTTGGAATTTTAAAAAGCAACGAAGTGTAGGTATACACTTAACATCTTATTTGAAATAGTAATATGATACCTCAAACAGGTTTTTTTCTTTTCGTCAGTTAATTTGTACTGTCAGTTACTCTATAAACGACTATAACATAATTCATTCTATAGTAATTAACCGGCAGTTTACCTCACAATAAAAAAGTTAAATCACGCTTTTGTAACCGAAACATTAATTTAATTTTTAATATTTATTGATATATTTTTTTATAAGTATACGGGAGCGTGACTTGCTTTTCTTAGAAAATATCAGTAATATTAGAATTTTTATTGCTTTTCTGTATCGAATATCGAATTTGATGGAATTTTATACATTTAAAATAGATAAGTAGCCCTGAATCCTATATAGTTATTTAAAAAAAATATCCTATTACTTATTTTCTTAAAGATATAGATCTTTTTATATTTACTTTTATATAATTAATCCAATTACTTAAATATAAGTATTAGATATTATGCTCATCACTAATGTAACATCTTCGTATTACCTATATTTATGTATTTTATTTTTTAATTAAAAACTATTAAATAAATTTAAACAACAGACACTACTAAAATGCTATAAAAACCATGATAATGTAAAACAGCATATTAAGTTAATTAAGTAAATATCGTTATGTGTTGTCAGCATTGTTACATAAGTTAAAGGTATATTGGGGAGTCGTAAATGGACGTCGATAAAACACATTTAATCCTAACTTTTATAGAAATAGGTGTTATAATAGTCCAAAAATAAATTGTATTTGTTTTAGAAGTTGAAATGACAAATTTTCGATTAATTTAATCGTTGAAAGTTTGAATTTTTCGGTCTACATATTTAAATAAACTGGGTGAAAAATACCCACATTAGTTCAGTAAACGTTATGTACCTAACTAATTGTAAGTACCTACACTTGTCGTAACTCCTAACGATGTTAAAGAAAGATAATAAATTAAGCATAATAAAAAAGTAACGTTTTTTTTTTTACTCGACTAAAGTGAATATTTTTCACCCATATTATGTGAGTATGTCGATTAAAAATATGAAGAGATTAATAACGTGGAAATAACATTTGATCAAATTGAAGGTCAGTATATCAGTTCTTTTGTTTCTGGAGTTTAATTTTAAATCATTTTTTTAAATGAAATTTGCAGTCCTGTATTCCACAACGTAAGTTTAGGTACGAATTGTTAACGATCCAATACGTAGAAAAACGAAGTGGACAATTTCATTAATTAAAATTAAAACAGATACCTATTTTCATAAACTTATAAGAGTCTTAAAATTAATACCAAAATGTTTGCATATGAATTTTACCAATAGATTATTGTTAAGTTACAAATTATCTGCAAATACGTATATATATATTTAAATAACTAAGGCTCACCGATATTCAAATAGCTAATCAAAAAATGTTCTGCTTACAACCACGAACGCGACTGTCTACATTTTCGATTTTCATAATCAAAAGGCAATTGCATATTTTCAAAATCAACCGAACTTCCGAGTACACGCCCTTCGCCCGTTAAACAATGATTTGTACTGACGTTAATTCCGCACCTATACACACAAATATCTACAATAGACTGAACCGTATTCGGTAAACAAACTTGTCTCTACACATTTTAAGCAAAACGTAGATAGTTTTATCTATCAGTCGCATGCACATGGATGATTAATTTCCAGGTACAGACCGCGCTAGCTTTTGTTCAGAACACGTGTTCTATTTTATAACGACGCGTCATTTCGATTAATTTAAAATATTTCTTTTTATCATCTTAATATTCGTTCTCTTTGTCGTAAGGTCAAAATCATGCAGATATTAAACTTTTATTGAACATTTTTAAATTTTTTGATAATAACGTTTACATTATATACCTACCTACAGTAAAATCGAGTGTCCGTTAAAGCCGTTATATAAATAAACAGATTTTCAAAATGCGCACGTTAAAAATTGACAAATTAGTTTACGGGGTCTATTCTGTAAGAAATCTTTTAACTGTAGATTAACTGTTCATTAAAAAACTAACAACAAATCACAATCGAAATTTTCGTACGTTTCTATTTTGCGTGACGGGCCTTTAAAATTAACATATTTTTTACAGAATAGTCTCCCGTCAGGTTTGTGTCAATTAAAATTAAGGAAGTTGTATGTATAATACCACCTACATTGTTTAATTGAAAAGTTTAGTTGAAAAGTTTAATTCCACAAAAAAAATCGTTTGTCGATCGTTGCCTACGAGCGGTAACTTATATCGGCGAAATTAAGTACTTATGTACTACAATGTTTTTCTCGAGCATTTTAAATTTTGTTGTTAAAAATATTTATTATTCGAAGTTCGTAGGTCGAGCGCGTTTTTTTCTTCTATTGGCTTCAGGAACTCAGCCTATTAGCTATTTGCAACGGCCTCCGTATGTGGAAGTGTGGTGTTCCCCGAAAGTTAACCTTCTGGGTACTGGTCGCGTCCACAACACTCGTTTCCCAGGTGATCATATCACGCCGGTGTCGGTAATGCAGTATATACCTAACCGTGATTTTTCCCTTTTTAAAATTCAATGCCGTTCACGAATATCTATGATTGCAAAGACGTTCGAACTCCCGACCGTTGGATTACTAAAAATAGTGTAAAGAGCTCTCTAGACTACCACGGCCCACAAGCGTTTACTATATGTAGATACTTACTTTCATAAATACATCAAATTGTAAGTACCGTGACGTTTTAAAATAAAGCTAAAAAATTCTTATTAACAATAAGTTTACAATTTCATTTCCAGTTTATTTTATAATATAAAATCTTGTAATATTTACTTCGCTGGCGACAACATCATCGTTTGTTAGTAAAAACATATCAAAACAGATGAATTTTTTGTGAATTTTTTTGCACATTTAAAACACATGTTTTTTTATGTTAAAAATTATCAATTAATTAATTGATTGAATTATTAAAATAATTTCTAAAGAAATTGAGACTGAAACTGAAACGGGACGCGGAGCTCGCAAAATATCCCTACAAAATCTTAATTTAAATTTTGTCCAATAAAAACGAAAATAATTAAGTATTAGGTACAATTTAGAATTAATGAAAAAGATTTAATTGTCGAAGCTGCAAGAGACCGGTCATGAAAAAAATAGCCTAACATATAAAATGAAAATGCGTCGATTCATACCGGAGTTACACGTTCGACGTATCAACAGAAAATGGACACTTCTAACTCCCATCTTCCAAGACGACCCTAAAACAAAAATAAATCAGAAATATGTAGTTTTGTTAAGATTTACATACAAGTACCATGCCTAATTGATGTTGGTTAACAACTTATTATGTAAGCAAACTAACGAGGAAGGTTAGGCAGGTGGAAATCTCAGAAAAATTTGAAACATCGCAGGTTTGTAGTACTAGTCAACCCTAATCCAGAGCCGTGTTCCGTTCGCGCTCTTACGCGGTTTAAGAGTATGAAATCCACCCTTGAAAATTGGAATTTTTTCGATTTTGCTTATTATGTGTGAAACAACAACAGGTATCGCCAACAAACTAAATGGCTGTTCAAGACCTGCATTATGATACAAAAATTAGGGGTGAAAATCTTAAAAAAGGACGAATTTCACCCTTTTAAACCGCGTAGGAGCACGAACGGAATACGGCTCTTGATTAGGGTTGACTAATACTACAAACCTGCAAAGTTTCAAAATTTTCTGAGATTTCCACCTGCCTAACCTTCCTTGTAAGAGCGGGCTCAGCCTTGTACTTATCAATAACAAGAATACACGGATGATGCCTTTCCTGTAGGTGTCTCTCGTCTCTTAGTTTTCTCAAATTGTCCGGGAAAGCCACAACAGGAGAGACACACCGCTAGAAGAAGAACATCCATGTTTTCTTCTACAACAAAATCATAACGAACGCTTTAATATAAAGAACAAAATTTGCTGCCACTAATTTATGTTGAAATAATTATTCCAAAAATATTTACGGGTAGGTAATAACATTAATAACAGGTTATTAACGCCAGGCACGGGCATTTTTTTCGATAAGCGAATAATACGATTTATTTAATTAGTATCTACGTACAATTTTACGTTGTCGTTTGCTTGTTCGTTATCTACTCCTTCTGCGGCCTCGACAGCTATACTAAAACATAACATTAAATACAGCAATAGTCTTAAAAGAGACGCTGTAAATAAGTACTACTTGATAGTTGTCATCTTTACCATTTAAAGCTTCCTCAATTTATTGCCTCATTGTTGATTTCTATCGAATGAAAGTAAACGAACGCCTTGTTATCGGTGGCGGAACGGCCACGAAGTCGGTTGTAACTAAACTTTATTACCATTTCTCAGTGTAGGTAATTTATTATCCAAATAATCCTGAATATTCCAAGATAATAATTATTATCGACGTTTCGAGGTAATAGATAAGTATAAATAATATTCAGATAAGTACGAGTGCTTTATAATAGGGAGTACCTACCTATACCTTACCTAGTTTATACAGAATTTGAAAAAAAAAATTATTTACCACGACTTAAGAAAATGTATTTAAATTTAAGCTATAAATTGGTGTTCACAGAAATCCTATAAAACGGTTAATTTTTAATAATCTAGATCTCTAGATCTCGATCTTTGCGATTTACTTTTAATAATGTCATAACTATTTTCAAATATTTAATGGTAAAACTTTTTAGGAACAATTTCGGTATTGCAATTTTTAATAGTTACTATTAAGTTTACTACTAGTTTTTAATAGTTACTATTTAATGTGCACATTCGAAAAAAGCAAGCAAAATTTGTTTTATTCGCAATAGTTATGTAGTATGTCCGACATCAAATGGATAAAATTTATTTTATTTCACTGCGGATTCTAAAAAAAATGTTAATTTAAAGAAAATCCTTATTGAATCCGACAAGATATGTATAGTAAGATTATATAGTGGTCGTTTCACGTTTTTTAAACATAATATGTAAACTAACCACTTTTATATCGTTTATTCGGTTAATTGTTACGTAACACAGGAAATAGACATCGAAAATTGGATCGCATATAAACGTCGGCGATTTCTTTGCTACGATTAGACTAAATTTAATTATACGGATTTTTGTAGAACAGGAAGGCAATTGATCAACTGAAAACGTATTTAGAATATTATAATCACGGCAATATATTTTGATAAAAGGAAAAACACCGACAGTTCATTAAAATACATACAACCCACTCCGACGATACAAACGGCCGACTCACGCCGCCACCGCTCCCGGTCCCCCCATATTACACCACAAAAGTATTATAATTTTTCTTATCGCTTATTGCGAAAGCGCTCAAGATAAAAATGGGTTATAAAACCCATCAGCCTACCAAAATAATACTGGCGCTTAACACAAAATGGGTTAGCTGACTATACCGTTTTAAAATTGATGCTTTCGTTTAATTTTTATTCCGCTCGTTACGGCATTAAAATATACCGTGCAGTTAATCAAAATCTTGTATTTTTAATTAAGGAGAACGTTAACGTTTTCGTTATAAGCATTGTTTGAGAACTTATTACAACTTAAATAAGAGAGATTTTATTCTAAATTGCTTTTTTACAGTTTCGTACACTTTTAACACGAGTCGTTTAAATTGCATAAGTATAGATATACTTATTGTTCGTCGACTTTTCGGAATCGTTTCCCTCATCTCGAAAGGTATCTAAATACCGTAATTCATCATATTAATTGACAGTACCTATATGAGTAGTAATTATAATGTTAATCAGGTGCTTCCTGCGGCAACAGGAAATACAAGGACACTTATACGTACGTACCTACTTCTAAAACTTTTTTCTATACAAGTAGTGCCTACGCTCTTCCCTAAAAGTCAGTTGTCAAGAATTTTGGAGTAAAGCAAAGTTCTGTCTAAACTGGGAACAATCGCCTTTAGAGAAGTTAAATCAGTTTAGCCGAACTTTCGTATTTAAATCAACTTCTCTTAACTTTTGCATCGACAATTGTTCAAATCACGGATCGGTTTGTTCGGTTTCGGTTTTGACTAAACCGAAATATAAGGGTTTATAGTTAAAATAGTCTTTAAAAGTAAGTAATTTATAAACACTAATTATTACCTGGAAATTGTAAATCATTAGAGTTATTTACGATTATTTTACTAAAGACGGAAGTATAATCGCCAATAATTATACAGGGTGTTTCAGAATAACATGGAAATATTGCGAAATAAGTGGGATTTGCTTAATACATATTTGGACGAAGGTCGTGTCCTCGTTTTCGAGATACAAGACGTTGGAAATTACTTTTTATACTTAATAACCTTTTTTTTCTTATTTTTTTTTTAATTTGCTACGCAAATGTTTTCGGGGCAGCTAAAGCGATTGGAAATATTCACCATCCCGTATGTCGTAAGTTAGTTACACAATGTTCACGACTAACTTTTGTTCATAACTATTTGAGGTCAAATTTGTAGGCACGACAATTGAAAAAACTAAAAGGTCATTCAATTTTCGATGAAAATGTTATTCTTAGTAAAAGTCACCAAGACGCACGGTTTTAAAGATATTTGATGATTAATGATGAGATTTGCGCACGGAGTAGACAATTAAGTCGACCGATTGCTTTATTTCGGCGTTTATCAGCTTATCAAAAACAAACGTGTACATAATTAACAATAAACATCGTTACAGCTTGATTGATCAATTTAAGAAGCACTATGCAAAACATGAAATGTGTCGAATCAAACAAGCCGAAAACAAATCGGTCTCGATGTGAAATTGTTGCAACTTTCCATCACCATCTATTTTGCTAAAGCGCCGTTAGTTGTCTGCTCCCCGTGCCGCATGCAAAAAGCGTATCGTGTCCGTAAAATCTAGTGATATCACAACTTCGTTAATTACGAAATGTTTCGAAAACGGCGCGTCTGCCCGACTTTTACTAAGAGAAACTTTTCTATATAAAATTGAATAACCTTTCAGTTTTTCCAATTGTCATGCCTACAGACCTGACCACAAAAAAGTTATCAACAAAAGTTGGCGGTGAACGTTATGTGTAACTAGCGCCCCCTATGATATACGCGAACGCTAGTAGCTCAAATCGCTTCAGCAGCTACTCGGAAAACACTTGCATGCGAAATTTCAATACGACAACAACTATTAAACAAAACCCACTTATTTTTCGCTGTTCTGAAGTTTGCCATGTTTTTCTAAAACAAGAGAAACAATTACCATAAATTTAACTATTTATCACGTGGAATTTTCTCTTTAACAACAGGTAGGTAAGCTTCGTTGCGGCAATTTTAGAAAAAAACGCACGAAGTGCCTCATATATCCTCAACCCTTTTAAATATGATAACCCGAATATAATGCTTTAATAACGTCAGTAAAATAAATTTGGAGCTTCCATTGGAATTAACAACATGTGTTGTTCGTTCATAACGCTTTAATTTTGACAGTGCAAAGTCCAATAAAATACCTTTGTCGTACACGTTAATACGTAGGCAAACGTTTTCAATCGTTATTCACCGAATCGTTGTTTTTCTTCAAATATTTACGCTTTTGTTATGATCGTATCTATTACTTAACACATCAAACGATCGTGACTATAACACAATAAATATTATTAAAGATGTCCTAAGGTCTTTATACATAATTTATCTTTTCTTATATAGGCAAAGTTTTGGTGCTTCAATACAACTTTTGTCCCGTCTAACTGATAGATAAACTGCGTAAAGGTCTAAGGACAGTAATCCGATAGGATTAAAAATCTTGGTAATAGATTAACTGCCCTTTAGGGAGCCGTGATTCTTAAAAATTTCTTCTTTAATCCCAATATAAATTTTTGCCTGCCCATAAGCTCAAATATAATTCATAATTAATTGTTTAATAAACCTACCGTGTAGCCCGCATATATGAATAAAACCAGGTGGTATAAATTAATACCCTTCACATAAGGATATCAAACTGAATTATTAAATTATACGCGCCGAGCCCCGTAAACCCATACCTATTAATCTAAAATTCGTTTCCGGGACGTTATTCGGCACAAAATATTAGAGTATCTTGAAATAAATCGGACGTATTTTAACTAGTACTTCCGCTTTCCGGCAAAACAGATCCGTCATCTTTCGTCGAAAAATGATGTACGCGCGACGTACGGCAAAATTTAATCCTTTTAAAATTGTAGCCCGTTCGAAATTTCTTTCGTAAACCACATACGTTCCGTCACGTACATAAATTTAATATGATTCAAGGCGTATCTTAACAATAGGCATATCTCGACTCCATTATTGTTACCACAAAATATTACTATACATAAATTTCTTAGATTGTTCAAAAAGAATTCCGTTTTGTGTACGTAGGGTTCAATTTAAAGATGTCTATTGTGTAATTTCGACTATTTTTCTATGAGTTTTAAATAAAATATTGTCCATATTTCATAACAAACAGTGCCATTGGTAGGTATCATTAAAGTTACAGTTACATTTTTCGAAAGATGACGGACTCAAAGTCCAGTTAGATGCGTACAATGCATGCAAGAATTTAGAGCACATCCTAAATTTTCACGTTTTTATTTCGTGGTACGTAGTTAAATTTTAAATTGCTCCGCAGCATTTCTAAAGAATTTAGGTTGACAAATATCTAATTAAAACACTTGTAGACGATCTAAATTAATTGACGTCTTTTAAATTACAAATTAACGACCGACCGTGATTTATGCATCCTCCTTAAATAACTTTCAAGATATTTTTATTAAGCTACTGCGGCTAATCGTTAAAAATATTGATGGCGTTTTAGATTACCCGATGGAGATGGACTAGCTTTTCTTCTGAATAATAACCGAAGACCACGAGGTCAGTTTTTATATGTGAAAAACGTTTACGATTTATTAAATTTGTCATATTCGAATAGACGTTCCCTTGGAAATACCCAAGTTCGGATAAAAAATATTACGGAAAATCGGGATATGGAAATTCATCAATTCAAACCAATTACGTTTACATAATTTTAACTAAAGCGCCCCGTTTCATAACTTAGTTGATAACCGATTGAAACTATTATTAATTGCGTATTGTAAATACGCGTCAATCACGAGCTTGTAAACAATACGGGGGTTGCAGATAAACTAATTCTACAATCGCATGCATCATCTGTCATCTTAATACATAGATTAGCGGGTTTGTCTGAATGTGTGTGATAGTAATAACTGATATCAATTAATTACATATGATTATTTCAAGGATAGTTTACTTTCTTTATTTTATCAACTACATTAATGCAATCCATAAAATAAAATAATCAATTTTCCAAATCAAACACTAATCTTAAGAAACTAAATATAGGGTTAACGTAATCTATAATGCTAGTTCAGGATTAAACGATCGATTGGTTAAATGTAACACAGTAATCTTAGTTGATCCCCACGATTCAGAACGGGAATGCATAATTTCGGGGTCTTATTATGTTGTGATAAGCTAAGTGAACAGTTTCGGGGGCGTGTTTTAAATTAAATGGCTCATATGAAAGTTCACACTTCGTGTAAACCTATTATCTTAATTTTCTCGGGATAATTTAATCGATATAGGTAGTTAACTTTTAACGCAGTCGTCGAATTTTAGAGTAGGGGAAAGGTGGGTAGCCCCGGACACTTAAAATGAAGTAGAAATATAAAATACAATCAACAAATGTCAGTTTGTATTTTAGCATTTAAATAAAAAAAGAAACTTCGTCAATCGTATTAATGAAAAAAAGGATATCTTAATTGTTGTAATTAGAATATTGAAAAAATTTAAGCTCCCAGTTTGCGGTAATATAAAAGTCGGCGGGTAACCCCGGGCAGGGGTTAAATGTGTTTTGGCCTTACAAACGACACAAGTGTAGTAAAGATCTGAAGCGTCAATGTTAACACATACTTCGTGGGCCCAATCTTTGCAATCATGGCACCGAATCCAGTCTTCTTTAAACGTTTCGTCACATATGATAAACGCGTTTTAAATTTTTTGCCACCTCTATCTTTTTGTTTTTCCTCTAGATCCTGTTTGTATTGAGAAGATGTTAAAATTTCACTCTTTTGGGTCTTTCGGGCCCGCCTCAACAAGCGTTTGTGAGATGCGTCAGGAAGACGGGACAACTGATGTAATAAACTTGTTGTGGTCGTAGACACTAGTGGAAGATATATTCAAATTATTCTCCATTTCGTTCTCTTTATTAAATCGATGAGGAATTTTGAGATTCTCCGCCAAATCAAATGCTAATTTTAAAAGCCCTAGTCTAGTCAGGGGCATTAAACGATTGTCTAGTTCTTTAACGTGATCATACAGTTGTTTAGAAAAGTTTTCAGAAAACGTGGGTTCAAATCGTCCTAACTTTGGACGAAACGTAATCTCTTATTTGTAAAATAAATAAAACGTAATATTTGTTGAAAATATAATAAGTTGAAATTGAAATAGGAAATTCAACGTTTATAATAATGTCCTCCGGGGGTACTCGACATTTTCGTGTCCGGGGTTATCCGACCGCTATCATTCGATGTTGTTGCCCATAGGTCTTAAATTGTATATGGAATGAAACGTATACTAGTACATTCATAAACTATATTAAATGTATTACAACTGTAAAAAATAGACAAGGCGGTATTCTAACTTTTTGCACTTGATAATCTGCAATGAAATTTGACAGGGGCGACGAGAAATGTTTGGTGGGAACAAACACTCACTGTAGCTTGTCAATCAATCTATGTTCATGAATTGACTAAGTTGTATATGCGTACAAACTCTATGGGGGGGGGGGGGCTGAAACTATGTTTTGATTTTCCAACGTGTTTACTTACTTAGTAATTGTACTGTCCGGGGCTACCCACCTTTCCCTAACCTACATAGCACAACGCACAAGCTCAGGTCGCTTTTTTATTTAATATAATATCTATATCGACAAAATTGTTTACAAAATATTATGTGGGCGCAAAAAACTTTGTTAGAAAATCTCCTCTTGTTTTTTGTTAGCTACATTTTTGATAAACTACACTTTTGTCCATATGAAATTTTATTCGAGCATAAATAAGTATTCCAGTTGAGAATTTAAAGACACTCGTCGGGTCATTTCGTGTCAAATCATCACACTGTTTCAGACTAACATCCTTATATTCTTAAGAAATTTGGGGTATTTAATGATCCTATGGTGTAGTGCAAAAATACCAATTTTTAGGGGTTCAATGTGTGAAATGCCAGAGCTATGTAGTTTTCGATTTTCAGTTAAAAACGAGCACAAATACATCCAACAAACAAACATACAACACAAAAGATATAGATATATATAAAAGAAAATAATTCAAAATCCAACTGAAAATTTCAAGATCGATTGTCTCATAAGCGAATATTTTAAAAATTTTGAAAAAATCTCAAAATCGATCCATACTTATCTGTAACTATTCACAAAATATTTTTTTGGGATAAGATATGACAGTTGACACACATGCATTGATCGACATAAATGAATATGATTCAGATTTGCTGTTTCGTACTTCAAAATCTTCCGCCATAGCTTTTTGAAAGTTTTTGTTTGTTATATTAGGTAGAAGATTACTTCCAACTCCATATCTCGATTGGTGGCTGATTTGCAGCTATTTAAAGTATCACTGGTATAGACCATTTTTTATGCCAAGTTTTATCAAAATCTAAGTAGATGAGGTAGAAAAATATTTGACATGGAACGACGGTTTGCAATTAACATGATTTGAAATAAAATGCACTTTTGCGCCTGTAATGTTGTTAAAATTGATCTTCATCGCAAGGATAATCTTGTATTTTAAGAAAACTTAGCATTCGATATTTACAATCGCGCTCTCGAGTGCGAGCTTCAACGTTCTAGACAAATGCGATTCGCGCATGTAAATTCAGTTTCGCAACGAGAATAATTAATGGAGATGGTTGAATGCCTCGTATTTTGAGCAATAATATCTATTGGCATCGTCGAGTACGAAATGTTGTTCGCTTGGTTTAGCAGCAAAGCTCGATTTTATGCGTCTCCTGCGTACGTCTGGCGCCACCACACTCGTGCAGGAATAAATTGGTAAGAAATCCAGTTATAAAAGGCAATTCAAGTCGAGAGTCAATAATGATCGGTTTACACGTCCGAATGTAAGGACCTATTGGAATCAATCGTAAAGGGTAAAATCGATCGTAAAAGTACAGTTCCGTCATAAATCGGCACGTTCGGCTATACCCAAGATTAATTGACCAATCAAAACGGAAAATGTAAGGTAACCACCGAAATTTGTGTGCGTTCAACAAGCCCATTTTTTATTTTTACGAAAATGTTGCCGTACCAAGCGATGCGAACTGGAACGGTCGTTAGAGAATGTCACAAAAACGATTGGGTTATTCTTCTCTGGCATGCGATATCTGATATGAAATATTGTCTGCTTGGAGCAAGTATTCACTTTACCGTGAACGCTGGCAATTCTTTTGATTTAGGTTATCGTTTGTGTTTGTTCGAGCAGTTTCCTCCTTCAGTTTGAAGTGAACCGGCGCGTTTAGTTTAAGTTTTCAGGTTGGTTAATTAAAGCGAGCATAATTAGCGAAAGATTTCCTTAAGGAGTAAAATCTAAAGCCCCCCTATTAATGTTCTCGGTTGAATTCTACCGGCGTTTGAATAAGTAATTAACTTTTTTTTGTACCTGCCGGAACACCTCGCTCCAAAACAAACCGAGACTTACAATTATTAAACCGAATAGAAATTTACTTTACGGCAAAAGTCAATCAAATTGGTTTTTGAAACCTATCAATTACGTCGTCAAATATTAATGGTTCGAGTAAAGAAAACTTCGAAAATGTCGGCTATATGGCACCTGCGGGGCCCGAACGAAACGTAAATCAATAATTTTAACGCTGTCGCTGGTGCCCCGACGTTCTGCATAAATTCTCAACTGTGTGTTACTTAAGTTAATGGTTGTTACTAACGAGTTTAACCACACGCAGTCTACTAAATCTGAATACATTCGTAAAATAATGTATATTATTTTAGTTTTAATGTAATCACGGGTAAAGTCGACGCAACTTAAATAGTTGGCGTCGTGAAACTAATTTTATGATAATTTCGTTAAAACCACGACTTTATTAGATATATTATTTGACTGATGTTCCGACACAAAGTTGTTTATTTAAAATTTCGAGCATTCTAATCCTTCTTCAATTGAAAATTACTGTTGTTTTAGTATTACAAGGGGATTTTCGAATACAAAAGCCGAATTCGGGTTCTTGTGGTCTTTGTTTATGGTAGGCTTCGCGGAATTTTGAATTATTATGCGTTTATAATTCGCAAAGATCCGGTCACGCGCTTATATCGGATCTTCACGAGACGTAAAGAAGCCGATCGCTGTTATGGAAATGTAAGAGGATTACCTAGAGAAGGCGAGAACATGCGGATGAATATTCAGCAGGTAGTTATATATAACGTTACGTAATATATTAAGATAAAAAACAATTTATCTTGCCGATGGACGGTAAACAATTAGTTAGGTAAGTACTTACTAATTTTTTAACTCGCCTCCGTCAACCAAACACTACGATGTTTATTCGTTTTTAAACGTGCATTTGGCCTTTATAAACATCATTGGAAAATTATGGGAACCTTTACTATTAAATGACGATTAGGAACGTGCATTGCTGATATTAACGGATATTGACCTTAAAGTTTTATATATATATATATAACTATCCCCGTTCATCAAACAAACACTTACGATATTTCAAGTTTACAGATTACTACTCTCCGTGTTGACATACATAATACCGCGTGTATGTACTTTGAGAAAAGTTTATGTTTATTCACCTTAGTTCAATAATAACAGGGTATTTCATTGTTTACCTGATTACGTTGGAGTTTGTCGAACTATAACCCCGATCGTGCGTGCATCTGCTTTATGTTATCCTGCGATCCCTGCAGTCGATATTACCGTCTGTTTTTAAATATAAAAATTAACCGTATTTAAATACAAAACGAGTTCGATGCTCTAAACCAATCCGTAATGCGCTTTTATTAAAATAATCTAATCGTACATTATTAATTCGTTGCAGATAAATTCTACACATAAAAGCACCTACTTTATCGGGACGTCGTGAAACGGAACTTATCTACAAGGTGTGTTAATATTAATTTAACAAAATTCGAATTTGAGTTTAGGAACTCGCAATTTTTACAGTAACACGTATGCGCACAAAATTCGATGTAGGCGCATTTTATAAAAGCGTACCTGACTCGTTTTCTTAACCTGAACGCGGAAAGGATTTATTTAAATAACGAGCGCATTATTAATTTCTGTCTGTTATCGCCACCGCGCCGGTTTAATTCTTCGTTGACGTTGAAGTGACTTGGGGTGGTTAGCGTGGCAAGCAACTAACCCCCACGGAGATAGACGGCTTTACATGATTGCTAACCGCGGTGCAATAAATGAAAAGTCTTGCTTCTAGCCAGGATTCGAACACTAAATAGATACCGCATTGACAGGAAAAGAGAAAAGGTCGCCGACTTAATTTGTCACAGGGCATTAAGGGACATTTTAGCAAACAATAATCTAGACGCTAGCAGTTTCCAGGCTTTTGTCAAATTTTATTATAAGTACATACGATTAACAATTTTTTATTGATTCTGAAATGCGACCGTTAAATATTGCATAGTTGTAAATTATATCAGAGTAATTATAATTGTTTTTTTTCCATCCGAGTACCGTGAAAGCTTTCTTTCCAAAAAAAACCCGATAAGAAGACGCCTTTCTTAAACGAATTTTCCTGGAATCAAATTTGTTCCTATTATTTTTTATATACAATATGTTTTCGTACGCGGACGTTTTTATAAACTAATGCGGACACTATGTTTTCACACAAATTATATTATAAGCCGCTTATATGCAAAACTGGCTAATCAACAAAAATATTAATAATCACTTTTTAGTGCTTAAATGATCTAATTTTGAAGATGAAATCGGATTTTTAAAAAACTATTATTTTCTATTATTTTTTATTTATTTTATGATGTACTGAAAAATTACTTTTATTTATATTTTTACCTAAATTTTAACAAGCCTGTACCTATAGACTAATGATGTAAGTTCAGTTGAAAATTTTCCAGTTTTTATACCAAAATTTGCAATTTTATTTGCAAAGTTAAATATATATTTAACAGAGTTCACGTACTAGATCGCAAATCACGATACCTACATTTTATCTGTAAATGCAAGAAGTGTTCGCGCAGAAATTTAATTTGCCTAATTGAAAAGCGTTTGTTTCGTTTTCTGAAAATTTTATTCAAAAGTAGGTATTAAGCCATCAAGCGAGTACCACCTATCTACCTACGAAAAATAAGCGCCTCATATCAAAAGCTCCCGGAAACGGACTAATTGTGGCGCACAACGAGACAAAAATATCTTTAGATAGTTGTACGTTGACCAATCTGAACAACAGATTCAATAATATTTTCATGGTCCGGATTGGACGACTGTCTAACGATATTTTTGTATCGATGTGCACCTAAAGGTCCAGTAAAAATAGTTATTTTCGATTCCTAGTCGCCCCAAAAATTTGTGGGTGTTTTTGTTAATAATGTGAAATTATTGCAATCAAGAATCGGACGTAATCGGAACGGTTTTATTCCCCTTTTACAAGGGCCAAGCATGAAGGAAAATATTTTTTAATAGCTCAAAAATCAAAAAATATCAAAATTATTTAAATCAATTTTTTTTATAAAATTAGGTAGGTACGTAACTAAGGTAAAATACCCAATAGGGGAACGGATACGAAAATTTAAGTTGAATACATATATTTTAAAGCATTTAATTCAATATTATCATAAGATTATTGTTTTTATTATTTAGCCATGATCATTATCAATCAATTCAAGTAAAAATTAATTGTATTTACGTCTTATTCATGTAAATATCAAGTTTTTAATACAGTAGTTGAATGGCCTAATAAGGGAACATTGAGTTTGCGGTAGCCCCTATAGAGGAACGCCGTAGGTCCAAAAGAGGAACAATGAAAATGATTAAGGCAAAAGTGAACAAAATAATTTTTTTATAAATATTATAGGGATAAAAGACAAAATATAAAACAAGCAATCAATTTTAGATATATTTTTATTTAAATTATATATAATTTGAATATATAACCATTGAGATCACAAGAAGTAATAAATAACTAACATAAATTAATAATTTTAATAACAATTTCAATAAGTAAGAACGAATCAACAAGAACTTTATAAAAATAGTGAGTGCAATAATCAAATATTTTACAGTTTTTCTTTTTTTAATTTTGATTTTAGACGTTAGTACGTCCATTTCTAATTGGAGTATTGACTTATCAATATCGTCTACTTCTTTCTGTAGATTTTTTATTGTCTCCACTGTCGTATCGTCTCTATTATCAGTTTTTTTAAATTTTTTAATCTGCTCATGAATTTCTTTTTTCTTCTCTGCAAACTTTCTTTTTTCTTTCAGCGAAAGTCTTATTCAGACTTTGTTCTTTTTGTCGGAGTATTTTCTTTTCTTCTTTCTTTTGCCTGTTTAAAATGATCTGCTTCTCTTTCAAAATTCTTACATCTTCTTTTCTTTGAAGTGTACGGAGAACGTCATCCACAACGGAAACTACAGTATCACTAGATTGATTTTTCTTTTTGTGAAAAACTGGAACTGCAACACATTGTTTTATGTTCGATGACAAATGTAATTCATCTAAATTAGAACCTACAAAAAGTATATTTCGTTATTTTTGAGTGCGAAAATCGTTATGTATAAAGTAGAGCATGAATCGAAGTAGATAATCAATATTGTTGGTAAATATTTTTTTTTGAATAAATGTAATACTCACTGGATTTATTAGTATCGACAGGTATATTCTCTATGTTTGAGTTGTCCAAAATTTGTGAAGGTAACTCTCGTAAATTCATTACTGAAGCATTATTAATTTGTTGTTGGACTTTATTTGTCAGATCTAGAGCACATTCTGGAAATTAAAAAGTTATTGATTTATGCTAATCATCACAAACTGCAATTATTAACATAAAAAATAACTCACCGAGAGGTACATTCGAATAATTTGTATTATCTGTAATTTCATGTAGTGAAGCAGAAGTATTTATTTCCTGCGTATCTCTTGCATCTTCATTTATACTGTCCTTTGCAGTCTCAGTCTCATGTGTAGCGACTTCATTCGTACACGTAGCGAGAATTCGCACTGAAAATTATAGGTCATCAATTTAGATTAAATAATATGCAAGTATTAAAACAATCATTATTTTTGAGCGTACCTTCTGAATGATTTAACTGCAAATCAAGTGTTTCATCTACATTTCCACCAGTAACTTCCACAACAATCATACTTTCAAATTCATTACTAATATTGTTACTATGTTGCTCTTTTTCCATGCCTATCTTCTCCAACGTCAAAAGATCCAACTGCTCTCCATCGATAAAACTAGCTTCACTTATTAAACTAGATAGTCTTTATCACAGTCACTTTATTTATGCAAATATTTTCTTTGTACCTCTACGGGTGCATCTGCTGAGACACGTCAGGTAAATGGGAACGCGTGTTATCCAGCCGTTCCTCTATTAGGCACGAAATTCAAATGTGCTGGTAAAGGGGAACAGTTGATTTTTTAAACAAATAATCTACGTAATTAAGTTTTTACTCCAAAAATAGGTAAAGGAATAATTTTCTAATCATGTCAAAAAATTTCGCTAAGATTATTTGTTTTATTCTGATAAAAACGCATTGACAATATTGACTTTTTCGTCGCACTGTGCGTCAATAAGTCCAAATTTTCGTCACTTTGCGAGGGAAGTTACAATTTATTATTTTTTCCCAATTATGAGATTATTAAAAATATAGAAAATATTGAATCATATTCCTTAGACTTCGCAAAATATTAAATTATTTTTTACTTATGAATAAAGAGCAATTTCATTTCTCCTATTTATCATTTTTTCTCAGCGTTCCTCTATTGGTGCAACATTCAGCGTTGTTCCCCTATTGGGTATTTTACCTTACCTACAATTTGTTTTTATTTCGTTAGTTTTCTATCGTAATAATTGGAGCTTGTTGTGTTTTTTAAACATTTTCGGTTATTATTTTCTTTAAATTTATTTTAACAGTATTTTTTACTTTTATATTTCAAAATATATTGGCATCGATGTTAAAACTATAACGTTATGAATTATCAAAGAAGCCCTTTTAGTGGACGTTTCAGAATTATATCAAAATTATTCAATTATTCTTTCTTTTGGTACCATCTGCATCTAACGAAGGTTGGTGACAATATCGGCATATTTGTTAGCTTTTTGATATCACCTCGGGGGAGCCAGAGATGCACTACATTTAACCTTTCCAACCCCAAAATATTTCAGAGGTTTATAGGTAAGTTTTTAAATTTTTACGGTCATTTTCGAATTCCTTTGACATTTTAATTATGATGAAAAAGGCACTCTTGTTTAATTTCGATAAAATGAACCACATTCGAGAAAATCACATTTAAATAATATCTAGGATTCTCTACATTTTTAATTCCTTATATATGATTTTCTCGAATATGATTAATTTTATCGAAATTAAACAAGAGTACCTTTTTTTATCCTAAAATGTCTGGGGAATCCGAAAATGACCTTGAAATTAAAAAAATAAACCTACACCATTTAAAGATATTATTTTACTACGATATGTACACCAAAAAATATTAAATTTCAACATAAAATTAAAAATGTTATTTAAAAAAATTGATTTTTACTCTTCAACTTTGGGGACGAATATAACATTTATAATAACTTGTAGTATTATTTTGACGTGTTTATACGTTCCCACACGTTTTTTTAAATTATTTCCTGGACACCCCGTAGTTGTAATAATATTGTTTAAACAATACAAATACTTGAGTGCCCCAACCGGAATTTTTCTGATTTTAAATAATATTGTCTAACAAACATTTAAAAAAAAATGTTTCATCTACTATACTGAAAAATTTACAGATTTTAACTGGTAGGTTCCAGTTACTTACTATGAAATGTTTAAACGTTATTAGTAACAACAACCAATATATTCAAATATTCGGTGTCGCGGAAAACGTACGTATAAACAACCGGAAAAATAAAGCATAATAAGCCATAACGAGTATAGTACCTACGTAGGTAGGCTATAAACGAGGAAAAGCTAAACTTATTATTTTTACAATTTGTATAGATATTTTCCCGCAATATAAACGTTACTAAAAGAATTTATAAACTTCACGACAGGATAGCTCTTTCATTCTGATTGTAAAATATAAACAAGTCTACATATCATGTAGGCGTTAAATAATGTATACACAAACTTCGTGTTAAAGACTACAATTACAAAACATTGAAAATAAATTCCATGTTTTGATTATTTTAAACACATTTAAGATTATTATATTCCACTCAAACGTGTCAAATGAAACCGAGACTATTTTAATTATTAATTACTTCCATACATTTAATTTCCCTTTATGGTTTAATGCCTATAGGTAGGTATATTAAATAACATTAGAGATATTTTATTACGCCGAAGAATAAATAAAATTGTAGAAATCCGACGTTTTCATTGAAAACGTAACAAATTACAATATAAAATATCTGTGCTAACAGAAATTTTCGAACTGATTTTTTTTTAGAAATTACAACACGGATTTTCCATCATATGTGTTATCTATAATAAGATCTATAAATTTTGGTAAATATATTATATACCCTCTCGTTTTTAACGGAAATGAGATTTTTCGAAAAGATTAAATATTTCGTCAGTCAACACGTGAATGTCGGTATAAATCTTAAAAATGAGAATGAACACAACACAATTTAGGCGTGTGTTACATATAAAATTAAAATAAAGACTTCCGTACAAGACTAAAACAATTTTAGCTTTAGAATCGAAGAGGCGTTCGAAACGTAAATCACGACAAGTGGTGCCAGTTCAAAGGAATCCTGGTATTTAGGAAAAAGCTTAAGCTTAAGCCGATTTTACATTCAAAAATAAAATAATCGTTTCTTAAAAAAAATGTATTGAGAGGAAATATCGCGCTACAATGTACTATAATATGCCTACTCAATTTCGTTTTTAGAAACTTCCAGGAAAATTGTGGAGCAGCAGAAGCTTAGAAATAAATTAATTTCTTTTCTTTTTTGCCGCTTCCAATATAAAGTTACCGTTTGCGGTTCGGATGTCTGCCGCTAATCACTAATAATCCCCCCTTCTTACTCTTTCGGTCCTAATACGGATTCCTTGCCTCATTAATATTAAAACCGGTAGCGTGGTAAGATGAGGAGGGTAACATGTCAATAGTGTAAGCCATCACTTCGAATAGGATTAGGGAAATACAAAATAACATTTCTTGAGGCAAAATCAATTATTTCGCATTAAAGCTTCGTTTACCAATGCGTTTTCGTGGCTTAATCTAAATTGATTTTCTCCGTCTTAATTTTCCAAGTACAGGAGATTCGTTTGTTTCAGATACAATGTCGTGAATAAAGATGTAGCTATTAAATTTGGGCCGACAGATGAAACAGAAGAATGAAGAGGATATGGGTAGTAGCCATTGCAGCGGTCCTATTTTTCACACACGAGGTTAACGCTGTGGATCCGTGTAAGTATTTAGAACGTAACTAATTAATTATCTATAGGCAAATAAATATGGAAATCTGCTTCGTCGGCGTTAGGAAATTCAGGTTCGAGAAGGAATTAATGTTGTAAAGCCTACGCAAAACTGTTCAAGTCCCAAAGGTAAAATAAGACCGCTTATAAACTACGAATCAAATTTAGGAAAATCTTTAAATGTGAAACAAATTTCTTACACGTTGTATTATCATAAACTACATTTTTAAATTGTTTAATGGCTTTGAAAACTAACATAGTACATATTTATACATAGGTACCTATTAACAGACAATGATAAAACGACATTTCAACGAGAATTAAATTTTGTTTTGTTAGCTATCTACGTATAAACTCGCTAATTGCACAATTTCATATGTGGTGTAGAGGGTTGAAAGTGACATTAATTTTACTAACATTTCCCATTATGGAACGTAAATATATGTAAGGCATCACATTTAATATGTACGCAATTGCTTCGCACGTATTTATTTATACATATTTTAATTTCCCTGTTTCCAGTAAAATGAAATACGTGTTGCGGAAAACTACGATCGTCAATTGTAATTCGATTTAATTTGATTTGACAACAGGATTTGCATTTCTCTATTATTCGCAATTTATTACAATAGCGAAAATTTTACTGCCGATTAATGGTGAACAATCGTCGATTTTCATAAAATCAATTTCCAAAATTACTAAAAAATAGTAAACCGAACTGTAAAAAGTACATGGACGCCCACGTTTCACGCAATCTTTGTAGAACTCTCGACCATTTCTTTGACTTTTGAAATATTAGGGGGACCGGAAAGTAATGTCGCTTTCTTACATTAAATTCAAACGAATAAATTTTTAATAAGTCTTTATTTTTAATCAATAATATAATCACCCTCGTTATCGACAACCTTTTGCCATCTAGTGTGCAAATTTTCAATCCCGGACCGATAAAAATCAATTGGTTTTTGAGTAAAATATCTCGAGATGGCATTTTGGACATCATCCAAATTTTCAAATTTTTTGCCACTAAGAAAATGTTGCAGGGATCGGAATAAATGGAAATCTGAGGGTGCCATATCGGGCGAGTATGGTGGTCGAGGCAGTACCTCGCACCCCAATTCATTAATTTTTTCCAGTGTTCGCCTTGCACGGTGCGGTCTTGCATTGTCGTGTTGCAGAATGACGCCCTTTCTGTTGACAATCGCCGGATACTTTTCGATTAAAGATTGGTTCACTCGATCCAATTGTTCACAATAATGGTCCGCATTAACAGTTTGTCCAGGTTTCAGCACTTCAAAGTGAACAATTCCGCGAATACTCCACCAAACACGCAGAAGCGCCTTTTTGGGATGTAAACCCGGCTTCGCAGTACTTCGTGGTGATTCATTTGGAGAGAGCCACTGTCTTTTGCGTTTTGGATTATCATATAGGACCCATTTTTCGTCTCCAGTGATCAAACGATAAAAAAATGGTTCTGTGTGGTGCCGTTGAAGCAATACGTTGCATGTGATGGATCGGTTGGCTTTGTTCTCTTCGGACAGATTATGGAGGACCCAAACACCTGCTCTGCTTATTTTTCCAATCTGCCGTAAATGTTCCTGGATGGTCGACCAAGGTTGGTTAAGGATGTTTGACAGTTCCTCGATTGTTTCACATGGATTTGCTTCCACTTCTGCCATTAGCATGTCGTTGTCTAATGTTGTTGGTCTTCCTGATCGATAGGAGTGAGAGAGATCAAAATTATCGTATCTGAAGTTGGAAAACCATCTTTGGCATTTACGAACGTCTAATGCACTTGGATAAACATAGCAAATGTTGCATTACTACCCTTGCGAAACTCAAAAAGCATACAATGCCGGATATGCTCTTCTGGTATTTGGCTGGCCATTTCACCCCAAATTGCAAAAAAAAGTTTAATATTGAATTATTTAGAAGTGAACAAGTCACAATAACCTCAAAATGACTTTGGTACGCCTTCGAGATACACAACGAGCTGACAAATGACAATCAAATATCGACATGCGCAGAAACGGCATTACTTTCCGGTCTCCCTAATACAAACTCATGGTGCATCAAACTCTCGATGTTGAAAAAAAATACATAACCACCTTTCGACATTTGTAACTTTTTGATCGTTGGAGATTTCTTCTTTGACAAGGTTCGACGTGTTTTAATTTTTCAACAACCGTCCCCATTATCATCATCATCATCAACGATTTATCCACATTAAACGAGTTTGATCGTACATCTAGGGCTTATTGTGAATAAAATCCCTCGGTTTTAGTGTTAATCGTCCCTTGTCCAACTTTCTCAACTTGCAACGGAATACGAACAAGTAGCTCAGATGTACGTTGATAAAGCACCGGCAAGCTTAACTCCAAACCACGATATCGATCATTGGTCTTGTGGATCGAATGACTCACAATATCGCCGCGCACGTGCCGCCTTACTGACGAAAACATTTTGCATGCATCTCGTGTTCACTCGAATAAATAATTTAAAAAAGTATTTTTATCATTTCAAATCGAAATAATACCCCATGTTTCCACGCATCATTTAATTAGTGCTAAAGTAATATATCGGTCAAAATAACTAGTCAGTTCCCCCAAAATTATAATGCACTATGTAAATTTAATCTATAAGATAACTGTGTAATAGATGTCACGTGTTACGTAGGTGGGGTTGTGCTCTACCTGCACATTCTTTAATCAATAACGAAATGTTGTTAAATCTAAATTACGTGACTTTGGGGAACTATGCAAAGTTTAAACGACGTTGAATGCAAAACGACGAAGCAAACAATCAAACTCAACATAACGCATTAGCAACTCTTCAAACGAAGTTAATTCGGAAACTTTCGCAATGTTTTTCTTTAGAAAATGCCGTCCAATAAAGTCGCTAGCGTTTATTAAAAAAATATATGAGGAGAAATTCAGAATCGCGCAAATCGATAAACGTTCGTTGCGGCGACTTCGCGGGAAATCCCTTTATGCACGTCGACGTGTCCCGTATTTAAGAAAACGAAAATGGAAGTTAAACTAACCGAATCTTTGTTACAGCACAATGCATTGCGCCTTTGGGTATGGAGAATGGGGCTATTAAGGACGAAGATATAACCGCCAGCTCATCCTTTGACAGTGGCAACGTAGGTCCTCAACACGGTCGGTGAGTTCAAATTTATGCTAATCAAATAAACCAAACTTCCGCGGTCATGAATACATGCTGGCAATCCTTCACGTTTCTAAATTGAACGATCCTGAAAGAAATTCATGGAATTGGCCAACCGACCTAAAGAAAGCGCTCCGTTTCTGACATTGACATATGGCGTAAGGCGTTAGACGCAAACAGACGGAATATGAAAATTTGAAAGCACCCTCCAGGTCTGTTGAGCCACTCAATCTTCTCCACGGCGGTTGCTGTCAGGTTTATGAGAATTTAAAACCCTTCCCTCGAGTCTTGGCGGATCAATAAAGCGGCTCTATGTACATTGCCTAGTTTGTAGTGCCGGTTGCGGTCTACGCGAGTTTTATTGCTCCTGCAGGTGGCTACGGAACGGTAGTATATTCTCCTTCGTCTTAAGGCTCAGGTGTGGTCGACTGCTGAATATTTTATTTGAAACGGTGCGGCTACAGAGCATACATGATAAATACTAATTTATGTTACGACTCGGTTTATTATTCCGCCACTACGAAATTCACATCCGGATGTATACCGGAAGTAAATTTAATAATAAGACTTCGTAACTTTGCTGCCCGGGCACCACTCCCCGAATATGATATTATTCCGTCGCTGCCGTCAAAGTGCTTAACAAAATTTTAAAATTTCTAATACCTTCGAAATAATTTGAATTTCTCTTCGTGCAGTAAGTACGCCGCAAAACAAACGATTTTTAAATTACGGCGCAGTCTCGATAACGTGAACTAATTTATTGCAAGTGGCGTTCACGTTTTCGAGGATTTCATGTAACTGATTAGGTAGATTCTTAATACATAATATAGTGTGAAACACTAAAAATAGCAAACATGACATTTATTTTATGTAGTGGAATATAAAAAGAAATAAAAAATATGTAATTTCTTGAAATATGCTTCTTTTTGAGAGCACATTACATCAGTTGACTTGGCAACTTGTTGTTTTATTAAAAAAAAAGTCGCTCAAAGTCCTTTTTTTGCATCCGACAAAAACTTGGTTTTGTTTTCTAAAGATAAATGATAGTCCAGGCATTTTAGGAATAAGAAACTCAATCGACATAACTAATTAGTAGGAAGTGAAGACTCGGCACAGTGGTGACCAAATTGGTCCTCGCTGACTAACATGTCATAAATCCAGGCTGCGGTTTAGCCGCTATCGTGAGGAAAAGACGCCAAAAATGAGTTTTTCGCCAGAATCTACTTTACGGTTCATTTTACGACAAAAATACTTATATAATAAAATAAACTAGGGAATATTTCCTACAATTTATGTTCTTATAATTTTTACCGTAAAGTCAATCGTTTTGACGTGCCAGCTTCACAAAGTTTATTTTACCGGGTAACTCGTACTTAATCAGCATTCGAAATTACACTTTACCTTTCCATAAAAAAAACGAAAATTTGTACATTTTCAGATAAAGAACGCAGAAAAATTCTTCCGCGCGCAGGAATTATGAAGTCATAAAGTTGGTCGCCACCACTTAAACTTTTACCGATATACCACAGGAACCACTATAGTTCGACGTTCGTTTTTTTAATTTTAAATGAGAAAATTCCCAAATACGTTGATGAATACTTTAGATTCATTAACAAAAATAGCAACCTGTGTTTGTTTTTTTTAAATGTTTGCCAAAACAATTTATTTATTGATTAAATTTTAAATAGTTCAAAGTAAAAATTGTTTCTTATTTTATTTATTATAAAAAATGTACGTGGTATTTTTCCGACGACGAAATAAAATTTTTTTCAAATTACAATTCAAAAAAAAACACTCGTCGCTATCATTTTTGTTAATTAACTAAGTATTCATCAACACATATCGGGAATTTTTTATTACCGCCTGAAAGGTAATCCAAAGGTATTTCATTAAAAAATAATAATAAAACATTTAGAAACGTTTAGAAAACGTAAGTTTAAGTGGTAGTCAATTTTATGACTTCAAAACCGTTGTCCGCGGAGGAATTTTTCTGCGTTCCTTACCTGAAAATATACATCCTAAAAGGGTCTAACGATGTGCAAATTTTCATGTATGCATCCAGAAGTTAGGTGTAGTTTATATACGCTAATTAATTAACGTCGAGTTACCTGGTAGAGTAAACTTTGTGAAACTGGCACGCCAAAACTATTGACTTTACAGAAAAATGATAAGAACATAAATTGTATGAAATATTCCTAGTTTATTTTATTATAGAGGTATTTTTGTCGTAAAACGAATCGCAAAGTAGGTTCTGGTGAAAAACTCATTTTTGGCGTCTTTTCCTGACGATGGCTGCCGAAGCATAACACGAACGTATGGGGACTTTTTAAATATTAATCAGCAATATCTATTTAACAGCTTTGCCAAGTCTCCACCTCCTAGTAAATTCTTAGGTCGGATTTCTTAAAATGCCTGAACTACAAGTTGATGCTTTCTTAGATGCCACATAAATATAACACGGGAACTTAATATTACTCACGATAGCTAAGTTTGTTTATTTTTCGGTACACTTTCAGTTTATTGTATCCTTTTTCAATACGCACAGTTCAATAATACTATCTCACTTTAAGAGCAACAAAGTTTTCCGACGACCACTACGAAAAGTGCATAATTTTACACCAATAAATGTTACCGAGAAATTTAACCATTATAAACAAATAGGCCGACCGTGCGTAAAGAAACTCGTTAATCGATCGAAAACGTCGTAGCCCGTGTGCAATTATTGTACACGCTGCTCGGTCAATCAAAAGTCTTCTAGTTTGTCATGCAATGTCTTTACGCACAAACAGTTTCATCACTAATTGTAAATAGAGGTCGCTTTTAAAGTGTCAAAGTACCTACGTTAAACGTCAAAAATGAAGAACTTGCTGGACAGAAAATACTAAAAGAACATTTCAGCACTACTTATTTCAAGAATTTACTATGTATTAAATTTGTATTATTCCGTTGTTTTGCGTTCACGTTTTGGAATATGTAGAATATCGTATCAGCCGTTGATGTTTGAATGTTCACGTTATATAGATTGCACTGTACTTGCTTCGTAGGATGCATAAGTTCGTCTTCGCTTTCAATTTTGAAACTTTCAATAACGAAATTCCGGGATCCAATGCAAATATTTAATCAAAATGTAATTACGTACTAGCATCAATGTTAAAACACGGAGAAATATAAAAGAATGAATTACCTAAATTCGAACGCCTTAAGGTAAAATGTCGGAATGTTTTTTTATCGACAATATCCATAGCACAAACAACGAAAAAGGAAATTACAAATTCAATTTCCTATACTGTTTTATCTAGAACAATGTTAGAAGAAACGGAACGGATCGCTTAATTGGCTTTTGTAATTAATTTGAATGTTTCGATACATAAATTTACTATTATCCAAGTTTTAGTTTTGTGATTTTAACTCTCGATAAAACCCAATTTTGAAGTTAAACCATTTTTAAAGGTGGAACAAGTGATGTCTTGGCCCACACAAAGAGAGACGCTCTTAATTAGGTTTGCTCAAGATAAAGCGATTGTTATTAGCGTACGTAATTAATTGGTAGTTTTTAAGAATTAAGTAAATAAATTAATTAAGATAAAACGTCGATTATTTTCACTCATTAAACACAAAAAGTGCCTATATCTACGAGTCGTGTTCGTACAATAAATCGTATAATTTTAAAAAGGATTTTAAATAATCTGCTCGTTATTATTCAACTGCTACTGAATAATTTAAACGATCGTGCCTGGAAGTACCAGAGATGTTTTTTATACTTAAATCATCTGTGAAATCCCACTCGTTCGACTTGCCAGAACGTCGTGCACCATCGACGTCCGCCTATTTTTAGCGTTAAAAAAAGAGACGCCTTTAAAATTTAACGCAATTTAATATCGCAAATTAAATAAAAATAAACCGGTACGTGGGGTATGTATTTAACAGGCCGGTCGCTCGTTTAGCGTTTTCCCGAGAATCTCCTTTTCGACTGTAACGAGAAAAGAGTAGGTGCGCTGTAAAAGTGCACTAGTGGAATTATTTCCCAGAAGTACTTCAAGAATAGTCTCTGGAGAACTTCTATCCATTATTCATTGATTCTTTTCAGCAAAGAAAACTCTGAATACTGGCGAAGGCAAACACATTTTAAACTAAATATTTGCCTATTTGTAATATCCGAGTTTCGTTTTCGTTTTTAACCCTATCGTTTTATTGAATTATAGATCGAAATTCTGATCTAGAATTGAATGTACGAGATCGACAGTTGCGTGCGTGCATTCGAAACTATTACGAAAATTTGTTAAACGAGTTTTTTAATCACCGCACACACCTACGCACGTCTCGGCCGATGTTGTTATTTAACACGCGATATCTAAATAGACGTACAAATAAACCATAAATTACGCTGCAGAATCTTCTTCTTTACGATTTTCCCATTTCGATTATTATAGTCATTTTCACATCGTATCCTCTTAACTGAAAGAATGTATTCTGAATATAAATGGGTCGTTGAGACGTACATAAACGGAGTTTGACTATATTAGGACGGGCTCTGCTGTTGAATCGCGATTCAACAATAGTCTTGAATTCAATAGACCCACAGTTCAATAACTCGTAATACGACAAAATTATATACGAGATGAGAAGATGAGAAGATGATTGGAAAACTCCTTTTCCGCATAATCCGGTTTTAATTTAAAATTCTCCATGTAGGAGGCGAAATCATACAAATGGATTAGTGTTCGATTCAATTATTAATAAATTATAAGTAGCTGTATATTTAGAAAGGGGCGATTCGAACGAAGTTCGAGAATTTTAACTTTGTTGGTAACTAGAAAAGTTCGACGTCGCATCTTTCACAGTTCACACCGTTGTTCTCCTTAGGGTAATAATTACATTTTTACAGGGTAAGGACGGAGAAGAACGGCGGAGCCTGGTGTCCCTCGAAGCAGGCGACGACGGAGCCCGAGGAATGGTTGCAGATTGATTTGAAGACCATACATATGATAACCGCGACTGGAACGCAAGGGCGCTTTGGCAACGGACAAGGGGTCGAATTCGCCGAGGCCTATATGCTGGAATATTGGAGACCCAGGTTGGGTAAATGGATTCGATACAGGAACAACAAGGGCGAAGAGGTAAAGGCAATAATGACTTTATATGAACTCGATCAAGTCGTTTACTAGATCGGCACGTTTTCCAATTAACTTAATTTATCTAATATGTATTTAGTGTAGTGGGGTATCTATAGATTTTATTGATTCGCATTCGCGAGTACGCTTATCCCCCCTCCAGATTTACACGGCAGTTTTTTGTACGATTACGCGGTTTTTAAAATAAAGGGTTTTGACGAAAATCGGGTGGTTAATCGTTTTCTACAAAATGACCCTAATGTTGAAGGGGCTCTCCAGCGAGATATTAATTGACGTTTAGCTCTATATGAGGAGGCCTATAAAGATCTAACCAAAAACCAAACACAACTGTTAATTACGGATTTCATTACAAAGTCTCTCCGACCTGAAATTGTCACAAATTTATCAACAAGCGATAAAAAAAATTAATAATCTACGCTAGTACGGTGATAGTAATAATTAAACATTTGGACTAATTACAGGGGGTGGACAAAATAATGTGAACACCTGACTAATGTACAATATTTGTTAATTAAGGGCCACCGTTTGCTTTTAAGATAACTGTAATTCGTCGCGGAATAGATTTGTAGAGTGTACGGATAGCATCCAACGGAATGTTGTCCCATTCTTTCACCAACATCTCCGCCAATTGCCTCAATGATGGTGGAGGTGGAAATCTGCTCCTTACCTTCTGCTCCCAAACTCCCCATAGCGGTTCAATGATGTTGAGATCTGGCGATTGTGCTGTGCTTTATAATATTCTGATGTTCCTCGAATCAAGACTGAACTTTTTTGACCGTGTGTATGGGCGCATTATCATCTTGGAATATGGCAGTGTTTGGCAACAATATACTGGTCATAATAAGAACTTCATCATTGAGGATATTTAGATATTCATTCGCAGTAATACGGTCATTGAGGATAATAATTGGACCAGTAGAATACCATGGTATAGCCGCCCAAATCATCACAGAGCCGTCCCCGTGCTTGACTGTAGGTAGTAGGCAGTCCGGATCGTAGGCTTCTTTGGTGGTTCTCCATACCTAAACCCGGCCGTTTGTAGGGAACAAAGCAAATGATGATTCATCAGACCATACTATTAGGTGTACAACTTTGCTTCCGCCGTTTTTTTCCGAAATTCGAGGCTTTATTGTAATAAACTGGTTATACATTTATGATTCAAAGTACTGTCCATCGCTGGCCACTACTTTCTCCCATCTTTCGGGCAGCGTACGAATCCCGCGTTGAAAAAACTGGTCATCTTTTGAAGCGATCCACGAATCGATCCAATTTTTTACTTCTTCATAAGACCGGAAGTGTTGGTCATCCAGGCCGTGTGCCATTGATCGAAACAAGTGATAGTTCGAGGGAGCAACGTCTGGAGAATACGCCGGGTGGAGTAGGACTTCCCATTTCAACGTTTCCAAGTATGTCTTGACCACTTTCGCAACATGGGGTCGAGCATTGTCATGCTGTAAGATTACTTTATCATGTCTCTCGTTGTATTGAGTCTTGCTCAAGTAATGCCTCCAATTCTGCATCTTCGAAAACCTTCTCTCTTCCACCGCCATGCCGGTCTTCGACGTCAAAATCACCGTTCTTGAAGCGTTGAAACCACTCTCGGCACGTTCTTTCACTAATAGCGGCCTCACCGTAGGTATTTGAGAGCATTCGATGAGCCTCAGCCGCAGATTTCTTCATATTAAAACAGAAAATTAAAACCTCCCGCAAATGACGAGAATTTGGCTCGTAAGCTGACATGTTTAATCGAGAATAACTTTATGATGCAGACACAAATCGACTAATATTTCGATGGCGTTATATTTACAAATACCTAATCTTATTGTATGACAGCTACGATCTATTTATTTCGACTACCACTTACCGCTACAGCCATTTATTGCAAAACGGCGGAAGCAAAGTTGTACACCTAATACATTCTTCCAATCATCAATCGTTCAAATTTTATGATCGTAGCACCACTTCTTTCGCAGCTTTGCATTGGCATCCGTTATAAGAAGTTTTGAAATTGCGGCCCTGCCATAAATGTTACTTTTGTGAAGCTCCCGCCGCACTGTTTTTGTTGAAACAGGGTTGTTCAGGAGACTGTTGAGTTCTGCTGTCACCTTTGCTGCCGTAATTTTATGTTGCTTGGCCACAATCCTTTTTAATATTCGGCGGTCCCTGTCTGTTAACGTTGTTTTGCGACCACTCCTTCTCTTCGCAGATGTTGTTTTGCCATGTTTTGTGTAGGCTGTCATCACAGTGGATACTGTCGCTCATGAAACGTTAAACAGTTCGGCCGTTTTCGTCACAGATGCTCCTGCTAACCGAGCACCCACGATTTGTTCTCTTTCAAAGTTTGACAGGTCGCCCATTTCACCGTCTGATTGTTAACACCATCGTAGAACAAAGCGAGTAGTATACTGAAATATAAACCAGAACGATTACTACATAAAGTGCGCCACATATACACGCTGCACTGTTCATACCATGGCAAGGGGCCCAACATAAACAAATATGTAATATTTAGCATGGTGTTCACATTATTTTGTCCATCCCCTGTATATATCTATAGCTTTATTTGTTTATTATATTTGTTATTTCATAAATGGACTGATATTTTTCCATTTCCATTTGTTTTTTATTTTTATTTTACGTTGAAATAAATGAATTTAATTAAATAACTGACTAAATCATGCGCATTTTGAGTTTTTTCGATTTATACGGTTTTTAATACAAAAAAACATGATTTCGATTTACACGGAATTCTCAAGAACAGATCTACTTTCCTAATAAATGATAAATTTTTGTTATTACACGCAGATATTTTGATAATTCAAAATTTTACTGTAATTACTTCATTCGACGCAGTTTTGGCAGAACATCTTAGCCGTCACTTTGCATCTTATCTTATGCATCTAAGGCAAAGACATAATCTGTTAAAATCTGGCAACAATATTTCGATTTTTTCCACCAGAAAAATCGATTTAACTACCCTACAACACGAAATGTGCGCCCCTAAAAAATTTACTTTTTTGTGGGTCAAAACGTTTTGCCAAAACTGCGTCGATATTCTTCTACCTACGAGTCATGTAAATAAATGTAAAATTCATTTTCAAATTTTTTTGAATTTACTTCAATTTGTTCACTTGCATTTTTTAAGTTTTATTTTTAAAATATACTTACAAGACTCGTTAAATGAGCACAACAAAACTTGGTTTTTGCTAACTTTAAGGTGCGAAAGATAAATTGTACGTACATAGGTCAAGATTACAAGTAGGCACCTGCAAATTAATCTTAATTACGTAGAAAAACGTTTTTTGTTTTGTTTTTTTTTGGTAATACAACTACGGTGGTTACATTTGCCGAATTTTGCATTTACAGGTCTCGTGATTGATATTTGTTTTAATTAAAAACCCGTCTTGGATATTTCGAGCAACGTTTAAGTCAATTATCTAAATTGCAATCACACTTTGCATTATTTATTTTCACGGGCCACATGGCCGCTTCGCTTTCATGTTATTATTAGTTACTTTGTCGAAACCCAGCAAGCAACCTGACGTCAAATATATTTAAAAGGCCGGATATTCCTACCGGTTTTTGATGGAGTGTATATTTTAGTTATCATTCCGAAGATGATGCGGCGAACCATGCACGACGATAATAATTAATAATGTTCGTTGCATTTTCACTTCCTCTACGTACGGTAATTTAGGATCGGATTCGTGGCGAGTTTCCATGATTAATGAAAGAATATGGAAAAGCCTAACATTTTTAGTTCATTTATTATTAGGTTTGTCACGCGACGAAGGCGACTATCGATTTTTATTGCATTAAACACGTCCAAGTCCGTTACCACACCTTTTCATTTTATGCTACCGTATTTTGCACCATTTACAATCGTAATGATAGTGTTTACGCTGGTGTGTTCGCTATGTTAACTTCGTCCAAAATAACCATACAAATTGGGGAACGTTTTTCCGATAACAACGCATTCATTTCTTTTAAAAATTATTAAGGGGACACGTATAACCGTTTAAAATATCGAGGTCACTTTCAAATTTTAACGCTTCGTTTATCAGTCAACGTAACACGTAAATAGTGGTTTATACAATTTAAATTAACGAAAAAGTCCAGAAAGATAAATTTACTTAATTTCGCTTCTTCGTCGACCCCTTCAGATTTATTCCATTGTCCACAAAACCTCGACGTGCGCCATTATTTTAATTTACTTTATTCGACCGAGTCCATTAAGCATCAAAAAGCAAACTAATATTTAGAATTTCGTTTATAAGTAGATAATGAACTACTTAGTTAAAGTTTCGTAACATTTAAATCAACTTACTAACCATTTTTGACCATTTAAATCGTTTTTTTTTAATAATGATTAAGTTTTAAAAATGACTGCACTTAATGTGCACTTTAGTTTAGCATAGTGTAATAATTACGTTGCAAATGTCAGTTTACGTTTTATTAAGTATATTGTGTCGTTTACGTCATAAAATTAAGTATAAAAATTAAAAATTAAAATTAACTATACTAGGTAATACAGTTGAAATCGGATATAGCGCACCGCCGGATATAACGAACTCATTTTGCAAGTACATCGCAATGGTTCGTTACAACCGAATTTTACCTATATCAAATCTGAGTTGCACCTTACACTGAACCAAAAGTCGACGTATATATAATGAAAACGTACGTTGAATTAATGAAAAACAGCATTAAAACTCGTCCAAAGATCGCTTTCATTAAACCAACGAAACATGTTTGATTTACTTATAACTGGATTTATTAACCAATAAAATATTCATTGTGTGAATAAACGCGCGTTCGTAGGCTAGATGATTTCGTTTCATTTATTCAGTTAAAATATTTTATTGTATTAATGAACATTTAATAAAATGTTTCATCGACTTATAACTGGATTTATTAACCAATCAAATGTTCATTGCGTGAATAAACGCGCATTCATAGCCTGAATGATTTTGTTTCATTTATTCAGTTATGACATTTTATTGTATTAATGAACACTTATTATTATTAATAACGGAATTTATTGTCTTAACGTATATCAAATTATTATATTTAATACACAAAATTATTGATGTAATGAATTATAACTATACAGGTGAATGAATAACAATAACAATAATAATGTTGCCATTTGTTAAGAAGGCCATATTCAGCCTCTTCAAAGGAAATTTTAAAATCCATATCAATCTGTAACACGATAAAAATTAATTATGTTCGAAGTAATTGCGAATTAAAAATATTTACCAACCTAAAACCTGATGGGATTTTATAAAACGGCCAATGGTCCATTGTAGCAGTAGTATTGCCAAGCGTTTTAATTTGCTGTAAGCGTCACTGAGTGCATGCATGCCTTCCAACAGTTATCAAATTCTTCTATGCTTAAATTATCGTATTTTAAAGCCTTTATGCAACTCTCTACGTCGTCTTCCGGTACTGAAAACAAAGTACATTAAATTATATTGTACGGATACAAACAGTACAATTACTTACCAAAATCTTTTTCATATCTAGATTTTCTCTCTTGTGCGACCTTTTTTTTTGTGTTTGCGGCAGTACATGATTGGAAACCGCAGTTTTAAATGTTGTTTTTAAATTACAGAATTTGTTATATATTTTTCCACGTTTGCTTGTTCTGTAATACTCCTGGAATAAAAACTTTTTAAAAATTTCCGGTGTTGAAACACTAAGAATCTTACCAATTTTTCGTTGGGGAATCTTTCTAAAAGTTCTTGCACTAGTCGGTGGCCCGTGATAAAGCAATTAAAACTGTGTACATAATGTTTCGGTTAAAACAAACAATAGTTTATTGTGTCAACGAAATAGCAGTCTATAATCAGCGTTTATTAATACTATAGCTTATCCAAACCTATATGATGTTCACGTCATCAAAGTCTAGATTAGTTTATTTGACGGTTTAAATGTTTGGAAGTTAATATTCTATAGATGATTTACTTGCGCACATATTAGATGGTATAAAGAAAGACTACAATTTATTAGAACTGTATAAATACGATGTACGAGGTGACAGCACTGTGTGAAACGTCATCATCTAGTAACCTTGTATTGATGACGTGTTGCATATAGGTTTGGATAAGCTATACGATCAACATTTTTTTCAGTGTAAATCTAACTAAAATTTATTTGACTGCAAAATGTTCCCTTGGAAATTCTCTAATATCTCTAATTGATAAAAAATATAACCGATTGATATAACCGAGCTTTTATGTTTAGAGCAACGTCTTTTAGGAAGACCGTTGGAACCTCCATGATCTCTATAACAAGAAACAAAATCCTTTCTTTTTTACTTCAATTTTCTGATTGTTATAAAGCTCTAAAGATTCGAAACGGTTAAAAGTTCTTGTTCTTTTTTATCCAATATTTTCAATAAATGAAAATAACTACCCAAGTATCTCTTCGTTTTTCTTAAATATTAATATCTAATTCCGTGTAATATTGTAAATTGTAAGTTGTTTTAGCACATTTTTGACGAAGTGCTAATTTTGAGTGTTAATAAACACGTGTAGCTTATGGGTCATTGTTTTTTAGCCAAGGTTCAATCACCCAAATAGCAGGTACTAATTGCACCTAAGTAATAAATTAACGACGCCTTAACCACATAAATCTCCCATCAAATTAAAAATTGCAAATGCGATTTAATAACCTAGTTAGCACGTAAAACACAATTAATTCTAATTAATTAAATCGCGTTGGACGACGCGACGATTCCATTTAGCTGACCTACTATACTTTCATTAATATCAATTTAAGTTTATTAAATTTTCTTCGTTACATAATTACCGTTGATATTTTGCAACGTTTCTCATTTCTCGTGAGTCATTTTTTAGTTGTGGCGCTTTGTCAAAGTAGGCGCCGTACAGGAAGAAGACAATTTAAGAATAAATGGTCGTAATAACCGTGTGCTTCCACCTTGAAGGTTTTAGGCTGCGTTTAGTAACATTAAGCGAGAAGATTATTCCTTTTAAAATGATATAAAAATCTGCAAAAAGGTCGTTTTCAATCATAATAATTATCGTAATTATTTAAAAATACCTTAGTAATTGTATTGCCGCGAAGGTGTATTATCTTGAATAATCAATAAAAAAAAGGAATTAAGAACAAATTTACATTTTTTTTTAAAATACCGCGATTTTAATTCTCTAACGAATCATTTGCATTTGTTGCACACCCTTGAATCGTTTATTTACATCATTATTATCTATCTCGTGGTCCGTCCTTTATTTGCAGTTTCTCAACTTCTGCAACCCACACGACTGTGAGTGCACTAATTGGATGGGTCGGACGTGCCCCGTTACTCCTACAATCCCGACATCTGTTTCTAGACCCAAACTGCACATAAAAAATAATGAAGTTCAGCGTGGTTCAATTATATTTCAGTATTACATATGTACCTTACAGTACCGGACAGTGAACTTAAACCTTATAACCTGTAGTAGGTAATAAAAAAATCCCCTACAATACATTCTTTAAAAATGATTTACGAATCTAGAATTAAAATTTTTCCAGTTTCCGTTTAAAATGTTATTTGCGAATTAACGTAGGAATTCTAAATTAAAAATCTAATGAAGTTTTGGAAGAATTAGCTTTATCATATTCGCCTTCTATTCGGGACAACGCACAAACGTTAATTGCCGAACTCGCCTAACAAAAGTTCGCCGATAAATGAATTAAACGGTAACCCAAGAATACCTAAATAATTTCGCATCTAAAAAGTTATCAAGCGCGAAAGTTAAATTATTATTTTCAAAGAAATCTGAGGAACAACAGCTGTCTTGCGACAATAAAAAATATTTACCGTAATCCCTTCAAACGGACAATCGCACACTTGTTCCTTATCTAAATTTAATAATAAATAAGCGCGACATACACTTAATTCCGATAATTTAATGAATGCCGCCTGTGTAATGCAGAAGTCTTGGCAAAGATTTCGCTTTTAGTTTAAAACGTTTGTTTAGTACAAGTGCCCGGATAAAACAAGGAATGCATAATTATGGCGCTCGTAAGACTGCAATAAAGGTTTGTGATTAAAATAAGTCGCTCATTTTGTAAATTAAAGTAAGCACTTGCAGTAAAGTGAGCTTTAAACGAAATGTTGAATGCGTTTCATAATGGACTACTTATGTCCCATAGAAATAATTAATTTGAAGTTTATGTTTCGACGCGAGTGCCTTTGACGGTTGAAAATTCGTCAAACGACGTATCTTTCGACGATTTTTTCACGAAAATCGAAAATGTTTCAAAGAACCGAATTTAAAAATGCGCCGTTCTTCCAAAATATAACGTCTAAACTATGTGGCACTGCCTCCTTTTTATCAGGTCGATCGCAAATTTCTTCCGGATTTTGAATAAAATAGTAATTTTCTATTAGTAAAACCTAACTGTCCTTCATCTGTCAGGCACGTTAAATAGGTACCGAAAGTAAGGGGCCCAAATATCGTCAATGTTCCTAATATCGTCCACTAAGGTGTCCCTAATATCGCCTACTATGCGATATTTGGAACGTTATTTTGAAACAGGTTTACATTTTTACGAAATGACGCAGCGTAAACGATGAGACAAAGTAACGGCGAAAGAAGCAGTAATGGTTGTAAAAACGAAAAGGTGGGTCTTTCGAAGGCGTCTAAAACATATGATGTGCCGAGGTCGATATTAAACAATTTCGACCAAAAATCTTTGGAAGGCATTAAAAAACTACTCCAGGACGCAAGCCAATTCTTTCTCCGAGTTGGAGGACGAGTTATTGCAGTGATGAGGTGGACGATATTCAAATTTAGAAAAATGCATTTGTTCTTTTTCTTTTTTTTGGCGGTTAAAGTCTTCAACAACTAGGCGATTGCAATGCGGTATAGTAATCTGAATGTGTAATGGAAAATTGGTGCTAATTTTAAATTTGGTTTATGTAAAAATTTCCTTAAATGGACGATATTTGGGCCCCTACCTTACATAATTTTCGTTTCAAAACAATTTCCTATTCATCGATAAGTTAATAAGTTGATATTTGGGCAGTTAGCCATTATTCTCTCGGATGATTTGTTTCACTTGCCAATCGCTCGTGCCAGAAACCTCAACTTCGTGAATAATGGTTAAATAAACGTTCATATACACTCAAAAAAATATTGTACATAATATTAATGAACACTAGTTATTAAATTTTTGATCATTGATACAATGAAAAATTACTGAAAAGTTTTCGTTACTTTTTAAGTTATCTAATGTACGTTTGTAATGTACTTTTATCTAATGTACGTACATTGGACGCGTTACGTCGGATTTTTTTTTTTGAGTGTAGATAATATACCTACTATTTAATTGATAACTTCAAAATCACTTTAAAATAAAATCGTCATCAATAAAAAGTTACTAAATTTAAATAAATAGTGAATTAATATCGCGGAAAAAAATACGGGTAGGTAAGATTAAAACGAACAAAAAACCTAAATAAAAATTTTTCCTAAAATCAATAATTTTCGAGTTATTGCTATTATTAATTTGATAATCGTCTTGCTCGAGTATATTCCCTTTAAAGATTTTTAAGAACTCTGAAAGTGAAACTGACTGTTGGGTCAGCAGCTAAAACATCTGTACTCTTTAATTTATGGCCCTCGTTGTAGGAGAGTACAGATTGTTGTGGATATTTTCATTTATGAATGCAATTCCTATTTTCGGTTTACACGTAAAAGTTGGATTTCTTTATTTAACATAATTAATAACATGCCTGTTTTTGGAACAGCTACGTTTAATATTGAGAGGCTTGAACTAAAAGGGGTGCCGGTACTAGTTTTATGATTTTGAGAAATTGAGAAATTTCGACGGGCTTTTAAAATATAATTAAATGCAAATAGGTAAGTATGTACTTTATTTTTTTGGTTTTTTCCAAACGTAAGGACCAAAAGCAAAATTTAAAAACTAAACATTCCATAATGACGCAATGAGTGTTAGTAACTTTCAGTGTTATTTCGAGTTTTTTGCCGTACATTTAGCGAAGTGCCGTTATCGAAATTGATTTTTATTTCTCAAAAATTAATTAGAAATTTTATTAAAAGAACACATGCAGATGTAAAAGATTAAAACAAAATGAATAACAAATAGCTACTTAAATGAGGAAACATTTTGAGTATTTGTTACATTACAACTTGTCAATGACCGCAAAAGATATTTACGACTTCAACCCCTACAATCGTTTCTGTTTACTATCGTAGTAACCTAATGGAATGCCAGCTGAGATAACGGTACTTTTCAGAACCCACCAATGTCACTTGTTGAAGTTTAAAGAGGAACTACTGGTTTAATTTCTCGAACAAAAACACCCTCCCCCCTCTCAAAAGTAAATTTGCTCAAATCAAAAAATGTTACTAAGATTTTTTGTTTGTATTAGTCTCAGGTACAATGTACCTTTCTTCCGCGACATTAATTCACTAACACCCTGTATATATTTGTAATATTCAATTTAAAGTTTTGCACGTGGCATATTCTAACGATGATTTACCTGCAAACATATGGCATGGCAAAGAAAAACTACTAATTGATCAGTAGGTACCTATTGAAAAAAATACGAGATTTTATTGATGACGTGTATTGGAACCTATCTTGAATAACGTTATATAAGTATTATAAAAATATGTTTCTTTTTAAATCGTTGTCATTGTATATACATATTGTATTACATATTGATGTTTTATTACCTATTATACTTACGTTATGTACGCGACAGTATATAATGCAACACTGAAAACAATGAGAAGCGTTGTTATAGTTTGATAATCAAACACACGCGAGTAGAGTATTAGGAAATATGATTGTTTAATACAAAGTAATACAATTTTCTAAAAGAACTATTCAACGTAGGTATATTCAATAAAAAAATTCCAATAAATGCCTACAATAGAATAACTAAAAAGTTTGTTAATTGTATTGTCTATTGTAATCAGTACCTATACCTATTTTTTTTGTAATGTTTCAAGCTCGGCTTTGTATTACAAGAACTACTCACAAACGAAACCCCTAATAGAAAATCAATAAATAAGTATATTTTCTTTTTATGTATCTACACCTGTGTGCCTCAAAATATAAACCCATTACTCATCCACCACGAATTTCCCGTTGAACGTAACTAACAAACGCATCATTTTAGAATTATTTGTATGAACAGCGAGAACAAAGACCGATTCGTTACAACAGGCCGCCTAACAAAATTTGATAAACTAAAACCTTTCGGCTTTTGCGTTCCTCTTTTCCATAATATTCCGCGGTCGCCGCCTAAAGAAATCTCGAGAACGTTGCATTATATTAGAGAACAATTAACCGAAGCTGTCCCCTTTTACGCGTGTCCGGAATATGAAAACGATGTAATACTTTCGGTTTGTCGTTTTTTTCTATGACAAGGTGCGTGACCCGGCATTAACCTGCAAACAATGCACCGAAGAATAAAGAGCGGACCGCAGAAATAAAAACTGAATAATATGATAGAAAGAAAGGGGAACAAAAGGGCGCCAAATAGGCGAGAGCTTGCGTGACTTTGGAAAATTAGAACTCTCGCATGAGTTGGATTATTACGACCGTGGGGTTGATAACAACTAGAACGTTACCTCCTGCAGATAAAAACGGCATGAAGGTTGTTACACAGAATTTCACGATAAAGGAAATGTGCTTAATCCCAGTTCTTAAACGATACCATGGCCATTTGCTCTTTTCCAATCTCTGAATTTTTATGAAGGCATGCTTAAGAGGATTAAAAAATAAGCAGTTTTAAAAGTCCCTATACTTTTTTGTGGCACGTTTCATATTTGATAACGTAGAAGCACGAATACTAATTTTTATTTTTCCTAACGAAATTTTCTAACATGCCACGACGCTTTTTTTGTATTCCCATGAAAATTTGGTGAACATCTAAACAGTTATCGTTGAATCACCCGCATTTGGCCATTGATAATTGGAAAGATGTGCTAAAACTAATTCCATTTCGCATTCATTATGCAATTTAAGGGATTAAACTTGTACCATGAATATGAAATTAATTTAATCTTGTATCCTTAGAGAGTAAGTACAATTAAGGGTCCGCTAAATACAAGAGGAACCAAACCTGTATCGATTGTACTTCGATTCATCTTAGGCAGAAAAAAATTCGTTAGCAAGATGTTTGGTTTTGTCGCCTTTTACCGAACTTCCGCAATCCACATATTTTAATAGTTTCCTTTTTTGTAAAATCGCCTTGACATTAAGGCAAGCAATAGAAAGTCGGCATTCTAATCTTGAAATAAACCACCGTCACAACGTAACGTTTATTTAGTACGACAAAAATTAATGATAAAACAAAGAAACAAATGCCTACTAGAAAATATCGTGGAAATTACCGTATACACTCCCCGTATAAACCCACCTTTTTTTGTACAAAAAATCAGCAGAAAAATGGAGGGGTGGACGGTCAAATATTTTTCGAATTTCAAATGCCGAAAATGTAACGCAATATCAAGCAAGTGACAAGAAACGGAAAATCAACTGAACACGTGAATAACTTGCCAAGTGCTTCGATCGTTCGCATTTTTGATTCAATACTTTCTTCTTAAAAGATCAGAGCGCAATCACTTATTTTCGACGAAATTGCGGCTTATACACGGGTCAGTAACTTTTGACAAATTTTCCGCTAAAATGTGGGGGGGGGGGGCTTATATGATAAGCAAAACAGAGAAAGTACCCTTGTCACAGAAAAAATCGGGACAGTAGGGACAGAATTTTAAAAATGTTTTGTTGTGAATCGGGTTTTAAATAAACTGTTTGCAAGTACATAAGGATTAAGCCATAAAAGCATTGTTATCTACATAGATGAGGTTCTAAAGATGTTAGGTATCGGAAAGGTTGAAATAGCTTTTTGCATTCTTCCAGTAAGTTAACAAACTTCAATGTAAATCAAATGAAAACCACATTTCGCTCTTTTTTATGTTTTAGAATATTTTTTTTATATGATGTTTGGTACTAAAATCGTCAGCACAAAAAAAGAAATCATCCCAAATCGACGAAATTATCGTAAGACGTCAAAATTATATCAAATATATGACATTTACTAATCCGTAGTAAAAGAATAGAAAAAGGTTACAAAGAGAACAATGTATTGAATTTACGGGTTCTACTTGTTGTTAGACGAGAACGTAACAGGCAAACTTCACCCAACTAAGTTGGGAATTATGATTTTTGGCATTTCTTTACTTATTTCTCTAAAGTTAATTTAGAATATGATCGTTATGAAAACAACTATGATTTCGATAATATTACTATTTATTATATCCTCGATATTTTGATGATTTTTTAAATATTTTTCTACAATAATGTCAATGTATTGAATTATATATTGATTTCCTTCCTCTACAATTATAATTACTGATGAAGTCTAAAAATACATTTCAAAATATTTGTTTCCAGTGAAAGATGTGTCCAGTATATCTGTCGATACTCCATTATACCGCTCTCGTCTAGAACCTGTAGATTTAATCCATTGTTCTGTTTGTAACCCTGTTTTATTATTAAATTTAATATTTTTGATATAATTTTGACGTCTTACAATAATTTCGTCGCTGTGGGATAATTTCCTTTTTTGTACTGATGATTTCGATACCAAATATCATTAAAAAAAATTTTTTTCTAAAACATAAAAAGTGCGAAATCTTGATTTCCATTGAAGTTTTAGAACTTACCGGAAGGTAGGGGATCGCCTTAAAATTAAAACTAATGACTGAATGCTTACTTTACTATACTTTTTTTAAAATTGTGGTAATAAGCCAATATAAAAACTTGGAACAACTAACTTCATATATTTCGGCTCTGGTTGGAGCTATCTTAGTGTTACAAATATATAAATGATGGAAACAATTAATGAATATATAATATATTAATTTGGCCAAAGAATTGTATCTTTATTACTTTACTATTCACACAAAGAGTGATTACATACTTACTCACATAATTATTTTATTTATCGTTTCTTGTTCTTGGATATAAGGTTCGTAGGTTAAATAACACATAGTAATTAAGGATACATACAAGGTGTCCCCGGGAGGAATCTGCCAAACGTTAAGGGCGCGTTTCTTAAGTAATTTTAAGCAAAAAATCTGTAGCAATGTATAGGTTTGATTTGGAAAAGTTATGGCTTATTAAAGAAAAGTCAAGGCAAAAAATCAAAAACGTGATTTATTAAGTTTAATTGAGGAAGCACTATTAACAACTATTACCAAGACGAAATATTTTTCAAGCTATATCAATTTTGTGTGTGTAAGTAACCATTTTTTTTATATAAATCTACATGTTATCGGTCATATCGACGCAAATTTTCCAAAAGAGCGTAACCCACAAAAAGTAAATTTTACAGTAGAGCACATGTTATGTCGCCGCGTAGCTATAACAAGATATGTTTCGCGGAAATATAAATCAATTTTCCGGTGAAAAAAATCAAAATATTGTTATTAGATTTTATCAGACGATGTCTTTACTTTAAATGCGTAAGACAGTCAGAATAACTCATTTTCACAAAAAGTGTGATTTACGTCCTTTTGGCAAAACGCGATCGATATATTACGTCGATCAATAAATTTTTTAATTTACAGAAAGAATAAACTAAACCTGCCCCCACCACTTGCTTCCAAAGTATTTTGTTGACAAAGAGTTGTCCACTTTGTAGGTAACAATGATGATTTATGGCTTACAATAATCCCTTTTAAAAATACAAGCATTTCACCTAAAACCCAATTCACAACAAAACATTTTTAAAATTCTATCCTTCAACTGTCCCGATTTTTTATGTGGAAGTGTACCTAAAGCGGCGTTCTTACGAGTCAAGTTTAATTGACCGATTGTACTCGATCGACAAAAATTGAATGAAAACTATGTGGGAATGTTTATTTCAATAGAGTTGATCAACTTTTTAGTGGATCAAGAAAATTTTGATCCAGTCAAACTTTATCGTTCAAGCGACGAGTCAACCGCAAATTGCTTTCAAATTGAAATTTCGCCTTAAAACGTGTGAACGTTCAAGTCGACTGTCAACTTGACAGTTCTTCAATGAGCCTCGAGTGTTATACTAAAAATTTTAGAACTATATCATAAACACGATTGTCTTTGGAACCACCAAACGAATAAATATAAAAATAAAGATGCAACGAAATGAAAGAAAATGAGAAAATGCTTTGGATTTTCTACTGTCAAAAAAAATGGAAATTGTTGGTCTTACTGTTGCTGATCTGAAAAATAAAATTAAGACGATTAGAACGATATATAAAAAATTCATTGGATCAGTAAACCAATACAAAATGGAAAACGACGTTTCTTAGGATTTTCGCTCATCTAAATAATTTAATTATTCTTTTAACAAAACTACTACTGTTTTTACACCTTCACGAACAATTGCATTCGACACCATTTTCAAACTGAAACTGTTGATCAGTTTCTATTGAAACGTGCGAACAAAAACTGATTCAAGTTGTATTCGACTTTTGTCGATCAACTATAAACGCGATTGTTCTTAGTGAATGCCTTTTTTTCGTATAGGTAACTAAATAATAAAGTAATTATTTCTTGTAATATGTTACTGTCTTGATACTGTCATACTTACACATGATTTTTTAAATACTTTTTTAGCCACTTTTGAATAATAGTAGGAGAGTCGACTGCGTCAAACCCTCCCTAATGTGACAAAGGGATAGATTTTTTTAAATCTTTAAAATGGCACAGGGTTTTATGTGCTGAAACTTGACCGACGTATTAAAAAAAAGTTTTCTTCGGGTATTATTTGTTTAAAATGATGGTCTTTTAAATAAAAAGAGTTGAAATTTATGTCAATCTGAGAAGGGTGTTGTGCACATTTAAAAAAATGTGCTGCCACTAATGTGACGGGAGTCACGTTGCGAAAGTAATTGTACCTTTGGGCTGCTGCCATGATGGTTCCTGTCAAAGTAAAGAGTTACAGGGTATATATTTTTAAATGTGCATAACACCCTTCGCAAACTGGCATACATTTCAACCCTTTTTATTTAAAAAAAACATCATTTTAAACAAATAATACCCGAAGCAGCACATTATACAACTCACATTTTTCTTCAAACATTACGTAATCTTGTTGAAACGATAAAAGTGAAATACGAATTTCTACGATTGTGGAAAAATTTATAATTCCGCATAGTCTCTTTCAACTTTCACACATGAACAAGAAAAAGGCGAATTGTATAATTTTTAGATAAAATTAAAAATTAAAATTTATACTTCAAATTTTGTATTCGGCTATTTTTATGATTGTAAGCAGCTTTTTTATTAACCATTCTGTCTAAAATAAAAAATAACGGTACTTCTCTGTTGAAACATTTCTTAATTTATTAACGCCCTGTGCATCTGAGCTCAGATTTGTTCATGGTAAATTCATTTTTTCGACAAGCAGAATTTTTGGGATTTTTGGGATAAGAATTGTCTTTTTATCGTAAAATCAAAATAAAAGATGTTTTTCTTTTTGTCATCACCATCCGAGGACATCCGATATGTGTGCAGTAAATAATCGGTACCACGTTCAAAACTTTAAACTGAGTATTACAAATATACATTTTGGTAACTTTATCGATGACGTGCGTTTAAATAAAATTTGGACGGTCTGTATATACCTATATGAAATCGTAGATAAGCAATATTTTAGCGGTTATTGTCATACTAGTGTTGTAAACATGTTTTTTGTATTATTTATAGATAATGATGATGTATCTTATTGCAGGCATTAATTAGTTACTTCTTTCATAATACCTATTAGGAATTTTTCTACCGTTTTCTTAGATGATGGCCTGATTAGAAGCAAGCCGAATATTTGTAAACTACCATTAATGATTATCACTAAAGAAGTCGCCAAATACTTTTAATAATAAATATGTCTGTATACGGTATCCAAGATAGGTTCCAATGCACGTCATCAATTAAAAAAATTACTAAATTTTATATTTGTAATTCACTTCTATATGTAAAAAGCGACATATTCTATCGACAATTTACCTGCACATATATCAGATGGTATAAAAAAGACTACAAATGTATGAGAATTGTAAAAATATAAGGTTTTATTGATGACGTGGATTGAAACCTATCTTGGATATAAAACGGTGCTAAGTAAGCTAACTTATTAGTAAAATAGCTCTATATAATCTTAAAATAATAACAACGGAAGTTGAAAAATAATCTCCCTCTTTTCTAAACAAAATCTGCAAGTGCCATAGTTATACGCAAACCAATGCCATCATTAACCCCACTAACATTCAAATTGAACGACGTTTACTTTCGCAACACTACTGTATACCCAGTTGCATAAGCAGAAAAAATGAAATTCCATTCTAGTAAACAGGACCCTTAACCTAATAAACCATTTTAGTAATACATATTTTATTATGAAAAATCAACATTATTTCTAGAATAGATTAGGTACCCACTACAATTTAGTCATAATTATATCACAAACTTTTTATTTCCCTAATTTACAAAAAACGCAGCTCTTTTTATATTCAACAATTTCAACAAAGATTTTCAAATAAATACCTGTTTTAATGACGAACATCATCGACGACGTGGCACAAAAAGTTTTACACCTGCGACACTAATAAGTGGAAAGTTTAATTGTCCGCAAAGTGTAGGTATTACACAATCGACGACTTAAAAGTTGAAAATTTTCCGCTAACAAAAAGTTAACACTCAACTCTAATTGCACCTATAAACTTAACTACCCGATTGGTTTTAATAATCGGTATCCACGATAACTGCAAAGTTCAATTAAGTTCTAATTTTAATTACCTAATCCGGTATTCGAAGAAAAAAACACGCGCACAGCTCCGCGACGAAATAACTACTGATTTGCAGCGACATCGAGCGATTAATAGTCGCAGCTGCAATATCTGCGATAACATTTATCCAGAAAATGTATTGGTCATTCGATATCGGGCCCTAATAAAATTTCAAAAACAGAAATACAAAAAGGTCGGAGAGAGAAAGTGTGTATCGTATTTTTCGAATCACAAGACGCGCCTTTTACTACATTTAATCTGAATTCTTAATGGATACAACAAATAAAATGACTTTAAAAATTAAGCCGAATAATACCATTAAAATCGATTAATGAAAAATACTTTAAAGTCTATTTTAATTTAAAATAAATAGATAACTTTTTAAAAGTGATTATATTTCCGTTAAACTCGGATGCGTCTTGTGATCTTATGGGATAGACGATGCGTGGTAAATTGGGGAATTACGACAAAATTCGAGAAAATAACTAAAAATTAAGTTTACTATAGATATTTTTGTGCAAAATATTTTTTCTAAAAATTATCTTAAAACAGGGCTGTATTTTATCGTTCGAAAAATACGGTAAAACAAAAAACCTACAATAAGAATTAGTAGCCGATGGGAAATCGAGATAAGGGATAATTCATTTATAATACACAATGGGGCCGAATATAAAAGACGCCCTCTAATCGATCTAATCGAATTATCTATCGTACAACTACTTTTTCACATTGTTTTGACATCGAAATGGACAGCGTTAAAATGGTCGCGTCGAAATGTCCTAAATCCATAATATAACTATACAGTTTATAAATCCACGACTTAACGCGCTCTTTTTTTTAAGGTCATAGATGGAAACATTAACACCTATTTGGAATCCAAAAAAGAATTGGATCCGCCCATTTGGGCCAACAAAATTCGATTCTTCCCCTACAGTTACCACCAAAGGACGGTGTGCATGCGTGTGGAAATGTACGGTTGCCGATGGACGGACGGAATAATTAGTTATTCCATGCCTCAAGGCGATAAGAGGGGCGCGAATTGGGAATTTTACGATACGGCATACGATGGACATTGGGATGGTGACGAACTCAAACACGGACTGGGACTGCTGATCGACGGAAAATTCGGGCGCGACGATTTTAAATTGGCGTTCTACGACAGCAGTCCGGCATGGGTCGGTTGGAAAAACGATTCTCACTTGAACAAACCGATCGAGATCAAGTTCGAGTTTGATAAAATAAGGGAATTTTCGGCCGTTCACATTTACTGCAACAATCAATTTACCAAAGATGTTCAAGTATTCGCGGAGGCCAAGGTATCGTTTAGTGTTGGTGGGAAAAGATACAAAGGAGAACCAATTTCTTACGAGTACATGGAAGACCGAATTTTCGAAAATTCCAGAAATGTCACCGTCAAGCTTCACCATCGCGTCGGCCGTTTCGTTAAAATACAGTTACTCTTTGCGGCTAGATGGATTCTAGTAAGCGAAATAATGTTCGATTCCGTAGTTACTCATGGAAATTTCAGCGTGGAAGCCGAACCATCGACTACCGTTTCTCCTTTGAAGACCATCCGTTCCGATAAAAGTTTAGAACATAAAATAGAAATTCCGGTACCTACAACAAAAATGAACGATCCCGCTTATTTGACAATTATAGTCGGTGGGTTGACTGCTATCGTTTTAATACTGGGTGCGACTATATTTATAGTAATCAACCGCATTAGAAGTCATAAACATTTTCGAAGTCCAAATTCATCGAACGTTGGATTTCCAACAAACACTTTACCTCATCTGCAACCAGAATCGGTGTTCGGTTTAAGCGAGAAAGGTAGCGCAATCGAAGCCTACGGTGTCACAGAAATAGAAGACTGCAGACGTAGCCACGGAACAATGAAATCAAGCTTGAGATCCACTTTGCCGCTTCCTCATCCGGGATTCGATAACTTATTAGAAAACAACGATTATCAAGAGCCATATCAAGCTTTTAAATACGCCCCTTATTATAGTTACAGTTCTGTTGTGATGGAAATGCAAGATGTGATAGCAAATAGTAATAATAAAAAACTTTCTCCGCTGCAATCAGGTAACGTTTCTCGAATTTCATTTAAGCAGGTATACGAAAAATACAATTTTAAACATTGTTTCAGACACTTACGATTACGCAGTACCTGAAACGGGAACTTTGCCACTTCTTGGCACCGAAAAAACACTGCCGATGGCACGAACGAGGGTGGGAAGCGTGACTTCACGGATATCCACAAGAAATAGTCAAAGCGAACCAAATTCCGTGAAAAAGGTATAATAATAAATATACGTCCGTTACCGTTTTGCAGAATGATCTGTTGTAGTCGTCTCCGACCCAACACGACGCTCTTGTTGCCTTAAAAAAGCGTTTGGAAGAAACCACATTAATAGAATTTCCTAGACATCGATTGCGTATGTTATCGAAATTATCCGAAGGTGCTTTTGGAACTGTAAGCTGTTCGAACAGAATTCATCAATTTCGGAATTAATGCTAGTATGTTTTTTAGGTATACATAGCAGAAGCTGATGGTATTCCAGAGTATTCGACAACTTTGTCATTAGGAAAAAGACTCGTAGCCATAAAATTCTTAGGAGAAGATGCCTCGGAAAAGGAAAGGTACGTAATGTGAACTACGTTTTTGTGTGCCTAAAAATCGCCGAATTCTTGTTTGTTAAATCTAAAAATGCGACAAACTTCCATTTTCTTTCCGATTTTCCATTGCTGTTATCGGCGTATCACATCTCGCTAGTGACTTTCCATATAGTTTATCTACCGGTATCCTTCATCATCGTTAGTTTTAATGACGCAATTGTAGTGTTGTTACCTCTCGTCATTTAATAAATTATCTTTAATTTACAGAAAGGATTTCTACAGAGATGTAAGAATTTTAGCGGCTCTAGAAGATCCAAATATAGCAAGAGTGTTAGGCATATGCACTCAAGAGGAACAAATCTGTGTTGTGATGGAATACTTGGATCATGGAGATTTGTGTCAGTTCTTAAAAACTCACGTAGCCGCCGAAAGTAGTAATAGTGTACCGTACGGCGTAAAATCCCTTACTTTTAATTGCCTTCTTTATATGGGTGCTCAGATTGCTTCCGGTATGAGATACCTGGAAACTTTAAATTTCGTTCATCGCGATCTATCAACGAGAAATTGCCTAATAGGAAAAGCATATCAAATAAAAATTTGTGACTTCGGAACTTACAACGAAGTTTACGTAAACGATTATTATAAAGTAGATGGTAATACGCCGCTTCCGATCCGCTGGATGGCTTGGGAATGCATATTCCAGGCAAAATATACTAGTAAAACTGATGTGTGGGCTTTCGCAGTTACTCTGTGGGAAATACTTACTCTCTGTCGTTGGCAGCCGTTTGACGGACTAACGGATCCTCAAGTAATGGAAAATTTAACTCATATGCACTGTGATGATGGCCAGTATATGTATCTACCTCGACCCATGATAGCCAACAAAGACATTTACGATTTAATGGTCGAGTGTTGGCGGCGGAAAGATGCGGAGCGACCTTCGTTTAGAGAAATACATTTATTTCTACAAAGAAAAAATCTTGGTTATGCTCCGACGTAGTGTTAGCAAGACTGGTTAGTCATAGAGGGATCAAGTACAGATAGATTTTTATGTATATAGAACACAGGGTGATAAAGCTTAGATACTTGTTTATTTTTCTTTTAAAAGTTTTTGTCGATTATTGGATAAAAGTGCATCGAGTACTGCTTTAAAATTTTCGAACGTTATTTTCGAGGCGAGTCGAGGTTCGAATCTAGCGATTTTACATATATTTCGGTCCAAATAACTCATTTTTTTCTTTAATCGGTTCCTAATTCTGAATTTTATTTAAACCATAGTTTTTTAGAATCGATTATTAATTGATACAATAAGTCCTTGCGACTTCTCTCTAAAACAAAAATAAATTTTTCGCACATTATCGAACTACTACAACTGAATAATACAGGTAACACGTTTTACGAATTTCATTTATTTGGTCTTGATCAAGTGTACCTCGACGACCTTTTTTATTTTCAAGTTAGTACTTAGAGTATGTTTTATTTTAAACGTTCGCTTCATTCATTTGTTAATTATACACACTAAGCACAATAATGTAAGACAATGTGTAGGTACCAATGTTGAAGTAATTTATAGTGTTATATAAAATATACAAACTTTATATTTACTAGTCAATTGAATCGCCTGTGTAGGTATTTCCAATAGTGAAAAAAATGATAATTCTTATGCTAAGCAAAAGAGCCTATTACCTTTGCTTGTTGAGTTTAAAATATGTGAAAATGAACGATTCTAAAAATAGCAAACAGTGATTTAACATAAGATATGTGTATCCTTATATTTTATAGTTACCACAAATTGACACTATTTTTTAAGGGAATTCTATCGACGAGGAGGTTTCACTATTAACATTATTAACTACAATATACCTATGCTTCCAAACCCCATCACTTTAATCACATTAATATAGGTTCAAACGCTTTAATATTTAAATGTAAAATGGGTTAATAGCAAACCTCTTCTTCTCATTTTATCTTAATGACATTGTAACTTCAGGAAAATGTAATTTTTATGTATAAGGCAATAAAAAATGATTAATTGCCATTTAAGTTAGAAACGTTATAAATAAGATAAATTATTTGCGCAACGTAATAATACCTATAAAAGGAAATTATGTTTCGATTGTGCCAATAAGAACTAACATTTATTTGCCTAAAGAATAATTTTTTTATCGAAGCTAGTGAAACTAAAATCTAGAAACATTCCACTTCTTGATCTAGCACAATGGCACGTAATATTTATATTATACTGGCAAGATTATTGCAATAATACTTTGTGATTAAGTTGTTGTGTATTTAAATTTTTGCAAATAACTGTCAATGTAACATATCAACGTAAATAAAATTATTACCGACAAACATGTTAGTTTTAACAACAGTTTTATTAATAGGCACCTCGACTACCATCCTACCTATGAAAAATATAAAAACTAAAATAAAAATGCAGTTTATTCGTAGACATGCAAATAAACATTGGACAAAATTGTTCCGATACAAATAACATGCTAAAATTTATAATCCAACACATATTTGGCATATTTAATTGTTTTATCGAGTTACTGAGGATTAATTGAATATTTTGTATATACACAGCAAAGGCCACAATATAAAAGCTAATATTAAATATCTTTATGTATTTTCTATAGGTTATAATATATTATAATTATTACCAAGTTTTTTAATCAGTACTTGAAACAAACATCGATACTATTAATTAGCTTTTCAAGGATTCAAGTGTACATAACAACTTTTCAATAATAAACATAATGGCAATAAAAAATAACATCAGTTCTAAGACAACCTTTGCAATATATGTATAAATAAATAACTATTAATTACTATGTATAAATACCGTTTGTGCAGTCAAAGTTAGTAATTCAATCACTTGTTACTATGTATTAGTAATATTGAATATTAAAAAAAAAGAATACTTTTCAAGCCATTTTAAACTGGCGGCAAAGCCCATAATGTAGCAGTTTTGTCGGCCGAAGTTGAAAGGAATGAAAATTCTGAAGGATGCCAACGTCCTGATATAACTTTATCTTGGTGCTGAGCCACAACTACACTTGGCAATGGTAACGTTAAATCTCCTAAAACAGTATAATTGCATTAAATGGGCAATTTTAATATATACGCGACGATTTTACCTTGCAAATCTGTCAGAACCAATTTATTATCGTAACCGCCAGTGAGTAAATAATAAGCAGAAGGTGAAAACCGCACAGATCTAACATCTGCCGAGTGTGGTTTGAACGTTTGAACGCTACGTCCTCCTCTGATATCGTACAAGACGCACGAACTATCTTCATGTCCAGATACCAACAACCTTCCTGATGGGTCAACGCAAAGGCTAGCAACAGGACAACCTTGCCTAGTTCCTGGTACAGTACAAGGAGTTACCAGATTGACACACCCTCTTGTTCTCAAATCCCAAAACCTTATAGTTTTATCGTGCGAACCACTAACGAACATCGCTCCTCCCCACGTGTACAGTGCCAAAATATGCCCGGTATGCCCACTTAAAGCTTGAAAGGGTGTGCCGGTGGCACAGTCAGTTACATATATTTTACAATCACCAGCTCCACCACTTATAAGTAAGCTAGATTTGTTCGTTGTATCTTCCAAGAAACATAAATCTCTAACTGTACCATCGTGCATGGCTAACTCGACTTCGTCTCCTTCTAAATTAGAAGTATCTGCATTAAATCTCATCAACTTCACTGTTTTGTCATTGGAGCCTGTGGCCATTAAATCTCCCATGGGTGACCACGCTAAACAATAGATTGAACCTTTATGATGTTTGGTCCTTTTGAAAAGTACCATGGGTTGGTATGTTTGATGGTCCTCGCTGCAAAACAACATAGTAAACTAATATTTACATTTCGTTATAGTTTCTACTGCAGCTGTTATACATATATTTATTAATTTTACTATCAATATTTTCTTTGATATGTATATATCTAAATGAGCCTGGAATTAATTAAAAACGAAAATGACCTACAGTCCACCTACGTGTTCACTAATAATCACAAATGGAAGTTGTGTTTATAATCAAAACAAATAGAAATTTTCTACATAAATTACAATACTAATATGTAACTTCTAATTTATAGTTTCATGAAATTTAATAAAGTCGAATGAAATTTCAATAAACCACGAAATTAAACCGAAACCATTAGAATATAAAATACGACACCTACCGGATATCGTTCTGTTTTGGATAGGCACAGATCCGTAAAGTCTTTGAATTTGATCCAACAGCGTACAGTTGTCCTCCGGGATGAAATTCGGCACACCTGACGGCTTGAACGTCTTCGAGACTGGTGACGGCAACGAATTTAGGCCTACCACTAACACTGCCATCGCTATTATCCAAATCCGCATTTCTTGGCTGCAATCAAAGATAACCTGTTAATATCTAGATATTAAACAGATAGATAAATCTATTATTTGTCACTTTCATTAATGTTTTCTTAATAATTCAATGCACATATTGTAAAAGAAAGTTAATGTTATACATCAAAGAATTTGATATTATACATCAAATCCATCTGTGATAGCTTTCCAAACAGTAAATAAAAGTTGCAAAATCCTTAGGTAGGTGATGGTGCTTAAGAAATAATTTCAAAATTTTATACTTTCATCAATATAGGTAGGTACTTAGGTAATTTATTTTTAATTCGACTATTATAACTTTTTTTAATAATAAATTGAGGAATAAGTATCTATTAAATAAGACTTAACACATCAGATATTTCCATAATTTTCAAATCATTATATTACGAACTAAGAAAGTAGTTTCCCTAAAATAAAAATTATCTGCATAAAATAGCACACAGGTAGGTACTTATTTTTGAACCCTTTTCTACCAAAAAGAGATTATGGCAATAATATCTACTTATTCTAAAGTACCTGCGAAATTAAAAATATAGCTTGTTTTTGAATATCATTTTTTTTATCAATTATTAATAACATTAACCAAAATTAAATAGTAGTGGTGTCTATTTTGTAAGAAATCTGTTAATTTTAAGGGCTTGTCGGCATGTAGTCCTTTCAGAATAGACCCTTAGGTTTTAACAATAAGTTGATTAATATTAAGCTTTTAAACGATCGTCAAATGTATGGGTACGTAAATTTGCAAACTAATTATAGATGTTATCAAAGCCGTAACGAGGGCGTGGCGAAAGAGGCGCTCGCTACGGGCGCAAAAAAAAAAAAATGTATAAATTAAAAATAAATAGATAGGTATAAAAGTCCGCTATTTTATATTGTATTTTTAAATTTTTGTCGTTACTGGGTTAAGTTAGAGAGCTCAAAGCTCAAGTTAGACACTTGACATAGACGATTCATATCTTCGTCGTACGGTGCGGCATTGTATGTACATATTTTAACACTGCACCTACATAATATTAAGATCTATAACATGTTATAATACTGTAATTATTAAATAAGTTGGTTAAACTTTAAAAATAGGCAAGTCGAACAACTGTAATCGCTGGAGATTTCAACGATCGCGTAGACTACGAACCCGAACCCTAGGCTATAATTGTAGCACTTTTTGTACAGAACGTTTTTTCTTGAAGATCGACACGCATTACATTTGCCCCCAACTGTGGGTTAAATGTAACAAGGGCTTAAGACGGTTGTAACAAATATTAAAAAAATGTACCTATATTACATTTTGAAAGTTAGCAAGTAAAATACTATTATGTTAAATGATATTTGATGAATGCCATCAGGAAGAGAGTAAACAGACTAATATGTCTAGTTCAAACTAGTATACGAACTTGAATAAGTCAATTCGTAAAGGATAAAAACCACTCGTCTGCCGAACAAGCGCGTTTCGGTCGTGGGAAGCAAAAAACACAACCGATTCATCTGCTAGTTTGGACTAGTGATCTTTTCTCATAACATAATTGTCCTGCGATCTCTCAGCGAAATTACTCAACTAAGACGGGAAATACAGCTAATGTTACACAACTGCCCCTTGTTACGATTGACCGCCAGGCACCCCTTCCGTTAAAACTGACCGAGAATCCCCTATCCCACGATCAAGATCTGGAACGAGAATTCTCAATTTATCCAATATCAATCAGGTAGTTAGTATCTACGTTCGCTATCCATAGGTAATTAGACAAGTTATTATTCAAATCCAAAACTATAAAAAAATCGGAGGGTTGTTACGTCGTCGAAAAAGTCTGCTATTTTAGGTATACTTGCCTATTGTATATTTAATTTTTTGTCTTTTTTGGGTTAAGAGGGCGCGCAAGTTAGAGCACCCTCGTTACGTCGTTGCACGTTATCGATTTTACTGACGTCACATTTGACGCCCCTGTAAATATTAGCTACTACGATTTATTTTTGATAAGTAACACGCACTTCCCAGATATAAATGCAAGGACAAAAAAAAACAAATAACACGTAGGCTATTATTTAAAAATAATAATTTTTGTGAGCCAAATGTATTACCAGTATTACACACCTTTACTAGATATCACTAAAAAATTACGATATGATGTAATGTCACCTGTAGTTTTGTGTAATAAATTACCCGTTACTTTCATTATAATCCATCCTTTCACTTGTCTTTCTTAGTCAGTTTCAATTAACAAGGTTTATTACACTTTTTTAAAAAAGTTTAATTACAGCACTTAATGTCGAAACGTTTTTTCACTGATTAAACGTTTCAGAACTTTGCTTGTTTATATTTGGTTATTAAACGCAGTTGCCAAATAAAATTCAAAATCAACGCATTTCAAGTTTTGTTTTAGATAACTTCGTAGTTTAAAAATGTACTAGCGTCTAAAGACTGTTCTAATATATTATGTATAGCAAAAAGTTCACATTATATAACCGTTATATGAACGCTTGTTTTGGAACAACATTTAAATATATTTATATATAGGTTTAGTAAGGTTTACATACGTCAAAATGTGGACATGTTAAATTTATTATTTTTAGGGCTTTCAACTGACATTTACTTTAAAAATAATTTGAAATACCGGAACATAATATATTATATTCTATCAGGTGGACAAAACTTAACAAGCTTCACGTGAAAAGTCAAATTTCAAATTATCAGAATTACACTTCAATGGCTAAACGACAAATTATCGTTTCCTTGCGATCTTATTTGAAAGCAAAATCGTATTTAATTAGTTGTATCCAATTTCACACTTAAATAAATTAATTTTCCTTATAACTTCCGGATACCGTTTTAATTATTAAATCTCGGGAAATAACAGATAAAAATAGCAGCAATTTAAGTTAAAGTGCAAAAATAAAATACCCGCTATCGCCTCAAAATCGCTTCTCATTAAAATTAAAACACCTTGAAGATCAATTACTAGTTATAACGGAAATCCGTTCAACATACGGTTATTAAGGATAAGCATACTGAATACAACCAATAATTTTGTATTAACACAGAAATAAAAGCAAAATATGTATTACAATGCGTTTGTAATTTTCAATTGCTCTCTTTACCAACTGTACGTGGAGAGAAAGCTGTCGCGGTATCCAACGTGTTTACTTAAGTTGCATATTTACATACATACATACGGAAATTCGAAATACAATTAAAATAATAGAAGTATAAAAATCCGGACTTTAATGTAACTGAAAATTTTGTTTCTAAAATTCCTTTAGTTTTCTTCGAGAAGTGAAAAAAGAAACGAGTAGATCCACATTATTGTTATTATTCTAACGCACTAATGACGTTCTAATAATAAATTATAAATAAACAATGGTACACAAATGTCGGTTTCTCGATGCATTAAGGCTTTTAAATCGTTCAATCGTAAAATAATTAACATTTACCTAATTATAATTTATTGTAGCGGAACAGCATTTTGCTTTAGGTTAAAAAGCTTAAGATAAATATGATCGTTAAGTGTCGCTTAGATTTGTATTTGTGAAAAACAGAAAATATACACATATTAAAACCGCAACAGTTACAAATGCGAAATTGAATTAATTGCGATAATCACAACCGCGTGTAAATAAATTATGTACGTTTAAACGCGACCACATAAACTTCACCACATTCTTTTACTATAGTGTTCTACTATAAATGTAAATTTGATTTGCAAGAGGAAGTACTTAATGAAACAATACTAAAAAGTTTAAATGTGGGACACAGTGAAAGGTACTAATTTACATTTTAATGTGCATATTTGGTTTAAACATAAGAAATGTTGTTATAATTTCAAGGGTGTTCCTGTTTATAAACTGATTTTTGTTTAGTCAATCTAGGTGCCCACTAAATGCAACATCTGGTTAAAATGATAAAATCGGCGTACATAAATATTCAACATCCAAAATGTAAATCACGTTTTATCCAAGTTTTACCACGTGAAAATATTTTAAAATTCCAATGATTCATTTAAATATGGTTTTCTTATAAAGTGAATCACCGTTAAAAGTGCCTTAAATAACTATACCCAATTTATTTTATAACAGATCGAGATGTTTAAATGTCAAAATTAGGTTTTCGAAATATCTGTAAGAAAAACTTTCTATATAGTAAGATATAACCTCTTATGTTTACAGAACCGCATAACTGAAAATTAATTCTAATTAGCAAAATGTATTTTAAATGAACGAAAACGTTTTTATTGGAAAATAAACTTGATCTCGTTCGCAACCAGAAATGACTATGTTGTGGCATAATAAAGTTCTATTTATAACATTCATTGTATTCCGGTTTGAATAGAAACCCAATCACTCACCATATTAAAAGAACTTGAGATTTAGTTCAGGTTACATTAGGGATATCAAGGTTGCATTTAAATACGCCCTTTTATTTTTATGACAGTTGAAATGAAACACTAGTCAGTGTTCGAAATAATTCAGTATCAAGATATGAAAAACGGATTAAAACATATGGTTTAATAGTAGACGTCTACACGAGGAAACAATTTTTTTATGGACAAAAACGGAAACCAATAAATTTGGATATTATTTTGGATCATACAAGATAATACTTAGGTAAATTTCTAACTTATAATCAGACATTTATATAGAATCGTGAAATATTTAAAAACACGACGAAATTCAAATAGAATATCTATTTATATTTTTTATAATTTTGTGCACTAACAACAATTAAACAATTTGGGTTCGTTCAAAATCTGTTACAATTTTGTTTTCAATAGTTTAATAAATATGTTTATAAATGATAAAATATGTTTAAATTCTATAAATATATAAGGTTATATTACGATGATTATAGCAAGAATTTCATCAAATCCTGTATAAATTATAACTTATAATTGTAAATTCTGTGTCAACACAGTCTGATTAATATACATACCTACACGGCCATGATTGACTGCTTTATGCCGTTAATTTATGATAAAGGATATGCTAATATTAATATAATGAGAAAGTTGGAAATTACTTTAAAATAAAAAAAAAATACCTAACTATATTGCTGGATAACGTAATAAAACCACAAAAGTATCACAAAATATCACTTCATTTAAATTTTAAAATTAAATGGATTTCTTTTTAATGTTAAATATTAGGTAGATCATAATATAATTATATAAGTAAGTACATAATTGAAATATTAATAGGTATCTACATAATTAGATCACAAAGACAAATTACAACCAAATTCTGAATTCTCGCTTACACATTTTTGATTTTACAGCTAGAATCTTCGATTCTGTTACCTATATCAATTAATAATATGTATGGAGGCCATCTAGAGGTAATAATTCAGCTTAAAATGCAGTCACGTATTTACTACTACTTGAGCACAATGAAACATCTGACGTTTATTTTTTGTCTATTGTACGTCCTACATAACAAAAAATGACAATGTGGTTATAAGTAAATCAACTTAATAGCCCTTAAATCAAAATTTATCTAATTTTGTTTAATTATTTTTTTATAAAAACTAAAGTGGGCACCTAGTTATTTTGTACCTACCTATAAACCTAACGTAGAATTACTTTAGATAATCGTCCCAGACATTTTTAACAGACCGCATAGAAATATCTCAAAATTAATTAAGAACGTTGTTCCATTCCGAAACTCTTTTGAAATAAAAAAGGTTTAGTAGTCACGAAATTAAGTGAACGGAATATTAAATATTAATATTACTACGTCGAACTGTTACAAAAATGTCGTATATGATTCAGAAAAATTTTTGTTACGAATATTTTTGGTACAAATAGTTAATAAAATAACAGAGGGCGTCAAATTCAAATTCATCACTAAAGTTCATCTCTAGTACGATTAATCAGCAAAGTGGGTCGTTACTAATTACAAATATTATGTAGTTTAACGCGTCGTTTCCACAAAAGGCTCATTTCCAAATAATCTCAAAACTACAGTTAATTGGTCAAGTTGGCTAACTAAAAATTTAACGTGTCCCTGGCCATTTCTAAGTCTTCCAACAGACTACACTTTCCTTTTTAATGTTTCGCTTAATAAACGGCACAACGTTAGAAAGTAATACGACCAAGACACGAAAACAACAAAATTTAAATACTTATAGTAAATAGTTATCTAGAAAATTTTAAAATTCCCTCAATATTCTATGTATATTACGAAAACTATTTTCCAAAATTAATTTATGTTGGAATCAGTAATTCAGAACAAGGCCCAATGTTTATCCACTATAGATACGAATAATAAGGAAATATTATTCTTCTTATTCTTATTTCTTAAACAAAGTATTGGCAGTAATCTTAACGAAAGAAAATATTCTAATTTCTAATTTATTACCTATTCTCTTTAATGACATTTTTTCGTATATTTTACACGAAAATAATTCATTTTCATTACGCCAATTTTACGCTAAATAAGATTATAAAATGAAACATAACAAACTACGCATCAAGAAATTAAAGATTAATTGTTTTTTTTTTTAATATTCACAATAAATTTAAATATTAATTCATTAAATAATTATTTAGTCCTTTCAACATCGATACTACTGAATTGACAAACAATATTAAATAATATATACGGTATCCAAGAGAGGTTCCAATGCACGTCAACAATAAAAATTTAGTAAATTGTATATTTGTAATTCAGTTATGTGTTTGAAAAGCGTCGTATTCTATCGATGATTTCCCTGCACACATATCAGATGGTATAAAAAACGAGTTTATCAAAACTGTAAAAAATGCGAGGTTTTATTGATGACGTGAATTGGAACTGATGTTGAATAACATATAGAAGTGATTAACTAGAACACTAAGTACTAAGAAAAACCTTAAAAAGTAAATTAACGATTAAAATTCTATCTGTATCTCTTAAAATTGTTCCGGATTACCGCACAATGTCGGTTTAATTTGATAAAACAGCTTCTTAACTACCTACCAAACTATGTACCTACGATACTAAAAAAAAACAAACAAATTTTCAATTCGTACATTACTAAGTTAGTAACTGTAAGAAACTTTAATTGACAATATTTTATTCTCAAAGGCCCCTCGATTTTAAACATACCTATTGCTTCTCTTGTAATTAAATATAATATAGGTTGCATATTGCGATCGTACTTAATTTTAATAAATAGGTACTGTTAAAAAAATTAAATTCATTCCTATATAAAAAATAAATTAGTTTAATTATGCCTAAATTAAGTAGTGTTAAAACAGCAGTTGGTTAATAAATTGGTGATTTGCTTTTGAACTAATTAGTATCAAATTTAAAATAACCAAATTTGTTCTAAAATATTGGGCGGACAGGTAGGTATATTAAATAACCAAACAAATTCAGTTGAAGAGAGAAATCAGTTGAAAACCTCTCATTTTATTTCCATTAAACGTGTATTAAAACTATCTACTAAAAATGTTAAATAATGAGATACGCATAAAAACACCTTTTATTTGTATCTACGAAACAATTTTATACGTTGGATATTGATCATAATATGTTTACATACATATACGTAAAAAAATAACGAATTGTATAAGGAATATAATATAAAAACAAGCATACATTTCCGATTAATAAAGTTTCATTATTTCGTTTTGACAGTATTTGATAAACTAAATTTTTTGACTAAATATGGTATAAGAATGATAAAAAAAAATATCTGAATCAATTTTGAAAACTGATATCAAATTGCACGAAATATTGTTTATGTATGCTAGGTACAGTCATGAACATAATTAATGTCGTTGGCAATGTGCTTTATAGGCGTATTTTATATGTATATATTATATATCCCATATATAAGCATTTATAATATATATGCTATGTTTATGTATGAATTTTTTTAGCAAAATATGTCTGAAACTGTGTACCTATAGAATGTAAAACTTGTTCACACAATTATAAGGTCTGTTCCAATACACCATCAAACCGGTTTGCGAACGGTACAGTAAATGCTTTCAACCAATCAGAATGTTCGATTTTGATAGTTGAGTAAATAGGAAAATTCTGATTGGTTGAAAGCGTGTACTGTACCGTTCGCAAACCGGTTTGGTGGTGTGTTGGAACGGACCTATTGTTAATTTATTATCTGAGTCAACCCAAAAAAACAAATTTTTAACCTTTTATGCTTTTAAGCTTTAATAAAGTGGATCTGCGAACCGAAACAGAATTAGTCATTTGCGTATAATAATAAAGTTATATAGATATACCCATTAATTTTTAGGTCACATCTGTTACAAATCTATTTACGGAAAGCTACTGTTAATCAATCGATTGATATTCTAATTTAGATATCGTATGAGATTACAAGATGGTTAATTTCATGCATGACTCACGTCTCGTGTTAAAATTTAATTTGTAATTTACAAATGAGATATCGTTAAAAGTCTACCCAACTGCGGTATTCAAAGTAAGAAAAACCGAAAGTCGATAAATTAAGTATGCAACAAGACTAACTTTTTTACGAAAAGTAATGTTGAAAATTAAAGAAAATCTTGGAAGTAGATACCTACTTCAATTTACGATATAAGTTATAAAAAGTAAAAAAAATATAACCTTTAAACCTCCAAAGCGCCTTGACGGAGCTTCGTAGCACGCATCTAAAAGATTATCCATCGATCTTCTATTATTTTGATATTTCTTATTACTGTATTTATTGTTGTTGATGTTGTTGTAATTTTTTTTCTGACGTTCCACGATTTTATTTCCATTTTCGTCTTCCTCCCATTCGGATGACAATTCCACTATTTCAGGTCTAACGTCGTCTAAGGACCTCGATCTACACTGACAAGGGGATAAATCCGATTTCTTTCTTTGAATCCTACGACGAGTCGGATCGATCATTAAAAGCCGATCTTTATTAGGATTAGGGGGTGGCGGCATGGCGTTGCGATAATAAGGTGCTAAGTAACAATAGTCCCTCGATTTATTCATTTGATAAAAGTTTCCCGGACTATATGCGGCACTATGAATCGCGTAATGACCACGTTCTCGCCAATCCGTAGGTTCCGGTGGACGAAAATTAAACGACTGATAACTGCGAGGACTTCGTTGGGGATGTACGGGAACCCACGGCCTTCTAGACAGCATCTCCAAACTTTGCCATTGACTTATTCGTGGCGGTTTATGCTTCAGAAGTAAATCACCCATGTTCATTTAATACACTAAACAATTCGAGAATACTAAGACGTTGCGTTTTGGAGACGAGACACAATATTTTCTAATTCACTTCAACACAACTGAAATACGAATCGAACACGTTTAATAAGACTTCGAGTGCGAATCATGATTACTAACCGAAGTAATTACGGTACTACGTACGGCTATCGTCTGCTGATTTCTTGAAGAACGATGTAATAACCTACTTTACTGCCCCACCAAGAAAATTACGCTCGTTTGCTGAACCATTGCGCTTTTTTGAAAGTTTATTCAACATCTGCAGTAGCATTTCTTGCGCGTAATTGATTATATTTAAGTGTTTAATTGAATTGTAAATAAAATATAACTGATTTTAATATATCGTCGGCGTCGACTAAAAAAAAATATATATTTTGGAAGCAACGCAAATAAAGAAAATGAAAGTTTTTCGGCGATAAATTGGCGTCATGTGGTACTTAATGTGAATGAAAATTACCTTTTTATAACGACAAAAATTATATCCACCTTTCACCCATTTCACATCGGTTACTGAAATGATTTAAAACGATATCGCGCAGGAATAATATACTAATTAATCAAATATTTTAGAAATTTCAAGCAAAACAATCTTATTAAATAACTACGAATCGATAAGCACGATTCAAATAATGGAAGTTAAGTAAATTACGATGGGGGGAAAAGTTTAATAGCTTAAGCATAGGAAGCGCGATGGCTTTTACCACTGTTGCCCAATTTCCAATAAACAGTCAAAAACGTTTTCATGACGTTAAGCGTGCAATTGCCAGAAATTGAAAATTGTCACATTTTAAATTAACGCGGTTTAGTTAATTTTCAATTGAAAGAACAATTTGGGTGTGAAGGAAAGTATTCTCTTGAGATGACTCGCAAAATGGAATTACAGGTGAATAAATGAATACATTATAAAAATAACTTTCACTGCGTTATCTAACAAGTTCTGCTGGGAGCTGGAGCTGGAGCTGGAATCGTCAATATAACAAATTTCTTTTTAAGTTTTCTTATTGTAAACAGTCTCCACAAATTACTGTTAATCATATTTGGTGGCACGCATATTCGCATTTAAACTATAACATTTGTTTACAATTATTATGGAAAATTCGAACTTTTACAATTTAAACAACAATAACAGTTAACATTAGTGGTCGTACGAAAATCTAGTCGACGAAAGTAGGGTCAAAGGATCTTCCCGGTCATACGAAATGCTAGTTAAATAATCAAGAAATAAAAATGTAGTTTGGTTTTTGTGACACAGAACTGCTACTAAAACGCAACGGTACGCAAACCAGTCGGGGCCCGTTTTTAAGCGACATTTTCACATCTGCATTGTTCGTGACACTTCAATTTTAATTATCTCTCACACTTTTCTTTTTTCCTTTAAGTGTACCAAATTAGTAGGTCGAATTGTTCATTGGATGTCAATTTTTAACAAAAACAATTATAAGCTATTTAAACTTAAGAAGAACAATCGACAGATTGAATTAACTTCATTTGTTTAATCTGTCATAACTAGGCCATTGATGATTAAAACTAATAAAATATAGTTTTATAAACAAATTAAGTATAATTTAAGGCGTCTTATATTTATTGTTGAAAATTTAATATCTATTCGAAGTTAATTCTAGGTTATAATAACTCGTCATTACTAAACATGCAAAAATTTGATTAAAGAACCACGTATATCTACTTTAAAATACATATATGCTATCACATAAACTTGGTTTTTAACGATACGCTTCAGAAATTACATTAATAAGATGCATACACATTAAGCACACGCGCATCATGCAGTCATTTTAAATTAGGTTAACAAATTTAAAAACCAAGCTTAAAAATACTAACGCATAAAACAATTTAACGACCAAAGATCTGTGATATAATCGAATTAAGTAAACATTAAAGTAAAATTAATTTTATACGTCCCATCACAACTTTTATTTGCATGCTACGAAAAATAGATTTACCTATAATTACACTAGAAAATCTTCTAATATAACACGTTCGATTTTGATTTGAATGCGTTTTTGAAGTTTAAAATTACAATTATTATGACTTAAACATTTCATTTTTGAATCGACAATTTTTACGATTGACACCAAATAATTATATCTGCCTAACTAAAGTTTTTAAAATGTTTTTTTCACAATGTGCAATTTTAGCCAATTTTTAAACATTTGTATCTCTGTACGTTTTTGTTTAAACAATAATTAAAAAAAAAAGTTCCATTTGTTAGGCAGGCAGATATTTCGGACATCTCTTACTTTTTAAGTTCGATTTTCTTAAGTGGGTATGGTTTATTTTATTGGAATTAGAAAAGAGTAGTATCTTTTTTATCTTAAAATTTTGTAAAATCCGAAAATGCCGTTAAAAATTAAAAAAAAGTTTCTGTAAAAATTTGCGATTGAGAAGATTAGAGGTAGTGTAGCCTCGGTCTTTCCACCATAATATAAAAGAAAATCTATTAGGGGAGTTGTCTAAAACGGTGACGTCGAGTTAAATGGGTACATCTGGTTTCTCATTGATTTTAATATCGTTATCTGGTGTTCCAAGGCACTATTACTATTCCTGATTATTTATATACCACTATGAATCAAGTTCTGACACGATTGTTTTGGTGTTTTTCCGTCTTTTAGTTTTTACGAAGAAACATTTCAATTTTACCTTTATATTGTTTTAGATCGTATTCAGTTATCTTTGAACAATTAATTTTGGTTAGTTCAACATTGTTTCTTCTACTTTTAAGTTAGATTTTGACATAGAGCTTAATTAATTATTTTACAATTGAGTGAAGAAACGTCATGTATTTTATCGTCGAGCATGGTATGTATGGTCAAACGGGGACGTCGTGGGATTAGGTACATGTAGCCTGTTCGAATGATAACGACAGTGATGTGATTTTATGATATATGATTTTTGCGAAAACATTAATTACAACAATAATTCTTGTCTTGATATAATTTTTTTTTGTATTTTGTACGGTTAACTTAATTATTTCCTCTTTTACATAAGTTTTTGTATTAAGATTTTTTTCATTAGACATTGCATATTTTCCAGAAAAATGCTTTTCCTGCCTTCTTTAATGCTCGTTTTTGCACAAACAACCTCGTTTACTGACGGTTTAGGATCTATTGAGACACACACAGGTTTGAATTATTTTTTTTCTTCCAAATTTTCTCTTGGGTAGGTCAAAATATGTTACTGTCCCCATTTTGGACAACTTTAGCCTACCTACACTACGAGGGTGCGTTTTTAAGTTCTCAGAATGGTGGGGTTGGCGGGGTGTGATGGGCATCGCGGGCGTCTCGTCCTCCTGCGTGACTCGTCAGGAGTATAAATACCAAGTCTTATCATAATCGGGTCAGTAGGTTATGAGATACCGTCGCTCAAGCATGTCTCAAGTCAGGAGAACGCATCAAATCGAGTACCGTGCCGTCATAAAGTTCCTGACTAACAATAAATGAGGAAAGCTTCCCCGCAAATCATTTTGGAGAAATTGTCTTTCGCGGATCTGGCCCCCAGCGATTATTGCTCGTTCCAGAAAATGAAAAACGAACTACGTGGAAAGAAATTTACGAATGATAACAAAGTGACGAATGCAATTTTGGCGTGTTTTGAGGACAAAGAGAAATCATTTTATTTTTTTAAGTCATACACAAATTAATCGAAAGATTAGAACAATGTGTTAGGGTTAAGGGTGGATTTACTGAAACAGGAAAATAGTTCTGTCTTTTTATTTACTCTCCTTACCCGTCATTCCGCGAACTTAAACATGCACCCTCGTATTTTGAAGACCTTCGTTTACTACGAACTTCTAGTAAAAATTATTAAATTTTAACAAAAAATACAAATGTTAGGTACCTATAGCTCAGCCAAACCTATATGATACTCACGTCATCAACAAAAAGTTGCTATGTAGATTGGTTTTTTTTTGTAATTCGGTTTAAAGTTTAGAAAGTGACATATTCTATAGATGATTTACTTGCGCACATATAAAATGGTACAAAGAAAGACTACAATTTATTAGAACTGAGAAACTTAGAATACGAGGTACGAGATGACAGCACTGCGTGAAACGTCATCATCTAGTAACCTTGTATTGATGTCGTGAACATCATATAGGTTTGGATGAGCTATACGTAAATAAAAACATGTATTTGGAGATGAACCGCAGAAACTTATAGCAACTTATAGTATTATTTTGACGTGGCGTAATATATACGCTCTCGAGAGATTTCTCACAATTTCCTGGACATCCCAATTTTTTAAAGATTTTAATCTGGCATAACTTCGCTTACAGTGAAATATCAAATTCGCAAACGTTTTAATGCGAGTATACTCGTATGATATACTTTAAAGTGTAAAAAATCTAAATCTTTATCAGGGCGTCAATTAGAGATATTTAGGGGACCCGATATTTAGATAGGTACCCCTCAAGTTTATCAAAAACGAATGAGAAAATCTTATTTCGTTATTTATTCATTTACGTTAACACCGGAAAACGAAAAAGTTCCTGTTACATTAATCCGTGCAGAAATTCTTCCGATAAAAAGTAGTGTTTTAGCTAACGATTTACCTAATAATTTCTTACATTTACAGATCGAAACAATTCTTTTCGACGTTATTAAATCTTTAGGCACCCTCGAGGGGTGCCTAAAGGGTAATAAATATCTTACAATGAATGTTTTACATTCCACAAACGTATCTACCAATAATATTATTACAAAACATCCAAAAATCCTTCAAAACTCAATGTGTAATTGCAATTAATTACCATAATGTCTTCGTCGGAACTAGTGTTATCTCCAACTCGAACTTCAACAACCATATGCGATGGGGTGGACAGGCGATCGTCGTTATCCTTCGATTCCAATTTGGAAACGGTATCGAACATATCATTATCCTCCCTCAAACTTAATTGCGAAGTAAATGTTTCGACTTTAGAAGGCTTCGGATCGCCATGAAGACAAGAACATAATAATTCGGCAAAGCGGGGTACCGGCACACGTTTCTTATCTTTTAATCCCCGTAACTTCGCGGGCATAGTTGCAACGCGCGGTCTTTACGAAATAAAGTGATAGAACATCGAAATGATTATAGTAAAGGTATTGCTGTAAAACTAATATTTCAGTTGCCTTTAATTTTTATTATTGCTCCTAGTACGAAAATCGCTTTCGTTTCACTTTCTAGTGATACTGCACTAAGCCGATACCATTTATAATATTTTAATTTAGACGTTTATTTGGAAATGTTCTGAAAGTTTCGCGTTTGTTCTTAATTCTGATTTAATGAAGCGAATGAACAGAAAGCGGCAAGTACACCACAAAATCCGATCTTACTGATAGTAACGCGATTTTAAGACTAATTAAAATATACCAGTTTCTTTAAGGGCAACTTCAAAAATGCAGCAATACTTAATTAAATGATACTACTGCCGGCACCACGCCCGACAAGTTACGAAATATCTTAAATGTCAAATTCTACTAGGTAAGCAATTTTGTGCGTGACGTAAACTTCTCAAAACGTATTACGAATTAACATACAATAATACCATTCGAGAATCGTAATCCTAATTCAATTATTACGAATTCACACACTTATTACACTTAAAGTACGTTTTTCAGACAACCGAAGTAACAGCACTGGAAAACTGTTAATTCTACAATTAAAATCTGTGACTTTCGCTACATTCTAAATGTTAATCTGTTGTATAACATGCAAATAGTTTCCTAATAGAAGGGGATACGAGATGTTGTAATCGAGGCAGAGCCTTTCAGACAGAGTTCGATATTGACACACATACGGAGTAGGTAGTTAATTGTTAGACGAACACGAAGACATTCTCAAGTTAAAACCTTATTTTATTTCAAGTTATACATCACTGCCCACATTTGTAAACAAGCAGATTTTCATTAAAGCCAAAAATTAAGCCAAAATCATAAATGACCCGTTTTCGAGATAAAAAAAAACCGAATAAATATTATACCTATACTGTTATTAATGATCTACTAGTGCAATGCTGTAATAAATCAATCTTTTTGTACAAGTAAATACACCTAAATAATTAAATACAGACTTAAATAAAACGTTTAATTTTGAAAAATACGCACCTAAGCGTTGAAGGATAGGAGTACTATATATTATTAAAGTTCCAACTATTTCTATTTAAAATTTATTTAAAAAAATCGGTGCTGCCATCTTACATGTACACATCAACCTGCGCAAGAAAGTTCTCGCCTAAGTAGTATAATTTTAAATGGTAAAAGTGAATACACGGCAACACTAGAAGCAGAATCGCAGTAATTATAGTTGCCTAAGTTGTCTCAGTTTTACAGCAGAAAAAGTAAATTAATTAATCATTTATTATTAAATTTATTAAGCAAGTAATTAATTTTAGCATACTTTAACGAGCAATTACCTATAATATATATATTTTTTTAGACATCCAAGAATTACGAACAATCTATTCTACAAGAAAAATATGTAATATTTTGGAAATTAGTTTGAAAGACATGGTTGAGGTTGTTTCAGTGGTCCGTCTTTTTAAAATTAATTAACCTATAATACAGCAGAGATAATTTTGAGCATCACTCCGAGCTATTTTAAATTTAAATTTAATTTATTGAAAAATACACGCCTAGTTACTCATGAATACTAAGTTTCGAGGGCTTTCTGTCTAGTTGAAAATTTTAATTTTTCTTATTCTATCTTAATCAATCGTGATTTTTATAAGGTAATCGATGAATTTTCAATTGAAAAAGAAATTTTTAAGAGATATTAACATTTTCACTAATAAGGAAGGTTTAGGCAGGTGGAAATCTTAGAAAAATTTGAAACTTTGCAGGATTGTAGTACTAGTCGATCCTAATCAAGAGTCATATTCCGTTCATGCTCTTACGCGGTTTAAGAGGGTGAAATCCACCCTTGAAAATTGGTACCTTTTTCGATTTTGCTTATCTGTGAAACAACATGAGCTATCGCCAACAAACTATATATTTTTGTAAATGGCTGTTCAAGTAATAATTTGACATGATTTAAGTTAAGATATGCCTTTATCGTTCCACAACCAACTAAGACTTTCTGAACGCCCGTTACTAATATGCAAATCATCGTTTTTAATAGTTACGTACAATTAAAACATGATTGATGAATTCATTTTTATTTTATACAGTTAACCACTCGGATGAAAAAGCGAATGTAAAGAAAAAACGTAAAATAAAAGTTCCTCTTTCATTTTATTTTAATGTCGTTTTATCTCAGATTTGGACACGGACAGAACTTTACAATCAAAAAAAACATGAAATTAGTAGATACAAATGTTGACGTAAATTTCAATCTTCAGATTTCCTAACGCGTATGCGTACGTTTACAGGAAATACTTCTTAAAATCGATTACACTCGCGTTCAAGAATAACTATACTTATTAACAATCGAAAGCTGTGACAATACGTATTCAACACATTCTTTTACGAAAATGAAAGCAAATCAATCATAATGGAATATATAACTGCCATTTTGTGACTGCTTTAAGGATCAAATAAAAACGGCTGTAATAGCTATGCATTATTATGATTTGCGAAAAAATAATTTAGCAAACTTATATAATTTTAACTTCATTTTATTTTAACGGGCGTCTAAACAGTTTTTCAATCTTGGTTGGTCGTGGAAAGATAAAAGCATATCTTAGCTTAAATCACGTCATAAATTATTTCTTGTCGCGTCATGTAGTAATAAAATTACTTATTGTTAAAACCAAAACATGCCTTTAACTTTTCACAGCTAACAAAGAGTGAAAAACTTTGGACACGCCTACAGTCGACTTTCGATTCATCGTGATGAAGACGAGTCCAAAGAATCGCGGTATATCGAATTCCACGGTAAATCCGCAATTTATAAGAAAAACAAAATTTATTTATCAGTAAACGTAAAATTACACGAATAAAATAAAAAATAAGGATTGCATTTAGAATTGAAATATATAGACCGGTTGAAAATTAAAAAAAAAAAGCAGTTAAAATCGATAATTCTTCAAACAGTTATAAAAAATCTTTCGGTTCGTGGCCACGGCAAATCCGCCCCCGGTAAATCGAGAGTCGACTGTACACGTTATTTTAAAAACTATTGCAAAATTATTTAAAAATAAATAAGTACCTACATCAACACGATCAAAATCTTGGATTTAAACAAAAAAAACCTTGTATATTCATACAGTAGACGTCCTTACCTAGAAAGGTAGCAGAGAAGCTGTTGAGGACACCTTGTACGCCTAAAAACAATGCGTCACTCTGATCTCCTTTTAAATCAAATTACGCGTTTAATTTCTTTCTCAACAATTAAATGCAATTTTGCGGTTATCATATTATGTTTTAAAATCGTTTCGATCGAATAACGGAATAGAACAGGGCCGTTCCAATTCAGATTATATTTTCAATTGGCGATAAATGAAGATTGTAATTATAGGTTTTCCGTTCTTTGAATTTGTGCGCTCAAATGATTTTTAAACGGATTACTAATTTGCAACAATTCTGTTTTTTTTATTACTTAATAAATTGGCCGGTTAATTGATTAATTGGAAGCAATGCTGCTTTTTAATACGCGGAATTGAATTTTCCTACTTATTTTGCCACTTCTTATTGGAGCAGAACTTTAAAAAGGAGGGCGCGCTACTGACGAAAGAGAAATATATCATTATGAAAAAGAAAGTGTTTAATTTGAGGGAACTACATCAACAAATAATTATTAATTTGACGAATTAACAATGAGGAAGCACAAAAAATATATAAACACAATTATATGCACATAGGATTAGATCAATGTCGCGTTAAACGGATTATACTTGAACTACCGCATATGTTCCGACAGTTTTTGTTATTAAAATTTAATTTCGTTTTTATCTTAAAATTAATTACGCGCGACTAATTGCTAATTTCCTTTTTATAATTGTTATTGTAAATGCACGGTAATCAAGATACCTGCATCTTAATTTGGACAACCATTAAAAATATGGATGGACTAATTTTTCGTTGAATAGTTTAACCACATCCAGGTATGGACGGAACTATAGTATTTAATTATTTTTTTTTTGATATTTTGTTTGTAAACAGTAAATATAACAATTAATAAACATCATACTTATTTTAAGTTAATTTAGGTATTTGGTTGAAACTATGTATATGTCAACCAATAATTATGTTAGATAAATATACATACAATAGTAATTAGAACACTAGCATGACACTAATGATAACAAAACCTAGAAATTATTATGGAAAGCATAATAGAATAATAAATAGAGGAAAGTTACTTCGGAGCATTAATAAATATCACCTTAACGTATCTAACAGCAATAAATTTCACTACGTTTTCGAATGATCTAATTTAATATAAAAGGTATCGTAATTTAAAAAAAATTGAATTAGAGAGATTGAAATAAATGGATGTCTAATTTACGAAAACGTTAAAGTTTCATAAGTGGTTCGAGATCAAAATAATAAGCAAGTGAATACAAAGAAAATTATCGAAAATAAAGAAAAACAAAAACGCAAACGTATATATAAAAAAAACATCAATATACAGGAAGATTACGAGAAAAATAAATATGTAATTAATGTATCGTTTATGTCCGCGTATTGCCGTTGACTCACAAGCGTTACCATATAAGTACATAATCACCACGTGTAGCAAATACTTAACGGAATTACCATTCCATTAAATAATTATTAACTTTAATAAATAATCATTCTAACCTTCCTGTCGTCCCGTGAAAATTGATCCTCCCAAATTCCCGTACTTCCCGAACTTCCTCGTCGATTAGGATCCCAAGAGTTGCGTCGACTATCGAGAGAATCGTTGGAAAACCTACGAGAATTTCTTTTATTTCCGTTTGGAACTTGTAAAAAATCTTTTTTAAGCGAATTCGTGGATCCACTTAAAGAATCTCGTTTGGAATTCCGAACACGATTAGGACTCGCATCTTTCCTTAACGTGATCATCGAACAAACTAACGGATCTTTTCTTAATAAGGAGGGAAAATTACTCGGATGTTCGATGTCCTTATTCGGCGGAATTTGAGGAAGGCCCAAAGAATCGCGACGCCTGTGTATAAAATATGCAAAATATAGCACTCGTTAACTCGTTAACGATTAATTATAATGTGCGATATGATAATATTGTTTGCAAATAAATAATCGCGATTCCCATGCAATTTTCTAGTGTAATTAATTAGTAAATGTTCGCGGTTAACTAGGAGTTAAATCGTTTATAAAGCATACAAAGTTAGCGACATACTTCTCACATCGATAGATAGCTATATAGTTAATAATAACGTAAAATCCGAGATGTTTTACCTATTGTAGTAATTGCTTTGCACGTTTAAAGCGGGCATGGATTCTCTGCGCGGTCCAACCCCATTACTCACAGAAAGTTTCGAGTCCCGTCGATGATAGAGGTTTCCCGTAGATTCTCTCAAATTTGGGGCATGCAGAATATTTCCCCAGGAACCTCGGCGGTTTCCTTTTCCACCGTGAACGTTACATTTGGCATCGTGTTTATGTTCAATTTGACAATATTCTGAAGGCACTTTCGATCCAAGTTTAATGTCGTCGAAAAGCGCTTCCAGGCGCTTTATAGCAGCTGCATGATTTATAGCGGTGGTCATTGTATTTATCACTGTACACATAAACAACAACTACACGAACATCGCCGAATTTTAAGATTCGAACACGTGAAACTAACTGCTCAGTGTGACAGCGAGCTTACATTACTCTAAGCGCATTCCTCGGCTGCCGCACAAGACTGTTACGATCATCTATCTATCCGGCGTATATAATAAACCTCGAACTACATCCCACATCACACCTACTCGACGTAAACCGGCCGGTTACGATTTTCGAAAATTGCGAAAAATTAGTTTAAACGATTCAAATCATTAGCAAATACGAAAGTATATTGCGATAACCCGGAGATTTCGATGATGAATCACACTGGAAACCTCGCCTGTTTACTGACAACATAATTAAAGATGATAATATGTATATGTAACAATGGAAAGTTATCAGCAAAAATATTATAATATGTTAAAAAACATAAAAATAAGTAGTAGGTATTAATTTAGAAAAACATTTTACTACCATTTTCCAACAATAATCTACCTTAGAAAAACCGCCCAACGTACTTTTGTTAAAACAACAGTGGCAATTTCTAAAAATAATAAAAATGGCACCTAAAATACAAAAATTGTATACCTGTGCATAAGATTTATAACGAACATTTTAAGGACATTTTTCTTATGTTCAAAATTCGACGTGTTCTAAGATACGCCTATTCAATCAAGCGCAGCTGTTCCTTACTATCAAAATGGTGTACGATAATAATGATATATGTAATTAATAAGGCCCATAAGGATATCGAAAAAGCAAATTTCATCATGACTTTCTTTTTTTTTTATAAGAAAGTTTTACACAATCCCTCTTAGTTTTTAATAAAATATAGATATAACTTCCGCGTAGGAAAAATTTACTTTTTTCCTTATTAACAATTAGGTGCCTACTTATAAGATTTCATTTTGTGCAGATGATTAAAACATACCTATAGATAATAGAATTATGTCGTATGTAATGTAAAAATTAATGAATTTTTATGCATTAAAAATTTAGTTTTTAGAAGAAGTGCGAGTTGATTTTATTTATTTTTTTTGAATTTGGAACACCATTTGATTCTATTCATTTAATACAGGGTGGACCATAAGTCACGCTACTATTTAAATAACGAATAACTTTTGTACTGTTCTAATATTTAAATTGATTGTTTTTTTGATAGATCACGGCGTCCGTTTAGCTTTTCAAAAACGCGGTACATCGTGATGACATTTTGCATCAAACTAGCCAGTGTTTTCGTCTATGGCCCGAATTTCTGCACGAACCTTCTCTTTGAGCTGTCGAATATTGCTGGGCGTATTGGCATAAACACGATAGTCTCATAGAAAAAAATCGGGAGTCGAAAAAATCACGCGAACAGGTGGGTCAGTCAAAATCGCTGTTGCGTGAAACTATTCCTTCGTCAAAAATATCTTTTACAAGCTGCATGGACTCTCTTGATGTATATGAGCAGTTGCCCCATCTCGTTGCCATCATAAGTTATATGCGTTCCCAACAGCTGGACGAATAGAAGCTTTTAACATTTCTCTATAGAGAGCTCCGATAACGGTCACAGCGTTATCATTCGCGTCCATGAAGAGAGAAATACGGTCTGATTATACTGTTTATGTTACTGTTATACTGTAAGAACGATAGACTGCTACTTTTCAAAGTTTAAGCTGAATTTTTCCATCATGAAAAAGCCAAAGCCTAAATTTTCAATATTTGAAACAAACCAACCAAAACATGGAATTATACATTTGTTATTGACTGTTTAAACAGTAGTGTGATTTATGGCCCACGTTGTAGACACTTACTTAAAATAAAATTATTTTTAAAATTAAATACGTATGCTGATTATCTATTATACCTAACAGTTTGCGTGTTACACAATACAAAGAACATTAATTTGACAATAATAAAATATATATACATATATATCAGTGTACAATATAATCCCGTAACACCATTATAATTAATTATACTGATTGATTACTATTATTGATTACTTATATGATTATTTTATACATTATGCTGTCATACTAGTGCTGAAAACAAAAACAAAATACCGCAAGGTGTGACACGCAATATTGTAAAAATTTTGATACCTAGAGTAAAGATAGGGTAGGTGAACTATTTTGTACTGTTCCGCTCCATACACATGTAATTCCCATTCTATACGGGTTTCTTATACTGTAAACTTACAGTTAAAATAAAAAACCATTATTAGTCAATAGAAAAAATTAAAATGAAATTAAATTATGCTAAGAAACCAATCGACATCGGTGGCGCCGACATTAGAAAACTTACAATTAGATGAAAAAAAACGCTCGTTTTGAAGGAGACTCCATTAATTTGTCGAAACTAATCATAAATATTTATATCGATTTAATTTCATTACCTTCATGACCTTTTATAACGTAATTGTTCAAGTGGTTTTGGATAGCTGTTTAATTTATCAATTAAATTGCGCGTTTCTAATTTCAGAATACGTTAAAATCGTTTAGTTTTTAGATTTTTAGTTTTTTCTTATTAATTTGATGAATGAAGAAAATTTAGATATTAAATATTCGAGAACGCTGTTGACAATTACCAGAACGAAAAAAAATTCATTCTACAATACTTTACGAACTCAAAATTTTAAACTTTCTAAAAAAAAAACAGTAACAACCATATGATTAATAAGAGGTGTAATTACGAAATGTGATTACGATACCCTACATAAAGAACCTTCTTATTCTCTTACCTTCTTTACCCTACGGTAAAGAAGTTGCGTTTGTGGCGATGTGCAATAACAAACACATGGTACTTACGATGACCTGTCATTGTATCTCATTCAAGGATAGTATTCAACCTACGTACAACTCCGTTTTTCACACAAACCCGTGAATGCATCGCAGAATAAGTACATTATTTGGTACAAACGTGTCCCGAATTACCTATATACGGGGTTTCCGGGAGGTATTTGTTGATAATTAAGCTACAACACAAAATGTACGCTCCTGTAAAATTTGCTTTTTATTGCTTACACTGTTCTGCCAAAACGGTATCGATATCTTTGCTGAACTTTAGATGTTATTTAAATAAAACAAGAAAGAACCATAGTACGTCTACTAAAGAAAATAAAATAATTCACATAGTTTAACTCGAATTTCGAATAAAAGTTTGAATGGGACTGTTGAATTAGACAAGCGATTATTAATCGTGCACGATCATTTTATTTAAAGCTCAACTTTCAATCACTGGTTAACGCTAATCGTCAGCCAATTACTACAAACACGATAATTATTTCCCGGATGATTAATCGATGGCTATAAGTAGGATAATTGACGATCGAAACTTCTATCGTCATAATAATATGACATAATTTTAAAACAATGAAATAATTATTAATTAAGTACTTACAATAATATTAGAGTACTTACAGTAATAAATAAAAATTAGTAAAATACGGCACTTTATCAACAAGACTATATTTATCTACTTATTGTTAGTTTAAAACAACCAATAATTTATGATAAATAATAACTAAAAATTATTCTCAACCAATAAGTATCTATTTATTTCGCAAATTTCATTACAATGAATTGATGATTTTAACCCGTTCATCGGGTCATAAGCCCCGTGGAATATCTTAATACCAAAGAAAGATTAATTTGTGGTTTGAATTGTCCGCTCAAGGAAGTGGCAGAAGAAAAGACGGTGGCACAACAAGTGCCTAAGTATTGTAGGAAATAGGTACGTTATGTTCATGCTCATTCAAACTTAATAAGTAGCGAAAGTAGTCCTATAGCAAGAATAAAAATAATTAATTAGTGTTGTTTTGTAAATGGAAAGTATTTAAGGTCTTTATCACAACTTAAAATAAGTAATTTTTTTTAAACGAAAATTTCCTTGTTATTTTTTCTATTCACGACGTAGTACATATCTACATGTAACCTAAAAGTATTGATTATATAGGTTGAAAAGTCCTTATGCAAAGTCTGAAAACCTCCATAATCCGAAAGTTCTTAAGTATTTTAATAACTGTAACGTGTTTTTATGTGAAATTTATGAGTGTAGCACAACGCACGTCTAAATATTACTTGTGACTGTTTGTATACAAAATTAGTAAAAACGTGTACATATAGAATCAAATTCGTTTCTATTTTATAAAACTACTATTAACTTATGAGCAAATAGTATTTAAACTAATTAAAGAATGAGCGCTAATCATCAATACTTCAGGTTTCAAGATCGATTCAATTATTATAATTATTATATTATGTAAACGCAATACACTCCCACGAAAGCAATTTATAAATCAAAATCAAATAAGGTGTTGGCGCACTATATTAGGTTGGCAGACTAAAAAATTTAAATACGCGTTAAATAAACACACAATATTATGCAGAATTTGTCAGATTTCTCCTGCTAAACAATGTCCTAATAAATAAAATCCCATATTAAATGTTAAACATCATTAAAATATCAACGGACAAATTACAGTTGTTTTCCGTGTTCATTACAAAATAAAAGGGAATTTCAAAATGGATATATGTATATAATTTTAATTAAATTCAATTAGTTCAACTTACATCACGGAAGTTATATTTAATGGTGAAAAACATAATATAGTAAAAGAAACGATATGATGAATCACTATACAAATTTAGTACAACAAATTCGCATTAAAGTCGTATTAAAAAGAAATTTTACAGAGAAGGTTCATTAAGCGTATAAATCATGAACTTTCTCTTTGTTTGCTTAGAAGACTCTATGGATTTTAAAAAGGTAAAAACCGAGATAAAAATTAATATAACTCTAGCAAATAGAAAATTATGTATTTCTTAAAATGAAGATATTATTCTGATTAAATAAAAATGGATAGTAGGTTAATTAAGGTTAAGGTTTAAGGTTTGTTATTAATTCATACTACTACATTATAATGGCATTTTAACGATGTTTTCAAATTGTTATAAAAAAGAATAGTAAAAGGTTGCAATAAAATTCTTTAATAATAATAATAATTTAAATTTTAAGAATAAATTGAACATACCTATATTAGGTATTTTTTTAAATACCTATTACCGCTACAAATATTTTGTATTTAACTGTAAACCAAATGTAGTTCAAATTAAGTATTTAATGCATTTATGATATTTCATATTTATTTATACTGGGTGTACACAAAATGACACATAAACTCTAGAGTACGTTGTAGGGGATCCTTCAGAGGATATGGGAAAAATTACTAAAAAAATCTATCGTTATTGTTAACGAAGTTATTAGCAAAAAACTGTATATTAGAATTGGCAACATCGCCTACTTATGCAAAATATATCCTATATAACAGAAACTCTTAAAATGTTAATAAAACCAAACTAATCTTTAGTTTTTTAAAATATTTTTGAGGGTCAATTACGGGATGAATTAACATGTAAATCTAACATAAGAATAAATTATTAAGTTGATAATCAAGCTGTCAACGTATTTATGACAATTTCAAATATTTTTGGCAGTTTCCAGATTATCGTTGTCAGATTCATTTTTTGGTTATCATGATAAAGATTTAGCAATTTATAAAATACGATTAAAAGTTGTAGAATCACCGAAGCAATCACTAATTATTATGACATGAAACAATAAAGGTACTTTAGCCCTTTTCTAAGAAATATTGCAGTTTTAAAAACTTCTCAGAAAGGAAGAAGTTGAATTTTCAACTTTACCTCTTCATACCGATAAGAATGATCAAAAATAAATTTTCAACATATTTTTTTTGGGGTCCCTTGAAGTACTGGAGAGCTTATGCGTCATTTTATTTACACCCTGTACATCATTAACTTTTTTATTTTAATTGTCCAGAATAACTTTGCGGATGAGTTTACGACATACATGTATGCGCAAACGGGACAGTGAGTGCGCATTTGCAGCCGCAGTTATTCTGAGCTCATTGCCATCATTATTTTATTTTACGGCGTTGTCACTTGAGAAAATTCAAAATTTTTTACATTTCTCCAAATGTGTTAGATCGAAACCATATTGTAGAAATGCTGAGTTATACGAGGGTTACCTATCTGTACTTTAAGTACTTACTGTACTGAAAAGTACCCAAACGTAAGTTCTACCGTTAAAAATGTAATTCTAATATCATTTTTTTATAATAAACAATGTTTATGAAAAAATGTTTACAAAGTTAAGTCAGGAAAATGTCAATAATTAGCTAAACATCTATTAGTTAGAAATTCGTCAATGTGTACTTTAGAAGATAACTAAATACGTTATTAACAAAAAAATAAATGACATCATCCACACGAAAATGACAAATCCAACGATAACATCATCAATTTTTACGGTAATTGCACTTCAATAAAGAACTGTCGAATAGGTGGGTACTATTTCTCGTGCATCTATCTATTTGTTTTGTGAAATAAATCTCTCGCGTTATTTTAAATAGTCAATATAAAAAAAGGTACGAATAGAAATTATTTCATAATGTTGTCAATTACGCCAATGAATAGCCACAATTATTCAGCCATTCCGCATTACTCAGAATTTAAAACACATATTTGCATATTGTGGTTTAGAATTGAAATAATTCAAGCTGCTCTTTTAATTAATTATATTATGTAGGTATAATTTAGTGCGTATTTTAGTTTCAATTTAGTGCGGAAAAATTATTCAATTTTTAACTGATTCTACGTATTTTTAAGTACTCGAATTCAGTCTTAATTCAAAAATCATTTTCTCACACGCTAGGTGGATTTTATCGGAGACGGTCACATACAGGCAAATTTATAAATTATATTAGTCGAACGTTTAGAAAATATTAATTAATTCTTACCTTTACGGAATCGTAGACGGCTTCTTGAAGATCTTTGGGTTCGGGTTCGACTTTCAAAACGGTTCTAAAAAAAATAAATTGGTAGTACAACAAATATTTTAATCGAGTTTAATTTTTTATTACCTCGAGGGCTCTGCAATACCGTTTTGGTTTGGTCGAGGCGATGCTGCATTGCGATTAATACCGTGTGTTCCATTTATTGGCTTGTTTAATATTGGTTTTCTGAAATAAATGAAAAATACTTCATAAAACATTTGATTATTTACTATTACATAGGCACACTAGGCACACAATATGTATAGTTCTACGTAATAGTGCAGAATCTAATAAGTTTTAATTAAATGCGATACCCGAAATTACAGTAAAATTTGTGTAATGTGACCGTTTTTAACGATAACTAATACTTACATAGATATGTACTTACTAAATGCTTTGTTTCTATGAAAACTACATTTTGTAGTAGGAAAGAACTACTTCTATAAACACCTAAAACGATCTTAATGACTAACTACCTACGATTAGAAACATTACTATAATAACAATGTTGAACGTAACATTATGTATAAAATAATCATAATAAACGAGTGCTTGGGATAAAAACTCAAATTACTACTTTTAAAAATGCCCAATCAAAGCTGAATTATTGTTAAAACATTGGTTACATTTAATAAGAAGTTATTTAAAAGAAACCATTGTCGATTATGGGAATTAAAAATTTGGTATGAGTACAGTCGGGTGCAAAATTAATGTCACGAATTACGAGCATTAAGCAGACAATACACGACACAATGAACAAAATTACGAAAAATATTTATTTAAGTACGACAAGTGAGACAAATTACAAATACAAAGTTGATCTTTAAAAATTCTGATCATACAGGGTATACCTATCTACTACCTCGAACAAAATGTTAATGTAAACAAATTTTTTTATACAATGCTTTGTATCGAAATTATAGATATTGTTTTTTTAATAACCGCCATAATCGTTTTAGTAATAAACCAATTTTCAAAAGCAAACACTTTTTAAAATCTACCTTTCATCGTCTACAACTTTTATACTGACGTAATTTTCAAAATGTTTAAAACTTCAAAATGGCGGTCGTTTAGAAATTTTAAAATCGGCCACTTTAAAAACTGCCCAGTGGATTTTTTAAAAATTCATATTTTTAGAATCGCCTAAAAATACGCTAAAACTTTTGTCTAAAACATTTTCATCAATTTCCTTTAGTTTCTCTAAGTTAGTTGCTCTCGCACGATACGCGATTTTTGGTAGGTAGCTGAATTTTCACATAATTTATTTAAAAACAATGCTTTTCTTGAAGCAATAACAGGGGTCGTGGTGGCCCGAAAAGGATTTGTTTTATAATAAAATATAATAATATAATAGTTTTCAAAATGGTCGACTTTAAAGTTTTTAAATGACTGCTATTTTAAGGTTTTAAACATTTCGAAAATTATGTAAGTATAAAAGTTGTAGACAATAAAAAGTAGTTCCTAAAAAGTGTTTGTTTTTGAGAATTGGTTTGTAACGAAAAAACTTACGGGAGTTAAAATGTCAATAAAACTATATTCCATATAGTTGAAAATTAAGTTACGAGGTTAAAAATTTAAATAAAGGTCATCAAATGCTGAACGTTATCTTAATTTTAATTACTCGATGAGTAAAAAATGAATGTCATATTTACTATGTAGAAGGCATCCACTTGAAAGCACGTGACAATATATTAAATACTAGGAAAATGTTAAGGACAATACGTTCATTATGGGGGTCGCCGTCTTATTAGGTGGAAGAGCGTTATGACGATAATTGTCCAAAAACATAATATTTAAACGCGATAAAATATTCTGTGCAATTAGATAATTACATCGGCGTAGCAATACACGTAGTAAATATAAAACAATGAATTGAAGTTCCAAGGATTTTTGCATTTGATTAACAGTGTGAATTATTTTTCTTTTGTTTAGCGGAATGTTAATTATTCGTCCCTGGAAATACTATTAAAAGTTCAAGTTTCAATTGCGAAAAACCGATTGGTATTTGAAATAGAAACATAGAAAATAACAAAACATTTATTTAAAAGACGTGGGGTAATTTGTTGTCAACATTTGAATATTTCCATAACGAATTACAAAATATTTACTAACTGACGTTAAACGTACTCGACTAAATTGATTTGAATTTCATGTCAAATACCTACCTAAATATAGTATTAGTACTACGTTCTATAACGCAAATTCATTAATTAAGTAATATAATAAATAAATTTGATACAGTACGTACGCTCACGTAATATTTAAAATATTTAATTTTAAAGAATAGTTCAATAACGAAAAAATTTACTAATATAATTAGAAAAATAATAATCTCACGTTTTAGCATTTCGATTATGAAGACTGCATTCCGATTTGTCCATATAAGAAACAACCCTTTGACGTCCATGCTCGTTCAATTTTCTTTGCACAGGTGGATGCAAATAATTACCATAATACATGGTTAGTGTAAATTCACGCGCGCAAATGCAACAGCATGATTATATCGATTTATATTTATTAAATTCAAATAAGGACACTTTTTCACTTCCCGTTTTTATAAAACTTCACCAAGATTGCCACACCGGTCATGACTAAGGATAAGAAATTAAAACAATTAATTTCAATTAAAAACAATTATCGTAAAAATGCACATCGAATTAAATTTATATAGGTCGGTACATTTAAGAAACTTGCTTATTATTTGAAACCGATGATAACCGAATTAAAATCGACAATAGATTTATTCGCCAATTATCAACTAAATTCGCGAAAACAATGATTGTATTACACTAACAACATAATAGTAGCAATTATTTCGTATAACGAACCGTAATAAAAATCTGGCAAGTTTCCTGTTATTTATTACCGCGAGGTGTACACATACACTCCCACAAGTCTAAATATCAACTAGTTAAAACCAAGATGCCTGCAGCATTTACATACTAAAGCGAAGCGAACGTTATCAAGTGAATTAACACGATATACTCATCATATCGAAGAGACCGTCGGCATTATTAAATAATAAAGACAAGGAGACAAACTGAGACGTGACTACAGATACGTAATTAAATTTCAACCGGAAAAGGACGCGGTATACTGGTGCAGGGATAAAAGCAGTAAAACTGAAGAAATACAGCACACATAAATTCATTTTGTACATTACAGATACGTATTATTAATCAAATCTATATTATAATCGATTTAAAGGCTCTGTGTAGACATTGGGTTAGAGTTCATGGAGATCGGACAAATTATTTTAAACTTAATGGGCCGATAGGTCAGAGAAATGCGTATGCAATTTTCTCATAGGTATTAATAGATATGTTGTTGTAATAGATAGTAGGTATATTATTGAAGGTGGCGCAAACGTACCTTCGCGATTTGAATATTTTCTTGAGTTATTTTTTTTTCGTTTTTTTCTTTCTTTTTCAAAGCGAAGTAGAAACTTGAAAATTTTGAAAATGGAAAGATATAATACACATACGTAATTCGGGGGGTATCGATTATTTTCAAATTATTAAATTCCCCGAATTTTCCAGATTTCCCAGTAATATTGAACAAAAATTTCAGACTACTTATATTCAAATTGCAATAAAAAATACAAACATTGTTTATTACAATATTATAATTAAAGAAAAGCAACAATTTGTGCAAAAGATACGATGTTCACTACCAAAATCTCGACTGATCTGGGACTCTTGATAATATATTATAAGAAATCAGTCGTTTACCTCAAGCATGTTTCGTGAGCGACATTAAGATCCACGGTACAAAGATAGACGCTACCTATAAAATCGAAAAGTACATAAATACTGTAATGCATACAGTCAAACTTCTATATAGCAAATGTCTTCGTATAACAAACTTTTGTACTGTGCACCGATCGTTTACAAGAACATACATTATAAAGCTGTTTCTAAATAACGAAGCAAAACTTTCTATTTAACAATTTTTAAGTTAAACTAAAATAAAATATTCTAAGTAACTGCTTTTGCATTACATAATTATCTAAAGGTGTTTTTTTAGCAGCAGTACAAGATTAAATTTACCCATCTTCAAATAGGTGTCGTTTAAAAAACTTTTTTTTTAAATTGAATTACAAAGAGCTGTACAAAAGTTAACACGTTTGGAAATCTGTAAAAAGGATATCTTATATTTTTCTAAGTGGGAGTTCTAAAAATGTTTAAAATCGGCATTAAAATAATATTTACCAAAAGTCGTTACATATTTTTAAATAACGAAATTTCCCTATAGGTAGCGAATATCTTTTCAGGATTTATCGACTTCGTTGTATAGAAGTTTAACTGTATTTTAAAGCGAACTTCTCTCATAATTCGGACAAATCGGTAATGCAGGTATCTAAACGACTGATTAGATTTTCCCCTACTTTTCCTCGATTTTCAGGATCAAAATAAAATTCCCCGACTTCCAGGTTTTCCAGAAAATCGACACCCTGGTAATTATTTAATAAGTACGCTTTAAAAATAAATCAAAATCTTTACTATTTACTTGGAAAACGGAAAGGGCAACAAATTAAAACAAAATCTTCATACGCATCTATATAGGTACTTAAAATGCAGCTGCTGGACGAACTGAACCTCCAAGACTTTCGGGTGCGTTTGGATTACACGAGATCCCAGAATCTCACAGCTTCCGATATTTTTCATTGGGGATATTGGAAGGAGAATGTTGATGTGTATAGGTCTCATCAGTATTTGAAACAACTAAAAGAAAATATCTGAAGAAAAACTGAAGAGTTGTATTACAAAACGTAGGTACCTACTACAAAATTTTTGAATAAAGGGTGTGGTTTTTCTAGAATTAGGTGCCATGTCTCAAAGTTAGATCGTGCTTAATTTGGTCGTTGTTGGTGCAAAAAAAATGTATCAGTTACTTTCAAATTGGCGCATTTAGTCAAAAGTGTGGGAGAACCAAAAGGTTCGAAGCACCTGGAGATAGTGCATTCATTCACGTCTATTTACCATCAAATAATTAATAATAATAGCAGATGGAAAGAAGTAAAACAAAAAGCATTTAGTCTAGTTGCTAAAATGGCAAAAACCCGTAATTTGTAAAGACGGCACGTAAAACAACGACCAAAGGCACCAATTTTCGTGATATCACAAAAGCGTCAACACTAGAAACGCAAAGGACTTTTACTGATTGTAAGATCAAATTGTGATATTCTGGACAGTCACGTCCTGCTCTGTTAGCAATTTCAAGGTCATTCACTATTTACGAGACACCCTGTATATGTATCTATATCTGACTATAAAATTTGTTCAAATATGTATTCGATTATTCGGAATCATGAACATAAATTTCGACATAATCTAAGAGAATGCATTTTGGAAAATCACATCCTGTTTCCGGCAAACGAGCGCTATGTGACAGCACTGTGTGAAACGTCATCATCTAGTAATCTTATATTGATGACGTGACCATCATGTACGTTTGGATGAGCTATAACTGATTTTGTAGGTTTTTCAGAAAACTTAAAATTAGTAAAAACACTAAAAAAATTGTAATTACTTGTTTTTATCTAAACAAAAACCTGATCCTAAAAAATAGTTTATAAATGGATACGCAATTGATACATGAGTTTTCCTTATTGTTACTAATTCAATAAGTCTTTAAAAAACCTTTATAAGACGTACTTGAAACAATAATAAAGATTAACTTGTTTTTCTAGAACAACCCAAGAACATTATTGTTCGACGTAGTTCAATCACAAGACAATTAGGTACTTATTTGAAATCAATACAAAATTACAACTGAAATTAGAAACTCAGAAAAATATGAGAATTATCTTGGAAAGTACCTAATTAAAATGATAAAAATATTCGAAACGTCTACTTTTGCTCCAAGGTGCTTTAAAACTGATATAGGTAAGTATTATAATTTACGTATTTATTTGTATGTACATATGTTTATAGTCAAAATATATCAGTGTAAAGCGATGCCTATAATAAATATTATAAATACAAAAATTCGTAATTTACTTTTAATTAGAATATTAATCTTCCTTTCAATACCAGAAAAAAAATTCGAAACACATTCATTCTAAATTAATTAACCGTAATTACCTATAACTTCCAATTTTATAAGTTAGATCCTGCTTAATTTAACATAAACTCCTAAAATGCGCAGGAATAGACGACTTTTAAGATATTAGTATTAAACGCTTTACAATGTGTTAATTATTTATGTTAATAAACCAAGTAAATATTTAACTCGTTTGTTAATGGTGTTGCTATGTTAAGTGCAATAGTTGAATTAGTAGTAAAAATTCAGGTTTGAACGAAACTCTCTCGAAATAAGAGCACTGCACATTTTTTTATGCGGTGTTCAGGGCACAGCACCCTTTAAATAAAAGGTCACCCTTCGCTATTCGTCTATATATATCAAAACCAAATATATCAAAAAAAAGAGTTAAGATACGATTTGAATTAAATTAAAGGTTCTAAAAGATAGCGCTAATGTATATCACAAAAAACAATGTTTTGTGATTTATTCTTCACTACCTATCTATCTGACCTTTAACACTATCTTTTAGAACTCTTAATTTAGTTCAAAAATCGCATCTTAACTTTTTTTAAATACATTCGATAGTTTTTGAAATAATGAGACAAATGGCGAATGTAGCTTTGCATTTAAGGGCGTGCCGTACCCTAAACACGGGCGATTGGGCCGCTAAAAAAATACGCAATGTATTATCTCGAGGAACTCTACAAACCCAAAGAGAGTTTCGTTTAAATTTGAATTTCGCGGTTGCCCGTGTTCCCTTGCTAGAACTACAAAATGACGTGTCTATTACAAAATAAATGTTTAAAAATTAAAAAGAAAACCTAGTTCTAAGACGCGTAAAAAATAAATAGGTAGGCAAATTGTCATAAAAAAAAATTGTAGTCATCCTAATTTTTATAAATTTTCATAAATTGCTTTTACGAAAACTTTAGATTTATCTAACACGATGAACCACAAATTTTGCTCCTATTGTTTTTTTTAGTTTTTTAGTAGGTACCTATTTAAAAAATTCACACTTTTAAATCCAATAACGCATGATAATTATATTGAAATCAAAATGTTTTTAACGTCGAATACGTAGGTAGGTATATTATTTTATGGACATTTCCCAGTAAGTTTTAAATAAAATGTTGCAACTAATAATAATTAACCTGCCTACAATTTTCTAAATTAGAACATCGTTACAATTTTCTGGTGATAATATTTAGATGAAAATGTTCTTTCTGCAATAACGTTGAAACTTTACATAAATTATTAGATAGGTATACCCTTAATTACCTACTAACAATAAGCAAGCTAGAAGTTATCTTTAAACTGGGCGCACACGGACACGAAACTGTCAATTTAGAACAAGAAAACACATTTGAAAATATTTACAAACACCTTTTCCTCCTACGGATTGGCCACGGTAGACCGTTTAAAAACAGTTCTGTTTCAGTGTGCGTCTTATTAGACATTAGTAAGGCTATTATTGCCTTACGCATTTTTTTTATATCAAATCTAATTGTAAGAATAAATGTTTGCTAACGATAACTATTAGTGAAAAATTTCTATAGGATGCACATAAAACACATTAGGGAAACGATTCCATTAAATTCCAGCGATAATTAATTTAAGATCAGACCTCGACTGGCTGCTCTTAATACGTTGTATAATTATTCACGAAAACCTGACACTACCCGTCAATAAACACGGGTTTTTGCACGTTCTGATTAACTCGAATGTTTAATTTGTAGATTCCCGTAAGTTTCCTTTCTCTAAATTTACATTTTTTTATCGTTATAATAAACAACGGTCACTGACTGTAATTTGTAATGTTGTCTTTTTTTTGTATTCATTGCAAATTTTTATCGTAATAATAGAAAATAATGACTCATTAATTTATTAGTCATTCTTGAAAACTATGTAGACTAATCTAAACCATCATAAAAATTGACTTACCCTTCTTCTAGAAGTCTATTGTCTTGGGCAAGTTGCCTCAAAAGTTCTTCCCTCTCCTTTTCGCGAATAGCAAGGGTTTCTTGAAGTTTCTGTTTTTGTTTTTGGAATTCCTTTAGAAGATCACCGGTAAAACTTTGTTCTAAACTAGATTCGGCGGGAACCGTTAATGCGACATTTTGCGTGGCCGCGGGCCTTTCGTTCAAAGAATCTCTCCTCGACGATCTCGCGGTCCCGACCGAAGCTGGAGATTCCCTACCTTTATGTTCGGGAGTTGAAGCGGAAGATACTTTGCGTTCCGGACTTTTTGATCTGGTTCGCGTTTGAATTTTGGGGGTGCTCGTTTGTTCTTGAATCGAAGGAAGCTGTTGGAATTCTCCGTAGCTGTTGCTTAAAAATACATCGTTTTCGTTTTCGAATAAACGATCGACCGAAGCGTTCATGGGTTTATTGTTCTTAATGCCGGTGAGATGAAAACTAGCAAAACTAGAACGTGACATGGGGCTGTTACTGTTAATGTCGCCGGTACTTAAAGCCATAAGTCTTGGATTGCCATTATGTGCAGCGTTACTGCCGTGCCCCAGACCGAACGGCAACCCATCAAGCGCCGGCATTAAAGAGCGCGTCATTATGTCGGCGGCGGAGCGTGGTCTAGTGAACGGCATCGCCGAATGAGGGAAAGTCTTTGGTTTTATGGGAGTAACTAGCATATGTTCAGTCCAAGAAGTTTCTAAGGAAGGTCGCTCCAATCGCTCCACGTCTACATTTAACGTGCGTTGTTCGAACGGCACGGAGAACGTCTCCGAAGATATACTTTGCAGCCAAGATAATAAACTAAGATCGGAATCGCTAAAGCCTACGCTGCCGTCTAATAGCCGCGAAAAATTCATTTCCTGCGTTTGAGATTCTTTAGTTCCGGTCGCCTTGGCTTGGCAATAATTAACACACGATTCGTATAAAATTCCTTTAATAATTAATTGTATAAGTCTATCGTTTTTTGCACTCGCGTGAACGCTCGATTGTTCGGCACCTTTACGATCGCCGGGAAGAAAATCGGCCGCCAAGGGATAAATTTCCCTAAAACATTGCACTCGCGCGTTACTGGGGTTCCAATCTTTATATTGTAAATGATCCGATAATCGCGGCAAAGTTAACAGTAAACACATGTTCGAATATTCCTCCTTTGTGGGCGCAAACTTCTCCAACTCGGTTAACACTTTAACGACTTCTTCAACTGCATTATCCACGCTACTTCCTTGCACATTAGCCTCGGATTTGATGCATAACAATTCGATGTATTTGTGCTTTAAAATGGCGTAGGTAAATTTTCGCATTTCGAACGTGGGCAGCGCCTCTAAAGGTTGAATAAATTCCAAAACATCGTCCCACTGCCCATCTAAAATCAGTTGACGCAAGAATAAAAGGTCATCCGAATAGCAACCATTAATGACTCCCGTTTCCCTTTCGAGGCTTAGTTGAGATATATGTAATTCTCTATTATGCAGAAACTCCAAAGCCAGTCGAACTACATCCTCCTCGCGGAGGGTGAGTCGAGCTGACGGCATCACGTAGCGAATCTGTAAACTAGAAACGAACAAATTAGAAACTTTTCAAACATGTAGTGTACAGGTACCGGTTAAAAGACAGAATGACTCGAAAGAAAATGTAAAAAAAGAAGTTATTAATATTAAAATGTTCCCTTTACTCGGCCGTATTCTTTCTATTCAGTCTTTTCAACCTGAAACGTTTCTTTGTCGCTGCTTTTAAAATGCCATACACGTACACTAATGAAACTTTTGTACGTCAGTAATGGAAATACAAGAGATAATTAAAAACGATAGAAGTTAAAAGAAAACATATTTCGGTTTCGGGTTATGTTTCAAAGCCCTGAATTCCGTCCAAAGAGGACGGACGGCATTAATAACTCCTCAAACATTACTTATAAGGGAGAATGGGGTAACGTCGGTCGACGGGCGATAACGATCATTGCTGATACCGACGTGCGAAAAAGTATACGTACATTTTGATTAGGGGTAAAATTCCGTAGGTTATGCGACAAATATGTGTCCCAAATTTAATTGTAGCATCATAGAAATTAGCTTTTATAATTTTTGTTATTAAAAGTTCCATTGTTTAATAGGATGAATTTTTACTTGCATTGCATTGTCGATAAGTAATATTTTTGTCTCGTAGTTAATCTCAAAATGAAAAGTTGCATATCGGACAATGGCGGTCAATTCTTATGTGGTAATTCCGGTCGGCTTCTTGCAGTGACCGGTATTACCCTTCGTGTAACTAATGTAAGCTGTAAACTGAAACCGGCTTAGGTGATGATAAAACAAGCGATGGTTTAGAAGATGATTCGGCACTGGAAGAAGACTTGTTCAGATTGTCAAATACGCCCATAACGTAACGTAAACATTCAATCACGATTTCCGGCAATTTTTTTTACTCCCGTGTGTAAAACACACATTTCACATATCGATATTTATATGAGAAGTAGAATTTCACACACGGGCAACAAGTTGGGCAATAGGTTGCTGTGCTTGATTTGTTTTGGAGTGTCACGACGGCTATCATAAACATTTTCATTTTTATTTAGGGTCGTTCCTGAAATCCTATCTGAGCGAGCGTTATTTCCAAGTGAAAATTGATGACGAACTATCCAACTATCACTGTGTTAAATCGGGAGTGCCGCAGGGTAGTGTGCTCGGTCCATTTCTCTACCTAATGTTCACCAACGATGTCCCACTAACGAACGACACAACCACAGCCACATTTGCGGATGACACAGCCATCATGTCTACGGACTCAGATCCTCTACGAGCTTCAGAAAAGGTACAGAATCACCTAACCACATTGCAAAATTGACTGAAGAAATGGAAAATTGCAGTTAATCCAGCTAAATCTACACAAGTAAATTTTACTAATCGAAGAATCAACTGTCCACAACTTCATTTAAGCAACGTGCCTATCCCAATCAAAACAGAAGTTAAGTACCTAGGAATGCATCTAGATCAAAAACTAAGCTGGCAAGCACACATAAAAGCCAAAAGAAAACAATTAGATTTAAAGATTAAAAATATGTATTGGTTAATTAATAGAAAATCCCACCTATCAATTGAAAACAAGCTACTTATCTACAAAACCATAATAAAACCGATATGGACATACGGAATTGAACTGTGGGGATGTAGTAAGCCATCGAACACAAATATCCTTCAAACATTTCAATCAAAAACTCTTCGCATGTTAGCTAACGCACCTTGGTACATATCTAACCAAACTCTACATACTGATCTAAGAATACCATTCACCAATGACATCAAACCCATTGCTACCAAACATAAAAATAGATGCGTAGGACATAGTAATCCGCTCGTAGGCGAACTATTCACACACCAACCAGCAGAGAGAAGATTGAAGAAACTGTGGCCAGAGGATCTTCCTGAATGAATTCCAGAGAACCATTAGTGGATGGTACCTGACTCAAATCAAATTTGTTTATCCCATTTACTTATTACTTTGTAATGTTCGAAGTAGATTGTAAATTCGCAATTATAAAATTAAAAAAAAAAATTTAGGGCCGTAGAAAAAGTATAGTGCGCAACGCATGCGTTAAGCCCTTGTATGCACTCGTTCGGTTTCGGTACTCGCCTGCGGCTCGTGTTGCAAACTCCCCGCTCGTGTATAAACTTTGATTTCACGCACTAGTTGCACAATATACTATTATTGCAGTACATTCGGTTAAATTTAATTATTTCTTACGCATATTTCCTTAATTTAGAATATTATTAAATAATTTATAAATAACATTAATAATTTATGATAGGTACTGTAACAGTAAAAGTTCATTTTAGGATTAGGTTTTTTAATGTATTTATTTCTTTTAATTTACGTGCATTTTATATGGAAAAAACACTGACCGCCATTACCCGCATAGTTTTTGTTTTCTATGTAATATTTTAATTTTTGTAATTCCTATAATTTTTCAGGTATATCTATCTAAAAGTAGATATTTTAAGTTATTGGTTCGGTTACCTGAATTTAAAACTTAAATAATAATTGTTTCGAATCTCTCTTAAATGACCGCGATTATCCCACTCTCCCTAAAATATAAAATTGTAATATTTTGAGTATAATACTACTTACAAAGAGTACCTATCCAACAGATTTTGAAAAGATTTTTAACTGATTAAATTTAAGGGTTCCTTTACAGAACATATATCATTTTAAATCTGTATACTGACTCACTTTAATGCTCACAAATGGGAAATAGGTTATATACCAGACCGCACGTGTTAACTGACGCCTAATTTCGGTGAGTAAACCGGAACCAGTAATTGATAAGGTATACACGGTACATATATATATTATCTACATCGCAAGCTGTTGAATAATTCATATTAGCGGATTTTCGGTTTAGCACGTACTATCCAGAGGCTGTAATTTTTACATCCCTTAAATGAAAAAAAAAGTAGCTTAGGTAATAATAAAATTAATTCCAATGCGTACCTATTCGACTAACTTTAGTTTATGCATGTGATGTATACTGAGGATGTCAACTAATAAAAAAAAAAAACGTAGTTTCACTTCGAGTTCTTCCAAGTTTACCCGAAGCACATTCACTAATTAGTAAGCTACGAATAGACCTGTTATTTCAAACAACTTTTTATTCGAACTTAAAAGGAAATTATAGCATTTCACTTGGAAATTTGTACTAAGTGTCTTTGTAAACAATATACCTTACTGCGAAATAATCCCATCTTCACGAGGAAATGACTGTACCGTACCGAAATCGGTGAATTTACATTTCGACGTGCCGCCAACGATCAAATAAAATTACGAAGAAGATGGTAAAATTACAGAATTTCGTGTAAACAAAATCCGATTAAAAAAAATATTACAAATTGCGCATTACAAAGAAATATCTACATCGACGGCGATATTCGTGTGTGAATCTATTTTCAAATGAACAGTAATATAATTTTATACGTCACGCAGAAAATTCTACTTCCTGATTACATTTGATTGCATATAATACGTTAACCGTTCCTTTTGTGCCATAAAGAAGTCTGTAACTGCAACTAATTTGAGGAACTTAAATAATAATAGATGTTTTATTCACTGCCCGATTTCATAAAAATCTAACCGACCGTTAAATTAACCAATTGTTAATTACTCAGCACTGATTGGTCTATAATTTATTAGAATCAATTTGATAGTAAAGCGATTGGTTAGTTAAATCGTACACCAACGGTTAAAATAATTTTTCCTTTATTAAATCGAACGTTAGGCGAGTTGTTTTATAATCGAGCACCTATAGGTACAACTAAATAATCGAAATGTGCGAAAATAAACAGGAAAATCAATTTATTAAGTATGCGATATAATTAAGTGTAACATTATTCGTAAATCATATTCGCATTATTATTTCAGAACTAGAAACTTTAACGATCTTTCAAGTTTTAATTAAAAAGATTATGTGGTAATTATTATGAGAGGTTATTACCGCAATATACCATCTATGAGAAAACGCCTTGTTATAATGGAAACATGTAATCGGAAAATAGGAACTCGACCAGTATTTTATTTGTTTTGTTTTCAAATTAATTTTTATTAAATACATGCCGACATTTTTTGTAAACGATGAGTTGCAAATAACAAAACTTGTGTTGCCAGAAATTAGATCATACGAAGTACATGGCAGGAGGCCCGTGGTGAACTAGAGAGCTATTTGGACACTCTTCTAGTAAACCAACGGTCTGGGGTTCGAATCCTCCTGCAACCATGGTTGCTTGTAATCGATTTTACTAACCAATACATAATACGCTGTTTATACATAGTGGCTAGCTGCTGGTTGACGAACAGAGCCATTTAAAACAAAAATAGATGACAAAGTAAACGAATTTTGAACGGAAAGGCTCGCACAAGAAACAATTTTTGATTTATATAGACAATAGAACTATAGTTTCAATACTGCGATATACAGTCGAACTCGCTTATAACGAGCACAGGTTTAACGAGATCCTGGATATTACGAGTAATTTACGTGATTACGTTTGACATTACATTTCATTAGTTTTCCATAATACTTACGTATATAAGGTTTTTTTCAGCAGCAATTTTTTATTCGCTTATAACAAGCAAAAAGTAGTATTAATTAAACTTGTGGCATTACTTTGACATGGTTTATATGCCGCCGAGATTTTCTTGAACACGGCGCTCCCCTGTTGAGATATTCGCCCCCAAATTTGAAGAGTAAAAATCAATATTATAAATATCATTTTTATTTTTTGTTGAAATTTAATAATTTTTGGTACTCATACGTAATAAATAAATGGTCTTTAAAATGGTGTAATAAAATGTTTGACAACACCTCAGGAAAACCAAGGTACAATACGATTAACCTTTCTAACCTCGACATTTAAAGAGCTTCAATTTTTAAAACGTTTGTCATTTTCGGATTTCTCAAACATTTTTGGATATAAAAGGTAATCTTGTTTAATTTCGACAAAATAAACCATATTCTAAAAAATCATACATAAAGAATAAAATATGAAGAGAATTTTTGATATTATTTATAATTAGATATTATTTAGGTGTGATTTTTTCGAATATGATTCATTTTATCGAAATTAACCTTTAATCCTTAAATGTCTGGGAAATCCTAAAATGTAGTTAGAAATTTAACAACTTAAACCTCTGAAATATTTTGGAGTTAGAAAGGTTAAGGGTAGTGCATCCTTGGCTCCCATAAGATGATATCAAACGACCTATTAGACCATTGCAAAGATCTTTATTTATTACGTACGTATACCGAAAATTATGAAATTCCAACGAAAAATAAAAATTTTATTAAAAAAAATTGATTTTTACTCTTCAACTTTGGGGGAGAATATCTCAACAGGGGAACACTTACGAAAAATATTAATAGGTACAACTGACATTATTTTTACGTGGCTTATACGTTCTCAAGAAATTTTTTACCATTTTTTGTAACCTATAACATAAGATTTTCTGACAGTCCATATTTTGTTGTAATAATTGTTTAAACAATACAAATATGTAAGTGCGCCAACCGAAATGTTTCTGATTTCAAATAATATAGTAAAACAAATATTTTAAAAAAATTTCATCAAAATCGGTTCTGTTCTTGTGATTTTTCGGCTTTATTTACTCAACTAAATAGAGAAAAAATTAAATTAGATTTAATATTTTAAGGAGTTAGTGAAAACAATAACTTAGAAAACTAAACAAGTTTATAAAAAAAAAATGAAAAAATAAGGAATAAGTTTTTCGTCTGATATTTTAACAAACAAAAATCAACGAAATATGCGGGTAATGTTTTCCAAAATATAATATGTTTAGGATATTTGCTCATAATTTATAAACCGTTGCATGTTCGCCACAAAGTATAATTAATTTTGCATGTCCATAGGCGCCGATAAAATATATTAATAGGCACCTATATAGATCGTCAATAATAAAGAAAGTTCCGCTGTCAAGATATTAATACCGTAGTGAATATGAAAATGAACATTAATAATCACTAAAAATGATATACTAATCGTTTAAACTGGCGAAACGTCAAGATCAAATTAATACGAAAACTAAGAAACCGATTGTTATACCTACATGTTTGTAGGTTTTCTAATTTTTGAAGTTAACTTTAAAATGAATGTATTGAATAAACATATTACATACAGAATAGATGGATATGAAAGTTGACGGGTTAAAACCAAGTTCGTAAATTATAATATATAAAATAGGTATTTCAATGCCCAATATTGGTAATATATTCATGAAAATTTTACTCGAGGCAAAGAAATTAAAAGGACTTTTATTACTTTTCTGTTTTGACCTGACTTACGTTAAGTATTTAAATCTACAATACCTTTATGTTTAATGAACATATTTTTATAATTACAAAATAAAGGATCGAGGTACAAAAATGTATCGTCGATGTTCGAAAATCGTATATTTATACATATACATACCTAATTTTCAAAATTATATTATGTAAAGCAAATTGTAAGTTCATTAAAATACAAAATGTATTTTATATCTGATCCATCTAATAGCGGATTAATGCCGATAATTTTGATTGTAAAACACCGTTTATCATCAAAATGAAGTAACAAATAAAAAGACAAACTACACCAACAGACCTAAAGGATCGAATTAATTCTGTAAAGATTCAAACGTTTTAAATGTTAAACTCTACGCGCATACAGGTGGTTAGTAAAAGCCTGTTAATTAACGCGATAATTTCCTTCTTTATCCTTATAAATTGACTAATCTCATTGACTTTTTTAACTTCAAACAGAAGCGCATAAGTCGGCAACAGTTACGTTAAATGGCAACATTAAAGGGTCGCATCGCATCGCATTACTTACTCCACAACCAATCATTTAAAATGCACCTCAGCAATTGGTTGCCATGAAATGCGACCCGCTGCGGCCCAGCATAATGTACGCTTACCTTAAATTTTTGGAAATTATCATATAATAGACTGTATGATGTTCTTCGAGTATTGCAGCAGTAAGCTGATAAAATTTTTAAATAATTTAAAGTGGTAGAACAAGAGGTTTACTTCGAAATTAATTATATTTAAAAATACTTATTTTTAACTCGACGTGCGAGTTGGTTAAAAGTATCTAGACATCTATTCAATGTTCCCGTTATCGTCATCAGACAGATTGCGATATTTTTTCCTTTGGAAATTCCCTAATCAATAACTTACTATCTAAAACAAGGTATCTTATAAAATAAACAAATATTATAGATAATTGATTTAAGAATTTAGTTCCAGATACGAACGTAAAAATATAATTAATCATTCCGTCGTCGATCATTCAAAATTAGATACTTATTTCTTTTTCAATAAAAAAGATGTTTAAAAAGAAATAAGTATAGGTGCCTAATTGAAAGATTTTTTTGCAGTTAAAATAACATACGGTTAAAAATTAATTGGGTTTTCTCAAATAATATTATATGTACCTATTATTTAACATTTTCATTCTACATCAGCATCGTTTACAAACACTTTAACAATAAAGTGTTAAACAACTGTAGACTTATTAATCTCCTACATTAACTTCCGCAATTTTCTTAAAATGTCAAATAAAAAATGAGAAATCTTGCCAACTCGTTAGCGACAAAACGTACACGTTTTGAACATCAAAGGATTCTAAAAGTTAACCGGAGAGCCATACGATTCGACGTTTTACTTTTTACGCTAGAGAGCAGGAATATTTCGTAACTATAATTTGAAGAAAATTTATTTTGATAAATACATAGCAGAGTAGGGCAAAAAAATATTTAATAAGACATCTGTCGATGTAAAACTCTGGCTAATCGTCGAGATATTTTTCTATTTAGAAGTTTACATGAACACGCAACATGGCACACTTGATTTAATAATTTGTAATTTAAAAAATACCGTTTAAAACAATTAAGTCGTGCACTAATTGTAAGTAAAACAGTCTTTTTCTTAAACACCCGCTATAAACCTTAACTCAATAACCAGGAAGTTAACTTGTATGGTTTTAGGCACCGTATGTGGCATTTAACCCGATTTTTTGACCTTGACTTAGAATATAAAATTAGTTTTTTAATAATTGCCATGCAGCAGCAACTACCAGGCAACTGAAGCTGTACTTATGACATTCGTTAATACTAATTAAAATGTAAATATCTTCTACATAAAAAATTTACAGCTACACTGCAATATTTTATAAGAAATGAATTTAACTAATACCATTTTATAATCGTAGCTATACATATAATCCTAAAAATTTTATCGAAATAGCCTTTATCAATTTAACATAATTACGTTGGTGCTGTTACGAAAGTTTGTAGGTAAAAAAAAATTAAAATAAAGCAAGCGTAAAATGATTAATAACAAATTTTTAAGATATAAGTAGCGGTAAACACAACAGTTATGAATGATCATTATACATAATTGAGAATTCAATTAATAGATAAAAACTACACATTTTCAAAGTAGAATTTTCCAAATAAACTTTCAACAAAATTATCTAACCCGTTTGGTTTTGGGACATAAATCACCGATATTCTGTAAGATTACAACTTGACAACTATTCAGAAGCAACGCGCAGTTTACCACGTCTGTATTTTAATTAATTTTATAAATTATACTATATAAGCGCGTTATTTCAATTGTTGTATTCGAAGAATTTTGATTATGAATGAGTATTAAGAGCGCCATTCAGTTACGTTATTCAGTAGGTATTTCTTAAGTTTTATTCTTCAGAAGGCAGGCACAGGTAGAATATGCACACCCTTAGAAATTCTGGACAATGCCTATATAGGCATTAGTCTAAATTGATTCTTGATATTAAGCACTAACTTGTCTCTATTAACTATTAATTTAAGAGCACTTCGTATAATCGAAAAAAATAATTTTCGATTCTTATAGCAGATAGATATTTATACATCACAACAGTTTGAAAAACTAATACAGTAGAACCTCCCATATCCGAAACAGGGATGTAGAAGCGCCTGGGCGCATCTGTAACGCGCTCGATCCCTCGCAAAAATTTCAGAGGGTATTTAATTAATAAATGGAAAAAAATTGACTTTCTTATTGTCACAATAGAATACTTACAATCATTTACATCGTGCATTTGTGAGTGAAATATTGTTATATATTTTTTCAGATTAAAACTTTTGCAACGCGAGTTTTATAGGTGTAGGTAATAAAAAATAGTTATTGACTGTGTTTCACTCAATCATTAGACACTTTTAGTTACGGGCTAAGTATAATTTACTGTAGTACATTTTAAAATTATAACTTTAAAAATTAGCATACAAACTATTAGAATATAGATGTAAAGAAGTTGTAGAAGTTGATGTCCTGTCATTGTATCTCGTTCAAGGATAGTATTTAACCTCCGTATAACTCCGTTTATCCCTCAAACCCATGACTGCATCGTACAGAATAAATACGTTATTTGACACAAACGCGCCCCGAATATACGCGATTTCCACGAAGTATTTGCTTATAGTTAAGCTACAACACAAAATGTGCGCTCTTGTAAAAATTGTTTTAATAGCTTACGACGTTCTACCAAAACGCTACCGATATCTAATAAATTATATAGTGCCGATTTCATATTAATCTTGCAACCAACATAAACAACGTATATCGATCTTCAATAATAATACTAATAATTTAATTGGAATAGTCAAAGACAAAAACAAAAAACGTAAAGTGATAATTTTACTATTCACCTACATAATTAATAAGTTTAATTTACGTGAACTTTTAATTTAATATGCTATACTCAACTGTAGACAATTAAAATTCGAGCTTCGTTATGCTACAGCAGACGCGACTTAATTGCATATTTACGTTACTAAATTATTTTAATATAGTCAGCACAATAATAACAGAAGTGGGAAACCTTAATTTTCAACTTTGTTCCGAGATTACTAAATAACTGTGAATATAAGGTCACAAATAATAAAAATTAACACTATATTATAATGAAATTTATGCGAAATTAATTTTTATTGGCTTCGTTTAAAATATATTTACACGCACGTTCAACACACCAATTTGTCTTTATTTTTGATTTATAGAAGGCGCGACCAGTTCATTTAATTTGAGTGTAGCTAACATTTATTGTAATCACATTTTTCCATTTTCTACTGCCGATAATTTATAATTGATAGGTACTTTTACCTCATTTTGACGTTTTTCTTTCTTTCTCAAAAGTTCTGCCTTGTTCACTTTATTTTGTGACCAGTACGAAGTCTCCTTTCTAGTACAACAACTTTCGTAAACGATTCTTGATTGCCTGTTATCGTCAATGTGTTTTTAAGTTGCGCTAGTATTATTATATAATTATATTGAGGGTGCGAATTGTCAATTAAATCTTTAAGAAGTCTAAATATTTAATAAAATAACATATACGCACAACTCACTTCCGTAGCTATTGCGAATGAACTATTGTACTTATTACAATAATTCAATTTTTAAAAGTGAATAATATTTATTTAAATTTAACATCAACTTGAAATTATAAAATTTGGCATTCGCTTTTCACAGACCTAAAACTTCAATTCACAATGGGCCAGAATTCGAAATAACTAGCCAAAATTCTCAATTCACAAATAAACTTTTCTTATTAGTTTAAGATTGGTTAAAAAAAGAAGTTGCAGTCATAAATAATGTTATAATTCTAATTGATCAACTATAAATTGCAGTTATGATGTAATTTCTAATAAAGGTATACGTTATTCGCGATATAAGTTCCAATCCACGTCATCAATAAAACCTCGTATTTTTACAGTACTGATAAATTGTAGTCTTTCTTTGCATATGTCATATAGTCATATGTGTGCAGGTAGATAAATCATCGGTACGTTCATGAAATCATCATGCCACGTTCAAAACTTTAAACTGAATATTACAAATATACAATTTAGTAACTTTTTATTGACGACGTGTATTGAAACCAATCGTGAATAACGTACAGATGCAAAAATAATAGACTAACAAAAATAATTGTAATCAATGTGATTAATTAAATTTATTAAACACTTATTAAAATTGCCGGTATCTTCAGAAAATGTCATGAAAGCTAACTGTTAAACTTCTTTCTTTCAATTTTACATCCGGCCCTTTAAGATGTTTGTAAACCCAACAATATATTATAAAATGTAGGTACTCGGAATAACCATATCGAATATTTTAAATAATTAAGTAATAATAATAATAATAAATCATACATTTTTTTAAATAAATTTTCCACTTCGCACGCATCTCGCACAATTATTTATAGATAATAAAATCAAAACTGTTTCGTATCAGGTCGTAAATTTTGATGAGTGGTACACACCTGAAATAATTATTTAATACAAAAATAACCACTTGTTTTTCAATACTAGATCTCTAAGTATTTTGTTAAAAATACGATCCTTTGTGCATAATGTGTAATTTTTATGAGTACGTTCATAATCAATTAAGAAGTATTGTTTTTGATTGTTTATTGGTTTTGATGCTGTATTTGTCAATTTCAGGTGATAAAAAAGTTAAATGTTCTTGCTTTCACTTTCTTATATTATAGGTAAGAAGATTTTAATGATAATAAAAGATATAAACGACTTATATAAAACATTCGACAAGGTGATAACGAGTTAAATGTTAAATACGCGACAAAAAATAATTGGGGAACATATTGAGTATTTTTCAATTGTTTTTTAGGCGTATTTTATTATCATATCCGTTCATGCAAATATATTAATAGATATATGCATTAAACAAAAGTAATTTTAGTGCGAACATAATTTAGATATTTTATAAAATAAACATCGCGTAGGTGCATAGGTAATATAAAAAGTAAAAATAAATTGCATTTCACGCGAATTTCTTTGAATAAACAGCAATGTTTAATAGATATGTTCTTTAAATCGTTTCGACTGTGCTAACTATCGAAATAAATGTTTGATACTAATTTGTAAATGCAACAAATGAACTTACAAATTATTAAGGGAGTCTTGAAAATAACCTGTAATATTTTCCATAAGGTTTGAAGCCATTTAACTTGCACATCGTTAAATTAAATTAGTCGGCCCACAAAAAAATAGGTAGATGCCTACTATTTACTTGTAAAATACAACAGAAGGGGTATAATGTATACGTCAAGGGGTGAACATACGTATAATTATTTACTTGTCATTTCCAGATTCCATGAAGGTGATTAACCCCCCAATGCAAATTGCTAATTTCGGATTAGAAATTATACCTACCTAGAATATTTTCATAATTCACAATCAGTGTCATTTGAAATCTAAATTTCTCCTACGATAAAATTTAAAAACACATTAGTTTCACTTTAATTGCGAAGTAGTCTGCGAAAATTAGACGAAATACATCTTACAAAGAATTATACATACTTCCGCAAACAATGAATACTGTAACGAAAGAATAATAATTGCGGATATAATAAATGCACTTGTTTAGCTATTGTAAAAATAAGAATATCAGCAAAAACCGTCTATAAGCACTGTGTTAAGTATAAGTATGAAATGTAGGTTTTTATAAGCTTCAATTTGTATGTGTCTAATAGTATAGGGTACCTGTTACACTCGACCTATTTGATTATTTAACAAAATAAAAACCAAGTGTTCCAGATTTAACGTTACAGATGCGTCTTAACTAACAAAGAAAGTGAAAATCTCGATAATATTTAAAATAGACTTCAGAAAATAGGTACAACATTTATAGGTGGGTTGTAAGGAGTGTCTGTCTATAAAGAAAGTGCCCACTAAACTTTATGCGATTTATAATACACTAATTATAAAGGTAAAGATCGCAAATATCTCGACGACTAAAAATAATAAAAGAGCGAATCTCCGAAAAGCACGATTTTGATTAGAAATGTCTAAACAGACGAGTACTATCTACTCGTTATAAAAATGAAAAAAACAAACGACTAACCTGCCCCGCAAAAAATTCTGTTTATAAGTAACAGGAATACAAGTATCGGTCGAAGTCACCACCACCATAATTCACCATCGCACAACATCGCACACCTAAATTCGTAATCTTTCATAGCAACAACACCAGACTGAAAACAATACGTGACAACTTTTTTTTTAATGCCCAATCCACTTTCTGATTATAGCACACACTAAAAACGAACGATGTCGGTTCAACGTGACGGTAAAAGAATCTGTTAGAAGCAGCAGGCAGATCGCACAACTCGGTAATAAGGTGGTCAGGTACCGTAACTTAACTGCGGCCGTATAATCAATCGCACACGGATTGCCAGTCTATGCCCACTAAACCAGTGAAATTGTATAGAAAGTCTTACACATCGATAAGTCACGAATAAGTTGATATATTTCGACGTACATTTTTTAAATGCAACGAGACGCCGGTAACCGAAAAATGAAAAAAAGGTGGGAAAAACTAAAAACGAGCGCATGCTCTCCTAACTGCAACTACTTACACTTCATAAATACAAAGTAAGGTAGCTAGACTACATTTAAACACCGGCAGTTTTAGAATAGAACTAATTTAAAATATCAATGAAGCTATTAAAAGAAGAGAGAGGAAGTGGTTTCTAAGTGTAGTAGCAGCATAACGTTTATTTATCTGTTAGAAGCTATTTTATTTCCAAATTTATAAAATAAACCCATTTCAAGTTTAATTTTTGTTTTTAATTTTTTTAACATTAAAGTTTGTAATCGTTATCTACAAATTAAGCGCCCCCACTGGAAAATTAACACTTTTAGAAATTTTAAAAATTAACACTTAAAAATTACCTATTATTGAAATCAATAGTATTATATAGTAACTGTAGAAATAATGTAACAATAATAATTCCTATTAAGTATACAAATTAATAACTACTTAATTATCTAGATAAAATGTCACCACTTAGAAAATAACTGCGGTAGGTGGTCGTACGATCATTTACGCACACAATAAGCACAAGTCGCCCATATTTGGAAAAACCTTGGTACGGTATTGGTACGCTATTTGCATACGAAAGTGATCGACAATGAACCCTTGCAATAATTACTAGAAGTGCCTATCGGTGCATGCGTTACGAAAAAAAAAACACAAACGATATAACAAATAAAAAAAAATGTTTAACAAGTTTCTTTTGCACTCCATAAAAGTATATAAACTGGAGCAACAACGAATACAAGGTTAAGTAGATTTACTTTTACAAAAAAACGTGGCAGACAAATGTTGCATATTAACGTTAAACGCCCACTTTAGATGGAATACGAAACAAATTTCGATAACATTACATTGCTACTACTTTTTAGAGACATATCTATAATACTGACGTAAAACTACCCATATTTCGTTAAGATAATTGAAATAATTATAATTAACAATGCATTTAAAACAGAAATTACAGACGACATCGATATAATATTATATGACCGATTCTTAGAAAATTAAAATTAAACGAATATTTTGTAAAATTTATCTGAATGCTCCACTAAACTTGTTTCTATTTGAATATAACGGTCATTTTTATTAGTAGGTTATAATTTAACGTTTTCAGCAACGACGATTGAACGAACAATAATTCACACCTGTCGACATTACGAAGTTTAATATCCAATTTGGGTCCAATTCGGGGATTTCAAAATAGACAAACATTTAAAGAACATTCGTTTTTTTCTTCAAAGAATCGTATTTATATAGAGCCAGATTTATACGTGTAGTTTCCTCCATAAATCTTTGTTGTCTGTTTCCAAAGTAATTACTAGGGGATTTCTCCTGCTGTTGTTAATCTAATTTCTATATCTTCCGGTGCACACTTTTAGATTCCACCGACAATACTCATACCTACGTCATTCTATTAATCCAACGATTTTGTCTGTTTGTCGATAAATAGAAGAAAACTGTAAGATAGTAAAATATGAAGGGTATGTGCAATTGTAAATGAGAGAACAATATCAACGTAAAAAGAGATTAGTCGATTATTTATTTAACAGGTATCGCTTTACTTATTCCTCCTTTTTGAATTCGCACAATTTTTTACACAATTTTCAAGGGAATTTCAAAATTCAGTATAGGGTTTCGAAATTATTGTAACGCCCTGTATATTATTGCATTTTCGGAATCCTAGATAAATTCTGTACAGGTTAGCACAATTTTGGTGAATTTTTTGAACAACTTAATATTTTGAGAACAAATTTTAAATTTTAATCTAGAGAGCTGCGATTTACTTCAATTACCTAAGAAATAACGAAAAATCACAAACTTCATTTCTAATCAATGAATTTATTTACTAGGAGCATTTAAATTTGTCGAAATTAAATTTTTGCCGAAAAGTAGATGTTTTCAAATGGCACCATCCAGGAACACAAGGTTAGATAAATACAGTTTTTGAAGGCCAATCGAACGGTACCCTCACACTCAAAATCCATTCACCATTCAACTCAAAAAAAAAACACATTAATTATTTTCAAATTATCATAATAAATAGAAAAGAGTCTAAATATTTCTCGCCAAAAATATACTAATCTATTCAAAATTCACCCAGGATTGCGAAAATGCAATAATATGCGGGCGGTTCCATTTGAAAATCGAAAATTGTGTCACTTCCGGCCAAACCGGAAGTCTGAAAAATCACACATCATGTCAAAATATGGCATTTTGGGTCGTTACCATTTGTGCCGAGTTCCATTTCGGTAGCTTGAAAAACTAAGGGCAAAAGAGGGGCGCTAGTGATCTCGTTGACGTACGGCATTTCAATTTACATTAAATAAAGTGGTTTCTTTTTTAATGTTTCATTTCGCCGTATATTTCATCACTTTCTCAATGAAATAATTTTCAAAATGTAAAACGAATTTTGTTTGTGTTTGTTTCACTTTGTTTTATTTACTATGTGCATTATGTTTTCTCAAAATCAGAAGTTGTTTATTTTTATGTTTTGTAATAATAACTAATTTTAGAGAAAAGTACTAACACATTTTTAGCCTAAAGATTTTCAAAAAATACATTTTACACGTAAATTTCAAACTTTAATGTTGATTATTCTAAACTTTTGTTATTGTGGCTTATCGTGTTCTTACAATAAACCGTTCAATTCATTGAGCCTTTGTGCAAGCATAGATAATATTCCGTCATTTTTAGATTATTTTCGAAATCGTCATTTCTAGAAAAATCCCCTATAGTACAATATTTACAAATAATTAAACAGTCGTTTTATAGAATTCTCAAATAGTTACGTTTTGGAGTAATAAACTATAAATGCATGAAAATCAATATGTGCCCATATGCATATTAATTCTAAAAATAATTAGGTAATTTTCATGAGTTAAAAATTAATAAATAGTTTTTCCTAGAGAAATATTTAAGAAATGACTACTTCTATTGTTTTTTATGCTATGAAAAAAGTAAAAATATGAGTATCCTACTTATTTAAGCATTTAAAAAAAAATGACAATTATATTTCGTATACCTATTATAAATAAATATAAATAGGTAATATCCTAAAAGTTAAATTTGTATAAACTGAAAAAAAAATTAATTCCACTATGGCCTATCCAAACCTAAATGCAATTTACGTCATCAACAAAAAGTTACTAGATTGTTTATTTGTAATTCGGTTTAAAGTTTGAAAAGTGACATATTCTATACATGATTTACTTGCGCACATATTAGATAGTATAAAGAAAGACTACAATTTATTAGAACTGTCAAAACACGAGGTACGAGGTGACAACACTGTGTGAAACGTCATCATCTAGTAACTTTGTGTTGATGTCGTGGATTGCATATAGGTTTGGACGAATTATACCTACCTCACGAATAATATTACCTACAATTTTTAACAGGTAGTTTTGAGACAATGCTGCGCGATTTAAGTGTGTAGCTTGAGTTACATAAAACAATAGATGAATAGGAAGACAATTGTATGTAAACAAGTAGACTAAATGAATAATTAGTTAGTGAGGACACTTTTTTAAAAACAATTGCCAAAAAGCAGCTAATCGTCAAATCTATGTTATCTAATCAGTCAACTAACAATAAGTATAATAATATAGAATTGAATCCAAAATTGTTTATTAGGTACTTAAAATATCATAAAAGAAAACAAGAGAAAGTGTTATACAATTTTTTTTACAAATGTTAATAAAATAGTCGTTTAACTACTAATAAATTAATTACCTAATAAATATGTTACGCCTTTTATCAAAATTTGTTAATATCAATTAAATCGTATACGAGGTTTTAATTCTCATTAAAACGTAATTTTTGACACACTTCAATTTTATATGTATGACATACCTACATATTTGTCAGGATGTTATTGTTAAAGAAGGCGATTATAAAAGTATTGTATCTAATTATATTTTATTATTAGATACGGTTTACTTGATAGGTAGGTACGTACCTACTTACACAAATCCTGCATTTTGAAATATCTGCTTTTTTAGTAATGTTTTTTTATGACGACAACGAATATTAAGTAGGTACCTAAAGTATATTTATAAAGTGTAAGAATTCTTATTAAACAAGATGTTTTGATAAAAACCCAAAGATTGAGATCTGAAGATTTTTTCAATAAATAATTTGCGTTTTTAACAAACTGCCTTTTTTGTTTTTCAATAGTAAGTAACTAGATATTAAATTAATGAATTTGCTACTTGTAATAAAACTTTCGATCCTTCCTAGTTCAGTAATTGATTGATACAGGGCCTCATATTCATATAACATTTCTTTCTCGGAATAATCTCCTCAATAAGTTGCCAAAATTTTCACACTCGTTATAAATTATCCTGTACATACTTTCTTAAGATGTAAGAATTTTATTGTTCGTTTTTACTCAATGTTTCTAATACACAATACCATTTGATATTCTATGAATGTTCTGTTTGAACATTAACGACGTCCACTGGATATCCATTTTAGGACCATTAGTCACAGTCCTGGACAAGCAGGGGATATAATGGACGTCCATAATAAATAACATTAATAACGTTGCGATCTTTGGTTGATATATGAATTTATTCTTTTTAATTTATTGCTTTGTTGGATATAATGAATTTCGGCTATAATGAACCATTTTTAGTGTTCAGTAGTGGTTCATTATAACCGGACACTGCTGTATATGCAATATAAATTAAATTATTCGATGAATAAAATACATTTGACTAAAATTTCTTCCGTATTTCCATTTTCTGGACAACTATTAATTACAATTGGATAGAGTCCAAGACGGCGCGGCGCCTTCCAAAAATAATCATTGTGGTTGTTCTGCACTCTATTTTTACAGTTTACCCATATTAGATATAAGAAAATGGAATAATAACGTGAATGTCAGTTCTAAAGAATAACTACGATAAATGGAGATATAAGTATTCTCAAATTATCTCGTATCAAATCGAGTGCGGTATTATAGATTCATAGTTTCAATAACAGATATAGTACTTTATCTGATAAAAATACGGAGGTATATATTACTGCATACACTTCGTCCAAACCTATATGCAATCCACGTCATCAATAAAAGGTTACTAGATGATGATGTTTCACAGAGTGCTGTCACCTCGTACTTCGTATTTTGACAGTTCTAATAAATTGTAATCTTTCTTTATACCATCTAATGTGTGCGCAGGTAAATCATTTATAGAATATGTCACTCGCCAAACTTTAAACCGAATTACAAATAAACAATCTAGTAACTTTTTGTTGATGACGTGAATTGCATATAACTTTGGATAGGCCATACCTATCTACGAACGAAAATAACTTCTATTGGATAAAACGTGAGGCAGAAAGCCCTATCCAAACCGGCGGCAACGATTTCAAAGGCGTTCGTTAAAGTAATCCCGAAAGACGTTTAGGTTCATAAAAGAACCTTAACATGACAGTAGTCGATTTCAATTCCAAATAAGCTGATGTTTCAATAGATGACACGTACAAAATCAATCGAATTTTTTTTAATTAAGTTCTATCGAAAAACTATAACGATGTGTATTTACCTTGGCGTGAAATAGTGATACCTAGACCTACCTATTTACATTAGTTTAATATACACTTAAAAGTAATCGAAAACATAATTTCTAAACCTTCATTTAAAAAAGATATTTAATGGCTAATATTATGGCGTTTGTTAATTAAGAAGTTTGATTCCAAAATAATTATAAGTCCAAAAATGCACATTTTGAGATATCTACGTTATTTTGCTTGCACATATTTGTTATAAACTATATAACGATAAATTTTGATATATGATTTTCATTGTCCTAAACCCAACCAATCCTACAGAAAATTGTGTTTGAAATATGCATTTTTTTCCAAAACCTGATAACAAGCAATATTAGTATATTTCTAAACCGAATATATTCACAGGACAATTAATAGCTAGCTGTACGTGAAAATAAACATGATTAAATTATTCACAGTGGGACGTGATTTTTATTTAAGTACAACTTTAATAAAAATCTTCAGAAATGCTCCAGGGTAATAAAAACCTTTAACTGACAAACAACCCTTAACAAAGTGAAAAATAAATGTGCCCTTTTATCGGTGACTTGTATAAATAGGTACATACCTATTAAGCGTAATTATATAATATTAAGGGCCGATCGTTACATCTCCCAATAAATTTATTTGATAGATATTCACCATAGAAACCTTTGTTCAAACAAGTTGTTTCCATGGCAAATATCTGTCAAATTAATTTATTGCGAGATGGAAAGATCGGCTCCAAAAATAATAAAAAGGTAACGATTTTAAAAAATACCAATAGGTATTAAGTAGATGTATATTATTTAAAAATATAAAATATTTTATTTAAAAAGAAAAAATTACAGCAAAACGAAACAATATGAATTGTATGGGGAGATGTATGGGCATATGTAGGGGGGTCCCTTAGTGCCGGACGCTTATAACTTTTCTTAAATAAATTTAAACAAATATATAGTTTTTAATTCTGCGTTATTTCTAAGTTAACAATATTAGACATATATCGATTATCCTCGCCCCTTTACAAATTACGCGGAATAACGGCTTATTAACAATTGCGATAAAAACCGTCTCTGCCCCACCCTCAACATCTACATCCATCAGAAAAAAAAACCTATTTTTATATACTTAATCTAATAAAATTTAAATAATGTTACCACGTGTTTAAGTAAATTAATAGGCATCATTTAAAATAAAATACATACTTATTTCTAATAACTAACGACTCTTTCTTTATAAAAATACCCTGTACATAAAATGAACGATAAAGATTATAGGTGCGGTGATTTTTTTATGTAAATTGTGTGTGTGGGCGTGTATCTTGAACTTGACTTTTACATACAAAGTTAGAAATGTTGGCTACAGACGAAATTTTTGAGACATGATTATAAATAATATCATGAACGCTTCAATTTTATAGAAACTTGGAATCGTATTCAAAAATAAGTTTATGAGTATATCTTTATGGTTTTAAATTACTACAAAATGCTATATCATCGATTCGGTATTTACGTAAAATTCAGCATTATGCATTTAAGAAAAATAAATTTTAATTCTTAGAGGACAATGACTTCCATAAAGGTTAGCAATGAAACTTAGCTTAAACAGGTGATAATTTTCATACAAAATAAAAGTACTTACCTAGAAAAGATCCAAAATTTGTACAGTTAAATATTCATTAGATTTTTGCACTGCAATTCATATCGTAAACACGCCAAACACTAAACTTGCACAAGGTAAATGCGTACATGACGTAAACCGACATTTGTTGACGCCGTCTAATTGTAAGTTTGAATCATATCTTTAAAACGGCCTTTTAAATCGTTTTTTAACGAATACCTTATTTTTAGACGTTCACAAAAACACAGATGAATAGGACGTTAAATAAAATGAATCATTAATAATTAAAATTGAGGTTATATCACCAATTGTAACTAAATAACTGTCGAAAATCCCTATAGCGGTAAAAAGCAAGCCTGGCAATCAATAAAACGACAAGCGGGAATTTCGAGAATTTCAAATATGTTAAACTTGAACGTTGGAATTTTGGGACATGTGGATTCGGGAAAAACTTCTTTAGCAAAAGCTATTAGTGAGATCGGGAGTACAGCGGCATTTGATAAGAATCCACAGTCGCAAAAAAGAGGAATTACTTTAGATTTAGGCTTTAGTTCGTTTACGATTGATGTTCCCACGCACATACAACATTTATCACCAACCGCAGTAAAAGTTCAACTAACTTTAGTCGACTGTCCTGGCCATGCTAGCTTAATACGTACGATAATTGGCGGAGCTCAAATTATAGATTTAATGCTTCTCGTTATTGATATTACGAAAGGTATTCAAACACAAACGGCCGAGTGCTTAGTTATTGGAGAAATCACTTGCAAGGTTTTGGTTGTGGTTTTGAATAAAATCGACTTATTAGAGGAAGCAAAGAGATCACATTTTATAGAAAAAGTGAGTCGTTCATTTTATATTGTAGAGTCCTTCCGAGAATTTTGAATATTTTGAAATTAAATAAATGTTGTAGACGACCAAAAAATTGAAACAAACATTATCGGCAACATGCTTTGCCGAAGCACCCGTTGTTAGTATTGCTGCAAATCCAAAAACTAACCAGACACCTTTAGGTATCGACGGCCTTGTTGAACAAATATCGAAATCTATTTTTATTCCTTCAAGAAACAAAGATGGACCGTTTCTATTTGCAATCGATCACTGTTTTGGAATTAAAGGGAGAGGCACAGTTTTAACTGGAACTGTACTGCAAGGGACGATCTGTATCGATGATGTAAGCTTAATTATCAATTATTGATCCCTATAATATTACAGTTTGTAAATGCATACAGTTTAGTAATGTTTTATTTAATGTTATGTGGTATTCTTTTTATATCTGCTATATATGTACATACATCTCATTTTTAGATAGTTATTATACTTGTATGAAACGGCACCTGCATTATCAAAATAGTATAAATATTGAAATTTCAAAATATGCATTTATAGAAAAATATTACAATAAACTCTGACTAGTATACAAATAGCTATATAATCAAAAATCAATAAAAGTATAGTCATTACTTATATGTTTTATTACATAAACAAATTGGTGAAAGTTCACCGAAGGTTGTACTTCTACCTCTATTTTTTGGAACAAGTTTTTACAGTTAAAAATTCAAAAAACTAAATTTTAAGTATTATATTATATTTATACTCAATTCTGGCTAAATAAAAATAATTTTATTCACTATTTTTTTTTTTTGATTCTAGGTAATAGATTTGCCGGCCATAAACTTGACGAGAAAAATTAAATCTCTACAAACATTTCGACAACCAGTGTCCACAAGCTCAGCTGGAGACAGGGTAGGAATGTGTGTAACACAGTTTGATCCTCAATTAATAGAACGTGGAATTGCCTGCCGTCCTGGTCTGGCAAACTTCATATACTGCGGCATTATTTCAGTACACCGAATAAAATATTTTAAAGGCCATGTAAAAAGCAAAGCTAAATTTCATATTACTGTTGGCTATGAGACATCGTTAGCGACCGTTACTCATTTTAACAACGAGAATGGTGAAAATTTTGATTTTGCCCAGGAGTTTCAATATAAAGAAGAATTAAACGAAAGAGCCGAAAGCGAGGAGAATGTAAAACGATACTTATTACTAGAATTTGAAAGGCCGGTATTGGCCGTTAACGAGTGTACAGTTATTGGGTCTAAATTAGATATGGATGCGCATGCTAATCAGTGCCGTATCGCATTTTGGGGAAAACTGTTGTGTTTTTCTTCAGATAAGGATTACAGGAGCAAATATTTGAACGGCATGAGAATTTATAAAAACAAACAAAAAATGGGCGTAATCAACGTGCAGTTAACGAAAATACAGTGATAGTGAAAAACATGTTTAAAAAAGAAACTAATTTAGATCTTTTTTTGGGCCTTAATGTGTCGTTTTCTACAGGTGACGTTGGGGTAATTGAAAGTTCATTTGGTCAGAGCGGAAAGATTAAAGTCCACGTTAAAAATGGTTTAAGCGCAAACACTATGAATATTTTAAACAGTAAAAATAAGGATAGATCGGTAAATGATGAATTATTAGAATATACACCAATAGATGTTACTCTTTCTTTTAAAAAATATGTATTTAATGCTAATAAAAAGATTGTACAGTAAATGGTTTTAATTTAAAATTCCCGCTGAATAGTTATGTAGACTTTGTCTAGAGGGCGCCAGTGTATTAGTTCTTGACTCGATCAAAAAATAAACAGAATAACCTGAACCTCCTCTTCAAAGTAAATTTTCTAAACTTATGAATGAAACAGTGGTATTTGTTTATTGTCCATTATGAATGTTAAATGTTCGTTGTTAATAGTGCGTGTTTAATTGTGTTTACTTGCATTTACAAGAACTAAACTACAAGTGCCATTGTATTTCTATTGTGTTAACGACCAAAAGGTAAGAAAGAGACTTAAAATTTCAATTCACTTGTTTAATGCGGAACGGTTGTTATATGGAAATGATGAATTGTTTGATTTTAATTTAGTTACGATTATTTTATGTTGAATAATACTGCGATCCCTGAGAGGGTTAGTGTAGCACGTGTACGCCGGTGTTATTTTTGATAATTTACGCTATCGTCTATACTTACCTCTGCTTAGTTTCTATTTATAATATTCCGTTATAAATATAATTTAAAATTATCACGTTCGTTCATTAGTGTGTATATTTCTTTTTGGCTCTTTTATTTACTTAAAAATACTTTCTCAGTTCGGTCTTCAACCAGGGTTCTATTCGCTTTAAAATTTTAATATTCACGTTTACGTTGAACGATGTAGAATAAAAGGGTGCACTTTTTGTTGCATTTAGAACTCAAATTAAGAAAGCTTCACTAGTCTGGAACGATAGATAATCTGTTAATTTACGGTCTAGATGAGTTTTATAAATAAACTTAATTAGCTGTTGAATACCTACATCGAGAAATTGGATCAAGTGTACCTATCAATAGGAAGTTTTAATTGGATTACGAACATTGTAAGTTGTACTTTGTTTTGGATATTTTTTAAAGCAAAAATTGATTTTGTATTATTTTTTTTTCGTGTAACAGACATCTGTATGAAAGTATCAATCAATTATTTGATTGAATAATGAAATAGTTATTCAAATATCTATATATCGAATATACGAGAAATCACGTATAAAATTGAGTGTACTATTTTTAACATAGAAATTCTGTTAAATATAAAATAAACTCTTTATGATACATATGTCCAACTTATCATACGTATCATACTTACTGTTCATCTATAAATTTGCGTCGTTCCTATCATCTTCCGTTCCTGATAGTACTTCGGAAGGGTCAGATCAGTATAAAATTTGCGAAAATCGAAAATATGTTTTCACTGTAAAAAATAGTCTGAAGTTTGTAAAACAAGGAGCAAAAGGTCTCAAGTATAAATTCTGGGTAGTTTCCGAGTTATAAAGCCGACAACGAACCTACACATCGGTCAAGGATTTTTACGATATCATCTTTAGTTTGCAAAATATTTTCACAATTTAATGATTTAATTCACAATTTTTGTGCCAAAACTCAAATTAAAAGTTCAATAAAAATTTTTTTTTGAGTCAAATTGCAATAACTTTTGAAAAAGCTCTGTCAAAGTTTAGGAACTGCAATACACTTCTGGATCTGGAGACGGTTGGAAATACACACTTAATACTAAATTTATTTTTTTTGCTTGGTTTTTGAATAATCTATAGCTTCGTCGTGTAGTTGATTAAGTCCGTAAGTCCACAGCTTCTTTATTTGTTCGGTAATTCACGCTTAAAAATGATCTATACCTTTTTTTTCCGCTGGTTTCACCGATCTGGCCCCTTAATAAAACAACTGTAATTGGCCTCTAAAGTCGATCTATCGTTTTGGCTTTCTCACTTACTCCGCGTCACCTAATAATAATTTGTCTGTCACGTACGGTGAAGAAACAAATTAGAAATTAATTAAGCAATTGAACACAAGGTAATTTTTGATTTAACAAAAAAATTAACTGTCATTAATATTAGGAATAACTTATCGATCGTTAAGTACTAATTTCTTTTTTGCTATTAACCTCCACTCACGTCAATCACAATTTTAACAATAATTTTTTACTTTTAATAAATGTAACTTCGTATAAATGAATTAAGGAATTATGTAACGACTTATCCCTGAGGTAAAGTTATTGTTTTTCAAGATATAGTTTAGCTACTAATTCGCATATTTTTTTATAGAAAAATAGTCGTAATTTGACTATAGAGTCAAATGAAAAAGAAATTGTACCCATAAGCAATTCTTCTTCAAATTTAAGCTTCTTTTCATGCTATCGCATCGCTTCCCCACATTTCGACGGTTGTTTATGTACATTAAAAATAGTATAAAACTGATTTTTTCTCCATTTCATTATTTCGATTATAGTATTCGATTTTTAATGCCTAGAATCTAGTAAAGTATTTTGATTTTTGTATGTCAATTTCTGTCTTGTCCTTTTTTCGTATGTCGACAAGAAATTTCGTACCCTATTCCAAGTTTCTAATTTATATCTAGATCTCAGTCGAAGACATCGTAAAAATAAATACATATCTGCATATCTACTGAATAATCTGTACCTACTTATTTCAAATTCACAAATGCTAGGTCTATACCAGGAAAAGGTTCTTTTGTAGTTATATTTTTTGACTTTAAAAATGCTATTTATATTTTTTAAAACTTAGTTTTGCTTATTATTTTCTATTGTTCTGCGTAAGCAGCTTAACATCGAAACGAGTAATCCGAATAAATTATAGAATATTTTACTGCGCTGTGGCGAGAGAAGTCTATATTTTGTAGCTTTTATATTATTTGCGTTGATCGTAATAAAATAGAATAATAATAATCGATAAACATACAAAAACGTATTTTTTATAAAAATAAACTGGCTTATTTTCGGTATAATATTCGCTACTTTGAGATACATTTTCGATATTATATTACTAAGTTAATATTACACCCAACTCTTTTTTACACGGTCTTACATTTTATAAAATAACTGAATTTATAAAATCTACTTATGACATGAAGATAATTAGGTACTTAATGTTGCAAGTAAATAATTCGTAATTGCAGTGGTTATAAGAATTTGTTTTCCGTCTCTGTATGTCGAATGTTTCCCGTCCTGGTAACAACTGTAGGCCGACAGATGTATCCTAGTGAATACAAGACTTTATCTAGTAATGCTTAAAACCTTCAACATCCGCTGAGAAGGTCAACTGTTAACGTATTTTTCTAAGATAATTATACAAACGTTTCAAAGACAACATCTGTGCGCTGGCAGTGTCATGAACAATCTATTATTTTCGAAAAAAACATTTTTACCCACTTTTATGGATAATTTTGACGTACGAGAATAAGTTTCTCGAACGTTATATACGTTATAATCACCAACAATTATCTTATCTTATGGGTTGCATGGTGGGACTTTTAGAATAGTTGGTTATATCCCGAGGTTCGCTATAAGCAGGTTCGTTATAAGCAACTTAAACAGTAATTATAAAAAATATTAAAAATAATTCCTAACATTTTTATTATTATTCTTATTATGTACCTCTTTTATATAGTACAAACTTAAACGTAATTATTGAATAATATTCGTAATTCACCGTTGTTTTCTACCAACATTAATAATGATAAAAATATTTTTTTTGGCACTTTTTCTCTGTTTTATTTTAAATATATCGCCGAGTTATTGATTTAAAAATATGATCGTGAATATCCTTCGAAAACAAAACATTGGGCGAGTTCAGCGGACCTCGGCGGCTGAGCACTGCCACGCAACAATTGCATGTGATTGGAAGGTTTAAATAAATAAACCAATAGCGTGCATTGCCGCGTGGCAGTGCTCAGCCGCTGAGGTCCGCTGAACTCGCCCGTTGTTTCACTTGTTTTACCGATTAAAAGCTCTTCTTCGGTTGGTGTCGAGGACTGGAGTTAAACTATGTCGAGGGTTGGCATTGGGTTGTCGAACGTTGGTGCCTGAACAACCTCGAGATTTTTATCGTTTTAATTATGATGAGAAGAATCAATTCATTTTTATAAAGGTTTTACTTAATGGCTAACATTTCAAAGTAACAATCGCTAGTTTTAGATGACCCAACAAACTATTGTAGTTTTACACATAATGACGAAGATTTTACGCAAATATATTTTAAACATGTTGAGCATTGGGCATTTTACTTTAAATAACTTGTTGAAAATTCAAACAACGAATGACCAAGATAAGTTGGTACCTACCTATACGATAGCTCATAAAATTGTTTATGTCTCGTGTCTCATTCGTAGATGTAAATTATATGTATGTTATAAAATCATGTTGCGTGAAATGTTTGAAAGTGAATATAGATAATATTATAATTATAATAAATCCCCGAATTTGGTATTGAAAACTGAAATTTTTGTATCATTTATTTATTAGATATAAAATTATCAATTACTTATGACGTTTATAAAATAATCTAATATTTGAAAAAGGAAAAGCAATTTCCACTTTGAAACGATTTATAGTTTTAAATGGTGTTTATTGCATGTTTTTTTTTATGTAGGTACTTATGTTCTTCTTTTTTCGTAAATATGTGGCTAATTTTTCAATTATCGTTACTCACGATAGGTTCCAATTTACGTCAGCAATAAAACCTAGTATTTTTGCAGTAGGTACTAATAGCTTATAGTCTTTCTTTGCCATGTCATATATGTGCAGGTAAATCATCGATAGAATATGCCATTTTCAAAACTTTAAACTGAATACACAACAAATGTACAATTTTCGTAGCTTTTTATGCATGACGTGCATTGTAACCTGGCGTGAGTAACGTATACTTGAATGCAATTTTTTGTACGCTACAGAATCTGTTAATTTGTTAAATAAGTACTTTAAGTAGGTAACTTATTTACTTATTTCATTTACGTAATAGCCTTAATTGTTTTACGAGTGATGAAAATAACTTTTCTTTTGAAGCGTGATAGGTAACAGTTAATACCAACCGAGGCGCAGTCTTTCTTAACTGAAAAGTTATTTTCAATGGGTATTTTGCTTAGACCCCTGGACATGAAGAGTGTCCTTTGATCTTTCCGTTCCTTGTATTAGTGATTTAAAAAATAATTACAAATAATACTACAACGATACCAGAACAAAATAATCAGGATCATCACAAATGCTCCTTGGTATGTTCCTAACTGGTTACTACAACAGGATGTTCCGGTACCTACAATTAAGCAGGAAGTCCAAAGTGCCAGTGAAAAATATCAAGCGAAACTTAGGGTGCACCCTAATGATTTAGCTGTGGCGTTATTAGACAGACAATATATCCCTCGACTCCAAAGATGTGACCCGTTAGACTTACCTAAACGATTTTTAGATTAGGTTCAGTTATAGTTTAAGTAAGAAACTCAATCAAATTAAGTTCAACTAACCCTTACATACTACAGAATACGAAGTAATATCAGTGGATATTACTTCCTCATGCTATAAATTATACCAAACAATTTACTGAATGTATATATATATATACAGATTGTAAATACCCAATTTAATGAACATGTGAAAAAAAAATGTGCAAATGACGTAACGCCGCGCGCTGCAGCCAAAAAAAAATATTTTGCTTATTATAGCTTATCCAAACCTATATGATGTCACGTCATCAATACAAGGTTACTAGATGATGACGTTTCACACAGGTCGTCACCTCGTACCTCGTATTTTTACAGTTCTAATAAATTTTAGTCTTTCTTTATACCATCTAATATGTGCCCAAGAAAAATCATCTATAGAATATGTCACTTTCCAAACTTTAAACCGAATTACAAATAAACAATCTAGTAACTTTTTGTTGATGACGAGAACATCATATAGGTTTGGATAAGTTATACCTATGTCTCTTGTAATTTCTAGATTTTATAAACGTTTCTTTAGATATTATTTAAAAGCAAAGTTTCATTTATAAAACAATGCCAAGAAGGCATATCAAACAATCTAAAAAAAAAGGTAATTACAATAATTTAAACTTAAATGTCAAGTTGAATTATGTGAAACGATGTAGTGACCTTATTTCTGACATTTAAATATTAGCAATGAAGTTCTTGAAATCGGCAAATTTCGGAAAATCGATATTCTTTCGAGGAAAATTTAAAGTGTCTGTATAAGGAATTCGGTGAGTAATAATATCCGTAATACCCCTTCTTATAGTTCAATTCAATTCGAATACGCCCTATCTACCTACTTAATATTAGAACAAGTAGAACACGCTCATTAAATATTTATGAAGTATCGTTGATCAAAACTTCTAGCGCTTTTTTTACTTTTAACGTTAAGATTTTTTCAAGTTTGTATCTATTATTTAAGGATCGCCTCATACCCGAGCACTCTAGCCAGTGCTTAACGGTGGTTTCTTAATCAGGTTCTAATTCGATCCCTAGTTGTGTTATGAGCAGTACCGCAGCTGGACTCAAGTCTTATCAGCCGCCGCCTATCGCGCTGGAGGTCCTGGCTAGCTTATCTGATTTTTCATTGCCATTCTCGCCATGGTGTCCCGGTACCCACACCAGTTTTAAACTGTCGTATTTTCTCAGTTCGTCCAGTTTTTTGTGCCAATTCAGAACCAACTTGGATTGCAGTTGATGTGACTGACCTTAATGCTTTAACTACCGCTTGGCTGTTGCTCACGATAAAGATTCTCCTCTTGTTATAAAATATCTGTGTCATGATTTCGGCGCACGTGGTAATTGCTAGTATCTTGGTCTGGAACACCGTCGCCAGTCCGTCCAGGTTGATTCCAATGGAATTACTTGTTGCCGACCTAATCCCAATATGTACTTAAGTACACTTTTGGTCTTAAGTAATAAATGTTTGTGGAATATTTTTATAAGTTTTTCTTATTAATTTAAAAATAAATTGTTTCGTATAGGAAATAATGAACTATTTCCAATTTATTACGATAATGTCCAATGATCTGTAAAAACTCGACGTTTTTCCTTTCGCCTTTGAAACAACTTTATCGAATACAGGGATGATTAAATCGAAGTTTCCAATTTTCTACAATTCAAGAACTTTACTACACGCACCGTTGAGCTTTATAATATACTTATTGTATTCTTCAAACAAAATATAAAGTTGACGTCCATTTATTTTTTTGGTGTTTTAATTGATTTGTTTTTCAATTTTAATTTTGTGTCACAAATAAACTAAATTTGCATCTTAAATTGTTTTTTCGTTGGAAATCCATATACTTAACAAACAAAGTTATCGTCTGCGTCTGTATAGTGTCAGGAAACATTAAGAGATCTAAAACAATATACTGGTTGATTTAGATTCTCGTTATTTAAGTGTACATACAAATCCGTTTTGTTCATAATGCGAAATTAATTGTTGTATATTCGGTCGCGAAAAGTTGCCTTTTCAAGGTGACATTTACAACCAAACTTATTAACAATAATAGTAATCAAAGATTAAATGAGATTTTACTTATTGGCGATAGGATCGATACGGAATTGTTCGGTGAAATAATATTGATAATAATTTGTCGTAATTTTGGAGAATCAAAAATTTAAATTAAAGATCTCGTTAGCAGTTAAAGCCAAAAGTAATTTTCGGTTTGATAATGTGCGGATATAATGGAATACTATATGAGGTTATATAAGCAGAGCTTACAGAGCTCTCAACCATTATAGACTTGGTAGTTGCCTTTGTATGTGATTAAGTGTTACAAGTTTAGTATTCAATTTGTGAAATATTTGAAAATTTCTTGAAATTTCATTAAAGGCAAGTAAATAGTGATAACTACAAATTACATTATCTCTTCTGCCTTTGTTTCCTTTACGAAACAAGATAATGGGTTAGCCATTATTTTCAGGCACAAAGATATCAGTTTTCCGTATTATGATTATTGATTTTCTTCAAGGACGATCAAAATCTAACTTAAAAAAAACTTTTTGTGTTAATTCATCATTTAAATGAATAATAAATTTTCAATAAATTTATGTTTATACATATAATAATTCATATAATTATTGTTTTAATTTTATTAAAAAAATTAAATAGTATCTAGGTATAATATAAATTAAATAAATATTCATAGGTACATTATATCATTATATAGATATTATTTTAAAATTTTATGTTTTACACAAATAATACTGATTAATAATTACTTATAAAACGGATGTTATTCTTCTATTGACACGCATATTTATTGACGACTCCCTATGTAATTTACTAAATGGAATTATAGCGATAAATGTAATTTTCGAATATCTCCCATTTGATTGTTTTCGTAAGTCTAGACATTTTAGAATTTTATATACTTATACGTCCAATTAATTCTAGTTTTATCTATCAAAATAACGAAGTCGCGTGCAGCTAGATATGATTGCACGAACGTGTTTACCCAAGGTACTTAACCACCAGTAATGAATAAAATCGTGTTAAATGAAAATACCAAAATTTATAGGGTGGCCATTTTCTATCTATTCGTATGGATAACTTTTATTACAAAAGATACAGGATCGGCCAAATTCGCAAAATAGGGTAAAATTTGAGGACAATCTATTGGCTTTAAGAAAATTTACTTATCGCCTCAGTCTTTTAAAATAATCTGAAAATTTTGAAATCTTGATTTGAAATCTTTATTTGAAATTTTGATCTATCATGAATCATATATCGCTCCATAATTTTTAACTTTCTTAGTGTTTGTAAAAAATTCGAAAATAAATCAAGACCCATTAAAAGTCTTAATATCTTAATAATTAATCGACCGTTGTCGAAATAAAACCAATTTTCTTTTTCAATGTTAAATAAATTCTTTTTAAAGACTTTCCTGAAATAGTAAATTTTGCATCGTTTACCACGTATTTTGTCGCTAATTGTAAGTATAAACCTTGAAATTACAACAACAACAAATACAACAACGAATTTGAACAAACAAGTTGTCAAACAATTCGAGTAAGACCTAGCTATTTTTGAAAGGACGCGGGGTACCTTTCCGAGAAGATGCGATCCTATCTGCGAGTATTGCGAATATTTTGGATAATCAATGTGTTTTGCGGCGCTAAATTAGCTTAAAATTTATTTAAGCTATCGAAAGAGAAAATTGCTCTTATTTCACAATCGGAAACGACTGATTTTTAGGAACCCATAACGTATGAATGTTAAGATTTTTCAACATATTATGGCGGTTAATACGGTAGATACAGTGAGCTACCTTAATCTTTTTCCATCACCCTGTATATTCTGTTGAATTTACATATACTTACGAGGACGGTCACAAGAGAAACGAGGAGCGTTGGACGCTAAAAAAGATGTTTGATTTTTCAAATGTGATTATTTTTGCGATAACAATCGTTGGTAATGATTTTTTATCTGACATTTAGCAGGTACATTTCCTTTGCTTTGTGGCCGTTGCTCAAAGTTTGATTTTCTCACTGCTATTATTCCTTTTGGCCGCGAAATGATTGAAGAGATAGTTAAAGTAAAACGTCTTACTACGTATTTAAAATCTACGCCTATTTCGTTTGGTTTTTTTTTAACTGGTTTTGTACCCTTCGCTGCTTCTAACCTCTTCAATTACGTTTTATGCAGGCTACGTACATCGAACGATGTACATGCTAATTGAAAATAATTTTTGTAGTAGGTAATTTAATTCGTGTATAATTTTATACAACTATTCAATAAAACCATTTTGGTTAGTAACAGATTTATGGGAATTGTTATTCCAATGGTGTTCCATTCGATGCATTCACTCACAATCACTTTGTGTTCGATCATTTTTGAAGCAATGTATAAAAGTAGATCATGAAAAGTTTGATAATCTCGTGATTTATAATTTTGTAAATTAGCCAAAACGCTTGTGAAAATTTAAAGGATTACGTAACCGTAATCAATTTATTACACAATGATAAATTAATAAAGGTTGCAAAATTTCCGAATGGTTTCATGTCAATTATGGCGACAACTATGTCTGTAGTTCCCATTGTTTGCATATTTGTTGTTCACCTGCAAAGTGCAAGCTCAAGGTAAGCATCATGTGCAACTTGGTAAGAATCGGGTTAGGTCATACACCTCTAGAAAATGTTACGAAACTATGACAAGAACTAAGCACCACAAAACATTCACTGGCCTCTCTTGGTATCCTTTATTGTGTGTAGTTTTTAGACACGAAAAGGTCGTAATTGCATAGATAGTGATTCCGGTCCGGCAATAATTTCTTATTTTAAACAATTTTTTATGTGCGTAATGAAATTGAAAGTGGTGATTAATCGATTATAAATTATTATAGGTAGGCTTTTTGAATTTCCTTAAATAAATGCATCTTACATAAATTCGCCAATTGAATCTATTAATTCCAAGTCGAATTATAACGTGTTACGTTACATTTTGATGTGTTAGTGCGTGTTAAATGAACGATAAAGCTTCATAGAAACAAAAAAAAATTAGGAGGTGGATGTTTTTGTTTCGTTTTTTAATTTATACATATTAATTTGAAAAAAATATATAGGGTAATTACCTACATATGACCTACATATGGTATGTACTTAGATGTTATTTTTAAAATTTTTGAAAGCCCCTAACGTACTTAGTTTTTATTTAAGAAAAAAAATAAGTTAAAGTCTAGGTAAGCAGGAAATAGGGAAGGTTTATTTCGGTTTATGCTATGATATTTTTAGCGAAGGATGGAACATTTCGAATTCTAAATTTAGCAATTCTTTCAATTTCACGTTGGTAGATAACGTGTATATGTATTATTAACATGCAGTTTGCTTATCTACGGTCCACACGGTTTCGGTATCACTGGCGCATGCCAATTTGTATTTAACGTTTTAAGTTTATTAAGTTTTCATTATAATTACGTATTAGTTGGGCATTAAATGACAGTATTAGTTTTATTCATATTTTAGTGTTCGCTTTACTGCTGCATCGAGCACGTGGTGGGTTTGACGGTTTCATGAAATTGATTGGCTTAATCGACATCAGTTTAAGTCAGTTATTTTTATTTACGTTCGTTTATTCGAGAAGCCCAAAACAGTGTCGATGTTGAAACGAAGTGGATCTAATTTTGAGGTACAGCTACTTAATTTAAATAATTTTTTAAGGGTAATGTGCTATTAACGTTGAATCGATATTCCCACGTGTGATAATCACATGTATCGTAATTACTCATTCAATAATGTAAAGAAATAATCAATAAAGCATTGACAGAAACATGTAAGTGTGTTTAAAACGATAAGAATGTACTTTTATGTACTGCATACCACACTTAATTAAAGCTATCTTTTTTAATTATTATTGTTCATTATGTACACAAAAGAAATATTATTCGAGGAATTTATTATGTAGGCTATTTTCAGCACTCTTTTGTAAGGTGCGATATTAAAAGTAACCTTGAATAATATTGAAAAAAAAACTAATGTATGTCCCTAATTAGATTATAACAAAATGGTTTCAGATTTTTAATGGATTAGTGTTCGGTGTGGTTTTTTTGTAGGTATTTCACGCTTTAGCTCTTTTCTTGATAATAAAAAATTACCCCGCGTATATTAAATTTTTAGTAGGCACTTTAAGCACTGACAAATTAAAGATGATATAAATTACACACGTTTCTTTCAATTAAGACAAGTTCAATATGATGTAAGTACATTATAATTACGATGTATTGGTTTTTTAAACATAAATTATATTGCTTTAAAACATTTTTATATTAAGTACAAATTCACAATTGCCCATAAATCGAAACTAATTATCTTCGAATAATTAAAATTTTATAACCCAAGTGTGTCCATCTCTACATTTCTTTTGTATTTAATTTTTGTTTACTAATAATAATTATAATTTCACACTGTATATATTTAATTGCGGCAATACCATCTGTTATGTCAAATTATCGTAACCTTTAAATGAATGACGTACAAATTTCAAGAATTCATTTTCATCTCTCCGCAAACTTTGCGCTGTAAAATGGCAATTAAAACAAAGCTATTACGACAAGGTTTATTGACAGACAAATTATTATCAAAGTGTGAATCGTAACTACACGTGATTCAAATGTTTATTAGTGCGATCTCAAAATATCATAGCCGGACTGGTGCAATTTAGCAGTTTTCTATTGTAAGTGGGTAAGTTTTAGATTATTGCGTAAGTTTTATCGCATTTAGTTTTATACGAATGACCTATTCTTATATTTGAATAAGTGTTATGTGTAAAATTTGCATGAAGAACGAGCGAAGTGTGGGATGAAAAAATGTTTTCTTATTCATTTTTATAGGTTTTATATCAGTTAACATTATATCGAGTAATTTAATTTGTACAAGTATTCACACAAATAGTCTGCGTATTTCGAAAAGCTTTTCTCGTTTACGATTTAAACGATTAACATATATTTAAATCAAATTCAAATATTTTGGAAGGAAAATGAAAATAATTAAGTTTTTAATTTAATCGGCCGACCCTTGTTCTTTTACAATTTGATTTCGAAATATAAAAATGTAGGTAGGCAAACGGCAGAATAAAATTTAACGATAAGACGTGGATCGTTTTCTAGATTAGTTACTCGAGAAAATTGAAAATTTTGTTATAAGTAGGTATATGTATTTTCTAAATATTAGATATAGGCAAGTACGGTGCATGTAAATAAAATTAAAAGAGTTAAAAAATATTTAAAAAGTGGGATTATGCCTTTTAATATTGGCTAAAATATTGCTTTCGCATTTTTTTCCACTAGATATACATTAATAAATACAAAGCAAGACACGGTCGATATTGTAATATGAAGAATATTTTCGTTATTTACTTACTTATTGTTAGTCAAAAAAAAATAGAGCACATAACTTTAATAACATTTTATTTTTCTACACTTTCTTCGTTTTTCTTCCGGATTTACATTCGTATTTAGTTTAATCTTTAATTGTCCTATTTGTTTCTCATTAATTTTCGTTAATTACAAAAATATTCTCCGAATAAATCTTGGAAATATTTAAATAATATAATACGGCATGTGACGTCTTTTAGTGCCGATCTTTCCATCATTCGATAAATTTATATCTAATAGGTAATTACCATAGAAACATTTATTCGAGCAATTGTTTCCACGGTAAATGTTATTGTTATTAGATAAACTTATCGGAAAACTTAAACGGCTGACTTAAATCAAAGAAACTGCATCGGTTGTTGTAAATCTGTTGAATTTTACCCACCTTACGTGCTGTAAGTCCTTAAAGATTTATAATAAGATATCTTTCCATACATCTTATACCTAACAAAGCAGTATTCTTTTCGACGTGTCGGAAAATAATTTTGTTTTTTTTTTTGGAAAATTGTTTCGTTAAACTTCTTCGTTGATGTGAAGCCTTTTTGAGTTTACTGTGTAAGAATGCTTGGTGAGAGTATATTAGCGATGCGAGTGATGCACTTAAATCTCATCATGAATAACATTTGAAGTGAAAACGTAAAAGTAGCGAAATTTTTCAAAAAAAGCTTCTTTGAAAGCTTTTGCGTAGATATAAACAACGGTTTCGTGTTAAAGTCCATCGCTCAAAATCTACGAAGCAATTAGTACTGTATAAAAAAATCAGTAGATACGTATTATATCGGTACCACTAGGGGTTGTTTGAACCTTGGCATTAGAACCATTCTTTAATAGATCATTTTTCGATCGCAGCACTTATTAAGGAGTAAGATGACAACACTAATTTTAATAACAGAAACCAATTACGTAAACGCTTATAAACTATACAACTATAATACCTACTACATACATAACTTTACATTTATATGCTTCTAACAATAAAAAAAGTTGCTAACCGCTGAACAATTGTAATAGAAATAACATGATTTTTAAAAAATTATTTGTATAATGATTGACTAATAATAATAATAATAAGAGTTTAACAGGTGGTTGAAAAATTGATCTTCAATGTCAATTAATAATTAATGTAAGTAAGTGGATAATGAATCGACAAATTATTGCACGGTGTTGGTTAATTTTATATTCATTTAGTTGATTGCTATTTGTTGTATTTGTTTTTCTTAGCGATTTTAATTGCGAAGGACTCTAATAACATTATTGTTTTATTGGGTAATGTTTGCGTGTGTGTTTATATCTTTTATTTCCGTAAAAAATTACATTTACATATTTTATTACTTTTATACATTTACTTGTATTACAAAAGATGGTCAATTTTGAAATTTCCGAATAGATAGGTACTTCTCGTGTATCACTTTTATGTTTACGAAATAAAGGAAGCGAACTTTCTTATTAAAGCTGTAAATAAAGTAATTAACTGGACGTGATCTAAATTGAAATACTTATCTAAATCGAAAAATATTGCCAAGAGAATCTAACTTAATTATGGAATTATGGGAAATGTAGATGTAATCCATATATAATTACTGATATATACGTTTACGTTAAATACATTTTTTCACTGTTTAAATTTCTATAACCGCTTAATTGTTTACATTCCTGTAGGTATTAAATTACCATATCGTGTAACATTAGTGTTATAAAGGACGATAACGCGTTATCCAAAACAGGATGAGTGCGATTGGCCACTACTTCCTAAGTTCCATTTGTTTTTCACGTGTTAACTATAAATAATACATTTTGTTGACTTACTTACATTACGATTTAATAAATTAAAAACTCCATGTACGGAAATATCAACTTCCAATGATTTTACTTATTATCTATAATGGAATGATTCAGAATTAATGCATTTCCCGATAGAAATCTTTTAACACGTTGCCTATGCAGAAATGAATCGTTCAGGAAATGGCGTCATTAATGAAAAAAAATAAACAGTTTAAAATACGCATTCATATTATTATCTTATTATCATCATGATTTCCTGAATATTTTGAATATTAATACACGTGTATATACCTATTTAGTATCTATAATTCACGTTTTTGTTTTAATTTTTATGCTTGTGTTTTATTGTACTTAATATGTATTTAGGTGTTTAGGTTATTGTTTTAAATTTTACAAACAGTAGGAAACGATTTAGTTACCTTTTGGAAACAATCATTCATAAATTTAGTTATACTTATTTGTTTCTGAAATGTTATAAAAAAAGAAAAGGTGGATAGGTAGATATGGAAGGCGCCATAGAAAATGGGACATCAAACTTTGTACAATGTAAAACTGACTTTAAGAATGAAAGTAATTATCCAAGAACTTGGAATACTTTGAATAACGAAACAACAGGTAAATAATAACTTCTGGAGTTTATAGGGGTAAAAGTTGTAGTAAACAGTTTTTACACCATAAAGTATTAAATATTTGTTTGTGAATTTGTCCTTCTAAAATACACCCGCATTTTCGTAGAATTGTATCAGGTAGCTCTTTAGAAACCTTTCAAATTTTACATTTTTGCAAGATTACGCGGGATTTCTTAGTTTTGTGTTCGTGATTTCTGTGTAACGCTTAGAAATGCCGTTACACATGTTTGTTAGTTTTAGACTAAATTTGTACGTGTTTAATTATTATTGTTTGTTAAATAAAATAGTAAAATCGATGCATTAAATGTAGCAAACAACCATTTTTGGATAAATAATTTTCCATCTTGCTCGCTTTATACATTAGTTTTAACAAGTTACCTACAATTATTTTTATTAAAGTTCAATATTTTACTTAGAAAAATATGTAGTTTTCGACACGAAAAGTTAGAAGTAAAATAGAAACAGGACTAGAAAAAATAAAAAAATAAATTGTATGTAAGTAGGTATTGTAAACGGTAGGGTCGTAAAACTACGTTCGGATTATGCAAATTATTTATTAACCTGTGGAGCAAGTCCATTTCACACTACTAAATATTCGTTAAAATCTACTTCAAGATATGTTCCAGTTTCTGTGGCGGCCACTGTACATAACTTTAAATTGGAATTAAATTAACATTCTTTTTATACATCAAGAGAATATTTCAAATTGTTTTGTCTTGATAACGCTGTTATAGGTACATTATGTAGATACTTCAAACCATAAAAAAAACTATTAAGGAAACTCATATAAGTAGCTTTTTGAGGTAGAGTAGGGTTTTCTCGTTTATCTACGTTCATTAACCGACGTGCCGATTAACACAAATTATCATAGCATTAGAAATTGTTAGACTTACTCATGCACACTAGGTACTTATATTCTGTTTACTTTGTGATTAACAATTAGTATGCATTATGTTTAGCAATAGGTATACATATTTAAACTAAACGTTTGTCATGCGCACCAAGAAAAATCAGAAACCATAATATCATTTGAAGCTATTTTATCTTATTTCTGTATTATTTTAGTAGGTACTAGTTCGTTACCTATTCTTTTTAGTTCAATTTTGATGTAAGTTTCTTGTTTCTTAATGTCCTAATTTTTATGAAGATTCGTCCGCGAAATGCCCTAATTAAATATCCGTTTAAAATTTTAAATCAATAGTAATCATAAAACAAACACTACTTATATTATTATGTTAAGTAGGTGTTGTTATTTTTTATTATTTCGCATGTATTAAACTCCGCGTATTTGGGGTTAAAATACAATTAATATTCAATTATGTCAATATAGTTTCTTAATTCGAACTAGTTAAAATAACCTTCAAACTTCTTTTATATCATGTGATGTGATGTGTATAATCATTGCATCAATAAATTTGTTATTGATACATATACAGCAGGCAAAAGCAAAAATCTAAGTTTCGTTTTATTTGCAGATTTGAAGCGAGTTCGTTGTAAAGAAGCTGTGTAGTTACATTAAATCGACAGCAACGGAGACGCGTTATTGTGTGATCGTTCAAACGAATCTCGAAACGTCGGACCTTGGATACCCGATGTTGACTCAAGTTCTTTTCGCTATCACCCGTCTTGGGAGATCGCCTAGAAAAAAATAAGTGTTCTTTTTTTGTTAACATTAAAACTCCGAATAGGTTCAGTAATAGTAATAGTTCAGTGCTACAGTTTACTTTCGAGTGTTTCGCGAATTGACATTGCTAAAAATGAGTTCTTTTGCGAGGAAGACCAACTTGAAGAAATTAGCCTTCTTGGGCTTCGGGAAGATCCCCAAAAATGAAACGGTAAGTTTTCCGATTTTTACACTGTTAATTGAAGCTGGTTTTCGAAAGAATAGTTTACACCATGATAAGCATTTAATAACCGCATTGACGTGTTCAGCATAATATCTATACATGTTGGATGCTGAACAAAAAGTATTACTTTATGGAGGAAATTTACTTTTAATTAACTAACAATAAATTTGTCCAGTGATGGCATTACTGAATAGCCATTTAAGTAATATCATAAAGTACTTCGGCATCGAAATACAGGATGATCCATAAATAATGCGAAAAACTTCGAGGGACGATTCCTTGTCGAAAATTAATGGGGGGGAGGTCTTTTATACATATAAAGTTTTTTTCTAAAACGTTTTCCCTTCCGCCTTTAAAGGATTAGCTCCTAAAGGAGACGTTTCAGGAAAAAACTATATAAACGGCTCTTCTTAATTTTTGACAATTTTCGCATTATTTGTGAATCACCATGTATACATCAATCAATGTAATTCAATGCGTGGCCTATACCATTTACTTAAACGTTCCAAAAACAAGATGCTCGTAAGCAAAGTTCGTCGAAAATGATTGGTGTAGGTACTATAGTGTCAGTTTTAATTCGTAATTATTGCCAAATGAAAACAAAGAAAATTATTTTGGCGTAACTAAGTTATTGTTTACAGACATATACTAATGCTGGTCTTTTATTTTAAAATTAAGACAGTGTCACATAAATAACTATGTTTATTTACTCACAATAGAACATTTTTAATGATTATTGCGTAACCAAGGTTACTGCATTATATTTTTAAATAACTAATTAATTGTACGTATATATATATAAACAGATGTGGTTTTTGTGTTCTTACGATCTTTTTTTTTCATATTTATACAGTAAAACGTCGTTAATACGTTCTTCGAGGAAGCGAACAAAAACCGCGTTTTAAGCGGAAAAGCGTATTAAACGGGAATCGCTGTTCTGCATTAAAATACAAATATGTATTGTTATATGTATATTGAAAATTTGTGGTCTCAAGTCGAATTATGTTATTCCTGACTAAATTAGAAGTTACTAAACAATTTCAAACATGAAAATCAACTTGCTGTAAGGTAACCTTTCTAAAAAAATTGTCTAAAAGCACGACTTTCTCATTTATGCCAAGAAATGTTCGAAGTGTCCGCGTATTAAGCGGGAAAGCCTAGGTACATACGATTAAACGGGAGCGCGTTAAGCGGGATTTTATATAAATTATTATGAAAATGTTCAAGGGACTGATTAAAATTAGCGTATTAAGCGAGAACGTCTTAACAAGATTTTACTGTAATCGAATTTCTAATTATAATATACGTTCATTATTAAGAAATAAGCAGAATAATTTAACCACTGGTTTTAATATTGTACCTATTTGTGTTTTTAAAGTTTGTTCATAATTGACATTTTTATCTCTAAAACAAAAAGTCTACCTTTTTCTGTTTTTACTAGTCTTCCTTATTGCACTAATTTTCAAATACCTAAATAGTTTTTTTCGTTAATTTTTGACATACTATCTCATTATTGACGTTATCGTGTCAAAAATATTTCCAACCGATATTTTACAGTTCTATTCAAACAGGACGGATCGATTTGTCTTATTCGTCTCATTTAAAATTAAAAAAATATTCTAAAATTTGAAATGTTACATATAATTAGGGCGTAAAGTATCTAATTGAAAACACAAATCGTTTTTAAGTTGCATAATGCCACAATGGAGTTTTACAATTAGATCAAAATTTCACAGAAGCTCGTAACGATGTTTAACGTCATTACATTTACCCTTCCGACATTCGGTTAGGAATAGAATTAATAAAATTACTGGATTAGGTAATACCTATAAGGTGAATTTGAAGTTGTGCACGCAAATACTAAATGATTTGTTTAAATGGCATTTTGTTGGAGACGGCACCGCCTACAATATTAGAACATTTTAAGATTATCTCATAAGGTAGTTACAGTTCGGTTATTGTTTGCGTCGGGCGAATTTTCGTGTTAGAATGGAATTGAGGGTAGGTGTTTTCAATTAAAATCGTAACATGTTTTTAGTCTGATATTTAATTTAAAGCTTATATTCGTTAACTGAAATTGAAATTTTCGTTTTTCATTAACGACGTACGAATTAGTAGCAAGTGAATACAAATTGTACTGTGATTACATTTCTAAAACTTCCATTTAAAAGCAATTTATTCTGATTTTTTTAACATTTCCTCGATACGCGTTCTCTTAAAAGCATTCACAAACCAATTTCAAGAAATAAATATTAATATCCGCGTATAAAAAGAGAAGTCTATGAAATGGCGATACGTATGTTTAAGGGGGGGTGAAAATGCCCGTCGTGTCGAGCTTAAATAAAGCTTATAGACTTTTTAATTACGTATAATCTATTATTAAGTTTATTGTTTTGCTCTATCATTATTGTTTGATTTGTTCTTTGTTGTCTTGCTGAAGATATTAACTCATCGACAAAGAATTTATGTAATTCAACGATACGGAATTGGTAATCAGTGTTATCGCGTTGTAATTGATAAAGTTCCATGAAAAATATCCGGATGTATATGTTATTCAAGATAGGTTTAAATACAAATCATCAATAAAACCTCGTATTTTTACAGTTCTACTAACTTGTAGTCTTGTTACATAAATTGTAGTTTACCACCTAATATGTGCGCAGGTAAATTATCGATAATTGAATACGTGAATAATTGAATTACATATACACAATTTAATAACTTTTTACTGATGACATGCATTGGAACCTATCTTGAATAACGTTTAGATATTCGAATATTTCGGATCGATGTAAATATTTACATTGAAACAACGTATTACATTAGCAGTAATCAGCTTAAGCTTGGAAGAAATAAGAATTGAAATTTGTGCCACAACAGGCGGTGCCTTATTTGGATAATCACTAATTTAAGGCAGTGGACAATAAATTAAACAATAAAATATAAGTTACTAATAATTAATTTTCCATTTTTTTTTTTAAATTGTGCCACCTGATCTTAAGGTCGCAGTGAAAAATTGTACAAATCCAAAATTTCATAAAAAAGCGAATAACTAATTAACCGTAAAACCTATGTAAAAAGCAAAAGCATTTTTAGAAGTTTGAAATCAAACAGGAAAAATGATGTAGAATAAAAATGTTTGAGAAATCAAAGATAAAAGTGTTTCCTTTCTTTGTAACCTCGTCCGGGGACATGCAGTATATTTACGAAAAAAAAAATAATTATATTTAATAATAACGAAAATAAGTTTCCATTAAACTCGTACATTAAATGACTTATTGAACTTAAATGACTAATGTCTCTATTATTCGAGTTGAATGGAATTGGAAAAATGGAAACCTATTTTCGTTATTATTAAAAATAATTAATTTGTTTTCATAAATATATAATTACATGCATCCTTAAGTAATGTACAATAACGAGGATTATTGCAAATAAAGCAATAAGTCTAGAAATTACATTTTTGTTCGCATAATTTTAATTGGCCTGAACACCCTTAATAGGTCAAAAAGTTTGCACTACCTCCAATTAGGAGCATGCGAACTACGTTCTATTAGATGACTGTCATACCCACATATATATCATATAAAGGGGTTGAAGGTTTCAATCAGACGATAATCGATTTTGCTATAAAAATCTATTTGTCAACACCTGGAATGCAAACACTACTATTCGATTTCACAAACATTACCTAAACCTTAGGTATTATCTACCCTTGCTCATTGTTTATTATTTAACGGTAGATATCGGTTTATAGTTATTTTTCACTACAATATTGTAGTTGTATTATACAATAGTGTTAGTACAATATTATAATAAGAAATGTCAAGTGAAATTATTTTGCTTATAATAAAAGTAGGTAATATAATAAAAATTCAAACTTTAAAAAATAAAAACCGATACATTTCGCTAGCAACGGTAATACTTGTAAGGTTTACGAAATGTTGGTTAAATCGAACTCGAATTCACCTTTATTCGTAGACAAAACAAACAAAAGACTACGGGCAAAAACACGTACTTATTGTTAGTTCGACGCGTACTTTTATTTATATGAGCTGAAAAATTTTAGTAAATTAAAATAAAAGCATTTGCTCCACTTTATTCGTTGACTAAAGCTCATATCTACTTGTAAAATTCACATAGCGGCAAGCACAGAAGTTCACGTTTCCAACAGAAAATTTTATGGATATCCATCATACCATCAAAATTTAAACGTTTCTAAACCAAAGTCAAACAGTTAATAGTAGACTCTCTTGTGTACTTTCGTGCGCATTAAATGAAGAAATTTAACGATCTATTTTACTTGATGGAGGGTGAATTGTAGAGTACGAAACCACTTCTTGACCACTTCAAAACCATATCCTTCACGCTCCACCATCGCTATCTCACTTATCTTTAAAGATAGAGCTCCCGTTTTGAAACCAAAATATGAAAAATATCATGTGGAATAAAAAAGTTTATGACAATAATGACTGATTTTTCAATATTAAGCGAGATACTACGAAAAAATGCACTTTAAAAATCAACCCTCCATAAACATTGGTCATTCTTTCTGAAACTAATAAGTTCACCGTCAAAATGCTTCAAATAAAATTTGTTCTTCACGCTTTCAGCCTTGATATAATATATATAGGTATATGAACGACCTATATTTTCGTGATCTAGGGGTCGAGATTGGAGAAAATCCAAAATGGCACATCTGGGTCCCGTCATCAGATAGGCTACAATAGTTATATTTTTTATGATAATTCACTTAAATGTGCCTACAAGGAACATTAAATTGTTGGGGAGTTCTCCACGCCACCTTCGAGGCACTTCTCTAGGTGCGTTGTCTGCAAGGACGAGACTTCCCTTAAAGCCCTTATTTTCATTTAAAAAAATTAAAATCCTGAAATACAATTTTTTTTAATACTTACGTAAAATCCAAATTAACATTGCTACCGCTGCGATTGCCACTTGTCTGTAACAGACTAATAAGAGAAAAATTATAAACTTCTAAATTTTTCTTTCTTCTAGTCGTCGTTTTCCCTCTATTGCCAATTTTCAGCGTAGATTCTTCTGTTGGCCGCGAACTTGCATTATTAGGTATCGCGAAAACGCGCGTAAGGTAAAATTTCGTTCGCGAAATGTTTCAGGGGAGCCCTATCCAAGACCCTAACCGAGTCCCTATCCAAGAGCCCAACCAAGAGAATTCAGAGAATTTGTGTTAGAGCTTGAAGGTCCACGTATTTACATTTTATAAATACCTGGAGAGTTAGTCGACAAAGAAAGATCCCACCTTTCTTCGTCGTATTAATCCTTTTTATTTGTAATCCTTTTAGAGAACACAACACACTACACTCGCGCACTCACACGCAAAAAGGCCTTATTAACCGAACGAACACTCCTCGCACACACGAATAATACGACGCCGTAATTTAAAATTCGAACTACTGAAACGAGCACTACCGCTCTGTATCACTAACGCGAAAGATCTGAAGCGGTTTTGCCAGAATTCTAGATATAAATGCATTCGAGCACACGGAAAATTCTTAAGAAATTGCGATTTTATTTTAAAAACATTCCGTTCGTTCGCACATGTACATGACGTACATGTTTTATTAGTTTTTTGTCGGTTTATCGGTCGCATAAAAATGCAATTAAACTTTTATCCGGTTTATGGTTTGTAATAGGGAAATTTTCAATGCTCAAGGGAACACGAATAGTTTTTAAATTAAAAATAGAGTAAACTTATTATTCTGCGGTATAAAGGCAAATAAAAAAGTTAATATAATACGGTCACCGATCTAGGCTTTAAAATTAAGTTATTCAAATTTCTTTATCATTTTTTTTCGACCGCATAATTTCTTTTGTTTCATATATGGTAATATAAGTAAGCTATCAATAATTCTTCTAGTTTCAGTTGTCTATTATTATAAATTATTGTTGTAATTTACTGTTATTACAATTAATGGGCGCGTTCATGAAGCTCGGCGGCTAGGTAGCAATTGCCTGTGATTAGGAAATAATGAAGTGGACCAATCGCGATATTTAAAGATCAGCATTGAAAAAAAATATTTAAATATTGATGCTCGATTTATCCGAAATATGTATTCGGGTAAAGCTTCGGAATATTTATATCTGATGGGATCGAATGTTTTCAACCTTGACCTTATGAAAAAAAGGCCTTTTTTTAAGCCATCAGTATCATAACGAATATTCCTGTACCTTATCTGCGTAGGATGAGGATATACCGCGTAGGTTTTTAGAAATTATTCATGCTTTCGTACATACTTCAAGTACATAGTTCAATTTGGAAGATAATTTTAAATTATATTAAGATTCTGTTATATATTTGACAACACTAGTTTCGTACAACTGAACGAAGATAAGACCAACGCGACCGTAGATTGCGTTAAGTTACTCGGATTATGATGAATGTTCGGAGCCCCTAATTAAAGTCGAAGTTGAGAAGACAATATTATATCCGAATCACAAACTCGATATTACAAGAATACCTTAGAATATAGCACTGATTTGTTTAAGTTAGAAGGGTTGAGTTTCCTGGTCTATACCTATAGGGTACTCTTTAAATTTCTCATTAATATCACAAGGTTTTCAGTTAACTCTATTTATAGATTTTGTAAGGCCAATTTGCCTACCAGATGGGAGAGAATGAAAGCCGATATAGGATCTAATTTAACAACTTCAGGTTGGAAAATAACATTATGGGGTAATATTTTACATAATAAATACAAATTAATTTTAACTTCGTAGAGTTTCTAATTACTTAAAATCTTGCCGGGAAAATTGTTTTAATATTACCACAGTACCAAAATCTTTTCGTTATTCTCGTTTGGCATTTTATCTGAAAATAATTTTAGTTAGACTAATTTGCAGAATGTCTTTCTGCAAATAATATCTGTTTGTATCTATACTTTGTGTTATTTGTATGCTTGTCATATTTTCTTTGACTAATCATTTAAGTTCCTATTAGTTTTCCTTATTTGATTCTGTTAGAAAAAGGGTAAATATAGTGTATAAGTAAAGTGGACGTACTGCACATTTGTGTAGTTCACATAACTGCATTTAACAGGTATAGGTAATTAGAAAATTAAGTATATAAGTTCGTAAACTATTCTAACAAGAAAATACGGACGATAGTAGGCATCAAGACGAACAATATTTGCAATATTGTTATTGTTGGCTAATTTATTGGTCACACTGCAACGACCGATATGATTTCAGAAGAGGACATTAAAAAAAACAACAAAAGTTTTACATATAAAGTAAAACAAAAAAAACGACGACTTTATTGGTATTCTTGTTTCAATTCAAACGTGTATCGATCATTCGGAGCTTAACTTAAAGGGTGCTATAGATAAAAGAGTATTATCTCTGCTTTCGGGAAAGCTCAGCCGGATCTTGTTCACAATTAGACGACCCTAGTGCGCCTTTCATGATAAAGAATGGTCTTCGGTAGCAATTGGAGGGTACCTCGTTTTTTTTGACCGCCCAAAGGAGGCGTATTATAATATACTTGCCGAGAAGGCGCATTAAATACTTATTTACACTAAAATTTCATTAGCAAAATATCTGCAGTTTACTTAGTAACAATTGTTGCAACAATCGTTGCTATGGAAATAAACGTGATTTAGTAGCGACCAAATTTAATCGAATACAATCTACGCGCGCGACCTGCTAATCTTTTAAAAGTTTTTAAACTCGGAAAAGTTCTTGTTCATTTTCTGTGGTACAGGTTTTTACGAAATTAATTTTCAATGTGGAGATGTTGATGTAAGTCGTATTAAAGTGAGAAAGTTTTATGAATTTCAAAAATTTAAAATTGAAAATGTCGATTTACGCAATTTTTCTTGATCATCTAAAATTATTATTCTAAAGCAATAACGAACATTCCTAGTCGATAAGAATTTGACAATTTTTGGAAAATGTTTAGACGGCGGTCCGATTTCACGCTAGAACTATATTGTTGTGACAATCATTAGGAATTTTCTCAAAGTATTTTGCAAACAAACTACCTACATATTCGTAATTACAGGAAAATCAATTAATTCGTTATCCTCGCATGAACTTGAGCGGTTCTCGGTGGCGTCAAGCATTGACATAATAGATATGTAACTGATAGGACATCCATAAATTACCTATCGAAGAACCCAAAAAGTATTTTGAGTTTTTGTTTACTTTTTGTTCTTATTTTTTTTACCTCGACTTGAAGTACTTTTGTAATGATAGACGCAGTACTTTTAAACAAACACTTAAGGCACAAGCATTGGCATGTTTATTATAGGAATTTTTAGAAAAAACGAAAATTCTTTCGACACTGACCTTCGCTGCTCAGGCGTATGGAACTGCATGTGCGCACTGATATCGACCGGTGTCTTCCGAGCCCTTCTGGGCGCGGTAAATTGCCGCACTAGGTCAGTGCACAGTAGACTGCCGGTCGCGATTCGCTTTTCATATTTTCAGCACTACCCCAACGAGCAGACTATTAAGATTTGTGCGCTACCCTTACGCTTAACTTTATGTTAGTCGTGATCTATATCAATTTATATCAATTATATTTTAATCACTTGACGAAAATTTTATTTTTTTTTAACTGCAATTATTAATAATAATATTATTAAAACACTGCAATGATAACTATTCTTAGTTTTTGAAAGTAAAAGTTTGTAAAACTGTTTCCTGTTCATTTTGAGTAAGCATACCTATTGATTTCGAACTTGTTTTTAAAATTCCACAATATCTTGTTTGTATAATGTTTTAATTATGTTTTGGAAGTGGATTAATTTAAAAACTTGCCTTTAATCATAAAATTAATTTTGAAATTCTTCACAATAATTATGAGTATTTATCAAATTTAACGACAATATTCAAAATATTCGAAATTAATCTTCCAAAATGATAACGTTCGTGTTATTAGCGGCATTAAATCGAAAGAATCTTTTAGAAAGGTGCATAATATAAAAACAGTTTGTGTAGTTGAATCGATAAGCACGTGCGATGATCGTTTCCTTTCAAATTTAACGACAAGTAACTGAACATATTAAAACCTTTCAAATATACATACATTGTACTATAAAATCTCCATCTTTAGGGAAACTTTAAATTCTCTTAACGATAAAAATAAAATTATTTATAATAATTACGAATTAATATACAATACAATCTGTGTTAAATATAAAATTATTTCATTTTAGTTTCGAGAAGAACGTAAAAAAATCAAACAGTATGAAGAGGAAAAAAACGGTAATTTCTGTAGCAATGTATTTGTAAACGTACAACGCTACCTATAATTTAAAATCAACTAGTATTAGCCACTGCAGTAATAATAGTATACATTATCGATATGAATCTGAAAAGCTACAGTAATTTATTAAGCGTTACTTCGAAAGATGTTTATCGGCTCATCTTAACATTCTTAAGTAGAATTGCGTAAATGTATTTTGAAGAGTATCGTGGTATTTAGGTAAATTATTTAGCAAAAAAGGGTATTTCGTTGTACGGAAAAAAATACGCCATCGACGTTATGAAAACATAATCCAAATAACTGAAACTGAGTAATGCCTGCACAAAAACCTTCGACAACGGGGCAGCGCTCTATTCTTCACCGTGCAAGAGGCAAGCTTTGGAAATGGATACGAAACTTTAGTTATTCTCAGGTTAGTCACGTTTATCTGCAGCTAAATTGATTTAATTTAGTTGATTATCGGGAATTTTGTCGCGACGAACCTCTATTACCTGTTATTTTCTTTGGTTTCTTTTAATCGGTTTGTTCGAGTAAACTGGATTTGTCTGATCATTTTTGTTTAATGTAATTTTGTTTTCGTTCTAAACGAAAATCAGAAATTGCACTCAGAAATCTATCATACTGATGTGAGAACGAAACTGACTTTTGGGATTGTTTGTATGTCTTTACAAAGGTAACGAATTGATGCACACTTTGTTACGTAATTGATTATTCAGGCTTCGCAAAACGAACGTGGGAAGTAGTAATTAACCTGGCAATAGGTAATCGACGAGCATAATGCTGATGCTGATTATGTTACAATATTATAAGCCATCGCGCTTTATTTGTAATAGGCATTAACTTACAATTAGTTCCAGTTTGATGTTTCCGTTTAAATTATTAAATCTACTGCAAAATATAATAGCAATTACTATAAATAAGAACGTGAGTATCTAGGTACATAGATCCAATTAATTGCTGGAACGTGTTAAGTGACTTGTTTGTTTCCTATTAAACTGTTACCTATTTGCGTGCAAAATAAATTGTTTAGCATTAGTTTGGTAAAGTATTTAACTAATAAATTATTTCCATTAAAGTTAATTAATTTACCAAACATTTTAAAACAGTTAAATTTTTTATTTGGTACATATAGTTACTGAAAAACGATCGCTGTTCCTTCGCATTTTCTCTAAACGTCATTTTAATTGTTTTCAGTTTACTTTTAAATATTACATTCTAATGAGGTTGTTTAAGCTAATAATAAATATTTGATAATTTTTAAATTATCATCTAAGCTTTAAATGAAATGCATACATTGAAAATGTCTAATTTGATTATTTCTAAAGGAAAAGTAAAAATTATCAACTATATCAATAAATATTATAATTATGTAGGTATTTTTATTTAATACGCAGCAGAATTTTTCATAATGTCTTTAAAATTTAAAGTCTGTTAATACTACGACAACCAATTGTTGTAATAGTAATTTAAAGTAGTAATTTTAAGTTGATTATGAAACTGACCCTTAGTATTTGATATGCATAACTCAACAATTAAATATAAAAATTGTTTATAATTTTATTTATGTAGATTGATGATGATATAAGGTTGTAGAAGCGTCAATTTCTCCAACAAGTTTTATGGGATATTGTAAAATTTGTTTGTAGTAGCGCGTATTTTACATATTATAATTTTATAAGTTTCTACATATTTTATTTTAGGGGAAGGTGGCGTAAAATGGGATACTTAACGTTAAAACTTTGGTATAGACGAATTTAATTATCGTAGAAGTTTGCAAAGAAGATATGCTACAGCATGGTCATTAAATTAGTCAAATATTCATCAACAAAAATGAAAAATGAAAAAAAAACAAACTTACATATAGTGATTACAAAATGTCTACAATTTCCCATTTTACCTACATAGTGTAGGTAAATAAGAGGTAAATATAACAGGTAAAACGGGATAGAAATTTAATATAAAAAAAATATACATTTATTATTAAAGACAAACATCACAAATGTTTCATCATTTTTAATATTATTTAATATTACTTCATCATCACTTTCTATAATCTGGTGGAGTTCCATCACCAAATTGAGGTCTCATTCGTACTCGAGGAAAAATTATCATAGGTGGGATAAAAACCCCACTGACGCTCATACAAATGACTGCAGTAGATAATTATCCACGTTCTGCTGATGCGAGAGAACCTACTTGCTTTCTGTCTCTAACAGCAATAATTTTTTATGGTCGAACTGTACGGCAGCAATTCCGGTTTCATCCACATTAAACATTCTTGATGCTGTAAAATTGTGCTTTTCTTGAAGCGGTTCCAAAATGTCGAAAAATGAGTTAACTGCTTCTTTGTTGAAACCTCGAGCCCTTGCAGTAGATGTTGTATCTGGACGTCGAAGAGACAATTTGTTTCTTTTCAAAAAGGAACGCAACCAGTGCCATCCGGCTAATTTTGTTTCATTATTAAAATGATGTTGAATATTATTCTTGACAGCAAGTTGATACGCAAGACTTCGAATAGTTCTTGTTGTTAGTCCATACATCATACCTTTTATGTTATTAGTGTACTCTACCAATTGCTCCTCTAATTCTCTTGAAAATGTTAATTTCCTACTACCAAGCTGTTTCGAAGGGCCTATCGCTTGTTTATTCTTATGTTTAAATCGCCTTTCTAAAGCCGACTTTGAAACATTAAATCTCTTAGCAGCTTTTAAGTAACCACAAGTTCCACTTTGCAGTGCTTCCAATGCTTTAGACATTGCCTCTTCCGACCAAGATCGACGCTCAGTTTTTCTTTTATATGTGGAAGGCATCTGAAAACAAATAAAAATAAATAATTAAACAGTGTAGGTAAAATGGGATGCCCTCACATTTAATTGAGGTAAAATGGGATAGTATCCCGTTTTATCGCAATAAAAATTTCCCATTTTACCCGCATTTGCGTTGCGATTTTTAAACTTACTGCGTAAAGAATTGGAGACTTTCAGAAGAACGCATATACACTACTCGTTAACTTAACCTTTGTAGATAATACTAACGCCCGGTTCCACCACTGCATCTTGAGCTAGAACTTATCTAAGTCGAACTCAAATGTAAGCACGACTCAAGACGAAAACTGCGTTCCACCACGTTTTCACAAAGACTCATCGCCTTGGCTAAGTTGTACGTAAATATGACAACACTGCAGAACTTGCGCGTGATTGGCATCACTTTGCTTTCAGTTTTAAATGTCCCGTACTGCGACAGTAATACAGAGTACGTCAAAATTTAAGGATTCTAGACCTACAGCCTGAACAAATTTCCGTTACTGTTGCGACTGTTTGCGACGTTTTATTCTCGTTTTCATGTTATCCATATTGAGTTATGGACAAAATGAAGCGTGCAATTACACCATAGAGGAGAAGCACCTTCTCACCTCACTGGTTGCAAATTATAAAATGTAATAGAATGTAAAACCAAAACGGACAACAAATAAAGAAAACAGATGCGGCGTGAAGTATACAACATCATTAGTTCAACGCTCAGAGGCAAAATGTGACTAGGAGTAACTGATTCATTGAGGAAACAATGGAGTAATATGAAACAAGAGGCGAAGTACTAAGCAAAGCCAAACATCGCGCAACGTTGTACAGAACTGGCGGAGGACCACCAACAGTCAAATCCGATGATTCGCAATATTTGACCTTTCTCGCGTTCAGTAAGCTATATGATCACGACCATGTAACGGGAATTATATCTGGAATAATTCCACGTTCCATAATAACTTTAGTAATCAAAGATAACAAATTCTAGTCAAACTGTACAGACTTGAACAATGTGAGGTTATAAACATGCAATCTCAATGCTGCTATTATTCACGTTCATGTAAGCTTGACAGCGAACGTAATGGGTCCTGGTTTTTGTGGTGGAACTGAATTATCTGTCAAGTTCAGCTTAAGCTCTAAGCAGAGCTCAAGGCGAGGTGGTGGAACCGGACGTAAGTTCAATAACAATTCAAGATCACAAGCTGTTTTGTTGCGGAATCTTACGTCGTTAACTGTAAATATTATAGTAGTGCTACAACTGAATAAAAGTACTCCCTTCTTTTGCCCAGACTCGCAATTTTACGGTTGATCTAAACAACACTAGCATTCATAGACACACATCATAAGGAAAGACGCGGTGTCATCAGCTTTGCTAGAACGAAAACACTTACGTTTCATTTTATCTACATATCACGTTTTAGGCCACCTTCCCCTACATAATTTATGCATCTAGTTATATTAAATATAAATAAAATAATTTCCAATACCAATAAAAAATTGGTAAAAATTTGTTAATTACGCTTCCATTTTTTATCATTTTCACACGATCATTGTTAAACGTAGGCGTCCCTCATTTCTCTTCGTTTATTGCTGTACTGTGTCGCACTCGTGCATCCTCCGCCCATATTCGTAATTTCATCCCTTTAACGAACCTGGAAATAACCTGTGTTTTTCTTGTTGAACCTGGACGCCGTTGTTTTATTTCTGTAATCGTTCATTTGTTGTAGAATATAATAATTACTTATTATTATTTTAACATGCTCATGTCTACTGCTTTCGTTTGACTCCTATTTACCTACTTGCTCAGTTTCGATCATCCTATTGCTTTCCATTGCTCGTTTATTATATTATCTAATACCTATATACTTATTACAATGTTGACTTTGAATGCCCATTTGAGTTTGTCAAAAGTTAACCGACTAACAAAAATTTTATTTTTCTCTTCAAGTCTTGCACGTTTTTAGCGAAATTGAGATTTTTAGCATGATTTAGTAGCTTACCAATGTGCTTGTCTACTACAACTTGCGAAAAGTTCGTATCTCCAAAAAATTATTCGATCTAAAAAGACGAATATTTACAACTCGAAACATAAAATACTGTAATCCGTTAATTTTTGTCTCCTCTGTAATTAAAGCATTTTGTGAATTATGAGGTTTTGTATCAAGAATTTAAGAACAAAACATCATCTGTCAATTTCATTTAGAATTGATCTTGTTTCTAATATAGATAAGGTCCGAATATCGTAAACATATTTTTTAAAATGTAAATTCTTCCATTACCTAAAATCGATAAGTATATGTATCTAAAATTATCAAAAATAAACCTATTTTTGCTATTAGTTTATTATAACGAACACAATTTCGCTCCTAATATGCAATTGGCATTTTTAATTACAGTTATACGATAGTTAATATTCGTAAATATAACAAATGTTTCCAAATAAAATTAAAAAAAAATGCTAAAATGCTAAATAAAATGCTTAAATAGTCTGTTTGAAAAAAGATATAAAAAAAAACTAATTCGGATAATGTAGTATTGATGTAAGTGTTAGATAGAACGTGAATATTTCTCAATTTGAAAATAACCAACTCCGATTTTATTTCCTTCTGTTTTGTTACGAAACACGCTAGGCGAGAAAATCATCAAGTTTGCGTAAAGCCCTCGGGGCAAGTAACTTTCCTAAACGCTGAACAACATGTAGGTTAAAATTAATACTTCATTTTAATCACCTTTTATGGGGCATTATTTGAGGTACGCAACACACTGTTATCCATTTTATATTATTTAATTTATAAATTTGTGGAAATGTTAATTTTCTCGTATAAAGTAAGTAGTTCGGAAACGGGATTTAACTAACTACATATAGGTACCTATAACATTTACATTTTCTTTCATTGTCATGTATTTTATTTCGTTTGTTAGTGTACTAATTGCGTAGTTTATCGGAATTTTGTATAGCTGAAGTGTTCGTGCATCTAAAGAGGCCTTTGAACGATATATTTACCTATATGTAATTGAAAATAAAACCAAAGAATTGAGTAGCACGGAGTACGTTTAAATTAATTAATGCAAATAATTAGAAATAATTGTTTATTTTTTACTGAAAAAGATTAATTGCTTTTCAAATGTTTAGTGTTTATTAGCGATTAATTATATAAGTAGGTGGGTAAAAATAATATAATTTAAAAAAAATAGATACTTATCTCTATTTCTGATCGAAGAATATCTGCACCAATACAATGTTTAAGGTTTCTTAATGCTTCCTTAAATAATTAAAATCTTTTTAGATTACTAAACGGCTGTTATTGCATGGCTTCCCAGTTTCTTGTTTGTAGCGTTTTAAGAGGATAATAGATTATAAAATTGCGTAAGAATGAAAAAAAAAATAACGAATCGAGTATTACAAAGGAATATCTGCAAAAACAAAACAGCCTTCTGAACAATATTGTAGGAGACAATGCCCATTTTAAAAGCTAATCTTTCACCAAGTGCCCTGTCCAACATTTAAGGGTAGCAAAACCGTTATTCATTGTGTAAAAAGCGGCAATTTTTAAACTAACTATAAAAGACTTTTAATTAACGATATTACGTAATGTAATTAGGTAAATATGTTCTAGATGTACTCGTTTCAAATCAGTCATTGCTTCGAAGAAATATATTTGTTTCGATCATTTTATTAATTAACTTATTGTTAGGTATACGTATGATGAAATTTTATCATCTTGAATCACAATGGCGTTGTAATATTGGATATGAAAAATGTTGACAGAAAATTTTAAATATTTATAGGACATATACTACGATTAAAAGTAAGTTAAAAAGTAAAGAATTATGTGGTTCTACAAATCACTCGTTTTTTCTTTTTTGAGATAATAGGTACCTAGTGATCTTTTTTTTCGATATCTTAATACCTAATACCTATCCGATACCTAATCTCATAAGTATAAGGTGAAATTATAATGTAATATTTGTCATTCTTAACATGCTGTTCCAGCATATAATATATATATATATATTTATATCTACAGTAGAACCTCGATTATCCTAATGCACCTTAAACAAAATAAGTCTACACACAAATGTATAAAAAGTAGATAACAATCGGAAGCATCGCTGCGAGTAAAATGCGCGAACCCATGGTTATTTGTTTACAGTAATAATGTTTTGTTAAACTACTTGTTGTAATAATATTTGTTTACATTACACTGCCGATTTCAAGTTTTTTTTTTGCTATATTTAATTCATTATGTATTACTATACCTACAATACCGTAGCGTGTATAGGTATTTCTACAGGATTCGATTAGGTTTACATGTCCCCCACCCAACTCTGGGTCCCAATTAGTTCAGATTATCGAAGTTCCTTTGTATTACCTATTATACATATGTATGTAATTACATTATTCTTAATATACTTATCGTGTTTTCAGAATGATGGCCTTACCGAAGCAAGTAGCGTCGAAGTTCGTTTGGACGATGAATGTGCCAAAGTCTTTGCAATGGAAAACGATGGGATGCAGCATTTCGATGTTGACAATTTACACGACGATAATGCAAATTCCAGTGAACCTAAACAATATGGCGAAAAGGAATATAGTTGTAAGTGTGCTTAGATTTTATGTATTTGATTTATGTTTAGTGTATCTGTATTGGATTAATAAGTTGTTTTTACCACTTCCGGTTTCGTCGGAACTGAAATCAATATTAGATTTCCAAATAGAACATCCTGGAATACATTTTTGGAATCTGTATAATTTTCTAAATATAATGGTACCACATAAGTGGTAGCATTAGCAAGCGGTACTACATAAGCATTTTATCTTTGAAACTAGAGTGCCATAATCCCCTCGGATTACTGTTAATCGACCACATCACAGGTTCGTGGCACACTACTTTCCCCCCCTACGTAACAGCACGTTTTATGCGGGAGTTGTAGACATCTAGTTATGTATTTATGTAAGAATACCTACTTACTTATTTTAAATTTATATTTAGGTACTGCGTCATGTATAGGTACGGATAGAGCTTACTTTTTATAATTATTTTAATTATGATTATAAACTGCAGAATACAAGCACTCTTCGTATTTGTTTCAGTGCACCGTAAACAAAGTTATCCGCATACCCACGTTCCCCTTAAAGCGACAAAATCCGTAAAACGACGAATTACATCTCCGCATATCACACCTCACCCGACACCCAGCGAGACACCCGTGGATACTCCAGAATCTCCAACTGCCGCAATCAAAATTGTTTCTGGTTCGACCGATTCTCCTAACAGCATCGGATCGCCAATCTTTCACATCACCGATTCGGATCACACTGTTCACTATAAACCTTTCAATTTTACCGACGACGACGACGGCGGAGCGTTCAGTTCAGAATCTGAGTGCATTTTATCTGACCCGTCGGGCTACAGGAGTCCTCCAGAATTTTCTCCCGAAAGAAAGGTGCAATTTGCAAACGGAAACGACAAAGTTTCAGAAGGAGAAGATGCATTTAAAGAAAAAAAAAATAAGCGAAGGTAAACAAATTTTTATTTTTTATAAATTAGGTAGGATACTTGCTTAAAGTGTGGGACGTTTTAATTTAGGCGAAATCTTAAATACATAGTAGGTACATTTTTTTTTAATGAAAACTGGTAATGTAGTTTTTATCACATTATTTTTGAAGACGAATTGTTATCTATATAGGTACCTGATTTAATTTACGACATTAGTTTTAATTACACTCTGCAGTCTTTTCACCTGCAACTATAAATTTTTCGCACTCAAATGTCAATTTTTAGATTTTAATTTTCAATATATCAGGTTAGATGTTAGGGACCGAAATAAGGTCGATCCCGCTGCAACTACTGCAACGTTTGTGAATGATAATACTAACCCGAATTACTAACCAAATAATAATAAAAGTCTGTGTTCGATGGGCAGCGTTCCCAAGAATATAAAATAATACAAATTAAAAAATAATAATAATAAAAATTGGAATATAGGTAGGTTGCGATAAATTGACCTTTCAGAGACACCCTGTATAATAAACGTGACACCATAAATTATTATTAAACAGAATCATAAAAGTAACTTAGAAATATGTTTGTGTTCTAATAATCAATTTATCGTAGAAAAACAAGAATTAAAATATACCATATTCAAAAACCACATAAAATCATTTACAATTAGCTTTGAAATCAGCTCGTAATAACACCCTTGTTTTCGTAGGATTATAGCAGGTAGTTCTCTTGAAATCTTTTGTAATCCTACATATTTTACAATTTACGGTATTACACAAAGTTTATTACAGCTGTGTGTGTATGCATAATATTGGGAAAATACTGATAAAGTCCCATTTACCTGTTTTAATGCGGTTTCAAAATTTAGATGTCCGATTTTTAATCTTTATTCGGATTTAAGGAATTAAAGACATAACGTACATTGGAATATATTATAAATTGCGAAGATTTATAAGACGTTCAGAAAGAAACAATTTTTAATCAGAGGTAGTAAGTACATCACTAATTACTTGCTTGATTGGTTATAAAATTGCCATCCCCAGTCACCCTATGCGAATACAAGTCGATACCTATCCGTTACAATCTTGAACTTGGCAAAAGATACATAAGTAATTACTTATACGTATTGAGCAGTTTGATATTGACTTACGGCGGTGATAGTCATGATTTTTTGTGTTTTTTTTATTGAAATAAAAAAAAACTTCTGGTTATTGTTAAGTTGTGAATTTGAAAGAATGATCGAATACGGTATCAACGTCGCAAGGTATGTTGATTTTTAAACTGTTTGCGTAATTTTTTTTTTTTAATTAGTCACTTAACAGTCCAGTGAATAAACAATTTAGCTTATCGTCCATGTTTCACTAAATTTTATTATAAAACATTTTCTGTTCTAATTAAAAGTTCCAAATAATATATTTAGGGCAATTCGTAGGTGGGTAATTTATATGTAATACTAGGTGAAAAGGTGTGAAATTTTACGGACCATAGAATGCATCTTATCGATATACTGTACAAGATTAGTTTCTTAAAAAAATAAGTTTTACGTTTCGAATAAAAACGTTTCTAAATTAATCACCAAATTTAATATAAATGATGGACTTTTATTTGTGCGTTGGTGAGGTAATATTGATAAATCTGCCTACAAAAATTATGTATGATTAATGACAATATTTTGAAAAAATTGAACTAAAAGATGCTCCGTTACACTTGATTTTTATTTTTGGAATCTATCAGAAGAAAAAATTCAAAAGTAATCGACATAATTAGTAGATTTTTGACAAATTCAAATGAAAAAGTTGCATTAGAGGGTTGGTAGGTAGCGGATTAATTAAGACTTAAACTTCATTTTAAACCTTAGTTTGTTTGATTTTCATTTGGGACCAGTTCTTGAATCATCAGTTACCGCTAACCTTTGGGCAATAACTATAGAAATGATTGTTGAAACAATTGTTTTTTTTGGTGATTGACTAATGATTAGAATTAACTGGTGTTGATCGAAAAATCGGCCTTTATTAATAGTTTACATGTAAAGAACCTTAACATACTTAACATTAAACAATTTTTTTTAAGCTCTCTGTATAATAAATTTAATTTGTTATTTAATAATCTTTGGTTTTGATACAATCTTATTTTTTTCATAATACACGATGAAGTTTTTGATCCGTTACATATATACCTATCGTAAACCTGCTCCGGTGACACCTTGTATATTTGTCTACACAATTCTTCCACAACTGAATTATAACTTTCTGTCGGACGAAATATAATTATTATTAACATACCTACTAACTTGAACATTTAACTTTTTACAAAGCTTGAATAAACTTCCTGTTTCCTATTGTCGGTGCAATTGCAATGAAAATAATATATGTACTTACCTATTTACATAGGATACATTTAGATACTTGTCGCTATTCACGAACAGAAAGTAGAGCGTCGTTTATTTACATGTACCTACAAATTCAAAATTAGGTAAAAGATATTTATTGCATTTTGAATAAACAATAAATTCGCTCATAGATCTTATAAACCGATTTACGCAAACAGCAGAAATCTCGTTTCAGATTTCATCTTGGCATCAATTTCAATGTAACATAAAGAACCGACAACCACTTCATTAACAGAGAATTATGTGTATTTAATTAGTTAGCCGTAAATGTATAAAATGCGGAAACTTAATCCACTATAGGTAATTATAATCTGTATATTTTGTATAAACATTTTACCCCAACGGCGGCATTCTAGATGTACAGATAAAATTGTCTAAAAAAAAATCAAGTAGGCTGTAAAAACTTTTCAAAATGATGCAATTGTAATAAAAATTGATAGAGGATTTCAAAAAATTAGAAATATACACGATGTTCCATTTACAAATCGAAAGTTGAGGTCATTTCCGGCGTAACCGGATGTATAATAATTTTTATTTAACAGTCAAAATATAGATAGTAGCGTTGTACTATATATTCTTTACAACAAAAAATTCAGACTGATACCTTTTTCACCGTCAAAAATAAAGACTGTCTAGTGATGATTTCTTTTACACCCGGTACACACATTGTCAAATACAATTAATTTTAGAATTAAATTACAATTACAAAGTTATAATAAAGTAATCCCTCCATTTGTGCAGTTTTCGAAAATTCAAATTAGTACTGTAGATAAATCGAGGAATTATTTTGTGTTGTATTTTGTTTTTTATTTTTTTTTTCAAAATAATTTTAAAGATTTATAAAATAAATCTAGTTTACAAAAAATTAATTTCAATAAGGAATTATCAGAAAAATTATGTATTAAGTTATGAATAATCAATCAATAGGTATAGGTAGGTAGGTATTTATTATTACAGATAGCTATGTGTATTCATATGAAAAGCAGATAGCTAATCAATTGCAAATCATACAGTTTCGTTTCAATTTTTTTTTATTAAAAAACGAACATTACTTTGATAGAAATGAAAAGGGCATTAAGTAAATTTGAATTGAAATTTTCGATTTTGACTTCAAATCAGATTCTAAACAACTTTTCTATTTCACATTTGACTTGAAATCTAAAAATGTTGGTAGTTTATTCTTGACCCATTTTTGTATTTTTGGAGCTCCCTGTACACAAAAAATGAAATTTCTCAAGGTGAATATAATTTTTTTAAGAAGCGAAAACATCTATGAAGAATGATTTTTTTTGAAAAATAATTTTTTTTGTCCATTTGCCCTCTTGTAAACCCCATCCGTGGACATACTGTATAATATATTTCCAAAAATAAATATAGGTACTTACCTGCCTATTAATGTTATTTAGGACTTCGGAGTTTGCAAATATAGGTTCTACATTTTAATACAATCACAAAACTTAAAGATGAAATGTAAAATACAATTATTAAAGACGAAAGAGATTTTAAATGAATTGATTCAGTACTAAAACAATTTTTCCAATGGTTTTCAACTGAAAACTCTTTAAAGTTGTGCTTATAATCCTATTTGAAATTTCCAAATCAGTGAAGCACATTTTATAAGATCCCAATTAAAATGACAAATCTGCTTAAAATATAAGCTGTCTGACTCACAAAATACATTTATAGTTCAACGGACTTTTACCTTGGTCTATAATATAAATGAAATACCTATTAATTAAGTGTAATAAATGTGCACGTATTTAATAAAATACTCACTTTAATATCTATTGGAAATGAGCTATATTTAAGTAAAAAATTATCATCATAAAATGAGAAATAATTAAATTTTTCAGAAAATATATTGATTACCTATATTATTTATAATCTTATCACTAGGTGCTTACAGTATTAAATGTATAACATAATATATTAAAGAATCCCTTAAAACTAATTCTTGAATTAATAATGCTTATAATTAGTTTTCATAAATAATTAGGGAATAGATAGTGAAAGCACAGTAAATAACCATTGCCACTATAAAACACCTCTATCTAATTGCTCTGCATCTAAATGCTTCTTCCATCCAATTAGTTAATTGCTTGTTGCAATTTCTACATATCCATTTTTCTAGTCGACACCATCATGGTCATTCCAAATCATCTCGCAAGTACTCACTTCCTGATGATCCTTCAAGGCGCGTGCAAACCATCAAGGCACCTAAAATTGAAGGTTCAACCCAACAAAAAAACCGTAGAATTTCCACTCAACCTGAAGATTTGCCTTTGAAAGCTGCCGATAGAGATCAGCTAGATAGCCATCGGTCAGATGACTCCCGAGCACTAAGAAGACACAAAACATCTAGACCTTCTATTGTTCATATCAATAGAAAAGACGGCCTAGATAATCTACAAACTACTTTGATGAAGAAAATGTATGACCACAGTCCGCACGCAGTAAGTACTTACATAAAGAGTTATTTTAAATAAGTATAGGTTGAAACTTGTATTTTAGATATTTGTTCAACTTGATGAATTATTCAGTATTCAAGAAGAACGGGAATGGAAAGAAACAGCACGTTGGATCAAATATGAAGAGGATGTAGAAGAAGGAGTAGATAGATGGGGCAAACCTCATGTGGCTTCTTTAAGCTTCCACTCTCTTCTAAATTTGAGAAAGTGTTTAGAAGAAGGTCTGGTTAATTTAGATATGGAAGAAAAGGAACTTCCCGGAATTGCTTATAGAATTTGCGAAGACCTCTTCGGAGAGGATTTGATTCGTGAAGACGATAAAGCACTTCTCATGAGAATTTTATTGCTTCGACATAGACATGTAAATGAACATCACGAAAGAGGCTTCAGATTTAGTAGAAAGCATAGTTATGCTTCTTTACAAGTAAGTTTGGCTTGAAGACTATTGCTATAATTCTGGTCAATGGTATAAAAAATGCTGAAATATCGAATAAAGACTTTAATGTATATTAAACTTGTATTAGTTGTTACTATATCAATTAATTTCAAATACAGTAGAATATTATTTACATAACTATTAAAAACCAATCCATTTGTATTTCCAAAAACAATTTTTGATAATATAAAATATAATATTCATTAGAACAATAATATAAATTACTTAATATAAACATGAAAACAATTTTATTAGAGCTCGTCCAGTTTAAGATTTGGAGTGTCAATGATAATAGTAAAGTTCGAAATTTTTTAAAACGGTTCTTATTTCTTGAATTGTTCCACCAATTTCATTGAAAAGTTCTGTTGAGTGCTTGGAGGGATGTAATAAGGAACCCATGGCATGCATTACAACTATTGCTTTATTTTATCGTTACAGATATAAGTAAGAAATTTTAGAAATAGGCGATATTAGGCAACAATTGCCCATTATTAGTTTATTATTTTTTAACAAAATTGCCAAAATCGAAATTTAGTTCTGTACACTTCAGATTACAGTACACTTGTAATATTGTAGTAACATGGTATATTTGTTATTCATGCTTGCAGTCGCAATGGTTGGAAGACGGTGTTCTCTACAGAACCTCCCGTTGCTCTATGTGTTCGGCACAGGGACCTCTGGGTCCGCCGCACGTGCTGCATCGGGGCTCTTTCTCATCTTGTACTCACGTAACGTCACAATAATTACCGAATTGAAAATTTGTTTTTTACTTTTTTTAAGTTATCACTGAATGGTTGATGTAAGGTAATCGTTAAGTCAATGCACTTTAAAATTTAATTTAAAGCTTGAAGCAAATAGCATGCCTGTACTCACCCTCCTTGTTTTTTTTTTGTTTATTTTAATTGCAATGATTAATCATATTTTTATAGTTTTATTATAAAAAGAAAGTGTGGAGGCATCTCCAGGTGTCTCGCTCCTTTTGACTTTTCCAGACAGCAATGAGACACCTGAAGGAAGTGTATGCACGCTTCCTTTTTACAGTAAAACTATAAACAATAACAGTAGATGGAAATAGGTAAGACAATAACTAACTATATTTTACCTTTTAGAATCTGCACGACTCAGAAAAAAGGAAAGCCAGTTTCTCTTTGGACGTTCCTCATGGAATTAAAAACGGAGGTCGTATTATTGAATCTGACGGTCGTCTCATCACAAGCAACAGTCATACTATCGTTGATATAAAAGAAGAAGTTTATACTACCAGCAATGATGACATGAAAAAAGTTCAAAACGACACTATTTTAAGACGCATCCCTGAAGGAGCTCAAGCAACCAGTGTGCTTGTTGGAGATGTCGATTTTCTTGAACAACCGGCTATAGCTTTCATTCGTTTAGCTGAAGGAGTGTTAATTCCTTCTTTAATCGAAGTAAACATTCCTGTTCGATTTATTTTTATTCTGCTCGGTCCTAAAGGTGCAAATCTTGATTATCACGAGGTAGGAAGATCAATTTCAACCTTGATGGCAAACCAACAATTTCATAATATTGCCTACGAAGCATACAATCGTAAAGCTCTTTTATCTGCCATTAATGAATTTTTGGATGATAGTATCGTACTTCCACCTGGCGATTGGGAAAGACAAGCTTTATTACCTATTGAAGAAATTAAAGCTAAGAGCGAAGCCATACGTAAAAGGAAAGAAAATGCATTAAAGAAGACAGGTGGAGACGAAACTAAAACTATGCTAGTTCAAGACGGTGGAGAAGATAAGAAGCCGCCATTTCAGAATCCTTTAGATAGAACTCGTCGGCCGTTTGGTGGACTGATTAATGATATAAAAAGACGCTTTCCATATTACAAGACTGATATTTTTGATGGTTTAAACGCTCAATGTGCAGCTGCTGCACTTTTCATGTATTTTGCAGCACTTTCGGGTGCTATAACGTTTGGAGGGCTCATGAGCGATAAAACTGATAATTATATTGGCATATCGGAGACACTTCTTGCAACATCGATATCGGGTTTAATATTTGCACTGTGTGGTGGTCAGCCTCTTGTTATCGTTGGAAGCACAGGTCCATTGTTGTTGTTTGATGAAAGTCTATTCCAGTTTTGCGAAGCAAATCAGATAGAATATCTAACTACCCGTCTTTATATAGGAATATGGTTGGGTGTGATTGCTCTGTTTGTGGCTTCTTTAGAAGGCAGCGTATTTGTAAAGCTGTTCACTCGTTTTACTGAAGAAATTTTTTCGGCACTTATTTCCCTGCTGTATATTGTCGAGAGCGTAATGAATCTGGTTATGGTTTTCGGACGACATCCACTTTTGGACAATTATTGTACATCGAAACCGTTTACCATGGGACTAGATTCAAATTTGAACACTAATAGCACCGATAGCAAAGATAATGTAACAGAGGCTTTGGCACTTAAGGACAACATGGACTACTTGACCAGTAGATTGCCGACACCTGACAGTATCGAATCGGTAAATCAACCCAACACTGCACTTTTCTGTACGATTCTTTCCTTGGGTACATTTACCATAGCCTATTATTTGTTGTTGTTTAGAAACAGTCAATTTCTCGGACGAAGTGTAAGCAAATAGAAATGTGTTTTTTTTTTAAATACATGCTTAAATTGAATTTTTTCATAGGCCAGAAGAGCATTGGGTGATTTTGGTGTTCCGATAGCTATAGTTATTATGGTAGCTTTAGATTACATTGTCCCAAATACTTACACCGAAAAACTTAGTGTACCAGAAGGTTTATCTCCCTCAAATCCAAGTGTACGAGGATGGATGATAAGTCCCACAGGTTCTCAAAACAACTTTCCATTATGGGTAGCTTGGGCTGCTGGAATTCCCGCAATGCTCGTTTACATTCTGTTGTTTATGGAAACTCATATTGCCGAGTAAGTATGAATTCTTAACAAGGTTAGCTTAAAATTTACCATCTACATTTCTAGACTTATAATTGATAAACCAGAACGGAAGCTGAAAAAGGGCAGCGGATTTCATTTAGATATAGTACTAGTTTGTCTTATGAATGTGGGATGTGGTTTTATGGGTGCCCCTTGGATGTGTGTGGCAACGGTCCGTTCTGTTGCACACGTTTCTGCAGTGACCGTGATGTCTAGAACGCACGCTCCCGGAGAGAAACCGCATATTATAGAAGTTAAAGAGCAACGGTTATCTGCATTTATGGTATCGCTATTTGTTGGCCTTTCTGTATTGATGTCACCGTTGCTGCGTCTCGTTCCAATGTCTGTTCTTTTTGGAGTTTTCCTGTATATGGGTGTCGCTTCCACAAATGGTATCCAATTCTTCGATAGAATTAAGCTGTTCTTCATGCCCGTAAAGCATCACCCTCAAGCTTCTTACGTGAGAAAGGTAAGTTTCGTTATTTAAAATTGTGCAATCTTATAAACAAGAACGATGACTTGTTTACTTGTATTTTAAATTAAAATTTACAGGCATATTTCGAAGTAATAATTTATTATTCTGCAATTTCTATTTAGAAAATTGTAATAAATGTTTAATTACATTAGTGGCGAACGCTTTCCTTTGAAGAATTAAACTGAAAGCTAAAATATGTAAATTGCCTTTATCGTAATTACATTTTCCATTTTTCCATTAACAGTAATTAAAGAAAAATTTAAATTCCTAATTCAGTTTTGGTGATTATTTGTATTATATGTATTTAATGTAAAATTAATTATGCATGACTTTCGTTGAAATATGGAAGCCGTACGTTTTGATAATTATTAAATTTTTGATTTTTATAAAAGGAGGAAACGCCCAACAAATATTTTTTGTTTCATTTTATAAAGTGGGTGTACAAGTAGGCACTACCATTTTAGAAATCCGAATATGTTTTATTATTTTCATTATAAAATTGATTATCTCAACTTCATAAAACAATCTTGTAAAGACTATTCAAGCGTAGCATTTTTTTAATTAAGCCATTCTAAGTTAATACAAGTAAATATAACGGAACTTAGGATTATTGAAACTTAAACTAGCACATTTTTTGTCTCATTCTATTGTAATTAAAACTAGACGATACTTGTAAATAAAGATTGGTTTAAAAACCAGTAATTGTTTTATAAAGCAAGAGGATGTGTGGGTGTCTATTCTTGCTTAACAAGGGCTTGCTATTAAAGTAATTGAAGTATACGTACGAAACTAATGGAAGAAAATTGACTTGACGAACATGTCATAGGTACATAATGGTTTAAAATGAAAAATAGCAGAAGTATTGTGTGCCGATTAGATAACACCATCCACATTAACTCACATCTGTGTAACTTTTTAAATCATAGTGTACTTAGAGCTAAAAATTTTAACAAAATTTTCCAATTTAATTTAATTGGTTCTATTTTTAGAATAAAACGGATTAATTACTAAACTAAAAAATATTACATTAGTAGATCTATTGTTGATTTAATTATGCAAGAAACAAAAGTAGGTCAACAGCAAGAAAGCTTATATCCTGGAATATTGTTAATTAATTCGTATACCATTACTTGAAGTTTTACAAATAATTTTTAAAATTCAGTAACTTAAATGGAGGAAATTTGCAATTTAAACCATCGCTTAAAATAATTTAAATCGGGAATTGTAATTATAAAGTATGAAATGGCAATTAAAGCTTTAAATACTTATTTAATTTAAATTTCTATTACTGACAAGTATATGAATATGTTTATAATTTAGTTTTTATTTTTATGCCAAAATAATTTGAATTCTACTTAGTTTATAGTGGTGTTTGTGATTGTTGAAGTTATAAAATGCTCGAGCAATGCGGTACTTTAAATTATTTCAATACACTTTATAATGTCTACAAATAATTAGATGGGTCAAAGTGTATGTGTAAACTTGACGTTGGAGATTACATTTTTGTATTTAAACGTTTTAAAAATCGACAGTTTATAGTGCTTTTATATCTATAAATATTGCATTCAATTCAATTTGTAAATGCTTGAATGATTAAAAATAACTTGATAACGGTAGAGGAAAATTGCAAACATGGATATATCTTACAAATTTTATTTTCACTTTGAAATTATTTCTGTTCGAACACTATGGAAAATTAAAAAGGATAAAATTCAAGAATTTCTTTAACTTCTCCTAGAAATTAATTACAAGTAGGTAACTAATTAAGGATTTTTAATCGTTAGTCTATCAACCGGTAATTGTTATGTATTTTTTAAAAACAAAACATAACTTTTAGAATTAAATAACGTTCGGATTCCTTTTAAACGGGTTTTTAAAAATATATTTAATTTTAATGCTGTTTTAAAAAGAATCAGTATAAAAATTTGTGTGAAATTATAATTAATTATAGAAATAGGAAAGTTATTCGTTATAATTAGAAAAAAAAATACTGATTTAACATAATAAAATCAGTTCTATGCATATCAATTCTAATTAAGTTTTATAAATACATGTTTCCTCATTCATATATTTTGTAGAATGTTAATTTTGAAATAAAACCAATTTCTTTTTGGGACATAAAGTGAACATACATAAACTGTGTATTAATCGTACAAAATTGTAAAAATGAGGCATATAATTCTGATAAAAAATAACGTAAACAATGTGATGGATCCATGTGAATGTTATCTCTAAACATTTCCACATTACATTTATTGCCCTTATATCATGTAAAATATAAAAAAGTACTTAAATATTGAAAAGATGGTGTCAAAAGTTTATTTATTAATCTGTTATTGACAGTTTGATAATTTTTTATAATCGTCATAAATTTCATTCAACAAAGTGAAGGTCAACGTCACAGCTATTTAATAATAATTAAATAGTTAATGTCCAATAATAATTAGACATGAATAAACAAAACTTTTAAATTAATATCTTATTATTTAAATTAAAACGGTTTTAACACTAACTTAATTAAACCATTTATTTATACTTTATTATGTTAATTTAATAATAGTACAATATATCTAATCAAATTTTGACGATTGTTCAAATTTCATATTCTCCACATTATAGGTGATTGTGGTGCGATTTTACCGTAACTTTAAATTCGATAAAACACAGACTATGAGTCATACACGAAAGTAAAAGGTTCATGCGTTCCTAATTGAATTGCACTTGAGCACATATTACATATTTTATTTATAACAGAAGTATGGTGTAATAAAACCAGAATATATCGAATAAAAAGAATGCAGACATGCATCACTGTTCTTAAACGGAGAAACTTTAACCGTGGTCACTGAAGCAGGTGTATTTTTAATTAAAGTTGGCCCGAAGGCATCCGTTGATTAGTCACAAAAACAAGTTAAAATCTTTTAAAAGAGTATATTTTTTTACTAATTTACAGAATACATAATAAAATTTATAAATGGCACATTTGCATTACAGCAAAATGTCATTATTGAACACTGGACTGTAAAATTCCTCTTAGTACCTATTTAATTTAGTTACAATTTCATTTATAAATTAATTTTACATCCATTTAATCTCTCTAATGTGCACATTGCATTTTAATCATGTTTAAAACTGTCAAATATAAGTGATTTAGACATAAATCGGGGCATTTCTCTATCATTAACGACGTTACTTTTTCACATTAAAATTTTTATTTTTGGCAGTTTAAAGTAATAATTATAAATAGCAATACAATCGTAGTTTACACGTACATAGCTGTTTAAAAATAAGCTCATGTATGTCAGTAAAGTTTCTTCACTTCTTTGACCTGTTACATTACTTTTTGCCACTTATTTTATAAGAATACTTCACTATCGCTTGCCGAACACTACACACCACATGGGAAGTCACCACGGCATATTTTAAAACAGGCCTTTTTTCTTTTTCTCCTTCTTGCCATCTACAGCTTCTCTGCTGCCTTCCAAAGACCTCCGTCGCAATTCCTCCATCGTGATTTGATTTTCCTGCTCCCATTGATGTTTCTCCATCTCGAACTGTTTTCGTTTCTCCTCCAATTCTTTTGCCTGCTGTTCTAAGCTTTTCCTGGTTGCCTCGTGTCTTCTTGTAAGTTCTATTTCGCTATCCTTCAGTTTTTGTTTCTTTTCTCGAACTTTCATCTCGAACACCTGCTCCATTTCGGCTTCCATCTTTTTCATTTTCAGATCGTGATCGCGTTTTTCTTCGTCCATTTGTGCTAACGGATTTTTATTTGAAATTCTGGATGGTTTACCGTCGACACCTAATCCGGCAAGCTTACGACACCTATAATTTTCGTAGTGCACGTTATTGGTTACATCTTTGAGGTCTTGTAAGTGTGTACGAACGACCATATTTCTTAAAGCGATGAAATCACAATGTTCGAGATTTTCGACTTCGGCTATTCCCCACGGGTATTTACGGCCGCGTAATTTTTTACCATCTTGTTCTATGACAGCATTCGATCCTACAACCGCAAACGGTACACGTTCTCGTAAAGATTTGTTCAGCTTGTGCTCTTCATCTTCCTCTAAGGTGTCGGGAAATTCGTATATTTTTATTTTATGTTGGGCAACTTCATTTAAAATTTGCTTTTTAAATAAATTGCATTCATCGGAAGTTAATGTATCTGCTTTGGCAATTACGGGAATAATATTAACCTTATCGCATAATCTCTTCATGAATTCGATATCGAGTGATTTTAAGCCGTGTCCCGAGGGTTGTATGAAATAAAGACAGCAATGTACTCTTTGATCGGCTTCTTGTTTCCGTGTGACTCGAGCTTCCGAATTTAAATAGTCTTCGTATTTACTTTCGATGTATTCGATTACAGGTGCCCAACAATTGCTATTATCGACAGCATCACCGAAACCAGGTGTGTCGACTACAGTTAAAAGTAGGTTCACCCCATTTTCCTTAAGCAAAACTTTTGTCGTCTCGACTGCTACTGTTTTTTTTAGTCTTTGCGTCGGGCCTGGGTAATCTGAAGAATTATAAACGTCCGTTAAAAACAAGGAATTTATTAAGGTCGATTTTCCTAAACCCGACTCGCCCACGACCATAAGTGTAAATTCGAATCCCTTTTTAACGGCCTTTCGATACACTTGATTAGGCAAATTAGCGAAACCGACGTAGCCGTCGAGTTCTCGCGGTTTAGGCCTTTCTTTGATTACCTCGACTTCTTTCGTTTCTTTGCTAACGTCCTCTTTGGCGGTGGGTTCGGGCGGCGACTTATTCGGGGGTTCTGGGGGCTTCTCCTTCGCGACACGATTCGAATCTTTGTTAATGGATGCCTCGGTGGAATTAAAAAACATCTCCCGTTTACTCTGCGTGGATTGTGGGGCCGTTTCGTTTCCGTTAGTTTGATTTGCCGCTCCATTAGTCGTGGAAGAATTTGTGGGAGTAGTGTTTTGATCCAAATACTTTTGACGTAAACCTAACCTATCTAAACTAGACAGCCGATAGGAACCTCCTAAATTGTCCTTATCGCGATCTCTAAAGCCGCTACCGGCATTAAAACTAGACGTATATTTTGGTAAAGTCGGCGGCGGGGCCGGCTTATTTTCCGTACTTCGATTTAATAAGCCCGTACTAGACGTATACAAATAACTGCTGGGCATTATATTTGGTCGCGATTTTATCGTGGCAGTTGCTTGAGTTTGGGTCGTGGGGACTTGAGCGTTCACGTTATTGGCACTCATCGTGTATAACTATAGCATTGTTTACTTTCGCACAATTTAGGTTTTTTTTTACTTACACCGAAACGAACGGTCGAAGATGAGTAATGTTTTACTGGTCAGCCACGCCCGACAACATAGCGTCTAATGCGTTTTTCTATAAAAAGACCTTCGATTTCAACACAAAAAACCTACATATGGCTTTAAAATCGATCGATCACTACACCGTTTGCATTATTGAATCATTTCACATTCAACAAACGTGATTAATTACGAATACAATTGTTAACATCATCACCGCTCGGCGAATTCGGATTAACTAACAGTAGTTTACTCGGCGATGCCAGATGGCGAAAGTGTTGAAAGCATTATTCATGGGCGGCACACGTATCGGGGCTAAAGCGCCCCGTAAACGATCAAAGAATTTCTCAAATTTTATTTACGGATTTGACAAACAATTTCGAACAAGGGCGTTTTACATTTTATTAGGTACATATTATTCTATCAATTTTTACCAATGATTAACAATATATAGCCGGTTCGTGGGCGAATATTATTTTTTATTATGTTGGTAAATTGGTATTTAAATCGTCGTCTGCGTTGATTCTTTATACAACTAGAGGCGCCTGCATCAGGAACTAATGAAATCTATTATGTACGGTTTAGAACTCTACTATTTGTTGTCTTAACTTTTTTTTTTAATTGAATAATAAAGTTGCATTTTCGCTTTACATCTGTTAGAACTACGATTAATGTAATTTTTGTAAAGTAAACAAGAAATTATTCTGAAAACATGTAATCGTCAGATCAGAAGGGGATTGGCGCATTTTTATTTTGTTTCCATTTATTTGCCTGCAATTAGGCACACAACAACGTTTTTAACTTCATATTGTTTAATTGCTATTTAAATTCCACACTTTAAATGAAAATCCTAGTTGCTAATATATATTACAGTTACCATTAGTTCCTGACGCGAGCGACATCTGTTATTACTTTAAGGTAGTCAGGTCATGCAGTTTTATGCGTTTGCACAGACCTGATATGAGTGTCTTTGATAAAAATCAACGCCGACAACGTTTAAATGATAATAAATAATTTTTACGTTTTTTTTGCTATTTTTTGGTCAGTATTAATACAATTTCTTTTTAAATATTCAGATCGAACAACTTGTGCATAATTTAGATAAGCAGAGTATATTGGACATTTTCGAAAAAATATATCTATGTACTCTAATAGAGGCGAGTCAAGTTCCGTAGATAATATGCAATTGATGCAATAAATTGATTATGCCACGGTGGGCTATTTTTGTCTGGATGTATTATCGTTCTTGCGTGTTTCTTTTTTAATTTACATTTTTTATAAATAACTACTATATAATATTTTTCACAACTTGTTCGCTTTTTGGCCATAAGGAACTGGAGCTGCTGACTGATTGTGAGAAATATATGCTAATTTTTTTTTATCTTCTTTAAACAGTTAAATACAGATCTGTTATATGCTGTTGGTCCTTGACATTCGCGGTGACACGTTCTAAATGTTTCTGCGAATAAGTAAATGTCTACCTATGTGTGATTTTGCTCTAGATGCTTAGGGCAAAGGAAATTTCGTTTAAAACCGGAAGAAAAAACTGCGAATATCAAGGGTCGGCTGTACTAAGTAGGTGATTTTTTGAAAAATAATCATATAATAGTTGAAAACTTCACGTTTCAAGTAATCTACATCTGTAGAATGTTTCGACGCCGTCTGTGATCGCTTTTTAAAATATTGTCGAACGCGTGTTCCAGATGGAAGGGAATTTACCTAGTCGACCAAACAAATATTGTAAAGTTTGATTTGCCGGTTTCGTGACTCGGTTTCAAACGGGAATAGTTTAACTACCTCGAGGCACATGCGTTGCGTGTCGCACAAAGAATCGATAATGGGAACCAGGAATCTTCAGAATAATTTAAAAATATGTATAATAAGTTTCATTGTTCTTCCACCGTACTCTTATCAAAGGTCGTTTACGAATGTCCTTTTATCAACGCACTATTGTTTTATCTCAAAATATTGACTCAAGCATTAGTCGTTCCGATACTGTTATCTTTACAGTTTGACGTTGTAGAATACATTTATTTTGTTTACGTTTTAGTCATATTGGATCTATTACATATAAAAAATTGTATGCAATAAATTCTTTACGGTTTCGTTACCTATGGCAATGATACCTGAACCTGATGGTTGATCAAATTTCTCATCTTTCATATAATAATTCAAAATCGGTATTGATCCTAAACGTTTTAAAAAAATTCCATCGCATGCAGGAGAATATGGCACGCTTTCATTACAAAAATAAATTAGGCAAGTAATATAATAGTCCAGGAAAAATATGGTCGGGAGACAAAAACATTGCAATAGAATGGTTTTTTCATAATTGTGTTTAAAAAAAATTTGCAAAATAACATTATTCAAAGTTTACACCCATTGGTGCTGGGGAAATCGCCACGTTCGTAAAAAAATAAAAAAATACGGAGGAAAATAGATTTTCTGCATCGTTTACGTAAATTGCTGCACGCGTGTACGTTTCTCATAACAAGGTGATAGCTAATAAAGTTTTACACAAAATCGATCCCTATCATTTTCTATGTGGAGAAATCGTTACGAAGGACCAGTTGTGCGAGTTCTGGTTTAACTATAATCCGCAGTTTAAACTAGGTACACATTTTTCTTATTGTTAGTTACTATTTAATTGTTATTATTGTGGAAACGAACAATTTAAACTTTAGTTTCAGTTTACATTTATTATCATTTTTGAGGACATCGTACCACTAGTCTAAAGATATCGTCGATTATATTGACATCATGCAAGTAAGATCGTTTAGGTTCTATTTAAAAAAAAATTATAAACTTATTTTCGTCGTTATTTTTTCAAGAACACGATATGGCTTCTCCAACACTATTGGATGCAAACTTTGCATATGTTATTTTGCAGATTTTCAAACTGGATGTCGAAAAAATCATTTCTACTTTATTTTTTTTGGTATTAGTCCTAGTTTTTTCCTCATCTTTCCTGAATTAGTATTTCATCTGACTGTCTTACGTTTAGTTTTTATGCGATAAAAGAAAATTCAATTAGTTCGTAAAACACAAAATTCATTTCATATCCTATACTTATGGGAAATTGTAATGGGAATGTGAAGTGTAAACATAAACCTGCAATGAGCGTTTTCCATTCAACTGATTTAACGTTCTAGGTAGCACAAAATCACTCAATCACTTAATCGAATTTTTCTTTACAATTGACCATCTGATTTCGTATAGGTATAATCTTTTGGTGAGAAATCAGATGGTTATCGGCTGAGTAAGTTAATCAGTCGAATGGAAAACACGCATATGTATATAGTTACAGAACGTGTTCGTTATTTATTTAGGTTTATAATTGTGAACAAAGCATTCGCCATTAGTCGAAGAATGAGAACGTGTATTTTAATATGGTCAACTTCCTTCTGTTATCTAGGAAATATTTAGGAACTACTTATATCTTTTAAAAATTGTGGTAACTTTTAAATAAAACATTAAGGTTAAAACGGAAACTTGTTGCGATCACATCCCAGAAGTAAATTTCGGGATTTTCGTCGTAAGAATGATCAGCACGAAGGAAGGCCGATCACGGCCAAGTGTGGCGAATTGAATAATAAGAAGTCTAGAGTTTGGCAAGAGTAGAATGCAAATAATGAAACTATGCTATGGTTGAATTTAACAAGCTCGACACTTCTTCGCCAAATTAAAAACAAAAGTTTGAATTTATTTATTTTGAGTTGCTCTCGACAAAAACAAATCCACGTACATTTAAATGTATAGAGAAAGTATTTGTGCTGCCAAATATTTTTTGAATAGCATGGAAAAGTCGGAGTATTTTGTTAATTTTGATTAAGTGTACGTTATTTTGGAAATAATTACATGTTTACTTTCCTACAATAATTCGATCTTATTGGGGATCTTCTCGATTAAATATGTACAAAGTAGCGTTTGAGTTTTTCCTTAACATACAACAAAAATGAAAAATGTAACCTCTAATACATATGTATAAGATGTTTTCAGTTTTTTTCTTTATGTCTTTACCTAAGAAAGTGTTTAGACAATTAGGTCCATTGCTACCAAACTATGCCTATATATACACCGTGTCCAAGATAAGAATGCACAGCATGGGGATCTTGAAAACGGTAGAAGATACAGGGTGGCTTAAATTAGAAAAAAGTTGCGCTATTTAGAGTATGTTCACATGCTGGTCGCAAAAGTTCATTATTGTTTATCGTTTTCAAAATTCTCAAAAAAATGTGATTTTTTGGATTTTCGTTTCTTTTCATTTTTTTATTTATTTTAAATGATATTAAAAAACTACCGGCACTTTCTCATTGCCACTTTTTAAGCTCTACAAAATGGCGTGTTCAAATTTTTAATCCGACGTTTCGTATCCGAGAACCCATCATCAACTTTATTTTTTTATATGGCCACAAACAAAGAGACACCCTGTATTCGGTAGCATTATTCATTACAAATTCAACGATGTATCACACATTATGGTTTTGAAGCCAAAAAAGGGGAAAAACAATAGCCAACAATGATAACCAACAATGGCATTTTCAACCGGCGTAACAAACATTATTGGGCAACAGACAATCTTCATTTAATAAAAGAAACAAGGCATCAACATCGATTTGGATTTAATCTGTGGGTAGGCATTTTGGGTGGCAGAATAATAGGACCTTTTATTTATCACAACAATTTAAATTCCGAACGATATCTCGACCTACTGCAGACTGATTTGGAGAATGCCTTGGATGAATTACCATTACTTATAGTTAACAACTACTGGTTTCAGCAAGATGGTGCCCCAGCGCATAATTCAAGAACTGTGCGGGAATATTTGTCCCAGAGGTTTCCTGAAAAATGCATTGGAACTCACAGTGAAGTAGCCTGGCCAGCCCGATCACCTGACTTAAATCCGTTGGATTTTTTCCTGTGGGGTTATTTAAAAAACCAAGTGTATGACGCCACTTTTGAAACTGAAGAACAGTTATTGGCATTGGTTTTAGCAGCAGTTAATACAATCACACCAGAAATGTTAGACCATGTTTTGAATTCTTCTGTAGACAGAGCATACTTGTGTCTAGAAAATAATGGCAACCTATTTGAGCAATTATTATAATTTTTTGACATTTTATTTCTGTTATTGTACCAGCGCCTACTAATTTAAAAAATAAAAAACCTTATAACACACGTTTTTCCCATTTTTTGGCTTCAAAACCATAATGTGTGATACATCGTTGAATTTGTAAGGAATAATGCTACCGAATACAGGGTGTCTCTTTGTTTGTGGCCATATAAAAAAATAAAGTTGATGATGGGTTCTCGGATACGAAACGTCGGATTAAAAATTTGAACACGCCATTTTGTAGAGCTTAAAAAGTGGCAATGAGAAAGTGCCGGTAGTTTTTTAATATCATTTAAAATAAATAAAAAAATGAAAAGAAACGAAAATCCAAAAAATCACATTTTTTGAGAATTTTGAAAACGATAAACAATAATGAACTTTTGCGACCAGCATGTGAACATACTCTAAATAACGCAACTTTTTTCTAATTTAAGCCACCCTGTATCTTCTACCGTTTTCAAGATCCCCATGCTGTGCATTCTTATCTTGGACACGGTGTATAATAATATACGGTTAAACCTCGATAACTCGATCTGAAGGGAAGAGAAGAAAACTTAGAGCTATCGAAAGTAATCTTCGAGTAATCGAGGATTTACTTAAAGATATATTTACTTGAGAATTTTGTTTGTTATTCACACAGTCAGTTCGAGTAATCGAGATATTTGATTTAGCGAGGTTTAATTTACTTATTGCAAGAATTCTTTGAACGATATTAAAATATATAGAAAGTGTGTAGTTTTTAAAACCCTTTCAGACCCGCTTTTATTTCTGTGAGTAAAAAAAAATATATTTAGTTAGTTACCTATTTATTTCTATTTTTTTTTTCAATCTTACAATACATATCCTGCTGACGAATGTCTAGTAATGTCTAATGTATAAGAGTCTATCGGAAAGGACGCCAGATCTGAAAGAGTTAAAATATATTTGAAAAAGGTCTAAAATTTGTATTAACAAAACAAGTAGGTATGTGCAGTCGGGTGCAAAATTAACGTCGCCGAAATCGCAAGCATTGTGCTGGCACATGCGACACAACGAAATTATTAGCAATAAGTTTAAAAAATACAAATAGGTACCTATATACTTTAAAATTTCTTTCATTAAAAAAAATCTTTTCAGGTCAAAACCTTCAAGATGCATCTATTTACGTTCATACAACTTATGTGTCTTGCTTTGTTGTGGACCGTAAAATCTACAAAAGCTTCTTTGGCCTTTCCCTTTTTCCTGCTTTTGATGGTTCCGTTGAGGGCACACTTAAAATATTTGTTCTCCCCGACAGAGCTACGAGCGGTAAGTGGTTTACGTTTTTTGTTGTTTTTTTGTGGCGGATGTGGGGGGGGGGGGGAGTGCGTACTTTGTTACCTATGTAATTTATGTTACCGCGTCATTTATTTAGTTAACTATCATATAATCTGTTATTATATTTAATTCCGCTGTCTGACATCAGTCATTCACAGTGAATAATGAAAATCTTTGTCGATTGGCAGTTACCTAAGAGCAAATGTAGGAAAGCAGGTTTTGTAAACCAATTATGGTAAACCCATCTTAAACTTTCAAACGGGGTCAACGTCTTAACGTTTCTCCAGACAATAATAGCTGTTCAAAACAATATAACCAATTAGGAGTATCTAATTAATTAAATAGGGAACGTTGTCTTACAAAATTAGGTATAATCGCAAAGGGTGGAATTTTTGTTTTTTGGCATACCTAATCAAATTTTAAACATTATTAATTGTTGATTTTGTCACTGTACTTATAATAATTATCCACTATATCTTTATAACACGCTATTGGATATTTTTTAATACCTATATAATAATTGGTTGAGATATAATTGTGACGAAAAAAAAAACAGTTTAGGTATATGTTGATGGGTTAAAAAATCAAGTAAGTACATATCTATTTCTCATGTTGCCATTTAAAAGCCACGCGATTTTAAGATTTTTCTTTTATCTAATGAATTATAATTAATTGACCACATTTATCAATTTTGAAATGTTCATATTAGATGGAAATGTAATGATCAGATAGATAAAATTATTTATAACTGCCAACATTGAATATAACTATAATATAACAAAAGCCACGTAAACATTTTTAATCTTATTATTTTAATTTTTTTACATCTATTCCTTTCGTCCAACGGTAGGTCGAACGAATTTCCGTTTATTTTTGTGTGTCACTAATGTAAAGAGATCATTTTTGGAACAATTCAAATTTGAATTTAAACAATACTAACTGAGATAAAATCACACTAGTTCGTTAGACCCAAATACGTGCGAAAATTATTAACGTTTATTTCCGTCTTGAAAAGACCTAGATTTCCTTAATTTCGGTAGTTGCTCTTTAAAGGTGCTTGACCTTCTTTGCTGGGATGCGAGTTCTGCTTTAATGTAGTCAAAAAGGGCGAAGCTTCGGGGTAGCTAAATCAATTTTTGGGATATCTACGGAAATTGTAGTTTAATTCATGTGTTAACTTTGCGCATCTCTTTCATATGCTTTATGAAAATTGAAGGGGCGCTTTTTGGAATTACCAATGACGTTTCGTCAAGCTGAAACTGCTGTAATAATAAAACGCTTGCTTGCTTCAGGACCAAGATTTATTTAAGTTTAAATTAATCTTAGAATTAGTTACGTGGCGTTAATTGTTAGGCATCTACTTTATAGTACGGGTTTATTTGGAAAATAAATTTCCTAGAATGATTGCGACTGCGGAAGGAGGTTTATTATGTGTATATTATAATTATCCATAATTATTTAATTTAGCTTTACATTTATTAAATCCAACACATTTCATTAACTTGCTGATATTTCATTTGTCAAATATCATTTAACTTAGGGTAGGTACGGATAAAGTTAATAAGAAAATGCTCTAAAATTAAAAAAAAAGCAGCAATAGGAAATTTATTAATACAGTCGAACTTCTGTAAGACGAAATCGATAAATCCGGAAAAAATTAATTAGTAGATATGTATATATTATATGAAAGTTTCGTAATGTAGAAATAACAACTTTTGGTGAATATTATTTTAAGGCTTTTGAATGTCAATTTTGTATAATTTTAATTAACCACTCTTAGAACACCTATTTGAACAAATTTAAGAAATCCTTTTGAAAGGTTTGCACTTTTCAAAACGTATTACCTAACCTTTGTACAGTATTCATCGAATAAAAGGGTTTTATTTTTAAAGGCGGCCTTTTTGAAGATGTTACAATTTGTTATTTAGAAACAGTTTTATCGCGCAAAAGTTCGTTATATGGAAGTTTGACTGTGTTTGGAAATCATTTTTAATTGATTTTAAATTGTAAATTTTTTATATTTACCGGGCGTTAACGAAACATATTCTTCTTATTTTTCGACGATGTTTAACAGTTCGTCATTGAAATCGATAAGGTGTGTCTGTGCGGTTTTTATTTTTCAAAAATTTAAAATTTCGACTTCAGATTCGGACAGAACATCGAAAGCTATAATAGAAATGTCTAATAAACTAACAATGAACCAACTAAAATGGCTGGACAAAATAAGTACAACACATTTTTTCAACACAGAATAGGTACAGTCTGTCGAAATAGTAATGTGTGCGCCCGAGGTTATGTGCGAACGGCACAGTATGAGATACCTTGTAATCCTTTCATTGTTAACAAGATTCTTGCGAGAATAGGTAAAACATAAAGAATAACCGGTTTCTTCGTCGAGATCGGATTTCAATGCAATGCTTTGAAGAGTTTCGTTATTTTTAAAACGCGTAACGTTTAAAACCACCGTAATTTAAATATTCAAACGTGACAATTTTAGATTTGTAAAGTAGATTTATAGATAGGTAGGTTCTCATGGGTAATTTATTATTTAAAAAAAATAAAAGAACAATAACAATGTTTTCTTCATACTAAAGCGGCGGAAACCTTTATAACGAGAAAGCGGAACGTAAATTACGGCCCCAACGTGCACAAAATCATGAATTTAAAACCTGCTAATGTGAAATTCAGATACTTAACTAAGTTCTTTACTTAGAAATTCGTAATCCATTCATTAAGTATTCGAAATCCTTTTAAAGATTACCGTCAATTACCGAAATTTGCTCGTTGCAATAGGACAATGTGGTCATTTTAAGCAATTATTATTCTCGGAAAAAATGCTTGGATCTAAATTTTGTTTTCCCATACGTTTGCATAAATATCTATGCAAGTAATTCTGTTGTTATCACAAAAGTAGCCAGAGAAAGAATCATCGGGTTGTTAAAAAAAGTTCCGTTGGTGGTATTTAAAGTTGTATTAACAGTATGTAATAGTAAGTATGTAACATACTAAGTACTTAAGTACTTAAGTTTGTATGTAACAGTACTATTAAATCAATTATTTAAATAAATTAATACATTACGTTAAGAAAATCAAATAATAGACATTATAAAAATACATTAATTACCTATTAAATACAATAAAAAAAATTTATAATCCCGCCAGTTTCAATTTTAGCAGGTTTTACTAAGAATACCACTATAAGTATTAAATGAAAATGGTCCAAAATCTTTTCGTAATCTAAATCTGATAATAATTCGTAAAAACGTTGTTAAGATGACCACTTATTACCCATTATTTGCAAAATATCCTTGGCGTATTACCTAAATACCTAAATGGATATTGGGTCATTTCGTTAATCTTAAAATATCCAACTTGTAATCTTTTATTTAACAAAATACTGAATAGGTACCTAATATTCACATTATTTTAACCAAAAAAAAATTGTATTATTTTTTCTTTATTATTGTTAAATAAACTAATAAATTATCTATGAGTAAGATAAATCTATCTGTCTACAAATCTAAAATTACCACGAAACTCTTCAAAGCATTAGCAAAGCCCGCGAAATGCGAATTAGATGAGGAAACCGGCTACTTCAACTACTCTAACGAGGGTCTTCTTAACATAGAAAGGAGTACAAGGGACGTCGTGTTGTGTCTCTCGCCCAACGCCTCGGGCGCACGCATTACTATTTTGGCCGATTGCACCTATTTATCGTTTTTCAGGAAATTGAAAATTTCGTCTTCAAATTCGGATACCTATGTAGATTGCTAGAGAAAAGTAGAATACGTTCATCTTCGTTTTAAATTCGTTCTGACAATGCCGTCTTCGAATTCTTTCATTTTTTTTGTCTTGCCTCTTTCAATCCACTATTATTATTAATGTTTTCGTTGCTTTCAATTGTTTTAATTTTTAATAGCAGTTACCTAATTTATTGTAAATTTCCTTTAAACTTTATTGGTTAGCACCTATTGTGGAAAAAAACTCCTTACGATCGTTATCAACATATAAACGGAGATTGCGGTGCATTTATTTTATTTAGTTCTTAATAGATTTTAACTTGTAAAAAGTTTAAAGTGCTATACTTATACTATTCTTTTTGCGGTTACTTTTAGCTTCTGTAATAATTGTAAACATTTACAATATACGATGTGTTTTTAAACAGCTGGATGGGGATCAACCGGATGCCGATGGCGATGAACCTGACTTCTATGCAGAGGCACCACTTCCTGGATAAACATCGCAAGAATTTCTCGTTCTTTAAACGAACGTTTTTTTTTGCAAATCGTTGATATACATACCTACATATTTTTAAAATTCGTTATAGTAAACAACGAATATTCTATTAAGTACCTATTGCGAATAATACTCGAATTTGGATCTAAAAGGAAGCAAAACTCCAAGTATTATTGCCAATATTTCCGGCCTTAAACTAACTGTTAGGACACCTCGGAATGCGGACAGTTATATTGATTGAATATATGGATTTTGAGACTGGATTCGTATACAAATGGACGTTAAGTTAGGACGTGATAGGCGCGATTTTGCTATTTATATTATCAAATGTACAGGAAAGCGGAAGCGGCAAAATTCTTAAACCACGATAAAACCGATCCAGTCTTGTGAGATATTGTCCGATAGTAATAATAATACTAACTGTTCGCCGAGGCCAGACTTCGTAATTGCAGTAATTAGCACCCTGTATTTTGCGCCCACTTATGTGGGCACCACAACAATTTTTAACTCATCAATGTTTAATTATTAGGATACAACGGGGAGTTGTAACGACCACGTTAGAGGCGTAACGTTAAATACTTACATTTTCCCCGGGCTCAATAGTAATTTAAAAATACTCAATGAAATTTAAAAATTTAATAGTTGTAGGATAATCGATTACACTTTACAGTGTTAATGTTTTAAAATTCGTGATCGTAGTTGTTAAACACATACACATTAAAATATTATAAAATGCATCATCAATTTGGTATTTCATTTTCTGTTTTTATTACTACTACGTCTAATGGATTTTCTTTTTATTGCTCCACTTACAAACTGTTTGAGCATTATGGCTTAAATGCCGTTATACATGTAAATATCTGAAATAGAGAAAATTAATCTTTTAGACGTTAAATTAATAGTTAGGAATGTAGAAAGATGTGAAAGAAGATTATTAGATCTAAGGAAATTCATATGGAAATTACAAAATGGAAATGCACGTTTCAGTGGTTACCTACGTAAAAATTTTGAAAATATGAACTGCAATTAATTTTTTTTAAATAACGTCTCGCCCGTAATTTTTTTCTGGTTTATTTAATTCTGATCAAACATAAACAAATTACTCTACGAACATTTTAAATATTGTTATTTTTATATACCTTATATTTAGGATTTTGCCACGAAAAGACGTGTAATACATATTTAATTTATTCGCATGTTCTTATTAGGGCGTATACTTCAATATTGATCTATAAATTAAGTAACTATTTATATATCTATCAAATACTGATTTTTATAATAACAATTTCTAAAATACTCAAATATAGGTGCGTTTTAATATAAATAAAAGTTTAAGAACCATAGTAGGTCGGTCGGTAAGTCGTTTTTAACAGGTCACTGTGGAAATAAACGGTGGCAAGCTGCAATAAATTTGATTCTATTTATTTTAATTTCTTGAAAAACATACTAATTTTGCACGGTCTGCCGAGTCCGGATTTGACCGCCATCATAAGGAATGTACATCAAAAATGAGGTTTTCATCAGAATTTCCTTTCCTTTTTATTTTACGACAAAAATATCTATACGACAAAATAAACTAGGGAAAAATTCCAACAATTGATGTTCAGAACATTTTACTGCAAAGTCAATAACTTCGACGTGTTAGCTTCACAAAGTTTACTGAACCAGGTAACTCGACGTTAATTAATTACAATAGAACAATTACACTTTATCTTTCGATACAAACATGAAAATGTTTGCACATCGTTAGTTTCATCTAGAATGTACATTTTCAGAAGCCCAAATAAAGAGAAATGTTATTTTAGCTTGCCCCTATGTATTTCCACCAAAAAGCCGTTGTCGACTGGCCTATAGATATATTCAGAGGCGGTGATTTTTCCTATGAACGATTATTAAAAAGGTGCGTTATAATTTTATTTAATCTCGTTGGATCAGAATTTTCGAAATTATAGTGAATAAATTGTGGTATTTTTTGAACGTACCTGTACCTAGTAATTTACTTCTGGTTGTAATTAACCAATTGCGGCAAGTGCACGTGAATTTACAAATGAAAAACCTCGAATGGTTTGTTATCCGCGGTTTTTGTTATACACGAATGCCGCGATAATTTAATTTCCGCGAATAATGAAGGATTGATTATGCTGTGTAGTAGTTTAGGAAATGCATGCGACGCGACGTTCCAATTTTTTTCTGTTTTAATTTTTTTTTATTTCTCAAGAATAGGTTTATATTTAATTAATTGAATTTTATTTATAATTAGATTAATACTATTCAAAACCTGTTTTTATTGGTGGCTAGTTGAATCTTTTTTTTTTTTGTTTTGGTAGAAGTAGGCAAGTATAGGTACTATTTTTGTACAATATAATAAATATACTTTTGTTCATTTTAGTTTATACAGATGCTAAATGTTTAAGTCATACAAACTATATAAATGTTTCAAACGGAAATGGAAACGGATACTTATTACTCATATAAAAATCAAAAGATATGTTTATGATACGATATGATCATGGGGAGCTACAAACCTCATATCTTATGTATTAGTGATTATCTATCAAAGTAGGTACATATTGATATTTTTCTTCAACATATTTATAGTATATTACGAATACTTAGATATTAGGTAGTAGTGAATTTACATGCTATTAAATTTATAATAATGCAACTCGTTTTCTTGACAACTGATATGGTACATATATGTATAGGTAGAAAAATTTATGATCTGTATATAGAGTGGGTATTTCCTAAAATTTATTTGTTGTATTTAAAATAACAGTTTAAACTATACTCAAACTTGTATTTCCATATTGTAGATTAATAACTGAAAATTTCAAAATTCCTCGGTACTCTGAACCACACAGTATTAAAGGTGTCCAATTTTACTTAACATATTATGATAGCATTAATTTTTTAATTTAGTTGTCTCGTACAATCACATGTAGGCATAAAATATTACTATCTTAAATGAACAGTATTAAATCCACGAAGTTGTAGTTGTTGTCTGTTAGTTGATAGTGTACGTATTCATAATGAATTTCAATCTTATCATCAGAAAAAAATTTTTTTTAATAGGTACTGTGATTTCACTTTAGTGGATTTCCTTGGTGCAAAATTAGATGCCTTAATTATTTTGTTATAAATCCAACTCACAATCAGTAATAACTATTTTTTATAAGAATGTACTTATAAGTGGTTTAAAAGTTTTTGTATTTGTGATAAAGCAAATATACGAATTTTCAAAATCTCTGTAACTGCTATATGAATAATTACAAAAAAACAGATTGTAGAATGCCACTTATTAATGAATTGATTAAAATACTATTTTTTCTAATGGTATTGGAAAAAATCGTATAAAGTTAAGCTTGTCCAGTATTTTTAATATATTCGCCTATATATACATTGTAAGTTAACTATTTTTTTTAGCTTGTTTTTCATTTTGTAATAGATTTTTTCCTATATAAGTAGTAACTTATATGGATCAGCAAGTAATAAGAAAATAATTATAATAAAAATTGTTTAAAAATAAATAAGTATTGATGATTATAAACTAATTCAGAAATACTCCTACTATTTTTATTTTAACAATTCTTATTATCAATTAATTTGTGGTAATGGGTTTGATCAGATAATTGGTATTTTTCCATATTTACCTACTTTCAAAAAGCAATAACAATATGATAATTTGAAAATAAGCAAATTATATCAAAAATTGACCATAAATTGCGATACTAACATAGTGCAAAATTCTGCCTGTAGATTCGTAGATTGTTGATCAAAGTATATGAGATATATTATTCAATAGTACTTCTAACTGTGATTTCAAATAAAATCTATTTCTGTAAGAATAAATATTACTCCACTAGTAACGTTTATTTTAAATAACCCCCCCTAAAAACAAAATTACTGTCATAGAGCACCATCTACATAGCTAAACATAACTATTGATTATGTAGTATTTACGTTGTTGTTTAGTTATTACATGTTGTTATAGCAAAAAAATACACCTATAATTAAACATAGCTGTAAAAATTTGTAATAAGTGCAATTTAACAAATGAGGTAATTACTTTGATTATTTGTTTTCATTTTGTAAACTTAACCTCATCATTTACAAATCTACTGCATAGTTCAAGATGTAAAATGAGTTATTTTTAAGAATGGAGTATAGTAGAGATGTTCAAGAAGTTACCGTCGAAGTGGTTCCTCAAACGGTAACAGAAATTATTTACTTGTCCGAACCAGAATTGATAAATGGAGAACCAAACTATTATATTCCTTCAGAAGAGGAACTCGAAGATAATGAAAAGTTGTACGAAATTGGGTCCGTCAATCCTGCACAATTACAGCATATGTCTTTGATTCTGGACGAATCGCAATCGTTTGTTTTGTTATCTCAAGATGAACATTCTTATGAATTGGCAAGTTGTGTCGCTTTCAAACATCATTGACAGCAATATCAATATTATTTTATTGTAGAACGCTTCCGGCCTTGCAGAAGAGGAATCTAGTTTGGATACAAATCGCTCCGATTTTGAAAAACCCTGCTTTGAACATACTTGTGATGTGTGTAACATGAAATGTCGTTCGAAAAAAAACTTAAATTGCCATAAATTGATTCATACAGAATTAGCAATTTTACAGCCACTAAATACAAAATATGCATGTAAAGTTTGCGGGCTAAATTTTGATAAACCACAATTGATGTCGTATCACTTTAAAATATGCCACGAATCTCCAAAATGTTTATGTAACATATGTGGTTTTCCATGTAATAATAACAGAGCATTAGTGGCTCATATAAAAGAACACAAGTCTCAACAGTGCAACAACCAAACTATATCTGCCCAAAAGTATGAAAACGACACAACATTGTTCGCTAATTCTGTGAAACCAAGATCAAAACGTTTTATCTGTGATGTTTGCAACTCGGGTTATGATAATTTTGTGGATTTAAACAATCACAAGAAAACGCATAGTACAGATTTGTTATATGCATGTAATAAATGTAATGCAGAATTTTCTAGCATATCTGCTGTTTCGACACATTTAAGAAATGTACATAGTAAACCTAAAATAGTACAATACTCTAAGCATTCCACAAATGTAGACTTTGTTGATTGTTATACGATAATGAAAAAGTTAGAAGAAGAAAGTAAATGTGATAATTCCTCAGAAGGTGATATAGGCGCCAACGTTGATGTAACTAGCGAAACTGTAAATGAAGCTTATTCTAGGAATTATCGCAAAAGGAAACGGTAAAACTGAAGGTAGAAATTGGCAGTTGTGGGTTGCTCAAACGCAAAACTTTTTAATAATGCACTGTTTTTGATATTCTAACGTGTCAGGTAATTTATGATCGGGTGTTATATATTATAGATTTACGTTATTTAATTTGGCAAATTAGAATTTTATCTTGGGAGGCATCATTGCTGTTGTTGTAGAATGTTTGTTGGTAATGTAGTTTTGCACATTGTCAATTCATCATTTTGACTATGTGACGATGATAAGACTATCTATGACTGGTCACGCACTTCCTGAACAACAAAGGTTGTATACTTATGTAATACCTTTTATGGTTATTTGCCTAACACATCCAGTCTATGATCAGGAAATTCTACCAGTCTTTTACTTGAAGTAGACTTCATTTGGACACCCAATTTTTCTGTTATACTTTTTGGCTGTACGTTGCATCGAGCTCTCATGTCTAAGGTCACTTCAAATTACCTGAATTAATTCAAAAACAATAAATTTGAAGTGACCTTAGACACCAAAATATATGTATATATTTTAAATTATAGCGTTTTAATATTTTTTTTATTCGGTGTTGGATTTAAAAATTCACGCCTCAAGTGTCCTATTAAGTTTTTATATTTTATTAGGTATTACATTTTAAATATTGAAATAAAACAATGTTACGTGAAATTGTGCAAATATTTAAAATAAAAGCAACGTGTATTAAATTTGGAACTTTTTCGAAAGCTTAATTCATTCATTATAAGATGTTATTGCACTATTCATATATCATAAACTATTACAATTTAATTCAGTCTGTGTCATATTTAGTATAAGATTTCATTTTATTATAGTTAATAATATATTTGTGATCGTTAAATTATTACAATAAAAAATATTTGATTGTTGATATACTATCCGCACATTTGATTTTGATGAACCATTATTATTTTGTTATCATAAAAAGAGATACCTCAATTGAAATCTTTGGATATACTCCTATTTGATATAAGCATCCAACATTTTTATTGCACTAATAACGTTTTAAATTATATATTAGTGTTGTGGAACTTTTTTTTTTTTTAAAGGTATTTATTATGAGTTGCCTGTGTTTTCTACTTGCTCATTGAAAGTGCCTGCATGTAGGTATATATTTACAATGGATATGGCAACATGATGCTTATTATAACTAAATATTCGTGACTATCTAGCGCATTTAATAAGTATTTACTTTCCCGCTATAATAACCACTTTTTTTTTAGGGCTAATTCTCATTGCAATTTTACAATCATGCCAAAATACTATACAAGTTGCTGATGGTATCGGCCAATATATTCCGATAATAAATGAAACATGAACAAATACTGTATTTGAGCAGAAAATTGTCCTAATTATTTGGATAGGTTTTAATAAATATATTATAGAAGTGACGAAAGTGAGTGGGATACGTTTATTTATACTGAATCAAATTGTAATTAGGTATCTATTAGGGTTTCTAACATTTGGAAAAAAAATTCATAGGAAATTGTACGAAATACATAGGGCTTATCAAGTAGTACCTAGAAGTACCTATAAAAAAAATTGATATTTTTTAAACGAATACGAATACTACTCCAATTAATATTGATATACCAAGGCACATTATAAATACAGCGTTCAATTTAGAATTCTTATAAATTCGAAAATAAAGGATAAGCTTAATTTGACTTTTATTATTAACAAATTATACAAAAGCGGATTATTTTTAAATTAGCATTATTCGGGCATCTCTCCACCTGGTACTAACTGAAACAACAAAGGAATTGTAAAATATGATAACAACTATCCTACGTGCATACCATTGTTATATTGTTTCCGTTCAGTAATATTTGATCTAATTTAGTTATTCGTCTGCCTTCCGGTGTGGATTCGTATTCTGTAACATCTTCTAAAAGCATATTTACAAAATCGTCAAAACCTAATAAGGTGCCCACGATTTCCTTATCGTTCTTCATAATAATATGAATTCTAGAACCGATACATTTGTCCACCAATTCTGAAAACATTTAAATTAAAAATGCGCATTAGGTTAATATATTTAATGTTTTACCTAATGGTAGAAGTGTCGAAGACGATACCGGCATATTCGACATGATTAATTTTAATTTAAAGTCCACGGAAACGTTTAAATCGAACAGAGGTTATGTTGTTAATCAATTTTAGGGGATTATATTTATTTCTATCGACATTTTGGTATGGTTAGTAATTATTTATAGTTGTGAGTATGACTGCGAGAGAGCGCAGTTCTTCAACAATTTGTTGTATGTACTCCGTTTATCATTTCTAAAGATGGAAGGTATGCGTGTGTGTGTTGAATTCGCGAACATGTGTTTTTATGTGATTTTTAAACGTTTTGTTAAGTGAACTAGTGTCTAAATTGTGACAATAAAGTTCGTTCAGTATACTATTTTGGATACCTAGTCGTCGTTTAGTCTTTAGGGTAAGTTATTGTGCAGAAATTGCAATTGTTTTGATAAGAGCCTAACGTATTATTTGTGTTCATGGAATTGATTTATTTCCCTTTATTTTATGTGTATGAAACACAGACTTTTACCCCTTTAGATTGAAAAGAAATACCGTGACGTTGTTTGTCCTTAATTATCTAAATAAAATTTTAAGTTTACCTTGTTGCATTTTTAAATTATTATAATTACTCAATTATGTTGGTTATGATCCATAATGTTTGATATAAAATTACGTTATTTAACACATTAAGCTACAATACTGTTGCGTAAGTGACTTTTATGTGGTTGTCTTTATTTGCGTTCATGGTCATATAAAATATTTAAATATATATACAAATCGTGACGATATACCAATTGTATATATTTCGTTTTTTATCAATATGTACATACTTTTTTGTATTTGGACACCGAAAAGCTGATCTAATTTTAGGTTATTTTTTTTTTTATAAAAACTGCCACATTTATTTATTCGATTAATTATTGATTGTTTATGCGTGATGTAAAATTTATAAAGATCTACCTACATTCATTTTTTTAAATAAACAGTGCACATAAAACAAAAGAAAATTCGTGCGCTGTTTTTACATTGTTGAAATTTTATATGAACTTCTCGGATATTTGTTTAAAAAGAATTATTGTTGGGCAAAATTTCTAGACGAAGCGCCTCGAGCAACTAGAACTAAATTTAATGTTTTTTAAATAATATGTCTATACATTTATGTGGGTATACTTGTATTATTTTACTTGAAGCTCATGTAGGTGTGTATAGCGTTTTTTTTTTGTTTATACGAAAGTGCCAAGCAAACATGCCATAGAAAATTTACCTATTAAGTATGTTGCAATAAGCAAAATTACTTAAAAGTCATCAACAATTTTCTTTTAAAATATTGACCCACCCATAAAGTGTGGGCAGATTGCTTTATCCAGTTAAATTTAAATTTGTACTTGCTTGGCTATTTATAGTGCAATACAACAAAGCAGTTAACTATAGCATTTTACATTATTACATACCAAACAATGTACTATGTATGTATAATCGGTATAATGCAATACATAAATAGAAGTTTTCTAGAAAAAACAATTTATTCAATTGTTTACGATAACGAATAGTATCGCAGTTCACAACGTACAGAGGTCAATGTAAAATATTGTATGTTCATATTAGCGAGTTGTTCATTACTATAATAAACGTAAGTTTACATTAGCACTTGTACTATAGTTCCTTTGTTGGTGTTAAAATTCAAGTCGTTACCTATGGGTAGTAGATGCTTATTCAAAAAAATTTTCTATTTCTGGGTATTGTTTATAGAGATTTTTTATGCCGAGTATATTGACGAAAAATACGATACCTATATATTGATGAAAAAGTTACACGTATTGATGTCCTTCGTAAAATTTCGAGTCAAAAATTTTAATACTAAAATGCTGTCCTGCGCATGCTTCTTATATCTGCACGAGGTCCGCAAAATTCGAACATCCAATTCTTTCATAAGCGTTATTATTCGATATTTGTTGATGAGGAAGCCGCAATTTATGGAATGGACTCGGGAACGAAGAAGAATTGTGAAACCTATGTTGTGGTAGATGTCCTTTTGTCGCAAAAGGTTGTTTTCGTTAACTTATTTTCATGCAGAATAACGTCATGGTAACACTGTTAAACAGTAAGTACTAATCTTAAGCATTTAAGTTATCTTTATAACGGTAGGTACAGTCAACATTTGACATTTACGATTTACGAAATCGACTTAATTTGACGTGCCTCTGCTTTTTTCGCAATTGTTTCTAGTTTTTATTAGTTCTTCTTTGTGTTTTTGTTTTCTTTCCTTATTTCGTTTCGTATGAACGATGAATTTTACGTTCAACGAATATGTCGATATTCGATGTTGTCAAATGTAAGGTTTCTTTCAAAATAGTTTCAGCGGACACTTAGCATTTTTAACCATAATGTGTGTTAAGAATTTTGACTTGGAATTTTACGAAGAACATCACCACGTGTGGGCTTTTTGTCAGTTTATATACACACCCGGTATACTACCATATTTACCATTTGCTATAATTATCAACATTGTCCAGTTTGAAAAATATAAAACAAAAGACTAGACCTTTTTCTAACAACCCACGAATAGGCATTAAATGTATTAATTAGTGATTGACAAACTAATAGACAAAACCAAATAGACAAACTCCAAATTAATCAATTGTAAAATAAACTTCTAAAGAATCCATGCATGACATTTTTAAAATGTCGAACTGGATAAACTAATTTTTTTTAAATTAATTATAAGTAGTACTTACTCGAAATACGCATTTATTTTGATAGTGTCAATAATGGTACCAATAAACCAAATAAGGAAGTCGTAAACGTTCACTCTATAACATCAAAGTGGTTTACAAAAATTGCCGATAGCGTAGATTAACCACATTGCTTTCGAACGTATTTTCAATTATTATCCGTTATTGTTTGATTTTGGAAGTTGATAAATTTTGCATCGAAATTCTGTTTGAATTATACACACGTCGTATTGTTGAATTAAAAGTTAATTGCTCGCTGACAAATTCGTTATAATTTTATGAGATTCGTTTACTTTATAAACAAAATAATGGATTATGATGAAAACTCACGTTCAACGTATTTATTTATAGTTCGGTTAGAAATTAGTTTATTTTAATTGCACTATTTACGAAATAACTGAACTGCGAATTATCTAGTTGCGTGAGTTGTCTTTCGTTTTTAATGAGTTGGAAGTCAATTATGATTTACTTACTGTAAAATATTAAGTTTATTTTATTTTAAGTATAATACCAATTGATCGAGCTTATATTTCTTTTTATTTATTAATCGATTTAGATATTTGAAATTTTGTAGATATTATAAGCCTACATTAACACGATTTTGTACTAAATTTTGCATTACAAACGATTCAACGTATTATTTTAGTCGTATATTACCACGTCTTTTATAACGAAAAGTCACATATAACGATAAACTAACTATAAATAGTTGGGATGGTTTTCCATAAGAATAACGTAAAAATAGTCCGGATACAGCTTATAAGGAATGTCATGGAGCTGTTTTGCACCGATCACGATGAAATTTGCTATACAGTGAGTGGATGAATGCATGTTATGAGTTTTTGCCATGTGACCCAAAACATATGAAGTATCAAAGTGTAGCCCCTTAACAATAACGCTAAGGAACAGCATGAGTTAGATATAACACTCGTTTTCGAGTAACTGGTGACATCTGAATACAAAAACGACCCCAGTTTTTCTCGTCACGTCAATTTTGTAAGTTACAAGATATCCTGATACCGTTCATGTTGCTCATCGCAGTGATTATACCTAGATTTTTCGAGAAGTCAGCAAGATGGCTGTGCAGAAAATGAAGCTTGACGCTCACGTTCCTCCAACCAGGTTTTTTGTAGGTCTCCAAGACTTTTCCGACAATTTTGGTGCAATTTTGTGCTCATGCATTTCCAAGAAGGTCTTTGAATGTTATCCAAGCATTCTTTTGGCGTCCTGATGATTGTCCCGATGAAATGTTCGTCTTTGACGAACTGCCTAATGAAACAGCTAAAATATTGAACTCAACAGTAATTAAGGTACAAATTGTTCCCCAGTGTAATGCATACGAGATATCGTTAATATTATTAACTGCAAAAAAAGTGTTCTTAATTGAGCACGTTCAATTTGACAACGAGCGCATCTGACGAAGAACAATGCATTGCATTGCACGCCTTCCATTTTCTTTTGACAATTTTTAAAGGTTCATGGTAAATAAACAATTGCAAAAGTTTCAAAACACAGGTATCGACAAATCATTCTGTTTGAAACTGATGCATTGTCAACGAGTAGAGAAGAAATAGTGATGTCGACAATATATACGCAACGCGAAGTATGGCCGATGTAGCGTCATTACAACTTCACACTTCATATCTCACGTCTTGAGTCACATACAGCAAAAAGCCCTGATTCATCATCACTCACTGATATCTACTGTATACTTTTAAACGTGATCGATGCAGAACTCCGTGACTTTCATTGTAATAGCGACCAGTCGCTTGAATCTGCCAAACTTTAGGGGCGTGTTTCTTAAGTAGTTTTAAGCGAAACGAATTTATCAATATAGTTCCGATTCCGAAAAGTTCTCCAGTTTAAAAAAGTTTAAAATCATAAAAATAACAAATTATGTTGACTTACAAATGACAGTAACAAAGTTTCTCGAATATGGATTACGTTTTCACTTTCTGCTTCATTTTATTTTTTATTATTACCTACCTGTGATTCGAAGCATCTTTATTATCTACATTAAGCCGAAAATGTAAATTTTATAGGAGCGAGCATTTTGTCGCTGTTACGGAATCATATAAATAATCGTATTAAGTATACGCTAAACAAAAATCGAGTGGAAAGAATTGCAAATTTTTATCGAATTTTAGCAAATTGTGTCTTTGCATTATAGATAACAAAATAGTCGGATCATATTCGTTTTCGATAAAATTACGACTCATGATAGTTTGGCAAAAAAGCATCGATTTTTATAATAAAAGTAAGTAGGTATTTTGAGAGTCGCGCCTCGTTGAAATAAATACGATCACAAAGCCAAAATTTTAATTAGAAATCAGACAGCGTTAAAACTTCGCTGATTATAATAAGCGAATCATTAGACAGATCTGTAGTTAAAATTCTAGCCACGTTTTTGTTGCATGTTTGGTCAGTATACAAACAGTCACAGGTTATTAGTACACACGTGATGTTACCACAAAACACATCATGCATGTTAATTTTCACTAGGTAATCCATTCACATTCTCGTTTCTTTAAAATACACTTTAATTGTTTCATTTGTTTTTAATCCATTTTAATTATCCGTTGAATTTATATACGCGATTGCCTTTATTTGTTATTTTTGATGTTTTAGGTTTACTTATAATTAGAAGCTTTCGTTTATGTATATTAGTTTTAGCACTTTCGTTACTAACAAAAAAAATCGATACCTGTCGGAAATGTTAAACGCGGGTAAATGAGGTACAATTCAATATTTGTATCTTTCATTTTTTGGAATATTCACAACACTAGTCTGGGTAGAACTTATCCTATCCAGGGGGGTGTTCGTCACTTATTAAAATTTTTTTGTGCATTTCATTATTTTGTTGAATTTTCACTGTCCACCTCTCAAATCTGTGCCATCGAGAAGTAGAGAGGAGCAACAGAACATATCTGAAGCAATGGTCTGTACCTACTATATAATTATGTCTCGGCAAGTAGTTACTTTTTCAATAATTTTTCAAACAGTTCTAACAAGGGGTCAATTTTATTTTCCTCTACTAGGTAATCGCTTTTATTTAGAGCTTTGCGAAGATAATAGCTATTTCCTCCGTATGTCGAAATCATCGTACTATAGGATCAATCCATTTAAAATCGTACACTTTTGCAAAAAATTGTCGTACTTACAGGTCTCAGATTTTTCTCATTTTTTCAGGGTTGATTTAGGTTGAATAATAAGAAACTAACCATTCGAGAATTTTTTCTCCGAAATCAGGCAAAGTGCCGTCTTCATTATTTTTTTCACCGATATGCTTCTCACGTACGTATCTTCAAAAGAAAAAAGAAGTTAACCAAAAAATCCGTGCCCTCCTGATGAAAATAAATAATGAAAACTTAAATTTTCAGCAATTTCGAAGAGGTAGTAACATTGTAAAAGCAATAACACAAAAGGGCACAACTAGGTACTATTATGATGGCATCAGCATTGTAAACAAAAATTATAAGTGATGTATTCCTTTTCATTTGTTGGGAATAAAATGTCGAAATTAACATTTTTTTTTTGAAACTTCATGTTTTTATAATTTTTTCCTCGTGCTGTACCTAATGCGCCAAAATTATTTTAACAGCAACGGAAGTACATGACGTGAGCTATTAGTGGATATATATAGTTTTTTGAGATTGTAGTAGAAACGGAAATATAACTGTCTAAAAATGGGTCGATTTTGACGCGCGGAGCATTTTTAACACCCCTCGCGTCGCAACACTAATGGTTGAAAAACACTACTTTTGGATTTTGTTTCTTATTCCAACCCTGATAAAAATGAGAAAACTCTGACACCTAAGTGCGGCCACTTTTTGCAAAAGTGTTTGATTTGTGAAATGGATTGTGCGTTAATCTTTTAGATCGTCTTGCAGTGTTGTAGGTATGTAATTATAATCAGTATTGTCGACTTCGTTATAAATATAAAAGATGTTGCACTTTTCAGGAATAAAATTAAGTAGATACCTATGGCCTATCCAAACCTATATGCAATCCACGTCATCAATAAAACATTACTAGATGATGACGTTTCACACAGTGCTGTCACCTCGTACCTCGTATTTTTACAGTTCTAATAAATTGTAGTCTTTCTTTATACCATCTAATATGTGCGCAAGTAAATCGCAATTTCGTAATTATTGTTTATAAGCGCAAATACTTAACCTTTTTACTTTTTAAGAAAATATCGGTAGATAATAATAATATATGATGAAAATAAAGTGTTTACCTTATAATATTAATAAATTTAGTATTCATTTTATATGTTGTTAAGGGCATTCAAATGTTTATTTGGGGAAATGAGAAAAGTTTCCCATCGTATATCGAAAGTAATTTTATGTCTTATATTACATTTAAAATAGAAAGCAAAAAGGAACAAGCCGTATATTTTCAAACTGAAACTTCGTTAGAATTTCCTTAAATAGAAATATAGGAGATTCGTCGTTCTCGGTATTTATTTATCAAATTATATTGGATGGGGTGCGAATACGGCGCGGCGCTTACATAATGGAGATCGAACGGCGCTCAACTAAATTTCATAGGATCATTGAATTATAATTTAGACTGCGCTTCAATCTACATTGGAAAGAGCAAATGTATATAGTAATCGAATTATTCAATTTTGTACTTTTTTCGTATCATCGAGAGAGTACTCCGTATTTTCTTTCAAAGGCTATTTGATTTATTTGATCATCTGTAGCGGAAACTGAATAGTCAATTAGAATTTATCAGAAAATTTCGAATAGATACCTAGATAGAATAGAAATATATTAATAGCCGATAATTTCGTAAAAATTACGATACGTAATAGGCACCAATTTTGAAAGCTGATCAAAAAATTATACGTAAGTTCGTATGTTATGGCCGTATTTTTGATGAACTACATGGTTTATTACTGGAAATAGGCTGTAGGTCATCTTTAGAATCTGATGATAAAAAATTAAAATCGAAACCGAAATATAGATTTTAAATAAACCAACCAGACAGTCACAAATTTAAAAATTGCGGTTCTTATTTCGACCTCAATTAATGCTCCCGATGTAGGGGAAATGGAATCGTAAAGAGAAAAACAGCCCTTTGGGGAAATACAATTTTTGTTAGTTCTCTACCACGTTGCCGAAGGCAAGTAATTAGGTGTTTGTTATAACTTTAAAACTCGTTCACGAGCCTTAATTAGATTAAAAGATACGTATATGTATTAATAGGTAATTAGGTACCTACTTTTGAAATGTTTATAATTTACAGATCCTTTTTTATGTGTATACGATTCGCCAAATGAACATGCCGCCGTTAAAACTAACGTGGCGTTAATAATTTCAAGATTGCGATGTGCCTATTATCAAATTTCCATAATTTAAATTATTAACGTATATCATAACAACACTTGTAATGCAAGTCGCATTTGCACGGTTGACTAAACGCTTTGTAGTTGATGAAATTATTTCCGCCCAATCGCGTCGCTAAAATACCGTAAAATTTTTCAAAGTAGTCTGTCGGTTTCTTAATGTTGAACAATGTGGAAAGTCGCATTGTGTTTTGAGTGCAATCTGCGATGAAATATGATTGTTTTATAGAAAGTCAGATAACAAGCAAACTATCGAGATAAGTGTGGTTTTGTGGTACTTTATGGCTTGAGGATTTGCATTGTTGTTGGTTCGACGCTTGTCGTACTCGTTTCGTGCCATACCTAAGTGCGCTTATTATCCCTCAAAAGCAATACAGAAGTATTGCTATTTTTTTTTTTAGTTATTTGTTATAAAGTATTCTCGAGCAATTCGTAACAGTCGTTCATGTTTCTACAATATATTAATTTACAATAGATTTTGGTTCACATACGAATTTTGGTTTTATATGGTTTTATTCTATTTATTTCATATTAATTTTACTATATTATACCCACATATGGTTGTTATGTAAGCACATATTAGGCTGCATTTTTCATAAAAATCATAAATACGAAAAATATAGTCTCTTAAGGTTTAAGATTTGTTATGGTGTTTAAAACGTGTTTTCAATTCAATCATACAGGCAGATGTGACAGACAATTTATTATACATATTTATATCTAGAGATAGATATGATTTTAATTAATTAACATACAGTGTGTTAGATTTTATGTGTCACAGCAAATATCTCGGCTATTGTATGAATTAGTAAAAAATGTTGTATATGAAAGTTATTAAATTATTTATTCTTAATAATGTCTCAAAATCAGAAAAAAAATTGAACATTAAATAATTGAGGTAAAGCAAATAAATTTAATATTTTAAATGGAACGTACCTAGTATTATTACATATTCTGAAACTACAAGAATTTACCTTTACAACGATATATCACATGTTATACTTTTTCATTAATTAACTGGGCGTAATACACTAAATAACTGATCGTGTTGAAAACGTAGACAGTGTAAACAATGTGTTGATTAAAACAAACTCAATAACAGATTATTCAACATAAATACATTATGAACAAACCAATATGTGAATAAGTAAGTTAATTATAAAATTGTATGTAACGCCTACCTAACAACTAAATTCTTTGTTCAAAGTGCTCCTCGTTGTTTGTAATACTTTCCCCGAGATCTGCTTATTAAATTTCGTCGCACTTTTTGTAACATGTTTGGTGTTATTTGAGCACTTGCCCTATGAATGCGATTTGTAAGATCCTCTAAATTTTTACTTTAACTTTTGATTTAACGTATCCCCAAACAAAAAAGTCCAACACAGAGAGATCTGGCGATCGTGTCGGCCAGTTTATATGGCCACCATTTCCTATCCATTTCGCACCAAACTTTTCGTTTAAAATATCCTTGACGTTCCTTGCATTGTGAGGAGGAGCGCCATCCTATTGTAACCACATATCACGACGCATTTGTAAGGGTATATCATCCAAATATTCTTCGAATTCTGTCGAATTCGTAAGGAAATTGGCATACCGTTCAGCATTAAGCGTTCCGCGATAAAAATAAGGACCTAGTATAGTATCACCTAATACACCAAACCAGACATTAATAGAAAATCTGTGTTGGAACCTGCATTTCCGAATTCGACGTGGATTCTCTGTATCCCAGAAATGATGATTTTTTCTGTTAGAAATTCCGTTATTGTTAAAATTAGATTCATCGCTCCAAAGAATGATATCCACTAAATGTTGATTATTGTTAAGCCACTTACAAAATATTAACCTTCTATCAGAATCACCAGCTGTTAAACCGCGAACCGATTCAATTTTATAGGGGGTCATGTTATGGTTTTTTAGAATAGAAAATACTTTGTGATGACTTATACCTATGTCGGCTACTGCTTCACGGATTGAATTTCTTGGATGTGCTCTAAAATATGCCAACACCATAATATCTTCATCATGTGCTGCACGCTCATTTCTTGGTCTTCGCACTGTAGCATTAAAACATCAATTTCTTCGTAAATTATGTTCAATTCTTGCAAACGTGCGAGGATGTGGCTGTACCCTTTCTGGATACAAGGTTCGATACAATACAGAAGCTTCTTTAGGATTATCATTGCATCTGATGTACACTCTGATGTACATTATTAGAATAATAACTATCCCTCATTGTGTGTCACGAGATGAAAATTAACAATTAACAATTTACTTAGCCACTTTGACACGATAGCGATAACAAGTGAGCGCATATCACGGCCTCCTCGGCTCTGCTTAATAGAACATGCAAGGGTATAAGTGTGCGTCGTCAGTACATTGTTTACACTGTATTTATTCTATTACGCCTTTAATTAATGAAATAAGTATAACATGTGATATACCGTTGTAAAGATAAATTCTTCTAGTTTCAGAATATGTAATAATACTAGGTACGTTCCATTTAAAATGTTAAATTTATTTGCTTTATCTGAATTATTTGATGTTCAATTGTTTTTCTGATTTTGACACATTATTAAGAATAAATAATCTAATAACTTTCACATACAACATTTTTTACTAATTCATACAATAGCCGAGATATTTGCCGCGACACATAAAATCTAACACACTGTATAGGCACCTATACTTACCAACTTATTTCTTCTTCTTCTTCAAGTGCATCTCCTAACGGAGGTTTGCTATCATCGCGGCTATCCGAGCTTTATTGACTGCAGCTTTAAACAGCTGTGTGTTGTTGCACCCAAGCCAGTTTCTTAGTTTTTTAAGCCAGGACACACGTCGTCTGCTAATACTCCTCTTTCCACTGATTTTCCCCTGTATTATCAATTGTTGTAAGAGGGTGTATTTGGGACCTCTCATTACATGGCCTATATATTGAAGTTTTCTCTTTTTTATGGTATACATAACTTGGCACTGTTTTTGCATTTTGATTAGGACTTCGGCGTTGATAATCCTATCTGTCCAGGAGATCCTCCACATTCTGCGGTAGCACCACATTTCAAAGTCCTGCAGTTTGTCCATGTGTATTTTCTTTAGAGTCCACGCTTCGACTCCATACAGGAGTACTGAGAATATGTAGCAGCGTAACATTCTCTTCCTAAGTCTTATATCCATGTCCCAACAGATTTCTTCACGACGTGTTTTATTAAAGTTTTAGTAATTAATGAACAATTTTCGGTATAACGTTATTATAATAATAAAAAATAGGTAAACTGCTCAACAATTGAAGTGTTCCGTCAAAAAAAAACCTATTAGTTAAAGTAGCAAAAGTGTCGCTATCTACTAGTAGCACTAAAGTTGAGCGTTTCAATATAGTTTTATTGTATTTTTAATAATTATAAATCTTGTAGAGTTTTTTCAAAAATTAAGCTGTGTTAGATACAAATTCAGGCAATACATTGTTTTGATGTACTTAATTAATTGTATCGTAAATCTGAACACTACTTTTAAGATTAATATCGAATGGAATCTCTCCTTCCTCGATGTTATACTTTCCGGCATCGTTTGGGCATATCTAGTTTTTATTAATTTATTTACAAATTCTTGAAGGTTCGTTTTCCTTTTTGAATCGGAGAATTTACCAATGCATTAAATGTTTGTGACGCATTTGGTCGTCTTTATGCGTTTGGTCGTCGTATATGCCTCGTAGTTTATCTCAGTTGTTCAATAGCACTGTAGTCTGCTAAATCTGGGGGTGTGCAGACAATACAATTGCTCGAATGGAGAATTTCGCGAATCATGTAGATATAATTGTGAACGTTTTATTCATACTTCGGGAGCATAAAATTACGCTCTATTTGACGGCAAACGTTCGTTTCACGTTCATTTTCAAAAGTGGTCGAAAGGGGGAAAAGAGGTTCAGTTTTTCGCTATTGTCTAATGCAATCGAATAAGTCGGTAAGCTTAGGTTAGTGCAGATGAAGTGAGTTTAGACTAGTGTAAATGAGGCGTTGAACCGTAACTTAGTGCAGACCAAAATCGAAATCCAAAACCAAAATCAAAAGAGAAATGTTTGGTTATTAGTTTAACGTGGGAAATTGTCTCTAAACACATTGGCGTAATTTGACGCTCCCGAAATGTGAATAAAACATTCACTATTATATCTACATAATTCGAGAAATTCTCCTTTCGAGCAGCTATATTCGAGTAATTGTGTTTCGAGCAATTATCATTGAACTTAATCTATTTTCGTTATACCTTATTGCCCAAGGATATTGTTGATGAATTCGGCAAAACAAAAGCGGGTATTATCGTCAACAAAAAAGAAATCTTGCCGAAATTTTGTTCAAATGGTAGATATAAAAATAGGTAATGTGCACTTATTTTTATATCTTTCGGTGTTTACTGTATCCTGACCATCTCAAATTATTCCATTTCAGTCTATGCACCTATAATACTCAACTTGTAGCAGGTCACCGATTAACTTTTCTCCGACAGTTAGTTACTTTCTGTAGGTACTACACGTACAGCGATTTACGCGGTTTATGGTTTCACTGACTTAATTGATTACTTAACATGGCCCCATCTGAATATGATATTTATGTTAGAGTCGCTAAATGATACTGATGATGTTGTTTAACTCTTTACAAAAAATTGTAATAACAATTAATACTAAACCTGACAGCAACAGTTGATGTTTTATTTTGAAATAAATACAGTAACACATTTTTACTGGGCCGTTTCGATTTTTGGACAGTTTAATTTAATTTAAACTTACCTAGATATAGCATATTAATAAATAATCGGTAATTAATTAATTAATTGGTATGTCCGTATACTCTCATTTACGCTGTAGTTTATTTTTGTTATTGCTTAAAAATTAAATTTATCAGAATTATTTAAAAATACATAGCCCAAGATGTTATCGGCAATTTCAGCAAATATTGTAACAAAATAACCAATACACGATAGGTAGGTACCTACCTAACAAAAATAAAAAAGAAAATGTTAAATTTTACAGAAGAAAATATTAATAAATGTTATGTATTTATAAGTTCGGCGCTATTTTCTTTTACATTCAAATATAGGATATTTAAAACAATATTATGTCAAAAATTTTATAAAAAAAATAATAGAAAACGGGTAGGTAGAATTTTATAGTATGTATACCTATATCAACTTGATTGACAGTTATATTGTGTTCGAAACTTTGTGCTTGTCAAGAAATATACCATAATAACATCGAATATAAATTGATTATTTCCATCTTTATTGTTCAGTTATCTGTATAAGTTACTAAAGTATTTTTTACTTTTTTTTTAAATCAACCACCTACTTATAGGTGCTATTATAGATTTTTAATTTAAAAGCGCAAATAATAATTAAAATATTATAAAATTAAACCTATATATATATTACATTTTGTTAGCGAACTGTGGAACATGATGGCACGTCGCCCTTTAATTCCATGTCTCTCTTTTATCGAATATTTCCTCTGCATGAAGATCAAAGCAGTCCAATTTATAAATTTCAAATCGCGAGAAACTACGGGAACTTCTGCATGTTGTTTAGTCAAAAGTTAATAAACGTGTTTTAAATTTTAGAACGCTCATGGAAAGCTATTTATATCCATGTAGTTTGTTAATTTTGTACGTGTAAATAATTGTCAGCGGGTCGAGAGTATAGCTTGTTGGCAATGGACTGTAGTATGTTGTAGTTTTGTACATACGAGACATGTCTAGGAAATAATACCTACTCTTAAATTATTTTCATTTTTATTTAAATACACAATTTTTGTTTTATAACGTTAAATTTGGTAATATTTATAGACAGCGGAAGCAATCGATTGTTTCAATACAACCCAACAATTCAATGTCCATTTATAAAGTGTACGCGATTGAAACAATATTCATTGTAAGGTGTCGTAATTGCAATAAAAATTAACGCAACACTCCACGTGTATACATAATAAATGGGCCTACTAGCATAGTTGCATAATTTTATACTTATTGTGGGAGAGGAAGGTTATTACCTTCCTCTCAAGCAGGCCGGACAGATCGCACTCCTGACTTACATATCAAGTTCATTTCCATTCGCAAATAACACATTTACTTAACTAATAATTTTACAAAAACATAATTTTTAAATTCAATTATACATAATATATCTAACATTTCCATCCAATTAATAGGTACTACACCGATAAATAAAATAAAAGTATCATTAAAAATGCTTTTGAAGAATGTATTTAAAGTATACAACAAACATAAATCGGTTCACTTGAAATAAAAAGTAATACATACCTAATTGGCAAAATAAAACTTTATGAAGCTCATTTATAACATCTTATTTCCTAATGTAGGGTTTTATAAAATTCCTAAAACAGAGACGGAATGCGTAAGGAGACGAGGGACTTTATACGCACGCTATCTTGATTTTGTTTTTTAAGCAGTTTTCCTTAATAATTGGTTATTATTGTCATTTGTTTTTAAGCTTAACTTCATTATATTTTAATTTTTAAAGTTTCTGTATTTTGTGCCGTTTAATTTAAACGTAGATATTGATTTTAAAATTTAGGTACATCTACAATAAAGTCGTATAATTACAAAAATAATCAATTTGGTGTGACCGATTTTTATAAAATTATGAAAGAAAAAAAATAATTTCTGGAAGGAAGTGTGAAAGTTTTCATGCGACAATATTATGTAGGTATACCTATCTCCAAATTAATGTTAAGTATACATTATACGTTTAGAAATGGGACACATTATTTTAGAATGTTATGCAATTAAAACGGTCTTCAACTTGTTTTTTATTACTTTTATAAAGCTTTTCGCTTGTTGAAAGTACAATTTACATAGTATTGTAGGTATACCTTACGTTGCCTAGTTAAAATGTTTTATTTACAAAATTTGCAATTTTGACGCTTGCTTTTGCTTTGTTGTCGTGCAGTATCGGCCACCATATTTCTGAACTATATTAGTTCTTATAGTAATAGATGATGTTGGTAGTTATTGTCTTCTATTAACACATTATTTCCACCAAAGTTCAGCTTTGTAGTTGATTTTGCACGACTGTCCTACTCTTTTTTGTTTTTTTAAGCACCTGATTTAACCTTTCCAGCTTTCTTCAAATCTCTTCTTAATTTTCTTTTTTCTGCTTGTAAACGCCTCTCTTCGGCTGCTTTCTTTTTCTCTTCTAACTGTTGCTTGTACGGTGACGAAGTCAGGACCTCACTTTGACTGCGTTCGTTGTTTTCTTTTCTTTCGCTTCACTTCAGAAAAATACGAATATCTAAGTGAGTATATAATAGTATGTAAAGTATAATATGTTAGGAAAAGATAGTATTGTTTAATTCAAAATTACTTGTGGCCGATACTGTACGACAAGAACGTGGTAGTATCAGTGGCGACTGTTCGTTCTTAATAAAAAAATATTGCAAAATTTTTACTGATTGTCGTGTTCTTAAAATAAAAGTAAAATGTAACAACTAAACCAATCGCTTGTCTTAAAAGCGAGTACTAGGAACTTTCTGAAATATTTTCTATGCGCTTAGAGTAGAAATAGCTAGTATTAAACTCTCACACCGTCCAAAGCAATGAACACAGAAAGAAGTTCCCGGACTATAGTGCTCATGAATACATTTAAGTTTGTTACGGAGTACTGTAAACTTTTGGTTAACAGTACCAGTAACTACCGCAAAATTAACATTGACCGATACTGTACAATTCTCCCCTATATTAAAACACATTTACCATAAAACTAAAATTATGTTTTAACTATCTTAATTTATAAATATATTTCTTTATTTATTAACATATAAATCACATTTTTTTATTACATTTTAATACGTGATACATTTACATCAATCAATCATTATCTATTATTTTCAACTAACTCTCTAATTTTTAACTAAGTCTCTTGGCAACTTATAAACCTACTTGATTTTTAGCGTATTATAACAAACTAAGCATTTATTATACTATCATACTATTATATGAAATTAAGATCGGTATATTTTTTAAATAATTCTAAAACCGTTTTTGTATTATTAGCATTAGGTATGTTTTGATAAGTTTTAATTATTTATTAGGTATTTTAAGGGTTTCCTTAAAGGGGTGTGTTTTTTTTTAAATTTATATTTAGGATAGGAACCCCTACAAGGAATATATACTTAGATTACAGTCACGAAACAATAAAGTTACCATACTTATATCCGAGCTCGAATTTCTTTTTATCTATTCAATCAGTATACTTACAAATATCAATCAGAAAGGAATTTTAAATGTATTAATTCGAGTCTCGTATAGTGTAGAAAGTAAAAATCGAATCAATTGAAAGTTTTTGTGGCAGACCATTTGGGCACGAGAGTAAATAAGGAATTCATGGGAAAGTTTGACTCTGAAAGATCAGAAATAGGCCGAGAATTGTGGCGGGAGTCGCAAGTGTTTTATTTTGTTAAGCGAAGCTGAAACGTTCACATTTTATTATACCTTTTTGCAATTTTGATCTATAGATGGAAGCCTTCCCATTTATTATTAACGATTTATTGTTGCTAATTTTAATGGAGGATTTTAAGTTAATCACTAACTACTTTTCGGGTGCGTATGTAGTTAATTATACTTTATTTTGTTATAAGTATATACGACTTATTATTAGTCCTTAAATTAGTGCAGATGAGCGAGCTTACATTAGTATAAATGAGGTGAGTTTAGATTAGTGTAGACGAGGTCAGTTTAGGTTAGCTACCCCAATATATCAGTTAGTTAGCTTCTCGACTACTATAAATTTGGTAATATATCTTACAACATTTTTAGCTAAATAAATTTCCTACAATTTGGCATTTTAAAATTTGAAATCGGACGAATAATAACGTAGAAAATGAATTTTGAAACATAATAAAATTTTTCTGACAGAGTCGAGAGAGTGACACCATATAAATTCGTAATCTACAGGCTTCCACGAATATTTTAAGCCTAAGCACACACTTTTTTATCTAAGGAGCCCACAAGCTTGCACTTGCTCACGGACCATTAACTATATTTAATTTCATAAAATATTTATTTCTTAAAGTTTTTATTTTTCATTTGTGATTTCTACAAGGTTTGCAGAATATAAGAAATTTAATTAGTGAGTCCGTAGTCCGTAGAATTCCATAAAAATCAGACGTTCCTTTTAAGCGTCGAAAATTATTTTACATTACCTAAGTAGCTAATTATAATTAGTTTGATTACAGTTTAGTTTTATCCTGATTTTACTATTAGGGATCGTGCACGAATTACGTAACGTTAGAGGGAGTGGGTGGGTACGTAACGATGTGTGACAATGTTACAAGAGATTGGGGGGTGTGGGGCGCGGTATTTTTTCTTGCGTTACCGCTAACGTACTATTTATTATACAGCAGAAAGAATAAAGACTTTTCAATGGTTCTTTTAAAAAAAAATGATATCGATATAAATTTCGTTATTTTACTTAACCTCAGTTTTGAGAAGCAATATTTTAAGGGAGGTTTCAAAAAAATTAATGTTAGGAAACGTTACAGGTGGGTGTTACAAAAGAGTTAAAAATGCGTTACTTAATTTGTGCACGATCCGTACGCGTTAATCCGACGTTCATGTGGCTGAGAGTTTATCGGATTAACGAAAACTGTGGATTACCTAGCTAAACGTACACATAATTAAGGGGTGTTTAATTATTATAATGTTTAAATAAAAGTCGAATTAAAAACAGTTAGTACGTAATGTCTTACCTTTAAAAATTTTAAGAAGTTTTTTAAAAATGCCTGTTGTTTGGGCTGCTTTTCCGGAGAGGGGCGTGTTGGATCGACAAGGGTTGAATTAATGAGATTCTACTGTAGGTATACATATATTTAAAAGGAAAAGTACGTATTCGCTATAAGGTACATTTCCTTCTACATAGTTTATTACACGATCTCATCAGAACGATAGGGTGAATCTTAAGAACCGAGTTAACAACATAGTGTAAATATATTATGTCTTCGTCTATTTAATTAACTAATAACTGATATTTATATAACTATTACTTCCATCATTTGACAGAATTGGTGAAATTGACGATTATCTCTAGTAAATAACGTTTTAAATAATTTACACATCGGCGTAGTGTACGTACGTCTGTGCTTGTTGCGGCGTTAAATTATATGTCATTATTACTGTTTTATGACATCAATTCTCTTATATCCGACTTCTATGTATGCATAGAAAAGAATATTTTGCATATGTATGTAAGTAAATCAGAATCTTAATTAATAGATGAAATTAGAGAAACAATAATAAAGAAATTTGGAGAACTAAAGTTCTTTTTACGCGCCTCCAAGTTGGATTAGTGGTAAATGAGGAAGACGCGACGCGGGGGTTAGATTTGAAGCTTTCCCCGAACACAGGTTTAATTTAGGTGGTTGTTTACAGTCGACACCCGAAGGTGATCTAATTTGTTTTTAATAAAGTTTTGTTGGTCTATAGTCATACAGACTAGTCATTTTCAGATGTAAGGTAACTATTGAAATATTTACACGATAATATTCACAGCAATAAAATGTATAATCAAAATCAAAAATAAATGAGTTACCATTTAATAAAATGACGATTCACTACAAGAAAACTAATGACATTAAAATTTCGATTTAACAGTAAACTATATGTATGTACCTAAGTATGTTTTGAAAAATAAAATTAACGTATTCGAGGATTATTACCAAAAATTATTTTAAATAAATTTATTCCACACTTTAATGTCTCATTGTAGAATTAAAATTTATAGGTAGATAAATAGAAGGTCGATAATAGGTCTATTGTAATTTAAAAGAAAGTTATTTCTTTTACATGTGTTATCATTTTTAAACGTCCAACGTATAGAATAAAATGTGTCTTATCTCGCGATAAAACATAGCAGACTTTACCTGCACGTTCCTATGCATTGTTATACGTTTATTACCTAAACTGTTATCGCTGAATTTGGAATAACCGGCTATCAACGTATGGCCCTCTCTTTCTGTTAGTTTATTAATTAGGTAATTTGTCATATAATTTCATTTATTTATTAGTATTCGAGTGCAACTCGGTTTGTTAACAACGCGTGCTTATACGATTCGAGATTCAAGATACATAAAATATGTGGTGTTTTACCCGCGGTATTAGAATAAATTTAAGTTTACGAAAACGATGGAATCGACTCTTCGGGAGCAGAAACAGAGGTCGGTGAAAAATTTTGTTATGCCTTTGTTATTTTGTAGCTGATTTTAGTAGTATGGTTCTGTTTTTTGATTTAAAATTAACAGCCCCTACCTACTTATGCACCGCTGGGGCACAATTCTCGAACCACTCGCTATCGTAACGTATGCGAAGATGACGTCACAACAATGGGATTCTATAGAAATTTGTTTGTTGTGACGTCATTTTCGCATACGTTATGATAGCGAGTGGTTCGAGAATTGGACCCCCGATGTCGTGTAAACCTGAACATTTTTATTATCCACTATTGAACATCCTGTATATAGCAGACTGATATTATAGAATTCAAGTAACGAACTTGTTCAACCTGTTTGATAAATTGTTGCTTTGAAAAAGTTTGTCGATTAGTACATATATAGTTGGGGTTAGGTACGAGGAATATTGGACGAAAAATTGGTGACTGTCTCCCGAGTATAAGATACATATATTTTTAAATTATTTAAATTTTATAAATATTCTCTATTTTTCTCATTTGTTGTACATCGAGAGTCCCCAAAAAAATACCACTGATGAGCTTTTAGTACTTCTACAATATCATGCAAGTACCGCAGATTCGCGATAATAGTTTCTGAGAAAAAAATATTTTTTTTACATTTTGAAAATAATGTTTTCAAAGAATTCAATTATTTGCTAAAGATAAAGTTACATCAAAATAGACCTCTGAGAAAAAAATTTGCCAAATCCGAGCAAGGGCACATTTTCAATGCTTATGGCGTTTGTTTAACTTTGACAAAAATAATCCCTAATTTATATTTACGTTAACTAAAGGTTTAGGGAATAAAAAAAAGATTGTTAAAATTAATCATTTGGTAGTATACTTCGACAATATTACCTATATATTATTAAACATTCATTAAATAAGGGCGTTTAGAAGAGCTTTATCAAAATCGCATTTAGCATTCATCAAAATTGTACGTAATTATTTAATTAATAAAGCTGCAACAATCAACATTTTAAATAGATATTGATTCCTAATATTTAAACTATAATGAATTTAAAGCAAATATTACATGTTTATATATTTAATTATTTTAAATTGAAATCGTGGCCGTTTTAAGAAATTTTTGATTTAACAACGAATTATTCGTTTTTGAAATATTGATTTGAATTTTTGAAATCGATTTGCGTTCGAGAATTTTTACCAAAGTTTTTCCTCGAGTTTTAAATAAATCGCACTGTTTAGAGTTCAAATATATTAAATAAATCGAAGGACACGTTACTACGTTTGTCGTAATTTAAATGTATGAAAAGTTACTTCCATTATTCGATATCATTTTTAAACGTCCAACGTAAAGAATACAATGTGTCTTATCTTGCGATAAAACAACGCAGACTTTACCTGCAAGTTCACGTGCATTGTATTACCTAGACTGTTATCGCTGAATTTGGAATAATCAGATGTCTACGTATGGCCCTCTCTTTCTTTTAAATTTAATATACATAGGTGATTTTTCATATAATTTCATTTATCTATTAGTATTCGAGTGCAACTCGGTTTGTTAACAACGCGTGTTTATACGATTCGAGATTCAAGATACATAGAATATGTGGTATTTTACCCGCGGTATTGGAATAAATTTAAGATTACGAAAACGATGGAATCGCCTCTTCGGGAGCAGAAACAGAGGTTGGTGAAAAATTTTGTTACGTCTTTGTTATTATGTATTTTGATTTCAAATCAAAAGCCCGTACAGATTCCTACTTACGTATGTATGTACCGCTGATGTAGTGTAATACATACCTGAAAATTTCTATTATCCATTATTTATGATACGTAGGTATATTATGGAATATTTCTGTGTCTAAATAATTTAAATTTATTTAACTTTGTTTTTGACAAAAATAATCTCTAATTATTATTTACGTTCACTAGGATTTAGAGAATAAAAGGTTATTTTCAACATTATTAATTGAAATCGAAATTGAATTTTAAATAAACCACTGCATGGAATCCAAATATGTTAAATAAATCGAAGGACGCGATATTGTGACGCGTTTATTGTGATTTTAAAATATGAAAGTCTGCGTCTATGTGAATCATTCTGAACGCTTTACCTAAAGAATAAAATGGGTCTTATCGAGCGATAAGACGAGCCGCAGGTCTTACCTGAACGTTCATAATACGTTATAGATTATTGCTGTCGCTTAATGCAGAACGGCCAGTTATCAACATAAGGTGTCTGTCTCCCTTTTGTTAGGTTTAATTTTCAATTTGTCGTTATAATTTCATTTATTTATCGGTATTCGAATGCAATTTGTTTTTTAACGACGCCTGTTTACGTTTCGAGTTTTTAAGACACTTTAAATATGTGGTGTTTTGCCCGGGGTATTAGAATAAATTTAAGATTACAAAAATGATGGAATCGGCTCTTCGGGTGCAGAAACAGGGGTTGGTGAAAATTTTGTTGTAGGTATAGTTTACCTGTAAGGATTTTTATCGAGCGTTATTGTTTTTATTTTTGCGGCTAGTGTTTGAAGTTAGCTAAATTAAAATTTTTCAAATATAAAGTATAGGTAGGTTCTTATTTAATTGTTACTCTTAATTTTTTGCTATTCAATACGGAAGCAAATTATAAAATTTAAGCTTTACGTAGTAGGTTTACATTGAACGTTTGTTCTGTTACATAATGCATAATAGGTATATTGTTAGTTCAGTTTAAATTTTGAATTGATAATAATTAAAAGTTTACTACCACACGTTATCATTATAACTCTCACGTAACAATTATGAAAATTTTCGTTATCCACTTTTAATATTAAGTAAATACGGAATATTTCTAAATTGAAATAATATAAATCTACTGACGAAATATATTTTTTAATAAAATTAATTCGGGATTTTCGAACAACGTGTGCATTGTCTGCTTTTTACGATAAAACGTCATCGGCTTAACCTGGTCGATTATGCAAACTCCAGATTAATTTTATCGCTGCTTCTCGAGCGACCACTTCCATTCGAAAAGGTTTAAAATATTTTAATTATTATAAACGGATAGTGTTCGAATTTTGTTTGGCGTTTTGTTGTTACCTACTATAATTTGTTGATTTTGTTCAAAAATTTTTAGCAATACATGCGGAACGGTTGTACCTATACAATGATTTTGAAGTTATTTAATTTTGAATTTTGCTATAATTGAAATTAAGTATAAGTAAAAATATTGTTAATATTCCTAAGACATTTTTCTTGGTGCATATAACAATTTATCTTACCTATATTACATATAATGAGATTATAGTGTCGATTTAGTTACGATTGCAGTACCAAAATATCGATTATTTTATTTACAAATTACCTACGAAATATTTTGATGTCTAAATTATACCAATCATGAAAGGAAGATCGGGATCTTTCGTATTACAGTTTTTTAATTTTTGTATTTTTTACCGTGAAGTATGGTTTAATACTGCTATTTTTTTATCTGTAGGTAGTACCTACCTATATTTATTTATTTATAAACTTAGGGTACTTTTGGGTAAATTTTAAATTTAACATAGGAAAATAGATTTCTTTTCGAATGCGATTAGTTTGACATAGAAAAGGAAATTTGCGCCTCGCAATCATTTTAAATAGAAAATTCCAGAAAATTGTTTTTCTCTGGTCAAAGAATCGGACGAATCCGCCCTTATACGGGGGAGTACATTCGCATCTACATGCGATGGAGCAGCTACATACCTACACCACGAAGTACCCATACATAAATAAATATTGAGGATTTCTTACGTAACTTTTAATTCTGTAATAAAATTAATTTGTAAACTTGCGTTAGAGGAATATCAAAACTTCCATTTAAGCTGTTGGTGAATTTAACAGAAAATTGTTTTTGTAGATGACAATTTCGCGATTTGAGATTTTTCTATAGACGTTTGATTTTCTCTTCTCAACCTTTTTTACTTTATAAAAATTAAGCGTATTTAATTTGTTTGGTCTTTTGATATTTCCGTTTTTCAAACAATTGAATTTTGGTTTCTTCGAGCTTTTATAATTTAATTTACAAGACGTAACTTTAACGTTTAGCGATTCGCAAATTTTCAACGGGTTGTACAAAGATAGCACCGACGTACAAAATTATTTCTCGGCAGCTGAAACATTGAAACGTACCATACGCGATTAAGTGTCGAATGGTGAATAATTTTGTAAGAATCGAATTTTTTTTTGTAAAACCATTAATTTTTAAAATACCTAGTTGAGATTTTTTATTTTACGAAGAATAATTTGAATTAATCCGTGTATTTTTTTTGAAATTATTTAAATTAGTTGGTTGTTTCAAACTTTTTTAGCGCTTTAATGATACTACGTATTGGTAGTATAATAGAAAAGTCATTAAATCACTTTCAGTATGACCAGAAGGAAGTCAATTTTATTAATTTTTAATATAACCCCCTGCATGTAAGATCAATAAGGTTTTGCAATAATTTATTTTGACATTTGTTACGTATGTGTCGTATGCTACGTATTATACTAGAGTAGAATCCATGGAAGCATCTAAAAATAAATAATTTACGTATTTTATTAATTATTTCCGTCCACTCAAACGATCTTGCTGTCTCACTCGTAAATGAAGATGAAGACACGACAGGCGACTGAAAAGATTTAAACCCAGCGACCTCCCTATTCGTTTTATATAAACAATGAACATTATGTTTGAATAGAAAATAAGGGGACACTCATTGGAGTGCTACTCTGCATGTCACTAGATTTAAGTCTCTAGATTAAGGCCTAAGATTAACTATACGTTGTACTTATAGTCCCCCCTGGACTGATTGTATAATCGCAGTGGAGTCAATTAAAAAAAAATTATTAATTCAGTTCTTTTGTTTATAAATTTTTTTTCACTTTTCATTGTGAGTCGACAAACATCAAAATAAATTATTGCAGACCGTACTTGATTTTACATATTATATTATATATTATTTTAAAAATAAAATTACTTAAATTTACTTTCTTCCGGTCATACCGGAAGTAATTAATGACTTTCTTCTGCTAATACCATTGAAACTCTGTTGTGCACGTTTGAAATTGCGAGTGTAACGACGTGAACCAAAAACGACATTCGCAGGAGTTAAAATGCACAAGTTTGTGAGGGAATTATCACTTGATAAGTGCACGAACGAATTGAAAAACGTTCTAGCTTACAATTATTGTCATCAAACAACTGTTTCGTCGATACCGAGAGTTTCGACGGGGAAATTTTGCTGCCAACGACATGTCGCGTGCAGGCATGTGGTGACTTCGGATGTCGGAAGGGCAAGGAAACTAATTACCGAAAATAGGCGATTGGTGCTGCAAGTGTTCATAAAATTTTACATGAGCTTTTAAAAGTACGGAAGGTTTGAACTCTGTGGGTTTCGTATTCCCTCACCAAAGCGCAAATGACGTGAGAATGAATGCTAAACCACATTCGGCGCGATTAACATTGGACTTTTTAAACAAATTAGGTTTGAAAGTACTCGAGCACCTTCCCTACAGTCCTGATTTAACGTCACGTGCTTTCGGTTTGTTAACATTTGTAGCAGCGTGAGACCAGGCACGTGGGGAGATCTGTCAGTAGAAATGCGGTGGGAAATTTTTACCGATCGGTTTATTTGTATGAAGAAGCATAAAGATTTTAACGGGGATTATTTTCGACAAAGCTAAATAAAGAGAGCAGTATTGATGCAAAACTTGTCACGGGCTTTTACAAGAAAGTAACAAATATTGTGATTGGTACCAGCGGCAGTCGAATACGAGCTCAGGGATGGGGTTGTTATACAATAAACAAAAACAAATAACCGAATAATTTTAGAAAACAAAAAAGATTTACTAACATAAACAAAACGAAACAAAATAATCAAGGGCGTCACGAGTTTTTTTTTCTCAGAAAACTCGAAAAGAAATAATACCACAAATTACGAAACAACGATAAAACTAAATAACTCGATAGAAAATAATGCTTAATAAAGAACATAAGAATGAAACAATAATAGAATGTGGATATTAGTTATTTTAAATTAAGGGCCGATCTTTTCGTCTTCCATTCAATTTATTTTGTTTTGTATTTAGTACAATCACGTATGTTTATGTTTCAATGTTTCAGCTAGTATCGAAAAATAATTTTGCACGTCAGCGCCGCTACCTTTGTAAGTACAACCTGTTGAAAAATTGCGAATCACTAAAAGTTCAAGTTATCTCTTGTTACCTTATTACCGAATTTCAATTTCCTCGTTAACTATCAAAATATTCGTCTGGGGAGTTTTATGTGAATAACCCTGTATACGTACTTATATTAAGCCATAACAATTCGTTATCGTCTAATTTTAATTAATTTACCTTTGCAACATATTTTTTAATTAAACGCACTACCCCCTTAACCTTTATCGACTTGAACCTACGTATCTAACTGTATTGTGGTAGATTATTATTTGTGATAGTATACAGAGAAAAACTTAGGTAATTAACTAATATTTACTTACGATTAATTTAAAACGTTTTTAAATATGTTCGAATATTATTCAAGGAATTAAATTAATTACTTAATAAATAAATGCCGAGATGTTTATAAATAGAGTTAGGTTATAAACTAGGTAACGTATAATAGTCGAAGGTTTATAATTTTGCTATTTGTTTTTATTAATCGCATTCAGGGAGTTGTAGCGTCGAAACGCTGCAGCGCTGTAACGCTTTATCTTGCCTGAATAAACATTTTTGGTACTAGTTATTTTTCAGCTTTTAATTCTTAGGTTGGCAATTTTGTTTGTTTTTGGTTAACACTCAAATTGTTATGTAAAACTTACCTTGTAATATCTTCAACCTTTCTTCTTACGTTACTGCAAGGGAAATGACTTCGTCTCCGAATTGTAACGTTATAAGCCATCTTTATTTTTTGCATAAACCAAAACATACACAAGCAACATAATTTGTTAGGTTAGAACGCATGGATGTGTCATTGCTTTATTTAGTTATAAAGCGTTAAAGCGGAATATTTATATGCTTTAATGCTTTACTAAAGCGCTGCAGCACTGCGAGTAAAGTAGACACCATTCAGAGCATCGCTTCGATAAAGCGCTACAGCGCTACCATTCTCTGAATGCGACCATTGATACGTAGGTACCTATACATAATGTCGTTATTATCTATTTAAATGCTTTTATTTTATTAAACGTTATACATATTATCGAGAATATTTTTTTTATTTTATGAAATTATGAAACATAATTATTGTTATGTATTTAATGTGAGTACATCGAAATGCACTTTATGTTCCTTTTAAAATTTAAAAGTACGTATATAGTAGGGCGTTTTACTTGAATTGAAAAAGTCAATATCGGCTTCTGGAAATACTGGAAGTTGAATAGGGCACAGATAATATAATGTTTAACTTCGCGAATACGTATTACTCCCTTGTAGCAAATTTCATTTGTCTACCGTTTGAAGTTCCCGAGAAAATATCGTCATGCGGACCTTATATTTATATATAGTAAAAGTACACGTTGTTACGTAGATCTTTACAATAACATAAAATATGCATATTTAAATGTCGTTAGGCTTTCTGCGTCGTCGCATTGATCAAACGTTTTTTTTTACTTTTTGCTAATTTCTCTAAGAATTTTGATTCTGTACATCATAATAATTCTTTCTGTACATACGTAATCTGAAATTTTCACCAGGCATTTTTTAAAACTTTACTGTTATAGTTTATTGCAATAATTACTTTCTTACCTTTACTTAAAAATTCCTCTTGTCGGAGACTATGTGTTAATGAAAATGCTTTGGCTGTTGTGCGAAGTTTATGGCTTATTTTTCATTTAATAATTCGTTTATTATTAACGTTTTATTTCTCTAAACTATTTAATTAAATTTATTGTATTTGGACGTGCAGTTAGGTCGGTTGTGGTATTGATACTATCGATCCCGGAATTCCCTTGTTTCGTATTTCAGCTATATTTTTCCTTCGAAGTTATACTCGCCCTGAAATTCCATTTATGTTAGATTTTCAACTAACATGTACACGTATTTAATTCTTTTTGAAGCGTTTAAGAAATAAATACCTTTCGAAAGTAAGATGTAAGTAACTCGCACGTTTACCCAAACATGCAACTGCATTATCAAGTAAATTCAGTCGACTTTAAACAAACAAATGTTATACCACAAAATAGAAGTCTTAAAATAAACCATCCATCCACAAAAGCGATTAGGTAGACTATCTTTTTGGTAGCGGCGCCACAGACGTTTATTTCCGTTATTTGATATTTCAGTCATTGGTGTAATGGAGATGTTGGAACAACCGAGGTAGAATAGTCTTTTGTTTAAATTAACGAAATAAATATGGTCCTTCTGTTTAAAATGAAGTGACTGTAGAAAGTCTATTGCCGAAAATTAATTTTTGAAATCAACAACTGTTTTTCTCCCTTGAATTACGTGAAACGATCCCATCTCCCTTTATTGATATGAAGGACTTTAATAGTAGGTATTTAATTTTTCGATTATCAAAATAATATCGTTCGATTGTATCACTAAAAAAATTCAGAAATCACTAAAACTCAACGACAGATATAATTTTTGACTACGAAAAAGAATTTGTCGTTCTAAATTTAACTTCTACAAAAATATAGCAGTAAATTTTTAATGAATCATAAGCAACCAAGTCGCGAGAAAGCGTTTTGTTTAAAACTTGAGCCACAGTTTCATTACTGTTGGTGTTATTCGTGTAAATAAAATTGCTTTTAATATTCCACAATATAGAAAAGTGTCGTGTTATTTTCGTGTTGGAAAGTTAACGTACGATAATTTAGGACGCAACCTTGCGTAAGTATGTCATGTTATGAAAATTTCATTATAATTATGGACGAAATTAATAGATCCATTTCGAACTGGTGTGAAATCGATACTTTATACATATTTTGCCTCTTAACGTTTCTATCGTGACGTTTTTGAAAAGCAATTATTTAAAAATAACGACAAAAACAAATATCACTTTGCATAAACCTTTAATTACCTGTAGACGTAGTAGTACAATAGATGGTGCGATGATTGTCAACAAAATGTGGCAGTAAAGTCGAACTACAATAGAGTTTTATTGGAAAGGGGCGTCTCTTCTCGTGTCTTGCTAACTACTTGTGCTGCTTCGCGTTCATTAAAACACACAAGGGGAGCGGTGTTTTCCTCGTTAGAACATGAAATGTGGAGATAGATTATTAAGCGGGATTTGAAAACAACGTAATACGTATTCTTTGGAGACAACTTTTCACGTTGAAAGTGAAAATGATGATCATGTGAAACGAATTACTTATTAAATGGACGGTGTTTTAAAACAACGGATCTTATATGAATAAGACTTTAATTTTTCGAAATTCTTTAACTTGTACGTATAACTCAAAGTAGTAGAAGTAGACAATTGCCTCTATTCCTAGTCAAAATAACCAAAAGACTACTAGCAAAAGCACGTAATACCTATTTCGAGTATTCACTTTTATTTGAATGAGCTGAAAAATTTCAGTAAACTAAAGTAAAAGCATTTGCTCCACTTTTAGACACATATTGATTGCCGGACATGAGAAAACATTCCACTTTCATAAAGTGAGTATGATGTACCGAGAAACTACTATTTGCACAATTTGTACAACTGTGTACACAAAAAGAAACGTAGTTACGAAGCGTGAGAGGGTGTTAAAAATTGCCATTCGCCGACAGCGGGTTAGATTCTTTAATAATAATGCCACTATTCGTCTGAAAATGTTTTTCGGAAGACATGTTAATTTAGAAACTCTTATTACTCTTTTAAAAATTTGTTATCTTGCATGGTTTCTCCATAAATGGATAATTTTCTTCTTAATATAGGTACTTGTAATGACAAAAAAATGACTGGAAAATCTAGATAACTGTGACGAAAGTAATTAAAAAATAAAGCAAATGTTTAAAATGGCTACCATTAAGACATTCACATAGAACAATTCTTCGTAAAAAAATGAAGTTAACCATTTGAATTTTTAAAAGCTGATGCTGAAATGTTGCGAAGTATTCAGTTGAACTTTTTGCGCAGATTTCTTTATGTGAACGTGTTAATGGTAGTCATTTTGAGCATTTTTTTAAAGAATTATCTACATTTGTCGTATTCATCTACATTTTGTAACCATTTTGTTTTGTCACTACAAGTATCTAGATCAAGAAGACAATTGTCCATTTATGGAGAAACCATTGAACATATTGTATTTAAAAAAAGTGATTAAGAGTTTCTAAATTAACCTGTCTTTGGAAAAATATTTTCAAAAGGGTCAGTGGTGTACATATAAAAAAGTTATTGGTAAAAAACGGAGGCTATGACAGCTAAAGATAAACAGCCCGTGTGTCTGTTAGCTTTAACTGTAGCAATACGTGTACCAAATTTAAAGTTTTTAACTTAAGTCGTTAATAAGTTATTTAAAAAAAAAATATATGTGATAATGTCTCCCTTCGAGGGGCTGTATCTCGAAAAGTATGCAATTTGGAATTTACATGGGTAAGTTGTGGTAAACCGGCATATTTCTAGCTAAAGAATTTGTGGTAATGCATTTTACGGGCCTTTCAGAGACACACTGTATATAAAAAGATTAAAATTTTTGGTACCTAGGTAATTTAGTTTTAATCTACGATGTTAGAAAGTAAATAATTAGACAAGATAATAATTTAGGAAAATGTACCTGGGTACCTATATTTCCCTTAGTTTCACACAAATTGACAAATCCATAAAAGATAACTTTTATATGTAATTAATTTTGTCGCGACTAACAATAAGTACCTGCCTAAGTAATTTTAATTGGGCTTTTGCAATTTTACTTGAACAGTTGCCAAATCTTTATGGCATTTCCGCTTCTCTGGCGACGTTTTTGTTTTATTTGGGAATGTTAATTTAAGTTTGTAAATTCGAAGATTGATTTACTTAATTCAATCGTGTATTAATTTATTTATGTAGATGTCGCGGAGTTATTGTTGACATTGATTGTCACGTACGAAAAAATATTTCTTCGTTAATCTGAAATTCTAAATTTTCTCAGATTAAAATAAAAATTAAGTTCTATTTAATTCGGAAGGATTGTTTGATTTTAAGTCGATGAAATTAGCGTTGAACGGAACGGTTTAGAAAAATTCGTACTGGAATGCGATTGTATCAAAGATCATGCATTGAACTTTTATGTTTATTTCAGTTGGATGCATATTTATAACGCTAATTGTTTCTGTAATTTATTGAAGTTTTAATGTTGTTTGTTAGTTGGAATCTGCTTGCTGGATTAAGATAGCTTATAAAACAGCTCGTTTAATTAATATGCGTTTTAGCAACGTCTCTTATTAAATGTGCAGTTGCAGGTCTAGACGTCATATTAACAGAATATAGTGACTTTGTTTTCGATTTGAATTGCAAATATTCGGGGTTAAGTATATACAAATATGTTTGTAATCTATATATTTATTGTTGCATTCTCGAATGTGAATTTATTATTTGTCGATTAAATCTAACGATAAATTGATGTTAATTGTGTAAAATTAAGCAAAAACGGATAGGTATGTAGTTTAAACAAAGAAATGGTTGGATGAAGACACGTTACTTAACTTAGGGTATTTTTATTCTATTTAAGAACTTACAATTGGTGAAAAATATAAAATAATCCACATTTACCTATATATAAATAAATTAATATTCATTGCGATATTTACATAACAATTAATGTTAAGATTTATTATTTTTTATAGATTTCCCAGTTTTTTTTCTTATGTCGTTCTCGTTGTTTCAAATAATTATTTTAGCTATTGTATACGTACCTAATAATTAATTTGCAACTCGAAGCAATTTGTTACATAATTCATGATTGCCTTTTTGTAATGTTAAAATTGAACGAGATTATATAAATCATAAAAGATCAATGTCAAATTGTAAAATGTAAAAATTTAATAGTTTTAACCTTATTTTTATTTTTAGATCAGCTCTGAATGCTTTAAATGTTGGTTCAAATTTTATAAGTTGATTTAATTGTCAATATAAAATTAATATGAATAGGTGCCTTAATACAGATGAAGTTAATGTGTATAGGTACTCCACTAGAAACCTAAAACAACAACTATACCTATTGGTTAAAATAATTATAATAAACGAACCTAACTACTGAAACGTTAATGTTGTTAACGTTTAATGAAACAGTTTCCCTTCTATATAAATTTATAATTTGCTTAATTCCGGTAGCATAAATTGGAATTTCCGTTCGATTTATTTTATCCAGTTAACGGTAAATTTTAAGCTGTTTAGGTAATTGAAATTTCAACTACTTACCGGTTTAAACTGAAGTATTCTTTTATTCACATCATAGTACTAATATTTACAAAAAGTATAATTTTTATGAAATTAAATTTTGCGTATTAACACTACCTTGTTTATACATATTATTTTTTTAACGGAATATAACGCCTAATAATAAATTGAAAAAATGAAACAATAACGTAAGTATAATTGATAAATAAAACTACATATATACAGGGTGAGTTAAGATAAGAGCACCCTCGCGTTAGGTCGTTGAATATTCATATTAGAAAAATATTTTCTTAACAAAAGATGTTCAGAATAATATGTTGTATATTATTGTTATGTATGATGTGTAATATATTAGTGATTTTATTTTAGGACCTAATGAAATTTGAGCAGTAATATTTAAATTTGTATTTTTAAATAGCCGCCTGTATATTTTTTACATTCTGAACATCTTTTGTTAAGAAAATATTTTTCTAATATGATAATATACAACGAACTAATGGAGGGGTGCTACTATTTTAACTCACCTTTCTACTCTCATAAGTAGACAATCATAATAAAACGAACAACTTGACATTAAATTTTTTGAAAATATGTATGTATAAGGAAATTTTGTCGGTCAAGTAAGAAATTAAACATTATTTTACCTACTGTATAATTGTGACAGATTATAAATTAGATTAATATTAATAAATTTATAATATTTATCGTCGATGTAGGTATATTATAAGAACATTTAAAAGAAGTTTAGAGGTTGATTTCACCAACAGTTTCTACATCTGAAATCGAACGTTTGTAACTAAACGAATTTTTAAAAATTGACCCCTAATAAATACATAACTCATTTGATCGAATAAATTTTTATTTCGACGTCCGTCTGTTCGAAATGGAGAATTGAAGTTCGAGCGCTCGACAAGTTACCTATTTGCCTATCACGTGCATTACGATTTTACAACAATTTTTTTTAACACGTTCGAACAGTTATTTTCGTATTTAATTTATGTAATTTCATTTCGTATTTCAACTTTCAATTTAATTCCTACGTTGAGGAAACTACGTTTACGTTTTAACACAACATGCCGTGTCCAAGATAAACGTTTGTATATTATGTATTCCACTCATATATTGTGTTAAAAATGTTGGTCGGTATGTTTGGAAGCAACTTGTTGAACGTAAACTTAGCTTTTATAAGATCTTTTTACTACAAATTTAATTTGCTTTAATCACGTTTTGCAGCGATTTTTTTTTGTATTTAGAGACATGAAGAAATTTAAAACTTATATGTCTACTATAAAATTACTGCAAATGTTTATTTTCATATCTTGACGACCACCGATGGTATCTTACAATTAGATTGTTCGTATAAGTAGCTTATATTTTTTAACTTCAATTTAGATTTAATTACAATTTTAAAAACTGCAATTTATATGATGTATACGTTATTCACGGTAGGTTGCCAATCCACGTCACCAATAAAATCGCGTGTTTTTACAGTACTAATAACTTGTAGTGCATGTAAATCATCGATAGAATATGCCACGTTCAAAACTTTAAACTGAATATTACAAATATACAATTTAGTAACTTTTTGTTGATGACGTGCATTGGAACCTATCGTGAATAACGTGTAGATATCTATATTTGTGTCGGCTGTTTAACCATTATTAATAACCTGACGGATTTTCTACTTTAACAACTATTTATTAGTACATGTAAATTTAATTAATTTCTACTATAATAATTTATTTTTTTAATTACAGGTATGTCCAGTCTTTTATTTCTTCAAACTTCTACAGTTCTAAGTTGTCGAAATTACCGTAAGTACATAAGTAATGTAGTTGCTCCAATTATTTTGCCGTTAGCTTCATATAGATTCGTTAATATGATTGCTAATGCCTAAGCTGTAATTTTGTGTTTTGGTACAATGTTCACTAGAGCCATTTTTTAGATCTTGTGCGGTTCGGAAAGCGTTAGGTATGTACTTAAAAACGATTGATTGCTTTTTGCACCTTTTACTTATAAATATTTATTATAGATTGTTTCTGTTATATTGTTTTAATTGTTTTTTAGTTTTTTTCTAAATTTTCTTAAAAATACTTTGTTAGTTTTTATTATTAAAAATTTCTCGGCTATCGATCAAATGATTAAGCAATCAGAATAATTAATTTAACGTTTCGTTATGTTAGTTTATGGCGTTTATGTGTATATGCATATTTGTTGATAATTACGCACAGAATATCGCACGAGAATCGTGAAAAGACTATATCATTATAGCCAGCATCATCTCGATGCGAAGCTATACGCATTAAGCATTAAGCGATCTGATAATTAGGTGGAAATTTATTAAGTTATGAGAAATATTTGCATGGTGTTTATTTTTTTATTTGTTACGTTTATCTATGCGTATTTTTTTAAAGTTTTGCTTTCGAAAACACAGTCGATACTTATAAGTAAATATTAGATCAAATACGATGGATGATTATAATTATAATATCACATTATAATAGTATGTGTGCGTACGAGGATTTCATCATTTGATAATGATTTATTGTCGTTTTATATAAATGGGAGTTACGAAGGCGTAATAAATATTTAACAGATTGAATAATGGCACTTTGGAAAAGTAGTTTCCGGGTTTTGTTAGAACGGTTTTAATGCTAAATCGACAATATAGGTTAATTTGGGAAATATGCACCTAGATGCCAATGTTTTTAATGTTTCATTTTTAAAACGTTGTTTACATAAGTTTTTTTGCGTTGCGTTTTCACAGTTTAGTACTTTTTTTGGAAAATCATTTTATTATAGGCGGATACTGTCTACTTTTATATGAAAAGTTTATATTTGACTGTTGAATTATAAAAAGTTTCTCGTATACAGCCAATAATAACGAGAAAATTAAAGTCGCCGTATATTTCAATTCCGATTGGGATTATCTTCAATGGTAGGCAATTACGTAATTATTGAACCAAACCTACTTTTATCTAAACAATTGTCAAACGCTTCTAAAAAGTTTCATCGCAATCATTGCCGGAACGTAGAAGTAAATTAATGTTTAGTTGAGACAATATACTTAATTAGATATAAATATTATGCGCATTAGTATTACGTAGGCATAGGCAGTTCTTTATTATTATATACACAAATAAATTAACTATAGGTAAGCAAAGTCGATAAATTCTCCATTACTTCAGGTCAATTTTTTTCCCCATATTTTTGTTACAGAACAAGATGAATGTATACCTGTTATATTTAACTATGTAGTTTCTTTTTCATTCCATTAGGTGTATTTTGTCGACGCTCCCGATCAATCTTAAGTTCTATTTTCTGATGCATAACCACAGTCAATAATCTCGTTACATTTCACTTAACGTAATTTATATCATCTATGCGAGATATAATTCGGAAGTTGCGTGATTGATGTAGTCGCTTCGGAAACATTAAAACTCTTTCATTTTTCACCGCACCATGTTTTGCCACATTGTTAATTTGATACTATTTTTATTCTGCCAATTTCTATTTATTTAATAAGAAAATTCTTGCTTATTAATTGACAGTAATCGGTAGGTGGGTACTGTCATCATTATTAATTTTTTTTCATTCTTCTTAATTAAATATAATGAAACACCTTTAGTAATGATTTTTAATCGCTCGTTTTGACAAATTTTCATAGAAAATAAAGCTATTATTTGTTAATAATTTACTAACGAATACCGAGTACATACACTCGTATTGATAAAATCCCACCCTTAACTGTCAAAATAAAATATACGTTCATAATTTAGGTAGTGCAAAAGTACATCCATCAAGCTAATCCACCCAATAATCAATCGCTAGCACAATTTATTGATTTGATGATACCCACTGAAAGAACAATGCAATAAATACCTTTTAACATTCATTATCGTTTGCGTAGTATTTTAAATGTAGGGATGTATACGTTATTCACGATAGGTTCCAATGTACGTCATGCATAAAAAGTTACTAAATTGTATATTTGTAATACATGTTCAGTTTAAATTCAGGATGATTTACCTGCACACATATGACATGGCAGAGAAAGACTACAATCTAGAAAACTAATGTTCTGTAAAAATACAAGGTTTTATCGATGACGTGATTGGAACCTACCGTTAATAACGTATACATGCGTAATTAGTTTAGGTATAGTTTCGGTGCATTATGTTTCTGTAACTAACGTAATAAGAAAACAATTTAACAGATTAATAGATTTTGCAGTTTTACATTTAATATTACTTAATAATTAAATCAAAATACACTAATGTAGACGATGAGGAGGAATAGGTAAATTCATCGAAAATGGAATCATTCTTATAGTACCTACTTAATAAATATATCTTACTCACTATAAGTATCTATCGTCATAATTGCGGTTCGATAGCGCATTTTTAAATAAATATCTTCTGTAAATAAAAATTTACCTCGATATATAATACTCGAAAGTGTTTCCGATTGTCGCGAAAGCAAAGTCGGCAGGAATATCTTGAAACCGCATTATCGCTACCCTAATTTTGTTGGAAGTTTCAGCTGGGACAGAATGAACCGAACTTCCGTATAATTCAATAAAACACTTTCAAAGGCGAGTAATTACTTTCGCCACTAGTCTGAGGCCGGCGCCCACAATGATCCCGAAAATATTTTACATTTAAACCTTAATGTCATTCATGATCCGCATCTAAGGTGGTTTCAGATTTAAATTTATTCTATCCGGAACTTGTAGTAGCTTCACTTTAACAAAGTGAACATCTGTAAACGTGCTACTTGTTTAGTGGCAATCGGTTAATTGGAATATGGTTTATGATGTGAGGAAAGGTCGATGTTAGGTATCAGCAATATGCAAATTTAGTTTCATTTAACCGTAGCCAACCTTAATATTTTCAAAGGTTACGTTTTATCCCGTGTAGGTATTATACCTACAATATTAGAGATACTGTTTTCACTTACAAATAACTTCCATCTCGGAGGAATATAAATTAGAGTATTAAATCGTTAAATTAATTACACGAGTAACGAATTTCTTATAATATTTCCATAAGTTATATTTGTATCATGTTATTGCGATTTTTGTAACATCTAAACATAAACGCAAAATGGCTTATTCTAAAAAGTGAACATTGTATTTAATTAAACTTCGCGCGTCTCAGAAATACCTATTTTTCTAAACAATTTGATTTAAAAAAGAATTACTATTTGAAAAAATGAGTGAAAATTTGAGTTTGAGTGCGATATGTGAATACATACCTCACTTGAAAAACATAGAAATTTAGTTTTAAATCTAAATTTTAAAGAAAATACTTGACCGTTTTTAAAGCACAATTTTAGACAACAATCTACTTAAAGATGCGGCCGTTTTAGAAAACAACGACTTAATTTTATTATTAGTAAATAATCGGCCTTGTGCCGCATCATTTTTGTTATATCTAACGCCGCCGTTAAGAACCTAATAACTAATCACAATCGAGAGTTTCATACGTTTCCATGGTAATAACATGTTGACGGGGCCGTTGAAAATAACAGAAATGATACAGCATAGGGTTGATTATTCAGATAAATTCTGTTGAAGTTTTCGTTCTTAAATGTTTTGATTTTGACGGGTTAATTTTTATTGTAATGTTGCGATGGTATAATTAGAAATCGATCTACAATTAACGTTAAATATTTAATTGAGGATTAATTATATTTACAATGTGTAGTTAATTTTTTCACTCTCAAACACTAATTCGGGATCTGTAATTTTTTTATAATTTGATTAATTTTTATTGAAAATACATCCTCTCGTGGATAAAATATATAGCTGCGAATTCCATATATATATATACTTTTCTTATCGAAATAAGATATAATAAAAAAGAAAATGCCTTTGCTTTTATTTTTGACGAGTATGTCGATCATTGGCGAATGCCGTTTTTATGGATTTTAGTGCTCTACACCCCTATGAAAATCGACGTTTTTTTTTCACAGAAATTAAAACACTTACAAACAATTACAATTTGGACCTTTTACAACATATGAGACAATAAAAATAATTAAAAAAACAAATTACATGAGAAAATATTAAGAAATCAACACTTAGCGCTTAAAAGATCTGGTAATATTTTCGAGTTAAACGATGCCAAGCGCACTTGTATAAATAAATCGTGTTTAAAAAAAAACTTCCGCAACTGAAGGTCATAAAAAGTGGCAGATAGTAGGTAAACATCTCCCCCCCCCCCAACCCCCTTCAATATATTCCATATATACTATACAGTGTGTTAGATTTTATATGTCACAGCAAATATTTCGGCTATTGTATGAATTAGTAAAATTGTTGTATATGAAAGTTATTAGATTATTTATTCCTAATAATGTATCAAAATCAGAAAAACAATTGAACATCAAATAATTCAGATAAAGCAAATAAATTTAACATTTTTAACGGAACGTACCCAGTATTATTACATATTCTGAAACTACAAGAATTTATCTTTACAACGATATATAACATGTTATAGTTTTTCATTAATTAACTGGGCGCAATACACTAAATAACTGAACGTGTTGAAAACGTAGACAGTGTAAACAATGTGTTGATTAAAACAAACTCAATATCAGATATTCAACATAAATACAACATTATGAACAAATCAATATGTGAATAAGTAAGTTAATTATAAAATTGTATGTAACGCCTACCTAACAACTAAATTCTTTGTTCAAAGTGCTCCTCGTTGTTTGTAATACTTTCCCCGAGATCTGCTTATTAAATTTCGTCGCACTTTTTGCAACATGTTTGGTGTTATTTGAGCACATGCACTATGAATGCGATTTGTAAGATTCTCTAAATTTTGTGGACATGTAACGTAAACTTTTGATTTAACATATCCCCAAACAAAAAAGTCCAACACAGAGAGGTCTGGCGATCGTGCCGGCCAGTTTATATGGCCACCATTTCCTATCCATTTCGCACCAAACTTTTCGTTTAAAATATCCTTGACGTTCCTTGCATTGTGAGGAGGAGCGCCATCCTGTTGTAACCACATATCACGACGCACTTGTTGGGGTATATCATCCAAATATTCTTCGAATTCTGTCGTAAGGAAATTAGCATACCGTTCAGCATTAAGCGTTTCGCGATAAAAATAGGGACCTAGTATAGTATCACCTAACACACCAAGCCAGACATTAATAGAAAATCTGTGTTGGAACCTGCATTTCCGAATTCGACGTGGATTCTCTGTATCCCAGAAATAATGATTTTTTCTGTTAGAAATTCCGTTATTGTTAAAATTAGATTCATCGCTCCAAAGAATGATATCCACTAAATGTTGATTATTGTTAAGCCAGTTACAAAATATTAGCCTTCTATCAGAATCACCAGCTGTTAAACCGTGAACCGATTTAATTTTATAGGGGGCCATGTTATGTTTTTTTAGAATAGAAAATACTTTGTGATTGGCTACTGCTTCACAGATTGAATTTCTTGGATGTGCTCTAAAATATGCCAACACCATATGTGCTTCATCATGTGCTGCACGCTCATTTCTTGGTCTTGGCACTGTAGCATTAAAACATCAATTTCTTCGTAAATTATGTTCAATTCTTGCAAACGTGCGAGGACGTGGCTGTACCCTTTCTGGATACAAGGTTCGATACAATACAGAAACTTCTTTAGAATTATCATTGCATCTGATGTACACTCTCAACTTATACATTTTTTCATTATTAGAATAATAACTATCCCTCATTATGTGTCACGAGATGAAAATTAACAATTAACAATTTACTTAGCCACTTTGACACGATGGCAATAACAAGTGAGCGCATATCACGGCCTCCTCGGCTCTGCTTAATAGAACATGCAAGGGTAAAAGTGTGCGACGTCGGTACATTGTTTACACGTTCAACACGTTCGGTTATTTATTCTATTACGCCTTTAATTAATGAAATAAGTATAACATGTGATATACCGATGTAAAGATAAATTCTTGTAGTTTCAGAATATGTAATAATACTGGACACGTTCCATTTAAAATGTTAAATTTATTTGCTTTATCTGAATTATTTGATGTTCAATTGTTTTTCTGATTTTGGCACATTATTAAGAATAAAATAATCTAATAACTTTCATATACAACATTTTTTACTAATTCATACAATAGCCGAATTATTTGCTGTGTCACGCAAAATCTAACACACTGTATATACCCCCAAATTTACCCACTTTGGTTTGTATTTTTCTACATTATTAAATAACATTTTTAAATTTGGAAAAATTTAACTTGATTTAATTAAGATACTACATTTCTTTTTAGATATTGAATTCCCCTGGATATAATATCCTTATAATATAATTTATCGCAATAAAATTGGATTTAGTCAAAATCTAATTACGTGCTTAAGTTCGATTAATTATAGTACGAAAAAATTTAAGTTCAACAATATCAAATTCAGTGATATTGTTTTTTGATACCTTACGTTAGTGAACATTTTACTAATTGTGAGATTGAATAACTTATTGTTAATTACAAACTTGCAGCTCAAAATAGTCGTATTTTTTGCCTCACAATTAAAGAAATTTCTCAAAATTAGTATTGTAGAATTAACATATCCTTAAGCGCGTGGCTGGTGTGTGATTGACTTAAAATCCAGTGTTGTCTTTATTAAAACAAAGTAACAATAAACAGTTAATGTTTTAGACAGACTAATTCATAATAATTAATTGTATACATACATAGTTTAGTATTGATTCTCATTTCAATTTCAAACTGTTGGATGTTTACTGTATAATTCAATTGAGTTTTGAAGACATTGACTCATTTAACTCGACCGCAGTTTATTACATTTTGCTTACATTACAAATTGCTTATTTTTTATAAATTTAGAATACATTCACGTTTTTAAAAATCTTATCAGATTACTCATTTTTATTAAAAATTCATATAAGGCAAACTCTGCATCTCGAACTGATAAATTTTAGCAAAGGTTAAATTTTGTCATTGTAATGTAAGGGAACCGAGCGAGCGGATTAAGGCTTAGGAACACGCACGTGCCTAATTTTTTTTTATTACGCTTTTCTTGCGGCTTATTTTAATTTGGCCCTTCTTAATGTTCTATCTTTATACGTAAGTTCAAGCCATTTGTTGTGGATTACTGCCACTGCACGCGCGAATTTATCGATTCACCATTAAAGTAGTAGGTAACCATTAAAAAAGCGTACGCGCAGTAAATCTCAATAACGCGAACGTACGAAGGTATGTAGGCAACTAGTTTACTTACCATCGTCAAATTTATGAAACGGGGGGTCGTTTTTTCTTCTGTAAGTATAATTTAATATTAATTGTTAGATTTTAAGATAGGCGGGTAACACACTTTAGGATTGAATAAATAAAGAGGTGCATGAGATTAGACGTTAAAGATTAGAAAATTACGTATAATTGTTTTTCACGTCAGTTGAGACTTCCTTCAAAATTTTGCACATTCATATTAACAGTAAGGTGTTCATATTCCGTTAAGGTAACTTTTAAATTCGAATTTCTGGCATTTTAGCGATAGAAATTAATTCAGGTGTAGAGCTAGGTTTGCATGTCGTTCCAAAGACACTCCGCAATGTTTGTTATGCACGGCTAATTAAAATTCAATTTTGGTATTGCGACGCGTTCGACAGCTATTTTATGACTTGCAAATGCATAATTAGTATTTTTGCTAATGCATTGTTTTCTCGGCCGTAATGTTTACCGAGAGCTTTTATTTTAAAAGCTCCTTCTGTTCTTGCTCTAGAAACCTCGCACATTTTCCGTCAGGCACTTCCTGTTCCGTCCTATTTGCGACTGCGCCTGTTGGATGCCGATGGCACAGCGTCGCGGCGCTCCAGTCGCCCAACTTTGACGCGAGTGTAACTGCGGAAGTCAACTTGGAGCCGTATGTTCGCTGTTTGCTTTATTGTTTAGATTGTGAAACTGATTGTGAACTGATATGCTCGAAAATTTGTGCTTTCAGTAGTGGTTCGACTCAAATAAATTGTATATCAACGGAAAACTATGTTTTCGACTACATTCAAAATGAAGATGCGATAAAGCTTTATTTGGGTATTTAAACATGTACACGTGGTTGCGCTAGCTTCATTACATTTATTGTTGCTGATTTCGATGCATTTGTATTATACAGAAATAAATACTCTTGTGTGGGACACAATACGCAAGTTCGACGATGGCTTTCGAAATTTATTATTTATGAAAGCTTTTCAAACTAACTCACCATGATGTCATATTTTACGATCGTTTTTATAAAGTAACCACATATTAACCACATAGGCGAAATTTGTTTGTGTTAAACGTCATTGATTTTCTAATAAAATGCTTACGGTTTAAAAGCCACAAAAAATAAATTATATGGAAATTGTATGATTTATTTAACGCGACTTTTCGGAATTAATTTTATTGTTTTTAAAGCGGAACTGCCAAATTTACATTTAGTTACGTAATATAATATGTAGTCCTGTACCTATACTTACCATTAATTAAATCTTAAGACATGCCTATAAAAAGTGGGACTCAGACTAAAAAGTTAGTCGTTCCGAGTTTATAAATAAATTTTGTATTCGTTCGACTTTGACATCCTCAGGTTCGATTTTCATTGTTCTTGTAAGTTTAAAGACTTCAAAATTGCTTCTAAACGAAGTTTTGAAGTCATATTGCATTATCAAAAACTTTTTAAATACATGCAGATGGAGTTTGTAGATTTCGGAGACAAACAAAAATTGTAAATAACGTTTCTCATAAATTTGAATTTTTGGGGGACGCTTTTATTATTAGCGATTTATATCGTATTTATTATTAATAAATTTTAATTATTAAATACGTAGCTAAATAGAGAATAACAGCGTTTTAGAAGTACAATTTAATTATTACATCTAAATTGGCCTGTTCTCGTTAACTGTTATCTATACTATATGTTGAATAAGAGAGTATAAGCACGATCGCTTCTTTTGAATTTATCCATCTTTTTTATAACAGTATTTGAATAAATTACGCAAGTAATTTCGAATGTATACAGGGTGTCTCTAAAACGATTGACCACAGATTCCTGAGTTGAAAATATGCCGATTTACTACAACTTGCCTATGCATATTTCAAATTGCATCCGTTTCGCGATACGGCCTCGTAAAAATAGTTGTTATGGGAAAAACTGCGACTATGACTCCTAAAAATAAACGCCCTGTGTGTTAATTTGAGAAAGGCACTGTATGTTTGTTAGCCTTAACTGCAACAATACGTGTACCAAATTTAAAGTTAAGCCGTTAATAAGTTTAATAAGTATACCGTTATATTTTACATATTGTAAAATTATTCACGTATATAAAAATGACAACAATTTGATAGTTCGTAATTTTATTATTTTCAACTTTACCAAATTAAACTGATAATTTCCTCTGATAAATTGATACCAACAATTAATTTCGTTAAATGTAACGATTAATCGCTAGCTTTCCCCCAGAATTAATTTCAATATTAATTACTACCTCTTTCGACACGTTTTATTTTAATTACAATTAAATCGCAGTACGTTGCGAAATATGTTAGGGTACTTTGTAGTGGAATTATTATTATTTTTTGTAATCAAGAGGTGCTCATTTTGTAAATCTTCCTGAAATTATTATATACTTTAAATTTAGATAGAGATAAAAGTCGTCAGTACAACATAATACAGGATTTGTATCACATACATATACTCCTAATAATTATGTAGGTATCTAATTGTAAGCTGGGTCTTTAGGGATTATCCATATACGACAACCAATAATAGACCACTTTTTGTTTCTATTGTGCTGCGTTATAACAACATTAATCCCAGTATGTTTTAGATATTAGGCTGTATTAAAGGGATTGTTTGTTTAAATCTAGGACATTGTTTTCCATGAGGTTTGAATATCTGTAGTTATAAATACTTACATACCTACATGGGTACAGCTATTAAGTATAAAATGATTTGAACGTAGTTTTATGTTATTTATTTTATTAAGTACTTCTTATTCCGTTGAAACATTAATTAGCTATATTAATTTGCCATACGTATATAGTGTGTTCACGAATGGACCTAACGATACCGGTAAACGTTTTTATTTTTCATTTTTAGAGAAAAATTAATTCTTTATAAATAGTTTTTCTTAGTTTGAAAAGTCCTTAGCAATAATCAGAATATCGATATAACAGGGTTGTTTAAAAATAATGAAACATTAAATTGTTCAAGAGTATAAAGTAGGTACCAATTATTTGAGTAAAAATGAAAAATATTAAAGGAAATAATTAGTCTTAATATCAATATGATATGTCAAGTTCAAATATGAAATTTCAAAATTTTGTCTTAAAGTTGCTATTTTGTCTACATTAAAATTCATGCAGTTATACCAAATTAAAGAAAGCGCATAATTTATTCAATAACAGAAATAAAAATGATCTATTATCAAAAAATATGATATGTCAAGTTCAAATATGAAATTTCAAAATTTTGTCTTAAAGTTGCTAGTTTTGTCTACATTAAAATTCATGCAGTTATACCAAATTAAAGAAAGCGCATAATTTATTCAATAACAGAAACAAAAATTATCTATTATCAAAAATTATTCACCTAAACCTTTTGCTTTAAGTATCTCCATAAATAAAAATCAAATGGGGTAATATCAGGCCATGTTATAAGACCGAACCATCCAATCCATTTGTTAGAAAAACTTCTATTCAGTTAGTCTCTCGCTGAAACGTTCCCTTCAAAGTTTTAAAATGTCATTCTATTGACGTTAAAAGTATTTAATTCTTTCCTTCAACATTTTTAATTCTTACCGAAATTCTCACTCTTGAACAATTGAATGTTTCATTATTTTTCAACAACCCTGTATGTTATATCGACATTCTAACTATGGATAAGGACTTTTCAAACTAAGCAAAACTATTTATAAAGAATGGCCAATCATTTAAATTTAGAACTAAAAAAGTTTACGAGGTTAGATAGGTCCATCCGTGGACACAATGTATATAAAATATACATACCACCTATATAACCACAGAAAATCGTTCATAAAACAGAACGTAAGGGTTTACGAGTTTAAAGCATTATGAAATGTAAAAAGAAATAAAACAGAAATTTACATATTCTTTGTGTAACTTGAAACGAGAAAAGGTATAAAACGTTATGGTTTGCTTCGAATAATTGTGATTTTTGGGGCGTTGTTCCGGATCTAAAAATATGTAAGTGACGTATAAAAAATATTGCACGTATTACTCTGGTAATAAATTAAAACTAAATTTTTAATATTAAATTATTACACATGCAGTAAGTGCTTTCTTATTTGAAAATTGATTTTCTGTCGCTGCTTTGGGTATCGAGTTGAAGGTGCAATTCGGTTTCACGAGTGATACCCTCGATAATTTAATCTTAACACGTGTTACATTTGACAGAAGAAGAACTGGCTGGAGGAATTTGTTCTTCTTCTGTCAAATATAACACGTATTGAGATTAAATTATCGAGAGTATTAGTACGGCGTTTAAGTAGGAGGACCAAACGAAATGAAAACTTATTAAAATTAGAGGACGTTATTTTTATTGGAATATTACTAAAATAAAACTTTTTGGTATAATTTACTTTAAAATATATATTTCATCATTATTTTTATACAATTATCTACTAGGTAGTACTGATAATGTCTTACGAGTGCCTTTCTTACAGGTCGGAAATGAAGTTTTTTACTTAAATTTTTTTATTGCTGATTAGTATTTCTATTAGGTAAGTCTTTCTTGAAGGCAAATTAGTAAAATATTTTAGTGTTTATCACTATAAAATTGTTTTTTTTAACGAGAATTATGATTTCTCGTGTTTCGAAAATTGTGCTTTAGAAACAATCAAGTTCTTTAAAAGAGATCTAACATTAAATTTCTATGTTTCTTATGTTAGGTACATAAGTCCCTTAACATTCGTGAACTTACAAATGAGGAAACTTAACTTTTACGAAGACGCAACTTACACTCAACCAAAAAAGTAAGTAAATACAATACAGAAATCATTATATTAAGAACTGGCGTTCATTAATTTTCGTCCGAAGTACGATTTCATCATTACAACGTATGTCCAAAGATTACTTGATATTCGAAACCATTACCCAATGAACGTTTATTGGTATAATGACCCTATACATTGCTACATCGAATGCAGTTCATTACGTTAATGAACAATTTAACTGCTCCAATGAACAAGCTTTCTTTGTTTTAATAAATTAATACATAGATAATATGAATTTGATTTATAGTGATAATAACTGTGTTTATTAGTTTTATCAATATTCTTACATAAATTCAATAAATTATTCCACTGAAATGCAAAGTTTGTTTATTGTATCGATGAATGTGTTTATTAAACAAATGAATATTCTTGCATTGTTACAATGTACACTTCTATTCGTTTTAAAAGAGTATAGTTACTATTTCACATTGTAAATAGGACAATGTTTATGTATATTGTTTCTATAGCAAATTTATTTTTTGTAATGTTTCAATTAATTATCGCTCAAATATACCTACATAGAAAATTTGATTATTAGTTTTTTATTGTTCAATGTTGTCGATTGTAAGAAATACAAATCGATTTTTCCACTGAAAAAAATCGATTTGTACACGTTTCCCTGGAATTTGATATGTAATAACAAACACAAACCGTTTTTAGAAATATTTTTCTATAACAGTTCTAACATAAATATTATTGTAAACGTCGTGATAATTTTTTTTGCAATTATTTAGTTTGAGTTTTCAAACTGCACTGTCTTGAATTTATCCTGTTTCTGCGAAGCCGTTAATATTCCTAGATTATTTTATATATAGAATTAAAAAAATACTTAATCAACTGTATTTATATTGTATATTAGTGAACTTAGTCATAGATACAATAAATGTAGTTATTATTTCAAAACGACCTTACGTTAATATGATGTTTTAAATTCATAAATTTTAAGTTATGATGTTAATGTAGAAATTCGTAGATACAATCAAGTAATGATTGGATTGATGAAAAAGAGCCGTTGAAGCAATCAAGATATCCATTAAATTATGAAATATGTTCATCAGTTTCTAATGAACATAATAACATTGGGACTACGAACATGGAAATTAAAAAATGAACATCTATTAGTAGTATTAATGAACTTTTCATTGTATCAATGATCAAAAAGTCAATAACTGGTCTTCATTGATATTATGTACAATAATTTTTTGAGTGTAGGTATTCGTGAATTTTTTATTAATTAATTAAATAATAGTTGAATTGGTTTATTTATTAAAATATTAAAATACAACATAACAACTTGAACATTTTGATTTGTTGGGAAAGCAATAGAAACCGACCCTTCACTGCTGAGGAGCCCTATGGGGTCTTTAGTAACATTTAGCTAATCATTTTCTAAAATGCGATATTTGATAAACGAATTTTTGTAAATAAAATTTTTCTCCGTGGAGGCCTTCGTATAAGTTATCCGCAGTAGTCAAGTAAATGAGAATCTTGAGACAAATGAGACAAATCTTTAAGTAAAGCTAAATAATAAAAGACATTAAATTATGAGGAGTCGAGGCCGCGACCCTTCCTTATAATGAAATTTCTAAAGAACAGATTCGTTTTGCTAAACAGTCACAAATAAATTCAAATATCTTTAGCCATCGACTAACAAATCTGTACTATATGCATAATGTAATTGATATCTATCTACGCATATACGTATATAATATTATTAATGCTTAATACTTAAATTCGATTATTACTCGATTATTAATTAATTAGCACTTAACCCGGGGTATTTAAATGTTAAATGTTAATCTTATTTACATAGAATGTTTCCGATTAATAATAATTAGCATAAATATTCAGATTTAAAATGGTGTACATACCATTTTCGTGCCTTTCGAATAAATACCACATGTTTTCTAACAAACAACAGCAATTTAGCATCGTACAGTTATTCTAACTACTACGGTCCATGAAGGAATTTCGGCCCCGAAGGAAATTTTCCGAGTTCGTGTCGTGCCTTGTGTAACTACGACATATTTGGCCAAATAATGATGATCCTGCATAATATTTTCAAGGCGGCCGTCAATTTCTACTGTACCCTTGATAAAATCCCAAAGATTGGATTCACTTAAGACTATTTTCGGAGCTTTTCTACAAAGGGTATTTTAGAAATGAAAGTCGGTAGCAAAAATTCTAGAGAACGGAAACGGCGCCTACGGTTTGTGGTTGTTTTGTGGGCGTTTCACGTATTCGAAGTTAGGTCAGATAATTAGTCGTGCGGCCTTAGACGTGGAAGAGACCATAAAATGATAATTGAAAATATTTTCGCGTAGAGCACTTGATCCAGCCGTGCTTAAATACTTATTTGTTGGATATTTTATAGGTCTATTTTTCTTGTAAAATTATGCTTCCCGAGTAAGGTAAAATATATTCGGCTAATTCGGCGATATTGATTCGATTCCGTTTGATTAATTGCAATTTCAGACATTTCCCGAATTTAAGCAATTTATTATCTAATAATAATAATAATTTAGCTGCCTCTGTTATTATCAGTGATGCAGTTTATTTAGATTATCAGATTCCGAGGTCCGGCGCAGCACCGGACGACGATAATGATGATGTCTCCGGGGACGATATAAGTATCTGCAATAAATACTGAATAAAAAGTTCCTTTACGATTTTTCGATTAGACAAATACTTTTTTTAGTTATCGTGACAGTACTCTACGATAAAAAAGCTGAAGATCGCAAAGCAGAAGAAATTACATAATGCTCAATTTTGGTAATTCTTTAATTGTGAAATTTACTTTTCAACCGAATCATACATATTTTGGGACGTTACATTCGCATTTTTCGAAAAATGTTTGAATTTTCAACGTAAAAAAAGGTAAACTTTTTATTTCTCACTATTACAAATTTAATAAAACAAGTTTTACGAAAGTTCTTTCGATGTAATTGGGTTCCGAGGTTTTTTATTTTTCACGTTTAACGACACTGGACCAATAATATGTTTTAAACATTGACAAAGATTTTAATGTAAGTACCTTTATCTCGATAACAGCGACATCTGCATAATACTATTCCGGAAATAAGCGAATGCTGGTCTGATTTATAAAAGTTTTACTACACGAATTACTTGCACCAGCTTTTCTAGACTATGTTTCATAAATCATTTTCCGAAATCTACGTTCCGCCGTTCTATACGAAATTTCCAAGTTCATTTTCCAATGTAGCGGAATAGAGAATCCCTTTGACGTTTATTTAATTTTAACTCTTATTTGTCTCTGTCCTAAATTTATCTTCTCGAAAAGAATTTTGGAAATAAAGCGACGCGTAACGCGGGCATTGGAAAGCCAGAAAGATAATTAATACTTCATTTTATTGATGGGCGTTTCGGGTTCCAGCGGGCAATAAAATAATAATTGGAAACCGTTACGTGTAACACGACAACTGCTTTCGTTTAAGCATTATTTTTCGTTTCATATCGATTTGTTTAGGTTTTTTTTTTAGAAAAAATATTACGCCATCGAAAAAATGTATATGAACTTACTATTTTAATCTGAATTCTGTGGTATAGTTTGTGAAAGTCATTTAGGAATCATTTGCACAATCGTAATGTTCGATAGTTTTTCGCGTCACGCAATTAACCCCGTTTTTATAACTGTTTTAACCTATGGTCCTTCAATTCCATTTAATTTCATACAAACAAAAAGAGTTGTTTTAATATTTTATCCATTGCCGTTTCTATATACATTTTACATTTGACAATGATTAAATCAATTTAAATTTTTATAAATCTGTTATTGAAAATTTAAAAAGGTAAGTTTCTTATTTAAAGTTATAAGTATAAAAGTGCTTACAGTTAGATGCCCTTAAAAAATCATTTGAAAAATAATTCACAGGCGACTTTTTTTTTAATTGGAATTCAGTATTTTATCCGTCGTTGTTTACAAGTACTTTTATTAATCTGTTGAATTGATTGATTATTTGATGGTGATCAAATCTCTGATAATCTTATTAACAATGATGACATTGACCTTAACGTTACGTAATGTTAGGTGTTTGTACGTGAAGGTTTTTCCCGTTGGAATACATCAAAATTGGAACAAATAACCATACTTGCAAAGGGAATCTCTTACCCGATCTGCGCATTTTAATTATTACGCACTTATATTTCTGCACTCATATACACTTATATCCGCAATGACAACAATGCTTCATAACGGTTTTACTACGTTAAACATAAATTAATTAATCCCCCTCTGAAGTCTTCTAGATGTCTTCTAAAATGTGATTTTGATTATGATGCTATTTTTTATGGTTCTTGACTGTTTTGTTGCATAACCTACAGGCCTTAATAAAATGGTTTATGAAGGTTCGCATCTAATGCGCTTGGTTGTATAAATTTAGGTCTAGGGGCACAGCTTTCTCCCGTGGAGATGGAAGTTTGTGCTTTATTTCGGCGTCTCTCTTCTGACTATCGATGTTTGCGAGTAAGACTTTCAAGTTGTGACTGTTGCATCCGCGAAGGGGTCGATGTCTTTGCTTTGTAGGAGGCGTTGTGGAAGTGAACGTTTAATTTTTTATTCTTCATTTTTTTTCTCGACGGGGTTGCAGAAACTCATCGGATCGTTTCGATAGTTGTCTAAAGAGCATACAGTTTGCTGTTTTATTTTCTTCGCCAATTTCAAAGTCTTCGACATTATCTTGGTAAAAGTATTAAAGTGGATATTTATTTCGCCCGAGGGCGCATAAAACACATTTTAAAGTTTTCGTTGTTTAATTCCTTTGTTGCGACTTAAGTTAGATCTATATTATAGTTCAGTATTTTCCATCTTGAGTAGTTTTCGACGATGTGGCTCCCTCGTGATTATTTATTTGTATTATACCGATTTTCATTTGAAATACGCTTGTGTTTCGGTCATTATTCGCACAACGTGTTGTGTGGAAATCGTTCCCTCGATGTTTTGTATACCTCGTGGTTTATAGACCATTCCAGCAATTAAAACTTGATTTGTTATTGTTGAGTGCTCATTTTAGTGCTTGAATTCCAGTTACCGTTTCCTGTTGATCACACACAAGCGCTGTATAATCTAATTTTATTTAAACCATTAAATAAATTTCTGAGCTTTTGTAATCCGCGCGTAAAACCTACCTTTTTTTTAAATATATTTCTTTTCTAATTGTGAGTTAGATTTTAATTGCAATATTTTTAAATTCGAATGAGGCGATTCCCGCCCATTAGAAGTTCGCTCGTGAACGTATATTATCTCTGTTGTTAACTATGCCTGACCTATTCTGCCAGAAACTCCGTTTTAATTACTTGAATTAATGATGGTATTCGAGGCAGCTTCGCAATTTTGGAGACAGCAAGTTGTTTCTTTTATTGCAAGGGTGCCAGGAAGAGATTAGCTTCCTGTTTAAGATTGCGTTTGTCAGTCCTTGATAATATAGTGGTATTTCTGTTTTGTGTGATATTGAAAATCAAAATAATTACGTATTAAAAAGACAGTTGACCGTGATTCTTCTGTGAATATTTCCATTTTATTGTAATGATTCTATTAGATAATATGCATAATAAAGTATGTAAATTGATACTTTTCATCCCTTGACCACTGTAAACCTTTTATGATAAAAGTTTTGTACACAAGTGCCGTTTATTTAGCAGCCGACAAATTCACACTCAAAGTCTGGTTACTGCAGGAAAATTGAAGTGATAACTACATTATGATTTTTTCAAAATTGGAAAACTTTTATTTCTCAAGTCATTTTTCAAAATCTAAACAGTCAACGCTTGATTCATTTTTAATTAAAAAGTAGAATTTACAGTTGTAAAATCTCTTGGGAGCGTATAAACCACGTCAAAATAATGCCGCAAGTTCCTATAAATTGTTTTCCTACGACGCTCTCCTGTTGAGATATTCACCCTCAAAGTTGAAAAATAAAAATCGATTTTTTTAAGTAACATTTAAATTTTTTGTTGGCTTTTAATAATGTTTGGTGTAAATATATAATAAACGAAGGTCTTTAAAATGGCGTAATAGGTCTTTTGGTATTATCTCAAGGAAACCAGGGGCGCACTACCCTTAACCTTTCTAACCTCAAAAGATTTCGGAGGTTTAAGTTTTTAAATTTTTAAAGGTCATTTTCGGATTTCCCAGACATTTTAGGATAAAAATGTACCTTATTTAATATTTATAAAATAAACTATATTCGCCCACAACCACATAAACCACACGTTTAATATTTATTGAACGTTGGTCATTGCAAATAAATTGGTAACTATCGGCCTTGTACAACGAAGCTCGGTTAGTTAATTTGAATCATTTTTGTTTTGGCTATCTTATTAATGAAAATTTTCTGAGGTTTGCGGTAGTGGCAGTAACAGAAAAATATCTTTTACATGTTAAATATCATATTGACCCGGATTCTAAAGTCTTATTTCCATTATCCTAGAAAATAATTATCTGATACTCACTGTATCACTTATTATTTAGGTGTGATTTTCTCGAATATAGTTCATTTTATCGAAATTCGACAAGAGTACATTTTTCATATGCTGAAATGTCTGGAAAATCCGAAAATGTCCTGAAAAATTAAAAAACTTAAACCTCTAAAAATTTTTGAAGTTAGATAGGGAAAAGCCATAACTGGCTCGCCCGAGGTGATATCGAAAAACTTGTTACACAATTTAAGCAACCTTCATTATCATGTGGGTATAATAAAAATTAAAATGCTACTTAAAAAATTGCTTTTTATTTTTTCACTTTGAGGGTGAATATTTCAACAGGGAAGCGCCGTATGAAAAAAAATGTATAGGCATTTGTGACGTTATTTTGACGTGGTTTATGGGTTCGTTCTCGAAAAATTTTACACCATTTCCTGTATACTCTATGTAGAGGTCTTCACTACAAAAAAACCTCTTTATCATAAAGCAAATTGAACCTTCCCTTGATTTTTTTCTTGATTTCCCTTGATTTTCCAGTCAGTCGACTGTATTTATATAGCAACGAAATAAACCTTTTTTTAAAGATGACCATATTCTTTACAGTCCCAACAACTTTAATAATAATTAAGTAATTGAGAATTATTGCATTGTGTATCGTCAACGTGACGTTTAGCAATTAATAGATAGTTACACTTTATCAATTATCGTTAGCGTTAATTAGTTGAATGCTTGAAGATATAAATACGTCTATTGCATTGATATATACGTCCTCATCTTATTGTTAGGAAGTCAGGGAAAATTGGCATAAAACGACATAACTATCATTTTTTGTTACCGTCATTTTTTTAAAAAACTTATTGTTGAATATTAATTAACAAAAATAAACTAAAGAATCGTAATTGTATCCTCATGATATTATTTGCACTTGCTAATGGTAAAATTTTAATTAATTTAACGTCTGCAGAGAATAATAATTAAACTTCATCGGTTTCCAGTCTTCTTATTAAGTGTAGCTTAAAATCAACAATTAGAAACCAATGTTTCGACAAAAACACAATGTCATCATTTAGTAATTTAATTAACAATAACACTATATCGCGAATAAAATGGAATAGGTAATGCAATAATAAGACATGACTTCGATCGGTATTAAGTTAAAAGCAGATTTTATTAATTAAGTAAGTAATTAAGACATTAAGTAGGTTTAACTGTATAATATATGTTTATTTATATTTTCAAATGAAATAATCATTTAAAAAAGCAAATACAGCAAAAATATTTAATCATTCATATAAAGTAATGATAAGGGTAAAATGGCATGCATTATAGTTCTCGTTCTAGGTGATAAAAGTGTAGGGAATCTTCTTAATCTTTGGACTGATTTTTAACTCTCTCATTTAAAATATCTTTTCTTCGCAGCGTTACTAAAAGAAACGTTAAATGTTTTAGTTCCGTGACGGCGCAAAAAATGCTCGCTCCCGTAAAGTTTGCTTTTTGCGATTAAAGATATTTTGGGAAAACTGCATCAACGTTTTACAACTTACACTTATCCAATTTGTAGGACACTCATGTATGACAATTAGGGACGAGTGGGGCGAGGTTGCGTAACGGGGCGAAACCGTCTGGCATTTTTTAGCTTAACTATTGGCACTACTTAGCGGCTGGTGGATAAAATACCTTCTAATTGTATGACGAAGGCAAGTGACCATCGCAAAACCGGCAGCAGTTGTATTTGTTTCGTTTTAGTTTCAGTTTACTGATTGTAAGTTCTAATTTTTTAGGAATTTCAGTTAATGATTGCGCCGAATACATGTGAGTAAAGTAAATGACAAATACATATTTGTATTCTGTTCTAAATTATGAGGTATTCGGTTTACAAATATTAGGTAGCACGACCACAGTGTTTCTAGCAGTCGAATGTTTTTATGAGCATGGGGTGAGCATGGTTAAAGATAGTTATTGTTTTTTTTTTTTATGTTTGAATATGTCAGTAGTCTAATTTGAACTAAATACAATTTAATTTATATTTTTAATGTTTATTGTGCACTTCTTTTTTATACATTGTGTAAAAATAATAAATGTGCTCATTTTCATGTGTAGGCGGTCTCGCCCTGACGGTGGGGCGAGATCGCCCAATGTGCCTTCACTATCATTGAATTCACAATTCATTATTGTGTTTTTGTTATTGGATTCTCATAATAAAAGGTTCGGAGAATATATTCCATGATTTTCATAAATTTTCCCTGAATAACTTAGCGCCTGGTAGGTGTATCCGACGTTAGCTATGCGATCTCAACCCACTCTCCCATATGTTGTTTTTTTTTGGTACCTACAATAGTAGGTGGCAGATGCTGTTGTTAGTCGCCGATACGTGTGAATTATTATGGATTTATAATTTGCCTGATTAGCTCAAAATATATGTTATGCCATGTTTAAGTACATATAGTTTGCAATTTCCTTCACATAATTCAATTATGTAATCTGGATTTTTACGCGAATTAAAATTTGTAATTTATTATATGGGTACTAAAAAGAAAGAGTTTTCACAATAAATTCTTTAGTATATAAAGTTTCATCCTTTTGTCGCTCTTACTATTCTGTGTATGGGAGGAACCCGAGGTTTATAACATGCTTGTCAGATTTTATGTGCTTCTTGAAAGAGGGAAAGGCAATCATCCTTAAATATTAGTTCTTTAGAAAACAGCAGACGTCATAAATAACACTCTCAACAATTACCTTCGAGTTGAACGCCGGACCTTGATGATATTACGAGTCCTAAGTCAAATCCCTATTGAGCTGTAAGGAGTTGATGGGAAACGCCTTCTAATGTTACAGACTACTACAGACTCGAATAGTTTGTTTATAAAATAATAGATAAGGGTAAAAGTAGTTTGTAAGTACTTACTACCGATAACGCAAGTTTAATTTGCTATACTATTTACCCAGATCAATTTTAAAAATGATTTCAAATTTTTAGCGTTGGATACAAAAAATTGTACGTGAACGGTAAGTTCCCGAGGCTATATTATGAAAAAAAAAATGATGGAAATTGTAACGGGAAGTGAGACAATGCCATGAAATTTTGCGGTTTATTTATCTACTCCCAATAAGATTTTATAACCGAACATTTAAAAGGCAGAATAAAGATTAATTTCCTTTAGATTTTATAAAAATTAAATAAGGTGCGGTATTTTCCATAATAAATCATTGCTGGGACAATATAGTGAAAAATATATTAGTCTGTAGTATTATTATCTTTTTTTCTGTGGCCGTTGTAAGTTAAATAGTTATAATTAGGTGAACTTGAAACTTGTAAAACTGTAAACAAGCTTTTTGCTGCATTGTAATTAACTAATCCTTAAATCAAATCTAATGTAAGTTAACAAACAGCATTAGATAATTCCATTTTATTTATCTGTAGTATTTCGATTTCATTTCTTTTAATAATCTGAAAACGGGGAATGGCAGTGTAACCCAATCTTAGGTATCTACCTTTCTCATTTTCACTTTCGATTTTTATCCAAAAAGTTCAAAGCGAAGGCTTATCATTCGACTTCCCTATCAGTATGACTTATTCACGCTTCACCGCTTTCTTTGTAGATATCAAATATTCAAGAGCCACTATATATATATATCTAAGGATTTTTGCATCGTTTATTTGTCATTGAGAGATCCTATTGCTGATTTCCTTTTTTCTGGGGGTTTCATGAGCGATAACGAGCTGTCAGCGACAGGGGGTTCAATAAGTTTATATGGTTTGTTATCATATTTCCGGGTTTTGTTTCCTTACAACTCTTATTAGCATTATTTTCGACTTACAATATTCGACAACAGCGACATGTAACATTCTAAAATATCAACATTAATTAAGTAATTGCGATAAGTGCACTGGAATAGTAAGTTCTAAGACAAAACACTGAAACCAGAAAAGTCAAACAAATCCATTTTGATCACATTCAGCATGAATTTTTATAATATACCTGAGTAACTTAGGCAGTGGAAGTGGTGTGGGGAATCGCCCCCATAAGGAAAATACACTTGAAGAATGCAAACATACATAGTATTAATGCAACACAATCCTCGTTCAAGTAATAATGTGTTTAATATTTATTTTTATATACATTTGTACATAACAAAACAGTCCAACAAACAACAATAAGAAAAATAAAATAAACAGTGAAAAGAGTGATTACGTCCCCATAATGGGGCACAACCGACCCGACAAATTTCACCGAGAGAATGACAATTGTCGATTGTCATTTGCGTAACTTTTGTATTAATTTACTAACAAACTTTAAATTCTTTTTTTTTAAAAACAAAACGTTTTACTCTGTCATTACACAAATAAACTCCAAAATTTCTAAAAGAATTATTTATATTTTTAATTTCTGGCACTAATTAGGCGACATTTTAATTACATTTTTAAGAAAAATACACCAAAATTGCAATGCTATATTATTGTCTATTGTTATTAAACAAGCACAGGAGAAATTATAGGACGGAAACCGAGGAGACTTTGAGAATGATATTAAATACCCAGTTATTAAAATAAGCATTTAAATATACATTAATATTTACCTGTTTATAAAGTTATCGTGTACTCGCAACCGTAATCCGAAAGCTATATTGCTCAACTAGATTCGTTCCGATATTTAATTCTCCCAATATAAGTAACTATAATACATATAGCAGTGTTATATAATTATTGATAATTATCCATCTAACGATAAGTTGAAATTAAAACTAAAGATCAATGGAACGACAACTCCTGGAGGTATAGATATGATTTTTAATTATCTAGTATTTTATGCAAACTTATATTATTAATTTTCTTTCGATTTAAAGAATTTTTCTTAACTTTCGCCTAACAAAAATGTGTATCTATGTTACAACAAAATGATTTTCTCGGCCTCTTTTTATCAGTCTTTGAATAAAACGACGAGAATCAATTTTCTACCTCATTACTTTGGAAAGCTACCATTGCAACTTGTCATTTACAGGAAACGGTCATTGTAGAGTTTAGTATGTTTATCGACGAAGCTCTCTAGAGTTTAGATAGATAGTCTTTTTGGCTACGGGTTTAGCAGTTTGTAATTTAGAAATGTCGACTTACACGGTTAGAGATTAAACCTACTTTAAATAAACGAGTTTTGTTTGCGTTTTATGTGAATATATGTATAGTAGGTAGGAAGGTAGTAAATACATAGAGGTAGCTACTACATTGTTGAGATTTATGGTGGATTTTCTCGTTACCGATTGTTGCTGGCGATTCACAAGAAAATAGTTAGAATTTTATTATGTTCAGGTTTTCTGAGGAAGTGGATATCGATTTTCGTTATATTCCAATATTTTCAGACACCTGTATTGCCTAATATAGGTATAATTGAATTGTGAAAAAATTATTAAACGAAGCTCAGTCTACGTTTTTTATAGTAATAGATAAATCGGTGAAGTTATTGTTAATTGTTTTTGATAGTAGCAGCGTTTCGATGCGGGAATTAAATATTAATTTTGCTTAAACTATTTATGTTTTAAATAAACGTTCAAATATTGCAAGCAATGCGACAAATTGCACACCTGTGAGGTCATTATGTTCCACTTTCTCAGATTTTAAACATAAAATAAGTATTCAGTGAAAATGTATTTCATACATTTAACCATACGTGACTGACTACTGCTGTTTTATAAACGTGTTATTAATAATAATCCAACGTAGGTATAACAAATATTATTTAAACAATATAAAATACGTTGCAGTTTTCAGTTCTTAAAGAAAACATACCCGAAAGCTACGAAATTTACCGCATACCGTATACCGTGCACCGTATACACAGGACCTTATGTAGAATTACATAATATACGGATTTACTTTCTCAGTTCTAATATACCGTACCAGCTATATTTTGCAATAATTCTACCCTCTACGTCGCGTTGTCGGTGCACGAATGATGAAGTCGGCGATTTCACATTTAAGTAAGATAATTTGAACGTTGCAAAGTTTGAAAAATAAGTACCTCGTTAATCTTTGTTTTCCAACGCATCAGATTTTTTATTTATCAAAAGCTCGCAGTCGTTGTTCACACGCCGCGCCGCTTCGTTAATGAGTTTTCCGAGCAATCACAAACCCCCGCGCCTTTTCCGTTGTTTTTCCGGTGACCATTGCATTGTTCTTTTCAAACTATTGTTTTGGCAAAATGTAATCTTTCGGCTTGAGTTATGTCATTAATTTTGCATAAAATTGCCACACAAAAAGTGCCACCCTAGATAATTTCCAAAAAGCATCGTCCGTCTACAGAGTTTATTTGAAAATGAATTATTGGACGTGATATTCTTCTAGAAAATTATTTAAAATTTTGCAAATCGAATAAACACGAAAGTTACCTAGAGCGTGGTTACCAACTAACCTATATCTAACAACGGTTGTTAGTTACCATTTTCGTGGTTTTACAATTACCAGATAAAGTACAGATAACTAATTGTAAGTTATTCTTCGGAATAATTTCCATAGAAATTGCCCATTGTTTGTATTTTACAATTTACAAAGTAATTAGTGTAGTCGAATTTAAGTTAGGTACATACTAATATGTCGCATATTAATTTACAAACTTTATACATGTAGGTAAGACCTTTCGATGCTCGTGGGAATTGTCAGGCTTGTTAGCCACAACTAAAACCGATTGCGTAGAATATAGTGCTTAAATAATTAGTAGGTAACGAGAATATTAGGGTAACTTTCCTAATCAATAAGCCACAAATTCCTAGCCATGTAGTGAGGTAAAGTAAAAGAATTCTTTTTTGTTGACGAATGCAGTGATTTTTAGGGTTTAAAGCATACGCTGACACGCAGGCGAAGAATTGATTTTTTTTGTAAGAGAACGCGGAATGCTTACAATTTGATTTTTCTATTTTAGAACTTACGTTCGTCACACCTACTATACTATAGACCTAATTAGTTTCTTATTGTCTTTATTGGACTCTATCTAAATAAATTAACCTTTATAATTTTATCTAACGTTGTGAGGTTTCTTTTTTTTAATTATTTTATTTAATCGACGATTAGCATTAACTGAAAAACGAAAATCATTTGAATTAATTTCAAAGTTTAATAATTTTGTGATGAATTTTGTTTTTTAATTTATAGAGAAAATCTTTTGAAAGTAATTTTAAAAGATTAACGTGTTTTAATTATGTTATTTTTATCATCTACTTAAATTACGTAATAAAATCTGCAGAACAATAAATTACTAAAACAAACATAAGTGACTAACAAAATAATTGTTTAATTTTCAAGTCCTAATAGAAACTAATGTTGTGATAAGATCGTGTTTATGTTGCACCTATATTTAAATATTATATAGATTTGCTATTAATGATATTAAACAGCGACTTCTCGTGTATATATTTTTTTTAATTTTGTAGTTACGATTAGTTAGTTTCTAGATGGCGGTTATAGTTGTAGCTCACTTGTTATAGCATTACCGATTTTAATAAAAACTACCGTGTCCAGAAATTCATTACTTATTGTAGGGGTCATTGTGATCCAACAAAACGGTTCTCCAGGATAAGGCCCCCCTCATTATAATACGATTGGTTTATGTCAACGTTGGCATGAGCTATATGTATATTATCTACCTATTGTATTATTATCGTTTTGATTAAATTAATGGTTAAAATGATCATTGTTGACCGACTGTATGTATCTATAATTAAAATATTGACTAAATATTTAAACACTATTTAACATAATGATTACGCAATATTTATACAATATAAAAAGCGTCTACATTTAATATTGCACCAATATTATTTCATTACATACATTTACAACATTTACAGTAATACACCATCATTATGCAAATATTGCTTTTCTATAATACTAGGGCGCAATTGAATTTTACTATGTAAAAACAATTATTTAATGCATCTACTTATTCAAACTTTTTACTCACAATTAATAATATAATTACCTACCTATACATTTTTTTAGAAGTAGGTATTTAATGAAGTAAAAATGCATTACCTGAACATTAAGCTTTTTATGTTGAAGCGGAAGAAATTGGTTTTACTCTTTCCGATGTTTTCTGCAATAAATTAATAATTATATTATAAGTAGGTAACTGAATTTCCTCTAAAGTATTAATACAATTCGTAGGTATTTCGGGATATTCGGAACGTTTTTTGTTTACTGAAAAATAAAGACAACATTCGGTAATTACGAAACTGTTTAGTTTCGATGTCACGGTCTAGTTCGGGTCTATTTTTTATCCTCCGCGATTTGAAGACCTTATATCCGAAACTTTAAATTTATATACGAGCAGGTTATTTCAAAAACTGCCATAAAGTTCCCCGGTTTACAAAAATACGTTTTTTTTTTATTTGTAAGGAAATATTTTCTAGAATTTATTTATGCTTCTATTATGTTATTTTTCCTGTCCTGTAAGCATTTCAGAATATATTGCGCCCGAATTTTTGTCGGGTTAAATGGACAAATAAATTTTATGGTCAAAGTATAGAATCGTTTCGGGGAAATTTTGTTTATTTTGAAATTAATATTTACCTATTGTTTTCGAAATTTAATGATTTAACGTAGAAGGATGTAATTTCCTAAACCTAATTAGAGGATAATATACAATTACATTTGAATTTAGTTTTATGAATAAGCGAATTTAGGCAGGTATTTTAGCTATAAGGTAGTATATAGTAAGTATTTTTTACTTTATTACGAAAGATAAAGGAACTACTTAAATTAATGTAACTTCTTACTGACAGAATTTCACGACTATTCTATTAATTAAGGAACAGTAAAACGAGGAAGGAAATTTCAAGTGCACAAATAATTATAAACAGGAATTAACAGTTTATGGTTTAATATTCTCAGGATTTCCTTATGTTTAATTTGGAATTCTAGTTAGAACTATTGCCAATATACAGGATGTCAACAAAAATAATTGTTTTCTTCATGGATTAAGTCAAACTTTGTCATTCTCATTTCGGTCATTGCAATATGACATTCGTTTCTGATCAATTCTAAGGATATACAACCGTTTCGCATCTTTCAAATTTAAATTTAGTTTTCGTGTAAAAATGGGCACGAGACAAATATCCCTTCGCTCTTTTTCGTTGTCAAAAACAATTACGAGTGTTTCGCACTTCTATTGTTATTTGACAGAATTCTGTCATACTTAAAACTTGATGTTGATAAATGCAAATCACACTTTAGAATAATAAATACAGAAAATAAAGTTATGATATACTTAACGAATGAGCACGTATCAATTTATGGTTTACTTACATGCAAATATTTATACAGTATTTTCCATAAATAAAAATCGGGAATATTGAGTAAAAAAATGAAAACGAATGGGACTTTTGAAAAAAGTTTCGGCGCTTTTTTAGTTTTTTTTTGAGAAATATTTTTATATCGAAGTTACAAAATTATCTGACGTCATCGACACTTTTACCAACCCAATTTTTCGCGGATATATATATATATTTTTTATTTATATGCTTAATTTACAACTAGCCCTAAGGCTAACGAGCAAATTTGATGTAGTACTTAATTACTAAACTAAAATTATATTGACATGTGGAGGGGGTGTCGCCCATTGGCGATTCCCTGAGAATACTAATATATCAATTATTAATTTGCAAGGTCTAATGTTTTAAGTCTTTTTAGTCTACGAGTGTTATTGTCATTGTCTAGTAAATAAAAAATAAAAAAAATAAAAAAATATAAAAAATAAATAAAATATTTTTTTATGACGAATTTAGCAATAACTATATAATCATTTGTTGGGTAAATTATCCTCTCGCGGTTCCGAATATAACATGAATGTATAGAGAGAAAAAAATCAATTTGATTAACAACTAATGTTATTTACACAAACAGAAATAACAAAATTTACGAAATAGCAATCTCTCACATGAGAAGAACTTTAGGTAACATAAGCAGGGATTTCCAAATCATCATTGATATCTGTTCATGACTGATATAATATGAGTTTTCTCAGTTTGGTCATTAAAACTCGCATTTTAAAGTCAATATTTTTCCCAACAGCTTTTGTAGCCTCCAGCAAGATATTGTTAACGTCGGAACGTTGGCCGCGATTGTATACTTCTAAACTTTATACCGGTTAACCTATGGTGAATAACAAACGTTTCGTTACGCAATCGAATCGCGTCCAAAATTCCTCTTCGACGGAATTACTCCTAATATTTTTATTTTCAATTTTTATTGCAGTTTAATTAACTACTTTTGCTCGATAAGCAAATGCCAATTTAGATATAATTAATTTTATATTAGATATGCATGTCTATCTTATTTATTTATTTTTAATTATGCAAATAAGAGTTGCATTAAGAATTTCCGAACAGCAAACCCCAAAGTTATTTTTCACGATCGATAGTCCAATAACGTTGGCTTTTTTCGAATTCATCAATTTTAATTTAAGATATTTTCTCGGCTCTTAATCTTTATTTGACGTTATGGTCGGAGTCGCGTTCGGGTCGGATTGTGGCGGTAATTTTTTCTATAACTACATTGTCATGTGTCAAAATTCTTCCAAATAAGCTTTCTGGATACGTGCGTAGCTTTATATCTTAAAGCCACTGGGAAACTAACACCAGCTATTGAAGTTCGCACGCGTGCTTAAAATCGAGAGAATGCGGAATCGATATCACACTGACTTGCGGCACTTTCAGATGTCTCTCCGTCGAGCTCCGCTGCACATACCTTATCTGCACAAACCGTAAATGGGCTTTTTCTTCAGTGATATTATAAGAAACTGTCGATCGAAAATTAGTTTTCGGTTATTTTAGTAAGTACCTACTTACTAAAACTTACTTGAAGTTAACGGTTCAATCGTCTGACGATAAACCGTAAAAGAGCCGTTTCGTAAAGGTTTTTCTTTTTTAATTTGGCGAGTTCAAGTTCGAGTAGGTAAAATAGCATTGTCCGTAATTTCTTGCGGTCTAGAAGGTGAGACCACAAATACCTAACAACATCATTAACAAAAAGAATCTTCAAAATTCTTTGTTATAATTTATTTTAACTAATTTCAAAATTAATACATAATAGGGATTTATTTAAAAAATTAAATAGAATTGAAAATTTGCCGAGTTTATTGACGAATAGGAGGGTTTTTAGTTAAGTAATTGCGTTTGCAAATTATTATTTATCTAACCTACTCATTAAATTTGTCAGTTTGCATGGATTTTAGCTATTCCACGAGAAATGTTTAAAATAATTATCGTTTCGTTTCCTTTTAATTACTTTCTGCTTAATAAGTGCTGATTCCATATTTTGCGTTGGAGCTAAATTGGAATTTGAATTAATTACTCTATAATATAATTGTTTTTATTAGAATGTCGTAGGCCATTTTTGTTATTCCTTGTTATTTAATGGGTTTTTTGAAATGCTCCTTTATCTTGGTTTATTCTTATAAGTTCAATAATTTATTACATTTTAAACAATTTTAATGATTAAGTGCATTGGAAAGCAAATGAATTTGCTTATTTGAAATTTTCGAATTAACATAATTTGAGGTAATTTTGAAATAAAAACGCAATTATAGTCGGGATGATGAGCACAATGCAACAAGCTTATTTACGACTTAACTCCTCAATGTACTCGAGTAGGATCATGTCTTTATAAAAATATATCTTTGCGCAACTTCTTTAACATTTATTATTGTTTTAAGCTGAGAATATTCGTGATTTGCGATGAAATTCTCTGTCGAAAGTAAGTAATTTTAAATTACAAGATTAACTTCTACCAGTACAAGAAAGCGAAATAAGTCTACGTTAATTTCCCGTTTTGTTACGTTCCATTTCCATTTATTATTTGTTCATCGAAAGTAAATTGATGATTATAGGTATTTAAATTTCAACCGTAGTCATGCTCATTTTTGACGTGAGCTCCAATTTAGCCGCATTTTTTTCTTTAATCGAAGTCAAGAATATTTCGTTCACCACTGGAAATGAAATAATTAATTTTAATTAACCGGTTAGGCATATTAATACAAGTATATTTTATTCAAACGTTTTTTCTCCGACCGTAATATCACGCATTCTGATTCGGCTTGAAATTTAAAGTTTTTATCTTCGTTTTTATTGTAATGAAAATAAGTAAAAGTTTTAACTTTTTATATTACTGTAATTCGCATAAAAAGTATATTTACCTACCTTCCACATATTTTACTCTTATTTTTATAGTCCTCGTAAACGATTCAAAGTTTTTTTTTTAAATCTTTATTTCGAATTAAACAAATTTTTAATTTATCAATACGTAAGACTACTGCAACTTCAGAACAAAAAAAAACGCGTTTTTAAAATAATTTTGTCTTGGAACAATCAATAATTTAAGTACAATACTTATTTAGTTTTAATAAGATTATTGAAAACAGTTATGTTTCGGATGACGACTTTCTCATAGAAATACTATTTCGAATACTTATACCTACTATACAATTTATGTGTTCCACATAAACAATTTTTTTCGAAAAGCACTCGAACGCGTCGATTTTATTTGCAATGGGACATGTTTTTGGTCTATATTCGTTTACTTAACTCGACTCCAAAGTAATAGTCGATGTGTCGCCCAAAGAATTTCAAATGGTTAGCGGTGTCATTTGAAAGCTTACGATTAGTGAATTCCCTTTACGATAACATTTCCATTTTTATTTTCTAATCAATCACTTCTCAAGTAATCACTCATAAAGTAACGGTTAAAAGTGACACCGAATACAAAACAGACTTGGGTGTTTTAAATAATATCAAACATTTTTTTTTAAACACTTGAATACGCCGATGTATTTAAATTTACAAAAAATGTACGTACGAACATTTGTACATCTAAACATCATTTACATGTACATCTAAATTGAATTTAAAATATAAACACTAAATTTTAAAGCACATTTACCTACTTTTAAACGACATCTTTTAGGTTTCTTTTACTATTTCCGTGGTAACTTCAACCCTTGGAAATAAGCCACTAATATCTCTCCCCGTTGGCGACAACATCGATGTGTTTGAACGTCTTTTTGATCAAATTAATTTATATTCCTCAAAACACACCTGTTTCGTTTTTGTTGGGCAGCTATTGCAGATATACTTAATAATATATGTGTGTATAATAGGTATTGGTTATTACAGGTGATATGTTGTGTATGATTTTATGACAGCAATGTGTTCCAAAGTTTTATTGTTACGAATTTAGTTGCTACCTATATCAAAAAATTGACATTTCGACACTGATTTAAACACCTACCTAGAAAAATATGAACAAAAAATGTTATTTTTTATCTTAGTATGAAAATAATATGAACCCGCCGCACATTGGGACGGCTTTATAGTAACGTTGGACATTGAGAAATGTCCAAATTTCAAATAAATTTTTTAATTTGATATTTTAGCTAATGTTTTCTGAAACTAGACTATACACCGTATTAGATTCAGTTAAAATTATTGCAACCAACACAACCACTCAAACTCGGCCATGTTTTGCATACTTTTGCATTTACAAATTTTCTGTTGTAGGTTTCTGTAGGGCTTTTTTTTAATTTCGTGCGTATTCTGGTTTTAATTATTTTTTTATTTTCTCTGTTATTATGTATTTCTCTCTCTCTCTCTCTCTATTCAGCTTTTTGCGTCCATGAGTGGACATATGCCTCCTCCATCTCCCTCCATGTATTATGTATAATTATTAGTATATATAGTTTTTATTGATATATTCTTCTATTTTCTATCTTTTTCTCGTCATAGTTTTCCCATCTATCGTCAATTTCTAGCGTAGATTCTTCCGTTGACTGCGAATTTGTATTATTACATACCTATAAAATTACCTAAAATTTCGTTCGCGAAATTGGACCGTTGAATGTTTGAGGGAAGTCCTAACCAAGACCCTAACTGAGTCCCTATCCAAGAGCCTAACCAAGCTCAGAGAATTAGATAGTTAATCGACAAAGAAAGATCCTACCTATCCTCGTCGTATTAATCCTTTTTGTTTGTAATCCTTTTAGAGTACGCAACACTCTCGGACTCACACGTAAAAAGGTCTTATTAACCGAACGAGCACTCCTCGAATACACAAACAGTACGACGTCGTAATTTAAAATTTGAACTACTGAAACAAGCACTACCGCTGTGTACCACGAACGCGAAAGATCTGCAGCGGTTTTGCCAGAATTCTATATATAAATACATTTGAGCACACGGATACTAGGAAATGCCGATTTTATTTTAAAAAGATGCAGTTCTTTGTTCGCTCTCCGACAAGTTACGAACATGGGTGTCGAACATGTTTTATTAGTTGCTTTTGGGTTTTATCGGTCGCATAAAAATGCGATTAAACTTTTATCTGATTTATGGTTTGTAATAGGGAAATTTTCAATGTCCAATGATACAGGAATAGTTTTTAAATTAAAAATAAAGTAAATAAATTTCCTAAAAAATACATATTTTAAAAATTTTCGGTCATTATCTGCCAATTTTTTTTATCAAAGTCCACCACGACCACTGTAATTGAGTAATTTGAGTAACTACAAAACAAGACATTTTAGGAAAAAACTTGATATAAAAAGTCCTTCTGAATTTTCGACAAGAAATCGACCCTTCGTATTTTTCCGCATTATTTATTAATCACTCTGTATACTACTGCAAAATTCAATTATAAGGTATTTATTGTATCGTACTTCATCCAGATTTTTTAAAAGTGTGAAATGAAGATTTTGAAAGTTCAAAACAGTTAGTTATATCAAAATAGGAATGTGATAGTACACCTAACCAATCACAATATAAACAATCATTTTCAAATGATTCGCATGACGATTTTGTTTTCTCTTATATAATTAACGTAAAAACGGATCTAATGGCCCAATTATCAAAAAATAAAATATATTGTTAAAAAGCCTAGATAATAACAACTCGTAGTACAGAAAAAATTGAAAAAATCTGTTAAAAAATAACTGAATTATAAGCCAATGTTCCAAATATCACCGCCCTCGACTTTCTAGGTTATAATAAAGGAGTTTTATCTACATAAACAACTTTTAGTTTGATTATAATAGATATAGATTCAGCTACGATGTATTATGAGTAATAATTATGTAGTGGCCTGTCTTTAATTATATCTATCGTCTGTGTAACTATTGTTATAATTTCATTGTTACCGTTAATTTATGTTTGTAAGCACAACGTTACCAAGAAAATTTAACATTACATTTCGTGTAGTTAGTTACTCCGTTAACAATAAAGTTCTGTTCATAGTAACGTTGAAATTATGTACCGGATGTAAATGAAATCAGGTATATCAGGAGGAGCATTTTTTTGTAACGAAAATTTGTACATATAATTTCATAATTAACATACTTGTGCGAAGTTTTACAGGATAAAACTCATGCTGTTGTCAAACCTAGTTATTAAAAATCAAGATCATTTTAAAAATTTAAAATCAAAATATTTTTTCAATTATTGAAGGCACTTAAAGAAATTTCTTTTAAGGTCGTATTGCTTCAATAGGTATCCGAATTATAAATTCACGTTTCATCGCTTATAATCGTGTTCTTTAAGGTATACATACCAATTGACCTCTCCGTCCTTTCCAAGAGCTTCGCCGAGATCTCTTTTATTTCTGTCGCGGAACATTTTTTAAGAAGCAAGGGAACAATCCTTACAAAAAGTTTCGACCTGTAGCTAACATTATACCTAGGTACATTTATTAAAATGTTGTTTTTTTGGGAAGAACCATTTAATATTTTTACTTCTTATTCTTCTCGAATGGTTAATTGGTGAACAAGTATCCGAATAATTTTTCGTACTACGTATTTTTATCAAAATTTTCAAACTGTGGGCGTAAGTAAAATGAAGCCCTCATAAAAATAAATCGCCGTGCAACTTTTTTTAACATTTACTTATTATTATTTGAAACTGAGAATTTTGGAATTTTAATCGAAACATAACGGTTGCTGTCGTATTTCATTATCTCTGTTGTACGAACGTTGTTGTTAGGGCAATTAACAGTAAGTATAGGTATGTTGTTTTCAGTTTATTCTTATGTAGAAAAAAATCATTGACTAACGGCGCTAGTGCACGAAATATCCACAGTTCGGATATTGTTTAATAAAACCACTAATATTTGGATAAAGAAATATCTAAAACTTACTGAAAATTCAATTAACTATGTTAGTATTTTATGCTTAATATAACTATGCCGATAGATTTTGATTTACCTAACAACTGAGTACACATGTATTTTTTTTTCTATGAAGGGATTGCAGTTTAGATGTTCTCTAATTAAAATATTTAGGCTGCTCGTTAAAATAACAAGCCGAGTAAAAATAGAACGTAATTAGTTTTCCTACTGAATCCTCGTCTTAATTTTTCACAAAGAGGACGTCTTTTACTTTTATAATGAAATTTTCTTAACTTCGAAATTTATATTGAAATTGTTGTTTTAGAATTTCTTTTTAATAAAACAGTATATCTACTTAAGCTTCCACTCAGATCTTCTAAGGTGTAAGTAATCGGAAATAAATTGCGACTTAAAAAAAATGATTACGCATACTTATATTGATTTTAGGGCTATGCAAAAAATATGTTAATAAGAAATATAAATAATGCTGGGAAAGAAATGATGCTAAATACCTAATATTTATACTTAAACAAAATTCATTTTTCAAGTTAGGTATATATATACACGTAAAATCGGTGGTTTCGTTAATAATTATAAACCACGAGTTTGTAATAATCGTGTAATTAACAAATATCTTACAAAACATATTTTTTTTAATGAATTTTTGTATAACTTATTTCATGAATTACGAAGAAAATTTTATATTATAATATGAATATGAACGATTAATATTTCTATTTTATATTACTATATTTTTAATTCTAATTTTAATGATTTATCTACATTTTCTCTTTTTAATGTAGGTATATGTAACTTTGAATAGCACTTTAAAGTGGTTTTACATTTAATAAACGATTAAATAGTTCATTTTACATCATCAGAATTGTATAATTACAATAAAACTGTTTATCACATTCAATTGAAATTCAATGATTGTGTATTTTTATGATTATGAAAGTAGTACATGTTTATACAAAAACCGATCCAACAAGAAAGCTTTAATTAACTGCACATCTCGTTGAAACGAATAACTTGTTTAAATGTGATAAACGACTAAAACAATTCTAAAATCTATTGTTCTTCCGTTTCAGAAGTGCAAATTTCCCAGGAAAATGCTAAATATTTAATTGCCTTTCTCTGTTTTTCCGTTTATACGAATTGAAATGAACTTTATTTTTTGTTTGTTAACGAAATAGTTCACCAGATCGAATTATTATAGTTAGTGTAGTATAACAGTTTTTGGAGGCGTTTTGAGAAATATTTTCGCTGTTTGATTATTTCATTTTGTTCGTGCTTTGGAGTGGTAGTAGGGTATTAATATTTTATTAGGTAGGTTAACTTATTTTAGACGTTATTTCAGTCATATGATTTCATAATAAAAGTTTGTTGAGGTAAAATTATAAAGGTTTTCAATTGTCGTGTGAAAATGAAATATTTCTTTTCGATCGTATTTAAAAAACTGCGCGGCTCGAATTATTTATATATATATATATTTAATTAGATTTAAATAATAGAACGATTTTAAATTTATTGTCATTGAAAAGCTATGAAAAACGTTAATGCTCTAAACGAATCACTTAAACGTGTTGCTGTTTATTATATAGTAGATATTTTTGTTTTAAATGATTTTCTTAGACAATATTTTATTACCTAAAAACCACTTTTTTTAGAAAGAATATAATCAGATTTGGGTTAATTGCATATATATATATATATATATATTTTAAATATAACAGTAAAGTGAACCATCTTGTCGTGTTGTTCCACACATTGTTCCATCATTTTGATACCGTATTTCTTCTTGTATAAGCCGCGCCTGCATATAGGCCCCACTAACAAATTAACGCTAACATGATAATTTGGAAAAAATACATTTAATTATCTTGTGGTAGATGACTGCACACATCAAAAACCTAAGTGTTCAACACATGACTTGGAAAATTTTAGGGCAGGTAGATTTTAGTGTAGGGTTTATTTTGTTTGTTTTTCCTCGTCCAAATCTTATCGGAGTTTAATGAGATGTGACATACAAACTTATTGATAACTAACTTACAAGCCCTGATAATTCATAACCATTGGTCAACGGCTATTATATTTTTTCTTACTCGTGCCGTCGCAAATCAAAAGATACACCGATAGAGTTTTATTTTAAAATAATTCGCAGAAAATGTTTGTGTTTGATTTGTTTTGGAGTATCACGACGGCTGTCATAAATAATAATAGTTGTGCAATCGTGGTAATTTAGCATAAATCTATACTTACTTTATTTAGGGTCGTAGAAAAAGTATAGTGTGCTACGCATGCGTGAAGCCTTTTTTGTATGTACTCGTTCGGTTTGCAACACTCGCCTGCGGCTCGTGTTGCAAACTTCTCGCTTGTTTATAAACTTTGCCTTCACGCACTAGTTGCACAATGTACTATTGTTTTTTTTTATGATGCCCTATTTATTTCCTATCTTGATTATCGTCTTCGAGGGAAAACGAAAATATTCTTAAAATAAAACCTAACATTTTTAACGGTCCTACAAATAACATAAATATTTCATCAATTTAGTTGTCGTATTTTATTTAATACCGTAGAAGTTTACTCTCGTCATTCTTTATAATCAATGTCGCCAAAAAAAGTTTAATATTGTGAAGTGACATAGAAGCACATTGACGCTTAGGTAGCTTAATGGAGAAATTTTTTTTTTAACTTAAAGCAGTGTTGCAATATGAATATGTTCGGAAATCGACAAATGGCCTCCACACTGAATTTATTTAAAATATAATACCATGCATCGAAAATAGCAGATGTACGTGTTGATGCTTTAAATAGTTTTTCTAAAGGTCTTTAAAATATTATACAGTGTAATGTGAAAATGACGTCGGCACATGGCTAGTTCAAGTCGTTCCGGGGGTACCACCCTAAAAGGTCACAAGCAACGACCCCATAGTTGGCACAGTTCAACCAGGCCATCTCTGCAACGATTTTACGGTAATTTTATTAATCTAGCAATACATACAATTAGCGCAATTTTACAAATGTATAAGAATTAGTTAATAAAATTTAAAAAAAAATAAACAATTTGAAGTTAATAAAAATTTTAAATCGTTATTATTATATGTGCATGGCGTCCAAATAAAAATTCTAGGTTATCGAATTTCCAATTTGATAATACTGGATGTAGCAAAATTTCACGAAAGTTGAGTGTCAACGTGACCGTTATTTATTTAATTATTATAAAATTATTAAAAAAAAACTCAGTAAGAAATACCTAACCAATACACAGATAACGATCAATCACATCAAACAGAATTCTCAACGAACAATCATTAATATCAATGAATTTCGAAATGGCATTAAAAACACGACACATATTCAACGAAGAAGACTTATATAACAAATTAGTACGGGTGAAACACGGGTAGTAAAAAGGTAAGATTTGGCGGGTTATTGATTATTAGAAGTAACGTATCTTAATTGTTTAATTGCAGTATTTATATCGTTAATAAACGATGAATAGTAGTAAACAAATACATATTACCTTCATTCAAATACATATTTGGACCCATACAGTGAGTTTCAAAAAGTTCTTTCCACATGGAGAAAGTTTTTTATTATTAATTTCGTCAAAAAATTTCATTCTTGACAAAAGTTGATGCAAAAAAATTACTTAAGAAATGAGAACCAAAAAGCCCAAAATTTTTCAAGTTCGAAATGTGGCGATGAAAATTTATATTTAAGTATTACTTGTAATTCTAAGCAATATTTGTTAATAAAATTTTCCGATATATTGTAAAATAATGGTACTTTATTCTTGAGCAAAATTTACTAATCCTCATTTCTTCGCTTATCTCTGATAGCACCCGATGAGGGTGCTCATTATTAGTTTTAGAGCAAGCACTAATTTTTATCAAAAATGAAATTTTTCGACAAACTAATAATAAAAAAGTTTTCCATATAGAAAGAAGCTTTTGAAATCCACTGTATAAATACATATATAAAAATATGTAAGTATCGTTCAGTATTTCAACACCTAGTTTGTCATTATCAAGAAATATTTTTAAATTCATTCGGAAATAGTTTTTGATAACACAAATTACACAATTTCCGAAACATTAAAAAATATATATTTTTATGTAAATTAATGTTTGGACGCTTCTATTAATTTTTATTAACATTATTAAATAATACACCTAACTTTTCTGGTTATTGCGTATAAAATGACGAAGGGATATATTTGTGCGAGCTTTTTATCTATTGAGTAGATTCAGAAAACTGACTTGTTGAATGGTAGGATCTTTGATTTATTGGAAATAGCAGTACAGTTTGTATTATTTTAGTAGTATGATTTTGTGTTTAATACAGTTAGGTATATAGGTATTATGTATCTGGATAAGTATATAGAAAGATAATGTAAGTATCTATATTAATTTTTTTATTATATACCACCTATACATAGATAGAAATTTTCGAATAAATTTTCATAGAGTTGTGGTTGTTTTTATAATGGTGTTCATACCACAACAATAATAATTACTGTTCTGTATTAGTAAACAATACAAAAGCTTCTATCGTAGGTTAATCGTAAATATTTACGCTTGTTCAATACGGATTAATTAACATTGTAAGTTAAGTATCCGTACACATAACGCGTAATGTGTACCTACGTGTATTTTTTAAAACAAATGGCGAGAGAAAAGTCAGTGAAAATGTTTTAGTGGCGACGTTGAATATCCATTATGCGATTCAATTACTTCATGTGTAAAATGTTAGTTTTTTCGGTTGGATTTGTTTTCACTCTTTGTTTATATTTATTTTATTTAAATCGAGTTGATTTCCCTGACTTTTACTTACCAGGAAAAAAATATGGTAATTTAATCGGGCACATAATACACTTATGACGTATGCAAATTAATACATGATTGTAAGTACATATGGCCTATCCAAACCTATATGTAATTCACGTCATCAACAAAAAGTTACTAGATTGTTTATTTGTAATTCGGTTTAAAGTTTGGAAAGTAACATATTCTATAGATAATTTACCTGCGCACATATTAGTTGGTATAAAGAAAGACTACAATTTATTAGAACTGTCAAAATACGAGGTACGAAGTGACAGCACTGTGTGAAACGTCATCATCTAGTAACCTTGTATTGATGACGTGGATTGCGTATAGGTTTGGACGAAGTGTACCTACTTAACCCTTAATATAATTTACAAAATTGTACTAATACCTACACTTCGTCCAAACCTATATGCAATTCACGTCATCAACGAAAGGTTACTAGATGATGACGTTTCACACAGTGCTGTCACCTCTTACCTCGTATTTTGATAGTTCTAATAAATTAGTCTTTCTTTATACCATCTAATATGTGCGCAGATAAATCATCTATAGAATATGTCACTTTCCAAACTTTAAACCGAATTACAAATAAACAATCTAGCAACTTTTTATTGATGACGTAAATTGCATATAGGTTTGGATAGGTCATATGTTGTGAAATGTATGAATAATAATAATTGTTATATACATTTAACTTGGCAATTTGTTCTATTCTAATTTGTTACTACATTTCAAAATTTAAATATTTTTATGCAAAATTAGGTAAACTCAACACAAACAAAACATCAAATGTAGGGATTATTATTAATGTGTTTTCTAAACGTTATTTAACATTTGTTGTCTTATCAGCATTATTTTAATTAAAAAATAATAATGTAATTTTACGTCCGTGATTTGCTTTTAATAAGCATTGTAATATAATAATAATTGGAAATTTTTTTTTCTAACGTCTATTCGTCGATTTTTAGCAGTTAGAGCCGTCCTGAAAATTACTCTTTTCTGGAGCAGATGATGAATTTAATTAAATTTAACAAAACAGTTTTCTTTAACTATATACTTACCAATAATAACACTTACAACTTACTTTTACATGGAACATAAAGGTACTTTTAGTTTTGTACTAAATGTGGTAAAAATGCAATTAATAGCTGATGTTTAATTAAAATTTTAATAAGGATGTATATGTTAGGTAGTCATTTTACATAAAAATCGTGTGCTTAAATCGTACCTTTCGTGTTTCTATACGTTATAAGCAAATATACGCTATACGAAAACATTGACCTTTGATTAGATGTAGGTGTAGGTGTAGATGTAGGTGTAGGTGATTAGGTGTAGTACGTGTAGGTTATTATTTAAAGAAAAATCATTTTAAAAGCAAAAATCATTATTTTCCAAATTTATTCGTTTTAAAATTAAAACCGACGAGTAAAACGAAAACCAAACTAAAATAAATTGTCTGTCTGTAAACCATATATTACTGTAAATTACCTACATCGAAAAATAATGATAACGATTTAAAATGAATTAAAGCGTTTAAAATTGAAAGGGATAGATTAAAAATCGATTTTTTTTTAATGTCATTTTTGTGAAGACTATTCTGCAATTACTCGCTCCAATTAAAAAATTGACAACCGATCAAATTGAAGCTTTAAATGCTCCGAAATAAAACACCATCGGAGCTTGTTACATAGATATGTTGCGAAAGTTTTTATCCCGGCGATTGATGGACGGGCGCCCCCTCGATTTATCTTTTTCAATTCCCAACGGAATCTCACAATTACGATCCGTTAAATTATTCCCTAGTTCCAAGACCTTGCTAAAATCAAATTAGCCCAAATTTGATGGAAAAACTTATCGCATCAGTTGGCGTATACATTGAAATTCTTCGGCGTGCGTGCACATATGCGCGACGTCCGCGTCGTCCTCTATGAATATCTAATTTCCGAGACCTGTGTAAATCACGGCGTCAAATTGTAAAGGACTAATTATTTTATTTTTTGGTTGGCTTTTGGCGTAGTTCCGTTCTGCGCTCGAGAACTTCGTAATAATAACTTGGTGAATAATTGACAAAATATTCGAACGTTTGTTGTTGTCAAAGATGTTGAATTATTCTACTTTAGGTTATAGTGCTGGACTTCTGCTAGAAAGGAATAATTTATTTTACACGATGCTTTTCATTGTTCGATATAAATTATGTACGTACGTTATTTGTTTGAAGTACTACATAATTATGTGTTAGTATTACATGCAGATATTTATGAAATATTTGTCTTGTAAAATGTACTTTTAATTGGTTGTTTTGTACGTATTAAAACGTACAATTAAAAATACGCAATTAAAAATGTTTTAATAATTTAATTTTCTTGGTTGACGTGTGCTTTTTCCTCACAATGAATATGCTATATCTACTTAAAATTTTAATGGAGACGATTTTTTAATGTGTAAAATTTTTGCACATTTGGCTGAACCTACATCTTGGACAACTTGAACGTTTATTTAAAAGTTGGTAAATAATGTTAGTAGTTGGAGTTTATTGTACGAGACGTTGTAACATTAATTTACGTAATTTACCTAATAACATCATCATGTCGTGTCAGCTTTGCTTTTTCGGCAATTTAAAACATTACACCACATTAAAATATAATAACTTTTTACAGAAACGAGAAGTATGGATGGCCAACGCGCCCTGGAACTAATGCCTCTCTTACAAGAACGACTGGTGGTGCTTACGGGGGGCCGAGATCGTCGCGGTGGACCTCTGCTATCATTTCCAGCTAGTCCTAGAAGAGAACGAGCAAAACCCGAGGATTATCGGCGATTGTTGCAATACTTAATGTCAATCCCCAGGTAGGATCTTTTTTATCTACTTATGTTGAATATCTGAACATAATTTTAATTGTAAATACCTAAATATAGATTGGTACCACTTCAGAAAATATCATACACACATTTTTACATTATATCCATTTTATCTAATGGTTATAGAGACGTCCATGTATTAAAGAGAATATCTATCGTATTTTGCGAATACATAATATAAGCAAGGTTGTTGGTAGTGGGTGTATTCACGAGAAGTGAGCTCAATTATGCATTATTTGATTATGTTGGGTTATTGATTGTACTTATGATATGGTAGGCATAACGCTGACTGTTCGTTCATTGCAGTGTTTAACGTATATCTACTCCTACCATTTAATTTAATAGCAAGTTAGTATTCCATTAGCTCTAATTTATGTTATAAATTGCGTAGGTACTCGACGACTCGTTTTAAATTTTTTATAAACTATACTCTATACACAGTTGACGAATGTGTCCGTCTCGTGGACCTGAAATATGAAATTATATCTAATAATTTATTTCGAGATAAATGTAGACGTACATATAATTTTGCCAGATAACTTACTGCAATATAATATTTTTGCGAGATTCTTATGTAGGTATGCTAAAAAAATCATTAGAATACGAAATAAATAGTTGAATGCTTATTTAGAAATCACCCTCCGAAACGTATACATAGATCATATTTTTAATTCGTCCGTTTGTTGCTTTTACTAGTGTTCTTCGTGATAAAGAAAAACAGGAGGTAATTATTTTATTTTAGAGTTCAGAATTTTAAATTCTTCAGTTGTCCTCAAATGAAGAAGCTATGGTTTGAGGGTCTCCGTTATGTCCGTACCCTTAGTGATCTATTCTGCAACAAATCTGTAATTTTTATAGGCCTGTAAGAAAATTAATAAGCAATCACATGATAACATGTGTATCGGGACGTGAAGTGTTCTTACAACATTCGCGATAAATAATTAAGCAACATAACTACCTAATTTTTTTTTCGCTCGTATATTGATCCATTTTTTTATTTTTTTGCAACAAAAATAATAAAATATTAAGGCAATCAAACTTCTGCAACAACTTATTTATTTACCAACTAATCTGACAAGAGATTATAGTAAGAGTTTTATTTCACCGCCTACTTACCACAAAGTAATGCTATATACGTAACGTTAATGTTAGTTATATCTCTGAAATTATAAAAAATAGCAGGTTGTTTGGTGTAACAAAAAATCTTTAAAATTGAAATTACTTTTAGATTTTTTTGATTTACAACTCTTGATATTTTGCATAATGGTTTAAAGACTTGATTATGTATTTAATAAGGCTTTAAAATATACTTATTTATAATAAATGTACAGGACGTGTCACGTAATATTTATTTCAGGGCGAATATTTCTGAAACCAAGAAAGATATTTAATTTTAGTAAAAGCCATTTAGTAACTGTTGCGTGTAGCTTCAAATTTCGGTGATTTCGAATTTTTCATCGCGTTTAACTAAGATAGCTATCTTGCTCTCTAGCTCTGTAGCTATAGAGCGTAAATTTTTTTTTTTTCGATTCTGGAAACTTTGAAATGTGGCGCATTGAATGTGAAATGTGAAAAGTGCAGAATACTCGTATTTTACACAGAAAATAATTTGCAAAATTTAATAAATTAAACACCACATATAATAGTGCGTAAGACGGCGAAACAAGCCACTTTTAATTACATAGCTTTCAAATAAAGTTCTTTTAATAATAATTTACAATTTAATTAAAACTGTCATGATATAATCTGTTTTGTAAATTAAAGCGTATACATAATTTATCTAAAGTATAGGTACAACCACGTAACGGTACTTCTTCGTTTTTGAATTATAAGAAATGCGTTTACGAACGAACGGAAGTATCCGTCAAACGAATAATTCCGTGGAAAATTCGTTTTTAAAGCTTTTTTTTTGTTTCTGTCTTGTTGCTTGTCTGTACTTCTGCAAATGAATACAGCGATATAATGAAAATAATGTTATTGATCCATCCACCGATGTTATGTAAAAATCTCACTTTTATTTGGAATGTTTCCTGTCAATTTTTCAAGTTTAATGCCCCGTTTATTTATGTATGTATAATTAATTGCTGATTGATTATCGCTGTATGGCTGACGACTAATGCCAAAAATAAACGCTAATTGCACTTTATACACCTTATTATTTTACTATTTATTCCAGCAATATTTTTAGCATTTTGAAGTTCATAAATTTCTACATACCTACAGATTTTGAATACAAAAATTTGATTACAGCTAGAAAGATATTAAATTAGAAATGTGACTTTTTGCATTAAAATAGTACCTAAGTAAACGTGATAAAACAAATATACCGCTTTATCAGTTTAAACTATTAATGCGGGCAATTCTCAATAAGTCTTTGTGATGTCGCCGTCCCGTCGTAAACGATTTCCGTACATCGTTAACACAAAATAGGGTAGTTATTGTTCAAATATAAAATATAATCACCACACGTGAAAAATGGCATAATGTACTCGGCGAATTGTTTATTGATTTGTTCCCGTTGTGCTCCCAGTTTGATTGGATTTTACCTATCCGTGGTCTTTACGGTATGTAGTTGTTCGATTAAGATCATACGAATTGCGATGGAATTTAATAAAAATTAATTTTTAACTAAAGCTATTACCTAAACGTACTGTGCAATATTGCTGCTTCAAAATCGATCGTGAAAATTCTGGAATTTTTAATGTTAAGAAGAATGAGAATTTTTCGAATTTCGTACCTGCGCGTTTTAAATATGATTATTACCAGCAGAACATTTCTAAATAATTCTGCTTTTATTTTAACGATTCCTCTCGTTTACTCATTAATTCAATTTAGCAGAGAATTTTCATTCGAAACTTTTATCTTGTAGATGTAATTATGTTTGCTAGGTATGTTTCTAGATTTATGAAACGTTACGCAGCTACCTACGTAATAACAAAGGTATTTAATTAATTTCTTTATTTTCATTAAGTTCATATAGTTGGAAGATTGTACGTTATCTTTTAAAATTGTATTATAACTAGTATTTTATTGTATTTTGTTGTTTAACATTACAATACATACCTATGCTTTTTACAAGCTATGCTGTTAATCTATAATTATTTGATAAATTCAATATATTATTAAATTATAAGTTTTTAATTGCAAATTAGGTTTTAATTTAAACGTTTATTTTAGTTATTATATATCTACCTGCATCCATATTTTAAGCCATAAACAACAAACATAGCATAAGTAGCTTACATAAATTTTTTTTGACGCAATAGACGCAAATTGTCTATGGACCTTACTAAATACGAGCCTAGAGATCAAGTTAAACTAAAAACATTAAAGATCGCATGTCAATTTGTACGCAAACATACGAAAAACTAATTAAACGTTTGCAATTTTCGAAAATTGAACGTTAACGGCTGTATCTCTGTAACCGATAGGAATCGGATATAGACACTTATACGACTTTTTTTTGTTGGGAACGGTCTCTTTTATCTCCCCATTTCGATTACTTTACATTTACTTATCATGAATATAATTTTTCGAACAAACAGTAGGTATGTATTTGAACCACCTTTACTTTCAATAAAAATAATATATTACGCTCTTGTCATTTCTCATTTTTATCTGCAGAGATGCCTATTTCCGAAATTTTTACATAATATTTGTTTACATCTTGGAAGTTTAACGAAACATTATTTTCTGTAAACAAATTTTAATTTGAAAGGAGTACAAATGAATGAACACGTTACACGTTCACGCATTTCTTACTAGTTAAGTAGCTTTAATGTAAGCTGAAAGCTTCAAGCCCCACAAGCAATAAGTGGTCATAACACCCTTATTTAATAATACGTTCGTGGCGCAGCGGCACCGTTTCAGCACACGTACACCAGTTTGATTTCAGTACAAATTGTAAAATACGGTACCTATTAAATAAGTAATGCTATCATAAAATGTTTACATATGTACCTACATTTTCACGTTCACATTTTAATTTACTTACATGAAAATTGATACCATTGAATATTCTTTTATTTTCTTTTGATAAAAGTGTGTATTCTAAATTCATAAGAATATTAAATTACTTTTGCAATAAAAATAAGTAAATATATACATATATACCTACCTACTATTGGAAATCAATATAAAGAACTTATAGGATATGTTTGGTGTCAAAATCACATACCAATTTTAATTAGCAAAGCTTGCGTAGGTATCATGAAGAAATAAACAAACAGCCAGATTATCATAATTTACATAGCAAACCAATTCTTCAAGTAGGTTTAATTAAAGTGGCATTGAAATTAATGTTTATTAGAAGCGGAGATTTATCGTTTTATTGTAGTTTAAGACAGTTATTCTGTTTTATCCAGTACCATAAATCAAAGATTGTGCGTTCAGATTGCAATCTTACGTTTTTTTTATTTTTCAAAAGAAATAAAAATAAATTTAAGAAGCGCAGTTTTTCCGGTAATTATTTTTCCTCGAAGAAACTTGGTATATACTAAATTTCGAATATAGTATTCTCAGTCTAGTTGGCGTCGGATGGGGTCGTTATCCTGTTGAAACAGTTTTTACATCTCAATCTATATAACGGTTTCAATTTCTAAGTTCTATATAAATTGATAGGGCTACGGTCGAGTTACCAGATATCTAGATTCATATTATATCGAATTTTTGTATTAAAATTATCTTTCGTGCGGTGATTTGAATTGTTTATTATTGAATTTATAACTGGTATTGTATAAATATAAGATATAAGTTAATATGTGATAATAAGTATAATAGTTCTTAAGTAGTTTCAGAGGGTAAAAATTTATATACATATTCATTTACAGAGATGTCCAGGTAATGGTGTAAAATTTCTCGGGAACGTATAACCCACGTCAAAATAATGCTACAAGTTCTTATCCGATTTTTCCTACGATGTTCCCCTATCGGGGAACCCTCAAAGTTTTTAAATTTTTAAGGACATTTTCGGATAAAAGGGTACTCTTGTTGAATATATATATATATATATATATATATATATATATATATATATATATATATATATATATATATATATATATATATATATATATATATATATATATATATATATATATATATATATATATATATATATATATATATATATATATATATATATATATATATATATATATATATATATATATATATATATATATATATATATATATATATATATATATATATATATATATATATATATATATATATATATATATATATATATATATATATATATATATATATATATATATATATATATATATATATATATATATATATATATATATATATATATATATATATATATATATATATAAAATAAACTGTATTCGAGAAAATCACACTTAAGTAATAAGATACAAGAGTATCTCAGATAATTATTTTCTCGAATAAAGTAAATAAGACTTTATAATCCGTGTTAATATGATATTTAACATGTAAAAGATATTTTTCTGTAATTGCGGCTACCGCAGACCCCAGGAAACTTTCAATAATAAGATAGCCAAAACAAAAATGATTCGTATATCGCGTATTTGCAATAGCCAACGTTCAGTAATAATTAAACGTGTGAATTTATGTGGTCGTCGGAAAAAATAATTAAAATAATGTCTGGGATACTCTGCGTCTCTTATTTTTTATCTATAATTTTCTCGAATATGGTTTATTTTACGGATATTAAACAAGAGTACCTTTTTTATCTTAAAATGTTCGGGAAATCCGAAAATGATCTTAAAAATTTAAAAACTGGAACGTCTGAAAACACGCCTGGTTCTCCTGAGGTAATATCAAGTGACCATTTAAAAAAAACCTTCATTTGTTACGTGGGTATCCCAAAAATTATTACATTCTAACGAAAACTAAAAATGTTTTTAAAAAAAAATTGATAGGAACTTGTAACATTATTTTGACGTGATTTATACGCTCCCGAGAGATTTTACACCATTTTCCGGACACCCCGTGTACAATTTTAATTATTATTTTTAAATTTTAATTAAAGAGAAAACTGCAGAGCAAAATTTACTCCCAACTAAATTAAATATTCTAATTCTAAAGTCGTCGACTACTATTCGTATATAACCGTATTCTGTACGGTGATAATTATCATATTTTATTTAACAAGAGACTATTTACAATGAATGGAGTATTACAGTATTTAATGGGTTTAGATTTCGAAATGTAAAATCGCGCATCCTCCTGAAACCTAACTATGTAGATATGTAGAGAGCATTGATTTTAATGCTGTTTTTATCTCTATATTTTTGTTGCACACAGAGCCTGCATTTTTCTTTAAAGTTGAATGTTTTCCATAGTCAACTATTGATGTGGCTAACCTACACACAGTGTAGGTTAATCCAAATCCTTAATATCAGTAATTTTTTAAAAATGGTTAGGTTTCATCAATTTTTTTTAAATAAAAACTTATTTTCTAATTTTGATAAATTATGTTATTGTGAATATCATGTAAAAATTGCATCTGAAAATTTTTGAAAACAATTTACGCTTTTGATTAAAATTATCTATAAAAATATACATATTAATATCGTAAATAAACTCATTAATAAAAGGTATTCCAACAATACTATACGTTATTCACGATAGATTTCAATCCATACGTCATCACTTAAACCTCTTATTTTTACAGTACTAATAAATTATAATCTTTGTTTGTGTTTCATATGTGTGCAGGTAAATCATCGGTAGAACATGCCACGTTCAAAACAATATTACAAATATACAATTTAGTAACTTTTTATGCAAGACGTGCATTGGAACCTATCGTGAATGACGTATATATCTTATTGCATATATCAATAAAAATCTACATATATGGAAAACTGTGGAACGTCTAATTATAAGAAAATTTAGCAAAATAATAAGTAAGATATTTTACAACATAAATTTTAGAAGATAAAGTAGATACATATATATTAAAAAATAAAAGTTCTTAATAAAATACCTATATGTACTTATAGAAACGATGTTGGAAGAGGCAAATCTCTTAATTTCAATATTTATTTATAATTACTTGTGTTGGTTTTTTGACACGATATCAAAATTTTCGTTCTAATTATAAATACAAGTTTTTTCAGTTCGAGTAGAGAACGATATTTTCCGGAATATTATTAAAAAATTAAATTGCTTATACCAAATAGTCGTTTAAAAATGTTGAAAAGCTCACGACGAAATTTATTTGGGAAAAGCTGACGTGCTACAACAACGATAGATGACGGAAAAATATTTCTGTCGATATACCTGGTCGGTCGTCACGCGAGAAAAATTTTTGTTCTGAAAATGCTCGAACGGAATTAATAGGTATGTGTACCTACATTCCTTTGCCTGACAACGTATCGTGAAGTTTAACAGACATAGGTGTAGGTACATACCTACATGAAATATTTATAAGTATTTCAACTCCTATAACGTGTTTTTTTTTATATAGCTTAATGCAGTTGTCAGTCAATTGGACATCGAGAAGAATGGTTTTGCATAGAGCTTTTCAATTTTAGACTTGATAGGATTGCGCTGTACGGCACAAAAGATTATTATTTATCTGCGAGGATGTTCGTGCTTGAGTTGACAACCTCACTTTTCTGTAGTTTGATTGACATCCAGGATGAAAATCGGTAAACGTATAAAAGGGCATAAAATTTCAACCACTAGAATTAATGGCTCTCATGTTGATTTTCGATTTTTATCATTAAAAAAGATTTTAGTTTTAGGTACTTATATATCTAATTTAAAATTAAGAGAAAATCGATTAAAAATGAGAAATATAATGAAAAACAATTTAGTCCTCTAAAGGACGGGTTAAAGTTCTTTATTTAGCTGCACGAACTTTTTTAAACCAGTTGGTAGTCGTTAATAAAGATTTCCTTCTGTACGACATCGATGTGTTTGTGGGGATGACGGTTTTATTTCCTTTTGAAATTATTCTGTACGGACGGAAGTGAGAATTACGTTAGATCATTAGTTGTTTGCTTAGTCGCACATCATTCGTTTCCGCCAGTTTTTATAATTTATTTTCTAAGTACACAATTTCGGTTTGACATTTTTGGTATTTTTAAGCATTGTCCGTTTGTGAGAAATATAATGCATCCTTAATCTATTGGAAAGTTTTAATTGTTGAAGTTTAAAAAATTGGTTTTACCCAATTACAGATGCGCGAGTTTGTTGCTTTATTCAATTTGAACTGAAACAATACATCGCAAATACAATTCAACAAAATTCTCATTGTGAACTGAACGTTGTACTCTACCCTTGTTTCGTTATATATATATTCATTTGTCTTTCGTTCACTCTCTCGTGCCTCAGCATTCGAACTCTTCTTAAGCTTGTGATTCTAGTTTGTATATTAGATACATATCGAATAAATTTCATTATTAAAACTATTGACCTGAGACTTTAGTGCATCGTTTTTCATCAGTTTCTGAAATGTATTTTTAGTAAACATTGCTTACTAAAATGTTTTATACACGTACGACAACCATCAACTTGGAGCGAAACGCTAAAGAATGAGTTTCCTAGGTGGGTATCTTAAAAAATTGCCTTATTAAATATTAACTTTCTAAATTTGAAAGACCCGTCACTTCTTATGAGCACCTATATATTTATAGTAGAAAATCTTGGAAAATCTTGTTTCGGGAAAAAGAGTAACACTAACAACGTTATTTTTTGACAATCTCTTCCACCTTCCACTTCTAAGCATTTTTTATGGAAAGAAAAAAAATATATATATAACGGTTTAACGTTAACGTTAATGTTAAACTTATCCCTAAACCTAAACCTTAACCTGTAGGTTTAGGGTTAGGTTTAACCTTAACGTTAACGTTAAACCTAACCCTAAACCTACACCTTAACTTTTAACCTTTTTTTTCCTCGTAATTAAACCTACCTAACGTAAATTCGAATCGTTTTTAAACTCTAAAATTATTAAAACTCCAACGGTTTATCCCCGAATATATATTTCGAACCTGTTCGATATGACGAGTTTTATCGTCGGCGGAATATAACAAATAAAGATTTGATTATATAACATTCTTCAGAAGAAATCTTTCTTTTCGTGTTACGGACGCATTTATTAATTTCGTTACGACGGCGGAGGGAGGAGGGGGACATTTCGGATAGAAACAGTTTTTTTATAATTTCTCTCGTACGTCCAAAATTTTAATATTTTCGTAATAAAATGGAAGCAATTTTTCATTTTACGCGTTTATACGACCGAGAGTCCGCGAAACACGACGTGTGCCGACGCCGACGACGCCTGCACCGACTAAGACGACGACGACACCACCGCCGCCGACGCCACCACCACCACCACGCACCGTTAGTTGCAATCTTCGGACCCAAACGGGGAATTCCGTTGATGGCGGCAAATCGTTAGCGGCGATACAGCGACATTTGACCTCTCCTCATAAACCTCGGACTTCTGTGGGTCCTTAGCCTTATAGATAAAAGAGGAAAAAAAAAACAAAACGGTTTAGTAACCGTAACCGATAAACTAGAACTATCACGGATCACTACTAGCGCGACGCACTCGTTTGCAGTACTACTCGATTCGGACTTTTATAAACGTCCGTTCTCGCTTGTAAATAAAATTCCGAAACTTGAAAGGATGATGTTTATGTTTAAGTTTATGTTGATGTTGATGCTGATGTTTAAGTTTAAGTTTAGGTTAAAGTTAAGGTGTAGGTTTAGGGTTAGGTTTAACCTTAACGTTAACGTTAAACCTAACCATAAACTTTTCTTACTTTTAAGTTTAACGTTAACGTTAATGTTAAACTTAACCCTAAACCTACACCTAAACCTGAACTTGATACGTTTTTTTTAAATTTAATTCGATTTTGTCATAACTCCTCTGCCAACTGGCTGACATTTCAATTATTAAGGGCGGTCGTTTAGGATCGGGCTTTTTAGTAGAAAATAACAACAAAAATAGAAAAATCATATCTTTAATTTCATTAATCTTCGTTCATTTTTCATAGTTTGAGTTACATTTATCTCTTTAGAGCGGAAAATAATAAGAACAACGGCCAGGGTTTTTAGGACCCACCGACGTAGTCGGATCATCAAAAATATATATATCGTAACATTGTTTTAGGTCCTAGATTTGGTTTACATTTTTATAATTTTGGTTTACATTTTCTCTTTTTGGATTTAATTTTTCTGGTTGTGTTCAAAATTGTATCTACTGTTTGGATTTGGACTTGGATTTCGTTACCGGAGATTGACTTGGAAGATCGATTTTGGTTACCACGCGGAGAAGGCTAAGTTTAATCAATTATCATTCGGAATAATTTATATTTTTGTTATTGTTTGTATTAATCATTGTAAACGAAGTGTTTCTCGAAAAGCATTAGCGTATTTACATATTTATATATAAAATTGTTCATATTAAATTTCGACTTCATTTAGGCCCGATCCCAAAATTAACTCTTGCATTGTACGTTTCTTGATAATTTACCTTTATTGTCACTATTTAACATCATATAATTTTAATAATTTTCCCCTTTTTAATAGTTATAAGTGTAAGGAAAATTACTTGGCGCCCTTTATTTTTTTATTATTCGAACTCGACCGCACTCCACTGTCCAAAAACTAGCCGACAGGCTTCTAAATTTTGTTAAGTGCTTGTTTAAATAATATTTTTTTGATCAGATTTATTTTATTTTTATCATTTATTTTTTTTGCACGTAACAAACCTAAACTTAAACATCAACATAAACTTAAACATAACGTTTAACGTTATGTTTTTTCGCTCTTTTTTTGTAACCGCTATTAGTAGGAGAGCCGGTAACAATAAAGACGTATTTTTCATGAAACATCTGTGAAATATTCGACACGCGAAAAATTGCTCCTTTAATCCTGTACCGATGGGAATAAAAGGATTAATTTAGGTTAATTTTTCTTTGCGCATTATACGTCACATGGCAATGAAATGTGAGTTTACCCATTTTGTAGAGCGATTCAAACTGTGCCCGAAACTCGGTCAGTCGTATTCGAAGCCGCGGCAACCCGATTTTAATCGAAATGTTATATTATAGGTAAGCCAACATTATGGCAGGACGCAGCGGGTCGCATCCCGTTGCAAAACTCCGCACGTAACAGAGATTCCGACGTTGACTCATTTAAAATGCACCCCGGCAATTTGTTACGCTGCAATGCGACCCGCTGCGGCCCTCTGTGCCCCGGCATAATGTACGCTTACCTTAAATGCGCAAAGAAAAATTAACTTAAATCAACCCTTTTGTTTCTATCGGTACAGCATTAAAGGAGAAATCTTTCGCGTAGGTATTTCACACATGGGGAAATGCGTCTTTATTCATTATCCGATGACGTACCAAAAAGTGTCATCGGCTGTTAGACTATACGTCTCTAAATGTCGCATACATTCTATAGGAGCTTTTATGATAATTACATTGCTGGAAAAACCTCTAATTATCGAGATTTTTTAACTTATAAAAAGGTAATAAACTTTTAATGTAAAATTAAAAGTTGAAACGTTACTTTTAATGCTAAAAAAATTAAATATTAACGATAACTTAACTTAAAAAGGTTAAATGTAATGAAAAACAAGTCAACTGCCATTGCGTAGTTAGATTGTATAAAATAATCATTTCTATTAGTACCTAATATGAAACATTACAACATTAGAAAGTAATGTTTATCTAATTTCAATGTATTTGCAAGTAGTACTGCGTTTTTGTATTTCTCAAAAATATTTAATTCTTAGAAACATTATCGAATCTATCTACTTTTTAACTTTTCGGTCATGTATAAGTAAATTAAGCTTACTTTCAGTTTTTGTTTTATTTTCTCTTAAATATGATTAAACAGTTTGTTTTAATAAATAATCACTCTGCTTATTATACATCTACATATACGTTTAAAAGAAGTTTAAATTTAACCGTTATCTTAAGATTTTAAACCAAAAAACTGTTCCGAGTTTCCATAAGGATTTGACTCCAAATTATATATACATTTATGAAATAAGATTAACGTATTCTATATAATTACAGAGATGGTGAACAACTTTTCTCTAAAACGAAAGGGATTGGAGCTGTACTATTGTAATTCAACTTAAAAAACGAAAAGTGATATTATAGCTATTGCTTATTGCTTATTGCTATTGCTAGCTATAGCTATAGCTAGCTATAGCTTATTGCTATTTAGTTAAAATTTTATACCGGTATAAAAGATATAAGCCCAATTAAACGATAATAAAGATATACATGTGTAAAAATATTCGTGAGAGAATTTTTCACATACTTATTTTAATATCGTTTAAGTAAAGTAGGCTTACGATTAGGTATATCATTTTATAGTGATATAAAATTTCATCCTGATTGGATAAGGGGTTTCTTATCCGCTTTCCGATTTTTACTTTAAATTAATGTACCTCTAGCTCCTCAGTTTTCTTTCGTTTTAAAGAAAAGTTGTCGCTTATTACCTCTGGCATTTAAATATGAAAAGGTATTATTTCATATTTGATCTGGAACCAAATCGTTATGGAAACCCTGGCCCTTTCTTTGTGTTATGATTCTGGCACTGGCTATTTATCTACTACTTATATACAAATAATTTCTGAAGGAAACAATCACGCGATCTTTTAGAATAAAAAGGTGTACAAAGTGAATTACTAGCACGCTGACATGTTTATGACCTTTGGTATTTTTGAATTAAGTACAGAAAGGGACGCGCGAGAGAGTTCTAGAATTTAATCGGTGTAAAAGGTAAAATAATTAGGTATTAATTTTATTCCGCATAAAATGAAATCTTTATTTTAATTTATTTAAAAAAGCAAAATGTTCAAATGGCTAAATGTACGTTAACTATCAATTAGATAAGGTTTTGGTACTACAACGGTTTCTTTTTAATTTTAGCGACGAAGCGCGTGCGTTGGGCTTTACAGTGTTGGTGGATATGCGAGGAGCCACTTGGTCTACCGTGAAGCCCATCCTGAAAGCTCTTCACGAACACTTCCCTCCAGGCGTTGTCCATCAAGCAATCATAATCAAACCGGATAATTTTTGGCAGAAACAGAGGACGTCGCTTGGTTCACATAAGTACAAATTCGAGGTAGGTTTCTAATATACCTATTTAATGCATGCGTAACATGTTAATAGTATTAATATCTTATATTCTACCCACAAATATTTATCTGTTAGTTGTAGTACATATATTGTCGAGAATAATATGATTGTAACAGCAACGTAACGTGTTTATATACAATTTATAGAGTCAGATGTCTGTTTTAATTTCCGTTTATGGACAACTTAAATCATCGATAGGTATTGTAGGGCATATCGATCATTTTTCTTTTAGTTATTTTTATCGAAAAGTTCAGCTAGGTTGTTATATAGGGAAGTTTCTGTCAATTTATGTGTCTATCTTTATTTCGTCATCAGATAACTTTCGTCTAACTGATATAATTTACGAAAATAGTTATTTCAATAAGGAAAACCTTTTTCAATATTCGTATAGATTGAATTAGTCGTAGGTAATAATCGGAAATTAATTTTTTTTCATGGAAATGTTTACCTATCTAAACAATGAGAACACCAATCAAACACTGAACGGCAAAAATAAAGTATTTGTTTGTTACATTTTTTTCTTTATTGCGTTTTTTTATGACACATAATATTATGTCCTGTTGAAAATGTTCTCCGTGCTCGTCGCTTGGGTCATTTCATGTCAAATCAGCATAATTTTTTATAACATTTCACCTACTTAGACTTTTATAAAACTTGACATAGAGGTACTTAATGATCCTATGTAGTTATGTCAGAACGTTTTTATTTTTAAACAATCAGGGGAAAAAGATGTTTAAGGTTAAACATTTAGAATTTTGTTTAAAAATGACGTACCGGTGACACTTTAAATAGCTGTAAATCAATCACTATTTATGATATTATGTAGTTGGAAGAGGTTTCATTTGAAAGCTCCTTTAATGAGCTTTTATATAATATACAATTCGATAGGGTTATATTAAAAAAAAATTTAATCCAACTGAAAATTTCAAAATGTCTTAAAAACAGATTCTTGAAAATTAAAAAAAAATAATCAAAATTAGTTTATATTTATCTGTAACAATCCACAAAATATTTTTTTTAATGATGACAGATAATATTATTATATCTACATAATCGAGAAAAAATAATGGGATATTAAGTTGATTAGTATTTAACAAAAACGTACCTATCGAACTATGTTCTGTGTAAAATGAACTCTGTAACACCAACTGGTCGTAAACTGGTCTCTGTTCTCAAGAAGTCCAACAAGCTATTCAAGCCTTCCATCAGTTCTCATTAGCTCAAGAAAATACCAAAACTGGACAAAGTTACTTAGATACTTCAAAATATCAAAATGTTCAATCTTGATCGATGCCGCGTGTGTTATGTGTCATATCCTACAATCCGATCATGATCCCAAAAAAATATTTTGTGAATAATTACAGATAAGTATAAATTAATTTTTAGATTTCTTCAAAATTAAAAAAAAAATCAGTTTTACAATTTTCATTTGGATTTTGAATTTCATTTCTTTATATAAACCAATTGTATTGTATATCATATAGAAGCTCATTAAAGGAGCTTTCGAATGAGACCTCTCCCGCGAATGAGAGATTCCGCAAAATATCAATTCGGAGGCCCGTTAAAGCAACATAAAAAACGTCTCCGAGCTTGTTTTTAAAAGAAAATCTAAAACTACATAAATCTAACATTTCACATATGGCCCTAAAAATTAGTGTTTTTGCACTGCAACATAAGACGACCATTAAGCACCCCAAATTTCATAAAAATGTAAGGTCAGTCGCCTTCCGGTTAACCCAAACAGTTTAGTACTCAATCTTTAAAGAACTTCCATGCAACAACACGAGTCTCATTTAAATAAGTGTCTTCAAACATAAGATCATCCCAAGATAAGTTTCCTTATTTGTGGACCAATACGAATGCCTTGTGTTATTTTGGGGAACTTGTTGTTTAGAAAACGAAAGGCTTCGCCTTCGAAAGGCCAAGTTTTTAACATTAACGCAACATTCGCCGCAAAAGAGTTTCATTACGCGAAACTGGAGCCCAATCGAGGCAATTGGGACGTCGTATTTGATTTCAGCACCCTTAAATACATACGAAACCGTTAAAGTTTTTTTTTTGTAGCAAAGCCATTTTTGTTCGGTGTAAATCAGTGGGAACTTTATTATTTTTTCGTATAAGCTTTTAGCTTCTTTAAAATTTCTTTAGGGAAACAGATTGTTAGTAGGTTTGATCGGTTCCGTTTATATTTAGTCTTCATTCGACGTTCCACGGTTTTTTTTATCGCGTAATATTGTATTACGTCGTGTATTATGTTGAATGATCGATCTTATTCTCCTTTTAATTGCAGACAAATATGATAAGCGTGGAGGCCTTGCCTAAGATAATAGATACTTCACAATTAACCTCCGACCTAGATGGATCGTTAACTTACGATCATGGCAGTTGGTTAGAGACACGTTTGGCCGTAGAAGAATTTGTTTGGCAAGCCGCGGATCTTCTGGATCGACTAGACGATCTACAAGAAGATTTAGCTCGAAACGATTTCGCCGAAGACGTCAACGGTGCTAAGCATGGTATCGAAATGCATAATGAAATGAAGAAAAAAATCCTGAAGGCCCCGGTTGAGGATATCGATTTATTAGGTGAGCGATTTTGTCGCTACGTTTTATTAATATCCATGTATTTCAATATTTCCGGATAAAATTATTAATTAAAATAATTACATTTAATAGTACCTACGATACTTTAATAGATTTTAGTGAAATAGAATATAGGTAACTTATTTTTTAATTAGTCGGACTCTCAATATCCTTAATTACAACGAAAAGTCAACGTCTATTGAACTTATTAAATAATTATGTAGGTATTTAATAATTTAATTTTTTTATCCAGATATTTTTATAACGGTTGGTAATAATCGCATTAAGTTAAACGCACTAATATTATCTTTTTGTGTGGATATAACGGGTACATAATGATCACGTTAATCTCTTGCGTGTTAATCTCGAATTAACTTGTTAAATAATATTAAAATCGTTAACGTGTTTAACAATAGTAGGTACATATGTACGTATTATACCTACGGTAATAATTCAAATACAAAAAGTTAATATTCACTGTAAACTTTTAATAGTGAAAGTTCGTAGTTATTTATTTGGACAGAAAAATTACGAAGCGGTTTAGGTTTAGGATAATAATAATCATAGCTTGCCTTATTTGATATCACATAATATTACCTAACGCACATTTGAAATTAATTAATTACCGACGTGACTTGTGGCCTCTTAGATCGCCACCCACGTTAATTGATTTTCCACTCCTGACGCAAATATTAATCACAGAGCCGTTTTAGAGAAAGTGGATTTTAAAAGCAAAAGTTCGAAAAGTGTATTGTTAGCTATTCGTAGGTTGCTGACCTGTACATACTTAGCGGGATACTCTCCATTAAGGACGCTTTTGACGCCGGGTTAATCGTAATTACAACTCCTGTTGCTATTGATTACGTTCAGTGCCAATAATCGGAATCTTTCCTCTTATTAAGATGAAGAGAATTAAATAGCTATTAATATTTGTCGTCTAACTGTCGATGGGTTTTAATGGCAGTTTACAATATTTCGAAAGGCGTTTTTAAGATTGTATCCCGTTAAAATTATTTTTACGGCATTTTTTTAAAGACGCACATAAAATACTAATAAGTTGCACTCGATGTAGGTCAAAGATTACTTCAAAGGGTATGCGGAAACGACACCGACCAAGGAGGTGGTGGAGAAAGAAAAGATCCAGATTCGCCAGTTATTGGAACATCCGATGCAGACGTAAAAGCTTTAGTACTACAAAATCTCGATGCGGTACATGCTTCACAACAGCACTTATTACAACTTTGGCATCATAAAAAATTGAAGCTGGATCAGTGCTTTCAACTTAGGCTTTTTGAACAAGACTGCGAAAAAGTAAGTTGGTTAACAATTAATTATTACTGCATTTTCGCGTTTAAACGTCGGACTTTAAAATATTACAATATAGCTTGTTTCCGGTCGATTAAAATGTTTTATTATCGTAAACTAGTGCTCTCCTCGTAGAGTTGCAGATGACGTTTACTGCTCTACAAACTTTTATTATGGAGGTACCTAATAAAAGTTTATTCAAGTATGTTACTTTCAGTGGGCACTTCCACTTGTTCTAATTCTTAACAGGTTTCTTTACTTTGGTGGACATTTTCGTAGGTCATTATTTTTTCGAAAAGTTTTAAAACTGTCTGATTGTGAAAGATTTGAAATATCGTTAATTAAATTGGATTCGATTTAGCTCAAAACGTTTTGCCAAACGTAATCTTTAACTTTTTCATGTATAACGAAATTAGATATTTATACCTACAATAACACGTCGTTATATACTAGGGCCCCGCTAAAAAACGCGTTTTAAAGTGAAAAATAAAATTTTTCAGTAATACAACTACCTACTTCTAGGTATGTAAATGCATTTTTTAAATTACAGGTGTAATGCATTTTTAATTTAGATAATTATATACATACATATTTAACGTAAGTACTATGACAAACAAACAAACTACAACAAACATTTACGAAAAAACAAGTAATAACTACTTAAAACATCAAGATTTGTTTACAAATAAAACCGCTTTATAGATTAAAGTAATTTTTAATGTTTATTTCACGAAGATTTTAACAGGTTTTAAAATTACGTTTTTCGACACATTAATGTCTTGGAAAAAACCGGAAGAAATTTTAGAAAGTGACGAAAAGTACTTCCTAGAGTTTCCAAGGTATTCAGTGATTGCGTTCTCGTTAGGAAGGAATCTGGGTTGCCTTTATCATTATCTTTTTTATTGTATTTCACAGTTAAGTCCCAAGTTATTATCAAATCAGCGTCTAGGAAAACGAATTTTTCAAAATTTGAAATTTTGCTCCGACAAACTTTACTCCACTTCACTTGATCTTCAATCACGTTCAATCTGAGTATTTTTTTATGTGATACAGACACGTTACAATTTTGAGCTGGGACTATGAAAAATAGCGTAGATATGGCACTATAAACGGGTGCACTATAACAAGGTATTTTTGTATTTATATTTATTTTAATATGGAATTGGGCGAATTCTGGAATTTGAGAAATCATCATCTTTACTACCTTGCCACATTTATTACGTGTTCGTGACGCCGTTAATCGTTATACGATGACTTAATTAAAACAAATAAAATTTATATCTACTAGTGAAAACCCTGAATGTTTTCACAAATTTGAATAACGACTTTGTTGCGAAAAGAAAATCTTATTCTAAATATATACCTAAATAAGATTAATTTATTACCTAACTGTTATTATAACATCTGTATTTATTTCTTGCAGATGTTTGACTGGATATGCCATAATCGTGATGTGTTCCTATTAAATTACGTTGAAATTGGTCATTCTTATCAAGTTGCTAAGCAACTACAAGAAGAACACCAACATTTCACCATGAGTTCCATGAACGTTTATGTTAATATAAATAGAATATTATCGGTAGCAAGCAGATTAATCGAAGGTGGTCATTATGCAGCAACTCACATAAGAACGGTTGCCGGTAGACTCGATAGAACGTGGAAGGACTTTGCCGCCGGATTAGACGAACGGACGGCCGTTTTGGCACTTTCTGTTATATTTCATCATAAGGCGGAACAATACGTAGATAATGTGCCCGCATGGAATGGTGCCTGTGAAAACAACAATATTGCCACAGAAATAATGATGCTAGAGACTTCTATACATCAGCACCAAAACTTGTACGAATCTATGTGCCAGGCCTATACTGAGGTAACTATAATTAGCTATTTTATTAATATAGTTCCTAGTAAATTGGGTTCTGTAACTATTTATTTTAATTTTTTTATATATTGATTGCACATGTGCATATACAATAAATTCCCGGTTATCATTAAAAATTATAAATTTTTGCATTTCAGTAAAATACATTATTATTCTACTGTGGATTAACCGTATTTTTTCATAACCGAGCGCTTCCAATTTCCAATTAACGCAAATAATCGGGAGTTTCTTGTATTATATTCACGTTATGTTCGTCCGGGACGCCGTTTGTTTATGTTAATGCAGGATTTAGGTATAAGCAGCCTGAGAATTGTTTTAATATCTTATTTTTTAAAATATTTAACTGGTAATGTTTGGTTTGCTATTATGTTTTACAGTTCATAGGTGTCTACCTTCGATACCGGGCACCCACTGCTTAATTTGGCTTTACAGTCAACTTGTTATTATGCTTAAAGTTTAAATAAGATATTCGCAGGAATGTTGCAAATAGAACGATTACACCTCGATTAAATTCTAGTTTGTTAATTTTAATAAAGCATTATTATACTAAACTTGATTAATGGAACTAATAATTTAGCATAAATAGTTAAATAAAAAATTGTAGAAATTTTTAGCAAAAGTAGTTTTAACAGTTTCAAGCACAATCAAAAATTTTCTACACATTTTATGACATGGGTAAAACTTAAATACTTGCTCTAAAGCCTGCACGATACGGTTCTAAATTTTATACAAAATTTCGTAGATAACAAAACAAAAATTTTCAGGCTTCTTCAGTGTTATTACTATACTAGCTCAATGTTTATTATGCTCCTAGCTACTTAAAAATTGTATTAAACACTACCTATGCTGGTATGACACTTCCTTGCTAATATCAAAATGTATCTGTTTATTGTTTAAAAGTGTACCTAATCATTCTCTTTTAGGTATATAATTCTTATCAGACCCTCCTGAATGGACTAGATGTGATGCTTCAAGTGTGTCATAATTTGTCTACTTCGATGGCTAGAGATGGAAATGGAAATATAACTAATGTATGATTATAATTTAATTATTTTTAATTTTCAGTACTTCTAGGCACTTGAAATTTTGGGAACTACATTTCTACTTATTAAATAATTTATTAATAAATATCATTTTAATCTTGTAAATAATTTAAATTAACTTGGGTATTGCTTGGTACTAGGTTCATAGCACAAGTAAGAAGCTTCTATACCAACTAGATCATTTGGTGCAAGTCTGCAATCAACCAGGACTTGAAAAGAAACATGTAAATATTTCAAACTAACTAGTATAGTATATCTAAATAACCATTCTATATTTTTATTATTAATACTTTCATGCATGATATGCCTTTTTGTGCACTAAATCACAATGAAAGCAGAAAATAATATATGAATATGCGACGAAAATATAGTACTTAATTGTTAATATAAAATATGAAAAATATTCAAATCAATATCGATAGAAGATTTTTAAAAATTAAAATAAACAGAAAGTTAGTATGTTGTAATAATTAATTTTTATTTCAAAAAGTAATCATTATGTATTTTATTGCGACGTTTATCTAATACCTAAACATTTTGGCAAACTATTGGTTAATTCAAAAATGTGAACAAATAGCTAATTGTAAGTAATATTGTTCATTTACAAAATCGTGTCCACTGCTCAAACCTCACAACAATATTATTAACGACAACAAAATTCTGCTTAATTCTACATGAATAAAATTAATAATTGAACAGTATTAAGAGTGAAAGCTCTATTGTACCTATTTTTAAAAATTGTGCGCGATTTTAATGTTCTATAATACAAGAATGTTTCTTGAAATTTTTTGCTTTAAAATTGATTTACGTACTTTTTATGCTTATATAGAATATTGTAGTTGCAACTGAATTAATGTTTACTTGTATAATACAGTGTTAATTATTGAAACAGTGCCTACTGTTTATGTAAATCCCATCTTATTATTGTACTTAGGTACCTAATTTATTGTTACAGTGCACTGCAGCTTAAAAAAAAACAATAAGTAAGTAGTGCATTTTGCGATTACAACTAAAATTTAACAAAAGCAATTAATACAGATTTTAGGTAATAATATGGTTACCTACATGTATTGTTCATAACCATTTATTAAGTGATCAACTAATTTGTGTTCATTTCCATGTAGTATGTTTTTACTACTTGCACTGCCCTTACTGCAGTGCTGATATGTACTTAAAAATATTTTTTTTTCGCAATTAATTCAGTAATTAATGTTTTATATTGAATGATTTTAGTTTATCTTTCTAATAATATGTAGGTACACTAAATTCAAACATAATTTAAACTATGAAACTGTTAAATAATTAACACTGTAGAGTGATGAATGATTTTAGTCGATTAATTTTTAATTATGTTTTTTTTTTTAATAATAGGGCGATGGTACAAGTAACTACGAAAGTAGGCCTGGTGGAAATCCTGCTGCCGATTATAGTGAAGGCGCTAGTCATGTTCTAGCTGTAATTCATCAAATTTTAAATCACCATCGTGCTTTAGAACAGAAATGGCATGCAAAGAAAATCAAACTGCATCAAAGGCTGGCCCTGAGATTATTTCAAGAGGATGTGAAACAAGTATGTATACATATGTAAAATTTCCAAAGAACCTGCATGATGCAGGATTAAATATTTAAAATCCGTTATTAATAAACTCATAAACTGGTGATGCAGGAACCATCTCTGGTGAATTTGAATACATTACATTATCTTTTTTAATATACATATTTTAGAATTAAATTATTTAAATAAATAAAATTAGTAACAAGTAGCTATCTAAAGGGAAATAACAAATTTGTATTTAATTTGTTTAAACTTCATTTTTAACATTTAATTTGCATGGATTATTGCCCGGTAATGGTAGTCGGTTATATTTGTAATGAACTATTTGCAACTACTTTTAAGATTACTATTTAACTTAGATATATTGTTATAGGTACTGGATTGGCTGACAAATCACGGAGAAGTTTTTGTAAGAAAAAACACTAGTATAGGAAGAAATCTTCAAAAAGCAAGAGTCTATCAAAAGAGTCACGAGCATTTCGAGAATGTAGTACAGGTAAGTCATTAAATTTTATCTTTGCTGCCTATAACCTTTATTTTACTGAAAATTTTTATAAATTCATTTTTGAAAGACCTGGAAAATATAATTTAAAATATATATATTTAATTTAAAATATAATTAAGAATTTAAAAATGCAAGTTAAGCACACGTAACTACAACGATTATCTACTTATTGTTAGTTAATACCCAAAAATACTTATATAGCAATAATACTTTATCGTCACATTATGAATTGTTTGCGGTATTTAAAAAATATATTACGAGTAAAATTGGTTCACTACATTTTTCTGAATATTTAAGCCAATTCAGTATTTTACATAAATTATTTTTTAATGTTCTTATTATTCGAATTAGAAGATAAAATTAGTCTATTTGGAAAACAAACTGAAAAATTAGCAATAACTTTAATAGAACAAAGTTCAAATAGAAACTAACAGTAGGTATATTCTTTAGTATTCCACATTATTTTATTATTCTGTCGCTTTTATGATCCACAAAATGTTGAACGGTTTATCGTATGTATTTTTAAACATATAATTTGTTTTGGTCTTTGTGGAAGTATCTATAAAATTAAATATCGTCTACTTATCGATTTCAAATGCTCGAGCAGCTCACATTAGAATCGTATATATAATAAAAATGGCTCGACGAGACGGGTTAATTTGATCTTTAATTAAAGCATAAGTTACTGTCTTTAATATTAAATCTTAATTATTAAGGTATTAAATTTATTAATAATAGGTATTATTTACATAGACGTAGACCTGTACTTATATAGATAAACATAGACCTCCAAAGGCTGAAACAATTCAATTGTTTTAACTGTATGTTCCTAGTTAATGTTAACGTACATAGCTATAATCAATATAGGTATTATATATTACCTGTTGATTATTGACTGGCATAAAAGAATGTAAGATTATTAGTTTAATTTAAAAGTTAATTTTCTGGAAACTGGTCGTTTATCCAATAGCTAAATATAATTTCGTTTGACAAGTCCATTATTAGGTAAAGTTCTATCTTTATAGTCGTAACTTACCATTGTTTTAACAAGTACCTATCCACTTTTTGTTTTTTACGTAAAAAACCAAATTTTAAAGTAAAATCTGCTTGGTCGTTATAAAATTTGTGTTATTCGGTTTTGAAATTCAAACTATTTTCGAGTGCGCGAAAACGAACTGTGACGTAATTGTGCATTGTAAGCTAGAGACAGCCATGAACGCTAGGAATGAACGCCCGCTTAACCTTAAGGCCGACATAGACGCACAATCTTATCTTAAGTTTTACCTGTACAGTTCTAAGTCGTAATGCAAGACTGAATCTCAATCGAGACCATATACACTCCGTTTTACATAACGTTTTAATGCACATATTAAATTGTACCTACATTTTAACTCAGCATTGGCTGATTTACAAACATTATGTGCCGCAATTGCAGCTATTATTTTAATAAAGAAGAAGCAAAACGCGTTAAGACGTAGAACTGTATAGATAAAAATTAAGGCAAGTATGTGCATCTATGCCGGTTTTTACTTGAATAACAAAAATGTAAATACGAACGAAATGTGGACGCTCTCGTGTGCGCGGCGATTAGTTCGTTCGGTGATTTCAGTGACGTAAATGATCGCACACCAATAGGTGAACGTTCTGTGCTTCACGTGAGATTTATCTGAATTTATTCAAAGTTTAATTTGCGAAAACGCGTTAAATGAGTAATTTTATCAAAAACTGTTTTTGCACAGTTAAAACAAATGAATTTATATAAACTATCTTGTAATGTCTTAAGGGTAAAACTTGTTCTGATAATTCTTTGTGCAGAAATGTTCGCAAGACGGAAAAGTTTACACAAATAAATTTCGGACCTCCGAAACTTAATTTTAATAGGGTATTAAAGTTAAACGGGGTCTCTCTAGTTGTTTTACCAACATTTCAGTATTTACATTGTCGAAATGCGCCAGTGGCTTTCTACGCGAATTCTATTGTGTACAGCCTCACGACAATACAACATTCATTTCAACACGCGTTTGTTTGTCAAACAAAAATAGGGTAGAAAAGTGCGATTTGCAGCTGCATTTTACACTCGAAAAAACTTATTATTGTGCCATAAAACGGCCTTAAGCTAGACATTAAAATACACACAATTGAAACGGAACGTGCCCCTCGTCTTTAAACGAAATTAAAGTTTGCGCTTGAGGTTTTTGTTTTTAACAAAACAATATTATGCACAATCAACTATATATAAATATTTAATTTTTAGTTTTTCAGTTGCACTTTTAATTGTTTTTTTAAAATTCGGGACGCGTTTCGCCGGAATTCATCGATTGCATTTTCAAGCGTTTGTAATGACAATTACATTTTATGTGGGTACCGATGACAAATTTTAAATTAACAAATTATTATTATGTACCAATACCTATTATTATTAGCAATATTTGCCTTAAGAATGTCAAATTAAATAATTCATGCAAGTGTAATCAGTTTAAACTCCGAACATGATAAATTCATTAATCCAATCTCCGATGTACATACATAAGTCTAGTTTGACTTGGACTTCCGGAAGAATTAGTAGGTAAATGACGTGTTCAGGATTTTCCTGGTAACAATGAGTACAATGCTTCTCACGATCTATTTCTTCGGTAATTACTTGCCAAGGAAACCGATTTTAGTTTCCGACGAAAAATGTTTATTCACGCCAAATAAGTTATTTTAGGTTTGAACGACAACTTGACGAGAGTCGTTAATTTGAATCACTTGTGAAACAATAGACACATATAATCGATGCGATTCTTAAAAAAAAAGGATTGCATTTATTAAATCGTTTCTGATGTTTATAAGAACAATTACCGTATTTGACGGCATATAAGACGCACTTTTTTTCCTAAATTAGGTCTCAAAAAAGTTACCTGCGTCTTATACGTGAAGAACACAGGTTAACTTTCAATACCTTTTTTTCCTTGTGTGTGGCCTCCTAAATAAGGGTGCGTCTTATATGCCAGTGCGTCTTATATGCCGTCAAATACGGTATTCTTTATTCGTTATTTCTTTCTCTTTATTTCATTATTATTCTTTATTTCTTTATTCATTTCTCATTATTTCTTATTTTTTCACAGTTAAAATAACCTATTTTGTTAAAATTGTAGGCCTATAATGTAAACAAGACTGAACGATTACATTATATGTTCGCGTAAATTCGAACAACCCCGAGCCGACAATTAGTCCGGATTAAGGGGGTTTTATTGTATTCGAAAATGGCAATAGAAATCAAATTTACTGTTATTTACATAAAATGAATATCTTTCGAAGAACTGATGACTGTGTTACTTATTACCTTTAAAATATTTATGTAGCGTAATATACTAGTTAAACTTTCTTTTATGACATTTCACAGCGCGGTAATTCCAGTATGAGTGAATAACTTCTACCTAATTAGTAAACCTATATTACTTAACTGAAATATCACGTGTACGTATGTGTACATGCCTATAATTTGAAATTTACGTTTTTAACAGGTAAAAATATTTTTTTTTATTAAGTTTGTTGACATTATTTTATTAATATTCAACAGGCGCATAATTATTAAATTGTGTTACTGTAAAATGCATTTTGGTAGGAACTTCCTGAGTTGTGAATTTTAATTTCTGCATGTTGAATTTGCACGACTAATTATACTTTAACTAATTTTATGGATGTTTATATTTGACCGGTATAAGTTTGGATAGGTCAAGTGCAGGTTCGTTTGCCAATATTCGTTATGGATGATTAATGTCTTTGTATTAACTGATAACGCGAACATCAATAGAAACCATTACGGAGCGAGACAAGGGGACTAAAAGCTCGTTATCCATGCATAGTTTAATTTCTGCCTGTAATGCAGTATTGAATTACAAACTCAGATTGTAATCTTAAAGGGTCAATCTTCTGCTATTCTCCAACAAAATATTCATCGGCGATTAGGGGAAATTTTCCGTGATAAATAATTACATTACATTGCGAATAGGTAGCAATTAGTAAACGTGGTTATTACAAATGCGTTTCATATTTTTTAAAGAGCAATAAGAGGTTTTGCAATGCAATATGCAAATGTGGCGGGCTGTTGAGGGTTGGTGCCGGCTGAAATTAATTATCAATTTAAATTTCAAGATCCTCCGACTTGCAAATAAATTAAGAAACGGGGTGGGGTTGCGCGAATAATTAAGTACTGTTTTCGAAATAACAAGTCTTCGAAAATTGTAACGAAACAAAAACAATACTATAATCTGACTTAGGTGCAAAACAAAAAATATGAGCAACAAATGATTCAAATACGATAAAAGTACACAAATAGTCGTTAATGTTTCAAAAAAAAAAAACATTCTCGTAGACAAGTGGATAGACAAGAAAGATATTTTTAAAGTAGAGATTATTGAAACAAATTAGGAAATAGAAAATTTTTAACAAATTCGTATTAATGGCATTAGATGTAAAATAAAGGCGTTTGCCTGTTATACAAGGTGTTTCCGAAAAACATGACGATATTGCTAGGGGTGATAGAACAGCCAAAAATTAGTTGCTTAATAGACATTTTCCCGAAGGCCGTTTGTTTTCGAGATACAGGACGTTGAAAATTGCTTTCGTAATTTTTTTTTCATATTGAAAGTTGATTTTCGGAGTAGCTGAAGCGATTTGAGGTACTCACGTTTCCGTATCTCACAGAGGGCTTTAGTTACCCAACGTTCGCGACTAACTTTTGTTCATAACTTTTTTGAAATTAGGTTTGTAGGCATGACAATTTGAAAAATTGAAAGGTCATTCAATTTTACATGAAAAAGTTACTTGATAAAAGTCACCCAGACGCGCCGTTATCAAGATATTTCATGATAACGGAGCAGACAATTAAGTAGGCTGATTACTTTTTTTCAGCATTTATACAACAAAAACAAATTAATAATTAACAATATATGTAACAGCTTCTTTGGTTAACAAAGAAGCACTACAAAATGTGAAATGTGTTAAGTCAAACAAGCCGAAAACAAACTGGTCTCGATGTGTAATTGTCGCAACTTACCATCGCCATCTACTTTACATCTTTACTTTGTTGGTGTAAAGCATCATCCCTCTTAGTTGTCTGCTCCCCGTGTCACAAACAAAAAGGTGTGTCGTGTCGTGATATCTCGTCATATCACGACATCATTAATTATGAAATATCTCGAAAACGATACGTTTTGGGCGACTTTTCCCTGAAAATAAGAGTAACTTTTTTATGTATAATTGAATAACCTTTCAGTTTTTCTAATTGTCATGCCCATAAATCTGACCTCAAAAACGTTACGAACGAGAGTTAGTCGTGAACGTTGTGTAACTAACGCCCTATATGAGATACGATATCGCTCGTAGTTTTGATGCAGTCGAAAAAAAAAGTCATTTTTTAATGTCTGCATCTCGAAAACGGACGACTTTCGGACAAATCGGTGTTAAGCAAACCCCACTTGTTTTTCACTCTCTATCACCCCTAGTAATATTGCCATGTTTTTCGGAAACACCCTGTAGAATTCTAATAAGTACTTAGGTGGTATTAAAAACTATATCTAATAAGCGCACGAAACTGATATTACAATAAAAATAGCGATCGCATTTCTGATCTACATTCTTGACTGAAAAAATAAAGTAGTAGATATAGGTATGCTAAAATATAACTAACTTTTTTTGTTTACGCCTACTTACCCTATACAGGGCGATTCGCGAAGTTTTACCGCCACTTACGGAGCTCATGCTGCAGTTAAAAATAAAGAAAACATATGCCCGGAAACGCTTCGTATTCGAGTTACGGTTAAGCGGAATATTTCGACCTGGTTTCTGTTTCAAGGATAAAACGAAGCCATACTGAAATTTTATAAATTAAATTCTCTACAAATTGTATTCAAACGTTTTCTTCGTTTATTGATAATTTTACGAAGTGCATATAATGTACGTTTACGTCAAACCACTTTTTTGGCTTTTCGGCAATTTTCTCATTTCTCGGACCTGTTTAATTCAATTTTTCCAACAAAAAATTTTGTATGGCTTCATTTTACCCTTGTAACAAGAAATCAGGGCAAAATATTCCACTTAGCCGTAACTCGAATACGAAGCGTTTCCGGCCATATGTTTGTTTATACGGCGTTTTTTCTTTATTTTTACCTGTAGAATGAGCTCCGTAAGTGGTGATAAAACTTCATGAATCACCCTGTATGTATGGCGTTATATTGAATATGCGTAGGTACCTTTAGACATAGGTAATACTATATATTTAATCATATCGATTTTAAACTTTTATGTGTTTATTTTATGAAATTATACTCGCGAAATATCTACTTACCATAAATAAGATCAACGATACTCATTTTAAGAACATTATTTGAAATATTGAATATTTTAAAATTGTTTTTAGATATTGAAACATAGTTATGATTAATACAACATGCAAGCTCGCAAAAAAAATAGAGAGAAATGTCTTTAAACAGTTTGTTTTTTTTTATTAACTTTAACACACCGGTATTTTGGAAAATAAACGGTTTAGAGCATGCCTAACAATTCCTTTCCTGCGCAAAATAAGTCGAAGAATATCGCGTTAAATGTTTGTACTTACAATTAGTTAGAAATCGCTCCGTATAATATTGAGAAATTAATTTGAAAGCACATAAATAATTACGAACGTGTATAAAATTTATCGAACATTTTCGTTAATATAGTCAATATCAAACATATGGAATTGTGAATTGGAAATTATCCACATACGTAGATAGTGTTCATTTTTTTTTATATATCAGTAAATGTTTTAAAACTGATAATTTAATAAATGTTGTGTTGTGTTAATCAAAAAGTGTCTTCAGATTGCCAACTAACTCTTTCATCTAAAATTGTGGAGAATCTTATTTTGCAGTTTTCGTTAACCCTTTAAAAAACCATGTAAGTCGATGCAGTTTTTAATTTTAATTTTTAACAAATTTCTAAAAGTTATTTGTATCGAGCTTATTAAATACAGATTTTAATACGTAATTAAATTCAAAAATTTTGTTTACACCTGAACGCTACTTATAGGTAATTGCTGTTATACTTATACTATAATACATTACCATAGCGTAGCCCTAATCATACAATTTTAGTATATATCACTGAATCTGAAATTTTTCAGTTTTTTTTTACTAAAATAATGATTTCCCGTTAATATTTTTTTGTTAGGTAATATTGCGGATTTATGAGTAGGTAAACGACCTTTGCAATGTTTCAACGACTTTATAATTTGGTGTAAATATTTAAAATGGGTAGTCTATTTGGTTATTATAATAATTCCTGTGAATTTGTGTAAAACGGGGTGAATTTTAAAAAGTAAAGATATATGTATGTATGTATACAAACATCATTCAGAACCAGTATTACGAAGCTTTACTTAATCTCCCTAACGCCGACGCGACGTCAAGTTCAGGTTTATTATGGAAATTTTCATAAGTTATATCCCGAGAACTGTTAATTTTATCGGGTAAACTGTGTGTAGCTGTTTTTTTTCTATAAAAATTTTTAATTTTGAGTACATTCGCTTTAAAGCAAAATTTTGCAATAAATTACCTACTACAGTTTACACGATAAAATGGACTGCTCGAAGGGTATATTTTAAAATTATTTCACGAAATACGTTTTTATTCAAGTTAAACGCATAATTATTTAATATATTCCCAATATCTTCAACTGATGTTTTTAGTAGATTAGATCGCGATCCGCGCTTTGATCTAATTAGTTCGCGAAATCAAAATAATCTCGTGATTAAACACCGAAATATATTAAACCTTCGAAATTCCAGATATTAAAATGCGAATCAAAATCAAAAACGCGCAATTAAAACTCTTAATTAAATTAATCGATCTATTCAAACCGTCGATTAAATTAAATTCCGGGAATTACGCCGCGAAATTACATAAAAAACCACGAATTAACCGTCGAATTATGCGAAATTGTGAGAAAATCAATCGCCGAATTACGCAATAATCCATCGATCAAAGCGCGGATCAATTTAATTCGCAGTTTTATATTAAACACAGTATTTGGGTGAGGGAATGAATTAAAAGACGGGAGGACAAGATGCCTCAAGATGTCCTCTACTCGTCAGATAAATTTTAATATTTTTGATAACGTTTCTAGTTCGACACATGGCTACTCCGATAAAGTCGAGGTACAGTATTATCGATTTTTTTCACTTATTAATAGACAGTTTTCTCAAGTGAAACCTATATATTCGTTCAGAATACATTAATTTTGGATATATTGTATTTTTGTTATAATAATTTACCTGTTTTAATCATCAAGTTTTTGTTTTCGGATTAAAATTTAGTAAAAATAATTCACGGAATCAGTAATAGATATCTTACACAAGTTTAAAAATTACAGGTACATTTTCAATATACGTACTTACCTATTCATATTTTTATTTGACCAGCATAAGTGCGATATGATGCGATATTAATTTTATATTATTTTATAGGTACCTACCTAATTAAATAACCGCAGTAATTAATTATATATTATGTATTATGCCGTGTGGTTTAGTCAGACATTTCAAATTAATCTATATATTAAAATAAACCTTTTAATAAACTTAAAATATAGCCAACAATTAAAAAAAATTGTAGGTTTATAACATAAAATGTTTTCTCCAAAAAATATTTAGGTAATTTTTAAAATTATAATACCTACTTAGGCATTTAGTAAGTTTAATTATCGTAACTATAATTTAATTACACTTTTTCACTGTAATAATGGGTAATTATCTACACTTCGACTATTTCTTCGAGATAAAAATTATTAAATTCTCCATATATAATATTGATTTCTTGAGAGAAAACGGATTAATGTAAAATAGGTCATTGGTTTGACGAACGAATGGATAATAAAATTTATGTAGTCAACAGTTCCGGACAACTCCACCTTTATAGCAATTAGGAATATTTTTTGTGTTCGTAACAATAACCTGATTCTATTTTTTTTTATTCTGCAGCAACAATGAAAACGAGTTTTGTAGACGTTAGTCAACAAATAAGCAAGGATGTTAGTTTCCCATCTTGATTTTTATTGCAGATTTATATCGACAGAGTAAAGTACTTTTTATTTGGATTGTTGAATAAATATAATGGAACTGTAAAAACATTCATGTTACGAATAATTTTTTTATGTTACTTATTGCAATCAACTTTTTATGGCGTATCTCATCTAAACTTTCTAAAAATTGTATTTTTTACCGTTATCGTTGTAAGTATGAACGGCATTAATAAAATGCAAATTTGGCATTTCTCTTCAAAGTGCAACTCGTTCGCGCGCTTAAGAATATACACAAAAAACTGTAAATATTTGCACCCGTAATGTGTATGTATCCCTTTAAATGGAAATAGTCTGTTTTGAAATGCTACCTTTGTTCACTATTCTGGCTCATTTACTTTCGAGATGGAAACGGTAAGTTGCAGTTTAAAGCTTATGAAGCGCTAAATGAGATGTTCAAGTTGTAGACGTAGTAGGTATTTATCATTGTATTTTTTACAGGTTTCCGTGCCTACATATCTATTTAAAGCCGATCGTTCTTTTTTTATTCGCGATTTTCAAATTCTGAATATTTCATAAAGCATTTAATTCGCGATATTAAAGTTTAATACAAATTGAAATTTTCGATTTTTGTGAAAGAAAATTAATATCTAGATGTAGGTATTAAGGCGCGTAAATAATAGATGACTTTCATTTTAATAAAACGTCCGTTCGCTTTTAATCTCCCTCTTTTTCGAGTTATTAAAAATCGCGTCGAATCAATCATTTGAAAAGGAAACATAAGTTTTTGTTGTGTTTAAATAGGATTTAGGATCGATTTTTCAATAGTCGGTTAATTTTAACTGTCAGCTCGATAATTAATGTAAGATCGATTGTTGGAACATGTTTCGGCTAAAAGTGTATAGTTACTGGAAAATACACCCATGTATAAAGATCGACTCTTATTCTCACAGAAAGTAGGTAAAGCTGTATTTTTAAAATGTTGTAAATATAGAAAATTGTTGAATGTTTTGAGCTTACCAATTCTTAATGAATGAGGAATGTCTAGTTCGAAGAGCTCTAAGTGTATTAAGAAATTACAGTCTGCTCAACTAAAAAGGAAGGACGATTTACAATTTACGTAGTAGTACAAAAAGTACAATTTATAAGTATTTACAAGTATTTATAAAAAGTATTTATTTGTAACTTGTTTCGACTTAAAAGTAGATTTAAAATGCTGCGTCGCTGTTAAATTATAACCAAAGAAATCACCACCGTTGCACAGTGAGTAAAATGCCATTTGTAGGAAATAAAAATTCAAAATCTATGTTTAATGTATTTAATGTTGTTGTTGACTTGATATAACTAATAAATACATATAAAGTTGATAGTAAGCACATTAAACAGGATGAAATTACAAAGAATTCGATCATTTTTCTTAATTTTCTCGAAAGAAATGCATCTTTTGAAAAATTACATGTACCTACTAAAAAAAAAGTTTCAAGGCCATTGTATAAGAATTTAAAAAAAAACATTTGGTGAATCTTATATCCCGATTATCTCGAAAACGGTGCATTTTATCGAAAATTACAAAAAGAAATACTTCATAGAGAATTTTATGAACATTATAAAACATATTTCATATTATCGATTTGATAATTAATAAAGGAGATACGGCTCCTTATCTATTCGCAACTCTCGACGCAATAGTAAAACTATAAAAAAAATAGTCAACATTAAGCACAAACCTGTGTATGTGCTCTGTATGTGTGTATGGTTAGTAGTTTTACTTATATTTCCTGATCATCCACATTTATACATATTAAGTTCCTTTATGGGCGACAGTTATTTATTGTAGACGAATTTTAAACATTTTAGACACCAAAAATTGTTATATCGAGCACAGGTAATAATCAAAAACTTTTTTATATGTAGGTACGTGCGAGTATTTTAAAAATACACAGAGGTGTTACATATTTTAGCTGTAGTATAATTTGTACTCGTTATCAAATTAAATATAAAATGAATTCATATTTTTTAGGTTAGGTAAATATGTAGGTACGAGTACAAAAGTTCGTAAAATACGTTTTAATGTTAAGCACACTCGAAACGTTCCGAAACTCGTGCATGAAATGCTCGAAATTAAATTTTGAATTTGTTCTTCGGAATTCATTAAACTGTATTACGGTTTTCGTGATTGCATATCTAATAATTAATAGGTTGCACATCATTTAGCATTAATTTATTGCTTTACTATTAAATAAAAGTAGTACCATAAGTACATAAAACATAAGTAGTGCCTATCGGGTTTCAATTTAAAATCCAATGCGATGGAAATGAATGTTGCAAATTGCTGCAATGCAAAATCCACATTTATAAAGAAGAATGTGCATCTAAAAAGTGTGTTGTTCGAGGGTATGCTCTAAAAGTGTTCTGTCAAGTCAACTTGTCGAGATAGAGATCGCCATCCTTTCTATAATTTCGGTGTGAATTTTTTGTTGTCTTTTTAAAGATGTTTACGTGTTCTTTTAAATGTTCCTTTCTATTGTTTTTTTTTTTACTTTACTTTATAAGTTCAAATTGAAATTGTAGAATAAGCGGAGAGTTATGTATCATCTCGCATTTCAAAATAAAAGATTCATAATCGCAGTGAATTTTGTGTTGATTCAAATAAATTCGGTTTAGCTGTTAAACATATTTCATTTAAAATAATGCAATTTTTTACCGACAACAATTGAGACAAGTTCAAGGTACTTATTCATGATAAATTTAAATAACGTCTAATATTTTAAACAAAATGACATTCTTAAATAACACGAGACCATTTCAACGTGAAATTGTTTAACCACAAGTTCGTTTTGCCAACAAAATAATTATTTATAATATCGAATTTCATACCTTTACTAAAGCGACGAGTGTCTTATCTATACTTATTGTCTTTTTAAACTTGCGCCGCACTGATGTTCAATAATTTTGATAAATAATTTCTAAATTCAATTTAATGGCAATTCACCAACAATTTTTTTTACTAACAGTAAGTAATTAAGGGTCGAGTGGCGCCCAATTCTCGAACCATCCGATAACTTAACGTATGGGAAAATGACGTCAAAATAGATTTCTATAGAAATTAATTATTATGACGTCATTTTTGCATACACTTTATAAGCGAATGGTTCCTGTGAAACGTAACTGCTACATTTTTCTTCGATATTGTTGTGATTCTTTAGGCAAAGTAGCATCGGTGCAATCGACCCATAAACTATTAAACAAATATTTCTTTAAGTTGCACATATTTTGATTTGGATATTGTACGCCACCGAAGATAATCTTAAACGAGATTAAAATATATGGAATTAAATATAAATTAAATAATGATTTAATGATGATAAAACGAAGAGCATAATAAAATTTTCAAATTAGTTAATATGTAGTTAATTAATAAACCGTAATAATTATGAAGGTTTGGTAATAATAAATTCGTTTGAAACTAGAAAACTCGATTGAAAGAGAAAACGCTTAAAAAAAAATGAAACGAGTTGATTGTCACAAGGTATTATACGTTCGTTTACAATGCATAGCTTAATCCTTTGTTGAATAGATTTTGTATACGATAATTTATTCAAAGCTTTGGAGTCTTATTTTATAATAAAATTGAGTTTGACGCGACTTTGGCACCTTTTTATGTTTGTATGTAGTTTTATATACGCCTGTAAAAATGACGTGACAATATATTTATATTTGTTATGTTTCGACCCAGTAAAATGCCTTCGTTGTTTCAATATTCTAGGAAAAATAGTGAATTTTGTGCTTAACGGTACAGTTTTCCATTTAATCACGATTATAACGTTTAGGCAAGTTCTTGGAGACAACGAATACCTCTATATGATTTTTTACGTAAGAAATTGGTCTTATTAAGTATAACGCAAAACGCACGCAGAAACGCAGATCATTATCAGTTTGCTAGGATGCGAAGATCCTTTCTCACGTTCGTCATACAATATGGTCATTTGCTCACTGTTATACCTACACCACTTGTTGAACACGTTTTCAATTATTAATAACCTAATTCTGTTTATTTCTTACCTACATAATATGTATGCATATTTCAAAATTTATTAAAATTTGTAGGTACAGAATAACGAGAGATGTAGTTAAGTTTACAAGTATTCTTAATTAATGTTTACAATACAATAAATGTAGATATCTATCTAGTGGTACAGTCGACTCTCGATTTACCGGGGGCAGATTTATCGGGTTGCTGATTTACCGTGGTCGGGAATTGGAAGATTTTTAAAACTGTTTGAAGAATAATCGATTTTAACTTCTAATATATTCCTTTTTATTTTAATTTTAAACTTTAACGGCAGATTACCAGATAAACCAAGTTCACTCAAATAATAATTGAACAACAATTAAGTAGTCAGAATTGGCTAATTTAAAGTCTGTTAACGTCCTTTATTGGTCATTATCGCAACGTTTCGACAAACCCTCTGTCTTTTACAAAAACAATACATGTACCTATTTCCATAAAAAAAAATATGGAATCAATTAACGTACCGAAGACATAAAAACCAATTGAGTAATTTCGCCTATGTATTTTAATTCTGAATCGAACCTTCATTTTTAAATTGTATATAATAAAAAAGTAACTTAACAATGTATTGCTAAATTGGAACCGACTTGTCGAATCTCCGCTTGGAAGTTGATTCCACTATAAGATCGGTAAGGGATGAATTTTTTCCCATTTCTACAATTTCGATACCTGCAACGATAAGTTTTCGCCGTTTTAATGCAATCTGAGCAAAAAAATGACGTACGTTAGGGTTCCGAAATACCCCCACCGTTTATAATTGTTAATATACAACATTCAGTAAACGCATTGGAAAGTGCAAATTTTAATGGGTTACTCTTAAGTAATGGTGCAGAAAAACGGCAACTATCAACATTTCGCACACGTGCGAGAAAAGTGTCACAACTCATCAGCTAAGTTTATTTCAGAAATAGCGAAAGATTGTTTCTAATTTAGGAGAGTATTGCAGATTTTGATCAACAAAACTGTTTCCAATTCGAAATATTTCTTATGGAAGACTGCCTTGTTCCAGTTCCAGTTGGAACGTATAAAACGAAACAAAAGACACAATGCGTCCAGACGATGAATACGCTTTTGCTGGCCAATAGATTAATATTTACGGAATTCATAAGTGGTAAAAACTCGAAAATCAGTTCTTTTCGGTTGTGGCAGTTTTCTCGCACGTGCCTGATTTAGTTTAGAATTGTTTTTACGTCACCAGGTGACGGAAGTTCGACACCGTCATAATTACCTCAGTTCACTCAAGTTCAACACTCGATCAAATATTTAATAGCTAAAATTTCTAAAATTGAACTAAGTGCACGGTGACACCTGTAAATAACACTCAAGAGGTTATTACAAATGGGGGTGGAGGACGTATTAGATATAGTGTTGTAAAAATTAAAAAAATTCTCTTGCTTTCCTAATTAGCCCCACTATACGGTGCATAAAAACAAAAATATGCATCTAGGTATTAAGTAACATAAAGATTCGTGTTAAGTAAATTCACCGGTTTCAAAACTCCCTTCGAGTTATAGAAAAATTCGACTTACCGAAGTTCGACTGTATTTACTATCATATAATCGTTTTCCGAAATTGCAACCACATTGTTCAAAATTCATTACTTACTTAAATTAGTAGAAATTAAATCATTATTTTATTATGTACTTAATAGATTCCAAACTATTAAATATGTAGTTATTATATAAAAAATTGATAAATATAAATTGCAGATATTTTATTAAAACGAATTATTTTTATTAGATAAAGTGCACTTATACGTATATTACCTACTTTTTAACGTTTTATATTATTGTTACGTCTTCGATTGTAAGTCTTGATAAACGGCAAAGGGGTTTTCATTTCGTTTATTAATGTTAAAGTTTTATGCGCGGTGTTTTTAATTATTTCTAGATCTCAAACTGAAATTCCTACTTCACCTAATTAAATACATTTTACTTCCCTTTACGTTCATTTATTCTTTGGTGCATGTGCAATATAGTTTGTCTGCGCAACCTTTTTTTTTTAATTTCGAAGTGTAAACATAAAAAACAATCGACTGGTTGTAAGATGATGAACTGTTTAAGTTTCTTAATTTTACTACAACGAATGCAAGAGCACTTAATAGACGTAATTAAAAATTTAATTAAAACGCCCAACATGCGTAAAATTTTTTGCTACTTAAGAAAGATAAAAAAGAAGATGCAGGTACATATATTTTTTTGAAAATAACTAAGTCTTTAGAATAAGTACTTAATAGAAAATTTAATTGTGGCGAATTTTGTTTTCGAGTAGTTTCGTGAGCTGCGAACATCGCAAATGTGCCAATTACTTTCTTAAATCTTTTGGCCACAATAAGAAGTCCAATGCGGCACAGGTGCTATAGAGAAAATGGGCAGTTATTAAACCGTTATCATAAATCTAGCACGTAATCTAATAAAGCACGTAGTCAACCGGCTAAGGTAATCCAATGAAGAGTATGCACACAATTATAATTTCAACGCACGAAGTAACCGTTATTGGACGAATTTTGGAAAAAAAAGCGTTCGCTTGTGAACTCTAACTAAAATGTGGAGTAGGTAATTATCTGTTATTAATGCTAAATCCTCCAAAACAATGCCTGTTGCCACTGGTTCATGGAGAAATGCGCGCGCAAAGTACGATTCCTGCTGGCTACCGGCGAACCTGCTGACGGTTGAGCATAGCAGCAGTTAACGAATGTTTCCTTTCGTGAATGGCAGGAAAGTTTGTTGGTAACGGTTTACGCTTTTAAATTGGTTTTCCATCGAAATTCGTAAAATTTTGTGACTTAAAAATGATACTGTGTTCATCATCTACGGTTCGGCTTGATCTTTTTGGTAAGGTTTATGATTTATGTTTTTAGGTAGTCGATGTACTGTTATGTATTGTATTCATTGATGAAGTTTCACCGATTTACGTTTTTATGGCTAATTAAAAATTTACGGACAAAGTTTAAATTAGAATAAGCACCTATATGAAATATTAATAACGGACGACAATTTGTTTGAATATTTTAAGTGTAAATTCTTAACATATGTAAATGATATGGATTCTCGTCCCTCGATGCATCTACGAGTTTGCTTAAGATCTTAGGATGCTCTGATAAAATAAACTTTTTCCGCGTATCTTTCTCGTTTATTAGATATTTCGCATTTTTAACGTAGGTTCTCGAGGGTAAATAACCTTGTCGGCCGCCACAAACATTCGTAATTGTTTTAATTGCATTTATCTTTTCGAATCGTGTTTGTACGTTATTGTAACACAATAGTAATCGTCTCGTGTACTTTGGGAATTTAAACTTTGAGATCGACCTATCAAAATTTGACCGATAAACTGATGATCTATACGTGACGAAAATTAATTTTGTAGTTGTAAATATAATTTAGTGGAAAATTGTAGTATCTGGGTGCGAAATTGCGGCCCAAAAAAATTTATGAAAATAAAACGTGCGTCGCGAACTTTTTGAAAATGAATTTTATAATAAAGTGGTACGCAAATCAATTTCTCGAACGAAAATGCATTTTCGATAATTCTAAATATGCACCTCGATTTTAGTTATTCGACAAAAACTGAACTTTAGGATTATCGAAATTTGATCTTATAGTTAATTTTTTTGTTTGCGCCGATTGCCCTACGACAATAGTTTCCTTAAATTTATGCCAGCAAACAATGACGTTCACGACTATCCCGCAATGAACAAATTACCCTTTAACACATTTAAACGCTTCTTATATTTGTCTTGTTAATTAAGTATTTCTGCTTAAACGAAAGGATAATTTCGTTTAATTAATATACTCGGAATAATGAACTTTTCCCATACTTTTTTTCATGTCGAATACGTATGTGCGACTATAAATACAGTGGAACCTGTCTATGTTGACCGCCCTCCGGACTTGTGGTCTAAAGTGGTCACTTTAGACAGTTGGTCGCCTTACCCAGAAGTCCACTTTTTTATAACTTCAAACTTAATAATAGTGCACGTCGTATCTTTTCGTAACATACATAATACCGACGACGTTTTGGCAGTAAGTGACAAAAAGCAAATTTTACAGAAACGCACGTTTTGTGTTGCAGCATAACTATAAGTGAATACATATAGGTAATTCGAGGCATGTTTATACCAAGTAACAAATAATATATAATTAGTTATTCTTTAAAACGATTGTAATTTTAAAAAATCTGCTAATCTTAATAAAAATGTTTCTTTTTGCATTTTAAAGCATCCGATTGTATACATATTATATTATATTGAATATCTGCATATATGTATAACAGGTACCTGTCTTACATTTTGAATTCATTTCCATTACGTTCCTATAAAATATGGATTCATTGATATACGCTACCTACGTACTAAAATATGGTAAAACTTAATAAAAATTCTTCTCTTATACACAAAAAATATTATGCAAATACCTGATTTTTATATTTCTGATTGTGAGCACATTACCTATACTGTTGTGCTTACAGTCAATTACAGTCTCCAATAAGAAATACGAATATTGAAAACGTCAGTTTATTCGAGCTTGTTTAATACTCTATTATCAAAGGTTTCAAGGGAAGTAAATCTTTATTTTGATTTTCTTGTTTAATCCTTATCTGAACAGTTACGATGAATATCACGTATACGAAATTTAAATCTATTTAGACGATGGAACAAACGTCTTCCGGTACTTATGATGAAGACTAGAATTACGTAATACCAAAAATTGTTAAATTCTATTTTGTTAGGAATTATAATCCGATCTTACTGACGGACGCACTCTTGAATTTCCTTCGTTCGATATAAATTTTAATCTGCTTTTAGCCGTAGCCGGGTCGATGTTGTTATTAAAAGACTTATTGTTAGTTATAATTCATCAATTGGTTCCGAATACGCGTCGGTGGGGTATATTTAATAGCTCCAGATTATGTTACATTTTTAAAATAGGAAGAGGTTAATTTCTATCATGTTTTCGCAGGATGTGTAATATGAACGACGCTAGTTAACGAATGCAAAATTATTTTGCTTAATATCTGTTTTGTTTCCATATATGCAAAAATTGACGGTCTACATTTTAATTTTACGTCGAATTATTTGAAAATGAAAATCAATCTAACAATAAGTCTGAAGAGACTGAAATTTTCTTAATACCTACTCGTTCGCAATGGGTTGTAAATGACGTCATACACATTTTATTAAATATTTTTGATTTCATGTTGTTTATTTAATTTAATTTACGTATTTTTATTTACGCCTTCGAGTGCGCAAAGTGATATGCTAAAAAAATCAGACGTCATTTCAAATCTATCGTGAACGAACTATGGTTTACTTTATAAACTCGATAGTTATAACGCACTATAGCATCGGCGCGTAAGCTTGGCTCACTATGAAAATAACAATTAAATTGGAATTTTAATTCTAAAGTTGTTTGTTATCTATTAATTAAAGCGAAATCGCGCGACAACCTGAACGAACGACATGATTTTCTTGGGGAGACAACCCCGGATAATGAGAAGCGTTTAGCAAGAATCATTACCGCGACGAAACGGTCCCCCCCAGTTTTACCATTTTCCGAATCTTTCATGCCTGAACGTCTCTTAATAGTTTCACACTTGAATAAAATGCTTTCATCGTTTCGTGACGTTAACGGTCGACCGGTTTTTCCGATGTTTTTCAGTTGTTGCTACATTATTTTCACGTTTTTCATTTTCAGTTTAACGTGTTTTATATTTTCCTCTTAATTTATAAATTAACGCGGGACGTTGAAAGCAACGAGTAGGCCGATTTTACCTGTGTCGAAACTTAAACTTAATTTACCCCTTAATTGTTTTAAAAGAAAAATTGTGAGTTAAACATGTCTTATATCAGTTCAGGCAGAAATATTAAAAGCGTTTCAAAGTTGCAGATGTTTCGTTATACGCTAAATTTAATTGTTGTCAAAGTATCGAAGTATTGGATATAAATACGTAATGTAGTCGTACACAAGTACCTATACAATTTATTATTGCACAATAGGTAATTGTTTAGAAATTTGTTTATTGATATGCCTGTTGGTAAGGGTCAAGGTTCGATAAAATTTTAAACAAAATGGGTTTTATTTTGTTACTATCGCGTAATTTTCTTTTATCGTTATGATTAGTTGTTTATTAGTTAACGCACAGTATTTACTTTCATTATTTGAATTAATTTTATCACACGAGATTGCTTTACAGTTCGTTTCTTATGTACATTTTTTGAAAACCATTTTTAAATAATTAATCGAATAATTGTGTTTAGATGCACATATTTGATAAATTTATTTAAACTTTGGCTTCAGTAAACCGGCGAATTAATGTTATAATTAATATTGTTAATAATAAATCATTGTTATGTTAATATTGGTAATTAATATTTCTCTTACAATTAGCGAGGTTTGGTTAATTCGTCAACAAATATTAATATTATGTTTATTTGCTCGTATGAATTCAAGATTATTGTATTAGGCGTTACATTTCATGCTTATATATTGTTATCTAACTAAATATAACAGTAGCGAGGGAATTATAGTCTATCTACAAATTTCACAGTGAGATAAATTCGAAATTTCTGGAGTCGACCAAAAATAATAACGCTGTTGCTAGATTTATCAACGTGTTGTGGTATATGGCATATAAATGCGTTATTAATGACATTTAAACTATGTTTATGTACGTATTTAGAAATTCATGCATATAGAGCTTTCTTAATTTGATGTTTTTCGAAAATATTGGATGCGAATCTGTTGCATTGTTTGCATGTCGCGTTGGATGTTTCTTTTTGTCGAATAAAGGGAATTTCAAGCTCGTTCTTTGAATGTTTCCCTGGACATACTTATCGAATTTTATGCTCCACGGAAACGACGTTGTATAGGATTTAATCAATAAATAATTTAAAGATGTTCCAATTTCTGCGGGTTTTTATGAAATTTAAAGTATTTTTATTAGTAACTAAACAGGAAATGGAAATTTAATCAACCTGTACGACTACTGAAATCAAGTTTTTTTTTGTACGTATAGTCGGCAGTTTTTATAATGTGATAAATTGTTTGGTTTATTGCATTAAAAGTTACGCTTGTTTGTACCTATAATTTTAAATGTGTTCTACATTATAAATTTTTATAAGTAGGTACATAGGCAATATTTGTTTTATGAATTTTTTCAACGTTTTCCCCCTTTTCAGGAATAAATCATATATTTATTTAATAACTTCTACAAAACTTACTTAGATGGCATTTTTGTTAAACTATAATATTACAAGCAAAAACTGTAGGTTTACGGTTTTCATGGCAAATTTTATTAGACACGGCTGCTATAATTTAGCAGTTTATCGTTTTAGATTCTAACAGTTTTATTTCAGTTTTAACAAGTTTTCTTATAATCATACTAAATATTACATTCGAACTATAATAAAAAGTAAAAGTAATATAGTATTGTATAGTATGAGATTCTAAAGAGATTATGTTTTTTAAACATTTTTTGTTATTTCAGAGAAAATTAGTTCTGGTTAGTGACCGCGGTATAAGTATTTATTACATTTTTTGTTATAATTTGTCGATTCACTTTTTTATCGTCATTAATGTTAATAACGTCGTTTATATAAGTAAATAGCTGAATGCCTACCTACTTAGAATCGTCAATAGTTTATTTCTTTTTATTATTACAGTATAATTTAAAACTGAACCTGGAGTACGTTAAAAAGTCTAAATACAAAAATATTTCTAATACCGAAACCCTATTTTATGAAATTGCATTATTTTTAAATATGTACAATTTTCTAGTCGAGTTATTTTTTATATTTCTTCCGGTTTCTCATCAGAAAGCGTACCCGTGCATTCTTAATAATTACTATACTTAATTTAACATTTCGTTTATATAAACTACGAAATTTTTCAATTTTTTTTATAATCACTAAACATTATTTTAATCCACTTTGATCTTCAAATTGTAATCAGAACTACACACCCAGAAAACGTTTAGAAACTACACGCATAGGTACTCCAAACTTCTCTACGGAATGCAATATCCACTGCGATATAATTTGGGCTCATCAATATGCCAAATACTTGTTGCTTTTGGTTGTTGTAGCGGTTGTTCCTTCTTTGTTCGATTTCACGTTACATGAAGGTGTTTTTCTACCTGAAACTGGATGCGTTTGGTTCTCGGAAAAACTAAAACGAGAAGCAAATACCTACCTTTTAAAATATGCTGCGGGAATTATAATAAGAAATATTTGAAAAATGACGTGTCGCATAGTTTTTATCGGCAACTCCGTTTCTTCCAGATAATTAATTTATATCGTAATCTATGTTTAAAAGGGCAAATAATCGATTTAGGACGCGGTTAAAACCTGGAATCTGGATACATTTCTTTTCTTTAACAAAAAAAACGGCATAATAGAAATTGAAGATTCATTGATTTACCGAATAGGATACTTACTTATTACCACACCACGAACGAAACTTATAAATCTAAAAAGGAATTTTCAATATTCTTTTTTTCCGAGTATTATTCATATTTTATCAAGAAATTGTACCTACATAGGTATTTTTATTATATTCAAGATATTTTGTCAGATGTCTGACATAAATTTTGTAACATCTAATTTACCAAAAGACGTACATATTTGTGCGCACATGTAGATACATTAGTTTTATTTACCTATGTATGTATATAGAAAACTAGGTAATTAAGTACGGACGTAGAATATTTCCATTTATTACGATTAAAATTTGTGTACTTATAAACCATAATAATGCTACTCTGTTGTAATTTATATTTTATATAGGGTGTCCCTATAATGAGTATACAAAATGATACCACATATTTGTGGAACCAAAATAGTACGATTTTATATCTACGGTTCATCTATTATATCCAAAAATATACGATTTCGGAGTTGTAACTTTTCAAAAGAAGATTTAAAAATTTTCTTTTATTTTTAAATTAAACAGAAACGGTTGCGACATAAAATTGAAATTTGAAACGTGGACATTATGGACTTTTCTCGCTAGGTAGCGGCAAATTTTTCTTTGCATAAGAAGGGAAATCTGGATGGGATAGAAACTATATTAAGTTCCATTACAATCTAAATCTTCAAATGGCTTGGAAAGTTCGGTTACGAGATCTTGGTTTTATAAATTTTTAAAATGTGACTTAGTACCATTTTCTCTGGTTCTGAGGTCTAGATTTGCACTTTTTCTTAACTTTATGAATAGGTAAATCCTTAGTAATTATGGATTGCTTTCATTTTAGTATTTTTGTTTTCAATATGTACCAGCAATACACATTTAAAAAACAAACCTACATGATATTAATTTACAATTTTCGCCAGATAATAAATTCTCGAAAAAGCGTTACGCCGATAATTTTTCAAGTGAGAGTGAAATGACGATTTACATTTTATGCGTATTTTTTGATGAAAACTGGAAAAGGTAGTACCTATCGAAATTTATCATGAGATAAAAAAAGTTGCTTTTTAATGGACTTTTGTTATTTTCCTGGTGGCTAAGAATTTTGGAAAATATTCTAATCTGAAGTGCACACTTGAAAATCCTAGAAAAGGTAGGGAATTTTATTTTATTTTCACGGATTTACATTCACCTTGTATATATATATCTACTTAGAGGACGTAAAATTAAGAATAGTGCTAAGATATTTTGAACTTTGAATTAATAATAAAGAGGATAGAAAACACAAAAATCAAATGCTGTGGACATAGCAGATACAGAAGTATTTATAGAATGAAAAAAAAATTAGAATTTCAAAAGTAATGACGGGAATGAAAGTAGAAGGAGAAAGGGATAAAAGTTAGGCCGAGAATAATATACGAAAAACAATAAATTAAAAGGCAGCAACGAGAACAAGAAATACCTTATCAAAAACGAGAAGATTGGCATAGGACAGGAAACTATATGAGAAATGGATAGAAGAGATATAGAATAGTAGAAAAGTCCGACGCCCTGTGCGCTTACAAAATGGTCAAAGAAAAATAACAGACAAAATGGACATTTAATATTAAACAATTATCACGAAATAAATTGCGTGACGTGCCATATTAAAAAAAAAAACTATTTTAATACGGTAATATCGCGGTCTATAATAAAAACATGAACGTTCATAAAATTAACTTCTTTAAATGAATTTGTACAAAAACCTTACTTTAAAAACTGTGAAGTTTTCCAGTTGTATGCAGCAGTTATCAAGAGATTCTCGTAATTGCCATGGATTTTTCTATACAAATACTAGGTGGCTCACCGAAAACGAAACAGACGTGTCTTGAGGTCTTTTCGCTTTCGATGGACTACCTTGTAATTGTTTCACGTGGACGTCACATATGTTATTTTTATCCATAATTTTCCAAAAATAAACAAAATTGAAATCGTGCCACTATCAAATTCCTTCTCGGAAGATAATTGGATCTCCGATCCTCTGACGCCATGAAGTAACACTAAAGTTTATAATGATTCCGATGCATCATTTTAAACCGGTTCAGAATAGTAGTTTTTGTGTAGGCAAGGCAAAGAAAATTTCAAAATAGTGAAGCTAATAGTTTAGCTAACAGTAATAAATAGTTTGTCGTTATTCTAAGAAGATATCGCACGCACTAACCAATATTGTAACCATCGTTTATTATAAATTTCATACGACCAAAATTCATTGTCGGTGATTAGTGAATGTCCCTTAATATGCCAAAATCAGTACTAACAAAATACCATAAAGTGATAATGAAATCCGTTATTTAGAAAATTGTTTAGATCGTGATTACAATCGGGGTTGATTTTACTATACTATATCGAAGAAAGCACATTAAATTTTTTTTAAACAAGATCCCAGCAGCTGTTAATCGTAATTATAAACAACGCTAAAATGCAATAAATGAATTTCGAAACGCGTCCGGTCAATTTTTAAAAAATAAGTAAAGTAAGCGAAACACAATCTAATATTTATATATACTTTAAATATGTTTCACCAAGTTAAACAAAAAAAAACAATTAAGTTTATACTATAATAGTCATATACCTACGTTTTTTGGTACGATAGAGAGCACGTCTGAAGTGTTTGTCGGTGCTAACTTCCGGAGAAAAGAAAATGTAATAATGCTATATCGCAACCGTTTATAAAAAGAAAATATCTGCTTAACACTAACGATTCGAGTCTATATGGTCTAGATCCGGATATTATTGTAATTTGTTTTGTATTTCTGTTATTTTCTCCAACAGAGGTATTTTAGAATAAATGTTATATTAACCACCTTATACGTTGTCGGTTTAATAGGCCTGAATGTTCGCAGCAATTGTGGATTAACTACCTTAATATAGCAGCGACCCTTAATTTTTGTAAATAAAAAAAATAATTATAATAGGTTATTGTGAGAACATACATACGCTTATTTTCTTTTGGGTACAACATTGCAATTACCTACTTTATGGAGTTTCGTTGCGTTGTTGTTTCAGATTCCATAGAACTCTCTTTACTGAACAAAAGGCTTAAGAGATAATTAGAATTTTACATGTAAATTTTTGAATTTAAACTCGACGACGAGTTTCTAACCAATAAGAGTAATGAGAAATATTTACGCTAAAGTTAATTTCCGAAGAACAATGGACTGCGGAAATTAGCATGGGTTATTATGTAAAGACGTTAATGTTACATTTTCGTGAAAATAACTAATATTTAATTAAAAACATTAATATTGTTTTATAGCTGCATAAAGTTGAATAAAACTTGAATGTTATCATCAATGACATTATACAGCGTTAATTGTTACAACTATTTAATTACATACAAATAATAAATTTATACGAATATTATACTTTCGTAAAGGAGCTGAATTGCCTGAATTTTATAAGTTATAATTTCATAAGTTTTTATTGACTATTATTTTAAGATGAAGTGTAAAAATACTAATAAAATCTGTTTTTATGTACGATCGTTTGATAGAAGCCTATTTAATAGATCTTTGCCGTGTTATAAACCGGGCCAGAAACAGCTAGTTTACGCCCTAGGTGCACAAATAACCGTTATATCACCAGCAACAATATTATTTTATTGTAATGAACTAAAACGAAATATTATTTTCATCTTTGAAATGCCGATGTCATTAATAATTTTAAGAAATGCAAATTTAAACGATCTAAACATCGCTTTTAATGAAAGCGCGTTAATTAACCAATTCATTCGATTTAGAATACATCAATTATTATTATAAATAATGGGAATATTCAACATATTATTTTATTTGTATTTTCAACACTTATAAGTATACCTATAAGTATATCGATTTAGAATATATCGTCAAAATTTATAGACCTATTTATTTTTAATATATAAAGATAAAATTGATGTTAATTGAGTTGTTCTATTATTTAGTTACATAAATTTCATTAGTAGCTATGGTTAAAAATAGGCACGTAATTAAAAAAGAAGTAAAATTTCGATTTATATAAGTGTTCAATGATCATCTTGTAAAACTAAAACAATTATTGGAAATCGACGTTGTGCTTTTTGTAGCGTCATAAATAGAAACACTTTCACTAATCTACTGCATAATTTCGTTAAACTAATAATGTAATATAAATACAAACATGTCGAGACTTTCGTTCAAGTACAGATTTTACAAGATGCGCTATTTAATTTCCATATTCTTATGGATTGGATACCTCTAAACGTTCGAATGCAAAAAGTTACGAAAGTAGGTACGTGTGACAATAAATTGTTATTTCGAATCGAATTAGTTTAAATTAACAAATTTTAATCGAAATTTGCAGTCGGACATCCGCGGGCGAAAGAAATACTTTATTTATACCGAATGGAAATAGCTGGATCTAATTTTTATAAATGATTGTATTTATAGGAATCTCGCACATAATCTTAAACCAGTTGATGACTAGATTTCGACCAAGTTCAAAGTAGTGCCCACACATTGAATTTTGTAGCCGCCGCGCCGCTCTAAGCATTCTGGTTTTTTTTATATTAAGTAATATTTAAAATGTGCCATTCGTTGTTAACAACTGGCGATAGCGTTCAACCGTATTTCCCGTTCAACAAAAATTGCTAACAATCGTGTTTTTTATAATTTTTTCAATGTCTGTCTTCTGCTTTTAAACTGTGCTGTCTAGGTATTATAACAAAGAAAACGTAAATTTTAAAGATATCACTTATTGTTAGAGAGGTTTTAATCGGATTAAAGATTATTTAATTAAAAAGGCGAAGAAAGTATACGAGTTTTTTTGGTATCCGGTTCACTTGTGTGGGATATCTTGAATTTGATGTATACGTTATTCGCGATAGGTTGCGATGCACGTCATCAATAAAAAGTTACTAAATTGTCGGAGTATATTTTTGTAATATTCAGTTTAAGGTTTTGAACGTGGCATGCATATTCTACCGTAGATTTACCTGCTCACATATGACACGACAACGAAAGACTAATTTTTTTTTATTATTATCTACTGTAGGATTATGCGAGGATTTATTGATGACGTGCATTGGAACCTATCTTGAATAACGTATACATGTACGTATACGCGGTATCCAAGATAAATTCCAATTCACGTCATCAATAAAAAGTCACCAGACGATAACGTTTCACACGGTGGTGTGATACAGATAGAATATGTCGCTTTTCAAACTTAGAACTGTATACAAACAAATATACAGTCTAGTAACTTTTTATTGATGACGTGTAGTGGCAGGGCGCTTAGATATTGCAATATTTTGAAATTATGGCACATTTTTATATTAATTCGTCGAATTCGGCCATTTGACATTTTCATATATTTATTTTTAATTTTTATAAAAGTTTAAAAAAAAACAGGCATTGACGAAAATGCTTAACAAAAGGTTTTTGAAGTATCCGTATTTTGTTTTAATTTTATGTTTAAAAAATCGTCATTATTAATCTGATTTCGAGTCCATCGCATCGCTTTAGTAGCCCACTTATTATTCCTTGATTAAGAAAACTCCCGTGATTGTTAACGAAACTACTTTTTAGATGACCACTCAAGAAAATTGAAATATCGTGACTTCTGAAAATTAACAATATCGCACACTTACGAATTTACGATTAATACGATTAATACGATACGATTAATATCACGAATTAGGGAAAGCGAATTTATCAAAACAATCCAAGCGATTTTACTTTGTTTGTTGTTATGACGTCTATACTGTGTGAGATTGTCAAGTTGACAGTTGTCACGACATTTCTATTTTTATTTTATGTTCTCGTGTGGTCGCCTAAAAACAATGTGCATAACTCGTCGAAAGTGTTATTATATCGTGTTGCTCGTGTGATTTGCTCACTCGCACGATATTGTACACTTTCGACTCTCGTTATGAAAACATCTTCTATTGTTATTTCCCTCTTTATTTCTTCTTCTATAGAACGATTAAATTTTAAAATTTTTATTCAAAATTTTGATGAACACATTAAAATTACACGGGTCGATTCGGACCGCAGTGCTGCTGCATTCTTCTGCGTATTTCTTGAACATTATTCGCTACGTGAAGACGTGTTTTGTTGCTTGACATCTTGAGAGAGATTTTTTGAACGTCTATTCTCGACATTTTATTCCGAATATTTTGGTGTTTGTGCATATCTTCAACGCCGATGTTAATTAAACCGTTAAAAAGTGAATTATAGCTTGTAAAACTCGAAACATCAAGAAATTTTAGTCATTCCAAGAAAGCTAAGAACTTATTGACTATAGTTATTCTAATTATTAATTTTATTAATATTATCTACCTATAAATTACGAAAGAATATAATCTCTAAAATAGTAATAATAGATTTTTGAAATCTAAGCCATCCGAGTTCATTGCAATTTCAGAATTAGTTGTTATGAACTCGAATGTTTCTTGAAAGTGTTTTTTTTATTGTTTATTGGATGTTTGATTATTGTTTTTTTCTCCTTGAATAGTAATTACACATACCTACCCACATAGATAAAAATTATTATGTAATTTTTCAAGTGAATCGCTGCCATTTATCTGTACTCCACATTCTTCACATTCAACCGGTTTGTTGCATATTTATATTTATGCAGGTATAATAAAATAAAATTCAACTTTTACCTTAAAAGTTTAATGTTAAAATTAGGAAGTGTTATGGGAAATTAAAAAAAGTGCGAGTGTGAACATTTCTTGAAATGTCTAATTATCCTTAAGTGTAACGGTAATCGATTATCGTTAACAAATCAATTAACCTCATCGAATGCTTTCGAATGTGAATAATCAACGTTGCCAAGAAATGAATCACTTGAAAGTGTGCATTCGTAAATTTATTTGATTATTTCTTTAGTAGCTGGATACAGATAATAAATATTCAAACGCAATTAAGAACTGACCTAAAAGGAATATGATAGGTGTCATGTATGATAAATATACATAAATATTATACTTTTTATGTTACTAAAAAGCATCCAATTAACATAAGATGACGTAAATGCATACACTCAAGAAAATTTTGCGAGAAACTCGATAACAACGAACGCAACAATAGGTGCTTGGTAGATCAGAATAATAAATTTAATGTCATTTAATAATTTAAGTAATTTATAGAATAGGTACCTATCCACAATTATTTAAAAAAAAGTTTAATATACATATAATAAGTCAGACGATTTGAGAACGTTATACATACCCGGAAATCGGATTTTGGTTCTGTACTATCTGCAATTGTATCATTACTTTGTACTTTGTCATAATAATTCGTTACGTTTTTATAATAAATAATATGATGTGTTGTTAAAACGATGCGCAATATTGGATCGGTCGGCGACCTTCGTCATTCTACATCATAAATATCACGTTTTCTAAATCATACATTGCTTTAGTAACTTAACGTCTTTTTGGAAGATTATGAAATTACGCATACTTATGCAGAAATAAAGTATCTTTAGCGTGCAGTTTGTTTGAGTGAAATCCGTTAGGTACTTTTCGAGATATAAGCTTTCAAATTCAGTCGCCAGAACATTTTATTTCTATGATAATCGCCTGTGAAATTAACCAATTATTAATTACTCAGCACTGATTGCTCTATAATTTATTGCAATCATTTTGATAATAAGCGATTGGTTAGTTAAATCTTAAACCTAACGGTTAAAATAAAATTTTCTTTATAAAAACGGGGGTTAATGTTATAGACTAACGGGTGATTGATTGTGCCATTCAAAAATTAACAGTTTTCAGTTACAATTAAGGGCTAAAATTTCAAAACAAAATAATAATGGGTGCGTGGTTAAAAAGAGGAATGTATTATTTTCTCAGAAAACAATCTTGGCCAAGTTTCGATTGTACAGAGCGAAAATTTAGTTTGCAGAACAACGACGTGCAATTTTCAAATCGGTTGGCTGTACCTACTTCGGGATCGCAGATTATCGCAGGTAGTAGTAATTTGTTTAGTTGTCGTAATTCGACAGAATTCAATTCCATTATATTATTTATTTGCTATCTAATAATTAATATAAACCAATCGAATAGGAACAAATTTCGACGTTTGACAGAAAAAAAAATCGATAAAGTTTTGAACTTGGCAGATGTGCTCATTCAAACATACCGAAAGTACCTACTGAACTCGATTTGTTGAGCTCGAGTCGCCATCTTGGAAAAATGGTGTCAAAAAAGAGTTCTTCTGCGAAATCGTCTTTCCGGTTCATTTTACAACGAAAATATCTATATGGAAAAATAAACTAGGGGATATTTCCTATAATTTATCCTGTCAACATTTTTCTATAAAGTGAATGGTCAATAGCGAACTATAGGCTTTTAAAATGTAAAACAACGTGACGTTGGAAAACGTCACGTATTACGTACCTATTAGAAAATAGGTACCTAAGTTTTTTATTGAAATAAATTTTACAAAGGAAACTTCAGATTAAAATTTCAAAACATTGTTACGCATACATTACGTAGATTCTGTCGTTGTTTTTCGTAAAAATTAAAATTTTCCAACGAAGGTCTTGTAATAAATTAGTTGTTTCAATGGGGTTCCTCTTAATTATTTTGCTTTTTAGCAGGTAGGCACGTGTAACTGTGTTTGCATGAAAATTAATCGCTGCGCGTATCACGAATTCTTTCTATATTTATGGGGCGTTATTATTAAAGGAGAGCGAAATAAAACTTATGGCGAAATTTGGCAGTTTCCAAAGTTGCAGTTAAAACAATTGAATATATTAATAATAAACAATTTATTATATTCATTATTTCTGCAAGCATTGCAAGTAAAACAACGAGATACAATCTAAATTATCGTTTAAATTTCACTAACCGACGTGTGAAAAGTTAATATCTTTAACTCTTACGCAAACTAAGGAATTTTTTTTATTGATCGTTCTTAAATTATGTCCACGTTCGTAGACAAAATCGCGCAACTCGTGTCCACGGACAATGTTCCGCGATTGTTTATAGACAAACGGGGTGCTTTGCGACTTCTAGACCAAAATCGCTAGTCTATGGTGTCCCATCACGAATGAAAAACTTGCGACAAGTTGCGCAGGCATTTCGTAGTGTGTGATCGTATGTCATAGACCGAAACCGATCAGTCTCTGTCCAAATAACACCTTGTTCGCGTCTCGTTCTCGTATAGTATTTGCTTGCTGTTTTGTTTTTCATTAATAAATTAAGTATGGCAATTAGAAATTCTTCAAAGTGTGTAGGAGTTGTTCGAATAAAATTTCGAAAACCCCAACTGATCTTCTAGCCACAATCTTTCAAGAAGATTGAGAAGATAATGCAGGCAGCAACGTCACTAGTTGGGGGCTAACGTTGAGTTGGGTATCCATTTGTTGCATTTTTGCGTATCGTATTTATTCGTTACGTATCAAAATATCAAGCAGTCAGATAGCGTGTTCGCCGTATCGTATCGGTCAGGAATACTCAACGGTGATACGATACGCTACATCACAACAAGTAGAAACCCAGCTTTACGAAGACTAAATGTAGATGTGGACATGTGACAAAGTCAATAGAGTCTTGAGATTTGTTCACGATGTCTACTATCTGAAAATGAAAACCGTTTGTTCCATTTATGTTAACGAGAACAATTTATGTATAAAATAACAATAAAGTGTACTAAACAGATTTTTTAAAGATTGTAGTAAGTATTACGGTGGATTCATCATTGTGTTGATCCACGGTTGCGAACTAATTACTGTTGAAATAATGATTAAATTTAATTTTTGCTTTAAGGTTTGCCTTAAAGTTTAAAATTGATTTACGCTCTACTTGTCGAACATTAAAATTATTTTACGCATGCACGAAATTTCGAAAATGGAAAAACTTCTAATAAGTTTGACAACTAGTTTGTCATAGTTTTGTGAATTTTAAATTGTTGAGGGTATGCGCGAGATTTTATGTCGATAGTCGCTCTAATATGTAAACTAGATTTGGGAAATGAGGGTCGGCGATGGAATAATGACGGTGCCCGTTTTGTGTTTGATTTAGTTAACGTTCGAAACACTGTCAAAATTAAATCGTCCATTTTTATTTGCATCGAATTTGTTCTTTATGAATAATGCTATCAATTTTAAAATAAAATCGCATCCGTCTGCAGATATTGAATAAATAGGAGACCATGTTCGTGCACACATGACAAAGCCGGATTTTCATTTCTAGACATTCAGAACCAAAGCGAATTTTAAAGTAACCAATATTGTATCCAAATACAACTTTAGTAAACAAATTTATCATTTGTAGACATTTCTGAAATATTATAAAAAGTAAATATTTCAATATTATCGTAGCTGTGTGTCACATTAACGAATATTAATAACTTTAATAAAGTTTTGGTATAAGTATCTCTATGGGTAGGTATCTATCTATATAGTTTTATTTAAAATTTCTAACACGATGTTAGCTTTTGTCGTAATCTTGAATAACGGCGAACCTTTCGGGATAAGTTGTCCATTTTCCTTGTAGTATATTAAGTGAAAAATAGACTTTTGCGTGGATTTTCCTAATTAATGATTTTAGGTGTATCTTGTTTGAAAAGACAAGTTCCATAAAGATTAATAAACAAGTTACGAAAAAGTACGAGCAAAGTTTATCTACTTTTTTTTTAAATCTGTCTTTCGCCGGGGTTGGTTTGGAGGCACATCTCTTTAACAATCTACGTCGTATAATTAGTTTTGCTGCGTCTCAATTTATTTTTGAAGCCGAATTTAAAATTTATGTAAATATTTTGCCTGTGCTTTCATAAAAACGACAGCTTTTAAAGTAAATTAAAATCTGTTGTGTTTAAGAAATGTTGTTATATTGATTTTTTTTTGTTTCAGGTAAGTTAATCGTCCAATTCGTTTACAGTAAGTAGCTTGGCTGCGGTGAGTACCTATTACATTAATTTAAATGAAAATCTAAATTGAATACTTTACGAACGTCTAAAAACTAAAAGCGCGTTGAATAAGATAAACAGTCGATAATTTATTTTATACGTTCTTGCAAATATTCACGAAAAGTGAATCATTTACTATTCAAAATAATGTGGATTTAACGTATAATTTATTCAGTTTGATAAAGTTAGATCACTAGCAGGATGTTATTTTAGTGGAAATGAAAAATAACATTTTAGAAATCCGTGAAAATCACATAAATCTTTTAATTACGGAAATAATATACATACAGAATATAAGCTAAAATAATGGTTATGACGATTGTAATTTTGTACGCCATTTGTTTTTTGTTTACTGTTTACGAACTCCCTACTTCTATATTTTGGAGATAATTAATTTAAACGGGCATATTTTTCGTGGATTAATAAATCCCAAAGCTCAAAACGTATTAAGTAGGTACATATTATAATTATTAAAGGTAGGTAATATGTTTTTGTGCAGTGTTTTGTTTTGAAAATTATCCGAAACTGAAAGTTCGAAACGTCGATAGCTTATGAAATTGGTTTAAAAATATTGACATTGTGTCTATTTATGAAAAAAAAAACTTCTATGCACCAATTTATGTATTTTTAGTATTTTTTAAGGCATAGTAAATTAATAAACTAAACGACTTATTGTTAGATACCGATCTCAATTAACTTTACATTAATGATTCATCATCGTCATAATTAATGTCATCCTCTAGTATCCATTTTACATAATTTAACGTTATGTGCCACCGAAAGCAAATTTAGCTAGGTGCCTATTTATTTATTCACGCAAATTTGAACCCATGTTACTTTGATCATCTCTGAAAATCACTGCTGAACCGCAGCAAAACAAATGTTGATGATGCTGTGTATTTATTTGTTTAGCCTTATTAAAAGAAAAAAATGAAATAAAACCAGCTTATTATCCTTCGTGTTTTTGTTATCAAATTTTGATGAAATTAAATAACGCCGCCGCGCCTTTATAACACCGTAAATTGGAGATTCCTTTTCAAATTGCATCTTTGTTATTGATGGATAAAATGAAAATTGCTTTTATTGGAAATTTGACACTGAGTTTTAAAGCATTATTATAATTGTTGAATATAATATAATAATAACGTTATCGGATTGTTTATTTGTAATTCGGTTTAATGTTTGGAAAATGACATATTCTATGGATGATTTATCTGCGAACGCATTAGATGGAAAGATTACGAGAACTGTAAAAATACGAGGTAGGAGGTGAGACAGCACTGCATTTACCGTCGTCATCATCTAGTAACCTTTTATTGATGACGTGAACCACTTATACACGTATTTCCTTTAAAAATAATTTATACAGAGTAATTACTATTTATATACAAAATTAACAAGTAAACAATTAGAAATTGTTCTCTAATTATGTATATATTTTTTATTAAATCTTACGATTGTGATTTGTTATGATTTTTAAACTTCTAAAGACAATATTCGAAATGAAACGAAAAACATGCTCGTTGATTTATAAATACCATGTAAACACGCTATAGATACGCAAGTTTCATAAGCAGATCTTAAGGAATTAAAAATCCCTAGTTTCGAATTGCTTTCGTTGTTTTCACGAAAATTATGACAATACAAACAATAAATCTTTTATCTGTATTATTATGCACCACGGCCTTGCAGTTCAACATGCTTGTTTGTAAACATATTTTCACGCAAGAAAACTTCTTTTAATAGTTTTTCCACAACTGGCATTACGACTTACCAAATAAACGTCATTGATGACGAAAGTGCACGTTCTCATTAATTCAACTATATACCTACATAATACATTAATTTTTTTCTCAACATGCTTGAATGCGTCGACGGCTCGTTATTTTTGACTTGTTCGGGTTTTGTTTTAATTAAATTACATGGTGCAACATATTGAATTTATCGATTGATATCTGAACTAAAATTTGTTTTACAACATTTCAATTTTATTGGAATCGGAAAATTTTAATCACTTAGGAAGACTATTAATAACCGATCTGAATAATATTTTGACTTATAAAAACTATTAATTAAATTTCAACTGTATGTTTGATAACATAAAACGGAAATTGATTGCGCGTCGGTATAGATATATGAATTAACAGGAAAAAACCACCCGAAATTTGCAAATCGACAACTAATTAAGCATCTTAATCCGTCAATCGTTGGCATTAAATTCACCGGACATTAAGTAATTTGTAAAATTTTAAATATTAATTACAGTAATTTCCTGTATCGAGATAGATGGACACTTATTAATTTTATTTGCGTGAATGTAAAAATATTATTACGGGGATTGATTGTAATAAAAATTAAGCGATAATATTCTTTGTCCATTCGTCGAAAAAAAAACATGATATTTATTAAGGTCAACGATCGTGCGTGGTTAACAAACTGAATTATTTATATGTAGATATACCTAATTCGTATTTAGAAAACGTAAATTGAATAGGGACATTTGTGTTCTTCTGCCGATATTTACGTCACAGTTATTTCATAATCTTCTGTTATTCACTTAGAAGTATGTTTTTCTCGAGAATAATTTACTTTATCGCACAAATATTGATAGGAACACATAGTTGTTACCTAACATATTATTAAAAAGCTTATAATAACGTTCTCAAATTCCCATCTGAAACCGATCCTAAAGGTTAAAAAGGTGCTCGTCGCGTATATTTTATTACATCGTTTTAAACGCTTCACCATAAACGACAATGAAATATTTTTTTAACTGCGGAAAATAATCTGTTTATTATTCCATTACTCGATAAGTGTCAGTTATGCGAAGATGCGGAAATTAATACCTACCTACGAAAATTTCGTAATTTCTAGGTCGCTACTGGAACCTACTTACAATCGTACAAAATTAATTCGGCACCGTTACTCATTCATAATTAACGAATCAAGGTTTTTGGAAATGACTTCTTCGATATTTCAAGTTGAGTATCGTTTTATCTTTTCAATTAATTTAGGATAAAATTTAAGTGGGACGTTAAAGTTAAATTTATAATATTGAAGGGCAAAGTAACCTATATCGACTTCTAAAGCAGATAAAAGAATAATAAGGACCATTAAAATATGTCTTTCCTGTTTTGCAAATTAATAATGCTTTCTGTTCATTACGAATTCGTTTTATGTAGAGAAGTTCAAAGATCTTTTGTATTCGCTTTTTGAACATAAGTGAATTGCGAGGATGATAAAAGGACTTGAAAATGTCTGTATACCTACCTTGATATTTCTTTCATAATAAGTGAATCGAATATTATTTGCATTATTTGATTGACTATTAATTCTTATTTTCGATTACGCGTTTGATTTAGTAATTATTTATTATTAGTAGTACTTTCACTGTCAAGTTAATTTATTTTAACTTTCGATTTTCATAAAATTATTTGTAATTTATAAGTGAATTGAATATTTTTATTTATAATCCATTCGCATCTAATAACTTGATAAATGAGCGACATTGTTACACGGTGTGCGAGCCATAACAGCTTTTCTTGTAGTACTCGTATATTTTGCGATGCTTCATTTACTTCCTTTCGATATCCAAAACGTTTATGGTGACGCTAATGGCGTGTAGGGATCTCGGCGTCGTTATAGGGTGAGTAGTAGCTTTTCGGACACTCCAGTTCCTTCTCTTACGTTTACAGAAACGTATTGATTCGTATATGTTCTTCCAGTGCAGCATCACATAACAGTAGAATGTTTCTTTTAGGATATTGGAGCGGTTTCTCGTATTATTAACCACAACTCTTCAATCGAAAAGTCAATTTTCGTTCGTTGATTATTGTTTGCATAGGTATCGAATAAATAAGTCGCTGTTTTTCTTAAAAAAAAATTGAATAACTACCCAATTAATTTAAAATACTTCCTAGCGTTTAAAAAACAATTCAATTCTTTATTTAAAGTATATACATCGGGATAAGAATAATTCAGTAATTATCTTTTAAGGTTGCTTTCAAATTTTTAATTAACGTTCAATCAAATTGAAACTGGGCACATTTTCGTAATGATTTATTGGTTAACTACTGACAGAATGTAATAACCTCAAATTCACCTCAAAAATGTACATTACATTTGAATGATGATCATTAGGTTTCATATACCCCAAGATGTGGGGTACGTCAAGGTTCAGATTCGACTGTAAAACAAGGCAAACCTGCAATAGTTAGGAATTTTAAAATTTTGATAAAAAATCAGCGATCCCGATAACTTTTTTAAAAAGTCCTAATTTGAATTGAACCCGTTATTTCAGAAAATGAGATTTGTTGTAATAAAAAAAAAAAAATAGTCAACTACAATATAATGTGCGCATTTTTAATTCCCTTTTGAATAAAAATTTGTTTTTTTTCGTGGTTACTGCAGTCGGGCAAAAATTGATGTCAAGAGTCAATGAAAATCTGTAAAAGTCGGGGAATTTCGTCACTACCCCGCAAGTGGAACCTACACAATTGTTTTTTTTTTTAATTCGAATAAAATGCAATGGTAACAAAATAAATGGAAATAAAAAGAAATTATTTATTATTTTAGAAAAATATTTAGATAAGTAGGTTCTTATCTACACATTAGAACCGAAATTAATTTTTTACTACTATTTTATAGGAATTTCACTACAATTATTACCGATTAACGTAACTGTACTTTTAATCTGTTGGTCCTGTGTTTTCGTAACAAAAGGAATATGTGTCTCTAGACAGTTCTCTTACTTTGCCAAATTTATTGTATTGCGCTTTTGGCGTGAGATCCGGCAGCTTTCAAACATTAGGTTTATGTCATTTTTTCCTCTTTTATGTTGCCCTCGTGCTACATTATTTTGTCAAATTACCGTTTTAATCAAGTCGGATCGCCATGCTTCATTGACCTTTTCACATTGTCGTTGAGCTTTCTCTTCGACCTCCCTTTTGAATAATGTAATCAGAGAAAATCAACTTAAATTTTCATACGTATTCGACGGTGCCGAATCTCCGTCACTTCAAGAACAATACGAAATCAATATTTTACTTCGTGCTCTTCCTACTTAGAGATGTTTGTACAAATTTATGCAATTTCGTGTTCCCGTCTAATTGTAAATGTAGGTACGTTTTAACGTTGTTATTTTAGCTTCATATTTTCGTACTTTGCAAAAGCTTTGCATTCCATATTTAGCGAGTTTCTTTGTGGAATTAATGAGAATTCTTGGGGAGACGCTCGAGGGGGCTCTCGATGTAATCTGATTTTCGCCCTTAGCGTCTGAAAGAGTTTTCAATTTCTAGCTTCTATATTAATTTAATTAATCGTGTGCCGTAGTAGCTTTTATTGTGTTGATATTGCAATATGGTACAATTTCGGTAAGTCCATATTTTTTAGTTAAACCAGAATACTTATATCGAACGATACACTGTGAACGATTTAAGCAGATATTTTAGAAATTTTTTTCAGCTTGTTATAAATACGCGACGCCCTCGTTATCGCAAACTAAAATAATTTACTGTTGTCGTGACCGATCTGAAAGAAGAAGATGAATTACCGGTACAAATATTTTTAATTTTCGATGGGTTATTTAACGTTAAAGAATAGTGAATCGAAATTGACAAATATCTTTTAACACTATATTTCGTACAGTATTAGGAACCTTTAACAAGCAGATAAATTTCCGTCAAAATTGTAATCCTATTAAGCTCCAAACGTCCTGACAGATCCTTCCCATAATTTCTCGAGCTCTTGGCAACATGTCAGTTTCACATTTGTGTCTCTCACACTCCTGCTGTTCGTCCTACAGGGTTAAGTGCTACGCCTCGACGTCACTTTATTACTATTTCGTGATTTATATTGGACCATTGCGTCGTAGTTACCTTTGTATTAGTAATGTATTTATCTAATAGTCTCGTTAATGTCTGCACGTTCTTATATACCGTTTAATCGTTCTTGCAATTAGTCGAGAAAGGATGTTGAATGGATTTTTTTACTGAAAAGAGCTTTTTCTCCCTTTATAACAACACTGCCGGAATTTGAATATCGATTGTATTTTTTGTGTGGCCGAATAAAATAAAGCACAAATGGATTTATATAAAGGAGCCTTCATTAACGTAATGAAAGCGTGCATGATTTAAAGTACCTAATAAATTAGTATGAGAGCTTAGAGCTAAAAACCTGTACGTAGTTGGTCGCTGTTTGTTGTTAATTTTTTTTTCATTTGATAATAAATACGCTTTTTAATTGACAGTTAACAGAATCGGATTAGACACGCTATTATTCATTTATATATCTATATAAAACAAATTTGTTTTATAATGTAAAAGCGTATGTTAAGTCGACTTATTGAATTTTATCTTAATCAATATGGGCTCCTAATAAATTATCAATTTTCTAAATAGTTTAACTTCCATCGGGACGACATCGATATTACCTCGTTTATATCATTTATGCGTAAACACAATTTTTTTTGAAAGCCTAACTAATAATTTTTTACAATGCTAAATTTTGATCCACTGCCGTTTAAATAATATATTTATGAAAATCACAGAAGGCTCGAATAATTTGAACTTAAAACGACAACATTGATAACTCCGTGCGTATTAAAAACCGTGTTTTGCACAATAAGTGCGATTTTGATCATTTCCGTCTCTACATTTATTAGATGAACGAATGGTGCTTATCTGGAGAGAACTTCAAATGTATTGTAGACTGACGTGAGTAAATATGCATAATATATGACACTACAAAATTCCTGTGTAATTGAAGTTTTTCGAACTCGAAACGATTTTGAGCTTTTTGTTGAAAATTGAAAAATATATATATATGAAATCTCGATTGCGAAATTAATTGTGGGTCTTAGAAATTAACAAATCCCTTACATAATAAACCTCAAAAGCGAAACCGCAAAAGAAGAAAGAGCAAAAGCTCTTAAAACATCGTTAATTTTTCTTTCTTGGAAAACGTTACAAATCCAAATTTTTTACTTTATTAATTGAGCAGTTTATTCGTATTCTACTTCTCCAATAAAGAACTCGTTATTCAATTCTCGGTTAAAATTCAAAAACCTATTCGATTAAATAATATTTTCCGCTTTAATTTCATAAGAAAATTAGGTGTTTTTCCTTCACAAAATTTATAAAATAATAATAGCCGAATAATTGATTTAAACGCGAATCTTTTTCGTTTAAACCATCGCCAACGCTATCGCGAACGAGACGTATCAACATTATTGCTAAGTTTACGAGGGTGTAAAAGCGCACTCGAAAACTACGGTTTAGTTTAATAAAGCAATCTCGGACGTAACAAGAATTCTAGAATTAATATTATACTGAGCTCTAACTTTACCGCAATGGCTGGAGTTTCATTAGTTTAAATCTCCTCGAGTCCCGTTCACATAACTAATTATATATTAGTGTTGGTTGCTACATCGGCGGTTTCGCTTTTCATAGACGACTTCGACGTCAAGACGGGCAAGACAAACTGCGGAAGAGTTGTGGATCGATATAATCCAGGGAATCCTTATTCCGCCGAAGTTTGAGGAAGATATATTTCTAGAAGGAAACGATCTTTCTTATTATAAAGTTTTTGTTTTCGGCAACACGCAATAAAATTGTCTAAATAAATAATTGGCGAATTCGCTTTAGAAAATTAAAGGATGGAAAATAAAGCGGGCGATTCAAAGATGAAAAATAAGTTTGCGTTAGTTGCTCGGATTTACTGATATATTGTGACGATAACAGTAGATGATGCCATTTGTATGTTGAGTTTACTGTTCAGAAAAGTACGTAGTCGACGGCAGTTACATTTAATATTCGTTCTTATAAATTATTTAAATGTTACGTATGTGTAATTCATACTTTGGTGGTTTCGTTTTTTTAACCTAACTTGGAAATTCTGGCGTGAATTGGGAACTAGATGAAATAAGGACAAATTCCGAGACATTGTTGTAATCTGGCCGAAATAAACTCATTTATTGTGCTGATGTCGTTATGTTCATAATTATAGCGTACTTAGTACTAACCATTGCCCATTACATAGTAATCTAATAGAGTTAATTCTAGTTTAGGTAGTTAAGGTAATGGGCGTACACGGAGCGAGGATATAATTTTGAATGCTTTTTACAATTTCTAATAGAGTCGTTTTATATTATAGCAGCTCGAAATCATAAAAAAAAATCAAAATTGTATCTTTTTTTTACGATGATTGTTACTGTTGAAGCGTACGATGATATTATGTAGGAGTATATTTTAATGGGGGTTATAAAATACCGAACAAAGTGAGTGTCCAGATCCTTGCGATTATTAAGATTTACACATACCTACTATGAATTTGTTAGGCACTTCTGGGTGCTTCTATAAAAATATAGTTGAGCAATTTATATCGGACATGTGAAGTATAAAAATCGGTACGTATGTTGTTAAAATAATATTTAACACAGCATACTTGATGAAAATTTGTTCTTTCGCGGATCTTTTGTGAAAAAAAACGCAAATCGATTTTAATCCATATCGAGTAATTTGGCCGCAATTAACACTAAATCGTTTTTTGTTTCGAGTTTTCGAGATAAATTTTAAACACGCTTATCTTATTGTTAGATTATGGTCCTGGAATTATCCTGGAAATTCGTAGATAGTTAGGACGCACTTTTTATGCGCGTTTTTAAATTTTTGATTACAGTTGCAGCCTAATGTTTGAAAATATATTCAAATGTTTTGCTCGTGTTATTTTTATACGGGGCGTTGGGTAGAACTATGTAGGCATCTTTTAATTTGTCACTAATCGACATTTTATAAATTCTTTTTATTTTTATTACTGCTTTATCTTATTGTAATTATCAATTAGAGTGGTTTTTGCCAAACAATAATTAATAAACATGTTCAAAGTCGTTAATGCTGATGTTATTGGCTTGGACCTCATTACACTCAAAACATCACAATCGACGGGATGTTTTGTAAACTAGTTTGTTTTTTGTTACGAAATCCCATCGTTAATGGCATGTACCATAACATCATTAGAAACAGCATAAAACATAAATTATTTAACAGCAACTGAACGCTATTAACGCGTGGTTTTTGTGTAAGTCCAGATAAAGTTTTAAATTTCTAAGTTGTATCTACTTTTTTAACTCCTGTGGCTTATTGTATTAATTAATTAGATTGATTGTCTTTGTACTAAGGCATGTACGGTTCAACATTTTCTAAATGACTTTCTCTATCGTCCCTTAAAATAACTGCATCGTTCTACTTAACTACCCTGTGTACTTAAAAGAAATCATTTTCATAAAATTACAATAATTTTTTGTTAATGATAATATATTTCTCATGGAATTTATAACAATAGTTTGTAATGAGAGAGTAAATAAAAGCAATTAAATTTCACAGTTAACAGTTACGCAATGAATGTTAAATAATAATAATAAATTATAATTTTTCTATTATTTAGTTTATATTTAGGGAGTGAGATCGAATACTTAACGTTGGATACCTACCGGGGTCATTGAGGGAAAATTTATGAAGATCGTGGAATATTTTCTTCAAACCTTTTATAATTTAAAAATTCAATAACAAAAACTAACAAAAAATAAATGAAATTTAAATTAATTTTTAGAGTGATCAAGGCACACACGAAAATGTAATAGAAAACACAAAAATGATGCAAAAAAATTGAAAATAAGCTCATTTATTATTTTTACACAAAATATAAAAAAGAAATACACAATAAACATTAAAAAAGTATATAAAATTAAATTGTATTTAATTCAGATTAGTGTATAATTCGGTTTATATAGTGCACGCACTGTAAGCAGGCAGTTTCACTCCATGCTAATAGCGTTGTTTGTAAAAGCATTCAATTGCTACAAACACAGTGGTCGTCAGACCTGATGTTTGTAAGCTGAATAATTCATAATTTAGAACTGAATACAAATATGTACTTGTCCTTTACACTTTACTCCTTCATATTCAGCGTAATCATCAACTGAAATTTGTAAAAATTTGAACTTTCAATCAGTAAACTGAAACACACGAAATGGTCACAACTGCTACCGGTTTTGCAATAGTCACTTGTCTTCGTCGTACAGTATTTTACCCATCAGCCGCTAAGTATAGTGCCAATAATTAAACTAAAAAATGACTAATTCTCATAATTTATCGTTAATGTTGCACATTTACTTACAATATAAATAACATGTTTCGAGCCGATCTTTCCATCTTCAGATAAATTTATCGGGACGTGGAAAGATCGGCCCTTATAATCAAATAAACTTTTCGAACAAACTTATTGCAGTCACGTCTAATAACTCGCATTTCTTCAATGCCACGGTGCGGTATAAACGTTATTACGTCGTTGGTGAAACGGACAACTTACCCACTTCATTAATTTATGTCTCGTATTTACATTTTCCTACATGCACCGTGCTTTTCCCATTCGATCGCGGTCGGGTTTCACTTAATACTGGAATTTGTTATCGAAATTCATTATTCTGTGTAATTATTTCTGCTAGATTTCTTGTTAAACACGAATCACGTGTCTACGCACAAAAGTTAAATGGAAATGATTTATTCGAAATACCATAACACATATAAGCTTCGTCGCCGACACGCGATGTTTGTTGATTAATTACGGCAGCGCATGTAGATATTTTACACATTGAAACTAGTTTTTTTTAATTGCATTTTAAACATGCGTTATTTACTAAATGTCACATTATAGTATAGGTAGGTGTGGGTGATATATTCCTGATAAATCTGTACAATCGCAGATGGCTTAGACCGGCTTAGGATTTATAAGGGTGGATTTATTCACCGCAACCCCAGTTTTTAAAATATCGCCTCAGTTTAAAAAAAATCGTTCGCTTTTAGTTCTACGTGCACAAATTCCAAACCCCGCTAAACAGCGCATCGTTCGGGGGTTTCGAAAAACTGCGTGCAGATCGTTTTTTCCCAAAACACTTTGGATTGCTTAACGAGAAATATATCATCCCCGGGGATTTTACTAACTTCACGAACAATTTAGATTTAGGTCTTGGGACATTTTTCCGCTGTACTTGAAACTGATTTAAAGAAATCGCGAAAGCTTTCGAGGTAACGATCTTTACGATATTCAGAATTGATTGAAATGGACGTGTTGTTACGTACGTTTAAAACTTGTTACGCACACCTACCTACGTGCGTGTATCTTTTATTTACGTAATGTTTAGGCATTTGAGAATCGGATAATTTTATTTACGATAGAATGCGTTTAAATGCTCGGCCGAATAACGGCTAGTGTTAAATTCGGGGAAAGTGGAAATAACAAAACGTATTTAAATAACTTTACAGTTTGTTAATTTTACGAGCTGTAAAACTTGGCGTGGATTTATTTATAGAGCTCACACATCTTTGTTAATTAAAGATAATGGCGTGGTATTTTCTGATTTTAGGTCAAAACTTTATTGAATTATCCAAAGTTACCATCAAATGGAATACCTTTTTCTTGTAATTGAGACTTCATTATTTTCTACTGTTGGTTTTATAATTGAATTTAAATAAGTTTTTAAACCGTAAAAAATCGAGTTTTCTTACCTACCGAATTGTCTTATTTATTTGTTCAGTTAGATACCTATTCTTTGAATAAAACATATAAATAGTTGTATTTTGATGTTTATGAATATTGTTGCTTATTTCACAATTTAATTGTTAATTTGCTTAAAAGTTAAGAATGATATTGTTGTTCCTTCAATGAGTAACTGTGCGGCTAAAGAATTCTTAAAATATCATTTTTATTAGTGACAATCGACATTTTAAAGATTTACAGCCGTAAATTACGTAACAATTATGCAACAATCGTTTCTATGTAAATAAACATGGATTTAGTAACTACGAAATGTAATCAAATGTGTATGCTGACGACTGTTAAAGTATTTAAAGAGCGCTTTTTAAAATAATTAATGTTATATCAACCTTTATAATACTGTACAGTTTTTATGACACATATGGGGGGGGGGGTTATTATTAACCCCAAAACTCTTCACTACGTAGAATCATGATTATCGCGTAAAAATTGTATTCCAAGCTTATAAGTGAACACAGACGACCTGAAAATAAAAAAAAAAATAAAAAATTAAACTGCAGACCGATAACAGTATAAACATTTATCAATTTTCCGTTTCTGCTGATATAAGCGCTTTTAAGGGAGAAATCGCTTCCAAAAGCAAAATCCACATGGTTTTAATTGTTCAAATATTTTATAAACTTTGGAAATATAAAATCCGTTCGCGCGCAAGCCTCGGCATCAAATTTATATGTCCCAAAACCCTTTTTTTTTCATTTTTCCCAAAAGAAATGCATCTTTCGGAAAATTACGTTTACTAGATAAATATTCTCGAGATTATTTTTATGAGAATGAAAAACAAAACATCAACGGTATTCCTTTTTTTTCCAGCCTATCGTTAAAGGAAGCGCTATGCCCTGAAAACCTGCGATTGGGCCGTTTAAATAGTACGCAGTGTTCTCGTCTCAAGTTGTTCGTGTTCCCCTTGTAAATGCGTTTGGGTGGTTTTAGAATTAAAATAATCTCGACTGTTGTTCGCAAAAGTTTTTTATCTCGGTCATAAATGGCACAAAAATCGGAATAGTCACGTGGATTATTTTACTGCCAAACAAAATTAACTTTCAATTATCCAATGGCATGCTCGAGTCATTTTGAACTGAAAATGCACTTAGGCGGTTTCGGCTCTAACCACTTTATTTATATAGACTTAGGGCCGATTCTTTCATCTTCTTATAAAAAATGACCGACAGATATTTACCATAGAAACGTTTGTTCGTACAATTATTTGTTAAATGATATGTCAGATGAAAGATGGAAAGGTTAGCCCTTAATATACATAATATTAATAATGATTATTACAACATATTCGAGTTTCGTTTGGGATTTCCGAAACAAACGGCAATTAGGGCCCTCTTGAAAACTTTCCTTTAAGACGAAGATAAAACAATAGTAGTATTCGTCGGTTAATCTTTCTTCCTTGTAAATAATGGTTTACTGGGATACCGCAGTTTTTGCTTGCGACGTTCATTCTTTAGAAAACAGGGAATAAGAAAATATTAGAACTTAATCTAACAATCAGTTTTGTTACGTCGAACTATTTAAACGCGAACATAATGGGACATTAGGGGTTACTATCAATCACCGTAACGTCTGTTTGAATGTTAGATTGATGATCGTCACAAATAGCGAGAAGACTGCCGGAACAGACCACTTGAACGAGTTAGTTAATGGGATCCTAATTCTACATGCAAATGGAAACCGACTGATGTAATTATCCACTTGAATAATTCAATTATTGTTTTATTAACAATCTTAGCATTTGAAATTAAACGAAGTTAATTCATTTTCTCTGTCATTTTGTGAATTTTAATGAGAAAAATCGCGTAAAATCAGGTAATTTAACGTCGCAACAATGAGCTAAAAATCTTAACTAACAGCAGAAATTGAATTACATTGTCCCTATCTCGATCTCGACCTCTGGCTTTAATAAGATTAAACAACTCTCCGTTATTCATGGCAGTAGTTAAATGTAATCTAAAACATCGATAAGTGCATCAATATATTGCAGCATTTCGGCGTAACATTACAAAGTTGTAGGAATCACGTTTATGGGACGACAAATTAAGTTGGCTAAATCTGTAAATACAACATACTTATTACACTGAACTGAATGCGGCAAACTTCAGAAATCAGTATAGGTACGTTTTCTTTGAAGTGAAAAGTAATAAATTCTCGCTAATTTGAGATGTACATGAACAAGTACAATTTTAAAAATTATCGAGAAATAGATACTTATCGAGATACTAATTTAGAAATCGATATTTCATTTTCTTTGACATTTTTATGATATGCTCCAATAATTTATTTCAATTACTTGGATGCTATAAAACTAAAAAAAATATTTCAATATCTTTTGTGTTACAGAATACTTATACTAATGCCGATAAACTTCTGGCGGCTGCGGAAGAATTAGCGCACACCGGCGAATGCGACGCAGATGAGATCTACTCCGTGGCTCACGAACTGGAGGCCCATGTAACTTCCTTCGCCGCCAGGGTTGAACAACGCCGTCGTCGTTTAGATCTAGCGGTATTGTTCTACACACACGAAAAGGAACTTAGTACTTGGGTTGATGAACTTCGACAAGAATTGCAAGGAGACGAAAGCGTGGCTGAAAGTTTAGACAATACCGAAAGGCTTTTGGAACAAACTGCTCAACATCGGGATCAAAGTTTGGATGCTTGTGCTTCCACGATTGCTCAAGGTGAAGCGTTGCTACAAGAATTAAGGTGAGTAGTACCTTATTGTTTTGTATATTAATTTTATGTGTCAAAATGCGGAAAGTTCCACAATTTATTGTTTTCTCCGGCATAGAAAAGTTTCTGCTGCCTCATTGTCACTTTCAGATATATTTTTATTGTAACATCCGAAACAGCAACATCTACGTTGTACCTACCTATTCTTTTGACATTAATATTATAATTGTATTCGTATAATTTTATTATTTCGTTAAAATAGCTGAGAAAGCTATTAGCTTAGGTGTGATCACAATTTTACTCAAAAGAAATGAAAACAATACTGAAAAACTCAACGACATACGTGCATATCAAAACTTATGTTTAAAACGGTCATACCTATATCGTAATAAACAAGATGTTAATTTTCTGGAAAATTTGGAAAAGTCGGGGAATTTTATTTTGATCCTGGAAATCGGAAATGTCAGGAAATTTATTAAATATTGGGAAAAAACGTGTCGGGGGAAAAATCACACTTACACTTCCTCTTTTTTTATAAATTATACATTATCTATATTTTGATTAATAAATAATAAGTTAATTAGTAGTCATTTTTCCAAGTTTATGTTATAAATGGCTGTTTCGGATAAGTTGACGAATTCGCCAAGTGACAAGACGACAAACATTTTGAAAATGGGCTAATATCAAAATACATTTAAAAAAATTAAAATCCTGATTTATGTATTTTTTTAATACATACATTAAATACAGACTAACACTGCTGACGCTGCGCCTGCTACTTATCTGTAACAGACTATAAGAAAAAATTAGAAACTTCTAAATTTTTCTTTCTATTACCTACCTTTTTCTCTCTATCGCTAATTTCCAACGTAGATTGCGTTGACTGCGAACTTGCATTATTTCGCTAACCACTGTGATCGCGAATACGCGCGTAAGATAAAATTTATTTCGCGAAATTGGACCGTCGAATGTTTGAGGGGAGCCCTAACCGAGTCCCTATCCAATAGCCTAACCAAACTCTATTTTCAGAGAATCTCTGTCAGGGCTTAAAGGTCTATGTATTTACACTTTATAAATACATGGAGTTAGTCGACAAAGAAATATCCTACCATTCCTCGTCGTATTAATCCGTTTTGTTTGTAATCCTTTTAGAGAACACAACACTCGCGCACTCACACGCAATATGGCCTTGTTAACCGAACGAACACTCCTCGCACACACGAACAATACAACGCCGTAATTTAAAATTAGAACTACTGAAACAACCACTACCACTCTGTACCACTAACGCGAAAGATCTGAAGCGGTTTTGCCGGAATTCTATATATAAATGCATTCGAGTTATTACGTGAATACTAGGAAATCCCGTTTTTATAAAAAAAAACATTCAGTTGTTTGTTCGCCTCCGATAAGGTACGAGAGTAGGTGACGCGCATGTTTTATTAGTTGCTTTGTATTTTATCGGTCGCATAAAAATGCGATTAAACTTTTATCTAGTTTATGGTTTGTAATAGGGAAATTTTCAATGCTTAAGGACACGAATAGTTTTTAAATTAAAAATAGAGCAATTTTATAATTTTGCGATATAAAGGCAGTAGATAGCGATTATTCAAACAATTTTATTGCAGAAAAAATACATAATTGTAAAATAAATTTCTTAAAAAGTACATATTTTAAAAATTTTCGGTCACTATTTGTATATTCTTTTTCAAACTCTATTGCGACCCCTCCATATCTACTAATTTTTTTGTTGAATGTGACGACCATTTTAAAACTCGAATTAAAATATTGCGATGCAAATTTGAACGAATCTGATGTATTCTGAAGAAACCATCGATCCATCGCATTACGTATTATTACCCAAGTATATATTTACGATACGAAATGAAATTCAATAAGGAAATGTTTGTCTAACCGCACGAACCAAAGTATAAAAAAAATTATCCTAATTTGGACGGATTTTGTCGTTACGGAAGGTCGCGACCCTACATTTACATTTTATCGATATTCCGAAATGACCATTCAGGAGCTGGTTTAATAAAATTCTGTTGCGGATGCTTTCGTTTTCATTCCAATATGTGGTGGCATGGTGTGTTCAAAAAATAAGATTTCATTTTAAATAGTTTCCAATAACTAGAGTAGGTTTTTTCTTGTTTAATCTGCAACTTTCCATAATAGGATTACTTAATTATTAGATTGATACAAATGACCCCTTATGAGTTTACGTTTTTCAGAGTGATTGTGGCGAAGAAATTAATTACATCTTTTTGTGGTTATTAAATTATGTACCTACTGGTAAACGTTTGTAACAACGAACGCCGGATACCATCTAAATTCTAAAGGACGTGCTTCCAAGTGGAAACCATTTTCGAAGCTTACTTTATACAAAAAGCAATTAACTAGTTAATTACAGGGATGTCCTTTTAAAGATCCAATCTATTTATTCGGATTTTCTAAATAACGTTGTAATAATTTTTCCGATACAGTTTTATAAAAGGTTAATTTATTTTTATTTTTTAGCGAACAAAGTGCACGAACTTACGGCGACGTTAGCTTTTTAGTTTAATTACATATGTATATCTTGACCTTTTTCTAAGGCCTTTGTCAACGTTTTACAATATAAATTGATATTGATGACAGTTACTTATTTTTTTTTATTTTTTTTATTTTTGGTAGGTATTCATTAATATTAATTTATAGTGTAAAAAACGCTGAAGACCTCAGAAAAAGTTCGAAATATATATACATTATTAAAATAAAAAATAAGATCGTTTTCTATTGGCTACAGATATTAGAAATAATTAAATAAGTAATACAATCAAATATTTTATTTTTATAAACAAAAAAGCTAACGTCGTTGTAAGCTCGCATACTTTGTTCGCTAAAAAGTTCATTTTAAATAGCGTTTCTTTCTGTTTCTACTTTTTATACATCTGCATATTGTCTTATTTTACTTGACAACAAGATACATTGCGATTATCGAAGTTCTATTATAAATATTAATTAAAATTACGTAGGGTTATTCCACATCAAATCAACACACTTTTATTAAAAATTGTACCTCGCCATCTCAGATTTTGATCAAATTTGGCACAGAGATAGCCTCCATATAAATTAAGAAAATTTCAAAATTTTATTAAATATATTAACCCGTTTTGGGGAAAAATCTAAAATCGCATCAACGATATATTTTTAAATTGCCGATGCAGCTCGCCTAATTAAGTTAGAGCGGTGGGACCGGTGCTATTTTATAGCATTTTTTCTGACCTTTCTTATGATAGGCAACACAATAGGAATTATGGGGGAGTTTTTTTGCAAATTTGAATGCGAAAACTTTGATTTTGAATTTTGAAAAAAGTGCGTCCTCGAAATTTTTCAAAAAGTCCTCGAAAACAGTTCTTACTAATTTTAAATTATTTAACAAAGTTTAAAAGTGGGATGAGAATAATGAGTTCATCGTTAAAATAATGTAAAACAAAATCCCTTTATTTTTAGGAATTCTTTGCCCTATTCTTAACTTTTAGAAATAAAATTTAAACGTGACGACATTGAAAACCGTAAAATCGATGTTTGGGACATTACATTATTAAGTGTGGTTCCTAATCAAATGAAATAATTTATGCAGAATTAACGATACTGTCTATCTTATTGTTGTACGTAGCACCTTCGTATTTTGTTAATTTTTAATTGTTTATTCGTGTTTTCCATTTAGTAATTTAGTAATTGTTTTTACGTTACTTATTTTATCAGAAATAATATCGTATTTTAATTTTATAGTAGTAGGGCATGTTGTAATAAAAAGAGTGTATGTTGATGTTGCTTTGGTAGATGTGTATATATATATATATATATATATATATATATATATATATATATATATATATAAACTGTTAATATTCAGAATTATTGCTTAAAATTTTATTAACCAATAATGATCTATATATGCTTTTATACCGTGTAAAGGCAGACAAGTGTGCTCTGTGCTTTATTTTGCTGTCTATGTCGAGTGTGTTCACGATTTTATCGGTCTGAATAAGCGCATACAGGAATGCACTGAATTGGTACGGAATTGGAAGACATAAGTGTCTTTGTAAATGTAAAAAAAAAAGAAGAAACTAAATTGTTGATGCACAATAGACCATGATACTGTCATATACAATTTTGAAAATAGAAATTATGTTATAAAAAAAACAAATACATCCCATTGTGTTTATAAAAATATGCGGTTTTAATGTACACATACAATTTCCGTTTCTCGTATACAGCGACTTTAAAATAATGTTGGAGTTAAGATTATGAATAGTGACATAGATTTATCGGCAAGTGAATATTGTTGATGATGGGTAGATCGTGTACTCTAATTAAAATAGATATGACAACTGAAGTTTATATCAAATAAATGACCTCTTAAGATCGCCAGTACGCCTAGAAAATCTATTAGGTAGCTAAAAGCATCGGTTTTAGATTCAGTCGATTAAAGTAAATTCCAGATGCAGAAAAATTAAACTCGTTAAATTAAAAATTTAACTTGGAAACTCTGTTTCTATAACAACACATCTTGCGGTTGTAAACTTGTATTTTTTCACGTAACGGACGCTAGATTAACTGGTTCAAGGAATTAAGTGGCTGCTCAAAGAGAAATTCTAATTAGCTTTTATATCTCTATACGTGTGTGTAAAATAATCGTGAAAATTATTTATTAAATTTATTCAAAGATGGAAAAAAAATGTCGTTCTTTAAAGCAAAAATGTTGCGTAAGACAGTTTTTCGAGCAACTAAAATGTTTGATTTGATGGATGGGAAGGTAAACTGGTAAATACTTATTGTTGGACTGAGAAATTCTGTTTATATTTAAACTTATTTTATTATCTGAGGAAATAAAGAGTAAATGGCCATAGATTGAAATGTTTATATTAATCTATTAAACAATGTTCACTAAAATATACATACAATGAATATGAATAGGTAAGTATAGATGCTTAGCTACGAAAATTACATAAATGATCTGAACCGTACTATCAGAAAATATATCATACTTGAACTGGACCGTTAACATTCCGATTTTATAAAAAAGACAAATGGGATAAATATTGAATTAATTGCAATTGACAATAATTACAACAAAATTTATAGGTTTTGAAGCGAAATATATTTATTGTTCTAACTATATCTGGTCACAAATGTTCACCGGTTAATATGGTGTTAATCCGTTTAGAGCCCAACGAAAATTTGGTAGCCATATTGTAATAACATCGAAAATGCGGTAGACGTTCTGTCATTCAAACTGTAACGTTAATAACTTTTCCATTGTAAATGATTAATGAAGGTAATCAATCAAATTACATTCGGTTTGTGTTTAACTTCCTCTCGATTTTCAGGTTTGCACCAGCAAACGGATCAGTAATTGATAGTCTAGTTTAGATTTTGTTTTGCTTCAATGGAAAATCTAATTTTAGGCAGCATATAAATGAAATAAATTTTTCTCAAAAAAGTTTTCTTTTAAGTTTGTATTCGGTATGATGTCAAGTGGAAGTTCTTTTAAAAGTTACTTATCATTTTTCGAAATACACACATTTATTTGCTTATGCTATTTTTTCCTTTATCTAAATTTTATGTGGTTGCCGCAAACTTACGTAGGTATGCCGTATACGCTCAAGAAATATCCGCGGTCTTCGGCAAGGAATATAATGAAAAAATAGTGGCCCGTGTAATATTTGCACTAGTATTTTTTTTAAATCTATATTCATCTGTACCTTTTACCTTTTCATTTTTCATTTTGAATCGAACAAGACTGTACCCTTAGTATCATTTCAAAACTTTCGAATTGTTTGTGATTTACACGTATCGCAAAGTTAATCCGGGGGCGTTGTATATCTATACGGTAAAAAAATCACATTCATTTTTCACTTTCCAATTCTGAAATAGCTGTTAAATTTCCTTTAAAATTGTTTTTATAATGTTTAAATATTACGGTACCTTATTGTGCTCGATAGTTACCTATATATCGTAATTATACTGTATAATTTTTGCTAGTTCCAGATACGAAACAATGCCGGCTTAATTGCCCACTAACAGTGCTTTTTCGGGCGTGAAGGTTACTATTATATAGAATTTGTTGAAACCATGATCAAAATCGACACGTCCGTCTTCTGTATGATTACACGTTAATAATTATTTAATTAATTAATTGCGGATAGAATGTTTTCATTTAGGAGTTTTAGTCGAGTTTTTTTAAGGCCACCCAACTAACCTATTTGTTCTCCGTCTAAACTAGGATTAAATGCTTTTTCAGTTGGCTTGCTTTTTACTTTTACTATCAGATTCGTGTTCTGGGAAAAAAGTAATTATTATTTTTAATTTTATTAATAGATACAGATTACCTATGTACTGTAAGAATAGATAGAAATAACATTAATAGAGGGCCGGTTTTTGAATCGCCAGTTAACTCTGACCATCGTTCAATCACCATAGAAACAATTGTTTCTAATAATCATTTTTATGGTAATTTATCGATGGTCCCAGTTAACAACTGACTATAATAAACCGGTCCCTGTTGGTTTATTCTGTAACAAATCTGTAATTTTTACCGGTTTGTTAACACGTTAGCACCATGAAAACGTATGACATAAAACATTGTTTGTTAATTTTCTTACAGTCCTATAAAAATTACAGATAAATTTCGAATTTAATACATTTTTATTTATCTATCTTTTGATCATTATATTAACTACAAAAAAAAGAATTATTAAGGTTAAAAATTAACAATTTTGAGTAGATATAACTTTCCAAATGCGTAATAGTTATATTGTCTACCAAACGTAGAAATAGAAGCGTCATGTTCAAGTTTTGGAAACGACCGATTGAAATTGACATTCAAAATCAATTTTAAATGATAATATTTTCATTGTTGCAAGTCTTAATTTAATTAAACATCACTTTAGGTTTTAATATGACGAAATGATGGGTACCTTCTATACCAGTGGTCGGCAAAGTGCGGCTCCAGAGCCGCATGTGGCTCTTTATTTTATTTAGTTTTATTTAGTGTAATAAAAGTTTACTAAACAAGCAGATTTGGCTCCCAATTTTTTTAAAAATTGTTGTAATGTTCATATTTGGCTCTTTGGCTAATTAGTTTGCCGACCACTGTTCTATACTGACCAATTTCAATTTAAATTCAAATGTAGGGGATGCAATTGTTTCTACGAAACGATTGTTACGGTTATCTTCCGCGTAACAGTTAAACCAAATCCGTTTAACTCGTTATTATAAATTTAACTACTTAGTCTTACTTTTCTTGGAAAGCCATTATTAAAAGTCAAGTAATCCGTATATTTAACAATTTACTTAATTTATGTTTTTGAATTTTTTAAATAACTTGACTAATTTTCTACTATTTATAATTTATAAACTTTAGTAATCCCACTTCTGTTTTTATAAACTCGATTATAAAATATATTCTTGAAACTAACAGTAAAACTTGAACTGATTTTATTTTTATGAACTACTGCAAAATAGTTTTACGCATTCTAACGTTAGCTCCGTCCTTCACTTCGGCTTCATATAAGCATTTTCACGTTTTGTGTGAAAAATCATATTTTACAACTGTCTTATTACATAAATAGTTATTAGATACCTATCTATTATGTGAAAAAGTGGTCAATAATCGTTATCGTTACTTATTATTAGTAGTTGTTTTTATTTTTGTTTTATTGAAAATAGCACCCTTTTCAAATAATTAATTGAGAATAACATATCAAATCAACTATCATTAAGTCGGACGACTACGAAATCATCATAACAGCTGTTTTTGTTAATAAAGCAAATTTATTTACTGTCGATTTCTATAAATTAATGACAGTGACATGTTTATAACAAGAATGTTATAATTGTTTATAAGAGAAAGTGAATTTAAAATTCAACGATTCGGTTAAAACTTCAGGAAAATAAGAAATGTTTAGCATAATGTTTACCTACGTATAAGTGATATATATATATAATGTATATATAAACCTTTAGCAATTTGAAATTTCTAAGTTTACTTAATATAATGAAAGCGATAATTATTAAAAAAAAAGAAACAACAATAAGTAAGGTATCGTTTGTTATCAGTAAATGTAATATTATGATTAATAGACACGTAATATGTGTTGCGTGCAATTTTAATAAATTTATTTCTAAGATGAAAATCTCGACAGTTTAAAGTACATAAAATATGAATTGTATAATTGTTAAAGATCAACTTTTTGTCGATGCGCCCGTTACATTAGAATTAGCAAGTTTTAAATGTACCTAAAGCTTCGTAAATAATGCAACTGTCAACTGTTTTCTTTGCGGAACCGTTGGGTGCTCTTTAATTGCCATTAAAATGAAATATTTCTAACACTTCGTGTAGTAAATATTTGTTAAGAAAATTTGTTCGCAAATTGTGTTGCGTATGCGTTCGTGGGGTGCGATTGCTTCATTGATTATGCAGTTTAGGTTTTTATATTAAAATTTCGTTGAATTTGAGTGAACATACTAACTTCGATTCGATCATAATGATTGAATAGAAATTGATTTTACAACAACATTGCATTAAATAATATCACAATAAATTACGTTATGTATAAATTGCAAATATGAAGTTTCGTTGACACAAACGGTCATTTATCTACTAATTTAACGCATAAAAAACGAAAGATACAAAGATGCAAGATGAAACTGTAGGTAGAATTCTTTATTCGTTCAATTTACAGGTAAATAAACGAAGACGTGGGAGATGCAATTTATATATTCAGCTTTTAAATGTATATCGGGTTCACTTTGGGCGGAGTTTTAACGATGCATTTATCATTTTCTTCTTCGCCTTTGTGTTTCTTAATTCCCTAAACATTTGTTTCGTTCAAAATAAATACAAGACCAATTGCGCAATGTCGACATGTCTTATATTATTATAGTGTTTAATAACGCTTTTTATTTAAAACCTGTTTTTATTTATATTACGTATTTTTAATAATTGTACACAAAATGTAACTAAAATTTTTAATTTTTTGTTTAAAGAGTAAAATATATATATATCTTCAAATATATATTACGATATATACTTAAAACATTTAATAACCACCATGTCCTTAAGGATAATTTTATTATAATAGAATAAATTATTTAAGAACAGAACTACATAATATAACGATTATTGTTCAATATTTTATAGTTTACGTCTTTAGAAGCGCAAACAGGTACTTACTTTTCAATTCATCCTGCTTTTGAATATAGGTATTTTAAGAGTAACTTCAGAAGCACGCGATATTTACAAATTACAAAGTCCTGTAATCCTATAGACCTATACTATGTGTTAATGGATTTAATATAGTATTTGCAAAAAATGATTAGATATGTTTCTACTATAAACTTTATTGTTACTTCATATAGTATATAGTGTGTCTCTGAAAGGTCTGTATAACGCTTGCCACAACTTACCTATATTGCAAATTGCATCATTTTCGCGATACAGCCTCTTAAAGGGAGACACGCGCTTTTTTCAAAATAGCTTATTAACGACTGAAATAGCTGCAAAATTTAAATGATTTTGACAAAAGTAATTCTTGAAGCAAATATTTAAAATGGAAATTAACCTTTTGAAGTTTTGAATACTGATGTTGAAATGTTGTAAAGTGTTCAGTTCAATTTTTTACGCTGATTTCTTTATGTGAGCATGTTCTTAATGGTAATCATTTTGAGTATTTGCTTTAAAAATTACCTCCTTTTGCCACAGTCATCTAGATTTTGCATGGTTTCTCCATAAATGGGCAATTTTCTTCATGATATGAGCACTTGTAATGACATAAACAAATGACTGCAAAATCTAGATGACTGACAAGTAGGTATGTAATTCTTAAAGCAAATGCTCTAAATGACTGCCATTAACACGTTCACATAAAGAAATTGCGCAAAAAGTTGAAGATCTTTCAGAAAAACCCTGTATAACGCGACTTATGTTAAGTTAAATCTGATATAGAAAATTTTATTAAAATAACTACCGAAATTTGACTATAGATGTACTCAAATCTAGACAACCATACCCGATGCTTACAATTACTAAACTGGAATTAGAATAAATTATGAACTATAGTGTTACGAGTAGCGTAATTTTATTTGTTTAAGCAATAAAAATGAATAACATTTCTACGTAATTTTTTAGAAAAAATACGAAAAATATTAAAACTACTAGCAAATTCTAAAGGTAAAATTACCACAGAAAATATGTATTACAGATTCATTTGGAGTCGATAATTCAAGACACAATAATTCGAATATAGAAGTGCCAGAATGTCCGCAATTTAGATCTCGCTCACAAACGAACAATATTGTTTCATTATTATACGTTTATTTAATATCTGAAATACGGATTGATCGTGTTTTATTTGATAAGAATTGCAAACCAATTTTGCAATAAATCGCTTTTGAGTTTTCATTTCCCCTAGCTTATATAGACGAGACGCTATTATCTTGAGCTCTCTATTTGAAGCTTCTTGTTTTGTTAAAAAAAGCTCTTGTCACTGAAGATCGATATCGAATACCTCACCCCACGAGGGATTTATTTCATCATTTACTCCGACTCTTAACGTTTTGACATTTCTAAAAGTTTCATTATGTATGCGCGTCTTTCGGGTACCTATTCATAAATTTTCATTTCGACAAGGAATTTATAACTATCTTTTGTTAACAATTAACGCAATCTTCGCGATCTTCGTTTCTGTAAAGGTATGTCTTCAGGTACAACTTATTAGATCTATCTAATTATATTTTAAAAATTTATCTTTCGACAAGAGGAAAATTAAATTTTTGATTTACCTCCGCTTCTACTTTCTTTATTTTAAAATGTTCTTTATCAGACCGTTTTTACGCAACTTTCAATTAACATCGCGTGTATTGAAAATTGTACACGTTGTGAATTTTAATAAATTTAAGTTACCTAGAATATATGGCGACCTACCTATACTTTCTCTGAATTGAAAAATTAGTTATTACAATAATATATATATATTCAAAAAATATAAAATGCACAATAGAATGAAATATCTTAAATTTTTTCAAATCTAAATCAAAATAAACAAATTATTTTAGCACATCTTTAAAATATTAAACATATTTTTATATCTAACAAATATCTATCTATGAAAATATTATTTAGATATGGAAATTATAAGTAGAATTAATTATATTGAAATCTTTTTAACATTAAGTGATGGAATTGTTCTCTGTCAGAAAAAGTGTTTTGGATAGATTACTAGCTTTAAGTAAATTTTTAAATTACGTAAAGTACTCATAAAACAGACATTTATTGTTATTGCTACTAATAAATATAAAAACTGGGGAAAAAAATACCTAATAAGTACCTATTTTAACTTACAATGTTGTTTTATAAATGTCATACACTTATGAAGTTGAATGGTACAGCGGTTTTTAATTTATGGTCTGCAGACCCCCAAGGTTTCGCGATGCCGATCCTTTGTAATAACAAGGGGTTGGCGAGGGCTTGAAAAATTAAGTGCTTTTATAGTTAAAATAAAGCGAAAACAATGTTTGTCTATATATTTAGGTTTTCACTTTTAGGTTTATTTACACGATCAGGTTAAATCTTGGGGAAAGCGACAACTAACAATATTTAAAGGGGATCTAAAGAGAAGCATCGGTACAATTGTGTAGTTTTTTTTTTAAATTTCAGGTAACAGAATTTATTACATATAAGTAACACTATATCAACGCTTATTATTATCGACAGATTAATAGCGATCAAATTCAAATGCCTTGGCATCGTCACAATGTTGAGTACTACGAAATTGTAACTGATCTTTTATTCTGTCAATGTGACAAAGCAAGTCCGATTTACAAAATTTAACTCTACCACATTGATAAACGACGCGCAGCATACCTACCTATTCACATTTTACTCTAGACTCGCTTATTTTATTATGTTGAAAGAGGTAGTAAAATGTTATAAAACAATTTACCTCGGTCTTGCGGACCGGCGTCTCCCGTTACAGTCCGTAAATCATTGAGGTTTCACTGTACTGCAATAAATAATTAATTGTTTATTTTCAGAATTGTTGGTGATATGGATACGACAGGATCAGTATCAGCAGTAGAAGCAGCGCTAGATCGATTAGCCAAACAAAGAAGCGATTTAGAAGAATTATGGTCGGCAAGAAAGTTGCGCCTCGATTTATGTTTAAGATTAAGAGTTTTCGAACGTGACGCCCTCGAAGTTTCATCCCAATTAGAAATGTGGTCCGAAGAACTTCAACATAGCGAATTAACAAGAGATGTAGCCAAAGCAGAACAGTATTTGAGACTTCACAATGAAAGTGTTAGTCAAATGCAGAACACGACGTTCCAGATTCTACAACAGGGTCAGGAGTTAGTGCAGGTTTTTGAAAATTCGGGAATTTGCATAATGGCAGATTCGCAGTATAATGCACAAACGAGAGTACAAGTATTATTGGAATTTTTACATGACCGCGAAGTAGATTTAGAAGACTTGGCCGAGGTGAAACGGGTAAAACTCGAACAGTGCATTCAGCTAAGTCAGTTTCAAAATGATGCTAATCAAGTAATTAGTTGGATTCGTAATGGAGAAGCAATGCTCATGGCTAGTTTTGCTATACCAAATAGTTTATCCGATGCCGAATTGTTAAAAAAGGAACACGAGCAATTTCAAGTGGCCATAGAGAAAACTCACACGTCTGCGGTACAAGTAAAATATCGAGCAGATTCTCTTATTAATGGAAATCATTATGATCCGCAAAGTATTAGGGAAATATCGGAGGAAGTGACTAAACGATGGCAACAATTGGTGACATGTGCAGAGGAACGACATAAGCTTGTGACAGCAAGTTTAAATTTTTATAAAACTGCCGAACAAGTTTGTTCAGTTTTGGATAGTTTAGAAAGGGAGTATAAAAGAGACGAAGATTGGTGTGCAAATGCTCATCAAGTTGGCAATGTCGATAAAGCAACTGCAATATCACAACTGATTAACAAACATCAGGAACAAAAGGAGGCATTTTTGAAAGCATGCACCTTAGCTCGAAGAACTGCAGAAACGTTTTTAAAGTATACCACAAGAAGTTTGCAATTTTACAATTATCCACCCGGTACGGGCAATCAAGAGAGTAGAGTTAAAGGCATTTTAGAAAAGCTATTGACGCAAGAAAATAAAGTACTTGAACACTGGACTCAACGTAAAAAGCGATTAGATCAGTGTCAACAATTTGTGTTATTTGAACGATCTGCAAAGCAAGCGATCGAATGGATTCACGATACCGGCGAATGTTATCTAACTACACATGCAACCAATTTGGGTAATTGCATCGAAGAAACTGAAAGTTTATTACGTGAACACAACGAATTCAAAGGTACGGCCAAAGAAACGAAGGAACGCGTTAAGTTATTAATACAGTTAGCCGATAGTTTAGTAGAAAAGGGTCATGCACATGCTAGTGCAATTAAACAGTGGGTTGCGGCTGTCGATAACAGATATAAAGACTTTAGTTCTCGAATGGATAATTATAGACAACAATTGGAAGATATGTTGGGCATCCAAGCCGAGGAGAGTGAAAAGAAGGACTTATCTATCGATCGAAACTCCGATCCTAGTTTGGAAGCTAAAGTGAAAGAAGCGGCCGCAAAAGAACTTAAGGAATTAAATGAGGAAAAACGAAAATCTGCAAGAAGAAAAGAGTAAGTTATTGTTAAGATTTTTAATATACTTTTCTAAATAATCCGTTTACAGATTTATTATGGCCGAACTACTGCAAACGGAGCGCACATACGTTAAGGACTTGGAAACCTGCATCAAGTATTTTCTTAAGGAGATGAGCAGCAACAACGGTAATGGTATTCCTTCGGCTCTTCTTAGAAAAGAAGATATCATTTTTGGAAATATCGAAGAAATCTACAACTTTCACAATTCGGTCTTTTTGAAAGAATTAGAGAAGTATGAAACGATGCCAGAGGATGTCGGACATTGCTTTGTCACTTGGGCCCAAAAGTTCGATATGTACGTGTGTTACTGTAAAAATAAACCGGAATCAAACACATTGCTTGTACAACACGGGGGTAATTTTTTCGAGGAATTACAAAAGAAACATAAAGTCGAACATCCTATAGCCGCATATCTGATCAAGCCTGTGCAACGAATTACCAAATATCAGTTGCTGTTAAAGGATCTACAGTCGTGTTGTCAGGAAGGTCAGGGAGAAATTAAGGTAAGCGAATTGTTGAAAGCCGCTTGTTTCGTTTTGATGCTACAATTTATTGTTAGAAATAAATATTTCGGTATTTGTTCTTAAAACGAATTAGTATCTATGTATCTGGGCTTCCTATTATTCACCTAGAAAATGTTAGTAGTATGTATTTAAAAACGTTAGACTAACACTTTTATTCACATAGAAATAACAGAAATCAATTTATGTCCATGACAAATTTGGATAGGACGAGATTGATTAATTGGGGAATGATAGCATGAATAATATTTCTATAAATATTGCAAAAGATTACTACATTCATAGTTCATAGGTGAAATATTACAAGATTAAATTTAGGAAATAACAAGTCTACTATACCCCACTCTTGCTATCTGTCTCCCCCATATTATTGGTACCTGTTCTTTCTTATTGTTAGTTAGGTGTGTGCTTTTTAGTCATACCGGTCCTATAATCTGTTGTAGATAAAAAAAAAAGGAAACTTAGGGTATTGTATAATAACTTATTGTAATAACTTTCAATTTTTTTGTATTAATTAATGTAAGATAAGTGATAAGATAATTTTCAGAACTTATAAATTTCCATTTATTCATAAATCATAAGTGGTTTTCTATATAGCTGTATAAAATATTAGTAGGTATTTTAAAAGGCATATCCAAATTAATTGTTTTTATTTCTGCACAGGATGGTTTAGAAGTAATGTTGAACGTACCAAAGAAAGCAAATGACGCTATGCATCTGTCTCTAGTGGAAGGATGTGACGTGTCGGCAGATAAATTGGGGGAAGTTGTATTACAAGATGCCTTTAGTGTTTGGGACCCAAAACAGCTTATAAGGAAAGGACGCGAGAGACACATTTTTCTATTCGAATTATATTTGCTATTTACCAAAGAAGTTAAAGATTCTATGGGCAAAGTTAAATACATATATAAAAATAAACTTATGGTATGGAATATTTGATTTTTTTTCGCGATAACGAGTTGATTTATTTTAATTTTTCATTTTCAGACGTCTGAACTTGGTGTAACTGAACATATGGAAGGAGACGAGTGCAAATTTGCAGTCTGGACTGGACGAGCGCCCATATCGGACTACCGAATTGTGCTGCGAGCATCGTCCTTAGATACCAAGCAACTTTGGGTAAAGAAACTGAGGGAGGTTATTCAGGAGACCTATTTCAGTGGAGCTTTACCGCTCTCTTTGCCGAAAAGTCCTGCAAAATTAAAACCTCATAGTCAACGTTCCAGCAGGTAACAATTTTCTTTTCGAGTTTGGTTAATTTTAATTTTTACAAGTTTTCTAATTGTCATTAAAATTCCAATTTTTTTTTAATTTCAAATTGGCATAAAATAAGTAATTTTAAGAAAAACAAATAGTGTCATATTAAATTAGGGCACATAAAACTATTAAAGGATAGGTTAAATTAAAATAAAAATGCATGCCGATGTTAATAAAAAGTTGAACTGGAGATATGATTAACAGTTTTTAAACATAGGCGCTTCGTATTTAACGCTTTCTATTAGAGTTCTCACCGGCTTACCGTTGCATCAATGCATAACAAGTTATGCTAGTGCCACTAACAGTTAACATCACAGGTAACCATCCAAATGAATAAAAGTTACCTTATAATAACTATGAATTTCAGTATTGCACTTATACTTTTAAAAACTTCCAATTGGTTTCACAATTTTAACATCGTCGGGAGATTATACGTCAGGATCCAGATATATCTGAATCTTAACGATGCCGAAATTGTGAAACTGGTTGGGGGAGTCTTTAAAAGTATAATTAAAAGGTTAGTGGTATTCTTAATTTATTGTTTATTACATCCCCATGAACTATCCGGTCTTGCAATGCAATATCAGTCATAAATATCGCATATCGGTAATAAACATGAAATTGTTTGACTTCATTTTTAAAATGGTCGAGTTGTTCGCTTTGTTGTTTCAAATTTATCACTAAAAGCCCATTGTTATTGAGCCACCACGTTTAAGATGAGGATAAACATAAGCATTTAATATAAAATGAAATTTTGGCCATGAATGTGAACATGTGAATCTGTGAATACCGAAACCCTGAATAGTGAATCCACAAATAAGAATCTTTGACTGTAATTTTTTTATAAAATACAAATTCTGTTTTAGTATATTTATTCATATATGCACACATTTCAAGACACATTTCATTGCAGAGATATGGAAGAATGTAACTCCCTCGACGAAAGTGTTGAAAATTTGGATAGAAATTCGCTCACGTCATTCGGATCGGGAAATACAACTGATTCAGATAAGGTAAGTGTTTTTAATTTCTCTTTCTAAATAATAATGGTCGATATCAATAATCTGATTGCATAAATGTAATCGATACTTATTAAAACTGTTAGGTTTTATGAAATTATAACTTCCGAGTCTCTCAACATTGAAAAACAAGCAGCCCCATTTATCTTTCATTTAAGTTTTTTAAATTATACAACAATTTTCTCCTAATTGGCCAGTTTTTACGGTGTCTGTAGACATAAAAAATAGAGAAAGAACTGATTTCATTATTTTTATACATTAACAGAAACTTTCTTGAAAATTTAGTTTTACGCTATCAAGTACGTAACAATAAGTTTAGTAGAGGACGCTGTTTCCAAAAAAAAACATTTTATACAGTTACTTATGAAAATAGCTGTAAAATAAGAAACAAAATTACAAGCAAAATTTTAAAAAATGAAGTAATATTAATCGCTTATTTTAAAAATAATAATTATCAGTTTCTGTAATTTAAATATATAAAATATGATTTTATTTGGGTGAACATATACATAAGTAGGTACCTATATTTTTTTAAGCACTTATAATTTAAGTTAATGATGTCCGTGATAGACATTTGAATACAAAAGTTAACAAGTTTTATTCGTAATAACTGTAAGTGAAAAAAACACAATATTTTAAAGTAAAAAAGCAATCTTCATAAATAGCTAACAATGAACAAAACACTAGCGCCCGATTTTCTAGAGGAAAATTTAGTTATATTTAACCTTCGAATTAAGACTTAACTGAACTAATCATTAGCTACTATTGTTAAACTGATTGTAACTGATTGTGAGTGTTATTTAACAAGTTATTAAAGTGACAATCGATTAACCTTTTATGAAATTACAATAACAGTTAAAAAAGAATGCAATTAAACACTCCATCTTCCTATTAAAGTGCAATCAATTCAACTACAATACATTTTTAATGTATTGTACATTTGTAATGTAGTATAACAAGGCACATCTGGGAGAATGCCTTACTCGATGGCGATAATAATAATTGCTTCTTTTAATTGAATTAATTGTAAATTTCAAGAATGTAGGTTTTTAACAACGTCACAAATATGAAAATCGCCGGTTAAATTAATATTTTATGAAGGCACTTTAATTTATAGCTAGTACTTTATTAAAGTTAGAATAACTAAATTTTATATGTGTGTAAGATTATTATCATCAATTTTGCAATTGTATAACGAATGCTGAAAAGTGAATATTTCGCACGATTGTGCTCAGTAGCTCAAATACCTATTACATTAACGATAAATGGCGAAAATTAGTTGGTTAATACCCGTAACGACATTGTAGGGTCCGTTCAATGGATCGAGCTTATATGCAACGGTATGCGGGTGGTTTTGGCTAGTCTTATTGTCAGCGTGTTACGTACCAAAGCTCGTTTCAAATGCAAAATTTACATTTGCATTGAAAATGCAAGCTTTCCTTTTAGTACTCGACGAAATTCCGCTCGCTTTTCAATCTAAATTTATTCCGCAGGTATCTTTGTTAAAAGCGAACTTTATTGCACACTTGTAAATTCTGTACAGAACAATTCAATGAGAGACGTAAGCAGATGATCGGCATATTTTATAGCACGGTACGGCGCGGCAGTAGCTTTTTATACGAGCTTTCGTTAATATCGTTTTAAACGATTTTCTGTGTAGTTCTAACGTAAATGTCATCGTTGTTCTTGAGGGTTCGTCGCACGACGACTACACTCGCAAATAACGTTGAAGCACTTTGCGCTCATTTTCAATGACAATTCAACATATCTTCAAAAATGATTGAGTCGGACAAGCAGTTTTGGGACACCGTTTCAAGCAGCAAAATTTCCTGCCCTCAATACACAAATAGCTATTGTGCTAATTGATTTTTTTATTTCAGAATAGATCTTTTACTTTACGCGTTATCGCTTGTCCATTTCAGGTTGTCTTTTGCCTTTCGGTGAGTTATCGCGTGTTTCTTTCGCCAGTCAGTTTTCGGCCATTCTTGTAACGCGGTTGTTCAATTATTTTCTTTATATCTTATGACGTGATATCTTATTATGTCATTTCTTATATGGCCTCTATGTTTTTTTTTATAAAAGTAGATATTTCTTTTGTGTTCAAGATTTGATTAGTTTTTACATTATTTACTTTGGTTTCTACTGCGTGCGTTAGGATATTTGTTTTATTACATTTTTTATATATTCGTTTCTTTGAGATGACTTATAATATATGCTTGTCATTTCTCTTCATAAACCAGTGACCTGTTATATAATATTTATACCTATATACCTTGATCTATAATTTTATCCTGTTTCTAACGTGCAACGAGTAGGTTGTTTGCTTATTTTTAATGTTTTTGTTTTGCTTATTGATATTAGCAACTCAACGGTCGTAATTTATTCTCAATATCCGCAACCAATGCCTTGTCGCGTCGCGTCGTCTCCGTAGCTTATTAACTTTTCTGTTTTGATTTTGTATCCTTTCGTATCATTTGCTGTTTTATTCATTATAAGATTGAACGATGAAGGACTGAACGAGTGCCTCCCCGTTTCTCTATCTAAGCAATTCTTTGTTTGTATGTTTTTCAGCCAAATTCTCATTTGTTTTTGTTTTCAAATATTTATTGTGACGAGTCACGTTTTTCAATATTTTCAGTCTTACCGAATCCCATATCAAATGACGAGCATCAAGCTCACGTCCCCGCAACCCTACTTGTATTTTTGGCAAAAGGTATTTTGGTGAAAACGAGAAATGAATTATTGATATTTATATGATATTTATTTATATGAAATATTGATCTTTAATAATTTTCTAAATATAAACGGAGCAGCACATATACAAATATGAAAGAGTACATAAAAATTACCTAAGTAATTGTTAATCTTAGTTATTATGAAATAGTTATTATCGATCAATTAACATCAAAAAGTTCAATTTCACGTCCCCGCTAACTCTACCTGTATTTTTTGGCAAGGTATCTATTTTGGTGAAAACAGAAAATGATTTATTGGTCTTTAATAATTTTCTTTTTTCTTTAGAGATCAATAAATCATTTTCTGTTTTCACCAAAATAGATAGCTTGCCAAAAAAATACAGGTAGAGTTGGCGGGGACGTGAAATTGAACTTTTTGATGTTAATTGATCGATCCTACTAACGTCCAGTAAAATTAATGGGGTTGATAAGGGTCACTAACTTAACTAGGGCAACAGAAAGTTTAAGGTAAACGGTAATCGCCCTAAATGACGTGACATATTGTGTTTTCCTACCGTTCGATTAATTTCCTTCGATTCTCTCTTCCGGAAACTTTATTGTGCGCGACATTCACGCTATTTCATAAATTTTAATTCAAAGTTTACTTCAATATTATTGTTATGCCGAGTTTCTTTTGAGCTGATCGTGTAATTTCAGAACTTCAAATATTAATTTAACTTTTAAATGTTTATTATAGGTACAGCATTTTTTCTGCACGAATCGTATCTACCATTTAGATATTGTTCGGTAATTGGATTCATTTTTGTTACAAGCGCCTAAAATATAATAACGTAGCTAATTCATATCGTGCAATCAAATTCGTTTTTCACTTGTTTTACCTAGATTGTTGATCAAATTAATAAAAATTTGGAGCTTTTTATTACAGGAAAATTTCTATAGACACGAATAGCGAGTATGTTTTTTTTTATCGGCTCTCGACATCGATACTTACATTCAAATTATTTTCAGAGGGGTGAAACTTTACTGACAAATATTAAATATGGTATACGTTTTCTTGCCAAGTGCAAGAAAGCCGCTCGCTGTTTTTGTATAACTATACATTTTCAACTTACCATCCGCTTGCTATGTTTTGATCTGTCGATAATCTGAACTTCGGATAATATTACTAAAGGTGGTTTTGCGTAATAAAGGGCGAAGACCGATATAAATAGTCTACAAGGAGTAATCCGGGTTAGTTTTTTAAAAGTTAATTGATAAAGTGATCCTTTTTAGAACAAGCTATTTGTGGTTATTAGAATGCGTATTAGAAGATCCGACCACGCGCGAACCTCGGTATCGAATTTGCATGTAATATGTCTTAAAATTCATTTTTTTAATTTTTCTCAAAATATACATTTTTTTTGCAAAAGTACATTTACTAGAGAAATATTCTCAAGAGTATTTTGATAAGAATTTATTACTTTTTTTTCCATTCTTTCTAAAACGACGTATTCTATCAAAAATTATGAAGATAGATGTTTGATAGAGAATTATATACTGATTCTATAACATATTTCACATTACCGATCCGATAATTAATAACGGAGATAACTCACTATCAGTTTACAATTTTTGATCGGCCGCCATTTTGTAACGGCTTGGTCGATTTGTCTGGTTAACGAACTCGTCCTTGGTATTCGTAAAGACAATATACTATTCAAATTTTAGTCTCCTACGATCAAAATTACGTCCGGAATCGTGTCTATAAGATTTGGTTATATATACAGGCAGTCATCGCTTTTACGTCAGGTTACATACTACAAACGAGTGACGTAAAACGAGACACATTTTTCATACATTTTTATAGAAAATTATGTAGTTATGTTCTCAGATATGAAAAAGCAACATTTTCAAAGAAACGAACTAATTTTATTAATGGAATTGACGTATATTTAAACAAAATAGTGTACACAATAATAAAATAACATGAATAAATTAAGACAATTTTGTTTGTTTCGTAAAAAAGTACTCTAAACACTTCTGTTTAATAAAAGTATAAGATAATTTGCAACGTCGACTGCAACATTTGCAAGTCGGAGAAATTCTTTATTCTATTTTTTGATACATTAAATACATACATATTTTATCAACATAGATTATTGAGCAAAAAATAAATCAAGGTCATTACCACCGAGCCATTAAAACTACCTAATGTTTTAGTTTTCTTCTATACATTTAACATTTTTACAAAAACCCAAAACGAATCATAGACGTAAATATAAGGAATGCTATCAAAATGTCTGACGTAAAATAAAACGACGTAAAACGAAGAGTACCTGTATATTACATGACCGACCTAGATTTTCTTGATCTACGGTTCGAGATCGGAGGAAATCCAAAGGCCGCAATAGCTTTATTTTCTATGAAAATTCGCTAAAAATACACGTAGGTACCTAATTCTCTCTTCATAAGTACGAACTTTTTTTTCACGATTCCGAAAGAACACAGCTTCAAAGAATCAAAGCAGAATTAAAGGCAATTCTATTTTTGCACGGTTCGAATGGTGCTGATTTTGAAAATTTCTGTTCGAATTCTGTTAACTGCGCACGATACAGGTTTTATATTCTTTTTTTACTCGAATTATTTTGCACACGTATTCTTCAGGAGCGTATCTATCGTCCAAAAACAAAACTGGGCGTGTACAATATACAAAAAAACATATTTTTGTTTTAAAATTAAACTATTTTAGTTTTTTTCATTTAATGCTGTACCTATAGCATTTTAAACAATCGAAATTAGATGTTTGAGTAAACTCGAAAAACGCCGACGTCGCATCGCGTCGATCGTATTAAAAACCAAGTTCGTTTCTCATTGTCGGTGAATTCGTGGCTGTTTACTTTTAATAAAACACGTTGTACAAAATTGTCCGGTTATTAATTATTCGGGGTTTATACTTTAATTATACTCTCCGCTTCTATTGTTGGGGCAGTTTGTTAGAGAGGCCGTTCGTAAGAAAAACGAAAATTCCAATTAATTCATGACGTGCAGCATCTGAAACTCCTCGCTCTGATAGATATTTTAAACCGAACATTTGCAAGTTCGTATAAATAAATTTACGCAGAACGCAATTTACATTTTAAATGTTCTGATTAAGTATTTATAGGTAGGTTCGTGAAATAAACAGATAGGTACAGAAGGTATAATATCGACGCAGTACAAGTTAAAGCACCAATTTGCCTTCGTTAAATTGATAGTACTTATCTGTCTCCGCTCATACGTTGTGGTGATCCGGTATACTCCGGACAGGCGCTTTTCTCTCCCGGGCCCGTCCGGTGCTTCAGCAAGTTTCAGTTCGCAGCCGGGATCGACCCCGTGCGCCGTTATATATTTTCCGGGTAAACGGGAATATCACAAAATCTCCCCTAATTCGAAAATTTGCGCTTACAAATTAATTAAATCGTTTACTTTGACGAATTATAATAAAAAAATTTGTCGGCTCTCTTTCTACGGTTTACGGAAAATAAGAGGAGTTACCCGCGTTTTTCCTTCAACTGTTAGTTTGAAAATCGTTCTTAAAGTTGTTCGGTGCAGTTTCGGAAAGTTATCTACGTAATCTACGGGTCCTCGTTAAACCGATAGTTTTTAGTGCCCCGCAGTAGTCGTCCATAGGAAATATGCGATGTGCATTGTGAACTTTGAAGCTTTAATTTGGTGCTACTATAAAAAATACTGTTCCGTTCCATCTTTGCATTAAAACTCGAAACTGTGATTTGTCTGCAAAACCACAAAATTGTAACCACTTCCAGTGTAGAAAGTTGAACATTAGCAAGCGGATGTGATTCTTAGCATTCCGATTACAATACGGCACTGGTAAAGTGTTGAACTTCATATTAAACTATTACCGATTTTATATAGTGAGAAACTTAGCTTATAGTAATTATGAAAGTTTAAACTGAGAAAACGGCGTTCAATTAAATAAACAGTGCGTCATGTCGAATGCAAGCGGTAGTGCCACGGGTGTCATCCCCAAAAGCCAGAAGTCAAAACGGAAGATTTCTCTTCCATGGTTTAGACAAGGTTCCGTTGCTCAAACGCATCCCACACTTACTAGACAGCACACCATCGACACCCCCAGCTCTTTTCAAGCTCGCCTTTTGAGAAGACAGCCGAGCCAAACTGTTCTGGTTAAATAATTTTTCCTTCTAAATAGTAAACGTTAAAGTTTTTAATCGATAAAATATCGAAAATTTTGAATTGCAAACGAAAATTTTAATAGAAAAATTAGACATTCATTATATGGAAACCAAACCGCATTCCCACATCCTTTCTAATGTTCTATTTATGGCGTTGCTCCATGTAGCAGCATTTAAAACCAGCTTTAATGTTAGTTCAATATTTAATATTGCCACGTTTACTCTACACTTTATTTATTGCCGCAACGTCGGAAGTGAAATTAAAATTTTTAAGTTTCACGTTTTCATTTCAAAGATCAAGATTTAAAGCCTATATTTAAAAAAATAATAATAATACAGATTTGCAATGTTGTTCGCTGAAAATTTTGATGTTGTGTTTTCAAGATCGCATTTTGAAATAGTAATAAAACGATACGAAATAATTCGAATATTTCGAATTTAGGTATTTATACTGTGGATTCATGTTTGTAACGGTGTTATATAATAGATATAATTACCGAACCGATAAAATCATCCTACGGTGAAAATATCCGTTCTAAATTTAAATTAGACTGGTTAAACTTTACGTGCATAATTGTTCAAAAAAAAATCTAACAAACCAAATTCATATTAAACATTATAATGTTGCCTATATCAAAAAATATATATTTTTTAACTATTTGCGTAACATTAAAATGGTTTAATTAAGTTGTTGTCGCGACAAAATTCAATCGATGATTTCCCACTGTTTAATTTATATATTTTGTTTTCAAGTAGGCAATTACTCTAATATTGTATACAATCGTTTATTCAAAAGCAGGTGTTATAGTTGCTCGATATGCCCGCAGGAAAATACAGTAAACTTTCTTGTTTGAGAACTTCCTTAGTGTATATAGTGACGCAACAAAGCAAATCCGCATCGAGCAAATACGCGTTTATTACAATGTAGATTCTGAGATATTCTGCTTGAAAATCTATTAAATTTTAGAACAAATTATTTCCAGAAATTCCGTTTTTCGTTGAAAACTTGCGCAGGCTAAAAATATTTGATTATCGCAGCAAGGCTAGGGTATTTCCTAGAAATACCTATGTATACATATATACAATTCTCGCTTTGTCGAGTTTTTAACAAAATATTATTAATCCGTAATTATAATTTTACTTGTTTTAATTATAACGTTGTTAAACTTTGATTCGAATTAGCAAACAAAGGACTGCACCTTAATTTGTCGTATTCGTTATGTTTGATTACTTTCCGCTTTGCTCGTGTTGAACAGTGTATATTTTCGTGTGCTTACTTATTCATAAAAGCTAATCAACGAAATACGTTTTCGTGCGTTTTAATTAACGAACGCTCGCCATTTCGCAATTCTTTGATGTTTTCGAGTCATAATTAAATATTTTAAAACGCATCGCTTAATGTATATTTCGTAAGTAGCTGCCCTAACTCGCATTTCTGAAAACGATTCCGCTAAAGGGTAATGCAATTTGTGTAAATTCGCATGATCCTTTCTAATGCCCGTTCTTCGATTTGGAAAGTGCACTTTGCTTTATTACTTTCTTTTCTCTGGAGAAATGGTTTACGCCATATTTTTAATGGAAATGTGCGAGATACTCGATGATAATATATATGATATTGATCGTTTTACAGAACAATATAGCATTATTACTTTTCCAAAAGAATAAATTACTTTCTTTAATAATGAAAACCTTCTCACAATATAAATTAACATATTCATGGGTGAAACATGCATTAATCATTGTATGGGGAATGCCGCTATTTTTATCAGTTCTAGTTTGGAAAAGGTTGTATTTACACACTATCGGTCTCTATTTGTCATATATATGTACATACATGCACGTGTCCAAGATTATTCAATAAACGATAACGTAATCTTCTGGACGTTTTTTCTATAAATAAAAACCGGAATTTCGTTTGTTGTTGATTTTTATGATGTGGACGTGCTCCGGAGGAATTATTCGATAGGTTTCCCAGTTTTCCCTTGTATCTTATCGTTAAATTAATCTTAAATTCTTTCTACGACAGAAAAGTGTAAAAAGGGTAACGATTATTATTAATGAATTCGTTTGGCATAAATTACGACGGTTGAAAGTACACATTGTTATCCTAACTTAACATATTTAAATTATCTGATCTATTATCCTATTTGAACAAATGGAATACCTATTAATAGTAACTATTTGTTTATTGATAAGAATAAGACGACCATTAAATTTATAACAATAGATTTTTGTTTGACTATTATGATATTTTAATAGTTATCCATTGTACAGTAAGGTCTCGATTAACTAATATTAAGCTAATTTGGGGTATATGGCACAGCTGGATAATCCACAAACGCGGATAATCTACATAAATAATCAACGTGCCTATAGTGTATAGCTTGAATTTGTGAAATTCCTTCGCGTATTGTCGGAAAAGCTTGTGGAGGTTACTTGTTAGGGGAGTTGAAGAGTGAAAATGATCAACATTTAATATTTTTGTTTTTTGCATTTTACTAAAATTTGCTATTTTCTCTGCAATTTGATGCCAAAAAACAGGAACTTTTTAATTTTAGTTATATACGCATTAAACTATTGTTAATTCTCGACTTTTTACTTTTTCTTGTTTTCTGTCATTTAAATACACATTTCTCTTGAACGGATAAAGATCCAGAGTTGTAATTTTGAATGGATTATAGACTAGGCACTAATAAGCTACTGTACTAAAATAATTACGTTTGATTATAAAATAGACTTTAAAATACTGGTTATTTTACTTAAAGTTTTCGTAGAAAATAAAATTGTAAACTTTAAACATTTGTAACATTTTCAAAATTTTCTTAATTTACAATAATTCTAGTGAATGTAGCATGTATATGTAAAAAAAGCATTTAAGATAACAGCCTTCTAGTGCAAATAGTTCCTTAAACACGTGTACCTAAAATGGATAAATGTAACATGTCTTCGTACTCCCCTTAACAGTTTTTCAGTAGCACCGCTTCTGTTCATTTTTTGATCTATTTCTTTTGATCAAATTAATTGTACAGGGCGATTCCAAAATGGCGCGCCAGCTCTTCAATACGTTTAGTTTAAGCGGCGACTGCGTCAAACCCTCCGTGATATAACAAAGGGATTATTGTTTTTCGAATCGACAGCTTTTTTAGTTTTTAAAATGACACGGGGTTTTATATATGTGCCGAAACTTGACTGAAGTATTAAAATAAAGACTACTTTCGGTATTCTTTTTTTAAAATGGCGGTCTTTTAAATAACAAATGATCGAGATGCATGCCAATCTGGGTAGGGTGTTATGCACATTTAAAAAAACTATGTGTTGCTACCAATATGTGACGGAGTCGCGTTGCGAAAGTAATTCGCATTTTCGGGGATGCTGCCATGATTCCTGTCGAGGCGAGTAGGTGGTAGCACATATTTTTTTTAAATGCGCATAACACCCTTCACAGATTGGCATACATCTCATTTCATTTGTTATTTAAAAAACTATAATTTTAAAAAAGAATACTGGAAGTGGTTTTTTTAATACTTTGATCAAGTTATTCAAGGTAGTCGAGCACATATAAAACTGTGACATTTTCTAACACTTAGAAAACTGTCGATTCGGAAAAATCATCAGAGAGGGTTTGAAGCGGTCGACTCTCCTACTAGTTCTAGGAGAAGGTTAATAGAGCCTAGGAAAAATATCAAAAACATTCTCATGCCTCGTATTCGAACAGTTAATAGTAAAAATTTGAATTAAAGGCAGTTTGTCCGGGGTAAATGGTCGCGTATTAGGTTCATAAAAAACTATTATTGTTTCTATAACGTCAAATAGACGGATTAAATTTTTTATGTCATTAATGGTCGAAAATTTGCATTTCTGATAATTTTTATTATAAGTATTTATAATTCTTTTTTTATGCTTTACGTTATTTGAATACAATGGGAATAAAACAGAATATGGGCAACGTCAAGTACGAATAGTTTACATAACAGGTTATAACTTCTGTGGCAGACGTGATTGTTTTTATGGTTAATACATGCATTACAGCTCATGATGAGTTTCCAGAAAACAAAATGCTACACGAAACATCGTTAAACAGAGTCGTTTGAATGCACAGTAAATAGGAATAAAGGAACGTACGATCGAGATAAACAAGTTTTTCTTTAATTTTAAGTTATGACATAATTTACAACTATGACGATATACGGAAAATAAATACGCGGGATTATTATAGATTTAGGGTTTAGGAAAATTGCAGCGTCGTGACGAATTGTTACCTTTCGATGGTTGGTTCAATTTCCGAGATAATTAAACTATTTTTACAGGAAAATTATTTTTGAAGTATAAATGCGGCATAAATTTATAGGGATTTTGACATGTTACTCACTAAGGCCCAATTAATAACTTTGCCAAATCTCCACTTCCCAATAATTGCTTGAGTCGAATTTCTTAAAATGCCTCGACTAAATAGGCTCTATTGGATCTTGTGAAGAAAACACAATAAAATTTCACCGTCATCCATCGGAATCAATAATATGGAGTCTTTCACGCCAAGCGATTTCAGGCGCGCGTCTCATCTCGTCAAATTTCGTCTGTTTACTTCAAACGCGCGACTGAAATCCCCTTGTACGAAAAGGACCTTATATGATGTAACGTATATAATACCTAATATGTTTCCGTTTTTTACGTACTATTCAGGGTGTTACAAAAGTAACACTCGTCCTTTCAGAGATGAAATCGGTAAGCTAAAAAAAAATCGAAAGTCAAGAATGCCAAAATTTTCGATTGGCCTTCCTCACAGGTTTGTTGACAGAAATGCACTCGTCGTTGAAGTTTATGAAAATGAAAATAAAAACTTTACGAAAGACGTTTAAATATTTTTCCTTCGAGATCATTGCAAGCTCTTGCGCGATTTAACAGGGAAATATTGACCATCTCTAATATGAGATATGTAATACATTTATTGAAGCGATAGCTTCAGACGACGGTCAATAACTGCTCGTTCCACGACTGGTTCAAGGTATCAGATAAAAAATCCACCGGATTGAGGTCGAATGACCTCTATAAGGAAGGCGGAATCGAAAATTCCGTCACCCTTGACTTTCGATTCTTTTAGTTTACCGATATTCCATCTTTTAAAGGATGGGAGTTACTTTTGTAACACTCTGTATAATAGTGTGCAGTGGTCATAACTGGTTTCATTATTTCATACATACCTACGCTGTTTTGATTTACTTAAATATTGTTTTAATATTGATTTCAAATGGCTTCGTTTTATAATACAGAGCGAGTCATAATGGGCGGAACAAATTTTACAAGTATGTAGACTTTTTGCAGTAAAAAAATTCCCATAAATCTGTCCTAATTCGCACAGTTGTGAAGCTACGCGAAGTCAACGTTTTTCTTAATTAGAATTAAATTCAAAAGGTAATATCAAGTGCGGGTCGTCAAGTTAAAGGGAGATTTTAGTTGTCCTGCTGCCTGGCCTGCGAGGAGTCCCGATTTAAATCCTCGAGATTTTTACCTCTGGGGACATACGAAAAAGTTAGTATACAATACTGAAATTGAACACACGTGAACAACTGCGTCAGAGGATTTTTAAAGCGAACGATGAAATTCGCAACAATGTTCAAGTAGCTAGAGTGTACGATAATATTTGTTTATTATAATAATAAATATTTGTGTTTATTACAAAACGTTGACTTCTTGTAGCTTCACAACTGTGCGAATTAGGACATAGATTTATGGGAACTTTTTTACTGCAAAAAGTCTACATACTTGTAAAATTTGTTCCGCCCATTATGACTCGCCCTGTATAAAACTTTGCATTACTTTAAATGTTAAGAAATGCTTACGGCATTATGTTGACGATTTCACAAAAATAATAATTACCTAATTGAATCAACAAAAACAGAAAACAGTACATATAAAAATAATTGACTTTACCTATTAGGTAAAACAGTTGTACTACATAAATGTAAATTTACCTACCATTTAAGATCTATTATTCACGCTGCTTTTATTCACATTTATTGATTTTCGATTTGCAAGTAAATACCTAAGTTTCGTTAAATTGTTTGTTTGTGGTAATGTATTTGTTACTTTACTGTAGGTAATGGATTCAATTTAATGATACTGTGTAAGTAAATATTTAGATATAAACTCTTTAGTCCTGTAATGATGCGAGTACCTACCCACCTACTCGCCTACTACCATAGCTCGCGTTTCTCATTGGACGACTAAACGCTATTTTAGAAATATATTTTTTTAGATAATTGGTGGGGAATATTTTTAATAACGTTAATTAAAATAAATTACTTGAAAACTGAAATAGATAACGTGCGCACTCCAGCGCTTTCGATAAGAAAAAATCATCGAGGCTCCATAATTATTCAAAATTCGATCAATGAACTGCTAATAAGTATTTATAACTCAAATTCCTCCTTAAAACTTGAACTGAACGCTTATATAACAGTTATCATCTTCTTTCAACCCCTAGGTACTTGTAGTGCAATTTAAAATCCGATAACCGAAAAATGAATAAAACGTCCTTACCAAAAGAAACCACTATTCGGGCAATTTGATATAAAAAAAATGCTAAATTGGCGAAAAGCGTAAAGACGCAGACATTTCCCTTTATTACTGCCTATTATTCCCGAATTCGTAAAACAGTTTTAAAATGTGCCGTGAGCTGATGCTTTTTCGCTCTTATATATCCGCGGCCTGATTAAATTTAGTTCGTCTTTTTATTTTCGGCATGGTTTCGTAGTTCTTTAAATGTATTTTCCAAGAATTTTCCATTGTTAAAATTTAAGACGCTTTCAATTCTAATTTTTATGCGGCGGTTACGCGCGCTCTTTGCGTGTTTGTTAAACCCGCCTAACTACGATAGTGGTACGCGGTACGTGGTTGCAGTTATATCATTAAACAGTGATCGGTAATTAGGAAAACCAATCATGTCCGCTCCAGAAACTGGTGGTAAGAAATGACGCCGCCGTCAATATTGAGAGTGTCAACTGGCGTCTATATTTATAGCGAATCGATGATCGCTTCAAACTCTCGCCCGCCTCCCTTACTAGAAAACTTATTAGGGTTGACCGTCCAATTCTTCTGATTAAAAGTATTACTTGTCAACATTACAAACGTAATACTTACCTAGATGTATTTTTTATTGGATATCAAGATGATTATTGGATATTCGTTTCACAGGTCATATTAACCTAATTTTTTATTCGTATTCTGTTAATGATTTAACTTTGGTATTATGCGTGCTTCGTTTATTAAGTGATACGTAAAGATGCAATTTGATTTGATTTACTTTTTCTTTTCAACCGAAATATCTGATTTTTATGTTATTCAAATATTAAAAACTCTACTATATATCATCTTTGATCAGATATTGTATATAATTATTTACATAAGTATGTACTAAATAATATTAGTATTAAATAATATATATAGGAGAGTGCGGGGTTACTTCGGAGAAAAAGTTGATTTTCGAATAAATGTTTAATGCTGGAAGTAGATATGTGCATTGAATGTACTAATGTTGAAGCTGCTATAAGTCTTTGTTAAATAATGTGCAATTGTGTCTTCTAACATAAGACACTCTTGTGTAATAAATCACGAAATATAAATCAAGAATCTGTAACCGAATAGTAGCCTCAATGATGGAGTTAACTCGGAAGGTCACTGAGGTAATTCCGTACAAAAAGAAAATGCAAAGTTTATTCTTTAGAGAGAACATTAACATTTATAGAACGTAGAAATACTAATATCAAAAAAAAAACAAGACTGAAAACCTTCAGAAACTTTTGTAGGCATATAAACATTATTTAAAATTTATCGTTGAAAATAAAATTTTTGAAAAAACATTTAAAATAAGAAAATTAACAAAAAAAATAGTATTATTAACGCACACCGAAGGAATACAAATTCACATTATAAATTGCACTTTCGTTAGATATGTGTGATTCCGTTATTTAAAGGTACAGGTAAAAGTGCTTTAATTTGAATTTTATAAATTAATTGTTCAATCACAAGGGGGTACGTCCGACTACGTCCCCAGTTTAAATTTTTCCGAAGTAACCTCACTCTCCCCTACTATGCATTAAATATTGGCCAAATATTAGGTATACCTACCTAATATAATCTGTTTTACTGTTGAACAATATAATCGTTTTATATACAATATCTACATTGATAGTAAACTTTAAAATTAGTAATACTAATCTTCCAAATAATTTAATTATTCGATTTCTATGTCGATAGATCGATCCATTATCTGACATTATGGATAAAATTTAAAAATGTATTACCATCTTTGTTTTGTAATAGAATTTTTCCCAACTTCAGTTGGAAACGGAAAATGTACGGAAAAATTATAAAGCTTTCCCAATAGGATAATACTTCTTTTATTATATTTATATGATGTCGATTAAGAATACCTTGTATTAATTGTTTTTCATATTATCTATCATTTCATCGCATAGTGATAATTATCATCGTCTTGAAATGACCAATCGATTTCGTATTGAATAGTTAATCACAAGACTATATAGTTTAATACCTTTATAGCGAAGCATAATTCTTTTTAATAGATTTTTATTCCGTTCGAACAAATTTATGTTTTCTCTCTTAATAGCTTGTAATTTGTCAAAACGGAAACCTAATTTATCGATTAAACTTATAGATATTTTGTAAACATATTCAGATCATCTTGGCATCGTAGAGTTCGTTAATGGCCATAAATGTCAAGAGTAAAAAGCACCTATGTAACATTCGAATAAACTGGCAAGTCGGTATATATCTAAATAATAAACGGGATCATAAAATTTTGAATGTTTAGCGTTTGCATTCTGTCCAAATGAAAACGAAAGTTTTTTCTGTATTATGTTCCCATTATGTTCTTTTTTTTTATTAACACGCCCTGCCCTTACTAGATTAGGAAGTCGATTTTTTCTAGAATCAAATTTTCATTTAACTTTATTAAGTGGAATTGAAGATCGAAAATGGTTAAAATTTACTATTTTTGTTTTTTGCATTTTATTAAAATTTGATGTTTTCTGAGCAATTTGATGCCAAAACAGCAGCTTTTTAATTTTAGTGAAATGTACTAAACTATTGTTAATTCACAACTTTTTACTTTTTCTTGTTTTTTATCATTTAAGTACACAGTTTTTTAGACTAGGTACTAGTAACCTACTGTACTAAAATAATTACGTTTGGTCATAAAAAGACTTTAAAATACCAGTTTTACTTAGAGCTATGATAGAAAATAAAATTCAAACATTTAAAAGTTTGTAACTTTTTCAAAATTTTAGAATTTACAATAACTCTAGCACAGTGAATGTGAACGTCTAGCACATGTATTAAATGTATGTATACAAAATTAAATTACTAATCTGGGCGGACACACAAGTAAAGCTCTCCTCTTAAATATGAAAATATTCAATTACGATTAATGTATTAGAATGCATTTTAAGTGCATTTTTAATTGTTAAATATAGGTAGCTGCTGTTACTTTAAATTTAACAGTTAAGAGTCCGCTGTATTACTCTTACAATACCCTGTATTGAATTACTCGGTTATTATCATAAATAGGAAAATGGAGTTTTTAATAACACGTTGCTAATATCATCAAGAATGCAGGATGATAATAATTTTAAAGAAATAAAATTGTTTTTCTTTTAATTTTTTAAAATAATGGCCTTAAGCAAATTTTCGTGATCGTCAGTCAATCATCATAGAAATAATGATCGTATAAACAATTATTTACATGGTGATTGACTGACGTTCAGCGATAGTCGGTTATTGTACAACTGGCCCTTAGTATTTGTATAATTTATAAATATGGAAGGAGACCCTTTTTAAAATCAAAAACTCGTAAGGTCAAGGGCCAAAATTCTGTTGACTGTCTAAACGTAAATTATTAAAGGGAAACATATATTTTGATAATATTATATTCTAATAATAATTCCTGTATTTAATATTCACGAATTTACTTGATATTATGTTCTCTACTGTTGCGTGTTAATTATTGATTATACAATACATTAATGTGTTGTGGTGCAATATTAATTAATATGACTCGATTTACCTATTATCTACCTATTTTCAGGCCGGTGTCGTGGAAATGACTTGGGTTATAAGTGACTACACGGCCACAGGCCCTCAAGAGCTGAGCGTAACCAAAGGTCAACAAGTCGAGGTGATCGAAATGTGCCCATCCAAACCGGACTATTGTTTAGTAAGAATGCCAACAAGAGGCACCGATCACGAAAGTTTAAATGTTCCTGAAGGTTTGGTTCCTCTTTCGGTGCTTAAACAACCGCCTGCCCCAAAAAGCTCGCCTTCGAAGCGATTACCACTCGATCACGACGGCGGTAAGTTATTTTTGCCATTTTTTTTTTGAGGACCATCATTGAACCGTTTTTATTTTATACGACGTGGGTATAATATGCGAAGGTTTATTGATTTCGAATTGTCTGAACAAAAAGGCGCAACAGCTACCAAATTCCGCATGTGGGTAGTTTATGTCAAAATTGATATTATAAAGAAATGTTTGCATTAGGTACATACCTAGATATAATTAAATGTCCAATACGGATATAAACGTCCGAAACGCTCAAAAATATGTACTTGAGTGGATACTAACCGCGGAACGTCTCACTATTTCAGTAAGTATATCTAACTGACAATAAGTACCTACAACAATTCCTTCTTTTTTTAATAAGTCAACGCATAAGGTAAAAAGTAAACCGATAGTTTGTCGAACATTTTTACGCTTCTCTAAAAAAGTTATTCTTTATAGATTCAAAAATACATACGCGGCACGACCTAAACATTTAATTTTGAAATAGTACAAGGTTGGAACAATATAGTGGTGATTTGGATAAGTTTTTATTGATATTAAAATTTAAATTAGAAATCGTCACATTTCCATAGGTACATAATATATAGGTCGTATATACTTATTAGTTTTTAATATCGTACGGTACCTACATGTCAATAGTTTGTGTGGATAGATAATATTAGCTCTGCACTTTTCTTTTGCCACTAATAGTTACTAATATAGTACCTAATACCCTATCGCTATCTTGTAAACGCCATTGCAACCTGCAACTTTTTTTATTAACGTATTAGATTTTGTGATTTTTATAAAAATTGTGGTTTGATCTATATTAATAAAAGATAATTTGGTTTATTTTAGTTATAAATTTACTTCTTTACTATTAACACAATGCGTTTTCTTAACAAGTTAAGCTTATCGAGTTATAAAGATATCGTATTTTATCCCGAGTGTAGTCGAAATTTATCGCGTACGTTCTCGAAGATGTAATTACTTAATGATTTTGTCTGAAAGAGGGAAAATTCAGGAAATTAGCTGCCAATGAATTTCCCGGACGAAACCGACAGCAATTGAAACAACAAATTAAGTTCGAACTCGTTAAGTAACCAGTCGATCTCTCTTAAGTAAGGGACCGAAAACGAATTTTAAACCATTTCGTATTAATTCACTAGAACTTCGCGGCGTCGTGGCAATATTATTGGAAAAGCATATCTTGCGCAATTTTATACCTAATTAACTTTACAGATAGGGATGTAAAAAAGGATTAGGTTTATAAACGAAATCTTGCGTGACATTTAAATTGTTCGCACTTCCAATTTGTAAATTCGAGTGAAATTCCTTCGAGGTACTTACACAAGATTAGTTTACGTGAAATGCAAATTGATAGACTTTTTTGTCTTTCGTACTTATTTTTTTTTTAATTATGTTTACGATTACAGAAGCATTGTGCCTATTTAATTATAGATGCTGATTTTAAAGGGCAACTAACGTAACATCTTCTTACAAGATTTCTTTATAATATTTTCTATTGAAAAAGGCTAATGGAATTCGCTTTTGGCTCGAATTATAAACTTCTTACTCGTACAAAAAACTGTCATTTTACGTAAGGACTAATTAAGAAATGTTTGTTTCTTATGCTATTCAAGTAACAGAGATTATCGGGTGTAATTCGGTGATTGAAATTTCGAAGTTACTTTTTTGAAATTTCGTAAGTAATCAATCATAGCACCTTATTTAGTAATTGAGACGTTTATAATCTGGATAAGATTTCTACAAACATCAATAATGTGTTCTATAAAGTCGCTGGGGTACCTTTTGCATGATTCGAAAATTAAGTTCTTGTCACGAACTATGTATTTTCGGTAATTGCGTGTATCTATGTATAATTTGATGCCGAATGGCCAACACGGAAGCTTCCGTTTTCGGGAATAATTCTCGTGTCGCTTAGGACAAGCATTAGTTATATTAATGTTTGCCTACATATAGATCCGATTCATTGTTGTTTTTGAAAGCAATTGTACATTTTTTGTCGTGTTGTAGTTATCGACACGTTGGACGTTTAAAACCATTCCCGAAATTAAACGTCAAAGGACCACGCACACTTTATATGGAAAAATAGGAACCACTCAAATCGATTTTTTTTATATCAATCGACTCGTCTTAATTTGAGGAATAATTATTATCATTGCGCCAATTTTGTTAATTTATAAATAAAGCCGCAATCTTTAATTAACGCTCTTATGGGAATTTCGTGAGAGCAAAAGCGAACCTACTAAAATCAAATTTGTTTTGAGTCCATAAATCAACTTTGTTATTTATTGCGGGGTACTTAACGACGACGGGTCGGTACCTACCTACTTAAACTGACCTGAGATTTAAAACGATTGAAATAATTCTTTAAATAGGTATTGGCTTTGTGCACATTAAAGATGGCGATCGATGGCGTTTTGTCAAAAGGGCGTAGCCCACCCTTTCTGATAAAATGAATTATTGAATTAAATGAAAAGACATAATCTGTTAAAATCTGGGAACAATATTTCGATTTTTTTCACCGGAAAAATCGATTGTTATTTCCGCCAAACGTATCTTCTTATAGCTACACGACGACACAACATGTGCTCTCAGGTAAAATTTACTTTTTGTGGGTTACGCCCTTCTGGAAAACTTACGTCGATATTTATAACAACTTGCTTTTTAAAATTACTGTTATAATATAGTTGCTGTTGCTGTTAACGCTAATAATTGGAAATAGAGTAATAATATATTAATAAAAATATATTAATATATTAATAACATTAACAAATAATTCAAATAAAAAACAAAACACATTCACGAATAACAAATCAATAAAAAAAATAATTCTTCAATATTCAAAATTGTGACTCAAATAAATAAATAATAAAATAATCCAATATAAGACAAAAATACACATAATGTAGCTGTTTATTTTTCTACCTCTATTAAAAATGTGCACCATAAAATATCTATAGGTAACTCCAAATTATTAATTTTATTTTAGTAGGGGGTAGTAGTGACCAGCCTCATTAGAGATCTCTGTCAAGTAAAGTTAAAATAACTCTGTAACATAATAAATAATTCAATAAATCATTAATATTGAAAAATCGGCCTATGTATATCCGCCAAAAAAGAAATCTTCCACATAAAATTGTGGTTATTATAACAATTACGGCTTATCCAAACCTATATACAATTTACGTCATTAATTAAAAAGTTACTAGATTGTTTATTTGTAATTCAGTTTGAAGTTTGGAAAGTGACATATTCTATAGATGATTTACCTGCGCACATATTAGATGGCATAAAGAAAGACTACAATTTATTAGAACTGTAAAAATACGAGGTACGAGGTGACGGCACTGTGTGAAACGTCATCATCTAGTAACCTTTTATCGATGACGTAAATTGCTTATAGGTTTGGATAAAGTGTAACTAACAAAAACTATTCGCTTTTGGGCAATTCTTTTATTCCAGGTTTTAAGCTCGCTTACAGTAGGTACCTTCCTAATTCTATTCTAACGACTCTAAAATAGTAGGATTGAATTCAGAATTTAAATGCTAACTTTAAATTCTTAATTACAACAAGGAATCGAACAATATAATACTTTATGAGCACTGTTTTACTGTTTTCTACCTGCTACTTGCATTTGTGTCGTTTCTTAGAAACGTATTTACCATGACCCCCTCCATAACGACAGCGAGCGACAGATTTATTAACTTCCGACATAATTTAAAGCCCAAATTTTTTCAATGAATTGTTCATTAACGGGTTTAATAATGAAGTTACAGATTTGGCGCAATGGTAATAATTATTCCTCACATTAAGACGCATCGATTGATATAAAAAAAAATCGATTTGAGTGGTTCCTATTTTTCCATATAAAGTGTGCGTGGTCCTTTGTAAACGAAACTTCTTCTGATATCGTTATATTTCCTCATTGACAGTCAATAGAAAACAATGGATTTCAACTGTGAAACTAATGACAGTTCGAATCCATTGTTTTTATTGGCTGTCAATGAGAAAATACAATGATGAGATGAGAAGGTGTTTCATTTATGAATTCGACCTTTAAAGATGATGAACTGTATGAAAATGATTTTATTTTTGTAAAAAATTTATGCAAACGGTACACGTAACCCAGGGGAACCAAAAATATAGTTTTAACGACTTAAAACGTTATGCATAGCCGCCGATTGTCTACGGTAAGATAAATTTCTAATGACTACAAATTAAAAAATATGTCAGCTTATGTGACACATTTCAATACCACACAAGATTACTAATATTCATTTTTGAAATTCAATCGATTCAAAGTTGTTCGATATTTGGAATTGAAAATAAACGGCGTCTTTTCTTACATTTTTCAAAAATCAATATCCCCGTTTTCTATCCACTTAATATATAAGTACTTATATAAAATATTTTTTTAAAGGTAAACCATATTGCCTGCAGATTAAACATATAAATTAATTGCGGTTACAATAAACACATAAACGTGCACTTTTTTTAAGTAACCAATCCCTAACAGTCCCTAAGGTAATCTATTTTGTGTTATATACATCAAAGGCAAGATTCGGCACAAATAATACAAGGGAACGTCGTACTTGTCATTCTCCTCGTGAACTTAGCAGCTAATGCATCAAATTCAATTAAATAGAAGGTGAGCTAGTTTGTTTGTAAATTATTCAGACTCTACTACCTTTGAAATTTCAGTTATTACATCTGACCCATTTTATATTGAGTACTTATTTTTAATTGCCCTTTTTAAAAAAGCGGAAGTGTTTACTACGTGCGTTATTATCCACGTGCACGAGCTTAGTTTTGAACCACCGCGGGAGCGGCGTCGTCGAGGATCAATAGATTGGCCGTTAACGACCTTGACCCGACCTCCCGCAGAATCTCGTTCCTCCCTCGTTGTTCTTCTGCCAAAAACCGCGTCCTAGAGGATTAACCGACAGGCGATGCGCCCGGATCTGCAAGTATTCGTTGGGTTTCTGCATCGCGTATTCGAATTTTCTGCATCTTTAAATCGTGAACATCGAATTTCCTACAAAATTTAATTTAGAAGGGGTAATTGGCAAAGCCCTTAAAGCTTCAATGGCCGTGTAACGTCGAAAATTAGTGGCAGATAATTCGCGTAGCAATTATTACTTGTTAACTCGTTAGAACTTAATTATCCCAAAACCCATTTATCTATTAAATTAATGATAACTTGAAAATAAACGCAAATTTAGACAAACTGAAAATCTCGACTTGGGTAAGCTAATTACCATTTTCCTTTAATATGACTCGAATTTATACAAAGGTCATCATAGCTGGGCAAGCATTGAAAATGTGCCTTTACTGGAATTTGGATAATTTTTTACTGCCCCCGATTATAAGATATATTTTTAAATTATTTCAATTTAATATTCTCTATTTTCCTTATTTGCTGTACACAAAGAGTCCCAAATAACTACCACTTTAGTATCTCTACAATATCATACAAGTACCACAGAATTCGCGATAATTAATAGTTTATGAAAAAATAATTTGTTTAAAATTTTGAAAATTATCTTTTTTTTCGAGAAGTATGAATTTTTGGAAGCTAATATTTTGCTAAAGTTAAACTTACATTAAAATAAACATTTGAGGAAAAAATTAGCCAAATAAGTGCAAAGGTACATTTCCAATGATGGCCTGGCTATGGCTTTTATGTATTGTATCCTATATATATTTATATAATATTACGTATCGGCTTAACTTTTCCAAATGGTTAGATATAATGTTTTTGATTGACGTTGAAAATATTTAACAATTATTACGAAAATAGTAAACCTAACTATAACTAACTCGAATAGGTAAACAGATCGTGGGATATCACGATTTAATAATTAAAATAACTGACTTGAGTTTCAAAAAACATAAACGGATAAATTTTCAATTTTATTGAAAGTTTAAGCAAAAATAAATGTACAGAAATAATTTACTAATGGATCTTAATGAGAAAATGTCGATGCTCGTACCTTTAACGAACCCATATAAACGGAAATACGCCAAAATTGTTTGATGAAATTTAGTAAACTTGTAATTCAACGAATTGGCCTCGATACATTTCCCTCGAGTGTTTTCGAAAAATGATAAATTAGGATACGGCTGATACATCGTTATTGTTGAAAAGGTGATGGAAATAAATTTAAGGATGGTCTCTTAATTATTTTAAAAACGCTTGTAATGAAAAGCACGTAAGTAAACTCGATCTTAATGAAGACTCGACGGGCGAATTACAAAAGTCGGTTTCTTTTAAGCGATCTAACGCAAGTAGGATAAATAAAAACGCTACAAGACGGGTTTGCATATATGGATAATTCTTTTAACTACATTTGTAATGACTAAAATAATAAAATAAATAACATTCGTTAAATACCGAGCAAGATAACTGACAGCAAAGTTTATTTGCAAGAAGTATATAACTTAACTACATGGGATCGCCTTTTGTCGCATAAAAAATTAAACTTCCTTTAATAGAAAAATATGAAAGTACTTATAAGTGATTATTATGTAACAATAATGTTGTTGTTCGAATACGACATGGTTATTAATAACGATTTTATATAAGTAATAATAATTGATTAAAACGTATTATCATTTGCAAGAGAAAATGTATTGGTAAGGTTTAGAAAGAAGGTTTTTTTTTGTAATTAGCATTGATGATTGATTAAAAGTAAATTTATTTAACTTGTCGTAATTGCGAAATAAATTTTCGAACACGTTGATTTTATTAGCATGGAGGCCATATTAGTAAACTATTTTTGCCTATCTAACTTCAATACCAAGGTGAGGGTCGATCTGTCCCCAAAAAATTGAAACAATCATTTCTGTAGCAATTGTCCAATAGAGATAACTGACGATTGAAAAATATATATTTTTTATATTTATTTATTTATTTATTTGTTTATATCAATTATAGCTTTTTATAGCAGTCGATTCTCTTTACCCAACATTTTTTACCTTTACCTTCCCAAATGGTGGTTTCTTCCAATAAAACCCTATCTATATTTTGAGTGGGATGACATATGCGCCAAGTTTGATCCAAATCCTCAAAGAGCCTATAAGGAACATACTTCGCCACGTTGACTTTTATACACTTACTATACATGGCACATTATCTTATCGTATTATGGCACATTTTCTTTCAATCTTCATTCAGCCTATATCTTTGAAACTGCTGATTCTTCGAAAACACGTTAATAATAATAACCGTTTTTTGTTTTGTTTTCGAAAAAATTATAATTTCCGAGATAATTGTGAAAAACTGAATTTTACCTTCTTTCACTTCCTATAACAACTTTTGCGGACACGCTATCGAAGGGAACTTTTGAGGTTTAGTTCAAAACATAAAAATAAAGGTCCACACAGAAATCTAGCTTGTTAATATATATTTTTTTATAATTAAAATCTAATTTTATTAGTCTGTAATAATAATTTTCATTAATCTTCTAGGGAATTCGAAGCGTATTTAATATCTTTCGAAGCTTTTACTGAACGAAAAATTATCGGTTGACCAATTACTCTTTTAGATTTTTCCGCTTAATTTAATCGTGGCAACGGTTGTCACACAAAATCACACTTTTCCTGTCCAAATGACGTTAGCGCATTAGGTAAACGTTAGATTTTTCGCCACATGCTGCACGTCGTCGGCGTCGGGACAGTGTCCTGACGTTTTAAATAAATCCTATACTATTTTTTGGATTCAACATTTTAAAGGGGATTTTTCATTATTTCTAAAAACGTTGCATTCAAATATTATATTTTTTTCTATAAATTGTGGCACATTCCGTTACATAATGCTAAATTTATAGCCTTTCTGTTTATAATAAGACCGTTTATTTGTTAACTTTAAACCGGCTTTGTACAATTTATTATAGAATTTAAATAAAAAAATGTAAAAATATATTTTAAAACCGAAAGATTTGCCAAGTTTAATAGGCTATGCCCATTTTATTTTGGGCCATTAGTGAAATTTAAATGTTCCAAGTTAGTTTGAACGTCGATTCGCAACTTCAGCAGCTGCTGCTAAAGTAAAATTACAAGACAACTTCCTTAACATTGTCGTTATAATTTATTACATAAATATATTATTTTTTTCTACGGGGAAAAATCAAGTATTCGAATTTGGGTCAAAATGTCAATTATAATATTGAGGAATAAAGAATCTAACAATAATCCCACCTGCTGTTTAATGCCGTTAATCAAACTTTAATGTATGCTTGTCTAAAATAAATGGCGTAATTCGACCACACCTCTGTAATCTTTTATGTTTACTAAAAATAGTAGACATAATAAATACGGCGAGTTCGGTTAATAGTAGGTGTAACTTTCAATAGTCTGTATAAATCGAAAGTCTCGTTTCTTCGAAGGTAGATAATGTGTGGTTGTCGATCGTGTTCTGAAGGTAGATTTATGTTCGTCAATCTATAGGTACCTGATTTCAAAATGTTTACATTTAGGCGGAGTGACTCACTATATTTGTTGCCAGATAAACCTTTCTCTCGTCATAATCTTTATTCGCTAAAAATTGTTTGGAATTCCTTCTTTTTTTTTGTTTATACCAGGTTTATGCCTATGTATATATTTTTGGCTACGTTTGTCGTTTTAAATGTATTTAAGTACACTTCTTGTTGTTTATCTGTTTCTGAACAGAAACAACTGCAAATCGTCAGCTTTAGTGTTAACCTCATAAGGGCCGATAAACTATTCTTGGAAATAACTGCTGTGAAAACGTTTCTTGAGACGCTGGTATTCAATTTTTTGCGAATAACTAGTATAAAAATACTGCAGCAAATAGGATTTTTTGTCTAATTTTTCCTAGACTCCATTAACTGTTTAGGTTTTAGGTTTTTAGGTTTTTTGTTCGTTTTAATCGTACCTATCCGTAGTTTTTTTCCGCGATGTTGTTTATGTTATTTGTATTATTTCGGCCACATTTTATTTTTATTACTTCACAAGAAAATATTTTTGGACAATAAATTATTAGTTTATTATTTTATGGTGGAAAAACAAAAAGTGGCCTTTTTGTTATAAATGCTTCTATTATAAAAAGGCTAGAAGAGCGTAGTCGTATTACGGAAAAGCTATGAATTATCAGCCAATTTCACATACACACGTTTTTTCTATAATAAGGCGGTGTTTTGTAAAAAATCTGATCTTACAATTAACTTACGACATATACACAGACATATATTTATTTATGATTGAATGTCAATAAAATAGGCACAGAGAACTAAAAAAGCTACTTCTTAAAGTAAAAATAGCTCTTATTGCAAATATTTGATTATTTCGGTTTCTGTAACGGCGCTAGCAAAATAGAAATTGACGCTTGCTGGCGCTAGGTGTCAACAATAATAGTCCGTAAAAAAATCAAGAAAATCGAACATGAAATTTTTCGTTAACTTGCCCCCAATTGAAATGCGAATAGTTACTAAACCAATTTGGCGCTAGCTTTTTGCGAAGTGGCGCTAAGGAGCACTAGGTCTATTCTACTTGATGCGCCCTTCAAACATTTAAAATTCGCAATGGGGGGTGGGGGCTAGCTTTAACTTGCCCCCCCCCCCAACCGTTTTGCGGCGTAATCGTTATGACGCTGGCTCTAATTTTTAGGCGCTAGCTATTGTGCGTTTAGCGCAAAATGCCTTTTCTGAAAATTGAAAGTGGGGGGGGGGGAAAATAACGTACCTCACTCTTAACGGGGTGGAACAGAGAAAGAACGATTTTTAACAATTTTAAAAATCAATGCCCAGCAATCGCCACCGGCCCTAAAAACGTGAAATTTGGAGGATACGTTCTTTTACCCACTAAAAATCGATTTTTCGAAATTCTAGCCCTAAGGGCACGAAACGGGGAAAGTATGTTTTTTGAAAATTTGATGAGTTTGTCCGTACTTATACTATTTATCTTTGAATTATAACATTTGTAGGATACGTTTCTTCGAAGAGAATCGAAAAGGGGACACAAGGTCCCCTTTTACTTTGTTCTTAAAATATCAACACTGGCCGGTCTCTCCGGCTGGTCGAAATCTCTCGGACTTACCCTATATTAAAACGGTTTAACAAACATTGTTCGCTGTTACTAGAATTTCTCCACATTTACATAGTATTTACACAATTTTTTATTGCAATTTTATATAACCGTCGAAGCCACGAATTATGGCTTGAGGGTAACCGGCAAATTGAATTAAGGTAAAATTTATTAAAATTAACTTTTAAGGACAACCTGCGATATCTTGCGAATTTCTAAACCAGATGCTTTATGTACTACACTCCATTTTGATTAGTTCAAAAGCTATTATAACAACACTTTTATATTTTCCCCCGTACGCATTTTAATCTTTTTAAACTGCAATAGAAATTAAATAGATGAAATATTGAATGTATCGTCATAATAAACAAGAGACTGGGCGTGTGCCAAAGAATTTCTTTGGGCTTTAATCTATAATGTCAACTAATTGCGCCAAAGTTTATTATTTCACTATTTCATATTTACGTGCTCGCGTTGAGAATGTTTTTCGAATTTTCCGTAACAAAAGATTTCATTTTTAAAATTGGCAAAAACATTAGAAACTTGCGATTTTGAGATGATCGTCGGTACCAAAATTGTGACAAAGTTACGATATAAGTTACGTTCAATTTCAATCGACGCTTAATTTCTCGTTGCAATACTGATCGGATATGCGTTTCGGTGTGTCAAAATCGTCAAAATCAACGAGAACTGAGAACGAGAACATTTAATCGCATCGTTACAGTTGATTTCGAAAATTAATCACTAGTCGTTTGTTCAATTTAAAAGTCAATGTAAAAGTCACTACGGTGTACAGCGCACGAGACTCCACTTATTATATTGTTTTCGAAACGTTGATCAACAGGAAGCGAGTTGGTGGTGTTGAAGCTTTCATTGCGACGGCACAAACGTTCGTCCTATTTTCTATTTTAATCTAACAAACGAAATTTACATATGGAAAATTCTGATATGAAAACCGATTCTGCCAAAATTAATTGCGAACGTTTATTCTCGTATTTTAGGTCAAGTTGTGTTATTTAAAAATACAGAAAAACGCGTGGGAATAATATTTCTAATCATAACGATGTAAACATTATTAAGCGGTACCTGTTTCCTGTGACGTACGGGTGTTGATTTATTACCGCAAAAAAAGTTCTTCCGCGATAAGTTTCTTTTGCAAATTTTATTAAAATGCGTGTTACATTATGGCCTATTGCCTATTAAGATTTCTTAGTTTTGGAATGTGCATATATATTCAAATTTTTTATTCTTGTAATTCTTATGCCGAATATGGTCAATTACTTAATACCATCGAAATCTAAGTTGGTGTTGTAGAAAATTTTTCGGGATTCTTGCTCATGTCTCGTGTAGTTTTGAAAATTTCCTGGTCGGCGGGATTGCGAGTTATTCGACATTAGGACCAACTAGTTTTTAATAATTCTTAACCGATTACGCGCCCACTCGTCATAATCGCCGTAGTCAGTTGAGATCTACCTGGCACGGCATTTTGGCGTGAAAGACGAACAGTTAGTTGCTCGGTGGTTCTTTCTGCAGTTGGCGCCTACCTTAAAATTACATAGTGTGTGCTAATGCCTTTCAATTAAATAGAATATTAAGTGTTACGTTAATAATTAAATATTGCGTAATAATTGAATTTTTGAGCGTGTTTCTAGAGTAAATATAGACGGTGTTTGCAATTGCATATTAAATTATTAAAAGCCCTTCGGTGGGATTTAGTTGTTATAAATGTAATTAATATCAGGTAGGTAACAACGGCGCTCTCGGTATGAATTAATAAATGCCGGTCGATTGCGAAGTAGGCGGTAAAATTAATCGAAATTGCCTCATTTATTATAAATATTTGCTCATGTTGTGCATTGTTTTTAACAAATTCAATTTAATATTAACTTATAAGGTGGTGGTTGTTTTTATTATTACTTAAATAGTTAATTCGTAGCTGTATAATCGTGATCTACTAAATCGTACATCATATAACTGTATTTAATGTCTTACTAATTACCTTTGCAAACAAAGATTACCTATATTACATTAATTTTAAATAAATTAAGCATCTAAATTGACGAGGAAGAGGATACCATATGATACGTTTAAGAAATGATTTAAGTAAGAAAAAAATATGGAAAACTTCGGAACCCACAAGAACAGAACCGATTTTGATGAAACATTTTTTAAACTGTGTATTAACACTAATAAGGAAGGTTAAGGCAGGTGTAAATCTCAAAAAAAATTGACACTTTGCAGGATTGTAGTACTAGTCAACACTAATCAAGTGCCGTATTCCGTTCGTGCTCTTACGCAGTTTAAGAGGGTGAAATCCGCCCGCGAAAATTGGAACTTTTATCTGCGAAACAACGAGAGCTATCGCCAAAAAACTGGGATGGTTAAAGGATTGTACTGCGCATCCGATGCGAACTAGTGGACGCTTAGCTTAACACTGCTGCCGCTGCGACTGCCACTTGTCTGTAACTTCTAAATTTTTCTTTGTATTTCCTACCTTTTTCTCGTCATCATTTTCCCTCTATCGTCAATTTCTAACGTACATTCTTCCATTGACTGCGAACTTGTATTGTTACATACCTATACCTACGTAAGGTAAAATTTCGTTCGCGAAGTTGGACCGTCGAATGTTTGAGAGGAGCTCTAACCGAGTCCCTATCCAAGAGCCTAACCAAGCTCGATTTTCAGAGAATTTGTGTTAGAGCTTAAAGGTAAGTGTATTTACACTTTATAAATACACGAAGAGTTAGTCGACAAAGAAATTCCTACCTTTCCTCGCCTTTTTGTTTGTAATCCTTTTAGAGTACACAACACAACACTCGCGCACTCACACGCAAACAGGCCTTAACCGAACGAGCACTCCTCGCACACATGAATAATACGACGCCGTAATTTAAAATTCGAACTACTGAAACAAACACTACCGCTCTGTACCACTAACGCGAAAGATCCGAAATGGTTTTGCCAGAATTCTATATATAAATGCATTCAAGCACACAAATACTAGGAAATCACGATTTTATTTTAAAATCATGCAGTTCTTTGTACGCTTTCCGATAAGTTACGAACGTAGGTGGCGGGCATGTTTTATTAACTGCTTTTGGGTTTTAGCGGTCGCATAAAAATGCCATTAAACTATTATCTGATTTATGGTTTGTAATATGGTTTGTTTTAATGCTTAAGGGCACACGAACAGTTTTTAAATTAAAAATAAGGTAAATTTATAATTCTGCGGTATAAAAGCAGTAGATAGTGATTATTCAAATAATTTTATTGCATAAAAAATACATAATTTTAGAATAAATATCCTAAAAGGTACACATTTTAAAAATTTTCGGTCATTACTTGCATATTTTTTTTATCAAACTCCACTACGTCCCCTGTAATAGCTCAAGGTCCCATCGCACAAAAACCTACCTCACAACACTACTAAAATTTTCTTAGTGTGTTTAAGAGTATGGTGGGAAATATCCAACCGGTGTCGGTGGCAGACAATTGAATTTTTGTTTTAATCATTTTTGATAAACTTGATACTTAATAAAATTTATTATAGACTTTAGAGAAATATCAATTAATTAGAACTATTGTGGTCTGTCTGCCTCGTAAACCTGGTAGTCCTCCCTCCAAATGAATAAATTTTCAATATGTCACCTACTGTAAAAAACTACATGGCGTTGTTTTTTTTTTCAAATTATAGTTTTAATTGTGCTTTACATGAATGTATATGTCTGCTAATGTATTATTAATTTACCCAACTATGACAAAAATTAGGGTTGAAAATTCGAAGGGATGACACTCTTTAGGATTTTCATCCCTAATTTTTGTATCATAATGTAGGTCTTGAACAGCCATTCACAAAAATAATGATAGCTCTCGTTGTTTCACAGATAATAAGCTAAAGGGTGGATTTCACCCTCTTAAACCGCCTAAGAGCACTAACGAAATATGGCTCTACGGCTTTGAAGTGACGTTTACTCCTAATTTTAAAATAGTGGAATAACAAAAATTTGACTTACTTGAACTTGCAAAATTAACCTTGATTATTTATGGTCGATCTTTCAATCTCTTCATAAATTTATCCAACAGGTAGAAACGTTTGTTCGAACAATTGTTTGCATGGTATGTAAGTACCTGTCGGATAAATTTACTAAGAGATTGAAAGATCGGCCCTTAGTTAAGATTATGTCGCATGTTTCTATAACAGCCAATCGGAATTCCTCATTCACCTACCCAACCTCGATATTACGGCAATAATTTTTCGATAATATTGCTTTTAAAGTAGCTTTTCATAACAACGACGGCGCGTTCCTAGCAACCGATAGGTACTTTATTTCAAATACATGTACAGGGCGTCTCTGTAATTAGTGTACAAAATGATATCACGTATTTTTAGGAACAAAATGGAACGATTTAACAGATACATAATTAACCTATATATCGATGGCGTTTTCCCAAAAGGGCGTAACCCACACTTTTTGTGAAAATAAGTTATTCTGACTATCTTATGCATCTAAAGCAAAGGCACCATCTGTTAAAATCTAGTAACAATATTCCGATTTTTTCCACCGGAAAAATCGATTTGTATTTCCGCGACACGTATCTTCTTATAGCTACGCGGCGATATAAAATGTAAAATCTCTCCTGTAAAATTCAGTTTTTGTGGGTTACGCCCTTTTGGAAAAACTGCGTCGATATCATATCGACGCGGTTTTTGCAGAGTAACTTAACCCACAAAAAGTAATTGTTACAGGAGCGTACATTTTGTGTTGTCGCGTAGCTACACTCAAAAAAAAATCCGATGTAACGCGTCCAGTGTACGTACATTAGATAAAAGTACATTACAAACGTACATTAGATAACTCTTAAAAAGTAACGAAAAATTCGTTATTTCGATAAAAATTTTCATTGTAGGTATGAAGAAAGTTATTAGGTAAAAAATTATAAATCATTTGTAAATACAACGATCGTTTTAATTGCATAATTATGCACTTATTTTCTTCAGTGTATTAGTAGTATTAATGAACTTTTCATTGCATCAATGATCAAAAAGTCAATAACTGGCGTTCATTAATATTATGTACAATATTTTTTTGAATGTATAAACAGATAAGTTTCACGGAAATACAAATCTATTTTTCCGGTGGAGAAAATCGGAATATTCTTACCAGATTTTAACAGATTATGTCTTTGCCTTAGATGCATAAGATAGTCCGAATAACTAATTTTCGCAAAAAGTGTGGGTTAAGTTACTCTGCTAAAATGCTGACGATATATACACAAAAGTTTATAGTTTCGGATTTGTAGTTTCTCAAAGATCGATTTAGAAAATTCATTTAAAAAAAAAATACTTTTTACTACATTGCTTTAATTTTACCACAAAAATTTAAGGCAAATTAATTTTTATCTGCGCAATTGAAAAATTCGCCCTTTTGAGCCATCGAAGATTGCCAAATAAAATTACTCGAGACGTGGATAATTTAGTTTTTGAATATAATTTCTTTTCAACGTGCGACTGACTATTCACAAAATAAATTGATTTATTTTCGTGGTCTTGCGTAATTAATCGTAATATTTTTGTTACATTTGATTTCGACACAGGATACACGTTTAAATAACATATAATCCTTTTCGCCGTGCATGTCGTATCTTAAATGCGGGGATTTGACGATAATTATGTTGTCATTTAAATACAGGATATAAACGTTTTTCTAAAGTGTCCCTAATATATCGTGCCATTTTATTCCGATTTTTTTCGAAACTTTTACATATCGAATCGTCGTCGTCAGAGAACAGTTTAATTTTAGATAATTGCTTGGCTCATTTATTTGTGTGTGTTCAGATAACGTTTTGATAAAAAAAAGTGATGTTTTATGTATGTCATATAAGTAGAAGTGGATTAGATAAAAAGGTAGATATAGGCACATATTTGTTTAAATAAATTTAAAGTCATTTTTATTGTAGTACGAAAAGAAGGTTGCGTTTTACACAACCTCGGTGTCAAGGATAAACTTAATATGTGAACGTGCTGAATAAATTTATTATAGGATATAGAATCCTTATGCTTGTGCTGGATTGAGGTAAAATGGTCGTGGTACCACATTTCTTCCAAATTTGGTCATGATAAAATCGGGCCGCGCTAGATTCGTCGGCAAAGATATTCATAGAAAGTACGTTGCATCATTTATTTTATGTTATATACTTAACTCAATCATACATCTAACAATTATTAACTGTAAACGCGGAAAAATTCCTAGAATAATAAAAATAATCGGGAATCGCAGTTACATATATTGTGTGTTTCGTAAATTTCAGTACGTATCTCCACCGCTTCCTTTTTTAACAGGAAAAACCTGACACCCGCATTTCCAGCCTTGTTTTAGTAAAAACCGAAAGTTATCGTCTATCTATGTATGTATGTATATTAAAACGCTTTAGTGAATTTACGCGATCTATGTATGTATACGAAAGTGGGACTTTAGAAATGTTCGTCGTTGCGATAGTAAGCAGTTAGAAGCTGTAGTGCTACGTTTAAAATGTGCGAATTAATGTTATTGTAACAGTGCAATAATGATGTTAATTACCGATACTTCTGAAGGAGATGTCGCAAGTAATTCCAGGAAATCCGGTACGCCTCCGAGGCCCCGCAGGAAACTATCCATGCGCCAAGTCGTGGATAGGGTACAGAAATATTTAAAACAAGGTACATATAATATACCCACTTAAAACTTCTTTATTTGATTTGTTTCACGGCGAAATTGAGATTTCCATCACGTCGGATCCTTATAGGTTGCCTTTCAGAACTTTTTCTTTGTAATGAAAAGCTAACAAGCGAACGTGCGTGGAATCGGTTCGATTTATTTCCCATCTTGGTAGATAAAAATGTAATAATTGAAGCATATATTAATTACTTGTTCGTCTTCATATTGGAAATAACGCAGGTACGGATCGTGGGTTTTAATTTTGTCGTGACGACGTTGGCAGATAGGTTTAAATTTTGGAACATTCGAACTATGGATCAAATTTAAAAATAACGTCGGCAGTCGTATTTTTCGTACTAATAATAAAATGTTGTAAAAACAAACATTTTTTTTTCTTATTTGATTGTTTTTATATAGCTTTTATTGTCGGTCCAATTTATTTCGTGTAAATGCAATTTTAAGTTGTCGCCTTTATAATAATTGGAAAACGAAAGTGCTTCATCTTTTTCGTCACCTTCAACAAAGTATCGACTTCGTGGTAAACGTTGTTCTTAATCGAAAATGCTGTCATAAATTTTAATGAACACCTGTTTTCTTTATTTACGAACAACCGATAAATTCCGCAGTAGAATCCTATCAATAAGTAAGGTATTCTTTACCGTTTCATTTAGAATAATATAATCGAAAAATTGTAAAACTTGTGATTTTTATTCATTCAAAAAAAAAACTTATTCTTTCACAAATTAAATGATAACGAATGCCGCGTTTTAAAGGGTTTACCGAAAAATCCATTTTTGTACCTACGCACGTTAATTTAACGTTTATTATTTATTCATCGTTAATATACCTACCTTATCCTCGTTTCCGTTAATCTATGTACCTAATGATTGAATTTTATGTCGACTATTTTCAGGTTAATTACGTTAAAAGCGATCGAGATGCTCTTGCATTTTTAATTCACGTTAATTCATCTAGGGCGCATCGTGAATTGAAAACGTAAAAATTTAGAGTGCCTACTTGTTAGCGTTACGTGTAATTGAACTTTTGCAAAACCGCAAATAGGTAGATAATAATGTTACATATTTAAATTTCGTTCGTCGGCGAAAACGCAAAACGACGTTGAAAACGTTTAATAGCCGCGTATAAATAAATATCAGTATTGGCGTATTTTAGCAAAAATTCGTAAATTATATAAATATTAACAATGTGAATGTTTTGTGATAGTGAAAGCCGTGAAAACAGCTTTTACTTATTTCAATATTATATCTAACACGGTATCGGGAAATGTGCGTTTTAATTTTATTTTCGATTAATTAATTCGAAATTAGCCGTGGAAACATTTTTACGATATAATTATATACTAAAATAAGTACATTTCGCGGGTTAAATAGTCGCGACTTTAATTTGTTTTTAACAGATTATTATCAATTTATTAGTTTACGAACTTAATTTATGCCTACAATTATGAAACTATGCTACAATAAAATCTGTTAATATATAATAAGTATTTTACTTATTAAAATGTAAAGTTCAAAAAACTTTTTTTAAAATCTCGTGTGCAAATAAACCTTTCTAATTGTCGCTTCTCAGAACGAATCGATGTTTCAGTTGATTAACTTTGAATTTAATAGCGATAAAAGCTATTAATTTCCCGGAAAATAGTTTGTTTTTTTTTGTTATCGTTTGGAACTCCCCGAATATTTGGATTTTTTTTGTAGTCTCGGCTCTGTATTTCTTTCAAAATAATTAATATTCATTACAATTATAATTTCATTTTAATATTTTAAATCAGAAGATTCCGATAAAAATACATGCAATTATAATGTTCAGTTATTTCGACTATTCGCGAGAAAAATAAAAAATATATCAGTTATTAATAATACTAGCTGATATGTGAAGAAATAAAAATTGTATTGTTAGTTTAAGTAAAATTTCTAATTGAAATAGTTATTATTCAAGATTATCTAATAAGTATAAGTACCTATGAATCGCCGCTGTGTATAATATCGCGGTGTTTGTTTTCGAAGTATTATAAAAATGACTCGTCCTTATAGCGGAAAATAAAATTTATAAAGGAAAAGAAAGTATTGATTCGAATAAATTCCAAGGAATAAACGAAAGAAATCTTTTCTTATCTGAAATTTGCCACAACCCTTACATAAGAACTTTAACCGTAAGCGACGAGAACGACGAGAATGTGTGAGATAATGGAAAAAATAACGAATAACGAAAATGATGCAGACCGATGCTTGTGTATAAAACATACAACTAAATACAACTGTCAACTGTTCAATGACTCTAATAGTCGACCTACTTGAACTTTACTCATTCGATCACCAATATCTAAATATCGGGAATTACCTACTTATTTCTATATTTTATTTTAAATTAAGTTCGCTAACTACCTAAATACCAGTGCTGCTTTTTAGTGCCATTTCAAATAAAAACTACATTTATCATTGTTATCATTGTAAGATTCTTGTTCCGTTGGAAGTGATGTAAAATTTATGAGTTGAACATTAAAAATAAGAAAAAAAAAACTATTAAAATCCATTTATGTGTCTAGCAAATTTTTGTATAAGAAGTGCTCTATTGATTGTAATGTCAATTTTCCAAGGACATGATGCTTAAAATCTCTTAGGCTGCCTCTAAACCGGCCATATTTTATTACTGCAATCTATTGCTACCGATGTGTGGCTGGTTATGTCGCAAATATACGGGGCGACTGTGGAAAAAACCGTCACATTTGCGGAATACGTCCAATAGTTCAAAATAAGCCAAAAAAAAATCTAATAAATACATAGATCCAGTCCTCAACGGTTAAAAAGATATTAATTGTAATTATTAAACAACGCCGTAACGAGGGCGTGGCAAAAGAGGCGCCCGCCACGGGCACAACTATAGATTTGGGGCGTAGAAACGTAAAAACTAGAAATAAATAAATAGACATAAAAGTCCACTATTTAATATTATATTTTTGAATTTTTTGTTGTTTTTGAGTTAGATGCTTGCCACAGGCGCTTCGTACCCTCGTTACGACGTTGTTTGCTTTTCGAACCATGCATTAACATCGACGGTAGTATTTTTGAAAATTTACAGTCTGGTGTATTACATTACCAAATCAACAATTTCTTTACTTATCTACTATTACAACTGACATTTCCTTAACCGTTGAGAATCGGGTCTATGATGTTTATAGGACTTTCTTTAGCTTGTTTTGGGTTCCTGGACGTATTCCTCAAATGTGGCGGTTTCCACCTCAATCGCCCTGTATTATTTTCGTATGGCCCGGTATTAAATGTCGACTATTGTAATTGGTTGCTCTTGTATGCGACAATGTGTGGTTGCAAACAATGTTCATCGATCCTGGCCGAAAATAACATAAAGAAGAAATAACATATTTAGAAAAATGTTGTTAATTTATTACGGATCTTGCGTGTGCTATACGGTTGTATTGATACAAGTTAATACGTTCGTATTAACTTACGTGCAATACGTCGAGATAGGCACGGTTAGGAATGGGGACCGTCTATCTTGAGCTTAAATTATATTTGTATTGACCGTAATATTTTAAGTAAATATTTCTGATAATGATAGAGTAATTCAACTTCACATTTTTCTTTTTATAAAGAACATTGCCTATTTGATATCGATTAGGAATACTGATTATACGTATTAGTTAGGTATTTACATAAGTATAGCTCGTTAAACTACGAATCGATTTTACAAAGACGGCACCCATACGCACAGAAAAACTAGTAGTTTCCACTTGGACGGCTTGCTTATACATAAACAATTTTCTTAAGGTACCTACCTTTAAAGTGGCAACTAAATTTTCGCGTTGCTGAAAATACTTCCGCGCAATATATTGCCATCAATACCAAATGCAACTTATGGCTGTGCAATGTTTTCAGTCACAAATTGTCGTCTAATTTAATGCACACGAGCAAGTAATTACAATAATCAACAAATCACTGACCATAATTATTGTCGGTCCATACGCTGGTGTTTCTATACATTATGTAGGTACTATATGTGTATTTACATACAGAGTGGAACAAAGCACACTGTACAAACTGTTTGATCTATAAATTTTAAATTATGTGCGATGTAATGGAAAATGATTCCGCATATTTTAGGGTTAAAAAATAATTTTTTTCGCAGTCAGTTTTTAGGTACAGTCGCCGTCTTGCATTTTTTTTTAAATAGCACCGGATGTCCTGCAGTACGTCACTGAAAAGCTTATTTTTTCGCAATTTAATTGTAACACGTTGAGGTAGTAGTAAACTTATTATTATTTAATTAATTTAGATTTTATTTAAGTGATTTAATTTTTATTTCACTAATTAAATTCACAAAAACAAATTTAGAAAAATAATGAAGACAAGTAGACACGAAAACACATTATAACACCAACAAAACAATAAGACGCTGACCTTTATCTAAATTAGGGGAAGTTGTCGGCTGATTGGTCGAATTGATGTGGATATTACCTATGTGTTCGATGCCTAATACAGCGTTTTTCGTATTATATGTAAAAACGACCGACTAACACATATGATCTCACGGTGTACAGTAAAATATGAACCGTTTAGCGAAATTTTTTTAAGAATGCCTTTTTTATTAAATTTTAATAATAATGTTGTGAATAGTGCTATATATGATTTTGTAAAAAGTGTAAAACTCTGTGTAACTCTGACAGTCTAAGTTCGTATAACAATTTATTAAAAAATTATTTTTCCTTGTAAAAAGTCTCTAATCAATGGGCTGCGATCCTAATATAATGAAATAAACAAAAAAAAAGGAACTTTTAGAAACCTGTCAGATAAACTTATCAATCCCGATAAGGTGTAAAACACATAAAAATTGTACGTCATATTTAAACTTTCATGTTTTCGTAAAACTTCGCTTTAACGGCCGTTCTAAATGGAATAGTTTCGGTCTGTTTACATTATATAATACACTTTTTTCAATATTCCTTGTTGTAAGGTGATAGGTTAACTGATATCTGAGTTTTGTATATCACGAGAAAGTCAAGGTGATGCAGGACTGTTTTTAGTTTGCATTGAAATATGACACGGTTTGGTTCCATTTATGGAAATTATCTAAAATTGTCTACACGTTTACTGCTAATAAACTCTTTGGCAGTTTAATGATAAAAGCGAATTTGAAGGTATTAAAATGTTCGATGAGTGTTATTTTATTAGGTCGAATTATCTGGAATCGAGTTTTAATTTTTAAATTAAATTTTTAATAAAGCCGAATTAATGAAGTCTTGCTATGTATTGTACCGGTTACACGCGCAGCTTTATATTCGATTGCTAAAATTAATTTCTTATCGAAAAATTTAGTAAAATATAAATCGCATAAGTAAATATATACTTATGTACGTTAGTAACTAGATAGAAGTGTTTATTTAAAAAGTGCCATTAACCTAAGTACGTGTAAAGTACCTACGTGTAGCTTATCCAAACTTATATGATGTCACGTCATCAACAAAAAGTTACTAGATTTTTCATTTGTAATTCGGTTTAAGGTTTGGAAAGTGACACATTCTATAGATGATTTACCTGCGCACGTATTAGATGGTATAAAGAATGACTACAATTTATTGCAACTGTCAAAATACGAGGTACGAGGTGACAGCGCCGTGTGAAACGTCATCATCTAGTAACCTTGTATTGATGACGTGAACATCATATAGGTTTGGATAAGCTATACCTACCTATAGTTTTAAGCAGTTTAAGTTATTGTAAATTTTCGATCTAAATTAACGTGTATACTTAATTATTGCGCCATAAATATTACTTATTGAGAATCGCGAGAAATAATTTAGAAATTAATAGCACATTTTATAAGTTATTAAACGATTCGATCGCGTTAACAGTAAGTTAACGTTGTTGTTGGAAAATTAATGCACTTAACGATAAATTTTAATTAACCCCTGAACCTCTGAAAAACCACTTAATGACTGATTTTAGTCTAATAATAATCAAATCATTATTTAATTATTTATGTAGGTTTTCAATGCAAATATACCTACACCTGGAAACTCCCCTGAACATTACAAAGGAATTGTTTCCAATGAAACCTTGTCTGTTTTCATGCATCATTTATAATATCGGAAATGTCGGAACTAAAATTTACTGCCCATTAAACGTCGATTTGTCGGTTTTACGACTACGCGCGGCGCTTTTGTTTAAAATCGGCATTTTAATAATTTTGTACGGCAACTGCGGGCACTTTATTGTTCTTATTTCGCACATAAATACTAACGGTGCGAATAATTGAATATTCATTTAATTTTCTCGGTCTATTTTCTTTGTACATATATCGATCTGGTTACTGTTTAGGGGCACGTTGAAATATTTCTTCTGCAATTACTTACTTTGCCAGCTGAGACATCCACCCTCAAAGTTTAATAAGAAAAGTCAATTTGTTTAAATGCTATTTTTATTTTTCATTAAAAATTAATCATGTTTGTTTAATCATTTTGTTACATTCCTAATAAATTAAGTACATATTTAAAAACGTTTTCGTGGATGTTTCGATACCGCTTCCTAACCTTTCAAATCATAATTTCTTTCAGAGGATTATTTAACAAAAAAATTTAACTTCATTGTCGAATTCCCCAAAAATTTTAGAATAAAAAATGTACTCTTGTGTGCTTTCCAGAAAATGAGCTATATTTGAGAAAATCGCACTTAAAGGACATCAGGTGCAGCGTTAATTTAGGACTCGAGGTTCTAATATTCTAAGTGTATAATAAACCTTGCACTTTGTGATACAAGCATGAAATTTTAGGTGTGTATTTTTACACACTTAATACACTGCGTGCGTAGCAGTATAATTACCAGTAATACCAGTAATTGCCGTCTTTAAGCAGGATTTTCTCGAATATGGCTCATTTTACGGAAAGTGGGCAAGAGTAACTTTTTCATTCGAAAATGTTTGGCAAATCCAACAATGAAGTTATTTTTTTTAATCCCTTGAAGGAGAATGTGATTTGTAAAGCTAGGGGTAGTATATCCTTGCCCCCCGCCCTGAAGTGGTATCAAAAATCTATTAAATTGTTTTGAAAATACTTAATTTATTAAGAATGTAAACCAAACACGACAAAATTTTATTAAAAAATAAAGAAATTATTTAAACACAAATTGATTTTTTCGTTTCAACTTTGGACGTGAATCACTTTCATCGGGGGAGCGCGCGTCGTAGGAAAAAATTTTTATAGAAACTGAGTTCTAGTTTGACGCGTTCTATACATCACCAGAAGATTTCTTATCATTTCCTATACACCTTGTTTTATAATGCGCCCCAAATGGGGCGCATAAGGGGATTATTTTAAATTGGGGAGTGGCTCCGAAAGGACAGACGGTTATTGTGGTTATTATAGTGCAATAATAATAATGCCCAAGTATTTTGACAGATCCTTCTAAAGTTTATTAGATTTCTTTTGTTTAGGTATCTATAAAATCTGAGAGCTTTTTTATTCTCAAATTTTATTACAAATATTCTTAAATAGCGAAAGATTAAAAAATTATGATGGCAATATAAAAAAGTGTTTTAACCTTAACATTTCTGCGAAGAGCTTAATTGTAGATCATAACGTTAGCTTTATTTTTATCGATAAACCGATGTTAATGTTCAATAAATAGAAATAGTAGGTACTTGTTTTTTAGATGGTCTATTAACAACAAATTAACTTAATAGGACGCCAATTGATGAAAATTGTTTTAGTCCTTGTATTATTTTTTACGTGTATTTATTATATGATCGTTTACTAATTAAAATTGTTTTTTTTACGTTTACAAGTATCTATAATTATGATATAAAATATAAAGAATTGTTTATTGTGTATTGAATAAAGTAGAAAATAGATACTTTTCGATAGTACTTATATCGAGAATACCCAGGCGGCACACTGACGTTATAATATCGTCAACTATTGGCCATTTGGGGACCAATGGGGACGTCAATATAACGGGTTAATGTCACAGCCCAACGACGTCAAATTATGACCAATCTAGTACGTTACTTGAGACGTCTAATTTCCTTAAATGGGACTTTTTACTTACTTGTTTAGTTGTATACTACTGAATTTATAACGATGCGATAGTGCATAATTCCAAAATATATTGATATATTTTTTTAGTTACAATTTTGGATTAAAACATAATCCTGTTAGAAAAAAATACGAATATTTTACGCTTCAAAACGTCTTTATCTTCACTTTTCCAGAAAGGATTCAGGACTTTGGAATGACCAAACAAAGACGTCTCAACGACGTTCTTTAATGACGTCAAATGTTTGTCGTGCGTACGTCACTTATTGGGTCCATGACGTCGCCGACGAATAATTACCAATAATTGACGACATTGTGCCGCCTGGGTAATGGTCTTGAATTTAAATATGTATTTCCCAGTGTTTTAAAAATAATTCGTGCCTTATTCTTATGCCTACTGATAAACTACCACATTGATAGATTATACATACGAACGATTTCAACAAAAGGATTTTTTTGTTAAATTTTGTTAACTCTGCATATGCCAAAATAAATTTTTCTCGGAAAATTTTTTACCGATTGTCATAATCCAAAGCCTTTAAATTGCGAAATCAACTTTTTGCACTCTTATTGTTGGTGAATTGCTAGAATTCAAATTAAATCAATTATTGTAACGAATTAATAAAATGGTTTTTATTGCAGATGCGGCAACTAGTGACGGCGCGGGTGCAATTAACACATCGTCTCCAGTTAATAAACGAAGAGGTTTCAGTGGGTAAGTCCAGAAAACTTTTTTTTTTCTTCATACGTGCTTTATTCTTTAAATTCGTTAGCCAATCGCAAACATTGTAGCCCGTGTGCAATCATTACATGCGCTACTCGGTCAATCAAAAGCATTTTAGCCTGTCATGCACAAACAGTTTTATTAACTAATTGTGAATAGAGGTCGCTTTTAATATGTCAAAGTACCTACGTTAAACGTCAAAAATCAAAATTTTGTGATAAAAATGTCTGTGGTCGTCCGAAAAGTATAATGTATAACACGTGTTGAAAGAATATTTTAGCACTAGTTATACAATATACTATTTGAATATAGGTTTATTAAATCAAATGCTTGTGTTATTTCTTTCATCAGTAATTGAGATAGTAGGTAGTTATAATTTTTGTTTCAATATTTTATTTATTGAACATTTCATTAATGCATTATCTAAACCACGGTATCAGAGTTATTTTGAATACCTGTCCTGAAACGTTCGTTAAAATAATTTAGGGCGAATTTTGTCACAATGCAATGTTGAGAAAGTCCATCTCGTCGAAAAACAAAAACGTTTTTAGGACGTCGCTGTTCGAAGCAACTCGTGCGTATATATTGATAAACAAGTTCCTAAATGGTGGAAGTTTAAAATATGCGGGCGCCAATGCTTATGGGAAACTTGAATTATTCGAATACATACAATACAATAAATTCGTGTTTAAATTAACTTTTATCGATTTAAATCTATTAAATTGGACTTTTAAACCAGTTTAAACTCATTCTGTCACCTGTTCAGGTTTTCTAATACTTATTTTAAAATTCTAGAAAACTAACTGTAAACTTAGATACTTCTAAAACTTGTTAGTAACCTGCTGCAGTTTCGCTAAACTTTGAAAATTTAAAACCGTCCTTAAAAGTTTTTAAGCATAAAATTTTTCAAATAAATCAAAGATTTCGTATTCATAAAATAAGAAGTGTTCCCTTTTCTTAATTCTCTATACTCCCGATAACCTATTTTTAAATTTTTTGCCTCGATTAGTGTTCAAAACATGTTCAAACGTTCTAATTAGTTTTATTTTGCCAATCACGAATTCCAGAAAAAAAGTATTTTGATGAATTAAACGGTTAGGAACGTGCCGTATTCATAGACAGACGATTAGATTAAAGGTCGTGTTCGCAGTCTTTGCCTATTTATAATTTTATTGTAACAGTCTAAGCGGCGACTGCTCCAAACCCTCCCCGATATAACAAAGGGATGATTTTCACGAATCGACAGCTTTTTTAGTATTTAAAATGCCACGGGGTTTTATATATTGTGCAGAATCTTGACCGAAGTATTAAAAAAAAGACTCTTCGAGTATTCTTCGTTTAAAATTATGGTCATTTAAATAACAAAAGGTTGAAATTTGTGCCATTCTGTGAAGGGTGTTATGCACATTTAAAAAAATATATGCTGCCACTCCCCACCTTGACAACAACCCGATAGTGCGAATTACTTTCGCAACGTGATTCCGTCACAGATTGGCATAAATTTCAACCTTTTGTCATTTAAAAGAGCAGCATTTTAAAAAAAGAATACCGGAAGTGACCTTTTTTAAATAATTCGGTCAAGTTTCAGCTCAAGTAAAACCTTGTGCCATTTTAAAAACTAAAAAAGCTATCTCTTTGTTATATCAGGGAGGGTTTGACGCAGCCGTCTCTCCTACTATAAGTACATATTTCAATGGTACAACAATAATCGCTTCTAAGGAAAAATTGTGAGTTACGGAAATTCTCAAAAATTAGAAACGACTGTGAACATCACCATAAATTATTATTGATATCTTATCTCGCCGAAACAACAATTTGATTGGTTGCAACGATCGTTTCTATAAAAATATAGTAGTGACAGTTTCGTATGTATAATAATCTTAATTAATTTAATCACTTGTCTATAAATACGATCATTAGCATTTCGTTTAGTAATTAATGTTTATAAACAAATCTTTTGTAATCTAGCAAAACCGTTTACAACATATTCATTATTTAATTTTATTAAATTGACATTTCGTGCATGCGAAATATGACAAAAAAACGAACTTATTAAATCCTTCCTCCGCATACGCCCAACAAAATTATAAAAACTCCTTACTCACGTTGATATAATTATTGGTGGGAGGCGGTTCAGGTGTAATCCATCACAATTTTAAGCACTTAATGAAAATTGCGTCGATAAATTTTCTTTTATTCCCCGATCAATTTTCTTTTTGAACGAATCGAAATTACACGACTTTCTTAATGGCGTTGGATGATTTATTACTTTTTCCCTGTAAGCTGAATTTTGATTAATTTGTCTAAAAAGAAAATGGGGTCTTGTTTGTTTCTTTGTTTGAGTATCAGTTTTCGGCTGCTTAAAAACGTTTTAAATCTTATCTGGCGCGAATGCCAAGTTAAATAAAAAAACTGGAATGGTTAGTCGATCCAAAGGAAACGATAAAACTTTTGAGTTTGTATTCTTAATTCGATTAGTTTTAGAATAGTTGGAATGACTTTTTTATTATTATCGATAAACGGCGCGGCGTAACTATAATTCTAATCAAAGAATGTCGGCATATGGATACATACATTGATATATTTTAAGGCAGTAAGCCATAATAACCTGTAGCTGCAAGGTGTTTTGTGTGAAAATTCCGTTTTCGTGTTACGATATGCAAATTAAAATGGCGTGGTCAACTAGAACTACACGCAACTGCCGATGACCTTTTTGTGATATCCTCAGTTTATTACAAACGTTAAATGAGCAACAACTTACCGCATTATGTACGTGGTTTAGTGTCCATTTTTACAAAAATGTCAAAATGTTTCGAGCTGATGCCGTTTAAATTGAGGTATTATTTATTGTACGAGTTCGAGACTGTTGTTACACTTACCTCTTTGTAAATAACTTTAGCGTAGGTGCTTGTTGTTGTCGCGGCATGCTTCCAAATATAGTTACTTGAACAAAGATCGGGTCCCATTTTAAAGAAAGATGTAACGTCGATTTTTGCGCAAATAATAAAATGTTTAATTTTTTTCCCGCAGAACCATTAATAGGGCCCAAAGTGACGAAAACAAATGTCGAAAAATAACTAGGTGTGACCGTCAACAACGATTTATAACGTGATTCTGCAGATTACAGTTTATTTAGTCACACCTTGTTTGTCACAATTTATTCTAAATGTTTTAATTACATATTTAACGAAGCGTATGTTTATTTTCACTTAGGATTGCACGCTCTCTGGCACAGATAATTATCGATGAGATTATTTCAAGTGTTCACATTATTATTGTTTTCCACCAAAATTTGGATAATTGATTACCTACACGACGTCGTTTATTTTTCAAATAACCAAAAACATTTATCGTTTCAAATTTAAATTTTAACTTATTGTGGAGACATTGATCCGAAAAATGCGGATAAATCGGGCAGTTTATATAAACATTTGTTCGAATTCGAGAAGTTTTTATAGAAATCTGGAAATTTCCAAAAAGCTGTAGTCCAACAAATGATTTTTAAATTGATTATTGAATAATCGTCAAAAACTGAACAAAAAATTATACAATCACTTTGTTTATTTTGTTATGAAGAAATATTAAATATATTTTGTGCATTTTTTAACGAATGCGTTTTTTTTTAACCTTTGCGTTTTACGAAGTAGTTGAATCGATTTAAATTTTAAAACGTTTTCAAAAACGTTTAAAAGACAAACATACCGAATATTTAAATTATCTGGGGAGAATGAAAAAAAAAACAAAAACAAATTCGTTTGTCAGTTTTTCGCTTTAAATAGTTCTTACGTGTGTACAGGTATAGCGATAACGTTCAAGGTAATTTCGTTCAAGCATTGTGATTTTATGTAATTAACAAAACATTGATACGATAAGATTTTTCCTAATTAATTTTAAACCTAAATGTTGTTGATTAGATATCATTATCCAACAAAATACAGATTGCGTCGACGTATGTCATCGTACGTCATCGTTTATACTTTAAACCAAACCTGTGGGTGTCAGTATTTGTCACCATCAGGAAACGACTGGGAAACAATTTTGAATTCCTGATTGTTTATTAATTAATTGTAAGTCGATCTTGACATTGTCGAAGCTAAGATTTCGTTAACCGGAAAAAGTAGTTATCGATTAATATGCCTGCTGTTTTTTATGATTTATCTTTTATATTATCAACTATTTGTTATGGTTGAATGGTGGGCATTTTAAAATAAGCTCCGTTTGTTTTTTTTTTATTTTACGTCTTATTCTTAATTTTTTTTTCGATAACTTTGCACTTAATCTAATTGTTTTACATCCCTTTCAATAGACAGCCAAACGCGTTTTATAATTTATATTTTTTTAATCGTTATCGTTTTAGATATATTTTACTTTCTTTCTACATACATGTGCCAATAGAGGATTTTCAAAATTGATGCGAGAATTTAAAATTTTTACAATAAATAAATGTTGAAGATACGTAATTTTAAAATTTAAACAGTAGCTACCTATTTCAGAAATCTGAAACGTTTATTATTTTAATTGATTGAATTTTGAAGATGTTTCCATTCAATTGCAGTTCAGTGCCGATCTTGAATCATAATCGCTAACTCCATTAACGTTCCCGCAATTAATCTCTCGAGTAAATTTTCCGATCGTGTTTTCAATCCGGTTTAAGTTTTCTATTAGACTAAAGTAAACGACATTTCAATAGCCCCGAGAAAGCGATAGCCAATCGATTCTTCAGTTACTTTATGTGCATCTACTGAATCGATAATTATTTCCTCACAAAAGTCTGCTATTCCCTAAAGGTTTTCGGGGGGTTCGATGAGATTTGGTTTTATCCAGTTAAAATGGAGAATCGACGATCGTTTCGCTTCCCGGGAAAAAAAGTATCTGATAATATAGCTTAGTCGACAGGAGGATTTTGGTGTAAATAAATAGGGACAAGCTAAAATAATATTTAGTTTCTTTATATGAGACTCTAAAAAAGACTTTATAAGGTGCTACCTCTCATAATACATAAATATCGTTGCTTTCCGTTTAATAATTTTTGAATAATCGAGTTATCAATCCAGGCGCTTTTAAAGTACGAGTAGAAATCACATTTTTTAAAACATATATTGCCGTAGTAACTTAACGTCTTTTTCGAAATTTATTAAACCACGCGTACTTATGTAGGAATAAAATATCTTTATTAGCATAAATCGAATTAGTGGTTATCGTGTTATGCCGGAAAAACTCTTTTGACATCGTGATTCCTGTTCGTAGATGAATTTTTCTGCGCTCCTTGCCTGAAAATGTACAACCTAGAGGTGTCTAACGACGTACAAATTTTCATGTTTGCATCGAAACGTAAAGTGTAATTTCGTCGTGGTAGAGTAAATTTTGTGAAGATGACTCGTCGAAACTATTGACTTTAAAGAAAAACGACAACAACATAAATTGTAGGAAATTTTTCCTACTTTATTTTCTCATATAGGTGTTTTTGTCGTAAGATGAACGGCTAAGAAGATTCTGGTGAAAAACTCTATTTTTTTGGCGTCTTGCGAATTTATTGACTAATTGTGGGTAATCTTTCTATAGGTATAATAAAATTATTGATGATCGATTTTCTAAACCTGCTATTTAAGAAATGATGGACTTTTTGAGCTTTAAATTACTACCAATTTTCGTATTTTAATAGTTTAAATTTTGGAATTATAAAAATCATAAATGTGAAATCGTTGATTAATATTTCTAATTTTAATATGTATGTATTTAAATTTTTTAAACATTTAGATCTTTAGATTTTAAAGAAATGCAAAGGTACCTTTACGTCATTAGGTTTACGAACTAAGAAACGTTTCGATAACTAAAACCTGCGGAATTTTTCTATCACTAAAATTGCCACATTTTCAACTGGCGAACTTTTTTTTTTAATTCTGCTGTTCTTGACATTGTTTGGAACTGATTTACCTATTCGAAATTTGCTTAATTTCTTTAACTGTACGTACCTATAATAGTATTTTTATATTATTTAAATAAGGTTTTCTGTCTGTTTAGGTAATTGTTAATCTGCTATTTATGGTCAGTTTAATTTTAAATGTTAAAAAAAAATTAAACGCTGCTTTCGATTAACCTCAAAATAAAAAGGGGGGTCTTAAGGTTATGACAAAATAAAAGCTTATCTATTTAAAGTTTAAACGAAACGATTGCTAATCGTAGTTTCGATACCTATTAGATACGTACTTCTAATTGTAAGTAGATATGTACGTGTGTAAATCCATATTTTAAAAAGCAAACGTTGGTTGGGCTAAACATCCGATAATCTGAAGATTAAATGAAGGAGAGTTTTCCGCTTATTTACTTTTGCATACTGTAATGTCATTGTTATTCTGATGGTTAGTTTTTCCGAATCTCTACGTGTGACGATAATAATACATATTTCTCATTTGTGTGTTCGCGTGAACGTTGTTCATAAACGTCCGTCAACGTTTTGTGCCGTTTAATTTTTTATTATATACTCTTTTCATAATCTTATCTGGAAGACAATAGGAGTATCATGTGTAAGTTGATAACGTATTCTTAAAATTAGTGAAATCCAAATTAAACTCGCGCTCGGTGCGGTTCACGTCCTAAAGTACTAATGGGAAAACTTAAAAAGTTTTTCCGTCAGCACTGTTCTTGCTATAAGTCACCGAGGTACTATTTCTTTTATAATTTTATTGTTTTACGTGCTTTATTAGATGTTATTTTGTTCTTTCAGCCGTAAATGGTTGCCACCTCCGCTCCGGAAGCTTTCACAGGGAAAAGTGGAAAAATCTCAAACGCCGTCCGATCGTCCGCCATTGAAGAAGACCGGTTCAGATAAAAGAATAAAGGTAAGAATTTAATATTACCATTGTGTTAACTAACCTAAACCGTGAATCATGTCGTCGCGAGTTGCCACGTGATTGCATAATGAGCTATCATTTATATACTGCGAAGGTCGCTTAGATACTCGTTAGACAAATAATAGTATAGAGTGTTGCTGTTTGTGTGTCAACATATCATCCAGGTCCGATAATCGTTCAGGTGTCAACAATTCAGGTAAACTTTTAACTAATTGTCGTGGTAAAAGGGGTGATTGATTGCGTGTTGTGGGAGACGATCCTGTTTACGTTTTAATAAAATGTTTTAATTTATGTGGTTACTTTTCGGACTGATCGTGAATCGAAATTTGAAGGCCGCTTCTTTCGAGACTTGATCGGAGTTATTAAAGTTTAAAAAAAAATCTGTAGGCTTACGTACTTGCTAGAATGCGTGTAGCGTGAGGCAATTTTGTATTCTATAGAACCCGAGTTTTACGGTTCTTTGCCTTTACCTTCCCGTGCCGCAATTTCGGCGATATTGCAAAAGACACGGAACTTTTCAAAAATGTATGCACTACAAATTATGTTCCGTGTTAATAGCTACCTTAGTTGTTCGACTTTTTAAGTTCATCGAAAGAAAATCCACAAAATTGATCGTGGCGGTCGGTAATGCTTTCGTCGGATTAGTGTTCACCTGAGGAATGTGTTTATCGTGGTTAATTATATAATATACATCGTTGTTACGTTTTCCGCTGTATTAGATTAGCGTGACCAGCACAGCTTACTATTAAATATTTTTGTGTAATTCATAACAATAAAGTTGTAGTGTCGAAATAATACCGAAAAAATCGTCGACCGAACCGAATGCTTTGGTTAGATATTTTCGAATGTATGTGTAAATTGTGAATATTACAATATTAATAAACGTGCCAAGTTATAAACGGAATTTGCTGTTATTTTGGCTTTGGTAAAATCGGGTGTTAATCGTAATTTACATTCGGTTGTGGCAAAAAGGGGCTACATTTCTACTCGCAATTTTTTTTTTTCGAAACTTGAGTGCTTTTATTGAAAATTTTGATTCTCCCTCGTTCTGAATTTTAGGTATAAAAGCAGGGTAAATATTAAAATCATTGTGGTTGTTTATAGATACGATTAACATTAACGTGTAGTTAAGTTTTTTTTATCTATTACTGATAAAAAGATATTTGGAAATAGGTATCGATTGGCACGACGTTTTATATTTACAATTCCCGGTATTTGATATTTCACCTGTGTAGATTTTTAGTTTTTGCCATCTTACCGAGTAGGTTGCATAATATTTTATTATGATTCATATAATTTGCAACTCGTATTTTGTAAACGAAAACACTTTTGGATGATCCTGCACTATTAATCATTTTTGCGCGTGAATGCAATTAATATGTGCAAGGTGTCCTCGGATCGAGTTTACAATAGCTGGTATAACGGACCGAAAGCTCCATCGTACGAAAAAAAAATATTATTCTTCCAATAATTTTTCTGCTCGTCTCGAAAATAAAATTGATCAAGTACCTAAAATCTTACGGATCGTGGAATGTATTTTATCGATGTATGTAGTGAACTTTAATTAGTTTTTTGGGCGCCTTGTTACTTTTTTTTTAAACAAACATTAGATTTTATCGTAGATCAATACATTTTTTTCGTACGATAAAGTTTTTAGTTCGTCGTAACTATTATTGTACTGTCGAGTGCGAGTCAATTCCCTCCCCAGCGGCCGGCGAACAACCTTTCCTAGTTTATTTTTAGTTTGATAGTTTCGCCTAAAACTAAACATCGATCCGCTTCGGATCGGTAGGTATAGGTAGGTTGCAGAGGGACGTATAAAATGTTTTTGCTGCAGATTCGATTGCTACCGAATTACCTACCTTACACTACTTACCGATCTTATGACCGACCCGAAGCGGATCGACATTTAGTTTTAAGTAAAACGCTCAAACTAAAAATATGACTCGCACTCGATAGTACACCAGATCCGGGGACGCCCTGTATACGTTATATTCTACAGCTTAGTTATTTGTCTCTTGTGCAGAGATAATATTAATCGAGAATTTTATCGCATACTAGGAAAAAAATATGTAAATGAGGTTTCCAGTTGCTTTATATTATCATGATTTGCAGTCTGCGGTTTTAACTAATGAGTCGAATGTCCTTTATAATGCAATTTATGAATAACCAACATGCGTTCGTCTTATTTTTTAGTAAACAATTGCATTAATTATTATAGCGACAACAGCTTGAGCCCTTTCACTAGAGATAACGTCGACAAATAGGAAGTTTCGATACGATATTTTTTTAACGTTTACTCGTATTTGTCATTTTTCCTAAATTTTGGAGGATTTATGGTTAGTTTGTTATTTTATTTCGGTTGAAAATCGTGTATTTCGAGATTTTCAAACCAAAACTCTAAAACTTGTCGAACTTTAAATCCGTTACCTCTTCATTGTTTAATAGTAGTTTTCGTGAGAATGAGTGATTATGCAGATGATATTTAAATGTTATCATTTCAACTGGTGCGCGAGTCGATTTAATTCCAATTAACTAAAAACTATGGTCGCGATTGGACGTCCTTGCTGCTCTAAATATAGTGTTTTGTTTACTCGTCTTACGTAATAATTGTTTTGATTAAGTTATTATTTTGTTAGTTAATTACTTTTAATTAAAGAAGGTAAGCCTATAATTATTTGATAGTAAATGATATTGTGTAATTTGGAGGTTGGAAAATTCCTAATTAATACCCGGAATATTGTAGCTATGTATAGGTAATTTCTTATTATTAACTATTCCAAGTTGAGCGGTTATCACTTTGAGGTGTCTCGTAAGTAATCTCAGAAATTGCCAAATTCAGATTTTTATATCGACTTTTTATCTTATTTCGGCCGTGAAAAAATTCATTTCACTGATTTTGTTGGGGTTAATTACGTTTTTGAACCTAATTCGCCAATTCGGTCGGCGACGAAATCGATAGATATTAATAACTTATTAAATTAATATTGACAATTGTTATTTATTTATAATACCTACCTAAATATTTTGCCTTTTAGGTCAAATGCGACAAATGTGGAAAGCGATTCAGTATTTTAGGTTGTAGAAATATAACGGAAAAGGGATACATTTTGAAGCACAAATAGGATGTTAGTGGTTGATTCGTTGCAAATAAATTTTTGCTAAAAATTACTAAAAAAAATAATAAGGAAAGACTGATTAATTAGATTATTTATTTATTTATTTACGTACTTTAGTTTTTAATATCGTTATTATGTACATTATAAAAATTTATTTATTGTTATTCTCTTTGGGTGATGGTATGTATTATTGAAACAAAATTGATAAATTGTATTTTCTAAATAAAGCATTTACCAAATATTATCGGAATTTCGTAATCTAGAAATCATAAGAAATAGGATTTAAGTTCACTAACCCGGAACCTCGGTTACCTATCGGTCTGAAGTTCGAATCCTCTTAACCGATGGACGTTTGTGGTTGTCGTTGCATTTATGTTTCTACCAGTTGTAATAATTTCGATTAATAATCAGTTTATGGTTATTAAGTTCCTTCTCTTTCATTTTCCATTCACGATTACTCCTAAATATTGTACCCAATGAAGAAAAACTCAGGGTATTTTTAGAGGTATTCTACTATGCTCGCCTATTTCGGTTCGTAGCACTTTATGATACCACCTCACCTGAAAATTAAAATAGAAATCACTTTAAATAGGATCTGTGACGGTATAATTACCTACTACTAGTTTTTTTCCTTTTAAAAATTAATGTAAGTATAAAAGAAACTCCATAGTAGGTATTGATAAACATCGACGTAATATTCAGTTTAGGCTTTAGTAACGTTTGCCAGAAACTTGCTTCAACCACTAACTGTGGTTGAACTTCAAAAACGATTGAATATTTTATCGTTTTTTTTTTTTTTAAATAAATATGTAGATGTAACTTATCAAAATTAATATCACAAAACTTCGGGATTTTATTGAATCATTTGTATTTTCGTTGTTTAGCACCGAAGCAAGGATGAACTGCGTAAAAAACACAGAAGGTCGTGACGTCAAATCGCAAAGTATATCTATAGGGAATACCTTCACAGTGAAATTATCGTATCCTATAATGTTAAGCTTAATAAAATTTTATTGTTTTCGAAATTCAGCAATAAATTACTGCAAGTGTGGGGGGCAGGGGGGCAGTTCTCTTTAAAAAATATTACGCATAGGTATTTAGTTTTTGTTCGAAATATTTGTTAAAAGCTGCCTTTGAGCTTAATGCGTGTCGTTTTGTAGAATTTTGGTTTTTCGCTCTTTTATAGGTACCTACATTTATATTTAGCTCAATTTAATTGTACTGCATGACGTGTTATCGCGAAATTATAAGGTAATAATATCCAAAATTTTGTTTGGCGTAGGTACGCAACGCGTCGTATTTGGAAAGAGACGATTCCACACAAAATGTGCATTGATTTATGGGAAGTTTGTCGTGTGTGTTAAAATAATAATATTAGCTTCGAGAATTCATTGAACCACTTTTAATAGATATTCGTGAATTGCGCGCTTTGTCGTTTTAACGTCTGCTTGAAAGCCAACGCAGTGCGTGACGATTAAAAAAAAAACTGTAATGAAATGCAGCACTATATTTTTCGTTGCTATTAATAAAACACAAAATTGATACAAAAAACAAATAAAACAAAGATTTTCTTTGTAGGTACTTTATGCGAGTACTTAAACGCTGTCGTTTTCCAAATGTAAATCGTACCCACATTTTAGGGTTCGTTAAAATAACATTCCATGTTATTACGAATTATGTAATGTTATTATGTTATTATTGTAAATACGAGGGACGGTAAATTACATTATTACAATTTACAATACAGTTAGGTTAACAAGTTAATTAATATACATAGGTACAAGTTGAAATATTCGAGCGAATTTGTAACATCGCGGAAATTTCGATATCGCAAGCATTCGATGAGTGTTTGAAATTAATGTTCGATTGTATATTGAGTACAACCTTCTATAAGTAGGTAGTTAGTTGTTTGCCAACCGATTATGAAATTAAGCAGCTCTGTATATACCTACATTTAAATTATTTAAAAGTATTGGTTGAACATAATATAAGTACCTATACTTACCTATAACAGTGCCTGAATTATTTTAACTTGTGTTAAATTTATTAAGTAAGTATTTAAGGAATTTAATGATTTTTGTGATAAAAACCGTTTTGACGAAAATGCCGAAATTCCGGGGGATGGTTCGTTCGCATCGCCCTAAAACAGCATATAAGCAGTATAACGCAATCCAAAAATAAAAAAATGGACGAGCAATCTAAGTTCGATTATGTTATCATTCCAAGAATCTCCCGATAGATAAAGTGATATATCGTTACGACAAATATTTTAAGAATATTCATAGTCGTCCAACCTTGATCTATATTTTGTTAGCGTATTAATCCTCGGTTCATAAATAATAACTTGGAATTTAGTATATAGGTATTTTATTTTAGTCAGTATCTCGTCTATTTTCTACATTGTTTAGTATGTGTATATTGTCTGGCGATAATTAGGAAACGCTTCGCGAGAAAAACTTGGAAATTCGTGGAATCTGTAATAATCTCTCTTCTATTAATAGATTACGAAGCCGTATACAAAATTGTCAGGAAATACCGATGTACAAAGCTTTATTTTTCACTTTCAAACGCGTAGCGCGCGAGTGCGATTCTATTTGATTTTCGCTCGGATTTTCGCAATAAATTGTAGGTAAATATTTGCCATATTATATTTAGTGTAGTACCTCGTCAAAAAAAAATAAATACGCATTCGTTTAAAATTCAAATTCAAATATATACGCGTATTTCGCGAAGTTTATTCTGCTCCGGTTTGAAAATATCCGGAACTTATGTAATATAAGCGTTCCGGGGTTTTGTGTTCCCTCGAGGTCGCCCCGGTTTACTGTCAAAGTTTTGGATTATACTTTAAATAAGTGAGTACCGAGCATTATCCTAAAAGTTTTGAATTTTAAATTAGTACCTACATTAAAAGTGTCGTTTACGACCATAATAAATTAAAAGGCGCAATTCGAATTTATTAAAATGAATATTTTCATTTCCGATCCTATTTTTCGTCACGTTAATTTGCGAATACATAATAATGATTATTATGTAGAACTTATTGTTTCTTCCATTTTTACGGCAAACTTATTGTGGGAGTTTATTGTTTTTAGTAACTAAAACAAAATATCCAAGAAGAAATTTAAAATAACAGTAAAAGAAACGTGGAAATTATGTAATTTTATCATTTCTCTTAGCGTTTTAGGGATAGAAACGGGAAAAGATGTGGAAATACCATCCGCTCGTGAATATGTAGATGAGGCATATTTCTTTACGAATAGCAATAAAAGTTGACGGTGACAAACTTTGAACGTTTCACATTTAAATCGTACCTATCGAACATTGTCTTCTAAACCGTAAATAATAAAATAGTCGGGTAAATAAAACGGAAAAATCGTGAAAATCTCGTAACCCGCAAGAAACTGAATCGATTTCGACGAAGAAAAATTTTAAAATATATGTTATACAACATCATTTGAAATCGAAAACATTTCGGTTGGCGCGCTCAAGTATTTGTATTGTTTAAACAATTTTATTATCACAACAAAAATACGGTCAGAAAACGTTTTGCCAGGTTAGAGAAAATGTTTAAAAAATCTCACGGGGAACGTATAAACCTCGTCAAAATAATGCCACAAATTCCTATAAATGTTTTTTCTACGACTCTCCCCTGTTGAGATATTCATCCCCAAAAGTCGAAGAGTCGAAATCAATTTTTTTTTTTAAATAACCCGTTTATTTTTCGTTTGAATTTAATAATTTTTGGTGTACGTTCGTAATAAATTACGATCTTTAAAATAGTGCAATAGGTATTTTTGATATCGCCTTAGGGGAGTCGGGGATGCACAACCCCTAACTCTTTTAACCCCAGAACGTTTCAGAGGTTTAAGTTGTAAAATTTTAAATTACATTTTCGGATTTTCCAGCCATTTTACGATAAAAAAGGCACTCTTGTTTAATTTCGATAAAACGAACGATATTCGAGAAAATCATACATAAAGAATAAGAGATGCAGAGTATTTTAGATATTATTATTTAAGTGTGATTTTCTCGAATATGGTTCATTTTATCGAAATTAAACAAGAGTGCCTTTTTTATCGTAAAATGGCTGGAAAATTCGAAAATGACCTTCAAAATTAAAAAAAAACTTAAACCTCTGGAAAATGTTGTAGTTGGAAAAATTAGGGGTGGTGCACCCTGGCTCTCCTGAGCTGATATCCAAAAACCGATTGCATCATTTTAAATGCCTTTATTTATTACGTATGTGCACCAAAAATTATATTAAATTTGAACAAAAACTAAAAATTGATTTTGCTTTTCAACTTTGGGGGTGAATATCTCAACAGGAGAGAGCCGCGGCGTAAGAGATATTATTTTGTCACGGTTTATATAATTCTGAGAAATTTTCCACCATTACGTGGACACGATCTGTTGAGATATTCGTTCACAAAGTTGAAAAGTAAAATCAATTTTTAGTTTTTGTTGAAATTTAATCATTTTTGGTGCACATACTGTCAATAAAGGTCTTTAAAATGGCGCAATGGATTTTTTGCTATCAGCTCGGGTGCACTACCCTAAACATTCTAACCTCGACATTTTTCAGAAATTTAAGTTTTTATATTTTTAAGTTCATTTTCGGATTTCCTAGACATTTTAAGATATAAAAGACGCTCTTGTTTAATTTCGATAAAATGAACGATATTCGAGAAAATCGTACATAAAAAATAAGAGATGCAGTGTAGTAGCCTCTTAATCCAAATTAAACAAGAGCCCTTTTTTATTTTAATATGTCTGGGGAATCCAAAAATGAAGTTAAAAGTTTAACAACTTAAACGTCTGAAATATTTTTGAAATTAGAAAGTTTAGGGATTGTGCATCACTGGCTCCTCTGAGGTGACATCAAAAAAACCTATTACGCCATTTTAAAGACCTTTATTTATGTATGTGCACAAAAATTATTAAAAATGTTAAGTACATATTTAAAGAAATTGATTTTTTAACTTTGGCGGTGAATGTCCCAGCAGGGGAGCGCTATAGAAAAAAAAACTATTATAGGAACTTCTTGCATTATTTTGACGTGGTTTATACGTTCCGGAGAGATTTTTTACCATTTTCTAGACACCCCGTGTTTTGTTAAAATATGGGTTTATCGACTTTTGAGGAAGGAGTTTCTGAAAACAGTTTAAGAATATTTATTGATTTTTTTATCAAAATTTCTGCTAGAAGATAATACACGAATTAACTGATTAAGTTTCTCTGTAAGTAAAATACTTAATGGTGTTAAGCCCACAAGAAAAGAAAAGAGGTGCGCGATGTAAGTAATATATTATTGTTTGTTATTGTGCGGGTTAAAAATATATGTTCTGTTTTGTATTTTTATGTCAATGTTTAACTTTAATGTCAGATTATAACCGATATTATTGTGTAGGTGCCAATCGATATGGGTAACAAAACGTCAGTGTCAGAAGGTGAAGATGACGAAGAGCGAACACCATCGCTCAGAGGAGTTGCGACACTAGCGGCGCCGGAGTTGATAAACGGCGGCGGCGAAGAGGTCGACGACGAAGTGGAACTACCTCCACCGATGAAACCGATTCAGGAGCCGATTCTCGTTGCGGCCGGCCCCCCTGGCGTGCCAACTATCGATGAAAATTCTTGTAAAAGAGTAAGTAAAATGGAAAAAATTGACGTCCCAAAATTTCTAACATAATTAATAATAATATTTTATGTTATACATTTAAATATTGGCAAACATATGCGGCTAATCTTCGATGTTGTTTTTAAGACCTGCTAACTGAAACTGTCCCACAGGTGTCTAGTTTAACACTCAAGTCACTGGAAGGTGCCACTTCTGCAGATTTGGCAGAGATTGAGCAAATTGTTAAGGAGAGAATGGTGCGAAATTTGACAATACTAACGGATGGCTCAATGTGTATTTGTATTAATAGAGCATGTTTGATTTCTATTGTATTTGTAGATATATTTTTTGCATAAGTATACTTAATTTTTGGTAGTGTAGAATTTACGCATGCGAAATATCGCTTGATTCTAAATTGATAAAATTCGATTAACTTTAATTATGTGCATTAAAATTTGAACGATACCACGTTAAATCAAAACATATTATTCGATAAGTATCACAATTTCACTTTATTAATAGATAATTATGACGAATTCTAATTATCTACCTACTTACATTTTTTTCCAATATAGGAACAAAGTTTCAGTTTTATTTTCGGCGTTACAGTACCGATACGGCCAAGCTTTAATATATAATTTGAACGTATTATTTTTGTTTAGCATGGTTTTAATAAGCATGCTTACCAATGATCGTTGAGCAAATTTTATAATATTTAAATTTACAGGAGCAGCACACGGAAAATTTGGAACGAAACTCTTTGCTTCGCGACACGAAGTCTTCGGACGCGATAGCGGAATGCGGCAGTGGCGTTAATTCTCATCGTGATCTTTCGGCACAATCCTCTTCAAACGAGGCTACCGCTTTAGCTTTTAGTGGTGACGAAAGTGATAAACCTGCAGATGATAATAATGTTGACAGTGCAAAAGTGATGGAGAGTCAGTTACGTAAAAGACAGTTTGTGTTGAGAGAACTTGTTGAAACTGAAGACGCGTATGTGCGCGATTTATCGTTAATTGTGGACGGTTATATAGCTACTATGCGCGATCCGGATTGTGAAATTGTAATGCCGGAAGATTTAAAGGGAGGTAAAGACAAGATGGTATTTGGGAATATGGAAGCCATTTACGAATGGCACAAAGAGTAAGTGTTCATAATTTAGCTTGTGTTTGTTTATTTAGAAAATTTTGTTTTATAACAGGTTTTTCTTGAAAGCCCTTAAAAGGTGCATGGAGCACCCTACGGAGTTAGGTCCATTATTTAAACGTTATGACAGGAAGCTTCACATGTACGTGGTATACTGTAAAAATAAGCCGGTGTCCGAGTTTATAGTATCGGAACATTTAGAAACGTATTTCGAAGAATTACGAATTAAATTAGGCCATAAACTTCAGTTATGTGATTTGCTCATTAAACCCGTACAGAGAATTATGAAATATCAGTTGCTTTTAAAAGACATTCTTAAATATACCGAAAGGGCGGGACTGAGATCGGAAGCGGAATCGCTCAGAAGTGCTCTGGAAGTTATGATTGTCGTTCCTAAAGCCGCTAACGATATGATGGACGTCGGAAGACTGCAAGGATTTGATGTACATCACGAACAACTCTGTAGAAAATTTATCTAATAATTTTTATGTTTTAGGGTAAAATAACGGCTCAAGGGAAACTTCTTCTTCACGGTCCATTAATGTGTTCGGACGGTTCCGGTGGCAGTAGTAATTCTATAATAGGAAAAAATAAAGAGCTGTTGGTGTTTCTTTTCGAACAGAGTATGATATTGTCAGAAGCCGTCGGGAAGAAAACGCAATTCACTAGTCCTCAATATTTTTATAAAGCTCACATACAAGTAAGTTCTGCCATTTTTTAAAAGTATTTCGTTCGTCGCTTACTTACCCGATCTCCTTTAGGTTAACAAAATGACATTAGAAGAAAACGCAAACGAAGAAAGCTTTATCGTGAGATCGACTGACCCAACAAAGCCAAATCTTGCGTTCACCTGTCAAGCCATGTCGTCCGAACTTCAAGAACAATGGGTGACGACGATAGGAAACATTTTGCAAACGCAAAAGGATTTCTTAAAAGCTATCCAAAGCCCGATCGCTTACCAGAAAGAACTTACCAAAGAAGCGTGAGTATAATATTTTGCCTTTGCGGGCTTGGAAATTCATAAACTATGTGTTGGTTGTGATCTATGACGGACTGATACTAATATATACCTGTTAAGCTACGCAAAACCAAGGATTGTGGAATATTTACAATCATTTGTATCTACGTAATGTTACAAATGTGCACAAAACTATGTATTCCACAATTTTTGCTCAGTTATTGTGCTGGTTTGGGGACTAAATTGGTTGCAATGGTGCCATGCTGAAAATTTTCAAGCCCTAGTTATATGTACCTACTTTGCTCGTATCAAGTTGCATGAAACTGTCTTTCCTACTATGAATTAGTTTTAGGGGCACAACTGTAAATTGTTATCCTTCTGTTTGCGTAGTTTTATGCAATTTGAATATTCACACTGATTAGATGTCGATTTTCAGTAGATTATAGAAACAAAACAAAAAATTGGGTATTTGTACAATACTCTTTGGCATTTTCCAGAGAGTAAGTCTCGTTTTTGTCTATCTTAATTTATTTCTTCGAATATTCTGTTGATTCTAATTAGCGTGGTAACAATAACCATATTAATGGAAAGGTACTTTTTCTTACGTCTTTAAAAAGACACGGTACATCTGTGAAAGCGTCATGTTACATTATATCATCTTGAAAGACATCTTTGGTAGTAAAGATAGCCGACACTTAAATGACCGTCAATTACGTGCCTTAAGTCGATAAATTATTACCGATTAAATGGTTAGGTACTTACCTTACCTATCATTTTTATTTGCATGTAAATTTGAAAGTTGACGGTTTTGTTAGAGGAATGGATAGTTGAGGTGCCAAAATTAATATTTCAAACGTATTTTTTTTGTTTTCAAAGTTGATTTTATATTACGTAATTTTATTAAAATTAATCAGTTGCATTTTACTTGCATTTTTAAGCTTTTTTTACAATTGACAATTCATACATATATTGCCTCAATTTTAACTACAAAACTTCACAATTTTCATACATTTCAATGTCTGTTAATATTTACTCGATAATGTTACTTAATGGGGAATTATCGTGACTTTTTTTAAGATTTTTAAAATCTAGTTTTTGATGTAGACGTATAATTGATGAATTGCAAATTATTTCGTGGCAGTGCTAGCATGACATAATGGCCGCATAACCACTCCAAACCCATTTCATATTATTGATCGCTAACTTCTGGTTTCTAACTGTAAGCTCTTATGTCACATGGCATGGAGATACATGCTTATTGGTTGCTCGTGTATTACGTTTCTCGCTTATTTAAATTGACGAAAGATTGTTGGTATTTTTCAAATCGTTTTTAAACATTATTATAAGTATTTGTTTTTCATTTAAAAACGTGCTAAGAAATATTACTTTGTATCTACAATTCATTAATAATAGTATTTTTCAATTTAAAAGTTTTTGATAATTCCCCATTGTTTGCTATTTTACTATAAGCGATTTCTTATTTCTTAATTAAAAATTTTATTTTTCTACTCCCAAATTTTCATTTACTTATTAAATGTGCCTATCAATAAATAATTAACATGCATTACAACACTTAACAGTTTCGTCAATGTAAATTTGAATTTTCTTAATACAATAATATATTATATAATAGTTGATTACCTATCCTATTAGTATAACTAAAAAATAATCTTCTTAGTTTTACACTTAATTATGTTATCGGTAACATTTTTTTGACAATTTTATAGTAAAAAACAGTGTTACAAAAATTGGTTTATCTTTAATGTCTCTATTACTGCAGGTTCACATTTTTATTTAATAAGTTAAAATTTTAATAATCTGATACATCCAGATAATTTTAATTGTTATTTTCAAAATCTATCTTACAATTAGATGTTAAGTACAGGATTTGTTTAGATAATTGTTATCGATGGCTCTAAGTTTTATATGAAATTTAAGACAAAGTGACTTTCCAATATGTACATGTTACCCCTAAATTAATAAAACTTTGATAAAAATTTTGTTACCATCATTTTTAAAAATAAATGCTCAATATTATGGTGATTGAATATAACACATTATACGTTTTATACATAGGAATAGAGCGTTCTGTGTTAGGAACTATAAACGGCTAATTTTAGTAGTTACCTGCTCTTCAATCGGACCTTTCCTGAAAGTTGCACGTATCTATAATTTTAAATTTTCTTGTTTGGGCATGAACATTGCATTCGTACCTACGATTTTACTATATCACGCTGAGAGTAATAATAAAAAATAATCAATAAGTGCTGCTACTTAATATATATACATAAATAATATATATATATATAAAGTTTTGCCAATAATACTCTTTAAGATCTGATCTTACACATAAAGTGATATATGTTGTATTAATTGTATTGTTAATTGTATTATTAATCTAAGTTTTGTCATGTACATAGAATGATGTATGTTTGTACATATATAATATTATATTGATAATAAGCAATGAAAATGCAAGTTTTCAATAGAATAAAACATTAAATATATGCAACTTTTTTTATTATTAGTCATAGATTTGATTCCTCGACGGTTACAACTTGCACTACTTAAATTGCTAACAGGTTTGGTTAGAACTGTTTCCTTTGGTGGTCTTGGCTAACAGCTTGCTACAGTTTATTCTACGCCATCTTTTAACTGTTCCTACATTATTAACGTTTTGCATATATACAAATTTTCTTTAATACACACGTATAACAAAACTAATTAACTTGCTTGGGATTTCAGGTTTGTTGGTCTTGCTTGATTACTACATACTAAGTCGAGTACATGATTTAAATGTTCATTCTTATCGTTGCTTTACATTCTTCTAAACAGTCCTTTCTCGGATCTATCGTCAATGTGGGATCCGACCCTTCTTCGAAAAACTGTTTCCGTACCAGTTTCACCTAGTACACCCGTAGAACTTAATAAGCAACTCAGGAAATCGTCTCATACGATACACAAAGCAAACACTATTGGGATTCCTTCTGAGGCCGATCTATCTGACGCTAAACCTCAAACTCCAACTGGCAAGACGAAGTTGAACATCTTCGGTTTTCGTAATACACTTAGAATTAAACACAAAAGTGATCCTCCCGCTCTGGAATCTTCGAAGGATAGTGATAAAAATGATGTACAACGAAGATGGTCGGAGGCGAATCAGACTACGGTAATCCATTTTTTTTTTGTTTTGTAAATTTGTTCGCTTTTAGCACGACGATATATTCTTAGACAATCAAATTATAATTGGCGCTGATCTGTAACTGTTTCTTCAAAGGCACGTTCTAGTTATAATTAAAATTTTGGATCCTTGTTTTTGTTTTGTTTTGATTTTTATGCATATCAAAATTGTCAAAAACCTCGGCAATGCACATATTTGCAATCGTGGACATAAACAAGTTATTCTTTTAATGGATAAAAATTTAACAACTGTCGGTCATTAGTCTGAAATAAAGTTATTATCGATATTGTTAGAAAATAATACGAAATGAACATCCTCAGAGGAATAGTTACGGAACGTGCTTGATATTTTCTAGCCGTCGTATAGTTATGTGTGTTGAAAATGAATGATAAATTGCAACAAAGCAACTTAAAATATAGTACCTAATAATTATTTTATGGAGACGTGGATGCGCTTAAAATATGGCGTTGTTTAAGTAAACACTTGCAATTAAATAATAAATAATTGCAACGAACGATGTTGTAAGAAAAATTACAAAAGTCAAAACTAAACTTTTAAGTTACGTTAATGCAATTATCTTTGAACAAATAATGTTGGGGTTTTGTCGATAATTAACAATGGCATGACATCGTAGGTTAAAAATGATGTTTCAGTTTACAGAAAATGCACTGCCACCTTCATAAGTTTACAAATGCTGCATGTTTAGAATTTTGCAAGGTTAAATACGGCGTTTATTATAAGTTTTGTTTCAAAATAGTGTTCGTTTTTAATATCGATGCGAATCGAATCACAAATAATTACGAAGGAACAATTTTATGCATAATTTTGAAATTTTCGCCATACTTTTTCACTAACACATTTTTTTCAATGTTTATTTAGAACCTAATAATTCAATTTACAGTTTACGGATTGGCTCGATCTGTTAACACTTTGTTGAATGGTCGCTTTACGCCTTAATAATAATTCAACTTCTATGGCTGGCACTCCTGGCCGAACAGCAAAGTGTTAAAACTGGTCGATCGCTTTCACTTTTGCAACTTAAAATGTCAAACTGCAATAGCATTTTCTATTATTATGCTTGTGAATGTTATTCTCTATTTCTTGTCGTTTCAGTTTTCTAATGTATAACTACATTTGTTACACAATTTGTTATAATTTTTGGCAATCGTTTTCAATCGAGCCATTATATACACTTAGATATTGAATATTAAAAATGTAAATTTTTGAATTCCTAATCTCAACTTTGACATGCATGTTTTCATTAATTTTCTACTTCTTCAGGTCTCTTGATTTGGTTGGAAGTTTGAAACTATCTACTAACTAAAAATGGCTGTGATAAAAATAATTGTACTACATAAGACTATAGTGAACGAACGAGCTAGTAAAAATATATTTTAGTAGTTGTTATATAGTTAAATGATTATATAGTGAATTAAAATGGAAATGGGATAACGTGTTCGACGTTTAAATATGGTGAGCATGTGCCTCGAATTTGGTGCTTTCGAATTAAGTGTATAGAATCTGCAAGAATACTTTTTAATGCTTTAACTTATTAATATATTTTTTAATAACGAGGTTATACGGTTTCTTTTAGTTTTTTCGAGCAAATTTGTACGTATATTGTAATAGTTATACTTAAACGGAAAACTAAACACCAGTCGATTTCTATACCATTCGATAGATAATGAAAAAACGAAAAAATCTTTAAAATACATTGCTATCATTCATTTCTATTTAACAATAGCACATTAAACTAATCCTTTCGGAGACTGGGGAAACTTTTAATTTTTGGGTCCTAAAAGTGTAAATAGAAACCAGATATAGCTAACTTACATCTAAAAATTTTAGAGCCGCCGAAAGGATTGAGCTATTACATGCTATTGTTAAATAGAAGTGAACGACAGCAATGTATTTTAATCTAAAGTTGCGAATTGCGACTTTCCTATTAATTTTTTTTCTGTGTTGAGCCAACGATAAGATTTTTCGTTTTTTTTATTACCTATCGAATGGTATAGAAATCATCAAAATCCACTTGTCTTTAGTTTTCCATTTAAGTCGTGCATAGATCTTTAATAAATTTCTATAATTTAACAGATCAATTGTTTCCGGTTAAACTTTTTCGGCAATAGATACTGAAAAATTTGCAATTAATTATTTACATATAAATTTGTTCACGTAAACGATTAACAAAGTAACAGGTATGCAGTATAATTTTTAATCGATTTGTTTTTAATTAAAACTAATCGCATCTTTCGCCTTAAAATTTAGTTTGCTCACTACAAGACAATTATTTTATAGTGTGAACAAAATGCGATGATTCCGGGAACATTAGCTCGCTTAGTGTGCGAATGGCCCGATTTATCGCTTGGGGACGTCGTGCACGTAATGCAATACGATTCGGTACAGGGCTACCTTGTTCGAACCAACACACATTTAGAAGATATCTGGCTGCCCGCCCACGTTCTATCGAATTGCAATAGAAAGCCGTGGTCCTTTCGTTTTCGCAAACCGAGCTTTCCAAACCACGGCAGACGTTCCTTAGAAAATAACTTGTGCCAGGACGGCGCCATAAACGAAGTGTCTTGTCCGGAATTTTTTGATAAAATCAAAAACATTACGACCCAGTGTGGTTCTAAAGTCACCTTTAAATGTAGAGTGAAACAATGCGGCGGTAACATGAAAATTAGTTGGCGTAAAACTGAACCGGATCCGTGTGTAATACGCGGTAGCGGTAGATTTTTGATAAGCAAGGGCGATAATGGAACGACCACACTTATAATAAACAACGCCAGATCGACAGATTCTGGAAGTTACTTGTGCACCGTATCGAATGAAATCGGATCGACTCAGTGTTCGACAGTTTTAACCGTAACGGACTTGTTGCCCTCGTTGCATGAACCAAAAATCGAAATTCTTTCGTGTTCTAGTGTTCATTTGGAATGGGAGAGCGATAGTTATAATCAGTTTCTTGTCGAATATTGTAAACTTGGTAGTGGCGAATGGTTATCGCCCAATAATCGTCAAACACTAACCACGCCTTCTTATACTGTGGAACATTTAACTCCGGGCGAAACGTATAGCTTTCGAATAATTGCCGCCCAAAACAAATTAATCGGTTTACCAAGTGCTGCTGTGACATTACCGGTTGCCGACAACATCAGATGGCAACAGGAGCAATTCAAGAGGCGCTATTTTGAATTAGAAGAAATTGGCCGAGGTAGATTTTCCGTAGTTCATAAAGCTAAAGACAGAGGAACGGGACAGGAAGTGGCTCTTAAGGAGGTATTAAGGAGGAAGCAATCGCATAATGTTACTCAAGCAGAATATACTTTATTAGCCGGAATTCAACACTCTAATGTAATTCACGCCATGGCTTTATTTGACAATGCGCCAGTGCCTGGGGTGGATACGATTGTTTTAGAATTGTAAGTACTTTAAAGAAATTATTGCATATTTTCTTGAACAGTGGTGTTTTAGGGTGAAAGGAGTGTTGCTTTTTAGTTACATTTGCCAAAGCAACGAATATACAGAAGGAGAAATTCAAAATTATAGTAAACAAATAATGTCAGCCATTGCGTGGTTGCATCGTAGAGATTTAGCTCATTTAGATATTAAGGTAAGTCTGTTTCCAATTTTTATGAATAGCAGATGTAAAATTGCCTGTTGAGGCCTTTTTAAAAGTTGTCCAACACACCATTAAACAAGTGTTACATGCTTTCAACCAATCAAAATGTTAGATTTTGACAGTTGAATAAATTCTAAAATTCTGATTGGTTGAAAGCACGTGTTGTACCGTTCGCAAACCAGTTTGATGGTGTATTGGAGCAGACCTCTTGATTGCCACTTTAAAACATCGAATAGATACATTTTTTTGTTTAAAAACATTTTTCTTTCATCCGCTTAATGCACAGCTCCGTAACATCGACGAGCGGCGTTTACTTGCAGAACTATGCAGCTCCATGAACGTCACGGACACCACACATATTCTGTTCATTCAAATATTATTAACGCTTTAATCGCCACATGAAGCTAACTTGCATCTCAACTTTTTTATTTACCGCGCCGCGAGATGCTAACTTGCATCTCACGTCGGAAAGTTTTCCAGGTCGTGTGATAACTCGTAACATCTCGATATTCGTAAGTTTGTATCATATGTATCAAATTCCTATCGAGTATCACGTTCTGTTTTCATATTCGAGATCTAAACATTGCTTCGAAGCATTTAGGCTTGCTCTAACTAGCAGAAAAGCTGAGATGCTAACGTGCATCACATACCCAGAAAACGGCAAGCGCCTTCATGGAGCCACATGAAGCTAACAAGGGAACATCGCCAAGTGTCCGACGTCGATCGAGCTGATTTGTGGCCCAGAGGTTGACCTATATGAGACTAGTAAAACCCCCAAATATTAGCTGCCCTAACCCGGAGAGTGAAAACTTACGGCCATTTTTTGTTTCCCACTCGCCGATTGTCCACCTCATAGCCAGTTTTGAACACTATAGAAATATGTCTGTTTGGCGCAGTCGGTAGTGAACTCGACTGCCAGTCGGGTGGTCAGGGGTTCGATGCCCGGAAGGGGGGTATTTGCTTTTTTTTTAGAGGTAGTTGATTTTTTTTAGTAAATGTAGACCTCGAATTTCGAAATTTTTTTTCGTTTGTCGGCTTTTGCGGTCGAATTTTTTTTCGAAGGTTTTGTTGCAAAACAAAAAAAAACATGAAAACACAAAAATACCCCTCCTCTCCCTCCGGGCATCGAACCCCCGACCACCCGACTGGCAGTCGAGCTCACTACCGACTGCGCCAAACAGACATTTCTATAGTGTTCAAAACTGGCTATGAGGTGGACAATCGGCGAGTGGGAAACAAAAAATGGCCGTAAGTTTTCACTCTCCGGGTTAGGGCAGCTAATATTTGGGGTTTTACTAATCTCATATAGGTCTACCTCTGGGCCAAAAATCAGCTCGATCGGCGTCGGACACTTGGCGATGTTCCCTTGTAAGCAGCATCTCATTAAAAAAAATTATTAAAATCCTCAAATATGCAATTTTTAGACTTTACATACTAAATTATGTATATAAAAAGAGAATTCGCGTGAAAAAAAAGTGGGCCTCTGGAACCCATTTTTCAATTTATATTGCGGCGGTTAAGGGGTTAATTGTTATTATTAAATGTCACATTTAATATGAAATTACTTTTATCCAAATACCTTAAATCAGTTTAATTACTAATATCATTTTCTACAAGAAAAAATTTTTTTTATCCCAAATTAATAATATCGTGCATTAAGTAGTTAAAACAAATTAATTTTAACTATAAATGGTAAAAAAAAGAATAAATTTTAATATTTTGTTATAATTTTATTTCAGCCCGAAAACATAATGGTAGATCTTTCGAATTCAATGCCTACCATAAAACTAATAGACTTTGGGGATTGCGTTAACACATATACAACAGTGATTCTTCCTCCTGCATGTTTAGAATTTGCATCGCCCGAATTAGTTCTTGGACAACCGGTAGGGCAGCATACAGATTTGTGGGCTGTGGGAGTCGTTCTCTACGTATTACTCAGCGGAGTTTCGCCATTCTTAGATGATTCCGTCGAGGAAACCACTGCGAATATTCTTAAATGTGATTATTGTTTTCCTGATAATTATTTCGGTGATATTTCTGATGATGTTAAAGACTTAATTGGAAGACTCTTGGTACTTGTTCCTGTGCAACGATTGACTATGGATGAATGCTTGGAATCTACTTGGTTCAAGGAAGTGGTATGTATTTTTTTCATTATCGACTTTATAAATACCTTTAAACTTTAGTTCAAGTAAATGCAGTATTCAACCATCAAATAAAATTCGAATAAACGTATCTGTCCAAGGAAATTATACAAGTAGCTTATTTGAAGTTTTATTTTATGATTGAAAGAAGTTTTCGCTCATATTTCATACAACATTCTAGAAATTACAAGTTGTAATTTACAAATATATATATTTTTTTCAGGTAACAAAGTATACTACCATATCATCCGCAAAACTCCAAACTTTTATGCAACGTCGACATCTAGGAAACGCCCCTATGACTTGTAAAACACCTACATTTTTTTACGATTAATTATTCATTTCCATTTAATTGACTTTATAATAGAAAATGTATTATTTTTATTATTACAAAGCAAAGATAACTTGTGTGACTGTTATTTATTATTAGAATTATTAAATATTTTGTGCCTTTACTGTCTTTATTATTCATTAATCCTGTTTCGTACATTTATATTTACAATCATCGATATTTAAAATGGACAACTACTAAATTCTACAGGGCATATATAGGTAAGATACGTATAAGATTGAAATTGAAATAAGAAGTATACAGAAGCATGCGAAAAGTTTTTTACGCTCAATTTTTAAAGTATACGGAGACAGTTTGAATAGTTTCCCGACAATTCTGTCGAAGTTTTCGAACGGCCTCAAAAAATAAGCGTCCATAACTTTTAGAATTACCCCATATAACCGTTATCACGATTTTTAATCTTATCTTATATGGGATCTATCTGAATTGTTTAGAACAAGACCGAATTACTTGAAATCTCGTTTTTCAAGTATCATAAGACGAGAATGACAAACTGCATGCATTTAAATCTATTTAAAATTTTCATAAAATCTCAAAAATTTGGATTTGGCAAAATTTTGACCAAACCTGATTAGTTTAGAATGGGTCCGGAACTACTAGAAAAGTTGTTTTTCAAGTATAATAAGTCGAGAAATGAAAAACTGCATGCATTTAAATCGATAAACATTTTCGGAAAATCTCGAAAAAAAGACGTGTTATAGTCCGTGGTTTTAGGAAAAATTTTACACAATCAAGTTTCAAAAACTTGTTGGAAACTACTTAAAAAGTCGTTTTTCAAATATAACAATACAAGAAATGACAAACTATTGGGTCTATGCATAATTCTGTAGCGAAAATTGAGTAAATTTCAAACGAAAAATATTAAGCAAAAAAAGCGATTTTAATCAACTAAATATGTTCCATTCTGTTCAATGACTTTCTGCCATCTCTCCACGAGCTTCATTATCCCTCTTTCATAGAAGTCCTGAGATTTTTGGGCAAAGAAGTCATCCAAGTGGTTTTTGAGGACGTTCAGGGAACTGAAGGTTTTGTTATTCAAATTGTTCTGTAGCGCCCGGAACAAGTGAAAGTCTGAAGGTGCAAGGTCCGGACTATACGGTGGGTGCACCAAAACATCCCACCCAAGCCGCAATAACTTTTGCCGAGTCACCAGAGAAACGTGTGGCCTAGCGTTGTCCTGGTGGAACACAATGCCCTTTCTGTTCGCCAATTCGGGTCGCTTCTGATCGATTGCTTGCTTTAATTTAGCCAGTTGTGAGCAGTACTTGGTGGAATCAATCGTTTTGTTGGGTGGCAGCAGCTCATAATAGACTATTCCTTTATAATCCCACCAGATACTGAGCATGACCTTCTTAGGGTGCAATCCTGCCTTTGCGACCGTTCGACCATGATCTTTTTCGACTGATATTGTTGTAGACAATCCACTTTTCATCGCCAGTGATCATCTGCTTTAAAAATGGTTCGTTTTGATGGCGTTTGAGCAGCGAATCGCAAGCTGAAATTCGATCCATTAAATTCTTTTCGCTCAGTTCGTGCGGCACCCAAACATCAAGCTTTTTTACCATCTCAAGTTTCTCTAAATGCCTCGAAACAGTTGATTGGTCAATGTTGAGGTTATGTCCGATCTCTGTAGTCGTCAAATGCCGGTCGGAGTCGATTAAAGTCTTGATTTGATCGACATCAGTAGTGACTGGCCGGCCAGAGCGAGGAGCATCTTCGAGATCAAAATCTCCGCGACGAAATTTTGCAAACCACTTCCGACACACACTTTCGCTTACGGCATTCTCTCCGTACACGGCGCATATCTTTTTGTGGGTTCGCGACGCGTTTTTGCCTTTTCGGAAATAAAAAAGCGAAATGCACCGAAAATACGCATTTTTTCCTTCCATGTTCAAACTATAATTAAACTTCGGAAACGTCACGGATCTCGATGAATACTTTCTTAAAATGTCGGCACAAATTTCAGCTTTCACTTAATGTACGACACTTCATACGTTTAACACATGTGAGAGCGGCAAAACAACTGCGAACGACATCTGTCGGAATTTCGCTACGGAATTATGCATAGACCCAATACATGTTCTTAAATCGATTAAAATTTTTGCGAAATATCTAAAAAAATCCCTTAGGATAATTCATGTTTTTTTCTGGCAAAATTTTGACCGCAAGTTTTTGAGCCGTAAGGTTCAGAACAAGTCGAAAACGATTAGAAAACTCGCATTTTAGATATTACGAAGCAATAAATGGAACTGCCGGCGTTTAAGTAGTTTATAATTTTTTATAAACTCGATAAAATGATGTCAACTGATACGCATAGAACAGGTCCGTAATTAGTTGAAAAGTAGTTTTTCGAGACAATCTAAGCGTGTTTTCGGCGATTAAAAATTTTACCAAATCTCGATAAAATCCCTTTTTAAAAAGTCCAGCAATTTTTTTTGGCAAAATTTTGACCGCAAGCTTTTGAGCCGTAACGTTCAGAACAAGTCGAAAACGATTAGAACACTCGTATTTTCTGTATTAATAAGGTATTTTAGGTCACTAATAATAAAAAACAAGATTCTTTATTATCAAATTAGGTAAATACAAACAGACTGTACATAAATTCAATAAAATGTAATTGGAAAGAAAAATAAATTAGTTTTTTAATTTTACAATCTTATTCTAAGTTGAGATTATCGAAAATAACAATACTTTTTCTTGATTCTCGTTTACTAAGTATTTTTCATAATGCAGTTTTATTTATAAAGTCTCAATCTCTTCCTGTATTTAACAATTTTGACGATGGAGTGGGACCTAGTGGAAATTCAGTGTTCTGCATTTATTTTAAGTGAAAATATGAAGGAAATCGGTGAAAGTACAATCTATATAATAATGGTTACTAATAAAATTTTCGAATTTAAAAAGTTCTTTTAAATAATTATTTATGGTGTGAGAGTTTATATTATTTTATTAATGAATAAATGGAAATACAACATTTATATTTCTATATTATTGACTTTTTTAGTTTATACTTTATTGCAACTATTTACAACTTTGTTAGTTTATTCTTTACTCGTGAGGAGGATGAACATCAATGATATATGTTAGTAGGTAATACGCACGCCAATTCATTAGTATAACATCACATTTACATAAATTATAAATATCGCCAAGTTTTCAAACAATTCTACATTTTAGAATAAATTATGAAAACTTAACAATTTATTCAGAGAAAAATAATAATTAGGTAGATAGTACCTTTTAAACTAGAAATTCAAATACTTCAGTTTTCGACGTGAAATATTTGAATTTAATGACCAACAAGCAAGTGTGTATTTGTGTTTTCAATACACCATAAATACAATCACGAAAAAGTTTAATTACTAAATACATAATGGTGTGGTTAAACAGCTTGAGCAAAAGGTAATTAAATGCTTTCACATACAAGTATTGCTAGATTGATCTTTCATAAAACGAAATAAAACATCAACCATCAATTATACTAGTAGGCGATCTATAAGATATGGTGTGTAGTTGATGATAATTTTATATTTTACATCGTGATTTAAATATTTAACAAACCACAATTGCAATGGATCAACTTATTAAAAGTTAACGAAACTGAAATGAGTTATTAATAAATTAAAATAGAATCACTAAAATCAAACTGATTTGGTCCACATTGATGCTATTTCTTATTTATTACGTTATGTGAATCAGTGTAACATCAACCAACGAATTTTTTTATTTAGGTATGTATAAACGAAATAAAATCACACACGTACATGAACACAAATTACAAAGTAAGTAACAGTAAAATTTGAAATAATAAAACTAAAGACAGGTAAAATGGAACATATTTAAATTATTTTATTGCAACAAAAATAACAATTACGTTTAAGTAATAATCCCAACATAGATGATTATTATTTCCTTGTGATAACGTCGATCAATATTTGGCCTACATTTTATATAAAAATGTTCATTAGACAATGAAACGTATTTTTATGGTCTAGCGATTTACATACATAATGAGAGTGGCCGATAACATCAACAATAAACAGCAACAACATTTTAGCAACAACAATATCGGTTGTAGAAAGTTATCTAGATGCTGGCGTTTTTGGTTGCGATCATCGATTTTTGGGCCATCTACGTAACTTTCTAGTAGTAACGATATAACCAAAAGCCAACAGACCGTCTAACAGTGCTATGGTGAGTCTGCTGCTAGTTATTGTAATAAATAAAAATATACGACTGTCTTGGAAAGTTATACATTAACACTAGATAACAATTTGCACCACAATCATAAGAGTTTTTGTTTTCAAATTATGTTTCGGAAATGAGGTCGCACAGATTATTGGTGTTGTTCCTTGTAACGTTGAAACTACATCACAGAACCGTTTCCATTTCTGCTATTTCCGTACGGGGACTAAAAATAACAAATGCGATTAAAAATGAAACTGTTACTTATTTACAATTAGAAATATTTATGTCAACATCAACGGTTAGGTACAAAAAATTCGAAAACGTTCATTTTGAATTTTGATCTGGCCTAACACTTTTTGATGCGCCCCTTTGCTACAAGAAACATCGATTTTCATTTAAAACAAGGTGGAAATGATCGAAATACGATATTTTCGTCGAATCTTGTGTCAACTCGGGTTTTACAAAATTTCGAGATTAAAAATAATATTTTTTCGCACAATTTTGAACCAATCTAAAGCTTTTTGTATCGTCTCCGTACTTCGAAAATGTCGATTTCCACTGAAATACTAAATTAAACGCGTTTTCGGCGAGATCGAGTTTACACAAATTTTCCATAAAAACAAAAACCTCGAAGAAATGCCTTATGATTTTAAAACGTTCATGATTTCGGCAAAATTTTGACCCAACCTGAATTGTTTAGAACAGGTCCGAAAGTACTTGAAAATTCGTTTTTCGTGTTTTTTTTTTCAAATAATCCGCCGATTTAAAATTTTCGCGAAATCTCAAAAAAAAGTCTTATTATAGTCCATGGATTTGATAAAATTTTGACCCAATCTAAAACTTTTTGTATCGTCTATGTACGTAGAGAAATGTCGATTTCAACTTAAAACATGCACGAAATAATGAATTAGACGCGTTTTCGCAAGGTTTTGATAAAAAAGTTAAAAAAGGTCATGATTTTTGCTAAATTTTGACTCGGCAAAAGCTTTTACTTTAAGCCCTGTTACCAGTGATTCAAATAAGGAGAATCCAATGTATTAAAAAGGTAATGTTATATTTCACAGTAATAAGTAATTTTATTAATATTTTTATTATTGTTGTTATTAATGGTAACGGTAGATTATTAGTCTTTTGTGGTAGTTACCATCGCCTTACCAGCTAATCCCGTGTTCAACAGTCTTTGATAAAAGTCTATTATAAATTAGTGGAGAAAAAACATTTTCATACGCACATCTATAAATATCGGACATTTTTAAAATTGAACGCAAATTAATGTTCTATTAATTTGGTCTTATTGTTATACATACTTAGGTTTTTAAACAAAAAAATATTAAAAAGTACATACCTAAATAAATCAGTGTTGCTGCCCATTTGGTCGATATTTAAGCTTTTTAATCTCGCTCGTGCCTTTTCTGCCGTTATGACTACCCTGCAAGGAAGTTTCGTATAAGAGGAAAGTAACATTACAAAAAGCGCCACGCACGCTAATCGTCTCAATCCAAAGACAACGAGACATACACAAAAGTAACGAGCACAAATGCACTAGATTAACACCGATAAAACAGACATTCTTGTTCTACATGCAGAGTGGCAAACCATGTAGACTTACTCTGGTGAATCGGACGAAGAACGTAAGCAGGACTTAAGACAATTGGTGCTACGTCGATCTTGCCTAACGTACATAACAATAAACAATAATAATAATAATACACATCCCTGGATACTTTAATACAACAGAAATTAATAACTAAAGGCTGTGATTTTTATAAATATGTTAGATAGACATTTGAATTTTATAAATTTTATAACGAAAAAATAATCAAAAATGTTTACGTGAATTTTATCAAATCAATCAATCCATGCTTCGTGCTGTTACGTGTTCGTGTGAGAAAAAATAGTTCCTATTATAAATTTCTATGTAAATTAGGTACTCACTGTTTGGGTGGGGGCGGTTTAATTCCATGAGCTTCGAGTTCTTTTTCGAGCTGCTTACACCTCATTTGCGAAATATCCAATTCTCTTTTCACTTTCCACAACTGCGTGTCGCAGATCGGATCGCGGCACCGATGATTTTTCAATATGTCTTGAGCTTCGTAGACTGCCCCCCTAAACGTTAAGCTTTTACCCATCGATAAGCTTATTAGGGCACAACAGCCGCCCCTATCGGTTTTGGCTAAGTGTTTACGAACGTACTTAAAATAAGAGATGCTCTAGAAATAACAAAAGGGCTGCCAATAATATTCCCGCCATCAGTAGCAAGAATGCGGATAAAAATTGTTCCAACGCCAAAGGATCGGAGCTTTTGTGTTCTTGTTTGCCGGGCTTGCACGTGCCCGTCATCCAATAACGCCGTAAGCGTTCCAAATCGCCGTTTTCTCTTAAATCGAGTAACCTCTTGTTAAACATTTTCAGGTACTTCGAGTTACGAGGAAACGCCAAACCGTAACCCGTCATGGCGTACCACGATCCGACCGTTAGTAACCTACAGTCTTCATCCTGCACCGTTAGATAGTCCAAAACGGTTCCGTCGTAAATGAAGGCGTCCAGATCACCATTTAAAACGGAAGAGACTCCTTGAGCTATGGTCGATTTGTTGTAGATCCTCATGTACGCATGCATGTCCTTAAAGTATTTTGCGATAGTAGAATCCGTATGAGACCATGGTATCGTGCCAAATTTAAATGTCGGCTTGTTAGAAAACGGCCTGGATAGACGATGATCGTCGAGCCCTAAAATTTTAATTTTTAACGCGTTTTTTTTTGCGTTCGGTCCACCTGAGTACCCGAGAATTCAAAGTATTCCTCTCTGGTTATCATAAAGGCGGCGAGATTGGCAGTGTAAATGGCGAGGAAGACGACAGCAAACATGGCCCAAACGTTCGTCATAAATCTGGCCGTAAAACCTCTGGGCGAATCGACATGTACCGCGGCTTGAAATAAAACGGCCCATACTAACCAATAAGTACGGAATAACGAAAATCGATGAGACGTAGAAGGCGGGCTCTGAAACAACCATTTAAAAAGGCAACTTGGACCATAACTCGAATACGGACCTGCTTTACGGAAAGTTTCATATTGAATCCGCTGGGCGACAACCATTCGAAAAGAAATATAGTGAATGTGGCCGCTTGTATCGCAACTACTCCCACAAGCATCCACGAGGCGGTGTCGAACGGCTCCAGAAATGCCGTTGGAGAAATTATGCCGGTGCGCTTTGCTACCACTATTGCAATTCCCGTTTCCATATAAGGAACGCTGAAGTCGACCTAAAAAAGAAAAATAAGTGTTCTGCATAAATAATGAGTACCTACATCGGGCACATCGCTTCCTGCAACATTATACGGTTGTTGGCTCTTTGCTCGTTTGGAAATAACCGTCAGGCGACGCGATTAATTAGAACGTAGATAAATTTTAATAAGACGTCGTTCTTACGTTACCCCACAACTTACTGTTTGTTGGTTTACGGGAATCGTCATGTAAATAAATAGGTATAAATGAATAAATTTTGAAATGAGTTTATTTTGGACACCGTTTTTACAAATCATTCGGGAATTTTGATATGCCATTAACGGTGAAAATAGACGTGGAGTTTACATAAATAATTACCCAGGAAAACAGCATCGATTGTGGTTAATTAATTTATTGTAGTTAAAAGTGCGTTAATTTTTTTTTGAAGTAAATTTACGTTTTTGGATGGATTTTTGGATGCCGAGTCCGAATCTGAAATTTGAGTAAAACCAGCCTTAAGGCGGTCTTACTTCTTAATGGAAATAAAAGTCTTTAGTGATAAAGAATCGTGAAATACTGGACATTGTAAATATCGTTTCCAACATAGACGAAAGATTTGAAACTGATTCTTATTATACCTGCGGTTGCTATAGATATGCAAAACGGCTCTACTAAATACTTCTGCTTCGTACGCGAGTGGGATAGGCGGGTTAAGCTGGGATCACACTGCCGACACGTCACGTCACGTTACGGCACGCAACTTTATGGCACTGATTTGTACTCGCCGGCATGTAAAAAAAGTATAATAATAAGTAAATATATAAGAATTCACTATCTAATTGTATTTGATATAAGTGTATTACAAGCCAATAAATAGCGGCGAGCAGATAATATATCTTTATTTGAAACGTGCTGCGTGAGCATCTAAATAGATGCGTCACGTGTCGTCCTATGTCTACTAATGTAAAATTCCATGCCGGCACGTGACGTTTCGGCAGTGTGTCCCCAACTTTAGACAACACCGTTGTATGAAAAAGATTGACCTTTAAGACAGCTAACAGCAGGAAAAATAAATGTGAAACGAGACGGCCTTGTTGATGTTAAGGATGTCCTTACTTTTTCCGTTACATAAATTAGGACTAATGAAACAATTTGTCGAGGCACTGGACAAGAATGGTGAAGCATTTGCTTATTTACATCAAAAAAATTCCAAAACTTACACCGGCGAAGATTAGAGTCGTTCGTTTGAACAATTGTTACCATCTGTCAGATAAATTTATCGAAAGACGAAAAGATCGGCCCTTATAATTAGTTAAATTAAAGAAAATTTTTATTTTGATCTATGTTACGCGGCATCGAACATGTCATAAATTAATTTTGTATAAAAAATCATTTACATCTTACAAATCTTACAAATATATACATAATGTTTAATAAGAAATATACCCTATACCCTATAATAAACTGTTATAACTTTAAATTCATATAATTAAATGCGAAATTATCCCTAACAGAAAAATTTATTTGAAATTAACAACAAAAATGCTATTAGAATAAGAAACATTTTTTTTTAAGAAAAAAGATTTCACTTTTTTTGTAGCACAGTGTTACACATATCAATTTTCTTATTGTTAATGATACTTATTGGATTAAGGAAATGCCAACTTCGCAACTAAATAGAAAATACTACCTATCTGCATGATGTAGTTATAGAAATTTGATAACTTTTATAAATGGTCCAATTTAGATAAGACGAAACTGCGCAATATATTTTAATTAAAATCAAGTAAAAGACGTCACGAAATTAAACAGAGAACGGTTATGAAGATTACTTTCATACCTAAAACGTTTTTTTTTTGGAAATGTCATTTCATTATTGTAGGGATATTAACGTATTATGTATGTTCATCCACCTCTAATTCAGTCGCATAGTATTCAAACTGCTTTTTCATAATTACGGCTATACATGGTGATCAGAGAGGTGACTAATCCTGCAATTTGACTCAGATTTAACGGTGAAAATAGATTATTGTTTCAATTTAAAAATAACCTTCGGCCGTTGTATAAACAGTTATTTATACCATATATTTTGAAATTTTGTTAAATATTGTTTCGTTTTCTTGTAAATCATTTAGAAAAAACGCCGTAAAATGAACTATTTTCAAGAGTGCGCCCCTATACCCTTAAACAGAACAGATAACTTCAACGACGAACGTTCAAAATCTTATGTGTGCTGCTTTATGCAGGTTGAGATATAACAGGATACACCTACCTAATGCAATTTGTTTATATGGATGGATGCCGATGTTGGCGTTAGACAAAATTCGAGTAACATAATTTATCTCTTTGGGGTAATTAACTAACTCGAATCTTCGACTGATTGGCTTGCCTAGCGGAATAATGTGATGAACTGCAAGGCGACGTCAGCCAATGATGATTGAATGATGATTAAAAAAAGGAATAGCGTTTAATCGCTGAATAAGGACACGATGAAATATTCTAGCTAAAAAGATAGATTTAGACACAAAGTTCTCGTCTCGGTAAAAAGTTGAAAACGCTTAATCCTAACCGATTTCGTTTCGTGTTATATGTCACGCAAACGTATTTAAGTACTATTTCAGTACCTACTAAATACAGAATTTGAATCGAATTAAAAATTCATCTTTGAAAACCGCGGTTACTTTTTTACGAATAACACTAACGATAAGTGAATTGAATTTATTTTTTAGAAAATACGTAGGTACAGTGCTCTCCCTCTATAGTTCCTTCCTCAACAGTTCCGCTTCCCCAGTTTTCGACTCGACTAGTACCCCCACTCTTAAGACATCAGCGCGTACCTCGAGATTCAAATGGCTCTCTCCATACAGTTCCGCGCGCTGTAAGGCTTGAAAAATCGAGTGTATCCAATATATATAGCACAAATTAAGTAATTTATTATTTTATTATTATTATTTATTTATATTTATTAAAAGAAGTATAAAAACAAAATATATTACGTTGATTTGTGACATTTTATATTATAAAGATATAGATTAGCACGAGCGTACGAACAACAACTAACTGTCGAACAGAGGAAAACCATCAGTAGGAAATCAAAACAAAAGAAAAACATTTTATTAGGACGAGTGTAAGATGGAACTATTAAGAAAGACGCAAGTGAATTCGTTCGAGCGCTACGAAAGGCGCTTGGTAGGGGAACTCTGTTCGACTTAATTTCTAAGAAAAGTTATTCCCCTCATGCCCAACTGCGGAACTGTAGAGGAAGAGCACTGTACCTACCTAATAGATTTAAATATGTTACGATTAAATAATTATCATTTTAATTTTACATAAACAATACCTATTGATAATTATTTTTAGGTGTAAATAAAAGTAACTGTCCAGTATCTATAAACATTCTTATAATACACTTTACTACGATGTTATTAAATTTAATTTACTGTTATAGAAAAGGGGATTATTATTAAACCGGTCGCTCGAAAGCCGAATCATTAGTTTCTCGAGAACGTTTTCAAATCTTCATGTCATTCTTTGATTATTTGTTAACGCCGAGTTTCCTACAAAGAATCAAATGGCTATTATTTAAAGTCTTTTATTTATAAAACGTGCGCGTTATAAATATTAAAATTGCGAAAATGAAATAAAATTTTAGCGATGAAATTGTGATTTTCACTATAATACTATAATACTGACATTTTTTTGGAATTTATGCCACTTGATCTTATTGAGAGTCGCATTGAAAAAATTGTACCAAGTTCAAAAATTTCAGAAAAAAAACGAATACCTAATTAACGGTAAAACTTGACCTCATCCGGGGACATACTGTATATATATTTTTAAATATGCTTGTTGCGAGCGCAATTTGCTATCGAATACCAACTTAATTGGCAATCTTGGTATTATAGGTATGATATCAAACATTACGACTACTGTAAACATATTCGTTGATCTCTCATGTCTAATATAGTTTTGATTGAAATTTTCAATATTAAAAAAAAGCACTCTTCCAGAAGGGAGATTGAAACTTCAGTAACCACGTTTAGACAAAATGTACAAAAGACTAATTGTAAGTAGATAATATTATAATTTTCAACTTTTAACGCAATTGTAGAATGATAGATTAAGGGCTGGTTATTTCATCTCCCAATAAATTTACTTGACAAATTTTTACCATGGAAACAATTGTTTGAACAAACGTTTCTATGGTAAATATGTGTCAATTAAATTAAATGGAAGATGAAAAGATCGGTCCTAATATACATCATAAATAATACCTTTGTAGATATTTTAGGGAGCTTTTTGGATAATTATAAAGTACCCATTTCTATAAATTTTATATAAAACTAATATAACAATTATCATTGTAAAGATCGTTTCACACAAAATATTACACCGGGATTCTAAAAATGAATTGATGTCAAACGAATCGCAACAATATTAAATTTTTTAATGATACACGATACCTAATACGAATTAAGTACACTTTTGAAGAAAGAACGGCTCGCATCGTGTGGTTCACCATATTTAAATCTAGAATTCGCATAGAACAAATATTTAGACGAAAACTTCAGTCACGTCTCATGAAAACAATATCCGTCGGTATAGTGTATTGAAAGGAAAAACATCAGATATAATCAGGATTTACAACGAGAACGTGAAGGCAATCCAATAACTACGTATCGTTAGTTTGCAAAAATCTACTAGGAGAGGATATTCGAACGATTTTTGGTTTTAATTTATTTTTTTCCATACAGTAATTTAATTCCTGAAGAATGTAATAGTTGTTATTGCTTTTATAATCGAAGTAAACATAGTGAAACAATGAAAATTATTAAAATAATATAAGTACCTAACCTACTTTTACATGTACTTATAATTAATGACTACTTATACATAAATAATCGTACATATCGGTACATAAGGTGATCGATATGTGCTGCTACAGAGTGTCGCCCCTAATGGTCTTTCAGTGTTACCAATTGTAAATAAATTGACATTATAAACATCAAAGGTTCAACATGTCCCTTTGCCCAACGTGCCCCATTATCCCCCACACGCAGCGTTGGTGCCTAAATTTAAGAATTTCCAAATTAACTTTGCATAATGCCACGAAGAAGAGCTTAAAGCTTCATTTTCACAAAATTCAGTTGTTGAAACTGAATGGATCAATAAGTCTAATTTATTATTGAAAAAAGATTTTAATTTGTTACTTGTATGCTCCAAAGATTCAATAAAATCTAAAATGTACAGTCGGGTGCAGAAGAAACGCGAGCATTATACGAACACACACGATACACGAACATGAATCAGAATATTTAAAGTTCAACTTTGTATTTGTAATTTGTCTCATTTGCCGTAAATACCTTTCGTAGGTTTGTTGACCGTCCAATTGCTCGTGATTCGCGTCATTAATTTTGCACACGACTATACCTGCTTATGTATAGATGATGTGCAGACAATTGCTCGAATACGATTGTTCGAAAAACAATGGCTCGAATAGTAGTGCACCTTTTATTCACAATTCGGGAGCGTAAATTACGCTCTATTTGAGGGTAAACATTTGTTTTACCGAACACGTCAATTTTTAAAAGTAAACAAAAGAGGGAAAAGGGAAGGGGGAAGTCAGTAAGCTTAGGTTAGTGTAGATGAGGCGAGTATAGACTAGTATAGATAAGGTGTAGAGGTATAAGTTAGTGTAGATAAAATAGGGCAAAAACATGGGAAATTATCTTAAAACACAATGATTTAGCAATTTTTATTCTTTACCTCTCGAATAGAGCGTATCTAACTTACGCTTCTGAAGTGAGAATAAAACATTCGCTACTATATTATCTATTTAATTCGATAAATTCTCCATTCGAGCAATTGTGATTAGAATAATTTTCATGGAACCTGGCATAGATATAAATAGACATAAATCGTATCATATCTGAAGCTTTACGTTACTCTTCCATTATTTAATTGGATGATTAACTGGATGTTTATTACGTTGTTTTAAATAACTGACCACCGGGGCTTATACACATACGTATTTTAAAGAATTTAAATCTAATTGAAAATTGCCGAAGGCCGTGCGGTAGGATTCTATGAAAACATCCATCTATATCAGAGAAGTGTTTGTTTTATTTTTCCAAATGTAAATTCCCAAGTTTATCGCGATATTACCGCTTTAATGCGTTCGTTCGAATTATCTCTGGTTCAAAATTAATTAATATTTCCTCGCAGTCGAAAGAACTCGTAAATTTTGAAATGTAACTATACATAGATATATTTCCCTATTAGTAGCTTTAATTTGAAGCGCAAAGTGTATCGTACAATCCCATTAGTTTTGTTAGTAAATAACTATGTATGCACGTTCAAAAATAGTTTAATGATCATTAGGCTAGGCCCCCGCTGCCCTGGTGCTAATTGAATTTTAGCCTAACGCAAATATACTCACGTACTCAAGCGCTAATTAGGTTTTAATCGAATCGGTTATTGTTAAAATAATTCAAGTCACATTTTTGGCTGTTTTCGTTTTTTTTTTTGGTAGAATGTCACATTACGGATAGAGACCCATCGGTACCCCAAAATTTCTGGAGTTATTTACTATCACGTTTTGGTTATTTACTGCAGAAACAACACAAGTGCAGCACTATTAATATACTATCTACTGTTCATATAAAACGTTTTTTTTCCGTTTCCTGAAACTTGGTGAAACGTCACGTGGGTTGTTTCAACAATGAGCGATTAAATTGAGATCTACGTAAACTTACACCTACCGCTACAGAAAGCACACGTCACAACGGCGAAACGGTGGTTAACTTGTGGACGGTTCCAAAACCGACGTCAAGTTGTGGCCAATGAGAATACTATCGTGCATTTTCATATAAATGCATTATCGTTCACAATAACCACCAAATAAACAATTGAATAAATATTTATAGGTGTTTTTAAACCTATAATAATGACGAAAGTAACCAAACCTATCCGAACAGAAACCAATGCAAAATAAGCAACAAGATTAATAAGGGTAGCGCGCCGCAATCGGATGGGGTAAAGCCCACGCGCGCATACATTACTACGTCTCATTGTTTAGGGCAATAATTTTGAACGAAAACAAAAGAAATATGAACGGCGATTACGAAATGGAAACCTATCGTTTCCAGATGTTTACAGCTATCGAACATTTACAATTAGGGGAAGGTGGGCCAAGCGAGACATTTTACCTTTTTCGCAATGCAAGCCACATTTTATGAAATTAATAAAAACATGTAATTAGATCGTTCATTTCCTAATCTGTTGCGGAACGCAATCAAGTACTAGCGTTGAAATATTTTAATAAGATCCTGATACCCTCGAGGTGGCCCATATACGTTATTGGTCATTTCGAGACACAAATAAGATTACCTTGAAATACACATCTGCATAATCAACACAAATACAGTCATATAAATGAGTTTCGTTTTCATCGCGAAAAGCTTTTAAATATTTTCCAAAATAAAATAGGATTAAATAGTACCTACTTACAATTAAACGTATAACGTTGCAATAAATTAATTAAACTGATGTAAAGTTGAACATAATAGCTGTATGATTAAACAACGTAGTTAGAAGTAATAGTAGTAAACTCAGCGTTCATACAAACATAACGTACATGTACAATTTTTTTTAATTGAATCACGTATTTGAGAAACCCCACATGTCCATATTTTGGACATACGGTTTTTTTTACAAAAAATGATTTCTTGACCCAAATCGGTATTTTTACCCAAAGAAGTCATGCCAGCGTATGACCTATTTTTTTACTGAACATCCTGTATATATTTAAGAATTCCCACATACCTATAACAAAATTTTAAGAATTTACCCATTCAAGACAAAGACGAAATTATAACAATTTTTATCAAGAAATGTTTTCTTAACCATAGTTTTAACATACCACAGTCACTATTTTGTATGAAAACAACGTTATTACATAAAATAGATTTTCGTGTTTTTCTTAAAATTAACAATAAGATAGTTGGACATGTAGGGTTTCTCAACTAAGTGTTTCAATTGTAATATTGGCTATAATATTTAATTATTGTAATCTTATTTTATCTTATACAGTTAGATAACATTTATAAGTTGTCTCATGGTGATCCATTGCGAAGTTAAACTATTTAGGAACCTGTTTGTTTCAATTTATCTGTCAGATAAATTTATTGGGGGTTGGGAATATCGGCCCTAAGGGCCGAGCACAGAAACGTTCGTTCGAACAATTGTTTCCACAGTAAATATCTATCAGATAAATTTATTAGAAGATGGAAACATCGGCTCTTAAAATTTAATAATTTTGCAGTGTTGGGAAAAACCGTTAAAAACCTAGACCTAAATTTTCTCAAGGTGATCAAGGATATCTTTTAAGATCACCGTAAAATTTCCAAAACTGTTCATAATTAAAATTAAACATTCATGAGGCTTACTTGATTTTTGAAAAAACGCTAGATCACCACCAAAGCCTTGCACATAAATATTAAAACCGGAGAATAATATAAATTTTTAAAATAAATTTGGAGGCACCCTTAAACACTATCATTTATATAGGTTAAGGTGTCCTAAACTATTGTTACCATTGTTAGAAAAATGAAAATCGAGCGAAATCCAATTTACCACGAACGCGAGTGTCCGTTCTAAACTACAAATTAAAACTTACTGACGAGGAAGAAATATTTCTTTCAAAGGTTTTACCGATAAAACATATTTACGTAAAACTAAACGAGTCGTCGTAATTGTATATTCATGAATGTTCGAATAAATCATGTTGTGGACGTTATCGAAGGTTTGTGATAAACACGTGTAGGTATTCTTACGATGTTTTCTTTCACGTTTGTAAAAGTTCTTTTAAATTATCTATCAATATACGTATTGTTACATATTTATAACATTGTAAATTTACCGATTTATTTATATCTACTTAGCGTTCGACTGTTTTTCACAGGTGAACTAAACTAATCATCATTTCACTTTGATATTATATTATGTTCAATAACTAGGGGCGTTTTGAACTGTAAACGTTAATTAGTTGAAGATAGTTACTTAGGTGTGATCAATTAATGCACTTAGTAAGTTTTATTAAATTATTATCCTTAGTAATTACACAAGAGAGGTTTTGTTTTGATTCAATGTTATATCGAATGTTCTCCGTTCTATATATTAAACGAATATTATCTCTTGATTTGATTAATGTCAAAATAAAAGATAAAATTGCGTCGACAGCTAATTAAACTACCTAAGTACCGTTTTTTACATTGTAATTTAAATATTATGAAATACGCTGTAAGCGATTTGTCGAGTGAGGTGGTTTAATTAATATATGCGGCTAATGGACTGGTAATTAATATTCTTGTAGGTACTATAAATAATTTTATTTCAGAAGTTTTATATTAGTACTAGCAACTTCGTCTGCGAAGAATTAGAAATATTCGAAGAAATGTATCTTACTTTTATCATTCAAAGGTAGTAAGTACGAAAAAACTAATCAAGTTTTTAAAAAAACATACTTTCCCCTTTTCGACCCTTTAGGAATGGAATTTGAAAAAATCGTTTCTTAGAGGGCGCCCATATCATAAAAGGAACATATCCTCTAAGGCCAGGCGCGCATGGAGGAGATTTTACGCTGACCGCGATTTGTGATCGATGTGCAACAGTGCGCGTTATATGGGAAAATGCACACGAACGTGTGAATGCGCGCCATCACTGATCGCGATCGGGCCGGCCAAAAATGTTCCATGCGCGCCTGGTCTAAATATCACGTTTCTAGAACCAGTGACTCGGGCTGGGTGTTGATATGTCGTTCAGTTAGTCACGCTTATTTATTTATTTGGTGAAACTGACCATAAATGTATCTACTGTTTAAAGAGAATTAAATTGCAAAGGTTTTTGTACTAATTTCTTTATCTAGTAACGCCCGGTTTTACAAACAGTTCATGTTCTGTAAAACCGGGCCTAAAACTGCTTTAATAAATTATACAAATATGTATGACGTCATGCGTAATATTTAATTTTGTCCCTTATAAGAAAGGTAGTATTGCTTTTTGGAGAAACATCTATACTAATACGGGATGCCTTTTTGGATTCAATTTTTGTTTTCAAATTTCTTTCCATTTAAAAATCTTATAAATTTCAGAAACAATACATATAGTGGGCTTACATTACCTTACAAAAATCCGATAAGTTCATATTAGTGATTCTGGGAAACGACACAATTTATCGTTATATAGTGAAAAATCCCGTTTTTGATTTTACATCGAACAGTAATCACATAGATTGGAATAAGTACCTACTATTATTTTGCGCGTTGCATATTAATTTTAAATGGACTTGACGGGTTTTTGCAGTAAGTACTTAAGCCCACGATATAATTTGATGTAAAATGCGCATTTCGTCAATTTAGTTTTCTAATAATCACCTATTATCTAGGATAAACGTTTGCTTCCTGTCAACCAATATTCTTTTACGTTTGATCCATCCCATCATAGTAACCGTCAAGAATGTGCTATAGGAATGTACTTTTGAATGGTGGCGTGGATCAATAAAGGGCCTTGAAACCGATTTAGGAACAAAAGCAGTTTTAATTACATTAATGTTACGTCGAGAAGTTATTAATAAAAATTATACGGAATGGCATTATCTACAAAAATGCTCTTTGTAAAATTTCTGCCAGATCCACGGTTACGGCGATAAAAACGAATTGCGCCTTTATATTCTAGATGGCAGTCGAACGACAATACCCCCAGTCCCGAAAACTCACTTTTATTACAATCACGACTGACTCCCTTACAAAACCCCAAAAAGTCGCCGTCTACCCAAAAATGCACGATCTCGTGCCGAATTATCTGAACTAAACTATTACACGCGTATTTGAAGCATAAAGCTAACTAGGCTGCCGTATTTAATTTACGACAGCTTAAATGAAATGTGAAACATTCCAAAAAGAAGATGCCAATTTTCGTTATGGTACCTACATGAGACGGCGCGGCGTGGCCGTTTGTAATTTGTTTCTTTTACGATTATTACTTAACTTTCTCATTAACTGGAATTGTCTATCTGACTAGACTGATTATTATTCTTAGGTGAGCAATTTTCGCCTTTACTTTACGAAATGTTTCGTTAGAAACTAGAAAATTCGGATGATTAAATATTCGATCAATAGTGGACTTATTGTTGGGCGTCCGAATTGTGAATTTAATTCATGTACATGCACATTAAACGAGACATTTCTAATAATAAGAAGCTATACAAAATGAAAGCTTATTTTTTTTTGAACTAAATAAACACGATGTGAGTGGGGTAATGCAAATTGCGTTTCCATTATTATTGCCGTAAACATACATTACCTAACAGTTTTCTTTTGATCGCAATAAGTGACCAATTCCGTGAATTTCGGTTACTGCTCTCCCAAATTTACTTTACGATAAAAAATTGTATCTATAATATCTAGGTTAGTCGAGATTCTGAAGAGGATCTGGAATTTATTTGAAGGGACTGAAAATAAAGTTTTCCGACTCGACGATGAGAAATTAAATTAGACTATGTAGGTAGAATTTCTTAGAAAACATGACAACGTAAGGTAGTTCTCTCATTTCCGCTCCTCTTAAACGCAGTTAACTTGCAGCCGCCATGTTTGTCGTCGTTCAACTTTCCTAATTTTGCGACCCGAGCGAATACTCATATTATCCCCACGGGGCTGACCACTAACTTGAACTTTTGCATAGTTTGACCTAAAAGGCTCCCGAAATATGTACTCGATTTTGAAAAATCCAAATAAATAGAATACGCTAATTCCAATTTTTAATAAATAAATAAAATTCGAGTTAAATTACATTACGGCCACGTCTCGTATTTAAAGTCGTTTTGATTTTATTACACGATCGGTTCAGTCAGAAATGTCGAGAGATTTTCTATATGGAAACGTGTTTTATGTATGTTGTTACGAAACTTTTACCTTTCCTATAAAAATATTTCAAAAGAAACGTGGAAAATAAAACTTCAGTCGGAATAAGGATTAACGTCGACACATACTGGGAATTTTACTTTTGTAACTTTAAAAAGTTTTGTATTATAAACGGTTATCGCGGAATCTTTTATGCAATTTGTTATAATCGTTTTTCGTTAACTACCGATCCGTAATTTCGCTTGGCGTAACCTATATTTTCACTTTTGATTTATTTTAACGTAAAAATTAGTGGATATTCGAATTTATTTATTAGAGGATTTTATTCTATTACCTATACGGTCGAAGTTATTTTTTTAATAGCGATTCAAGCACTATCCAAGGAAATTGATTTTACTTTATATACATTTCAGCAGTTATCAAACGACAATTTTTAGAGAAAAAATATCCTTATGATATTCGAGGTGAAATCCAAATATTTGGTAGGTATCTATACGTTGACAGATATTATGATAGAGTTGTTGCTCGGAAAGTAAATTTGAAAAATAAATTTCTCATTGAAGGTTTTAAACCTTTGAAAAACTGTTTACTTGAATTTGATAAAGTGTACTTTAGCAAATACTAGAAAGTGTACCTACGTAAGTGTCTCGTCTTAAAGTATACTAAGATGTATTTACTTTAGAGAATTTATCGCATTACTATTTTTAAAAAATAGAAAAATATAAACATTATGGTGTAGACTGTAGAGGAAAAGGAAACGTGCAGAGTTATCTACTGCAAAGGAAGGTTAGGCATGTAAAAATCTCTGAAAAATTTGAAAATTTGCAGGATTGTAGTACTAGTCAATCCTAATCAAGAGCCGTATTCCGTTCGTGCTCTTACGCGGTTTAAGAGGACGAAATTCACTCTTGAAAATTTGAACTTTTTTCGATTTTGTATATTAATCTGTGAAATAACAAGAGTTATCGCCAACAAACTATATATTTTTGTAAATGGCTGTTAAAGATTAGGAGTGAACATTTTAAGGGATGGTACTGTGCGTCCGATACGGACTAGTGGACGCTCAGGTTAAGAATGTTGCCGCTGCGACTGCCACTTGTCTGTAACAGACTATAAGAAACAAACTAGAACCTTCTAAATTTTTCTTTCTATTTCCTACATTTTTCTTGTTATCGTTTTTCCTCTATGGTCAATTGCCAGCATAGATTCTTCCGTTGACTGCGAAATTGTATTATTGCATACTTATACCTACGCAAGGTAAAATTTCGTTCGCGAAATTGGACCGTGGAATGTTTGAGGGGAGCCCTAACCAAGACCCTAACCGAGTCCCTATGCAAGAGCCTAACCAAGCTCGATTTTCAGAGAATTTGTGTTAGAGCTTAAAGGTCCATGTATTTATAAAGTGTAAATACATGGACCATTTCGTCTTCTCTTACTAAATTTTTGTCCATAGTTAAAAAGTCTTCTACTACCAGATCCTACTGGTGTCCTAGTTCTTTGTTCCCTCTCAATAAATTAGCAATTTCTGACAGTGGTAAATCATCTTCAGTTGTATTACATTCACTTTTCTTAAATCCAGTTTTAGCAAAACAATTTTTTATGGTTATGGTAGTTGCACTTGTTAGTCGACAAAGAAAGATCCTACCTTTCCTCGTCGTATTAATCCTTTTCGTTTGTTATACTTTTAGAGAACACAACACAACACTCGCGCACTCACAAAGGCCTTATAAACCGAACGAGCACTCCTCGCACACACGAATAATACGACGCCGTAATTTAAAATTCGAACCACCGAAACAAGCACTAGCGATCTGTATCAAGAACGCGAAAGATCTGAAACGGTTTTACCAGAATTCTATATATATAAATGCAATCGAGTGATTTACGGACACTAGGAAATCTCGCATTATTTTAAAAACATTCAGTTGTTTGTTCGCACTTCGATAAGATATGAAAGTAGCACATGTTTTATAAGTTGTTTTGTATTTTATCCGGCACATAACAATGCGATTAAATTTTTATCTAGTTTATGGTTTGTAATAGGGAAATTTTCAATGCTTAAGGGCACACGAATAGTTTTTAAATTAAAAATAGAGTAAATTTATAATTTTACGGTATAAAGGTAGTAGATAGTGATTATTCAAATAATTTTAAACCGCGTAAGAGCACGAACGGAATACGGTTCTTGATTAAGGTTGACTAGTACTACAATCCTGCAAAGTTTCAAATTTTTCTAATATTTCTATCTGCCTAACCTTCCTTGTGAGTTACAAAGTTTACTTTAATAAATATAATATTTGTCGATTATAATTCAATTAAAAACTCAATTTCAAAAATTTACGACAATCGATTTTTAAATCGATGGAAAATTTTAATATTGATACCCTTAGAACCATTTCACACGTAGCCGGCTGTGGGGTACGAGATGGTGTCTAAACGATAGCAGGCTGCTACGCCACGCTTTATCGTTTAGACGCCGCCTTTTACCCGACAGCCGGCTACGTGTGAAATGGGTCTTATACTATTATTTTAGAAAAGTCGTGTTTTTTTTTACTGCCGTGTTAAAAAAGCCGTGGTTTTCGCCCATGTAACCGAGCACAAGAGAGAATTTTGGGAAACGATTTTTTATCGTATAGACGGTGAAGATTTGCGGCAACTGCAATATACAGTGGAAGTTCCCATAAGCGGACACTCACGGGACCAACTTTTTTGTCCGTTTATCGGAGGTGTCCGGTTGTGGGAATAGTACATTAAAAATTTGGTTTTCAAGTTGTTTGTGTATTTTTATTTAGAATGTTATTTAATTTTCGAATACAAAATACGTAACATAATTTGTCAATTGTAATAAAATAAAATATCAATTCTTTTAACGGATAAAATTCAACTTAAATGCCTACGTATATATAATTTCAATGCATAATTAAAAATATAAAAATATGTTTAAGGTTGGTATAATAGATACAGGTGAAAATAAAATTGTTATATGCTGGTTACTAGAACGAAATTCAAAATACTAGTTTGACGTAATCTTGCATTTTTTTTGCTGCAAGAGACAATTTTGAAAATGACTTTCTAAATTTTTGATGTGCCGAAATGCAGTAAAATCATCTCTTGCAAAATGTTTTAAGCTAGCAACAAGTTCAAAGGCTTCATCATAAGAATTTATCCCGTTACCATTTTCACTAGTTACCAACACTTCGTTTTCTGTTTCACTTCTGTTATCTTCTTCACTATCATTTTCTGGACCAACGTTCGATTCAATGTCAACATTTTCGTCTTCTCTTACTAAATTTTTGTCCATAGTTAAAAAGTCTTCTACTACTAGATCCTACTGGTTCTAGTTCTTTGACACCTCTCAATAAATTAGCAAGTTCTGACAGTGGTAAATCATCTTCTGGACCAAACTCAGTTGCATTACATTCACTTTTCTTAAATCCAGTTTTAGCAAAACAATTTTTTATGGTTATGGTAGTTGCTCTATTCCATGATGCTCTAATAAAATATAATGCTTCCAAGACATCAATAGATTTTGAAAGCTCTGATGCAGATTTTACACCCCCCCCCCCCATATTTGATAAAATATGTTTTAAAATTTGATCTCTATAATGAAATTTGAAATTCTTGATTACCCCTTGGTCAAGTGGCTGGCATACCGAAATTGTGTTAGATGCCAAAAATATAATTTTTACATTTCTCAGATTTAATTCGCGAGGATGTGATGCAGCATTGTCTAAAAATAGAATATTTTTTTTGAAGGCTCATTTTTCTGTTCAGTTGCAACAACCATTCAGTCATAATGTCTCGTGTCATCCACGCTGTTTTGTTTGATTTCCAAGTTGCCGGTAAATCGTCGACAGCAATATTTTTAAACGCTCGAGGACGTTTTGCTTTTCCGATCACTAACAATTCTTCTTTATATCCTGCCATACTCCAAAGTGGGGATTTGAGCCTTGGAAATTACGAGGTTATGTCTTTTACGTATTATGTATACAAACATATTCATTTGTCCGTATATCGGAGCGTCCGCGTGTCGAAAATATCGTGTCCGCGTCCAGTTATGAGAGCGTCCTCTTATCGGAATGTATTTTAAGTGAGAAAGTGTAGGGAAAAATTTGGTTCCAAGAAATTTGTTCGCTTATGAGAGATATTCGCTTATTAGAGCTGTCCGCAAGGAGAGCTTTCACTGTACATGCGAAAATCGCAAAATCGCCCGTTAAAAAACGGCGAACAAACGAGTTTTCGTGACGATATTAATGGTGGATTAAAAGAATCGGCGGTATACGTATATAGAGGCGCTCAGCTGTTGTATCTTATAAATTTCGTATAAGTAATTGTTTTAAATATTTGTTACATTACGTTAAGCATTGGATATATCCCTCTGCAACCTACCTACCGATCCGAATAGAAGCGAATCGATATTTAACTGTAAGTACAAGTAAAACTCTCAAAATAAAAATAAGTCGCAAAAAACTGTGATGGAAAAAAACTAAAAAAGGATATTCACCGGCCACTGGGAATTGACCCGCACACAATAGTACTACCGGTTAGGGCGTTGGGCCACTTTCACTTTCCCAGTTCTTAAAAGCCTTTAAAGGGGATAAGCGATTATCAAGTTAATAATCGCAATAACGACTTGAAGAACATCTTTTTAATTAGGTTTTTCGCTCCTTTTGATGTCACTTATTTTCTGCGACATTAATTCAAAAAACATCCTGTATAGTGAATATTACATCTGACACAAGATAAAAGGTAATTTTAACATTTCAAAAATTTCTTACAAGTGAAAACTTGAAAATGTAATATCTCCATTAGCACGTATTATAGAACACGCCCTTCTAAATCCGACAAAAACTGTGGTATAAGTGGTAGCTTTGATTTATCCTGTTCTCCTTTTATAATGCATTGCGTTTCCGCTTCTAATCTAGACGATTCACCTGAAAGCCTTCTGTCTGAAGAACTCGTAAGGGTGCCGACGTACTAGCTAAGATTCGCGATATTTCAAAAGTACAAACACAGTGAACTGTCTATTGAATGTTTTCAGGGGGCGCTTATTCACGATGAAAAGAACGTTCGTTTACACTTTTCCGCAACTGTTTTGTTTGTTGTAAGCGCGCGTTTCACCTTGCAATTATATTAAAAAGAAGTTAATTCAAATGGAGGTGTATTTACAATTAGTACGAGAGGTTTAACCGTTTTGACCTAAACGCAAATTATATAAAGTTAAACATTGGTGAAAATGTACTTTGAGGTCTACTGAATAAAAACTGGTAGTGTTGCGCATGGGGTGGATGTGGCCACCATCTTAGAAATAATCGTATGACTGATTTTTAAGAAAAACATTATTTTCGAACTTAAAAGCGATACGTATTTAAATTTTAAAATTAGTAAGCAGATATATTTACTTACATAAGCCTTCTGGATATCATTATTGTATGTTTTCACCGTATGTTGCATACATGGTGATTTATACAAACGACTTTGTTCCTTTTAAATTTTTCTAGATTTACGAGGTCTGTCCAATAAGTAATGAGACTGATTTTTTAGCCACGCTTGTGGTAACACTACGAACCTGAAATTTCGGTCGGTTAATCTCCCATCCCTCCTCTATCGATACATGTGCTCGCAACTTTCGTACGTTCGTTAATTCTCCAGCTGTGTTGTGTTTTCGACAACGTGTTTGTAAGGCGTGTCACGTATATGGAACGACGTAATATTGAACAGCGGTACGCGATTAAATTTTGCGTTAAACTCGGCGATTCTGTTACGGAAACGTACGGTAAATCGGTCAAAGTGTTCGGTGATGAAGCCCTGAGTCATGCTCGGGTGTTTCGATGGCATAAAGATTTTAAAAATGGTCGTGAGAGCGTCGGGGATGAACCGCGAAGTGGGAGGCCGGTTGAAGCTCGAACTGACAACAATGTTCAGCGTGTGCGCACTCTCGTGCTTCAAGATCGGCGGCTAACCATTCGAATGTTGGCTGATGAACTTAATTTGAAACGAGAAACCGTCAGAAAAATTTTAACTGATGATTTGTCCATGAAAAAGCCGTGTGCAAAGATGGTACCGAAGAACCTTTTGGCGGAGCAAAAACACGAGCGAATGTCCATTTCACAGGAGTGTGTCTGCAACAGGTTGAAGCTGATCCAACTCTTCTCGATCGTGTAATTACTGGTGATGAAAGTTGGTATTTTCAGTACGATCCCGAAACAAAACGGCAAAGTCAACAGTGGCTGTCTGCTGTTGCAGTCAGACCGAAGAAGGCGAGAATGAGCAAATCAAAAGTGAAAACGATGATGATTTGCTTCTTTGACAGCAAAGGAATCGTGCACGAAGAGTTTGTACCACCTGGGCAGACCGCCAACCAACATTTCTACCTGAAAGTACTCGATCGGCTGCGAAAACGAGTCATTAGAGTCCGTCCAGAGATTGCCAAAACGTGGATCCTTTATCATGACAATGCTCCATGCATCGTGCCTTCAGTGTGTCGCAGTTTTTGACCTCTAAAAACATCGCAGTGTTGCCGCAAGCGCCCTATTCGCCGGATATGTCACCCTGTGACTTTTTCTTGTTCCCCCAAACAAAATTGGCCGTGAAAGGAACGCATTTTGAGTCCATAACTGACATCCAGACCGCCGTGACGAGGGTACTCCAGGACATTCCAGTCGAAGCCTTCCAGAAATGTTACGAAAGTTGGAAGAAACATTGGAACCAGTGTGTAGTTGTGGGAGGGGAATACTTTGAAGGGGATCACATCAATGTACCTTAATTTTTAAATATACGTATTTTATGGACTTAGCCTCATTACTTATTGGTCAGACCTCGTAGTTATGAAAATATGACAAAGTCGTATCGGTGCCAACGTAGAGTTGCATGGAGTTACTTTAGTATAAGCAAGCGACTTAATCAAACATTAAATAAAATAATAATACTGGTTAAATCTACCCCATAGTTAAATGATCCCCACTTTCCCCTACAGTAGAATCGCGTTAATTCGACGCTTATCAATCCGACACTTTTTGTAATCCGCTACACTCCGCTCTAAAGAAAAAGGGCAAGAAACAAATGTTTTTCTATATTTGTACTTATATGTATGTATCTAATAATTAAATTTTGAATTATTTTCTTGATCTTTACTAAACACGTGTACCCACGTTTTGAGTAATCCGAAATTTTTGCAATTCCGACGGACTTTCGGTCTCACAAACGTCGAATTAACGCGAATCTACTGTAAGTAGTTAAATACAAATTGCCGAAGTTTTTTTTTATATATGTACAAAACTAAATCAAACGTTAATGAAGACTTGTTAAGGTCGTCCCATAAGATCACTTAAAAGTTCATTTTACGGTCGTTTGAGAATCGAAACTGGTAGGTAATACTTTATAGTCAGATAACAAACTGCGATTAAAAAAAAATAACTTTAACTTTTTCATTAAAATAGAAACAAAAACATCAACATATTATTATTGTAGAGTTTTCGACAACTATATTAACCTGTTAACCGAGCGGGACGTATAAATACGTCAAACGTAAACAATATCGGGTACGGGTAGGACATATGAATACGTCCTTGAAATATATGTTGCGTCCTGGAACGGGCAAATTTATAATTTTTTAATTCGATGTTTCCATTTTTTTTTGTTGGTATTCTTTTCTATTTGTTTGTAATTTTGTATTTTCCTTTGTGCTTTATATATAAATAAACGAAAAAATATATATTTCATAGTCTTTTCATTTATTTTAAGCACAAATAAAAAAAAATAATAATATGAAATTACGTCCTCCGGGCGTGACGTATTTACACGTCCTAGTGAAAGAGTTCGCGCCCGTTATATGCTGCGTAATTAAAAAGGGAATTCCCCGGTTAACAGGTTAATAAACAATATTAAAAACTAGAAAATTCTATTTGTTTTAAAAATTATTGAAATTTGTAACTTATAGAATAGTTGAGTATTTATATCTACACATATGCAGATTTTACTCATTTCTTACTTATTCTCTACGCTTAAAAATAATTTATTCTTTTCAATGTTTAGATATCGAATTTGATAAAGAAACTTGCTGCGTTCTGAAGTAATATTAAAAGAAAAGTTTGATCTCGAGAGCTTCGCTTGTTTTAATTCACAGTCGGGAGCAAAGTGTTTTGAAAAGTAAGATTAGATTCGATTCTCGCGGAAATTTGATTTACTCGTCCCAGTTAAAATATCATCGTACCTCACCAATAAAATCGAGTAGAGAAATGTAGTGAGGCAGAGCAATTCAAATTACATTTATTTCCGGCACGCTTTGTTCTCGAAGATATTTGAATTTGTTGCACGGTTTTATAGAGTTAGCCCGAGTTGAAAGGAAACTCGCACGTTGAATACTACGTTTTTTAATTGAAAGTTCGTAAACGTAAATATTAGTTTAGTATTTCAAAGCGTTTAGGTATTGCCAAGGTACGGCATATTATGTACCGACCTCTTATTGTTGTTAATTTAATTCAGACTTAAATTAGAATCGGGTTTTTTAATATCTATACCCACCTATTAAATTTAATTAATATATCTAATAATAAATAATTATTTTAATATACGAGTAGGTTACATAGTATATTAATTTTAATAAATCGCCCACTAGAGATATTTACCCTTAAGTGTACAAAAAATGCGAAAAATAGCATATTTATGGTTCTGTATCAGAGCTCCATTATTTATTTCCACAAACTAGCCTAACCATAAGTAGTTGTAAAAAAACATTTGAAGGCTGATGATTTAATCCTTCCCTAAAAATCACCCTTCCGAAGCTTGAATTTTTTGTAATCGCAAATGCCAAGTTTGGTATGAAATTTCGGGCATAAAGAAACAAGATAGGAAAAATAACGCATGTGATAAAAATGTAACATGAAATGTGCCGAAAATGATAGTTTTAATTTCAGAGCTGTACGATAAACCATAATTGAAATATGGCGTTTTCGGCTAACCTCTACAAACACAAACCTCTGTCGCACGGCATGAAACAAAAACGACCGCCATTTTTAAACGAGTTAAGATAGAATTAAAATATTTTGGTTTTAAACTAGCAACATGTGGGGGTCATCGTCAATAAAAAAAATATTTTTTTTAATGGTCGAGCGACTTCAGGCTGAACCTTTTGGGATGGATTGATCCTTAAACGATTAATAATAATTATAAGTGGTAATTTTTAAAGGGTAAACATTTTAGTTCTTACTATTAGAAGCTCATGGAACAAGATTTACGAAAATCCATTCAGTATAATTGAGTTCCGAGGTAAAAATCTTACTGCACTGAACTAATAACTAATTTTAAGAAAAGCTGTGTTAAGTTTAGACGACTAATGAATTGTTCTACTGGGAAATGAAAAACATATATCTGATGCAGTCATCGGCAGTTAATACCGGTAATATTTTTAGTCTATAGCTTTTATGCAACTTTTTTTTTAAAAGAGTTATGAGATTACACGTGTATTTTCATATTTTATATTAATCAGCCTTTTGCTAACGATAAGTAATAAACAAAATATGTAATTCTCACGCACCCTGAAACTTGTTTCTTTATGTTTTGAGCGATGTATAACACCAAGTGCCTCGATAGTCGCATCATTAAATCATTTAATAAATTATTTTAACTAACACGAATTTTTGTATAGATTTCGACAATAAGCGTAGTGTCTTACTATTAGCGAAATAATAGCACATATATAAATAAAATCTAACAGATTCACTTATCAATCAAAAATATTTTTAAATTACATCTGATATAGGTACCTAGCATAAAAGTTATTTCGAGCACGAAAGTTAATACGAAATGCAGCTTTAAACTGAGAAAGTGTACCTACGTAATAATTATTTAAAAAGAACTTTAATTACTTTAACATCAAACGTTTTTATTAAAAATGTTTTACGAGGCAAAATATATCAAGAGATTAAGGTCTCCGAATTTACGTCCAGCTCCTTTTGATGCGTATCGTATGTATGAATTACTTTCGTCACCTTCATCGCGTTTTTGTCCACCCCCGTCTTATTTATGTTCCCGGAACTTTATTTACTTTGAAGTAGGCTCTTCCGCATAGAAATTACGTTCAAAATCTTGTTCAAACGTCGAATTTGTAATCCACGCATCTCTTGAAAGTTTTTACTTTCATTTTAATAAAACCCTTAAATGAAATGTCTAAAGTCGTTTTTTAACTTATAATAGGTAAAATTGCATAATTATCTACTAAACGTATAAAAATACGTTTGCTTTCTCAATAAAGTGTTTTTTAAGTTAATTTTGCAATAAAAACGACTTACCGCAGCTTCTCGTTCAGCGTTAATCATCAACGAAGTCATTACCATATCGGTTTTCCTATTCGCTAGTTCGGCGATAAGTCCATTCCATTTTCCATTCTCGTTGGTGCCCCATCTACCATCTTCGACGCGAACCAGTTCGTAAATGAAGCCCAACTCTTCCGAAAATTTTTCGAGCAAATCGATGCAGAAGCCAGAACAACATTGATAAAAGCTTCCGTTTCGATGCGCTTGACTTATATCAACCCTGTAACAATGATTAATATTCAATAAAGTTCCCGAAATGTATATAATTCGATGAAGAATATACCTAAGTATATTTTTTTATTATATAAAAAAGTGTTTCCGATGAAATATACCCTACAAATCATTCACTAGTTTATGATAAATTTTAACCACATTTCGCCAATTTTATATATTTATACGTGCACGAATAAATTCCTTAATTCCTTCTGTCAGAGAGAAATTTTGAAATTTCAATAAAATATTTTGGCACTGCGCAAAGTAATAACAAAACAAACCGGGGCTCGCATGTAAATTGTACACGAGGTGAGTATTACATTAATTTGACCTTTGAAATAGTCGCGGGGGTTTTATAAGCCGTAAGTCTCCGACAGCTTTATTTTATTTTTGGTTTTATTAGGGTTCGTGGACGATTACATTTCGAAGGGTTTCAACAGGATATTTTATTAAAATACTGTCTGAGCGCGTTAGTTAAATATTAGCACGAGAAGTTTCGAGTTTATTAGTTTTCCGTTTCTTGAACTCGTTAAAAGCCCCCCCTCCCTCCCCCGTCGCCACGTAAATTAAAGAAATTTAAAAAATTTAATGTGACTTTCCTCAATTAATTAAATACGACCTATTTTACATGTTATACGAGTATTTTACGATTATTACGGCGGAAAAAGTAAAAAGAGAGAATTTATATGACTTTATTTTTTTAATTTTATTTTATCTTTGTCGATGTACTCCCTTTGTTTTGTTTTATAATGCGAATTATGATGAGAAAAATCAATCTTTTTTTGTAAGCCAATATGTAAGAACCTAACGCAAGTGAAATAGTAATTGGAGCCAGTGACGTAGAATTTAAAACGAGGGAATTCTTCCTCTACCTCTGCCGTACGCCTCTGGTAATAATTAACAACTTTCTTTTTTCCCTACCTACCCAAGTACCTACCCAAATTTTCTGCCAAATTTTACAAAGAAATATTAAACAGAGTCCAAATAATTGGCAAAAACCTTTATTAAATTTTAAATCTCATTAAGAAGGTACATTTTGTCGAAGTGTTTTAGGTTAGATCATTATATTTTGGGTTAAGAATTCTCCAGTTGCTTCCATATAATTATATACTTTCATCATTAATTAAACACCCTGTATAAATTAATATTACAATAGTAATAAAAGTTTCGATTTGTGACTAGCAATCTTCTACCTGCACAATCTCGTGTTCTGTTAAAATTAAATAATAACAAAAGGTTTCATTCAAACAAAAATAAAACTTCAAGTAAAGGTAAATATGATTAAATATAAACGAGCATAAATGCCGAGTCGTTAAATTCTTTCCTTTCTTCGCTGTTCATTATTAATTAAATTAAAAATTTCTCGAATACAGTTTTTTATTTATAAATTGAACATAAAAAACTTTTAAACGGAATATCCACTCAAATTTTTATATCTAAAAGCGCATTATAATTGGATAATAACCTTAAAATAGGTACGAAAGTAATAAAATACATAACTGGTAGTAGATATTTATATAATGTAAATAAATGAGGCATCTTAAACTTGCTTCGAACTTGCTAGGTATATCAAAAACTTGTATAGGACGTTAGTTTTAGATAATTTGATTACAAACGATTTGAAAAAAAAAGTTTTGCTCTACAATAAATAATAAACAAGGTACAAGCGATATTCCGAACGACGTTTTTCGCGACTTTGCCACCCCACCCCAAAGTTGTCGATCACCCTCGAGGGCGCCGACATGCTTTTTCGCCCTCACTGAAGTCCCCTTTATAATAATCAAAAGTCAAATTTTCTACCTCTTTCAGTGCATACTCAATGTAAGCTAGCGCCTGGCCTATTGTATCTAAAAGCTTATAGTGAATATGCTCATTCGTAAATACCCGCTTTTGGTAATCTAAGCATTAGTAAGCGATTGAGGTTATTGGTTACGAATTGTTCTTGCAAGACCGTTACGGATTTGTCATTTGCGGTAACATGCGATCGAGCCAACAGGTCCGATAAGAGATTTATCGGTATTTGGGGCTGTTAATAGATACATAAATTATCCCGTTCAAATGCAATTTAAGTCGGAAGATACTTTTAGCCGCAATTGGGCCGAAAGTTCGGAAAAGGGAAACCCGAAAAGGGTTGTTACTTGTTCGTAACTCCCATGTAAGTAACGGAGATGACTTGAAAATTAGCAGTCAACAGCTTTAATCGGGTACTACGGAAAAAGTTAAAATTTTCGTTTAATTTTAAACGAAAGGAACGAATTTATTTCTTTATTTCTATTTATTTCTTATTTATTTCTTCGTTGAGATACTTTGACAAAAGTGCAACGATATGTCATTAGAATCGTAAGAGTTTATTCGATTTATTACGTTGAAATGCCGCTCATTTGCCTCGGAACAAACGCCTACAAATGAAGATTTTTTAAATACAATAACACTCGAGTAACATTCAACGGAATGAGTTTTGATAAAGGGCAAGTTAAAAACTCAGATTATCTTCGTGCCATATTTTATCATAGATACACAATCAAAAAAGTCGAAAATTAATTTCAATACGTGATCTAGTCGACTGACTGCTTTAGAAAGGACGTAAAGTCTAGCTTCCGGAACTAGTTTACCATTAGAGACTATCGTTTAGCATGTAGTACCTACGTATGTAACAGCACATAATACATATATGTAGACGTTTGATAAAGGTGAAATGCTTCCGTGTAGTTCAAAACGAGCTTTTCGACATCTTATATTGACAGTCGCTACGAAATTGAATTTGTCGTAGAGCGACAGTATATTTTCAATAATATGATCTCCATCATCACCTAGTTTCCTTTTATACACGTAAAAATCTTTGTACATGACAGAAATAATACATTAAATTAATATCGCAATCAACTGAATGATTTATTGAATCATTTACAAAAAAAAAAGCTTTAGAGATATTGATAAGTTCTTCGCTTCGCGATTAAATAACTGACGCACATTTTCAGTCTTTCTCGCCACTAAAAGTTTTCCACAACAAAATGCGGTTTACGCGTCTCTTTTTTTTTAGAATTTCAATTGCAGTTTAATCAAACGGAAATATTTGATAAGTATTAAAAAAGAATTTTCACTGTAGAAGGCGTTTTCCAATCTTGCATACAAGGAAGTTCGTTGACCGACCATTCCTGAACAACAATGTCACGATACGACGCGAAAAAAGTTCTTCGTCTTTTACATAACGGAGAAGACGAGGCATTCGAGTGCACATGTCGTTCGCTGTTTCTTTACAGTCGATCGTGTTTATAAACAGTCGTAACAACGAATTCGACGAATTCGAAAGAAACAAAAAGTGGATATTCATATTTACGTTAAATTATTGCGAAAAAGATAGGAGCACGATATAGGTACATAAGCATGATTGGTTTGTCTGCATGAATGCTGGTGATGCTGATCAGAGTTCAATCGACATCAGTTATTTCACTGGGGAAATTAGATGACTCGAATCCTAAGACTGGATGGATAGCCCAGCGGGATAAACTCGTCACTCGTTAAGCGAGATGCTTCACGTCTAAATTAACATTACAGGACAACAATTTAAGAGGCTAGAAATTAGGTATCTATATACATGGTGCGTCCAAGAAATTTCCGGAATTATTTTTTACCGCCCAAGCGAAGCGCGAGCGGGCGGCCGCTCTTGTCGGGATTGGTGGTGGGGGTTCTCAGGCAACAGGGAAAAAATATTCAGTTGCCTCCGAACCGCCGAAGAGTGTGGATTGCTTGTACAGTGAGACCCTGTTTGGGTGACGCGTCACGACTCACGATGCAGCGAAATGTTGAACAGCGTGTGAACATCAAGTTTTGCGTTAAACTTGGAAAGACTGCTGGTGAAACTTTACAAATGCTTCGGACAGCTTACGGGGACGAAGCAATGAAGCAATCAAGTGTGTACGAGTGGTCCCGAGCAGGACGACCGAGTTCAGCGACAGCCGATGAAAATGTGGACCGAGTGCGAACCTTGTTGAACTCTGACCGTCGGTTAGGCGTGCGATTGATTGCTCAAGAGTTAAATCTTTCCAAATCCAGTGTGCACACCATTATTAGTGATCATTTGAACATGCGAAAAGTCTGTGCAAAGTTGGTACACAAGGTGTTAAGCCACACATGCCTTCTCGTGACTGAGCTGTTGATCAAGTACGGTGTGACAATGCTTCCCCAACCCCCCTATAGTCCGGATGTGGCTCCAAGCGACTTCTACCTGTTCCCCAAGCTGAAAAGAACACTCAAGGGAACTCATTTTGGGACCACCGATGCGGTTCAAAAGGCTGTGACGAATCAACTCAACAGCATGTCAGAAAACGACTTCAAGGGCGCGTATGAAGATTGGAAAATTCGGTGGCAGAGGTGCTACGATGCCGATGGGAACTACTTTGAAGAATTTTGAACAGTTGTACGCTTTATTTGCAATAACTCGTGTTTTATAGCCTCATTCCGGAAACTTCTTGAACGCACCCTGTACTTATAACAAGACTAATACAGGACGTCCCACGTTTCGACGTTTATCGAAAACAGAACGACGTAGATAAAATTTTCTGGTTTTATGCAGCTGACAGCTGACAGCTTATGGTGCTCTTTTTTGCAACTTTCCATTTTCGTTCGCGGACGGCAATTCCAAAGTTTTGAACGGAACACCCTATATATTATTATATTTTTGGAAGGCCCGTGTCAAGGCAAACTCAACGATGCCGCATTTGTTGGGATCGTGTTGTAAAATAACGAAAATATTGGTTGTTAAATTAAAATTATGAAATGTTTTCAGAAAAAATTTAAAATACCGACCTGTACGATAAAATCGCCAGAAAAACGATCTTTACGATGTCGTCTTTAGAAAAAAATTCCACCATTCGAATTTCGATTTTATTTCCCGCTCGTAAAATAATCAAGAAAATTAAAATCCCGTAAAATGCCAAACAATTGCCAATTAACTATAATAACTCGAATAACTGAATCTCGCCGTAAACTAATCGTTTGTTGCGCCACGTTGTCAACTTTTTTGCCACAAAACAATAAAATATAAAATTAACGACCGAGAAGGATGTGGTGCACAAGATTCGAAAGCGACAAACGTCGTTCGTCAAAATTTAGTAGACACAAATTGTGTAGTTTATCTTCATTAAACATAAGCTAAGATTAAATAAACAATCTACGCGAACTAAAATGGAATATGTCTTTACTTACGCTTAGTTTGGCTTTAAAGCTCCGCGCGTTTTTCACCCTTACCTATATGAATACCTATTTTCATTCGGGTTAATTAAATTTCGTGCGGAAATACCGAAACCATGCAAGTCACATAGGTAACGTAGGTAGTATTCAGAGAAATTCGTAAAGAAACTTGAAAGTTTTTCTTGGAATTTCGAATTACCTGGGGCTAATTGAAACTTTGATTAAATTTCAAACCCGATATTCGAATGTTTAATTAGGAATACCGCAAGCAGCGTAGTGAAGAAATTTAAAAAGTAAAGTCGAACAAAACTAGGAAGCGTATTCAAGTTCCTTTTCGGCTTTGCGTATTCACAAACGACGGAACGTCCTAATAGGTTTCCATTTTCAAGATTTTCCGAATGAGCGATTCTATTTATATTTAACCGCTATATAGATATAATATAGTGGATACGTACGTAAAACATACCTACACTTGGAAGTTTCTGTAATTTTCGTAATACTCGTTAACGCTATCGTCGTTTTCGGCGAATAATGAAAAATTTTAGCGCATTAAAATTTTCAATGCTTTAGACGACAATGAAACGTATTGGCGCGATTTGTGTAATATCAAACAAATACAAAAATCAGGTACATGATAATGTACGTATGTACAGTTGATAGAAGCAAACATGATATTTGAACGCGCGTGGCAGGCGTCGCCGTAAATTTATGGATACGGTCCATGTAAAAAATATTTGTGCTGTTGTGAGGTTGTGAGTTATTTATCAAACAAAAATAATATTTATTAATTATTGTACGTACCGTTTTATTCAAATTCAATTTTAGATTCGAATACGTGTAGTTCGGAGTTATTTTCAAAATTTCTATAATATGCGATGCTCGTTGTGTTATAACAATTGCAACTGTTTTGTCTATACTTTTGTCTCTATTTTGTTCGTTTCGTCGTTAACAAACGTTTCAATTTGTGTTCTATAGCACTAGCGACTTTTTCCTAACTTACCTATTACGGACTTATTTAAATTTATAAACATTTTACAGTAGTAATTTGTAGACAAATAAAGTAAAAGTTTTCGGAAATGTATCAGAAAGTTTTAGGGTGAAAGAAGGTTTAAGACAAGGGGAAAGAGGCGCCTGCCAACTGTCAGGCGCAACTAGGTTTGGGACGCAAAAACGTGTAATTGGATAAAAGGTGTAAATAACTAAAAATAAATAACTTTCAAAATTCGCTATTTTATATTGCATTTTAAAATGTTTGCCATTTTTGGGTTATGGGGGCACATATTATGTGTATACTGAGCTTTCAAGTTCAATTTTTAAGAGAATGTCGAGGACACTCTTACATAGAAGACAGTTCGTACGTTTAATAGTTCGCGTACGCAAACTAAGCGCAACATATCGTCTTTCTTCAGAGAACTTCAATGTTCCCCGAGTGTTTTAACTCATTGTTAGTCGAACAGTAATTGTCTTCCCCGAGTGCCCTCGACCATATTTAATAATTAACATTTTAGAGTTTTACTAATTCTTTCGTAAAACATGATTACAAACAACAATATCCTGTAAATGCATTGCTAATTTCTAGAAATGATATGTAGAGTATCCATTTATCAGAACTTCAGTCATTCGGATCGCCAAATATCCGGATCGATGTCAGGAAATAAAAAATTACATTTTCTACGTCAAAACAACTAACTTTGTTGGTCATGTTCAATTAAAAATCTCTAATTGTATGTCAGTACAATTTTTTTAATTGTTTGTAGTAAAAAATACATACATTATAAGCCTATTTTTTATTAATATGTCATTCAAATATACTTTATTCTTGTAATCAAAATAAATAGAAGTGATTTTACAGTAATTTTCGCGTTTTTTTTCACAACAATAACCTGTTTTGATGATTATCCCAATTATCCGAATTTCTGCATATCCGGATCACGTTCGGCACTGATTAGTTCGGGTAATTGGAGTTCTACCGTACATTCATAGTTATGTAAGTAAAATGGGGCTACTTTTATCACATCTTTCGATATACTACTCCTTTTATATTGGACGATAAGTTCAATTAAATGTAAGAAATTGTACCTATGTATTGTGTGGGAACGATTTTCGAATATTAATATCAAGGAACTTCTTATTTTCCACATCGGTACCCATGAAGTACACTAGATTTACCATTTATCGAACTAACGTGCGATTTTCTCAAGTTTTTCGGGAGAAGTTATTCCAGTTTATGGAATCGATACCTACTTTAAGTTCGCCCTTTAAAATTACTTTTCTATAATTCACGGATTCTGTTAACAATTACGATACCGTAACCCGTCGGTTAAACTAAATTACCTGGAAAATGCCGCAAACCGCCACTCACACGACACAAAGTACTGTCAGAAAAATTAAACGCGCCCGCATTAGTTAAAGCACCGATGCACACTGAAACGCTTTTGTATTGCCTGCATACGTGAATTGCCTGCAGAGGTTACACAAGAATAGATAAATCATAAAACGTTCGAGCGTTATCTACCACATGTGCGTTTTATTAAACAGCTCCAGGTTTGTTTTCGTCGATAAATACGATACCTGTTGAAATTATGTTTTTTTCAAATTACGTTTTTATCAAACGAATCCTACGTCATAAAATGATTGTTGTTAATTTATTTAGAAAATTGTCGATTATTCTTTGAAATTTCTACGTTTTCAACGTAATATTTTCTAATAAATTCTAAGAAACCGAACACAATTTTACATTATAGGTTTGTGCTCCACGGGCATTTCTAAAATATCTGATTAAATTGTACAGGACGATAGGGCCCAAAATATAAGTATTTTTTAAGGTGTTTAGGTCGGGCGATAACATCGAACGTGAGAGATTCGATGACTTCGGAGCTCGAAGATGAAGATGAAGATAAAATATTTGGGAAATGACGTGTGTAGCTTGTTAAGTATTGGTGGTCGTTCTTTTGACATCTATTGTACTATCTGGTAAAAAAAGTGGTGTCGCGTACCGAGTCGTATGGGATAGGCTACTCAAAAACCACTAAGAATTCAATCCCTTATTTTATGAAGGCGGAGTTAAACGACCTTAACACTCGTACTTACATTACAAATTAATTTCGACTCGTTTTTATAACTAGATATTATTTGCTAAACTAGGGGGAAGATAAGATAAGATAATTATCAGTAAATTTATTGTTTACATCAATTATACATAATTATGTAATGTTAGAATTTAATTAAATTGATAAATTTAGATATTTATGAGTATAGAATATTAGTATTCGATAAAAATATAAGTTAGTTAAATTAAATTAAATCACGTAGTTTTATTCATTTTATTTTGGTTAAAACTTTCAAGGAAGACGATCGGTAAACTTTTACCCTTCTTGTTTAAGCTTTCCTGTTTGTAGGTATGAAACGAAGGTTATTCATTGTTATCGTTACCTAGTTAAGTGTTGATAAAAATATGCATATTATCGTTGAAATTTCTTTCTATATTACACCCGATGCAAAAATACATTTTGAATGAAATCGAACATTTTTTATTTATATATTTACTTGTCGGTAGATATTTATATCTAATTAATTATGTATAATTTTTAATATACCTAGCTACCGTTATAATATTTTTCCCATCTTTATATCATTCACGCAATTTCGTAAGAATTTATTTTACTATTATTAAGTAAAAACTAAATATGCTTCTTGTTCTACGCATAACTACCTTATGAATGCCAAACCGGTCACCGCTCGATGCTATTGCGTGTAAAAAGCCCAGGTATAAAGGGAAATTTCGGGAAATGTAATTGCAACCTTATGTAAAATGGAAGACCACTCAAATATGAATTTTTTGATATCAAACGATTCGTCTTAAAAAAATAAGCATTTTACATCATTACGCCAAACTGTTCATGAATAGAAGAAACTTATAAGGGTAAAAAATTTACTTACTTACGATTACAAGCTAACTAGCTTAATGGAATTCTTAAAAATTTATTTTTTCAGAAAACAAGAAATTTTCATTTCATCAAGATTTCATTCAAAATGTATTTTTGCATCGGGTTGTAATATAGAAAGAAATTTCAACGATAATATGCATATTTTTAACAACACTTAACTAGGTAACGATAACAATGAATAACCTTCGTTTCATACCTACAAACAGGAAAGCTTAAACAAGAAGGGTAAAAGTTTACCGATCGTCTTCCTTGAAAGTTTTAACCAAAATAAAATGAATAAAACTACGTGATTTAATTTAATTTAACTAACTTATATTTTTATCGAATACTAATATTCTATACTCATAAATATCTAAATTTATCAATTTAATTAAATTCTAACATTACATAATTATGTATAATTGATGTAAACAATAAATTTACTGATAATTATCTTATCTTATCTTCCCCCTAGTTTAGCAAATAATATCTAGTTATAAAAACGAGTCGAAATTAATTTGTAATGTAAGTACGAGTGTTAAGGTCGTTTAACTCCGCCTTCATAAAATAAGGGATTGAATTCTTAGTGGTTTTTGAGTAGCCTATCCCATACGACTCAGTACGCGACACCACTTTTTTTACCAGATAGTACGAACAGTACTCGGTAAAACGGTTTGACGCAGTTAATTTTACCTGTCTTTCATGGTGTGTTTTTCAAATTTTGCGTTAGGCGGTGCCAGCGCTTAAACGCGACATTTCCGGACCCACATTATTTGACAAAAAAAATTCTTATTTTTTTTTAGGGCCCATCTACCAACCCGTGCGATTTCACCAGATATTTTAGAAATACCCTGTATAGTATAGGTTACCTGCCTATTACATATTTTGTTTGTAACTTACTAAATCGACAAGTGGAAAATAAAATGTTACAAATAACAAACATTATTATTGTTCCCGAAAAGTGACTTTATAACAAATTCGGCGAAATCGGAAAATGAGATTCTTACTTCAGTTCCTGGAAATTCCATTGGATCAACGATAGATTTGACGACAATGTCCAACAAAGAAGTCGATGACTCGTTTGGAGAGAGAGGTTACGACGACCGCGGCTGATAAGAATATGGGAAATTAGTAGTATTTTTATGCGGAAGACGATCGCTACTGTTCCGAATTTCAAAATTTAAATACGAGAGCCGATCGACAAGATAAATTCGGCTAGTACGATAGGAAACCTGTTGACGATAAGGCGGATGTTTCACGCGAGCGTGATGGTTCGAGTCAGGAGCCGAAAGGGCAAGTGAATTAATAAATGTTGCGCGTCGAAATTGTGGGGTAGCCTAAACTAACTAATTGTAAGGACAGTTTGGAGCATAGATAAGACATTAAATTATAATGCCCTTATAACTGAGCAATTTGCCACGTTTTGGCTACGCCAAATTACAGCAATATATATAATCGTAGTTTTCTATCAAAACGTAAGTAAGTAGAAAATTAATTTTTAAAAATTATAAGAGTTACTTGGAATGCGCATATAATTCAAATAGGCTCATCAGTTTTCTTCATACTACATATTTGTTCAATTAAATTAAAGTGTAAGTAGGTAATTAAATTATGACTTACGTTAGAACGTGAAACTTTTGATTATTCGTTACTTACGAAGTGTTTACTCATTTTTTTTTTACTTTTGTTGAAAGTAATGCAGTATATTATTAAATTGTTACACTCAAAGGGATAATTAAATTTTAATAGAATGTTTACGATATAACGAGATAACGCGATATCCCAATTTTCAAAATCTCTACCTCTGTATTTTCGTTAATTAAGCGGCTAAACAACGACTCCGTTGTTTTTTAATTAACTGACCAGGAAAGTCCAGTAACTAACTAATAAGAGAAAATAATTCCTTACTCACTCGGTAATGTCGGAATCGGACGCAACTCGGCACAAAACACCCCGGTCCATGGCACATTTTCCGGTTATCGGATCTGGCGGTGTTAAACTGATGTAAGGAGGTTCTTCCAGAAACGTGATTTTTAAATGAAACTTCTCGGGAACTCCCTGGGGTGGTGTATGACTATTTCCGGGCCAAACGATGTCTTTTATGTCCAGGCCCTCCTTTTGCCAGGATTTCCATACGCCAATCTAAAAATAAATGCCGGAAGTTGAATATTCTGGTGGAATTATACAACAATGTGGATAATTTAACGTTACGCGCTTCTAAAATTTATTACAAGAAAATTAAGCGGCGCGACGCCGCCGCCGGCGCCGACGACGACGATCATATAATAATCACGTCACGTTACAAATACGGTGGCGAGAATTGAATTTATCGAAATATTCAGCTTGTTTATTCGTTATAATAGTATTTACATAATCAAGAGCCGATTAAAATTACCTACCTACGCTTAATAACGTAAAGCTTTTGCTAATAATTTCGTTTCTGTTAGGAAAGTTCGCAAATTAATTTTCATTGCAAAAGTTTAGAAATTTAAAACGAGTCGCGGAAAGCGCCGTTAAAGTCTAAAAAATCGTGCCTATAATTAAGTTGCGATTTCAAACGATTTTAAAACTGGAGAGCTGATGATCGGTTATAAAATAGAAGTCGGAAGTGACAAGAAAATAAATAGCTTTTAGTGTATAATGGAAGGCTAATGTATCTACAGAATTCCGTTATCTGAGTTATGGGGATATTAAACCGTTCTGCTTAATGGAACTCATTACATAAGCCAACAGAATAGCTGCGATTAGGTTCGGAATTTGCCTGAGCGTTCCAGTCATGCGTTTTAAAATGGCAAGTTGTTCGATAAGCAGGAAATTTAAGGAAATTATGTCGGAAGTGGATTTTCTAATATTCCATTAGCACTTTTGAATAAAACAATTCTTCTTCCATCGATTATTCACGCAGCGTTAATTAAAACGGTCTTGCCTGGAAGGTATCAAAGAAAATAATATGTTATCGGCCACTGAAAAGTTAAACTTTAAAATTTTAATTTAAATATACAACGGAGAAAACTTAAAATAGGCAGGAATAAAATTATTAATTTTATATACCTACCTACCTACTAGTGTACCTAACAGATATTGGGATTCGATACAGAAAATGTCCAACGTGAGTGAATTTCGGTAATAAGTAATGCGCTGTGCCATGAAATGTTATTTTAAATTATTTTTAATAGATAGGTATTAATCCGTTGAAATTAAATATTTGTATATTTTTGATGGTTTTTAAGGTTAACGCCACGTGTAATCAGAATCCCTTTGACTTTGTAATTGTGTACAGTTCAAAATTTTAAAATCTAAAAGGCGATTATTTTGTTAACCACAATATGTATAACGTTTACAAAATAATCGAATATGTTCTCAATTTAATTTTATCTACAGAATTAACCGCGGCCTTTACGTTTACTCGGTTCGAATCCACTTGATTGTTAAGTTTGACATCGTGTCCGAAATTAAGGCCCGTATTAATAGTCGTGTCTTAATTTAAAATTTCATCTTAAAACGAATTTTAAAATGCGTTGCGCATTAATAGTGCAATTTTAGGATGCGATTTGAAATAGTTCTCAAGACGGGTTTTAAGTAAGATGTCACGCCTAAAAGTGGCTGTCTCACCGAATTAATAGTGAGATCTTGAATCGTGAATGTTTTTGCATTTATCTATGCGTTTTAATAGTTGCGTTTCGAATGCTGAAATCAGTTTTAAGTGCTTGACTTGAGATGAGATTTGTCGTTTCAAGTAAGAATGGTTGAAGGTTGTCTTGAAAATACGTTTTCATAGTTATTAGGTATTTTATTAAGGAATGGATATTCCAAATATGATCGATGCTGTCGATGCCTACAATATTTATGATTGGGTACAAGAGTATAGTAGTGACGAAGAAAAAGGTGGTCGACTACAAAAAAGATATGTCAGAGATGCTAAAAACCCAATGGAGCGATTCAGTGAAGTAGAATTCCTTAAAAGGTTTATATTACTTCGCATTCTCCTTCTTTTTTAAATTTAGAAGCAGTGCCCGTGGATATTGCAGAATCAGTACCCGGCGAAGGATTTGCCTTTAGGCACAATATAGTAATGACACATTTTACATGAAAACTTAACAAAAAATAAAACTTAAAAATATTTGAATACATAGGTATAAAGAATAATAAGTTATTAAGGCGGTACATCCCAAATAAAAAGATTGATGTTTTCATGAAATAAATTACGTTTTCCATAGATTACAATGTTCTGATTCACAGAAAAATACTTAAAAAAATCTATCATTTCCATAACACCTTTAAAACCTTAATGAATGTGTAAAAGTACAATTTTACTGCAATCATAACTCAAAACTGGGGTAACCAAAGTTTGCAAATTAATAACTAGTGGGTAACGTAACATTCCCTCTACCGCACAACGTGCTCTTTTGTTAATAAATACTTATTTTAATTAAATAATTGCTTCGCAATTTTTAAAATTTCAATGTGTGTTTTAACGATCATTTGAATAAATTGGAGAAATTTTAGCACGTCTTGCCGTAAAGAATCACTTCTGATGATCATTTTCGTTTTTACATCAATTTTTTATAAATAATCAAAAGCAGGTTGTTGGAAGTTTTAATTTTTGGTTTAAATGTTGACGCCCAATATCGGACAATGGTTGTGGGTCGTCCCACAACTATTGTTAAATACTGGGTAATATGACTAGACCTCCCTCTTTGTATTGTAAAAGGTCATAAATTTTACAAACTAAAAATCTAACGCGAGCATTGGTCACTTAACAGCATAAATCAAGCGAAACGTTCTCCTTTTAAGTCCTTTAAGTCAATATTGTGAATTTATACATAATTTATTGTAACATCAATAAACGGTTAGTATATAACATTTTACATACATTTTAGAAACGGAATCCTGATTAACAAAATATTAATCACGATTAGCTATCTCATTACATCGTATATTGTACCAATAAAATGTCTTAAATTTGAGAAAATTAACAATGAGGAATTCGCAAGATCACTTGAATACATCAATTTTGTTCTTTTTTCTTGCTATTTTGTAACTAAGTTTTTTGACGACTATTTTGCAATTGAAGTTCTTACGATTTGCCTTTTTTTTGTATATGGCACCTTCTACTTTTGACATCATTATTTAATAAATGGTCTTTATTTACATGTACATATTTATAAAACTTTGGCGGTGTAATGCAAATTAAAATACTAGAAATAGGTATATTACCTACATTATTAGTACGGAAAGTACATTTTCCGACGACCATTATGAAAAGTGCATAATTTCACACCAATAAATGTTATGGAAAGTTGACCATAACAAACAAATAGGCTAACCGTGCGTAAAGAAACTCGTTAGCCAATCGAAAACGTTGCAGCCCGTGTGCGATCATTGCACACGGTCAATCAAAGTCTTCTACATTGTCATGCAATTACTTTACGCATAAACTGTTTGATTATCAAATTTGACATTTTATTAAAATGCCATTTAAATGACAATTTAAATGTAAAATGACATTTTATTAAAATGTCATTTAAATGACAATTTAAATGTAAAATGACATTTTATTAAAATGTCAAACGAACTTTCGTAAACGTCAAAAATTAATTTTTTTTAATAAAAATACTTGTGATCGTCGGAAAAGTATAGTATATAACACGTGCGGAAAAGTGGATATTTTAGCATAGTCATACAATATTACTATACTATTTACATTCGAGAATAAAAGTTTTTCTGCGAGCGCTAGCGAGCAAATAAATAATTCGAGAATGCGAAAGCATTTCGCAATCGTGTATCAAATAATTTTGATAACTGTCCCAAAATTAGTAAAAATGTGATTAGAATGTTTGACATTTACGATTAATTAATTTGAGGTTAATGATAATAACAATCCATAATATTTCGCGTCCCGAACTGTCATTTCGCATTCCGTTCGCAGAATACCTCATTTCGCGTAACAGAAACAATAAGAATAAACTTTTTATATGCAATTATCGAAAAAGAAAATTTAATAAAGTTATTTAACTTTAATTTAACTTTAAATTTAATAAAGTTATTTAACTTTACATTATTAAATTAAATTAAACATTATTACAATTTATACGAGACATATTCTTTTAAAATACATCTACTTAAATTACAATTTTCCTAATGTAATACTTTTCACATGTGAAATCTACTATTTTTTTAAAATCAACATTTTTTGATAACAATACAATTACCGAGATCTGTTCGCATTCAATATCCTCGAGAACGCCCTATTTATATTGTTATAATAATAATATTATTAATTATTAATTAATTTTCTAATTTCAATTAAAATTAAAGTAGATTATTTATTAGCGAACTTTAAATAAATCAGTTTTTCAGATCAGTAATCTCAGATTTTTCCTGTACTTAACATTAAATCTTAACTTTTGTATTGCGAATTTTAAAATCGTCTTCGAATACGTTTTAATGTAAAAACACCGTATCTAAACATTTATACCCTTAGCTTCAAAGCAGGTAGATTTTACGACTTTACAGAGGCAGGCTATTTCAACCAAGAAGGATGGTCTGTTTAAAATTTCTCTAAAATTCACTAACAGTGCCATCTACGGATTATCGTTTGGCGGCAGTAGGGACCGTACGCCCTTAATACATAACATTTATTTATCTGATACGTCCATTTTGCTTTGTGTATTTGAACAGTTATTTAATACTACTTATATAATATATGTAGGCATACACAATATGCATCTCATAAATAATTATGAAATTGATACTTATTCTGTTACAAGTAATTAGGCAGGGAAATATATAAGTTCGTCATTAATATTGCTGAAAAAATTTCTGAATTAGAACACAATAGATTATTACAGTTAGAAAAATAAAGATAAAGTTCGTCATTAGCATTATCTTTATTTTTCTAACTGTAATAATCTATTGTGTTCTAATTCAGCAATTGTTCTTCTGAATTCAGCTTCCTCTGCCCTTGCCGTATTTTCAAGAAGCTTCTGTTTTTCCGCACGCAGTCTTATATTTTCAACTTCAATTTGTTTTCTAAATAATTGTTCTGTCAGGTCAATCTCTAATTGAAGTTTTCGTCGTCTAAATTTTAATGTAAACTTTAATGTAATGTACTTTAATTTAATGTAAATTTTAATGTCGAAAAAGAACATAAGTAGTAAAAATGTGAAGCTGACGTAATTATTTACAACGGCGTGCATTTCGAAACTTCAAAAACTTCACTTCACTTACCAAAACATATAAATAAAGAAATGAAACTCGGTCTTTTTTACCGCGCAAACTAATTAACAATTGTTTACGTTTCCCAAGATACTGCTTACTTAACGTAACAATTTCAGGAAATTCCCTAGATACGGTTTTAAAACTCGTTTTACTCGAGATGCGAACCAGCATCTCAAATTTCCGGCGTCTCACCTGAGATATGTTTGAAACCTGACTATTAATACGTGTTCATCTCGAGATACGACATGGGTATTGAGAAGCTCTCATGTAAACCGGGTTTGAGATGGGATTTAAGAGCTGTCTATTAATACGGGCCTATGTTTACTATTCAATATAGATATCTCTCAATAAACTGCTCGACAATTGTAAAAGCCTTGCAACGAGCATTTAAAACATTTAATACTCACGTCTAGAAAACATTCTTCATTATAAACTTGTTAATGGTAAAAAATAAAATAAAAATAATTAAAGAAACGTAATAAATGAGAAATTAAGCGTTTTCAGTTATCTCTATGTGTACCTAATGCGGATAACTTTAAAGGCGCAAATTCATTGAAACAATTCTGGGCAACATGTAGTATGCCACATAATGTTATTTAGCGCAGCTACAAATACAGACGACATAGAAGCAAGCAACATCGGGAGATAAATTACACGTATGTACGCCATGAAGTTTATTTATGGTACGGTTCGAAGTCGCGCATAAGTTGCCCCAATGGAATTGCGCCTTAATACTGTACTGTTCGCCGTTTGATGGTTCTCTTATTTCCCTCAAATAAGAGAGAGACTAGAGGAAAAGCCTTAGGCGATTATAAAGATTAAAAAAGTAGGCAATACGTAAGATCATAAAAGAAAGAACTAAGGAAAAATTGAATTAAAAGTTTGAAAATGTTTAATCGACAATTTACCAACAGATTTTGACTAACCGACTGGGCAAAGCAGAAGCTATAATTAAAAATTATAAAGTTTTGCAATTTTAAGAGGCGAGTTTCGGATGAGAAACAATATTATTGGATAACTGATTTTATTTTCATCGATACTAAATGCAGAATATTTCATTTAAATAAGGTTGAAAAATGTAATCGGTTTATTCCATCGATCGTTTACATTAAAAATTAATTAATATCTATAAAATTAATTAATTCTCACTTAAACAAATTTACCTTATGTCTAAATATTTTAAAGCAAAATTATTCTAGCTATAGAAGTTTACTTTTATTTGATATTCTGCGGATATGTCCACAAATTCTATTTTTGATATAGGCAACCGGTTTGTTTGAACAAATATTTATTATTTACTTTGCGTCTTTTGCCTAACCTTTATACCTCTAAAAGCCAATTTGGAATATTAAATTTTTTTCTATTCAATTAAAAGCGTATAAAGGCACGCATTTTGCTTAAGTGCTTTTAACGAAACGTTTTCTTTTTCAAAAACAAATCCCTAAAATTTTAATATGATTTTCATCGATGAGAAAAATCCAATAAAAAAGTGATTTAACATCGATGAAAGTATAATAAAACAAAATTCGATTCGAATATGGATGTAATATTATCTACGAATGTGACTGTTCAAATAAAATTATAACCGGCACAAAAGAAATAATGATTTTCAATTTATCTTTATTCGTGTTTTATGAAAATTGCAAAAAGTCCGTCTAGCACAATACAACGATTTATTTTCAAATCGAATAATTAACAATTATTATTTTTTTTATATACGTAGTATAACTAACTTTGAACGAAAACGCTTTGTCTTTAAATTATAAAAAAAAAATCACAACACTAGCACCGATAGTTTACTCAGAATAAAACCGGAGTTTAACTAAAAATATATTAAAACTTAGATAACTTCTAAACTAACAAACTTCGCATTACACATAAAGAGGATCCAACCGATGCGTATTGAGCTCCTTTATCGCCCTGCGCCGGTCGGTCCGTCCTCAATGAAACGCCCTGCATATGACGAGCCGTGTTTTATTATCTTTATTAATATATGTAGAATAATTAATATAAAAATGTACGCCGTATGCGTACGCACGTAACATATTTAAACGTTTAAGTCAAATTTTTCTAAAACGACCCCGATCTCAATTACATTCTACCATCAGTGTATTGTTTGTTCGTTAATATTTAAAATAAATCGAAAATTTGTGTTGCTAATAAATCCTTTTTTTTTAACATGTTCGATCAAATATTTGTTTTCTTTTTACTTTAACAACAGAGACAAATTAGAAATTCTTAAACATTATTTTAAATTTTGTAATCACCTAATTAGATTTTAAGCTTAATGCACTTCGCAGTACCTAAACCAGATTTTTAAAAAGCTGGCCAAATCTCTTAAATATGAAAACTATGCTCCTACCCTATTCCAACTCTTATTAAAAACAGTATTGGCGTTATCTCAAATGTCCCCACAAATCATGACCCGATACAAATCGGTTTCTAAACATTTTATTATCGAGGTAAAATGATAAACGCGAGCTGGAAAGTTTATTTAGAAAATGAACGATTCAATTGTCATACTTAATTAATTATCTAAAACATTTGGTTTGGTTATTTTTTTTTTGGATTCATATTTCGTAATTAATATTTATTATATGGTAGTTAATATGAATTGTACTTATAATTTTTAACGATATCGTGCAAAACGAAAGCTATTTCTTCTGTTAGGTCACAAAGTTGTAGTTAATAAATGTGTGTATGGACTTGTTTGAATTTTCTTGACTTCTTAAATCCGACAAGATAAATCATTAACAGATAAAAGAAATTTAATAAGTCAGTTGACAGACGCGATAAACCCTATTTTTTATTTTATTTTTGTCAGTACAGTCGAACTTTCACATAACGAAGTTCGCCAAGATCCGAAAAAAAATTGTTATATATGAAACGGCAATTTTGGCATCGAAAATTTCGTGTTCGACAAAAACATCTACGTATAAAAAGTAAACATTTTATAATCAAAAGATTTACTTAATTGACTTCTAATTTCATTTAAACTTTTAAACATAATTTTTATTGTTCATTAACGACTTACATTGACTTGCTTGGTTGGAAAAAATAAAAATATATTGCACGTAAAGGTAAACAGCATGTAGGGCAGTAAAACTACGTTCGGATTATGCAAATTATTTGTTATTTTGACGTATAAGTCAGTTTCACATCACTAAATATTCGTTAAACAATACTTCAAGAAATATCCCAGTTTTTGTGGCGGCCATTGTACCTACGAAATTTCAAAAAATTCGTTATGTAGAAACTTCTACTTCGTTATACGGGGTATAAAATGCACCAAAAACGTGTTCGAGGTTCAAAAAATTCGATATATAGAAAAATTCGTTTTACGAAAGTTTATTACATGAAAGTTCAACTGTATTCAATTAAATACTGTGCTAATTGCATATTATAAGTAATAAAATTATAACATTATTTATAACCGCAACTAAATAAGAAAATATCATTTGATTATTCGTGAATTCAGAGTTTTGGTCGGCTTTTACGAATTCTGACCCACTGTGCGCACTGGTACACAATTTAATTGAGACCAGGTCGGTTTTTTGAAAAAAATTCTTAAAGTTTTTAGAAGATTTTATTAAATATTAACCGTCGCATTTTTAAAAAGGTTTTATTAAAATTAAAAATTATTTGGCATTAGTATATTAATATTCTTATTCTATATTACGTAGGTTAACAAATTTGCTGGTGGTCATTCGCCAACGTAATAAAAAATAAGGATGTTAAAAAAGGTTTAGATTTTGGCGTATCGCGGCATATTAAGAAACATTTAAGTCGCTCTACTTATAAATAAATAGAAACATCGTCCAACTTCGTTGGCTCTGATCTATTTATATATCTCGTTCTATTGGAATCTAACACTTGGAGAATTAATTAATTAATAATAATCAATTCGATCTGGTAAATGTCTATTCCTATACCCAAATGTATTCCTTAACAAATAACAATTAACGCGAGCTCAATAGATTTAATAATTAAATTTAACTGACGCGCTTACAGTAATTTCTTAATTGATTTTCAACTTCTTTGATTAAATGTGTCGATATGTAGGAACTAATGCAGACTATAAAGTTTTAAATTGACGATTGAGTACCAGAATACCCATAAAAATAAGATCGGCACTTACTACTAAAAAAAAAAAAAAATGAAAGGAGGAACGTTGGCCTTTCCTTCGCTTCTTAAATTTATTACGACATCCGACAACGAGGGAATAATAGCGACCCAGGAAAAGTTCCCATCTATACGCTTGAAGGCGCAGGCTATGTGGAAGTGCCGTCAACAAAAATCTATTTGTTGTAGTTTTGGGTCCAAAACTTACGGTAGCCGATGGCAAAACGTTAATCTGTCATTTTTTTTGTTCTTTACTTTAAATTCATAGAACATTTTATATGAGATTCTCAAAAAATGAGTTAGTATGGGATTATTTTAGTTTTTAAAACGTTATCCACATAATGACTGTATTGATATAAAAGATAATAATAATAATAATAATCAATAGCCACGAGCGGTATAAAAATTATGCAGGCCAGGTGGATACCTTTTTATCTTAATTTTTAATTAAAACGATTACGAATTTACACAGGGTCCTGGAACATTTTCAAAATTATGATTTTTCATTTTAATTCATAACATGAGTTGTAAGTAAGATTGTGTTATAAATATGTAGATAAATCGAAAGTTCACACTTTTAGGATAGTTAGAAATTTACGCAATTATATGACGGGTATAGATGCAAAACCGGACATGTCACATAATCGTATTTTCGAGAAAATATTACAGATTTGCGAATGAAATTCCAAAAGTAATAGTTGTAAGGTAAGTAGAATACGAAGACTATAAAAAAGTGTAACTTCGTTCAGATTTTTGTAGGAGATATTCGGCTGTTTGTGCTGCAAATGGCCGGTATTGCAACCAATACTTGGACATGTCCGGTTATGCGGGTGAAAACGTCGAGAATCGTTAACAGTTGGACAATTCTCAGCTTGGAAATCCACGTACTTGGAGTTTTCTCACATTTCCTTAATATGAACACTTTCAGAAAATTCAGTTGGTGATCTTTGTGACAGGCGTTCGCATTTTTTGCTAACAGGTAATGCATTAGACGTTGAACTTTTATAATTCACTACTCCCAAAACGTTGATGTTCTTTTTGACGGTACGTTTTACGATTAATCTTTTTATGTGTGAAACTTTAAAACTTGGTACTTTTCGAACAGTACTTTGTAGTCTGCACGATCGCAGTTTAATCGCGTGGTTATATCGGCATATCTACTCGACTAACGTATTATGGCATGGACACGTCCGGTTTTGAATCTAACAAGCTCAGGACAAGTCCGATTTTGCAACAACATAATTATCTTTACAATTAAATTTTACTGTTTTACAATAGCACATTATTTAAGGAATAAAACCTATGTAATTGTTTGAAATGTTGCAAAATGTGACATGTCCGGTTTTACTTCTATACCTCTCATATGTTACACAGTAGAAGAGCTAACATTTTCTGTACAACGCAATGTGGAAAAAAATTCGGGCTTTCCTTATGTTTTCAATTCTACAAAATTGAATTTAAATACTTATAATAAATTCTTGTAAAATTTCTGATGGTCTCATTTTAATAACCAGGTACGAAACTGAAAACTCTATGAATGAGTCGCGCTTAATCGTTTTTACCATTAGAGATAAAAACCTGGCGAAATTCGTTTAAAGGGTCAAAGTTTCGAGGAGATTAAAAATAATTTAACACGCCGCAACACAGTGGCAGTCTTATAACAACAATGAAGATATTTAAGCGCATTTTTTTTTTGAAACGTTTCCAAGAAATGTCAATTCGAGATAAAATTCGATTGATTCGGAATTCGAACCAATTACCTCAACATGTTTCTAAATATATCGAATAAATGAATAATTCATGTGTACAACGCAGGAATTTAATATAATTATTTAAATAAGTTGGACCTTGTTCCCGCGTAAGTTCAATAACGCAATTGCCAAAAACAATATACTAGGGAAGTAGTTGCCTAACCGAATACCAATTATTGTTTGGGGCCTACTCCCGTATACCTGATCTAATTATGACCATGACACAAACACACAACTAAATCGGATCTAATGGACAGGAAACAGAGCCGAGCATAGAACAGTCTCTTGTGAATACCTCGTAAATCAAGACAAATTAGAGATAATGCGAGCTTTCCAACCTTAATCTAACTTTTTTTCTGTTATTATGTTTAGTATCTCTACGTGGGGCCCTAAATTATGATTACGTTTTTACGATTACGAAAACCGCAATATTTAGTTAATAGTAGATTTTAGTTTGATTCTCTACAGAATTCTATTATAATATTATAAATAAATTGAAACAAACATATATTTTCAATTATTTTAAGTAGTAGGTAAGTATCTCGATTCAATCTGCCCCCCCGATGAGAAATCTTAACAGCTATAATTTTGATCGTTTGATCGTTTCCTTCAAAAATAATTATTCATTTCCACATTAAAAGTTCCAACAATTTCTTTGTATTTCAAATGTTTACATCGCAGAAGAATTTTCCAGACATTTAATAAACGAATGTTTTAGAATTCATTAAAATGAATGAAGTTCCTTTGTAACGCAACGAAGCGGCTATTTTAATTTACTACTCTTTTCTCGTCAAGATATATGTAAAAGATAATGTTGTTCGTATAATTTCTATTGTTGTTCCTTAAGTCGAAAACTTTTCGGAAAAATAACATACCTCCTCCCAAACGAGCTGTTTGCTGACTCCTGGCCTGAGGTTCATAATCTTGAGCTCTGCCGCACGCAGCACCCCATCCTGAGTAAACTCGATGTTTGGCTTTCCAGCTTCCGTTTCGACGCTTACGTTACGAAGATAACGGAAGAAACGGTCGCCCGTGTCCCAACGAGCTGCTCCGATGCCCTCGCAGGACAGTTGAGTATTGAGAGAACGATTTATGTTGCGAGGATCGCTCGTGAAATCTTCCACTCCATACGCGTACACTTTGATCGCAGTCGTAATTTCATTTACCAGACTCGCACTCGAAGTATCGAAGTGAACCCCTGAAATAAAGGACATTTTTAGAAGAAAATTGGGGTTAAAAGGGATTCTTTAAAATCTGCTCAGTAAAGGAGCTTCCGGAAAACCTCTTTTTTAACGATCTGGTCCTCACAGGGATAATTGAAAAGGTCGCTTCGAGGCAAAATAACAATACCTCATTCAACTGGCCATTAAATACGAAAAGTAAGCCGAAAACGAAAACCGCACGGGAAAGTCGCTTGTTTCTCGAGCGATTACGACTGCTATTCGACGTAAACAGCTTTTGCGAGTCGGTTTTATTTATAAAATGTTAATAAAATCTGAACGTGAAGAAACAGTTGATATACGTAATGTATTTTCAACGTAATGAATCAGTGGTGGTCACTTAAATGGTTGTCTGCCTCGACATAATTCGATAGTTTAAGTTTTGATTAAGTATGAAATATCTATGAAAGCACATGACTGAATTTTTGTATACGGTTAAATGTTGACAATTTAAATAATTTATCAAAAGTCAGTCCCCGTCAATACCACGTGTGCAAAATTACACGCAGGGTTAATACAGCGTGTGAAAGGGGGCGATTAATAATTTTTTTGTAAATATCTCGCAAAATATTGATTTTTCTGCAAAAATGATTGCGGTATAATTTGTAGCTAATAAAATTTGCTACGGAATAGGTGAAATAAGACTTTGACAGATGTCGAAGCTACTAAAATGCGTTTCCCGATTAAAGTCACAATACGATAAAAAATTAATGTATCACGATCACGATGCATGATTAAAGTAAGAAAAATCGAACAATTAATTAAAGCTGTTCGTGTCCGATTTGAAATATCCAAAGAAAATGCTTCGCCGCATTTATAAATCGGCAACAACGAAACGTGACCAAGTGCGTGAAAGAAGATACAAGTTTCTCTTAATTATCAAAACTTTAAATTTTATCAATTTTATACTATACAAACAACGATTTGTGAAGTTTTATTTACATAATTATTACCTGTACAGGATTATTATCCAACAATTATTTTATGAAATTTTCGGACAGAGTCAAAAACGTCGGTTGCAGTATTTACCCAATAAAATATTGAACGTCGTTTGGTTTTTTTATACATATAGGTACTTATTTAATAACTATTTATGATACAAGTTTGAAAAATTGACATCGGAGCGCGAAAAATTGATAGTAGTTGCGTACGAAAAGAATTTTCGTGCCGAACGTATAATCAAGTGATGTTTCTCAAACGGAAATGGCAATTGAAAAGTATCACTTTACGACTGCGAACAAGAAAAAAATAATTTACATATCACGAAAATTGCGAAACCAAACAGACAGATATCGGCTAAAGGAAATTGCAAATCCTTGCTAGAAAGGAAGCCGTTTCTAAAAGCGCCGAAAAATGTTTATAGGTAAACAAATAAACCAAAACAAAAAACTCTCGCGGTGGGATAAAACGCTAAGGTAATGGTGAAAATAACTTTGAATAAAAGTTTGCCTTATATTAGAGATCAGGATCGTTAAAATTGTGGGGCGTGGTAGCTCGTTGAGCGCCACACAATCCTGTCGGAAGTTCCTGAAACACGTCTTTCGGAGTTTACGCGCACCAATTTTATTAAATTTAAAACCTGGGATGTAAAGTGAGAGTACGGTACAGAAATTTTTTTAATCTTTTCTAAGCAAAATTTACAACATTGTTTGAACTTTAATTAAAAAAAACAAAAAAAAAACAAACCTATTATTCGCGTTTGGATTTCATTCGATACACCTAACTTGTTTGTTTCGTTATCATTAAAAATAAATTGAGATTTCTAATTTAAATTATTGGAAATAGATTCGATTATATTACCTATTCTCAAAATAATTAAAACAAATTTACGAACATAAAATTCCCATTTGTTTAATAAAGGAGTATTAAGTGCAAACAATTATGGAGTGGGGTGGGATGGGGGAGCAGTTTAAGTGGTTAACAATATTACAAGAGTTATATTTCTAAACCATTGCGATATTCATTTGTTTCTTATTAAACTTACATTACACACTTTCTATTTAAGAATAATTGAATTGAAGGAAATAGAAATTTGAACAAAAAGGGTAACTGCTATATTACGCAGTAATTCACATGACATGTATAATAATTTTCGAAAGTATTTATTGAATACTAAAATTTCGATGGCAGATTGTAAATAAACTAATTGATTTAATTAAGATGGCAATATGTTGCTGCCTTACTAATAAATATAGTAGGTACATAATATTACATTTCAATGAGTGATGTTTAATTACAGGAATGTGATCATCCAAATTTAATTTTGTTTGTTGCTTTATGTTAAATCCGAAACTAAGGTAACCTGAGATATTCACAAGTACACGCTTCGCGCTCCACTGCTAATTGTAAAACAAAAAGTGAATTTGAACTATAGTGTTCAAAGATTGTAACTCAAATCTGAAGTGATAATAATTACGAAACATATTGCATATTACCTTATTTCTCTAATGCAACCATCTCTACAAAAGATCAATATTATTTCGAACAAGAATGGTCGGCTTAGAGAAGTTCTACTGTACTTAAAATTCAAAATGAACTTTTCCACTTTAGAATCATTTCTCCAACTCGTCGAAGGCGTGTCCAAATGATTCAATTTAGCGTTATTTCAAGTGTTTAAAAAAAGATCGATTGTTTTGATTCATTAGGTAATTAATTAAAGTGTCGTTAATACACTGATACGGTCAACATTAGTGTTGGATTAACTATACGCGTACAGTAAAATCTCTCTAAGTCGATCATCTCCGGTTTTGCGTATTTTTGGTCTTTCTGTGGAAGTGGTTGCCTTAGAGAAACCAACATACATACAGTGTGACCTCTTTAAGCCTAGTGTTTGTGTTCGTAGTTAATAGGTCGCATTTAGTAGTCATATCCTGTTAAAACGGGTGGTCGGCTTAAAACGAAAAAGTCGATTTACTATTTAATCGTTCAAATTTAATTAACGATAAAATAATAAAAAGTTACCCGATATTATGAGAGTAATCATGACGGAGAATACTTTTTAATTCCTCTAATTGAAAGCGTGTGAAAATGAATGTTCTACCAAATCCAATGCTTTATTCTACAGAATATTTTATTGTATTATCCCATTTATCCAAATGTGGTAAGCTTACGAGCTAATTTTTCGCAACTAATGCCCCGTTTACCGTAAAATCTAGTGTAATACTCCCACAGCTGCAAACGCAATACTCGTAAAATTGGAAAGTTGGCCAACGAACTGATAATGAAATGTCTGTGACGATAACGGTCCGTCCATATTAAATTTCGCTTGGAAGTAATTCCGTAATTCTAATACCGTTAGCAGACAATTTAAATAAATTATTAAATGAGTTCGATTTAAGGCGAAGATTTATTAAAAAATGTCGAATTAAAATGATAACGTAACAAACGTTATCTGACGTTTTCTTTTTAAATCCTAAACTCGAGCAATCTAATAAATTAATTTGAAAGATACACGACCTTCTTTGAAGTCTTCTGAAAAAACGGGGCGTTTTGAAATTACCATGAACTTAAAAAACGGACTTATTAATAAATACTGTTTGAAGATAAAAATAAATATTTGAAAATTATGTACATTTATGGATCGATTTCCAAACTACAACTTAAATGGATAATCTAATCCTTTATCTAATACTCGAGTAGTACTACTAAATTTGTCATAAAACAATACCTTCAAATTTAGCTATCGGAAGCAGATGCACTAAACCCTTTCATAAAATTATACGGCCGTAAGGAATCGGTTATAAGTTTTCTACAGGTTTGACATCTACCGTTTAAATCCTTGATCCTAATAGTTGATCGGAATTGTAGTTATAACGATAAAAAATGCGATAAGTTGTATTAAAAGGAGCTTTTATAGAATATACCATTATTGAAAAATAGAATGTTTCTGGTGCCTGGAAATCCTATATAAAGCGCGCATAAGCTTCTAAAGCTACCTGAACGAAAAGAATCGGTGATACTCGTCTACAGACACGAAAATGAGGTAACGCAAACTGAAAATTAGTTTGTGTAGAAAAAACTACCAAAAATAAATTTACCGTTATAGGTAATTATAAATTGTAATTGTTTGAAATGTTTGTTTTTTCAAGTTTTTGAGTTGTAAGAGTGTAAGAGTTGTTTCTGATTTTATTTATTATAAACAATGTATCTTGTATTTTTCGTACGACGAAACAAAACAATTTTTTTTCAATTTTTCCAAATTGTAATTAAAAAAAAACAAACACTCCTCGTTATCATTTTTGTTAATAAATTGATCTAAGTATTCGACATGTCGAGAATTTTTTATTACCGTTTGAAAGATATTCTAAAGGTCCTTTCACTTAAAAACAGAAATCTAATATCGAACTAGTTGTTTCTGTGATATATCGTTAAAAATTTAAGTGGTGGGGGACAAACTTTATGACTTCATAACGACGTAGTACAAACTTTCGTGTTCGCATCGAAAGGTAAAATGTAATTAATTTCTTTATGTTAATTAATTTACGTCAAGTCACATATCGGAGTAAACTTTGTAAAGCTGACACACGGAAACTATGGACTTTTCAGAAACAAATTATAGGAACAAAAATTATTGTAAATTTTCTCTAATTTATTTTATCATATAGGTATTTTTGTTGTAAAATTAACCGCAAAAGAGATTCCGGTGAAAAACTCATTTTTGGCGTCGTTTTTTCACGATGGCGGCTGAAACGCAGCTTGAATTTATGGGGTCATGTGCCATGTTAGGGTACTTTCACACACATCGGTTTTGTCGGTCCGGTTTGTCCCGGATAAAGTAATGAAACATGTAACTATACCGCAGCTTTCACACACACACCGATCGTGACCGGAGGCCGGGTGGCACCCGGTCCCGGGAACGGATCGGCTCGATTAGTTACGTTAAAAGGCTGTAAAGATGGCGTATTCTATTTCTTACAAAGAGCAACAATTTAATTTTAATAATTTAAGGGGATACCAGCGGTCGTTTAAACTACAAATCTCATTATAGAAATATTGAAAATAGGCAACAAATATTACAAGAAGGCCGTGCAAATAATTAGTTAGTTTTTTCATCGTCACCGCCTTCTTGTGTAGTGAACCAATAGAATATTATTTATCCCATTTTAGGATAATATTTCAAAATACTTGTGCGATTTCGACGCGCCGAGAATGATAGAAGATCTTTTTACAGATATTTTCTTATAACGAAACGGGTAACGTTTAGATACTACCGCAGCTTACTTAGCGAATTTCCTTTTTATTCTATTTATTTATATCCATAAATACATTGCGTTTAAAAAAGTTCTTTCCATATGAGAAGCTCTATTTATTATTATTTATAGTGTTTTGGTTTATAGTTGATGTGATAAATACTTTTTGTTGTCGCATTTTATTTTACATTGTCATTGAAACTCTTTATTTAAAAGTTTTTATTGTTTAATGCATTTAATTTACGTTATTTTCTAACCCTGTTCGTATTATTTAATACGAGTCAATTGTTTGATATAATAGTCTATTAAACATAAGAACAAAAATGAAATAAATATGCAAGTATTTTACTAACTTTAACAATATTGACATGACTAATACCTATTATATACAATACCTATTAACAAAAATTATGTACCTATTTCTACTAAAATATTTAAAAAGGTGCCTATGTACAGTTATTTCTTACAAATGAATGTACGAAATAAAAACAATGTTTAAATTACTTACATATTATAGCTTATCAAAACCTATATGATGTCACGTCATCGATACAAGGTTACTAGATGATGACGTTTCACACAGTGCTGTCACTTCGTACCTCGTATTTTTACAGTTCTAATAAATTGTAGTTTTTCTTGATACTATCTAATATGTGCGCAGGTAAATCATCTATAGAATATGTCACTTTCCAAACTTTAAACCGAATTATAAATAAACAATCTAGTAACTTTTTGTTGATGATCTAAGTTGCATGTAGGTTTGGATAGGCCATACCTATAATGTAGCTATAGTATTATTTTAAATAAACATTTCTTAATGGAAAACAAAAATATCAAATAATTGTAAATATATCAACCAAAACACTTTAAAGTAGTTCTGGACATATAAAATATGTCCAAAGCGAAACAGTATTTGTTGTATAATTGTAAGGCCCTGGGTAGAAATGAGTTCAATGTATAGTGTCTTTTATACTCACTAATATAGAATAACGCAACCGATATAGTTGCAATAGGAACGCGAAAACCATCCGAACTCTGAAGATGAGAACAATCAACGTTACCTTTCATTAAATCGAATAATAAGTCCAACCCCATTCTTCTGTTGACACAAGGTAATAATTTACGGTAGTTGCGAAGTAGAACATAATTAATATGATCCCTAGGAATACATAATTTAAAAATACAACAGCAAATTCTAAGGTTCTAAGGAATTCATGGTTTTAAATAGTTTTAAGTCATCTACAAACATTAATATATTAATATCATTGAAAAAAATTAGAAAACGTAACGAACCCCGGAGAGAGTCCTCCGGAACACCGGAGGTAGCAACAAAGTCGCTGGAGTCGTTGGAGTAATAATTATCAATTTTAACTATTAAAATTCTATTAGTAAGATCCAAGCCACGCAAGAAAATATCCATGAAACTCCAGAAGTTCGCGTTTCATTACTGAAAATTTACTTGTCAAACGTTTTACTTAGATCAGCATAAATGGCATCAACTTGAAGATTGTCACTTTCAAGATTATTAAAAATGTCATTCTTATCAATTAAAAGATTTGTATTACCGAAGGCCTTCTTATAAAACCATTCTGCGCTTGAGAAATCAGTGGTTCGATGAAGTATATCAATTTTGACAACACGATTTTTTCAAAAATCTTAGGTAAAATAGATAATTTTGATATAGGTCTATCATTTTCAACATTCTTTCTATCACCAGATTTAAATAATAGAATAAAATAAGATTTTTTCAAAAATTAGAAAACACCAGTATTTAACGATGAGTTAAAAATATAAGAAACAGGTTCAGCAATAATATGCGCTAAAGACGTACCGCGAAAGTATCGCTGGTTATCCATCATAGTCCTGTACCTTTAGAAACATCAAGACTGTATAATGCATTGTAAACGACATCAACTTCGATCATGCAAAAAGAAAATCAATGAAATGATTAAATTGCAATTAAAAAAGGTCTAATTCCACACTATCAAACAACGCAAAAAAATGCCTAGAAAATAAAATTCACAACTCAGCTCCAAATTTGTCAAATTCATCACGTAGATAACACACATCAGGATATTTATTAGCGCTTCTAAGGGAATGTACATAATTCCAAAATACCTTCAAATTATCAGGAATTGAACACTGCATATAAATAATTAATATAATTAGAAAAATCCAACGTGAATTTCATTTTACATTATTTACGCAGGCTTTTAAATTTTAATAATTGTATAAAAACACGAGTAAAAACATAGTATCAACGCAATCAACAGAATTTATTATGCATTTATTAATTTATAATTTATTCAAATTATTTATTTATTTATAATAGGTATACATAAATATAGGTAGTATAAGTATTCGTATCAATTATCCTGTTTAAATAGTTTTTAAATAAATTTTCGCTGTCAATTACTTCGCTACACGATAGATATAGTTTACAGATCTTGATCTAAATTTTGAATTTACCACTTCTCTTTCAATTTTACGCCTTCTGAAAAGAATACGCCTGTCTTGTAAGACTGCCATCTTTTCGAATAGTACTGAACTAAATACCGATAAATACACAAAATAACGATATTTCTATATCGAAAAAAACGCAGTTAGCATCAAATTAGGTACATTATTTTTTTACTATTGATTAATCTAAGCATTGCCTATCGTATACAGCAATATTGGAGTTGTAAATAATTTTTATTTGTGAAATAATGAACGTTTTCTTTAAACAGTAGTTACCAAAAAATTAATGAATTATACAAAAAACTAATCATTCGGCACCCTCCATCTTACTTTTTTTTATAAGTGTATAAAGTTTTATAATTATCAGACATCATTTAACTAGCAAAAATTGAAAAATAATTTCCATATTACTAGTTTTTCTTTGGACAAACTTTTATTTATAGTTTATCGCTATTATAAACCGATCAGCACCCCGGCTCATGTAAATACGAACAATTTGATATATAATTTGACTTAGTTTAGTTACAGGAATTAGGAATTATTGCAAAAATATGATTATTGTGTGCGCTGGTATCCCCTTAAAGATGTAAAAAGAATTATATTATATTTACTATTAAATCGTAAGCATTTGTAAAGGCATTCGAGTGACATTTAAACTGCGATAAACTGTACGTAAGCTGTTTAATCATTGATAGGTATATTATCAACCACATAAAATTCCTAAATTTATAATATATGATTTTTTTTTATTTTAAAGGGTACCTATAGCGAGACATAGAAAAGACTTAATTTTGTTTAGTTTAATTTAGTTGTTTTTTGTTTAATTAATGTTTAATGTAGATATCTATCTATACGTTATAAATAGATACCTAGGTAAGTAAATAAGATTTTATAAAATATAGCCATTACTCATAAATTTTGAACGATATATCAATTTTAAGATAACATACGATAAAAAAACACGCAAAAACTGTATAATTTATTAAAATGTCACAATAAGAATATTACTTTAATTTTTCATCCCTTGATCGCGGCCTATAAAAGATTATTCTCGCAAGAAAAACTGCACAAAAGTTTAGAAAGAAAATAAAAAGTATCTCTTTAAAACTCCATCGAATTCGACATATACCTAATATTTATAATGATTTGGTGGTTATCAAAAACAAAAAAAGCTATAATTAATCTAATGATCGCACAAAATTTATGGGTATATCGACGATCGTTTCCTATTCGATTCCGAAGCTATTTAGATACGAAATACTATATATCAGACAAAACTCCGTTGACAACTCAATTAAATAACTGACAAAACCGAATGTTATACGGCCGAAAAATATATAAATTCCAAAATCTGCTATAACGTTCATTACAAATTCGAGTTTTTAATAATGTCTATTTTTGTTTGTTTGTTTGTTGTAATATACATATATAAAAAACAGTTCAATGTATTTTTAGAATTGGTAGTAAGTATTAAATTTTTGCCGTTTCGTAACAATCACAATGAAAACTAACAGAAAATTTATTAGAAAAGTTATATTTGTTTCACGTTTAACTCATTTTTCATTAACTTAAAATGCAATTTATGTCAAAATTTAGATAGCCGTGAAATGTATTTTACTTGGATAACTTGAAGTTAATGAGTTTTTAAATTAGTTTCTATCGATTTTTGTTTAAACGTACCTTAATTTATTTAAATATTATTAATAATGATCTCATATGTAATTTTATTATAACATTTACATGCTTAGTTTAACCACGCCTGATTTACAAAATATTCAACTGTTATTGTTAAGTTTACCTAATAATATTCAAGACAACATTGATTGAATTTAGCACTTTTATTTTACGCAATTTACATCTGCATTTTTGTTATGGAGCAATTAAAGCAAGCAATTACCTATATTAATTTCAATTTTATCGGTTAAGTGCTTACCTACTTGTTAAAATAATCGATCAGACCTATCAGTTGTTCTCTTGACATGTTCAGGATATGCAAATGAAAAGCGTACTTTTATGTAATGATATTTTTTCAATTATATTATTTCACTCATGGTGAAATGGCGTCACTCATCTGTATGACACAAAAATGATATTTAAAAAACTAAAATACTGTATAGTAAAAAGAAATATCAACAACGTTAAAGAAACATCTGGGATCAGTTGCACAACAGCCGATAATGACCAGTCGATAGTTAATTACCATAGAAATGATTTTCTAAACAATTATTTACATGGCAATTGGCAGAGGTTCCGACTGTGAACGGCAGTTGTGCAACTGACCCTTGGTTTCACTTTGCTCCATATGCAAACCATCGTATTACACTTCACCCCGTATATGGGGCAAAGCGACATTTTTTGAACATGTTTTTCTGATTGCGATACACTTCAAAGTATAAGGAGCAATGACTCCATTATTTTTTTACATACGTAGTAGACAGTATGGCGTTAAATAAACCTCACTTATTATGGCCATCTGATTACAAATGTTGCTGCATTGTTGCTTTGTGTACTTTAAAGCGTAAAAAGTTTAAATTTTTAACAGGTCGCCCATTAGAGTTTACGTAATAATTATGCAAAAAAATAGCATATTTCTGGGTTTATGTGTACTCAAAATAGGACAAGCATCAGAACTCTATTATTTATTTCCACAAACTGCCCTAACGTAAGTTTTTGTAAAATAATATATATATATTTTTTTTTATTTATTTTTTTTTATCAGCAATCAGAATATATACATTCTATGAGCTAATATTGTGAGTTAGGTATTTGAACTTAGAACTTTATTGGATTGGGCTCCCATAGGTGTCCTTCCACATTTAATTAGTCAGATCCTTCGGCCATTTCATCTGAAGTCGTCTATTGATTGGGTCTGCTATCAGGGGTTCCATAAGTCCGTTTGGGTGGCTTTCAAGTGTTATTTGGTGTTTAACAGCACAATGTTTGATGATTTCTTTAACAAAGGGGATGTTTAGGTCGGTGTGAATGGTAAGGTTTGACACGTACCATGGTGCATTTGATATGTTTCGTAGGGTCTTTGATTGGAAACGTTGTATGATGTCAAGATTAGAATTTCTGGCACATCCCCATAACTGGTATCCATATGTCCATATAGGACGGATTATAACTTTATACAGTAGGACTTTATTCTCTAACGTTAAAGGAGATTTTCTTCCTATAAGCCAGTAGAGATTTTTAAACTTTATATCCATTTCTTTACGTTTTTTACTTATATGGATTTTCCATGTTAATCTTCTATCAAGGTGGAGTCCCAGGTATTTAACTGCTTGTGATTGGGGAATTGGTATGTTGTTGAGAGTGACTGGTGGGCATGTTGGATGTTTTGTTGTGAACGTGACGTGTGTTGACTTATCTGGATTAATTTTTATTTTCCATTTGTCCAACCAGGTTTCCATTTGATTTAGATGAGCTTGAAGCATCACAGATGCTGTGTTAGGATCTTCGTTGCAAGCTATGATTGCGGTATCATCAGCGAATGTACTTATCATAGTATTGTTAGAGGTTGGTAAATCGGAGGTAAATAGTAGGTAGAGCATAGGACCCAGAACACTACCCTGGGGTACACCTGCGTTGATTTGCTCTATCTGAGATACATCGTTACCAATCTTAGTTTGGAAGCTTCGATTAGTAAGGTATGACTGAAATATGCTGTAGTATTCGTGTGGCATAGTTTTCTTTATTTTATAAAGTAGCCCTCTGTGCCAGACTCGGTCAAACGCCTGCCTTACATCTAACATTACTGCGGAACAAAATAGCTTGTTTTGAAGTGAGGTTTGAATGGTATTCGTTATCCTATGGCATTGTTGGATTGTAGAATGACTATGTCTAAAACCAAATTGGTGGTTGGGTAGCCACTCCTCTTGCAGCGAGGTTTCTTGAATTCGCCTTAGGAGTAACTTTTCCAGCAGCTTTGATACAACGGAAAGGAGACTAATGGGTCGGTAAGAATGAATGTTATTGGGAGGTTTCCCAGGTTTGAGGATCAGGATTATTTGGGCGAATTTTAGCTGAAGTAGCCAGTATGTGAGTCTTAGTATAGCGTTAAACAGAATTCTCAGGAATTTAATGCCTTTCTCAGGTAGATACTTTAATACGATTGGTATAATGAGGTCTTGTCCCGGGGATTTTTTGTTGTTTAGCAATTTTATTTCATTTTTAATTTCTGAGATGGTAAAAGCTCGTATTGGTAACGACATCTGGAATGGGATTTGTAGCTCGTCCTCTATTTCCTGGTTTATTGCATTGCAGTTTGGTTGGAATACTTCAGCCAGATGTTGTGCAAATGCAACAGCTTTTTCCTTATTAGATCTTAACCAGTTGCCTCTCTGGTCACGTATTGGTGGAATATGAGCTTTTGGTCGTTTGGTTCCTTTTGTGGCTTTCCAGATGGAATTATCAAGAGTAGATAATGCTTCTATGTATGTTTGAAAGGTTGCATTACGAGTTTGCTGCAACTTATTTCTGAGCTTGTTGTTTAACTGGTTAAATTTATGTTTATCATCGATATTATGTGTACGCTGCCATCTTGCTCGTGCCCTTCTTTTTTCCTTGACTATTTCCATTATCTCTTGTGGAATATTGGGGCTATTTGGTTTAATGTTGGTGGGTTGAGGTGTAGCATTCCAACCTGCTGATTGAAGAGTGGATATAAAATGGTTGGTAGCTTCTTCTGTAAAATAATATGAAGGCCGATGGTTTAATCCTTCCCTAAAAATCGCCCTTTCGAAGTTTGAATTTTTTGTAATCGTAAATGACAAGTTTGGTATGAAATTTCGGGCATAAGGAGACAAAATAATAAACGATAATTGAAATACCATGTTTTCCGAAAACCTCTATAAACACAAATTTTTGGAGCACGGCATGAAACAAAAATGACCACCATTTTTAAACGAGTTAAAATAGAATTAAAATATTTTGGTTTTAAACTACCAACAGGGGGAGGTCATCACCAGTAAAAAATATATATTTTTTGAAATGGTCGAGCGACTAGGTGAGACCTCTTGGGATGGATCGACTCTTAAATGATTAATACTTATTATAAGCGGCAATTTTTAAAGATAGTAAATATAGTTCATATATTATAGTTCATAGTATAGATAGTTCATATTATTAAAAACTCCGTGAAACAAGTTTTACGCAAATAAATTTAGTATAACTTACTATATTGGACTAATGCACCTAAGTACATAAAAGTTAATTAGTAACTATTTCGAACATTACAGTAATTATAATTTTGATATTCCGAGGTTCAAATGTAAATATAATACCTATCCCATAATTTCAGTGTTAAACCTGTTGCTTATAAAGGAAGAAAAAGTTTAATTCAAATAACGTGAGCGGAAAAAACACGTAAAATAAGAAATCGTTGTAAGTGTCTATCGCTCAAAAATACGAATCTAACGGCCAATAAGTTCGTATTATTTCATTTTAACAATACATACTTCCGCTAATCGACCTTTCTGTAAACTTCTGGCGTAATTTAATTCAAGGGACGCGATTAAATTGGATCAAAGAAAAATGATAACAAACCCGAATAATTCCTCTCGTACAATAAAATCTTATCGCTGTTCACGGTTGAAGAATTACACAGTCGATAGAAACTCTTAATAATTTTGTATGCACTTTTATTTTAATCGAGTTTAGAGACGCTTCGTATTAAACGTTCGCGGAAGCGATGCCTTTATCTAGATTTCAAAAGCATTTCGTTATACCTAATTTAATTAAATGGAACTTGCTCGACTCTTAAATGTAAAAATTAATTTAATTTATTTTAATAATGCGGAATAATGAGTTTAAAATAATGCGATTTAATATGAAGTAGAAATTTCAGTAACGATTTTGTACATAATACATAAATTACTATAAATATAAGTTTTTGCCGGAATAAAATCTGTAACAATAAATTATGACCCAGTCTGGGTCAAAACCATTTTTATGTCGAGATTCGTTTGTTTGTAAGAGTCAATTTTATATCATCCGTCAGTCGCAAGATAATAAATTAGTTTCGGGATTGCTGACAAACAACAATGTTTGTCATTTCATATTGTTTCTTGTCCATTTTATTAAACGCACCACGGTGCGGTGTTTTGCAATAAATTGCAGCGAGATCTAATTATTATTCTTTAAAAGATAATAGATGGGGTGTCTAGTGCAGAATGGGTCGGTCATACGCTAACAGTGAAAACATTCAATTGTTTCTGCAATAACTTTTTTGCAACCCGAGATTTTCTTTAAATGATCAGTTATATTTCGGCCATTATCTCCAAATAAAAGTATACCAACTTCATTTATCTCGCTAAAACGAGGTGTTTCAGAGCAACGTGCGTTTACAATTAATCCCGAAAAATTATAAAAGTTTATCTACATCAGAAAAACTTTCGTTTTTTTAAAGGGTTCCAAAAATGCATCGAATCAAATAAGGGACACCTCGAACATTTACTAAGAAATAATTAAATAGGCCATAAAATTTATATTCTATAAAATATACAAGGTACGTCCGGAAAGTATCTAATGCGACTGCGGTTCTGTAAAAAAAAAAACACGTTTGATTGAAAATACATTTAAATAGGCACACTTAATATTCTTCAAAGTAGGTTTCTTGTAAGTGAGCACACTGTTTTCAGCATTGCTGTCACTGTTCGTAAGAGCGGAAATAGTCTTGAAGTGAGATCCTATTCAACATTTCCTATTAAACATCTCGTCATTTTCACGTTTTCAACTGTCTCAAAATGGTGCCTTTTCAGGTATCTCTTGGCCTTAGGAAATAAATAGAAATCACAGGGCAAAGTCAGGGCTGTACGGTGGGTCGAAAAGAGTTCAGTATGTCCGCCCTGGCATTTTACTGGATTTTGCGCCAAAGCAACGCGCCGAGAAAAAACCCAAAAAACATTTGGGCCTGGTTCAAAAAACATTCCAACGTTTCCCCGCCCACCGCACAGTCACGAAAACTCTAAAAAGACACCATATTGGGACGGTTGAAAGATGTTTAAATAGGATCTCAATTCGAGACTTCCACCGCTATTATAAATAGTCGCAGCAATCTCGATAACGTTGTGTCGACTCACAAGGAAGACATTTTGAAGAACATTAAGTGCATATAAATATTTAATTACGTATTTTCAATAAAACGTTTATTACAGAATCAGTCTCGTTACTTTCCGAACGTACCTTGTATACATGCCTGTGCACGATCTGCCTTATTTTTCTTTTAAGTAATAATTTCACGGTAGGGTTAAATAAAGCTAATTCAACTTAAATTGCAGTCCGTTGCGGTAGCATTAAATGCAATTAGTTTCACCTTTGTGACGTAAATTTCAATTTAAAACGAATGCATAATTAGGATCGATTCGAAAAAGACATTTAAGGGGTTAAAACTTTTAAGCGGCTTCGCGCCGATTGAAAATCTTCCTATAACCACTGTTCTAGTTGTTTCCAGATTGACAACGTTTCGAATAATTGAAGTTCAAATTATTTATCAACAATTATTACATTAATTCGCCTATAACATATCGTTCGCAACGTTCCATCGTTTACACGCAAGTTTGTCAAGATTGCCTGGCCTAGGCCGAATAAAACTTCGCTTATAAAAATTTACGTTAATTCTAAGTTAGTATTTATTTTCGAAGAATTTGCTCACTACTCTCGTGTACATTTAAAGAAACTTCTAGTATAAATCTGCAACCACTTCGCATTTGCTACAAACTTTTATATAGTACCTCGACATCATGAAAAGTAATGTCAAACTTTTAGTTGCTAATGTACAAACTTCCAACATTTAATTATCATCAACAACAACTTTTGTTCTGCCACAAACAGTAAATTTATCAAAACAACATAAATTTATATAACTCTCCTTCTCAATTCAATTTTCAACATTCCATTACTAATCTTTTTATCGTTAAAACACTATCAAAATACCTATTTTGGGATTTAACTAATGTTGTGTAATGTCATATAAAACACTGGAATTTCGAACTTCTTTATCGATAAAGGAGACGTTAAGGGTATAATATAACGCAACCCGAAATCGTTCGATATAGTTGATCACGTGCATCATTAGATTTGATTCCAATAAAGACAAAGGCCCCAGATACAGGTGACCGCACAAAACTTCTAGAAAATGTAGAATATTCTTCCCCTTACTACCAATAATTTATATCCTCTCCAAGCCTACTCGTGGATACGAAGAATTTATTTTCCGAGAAGGTTTGATAGTCATTTCCGTAATTCTTGTTTAAAGCAACCCACTGTTGTAGAGATCTTCCAATAAACCTAAGTAACGAAAATATTTTCTTATTTTCTCGAGAGCTTCCTTAAATTTCGCCCGAACGATATTAAACTTACATTGGATATTTATTTCCGGTTAATAAAAATTATTAATAGATACCGTTCTTACAACGAACAATTGGCAGTCGATAGTGATGATAAGCGTCGTATTTGTTCGTTTACTTTTAACCCCAATAAAAGGAATCCGCAAAATGCGCACAAAATATATTTGAATCCCGAGAATCCAATTTAAATAAAACTTCAAACGGAAATAAATACAATGCTCGTGCGAATTTACGTCGGAATTTTAAACGACATAAATAAAAGTGGTCTTTTGCGTCTAATCCTTTTTGCCGTAAATATATCAGCTATCTACCTATTCGGTAAATAAATTTCAAAAATTTTAAATAGGTATCAAGTACAATTTTGAAATCGAAAATTTTATTTTAATCAGTTCTAGTTTCGAATTTTTTCCAAGCTGTATCTACACGGGGCGTAGTGGAGATTGATAAAAAAACAATACGCAAATAGTAACCGAAAATATTTAAAATATGTATTTTTTAGGAAATTTATTCTAAAATTATGTATTTTTTATGCAGTAAAATCATTTGAATAATCACTATCTACTGTCTCTATACCGCAGAATTGTAAATTTACTCTATTTTTAATTTAAATATTACTCGTGTGACCTTAAACATTTAAAATTTCCCTGTTACAAACCATAGACCAGATAAAAGTTTAATTGCATTTTTATTCGACCGATAAAATACAAAGCAACTAACAAAACATGTGCACCACCTACTCTCGTACCTTATCGGAGGCGAACAAAGAACTCAATGTTTTTAAAATAAAATCGGGATTTCCTAGTATCCATGTAATAACTCGAACGCATATATACATAGAATTCTGGCAAAACCGCTTCAGATTTTTCGCGTTAATGGTACAGAACTATAATGCTTGTTTCGGTAGTTCGAATTTTAAATTATTCATGTGTGCGAGAAGTGTTCGTTCGGTTTATAAGGCGTTTTTGCGTGTGAGTGCGCGAGTGATGCGTGTTGTATTATGTTTTCTAAAAGGATTACAAACAAAAAGGATTAATACGACGAGAAAATGTAGGATCTTTCTTTGTCGACTAACTCTCCCTGTATTTAAAACTGTAAATACACGGACCTTTAAGCTCTAACACAAATTCTCTGAAAATCGAGCTTGGTTAGGCTCTTGGATAGGGACTTGGTTAGGGTTCCCCTCAAGCATTCGACGGTCCAATTTCGCGAACGAAATATTATCTTACGCGCGTTTACACGATCACAGCGAAATACAGTGAAATATGAAGCATAGGTAATAATGCAAGTTCGCAGTCAATGGCAGAATCTACACTGGAAACTGATGATAGAGGGACAACAAACGATGATAATAAAAAAATAGGAAATGCAAAGAAAAATTTAGAAATTTAGAATTTTTTTCTTATAGTCTGTTACAGAAAAGTTGCAGTCGCAGCAGTCCCAGTGTTACGTAAGTATTAAAGAAATAAATTATTTCAGAATTGTTTTATTTTTTATTTTGGGAGATTTTATCTTTTCAATGCATTCGTTTGCGGATTTTTATCCGTATTCAAATTTTTGATTACCGCAACAATTTTACTGACAACGAGACAAAATATGAATAAGTACTAAAATTTGCAAAAATTAATTCTTAACGTTTTGTTTTTTTTTAAGAATAAGCGAGTCAATTATTAAAATTTATTTGTGGTTAGTTTACTTCTAGTTTATATTAACAGGAGTTGCTTATTTTAATTTAAATAAGTATTATAGATACAATATATTATCTTTTTTTAAACTGCGTACCTATTTAAAGTCTTATTAATGTTAAATTAAAAACAAATGAAATTTATTTGGGGCATCGTATGCGTATGAATTGTCCGTCGAAAAATGTTTAATGTCTAAGTTTCTCAATTAACTTTTTATTTTGTTACCTCTTTACTTAAAAAAAAATATTCTAATAATTCCAGTTTCTTCGTGGGGCATTCGTTTAATAGTCCTTGTTCTAAATTTCCCCCTTTTTTTACTAAATGTAGTACCTACTTTCAAGCAATTGTTATAGTTATTTTACTAACAAAGTGAAAATAAGGCAACGTGTGGGGGTAAAAATACGTTGCAGTTAGTTTCCTAATTACCTACTTAATACTCAAAAGTAAGGAAAATTTCGGAACTTACCGCTAAAACTGTAGCAAGCGCTTTCGATATTAGTTTTTATGGGGTTTAGTTGATGCAAGTTGATCTTTAGTCTTACAATTTATTGTCACACTAAGCTTAATTCAAGTTAAGTCAGATATAAGATGGATTTCTTTTGGAAATTGATCTTCAAAGAAGACAGGCCAATAACTGAGTATGTTGCGGTGCGTGTAAATCAGGCATTCGGAAAGAAACGAAGACATAAATGGGGTTGGCGGAGCGCTAGAAGACCTTAGTAGACTCGCCCCATACAATAGTTGGATAAAGCAGAGCAGGCTATGTGCCCGTTATGTACATAAAACAGAATAAGTTCGTGAGTTGTAAACAAGTTACACTGAGTGCGTCGTGAAGGCCAAGATATTGAATTGATCTTGATTTGTTTGCTGTAGTTTGTGCGTAATAACCCATGTAGGAGAATTTGAAGTCTCGATCTTACTGAGATAACGGACCTGGAGAAACCTCGAAGATGTTGTGGAAAACTCCTCAACAATTTATTATTTATTATAAGCACATTTAGGGAATTTTCATAGAAAATATATTGTAGGCTGTCTGATGATGTGACCTAGATGTGCCGTTTTGGATTTTCTCCAATCTCTACCCATAGATCACGAAAATATAGGTCGTTCATATCAAGTCCGACCGCTGTATCTAGAAATGTGGTGTTTGTTGAATGTGAACGTTTAAAATTAATCTATTTCCATTTAATACAAAATATAAACTTATATTTATTTGTTAAAATTAAACATAAAATACCGCCTCTTCAAATAAGTGCGTATCTAGGTCTAGTACCTAGTATGTATAAAAATTAATGATTACAATTTTTAAAAAAATTAACAATAAAAATTATATTTTATTCAAAAAACTATAAAATTCGCCACAAAAATTAAGAGACTGAAAAATCTTGAAAAGTTTATAAAATTTATTATCGATTTTAAAGAATTTTAGGGGTGCAAAAAGAGCAGACGCGTTTAATCATCATAGGACCGGTCTTTCGATTATTAAATAAAGTTCCCAATAAGCTATTCGTAAAATAACTTCCTTGAACACGTTTGTTGTAACAAACGTTTCCAACGAAGTTATTCTACAAATAGCTTATTTGGAACTTTATTTAATGATTGAACGAACGGCCCTTACAATAATTTCTACTAAAATAGAATCGCGTTAATCCGACACATATCAGTTAGACACTCCTTCTAGTTTCACGTATTACGTTCGAGAAAATAAGGCAGTAAAACACATCTTTAAGGGCAAGAAACATCTTTAAAAATCCTCTTTAAATTTTAATACGATACGATGATATGTACTGCCTACTTAAGTATTAACTTGTACTTGAGCTTTATACTAATGAAATTTTCTATCACATTCTGTAATTTTTCGTTTAATTATAACAAACTTAAATAGAAAAAAGTTACTTGAAATATTAAAAACGAAGAACCTTCCGAGTCGGGTTAACCCTGGATCGGCAAAACGTCACCATTTTCGACAATACACTTTTTCAATCTCTTAAATTTGTCCGAAAACGGCTTCGCTTTCGGGATTTTGGTATTCTTCATATTTATCTTATTTTTAATAATCGAATACATATCAAAACGCTGGCGAGTGAATTTTGACTATTTATATATATATATATATATATATTTTAGGTAGGTAATCCGAAATTTTCGCAGACAATTATAATTCCAAATATGTATCAAAAATAAAATAGATAGATAACGGAAATAAATAAAAAATATGAACAAAAGTATCGAACAAGAATTTTTAAAATTAGTACAGCAGAGCGTTGATAATTCGAACGTCAATAATCCGGAGCGTCAAAAAATTTGGATTGTCTAACTAGATTTACAAGATAAATAAAGATTTTTACGAAACGAAAATCGCGAACGCGGTTCTGGTAATTGCAAGTCAACATGTTCGCTTCCGGATTTAAAGAAACGAAACCTAGAAATATTTTTTGAAGTTTTTCAATAATAGTTAAATACCTGTCTATTTGAAACTATACTAATATTTTTATATTGAATTTACTTAACTGTAGAAGTCAGGCGATAAGTCGATAATCCGGACAAGGTTAAATCCCAATTAGTTCGGATTATCGACACACATCGTCTACTGTAATAAAAATGATGTAACTACTGTTCAATTATTTTTTAACTAGGTACACTATTACTTCTTTCATTTCTACAGATTTGCTTTATTTTCCCTTTACAAATATATAGGTACAGTGGCCGTCAAAGAAAATGGTACTCGTCTTGAAGTAGATTTTAACGTATATTTAGTGATATGAAAGGGACTTACTCGACGGGGTAATAAATCATTTTCATAATCCGGACGTAGTTTTACTACTCTACTGTTTACCTATATCTACCTACAATTTACTTTTTATTTTTTCCAGTCAAGCAAATCCTATTTCTATTTTATTTATAATTTGCGTATAAATCAAATAAAATTAGGTAGGTATAAATAAATATATAAACAAATATAAAAATGAATAAATATATAAACAAATATAAAAATGAAGCAATATGTATAATTATGAACAAAAATATTCAAATTAAATTGAATGAAATGTCTAACTATAACGAATTAAATAGAATTCATTAATAAAGAATAATTAGGTACGTTTAAAAGTTTAAACGTACAACAATTGTTTTTGCGGATTGTCTTTCTGTTATAGCATCAAAAATAGCAATTGAGCGGATGCGTAAAAAGCATATAGATACACATTTAATTTTTGGTGTCAGAAACTACATTTTTTTATAGGCCGTAACTTGTTGAACCCTAATAAAAAATAATTGTAGGTAATTTGTTAAAAATAACCTACAAAGAGAGTAAGATGGAAAATTGTTCCTCAAAAAATAATTGTTTGCAACATTTAATGGATTGATTTTACTATTTTATTTAACAAAAAATAATATCTAATTAAACGCAAACAAATCTAGACTAAAACTATCTAAACTTTAAATAGAAATAACGAACACAAAACTATAAGAAATCTCGCGTAACAAAACAAAAATGTAAAATTATAGAAGTTTCTAAAGAGCTACCTGATACAATTCCACGAAAATGCGGGTGTGTTTTAAAAGGATACGTTCAAAGATAAATCTAATACTTTATAGGGTAACAACTGTTTTTACAACTTTTACCCCTACAATATCCAAAAGTTGTTATTATTTACCTACTTTTTCGCTTTTCTAAGTATTCGAATATCATTTCATCAATAGATACTTTAACTTTTAAAGTCAGTTTTACATTGTACAAAGTTTGGTGTTCCCGCCATATTTACACATATATAATACCAAATTCAAATTCTTGAAATGGGTCAGTATTATCCATTTTATATCGATGTCGAACTAATCGAAAAAGTTTTAATACACAAATTCAGTTTAATGTGAACGTTCAACCAATTGTTTGCGTACAAATTAAACTGGGATTAAGTAAACCGAGATCGAGAAAGTTTCATGTTGAAAAATTGAACTTCTCCGAGACAAAAACAGGCCGTTTTAATGTGAAAATAATTTTACGATTAAAATAAGCGTTCGAATCCTCACGCATTCTGTATTTTAATATGAATGGATTGGAATACAATAAGTGTTATAAAAACTTACCGAAAACAACAAAAGAAAATATTTCAAAAAGTATTATATGATACTTATTGTAAAAGTTGAACTGTTTATTTGAATAATCCGAGACGGTATTTAGGTAATCGTAGATATATTTAATCTATATAGACAGATTGTATTCTAATTATTAAATATGGATATTATTATATTATTTTCTGGAAAAAGAATTATCACAAACTCCTCCTCTGCTTAATAAACTATCTATAGCACGTCAATGAACATTACGCAGACAGGTTATATTTTATCAGTTTAATAAAAATCAAGTTTTATTGGTCGTCAGTAAAACATCCGGCACGGCACGTCCGCAGCCCTAACATATTATTTTCTACTAAAAAGCGCGATTTTCACTGAAATGATGGGATTTCTTTTGCAACGTATATTTATACATTGCTTTATGACAGAAAGGCGTCTAATATTTCTCCTTTTCAAAGTTCGTCCATTTCTAAACACCGCGGACTCTCGTTTTTAGACATAGTGCTCTTATAAATGTCTTTTGTTCCAGCACTTTATATTTGCTTTAATGCTTCTCCGCTTGATATATTGATCTAACACTTCATCTTGTCATATACAATTCCCTTCTTAATTTATCTAAAACTTATTCCAAACTTTTTTACCCTATAAATAAAAATAACAACCTAAAAATTCAGACTTTTACGATATTTTTGAAATACATTTTGAAGCTAACGTCTTAATTCATTTCTCGTGTTATTAGAAAATTTCGAAAATTGTAAATTTAATACCTACACAAATCTAAAACCAAGCCGAGTTAAACCTTAGTAAATATCGATACCATATCTACGTATGTTGTTTTTTATTACGCTGCAGATTTACATGTGTATTGCAAAGCTTATGTCTGTGAAAGAAATGAACTTTTATTTATAAATGGTAAATTAGTTACTAGTAAATAACTGAAATAGAATTCCCAAGCTCGTTCTTGGACGATAAAAGCCTTCACGCTGAATATCCATTATAACTGATAAGAATCTGAGTCTGTATTACAGTTAGATCGATGAGCTTTTGGGATTTTAACTTTGACGGTCTAGTCTCGAATTGCCGGAGCAAATTCTTATACACAGTGTAATGTGCATTCTATTTTCTATTGTCTGCGCATATTTTACAATTTAGATTAAAATTCGATGTGGTCAATTTGCAGAGAATCGGCCTTACCTAATTAAAAATTTTGATAGCAAACAGATTTTCTGTTTCGAAACGCACGGGTAGGTGCCTATTATTTTAAACCAAATAATAATATACCATTTTTAGTAAAATTTCTTAAATTGCAACGTTTACAATGTTCATGTTTCCAGTCCAGTATAAGATGTACAAATTAAAACCGCCTGATACAACTTTACCTACAGATCACGAATGTCCGACATTTACGCTTACGTACTGTATTCCGCAAAATCCAATCGCGAATTACTAATTAAATTCGTAGCGAAAAACGTCCCCGCAAATAACAATGGTGTTTAGAAGTACTTACCCAACATTCCGACAGGAAACTGATAAGGTGCTTGTAGAGGATTTTCGATTACACTTTGGGTAACAACCCAAACGTAATTTTCTCCGGTCAGGTGAAAATCCCTGGCGGCTGTTAAGATGTCGATTGCCTCCTCTCGAGTACAATATAAGAGCATGACACGCGCCTCGGAGTCGACTAGCGCCGCGAGATCGCCGTTCTTTGCCACCAACACCGCATTCAGTATCGTGAATTTGAAACGATCCTGAAACAATAATGCGGTTCAGCGTAATATACATCATGTTATTGTGAAATTATAATTTTTCAACTTTATTCTGTTAAACCTAAGTCTAACGGTTGCCGTTGGGGCAACAAGTATTTGAGCTATATAGTAACTAAAAATTTTTTTAATCTTTAAAAAACGCTATTGCGTTGGCCTGCCAATGAACGCTTCATATTTTTTCACTAAAATTATGCGCCTCGATTCGTTGGTTTATTTTTTTAATTATTATTTTCACCGATCCGCAGCCGAAACGGAAAATCACTTTAACATCTTATGGTGAATATATTACGTAACGAATAGGAAGAGGGCTCTGAAACAAAAGGATTGACTGAATAATAAACGGAACTAGTGAATGACAGTTGAAGACAGTTAAGGAACTTTAGGGCCGATCTTTTCATCTTCCATTTAGTTTATTTGTTAGATATTCACCATAGAAATAATTGTTGTAACAAACATTGCCACGGTAAAAATTTATTGGGCGATGAAAAGATGGAATAGATCTTTTGGACGTTATAGGAATGTTACAATGATTACTTAATTCTATAGGTTACCACTTATTTGGATTTAAAACATTGTACACGCCAAGAATTTCAATCACCTAATAGCAGTATTTTTTCAAATAGCAGCACCAAGTTGTATTAATTGTAAGTTATATATTGGGGCAGTTATCCATAGCGTTCGTGTAGTAGGCGTACGAGTCGGTAGTGTTTTGTTTTTATAAGATTAATTAAATACGAATAACAGCACTCGAGTCACTTTTTTATATTTTTAAATATCGCCGTTGCTTTTCTTAAATAAACTTAAAAAAATTAATTTCTTGATTTTTCTGATTGACTATTGCCATCAAATGTCATTTTAAGTTAAGCATTTAGTACAAACGTACGTTATTCTAGATAACGTAATAAACTTTAAAATATAAAATAAAAAAAAATATATATATATATATATATGGTTATATAGGTATACATATGACGACGCGACGTTTTCAAACGCGTTCTCATCACAGTAAATTTAAGGATTGCTTTGAGATCTGGAAAATGCGAGTACAGGAAACGTCTAACAACTTTTTAAAGTTTTAAACAGGTTTCATTATAAACAACAATTTATATCTACTTGAAAAAATACGAAATTCATAAAATGTTCAATTATATAGGTGAAACAAAATAGGCAAATAAATTATCTTACGTTGTTTATGTGAATAAATAGTAGCTATGTAATATATTACGTATATAAGTTAGTGTAAAAGCAGAAGAAAACGAAATTCTAACGTGGCGAACTTTTGCATAAATACATCACGTATTTAGTGAATTTACATTTGTAAAAGTTTAATGTATTACATCATAAGATGAAAAAGCATCTGTTCGTTTTCTTGCCTAGAGAAAATTCGTGGACATCCTCACGAACTTGAAGGCTTTCCACCTGTACCGAATAATAAAAGGAAAAGCGTGTTATGCAAATTTATTAAAACAAAACTCTATTTTACGTTGCATCGGATAAAAGTTCAATTTGTGCGATGTCGAAAATCGCCTATAATTTTAATTAATTTTCCCCAAATTCACACTATTTTATCGAAAAAATTCGCAATCGGAAAATCGATTCTGCTCGTATTGCCGAAGAACTGTTGAAATGCCAATAAGCCTTCCATTGATATTCAAAAAAACCTACAAATCCCTTTTCCGTGACACAAACTTAATGAACGCTAATTTAATTCTTGGCGTACTTTATATGCTAATCTTTTAAAAGACAGAATATAGTTACTTTAAAGATTTCGAGGGATGCAGGAGTGCTAGATTTTAGTTTGTTTTAGGTTGTAATTATAACTCCTTCACGTTTATGTTTATGTAATTCATCTTTAACGATCATTTAACAAGAGTTAAATTTTATTTATGAATTATCAAAAGAAGAATATCTATGTATACAGCCAATATTAATATTTAATATCGAGTTTGTTATAAAATACAAATTATTTTATGCTATACACGTCTTAAAGTTTCGCACATCAATTTTTTAGTCCCAAGTACAAAAAAGCGAATTTTCTTTCTCGCTTGCATTATTTGTAACGCATTTTTTTTTATTGTCTACTTTATTCATTTTATCATAAATCGTTGTCGGGTATACATTTAAACGGAATGACGTCACGACGACTTTAAAAGTTAGATATTCAGTTTAGCTTTCATATTCAATCTATACCTACAAATAAAATTCCAAAAGCATCCTAATTGTTGTTATTCGCCATTTTGATCAGGATAATTTAAAAAAAATGGCCTAATTTCTCAAATTATAACTGAAGATATAAATAATATTGTCTATACATATTATTATAATATTTGAATAAAGACGCAAATACAGACTCTAATACAATAAAATATAGATATATCAGAATGTTCTGAACAAGCTGTGCAGATGATAACGCGTATGTAATGCGTAATGTATGTAGATAATACCAGTTGCGATAGTTGTTCTGACATTTTTCTGACAAGAAGAAAAGTAATACGATCACCGACATCAAGCAATAATGAGATAAAGGACACGCAATAAAATAAAGTTGATGGAATAAAAGAATAAACTGTCTGACATGATGTGACGAATGAGAATGTAGCACCTATACTTACATCCAAAAATAATTTTTTTATTATCTTATTATTCCTATCTATTTGTCTTTTTTTAATATATCTACTTAATTCGATTTAAAAATATTGACCAAATTTTTTTATAGAAAACAATAACGGTATTGGCGATTTCGACTACCGACGAGAGCGCCACTAAATGTGTCATTTTTGTGGTAGCTATTATTCGCGCTGTAATTTAAATTATGTACAGTTTTTTCTGACATCATATTGACTTAACCATCACTTTTGGCGAAAATGAGTTATATTCTGACTATCTTATGCATCTAAGGCAAAGACATAATCCGTTAAAATCTGGTAACAATATTTCGATTTTATTCATCGTAAAAATCGATTTGTATTCCCGTAAAAAGTATTTGCTTATAGCTGCGCTACAACACAAAATGTGCGCTCCCGTAAAATTTACTTTTTGTGGATTAAGTTGTTTTGCCAAAATTGGTTCGATGTCATATACACACAAATTGTTAAAAATAGTCACAATATTATACTATCGGCCATAGAAATACTGCAAATATTTAATTTTGTTTAATCCAGTCGCCGCTAGAGGGCTGATTCATTTTTGTAATTGTTAATACACAATCATATAATATAAACAAATAAAATTGACAACGTTGCATTTATCGTTGTCGACATAATTTTATTAAATCGATAAAAAATACTATCGCATCGCTGTAAAACAATTTAAAAAATTTATGTTGCTAAAAAATGTAGTTTTGGATAAAAGTTATGAATATCGTAATTAGTAAATTACAAATATGATTATTTCTATGGTAAAGATCAAACAAATTTTGCTGAGATTTAACATTGAAAATCTCCAAAATTGATTGTTTTTTTTTACTTAAAAAATTTCATTCAATTACTCATGAAAACAATAATTTACACCATACATTTTGAAATTTAGATAAATATTGTTTCGTTTTCTTACAATTGATTTAGAAAAAAACGCCGTAAAATGAACTATTTTAATTAATTGTTTTTTTCTTTTTTGTAAGAAATCTTAAGGCGTACATTAAATATGCCTCTAAAAGCTAATATATCATATTATCTCAATATGTATTTTTTATTTTTCGGTATGCGCTGTTAGACAAGTTTTATTTTTACACAAAATCGACGATTTTGTACAATTAAAACTCGTCCAACTATTTGTTGCCGTAAATTTTACAGGAGCGCGCATTTTGTGCTGCAGCGTAGCTATAAGCAGATACCTTTTTCGGAATATTGTATAAACTCCAGTTTATATTATAACATATAAGTAAAAAGTTTACTGATATTTTAAACATGAATATTAATATAAACGAGTATCACTAAATACTTGCAAATAAAATTAAAGCATTAATAATAATAACTATGACGAGTTTAAAAATTAACGAGAAATAAAAACGCATAAAGACTTGTTATTCAACCCTTAATTACTTTAATATGGTAATAAGAATAACGCAATTTACTTTTTAGATGGGTATCTTTTTATCGAAGTATAGGTAATGGGCTATAATTTAAAAGGTCGTTAATTTAAAAAGCTTTAAACGATTACCTATTCGGGAATTTAGAAATACGCATCTTTTATTAAATTAATTTGATAATAGGTATTACCCCACCCAATTACTTTTTAAAGGGCCAAATAAATAAAGAATTTCTTATTCACCAGGCAGTACCGCCGCGGAGCAATTTAATCAATAACTATTGGTCGCATACGTCCAGTCATTAGAGTTATTTACGGTATACGGACAATAAAAAATAGAAACGGCCAACCCTGCAATCTATATAATAACTTCAAACTGCAGAACGTGATCCGAATGCCTAAACGGACCATGTCTAAACAACCCTTAAATTCTCTTTAAAGATAGAAATTCCCGAGTAGACAAAAATGCCATTAAAAAAAGTCAAAGGTAGAGATTCTCATTTTCGATGGACTTTTGACATGATGACAACGTCGATCGCCGCGAATATTTTTAGAAAATGTTAAAATGAATGTTTTTTAACGTTTGTATACTAACTTACAATAACATGTTTTTATGATAATCAACCATTATTTATTATTAAGTGACTATTTCGAGATCGACAGTCGACTTTTAAAAGTTAGATTAGATATTACAATGACAACATATTGTTATAACAATGATTTAAGGCCTCTTTAAAGCTTTAAAGTTTTCGTTAATTCATTTTCGTATATACATATTGCAACTTGTTTGTGTGCTTGATACTTAAATATCTTAAAATTAATATGCAGTTAACAATTTTTCAAACGCTCTGTATATTTTATTTTAACAATATGCACTAATTAATTATTTTCTGTTCAATTCAATTCAATTTGATATTTCAATTTAAAATGGCTGCAGTTAAGAAAAAGAATAGAACCACCGATTTTTCTTCGAAAATAAATTTGTTTGTATCAACTATGCCTATCGAACAATCTGTTAAAAACCGAAACGGGGAAAACAAAACAAGCTGCCAACTAATGCTTCATAGAAAACTCCGAGAAAACGTTATCGATTGCGTTTTATTGTACACATTTCTGTAAAATCGCCCGACTGTAGATCGACAATGTAATGAAGAAATAAATCTCCCATTGTCTCTCACAATTCTGTTTTTATATATTTGAACTAATTTGATAAATATCCCTTAACGTTTTTAGAACTAATCGCGTGCATAATTTTTTATATATTAATCCTTCTATTGGAATTTTGTAAATCGCGCACCTTGAATAATTTAGAGGCTTTTTGATGTTTGTGCGAAAATTGTGAATTATCTGTTTTCTTTAACTTTTCCACTAATTGTCTGCTCGTCTGCTATTACCAACACAACGCTCACGGTCGTTTGCTTATTTTAACGTTTACCGATCATTTTACACCATTTTGCACTCAATTAATTTATTGTATTTCCAACGTTTCACAAATTTATCTACGAAACGGATAATGTAACGAACTAACTAGGTATATTTGGCAGGATTATCGATCTGTTACTCATCGTAGAGGATGCGTAAAGTTTGGTCCAGACTAAAGAAAAATATTTCACGCCAACATCCAAATAGTAGTCGATCAATAAAATATTCACAAACTGGTGTTGTCGGCCGATTTTTGAAGAATTAGGCCTACCTAAACCACCAAACCAAGTTGCGGTCCGTGTGAGCACTGAAGTGCGTGCGTATCCATATAAATTCATTACCGTCCACAAATTGACCACCGCGTTTTGTCGTCGTGGTGTGGTTCTGCAGTGGTAGGTGTGAATTAGGCCTTGTTAGTTAGTTGAGTTACAATATGTTTGTTCAGTCCGAACCCACCTTAAAAGTAACAACACTAAATCTGAATTCTAAGATTATTGTCAAGTTTTTCTCAAGCCCCGTTTTAATGTGCGTCAGTTTTCGTTTTATAAATAGGTTTTATAGCTTGTCTAAAATGCGTTATTTTTATTGAAATTCTGGATTTTTTTTATAACGATATAGCTGCTTATAAACGTGGTACACCTTGTAAAAAGAAATCCAACGTAAACAAAATAGTCGGTTGTTTGCTGTCATTCGAACATACTATATATGTTTATTGAACAGCAGGTGTCGAGGGTAGGTCAAATCAAAAACACATTTGAAATTCAAACTAAGCCTCAGAGTTCTTCGGAACGAATTATGGATCGTTAAAATTCGTTCAGAAGCTTTTGAAAAAGAAAAATGTTTCCTAACCGACGGATGGAAGCGGAGATACACTTTTCCGACAGTATAAACTTTGATTTTACGATTACCTACATATGTAATGGGATATTTTTAGATTTAAGCTCATCAGAAGATAATAGTTAAGTTTCTTTACATGAGTAAGTTCACCTTTTTAATACGAGATCATTAGAGATTTCCTATAACTTAAAGAGTGGGCGTACCTACTTACACGACAAAATAACGCAGACGAAATACGATTTTTTTTTCAGTTTCGGTTGTTATACAATACGACATACGACATAACTTTCTACACAAACTTGGGATCACTTCCCTTGCCGATCGCTTTCCGGATTATTGAGCTGCAAAATTTAAAAGCGATTTTGCAGGCTGGAAATCTTCCGACATGAGTGACTACATTAGTTCATCCATCTATCGTAAAGGATAACATATTTCCAGAAGAAAGTGTTAGAATACAAATAGATCATTTAAGATATATCTTGGAGATGTTTAACTTGGAGGCAAAATTTTAGAATGACGTTTAGATATCTATAGGTATTAAATTAGTTTAACAAAGAGATTTTGTCTGCTTATTTGGAAATTTAATAAAACTACCTACCTAAACAGTTATCGAATAATGTATTAAAAAATCTATTCTTCTACGACTCCTCGTTTGATTAAAATTTCATTTCATTAATAAAAGACAGAATTGCTTGTTTTTGATATCGGTAGGTAGGTAGATTTGTACCTATTCCTACAGCAAATGTATAAGTGCTCGCGGTACAAATGCTCTAGTAAAATAAGCATCAAGTAAATTGCCACCTTTAATATAAATAAACAGAAGAAAACGATGGAAGTTACACCGGTTTTGTTTTCTCTAAAGAGAAGCTATACAGCGACCGCCATAAAGTTCGACACAAATGGAAAACTTTTTTATTTGAAATTTCTGGGAAAATTTTATTCTTCATAAAAATCTCTGCATAGCCTCAACATCAAACTACATGTTTAAAAATAAGAATACGGCCTTTTGTATACGAGGGACGTTCAAAAATATAAAATCGACCTAAGAGTAAAGTACCCTTATTTTTGAAAATACTCAAAATATTATTTGAAAATTTTTTTTAGAATTGCAAGAAGATGTCAAATATGAAGTTTTGCTTTTTTCAAAAATATGTTTTTTTCCTTTTGGCCCACTGTTTTCCTTTCTCTGTATGTATTATCTAAATCGAATTTATTTAAAATTGATTCATAATTGGATAATATTAGGTTGGCAAGAAAAGAATGACCGGTTTTGTTCTTTATTGTTTCAGTATAAAAAAAGTGTACAAAATCTTATAATATTTAGGGATAGTGTTCGCCATTCAATTCTATGATCTTCTGGCAGCGTTTTGGCAGTTGGTCGATCCCCTTGGCCCAAAACTCTGGTGATCGCGAGTCAAGAAAGTTATTCACCTCTTTTTGGGCTGCCTCTGCGGAATTGAAGATTGCATCCTTCAGATAAGCTTGCAGGTGTTTGAATAGATAGTAATCTGAAGGGGCAATGTCCGGGCTATATGGTGGATGGGTCATCAAATCCCAGCCAATATAATGTAGCTGCTGACGAGTCCTCGCGCAAGTGTGTGGGCGCGCGTTATCTTGGTGAAATAGCGGATTCTTACGCACAGCGACAATTCGGCGTTTTTCCATCAGATTTTTTGCACTTCGACCAGCATTTGAGAGTACAGCTCGCCATCGATCGTCTCTCCACTCTTAAGATAGCGCTTGTAGATGATACTGTTTTGCTGTTACGTTGTTTTGAATGGTTGTATGGCTACAACCAAACATTGCGCCAAGTTCACGTGTTGTTAGAAATCGATCCACGGTGATCACCGTGAAGAGATCACTATCGGAAATCTTAAGAGACCGCCCGGGGATGGGCTCGTCTTCGATGCTCATATCTCCATTCTTAAACTTGTGAAACCAAGTTTCCAGTGTTTTTATTGCAACAGTGCCATCGTCGTAAATGGCACATATACGACAATGGCATTCCGCAGCTGTTGTCTTGTTGCAATAATCATAATGGGTGATCACTCGAAAATCGCGTCAGGTTAGTTCCATTTTTGGAGTGACAGTTGAGGATGAAGGTGCTTTTAATCAATTCTAGAATAACGCAGTCAGGCGCAGCAGGCTTTTAGCTTCAAAACGCGACCAACCGGGTGTGCATACACAAAAAAACAGCTGTGCATGGTTTTTCGTGTATGCGTTCAAAAACCGGTCATTCTTTTCTTGCCAACCTAATATTCTATACTATTGAATTTAACTTTCGATCACCTAACAACTAAAAAAAATTATAATTGGAACTAACGTTAAAATTATCGAATTTTTTGTATCTTTTTTTATTTGTATAAAAAGAATACACGAGCACGTCGTCTTTAACAAAATTTATGGAGCAATAACAACAAAAATAAAGTAATTACATTTAAATGATACAAATACAAGAACAAAGCTTGATAATTTTATTCTACATTAAAGAAAATAGGCAGAAAGAAAAAAACAATTTTTGTAAGTGACTAGGATTTCGCATTTGACATCTTCTTGCAGTTCTAAGAAATTTTTCTGAATAAAATTTTTGTGTATTTTTAAAAATAAGGGTACTTTACTTTTGAGCCGATTTCATATTTTTGAACGTCCCTCGTATACGAAAGATTCAAATTTTGTCATGTCAATTTATACCGGTCACTGTATATTTTAAGTTGAAGTATTAAAATTGCTAATAGTAGAGTGCTCAGCGCCCCGAAAAATGACTTTCGTGGGGAGGTCGGGGTTACAAGCTGAAACCTCGACAGATCGAAAGAGCGTATTTTTTTATTTAAAAAGCCAAAAGCCGTCAAAAATCGTCCAGTGCAAAAGGGCGCTATCTTCACCGAAAGAGTTATTCAGCGTACGTATAGAAGGAAACGTGAACTTTCTTTTGCCGTAAAATTCGTAATTGGTTTTGTGGAATTAATCGTTTAAAAAATTTTGGAAAAACGCAAAATACACGGGCTCTTATGGAGAAAAATAACTTTCGGGGCCGATATCTCGGTTCGAACAGCTAAAAGTTCACTTCAATTTCGCGTTTTTACCGTTTATACTGTCATAACTACAAAACAGTACGACATATCGAAAAATTTTATTCTTTAAAAAGTTTGGTTCGTCCTTGTCGCATCCGATGGTACAAAATTATATTTTGCAGGGCTTTATAATTAAGATAAATAATTAAAAGTGAAAACATGCGAAAATTGCATTTGCGAAGAGTCGCGCTCTCAGTGGGCGCACGCGTCTCCCATCTCACTTTTCCCGTAGCTCCCTCTCATTCTATACGTAATTCAAAGAATTGCGACATACTATGATTATTATTGTAAATACACCTTATCCGTTATTTTAATAATTAAGTACATAATATAAGAAGCGTTTTATATTAAATAAATTTACGAAAAGCTCCTATTTCATAATAAAACTACAGCGACTTTAAAATTTAATGTCTGCTATTGTTATTCTTCTTTTCATAAAATTGTGGTAATAAGCCAATAACAACAATTAATTAACACCATATATTTCAACTCTGTTTAGAGTTATCTTCAAGTGGTAAAATTTTATAATTTCCGCAGTAAAAATCAAAAATTTGGTGCAAGAAGGAAACTCCTGGTAGGTATTAATTGTATCTATTAGAGCTATTAGCCCTAATTGTAAGTGTATTAAATAACCACAAGTTAATCACCATTTTTCTACTACAGTATGCCAAATGTGCCTTACAGCCTTAAGTTTGTTAACAAATTTGGTATTACTACGTTCAAAATTGTACTTTTCGCAGTTTAAATTAACAGCCTTGATATTACACACTCTTAATAATTTAACACTCACCTTATTCATCATACATTGACACATTTAGAATTGTCACTGCATTGGTACATTTTTGTTCCATAAATCTACAGAAACCAATGCAACTCATTCGATTTTCCTGCATCTGCACACTTTGCTACTGCAATCTAGAAAACATAATGAAACGAAATTTATGAATCAGCAAATAATGCATGTTAGAAGAATACCTTTGTTACAACCACACGATACTAACACTCTCAGGTTATTTGGGAAGGATGGAAGAGTACTTAGTATAGGTATCAGATTTCCTTCCAAATCAATTTTCCACCCAGAATCGGTTACGTCGGGTAACTGTGGTTGTAGTTGTAATGAATTTAGCAAAACTTTAGTTTGATAATATGATCTTAAGGTGAGGGTACCACTATTTTTCGAATATCGTTAAAATTAATGTACAAAATAATGTAATGGTTACTTAAATTTGATTTTTAACATAGGTAATACCAAATTTGTTAACAAACTTAAGGCTGTAAGGCACATTTGGCATACTGTAGTAGAAAATGGTGATTAACTTGTGGTTATTTAATACACTTACAATTAGGGCTAATAGCTCTAATAGATACAATTAATACCTACCAGGAGTTTCCTTCTTGCACCAAATTTTTGATTTTTACTGCGGAAATTATAAAATTTTACCACTTGAAGATAACTCTAAACAGAGTTGAAATATATGGTGTTAATTAATTGTTGTTATTGGCTTATTACCACAATTTTATGAAAAGAAGAATAACAATAGCAGACATTAAATTTTAAAGTCGCTGTAGTTTTATTATGAAATAGGAGCTTTTCGTAAATTTATTTAATATAAAACGCTTCTTATATTATGTACTTAATTATTAAAATAACGGATAAGGTGTATTTACAATAATAATCATAGTATGTCGCAATTCTTTGAATTACGTATAGAATGAGAGGAGCTACGGGAAAAGTGAGATGGGAGACGCGTGCGCCCACTCGAGAGCGCGACTCTTCGCAAATGCAATTTTCGCATGTTTTCACTTTAATTATTTATCTTAATTATAAAGCCCTGCAAAATATAATTCTTGTACCATCGGATGCGACAAGGACGAACCAAACTTTTAAAGAATAAAATTTTCGATATGTCGTATTGTTTTGTAGTTATGACAGTATAAACGGTAAAACGCGAAATTGAAGTGAACTTTAGCTGTTCGAACCGAGATATCGGCCCCGAAAGTTATTTTCTCCATAAGAGCCCGTGTATTTTGCGTTTTCCAAAATTTTTAAACGATTAATTCCACAAAACCAATTACGAATTTTACGGCAAGAAAGTTCACGTTTCCTTCTATACGTACGCTGAATAACTCTTTCGGTGAAGATAGCGCCCTTTGCACTGGACGATTTTGACGGCTTTGGCTTTTAAATAAAAAAATACGCTCTTTCGATCTGTCGAGGTTTCAGCTTGTAACCCCGACCTCCCCACGAAAGTCATTTCTAAGCGTTTTTCGGGGCGCTGAGCACTCTACTATAATTGGTTATCCCGCCACTTCACTGGAGGAATAAATTAAGAAGCTAATCACATCTTTCTACTGAATACCGTTTAAAATTTGAGTTAAATAAGAAAATATTAATTTACAATTAGATTATAATAATATCTATTATCTGTAAATATTATATTAATGAAAAATAAATAAAAAGTTGTTGGGTATTTTGTGAAAATTGTGTTTGTAAGTCATATACCTATTTGTTTGAATAACGCCCTTAAAAATTAAAATTCAGATTTAGTTTTTCAATTAGGTACTCGAAACCTTTCTCGCTGTGATGCCATATATATTCTCGTATTTTCTACCTAACCGTATATTTATAATGTTTAATTCTGTTTAGGGGTGTTTCTGTTTAAGTAGTGATTTAAAAATTATTAATACAGGTTGTAAATAAATGTGTTGCTGCCTATTTTTTCTGCTTTTAACGTTTAATTAGATGCGTAGACATTTCTGAATTAAAAAAACGACGCAATATATATTTTTTAAACATTAATTTTTAAATCAATATTACAAATCGTTTTAGGGGGAGAGAAGTACGTGTTTCGGATCTTATAGACCGTCTTGTACTTGTCGCTTAACTGTAAGATCGTGCAGAAAGACTAATAAAGAACACTTGTTAAATAAAGCAATAAAGTGAGTTTGTGGAATAAACATAATTTCAATTTCTTGAAAGTAGATCGTGTGACGTACAATTTTAAAATGTAGAAAATGCTGCCATACATTATATAATTAGAATAACGACAAATGAGGGATGTCTTGCTTGTATTATGTTAACAATTGGGAAAATTGTATTAAGCAGATAGGTATTCACCTATGTATAACAGTATATAAGTGCTATTTAAGTATATAAGATTCCATTGATGTTTGTTTAATATGTATCTCACGCATTCGAAGGCGTAAATAAAAAATATACATAAATTAAATAAAACAAATATTGAGAAATCGCAAATATTTAAAAAACGGGCCTAAACGTGTAACCTAACTAAAAGTAGAATTTCAGGAAATGATTAACGTCGATATTTTTTCAACTTGATAATATTTCAGTAAAAGTTTAGGATGAAGATATATGTATATAGTAGGCACGCGGTTCAACAAACGTGATTGATATATTTAAAAAGTTTCGTGGTTAGGTCCGAAGTTTTCAAATTTAATTAAAAATTTTAGTTATTTATGTCAATATAGCAAAAATATTTTCGGGAGCTTTAAAAATTTGGTGCAACGAAAACTACGGTTGTACGAAAAATAACGTAGGCTGCGTATCGTTATTTCTTATGATTATCTTTATATAAACTTTGAACAAAAACCGTTATTAATATAGATACTTATTTAATAAGGAGCATGTATGTAAACTATATAATTTTTTTTTTTGAACAAATGCAATTAAACGTATGCCGACTGATAAATTTATAGATATAAAATAATGATCGAATGTGCGCGCTTCAGGTTATTTATTTGTTTAGGTTCTATAGTAATTTCGTGTTCTCCAATTTATCGGTCCGTTTTTCCAAGAAGTAGGGCGCAGGACACAGAGCAAGATTTTTATAAATTCTGTGCTTTTTTCTGCTATAGATTAGATTTGAACTATTTAATATATGCCTTTCTTCGAAAAGAAATTAGGTACAATTTTTTCAGTAGTAGAATAAGTACATATTACTTACACTTTATTGTCGATGTTTTTAATGTTTAATAAAAATGAACAATAGTAAGTGTACGAATTACTGTACGTACCTAATATTTTACTTGTCGTGTTAATCAATACACACGGTTACGCCCTGTCTTGAACTGTGTACTGAAATTTACACTGTTAATCGCATCTCGTGTATGCTTAATTTAGAATACATTTGCATAATAACTCGGAAAGTTCCTTTTGATACCGTGACGGTGGTGTTTTATTTTGATACCGAGTAACCTGCTACCAATTAACGTCTTTTAAATTTTAAATTGGCTACTGAATTCTAAACACTACGACCTTTTATGCTTCTTAGCAGCGGTTACAAACGAAGTTTAATTCGTTCTTGAATCTTACGCTCGGCAGATAGTATATACAAGAGACGTTATTATGATTTTTAACCCTAAGGTCTAAGATAAATTATTACATCGAGGAAATACAAAACAGATTTTTGTCAGAAAGAACCTTTGCATCTTTACATATGTACATATACAGGGTGTTAGATTCCTATGTACAGATTATGTAATATATAGCCGTTCAAACCATCTCGTATATGAAGAAAGAAACTGCAACTCAGGCAGTTGAAAGCTAAAAATTTATGGAGATATAGTTTGTTTTTGTATGTGACTTCATTTTATTTTATCAATTAACTATTTAATATGCATTAATGTACATTATAATTTGGGTAGGTGTCAAAAACTTTAACAAACTCTCATGTTTCGTAAATATGTTTTACAATTTTTACCCAATTTTTTAGCATTTTTGTAATTATTCCAAAAAATACCTCGTATATTTACAGATTGTAGTCTTTATTTGCCATATCATATGTGTGCAGATAAATCGTCTATGAATATTTTTATTTAATCATGTTGCCCATAAACATGTTGTACATGCCTTTGGGCCACCCAAACACAGTGAATAATAAAAATGTTACAGTTGTTCGAACTCGATGATAAAAAGATCTAAAAACAAACGTGCAAACGTTTTCAAAATTCTTAAAATTACTTTAACATTTGTTCAAAATGTTCTCGATTGGTCCTAATACTATAGGTAATAAAACCGTCTTTGTAGCTCACGAGGCAAATCCATATTAAAATTATATCTCCATAAATTAGCTTTCAGCTACCAGTGTTTTCTCTTAATACATTTTAGGTATGTATTAGTAAATTTAATAGAACGCACAAATAAACCTTATTTACGTACATATTTATGTGTACATGTATGTAGGTACATATACGTGTTCGGTTCGAACAATAACAATTTGTCCTTTTTAATGTTTATCGGCTTTTAATGACCCGTTAAATTAAAAAAAAAACATCCCATGAACTACTGTTAAATTTAAAAATAAAAGCTTGTTATTTTTAAATATACTTACAAGGTACATGTTATTTAAAATAAATATAGCACCTAATGTCGTTTGACTACACACATTATCATAGGTGACACGTATCAATTTCGCATTTTTATCGTCACTGCAATTTACATAGTCGTTATATCTATCGGATTTATATTTAAAATTTAAAGTACAGTACTATTTTCAAATGTGTGATATAAGTATGTTTATAGAATTCGACGGACTTCTTTTAATAGAATCTAACTTAAGGGGAGAGAAGTCCATGAAAAAATGAAATTTTGAATTCCCGCTCATTTGTGTTGATACAACTGAGGAACAATACTGTGAAATTTCAAGATCCTTTATCCTAAAGATTTTTAATGAATAATTTAAATGGGTCCGTTTAAACGACCAAATGTGCAAACAAACATTTTTGTTAAGCGAATATTACAATTAATTCTTAATTTTTTCGTTATAAAGGTGCATATTTTAAAGCTCCGAACTTGACCTTTAATATGCGTAATTTTAACGGACGTGCCCTTTTCAAGATTTAAAATGTATATATTGCAAGTATATTATACTTTTTTCATTCATTCATTTTCTGACAATCCAAATCGTTTACTATATATTGTGTTCTTTTAAAGATATCTAATTTCCTTTTACAAAAATATTAAAATCATTTAGTATCTATTCAAATAATATGACCAAACAGAATGCGTTTCCTATTACAATAAAAAATGTTCGATTTTAATAATAGCACCTACTGAAAAACAGAACATGAAACAATCAGTTCGATTGATTTTACAGTCATTCTAATCAGAGTTAAACGAAGAGTCATTATTTACGATACGTTACGTTATGATTTTGGTCAGAACTAAAATAAATTTAAATGGCATTGTTTGACTTTGACGAAAAATAAATTAGAGCTAAATAAAGCGATACCTTCAAATATAATATCGCATCTATTCAAACAATAGAACGCGATGCCCGCTTTTCTTTTTGACTAAACAATGCATTAGTCCTCGCTAAACAATTTACATTTACATTGGAGGTCGTAAAAATTGTTTTTACCGTGAACGTCGAAAGAGAAAATTTCAACTAACCTGCATCGCCGAAACTTTTTCTCTGACCGCTTGAATGAAATCGTCGTGTCCGGCAATTGGACTAGTAACTACGGAAAATTGATGCCATTTATATCGTTCCAAAATGCTCAACATTGCTGCAGTTTGATGTTCCAACGATGGCGCTAGTTGTAACTGAAGGGAAGACTGCGACGCCCGACGTTCTAGTCCAGAATTATCGGCATTCCAGGCTATAACAGGTATTCCCAAATACCCGGCTAATTGCAGAAAGTATTGAGCGGATGCGGTGCTTCTGCCATATTGCTCATAATTCATTAGATAGAGGATTGCAGACACGTTAACCGATAGGAAATCCTTGCACAGGGACTTGAGTATATCTGAAAAGATAACGAGCTGTTAAAAATTGGTCTTCTCTCTGCGCGAAAGATAATTCCCGATGACCTACTTTGTCCCAGCTAAATACAAAAGTAGGTCGTCGTCGAAGCTTTACGGAATAATAATTAGGCTGGAGAGAGAATACGTCAAAGTAAATTGTGTATTGTGGATTCGGCGGTATTTTTTTTTTAATAACATTAACTTATTCTAAACACTTTGGGTTAAAAAAAATAATAATCAGGAAAAAAATGAGTAACGAAGTATTGATGTTAAATATAATAAAATTACTAGTATGATTGTAAGTACAATAAAGCTCGTATTAATTTTTATACAGAAATAAATAATCGACTATAAACGTCTCTGAGCCACCACAAATTGTCACTAACGTCGCGACACCGACATAGATCGTGAGATTGGGGTTGATCCAATCGTTTGTTTGCTTTCGGTCGTACGTTGTCGCTGTATTTTTATTGCCTCCGATTAATTCTCGGATTTTTTTAAAACGCCAACGTTTTCGTAATACCTAATGACTATCTAACAAAAAATTAACGATTTTATAGACATACAAACATATTACTTTTCAAACGTGGTTATATTTCCTTATGTTAGGGTTCAACGGGACTTTCGACAACAATTTTGTATTAAACACTTCCCAGTGGATTTAATAAACTATAGGATTAGGTACAGGACTTAGGTAGGACTTAGTGAACAGCTAAATATTTTATAATAATGCCTTTGTGTAATATTATTTATGTTAGTTAGTCACCTGACTACATTTTTTGTAGGTTAATTCAAACAATTCGGACAATATGGCACGTTAGACCCGACAAGGGAATTAAGGTAACTGTAGAATAATTAACAGGACAAGTACCTACCTAATAAGCAAATATAATATTTCATAGCACATATAATGCATATAAGGTACCCGAACTTAATATGGCCTACCTAACCTTTTTTTTTTAATGCGGTTAATGTAAAAACTTTGTGCTTTATATATATATTTATATATTATAATGTAATAGACCATATCGAAACCTAACCCATATTGGGTTCAGGTGCCTTACATATCTTACCTACCATATTCAAAACTTTAAACTGAATATTACAAACATGCAAATTTAATAACTTTTTATGCATAACGTGAATTGGAATCTATCGTGAATAACGTATACCTTTTAATTAATTATACAGATACCAATAGCGGGCTGGAAGATGTTATTTTATACTTTTTGTGGTATAATAAATATAAAAATTACGATCTGCCATATGAACACGTTATTTAATTTTTTATATATTATAAAATTATCTAAAAGCATTAATTAAAAACCAATGCAGAACTCAACACGTCTACGTCATATGTTTTTTTGATATATTTGTTTAAATAAACAATTTTAACGCAAAGGCGAACGTGAGAAGATAATAATATAGGAGAGCCATTTTGTTTTTAAATTTTTATAAACAAATTTATAATGCTGTACATTTGAAAAGCAGAGCTGTCACAACGGCAGACGTCACTATAACGATTCTTTATGAGTGGATCTTCATTAATAATGACGTCTGCATTATGAGATGATTTAAAGATTTTGGACCTTAGCTCCCTAACTGTAAAGGATATTCATGATAAAGAACTGCTAAAAAAATTTAATGTAAATGTTCCTGTCCCTGTCCTTCTAAAATTCTGCCGTTTAATTTATATTGATTGCCTTTTTCTTAATTATAAAGGTTAGGTACGTTGCAATTGAATTATACGTAGGTTATCACACATATGTCGGTACTTAAATGAAATACCTACAGATAAGGGAAATATGATGTTTCATTTGTAAATTTTTAAAAGATTAAGTACGTAAGTATTAAAGAAAATTTCAAATAGAATTAAAAACCTTATGTATACAATTAAATACTACCTGCGATAAATTTAATTAATTGGCAAAAAAGCAAAAATTTATTTACGTAAGTCAAAATAATTAAATTTTAATTATCGTTAATTACCAGATCTATATTTACAACTGAAATTAAAAGGGATGTTTTTAATTTAATCCGGGGATGTTTAAATTGCATTTTCGTTTCAGAAAGCTCCCACTAATCATTACCTGCTATCAAGTTAAATAATCAATCAGCGATACCCACACCAGATGCAAGTCTCGAAAGGGTAAGTAAATAATAATTTAACTGAATCGTCGATAGAAATTAAAGCGCGAGTCGTAACCAGCCCTTCGTCCCTATCGATATATTTATATATTTAATTAACAACGTAAGTTTCGTGGAAAATTCGACAGGCCATCAAAAGTTATTTCCAATAACATTTTCGACACGGCAAACGAAATAGAAGCAAAGCCATTCGAAATTCGTTCTGTCACGATTGAAGCATTAAATATAATTTCCATTTCAATTTCCAATTCAATTAAATATATCGTATAAACGGAAACTAGTTTATAATAATTACTCACATCCCACAACTTTAATGGAACTGACTCGTCGAGTAGTTTTATCTAGGTATGTACATATATCTAAACGACTATTTTCGGATAAGAATTTTACGATCCTTATCGAAAAATGGTGGAAGCGTGTTGGCATTAAAAATCTATTTTAATCGAATTTTTAAAGTGTGGCAGTCAACATTTATACTGGATGATATGATAAATGATGGTTTTTGTAAACGATTTTTTTTAATTTAACTAATGTCAGTTAAACTTATCGAATTTCCTTTCATTAAAAAGCCAGCTCGTTTAATAACAACTACGTTAGCAAATTCAATACTTAATTAAAATAGTTTTTTCAAAAAATTTAATTTATATTACAATCAATCATTTTTGATTACTGTCAAAATAATTAGACTATCCACACAAAAGATTAAGATAAAGTATAAATGATATACCTAATTAGAATAGTGTTTATATTGCATTCATTTTTCAAGAAAGTTGGATTATATTATTCGACCTAGTCGTATCCTTCTGTACCTATATTATTTTAACATTTTAACAAAAATCGATTTCCAAAAGAAGTGGGTGATGGATTTATATTCAGCTATTGTATTTCTTTCCCTATTAACGTGGGATGAGACTGCCGTAAATTAATCAACTCGAAGCAATAGGACGCGTAAGCTTATTAGAAGGGAGGTAGGGTAGTTAATTAATTAGAATGCGGTATCTGCAGCGGCGTTCTATTTATGTAGTCTAAAGGCCTTATAACTCCCGCTTAATCACAATTTTTAACGTAAAATATAAACACAGTTATTAAGAGTTACATTTTTCATTTTGTCATATAATAACAACGAAAAGCTTTATTTTTCGTCAAATCGTCACCGCGGAAAGTTTAATTTTCACCTTTTAATTTAATTGTGCTGTTTCGAGGTTTGATTTTGTGGTGTTTAATCTTGCAGAGTTATTTCAAAGTTCGACGTAATAGTAAGTATTATAGTCATTAGAGGCAAAACAGGATATGTTAAATTTCAAAAATTATATATTCCGATTTACACGGACCAACGATTCCATTCTTCGTAAAATAGGAATAAAGGATTCTTAAATACTTTGGACACGTTTCGCGCAGAACATAATTATAATAATTTAGAGAAAAGCCAAGGGGCAGATCAGATGGCAGAGACGATGATTTAATCAAATTAAGGACTTTACTGGGAAAATCATTGGACAAAATGCAGAAAACTGGAGCTATTTTACCTGCATTGTTGTTTTGTTTTGTAATTTTTGATAAATGTCTTTGTACACCTCCATAGCTTCCTAAGTTTTTCTTATAAAGACAATACTGCACTCTAACGAAGGAATCTGCTTCACTAAAAAAAATCGCGTAGCTCGTGGCAAAGTCGTAATCCGTGAATTAAATTTTGTAAGGGTTAACTTTGATTTATCAGGAACATCTTCTTCGTGTCACGACGCATAACTAAACCGCGAATAAAGAATTAGGGTATACAAAAAAAGCAGAGTTTTAGCTCATCGTAAATCATCTTAACGTGTGATAATAATAAAAAATCGAATTTTTTTTATAGATAAACCATGCGTTTTAATAATTTTTATTCGGTATGTAATTTAATATAGCAGTGCGTATGACACGCATCTTACCTAAAATGAAATTAATTAAGTCGTTTATATTTAATGTTAGAAAAGCCAAAAATATATAGCCAGTAATCGGTAGAACGAATGTTACAATCTTATGAACATCAATACCTACATAGTTACATTCCTGGTTAAATAATTTTTCAGACTGTTTTCACTGACTATAATACCAGGGATATACGTATAAAGAATTTGATATACAGAGGTTCCTTCCTAGTCGCAACTCAACTATGTGGCAGGGTGTTTTTTAAGTTGGAGTTTTTCTTTTCCACGACGTAGAACTCATCAAACTAGTACATTTTTCAAATAAAATGTTGTCGAAATCTTAAAGATAACGGAACTATGACCATTTGAAATAACATCTAAAATCAAATACAGTCCTGTGCTATTCAAGGAATGGTTTCCATGGCAACCATTATTGTATCAAGAAACGTTTTTATGGCAGCTTTTCCAAGAATAGTTTTTATTTGGTACGAATGAACAAATGAAATGGAACAATACGCTAAAATCTGTGTTTTTAAAATGGCTCATGTTTCCAGTAATAACGAATTAATTGATATGTTATTAGTAAATGGGGAATGTCACCAAAATGGTGCCGCAGCGTCGCGATTGTATGCCGAACGTTTTTCTTCGTTAATTCATCCCGCGCGTTTATTTTGTTTTAAGGGCTCGAGACACCAAACAGCTACAGGAAAAGCACGGTGACCATGCTGGAAGACTTACGTTAGGGCAACTAGAATCTAATGGTGTCAATTTCGAACAGGCAGGCCCGGAATCGTCATAAATTAAAATACTATTAGATTTGCTTTTCCATCATCTTTGAGATTTCGACAAAATTTTATTTGAAAAATATGCCTACTTTGTCGACTTCTATGTTATGTTAGAAGGATAACTGCAACTTAAAAAACACCGCGCAGTTTAAAATAAAAAAGTAGATCGGAAAATTTGTGTTGTTCAAATGTGCCCCACTCTACCCTAGTTAAGAAAGATCTTTCAGGAGAAGTACTACACTATGCATATAAACATATCATACAAGAAATGCTAGATTGAAGAAAGTATTTAAACACAATGACAAGAGTCACAGATAAGCGATAAAGACTTATCCACGGGGAACACATAAAGTATTATTCTCGAGGACGGGACGGTTTCTTTGGTAATACAAAGGAATTCGTGCCGTCAAGCTACAGTTCTCTGTATAATCTCGCTATTAGTAACCCTAAGAAAATCTTAGTGCTAATTATTATTATCATTATTCTTAATAGACTGCAAAACGGCGAATACATGAATGCAAAATAAAGCGTATTATACATTTACAGTTCTATTACTTAACAATTGTATAGTTCAAATCATTTGCAGGTACATAAAAATTTTTGCAAGTTAAAATCCAACAGGAAAATGTAAATAATCTATTTAAACAACTGGTTGTCTTATTTATAACCGTAATTTTCGAAAAAAAATAAGTTAATCTTTAACCCTTAAGAACTCTTTACCGCTACTAATCCCGTTTAATATCCTAATATGGAGTTTAAGTCACTCATGAGCCTCGAGAAGTTTCCATCGAAACGTGAGAAGTATCCAATATTGGCCATATCAAAGAAGTTCTCGAAACTCGAATGAACGTAATTAGATATCCGGTTAATTTCCACATTTCCATTTAAATACTGCATTCCCTAATTCTAAATTCGTAAACGAGACCTTTAGTGTAACTCGTTATAATATAAAGAATGACAAACACTTCCATAGAATATTGAATTAGTTAACTAGACTTATCAAATTATTGTATAGGTAATATCGTTACCTAATAATAATCGGTTATCTCCTATATCACATGTTTTCATTTAATTTTGTTGTATTTTATTTATTTTAAATGTCCACAAATATCCGTTTACTATGTAAGTACATATACCTGTAAAAGATTTTTTTCTAAATATAAGAAAGTTCGCCCACTGCGATAAAAATAACAGCAGCATAATGGAATTTAAGGGAAAAACATGAGCCGTTGCCATCGAGCACAGCGATAACGATATATTCGTGAAATATTAACTACACAACTTCGTAATATCGAACGTGAAAATTAACTTCAGCTTCTAATTTTTATGATATTTTCCCTTATCACCTAAACCTTATTATTTGCGAGCGTTTGTAAACGAAGTAAAGTTTTCCCTGTTGCATCAGCATGTGTCCCGGCTTTATTATCAAAGCCGTTTATTGCCTCTAGGGAAAGATGTTCTATTAGTCTTTTGCACATTAGAATTCAGTGTTGGATCTTCCTCTTGAGACTCGAGTTTTCGGTTTAATTTGAGGCCAAAATTCATTTTAATTAATGTAAAATTTGATATCGAGGTTATAAGAAATTAAGGTGTCTAGGGAAATCTAATACATAAGTTATTAATTATATTTAATTAATCATTCTCGAGAGTGCTATTTTAATATTCAATAGTTTATTTTTACAATTTCCAACTATATATGTAGGTATATACCTACCTATCTATAAAAAAATTCATTTTTTTATGTCAAATTACCCAAAACGTTTACGAATAAATACAACACAAAAACATATTAAGGTGTCTATTGTTTTCCACATTTATCAAGTCGATCTTGTCACTTTTATTTGCTACCCTTTTTTACTTCAATATAATGGATACGTGACATTTTTATCAAATTATATGTTTACAACTTTCACGGTTTTATTGCATACGTGGACCGTGATGTGCTTAATTTAAAATATCCGACCGCACGCAAGCCTCGGTATCTAATTTTCATGTCGCATATCAAAAAACTTTTTTTTTTATTTTTTCTCGAAAGAAATACATTTTTTGAAAAATAATTAATAATTTCGATTAAAATCGAAATCTTTTATCGATTTTCTCGAAAACGGTGCATTCTGTCGAAAATTATAAAGAGACATGATCGGTAGAAAATTTTATGTTGATTCCAAAGCATATTTCACATTACCTATTCAATGATTAATAACGAACATTAGATTTTTTTTAATTTTTGAACGGTCGCCATTTTGAAACGGGTCGATCGATTTGGCTGGTTAACGAACTCGTCCTTCGTTTTCGTAAAGACAATACGCTGTCCAAATTTCAACCTCCTACGATCAAAATTGCGACCGGAATCGTGTCCACAAGACGCGTGTCCATGTATACATTTCATTAAATAGGACATGTTGACAAAAATCTGCATACAAATTTTCAAATTTCACTTTTTCATAGTGTGCGCTGTCGTAACACACGACGAATAGCGTAAAGTACATTTTGTTGTGAGAATCTTGAAAAACCATTAGAAATATTTCAAAGCGGAATTCATTACTCCAAAGGTAGAACGTTTAGAAATTCCCCGAATTCCCATTACGACCACATCAAAAGAATTTTTATTTAAACCACGGCACGATTGCGAGAGGCATGAAATTTTAAGGACACGGATAACTTTTCACTAAAAATATAAATTAAATTAAAAGATGCGTATACAAAATATAATTAATTTAGAATCATAAATCGTATGATAATTTGATAAGTATGATTATAGTACTTAACAGCGTTGCTGATTTTTCGATGACCGTACGCAAGTTACATAAATTGATGCATCGACTTATTTGCTAATTAAATTAAATATAGGTATGGGTTACTATTAGAGACTTGCATAAGCAACTTATGTTCATGTTATAAACGTTTTTTTTTAATTTTATATTTTAAATAATCGACCATTGCTATCGTTCTACGTTTTTCGTAACTGACAATAAGATGAGGTTTTTCTACAAAATTTTGTTTATCTGTGTCTATCCATAGTCAAAATAAATTACTGCCTAGATACTTTTGTTGGAATTTGATGAACCGCGTTTCGACGCTCGCACATATATCGGAACATTTTCCTAAATTATTTAAAATAAGGACGGAATTGTGCGTTACATTCTCTTATGTAATATTCGTTGGCCGGTCTGCTACGTATACGTAGAAGATAATTCAATATGAGAAAAATTGAAAAAGACATCTTAATCGAACGACTGACTCCAGAATTCCAAAACTTCATTACCGACCTAGCCATGGGAGACAAAACGTAAAAACGCCAAGAAAGCGTTGCAAAAATCAAGAATAAACTAAACAGTTTAATCGACGAATCTGACGATGATAAAGAATGTTCCATTCAGAGCTAAACAACAAAACGAACAATTAAAAAAGTCCCCACGCAAATACATCAATCGTTATATAGGGATATGGCGCTAATGTCAAGTTTCCATATCGATTCACTTGTCCCCGTAGATATCAAATTTTATTTATATAATTCTATTGTTTTTTTTTTAAATTAATTAATGGTTTGGTCTAACCAATTAGCCAGTCGAATGTTTGATTATAGTTTTCTGATTAGTATTAGTATGGCGTTCACGAACATCCATGGTTGTAGCGAGATTCGAACCCGCAGCCGTGAGTGCGCTAGAAGGCCAGTCGAGAGACCGATTCTCTAGCTAGGCCACACGGCTCCATTTTCTATTCACGTTTATTCCTTTATTCTTCGTAAAAACTTCTTAAGGAAGTTGCTATAAAGCAATTATTATTTATTTATTCACTTACTAACAATAAGTTATTTTTCTTTCATATCTCCTGGTGCCAAATTTATAAATATTACATGAATTCATAACTAAAACGACTGCTGCATATTCAAATTTAAATTCAAATAATCGCGAATGATATTGACGAAAACATTATTCTGAATGCAAAATTTTTAAGTAGTACAAAATGTCATTTATATATTTTAATTCATAAATAAACAATAGATCAAATATTACTAAATAATATCTGGTATAAAGGCCTTAAAGAAGTTTTTAAAATATTTAATAGTACACATTAATCAAAGTAACCAAAAAACTTTAACGCAGATGGTTTACCGATCGAATTTAAAATATGATTTAGTGCTGAAAGAATTTAATCAAAAATGAGAGGTGCAGAGAAATGCAGAAAAATTGCGTTTTACGCGGTGCTTTATTGTTCATTACGTTTTAAACGTATAAAACGACTCCATCGTTTCATCTAACGGTATTTACAAATACTATTACGCTCTTGATTGCAGACGTATTTCGGCAGCTTCGTCGTAAGAAAGCCGCGCCGCGATGAAAGAAAAAATAAACGTTATTTTTCGTTTTGCGGTATTGTTAATACACATTTCCCGCAGTCGTTCAATTTATAATAATATAAAAATTTTCGTGTTCTAGGTTCGAATTATGTCGGTTCTTTGAATGGTATCCGTTGAATTTAAACGGTGTAGATATTTATTTTTTCTTTATACAATAATCTCCGAAGTTTATTGTAAAACATAAAGTTTTATTTTTGTAATATACATATAATACCACATATTGAGCCTGTCAAAAATACCAATAAGGTTTCATTTGGAGATTTGCCTTCGTTGTTTTTTCTTTTACAAGGCAATAAACTGACAAAATTGGATTTATAGTTATTTGATATTTTGATATTTGTGCATAGTTATTTGTCAAACTTAGATTACACATTTATTAATGTTTAAAGATTTTGCGGCAATTTCAAGCAAAATTTTAACTTTTAAATACTACACATATGTATACGGAAAAGTTTTTTGATTTGCATTTTAATGAAAGAAGTCTCGCAAACTTTAAAATAGATACATATCTACTGAAAATTCTAAGAAAATGCAAATTTTCTTTAAATATGTATGTATTATTCATATATTCTACTAGGTGATAAGTTGTTGCTTTTGTTTACATTTGATACTGAATACTTATAAAAGAAAGTATGTAGTAGATACCTGTGTACGTTACATAATTTCAATACAAAATTCAATACTAGCATCAAAGAAGTAAATATTTAGTAACCTTTGAAGTTTTGATATTCTTAAAAAATCCACAAAGAACGCCCGTTTCCTTAAAATATTCTCTGTTATCTTTAACCAGCCACACGAAAAGTTCACCAATTTTTATTATACGCAAGCAACCCGTAATATCATAACTATGGTTTTAAGAGAAATAGCTATTGTTCAAAATTAACGATCTTGTTTTTATAATAAACATTCATTTAATCATTTATCTGACGTCAAAGGACTAAAAGTACTTTAATTTAATTGACGATTTTCCCCAAAGATATATATATATATATATTTTTACATTTATTATCCAGTAATAGTATTGCATTAAGGGAATAAAATGATCAACATAATTTATCTCTTTCTATTCAGAAAACATTTTTCGAAGATCGTTTACTCCATATTATGTTTTATATTTCTCATATATACAATAATTTCGAGAATACTCTAATGTACAATCATTTTTCTCTAATTTATGAAACACTGTCAAAGTATATATCTACTTATTTACAATATATATAAAATGTGTAGTAAAACTTATACATATGTATGTTACGATGAAATTCCTATTAACGAATTACTTATATTAATTTTTATCTATTAGCATTTATAATCTCTAATAAACAAATAATAATAAACTCAGCTTTAATTACTCTTTTATTAGTTGCCAAAACAGACAACAAAATGCTTAATCGCCGGTTGCACCAAATAAATGAATTATTAATTAATCTAAGATTAAGTTATTATAGTTATGCTATAACCAAAGCTTTTGACCAATAGGAATTCATCAATAATCGATTTTCTCGAGTCTCGAATTAATTAATTATTGTTTAATTTAGTTTGGTGGAACCGGGCCTAAGTAAAATAAATCAATAGCAAGTTGAATTAAAATAATAACATCAGTTTAATTAATTTCCAAGCCAGAACGACTTTTTGTAAAATCAAACGTAATTCGAAGAAATTTTCAAAAAATTTATTGGAAAAATAGAAATTGAAAGATTTCAATAACTTATCGTTAGATACAAGTTAAAATTGCTTGCGGGTGATTGTGGATTTCGAAAGGTTACACCGGCGATAGAACAATTCTCAACAGCGAGAGAATTTTACGATAAAGCTTTTTCTATCCTTAAAAAAAAAGAACTTACAAAGAATATTGAACAACACTTTGAAACCAACCTGATATTGGAACAAGTGCAAAACGATGTAATTGCGTTACTTAACTGTGTAAAAATGTTATTTAATACAAACCAGTATGAATAAATTTTGTTATCGACAGCCACATCTAATTCGAAGATTTTATTGAGAACATAATGGAAAATCAGCCACTAAGGACGACGGTTTTATCAACCTTTAGTTGACTACCGGTTTACAAATAAAAGGTTACGGCAAAGATTTTATGTGAATTTCTTATAAAGGTAATCAAGTAAAGCTCGCCCAGATTGACAATACTTTGCTACGGGTGATTATAATTAATGGCATGATATCTATATCACCTTGAGTGATAGGGAGTTGAATTTTGATAACAATAATTAATACCATATTTATTAAAGGTTACCGATTTTTGATTTTAAAATAATTAAAAAAAAATCATTTGGAATTGATGCAATTTTTTTAAAAATAAACTCGCTAATGGTGCAAATGGCGCTCTAATTTAATTGGTATTTGTAGACTTCAAAAAGCATCACTACAGCTAGCGAAAGGGAAGGGATACAGCTTCCAAATTCATCACGATTTATTCTAGCGGATATCGCAATTCTTTCAACTACAATAGGATCGGACTAAAATTAAATTATTCGCTGCGTCGCGCAGATAGAATATAAATTTTATAAATATATGTAAAAAATATATATAAAACATAAAATAACATAAAAAAATATAGCTAGAGCATTATGCAGAATGTTTTTGAATTAATTATCTTGAAAAAAACTACAGCTAGGTGGGAAAAAAAAACCTAAATAATAATGTTTCTAAAGTTAATAATTTATTAGTCATTGCGATAATTAATTTTAGTTTTTAATTTTTTTCATTAGAAAATAGGAACCGGAACTAAATCTGCCTTTTGAACTTTTCTCTACTTGAATGTGATTTGGAAGTACCAAACCAGGTGCGCAATTGTCTTATGTATTATTGTTATATAACATCTAAGGCTATTCTGCTTGGTTACCCCTTGTGTCCCTTATCTAATAAAGCTTAAAAGATTAAATATCCGCTGGGAAGGTAAACTAATCAACGTATTTCTCTAAGAAAAGAATTATATGAACGTTTCAAAGACGCATCTGTGCTCTGACATCGTCATAAATAATCTATTATACTCGAAAAAACATTTGTACCTACTTTTAAGGAAACTTTTAACGTATGGGAACAATTTTGTCGAACATTATATCCGAAAGTTGGTTATTTACGAGTTCGTTAGGGGGATCTTATGGGTTGCACGGCGGGACTTTTAAGAATAGTTCCTTATATCCGGAGTTTCGCTATAAGCAGGTTCGTTATAAGCAACTTTAACTGTATTAAGATTTTAGATATTGAAAAAAATATAATTATTGGCGCGTTTGGTAGCCAACCTACGCAAGCAGGAAATGCGTGGGGCAGTATGTGTTCGATTCGCAACGACACATCGATCCTCGCGTATGAATCCCAGCATCTCATAATTATCACGTTAATTTATTATTAATCAACAAATAAAGTGTTATTCAGTTAATAGCGTTAGTCGTCCCTGACCTTGTTACACCTAGACATAACATAATAAAAGTGTTTTATCGAAAATGGTTCATATTAAAATTCATAAAAATGCTTGTAACGAAAAAAAGGAATTTAGAAAATTCACCTTAACACTATAACCAAAGGTTTACAATAATTATTTTTATTTTTTTTTCAATTTTATTTTTAATGTCATATTTTGAAGTTTTATTATTTCAATTTTTTTAATTTCATCTTTTCACAATTACTTTCTTATTTTGAGGGTTATTTTATTTTTTTTATATGCGAGGGTTTCAGATGTGACCAAATAAGACAGGATAATTATTTCCTGCCTAAATTATAAATGGCGCTCGCAACACCCGCACATTTTATTGTTTCTGCGATATCTTTTTTTTTTCGAAATCGAGTTTTCCTTTAAATGGCCAATTTTTCTAAAACGGTACTCCATTTTGTCCAAAAACTGTATACCTCATTTATGTCACTAAAGTGAACTATGTCGGAAAAAAATACGTTTAAAGTTGCTCGACTGCGAGTAATCTTTTACCCGTTTAAGTTATATCGTTTTATTTAAAAATATTATTATTACTTTTTGGTCTCTATATGTAAAATAAAATTGTCAAGCTTGACTCTTTATTTATATTATTTGAATGTAATTAGACACTTGGTTTTTGTTTTTATTTCTCAATAAATGTTGTTAAAGACGATGTGTTTGTGTGTTCTTTTTATAGTCGATCACAAAAATTCGATTATTTTTGCGTGTGTTTCAACAATGATAATTTTCTAGCTATCAGGTTATCGAAAGTTAAATTCAATAGTACACTTTTATGTTACCCAATAATAAATTAGTTTTAAATAACTTCGTATTTGGCATCTTCCTGCAATTCTAGAAAGCTTTTGCAAATAACATTTTTGTGTATTTTCCAAAATAATGGTACTTTACTCTTGAGCTGATTTCTTATTTTTTAACGTCCCTCGTTTACGAAAGGTTATATTCAAATTTCAATACGTGTATTTTGAATTTGGAATTATACAGAGATTTTTACGAAGAATAAAATTTTCTGAGAAATTTCAAATAAAAAGTTTTTCATTTGTGTCCAACTTTATGCTGGTCGCGTATAAATAAATATAATGATAACAATAAACAATTAACGGAATAATAATAACAAATCAATTAGATAAATGTTACTTCTTAATATTAGTGCAATAGCTAATTAAATGAAGCGAGAATCCGGACCTGTACGCGACGAAGCGAAGATTGGCTCTATCCCAATTAGAAATGTACGCCTACCGTCTCGAATCGCATAGCTTGTACATTACAATTGTCATTTCCTTCCTATTTTGAACTTTACTTGCCTTGTTCCAAGATTCTGTCGCCTGGCCTGATAGTTTACTTAGTTACTACAATTTTCTTTAAATGTAATATTGCCTATTTGTTTGTAATTTTGTGCGAGAAAACTAGTAACTGAATATCTATTATGATCGATATTCCTAGTCTTCCCACGTCAACCGTCGGCCACACTTTATAAAAGTGGCCCTTAAGGTCCGTTTTTCAATCGCCAATTAACTCTGACCATCAATCAAGCACAATAGAAATAATTGTTTCTATTAACCATTAACTGGTGGTGATTGCCTGATAGACAAAGTTAACTGGCGATTGAAAAACCTACCCCAAGGACCTGCAACCGAAGGTTAACATTACATTAATTTAGATAAAGTAAAAATTAAGTTGTTAAATATGACAACCATTTGATTACGTTTACATACTTTCTTACATACTTTTTGTCAGCCTTTAGTTTCTGAACCGGTTGTCGACCAAAGGTTTATAAATCCGACTGACCATTATTCCACTATAAAGGTAAACTGGGGTACATTTTAAACGAGTCAATGACTGTTTCTCTGTTGCGTGACAACGATTTGTTGCGGAGTTTTGCGCTGCGATGCGACCCGCTGCGCCCCGGCATAATGTACGCTTACATTAACAAGACATTTCTAGCAATATTAAACGAGTAGCATTCTGTAAGTCAAAAAGTGATTGTCAAAAGTGAACTTGACACTTTAAAAACAGGCCTACAGATAACAAAAATCCTAAACAACTAAAGGCTTTCTGCTACATATCCCAAAAAACATTTTTTTTTTAGGTAGGGCTATCAAGAACGTCCCAAAGCGATAAATGTAACGTTTTGTAAAAACGATTATAAAGTTGTAATGTGTGATTCGAATTTAACCCTAATCAAATACGAATGAACTTTTAAAAAGTAATACTCATTGTTAACGGTGCACCAGCTCCAATCAAATATCTATGCAAATCGGTACATGTGTAATAAAATATAAAAGCCATCACGCCAGAAGTTTATGGGATTCGGAATGGAGAAAAAGAATTAAGGGAACGAGTTCAGTTCAAACAGAGCCCCAATATAGTAAGCGAAGTAATAACTTCGGTACTCAATGTAATGCCCAATAGTTATCGTAATTTTTTTATTACAAACCACATGTGTACTTAAGGCAGTGGCGAAAATAACATAAAATTGATAGGTTTAATAATTGGCGGCGAAGGTCGGCTTATTAGTAATTTTTATGATGCATAAATAATGTACTTTAAAAAACTAGGCTCGTACTAACGTAATAGTTATAAAAATTCTAAAATTGACTTTTGACCATCAAATCAAGCGTTTGGGGCCAAGGTTAATAAAACTATCTTAACATCTAACATTTAAAAAATAGAGTTAAGCACTAACAACTTTACTAATAATAATAAAATCAGTAGAACTTTTCTAATTACTAAAAATATAACAATATGTACCTAATATTATTTAGTTGACAAATAATTTCAGAGCGAACTTAGGTTAGTAGGATACCTTATAATTCTTTTAACAAATAAAGTTGCAAGTTGAAATTTTTAAAAAATCAATGAAAGTATAGGTTAAAGTTCATTCATTAGGAGTTGGTAATTTATTATTTTGGTTGGGCAGCGTTAAATTTCGCGTACTTAAGTAATGGCTAACTTTGAATAACAACATGAAGAAAATAAACAAAAGCAAGAATATTTCACGTTAATAGCCCCCTGTTTTTTATTTATCTATAATAAGCGAACTCAAAACCGTAATTAAAATATTAAAATATAGCCCGCTTGGCGTAGTGTAAACGAACAATTTCTTCGCCTGTTATTAGATAAAATATTTTAAAATTTGAATATCCATCAAAAATCTTGATTATGTATGTACTAAAATAATTATCAATTTTGACCTGCTTTCGGACAATAAGTTCTTGGATAACTAAACTACAGTAACGGCTAAAGTTTGAGAACAATAAATAAATTGTTTAAACCGTGTATAGGTAATTTTTTTAGTTCTAGTAAATATTTCGCATCTATCTTGAGTATTTATAAATGGATCGTTTTAAGATCCATCTCGAGGACATAATGGAAGTCTTTCAAACGGGAAAATATGGGAAGTAAAATATCAAATTCACGCCGGCAGTTCAGGATGAGCTATTTAAGAGTCCTTTGTAACATGTTCCTCCTTTAAGTTGAAGGACGTCCGAGGTAAAATAAATATTTTCACCGCGTTTCTGTGTGAAATTTCGTTTATAAATGTAACGCACTTACACATCATTGATTGCTCCGCGATTTCAACTTTGACGAACGAAAGATCTCGTCCGCGATAAAAAATTGAATGTTCGTTTCAAGAAAAGGGCGCATTTTCCGCAAACGTGCGATTTATATGAATTTCTTATATTTCTGCGGCTTCTCAAAGGAGTTTCAAGATTTTCACAAATACGAAGCCTCCGAAATTGTGATAAAAGCACAATAACAATAGTTTACGACGGTTGGTTTCGTTTAAGGTTTAAGAAGCTTTCCGAAAATATAATTATATATAAACGTTAAAGGTTAATGTTGATATATCGAATAAAATACGTAATAATTAACGAAATCGATTTCGTAAATCGTATTTTAATATTTTATCAAAATTTATCAGATAGTCAAACTCGATCGATTTGCTTCCGTTCTATTTTCCGCACACGCCAATGTTAAATTAGACAAGGCGCCGTTAAATTAAACGAATCGCGAAACGGTGCTAGATATTCTATTTGAGATAATATCATTCTGTCAGTTTTTTTTTCTTTATTACAGATTTCATTGGATTAAAAGTGTAACATTGAACGACCGTTCATTTTCTTTTACGACGTTTAATTTTCTAAGCTGAAAGCCTATAAATCATATTTTTTCAGTTCTGATCGTTCAAGATTCTGCAGTTAAAGCTTTATAGCGGCTCGTTTATAGACAGACGACTGTAAAAATATCAGTTGCAGTGTCAGCTGTAAAAATTACCTTCGCGACTTTATTGAGGATATTTTTATATAAAAAATGGTGCTAAGAATGAGAATTGGCATCTTTACTTGAAAATAAATTACCGAAAGCGCGAGTGCTTCTGAAACACATTTAATTTAGAAGTAATAAAATGTAACTACATTTTTTTTAAGTGAAGAATTTTTAAGAAGTATTAAGGAGAGCTTCACTTGTGCGCCCCCACCCAGATTCGTAATTTACTTTTATATTGTTATAGCACAATTCATTCTTCGTAAAAATCTCCGCACCGTTCCAAATTCAAAATGCACATGTCAAAATTTAAATATAACCTTTACGTATACGAAGGACGTTCAAAATTATGAAATCTTAGTATTTTATATTAGAATAGCATCTTTTATATAAATTTTTGAATATTACATACATATGAGCTCATACTTTTTAAACATAATCGAGGTTTGTAGTTAAACTATTTAAAACAATGTTTCTAACAGCTGTAGTACTTTTATTTTTATTAGATTTTAATTAAGGAACAATAATTAGAAAAGAGGATTTTACGAAGCTGCACAATAATGCACTACAGGGCGTGTTCAATAGAACACTTTTCAACTTTAATCGTGTTTAACAGTGTAATTTTGTCATCTAATCCCACAATATTTTTATAGCACCATATAGAGAAAAGATGGTTCTTTCAAAAAAAAATTCAAAAAAATATACAGGGTGTCATTTAACAACGAAAAATTGCATATTACTGCTCAAATCTCATTAGGCCTTGAGATAAAATAAATGCACAATAATATACTACATGTCATTCTAAACATCTTTTGTTAAGAAAATATTTTTCTAACGAACTAATAGTGGGGTGTTACTCTCTTAACTCATCCTGTATAATTTGTATTTAATAATGTAATACATACCTACATGCAAGCGAAATAGTTCAAACGTCAATTTTTGAGATAGAAATAACTGTATTGCGACAAAACGTATTTAATCGAATTAAATAAAAGTGCTAGGGATTTTGAACAGTTTCCTCAATCTATGCATTTCCTTTGTTACGCATTGTTACGACTTGTTTTGTCAAGTTATAATAGAATTACAATTAATTCTACAGAAAGTTGACTCCACGTGCTTAATAAACAATACAATTTCTTCCTTGATGATAAATGTGTGCGAATACAAAATTTTGAGAAATTTATCCATTTTCGCTAGAATTAAGTAAGTACTTTATTATGACGAAAATTTAATATTATAAACTTTAGTTATTCTATAGTAACAAAATATCATATGGCTAATATTTTCTTAACGCTCTGCTAGTAGTTACGGGCACGCGAAAAGTTGCTTTCAACTTGGCCTTAACTTAATCAAAAGTTGAAACATGTAAATTTACCGCAAACTTTATTATTTAAATTGAAATTGAAAGTAATATGTTCTGCCATTTTCTTCTGTCAGGAAGAAGATAAATGCGATTTACCTACCTACCCGAAATAGGGTGTTTCTTGAGTACTTTGTCCTTACGCATAACAAACGGAATTAAGTTAAGCTTGGTTATAACGAAACATTTACTTCTTGGCGTATCTATATTTATATTAAATATTTCCAAAAAATTTCTTCTTTGAATTGAAAGTGATGACAATACTAATTTTTTTTAGTAGATAAGTAAGTAAGTATGCGTTGTTGTTCGTATTTTTAGAACATTTATTTAATCAATTGGTATCGGAATTAAAGTCGAATTAAAATGGAAATCCGTGATACCTATTTTAAATAAGTCTGTTTCTAAATACTTATTAAGAAGACGAATTAGCGCATTAAAATGAATTAATTAATATTAATATAGAGCGATAAAGGGAATAGAATATGAAACAATTAAGGGCAGCTCTTAAATTTATTAAAAATGTAATAATCCGAGATAACGAAACTTGCCGACAAAATTTATACGTTTTATTGTTAACTTGCTCATTAAGAATGCAGACAAAATACAACGTTAAAAATAAGATAAATTTTAATTTTATGGAACATAAGTAGATATTTTTCTTCTCGATTTGTTTGAGACTACATTGGGGTATTTTATAGGCACAATTTTTACAGTTCAAAATGTGTAATTAGTTGAAAAATCGACTTAAAAGTTTTACATTATAGGTTACATTAACTTATAACTAGTATCAAAACTTAAACTAATTGTAATCCTATTATTAGTCGAGAACGACTTTCGTGAAAAGTAAGAAAAAGGTTAGTTCGATATTCCATCGATGATCATATTTTTTTAAGTTTTCAATGTATACCCACCTATTATGGTTCAATTTCGCAGGCTTGCTTATAGAGTTAGTGTTTTTCTACACTCAAAAAATTATTGTACATAATATCAATGAACACCAGTTATTGACTTTTTGATCATTGATACAATGAAAAGTTCATTAATACTACTAATAGATGTTTATTTTTTAATTTCCATGTTCGTAGTTCCAATGTTATTATGTTCATTAGAAACTGATGAACATATTTCATAAATTAATAGATATCTTGATTGCTTCAACGACTCTTTTTCATCAATCCAATCATTACTTGATTGTATCTACGAATTTCTACATTAACATCATAACTTAAAATTTACGAATTTAAAATATCATATTAATGTAAGGTCGTTTTGAAATAATAACTACATTTATCGTATCTATGACTAAGATCACTAATATACACTATAAATACAGTTGATTATGTATTTTTTAAATTCTATATATAGAATAATCTAGGAATATTAACGGTTTCGCAGAAACAGGATAAATTCAAGACAGTGCATTTTGAAAACTCAAACTAAATAATTGCAAAAAAATTATCACGACTTTTACATGTTAGAACTGTTATAGAAAAATATTTCTAAAAACAGTTTGTGTTTGTTATTACATATCAAATTCCAGAGAAACGTGTACAAATCGATTTTTTTCACCGGAAAAATCGATTTGTATTTCCTACAATCGACAACATTGAACAATAAAGAACTAATAATCAAATTTTCTATGTAGGTATATTTGAGCGATAATTAATTGAAACATTACAAAAAATAAATTTGCTATAGAAACAATATACATAAACATTGTCCTATTTACAATGTGAAATAGTAACTGTACTCTTTTAATACAAATAGAACTGTACATTGTAACAATGCAAGAATATTCTTTTATTTAATGAACACATTCATCGATACAATAAACAAACTTTGCATTTCAATGGAATAATTTATTGAATTTATGTAAGAATATTGATAAAACTAATAAACACAGTTATTATCACTATAAATCAAATTCATATTATCTATGTACTAATTTATTAAAAAAAGAAAGCTTGTTCATTGGAGCAGTCAAATTATTCATTAACGTAATGAACTGCATTATAAGGTATAATGTATAAGGTCATTACACCAATAAACGTTCATTGGGTAATGATTTCGAACATCAAGTAATCTTTGGACATACGTTGTAATGATGAAATCGTACTTTGAACGAAAATTAATGAACGCCAGTTCTTAATATAATGATTTTTTTATTGTATTTACGTACTTTTTTGGTTGAGTGTACGACGTGCAACACAGGTATATGAATGATAAATTAAATATCTAAGGCCCGACAGACATTTCTTCCCACTTTCCGTTTTACCCGTACAGGTCTAATTGTACTTTGTAATGTAACACGGAATCCTAATCGCAGGGCTTCGAACTGTATTTAAAAATAATAGTAATATAGAATAGGACGGAGTCCTGGAGTACCTGGTCATTTATTAGTGGTGGTGTAAAGTTAGCGCCTCAACTAAGAGTTCCGTGAGTTCTGATTAGAGTTCCGGTTTCATTTCAAAACAGGTACTGTAAGAAATTTTTTTAATTTACCTATAAAAATAATTCTGCCTACTAACATGAAAAAATGAATTTTAAAAATGAGCTGCTAACTTCACACTCAACTTAAAAACTCGACAGAGTAGCTTTTCTGAAGCGTTTTGGCGAGTTCTAGAGTTCCTGAAAAGGGCAGTTTTTCGACATTAAAAAAAAATTAAAAAGATCACACTTCACGCTAGAGGAGTTCTGAATAGCTCATGTGATTACTTGAGAGGAGTTCTTGAGAAGTTCTGGTGACAATTTTTGGTAAAGCTCAAATAGTTCTAAAATAAATAATTTTGATCGCTGTTTAAGAATATATTCAACCTCAGTCGGTCGTGTAATCAGGTTTCTCTTATCAGCAACTCCAGAGCTGGGCAAAACACCGCAATCTCCACCTCCCCTCTTGGCCCTCCCGTACTTTAAAGAGAGTGAGAGTGAATATTCTTTTTCGATTCTTTCTTTAATAAAATTAAGGTACCCTGCCAAAAAATGTTGAAAACACAACTGTTACACAATTAATACTGTACACCATTAACCCGACAAATATTGTTATAAATAATTCTAGAAAGTAATCTATTACGTGAAACAGAATTATTAAAAACAAGTTGACGTAATCGACCCTTTCGTGCATCGTGTCCACTGTAGTGGACACTAAATGCATGGAAAAAAAGGAATTGTTTCATTAAATTATTTAAAACAATTTTTAGTGAACAGTTTTTAATTATTTTATACAAATATTACGTATAAGAGGGTTAATGATAAAGTTGTATAATATAATAAAAAAACCTTCAGGGTAATCTCTACATTCAAATGTAAAATGCACTGTGTTTATAGGCCCGCTCTTATATTAAAAATGTTTACATTTTATTATAACATAACTCGTTTTTCTGTTTTCCTTAAATTTGAACGATTTCGTAAAGTTTACAACATAAAAAATTTATGAAAAAAATATAGAGAAACATGAATTGAAACTTTGCGATTTCATTAAATTACAAATTTTTGTGTTTTGTTTGGTTAATCAAGTGTAAATTTTCGTAGAAACTGTACGCCGCAACGCGCTATTAATAATATTATATTTTACCTTAGTTTACCTTAAAATTAATTGGCAAACGTAATATGAACTCGTATACGTATGTTTTGGGTTTTTTATATACCTATAGTACCTATAGTACCATATCTATAGCATAGCCAAAAGTAGATGTAAGTGTGGGGGCGAGACACCTAGGTACATACATTTGTATTTCAGACATGTTTCTAATGTAAACGTAGTTTAACTAATGCCATGTAATTTTAATGAACTAATCATAATTAAACTTCATTATCGTCTCTTGTCGTAAATTGTAGGTAAGCAACTCGAGCGTAATCCAGAAACTAACTTTGCGTGGTTCGATTGCAATTAGTGAGACAATTGTAATTTAAAGTTTATTTACTAATAGCATTAATTTCGATATAGGTATACAGATGAACTTGTTAAATAAACTTATATTTCGAAGAGATCAAGAACTTTTATTTTAATTAATTAAAATACCATATCCGAAAATGCCTTTGAGAATAACCCGTGTTAAAACAAATCGTTTTACAATGTAATAGAAAGAAGGTGTCATCTGAAAAAAAAAGACTTAACGCTATCTTGTAAATTAACACAAAATTTCCCGACAGAAGACACTTTCCCCGAGCTTACCAGTCCATCAATCTAAGATCTGGATTAGCGAATGTGAGCCCGGAAACGCGTAACAGTCCAAGGTGACATATTCGCTAAATCAATTTATTTAATAATTAATTTATATAACATTTTACTTCGTTATCTAGAAACAGTTTGACTAGTCTAAATTCACCTCATCTACATAAACCTAAACTAACCTTATCTGCACCGGTCTAAACATTGCCTCATTTACCCTAATCTAAACTGACTTCGTCTGCAATAGTTTAAACTTGCCTCATCTACACTAAACTAACCTCGTCTGCACTAAAGCTTAACCTATACTAATATTTATTGTAATGAAGTTGACGCAATCAGTTATCATATTTTCCATTTTTTTAATATCCTTATTAGCGTTGAAATGATTGTATCGATACGTCTTTGGATTGAAATGGGTTCGTGTTGAAATGATCGCATCGATATGTATTTTCGTCTAAAGCAGCAGTGCACCGTACAAAAATTAGTTACCTAAGTATGTATATGGAGAAATTTGCTATACAAAAGTTCGTTATGTGGTCGTTTAACTGTATTTAAATATACTTGGGTAAATAAGTATGTCGGTTATTAAAAAAACATTTATTAGGAAAATTTTTGTACAACGACTTATTTTAGCACCAACTGCGTATCGTCATTTACGTAAGAGAAAATCGCACTTTCGAATACCTACGCTGCATAATGTATAAGTGATGGATAAAACTTTTTTTTTTCAGATAATTTCTAATACCGATTTTAAATGTTTCGAGTCTATCAAATTGTAAGAAAGTTCATACGAAGAGGTATTTATGTTAGTTTGACTAGTACAGAAAACGTTCGTAAATAATAGATAACGCAATATACGTTGAAAGGCTTTGAAGGTTAAAAAGGTGACATAAGTTTTATTGTGAGAAATGTCGCGTCGTGTTGGAGACGACGTCACGTCGGAATTAAGCTTGAAACAACGTTTTGGTGCGAACATGATAGTTAAGCAGTTAAGTACTTACGCTAAATCAAAAAGGGAAAACAGTGGCGTCGGCGTCGCTGCCGTCTCGTCAATCAAGAACTGGTCTTTTTGGAACGTTTTTGTGATACAACGCATTAAATTACCAATAAAAACGAGATTTTTCATAAATATTGGTAGGTATAGTCTATCCAAGCGGCCTGCCAATTAATGCGTCGTCAATAAAAAGTCAAAGATTGTATATTTATAATTCAGTTCTATGTTTGATTTACCTGCGTACATATTAGATGGTATAAAGAACGGCTACAGTTTATTAAAACTGTAAAAATAGGAGGTACGAGGTGACAGCACAGTGTGATACGTCATCATCTTGTAACCCTTTATTGGAACTTATCTTGGATGCCGTATAGGTGTTGGATAAATTCATACACACATATATGTAGGTACAACATTTCTTTGTTAATATCAACATTTATTCAATATTTCTTCATATCTACGGTGCGTCGCGACGCTGCTCGGCGTATATCATGAACACTTGATGTAGAACACTTAAGGCAGCAAAATAAAAGTAGGTATTCAGAGAAAGATATAATTGCTCCACATGAGAAACTTTTTCAGGTTAGTAAAGTAATGTAAAGTGACACTTTAAGTGACGCTGTAAAACATGCAATACATTTTAAAAGCTGAGTGGTTTTTTAGCAAACTATTTTTTACATCATTTTCTTTAAAATGTTACAAAATAAAAATGTCGTGTAAAAATTGTTTTAAAATTCATACGCCCTCTACCTATCCCTACCGTTAAAAACGAATAGTTTTGATTGAACAGCATCGAGACTACGATCGATTGGTTGTGCAATAAAAAAGATAAAACACAATAAAGGAAAATCTTATCAACATTATTTCACAGTTGACTTCAATAATTTAGATCGTTTCTCTCATCAGCTTTCACAACTGCAAAAGCTTGTTAGATCTATATCTTTAACTGGCAAATATATATATATATATATATATATATATATATATATATATATAAAGGGTTTTCCAATAGGGGCGCTCGAACTTTGACAGTGTATAGCGGCCATGTTGGTGAAGCTACAGTTGTCAAATTTGGAGGTTATAGTAATTAATGTTGGGCAAATCACCATGGAAAGATACAGTGTTGAGCAACGCGTGCAAATCATTAAACTTTACTATCAAAATGATTGATCAGTTCGAACTACGTTCCGTGCGCTACGTGATTTTTACGGTGCACAAAATCGTCCTGTTGAGTCGACTATTCATCGTTTGGTGAACAAATTCGAATCAACTGGTTCAGTAAACAAATAAACAACACCCGTACGTCGTGCAGAAAACATTGTTGTAGTGAACGAGAGTGTGCAGGATAACCCGAGGCAGTCAATTCCTCGTCGCGCCCAAGAACTTGGCCTTTCGCAGACCTTAACTTGGCGAATTTTGCGTCGAGACGTTTTGCGTTTTGCCTGCACCCGTACAAAATTCAATTGACCCAGGAGCTGAAGGTAAACGACCATAGGCAGCATCGAGCATTCGCTGACTGGGCTCTAGAGCAGTTGGAAGTGGACCCCGATTTCGGACAGAAAATCATATTCAGCGACGAGGCCCATTTTTGGATGAATGGCTATGTCAATAAACAAAATTGTTGCATTTGAGGAGATCACAATCAACATGAGACCCATCAGTTGCAAATGCATCCAGAAAAAGTTACTGTTTGGTGTGGATTTTGGAACGGCGGGGTTATTCGCCCGTACTTGTTCCAAAATGAAGCTGGCGCCGCCATAACTGTCAACAGCAAGAGGTACAGGTCGATGATATCCAATTTTTTGTGGCCTAAATTGCAAGATATGGATCTCAACGACATGTGGTTCTAACAAGACGGCGCTACTTGCCACACAGCGCATGCAACAATGGATCTTCTGCACGACAAATTCGACGGCATGGTTATATCTCGTTTTGGCAACGTCAACTGGCCACCGAGATCGTGTGATTTAACGCCATTAGACTTTTTCTTGTGAGGCTACGTTAAATCACGGGTCTATGCGAATAACCCGCAGACGATTGATGCCTTAAAAGTCAACATAACCAATGCCATCACTGATATCGAGCCCGATTTATGCGGTCGAGTCATCGAAAATTGGACATCTCGGATACGCGCCGCCCAGCGAAACCGTGGCAGCCATTTGGCCGATATTATATTCCATACATAATGCAATCGAATACCCTTTCAAGTAAAAAAAAAAATTAATGATATCACATACACAACTTGTTTTATTTAAATTTAAAGTTCGAGCGCCCTTAATGGAAAACCTATATATGCACACACACCTTAACTTAAAAAATTAAATAATCTTTAAATTAGAAACAGTAACCTTAAAGATCAAAAGCGAATTTTATATTTGTAAAGCATTCGCTAACGTAAACGCCGGCGCCGCACATTTTTAAGAGGATGTTAAAAAAATCTTAAAAGGTATCCTCCTAAAACAGAAAGTCTTAATAGTGTAAGCAATTCATCCATTTCATATTCAGGCTTCTTTGATCTTTGAAAACCGACATAAGAAAATTGAAGAACGCAAATAAATTCGGGAATTTAAAATCAAAGAAGCTTATAAAAAACTTTTTGCTAAATTTCAAATTAAAAAAAAAAATACTAACGTGTCAGACGAAATTGCCGGTAAAAATGATTAGATGTGAATTTAGTCGAACTTATCGTTAAATAAAACCATCATAAATAATAATTTCGAAGATTATAATATGAAAGCATTTAAGGTCCATTTATGAAAGAAAAAAAACCTTTGATAAAGGTTTAAATAAAAATAAAAAATTGGTTTGTCGAAATTGAAACTAAACATATTTCACTGAAAATGAACTTTAATATGGGTTGTATTTAGGTAAGTACCTACCTAATCATCACACGATGACTAATAAGAAATATTTATAATAATTATTATTAATTTTAAAATATTAGTATATTATTTTAATGACCTATTCGGTATATTTATGAAACAATAAATTTCTACGAAAAATAACACCGTCACAAAGTAAAGATGGTTTACTATATTTTTAATGTCGACAATTTTAAGAAATAAAGAAAAAAAATAAAAAAATAAAAAAATATTTTAATAAATTTTCCTTTGTATACGAGATAGACTTTAAGATATTGTTTAATCCATATAATGTAGACCGCGTCTGTTTAATTTGCGCCTGTAATCGTCAATAACTTGAAAAACTTGAAGCGTAAAAATTTCAGTAGATACCTAATCAAAAAACGGAAGCATCGAATTAAATTTTATCTGTTGTCGTGACCAGTGAAGTGTACTGAATTTCGTAAAACTAATTACTGATAATTAAATTGAAACTTGGTTCTATCATGCGTGTATCTGTAGAAATACAATTTTAAGTCTGGTACAAGAAATTTAATAGAAATCTTTGTAATTCAAATAACATAAATCGTTTCAAATATATTATCTAATAAAATATATAAGTAAGCGCATTATCTAGTTATTGTTAATAGTATAGTATAGTATAATAATTCACGATTCATGTTGAATTGTCGCATTATCGTCAAGATTTTGAAGGTGGAGATACCAAAATTGTCCCAAAAGAATTACCGTTAACACTTTTAGTGATTTTAATTTTCAGATATTTTTTTCTTCACAAGATAAGTTCACCAGAGTTTGAATTAGGTAAATACGTCTAAATAAGAAATATAAAATTTGATTTAAAAAGATTAGAAAATCATTTCGTTGCAATTTTTCTTGCAAAAATACTAACGAGTTGACAAATTGTACGGCGCATGTACAACAAATTGATGAGTTATTTAAAATATACATAAATAACAACAATAACAGGTGTGTGCTTTAACATCCATACTTCGACACCGATTCGTTATTGGACCTTTGATGGAAATAACCCCTTTAAATATCGAAAACATTTTAAAATAATTTCTTATCTGGCGACGGAACATTTTAGCTTGTCTGTAAAGTTAATCGGGGCATACTTATCTTTCTAAAAAGAATTAAGCCTTCGATAACGACGCGGTTCTTTTAAAATCGAGACTTTTCGAAGTTGTTTTATTGTACTAACGACGCTACTTTAACTCGCGTTCGAAATGTCCGTTAATAAAAGTTGCAGCTTTGATCGATCAATCAAAATAATTTAAGAGCCAATATCGTTTAAAACTTCATAGAAAAGAGAAAACTCGCAAAAAATTAACTCGAAAATTTAGAAAGTATGTCGCGGCAATAGGTGTGTTTTCAAGAGATGGTTTTTCCCTCAAAAATAACTCCCCGACAAGATTAAGTTTTTAACGCCACAATAGAGCGAATTTCTATTGTTAGAGATGAAATTCGTTATTCGTTCGAAATTTCTGTCACAGCTTGAAGTAACAAAAAATACTTAAATCATTGTATCCGTAATTATATCACCTATTTGTGTAGCGTGGATTACACATTTAATAATTCAAAATAATTCAGTCGAGGGTACTTTGTTAGCTGCCCATGTACTTCAATAAAAGGTGACGTGACTTATTATCGGTGGAATAGGTTCCTAATATCTATAATAGGTATATACATATTTGTAAAAGCAAACAAGGGTACATCAAAGTTTACGTCATTTGTTCTATCGATCTTACTTTCATGTTTTCGTGCCGAAGACAGTCAGCTTTTACGGTAAATTTACTGTCTAATTAAAGACACCGGTGAGAAAATCGACAGCTACCTTCCCTATAAATTACTATTTTTATGTCAGCAAAAAGCAGCAATTCAACGCTTTTGCCATTTTTTGCGGATTTAGTTCGTATTAGAGTATGTCGACGGATTGTGAAAAAGTTAAAATTAAACGATTATTATTTACTCTTATGTGATATTGTTTCCAGGTGCGTAAAAGGAAAAACACCGCTACAACAATAGGCTAACAAATCTGAAGCCATAAATTAAACACGCGTTGGCTAAGCGTCGCCCATAACAAAGTGCTTCCAAATTATAGGTTTCATATTTTTTAGAACAGCTTGCGGTTTAAACGCAAGAAGAGGCCGTATACGTGCAGGGATACGAATAAGGAAATTCACCACATTTGCATTATTTTATTAAAATTTATGCGCATTGCAACGTTAAAAGACCATTTTTTCGTATTAAAACGCCCTTATTGTTACCTCGAATTTAATTATTTTATAATCGATAAAGACAACAATTCGCATATTATAAATTCTGCAAAGGTTCGAGTAAAATAAACATTATTTAACAATAAAATGTTTAGGTTGGCGATTAAAGAAATGACCATAATATGTACGAAAATTGTTCAAATAAAATACCTATGGATTGTGCAAGCGATTCCGTGTGGCGTCGCCAACGTTAAATAATGAAACTTGTTACCCCAAAAATTATATGTCATTAATACAGAGAAGTGTGAAATATTGTTTATTAAAAGTGTAATGCATATTAACATTACGTATTGATAATATATATGAAAAGTAAAAGCAATAGCATTTCGCAAACATGTATTAAACAACGTTTTTTCCAAAATTGTGTCCCAAAATTCGTAAAATGTAACAAGTTTGACATTTACGATTGATTAATTTAACGTTTAATGATATCAATGCACGTAATTACATTACTCTATAATTATAATGTGTTCTGACAAATACTAAATTCTGAACTCCTCGATGCATTTTAATTTAATCAAAATGTGTAGGTACATAATATAAAATAACCCAGAAGCTCCTACAGATTTTATCCCAATTACGTCACACCTAAAATTTTAGGTATAAATCCAAGGTTAGTCGAACTTTTAATTTTCTAGGAAATTGATTTAAACTTCCCATACGAACGCTCGACATTTCGGTTCACAGAATACCTTATGTCGCGTAAATGAAACAATGGCAATGATGTTCATACTTTATGACAGTTTTCGCGAAAGAGCATTTACTGTTCAATTTGAGGAATTCTAAACTAAGAAATAAAATGTTTGTTTGTGACAACTCGAACTGTCGATATCAAACTGATCGACTTTCGCGGAGTAACACTAACATCAGATGATATCGAGGCTTCCTTAAGAGAGCTCGCATTAAGGTTCAAATTCGCAAGTTTTACAGAACTTTCGCTAAAGTTTTCAGCCAAAATAGTAATTTTGGAAATTCGATGCTTGCACCATTATTGTTAGCGCCAAACCTTCGATAAGGTGATATAGGTTAACCTTCGCTCTAAAGCGAATGTAGTTGTTAGATAGCTTTGGTGGAAGAAAGTTCTATTGTTGAACAGCTTGTATTAATAATTTTTTGGTTTTGTTAGTTTGATTTTGTGGAAAAAACGTTTATCTTTGTTAAATTTCAGGATTCAAAAATGCCATTTATATGAAATGTAGTGAAAATTGCATTGAAGAATTACAAGAAGCATACGCCAAATTCTATAATTTAAAATAATATAACAGTGCAAAGATCAAATTTCCAAAATTATTATTTTGGCTGTAAACTTTAGCAAAAGTTCCGTACCTATCCTACTCTATATATACGACGATAAATATTTAAGTGTACTATTTCTATTTAAAGATGCATTTTCTGAAATCTAAATGCTTTTGCATTGAAATGGTGTGATCTCGGAACGTTCTCATACCTACATATAAATAGCCTGACGTCGAAATGGTAAGATACATACATTAGAACGGCCGCGTCGAAATGGCAGCAGTAAAATGTCCTAGACCCTATATCGCACTGAACGTTAAATACGTCATTAAAGACAAATTATTGTCAATTTGTTTAAATTTAAGGTCTTTATTGATTGATCAAGTTAAATATTTGTAATTGATTTCATACCGAGCCATTTCATTTTAAATCGACTACCTATAAAAGTAGTTGACCGCAAATTACAATTACAATTTTTAATATCTAAACTACGAATAAGCTAATATGCCGTTTAATGTAATTTGTGATGCTTCTAACAATTATTTCATTTTCTTAAAATTATTTACCTATCGCATTATGGCAATTAAGATATGAGCCGTCATTTAAAGTACATAATTTTTTAGTACAGCGTTAAGTGCCAATAAACATGTCCTTATTGGTTCAGTAAAAACCATTATTAATGTTTTAGTAACTAAAGGAATTCCATTTAATTGTGCTCCATTTTATAAATGACGAAATTATTTTTTATGACATGATATAAAATACTTTTTGGGGGTTTTGGGTTTCCAGTAATTGTAACATTTTAAATTACTTCAAACGATACACGTATTAATTTAACACGAATTAATAGTTTTTACAACAGTCATAGTGAAGTACTTACTTATTAGCAAAAATCTGTAGTATATTGTTCACAAAAGTACAAAAAGAAATGGACACTTGTGGACCAAGTGGTTCACTCCTCCGCCTCATCAGCACGATAGCGAACGTACTAATTTAAAATATAACGTACGACAGATTTTTTTTGTTTTTTTTATTATTCGAACGAGAACTTTACAATTTTATACCCCACTTACTTTACAAGACTTTTTGCATCATACAAAAAATACAAAGCTTTGCTTCCGTTCAAGTGCGACAGTATTTCAGCTAAACCCTAAATATTTATCAGCCTGTCGACTCGTACAAAACTAATGATGTCCGGACGAAGATTTCGGGCGGCATTAAGAAATAAATTTTCAATTTCAGAAGTAACCGATAGAATTGCAAATACGTCTTTATTGTCAAATTCGATTTTATCTGAAAAATAAAAGTAAAAATCTATGTTTTATGATCAAATTAGAATTTATCGTTTTCAGTCTCCGTCCATAACTTTAATAACCCGATATAAAATTTGTATCGGAACAAAATCCCGATTTTTAAATCATTCAGAACGTACCTAATCAGTAATTAAAATGAGAAAGGTCTCGTTAAAAACAAATAAGTAGGTATATTTTATCGTTAAAAAATAAAGGATTTACGTCCTTACGTCCTACACGTTCCGAGCATCGCACCGTTCAATTTATTCAAATAGCTTTGTCGGAAACATCATTTAAATGTATAAAAGAAAAAATGAACTCGGCTGCACAATCGTTCGCCAGTTGTAAAAAGCAAACATTAAATAGAAGTCAAAGTTCCTTTCCGTATAAAGTATGAAGGGGAGTTTCGTTTACAATTAGGAAAGACAAAGAAAACATTAAATTCCACAATTCCGTGCGGAAAAGAAACGTTCAGAAAATTCAAAAAATTACAAGTCGGAGTCAAATTGAGTTGTAATTATGATAAAACAATTAATTATTCGAAAATCGATTTCTAATATTAAAAAGAAGCTTTTCTAGCGCCCCGTAAAAACATGTCCGGGCAAAGATAAATTACATACTAAAGCGACGAAACCTTTTTTTTTGTTCTTTAAGCTGATATATTTATAAAAAATCGAGACGACCTAGTTTTTACTCGTCACGTTCCAACGCACGTTAAATTAACTTCAACTTTATAAAATTAGGATAATGGAATTTCAAACTAATGTAGTGCAAGAAACAGGGGTGTTAGCGAACAGCTAAGTTCTTGTCTAAGCGATTTTCCAAATTAATTAAATGGATTTCCCGAACAACTTACTTAGAACAGTCTCTACATTTTATATCAATTTCTAAATGTCGATTTGAATTACTTGGCATAATTTATTGGATTACAAAGAATTAACGAAGCTATATAAATATTGGTAAGAAAACGGAAATTAAAAATCGCAAAGGGGCTTTTCAAAAAAGTTTCTTTGTAACTGCTTTAATTAACTTTTTTAATAAGTTAATATCGTGAAATCTACGTTTGCTTAAAAAAAATGAAACATGATCTCTTTCTTCGTTTTAATTTTTTTTTGGTCGTGATTTGAGTTTTCTACCTTGTTCTATTTCAAATTATTTTATAGGTAGGTATTGTTCGAATATTTTATATATATATATATTACATAATATTTTAGATTACCTATACCTATTTAACATTAATATAGTGTTTAAAATTCAAATGCCGTAACGTGTGATAAAATCTAAAACGTTAAAATTTGATAACTTGCAGAATTTTATGCTATTAAATACATAAACATTATTCAGTTAGTTGTAACGAAATTATTCGAACTATTAGATTTCTACCTATAAATAATTTGTCTATTGCGAGTGTTTTCTGTTTTTAGGCCGTATCCGACAGTTGATCGTAAAAGAAACATTATTTCCGATGTTATTTTTTGTTTGTTGTCGAACTTTTTCTCTTTGTTTTTAATTTAATGATATTGCATCGTTGATTGTTGGCCTACAATTATGTTTTATTGTAGGTACGAATGTAGTATGTAGCGTTAGTAAAATGATCAGAAACATCCATATGGTTGCAGGAAAATTCGAATCTCAAACCGTTGGTTTACTAGGAGAGCGTCTAATCCACCACGTTCTCCTAACTTTCACTTACAAACAAATAAAATTAGTCGCGAATAAAAACAAGTGAAATTTTATTAGAATCTCGCATAATAATGTATAATTTTATTTTTAATCACGATATCATTACCTATAACAATTAAAAAATTCTAACAAAGTCTAGAAATATGTTAGTAGAGCAACACAGGGCAAAGTTAACACACAAAACAACAATGCTGCAACATTTGTAATCAGAGGGTCATACAGTCAACTCTCTCTTGAGTGCCACTATCAATAGTGCCACTTCCCCTGATTTTCGCTCGAGCTATACCCCCACTCTTAGGTAGCTCTCGAGGCCTGAATTCCCCTCCGGAATTCCAATCTCTCTCCATCAATAGTGCCACAACGAAAAGTCGAAAAAATATAGTTTTTATAAAATACAAATCTTTATTTTATGTTTGGCACGTCTTTGGCAACAATTAAATAATTATAAATATTATTATTATAAATATAATTATAAATTAAGTATTTAAAAGTTATGTCAATTTAAAATTATAAATTTAAATATGAAACATCGCAAATGTAGAACACAACTGATTACGAGTTTTCTTGCATCGTTGCGAGTGGCACTATAGCAAGAGAATGATGCGAATGGTGCGAACAACTTCGAGCGGTGAAACATGCAGAAAGTGGGGGAACCGCTTTCCTGAGAAAAGTCCTCGAGTTCGAAACATTTTTGGCACTCAAGAGAGAGTTGACTGTAATAAGCGAGGTTTATTTAACGCCATACTGTCTATTATGCGTATAAGAAAATAATGGAGTCATATAACTCCTAGTAATAAGAAAAACGTGTTCAAAAAATGTCACTTTGCCCCATACACCGGGTAATACTATAAAATAAAATATCCTCTGGTTCTGGAGTCCAAATATAGAAATACCTCATATTATCCGAAAATATCGTCGGTATTTTTTGACTATTGCAGTTAGTTGCTCGTGCGTATTAAATCGTATGGCAACGTGTGACTGCAAACATCAGCAATTCCGGCCGAAAACATTTGCATGGCCACAAGTTACTTTTGTATTGATAGATCTTCATTTTAGATAGTGTAAAATATTTTATTTATCCGTTTAAAGGCACTTCAAAGTAATTACAGTAACAAAATGTCCAATAAAAAAAATTCCACGTGAAATCCATTAATACCAAAAATATGCAATATTTATTAAATACGACATCAACCGTAGATATATTATATATGTATGTATACCTATATATCTTGAAATGACTGTGGTACTAAAATTTCATTTAAATAAAAGATCAGTAGTCTACGTTAACATTCAAACTTTCAAATGTTTTCAAGATAATAACATGAAAGAAAACGAAACGCCGATATATATGTTGATACGCAGTTACATTCCTATTCACGGATACATTCTCGATGCCGTGTGTAGCTGTATGAAATATTCAGACCATATCGATTCGTCCCGATAAAGTTTCAGATCCCACATTTTTTGCATTAAAATTTACTCTTTGGAAAGTCCCACATCTTTTCGATAACAATCAGCTAAAAAAAAGGCGCTTTCAAATCTACAACTGCAAGTCCAAATTAAAGTAAAATTAATTAAATTAAAGTTCTCATCGCCATCAAGTTTAAGATTTAATGGTAGGTAAATGAATCGCGATAAACTGAAAAATGGAAAATCGTCGTAATGCAGATTAGCACTAGAATTAACTTGAAGCCGTTATAAACAGAAACCATCGTGAAATTTCTTATTGTTAGCTAAAATTATACGACGAAGGAAAATTTGGCCGAATCTTAAATTTAATTTCATAAAGTGTTTAACCGCCATACCTTAAGGTACTCGCACACTTGTACATTTTTGTGGAGCAACTTTTCATGGCGCAATTGTAAAATTGCAAGTTGTATTCACACGTAACCAAAAATATGTCTAAAATGGCGCCATAAATGAATTGCGCAACTTAAAAGTGGCACTGGCGCTTTTTAAAGTTGCAAGACTACTCACACACAATTCGACATTTTTCGTTGTGCAACTTAAGCTGCCACTTTTAATATGTCGATACCTATAATTTTATTCGTTGTTCTTCAGTGAATGTTATGTTAAACGGTTCTGCTCTCACATTTAAAAAAATTATAAAATTATTGAAATATAAAATATGTATTCTGCCGAAGAAGATGATAAAATACAAGCCGCTGCTTGCTTAGCAATTGTTTTACTGCGAAGACGACACAGAAGACGTCAAAACCGTACAAAAAAAAGAATATGGGTGAAAGAATGGATTCGAAATCGTGACCGCTATGGAGTAGTTAATAATTTATTGCAAGAATTACGAGATGGCGACGAAGTGTTTTATAAAAATTTTTTGCGATTATCCGGGACCGATTTTGATTATTTATTTAAAAAAAGTCACCCCATTCATTAAAAAAAAAGACACGTTTATGAGAAAAGCGCTGACTCCTACTGAACGACTAGTTGTAACATTACGATACTTAGCAACAGGTAAGCGACCTGTAAAGGTTGTATTAAGTAAATGATTGTTTGTTATTATCATTCTTGTACAATAGGGTATAATGTATTTTTATCAGGTGATAGCTACCAGTCACTTATGTATCTGTTTCGTATACCAACGAATACTCTATCACTAATAATACCGGAGGTCTGCAAAGCCATTTATGACGTATTAAAGGACGACTATTTAAAGGTATAGAATATTAAGTTTTATTGATATCTATGAAAAAAAGTACAAAAACAAAACAGTTGTTAATACATAGTTATGCGTAAATATATTTACATATTATTTTCCGCAAAGGTTATTCCTGAATATTGTGATTCCAATACTTCAAATGTGTTAATAGTAGACACGTCATCATAAATTTCTGGCGACGAATTGCTTTCTGATGACAATAGTAAAGATGGAGAATGAGAGATGGATGCGGTTGATGATGGCACTGTTGCTGGTGAAGGAGAGCAAAGCTTATACAATTTTCTTGCAGCATGAGCTGCAGTATTCGCTTCTAAAATACTTTTTAGAATTGCACTTTTTAAAGTGAATTGTACATCTTCCACATCTTTTAATAGTCGTAATTCATTTGCGACATATTCTCCGAATACTGCATATTCGTCTTTTACCGTTTTTGGCGCATTCAAAACTTCAACACAACGGTTGATCGCTGCTAGTTCTTGCAAATCGATACTATTTTGTGCTCTTTTTCGTTTTAAAGATGTTGGTACGTCACTTAATGGTGAGTGTGAGTGCGATTGATCACGAACCTCGTGCGGTTGATCACGAATCTCGTGAAGATGATCATGAACCTCGCGAGGATTATCATTTACTGCTCTTTCATCATTGTTATTGCTAGTATCTCCATCTCCATCAGTAATGTGTGTCTCAGAAACAGTTCTTGTAGTCTGCAAGAAATTGATTAGAATTAATTTTTATGTCCAAAATAACTTTCTCGAAACTATTGTGTACAACTGCTGCACTCATTTTAATATAAAATAACAAATGACTACTTCATGTTTTTATTTGTTACCTAGATGCCAAATACAGAAGCTGAATGGACGACAATAGCCAATGATTTTAACAATAACTGGAATTTTCCCAACTGCATGGGAGCTTTGGACGGAAAACACATAAACATTAAAGCACCCCCAAATAGTGGCAGTTTATATTTCAACTATAAGGGTACTAACAGTATTGTGTTAATGGCATTGGCAGACGCCAATTATAAATTCATTTATATCACCGTTGGTTCACCTGGGCGTGATTCTGATGGTGGAGTGTACAACAATTGCTCACTGGCAGGTGCAATTGCAACTAATTCACTGAGTATCCCAAATCCACGACCTTTGCCTGGACGAAACATACCAGTGTCATTCGTTATAGTAGCAGATGATGCATTTGCATTAAAACCATATATCATGAAACCGTTTGCTTTTAGAAACCAGAGCGTAGAAGAAAGAATATTTAACTACCGTTTATCTCGTGCGAGGAGAATTATCGAGAACGTTTTTGGTATTTGTTCAGCTCGTTTTCGAATTTTACGAAGAAGTGTGGAACTGTCACAATGTATGTGCAATTGCCACACTTGATAACTTTATAATGTCACGTAAAGAGTCGGCAATAATATATGCACCTCGAGGTACTTTTGATGTGGAGAACGACGATGGTGTTATTACAAGAGGCAATTGGCGTACGGAAGAATCCTAGTTGATACCATTAGAAAGAATGGCAAGAGGAATAAGCCTAGCAGCAAAGAATACACGTGACGAGTTTAAAAATTATTTTTGCCGTGAAGGACAAGTATCATGGCAACGGCAATATATTTGATTTTGTAAGCACTACCGCACGACATATGTACTATTTTAATAAATAAATGATTGCTTACCATTGAATCAAGTGTTTCAGTTTTTGAACTATGCTTGAACATAAACTGTAGGGCGTTGTAGAACTCCCATTTGGTTTTATATCTGTCAGCTGCACCGTCCCCGCTTTTCCATTTATTTATCTTTGAACGTTCGTTGGTGTACTGTGTCCGCAAACTATGAATTTTTTTAATTTCTTCCATTGGTAGTTTTAAAACGTCGGCGATGGTAGAAATTGCTTTTCTCGCTTTATACGATCTCGAAAGTCTGGTAATTCCACATTCCACAAACATTGTCGCTCTTCAACTAATTGTATCAACCGTAACGTATCTTCCGACTTCCATTTATTTTTACTAGGGGTAGTCGGCATTATAACAAAATTATTATAAGAACTCGATGCGACGACCGCCGTTAAAGTACACGTAAGCAGAATTGCATTAAAGCAGGAGTGGCGCAACAATTCATAACCAACACGTCGGTCAATTTTAATATTGCGCAATGTTACTATTTCTCGTTGTTCATACGTGGCAATTTTTTAAATGTCAGAAACACCCAAAGTTGCGCCACATTTTGAAAATCGCGCAATTTTTAAACTTGCAAAGTTATTCACACATTGCAATAATAGAATTGCGCCATTTTCCAGGTTGCGCAATACCAAAAATGTACAAGTGTGCGAGTACCTTTAGTAACATAGAATGGAGAAACTACGGATAGCTGTAACTTCCAATATAAAAATAAATATTAATATTTTTATTGTATTGGTCAGCATATATAAATCAATAAAAATCAGTTTTTGACAATATAAAATTGACATTTTCTTTACACACGCAAGCCTATCGCGAATCCATTTACGGCACTTTGTAAAGTTATCCGGTTTCGCCTATGAAAACAAAACGGTTTTTCTTAATATTTACTGTCAGATAACAATAACCGTTTCGACAATTTAATGCCGAAACCCTCTCGAGAAGCAAGAGTGAGGGAGACACTTTCATCTTTTAAATTCCATTGTTACCAAAATAGGACGGCGTTGAATAATAATAATTCAAACAAACGTTCAAAACGTACGGTAAGATTTGGCAATTGCAACCGCCGTAATAAAAGGACTGATAACATAAAGAACGCGATTTTGTATTGTAATTAAAGAAACGTTCTTGAGTAAGTTAAATTTGAAATTTGTATTATGATTTAAATTACGCTTCATTTGCAAATATTTATGTAGATTTCCGTCGAGGTGCGTCGGTAACACCCCCTCCACCCCCACCCCCATCACCCGACTGCTAACCACGAAAACGATACACATACCTACCTATGTATACTTGAAATTTTACGCCGTTATTTTAACTCACAATCAGTCCAATATACTTACTTATAAAACAAGTTTAGAACGCGAAGGAAACAATTAAAAGAAACGACAAGACAAGTAAAAATAAATCAAAATTTATGAAGGGGATCAAAATTAACTTGGCAAGTTACTTGAGAAATAATTAATTAACGTCGACAACTCTTTTAAGCGATGGAAATTTAAATGCTTACTTATATTAAACGCAAGGCAAATATTGAACTTAATGGTGGTTATTTAATTAAAAGATTTTAAATGTTTGGATAATTGTTTGACGACACGTATAATTCGATTAATGTGTCGTTGGAGCTTTTCTGTAGTTGAACGAGCGAGGGCTAACATTTATTTTTGGGGTTTTAATGTCGATGGATGGTATGGTCAAGAACAATTTAATAGCACGCGTTTCTAACTATTAAATTTAGTTTTTTCTGATTTTCTCATTAATTTATAATATCTATTACCTCGCCATTATGTAGGTATATAACAGCAATTAACGCTGTTTATAATAGAATAGTATTCTCGAACCATCCGCCTACGTAACGTAGGCGAAAATGACGTTATAACAATGAGTTTCTATAGAAATCTATTTGTTTTGAAGTTGAAAGGATCAAGAATAGTCTCCCAGGGGTCCAATTCTCAAACCATTCCCTATCATAACGTATGCGAAAATGACGTCATAACAATGTGTTTCTATAGAAATGTTTGTTGTGACGTCATTTTCGCATTCGTTGTGAACGGTTCGAGAAATGGGCCCCAGGGGGACAACTTTTGACCATTCATCACTTACAAAACGTACATGAAACAATGACGTCACAAAAATATATTTCTATAGAAACCCATTTGTTATGACATCATTTTCACATGTACGTTTTGTAAACGAATGGTCAAAAATAGCCTCCCAGTAGATACTTATCCAAATTAATTAATTTTCTAATTAAAACTTATTTTAAAACTCAAATTTAAACAAATGTCTTAATTTAATTTTTAAATTACCTAGATGTATCGGAAACTTTATTTAAGTTCGCTGCGAATAATTTCAAATATTAACCACTAAAATAGAAGTTCGTGCGACTTAATTGATAATTTGAAAAATCGCTAGACTACCGAAAATTTCCATGTAAAATTTTAAACAAGAAAACAAACTCTATATTCTAAAGATAAACAACAAGAAAACAAACTTGTTTATCTTTAGAATATTGGTAAATCTGAAGACACTTCGTTTAATACAGCACAATTTATAAAAAATAGTAAGAAAATTATTTAATTATACATTAGTTACATTATTTTAAAATATAGGTACCTACTAGTTAAAAATGAACACCAAAAAAATGAGATAAACTAGATCGACTATGAGTGCACGCAAGGACCTGGGTTTTAATTTTATAATTGCTCCATTATTTACTAAAAGAACTTCCCGCAACTACGACTCCCACGAGTTTAATTCACATATTGGAATGCGGTGCTAAGATCGAAACGTCCCTCAACTATGAGAACTTACTCAAATTACTTCGAACCTTAAACTTTGTAAACCATTAACTGTTAATTTCACAAAGTTCGATAAGTTTATTAGCGAACACCTCTAAATTATTATTATTTAAGTATTATTTCTGTATAAATTTATAATAACTCATCTAAAATATGTTTCGTAACCTCGATTATTCAAAACCTATGGAAGACATAAACGGTTTAAGTTTTGGTGTTACACTGTTTATTCATTTGAAAGATGCTTATATAATTATTTAGAAATAGACACATTAGCCGCTTACTATGTAGAATGATGAAGATCGTCGACCGATCCATCATTGCGTCTCGTTTTAACAACAACAAATCCTATTATTTATTATAAATGCGAAACGAATTAGTATTATTTAAACAAAGTAATGATACAATAGGATATTTGCACATTTTCTTGATTTTTTGCTAAATATTTTATTTAGACATAGTCGAATTATGGCGTTATAAAATTTGTGTTATTCGATTTTGAAATTCAAACTATTTTCGAGCGCGCGAAAATGGCATGTGACGTAAAAACGCGGATGACAGCTAGTAAGAACAATGAACGTTCGCTTGAGTAACAAAAATTTAAAAAATATGAACGAAATATGAACGCTCTCGTAGCTCTCGTCTGCGGCGATTAACCCCCGTTCGGTGATTTCATTGATGTAAATGTGATGTGACCAATAGGCGAACGTTCTGCTTGACGCGAGTCTTATTTGAATTTATTCAAACTTTAATTTGCAAAAATGCGTTAAATAAGTAATTTTATTAAAAACTGTTTTCACGCAGTTAAAATAAATTAAAATCTTTATTTATCTACTTTCGTTAGATTTAAAAATTCATGCAAGTACCCTATCGTTGTTCCAAAATGTAACTTTATTATATACACAAAAATAATTTTGTTTTTTATTACCAGACGTCGGTAATTGCGATGGATCGACTTTTATCGTCCCCAAAGGCACATTAATTAGATTAAAATTTAATATATAAGTACATTTCCTTACAACAGATGTGAGGTACTACATTATTTCCAAAATTCATATAATTTGGTGAAGAAATACTTTAGTTATGACGTCTTAAAGTTGCCAATACAAAAACAAGCAGCAAAATTCCACAATTTTCGTGAAATATCTAACAAAATATCCAAAATGGCTTTACGTACAAAACTGAAATTTTCACCATGCAATCTCAAATAGTGGATGAATACTCAGTAAAAATTGTATACAATTTAGCCTCACCGTTTTTATGATATAACCTTTCAAATTCAGTCGCCAGAACTTTTTATTTCTATAATAACTTGTAATTAATGTTTTAAAAAAAAACTAGAACTTTGAATATAAAAAAAAAAATATCTTCTTATTTTCACTTTAGAATCTATAAATAGGTAACTAGAGGATAAAATGGGAATACCAATAATACGTGCACAAACATTTTATCGTGAGACGCAAATAATCAATCAAGTTAAATCCGCCTTTCATCCACAACGCATCTATATTTTCCTATAGAATTTCTTTATTATTTTTTCCCCGCATTTTTAAAAGATTCGTCGATTTCACCCCTTCGCGTTTGATTATATCGAATCTTTACCGAAACGATTACCATAATGTTTCGTTGTTCCCTAAGACACATGCGAATAAAACATCCAGGTTTTAAAATACTCGAATATTTCCATTAAATCATAAAAGTGTAGGTATTTTTTGTTCAGTGTCATAGTAAATAAATGAAAATTGAAAAGTACTTGTTTATAGTTATGACTGTAATCTATTAATACGTAGGACAGGTAGGTTGTGCAGGCATGTTAAGCATCCAGTTTGTTTTAGTTGACAGATGATAGGGTTATTTTAATTTACACCAATTATACCTATGACTGACGATGAAAGTATCTGAAGTAATCCTAAAATGATTCAATTTCACTATTACCTATAAGTAGCTAAATGTAATAGGTATTTACATACCCCACAAAAACTATAAGTAGGTATACACATATAAGTAATAATAATTTTTAAGTTTTTTTAACAACAATCGTTTGTTGAATTTTATCGTGTCATGATTTTCCTAAAATCATCGATCTATGGACGAATCACAGTTCAAATTAACCATCACAAAGGAAATTGATTTGTTTTATGGTCCTTATGGTCATTTTATGGTAGTATTTAATTGGTTTCTCGTGTTAAATTTGAAGTAGGTACCTATATATCTAACAAAAAAATGAAAGGTAACCCTGACGTGGAAAAGAAGAGCTATGTGCATTCGTAAAAGTATACAACACGATAAAAGAAAGTGCTGTTCATTATTGTCAATAAACCTATGTGTAAACGCATAAGTAGGTAATTGAAAATAAACAGTCAGATGTTATCTCCGTTAGCGCAATAAGTAATGCGCAAACAAATACAAATTGCATTACATTACATTGCAAATATAAATTGCATAATTAAAGTGAATTTACATTTACCTACTTACAAATTATTTGGAAATTTTAGTGAATCTTATATTTCTGCCAAACATTCAAAACTGTTGGTTTACTTAATCGTTGAAAAAAAATGTAAATTATCTATTTAATCAAAATAGGTGGAGCTTTGATATAATTATCCTTCTGGAAAATCCAAATTCTACAATATCTAACAAATTACCAAATTATTTTATTATTTAAACAATTAATACTAATTATAATTTGTCAGTAGTACTTATTTAAGGAGTCGTGTTTATTAAACTAAATTCCCTTTAACCGAACATTTACGTTAATTAATTTGTCCGTCCAAAATATATTTGGATAACAAAATGTACCCTTCGAGATATAGACGGCGCGGTGTATATTATAAAACAATATAAATAATATTAAATACTTGTAAGTCCTTAAAGCATTTAATACTAACAATAAAACGTTTACTCACTAGAATAATTTACGAGCGGCATTTTTTAATTTTAACTGCCACAATTAATCCCATCTTCCTCTTTACTCGAACCATTTTTATCATTCTTAACATCAGGTGCGACATATAAATTAATATATATATATATATATAACGTTTAATTCTCGTCGTGGTCCTTTTATTTTTTTAAATTGAAAACGTTAAGCAAAAAACATTCATTTGACGACAAGTTTAATTACTGTTTGCTGTGTAAGTATCTATCCCAAATTTTAATTAATTTTTAATTTACTTTGTTAATTTATTAATTTAATATTAAATGCTGATTGTGAGTGTAATTTTATATAATAGAAAATCTTATCCGTTAGCTAAGCACTGCTTAAAAGTAACTAAATAATAACGTTTACATCAATATAATCACATGTCTATTTGCGTAAGTAATATAACCAACAGGGGTGCGTATTTACCATTATCAATAAAATAAATTATACTCTGGGGAAGAACATTTTTACACTTATATTCTAAAAATTGCTTCATATATATAGTTCAAAATGTTTCACTTATATAAGTACTATATGAAAGCAAAACATTTCTTGTTTATGCGTTTCAATTAAAACCTGCATAATAAAATTTTCAAACGACTTCTATTTACTGGTTACGTTTAATTACACGATGTTCTGTGTTACATAACAGCTTACGAAATATTAACATAGAACAGTCATAAGTTTAAACGAGAAACTTTTCAAATTATCCGTTACATAAAATTAAACGAAATGTTAAATTCGGGCTAAATCACAAAGGCCTCTATGAAGCTCGTTCGTCAGGAACGCCCAAAAGACGGCCTTATAGAAATTTCAACATAAAAGCTATATCTTCGACGTTTCAACAGATCGATAACGATTAGGAAGTTGCTTATTTGTCGCAAACACTTCATCTCGACATCGTTTAGTCTCATCGACGAATTGCGAGGCTAGAGGAAGCTCGTTATTGATTTAGTTGTCAACAAAAAATTCTCAGTTCCTCTTAAATTAAATCGAATGTTTTAAAATATAGAGTACTAATTTCAAAAATTTTTCATAATTTAATTTTAATTTTGTACTTTTAGTAAAACGCAAGAAAATACGGACACCTACAGTAGTTTTTAAATGCTTTTCTAATATTAACACTTCTTTTCTTTTAAAACTTGACGAGATGTCGATTGTCGAAAAATATTTTTTTATTCACGTTTCAAGATGGTATTATGATCAACTATATTCACCATATTATTATATATCTTATTTTCGTATATCTGACACTCGAAAATCTATGTAATTCATTGGGAGTAAGTTTCACCGCATCGCATACGATTTCGTGAAGCTTAAATTAAATCTGACAATAAGTACTTTTCGACCGATTGCAAATACAGTAAAATCCGGCTATAACGAGCCACAGGACTCACAACATGAATTCGTTATAACCACCAAAATGTATGAGGGATCTTATATGGGTGTTGCATGACTGGTTGGGTTTTAGGAATGGTTCGTTATATCTGGAGTTTAACTATAAGCAACTTCAACTGTACTAAATAGCTAGTATTATTATTAATTTAACTTTATTCTTCTTAAATTACTGACAGTTATTTGTTCACACTGCGTTTCGCGTTAGCTTATATCCTAAAGATATATCTGTATTTTAAGATAAGCTAAGAAACTTAATTAATTTCGTGTGAAATATTAGCCAGGTTAACTCTCCAAATTAAATTTCAAGTTTATGCGAAGTATAATAATTTATGCCGTTTTTATTTTACGTAAATTTTCTTATTTTTTTGAATAAATTACACGATTATAAAAAATATTGATGTAAGAATTTTGGTTTGAGATTCCAACAGTTCTTTACCGAAATCGACCCACAGAGTTGATAAAATTGAAGCAAAAACCGCTAAATTAGGCGGCACAACATCGTAACAGATACATCACGTATAATATAGGAGATAGAAATTATAGTCCCCTATGTTTTAAATATTTTGCATCTAGGTATAATCAAAAAATCAATCCGATAAGGTTCCATCCGAATAACTTTATGGAAGAGAAATTAATTAATTTCTACAATAAATTGTCCATAAATTGATACTTATTGTTAGCCATAATTATTATAAATACCTATTTGAAAAAAATAAGCAGCCCCGACTTTATTATATTTTTATGCGAATGATTTTTAGCAAGTCAGCAATTTTAAAAGAACTTTGAACATTGCATTCGACAATATACTAAATTTAGTAAATAAACTGACTTGACAATGCTTTTTAGAAATAATATGATAAACACGTACGTTAAGATAATATGAAGAAATATGTAGAAAATATGACAAGCAAGACAAGTTTTAATTCCACTATTCTTTATATTCCCGCTTTCGAACGTCCTCTACTCTCGACAGGTTATTCATTGCATGTAATTGAAAATTTATTCATATATACTTAGTAGGTACTACGTCCTTAATATTGCAAATATTTTACGTGCATTAGATCTATAAGCAGAGAAATGTGGATTCCCAACTTCTAAAAACTATTTACGATATTAAATGTATTAAGTTTTATATTCTTTATTTTAACGAGAAGTTTTATAGCGTTAAACCAGACCTTAATGATGCTAAATTTTTTATTTTTATTTTCTTCGCGCAGTTTCAGTAAATAAACTCGACTTATAAATTCGACTTTTTTTCAAAGTTGCAAGTAATCTGATACCGCTTGAATATTTTATCCCGTTTTTTAATTTTATTTTATAGTGTCATAAAATTTTCGAAATTATAAGTACCTATACATAAAATATCATATTCCTTGTGCTCAGGAGAAAATCCCAGTTATCCTTGGAAAACAAAGTTCTACTCTATAAGGCCATTCTAAAACCAATCTGGACTTATGGCATCCAACTCTGGGGATCTGCCAGTAATTCAAACCTAGAAATACTACAACGATATCAGAACAAAATAATCAGAATCATCACCAATGCTCCTTGGTATGTTCCTAACTGGTTACTACAACAGGATGTTTCCGTGTACCTTAGAACTTAAGCAGAGAAATGTACCAAAGTGCTAGTGAAAATATCAAGTGAAACTTAGGTGCATCCTAATGATTTAGCTAGTGGCGTTATTAGACAGACAATATATCCTCGACTCCAAACATGTGACCCATTAGACTTACCTGAACGATTTTTAGATTAGGTTTAGTTATAGTTTAAGTATGAAACTTAATTAGATTATGTTCTCAACTAACTCGACTTACTTGTTGCAGAATTGCGAAGTACTATCACTGGATATTACTTCGCTCATATTATGTATTATATGCCAAACGATTTACTGAATGTTATCCTTTAACAGATGTGTAAATTATTCAATTCATAAACATACGATGAAAATATATATTCCTTGGAATTTCTCTTTAAATTTTATTAATTTTCCTAGGTTACATATTTAAAAAACAGACTCGTTTAATTAACATAAGATATTTTTTGTCAATTATGTATTATAAATTAAAAAAATAAAGTCAATTAATACTTTATACTTTATTCATTTTCACCGTGTAATAGACATAAACAATCGCTATGTGCATACATAACCTGTCTAATCGCATACTTCGCATACATTTATTTATATTTACTGCATAAGTAGAGTGAATAGACTATAGTTTTCATATTCAAATTGCTGATTTGTTATAAACATTGATTAGTGTTATAGAAAACAATAATTTTCTTGAACAAGTAGTTATTTAAGCATACACCAATCAATACTTGGCTTTTTAATGTATTTATAAATTGTTAGATATTAGCCTACGCGCGTACCGACTCGATTCGTAGTCTGTGTGCAACAGTGTGCTTTAAATTGGAAAGCGCGCATGAACGAGTAAGTGCGCGATATCACCGATCGCGATCGGCCGACTAAACAATCGTTCGTGCGCACGTGGCCTTAATGTAACAAGCATTAAAAATGCATTAAAAAGTTCTACAACATTCGTTTTTTTTAAATTAATAATCTACCCACATATAATTAATAGAATGCAGAAAGAGAACACATATTCAATAGCTAGAAAAATCGGCGACATGGTCGCAACACTTTCATTTTTAAACGTGATCATAAAATGTACTATCTCGATACAATGTAACGATAAACAAAAAAAAACAATTGCAAATATAAAATGTTCGTGAAAAATTAGATCAGACCTTAGTTGAAATATTGTAATGCAGTGTATAACTAATACTGAAATGTCCTTTCAGCAAGTCTTATACACTATGCTTTTCAGACGACCACAAGTATTTTTATTAAAAATTTCGATTTTTGACATTTAACGTATGCACTTTGACACTTTAAAAGCGACCTCGATTTTCAATTATTAATAATTAAACTGTTTAAACATTACATGACAGACTAAAAAACTTTTGATTGGTCGAGTAGCGTGTACAATGATTGCACACGGGCTACAACGTTTTCGATTGGCTAATTAATTTCTTTACGCGCGATCGGCCTGTTTGTTTGTCATGGTTAACTTTCGGTAACATTTACTGGTGCGAAAATTATAGACTTTTCATAGCGGTATATTCTGCCTTATTTACTAATTGAAGGAGAGATAAACAACCAACAAGAAATATATATTATTTGAAATCGCAGAATGCAGAACAATCGATCATTTTCTAATAACAAAAATATTAAGAGAGAGCCTAATAAAATGTTTCTCAATATATTTATTGTTTGTAGACCATTTAAAAGTCTTTCGACGGCAATAAAATGTGATTTTAGAAATACTTAAATGTGCTATAAAATACCATTTAACAACGTTTAAAAGCAGTTGTATATATAATAAATTTCAGGTAATCGACACTTTTTGAAAATATATAGTTATCCAATAAAACAACTACCTTTTTGGCAGAATAAAATAAAACATTTTTAAAAACTTTAGCTTATAAATTAATTTAATTCCTATACATATATTATTTTGTACAAGGATGAAGGGACATGGAAAGGTCATGTGAAAGAAAAGTTTAGAAATGAAAATTTTGATAATTTTTTAGTAGGTAATGGGAAATTACTTTTGGCATTTAATTTAATGAGAACTATATGTCTTTCTACTGAATATAAGAAAAAATAGCTTTATAAAATTATCAATTTCTAATTGAAATACGGCAGTAGTGTTAAAAATTAATGAAAATCGCCAATATAGCAAAAGTATACATACACTTAAGTACGTAAGCATTAAGCCCAAGCACGATTCGAACACCGCTCTCTCGATTTGTTTTATTAAGCGAGTTAAAAACCCTTAAATTTAGTGGAATAAGACTCTTTATAAAGTGACATTTAAGCCTTTTGAAAAGCGATTTAATCGAAGTTAAAGTAGGTAGTTTATAAAAGGCTTCATAACCACACCGGCATCGACATTGGAGGCATCATTGCTTTATTACCTATTGTGAAAAGTTTCTTATTTTTGTCGTATTGGCGACCAAATAGTAAAATAAATAGAATTCACTGCCAAAAGTGAGAAGCAAACTAAGATTCCCCCCCCCCCCCAAACCCCCAGGAACCACCATCTGACATTATTTATTTAGATATTATTTTATTTTCGATTAATATTATATTTTTATTGGTCTTCACTCGACAGAATTGCACCATTGACATATTTTAAGTAATTTTAATTTGAAGTTGCCAATTTATAAATCAAATACATTTAAGGTTCTTATGGTATGTATGTATTTTATGGCACACTTTTATACAATAATAAGTTAATTTACCTACTTTTAATTTCTTAAACACATTTCAATTAATTTGTTTTTGAACTTCAATATGTAATAGGTTTAAATTAAGTTTTCAAACATTCAAGTTTGAATGGTCACATGGTTTATATATAAATATTGTATGCAATATTAAAATGTAGGTGCTAAATACAATCCAACAAAATTAATATTATTAAGCTTTTAGAAAGTATTCAATTTATTTTATGACCATCGATATTCATATCAAAAACAAGTCGAAGTAAATTATTTTCGTAACTTCACTGCTTTTATTATTCACGGCATGTCACGACGAACCTTGGTTAAAAAAATATAGAAATGTAATAAGAGTTGCGATTTGACATTTTGGAAGTACCGGTAACTGGTTACGCCCTTTCGATTTAAAATAATTTTAGATTTCCACTTCTTCCGGTTATACCGGAAATGGATATCAACTTCCTTATTTCAAATAGAGCACCCTAATTTTTATTACTTATCTGTATTCCCGAAACAATTATACGACCTTTTTATTCCAATAAACCCTGCTACTAAAATTAGCCATTTTAGAATTATTTCATGCTTTGTAAAAAATTGAGAACTGCAGGCTATTACAAATAACTACGTTTCTAAGAGCTTAATTTATAAGAATTTAAAAAAAACTATTACTTTTTTTCGATTATCTCGAAAACGGCGCATTCTATCGAAAATTATAAAGAGACATGATCGGTAAAGAATTTTATACCAATTCTAAAACATATTTCATATTACCGATTCAATGATTAATAACGAAGATTAGAATTTGCAAGAGGCAAAATTGTGCAAAAAATTAACTACCACAATTTACACGATAAAATTGACAGTTCGATGGGTATATTTTAAGATCATTTCACCAAATAAGTTCTTCTTCATGTTAAATGCAATAATTTTTTAATATATTTCCAATATCTTCAACTGATGTATACAGCTATCTAGATAAATGTTTACAGCGATTGTCAAATTTAACAGATCAATGTATTACAAATAAATTTTATAAAAACAGACATATTTACGCTGTTAATTTACAAAACTATACAAACGCTACTTATTAAATATATTTGTTTAAAATTTGGAACTATTTTGAGAGAAAATTAAATGAATAATGTGTACCTAAAAGCTGGGCGCAGTTTTATTGCGATTAAAAAGTCGCAAGCATTTTATTCATTAGCAAATTAGTGCTAAAGTACATTATTACAAGTTTTTTACAAAACAAATAACGTTTGTACTTGACTTTAATTAAGTTAATTAGGTATGTATCGAACGTAAAATAAAGTTGCACTATAAGTTGCGTTATGTATAACTTGTTATACATTTCGTTGGTGCACCAGTAAACCGACCGTAAGAGCTTTAATTAGAGCGTTTATTACGAAGTTCTTATATTTAAAATCTGTTAGTCGTATTTCGTATGTATAATACGATTGAGGAGACTATAGTATATTGCATCGTACCGCTTACGGGGTTTTCGAAAATAATGCATAAACCTACAAAAATTTCACTTAAACGTTACCAAAATTTTACTGATTTAGAAACAAATGTTTCTGCTATGACCTGCAACATTTAATTGTGGAACATTTTTCAATGACCTTCAAAATAAAAACTAAAAAGTGGTACGATTAAGGCAACTTTTCCCTAAGTAGCTATATTTCCCAATTTTATTTAAGTGGTACGAATTACGTAAGGACAGTTATGATCATCTTGGGTATAATGAAAACGAAACAGAGATTCAGCCAAGCAACCGAGTAGATATTTAGATTGTGCTGCTTTAGTGTATTTTCATGTACGTACACGTGTATACTTATATAGCCGTTAAATTTTTAAAGATTCGTTGTGAAATTTAACGCCTAACCCATGCAGTAGACATAAATAAATGTATGTGGAGAATGCGTGATTAAAGTGTCACCTTTACGAAAACAATACGTTACACAGGGTTGGATTTCCTCGAAATTCTGAAGCTACCATGTAAAAATATAACACGTAAATGTATTACCCATTACATGCAGTAACGCTTGTTTATGTCTAAATGGATAATAGGTATTTTACTTATCTACAGTTATTAGGTATTTGTGGAAATTTATTTGAATTACAGTCCAGTAAAATTAGATTTTAATTTAAAAAAAAATTATAACAAGCTAAATTTTTGTGTGGATCTATATTTTTATGTTTTGAACCAAACCTCAAAAATTGTTATAAGGGGTGAAGGAAGGTAAAATTCAGTTTTTCACAATTATCTCTGAAAAAAGGGTTATTATCATTGACTTTTTTCTTAAAATCGACCGTTTTAAAAATATAGGCTGAACGAAGTCTGAAAGAAAATATGCACTCAACCATAATGTAAGAGTCAATGTGGCTATGTATGTTCCTTATATGTTCTTAAATATTTTGAGGATTTGGATCAAACTTAGCACATACATTTGTCATACAAACGGTTTCTTACTGGACATGGATTTAGGCAAATATTTTATCTTCTACATACATTTTCTCTATACATCCAAGAACATTGTAATATAAATTCTAAATCACTCCGAAGAAAACATAACTAGCAAATAAGCAATGAAGCTCCTTGCTAAATGTTAACAAGATTTTAGCGAATCCGACAGATTATCGGTATTAACAACAATAACATGGATATACTATTCAATGTAAATTAGACCTATTGGAAACACCACATTAAAAAAAAAAAACGTTCCTAGTACTCAACCTCCACGTAGGAATGGAAAGGAGTGCACTTTTTCTATAAAATGCAAAAATTGCCACTTTGTCACAGGGCTTACTCGAAAATGATTCATTACACGAAAAAACACATAAAACTTTTTTTGTAGCAAATTTTACGAGCTACAATTTTGATAATAACCTTTTTCTTGAAAAATTGATAGTTTCCAAAATCGTTGCAAAAACTAAATTTTACCTCATTTCACCTTTTATAACAGTTTTTGCGGACATGCTATCGAAGGGAACTTTTAAGGTCGAGTTTAAAAGATAAAAATAAAGATGCACACAAAAATCTAGCTTGTTAATTATTTTTTTTATAATTAAAATTTAATTTTACTGGGCTATTATTTACCAAACGCACTCTATAAATTCACATATCACGGATTCCACTTAATACAATTCTTTAACATCAAGCTCGTAAGTCGAATACTAGTCAATTAACAAAATACTTGTATTCTCGAAATATCATAATCAAGAAGGGTACATTATATTTTCGTATCATTTTCAATTACCTACCTAAATTAAATTTAACTTTATTACATAGTTTAATAATTAATGAGCCAAGTTATTATCTTTGTGTTAAAACTGAGAACGTAGGAAACACAAATTTTTCAAATTCAAATTAAATTTATAATCTAGTAGAACGTAAAGTATTAAAATTCCATCAGCTTCAATGATCGCAATTAGGGCAGCATCTGTGAAAGGATTTTGTTATAATACCTAATTTAAAGGATAAATTGAATAAGGCCCTCGTATACAGGAGGTAATAAAACGCACAAGATCAACCTACGTAATACGCGAAGAATATACCTTATATCTATTAGGGCAAAATAACAATAATTAAAAAGAGCTTCGCTAAATCGAATTACAATTTTCAAGAAATTATCAAGCGGAAGTCTAGTAATTTAGATAAGAATTTAATTTATAATATTATTTGTGCTTTAAGCATTTTCATTTTATGATGCGGTATCGTACACGATGTAACAAAATCAAAATCCGTAATTTTAAATTATCGGCTGAAATTGCTTATAAGAAGCGCTGACCGACGAAATGTCCTGTTTTACATTTTTCGTGTATCTATCTGTTCTGTTGATTTTAAATCTAATCTTCATCTATATATATATATATATATATATATATATATATATATATATATATTATATATATATATATATATATATATATATATAAATGTAACGTGACTGACTGATTGAGATCGACGACCAGACTCGACCATTGGTCCTACAAACGCGAAATTTTGAGGATATATTTGTTTTATGATGCTATGGGTTTTCTCGCCCACTGCGAAAGGATTTTCAAAATTCCCCTCTTAAGAGGAAAACTAGAATATTTACTATTTTGTCTTTAAGTTTTTTACAGCTTTATTTTCCGGAAAATTGTAGAAAACAACTCGAAAAGCCCACCGAAAAGAAAAACATATATATAGGTAGATACCACATATCTCAAAATCTGTTGTGACTAACATAAGGGTGGAATTCATAGTCATTCCTTACCTAAAGTAATTATTTTTTCTTAGAAACTATGGAAATACGCGGAATAAAGGAACGACTATGGATACCGTCCTAGAATCTTACAATAAGTTGAGTTTAATAGGTTTTTATATAGTAAAAATTGGTACAAAAGGAAAAAAATTGGGAACAAATACATAAAAGCTGTAAATAAATAATACACATTATAGATTAACCCGAAAGAATTCGAATGTATTACAATAAAAATTCACATAAATCTAAAAAACCACGATAATTTATCGAGCGTGACCTACTTACGACAATTACCTAAGCTAAGTATGTCCGTTTTAAACAAAAATACAATACGTTATCTGTTTCACGTTCGATGATAAGCCCGGCGCGATGGCCGCGTTTATTCCAGTCGTTTTTAGATACGACATGACATAAAATAAATTACGAAGGATTCAAACCTACATAAAATAGTTGTAGGTCTTTGTTTAAATTTCAAGAAATTGGCACCGTTCGCGTGTTCAATGCAATCACAAAATAAATTACAAATGGGTGGTACCTACTTAAAACAATCACAAGTTCAAAGAATACTTGCATTTAAATACAGCATAAAATTTTTTTAATAGGTAAACAATAACATTGAAAATGAAAATGAAAATGGTAAACGACTTACATTGTTGTTTTCAAATGGGATACGTGCGTGGTAGTGCATGTTCTTCGAGGCAATTTTTTAAACGCGAAACTATTAAAATGGTCTTTAAGATAAAACTTATTTGTTTCCAGTTACTGATCTATTAGAAAATGTTCGTTGTTTTCCTGAAAATGTGCGGAAATGGTCAACATTTCAACGATCGATCGAATGCACAACCGTTTATTAATCACGCGACGCGATGTACTAAATAATAAAATATTCTAAACCTCGACAATAAAGAAGAGGTGATTTGCAGCTGACCAATCCAGAACGATAGATAAGTCCACGATTCAGGCAGGTGTACGAATTTCCCCAACGATTTCGATATCACAATAACGTGTGTCATGTCGAGACGATCGTAAAAGTTTCATTATCCACAATGACTTGTTCTTGGCAAAACAACGTTAAGCACAACTTGTAAATAGAACATTGCACAGTCGGGCGAGATACCGTAAAACGTGGCAGAAACTATTTTGATTTATGTAACTGTTTTAAGTATTTGGTATATATTTAGATTGAATAAATATAGATCATTTATAATATTTTACAAGTTTTATTTAAAAAATAAAAGTTAAAATAAAAATACCCCGCAATAATTGTATCTTATAGAAAATATGATCTCGTGACATTGATTGGTTATCACATATGTTGTAATTTAGGACCTGTTGAACAAATGTAATACGTAAAAAGTTATATAATGGTCAGTTTTTGTACTACAGTCAAACATGAGCTGTGATGGGCGAGTAGATATTGTTTGAGAACAATGTTTTTCGAACATTTCGTAGTAAATCATTATTTTTATTGATCACAAGAGAAATTTCATAAATATTTTTTATACATATAAATTCATATATGAAATTGGGTTTACTGAAATAAAAATTTCATGTAGTAGGAAAAAATGTATTGCTTGTAGAATACACGACTTATTTTGAAAACAAAGTTTATCAAGCAAAAAAATTACGTTTATTATATAACGTTCGTACTCAAAAAACTATCTTACTAAAAAAATAAAAAATATTACTGCTATTAAACTGTTCAAAAATTTTACAAAATCTTCGTAAATAATTTTAAAAATAAATTAATAATTGAATAAAAGATGGCCTAATAAAAGGAAACAGAGAAAACAGAAAATGTTTCTTCTTCTTAATCAGGTAGACTATTCAGGTATCTTTTTCTATTGTAATTAAACTATTCTAATAAAAAAAATCGTAAAATTAAAATAAAATTACAGTTACAATAGAAAAAAGTGTAGTTTAGTCGTCTGATGAAAAAGAAACACTTTCTGTTTCCTCTTCTTCGGGAGACGATTCATCTGTATATCGAAAAATATTTGCTTCCCCGAGCATATATAAAGCATCTGTATAAAATTGCTTCAACTTTTTTTTGTGGGAAACTAAACAGTTTACTAATTCGGCGATTTTAGAACACTGACAAAAAAACGTGTAAAATTTTTGAAGTTCTTCGGTTTTCTGTTTCTTCTACAATTGAAGATGAATAGGGAAGAATGAAAAGTTACTTGAAAATATTCGAAATATCGGTCGAAATTTACTTAAATTATTTTGCAATAAACACAGGGTCGGCTGAAAGCTTTGTCTTATAGGCCATTATCTTCTAATGTCGCAAAAAGTCGCAGTATTTTTTTTATTATGTAGTAGCTGGATGTATTAGCGATACTTCTATGCAAAAAAAGTAACCTGATACAGCTTGATAGTAAACTAAAAGTCAACGACAAGTTGATTTGGTGACATGAAGGAAATGAAATTTAGTTACAAAAATAGATTAATTATAATAAACAAAATTAGGCACGTACAATAATTAGGAACAATAATTTATTAAATAATTTTATGTACCTGTAGACTTTGCATCCATCTCGATTTCGACTCACTTTTGTATTAATGATCTATATAAAACTAAACGAAGAACAGAACAACTATTTTGACGTGTAATAAACAATTCATACGAGTTTATCGGAATTGCCAGTTCTGCCTGTATTACACGGAAATATGTGATGAAAGCAATAATTGCTTAATCGTATAACATCCATAGATGATTAAGCTATTATAAAATATGAGTTTAAACGAGTAAATATGATATTTCAATTTTTGACTTTCTGCCACGTTTTACGATATTCCGCTCCACTGTGCGTTGGAACGAATTAAATGCCGATTTGAAATGTTCAGTTTTTCAAGAAGTTCAAGTTTTTTACCTCGCGCGATTTTTTTTTTTGATAATTACAGAATTAATTAATTCTTTTGTAAGTATTTACTAGCTGATAATATTATAAATTCGATTTTAAGCTCATTATAAACTTAAGCTTACAATTAGATGGTGATAATTAAGTTATTATTATAATATTATAATATTATTATTATTATAATAAGTTATTCATAGTAAATATGTTTTACCGACGATACACGATTATAAATAAATTGCATGTATTTTTTATACGTAGGTATTTAACGAACAATGCGATTTGAGACGTCCATTACAACTTGAATGTCAAATTTTTACGTGCAGTAGGCGAAGATATAAAAATTTGCGGAACGAAAACCAACATTCGTTTAACACATTTAAACTGGAAACTATTAGGTAATTGAATGTTATTTTTTTTCCAATTTTTGTTGTTTGTTTGATATTAGAAAAGAAAAATTCGGGACATTATTGCGAAAGAAAATTATTAAATACAATAAACACAAGCGAAATCAGACACAAGAAGAATTACGAACAAAGAGTGTTTACGTTTTTAATGCATTTAATTATACATATAAATTTAAATTATGTGGAAAACATGCACTTTTTATTAAGAAGTCCGAATTAGTTACTTCGAATTTGCTTTTATCACATAGGTTTCTATCTAAATTCGATTTCGATCGTTAGACAGGATCGTGTTTTTGATTAACAATCCATCTACATATCTATATCTACTTCTATATAAAAATGTAGAATGACTGACTAACTAACTCATCAACGACCCAACCTTAACCACTGACCCTAGAAACACAAAATTTGAAAGATATGTTTCATTTATGATGCAGATGCCCGCTAAGAAAGGATTTTCCAAATTTCACTCTTAAGGGAACGAAACGGGAAAAGTGTGTTTTTTTAAATTCAATCTGCAGTTTGTCCGTATTATTATCTTTAAAATGTGAAATGGAAGATACGTTCCTTCGAATATTTCGAAACTTACGTGGACGAAGTCGCGGGTAAAAAAGCTAAAGCTACTCTACGATAAATTGAAAATATTGAATTCAATCGTAAGCATTTTAACTGAAAAATAAATCGTTTTAAAGCCAAATTGAGTTAACGAATGGAGTAACCGTTATTTTCAATAAGTACGTACCTTTATTTCGATTCTGCTGGTTACGAAATCCCATAGCCAAACTTTTACGCGTTACATTATTTACCCCTAGATAAAATCTAACAATAAGCTATTCTAAATTCCGTTCGAGTGAACGGCGTTTAGTAGATACATATACCATGCAAATTTTCGTAAGTATTTATTACGTTAATTGAAATTACTTTACGATTGATATATATATATATATATATATATATATATATATATATATATATATATATATATATATATATATATTGATATATATTATATTGATATATTGATATATTGATATATATTATATATTGATATATTGATATATATTATATATTATATTGATATATATTATATATTATATTGATATATTGATATATTGATATTAGATATATGGTATCGTAAAACGGGGTGACATTGACTAAAACGTTGAAAAACTTTATTTTCTATGTTTTAAGGTCGAGAATTAAGCAAAATCAAAAATTAAAAAATGTATACTCAAGCAACATATTTTGTATATTATTAAGGAAACAGTTGTTCATCTTTTACAACCTATTCTTATACAGCATTCTTATTCTATGGTCAGCAATTTTTACAATAATTTTGACATTGACCAAATAAAATTTTGACGTTCCAAATATTAATATTTAAATATAGACGCTGCTTTATAATGCGAGTTCTACTTAATGTTCTGGTCGTTCTGTCGCGACAGACGACACGCCAACAAAAAATGAAGATCGGAAGGTTAGGACGACTTCAGTAATTGCTGTTAGCGGCATAAAACGTAAAATCACGCTTGCACGTGGGTCTTGGTCGAATATGAAACGAAAAAAAAAAACTCAAAAACATTTTATAGGACAAGTGATGTCGCTATCTGAATATGATATGAACGTAAAATGTTCGAGGAAAGTTTGTGTGGCCTGGTGTGGACGACATTCAATACATTTCTGTTATTAAAATAATTCGCCCTACCAAACAGTGTCGAACTAGACAGTTATTTGCAATAACTAACCGTATTTTACTTATAATAATTAGTAATAGTAAAATTATCTCAGTTATCTGTTATTTCAAATTTCCGCTAGTTTTTTTTTCTACATATTTTTTTTGGCGAGCAGGTAACTTCTTGTTTATTTAAGTGTAGCCATTTTTATATTATATATGAAATTACATAAGGTTTTAAATAGGCGGCCAATGTCGCCCTAAATTTAGGGGTGACATTGACCACGTAGTTTTATTTTTTTTTCACCCCGTCGCCCCGTTTTACGGTAATTAAATATTTATTACAAAAAAGTAGGTCGGTACTGCAAGGATCAAAATTCATAATTCCCATGTTAACAAGATATTAAAACTGAACTAATAAATTTCATTATCGCACCATCGCTAAAAGATTATATTCGTCGCGTTAGTGTGAAAACACGAATGCTATTTCCGTACGGAAATCACGTTGAAAATACCGGATATTAACAATTCCGTCCCGACCGCGTATCACGCCGATGAGAAATTGATTATATTTGCATCGTATTCCCGTAATCGTACCTCGACTTTCTGGAGGTAAATAAATTTCAAATTAAGTGCGTTCCGAAGTTATTGAAGAGATAAGAATCTATATGGCGAGTATAAAACGTCCTATCGAAGAATCGAAAAGTTAGGGAAATTTCAAAATAAATCTCATTTGAATTGCGCTACAAGTTACTCACGTTAAGTAATCGAGGAGAAATGGAATTTACCTAAACAATTTTAATTGAAAATTTTAAATTGCAATCTCGACAGGCATGCGTCTGAAAATGAATCCAAGTATGTAACGTACATAGGTGACTGGATCCACTATTGAAATGCGAACCAAACGTGTTCAAGAAATGAAATTTAACGATGGTTCTTGAAAAATGCCGCAGCATTAAAAGCGAAGCGTAAGTGTACGACGACAATAGCTCTTACGAAATTGTTAAAAATCGACATATTTACACGAGAGGCTCGGAAAATTCATCGTTCTGAGATAAATGGTAGCATACGACACGTGGCGTCGCAACGGCGTCGTCGTCGATTTAACAATACTTCAATTATTTATAATGCATTCAACTTCTTACAATTTACTGCATCGAATCTCCGTTAATGGTCTTTAAAACTACCTACACCACAATATTATGTTACTTACTGGAAATTCATCGCTAAATTTTTATTGCGTCTTTTTTTTCGAGATATCGTGTTAGCGATTACAGTAACAAACGTCCATGGTTGCAGCGGGATTCGAACCCGGAGCCGCCCGCAGCCGTGCGTGCGCTGTAAAGCTAGTCGAGTTACTAGCTCTCCGGGCCACCACGGTCTTTTATTGCGTCTAATCGTTAAATTTACGAAAATTACGTTTTTGAAATAGACACTGCTTAGGAAAATCACCAAAAAAGGTACTTTTACGTCATCATTTCGTGAATTTAGTAAAGACGAATGTATTATACTGTATCATACGTATTTAATAATAGATAAGATTAAGACAAAGATAGAACGACTATTAATTGTACGTAATATCTTTTAAATAACGAACATCCAAATTTGTGATAATACATTGTGATTGTATAATAGTTAAGAATAAGACTCGTTTAGAGTCGACGTAATTTTCTGATATCAACATTTTCAATTAGCTATCTTAACAATTTTGATAAATAAAATAATTAATCGCAATTATTCTTACTCTACATAATAAATGGGAAATAGGTGGATAAAATATAAATAAAACCAGTTTTGTCTATGATGTGTGTGAACAAAAATAAAAATTAATCAATTCCGCAACAGTTGATCAGACCAAATATAAAGGAATTGGAATGGATCCAAGCGGTTTACATCACAATGTAGAAGAATAGAGAATGTGAACTCGCAGTCTCATTTATCTCTTAAATTAAACATCAGTCACAGTCTGCGTCTCACATCAGCAGATACCCTCTGAAAGGAGTGTATGTGTGACTACTTTACAAAGAAATAGTAACTCGCATTTCCATTTCTATATGATTCCTTTAAAAACGTCGACTGCGAAAAATTAAGTCGCGCAATGCAAGTAGATATAGCATCTAATATCAAAACATATACGGTCGTCTGTTTATATTTATTTTTTTTATTAAAATTCATCCGAGCATCAGTTGTTACGATGGCGAACATTATTTTCAGAAAGCAATAGTAGGTAAGCTTTGCACACGCAGAGTATAGGTACGACATTTATTTTTATAAATTAGGATCCATTTTTCTCAGATCCCTGACTTATCGTTAGTTGGATGTTTAAGTATAGTAAATATATTGCAGAATGAATATATAGCATGAGTACTTATATAATATGGAAACAATCTTCGATAATTAAGATTAACACAAATTAAATTAAAATTTCCCTTATCTACCTAATTTAAATTTTTAAAGTCAGAACTGCAATATTCGAACTTTCGAATTTTTGATCAAATATTTTATATTTTATCAATTTTTAATGTTGTTCAGAATTACCGAAACAAATACTTATATGAAGTCCCATTTAATTATATCGTAGTGGGTAAGTATAGTTTTCCTCAGTAAATTAATCACCTGCTTCGAGTTGAATCAGGTTTAAATGGAACTAGCGGTTGATTAACATAGATAGGTTTTACTGTATAGTTTATGATATCTACTATCGTATATCGTGTACATAAATTGTGAGATTGTAATAAAGAAACAATAACTAAACATACATATTTTAGTTACCTACATTCTATCGTATTATACATAATTATTTTAAAAATTCAATGTTCAGTTTCATAAATTGAATTTTATAGTATGTAGAGTAGAAGAGGGTAATGTCGTGAACTGACTTTTTTGACTAAAGGAATAAAATGATTTACTAGCTGTCTGCAAGGTACGTGCCTAGTGACCGACGGAGCTTATGGATACAATACTATGTATCTACAATTTTCATGTATTCGTGACTAAAGGTGTGGCGTCATTTGTAAAACACACGTTTTCGGGACGACAAAAGTGTTTTTTTATCGCATCAAAAAAATAATTTGCCTCGCAGGAAAATATATCAAGTAAGTGTTTTCGGAAGTAAAATCTCCTGCCGGCGAAAAATAATGTTTTGTTTTTGGAAAAAAATTTGTTTTTTAACCAAGTTGTCGAAGTTAACCTGAAAAATGACCGTTGGGGAAATGTCGTGCACTATACAGAGTAAAGTAAATTGAATATACTGATACTTAGGTCTATTTTTTTAATACAAGAGCTCTTATATTTAGTTTTTTCGATAGAATTTTATGTTTTTGCATTAAAAAAATTGTTTTCGGAACTAAATTGTGATTTTTCAAAGAAATCTTAAAAAACGAACGGAATTCATATAATTTGTGATTGCTTTTTTATTATTATTTCATTAATATTTATTGTAAAATAATGATATATTTATTTTACTTATTTATTTATATTTTATTAATAATTTTTGCAATTCTTTTTTTATCCAGAAAAATGCGCAATCGACAAAGAAAAACTGAAATACCGAATGAAAATGCTATCGAAATGGCAATGGAAGCTGTCGAAGAAGAAGAAAGCAGTGTGCGAGGGGCAGCAATTAAATTCGGAATAGCGCCGCAAATTTTGCGTGACCGATTGCAAGGAAGAGCACCTAAATCAATAGCTCATGTCGGGCAACAAGTAAGCAAATGATTTTTCAACTTGTTCGTGAAGGTTTTTCTAATGATGATCTTCTTTTTTTAGGTATTCAACGTCGAACAAGAACAGGAGCTTCGAAACTATCTCGTGAAATCCGCGAAAATGTTCTACAGTCTCAATTTGCTGCAATTACGAAGGCTTTCTTTTCAATTTGCGCAAAAACTAAAAGCAGCTAAATGTATCAAGAAAATCCCAGCAAGTTGGTTTCCCAAAGAAGACAACGAAGAACCTGCTGCCTCGAGAGACTGGGCCGAAGGTTTTATGAAAAGACATCCAAATTTAAGTTTGCGTAGACCAGCATCGACATCGCTGGGTCGAGCAGCTGCCTTCGATCCACCTGTCGTTCAGAAATTTTTCGATTTGTACGAAAACATTCGAAAATCACATGAATATACCGCGGCGACTGTGTGAAACATGGACGAAACTGGGCCGAACACAGTCCATAAAACTAAATACGTTTTAGCTCAAAAAGGTCAGCGTTGTGTGGCTGTGGCCAGTTCATGCGAACGTGGCACCAATATAACTCTTGCGCTGACAGTTTCCGCCGTCGGCGAAAAAATCCCACCATTCTTCATCTATCCGCGAGTTAAGATGCAGGATAGGTTCCTTATGCACAGAAGTGAGGACGCAAAAGGAGTTGCGAATGGATCTGGTTGGCAGACTGCCGAGACTTACCTTCAATTCATTCACCACTTCATACAACACGCCATATCAAAGCAGGTACACAACGAACTTGGTTGATCATCGACAATCATGAATCGCATTTGTCGATTGAGGCATTAAGTTTGTGCAAAGAAAATAACATCGACGTTTTAACGCTGCCACCACACACCAATCATAAGCTCCAACCACTCGATAGAGGTGTCTTCGGACCATTAAAAGTATATTTTGGAAATGCATGTAACGCGTGGATGTTCAATCATCCGAATGTTCCAATTGGGATCCAGAATGTTGCAGAACTAGTTGCCGAGCCGATTCTCAAAGGCGCTTTGTCGATAAACATTATCAGTGGATTCCAATCAACGGGAATTTGGCCATTCAACCGAGATATTTTCACAGAAGATGATTTTCTGTCGTCATCAGTAAACCGATCGATTATACGAAGACGTCCATCCAGCATCACTTGAGACATCAATCGATCAAGATCGATCAACACTTTCAACATCAATCGAGCCAGAAACACCTGCGCAGCCGTTTGATCTAGCAATTCCAGGCACATCAGTTTCGACTCCAACGAATGCATTCAACGAACAACTGATGCAGCACAATGTGAGTGCCAATGTCGAAATGTCGACTGATACGGTCGATCTTGAAATTCTGTGGCCTTTACTGAAAGCTGCAGCTCGTACAGCAAATAGTCGTGGTCGCAAGCGACGTACTTTTGCTCTTCTCACTAGTCCAGAAATGATGGATTCCTTGCGTGCCGAACAAGAGGCATCGGTCCAAAAAAAACAAGAAACCAAAAAGCAACTGGCTGCCAACAACAAAATTGAAAAAGAGATGGTTAAGCGACAAAAAGCCGCTGAAAAGTCAGCTAAGATAGCCGCAAAAACTACCACCGAAACAGCACCAAAAAGAAAACGTGGTCGTCCTTGTGTCGCAAGGAACTCCGCAGCCGATAAGGACGCTGACGAGGTCATTGTGAAGCACAGAACAGAACGTCACCATTGACAAAATATTTTTTAAACGTTTTTTTCCATGCCAACCATTTTTTGTAAATTCGTCAAGTTTTCTTTTTTCATATTTCATCTAGCAAATTGCCTAATTTTACTTCTTTTTCAATTTTTTTTACTTTCAATCGTATTTCTTAACTTTATATATGGGTCATTCCATATCATCTCAGCAACTGAAAAATTAAAATCACCTCGAATTTTTTTTTCTCGTAAAGAATACGAAAATAATTGACACGTATTTTTTTATATCAACATTATATGCAAAATTCTGGACTTATGAATTTTTCAATTTCTAAAATCGAAAAAATCAATTTTTCTCTCAATAATTCTAGTTTTCAAACTATTCTATAGAAATGTATGTAACTTTCAGGAAGAATATATATTTGCAAATACTTTTCTTATAACAATGAATAGAAAAACAACTTTGTTTATTTATAGAAAAATTATGTATTTTTTTTAAACAAATTGCAATTGCTCAAAAAAGTCATGTTCAAAATAAATTTTTCGGGACTTAAAATATCCTTTAATATATACAGAATATCTCAAAAAAATTTCAGAGTGGACACTTCAAAAGTTTTTGAGATATGATTATTCATAACAGATGCGCCGGTTCCGAGCGCGTGATAGCGCGCCATCGGTTCCAAGCGCTCGATGCTGTATCTGTTCGAACGCGTTTTCGCAGGTTTTTTCGTGACATCCTCGGTTTTCCTTATGCTCTCATCCGTCATAATTCAGTTCGCCGTTCAGTGATCTACATCAAACATGTCTTCAGTAAAATTTAATTGTTGTTGTTGCAATCCTTTCAAGGCAGAATCGCATTGTTCAAAAGTGAATACTACAAATTTACGCCCTGCGTCGACTTTAATCTGTGAAAAATTCGAATCGTTGATACGAACAGATATGTTGTGTAGTCCTTGTAGGAAGAAAATTGGAAAAATGAGTGTAAATGAGATTAGTGAGTACACATTTAGCAATTCATTTTGCAAAACTTCGAGGAGTTTTTATTAATACAATCATTTTTCAAATTAATCCAGCTGCTTTTTTTAAAACGGTTGATGAATCACAATCTGATCTGCGAGATTTGAGTGATGGAGATATAAGTGATAATGTATCGGAAATTTTAGATGATGACTATATTTATACACTTTCAGATTCTGAATCAGAGGTATGTTGATATAGAATCTGTCGTACACTTCTCAGTTAATTATTAACTTATCAATTATATTTTCAATCTTCCGTTGGTTTTCAACTGTGTTGCTTTCTAACTATAAAAATTCTAGAATGAAGCTGAGTATAGTCCTCAATTAATTTCTGAAATCAAATCTAAGATTCATGATTCTGAGAAGACTGTAGAAGAGAAAATACTATTACTATCAATCTTTGAAAAAAAATGGAGCGTTAATAAAACAGTAAAAATGATGAATGTTTCGCGTCACTTGGTTATAAAAGCCAGGAAATTGGAAAAAAAAGAAATTTCATCACCTTCCAGTAAAAGAAATGGTTAGAAATTATTTAAATTTCCTGATTATTTTTATCACAAGATTTCCCCATAAATCCTTCATATCATAATTTTATAATAGGTAAAGCAATTACTGCTGAAACAGCAGCGAAAATTAAAGAATTTTATGAAAACGACGATATTAGTTCTCTCATGCCAGGACAAAAAGATACAAAATCTGTGAAAATTGAAGGAAAATCAGTGATTTTCCAGAAGCGTCTGATTCTGGGAAACTTAAAAGAAATCTTTTTAAAATTTCGTCACGAAAATCCTGATATAAATATTGGTTTATCTAAGTTCTGCTCTCTCAGGCCAGCTCATTGTATTTTAGCTGATTCAGGAGGTACACACACAGTTTGTGTCTGTCCAATACATGAGAATATGAAGTTTATGGCATTGGGTAGGAGTAGATTTCATGATCTATTATTCATTATAGAACTGATAAGAAATCATCTTCATTTACATAACATTAAGCTTACGATCATTATTATTTTTAGACAAAATTTCAATACATTTCATGCTTTTTCATTCTTATGTTTATGCGTATGATATTTCTTTAGGTAGTCACGTCGTTAGCTTATTCGAAAAATCAAATCATCCTGTCAGTAACTACCACGATATTTTATTGCTCTCACTATGCTCTAATCCGAATGAACAATGCTTTTTTGGACAGTGTCGAGCTTGCCCTAAAACAACATTTCTAGAAGACCTGTTGGCTAATATTTTTCAAGAATATAAAATAGATACGATTAAGTATAAACACTGGATTTCGCAAGCACGAACAGCTTTAAGAACTAATCAAGTATCCTCCAAGAAATTTATTCAAAATTTTTGTAAGCTCGGTAACGCATTCCTTATCCACTCATTCATCGCAAGTCAACAGGCTACTTGTTATAAATGCATTAAAAAAAATTTGCAAAGTGATCAATGTTTAATTATCTGTGATTTTGCGGAAAATTATGCGTTTGTTATACAAAATGCTGTTACTGGCTTCCATTGGAATAATGATCAGGCGACGCTTTTTCCAATAGTATTTTACTATAACGAGAATGGATCAATTAAGCATAAGACTCTTGTTTTCATTTCCGACTGCAATAAGCATGATTCAATATCGGTTTATGTATTTTTGAAAGAGTTCAATAATTTTCTATTGAATGATCATCCAAATATACGTGAATGTATTTATTTTTCCGACGGAGCTCCCCAACAATTTAAAAACGCTAAGCATTTCTCAACCATTTATCACCACCAACAAGATTTTGGTCACTCTGCAAAATGGCATTTCCAAGCCACGGCTCATGGGAAAGGCCCTTGTGATGAAGCTGGTGGAGCTTTCAAAAGAAAAGCGCGGAGAGCCAGTCTCCAAATGACATCACACAAACAAATAAGTACTCCATTAGAATTATACGAGTGGGCTGTGCAAGATGGATGTTTTTCCAATATTTCTGTATTTTATAAGAGTCAGCAGGATTATGGAAAAGCGGCTGAATTTTTGGAAGAGCGATTCGAAAATTGTAAAACTATAACTGGTACTCAAAAAATTCACTATGTTGAACCATACCAGAACTGTGAATTAAGAGTCAAAACATATTCTCTAAGTGAAAAAGTTGAATGTGTAAGCTTCTTAAAAACAAAATCGAAGCGTTCTTTGAAACGAAAATTGGAAAGTTCAACTTGAAATGTGAAACTACGAAGTATAGTAATAGTACTCAAAACTTGAAATTGGGAAAGTACAGTTTTGTTTATTTATTTCCTTTATTTAACTGCTTTTCAATAAAATAATATGAACATTTATCAACTATTAATACATATTTGCTAATTGAAATGACCCCTACTTCAATGATTTCAATGATATTTGAAAGAAAACCAGCGCAAGTGCGCTTGAGCATACGCAGCGTCATGCGCTCGAAACCGGCGCATCTGTTATGAATAATCATATCTCAAAAACTTTTGAAGTGTCCACTCTGAAATTTTTTTGAGATATTCTGTATATATTAAAGGATATTTTAAGTCCCGAAAAATTTATTTTGAACATGACTTTTTTTGAGCAATTGCAATTTGTTTAAAAAAAAATACATAATTTTTCTATAAATAAACAAAGTTGTTTTTCTATTCATTGTTATAAGAAAAGTATTTGCAAATATATATTCTTCCTGAAAGTTACATACATTTCTATAGAATAGTTTGAAAACTAGAATTATTGAGAGAAAAATTGATTTTTTCGATTTTAGAAATTGAAAAATTCATAAGTCCAGAATTTTGCATATAATGTTGATATAAAAAAATACGTGTCAATTATTTTCGTATTCTTTACGAGAAAAAAAAATTCGAGGTGATTTTAATTTTTCAGTTGCTGAGATGATATGGAATGACCCATATAACTTTCTACTTGTATTAATTGCAAAATAATAAATAAATACATAATAATGCTTTATTTCCTTGAATCAAACCACTAATTATCATTTCTTACACGTTTTGGTACTTTTACTACACTCGAAAAATAATGCACGACATTTCCCCACAAATTTCGATGGGGGTAATGTTGTGCACTTCTTTTTTTTTAACCTACACCAACACGATTCCTTGTTACGAAAATGTTGTTTTACATAAATATAATCAAGGAAATCATCTTTCGAATGAATGCTTACTCGTCGTATTCAGTTGAAAAATACGGCTATTCGAGCACGTCAAAAAAGAGTGCACGACATTACCCCCTTCTACTCTATTAGTTCCGTTTTATGATTAGCACCGAAGGCCATCAATTTATTGGAAGGTAAATATCTATAAATGTACACGGATCTATACAAAGATTGGAATAAAATGTAAACATCGAAATAAACTTCGATTTAGAACTTCATATTTTAGGAACAAAATTTATTCGTAAATAGTACTTCGTACAGTGAAACCTCGGCTCACGACCAAATCGATATACGACCATCTTTGGTGACCAAATTTTGATTCAATTAGCGTACAATAACTCAGTTCACGACCAAAGTTGTAGCCAACTTTAATCTTTTCAATGACAATGCTATGTCGCACTTCAGAAAAATTCTGCAACAAAGAAAAGGGCAAATTTCTTTTGCGTAAAGCAGGTGATAAATCGGAAGATAAACCACCTAAAAAAGTACAGAAAAACCACAAAATCAGACTAATTTACCTAAAGTATTTAATTTTAAACAATATTCGCGTAAAGTATTTAATTTTAATTTATTTTTTATTTTTCTATAATTAATGTTACACGTGATTTACGTGCATTCTAAATAAAAATATTGTACTCGCTTAAAAAATGCCAAATTTTAAAGCCTGGAACGAATTAATTGTATTTACATCAATTTCAACGGGAAAAATTGTTTCGGTTCACGACCGATTCGCTTCGTGACCAGAACCCAGGAACGGATCCAGTTCGTGTACCGAGGTTCCACTGTATAGTCATGATTTTTCGTAAAGCGGAGGCACACAGTTATTTATGATGCAAGAAATGTCTACGCGTTTGAAATGAAATCAATTTTCTCGATTAAATCGCTAAAAAAACTTTAAATGCGAGAAACGCTGTGATTGAAATGAGAGACAGTTTTAATGGATTTTCGAACGTCATTCGTTCTCCGAGTTATTTTTAGGTGTTGTCGGTGATTCTAGCCTAATCGTGCTTGCTATTAGTGTCCAATGAACAGTCATCCGAAAAGAATCTGTTTAAACAATCTGAAACGTTAATTTAGCAAATGGAGACTATAATTTGACGGCATTTTGCAACTATGGTCTAACTCACAATTTCTTTAAAATGTTCATTATGGTACCTTGCTGTAGCAAACAAGTGATTTGTCGCATTTTCAAACAAACTCTGCCGTTAGGTGTTATGAAAAAGTCTAACGCATTGTCAACAATTTTCGAAATATGCGAAAATAGATCCAATTCTTGAATAAGGTTGCCGATGAAAATTTAAATACATATATTAAATAATTGAATTTCGTGCAAGTTTCCATTATTAATTAAATTATTTTTTATAGTATTTATTAAATTATATTAATTAAATAAATTATTAAAAACAATACCTACACAATTTTCAATTTAAAAGCAAGTATTTTAGGAAACTTTGAAAAATACTATTGCGATTTTCGATATGAGAACATAAGAAAAATAGCTGATTCGTTATTTGCGCGTTAAATTTAATAGAGCACAAAGAAAAACGAAAAAAAAATTATTTCGAAATTTGTATAGTTTAATTATTAATATATTTCGTATTTTTATACGTATAATAGACTATATTTTATATGTTTTATGAAATTCAATATACCTAATATGACAATATTACTAATACATGATTGTGTGATTAAATGTATGAAGGATGTAACTGTAGTTCTATATGTCTTCTAGGATATTCATGAAAACACATCTCAAGTCAAGTTAGTCGAGGGAACGGTTAAACTGACGTGGAAAATTATGCAAAGTAGAGAAGCAGCAACTCAGATCCTCAACTAACGACTTTGGTAGAATTTCAACTTGGTATTTAATTATATCTATTGCATAATAATGACAAAAGTCCAAAATAAAAACGTAGGTTATTGAACCTAGGGTGAAAGTAATAAAAATAATCTCGATTATAAGAGGAACCAATCCCCATTTGTCTTTTACTACAACGATAAAAAAAAAGATCAATGTCCGTTCCGTAGCTGACAACGAAAAAATAGTCTTGTGTTTATTATAAAATATTGTAATTAATTTAGCAACTACAATTATTTAACCATCGTTAAACGAGGACAAATATAAATAAAAAGTACCTACTAGTTCACATATAACTTTAATCCCCATAACATAAACCATCAAAATTATCTACCGAATACCTACTTCCAACGTAAGAAAACTTAAAGTTTTCGAATTGAAACGGATAAATTGATTATTCGATCCTTTTCATTCATCCATTGTCGTTCGAGTTTAATACGAAACAAAGACTATTTTTTCATTAGGTAGGTAATTGTTTCAAATTTCATCCGCGAAGGATAAATTTAATTTTTCAAACCTATGTTGGGGAACATCGAGCATCGCTTAATAGGTACGGCCATTAACGCCTGTAATAAACTAGCGAATCGATCTTTCTGTTTTTGCTGCGATCGATTTTAAATGACAATAAAATTATTCGTACATTAGTAAAGCGAATTCTATGGGGCAGCATTCAAATCCACGTTTGGATGGAAATGTCATATCGAAGAACAATTGAACCCTTGATAGTATGCTTGAATGGCGGTAATTTCTGCAAGACGGCGCATCGTGTGCGGAATAATCTATAAGTAGTATAATATTCTCATTAACTATATTTAGTTAATACCTTCATCATTATTTAATTTGCCTATTTTACGTTTAGAGTAATACCTATACCAATTTGACAGTATATTTGTCAATGCTTATAAATTAACCGTTTAATCATCTGCTTATCGTTCATAAACAAACACACTACAAACTCATCCTTAAATAAATTGCTTTTAAATATAATTTAGAAACGTGATTACTGACAATAAGATGGCACGCAATCGTTGAATTTTATTGTTATGTAATTAAACTATTCCATATATATTCCCATTTTCTAATAAATATAGAGTTGTATACGATTGCGATTTTTAATAAGCAACTAAAACTATGTAATATTTACCTTTAAATGATAATTATCTTTAACAGTTTGGTTGAAGAAACTCACCTGAAACAAAACAAAAAATTAAAATATAATTTCTACAGGCACATAACCATATAAACAAAGAAAAAAATCTGTAACCTAAAGTCAAAGGCTTCTTTTTTAATAAAGTACCACTCTGTTCAACGCTCACGATATTACCGACCGTGGAGCAATACCAATCAACTTTCGCTAGATCTGCAAACCCAAAAGGCCACTTAGTAAATGAGAAGGATGCCCTAAATAGAGAAATTTAACTCCAGCACACTCTTGCTTTTGCCACATAAGCTATATGTATTTCAATAAAAATGACGCATCTAACTAGGTAAGACCTAAACGCCTATATTTCATTAATAACAAAACCCCAATGGCCTTTCCCTGAATTTCGGATCAGTTAAAAACGACAAGAAAGTTAGGTATTAAGCGGGAAGAGATATTACGTTTGCAGTATCCGATTTGCGTGAGTTTATCCATCCTTGCTGTTATAAAAAAACAACACGCCAATCAATAAATTTAGTTTTATACAGGGTGTTTCGTTGCTAAATGTGCATACGTTAACCTATAAATAGAGGACCCCTAGGCGATTCCAAATAACCTACGGCTTACTGGGTCTCAGGTACTTAATAACCGAAATATACATATACTGCGCGACTGTGCTATTGAAACAATACACGTCTACCAAAAATGAAAAAAATAATCGGAGGGTTTATGAAAAAAAATAGGCAAAATTGATAAAAACACCCTGTATCTCGGTTATTAAATATCTGAGACCCAGTAATCGTAGGTTATTTGGAATTGCCTAGGGGTCCTCTATTTATATTTAACGCATGTACATTTAGCAACGAAACACTCTGTATATAAAACAATATCGATTTCCTTGTATTATAATATGAATTGCACAAAAAAACATACCTAGTTTTATATCGTTATTTAAATTAAATTAAGATTCTCTACCTTTCTCGTTTAAAATAATTTAATGCAAGATATTATGGGCATCTATCTACTTGGATAAAACGGTGAATTTGTTATAAACGATAAATTGCAAAAATCATTTATCATTAAAAGAAAAAAACATAGTAAAGTTCTGAAAACTTTTCTTAGTCTACATTAAATAGGAAAATAATATATTTGTCACACAGCATTGTCCACGTCCTTTAAAGAAGCGAATAAATATTAAATTAAAACACGACCTTTGTTCCTACGTTCCTCGAAATAAGTTGGGAAACTGTTTGGTAACATAATACAAATAAGTATATCTACAGAAGTTAGTAGGTACTTGTTCGATTCGGCAGTTGAATTATTAAATCGTGTAAACTTTGAAGTTATATGTTATACTAAAGCTCCAAGTATATATTATAAATTTGCTATACTAACATAAGTTTCTCTTACCCAAAGTGAAATGCTAAATAATTAAACGATCTTGATTATTTAAATTTTAATATTATCTACCTACTCAAATTTATTATTTTTAACGGAATTCAATTAAAATAGCTCATAAATAATATGTATGTATGTATTATCCAATTAAACGTTATTTTTATTTTATAGTTATCCTCATGCTATACATAGGTTGTTTATGATTAAAATAATTAAGTTATTATTATATAGCTCTTCTTAGCTCGATACATTGTAAATCTTTTAAATCGATTCAAATATTTCATTCTTTCACTTAAATCTAGATTGGTTCTACTTTAGAACCCACTGCAATTTTTGTCTTGCCCTCAGAATTTGTACCGCAAAATAAGTCGATAAAATACACCGCTAGAAATTTATTATAAAGATTTGATATAGTACGCCGAAGCTCTTTACCATATCCCTATCCGTTCAAACCCCTAATATATAGAATGATTTCATTTCGTACGTATTTCACAATTCGAAATCAGACTTGGAAATTTCCTAAAATTGTTTTAAAATACTACACTTATACATTTGTAGCTATGTCAATAATTGGTACGGATCTCTATCAATTAGCTGATGTAATAATTTTTCCTATGTCGATAGCTAGAACCTACAGATTTTTCAACTTAATTAAAATTTTTAGTTGTCTAGTTGAATTTTTGACAAAAATAACAAAAATTTTCAAATAACCTGTAACTAATGAAAATAAAAATGCTACAAAGTCGCTTTAATTTGAATAAAATAAGACTTTATATACTAAAGAAATTCGTTATATAACCTTAAAAGCCTTAAGGCGTCAATAACTGGTGTAATCGCCTTAAGGCGGCTAGGAAGAGACCGTGGTAAGGGTCAAATCGCTTGTTTTCCGTAACTGTATAATGCCATTTATTTGGAATATAGTGAAAATTGTACACAAGAATTACAAGAATATAGTGAAAATTGTATTAAAGAATTACAAGAAACTAAACGGTTTTTCTACAAAAACGATGCGTACTTACATCAAATTCTACATATATATACCCTCAAAGAATTTCCAAACTTATTAATTTGATTGTAATCTTACTCAAAAGCTAAGGAAAACAGGCGACTTTGACCCTTACCGCGGTCTCTTCGTAGCCGCCTTAACGGTGGATTGATAATTTTAATTTAGGTAATTTGGGTTTCCCAAATACCCGAACATTTATATTTAAGAAAATATTTAGTTTCTCATACTAAATTAGAAATTTTAGTCTAAATATAAGAAATATTATGGATTGTAGATATTTAAGTTTTTTATTTAATTACTTAATTGTTTTGGTAGCTGAATGGAAAAATCAACGAACGAGTGATAAACTAATAAAGATAGTAAGATGATCTTATTAAATACAATAAGTAATATACGTTGCACGTATTTGCCGGATTTGAGCTGTTCGGGCCTCTTTCTATTCTAAACCTTATAATAAAGCTGAAGGGACAATAACGTAACAGAGACGTGACCAATTGACGTTGGAAGTTAATATACTAAGAAAATAAATAATTTCGAGCCTGGTTTGAATCGTTAAAATAACTATCCTCCATCTTCCAGAAGAATATATTCTGAAGAATTTTGTAATACTTTTTTTTTAATTTTAAATAAATAGAAGAACATAATTTATGTTATTAAATTATTTCTAAATTGCCCTTTTTAATGAATTCGCATTTTTCGAAATCTAAGCTTTTGCCATTTTTTAACATGAATTTTTATATTAGGTATTGTGATAGTGGTTGATTTTGAAAATCGAAACCATCGTATAATAAGATCAGGTTTATAGGTAGAGTCTTCTACTAAATAAACGTCTAAACTAATTTGTGAACTAAATTTACATATTCGTATTCAAATCTAAAATAAATATCCCATTACTTGCGTGCATTTCCCTGAAATGCGATATGCTAATGTCTTACTTACTTTAAGATCAATACGACAAAGGAAAATAGTTTGCACGCATACTTATATTAGTGAAATTCTCACTACTACGCTGCCGTTTTCTATTTGTTAAAATACAGTGCTCAAAACAATTAAGGAATAATTTATTATTATTATTATTTATAATTAATTATCACTTATAATGGCAAAGAAGTTCCTGAAAGTAAAATAAGTCTGTGGATAAAAAAGGCACGTTAGTCGCCAGTTAAAAAAAAATTAAAAAGTTGAAGTTGAGCGAGAAAAAAGACCGTATTGAATGCAATTTTGATAAAATTTTAAAACTAATAAAAAGAACATAAAGGGGAAGAGGAAGGGTGTTTTGTGATATACCTGAATTAATCAGAATTAGCTAAATAGAGTTAAATAATTTTCCCCAAAAAATTGTACCTACAATATTCATTTCAATATTGTTTTTTTCCTAAAATGCTTGATGGTTTTTTGTTGATTTGTTTGTTTTAAAACTCTCGATCACAGTCGCCCCTAGTAAATTTTGACCTTTTAATAAAAACCATGTGACCAAAGTGGCCCCCGATTGAGAGATGACATTAATTGGTTTTGTTTTTATTATATATTTTCGAAGATCTCCTTTCATCTGCTTAAGTGTGGGGAATATAAGGACCGATGGTTCAAATATAATGACAGGTGATCGTTCCATAAAATAATTTTTAAAAAAATCGTGTCCAAAAAATGATCAACGACCCTTTACGGTACCTATATATTAAAATTTAAAAAATGAATAGATATTTGACGAAAAAGATGTCTTAATTTATCGTTAAAGCAGAGAATTCTCGGGAAAAACTAGCGGGCAACACTGTCATTGGTGCATCGCTACGCGTCCGAAAAAAGGGTGCGCTTACTCAATGGTTAATAACAATCACGTAGATGTTAATAACCAAATAAGTATTATTAGTAAAAATGTAGATACGTGCGTCACAAGAATATTTTGTTATTTAAACGTTTAATATCTGGACATCTAAACTTGAAAGCTTTGAAATTATAGTAACTGCCACTTTCGAATCTCTTTGAAAGATCAGTTGGTTGTTTTGTATAAATGGTTATAGAGATAGGTGTTGACAGAATATTCAATAGTAGCAAGCAACGCTCTGTTAAGTTTCATTACGAACAACAATATCTCCACATTCGATTGAAGTCTTTCACAATTTCCTTTTGAAACATATTTCGAATTAATTGTTCGTCATTAAACAAATAAATTCGATGTATGCGAGTATCTAATGCAAGAGCTATAATTTAAAAAAAGAAAGAAAGAAAGAAAAACGTTTTAACGCCTCTTATTTTGGTGTTTCGCAACAAACGATTTCAATATAATAATTATGTATTTAATAAAACGAGTTTTTCGTAAGAAGTTTTAATTACGTAAAGAAGGAGAGTTGTATCTTTTCCAATTTAAAAAAGCAAAAAAAAGGTAAAGAAGGCATGGATAATTTAAGAAAAAAAGTTTAACCTAACTTTGTGAAGTTGTAATTTAAACAGATTAATTTCAACACTTTTCTAAAGTTCAGTTCCGAAACTTCGATAAAACTTTTATGAACGTTTTTATGAATCGCATATTATTTGTATGCGGTAAATCTTTGTCGCTATCGATAAATTTGATACATTACTTTAGGATCGGTTTCGAAATTGTAATTGACAGACAAACGTCTCGAGCGACGATTCAGTACGTAAGTAACTACAGAAAAATAAATAAACCGAAATTCACCCCGTGTCTTTTTATACATAAATAAATATCAATATTCATTATGAAACTTCACAAGCCGATATGAATTACTTCGTCAATCATTTCAACCTTCAATAATTGATTAATGAGCTCGACGATCGCGAAATTCAAATATATAATATCAATTTTATACGTATTGCAAATAAATGTTATTTTACTTCCAGCAGTAATCGTTATCGGTATTTTATTATTATTTATTTAATATAAGAAATTAACGTATTAAGCAATATATATTTTCATACCATAATTTTTAAATAAAAAGTTTTACGAATATGACTTTCCAATTTAATTCAAACATTTGTTTCGAATGCACACCACAGAAGAAACGCATCAAAATTTAAAATAAAATACGAAAGGAAAGCAATCTGAATATTTTCTCCCTCTTGTAAAGGATTACTGTTCGTATACAGATTCCCTATTGGAATCCTAAAAATTATTGAATTTGAAAAGGCGGCGCGCCGCCACCGCGGCGGTTCTCAGTTCGGTGCGATAATAAATTGCTTTTTAGAAAGTCAATTAAAGTTTCGTAAAAAAAAACGCCCATTCTTAATAACAATCACAAAATCTCTAAGACAAATGTAATTAGAAATAATAAATATTTCTCCATAATATTTTTGAACTAAATGACGAAACTTTATAGGAAATTGACGTTGGTAGACGATCAATTTAAACATGACAATGGAAATCAAATGTATTGCGTAATTAATTAGCAGGGTCCCATCAAAATATAGTCAACAAGATATAAATCAATTTGTGTATCTAACCCATTAATTTAAAGGTACGTACCTATAATTAATAGAAACGCTTAGAACGACAGAGTAAACGGATGCTATAATTTTACCTATAATTGTAAACCACAATCTAATCAGTCTGGATCCTGATAATTCCGCTGCCTACCTAAATAATTACTATAATTCTAACTATGGTTAATTACAAATGTTCCTTGTACGTAAGTGCAGATAGAAAACGAAGTTTTGAAATTGCCCATATTAAGACCCCAAATCCTGAGGATTTACCGAACATCATTTAGGTGCACAGCCCCCCTTGAGTTAGTAAAATAGAAAATTAATGTCGAAAACGTTCAGTTTCGATTATTAATGATCTGTACATTATAGTTTAAACTGTTTCCCCGATTAACCATAACGAAATGAAGAGTAATTACTTGAACTTAATAATATTAAACCTAAATGGAATTTAAAATAAGAGGTTTATACTTTACGAATATAAACGTTGGCAATGTTTTTAATTAAGTAAATTTATTAATAATTTATTATTTTCGTAAACCCGAAACCTTATAGAACACTTTTAAACGTTCCTTAACGAAAATTGTGAATACGGCAACCGTGCCGTAGTCAATATAGTAACCCATAGTTTTCGAAATTGAACAAACAAAATAGGAGAGTTAAACGCTTGTGGAAGAGACGTAGACGTATTATTTAAAACAGGGTGTTTCAGAATAACTATTCCTACTTTTCAATTGTGATGGACGACACGTAATTAAACACTTTTTTTGTAATAAATTAATGTCCGGAAACGCTTAGTTTCCGAGATACAAGACGTTAAAATTTACGAAAAGAATAGTGGGAATATTCATATCTCGGAAACGAATTAATTTCGAACTTAAGTCCATTTGGACTTGCAAACAATATTATGAAATAAATTTTTCTATTGGCGCGCACGCTTAAATGGGTATGAAATCGGATTTTGTTGGATGCGTCGGAAAGTGGCGAATTTTCCGGAGATTCAATTATTCAACTCGTTAAATATTAAAAATTGTTGGAATTATTAAAATAAGGTAAATATCGCCTATGTTGTTTATTATTATTTATATTTATATTATCTATATTATTTAATATACTTTATTCAAACGGTCTGGCGATCACGTCATCGACAAAAAGTTACTAGATTGTTTATTTGTAATTCAGTTTAATGTTTGGAAAGTGACATATTCAACAGATGATTTACTTGCGCACATATTAGGTGGTATAACGAAAGATTACAATTTATTAAAACTGTAAAAATACGAGGTGATAACAGTGTGAGAAAACGTCATCATCTAGTAACCTTTTATTAATGACGTGATCTCTAGGCCGCTCGAATAGACCTCTTGTTTTCGGAAAACGTACAAAAAATGCTATAGTTGGATTAATGAGAGCGTGCACTTTCGTCATCAATGACATTTACTTGATAAATCGCAATGCCAATTGTGAAAAACAATTAAAAGAAGTTTTTTGCATTAAAATATGTCCGAAAAGCATGTTGAATTACAAGGCCGTGGTACATAATATTACAGTTTTATTACTTGTATTGTCCTAATTTTCGTGAATACAACGAAATCAATTTGAAATTAAAGTTTTTTAATTCCTTAAGATCTGCTTATGAAATTTGCGTATCTAGTGTGTTTGCATGGTATTTATAAATCGACGAGCATGTTTTTCGCTTTATTGTAAATGCACTGTCTTTAGACGTTTAAAAATCATAACATAACCTCAAACATGTCAACCGATATACCAAGAAAATAACATATAAACATAGTAAACTGTAATGTCATTACAAATTAATGACATAAGCGCGTCGTTTCGTTAATCCAATTATAGTACTAAAATCAAGATGAACAAAACCTCAACACAACTGTGATATGGAGGGCTCAAAAGCTAATCAGTGTAAGTCATTATTGTCCTGTCATTGATTTATGTAGTGTAAGTCCCGTTGCAATGTTTATACTTTCGGTTGACAAAACGTCACGTCACTGGACACTTTGCCAACACTGCACGCTTTGTTAACCGAAAGTAAAAGCATTGCAATGGAACTTACAGTACATAAATCAATGGCAGGACAATAATGACTTATACTGATTGACTTCTGAGCGTTCGATATACAGATATAGGCCATTCGAATTTTATTTCGATACACGTCATTAATAAAACTTACCTGCAATTCAGATTAAAGTTTGAATAGTGTACTAATTATTGCACACATTACATGACAAAGAAAGACTACAATGTATTGGTATAGTAAAAATACGAGGTACCAGGTGACACCGTTGTATGAAACGTCATCATCAAGTATAAGCTTTTATTGATGACGTGTTCGGAATACAATTTTAATGACCTTTACGAACGACGACGTCATAGAACACACATCATACAGCCCTGATTGAGACGGTGTTTTAGAAATCTTTTTGAAATAGTTATTTTTAGTTAATTTTGTTTATTAAATATTTAATTAAGTAAAAAATCTTATAATTATCAATGTATCGTAATCTTATATAATGATTATATTGGATTGGGGAATAAGTTCGTAGCGTTTTTATATTTTCTTTTGTTTTACAACGATTTTTTTACTTTTGACAAAGTGTATAATATTCATTCCATAGAGCTCTTTCTGCTCTACAAAACTGTGCTAATCGTTTTTCTTGAGTAATTTAATTTTTTATTACTTTTCAGGCTTAGAAATGGAATATCCAGGAGGTAAAAATCAACATTTTCGACACCTTCACATCTTCTTCGCTTTTCATCGAGGCCAAAAAGCTGCTGAAGCAGCCCGGGACATTTGCAACGTATACGGAGAAGGTGTCATAGGCGAGTCTACAGCACGGACATGGTTCGCAAAGTTCAAAAATGGCGATTTTGACATCGACGACACGCCCCGCAGCGGAAGACATTCTGAATTCGACGAAGAGCGTCTCAAAGCACTTTCGAAGGAGGACGGTCACCAAACAAGTCGTGAATTGGCCGAAAAAATGAACTGCGATCATAAAACGATTCTCAATCATCTTCATTCAATGGGATTTGCCGAAAAATTGGGAGCCTGGGTGCCTCACGAGCTTAACGAAAACAACAAAGAAAATCGCCTTCAAATTGCTTCTCAACATCTCGCCCGCCATCGAGCAACACGCGATCATAAATAGCGCTTTTTGTACCGAATCGTCACGGGAGATGAGAAATGGTGCCTATACATAAATATGAAGCAAAGAATGGAGCGGGTGGCTCCAGGAAATACGCCAAAGCCGAGAGTCAAGCCTGACCTCCATCCAAAGAAGACCATGATCTGCGTTTGGTGAGACTGGGAGGGCATGGTGCACTGGGAAATGCTCGAAAGGAATGCCTCGGTCAACAAGGAGCTCTACATAGCCCAGCTACACCGCGTGAAAGAGGCTATTCGACTGAAAAGACCCCATCAACAAGGCCAAACCATACTCCTTCACGACAACGCCAGGCCCCATGTTGCACAAGTCGTCAAAGCCGCACTCCAAGAGTTCGAATGGGAGGTCCTTCAGCATCCGCCGTATTCTTCGGACTTTTTCCGCTCCCTGTCGAACCATATGAGGGGCGTTACCTTCGACAATGAAGAGAACCTTAAAAACTGGCTCAACAACTTCTTCGATACCAGACCGGGCGATTTTTGGAGGAACGACATCGACAAATTGGTCGAGAGGTGGGAGGAGGTCGTAAACAGCAACGGCGAATACATAATTGATTAATTTATTGTTATAACTATTGATTTTTGTTTAAATAAAAGTCTTTGATAAAAACGCTACGAACTTATTCCCCAACCCAATAGTTAACATATCTATACTTTTATGTAAAGGTTATGTTTAATGTTTTATCTCGATTTAAAACGAATTTTTATATATGGAAAACATTCATTCTTATACCTGTGAGATGTATTTGATCAATAAATAGGTACCGAAAACCTTCCCACACATCAACTTTCTAAATTTATTAAAATGTACCTATTTATAGTGTAGCGGTTTTAAGTGAACATACACATACAAATACATACCTATTTTATGAGAAAAGTATATGATAGTATGTAAACCGTAATATTTATAGGTATTCGGACGTGGAAAGAAGTTAGGTTTAACATATGACCAATACGACCGCTAACTCACCTGGCCTAGTGTTTAAATACGCTTAGCATAGAGAGCAAATAGTATAGAAAGGTATAAATAAAAATAAATTTTTTGCTTTGCGTGTTAGATAAAAAAAAACATCAATAATAATAGTTAAGAATGCGTTTCGTGTATGAATTTAAGCCTTGTAGATCCACAATATAAACATGCATAACTCATTCTGAATTCATACACGAATTCTTAGCTCTTACTCCGTTTACAAAATTGACATCAACATATAAAAACTTTATAATCCAAAAACTACTTTGATGGTGAGTTACATATCTGTTAAAGTGCAAGATCAAAAAAAACGATCAGATAGTAATTATAAAAGTATTTAAGAACGAAAATGAGAAAAATTGTAAAATTAATTTTTTTTATAGAATCGATAGTGCTAATAATAAATTTCATCAGATATCTATTTATAAATTCAACCTCCTTTTTAGATTTATGAACAAAACATTGTTGAAATGGCTAAAACGCTATCGAATTGTATTACAGAAATAATAAAAAAACTACCCATAAATAGACTTTCAACCGAATATTCAGATTTCATGTTGTAATTCGCAAATGCTGTCGAACTGCAAAATGCATAATAATAACAAAGGCGCTCGTGTTCATTTCGCAAGTGATTGAACGAACAACTGTTTATTTGCAGATAGTACCTATGAACGGATTAAGTGGACATTCGACCTTAAATAAAGACATGCGAGTTAATTAAAATGATCCGTTTTAAAGCGATCAACGACCAATGACAATAAAAGCTAAAATTTGAAGCAATTAATAAAGTAATTTTTAGCATTGCTTCGAGGATCGCGACCTCCTTCAGATGACAGGTTCGCGTCTATATTAGTAGGTATCCTTCATAACGAATCTAGTCATCTGCAGCATTGCAGCTATGCGACAAAACCTAAAAGTAAACGAATACTTCAAGCGCATCTGCACTAACAGTAAGTTAAAGTAAATTAATAAAAGTAAAACCTGTAGGACTTGGTGTAAGTTTCATGGGGACGTTGTGGACGTTTTGAGGGGCGATACTATATTTCTTCAGCCACTCTAAACGTGGACCCCTGGATCGTTGTAATCCCGATACCGCACTGTTGATGGCACGTGTGTACTCGCGCGCCCCGAAGTTGGTGTGGGGCACGATGAGTCCGACGTTAAGTTGGTCCTTCGGGACGACTTTCTGGATAGGTGTAAAGGATCTGTGGGTCCACGCGTACGTGAAAAATCCTATTAGGAGCAACATGGCGCGACACAACTTAACGAAACGCATATTTCTTTACGTGGTCGAAACGCATATTAGTAGGAACACGACGCCGACGTCACCGAGCGCGTCCTACCGCGACGTTTTCGGTACATTAGACGACGTCGTGGCCTGTCGCACTTACTATCGGCAGTTTCAGATACATAAGGTATTGCAGTACGCAAAGGGACGACTACAGCCACCGCCCAGCTGACTGATCTACGAAACCGAGATAACGATATCGACGTACAGTTGGCGTAAAAGAGATAGCGAATAATATTTGGACTTGGCGCAGGCGTTGTTTCCAAGACGACGTGCCGCTGTAGTTCTATATATGCCCTTTGACCACACCGAAAGCTATCTATATTATAAAAACATGTTTTATTAAGTTACGCTCGAGTTGATACAAGTGGTTGTCGACGTGTGTTGGGTTTAGCTCATCATTCGCCCCGTAATTCTAACAAACCACTTTGCTTTGCTTTGCTTTAAAACTGCTAAATTGCGCTCTTGCTTTGAAAATACGCAACTCTAACCTACGGTAAAGGATAAAAGAGTAAAAATCGCGAAACGTCGGTGGGATTAAATCTAAGCCTCCTCGCCTTTTAAATTCTGACAAAGAAAAAAGTACCTAATACGAAAATGTAGCAAATAAAGCTTCTAGCTTCCAAAGCAAAAAGACCTTTTCTCGATTACACATTTCATAACAATTAATTGTTAATAAATATGATAAAGAACGCCGTTATCTATCTTAAAAGTCGACACGTTAACGGTATAAAAATGTCATTTAAAAATTCTCGATTTTTCGAATGCTACAGATTATAAATATTTAATTAGCAGATATATAATAAACCTACACGTTTATCAAAATTATTAGTCGAATTATTTTTGTCAATTAACCTTAAGTATTCATCAACGCATCGGGAATTTTAAATTACCACCTGAAAAAGGATCGTGTTTTTTATTCATAAAATGCCCGGACTATACCGGGCGAGTTTTTTAACTCGAGACTGCAAAATATCCGGAGAAAATAAGCAACGCTCGAAAAAAGATGTTCGTCGTCAAAAGTTAATATTTTTGAGGGGGCCTTTCGCGTATGCAAAAATTTTCCCGCCCCCGCCCGCCCCTGGCCGTTGAGGCGGATGAAACGAGCATTCCGACCACGGCGCGCGCCATCTGCCCGAATCGACTAAAACGTTTCGGACGAACGTTATGTATTTTCGACGTACGAAAATATGCAACGTACTGCAATAATAAGTAGGGATTTTAAAAGAATATTTTAACGTTCCCCTCGCCCCAATTCCGGGCAGGAACGGGGGCGAAAAAATTTTAGCATGCGCAAATGGCATCCTCGAAAATATTAAATTCTGACGTCGAACATTTTTTTTTCGTACGATGCTTATCACTCCAGATATTTTGCAGTCTCGATTTAAATGACTCGCCCGGTATACAGGGCGAATCTACTACCTCGATTCGACGAAATATGTGTAATTGAACTCGTTAAAGTGAAGTGAATTACCTTTTTTTAGCAAATTTTTTCGATACGATGTTTCGCATCGAAATTATCGATATTTTTTTTGTTTTTTTTTTAAACTGCCGTAACCTTTTTGATAATGAACCAATTTTCAAAAACAAATACTATTCAGGAACCACTTTCTATTGCCTACAACTTTTATATTTACATAATTTTTTGGGTCGATTAAAAATTTTAAAGTCGGCGATTTTGAAAAATGTCCGATGGATTGTTTAAAAATTTACATTTTTAGAATCGTTTAAAAATACGCTAAAAAATTTTGTCTAAAAACATTATCATCAATTTTTTTAGTTGCTGTTAGTAATAATTGTTCTCGCTCAATACGCGATTATCGGTAAGTAGTTGGGTTTTTACGTTATTTATTTAAAAAAATGTTTCTCTTGAAACAATAACTGTAGCCGAGGTGACCCGAATAGAAAATTGTTGATTTAATTATGTATCTCCAAGCTTTGCCCCCCTGAAAATTTTCTGCGGACGCTGTCGATCGAATATAATATGCCCGTATTTCAGTTCCTTTCATTTCCTAAGGTTGACCTATTATTTTTAGACCTACTATTCCTATCGTTTTACTGCAATTTTATGTTAATGTTAATGCTAATTCCGCACTTACATCGTACACGACATTTATTAATGTTCGGTAAAGATTTAAAAATAAACACGGTGTAACCTTCGACTACTCAAACCATTTTCTAAGTAATATTCGAAGTAATAATTTTAGAACGTATATGTATAGCAAAGCAATTTATTACTATCAGTCATCAAAGAAATGGTTGGTTGGAAAGGAAAGTTGGTTTAAAATTTAACTAACCAATCACCTACTGTCAATCAAATTGGTTCTAATAAATTAATAGTCCAACCAGCACTCGGTAATTAATAATTGGTTAATTTAACAAGCGGTTAGATCTTTTTTTTATGCTTCATTAAATGTGATTACTTATAATCCTATACTTATATCATATTACAATATACTTGAATTAATAATCATTTATATTTTATAATGATAATTTTAAATATTTATTGAAATTTCCATTTAAATATGTAATTACATTTTGACATGATGAGATGCAAGTATATAGGCAGTTGATTAGAGAAATTTTAAACTGCATACTTAACCATTAAAATTTCGCTCGATATTACTAAAATTAAACTAAATTTTTACTGTTTAGGAATTTAATAAAAATCAGTTAAATTAATAATTTAATATAGATAATGAATGTGCACAGTTCCTGTTTTCACATTTCAAACAATCATTTAAACAAAGTCGTAATAAGTCCAAAAATTACTCTGTTTTGATGAATAAGTTTTCGTATGTTTTGAATAGCTTCGGCAATGAAAAATGCAAATTGTTGAATTTTACCTTTATTTTTTGTTTCAACTGTATTTACAGCTAAAAGAGAAAAAATGTCTGTAAGATAGTCAATCAAAATGTAAGCCAGAGTTCGGAAGAACTTAATTAAAATTTTACACATTTCTTCTACACAATCTGTATTCCATTATACAATCTCCGTTAGGAAATTTACTTACTAGAAATTAATTGTAACCGTGACTAACAATAAACCGTCACGATGCCAACAAAAACTTAAGCCATTCATTCCCCTAAATAAACTTGCATTGTCGCTCTATTATTCATTTAAACCAGTTAAGTATTGTGCGTTAAATTAAATTTCAGGTGATTCACTGAATAGGACATTTCAAATTCGTTTAATTCAATTAAATTTTCTTGCGGAACGTTTACTCGTTAATTTTGTTTACGGCGCGACCGTTAGCTAACTAAACAACACTTTTGCCGAATTAAACTAAAACAACATATCAAAATTCCATTTAAATATCGTAAAAACAAAATCCGCAAAGTTTAGAAGCTCGCACCTGTAGATTATTCAAATCGACTACGGCCGGCGCAACAAAATTATCAATCAAGTTGTCGTACTGACAAAAGAGCAGCCGTTAAAGCGGGAAGGCTATACCTATAAGGGATTAATCTAATTTTCGAAGACCGACAAACTGACAAGGCCTAGAAGTATGTAACGAAAGTGAAAACTTGGGATTGCCTTTTAACGCCACTATTACTGCTGTTAAACGAATTACGTACAGCAAACGCTTTCGGAAAAAGTGGTTATAATTTTTTTTTTAATTTACCGGGAGTTTTAATATGAAAAATTGACACGATAGTTTTAAGCTATTCCGCTTATGCATTATTGATAAATTTCATACAACAGAATCCTATATTCTTCATCATATCAAAAATTCAATATCATTCGATCGACACTAATTATTTAGATTTAAAAATTATTTTCAACCACTACCTACCTACCGGTTAAAATTCAGAAGTTGTTCTCGAATTTACCAATATTATCTAAGCTTTAGGTAATATTACCTCGAATACAGTTGCTCAAAAAACAGTTACTCAAATTAGATATAGTAGTAAACGTTTTATTCACACTTCAAGAACGTAAATTACGCTCTAGTTGAGAGGTAAAGAATAAAAATTTGTAAATCATTGTTTTTTAAACCAATTTTCCATGTTAAACTAATAATCAAACTTTTTTTTGACCTATTTTAACTAAATTAATTTACACCTCTACACGTTATGTACACTAATCTAAACTCTCCTCATCTACACTAACCTAAATTTAATTACTTATTTGACTGCACTAGACAATAGCAAAACACCGACCTTCTAATCCTCCTTCCCCTTTGCCCTTTCGCCCATTTTTGAAAATAGACGTATCCGATGAAACAAATGCTTACCCTTAAATAGAGCGTTATTTACGCAGGAAAATTGTTCTTCGAACTACTGTATTCGAGCAATTGTTTGCACACCGTGATAGATGTAAGTTTTTTAGTTACTTTTTAAGTTGTTTTACACTACAATAGTAGTTTTAATGGACAGTATCATAACAAGAAACATCAAGAAAGTCATTTTGTTTATAATAAAGTACAAGACACAAGTAAAGGACAAAGTAATAAAAATTTAAGCGCAAAAACTAACTATAAAGTCGATGGGTAATACTTAAAATTTAGAAAATGTTGGTGAAATCGAACATTAGATTTTAGAGAACATTTCAGATGTGGTCTTATTATTTTTTTTTAATATCTACCTATAACGTGCTAAACAAAGCAAAAACTGAAATTTCATAAATGCTTTAAAATATGTACTAGTGTTCTTATTGTAAATATCCCTTGTTTCCCTCGATATCCCTCGATGTTACCCCGTATATCAATATCGCGTTAACCAAATAATAAACAGTAAAATTTACAATTCGTTGATGATCGAGTATTCTTTTAATAATTCCCTTTACAGTTTACACGACACTATAATTAATTTTTTTGCACAAATATATACCCAAGCATAAAGGGATTGTCACAGTTAATTTCGCAGCGTTAACGAAAAAATGGCTGTATATGTGATAGAAACAAATTGGCAAAATAAACTTTTTCCATATTTTTGCGTTTAAAATTTAATAATTTCCTTTTCACGATTTCCTCGAAATTCATTTGTTTTTGGAACTATATAAATACCTATGCTTAATTAAATTAGTTAATTAGATACAAGCCATGTCATGATATAGTCAAACTATAACATAATTTCTTTCTTATAAACAACAGTAATACGATTTAAATTTTGTAAACATATTTAAGTAAGTATCTAATTACAGAAAATGAAGCTAAGAAAATCACAAGTTTATTCCTGCTTTACTTCTATAATTTAACAATTACCAATTCTTTACCAATTTTAAATTAATAGGGTTGATAGGTATTACTAAATTACATGTTACATAACAAATATAAATTTACATAGCTCACTATGAAACAAATACAATGTTAGACAACCAACCCGAGCAGTTGAACGTAATACGGATGAATACAAAAAAGTTCGTGACAACAAAGTATATGCGAAGCACGTTAAAAGAAGGACACATTACACATACCTATGTTAAATTTTTCAAATGTAACCAAACAGGTCTTATGGCTGACAATATGGTATTTATATGGATAATTGTTAACCGTTTTCAAGAGTTGTAGTAACAGCCACATATTTGTGAAGACAACTACCCACTTACTTCTTTAAATGATAAAAGTCTAGTATTCTTGTCGTTTATTGTGGTTAAACAACTAAAACTCTTTACTGCCCCTTAAATAGCTTTATACATAAGCAACTGGCGTATACAGTAATAAAAGTGAATTTAATGTTAAAATCGAATTAATTAACTAGCGTAAAATATTAAAAAAAAATAGTTTTCTCATCTTTTGTTTAATATTTTTATAAACAATATTATATTTTATATCAAGGATCGTAATTACAGATAAAAACAGAAAAGGACTGTTTAGTTTTAATTTGAATTGTATAAAACGTCTGATCCTTACACCGTAAAAATAGATATAAAACGCGTAGATGCCTACACATCATTAAAAATAACATGACACAAAATTATCCTGATTCGATTTTACCGGATCCTCTAAATTTTAATCGTTTTATAATTTGTAAAATTAAAAAAAAAGGTTATCCATCCGATGATGAATTTCGAATTATTTCAATTTCACGTCAATTTTAATCAAATTTTCTCTGACGTTGATCCGCCGTTTATTCTTATTCAATATGTAATTAATTACCTAATATAGGTAGATAAACTCATACATTTTAATCAAAATTAAAAAAAAAAACATATCTTTGCAACATCTGGTGGTATAAGCAATATGAAACAAGTTTGATTTACAGTCGTTTTATGCTTTTATTTTATAAGATTTTAACACAAAAATTATGTAAAGTGAGAACGTAAAACCTGATGAATCTGCCCTAATTTGTTAATTTAAAATGGCACCTTTGTGAATAGATAATCCACTAATTTGTGAATATATAATATTATATTATTTAAATGTAATTTTCGGATTAGTTGTTGATTGAGGACCCTCAATCATTACCCCTCGGATTACTATAAACACGTAACCATTATTAAATATTATAATATACATTTTTAAGTGTGTGGAAAGTAACTTGAGGTTACCGGAAAATTACCGAATTATGAAGAAACCTTTAACTATTTAAAATTATTAGATTATATTTAGCTAATAGAAACAAAATAATGAGATTCTATTGATTTATACTATTATCTACATTTTTGTAATAAAACAGATATGTAGGTAAACTACCCTTATTTTTAACACTATTGAAAATTGTTATTGAGAAAAGTTGTTTAGAATTAAAAACTACATTTAAATATGTAGCCATAGCTATCTGTCTTGAAAAATTGTGTTTTATTAGTTTTTCCAAACTCATTCTGTAGCACTGAAAATTTATATCTGCACATGATACTAGTAGGTATACTCTTTATAATCTTTATAAAATTAATTTAAATTTAGTCAATTATTTTATTTTGATTATGATTTTCATCAGGTTTCTGAAGTTAATTCAAAATTCTTATGAAATTATTGATTTTCTTAGTGCAAAGTTGATATTCCGTCTTGTACATAATCAAAAAAAAAGAAAAAATCATATGAGCTATGTTAGACTAATTTATTAACTAAACTTATTTAATAATGTATTAGTAACACAATTCTAATAAACAACTGATAAATTATTTTTTTTATTTTTTAACTCATGTTAGTGCAATACTTAGAAGTAAATTATTAATTTATTATAGAACCACAGCATTTCACTGAAAAAAATCGAACAAAAACTACTTAAATGTTTGAAGAAAAAACTCATTTTAATATTTTGAATTAAACAGAGCGAGTTTGGTGAAACTAACAAAACGCGATTTCTCAGATTAGATAACCGTGACTGCATATTTAAATGTAGTTTTTAATTCTAAACAACTTTTCTTAATAACAATTTTCGATAATATCAAAAATAAAAGTACTTTACTCTTGAGCCAAATTTATTTTTTCTAACATACCCCGTATATGACTGATAAATTTTGACTTTTGATGGTTGTATTTTGTGTTTTAGACCGTTCAGCAACTTTTATCAAGAATAGATTTCTTTGAGAAATCAATAATAAAAATGTTTTCCATATGGTGCAGACTTTTTGGCGGACGCTGTATATGTATAAAACAATAACAAATAAATTATCTATTTGTACACAGAAAAAATAATCATTACATTATGTTTTAGTTAATCAATAATAATTTAAACATTTCTTTAGAAAGGAAGATTACTACCGATATAGAAATATTTTCCTTTTCGACAAACATAAGATCGCCTTTTTAGAAAAATTTGCCAGAATAAGTAAAAATTATTTTGTACCTATAACAAAATGCAATTTATACATATATACCTAATAAGTACAATAATTATATCAATAATAGTGCTATGATCCTAAAAATAAAAGCGTTGTCGATCGTTTAGAACAAAAGTTTTACCTGCGACGATGAAGTTGAATATGTTTATAGATTTCTACCAATTACAATTATTCGTGAAATGGAACACGCCAAAGTGCCTCATAAAAGGTAAGAACATAGTCCTTATTTGGAAAGATAATTTAGCACCCGTGGGAATTGTCGATAAAGTATTTTCCGGCTGTAACGGTGTTCTTGTATAAGATGAGGACTAAATCTTAAATTTATAAAAACCTGTAACGCGAAAACATCCATTACCGTCACAATAGAGTTCTGGTTATTTCTGGAATATATGTGTAAATATTTTTTCTTTCATACCCCGTCATAATTAACCCTAATAAAATAAATTTTATTTAGAAATAACAAGATTTGGTTAAATTTATAGCTTTTATGTTTTTAAATGTATGCAACAATTATTTTACGTTTAATTTAGGTTTCGATGAATAAATAGAGTAAAGCAAGGTAATATGGCAACATGCAAATTCGTCACTAATACTAAGTATATATAGCTCATCCAAACCTATATGATGTTCACCTCATCAATACAAGGTTACAATACAAGGATGATGACGTTTCACACGGTGCTGTCACCTCGTACCTCGTATTTTGACAATTCTAATAAATTGTAGTCTTTCTTTATGCCATCTAATATGTGCGCAAGTAAATCATCTATAGAATTAGTCACTTTCCAAACTTTAAACCGAATTACAAATAAACAATCTAGTAACTTTTTATTGATGACGTGAATTGCATATAGGTTTGGATAAGCTACAGCAAGTCTACACAACATACGACCCGCGGGCCACAATATTATTTATTTTGGCCTACCTGCCTATACCAAATTTAATAAGTTTAGCTGCAATAGACTAGTCTAACAATACGATTCAAGGTCCGAACTGTTCTGGTCCTTGGTCAGATGGTTCAAATTGGGTTTGGCCCTCGAAGACAATCAAGTTGTGCCAGACTTGGTATGTGGACTATTGCCCATAAAAGTCGTAAAGACCGTAGTAAAAGCAATGTGATGCGTATTACCCCTCATTGTAGCTTAACAATCACAACATAGACTTTCGGAGTACATGTAAATGGCTTTCGCGACGGCAAAAGATAAGTTATAAATCGAAGTTACACTTGCCTATAATTGTTAGTAGGTGCAAAACACTCGGTTTTTCCTATTTTCTTACTTTAAGTCACTAAAACTTTAGACGTCGCTTGCAAACTTGTGTATAACATGCTTTTCGTTACCTATGGAACGTAACAGGTGGGCTGAAAAGTTCGTAGGCTGACACATAGATCGCGTTACTAGGATTAGATTCATATGATTTTTTGTTAGTACTAACCTTTGAAAGACACGTGTATAAATTTCACAACTTCCGGTCAATTGTTTCGTGAGATATAGCATTGTGAATAAAGCAACTTTTGTTATTGTTTAAAAATGGATAAGAAAGAATTTCGTGTGTTGATTAAACATTGCTTTTTGACGAAAAAAAATACTATTGAAGCCAAGGATTGGCTTGATAAACATTATTCGGACTCTGCACCAGGCAAATCAACCGTCGAGAAGTGGTTTGCTAAGTTTAAACGAGGCGAAATGAGCATCGAAGACGATGCACGCAGTGGACGCCCCAAAGAGGCTGTTACCGAAGAAAATATCAAAAAAGCCCACAAAATAATTTTGAATGATCGTAAAGTGAAGTTGATCGAGATAGCTGAGACTCTAAAGATTTCAAAGGAACGTGTTGGACATATCGTGCATGAATATTTGGACATGCGAAAGCTGTGTGCAAAGTGGGTGCCGCGCGTGCTCACAATCGATCAAAAGCAGCAACGTTTTAATGATTCGGAGCAATGTTTAGTGATATTAAATCGTAATAAAGACAAATTTTTCCGTCGATATATCACAATGGACGAAACATGGCTCCATCACTACACTCCAGAGTTAAATCGACAGTCGGCCGAGTGGACTACACGCGATGAACAGGCTCCAAAGCGTGGAAAGACGCAACAGTCGGCTAAGAAGGTTATGGCATCAGTATTCTGGGACGCGCGTGGTATAATATTCATTGATTACCTCGAAAAGGGCCAGACCATCAACAGCGATTATTACACAGCGTTGTTGGAGTGTTTAAAGGATGAAATCGCGAAAAAACGGCCCCATTTGAAGAAGAAAAAAGTTCTGACAATGACAATGCGCCGGGTCACAAGTCAAAGAAAACGATGGCAAAATTACACGAATTAGACTACGAATTGCTTCCCCATCCACCGTATTCTCCAGATCTGGCCCGCAGTGACTTTTTCTTGTTTGCAGACTGTTGTGTATGTCGTTTTCCGTGCACTCAAACCCAACTAAACAAAAAAACAAAACGTCGCACGTTGCCATCCGCAACCCGCCTACACAACACCACCTTTTCTTAATTTCTAACATATTATTAAGCTAAAATTCGTCTCGGTACCTCTGGGGTGGTCGTAATTGTCTTTTGGGTCGCGAGACTGGAGGTGTAGCCGCCCTTGCTTCTAATGTACTTGGTTGTGGGGCAGTTTCCGAGGCAACTGCAGGTTGTGTCGGCCAGTTGTAATCTACTTCAGGTTCATCCTGATTCCTGAATGGAGTGGAAATTGCTCGAAGTTGATTTATGTGTCTTTTCCACTTTATTCCTTTATCTAATTTGATCGTATAGTGTAATTTACCAATTTGTTTCAAAATTGTTCCCAAACACCACTTGTATTTGCCGCAATAATCCCTCGCAGCCACTCTTTCTCCCACCTGAAACTTTTTGTACTGTTTCTTATCATTTACCTTGAATTTTTTTATTTCATTTATGAGGCGTAATAAATCTAATCGTGACTTAATGTTACGGTTGAACATTGCCATTGATGGTGAAATTTCTGTACCTTGATGTGGCATAATACGGTATTGAAACAATAATTTTTGTAAGCTTTTATGCATCTCTTCCCCTTCGTAGAGAAGGCTTTTTAATTTTTGCTTTAACGTTTGGACGCATCTTTCTGCTTGCCCATTTGTAGATGGGTTATATGGCGCGGTGGTTTTGAATTTAATGCCATTTGAGCTGAGAAATGTTTGAAATTTATGGCTTGTAAATGAAGTACCATTATCTGTTACTACTAACTCGGGTAGTCCAAAAATTGCAAAAATTTCTCTACATTTTTTTATCGTAGCTTCTGAGCCGGTATCTTTCATAATATGTACTTCTGGCCATTTTGAATAGGAGTCAACTAATAACAAAAAATTATATCCATGAAATGGACCTGCGAAATCAAGATGTACCCTTTGAAAAGGAAATGTACTGGGTTCCCAGATATGAGTTTCACATTTGTATAAATTGCAACTTTCGCAACTTTTTGCGATACCCTCAATTTGAGCATCTATACCTTTCCACCAACAAATACTTCGAGCTAAACTTTTCATTTTTATTATACCAAAATGACCGGCATGTAATTCTACCAAAATAGCTTTTTGTAATGTTGCAGGTATAACTACCCTATTACCACGAAAGAGTAATGCCCGCGTGGGTTCGTATCCCATCCTCGTCGCCACTGTTGTGTATGTCGTTTTCCGTGCACTCAAACCCAACTAAACAAAAAAACAAAACGTCGCACGTTGCCATCCGCAACCCGCCTACTGCTCTACACAACACAGACCTCAAAAGAATGCTCGCTGGAAAGAAATTTAGCACTGATGAAGAGCTAATCGCCGAAACTGAGACCTATTTTAAGGATAAGGAGAAATCTTACTTTAAAAATGGTATCGAAAAATTGTATGACCGCTATAATCGCTGTATCGCCCTCGAAGGCAACTATATTGAATAAAAAAAATTATCAAAAAAAATGTTTTACTATGTTAGCCTACGAACTTTTCAGACCACCTGTTACGTGACGCATATATTCATCGCCAATCGTCTGCGTTTAAATCAAATAACAAACTGCGGCGTATTACCCAGTGAAGCATATTTACCCATTTTACTCTATACTGGACTAGTTGGCCGGAAATCAATGTAGATCACCAATCGTTATGATCCGGATAACAACTTTATAACTCCGGCGGACTATAAAAATATCATAAACAGCAAAATAATTCAAAAATAGTTCGAATGGTGGAAGTCGGCATAATAAATTATTTGGAATAAACAACAAGAAGATGAATCGATATATACAATTACGCTTCGAAAATGTTTTTAAAGAATTTTTAAATAATCATCATCATCGCTTTTCAAAATTATAATTAAACATTGCCAATTCTGTAAATCGTAGCTAATCAGTACCAATAACCAGGCAGTTGAGGAATTAAATGATTAAAAAACAAAAGTATAGACCAAGTATTATCATAAAAATTAAAGGTGAATTAAAAGTGAATTAAAAGCACCGTCGCGTCGCGTCGCGTCAATTCGAAATTCCCCAAAACTTTTAAAAAGAAATCTGTACGACCAATATGTTTTAATTCAAATGTAAATTTTTCCATCAGGACTTGCAGTATCCTATCCAAATATCATCGGCGTATACCTACTTTCTTTATCGACAATATCCAAACGACGGACTTAAATTACTTTAGCATCTAAATCGTTAAACAACGTCGAATAGAAACATAAATCTGCATTAGAAAGAAATCCCACGTTGCTGCTATCGCTTTAGGTAAATCAATTCAATAATCAGAATTTATTACGGCTACACATATAAAACTGATATTTCTCTGGGCTTTGCACTAACTAGTGTTTTAGTTCATAAAATAAGCGCCAACTTTTTATTGCAGCTGTAAATTTTGCGAGATTAATTTTTTTTGTATCGCGTTTTCTTTCTGTTTGTAAACTATTATAAACGAGGTGCAAGTGTATAGGTGTAAACGATGTGAAATTAGTATATTCTTCAACGAGTGAATAATAACGATTATAGGCGAATATAAGACTATACTTTTTCCACGACTGTTAGGTAAAAATACGGGAAAACTAAAAATTCATTCATAACCTTCAAATTGATAACTTTTTTTAACATTTGTGTCGGACACTATACGCATTTCATAGCACACTCGAATTATGTAGGTTTGCGGTTTGCTATATTGGAGATTCGGGTGACGTGTTTACCTGCGATTGGTGAATTTCATTATTACACACTGTGGAATAAATATCTATTGTACTTATTTTATATGAATCTATATATTTTTTATTTTATTCCACCCTAGTATAGGAGGGCTTTAGAGTATCAGCTGCTGTGGTTATTAACTGCACGAACACAGAGACATCCATGCCTACCAGGGGGTTATTTCACCATCCGTACCGGGATTCGATCTCGGGACCCATCAGGTGGGAAGTCAGTCTCCTGACCGCTCCACCACCTAATCGGCATTTTAATATTTAATCGTTCAATATTATCTATCTTTAGTTTTATAAACAATTCGCAACTTTATACTAGCAATTTTCAAAAGAATTAATAGTACAGTACATGAAAGAAAATTTTGTAGAGGTATTGTAGGTATAGCTTATCCAAACCCATATGATGTTCACGTCATCAAAAAAAGTTACTAGATTGTTTATTTGTAATTCGGTTTAAAGTTTGGAAAGTGACGTATTCTATAGATGATTTACTTGCGTATTTACAATTTATTAGAACTGTCAAAATACGAGGTACGAGGTGACAGCACTGTGTGAAACGTCATCCTCTAGCAACCTTGTATTGCTGACGTGTACATCATATAGGTTTGAATAAGCTATACTTAATAATTTATTATTTTAAGTTAATATGAACTCGTAAAATGTAAATACCTTCTACGTGTGTTGTGAATTTCGGAGCACTGCGAAATGTAATTTTAATACTCTTTTTCTAAATTATTTTTGCGCATAATTAAATAGGTGCCCTAATTAAAACAATAAAAACAATATTTCAAAAAAAATTCTAAAAGAAAAGATCCTCTAAAAACCTTGTATATTACAAAAAAATAATTAAAATCCCGATAAACATATCCACAAAAAGCTAAATTAATTTATACATAAGGCACTTTTACGATTTCCAAATTTTATTAATTTTAACGAGCAGAGTAAAGTTTTATTGTTCATCTTAATTATAGGATCAACACAAACTCTGGTCAAAAAAAATTCTATTCGCGATATGTACCTGCCATAAATGACGCACACGGAATTCCGGCGTTATTCGCATCGCCGCTTTTACCGAACGAAATTGGAAACGATTGCAACTAACAAATGATTGTTAAAAAAACGTAAACATCAAAATTTTAATAAACACCATCACGTTTTACACTTCGGCGTCGCCTTTCCCTACGCCTGGAATTTCCCTACGACGGCGACGGCGACAACGCCCACGTTCAAGATTATAACCTTTTGATCCCGGTTTATTTTACAGCTAAAGATTGCGTGGGTATTTTTGTTTTGTTTGATTTAAAGGCGTTCCCGCGTCCCATTCTCCTTGAAGTATTACATTTCTGCATTTTTCCTTTCTTACGAATTCCTTACCTTCTCCAGTATCGACGTAATAAAATAGTTTACTTTTCTCTGCCTCGCATTCTACTTCGACGATCTTGTTAAAATAAATTCTTCGAACATTACGTAAATTTTGGAATTTCCTCAGACTCTTTACTCGTTTTAGTTCTACAATCGCTTTAAAAATAGGAAAGCTGTTTTTAGAAATATCGGAAAAGCGAAGTCGATAAACACCAAACGCTTGTCTTCGAAAAATAATGGTAGAAGTTGATAAAAAGATTTTCTTACGAAACTATTTCGTTTTATATAAGTAGGTAGATATTTTTAAATTGCGTTAGTCTACATAAAATGTTATTGGGGCTTCGCAATTTATTAAAACAGAGTTAACTTGACGTTATATGTACGTACTATACTCTATTCTGCGAACACATGCAGTAGATATAAACAAATGAACGTGGATAATGCGTCATTAAGATGTCGCCTTTATGATAACATGTTACACAGGGTCGAATCTCCTCACGATTCTAAAACTACCTTGTAAAAATATAAAACGTAAATGTATTACACATTTCACGCAGTAGCGCTTGTTTAAGTCTACTGCATATGTAAAATGAATTAGGTATAGTACGTTTTGACATATAATATACAGTGCGTTCCAAATTGAGTACTATATCACGGATAGTAATTTTTTTATTATTAAAGATAGAGATTGGGTTAAATGGAAAATGTTGTGCAGTTTTGAGTACTAATTCAAATTCCGTTAAAAAATTAAAATTCCGAATAGTTTATGTTTTTCCAAAAAAACCGAAAATTGCAATTTTCTAATAAGACAAATATCACCGTAATTATAAAAGATATGGAAAAAATTTTAATATAATACTTATTTCATAAGGTAAACCTAAAGATGAGGTCAAAATAAAATTCGAGATGGTGGTTTCTGAAATATTGATAGCGACTTTTCTTATCTTAAATGAACGCCATATTGAATTTTTACATAATTAAATAGAATGTTTTTTTTATCTTTTCAACGATGTAGAACAATGTGTTTCAGTAAAAAATTACTCAAAATATTAATTGTTTTTATTTTAAATCGAGTACTTATTGTTAACTCCAAATAACAGATAACTGCAAAACAATTTTTTTTTATAAATAATACAGCGGATTGTCATACGAAATAAATTTTTCAAAAGTTTATAAAGTAATTAAAATAAACTTATTTATTGTAGTTACCATTAAGTGTAGTGAAGTTGTGAGAATTATTACATATATAAATAAATAGGCATCCTATACGTTATTCACGATATAGGTTCCAATCTACGTCATCAATAAAATCTCATATTTTTACAATACTAATAGATTGTAGTCTTTCTTTGCCGTGTGCAGGTAAATATCGGTAGAATATCAAAACTTCAACTTAGGTTCAAAACTTTAAACTGAATATTATAAATATACGATTTAGTAACTTTTTATGCATGACGTACATTGGAACCTATCGTGAATAACGTATAGGTTGTATATGTACGTATAGAATTTACTATTTAGTTCTTCGTGTACACGTACTATCTACACACCTCGTTCTAAATTTATATTTAGCGTTGCGACATTGCTGTTGCTTTAGTTTACGTAGATTGTGTAAATTTCACATACTTGGTAACTATCTATCTAATTAATAAAATTAATGTATAAACCTCCCCAGTGTTTATTGCATGTTGCATGTTGTTTGCATCGAGTTGCAGACTGCTAAAGCGCCAAGAAATTGATCAAGAAAAAACATAATTGTCTTAATTCAAAAATTTAAAATAAATTTTGTAACTAACAACTACGAAAAATCAAGTTTTATTACTCAATATTTATCACAATATTATTCAATTTTTATTAAATTTTTAACCATCATTTTAATAGCATCCGATTAAAGAGAACAAATTCAAAGAGGTAGGGCAAATTCCGAGCTGCGTTTTTTTTTAATAAAAAAAATTTTTATCGTCAGACAGCAATAATTATTATGTTAGTGCATTTCATAGAACGTTTATGTAACAAAACTTGGTATTAGAAAAATCTGTAAAACTTGGGGGTTGCTTGGGGATATGTTGTAAAACATTTTTTTACGTTTTTTAGGTCTTCAAAATAGTTTAGGTAATAAATTTTCTGATATCACTTTGTTAGAAGGGTAAGGGTGCACCACTCCTAACACAGGCTTTCAAATTTTTAATAGTATTTTCGGATGTCTCAAACATTTTAAGATAAAAAAGTAGATATTCTTTTCCTAACTACGATAAAAGATCAACTTAAAAATTCGTTAGATACTAAAATCGATGTGTATCCGTACGGTTTTTAGAAAATTTAAAATTGCGACTTCAGATTTACCGATTACAGAGTTTGGAAAAGTAAAATGTATTTTTTTTCGTTTTTTTTGGTTAAAATATTATTTATTAGAATATTTCCCTATTTCGTGATAGGACTCAAACAAATCAAGTAGATAACCATTATAATTTGTTAAAATTTTAATAAACGAGCCATCGTTGTAAGCGCCAGTTAGTTATTTAGGACCGAATGAATAACAAGCGGAAGAAAAATTAAAAGCGAGAATGGTAAAATTCCATTATATTCATTAATAATTCATGAATATCCCAAGTAAAATTCTTTTTTCGATTCGAGAAAAAGTAGAAGGAGGACAATTATATTTAATAAACGTGATTGTGCATAACAATCGGTGCGATGGATCCTTTGTTTTGGATAATATTTACTTTCACTCTACAAAGGAAAACGTCTATATTTATTTCAAATTAGGAATTAATCCGGTAGAGCTGTAAAATTAGACCTGTCCATAAATTATTAATTTGCTTTCGCCATCTTTGACGTTCTTTAAATAATTAAAAATAAAATTCCTTTAAATACCTTTAGGTACTTATGTTTTTTGTTTTTTGTTGAAGTTTCTGAAACTGGAATAAAATTATTCTTTTCTTCAGAGTTCTTCAAAAGAAAGTTATTAAATTTATATGTAGATATGTATATATTTTTTAAACTGATTTAATTGAAATTCTTTTGTTAAATTCTTAAAATGCGGGAATTCGTTATTCGTTATTTTTGTTTTTTAAAACGACCGTCGCAAAGAAACGATAGTAATAATTTTAAATTAAAGAAACGATAAAAACGTGACTGATAAATTACTTTGTATGGTTTTAGAAGTGAAAACACGCACAAGTTTGTAGATTGTCCAAAACTTCGATTAATTTTAACTATTTATTCGTGTAAAAAAAGGTGGATATAGTTTTGGAAAATTCTGGAAATAGTGGATAATAGTTGACGAACAGTAGTAAATAGTGTATCATTAAGTGCAGTGTAATAATTTTGATCAGCAGTTTATACTTCGTGAAAATCATCAATTTAAAAAATCGTGCTTTTTGTTATCGTAACCATAATTTTTTTATACTAAGGACTAAAATGCAAGTCTCAGAAATTAACCGGTTACCTTTTTTTTGTTTGGTCTTGTAAAAATCCCATCGACTACAGATGTTTGTAAAAGCCCGCAATTGTAATTATATAGGACAATACATATCCATACCACTCTCTCTAATATATTGCACCATAATATCGCGCCTGGGAGCAATTAAGTTAGCTGATGGTTATATACTTAATCGCAAGTAAATAAATAACAGTAACAATTCTTAATCGCGCACCTCCGACGCCTCTCCATTTTTCACAAATTCTACATTTTGAACGGCGTTTATTGAAATTTCGAGTAAAAAATTCTATTTATCCGCATAAAATAATGAAACGAATATTAAATATGTAGATATGTATATACTTAAACGTTGTATATAAACGTTAGCCGAACATTATGATTAAATATACCTACCTATTGTAAGCGCATTTACCCGTCGTATTTATTTATAATTTTCCAAACAATTTTCATTGACATTTCATTCATGTTACCTACGTAGATATCTCAATGCATTGTTGTCACAGCTTTAGAGTTTATTCGTGCTTGAGAAGAACAAGCAGTTTGATAGAAGTGTGAACGTGCAGTGACGCGATGAAGTTGAAACAATCGAAGTGGCACAAGTACAATAAGAGTAGAATTCGCAAAGAGGTTTTCAATCTTTTACAACATATAAAAAGAAAATATACAAGATTAGATTTGTTAATGTCAAAAATAATTTAAATGTAGACACGCTATTAACATGGATATTTTAAAATAAAACACTTTGTATATGAAATAAATTCAGAACACTAATAAGAAAATAACTATAGGGTGCATATAGATATTTTATAGTATGTTGTAATTATAGAATTAAATCGTTGCATTACGATACATTATACAGGTAAAAAAAGACAACAAACAATTTCAATACAAAAATAGATAATTGTGTCATTTGTTACTCTAACAAGTTATAAAAAAATTTCAACGTTAGCATAAATTCAACGATCAATACTGCAAATCTGAACTAGCTGCACCGGATCAATACAATTATTGTCAAAGTCGGTCAAAGTCTGGGAGTAAACACTTTTGAAATAGAAATAAAAATTTATTTTTAAACGACTTCATTATGGGAAAACTGAAAATTTCGTTTCGCATCATTTAAACTTAATACAATGTAATTACATTTTCCCCCACCCGAGCGTGTACACAAACAAACTCTTACGGCTATGTAACTTTGAAGTATCATCCCTTCAGCGGAGAAAGTCGAAGCATAGAGAAATCTAGCTAATTGTGGCTTATGTCGAGTTACGAAACGTGTTTTTTTTTAATTATATTGAGAATTTAAGTCTCAACTTCAATACAGAAATAGAAATTTACAAGAAATTACAAATACTTACATATTTTACATTTGATACTTTAACGTGAAAAATGTCAATTTTTAGTAATTATTACTTACTCGTATATGTATCAATTTACATGCACAGTGTTACAAAAGTAACGCCCGTCCTTTCAAGGATCGAATCGGTAAGTTAAAAGAAACCGAAAAAACGTTTCGATACTTTCATTGTCGATAAAACTGTAAGGAAGGCCAACTGGAAATGTTGTCGCTCTTTCGATTTATCTTAGCTTACTCGTTCAATCTTTTACAGGACGGGCGTTTCCTTCGTAACAACCTGTATACCTAACTTAATTACTTATTGTTAGTAAGAATTTAAGTATTCACAATAATGTTTAATATTGTTACATTTTATACCTACGTAATACTTAACTGCAAATAAAAATGAACGTACTCCGCAAAGTATCTTTTATCGATCACATTAAAATCATAATCATGTAGTAAATGAATAATCACGTAATTTTTTACTTGAATTTTAATTTGAAAATTATTGAAAATGCAATTTATTATATTAATTTAAAATCCTTACCTATATCGTTTAAAAAAAAGCCAGTGCAACTACACCTCTACTACAAAAATTCCTGAATGCAAGACATTGTTTGTCTGCAATACGAGATAAAAGTTTAAGAGCCACTATTAACTCCTTATCCTTTTACAACCCGTTGAATTAAATGCAGTACATGTTGCAGCAATAAAAACTAGTACTACCTCATACGTCTGTAACACACGTTTCGTTTAAAAACAACGTTTTCCAATTTTCCCGATAGGTACTTAACTTCTTTAAATGTAAAGTCGATGTCTTTCACGGTACCGTGCCGAAAGCATTAAAATTGAATTGCTTACCTATAATTAATTCTACAAATATAATTTGGAGAAAGTGATTTAATAAACGCCGAAAATTCTATATACGGCGAAAGGCGGGAAGTCGAATAATAAGTTTGTTGAATAGGGTTCGATGTGCGATTGATGATCAAAGGAAACCATCTCGAATGTGGTTATGTTGGAGTTATTAGCGAAATTTCACATTTTACTTGGAACGCGCATTAATCGTTTATTAATAACAAGAAACTTAGTACCCTAAAATGAAGAAGTATACTTCTAAATTAGTTTCAAGTAGGTACCTATGTCAAAATTCATTTGCAATTTAGTACATTTTTTTTAGGTACATAACTTCACTTTAAACTATACACTATAAAAATGGCAAGTTAAAAAAAATCATGACGTTTGCATTCTAATACATACATACCTATAAGTTATTCACGATAGGTTCCAAAGCAGGTCAAGCATAAAAAGCTACTAAATTGTATATTTGTAACATAAAGTTTTGAGCATGGCATATTCTACTGACGATTTATCTGCGTGCACATGACATGGCAATGAAAGAGTACAATCTATTAGTACTGTAAAAATACGAGGTTTTTTGATGGCGTGGATCGGACGCTATACGTACCTATATAAATCGAATGCATTAAGAAATATACCAATCAAAAGAAAACAGATTAGTAGGTAAATAAACGATGCAATAACAGATGTTCAATAAATAAATATGTATGTATGACGAGTATATTCGATTTCAGAAATTTTAGAATGTTTGAAGACAAGAACGAAATAAAACACAAACAAAAAATATAAAAAAACGATATGTTGCAAAAATAATATTCGGAAAGAATCAATATAGACATTGCTGCCCGGTTTGAAAAGTGCCGTTCGTAGATAGTTGTACTATCATGTGCGAGTCAATTCTTCAGAGGCCGGTGAATATTCTTTTCTAGTTTCTCCCAACGCAATTTTTACTTTTTACTTTTTACTTTTAGAGTTGTACTTAAAACTAAATATCAATCCACTTCCACGATTCAGACCGTTCAGACCATTGTTTCCATTGAAATTATTCCAGGAATAGCTTGCCTGACTTTGATACTTGATTTGATACTTGTAAAATCGGCCCTAAATCATGTTTGTAAAACCGGGTCTAATTATTTATCTATGGCAATCGGACAAATACTCAAAATGTTTAAAATAATTGAAAATATCTCCTACAATCGCGCTGAACATCAGTTAATCACTATAGAAACGATTGTCTACAATCTACACAATCGTTTCTATAGTGATTGACCGACGTTCAGCGTGATCGGCTGTGGTGCAACTGGTCCTATGAGAATTAATTTGATTTAACCGTTTGACCGTCGCATTTTGCGCGTCGAAAAGAATCGAATCTGCAGCAAAAACATTTTATACATTCTCTGCAACCTACCTACCTACCGATCCTATGACTGACCCGAAGCGGATCGATATTTAGCTTTAAGTAAAACTCTCAAACTAAAAGTAAGTCGCAAAAATTGTTGTGGGAGAAACTAGAAAAGGATGTTCACCGGACACTGGTGAATTGGCTCGCACATGATAGTACCTTGATTCAGAATCAATCAATATCATTCTGCAAGAACGCATTATTCTTCCGACTTATAATTTTTTCGATGTATTGGACTTTCCTTGTTTTTTTTTAAATGGAATTTATCTACCTATATGTTTAAACATATACACTTAAGTGTACGTTTTAGAAAAATATCAATAACAATTTTGTTCTAGTTTATCATATTTGGACTAATTCCTTTTTAAACTAGAACTTTCATAAAGTCTTTTACGTTAATTTCTTTTAGAAACATTCAATAATTACAATTAACTAATCATTTTAGTAAGTATAGGTATATATCTATTCATTATAATTTATTTTTCACAATTCACCGATTGTGAAACCGTAAGAAAAAATTCTAAGGAATTACTAAAAAACAATCGAATTCATGAATATTAATTTCAAAACATTTCATTCATTCAACATTTCAGAAAACCTTCAATAAGCTCGCATTAATTTACATACACAACTATTACAATCTAAAAAAAAAAAGCTAAATTTTTTAATATGTTTGAACCGACTATTTAGTCCTGTAATAAGAAATTTGTTATCGTATTTAAACAGCTGAAGTAAATTTTAATTATGAAAGCTATAATTGCTGTTACACGAACTATTAAATGTTTAATTAAACATGTAAATATTGGCAATAATTTATTCCAACAGTATGTAAAATTTCAATTACTACACGTTATTTAATAAAAGTGGAAATTATTTACCTGAATGTATTCGGTGTTAGCAGCAACGGTTTAATGGAAACAATGTATGTATATAAATTATTAAAAAAATATATAAAAGGCAATTTTCGTTGATTAACTTTGAAATTAGTTTTCGTATAAGTTTAGCTGTATAGACAAGTAAAGCTATGAAAACTTGCTCTTGTGAACAACGAAGAAATTAAATTACAACACCGCTTACGGATGCCTCCCGAGACTTCTCTATAGCTACTCTTCAATTTATAGAAACGATTTTCACCAACAATTCACACGGGAATTACTAATCAGAATTTTTATTTAGACTTATATTAACAATTAAAATTATGTTATAACGTTTTATATGATGTTTCATAAAAATATACCAACTACTCTGTATTTAATTAATAAACAAAAACATGTTTCAGAGTAATATCATACAAGATAACTTAATAAAGTTTAATTTTTAACCGACATAGTGCATGTATCGATAACAAAACGGGGTGTTATTAATTTTATTTTAAGTTCTTATTATATGTTATTCTATTAGGTAATTGATACAATCACGATTCTATCTAATAGGTATTATGTATTTCACTTATTTCATATATTTTCACTTCCTATATGGCGACCGACCTTTTTTTTAATAATTATTTTAACCTGCTTTTAAGCAGGTACATAATCATGTACCTACCTACCTATCCTATATATAAGTAATACGTTTTACTTAAAATTAAACTGTTTTCTTTTCACCTTCTCGTCTTCTTGATTTTAAATTGATTTTTTTTAACTTTTTTTTACAAATAACATTCTCACTTTTTACCTTATTTATTGGATCGACAAAACAAATTAAATTAACCGTCTCTTTGTATAGTAAATACATATTTAATAGTTTTTAATTACCTAGTAAAGAAAATCAAACCTTCAAAAATGTGTTTTAGTAATGGCGAGCAAACGTTGGAATGTACGTTACCTACAAGTTACCTATAGAACATAAAATAAAATTCCAATAATAATTTGTTACTATAGATATTGATCTTTTCATTTGAGTTATTAGAACGGCAAAGTCATAAACTTAAAGTAAAGCGTTTGCTCTACGCTACAGAACTATAAAGTGAATTCATAAATTGGTAGGTTAGCTATCCAACCACTTTTCCTTATTGCTAATATAAAAATTCGAATTTTTAATATTAAATTTTAATTCTATTTTTTTTAATTAGCTTATTATATTAAATATTAAACAAAAACCGAACAAAAATTTAAAAAAACTAAATCCACATCATAATATTAGATGACGTGGCGTATTCAAAGAATAGTTTTCATACCTAAATGCTCATAATAATATTAATTATTTATCATTTATATTATATTTTCCAACTGGCAGATATTAATTTTAAAACGTTTTAACGTTTAAAAATTCACCAGTGGAATTCTAGAAATTAAATTATTCTAAAGGTAACTATACTAAATACATATGATTTCACGAATTAATATTCATTTACTTTACGACGGCCATTAAGAAATAAAGCGACGCGACGCGACGTCGACGTAACGTCTCAAAAGTTGAAGTTCTAAAAACAAAAGTGTCTGAAACCATACCATTTGGAGTTCAGTTGAGAAAATAAAAGGAAAGATGTTAGCAAGTGTGAATAGCTTCACATACTACCTATATTAATAAAAATAAAAATCTCGAAAAACTATATAAAATAGATTAAATTAGGATAAAGTGTTTAAACTGAGTTTTAATCTATTTTTTTACTCAGTTTGTATTTTCATTTAATTTAAGCTATTTTTTCGGGACGTTCTAAACAGCGCTTGAACAACCATCAACTGACTTTTAATATTTTTTAAGATCGGGCAACACAAATGACTTAATCTTTCATTTCATTTCAAATGACAGGATCGAATAAATTAAGATTCGCTGACGACGTCTTAATTATAACAGACAATTTACAGGAATTATAAAAATGCTAATAAAAATAAATTAAAAATCAAAGACAATTGGACTGAAAATTAACAAAAAGAAACCAAAAACAATGACGAACAATCTAGTGGATGAGAGAATGCCAGTCAATCTGATATCAAGCTTTGAACTTTCACAAAATGTCATGAAAATTTGGAAATTTTTCAAATTTTGATGTTTCAGGTAAAATAAGATCACTGGTCGTTCTTAAAATATATAATATTGATTTTTATTACCATGCACCATATAATAATAAGTTTTTAATGCGTATACAGTAGGATAATTGATAATAATTAAAAGTAGTAGATATAATAAATAGTTGATCAACATTAATCAGCAACTTAACGATGAAGTAATTTATTAATTATTTCACAATAATAGCATATCTTCTCGGGTGCGTATTTAACCTACTTTTGAGATAATGCGAATATTAATTTAACAATAATAATCATAATTATAATGCATACTTATAAAGAAGATATGAATATGCTAATTAATTCCAATAGTTTTAGAATTACAAAAAAAAAACTAAATTACACAGAACATCAGTCACGACTTAAGGAATAAATTAAATGAAAATTAGTGCCTACAGCTAAAATGGGTTTATTCAACAAGTTTATTCAGTAAATATTGTTTCAATTCAAGGTTGCTCACAATCAGCATAAATTAACAATACCTATGTACATGTTTCACCGTTATTAAATTAGAATTTTGATATGTATGTAGTAAAATATAATGTTTCTGACAAACTATCCTTAGTATAATAGGAGTAAAACTTACAATTAGTTTACCTACATTATTAAAGTAAACCGTAATCTATATTTTATATATATATTTTCATAAACCAAATTAATTGACTACTTATTATATATTTTTGGTTAAAATTATAAGCACCGATAAAGACATTTGATGGCGATTTCAACCACCTACAAGGGTGCCACTAAATGTAAATGAATACGATCGATAAGACTACTTGAAGAGTGGCAATAGAAAAGGTGCCAATTTTAATAAAATCGAGTTTTTATATTAGAATTGTTGCAAATGCCAAGTTATAATAGATATTTAGGTAGGCACTTAAGTACAACTGGACATGTTTCTGTTTGCTAGTTTTTGCAAAATATTAATTCGCAAAAATGATTAAATTTAGCATTGCCAAGCTCACGATATGTATAGACTGCCACCCATTTTTAGGTGAAACTTTTCTTTGCGAGCGAAAACCCCAATTTGAGGAATTAGTTTTTGAAAAACAGTCACATTATTCGCATTACTCACCTACGGGTAAATATACCAAAACAAATATTATGTACAAGTATTTTATTAAAATTGCAACAGTCAAATCGTAGTAATCGATTGTCCTCTATGAGGACCGTACAATAAAATTTTATTGCAAAGTACCGTTATTAAAGTATTTGTTTAACTTATATCAAACGTTTCCTCTCTTGTCTTGCCCCATTACCTTCTGTCTGTGTGTTTCTTAGCATTTATATTATTGAACTCAACTAATCTATCGTTATACAACGACTATTACTGAGCTAAAGGTTTAGTCGCGCATAGATTAATTAAAAATGTTATTAACATAAAAAGGGTCGCGTTTTTCATGGTCCCTTAATTAAATGTCACCTGCTCTGGCGAAATATAAAATTAAAAATCGCGCGAAACACGACTCCCTGCTTTTTGGTCTTAATTGGCGCTTAGGGAACCGCAGTGAACTTAACAACAGTCACGCGTTTTAACTGTTAGGGCGAAAGGACACGTCAATTTGCGCGCGCGTTGATCTCCACTGATATAGTGCCAGTAAATACGGGCACTACCCTGGTATGCACCAGGTATTCGGCCTTTTAGACCTTTGCAGAAAATATTGCAGTTTTAAAAAATTCGCATCAGAAATGAAAAAGTTGAATTCTCAACTTTACTTCTTCATATATCGACGGTACGACTACGATGATCAAGGAGGAATGTTTTAACTATTTTTTGAAGTTCCTTAAGGATCCCCTGCAACGAACTGGAGAGCTTATGCGCCATTTCGTATGCGCCCTGTATAATAAGCTTGATAATTTTTATTCTTGTCTCTTTACACACACACATCGTTTCTTTTATGGTATCGTTTTTGCCAATTAACACATCGAAACGTTTAGATTAAGATTGTTTTGCTCCAAAAATTTAACAATTTTTGTATGCCTTTATGGTTTGAAAGATGGCAGTTTTGATATTTCCATAGTCAATTATTCTTTGTAAAGTTAAAATTTAGATTCAAGAATTTCATTAACCGTAATTGCTTTCTATTTTGTTGGATGTGTAAATCGCTTTACGTAAACAGTGGGCCCAGATGTATTCAAATGTATGCACGCCCTTTAAAGATTCGTACGTGTGTCTGCTTTACAATATACATAATAGGAAAATAAATCGCTTCGTGTTACTGAAAAATTCAGTTCTCCAAATATCCCGATTATCTAAACAAATGCTGTATAATATAGTTACAGTTTTGCGTTTAATATAAAATAAAAGATTATTTATAACTATTTTCGTAAACATAAATTACGAATAAGTTATTTAACCCACTTAAATGTCAAGCTATTACTTTTAACCTGAAAAATACAACGTCGAGCAACTGAATTTGATTAAAATTGTTGATAAAAATAATTAAAAGCGCTCATGTACTGTGGCTGCACTCTAATCGAAACACATTATTTTAAAACGTTGTCCGCCCATTTTTTTACATTTCTTTGTCGAGAGAACAATATCAAATTCGTAACATTAAAACAATCGCAGCTGTATATTATTTGAACTAAAGTTCACAAAAATTTAAAACTTATTTATTATAAAAACATGATAATTAATGGATAGAATTTGATGTAGGTACAATCTTTCGTATTCAAGACAACTCAATTTATTGCAATTGTTGTGTTGAAACGAATTGTCCGACATATTTTCACTGAAAACGCGTAATATCGATGAAAACTGAAAAATTAGCTCTTAACGATGTTGGTGCTTCCATCTAACGTTCGAAAAGTGAAATTAACTTGTTCGAAAACTTCAACCCTCTCGCGAAGCCTGGCATCTTCAAGTAATAAATAATAATAACATTTTAGACGCTGGGGCATTTTAAAATTACGCGTATTCAAGCGTATTAATTTCATCTAAGTTAAACATACGGAAATTTCCTAGAAGTAATTAAACTTTGGCCACGCAAAAACTTTTTAATTAATACCTAGACTAGTATGGAGAATTTTAAGTTCGGAAGTTTTTAAAGGTGTCTTTCATACTGTTTACCCTCACCTTTCCTTTAAACGGCCTCTTGACGAGTGCCCGGATGTGGTAAGTTTCGGGTATAAAATTAATAATTAATGGAGATTCAATTTAGTTTAGGAAAATTAAATCGTTTAATCTTCTTAGGGCAGGTATGGTCGTACCCAAAAGATATCGAGATACAGATATAACACTAACCAATCTTGCCTATATTATAGCTGTTCTCTCATCTAGCGCTTGTATAATGTGCCGTATTAATAATGCGAGTGTGCTATAATCTGAGGTAAGTAATGCGGTTATATAGCAGTTGGTTTATACCTATTAAAGATGAGGCCGCACATGTTATTTCAAAGATTTTCTCAGCAAAATATGCTATCTGCAGGAAAAAAAGATTGAAAATAAAATAAGGTACTTAGAAATAAGTAAATACATTATATGTGTACACATCAAGAAGCTTTTGATAAACTTGAAGTTCATGAATTTTAACTAAATTTCCCTCGTAACATTTTAGATTCAAAAGTTTCCTTCGCGAGATTATTAACATAAAAAATATAGGGTAGGTAGTTAAAAAAGAATTTATTTCGACAGTTTCAGCTGTTGGGTAATTTGTTCTGAACACAATATATTGAATATGATAGCATACGTTGTGCTAAGTTCGGTCAAAATCTCAGCTAATGACCGTGTCAAGACGTTAACAAAAACATAATGGCAATTTAGAGCTTATTTGGACGGCATCGATATATAATAAAACGTTATTTGAAGTAAATCGATAAAAATATCTTACTTCCAATAATTTATATAGTTATTTATATAATACATATAAATAATATTGGCCATTAAAAATATCTTAACGTAGGTACCTAAACGAAAATGTTTGATTTTTAATCACAAAAATAACAGGTTCTTTCATCTTAGTATTATTATTTGTTAAAGTTTAGCGTTCTTGTCCGTAAATTATTTAACTAGTTTTTCTAATAATTAAAACAAAGGCGTATTTATGAATTCGTTTTTCCTGTCATTTAAATAAATAGTTTCCTTGAGCAACCTCTATTTCATGAAAAAACTTTAATACTTACTTAAACAAAATGGGAAAATGCGCGCGTTTTCAGTCAAACTTTAATTGCCGATTCTAATTTAATGTATATTATGTACAATTTAGCATTGAATTAACTGATGACGGCAAAGAGTTTAAGTAAATTAAATCGTTATAACAGTTGCAAGTCTAATGATAATTTTAACTTTACAAGTGGACTAGTCTTAAAAATTTAATTTGTGATCATAATGATTTAAAAACAAAATAAAATTAAGCACATCGTCGCAGAATGACTTTCGGTATTTTTTACGTTGAGTCAATTAATTATGCCAGTCAATATCTAATATGAATTTTTTTCTAATCCAACTATCTGACATATGTTTTAAAAATCACATAAAACTACATATTTTATGTAAAAAAAACATTATTTTCTGGAAAAATATCAACTGTGGTATGTTAGGACAATACAATTTTAATACAATTTTAAAGGTCGAGTAAGCAAGCCTGTACTATAACCAAACATATTTGTACTTTATAAGTAAAACTATACGTAAGAAATGTTTATTTTTGTGAAAATCCCTACACAGTAAAACTTTTCTTAACGGGCCCTTTCAAATAACACTCTTCCAAAAAACATTTTTTATAGTAATTTATTTCTTCAGGCATTTTTTTAAAAAGGGAGCTTAAGGGTGTAGGCGCACTCACGAAAATAATTCATTTTACGGCATTTTTCCCCAATGAATTATTAGAAAACAAAACAATATTTATCAAAATTTCAAAATATATGGTATAAATTACTGTTTGTTGAATGGCCGAAACGTATTTTTTAGTAAAAAAACAATAATCGATTTTGAAGATTTTCACAGTTAAATCAAAACAAAATTTGCTTGATCTTCACCATTGAAATAATCATATTTGTAACGTTCTATTTACTGTATTAACTTTTAGCCAAATTTACATCTTTTAGCAACATAAATTTTCTTTTAAGTTACGATTAAATTTAGTGGTTTAGTAACGATTCGTCGAGTAAGTACCCATTTTCGAGCTCAACAAACTATCGCATATCGACTAAAAAGTGCTCAGTTTACTTAAACTGTGTTCGCTTAATATTTTCCACACGCCCTATCACGAATACTAAAGTTTCATCTGCGACTTTATAATTTTGCGCCTATACTCTTTGCGCCTAACAAACAATTTTTTTAATCCCGCAAGTATTCGATATTGAGAAGTTTCGCTGTATGTCCGAAATATGTTATTCAATTGTTCTATTTTATGAAAAGTATGGTCATTTCATTAATTTCCGGCAGTAACAATATTTGCAATAACATATTTGTTTAAGATTATGAACGTGTGTATATAACTATTTTGTCTTGTTAGTAGTAAATTTTTGAAGGAATTATAATGTAAAACCATGCTAATCCCCTGTTTCAAATAAAAAAAGAGCTTTTCTTTTTACTGATTTTATTACTCAGCTTGACCGCCAAATTCTTGTTCCGACCATTACAGTTTTTAAACATTCATAACATATCTTAAGAATCAAATTAGCTTTTCAAAATAATAGCGATACTAGTTAGTGTCAAATTCAAAAATTTAATGCATTTTAGCCTTTAGTTTGAAAGGCTTTTATAATTTACTATACAATTATTCTTTGTAAAGTTAAAATTTAGATTCAAGAATTTCATTAACCGTAATTGCTTTCTATTTTGTTGGATGTGTAAATCGCTTTACGTAAACAGTGGGCCCAGATGTATTCAAATGTATGCACGCCCTTTAAAGATTCGTACGTGTGTCTGCTTTACAATATACATAATAGGAAAATAAATCGCTTCGTGTTACTGAAAAATTCAGTTCTCCAAATATCCCGATTATCTAAACAAATGCTGTATAATATAGTTACAGTTTTGCGTTTAATATAAAATAAAAGATTATTTATAACTATTTTCGTAAACATAAATTACGAATAAGTTATTTAACCCACTTAAATGTCAAGCTATTACTTTTAACCTGAAAAAATACAACGTCGAGCAACTGAATTTGATTAAAATTGTTGATAAAAATAATTAAAAGCGCTCATGTACTGTGGCTGCACTCTAATCGAAACACATTATTTTAAAACGTTGTCCGCCCATTTTTTTACATTTCTTTGTCGAGAGAACAATATCAAATTCGTAACATTAAAACAATCGCAGCTGTATATTATTTGAACTAAAGTTCACAAAAATTTAAAACTTATTTATTATAAAAACATGATAATTAATGGATAGAATTTGATGTAGGTACAATCTTTCGTATTCAAGACAACTCAATTTATTGCAATTGTTGTGTTGAAACGAATTGTCCGACATATTTTCACTGAAAACGCGTAATATCGATGAAAACTGAAAAATTAGCTCTTAACGATGTTGGTGCTTCCATCTAACGTTCGAAAAGTGAAATTAACTTGTTCGAAAACTTCAACCTCTCGCGAAGCCTGGCATCTTCAAGTAATAAATAATAATAACATTTTAGACGCTGGGGCATTTTAAAATTACGCGTATTCAAGCGTATTAATTTCATCTAAGTTAAACATACGGAAATTTCCTAGAAGTAATTAAACTTTGGCCACGCAAAAACTTTTTAATTAATACCTAGACTAGTATGGAGAATTTTAAGTTCGGAAGTTTTTAAAGGTGTCTTTCATACTGTTTACCCTCACCTTTCCTTTAAACGGCCTCTTGACGAGTGCCCGGATGTGGTAAGTTTCGGGTATAAAATTAATAATTAATGGAGATTCAATTTAGTTTAGGAAAATTAAATCGTTTAATCTTCTTAGGGCAGGTATGGTCGTACCCAAAAGATATCGAGATACAGATATAACACTAACCAATCTTGCCTATATTATAGCTGTTCTCTCATCTAGCGCTTGTATAATGTGCCGTATTAATAATGCGAGTGTGCTATAATCTGAGGTAAGTAATGCGGTTATATAGCAGTTGGTTTATACCTATTAAAGATGAGGCCGCACATGTTATTTCAAAGATTTTCTCAGCAAAATATGCTATCTGCAGGAAAAAAAGATTGAAAATAAAATAAGGTACTTAGAAATAAGTAAATACATTATATGTGTACACATCAAGAAGCTTTTGATAAACTTGAAGTTCATGAATTTTAACTAAATTTCCCTCGTAACATTTTAGATTCAAAAGTTTCCTTCGCGAGATTATTAACATAAAAAATATAGGGTAGGTAGTTAAAAAAGAATTTATTTCGACAGTTTCAGCTGTTGGGTAATTTGTTCTGAACACAATATATTGAATATGATAGCATACGTTGTGCTAAGTTCGGTCAAAATCTCAGCTAATGACCGTGTCAAGACGTTAACAAAAACATAATGGCAATTTAGAGCTTATTTGGACGGCATCGATATATAATAAAACGTTATTTGAAGTAAATCGATAAAAATATCTTACTTCCAATAATTTATATAGTTATTTATATAATACATATAGATAATATTGGCCATTAAAAATATCTTAACGTAGGTACCTAAACGAAAATGTTTGATTTTTAATCACAAAAATAACAGGTTCTTTCATCTTAGTATTATTATTTGTTAAAGTTTAGCGTTCTTGCCCGTAAATTATTTAACTAGTTTTTCTATTAATTAAAACAAAGACGTATTTATGAATTCGTTTTTCCTCTCATTTAAATAAATAGTTTCCTTGAGCAACCTCTGTTTCGTGAAAAAACTTTAGTACCTACTTAAACAAAATGGGAAAATGCGCGCGTTTTCAGTCAAACTTTAATTGCCGATTCTAAATTAATATATATTATGTACAAGTTACCGTTGAATTAATTGATGACCGCAAAGAGTTTAAGTAAATTAAATCGTTATAACAGTTGCAAGTCTAATGATAATTTTAACTTTACAAGTGGACTAGTCTTAAAAATTTAATTTGTGATCATAACGATTTAAAAACAAAATAAAATTAAGCACATCGTCGCAGAATGACTTTCGGTATTTTTTACGATGAGTCAATTAATTACGCCAGTCAAAATCTAATATGAATTTTTTTCTAATCCAACTATCTGACATATGTTTTAAAAATCACATAAAACTACATATTTTATGTAAAAAAACATTATTTTCTGGAAAAATATCAACTGTGGTATGTTAGGACAATACAATTTTAATACATTTTTAAAGGTCGAGTAAGTATGTACTATAACCAAACATATTTGTACTTTATAAGTAAAACTATACGTAAGAAATGTTTATTTTTGTGAAAATCCCTACACAGTAAAACTTTTCTTAACGGGCCCTTTCAAATAACACTCTTCCAAAAAACATTTTTTATAGTAATTTATTTCTTCAGGCATTTTTTTAAAAAGGGAGCTTAAGGGTGTAGGCGCACTCACGAAAATAATTCATTTTACGGCATTTTTTCCCAATGAATTATTAGAAAACAAAACAATATTTATCAAAATTTCAAAATATATGGTATAAATTACTGTTTGTTGAATGGCCGAAACGTATTTTTTAGTGAAAAAAAAAACAATAATCGATTTTGAAGATTTTCACCGTTAAATCTAAACAAAATTTGCTTGATCTTCACCATTGAAATAATCATATTTGTAACGTTCTATTTACTGTATTAACTTTTAGCCAAATTTACATCTTTTAGCAACATAAATTTTCTTTTAAGTTACGATTAAATTTAGTGGTTTAGTAACGATTCGTCGAGTAAGTACCCATTTTCGAGCTCAACAAACTATCGCATATCGACTAAAAAGTGCTCAGTTTACTTAAACTGTGTTCGCTTAATATTTTTCCACACGCCCTATCACGAATACTAAAGTTTCATCTGCGACTTTATAATTTTGCGCCTATACTCTTTGCGCCTAACAAACAATTTTTTTTTAATCCCGCAAGTATTCGATATTGAGAAGTTTCGCTGTATGTCCGAAATATGTTATTCAATTGTTCTATTTTATGAAAAGTAATGGGTCATTTCACGTTACATGATACCGCACCAGTTAACAACAAATTTGCAATAACATCTTTCTTTTTAGAAGATATGAACGTGTGTATATAACTATGTTGATCTCGTTTGTAGTAAATCGTTGAAGAATTATAATGTAAAAAAAACATGCTAACAGCTGTTTCAAATAATAAAAACAGATTTTATTTGTTACTGATTTTATTACTCGACTCGATCGCCACAATTCCCTGTCCCAACCATCACAGTTTTTGAAAATTCATAACAAGAATCTTAAGAACAAATTAATCTTTTCGAAAAATAATAGCGATACTAGTTCGGTGTCAAATTAAAAAAAGAAAATGCAGATTTTAGAATTATTAGTTTGTCCTGATGAATTTATATACTTTAGGTACTAATCTGGAGAGTGTAGATTAATTACTGTCCCGCCCGTCCCACCTACTTAAATATGAATTTAACATGATTAATAATATTTGAAAATCACTATTTAGACAAATTAATACATATTTACTTTTCTCTAAACAGCGTATAATAACAGAAATATAACAAACTGTCTAGACCGTCGCCATGGAATGACCCTTATTTTCTTCAAAACTTTTTCAATGCAATTTCTTATTTAAACCACGTTTATAATAATAGGGAAAAAACGATTATAGAGTTGTTTGACAAATTATGTCTTTCATAACATTTAGGTATTCCTACATTATCATTGAAATGCAAAGAAACCTTCAAATGTCGCATTTAAGTGCTATGCCATATCCATTAAAAAAATTGTGGCTTTTTTACGACTGTCATTATTCCTTATTTTAAAGTAACTTCCTTCTGAAAAATTTCCACCGTTTGATTTATTGTACCTTAATATCTTACGTAATGTTTCCATGCGCATCATTAAAAACGTGTACTTTTATTCTCACATCTTTTCCCATAGTAGGTATTTATATATTTTTTATTTCCGGTTATAAAATGTAAACAATTCACTCGCCAGAGATAATAAATAAAAATAGGCAGCTCGTCGATAACGACGTAATCTGCTAGATATAAAAGTTTTATGAGCAAAAAGGGTAACACAAAAATTGAACTATATAGTTGCTAATAAAATGATGGCCGTCCATAAACAAGCTTTAAATCTCCCTATAACGAGAATAGAAAGATCGCATGCAATCTGTCATAATACCTTAACTTCAGGCATGAAAAAGCACGATGAACTTGGAATCCACAACTTAAAGACAAAGAGAAACGCTTTATTTTTATCATCTTTTTCCTCGTATATATACAGAATGTTTAAAAATAAAGGTCCCAACATTTAAGGGCATATAGTACTGACCAAAAGGAACAAAAGTCTTAATTAACATGAATCCGAAAACCAATCGTCATGCCGATATAGTAATTTTTGCTTTGTCATTTATCACACCATCCATGAAAAAAAAACAACAGAAAAATCCTATAAACTTTTTTGCTCGGGGATACCTTACATATTTAGTTTATACCACAATTTACAATTTAGAACAATTACAACAACGTGTAGTAAATGCCTGTCAAAGTATTAGATTATAACTTAGAATTTCAAAAGGTGAGCAATTCGTTTACGAGAAGAGCTGAAGTATTGAGGCTATTATAGCACGCATTTTGACGCTATAATGAGCTCATTATACACGCAAAATATAAAAAAATACTTTATTGAAACTGGTCCGTTTTCTACATTGAACATGCGGTAAAGTACCTAACAACGCAAAAATCGCTAATCTGTAAGACGCTCGATTTTCGAACACGTGTCAATTAAAAGACTTTTTTGCCCCTTTTTGGTTAGTACTATGTATGTGCTTAAATTTTCCGATCTTTATTTTTAAACACCCTGTATATCACTGAAAAAACTTTCAATACAAGAAGCAATTTTCTTTCAGACTCCGTTTAATTTAAAAAAAAATTCTATTTCTAACTTTTAATGCGAATCCTTCATTTTCAGATTAGGTATATTTTCAATTTCTAGTTTAGTTCGGAAGGGTATAATACGCCAACTGCTTAACTTTTTCCGTATTACAGCAATCATTACGATGTCTGTTCAAATCGATAAAATGATGAAACAACGTGAGCATGTTAAGATACTAATGTAGATTCATGAGCAAATATGTAATTAAGGCAATTTCTCCTGCGAGCTTACATTATGATCTACTACTACATCTACTAAAGCTAAATCGATTTTGGTTTATTAAATCAAAGACGTACGGAAAAGATAACCGTAATTCATTAAATTCGAAGATGCATCAAAAAAATATATTAACATTAAGGGGATACCAGCGCACACAATAATCATATTTTTGCAATAATTCTTAATTCCTGTAACTAAACTAAGTCAAATTATATATCAAATTGTTCGTATTTACATAAGCCAGGGTGCTGATCGGTTTATAATAGCGATAAACTATAAATAAAAGTTTGTCCATAGAAAAACTAGTAATTTAGAAATTATTTTTCAATTTTTGCTAGTTAAATGATGTCTGATAATTATAAAACTTTATACAGTTATAAAAAAAAGTAAGATGGAGGGTGCCGATTGATTAGTTTTTTGTATAATTCATTAATTTTTTGGTAACTACTGTTTAAAGAAAACGTTCATTATTTCACAAATAAAAATTATTTACAACTCCAATATTGCTGTATACGATAGGCAATGCTTAGATTAATCAATAGTAAAAAAATAATGTACCTAATTTGATGCTAAATGCGTTTTTTTCGATGTAGAAATATCGTTATTTTGTGTATTTATTGGTATTTAGTTCAGTATTATTCGAAAAGATGGCAGTCTTACAAGACAGGCGTATTCTTTTCAGAAGGCGTAAAATTGAAAGAGAAGTGGTAAATTCTAAATTTAGATCAAGATCTGTAAACTATATCTATCGTGTAGCGAAGTAATTGACAGCGAAAATTTATTTAAAAACTATTTAAACAGGATAATTGATACGAATACTTATACTACCTATATTTATGTATACCTATTATAAATAAATAAATAAAATAAATAATTTGAATAAATTATAAATAAATCAAATAAATAATTTGAATAAATTATAAATTAATAAATGCATAATAAATTCTGTTGATTGCGTTGATACTATGTTTTTACTCGTGTTTTTATACAATTATTAAAATTTAAAAGCCTGCGTAAATAATGTAAAATGAAATTCACGTTGGATTTTTCTAATTATATTAATTATTTATATGCAGTGTTCAATTACTGATAATTTGAAGGTATTTTGGAATTATGTACATTCCCTTAGAAGCGCTAATAAATATCCTGATGTGTGTTATCTACGTGATGAATTTGTCAAATTTGGAGCTGAGTCACAACTCAGCTTGAAATAAAATTCACAAATTTTATTTTCTAGGCATTTTTTGCGTTGTTTGATAGTGTGGAATTAGACCTTTTTTAATTGCAATTTAATCATTTCATTGATTTTCTTCTTGCATGATCGAAGTTGATGTCGTTTACAATGCATTATACAGTCTTGATGTTTCTAAAGGTACAGGACTATGATGAATAACCAGCGATACTTTCGCGGTACGTCTTTAGCGTATATTATTGCTGAATCTGTTTCTTATATTTTTAACTCATCGTTAAATACTGGTGTTTCCTAATTTTTGAAAAAATCTTATTTTATTCTATTATTTAAATCTGGAGATAGAAAGAATGTTGAAAATGATAGACCTATATCAAAATTATCTATTTTACCTAAGATTTTTGAAAAAATCGTGTTGTCAAAATTGATATACTTCATCGAACCACTGATTTCTCAAGCGCAGAATGGTTTTATAAGAAGGCCTTCGGTAATACAAATCTTTTAATTGATAAGAATGACATTTTTAATAATCTTGAAAGTGACAATCTTCAAGTTGATGCCATTTATGCTGATCTAAGTAAAACGTTTGACAAGTAAATTTTCAGTAATGAAACGCGAACTTCTGGAGTTTCATGGATATTTTCTTGCGTGGCTTGGATCTTACTAATAGAATTTTAATAGTTAAAATTGATAATTATTACTCCAACGACTCCAGCGACTTTGTTGCTACCTCCGGTGTTCCGGAGGACTCTCTCCGGGGTTCGTTACGTTTTCTAATTTTTTCAATGATATTAATATATTAATGTTTGTAGATGACTTAAAACTATTTAAAACCATGAATTCCTTAGAACCTTAGATGATGCTGTTATATTTTTAAATTATGTATTCCTAGGGATCATATTAATTATGTTCTACTTCGCAACTACCGTAAATTATTACCTTGTGTCAACAGAAGAATAGTGTTGGACTTATTATTCGATTTAATGAAAGGTAACGTTGATTGTTTTCATCTTCAGAGTTCGGATGGTTTTCGCGTTCCTATTGCAACTATATCGGTTGCGTTATTCTATATTAGTGAGTATAAAAGACACTATACATTGAACTCATTTCTACCCAGGGCCTTACAATTATACAACAAATACTGTTTCGCTTTGGACATATTTTATATGTTCAGAACTACTTTAAAGTGTTTTGGTTGATATATTTACAATTATTTGATATTTTTGTTTTCCATTAAGAAATGTTTATTTAAAATAATACTATAGCTACATTATAGGTATGGCCTATCCAAACCTACATGCAACTTAGGTCATCAACAAAAGTTACTAGATTGTTTATTTATAATTCGGTTTAAAGTTTGGAAAGTGACATATTCTATAGATGATTTACCTGCGCACATATTAGATAGTATCAAGAAAAACTACAATTTATTAGAACTGTAAAAATACGAGGTACGAAGTGACAGCACTGTGTGAAACGTCATCATCTAGTAACCTTGTATCGATGACGTGAACATCATATAGGTTTGGATAAGCTATAATATGTAAGTAATTTAAACATTGTTTTTATTTCGTACATTCATCTGTAAGAAATAACTGTACATAGGCACCTTTTAAATATTTCAGTAGAAATAGGTACATAATTTTTGTTAATAGGTATTGTATATAATAGGTATTAGTCATGTTCAATATTGTTAAAGTTAGTAAAATACTTGCATATTTATTTCATTTTTGTTCTTATGTTTAATAGACTATTATATCAAACAATTGACTCGTATTAAATAATACAAACAGGGTTAGAAAATAACGTAAATTAAATGCATTAAACAATAAAAACTTTTAAATAAAGAGTTTCAATGACAATGTCAAATAAAATGCGACGACAAAAAGTATTTATCACATCAACTATAAACCAAAACACTATAAATAATAATAAATAGAGCTTCTCATATGGAAAGAACTTTTTTAAACGCAATGTATTTATAGATATAAATAAATAGAATAAAAAGGAAATTCGCTAAGTAAGCTGCGGTAGTATCTAAACGTTACCCGTTTCGTTATAAGAAAATATCTGTAAAAAGATCTTCTATCATTCTCAGCGCGTCGAAATAGCACAAGTATTTTGAAATATTATCCTAAAATGGGATAAATAATATTCTATTGGTTCACTACACAAGAAGGCGGTGACGATGAAAAAACTAACTAATTATTTGCACGGCCTTCTTGTAATATTTGTTGCCTATTTTCAATATTTCTATAACGAGATTTGTAGTTTAAACGACCGCTGGTATCCCCTTAATTCGTATCTATAACATAATTGCACGGTTTCGACATCTTGTGTTAGTCATAAATTCCCATAGAAAGCAAAATAAGCTTTTACTTGTCGGCCAATTATATTAATTAACTAAAAATAATGATAAATTACACTGGTAAACAAAATTGTAACTTTGTCGTGCCACGTGGACTTTTATGATATTTTTTTACTTTAATAGGTGGTTGGCAGTAAACACAAACATTAAAAAAAATCTGTTAGCCAAGAATTTTATTCTCTTAAGTAATTTAAAATATTTCAAAAAACAATGACCTCCTGAACCAAAAATCTAAGAAAGTTTTATTATGAAGTTACGATCTAAAATTTTCTAGTAAATTTAGCTCCCGGTTGGTCCTTTTTGATTGTCCAGCAGTAATCTGCCAACATATTTGGGTCCATTTGCCCTGATACCGTTTTTCCATCTTAGAAATGTCCTGATGAAACCTTTCTCCGTGCTCATCGTTCACAGCCACCAAATTCAAATAACTGTGTGTTTTTTTCTTGAAATTTATACCGTTTACGTCAGTAAGACAAAAATAACAGTCCGAAATGTGATCTCTTGGTTCGATCCAAATCATGGGTACAGCAAACGGCATATGACGGGACCCTTTCTTCCAATCGGTTAAATTCTTCACGCACGTTATGCGACAAATATGAAGGGCCCAGGATTTGTCTTGATGGGCCACAGCGAAACCAAAGTACAGGTGATAATTTTGTCTAGGTTTTTTGAAAGTCAGTTCACCACAAACATAACAAAAATAGTTAGGATGGTTACTACACTTTCTCGACATGTTAACGCAGTTAATGAATCACAATATTTTGATGAAGTAACAGACAAATAGTTTTATGACTATTTCTTCGCGAACGTTCCTTTGCTTTTATTGCCGTAGTACTGGTTATAAATATTACCGTATCATAAGAAAACTGAGGCTAATTAAAACAAAACAACTGCAGTTTAATAATGAGGGTAGTTAGCTAAAACAGTATTAGCTATCAAAGTTCGTGTGGAATGACTAGCGTTGACCAGTGTTATTATGCCTGGTACTCAAGGTATCTATACTAATAATTTTTTTCTAATAGAGGACGTTTTATACCTACTATTTATGGAATTTAGTACATAGTAAATGTCACGCTATTTACATACAATTTATAACTATATAGGTATATCGAACACGAAATATCATCAAAAACATGATTTTATAGGAAGGTACCTACTACTTTTCATTTTAATCGAACCTAATAGTTAAACCTAATGTAACATTTATTTAAAGCAAGGAACGATAAAATACATATGTGCTATCGTCTTCTATTTATTTCTCACTTTATTTTTATTAATCACCAAATTTTTTACTTACTTTGATGTCTGGAGAAGCGCTACGCCCTACACCCGACTTCACCCGACCGGCCCAAATGCACTACAACATCGACAGTCCAAACAATATTCTAAACGAAAAAGCGAATAAAATTAATTTTGAAATAACTCGGGAAAATAAACCTAAAAATTGACTTAAACCGAACGACATCGACACACAGCCGCGCGTACCTTCGCCCAAGAAACACGATTCGTACTGACGAAACGAATTAATTATGCATATTTCATGTACCTATAAAGAGATTTAGGATAAGGCTTAACCGACCGCTTCCCGAGGCGATTGCTTTATACAAGTCCCTTCTAGTTAACGTTATCTTATGAAAAATATTTTCAAGCCCAAACAAATAGCGTTTGGGTCGTCGAGAAGCTCGCGTTCAAGCGATAAGCCGCATTTGTTAATACGATTGTATTGTACTTAATTTTTTTCGTCCACATTTAAATATGTTTCGTAAAACTTTTAAACGGAAAATTCCATTCACGAATTTAAACGAAAATGTATTTGAGATTTAAATATAGAACCTACGCATATTTTTTCTTCAAATTGGTCACCAACATTTTGATCTTCTGTTCTGTTATACACTCAACCAAAAAAGTACGTAAATACAATAAAAAAATCATTATATTAAGAACTGGCGTTCATTAATTTTCGTCCGAAATACGATTTCATTATTACAACGTATGTCCAAAGATTACTTGATATACAAAATCATTACCCAATGAACGTTTATTAGTATAATGACCTTATACATTGCTACATCGAATACAGTTCATTACGTTAATGAATAATTTGACTGCTCCAATGAACAAGCTTTCTTTGTTTTAATAAATTAATACATAGATAATATGAATTTGATTTATAGTGATAATAACTGTGTTTATTAGTTTTATCAATATTCTTACATAAATTCAATGAAATTATTCCACCGAAATGCAAAGTTTGTTTATTGTATCGATGAATGTGTTCATTAAATAAAGGAATATTCTTGTATTGTTACAATGTACACTTCTATTTGTATTAAAAGAGTACAGTTACTATTTCACATTGTAAATAGGACAATGTTTGTGTATATTGTTTCTATAGCAAATTTATTTTTTGTAACGTTTCAATTAATTATCGCTCAAATATACCTACATAGAAAATTTGATTCTTTATTGTTCAATGTTGTCGATTGTAAGAAATACAAATCGATTTTTCCGCTGAAAAAAATCGATTTGTACACGTTTCTCTGGAATTTGATATGTAATAACAAACACAAACCGTTTTTAGAAATATTTTTCTATAACAGTTCTAACATAAATATTAATGTAAACGTCGTGATAATTTTTTTGCAATTATTTAGTTTGAGTTTTCAAACTGCACTGTCTTGAATTTATCCTGTTTCTGCGAAGTCGTTAATATTCCTAGATTATTCTATATATAGAATTAAAAAATACATAATAACTGTATTTATACTGTTTATTAGTGAACTTAGTCATAGATACGATAAATGTAGTTATTATTTCAAAACGACCTTACGTTAATATGATGTTTTAAATTCATAAATTTTAATTTATGATGTTAATGTAGAAATTCATAGATACAATCAAGTAATGATTGGATTGATGAAAAAGAGTCGTCGAAGCAATCAAGATACCATTAAATTATGAAATATGTTCATCAGTTTCTAATGAACATAATAACATTGGGACTACGAACATGGAAATTAAAAAATGAACATCTATTAATGAATTAATGAATTAATGTATTAATGAATTTTTCATTGTATCAATGATCAAAAAGTCAATAACTGGTGTTCATTGATATTATGTACAATAATTTTTTGAGTGTAGTATAGTACCGTGTTTGTTAAGTAGTAAGTCTGTAACGCCGTATTTTAATTTTATTCTTCAGTTGATGTGATAAAAGGACGTAACTTAAATTTGTTAAAACGAAATTAACTTAGGATTGAAATTTCAAAAAAATCCTTTCTTAGTGAGTGCCTACATCATAAAAAAAACATATCCTCCAAATCTCACGTTTCTAGGAGGCTGGGCGTTGATATATATGTCAGTCAGTCAGTCATTTACATTTTTATACAATATAATATACTTAGATAAATAGATATCTTCAAAACAAATGAAGATACAAATGAACAAATGAATTTCAATCATGTTTTACATCTAAAAAACTTTCAACTTATTTAATAACAAAAATCTATTATAAATCTTTCTCAACGACAAACAATTGTAAACAATTTCTAAATCGCTCTTTCATATAATAGGTATTCATTAATAACAAAAATCGGGTCGAATTACCTATTATTCGACTCAATGCATACATATATTCAGGCACTTCGATTTGACCTACAATATAAGAACTTAAATAATCATTTTTAAACTCCGTTTATTCCCCCATTATATGTGAAATTAAAAGCACTAGAATACTTTAAAATATACCTATACGTAATCCATAAGCTTATTAGATAAATACATTTAATAAGATAAAGATATAACTTTTAGTATGTATTAAAACGTTAAACTAATTAATTTTAATTGATACCTTGCTATTTTATAACCCTTATTCTCATTAATCTCTATATAGATACCAGATATCACTTCTATATTCGCCTACATGCACTAAAATAATTAACTATATATTCTTATCTCCACCTACTAAATCCAAAAGTTTATTGAGGCCATAAACTGATATTTTCTCAGATTTTTAAAATAATCTGTGTCAAAATTATTTAGGTTAAAGCTGTATTTTTATAGCTTAAGGCTAATTTTACAAGAAGCTTCGTTCTATAAAAAACTAAGAAAACAATCGAACACGATTCTAAAATGTTAAAACATAAGACACGTTCATTTTTACTACATAATACGATAAGAGTTGTTTTGCTTTTTATCAAATGTCGCCAATTATATCCCGATATCAACACATAAGTATATATATGAAAAAATTGAATGGGGAATTTGTTTTGAACGTTTTACGAACGAATTTGTCTGTGTTTACAGATTACCCATAACTGGAGAATTAATGGCACGAATAGTTCTTGTTTAAGGTAAGTTAATAAGACCTAGATGTTAATGATCTAACTAAATTTGTATTTTAATTCTACAATAATGTCTATGCGAAGCCTACAGTTGAAAGATTAAGAAGATATGCCAAACGCTTTATAATTTAATAAAAGCGACCTCCAAGTATATCAAATGCCCCGTCTCATACACATCCCAACTTGGCTTGCCACCTCAAAACAAATAAATTGTATGGTTGTAAGGTGTGTTTTAAATAAATAACGTTTAAATCATAATATTAATTTAAATCGATTAATTACTATACAACAACCAACGTGACAATTTATCTAATATAAAATTAATAGTAAATCGGAAAGACAACACTATAATTTATCACCGACAGACCGATGAACGCGTCTGAACAATACCTACATAAAAGTTGCCGAGAACAAATGTCAATAAATCTACTTATTGGGCCAATAAAAGACTATGGTGACAATGGGGGGGTCTATTCTGCAACAAATCTGTTATCTTTAAGGGTCTGTTAAAAAAAAACATAAAATAAACATAAAAAACATAAAAAAACACAAAAAAATAACATGTTAAAATTAACAGGTTTTTACAGTATATGGATCTAATCTAATGTATTGTTAATAATTAAGTAAGTAACGTAAGATCGTTAAAACATTGTTCTTTATTCACAAACGAAGAGGTGGCGGAAAAAAACGATAAACGTGCTAAATTGAATATTGCGTTAGTGCGTTGGAGGTTGCAAATTTTTGTAAATGTATTTTAGTGTAAACAATTGACATCTTTCTTACAGAAACAACTGACGTGAAAATTTAAAAATGTTCAAAAAAAATGTACGACTTATTAAACTTTTATTATGAAAAACCGTTTAAGACTCTAAAATAACCTAGTGCATACGTTATTATATAAATGGTTTATACGACCGCTTTTCTAAAAAAAAATTTTTCTGAGTATCTGAAAATGGCTTGTTTTCATTGGAGGGAGAAATCCACCCTTGGAAATTGGAACTTTTTTCGATTTTGTTTATTATCTGTGAAACAACAAGGGCTATCGCCAAAAAACTATATATTTTTGTAAATGGTTTATTCAAGACCTACATTATGATACAAAAATTAGAAGTGAAAATTTTAAGGGACGGTACTGTGCGTCCGATATGGACTAGAGCACGCTTAACTTAACACTGCTGCCGCTGCGACTGCCACTTGTCTGTAACATACAGTAAGAAAAAAATTAGAATGTTCTAAATTTTTCTTTGTATTTCCTACCTTTTTCTCGTTATCGTTTACTCTCTATGGTCAATTTCCAGCGTAGATAAAGAATCTACGCTAGAAATTTGACTGCGAACTTGTATTATTACATACGTATACCAAGGTAAAATTGGACCGTTGAATGTTTGAGGGGAGCCCTAACCAAGACCCTAACCGAGTCCCTATCCAAGAGCATAACTAAGGTCGATTTTCAGAGAATTTGTGTTAGAGCTTAAACGTCTATGTATTTACAATATTAATCCTTTTTGTTTGCAATCCTTTTAGAGAACACAGCACTCGCCCACTCACACGCAACAAGGCCTTATAAACCGAACGAGCACTCCTCGCACACACGAACAATAAGACGCCGTAATTTAAAATTCGAACTACTGAAACAAGCACTACCGCTACGTACCATTAACGCGAAAGATCTGAAGCGGTTTTGCCAGAATTCTATATATAAATGCATTCGAGTTTATACGTGGATACTGGGAAATTCCGTTTTTATTTTAAAAACGTTCAGTTCTTTGTTCGCACTTTGATAAGCTATGAAAGTAGGCGGTGCACATGTTTTATTAGTTGCTTTGTATTTTATCGGCCACATAAAAATGCAATTAAACTTTTATCTGCTTTACGGTTTGTAATAGGGAAATTTTCAATGCTTAGGGGCACAAGAATAGTTTTTAAATTAAAAATAGTGTAAATTTATAATTCTGCGGTATAAAGGCAGTAGATAGTAATTATTCAAATTATTTGACTGCATAAAAAATACCAAATTTTAGAATAAATTTCTTAAAAAGTGCATATTTTAAAAATTTGATACTTGATAAAATTTATTATAGACTTTAGAGAAATTATAATTATTTAGAATTATTGTGGCCTGCCTCGCAAACCTGGCAGTCCTCCCTACGAATGAATAAATTTTCAATATGTCACCTACTATATAAAACTATATCGCGTTGTTTTTTTTTTCAAATTATAGTTTTAATTGTCCTTTATATGAATATATATGTCTGCCGATGTAAAAATGTACCCAAATATGGAAAAATTAGGGGTGAAAATAGGATTTTCATTCCTAATTTTTGTATCATAATGTAGGTCTTGAACAGCCATTTACAAAAATATAAGGTTTGTTGGCGATAGCTCTTGTCGTCTCACAAATAATAAGCAAAATCGAAAAAAAGTTCCAATTTTCAAGGGTGGATTTCGTCCTCTTAAACCACGTAAGAGCGCGAACGCAATACGGCTCTTGATTAGAGATAGCTAGTATTACAATCCAGCAAAGTTTCAAATTTTTCTGAGATTTCCACCTGTCTAACCTTCCTTGTTAGTACAATAATCATTTTTATACATATTTTTTTACAACCCACCTGCAGGGCCTCCACACTCAAAAACAGCCAACCTACCCTAACTCTAGTTGTTTAATTATAAATATTCTTTCTGTTCAAAATTTATTCGAGTAATTACTGAATTCTTCTTATTTACTTAATTATATGAAGATAAGTTAGATAGACGAAACAGAATACTAACATGTTAATAAACAGTTATTGGTGGTGTGTGGGCATGTACCATATTATACAAAATGAATATTACAAGAGAAGCATCGTTCTGAACTTTATTAAGGTAATTTAATATTGCCGCAACTGCGTAGGTTTCGCAGAACTCGCGAAACTCCGAATTTTGGCATCGCTAAAATTGGGAAAATTAGACGGCGCGCAATTCGGTTTGAATAAAAAGAGGCATTGCTAACATAAAAATTAGAAATTTAACAGACTATCGTAGAAAACATGATCAAATAGTACATCAAATTTGCCGGGTTATTTGTTTATTATTTACAATTTCAGATTATTGGTGTAGGATCGGTCTTGTAAAAAAATATAATAAAATATTAGTTTCGTGCTGAAAATTAATGCGTCAAACTTTCGAAAATACCGTATGTGTGAAAGTTCGTTCTTTTTAAGCATCTATGTGATATATCGTTCATGTAATTAAAGTGACTCCTCAAACCCAGCCTATTTCCCTCGAGAAACGCTTTAGAGTATAAGACTACGTCAGAAACTTCATTTATTCTTGCCCGAACAAGATGTATTGATATATTTGGAGCAATATAATAACCTCAACAATAAATTTCGCGTTCGGATATAAAAAATCTCCGCTTGGGTTATCGTTCAAAATCGAAGTAAGTTAAAAGCATTTCCTTTCGTAAATTTGCTACTTTAGTATAAAAACCATTCTATTACTGGTTACTTTATTGATAAAAATGTTGTCGTAAAAATGAACAATAAAATTCGTTTATTAGTCGGTATTTCCGTTCCCTTAAAAAAAATGCATTTTCAAAAGAATCTAATAACTAGGTACCTGCATAAGTTCGTAATTCGTAAGAAAATTTCACAATCGTGAAAAAATTTATATATTTACATAGGTATGTGTACATAAAGTCGGAAGAATTTTAGAATTTTTGTGAAATCGTTTCTAGGCGTTAAGTAATAAAATACAACATTTCCCGGCATCGGTATTTATCGTTAGTATAATTTAGCGAAAAGGCTGAACTGATTTGAGAAGATCCACAAACGTTGAAAGCTCGGGTCGAACACTTCTGCGAAAAATAAACAGTTTATTGTTGACGTGGGACGCGCTGATTCAATTATGCATTGTAAATAGTACCATTTAAAAGTGTTTTACATGTACAAAACCAATCTCTAATTTGTGTCGAAGTGCTTTAACAACTTTAACGAGTCGGCACCGACGTTCAAATTTAAATTTTGATTTACTTATTGTTGGTATTTTATTCAATGAGTAGCAAATTAATTCAATTATACATTATACGTTTTATTGGACAATTCAAAAGAAACAATAAAAATCGATATTCAAGAAATCTACAAATCAATCAAGCGGGCGTTTATTTTTTCCAAACCTAATTCGAAAGTAAAATAATGTTTTTCGTCCATTTAGAGGATTACAAACAAACAACTTCCGTCGCCAAAAATTAAAAAAATATATATACTAAAACCTTTAAATATTTTAAACAATATATGCGTGTGTGTATTTTTGAAATGTTTTTCGGTACGAGGCCGTGTTGAACTAGTGAACTAGGCACTATTCTAGTAAACCCAACGGTTTGGGGTTCGAATACTAATGTAACCACGGATGTTTGTGATCGTCTTACTAACACAATAGATAATACATACAATGTATATAGTTGCTGGTTAATGATTAATGACCAGGGCCATTAAAACAAAATTCGGTATGGGTTACGGTTAATTCAGTGTTAGGTTTTTATTTAGATGGGTTGTAAGCTGGACGTCCTCAAGAAAGTACCTTAAGTATTTGACGAGAACAATTCTATTAATTTATTTACGCAATAAGTCAATCGTTTGCGGTCACACAGGCGGCGTGGTTTTTTACAAGTAGGTACAACATAAGTGCAATTCTTCTTAATTAGTTATTTGCCCTGATTTTATATGAGATCATATACTTCGTCCAAACCTATATGCAATCCACGTCATCAATAAAAGGGTTACTAGATGATGACGTTTCACACAGTGCTGTCACTTTGTACCTCGTATTTTGACAGTTCTAATAAGTTGTATTCTTTCTTTATACCATCTAATACGTGCGCAGGTAAATCATCTATAGAATATGTCACTTTCCAAACGTTAAACCGAATTACAAATAAACAATCTAGTAACTTTTTGTTGATGACGTGAATTGCATATAGGTTTGGATAGGCCATAGATAGTATTAATTTTTGGTTCAGATATTATGCTAAATGTTTATATTTAGTTGATATGAATACATATAAACTTGTCGAGCTGTGAAATTACCACTTTTATGATCACAGTAGCGTTGGACAAAATATTCATTTACTTATGTAATTATGTTAGAAATTGGTTAACATAAAAAAAAACGTTTCATAACATACCGTATGGTCCTCGCCGTCTATTTTGATTGTTCATTAGTACAACACTTACCTGAAAAAAACATAATATAATATTAGTTTACATTTAATTTTTATTTTACGTTCGAATACAATACGCAATAATAAAATGCATTTAAAATGTTAATGTTAGATAAATACAATAATAATACATACTTTATACATACGTAGAAAAGCGTTTTTTTTTTAATCAATTTTGCAAATGCTAAATCATAATACAGAGCGAGTCAAAATTATGGAATAAAATTGAAACAAATGAACTTTTGTAAAAATCCTAAAACACGTCGATTTTATTTTTTTTAAATACACATTCGTATGTCAAAATCATCTTCAGACATTCACTCGTTTTTAAGTTACGACTTCATCATAATTTTTTTTAATGGCAATCTCTAATTTTTCTGCACGATTTGGATAGATCCTTCGATCGCCTAAGTGGCGGTATAAAAATGTTAATACCTTACATAAGAAAATTTTCGAGAAATAAATTATTAAAATATTTTTATTAGAATGCGGAAAAGGGACTGAAAATCAAAATAAACAATAACAAATAAACGGCAGGAGTCGCAGCTGAAAATAACGTCAGTCATAGTTCAATAATCAGGTTTTACCGAGAGATCCCTTCGATTATTTTTATAAGGTTGTTTCAAATCAAAAGTTTATTCTACTATAGATCACCATAGATCACGTCAAAGATCTGAAAAGACGTATTAGACAGAAAGTTAAAAAAAATACTGATAAATTAGATTTTCAGTTTCATTTTTCTAATAAAGATATTTTAATAATTTATTTCTCGAAAATTTTCTGATGTAAGGTATTAACATTCTTGTACTGTCATTTACACAATCTCCGGATCTATTCGCATTGCGCAAAAAAATATGGGGTTGCTGTTTAAAAAAATTCTGACGACATCATAACTTAAAAACAAATGAGTGAATAAAATCGACGTGTTTCGGGATTTTTACAAACATTCATCTATTTCAATTTTTCTTATTCCATACTTTTAACTCGCTCTGTATATTAAACTATTGAGCTCTAAAGTTTAAACAGCCCGAGAAGCTCTACACGAGCCTAATGGTGTCCACAGATCAAACGAACGTGTTCGCGAACATTTAGCCCAGTTCAGTTTGTCAAGAGCTCGTAACAAGTAAAATATGTAAACTCATAGTTTACAGTCACTTTTAAAAAAATTACCTACATTATTTCACTGATCGACTATTAATGCTTTAGTGTGTAGGTATGTACAATAGAAACTCAGTCACCTACTTTGTTTCTTAATTAGGGGGGGGGGGAGTATAAACATAAAGCACAATTGTATTAAGACAATTTTCGATCTTGCAGTTAGACGGCGGCAAATTTAAATGGATTGAAAATGAATTTTATAGGTTATAAGAGTAGAAAATAATATAAAAAGAAAACGGGAAATAAATAGGAAACGTAAAAGTAGGGAGTAGATAGACAAAACAACGGATAAAAGTACGGGATAAAACGGGAAGTAAAACGGATTACTAACGTAATTTACTAATACTAAATTTAACTAAAGTATCCAACTTAAAAATAAGAAAGCACTGTTGCAGAAGGAATGAGTCGTCGCGATACTTAAACTTTATTTGTTAATAAAAAAAAAATTTTTTTAAAACTTTATTTGTCAAAATGTTTAATTATAGATTTCCATGAAATAGGTTTTTTAGATTAGAAATCATACTTTATGATACTACTATAAAAATGTACTATTAAATTTCAATTATTTAATATCACTCAAGTACCCCATTGTAAATTGAACAGAAGTAAACTAAATTAAATTAAATATTGTAGAAAATATTAAGATTCAAGCCTAGGCACAATAATAGTGCTGTAACTACGCGGAGCGATCGAGAACAAATTAATAAATTTCTATATGATCGTCACCCGAACAGTCTATTGCATTTTCCTATGCAGTACTTCGTTAGTTGCATCCTGGAACGCGTATCAAATTTTCACAAAATCATGCCATGGAGAATAATTACTAATAGCCGGTCCTATAACGTCTCGTTCACAAATTGCCCGTTCGAAGCAATGCCTGATGGGTCGATAATTTTAAACTACGGAAATTCAAATTATGACTTTATTTAATATTCCAAAATTTGAAATTTATTAAATCAAATGTTTAATTGAGTAAATGCAACCTTTTTTGAGATAATTTAAAAAATCATAATTTAAATTTTTTTAAAAATTAATTGATTCCTCAATTCTTGATATAAACTTGATGGTATTCTCAAAATTTGAGAACCACATCTCAAATAATAACTTCCAAAAACGACTTTCCGTTTACAACTGCATACCCGTTTCTCGTAAACTGTGTTCGCTTAATATTTCTCCGCACGCCCTTATCACGAATACTAAAGTTTCATTTGCGGCTTTATAATTTTACGCGTATACCCTTAAGGCGCGCCCCGATTTCAAGAACCTAAATTTATGAAAAAAAAAATGCGTCTTAAATTCGAAGTATTAATTATCTATAATTTACCAGTTAATACTGTATCGTTTACTAAAATTTTAGTGGTAGCCTGAAAATATAACGACACATCATCGTATACGTACAATTAGGTAAATCTTACATAAAATATTAATTTTCCTTTATAAGTGCTTATATTTATATTTTTATATTTTTATATTATATTTCACTAATCCTTAAATGTTTTAATTTGCACTACGTTTACACTATTAAATAAAGCTTCTTCTTTAACGTTAATTATGGATAAACACAATGTATTTCTTCGAAAGTTAAATTTGATTAAACTCGTGACTTATATCAAAGAATATAGGTAACTATTTTATACGAAAAAGAGGTCGCCTACTATAATACCTATCTACCTACTAAATTTTATCATAAACTCACTTGTCTAAGCCGCCCGATTTGGACACCCATAAATTTAGTTTGAGATAAAAGCGTTCGGTCTTAAAATGGAGGGCTGAATCTCCAAAAGAGCTTTTATCCGCATACATTACGTGTTAATTATCCGAAAGCAGCTCAAAGACCGTAAATGAAGTTACTACTGATGGCTGAGTCGTGACTACTAGCGCAACCCGCCTCGTCACGCACTCCTCGGCAACGTAAATCCTAAAGATGCATTTAAAAGGACAACAGTCCAAATGTTTCAAACATTATAAATCAGACAAAATTATGAAACTAAAACTTATGTACACACATTGTATTCAATACATACCTACAAATTAGAAATCATCACGCTTGTATATTATTTGTTGGTTTTAAAATGAATTTTAGTACCCTTACAAGTATCCCAAAAACGTGGTTTTTCATTTATAGGTAAGTAATTGTAAGAAACCCAACTTAGTAACAAATTGCAAAAATTTACCACTAATGCTCGATTTTATTATTTACATTTTCCAAGCAGTTTCCGCTTTCCCAAAAATACAAAAAATAACGACTCTTGCGTTATTTATTGCCGTTCGTTGAATTCTAAAGAAGGTAAGCTTAATTGCTAATTTAAAATATATTTTCTTTCAAAAATATATCTAACATCGCAGATACTTTGAACGTAAGTACTTGACCTATTTAAAATCTACGTAATAATCATAATCATATCTTAGAAAACAAACATAAAAAATAACAAAAATATTTTGATTAAATAGGTAGATAGATATTTATGTATATGGGGAAAAATGAAATGCTTTTATGAAAAATATCTTGTAAACCTTTACTCTACACTAACATAAAAGATTTATCGTTAGTGATACTCCTCTAATTAAAATAAATAATCAAATATTTATACCTATACCTCATCCAAGCTGTCCAGACAAAATGACAAATGCTATACTAAGATAGAATATAAGTCGACAACTCGTTTGTTGTCGTCTAGAAAACGATTCTACGAAGGTATAAAAAACGTAAGGGGGTTGTAATATAAAAACGGGACGATACCATCACATGACAAATTGTAATAATCTATTGCAATGACGTCACGTTAAATACAATTATAATTTGACGTGATTCCACTACAGATTGTACATTTTTTGTAATTCAGTTCATTTTTTGTATTATCTACATATTATAAAAATAAAGGTACATATTTTTAAATCACCTATACGTTTATCAAAAACATCTGATCCTAATGTAAGTACTACCGCGAAAAATAAAAAAATACATTAATTTAATTATTATTTACTAACCTACCTATCTCTATTTAATAATTTTTATTGTTTGTATATTGGCAAATTTAAATCGGTAGGTACTACTAATATAAATAATTTTATTCTCTAGCTAATTATCACAAGCACACTAATTAGTAATACTTATTAATCTTATTATACTCTTCTCGACTTACAATTAGTTGACAAGCAACCCAAACAGAAAATATGTAATTCGATTTGATGCGCTTAATAAATTTTGACACAATTTCTGTTTCTAAATTTTGTTGCCGACATTTTAATAACAAAACAATAATTTTAAATTCAAAGAAAAATGTGAAATGTTTCACTTGTCCATTATATTATTCTCAAGATGTTATTTAAATTCGAGGTGCATGCGAATTAGCAGTGATTACGCATTTTTTATTGGTTTTCCTCAATTTCTTGAAAAAATAGTACTATTTTTAACCCAAAACATATACATATTGCTATGATACGGGATATCAGAAACAAAAAATAAAATAGAAAAAAAAAGATCAGAGAGACAGTGATTATCTAATAGTCTAACGGTTAGGTGTAGAAGGAACAAAAATAGAAATAGTATAAAATTAAGAGTAGATAAAATAGTTTAATATAAATAATTAATAACTTAGAATTAATTTAAAAATAAGTGTAGATAATATAATATAATTAAAATAATAATAATATTAAAATAATCAAAGCGGGACTGTACCGTAGCAATATGTATGTGCTACTAACATTAGAACTAAATTAGATGAAGTATGTAATTTTTAGAAATGTCAAAATTAATTAAAAATTTAGGGGAATAAATAAAAATTGTAAGGGAGAAATTAAGAGGGGTAATAATTGTAAAAGACTGTAAATAAAGGTGGCAAGAAAATAAGCAGTGGCAGAGGAGTGAAGGAAGTCAGATGGAGCATCGATTGGAAATGGAGATTGAAAGTGTTGAAAGGAATTAACAATGAAAAGGGTGAGAACTAGTGACTAGTTATAACCAGAGCAAGACGGTTAGGTGTAGAAGGAACAGAAATAGAAATAGTATAAAATTAAGAGTAGATAAAATAGTTTAATATAAATAATATAATATAACTTAGAATTAATTTAAAAATAAGTGTAGATAATATAATTAAAATAATAATAATAATATTAAAATAAACAAAGTGGGGCTGTACCGTAGCAATATGTATGTACTACTAACATTAGAACTAAATTAGATATTCAGATGTCTACTAACTGTTAGATTAATAATATAAACGGAGCTTTTTCTCTTTCACGTTGCAGAGTGTCACCTAAAAGCACAGACAATAACAATAAGGAAAAATTATATATATTTGCGCTAGGAAACTAAAGATGAACGCGTATTAGGTTCGTTATTATGTATCGCGTTCGAGTCAATTCCCCCAATAAATTTCTAAGTCTCTTCCTAACTTCGCCCGATACAATTTTTGTTCTTGCTGTGTCGATGAAGATATTTACCTAAATGAATTCCTAGAACTTGTTTTACAATTAGTTTTGCCAGTTGTCGGTTCATTTTGCGCTATAGATAGAATAGCGGCGCGGAGTTTTTATACATTTCCACTGTTACAGCAATCAAATCGAGGTGCTGCTGATTCGATTTTCTTATGTAAAATATAGCCGATCAAGGCTGTACCACAATGCCTTTTGACAATAGAAAAAATCGTATTTTTTTATTTTAACAACGTATTGGTATTTTCACATTTTTCTAAGGTATTTTTCTGTGTTTTACAATATAAAGCGATATTAATTCCAGTTAAAATTTTTGTTTTCGACAATTTGCAAAAATTAATCGTTGCAAAATGTAGGTACCTATTTAAAAACTCCGCTACATCATCCTACGCGTAAAATGAACGAGCAATTGACAAAACTAAAATAAGTCCTACGTATGTAGGTATGTACCTATATTTAAATACAGGCATGGAAAACCATTATTTGCATATAGGTACTGCAACGATTAAAACAAAGCAAAGTAGGAATATATAAGTATTAGACCGAAAAACGAACAAAGAGTTTCTCGTTTCATTTCGCTCGCACTCATTCAAATAGCATTTGTAAATAATATTTCTCCATACCGGTGTACGGCAACTACAAAAATTGTAGCGGGGAAGTTAAAGACAGAGACGTTAGAAATGCGCTCGAATACGATAGTACCTACATATTAAACGAGGAAATGTAATAAATCATGTAGAAAATTTTAAACGAATTATACCTACTTAGGTAAATCTAAAATAAAAATATTTTGATTTATGTATGTTTGTTGGGGTAAATATTATAATCTAGGGATTTGGGGGAAAATAAATAGAAATAGAAAGATATAAAATTATTCCTGTAATTTTGTCATAATCTTGAAAACAGAATCTCTTAAACCAAACCTTGTATAATTTAGTATAAATAATAATTTTAATAAACTGAAACAAGTCAAGTGCTGTTGTTCGACGAATGTAGTATCCAAAACAACAGAATTTGTGTAGGTTAACTGTTATCAACAAATTTAATACTGTATTGAAATATCGAGAAAATAACAAACTTATGTATGTGCAAAGGCTTATTACTGCCTAAGCTTGCAGTGATATTAATATTATTATGAATTTCGGTTTTTGTTTCATAAAGAAAATATTTACAGCTTTAATTTTTTTGGTTTGCAACGTTTTATAAACATCAAATGAAATGAGGAATTATTACAAAACACCAGCCTAAAAAACACATTAAAAATCCCTGGATAATTAGCCAAACAGGGAAATTCATAATGATTTTGTAATATCATTTCCACATATTATATAAGCTTATGATACAACATGATGATAAATGTTTAAAAGCTGAATGTTGAAGACCTCTCTAAAATAAAAAGAGAATAATCAAAGTAGGAATAAATGCCCACAAACACAACATCTATAGCGCTAAATTAACAAATGAAATAGAATTTTCATAGACGTTGAACGATACAAATTTGATTGTCAGAAAGAGGCAGAGTTTCGTTAAGCTACAATCAAACGTGTATTGTTCGATATTTCATCTTCGTCATTATAGACTAATGACCTATTTAAGTCTCTTAACAACACTCAAATTGGTTTGATAAACGGCATATAATTACACCGACGAAGACAAAAAGTATTAATTATTTATTATATTATAAATTAGACGATTAGAAGCATTTTTTCTCGATATCAACGAAAACAGAATTAAAGTAAAATAAAGATACAATCTGAACCTAAACTAAAAATGCGAGTAATAAATTGCAGTGCCTACTTATGTAGAAAATAAAATATAGATCAATTTAGCATCAATATAAAAAAATATTCGTAAGTAAATAAACAGTGTTAAAAATGTAAGCAAACTGTATTTAATATGTTTATTTACATATTTTATTACTATGTAATATTTGTAAATGTTATTTTACTATTATTAGATAGGAGTATTTGTTATCTCTAACTTAAAATACCTTTAAAATTCCTTATAATTTCTTCTGCTTTTTAAAGACCTCAATGCGATGGTACAGCGAACTGCTAAATTAATGACATCCTTTTCAAGTCGGTAAGGGTCACTTTATCGCAGTTACCTATACGTTATTCACGATAGGTTCCAATCTCGTCATCAATAAAACCTCACATTATTACAGTACTAAGAGATTATAGTATTTCTTTGCCATGTCATATGTGTGCAGGTAAATCGTCGGTAGAATATGCCGCGTTAAAAACTTTAAACTGAATATTACAAATATACAATTTAGTAACTTTTTATTAACACCAAGGAACAGTTGCTGCAAAGAATTTTAGAGGCTACGAATGAAATTCGTAAAAACTTCAATATTCTTCAAATGCATGCATCGTTAATACGACGCCGACGGTGTCATTTCTGTATTACGACCGAAGGTGAGTATTTTGAACATTGCCTCTACTTACTTTTATATTGTTTAAATTTTTAATATAACTGCTTATTTTCTATTTTAAATCTTCTTAAGGAAGCAATTTAGTACTAGTTTGGTTAATATTTGGTTAATTGCTTTGTTTAGGTCCAAAAGAACTTCAAATTTTTTACAACTAATTATGGCTCATCCTGTATCAATCTATCAATCGCACGTATTTTTAAAACAAATTGTAATAACCGTAATTTTGTGGATACCTATTATCTAAGTGATAAATACTTTTTTATCCGGGTTGTAAAAATTTTCATTAAATTTACAGTATTACAGTAAAATACCCGCCCCTTATTTCCTAGTATTAATTAATCAATTAATTCCTTAGTATTAATTGCGAGGTATTTTCTTTTTATATACAATTTCTTATTTTTTTCTGCAACTCATTCTGAACCAATCCATTTACATAGACTTAGGTAGCTATAACATTAAGTTTTCGGGTTTCCTCAAAGAATATATTTTCTACGAAAGCTTTTCTTGATGTGTTAATTCTAGAAAAATTTCTTTATTTCTAAAGTTTAATATTACCGAAGTTCGACGTAACATGTTCGCTTTTAAATTTTCCAGTATTTTTATAAAATGCTGCCTATGTATTAAATAATAAATTTATCACATATGTAGATCTCTCATGTTAATTTTCTTGTAATTGGTCTACGTTTTGTTGTTAAACATTTGGTTTGTACTTAAGACATCATTAATTTTCTAGGTACACAAGTATTAAAACAAAACTGGGTTTTTATTTACTTATTCATGGACTATGCTTTTTCAAAATCTTTCAATTTTAGTAATTGTAAACTAGTTCAAGTAAATTAATTCACTTTATGCAGAAAGAAATTGCCCAACAAATATGAAAAATCTATAATTTCTATACCATTATTCCGTTCATGCTATAAACTTTTCTACAACAGAATAGCTCACAAGCTATCCTATGCTGCCCTCTAATAACCCCTGATCCCAATTGATTACAGAGTAGATCCAAGTGGATTAAATCTCATTACCCAAGTTACAATAACACATCAAATTCATGTAATTTATCTTAATTATATCTACATGCAAACACAAAAAATCTTCAGGGCGATAAATCCTTAACGGATGATGCAGATAACTATGGCGAAATACCATCAAATTTTGGAAATTAAATCGAAGGACTAAGGTATTATGTCACTGCACAATATGTACAGTGAGGGACTTATTTTATGTCGCAGACAACTGATTGAAATAATCGTTAGGATATTAAATTTTACCGACCATTTAAAAACACCCGTACAATTTCAACAGTTTAAATTAGTTTAAGATTTTTATACCTATATACAGTCAAGTTCGTATGTTCTGTCCCGCGAGATGTGATCGCAGGCTAACGAGCGACGAGAGAGGATCAAAAAGAATGAAAAGTAACAGTTGTTTTTGAATTGTAAAAAGGGACACGCCAGATAATAAAAACGGACAGTAATCTTTTGTTTTGAACCGTTTACGATAAAAACTAACTACAGGCGACGGGACAAAACATATGAACTTCACTGTACATATGTACATAAAGCAACAAATAGTATAAACCTACAATACGATAAATAGATAATATTAACAATATATTATGATGAGAGGAAAATCATTTTGATGCCATTTTAAAACAGAAAAAGAAAACAACTCTCCATAAAAAAGCTATAGATAGGTACGGGAAATCCATTAGCATCAATCCATTAACGTTGAACAATGTTAACGTTTCATAAGTTTCTTTACAATTTACATATGTGTATGTATTTCGCAATTAATGTTTATAACAGTTCATTTAATTCGCTCAACATAATGAATTAACTGACGTTAAATAGACGGTAATGATATATACTGTGCTATTTCCTTTAGGGAAAACGAAAAAGCTCTTTAAGCTCGGTCTAAATCCGGAATAAAACTCGACGTACCAAAATTCTGTACACGGAGATACTTGCGTAAAACTGTACACAACGCCAAATACAACTGAAACTGTATAAAGCGGCACGACAATTTTCAAGTTTTACTTGTCAAAGTTAATTTGGCGCCACAAGTCGGTATTAGAATAGTTCGTCCTTTAAAATAAACGAGAATTCCTAGGAAACTTTTTCGTCGCTTGATTCCCTATTTGCGATATACATTTATACGTTGAACATCAGATTAAGGAACGGCAATAAACTTTTATGTTATCATCATTTACTAGTTTACATTGCGCAAATCAAATTCGGAATATTCTAGGAACAGATCATTTCCAAACATGATCTTTTCATTTAAAACCATTTTAAGCTGTATTATATACAGCTAATATTTATATATTAGATTGTGTTTAACTTACTTTACTTATATATTTATTTATTTTAAATTGACGCGACGCGTTTCGCAATCAATTTATTGCATTTTCAAGCGTTATTTATAATGACAATTAACAGTTGCTGGGATGTTTGTTTAAAAAATTTCTTGATGTGCTTTCTTCGACCAGGAAATCCAGAAATGACGAGTTAATAAGATCATAATAATAGTTAATAAGATCAGTTTGATCATTTGTTTATGTCTTTTAATTTCTAAAGTTTCCAAAAAGTTTAATTTTCTACGTTCGTTACAAGGACGTAACATTAAAATTTTGTTATGAACTGTAATTTTGTGTTTAGATTCTAGAATGTTTTGCAAAATTTGATTTTTCGGGTTGTTTATTTCTAAAAACAGTTAAATGTTCTTTGTAACGAGTTTCGAAATTTTTTATCGTTTGGCCAATGTATATATAGCATTACATTGACTACACTGTTATTTATAAATTCCAGAACAGGTTAAATAATTTGATTTTTCTTTCATATTACATAATAATCTTTTAATCGTTTTAAAATAAGTAAAGTAAGTGAAACACAATCTTGATCACAATTGATCTAATTTAAATAGAGTTTAAAGACTACCTTAGGACCTTATTATTAAAATTAATAATTATTGTAAGCCCTACTTATTGTTAGTCGACTCACAATTAACTGATAAAACGCAATAATAAAACTGAATTGATTGCCTTAAATATAGTTTTCGTTTTACTGGCGTGTTTTCTTTTATTTTATAAAAGCGCTCGGATCTTTTCTGTTCCATTGAAAACATGGCAGTGAATAAGTCTATTGTGTGCATTTGAATTGTACCTATTAAAAACATTTTTAATCGCTACCTTTTAATGTCTTTTAAAAAATAAACTACGTTTTTTTTTCTAAACATTTTTCGAACAGCCTATAATAATATAATAACGTATAATATATAATAATAGTATAGCATATTTATTATCGAACCACTTCGGTTTTGCATAATTATAATTAATTATTTTTTCAATAAAATATATTTTAAAAATTCTCTTACATAAACTATTTATACCTAGTTCTTTTTAACTGTCAATAAATATAGATAGATAACTGAATGAAGACTTATAAATAAAATCAACCTATATTAGAACCATTTCACGAATATTGAGAACAGAAACACGTCGTTATAAGTAGTCACGTTTTGGACATGTACCTACTTATCTTGTAAACTTCATACGAGCAGTAGATAGTCGACAATAAAAATTACAACGTTAACGTTTCGCATCTATCTAAATTTACAGGCATTCGAAAGCCTTTTAAAGTGATAGATGTGTATGCGAAAAATGTTCACGAGTTCCACATAAAAAAAAATCTCTGTAGAGACGAGATAAATGTACCTATCCGAAAAAATAATGCGAAAGAAGGCATTCGCACATGTCGAATTTAACAACAACGATTAATTCGGCGAGGTGTCCGAAACTGTGCGATTGTTCAGATTATTTCACGGAATAAAACTCTAGAGAGAATAATTTCTTTTTTGCATCATGACAACTCGTGTCGCATGCGTTAAACGACGAAAACGATTACAAACAAAAAGACCGTGGTCGCATAAGCATCGGAATGTGTCTTTGCTCGAATTATGCTGATTTTTTTATTCTCAAAGGTCCATCTTGATGTAAGTTTAACTTTAGCAAAATATATTTTCCGAATAAAAATATTCTTTTATGCTTTGGTTATTGTAAAGGTACTAAAAGTTCATCGGTGGTATTTTTTTGAACTTTCCGTGTACAATAAATGAGGAAAATAGAGAATATTATATTGAAATACAGTAAGACCCCGCTTAACGCTGGTCCGCTTAGCGCTGTTTCGGTTTAACGCGGTTTTATTGGAACAGTGGTATTCCCCGAAAATTGCACGCAGCGTTGGGCTTCCCCGAAATTCAAAGTGTAACGCGATCATCCCTAACCCCACTCTCTCTCTTTCTCCCAGCAGAGTAGTATGCCGATAGCCGCTGATAAGAGTGCACATAACCTATTTTTATTGTTTTTTGTTGCCGTTATTGTAAGTATTAATTTATGTAATATAATGAATGATATAGTGATAAATATTATAATTTTTATTATGGGTGATAATAAAAAACTCGAAAATAAAGCGACAAGAAAAAGCATTTCTCAAACATGATCTCAAACACAATTGGTAACTTATAATTTTATTTATTTTTATATTGTATATCCATTTGTTATGTTTGTGTATTTGTAAGAAATAAGTTTTTGTTGTTGTATTGTTATAAAAAACATATTTAATGAACTTAAGTAACAAAATACCTGAACATTTTTTTAAAATTTCTACCCGTTTTCCCCTAACCCCGTTATTTACATGATGAGATAACCTCGTTTAACACTGTTTCATATAACGCTCTACTTTGATGGAACGTATACCCCGCATTAAGCGGGGTATTACTGTAATTTAAAAATATATTTTATATACTTGGGGGGCAGTCACCAATTTTTCGTTAAATATTCCTCGTACTTACCCCTACTATATAATATGTAAGCATAACAATTTTCCAAAGGGCATAACAGATAAATATTTGAACAAGTTCGTCACATGAATTTCTATAGCAGTCTGTTACATACGGGATGTTCAGGATATGGTGGAGAATCTCTCGGGAACGTATAAACCACGTCAAAATAATGCCACAAGTTCCTATAATTTTTTTTCCTATGTGCGGCGCTTCCCTGTTGAGATATTCAACCTCCGACTGCTCAGCTGTTGTTTGTTATTTTGATTTCAACTTTATTGTTATTATTTAATATGTAATATTTAAGTACCTATAGTTAAGATACCTGTTCATAAAAAAATTAAAAAATGCAACTACAGGGCCGGTTTTCAATCGCTGGAAAACTGTAGCCACCAATCAATCACAATAGAAACAATTATTTCAATAATCAATTCTATAGTAATCGACTGATGGTCAGAGTTAACTAGCGATTGAAAACCGACCATTATTGATTTTTACTCGACTATAATATATAGTTAAGCTCCTAGGTAATTTTTTTCTATTTTAATTTTTCCGCATTAATTCCACCACGTGTGCATTTTTAATAGTAACTATGTATACTTAACTTGTAGAACACCAACAACGAATAAGTACTCGGCTCTAAATTAATTTTTCTTTTACAAGCATTATCTGTTTGTTGCAATATATTTCTATTAAATTATTGTTTGATTATTAAAGGGATCTGCAGACCTACCAATTTGTCGAAACAACCGACCAACTAAATCCGATAAAATGGTATTGTCTGTATGCTGGTTGTCCGTTAAAAATTGTTATAGTTAAGTATTTTGTTTTATTAAACATTTTTAAATTTTGACACGGATTATTTTTACTTAAATATTTAGTAGTCAAACGTAAACTACAAATTTATTAATTCAAAATAAAAATTTGAATAAAAAATTATTGTTTTTTATACCATAAGGACCGGTTTTTCAATTGCCTGGTTAATTCTGACCATCAGTCAATTGTTTCAATAATAATTTCTGCAGTGACGGTCAGAGTTAACTAGATCAACGTTAACAAAAACGTCTACCATATTTTTTAAATAAGTTAAACAAGTTTTCAAATAAATTCAATGAAATATAGGTACGTAGGTATACACCTACATAAATGTATATCTACAAACTAATCATATTTTAGTTCGTTAGGTAGGTACCGATTTATACTTACAGAGTCAACATGAAAGTTCGACTACAAGTTTGAGTTTGAATGTAATTTATTTTACAACTTGAACATTGAATGGCAAACTTTACTTTAAAAGTCCAGTAACCATAAAAAAGTTATATGTCGTATTTTTATTATTAGAATGATAGTATTAAAATTTTATTCGTTATTATTTAACAATAAGAGGGTTTCTTATTTTTGTTTTTACATAATATACGGAAACCAAAATAGTAATCGATTACCTACCTAAAAATAATTGTAAAATTTTCATCAATTCAAATACCTATGGCCTATCCAAACCTATATGCAATTTACGTCATCAAAAAAAAGTTACTAGATTGTTTATTTGTAATTCGGTTTAAAGTTTGAAAAGTGACATATTCTATAGATGATTTAACTGCGCACATATTAGATAGTATAAAGAAAGACTACAATTTATTAGAACTGTCAAAATACGAGGTACGAGGTGACAGCACTGTGTGAAACGTCATAATCTAGTAACCTTTTACTGATGACGTGATTGCATATAGGTTTGGACGAAGTATATCTATAATTATTTATATTTTTTGCATAATTGTGTTAATCTCTAAATTAGAGAATTAAATATAACATAAAAGCATAACTATTAAAAAACTTATGAGTGTTTTAAAGTAGGTACTACCTACATATCTACCTATGTAAAATCGCAAATTTTAATTAAGTTTAGTAACCTCTTGTAAACTTTTAAGTCATATGCATGTTCTTATTGTTGGACGTTTTTCTTACACCCATTTAAATATTGTACATTTCGTCGCTGAATGCTACAGAAACGACTATTCGAATGCAATTGTTCTATATTATGGAACTCGATTAAATTCAATTTAATTTAACCGCAAGTAAAAAGGGCAACGCTTTTAATAGTGCAAATCGAAATTATACATTGGATCAATTCAAAGTTGAACTTCGATAATTCTCTTTATAACATTTTATTTAAAAGTCGCAACTTTGAATTGCTCCTCCCGTCGTAAATGTAAAACTGATATTTCTTTTCTAAAGAAAGAAATTTCAGAGGCAATAAAAATTGTAATTGTCATCTAGAACAATTTCGGATGGACCTAGAATCGACACGGCCACTTGATTGATTGTGATTGATTGAAACGCAAAGGCAGATGGGATACTACTACATAGTTTAAATAGAATTCTACAATCCTTCAAAGCGTTGATAGGCTTATCGTTTCCGTAATACGCGGTGGCATTGGTCCGATATTTATTTGCTCTTATCAAACGAATTCGGGCATTTGGAAAAGTAGCTTTCACAAAATAAAATACCTATATATCAGAGCTGTCGTTTGCTTTTACCAAAAGAAAAAGCGTCAACAGTTTAACGACTTATTTATAACTGCGACTGTTTCATTCATAAATATTATCTACTAAAAACAAGAAACCATTAAAAAATATTCACTAATGTATAAGAATATTAAAAAATAAAAAGCACATAATCTACGTATGTACCTACACATAATTGCAGTTCCTAAAAAATTAATAGTAGGTAAATACAGACCTTAGTTCCTACTAATTATAGTTTATTAGAAACGAACGTTTGTAATCAAAACATCTATCTATCTTACAACCGCAATTAATTCTTTTGGAGTTATGTCCAGCTCATTCTTTTCTTTGATTAAACTTCCAGTTACTTTCAAATGGATTTTCTTCAATCTGACAAGAAGACAACGATAATGACGCGAAACTCTTTAGCTTCACGAGAATTCACGTAGTTGTTGTATCTTCCGAGTTTAATTAACGGCGGATGCCATGTTTAAAAAACTAATGAAACAACTATCGTCGAACACAATAAAAGTTGTGATTAATTTTGGAAAATGTTGCATTAAAAATGCATCAAAACAACCTTCTTATTAATTACTCCTAGTACTATTTATTTTTCGTATATATTTCTATGGTATAGATATTTTTTATGGAATAAAGTTATGAACCGTAGAAATAGGTAACTCAGATGCCTAAACGATTTTTTCGGTTTAATTGTTTAATTTACGTACCTATATAGTTGACTTCACAAGTTTATTTTGAACAAAACAAAAAAATAAATCGACATATTTAATTTTATTTGTAGGTCATAATTTAGACTCTCAGAAAATAGTTATTTTTATAAAATAACCTATGAAGATTTTACAAATTTTCCAATTTTATCCTATTTCTGTAACTTTACAGTATGTCAGTATGTACTATACAGTATGTCCCCGAATTGACATTATGATAGGTGTAAATGTTAAATAGTTTTGGAGTTTTGATATGATACACTAGAAAACAGTTCGGCTTGGTCCAAAACTAAGATTTGCCGTGGAAAAAATTGAAATAACTTTATACAGGGTGTTTAATTAAAAACTATTCAACAATTAACATCAGTAAAGAGCCATTAATATTGAAGATGCAATACAATGTCATTAAAAGAAGTTGTTCAAAAGTAAGAGCTATGTCATTATATAGTTATAGAAAACTTCAACTTCGTTCAACTTTGATAAATAATTATTATCAACAAGACGGTTGCGGCCCGCATTCAACTCTGTCAACAAGGAATTGGTTGAAAAATACATTTGGAGATAAATGGTAGATTTGGGTCACGAAATCGAGATTTAACAATTATGGATTTTATTTTTGAAGTAAACTAAAGCAACACATTTATTCCGAAGTCTTTGATATTGAAAGGGAAACATTAAAAAACAAAAATTACTAATGTGATCAGAACTATACCTCTTGCAGAAATTAAGAATTTACCAAGAATTTAGAAGAAAAGTAGAATTATGCAGTAATTTGGACCGTGGGGTGGGGGGTTGTTTGAATAAATTTTTAGTTGCATTCAATTAAATTGTTAATTGTGATTAAAAAAATGAAAAGCTGTTTACTTTAATACTGCATATTATATCGCAGTTTCGTCTATTTTTGGGCGATTTTTCCACAACTTCGTATAATGACATAGCTCTTACTTTTAAACAACTTCTATTAATAACATTTTGTCGTATCTTCAATATTAATGGCCCTTTACTGATGTTAATTATTGAATATTTTTTAATAAAACACCCTGTATTTTTTATTATTGTTTCAAGTTTTTTCACGGTATTGGACCAAAATTATTTGTCATTTACACCTATCGCAAAGTCAATCCGGGGACACACTGTAGGTAGCTATATAGAACGTAAAAAGTTTTTTTTTTATATTGTTCTCAGGTCCCAGGTCCCGAGTAAGTATTTTTGGTTTCTAATATTTTTTCGCTTATCAATTTTATCCAAATGATTATATTAAACAGAAAATTGTTGTTCAACTAGAAATAAAATTAGTTTTAAACCGCAATTATTCACATCGCAATGTTCATGCCTCGAAACAAATAATAGATAGTGTAAGTAAATCAAAAACTTAATTTTCAGTAAAACGTATAAAGCTTATTCTGTACAGAATCAAACTAAGTACAAAAATTAAAAAATACGAATGGTACTTTAAAATAAATTGGGAAACCTCTAAGGAAAATTTATCAAATGCAAAATTTACAGTTCGTGTATAACTACGTGATTAAAAGCGATAAACGCTAAGCTATCTTTGTATTCTCATAAATAAAAATGAGATGCCGCTTTTTATAAAATCGATTCTTTAGTAATAGCTCAGTCGAATAAAGAAAATTCGACGGAAAAAATTAATAAAGTTTTAAAACACGTCAGAAATGTTCATTAAAGCGCAAATAGGTACCTACTGTTTAAATACTAAAAGTCACAAACTCGATCTGTTGAGCTCGTCTTGGAAAAATTGTGTCAAAAAAACTTTCTCCAGAATCTCCTTTCCGGATCATTTTACAAAGAAAATGCGTAAGTAAGTATATGAAAAAATAAACTAGGGGAAATTTCATATAATTTCGTAATAGTTTCGGTGAGCCAACTTACTAAGCACTAGTAAGCAGTAAATACTTTTAAAAAAAATCAAATAAAAAAGAAATAACGGAAAACTACGAATCGTAGGTACCTATCTAAAATACAAGATACTTTTTTTTGCAATAAATAAAATAACAGACAAATAAGTATAAAATAAGTGTTAAAAAATTATTATAAAAATAAGTATTCATCAACAAATCTGAAATTTTCATAACCGTCTGAAAAATACTCTAAACGTCTTTCGCTTAAAAAAAAAGAAAACGTAAATCGAGCTAGTGGTTCCTGCAGTATACCGCTAAAAGATCAAGTGGTGGCGGCCAACTTTATGACTTCATAATTCCTGTCGGCCGAGAAATTTTTTTGTGCTCCTTATCTGAAAATATACATCTTATTGTTAGGTAGGTCTAACGATGTACAAATTTTCATGTTTGTATCAAAAGGTTGTGATAAAACTTTTCTCCAATTTACGATGCATCGTAAACTTTGTGAAGCTGACACGTCGAAACTATTAAATTTACTTGGAAAATGTTGAGAACATAGATTATTTTTTCATGTAAGTATTTTTGTAAGTATCGTAAAATGAACCGGAAAGAAGATTCTGAAGTAAAATTTATTTTGACATCATTTTCCCAAGATGGCGCCTCGAGCAGCATGTCTGAATGTACATCTCTGTCAAGTTTCAAAACTTTATCATTTGTTTCGTCAAACGTCGAAATTTCTTTCTATTTAACTGGACTATAAACTAATGCTTTTTTTAAAATTAATATCCCGCATTTTAAACATTTATTCGTACCTTTGTAATAATAATTCGTAGTAAAACGAACACTTTACAATTAACTACATGAATTTCAGTTTCGTAAAAACTAATAAATAACGATTAGGTACTGACCTTTAACTTATTAGATTTCTCCAAAATAATATTAACTACCTATTTATCTTCGTTATATTTATGAATATTCGACATGGTTTAGTCGAACAAGCAATTAAATCGGTCGTTAATTAAGAGTAAAAGGTGGAAATTTGGCTTTCGGGTCACTTAATAATATCTAATGTCTGGTTTTGTACGGTATCGTAATTAGTTAGGTTATCTTGTTTAATTACTGTGTACTATCATAACGGACGCAACAATTGTTTTGTCAATTTTTTTAATTATTTTAGTATAAATTCATAATTTATATCACTTCATAAATTTATTTTTAATATATGCAGCCACCGTTTCTAAAATAAAATAAAATAAAATTTCACAGCTATCTTCCTAATTAACAGATGATTTCTACTACTGTTATTGTGTATTTTTATTCAAATCTCAATCTAAAGCTAAAATTTACATTTACAAATAAAGATCCCCTTGTCATATAGTCGCACACGAACAAAGCGACCCTTCCAGATATCCCTTACTCAAGAGTACAGATACGTTGTTTCCCTTGTCTAGTCGGATAAGGAAATTGGTTAAACACGTTTAATGCCTTTCAAACCAATACGATTTAGATGATAAATGTACGTACCTATTCTTAAACATAAATTATTATAGAAATAATATAATTTATTCCTGTAAACTATTAATCGGTAACGCTTTTCAATTTCTTTAAAAGCAACAATAATATGTCGCAGATGTGGTTCAAATGTACATATAAGTATAATTGCATTTCGAAAATTCTGACAGTTTTAATGCCCAGAGAGCTACAATTTTTAATATTTGACAATTTACATTTTAATTTTAATATGATGCCTATATAAATTGTTTACTGCCAAAAAATATAATCGGAAATTACAATAAAATTAAGTATAAATTTACTTGAAAGTCAGATACATTTTAGTAAATTGAATTAAAAGCTAATTTAATTTTTGACTTTAAATTTGTTGAAAAAGCGTGCGAGGGTTCTCGTAGGGAACTCTGAAACGCGCAATCTACGTCAAGAATAGGACTAAATTTATCCTAAAGCGTTCGGCACTAAACAATTTATCCGAGATCCAAAAAATCTTAAGTTCGTCTTGAGTTTCGATTCGTGAAAATTAAAGAATTTACACTATTTCACCAAACTGTAGGTATACAAAAAATACAAGTAACCACTTAGGATATGAAAACGGCACAGGTGCGTTTTATTTCATTTTTACAGGCTGTATTTGGTTTAAGTTATTTCAGTTACATGAACTGCCTGCGTCGCGTCGTCAACGTACAGACAATTTAATAAACCTACTTTATCGATAATTATCACCAACTTTTATACAGAGGGCTTTAAGGTATTAACATGTTAACTGAAGTTAATAAATGATGAATAATTTATGTTTATTAAGAGTACAAATAGGTAGGAAATTTTAAATTTTCATTAGTTATAGCTTTAGTTATTGTATGTATTTAGGCATGCTGGCGACATCATTTGGCATACTAACTTGACATGAAACGACGGAAGACGTTCTCTTTAACTTTTCTTATATGTAGTAAGGAGAACATGGGCAACGTGAACAAGTTAACGCACAAAACAACAATGCAGCAACGTTTGTAGGTAATTAGAGAGCCATAATAAGTGAGGTTTATTTAACGCCATACTGTCTACTACATATAAGCAAATAATGGAGTCATTGCTCCTTATACTTTGAAGTGCATCGCAATGAAAAAAAAACATGTTAAAAAAAATATCACTTTGCCCCATACACGGAGCACTGCCTACCGTGGCAAAAATTTCAATTCGTGCTTTAAACTCATCATAATTCACATATGTCAATATTTATTTTACTAGTTTTCTTTTTTACTACATTATACGACAATTCATGTTATAGTAACTATGCAAGTGGCTAACAATCAATAGACTAGACGACGACTTGCAGCCTCCAAAATAATTAAGTTTGTGACGAACCAACATTTAAAAAAATCCAAGCATTTTTTAAATGCTAATCTGTATAAAACATTAAAAATATAAAAATAATAATAAAAAATAAATAAATAAAATTAGAGAGAATCTAGGAAGTCGACTTTTATAGATATCAGTGCCTAAACATTAAACTAGTATGCGACGTTAAACAATTTAATGAAAAAATTAGAAGAATAATACTTATAAGTGCACTAGCAATAAAGAAATATATTATACAAGATAATTCGATTTAAAAAATACAGATACGTCAAAATCGGTAGGCCAACGAAAATTATAAGCATACCTATCTACTTATTTATAGTTTTGAAGATGCAGAATATTAAAGATTGGTTTTCAAAAAACATTTTCGTTTCTTAATTTACGTATCTTCCATTAAATAGCTGTTTCATAAACAAAAAGAACAAGTTCTATTAAATAAACAAATGTTATGTAAATTTTTAATATTTTTCATAGCAGGTACCTATTTGAATAAATTAGTTCCAAACACTTATTTTGTATAGCTAATCGTTGCTTGTTTTTCTATTTCAAAGAATTTGGAATAATTTTGAAATCGAGTATATTTAAATATTCAATCGTTATGTAAGAATAAAAACTTTTTTAAAGAAGCTTCAAAATCCTCCATATCAAAAACTAGTATTTTTCGAAAAAATGTTATAAAACAGTAGAATGATGACACCTTGCCCCCTCCCCCGCCTTTTAATTCACCCCCTCGCCCATATACTGTCTGATATCAAACAGGGGGATTAAATTGATTGGCGCTTTGATTGAATGATTATTGCGTAATTCGGCGTCGGATTTAATAAATTTTTCCACGTTTCGCGAATTCGCCATTTAATTCACGGTTTTTTATGTGATTTCGCGGCTTAATCCTCGCATTTTATTTTAATTAACGCTTCAATTAGAATGATTAATTTAATTGGAGCTCCAATTACGTATATTTTTTAATTTTGATTAGCGATTTAATTCAACGTTTAATCGGCAATTTTATTTTAATTGACATACTTTTATTTAATTGCGCGTTTTTTGATTTTGATTTTAAATCGCTAATCAACATTAAAAAATATACGTAATTGGAGCTCCAATTATTTAATCATTCTAATTGAAGCGTTAATTAAAATAAAATGCGAGGATTAAGCCGCGAAATCACATAAAAAACCGTGAATTAAATGACGAATTCGCGAAACGTGGAAAAATTTATTAAATCCGACGCCGAATTACGCAATAATCATTCAATCAAAGCGCCGATCAATTTAATCCCCCTGTTTGATATCAGACAGTATATGGGCGAGGGGGTGAATTAATGGCGGGGGAGGGGGCAAGGTGTCATCATTCTACTTAAAACAAACTGTCGTTATTTGTTCAGTGATTGATTCAAAATTTCATAAGTACCTATACTTATTTTTATTTGCATTGATAAATTTCTGATGATGACCATCAAATTGTACGATTGTGACTACATTAAAAAAAGTTGACGAATTGTATAACGTACACATCCGTCATTCTATTATAAATATACGCGGGACCATTTCGTAGCGTGGCGTGGTTAGAACTTTTATGACACTACCACTTTCCAGTTTACTGTCTCTCATTTTGTAGTATGTGTAAAGCAATTTCGTTGCGATGGGGTATTTCAACGATTTATAGTTAACAAATGTGTTGAATAGTTATCTTAAAGAGGGAGGACGCTTATGATTAGAAATTTAATTTAATAACTCTTTTATCGAAATTAACAAAGCTTTATAGTACGTGAATTCATTCCATATAAGTCGAGTATCTAATATAAATTTAATAATTTTATATACGCGGGCGTGATTTTCGTTATCAGTGCTAAACCAACGCACCATACCTACTACAATAGCCTAAATGAACAATAAACATTCTGCATATCTATAAATTTAATTAACATCCATGAATCATCTCTGATTTAACTAAAGAACACTGAAGATATACCGACGCGACGGTAACTACCGTCGAGAAAGCAATTTAAATGTCGGGTCGATTTAATCAACCGAAAACTTATTGTAGCCGAATATAGTTATATACCTCAAATTTGAGAAAAGCTATACTGACGATCTTAAAATTAAATGAAAACCTACAATGAAAAGATAATATACGAGTTTTCGTTAAGAACGCGACGAAATTAAAATAAACTACAATAAAAAAAAAAGAAAACCTCACTTATTTGAATGGCGAAGAAACCTTTTAGCGTCAATTTTTGTTTGTAAATCCCCGAGTCTCGCTAGTTTCGCATTTTATGAGTTTCCTGCATAATTTAACAATCCGGATAGAATTTTTTATATCATAGATATTGTTATTCGAAAGACTCTTTCTGTAAACGCCGGCTTCGTCAAATACCGAATATTTTATTCCGTTATGGAGATATAAACTGTACGAGTGTGTATTTTTAAAATTGTCCCCTTTTGCGCCTTGCGCTAAAAAGTTGGTACATAATAATACAAAGACACTCGGCATTTTCTTAGTTAAAATCAATATCATCATCAGCGATCATGCACAAATTACGTAACGCTCGAAGGGGTGGGTGGGTATGTGACAATGTGTGACTGAGTGTTACAGGAGGTGCAGGGGGAGGATTGAAATGTTTCTCGTGCGATTACCAACTTCCTATTTTACAATAGAATGAATGAAGATTTTTTCAACGGTTCTCTTAAAAAAAAAAGATATCAAATTAATTTGTTTATACTTTTGCGACCCAAATTTTTGCAACAATCACTATATAAATTTTACCTTTTCACTTATATTGAAGTATTAAGAAGAAATACTTTAATGAGGAGGGTTAAAAAAATTAGTGTTACGTAACAGGAGGGGGCGGGTGGACGGAATAGCGTTACGGAACACCACAGGGGGGGGGTTAGTGGGTGTTTAAAAAAAGAGTTAAAAATGCGTCACGAAATTTGTGCACGATTCCAATAGAATCATTTCGTTACGTTTCAAAAACTGATCACAATTTTCTTTTATAGGTAAGCCCTACATTTAAAAAAGCACATTTCGAAAGAAACCCCCGCTTAGCTTCAGCGCTTGAAAATAATTTGTCTCCTAATACCGCATAAAAACGATATTAGGATTCTGCAACTATCTATGCGACATTATGACACCTAATTTCTCAGAACGCACACCAAAAATAAATTAAACTCGATAATTCATATGTAGATAGATATATGAAACAAAAGATTGAAATGCCCTTAATTTAATAGCATATAATAAATTATTATTTATATTTGCCATTTTGAATAATAATTATTATATGTATGCACTCAACCACGCGCAGTGTTAAAAATATGAACTTGCACTGCTATGAACAATTTCAAAATAACCGATTAGATAACAATAGAAAATTCTACCTACCATTTTTTGAAAACCTATTCTTAGAACTATTTATCGACTACCGTATAAACGAATTTATTTATTTCATTTCGGATCTATTTATGTAGATAAATAATCGCCACCATTTCCTTTTTATCTAATATTGTATTTCAAAATATTTTGATTTTTAAATGTCACGTATTTGCGATATGCCTCGACGTTGTTACAAAACTGTGCTTTTCACTTTAACATACAGCACAAAATGCATGCTAGTTAACAAACGATTTTAATTTACTAAGTGGTTATTAAGTGTCTAAAGGATGGAAACACACCCTAATTGCACTGAGTTTTAAACCACTTACAATTAGTATTATTAACCTAATCATTCACTTCCTTCGTAATTTTAGTCAACTCGCAATTGACGCTGACAGCTACTTTACTGTTTGTTCCTCACACTTGTAGATCCGCAAAGAGCACTTTATCGGTTTAAACTTTAAAGCTTGGTAAATAGCAACTAAATATCGACGTAAGGTAAGTAAGTACCGACATTGTGACGTTAGCAGATGGTAAATGATAAAATCGATTATAAAGGCTATTACCATTCATTTTATAATAATGCATACCAAAATATATCGATTCTATAAAAAAAACCTAATTAAAATCTTAAACCTACATAAATCTAGTTAAGTGTTCATTTGAATAGGTGCATTAATTACCCAAATCGGAAATGAAGCCATTAGAGATGGAAATCTTCTATTCTTAAATGTCTAAAATTAATCAATCGCGCTCCTATAAACTATACTTTTGATGATGCCATAATACTCAAACGGTTAACATTAATTTCCTAAATTTTATTAACAATTACCCTGATAAATATTGTAATAAAGACTCTGTGACGGTACTTGTTTGAGTTAAAAGGACATTGGACACCTGCCAATGTTCCAGCTAAAACACCTTTCTTACCTAAACAATGTTTAAATTAGCTGTTTCAAAGCGGCTTTATTTGAAAATGCTTTAAACGATCCGCTATCGAGACCTTTAATTTGCCCGTTCTATCACTTTTCGAAACAAATTAAGAAATAAAAAATAGTGGTTTTCTAACAATATTACATTCAGAGCCCTTGGAAAAACATAAAGCATCAAATTTAGTACCTAGTTATATCGAAAAAGCTGCATTAAACTAGAAACATAAACAGTTGTAAATAACTACATATAGATAAGTAACATTTGCATTAATTTTTTTTATTTAATATGTAGTATAAGCGATTCACATCGTCAGTAAAAAGTTACTAGATTGTTTATTTGTAATTCGGTTTAAAGTTTGGAAAGTATTCCATCATATTCTATCGATGATGCAAATTTTTTTAAAAAATATATGATTTTTTTGATATGCCTCCCCGTTTCTAGTTATGACAGCGTAAACGGAAATAAACGAGAAATTGAATTGAACTGTTTACAAGTACGAACAGAAATATTGGCCCCAAAAATTATTTTTTCCCATAAGAGCCCAGGTATCACTCGTTTTTTTCATAAAAATTTAAACAACTAATTACGAATTTTGCGGCAAAAAAACTTCACGTTTTCTTCTACACGTACGCTAGATAACTTTTTCGGTGACGATAGTGCTCTTTTGCACTGTCCGATTTTGGACGACTTTTAAATTTTTAAATATAAAAATGCACTCTTTCGATCTGTCAAGGTTTACCTTGTAACCCTGACACCCCACGAAAGTCATTTTTAGACGTTTTCTGGGGCGCTCTACTAATACAAAAAATCTTGCACTCTTCGAGGAACCAAATGAAAACGCGTCTTAAGCAGAAAAATGTATTAAACTGAATTTTTTGTATTATGCAGGAATGCGTATTAAACGAGAGCGTCAGATTTCACTATAAATTAACTTCAACTTATTCAGCTTATTTCAATATTAAATAAAATCGATAGCGATTTTGTAATAAATACTGAACTATAAGAAAAACTTCATTTTTTTATCATATTCAATATACCTTGCTACTACGCAGTACGAACAAAATTTTTCACTATATATCGGCATCAAATAAACGCAGGCTTTAGTAAAATGACAATTTTCGCAATATTTTGAGCGCTACCTTTATTCCTGAACCTTTTTGTTATCTATACGACATCTTGAAGTGACTTGTTGCCCGAGTTTTCGTCCACATCTAACCGGTTTTGACTCTAACATAAATAATTGACAAATTCATTTACCGTACTCGCGAAATAATATTGTAAGTAAATCATATGAAATGTAAACGAAAGGAAAAATACTTTAGGTAAATAGTAACTTCGACCGTATAAAAAAATTGCGCCTTTACAAAATTTCGTAAATTGATCCGTAATAAAAAAAATAGACTGTATATTTACCATATTTTCTGAAAATTTAGAAAAATATGAAATATTTACACAATTATTATAACAATGTCATAGCGACTTTTATGAGTTCTATTTGACGTGAATGTAAAGAACAAAAGGCACAGATAGGGGAAACCGAAGCTGCTCGTCACAAAAATCTAATTATTCAGTACCTATCTGACGATAGTAATTTGAACTAATAATACCTAAAGACATAATAAATCGATGTACGAAGAAGTAGCAAGAACTACTCCCACAGTTTCGTAATTTTACAGGTGTTTTTATTGTTTTTGAACTAGTGAATAATATCTATTAATTTTAATGGATTTTATGAAGAAACAAACAAATTGATTGTTTTACAGCATTAAAAGTTAGATTCTTTTTAGTGTCTGTACATTATCGGTAATGTCTGTAGGATTGTTTTTATTCAAAATGACGACGTGGGGCTGGTTGTCACAAATACGTCGGGGTCAATTGTCACATGTGATAACCAACCTCGATGATGGTTTCTTCTAATTAGTATTCCTTTTTATGTAAAATAACGTTTCGCACCTTTCGCAGAAAAACAAAACATGGGAATATCAAAAGTTCAAAAGCAAAAGGAAAATAAAGAAAATTCGAAAAAGTAGCTTTGTAGTATGTTTAATAAGTACATATTGTTTGAAGTCATTATTTCTTGTTTCTCCGTTTGAAGCACATGTGACAACCAACCCCCTACCAACTTTGTCACAAATGCGGGCCTTTATGAAAAAATTAACTAGAAATTACTCTCAACTGCAATGTCATATTTGAATGATTGCAAAGATTTCGTTGATAAATATCAACAAAACCGTGTGAAATCATTTCGCACGGGCTATAAAGTTTTTGATCGGCAATTGGCAATGGCCAATTTTATACTTATTTGAAAGCTTATTTCAAGGTTGAAATTGCGCATTTTTCCTGGCGGTCGGATCGTCGGAAAAATAATTTTACATCCATAACGTCACAATTTAACAACGCGTCGCGTCTTGTCGCGACAGTGCACAGGAACAATAGATAATATAATAAATCATGTAAGTAGATCTCGTATGTACAATAATACATTGTCCTTCATAGTTTTAACGTTTCAAAACTGAATAAATATATATATAGGTATCAACCATAACAAAATGCACTTTCGTAAAAAAAAAAACTTTTATACGGCAACCATAAATAACAGAAGCGCCACAAATATAATATTTATAAATAACAATAAGTGCATTTTCTGTTCAAATAAAATACGTACAACCCCAACAACAAAAAATACTTGTAAAAACATGATTAGAATTCTTAGCGACATCCTATTTATTTTTTTAAATAAAAAGTTCCTAGATGTTTCTATACCTATTATATATAAACTATTCTAAAACAAATTAAGAGTCACCTAAATGATCTACAACGATGTAGTTGAAACTTAACAAAAAGCTCAAATGAAGCATTTCATCAAACGACCACGTTACATTTATAATTGTCCACTTCCACGATCATTTTACTAAATCCATTTAACTTCATATTTATTCCAAAACATTCAGAAATTTAATAAATTAGGTACCTATATTTCTAAAGTTTTGTATGATAGTGATATTTAAAGAGGAGCACTACAAAATTAACGTCAACGCAACAGCTACCCTAACTAAAATTTATAGAACAGACAATTATGAATTTGCCGGCGACGACCAATTTATGAAATTGAAAAGCTGTCGAAATGTACCCTTTTACAAGCATTATTCGGGCATCAACGAAAGTTCAACGTGACTTACCGGTAGGGCTCGGAGTCAATTCTTTCATGGCAGTTTGCACATGCAGGTCGTATTTTTTAAAAACATCTAATTTACGCGACAACAGCGATTCAGCACTACTAACTGCTTTTCTATATTCTCGCGTTCCGAACGCTTTGTATGGAACCACCAATCCAACATTAATCAAAAGTTTCGAAGTAGAAGTAGGAGGACTAAAGGGAGACTGAATGTGGTCTTCTTCGGGTGCCGTTGTCGTCGTAACCCTCACAACGCGACCGCTAGGAGATCCTACGCGGATTCCGTTTCCTCTGGAGCTCGTGCCATTTTTTGCTCCGCTTTGTCCGACTTTTAGCCCGCTGCCCCTTTGAACGTTGCGGTCCTTCCAGGCCGGACCTCCACTTACCACCAGCAACGCAAATGCCGAAGTTAACAAAAGTACAATAATATGCATGATTTTACTTAAGTAACCGGATTGTTCTTAACGTTCTTAATAAAACTTTTGAACTTTTTTGGAAGTTTGTATAGTCCAAAGTTTTTTAACATTTTATTTATAAATTCTGACGGTTTTATTTCGACGTCTGTAAAGTGAAAATATTTCCAAAAATATTTAGAAATACTTCGGTGTGTTTTTCGTAATCTAAAGATTGAAAAGTGGGAGTAACGCTTCACGGACAACTCGAGCTGAATCGACTGCTCGCTACGTACGCGATAGCAAAACTGACGAAGAGCGTCGCTTGCAATGCGGAATTTCGACGCCCATTTGCCCAGCCCTGCGCACAAGCGGAAATTTTCTAAAGTACAACATTCGAAATAAAGGCGTAGATGACAAAAACTATTTTCAAGAAACATATAAATTCTTTATGAAGCTTTTATCTTTTATTTTTTCTCGGCGAACTTCTCAAATTTAACTTTAAATTAGGAAAGTTCTAGTCAAATTTTTACAACTTATTTCGAGCGACGTTATAATTTATTTAGCGTTGAGCGTATGTCCCGTTTTGAAAATATAGTTAAAATTCAGAGATTATTGTCAAAAATTACCATACGGATGACCCGATATAATTAAATTTAAATGCTGTTACATGTTCTGGAAAATTTGGCAATAAATTTGAATGTGTGGGCACAAGGGAAACCCTGTAGTTAACTATGCTTTTTAATTCAATTTTACAGAGGATTTTCATTGAACGTCTCCAAATGTTTAAACGGGGTCCCGAGTTGTAAAATTTTCATCATCGAAAGTAGAACACCAACAACGATTTAATAACCATTTCCGACATTTCCTATGAAATTTTAATAATAACCGGGTTTCGTTATTACAGATGACGGAATAAAACGGCCGTTAAATAAATTTTCGTTTAAAAATACTTAGGTATTTAACGTAAATTAAATACGGCCGACTTAAAATAAATAAATGTCAAAATTGTCCTTGAATAGCAGGTAATTTCAAAAACTATAAGGCTAAATAATCAACACTTCTGATGGGTAACCAGAAAATCACTTATAGAGAAATTACACCCAACAGATTATTAACTTATTAGACAAATAGTAAGTAAGTAATAGTAGTAAGTATGGGTAAATATCTCGATATTTATATAATAGGGTCTCCATTTAAAAAAAAATAAAGTTATGACGTCACACGCAAAAAGGATAAAATTAATTATTCAACTGATAACTCCCAAAGATGCGTCTTTTTGTCCCATTTCAACAAACATTTTTTTTATTTTTTTCAAAAGGCAAATAGTTTAGGCGTAAGAGGCTTGATTACACATTTTTGCCCCACCCTATATATAACTTAAAGTACTTAAGCAGTTGAAGAAGGTGCAAAAACTTTGAAACTCCGAAATCAAAAGGCGCACAGCGAAAGTAATTAATACTGGCGACTCCGGCAGATTAGTAATTAAGGCACACTGGGTAGTTTTAATGTATTTATATATGCAAAAGAAATCTGTTGTGTTGTTAGCTTACCGGAGTCATTAGGATAAATATATGAAAATGCCTAAAGATTATAAACCGAAAGGTTTTTCACAGGAGCAATTTAGTGTACAAGTGAAGGGGCAGTGGGAGAAAATATGGTGCGGCATTCTAGTGTGCAAAATTTTATCAATGAAATACGCCTCGCTATAAACCTAAAGTGTTGATTGAGATATTGTTACAAACAAATTAACTCAAATATAATTAAAATTGCAAAAAATAATGTCAGGTAAATTAGTAAAAGTTATGTAGTATAAGACAAACTGCGATAAAATGCACTTTAGAGATACCTGAAGCGTAAAAATGTTTTGAAACAAGGACAGTCAAACAGTCGAAAAAGAAAATCGGTTGCGAAAAAATTGCTATGTCTATTACTTAGGGAGCTACAACATTCCAAAGGTCAAAAGTGAACCTATTCGCCCCATTGTATACGGTACATATCCATTATAAGTGAACTAATAGATAAATTATTAATATTAATGTAGAGAAAACAAGGAACCGCATCAAAGATTTTGAATCATGTAGTTAATAATAAACTATACTAAACCGTAATATCGTTGACAAGTAGCTCTACGATATAACGAGCTCATTAAAGACGCAAAATATAAAATATATATTATGTAGATAGATTCTACGTTGTTGTAACACAGTTACGGTTTCCAAACAATGTTCCGCAGAAGTATCGCAGGATTCCGCGAAAAATCTCGAAAATCGCCGCTGATTAACCCCCGTGCGACGCTGGCGCACAACTCAGCTGCGCGTGACCTCCCCCGGGGAGAAATTATGTAGTAAAAATTAGAGTTAAGGTTTCGCGAAAAAGGCATCTTCTGAAAGGTTCCGTGATTAAAAAAGTTTGAGAACAGTTGTATGTGGATATCACGGAGGTTATTGAACTAATACAAGTTCGTCAAAGAGACGTTAAACATTTTCGTTTTAAGTTACTTGATCTAATAAATCGTCGTTTCAGGAAAGTCGAATTTTTAATAGAAACAATAGTCGTTTTTAGACAACCGAAGAATTATATCCATCAATGTAACAATCTAAACAACAGCATTCGCTTTAGCTTCAATAGGTGTTTGATATAAGAAGACGGATCTTGAAAGCAACCAATGTAATTTATCACAACGAATCCAAAGCAGGCAATCATCTTCATTTGCTTATTGCAAAATAATTTTGAAGACATTCTAAATTATTAATGAATTATTAATTAACGCGCGATAGCACACCGGGCCATAATGTAAGGATTATCCAGGAATGATTTAAATAGTACCTACTTGTGGACGTTACACAACAAATCACATATAAATAAATATTGAATTAATTTTAAGTTTATTAAAAATCGAAAGTTTTACGTGCGTAGAAAAGAACTTCAGTTATAAAAATTTGCTACACCTACCAAAAATTTTTAAAATACAATTTGAGGCCTAAGAAATACATATGAAAATTAAGAATTCAGATTTTTAAATGTCGCGTTTATATAATCATTTCTTTAATAATTTTAAAACCAGCTACATGCTGGACATTTAAGTCTTGAACATCCCGTATACAACAATATTACTAATTCATAACTATTTTTAGAATGTCAAATAGAATGACGTTAAATAGGTTGACAAAGTTTGAGAACTAATTTAAGGCGCGCAAAGTTAACTAAACATTTTAGATAATGGAATACGGCATCGCCACTTAATTTTCCCTGAGTAAACCGATTTTTGTTTTTCACTTTAAAATCTTATTAGTACTTATCTCGAAAATGCATTACGATATTTGCTTATCTACATAATTCAAGATCATTATGCGCATAGATTTAAAACCATTTTTAATACGAACTTCACTATTTTAAGGGCATAGGCGAAAAATTACAAAGCCGCAGATGAGACTTTAATATTCGTGATAGGACGTGCGAAAAAATATAAGCGAACGCAGTTTAAGTAAATTCGGCGCTTTTTAGTCGATATCTAATATGCACGGAATCCTTGTTTTCGCGTTAAATATTATAGCTGCTTGCTCAATTAATCATTACTAAACCACTTAATTTTATCGCAATTTAAAAGAAAATTTATGTTGTTAAAGGATAAAGTTTTGGCTAAAAGTTATAAATATTGTAAACAGAAAGTTACAAATTATGATTTTTTTAATGATAAAGCTCAAGCAAATTTTGTTCAAATTTAATGGTGAAATACTCCAAAATCGATTATTTTTTTTACTTAAAAATAATCTTCGGCCATTCTACAAACAGTAATTTATACCATATATTTTAAAATTTCGATAAATATTGTTTCGTTGTCTCATAATTCATTTAAAAAAAACGTCGTAAAATGAACTATTTTCGTGAGTACGCCCTTAATCATTATTGTTATCTACTATGTAGGGTCGTAATATGTAGATACTTATAAAATATAGGCACGTTTAAATAGTAAATTAAACCAGATTTAAATAAGCCAATGTATAATTAACTAACAAGTCCACAAGTCATAAAATAAAATATATAGCCGATACCTACTTTAAATAATTATAGGGATATATACACTGGGACACCTCCCTTCATGTCATCATTATTGTCGCAAAAAATACTTATCGCCTCTACCCTTTGTGGGCAGATTATATAAATAGTAGAATAATTTTAAAAAAAATTGTAAATACCTTAATAACATCGTAGCCCAATCTTCCTATGGACTGCACAACTGCTCCCAACTGCTCGATGCGCACTCCCATCACGAACTGTACCACTAAAAAAATATATTCAGAAATTACTTATCAGTTTGATTTCTTTGTAAAGGAAAGTTATATGTTATTTATATTCAAACGTCTTTTGTTTGCCAATCAAATATAAATTTAAATATTTTATAAAGAAATTACATCACAGTGATGATACTTATAACAACTAGAAATTAATTACAGACCGATAATACCTATGTTATAATTTACAATTTCTATGAAAAAGACCTACCCCCAGGGGTTCGGTACTCATTATTGATATACCTAATCAAAGGGTACTTGGAACAAAAAAGTTGGGAACCGTTGCACTAGATGAATCACGAATGGCGAAAAAATAAAGTACTTCATTCTTCACAATGAAATAAATCTCTTTATTAACAGTTTTCTACCATATTGTATCTTTCTATTGCCTAATTCATGCAGCTTCAAGTAAACCCTTATAAAATTTACATTTTTCAACGTGAATACATTAGTGAGGAAACTGAAAAAAAAATACCGCTTTTATTATTTTCCCGGTGGTATTTATAAAAACGATATTACTTCTAATGGTGGGTTATTCCGTGTTAAATGACTCCGCACCAGTTAAAAACAAATTTGCAATAATATCTTCCTCTTTAGGCTTCAAATAAATGTGGCGGTATAACAGTCCATATTTAAAGGATGTTTCCGGCGAAACTCCATGTTTCTCGAAATATTTGCGAAATTCAAATACGAATTTCTTGGGAACGCGCGAGCCCAAAAATCTAAAAATTCGCATTTTGAACTAACTTTATATACCAAACAATGTGTCAAATTTTCAAAAAAAATTGGAGACGGTGACGTTCAAGTCTTCGGTCGATTTGACATGGAATCACCCACAAATTATACTCCCACGAATTTAAATCCCCGAAAAGTTTCTATTTATTTTCAACAAAACAAGAGTTATAGTTAAAGCAGCCTCATATCATCTCTAAAACTAGTTTTAAACGATTTAACTGCTGTTTTAATATCTTATGTTCCTAATAACCCTGATAACCAAATTTTAAACTACCAATCTGACAAAGCTGTAAAGTAGGCATACACTTCAAAATGGGAAAAAAATATCTACCTTAAACCATCCTCCTTTGAAAATTACAATTGGCCCTAGACACAACTTACACGAAACTTCACGTAAAAGTACCTACGTCCGCGCCGATTAAATAATTCACGACAACTAAACATTTTATACGAATCGCCTATTGTAGTCGACACACCTATCAAGCGCACAAAAGAACAGATGGGTTTTCAAATACGTCACGATCGCAGGTATAACTCGTCAACTTGTTTATCTCCGCATGTGTATTGCCAGGACCGATAATGCTTTAATCTGTAATTTATCTTTAAAATAGAACGATGTATTTGTACTTTTGTTGTATTTTTAATTTATTTCGATTAAAAAATAAAACGCTAATTTGCAAAAATTTAAAATTTAAATCCGTTACAGATGAAGTACCGCAATCTAGTCATAAGAAAACTTAAAAAATTTCCTTCGATTTTAAAATAAATTGTAATTTAAAACGTTAACGAAAACGTAATATTAACAGATTAATTTAAGGGTGTTTGGTACAGATTTTCAAAATTATTTTTTTCTGTTTATTTTATCACATATAGACTATGTGACATATGTACTAGTAATTGTCGTTCAAAGTTCAAATCTAATTTCGCGTCTATCTTGAAATCTAGTAAGAGAAATACAAAACTTTTGGTTTTGCAAGTAGAATAGCCAATGTACTGTTTATTGAAATATTTTCATTGCAATAAACGCAATAACTTGTTTATTATAACTGTTATAAAATCTGCAAAAAATGACGTTTACATAAACTCTTAATTTGTCGTCCTAGAAAATACTTATCTGCGATAAAATTATATTCATTGCATAGCTTAAAATATCCACGTTCAAGTTTAATTTAATAACTTCATAGACATTTTTTAGTTTTCAAATTAACGCGAAATTAAAGATCGAGTGCATTTTCGATTTTTCATCCCGTAATTTTGTCTCCGTCTAATTTCTCCCACTCATAAAATACTTTCCTATCGCACGTGGGCCAGTGGAAAGCAATAAATCATTATTACTTACGATTTGTGGAAGTTATGGTTTTTAAGTTTGACTCGCAAATTTTGAAATGGTAGTTTTAGTCGTAATTATATTTTAATGGATTTATTTATATTTATAATTAGATACTTATTGGGTTATTAATATATTTATTTATAATATTTATACCTTCTAATTATCTGTAGGTACCTATAAGTTTAGTAGACAAACTGATTTTAATTAAGAGCAACGGAACTCATGTCCTTAATTTGAATTAAAGACACGTAAATTACCTAATTGTAAATAGTAAATTACGAGCAGAATGCATATACATATATATATATATATAGTCAAAGGTTAAACGCAAACTTGGCTTTATACCACTTTCCTGCCGGGCCGCCAATTTTTATTGTTACAGGAAGTAATAAGTAAAATAAGACATTTTTTACATAAATTCTGGCATATTTTGTCGACCAGTTACTGACACATCTGGGAACCAACCCCGACCAACTGAAACATTTCAAAATACGTTCAGATTCTATCTAATTTTAGTGCTCGATAGTTTGAATTTTCAACATTTTCAAAATATTTTATAAATAATTAACCCTAGGCTCTCTAGAAATCTTAAAATTAGAGATCCAAAGGAAGATTTGTTAGTAACTCCATTACCAGAAAAAAAATTTTTCGATTTCAACTTGTATATATTTTTCTTCTCCTTTTTTCTATTTGTATATAGTATATAATTTGTAAGTATGTATATATTATTTGTATTGCTGCCGTACAGCTAAAAAACATCAGCCTACCCTGCTAAACTAATGGGCTCTCGAGCCTACAACAAAATGAGACTTTTTTTTCTGTTTTTTGTTTGACAATTTTTTATGTGGTATATGGTTTTTTATGGTCTAACATGAAAAAAATTAGTAGATATCTCATGTAAAACCAATTACGATTATTTACGATATTTTGAGCTAACCAATACTGTCGAAAGACCTATGACGTCATCTATTTTTATAAACTTTCCACGTTTTTTGTAAACCAATTTTTATAAATCGTGGAATAACTTGAAGCTTGAGTTACACCTGTGACCAAATGTATAATAAGCGTAAGCGTAAAAATACATTTGATTTTGAATTATCTTATGATGCATCGGTTTCTAATTTCTTTGTATTTAATAAATAATCTTTTATTCTTTTTCTTTTTAATAGTAGCAAATAGGTAACTAATTTTTACATTATTCAGAAAATTCAGCAAGTCTGTTCGTAGACCGAAGGTTTATGATTCTAGAGCTAATAAATTATGTTAATCCGTAAACCAAGGCGTTTTCTAGGATCGCTGTCGGTTCCGTATTGTCCTCAACTATTCGGGTAGTGATGGTAACATAAAAAAAATAGGGGAATACAATAGTTCGCTTAGTATTAGTGGCGCCCCTATAGCGGAATAGTTTGGCTAAATTACCTACAAAACACCCTTAAGGAACAAATACAGTACAGCGCCAAAGCAACGCATAACTTCCCCAAATTGTTAATGGAACGTTTAGAAAATCCTATTACATTGCAATAAGTCGTTATCTCAAAAAAGGGCACTAAACTCACCAATCTAATCCTACAACAGCACAATAAAAATAAACTAATGCAACCTTCGCAAACTGTTCGGGGATCAAGCCTAACAGAAACAAGAAAATGCACTCTTTCCGGAGTTTTTAACTTTAGAGTATAGGAAAAACGCTTAGGGATTCGCGAAATAGAATAGCAGCAACTTTAAAAGGATCAATCGCTGCTAAACTAAATTTCTATACACGCCAGAGGTTGTACTTTACGAAATTTTGACTAGCAGCGCGCGTAGTATTAGAATAGTGAATCAATTGAATTTCGTTGTAAGTGATAATTTTATTGCAAGCGGGTATTATTAGAATACAGGGAGTTCTGCGCTGTCGAATTTCTAAACAGCTTTCGCAAACTTCCTCCTAAATTAACAGGTAGGATTTCCTCTCAAGTATTTGTAAAACATGTGACGATCCAAATTATTTTAACCCTTAGGTATTCAAAAATAGTCAGTATTTTCTAAACAACGTGGATAACGTGCGAGTTACGTGGGATATTTACAAGAAATAAAAAATATTGGTCGACTATGCGAACTACAAGAAGTGCACTAATAAATAATCTCTGCCACATTATCCGTGAAGCGCGTAGGGTAGTTTGTATGTAAGTAGCAATGTGATATTATCGAAGTTGATGAAAAGAACCTTTATAAATGCACACACGCGTTCGAAGTAGTCATGAGGGTTATCTCGCGTCGGATAATTTCGCTTAACAACGAAAACAAGAAAATTTCAGATCCACTACGTTTAGTGGCAAATTTATTTACGAATCATTTTAAAAATCCAATTTACCGATGAACCATTTGGACCATTGCCTGAAATAACTTCAAAAGCAGAATTTACGAAAAATCAAATTAATAAAAACGTCTGCCAACGAGTTGTCGGGAGAAATTACAAAGTTAATGAAATCGTCATTCGTGAACAACTATGTATGTGTATCCCAAATATGTGGACGAATCCAATATAGATACGTATGTAGATGTATAAATATAAACACCATTTTTAATAAACTTCCATATCAAACATTGTATCGAATCGTGATGGGGTATTTTGTAAAATTCATAATTAGTATGTATGTATTTGTTTTGTTTTACCTTGGTTATGATAAAGTTATAACGGTGTTTACCGTTCACTTTCTTATAGCAAATAAATAAATACAATAAATATTTGAGTAAATGTGGGTAAAGCACAGGAGATAGTGCATTCACTTCTCCACATAATAAAATAATTGCTTAAATGTATAAATAATCAGATTAGCACTTACATAAACATTCGTAAAACAGTATTTTCAAACATTAAGACTAACACTTCCTATTCTAAAATAGAATTTTCCATTCTTATTATTAAAATTTAAACCGTCTAGGTACAAACAGAATGTATTTTAGGTTCAAACAAAATTTGAATGATAATAAATAATACAGCAAAGTGGTGTTCATTCACAAATAGCTTCGAGGCATTAGCAACTTCAAACGAAATCACAAAACGCGCGTACTTACCGAGTACGAATTTTGATGAATACCTACTAATTATTACATTATGTAGGTACCTATTACAGTAAAACCACGTTTATACGTGTTTCCCCCCACCTCCCTATACGTTTTTCACAATTTTACGATTTCGCGGTTGTACGTTAATTTTTAATGTCCGCTTAGTCGTTTTGTCGCTTATGCGCGTTGTCTAAATTCATATTTCCGTGTAAATTCTTTCGAAACAAAACAGTTTGCTGTTGGATATTTTCCGTTTATTCTCATACTCTAATATTTATGTAACTTATATTTATATAGATATAGTTAAGGTAAAACTGAACTGACCGAAAAAAAATGAGTGAGTGTAATATTATGGCAAGTTTTTGAAAAAATCGTATGTTAAACTTTTGTGTAACTTACAAAAAAAAACAGTAAAAAATATATATTTTAGCTAGTTACTTGGAATTTTTGTTATCAATAGAAATAATAAATATTTAATAGTATTAGGTATTTTTTCAAAGTCATTGAATGTACAGTTTCTTTTTTAATCATAAATACTTGTTTTAATTATCAAATTTTCCCCTTTACACGAATGCAAAATACCGTAAAAAAGCATAAATATTATTAAAATAATGCATTAATCAAACCTTTTCTGTTAAAACACACGATATTTTTTGCATATTTTTTAATAAATCGAAAACTGTAGTTTAAATATTTGAAACCCGACAAACCGGAAATTGTCGATTAACAGGCCATTTACGTGGCTCGTAAATAACAGCGAAAATTATTTAAACAATCAAAGAGAATTTAAATTACTTCATTGAATAGAGAGAAAAAAATTAGAAATCTATTCCCAAAATTTCGTTACAATTGATTGAACCGTGTTTTTATGTGACACGCAGTTTTATATGGGGAAGACGACAACCTTAACGAGTGTTTGGTCGACACATCAGCAAATCAGAAATCATTGCGGTAATTGCATATGAACGCTTGTTGTATGAATGCAGTCTTGCATCCAAAAAACAAACAATCGATCACTTCTTTAAATAACTCTAGATTTTTCTAGTTGTTTTTGGTAATTTGTATAGTTTGACAGAGATACTTATTTGTTTTAAATTACTATTGTTTGATGTGTTCTTTTTTCATCGATTAAAACTTAAAAATTTAGCAGTTATTCAACGTTATTCTCATTTGTACGTATATTTTTTAATTCCCCTTCAAAAACGTATAAACTGGGGTTTACTGTATTAACAAAACGTTATCGATTTTATAAATGCTGATTTTATTATTAAATTTTACATCATTCAAAATAATTACTACTTGAATTGACTTAAACTTGTAATTTTATTTTACAATTTGTCAATTAAAAGAACATTGTTTCAAAACAGAATAAAATATACCTACCTACAAGAATTATAATAGTTATGTAGAATGTAATATTTATTTTATAATCAACCTCTATTTATTTAATTTTCAAAATTAATTAATTAAATAATATCAGTCCTAAAATAATACCATATAAACTAGGTCGTTATTAGTAGAAATGAAAAATAAGAGAAAGCGACCATAATTAATTATACGTGAAGATGACAAAGTTACGTCATCCTAGCTAGGCTAACATGATTTATAACCTTAGTATTAAGGGTAGGTGCCGAAATTTTTATTTCCACAGTTAATCACCGTGAATGTACAGGGTGAGTCTGATAAAAAGATCGCCGCATTTATAAACGATCATTCTACCTAATACTAATTTTTGAAAATACATGTTAAAAATTACTAGATAATTCAACAGAATTCAACACAATATTTGAAAAATACAACTTATTATTATTACACCAAAATAAAATGAGAAAATATAAATATAAATTGATCAAAATTAATTTAAGTACATTAATCTAACACCTAATTTGACTTGTAAATTAATGATAAACTTAATTCCTTTTGAGTAGCAGTAGATCTCTTAAATGCATTTTCGAACTTAAGTTTATTCGTACCCGATTTGACAAAGCACTAATCGCCAGCTAAATTAATCGATCGTCAAAATTTCGACTTGCGCGCAATTCAAATAAAATAATATAAATAAATATTGATATTAGGAAACGTTGGATGATTAAATAAGTATTTCGTTTCACCATTAAACCAATAGGTGTCAAAAAATACTGAATAAAATATTACACGTACTAAATATTATACGTTTTAGATCATTTAGAAACAATTATTTCTTTTGTTTTTATTTATTTATGCCACCTTCGGTGGTCTAATCAATACAACCAAATAAAATTTCGAGGAGGTTAAAATACATTTTCCAAAATAACTATAAAACTATGACATTTAGATATAGGGAAGTAAATATATACTTTTTTGAATTTTGAATTTTGCCCTAATTTTGGCAATATATAATGCAATAGAATTGAAAAAAATAAAGGTTGCTATTTAAAATTACTAAAATATTGATCTTTTTCGGATAACAAGTTTGGTCTTTTTTTCTGAGCATCCGGTATTATTTTGTTAATTTTATAATACATCATTCAAAATATTTACCTTAAATTTTAAATCTGTACATGTATAAATGTCTTAGAAATGTAGTTATTTGTAATAGTCTACAACTATCTTTTTTTTTACAAAACATGAAATAATACCAAAAGGGCTAATTTTAAAGTGAATATTTATTGGAGTAAAAAGTCGTACGATTATCTCAGGAATACAAGTCAGTAATAAAGATTAGAGTATTCCATTTAAAATAAGGAAGTTGGTATCAATTTCCGGTATACCGGAAGAAGTGAAAATCTAAAATTATTTTAAATAGACAAGGCGTAATCAGGTACCATTACTTCCAAAATTTAAAATCGCAACTCTTATTATTTTCCTATATTCTTGTAATCGAATCTCGTCGTGACATACCCTGTATATGATTGATGAAGTTATATAACTTCAAACAAATTGTTATTGACTGTAACTACAAAATATTTATACCTATATGTATTAATACATGAATAGGCCTCCGAGGACCCTGGGGGTATTTTAAAGGTAAGCGTACATTATGCCGGGGCGCAACGGGTCGCATCGCAGCGCATTACTCCACAACCAATCGTTGTCACGCGACAGAGATCCCGGGATTGACTCGTTTACAATGCACCCCAGCAATTGGTTGAGCTGAAATGTGATCTGATGCGGCCCGCTCCGCCCCGGCATAATGTACGCTTACCTTAATAGTTATCTTATCAAAATTATTCAACTCGTGAAATATAAAGACACGATTTTTAAAAATTGAATAGACTAACGATAAATATACAAAAAACAACCTTAATTCCACGTTCCTTAAAAACAAACGAAACGTTTTTTTTTGCAAAAGTGATGTTTACGCCACTATATAAATGTGTCAATATTTTTCAACAATTGCGTATTATATTTAAAATCGAATAAAAATAAAATTAATTCGTAAATAAAAACATTAACTCGAATAAAAAGAAAAATTAAATAATATCTAATTACCTTAGGTTATAGGTATCATCTTTGGTCGGGTATCCCGAGGGTCCTTTCCAGTCAACTGTCATCAGTTCACAATCAGTCAACAATTGAAGATGCACTCTCGACACTTCCGCACTGACTCACATACTGTACCTGTAACCAAAAAGAAAATAAGTTTCTATAAATTAATAAATAAACATCAAACCTTATTTTAATTTTAGAAAGTTGTTCTTATCGAAAAATACGTATACGTATTATCGATGCAACAGGTATAACTTGCATTTATTTGCTTCACGTCTAATGTTAAATTCAATACGTAACCAGAAACATTGCAGAGTTAATAAATAATAGGCATATAAATAAAAATACATGATTAATTTGGATATTCACTTCTGTACCTGTTTGTCCTGATACCTTTGGTAATGTTGAAACAATTAAAATCCTAAACATCATTGAAAACTGTTCGATTAATTTGATCTCCGTTATTTTTCAATATTAATTTGAAATTTTAAAAACGCGATAAGTACTACCTATTTTTGAGAAGTAATTTTAAACGATTCCGCGTCGTACTTAATAAAATGAAGCTGCCGTTTGAAACATCAAAAAAACCCTTAAATTAACTAGCTTTCATAATTTGAAAGGAAAAATACGCGTTTGTAGGTTTAATTGGAAGCATTGGAAATTACATGGACCAGATGTAACGAAAAGGAGCCTACCTTAACACCACCGGATTCGCCCGTAATATTACAGAGAATTCGACAAGCCACACGAGCACAAAACAAGAACACGAGAAATAGGTCCACCCTCAACCGCGCCAAATAAAGTACTAACAATAAGTAATCGTAGACAAAACTTCACTCTAATGGCTGCGCTGGGCCTATAATACTACCCACACCTGCAGTTACAACAATAGTACCTACTTAGTTTATAGTCGCGTTATCTCCACATGTGGTTGTTTTCGAGTAAAACTTGGCCTGCGCCGAACGATAACAGATTAATTTTTTTACAAAAACATTTACGATGTTTATCCAAGTGCATTAGATGTTTGTAAATGCCAAAGGTGGTTTTCTAAGTCCAGATCCAGTAAAAAATTTGAAAAAAAAATTTGGATAATGGATAAAATGCCATCTCCAGATATTTTGCTCAAAAACGAATTGATTTTTATCGATCCGGCATTGAAAATTTGCACACTAGATGACAAAAGACTGTTGATAACGAGGGTAATTACATCATCGATTAAAAATAAAAACTGGTTTGAATTTAATGTAAAAACGACATTATTTTCCGGTCCCCCTAATACATTAATGCACTTGGGTAAATGAAAAAGTCATTTGTCGTGAATAACAAGGAGGATAGTACTTAGCAAAATTATTAATGGTATATGTGGGTCATTCCGTGCCAAATGGTCATATCGTTTTAGACCGTCATTGTATTTTTATGAAAGGAAAGTACAGGAAAACGTCGTGGTTCCCGTAAATTTTTTTTTTATATTTCCCAAAATGATAAACTTTTCACCTTACTACAATATTTACTTATGTTTCAAAATTTTCAAATGCGCTCTCTAGAGCTCCTCAAACTTAGCATTTCTAACTTGGGGCTAAGTCAGTGGTCGGCAAAGTGCGGCTCCAGAGCCGCATGTGGCTCTTTGGCTCCTTAAGTGCGGCTCTGGCACAAATATCCACGGAAGGCTTATTTAGTGTAATAAAAGTTTACTAAACAAGCAGATTTAGCTCCCAATTTTTTTAAAAATTGTTGTAATGTTCATATTTGGCTCTTTGGCTAATTAGTTTGCCGACCACTGGGCTAAGTCATCGACTTGGAAGCTCAGATATAATTATCGGTTCTGATCAAATACCGTCAAAATAGAGTATTTTGCAAAAGTTTAATCTCTGCCCCCACATACATTTTTTGAACACTTAATATTTGTTTTTCAATCTTATATACCTACACCCAATTTAATAAAATAAATAAGCTTGTTGCACTACTTAATTGAAGAATTATTGAAGACTGAAATTCAATAAACCGTCTACAATGAGTCAAGTACAAATGTAGGTGTGTGGATTCAAGTGGTAAGGAGGCCAATTTCGAAGACAAAGATCAGCATAAAGATCATTTCGAAGTCCCTGAATTGAACGCTTTAGAGTGCTTGGTGTGCAACAACAAAATTTGTAAAAGCAAGGTGCTAAACGTTGTAACCCGTTGAGAAATCATTTTCGCACTCTACGCACAATTAGTTTAATAGATGATAATAAACAAAAGTCCTGATCATTTCTGATTGGACTTGCTACTATATATAAGTATATTGTATACATAGATATTAAAAAGATGAAGTAATTAAAACACCTTGAAAATAAATGTAGGTCTTTCGAACTTAAGTTTATTCATCCTCGATTTCACAAAGCATTAATCGCCAGCTAAATTAAGGCGAGGCGCGCATAGATCACGATTCGCGATCGGCGTGCAACAGTGTGCGTTATATGAGAAAGCGCACGTGAACGAGTGAGCGCGCATTATCACCGATCGCGATCGGGTCGGCGTAAACTCCTCCATGCGCGCCTGACCCAATCGATCGTCAAAATTTCATCTTGCGCGCAATTCGAATAAAACAAAATAAATAAATATTGATATTAGGAAACAATTGGATGACTAAATATTTCGTTTCACCATAAAAATATAAATGATTCAAATAGTGGGTGGTTCAAAATGATACAACAACACACATTGTCAAAACCATTCATTTTTTTGCGAATAATTAGAAAAATATATCTAGCAGATACAATCTTTTTATTATTTTCCGTAAACTCCATTAACGGTTTCTTTCAAGATACTGTTACAGTCGGTGCGTCATTTTAGAATTGCCCTGTATTTACATACATATCGTATATTAGATATTTATAACTGGTTGTTTTGTAGAATAAGGGCACGTGTTGTAGTTTTAACACTTTATTGCTACTGATGCTTCGAACAATTATTTCTTACTCACACCTTTTTACCTCGACTTACTCCTTCCAATTCTCTTTGTCCAACTGCCCTCGCCACCCTTGTGGAGTCGCATTTATTATGTTGGCCAACCCCACCTTCGTCTGTTCATCTCACGACGTAACATTACTTATTGACCTTAATTGGTTTTGGTACTTCTGTAAAGAAGTACTTATCCACATAAAGAAAACACTTTTTAGCTCTCTTTTACCTCATTGTGATAGGTAGGCACGTATCGTTACATCGTGTTAATCAATGCAAAACTATCTGCACTAAATTTCACATTATGCAGAAAAATAAAATAATGATCTATATTTTAATCTTATCTAGACGGATTTGATGTAGGTAATCTAATTTATCCAGTTATAAATCGCCTACAGAGCATCGCACTTGTGATGAATACCGTTCATTATAATTATCTAACTTTTCTCTAACATAACTTCAAACATTGTTTACTCATCGTGTAACACTCGAAACTGACACTATTCAAACAAATTTCCACTGAACAACTTTATACTTGTCGTTCATTAAGGCTGTAGTGAACCTCAGCAATTTATACGGATTTTAACAGAACCTTCTTCGCAAATATTTCAGTAAACAATTATGATAACTATTTAAAAAAGTTTCGAGTCGTATTTAGGCTATTTAACGTATCGTTACCTTTTCAGATTTGAAATTGTGATTTTAGTTTTCAAATAAAAAATCGAGAATGTTAAATTTGGAAAATAAGACATTTTTAACTATTAATTTATGACAGGTTAAAAAATTAAAATGCGACAAATTAAAAAGGTAATGAGATATTTTCAACTTTAAACTTTTCAATTATAAAAGTCGTTTAAATGTAGATATTAAAATAAATTAAGAAAACGGTACCCTTATAATTCAGTTGTAAATCAACTGAGATACTAACCAGACTAAGAGAAAACGCAGTAGTTTTCAATGACGTGTATCGCGTAATTTAAAATAATGTTTTTTTGTGAGTAAAAAACTTATGTACCTATATGTATTTAAAATAACGTGACAATGCAAGTAAAGTAGATTTTAAAAGTTTATAAAATCAAATGCCTATGAATAAAACAATTTATGTTAGTTCAATTAATTATAATGTTAAATTCGTTATCATCGAAAAATTCATCATAATTTTAATATACATATATTATTATATTATCTTATTAACTCCTACTATTATAATAGCATTTAGTTTGGCTAATATATAGGTACTAATAATTACAAATATGTAGATAATTATGTGCCTGGTCACACCGATTATGTGTTAGTAATTATATGCCACACAATTCATCTTGAAAATTTTCAAAAGAATTTTAAAGGTACCATGTGGCCTCATTTTTAGTACACGCATATTTCTTAATTAAATGTCAAAACTTGACATTAATTTTATTAAATAATTTTAAAATTGGAATTAAATAAATTATAAAAGTAAATATACCTGCAAAATATCTACGTCATATCGTTGATTGTATTATAATATATGTTATAGTTATACTTCAAAAATCTTGTACGGAGCAACAGTGACAAACAAATAATTAATAATAATGTAAAACACCATTAAGCTTACAAGCACGCTTCCCCTAACTTTAAAGTAGAAACAACAACAAGGTGTCTGATTTACATAGTTAAATTGCAAAAATACGGCATTCAAGCCTAACGTGAAAAGGATGAAATAAATGCTTTACTAACACCAGAAGTTTGGTCGATAAATTTGATTTTGCGCACAATTTTAGTTTACAACTTTGTAAATTTATAATACTTTTTTTGTTAAGAAAATAACATAGGAAATAATGTCGAAACATTGTAGATTGTGTTCAAAAAAACCTCATTTGTCAGAAGAAATGCGCTGTATAACAATTTCATGTACTTACTCATAGATGTGTATTCTCCGGATAAAATAAATAGATAGACAAGGAAAAAACGCGATCATCATTGATGACATACACGGCACGTGTAAGTAATCAAATTTAATGCCCTAAATAAAAATTGAAGACGTACAAAAATATCCGAAAAGAAAAACAAAAAGAAAGCGAATGAGCAAATAGTTCTAATTTATAAAAAAAAACGTGACGGACGTTTATAGTCTATCTAACTAATTATAATCTAACCTAATTATAATAATTATTATAGGTATAGATAGTACTATATTAGATACTGGTGATTTTAAAATATAAAAAATATAAAACATCGAAATTAATATCGAAAGGCCCCAATTTTAAATTTAAAAAGACCAGATACATTAAATTTATAGTATCTATAAGTATATCTAACTGTATAAGTAATACACTTATCGCAAATTAATAGAACAATTCTTCGAAAGGCTCGAAACGACATCGACATCAAAAACCTCCTCGTTCGCCGTTCTTTTCATCACAATAAAACTAAAATTAAATTTAATAGCGAAAGTTAATGTAGCCCGGAAGACTTCGTAAATTAATTAAAATAAAGTATACGTATTCATACAAATACTAGTTACTAACATATTATTTAACAAAAGTATTACGATAATGGGAAACTCGATAAAATGAATTAATTTATTACCGAGGTCGTTAAAAAAGTTTGTTTCAAATTAACTTAAGATGATATCAGATGCTCTCCTAATAATCGATATTTTCTTAGGTACTAACATTTAAAAATCTAGCAGTTTAAGGGGATGGTGTCACACTCGAAAATGAATACTTATGTATCGTTGGTAACGACTTTGAAAAGTTTCTTGACATTATAAATAATGTATTTCTTTATAATTATTCGATATTCTGCAATAAAAATTTATTGAACTTGCACTATAACAAAGATAAGTTTTAACCTATTTTCTCAAAATCTGTAAGGAATTTGTAACATATTTTTACATTTATAGAATCTGCATTGCTTTATCCGGGAGCTAATATCAAGAAAAATTGAAACTTCCCTTTATGAGATCTCACAATTTTAATTTTTGTGGACGTTTTACGATCACACGTCATAGTTAACTATAAAACGGCACGAGGAGAACGGCCAACATTTAAATGTCTATTCTTCGCTCGAATTCAATTTTCATTTATTTTTATTTAGATTTTGACCATCGAACATGTTAAAAAGTTAGGGTGATAAGTTCCTGAATCCGCCACCGCGAGCGCTGGCATCGGTAAATGATAATCTCCACCCACGTGTGCATCGTCCATACATATAATGTATATATGTACATTCAAAATTTTAAACGGAAGTACCTACTCACAACATTACTGCATATTCTACAACTGCATAAAATTCCATCTACCTAACTAAAGACAAAAATTGATAGTTAAGTCGATAACAATTGCAATTATATGTAGGTATAGGTATTCGTAAATTGAGTTTCATCCGAAAAAGTAGATGGTGAAACTACCAATTAAAGAATATGTATCTTTATTTATTTTTGGTTTTTCGGCCTCATAACTCCACTTCACTTTTACACAAAAATGTTATTAAGCTAACATAAGAACAGTCCTGTACGTGACTACATCTCGTATCCCAAACGTTTTGTATCCAAGCTTATTTACTTCCAAGATAACACGTACTATTCCTATTATAGAAATATAGTTTCGTTGAAATATATCTGTCTCATTTGAAGTGTTATCTCTAGTATACTAACAATACCTTTCAAACATTTAATAATGTAATATATCGACATTTCTTATCGTTCTGTTATTTAGTTTAGGTATCTTTAACACTATAATTTCACATGTTTGGTGTTTAAATTAATTAAATTATTAAAGTTTAAAGTTTTTAAAATAATTATTAGTTAACTATTATTTAATTACAACTCTGTAATAAATCAAAATAATCTATAAAGTAGTGCGGTTGATATTACTACGAAAAAATTCAAATTGTAAATTGCCGATTTTATTGCTGTTATAAAAGATAAATAAAACACACACCTACTGGATAACGAACGTAATGTTTTACAAAAATTTCTTTTCATTTTTACAAGTTTATAGGTATTATTAAAAAATCCGTGACATATAGCTACATAGATTAGAAAACAGTAATAATCAGAAATACAGACGAATTTTTAAAATAAAACCAAATTCGTGCTGTATAGCAGCAGTTGTCAACAAGTCAATCTTGTTGTAAAGTTTTAAATATAAGTACGTACTTGTAAATAAAAAAGAAAAAGAAAAATGAGACCAAGAAAAATGTGTTACTACTGGTGGACCGTAAAGAAAAAGATGTCTTATACACAGAAGATTCCATTACAAACTAAGTTGTCACTGCTACCCTTTAAGAAATCATGCGAAATGTCCTTTAATAACGTTATTAGTTCGGAGAAAATAAAATAAGGAGATAATAGCGCTAAAAATTTTGAAAGTTTCAAATTACCTATTTATCATAATATAAAGATTCAGAAGATTCAGATAAAATTCGAGTGCACTAATGTCTCTTCCAAAGTTACTCTACATAAGTTCTAATGCTTGATCTGATTTAGCAGTCATGTAGGCAAGACCTTTAAAAAGTTGTAGGTACGCATATATTTACAATGTACCTAAAGATAGTCTGTAATTTGACCACGAAAACGTTTGTTGTCAACCAAAAAGAATAATAAGCAAACATTAACAATACCGTATCGTTACGAAGCCAAACTTAAACATTAGTGCGAGTGTATCACTTCATTAATTTTAAAGCTCTCGCGTTCACAATTCCAAAAATTAGGTAATTTTAGATAGATACTTATTAAATATTAACGGCAGATTAACAGCGACCACATAATCACGTAATGATTTAACAACGGTTAAGTAGTCGGACTTGGTCAATTTAAAGTCCGCGTTAACGCCCTTTATTACTCAATATCGCAACGTTTCGGAAGATACTCTGTCATCATCAGGTTACATGTAGATGTTTTGTTTTTGTAGCCTGATGACAGGGTGTCTGTCGAAACGTTGCGATATTGACCAATAAATGGTGTTAACAGACTTTAAGCGACTACTTAACTGTTGATAAATCCTTATTAAGGGCCGATTTTACAATTATGAAATATACGTTAGATAAGCTATTCCTGGAATAACTTTCTTGGAAACCATTGTCTCAAGAAACGTTTCCGTAGCAGTTATTCCGGGAATAGCTATTCTGCAGTATAAATCATGTTTGTAAAACCGGCCCTAAATGTATTAAACGTATAATTTAAAAACCATTCTACCATCTAATGCTGTTCGCATTTATAGAGTTTTCAAATGGCTTAATTTACAACAATTACTTGGCTTCTGCGCGATGCGACACTGAAAAAGTGAATGTGAATATAAATGTAATTTTTCGTAATGATTCCTTAAAAACCGTTAACTACGTGATAAGTAAATAGTAATAATTTATAGGGATATCTCCCTTAAAGCAAGGCATCTTTAATAGCAATGTTAAGTTGTTTTATCGTCAAATTCTGTTTTTTTTTTATGTAAGAGCGAAACGAAAACACTAAAAAGCGGGCCGAAACCGTGCTGAACGTGTCTTTATACTCTCATTCGCAAAGTTTAAGGGAGAATAAAATATTTTAACGAAAACATGGCGGAAATTTACGTTCACTTTTATGCGATCTATTTTTATACGCGGAAATTTTATACGTATTGCATACGTACTTATTGCATAACTAGTGGCGGAAGATGGAATTTCACGGGAGCGTGGTGGTTTGACGCACGAGCCGAAAAGACGAGCGGTTTAAACACACGATCGTGAAATATTCTTTCGGCACACGTTATACACAATACTTTTCCGACGACCACAATGGAAGCGCGCCTAATTTCATCAATATTTCCTAAAAAAGGAGGTTCCTTATTAAATTTATTTGGCTTTTTCGTTCTATTGTCTTGCCAAATATATTTATACAACTAGTGGTCTGATTTTTTTCCCACAATATTTTACGTTCAGAGCACGCGCCCCGCAGGTAATTGCTGTGACGAAAATTTGCGCTGGCGAAACTAAATTACTTACCATAAATTAATAAATCAAGATCGAGTTCGACCCATACGGCCGTATTCAGAGACAAATTAACCTAAGACTAACATGACAGTCGACAGTTAAACTATAGTTTTGCTATTTTTCGTATTCAGAGTCGTTTCAAAGCGAGTTTTTGTTAACTCAAGACTAAGTTTAGACCGAGGTTCATTAAACTCGGGCGTGGGTAGTTTAAGTATGGTAATAGCGTGTAATTAATAGGTAATGTTAGCAATTGCACAGTCCATTTTGGTCGATCTCCAGTAATTTATTGTTATAGTATCATAACCACGCATTTCAATTTGGCGTTTGTTTTCTTTGATTTGTTCGTTGCTGTCGTTTAAGGCTGTGTGATATGTAGCTATATAAATAAAGAAAATAATATAATTGCTTATAAGTAGGTACCTATATATTACCAATCTTAGTATACATTTCTATGTTTATATATATAGTTTCAATAAAACACGCTTAAAATACTAGTACTTTTATATACAGTTTAAGTTTAATACATAAAATGTATCAATTTTTTTTAACGTATTTTAACAAATTTGTAGTTATCTCGTATTTATTGTTTTTAATTCGAATATGGTGTGATACGTGCGTTGACAAAAATTTTCTAAGCATGCGAAGATTGTTTTAAACGTTGTTGCCAAGCGTTGTCTACACTATTACGGTGTTTAAGTTAGACTAGGGTTAATTCTAGCTAACGCTAGGTTAACGATGTTTCTGAATACCAAAATTAAACCTCAACTTAACCCTAAACTAGTTATTACCACACTTAACACGGTGATAATGCATCATCTCTGAATACGGCCGATAGAGTAAAACGGAGTAATATGGCAATGTGTTTTTTAAGTCACCATAATTTTGTGCTCAGTGTGTAGAGCGTAGCAATAGTAGTTTCATTCGATACCCCGAACATGTAGGCACGCGAAATAAAAACAATTCCGAACAAATCTCTATGGGCAACCAAGTAAAAAGCAAACATTACCAGTAAAACCAAATTGCCATGTTAACGCTGCTACGGGGTAACGTGGGAAAAATGCAAATTCGTCGCTAATGGTAGGTATACGACAAGCTTGCACAACATCGATTCAAAAAATTTGAAAAGTTTAGCTGCAATAGATTATAGTCTAACAATAAGATTCAAGGTGATCTGGCCCTTGGTCAGGTGGTCCAAGTTGAATTTGGTCCTCAAAGACAATCAAGTTGTGCAGACTTGGTGTATGGACTATTACCAATAAAAGCAGTAAAGCGCAGTGAAGCACAGTAAAAGTTCAAGTGGTTTTTCCTATTTTTCTACTCTAAGTCATTAAAACTTTATACGCCGCTTGCAAACTTATGTATACTATGCTTTTCGCTACCTACGGAACATACGTGACGCATACATTCATCGCCAATCATCTACGTAAGTCAAACTACAAACTGGCATATTATCAGTGCGGCATCTTCGCCCGCTTTATATACAGGGTGTTTGGTATGTCGAGGCGAAAAATGAAACTCCATATGTAATTTTTAATTCTAAATCGAAAACAGAGAATACATTTTTTCGAAATTGGCCTTCACTTCTGAGATATTTCACTTTAAAATTTTGTCGAACAAAAATAAAAAAACAATTTTGTAGGTTTTGAAATATGTATAGCGTTCAACATTAAATGTTACAAAAAAAACAATAATTACAATAACTGTTCAAAAATATCACCATTTACGCGGATACAAGCTTGACATCTCTTTACTAAAGAATGGTATATCGCTACAAAATCTGTTGTTAGTTGAACATGTTGCGCCGCATTGTTAATTCGTTCTTGCAATTGTTCGACGGTATTTATTTGTTCAGCATAAACTAATTGTTTTAAGGTACCCCAAAGACAGAAATCCAGAGGGTTGATGTCCGGAGATCTTGCAGGCCAACGTACGGGACCATTTTTACCCATCCACCTTTCATTAAAATTGTTATTCAACCATGCTACCACATTCCTTCCAATTTGTGGCGGTGCACCATCGTGCTGATACCACATTCGATTGCGTAGGTTAATACTTACCTCATCTAATATTTCGTCCTCTTGGTTTTCTAATAGTTCTAAATAGGAGTTAGCATTCATGGAGAGATAGTAATCTTCCATTAAAAATACCACAGCAACTGCTAATCGAAAATCTTCGTTGAAAAGAACGATTTCGCGATCCACGGGGATATTCTAATGACCAGATATGGTGGTTATGAAAATTGGTAATCCCATTCCTAGTAAAAATGGATTCGTCTGACCACAGCGTCTCTCGAATAAAATCCCTATTTTGATTGTGCCGTTCTAACAGCCATTGGCAAAAAGCTAGACGGCGTTCTGCATCTCCTGGTTCCAAATTATGAACGCTTTGCAAGTGACAAGGATGAAGAACTTCTTGGTGTAATATTTTAAAAACAAAATCCTTGGTCAACTGCAAGCGCGTCGAAATCCGCCTAATACTGGTGCTTGGTTCATCAATAACAGCATCAATTAATTACAGCTACTTCTTGTGCAACTGTACGAATTGCATTGCGGCCGGATTTTGAACGTTTGCCGATCACACATTCTCGGAGTCTTTGAAATGAATCCAAAAAAACTCGACGAGAAGGTTGTCAGGTTTCCATCACAAAAACCGTATACAAAAATAATGTTACTATATTCTTCATTGCTAAATTACATACTTTCAGCATCAACAAATTCGAAAATTATGAAAATTTTTGTTATACATATGTCAAAAGCGATTTGTCGATTCATTCCATAACCTTATTTTTTTTATTTTTGTTCGACAAAATTTTAAAGTGAAATATCTCAGAAATGAAGGCCAATTTCAAAAAAATGTATTCTTTGTTTTCGATTTAAAATTAAAAATTACATATGGGGTTTCATTTTTCGCCTCAGCTTACTAAACACCCTGTATATCACGTAATCAGACCTATGCTGCATCATTTCTGTTATTTCTAACAGCTCCGTTAAGAACCTAACAACTAATCACAATCGAGAATTTCATACGTTTCCATGGTAATAACATGTTAACGGAGCGGTTGAAAATAACATAAATAATACAGCATAGACTGAATGTTAAAAATGACGATAACGTTATAGCAAAATTAGATCTTATTGCACTTAACCTTACAGTCTACGTTTGTTATAACGTTATCGTTATTTTTAACATTACGTAATAGATACTCGGGTTGATTATCTTATCTTTATAAGTGTGTACCCAAATATACTTATTATTTTTTCTCGTGTTGGATTGGCCGATTTTTCTATTGTTTTCTGTAAACATATTTACAAAAATAATCCGTCGCAATAGCTCTTCTAAAACAGCCCGAACGCAAATAACCGCATTCGAACAGGGATGTAAACCACCACTTAACGTAGTGAAATCGAACGAATTTTCTACAGGATCACTTTTATTAACACCCAGAGGGCAACGTCATATCTACAGTAAAATTTTCAAAACACGAGTTTCTTATCAGCTTTTCGGCAGGTGCGTAAGCTATATTAGGTATGTATTGTATGTATTTTACAAAATCGCTGGTATCGTTGCCTAGCAGATAGTTAATCATATAAATCGTCGCAATATCACAAGGCTCGCGTTTTCAACAACAGTAGAAACCACCCCTTTACCGGATTATTTTATAAATATACTCTAAAAGTTTACACGATTTTAAATTTGTAGCTCTACGAACTATTTATCAAAGCTGATTTAAAAATTGTTAACACACACGGCGCATATGTATAACCTCGTAATCTGTTGTTGTATGTTATATATCATAAATCTCGCTACGTAGGTACAAATAGGAAATCGACCGCCCGCCATAAGTTTACAAACCGTTTACTACATAATTGCTCCCTGTTTCGAACTGATAGCGGGTCGTTCGCGTTTATACATGAACAAATTAATGCAGCAGCAGCATCGCTCGTCAACTGACGAATAACAAACTTGACGAAAACGATGCACTTCCCTGCGCGTAGCAAATAATAAACCGTGATCTGCGTGCAAAGGACCACGCACACTTTATATGGAAAAATAGGAACCACTCAAATCGATTTTTTTTATATCAATCGACGCGTCTTAATGTTGCAAATAATTATTACCATTGCGCCAAATTTGTAACTTCATTATTAAACCCGTTAATGAACAATTTATTGAAAAAATTTGGGCTTTAAATTATGTCGAAAGTTAATAAATCTATCGCTCGTTATTTATGGAGGGATCATGGTAAATACGTTTCTAAGAAACAACACAAATGTAAGTAGCAGGTAGAAAACAGTAAAATAGTGCTCATATCCCAGCTAACAATTTTTAAATTTCGCGGCGGATTTCTATTGGTATCACTTGAAAACATTTTTAGTCATTAGCGGCGATAAATTAGGCGAGAGGAATTTTGAATTGTTTGAGTAACGAAATATTACACCTGCTGTTAAGTATATAAATAATTACGTCCAGTTTCACGCATTTTACCACTTATGGCCTATCCAAACCTATATGCAATTTACGTCATCAATAAAAAGTTATTAGATTGTTTATTTGTAGTTCGGTTTAAAGTTTGGAAAATGACATATTCTATAGATAAATTACTTGTGCACATATTAGATAATATAAAGAAAGACTATTTATTAAAATTGTAAAAATACGAGGTACGAGGTGACAACAGTGTAAAACGTCATCATCTAGTAACCTTTCATTGATGACGTGGATTGCACATAGGTTTGGACGAAGTGTATGTTATTTTTGAACATGTTTACATTAAAATATTATTAGTTTAATTTAATCATTTACTACAGTACGTCACTGCCTTTGTTATTTTATCTGACATTGACGTTTATATACGAGTAATACCAACAGAAATCTGCCGCAAAATTTAAAAATCGTTAGCTGGGATAACAAAGTAGTAGGGAGTATCATATTGTTCGGTTCCTTGTGGTAATTAAAAATTTTAAACCCGTATTCATATTGAATTGACGGTAGCATTTCAATTCTGAATTCAATCCTACTATTTTAGAGCAGTTAGAATAGAATTAGGAAGGTACCTACTATAAGCGAGCTTAAAACCTGGAATAAAAGAATTGCCTAAAAACTAATAGTTTTGTTAGTTACATTTTATCCAAACCTATAGGCAATTTACGTCGTCGATAATAGGTTACTGGATGATGACGTTTCACACAGTGCTGTCACCTCGCACCTCGTATTTAGACAGTCCCAATAAATTGTAGTCTTTCTTTATACCATCTAATATATGCGCAAGTAAATCACCCATCACGTCACTTTCCAAACTTTAAACCGAATTACAAATAATCAATCTAGTGACTTTTTATTGATGACGTGTGAATTGCCTATAGGTTTGGATAGGCCGTAATTGTTATAATAGCCACAATTTTATGCGGAAGATTTCTTTTTTGGCCGATATACATAGGCCGATTTTTCAATATTAATGATTTATTGAATTATTTATTACATTACAAAGTTATTTTAAAGTTACTTGGCAGAGATCTCTAATGAGGCTGGTCACTACTACCCCCACTAAATTAAAATTAATAATTTGGAGTTACCTATAGATATTTTATGGTGAACATTTTTAATAGAGGTAGAAAAATAAACAGCTAATTATGTGTATTTTTGTCTTATATTGGATAATTTTATTATTTATTTATTTGAGTCACAATTTTGAATATATGAAGAATTATTTTTTTATTGATTTGTTATTCGTGAATATGTTTTGTTTTTTATTTGAATTGTTTGTTAATGTTATTAATATATATTAATAGACTTTATTTCTAATTATTAGCTCTAACACCAACAGCAACTGTATTATAACAGCAACTGTAAAAAGCAAGCTGATGTAAATATCGACATAGGTTTTCCAGAAGGGCGTAACCCACAAAAAGTAAATTTTACCGGAGAACACATGTTGTGTTGTCGTGTAGCTAGCTATAAGAAGATACGTTTGGCGGAAATACAAATTGATTTTTCCGGTGAAAAAAATCGAAATATTGTTACCGGATTTTAACAGATTATGTCTTCATTTAATTCAATAATTCATTTTAATAGGTTACGGTTTAATAGATTTAATAGGGTTACGCCTTTTTGACAAAATGCCATCGATATTATCTTTTTATAGATAGGTACAAATAATCTCTTAGTTTTGTATACATTTTTAATGTGCCCAAAGTCAAGAATTTTTAAGCCATTTAAAGAATTATTTCAATCGTTTTAAATCTCAGACCAGTTTAAGTAGATAGGTACCGACCCGTCGTTGTTAAGTACCCCGCAATAAATAACAAAGTTGATTTATGAACTCAAACAAATTTGATTTTAGTAGGTTCTCTTTTGCTCTCACGAAATTCTCATAAGAGCGTTAATTAAAGATTGCCGCTTTATTTATAAATTAACAAAATTGGCGCAATGATAATAATTATTCCTCACATTAAGATGAGTCGATTGATATAAAGAAAAATCGATTTGAGTGGTTCCTATTTTTCCATATAAAGTGTGCGTGGTCCTTTGTTTCGACAGTAAAATATTTCAATTTTCGCTAGAAATTTATTTCGGGCGTTGCGTCGTTTAATTTTGACATATTTTTTTTTCTAAAACGCAACAGTTCCAAACACGACCGATATGGATAAATAATATTTTAATCAAATGAGTTGTTTAACGCATTAACTAAGCACTTAAAACTGCATAACATTATAATAATCAGTTGCAGTTTTTGACAAAATTGTAAACGGGAGCGAAACACTTCAAACCGCTTTTACAATAATATTTACAGCGAAACATTAAAAAAGTTTAAGTGGTTTCTCCTATTTTCCTACTCTAATACAACGCCGCTTACAAACTTGTGTAAATATCGATCGTGTTTTGAAAAAAACGGCGAGAAGCGACAAAAAGCTAATTTTACAGGAGCGCGCATTTTGTGTTGTAGCGTAACCATAAGGAAATACCTTCTTCGGACATGCAAATCAATTTTTCTGTTGCAAAAAATCGAAATGTTGTTATCAGATTTTTAACTCAAATGACATGAATAACTCGAATTCGAAAAAGTGGCGCTTACGATGTTTTGCCAAAACGCCATCGATATGCTTTTCGTCACTTGGGAAACGTACGTGACGCATACATTCATCGTCAATCAACTGCGTAAGTCAAATAATAAATTGCGACCCAGTGCGGCATATTCATCCACTTTACTCTACTTGATTTTTCAAAACTAAAATTATGCGCAAATTAATTTCTATTCGAGTAATGCTGAAACCCAGAAAATGGAATTTCAACTCAAAACATTTTAATTTTTTTCTACCTATTCACGCGTCGATCCGGGAACATACTGTACGTCGCCTTAATGTTTAGAACTTGGGTTTAGCGGTATCGGTAGTACTATACCTACATTGACTATACGTATCATATTTGTTCACACTTTTAAGCAAAATTTTACAAATCGACACAAATATTAAACGAAAAATTAAAAAGCGTGCTGCTTTTCATTTTATTGTTCTCAAGAGTATTCTCACAGTTCAATATTTCCCAAACTAGGAATGTATTGGAAACCTGTTATACGCGTTAAATTCGCAGACGACATAATATACGAATGTCTCGAAACAGATTTGAATCTCTTAGAAATAACCTGCATGTCGTTGATGTGAATGTAAAGCGTGCACGATAAAAATGATAAGCTCTATAGAAAATACGTCCAATAATCACATCGCACAGTGGGTCAGATGCAGAATCTGACTGGAAAAATGTATTACTTCGCTTCTACATAATGAATACGATTTATTATACCGTTAAAACAAATAGATAATGCAATTTATATATTATACTTTACAATATTTTATAATAATGTAAAAATGTAAAAACGTAAAAAAATTCTGAATAAAATTGCTTTAAAACAATGAACTGTAATACCACCAAATTTATAAAAAATATAAGAAAATTATTATAGTTTATTGACAAAAATACGAGTGAAAAACAATTTAAATTTTATTCGCAACATCCTATAGTTGTTATCGCTATTATCGTCGTTTTAATCATCGTCCTCATCATCACTCTGTTATGGTGTATTGTTCTATTTTCACTTTCATAATATTTTTCTTCAATTGTATAATTAATTACGGGTTACGTAAGTAATTCTCTAAAATCTAAAGGAAATGAATCTTCATTTTTATTAGAAAATGGAGAAATACTTGAAATAATAGGGTCGGAACTCAACAGGAGCATATTTAATACGAATGCGAATGCGAATGTTATCTTTCGAGATGTTTCTCTTGCATGATATTCCCTGTATGCTCTTATGTTCTTATTTCTGGGCTTCTTCGGAAAGTATTCCAATAGGCAAGATGGCTGATGCAATAATATGTCCTCCATGAATTAACATTTTATGTACTGTAACTTGTATGTACTTTTGTACTTTCTAACGTAAATTCATCAAATTTTACTATATTAATAGGGAACCACTCGATATTGTTCGCAATATAGTATCAAAACGCTTAATTAGTTCCTTATTAATCCCTGTAATCTGAGCAGTCCTTGCTGGATCATGAGAATAAACGACGCGCAGTATTTCCATCATTTGAATTACCTACTCCCCCAGGTTTAGGTTGGTCCACAATTAACGATTAATTATTTCCAAACGAAATTGTTTTATTATTTTTTGCTTCTTGCAGCATATTTACTTTTATCTTCCAGCTCTCGGATTTTCCATTTCTGGATTTCCAACCGATACGATACAGACACTCAAAAAAGCGTATCCGAGAGTGTAATGGAGAGAATCCGAACCCGTACCTGTTAACATCAATTGTTTTTGATCGTAACTCTATATTATTCATATTTTTAGAGTACATCCACATATATAATATTTTTGCGCTGAGGTTTCAGTGATAGAATTGGGAATCTTACCATCTACCGTGGCAAATACGAGTTTAGGAATAACAGTAACCTCATTTCCTTCTAATAGCACTTTTGTGGGATATAAATTATTTATTTGATTTTTTCATTGAGGAAACTTCCCTCCTTGATAATTCTGCAGTCTCTTTTTGATATAGCAGTTTAATTGGTCGACAAAATCGTGGCGAAGATGGCCTAAGATTTTGCCAGATAATTGCTTCCTTAACACCTTCATTTGATGATGTATACAACTGAAGAGGTGCAAAAGATATCATAAACATGTCCGAATCACTGTACACAATGTCTGGATCATTTATTTCATATTGTTGTTTATATACACTGTGGCAGCTGCTGCCATCGCAACCCCACTTACGCACTGCTTTAATTATTTGACCACTATTAATGCACTGTTCTATTACATTCCTTTTGTAAAGTTACAATTCGTTTACTTGTGTGATCTATTATGGCCTGTAAATCTATTTCGGCAGAAATATCTTTAATAATTATATTTTTTGACGTTGGATAACACATTAATTTTGTTTCTCGTACCACATTATAAGCAGGATAAATGTTACAATTTCTTGTTTTTGCACCTAATCTAATATTTACAGGGTGCGTCCAAGGAGTTTCCGGAATGAGGCTATAAAACACGATTTATTGCAAATAAAGCGTACAACTGTTCAAAATTCTTCAAAGTAGTCCCATCGGCATCGTAGCACCTCTGCCACCGAATTTTCCAATCTTCATACACGCCCTTGAAGTCGTTTTCTGACATGCTGTTGAGTTGATTCGTCACAGCCTTTTGAACCGCATCGGTGGTCTCAAAATGAGTTCCCTTGAGTGTTCTTTTCAGCTTGGGGAACAGGTAGAAGTCTCTTGGAGCCACATCCGGACTATACGAGGGTTGGGGAAGCATTGTCACACCGTACTTGAATCAACAGCTCAGTCACGAGAAGGCATGTGTGGCTGGGCGCGTTGTCATGATGGAAAACCCAGGTGGCGATCTCCGGGTGGATGCGGGCGACCCTTTTTCTTAGACGCTCGATGACTGCTTTGTAAAAAACTCCGTTTACCGTCTGCTCGGGAATCGTCTTGGACGTCTTCTCGGCCGTCTTTAAACTTTTTAAACGACTCGTACACACTTGATTGCTTCATTGCTTCGTCCCCGTAAGCTGTCCGAAGCATTTGTAAAGTTACACCAGCAGTCTTTCCAATTTTAACGCAAAACTTGATGTTCACACGCTGTTCAACATTTCGCTGCATCGTGAGTCGTGACGCGTCACCCAAACAGGGTCTCACTGTACAAGCAATCCACACTCTCCAGCGGTTCGAAGGCAACTGAATATTTTTTCCCTCACCCCCACCACCAATCCCGACAGGAGCCGCCGCCCGCTCGCGCTTCGCTTGGGCGGTAAAAAATAATTCCGGAAATTTCTTGGACGCACCCTGTATATATTGTTGTTTGTCAAATTATTATCAATTATAAATGCTAAGGGTTCTTTTACAGTATAAGGTTTTGGATACATTTTAGGAAACTGATAAGCCTTTTTATATTTTGTAGCTTTTTTAGGTGATGTTTGGGTAATTTCTCCTAATACACCTGCGGCATCTCTTTTTCCAGCAGATCTCAACGATATTTGTGTAGCTAACACAAGTTTTTCTTGAGAATGCTGCATAAGAAGGGTTTGTACATGCTTTTTCTTTGCTTTTATTCCTAAGTTTTGAAAAGGAATTTTGGGCCTTCCTACATTGCTTGTGGATGGTCTAGGATCTTGATAAGCACTAATTACTTTCTTGGAAAATTTAATATTTCCATCTAACCAATCACAACATTTCGCTAAAAATCTGTTGGTCATTCTATTAAACTGCTTCCAACGCTTATGAAATTCACATTTAAAGACACTTAGAGTCACTTTTACACTGCGAAGGACATCATTCGATAGTTTTGTCAAATTTATAGTTTCTGAATATCATAATTACACAAGGCTTCGTTTGATGTTACGGAAAGAACATTGCACCGTTTGTTTCCGTCTTAAAAAAATCCAAATTTTTAAAAATCGGGCAAGAATGGGCAGTAGATTATTAATGTACTGTAAAATAGACACTTTGGGCTATATTATGGTAAAAATTGGAAACTTAGATGTGCAAAAATATTTTTAAAAATCTGTTTAACTATTTTATATAAATAATTTAATAATGAATTTCCGCCGTCTAAACAATTTGCTTCTATAATATATTAAAGAAATATGTAACAATAACACTAGAACTTAATAAAATAGAACGTACATACCCATGGCAATGTTTTAAGATTAAATTTAACAAACTTTTATTCACTTGTTGCGTAAATTATTTTAAAACAAATCTCGTCTTTATTAATAGAGGATTCCGCTTGCTGATAACCGAACGATGATCGGCCTCTTTTCGTTTCTGTTATCGTCCTTATTCGGGGATGTACACGCTTACAATTTAATCAGGTAATAGTCTGGTGATAGTAGAACACATCTGTGTTGTTTACTTCGAATTTACAGTGTTGTAAAATCAATTTTTTCCAGCTAGATTCGGAATCTGACCCACTGTGCATCGGTTGAAAAGTTAGAATTAGAGTAAAACCTTTGTATCGACAAATCAATAATTTCATTCAAGTGTACAAAAGGCATTCTATAGAATCTAATATGGAAAACGCCAGATATCAAAAAATTGTTTTAAAGAATTTCACACCAAAAACAGTGCGTGTCTGTATTGACATGTCTCTAATCAGATAAACGTTATGTGAAATTATAAATAATTTTATCTTAAAGACCTTATGATAGTAATGTATAGTCCAGGTTCTTAGTGTAAAAATAATGCCGACTTCTGCACTTTATGAAACAAGCATGAAATTTGAAGGGTATATACTACATACACTCCATATTAACCACAATAAACGTCAGAGCCCTAATTCAAAATAACCCCCTTTTTATACTCGAGGCGCGTTAAAATACAGAGTGTCTAGGATGAGAAATGATGAGAAATCTTTCGGGGACGTATAAAACACATCAAAATAAAACTGCAAGTTTCTATAAACTTCTTTAATACGACGTTTTCCCGCCGAGATATTCACCCCTAAAGATGAAAAAGAAAAATCAATTTGTTTAAATAACACTTTTATTTTTTTATTAAAATTTAATCATGTTTGGTCTACATTTATAATAAATTTACCTATTTCAAAACAATTAACAAGATTTTTTTGTGCCACCTCAGGATACACCACTCCTGACCTTTTAAAAGACATTTTTTTAGATGATCTAATTTTAAAAAAATAATAACTTTTTTGTCAAATTTCTCCAAAATTTTAGAATAAAAACAGTACTCGTGCTCATTTTCCATAAGATGAGCCATTTTAAAGAAAATCGCACTTAAAAGGTAACAGGTGCAGCGTTAGTTTAGAGCTCTACGTACTAATATTTTGAGTGCATAAACCTTACTCACTTTGTGAAACAAACATGAAATTTTAAAGGTATATTTTATACCCTGTACTAACCACAATAAACGTCAGAGCCACTTGAAAATCACCCCTAATTCAAAAAAATATTCGACCGCGCGCAAGCTTCGGTATCGAATTTTCAAGTCGCATGTCACAAAACTTCTTTTTTTAATCTTTCTCGAATGAAATACATTTTTTGAAAAATAATATTTACGAGATAAATTTATAAGAATTAAAAAACAATTATCACTTTTTTTCGATTATCTCGAAAACGGTGCCTCCTATCGAAAATTATAAAGAAACGTGATCGGTAGAGAATTCTATGCATGTCACAAAACTTCTTTTTTTAATCTTTCTCGAATGAAATACATTTTTTGAAAAATAATATTTACGAGATAAATTTGTAAGAATTAAAAAAAAAATTATCACTTTTTTTTCGATTATCTCGAAAACGGTGCCTCCTATCGAAAATTATAAAGAAATAAAATTAAATGAAAAAAAATTCTATGCCGATTTCAAAACATATTTCACATTACCGATCCGATGATTAATAACGGAGATTAGAATTTGTTTAATTTTTTGTTTTGAACGGCCGCCATTTTGAAACGGGTCGGACGATTTGGCTATTAACGAACTCATCCTTCGTTTTCATAAAGACAATACACTGTCTAAATTTCAGTCTCCTACAATCAAAATTGCGACCGAAATCGTGTCTACGAGAAATCTGGGTGCCGTCATCAGACAAGCTGCAATAACTTTATTTTCTATGCAAATTCGCTAAAAGCCCCTCGCGTAACAGTAAGTATAATTACCGGTATTTATTCTAATAGACGCGGCGGCGTTTATTAACTTGATGGCATATTTTTAAGATCGATTAAAAAAGGTGAGGTGCTTATTAGAGGGCGGCGCTTATTTCACACTAACAAATATTGGAAGATGCAAAAGCATTATTAAATAGATAATTATAGCTCAACAAGCACTAAACAAATTAGTTGCTATTACCTAACATTATGTACCCCGTATGACACAACATCATCTTCATCGTCTTCACTTGTTTTTTTCTTTATTAACGTTTTCTTCAGTAACAGATTCAGTTTCAACATCATTATCTATGAAAATTTCATTGCGCTTTCCCGATTAATGCGGCTATTATTGGAGAGCGGCAATTATTACAAATGATCTTTTTTTTCTTGGGCAATGCGGCTATTATAAGAACAGGGACGTCTATTGAATAAATACGGAACACCCTGTTGCTCTTTAATCACGATTTTCTCGAATATGACTCATTTTATGGCAAGTGGGCAAAGGTAATTTTTTTATTTTAAAATATTTGAGGAATCCCACAATGAAGTTAAAATTGTTTTAAATTAATCACCTGCAGGAAAATGTGATTAGAAAGGTTAGGACTAGTATATCCTTGTTCCCCCTAAAGTGGTATCCAAACATCTACAAAATTATTTTGAAATACTTCATTCGTTAGGAATATAAACCAAACATGATTAAATTTTAATAAAAAATAAAAATATTACTTAAACAAAATTGATTTTTCCCTTTCAACTTTGTGGGTGAATATCTCGGTAGAGGAGCGTCGTAGGGAAAAAGTTTATAGTAATGTAAATTTTATTTTGGCGTGTTCTAAACGTTCCCGAAAGATTCATAATCATTTCCTAGACACCCCGTACTGTGACACGCCCCTAATATTAAAAAGGGATTATTTTGAATTAGGTGGCTACGAAATGACTTTGACGATTATTGTGGTTAGTATGGTGAATAGAATATATCCCTAAAATTTCATGCTTGTATCATAATGTGCAGGGTTTATGTACTTAGAACATGGACTAAAAGTTTCCTCATCTACGATGGAAACGCGTTCAAATTTAACGGGGGAGTTCTTTATAACAGCTGTAAACGCTATTTTACGCCAGATAATTTTTTTCTTTAGTGTAAAAAAATTCAGAAGTAATAGGGTTAATGCACTAATTTATTGAAAGTAAGTTTACGAAGTGAACAACATCACAGAAATGATAAACAATTGAAATAAGTTCATTAATAGCAGTAGATGCATTCAATAAGGTTATTTTTTAAAACGAAAGAAATTTGAAGTAGGTATAGCTTATCCAAACCTATATGATGTTCACGTCATCAACAAAAAGTTATTAGATTGTTTATTTGTAATTAGGTTTAAAATTTGGAAAGTGACATATTCTATAGATGATTTACCTGCGCACATATTAGATGATATAAAGAAAGACTAGAATTTATTAGAACTGTAAAAATACGAGGCACGAGGTAACCTCACTGTGTGAAACGTCATCATCTAGTAACCTTGTATTGATGACGTGAACATCATATAGGTTTGGATAAGCTATATTATAGAATAATTTCAGTGCGAAGAAAACTTAAAAACAAATACCTACACTTCGTCCAAACCTATATGCAATCCACGTTATCAATAAAAAGTTACTAGATGATGACGTATCACACAGTGCTGTCACCTCGAACCTCGTATTTTGACAGTTCTAATAAATTGTAGTCTTTCTTTATACCATTTAATATGTGCGCAAGTAATTCATCTATAGAATATGTCACTTTCCAAACTTTAAACCGAATTACAAATAAACAATCTAGTGACTTTTTATTGATGACGTGAATTGCATATAGGTTTGGATAGGCTGTAAAGACCGATTAACATTAATCAAGTTACTTGACTTCAAGTCGCTTGAATTCAAATATGTATGGCCTATTCAAACCTACATGCAATTCACGTCATCAAAAAAAAGTTACTCGATTGTTTATTTATAATTCGGTTTAAAATTTGGAAAGTGACAAATTCTATAGATGATTTACTTGCGCACGTATTAGATGGTATAAAGAAAGACTACGATTTATTAGAACTGTCAAAATACGAGGTACGCGGTGACAGTACTGTATGAAACGTTATCATCTAGCAACCCTGTATTGATGACATGAACATCATATAGGTTTGGATAAGCTATACGTATACGTTATTCCAATGTACGTCATACATAAAAAGTTGCTAAACTGTATATTTGTAATACTTGTTCAGATTAAAGTTTTGAACATATGGCATGTTCAATGACAATGTAATGGAGATAAAAGATCAAAACGCAAAACTTTAAATTAAAATCGAGACCCTTCGCATTCAAATTTCAACTATCTCAAGAATAGTTTTGAATACCTATATGTAATAAATTGGCCTTCTACAGCCGCTAGGGCTGGGGGTTCGAATCCCGCTGCAACCATGGACGTTTGTGGATATTAATTACCGTATTTGACGGCATATAAGACGCACCCTTATTTAGGAGGCCACACACAAGGAAAAAAAGTTTCAATAGTCCGCGCGACAGCGCGGTACCACAATAACTTAAAATGTGGTCTCTTTTAATTCTCACGTTTCGTAAAGGCCAAATAAACAATAATTGAATGCAATTACCAAACATATTTTTATTAAGGAAAATTAACAAACGCCAAGCTATTTTGAACATGATATGTAAATTTCAATAGCATTCAGTATTGAAAGTTAGCCTGTGTCCTTCACGTATAAGACGCAGGTAACTTTTTTGAGACCTAATTTAGGAAAAAAAGTGCGTTTTATATGCCGTCAAATACGGTAATCATAACCTCTACTAACCATATATAAACATATAAATAAAAGTCTGCGATCCCGAGATCATAAAATAACGCGCAAAAAATATACATAATAAAATACATCAATAGAAAATTACACTGCTGCATTTTAGAAAACGATAAAATTATGTGGTAGATATGGACACGCGTTTCATTACTAACATTAAGCAGGTTAGATATGCTATAATTTTAAGCTAACAATAAATTATTCTATTACAATTAAAAGAAACCATCTAAAATTGGTCGTTTGTTACTTTTTACGTACCTATCTAGATATTGTTTAATAATATCTAGCATTATTTTATTCATTAAATGCGTAATTATATTAACCTAACCTAACCTAACTATAAATTATTAATGTTAAAATTCAAAAGAATGTAAATATAATGGTTATAGATAAATACTCCAGATGTAAGGCAGTTCGGGACTTTACCCGGGGGCCCCCAATTTTTCATAATTTCTTAATCAATTCCCAAATTACATCAATTTATGTATCTAATGGGGGCCCTGTAGGTACGCCGCCGACAGCGTCGTTGTCTAGTTAGATTAATTTAAAAATTTGCTTATGTAATTTTGAATCTCAAACTGATATTAGGTGCCTACATAGTATAATGAACATTATAAACGTATTAAGTAACACCACTTTTAAGAATATGTAGCGATATTTTTAAAAAAACTTACCCTGTCCTCAAAATACAATTACACGTTTAAAGTCCCCAACACAAACAAAAGTTTCTACACAGTACCGACGCCGATTTTAAATATCTCGCACTCATCGAAATCGGAATTAAACTGGCATCATCATCATCGACAACATAACATATTTAACTAAACGCACACGATCATAACACTAACACCGGCGTAAATCGCGAAGGACGACTCCGATCTGTCGGTAAAGTTCCACAGGTGTGCTTATCGCTCTGTGGAAAACAGATAAGCACGTGCTCGCATTCTTATAATTATTCTAGAATTGGCTTAAAATGTGCCCCAGATGTTTTGAAGTTAAAATGATTTGAAAAATGAATATACGAGCATTCGTTTTGAATGTTATTGCATTAACTAGTTGCAATCAAAACGGCCAAACTTTCCGAACTCCGCGCCATCTACCTCTAATATTAAATCACTAACAAATGGCGTTAAATTTAAATTTCTTACAAACCACACATTAGTTTATAATTTTTTTATTGTAAATGAGTATTGTATTTAACTACTTACTGTATTTAATTGTTTAATAGCTTATTATATATACCTAACATATAATATATTCTTAACATTTATAAATAATTTACCAAATCAATTATGAATAATTTTTCTTTTAAAATATGCATACTTACTTATTATCGTTCAGATAGTTAAAATATTTTTCTTTTCATATATTTAGTAATAATATGTACAATGTGCTACAAAAGCTTTATACACAAGGTATTTTAAGCGATGAATGTAACAATACATATATGGCCACAAATTTACAACAAAAACAGAACTAATTATTCTCTGTATATAACGAGATAATTGATTGCAAGGAATAAGTGTCAACATTTTATAGGAAAAAAAAACGACTAGGTCGATAGACTCAAAAAAATAGATGAAATAGACATAGAAAACCTACAATGAAATTGTTCCAATAGATAAGAAGAGAATATGGATTGTTTGTGAGATCTTAATGTTTGCCCTGCGTCACGGAGGACAAATAAATTTTATACCGTGATATTTAACTGAACAAAAACTGCAGCAAAAGAAATGGTAGGTAAAAGATTTTACTAGATTTTTTTTGATTTATATTTTCTTTCATGTTATTACAATGAATTAAAAAAAAACAAATACAGTTTACAATAGAAGACAGAAGGATTTCTTTAAAACAAATCAAATTGTATTTTTATTTTATTTTCTATAAAAATTGCCTACAACACGATATTCCCTAGAATATCCTCTCGTAACGCTTTTCGAATCCGTTTTCTTTACTTGGACAATAAACTTTCCTGCGTAATACTATCTGAAAATGTTATCTCAGAATTTTTATACAATCGATTCGAATGGCTATTTTATACGATGAGGTCGCCGAATTCATATTTTTTCCCGAAGCATTTATTCTTTTGTCGGTAAAACTAATTAGGTAATAATTTTTCAAACTGATTAAAAATTGAAATCGACGACTACTGCAAGGTTTCGGGATTATTTAATAACAAGTGTTAAAACGCCCTGGAGAATGGAACGAGCACTTTTTAATTATATAGGATAATGCAAACTTTCTGGAGTTGACAGAAGAATTATTATCGTCTTTCCTCTAAGAATTCGTAAAAAGTCATTAGCAAATAAACGAGTTTCTTACAAATTTAATGTAAATAGGTTAAATCTTCTGCAAATTTTCAACTTGACCTGAAACAGGTAAGTAAGGAGAAAAGTAAAAAGACTTTTGTTTCATTAGTTGGAGATATTTTCATATAATCTTAAGAACTTTATAATCAATTACGTCTGTCCGAACTGAAATATGTACATGTAAAGAAGCTCAATACGATTTATTTAGATATATTATCCATCTATATAATTTCTAACATGAAATATACAGAAGTTTTCTAAATTTGTCTTTAGAAAACTTCTAAAAAAGCTGGCAGCATGATCAGCAAAACGTCATACAACTTTAAGTTTAATCCTAATTTTAATTTCATACAAATACGGCAGAACCCGGACGATATCATTTCAATGGACAACGGCCACGCGAAATGGCGAAAGCTTGCACTCAACTACCTATCCATTTTTCGAAATATTTTATATAAATTTTCTGTACATATATTCCTATTAAAAATCATTTGATGTTATCAATTAAATATTTTTAAATCCACCACTATGCATAGGTATAATCATATCAAGTTTTTTCAATGCAAAAATGATAGGTAGGTATAACAACGCTGCTTTTTCCAAATTTCGCAATTTTGTTTTACACCAATTGACCGAGGAGAATTTCACTTGTGCACCCACCCAATTCATAATTTAATTTTACATTGTTATAATAGCACAAGGCCAGTGTAGTACAAACCTAGAAAGGTTTTTGAGTTCCAGCCAGTGGAACCAGAAATATTTTATTATAATCAAAATATGCAGACATGTATAGCGACTGGTATAAAGTTATGATATATGACCGGTTTGATAACCGAAACAAAAATATGTAGGTATATAATTACATGTACCTATTTTGAGCATGTTTGTAAAAACCTTTCAAAGTAAAATAAGGCAATTGCCTTCTATTTTTTATAATTAGTACTTAGGAATCGTCCTGTACCTTATATAAACAGAAAACAATATATAAATAATCGCAATAAATTAATAGATATTATTAGGTGCCCTAATAGACTATATTATTTCATGTTGTTTTTTTTAATAAATTTTTCCATGTTTGACGATAAAAACCATAGGTACCAAAATTATTAAAAAAATTAAATACACATGTGTAGCACAAATTTTAATTATGTATCTATTATTTACATATAGTATGTAAGTAATTACATAAAAATATAAATAAAAGAAGAGAATTTAATAAAAACATTGAGTATAATCCTAGTTTTTGGAAGCCATGCAAATCTTTTCCGTGACTTCACATTTGTTTCACCAAAACGTGATCTTAAGAATATTTTTACTAATATATACAAGACATTCTTGCTGTGTTGAAAACAGTCATTTCTTTTTTGTTTCTGTCATGTAACATCAGGCTGACAAGTGAAATGCACAGAAAAACTTAAAAACATATTTTTTTAGACGATAAGAGATAAACTATAACAAGTGATCTTGCAAAAATCAATAATAAACTCGTACTAAAAGAAAATGGGGAATCAGGTAAGTAATATAAACAAGTAGCAAAATGTAAAAACACTCCTTTTCCGAACTATTTATGCATTATTTATTGTTTGTACACGAATCATTTTCACTTATTAGAAATATTTAGCACTATAATAGAAAAGAATAGTTGATATTTGAACTACATAAAGTATGTTGTCAATTAACTGCTTTAGAATTATAATCAAATGGTATCTACATAAAATGAGGTCCATCACATAAGAGCTTTCGATAATGTACATACGGAGGGCTCAGAAGTCAATCAATGTAAGTCATTATGGTCTTGCCACCGATTGATGTGGTGTAGGTCCTATTGCAATGCTCATACTTTCAGTTAACAAAGCGTCCACGTCACTGCACACTTTGTCAACCGAAACTAGAAACATTGCAATGAGACTTACACTGCATAAATCAATGGCAAGACAATAATGACTTGTACCAATTAACTTTTAAGTCCTATATAATACACGTTTTATCGAATCACCTGCAATAGGTGTACAATAAACCAAAGAGACTACTTGAACATTCGTCCTCTCTACCCTTTCAACAATAGTATACACTATGATTTTCAAAAAATAATAATAACTATTATCAACGTCAAAATTGTTTTTATAATTAAAACTTATACCTAATCATCAATTATAATAAATTTAAACATTCTATATTGAGAATGTTGCCGTCAAACAATAAAATATATATCTACCCATTAGCCATTGTGATAAAATATCACTTGCAAATGCACATCTTTTTACTTTATTTTTTCTACTGTATCCTCATATTAAGAGACACAGGTCGTAGATACATATCAAATAAAATAACTGTATAAAGATAAAATCATTAGTGTACAACTGTTAAAGTATGAAACTACCAGCGTCCCCTAGATATTATACTAGGTAAAACTATACGTTCTTGGTAAACAAATAAAAGTAAGGTAAATAGTATATATCCCTGATAAAAAAATAGGCACATATATAAAATACTCTGAAATAAATGTCAAAATATTTTCTTAAAATAATTCTACCAAGATAATTATAATACAAAATAGTACTGAATGACTATGAATGCTGCGATTGCTGCATATTTTGAATCATTCTTCTCCCCCAATACGCTTCTAGGTCAAATGGCTCAAAATTCTTCAAAATAGCTGGTTCTTGCTCTTCATAGTACATGGCAGTATTTCTGTGCACTTCTGGTATACTTTGCTCCATGATTCGTGTATAAATTTGATCAGATCATCGTGTTGAGAACACATGGGTCTGTCAATTTGTGGTATTCTTGTTAAATTTGTAGGTCTTCTGTTGCTACCATTCATCGGTGCTGTGTTCATTCTTGGACCACTAATTAATACATAAAGAAAAATTACGAATTCTACTAATTTTTAGGTTAGTTCGCTTACCTCATACTGTACGAGCATAAACGTTTACAAATTTATTGTCAAATTAACTTTTCCAAATTATACAGGAAATTGTGTTGATAAATAAACCAGTTTCTTATTTTTATTAAAATGTTTATTAACTAAAACAACGGTAGATATTAACGATAACTGTAAGTGCAACCAAAACATTTCGAAACAAGCCGAACTATTACGAATTTTAAGATGTAGACGAACGCTTCTTATTGGAGGAGATTCAAAATGTTTAAATCAATAAACGCGGGAAAATCCTTTAATTATAAATTTTTATTCAAATTAAAATATTGATGCTTCTAAAATTGAGGGCTTCAAAGAACAATCAAAATCTTAAATTTATCCTTAATCTTTAAGGGCCAGTTGTACCACAGTCGATCATGCTGAACGTCGGTCAATTACTATAGAAACGATTTGCACAATCGTTGTCTGCACGACAATCTTTATACATAATCCTTAAATACATAATAATATACATCCTAGTTGCTTCAATATCACCTAATGAATAGACCACTTTATTTTTTCACAAACTAAATAAACAAAAACATAAATCATTATTTCAAGTCACAAAATTAATCTAAATTTCAATAATGTATTTATTTCTCATAGAATTAAAAAGACAATAATTAAATCTTACAATAAAAATAGAAGCAATTTAGTTTTTCATACCTATTAAATATTAGGTACTTAATATTTAGGGCCGATCTTATCATTATCCATTTAATTTATTTGATAGATATTTACTATAGAAATAATTGTTATAACAAACATTGTCATGGTAAAAATTCGTCAAGTAAATTTATTGGGAGATGAAAAGATCGGCCCTTACAATAACTAAATATATATATATGCTGGTTGCGATTGCTTTTGTTTATTAAAAATTTGATGCTCTTGATTTTTTATAAATATGAATTACAATAATTAATGTAGTACAAAAAAATGGGAGATAATTTATGAAAATTATTAGAAATAATTCTATCAGTTTATTGGAGAACCTAAATTATAGGTAACTGTAAAATATTTATTCGGAAGCGATTAAAACTGAATGAATAAGTTCTATTTATTTTCAGAATAGCAAAACCAATGATATCTAAACATATCTTAAGCATTACAAATTTAAAAAAAAATTACAAAAATTATTATGTGATTTATAAAATATATGCAACAAAATATTTGGCACGCTTATATTCATTCTTGAGTTTCCATGGCCTTTTTCTTCTTCTTTTTCTTTTTTTCACTGTTTGTTGCAGATTCTTCGGTTGACTGTGGTAATGTCGAAGTATCAGGTTTTTCGTCTTGTTCTTCCTTCACAGCTTTCTTATTCTTCTTTTTCTTACTTTTTTGTTGAGGCATTTCCTCTGTAAAATAATTAATGTAGAATGACATTTAAAATAAGTAACATAATTATGTAATAAAATGGGGCTGTGATTGTGAACTAGCAAGCTTACTGCTTGCCTAATAAACCAAATGGTTGGGAGTTCGAATCTCCCTGCAATCACGGACATTTGTGAATGTTGTTGAATCTTAAAAAGTAAAAGCAACGACTAGGTATGCTTACACTACCAGTTCCGGTGTGGTATGATCACTTAAGAAACAGGTGCTGGACATGGTCAGTACCCAGGAGGTTTAGATAACATTTGGGGGAACAACACATCCACATACTGATGCCATTGAATTAAAAACAGTTTCATGTGTGTATGACAAAAGTGACATGGCCAAAAAATTGTTAAGTGTGATAGTATGACAATATTAAAGTAACGTTAGTGCTGATTATGAAACCATCACTAATTATAATTCTAAAATCGGCCTTTAAGAGTTAAGCAATAATTATCAATGGTTGAAAACTAATATGAAAATAAAACAAATAAAAACTACACATTAAGTTGGAAAATATGTATAATAAATTAAGAAACATAAAATTGAAGTTTGGATATACATACCCACAGGTTCTTCTTTTTTTATCGTAGAGGTCTCCGGAATTTCTATAGATTCCTTCTTTATTTTCTTCTTCTTCTGTTTCGGCATTTCTGCATCCTCTTGTTTAACTTCATCAGTTTCAATTTGTAATGCATCTTGTGATTCTGAACGTTTTCTCTTTAATGTTGAATCGGCAGCAGCAGGATAATGTTTGACCTCACTAAAACAATAACGATAATAATTTAAGAAAGACATTAACTATAAACGTACCTAACACCTTGATATTTTGCAAATTTGGCCTGCGCTTTGCCAGTCCCACTTATACGCTTTAAGTTTCCTTCTTCTAATATCCTTAATCGTGCTTCTAGTTTAGCTTTATGTTCTGCACCTAAATTAAAGGAACTATCTTCACCTAGAGCATCTACACGAGTCGCTAATGATGCCTTTGCAGCTAACATTCGAGACATTTTTCCTTTATTTTTAATACTACTTTGTCCAATTAACTGAGCATGATAGATCAAGCCATACTTTGGAGTGTCTTTTTTTGTTTTTAAAGCACGAAACAGAGCCTTCTCTGCGCCTAAAATTTGAACAGTTGATGCAGGATGTTTTGCTAAATTGATCAAAGAACCAGCATGCGATATTAAACGAGCTCCAATCAATTCACCCACGAGTACCGTTAAATTTGGAGCCATTGCTATCATACGAGCCTTTAAATAATCATAAAGTTGAGTTCGATAATTTGAAATTTCAATGACTTGATCGCATAAATTTTGTATATTTATTATATCATCTTCCGATATTTCTGTTCCCATTGAAACTTCTGCAGCTTCTTTTATTTGTTCCTCTATATCTTCAGTTAAAATATCTGATAAATCGGAATTTGCAGCATTTTCACGTGTACCCATAGTTTTTACAACTTTGACAAATACATGATTATCAGTAACAATTTTTCCCAATTCTGGAAAATGCCAACCGTACCATTCACGGCATCTCATTATGTAGTTATTTAACTCTTTATCTAGATCATCTAATAAAGAAATCGCTTGGATAATCATGGTATCAATTTTATCAGGCGAAAATTTTAATTTATACCTAGACAAGGAATGTGCTAAACCTAAAGCCATAGCCGTCATTTCCTTTTTAGGTAAACCAGCTAGTAAACTATCTGCCTGCGATCTAATGCATCTCATTAATTCTTGGACAGCCGTGTTTGAAACACACTGTAAACTCAATTTGTCCTTAATTGCATTTCCTAACTTAGCATCCGCAACTAAAAGCTGTTCTTGAAGATCATTATCGACTACCCTTTTTAACATTTTTTTAAGACCTTTAGCTAGTTTGCCTTCGACTGCTGCCGTTGTCGCGGCCAAAGCTTCTGTTGTGTCGGCAAACTTCTCGAAGTGTTTAAGCATGACGCTAAAATTATAATTATTACAACGTACATTATTACATTAATTATTAAACGTACACTTTATTGGCAGCTTCGGGCGTTTCGAACTCATGATATAAATTTTCTGTTTTCTTTAACTTGGAGTCATCAAGCAACTAAAGGCGAATTTAGGGTTACGATTAAATGTATAAACTTATAACTAATTACTTGCCTTAAATATTGCGTACCCCGCGGCCGTTTCGAATAAAATTAACATTTTTTTACACTATGGTTCTTCTTCAATATTTTATAAATATTTGTTAAATTCAAACAAACATAACCAAAATCTGATGCACGTTGTTCAACGAAAACGTGCTAAACAGTATAGGATTCTTCTCACACTACAGCGCCGTCTTTTGTTACAATATAAAACTATATTTTGTAATAAAAATAAAATAATATAAAAAAACAAAGTTACCTAACACCAATTACTTAATATCAATTTAATAATAATACAAGTATTTAACGATAATTATGAATTTTCACATAGCTATTATATACTGTGGAGATAAAATAATGCAATAAACATTATAACATACCTGCACCAGGTATTCTTAGGTACATGTTATTTAAATGTTTGTGATTGAAAACAAGGAATCTGCTACAAATCCATTTTATTATAAATAACAAACATAATAATATACAATTACATCATATTAAATTATACATTAAAATTTATTGCAATTTTTAATAATTAACATCCATTAAAGTTTTCACATCAGTCGAATCTGAAAGTGTCTGTTCTCATTACTCATTAATGTATTTGCTCGAACCATTATCTAAAATCAATAATTATAAAATAGTTTGATTTGCAATAATTATATCATCTATTACCTACCTGTAAATGTTATTATCATTTTTTGGATACGTAAATGGTCCATACATGAATTGTAGATTATCAGCTTCAACTATTGAAACCATCGGCTTGGGTGCGGCTTTGTTGGAGTCCCTACTGTGCTCGATGCTTCGTGCGACTTGCTTCTTGAACGCCTTTAGGGGTGTGTTTGAAGAAACGGTCAGCGTAGTAAACGAACGCACAAAAATCAGTGGATCAATAATTCAACGACATAACCTCATTTTGAAAACAAATGTATTAAAAGATGTCTCAGTTTTCTGGTCCAGAAATTAAACATTCTTTAAGAAAATTAGATTATCCTTTATGTGCAAAAGAAGCAATTATTAAAATAGGTAAGTTAAAAATTTTAATTTTGAGATGTATGTATAAATTAGTGGACCCTGATTTGTTTGAATATTTATTTAATGCTTATTTATATGTTACATTTTGTTCTTGCAGGACAGTTATTATGCAACCGAACTCCAAGTTTGAAGCACATGGATTTAGCTTTAGATTTAATGTCCGAATTAATTTTTTGTGAAGTAGATAGACGTGGTAATAAACGACAACATCCCTTATCTGCTATAGATGAACTGCAACTTTTAGAAGTGTTATATGATTTTTTCATAACACGGCAAATGAAACGTCTAGAAATGCTGTGTTTTTGTCCCTATTTAGTGGTACAACAGCTGCAATGAGACTGACAATCTTAAGTAAATTAGCTTCGGTTGCAATTGCTATACCTTCACCTTTAGTATTAGTGTCGGCAAGTACTTGGATGCAACAACTTGGAAATACCTCTTCTAACAGCAATTATTTAGCAAAGGCACTAATCAAAGATTACTTCATTTTAACACGCAACGTTATACCAAAACTAAAACTGTTACCACGTATTGCTCCGCAGTTTACAGCAAACTTCTTAACTGCCATTGCTAGTATATATTTTGTAGATGGAAAAAAGGAACCTCTCGCGTTTCCACCGCAAAGTTTATTAGAAATCGTTACCTTTTGGGTAAGTCATTTTACTATGCAAAATTAAAATTATTTCATTGCGATAATCGTGACTTTCATTAAGTATGTACTTATTGTTATTTGTTATATGTGCAGATAAAAGAAAATTGTGGATTATGCATAGCGGCACAGCAAATGCAGCCTTCTTTACCTCTTGGTGCTATTGCCATGGAAGCCACTACACCTATAGCTGGCCTTTTAAATTGGTGCATATTGGCACCAATCTATAACCAAAAATCGGAATTATATGGACAATTACATTTGGGTTTGCTCACCAGTATATTGGAAGTGCCTGTAGTGATACCTGCTCGTGCCATTTTAGCAAGTAATTTAATATTACCTGTAGGAAATATATTAAAATATGTTGCCAATGTTCAAAGTAAATCCGAAAATGAAGAAAGTAGTTTATTAGATGACGTCAATTTACAACTCAGTTTAGATAGGTTTGCACAAGCCGTACAAATTGCTCTGTCTGCCAATTGTGTTTATGGAAATATAGAGGACTTATTTGTTAATATACAACCATTACCACAGAATAGATTGTTACAGATTGTGATTCGTACTCATACAAAATAAATTTTTTAATAAAAAAAGATCAGTTTAATAAATTTAAATTTTTATTATACATAAAATGGCTATGGAAACAAGACCATTTCAATTGCAACACTGCAAGGTGTAATTAGTTTTAAGTATGTTAATCTGTGATTAAGCTAATTATGTTAAACAGTTCAGGCTGATATGGTCAATTTAAGTTCATCAAATTCCCTAATTATGTATAAAGCAAAAGTAAAAAGATTTCACTGTGGCTAACCTACTTATTTCTCTTTTAAAAATATAATACTTTTACATTAATTATTACAAATACATATTCTTATTTTACTTACTATTTTCTATGATTACTTATGATACTTGTAGTTAAATTAAACGTGCGCTTATGCATTTTTGAATTTAACCCTAGATCGTTAAACATATTTTAAATAGATACTGTCCAGTTTTACATAGAAGGTTTAGGAAATTAAGACTTTGAAATTATTATATACATGTGTAACTCGAAATGCTCCATTTAATTTAATATCTCGTTATCAAATATTCATTAATTGCATACATGTTGCTTCTGTTTAAAATTGGACTTAAATTACTATAGGATGATAGAAGACATTTATTTCTATCACTCCAGTTTTATAAATTCCTATTTTGTACAGAATTGTATTTATTCTTTTTTACGATGTTTTCAATTTGTGATTAAACCTGTCTCCTAGTACTTATATGTTGAGTATGCCAAGAAAAGTTTGAAATTATCAATGCATATTACTTAATGTATATAGATAAGCGGTTATAAATTCAAGGATTTGTATGATAAAAAGATTTTAGTAATTTCAAAAGAGATCAGTTATTTTAGTAAATGATTTATCTTCATTTAGAATTGTGAGAAGTATGGCTAGTATAATTAAGAAATTAATTAGCACACCTAAGGCACCTAAGCCTGTGGCACCTTACAAGTAAGCCATATATTCCTACATAACTGAATTATTCATCATATGTATAGATAAATTGCGTTATATTTGAAATATGTAATTTTCTTATTTCAACATATGACTTAACATTTATTTTGTTGATATTTTTATTTCTAGCCAGGCAGTTCTCGTAGATAAGACACTTTATGTGTCGGGAGTTTTAGGTTTAGATAAAAACTCTATGAAGTTAGTGGATGGAGGTACTGTTGCAGAAGCAAGGCAAGCCCTAACAAATTTGGGATATATTCTAGAAGCAGCAGATTCCAGTTATGAAAAGGTTGTTAAGGCCACCATTTTGTTGCAAGATATAAAAGATTTTAGTGAAGTTAATGAAGTTTACAAAGAATGCATGTAAAACACAAAGTGCTAATGATTTACGATTTATATTTTCTTCTTGTAGTTTTTAATTCCAATTTCCCAGCACGCACTGCTTATCAAGTCGGATCTCTTCCATTAAATGCTAAAATCGAAATTGATGTTATTGCCGTTTCTGGACAAGTTACTACCGTTACAGATACAATTAATAGTAAAATTTAGTTTATATTAAATATTATCATTTTTATTTAATAAGTTTAATGTGCTTACAATTCAATTTGTGCATTATTAGAAATTTCAAACGACTAAATTCTATTAACAGTTAGCACATTTTCTTTTCATTTTAAAAGTATTAGGTGAGATTCTTAACTTCTACGGTTTCAGAGTTTGTCTAATATAGATTGTAAAATGTACGTTGTGTAAAACAAAATTTATCGCTGTAAATTGTGTGTTTAATTTTTCTATCAATTTACTTACAATTAGAAAAATAATTAAGTGCAATAATACTAACTCAATACTGAATTAAAAGCTATACCTTATTACGTGGAAAGAAATAGTTAAGCCGCTTGCTGCAAATTTCTGTTTACGCATAACAATGAACGTTTTAAAAATATGACCTTAGTCGAATATGGGGCATTTTTTGTAAGGAGTAGCTTAACTATTTCTGCTCGCTAAATAAAGATTATTATAGGGTATTAATGCGAGAAAATATAATTTATTAGTAAAGAAAAACTAAATTAAAATTGATGTACTTATTGTTATCTTGTCTCTACACCGAAAGGTAGAAGAGGATCGGATTATGTATTTATGTTATTTTATTCAAGTAGACGTTTCTATAGAATTTACAATATACTTAAAAAACTATGGAAATGTTACTAAATGTTGTTAACAAATGACTATTTCAATTATCTCTTTTGTTTTTTCATAATCAAACACGACAGTTATTTCAAGTATATTTTCCTTTACTCAACTTTTGAAATATATATTTTACTATATTCTATTAATTTTATGTCCTCTAAAAATTGAGATAAATTTAAAATTATCAACTTTGATATTTACCAGATAAACAACTGTATAAAATCAAGGTTTGATACGATTTAATAGTTAAAGTAGATAAATTATATAAGTGAATTGTTTATTATTTAGAATTGTAGAAGATATGACGAGCATAATTAAGAAGCTGATTAGGACGACGAAGGCGCCTAACCCAGTGGGACCTTACAAGTAAGTTGTACCTTTATTACCCAAAATCTTTCAGACACATTTTTGACTTAATTTGGCTTTTTATTTTCAGTCAGGCAGTTCTCGTAGACAGGACACTTTATGTGTCGGGAGTTTTAGGTTTAGATAAAAACTCTAATAAGTTAGTGGAAGGAGGTACTGTTGCAGAAGCAAGGCAAGCCCTAACAAATTTGGGATATATCCTAGAAGAAGCAGGTTCCAGTTATGAAAATGTTGTTAAGGCCACCATTTTGTTGCAAGATATAAAAGATTTTGGCGACGTTAATGAAGTTTACAAAGAATGCAAGTAAGACACGACGCAATGATTTAAAATTTAAGTTGTGTTTTTACAGTTTTTAAAACTAATTATCCAGCACGCACTGCTTTTCAAGTAGGAAATCTTCCGTTATGTGCTAAAATTGAAATAGATGTTATCGCCATTTCTGGAGAAACTACTGTAGTTAATAGTTCAAATAACGGTAAATGTTGTAGATTTTAATTTATATCGAGGATTCAAATTTTTGTATACATTAAATTATATGATTAAATATAAATTATACAGTAAATAAAAAACTAATTAAAATTAAATGTTTTGTGTTATTGAAGGAGGGGGGCTCGCAATGACGTATAGACAACGACCAATCGAAATGAAAGAAGTTGGCCGTTTGTGTATAAAACAAAGTTTCTATTTTAAAGGTTATGTTTTGTGCTTTTATTTTTATAATACAAAATAATAATATCGTTTAGGATTTACATTTTAAAGGGATAAAAATTGATCGTTATGGACACGCTTATTACTTCGCCCTCGAAGTTGAATAAATTGGACCCTTTTAAATTGCCTATGTGTAATGGAGCGGTCACTTTAAGTGAGACGTCTTTGAATTCTGGCATTTTAAGGAAAAAAGAGAAATTATTAGACAATCCTAATTTGTGGCACAAAATTATTGCAAGTTAAATAGAATAGTTGATATTCCTCTAGCTTGACTTTCTATATGATTGTTTCTAGGTGCGAAATGGAGCTATGCTAACTAAAGAATTTGTTCTAAAGACTATTTTAAATAGCATTCATGCTATGGATTTTATACCCGTTAAGTATCATACGAAATCAGGAAACTCCATGTTCTTTGTGAGAAACTGTAAAGGTGCCATTGAAAAACTGTTCAATCAGAATCTACTCGTTATGAATCCGCAGAATAAAGGTGATCCGGTCGGTGTGGCTTTTCTCTTTAGAGATCATTTAATTATTTGTACAAATTTTAGCTTAAATTAACAATTATTTTGGCTTATTCTAACACTGCAGAGTTTGTTGTCAATGTTCAGGAAAACATTTTATCAGTGTTAAATAAAAGGTATAATACTTCAACAAGAACATTAAATTTAGAGCTTTTTTATAAAGATCCAGGTACGTTTTTAATTTGCTAGTATTTTATCATCAATTTAATTCTGTGATTATTGTAGATTTGACTGAATTTTGTACACTTTCACAACCAAAAATTTTATATTTTGTTTTATATTTATGTAAACAGTTTCAAATACAAACTCTGAAATTATCTAATAACGAGATCAATATTTTGAGCCCGATAGAGTCAATTTGGGGGATGAAAGGTTTGACAACTCTTGAATTACGAAATAATTTGGTAAGTATAATGAAACATCTAAACGAATACCTCTCGACAACAAACAGTTTCTTATTCTCCAAACTTAAACATTTGCCCTAATTAACCTTCCCTTTAGCAGACACCTCCCAACAACGTCAATATTTTCTACTCCCACAGTTGTCCGTTATTGGAAGTTTTCACTGTAGATACTTATTTAATGATTTCAATTTTTTGCAAGATACTTTAAATTTTAGATTGATAATATAAGGGAGTTGGATATTTTAAAATCTATGCCAATAACGGAGTTGAGTTTAGATGGAAATCCTCTATGCAGTTCGTATGATGAATATTCTTACATGCAAGCCATTAAAGAAGTTTGCCCAAATATCGAAAAATTAGTATTGATTTATTTTTTAAATATTTACTACATAATATCGATATAAATATTTTAGGATGGTGTATTATTAGGTCAAAATGGATTTCTAGCATTCCGTAGAAATTTTTTGTGCAACATGGAAGGACAAGAATTGATCGACCAGTTTCTTCAACATTATTTTACTTTATATGATGGTCCTGATAGATCTATATTAGAAGGTCTTTATCATAAAACTGCCATGTTTTCACTTACTTGTCGTTATTTATCGCGACAGAATTCATCTCCAACTGCTAAGTAGGAATTGTTTCCATAATAAAACGATGTAGAATACTGTTAGATTGTTTTGCAGTTTAGCACGTTATATGTCGTTGCAACGCAATTTAAAGTCATTATCAGATCTGGCAAAGAGCGAAGAAAATCTTGTACAGGGAAATCAGAACATTGTAAAAATATTGTGTTATTTACCACCTTCCGAACATGATCCTTATACTTTTACTGTTGATATGGTGTATTATTCTGTAAGTATTATGATGTTTTCTGCTGACAAGTTAATTACGTCTCTATTATTTAGGAAAATGCCGCTATATTAACTGTAACTGGCGTTTTTCGAGAAATTGCCAAAACTCTGTTGGATGCTGAACGAATATTGGGCTTTAGTAGAACTTTTGTTTTAATGAAAACGAACAATAACGAGTATAATATTTTAAACGAACAATTATGTGTTAGCAATGCAGCTACGATTCAGCAACAATTGGCATTTAAGGTTGTTAGAGTGACGAAAAATTATATTCATCATTTTCCAGCAGTTGAGACGGAGAAACAAAAGACTGAAATGATAGAAGCATTAATGTTATTGACAAATATGACTAACGAATGGTCAAAGAAGTAATACATTTTATTCATTGTGGGTTCTTGTTATAGGTTGTTCTGTTGCAGGTGTTTAACTGAATGCCAGTATGATTTACGAAAAACTTTAGAATTTTTTGTGAAATTATATAAAGCCGATAATATTCCAGTAGAAGCTTTTCAAACCGAGGTTGTGGAGTAATTTGTTTTACATTGTCTTTTGTATAATAATAATTAATTGTAAGCTTATTTGTTGGTAAATTTAGATATGTTGATATTAAATAGGTTTCAATAAATACCCTTTTTTATGATATATCACTTTTAATTTTCATTTAAGATTGTTGTTGTTCCAAGTTTTTTAATAGTTCTATATTTGGTCTTGTAGTTCATGCTTTTTTATAGCTAGTATCTTCATAATAAAATCACCATTAGTATTTAATGATCATATCTTTAAATTTTCTGTGTTTAGTATGCTTACTATAATTTATGGAATGTATACAAAATAGATTTCGATACACATCGTCAATAAATGGTTACTATATGATGACGTTTCACACAATTTTGTCACATCGTACTTTGTATTTTTACAGATCTAACAAATTGTAGTCTTTATTTTATACCATCTAATATGTGCGCAAGTAAATTATCGATAGAATATATTGCTTTTCAAACATAGAACTGAATTACAAATATACAATCTAGTAACATTTTAATGATGACGTGTATTAACAGGCCCTTTGGATAGACTATAGGAATGTTATTTGACTTGCTAACATCTGAATGCAGAAAAGACACGGAAGATGAATTGATCACTACTATTGAAGGATATGTTTAGGATATTCAACAAGCAAATCATCTTTCTTGAAATTTTTCTTAAGCAATATTTACGATTGTAATCAGTGGCACCTGTTATTGTTAATGTAGGCATAGTTGATTGATGTAAAATTTTCTAATTTAAACAATTGCAACAGATTCAGTACACATTGAAAAGATGTTAATGTTATGAAAAATTACCTACTACTTTTCTAAATATAAAAGAATGCAGAATGAATTAAATAAATGATATTAATGAAAAAATGTACTTTTAAATTTTTACCTACCAATAAGCCAAAAAATTAATCGGAGGTTTTATCCCAATATATAGATACTTATGTTTCATTAATTTGCAGTTATAACTGGGTATATAAAATATCCTACCACGTTTTCTAAAGCAAAAATAATTTATAATTTAATTTATCTTTATTCCTAAGTTTGATAAAGTCTGGATCAACTTACAGTTCTATTAATTTACAAAATACTACTCGAACTTATCATAAATTAATTATTTTGAATTCTTTTTGTAAACTATAGCTATCGTTATTTATTTATTTTATAAATTGCTTGGTTTGGTGGCTTATTAGCCACAATTTTATTATTGTAACGGCATCTGTATGTGGAGGTGTGCGGTGTTCCCGAGGTGTTATCCTCCTGAATACTGATGGTGTCCAGCACTTTGTTTTCTAGGTGATCACACCACACTGGTGCTGCTAATGTAGTATAGGTGCCTAGTCGTTGCTTCCCTTTTTTTAATATTCAGAAACGTCTATTTATTGCAGGGAGATTCGAACTCCCGACCATTTTGGTTTATTAGAAGAACGTTTAGCTCTGTAGAGCTCGTGGCTCCGTTATTTATTGTACTATGAGGTTTATAAATAAAACGTACCTATTCTGATGAATACATTCTGTACAATTTACAGAAAACAGTTAAACTTACGAAATACGTACCGAAATTTAACATTAAAAACAAGAAAAAATATCTACCTTGCTCTGGGCTTTACCTCTGGGCTGACAATGAGTTAATAACAAAACTAAAGAAAATAAACAAAATATGAAGAACACGTTACACTGTGTTTTTCAGCGTCTTTACTTATGCAACAAATCAGTCTCATTGGTGTTCTTTATAAATAATATAAAATACCTACTGAATTTAATATTTAAATTTTGAATAAGATTTTAAATTTTAAAAGTTTTATACAATACGATATAATTTACCTAACGTTATTATGCGATCTGGAAATTAGGTATTTTGTCTAGTGTTTATCGTTAAATTTGTATAACGTACGGTGATTTGTTCGGAAAAAGAAGATTGCTGCCTAAAACACTATCTGTAGTCCAAGAGATTTTAGTATATTTCGGATCGCCTTTAATGTATGTCGCGCGCACTGTCGGTTTAGTTGATTTAATTTTTGCTTTCTCGTATATTCATTCCTGTTAGGTATTTACTTACATCGGTGAATGTTTTAAAATAACCTAAACTAAACGTATAATTTTGTATGTATTTTAATATATTGTGTTGTGTTTGAATAGAAGTGTTTTCGGACTTTCATTTTAAAGATAAATATGTAGGTATCGGTTAATTCGCTCTCGTGTTGTGGGTTTTGGAGGTTTGAAATTTGAACATCAGGACTTTTTAACGGTCAAGCAAGTCGTACTCATTAAGCTGTACCCTAAATTAATTCTTACGTTAACAAATCTAAATAGCTTTATTTTCTATCAAAATTCTTTAAAATTATTTTATCGAACTTGCAGAAATTACGTAGGAATTGATGTATTGTATGAATTATTTGTTGTTTCGACTTGAACGATAGATATATATATATATATGTATAGGTAATAACATTATGTTATAATGTCGATGTATCATTATGCATATGCTGTTCATATATTTTGGGGTAGTATAAAAGGACCAATTTTATTACTAAACGTACGTACCGCGTACCCCGTAGGGACGTACCTACCTACGTATCTTTAGGATTGGTAAAAATATTTAAAATAGTAATGTCTATATTTTAAGACACAGGACGTTCTCAAGCGTTCTTGTATGTTTTCGTAAAATGAAATGAATTTTATTAAACTTTCACGGCAGAAATAAATATTACCATTCAAGTTTATTGTGAAAATTAGGTGCATTTTTTTAGAATGGACATTTTTTTAAATTAAAAAAATGTTCATTATCGTTTTGTATATAGGTTATATAATAAGGATACAATTATTTGACCGAATTAATATTTTTCTTTTAAAATTACCACTTTGAAGACAACTCTAAACAGAGTTGAAATATACGGTGTTTCTTAATTGTTCCAAGTTTATTATTGACTTATTACCATAATTTTAAAAGAAGTCATATATTTTTTATATACGTACTTATCATCAGTTTTACCATTAGAAGTTTATGGTGATAAACAGCAACTGTTTTCATTACAAATTTTTTCTCCAAAATGACAGAGGGCGTAGCTATACCAATTTAAAGTAAAAAACAAAAAGTGCTAAAGGTTTATCTTGGAAATCTTTTATCCAAGTTGGATGAAATTTTATACTATATTGTAAAATAATATAAGTCTAATTAGACAAACGATAATAAAATATATACTCCGGGTTCTTATCGTTAGAGTAAAAATAATGCCGACTTCTGCACTTTGTGATACAAGCATGTTTTAGGGGTAGGTATATTCTGTACCACAATACTGTATATACTAACCACAATAAATGTCAGAGCCATTTCGGAACCGCCCCCTAATTCAAAGTAACCCTTTTTTAACTCTCGGGGCGCGTTATAATATCTAGAAAATGACAAAAAATCTTCCGGAGACGTATACACAATACGTCAAAATAAGCTTTTCCCCTGCGCTCCCCTACCGAGATATCCAAAGTTGAAAGTGAAAATCAATTTCTTTAAATAATAGGTACTTTCGTTTTTTTATTAAAATTAATCATGTTTGGTTTAAATTCCTAATAAATGAAATATTTGAAAACAATTTCCAATCACACTTCTCTTTAGTGGATTAATTTCAAAAAAAAATTTTAACTTTATTACCGGATTTCCCTGACATTTCAGAATAAAAAAGCCCCCCATTTCTCTCCCATTTTCCGTAAAATGAACCATTTTCGAAAAAATCACATTTAAAGGTGCAACGTTAGTTTAGGGGCCTGGGTTCTAATATTCTAAGGACCGGTTTTACAATTATGAGATATACGTTAGATAAACTATTCCTGGAATAACTTTCATGGAAATCATTGTCTCAAGAAACGTTTCCATGGCAGTTATTCCAGGAATAGCTGCTATTCTGCAGTAATCTTACACTTTCCTATCACAAAATGTTCTATCAAAGCATGAAATTTTTAGGGTATACCCTGAACTAACCACAATAAACGTCAGAGCCCTTTGAAAATCACCCCTTAATTTCTCCTCTTAAGTTTTCTCTGGGACACCGGTATATATTATGTTCTACTATTACATTATGTATCACGAATTTGATAATTGTTTTTTACAATTAAGTAGATCGTTTCGAACTTTTGAATTCACTTAAGTATTACCAAACAAATTTTTACAAACTCATTCATCGACCAGTTCGTTTTAATTTAAAATATCTAACAATAAAGTTAATTGTACGTTTTTTTTTTTTTAGTACAGGTAATCACGTAGGTACTTATAAAAATAATCACCTAAGTTATAAATGCAAAAATATCCTACCTATCTATCCAGAAAATATTTAATTATAGGATTTAATTTTTCGCAATAAATTTCTATTCGATCAACAATTACAAAATAATTTCGAATTCTCACATATTGCGATTTATTTTTGAATGGCATTACACTGTAAATATTTGAAATCACTAAATTAGGTCGGTAATGAGATTTACAAACGTCCATGGATGCAGGAGGATTCGAACCTCCGACCGTTAGTTGCCAGACGAGCTTTAAACTCGACTATATCGATCAACTCCATTTATTATTAGATATAAAAAACATCAATAAGTATTAAATGTCTGTTAAGTCCTACTAATAGTAGGTATTTTGAATTTTGTTCCGTTTGATGATTTTAGTAAATATAAAATAAAAACACGAAATTGTTTACGCCTACATTGTAAAAGTAAAGGATTAATTCGTTTGCTATTTATACTGTATGCTACTACTAATTAAACTAAACAATTTTATTCGAGTATAAAATAATTATATAATTAAATAATAATACAGGCAATATGCATTTTAATAGATATTTTTAAAACTTGCATGGAAAGATAAATGGACGGAAATAAACAAGACTGTAGATGGCGTCAGAATTAGTCGATTGAATTTTGTTGATTTTCGCCATGTAGTGCTTCTATAGTATTTTCCATTTCTTCAATATCTCGATGTTCTTGAATGTCGAATTCTAGTTCTGGATGCATTTCTTCAAGATCCGACTCGGGATCTTGCGTAGATTCTATTCGTTGTTCTAATATTGCATCCGCGGCGGCCTCCCATAACGTTGGAGAACTAAATAAAATTGTCATTTTTTAATACTTTATATTTTAATATTTTGTTCGAAGATCTCTTTTTTATAGAATAAATAAATATAAATAGGTATCTAGTAAATATAAAGATTTCTTTAAGAAAACATTTTGGCGGCAATAAAGAATTTAAAAAAAAACATTTTTGTTAGGTATTGTTTTTAATTAATCCAAAAAAACATAGAAAATAATAATTTCGTTATTATTTAAAATTAATCATACATAAATCAATATAAAAAAATGTATATAGATACCTATACTTATGTCATAAATAAGTAAATTATAATCAATTAATTTTATTATTTATTGAAACGTAAAAATATTTTAATAATACAAATATACTTGTAATACAAATATTTAAAATATAAAACTTAATCTAAACCACAAAAATAATATCTATATATTGAATAAAGGTAACTCCAAATTTATACAAATGTTGGTTGTTTATTACTTCTAAAAGTTCTCTATGTACAAAATTCAAAATAGCGATTCTGTCTATTGTTTCTCAAAATAGTTCCAGAAAAATTAATAGGAAAGTATTAGTAGCAGGTTTTATCGATAGTGATGTAAGTAAACAAAACATAGAAATATAGAAATACCTACCCACTATTTTAATACATACTTGCTTAAATTGTTTTGAAACCCAAATCGTTGTTAATCATCTAAACGTTTCTTTTTATAATCCAAAATATTGTCTATAGCTTATTATAGGTATATACAATATATGTATACCATCAAATTCTTGTCATCCTATAAAAATTAGCAGCTTAGAACTTACACTGTTCCTATAAGTAAATACTGAATAAATTCAAAATGCAATAAAATGACATTTCTTTAATCAAATAGATACAATATTTTGAAAAAAGTTATTTTATTCTTATTTGTAATACTTCGGCCAACAAATGTTGTACTGTTAAATAATTTAATTTTTTACATTGTGACGTTGTTCTTTTTAGCTACATAAGTACAGTCAAACTCGGTTAGAACGAAATTGACGGGACAGCCACGTTATAACCGATACTCGTTGTAACCGAGAATGAAAAATTGCAGTTGAAAAAAATTTATTTACATATGGAAAATAAGTGCATTTTCTATTAAATTTTAAAAAAGACGTTATTATAGTGGTTTGTTTGTTTATATATATATGTGGTTGGATTTGTTTATGTTACGGAAATTAATACGGACAATTTCTGACATATAGAAAAATTTGCAGGGTTGTTATAGTTATGTGGGCGAGAAATATTTGTAGTTGTTAAAATGTCAAGTGTCGCGCATCGATATTTTTATTATAGTCGTCGTAAATAACTTAGCAGTGGATTAACGACAAAACGACATTTTTAAACTTTTTGCTCCTTATATCCGAGAACCGGGTTCTCAGTAAACGGGAATTTCTAGCATTGATTGAAGTAAAAACATTACAGTAAAAATTAACAACATCCGTCATTTGAAATGCGAATTAATAGATATCTAACAATTATTACTATTAAATTAATATTAATGTTTCCTTGAATCTATTAAGTCTTAATTAAATGGAGGAGCGTTAGCTAAATTTAAATTCATTGGTTTAATATAGTCGCAACATAATTATTACTACAAATGTGTTGTTGAAAATTGACGACGTACTTATGTATATGTATTTCATTCTCAATAATTTGTATTATTTCAATTATTACCGATCTATTACTTTAGATATATTGTCATCTAACAAAGCCATCGTTTAATACGTGTAATAGATTTGAAGCTACCCATATATGGGATTGAAAAAATGTTGGGTGTTTTTAAAAACAAAAACAAAAATCAAAACTCTTCAGTTCTTTCAGGTACGTTGCTTAGAAAAACACTCACATCAGACCACTTACTCCTCCTTTTCGGGCTCCACATCCGACGGAGGCTTCCGAATAAGAGCAGCTTCTGCTTCGAGATCGTTTTCTATTTCATCTAAAGTTTGCTCGATATCTTCTATTTCTAATTTATCGTTAATGTTTTCTCCTAATGGCGTTGTAGTCTCTTTAGCGGCACCTTTAATCTCGTGAACTTTTTCAATCACAGTTTGTTTGGCATTTTCCGCCTTCGAAGCTAGTACCGTTTTTGCTTCGGAAACGGCCTCCACGACGTGATCACCGGCTTCGTGTAAAGTTTTTTCGGCAGCATCTTCCAAATCGTCAATTTTCTCTCCGACCTCGTCTTTTTTATTGGTTATTGCGTTCCCCACTTTGCTTATCGTGGATTCTATGTCATGTCCGACTGTTTCTAAAGTTGTGCCTACTGCATCCTTCACGTGTCCAATTCCGGTTGTAAATCCATCTTTTGCCGATTCTGTCATACCTGAAAATTAATAATGTACTTAAGTGCTTTTTCATCGTAAGAAATTGTCGAAAGTGTCGAAGACGTATTTCAGCATTTTTAATACGTTTTTAGTTTACTTTTCCCTCTGCACTATTGGTCAAAATATTTTTTAAAAGAGGATCCCATCGAGATACCATCACGAAATTGAGCACTTATATTCTCAATTAGTGTACAAACAACATGTATTGTTTTCAAAAAAAAATTAAATTTTTCGATTTTTTGATGCGGTACTTTATACCCATAATATAGATTGTGTTGAGTTGTGTTGTCTGTTTTATTCTATTTATTTTATAAAAAGTTGAAAAATAACAATAATAATTGTAAATAAGAAATAATAAACAAACTTTAATAAGTATAAAAATTCGAAATTTTTCGAAATTAACACTGCCTTAATATTATTTCATTTTTTGCATAAAATGTTAATAAATACGTCGTATCAAGTGTATATGCGAACCATAAAATAACATTAGTATCCAAGGGTAAAATTGTTAATTACTTCCTTGAACTATTTAACAATGTATGTATGGAAATTTATTATTGCGATAGCGTGCAACTGTACTTATGCATATCTTTTTTTTTCCGTTTATTTTGTATTAAATTACTATTTTTTGCGAGGTGGTAATTATAGCATCATAAACTTAGATACACATATCGTTACCACCCTCGATTAGTATAAAAGCTTATCTTTTGAAGGTTTAATCCGATCACGTGTTTGCAAAGACGAAATTGTATTCTTTTACACGAATTTTATTCACCTACCACGTAAATTTATCGAATAAAATTTTTTTTTGATAAATTTACATTATTCCATAGAAGTAGATTTTTGTTTAGATTTGTAAATTAATAAATAATTCGGTTGTTGCGTGCACAGACGAGCGCTTAAAATTCTCATATATATCTAACCATTATAATATTAAATTGATAAAGAAGCTTAATGCTCGTTAACGGCCATTCCTCTTCGCGGAATATAAAGATAAATATCGTCCTTTTAGTAATAATTAGATACATCCACCTATTCGAGTAACGTGATAGTAATTCAAGGGGTTGTTTCTGGAAAACATTGGAGGTCGACGATATTTATGACGTGTCTACAGCCTTTAATTTAGTCTATTTCAGTTTACGACTGAATAATTAACAATTTGGGAAAGTTTGGACTGTTTCTATTGTTTTAAGAAATCGAATCGAAGTAATTTACATGTTATTTATAAAAACGTGTTTCGATAATTCCCATATGTAGGTGGGTATGTAGCTACTTATAAAATTGTTTTAAAGAAATTATTGATTAGATAATAATTTGTTTTTTATTTTCGAAATTGCTTTTTAAAGCAACAGAGAACATAAGGTTTTCTTGTTACCTATGTATATATTTGATTTAAAAATATATTTGTATGCGTGTATACATGATGGGTATATGATTATGTACCTACTTACTCACCTATGTATCTATACAATATTATATTTATATTTATTTTATTACATATTTATTTAATTTTCTTTACGCACGTATACAGGGTGTTTACATATATATATATATATATATATATATATATATATATATATATCTAATCTAATTAAAAATTATGTATTTCAGTGTTTCATATAATTTTTTTGATTCATGATAACTTTCATAATTCATTTTTAGTTATTAAAATTTATAAAATCAATTTTCACATTTTTACTTAAAAAAACAAACAATAAAAATGATTAACAGAAAGCGTTGCGTTGTGATAATTACAATTGAACACCATGAATATTTGTGAATGTTCTTAATTTATTATGAGTAGGTAGGTACCTATATATGAAAATTGTAAAAACTTATATAGAGAATTCTATCGCTAATGAATAATGAATCAATTTAAAGTCAAGAAATAAACAAAAACTAAAAGATATTAACTACTTACTAAAATATTGTTTAATATTTATGGATCTAATCTGTAACAAATATGTAATTTTTACAGGTCTGCTAACATGTTATTATCACGAAAATGTATGAAAATCTCGTTTGTGTGTGTTAATTTTCTTACAGGTCTATAAAAATTACAGGTTTGTTACAGAATACACCCCTAAATAATCATCAAAAACAAAAAAAAAGTGACTAGTTACCTTATATGTACTTGTAAAACTTTAAAAATATCGACTTTATTTTAACAACATAAATAATTAAATATATATATAGATATGTAGCTATATTTATATATAAAATTAGACATTCGTGTAATAATTGTTAACAAAGCATCTGACACTTAACACAGCTATCTTCATTTTATTATTTAACAAAATTTTCGTTATACATCAAAGATAATACCATTGTAGATATAAGTACAACAAGGTGTTTGGATATTCCTAGGTCAAAAAAGTGCAATAGAAACAAGAGCAATAAGAATGTTATACGCCCTCAAAGATTGGCCAAGAAATATTCAAACACTCCGAATACGCAAATATTTAAAAAGCAATCCGGAAAATGAAAAACAAAACGATGCGATGCGGTCGATGAGTTGCTAAACGAAAAATCGATTTCATTTTTTATTCTATGTAATGATAAAATAATAGATAGGTAGTTATTTGAAACACGGGATGGTGCTTAACACCTTAATCGAAAACTACCCTTATCGCACATCGCAAACAGCAATATTTCTTTTAAATATACTTATGTAAGTATGTATAAAATTTAAATTTTTTATCGGCTCGCTAGATCGTTTTCAAAGTTTAATTTGTATACCGTGTGCTTATTTTTTAATAAATTGTTCAAGAAATATTAATAAAAAAAAAGGAAAGGTCAAATATTGATTATACGTAGTTATTTGAATTTTTCTTGGACAATTGAGTTGACCCTTGCGTGGAAATGCAAATGATGTTTGTTGAGCACGCTATTTACAGTGAATCATAACAAGAGCACTGAACTTGTGTACATGAGCAACAATCTATTTGTTATGAGAAATGCATTATTTCGATATACCACTTATCGCCCTTAAACCCTTAACGTTACACCTACGTAGAAATTTGAAGTCTACTGCCTATTTCAAATTCTCCACGAGCTTATCAAGTATTTATAAATTATTCTCACTTAAAATGTCTTTTTTTTTCGTCACAAACAAATTGGAAAAATATTTCAATGTACGGCCTCGATCGGTATCTGTGCGAGTCGTTCTTGACCAAAACGAAATAAAAATGTTATAGTTCAAATAAAATCGCCCATAAAGAAGATTACGACAAAAGATCGGCAGATAAAATTTTGCGTGTTAACAAAGTAGCATTACCAAATCCGAACAAAAAAATAACATTACCTACTCTCTCAAAACCATAATTTGCAACTTAAGCAACCCTATTATTTTCTATCTTTATTAGATATACCCAAATAATATTTTGAAATAAAATATTTACAGAAAAAATGCGTTCATAATAGCCAAGCGCTGATATTAAAAAAATAAACGTTTATTTAAATTATAAATTTAACCGCATCTAATAAAAATAAAAATAAATAGTTACCTTGCACAAGGTGTTCTCCCTTATTCGTTACATCGGCGGCCGTTTCTTTAGCGTTTTCCACAAAAGTTTTCCCAGAGTCGACGAGGGGGTTGCTACTCGCGCAACCCATTATGGTCAGCTTTATCCAAACGCAGATTTGAGACTGGTCGGTGGTCATTTAGTATATACCACCTTGCCACGTCGCCATTTATAATTATTACAAACACGCAACAGTTATCTGGAATAATTTAAATCACACTGAAAATCGTTATCTTTAGGTTATCTTCACAACGAAACTAAATCGATTTTCATTTGATCGCTATTCTTGTAAATGAAGTGATTGGTTATCGTAACTATTACACATTTCAGTACATTAGTATCGATTTAAAAAGAAATAAATATTATAATATGTAGGTGTTCGATTAGTTAATTGGAAGTAGACATAATTTAATTCTCACAATTTGTTTCGTGGACGTTTATTTTTTAATATTGTACATTTAGGTATAAGTACTACATGACTTCTACAACATATTCTAAAAGTAACATTAATCACATTTATTTTATTCATTTACTTATAATGTGTGGATTACAACATTCTTACAATAATATCGGCAAATAACAGAATTCGTGGTCCGTTCAGTGGAAAATACTTACAACAATATAAAAGTTGAATATTATGTTAATTTAAGTTATCCATTAATTTATTTACTTTTCTCGTAGACGCTTCTTAACATTAAAATGACAATCAAAGGCTTATTTTAGATTAGTTCAATTTGTTTTACTATTATTATCTAGTCTTTTGACATTTTTTAATCCCTGTTTCAGACTTCATGAAATATAAAGTAACTCACGTCAGTTATTTTGGTGATTGTTATTAATAATGTGTGTAGTGTCCATAATTATATATTTTATTTAACAATATTATTAATTATTGCTTCATTTCGTGTATATATATATATATATATATATATATATATATACCGCATGCACTTTAATAGGTAATAAGCGGCAACCTCGCATCTTAATTTTTTTAATTATTATTATTTATGGACACTTGGTATTTCCACTATGAAAAATACAAGATAATTATAATAAATGCTCATAGATATTCGGATAACTTTCACTTCCAACAAAAACTGTCGAAAGGACATTAATAATCCTCTACGTGTTTAAATACCATTGTGCGCATACATCAATAGTTTATGACATTTTTTTAAATATTTACAATTGTGAAAATACACCTGCAAATCGTATATACATAAATACATATATAAAAATATACAGTTGGCACTTTTTGTTACAGTTTTACTTGAACATTTTCCTAATTGAAGAGTTATAGTAACAGTTAATAACACGAAACGATTGAATAGTATACCGTTGCTCGATTTTGTTGAAAGACGAGAAAATCGGCGTATCAAGGTAGAAAAAAGTTTTTGTTATACATCCCATAATTCCAAAAAATTATTGATTTAAATTTCCAAATTGTGTCAAACATTGGTTACCACCAAATTTTGTAAAATTTTTATGCGATTAAGTTATAATTTTGTAATTTTTAATAATCATTAGTTTTCTCTATTTTTCAGTTATAAATACTATATAATTTTTTGACTAAATTCTTTCTTTTTTATTTCATTTATTTTTCATTTCACCGACCGTTTTCGGGCTTTGCTTTCAACGAAGACATAAATTAAGGAAGACAGATAAGAGTTTAATATTCAAGATTATTATTAATCGGAAGTATGGTCGACTACAAAATTAATATTGCGGATCGCGAGCATCGCACGGACACACACGATACAATGAACAAATTATGAACAGAATATTTACAGCAGCAACTTTGTTTTTGTAATTCGTTTTACCTACTTGTCGTAAGTAGATACTTTTCGTGGATTTGTTCGTTGTGCCATGTCCGCGCAATGTTCGCGACATTAGTTTTGCACTCGACTGTACATTCATAGCTACATTTCAACTCCCATTTATAAGTTGAAAACAATAATACGCGATATAAAAGATCTATCGAACGAGCAAAGTAAATGCGTATAAAAATTCTCGAATTTAATCCTCGCGATTTAGAAAGCAACATGATGAAAATAATATGTCGATTGTTGATTCAAAACTTAGTTGATTTGGAAAGCTTTATGTATTAAATCATTAAACGATTTTATGATGATTTTTATCAGTAAATTATGGCTAATATTTTAATACGTAATTCTAAATAGGTACATAATATATAAATTTTGAGTTAGAGAGTATTGATTGAAAGTTTTCGCCATACGGTTTGTTCCAAGCTTACTGTTCACAACGTCATGAGCAATAAACTTTGAACAAACCGTTACTACTTCATTTTAAGTGCTTGTACTGCAATGTCGTCATTAGAAACCAATAACAAAATGTGGACTTTTTGAGCGAATTAAAAAAACAATAGAAAATTTTCCTAAATATCTGCATATTACGTTATGAACAAAAGAACATACATACGGCTGACAATGACTTAAAAATATTACAGTTTACGTTGATACGCTTTAGTAACAAAAAACAGATAATCCAAACTGAATACTAACACATAACAATCCCCGTAAGTCGCTAATTCAAAATAAAGAACATTGTCATAGAACATATGTAATTCTTAAAATTATTATTTTTAAAACAAACAATAAAAATTGATTTTTTCTGCCTATTCAAACAACTAAAGCCAACAAACTTATCAGAACTTACGTACTCTTTTCAATAATTTAATTCCAACAATCTAAAGTTTAATTATTGCTATAGGTAGATATTAATTAAAATAAAATTGTCACTATAAAAATACAATTTCCGTTTGGTTTTTGTTTTTTAAATTGCAATATTTCTCTTAAAGACGCGCGTTAAAATTATGGAGAGCGCAATACAGAGCCTCCCTGTTGGTAATTGTGAGCGTTTTAATTTTAAAAAACGAATTAAAATTTAATTTAGCGCTATTGTCGTGTCGCTTGATTGCCATGTCCCCCAACACACACATGGGCAGCGCGTCTCCGATATTGCATTTCCTATTTTTTTCTAATGATCGTACAAAAAGATCGAAAGGCCATAGCTCCTCCGGATAAACATTGCGAATGTGCCTTTGCTCGGATTTTTATTTTTCAACTTTGAATCGTCAAAATTCACCCGATGAGATTATTCACCAAATATCTCGACAGGGAATCGCCGCATGAAAAAAATTATAGGGGTTTGTGGCGTTATTTTAACGTTGTGCTCCCGAGAGATTCTCTACTATTTCCTGCACAACCTGTATGTAGCAGATTGCTATAGAATTCAAGTAACAAACTTGTCAAATATTTATTTGTTATACTCTATAGAAATTTTTGATATTTTCATATATAGTAGAGGAATATTTGACGGAAAATTGGCGAGTGCCCTCCGAGTATGAGATATATTTTTAAATTATTTTAATGTAATATTATCTATTTTCCTCATTTGTTGTGCATTGAGAGTACCCAAAAAACTACTACTGATAAATCTTTAGCACCTCTACAATATCATACAAGTACCGCAGATTCGCGATAATAGTTTCTGAGAAAATAGTTTCTAAAAAATTTTGAAAATATTTTTTTTTTGGAAAGTATGAAATTTTGGGAGTTAATATTTTGCTAAAGTTAAAATTACATCAAAATGGAGATTTTAGAAAAAAATTAGCCAATTCTGAGCAAAGGCACATTTTCAGTGCTTATCCGGATATAGCCTTTGTCGGATAAATTCCTAAAAAACTGTTAATTCGGATCAGTTTAACAATTTATTTTGTTTTTGGCACAGTATCGTTTAAACAATGAGTCATCGAACTTGTTTTGGCGAAATTCGAATAAACGTTTTATCAGTTCTTCAAGAGATTCATGTTTATTATCGGCAAACAATTCTAAGTCAAAAATTGAAGAAGAAGAGATAATCTACGCACTAACGGCAGAGTTTATCTTTCTTCTCCTTTGGGAAAATTCGTTAAAACGAATACCTACCCACAAATAGTTTCTCTAAAAACGCATTCAACGTTTGTGAACAGTTGCTTGTGTTAATGTATGTCCATGACGTATGTCCGTATCCGATTTCGATTCTGTGCATTGTTGCTCTACCGAGGTATGAGGCGTGCTATGACGATGGTATTTTGGAATGGCACCTGTTAATCGCGAATCTGAACTGATGGCTCTTTCAAGACGTCCTCTAGCATGCATATAATCGCGTTTCCTCCTTCGTTCACGATGAGTACAATCTGATGCATTTGAACTTCGTCTATGTGCCGATGAACAACAGTGTGACGTGTGCATGGGCAATTGATGCACGGAGCCTCCTAAAAATATAGGCAATTTATTGACAAAAAAATGCGTTCTTAAAATAGACAAAAAACCTGATGATAAAGATGTTGCGTGCAGTTCTCGAGTATGATGACGGCGTATAGATACTCTCGGCGAGCACGAATGAGAACTGCGTCTAGATCCATCGGAATAACCATGTCGCTCGTCTTCATCTACTCGTTGTTGCCGCCTTAAAGGATTGCGTTGACGATCTCGAACCTTTAAGGTGACAGGATATTCCAAATGTAAATCGAGCGCCATCGAACCTTGACTTCCACTTCCTTGAAGCGATTCGTGACTTAAACTAGAATAACCATCGATAATTAATTAGTAAGGAAACATCCTTAATTGTTTTATAACACTCACCGATAAGCAGCAGATGTTTCGTCTACTGATAACGCATGCCTATGAAGAAGACTCGGATTTAGAAGAGCGCAAGCGGCAAACATCCTACTTCTTTTTGAAAACGTATGCTCTTGTAAAACGCTTTTAGTTGTATTGGAATTTTGGTCTGGGGCATCGTCGTGGTCGAGAATTAAATTAGGAGCTGATGGACTTTTGCTAACTGAACCCTAAAACTCGAATGGTCAAGAAAACGAAACAATTCGCCAAACAGTCGAAATACCTGTGGTGAAACGTTTCGTGTTTCTTGATCTACAACGAGGCCCCTGGAGAATTGCATGAAAGATTGTGTGAGAGCTTGTCGATCAGATTGCGTATGCACGTGATGAGCGTGTTGATATTGCACGTTTGTTGTCTGAGAACCTGATGTTCTTATGGAGCTATGCACGGACTTATTGCCGTGCGAAGCATGTTGATATGATGTTCCACTTGGTGGTCCCGTCATACTCAGTTTGAATCGTGCTGGAACTACTTTCGCAGCCGAATCGCGAGCTTCAAAGGTCATTACGCACGCAGCCACTACTATGAATCCTTTAAAAAACTTAAGCTACTCAAAAAAAATAATAAAATATTATTGGATACTTCATAATAAAATTAATTACAATTAACATTTTATTATATCTATTGCTGAATGAAAATCATGGTTATCGATACCTATACCTATAAGATAGATGGTTATCCTACTATAGGAACTATTTAGGTGCTCTTCGTGTTCAATCTTATTGAATCTAGGTATCTCTTACAACATGGATTGTCATGTTGGAAATGTTTCTCTAGAAAATTTGAAATAAATCACGAATTGATTTTAATTCAAAATTTTAAAAATAGTTGAATTGGGACCGTATTTTAAATAACGGACGTTCAAAAAGTCTTTGGGTGTGTTTGGAAAGATAAAGGCATGCCATCGTTTAAGTACGTATAGTCCCCTTTACTTTAAATTTTCGTCGTTCCGATGAAAAGTTGTTACCTCAGTGGTTGTTGTGGTGATAACAAATTTTAATGAAAAAGACGAAAATTTAAAGTAAAGGGGACTGTGACGTGTATTGTGCATTTGATATTTTACCCTCACACATGAATCTAAAAACTAAAAATTGTTTGTTCGATTTTTTATTCAAGCCAGAAATGAGAAACAATGATTACAAAAATAAGCCCGGAAATGTCGGCTTTCGATATTTAAACATAAATTAATAGGCCTTTTCGATCTTCGAAAACTTTTATCAACATAGTTTCAAGGTTTTCAAAATAGCCGACTTTAAAATTTTTAAACGGGCGCATTTTAAAGTTTTAAAAATTTTGAAAATTATGTAAACATTAAAGTTGCGAACAATAAAAACTGTAGTTTTTAAAAAGTGTTTGTTTTTGAAAATTGGTTCATTACCAAAACAGTTACGGCAACTCTTTAAGAACCCGTAAAAATACGATTAATTTCTATACGAAACATTGTATCGAAAAATTTTACTAAAAAAAAGTTATTCACATTAATGAGTTCTATCGCCCATATAACGTTGGTACATAACAGTAGATACCCCACGCGTATTTACAATAAAATTATAATAATCAAAATTATTTATTTAATATAAGATATGAAATTACTGTAGTTTTATAATTGCTATTATTATATTGCAGTCATGAATTTTAAAACAAACGAAATTTGTAATGTAATATTAAAAACTATTTAAAATAATAATATTATTGATAGTTGGTCTTGTGTTTCTATTTTACATTTGGGAAAACATGTAATCGTAGCCTCCATAGCTCAGGGGTTAGAGCACTGGTCTTGTAAACCAGGGGTCGAGAGTTCAAATCTCTCTGGGGGCATCGCTTTTTTCTTAAATTTTTAATGAGAAATCTTACCTTATAATAAATTAGTCGATTCGTAAATATAAATTAATGTCGTCAATTAAAAAACTTACCTCCTACGCCCATTACTATCGGGCCTGCGTACGATAGGTTGTTCAAATGAAAACCTCGGGATTCGTTTTTGATTCGTACCGTATGGTTGCCTCGAATTTCCTGTGCGACTGATAAGTGATCCGCGTAATATCCTAAAATAAGTAATTAAACGAAATTAGTTTTTCAGTTACATAAATTAAGGAACGTTCGACTTTCGTGGCTATTGTAAAAATTTTCTCTTGACAGTAATTTAATTACAGAACAAATTTATGACTTAATAGGGCAGTAACGTAATCAAAAATCTCGGCTAATAACCACCCCGAACGACGAATTACGTGATTATTTTATGAAGTTTACGTTTATGTTGACGTTTATGTAGTATTAGGGGGCACCTATTTTTCCCTTAACGTCCCGAAGCTCTAAATTTAATAATTTCACATGCGTCATTACGTTTTTGTTTCTAGTAGCGGAACGTTAGGGGTTTGGGTGTTTATTATTTTTATAATTGAAATATTTCGTTTTTTTTCACAAGTTTGTGAAAACATAATTATGACATAGTTACGGTAGGATTAAAAGTACTACTCGTAAAATTCTTTTTTATGCATTTTGAACAATAGCAAGTCGGGCAAGTCGATATAAGACGAATAATTGTAAATTTAATTAATTTGGTTCTGTCTTAAACAGAATTATACAACAAAATTTATGTCTGCTCGGGGGCATTTAGAACTTGCGTTAGAATAGTTTAGGATACATTTACACGTTTAGACAATATAACTACATAGTCATTCGGAGTGTTAACGACCGAGTACTTGTAATTAGATGAAAATTATGTTGTATATAAATTTGAAAGGCTCGTTTTGGTTTATAGGGGTTAAATGGAATTTGAAATTTCACGCAAATTGACAAATCTGGAATTGTCGTTGAATGCAGTCCATAAACTTGCTCTACTCTTTACTGAATCTTAAATGTTGTTGATAAATTAAATTCATGCATACCTGTAGGTGTTTCTAAAACGCTTTTGGGATCTAGGAAAATTCATCTACAACAATTGACGAAAATGGAAATTCATCTACGTCTTCAAAACAATTCGTCAAATCATTATTGTTATTCTTTTTATTTTTTATTAGAATTAATTTCGTAATTTATTTAGAAGTATTTCTTATTCAAGAATATAAGTAACTTCTACAATAGCTGCTTATTCCTCGCAATCGGTATGAACAGAATTTTTAATAAAATGCTCCATCTTTTTTTTTAGATTTTTGATTTTTTTACTTTTATCATACTAAATATTAACCGACTAGGTATAACAATTCCTTTATGTGATATCGATGGCGTTATACTAAAAACTTAATATCTTTCTTTTTCATTATTTAGCTTTATTAAAAACTTGTGGTGATTCGCACTTGTTTGACTACTCATGCGTATAACCTATTTGAAGATAAGATGCAGTAGGTTAATGCCGTTTTATGTTCATTTTTTGTTCAGGCCATGCTGATTTTTTTTATTACCTTTTATTATCTAAATGCCATTCGGGAAACTTGATAAATTATGAAAGTTTAATCTAATGTTAATAATGAGTGTTGACAAACTGTACAGAGAAATCTGTAGGTTATAAATTATTAGCTGACCAAAAATATCTCGTTAGATGCGTTTAAATTAATCTTCAAGGAGAAATTATTGGAATGTGTGAAGTTAACATCCCGACAAAGAGTTGCGCGAGTTCCGATTCGAGTTCTGGTTCCTTTTCAAAACATATAAGGGTATTTTGAAGTTTCGAAAAAGAGTTCTGCCGATTAACATAAACATTGAATTTAAAAAATGGGGTCCCAACTTCACATTCGATTTAAAGACTCAACAGCTCTCGGTAGCTTATCCAAAGCGTTTTATAGAGTTCTAGAGTTCCTAATAAGAAAAAAGTTTTTTTTTGACATTTACTATCAGAAAAAAATTTAAGAATTTTAAAAATCACACTACGCCCCAGAGGAGATCTGAATGGCTCGTGTAATTCCTTGCGACGAAATCTAAAGCTCTCGATAAATTAAAAAAAAATTAAACTCGAGGTTCGAGGCTGAATTATCTCAAATATGCCAAAAAGAAACTTTTGCTTATCAGGAACTCTAGAACTCTGTAAAACGCTTTTGGTAAGCTACCCAGAAGTGGCGTCCCATTTTTAAAACCCAATTTTTTTATATTAATCGGTAGAACTCTTTTTATAAATTTCAAAAAACTCTTATATGTTTTGAAAAGATGCCGGAATTCTAATCAGAACTGAATCAGAATTGATAATTATGTAGCATTCTGTTTTATGCTGAATTGTTTAAGCTTGGTTGTTGAGACAGTACCGTAAACTGGGTATATACGGAACGGAAGGTACAAATTTTAAATATTCCGCAATATTTTGCCAGCAGTTCCATGTGTGCGCAGTCTTTCTTGTGGTGGTCGGAGTTACATCATTATGTAATATATATGTGCCGGTAGCACGTCTTTAAGATAAACGGTAAGTTTGTTATAAATTAATACAAAAAGCATAAAAAATTGATGCAGATGTTTAAGTGAAATAGTCTCATCTGTATCTCATTTCATAATCAAGTTAGACTAGTAACCCAATGGAATATATTTTAGAAGATAACGTTAAAATCACAATGCTATTTTCGTGTATTTTTTTAATTTATCACAAAATGCAAAAAAACGATTTTTAAGAGAAATTGTCAGTTTTCATTCATTTTCAGGACTATACGGAACGATGCCACGCAAACATAAGCATGTTCTGGAAACAGCGTTTCGTAGAAATTACGATCCAAACAATATGGAATTGGTTCTGGAGGCGATTGTAGACAGTCAAATGTCATTTAGCCAAGCTGCCTATCAATTTAAGTAATCATATTATTATCGACTGCCTTCGCAATTACACACTTTATAAAAATAAGTTTGTTTTTCAAAATGTTAGTGATAAAAATACTGTATCTTTGCAGCAAATTAAATTTTGTATTCTTGCGCCTACTGTGGCTAGAGGGATTTATACATTTCCTATAGATGTTCCTTTATAATGCATTTATGTTCACTTTAGTTGTAAGTTCTTTTCTTGTTCCTTTTTTAATTGTATCTAAGTACATTACATGTTTTTTTTTACATTTTACATCTTTTTTATAGAAAACTATATTTTGTCTTATAAAACTATATTTTTTACAGTCTTTTATTTGAATTTTTAGCAAAGTATCGAAAACACTTCGTACTTTTACCCATTTTTTATTTCTTACTTTTAATTTGTTTAAAATAATATATTTTTTTTATAAAATTGTTCCGGAAAGGGGATACATAGATTCAATACGAAATATAATTAAATTTGCTAGTGTTTTTATAACAAAAATATTATCGTTCCGTATATACTGAAACTCCGGGTTATACGGGACGGTTATTTTTTATTTTTTTTAAGGATTTCATCGTTCGAAAATAGTTTTTTAAGCTTTAAAGATACATAAAGGGTGTCCCAACAAGAGCGCCGGATTTAAATTTGCCGCCATTTTGTTAATACGAGTTGTACGGTGATTTGTTTTGACAGTTGTCCCGTACAGACCACGCGATTTAAGAATATGGAGAAGTATTCAAACGAACAACTTTTAATTATTGTAAAAACACATTATAAAAATGGTGAAAGTTTTGCGAAAACAGTTCGCCAATTACGTCAAGTTTTCGGTCGCAATAATGCGCCAAATGAATCGACAGTGAGGCGTTTAATTAGAAAATTTGAGACCAAATTTACGCTGATGGATCAGAAGACCATTGTTCGTCGTCGTCCTTGTCGGTCACTCGAAAATATAACCACAGAAGGAAATCTGTGGCCGAGAATCCAGGAACTTCCATTCGGCATCGTGGTCAAGAATTAAACATTTCCAGAAGCACTATGCAACGAATTTTGGTAGAAGATCTGCATTTGCACGCGTACAAGGTTCAATTGGTGCAAGAAATCAAGCCAAGGGACCATGAGCAGCGCCGTGGATTTGCTGATTGGGTGTTGGAACATCATCAAATTAATGCGGATTTTTTGAAGAAAATTATTTTTTCAGATGAGGCACATTTTCAACTCGACGAATACGTAAATAAGTAAAACTGTCGGATTTGGGATGCTGAAAATCCTCGTGTGATACTCGAAAAACCAATGCATCCATCGCGAGTAACTGTTTGGTGCGCATTTTGGGCTGGCGGAGTGATTGGGCCGTATTTCTTTGACAATGCGGCTGAAAATGCGCTAACTGTTCGCGAAATGTTAACGGAGTTTTTGTGGTCCGAATTGGATGTAATTGATGTGGAGGACATGTTTTTCCAACAAGACCGTGCGACCTGCCACACTGCACGTGAAACAATGGTGTTACTGCAGACCAAGTTTCCAGGCCGAGTCATTTATCGATTTGGCGATCAACATTGACCACCAAGATCGTGCGATCTAACGCCGATGGACTTTTTTCTTTAGGGCTATGTGAAGGAAAAGGTGTATGCGAATAAGCCTGAAACAGTTGAACATCTTAAAGAGGAAATACGGCGCGTTATTGGTGAAATACAGCCACATTTATGCGAAAACGTTATTCAAAATTTCAACAAAAGAATAACCCTGTGCCAGAGGTTTCGTGGTGGTCATTTGCCTGATGTTGTATTTCACGTTTGATCGGAACTATTTTTCTTTATGTTGAAATAAAAATGTTTGCTTAATTAAAAAAATAAATGTGTTTTTCTTTAAAATTAAATCCGGCGCTCTTGTTGGGACACCCTTTATAAACGTTTTCGCAACTATCAAAATAAAAATATATATACTTTTATCGTCACAATCAAAGTTTCAAACTAAAATGTTTAAAAATCGTTCCGTATATACTCAGTTTACGGTACCAATCGTTACTGATTTTATAATATTTATCATTAAAAACAACTTTTAAGTGGGAGAAACGGATGACTAAAAGGAGATAAGTGGAGACCATTCAATAAACAATTGCTAAAATTTAGGCGATCAATGCTAAATATGTACTTGGTAAAATTTCGTTTTCTAAATACAATTTCAGTGTTTTAGAGTGAAAACATTTTTCTTTTCACTTTAATTTTTCAATTAAAATAAACCGTAGGTTTATATTAAATGCCTAAAATTAAAATGAACTGTACGGAAAAAGTATATAAAGCGCGAATTACCAAATTCGTCGTTGTTAGAGAATAAAATAAACATTTCATTAATTACTTTTTAATTAAACTTTGTATGTAGGTAAAAGAAAAATTGATATAATTTTGAAATTGAATGTTACGGGTAGGTATTAACAAGAATGGGAAAGGACGGAAGGGGAATGTCTCTAATTTGCATACTTATTTACATAATTTCGATGTGTACCTATCTTCAGAAACATCTACACTCTAGAGAGTCGAATTCATTGACTAGGCGATTAAACTTAGTCATTACTAAAGTGTGACTATCTCTGTGGAAATAATTGTATAAACAATTTAATGTATAATTCTATAATATAGTTTTTAAACAGTTTCTATAGAGATAGTCACTTGTTTGCGAATACGGCCGTGAACGTTTAATTTGTATCACAAAAGTTAATTCTTTGAAACATCCATCCATCGTACTTGTATTTTTCAATGAGAAAAATACTTGCCTATGGTCGCCATCGCTGCTCCCAAAATCATAAGTAAAAGGCCTAAACTTAAGGCTTTGCAAGCGTTCCATAAACACTTTCCATTAACTTTTCCCCGAACCACTTGTACGTTCCACTGTGCCCCCGAAGCAGGACATGCTCGTCTAACCACTCCTGAACCTGCCACACCAGCGCGTTTCCAGCCACTACTCAAGAAACCACTTGGCTGCATATTCTTACAGCTTTTCAAGGCATCTGCAGATCATAATCTGTAATCATATTATTCGTCGTCAGTAATTAAAATTTGCTTTGTTACGTACATAATGGAATAATGTAAAAAAAAAGTATCAGAATCTAGGAGATATGAACATTCTCGATTCGGGTTCGAGCCACTTCAGTTATTAATTATATTTACGAGCACGTACACATACTCTATAGCTTGAATAAAACGCGCTTCACGGCCACTTCAGTTGCCTTTTAGAAAGGTTGAAGCTTTTGTTTTTTTCCCGAGACCAATAACGAAGCGTGCACTAAAAAAATGTGTTAATTATGAACTTGATAAATTAAACCGAATAAGAAATGCTTTTGCACGTTTCTTCTGGCATTAATTGTGTATTGTGGTCGATCAAGAGTGGTGTAAGTAATTAAAGCATCGTTTGTAAATCAATCTGTGGTTATGTACGTGCCTATGCGAGAAGGATTGTTACCTGATGAAGTCATGAAATATGCTCGTCGATCAGCAGGCACTGATGGACCTTCTGATCCCAATCCCGAAGTTACATTATAACCCCGCACTAATTACTCCTTAATTGCTATAGCACCGTTACTATGTACAATAATGACGCCGGCGTCGTCCAGCATCCCTATAGACTCCGGCAACAGGTATAACCCATGCGCAAGACGTCTATTCTTATCGACCAAAACTACTAGACATTTATGCATTCATGCGGCCGTAAAAGATATCGAAACAAGTTGTCGTTCATTTGAAAAGCAATTTTCTCTCACAATAATCGTATCCGTAATATTCATGAACTTATTCAGCGTGGTCTATTAAAACAGCCACTCGAACGCGCAAAAAGTGTGGTCGGTCACATCACCGATTCTCTTCCGTCTGAAAGAAGCGTCCTCGGTAGTCCGGCGCATTACGTCCTTGCTTGATTAACTGTAGCAATGATTCGTTTGAAGTATATAGAGATCCTTGTGGGGCAACATCATGTGCTATTACCGAAATCGCTTTGTCGATGTGCGGTCGGCATGCAGGTGAAGTTCCGTTTTGCACCTGGATAATATCTGCACGCGTGAACGGAACAAATTCGGCGGTCACGTGCGGCGCAATATTTTTGCTACCATAGCAACGGTGGACAGCAGCTTCTCCGGGCACTCAGTCAGTGTGGGTGACACGCGGTGATCAATGCAGCCGTGATGCGAGGGCCCGATGGCCATCAGAGGCCGCGGGAGCCTTCGGAACCCGTGGGTTTTAGACCCCGAACTTCGCCACCATATTCAGCACTGCCCTTGTGCCTGTAATCATATGGGCTATGGAAATTATTTAGATTATCAGGTATTTTGGTGTTTGTTTGTTGTTTTTTTTGTTGTTTTTTTTTTAAATACAATACCTATATTTACAGACATTTAATTATTTCAATCAAATTTCTATATCATCGATAAATTTAAATGTCGCTACATCAGTATTTTCGAAAATCGTTTTGGCTCCGAGAAGAAAAACATTCATTTTTCTATTAATTGAAAGTACACTACCTGTCCAAGAAGTAATTACTTTTTTAGTAAAAGATCTTGAAAATGACGTGTTTTTAACTTACGTTTCTTTTATCGTGATCTACGGTCTTGAATGGTGAAAGGCATGTGTAGGAAAAAAAATGTAATGAATCCGCTATTCGCCCTTCTACTTTTCTTTTATGCTATCGTCTCTTAAAGAGCGGGACAAAAACAAACATAAAACTTTTCATTAAAAATGAGTTTTTATTATAATAGGAGTATTAAACATTAAGTTTGCCCAACTGAATAATGTATTTTGCGTTATAGTCTCATTTTAACAAATTTCCATTTTCAAACGAGCTTCGTTAAAATTAATTAACATTATTATAATAAAAATGTAAAATTCAGTTTTTATTGACGCGGCAAAACAAACTTGAAATGGAAAACTTTTAAGCACATAATATAGGTACTTATTACGATTATTTATCGCCCTTATGCAATGTTGTGCGTCTTCGATGACAATTTCACTTTTTATCACATTTTTTTATTGATAAAAGTTGCATTTTTGATTTTCTAGACGCGAAGCAAAAGTTAAAACATTTTTGTCAGATTGCTGAAGCCAAACTACGGTCACGTATCGCAAAAAGGTGTTCTTTCAAATCTCGCACATTCAATCATTGTCATGGGAAATTTGCACGAATTGATCCTTCGTTCATTGCATTTTTCCGATTTAACGCCTTACGACTTTTTCTAGACTAGAGTTCGCATTTCGTCCCCTATAATAGACATGTTTGACTTTAATTCGTATTTTGTTTTGAACCGTGTTTTGTTTTTTAGTGTCCGTTTCGATACAATAAACTTCTAATAAGAAGAAGTTCTAGTTTAAACAACTGAATAGTCGTAAGCGTTAATTTACTGATTTTTAATTCTCTTAATGTTTGTTAGATTTCCTGGAAATTAATTCTAATATTGATTAGGGTCACTTCGGGTAAACATAATAAGAGATTGGGTAAGAGAGTGTAAGATTAAGGTCGAAGAAGTAAAACAGATTAAAAATTGCTAGAATTTAACTATTCACCACTATGAAATAATTGTACCTACAGTATGAAAACTATAAAGTCGATCAAAAAAGTATAGATGAATAATATCGAGACAAATTTATAACCAAAATTTTCGGTCGCTAAGGATCGGCATTTCCGAGAAATCTAAAAAAAAAACCAAATTTTCGTTTTCGTTTTTTTTACTCGAAAACTACTCAATCGATTTTTAATGAACTTATAAGTTCATTAATATCGATTGAGTAGTTTTCGAGTAAAAAAATAAAGATAAAAATTCGTTTTTTTTAAGATTTCTTGGAAATGATAGCGACCGAAAATTTTAATTATAAATTTGTCTCAATATTATCCATTTATAGATACGATACCGTTTATATCCGAATGGCCCAAAACACCATTCTTAACCGGTAGTAGCCTTTAACCCTTCATCTAATTACTTTTTTTTTAAGTGGCTTTAATTCTAATCTTTTTTGTATTTAACATTATCTTTAAATCGCACGAAGAATAAAAATGTCTAACAGAAATTGAAAAGAATGTTTAAGAAATCGAATCACGGCACTATATTTTTAATGGAGAAAATTTTATTACGATTGAAAGCGAACTAAACGTTCAGCAATTTGTGAGTACAAAAAGTACCTATACCTACATTAAATCGAATAGGTATAATAAAATGGTTGTCCGATTTCGTGAGAACGAAACGAATTTACAGTTACTGCTCGAGCGTTAAAATTTAAAAACATCTCCGTTTGTGCGTTTCCATTATTGAATTTGCGACTTCACGATTCCTTAAATTGCCCGTAGTCCAAATTGAACGTGACGCGTCACCATTTCGAAATATTTAAACCTTTTTCCAATGAGGCTTAATGTTTAGAAAAACGAAACAGTTTTCGTTGCATAAATGTCTGTAGATATAGAAATTTGATGACGAAAACATTTCTGTGAACTGAACACGTTCAAAAGTCGTCCATTAAGTAGTCGACAGTTTCAAGCATTTTTTTAGACACGAAATTATTCATTGTTAGTTTAAAATGGCGTTCATAAGTTTAATTTTGCGTGATGCTGGTTTAAATCACTGTCGAAAAACTAGCTCTTGAAAAATATGAGGTATTAGTCAAAAGCGTGGAAATTCGAAGATTACCTTTGACAGTGTCTATTTTTTACCACATCTTTGTAAGGTTAGTTGCTGTTTTTGTTCCAATTTTATTTTAGCGGTTAAAATGGGTTCGTTAATTTTCAATTATTATTTTTAACGCCCGTTGTAAGTACTATTAAAATACTAGCTACCTAAAATTTTTATAAACGTACTCTCACAACTGGGCTTTTTTTATCTGTATACCTATTCACTAAAGCAAAAATAGATGAACGATTTCGCTTATACGTACTTAGTATCTACAGGGTATTTCAGAACAACTAGTCCTACTGGTCCTACATCTGAAAAGATGTGATGGAGGGCATGTAATTAAACACTTTTTTGTAATAAAGTTCGGAAATGCCAAGTTTCCGAGATACGGGGCGTTAAGGGCAGGGTACCCATGATTTCAGCGTATTTTACGCTCATCCTTAAACTAATTTTTGAGACATTTTGGATCATTAAAACCAAAATGTTTTTATGATTAGTTGTTTATCACTATTTTTTATGTATGTATACTCGTAATTTGAGTACATGATTTTTATTCGTTAATTTGTTATTATAAATTATAATTTTGTTAGTTATGGTGGAATTTTATAAAAACTAAATAAGTTAAAGTGAAGTGGATTTTTTTGTTTTACAGAGAATAATGTACTCGAGGACATATAACAAGATTCATAACGAATTTTATTATTGTTTAAACTAATAAAAAATTGAATTAAATATTTTAATTTAATTTTTTATTAGTTTAAAATAATTCATTCGTTATGAATCTTTTATATGTCCTCGAGTACATTATTCTCTGTAAAACAAAAAAAATCCACTTCACTTTAACTTATTTAGTTTTTATAAAATTCCACCATAACTAACAAAATTATAATTTATAATAACAAATTAACGAATAAAAATCATGTACTCAAATTACGAGTATACATACATAAAAAAAATAGTGATAAACAACTAATCATAAAAACATTTTGGTTTTAATGATCCAAAATGTCTCAAAAATTAGTTTAAGGATGAGCGTAAAATACGCTGAAATCATGGGTACCCTGCCCTTAAAAATTTCAAAAGCAATAATGTTTTTTTATTAACTTAGAAACGATTTATTTGAATCATTTGAAATTTGGTTTGTTATTTACACTCTACATGTGCAATATGCTGGCAATAACAAAAATAAATTATTTCGTCCAGAAGCGGATATCTAGTCGCATCGTTACAGTTTTTCAGTTCAGTTTCAGTTTTTCTTCTACACCAATGGGTTTATTGCAAAGTTGGCAGCATTTTTGAATTTTTCAGAGTGTTTTGCAAAAATAAGAACATTTCCACTCTTATCGTGCGACACGCCGTTTTCAAGATAAACGACAAAATTCGATTTCATACCTATTTAAGTATGCATCAATGCAAATATGTATTTCATAATACCGTTTCCAAATTGCAGGAAGTAATGGTAAGCATCAAGATAAGATAACGGCCTATATGGACTAAAGTTCGAAATCGCTTCGTTTCTGAGATACGAGATGTTAAAGGTTTTAAGGATTTTCGTAAATTTTAACATCCTGTATCTCAGAAACTGAGCGTTTCCGGACATTAATTTATTACAAAAAAGTGTTTAATTACATGACCTCCATTACATTTGAAAAGTGAAACACTCCGTAAATTTAATTAAAACTATTACCTATCCACAGTTTTCCTCATTTCCTCCAATGTAATTTTATATTTTAAGTTACTTCCAAAAGGCAAATAATTAAAAATTTTAATGATTTGGTGTGAGTTAGGGGCATGTTGTATATAAAGCACATTTTTATTAATAAATAATATGATTTTTAATTTTTGGCTCAATTTACATTTTTAGTTCTCAATCAAAAATACTTATAATAGATATTTATCGTTAGTAATATTGAAATTTTTCAAGCTTTTGACTAACTTTAAGCCGAGTATCCATTTGTTGCGTTGTAGCGTATCGCATCACCGTTGCAGATCTTTGACTGATATGATACGATGCAACATCGCATCATCAGCCGACTTTGTTTGATATTGTGATATGCAATACGGATACGTAGAAATGCAACAAATGGATATTCAGTTTTATACCTGCCTAATTGAAAAAAAATACAGGATATTAAAAAAGGATTATAGATTTTAAGATCATTTATAGCACTATCAAAAACTAGTTAAAAAGTCTTAATATACGTGCGTTCACAAATTAACGGTTTTCGAGATAATAACTTTCGCTTTATTTTCGATTTCCCTGAAATATTCAATTTTACGCTTGTATACAGGCAGTCCTCGTTTTACGGCGTTTTGTTTTACGTTCTTGTAAAAATGTTATAAGTATATGTATAAAAAAAAACTAACAATAAGATATTACTTAAAAATTACTTTTAATGATTTTAATGATAATCACCTTTGTTTATTTTTTGCTGAACAATCTTTGATAAAATATGTATGTAAATATTTAATGTATCTATTAAATATTTGAAGTTAAACGATGCTAACTTTGAACTAAGTTTTGAAATCAACAATAACATTTTTCTCGCCTAAAAAGAAGTAAAACAGAAGCGTTTAGAAGACATTTTTTCCAAACAGATATAATTATCTTAATTATTCATGTTATTTTATTGCTGTAAGGATTATTTTGTTTAAAAATATACGTCAATTTCATCAATAAAGCTAATTCATTTCTTTAAAAGTCCCGTTTTTCCATATCTGGGAATTTAACTACATGATTTTACATAGAAATGTATAAAAAATGTGTCTCGTTTCACGTCGCTTGTTGCTAGTACATAACCTGGCGTAAAATCAAGGGCTGCCTGTACTATGATAACGAGCGGAAAATAGTTTGTTGCTAACAAGGGGAGGTTGCGGTTGACATGTCGCCGATTGTGATTTTCTTTCACGGTAAATCTACATAAAAAATAAGTAGTGGGGTCTACGTGCGTTTGTGCGAATGCGTTTTGGAAATAGTACTTTTTGATGTTTGAAAGTACGTCCTCGACGAGTGCCCTGGGATCCGGCGATTCACCATCCTACAAACGACGTCGACAATATTTCTTTTTTTGTTCTTTTTATGAAGTAAAACAGTGTAGTTGTACGTAAAAAGTAGTGTAACAAGTACGTGATCGAGTTCAGTAGTTTATATACAACGTGTTTTAAAGGCAAATTTCTAAAAAATACATAAAAAAATCGCGTTACTTGAAAAACACAAAAAATGTATTTGAAGTAAGTTGTTTAGAATCAACAACAATTTCTTTTTCTACGTATACTGCGATGAAACAAATGAATAACTACGAAACAAAAACGTTCTGCCATATTCAAATCTTATGTCATTAAGCATGCAAGTAAAATAAAAACCTGCAAAAAAGCAAAAATATCAAAATAAGCCGATCATTCTGAAAATTTGAATTTTCGTTTATTTTTAAATTTTAAACAACTAATTCAAATACATTTTTTTGCATTTTTTCACGTAAGGTGAAAGGTTTTCCCCTTATCTATTTTTAGAAATTTATCTTTAAAACGCCCTGTATATTCATTCATATGAATGATCGAACTCGTTTTCGCTATAACACTGTTTGAAGACAAACAGGAACTAAATTCAAAATATCGAATTTCAATTAAAACAATTTTTAATCAGTTATCTGTGGACACACTGTATATGCCGAAACTTATGTGCACTTTCATTTCTTTAACAGTTACTCAGATGATTCATAAAAACAAGAAAAATATAAATATTGTCGACGTCGTTTGTTGAATGGTAAATTGCCAGATCCCAGGGCACTTGTTGAGGACGTACTTTCAAACATCAAAAAGTACTATTTCCAAGGCGCATTCGCACAAACGCTCGCACACCGCTCTACTTATTTTTTTACGTAGATTTCCCATGCGAAAGAAAATCACAATCGGTGACTTGTCAACCGCGACCTCCCCTTGTAAGTAATAAAAATGTTGTTTTTGTGAAACAATTCCAGCAAGACCTCCCTTTTTTCAAAGGACGCGGAGTTCCTTCGTGGTAAGACGTAGATTCTGATACGGAAGAAGAAAATTTGGAACATTTTCTTATGTTAGATAATATAATAGAAACGTTTTGTGACACTAAATTACATAAAAACCAGACAAAGTTAATGTAATTTATTTAAATAAGTTATCGAAAGAGAAAATCACTTTCATCTCGAAAACGGTCGATCTGTGGACGTGCGTCTATGTGATATTTTAAAAAAATATATCTTATTTTTAACACCCTTTTATTAGGTAGATATTTTAATATGTTGGTATGTCCTAGATACCGCCAATATCTCCTGATTTTACGGGAGAAACATCGTTCAACGTAGTGCCTCATTACTATAATGGTGGAGGATATCAGTATCACGAATACCAAGGTTCTTCGCTCGATTCTTGTTCGTGCAGCACTGATAGCAGCAATTCAAGTAGAAATTCGTTTCGTAATCCATGGTGTATTTGTGTCGTTGTGTGCATTGTGGTGGCAGTTTTAGGGATCGGTTTAGGACTACCCCTCGCCTTACATCCTCGAATAGAACCTAACACTCCCCAACAACGTTTGGAAGTTGTTTATCGTTTGCTTAAAGAAACGCCTCTCATCGATGGACATAACGATTTAGCATGGAATATTCGTAAATTTATCCATAATAAATTAATAGGCTTAAATCTTAGTGCCATTTCCAACGAAGAACCTTGGTCTCGCAGTCGATGGTCTCAGACGGATATACCCAGATTACGAGAAGGGCACTTAGGAGCGCAATTTTGGTCGGCTTACGTCCCCTGCGGCTCTCAAAATTTAGACGCGGTACAGTTGGCTTTAGAACAAATAGACACCATCCAACGATTAATGGAAATAAATTCAAAGTATTTTGCGTTAGTTCGAAGCTCTAAGGAAATATTGGAAATACACAAACAAGGACGCATCGCATCTCTTATTGGAGTGGAAGGTGGACACGCGCTTGGCAATTCTTTAGCGGTATTAAGAATGTTTTATAATTTAGGTGCACGTTACCTTACGATAACTCATACGTGCGACACTCCGTGGGCCTATGGCGCCAATACTCAAGAAACAGAAGGTCTAACACCATTTGGTTATAGCGTAATCAAAGAAATGAATCGATTAGGAATGATAATCGATCTTTCGCATACCTCGATGAACACTGCCAAAGCAGCTTTAAATGCTTCACAAGCGCCAGTTATTTTTTCTCATTCTAGCGCTTACACGTTGTGCAATTCGAGCCGAAACGTTCCAGACGACGTTCTAGAACTTGTAGCGCACAACGGAGGCGTAGTAATGGTAAATTTTTATACGTACCTTCTCACTTGCAACGAGACGGCAACCATAAAGGACGTAATTAACCACATTAATCACATTAGAACTGTTGCTGGAGTTGATCATGTGGGCATAGGAGCCGGTTACGACGGTATCAACATGACGCCCAGCGGTCTCGAAGACGTTTCCGGATATCCAAGGTTATTGGCGGAACTTCTGGCCGATCCCGCTTGGTCGGAAAAGGACATTGCATTATTAGCCGGTCGCAATATACTTCGGGTTTTTTCTAAAGTTGAGGCGATTCGAGATCAATGGAAGTTGGCCGCTATATTGCCGATCGAGGATTCTCCGGCTCCGCATGAATCCACGTGCTCTTACAAGTTTTCTTGACCATTTTTGCTACTGCCATCTAGGTTTAAAGTGTCGGCGATCGTCATAGCTAAGTCATATCAAACAAAATATTATATTTATATGGGTAATTATTTTCAAAAAGTTTTATACACATATTCACGATCCGTGTACCTATTGTTAAACAAAATTACGTTAGGTATACGTTTAGAGGAACTGAATGTTTTGATTACGTCGTTTGATGAATTAAGTACTCATTTACGATGAGTTTCTCAAAGATAGCACTTAGTTAATCTAAAAATTGGTCATCCGTTAAATTAAATTTTTTATTTGGATATCTACTTTTGTTAAGTCCGTTCTTTTGTTTTTACAGTTACAAATAACATTGGATATATCCGTTTTTTTTAAACAATTTCAAGTAAAAATCATTTCCATTTTGAGTTGATGTACAAAATTCAAATGTAAAACATAGGTAATTAAATATTCAAAATTTTAATCATTCAAACGAACCGATTACGAATTAATTGTAAGTAATTAATATAAGGTTCGAAAATCAGAAAACACCATACCTATATATCTGTATATATCGATAAAGCACATCATCGTAAAAAGGATCAGGAAACAAACTGTTATGTGATATAGACTTGAACGTTAATCGAGTATTCTATGCACAATTCAGAAATCGAAGAAAAGAGGATTAACAAGAATATTTTGAAGTTTATTGCTTGGTCCTTTTAAGATCTTAGATTACTCACAATCAGATATGGAAGAGATATTTTTGATAGGTTGCTAATTTAAAAAAAAAAGAATGTTCTTGGCTAGATTGTTTGATTAATTGATTGATTGGCTCGATTGTGCTTGGAGCAGTTTCTTGTATTTCGCGTTGCCTTGCACTGCCTGCCTTACGTTAGTCTAAAAGCAAATTGTTTTTCGCGTACATGACGAAAATCCTTATCGATTTTCAAAAGTACCTTCTGCTAGATTGACCTGCTTAATGAACTTTACGACTGTAATGAATTTCAGCCTAAAATTCGTTGTACCTACTGCTAAGGGTAGCGTGCTAGTTATCTAAATGAGAGTTTACGATTAAGTATCATAAATAATATGAGATGTTGTATATTTTATTAAATACTGTGAAGTTTTGCCTGACAACTGACAGTATCCATCCGTATTATACGCGACAACAATTTTTAAACTTTGTACTCGTGGAATGCGAAAAATATTGTACATCTATTCTCAATTAATTATGTTATGAAATTTTTAACAAAACAAGGTAGATATATTAAACTAGCCCATACACGTTAAGTTATAATGTACGAATTGAAGGAGTTACAGCTGAAACCACCTAATTGTAAGTAACAAAAAGTCATTGTTGAGATATAAGCTTTTAAGCTTTTTTTAGTTTATAAATTATTCTGTGCTTTCAACTTAAATTTGATAATGTAATTTATATCGTATGGTTAAATATGAAAATCGAAAATTTTGTTTTCTCTTTATTTTTGGAAAAAATCGACCACTCAAACATTAGACTCTAGTGACTAGAGTATGGCATTTTTTGCCATTTTTAAACTTAAAAAAAAAATTTTTTTCGTAATGCACATTAACACCGCCTTTTAAAACTCTATATTTTTAAATATCTTTGATAGTTTGTCAGATATTGAGACGAATATACATAGGATAACCTTTCGTTTAGGGGGCGCTATACCACGAACATTGGAAATTTGGTTGTTAAAAAATATACAATGTCTTATCTTGAGAGACTCTACGACCCCGCTGAGTTTTTTAATTTTGAGTTGCCTGTATTCCCTTGTAAGTGCACTTGGGTGGTTTTAAAATTAAAATAACCTCGACTGCTGTTCACAATGGTTTTTTTTTCACGATCATAAATGGCACAAAAATCGAAAGGGTTGTTTTACTACTAAACAAAGTTAAGTTTCAATTATCCAATAAGATGCTTAAGTGATTTTGAACTAAAAGTGCACTTAGGCGTTTTCAGCTGTAACACAAATCCACCTCGAACTGAAACAGGCAAAATTTTTTAATCGGCCCTCACAGTTCAACACATTTTTATCTTTAGCTATCGCATCAGCTAGTATCTAATTGTAAGTAACAAAACATTTTACAATATACCATGACCTGACAAAACAAATCAAAATATTTAATTAAAATAGATAATTATTAAATAGTAATACTAGGTATTTATATGAAGCAATACGCGAATGAAAAGCGCACAATTTTTAGAATAAACTACTTTTCGAATATTTATCTAAAAATTATGAGCACTAAAATGATAATTAATTAAGAAATTAAAACTAAATATATGGATGTTTCGCTTTACGCACAGTAATATTTTTCCACGATTATTTTATTTTTAATATCTACACAAAAAATTGATGGTCTATCTGATGTCGTTTTTTTTTTTTTGAAAATGTGGAGTATTTCTTTTACAACAACCTAAAAATACATTAGAAACGCATGTTATATCAATTACAGTAACGTTCAAAATTTAGATTTACCATTAGTCAATACCTAAATAACCTATGTACCTATGTACCTATGTAAATACCTAAGTACGGTACCATAAAATGAGGTGAAGTTGAGCGATTTTCAATTTTCACGCTTTGTAACTTTTTCTACTTATTGTTAGATAATAATTTTTGAAAATAAGTTTAACGGATATTGACTTGTGCTCACTAGTTAAGAAATGCAGGTTTTATTTTGAGCACTAGTGTATCTGCCAACCTACCTACCTATTAAAAAAATTAAAACATGGTCTGGTCAACACCACCCCCACTTGATCGGAAGTTTACCAACTATGAAATTAGTTATCGAAATGCACTTGAGCGCACAAAAAGCATGTTGAGATGAAGTTGAACTTCACATTATAAATTTACAAAGACCTGAAACACGTTTGAAACATTATTATTGGTCATATAAAGTAAGAATAAACCTGTTTTACACAAGCTATTTATTTTCTTTGTAATTTTTTATAAAAAATAGAATTCATACAATATTATAAGCAGACAAATCTTCGGCAAGCAACTTTCACCAATTCACCCCAGCGCGCGGCGAGTGATTTTTGTCGCCACAAGCATACAAATAACGTCTGAGATAGAAACTGTATCAATGTCGTCTTTATGATACTGACCATACAAATCGTTGGTCACCTATATTTTTCTTTCTTTTTTCTTCTTTTTATCTAGAACATCCATAAACTCGTACGAAATTGTCGTGCCGCAGAGGTTAATTATTTAAAATTTGTCATAATTCATATTTATAAAAAATTTCCTAAAAATGCATTTTAAGTTAATTTTTAATTATAATTAATCGAAAAAGTAAATTTCATTACGTTCATTTTAGGTGTTTTTAAACTAAAAGCTATCAAATCAAGTAATTTAGTCCAAATCGGTGCGTTACGGTTGGGGTAGTTCCCTTGTTAGCAAAATCAAGTTAAATATCTTTTTTTCGTAATCGCGGCCAACTTCACCTCATTTTACGGTAGTACAAAAATTATTTTGTTACTTTTTTATTTACAGGCGACTTTTGAGTTATGATTTTCAATTAATTTATTATATCACATATACTAATGTAAGTAGGTAATTTAAATTTCAAAAATAATCCGTGTAAACTAATAAATAAATAGCAATTATATAGCAGTACTTATATATAAATATTAGCGTAAGTAATAAAATAAAAGACGTAGGTATCTATGTATTAATAATAAAAGGTAAAACAAAAACTAAAACGACGCGATTTTTACATTAAAAAGCGACCTTTCACATGAAAGATATGGGATGAAATCGTTTATTATTTTCCGCTTATGAAAAATAAGGGCACAGTTCGAGACGACCCTTCAGGAAGCAATTAGGTCGTAATGTTGGAAGTCGCCTGTATTTAAATTTTAATTCCTCATCTTCAGATCTTCCCTTTTTTAAATTTCCGCGTCTTTCTCCTCTTTATTTATCAGAACATCCGGAGGGAGAATGTAGGCATATAAAATATAACGATATCATTTCAGAGATAGTCCCGAAAGCGAAATTTAGTACATTTTTTATTGTAGGTGTCTTACTTGCATTATTAAACATAATTACGTTACTTGTTTATTTATTAATTTAAAAAAAAATAAATTATACAAGCGCGTTCTTAAACGAAGATCAATATAGATAAAACATAATTTCACTTTAAAAGCAATTGCTTTTTTTATTGCGATTCTAATTTTAGATATATTGTGAGTATTTCGCCTTCAGGATTGGTATTGCTTTTAAGTTGTTATCAGATAATAATAAAATATTATTTTTACAATATAACCCTAATTATAGTTCATGCCATATAGAAATGACCTGTCAATCATTATCAAGTCAAGAAAACTCGTTTAATTGGAAAATGAGCGAAATTTTAATTTAACTAAATCGAACAGAACATAAATATTTAGTAATTGTCGAAAACCATATTATTTTAATTCGTTTCGCTTCAAAAAATACTTGTACATTTAGATGATTGATAGATCCTTTTCTATATGGCACGAACTATAGTAAGTACAGCGTTGTTTTTCACTTCAACTGATACACTAATAAATTGTTTGTTATAATTGACGCTTAATGTAATTACATACATAACTAAATGTATTTATTTATGTATTTACCTATGTATATCATCTATCCAGTTCAGTTTAATAATTAACATGTTAACATAAAATAACAGACTGTAGATGTTATAATATAGTAAATATTATTTTACACATAAATAAGAATACTAGATATATTTATAGCTGCTATATTCAATTTAGTAGGTATGTAATAAGAACAGTGCTGTTTAATGTGGGCAAATTTTTTTATATTGAAATTGCAAATTGTTATAATATCTATTTATTTTATAGCTAATTATGTAGCTAGTTATATCTACATATATTAGATTTTCCATGCAGAATATACAAATAAGGACATCTTACGATCCGTATATGTATAGCGCTCTGGCTCCAACAGAAAATATCAATGAAACTTGTATCACTCGAAAGCACAAGTCACGAAGACAATGTAATATCTATGTATATACTTATCTACAACGATTTTACAAACTTTCAAATGTTTTATATAGGCTTCCTCACTATAAAGGCATTTATCAACAGAATGAATGAATAGACCTTCAAGAGTCATGTTTACATGGTACAAGATTAAACGATCTAGCCGTAAATATATTATGTATATACATAAATATATAATATTAGTATTGCCATAAAAAGTTACTTTGCACAACGTTATAGCAAAGTATTTGGAGGGGGGGTTCAATATCGGAAGATCCCCACGTGGACCCTATGTAAATTCGTGGCTATCATTTAGATGAAAATATAGATATTTAAAATGTGGGTAAAAATAACCTCATGCCTGACTCGTGAGAGTCCTTTTAGGTATTTATGTACTACATAGACGATTTGAAAATGTCCAGGCTCATGTACAAAATACTTTCAAATCAATAAAAATGATATATGGCTCATGAAGGTATGTACATGTGTTCTGTCGATAAATGCCCTTATAATGACGAAACCTGTATGAAACATTTGCATACTTGTAAAAGCGTTGTACATTGTTTACGTGATTTACGATGCCCGTGAACAATGTTGTAGTACTTGACGAGAGCTTTTGAGTGTTGTTGATATATTTTGTTGGACTCACAAGGAAGGTTAGGCAGGTGGAAATCTCAGAAAAATTTGAAATTTTGCAGGACCCTAACCGAGTCCCTATCCAAGAGCCTAACCAAGCGCGATTTTTAGAGAATTTGTGTTAGAGCTTAAAGGTCTATGTATTTACACTTTATAAATACATGGAGAGTTAGTCGACAAAGAAAGATCCTACCTTTCCTTGTCGTATTAATCCTTTTTGTTTGTAATCCTTTTAGAGTACACAACATAACACACAACACTCGCGCACTCACACGCAAAAAGGCCTTATTAACCGAACGAGTACTCCTCAAACACACGAACAATACGACGCCGTAATTTAAAATTCGAACTACTGAAACAAACGCTACCGCTCTGTACCACTAACGCGAAAGATCTGAAGCGGTTTTGCCAGAATTCTATATATAAATGCATTCAAGTTTATACGTGGATACTGGGAAATCCCGTTTTTATTTTAAAACATTCAGTTCTTTGTTCGCACTACGATAAGCTATGAAAGTAGGCAGTGTACATGTTTTATTAGTTGCTTTGTATTTTATCGGCCACATAAAAATGCGATTAAACTTTTATCTGGTTTATGGTTTGTAATAGGGAAATTTTCAATGCTGAAGGGTACACGATTAGTTTTTAAATTAAAAATAGAAAACTTCACCCTCTTAAACCGCGCAAAAGCACGAACGGAACACGTCTCTAGATTAGGGTTGACTGGTACTACAATCCCGCAAAGTTTCAAATTTTTCTAAAATTTCCACCTACCTAACCTTCCTTGTCAGTTCTGTATATAGAGTCGTAAGAACTTTCCTATAATATACCTATACATAGTGACCGGCATAAAGGCGGACACAAATGAAAAATATTTTTATTTGAAATTTCTCAGAAAATTTTATTATTCGTAAAAATCTCTGTTTATTTTGAAATTCAAAGTGCATATGTCAAAATTTGACTATAAATCTTGGTATACGAGGGACCTTCAAAAGTATGAAATTGACGCAAGAGTAAAGTAACCTTTATTTTTGAAAATACACAAAAATGTTATTTGTAAAGTTTTTTTAGAATTGCATGAAGATGTCAAATACGAAGTTATAGTCACTTTTTTCAAAAATTTTTTTGCCTTTTGGACTATTTTTTTTCGTTTCCCTGTATGTATTACGTAAAACGAATTTATTTAAAATTCCCTCGTATACAGAAAGTTATATTCAAATTTTAGAATATGTATTTTGAATTTGGAACTATGCAGAGGTTTTTATGAAGAATAAAATTTTCTGATAAATTTCAAATAAAAACGTTTTCCATTTGTGTCCAACTTTATGCCGCTCACTGTATAAAAGATTTGTTATATTTGAAATATTTATACTTTAGTTGTGTATATTAATAAATAGATTAAACAAACATATTTTAATAGTTTTAAATAAAATTAAAATTACGACAGTTTGTATTGTTTCTGTTTTCATTTAACTATAGGTAGAAAAGGCTACAGACGTCATAGAAAAAAAATTTATAGGAATTAATTGTATTATTTTCATCATATTTATCGTCATTTTCTGGGTATCCGGAATTTTAATTTAAAAAAATCTTCAATTAGTTTAAATTAAAATTATTGTATACAGCTTTTGAAATTTTTATTTCAAGGCTAAACAAAGAACATGTTTTCTCAATTGGGTTTATACATTTATTTTTTCAATGAATACAATACAATTTTCGTTTTGGTCCTATTTTTATAATCTGTAAAAAATATCGAGTAAAATTCGAAACTTCGCGTCACGTTTCCGCCAATATTAATTTTCGGCCATGGCGCTGTTGTAGGAAATGCGAACGTCATAAGTGCAGGTTAAGTAATGTCGTCAACCTTAAAGAAATAACAAATGTCGCTCGCGTCAGGAACTAATGGTAACTATAATGTATATTTGCTATCATTTTATTAAATATTTTCGGAATAATTTCTTGTTTACTTTACGAAAAATACATTAATTTCAGTTTTAACTGATGTAAAACGAAAACACAACTTTACTTTTCAATTTTAAAAAAGTTTCATCAAATAGTAAAGTTCTAAACCATACATAATAGATTTCATTAGTCCCTGACGCAAGCGCCTCTAGTTTTAAATTAAAATCGATTGCACAGAGCATAAGCAAATCTGACAACATCAACGCAGAAGACGGTAAATGTCAATGTGCAAATTTTTATAAAAACAATTTTTCACGAATTTTTATATAAACATTTGTTTATCTAAATTGTTGGACTTGCCTATTAATTGTAAAGGAGCTTTTCATTAAAAATGACCGGACCAATTATTATTGCCGCTACGACTAAACACACGGGCACGGTAAGTTAAGTTTCTATCCCTGTATTTATGTTGACCTATCGTATCTTGTTTTCAGTTTATTTTTCTTCATGGTTTAGGCGATACCGGGTAAGTAAAATGCGCCCAAGATTTTTTTCTGACGTTTACACCAATTTAACCTAATTTAGTCAAGGATGGGCAAGTGCAATCGGAGCCCTACGACCTCCACACATAAAAGTGATTTGTCCGACTGCCCCTACGATGCCCGTGACTGCTAACGCAGGCTTCAGAATGCCAAGTTGGTTTGATCTTAAAGCATTTGATGCATGCGGTCCAGAAGATGAAGATGGTAATTCAAAATAATTTAAATACATTCAAATGCCTAATTTTAATTTTGTAGGTATAAAAACAGCATCGAAGGCTGTTCATGGCATGATAGAAAACGAAATCAAGGCTGGAATTCCGTCCAACAGAATTCTTTTAGGTGGATTTTCTCAAGGTGGCGCTTTGGCATTATATTCGGGCTTGTGTTTTCCCGAAAGATTGGCCGGAATTGTTGCTCTTTCTTGTTGGTTGCCTCTTCGTAAAAGTTTTCCGGCAGCGCAAAAAAGTCCAAATGATATTCCGGTATGTCATACGTTTTTTTTTTAATGTTTGTGTGCTATTATAGTTTTAATTACAGGTATTTCAATGCCATGGTGATTGTGATCCTGTAGTACCATACAGATGGGGTCAAATGACAGCTTCATTATTAAAAACTTTTCTTAAATCTCCAGAATTTAAATCATACCGAGGAATGATGCACACGTCATCTGACGAAGAATTGAGAGATGTAAAACAATTTGTTGATAGAAATTTAGTTGATTAATAAGCTAAATGCAATCATGTATATGATATTAAAAAATTGGTACCTTGTAGTGTAGTTCATATTTGTAGTACAATAGGACGACAGTTAGCTTTTTTTTTTGTAATAAACATTCCTAAATACAATTCATGTATTATCTTTAGCATGTAGTATACAGGTTGTATATTGATTCGGCAATAGATGTTGCTACTGATTGTCTGTAGTTTCTCAATTAAATTATACTATTTGCTATTATATAATTTAAAAATTAGCAGTTTTTAGGTCTTTTAAAGTGGCTGCATTTTTTTAAATATTAGATTAATAAATTAGTATTAATATGAGGGCATATTATTACAGTGGAACCGTGCTTATATGTTTCACAGTAATACTTCTAGTAGTACTTCAGTAATATTTTCTATTAGCCATAATTTCGTGTAATAATCCAGTTATAGGTAATTTTTGCTTATCTACATGAGAAATGTATAACTAAGGCTTCATGAAATTTATTTAACTATTTAATTATCTGTACTTATTTAATTTTACTTAAATCTTGATAGTCTAAATAATTGTTAATCTGAATGCACCTTAAATAAAATAGACCAACATACAGATCTATTAAAATAGAAAACATAAAGCAGCATTATTTAAAATGATTATTTTAGTAGTCCAAACATGTGAATCCACATCAATGACATCTGTGTCTTGTTTCTAAAAATAACCCCTGATCCCAATTAATGCAGATTATCAATGTTTTACTGTAATAAATAAAAAGTTTAAATGCTCATTTCTCCCATTAAGTTATTAATTTTGCCTAATTATGGTATATTTAGATATAAGACTGTAACAACCAATTCCTTATAGAAATTATTAAGAAAAAATTACTTCAGAGAATCAAAAATGGGCATTATAATAGTATAATAAATATCGCAAAGCTAACAAGTTTCTAAATTATCGTCTTTATATTCCCATTGTGTTGGTAAATTATAACATCATATAACAACATTATAACATTTATAATTATAAATTATAACATTGTATAGGAATTATGAAAAATAAATATTTTACAACATATTAATTTTATTATTCAACAATAGTGTAGAAGCTTTTGCTTAAAAACCCACCCTGGGTTTAAAAAAACCCTGGTAGAAGATAATTTACTATTAGTACTTTGAATGAGTGGAAAAAGTGAAGTAAGAATATTAATTTTACCTAGTCTTGTTGCAAGACTGTAAATATCCATCTCTTGGAATTATATCATATTGGTTTTTGAGAGTAATTGGCCATTTGAGAATAAGCAATATTGTACTTACATATATTTCTTTCATTCTCATCTATTTCCTTATTTTGCATTGTTCACTAATTCAAGATACTAATAGTAAATAATCTTACCATATAAGTATCCATACAGCTATTCCTTTACGTTCAATGTTTGTATAACACTACAAAAAGATTTCCTTAAATCTTATATTGCACTATATAGTATGTGTTCGGATTTACATATTAAATATCAACAAAAACTCAACTTCTCAAACAAAACATTTTTAAAATTTATTAAATAATAACAGTAATATATTGATTTAATTTTAATTGTGATTATTTGGTGATATTTGTTCATGTTTGAAAATATCATTAACCTTTTTAATTATACTTTTACAAACTTCCAACCGGTTTCACAATTTTAGCATCATCAGGGAGTTATCTGAATATCTCATAATGCCCTCTCGTTGCTAAAATTGTGAAAAAGGTTGGGAGTTTGTAAAGGTATAATTAAAAAGGTTAGTGATATATTTAAACAAGAACATTAACAACAATATAGTTGAAGGTACTCTAGAAAGACAGTTATATAGGCAGTATGTTCGTCTGACATGAATTAAAACACATTCTATCACATAGAATTAATCTGAAAATAATGCAATTCTCAGAAGGAATGCATTAGGGTAGAAAGCCAACGGAATTGTTTTCTAACTTATCTGCTGCTTAGTTTGTGTAATTGAATTATTAATCTTATGAACTGTCTTCCCGGAGTGTCCCCAACTACAGTTAAATTTCAGAACTTCATTAAACAAAGAGAGCAACTAATTGAACACATTAAAAAAAAATTATCAATCTGAGCAATTTCGAGGACCAGCATCTTATAAAAATGAAATTAGAATATGTTTTTTTAAATATTCATTATCTAATAGAAGAATAGTTAAACACAAGTAGGTTTTATGACTGCAATTTTAAATTTCTATAATTATTCATAATACTTAAAATAATCAAACTCAACAATTATTTCTCTTTAAAATAATACAAAATTTACTTGCCAATTTTTAAAATAATTACATACCAAAATCGTTAAAAAAATTAACTTAATAAAATATTCATACCTACATATAAAAAAATGAAGGGAAACAAATCGACAAAGATGTACTTCATAATTTATACATAAGTTATAATAAATTACATTAGCATTAAAACATAATTTCCTAACTAAGCAATTGCTCATTATATTCATTGTATAGTCTTTGCCAAGGAAGTTTCGTTTTAATCACTTTTAAAATTTCTGTTAGTAGCGACTTCTTTGATAAACCCTATAAAAACAAATCCATTTAAAAAACATAATTTGTTGATAAAATCATTAAACTTACTAAAATTGTGTTATTTTTCATTTTTATGTGTGCACTAGAATATCTTGAACCTATTAATTCATCTAAAATTGACCGTAACCTACACTCAGGTCCTAAAAAAATAATCATACAATAAATACAATACCATTATTTTATGCTCAACCTTTATCGAGTAAATGATTAACGGTGGCAAACAACCAATGCTTAAACTCTGTTGCCGACCTCAAAAATAAACTAGCTATTAATTGTGATTCTAAGAAACTCAAAGTTACTCCTGAAGGTAAAGTATCGGGCGTTGCCCGAATAGGAATATTTCTTTGCAATGACGCTAAAGGTAAAGTAGTTGGTAACGATCGTATCATACTACATCCAGCTTTGTTTATGGAGTCTAAGGGATTTGAAAGGAGTACCCTAAAAAATTGCTTACGTTTATACTGAACGATGTACCGAATAAAAAACATACCAAGTTTGAAGATCTAAACTGTATAAGTAGGCTCGACCGTCGGTTAATGTGATAAGCGGTAAATTAGAATCAGTTAAAGTACAACTGCTAACAGAAGCTAAAATTTTAAAAATTAGTATCCTAGAGTTCTATGAAATTATTTTAGATGTTGAATCTTGATACCTTTATTCGATAAGAGACTTTTTACCGAGACACGGTTTAATATCGATTTTTCATTCTCTAAATCCCACATGTGTATCAAACCTGTTTTGGTTAATACAAGACACATACTTCCATCGGTGAGATTTAAGCTTACTGCTGCATCTTCTATTAAAAATGCAGGAAATGCTCTAGATCCGGACTTGACACAAAAACAATTTATTGTCATGTCATCACAGCAAGCAACCACGATTTTTCGGTTAGCAGTAATACATCGTATTGTAGATCCTGAAAAGTCACATTTATAATTTGATAGTTTCTAATCAATTTTGTCACAACAACCTAAGTAAGTATCCCAAGAAGGTTGTTTATCATCTAAATTTTTAAATATTTCGATTTTCGTAAAAGATTCTTTTGCGTTGCTGCCATTAGAAATCTACAAATAATGTGTGATTTGTGTTTGAATTAACAGAGATACAAAGAATTACCTGAATTTTAAGTTTACCACTTTTCTTGGTAACCGTTGCACCGTTAGGAATCTTTAACGGATCTAAAATATTAATAAGATGAAGTGTTGGTTGGTCTCCAGGCACTTCTGAACACATTATTTGATTTATTTGAACACCCGGTGGTTGTGAAATTGCCACTTGATTTATATTTTTAGCGCTGTCGATATTTTTGCTAATAAAAATAATTAAAAAAACGAGAAGTAAAATAACATTTCCCTAATGTTCTTTGTTACCTTGTCTGAGGAACCGATTGATTTACTGTTTTAACCGGCACACTTTCTTGGACTGTTTCTACAATAATTTTGCTTTTCGAAGGAGACGAACTGCTAAACGATGTTACTGGTTCGTTCATAGCTGGAGAGTCCGAGGCATCGCTGAAAAATTTTTAATTTCATCAATTTATTCAACTAACATGTCTACGAAGGCAGCACTTCTTTTGTAATACAAAGAAAAACAATTACCTAATTAAAAATCTAAATTAAATATTTACTTTGTAGTTACTGGTACTGCTGTTAAAAGCATAGGTGTAATTCTCCTTTTTCCCGATGGCAAGCGTGTCTCAATCTGTTTATTAGCAGACACTAACACTCCCGAAGGCTTCACAAATTCTTTAACTTCGGGCACTACAGGTTTAGGTATTTCTTTAGCCACAGGTTCTTTGTTACATTTATCATTAGATTCTTCCATCACATCTAACAACTCGCAATTTTCCATGATTTGACTGCCTGTAAAACTTTGGTTCCAATTCCGCCTTAAAGATTTCCCGTACATTCTTTCATACAGAGCATTCTATTTACAAGTTTTCTTATAAATAACGGGTTTGTTAACAAATGTTTACAAATCTTACTTTCTCATCAAGAGCTAAAGGTTGTCCAATCTCATCTGGTAAAAAAATGACACAGGCAATAGTCCCATCCCAAGAACAAGCAAGAAGATGAGTTCCATTACTATTCCAAGAAATATCGAGGACACTATTCTCAAATAAATCTTTAATTACAACTAAAGGACGTTTTAGAGATGTTAACCATACACTTAGAGAACGATCTCTCGAACCAATGGCACAACAACAATACTGTTGCGTTTTTGGACTACACGGTAATAATTTTTTCAATATATTAGAGTTAAAACGCTAAAAATTTGCTTATCGTTAATTAGCTGTTCGGTAAAAATTTTATCGATACTTACAACACAAGTTACCGCTTTTCGATGACCAACAAAGTCTTTATCTTGTTTCCATTCGTCGCGTTCAATTATTTGTGCCGTGGAACCACCTCCGTTCATGGCATGTGCCGAAACTAAATACTGTCCATCTGGAGACCACGATAATCGTAATACATGAGTAGTTGCACTGCAATCTGTAAAACAATCTGTCACCACTTCTTGTTGTGTCCAATCGACTGTTCGCCAAACACGCAAGGACCGGTCGTCCGACTGACTGGCTAGATATTTACCAACCGGATCCCATGCCACTCCCTATAAAAAACATTACACGAACAATTAAGCACCTATTGCGCTCTAAGCTTTTAATTAAAAAAATATTTTATGCCTAGTTAAATCACGTTTTAAATTTAAAAAAGCAAAACTTCAATATGTAGTCTGATAACTGAACTCTGAACCTGAGTATTTAATACTTTGTGGTTTTCATATATACAAATCATAAATTTAATGTTAAAAATCATAATCACCTTCACCATTCCTGTATGGCTTTTAAGAATAGCCACCTTCTCGGGTAATTTGTTAACATTCCATATAATGACAGTGTTATCGACGCTGCCCGAAGCTAGCCACCTATCGTGAGGTGCCCATGCCAAGTCTAAGACATCTCCACAGTGCGAGTTTAAAGTTGTAATGCACTTCCACGATTCTACATTCATCTTCCCACCTCCTCCGAATATAGTACCTCCTTTACCGCTCAATTTCCAAATCATTACCAATTTATCATCACCGCCAGATGCTAAAAGGTGACCCTCGCAACTCCATCGTACTACATTTACGCAACCTAAAATTACAATAAACCATGTAGCTATTAATTCGGATATCCAATGTAAAAATCAAAACAAGATCGTGTGAAATGTTTTAAAATATGTATAATTATTGTTATTTCTTGGAAGATTTTTGTTTGATACAAATGTCTGTATGTTGAGTTTGAAAAATTAATTGCTGCATTATTTTAAAGAGAAACAATTTCGATAATAACTTTGGATCCAATTAAAATTTTATATTGAAATTTGTTTAAATAGGTAGTGACATTTATGTCAAATTATATTATGTATAAATTAATTTTTTTTTAATTCTCGAGGATGAATAAAAAATAATGATATCATTTTGAATAAGCATAATAAGCATTATCCCATGTACCCCATCAATGTTTAATTAAATGTTTAAATAAATAGGTACCTAGCCAGACGAATTTAACTAAAAATGATAATGAATACAATAAAAATAATAACGAATTTAACTATAGGTAAACTCAAATGGCTATTTTTAATCCTAATAACTAGATTTAAAATTAATAATAGATATACTAATAATCAAATGTATACTAATTCTGTAAGGAGTGTAATGTCTTATAATTAAATACCAAGATGGTTATCCATTTGACAAAGTGTCTTCGGAACTTTCGAATTGTACTCATCCTCTTCCGATAAAACTGGGGCTAAATTCCAAATAACGACTCTACCGCCCACACCTCCCTGGCCTCCTGTCGCAAATCTATCGCCCTTCGGATGTATATCCACCGAAAAAATCGGTTTATCTAAAACATTAAGGAAAAAGCGTTTAATTTAAGGTTATGTTAGAAATGCCCCTGTACCTTCGTGGGTTACCCATGGTGGTTTCAAAATACGCATCGTTTTATTCACACACTTTCTGGATTCGTTTAAAAATTACTAAAGTATGAACATTCGTATAGTGATCTTTTTTCCAAAATAAACAAGCTAAAATCGGTGTACAAATGCGCAGAAGCTAACGTTGAAATTATTATTTCAACCAAACGTTAGGTAACATTTTTACACTGTTTTGTATTGTATCTTGTAAATTTACTTATTTAGAAGTTAAATTATAATTTCGTGGCTTAGATGTTTAAAGATTAATTTATAAAAACGATTCTTTATTTATTTCTATTGATTTTAAAATTAAATAGGATATTAATAGCGTTCCTTTTCAACTTAAACTTAGCGCCAGTGTAATGTAGGGAATTTTGATTGCATTGGCTACATGTCTGTTTTTAGTACAATTTCTGTGGTGTTTGTTTGAATTTTCATTGTTAACAAATTGTTAAAATCTTTATTATGTAAGTACTACTAAAACTTGAAGTGCGCGTGAACGTTTGATTATTTTTTTCTATTTCACAATGTGCCTATATTTTAAATATAATTAATATAGCCCATAATTTATTGTTGTGATTTTTGACCAAAGAAACTTTATCGAATGAGGTTCAGTTGTTTTGCAGATGTTTTACGTACATTTGTATTTGTGCCAATTGGTGTAATTACGTAAATATAGTAATAGTATATAAGTAGTATTAATGCTTTGATTATATCTAATTTATTATTATGTAACTGTAAGTATATATACTAGTATTATTGTGTGAATAATTATTATATTTTTGGAAAAAATATTTTAATATACCTACCTGTACTTTTGTGGGTAATGTAAAACATTATTTAATTTAGTCAATAATTTTATAAATTATATCGAGGGAGTGATTCACTTTTGATAAGAAAATTACGGTAGATATTAGGTTTGTTCCTTTCGATAATTCCAAACCAGTTCCGAAGTTTTATAGGTACCTTACACTGTCAGTATTTACGGTTCAACGCTGTTGACAGTATTACTGACAGTGTAAGGTGCCTATAAAAGGTCAGAACTGGTTCCGAATTACCGAAAGGAACAAACCTATTTACAATATATTTATTATTTACATAGGTACATTGTATACATTTGTATATTATAAATACCTATGAACTCCATAGTAATCTTTTAATATAATATAATAACAATAAAAGTTTAGTATTAATTCAAAAGTAGTAAAGTAGTCTGACAATTTAAAATATTAAAAATGTTTAAAAATTAAATTATTTATTTTATTGTTACTGTAATAATTAATTTTACTGCAATAATTCTAAAAATATTTGAACATTTTTGTTGTATATTTTATTCTTACGAAATAACAGAAATAATAAAAAAAAATTAAAGTTTAGCCGTTTAACAGTAGATGGCGCACTCATTCTCTATTTAAAAAAATTACCTATATCTTGACATTCCGTTGTATAATAAAAGTGGTGTAAAAATAGCACTTATTATAAAATTTTTAATTACATCTACTCAGCACATATTATAATGTTTGGGATGAATGTAAATAAAAGTTTATTGCTCTGTTAACAATGGATCGTAAAATGCCGGTGTTCACTTGTTATAAAAGAGTCGTAGCAGTTCATTAAAATCAAATCGCGGAAGTCACTTTTGTTTTTTAATTTTTAAGCGCGATATAAAAATTAAATTAATAGACAACTAATTCATTTAGTAGGTAACTTTATTATTACCGTAACTAATCTTTCTGAAATTAATTTATAGTTATACAGGGCGATTCTAAAATGGCGCACCAAAACTTTACATTACGTTGTAGGAGACCTAGAAAAAAATAATAAAAAAATCTGTCTGCCGTGTTTTTATAGTTAGTATTTGTAAAAAAATTGAATGGTAAAGGCAACATGTTTATGCCTTATTCATTTTCGCCGTACAGTACACATAAACAATCGTTATCTGCATATTATGTATACACTCGCTATGTACATACATAATCTCGTAGCACACGCTTTCGTAAGTAGATTCGACCCTGTCTAACATGCTGTTATCATAAGGCGACATCTTGATTTTGCGTTATCCACATCAATTTGTTTATATTATCTACTGCATAGGTTGGGTGCAAAAGTATAGGTGTAAATGGCTGGTGTAGTGGCTATTTTTTTTTGACAACAAGCAAGTGTACATAATTATTTTTATGGAAACCAATTAAAACATCGAATAGACTGATTTAATTGTTATCAAAAATAATAAATACTTAGTTTAATTTTATTGTATTTCAATGTTTTAGAACATCGTTGCAAAATTCATTTTTATAACACTTTCCATAAAGAAATTGCAATTTTGAAAATTAAAATTATGCAAAAATAAACGTTGTGAACTATTTTTTTTATTTGACAACAAGAAAGGGTACATAATGTTTATAGAAAACGGTGTCATGTTGCAAAATTACCAACAATAAGAATACATAAGTCGAGTCCTTTACTTTACCTCTTTATTTTTCAGTAAATTGTTGACCATCAATATTTTCTTTTTATTATTTTTTCTAACTTTCAGTTATATTTTTTAATTTTAGATTAATTTTTGATTTTATAGAAGGTATAAATTTTATTGTCAATGTAAACTGTTAATTATTAAATATATAATTAGTACTTATTTTCTAATATTTTTTATAAACTTAACTAAGGAGCGGTTTTTCAATCACTAGTTAACCCTGACTATAAAAATAATTATTAGAACTAATTGTTTCTATGGTGATTGGCCGACGGTTGCGGTTAACTGGCGATTGAAAAACCAGCCCCTAAAAATAACTTTGGATCAAAATTTGCTATGCGTAGATATTATTTAAATTCTTTACGATAGTGTATTTCAACTGTAAAATATAAGTCTGTAGTTAATTATAGATATTTACATAATTATGTAGCTACACTTATATCAATTTTTTAATATTTCAGGTAACCGTTCTTTTTCAATATGGACATACACCTACTTGTAAGGTCCGTTGGACTCCTAACTGAAAAACAGGTATGTATTCTTAAACATTTTTTTTTTAAATTATAGAATTTTATATTATTACCTATCGAATATCGTAATAATTACTTCTGTTACGATTAATCGTAAAAGTGTTGTTATTATTATACATACCTATATAAAATTACATTTTTACTTACGGTTTACATACAAGGTGGCCCACTGAAAACGAAACGTGTTTTGGGATATATAAATTATTTATTTCAAAAAATTCTTCGAACAGTCGATTTTATTAATAAGGTTGACTTTTATTTTTAAACATTAAATAGTATTAGGTACTATAGTAATTATTTACGTCATATTTCACCAAACAAGTGCTTACGAACGCACATTTTAAATATATAAGAACTTTTTTCGTGTTTTACAATAAATTATAATTAGACTCATTAACAAACTTTCAGATTTTGAAGATGTTTATTATAATATACACTTGAGCGTAGGGCGATTCAATTACAGTAAAATCTCATTAATTCGTACCTACCCTATTAAACCGGATTTTATTTAGTCATTTATTTAAATTTGTATTAATTCGGACAAATTCAAATCCCGGTTAATACGGATTAATGAGGTTTTATTGTAGTTATATGATCTTGTCCTACGACGAATTCATCAAGAGTTTAAAATAAATTTAAATTTACTGGTGGAGGTATTAAAATTAAATTACGGTAATACCATCGTTGTCGACGCTTGCGAGTAGTTGTTGGACACATTATTGCCTGTTGATAATGATAGATTAGTTATCGAAACGCGTCAGGTTCAAATGAATTTTTATTGGTATTTATCTAGGGTTTGGTACACATTTTTTTATTATACGATATGTAGGTAATTTTGAAACGTATCTAATGTTTGGGAAAATACATACAGACAATAGTGTTTATATTAAAATTGCGAGATTGGTATTGTGACACTGGCTATACAGACACGATAATTTCCCATGATTCACAATTGTAAAAATTGAAACTTATTCAATTACAAAATTTGAAATATGTATTTAATCACTTTCAAAATTTGAATGTTGAACCTATGCATATATTTTGATTTATTTTTGTTAGAGCATTCCATCAGTAACGAGGAAGGATAATAAATAATTTTGAAAAATCGGCTAATCAGAACGCTTTCCGCATTTCGTAATTCGCAATTTCGCATCTATATCGCAACCTCGTTTTAGTGCCTATTTTAGTTTCTAGACACAAGAAACTGTTGTGAATATCAAATGTATTATAAGACTTCGTTTTGTTCCTTATTATTTTTAAATGTGTAAAGGCGCGATCGCACGGCGCGCGTTATTACCGACACCGTGTTTGTTTATCAAAATGGACACGTTTATGTTAGTTATCGGTAAACAAAGTCGTTCCCGACTCTTCGCACGTGATCGCACCTTAATATTAGTGTTGACGGAATAGGCCAGTTGGTAAGTCGTTTTTAAAGGCCAATAAATTTTATTCTATTTATTTTAAATTATTGAAAGACATACTAATTTTTGGATTTGGTTTTGGATTTGGACGCTACCCGTGAGAAAAAGATGTCAAAAATAAGTTCATTTTACGACAAAAGCACTTATATGACGAAATAACTAGGGAAAAATTCAAACAATTTACGTTTTTCTCATTTTTCTGTAAAGTCAATAGTTTCGGCGTGCCAGCTCCACAAAATTTACTCTACCAGATAAATTGACGTTAATTAATTAGCATAAATGAAAATTTGTACGTACATAGGACGTACATTTTGACCTACTGAAAAAGCTGAAACTATTGACTTTACAGAAAAATGATAACAACATCTACATTGCAGCAAATTTTCCCTATAGTATATTTTGGTCATAAAGGCATTTTTGTCGCAAAAGGAGATTCTTGTGCAAAACTCATTTTTGGCGCGCCTTTTCCTCGCGATGGCGGCCAAATCCGGGCTCGGCAGACCGTGCAAAATCAGCATGTCTTTTTAGAGGTCCAAATAAAAAGAATAAATGTTATTTTAACTTGCCCCTGTTCATTTCCACCAGAAACCCCTCGACTACTGACCTACAAGCGTTAAATTTGACATAGATTTTAACCAGATATAAGCAAATATGTATTTTCGTTTCTAACATAAAAAATGGCCACTATGAACTTGTATATTGTGTGACACACTTCTTATAAATGAACAAAAACAATTAAAAGGAAAACGGCAACATTTTGAATCTTCGCAAATTTTGGCAAATTTTGTAAATAATAGGTGCATAATGTATATATGTACATTAGAATAAAACAGTTGGTAATGATTTGGAACAAATGACTATTGTTTGTTAATACATATAAATAACGCTTCGTGTTCAGTTTGAATTCCTGACCTAGCCTTAAAATCAGATAAAATACAAAAATAGTGAGGTGGTAAGTGAAATTGCTGGGTGCTATCGTGAGAACTTCTATAGGTCTTTGACTTCGCCTAGAGTTGTATAGCAATTGATGCCGCTTGATCAGCGGGGCATGAGGTGCTTACAGGTGAAATGCAGGACCGTATTCCACGAAAGTTAATTTAACAACCGAATTTTCGCGTGTAGCTATTCGCCGTGGCCCATCGAAGCCATCGTCGATCCTTAACATGTAGGTAATATTACAACGAAACGAAGAAACTTCTCCTTCGAACTTGATCGTAAAATTGTTTTGTTGGGATTTCCCCGACTGCTGACCCAAACTAGTTAGGCAAATAACAATTTTTTTGCATTAGCCTGGTATATAGCGTATCTCGCCGGAATTTTAATCAACTCGATCGAAATTGAAAGTTAAAGAGGTAAGCGAGTCTTTGTTCGGTACGGACTAAAATTGTCTAAACAATTTAGGGCGGAAATAAATTAATAGAATTAACGTCAACCTGATCGTACGAGACATTATTTATTATAATTTATAATATGTATTTAGAGGCGTCTTAAATTATTTAAAAAATGTAGTGGGTACTTAATAGGTGTTTATTTTTCGGAAACGAGTAAGGTTCGTCCTTTGTTATATAAATCATTGAAAATTCTAATTTATTTTGTGTTGCGTCAAGAAACCAGTTTTTATAATATGCAGATATTCGAAAACGAGCTATTTTTTTCATCTCTACGTCACTTTTGAATCTAGCATTTTTTTGTACATAGACACATACGTAATATCCTTAATTGTTCGAAGAAATAGTTTATTAGGAAACTATTCGTAAACAACGAAACTTAATGAGTAAATCGGTAATGTTTTCGTAAAAAATAGGCAATTTTTAAACTACCTATTTTTCTGCTAGGTATTTAGTATATTTCGGACTACAGTAAAATCACTTTTTAATATTTTACTATATACCTATTTCGACCTTTTGTTAAGGTCTTCTTCGCTAGTGCGTTTCACAAAAAAAAATACATTAATTACAACAAATAACATAAAATCTAATAAATAATTAAAAATGATTAAAATCACTGAAAACCTTTTAGTATTTTATTATAATAATTCTAAATTTGTTGTGCAATTAAAAGAATTTTTATGTGAATCACTTGTGGCAAAATCTCATTTTATAATAATTTTCAATAACTAAAGTTTCGATGGAATCGAAAATTAAATTAAAATTGTGCCCGTTTCAATGCCGCGCTATTATTAGGTTCTAATTTAAAAAATAAACGGGGCATAATTCCCATCAAACAGTTTAGATTCCATCCAAAATTTAGATAAGCATTGAAAATAATTAATTATAAAAAACGACTTTTGTCAGAAACGATTCATACCAAAACGAATGAAAATTTTTGTAATAGTAGAAAAGATTTATACGTTTTAGTTATAATTTTATATGTGAATTATCAAAAAATTCAAGATTTTCATGAATTTATTTAATTTTTTTGCAAAACCCCCCCGAAGAAGACCTCAACAAAAGGGCGAAACATAATATGGTAAAATATTAAAAAGTGATTTTTCTACTGGCTCGAGTATCTATTAAACATGACGTAAAAATAATTATATTATAAAGAGCTCAAAAAATAAATTTAAACATATTATAACGAGTATAACAATAATAATTTTCCCATATTGCAAAACTCGCGATAGATATGAAAATATCCGCAAAAGTTTAAATATAGATAGGTGCTTACTTATAATGTAATAATGCAAAAAAAAGTTGTTCATTTAATCTGAGAATTTTTTTGTAGGTAATTTAATAATTTGTCGTGGATTGTAGGTAAACTATAGTGTTATCAATCGACGGTTGAAGGTGAACATTTAAATGTACACACTTTAATTATTTTAAACCAAGTAAACGTGATTAGTTCCTAATTTCTTCGTCGCTCTTTAACTTTTGAGTCTTAAAATACCTGTTATTCGAGTCACGTGACGTAAAATTATGAATACACGGTAAATCCGATGCGATTTATTTGAAATCAAATCGGTAATATTTCCGAATAAGGACCTGGAGCGGGGAAATGGCCGGGTACCAGGCTGGTACAGCATGGTACCGACTTCGACTCGACTCGCGAAGGACATGCAGTGGCCCCACTTACACCTAACATAGATACGTAATAAAGTGCACAGTACAGATATAATGAATGCTGCGACATTGAAAGCTAATTCTGGGAGGTGCAACGTTTTGTATAAAATATACACCATCGTAACGTTCGAAATTATTAAACGCGATCGACCTCTGCCCTTATTTTCTATAAAAGGACACTCGGGAAGCTAAACAAAACGTTAATGGTGTTTTTTGTTCCCACTTTCGAAAATCGAGTTTAAATGTCATTTTACTAGTAACGAAGTTATCGTCGGCCGAATTTTCAGCATTTCAGTAAAACATCAAAGTTGCCAATCTAATATCGCGGCAAAACTTGCCTAAATAAATCACTGGAAACAAAACGTGTGCTAAAAATGTACCGCGAAACGTTTCGGTTTGTTGGATGTTTCGCATTTGTCGAAAATTCTATTAACCGGAGTGGTTTTGACGTTTTAGCCTCGGGCCGAATTAACCTCGGCACACTGCATTTCAAAATATTATGTGATATTACAAAGCAAACACTCACAAATCCCAACTGTAAATTATAAAACGTACCGCCGATTCGAATTTGAAAAGCTTCTTCGGCTTAATTTTTATGTATATTTTTCACTTTTATAACAAAATTATGCGGGATTTTAAGATGAAAAGTCGCGGAAAAATAATTCATAATATCCATATTGCAGCTCGAATTGTAGTTTCGATCGTAATATTAATTTTCTAACGCGAAACTTCGCATCGTATATACGCTTAAATACGCCACCGCGTACATTTTCAAAGTCCAGACGATATCTACATCCCCATTCGGTCCTCCACAAATCACGATATTCCCAAAAGGGTAGTAGGTCGGTATATACCGAAGTCATTAACTTGGAACCTTGATCTCCAATCGTCCAAATTTCCTTTGTCTTTCCGTCTGACTGTTACACAGTAGTTTTCTTCAACGTTCGATTTAGTGCTCCGTTCTAAAGATAATTTTATTTATGAAATGCATCTTTCTAGGAAAATAAACCTTATAAATGTTTCGGGGGCGCTTTCATTTTAACTTCTCGCCAAAAATTCGTATAAAATAACTATTGCGCTTAATAAAATGTTCGATGTAGAACAAAGACCCTGTCCGTAATGTACGCCGAATGGTAATCAGAGGTTCGCGAAACAAAGGAGAATTATTTAAATTTTTCGAGATAAACGTAAATATTGTTTTTATTATGTTCGTTTTATTTATTAAATATTATCTAGACTTTTAACGTATAACAGTCGTTTTCTTAATATTTAATTATTTAAATTATCGAATCGCGAAATGTACTTATATCTATTATTTAAGTTATAGCTATTATATTGGTTTTAAAATAAGACGCGCGAACTTGGCGAAACAACTATCGGCGCAAATTCCGAAAAGAAACTAAACAATTTGCGCCTAGAAAGAAAAGAAAAAAATTAAAAAATCAATCTCTGTTTCGTCAGCGCAACATAAAATTAACGAAGCTATAAGCTAATCGCGAATATCTCCGAAAGTGATGAAAATTTGAAAATGAAAATTGGGGCGCTAGTACGCGCAAATTGTTAGTAAAAAAAAATATTAAAAAATGCGACTGCTTAATTAAAAAAATTTAATCTGTTGGTTTCGCCAGCGTGAAGTTGAAATAGGCGCAAATTGGGCGCAAATTATTTAGTTTATTTTTAGAAATTGCGCGGATAGTTGTTTCGCCAAGTTCGCGCACTTTTTAAAAATAACTATGTTATTCAGTCTACATATTTTACTCGTAGATATAGAGAATTAAAAAAATTGACATAGATACATTGATGAGATACGTCGCGTTTAACCGATAGCGTATGAAAAGTGTGAAAAATTATGTCTTCGTTTTTTTCGTTTTTTTTTTAATGCAACTATTGCGAACACTTTAAATTTAATATATTATACTTGAATTTTTTGTTCGATAAATAATTAATCGATAAGCCCGGCGAAAAGTTTTGAAAACGAGATCAGTCGTAAAATAATTTTATTAGAGTGCTTTATAAAGAAATTTATACAAGTTTTAGGGTTTAGATTTTGAAAATGCGTGGGTGCACGCATTGATTTGGAAGCAACGAGTATCTATTTTGATCTAAAATGTTTAGATATTTTAAAATATGTAGAAACGATTAGGTACATACCTACTATATGTTATTTCCGACAATGTACCAGTGATTAAGTAACAATTATACTTAGGTGTAATTTTTTAGAAATATTATGTTTGCGAATTAGTAAAGATCGAAAACTAAGCGGTTGATTAAAAATCTTTTAAAATGGTTAGATATTGGCATTTCTATAGATTTAGTAATAAAATGGTAAACAAACTAAAAATTTAAGAGTTTTCAAAATTGGTTTTAAATTTAAAAAATAATCGTCTAAAGGAATTTACAGTCACAATCTTTTATTTAAATTTCTCTGATTTCAATGTTGTTTAACGGCAACATAGAAAAACTAAATTAAAAAGAAAAACAATCAGTTTTATATGTACCTATACCATGAATATAAAATGTAAAACAAACATTGGTTTAGTCTACCCATCCTATTTTGAAATTCTTAAAGTTAACAGGAATTAAATGGCAGGATCTTTGCTACTTTCAAATTCATTTTATTCAAAAAGTAATTTAAACGTTTTGCTTAAACTTGATTGTTTATAAAAATCTAACAAATCTATTGTTGTTTAGTCGTATGTGGTACTTTTAAACAATTTTTAAAAGTGCCTCAATTTTAAAGGTGGCACCTTTGAACAAAATTTAAACAAATTTATAGGTAAACAATTATCAGTTTAGGTTTTACATTTTTAAATAGTACTTAATAAGATACAAAAGTTTATAAAAAAAATTAAGTAAACAAAATACAAAGGCCCTTTTCGCATTTCTAACTATCGTGATTGTATTTGAATGTGGAAAGCTGTGTTTTAAGTTATTATAACTATGTTATAATTAAGTATACTATAAGTTGTGTTAAGTTGATTATAAAATTACCTATATAAATGACTTAATTCTTGGGAATCGATAAAAAAATACCTATGTCAAACAAAAACTTCAATACCTATGTGAAATGTATTTGTTTTTATTTATTTATTTTTAAATAGAATTATTTTCTTATTGTATATTTTTATGTGAAACAAATATGTCAGCTTAATTTTCTGACTAGTTTTTGTTTGGTTTTGCTGTGATGTGACTGAGGGTGTTTTTATTTTTATTCATATTATACAAAGTGCAGTTGTTTTGTTAAATTAATCTTTAACTCTCCTGATGATGGAATGAAAGTTCGAAACGTCGAGAATTTTTTGTTTGATACGTAGGTATTGCTTGATCGATTCTCGCGAATTTAAGTCATTTACTACATAATGATCAAGGACTTCTTTATATACCTAGTTAGAAATATTAATTTTTGTAGTTTGAACTTTTGGTTCTTACTAGTGAAATGAACCATCTGTAAATATTAATCGAATTACGTAAGTCGCGAATTGTAGCAATACTACAAATACAAAAATATGTTGTGTTATTTGTTAATTTCACTTTTACGGCATTATACTCTTAAAAGTGCACTGTAGGTATTTAACAAATTTTGAACAGTTGGATCAGGTCAGAAGGAAAATGACGTAAGCAATCATTCTCTATCTATTAAGCATTTAAAAGGAATTTATCGACGAAAATAGATATAAGAAAAGCTCTTTTCAAGTTAAAATGAGTAATGAATTGAGTTACGACTCGATGGCGAATTTGAAAATTTTTAAGAAAAATTTCGAAAAACTGCTACTTGCCTATTTAAGTTTATATTTTATCTTCTTGGCTAAAATGCATATTTTAAATAATACCGAAACACTTCGGTAGCTTAAAATTTTTCGAACGCTAATTTAAATTTTAACACTATCAGAATCATCGCGTTAGTAGGTTAAAAAATCTAGCTCATGAGGTAACCGTTAAAAGCACGTTAGTTGTAAAAAGCATATCAAACTCGTCCATAACGCTAGAAGTCTTCCAATCGCTCGCAAAGGTCACTTACGTATAATCCTCCAGATAGACACCTAGGTACTACGTCATAATCCAAGTGAACGTTCCGAGATTATTGCGGAAGAGTCGATTTTATTATATTTTACCAGATGAAAGACAGCTGCACTGATCGAAACTGTGTAATACTCGTATTTGTCGTTTTTATCGCAACGTTCTATGAACAGTTTGCCGATTCTGCCGTTGAGTACCGTTTGATTTTTGAATTTTTAAAATTTGCCGCACCTACGCTACTGGAAACTTATAATTACGTAGTTAATTTGGGTGTCGCGCTTTAGATCCTTTTTTGGTGTTAATTATAGTTGAATATTTGGAAGTTTTGTTTAAATGTGAAACTTCGAGTGCATGTCAAAGAGTAACCAAAATGATCGATGCGAATGTTTAATTAACGTTTATTTTTTCATTCACAATGTGAAATACGCGGTCATGTTTTAATTTCCGTTTAACTGTTTTGTGGAATAGGTGAAATGGGAAGGTTTTGCTTGGGGGTCTTATGCGCTAATTATATAGTTTAGCGTATCAAAATAGTGGTGTATTAAAGATTTAATTTAAATTATGTAAGTAATATAAGGTAATAAACAAAATAGGACAAAATGGACAAAGGACAAAATAATTCTGTGGTTTTATAATAGCCACATACCTATTTACTATATACTACTCATTTATTTTTATTTATCAACTATCGATTTTTCCATTTTTATTTACTTAAGGTCGGTTTCGTAATCAACACTAAAGTTATTTAAATTTAAAAGGACTAGGGAGTCAGTCTCACACTTTGGGGCTTTGTCTCAATTTCATAATAAAACTAAAACGACTTTAAAGTCTGAAATAAATCTTTAAAGTAACTTTAGTAATTTTAGTTTTATTATGAAATCTGGATTTAGGTACCTACCTGATTTATAATTATTGATCTATAAAGCATTTAAAAGTAGAAATTGGAAAAATAAAATTTTTTAAACTGTTTCCAATTGCAGTTTAATGTTCTACTATTGATATGGTTATAATTTAATTATTTTATTAAAGGAATTAAATAGTTTAACCATCTTGTGTGTACCTATCTTTAAGTAATAATTTCTTATATTTTTTAATTAATTCTATATTTATTTTAAGTAGTTTCTACATACATATACTTTTAATTATACAATAGCAACTTGTTCAAATCAAAATACTTTATATAAAATTGTATACTAACATGAAGTGATCACTTATCGTCTTATTTTTATTTTTTAATTTTTTAAACACCTATTTACCTTTGTAAACTTTGATATAAATTTAACTTTAGCAAAATATTAACTTCTAAAAATTCATACTTTCCGAATAAGAAATTAATTTCAAGATTAATAAAAAAAAATTCTCAGAAACTATTATCGCGAATTCTTTGGTACTTGTATGATATTGTAGTGGTGCTAAAGGCTCATCAGCGGTATTTTTGTGGGACTTTCCGTGTGTACAGCAAATGAAAAAAATAGATAGAATATTAAACTGAAAGAATTTAAATATATATCTTATAAGGGGCACTCATCCATTTTTCGTCAAATATTCCTCGTACTTACCCCTACTATATAAATATCAAAATTTTCCAAAGGGTAAAACAGGTAAATATTTGAAAAAGTTAATCGGCGTTAAGGATGTTCAGGAAATGGCGGAGAATCTCTCGGGAGCGTATAAACCACCTTAAAATAATGCCACAAGTTCCAATCTTTTTTTTTTAGACGCTTCCCTGTTGAGATATTCGCGATACTAGTTCCCGAGATGAACTTTTTAAAAATTTTAAAAATAATTTCTTTTTCGGAAAGTATGAATTTTTGGAAACTAATATTTTGCTAAAGTTAAATTTACATCAAAATGGACCTTTGAGAAAAAAATTAGCCAAATTCGAGCAAACACAAAAAATTTTAAAAACGTTCCTATTCCCATTATTATAAAACGTTAAGTTTTCTGCATAAATGTAATTTCAATGTGTTTGACAGTAGAACAGACTATATCCTCTTAAAACTGTCACTGCAGAAAATGTAGTGGCAATTAAGATTTTAATTGAAGAGGATAATAAAATTTCACATGCAATTATGGAAAAGAGTACCTTTACAGATTAGATTTACAGCAGCTAAAATCAGAACTACGAAAGGACAAAAAAGCAGCCCCAATAAATCGATCCTATAGAACCTTTTTGATGCAAGTTTTTTTTTAGGATAACTAGTTTCAACTTCTGTTTGGTTATAAACAATATAAAGACACGACGATATAGGCTTTATTACACTTTTATGTAAAATGTTACCAATCTACCAATTTTATTTTTTTAAGGTACTTATAAAAAATTTAACATTCTAAGAGGGCGCTTTTGATCTAATTTTTACAGTCATCCACCATCTGTAGGGAAAAATAACTCATTATAAAAATTATTTTGAACACATCGCGGTGGCGAAACACTTTTTTGCAGATTTATTTTAGCACAATATCAATATTAGTTTGCAAAATAAAGTAATATATTAGTTAGTATGTAGTAATTTATTTTATTTATTAAAAAATACCTACTACAACAAGATATTTACACCGTTTGAAAACTGTAAGAATAAGAATTGTCATAATTTTAAAAGTAGGTGTATAAGAAGGAAATATTTCTCCTAAAGCATATGTAGAAATAAAATAAATAAAAGAAACAAAATAAAACTGAAACGTGTTTAATATCTGTATTGCTTAGGGGTTCAAAATTTGCATACAATAGCTTATTTTTAAATTCGCTCCAAAATATAGGGGTGACTGGGGGTTATTTTCGAGCAAATAAAAATGTTAAATATATATTTTGTCATTTTCTATAATGAATTGAATGTAAATCTTCAATAGTATGTTACGGATCTTTTACCAAACCAAAATATTGGCAATTTAGCAATTTAGTAAGCCAAAAGTGACGAAAAGGATATCTACTGTGTGCTCTATATTGGTCTAAAAAATATAACTATGTACTTACCTACCTATTAAATAATGAAAACAGTAATAATACAAAATTGTTGGTGTTTTCAAATACCCTGTTGAATTGAATAACTTTTGCTTGAAAATTCAAAATTATAATTTAAGTAACTAAACCAGAAAGTTTAATTTGTCTTTATATAAAAATATCAAACATATAATAATTTAATAATACTATCAAATTACGATTGGTCGAAATATCATTCTATCATTATTTAAATTTATTGCACACAAATTATTTAGAAATTCATATGTATATTATTTTTATTTTATATTAATACTTTGTATCTAATTTGTACTACTCTTTATTAAGCGACCTTTTTAAAAGATGTTCTAAACAAAGATTTTAATTAAAACTTTGGGGCTATTAGAGTTATTTTACGATTTGGAGCCGCTGTCAAATTGTTTACGTTGATGATGTTAAGGGATAGCAGAGGAAGTTATCAGGACTTTCATACTGACACCAAAGAATACGTTATACTCATTCAATTGTAAAAAAAACAAGAAGTTGAAACTCCTAAATGAATAATGCAAGTAGTTTACAGTAAAATTTTGTAGGTACAGAATTATTTAAAAAACGTTATTTCGTCATTTGTACATAATGTGGACCCGAATAAAATATGAATTTTGAAAATAACATAGGTAGGTAGTACATAGTTATTTTATAAGTAACCTGTATTAATCCAATGGGATATTAATTAAAATATTTCACAATTAAAAGGAAATAGATAAATTTGTATATAGAAACTACAGTTTTTGGATCTTCTGTTTTTGAGAATTTGTTTTTGAATACTGTTATTCCTATTGTTTTTCTTCTTGTTTGTTCCTCTTTTTTCTTCTTAATACATTTTTAATTCTAGTGCAGTTACGCACATACGCACCTGCGTATGTACATAGATCGTTTTTCGAACACTCACTGTAGACATACAACGAACAGATCATGAAGTCTGAGTAAATTATACTATAGGTATTGACTAAAATTATTGATTGAAACCTACTTGGAAACGGCAGGAAGTTATTACTATAATTAAATCATTGATTTGTACGAATTAAGAAGAAAATCTAGGGTATTAATTACAAACCTTGTCTGATAGGTATGTGTGTGTTATATCTGTGCATTGCCCATTTTCTCTTTTATTAATGAAGAATTTTAAAAATATTTTTGATAAATATATGTATACATATGTTGTATTCCTTAGTAGAACATAAACCACTGATCCGATATTTTAATCAAGGGGGAGTAAAGAGTAAAATTATTTCGTATGACATTAAAATAATTAAACTTTTTAGAAGTTATAAGATAAATATAGGTATAAGTATCTAATGTGGAAGTTGGTCATCTGGTATTTCCTGATTATATTATGTTACGAATACGTTTACCTACGTGACGAGAACTACAAGCTAAAGCTACGGTCGTAGCGTTCTTTGTACTTGTATAAGTCGCTCAATTTAATTTACTTTAATATACGCTGTTTACATATAAATAACATTAAACAGCTGAAAATATTTATTTAATTACAAAACTGTTAACGCTAAAAATAAAATAGATAGAACGTAGGTATATCTAACGATTAATATATTCTTACTATATTAATAAATTATACTATTAATTAATAAATATTGGCCAATCAAAACGTCAAATTTAAAAAACAAATCGACCAATAGGAATCTTGTATAGTGAGAAAAAAAGGCTATTAATAGGTGATATAACAAATCGATAAAACCGTACCTTGCTTTTTTATTATTAGGGGGCATTTAATTTCTAAGTAGTATTATACTGTTCCACATTAGTACTTGTAAACATGTAGTGGATACTAGATTTTTTATTGTCATGTTCATGAGAAAAAAAAGAATTCGTACGGGAAGGTACACGAGTACCTATGTGTATTTATGTTTACATTTGTGTCGAGCGTTGTGTCTACTAAATAACCTTTTTTTTAAATCAACAACTTCAAAACGCCTTAACCGATTCTTACGTTAAACTGTTTTTTTCAAAACGTTGTCAAGATTTTATATAAAAAATCCAAATATAGCAAATTTTATGCACAAAAAACAGTACGCGATGGCGAGTTTTTACAGTCACATTTGAATTAAGCGCCTCCAAATTAACCACTTAAAAACAAAAATTATAATTGTTGATTAATGTAACTTTCTAAAAATTATTAAGACTATTTAATAATAAGTACTAAGTAGGTACATAATATTTTATATTCTGATAACAGATCGATGTCTAAATAAACCAAATCCAATTAAGATTGCGAAAGAAATACGCAATTTCTATAAAATTATCATCGCTATCGTTATATGTTTATAATTTAGTTTTACGATCAACTATTGGCATGAATTATAGCAAGTAAGCACATTATGAATAAGTTAATGAAATTTTTCACCGAGTCGTAGTCGCCATAAAACAAGTGTAACTTATTAATTCTTGCTCGGAAACTCCGAGAACGCTTTTAAACTAATTGACTGATTTTGTAAAGTTATTATTTTGGTATAATTAGATGTCGATTATACGAATTAGTACAGAAATTAGCGATTAACTTTGTAGTTCCAATTCGATGCACTTAAATTTTTTTTAGTTATTTGTTACTTTTGAGAATAACAAAGAGGACAATTTGCGAACGGTTAAGGCTATTACGAAATCGTGCGCTTCAACAACGAGGAAAACTTTCCTATGTAAAGTTAAAAAAAATATGGAACAAAAAGTAAAGTTGCGACAATATAAATCTCATACTATGTATTTGTTGTTCGATCATATTGTGATGACCGGCATTTTTAGGATTTTACGCTTCGTTACTCAAATTCACGGACCAACGTATTGAAAACGTTTTATCTACTTCTTTTTTATTATTATTCCGGTGCATGTAATTTTAATTTGCAAAATAAATTGGCCGACATTATTATCAAGCAGATTTTTTTTTAATGTAGAAGATAACGGAAGATGTTACTTTAAAGTAGGCTATGATGGTGTTGCTCGTTATTATTTCGTGAAATAATTTATTAACTTGTTATAAATAAATCTTTCTGTGTATATAGCTTATCCAAACCTATATGATGTTCACGTCATCAACAAAAAGTCACTAGATTGTTCATTTGTAATTCGGTTTAAAGTTTGCAAAGTGACTAATTCTATAGATGATTTACTTGCGCACATATTAGATGGCATAAAGAAAGACTACAATTTATTAGAACTGTAAAAATACGAGGTACGAGGTGACAGCACTGTGTGAAACGTCATCATCTAGTAACCTTGAATAGATGACGTGAACCATCATATAGATTTGGATAAGCTATACTACAGAAAATGGCATAGCGTGAGATTAAAAAGATGATAACGTTTCACGCAGTAGTGTATAGTTGGATTAACGAGACGGCGCACCTACGTCATTCGTTTGTAATGACATCATAGTTGCTATCGCTATTGCTGATATTGCTATTCTATAAGTACACATTGAGGTTATGTTTCACACCGAACGTTTACAATATTTTAGCGCTCACTTAATCCTATTATCAAATCGAACACCTAAATAAAGACGCGCTTTTGTTCTTAAAAGAACAGTTTTTCAAACGTCTAAAGACAGTGTATTTGCAATAAAACGAGTAACACGCTCGTCGGTTTATAAGTAAATGTCACACAAGTTCCATGGGCAGATCTTAAGGAATTAAAAAACTCTAGTTATAAACTGCTTTCGTTGTTTTCACGAAAATTATGACAATGTAAACAATAAAATTCATAACTGTAACATTACATACCACGGCCTTCCAATTAATTATTTTTTATGACATATTTTAACACAAAAAACCATTTTTTAATAGTTTTTCACAATTGGCATTACGATTTACACACAGAAATTTTAAAATATCGACAAACATTTAGGTGCGATATTAGATATTATTAACGATACAAATTTGGTTACGGTATGTTTAACGAAACGAGTTTGACTGTCAGAACGAGGCGGCGAGTGGAGTTCTGCGGAAATCAACGAGTAATATAGGTATTATGGTTAATTCGTGTAAGCGCTACTTTTATTTCTAAATTAATTTAAAACCATTAGTTACGAACAAATTAATAACTGAAATCGTTTAAAAAATATATATACCAAAAGAAAAAGTTGATGAACTTATTATCAAGGTAGGAACTTTGGAACATCATTTCAATGAATCATGTTTGGTTAAAAATAATTTGCATTTCATAACAAAATATTGTACTTAAGTAGTAGGTATGTACATTATTTTTTATTTTCTGTTGTAACAGGTGTAGATTGTGAGCAATTAAACGATAAGCAAATTTTTAAACTAGCACAATTATTTAGAACTATTTTGACGCGTTTTGTTTAAATTAGGAGTCGATGCAATTCTTTCATTTTGAAACTATTCTACTTTAACTTTATAACATAGTATAGGTAACATTTTCGACTTTGACTATTTTGAAATGATTATCCTGTGATTCACAACACCATGACACATTCTATAAAACGTTGTATTAAATGTATGTTGTATTCGAATGCATCTTTCTATTTAATTTTTCAATTTCCTTCTTTCTGTTTCTTTTTGCCTGCGTGAAACAAAGTCGTTTAATAAAAATAAAATTATTACAAGTACACCCAATTCTATTTTTACAAGTGAGATTGGTTCCAGATAAAATCGTGTAAAAATAGAAAAAATCTGTATCGTGTATCTCTAGTTACCAAAACTGAATTCAATCGGGAATTTTAAAAATCAATAGTAGGTAGATATTATTTTATCCGTGTTAGAACAAAGTACACCTTAACTTATTGATGGTTGACGTACAAACGCTGAACGAATCATGATCCTAGATCAACAGCGACTATATTTTTTCTGGGGTTAAAAAGTGATACTAGTTCATATTTTTGATAGATACCGTATCGATGCGACGATCGCAAGAGAATTCTCTGTCGATTGGTGTAGGTACGATATCAATATTTACCCAAAATAGCCAGAATCAGATCATATTCTTCGAATGGGGAGTTTTAAATAAATATGTAAAATGTATTATGTTACCTTGGTAACCAATAACTATACAAGGTAAGATATGGAGGCGGATCTATGCACATTGTTTGACGTCACTGGAGGATAAATTAGACCCACAGACACTACCAGACACCGTTAAACATTCTCCGAATACCGACGGTAGGGGTACGTTGTTCAGAAGTATAATAAAACGTAGTTTCGGTGTTAAAATTGTTTTTATGTCTCATCATGAACATGAGGTGCGCTGCGTTTGATTGCAACTCTGACAAATAACTGCTTTTTTTCTGTTTTCCTCGCAATGGACCTGAATTGAGGTTAAAGTGGATTCATTCGTGTTACCGATCGTTAACACTTCAAGAATTTGTTCGAAACATTTTGAAAATGACGATTTTGAGTGAACCATTAAATTTTTACACGTATTGCTACGTGCTACTACTCACGGATGACGACACTGCGCGGAATTGAACGTGTTTAGAACACTCGAACGGATATCTTACCTTGTATGGTTATTGTACCCTGTTATGTTACCTATTAGTTATTTGGCAGAAAATACTCGTATTGTAACCTTGACCGTTTCAGTTCTATTAAGTACTACTTTTGTTATCAAAACCTACTTGCAAATTATTTGTAATTATGTGCTATATTATACAATTTACTTACATAAATTTTAATGACATTATTATAATGTCCAAATAATTTGGAAAACCACATGTAAATATATATAGTACCTATCTATAAATTACAAGAGAATTAAGTGAGGGTTGAAAAGTATTACCTACATTATTAGAAACTGTTAATTAATATTCCGTTTAAAAAAAATATGTATAATAAAATTAATGATTGGTTACTTCGCATAATTTATAGAAATGTAGTAAATACGTACGTCATGCTTAAAGTATGGGTTCTATAGAGATTATTTTTGCAGAGCTCAAGGATAATGAGGCAGAAAAGTAATAATTGAAAAGTTGTTCGTATCATTGGTCAACAAAAGAATTGTTTAAAGTATAACAATCGGTCGTTGCTAATTAAAATACCTACCGTTTTAATGAAAACACCACGATTTCCTAATCACGGCGCCCCCCTAATTTTTGTCCTTTGTCAAATTAAGAAACGACATCCGCGATAGTATTTTATTTTTGTAACGATGTCCGAATAAATTATTTAAACCCATTTTTAATTAACTTAACAACGCGCCGAACTTTTACGATTAAATTTCGAATTCGAGAAATCACCTCCCTTTCGGTATTTTCGATCAGTTACCTACTTGTAGAAGAAGTAGGTAAGCATTTTGTGAATCGAATTTTATTTGCGAGTAATCCGTGCAAGCGAATCCGTACAAAATCCGTACAACAGTAAAATTAGTAGCTTATTCCGAACGCAATGGAAAAGTATTATAAACCTGCTTGGAGAACACCTGAGCAACGTAAGAGACAGCCAAGAGGGCAAGCGCCAACTATGATCATCTGCGGGCAATTGAAGCGACCGGCAGGACACGTTTTCAGTTGTCGAGTGGCAGTTCGACGTGTAGCGTGTATTTCGTCGATTACAATCGATCGCGCTTTTTTTTTCGAAAAATACGGAAATTTTTAGTGTAGTGATGTCGATTACGTGTCGATATTTTAAAGTGAAAAACTGAATTTTATTTATTTTAATCGCCCGTTTATCAATTCTGGCTGTAGTTTGTGTTATTGTTGATTAGTTTTTATTTTATGTTCTTGTGTGTGTGTGGTGTTTGACATGAAGTGTCCAGGTAATGGCCCTGTTGTATGGGGACCATTCCTTGCCGTTGTGGCGTCCAGCTGGATTGCGTCGCAGGTGCTAGCCGACACACGCGGACCATCAGGTGGGTGCTCTCGATTATTTATCGTTTAATCGGCTAATTACGCGATTGGGGTTTTTCAATCGTCCCAAGTTGCGTTGCCGACGTGTCCTTTATCAGTTCGTAACAGTAACTAATTACTCGAAAAATACGATGTTTAGGTGTTCGCCCGGTTTGGCGTAGACGGTAATTAGTATTAGTACAGTTAAATGAACGAATTAGATTAGAATGTGTGGTGGTAACAGCTCCACTAAAAAATCCTCCTGTACTGGCTTTGTGTGAATGCATTATAAGGTTATTCACCTGCCATTAAACAATATTCTTTGAATCGACTTTCTTCAACTAAATGTAATTTAATGATAAAATGATTGATTTTCTTTTTGGCGAATATCAATTCGGACGCATGGGCACCTACCCACTTAAAATTTTGCAAATTTAGGTACCATAAATTATTGCATTGTTATTATTGTTATTCAGATTTTCCGGTAACCATTATAACGATTTCACTCGTGAATTTTTTTTTATGCTACACGAAATGTAATCTGATTGTCAGCTTTAAAATTCCGCCCGTTACCTACATTTGCATTTATCCGCAAGGTCCTTTATTTTCAATTTTTAAGAGTTTCAGAACTTTACAATTGTACATAATTCATCGTTGAATTATTTTCGAGATTATTTAATTTATGTAGGTAGATAGGTAGGTGGGTATATGGAATAATTTTAATGCGACGAAGGTTACTGATCGTTTATTAACATAACACCGTGAAACATCTGCGATTTTTGTTATATAGGTGCGTCTAGCACACTTATTTAATCGGTAACAAAGTGTGCATCATCATCTTTATCGGTATCCCCTTGAGCGAATTATTCATTTATATCGTTGTAATTGATACTTGCATATTTCTAATGTTGATTTTTACCGCCATTATCTTAATTTACCTATACATTTTTATCTCGCATATAACGGTCATTTAAAAACCGTTCTAGTTAAGAAAATTTAAAAAACTTTAATAAATTGTTTGCGACAAAGCTTTACACGAGGTCACAAAACCATCCTCTAAACATAACCTTTAAAAAATACGGTTCGTGTACTAGTCGAACTCGAACAACAATCTCCTTTCTTATGAACAGTTCAGGAAGTTCCTTGATCGTAAACGATTCTTTTTTTTAAATTTCTATTCGTTTGTCATTAAATGTTTCTGTTAATACGGTATATTAACTTTCCACGAAAATCATTAGTCACATAGCGATAAAAGTCAAATTTCAAAATTAATATGCCGACAACACTTGCCATTATTCGGGGCCGATCTTTTCATCTTCCATTTAATTTAATTGACACATATTTACCATAGAAACGTTTGTTCAAACAATTGTTTCCGTGGTAAAAATTTGTCAAGTAAATTTATTGGGAGATGAAAAAACCGACCCTCGGCCAAATATAAAAATGAGCGCTCGCACAATCGTGCTCCAAAGTTTCTTCGGCAATTTCAAAATTTTTTTGAGTACACAACCATCCGGAAATTAATGAGCTTGATTAATTTTCAGAGAGTTTCGAACATCTTTTAATTAGATACTTAAATTGCAACGTATACCTACTTCGAACTTTCTAAGAATTTTACGTTTTTGTATTTTTACGTTTGAATTTTAATTAAAAGTTTTAAGAATTATAAACGGCTTATTTATTGGAACTTTTTATGTCGTACATTAGGTATTTACTTTTATTGTCGAGTTTGAAAAAAAAACGACCTGCTTATTAAAAATTAATAAAGTATGTACAAAACTTTTTTCTATTTCGATGTAACTGACTTCTTATAGGTGATTCCTCCACCGTTTGTGAGGTTTACTATTGGTTTGAAAATAACCATTTTTGATTTTTATTAATCTCGATAGCTATACACTTACGATATACACTTTGATTTTATTTTTAGAATCACTCGATTAATATAATTTGCACATATCCATATAAAATTACCGTTTTTTATTTGTTTTATTTTTTGTTGTTGTTACGTGACGTGCCATTTAAACGCACTTATTGACGCTTACCTAAAAACAATATTTTCTTTGTGCCAGATATAATTTATCGAGCATTGTGGATCGATTCGGCTACAAGTTAAAACGATTTATGTGCCAAAAAAAAGTTTAAAATTTGGTAGAAATTGATGGCAATTAATATAAAAATCAATTCCCTATAGTCATGTCTTTGAATAATTTAACAGTTACGCTAAAGAAATATCGAGAACGCTGTTCAAAAGCGTTAAGTCATAAGAAAAACAAGACGAATTCTTTTTTAAATAACGGAACTTATTGGGAACGGGGGATAGTGAAAGCTAGTAATTCAATAGCACGTTCATAGTGAGAACTGCTTCCAGTCATAGTGTTGAAGAGAGATTTGCACACATTCTGTAATGTAGACAGATAAGTAGGACGTAAAAAATAATTTTGTTGTAACATCGTCTAAAAAGAAACACAATGCGCAATTTGAAATAGTTAATCGGAGATGTGTTCCAAGTTTTTAGAGGCCTACAGCGAAAAGCTACCACGCACTGAGCACAAAACTATCTGTTAGACTTGTAACGTAAAGTTAGTAGAGATTGCGCACAATTCGAAAAAAATTCGCTAAAAATTCAATTTTTAGTTAATTTTGAAAATAAGTTCTCAAATGTATTCTTTGGTATGTTGCGCATCTTTAATAAACCGTATATGAATCCATTTTGACATTTTTCTATTTTACAAAAATGTAATTTTTCGCAATCTCTCCTAACTTGGTAGGTGCGATTACACACAGATAAGGTTGATTTGCGGTTTAAAAACAAATTCAAATTTCCCGTCGTCATCAAAATTTATTATTTATAATTTTATCACAAACATCAACTATCAATTTGTAAAGTAATTGAATATTAATGCAGGTTAAATATAAATCTAATACAAATTTATTTTCGGCCACAGTCGATACAATGTCGATTTCTATTAGATTTCAATTAGATTTCTAGAAAAAAGTTGATTTCAATTTCAACGAGTTAAGAAAAAAATGAATTTGGATTTGTCACTATGTACACTTTATACAAGATATGAAGATTAACTTTGATCTTTATGTAGATTACTTTATTATTATCTGTTAAAGTTGACAAATATTATGTAGGTAGGTACTATTTTTATATTATTTGTGGTGCAGAAATTATAAAATAGATTATTAGCAATTTTCAAACGACAATTCCTCAGTTTATAGTTGTGGAAGTCAATAAATTCAGCGAATTTCACGTACGTTATAATATAAAAAAATAATAATTTTCGTAGAAACCCGTTGGCGCCCCATTATGAAATTTGGCACACAAATAGTCAATGAATGTCTTTAAAACATGTATGTTTTTCAAAGAAATTAATAGTGGCGTTTTTGAGATTTTCAAAAAAAAAACGTCCTTTTAAGGTTTTCAAAAATTAAAAAATTTAAACATATATTAAACCCCATCGAAAAAACAAGAAAATGATATCAAATTGAGTTCTCTAGGTCAAACAGTTTTTGAATTATAACTTTTTAAAAAGTTGAAGATGCCGTTTGTGTGCGATTATTGCTTTTTTTAAAGTTAATAGTTCGAAAACTACGAGTCCAAAAAAATCTGAAATTTTATAGTTTTTGTTAACAATATTGGTACTTGGTCGTTGCACCAAATTTGATGAATTTCTGGGATGTCAAGGTTCGGACCATTGATTGATTTGATATGGAATGACCCGTTATTAAACATAAATAATATTTGAGACTTTATCGACACTCCTTGTGCGTTTTTTAAGCAGCGTCGGCCTTCTTTTGTCTGTTAAGTGCTGGAACATACATTGCGGTTTAGCGGAAGTGGTTGAACGGGTCCCGTTTGACGGGACGATAACAACATATCGTTTTAAATCAGGTAGTTTATACATATGCGGTAAAAATGCAACATATTTTTAATTGCGTCGAATCGGACCCGTTCAACTGCTCCCGCTAAATCGCAATGAATGTTCTAGCACTAATGATGTAGGTACTTACATATTCAGGATCGGTAAAATTTGCCGCACTCTGCTTTCTTTTTGGTCTTGAAGGCTCTCATTTGTATCCGTTAGTTAAGTTTATCGCTCTATAAAGCATTCTAATTTTTCCTTTTATTAAAACGAACAGAAAACCTACGCAATCTCTCCTAACCAGCGCTCGCGCAAACTCTCCTAACTGGGTAGGAAAGATTATGCACCCACGTGGTTGGCATAGACATTTTCATATTCATCGACTCAAAACTGTAAAACAGTAGTCGTCAACACATCGAAATGACTAAGCAACCACCTGATTTTGGTTATTTAGAGGAGAAACACTTCTGAAAATGCGAGCGCTTAACTTACTCAAAACAAGCAGTAAATTGGCAATATAACAGGCGTATCTGCTCTATTCAGCACATGAATTTAACTAAAGACTCTACGACACAAAGAGGCACGTAATCAGCTTCACGTGCATCTTTATCTTTTCTACCTGAAATTGCACCTGCGTAATCTATTTTACCGCGCAAACGCTCCTAGTTTTACTTTATTGTTTTGTTGTTTTTTTTTGTTTTTTTTTGTTTTTTTGATTTATCTTCTGTTTGCATCAGTTATTTTTGTTTTTGTGTGGTAGGTGGATATACTCGAAGACTATATTTTGTTTGTCTCATACCATGTCTTGCAGCGTGTTCATTTCCATATAAATATGATTGTAGGCTTTACCATTAAAAAAAAACTTGTCTGCAGGCAAAAGCCCTACAGTGTGCGGTATACCTAACATCTCTCATTCTATTTTAAGGAAAATTTAAAAGCTTCTCATTTAAATTTTTATCAAGCCTCACATTTTGGGAAAATGTAAAAATTAACGTGTGTGCACGTTAATTTCATTAACGAATAATCGGGTAATTGTAAAAAATTGTTTATTACAAAACGTGACGTTTAAGTACTACTTATTCTGTTACGGAACAAGTAACTTTTGCGTTAGTTTTATGGAACAAACGACAGTTGTTAACGAAAACTGTCATTTAAAATGTGTTTGATATAATTGTGTCAGGACAAATAACTCGGCTATTTTACGTATCTTCGAAAAAGTTGTTTATTTTCAATTATTTGTCAAAATCAGAAAAATAATTGAGCATCAATATATTTCAGGTAGTCGTAGCAAATACATTCAAAATTTTAAATGGAACGTATTCAATATTAGTAGATACGTGTTCTAAAGCTGTGCGAAATTTCCTTTACAACGATATGTTACTAGTTGTAGTTATCTAATCGATTAAAGACATAAATCGATAAAGAAACTGCAGACTTATACATGAATTAGAATTACTTACATTCGGAAACGTAGAGGCTAACGTTTTTGCTAACTTGAGAACATAAACCGATTTAATACAAATACCCTAGCTACGACATAACAACAAAAAGAATATAGTAAGTATATAAAACCAAAAATAAGAGATTTAGTAATCTTGCTGGACAGTTCATTGGGCCACCATTTCCTATCTATTTCGCATAAATTTTTTCGTTTCAAGTATCCTTGATATTTCTTACATTGCGGGGAGGTGCTACGTCTTGCTGAAACCACATATCGTACCTATGCGGATTATATCGTTTTTATGCCGAACAAGAATCAGAAACGGTTTTAATTGATTTCATCGTCTACCTTTCCGAATGTAACTAATTTACGCAAGCGTGCAGTTGTTAATGATTTATAAATTTACGTCTTTTTTAATGGATTAGATAAATATTACGTGTGACATTATGCATTGTAAAGAGAACTTCATACAGTTTTAAAATAGTCGAGATATCTGATGTTACATAATATAATCAATTAAACAGACTATTCAATACAAAATTATAAAATAACTGTAATAAAAGAAGCTTTATACTATTAATAATAAGAAAATATTATATAAATATTTATTGTAACTAATACTTACATAACAATAGAATTCTGCAAATGGCCAAATTTTTGCAAAGTAGGTATGTCTGTTGGTCATCATCATTATCACTGATTAATTATTTCTCCGTCATTTGTTAAACAGAATAAATTCAATAGACAACTTGATCGTTACATTTTATTAAACATATTGTTCTCTTTCTGCGATTACGCAATTTTTTCGTTATGTTTACAAGATATGGATTATATCGAAGCACATAGAAATTATTTAACTTATATCTTTTAATTTAAAAAGAGTTTATTATTCTTCTATTTTTAAAGTTAGGTAGTTCTAAAAATTTCTAAAAATCAGTTGGAACAGAACAACAAGAGTTTCCTATTAACAAGTTTCATTATATAAATAAATATTTTTTTTTATTACCGTTATTTCCATCAACTTATATAGGTATATACGATTGATGTTAAACAGTTTAAATTACCTACCTATATTTTAGACAAATTTCACAATTTCCATAGGAAAGTTACAGAATGTTAATTAATAACGATATAATGACTTGACATTAAACTTGGCTTTCCCTTTAATTGCATAATTAACTCCAATACAAATTACTATGACAGTATTAACAAAGAAATCAGATGTCCAACATTTTTTGTTGCTAATTATCCATAAATTAATTGCGAAAATTATTTAAATATTGTTTTATGGTAATATTTCGTCGCTGCTCGCACAAGAAATAATCCGGAGAACTCTGGGTAGTAGACGTTGTTTCGTATTCAGTCTCGACGTAATTGTATAACTACCCGCGCCGATTATGGTTGAATGGATTTGATAACTACATAATTTAAATTTAAAAAGATTTTATGCGTTTTAAAACTGCTTCGAATTTTAACTCGACTGTACTTAACAATGTTAATTAAGATGAATATATGTAAGTATTTTAGACAAAGCAACGATATTTACGTATTATTATGTTTGCTATCGGCCTCTTAATATTATTTATTTAGTGCTTAAGGGGCAATATTTAAGGGAGGTTCTGATGTTTCGATTAATTAATGAAATCGAATGCGATGTATTAAAAGCAAACGCTACACAAAGGAAAGTACCTATAATATCTTAAGAAAACAATGTTCAGTTCGAATGATTTATAACTTTGTTAAGCGCCGATTATCCGAAATTTTCTTTCGGAAATTTTAGTTTTCATCGTAATTAGTTCCGCGTCGGGGTTTTCGTACAATTTTATTATTTTATAAAACAATTAGCAACCTGTTTGAATGTGTTACCAGCAAAAACCGTTGCTAAATCAAACGAAACGATTATTTCTCGACATCACGAGACTAATCTCGGTGTTCGGCTCGACGATAAAAATTCTTTTTATTATTTTTGTAAACAAATTGAATCTGATTGTTACAACATATGCCGCTGACGTACCTTTACAGGACGAAAATCTCTTGAAATACTAAAATTAAATCAATTTAAAATGTGAATCGTTGCTTCAAAAACAGGCAGTTACCTAATATTCAATTATTTGAAACAAAATTCACTAAAGGAGGAAATGATATTTGATCCAAGAGACATTTGGGCGACATGAGGTATATCTACCAAAGAGAATCGATAGCGGGAATAACGAAACATAATCTCCGAATAAAATAATCGGTCTACCGTGTTCTAATAGTGGGGTCGCGCATTTTAAAATAGACGTAAGAATAATGCCCTTATCAATTTGGGACGGACGATTAGAAACCTTTTGAATTCAAAGCACACGGCTCATTTTAAACCTAAATGTTCGTAAAAGTCTAACGAGATAACCGCAATAAGTTAAGAAAATTGTGTTAAGTGTTTGTTGTAATTGACCATTTTATAGTTCACGGTTTTGCATGATTATAATACGGTAATGCCACATCGTGCCAACGGCAATTATTATACTTATTATTTTTAATTTTCTCAGAAGAGTCGTTTAGAGAAAGTTATTGTAATCGCGTTGAGATTGCTTATCTTAAATTGATCAATTATTTTATTGATATTTGCATAACTAGATTTCGATTTTGAATATTATACTTATAAATTACGAAGTGCGGTCGATTTGACAAGGCCGGGGCATCGTCTCAAGAACAGGCGAAAACTCTTTTTGAATTTTAATTGAAAAAGATCGAGGACACTCCAATGTTTTATTGTAGTGCATACGTGAACAACACACTTCTCGAGGCTCATTTTCAATAATTAATTAACTCGGTCAGTTAAATCTCTTAGGATGCAACATTAATTTTTTTCTTCGGTAATTATTTAATATATAATATTAGAAGTAGTAAAATGTCGATACTAGTTTAACAATAAAATTACCTCGTTATTTTTATTCGCATGCACCGTTTCATTTGAACAGATAATTTTATCGTGTATGGATCCTTTAAACAATAACTCATTTCGTATCGTGACCTTCCATGAACTGAATTTTAGCATAAATAAATGATTTACTAGTTGAAACACTTTGCAGTTTGTAGATTAATGTCCGCGATTACAACCTATACTAGTGTTTCTCAACCTGGAACGTAAAAATATAAACCGTAACTGCATAGTACATTAAGTATATTCTGTCAGAGTAACAATAATTTAATATACCCACAAAGATACATAAATTAAAATTTGGTAAATTATGACAAGGGATGGTTTTCCCAAGTGGTTTTCCCTTGCTTTATATGTTGTACTAATTATCGTAAGTGAAGTATATTTTGGTTTCCATGGTTATAAATATCTACTTACAACGTAAGATCCAAACCGTTTTTCCTATAAAATAAAATATTTAAATAATGTATTGTTCGTTTAATTCAGGGTAGTTTACGTTAGCAATTACGGATTTTAAGGTACTTGCAAATTTTTCGAATACAGAAATATACCTATTTTATTTACTGTATTTTAAATTATAGCGTTATACTCGCTAATATTTTTGTTATTCAAACTGTGTTCGAGCGCGCGAAAACAGCCTGTGACCTACTATAGCAGTATCGGCTAGTACGAGCCGTGAACGCTCGCTTCTTAGGGGCCTTTTGCACGATCAAATCAGTTTTCAATTTCAGTTTCAAACTGGCGTGTAAAAACAAAATTGATACCTGAAATCGAAACTGAAACAGAACGCGATGGTTCAACATGTGGCAAACGTAAACTGAGAACTGAACCGATTCGTTAAAACAGAAACCATTTCAGTTCAGTTGAACTGAAATTGAGACTGAACTGATCGCGTAAAAGACCTCTTACCTAGAGCTCGTCCAGTTTGAGAATTGGGAATGTCAATATAATAGTTATCGTAGTTACAGTGGCGGTAAAAAGTCCTGCATCACCCTATAATTACCTTGGCTAGTTGCTAATAAAATTAACAGACTAGATTGGCCTCCACAATCGCCAGACCTCAACCCAATTGAGAACCTGTGGCTTATATCCAACATAATCTCCAAACTAAAACCCACCAAAAAGACCGAATTAATCGAATCCCCGATTGCTGCTTGGTTTCGGCGCGTTTCAAAGGAGGAATTGGAAAAATTGGTTAATTCAATGCCGAAAAGGTGCGACTTTAATTAAATATTAATGTAATGATAAAATACCGTTGAGTTTTGCAAATATTACAACTTAAAATATTTTAATTCTGACATGTGACATGTTTAATAAATTAATATCAAACATTCTCCTTTATTATTTCGCAAGTTAGCCTATGTTGTTCAATATTTAACGCTACAGTTATAAAATAAGGTTCTGGTTACACTTATATTCATTTTCTGTGATAATACTACACTTAAGAGAAAATTTTGCTATTTCGACCAGGTGATGCGGGACTTTTTACCACCACTGTACTATAACGTAATTCCGTGAGCGAAAACTAGCAACTATAGTAACTATTACGATTGACATTCCTAATCTTAAACTGGACGAACTCTAGTTACAACAATGTAAATACCAACGAAATGGTGGGCGCTCTCTGTGTGCGGTGATTCGTCACAGCATGGTAACATGTGGTATTTATTTTAATTTACGAAAGTTAGGTTTAAAAATTCGCACAAATAGATACCTACCCCATTTATCGTATTTATTAATCGGTATTTATTACAATGTGCGATTTCCACATTTTGCAAGAATTGACGCGAAGTACCTAAATCTAGAAAATTTATTCTCAACTACAGTGCGATAACTTACAGCTGTTATTTATTTACATCGTATTATTTTGTTTGACCATCAATGGAATGAAAATAGCAATTTATTGTATGATTACCCACCTACAAAAGAGATATAACACAACGATTTCGTTTTTTACTTTTGTAACAAATCTCCGTCACATTCCAATAATATAGTAGAGGCAAAAATAAGGATCCTGTATTCCTGTATTCGATGTGAGATACCTTATATTTCAAATCCATTCGACTTTTATTGCGATCTGTGCTTTGTTCGCAAAGCAGTAAAATGCAGCACACACCGCCACTTGTTTATTGCGGAGCCGAAATGGGTTTGTTATCCCATTTACATATTTGTTCGAAATTTACAGTTTTCGCGAAGTTAGAATGAAATGTTGTAGATAAATGGCATACCTACGATTATTTTTTTCTTAACATTTAAGTACTTCAATTTAATTTTCCGACGTAGTTTGTTTAAAAGTTCAATAGGTTTATATAATGAACGATTAGTTTACCTTATTTATGAAAGGGGACTACGCGACGCGACGGAACTAACATGAATCATTTCGAATTTCATAAATTAAGACTTACGAATAAATTAGAAGACATCAGACGGAAGTGTTTAATTTAGACTTGCGTCTCTCAGTGTCAATGTTTGCTCGAATTCTAGAAATAAAACATCGTCTTCCTGTCAATGTTTCGTCACGCTTTATGCAAAACTCAAAGACAACTTTAACGAATTTTACGTTAGTTTTATTAGTAGTAGCAATGGTACTAATGATTGTTCCATTTGCAAATTTAACACTATGTGATTTGGATTTTGATTAGTTTCGAGATCGCATTAGTCACATTCCTTCACAAAATCTGACTCGAACCAGTGCGTGCTATAGCGTATACCCCACGAATCCGTTATCTAACCTCTTTTATTTATCGCATTTAATGTTCTATTGTTGCATTTGTAAACAATTCAATTAATAGGTATTCAGGCCAGATCCTTAAATTCACATATATGTATCTATATAATTATTTTTTAAGCATTGCAATGGTTTAAAATTAAAAAAGAAACAAAAAACAGTTTGTGCTTAAGTACTATTTAGTGAGTAGGTACGCGCAATGTTCATATTTCTCTTCTGTTATATGTTTTTATTGAATTCGTTATGATTCAGAATAACTTTAACTGTTTTAGTTTTATCTCTTTCTATCCACTGTTATTATTTATACTTTTATTCTAAAATAGAAGCGTGGGTGCTTTTTCTCCATCAGCTGTCTCGCCCTTTTTGGCTTTCTCGCATTTTAAGTCATTCTTAAATACCACATCAAAACCTTTCCAAACAACTAATTTTCGATATATGCACATATCCACATATTATCTTGTAATGCCAAAAGCCCGGTGCGTTTCTGCTTTTGACATTCCAAGTTACATATGCGGACGGTGCGATTGTGAGCCATATATTGGGGTTTGGTTACTGGAAAGGTTTTGTTGTGGTATTTAAAAATGATCCAAAGTCTGCCAAAACCAAAAAGAATGAGACAACTGAAAGAGAAGCTTCGCGCTTCCATTTTCTAATGAAAATATAAACTTTAACCCCGTTTAAAAAAAATATATATAGGTATACGTTTCAAAAACTTTTGTGTTTGAAGGTGTCAACTTCCCATCTAATAGATATTGATAGATATTAACTCTTTGTTGATTTTCTGTTTGTTATTTTGTCGAATGAATTACTGCCGATTTCTTTTTCAATTTTTTTTCGATTTAAATATAGGTAAATAAGTAAATCAAATAAAATTTGATGTCACTTTCAATTACCTATGTGTATTAGGCATATTTGCTGATTCTAGATGGTATGAAAATTGTAGATAAGTATCATCGGAGGGTAAAATTTGACACTGGAAATTACATGCGGTATCATACTTATTTTTATATTATTATGTTAACAGTTATTTGTTCGTAACGACGAAGTTGTAAGGTCAATGGCATACACGTACCTATGAGGTGCAGTTTTCAACGTAGTACTTATTAAAATTTCGTTACGATATATTTGAAATACGTTGACATATGCATCTATATTTTGTACAAGTCTTTTTAACCGTAACATGTATTCTAATTTGTTTATTTATGCTAAAAGATTTGGGTAACAGATACTTTTGCATCGTACATTAAAAATTCCTTTTACACTTTCTAATTGAAAACATTAATAAAAATAAAATGCAACGCAAACTTCTTTTTATGAAAATCCAAATTTCGAATAAATGTACCAGAAATTTTTAAAGCTAATTTGTATCGGAATAGAAAAATCTTTCAATTTATCTTCGATCGTTCGGGACATTCTTTGCCGTAAGTAAATCAGGGTGACTTTATTAAATGAACTGAACAATCGTTTCCGGTCCGCGCCATTTCTTTTCGAACTGAATTTTATAAGCTGACGGAAATTCGGGTTGTAGGGAAGGTTGTATCGATATTACGGACTCGGATTATTAGTAATCGAAGTATTAGTATATTTTGTCGACGTATTTATACGTTTGCTCTAATTGCTTTTGCTCTCGTTTCTTTTTTGTGTATCGATTAAATATGTACTGAAATAATCGGTATTTTTTAAAAATCTGAGTTGGAAAATACATTTTCTAAAAAAATATTGTTATATAATAGTTAATTTATATACTTGTAATGATGTGAACATAAAAAGTCTATAAAAGATTATATGTAATATAATAAACAATAAATAAAATCTAGATTGCTGTCGAAAACATCGGAAAGTAGGGTAAACGCAGCCGTAAAATCTCACAATCAGAATGTCAAAAAATATATATTTGTGAAAAAATATTTATTGGATAGGGTGGAGGATTAAGTAATTTAAAAACCAATAAAAATGATTTATTTATCAATTTTGTTGTACCCAACTTCATTTTTTTTAAATTAAACAGGATACATATATTTTTTAAATTTTATTAAATAAACGATTTAACTTTTGTTCGTATAGATGATACACATATGCATGTGAGCATCACGTCCCATTCAACACGAAATTTTGCATTTGCAGTGTTTTTGACCGCTCAAACGAAATTTTATAGTACACTGGGAAAAAATTTTCCGCTATTAATAGATGGCAATTTGATTACTGCTATCGGTGGCTTAAATTTACTACCACTGTGTAATGTTACAGTTCGAGTGAAATATTATACAAAGAATTTACTCATTATAAATGAAATTTTACAGTGTAAATTTACTTTCATATTGTGTTCATTTACGTTAATGTTGTGTACATTTACACTGCAAAATTTTGCTAATATTGTGTAATTTTCCTCAATATAAGTGTAATTGCATGTTGCAATTTTACAATGTAATATTTACTCGTAATTTAGTATATTTTGTTTATAGCCAATATTAACCAATAACTCGGATAACTTCAAATAATAATATGTATACTTACGGTATATTTCAATTCTATTTGGAATTATCGGTAGTGGTACAAAAATATAACTACGTAAATTAAAGAATTTAAAATTATTTACTCAGAAAATTGTCGAATAACTAAAAAATACACTTTAGAATTTGTTTTCAATATGTGAAATCTTTGACAATTTTTTTTGTAAATAATTTTAAGTTCTTTAATTTACGTAGGTATATTTTTATACCACTACCGATAATTCCAAATGGAATTGAAATATATGGTAAGTATACATATTATTATTTAAAGTTATCCGAGTTATTGGTTAATATTGACTATAAACAAAATATACTGAATTATTATCAGAAGCCAAACTTAATCTTTTTAAATGTTTACTCTTAAACTAGGTTCATGCACTATACCTACCGATTTGCAATTTACGGAACATCATTCGTATTTTGATTGGTTTAAATAAAATGTATGTAGGTATTTAGTTTAAATAGTAATTCAATTTGAAAAAATTGCATTCCACAAATCGAAAATCGCTAGTGCATATTATGAGTAGTTTTTAACGTTGCTAAAAAAATTTCTTATTAGCTATCCATGCGATTACATGTCTAATAGGGTTTGAATATTTAGTGTTGTTAAGAAAAAGAGTGCATCGACAAAAACTAAGTATATTTTAAACGTATACAACTATACAACTATACAACTCAGGTTGATATAAAATATAAAAAATATAAATCCGTATAGGTGCATAGAAAAGTACAAAACAGAAAAATAAAAAACTACTCGACTTCGTCTCGATCATCAAGAAACATCCTTAACTAGTAAAAAACACTTGTTAATATTAATAAAGTATACATAAATTACTGTTTCTTTTGTTTTTCCTAAAAACAAACATTTTAACTATAAGTTCAGTAATAACACAACTCATTTACCATTATAACGGTAACGGTGACGGGGATGTCAAAAGTCGTATTACGGATGTTTTTGATTTTACACAACTGTTGGATTTGGTACCGCTGGGATGGGTTTTCATGAAATATCTTTGAATTAATTCCAAGGTCGAGTTGACTTTCCGGATATTTCATATTGAAAATAAAAAATGCGGAATAAAAGTGTTGTAGCGCTTCTATAAACGAAACGCTTCCCTCATTTATTGGAGTTTTATCAACGACAACGTAGTATTTATTGTCAGCTAAAAACAAAAAATTAACAAAATACAAAATGAAGAGTACTACAATTTATGAAAAATACCTTTAACGTGTCCTATGCACGGGCTTACCGAGTATACGGTTAACGTCTTGTCGAGATTCTAAAAATATTTACAGTATGATATAATATTATGTGAAAATAAAATTTTAAGTTTATATTACCGGTATATCCTTTACAATATACAGAAGAGACTTTAAAATGTGCGATTAGAGCTTTAAGTAATTTACATATTGTTCGGTTTTATTATTTGACATGGTCTTAATTACTTTTTTAGAAATCAGAAACTGGAACATATGTTCCATTTTCAAATTAATAGCAGTTTCCAATTGACTTAAGTCAAGTCAAACAAAATGTATGTATATAGTAAATGCTATCGGAATTTTTTCGTTAGGTACTGATTAAAACCACTAAACTAAAATTAATAGTTTAGAATTTCGTGAAATTAAGCCAAATTCTAATTTGCAACGCAAATTCATCGTGTTAGGTTACGATCTAAAGTATTAATTATAGGTTATGCTTGATTAATTTACGATCGAAATTGTTATTAATAAGCTGATTATAATAAAGTAGAATAGCAGAAAGAAAGATAGGTATTACATGCATAACTTACTCTGTTTGCTTGTTTTATATTACGTTAACAACCAATATCCACTAACCAACTCGAATTTAGGTAACGTATAGATAACGAGAATGAATAAATCGGCAGGGACAGTGCCGATTATGCATCCAACTATGGAATTTTACATAGGTAAACGAAAATGTAGCGTTCCTAGAGCGGAATATCTCAACTACAGTAGACATTTGTATGGCTAGTTGTAATTTTTCATTGGAATTTTAATCGTTCTGTGTAAAATCACACTAATCGTATTAGATTTACTGCGTATGTATTAAAACTTCCACAACAGAAGTAATTTTGCATTAAATAGAAGGTAATATTATATTTTGGGAATTAAAAATGCAACGCAAACTTCCATCTTTTTTCCCAGTGTAGTTGCAATGCATATAATTACAGTATTCGTCCATTTTTGGTTGATTTATGCGAATTAAAACTTGTATTCCCACAGGCGCATACAAACTTCTTAAGAATTAGAATAAATTAGGGGCTAAAATATAATCAAGTATTTAATCTCGATGTTGAAACGGCGCGCTGAGGTGAATTTTTAAATAAAATTAATACATATTTTCTGAACTTTACTGCCGAATAGGTATCAATATTTATACCATAATTGTTGCACTTGTATTTTGTTCAACAAACGTTGTTTCCCCATTTTCGCGGACGTCAGTTATTAAATAATGATAGCTAAATATTTTAAATGAATAGGCGCTTATGTACTACTAGATAAAATTTCAAACAATAGAAACTGGCGATTGGCATGACGAATACGTGGTGGTTACCTATGTACGTTTTTAAAACAACAAGCGTTCATTTATGCGATGAAATGATCGGCGAATAAATTATGATAGCTATAGATTTTTTAAAAGCTCTTACGATGGTCTTTTAATTTCCTTTGAACGAAATTAATCTTAGAGACTAATTAATTGTAATGAACATTCGTGTATAATTAAAGAACGGAAGTGGTTCAATAAGGGCGCATATAGAAAATTTCTGAGGCACAAGGGACAAGCACGAGATAAGACCAAAGAAAGCCAAGAGCAGGAAACGTAATTATCTCTGCCAAGCGCACACGGCAGATTTTAAAATGAACATAGGAAATTGTAATTGATTTTTATTAAACTTAAAGACGATGATTGTCCATTTTTCTCGTAGAAAGGTCAACTACAGTACAAGTGGTTTATAATGGCATGTTTCCTATACTTGTTATTATTATCTACTGCCTATTGTTAATTTTACAATAACTTACGTGGCATGTGCAAATTAAATATTCGAGATGTATCGTGATACAACATAATAAACGCAACTGAAGATTTCAATATGTTAACGTTTTTCCGAGGATAATTGTTATGAAAATTTAAATTTTGAAACTATATCCCTTCGTACTATTCGTATCTGCGTTTATTAAGAAATTATATTAATTTATTATTAAAAATAAATAAAATTTTTAACGAGAAAACGTCCTTTTACATCTTTTATTTTCAATCATTGATCTCGTACCGTGAATATAATTATCTTTATTCGATTTCTAAATTGCGCAATCGTTTTTTAGTTTAACGACCATTTAATTAAATTTATTAAATTTTTATTCAAAGATCTGTTCTTACTGTCTTTGATTAAATTGTAGGATTTTTCTTTAATTACTTACCCACTCAAAAAGTTCTTTTGTTATTGCTCATTACGTGTTTCCCCAGTTCATTTGCCTGTGAATTTTAAAAGTCAGTTTTGTTTATTAATATTAAATTTCAGTTTTCACTCGATCATTTTATTTTGAATTCCGGTTACAGCTGACAATTTCATAAAACTGAAAAGTCTTTAGATTTAAATATATAAAAAGAAATTGTTATCATTTAAACTTTAAAAAATAGATATTACAATCTACATTATATTAAGAAACTCGTATGAAATGAAAATGATATCGACGGCGTTTTTCCAAAAGGGCGTAACCCGCACTTTTTGTGAAAATGAGTAATTCTGACTATCTTATTCATCTAAAGCGAAGGCATCATCTGTTAAAATCTAGTAACAATATTCCAATTTGTTCCACCTGAAAAATCTATTTGTATTTCCGCGAAACGAACTATCTTCTTATAGCTACGCGACGACACAAAATGTTCTCTCCTGTAAAATTTACTTTTTGTGGGTTACGCCCTTCTGAAAAAACTGCGTCGATATGTTAATAAAAAAATAAAATTACAATATTGTAGGGACCTATTCGTTATATTTATTTATTTAAATATAGTACATTATATAGCAAAAACAGAAAAACGATGTTTGAATACTGAGCCATCGGGTTAAAGGTGGATATGAGGGTCGTTCAAAAAGGAACAGATACCATTTGGCGTTTAAAATCAAATTCATGAAATTAAACAAACAAACAACTTTCCTATCACGACTCATTTTAGGTTACTTTTTTAATAACCTTCGCCAACATTTCGCCGTTCATCGTATCATGTCATTGCAGGAGTTTGTTTGGAGTTTACGCCAGGAAACTATTTTTTAATCAAATTATGGTCGTAACATTTTTAAGTGGAAAATGTAGATTGAGAATGACGTTTAATATTTTGCAACGGTGTAGTTAAAAAGGTCCGCCGTCTTGTTTGCACTAACGTTTCGAGTGTCTACAGCATCAAAGTTTTAACGCGGTATTTTTTTGGTCAATAATTGTCAATGTTAGAGTATTAGTTTATTATATAAGGTGTCGCAAAAGTTGAAGATCAAATTGTGAAAGGTGACGGGGGCGATCATTTGCAGGGTCATTCCGTGTCAAATCAACACACCGATTTAACCTCATCGTCTCAGATTTTAATCAAATTTCGCACATTTCGTGCTTTTATGAAAAAAATTACAAGTTACAAGATCATATTTACAATTAAAAGTTAATCAAATAACTTATGTTTTGTTTAAAATCGTGTTTTAATGCTTCCACTAGGAAAAAAAAGAAAAATATAAATTTTTGTAATAACTTTTGAACAATCAACAATTCGATAACTACAAATATGGTTATTTTGGTTGCAAATGACCTCTCCTATCGCCTCACTTGATTTGATCGTCCACTTTTGAGACACCCTGTATGGACTGATGCAGAAATGCAATAATATAAAGGGTCTTATTGATATTTACAAGTTTGTTCAATTAATTCCTAATTGTACTTACTTAATCGGAAACTCTTAATAAAATTCGTTGGTTGTTTGTACCCAATACGTTTTAGCTCAAGTTTGTTTATGGGGCCTTACATAAATCCCAATTTTTATTCGTACCTATAAAGTTCTATATTTATGATTCGCTTGGAATTGAAATTGTCGTATAACTAGCAATCTTCCCACTATATTTCGGAAGAATGCCCATGGCAAAATAAAATTTATAGCGACGATATAAACAAATATTGTAGTAGCTCCACTACCGAAATGGAATTGAATATTCAATAACTACATTACGGACGCTGCGTCGTACCGCGCCGCACCGCGCCGTGCCGTATTGCCAGCTTCTGAATAAAAAAGAAACGCAAAACTCCAATTCATTTAAACGAAAGCTGAAACGTTCGTGAAAATTTTTACTTCGGAATTTTCATGTTTAAAATTTTCTTTATTAACGAAAAAACGCGAATGAGATGGGTAGCACGCGCATTTCGTATCTAAAGAGATTAGCAAAGTTAAAGTGTATAAACATGATGAATGTATGTCGGAAACCTAATCAAATCATACCACTAACACCGGAAGAGAGTATACGTAGGGGAAAACAGAGAATACAATTGCTCGATTACGTATATAAATTAACAAGGAAGAAGGGCAACGAAATTGGTTATATTATATGTCAGTGTAATGCCGACTGCTACCGAATATTTTACTTCAATCTCGAGGGGAAGATTATGTTTCTTTCTAAAATTAATTATTTGCAGGTAATACGATAGGTTTAGAACTTTATATTGTTATTGCGAGGTCGAGGGGCGTGATAGGGCCGATCGACCGATTTTATTTATTTTTATTAAATACCAATTTTAAAAGTGTAAAAGTATTTACTTACCTATATTAAAGAAAGTATGTACACCCACCTGTCGAGAGGTAAAATATTGGGTTCAAGGTCCGGTTAATTAACTGTTATTATAATGTAAGATGTACGGCATATTTATTGACACTTATCCATAATTAGTTTATTTTAATTGAACTGCACTCGACAATATTAAAGTGCCGAGGGGTGTCACCCATCGCGAATAATAATATAATATGACGTGATTGTAGGTAAAACGGTACTAAATATTACTTTTGCGTAAATAATTAATAAAACCTTTTCATCAGTGTTTCATCAGTCAGTGAAACTTTTCTTAGGATCGTTTTTCAATCGCCAGTTAATTCTGACCATTAGTCAATCACCATGAAAATGATTGTTGAAATAATTGTTTCTATGGTGATTGACTGAGGGTTAGAGTTAACTGGAGATTAAAAAACTGGTTCTTAACGGATAGATATTTCGAAATACCAGACACTTTTAAAACCTCACGTATTTTTTATAGATAGGAACCTAGTAGGAAAAATTATCACAACATCAACTATCGACATGGATCCGTACCAATTATTGACATAGCTACTAAATGACATTATAAGGTATGACTACAATAATTTTGCAAACTTTTAATTAACAAGAATACCAATAAAAATGCAGTATCTAATCCAATCACACTAAAAATAGATAAAAACATTTTTTCTTATTCTTTTAACAAAATAAATTTATTCTAGTAGGCATAAATGTACATACGAATAAGCAGAAAATATACAAAGCGCACTTCCATAATGATTTTCTTCTATGAAAAGGTAAAAAATTTATTCCGTGCACTGAACGAAAAGAACATAGATAAAACCTAGTTAAAATGTAAATAATAAAAATCAACCAAATAATTGTTTGATTAATTAGTTAATAATTTTAAAAATATCAGTTATTAATCACCAAGTGTAGGTACCTACCGGTTATCGACACTAAAGAAAACTTGAAATTTCAAAATTCCATCCCAAAAATTGGGTGTCGATAACTCGTCCAAGAGAAATACGGACTATTTAGTATATTACCCTGGCAATAATACAGAATTATATCGAATTTTAATGGCCTAATGAAGATAAATATCACCTGCACATTTGTAGTCTGAACTTTAGCTGTACCAGTTATTGACACCCTTGTTTTACCACATTTTATGCAATTATAATTATTTTCACGACATAAATAGTAAATTTTGAATTTGTTATGATACGATAAATATATAAAACGTTAATTATTGTTAGTAATTCAGGTTTAACTACATCTAAAAAGTTATGACATTTGTAAAGCTAACCTTTCAGCAAATTGACTAACTACAGAACACTTCGGACTTGTCACATTCGACATTTTATTATGAAGCGGATTTTATTTTATCGACTGATAAATAAGCAATATACAAATTAATCAATTCATAAAGTTTTTAAATTAACCAATCATATGTTAATATTTCAATATATCGTCGTTTGGTTTTAGCCAATCAGATACCGATATTTATTGAACCAATAACTTATCGAACAAATAAATTTTGTAGAAATCGGCCATTAGTCATTTTTCGTAACAATAAATAACACAATCGTTTAGATTTCGCATGGAGTAATAAAATTTAAATTTATCGTATATATTTCTTATTAGAAGCATTTAAACGTGAAGTGTGCCAATAACTGACGTCACCACTACCTAATTATATTTTTCTGAAATTTTCTTTGGTTATGTTGTTTTACGCACGTCATAATAAAAATAAATAAATAAGAAGCGATACCTACTCGACGAAATTTTTCGAACGTATTGAAGGCAATATGCCAAAAAGATCGAGAAATAAATTATCAAAAACTGTGTGTACATAATTGAATTTCAATAGCATTTTACGTTCGTTTTTATTTTTTGGACGGACGAGGATATATTAACTTGATGAATTCTATTCGATATGAAATACGAATGGGGGCATTCGGCATTTCGCATAATCCTCGTTATTGGACGTTCATCTAACACGAACGCACGCTTTATATGTATTACTGGTCATTGATGTGCAGATGCAATTTATGCATTTGAGCTGTATTGTAAAACTCGATCAACTGGAAATCGATTATTTAAATTGAATGGCTCACCTTTCTTCGTTTTTGTATAATATTCAAATACACATGTTCTTTTGTTACTTAAATCGTTATGTAGGGCATTTTTAGTGTATTAAATATTGATTCGATACAACGTAACAGTTAGATATTTGGAATAGCTATACATTTGTAATGCCTACATAAACTATTAGACCACAATTTAGGGAAGCTATTAAAGTTTTAATTTACCAATTTATTACATACAAAAAATATATAGATAACTAATTATCGGCTGCGGATTCGGATCCTGATGCAACCATGGATGTTTGTGAATGTCCTATTAACAAAAATTTAAAATATCACTACAACAATTTGTGACCATGAATCAGGTTCGAGGCTAAAAATAAAAATAAATAAATAACTACACTTAGAATTACTCTTATTTTTACTATGGGGTAAGTAGTTTCATATCAGATATATATATATCGACGGCGTTTTTGCAGAGGGACGTAACTCGCAAATAGTAAATTTTACGGGAGCGCACATTTTGTGTCGTCGCGTGAAACGTTTCACGGAAATACATATCGATTTTTCCGGTGGAAAAAATCGGAATATTGTTACCAGATTTTAACAGACCGTGTCTTTGCCTTAGATGAATAAGATAGTCAGAATAACTCATTTTCGCAAAAAGTGTGTGTTACGTTTTTCTGCCAAAACGCGTCGATATTTTTAAAAAGCGTCAAACACGTAGAACAAATCTTTGTTCTGAAAGAAATGTGTTTTTATGTCTAATTAGTACCTACTAAAAACAATGTCTACGGCAGTTTTTTTTCTTTTTTTCTTAAAATCGTCCAAAAATTAAAATCCTAAAAGTTTTATCATGTAATTAAGAAACACCCTGTATATGCGTATTATTCTATTTTATTATAACGGTTTCATTATTTTATAATGTAGATAAGTAGGGATGCCTACTAATATTTTTAGATGTAAATATGTACCTACACTAACATTATTTTCAATTAAAATGGAACGAAATTAATTTCTTCAAAAAGAAATTTGAATCAAAAAATTTCACTTATTTAATTCCAAATAAAACATATTCTAATGTAGATAAATTGTTAGATATCTCACATTCTTTCTTCGACTCGAATTCACAGCTGCAACGTTATCGTTGCTTACGTCGCTATCGGCCAGTAAGTGCCAAGACTTGCAAGCATTTAGTTCTCGAATTTTAGTATTAATTTAATAGTTACCGGTGCATGATTGTTAAAAATGTGTTTTTCTCTTTTTATAAATTTCATAAATAATTTAATATGCGTTCGTTCAATGCGTTCGAACGATTCGTTCGTTGTGCTGCGATTGTTTTCGAACGGTGAACGCTTATTAGATTAATTTTTAAATTCAGGTGAGTCGCCACTTTCAAAATTTAATTAAAATTTTAAGGGTTATTAAAAATAATATTCAGTGTGCGTATAATAGATACTTTAATTTGTATCTATCTATTAAAATATTTTCCACAACATGAGTGCCGCTAACAATGTATTAAAATAAAATTCTCGCCAATATCTTTTTTTTGCAATCGTCTTTGTAATTTTTTATTTCAACGAACATTGAAATGCAGTTTACCTTACTTTTTCCAATTTTTAACCAGTAGAAGTTTGACGTATTTAGTACCTACAGGTATATTTTTTTTAAACGCGCAGTCTTTTTAATAAACGAAAGAATATTGAGAATTAATCAAATATTGTTTAAAAAAAAAGTTTAGGGTGACATCGACCTCCACTTTGAGGATAAAATTGGTATCTATCTATTAATTTGATTTCGATTTTGAATTTTACATTCGCACACACTTCTTTTGATATTTGTAAATTTTATGATTGCGTATGGTTCAAGCTGTCACCGCACAAAAACCTACGTTCAATTTTTTTTAGTAAATTTAAGAGATAATATTGCGGGAAATATCCAAACCGGTGGCAGACAATTGAATTTTTGTTTTACCCTTAGCCAGATATTAGTGTAGTCGCATCTAGGGCTGTAAATTCCGCTTTTAATAAAAAAATTTCATAATACGCTTCTAATTTTTTTTTATTGTACGTAGAAGGATTTTGATATTAAAACAATTATTAGTTGTGTACCACACCTATTGATACTTTTTAAAATAAGAAAAACAAACTTGAATTTATGATAATTAAACCATCAAAAACATTAAAAAAACTACAATAAATAAATAATTTTTTTTTGTTTTTTTTTTTACTAAAATGTAAAACCTCGTTTCACAGATACAATTTTTGTGGCCGACATTGTTCGGCAACAAAATCTCCAATAATGTTGGGAACTTTGTATGCGTGAAAACATCAAAAAAGTGTTTGGTACAATGCTTAAAGCTTAGTACCTAGTTTAAAAGAAATTTTTAAGGAAAAATCGTTGAAACGGTCTGTAAATAACTTTTCTGCTGTTTCGATAGGTCTTTTTCATTTAGAAGGAGATAGCTTGTTTCACCTAATTATTTATAAATCACGTCTAAATACTATACGAACTGGTTCTCAGAAAGAGCTGCAAATAAATGTTAATATGATGTTCGAGTGTCACAGCCAAACAGCGCTACAAGTTTTATCTTTAAACAGAAGCATTTGTTAATTATAGTTCTACCGTGTTAAAACTACAGTCGTTTTAAGGATGTTGAACTTTTAGAAGGAAATAAGTTGTTTTTGAATAATGTTCTGCATTATAATTTTATTATAAGCATTTATTATAGTACTTTGTAGTAAATTTGGGTTTATATAATATAATGTTGAACTATTTAAATGTGAAGGTAACGGTTACCAAGTTGAATTTTGAGCCGGAAGTACAGAAGACGTAATAATACACAAAATTTTTGCGACGATGCAGAAGCGACACTCACGCTTCCTCTATATATTTGAATTTTAGAACGTAGTACAGCTATGAAATCACCGGGTTTTTGGTAGAAAGTCTTATATTTTTTATGTCGTATATCGTAATAATGCACGTGTTATCAAAATTTATTATACGTAATGCATTAGCTAAAGTTGCTTAGGTAAGTTCACAAGAACAGGGTTTAACGAAGTTACGATAATTAACAATATATTAATTTACCTTCAAAAATACGTATAGGCAGATATTACAAAAAACTTGGAGAAGGTACGTAATCGATTTCTAACTTCAAAAAATAACGCTAAATCTGGCTTTCCTATCATTAAATAAGTATCAAAATGTAGGTTTATGTATTCTGTTTTACGTACCTACTTTCTTGCATCCATTAGACGATATTTTTTATATGCACTGGCGTAAATCTTTTTATAGGTATCGTATACAATTTTATTCCGTACACATTTCACATTGGCTAATCATAAAAAAATGGAGTATATAGTAAAACTATGTAAGAATGTAAGACAGAGATCGTGAAGCTCGAAACGTTTTAGAACCACTTTTGGCGTTGCCAATAGTACGTATTAAACTTACCTTTAAATCGTCTATTATCGAAGATGCAGCACATATGAAAATCGAAACCTTGTTGGCTTCAATTTCGGAATCTATGTCTGAAACTCAGCTTGGCCGCCGTTTCATATTCAAGTAGATGAAAATATACGGAAAACAAAGATTACCCGATTTGCCCCTGAACATCATTTTGACGTTATAAATATTAGATATCGTCGATTGCGTTTCTAGACCATTTCTGTGCTTCGCGATATTGTTTTATTAAATTATAGGTAATGAAGTCAATATCTGTAAGTATACCTATACCTAGTGGTAATTTATGGATTAATATGTAAAAGTTGTAAAATTGTAATTTTTATTCTAGTATCTATTTATTTAAAATAGGTAAATGTTTGTTTCTAATAACTAATTTAATATATAACTATCATAGTTCGAGATGACTTTAAGTTTTCCATTTAACCATTTTATAAGTTGTTTTCGTCTATTTGAACTCGATTTGCAGGAAATTAAATTTAATGCAGAATTTGTTAATCCAAAATTAATTCGTTAATAATAATGGTTAAAAATTTTAGTTGTCATATAACGATAATAATTTAATCCCCCAGGATTAAATATTAAACATCTTGTCTGCAACCGATCCATAATTTCGACTACATATTAATACCGTAACCGGTAGTAATTGACGTCACTATAAGTAGGTAATTAAATTATTGTAACAGAACATTTTTCTAATTAGATAATATCTCGCTTTTATTTGGAAATGCGAACAATTAATGTGTTAAAATAGCGATTTCTATTCTTTTCTGCTTTCGTGGTGTCAAATGAACTTTTAAAAGCATGCAAAACCAAATATAAAGTTAATTTTTCGACTTTCTAAGATAAAAATTGCTTTCTTAAACTAATCCGATAAGGGATTAGTCGTAGCGTTCGTTAGAGTTACTTTTATTTTAAAATGTAATTGCACTTTGTATTTATCTATTTAATTTCTTGTTTATCACGGCAGTCGTTTTGTTGAACATCAACATCGTAGAGAAGTTTATCGTTGTTTGCAACGATCGTGATGCTTTTGCATAATTTCATATCAGATAGTTATGATCAGTTGATCAAGTAGTAAGTTTTATAACAAATTAAATATCTACTACAGGCCTTATCTAGATCAAATTAACCTTTAATTAAATTTCAAAATCTTTAGGTAGATATACTTTTATTTTAAAAACGAGGGTGCCGTATTTATCTTTACAATTCAAACGCAGCAAAATGTTTCAGAGCCTTAAAGAGTTGCTTTTAATATATTTTTCGTTCTTTATTTGATTATGTACTTCTATTTAAATAGACGTCCGTTTTAACGGTTTATCTTTTGATTTCGCAAGGAGTTAATTAGCGCATTTCTATAAAAATATATATTTTAAGGTCTTAGGGAAATGAATTTCGTGCTAATTTAATACCTGGTTATGATTTTTATGTCTATTGTTTATCCATATTTTATGTACTTTTAAGTAAATTTATTTAATCATACGAGTATTGATTGAGAATTCGTTTCGGAAGATATACTAAAAATTAGATATAAAATAATAAACAAAACTGAATCGATATGTATATAAAATTATTTGTATACAGATAAACTCCGTATAATACGCCGTTACTGCAATTCGGTTTCCACTTAGCATGATTCAAAATTGCGAAAATTCTCGTAGAACGCGTTATTCTTAAGGCACAGTTTCGTTCTAGTACGATCCGAGAATTGGAAAAATTTTGGGTAGATTGAACCTTTTTTTAAAGAACTGTTGATTATTTACTTTTTGTAAATTAAATTGTAGCCATAAAAGTCCGACGAAAGTAAGAAAGTACTTGTTAAAAGACCCTTACGTACTTATCAATTACGTATTATCGATTGCTTTAATAAACATATCTACTTTTCTTATTGTTGGAAAAGTTAATTATAAGTAGAAAATATTATGGTTTTGTTAACTTTTTGAATCTAATCCTGTTTTTAATATTACTTATTTGTTTCGTATAACAGTAGGTGTCATATTGAAAATTTATTCATTTGGAAGGAGGTCTGCCAGGTTTGCGAGGTAGACCACAATAATTCTAAATAATTGATATTTCTCTAAAGTCTATAATAAATTTTATCAAGTATAAAGTTTATCAAAAATGATTTAAACAAAAATTCAATCGTCTGCCACTGGTTGGATATTTCCCACCATATTAACTCTTAAACACACTAAGAAAATTTCAGTAGTGTTATGACAGGTTTTTGTGCGATGGGAAGAGCTTGGGCCATTACAGGGGTGGTAGTGGACAGTTTGATTAAAAAATTGGCAAATAATGACCGAAAATTTTTAAAATATGTACTACTTTTTAGGGAATTTATTCGAAAATTATGTATTTTTATGTAGTAAAATTATTTGAATAATCGCTATCTACTGCTTTTACACCGCAGAATTATAAATTTACTCTATTTTTAATTTAAAAACTATTCGTGTGCCCTTAAGCATTGCAAATTTCACTATTACAAACCATAAACCAGATAAAAGTTTAATCGCACTTTTATGTGGCCGATAAAATGCAAAACAACTAATAAAACATGTACACCGCCTACTTTCATAGCTCATCGAAGTGCGAACTGAATGTTTTTAAAATAAAAACGTGATTTCCTAGTATCCATGTATAAACTCGAATGCATTTATATATAAAATTCTGGCAAAACTGCTTCAGATCTTTCGCGTTAGTGGTACAAAGCGATAGTGCTTGTTTCAGTAGTTTTAATTTTAAATTACGGCGTCGTATTGTTCGTGTGTGCGACGAGTGCTCGGGTGAGTGCGCGAGTGTTATGTTGTGTACTCTAAAAGGATTACAAACAAAAAGGATTAATACGACACGGAAAGGTAGGATCTTTCTTTGTCGTCTAACTTTCCATGTATTTATAAAGTGTAAATACATGGACTTTTAAGCTCTAACACAAATTCTCTGAAAATCAAGCTTGGTTATGTTCTTGAATAGGGACTCGGTTAGGGTCTGGGTTAGGGCTCCCTTCAAACATTCGACGGTCCAATTTCGCGAATGAAATTTTACCTTACGTAAGTATATGTATGTAATAATATAAGTTCGCAGTCAACGGAAGAATCTAGGCTGTAAATTGACGATAGAGGGAAAACGATGACGAGAAAAAGGTAGGAAATACAAAGAAAAATTTAGAAGTTTCTAATTTTTTTCTTATAGTGTGTTACAGACAAGTGGCAGTCGCAGCGGCAGCAGTGTTAAGCTAAACGTCCACTAGTCCACATCGGATGCACAATACCGTCCCTTAAAATTCCCCCCCCCCATTTTTGTATTATAATGTAGATCTTGAACAGCCATTTACAAAAATATATAGTTTGTTGGCGATAGTTCTTGTTATTTCACACAATAAGCAAAATCGAAAAAAGTTCCAATTTTCAAGGGCGGATTTCACCTTTTTAAACTACGTAAGAGCACGAACGAAATAGGGCTCTGGGTTAGAGTTGACTAGTATTACAATTCTGTGAATTTTATTCGAATTTTTGTGAGATTTCCACCTGTCTAACCTTCCTTGTTAGTTATTTTCTATTTGTTGGGAAATTCAAGCGCAAAACAAATTATAAACTCGTTTACTAATATCTTCATTGAAATAATACTACGACTTACTTTCGGAAAATTGAAATTTAACCGATATTTACTATTTTACTGATTAAAACTAGAATTAAGTGTGTATATTTCAACAATTTCGCGCACACCCTTTTTGTGTTTCTTAATATTTTTTCTATAGCAATTTTCTCTTTAATATAGATCTTTTAATTAAACGGCAGTGCAACTTTTCTTTTTATCCCGATATTATTCTGTTCCGTTGAGCGGAATATATTCTTTATTCTCATATTTTATCTTAGGATTTAACAATACAATCTCGCTGTTTCGCCATAATTCTTATCTAGTGGAGGTAAAGGAGAAGATAGACACATTTTATTAGGTTCTGTGCTCTTACGTAATTGGTTTTGTATCCATTTATCTGCGGTTTTAAATTTTTTATATATAAGCTGCATAATAGTATTAGGTACTCTGCGTCTAGGTGGGGTACTTTCGTTTTTAAGTCAGCGCGACGTATATTTTCTGCCATAAATTCGATTTTAAACTTTTGAATAATAAGCTACGCTTCAGTTAGTTCCAATTATTAATTCAAACTTCTAATGCGACTCATTAAGAACGGCTATTGTCTTTGAATGGACGGCGAAGAAGAAAATTGCATTCTTTTGAATCTCAAGTCAGTTGGATCTGTTATTTTTCTTTAATATTGCATATTACGTCGCACTAACAATAAGACGATTGTCTTAGAACTCAGCATTGTTTATGTCACAATGATGTGTAATAAAGTAAAGAAAAATACCTATTTAACTTTTCAAATTAACTAGTGCTACTTATTTTATTGGGAAAAACCCAATTGCATCACATAAACTTGTATTTTAACGATTTATTTGCAACGATTTTAAAATTATTGTTGTAAATAAATTAATGTAGTAATGGATACTTACTGATACGGATTCACCAAAATTACGAAGAGAGTTAAATTTTGCATTAGAGTTTCCGGAAATTTGAACTCGCAATTTGTAGCAAAACCAATTTTAGGTGTTCCATTACAACGCGAAACGTGAAATCAGAGTTTATATCAAGTATAATCAAAATTTGCTTCGATGATTTTGTATAGCAATAACCTATAATCTGATATATACCTATAGGCATTTGAATCCTTCCTTTCTAATTATATGTTCCAATGAATTTTGTAAATAGTTGGGGGAGGTAGGTAAATATGTGAGTTTAGAGGCAAACGGCGGAATACGAGATCAAAAAGCTACTGAATAAAAAAGTATTACCATTTAACCGAGCGTTAAATAAGATTTACTACTAGTTAATAATGTAACAGAATTGCGACGAAGATAATTATTTTGTTTTTTTTTATGAAGCAATTATCCATCTATACTTGTTTAACTTTAAATAGTAGGTGCTTTGAATATTCGAATTAGATGTTTATTAATATTTATGATTATAAGTGCCTGGTACGTATAAAAATTACGGTTAGTAGTTTAGATATTATGAACAAGTCGGATTTAATTAGGTAAAATACGTGAAATCAACCACGATGATTTGCATAAGTTATTAGAAACGAATCGTTTATTTAAAATTTTACTTCTTTATTGTGTCTAATTTATCCCAATTTGTCATAATAATTATTTACCGAGTCATTAATAGTTTATTATGGATAATAAAATTTTAATATTCGAACCTAAATATAATTATTATATGTTATCAACATTTATAGGAGTAGATATAGTAAGTAGCACGAGAGCGTACTGCTTGTTTCTCTTGAAACAAAAATGATTGATGAAATTGAAGTACATAGTCTTGTTCTTCAAACTTTGAACCAAAATGCGTTTATCTAATGAGACGTCCAGTCTCCCGCATTGTTGATTGTAGCCTGGTAGCGTCGTACCATGCTTTCGATAAAATGTTCAATCAAAATCTCTGGAAGCGACCTCCATATTTGCCGTGACGTGTAAGAAAATTGCTTCAAATTGAAGACACGTTTTAGACCCCCCAAGTTTAAACTTTTTCCTATTTCCAGACCATGCACGCACGAATTCGGGGTTTGGAGTCGTTATCGTCTTGGAGCACCCATGAGTTATTCTATGAGCAAATCGTCTCTTAGCGGACTTCAATAAACATTCTTTCATAAATTCTTTTCATCTTTTTGACAGTTAAATTTTGCCCGTAAAGATGTATAAAACTCCAATTAAAAAAATTATCCCTGGACGTGCACTTTAAGGGATGTTTTATTGTGCGCTGGACGCATCCGCGGCATCTTGTTGCGTCCATGCCCAAAATGAGCTTCATCGGCAAAGAAAACATTCGAGAAATCACAGTCAATGTTTTCTTTTGCCTGTCGCGATCGGTGTTTAACGTGCAATTGAGGTTTGATGGTTCGCATATTCACTTCTGCACCCTTTTTTTTACTAATATCGCCCGAGAAAGTCGTATTGAGAACGTGTAGGATTATTTTCAAATATCCGTCACGATCACTTTGTCTTGTCTTTTGGTCATAGCGCGCCGAGATTCGCCCACTTCCTTACGAACTCTGGAGATTTACCCATGTTCAGTAATCCCTCGCCAACCGCGGGGGTTCGGTTCCACAGAGAGACCGCGGTTGGTGAAACCGTAGTTCGCGAGGGATACATGATTTTTCACTGTGTACATACAATACATTGTATTACATAGGAACATAGGAAACGATAAATAGAAGAAGTTACATCATAAGCTTTAATGAACAAAGAAATGTATAGTACTATTGAGTACATATGTACGTATACATAGAGTATCTACAACATACACAAATTACATACGTACATTGTAATACATATATAAAAAAGAATTACTTACGAAAATTCGAAAGAATTTGTTGTCTCGTTTTTTTCGTGATTTCCTTTTGGACCTCTTTATAGGGCTGTAGCAGACCCTCCAAACCATTTTTAAATTTCAGACTCCTTTCTAATGATGGATCTATGTCAAAAACCAGGCCTTGCAGTTGTTGTGCAGATGAAAATATTTTGTTTATGTTACTTAAATTCAGGGATGTAATTGTCGGTATCGTGGTCGTTGTTTCCTGGGCGTCGTAATCGTCACTTGATTCAGCTTCCAGTATTTCATGAAGTTCAGTTTCTGTCAGTTCATTATTATGAGAGTTTAGAATTTCTTCAACATCAGAGGACTGCAAGCTGTTAAATCCCTTTCCACGAATTTCGTGCAACACCCGCAGAATTTCTTGAATTTCAGGTGCTTTGTCAGGCGCACCTGAATTAACCATCACTATTTCTGGCCATAGTTTTTTCCAGCATGCATTTAGTGTAGATGGAAGTAACTCATCAGTTGCATCCTTGACGATTGCTACACACTGAGTAATGTTAAATTGTTTCCAACTCTGCGTAACAGTCAATGAAGGATCTATTTCCATTCTGTCCATGATATGACTGAAAGTTCGTCTCAGATAATATCGTTTAAATGCAGCAATTATCGCCTGATCTAATGGTCGTAGGAGTGAGGTGGTGTTGGGAGTGGTGTCGACTAATTACAGGGATTCGGGATGTCCGGGAGCGTTATCGATGATAAGAAGCGCTTTGAAACTTTGAGGTCAAATATTGCTAACACTAGGAACGAATCAGTCTGTAAATAATGATGCCGTAACCCACGCTTTTGGATTTTCTCTTCAAAACGCCGGTAAGCGATTTTTGTCTTTATTTTTAAAAGCACGTGGGTTAAGACTTTTGTATGGGTTTCACCATATGATCACTCGAAGCGTTACACCAAAATAGAAGGGTTAGCCTATTTTTAGCAACTTTAAAGCCCGGTGCAGATTTCTCATTTTGTGATATGAAAGTTCGAGTAGGCATACTCTTCCAAAATAAACCTGTCTCGTCGGCGTTAAATACTTGTTCTGGCTTATACCATTCAGGTTCGATGTTTTTTTTTCATCTCGGTCGAATATCGATTGGCCGCCGCTTGATCCACTTGATCCCACGATTTTAACATTATGCAGAGAAAACCGTTTTTTGAATTTCTCGAGCCAACCCTTACTTGCTTGGAGACTTAATGTTTCACATTCAGACTTTAACTGATCAAAAAGCCGTATCGTCTTTTCTTGAATGATGGGGCCACTAATAGACACCCCCTTTTGTGTTTGATCTTCAATCCAAATTCTAAGAGCTTTTTCCATCTTTTCCATAGTTTGAGATCGTGGAAAAATGTTACTTTGTTGTTAACACTAGTGCCGCACTTAACACTGGACCGAATTGATTGTTCACACTTTTTAATTGTTCTTACGGTCGATTCGTCGACCTTAAACTTTTTGGAGACATTCGCAAAAGTTTCACCTGCAGCTGAACAATCCAACAACTGATTTTTTTTATTTACAGCCACGACAATTCGCTTTCTTTTTACTAAGTCTTTATCGTCATTTTTAGAAGACATTTTCGAAAATTCCGAAACGAAACGTGCAGCGCGTAGGAATAACACTGAACAACTGACGGTGTAGACTGGCGCGTAAACCCGTTTTTCCGGCTATTGACGATTAGGCTAATATAAAAACAAACCACTACCTATCCTTCCTTCCCGACTGCATGACGCGAGTGTGCAAGGTTATTGCACTACGAGTTTACCTATTTTTTACCGAATATTTTGCACTTTTATATTTTGTCTTAAAAAATTAAAAAATAAATTTAAAAAAGTGAACCGTGGATAAACGAAACCGCGGTTAGCGAGGGATTACTGTATCTCGCAGCGGCGGTATAGATGATTTTTGGTCCTTTTGAGCGTGTACACAAAAACACTGCATGGAACCGATAGCGTATCTCGTATTGGTTTAGTTATGCGTCACGCTGCGACACATTGACAGATGAACTGACTGTTATAACCTATAGCTTGTTAGTCGAAGGTACTGACAAAGGAAAACACAAAGGAGGATATCTGTGTAACATCCGTTTATAAGGATTAGGAACGGTACGCTCTTATGTCACTTACTGTATATAAAATGAAAGTGATTTAATTGTTTATACATAGTATACAGAAATTATTTTAGTGAAAATTACATACCTACATAAAATATCTGAAATACCTACTTATAACGTTATTGTTAGGACTACGATTTTTCATCCGATCAGTGGGTGTTTTTTTTATTTAAACAACTATTATAACAATTAATAACCACCGTCAAACAAAATACGTATAGGTATACTTACTTAAAATTCGATTGTGATTTTTTTATATCGTTTTCATTTAAATAGAGTGTTTACTTATCTTTATTTCTGCCCGCGAATTTCGGAACTCTACGCGCGGAAATTATATAGCTAACTCGATAAATTGATGTAAGTTGAGATGAACAACATGATATCTACTAACAAACCTTAAAGCAATTTACGAGCATTAACAGTTTTGCTAGCAGGTCAATAACTTAGATCAACAATTCTAGGTATAACACCCTTAGTACCAACTACAATCGAATTTTGTCGTTACAAATAGTATAGTAAACAAGCAAAGATTGCGCAAACATTGTTTACCACTATTAGAAAAAGGATTTTTTTCATAATAGAAATTATGTTGCAACATATGTAGGTAAGTAAGTATACCTAATACACCGACCTAACATAAAAACAGTACGTGTAATTTTAAGGTAATTTATGTGTGGAATTTTAAATATCTGTTAACTAATCTAATCCTTCGTTAACTGTTAAGATCGATGAAAGTTCAATGGACATAATACATCCTATACAGGCAGAGCTGCATCTAAAACAGTACAATAGCCATTAGTGTAGACAATAAACAAAATCGGGGCAATCGATAAAAAATAAATAAGTACACTTAGCTTGTTTACAATATTATTAGGCATGTTCGTTTTAAACGGTAAATTTAAAGGTTTGTTTTACGGTTATATCATGTTATGTAAGTACAATTGACTTTATGTAGGATCGATAAAACAGTACAGGTATAGAAATATCTACCTACGTATTTTTTTAATGCGTTAATCCTCATTGTCGTCAGTCCGACTCCCCTCGTAATTTGATGTACCTCAATTGAGAAGAAAAAGAAGAAAGCCCGTAACACATATCTTTAAGGGCAAAAAATATTTAAAAGATTTCTATTAATTTTAAAAGGTACGACGTCCTGTATAGGTACACATTAACTGTTTCGAACAACACATAAGTAAATAGTTTGAGATTTAGTTATCTGTAATCAAATTTTCTATAATTTTTTAACCGTTACTTACTAAAAAGTCCTTAATATTACCTATATATATATATGTACTTTTTTTTTTGGGTAATCCGGAATTTTTGCTAAACCGACGACAGACCCGTGATTCCATAAATGTCGTATAATCCGAGTCTACTGTATTATCTACTTTTGACCGAGATCTTGAAGTTGGGGAACGCTCGCCACATAATAAAATATTGTATTATCTTTTGGACAATTGAATGAACGAACACGCCCCTTGTCATATTTATATAATTAATCATTACTTTAATTAGGAAGAGCTTTTGATTTAATTATCTTAATACTCGACAATTATTTGCGAATTATTTGTAGATATAATTTTAAAGTCGTGTGCTTTAAAATGTTTTCGAAATAATTTTCATTAAAAATAGGTAAGCAACTCACCTACCTACACAAAACTTTAATATTAATATTAACGTTCGTTAACTTAAATTAATTCATTTTCGTTTGTTAAGGACGCCATTTTTCGCAATGTTTATATGAAGTTCGCACAATTTCTCTTTTGTACGAAGGTAAATAATGACGCCGCCGTCGAGCCAATATCCGTGTAAAACAAAACTATTTGAAACATAGTTACTTCAAGTAATCGATAGTTCACTTCAGCATGAAGCCAATTATGTTAGCAGACAACTAAGGGTCGTTGTTTGAATATTATTTACTTACCTATACTATAAAACAATGAATTAGTATTTGACGAAATGTTAGCTGAAATTTTTCTTTAAAATTATCATAAGTAGGTATAATACAAGAAAATTAATATTGCAATTTAAAATTGGAGGCTAGATATAGATTTTCCCTTCACTTTATTTTCCCAAATCGATAATAGGCATTTCAAAAGACGAATGTAAGTAACGCTGACACAAAAAGAAGGACGAGTTTCGCATCTAAATAATTAATGTTATTTTTTTATCGAATCATTCTAAAATGCAACAATGGAAAGATTAAGATTATCTAGTTACTGTTTGATGTTCCAAACCAACGATTAAATACCACACTGATGACTTGTTTTATGTTCCTGAAGTAGGAAAACTTCGGCGGCCGGATTTAATGCATTCTTTATGCCGTGAATTTTAAAAACTCTTAAGCCGGTTAGCTCTCTTCTTATTCTTTTTCGTGTTTTTTTTTAGAAAATTGCGGTAGCAATAAATATTAGCTTTAGTTAAAATGCTCGTCGCGTAGATCGTTGTTTTGATTTTACTATTAATTTCTCGAGTCTCTCGGTAACGAGCCATTTGATTATTAAAACGTTTCCGCATTTTTATTGATTTAGTAATATAAATTAATTAATAGCAAAAGTTGTTGTTATTGTACATATTTTATATAACAATAATTTACGTAGTTCATAATATGATATTTTATAAAGGTTGGTATAATTTCCTGAGCTTATAGAAGTTTCTGTTTTTTTTCCTTATTGCCTTCTCTTGTAGTGTCTGCATTATTTTATCAGAAAATTTTATAATTTTTTGTACAGGGTGTTTTAGAATAACTATTCCTACTTTTCAGATGTGATGGAGGCCATGCAATTAAACACTTTTTTGTAATAAAGTAATGTCCGGAAACGCTTATAGTTTTCGAAATACAGGGCGTTAAAATTTGGTAAAATAATCATGTTTTTTGTATTATCTCAGAAACGGTTTATTTAAATCATTTGAAATTTGGTATGCTATTTACACTCTACGTGTGTGATACGTTGGCAATAACAATGATAAATCATTTCGTCCAGTGGCGGAGATCTAGACATAACGTTATAGTTTTTCAGTTAGAACTTCTACGCCACTGGATTTATTGCAAAGTTGGCGGCATTTTGAATTTTTCAGTGTGTTTCGTAAAAATAAGACCACCTACACTCTTATCGCGCAAGGCATCGTTTTCGAGATAAACGACAAAATCCGATTTCATACTCGTTTAAGCGTGCGTCAATGGAAAAATTTATTTTATAATACCGTTTCCAAACTTTGGGAAGTAATAGTAAGCATCAAGATTAGATAAAAGTCCATATGGACTAAAGTTTGAAAATACTTGCTTTCCGAGATATGCCTCGTTACACTCCGTAACTACTACATATATTTTAAAAATCTTTTAAATATTTAATTGGTTTATCCTTAGCATGTAATAAGTTCACTGTAGTTCTGTCGAGTATATTAAAAACATTTAAACGTATAGTAATCTTAATGTATTTCTAATGGTTTTATTATAACTGTATAAAATCCATTTTAAAGTCTTGTATTTTGTAAAAAAAACGTTAATTTTGCTCTTAACCCAAACTCCTATAAATCTAATAGAAAAATGTACCCATGTTTTATTGAAGAAAGAATTTATCTTAAAAGTAGTTATTGCGACAAATAACCTATAAAATTTATGGTCGACTTTTCCATCTCCTGATAAATTTATCTGACAGATATTTACCATAGAAACATTTATTCGAACAATTGTTTTCATGTTAAATATCTGTCAGTAAATTAGAAGACGGAAAGACCGTCCCTTAATAAATATATCATAAGACAAATCGTTAAAAATTTGCAAAATGTGTTGCATTTGCAAATGTGCAAAAGTACTGCATTACTTCATTCGAATTAATTTGTAGGATTTATTGTGACGACTTATTATACAAATAGCCAAATAGTTTCTGATTACCCTCACATTTTTACCAGCACTGCAATTCAACGGACTGTTAAGTGCAATTGCAGGACTAAAACGATTGTAAATCTCATAATCGTAAGACTTCATGTATGATTGTATGCTAATGTTAAGCTTGTCTTTGAATTGCCATCAATTGGGGCCGCGCCTTTAACCATTAACTGACAATGAAAAGCTGGAATTAAAAATGCCATCATGACAAATTAAAATAAAGCTTCAAAAGGATTACACATAGGTCTAGACCGCGGACATGCCTAGTTCGATTTAAATTACGCACGTAAATTAAAATTTCAGGTTAATTTAAATTCGATTTGTTGTAGTTTTGTTCGCAGAGGTCACGATACATTAGTTTGTTTCGCTGATATTAAGGAGAGCTCTCGTAGAATTTCATAAACAATGTCGTGCTTTGAGTGCGTGCTTATAGGGGTGACTTTGTATTATCCGCATTGTTTAGGGGCTATAGGAATTCAGTGTTTCTAAATTCTACTTGTAACTGCTTTGTATTCGCGGTTCTATTAGGAGCGAAATGTTTACCGTGGACGTGGGTTTAAACCAAAAAAAGTGTGACCATTTATGATTACTTGTTCGAGAATGAAAATGATTTTTTATTTGTGAATAAAAATCCGAGTCGACACAGTTGAGTCGTCATCGAGTCATCAAAGTATTAGTGGATAATAAAAACGTTTTTTGTAGTAATAAGGAAATAAAATGTAAAAACGTCAAAATAGTAATTTTATCGATAGTAAAAATACGAATGTTATTTATATTGCACCATGTTTTTATATTAATGTTCGTAACGTACTAAATTAATATTAAATTACTCTCTATTTGAGCGTCTACCTTTCTTCAAACCGAACTCTAGAGTTCTTTTTAAAAAGAAAAAGAAATCGAATAGGGGGCAAAATGCCCTATTGATCATCATCTTGATTTCTTTATTTATTAAATTACTTAAAAAAATCAATCGTAATTGAATTAGATTAAGATTCTTTATTAAAAGTTCATTCTTCACGAATACATTAGCGCGCTTAAATGAAACAAAGTATATCGAACATTTTCATCGGCCTAAAAACAGTCAGGTGTCAGTATAAGAAATTGCAGGTACATTTCCACGGATCGAGATTCGAAAAAAAAAACAAAGGGACGAACGTGTAGTTCGTTTCGAATAAATTTTTACTTTTAAATCATCGCATCGCCTACTTCAAATTAACACTTTAAAACAAAGCATAAGTGTTAAAAATTATCACTTATTTTTATGAAGTCAGTTGAAGTGTTTTTAACAGATATGTCTTTCAATTTGCTTTTCGTTCTTGGACGCCTTTCTGAGAATTTTTTAGGCCTTTCACGCACATGAAACTTTTGCGACTTATGTATTTGTTCTTTCGTTAGTTATAATCTAACATGGGTAAATTTCGTACGTTTCTTATTCCAAGCATCACTAATAGTTATAATTCTTAATTTACATCTAATAAAACGTCACGAGGGTTACGTGTGCTATTTGAACGCTTTACTATTATATTCGATACGTACAGAGTAACTAATGTTCCTAAAATTGGATTTGGCAACTCGCACCTCGTGTTTTAGAAGATGAATGCGGTGGGAAACGGAAAATAATTATCTTACGTAAGAATGATGCTATCAATTAAATATCTAGTAAGTTCAAAAACACGTATTATTTTTCGTTAATCGTCAATTACAAATCCCATTATTTATTTATAAAATCAACCAAAAATGTAAACGAAGTGGATTCTCGATAAAAAAAATAAAAACAGACGATTAAAATGGTTAAAGCAGTTCTAGAAGAAATAAATAAGATAAAGAAAATAAAAGAAATCTACTCCTTGAATGTTTGTTTTTATATCTATTAAGCTTTTACATTAGACAATTTTGCTTTTTTTTCTAGAATTTTAATTAAAATAATTTGAATCGACTAATGTTTAATTTTAATAATAGCGTAGAGGAGACATTATTATAAAGGAAAACAAACATTATAAGGGTGTATAATCTGGAACAATAATGTTTATATACCACTATAGTATTCCGTATCAGTATTTCTCAGTTCTGTGAATTATGGATCAATATCTTACCGTTTGTGTCGTACAAATATCGTATACCTACCTACCTACCTACAACGTGTTAGGTATTCGAGGGTGAGTAATTCCAAAGTTCATTCAATTTTCTTTCGCGCAATTTATTTATTTTTTATTGAAATTTTAAGATTTACATTTGCTTTTGTCGAAAAATTTCAAATGCAAATAAATCCCTAGTCATCCACGAAGACATTAAATTATACAAGCAACAAATTGTATAAAATATAACCATTCGTATTTTAGTGAATTCATTTGAATTTGAAAAGCAAGCCGAGTGTGGCGAACAACTTTATTATATCGATTTTAGAACTCGTAAATATATTCGGTCTATGTCTGAACTCCCAAACTATAATGTAATTATTTAAATTTTATTCCTCCTAACTCGGAATGGAATAATACACAAGCACGAAAATGAACTAAACTCGTGTCCAATTAATTAAGTAACAGAGCATTGTAAACCTCTAGTGCTGTACATAACGTGTTGATAATGGAGCACGATGAATATTTTTATTTTAATTTCGTATGGCATGTTCTTATTATTTTAAAGTGATAAAATGATTTTGTTTGATTTTTTTTAAAAAGAGCTTTTATATTTAAATGTAAAAAAATTTAGGAGCGATATTCTACAATTTTATAATGAATATTTTATAAACATTACTGTAGTAGTTACATGCTGATTTATGGCATGCTTGAATTTTTAAAATTTATTATCCTTTGTTCTTACCTAATCGTACTTTTGTTTCAGGTACGTTAATACGCCACTTCTGCAGCTTTCGACATTTTTCGAAGATATAACGGTAACGTAACTTCTTTTAATTAAACTTGGGTGCGAATTAATGATGTAAATGGGCGACCTCCACATTTTATGTTTAATCTTTCCCCATCCCATAAATTGTTTTTATCTTTGGCGGCGATGCACTTTTCCTGCTTTTGTTATCTACCTACTTACTTTTTTGCTCGCGTAGAAATTGCGTATTTTTTAAATTCACTAAAAACTCGATTATATTTTTTATTTTGAGAAACGAACGCTAACAATATTTTATTTAATATTGGAAGTTTAAATTTTATTCTCGTCATTTATTAAATTATTTTAATTCTTGAGTAAGATGCGTTATCTCAGGAATATAATAAATATTGATCAGTACTAGGTAAGGGAAGAGGGGGGTTCATTCGGACACTTTTTTATAAAAAAGTCACATCTTAGTTGTACACTATCAAACTACAAATTTAAAATATTCACAGTGCGCCTATTTTACAATGTTTTGCAACATTTTTGAGACCTTGAACTGGCATGTAACCATTGTTGTTAGTTATTTAATAAAATAAAAAACATTAAATTTTCCGAAACTGCCCCAGGATGGGGCACTTACGGACTTACGCGGGGTACACGTGCACAAGTATTTTAACACACAATTTAATCCTATTCTGAAAAAAAACAATTTTTTGCGAAAGTTCTCATGAAAAATCTGTTATAAACAACATTTAATTATTACATATATTACTTATTTAATAGAATATCCATCAAAATTAACATTAAATGGTATGTTCTGATTAATTCTTACTGAATTTCCCGTTGAGGGTGGTAAAGGTAATTTTGCCACTATATCCTATCGTGGAACTTACGTCACTTACAGGTGGAAAAAAATCCGTTACTACTGCCTTTTCAATGTAGAAAGTTCACATGATTTTCAACACACTCCTCGATTTTACCCACAAAATGAGATGCTTATCTTAATAAGAAATTGAACAAGCACATAGTCATTTATTGTTATAGTGTCATCATCCATTAATTAGAATATATCTTCATCAATGTCGTAGTCTGGTCGTATCTGATATTTCGCCAATGTCTACGTCCGAATTCTTCTTCAGTATTAATTTCTTGTTCTTCGTTTTTACATTTGATTTTTGTCTTTCGGTCGTTGACAAAGTTTTCTTTATTTTGCTTGTCAGTTTACACACCTTTTCGGACAGTTGTAATTGTCCGAATCTGTCCCAGCACGTTGTAATTTAAAAGAACGTCTATAACTCGTTTCTAAGGTTATATTTCATAATGAAAGTTATGTACACATAAAGATATTACAGGTAGTTATTAGTAATAAAAACCAAGCTTACCTAGTATTATTAGGTGAACCTCAATATTCTTTTTAATAACTATTGGAAATCCTTAACAAAATACACAAAAACATGAATTGCTTTGTCACAGTCGAACTACTAAACTTTGAAAGGTCACTCATGCCATATATTGCTAATTTAATTGCTGGTGAGTTAATTTGAACGTGTCCGAACTGACCCCCCCCCCTTTCCCCTATATTGTTTAGTCATAATTCCAAATCTTTTCGTTAATTTATGGAAAGCCTAATTTTATTGTTCGTTAATAATTATCCATATAGGTACAGTCGAGTGTAAAATTAATTTACACGATACAACGAACAGAATATTTAAAACAGCAACTTTGTATTTATTATTTAATACTTAATTGCTATTATGAACTTTGTGGTAATATCGTGTTAATACATATAATAATTGCATTTTAAGGGTGTTTCAATTACCTTTTGCAATAAGGAACGCAAATACATTGTATTTATTTTAATCTGTAATATTATGACAGAGGTGACCTTATTGTTTACTTTTGCCACTCATGTGATTTATTAAACAATCCTGGGATCAATTAGAAAAGAATATCTGAAACTAAATTTTGAAATAATTTATCATTAAATAACCAATAGTAAGTATTTAAGTACGCATGTACCTATTTAAAAAAAATTTATTGTCGAAAACTAAACTTTTTTGTTTTGCACATCTGTAGGTACCTACTTATAAGCGATTTATTTTACAACAACGATTTTTAATACATTTTGTATCCCTCTATACGGATTGATTTATGACGAAACTGGATGAAAAAATGTACGTTATCTAACAAGGTGGGAGCTTTACCTTTCACTGTCAATTCTGAAGGGACGAACGGCTTTACAAGCGCGTGCCGACGCCGGCGGGCAGGTAGCACACTGAAAGCATTTTCGTGGCACGTTCAAATTTATTAATTTTATAAAATGTGGAGAACCGATTTAAATTTTTAATAACCCGCTTCGATAAAAGTTGTTGATTTTATTAGTAGCGGACGTCAAACATATTTCGATCGAGTTTTATTGGTAAAATTCCGGCCTTAAAAAGTTCGGAATCGATGGTTGACATATTACTTCTTTACTAATTTATCATCTTTAGTTGGCCTTATTTAGTTCTATTCAACAGAAAAACTAATATAAAAGTTATTGTATAATAAAGATATACAGGGTCGAATAAAAGTAAGGAAACGCGGCTACCCTGTTCGAACGGTTTGAGATTTAAATTTGAAATTTTTGTATCATATAATGGGAAAGGATTTCGCTTTTATGAGGACTGAAAAATAATTTTGTTTCCAGTTAGTTTTTGAGTACAGTTAGTTGCCATCTTGCATTTTTTTGAATAGCACTGTAATCTGTAATCTTCTGTAATCATCGTTGGAGAGCTTATTTTTTCGTCTTTATAACCATTACTTGAACTGAACTTCAATTATAGTATTTTTTTTTATATAAAGGAGGGTGTTTTGCAAATATAAACTCATACAGGTAGGTACTTATTTAAACTGTACAAATCCAAGTAATCAAATACACATAATTGTAGTTGACAAATACCTACTCATTATCAGAAACATACTTGTTAATTAACAAGAAAGATATCGCAGGTATCCGCCGCCTATTTTGTTTATTTTCAAGTAGTTACGTTCTTGTTTTTCAATTTACGTACATAATAAAGACTTTAAGGAGTGATAAGCTACCGCCTGAAGGTGTGGATGTCTTGTGTAGATTTCATTGTTTTGTAATATAGATATTTAAATTTTTATTACTGAAATTGTACAAAAAGAAAACCATTGTAGAGCAAATATATATGTTTTTTAAACTATACTCGTTTTGGTGCCCCTTGCTATTTGAAACGTTTGTATAATATGATTGTGTTGTATATGAATGCTTATATAAATATGTAAATATTTTCTAACGAGGAACGTCATGGAGTTGTTTTGCTCCGATCACGATGAAATTTGGTATACAGTTAAATATTTTGCTTTTTGCTGTGTGACCAAAAACATTTATGGGATACGAAGTGTCAAAGTTGTAATGGCGCTACTTCACCCATACATTGTGTTGTGTATCTATACATTGTCGATATCACTATTTCTTGTCTACTCGTTAACAATGCATCAATGCTTCAAACAAAATGTTTTGTAGGTACTTATCTTTTTTAAAGCAGGATACATTTTAGAGAGACCTCCCCGATTTGAAACTTTTTCCACAATGTATTTCCCAATAACCTTTAAAAATTGTCGTTGGGACATCGAAGGCGAGCAATGCAATGCATTGTTATTCATCAGATATGCTCATTCTCAAATGTATCTTTGTTTAAAACACATTTTTGCAGTTAATATTACCGATAAGAGTCACACTGTTACTTCATATCCCATATGTCTTGGGTCACACAGCAAAAAGTCATGACGTGCATTCATCGCTCACTGATATCTAACTGTATACCATATTTCATCGTGATGGGTTTAGAACAACTTCATGACGTTCCTTGTAAAGTAACGAAATTGCAACAAATCACTTACTAAATTTTATTATGCAGTCAGTTACCTAATTAGAAATTGGTTCGACTACATGGTGATTTTTTCTTGTTTTCCATATATTTCCAATAATTTCCAAATATTATCTACATATTTGAAAGGCTTGGGTACAATTCTTTTATCTACTTTTTTAATTCATTGTAATGTTTTCGTGTTTGTCGTAGATTCTTCTTCAGTCAACGCTTTAGAGTTAAGTATCCCTTATTATTTTTAGTGAAGTCACAATCAAGACTTTATGATATGTAGATGTACGTTGAACAACCGTAAAGTCCTTGCTGATAATAAAATTAAATTAAAAACAGCGAATAACGAGTTTCGACTGTTGTTACAATTAGTCAGTCAACAGCAACATATTATGTACCTACTTACATATTAAATGTAGTTTGAAGATCTTAAAACTGTTATGTTCTTTAAGAAACAATTTTCAGTTAGCGTTTAACTTAAGATTTATTAGACCATTATAAAGTTAATCTACATATAAAAGTCATTTTAACTCTGTACATAGGACATTAGCTAAATTTTAACGCAGGTTAAAATGAATTATTTTTAATTCAAAACTAAAATTGTCTGGCTTAAATCATCAATGAAATACTGATCTTAAAAGCAACTTAATAGTCAAACTCAATAGTCTAAAAAGAGATGAACATCTCAAATTAATATAAAAGATATAAAGTGCTTACCACTAATTTAAATTAATCCAACATAAATAATTGAGTAATTAGAGCCCTTACACTCATCATTTTACTCTCCTTATTACTACCAGTTTCGAATAGTCTCCTGTCTGCTTTAATTACGGAGAGTCATTTTCTTTGCAGCGTTAAGGTTAATTTGCGGCATAAATTTGTATGGGCAAAAAATGCCCGTCTGACATCAATTTCTCGAAATATCCTCGAACTTGACGCATTAATCTTATTATTCTTGCCTTAACGACGATCTCCGAGTCGTTTTCAGTCAAGTGACGCTTTTCCACGGGGTCGCTTTAATGACGGTGCCAAATTGTCATTTAATTTTAATAAAACTTATTCGTTAACGTTTAGGAGAGAAATCGAAGCATCATTTATAATCGCGATCGTTTTATATTACCTTTCGTCGCATCGTCCTAATTAATAATAATTAGTTCGATCTTTTTAAAATTATTAATTAAATTTGGATTATACTTTTTCGTAAGTTTTGATACAACTTTCACCTTTTAAATAAATTTGTATAAACACCTAAAGTTGACAACGGATCGAATGTTGGTATATATTTTATATTTGAACGTGTTTTTTTAATATACCTAGGGGGGCCAATCAAATTTTATTTAAATACGCGTCATCAATAAAAAGTTACTAGATTGTACATTTGTAAAATTCAGTTTAAAGATTTAAACGTCGCATATTCTACAGGCGATTTACATATGCACGCATATGTCGTGCCAAAAAAAGACTACAGTTTATTAGTAGTACTGTAAACACACGAGGTATTAAATCAAAAAAAAAATGAATTTTATTTAACCATTAATTGAAATACTCCTTTACAATTAATGTTTAACCGTCGCATTTTGCGTGCCGAAAGAAATCGAACGTGCAGCAAAAACATTTTATACGTCCCTCTGCAACCTGCCTATCGATCCTATGACAGACCGGAAGCGGATCGACACAAACCGAAAAAAACGAAGGGGCCAAATTAAACCGATAAAATGTAGGTACTTTATAGAACGACACCTTTTTTTTGCTAGCAATTTAAAAATAAAAAAGAAAAGTGTCACATTTTTCTACTATCTCAATTAATCACGTCAAATCGATTCAGATTTAACAAGGTGATGCCGAAGTTGAAAAATTTAGCTTTCGGTGAATTTTCGAAACCTCTGATTAGAAATGAATTAAACATCTAATCTTAGTAACTCTCTCATAATTTTAGTTGAATAATTTCATAAGTAGTCTCCATAAGTAGCTACACTAACTACCCTGTCGGCGTCGTTTGAAAGAAACGTCGTCGATTGCCAAAATGTGCATTATTTTTATTACACGAGAATAAATAACTTGTAAAGCTTTCCCGACGTAATCTACTTTAACCGTTTTAAATGTACTTTTTCGTGTTTTGGGAAAATTGGGAAAGGGTGCGCATCTGTCGCCAACATTTACAATCCTTTTTTTGTTAATTTATTTTTAGTACATATTTGTTCGGCTGCCTCGCGTTTTATACCCTTTACCTAGAACAAATCGATTTTCTTTTTCCGCCACTCGACCGAATAATTTTGGAAAGATTTATTTTACCCTTACTTCAAAATACTTTTATCTATATTATTTCAGAATCTCTTACTTCACCTACCCTTATTATCTCGAGCGATTCGATTTCGGTTGAATTACCTTCGCATCCGTATTGCCACGGTATTATCCTTTACCCATTATAATTTTTGGCACATTCAGCATTTCATAACCTCCTCGCCCTCGAGTGTAGGTTATTAGCATCGCTCGGAATCCCCGCTGCGTTTTCAATCCGGTTTTGAATATTCAGCTTATAATAACATCAATGACGTGCATTGTGTACGTACATATGCTTATTTTAATTTTTCTTTTAGGCTCGTTTTCTTCTATTTGAAAATTCGACGTGTCTATTAGTAGAATTAGATTTATTCTCGATGGAGGCAACTCTGGTACGGCTACATTATTTAAATTGTTATTCTTTGCTGTAAAATTTAAATTAGTATGTCGGTTTATTATTTGTGAAAAATTAGTACTACCTTCTTTTAAAGTTCTATTAAATTTTAAGAGTATTAAATAAGTGAGATAGGTATGACGTACAGAGAAACTAATCTGCATTGCCGCCTTTTGATATTCCTAAACACTTACTTAATATAAAATCCTTATCTAACAATATTTTCTATGGTCGGTTAAAGTTTCTTTTGTTTAATCTTTCTTTGAATATATCTTTTAGGCTTTGTAATTCAATTATTGAATAACCGTTTGAAATTTAACATGATTTGTACGTTATAGAGGACTTAAAAATTTGTAAATAATACATGTTATCATGAAATTAGGTTACAGCGTTTCGATTTGTGGAAAAGCAATCAACGTTCCGATGACGAAAATACCTGTAACACGGTTAAAATATTTTCTTTCACTGATGTATAAATCATGTTTTACATTTAGAGATAAACAATTGACAGTGTCATTTAAAGTAAAGAATTCCTATCCATTTGTAGACATGGTTAATCGAACGCCCCACAACTATAAAGTTGTTCGCGGCAATTGAGCGCAACGAAAATAGAAACATTTTATTTATTTGTTTTTTAGTGATTCTAGCCTATTCTCATGTAATATGTATTAAACATATCTATCAAACACCGAGGTTTCATATACATAGCTACATTATTATTATCCATATTTATTGACAAGGCAATATTGCGTAAGGCAATAATAATCCTTTAAAATATTGTGTAGGTACTACTTAATAACGGAACATTTATTCGGGGTCCATATTCTTAAATAAGAACCGCTACCTCTTTAACTTTGTAGTAAATAATAAAATCGGAGGTTAGATTTTTGAGTTTCGGAAACTTACGTTAAGTACACGAACGTTTAAATTATATATCTTTATATATATATATATATATATATATATATATTATATTATTAATATTATATATATATATATATATATATACACTTCGTCCAAACCTATATGCAATTCACGTCATCAATGAAAGGTTACTAGATGATGACGTTTCGCTCAGTGCTATCACCTCGTACCTCGTATTTTGACAGTTCTGATAAATTGTAATCTTTCTTTATACCATTTAATATGTGCGCAGGTAAATCATCGATAGAATATGTCACTTTCCAAACTTTAAACCGAATTACAAACAAACAATCTAGTAACTTTTTGTTGATGACGTAAATTGCATATAGGTTTGGATAGGCCATAGATATTGCAACTTTATTGTAATTATAGGTAGTTTATTGATTTATTGAAATTGTTTATTATTAGACTATACGAGAGTTGCTCTGATAATACCTAGTAATAGACCATGGATTAGGAGTTGATTAAAAGCGAGTGTAGCAAGTGATAGCTGCTTTGATCGATAATTGTCATCAACATTCGCGAAACGTTTTAATTTGCTACACAAAAGCTATCAATTTTCAGAATTAAGTAATAAATATATTTAATTCAGTTATTAAAATGAACCGATTAATACACCACGATAATGCGGCTGTCAAAAGATTCATTGATTCAGCTAGTTTTTAACAGTTTTGCGAACTGGATAACTAAAAAGGCCCATTTATTTGCTATTAAAATATCGTTTATCTTTTAGGAATCAACGTATTTCGCGAAGCTCTTCAATTTTTTAAGCATCTATTGTTTCAAATAGGGCCATTTTAAAGTATCGTTGCAATGGTCATTATGTATTTTTTTTATACCGAGTATCAACGAAATCACTAGACGGCCTTTATTTTTGACGGAATAAAAGATATCATTCTAGCAGATGCAAAATAAAATTGTCTAAAAAAAAATTAAGTAGGCTATAAAAACTTTAAAAAATATGTTATTATATTTCAAGGATTTCAAAAAAATTAATATACAGGGTGTTAAACTTCAAAATTGAGGTCTCCAACAATCGAAATATAGTACTCGTGTACTGTGTTAATCACAAAAAAATTCAGACTGTAAGTTGTCTAGTGATGCCGTCAATACCCAGTACCTATATGTATCTACTGACCATGAGAAATGTAACGTAAACTAAATTAACCATATCGTGGGTCTTCGGATTATTAATCTATCTACCTATTAGTATTCTACTGACTTAACCGATAATGAGATAGTGTACTTATATAAGTGTAAATAATTGACTCGACTTTAAATGTTGCGTTTTGATACGTGCAATATTAAACGTAAGTATTTCAATAATAGTTAAATAAAAGATAAATCCTTAAATATAAAAGCGTAAAAAAATAAACAGGTAGCTGAAAGCACTACGATTAAAAGGGTCATAACATATAGACGTGAATATGTACGTTTCTCGAATATAGGATTTTTATTTGTATATAATTGGTAGCAGCTGCTATTATATACCTATATACGTAGGCATCGACGATTCATAATCACCTCAAGATGTAGATTTTCTACGCCTTTTTCGATTTTTTTATATCGACTCTTACAATAAGGTCGATCGCGCATCGATTTTTAAGAACCTAATTTTTTGTTCCAGCAATTTGTCGAAATGTTCTTTTCAAATTTTGTATTACATTTCATTTCATTTTATTAGGGCCTCCACAAACACACCTATTTATTGGTACGATTTGTGCGAACAACACATTGGTTGCGAGTCTCCATACTAATCGGAATTGGTCGTTCAGTTCCGTCGTACCTGTCGTTAGTTTACAACGTTAACAGCATTATCGAGTCATAAAAATATTTAAGGAAAGCAAAGATAGATGTCAAAAAAGTGACTACTGAAACGAAAAAATTTATCCCGGTGTAATATTATTAAAATTATCGGATTCAAATGATCTTATCGACCGTAAAACTCATTACTTATGTATATCGAGCGAGTTTGACAGCAACGAGTAAATTCGCAAACGAGTAGCGAATAAACTCGCGCAACGTAATCGAGGTTTAGGGTTTCGGTTGGTCGCGCTAGAATTTCTTTTATTGTACTTTATCCGGGTTTCGGGACTATTAGTAGGATAAAAACGTTTAGAATACTGCGAAAGTATAATTTTGTACCTATGGAAATTGATGCGGAATATGAGAATCTTGTAATGAAATAAAAACGATACAGTTAATTTCAAAGCTCGTTAAAAGCTGAAGTTATTCAAAGAATATTTAAATTATAAGAACAAATGCTGATGCGAACAATCGTATTTTAGGAAAATTGCATGCCCCAATTCTTGTAAGAAAGTAAAACTTTCGATAACGCTAAAAATTGAAGTATGCAATCTTAAACGCCAGTACATTTCGTAGTAGTAGCCAACAAAAAAAAAGGATTATAAATGCGATGACGTAGATTTTTGGTAGAATTTTATTTCTGGACATCATTAAAAACATTTCGCGAGTGTAAAATGTAAATCCGTGATTAATACTGGCGTTGGCAGTTTAAGTGGTTTTATCCCACAGTTGCACGTGTATGGCATTATTTTCGTTTACAATAAAAGTACTTATTTTTAAGTTCTATAAGGAAATATATGCAGCTAATATCTCGTTTTTTTTGTTGTATTGGAAAAAATCGTCGAAAATAGGAGCTCAAAGTTATATTAAGAAGTGTTATGTGTTTTTAACGTTTGTGAGACACGATACCTACCTTGTTTACAATAAAAACTTTAAATAAATGAATAAGATTAGAAAACACGCGCGGTCTTCGCAGCTAAATTATTAATTTAGTAGAGTATTGAAAACTGTAAAAACATACAGGATGTGCCATTTAAAGATAATAATTTTGATGCACACCCTGTATGTTAATCGCTTTGTATATTTAAAAATATTTCACATTGAAGACTTAAGTTATTTTCTAAAACGTTTTCTTGTAGGTTTATAGTTTTATTAGAAAACGAGATCTTGACAAATTACGTTACATTTTGTACGCATTGTATAATCGTATTTAATTTTAAATTAGCGCAATATTCGAGAATAATGCACAAATACAGACCGTCGGAGGTGATAATAAAGTGGTAAAATTGATGTTTCGCGCTCGCTCAAGGTTTTTGGGGAAGTCCGATGAATAATGTTTTACCTATGTAATTAAAATCTGCTTTTAAATATACGTTTGTATTTGTCGGTGAATCTGTATAAATATATATATAGGTACGTTATTTTTTTATTTAGTTAAAATGTTTAATTTTGTTAAATATTTTTAAATATTCTTAATTTCCATGTTATCGTACTTACGTATCGTATAAGTGATAGTTTTATTTTTTCTTGAACGGCATTAAACACGCTCAAACGTTTATACTTATTGTTTTAATTTAGAAATTTTACGATTGTGTGAATCCAAATCATTATTTTAACGAAATTGTGTAACCAGATGAAACAAATTTAATATTATCTAATGATGTTAGTAAGCAGAACTACTATATATGATATTAGCATGCTATTAAGCATATCATAAAATAGAACGTTTGAAATACACAAAATGTTAGGGAAAAACTTGTATGATAAATGAACATCGGCGTTACAGGTCCTCTAGAATCACGTAGTCTAGAGTTTAAAGTTGAAAGTAACGAAATAATTTGTGTGTTTTGTATTGCTTATCCATAAGTATTAGAGTACATTATTTGTTCTCTTGTAACATGTTTATTCTGAAGTACTCTACCTAAATATAAAGTTTTATTATTTTTTCATAATACAAGCGTGTTCGATGCCATTTAATAGTAATACAACACCGTTATTGGGGGTAATAACTTAAATGACGTGTCGGAAACGTTAAAAAATAACGTTAACGCTAGGTATAATGTAATTAATATTACAACCAAAAATTCTCGACAACCATGTTTCATACAGCATGTCGATATAACCTTTTGATATCTCATATACAGGGGTAAATTAACTACCTTTCGAGGAAGGATCGATATCTACCAAAAACGAATGTCGTGTAAGTTTGTTACGTTACACATACTTGCTTAAATATCAAATGAAAATCTAATCGAAACTTTATGCTCGTATCGAAAGTTATCTTCTGAGAGGAAAAAGTACGAAATAAACAAACAAGCAGAACATACATAGGTACCTTACTTACATTGTTCGATAACTTATAAGTACTTAAATTTAAAAAAAAGCTACCGAAATTATTAAAAACCGCTTAAAATTATCTTTTACATAAATCTATTAACAATAATTAGTATTTAGGTGTAAATAAAAATAATAATTAAAAACGTTAAAATAATGTTTAAATCTTAGGTATTATTATTCATATGCTGAAAATAAATCTGAAAATTCAAGCTTCGATAATTACGCGAGATACAGACACTGTATTTTGTATTATTTGCGTATAAATTGTACAGCAGAAATGTTTTTATGAATACATTTGGGCAACGTAATTAACAATACACGTCTGATTCTTAATTGCCGAACGTATGTTGATTCATCAAAACCGTCCCCAAAAGGTTATTCGAGAGCTTCGGCAAACTTTATTACGGGGTGTAATGTAAATGTAACGTAGTTATACCGCTTGTTTTGGCATATGCTGCGACTTTAACCGCTTTAACTGACGGACCCGGCTAGAATGAAAAGCATAAACTTCATTCGCCCTCTCTTTAATGCGCGTCTGGTTGTGGTATTGTAGATTTCGAAATGAATTTGCGGCGGTGCTTATTTTAAAGATTTTTAATTTTTCACGCAAAAAAAATGGGTTAATTTTTTCCTATAATACGGCGTAGGTATGTAGAATAGGAACGAAAAATTTGTGGCAATTATATTTTATTTGTTAATAAGTTGAATTTTTAGATTTGGATGTTGTTATAATACCATACGAATCTTTGATTATGTTTCGGGTTTCCAGTGATTTATAGCTTAAAATTATTCCTCTATAGGAACGTTATCAGCAACGTTGGTTGGAACTTTATTTCAAAACTTTGGTTCATATATAATAATACTGCCAACACTATCTGTTTTAGTTAGATCGGACTCCTATTTCTATTTAATTTTCATAATTTTCTTTGCAGTCGATGTGGGATTATTGTCAGATATATTTTGCGCGCCCCTTTTCGATAATAATGCAAAACAGAATTGTTGAGCTTCGCTTTTACAGCGCACGGATCTTTATTGAGAACCTGCACGAACAAAGTTCCTCAAAATTAGGTGAACTCGTTTTCCAAGTTTTAATTAAAACCATTTAAAATTTAGCTATATAGTCTACCCCCCTCCCTCCCTCCATTTACAGTTCATTCGTCAGCTTAGAAGGTCGAAACGGAATATTTTATGTATGCAAAGTTATTTGCTAATTCCATTTAAACTCGAACAAAACCGAAATCGATTTTTCGTAGATATTAATATTCAGAAAATAATGATAGAATTTAAATTGCGGGGGAGTTCATCGCGTAAAAAAGCTTATTATTAACTTGTGCAGCGAAATTTTGTATTTTAGACGTTCTCCAATCTAAACGAAAAATCCGGAGATATTCCCGAATGCCAGATACGGAAATGCTAAAATTTGTTCTAATATAAGAGATAATTTCTTTCATTTACATTTTGATTGTAAATTAACTTGAAGCGATTTTAGCCTGGTCTACCTTATAAAATTACTTTTTACGATGTCTACCATCAAGAAGCGGTGATCCGATTTATTTATGCAGGGGGGCTATGTACTACCCCCCTCCCCCGATTGCGGCGAAATAATTTTGCAGAGAAAAACATTTTTGTATAACCAAAAACGGAGTTTTTAAAATTTAAAAGTTGTCTTACAGATCAGATCTTGGCATAGAAATATAAATTAATTATGGATTTGTGTTAATATCAATTTCATCGTCAATTAGAATTACTTAAACTAATAATTAACCTATATTTTTCCAAAATGTATTTTCAATGAATTATTTACAAGATACGAAACATTCCCGTTAGAAAATTTTACGTAAAATAGAAAATGATTTTCTAATTTTTTTTTAGTAAAGGAAACGCGTCATAACATTCCAGAAATGTATTTAATTATAATAGTTTTTCAAATAATGTATGGTAAACCGGAAACATTGTTACGATTAAGTAGCACGCATGGTCTTTTAACTGGAAACGTTCTCATGATCCACTAATACAATTTTTTTGTAACCTATAGGGTTGGTCGTTATTATTTTGGTATTTCGTCGTGCAATATAATTAACTTTGCATTTTTTGTAAAAGCAAAAATCTCAAAATCGCCATTTTATGCAATCGTAAATTATTTCAATTCATAAATAGCTTTATTAAGTAGGTACGTAAAAGTTTTTGAGAATATAGTGATATATTCCTACATAAGTACTAGATTATGTATGTAGAGGTCAGCAGAAAATATTTTTATAGAATATTTTGCAATTCTGCTACTTACGTAAATTTATGTAAATTATTATATATATTTTTAACAAAACAATAAAAAATGATGTCATTGGTAAATTATAAAATCTATAATCACCACATATAAAATTAAATCTGTTAGTAGGTATACTATGTAAGGAAACAAAAAAATAACTGATAAACAGGATGTAATTTTCTGATAGATAACCGTACCTATATACCGTATAATTTAAAAACTTACATAATTATACTCTAATGTAGTACATATATGTACAAGTAGGTACTTTCGGCGATCGTCCCGGTTTTATTCACGATCACTCGGTTGTGTTTTGTTTAACTGTGATTAACTATTCTGTAATTTAACGTCTGACATTTTTAAAGAATAAACGGTTATTATTTGAAATCGAAAAGATTAAACGAAAAAACTTTCTTTTTCGAATAACTAAACCGTAATACGTGATTAAATTAATTAAACAAAATAGAAAACAGTTTCTCCAATTTACGTTAAGTACTCACGAGCTTTATGTATTTTCAAAAATATAAACCTATTAATGAAAGGTCGTTGTCTGAATTCGAGCAATACGGATATACAATACATTTATCATGTTACTAATTTATGTCTCCAGGTGACAATATTTGAACTATTCCATCTGTTTTATCGAATGATAGCCTGAATGCGGTGCCTGTAATTCCATTAATCAATTTTGGACAGTTATACTTCAAATATTGTAACATATAGAACTTTCGATAATTTATTGATGTCGAATACTTTTAATCTAAATAGAATCTGTTGGCACAGCAGATTCACACGAGTCATTTAATTGTCATTATATTAATATACAGGGCGATTCGTAAATAACGCGAAAAACTTCAAAGGACGGGTTCTTGTCAAAAATTAAGGGGGGCCTTTTATATAATTTTTTTTCCTAAAACATCTCCTTCCTTAGTTACACCCCTCAAAGGGGTAAATTTTTAATGTTTTAATTTTTAATTTAAAAAATTCGAATTAAATTTCCTAATAAATAAAATGAAACATAAGTGTTATTCATCAATAAGTCAGAGAATATAAAATACCTTCACAAAATAACTTTAAAAAAAAATTACAGACAACTAGTTCTTATTATCATTTTTAGCTGATTGCAAATGATTCATATTCTGTCTAATTTAACCATGATGTAATATTAATATGTTCCAAGTTTTACTGTACATAGTGCACGATAACTTATTTATTTTTTTACTCAAAAATTGTAGGTTTCGCGAAAAAAATAAAAGTACAAAACAATAAGGATTCTAAAAAAAAAGTAAGCTTTCAAAAGGGATTTCTTAAATTGCAAAATTTCAACCCTCCAAACTTGAAAAACCGACATGGGCTACAAATTTTGATACAATTTTGATGAAACCTTTTGATGCTAATTGTAAGTAAAAATCACCGTCGCTCTCCTGTCATTTCTTCAAGTTTGAGAAAGAAAATGGAAACTTAATTTTACCCTTCCGCTTTTGTGGGGCGAGAATGTTTTAGGAAAAACTTTATACAAAAGCCCCCCCTTAACTTTCGACGCGGAATCCTCCCTTGAAGTTTTTCACATTAAGTATGAATCACCCTATAGCTGTAGCAATAAACAAAATTGAATAACGACTTATTTTAATTTTGTTTCAGTGTTTGTGAGGTTACTGACTATGCGCTACTTACTATTTATACATGGGCGTCTAGTCTATTTAATTGCTCATAAATAATGAAAATACTTTTTCTCTCATTAGTCTCTGCTGTTAAATATAATGTAGGTAAATACATACATATTTGATTTATTGCTTCATATAAGATTGCAAAGTTTCACTGACATGCTAATACGTTCTTATTAATAACTTTTCCCATACGAAATTGATCGATCTTATTTAATCAGTGACAGTTTTGAAACAGTCGTAAGTGTATCTAAAAGACAACTAAAGTAAAATCGTAAACTTATTCTTTTTCGATCAAAATTCTAAAGTGCATATACCGTGTGTAATACAATCATAGCACCCCCAATTTTGTTATTTATTAAGACACAATTTTCAAACTTGTCACATATCAAATGTACTTATCAAACGTCAATTTTTCACAAAAAAATTGTGTTTTCCCATTTTCGGTTTTGCCGGAACTGATATCGATTTTCAAATGGAACACCCTGTATATTATTAAATTTCTGGAAACTGCATAATTTTGAATGTACTGCCTGTTGGTGCCATAGTACCATTACGGTACTATTAAAAAAATTAAGTTTTGATACAATCGATCCGGGGGGGGGGGGGTTATGGCACTTTAGTTTGAAAAATACAATGGGCGTAGCCAAAAATTTTTTGGCAGTTGAAATGCTACTTTTACGATACCATTATTTAAAAAAAAATATGCAGATTCCAAAAATGTAATAATACATGTAGTGTTTCGTTTGAAAAACGAAAATTGATGTCAATTCTGGCAAAATCGGAAGTGGGAAGAACACAAATTTCATGTCAAAAAGTGACGTTTGATAAGTACATTAGATATGTAACAAGTTGAAAATTTTTTTTTAATAAATAACAAAATTAGGGGGTTATCAAGATTCTCTTACACGCGGTATGTAACTTGCCCCGTTTATTAATATTTAAATAAGAATTAGAAATCAAAGCATTATTTTCGAATACCTCCTGTTTGTCAAGTCAAAAAATTGTTAGGTATATCGAGCTCTCGCTGTGTAATTTGGTCATTACAGAACAACGGTCGGTTACAAACGTCGTGGGCTCCACTAATCTGCATTTTCTGTTTAAATTACTTCACGAATATAATCCGAATCAGCCCCCGAGAAAATTACAGACTCTTTTCTTGTCTTCGGGTTTCATTAATTCGGGAACGGTGACGTGACGACGACTGTGGTGTAACCAGGCTGTAAACTTAAATTTAACTAATCCTGTCGATGTCGGTAGAAATCGACACTAAATTATTTTGAGATCCACGTATGCATTGTGTTATTATCCGTTATAAAAAATTAATTACGTGCATTGCCTATAATAAATATAGGTACATTGCATTATAACCTTTTATTTGACGCGATCGATACCCCATTTTACACTACACCAACAATTAATTACTTGGTTAAGTACCGTTATAATGTGAAACCATTGACCGAATTAATGACTAATTACGTTTACCAATAACTAAATAAATAGTTACCTAGTACAGAGAAAAGTTATAATTTTTCAGTATTCAAATCGAAAACAAATTGTCGCGTGAACGTTAGATTTATGAACTAGTTTAATTTGTTGCTTTCAAGCGTTTTATCTATAGGATAATTTAACGTTTGCCGGGCCGAATTTAACTTATTTAATCGTCTAAGTAATTGCACCTAAATATATAACACCGTTACTGATTGGGATTAAGTTCTCGAAACATCACTTCGCAATCGTGTTTATGTTCCCGTTCGATAATTACAATTTACAAGCAGTTTAAACTTTAATCGGAAATGAAACCTCACCTAATATAAATTCGTATACATACATAATAATGTAGGTAGGTATGGTAGGTTTCGAATCGACGAAATATTTTTGAAACTTCAAAGAGAACTTACGAGACAAAGGATGACGTTATTGCAATCTGAGTAGGAATTCGTCTTTGAAACTCAAATAAAATAAAGGACAAGAAGTTCGGCATTTCAAAAAATCGAGCTTACAGAAGTAGCTCTTACAGACGAAGCGCTTTGGCAAAGTAATAGATGCGATAAATACAAAGGAATGTAGATTTTCAATAAAAGATGGTTTTCATTTCATAAATATTATTTCAGATGTGCCTTACGTACTCTGTTCTAAAACCTTATCGATGTTTGGGTTATTATATTTTAACAAGGGAGCTATTTTAGAATGATAAAGGTGTTTGTCGACTTGATAATCTTAAGAGTAAACATATAATTTAAAAAGATCATAGATAAGCAATAACTTATAATTTATTATAATCAAATAGATCCTACTTATGATAGTGAAAAGAAATTAAAAGTTAAAAGAGGATAAAATCTCTATCTCGAAGTTATATACCTAATAATATCAGAATTCGAAAAAAAACATTGTATGATGTGTTATAAGTAAATACTTTTACATTTTTCCCGTAGGTACAGTATTGGCCAAAAGTAATAGGTCACCTGAATTTATGTATACGTTATTCACGATAAGTTCCATTCCACGTCACCAATAAAATCACGTATGTTTACAATATGTACTGATAGATTGTATAGTCTTTCTTTGCCAAGTTATATGTGTGCAGGTAAATCGTCGGTAAAATGTACCGTGTTCGAAACTTTAAATCGAATACAGGTAGTCGTCGATTTACGACCTATGCGATTAAACGACTGATCGACTTAAAACTACTTAATATTTTTTAGGTTTTATACAGTATTTGATATCTTTTTCATAATACTTTTTATTTTCGCAAATATTGGGTTGGCAACTAAGTAATTGCGGATTTTGTCGACAGATGGATTTTACACTTTCTTTTGTTTCGTTAACGTGTTCAAAGTATCTAACCTATATTTTTTTCTTATTGTTTGGACTTGTACCTTTCATTTAGTAAAAAAATTATATCGATTAGTTCTTTAGTTGTGTTTTTATCCCAACACTTGCACACGTGCACTTCAGACATTTTATTGTATTATTTCCGAAAAGGCAAGAACGCATCGCAAGCACACAAGAAGTTATGCGCCGTGTATGGTAATGGAGCCTCGAAAGAAAGGCAGTGTCAAAATTGGTTTACCAGATTTCGTTCTGGTGATTTTTCATTGAAAAATATTCAACGATCTGGCCGTCCAGTTGAAGTCGATGAGACCCATATCAAGGCCATTATCGATTCAGATCGTTATAGCACAACACGTGATATTGCAGAGAAGCTCAATGTATCGCATACATGCATTGAAAAAACATTTAAAAAGCTTGGCTATGTCAAGAAACTCGATCTATGGATCCCTCACCAGTTTAAGGAAATTCATTTGGCGCAACGCATTAGCATCTGCGATTCGCATCTGAAACGCAACGAAATTGATCAATTTCTAAAAAGACTAATTACTGGCGACGAAAAGTGGATAGTTTATAACAACATTAATCGGAAGAGATCGTGGGTGATGTAAGATGAACCAGCCCAGACGACATTAAAAGCAGAGATTCACCAAAAAAAAAAGATTATGCCTGTCAGTCTGGTGGGATTATAAAGGAATTCTACACTTTGAACTTTTACCAAACAACCAAACGATCAATTCAAACGGGTACGTTCAACAACTCGCCAAACTGAGCGATGCAATTCAAGCAAACCGGCCAGAAGTGGCAAATCGTAAGGGTGTTGTTTTCCACAATGATAATGCAAAGCCCCACACATCTTTGGTCACTCGCCAAAAATTATTGGATCTGTGTTGGGATGTGTTGTCACATCCGCCATATAGCGCCTTCAGACTACCGTTTATTTCGTTCCATGCAGAACTCCTTAAATGGTAAAATGTTTAATGGCGCTAATGATGTCAAATCACAATTAATTCAGTTTTTTTGATAGCAAAGATCAGAAATTTTATGAACGTGGAATTATGACACTGCCTGAACGATGGCAAAAGGTCATCGACAAAAACGGACAGTACCTAATTAAATAGTTATATTTTTAAGCAAAAATTTGGAATTTTCATTCTTATTTAAAATCCGCAATCGCTTAGTTGCCAACCCAATAGTAAACCAATTGTGTTGTAGTGTAAACGGCGTTCGATTTACCTAAACTGGTCCGACTTACGTCCAGATCGCTTTACGATCGGTCTCTCGGAACCTAACATAACACCTGTATTACAAATTTACAATTTCTTTTGCAAATTTTTAAAATTACAAGCAACGCTTGCCGTCTTCACTGATACACGACGAGAATACAGAACACGATTATTTTACATGTATTTCACAACTATAATTCGGAGTTCTTTTTGGCAACTTGCACATTGTTTTTCCAGTTTATTAATTAAGTAAATTCTTATTTGGTTCACGACTTCTATTTTTCTATCTTCTTCTATCTCCAGGTATTTTCCAAGTGCAGGTATCATTTACGTTTAAGATGTTTTAAAAATGTGTTGGTGTTACCGACGATAGTATCTAATGTTTTAAACGGAATTCAAATATGATTCTCCTTTTTTATATTCTTTTTGCGTGGTCTATATCTTCCCACCATCGTATCTTTCGGGCCCTTCCCAACTACACGCGACATTTACTATTTCTTTCTCATCATTATGGCTACAACAGCATTTTTAGATATCGCAACTGTATTCATCACTTTATGGTCGTTTCATTTCATCATATCCACACTCAAATGAATGCGAATTTTCATTTATTTCAAATACGTTTATTGTGATAAAAATGCCGGTTATTTCAAAAATGTTCGTAATTTGTACGTTCGAAAAATGTTTTTGATTGGAACGATTGCATTTTGAAGCAACAATTACAATTTGAAATCGCCGAATGTTAAAAGTGACAAATTCGATAAGTACCTACCGAACTTTTAAATCCTAAAATTCACCGTGCCTACATTCGAAATGAATATGAACACAAATTGCAACAAGGTCGTGATTAAATAAGCAGTCTTTATTTTCTAAAGTATTTATTTAAATCTCCCATTTTGATTTAATTAAGTTGTCATAACTGGGATATCGTTTCTTGGGTTTATTAAAAATTCATTTTTTTGAAGCTTAACGTATACGTGGTGACGTAAAACAAAAATTTCGTGAGACTTTTTCAAGCTCACCTCAATCCGAGACAACGAGAATTAACTTCAACGAGATTTAAGTTGCTCAATTTAAAGCGGAATCATAAAAAAACTTTTTTGTTGTCATAAGATAGTCCTTAGGGAGTACTCAGACGGGTATAGAATTTAAATTATCTAATTTAATAGCATGCTCTGTTTGAGATAATAAATTAAGCTCGTGCGTTACTACCGAAAACAATAGGTTGAACTGATTTTCCGCCTTTGTGGATTTTAGGAAGGTCGTGCATTTTAAACGTTAGATTAAATTGAACGTGTTCTTATGCATTAGGTGGACCGACCGAAAGCTTTTTAACGAGGAATTGTTAGATTATTTATTTTGGTCATATTCGAATTCTGAGCGAGATCGTGGAAACTTTAGAAATTATTAAAAACTTTTAGAATAATTTATATCTCCGTTCGTGAGCGTGAAGGTTTAATTTTTTTACTGTAGATAAACGGTCCGTGATATTTTTATTTTATATGATATCAAAGACGCCAGTTTTATAGTAGACGGTCGCTTATCCCACAAAGACCTTATCTTTCAACCTCCGTTCGTAATGAACAAAAAATCTACGGGAAAAATCGATTAAACAGCTTCTGAATCGCACATTTGCAAAAAACAGCCCTTTAACGGTTTTTCGAGTATTTTATGAATCGCGCGAACGTAAAAATTTGCAATTTCAAGGTTTTTCTCGTTTATGACGTGATTTAATCTTTCTAGCATGACCGGAAGTGGAAAATTATTTAGGTCACACAAAATAATACCGTTATTTGTGTAAATCGTGTAAATCGTAATAGGTTACGATACAAAGCATATTTCGTCTTTGCGCGACCCCAAAATTTTGTCCTTACAAAGTTACACGATAGAAAATAATTCGGATATTGTAATTAATCTCAATAAAATAGAGTTATATAATAGGTAATTGTTTTACATCGTAGAAGTTTCTCTTAAATTTTCTACGTCGCATCGCTAGGCAGGGCGCCTGTAGATGACAAACGAGAACAGTAAGTATTATTCTGGTACGTTTGTCTTGTACAGTTGTAGAAAGAGATGTGTCCAACTGTTCTATATCTCTATCTAAATTAAATGAAGGAAAATCGCGAGAGAGATTAAACACGAGCACCAAAGACAATGCACGAATGCCGTGGAATATGGAATGCACGAAATACAAGAGAGGGTTGGGAAAATGTTAGATTAAAGCAACTAATACGGCAGTTGTAGGCACAATTACTATTTATTGTGCTTTCAACGATAAACAGATTAAACCGGGTAGCGCTTCTAAACTGAAAGAAGATGAAAGGAAGATTACCTATTATTTATAGAATTCGGTTATTCGGTAGAATTGTATGCGCCTATAATAGCGAAATCGTAAATAAATTACCTAGAATTTCTAAAGTCGAAATAATAAAAATCTCAAACTTGTTTCCTATTCGACGACTACGGGGAATTTCAGATATATTTTTATAACGCGATAACAAACCAACGTTTTCTGTAGTTAAAATGGCGCACCGACAAAATAACCCCTAAATAAATTAAAACACCGAACAATATCGATGGCTTTAGTGTTAGTTTTTCAATCGTCGCGTCGGTTATCGCTAACCGTTAGGCAATTGCTATTGGAAGTGATTATTGAAACAATTGAAGGGCTTATTGCAAGAACGTGATAAGCCACGCGTTGTTTTATTTATTATATGTAAGTATTATGTTTTCTCAAAATCAGTAGTTGTTTATTTATGTTTTGTAATAATAACTAATTTTATTTAAAGTGAGGGAACAGTGCTACCAACACTTTTAGCATGTAGATTTTCAAAAATACATTTTACACGTCATTTTCAAACTTTAATGATGATTATTCTAAACTTTTGTTATTCTGGCTTATCATACTCTTGCAAACACCTAAAATAGGGAATTATCACGATTTTTTTAAGATTTTTAAAATCTAGGGAAAACATTAAAATTGCCATGTTTTTGCGTTTACCTTCTTGTAATCTTCAAGGTAACTTGTCATTCGACCGTTAGTCGAATTGTAGCATCTTTGTCTTTAACATAGAACAACGACTTTCTCGCGCTTCGTCGTGAATGGGAGTTATATTTCTAGTGGGCTGTCCAATTTTACATATGGCTAATAAGCAAGACAAAACAAACGTTTCTATTTGGTCCTTTTTGCTCGCCATGGGCGTTTAATCCAATATAGTTCGGTCAAAATACAACAAGCTATAGTACACCTATTCTTTAGAATCTATTTAATTTCAATTTAGCCAATTCTTTTATTTTGATTATTATTTTCATGAGGATTCCGAAGTTAATTCAAAACTGTTGGGAAATTCTTGATTTTCTTGGTGCAAAGTTGATATTTTATCCTGTACATAATCAAAAACAACAAAATCGTTTGTTATTTCATATTAAATTAATAATTTACATGTAGTTTATTCCACTAATATATATTAAAAAACTTTTTTTGATAAATAACAATTTTCGATAGTGTCAAAAATAAGGACACTACTCTTGAGTCAAATTTATATTTTCGGACATACTCGATATATGACTATATGTGCAGACATTTTGGCGAACACTGTGTATCGAATCGACGCAAAAAGTAACCTTTAAACTGAAAATTTCATTAAAAAGAATTTTATGTACGGACTATTAAAATTAATCGTCATTAATGCAAATGAAATAGTTACGGATATTATATAAGTACCTATGTATCTTACGTAAGTTTATTATTAAAAGTAGTTTTTCGATAATTTAATAAAAAATGCTTAATGGTTCAAAATTTACATTTTATCCATTCTTGTTTTTATATTCATGTATTAGGATTTAAATTGCTTTTATCGTATAATATTCTTCGTTTAATAAATAAAACATGCGAAAAGTTTTAAGTTTCGAATATCAATAACTTTTGTCACTTAAACCGATGCCACGGAATTAAATTACGTACACTCGCCGAGGAGATGATCCCCATAAAAAGTAAAGTTATTAAAACGGGATCGTCATTCGTACCTACATGAACAACGTTTCATAATGTCGAAAATTCTAACTCGAGTGCTCGTTATAAGTTTATCAAACAGCATAAATAACGAGAGACGTCGAATAAAATAAAATTTTTACGGCGTTCCCCCCATTATTGCCGAAGCGACCCGATAAATAGTTATATATAAATTGCACAACTTACGGATCATAACAGGTGGGCAGGAAGGATATTTGATTCTTGTAATAACCACGCCAGAAGTTTTCGAAGTCACCTAAACTTTAACCATTAGAACTTTTCGCAAAACAAAATAACCCCCAAAGTTGGAACAAAAAGTTTATAGACAAATTACTAAACTGCGAAATTACATTAGCAACATTAACGACGAGTATATGAAAACGGAGCTAATTGAAAATTAAACGAAATTGAAGAGACGCTCTATTTACAACTTGCTTCGAGAAAGTGTTATTAAAATGGTAATTTGATTCTGGTTTTCGGTTTATCTAATTTTATTTCAATTTTTGGAGGAATTGTTGCGAGCTTTTGTTCGAAAACAGGATACTTTAGATCGGATATAATGAATGAAACGCACAACCGTGTTACTGTTGTTTCCTTCCAGCTAACGATGGCCGCTTAGGAATAGGTTAACGACCCGTCGAAGGTACAGTTATCTGGTTGGACGTTGTGTGGACTTTTGCAATAGTTTAACCCACTCACTTACATACTACAAAACTAAACTTTCGACCAACTCGCCGTAATCTAAATCTCAACTTTAATCGGTTTATTGTTCCACAGTTTCTCAGACTTCGTGATTTAGTCTTTACAGGAACAATAGGACGACGCGACGCGACGTTAATCTAACTTAAAACCTGCCTGCCGCTATTATTAAACCGAAATCCCGCATCTGTAATTTTTGTGATAATAATTTGTCATTTTTTGATGTTTGTGTTTATTATTCTAATAAATACCTACACATTATGTGGGTCATGAAGTGATTATTTGTTCTTTGTTTTATGTGAGATTTTCAAAACGTTACTTCATTCTATTGTTGTATTTCATTTATATACGTACATAGGTACAAATACATATACCAAGTACTCAAGTACTTACACTTCTCACAATCAGAAAATTTTTGCATAGTTTGAAAATTAAAATGCACTTTGAAAACTCATCCTTGTAAATTATCTAACGAATTTTAATCAGATAAACTGTAGATTAGAGATGCTTTATTCGTACCAATGCTTAATTTCATAATGTTCTAAAACGCGTTAAGTTATTACAGCAATATATAAGTAATTTCATGCGGACGTGCGCATGGGTTCATTGGAATAAACAAAAATGGGAAGTGGGAATTAATATAATCCCTCCTGGGCTTCGATAGCTTTTTCCCAGCGCTCGATCGTACGGCGGAACACCCTGAACCAGGCCCCCCACGTGTTCATCATCGACAATCTTTTAGATGGTCTGATGGAGTTCAACCAACGTGTCAAAACGATTGCCACCAAGACGGTACTTCAAAGTACCAATACGGATTTTGAATCGGTGCGTCGATATCTTTTGTGTCCAGCCAGTTCCTATCCATACGCGCTAGATGAGAACGCACATTATCATGAGCAAGAAGAACCTGACGGTGTTCCTTTTGGCGCATCCAGTTTCAGACATTGCGCCCCAGAAAGCCTTTGTAGCCTTCCCTTCATCTAGGAGTTCCCAAAATGCAATTCCATCAAATATCCCATTCGATGGCAATTCTATTGCCATCATCAGCACACACCGCAGGGGGCGGTTTTTACCCTTAGCTACACAAGCATTAGCCTTATGCTGTTTAGGCTACGTGTACAAACTCGTCCAACTTTCATCTATGGCAAGTATGCGTGTAAGTAGCCTTGAATTGACACTAAATTTGATTTTTGAAATAGAACACTGAAAATTTTTATTATTTTCGGAATCTACGAAAATTTTTAATTTCATTTTTGTGATTGCGGTACAATAAAATTGTTCTATTTCGACGTTGGCGCACGAGGAATGTAGGTGTTCCTTTATTTGTTTATTTCCGGGCCTGTTATGTTTGTAATTCAATTAAGCAAACCGACAGATAGGTACATTAAGGCAATGAAGAATGCCTATCTATTTTTGAATTATTTAGTGTTAACTTGAAATAAAACTAGGCATGTCGCATATCGTCGTATTCGCAATGAAGTTTTCAATCTAACGATGCGAGTGGCCCATTCACTTTCCATTAAAAAATTTCTTTTTTATTCAAAACAGGTTTTTAAAATTTTTGGGCGCACAAAATACTTAATAATAATTTGCTACAAAAAATTATTATTTGAGTAGATAACACAATCGAGATAAAGGAATTGCATTGCAGTTACGGCCTTGTGTTGAAACATAGAATTAAAAATTTTGAAATTATTTTTGAGAAAAATTTAAAATTTGCCAAAGTAATCAGATAAAATTTGATCCGTAGATTCCAAAAATGGTAAAATATGCAGGATGTTCTATTTCAATAATCAAATTCGGTGTCACTTCCGTCGAAACCGGAATATGTCAATAAATTGGAAATCATGTCTGATGTGCATGTTCTAATTTTCAAAACAATCGGTTCATAAACGTAGAAGTGATAAGCTTGGCCCGGATCTCGTGGCCACCCGGCATGTATTAAAAAACGTGATTTTACCTGCATTTTAAAAATGCATTCGTTTATATTAGGGGGATCGGAAAGTAATGTCGCTTTCTTACATTAAATTCAAACGAATAAATTTTTAATAAATCTTTATTTTTAATCAATAATATAATCGCCCTCGTTATCAACAACCTTTTGCCATCTAGTGTGCAAATTTTCAATCCCGGACCGATAAAAATCAATTGGTTTTTGAGTAAAATATCTCGAGATGGCATTTTGGACATCATCCAAATTTCAAATTTTTTGCCACTAAGAAAATGTCGTAGGGATCGGAATAAATGGAAATCCGAGGGTGCGATATCGGGCGAGTATGGTGGGTGAGGCAGTACCTCCCACCCCAATTCATTAATTTTTTCCAGTGTTCGCCTTGCACAGTGCGGACATGCATTGTCGTATTGCAGAATGACGCCCTTTCTGTTGACAATCGCCGGATACTTTTCGATTAAAGATTAGTTCACTCGATCCAATTGTTCACAATAAAGGTCTGCATTAACAGTTTGTCCAGGTTTCAGCACTTCAATTCAATTTCAAAATTCCGCGAATACTCCACCAAACACGCAGAAGCGCCTTTTTGGGATGTAAACCCGGCTTCCCAGTACTTCGTAGTGATTCATTTGGAGATAGCCACTGCCTTTTGCGGATTATCATATAGGATTATATATATTTTTCGTCTCCAGTGATCAAACGATCAAAAAACGGTTCTGTGTGGTGCCGTTGAAGCAATACGTTGCATGTGATGGATCGGTTGACTTTGTTCTCTTCGGACAGATTATGGGGGACCCAAGCACCTGCTCTGCTTATTTTTCCAATCTGCTGTAAATGTTCCTGGATGGTCGACCAAGGTTGGTTAAGGGTGTTTGACAGTTCCTCGATTGTTTGACATGGATTTGCTTCCACTTCTGCCCTTAGCATGTCGTTGTCTAATGTTGTTGGTCTTCCTGATCGATAGGAGTCAGAGAGATCAAAATTACCGGATCTGAACTTGGAAAACCATTTTTGGCATTTACGAACGTCTAATGCATATCGCAAATGTTTTTGGTCGCAACTGTTGCGTTACTACCCTTGCGAAACTCAAAAAGCGTACAATGCCGGATATGCTCTTCTGGTATTTGGCTGGCCATTTCACCCCAAATTGCAAAAAAAAGTTTAATATTGAATTATTTAGAAGTTAACAAGTCACAATAACCTTAAAATGACTTTGGCGCGCCTTCGAGATACACAATGAGCTGACAAGTGACAATCAAATATCGACATGCGCAGAAACGACATTACTTTCCGGTCCCCCTAATACTTCAAGTATTCCAAAAACATTGAAAGGAAAACAAAGATAACTACTTACTTATATAAGAGGCAATGATTTCATATTCAATATCATCTTGTAATTTGAATATTACTAACAATTTTTCCATATAGGTATATCTATAGCAATATTTTCGTGTACTTTGAAAAATGAAGGTGCCTTTACTCTACAGTCAATTTTCTATTTTTTATCTATCTTGTACGCGACAAAATATATTCAATTTTTTGCAAGTGCATTTTGAGTTTCAAAACATACTGAAATTTTATCAAGTATAAAATTTTCCCGAGTAGTGTACTATAAAAATTTTTATTTTTATTTATTAAAATGTCGAGTACGCCCCGGGAATAATTTCAACAATTTCGAGCATCATTATACTTATACACGGTTTTGGAAAATCGCCGCATAATCTTTTTAAGTCGACATTAATTGTGGGAAAACTTCTCTTGTTTGTTGGTTACGTTAAAGTTTATAAAGTCTAATTGTAAGTAAAATATAACTTTACTAAATGTGGCAATAAATCGCCGTATTTTAGACTAGAATTGAAAAAACAAAATTGAACGTGCAATTTTCATGTTTGCTCGCATGAAATCATTGGTATTCAAAAAATATACTAGCACGTTATAAAATTAGCACGTTTAATTAAAGTTTAGATATAAAAATAACAGGTGGCTAAAATGGGATTTGTCAAAAGTTTAAATTGCATTTGCATTATTTAAATCGGCTCTTTATTGTTGAATATATGGAAAGTGTGTCGAAGACCCTGCGCCAATTGTTTCATGTTATCTATTATTCCGCTGGGTTTATGAATATAGAGTCCTCGTACAATTCCTTTTGGAACGATATATATGTCTCGAAACGATTTCGTTCTAGACAGAATGTTTTCGAGCACTAAAAGTTTTTCAAGTAGGTAACCCCTTTCCTATACCTACTTAATAAAGCTGGTATTCGAAACGAAAATATGACGATTAAATCAAATATTTACGATATTCGACAATTGTTTAGTGATTTGAACAACAAACGAAAGTATGGTTGGCTTACGTTTTTTTCTTTTCCGAAAGCGTTCCCTCTATTGTACTTACCTACACAAGAGAAATCGTCTGGGGAATATATTTTGCGGAAGAAGACGTTTTATCCAGGGACAAATCGTTTTTATGTCACTCATCCGAAATGATCAATATCGTACCATGACATGTAGCTTCCTCCTCGTCAGTTTCTACTAATATTATTGTGAAAACAAATCGAAATATATTTCTTGAGTAAAAGTTATAATTATATATGAATATAATATTTTGTACAAGAACGTTTTACGTATAACAACACCTAGACTCCATTATTTTATAAATTAAATTTGAAAAGATACCGCACAGATGACGCAGATTAAAAATAAAAAAGTAGACGTATAGTAACTTAACGTGTTTCCATAAATTATGTTTTGGTTATTGTTGGTAGTTACTTATAAACGACAAAAAAAAATGTTAGTGTTTGCGCACGTATTCTAAACAATTGATTTTGTAACGTCGACCCACATTTTTCACTGTTGAAATATAGTATACACCTTGCATAACACCTTCCGCTTAAGAGAGACGTTTTCCTCAACAACATAAGGAACGTAGTAACCATTAGTTTCGAGGCATGGCGGCAATATCTTGATGGAATTTCGGAAGGGCCAAAATGGAACGGGCTCTCCCTAACTCATCAGTCAAACTTTTCTGGACTTTGACCCTTTCGGAGATTTTTCGACGAGCACATTTAAAAAAACTTAACGGCCGCTGAAATTTAAGAAAAACGTTACAGAAGGTGGAAACAAGAACGTAAACGAATCACGCCCCGAAATATATATGTATGTATATATTTACCTACAAGGGTACACACAAGACGAGACAGGAAATTCAATTTGTAACTTCATTCATTTAAACAATTAGTCCCCGGAGTGTAACTTTATTTACAAATATACTTATGTAATTGCATTGTATATACATTTCCCGCAGGTAAATCAAAATAATTCAAAAGTTCTCTTCACTTTTTTCATAATATTTACCTAACGTAAAATATTTATTAAGAAAGAGATATTTGATAAAGCATAGGTAGTTGTTTACTTGTTGTAGTTCCATAACATTGTATGTACGTGGTAAGATAACTATGAAAAGTTATGGGTCGTTTATAAAAGTCGAAGAACGGGATTTGCTTTGTGTTCGGTTACCGAGATAGTCTGTTTTATTGTGTAGATCCTTATTACTTAACGCGTGAGGTGTTTTTTAAATAAATAATGACACATTTTTGGTTTCGGACTTTGATCGTACAATGTCTTTGTCGGGATTAAAAAAGCTTTCATATAACTACTTACAAAATGACAGGTTTTTCTAAAAGGAAATCGATAATTACAAAATACGTCGTCGCATTTAATAATAATTTCGATATTTAATGCGAGAAATAAACCGGAAATGAACTTTGCCATTTCACAGTTAAATATAAAAGTCACCAATTAAATTACTATCCACGTTCCGATTGTTTTACCTGATCTTTTTGTTTTAATTGAAATATTGATCTTTTAATGAACTGTAAAAAAAATTAGAATCTTTGCCGGAGTAATATTACAGGTACCGATAGGTATTTTTACAATCGGCGAAAATATTAGGAATAAATTAAGTATAATTTACAATTAGACGATTTTCGCAATCGATGTTGATGAATTAGTCGATAATCACAGTCCCTGCGATGATTATATCGTGGATGTAATTCAAGAGAAAACTATAATGCCCGATTTCAGAAAGCGGGTTTAAATATTTAGTTCGGCATTACGATTGTTCCAACAATCTGTTACCGTAGAAGTAACCGGAGAATAAAGTTATCTGGCGTTTGTGAAATCGGTCATAGAAGTAGAACCGTGATTAAGAAAGTTACAATGACATTTATAAATGCAATTACGACATTTACGCGCTAATACTCGGGGACACGTTAATTATGTGTACAAAACATACAGTCTTCGAAACAATACACAGTAGGACCGCCGTTTTCGCGGAGGTTTGGTTCCACCGTCTCCCGCGGATACCCGAAACCGTGGTTAGTAGCGAATAACTTGTAAATCTCAGATTTTGCACTTAGCAAAATTAAAACAGGAAAAATCAAATAAGAAATGTTCTGTTATTTGTTATACGTGTTGCACGAATTAAAAACAATCATTTGAATCGTTTTTTTTGTCGTTTATCTCGAAATTGGTGCTTTTATCGAAAATTGCAAAAAGAAATATTTCATAGAGTATTTATGGAAATTTTAAAATATATTTCACATCACCTATCCAATAATTAATAATGGAGATAACTCGCTTTAATATTTTTTGATCGGCCGCCATTTTTATACGGGTTGATCGATTATTCTGGTTAACGAACTCGTTTTTCGTATTCACAATGGCAATACACTGTTCAAATTTCAGGCTCCTACGATCAAAATTGCGACCATAATCGTGTCTACAAAATGTGATTATATATACAGGGTGTTTCATTGAGAACGGACCAGCCGGCGCAGACCGATAGAGGACCTCGATACGCATCCATTTGATCCTCGTATATGTTATGCGAAATTTGCTGGTTTAGAAGTTATTCAGTTAAACCTCAGTTTGCTCACGAATTTTGTTATTCCGACTAAACTATCGGTACCGGTGTCATGATTTTTTTATGGTCGTAACTCAATAATGGGTCTGTCGTCCTAAACAATCATTTTTTATTTAAACTACTAAAAACATTTTGACAAAAAAATAATCTTTTAAAAATTATTCCTTAGCTTTACAACACTCTAGCAAAAAATAGTCACCCCGTGACTTCACATCGAAAATTTTGTGCAAAGTGAAAAAGACGAAAATTGTACATTTTAATTTTAATCGAGAACATTATTCGAAAAGTGGGATAAGTTGTTGATGTTATTAGTATGTATTTGCAATACTGATAGTAGGATAGGCCTGCGTCGTTTTGGGGCCACTATAAAAAATTGGTGTAATACCTCATTTCGTCGAAATTAAAAATTTTATTCGAATCCTAATCGTCTTCTTCGATTAATTTCGTTACCTGTAGGTAATTCGAGGCGGAGTGTTTTGCAACTTTTTAACAAACGACGGCCATCGTTTATAATCAGCGAGGCCGCCGTAAGCAGTTAAGCAATGCTTTCTTTTTTATCGTTAAATTATTTTTTCCGTTTAAACTTTAATCTGCACATTTAACAGCTTCCCCATATTCTATCTTCGTCGTGTGTAATCTGAAAAATTTGTTGACACTCAATTTAGTCTTTGCGATATACAACTTGCTCTCTTTGCGATTATCACGGCCTTTTTGTTTATTGGGGCGTTTTTTCTTCTTCGTTTCTTACTATTTAAGCATTGGAACCCGTTTAAATAAGTATTTATCTGGATATTTTAATGGAGATCGAAATTCCCAAGGCAATGTTTTTACGATGTGTTTTGTGAAAGGGAGGCACATTGAGCCACTTTTTTAAAAAATACCATAAAATGGTCATTCGAAAAGAAAATCTTGTCCATTTTTGTACAATTAACGTTTAAACATTCGTCACCAAAATGCCATCTCTTTTTAACACGAAAACAACTTCCACATTTTTTTCAGAAATAAAAAGATGTAGTATGATTTTGGCTCAATGTGCCTCCCACTATGGGGTAGTTTGGTCCACATCTTGGGGCAGTTTGGACATAAGTGTTTTTATGAAAAAATTATACACAGGTTAGGCAAATTATATTTTATTCTGAAAAAATCGATATCAAAACAGTAATATACACTCAAAACACTTTTAAAATTACCGTAAAGAACTTATTATAAACGTTTAAACCTTAAAACATAAATTCTATTTTTTAGAAAGAAAATAATACTTCGTAAAAACTTATTTCACGTTGTAGACGGAAAGATTAAATTCAAAGTAAAGCTGGCTAACAGTTCTTAATGTTCCTCCCGTTAATAAAGGAGTCGGCAGTTTTAAAATAACATCTTTTCTATCGACCGTTGATATTTCTTTAATGGCAGGTTCTACAAATTTATTTCTTTATTTTTTTCTGAAAAAAAACCACCTCATACTCTGATTCACTAAATACCTTTTTAATTTGTCCTTACATAATGCACTTTTGAAGACTTTGTGCGAAATAATACTAGAATGAAATCGTTTACTTGTGGTTTGTCACTATAACATAACTTTTCAGAAAGTTCTTCACTTATGTCTAGGTCTGAATCCCCAAAATCTATTTAATTATGCGACTCTGAACTAGATGAAGATGACAATGTTCTCTTAAGACTCTTGATAGATGTTTTTTTGCTTAAACTATTCAATTTTAAACTTTTACCCAGGTTCCTTTCGACAGTATCCTCTTTCTTTTTTAACGCTTTTTGTCTTGTATGAGCCAACTCTTCAATTCTGGATTTCTCTGGTGTAGATGTGTAAATTCTGGACTTTCCTTTTCTATTACTTTTAAATTTTTTTGTTAAGATAATAAAGTATGTCGGGAAGCATATTTAGATTTCTTCCTTGGGGAGTAACTTGCATGGCCCGAGTCGTCTATTGCTGCTGCAGATTGCCGATCATAATGTTTCTTAAGCCTATGCTGCAACGTTGACCTCTTCACCTCGAAAGTCACACATGCTGCTCTCTGAGACATTCTTTGCGATATAACTGCCTTTAAAGCCTCTCTCATAGCTTTCTCACTTATGTTTGCTCTATTAGTCTTCTTTTTGTAAGTACTTACCATTTTGGATGTGAAAAGGATGATCTAAAAAGAAAACATGCTGTGGGTATCACGAAAACCTCATATGAGGCAGATCGGGCAACGGCCCAATCTACCCCTCATGCAATGGCCCTATCTGCCCCAAAAACACTTTACAGAAAAAATGATGGTTTGTGAAATAACGCGTTGCTTTTAGGTTATCGTTTATTATCGTAGTTTGTTTAACAGTTTGTATATTAACTCTTAGTACTAAAACAGAAGCTTCGTAATTATATAATTAATACTTACTTTTACTAATAAAAATGACGAATGTCACTTAAAACTTGCGTAAAAACAGCACTTTTAAATTTAAACCAACTGCGTTCGTTAATGTGGTACCGTATACTATTCAACATATGGGACTCGGAGTTGCCAACACCTGTGAATTACTTCGAATTTTTCCCTAGACTATTTAGAGGGAAATTTAAAGTGGCTCAATGTGCCTCACGGCCCATTGTGCCCCCCTTCCCCCTACATACGTATTTAGAATACGTTTTTGTTTATACTATACAAATTTAATATAATATAAAATATATTACATACAAGGGAAATCACGAAAATATATTTGCATACTATATATTATTTCGTAATTATAAATACACTATTATAATACGCATATAGGTTATAATATAGAAACTAAAATAATATGCCATTTTTCATATAAGAACAAAACTTTTTTGAAAGGACGTATTTCGAATGAAAAACTTTTTCTATTGTATAAAGTCGATCAGGACGACTTACCGTTGAAATCTTATTAAATTCACTACGGTTAACTTGTTTGCTGATAAAGTGCGCATTGATGTGTTGAGAAATCCATCCCCAAATTTTAAATTGTATTCATTGTAGGGATTTAAGAGGGTTTCATAACTTACGATTTTAATAAATCGTTTGTTTTTTTTCTTATTCAATTTCTAAGTGCATATCTGCAGTCACGTCATTTATTTATTATACATAAATGCCCGTATTTCAACATAATTTTGTATCTTCGTTAGTGTCATTATTATAGACTGTCAATCAAACTAATCTGGGTGATGTTGACAAACTTATTACCGCAACTGTCTTCTAAAATAAGGAATAACAAATTAAGGCAAAATTTTTGAAATTATTGTTAGACAATAAAAACAACATTTTTTATTCTTTATATAGGTACCTACGTAAGTACGTTGATTACGAACTTCTTAGAATTTATTACGTTGAGTCCAGACGACGAAAGTTGAGCTTCGCACTTTGAAATAAGAATAAAAATCGACTACATGGTCGAAGTGCTGTGTACTTCCGGATTATTTTCACCAAATTCGATTCTTCAATATTCCCACTGGTAACAAAGAATTCTCGTTCTACTTTGGTTTTTGTAAAGATTCGGAATGAGAATACGAATGCATTGTCCTTCGTCTGTAACATTTTCCTTGCATAAATTGTTTAATTCTTTAATTCTTCACGTCTACAAAACGCCTGCAAGTCTTTTAAGCTGAGTTTATAGTGCAAGCGACTTCGCGCGAACCAACTGCATTTGCTTTTGTGACTGTTTTTCTTCACGCGAACAATCAAACGCACAAAAGTAAATGCAGCTGGTTGGTTCGCGCGAAGTCGCTTGCACCGTAACCATAGTCTTATGATTAGGTAATGCAATCTTATTTACAAGATAGGCTTTGTGATCCGCTGTTTGAATTCCCACCGACGAAGATAAAATATTGATTATGGCTTAATGAAACTCGTTTGGTTGCCGCAGAACTCGCTCGCGCCTCGTACTGGCAACCAAACTCGTTTCGTTAAATCTATTATTGGTCGCAGGTTAATCTGACGGTTTGACTTGATTGAGGCAACTAACAAACTAATTTATAAGACAATTTTTAAGATGTTTTAATGTTTCGGTGCATTGAAAATTACAAAAAGCATCACGAAATAATTACTTCATTGTTTGACGTGCTCTTAACGTAAAAACATATAAATACCTAATTAGAATCAGAAGTGGAAGTGAATTAGAAATATAATTTTATTAGAAATTAGAAGATAGAAATAACTTGTACGGGATATCCCAGAATGCGACTGCCAACGACCTAGTAGTGCAAATTTCCGGCTCCAAATCATGCACATCGAGATAAGCAATTTATGTCCGCAAATTCACAAACCAGCGATAACATGGCCTCTAGTTTCTTCCAGTGGCGTGCGTTAAGGATCAAGGACTTCTTTTTCCCCCTAAGTTCGTCGACACTGGATTAAATGTAAAAAGTTTTAAATTTTTGACTCCCAAATATTCCTTTGTAAAAAAAGTCATAAAATTCTATTACGCCAAAATTAACCGTTTTCGTGGGTAAGTCAAAAATTTAAAAATTTCTACGTTTAATCCAGTGTCGACAAAATTAAAGGAGGAAAATGGGTGGTTGTCTCCTACCGCACGCTACTGCAAGAAACTAGAAAAGTCATTGGAAATAAAGTGTGTATTTTATTTTTTTTTAACTTTAACTCTCTATATTTTGGAGAGGGTGCGTTTGCGGACATATGTTACCTATCTCGATGTGCATGATTTGGCGCCGGCAATTTGCACCAGGCCGTTACCAGTAGAATTCTGGGACACCCCGTATGAATGAAGAAATTAAATAAACTGATGAGGTCATTTTTAAATCCTTTTTCACCTTGAAAATTTGCTTGATCAAAATTCAATAAGTAGATATACTATACAGACTTTGTACCAACTTTTTTCTTCTTGTCTTGTCTTTTTCTTTCTTTATCTTGTAATAATACTATTCTTAAAATTTACTATTTACCTTTGGTCATATCCTATTTTTAGTTCTACATTAAATCGTAAACTAAATAACACGTAAGATAACATCTACAATCTGACTAGTGTGTGTTCATACAGAATTTTATTTTTGCACATCTACCTACTTAATTATGATACAAATATATGTAGGTATATATACTTATCATTTCAACTGATTCGAGACCGCAAAGTTTTAATTGCTGTCTCGAAATAATCCTTTGGCTTCAAAATCTGTGACCGGTATGTAAGTTTTTGCTTTAATATGGAGATCATAAATGTTATAATATTGAATAACCTCAGAATTAAAAAGGGATTTCAAGTTTTTATTTTTAAACTACTGTCGGATCTTCCAAGAAATGCTAAAAATAACCGAGTAAACAAATATATTAACTAAAATAAAAACTCCGAATTTGATGTCTGTTTTAATTGTGATAGTTGTAATAATTAGTTACCGCAAACATTTTGGTTGCTAATGAGGTGGTTTTGCTGCCTTTTCTGCATAGAAAATAGCGTTACAACTATGTGGCAAACGATAGGCATAGTAGGTAATAAACAAACGCATGCGATGTGAACAATTAATTTTCGGAATTTAGAAACTTGAAGTTATTAATGATGTATTTCGCGGAAACTTTCCTCGCTTCGTAAATCGAAAAATAATCTCGGATTAATAATGAACAAATCGACGCTAAAATTAATAATTAATTGGTTGCGGATAACTGCATACGTATACGTAATTTCGCAAATTCTCTGTTTCAAAGCGTAAAAATTTAATTAAAAATTGTAAATGGACTAAGTTTTAGATAATGTAGGTTTCAAATGCGTTTTCCGTCGAATTTAAAGTTTTAAACGAAAACTATCAACTTAAAACTTTTCCGTTCTCGATGGGTTTTTAAAGTTGCAGCTTCTGATTCATGATGATTCCTTAAATTTCTATTTACGACTAAATTAGCATGAAAAATGGATTTGTATTCTTGGAAAAATAATAAAAAGTTAGTTGCGATCAAGAAGTGATTACTTACTTACTCACGAAGAAGCAGAAACAGTTGCTGCGAAAAAGTATTCGCCCACACTTTAATTCTGTAACAACTTTGATCCGCTGCTTAATTGCTTAATTCGTGAGAACCGCCAATGCACTAGCTCTGTATTATTTGGTATTTGGGATTTAAGCGTAGTGGCCCTTATAGTTAAAAAAAACGGCATCTTTTAATAAATGCCGCATAATTTCAGAAGTACCTACGCGTGTTTTATGTACCTATAAGCGATTAGTTAAAAAGTTTACGGTAATAGTTAAACCTTTAGGGTAGTTTTTATATACGTACTACCTATTGGTTTTGTTTTTTTTTTGTATAAACGATAAAGTTCCAAAAGAATTGTTTTAAATGCTTATTATTAGAAGAAAAAAACACGTCAAGGGATACTGAAATTGAGTACCTATCGATAAATTAAAAAAAATATATTTTTATTAATTTTTTTCGCTTTTTACATTTAATTTGATGATGATATGAAATGACGATATATACCTGCACCCGTTCATATTTAAAATGTCAAATTATCTTAACGAGTATAGATATAAGTTAATTATACAATGTGTTAACAATAAAACCTTTATATCCATTTTTGGGGGTGGCAGTGGAAATCGAAATAAGCGTCGAATAAATTCAATAAATGTGGGTCGAAAATCTAATAGTTTGGCTACAGAACATCACGATAAAGTTCCAGCCCGGTTCGTAAACAGGTAGACGAAGCTTCGCCAAAATTTCCAGATTCTAAACCTTTGGATTTCGCTGTTCGGGGACACCGCCTGAAATTAATTGTTTGTGCAACACAGAAGATAAATTTGGCGAAGAATTGTAGATATTGATCAAACAATTCCGAGAAATCGGACTTTGTTTAGAAATGCAAGAATAATACATATAGGTGACTTTCATTATCTTTAACTCACTCCTGACATTATCTGCACTGAATTCAAGTCTGCTCTTCATTATTTGGATTATATAATGCAGACGTTACAGGCAGGCGATTTCACCGCCTTTTTCGCTCATAGTTTATAAAAATATTCCATTGCTAGAAACAATATGTACTTGCCCTTTACTTTACTCCTTCGCATTCAGCGTTATCGACAACTGAAATTCGTAAACTGTTGGAATTTTCAATCGGTAAACTTAAACTAACAAAATACACACGAAACGAACACAACTGCTACCGATTTTGCAATTGTCACTTGCCTTTGTCATATAGTAGAAGGTATTTAACTCATCAGCCGCTATAAGTAGTGCCAATAATTATGCTAAAAACGCCAGGTGGTTTCGCCTTGCTATGCGATCTTACCCCACTCCTCTAGATCTTTAATAGAGGATTAAAGTTGTCTAAAGGCGCAACCCTCTGAAACTCCTCTACGTCCTTAAAACGAGGACCCTGTTTAACATGCCAAGATTATATTTTTCTCACCGATTGGTCTCAATATTGGTATATAAGCAAAGCTTTTGATTCTAAACAAGGTTCTAAACATTGTTCTTTTTTTTTCAATTTTCACGCTCACCACCGGATTACTATAGCAATTACTAATTAAGCGATTCACCAACCCTATTGTAAGAGATCGAAACTTGTTTACGATCAAAAGATGTGTCTATCAATTTTGACATCAATCGATCAGAAAAATAGCACTTCGTCAAATTAACCCTTATCCCCATTTCGGGGTCGAGGAAGCGATTTCAGAAGGTAGTTAGTTGCCTTTGAACAACTCCGATCCTCTATTAAAGATTTACTTCAATGCAAAATATGAAAAGAATCCAACGGAAACCTCAGTTACATTTAATCGCTTCCCTTTTCCTTTAAAAATTTTGTATCTCGAAAACTACTATGTTTTGGACCCACTTTTTTTTTCATTTTAAGTACGACGTCTACCAAAATATGCGAAGTTCTTTATTAACACCTAACCTTAACCTAACTATGATATTCATGTGTTAAAACTTTAAAAACTATAATGTAAAATAAAACTTGAAACAAGTACTTATAATGTAGATATGAATATGCGATTATTCGTAAATTTTATTTTTACCATGATAAAATATCAGGTAATTTTAGTTCCTGATTTAAGCGGAAGTTACGATAACATGAACAGGCGGAATTGGTTCACTGTTAAATCACGGGTTATTTTAGGTTATTTTGCATACCTATACTTTTATAAAAAAAAGTAATTACGGTTATTATTCCGTATATTTCTATTTTTTTATCTAGAAGCAGCTGCCGAGAAATAAATAATCTTAAAAATGCATTAAACCGATAAACGCGCCTAGGTACATGTACACACGTTAATTAGCTATTAGATTCGATACATATTTTAGTAAGTTATCAAATTATAAGAAATAAGTACCTACTCATAATTTAATTAACATTTTTCTTTAATTCGTTAACTCACATTTTCATTTACACGACGATTATAAGTATATGTATGCGTATATATTTTCAATATCAGAAGAACTGCGAATTTTACGCTACTTAGGGTTATTTTTGTAGTAAGTATTTTCCGCTTCTGTATTGAATTATGTACTTTAATATGGGTCATCAAAAATTATGTGTTTGAGCAGGTTTAATAGTTTGCCGGCGATTATGATTTGGAAAATACTCGACGTAAGCTGGGGAAATTCCGAAATCGGAATATGTAACTTTGGGTTTCTTTATACTTTATGTTGCTAATAATAGGTTTATTTGGATGTTTATGATTCGACTAATACTTTTTTTTTCATTTTTTACTTTTAAAGTAGTAAAACATTTTAAAAGCAGATAAGTTTTAAAATATTATACAGAAAAGTTTTATTTCTATGTTCTAATTTGCGATGTTATCGTGCAGGTACTATCATGTGCGAGTCAATTCCCCCAGTAGTCGGTGATCATCGTTTTCTAGTTTATCCCACCACCATTTTTGCGACTTATTTTCAGTTTGAGGGTTTTTCTTAAAGCTAAATATCGATTTGCTTCGGGTCGATCATAGGGTCGGTAGGTAGATAGGGTGCAGAGAGAGATCTATAAAATTTTTGTTGCAGATTCGATTTTTATCGGCACGCAAAATCCAACGCTTAAATAGTAGTTGGAAAGGAGCATTGTAATAGTTAAATAAAATTAATGATAAAGCTACACAGGCAGTCGACAATGACACTAATACAAACAACAAAATTTAGTCATATTTTTTTATGAACAAGTTTAATTTTGAGATGAGAGAATAATTTTGTGCGAAAAATTAAACGGACAGTTTATCTTTAAACTTCAGTAAGTGACATCATGTATAATAGTAAGAAATAACCGTTATTTCTGCTGACATTTCAGATTACTATTACCTTACCAAGTAATAGTACCTGTGTAATAGTTTAAAAACGAAGTACAGTTTGTATTTTATAAATAAGTATCTATTGTATGATGTAAAACTATAGGGAATGCAAAATAAACGCATTTAAATATATTTTCAATAAACTTAACATGATTATAAGAATCGATTTTATTCAACCATTAATTAAAATGCTACTTTCTAATTACTGTTTGACCATCGCATTTTGCGCGCCGGAAGAAATCGAATTTACAGCAGAAACATTTTATGCATCTCTCTGCAACCCACCTATTTACCTACCGACCTGAAGCAGATCGATATTTAGCTTTAAGAAAAACCCTCAAACTAAAAATAAGTCGTAAAAATTGTGATGGGTGAAACTAGAAAATCATGTGCACCGGCTGCTAGATAATTGACTCGCGCACGATAAGTACATACCTACTTGTGATTTAAGTAACTTTGTCGATAATATTTAAACTAATCTACTCCATCTTTTTAAATTTATAAACTATATGCTTAAGACAGAAATCGCAATTTTTAACTAAAATGCAAGTTTCGAAATTACTCAAATTCCTAATAATAACCAACTTCCGTAACGACCACTTCCAAATAACGAACTATTCCCAAATACAGGACATTTTTAATATCCTTGGCATTCTTCTATAGAGCGTAATGGTTAAAATACTTTCCAATAACGGAACAACGGACGCGGACATTAAAATTGAACAATATTTTATGTAACATTTCTCTGTAATATAGACAGTAAAGGTCCCAGTATATCAAATTTAAATACCTAGAAGTAATAAATTGTATAAATTAATTTTTTTTATTGTTTTTGTTTTCACTAGAATTACGGCGTTAAAAATAATAAAGAAATCTATAATGTAAATGTAGATAATCTCAGTATGCGTGTGTATAAAATTGGTATTTTTGTAATGAACCGATCTTGCAGTAGTAATTAAAATACGTGGATATTTTTCATTTTCGTTAACATTATTTTTAATTATGTGCTGCATTTTTCAAATTGTTTTGTGATTTTATTTTTCATTAACAGATACTTTTTTTTTATTGCGCGAGTGTCCGTTATTGAGAAATTATACGTTCTATCGCACGTTAAAATAAACATTGCACCATCTCTTTAAGTTGCTCAATAACGTACAAAAAGTATATATATAGTTTATATAGTTATAAACTATATATAGTTTTAGAATTCTCTTGAATTATAATGCAAATTCCCCTACCCTTACAATTTCGAGCAATTCGCAATAATGTACTTCATCCTACCCTAAATAAGTTATTCGGTCTTATCTTATCTTATTATATAGACAAATTACCCAGGAGTAAATTTCGGTATTCAAAGAACATTATAGGTCCGGGTGATTTTCAAACTTACTTGTAAAGGAACGAACTTCATTTAAACAAAACAATCGTTTTAGTTTTGCCATATAGTTAAAAAACACCTGACTTATTTTAACGATATTATTATACGATAGCCCTTAACTTAAATCTTGGAACAAATAATTTACGATATTATTTTCGGTAAATTTTATAAAACAATAAAAAAAGTTAATTTAACAACGCAAAAAGAGCTCAAATAAATGAATTTCGAAAGACTCCTTTAAGGGCTACGGCTTAGAAAATAACCGTTTACAAACTTCAATCTTTACGACTTTTTTTTCGAATTTTCTAAATATACCTAACCTTTCAAATTTTCGAGTCAATTTTTAAAGTACAGTACTTAGACGAGCGACCTCGTATAATCGTGACCTACAATGCCCGAATATACTGACGAAAAAGATGTTTTTTGAATTTAATTAACGAAAACGTGATAAATAAATAAATTTAATGCAGAATATTTAACCTTTACGACATTAAACTGTTTGATATTCTAAATTTAATCTTTTACAACTTAATCTTTTGTTGAATTAGCATATCTATCCTCTAGTGCGCGAATTAATTTTTATTGGTTCGTTTATTTACTAGCCGGAAAATATTTGCGTTTGTTATACTTATTTTACTTATGTTTACTTATGTTACTGTTATTTGTTATTTTTAAGGGATAAATTACATTTTAAATATAGGAAAAGATACTTTTAAAAATGTTGCATTAAGTCTATTAAATGTAAAGGGCGTTCTTCTACTTTATTAACAACTTCCCTGTCTATTGGATACGTTCTACATAATAAATTAGCCTCCGTTTGGAATTGATCCTGAAGTTCGCAGGTGGCAAAGACACTAATTTATTATCATTCTTAAACCCCGTGGCCTTACGGGCGAATTGACTATATGTCGAAGGCTCTATAAAACTGGTAGATTTAGATATAAAATGGTAAAACTTTTTGCAACTAAACGTCACAGTTACTAATTGGGTTTCTTTATCCCGGATTTACGTTATGGATCTATGGGAATTAGAAACTGAATATCTCGCCGTGGCGTAGCTCTGATTATAATAATTTATTTCTTCCTTAATAATGTGTAGGTATAGCTAAAAAAAAAAGTTCAAGTCATATAAAAAGTCTGCATGCGATAAAGACAAATGACGCAAGTTTTTTACGTGAGAGATGGGCTTAAATGCGACGGACAATACGTTAAACCAAATTTAGTCTGCCATATCTTCTAATCCTAAAACTGAAATTGTGCCCGATTCAATTCATTAAGTGCGATAAACATTGGCATAATCGGTTTTAGTGTCAATTTTGCATTACATAAACGCGAAACGACAACGTTTAAAGCAAAAATAACAATTATGTAGAACAGCGCACTCGGAATTTCGCATGATGAGCAAATAATAAATTGCACGTTAGTTACTAAATTCGAAACAATACAGGCACGTATCCTATATTGTATTAGTAGTTCCTGTACGCTGTTATTGTACTTATTTCCGCCTTTTTGCAACCTATTCTTACAACAATCTAGGCTCGTTACATAAATTGACGATTTTTAGCTTATCTTCGAAGATTGTTACAGAGTTGATATATGAACGACTCGAACTTCGGGTTAACCCGATATTGAAATCTCTTCCTGTGGCTATTTTTCGCCGGAGAATTTTAAAAGATTGACTAGATTGCGGCTAAGTGCACGTGGTCAAATAAGAAACTACGTAAAAGTGTTAATATATGGAAAGTTATTGCACTAATAAAAATTACCTATTGTTCAAGTAAACTTGAATCAATTTTGATGGACAATTTTTACTTGAATTTCGGTTTATTCTCGTCATAAATAAACTGCCGAATATCTAATTACCTACACGAGATTCGATTAATAACGGCAATCTACTTAACTAAATTATTGTATTTCGATGGACGCGACGCGACGCGACGTTTTGTAAAACGAACCAAATGTTTAATTTGATTAATAAAACCATCTTAGGCATATAACATTTTATTATAAAGATAGACGAGATAATCGTAAATCACTTCCAAAGAATCATTCATAAATTGTAATAATATTTATTGGCCGACCTTAATCATATAACTTCCAGAATCGATAGAGGGAAAAGTGCGAGAAAAGCCCAACTTTGAAGTGTTATTCCATCTGGATAACATGTTAGTTCACTAAAGGCATGTTTTGATGTCCGACTGATCGAGGATGATCATTATTTTTCGAACTTTATATCCACGAACTTCTGTATATTCGGGATCTTCTCTACTATCTATACTTACTTTCATTTTATAGAACGAAAAATTTCATTATTCTTTTCGCTGAACTTTAATCAAAATAACTATACGTGGCTCGCTTTAAGTTTCTTGGAAATTTTCAATTTGCTCGTAATTAAATTTCAATTTTTGGACCTAATAAACTCCCAGTAAATTGCATAAAGTAGAAGATTGCGCTCGAGTTAAGCTGTTGAACACGAACCCATCATAGTTAATTTTCCTCGAATCCCACGAGAAAAGTAGAGACTGGATTGGATTATACGCATTACCAGGCGACACTTTTCCTTCGTCTACCTTCGGCGCGTCTTATTTTATTTGCATAACGAGTAATTGCTTTCGAATGTTTCCAATAAAAGCGATTAAGTCAATTAAGCATTTAGGGTGCTTAATTAGATGAGGCCGTTGTTTTTATTATGATTCAGAATTGGATGGAGTCGTAATTCGTTCGTTAGCGGAAAAGGCCGTTGGAAATATACCGTTGCTCGGATTTGACTAATTTTTTTCAAAGGTCAATTTTCAGAAATTTATACTACCTAAAAAAAATTTATCTCAAATTTATGTATTTGTATGATATTGTAGAGGACTAAAGGCTCATCGGTTGTATTTTTTTGGGAACTCTCCATGCACGGCAAATGAAAAAAATAGAGAATATTAAATTAAAATAATATAAAAATACGGTGGACACTCACCAATTTTAGGTCAAATATTCCTCGTACTATACGTGTCCTACTATATATGTAAGAATCAAAATTTTCAAAATGGTATAACAGGTGAATATTTGAACAAGTTCGTCACTTGAATTTTATAGTAGTCTACAGGATGTCCAGGAAATTGTGGAAAATCTCTCGGGAGCGTATAAACCACATCAAAATAATGCCATAAGTTCCTATAATTTTGTGTTCCTAAAATTGTGTAATAGGTTTTTTGATATCACATCGGACAAGCTTTACATTAGTGGTAAACTATCCCTAAACTTTCTAACCCCAAAATATATCAAAAGATTAAATTTTTAAATTCTTAAGGTCATTTTCGGATTCGAAAAGATACGAACTCTCCGTTAATTTCGATGAAATGTACCATATTCGAGAAAGTCATGCATAAAGATTAAGAGATACAGAATATTCCAGATATTACCGTATATCATTCTGTAAACGCGTGATCACCAATTGACGCCGGATCACAAAAACAAAAATTGCCAAATAAACGCCGCAGTCTCTGTTAAATTTCAGTCTAGGTAGCTGTTTGCAAATGGTGTACTTAAGCGTAAGAGAGCTGGTTTTCGACATCCACTATTTTATTGTTTACCATTAAGTATAATATTTAAAAAAAAAAACAACTTTGGGGGTGAATGTCTCGATAGGGGAGCGCCGTAGAAAAAAAACATTTATAGGAACTTATTTTAACGTGGTTTACACGCTCCCGAGAGATATTTTATCATTTTTAGGACACCCTGTATTTTGTTGTAATAATATTATTTAAATAATGTGGTATAACAAACATTTTAATAAAAGTTTCATTAAAATCGGTTGTGTTGTTGTGGGTTCCGAAGTTTTGACGAAAAAAACAATTAAAATACTGTTACTATTTAATAATTATATGTAGGTAGAAATTTTTAGACATAAATATGTATCTGAAAATCACAAAGACATAATAATCGTTATCGACAGAAAGATAATCGTCTTCATTTTTTAAATTTAATACATACATAATATGTAGATAGGTATAATGGAACCGCTTATAATCTTTAGGTATTTATATTAGAAACTAAACCAAACTTGAAAGAAATTAACTAATAAATTAGATACAAACGACATATAAAAGCACAAGCTAAAACGTGAATTTCATTTACAATCGCTAAGAGAAAATAATCCGAAATTTCTAATACATTTCTTAACACCTCAGAACATATTCCTGAAATCTAATACTACCATTTAATTTTTCTAAAAAACTTAAAAAATATATATATATATATATCAGTTGCACAAATTTTTGTAGATTAAATTATCTTGTAGATCATTTGTTGGTAGACGAATTTACCTGCTACGGTTGTAGGTAACACCTACGTGTTATTTATGTAGGTACAATTAGAAGATTGCTTTGTAACTCGAAAGGGTCTGTATTTAAACGAAGCTACACCGACGAGGCGTATATTCGCTTTAATAACGTCAAATAATTGCCAGATATTTGAAGCAACGCCGACCTTTTAAGAGTGCGAGTTAATTTGTTCTGAAATAGGTAATTTAATAAATTAAATTTCATGCGTGAAAATGGCGGTTTCGATACGTACAACCATCTGCAAGTTAGTGCGAGCTCGAGATAAAAATATCCATCGTTAAGAAATTTATTTGTAATGAGTTGTTGAACATTCTCTTTGTGTAAAAAAAAAATGATAGGTATAGTAAAATTTTATGACAGTCGTGCCCTAATTTCTTGAGCACCTCATAAAATTAAATAATAGGTGAATGATATTATTTCGCCCTTACGTTTCCTGTTGGTGCTTACTTGTCCTATAAAAGTAGATTAAAACGGTATCTCACATATGAACAAGACGTGTACGTACATTTGCGTTTACGGGGACGTATCGATAAATTATAGCTTATTGGGACCCATTCCTATTTATGTTCTGTGTATTTTTTGCGAATTTTTCAATTACGTTTTTTAAATTCCCAAATTGAAGAAATATTTAGTTTATTATGGTGCCGCCGTATCTACACAACATTAAATTTAATCCTTTTTGTTTGTATACGAGTGCAAATATTTTTTAGAGAGCCTCCGTGATTGAACTTCAATTGGAAATGTGGATTCGAATCTAAACGAGACCCCATTATACGTTCTCGAATATACGGAGTATTTAACTTGAAAATAAAGCGGACTTACTTTTCGTCGTTCGCTGTAGCCGTCGAAATTTAAACTGCGGAATATCGCGATCAAACTACTCTGTAAAGCAAATTCGTTGTATACTGAGCCCTTTGAAAAACCGCTTTAATTTGGTAGTATAAAAGAACCGTTTAATTTTATTAAAAGCTTTTTTGTCACCTTCTCTGTCCTTTGTTAACTTTAATGTTTGAAGGTTTCCGTATTGCGATGCGTGTATAAGTACATGTCCTTTTATTAATTGAAATTTGTTTGATTTTATTATTATTTTACTTTTACGAAACAGGTTTTACGTTTTTAATTAAAAAAAAAATTCTAGAATAATCGTTTATCAGAGTAAAATTTAATTGTAAGTAAGTACGTGCCTATTAGCTTTCCGATGTGCTTAATTTATTTTTTGAAAGTATAATCGTTTTATTGCATCGATGTTTTTCAACTTTCGACTATTGTAGTAAATAATCCAACTAGTTTTTATATCTACTCGTTTCTGTCATTTTCTTATATGCTGCTTTTTAATTTTGTTTCAAACAAATCTGATGATATTTATTATTGTTGAACAAAGACAAAATATACGTATCGGTAATAAAACTGTTATATTTTTAATCCCTACACATAAATGTTGACAATAAACTACTTACATAAGCAAATCACTTTTATCGATAAAGAAAGTACGTAATAAATTTTAAACGAATTGTAGGTCAAATGCGAACTAAAAAATCGAAAAAAGTTTATATATTTTTCAGCAAATTAGCCAAAAAGAACCGATCTGCGGAAAATTTTCCACCCGGCTGGAGTTTTGTACTGTACAGGTTGATATTGGCAGAATTTTAAACAATCTCTCAAAATTCCCAACGGTACCACGTATGCAAAATGTTTTATAGGACGCGAAAGGGGGCGATGAACAGTTTTTTTTGCAAATATCTCGCAAAATATTGATTTTCTGCAAAAATAGTTCGAATGTAATTTGTAGCTTATAAAATTTTCTACAGAATAAATTAAACAAGATTTTGTTTGTGTATTATGTACGGTTCTTTGTAGAGAAATAAAAGCTTTAAAGTTATTTGAAAAACAGAGAAATTTGACTAATTGTGTAAAGGTTTTCATAATGACGCACTGTCTGTCCTCCACATAAGGAAGTATCAATTGATAAATAATTTAATTCCATTTGGGCTTGCGCCGAAATTGTTCACGCCAAAATGTCGTAGACCCGGATTAGGCGTTGGCGATGGTGTGGAAAAGAATGCATTTTGTTAATGACGTACAATGGTGCAACTTTGTAAGCCATTTGACTTGAGAACTTGCGTTTAAGTTACGTTTTACTTGTTGTATTACGAAAAAAAGTAGCTTAACTTGTTATGTTCTGTAATAAATTTTATAAGCTACAAATTACATATAAACCATTTTTGCTGAAAAATCAATATTTTGCGAGATATTTGCTAAAAACTCTTTGTTGTCCCATTTAACCCGCCATAAAAATTTTTGCGCACGTGCTATCGATGGGGATTTTTGAGAGATTATTTAACATGTCAATATCCAGTCGTACACAAAAATCCAACCGGATTGGATTTTCCGCAGACGAATGCTAATGTGACTGAACTATAATACTAAAATTATAGAATTCGTTTTATTTAAAAATTCAAATTATAAACTTAACTATGGATTAGTTTTATACAAACATAATGTCACGAATAAACTGAGTACATGTTGAGGCATTTCTAGAAAATTATTTTATAAAAGGAATTTTATATATGTACACAATGTATTTATTGGTTATAGGTATACTTATATTAGTATAAATATGTACCTTGAAAGTATTGTGTTTTTCTAAAACACGATAACCCAGATTTTGTTAAGAACATGCTCGCAAGACAAAGAAGAATATATTTTTCGTGAGAGTATCATATTGCAATAAATTCTAATATGTTCTCCATGGAGAAAAGGAAACAAAATTTTATTAATAAAAAAAAATAAATAAATAACGTACAATTTAATAATAGGTACCTACTTAATTAAAACGGACCAGAAATCGTTTTTTTTTTCAAAGTAACTTTTCGTTAAAATAATATTAATCTTATCTCGAAGTGGAATCGAGTGGAGATTAATAATTTATGTACCGAGAGAATGGTTCATAATTGACTACTAATGGCTGCCGACTTTATTATTAATTTAAATTAATTTAAAATCCCGAAATCTGGAAGAGGCTTATCATTAAAATGAGTTGCGCTTATAAATGGTTCCCAAGATAAATCAGAATTTACGATGACTGACAAAAAGTTGAGTCGACAATTGGTTTTCTGTCTAAATAAATGAGAAAATTACGTGTTAAGAATAATGCAATCGCATTCTGTTCAAATGAAGAGAAATGGCGCAATAATAAATAATACTGCAAGGCTAGATTTATTTTTCTTTAGACCCCGAGCTAATTCCCTTTTAGACGTCTTGCTTTACTCTAAAAAGTTAAATTAATACCAGGATACGTATAACGTAGATAAATCTTAAAACGTATTATTTCCGACGTTCGATAAATTCGGCCATTTACTTAAATTAATAAATTAATTTCCATCGTACCTACTTATATATACCTATTTTGATGAATTTCTTTAAAGCCGTAATTTCGGTTCCAAATTTAATTGCGTCTTTCAGCCTCCCCGATCCTACAACATCGCAGCTAAGGAAATTTTTTATTTCTAGTGCTCGAATGGAGTACTTAAAGAAACCATTTCACGCTGAAAGAAAATACACAATGCTATATCAGATCTACCCTCGAAATCTAAATAATATCTAAATTGAATTTTGAAGTGCGTTTCAGTTTTACCCCGCTTTTCAATGGTGACGTTTTTAATGATACCTTTAAAGCTGCATTCTTAAATGTTAAATCCATCGTTTGTATTTTAAATAAATCTTTTGTTTCGGTTTAAAACGGGAGACTAATTTTTTTAAATAATCGCGCTCGGATAAAGTAGGCGGTCGGAATATATTGTATTATAAAATTCTTAGTTTATCTTGAGATTTTATCGGGCGCGGTTTAAGGATTTTCAAGTTATAAATGAGCGTTTAATTTCGAGGAAACGAATTAATTATACATATTATCTTTCTCGGAAAACTCATAAGTGTTTTTATTTCCGAACTTTCCCGGATTAAGGATTTGAATTTTAACTTTGCTATTTGTAGAATGTTTTTACTCGTTCGCTAATTTAAGAGAAATATTTCTAGGCACGAATCCGACAGTTACGTCCATTGTCCTGATCTGAGTTTTAATACTCACAGAAATTATTAAAATTGTGCAATTTATTATTTTAATAGTTTATCTACTGAATCGTAATTATGGGCTCTAATATATATGCACTTATATTCATTATGTAAGATTTAAAATTAAAACAATTCTAGGTTTTTTTTGTGACTATAGGAAATCAAATCTATAGTTACTGTGCGGAGACGGTTTCGTAAATAGTTTTAGAAAATTTCGCCCAAGAACCAAAACAATGCACTGTTGGAAAAAGCTGATGATGCTTGTGTGCGATAAGAAATATAACAGAACAATAATCAACGAAAACTTTAAACGAACGAAAATATTAAGTAAATTGGCAGAACCCAAGTTGAACATACGAAATAATTTAAGTATGTTTATTATTTAATAATACCTATACCTTATACAAGCGGCTTGCCAACACACGTCATCAGTAGAAAGTTACTAAATTGTATATTTGTAATTCAGTTTAAAGTTTGGAAAGCGACATATTTACGTACAAGTGTGAAGAAAGACTACAATTTATTAGAACGGTAAAAATACGAGGTACGAGTACGTCATTATCTAGTAAGCTTTTATTGGTGACGTGTTGTCGGGGCCGTTTGGTTATGCTCTAGGTTAACGTGACGTCACGCGCTTATGTTGAATCTTAAACAAACATTTGTGTTATTTACAAATTTATTTAAATGCAGGAATTCAATAACAACTGTAAAGAAAATAGATTTGTTGAAGGTTCTGCAAATATGAAGAATTTATTTTACCAGAAATGTTAAATTACATATTTTATAAAAATTAGTTAGTTTTATATTACTTGTACGTTATGTTATTGTTTTGTTACTTCAAATACCTATTATTTTAGTATTAACAACAAGAAACGCAAAACAAATTTTCTTTATGACTATTTCGCTTCGGTTTCTTTGGATTCATTAACTTAACTTTGAAGAAATATGACGTCAAGACTTATCTAGCGCATTGCTATGTTCCGTTCATCGTTGAACACACTGTATGTATACATACATATATACACTTTGTTCAACAAGAAAGGAAGCGCGATTTTTGAAAAGTACAACATATTTATTTGTAACTTGTTCGGTATAAAAGTACATAAAAAATTCGACGTCGCTGTCAAATAATAAACGGTGAAATCACCACAGCTATCGAGAACGACTTGGCATCTTTTGGGCAAGTTTTTCTGCTTATTCAGTAACAAATTACAAGGATAACTCGTGATAACTACCCGAGATTGTAGACACGTTTTTCCGCGAGTTGGCTTTTTGTAACGCCCCATGCATTTCCACTGATATTGGCATCATCGGGAGATTGGAAGGGGCAGTCCATCGTTGTGATGACATTTTCTTCTTTCCGGGTTCTAGAGTCGATTTCGATGTTTCGGGTGATTATTTTCTTGTAAGACCCAATCTTCGTTGTTGGGTCCAACTAACTTTTCAGACCACGCTTGTAAATTTTGAATGTCTTCTCTGCGTACAAATTCTTGTTGAAGAGCTCGAAGCGTCGAAAACCGCGCTACGAAAATTATCTCCAAACATTAATTTTTACCGAGCGTTTGACAGTGCATTGGACGAAATGTATACGTGGACAAAGGAAAAAGTCGCTTCATCAGACGCCACGACATTCGACCAATCGCGATTGAGTTTTTAAGTGGAACCGCTCATACGTTTTTCCATATGGATTTCGGGGAGTAGGGGTCGCGAGCTCGTGGAACGCAATGAATTAGTATTAGCGACATAGCCTACCGATAGTACATTCACGCCGAGAATGAGAGGGGTAATATCTTTTATACTCTTCGAAATATCACGTTTATTTTCTTGTTGAACAGACTGTAATAATAAAGGTAACCCCCCAAGTAACAATTATACTTGAGATAAGTTGACTTATACAAGCTATGCTTGAAATGACCTTGTTAAAGACTTGACTAATATAATTATTCAAACTCAACTTAAAAGAACCTTGTAAAACACTTGGATATGTTTGAAAAACTCTTGTAGGTAAAATACTTACGTATAAACTTGTATACAAGGAAGAAAAATTAAGAACTATTCAAGAAATTCATTATTCAAGTACAAATACCAAATTAAACCTCTATTCGAGGAAAACACTTAAGTCTTATTCAAAAGTTCTTTTTATAAACTAAAACTTAAATAATTTCTTGCTTAAAGTTTTTTCAAGATCATATTTGGAAGCGTTATACAAATTTTATTAATTTTGCGTTGCCGAATCTCGTATAAAGAAAAATTGTAAGTGTTATACAAAATTCCCAGAATAAATAACTTAAATAATATTTTATGTAAGTTGCACTTACACACTATATACGCGTGCGTGAATTATAGTTATCAAATATAGGTATGTATAGCGCTTTTTCTTGCCTCCAAATTTACATTGTATAAAAAGTATTTACAGATAAAAATGAACGCATTTAAATTATGGAAAAAAATTAAAAGGTCAGGCCACTATTACCGAAAAGTAAATAAACAGTTTTCAAGTTTGATTATAGAATCATCGTCTTTTGCTACTTCAAATTTGTCATCTAAGAGGTTATTGCCAGCAATACCTCAATCGTCCAATAATAAATGCCTAACTAATAATGAAACTTCAGTATCCAATGATAAAACTAGTAATTTAGGTTCTATACCGACTGCTAAGTAGATATATTCGATATATATATATATATGGTATATATTCGGTATATATATATATATATATATATATATATACTTTAATTCGCACCTATGATTTATTGACGTATTATAGGGGTTGTCAGCGATGAGTCACCTGAAGATTACAGACAAAGTGCCTATGAATTTTACGCAGATGATGAGAGTAGTGATAATAGTATTAATCGCATCAGCAGCAATCGATAGCAGTTCAGCGGCTGAAGATGAAAGGAGCCAAAATCTTCACATGAATATAAGACATTGGGCGCTAACATTCAACATTAATCACTCAGCAGTAAAAGAGTTACTCAAAATTATTAATAATTGTTTTGATAAAGATGCGTTGCCACAAGATCCACGCACGTTAATGGAAACTCCTCAAACGGTCGAAATTATACCATTGGGTGATGGCGAATATTGGCAAAATGCTTTGCGGTTTTGTTTGGAAAACTTATTCTCAAAAATATCTAAGCCTATAAATAAATCCTATAATATAAGTCTATAATATAATAGCCTATCATTAAATATAAACATAGATGGACTGCCAATATTTAAAAGTGCCAAAAACGAGTTTTAGCCCATCCTGGCCAATATTGCCGAATTACCGAAACAAAAACCATTAGTGATCGGAATATATTATGGAAAATCTAAGCCATCGGAACTGCGCTTGTATTTGATTCCATTTGTCGAAGAATTAAAGACAATTTTGGCTGACGGAATATATGTAAATAATCAAAAAAAAAAATTAAATAAAAATTGTAATAGGGTAAGTAAGGGAAATGTTGTGAATTCAAACAAAAAACCTGGACAAATTGATTTGTAAAAATTATTTTTTTCTGTTTGTAATATGTCTTCTTGTATAGAGCTTGAACTAATGAACTTGATTACAATGTTATTCATGTAAAATATTTTAGGATTACGCAAACTTCTGAAATAAGTCTTATATCAAGTGTTACTCAAGTTCATTACCTAAGAACTTTGTACTTGAATAAGCCTTGTATACCATCCTCATGTAAAACTTTATTCATATATTCTTGTATAAATCTTTATAACATATTGTTGAATAAAGACCAGTTCAAGCCGCATTCCAATCGCCCTTTTTACTGGCATTAGCCTGAATAATACTTTATACTAAGAAAATTCAAGTCGCATTTCTTGAATAATTTCTTATAAAAAGCTTTAGACAACATTTATTTAAGCAAAATTGTTACTTGGGCCTCCTACAACACGGTTTCGCTCTAACACGATAAAAAAATTACGAAAACCCTCATGCAACGCAGTACTTCTTCAACACTAGATAATACGATTTTTATTTAAGTAACACATTTAGAAAATTACATTGCACACTATCTCCCAGTAGGAGATGTGGTCTTAAAAAGGCCTGATTATAAGGACTTAAGGACGATTTCGCACAGCATGGCATTTTGTAGGAACCTATCTACCGTGTTATAGGAGGGTCACCTGTGTGTACCTACTGGTAATTTTAGGGTGCAACGTTGATAGTTAGCACCATAATTATCTAGGTAGTACGTATTGTCGTTTATAATTAACTAGACAATTAATTTTTAGATAAATACTTACATATACATAACTGAACGAGTTACACAATTATGTTTGTTTGTAACTAGGTACATATACCTACTTATAAACAAAAACGAAAATGAATAAACTTAAAATACCTAACCAATAGTTTAAGAAAATATTCGAAATATTGTCTCAAGATGTTTTCCAATTATTTAATTATTATACATATTAGGAATATAGGTACAAAGAAACATGCTCTTATATTCCTGATTTAATTTTGTTCAACATTACTTCCAGTTAAATTAACACGAGTTTGTCCCAATTCCCTTACCGCAACGTTTGAGTTTCGAGATTGGTTTGGCTGCCCGTGTTTTGTCTTACAAAATTAATTAAATGACTTGATTTGATTCCAGTATTCAATAATAGATCTAAAACGTTCATCAGCCGGTTTTAAGTGAATCCTGGTCTTACACGACATCCCCAAACTATTACTCATTTTGATAAATGCCCGAAACTGTAGTCTTAGTGTTCTCTTGTAGTTGAAATATGGTCTTTTAAGATACCGCGGAATGTCGAGAAAATGTTAGATTTTCGATTTTCTATTTAGATTCATTGAATTTGCATAAATATAATAATGCACTGCGTACATAATATTATGTGCCAATATACTTGTAGAAATAAAATTTATCTCACCGTATTGGCAAATTTGTGCTACTTACGAATCATATCCATTTCGTTATTTTGCTATCGCTTTCGTGTTAGAATTGCCGAACCCGTGGAAAATAGTCGATATATTTTTCGTTTTTCGGGACTCGTCGAAAAGTAATTTTTGTGCATAAAAATTGACCGTTATCGCGGTTTTTTCCCGTTAATTTTTTGGTTGCAAAAACTTGATCGACTTTTACTGAATTCGTCTAAAATATCGTATGAAAGGGAGAGCCAATGAGAACGAATGGTAAAGACTGGTCTTGAATGAATTGGAATAGGTACTGTTCCACACTCTTATCATACGCGTTTCGCTGAAATGAAACGCAGCACCGTAAAATGACGTCCTCGACGACCTAACAATATCAACTAAATAGAGACAATAAGTAATAGTGTAAATTACGTGTCATCGTCCGTCAACGTCATTTTATTGTTACGATTATAATTACGACAACTTCGTATAAGAGAATGAAATTTCAAAGTTAAAAAAGTGCCAATAATAATAATAATTTAACGTTTCAAATTATTAAAAAGCTCGCCTAGAATTTTGCGAGTCTGAATTTTCGTTTGGTAGCAATTAAATAATATTAGGGTGTCATTTGAGCAATTAATGAGGTTTTGTTAAATTTTCAAATTTAACATTCAACATTTTCAATATTCATGCATTCAAACGTTTATAGGTATTCGTATCAAACATTTCTTAAATCCAAAATTACCTTCGATTTTTCTAAAACTGGAAGCTTTTAATTTTAACTTTTAAACTTTAAACTTTGCATAGAGAAATTGTTGTAGATGAATTTACCTGCTACGCGGAATCTTAGGTTCTATACAGTCGAATACTTCTTCTACTTGATTTAATAAAAAGTTTTCAAATCTCGAGAACAACAAAGGTTTGAAATCTATTCAAAGTATAGTCAAGTTTCAATTAGGAAATATTGCAATCTGAAAATGCACTTCTTTTTCCGTAAGTAATATACTCTTTGAAATGGACTTTTTACAATGCATATTGAAGTTCGTACTCGTAGAAATTACGAGCTGTCGTAGTGTTTGTTTTGCAATCTAACAACTTTTAAGAAAAATATAGGCACCTACATTATGTGAAGTAGTATGAACGTGTCAGCTAATAGGAACGTTATCGTAAAATTTAATTTTAATAATATCTAGGTTATTTAATATGAATAAAAAAAAAGTTATTACGTTTGAAGTCTACGAACAATAAGTTCGTCTTTTTTTTATAAATCGAAAATAGTTACTTAAATCGAACTTATTCAAGAATTTAAATCATTATCTATACTTATAAGTATTCAAAAGTTTAATAGACTGAAAACGGAGACAATCGGAATGATTTAGAAAAATTACAGAGATTATATTTTGAAACGACAGTTATTACATTCGGAGAATTTATAGTAGGTAGAAACAATTTCATTAGAGATTAAACGTCGTCTTTGGCGTAATAAATTGAATTTTGTATTTTTTTTGTGGGGGCTATACTACCGCGCAAGCAACGATTATCATACGATGCACAGGATGATAAGCTTCAGAAAAATAAACGTATTATAAGTTGTTTTTTTTTCGTATCATCTACTAGTTTAATTAGGAATTATTTTAAAGAATAAGCGAAAATGCACTTCATTTCGAGCACCAGTCATAACAAATTAAGAACTGATCACACGATATTTCTACATAATTAAAATTTTGTTGTAAACCTACAAATAGTTCCGACAAATTACAAAAAAATTAAATTAGAATAATTATCTTATAAAGAAAACGAGAGGTTATTTAATGTGAAGTGTCGCTTTTAATTTTTCATATTTTAATGATATTTTTTTTTAAAGGGAATTTATTCAACAAATTTACAATCCATTAGATCTAAAATAAAACTTTGATAAAAATAGTTTCCGTTATTAATATATTAATAAGTTTAGTAATGTAGGTAATTTACATTATAATGAAGAGAAATCGTCTCTTAAAACTTTCCAAATTAGCTTAATATTCGCTTAAAATGTAGTGTAGACGACTTTACTAAACTGTAGATGACTTTTTTAAAAATTAATAAGAAACGTTTTGAACTGAAAATTTTATAATGGTCGCCTATGTGTGTATGTGGAGGATAACGAGTGTCAACTTCGTATTAAAATTACCGAAATTCTAACTGCTTATATTAACAAAATGTAAACAGGATGGGTATTATTTAAATTGCCATCAATACAAAGTTTAGTTAGTGTTAGTTCGAGGAGCTCTGTTTTACGATGAACGTGGCATTTCATCTAAGTGCTTGGCACATTCAATTATGGCATTAAAGGGAATTAGAACAAAACTAGAAGGAGGTTATCCCTGTCTAAAGCTCTTGTAAAGTTTAACGAACATTGCTAGTCTGCGTTTGCACGTGTCCCTGGGGTATTTAACACAATTTGCTTCACCGCACACAGTCCAATTTGCAACACCTAACCCGACTGTCACCGCGAAGCTGACTAGAATAAGAAATGTTAAGCTGAAAAATAACTAATCGACATACTTAATTTTCTCTCGTATTTATTTGTTAAACTTCATAAAATAAGTTTGTCAAACGCACAATTTTGATAACACTAGATATTATTAGCGAAAAATCTCCGTCGTCTAGTGCGTATTTTTGTTATTTTACCATTATAACAAAAAAAAAGAAATTAATTGAGTTCTTGTGAGACGTGATATTGTTGGTATTTTTTTGACGCAATTAATTAGATTTTTCTTTTCGAGAAAAAAATATATTAAGTTATATTTGTAATAACATAACGTTGAGCACAAAAGCGCCGAGGATATTAAGGGATCAGGTTTTTCTCTGACGTGCATTTGCGAAGATTACTAAAGTATTTTTGTGTATAAAAATAAATGTCCAATTAAACTTGTGTTCGAAAACTCGTTCCGTAATAATGATTTAAAAAAAAAATTTCGATGTAAAGTAGATATCTTGAGCTCGTCCAGTTTAAGGTTGGGAGTGTCAGTCGTAATAGTAGTAGAGTTCAACATTTTTTAAAGCGGTTGTTATTTCTTACACGTCTATGGGAGTCGTAAAGATTTCTAACCTTTTTTTCTCGCGCGAAATTTTTATATTTGTAATTATAACGTTAATTTTTTTACGTTATTATAAGTACACTATCCAAACCTATATGTAATCACGTCATCAGTAAAAAGTTACTAGATTGTTTATTTATTATTCGATTTAAAATTTAGAATGTGACATATTCTATCGATGATTTACCTGCACATATACTAAATGGTATAAAGAAAGACTACAATTTATTAGAACTATAAAAATACGAGGTACGAGGTGACAGCACTGTGTGAAACGTCATCATCTAGTAACCTTTTATTGATGACGTGGATTGCATATAGGTTCGGACGAAGTGCAGTTACCTTATCCAATATAATAAAGTCTGGATTATTAAAATTAAAGAATTGAAACCCCATAAACTACAGTTTGTTAGATGTTTCTATTTATTCGGACTCAAATCACGGAACGACTGAGCAATTGAGAATTTTCTTATGGCACCAGTTTATAAAATATCCAAGCAACTTGCTTATTGTTAAACTATTGACGTGTAATAAATCATATACGATGAAATTAAACGGACTTCTGATAGAACTTCCCATAAAATACAAATGAAAATACTACAAATTATTTTTAGAACCATGCAAACAAAATTATCTTAAATTTGTCTTACAATTAGTAGTATGTTCCGTAAATCCGCTAACGCAACCGGAAACTTGGTTTGCCGTTCCGTACATCAAAAGTTCCCGAAAATAATTCAACCTGTAACCGGTAACAAATTTCAGTAACCACAAAATAACACAACCAAACCACTGGTACAACTTGTAGATTTACGGAACATACAGGGTGCGCCAAAAGTTCTGCAACTTTTAAAATTGCCATATTTTCTCGAAAACTCAACGGATTTATGCGAAATTTGGTGTAAATAATGGAAACAACATGTAGTTTACACAATTACAACAAGTGTTCGAAATGGCCGCCTTCAGCTTCGATGCAGACCTCCAAACGGGTCTTGAAATTTTTCGCGATTTTCGCAAGGGTCTTCTGGTCCAAATCGTCCCATGCTTTCTGTAGAGCGCACTTCAGGGACTCCACATTGGCGTGTTTTGTAGCGCACGCCTTGCTCTCCAAGATACTCCAAACCGAGAAATCGAGCGGATTCAAATCGGGGGAGTTTGAAGGCCAAAACGATTTGTCCCAAAACGCAGGACAAATCTCCGCACAGAGAGCCATCGTCGATTTTGATCCGTGGGACGAGGCCCAATCTTGTTGGAAGATGCAGTTGCCGTCCGGGAAGTGCTTCTGGGCGAAAGGAACCACTTCAGCCTTCAAAACAGCCTGTCTGGTACACTTGAGTTGAATCTTGACTGCCTTTTTAAACAGGAGATCAGTTTAGTTTGGTCGTAAGATTCCGCCCAAACCATCACGGAATCCTTATTTGAAGTGGTCTTTCGATGTTTACATTACGAGAGTTCCTTTATGTAGCAGTATGCGATCGTTCTGGCGATTATGGACGTGGTTCATGTTGATATAAATTTATCTGAAAAATTTTCATGATTAACCTCGACTTGCGACCACGGCCAACATCCTCTTGCAGTTTTAGCCGTTTCTCCTTCATTTGCGGTCAAAACGTGAGCAGCAATCTTCCTGATGAAAGACGAGCTTTAGATCTTCCTTCACAATCCGCCGCACGCTCCATCGCCAATTTTCAGCTCTTTTGCCATCTTCCTAAAGATCGTTCCGGATTCTTAAACCGCATCGAACATTCGTTCTTCTATTTATCGGCAATCTTCGACGGGTCTTCCGCTTCGAGGACGATCTGCAACACTTCCAGTTATCTTGTAACGCTTCGACCGTTACACATCATATTTCTTCAACTATCAGCGTTCTGATAATCGGAATTCTTCCATCCCATGATTGTAACGAATACAAACTATTCTAGGCAGCTTCTTCAGACCATTGGAAACTTCAAAATGGAAACTGATCGACTGAATAACAGATAAACAGCATGAATATCGACTGAAATAACAATGTTCAAACGAAAATAGCCGAACTGAACACATTACGAAGAAAAATACGACAATACATAAACTTGCAGAATTTAGGACACCCTGTACATACTATAGATAACTAAAAATATCGCTCGTGTAAATAAAAAGCAAAATAAATAAAATAGAAAATGTTTACATTGATGGCGATAATAAAGTGAAAGCGAATAGGTACCTACCTATAGGTACTATAGCTAAGTATTTATTAGAAATTTTCAAATATTATGTATCTAAAGTTGTCGTTAAATATTGTGTAGACATTTTTTTTACACATTTTAATGATACTTATAGTCGTTTATAATATTAAGAAACAGACATAGCCGAGCGTTCTTGAATAAAAGAAAACAAACAGAAAATACAAATAGGTATCTTATTTAATTCAAAATACAAACGGTTGTTTAAAGGAAATTATCAAATAACATTAAAATATTATGTTAAATGAATAGATATCCATTTAATTATAAAACACATTTAAAATTAATTAGTAAATTAAGGCTCACAGTATTCACATTTATAATAAAATGTTTAAGGACCAATTAATAACGAATACTTATCTTAATTAAATTTTCCAGTAACTGTTGGAAGGTAAGAAGCATCGAAAATAATTTCATTTCGTCGTCACCGTATAAACCGTTTAGATTTGTTTAACTTCGTTTAATTTTAAAGGGGCCCACAGATGAAACGATCCGCCGTTTAGGTACAATCGTTTTGATACATCATTACAATATATGTTGATTATTAAAATCGAACGATGCGACGGCTCGAGGCGTGTGTGGGTCGCTTAAGATTTTTATAAGACCATTCTATATATTTTTTTCCTTTCAAGTTACATTTATTTATCACACTCTGAGAGCCGTGATAATCGAGTATCATAACGTTCTCTTAATAACTAAAATAAATTAACAATCTAAGGCAACGGTTTTCAACTAGTGGGGCGCGCCCTCTTAGGGGGGCGCGAAATAACAAAAAACATCTCCGCGAAATATCCCGGAGATATTAAAAAACAGACAAAAGCATCGAAAAGTATCAGCAGCAAAAGAAAAATAGATATTAGGACTCCAAAAATCATTAAAACTGTTATGGAAAATTGGATCCCAAATACTAAAAGGTTGGTCTAAGGTGTCGTTTAAAATGTATTTGATGCATTTTTATACGTGCATTTCGTATTTTACCTATGTTTTGAAAAATATTTAGTCGCACCGCACTTCCAATGTATACTTACCAAGTAAACTTACTTAACTTTACTTATCCAAGTAAATAACTGTAATTATCGGTTTGTTGCGATATTTCCTAAAATACGCACTACTTAAAATTTAAATAGTTACACCGTTGCGCGTTCAAAACTGCATGAAACTCAACTAAATATTAAAGATCATAATATTATACTTACATAAATATCTATGTTAATATTTGTAACGTCATTAAATTTATCGATAAAAAGGAAGTTGAATACTTTTCATGCTCTCGCAACAAGTATAAGCCTAGCAGCACCACCGTTTGTAAATAAGTGCTTCGTATTTTTCAATAACCTAGATAAGATGGTAATAACCATTCGTTTTCAATCGTGAAAGCATTCCTCCTATTTATTACCTGAAGTATTCTGCTTTAAAAATCGACAGGCTTTGTAATTGCAATTTTTGCGTTGTATGTGTACCTGCTTCATCGAGATCTTTGATTTTTATTGGAATACTGCCAATTTGTTTTTCTTACTGCGTAATTTCAAACATTGTGAAATATTAAAAAAAAGTAATTTCAGATGTTAGTTGTCCAAAATAATTTACACGCAAATTGGCTTTATAAAACCCGGCCGTAAATTTGCACTTCGATTTTTTTAATGTGAAGTTTGACTCGTCAACTACACCCGAATGTTAGAATATAATATTTCTGCACAGAAAAGTAGACAAGTGTCAAATTGTGAAAACAAAATTTTGACTCTCTGCGAACCACCCTACCGGCTACATTGGATCGACCAAGAAATAAGTTGAAATGAGATTTAAAATCTACACTCAAATCAAATATTTATTTAAGCGTGTTACATAAAAATACCTAAATAATGAACAATAACATAATATTTAAAAATTACGATACTATAAAAATTATTGCACCCCTTGCCGTTTGCACGGTCAACGATTTAATGTTTAAGTCTTGCTTAAGCTATTGTTTTTGCTTAGATACCATTGTGTCTCCTTAGATATTTTATGGTTAAGCAAAATTTCAATTATCAGATCGTGCCGGTACAAACGGTCTTAGGGGGGATCAGCTTTAAATATTGACGAATGGACTGTCCCTCTCACAAACAGAATCGACGTGTCTCGATGTTTTTCAAAACAAAAAAATTAGATTCAAAAAACCTGATAACAATTTTTTGTCGAGACACACCGTACGTATTACGGGTGAAAAATATAACCTATTGCATTGTAGGTTCCTAAAATCGTCCGAGAAAATTTACAACGTTGCATCAAAAAATTGATATGTCGATAATGATATAAGTATTTATATTGACAACATATTAAAATTATCTACCATTACTCATATATGTAAGTAAGTTGCACTTATTAATTATATTTTCAAGTGTTGCATTTCCTGAATTTAATCGTTATTAATCACATTAGTAGTTAGTCTTTTCACCTTCAGATAAGTTATCCGATAGATACAGTTTACGTACAGATTGTTCCAACAAACAAATTGATCGATTTAGTAATTACGATAATAAGGAATTTATTTATTTATCACGAAAATGTTGTTTTCGAAACAATTATTTAAATAGGCATAAGTATGCGGCGGATAAAAATTTATTATTAATCGAAAGTGAAAATAGGACTCGGTCTAAGTAAGCCAATCACGCGCTTCGATCAGAACCGAAAACACAATTTGCTAAAAAATTTTGTAAAAAATTCAATTTTTTCCATATTAAAAATTGATTTTCGTTTAGCGCAAAGGGGTCCCCAGTCACTCAATATTATTGTGCAATAATATTGTGTTGTCTAGGGAGAAATTCATTATTATTGTCTTGTCTAGGGAGAACTTCCCCCAAGACAACACAATGTTATTGCACAATAATGATGATTTTAAGTGAGAATTCTCACGTATTAATTCATAAACATATTAACATATTAATTATTAATTCTCACGTTCTTAAAATTGTTTTTTCTAATTAAACTTTATTTTGGAAGAAATTCTGTTATTTTAACATTCTTAAGAAGTAATTCTGTGTATTGTTTTTTTTAATTTATTGTACAATCACTCAATAATATTGCACAATGTATGAAGACCGCATAACACTCTTCTATAGTAAACCAAGGACCTGGGATTCGAATCATACAACTATGGATGTTTGTGATCGACGAAGTTCATTAAAAATAATAATAATAACACGTATGGATTGTTTATTGTTTCGCTACAGTGCAAATTGCTCGCTCCTATAAAACTTACATTTTGCGGCTTAAGATAATTTGGCAAAAATGCATCGATATCTTTTATATATAAATATGTATAGTGAAAAACGTGAGATTTTTCAAAAAACCTGAAAATTAAATGTAGGTACACTCAACCAAAAAAGTACGCAAATACAATAAAAAAATCATTATATTAAGAACTGGCGTTCGTTAATTTTCGTCCGAAGTACGATTTCATCATTACAACGTACGAGGCGCGTTTTTTAAGTAAGTACCGTTTTGCGATTCCGCCGCCGCAGCGCTACGGTCGGCGTTCCGCGCATGCGCGCTGGTTACCTACATCTCTTGTCTACGCACTGACGCCATTACAGTCTGATTCTTCATTGTATACGTTGTTTACTGAGTGTTTAAGATGCCTCCGACAATAGTGAGTTCCGCCGATTGTGAAGTACGGGCTGTTATACGATTTCTTAGTGCTAAAGGCGTAAAACCGATCGATATTCATCGTGAGATCTGTGAAGTTTACGGACAAAACATTATGAGTGATGGAATGGTAAGGAAATGGGTGAGAGCATTTAAAGATGGCCGCACAAATGTGCATGATGAAGAACAGGTGGGCGTCCTTCGGTCGTTAATGAAGATTTGCTGCAGAAAGTGGACGAAAAGGTGAGAAAACAGACGCTTTACAATTTCATCATTGTGCGACTGCTTTCCTCAATATTCTCGTAGTGTTTTGTATCGCATTGTGACCGAGAACTTGAATTACCGGAAATTGTGTTCACGTTGGGTTCCAAAAATGTTGACGGATTTGCACAAAACCCAACGTTTAGGCAGTGCATTGACTTTACTTGAGCGGTACCACAATGAAGGTGAAGATTTTTTAGAGCAAATTGTTACTGGTGACGAAACATGGGTGGCCTACGTCACACCAGAATCGAAACAACAATCCATGGAATGGCGACATTCATCATCACCCAAAAAAGTGAAGTTTAAGCAAACAATTTCTGCCCGGAAAATCATGTGTACAGTTTTTTGGGACAGAAAAGGAGTATTGCTAGTGGAGTTTCTGCCTCGTAATGAGACAATCAATGCAGCGTCTTATTGTGAGACATTGAACAATCTGCGTCGTGCAATCCAGAACAAAAGACGTGGCAAGTTGAGTAAGGGTATCGTTTTGCTGCATGACAATGCCCGTCCACATGTGGCTAATCGGACCAAAGATCTCATCAAATCTTTTAAATGGGAAACTCTAGATCATCCTCCATACAGCCCTGATCTGGCGCCCAGCGACTACCATTTGTTCCTGCACTTGAAGAAACACCTGGGTGGTCAGCATCTTCAAGACGATAACGAAGTCAAAACATTTGTGATACAGTGGTTAACAAGTCAGGCGGCAGAATTTTATGAGGAGGGTATTCAAAAACTGGTGCCACGTTATGACAAGTGCCTCAATATTCACGGAAATTATGTAGAAAAGTAGATTAAGGTACAGGCTTTCATGTAAAAATAGAATTATTGCGATATCTTTGCACGTCTTTTTTAATTCCAAAACGGTACTTACTTAAAAAACGCGCCTCGTATGTCCAAAGCTAACCCGATGTTCGAAATCATTACCCAATGAACGTTTATTGGTGTAATGACCTTATACATTGCCACATCGAATGCAGTTCATTGCGTTAATAAATAATTTGGCTGCTCCAATGAACAAAGCTTTCTTTGTTTTAATAAATTAGTACATAGATAATATGAATTTGATTAAGGGCCGATCTTTTCATCTTCCATTTAATTTAATTGACACATATTTACCATAGAAACGTTTGTTCAGACAATTGTTTCCGTGGTAAAAATTTGTCGTGTAAATTTAATGGGAGGTGAAAAAACCGACCCTAATAGTGATGATAATTGTGTTTATTAGTTTTATTAATATTCTTACATAAATTCAATAAATTATTCCACTGAAATGCAAAGTTTGTTTATTGTATCGATGAATGTGTTCATTAAATAAAAGAATATTCTTGCATTGTTACAATGTACACTTCTATTCGTATTAAAAGAGTACAGTTACTATTTCACATTGTAAATAGGACAATGTTTAGGTATATTGTTTCTATAGCAAATTTTTTTTTGTAATGTTTCAATTAATTAACGCTCAAATATACCTACATAGAAAATTTGATTATTAGTTCTTTATTGTTCAATGTTGTCGATTGTAGGAAATACAAATCGATTTTTCCGGTGAAAAAAATCGATTTGTACACGTTTCTCTGGAATTCGATATGTAATAACAAACACAAACCGTTTTTAGAAATATTTTTCTATAACAGTTCTAACATAAATATTAATGTAAACGCCGTGATAATTTTTGTTTGCAATTATTTAATTTGAGTTTTCAAACTGCACTGTCTTGAATTTATCCTGTTTCTGCGAAGCCGTTAATATTCCTAGATTATTCTATATATAGAATTAAAAAAATACATAATCAACTGTATTTATATTGCATATTAGTGAACTTAGTCATAGATACAATAAATGTAGTTATTATTTTAAAACGGCCTTACGTTAATATGATGTTTTAAATTCATAAATTCTAATTTATGATGTTAATGTAGAAATTCGCAGATACAATCAAGTAATGATTGGATTGATGAAAAAGAGTCGTCGAAGCAACCAAGATATCCATTAAATTATGAAATATGTTCATCAGTTTCTAATGAATATAATAACATTGGGACTACGAACATGGAAATTAAAAAATGAACATCTATTAATGAACTTTTCATTGTATCAATGATCAAAAAGTCAATAGCTGGTGTTCATTGATATTATGTACAATAATTTTTTGAATGTACCCATCGCTTTAATTGCCAATTATAAAGTTTCTAGAAAGTTTTTTTCAATTAGTGTCATTTATTATTTTCCCTATATATCGCTCGTTTTAGAAATTCCATTTAGCTTAAATTGAAATTAATATAATTTCGAGATTCGCTTATTACTTACTTATATTAATTTTATTATTTTCCAGGAGATCCCGCCGGTGCCGTTTGTGCACCTGGGATGTTCAGATGTCCGGAAGGCAAATGTATTCCTTCGCTGTGGGTGTGCAATTACTTGAAGGATTGCGAAAATGGCGAAGACGAATTGCAGTCTTGTCGTAAGTATTTTTCCGCCTCTTTATTTCAAACCGTTACTGTTGAAACTTTTGTGGCGTTTTCTTAAGAAATTGCTAACAATAAGATTATCGCGACCTACTTTAGATACATTTTCGTTAACTTGATCTGTTAGGGATACGATTAATTATTATTTTCGACGATAATTCGGTTGAGTGACGAATAAATTTAACGTCGGACTATTATCGTAATTTTCTGTTATAGAACTGAAGGCGTATGTGCGCCTCTCATATTTGAATAACATCCGCCTTCTGCCAGGATTTAAACTTAATATTAATGAGAATGGGGATCCCTCTAGCTTACTTACAAACTTTATAGATGTAATACCGCTTTAATGAAATAACGGTTTTAATTCGCGAACGATCCATAGCTAGTAACTTCGGCTCTACTTATTTCTTATTTATAAACAATAATAATATAGCTGCCACGAAGGGGTATAGCTACTTCCTCGGACATTAAATTCGAGTTCCCACTGAACTATTAATTACACGCCATGCCGGAACGACGCCGACGTCGACGAGGGCTAACTTTCAAATCTATTGTTTTTCGTTAATAAGTTATAGATTAGATCAAAAGTACGTAATTTTATGGATTAAGTTTTTATAAACCAACCAAGCATAAGACGTGAAGTTAACGCAAATATTCCCACTTACATTTAGCGCAGGACTTAGCATTTTGGTTTAATACGTTAATATTGATTTCAAAAGTGTTACTTAAGTTTGGATACTCGAAGATTTAAAAAATTAAGGAGCCGACGCGACGGCGACGATGCGTCCAGCAAAGTCCTATCGCTAAGACGCTAGAATTTCGTTTCAGCCACACAGTAGTAACACCTGAATACTAAATCTGAAATGCCCATTCCTTTTCTATCTAACATTAAGTCTGCAAATAAAGCAGCCGTGCAGCCCTTTTAATACGCATTCAGAATAAACAAATTACGAATTTGTTTAAAGGGCAGCACACACACTCTCACGTTGGTGACAATAAATCGCGAGAGCTACATTTTGCGGTGGATCTTATTAAAGTAACGACATTTTTATGGTTTTTCTAACACTTTAATTCTTTTATTAGGGTAAGTGTGACCCTTGCAGAAAAACTTTTACGAGAAGTAGATAATCGATTTAAGCTTGCTTGACGAATGCGACAGGTTTATGTGCATCGCATAAAACACCTGCTTTACTTTCGTTTTCCCCGAATTTTTCTATTTCGTATTTAAAATGTCGTATTAATATAGGCCCGGTGCAATAATATGTAATTGAAAATTCTATTCGAAATAACTAGCTCGCATATTTTTGCGAGAACCAATTAAAATTCCTACATGTGACCCGAAACACTAAGCTCTGCATTGCACATTGTAAAACCACAGATAGTCCTCGCATAACGAGGGCGGTATTTGAAAATGCGGTAGACGTAAAGGGAAGTGACGAATGAAATTTATCGCGCAGTAAATTGTGTTAAACTGTTAATCTTTCGATGATTGTTCTAGTTTCAAGTTGCGAATTATCTTTGATTTATTTAAATGGTCTTAACGTCGTCCATTGAATGTTTCTAACTTTGTAAACCGGCTGTTAATTTCGGATTAGGTATAGGTATCATCTATAAAATATTTTATAGATCGTCTTATACGTATTTAAGGGTAATTCTCGTCAAGCGTTGATATATTGTGCACTTATAAAAAGTAAGTCCTTAATCACAACGAGCGTAAACATTAGAAATACATAAAAATTATAAAATAAAAGCTGAATTATAGAGAGATCGTAAAAATTTCCATAATGACTATATGATTTTCTTATGTTGATATCATCGTTACGTATTGTTTCTCAATAAACTTTACGAATACATAATCTGATTCTTTATTTATAATTCAATTTTTATTTTATGATTTCTTACGCTTACGCTCATTGTAAATAAGGACTTACTAAAATCACATTTAACATTAGGTATATCAAGTACATTGTTTGACGGATAATGCTTAAAAGTAGTGACCACATTGCACCCACATTAACTCCGTGTCCGAACCTACTTTACAGTTCTTGAATGAATTCGCGACATCGATTCGGTTTTTTCTCGTCCTCCCATCTAGGGTATCTACTTTTATTTTCATTGAAAAAATTGCGGCATTATGTTTTAAATCTTCTTCTTAAGGAGCCCCTTAACGATCGTAATAATAAACATCTTTTTTGTATGTATTCGATTTAAAGGTCGTCGTTCCTTATCTACAATAGATTTTAAAAAAATAATCTACTTTGAAGTGGTAAGAAAATAACTGAAAGGTCGCATCTCTTTCAATAGGTACCTATTTAAAATATAAAAAAGTACATACTTCAAAATTATAATTTTTGGAACTGAAATATTATTTTCAGTTATCTACATATGTAGTAGATTCCATATAAGAGTTTTCTGTAGTACTGATGGTCAAGTATATTTGGAGCCGCTGTAGCCGTACGAGTTAATGCTTGTCTGGCAATTGGCCACTGATCCGTATAGATGTTTGTGACGCAAAAATTAGACAAAGGTGCAAGGACATTTGGTTGTTGTTTTTATTATTAATTATTGTCAATGTTATGTTACTAAACATAAGAAACACGTATTTTTTTATTGGCAAACATTCGGTTTGACGGGGTAAAAATGCTTTCGAAGTGGCCACGAGGCTCGCCAAGCCAAGCTTTCAACACCTACGTTCCTGAGCCGATTGTTTTGAAATTTGAAACATGCATATAAGACGTGATTTTCAATTTATTGACGTGTAGAGTCAAAATAGTCGACTTCCGGTTTCGACGGAAACGACGCCAAAATTGATTTTTGAAATGGGACACCCTGCATATTTTACTATTTTTGGAATCTACGGATCAAATTCTATCTGAATACGTTGCCAAAGTTTCGTTTTTCTCAAAAATAATTTCAAAATTTTTATTTAGTTTTTCAACATAGAGAAGGCTGTGACTGCGGTATAATAAAATAATTGTACCGCAATTAATTTGTGTGATTTTCTCGAATAGGATTCATTTTATACAAATTAAACAAGAGCACCTTTTTTATCCTGAAACATTTGGGGAATTCTAAAATGTAGTTAGAAATTTAACAACTTAAACCTCTGAAATATTTTTGAGTTAGAAAAGTTACGGATCCTTGACTTCCCTGAGATGATATCAAAAGAACTATTAGGCTATTGTGAAGTTCTTAATTTATTGCGTGGGTATATCAAAAATTATTAAATTTCAACGATAAATAAACATGTTATTTAAACAACTTTGGAGTGAATACTTCAACAGGAGAGCGCCGTAGGAAAAATATTTATAGGATCATGTGACATTATTTTGACGTGATTTATACGTTCCCGAGAGATTTTTTACTATTTTCCGACGTCAATTTACAACGTATTTTGTTGTAATAATTGTTAAAACAATGCAAATATTTAACTGCGCCAATCGGAATGTTTTGTAATTTCAAATAATGTGGTAAGTGTAACGAACATTTTGAAAAAAAAGTTTTATTAAAATCGGTGTTCTTGTGGGTTCCGAAGTTCGCGCAATTTTTCGACTTTATTTGTTCGACTATCTACTGAAAAACGATATTTGACGCATAAATCAGTATCATCATCTAATTACAATTGAATTAAACGTATAATTTATCTGCGTCAAATGTCAAATGTCTATCAACAGTTGGTTCACAGTGCACTAGGGAATCAGGTCTCTATGCAAAATAAAGAATTTAAGAACAACTATTTAAAAGAATAATTATTTATACATAAATATATACAACGCAATACACAAAACTTCAAAGAACAGCTTTAAAAGAAAACCGATTACGTGTCGTAAATAATTCTGAAGTATTCGAGGAAGTTTTCACCTCTAAAACGACGAACAATTCTGCCAGTCTTTGTGCTCTTAAAGATACTTTTAAAATAGCCGTTAGTTTCGACATTTTTTATTCGAAGTTCAAAACCTAATGTTAATATAGTAAAAATCTGGAAAATTCGAAAACAATTAGAATTCTCCAATTCTGCTGAAAATGGTATATTTGATTTCCCGAATTGTCTTTCCTGTAAATATCGCAACGCCCACGCCTAATAAGATAAGAATCGTTCACGTAAAATTTTCATTTATTTCTGTTCTTGATCCTGATTTTTTCGACGCGTGTCCGAACCTACTTAACAATATTTGAATGAATTCGTGATATCGATTCGGTTTTTCTCTCGTCCTCCTATGTAGATATCAACTTTTCTTGTTTTGGTTATATTTTTATTGAAAATATTGCGGCATTGTATTTTAAATCTTCTTCTTTCAAAAGAGCCCTTTCAAAATCGTAATAATAAACATTTTTTTTGTATGTATTCGTTAAAAAACGACATTTGTGTTTAATTCTGTTGGTCAAGTATGTTTGGAACCGCGGTAGCAGTACAAGTTAACGCTTGTCCGACAACTGACCACTGATCCGTAGATGTTTGTGAGGCAACAATTAGGCCAACCTTGAAATAATTAATGCAACCAAGGGTGCATTTGCCTTCCTCTTAAATATGACTACTAAACGTCGTTTTATTATCTACCAAAAAATGTATCGTAAAATTTATTTTCCTTAGTTTTGTCAAATGTTGGATTTATTATGGAATATCTACTAAAATCTATAAAAACACATTTTAAATGGAACATCCTGTATATTTTATTGCACTTTCGGATTCCTCGGAAAATTCTGATGTGTATTACCTACTAAATAATTTTTCTAAAATTTAATGTTTTCTTTGTCTTATAAAAAAAGTTTGCATACGAAAAATAACAATTGCCATGAAACAACAGACAAAATAAATACAATAGGACCTCTATAATCTGAAGTAACTGCGATCGGGAATGGTTCGAATTATATCGATTAATTCGTATTGAAAAACATGTAGTAATTGTCTAATAATTACATAGTAACAATAAGGCAGGTACTACCTAATTGAATCCTGACGTAGTTAAAAGCGTTTATACTGTACTGCAATCATAATACATAATGTTTTAATTAAAGAAAACTTGAAATTGACGTAATACAAACAAATAGGTATTATTACAACAAACAGTGTAACAAAACAATAGTTATTACAAATAAATAGACGTAGGTTTGCGCGACCTGTTAGCTAAAACGTCTATTTCTGATAGTGCTGCTTTCTGTTTTCTATTTTTTTATACATTTGTATGTCGACCTATTTTACTTAAAGTACATTGGAATTGAAGGTTCTACTGTAATGCAAAATTCGTATAAGTTTTGAAGTTAATGTTATTCTAGATTATACCGGTAGTTTTCCATGTCTTTTATAATTACGGAGTTACTCTTTTTTAAAACACGCGATTTTCCGGGTTTTTTTTTGAATAACTTCTGAACTGTTCGGAATTTAAAATTTTCCTAAACTGAATTTGAATCATCACTCAAAACTTGCACAACATTACTCATTTAACCAAATCTTTAATAATAAGAAAGGCATCCATGGTATGCTCCTCGATTTGAAACACACTGTATAAATACATATACGTTATTCGCGATAGGTTCCAATCTCCTAAATACCGAATTTAAATCTGAAAACTGTCTGTAATCTTTTCTGTTGTAACAGATTGAAGGTAGGTAAGATTGATTTATGTGGGATAGAACGTTTTCGTTCAACAAAATTCGACCAAATCAAAAAGGGTGAATTTTTATATTTTAAAAACTTTTTTAATAGTTTAACTTTCTTAAAATAAAAATAACCGTGACTATTTTTGCGTGTTAAGTATTGCTGTATTGATAAAACTGTTGGTAAATAACGGAACACGAACAAAGCTATTTAAGTTTATCCTGAAAATAAATTACCTATACATATATTTTGAACTAAATAATATATCATTTTAATCCTCTTTGTGTGTAAATTAAGTGTTATTTAAAATTATTTAGCGTTCCACGGCGTAAAATAAGCAGGCAGTAAATTTTCATTATTTTACACGAATTCCGAATAATATTATTATGACATGCTTATTATTCATGATTTTCTATAGATAAGTATAATTAATTAAACTATAAACAATAAACCTTTTCATATTTTTCTTTTGTTAAAATCGGGATTCATTAATATGACGTCGAGGCGTATTAAAAGTGTGCACCTATACCATAGGTACTTACCATACGTTTTATGGGTGAAAATATCCATGAAAACATTATGGCCGTTAATTTTTTTAATATCGTACGGCATTTATAAGTCCCAACGAAACTATCCCGGCAATATTTAAATTGCAGCACAACGAAAATAAAAAATGTAAACGGGGTTTTTGATGTAACATATCCACGAATAATTTCTGTAACCGCGTAAGCTTTTTCGCTTTTATTTTCGCGATACAGCGCCTCTTAAAAGTTGTAGCAATTACATCTGCATGCGGACGAAACGTTAATTAAGGGCGTATGGTTACGTAAAAAAAAATAATTGATGTTTATGCCGGTCCAGTTTGATTATTATATCCACGTTACTCGTTAACGGCAACATTCTAACGGTTGCAATAATACTTTTAGGGGTCCATTCAACTTAATCACTTTATTTACGTTGCGTTGTGGGTAGGTGCTGTTTACTCTGTATCTACTTGCAAACGAAACGTGTGCATTAAAGTGTTCGCTGGGCACTCGACTTTTTATGCATACTTTGGCGTTAGATCAAAAATCGGGGGAGAAAGAGTTTTTATCATTATAAAAAAATCTAACATCGGCTATACTTTAAAAGCGACCTCTATTTACAACTAGTAATAATACTGTTTGTGCGTAAAGACATTGCATGACATTGACTAGAAAGTTTTTGATTGGCCGAGTAGCGTGCGCAACGATTGCGCACGGGATACGATTGGCGATTTTCGATTGGCTAACGAGTTTATTTACGCACGGTCGGCCTATTTGTTTTGTAATGGTCAAACGTTCGATAGCATTGGTGCGAAATTATGCACTTTTCATGTTGGTTTAAAATAGGTTGTACTCGGTCTAACGATCTCGTATTTCGAACGTCCTCCTCGTCCGTAAAATGTCACTTACGCGACTTATTATTTAATAGATATATACTATTGACGAAATAACGGCGCTATCGTTTAATTAATTTAAGTGTGCGCGTATAATTTATTAAACAATTTGGTCCACTTTCGTTTGCGAAATCGGTTTTCCTATAGGTTCGTTTTCGGCACAAAATAAAAATTCTATTAGTTTGTTTTTCGCTTATTCGGATAAAGCTCCCGGAACATTTATTAGCCCCTTTATAATTCAATACGTTAATATTTCATGCCAAAAGCAATCTTAAATTAGATCGTTACTGTGTAGCCTCAATAATCTGAACTAATTTAGATAAGAGCCATTCCGGGGGTATATGGATAAAAAAAAACTGGTTTTACATAGATTTCGTTTCTATCAAAAACGTATCAATCAGGCTTACTGCTCGATATGGGATTTTTCCAAAAGGATTTTCTTTGTTGACGGAAAATTTAAGAAAAATCTATTTGTTGGGATTCGGATTTCCGACGTTATGATTGAAATGAATTATTTTCGCTCGCATAATTTACCATAGTTACGTAATAGAATCGAATTACGAAACTACATTCCTCGATGATCACCTTGTCGTATGTATATATATATATATATACGCTTAAATAAAAACGGGTCAATTTTATGCAGCGGATAATCCGAGAGCTTAATGCTTGAATAAGAATCGTCACGTTATCCTTTTTATGTAGACCGTATCGGAAGCTTGTTTAACATCGAGGAACACATTTTATCGATTTATCTCGAGTTCCCCCACGATGATTTCGGGTAATTGTTATTAATTGGTGGGCCGTAGAATATTATTTCCACGACACAAATTGAAAACTGACTGAATTTGCTTTTCGTTTATGAAGTCGGTTAGTCGAGAGTTTATTACTCTTCCGCAAACTTTCGATGTTGATTTTGGTTAAGTGTACCGTTTACGAACCGTGCCGCGAACGTTTGTTTTGCTTCGAGAATTGATATTGCGTATTTGTCTAATAGGTTTAGGTCTTTCTAAAAACTTTTTCCAAATTTAAATTCGATTATCGAGTTTAAGTTGAACTTCAATTTTTTTCGTTCCGGTTTATTAATGTATTTTTACGGACGTTACATATTTCTTGATCTTCTCGAACTGCTTTGTCGCAGGAAGTCGAAAACATCTCGTTTCCGGGAGGTCGTTTAAGACGATCCGTTATTGCGATAAAAATTCCTTCGTCAGCTATATTCCAGAACTTATTATTAAATGGGTTTTCGCACTTGGGACGTGTGTCAACAAATTATGATGTCGTTTTCTCTCATTCCGGCTTTTAAATTGACATTTATTGTATCACGTGTTTCCGTTGTTACATCGGGAATGAAATTTCTAAATGTCTTATATAATTTGTTCTGCTTTCTGCGCAAGATCAGATTACTAAAACTGACGATCTTGGGTTACCTACTAAAACTTAACTACATGTGTAACTTCGAAAGAGAATCGTTTCAATTTATTATTATATCGGTTTAAATAATTGCTTAATGCGTACCTACTTCAAATGTTTAATTATGAATATGAGTTAGATAAAAAAAATAAGTTAATAGGAACACTGCGAACTTTTGAGAAGAGAGTAATTGAATGAATCCTCAAAGCGAACGATCGAGGCACTTGGCAAATTATCTACGTTACGATGATTTTCCGTTTCTTGTCCTTTATTATCGTCCTTGATATTGCTTCACATTTTCGGCATTTAAAAATTTTAAAAATATTTGACCCGTGTATGACTGATTTTAGTTAAAAAAAAATGGACTTGTACACGAGTATATACGTAAAGTAAAATCAATTTAAAACAAGCAATACAAATTCGCGGTTACCCGAATTCACTACATGTCTTTATGTTATATTAAAACCACAAGCGAGCGAAAGTCAATAATTATTTCTTCGACAAAACGGATTCTTCGGTAGGTTTAAAAAACAGACGATCGAGAAGGCGAAATCGTCCCATCCCGATATTTAATTTAGACATTTTACAATTACAATTTGAATGTAACATTAATATTATTTAGATACCACGAAAATTAAAAAATAACGTACAGTAAAAGTCCAATTATCCGAATTAATTCGTACCGCAGCCCATCCGGATATTTGAAAAATTCGAATAATTAAGTTACCTACATTTTTTCTAAATTTAAGTGAGTTTTAACGTTTTCGTCTATCGTATTTTATAATACCTATACCTAACAAATGTTACAGGTTACGTCGTGATCGTTCAGAAAATGTATTGTTGCTGTAAAAATATATGAAAATGATAAAAGCTGCTTATTTACTACAAGCAACTATAACAAAGACGAAGAAATATTTTAATAAAGCTTTTTTAATACATACTATCGCTAATTAGGTAGTTTAGTTATAGTATCTAGAGGAAAATTCTAGACGAAATTTTCACCGAAATGAGATAATTTAAAAATCAATATAAGTTTTTAATCAAAATTAAAAATGCGTCGATGGACGATATTTTTAAAAATTTGTTTGTATTCTCACGCTTACATCAAGAACTAAATATTAGTATTGTAAGTACACTTTTCTCACTAACTACTCCAATTTTTTTTGTACTTCCGTGTAATTCGAGTTTTCAGCTATTCGATGTAGTCGCAGCCCCGATTAGCTTGAATTATCGAGACTATATTGAATGAATTTCAAGATTGTGTTAGCATACGGTCATATTTTAATAATAAGTACGAAGAAAATTCGATTTGCAATTTTTAAATACGTTTGCTGTAAATTATAAAAAAAAATTGTTTATTTAACCAGATCAACATTAATACATGTTGTGTTACACGGTTGTGTTATCGTAAATAATAAAGATAGAACAACACAAGTAATCACAAAAAAAACAAAAAAAAATTGCACGCAGCGTTTGCATGCAGAAAATGCAAGATTATGAATATCTTTCGTAAATCGCTTCCTCGATAAAATTAAATATGGAAGCTCTTGGTTGGCATACATTCTTGATCTAAATCTTGAAGAACTGCTTAAAATTAATACACATTCGCAAAACCAGTTCTCACATTATTATTCTAACTACCATCACTACTGGAACAGTTACTGATCCTTGGGTCAGATAAATTGCCCAAATTTTAATAAGTTTAGGTTTCTTGGATGCGTACTACCCACATTATTTACAAACATCACACATAGATACCTAAAAAAAAATGTATAAAATTAATAAATAGGTAAATCAATTAGAATAAATTATCGTCTTTGCCAATTTATTTGTTTAAATTCGTTTGAACCTAAAAATTTTATTTATTGAGTTGTTCAAAGATAGATTGTAAAAGTCAAGATTATTATTTAAATAAGAAAAGATACTCAGAAATTGTTATACCTAATATTTAAGAACGATTTTTACGCATAGCCTAGATTTATATTATTTCCTCGATCAACTCGTATTCTAATTTCTTTTTATTAATTATTATTATAATTTAACACCTAAAATGTGTACATTTTCAACAAATAAGGTAATTGGGTAGGTAGGTACCTAATTAAATTTTTATTTAGATAGTAAATATTTAAAAAAAATATGTTTGTATTTTCAATTGTTCGTAACTATCGACATTAATTAATTGTTGTTATTTTTCAGCACCTCCCGATTGTGAACCAGGACAGTTAACCTGCGGCCAGTATGGTTGGAATAAAACCTATTGCATTCCTCCTCATTATCGCTGTGATATGACTATAGACTGTGTAGATGGCACAGATGAAGCTGAATGCAGTAAGTGTTTCGAAAATTATTATTATTTTTATTAGGCATGAGAATCAATGAAAATTATAAACTCGTTACAAAATTGAACATAGAAAACAACAAGAGATTTAGATAGGCATATGAAACTACAATCGATTAATTACATCTAACATAAAATATCCGTAAATATTATTAATTCGTGTATGTAATCGGTGGCTGTTTATAAATCAATAATAATTTTCCCTTTAAGGCCTTTAAGAACAGAACATACGTTTCGTATTTCCGACTGCATTCGAAAAAGACTAAACCGATTTGGCTCAAATTTCCATCTAGTTTTGTAATAGTCCAAAGTTACAATATAAAGGTTAATTTTTGTAATTATCATTAAAATTCTATTATCCTATTTCGAATTAGTGTAGAATAAAGTAATTTTAAGAAAGACACAAATAGTGCCATGTTAAAAAGCACGTGAAGTTATTAAAGAATAGCTTAAAAATAAAAATAAAACTACATGCTGACGTGAGTGAAAAATGTAACTGGAAATACGATTAACAGATTTTAAACATAAGCGCTTCGTAATAAACGCTCTGATTGGAGCTCGTACGTTGCACCAATAAAATGTATGATGAGTTATACTTTTTAAGTGTTATTATTGGTTTCCATCGTAATACCTTCCCCGAATTAAGTACTCTGCGTTTCAATTTTAGTATGCAACAATAAACGTTTTATGAAAATTATTATTATATTAGGTTGTCCCATAAGTTTCTTCCCTTTTTTTGATGCGAAATGAATACACGATATTTTTTGTTTAAGATGGATTTATTATGTTATATATGAACCGTTCTGTTCTATAACCTTCTTCCATCTCTCAGGAAGCCTCATTATGCCCTCTTTCCAAAATTGTTTAAGTTTACTTGTAAAATATTCATCTAGGTGCGTTTTTATTTCGTTTATGGATTTGAAAGATTTACCACGGAGAGTATTTTTTAAGGAGAGGAACAAGTAGTAATCGGATGGAGCAAGGTCTGGGGAGTATGGAGGATGAGGTAGAACGTCCCAATCAAACTGTAATAATTTTTGCCTTACGGCTAACGCAACGTTGTCGTGATGGAAAACGACGCCTCGCCGGTTTGCCAATTCTGGCCGTTTTTCTGCTATGGCGGCTTTCAGTTGATCCAGTTGATTGCAATATTTGTCAGCATTGATCGTATCACCTTGAGGAAGGAGCTCGTAGTACACTACACCTTTCCAGTCCCACCAAATGCACAAAAGAACCTTCTTCGGATGAAGTCCAGGCTTCGCAACAGTTTCAGTCTATTTTCCTTGGACCAAGTGCGTTTTCGATGCACATTTTGGTATAAAATCCAAGTCTCGTCTCCAGTGACAAGCCTCTTTAAGAAAGGATCCCTTTCATGTCTCTGGAGAAGCAAATCGCATATAGAGACGCGGTTCATAAGGCCGGTCTCCGTCAATAGGTGTGGATCCCAAACTTCATATCGATTCGCATATCCAATCTTGATTAAATGCTTATGTACCGTTGTCTTGGAAATATTAGTGGCATCCACTATCTCACGCACACTATATCGTGGATTTTCAGTGAGCACAGTCTTGATAATGTCCGTATCAGTCGTTGCTGGGCGGCCGCTGCGGTCTTCATCTTTCAACTCGTGCCAGCTCTAAATTTCTTAAACCAATTGCGGACGGTCCTAATAGTGGTAGTACCACTCCCGTAAACGGTGCAAATCTCATCTGCAGTGTCCTTTGCACTATTACCTTTTTTAAAGCAATGAAGCATAACATGCCGCAAATGTATCTTTTGGCTCTCCATATTGAACGGTGCAGAAAAAATTTTAAAAGAGACTTTGTCACCAACGAAACGTACTTTGAAAGAGCTCTGGGACGACTGAAACCGATGCCATAAACGGCTAAGAGATAAGCCTGCATGTTTATATAAACACACCCACTTAGAGTCACTCATAGCGTGGCGCGGAAGAAACTTATGGGACAACCTAATACATATAGGATGGAATAAAAGTAAGGAAACACGGCTACCCTGTTCAAACGGTTAGAGATATAAATTTGAAATTTTGTATGATATAATCGGAAATGATTTTGCATATTTTAGGATTACAAATTTTTTTTCGCAGGCAGTTTTTGAATATGGTCGCCATCTTGCTTTTTTTAAACAACACTAAAGTTTATTTTTCGTCTTTATAGCCATTAGAATTTTATAGGGTTACATAACAAAAAAAAAATTCAATAAAAGTTAATAAATGTTTGAAATATGTTAACTTCAAATCTAGCAACAACTTCCGACTGAAATTAACAACTTCACTCTTAAATCTAATCAACGCTGTATTAGATTTAAAAGTGCAATCCAAGCAGTTGTTAATTTCAGTCGAAGGTTGCTAAATTTGAAGTTAACATAATTTAAACATTTATTAACTTTTATTGCATTTTTTTTTGTTATGTAACCCTATAAATAATTCTAATGGCTGTAAAGATTAAAAAATATGCTTACCGATGACATATTGCAGAACTTTAGTGTCATTAAAAAAAAATGCAAGATGGCGAATGTAATTGAGAACTGACCGTGAAACAAATTATTTTTTAGTACTTAAATATGCGAAATCATTTTCCATTATATCATACAAAATTTCTAATTTATTTCTCAAACCGTTTGAACAGAGCAATCGTGTTTCCTTACTTTTATTCCACCCTGTATATGTAATTATATAATATAATATCAGGAAATATTTTATCACTTGTCAGAATTTGACAGCATTAAATTGAACAAGGATTTAGAATTATTCATTTTCACAGTGAGTAATAATTAATTTCTTTATTTAGATCTATATATAACCTTGGAGCAATTCATCAAAACGGTGGCGGTGGTCATCTTTTTCCCTTACAAAGGTTTCTTTTACAACACTGGCTAATAATGTGTTTTATCTATTACCATTTTTTCCACCACGTGGAAAACTATGAGATTTTAAATCGAAAACGGAAACAACAACCTGTTTTATTCGTAAAACAACTCGCATCGGTGATTACCTCTAATATTTTAACTGCCAACTTGTTTATGAAGTAACCAATATAATTTGGCGGATCTCGTTGTAAACTGATACTTATTTTGCAATTTTTTCAACAAGCGACGCCATTTCCATCAAAATCAATAAATACCGAAAATATTATTTTAATTTACCTATCTAACAGTTTTTAAAATATTTAGTTGTAAAGATAGATCAGTTAAAAATAGTAAAATATGAAAACAACTTTATATAATTAAGCCGTTAAGAAAAAATTTAAATAATTATCTGTAATAAAGAAATTTAATAAGGTTAATATCTAATAAATAAAAATTCTAAATGAAAGAACTGCATCGGTGTTAAAAAGTCTTGCATATTCTCGAAAAAGTTAGGTAGTTATTTTTTAATAGATTGTATGTTATCGAAAACCCTTGTATTTAGCGAGGTGACAAATAAATGGGTTGTATGGAGAAAAACTCTCTCAAAATAAGAGAAATTAAAAAAAAATCAAAAATCATTAAAAAAAATAAAATCCCAAAATATACATTTTTTAATACTTACGTAAAATGCAAATTAACACTGCTGCCGCTGCGTCTGCCACTTGTCTGCAACTGACCATAAGGAAAAATTAGAAACTTCTAAATTTTTCTTTCTATTTCCTAACTTTTCTCGTCATCGTTTTCCTTCTATCGCCAATTTCCAGCGTAGATTCTTCCGTTGACTGCGAACTTACATTTATTACCTACGCTTCATATTTCACCAACCATTATGATTGCGAAAACGAGCGTAAGATAAAATTTCGCTCGCGAAATTGGACCGTCGAATGCTTGAGGGGAGCCCTAACTAAGACCCTAACCGACTCCCTATCCAAGAGCCTAAACAAGGTCGATTTACCAACCACTATGATCGCGAAAACGTGCGTAAGATAAAATTTCGCTCGCGAAATTGGACCGTCGAATGCTTGAGGGGAGCCCTAACTAAGACCCTAACCGACTCCTTATCCAAGAGCCTAAACAAGGTCGATTTTGAGAGAATTTGTGTTAGAGCTTAAAGGTCCATGTATTTACACTTATTAACGCGAAAAATCTGAAGCGGTTTTGCCAAAATTTTATATATAAATGCATTCGAGTTTATACGTGGATACTAGGAAATCCCGATTTTATTTTAATAACATTCAGTTCTTTGTTCGCTCTCTGATAAGTTACGCACGCAGGTGGCGCATATGTTTTATTAGTTGCTTTGTATTTTATCGGTCGCATAAAAATGCGATTAAACTTGTATCTGGTTTATGGTTTGTAATAGGGAAATTTTCAATGTTGAGGGGCACACGAATAGTTTTTAAATTAAAAATAGAGTAAATTTATAATTCTGCGGTATAAAGGGAGTATATAGTGATTATTCAAATAATTTTACTTCATAAAAAATACAAAAATTTCAGTCACTATTTGTATATATTTTTTAATCAAATTCCACTACGACCCCTGAGTACACACCATCGTCTCTATTATTGGAAGTTTTTCTTGGTCGTCCACTTCGCGGGTTGTCGTTTATTTTTCCTGTACATTTAAATACTTCTTGATTATTCTGATTGCTGAAAATTGATTACATCCCGCCTTTTCAGTCGAGCAATTTCCCGACCTTTCTTTATGGTGAAAAATGATGGAATGCTTAAAACGGTTCTAGATTACAAAAAATGTATATAGCCAGCTGATGAATTCAGGAGAACTTCCCATATAATTATTAGGCGTTTTTTAGTTTAAAATTTTTTATAACGTCAAATCAATGAGGATCGAATTGAGGATGAGGATTGAATGATGATCTAAGAAACAGTAGATAATCTTGTAAATAGGTAATTAGGGCCAATCTGTTGGTCATATTAGTACAGAATTTTATTTCGATAGCGATATTACCGATATTATTTAACAATAATCGAACAATTAAAAAATTTCGCTATCCTTGAAAATAATTAAGAAACGTAACATTTTAAGGTGATACAGGACAAACTTTGATCTTGAGACGAACAGAATATTTTATAAAGCAAACTTTTTTTCCCATAGGACGACGAAATTGTTGCTCGATTATATTTACTCGTCGTACACTCGATCGCGGACACCCTATATTTGTTGCTAGCAATTTTTGTAAGGGCACGATGCAGTCGTTATCATTTTCATGTGTAAAGTAATCGGCCTTGATTGATAAATTTTCCGTATGTACGTTTCGATGCGTCGATTACTACGTGTATTATTAACTTTCTCTTTAATATCGGAACTGATTCTGATTCATTTAACAAAACGTTTAGTGCGTGTAGGTCCACAATTAAAAGCAAACATTATGTTTAAAACCAGTCCTAGTTTTTGAATTGACAATCGATAAATTAGTGGAAAAATTAGTTTACTTAAAAATAAACTGATTCTCGATTGCTTCGAAATGACTTACGAAATAAATCATAAATATATTCACTTTGAAAACTATAGAATTATTCGTAGAAAAATTGAAAAGTTCTGCTGCCAATTCGTTCCCGGGTAAGTCTAACATTCAACACAAATAAATAAAAAAGTAGCGAAACTTCTGAAGAACTCAGATCTCTCCTACATTATCGTATTTCTAAGTTTATTTTGCATGCAACTAAATCCCGGCGTGTAGTCCTGGATAACGTTATTTCGTTACCCTTTCAGGATAAGTGTTTTCGTAACTAAATTCAACCTACATATATAACGAATTCCGTGTATGATAACCGACTCGAAATTAAATACGTTTCTAAATTAACAGGGCCGTTTTATGTTAGGTATTACGTAATATTGTAGTTATTTTTTTTTCAAGTTGACAGGGATAAATTATAAAACTTTGGGGTATAATTTCAGTTTCGTTTTTAATTCAAACTTCTTTTGTTAATTTGCGTTATTTTGTTTCATAGTAGTATCACTTTTACGACGCTAATTATAAAGGACTAATTTCTTCCGAAAATTTTCTAAAAAAAAAAATGAGGTAGGTAATATCTGCATAGTTACTAAAATTAGGAGTTTATTAGCAGTCCATGTTATCGTATAAGGGAATAAACGAATTCTGTCGCATTCGCGCTTCCTAATGTTTATTGACTGTGTGCGGCGCAGAAGGAACATTCTCTTGTACAATAAATCAATTAAATTTGACTGGATTTATTTTCACAGAACATTTCCTAATCCGACCGTGGTCGGTCAAACGAAATTCGCGAAAAACGACGCCGACGTTGCTTTCCGAGGTGCGCATTTCTTAAATTTACAAGATGATAACGACGAAATAAAAAAAAAATATATATATATATATATATATATAATACGTCCAACAAATTAAATTTGATTAATATATTTAATTGTTTAAATTTATTACGTGTACCACGGCGTTTACTGTCAACTTGATCAAATGTAATAAAGAATTATAACTTCGAGGCCACGACTTGTAGGTCGTTTAGAAAAAGCTCGTCACAATTTTGGACTAAAAAGCTTACCTACTAGAAAAAATGCGACGACTTGTGTAGGTTTTTAAAATGCATAATTTTATGATTTGTGTGGGGAGTGAGTACTAACTTACTAATTCGTCGATTTTTTCTGTTAATGTTGTATTTTACATTTTATTACCGATCGTCTTCGGTTGATTTCTAGGTTGCGGCTTTTCGAGCTATCCGCACGTTTATTTCCTGAATAAATACTTATTTGTGCTGATATAACAACAGCACGCGGTGTTCCCAAGTGGTTACCATTCCAAGTACTGACCCCCGCACAAAATCGTTTAACTTTTCGTTGATCTAACGGAAACCGGTGCTGGCTATTGTGTACAAGAATTTATATTCGTTATCTTGCTTTTATTCTAAAAAAAAGTCGTATTTTTTTTAACATATCAGTTGATCCCACTGAGTTGGAGTTTACACGTAAATTAGGAAAAGTTTTAATTTTTATTCCATATCAAATCGTCACAATTTATAATAGTTTTTTACCTCAATTAGACTTCACTTACTTAAAGTAGTTATGAAAAAAATGTATTGTTTTTTATTTTTAAGCTCGCGGGAGAAAACGATATTTAAGCCTAACTTCAAAATTTTATTAAAAAATAACCTACCAGTGATACTTTAACTAGCCGTAATTCGGCCACCAATTGAGATATGGCGTTGGGAGTAGTTTAATTTGTAAGCTCTTTTAATGGGCTTTTATATGACAACGCAAAGACATAATATACAGGGTGGTCCTGAAATAGTTAGCCAAAGTAAGGGATTGAGCAGGACTCGCGATAAGGATGGAAAAAGTTCCTTATAGGAACCGATGTTTATAATATTGGTCCAAAAAAAGTATCTCTCGGGAATTATAGCTAATTTAATAATCAATTTCGATCAAGTTAGACGTATGGAAGCCTGCGTTATGGTTAACGGTGAATATTTTCAACAACTTTTCTAAATAAAAATAAAATAAAATTTCTTTTATTTCATGGCTTACCTACATTTTTTTTAATCGGGTATTTTAATTCAATCCATTTTTACATTTAAGTGGTCGTATTTTTAGTAGTTTCTTGAGCTGGTGAACTGATGGAAGGCTTGACTAGCTTGTTGGACTTCTGTTCTCTATTTGGTGTTATAGGGTTTACTTTACACAGAACATATGTCGATAGAATCCGCAAATGAAGAAGATGGGTCTGCTGGACAAATAAATGTTAATTTTATTTCATCCTTCTTTTCCTGTTTTGCAAAAATATAGACTAACCGCCAATTGCCACTGTAGAGTGCATTGAAATAACCAACCACACGTTTTGCCGAAAAGCAGTCTATTCGAGCCTTCCATCGGTTAGTTCTAAAACCCAGATAAGTATGTCGATGGCCATTAAAAAAATTAATTGTGTAACGTTTCGTCGCAATATAAGCAAATTCTACTTTTAGCGTACAGAAAATGCCAACCAGACGACTTCCATTGTGGTTCGGAAGGAAACACGGCACGAGCGGTGGACCCGTGCATTCCCAAAGAGAAAAGGTGCGACGGTTATTTAGATTGCCGTTCCGGAAAAGACGAATTGGGATGTTCGGGCGTCGCCTGTAGACTCGACCAATTTCGATGTGCCAACAATCAGAGGTGCATCGATACCGTTCAAAAATGCGATCATAAAAACGATTGTGGCGATAATTCAGACGAATTGGGTTGCAGTAAGTAACTTTTGTGTAGATACTATTTACCTAAACGAGTAATGTTGGAGTGCGCCGATTTTTTACATAATAATAATATGTCAGAGTAGAATCGATAATTTCTTTCTCAAATGTAATCTGAAGCATGAGGGCGAAGCCCGAGGGCTTCAAATACATAGAGGGAAAAATGACGTTCTCTCTCAAGGTGTGGTTGCAGGTATGGCACGTATTTTTTTTTTAATGTGCACGACACCCTTCGCAGATTGGCATAAATTTCAACCGTTTGTTATTTAAAAGACTATCGTTTAAAAAAAAAGAATATCGGAAGCAAACTTTTTTTTATACTACGGTCAAGTTTCGCCACGTACCTACCTACATAATATAAAACCCTTTACCATTTTAAACGCTAAAGAAAACTGTCTATTCGGAAAAAAATCATCCCTTTGTTGTATCAGGGAGGGTTTGGCGCAGTCGCCGCTTAGATTATAAGTATAAAATTCTGAAATATGTATCTTCCGTGTGATGATTACCAGGTATCGTATTTCCATAATATGTACATATTTTAGGAAGAATTTTATTTTATCGGTTCCTATAACATTATACTTTTTAAAGATAAACAATAATCGTGAGTCAGTCCTATGACTAAATAATATAACTTTCATTGTATATTATATATGTATCTCGGTAGTAATTAAAATTCCAGAAAAGGTATTTATAAATAATTTGGAAAATCAAACGATTTAACAAAAATTCGGTAGGTAATTCTTGTTTAGATATTTAACAACGATAATAATAAGGTCACGGGTATAATATTAATCGTGACCACGGCCTTCTCACCATCAATAACTTTTTACGTAGGTATACATATTTTGATTCTTAAAAATCATATTACATTTATAGACTTCCCATTATGCCACGGAGGTCAATTCAGATGCGCCAATCAGCTATGTATACCCATGAATTACCATTGCGATGGTTACCAAGACTGCGCAGACGGATCCGACGAACTAAATTGTACCTCGATCGCTTGTCCCGATAATAAATTCTTGTGCCCTAAAGGGGGCCCTAACGGAGCGCCAAAATGTATTGCCAAATCGCAACTGTGCAATTCGAAAAAGGATTGCGAAGACGGCGTGGACGAAGAAGTTGCCTGCTGTGAATATATCTCTCGAACCTTTAAAACTCAATTCTGATTGCATTTCGTTTTAGCCAAACTGTCGTGTCCATCGCTTAGTTGTGAATATAAATGTCAAGCATCTTTGACCGGCGGCGTTTGTTTCTGTCCCGATGGCAGGAAATTAGCAACCGACAATAGAACGTGCATAGACAGGAACGAATGTGCCGAATGGGGCTTTTGCGACCAACTATGCACAAACACAGACGGCGGTTATACTTGCTCGTGTGCGCCCGGTTATGTACTACAAGATAAAAGTAAGTGCGCCGCCCCTAACGCCAGCTCCATGATGTTGTTCTTTGCGCACGATAGAAACGTGTACAGGATGAATTTTCGCGGAGAAGACGTTAAAGTAATCGCAAACACAACCGGCGCCAGCGGACTCGATTACCATTACGAGAAAAATCTATTATTTTGGTCCGATATTAAGACCAGAAAGGTAAGACTTAGACTTAGGTGCTGCCCCTCGAAACTAAAATATCTGTAACATCGTTTTTCGCAGATACATTCTCAACAATTGAAAGATCCAATAATAGGCTTAACTATGGTTCACGAACTTGACATTATGTTGCCCGGAACGTGGTCACCGGTTGCACTAGCAGTAGATTGGATCGGAGACAAGTTATATGTGGTGGATTCGATCGGTCAAAAGGTAGATGTTTTTGAATTAAGCGGTCGCTGGCACGCGGTCGTATTGGGATCGAACTTGACCAATCCTGCCGATATAGCACTCGATTCTTTAATGGGATATATGTTTGTAGCCGATAGTTCTCAGGTATTACGAGCAAATATGGACGGAACAAATGCTTACGCTATAGTATCTGAAGCAGCTTACAAGGCATCCGGAATTACGGTCGACATAATTGCCAAACGGGTGTATTGGTGTGATTCGTTGTTGGATTACATCGAAACGGTCGATTATGAAGGTTCAAATAGATACTTGGTGGTTAGAGGGCAGTCCGTGCCGAACCCATGCCGCTTGGCTCTGTTCGAGAATCGGGTGTATTGGACGGACGGAACTAAGCAGGGAATTATGTCTGTAGATAAATATGAAAGTAGCTTGAGTATACAATCAATTTATCGCATGCGGGACATTAGAGATCCTAGGGCTTTGAAGGTCGTTCATGGTCTAAGTCAACCGGCCATTACTAATCCCTGCGGCAGCAATAACGGTGGTTGTCAACACATGTGCATTATCACTCACACCCCATCTGGATTGGGATATAGATGTGCATGTCACATCGGTTGGAAATTGTCGAGAAACGAACAACACTGCAATCTGGTGACCGAATTTTTGATGTACTCTCAGCAAAGATTTATCAAAGGAAAAGTTTTGGACCCGGTAATTGAAGGATTTAGCGATGCAATGCTGCCGGTAGTTTCTCGGCGAGCCAGATTTGTAGGACTAGACTTTGACGCGCGAGATCGACATATTTATTATTCTGACGTTCTGCAAGACGTAATTTATCGAGTGCATAGGAACGGCACCTCGAGAGAAATTGTGTTGGCCTCGCAAAACGAGGGGGTCGAGGGATTGGCCGTTGATTGGATATCAAAAAATTTGTATTATATCGACAGTCGTAAAGGAACGTTGAATATTTTATCGACTAGGAACGTGACGCTTCGAAGAACGTTACTTAAAAATCTCAAACGGCCCAGAGCTATAGTTGTACATCCGAATAAAGGTTATATATTTTTCTCCGAATGGGATCGTCCCGCGAACATTTCTAGAGCATACAGCGATGGTAGTAATTTGCTTATTTTCAAAAACGTAACCCTGGGTTGGCCAAACGGATTGGCGATTGATTTTGAAGAAGATCGTCTATATTGGTGTGATGCTCTTCTAGACCACGTGCAACATTCTACATTAGAGGGAACAGACGTCAAAACTGTAAATTCCAGACTTATTCGACATCCCTTTAGTATTGTCATCTATGACAATTTTATGTATATAACTGATTGGAGATTAGACGCCATCATTAAATTACACAAGTTGACTGGTGAACAAGAAGAAACGATAATAAAAGAACCACAAACTAACAGATTGTATGGCGTTAAGGTATAAACAATTAAATTATCAAATATTTTTAGAATTCTCTCTAACTTTTGTTAAATTTTATACAGATATATAGCGAACGCGAACAAAAAATCGACACGTTACAACCTTGCTGGATTAATAACGGCGGTTGTGCTAAACTTTGCTTTGCAATCTTACGAAATGATTCTCGCGGTTTAATGGCAACGTGTGGTTGTCCGTATGGAGAAAGTTTAATGCCCGACTTGCGTTCTTGTCAATCGGATCCTAGTCACGAACCGCCGGTACAAGCGTGCCCGCATACGTGGGACTTTACGTGCAATAACCAACGATGTATTCCAAAATCTTGGGTTTGCGACGGCGACAACGATTGTCTCGACAACAGCGACGAGGATCAAAACTGTACAAGTAAAAAGCTTAATTAAAAAAAAAAGTATCGCTTCGTTTGATCGAGTACTTTCGATTTTAGAACCGACATGTGGCAGTAACGAATTTCAATGCAAATCTGGACGTTGTATACCGCTCACTTTCAAGTGCGATGCCGAAAATGACTGCGGAGATTTCAGCGACGAAACCGGTTGCACGAATGTGACATGCGGTTCTACTCAATTTCAGTGTGAAAATGGACGATGCATTCCCAATACGTGGAAGTGCGATTCCGAAAACGATTGCGGCGATGGATCGGACGAAGGCGATCACTGTGCGGAAAAAACCTGCGCTTATTATCAGTTTACGTGCCCTCGAACTGGACACTGTATTCCACAAAGTTGGGTTTGCGATGGCGACGACGACTGTTTCGATAAGCAAGACGAACAAGATTGTCCCCCCATTACTTGCCTAGCTACTCAATTTAAATGCGCCGATTTAAGACAGTGCGTGCTAGAGAACTACAAATGCGACGGCATTCCCGATTGCAATGATGGCAGCGATGAATTGGGATGTCGTAAGTGTTTTGAATATTTGTCGCGTGGCCATTAAAATTATTCTTCTGCAGCTTCGATCGCGCCAGATCAATGTAACAACGAAAAACAATTTCAATGTCAATCGTCAGGAATATGTATTCCAAAATCTTGGCATTGCGACGGAACGCCCGATTGTGACGATCGTTCTGATGAACCGCTATCTTGTGGTCAGATTGATTGCCCAATCAACTTTTACAAGTGTAACAATTCTCAGTGTATTTTTAAAGTAAGTGTATAAGTGATTCTTTTTTATTACGATAAAAATTATAATTATTATACCTATCTTAAGGCTTATATTTGCGATGGTAACGACGATTGTGGCGATGGTTCGGATGAAAGTGCAGAACATGCTTGTGGTAGGCCAACGTTCAGGTGTCCCAATGATCAGTGGCAATGCCCCGGCGTCACTGAGCGCTGTATTAATTTAAATCAAGTTTGCGACGATAAGCTTGATTGTCCTAATGGTTCGGATGAAGGGCCGGGTTGCGATTTGGCAGAATGTCAACATCAAGTCGGTTATTGTTCAAATGGATGTAAACAAACGCCGCAGGTAAAGTCTCGGAATAATTTTTTTATTGCATTTTCACTTCTTTCAAATTTAAACAAATCAAATTTTTCTTTAGGGCGCTATTTGCACCTGCCCTCCAGGACTAACATTGGGAAATGATAGTTACATCTGTGAAGATTTAAATGAATGCGACCCACCTGGCCTATGTTCACAAAATTGTACGAACGTAAAAGGCTCTTATTATTGTAGTTGCATCGAAGGTTATATTTTAGAGGTAGATAAACATGGATGCAAAGCTCTCAGTAAGTTATTCTCTTTAAAGTAGATTGTACGATAACTTAATTCATTCAATTGCAGACCACAGTGCGGCCTTTTTAATTATCTCAAATCGTCATTCTATCTTGGTGGCGGATCTCAACGATCAAGGATTAGAAAGGGTTCCTATAATTGTCGAAAACGTTGTAGCAACGACTTCAAACATGCATACCGGCACTATTTTCTGGTCAGATATGAAACTTAAAAAGATATCGAGACTAGATCGTAACAGCGAACCTGCAGAAGTTATTTCGACTGGCTTAGACTTGGTTGAAGGTTTGGCGTACGATTGGATCGGTGGAAATATTTACTGGTTAGATTCAAAACTTAACACCATTGAGGTGGCGAAGGAGAACGGAGATAATAGGATGGTATTAGTAAAGGAGAATATTACGCAACCCAGAGGCATGTGTGTCGATCCTAGTCCTGGGTAATATTTTTATTAATACACATCCAAAAGCTTTTTATATTAATTACATTATAATTTTAGTGCACGTTTACTATTTTGGACGGATTGGGGCGAAAATCCTCGGATAGAGAATGTCGGTATGGACGGCCTTAATCGATCGGTAATTATAAAGACAAAAATTTATTGGCCTAACGGATTAACATTGGATACTGCAAATAAAAGAGTATACTTTGCCGATTCTAAACTAGATTTCATCGATTTTTGTAATTACGATGGATCGGGTAGACAACAAGTTCTCGCTGGAAGTCATTATTTGCTTCATCCACACTCTTTGACTTTATTTGAGGACACCATGTATTGGACTGATCGTCAACTTAATCGGGTGTTGTCTGCTCATAAATTTAAAGGTAAGTGACGTTTTTTATTCAAAAGTATGACCAATTAAGTAAACTTAGTAATTTTATTACTGATAAAATTGAAATTAGACAGATTATACAATCTTTAAAGTTCAGAAACTTTTATTCTTAAAAAATATCACCTAATCAAATATAAAATGTATATACAAAAATATCATCAAAAACAATAAAAAAAAACAAGTAGAAACGCCACAATTATGTATGTTTTTCAGGAAACAATCAAACTGTAGTTTCGCATCTTATATCTCAACCGCTTAGCATCCACGTACATCATCCCTCCTTACAACCAACCTCTATGAATCCATGTCAAAACAATCCGTGTCAGCAACTTTGCCTCTTATCTTCGACATCATCAAAGGGCTATACTTGTAAGTGTAAACCAGGCTATAGAACTACTCCCGAAGGCCGTTGTATTGAGGAAGAGAAAGCCTTTATAATGCTTATGCGTGGATCTCAAATAATAGATATTTCTCTAACATCAGATGATATGACAACTGGATTTTTAACGCCAATTGTAGGTATAGACAATGGCATTCAAATAGATTATGATCGAAAAATGAACACAATCTTTTGGGTAGAAGGAAAAGAAGGAGACGATGAAAATGTAAGTAAACTACTTCGTTTTATTTTTGAAATCAAATGTTTATTATATTTGTAGTGTACGATCTATACAACACCATATGGTGGCGGCAATAAAACGCAACTTTTGGGCGTCGATTCTGGGATCGTCGGATCACCATCTGCAATTGCCTTTGATTGGCTAGGAAGGAATCTTTTTATAGGAAACCGTATTGCCGGAAACTTAGAAGTTATTAGGGTAGACGGAAAGGCAAAACATCGTACAGTAATTCTAGCAAACGACGGAAATAGAACTTCTGTGGCGAAGCCGCATTCTATTTGTGTAGATCCCACTGAAGGAAAATTATACTGGACAGACGATGGAGGTTATGGTGTTCCACAAAAAATCGGCAAAGTCAACATGGACGGTAGTAATTCCATCGTTCTTCTGGACGAAGTAGAAAGACCCGAAGCAATAGTTATCGATATCGAACGGAAAATATTATACTTTAGCACGCATTATCCTCCTCTTGTTGTTTCCATGAACGTCGATGGAACAAATCGTCAAAACGTATTATCCGAAGAAAACAGTATATCCAGACCTAAATCTTTAGCCGTCCTCGACAGTAGGTTGTATTATTTAGATCCCGTTTATGAAAAATTGGAGCGTGTAGATTTACCCGAAGGTAACAATCCTAAGGTTATATTAGAAAACGAACCGGATTTAAAAACATTTACCATATTCAAAAAAAGGCAGTTTGTGGAACATCAGTGTTTGCAAAATAACGGCGGCTGCGAGCAAATTTGCTTGCCAGCCGAAAGTAAAACTAGAGTGTGCGCTTGTAGCGTCGGTTACCGAAAAGAAAACGAAGTCAACTGTATTCCCTACAAGACGTACGCTGTTGTATCGCAACTTGACATGGTTAGAGGTTATAGTTTAAAGGATAGTTCCGAGGCGATGGTTCCTATTACTGGCGCTGGTCATCATATTTTACACATCGACGTTCATTTCCTCGAAAATTGGATATACTGGGTAGAATTTAATCGTGGCACTTGGAATGGAATTTACAGAATTCGTCCTAACGGTACGGAGTTACAACCCATCATAAAAGAGGGTATCGGTAGCAATGGAATCCGAGGTATAGCTATCGATTGGGTCGCTGGAAATTTGTACTTTACCAACGTATTTCCTCATGAGAATTATTTAGAAGTTTGTTGGTTGGACGGTAGTAATCGAAAAGTTTTGGTTAAAACCACAATCGACGCCCCGAGAGAATTAGCGGTGAATCCGTTGAAACGTTTGTTATATTGGATAGATTATGGACAATATCCTCGAATCGGAAAGGCGTACTTGGATGGTTCGAATTGGACTCCGTTAGTTACTTCGGGTGTCAGAAATCCTAGAGATTTAACGGTCGACATGCTTACGCACGACGTATATTGGGTCGATTCTAAATTAGATATGATCCAAAAGATTTCTTACAATGGAGGAAATAGACAAGTGATCAGGCGTAACTTACCAAATCCGATGGGAATCGCCGTACATATGGGTAACGTTTATTGGGTCGATCGAAATATGCAAACGGTTTTCAAAGCTTCCAAATTACCTGGAAATGTATCCTTACCAACTCGCGTTAGAACAAACTTAGAAAAGCTGCGGGATATTGCCATATTTGACATTGCAAATCAGCCACCGGACGATACAAATCCATGTCTTAGATTAGGTAACGGAGGCTGCGATCAACTGTGCTTTGGTTATCCACAAGACATTGCAGTCAGTTTTCCTCGTGATGGAAACATAGCTAACCGATTAGGTTATACCTGCGGTTGTGCGACCGGGCAATTAGCAGCAGATGGCAAAAAATGTGAATTTGTGAACGAATATCTAGTGTTTAGCACTCGAACTGAAGTCAGAGCGATCAGTTTAGATCCAAAATCAAACAATATTCCTTTCACTCCAATTGGAAACCTTACCAATGTGGTTGGAATCGATTTTGATTATTTGGACCATAAGTTACTTTTCACCCAAATAAGACCGTGGGCTAGAATTGCTTGGATGCCTTCTACATATCCAACTGCAGATTCGATCACGAATATAATAAATAGAGGTATTAATCCAGAAGGTGTAGCGTACGATTGGACTCAGAAAAAAATTTATTGGACAGATTCGTCCAATCATAGTATATACGCGATGAATCTGGATGGCTCAGATTTGGTTATGATTGCGAGAGTAGAAAGACCACGTGCTATTGTAGTAGATCCCTGTAACGGTACCCTCTTTTATACCGATTGGGGTAAATTTGGAACGTCCGGAAAAATTTTGCGAACAACCATGGCGGGATCGCTGAAGAAGGTCATTATCGATAAAAATTTAGCACAACCTTCCGGACTGGCTATCGATTATGATGATCAAATGTTGTACTGGACGGATGCTGTTCGTGAAAAGATAGAGAGATCAAATCTAGATGGACAAAACCGAGAAGTGTTGGTGTCTGCTACCATTTATCCATTTTCGATAGTCGTGTTTAGGAATTATATTTATTGGACGGATTTACAGTTACGAGGAGTATATCGTGCGGAAAAACATACGGGGGCGAACATGATTGAAATGGTTAAGCGTCTGGAAGACAGTCCCAGAGATATCCAGGTATTTTCTGGTTCTAGACAATTGTGCCAAATTAATCCGTGCCACATAAACAATGGTGGTTGTGCTCAAAGTTGTCACCCTGCACCAAACAAAACTGCCGAATGCAAATGCAATGATAAAACAAAATTGGTTAACGAAGGGCGAATGTGCGTTGCCAAAAACTTAAGTTGCGATTCTAGCAAATTTTATTGCGGCAATGGAAAGTGTATATCACGAATGTGGGCTTGCGATGGCGAAGACGATTGTGGCGATAATAGTGACGAAAATTCCACGTATTGCGGTAAGTAAAACGTCCAATTAATTGTTTTCATATTAATGAAATTGTTGCAGCATACCATTCGTGTTCTCCTAATGAATTCAGATGCGCTAATGGTCGATGCATATTTAAATCTTGGAAATGCGATCACGAGAATGACTGTAAAGATGGTTCGGACGAAAAAGAGTGTGAATACCCACCGTGTGCCGCTGGCGAGTTTACGTGCGCCAATTATAGATGCATTCCGATGTCACAGGTAATAGTTTCGTTTATGAAATAAATAACGGACAATATTAAATTAGAAACATTTAAGGTGTGCAATGGAGTTAACGATTGCAAGGACAATGTCACTTCTGACGAAACGCACGAAAAATGTCCGCAAAATACAACCTGTCCGCCTAATCACCTTAAATGTGAGAAGACAAATATATGTGTAGAACCGTACTGGTTATGCGATGGAGATAACGATTGCGGCGATAATTCAGATGAAAATCCACTGCATTGTGCGCAAAGGACGTGTCCTCAAAATAGCTTTAGATGTCCCAATCATCGGTGCATTCCCGCGACTTGGTAAATTTAACCGACTTTAATACCATTCATCACCACTAACTTTGAAAATTGTTTAGGTATTGCGATGGAGATGACGACTGTGGAGATAGTGCCGATGAACCTCCGGAATACTGCAAAAGTGAAGGACGTACTTGTTTTGGAGACTTATTTACGTGCGATAATGGAAATTGCATACCCAGAATTTACATATGCGACGGGGATAACGACTGCCTAGATAATAGCGATGAAGATAATAGACATCAGTGCAGTAAGTTTAAAGCTCGTTTTATCGACAAATCTAATGCATACCTACTTTAGATAATAGAAAGTGCGACGAAGAAACGGAGTTTACGTGCGAGGCAAATAAAGCGTGGGGTAGAGCTCAGTGTATTCCTCGTAAATGGCTGTGCGATGGTGATCCAGATTGTGTGGATGGTGCCGATGAAAATTCCACTTTCCATCATTGTGCCACTCCGCCGCCTTGTAGCGAAGATCAATTTACTTGTGCTAATGGGCGTTGTATAAACAAGGTGGGTAACGCGAGACATTTAAAAACCTATCGAATTGTGATAATGAAATTGTAGGGATGGTTGTGTGATCATGATAATGACTGTGGCGATGGAACGGACGAAGGAAAAGAATGCAATAATAAATATAAAACGTGTTCTAGTCAAGAATTTACTTGTCAAAATTTCAAATGCATTAGAAATCAATATCGCTGCGATGGTGAAGACGATTGCGGTGATCGATCTGATGAAGTTAATTGCAGTAAGTTTATAGCTCAATTTATATGAAAGTTGTGCTATACAAATTGAACGTTTTCAGAGAAGGATAATAGCACATGCGTTAGTCCGAGTCAGTTTACCTGTAATAATGGACAGTGCATTGATTCTCAATTAGTTTGCAATAAAGTCCCCGATTGCTTAGACGAATCTGACGAACCCCTACACTGCAATGTAGATGAATGCACCAAAGTGGAAATTCATCAGTGCGGACATAAATGTATAGACACGCCAACCGGATATTATTGTGAATGCAATCAAGGATATAAGTTAGTATATTTAATTGTGCCTAATAGTAAATTGAACAAAATTATTAACTATATATGTTATATTTGTAGATTGTTGGACGACGGAAAAGCGTGTGCAGATTTAGATGAATGTATCGAGACTCCCGAAGTTTGTTCACAATATTGCTCTAATACTCCGGGTGGATATTATTGTAAATGTAACGAACAGTATTATGAAAGACAAGATGACAAGCATACCTGTAAACGCAAAGACTCCATAGAACCTTGGATAGTATTTACCAATAAGTATTACATTCGTAATATGTCAATCGATGCTTCAAAATATAACTTAGTTCATCAAGATTTAATGAACGTAGTGGCATTAGACTACGACCTCATAGGACAGAAAATGTATTTCTGCGACGTGACGGCCAAAACAATATTTAGAACGACGATTGGCGGAAACGGCGAAAGAGAACCAATTATTAGACACGATTCTCATGGCTTGGAAGGTATCTCTGTTGATTGGATCGGAAGGAAATTGTACTGGTTAGACAGACATTCAAAGAATTTAGACGTGGCCGAACTAGACGGCACTAACAGAAAAACATTAAAGACGGGCATCGCCGATCCTAGAGCCCTTGTCGTCCATCCCGGCACTGGCTATATGTATTTTGCTTCGTGGCATTTGCAAGCTTACATTGGAAAAATAGGAATGGACGGATCTAACTTTACAAGAATCTTAACGTGGGAGGATGATATTTCTTGGCCGAACGCTTTAACTATCGATTTCTTCACCGACCGAATTTATTGGGCGGATGCCCACTTGGATTATATAGCGTTTGCCGATTTAGAAGGCAGACATCGACATATAGTTCTGTCAGGAACTGCGGTGCCTCACGTTTTTGCCATTACATTGTTTGACGATTTCATATTTTGGACAGACTGGAATTTGAAGGCGATCAGTAGAGCTAATAAATATTCGGGTAAAGATTTACGTGTTTTGAGAAATACGACTCACAGGCCTTACGACATACACGTTTTTCATCCTTTAAGACAATTACCTTACACACATCCTTGTGGTTCGAATAACGGGGATTGTTCTCATTTGTGTCTGATTGCACCACCACCGATCTCCAGTTATCTCAATATAGAAGGTTATGGAGAAGAAGGTGCTACTACTTATAAGTGTGCTTGTCCCAATCAATTTTATTTGGCCGAAGATCGTAAGACGTGCATTGCAAATTGTACTACTGGACAGTGGAGATGTGGAGGGAAAGACGAAAAATGTATACCGTGGTTTTGGCAGTAAGTTTTTTTATTTGTTTTTAATACCTATATTTTATTTACAATTAAAATTATTTTAAATTAGATATATTTTCAGTTCAATATCTACTATACTTTTCGTACCTTAGACTAAATGTTTTACTTTAAAAAATTAATTTAAAATTGGAACGCGTCTTAGGTCGGGAGGTAGACGACACGTGCGTAATAAGTCGGGAATTCCCACATGAATATTTTTGTATAAACTTAAAACTTGTAATAGGTATTAAACTTTATTAATACCTGTATAGTCTTCAACTCGTCTGGTTGAATCCTAATTATCGAATTCGTTCTAGATGTGACGGCGAAAGGGATTGTAAAGATGGATCTGACGAACCCTCGTCGTGTCCTCCAAGACAATGTCGAGCTGGTACGTTCCAATGTAAAAACGGAAATTGTACGCCATCAACGACGATATGCGACGGCACCGACGATTGTGGTGACGGTTCTGATGAACAGCACTGCAACATGCCATGTCCAGAACTCGAATTCAAATGTCGATCAAACGGTCGGTGCATCCTAGATAGTTGGAAGTGCGACGGCGACGCGGACTGCAAAGACGGGTCCGACGAAGATCCACAAATTTGTCATAAGAGAGCTTGCGATCCGGATACGGAATTCAACTGCAAGAACGGACGATGCATTCCTAAATTATGGGTTTGCGATTTTGACAACGACTGCGGAGACGATTCGGACGAACCGGCATACATGTGTAGACAAAAGAATTGTACCACAGGTTGGCAACGTTGTCCAGGCAGAGCTAATTACAGGTGCATTCCAAAATGGTTATTCTGCGACGGTAAAGATGATTGTCGTGACGGTTCGGACGAATTAACAGAAAATTGTCCAGTTTGTAATCCTGAAACTGATTTCAAGTGCAATAATAATCGATGCGTGTCTAAACATTGGAAATGTGACTTTTCAGATGATTGTGGAGACGGCTCTGACGAAATCGAAGCGGTTTGTAAAGGTCACTACAGAGAATGCTCAGAGTCGGAATTTCGATGCACAAACGGTAAATGTATTTCAACTAGATGGCGATGCGACCACGAAGACGATTGTGGTGATAATTCAGACGAAATAGGCTGTAGCGGTTTTAAATGTAAAAATAACACTTTCCAATGTGCCTCCGGACATTGCATTGCTGCTTACTTCAGATGCGATGGCGATCGTGATTGTCGCGATATGTCGGACGAAATGAATTGTCCTCCAAGATATCCAGACGGCAGATTCTGTCCCGATTCCAAGTTCCAATGTAATAATCATTTGTGCATTAGTCAAGCAGACTTGTGCGACGGCACCGACGATTGTGGCGACGGATCTGACGAAGCTGCGAGTCTGTGCACCAATTTTAATTGCGATACTTTGCGTAGATTCCAATGTGCTAATTTCAGATGTGTACCGAGATATCAGTTATGTGATGGCATCGATAATTGCGGTGATGGATCTGACGAAAATAACATGACGCTTTGTTCCTCGAAGATTAAACCGTGTGACATCTTTACCGAATATCAGTGTGCAAATAAGAAATGCATCAATAAAACACAAGTCTGCGACTTTGCCGATGATTGTGGAGACAGTTCTGACGAATTAGGTTGTCATCATAACAAAGTTTGTACGGATGCAAATAAGGGTGGTTGCGAACATCATTGCATGAATCTCACCGACGGAGGATATATTTGCGCTTGTTATTCTGGCTTTATCATATCCAAAGAGAACAGAAAGAAATGTCAAGATGTGGACGAGTGTGCGACAGGAAATCATCAGTGTTCACAAATTTGTACGAATTTGAATGGAACTTACAGTTGCTCGTGCCACGACGGATTTAAATTATCAGACGGACTTTCTGGAGTATGTCGAGTGGAAAAAGAATTGGTGACCCTATTATTTGCGAACGGGCCAGAAATTAGAGCATTCACGTTGAAAGATAGAGAAGAAATGGACGTTATTAGCGAGGAGAAACGTATCGAAGCGTTAGATTATAATCCGCTATCGCAAATTGTGTTCTGGGCAGACAGTTATGATAAAACAATAAAGAGATCTTATATGATTAACGCTTTAAATGGGGAAGTAAAAACGGGATTCGCTCAGGATCTAAACATGAAAGGTAATGCTAAACCTACTGCTTTGGCGGTGGATTGGTTAGGTGACAACCTTTATTGGACAGAAACCGATAGAGCGGGCTCTAAACCAAAAGGTAGAGTTATGGTGGCCAAAACTGACGGACGGTATCGCAGAGCCGTCGTTAGTGTCGGTTTAGAGAGTCCGACCTCTTTGGTCGTCGATCCGCAATTAGGACGCATGTTTTGGTCCGATGCAGGATCCGCGCCAAAAATCGAAGTTTCTTGGATGGACGGTTCGAAACGCAAACCTCTCGTAACAGAAACCATCAGACATCCTGCAGGTCTTGCCATCGATTATGCAATGGACCATGCCTTATACTGGGTGGACACTAAACTTAATACCATCGAATCGATGCGACACGACGGATCTAACAGGAAAACAATTATAAAGGGTGAAATGCTAAAACACCCAATTTCGTTGGACGTTTTCGAATCAAATTTATTCTGGGTAACGAAGGATTCTGGAGAGTTATTGAAACAAGATAAATTTGGTCGTGGCGTTTCTGTCATAGTCCAAGGAGATTTAGTTAATCCCTCTTCTGTCAAAGGTAAGACTTCCTACTTTACCACAAGAAACTTGTTACAAATTTGTTATCAAATTTCAGTATATCATAACCTAAGATATAACACCTCTATCAATAACCCATGCCGAAACAATGAATGTTCCCATCTATGTTTGTTGGTACCTGGAGGTCATAGATGCACATGCCCCGACTCTGTAGTTTTACCGCACAGAAGTAAAGCGGAAATAACGTGCGATGCAGCTGCAGAACTTCCCAGACCCGCGCCAAAGGTTTGTGCTTGTCAAAATGGTGGAGTTTGTAGAGAGACCGACACATCAGAATTGATATGCGAATGCATGCCCGATTTTCATGGACAATTCTGTGATGTACACGTAGCGCACAGTAGATACCTTAACGGCTCCAACACTATAGCGATCGTGATACCTATCGTCGTGATATTTTTAGTTCTTGGTGCTGCTGTTGGAGTGTGGTTCTTTTTAAGGAAAAGGCCTTTGTAAGTTTTTTGTGCATATGTGGAATTCAACGACGGAATAATTTATCGATTATCAAATTTTAGTGGAAAAGCATCTGGTTTAAGCAGTTTAGCAAGCAGCCAAAGTGTATCGTTTAGACAAGGCAGTAACGTCGAATTTGGTAACAATTCGTTTAATAGGAACGGTGCCGGAGGTGCAGCTTTGGAACCCATGGACGTGTCTTACAGTTTAGATCCTACAAGCAACAAAAGTAGAGATTTTCATAATCCCATGTATGACGCAGTACAAACTAATCCAGAAGCTGTCGGAAATGGTAGTTCAGGTAAGAATTGGGGCCTAGGTAATCCTGCGCTAATTATTAGCTTTTAGCATTATACGAGGTTCCGATGGATCCAAACAAATTAAAAGGGGATACGTTCACGGAACCGCCTAGTGCAATAATAGCTCCGTCGAGTGTCACGCATAAGACCTCGCCTCAGGTGCACGTACGACATCGGGAACTCGATCCTGCCTCAGATACGGGCAAGGATACACAAAAACTAGTGGAAGAAGACTGCTGATATAGAAAGAAATATTCTATTGTAAGATTTTATCGGTTAGTGCTAGCTTATATTTGTTGATTTAGCAAATTCAAAACTTGCAGATCGTTAATTTTGTCCCTAGTCGAAGTTCCTTCGTAGTCATAACTTTATATTTAAAATCAAATAAAAAAATAAACGAAAGGACGGCGACTAGCGGCGATTGTGACAATGACGGCTAAATGGATCTTATAGCGGAGAACAAATTCTTTCAGGGAATACTGGTTAGTTATTTGTTTGTTTGTTTGTTTTTTTTTTGTAAAGTCCTTTTAATTTCCTTACTGTTAGTTATGATTTATTTTATGACGAAAGATAAAAAATGATAACCGAGTACTGCAGCTCTTTAAAAGGCAGGCATTAGCGTAATAAAAGAATATTTTTGTACTGCGGTGTTGGTAAGTGAATAACTGTGCGGTTAAAATCGGTGTAATTATTGAATGTTTATTTGTTCGTGAAAGCAAGTGCCATCTTAACATCGTAGAAGAAAATAAAATTGTAATTACGTCGATTTTATCTGGAACGAACTAATTTCCTAAAATTTTTCCACTTCGTAAGATGATCTATGTACATATAGAGAATAAGATAGTGTAAATGATTATTTTGTTTTAGTAACTCAAAAGCATATACGTGATTTTAAGGTTTTTTAAAAACTATATAGAGACTGCTTATTAAAACATTCCATATTTGTCAGCGTTGCTCTGTTTTAAGAAGTATTAATTAATATTATTATGTCTTACATTAGTTTTATTCGGGCAACTTTATCGATTATTTTAATCTATGTATTCCACAAAGAAGCGGTTCAAATGTTCATAATATTTAAAAATACCGTCCAAAGTAATAAAAATATCAATTTATTAGAATAATGACGAAAATGTACAGTAGCCGAAAGGGCTCAATTTTAAACAAGAAAAACATTAAACATTTTATTATGTAAAATATATTTTTATTATGCTTTTGGAATTTGAAGCATCAGTTTTCTAGTACAAAGAGTTTCAAAAACATATTTGATAGAAATGAGAATAATAAAAATATATTCTAAAATAAGCGCATGTACTTATTACATCTAATAGATTTTCCGACAAGTAATTATACTTAGCTTATCTTTGTATAGAAAACAGTTTGTTATACAGTTTTGGGATCAAATATCTACGTATTACAGTAAATAATATAAAATTTTGTTAATTAACATTTTTTGTTATAAATATAGTTTAAAGAATGAGTTTATGCTAATTATAATATGATTAAATCAATATTACCTTACTTTAAGTTTATCGATCGCTATACATTAGATCGAAACAGAATCACAACAGATTGCGAGCCAAAAATATTTTGACAGATTCTGAACTAATGTGCAGCGATTTTAAACTGACTTACCCCATATATCCCTTATCCAAATTTTACTTTAACAAACGACGTTTTATATTGCCCATATATCTCCTATTTTTTTTAATCTAAAAAACTATTTGAACGATCTCCGTAGAATATACGAGGGCCATTCAAAAAGTTTTGTAAAATTCTTTTGAAAAAACTTTTTGATCGGTCTTCCTATACTTTAAAAATTAGTACCGAAAACGTTTCGAACGACCCCTGTACATTAAAAAATTAGCATCCAAAACTTTAAGAATTCCCTGTATAATGTCTATCGCAATTTTAGATCTTATCTTAGATTGGATTTAAGATAAGATCTAAAATTGCGATAGGCATTATACGGGGGGGGGAATTCGAAAAGTTTTGGACGCTCATTTTTTAAAAACATTCGGGGGGTCCGAAAAAAATCCGACAAATTTGTGGGAAAAACTTTTCGAACAACCCCCGTATATTTTAAAATGTATGCGTCCAAAACTTTTCGAATTCTCTCGTATAATGCCTATCGCAATTTTTGATCTTATCTTAGATCCGATTTAAGATAAGATCGAAAATTGCGATAGGCATTATACGAGGGAATCTGAAAAGTTTTGGACACTCGTTTTTTTTAAACATACGGCGAGCAGTTCGAAGTTTTCGGATAGAAAATTGACAAGAAACTTGTTGAATATACATTCGTTTTTTTTTTCAAGTATACAAGGGCCGTTCGAAAAATGTTTTAGATTAAGTCTGGGATTATTTTGCACTTATTTAGTTTATACAATATGTCAATGTAAATACTCGCTTCTTATTCAACCTCTGCATTTTACTGACTCAAATTACAATTAATTTGTAAAATGGCTCGAAGCTGTATATTTCATGTTGTAGATAAATTTAGCACTAACTTATCCATTAATAATGGCAGAGATGTTTAGATTGTAATTACAAAAATTCGTAAAATAAAGAAATTTTAAATACTTATTGTAATACTTAAAGTAATTAAATTATTATAGAAATTGGGCTTCAAAGAAATAGTCATGTTAAAAAGTATTCTTTTAATAGGCACAACGTTCATGTGTTAATTCTTGCAACTATTCACATGAAAGTTCTGACGATCAGTGAAGCTTTTATTTTCACCCATAGTAAAGTTACATCTTAAGAAACACTAAGATTTCCATATTTGTACATATACTCACTATCAGACTTTTATTTTACTGTACAATTTAATTAATCTAATTGAAAGTGAGCTCATCAAATGTGAACCAAGAATAGGAATTATTTTGTATCGATCCACATTCAACGTCGATCAATAAAATTATTATACAGGATAAACTAATCTCATTTTAAAAAATGCAAATATGTGACAATATCGGAAAAGTCTACATATAAGTAAAACTACAACTACGAGAAATATTTACATAACACAGCAATAGAATAAATTATAAGAAATATTCCGAAGAACTCCAAATAATCACGCATAAAAATTTTGCATTAAAATACTACACCTTATAAAAATAACAATGAAAGTTTTAATAGTTGAAATGTGAATTTAAATGATTCACAACGTTTCTAGTGCACAAGTATGTTCTTCATAAAGTTTGCTCTATAAATTAACAAAATAAAATAAATAGTGATCTGTACACTTTCTTTACTATAGTACTTACAAATTAACACAAATGAAACCTACTGCTTTTTCCTCACAGCGGACCTCTTTTTTTTATCTCTTTTAAATTCTCAAATCTAGAACTTAGCAAACTAAGTTTTAATGCCTAAAACGATGATTTTTATAATTTTTATGGTGGTAATTGTGATGATTATTTCGATGTCTATTTCCCGAATTATAGAACAGGCGGTAACGTTGTGCCGGTCCATTTCCGACATTCCAATTTTTTGAGTTGTGATACTCCTAAAAATATTAAATATTATTTTCTCATTGTTTCATTGTGTCATATTATTTTCACACACAAATGTTATGAAAAACATGTTAAATCAATATTAATGCTAATACGGTCAAGATGGTGCGACAGTCTCGTTCATTGGAATATGTAATTAATTTCCACAATTCATTTTAACAATAAGCAATTCAATTAGTTAACTGTTACTGTTTTGTTACAAAGAAGCCAACCTAAAAATTCTTCCCTATTCAGATATAAAAAAAATGTACAGCCGCATCATATGGAAAAAATTCCAGAAAAAAGAAATCTCCAATTCTTCTGTCAATGCAGCACCATACCTGAAGCTATAGATAATGAGTACAAAAACAAACTGCAAATTGCTATATTACAAGAGCAATAGAGGAGGCATAGAGTCCCTAGATCAAATGTTATAGAAATACATGTGTAAGTACATACAGTAGATATGTGTATGTATATATATATATATATAAATGTCATATGGAACACACCTTACTCTAGAGCAGAGTTCACACTTATGTACTTTAATGCTGCAACAGTTCTGCGGCATTAAAATGCATGCATTCTTAGCATTCATATGTGGTACATTTCTTGTTGCGCATCGAAATTTTTGGGTTAGTCCTGTTCTATTTTGTTGCATTTCTTCAAATATTCTTAGTAACTTTAGTGGAGATTTTTGTCTAGCCAATAGTTACATACACATTACTTAATAGCAAATTAAGTTGGGAAGGAAATTACACTGACAAGTTCAGTGCACACACGATTACAGATCATGATGTCAAAAAGCTACACCATATATGAAAGCTATTGCAGCTTAACCTGCACTGGCATAACACTCACTCAGTGCAACCTCGCCAACTGACCACGAAATCCCAGTGTAATACAACAGAATACATTACACTGGTTGAGTGTGCAACAGTGCAACACTGGTACAGTCAACTGAATTGACTATAAGTTTGTAACGAATGTTTCAGTTCTACATGTATTTAACCTTAAACTTTAAACTGATTTTAATTTTTAAAGGTGTCATACATTTTGCTTCCGAGATTAATTTCACTTTTTAATTAACTCAAACAAACAAATTAACGTTTAGATTATTTACACAGTCAGAATGCCTCCAATTAAAAACATTTACGTTGACGAAAACTACATTTTTTACGATGCGTTGCAATGATGCCTTCGAAATTGCATTAATCTGAATGACTTTGCAATTTCTAGCGTGCGTTTTAAAAAATGCAGCAACTCACGAACCATTAAACCCATGGACATAAGTGTGAACCTCGTTTAACTCAAAGGAAAGAACAATTTTTAAAAGACAACATTCTTAACAGATTTTGCCAAATCTCTTTTACGCCCACACATGCAAAGAAAATTCTCAATGGGATCGTGCAAATCATTACAAATAATAATTGACATCCACGTACAGTACAAAATATGTGCATACGGAAAAAAACATTGTCATTTATGCTCTATCGATGGTGCTCCGGATCCATCTTGACCGTTTATGTTAGGAAATTAACATACTAGGGTTAACTAGAAAATAATTTTGTACCTGTATGGGATTATAATTAGAAGTATGGCCACCATTATTCATATTAGGTTTTGAATGCTTCGGTGCATGAATCTGATCCGTATTTTCTGCAAGAGTCCGTTTTCTCTGTTCTCTCTTTTCATTATTAACGTCTTTGTCTAATTGGGAACGTGTGCCGTTCCACGTAGTAACAGGAGCCGCATAACCGTTATGCGACATACGCAGCAACTCTGTCACCGTACTTGATTTTTTCTTATCTTCCGACGATGATGGTTCCGTGATGCTGTCTGTAGATGAAGACACTTTCCAATCGCACATGTTAGCTTTTGTTGAAATAACGTTTGACGATTCTTCTGAGCAATTCGACGAATCGTCCATATCGTACGGAACCAATTTTGTTGGCGTTTGCGTGCTATTGCTTGTTGCCGTTTCCACGTTTTGAGTGGGGCTTTTATTACTAGTTGTACTTGTAATGTTTGATACAGTAGATTTTAATGATGGTAAGTTATTTGATGAATTATTTTGAACTTTAGAAGTTGATGTCACCTTCGGCGACGATTTTAATTCGCCGTTAGTGGCGGTTGGCGACTTCGAAATGCTGTGTGTAGTAAGTGTACTCGACGGCAGTGGTTTGTTTTCTTTTTGAATGTTTTTGTCTGAACTATCTAGGTTAGTGGACGAATGCACTTCGGAATGATCAGAGTTACCATTTATCGAGAACGACACCCCATTTTGTCCTATTCCAACCGGTTTGTGAAACCTGGTAGGTGGCAGTGCTGGACCATATACTTTTACATTTCCGTTTACTTGACTAGTCGACGTCGGCGTCTCTTCTGTCTGTAGTTGTGTAATTGTACTAATGGTCGATGATAATTTCGTTTTACCCATTGTTTGTAGGAATGACGAATGTTCCAATTCATATAACATGACGTATGCATTTGTTCCAAAGACTGCTTGATGCGATATAGGTTTAACCTGTGGAACAAAAGACTATCATTTTTAATTTCACTTATCATTAAGTCTGTTCATTAACTTGCACTAGAATAGCCCGCTAAATTATAATGCACTATGCTATTATTGTTCTGTTTTATTTTAGAGAATTTGCAATCTTTACAATCAAATAAAACCCAATAACTGAATGAACATATTCGATAATTTTTTTTCATATTTTTGCTTGGCGTAATCCCGAGCGAACAAATGAACAGACTTATTTATATTTAAAGTTGTTATATACACTAAGCTTCAAAATATGACAAAACAAGATCTAAAATTATAAACACACGAGTACACAGCAGATTGATGAATCAACCAGTACAGAATTTATTATCGAACATATTTGTGTGGTCACAGGCAAGAAGAAAATAAATCAGTTATAGCGAGGTCACAAAATTATCGAAACTTTTAAATATAAATACAAATGTTACTTTTAAAACCATTCGTTTATCACATTTTTATTCATATAAACTTTGGTCTTTTAATCCAACGACAAATACATTTAATTTATTTAAGCAAGTACCTTAAATTATATAAAAATATAAAATTTGAACAAGTCGACGATCCTTTACTGCCCGTGACCTCAGATTTATTCTAATTCATTATAAACATATACAAATTATAAATGAGGGAATAATGTACATGTTTATAGTTAGTTACATCTCTGAATTTAAATCGAGCAAGTTATGTATAGGTATCGATAAACTAATCCTATCTTTTTTTTTTTTTTTTGGTTAAATTATTAGTATCCGAATATTATTTTAAAAGACATTATATTGACATTTCTGAGTATGTTGTGCAGTTTTTAATGGTGAAATATATCGAACACTACTGAAATCATTAAGAACGCTCAACGGACCGAGACGACCAATGTGATCTACAATTTAGAATTACTTAAGTAATAATATGGAGTTTTAGATTTCATTTATGAAATAAATGATATTATTTATTTTAATATGAAACATGTTTGTCCCATACTTTGTGATCATCTAAATGTTGGAATCTCTTGCTAAGGGATTACAGATTTCTTGAATCTAATGCAGTTGAGCCTTCATTTGTCTTGGTTTAACTGAAAAGAATTGCTCTAAAGAAATATTCCATCTATTAGAAGCAACTCGGGCCGTCCCTTATCCCTCTATGACCGTTTCAAAAAATTGCAGGCGTAAAACAAATTTCCTTAGCACACAGACACCATAAAACTGTATTGTATAGTCTACCGGCCAGCAGTTTCACCACTGGTCAATGGATGATTCAGTACATACTGATAACTGGATGTTTAATTGATGACGTCTCAAACAATTATTACTACTACAATCATAAAAATACAAACTATATGAATGAAATTGGTTAATTTTGAGCAAAATGTATACACTGTCATACCTTGGTCACAAATTGGTCTTTTTGTCCTTCAATCACAAAGAAATTTTGAAATTCCTGCAAACTACTTCAAAATTAGAATTCATCTAACTAAATGATTTTACAAACCCACCAAAAGATCAAATACAATAAGTTGGCCCTCTTTTTCATCTTAAATCTCCACAACTATTAAAAAATATAATTCATACTTACTAAGCTATCGTCAAATTGATAATAACTTCCTGAAGGAGCTTGAGCTATGGCAGTATAATGACCGCAATTCACCGTTGGACCCATGTGCGTAACAAGGGCCACTAATTTATAAACAAGCGAATTCGTAGGTCGTCTCCGAACGTATCTAGATAAATCTAAATTTTGTCGAAACTGTATGTGTTTGGTTATTTTATTGTTGCTAATTGAAAAACGTTTTAACTGGATACAAAGAACCATGGGCGCTCTCTCAAGAGAAAACTGTTTCCAGGCGGGGACCTAAAACATCGACCGTTTACAAATCGAATAAATTAACAAGGGCACGTACCTTTTTTTTACATGCTTCGCATTGATACGAATCGTCGTCTAATTTTTCTCGGGAAAAATATAATTCTAATGCCTCGTCGAGCGTCTGTGCTTTCCTAATGTCTAATAAAACATCTTGAAAATGTTGGAAGGTAGTGCTCACGTTGCCGCATTCTAAACATCTCACGGCCGATCGAAGGTAACCGCCTAATATTTGATTCAGCGGCGTAGTTTCTTTTGTTCGCGAGTCGAACTCGGTGTGATTTTTGAAACGGTTAAGATATGACTTTTCCATTGCCTCGACCAGGTATCTTAAAAATTCGTGCGCGTCCTCCTGCCTTCCTGGCAGAAGGTTTCTACACAACAATCTTAATTTATTATAAATTAAGTATGGACGGATTGAGTTAGTATTGCGTTGCTGTGAATCCTGCAGCGTTTTGCGCATAGCACAAATTATACATGGGCTTCCTGCTGAAAATGGATTTTAATATTAATTAAAAAATATATAGGTACCTATGCGAAGATTTTAAACAAAATATACAAAACCATAATTTAAAGCAGTATGGTTTCGTAACATGGAATTGAATTTATAAAAGTTACTCCTACAATAAATTTAAATCATCTTATTTAAAAACAAATGGAACATGTTTTTAAATGGATTTTACAATGAAGATTGTTTATAATCTTTTCCAAGAAATTCACATAAGTAAACGAACCTAGAAGAATTTTTTTGAAATTCTCACTTTAATTTTAAAAAATAGTTTTGAATTGATAACCGAGAAATCCACAAAGTACGTATTTAAATCTAACTTCCACTAATGACATTAGAAGCTCATATAATTAAGTAGCTCTTGGATCGTTACACTCTACTTCATCACTTTCTTCAACTGTATAATGGTCGCATCTTATAAAGTTGTTAATAAAACCACATTCTTTACAGTAAAATTCTCATGAATTTTTAACAAATTTTGATTCAATAATTTACGCATATTACAGGTATAGTTATACAAGCGTAACTTCCGAAATTCTGGGAATTGCAATTACTAGTTTGAGTTCTCACTCATAACATCGTTATCATTGGCACTGGTCTTTTCTTCTAAATTTATGATAAGAGCATTTGTTACATTGCCCATGACAGAATGTAAAAACACATATAGCTTATCCAAACTTATATGATGTTCACGTCATCAATAAAAGGGTTACTAGATGATGACGTTTCAGTGCTGTAACCTCGTACCTCGTATTTTGACAGTTCTAATAAATTGTAGTATTTCTTTATACCATCTAATATGTGTGCAAGTAAATCATCTATAGAATATGTCACTTTCCAAACTTTAAACCGAATTACAAATAAACAATCTAGTAACTTTTTTTGATAAAGTGAACATCGTATAGGTTTGGATAAGCTATAGCAACACATATTACACGAAACAAATAGCCGGAGAAATTCGACACGTAGCGACAAATCTTTAGAGAAGTCATGCCGGTCGTACAATATTTCTAAAATTTGCACATGCAAATTATATTAAGCTTCATAACCTCGATTTCAATTCTTATTATTCCAAAAAGAAAAAGGCATTTATTACGTTGAAGAGTTTCATCATAAATATTTTTAAAAAGCCAGAAATACATTTAACCGTCCCAAGCATGACAACAACACTATAAGTTAGGTTAGATCACTGATAATTTTCAAAGTAAAAAATGCATTGTTTTGTAAACACAAGCACATGCTTTTGAAATTAACCATATCTACTAATCGATACGTAACAATTGTTGTAATATATATCGCAAATCTGTAATATTATCAAAACTTTACCTGCATCTTCACATTCTGCCATATGTTGCTTCTCAGAAATAAGCCAATTAACGAGAGCAGGTACGTGAAAGAGTGCTTGTAAAGTCGAATTAAGATAACAAGTGTTGCCCATGTTAACCATTCCAGCGCCGACCGACCAATCTGCATTATTCCATCCTAACTGGACCGATTTTAAAGGATACAATTCACATTTGGCAGCGGTTAAGTTTTCATCTGTACCGCTCATATTTTCTATCTTACTTTGTTTTTGTTTACTAGAAAAAAGTAACGATAAATATTTGGGTTTGCTAAATTAAATTACGGCTACCTTGTTTCCGACGAATCTGGCGACTTTAATACGATATATTTGGATTTTAATTTATCGAGCACGGAACTTTGATAACTACCAGCAGCTTCAAATTCGATATTCGAAAGAAGAGCCTTTTTGGTAGAACCGGCTATTTGCGAATTCAAGGAATCATTGCAATTGTTTTTCGATAACGCAGTGCGGAGCGCCGCGTTTATGGGATCCAACGTAGATGCCGGCATTCCTGCAATTTCACACGTGCAAATACCATTATAAACTCCGCGTTGTCGGTGACCACCTACCGTATTGCGCAGGGTATATTTACGATATATTAGCACAGAATAACAAAATAATTCACTAATTTTTATGCTGCAAGTCTTTGATTTATAGCGACGTTGTAATCGATCTCATAATCCCGTATTCTTTTCAAACATACCAGGAAATATCGGACGACCAAAACAGCAAGTTTCATTATTCAACAAGATTTAATACGATTGTACGCCGATAACGTAGTGCGCATGCATCTGCGCCTCGAGGCAGCGCGACTACGACGAGCTCTTTTCGTATTGAACTGCCAACAAATTATGAATTAGAATTGTTACAATAATAATTCGATTTTGTAATAAGTAGATACTATTTTGGTTCCGGCGGTTTATGATCGTTTGCCGAAAATGACGTTAGATTTGTTTTTTTCCGTATGTCGATAATAAAATAGTTTCGTACTTACTTAATTAAATATCGCTTTTTATTCATATACCAACAAACCCTAAAATGTATTTGTATTAAACTTAACGTTTCCTGGAATGACATAAAAAGTATTGTTTCTATAATTAATCGATATTTAAAAATAACAGCAAAATGAAAATAAATTAACTACGCCCTCTACTTTCAATGTGGAAAACTAAATTGAAATTTTAAATATTTTTAAAAAACAAACTTTAACGAAAATTTTTTATCGATTTAAATGCGTTTAGTTTATCATTTCTCGTCCTATTATACTTAAAAAACAAGTTTTCAAGTAGTTCCGGACTAGTTCTAACGAATCAGATTTGGTCAAAATTCTTCCAAAACCATGGACGATCTTTTTTCGAGATTTTACGATTTAAAAATTTTAAATCGACAGAAACGTACTTAGATTGTCATTTCTTGCATTGTTAATCTCGAAAAACTACTTTTCAACTAATTCCGGACCTGTTCTATGCGTAGTAGGTGGTGTCATTTAATCGAGATTATAAAAAACTTTAATCTATTTAAACGCCGGCAGTTCCTTATTTATTGCTTCGTAATACCTAAAATGCGAGTTTTTTAATCATTTTCGACTTGTTCTGAACGTTACGGCTCAAAAGCTGGCGGTCAAAATTTTGCCAGAAAAAAATCGCTGATAAGGGATTTTTTCGAGATTTGGCAAAAATTTTTAATTGCCGGAAACTCGCTTAGATTGTCATTTCTTGCATTGTTAATCTCGAAAAACTACTTTTCAACTAATTCCGGACCTGTTCTATGCGTATCAGGTGTGGTCAAAATTTTGCCAAATCCATGGACATGTTTTTTTCGATAGTTTACGAAAATTTTAAATCGATTTAAATGCGTGCAGTTTGTCATTTCTTGTCTTATTACACTTGAAAAATGAGTTTTCAAGTAGCTCCGTACTTGTTCTAAACGAATCAGGTTGGGTCAAAATTTTATCAAAACCTTGGACGTGTTTTTTTTTTCGAGATTCCGAGAAAATTTTAAAGCGACGGAAAAGCGCGTAGTTTGTCATTTTTCGTTTTGTTGTACATTAAAATTTAATTTTCTCACCTTGCACGGACCCATAGATCATACATAAATTATAAGCTGTAGAAACCAATTTAAAAACGAGAAAGCGAGTATAGGCAGGTGCCTATAAAACCTATAAAAGTGTAATACATATAGGAATAGTGCGATTATGAAATTTCAATTTTCTGCACAATTTTTATTATTTTGTAGACCAAACACATGTACAATTTAAACATTCGAGTATGTAGTATTTTAAATTTGAATTGACATAGAGTACATTAAGCTCGATAGGAATGGACTGGTCAAAATAGGTGATTGCAATACGTTAATGCTTAAGCTTTATAGTATCACAACGATTAGACAGTTTTGGAGATCAGCAAAATAAGTCATGTCAAATTGATTGCCATAAGTTAATATATAGGTAGATGCATGATATGTATCCTTAATGTTTACTAATAAGTGTGGTTTTAACAGAAGTACTATTTTTGTACATAATTAAGTTAAATAGTCATACCACTAAATGGTATAGTGTTATCTAGAATATACAAGCGAATACATTCAATACCTACATTCAATATTTAAATGGGGTACCTACGGTACTTAAAAGATACAAAAATTTAAATATTTATTGTCTTATGCAAACGCAAGTACCTATAATAAAGGTAATTAAATGATTTGGAGCATAATCGGTTGTTTTGTGTGTATAATTTACTAGTTTCAATTAACAACATTCCAAAATGATTTTTCGCTCTACCAAAATAAGTGGCTTAACAGAATCCAAGCCTTACAGAGAGTTTTTTTTTAAATGTTCGTATTTCCTGAAATCACTTATAATGAACCGCAGAAAACAATTAGGTAGCTATATTTTATTCAGAACAACATCAGGAACTCGTCACATTGGTTATTTAGTTAAGCGAACTACGATCACCCTGTGATTAATTAAGTGGGATAGATAGTGGTAAAGCGTAAACCTATTCTTTAGTAAATATTTTAATCCAATAAGTGTCAATTAGATTGTCCAACATTACAATAAGGGCACATTTGTAGTACGTAAGTTCTTGTCGTCAAACATGTTGCTTTCGACGTACTTATTATGGCAAAATGTCTTTACATAATACTTATAATGAATTACCCTGTACATACAACATGTGTAAGTATTAATTATTTACAATAACTTGTAGTAGGTATACTGTATGTTTATGCATAAGTTTTTTGTGGGTAAGTAGGCTATATGCAGATGTAGTACCTATTTTATTACCATTTGTTTTTTTTATAACTATTTTTATTTAATACGCGTTTTTATTGTTTTTGTATATTATTAAAACAGAATTAAAAATTGCGTTACGACTTTAAAAATGTGTTTAAAAAGTGCTTAAATGCTTTATTTCTTTGCAAGTTATTTGATTTTATAACAATGAACTACCTACTTCACTACTAATGTGCCCTAAGGTGTGAGCAAGCAAGTTAAAAAATGCATCGAAGAACAGGTATTAGTTGTTAAATTAAAACAATAACGAAAAGTTACGAAAAATTGTCAAAACAACAGTTAAAGCACGCCTTTAATTGGGGACTCGCAGAAAGGCAGTAAGCAAGGACATCATCGTCACAGTTGCACCTATTATTCAAAATGGGGTACCTATCGATTCAGGATGATATAGACGTTTAAACATTAATTGGGACGTAAAAAGTAAACATTTAACTTGAATTTAAATTTACGAAGTTTATTACCCATAGATATATAAGTTTCACAGAATAACAGAATATAATAAATATGAACGATGGCTACGCTCAGTGTTAAAAAAAAAAGAATACCTATATATCCTATATACCTATATAAAGTGGCACATATTACCACTACTGTTGAATGAATACTGACTTATAAGGGAAAATTTTTCAACTTTTACAACATTATAGATATGACAGAATTAATACAACTTCTTATTTAAAGTTTAAATAGTGGGTAGTAAAATATTGTAAAAGAAATTTCGAATTTTAATGAAATCCATTTTAAACTAAAACAAACATTTACTTATTTCAATGACAAATTACATACGTTAGATCAGATTTTAAATTTTAACTGTTGCAATCCACAAAGCTATCTTGCTTTATTTAATTTAAAATTTAAATAGATGATTGGTATGTATTTAGGTACAGGCGGCCAGCATGTAATGCATGCGCCCGAGGCGATGGAAAAACGGCCCAGCAAGTGATCATGATCATGAATAAAGGGATCTTGTGCTCCATCCAAGGGATCCATCGCCTCGGCCGCATGCATTACTTTTCTGGCCGCCTGTAAAATTTCTACAAAATCCACGTGTTACTACTACGAAATCTGTACGTTTTATTAATGTTTTGATACTATATAGTTTAAGCACAGATAGAAGTCGCCCAATAAAGAGTGCAAGAATCTCAGACAAAAGACCAAAATTCAAATTTCGGATCGAAATTATCTGATGTAACGGTCGTTATACGCTGAAATTACCTGAAACAAGAAAAGAAAAACTATCAAGTATCAAAATATTAATAAAACGTACAGATTTCAATCACGAGTTATTTTTGTTAGCCCAAAATTTATTAAACCAAACTAAAAAAATTTCTTTTAGGGTGTTTTTCGTTTTATTTGATCGCGTTAATTTAAGTATAGCTCACAGTTAAGATTTATGTTTTAAAGTCTAATCTTTAACTATCGAAGGCTTCATTATATAAAAAAACTAAGTGCCTAGAATAAATAAAGTATAATAAAAATTAATTTCTTTCGCGAAACAAACTTTTATTGGACGGATCTGTATTAAGAGGGTTTTTTTTGTAATTTTCATAATTTTCACCATCGCAGTTAATCTTTTACTATTATATTAAATAGGTAAATAGTCACTTTACCTGCTTTTTGTTCTTTGATAAAATTAAATCCACTTTTAAATGTCAGGGCTACTACAGGTATGTGTTACATTATAGTTATTTTCTTTCTGTGGCAGGTATCATATTTTATTCAGCTTCCGTAGAAATTATTCGCCTTCGTATTATTTTTAATCCTAATTTACTTCAACAAAACTTCTTATGCCGATCGGATTTATTTTTGTTTCTGGACGATAGCAAAAAAATAAATAAAAAAATAACAATTACAATGTAAGAATAATCATAAAAGAAGAAATAAGTATACAGTTTATATGATAAAAATAATAAATTACTTACGTAATTATTATCTGTCTATTATTATTAACGTCCTATATTCGCAGCCTAGTATATACAATAAGCAATTTTAAGCCTGATTAACGAAATACTTGCAGAGATCTGTGGGTAATGAAGTCCATAAATTCCTAGGGAACATGAACGTGTGTAAAAAAATAAATTTCACTCCAAATAAAATATTTACCTATATGTGTACATTTTAAAACAAACAAAAATAATAAACATTCTCATTTATTTTGAACCAACAAAAAATAAAAGTCCACGATTGTCTGCAAGATGGATTACGATTTGATGATTTAGTGTAACTTATATGTACTTATAATGTAAGCAATGATCAATTCGTTCGAGGTGTTTGTTTAACTGTACAAAAATAGTTGGTGCAATGGAATCCTTAAAAATTAATTAGGTTCGTTCTTTTAAATTGTTAATAAATACAGAAACCTCGCTACCAGAATTTAAAATTAATTACAATATTATTAGTATAACTTTGGATATATGTATTTTCATTTTTCGGTTAAAATAACCACGACAGAGAAGTCCAGATCGACATGCTAAAATGTCTAGGTAGGTACAGTGCAATTTTTAGGAAGTTACGTTACATATCGTTCGAATTGAACGAATACAGTTAATAGTTATTAATATTAACGATTTTGTGTCTGTAAATATACTTATGTACACTTATAAAATTTACTTGTTTAGTGCGTTTGCTAATATTTCAATTATTGTACATTACTTAGGTAGGGTAATACTATAGATAACGAAGCACATTTTAAAGTTTGGTATTTTTTTAGGAATGTTAAAAAAATACGTCGATAAGAATTAATAAAGGAAACTTTCGACAACAATTGCGTAAACTTTACACAAGTAACAAACATAAACGGTCGTATAACAGGCGTTCAAAAAATCTTTCGGTCTTGATTGGCCGTAGAAAGATAAAGGCACGTCTTATTGTTAGCTTAAATCATGTCGTAAATTATTTCCTGTCGTGTCAGCGATAAAATTATTTAAACCAAGACGTGCCTTTATCGTCACAGGTCTTGCGGTTGTCACGGTCAACCAAGACCGAAAGACCTTTTAAACACCCTTTACAAACAAGGATTAGGTTTAGTAATTACTAAACCACGAGTTTTGCTTGATCTAAATCAGACATGTAAGTACCTAAGAAGTTGTTTTACGCTAATTGTAAGAAAGGACTTCAATTGGTTATAAAATATAAACAGACGTTCGACCAGCTCATTTCTCGAAAAAGTTCAAACAATAGGATAAAATACAGCGAACATCGAACACACATATAGAAAAGTAGTTTGTTTGGTAGAAAAGTTTGAAATATACAAATGTGTTCGGACAAATTCGTAAGCTCATCTGCTCAACGGCAAATAGCTAAATATGCATATAAAAATATTTATTACACTAATACACAAATATGTACAACAGTAGTTAATGTGTGAATTTAGCGTGTTTGCGAATTTGTCCGATACAGTAGTTGATGAAACTTGTAGAAAAAATAGAAGTTACACGTATAACGTTCGCCATCGAGTTTAAAGAATATTGATGTTATTTTTGGGCAAATCGTAACTTTTGCTTTTTTACAAACTCTATCGCCACGCGATCTCCAACTCGTGACTCCAAAGTTTGCAGAATGGGATGATCTGCAACAAAATTCAATAATACGTAATTTATCGATCGTAAGCCGAATAAATAATTGATTACTTTTTTGGTGTTGCTGCATCAATATCAATTCTACCGGTTTTAAACCGTGAAAATTCTCTACTCCAGTTCCCATGTCGGCAACTCCCGGAATACTACCCAAAGCGAGGAAAGCTTCGCCCGCAAAGTCGTTCGCAGTCAACACGTCGTGATCCATAACGGTGAAAGCAATCATCGCGTTGGGAGATCTACATTGCTCCAAAGACACGCTGAATTCAAAACATTCGTCGAATATGGGATGAAGCGTTTTTTTATGTACATTTGTTTGTTGTTCGTTGCAATGCGGAAATACCCTGTGCGGTAATAATTCTATAATAACGAATGGATCGCTGAAACCGTTTGGATCCAGCGGTATAATGTCTCTGGCATGTAGTACCTAGAATACCTGCCACTTAGCATTTCACAAAAATAATTCAATAACAACGGCAAAGTACCTCGACGCAGAGAGAGTCGTGGTTAAAATAAGCTCTGACCGCCAAAATTCCAAACGGACTTGTCGTAGTGCCCAGTTGCTCTTGAAGTCTGTTACCGTAAAAGATTTCTATCAAATCTTCCGTGTTAGTCCTGTGATATAGCAGTCGTTGTTCGACATGATAAAATGTCTCGGAATGTAAAATTTCCAAAGGTAAACCAAGCCCGTCGGCGTGGAAAAACTCGACCATTAAATCTAAGGCCGCGTGCAAACGATCGTGGAACATAACGGACATTTCTTCGCCGTTAGCACTTCCATCCATTTGTTGGTTTAATTCTTTCAACGAAACTTCCCACACCTACAATAAATAAATGCAATGCCTGACCATTGTTTTTTCGGCCTTAAATTCGCCTTAATCAGAAATTAAAATTGCGTACGACCTCAATTGAGAAGTCGCGGTGATCGTCGAGCGCTCACTTCGTCAATTAAAAATTTGTAATTTTCTTGTTCGTGTCCGATTTAAGGCCGTTATATATTATAAAATTTCTTTTGTTAGGAACATAGAATTTCGTTAAAATGTTAATGTAAATGTTCTTTTCAATAATGTAATTTTGAATACGGCCCGATTACTTCCAAGAATTGCGCGATTCGTTTCGAAACTGGAGAGTCCGTCTGTTAAACGTCTCAACTACGAAGATTGAAAGTAAGGGATCAGTGGGTAAGCAAACTTGTTAATAGATTTTCATATCTGCAATAGGACGTGAGATCGTACGATCGAAAACCGTCTACAACCCGTTACTGTTGCAAAGCTAGAATGTAACTCGATAGGACGTATCAACCGTGACAACGGTTGTTTGCTGATTCTTGCTATCCAGATCATCGATTAGAAACCGCCGTTGACAATTGATGTAATGCCGTTCATACATCAGCTTGTTTGTCATCCCCTACTGTCAACGCAACATCCTCATAATTTAGGAGCGTAACCGGCTCATTGCCTTTAAGCGACACCGATCTCGACTGACCTACCGTAATTATTTTGCTTGATGATGCATCCCGTTCTCGATATTCTTCGTTTGCTACTAATATAGTTTGGATATAACTTTTAGAGATTTGTTTTATTTCGTTTCCTTATTATTGTTAGACGTCCGCGCGCATATCTACATGTTCCTGGACAACCGCAGTATTTATTGCAACTACCCATATTCTCCACCAGGTGAGCAATGTTCATCAAATTTAGCGCTCAAAAAAAATTAATTATTGATCGAAATCGAACGTAATTACATCGTACATCATTTTTGAAAATGGTGTTATAACGTTTATGAACATTAAATCGCCTGAAAAACGTGATCGCGATACTAAAAATACTTTTCACTGGACGTTACTTAAACTTTTTATTATTTATTCATCTTAAGTATAACATAATTTTAAGAACTGTGCCCATTTAAAAAAAAGTAGAGAAGTGTAATATAATAGTGTTGCACACGGAATTTGTTCGACTGCTTACTCAACATAAAGTATGAAAGCATAGAGCAATTAAATATCTAATACACGGTGCATTCAAAATGTTCTGAAATTGTCTCTGTGTACGTACAAGTGTGACGCTATCCCCATTTCCACCATCTACTTATTGTTGGTAGGCATGAACCTGCTCTACAGTTATAAAAGTTTCATAGCATTCCTCACACGATATTTTGAATAATTTAATTAATTTAGTGTCGAATAACATAAATTTACGCAAAAAATAAAGAAGATTATTAAGGTGTGAGAGAGGCGAGGTAAGGGCGAGAAAGGTGTGAATAGTTTTCGTTCTTTTTTTGGAACTTTTCACTCGTGCATCGTGCATATGTCCTTCCCCACAGGAAGATGCAAAGATGTTGCACCAAAATTGTTCTTGTTTTTAGATGACGGACCTCGTTTTGATGGTCAAAAACGAATTAGTATATATTACTTAACAATATTCGCCGTTTATTGAATAATACAGCGTGCGCTGACTCATGAAGTGGTATAATTTTTTGGCGAATTCACTCAAAATAGCTAACAATCGGGACTGGTAGATGTTTTTATGTTTTAAAATAGGCATTTTACCCTGTGGATGTTTTAAAACATTCGTGGTTCACATACGTACCGTTCGGGACGTAGGGGTTAAGGGTCAGTTTTTCAATCGCAAGATTAACTTTGACCACCATAGAAACAATTGTATCTAATAATAATTTTTATAGCGATTGCTCGATGGTCAAAGTTAACTGATGATTGAAAAATCGGCCTTCGGACGATGCTTGCAAATTAGTGACGATGATCAATCATGCCCTTTACTTACCGGATCCTGTAAGCTTTAAAAACACATTACTTACAAAGAGGACTATACTTTCGTGTCGTTTAGCCCCAAAACGTGCACAGAGAGAGAGAGATAGAGAATGAATGTATTTTAAATCGCGAATACCTAATACAATTTTAATTTATCTAATACTTCTAAATTTTATTATCGTTACTCACTGTATTTGATAACTATATAACTATTTAAATGAAAATGTCTCACCTCGAAAAGCGCTCTTTGGAAATTTTGTGGGAGTAAAGCAACGTTTAAGGCAAGAAAGTGATTGTGCAGATAATCGAAGAGCGGTTCGACGGCTTGACTTGTAGGTAACGTATCCGGTGACCAGGCTAAATGGAACATGGCTTTCCTTAGAGCTTCCTGCATCTGCGGGCCGATTCGCTTTAAAATGTCGGTCACCTTCACTTGTAACTGTTTTAATGTTGCATCCAGCTGGTTTGTCAGAATAAGGCATTGCGATTCGGGAGCGATCGATTCTAATGTTATAAAATCGAAATAGTTTTCTGCAATAAAACGTTATGACATTTCGAGCAGGACGCGAGTGCCGTTTAATGACGGCACAAGTGATGGAAACGTATCGCTTACCTAACAAAGACGTGAATTTATGTACATATTCTATATTATTAGCTGCAATACACGTATCGTCAGAAACTCGAAACGGACCGGGCCGGTCAAAGTATCCGATTTCCATGAGCGACTGATAAGCTATATCGGAGTACATTAGAGCGGCCGAACAAATGCAATCCAATAATTGAGATAATAATAGTACGGAAGATGCTTTAGGCCACTGTAAGAGTCTCCAAAAGTCTCGTAATTGACAAAACATCACAACCACGTCAACAGCCGATGAGCTGTGTTTCACTAATTTTTCGCTGTCGCAAGGTTTTTGTAGATCGACGGCAATACGTACCTAAAATAAGTGTTATCAATTACTTACGTAACTTGAACGTTACGAGCAATACCCTTTGAAGCGCTTTAGTTTTACAAATTGCCAGCCAACAACTTACGGAAGGTTCGAACCATTCGTGACAGCGTACCAAATTAAGTTTGTGGTCGCCGCCCGAAGGCAGATTTTGACTAAAAGATGCTATATCTTTGATTTCTAAATACACCGCAAATATCAGTCTGCTATACGCTGCATCTGGATGTTCGTTCTGATTCAGAAATGAGATTACTTCGTCTGCTAGCAGTTTGTCTAGCTGTTTGAAGACCACGCTAAAGTATGGTATTCCATTTGTGCTGAAAAATAAAATTTGCACTGTCGTTAATTTATCGGCGTAATATTTACCCTTCAAACAACGGATGGTAATAGGAAAGACTATGTTGTAAATTAACGTAAATTTCTGAACAAAAGTCGACAAATGTGCTGTTATACTCGTCCAACGACATAATGATGGATCGTAAGCCTAAAAACCAATCGGGAGTTCCTTTCCTTAAAGCGGCCACTATTTCGCCACGGATTTCTTTGTTAAACGGGCAACACTTCCAAAACGATTTCTGCAAAACGTCTAGTTATAGAAATGTTTAGGTGTACTTATTAAATGATTTACCATATTCGATAAATATGCCAGACACCTCAATAAATATTCTAACCTAGATAGCGATGGAGGATGTAGGGCAGGAAACAATTGTCTGTGGTGTCTTATTTGCAACAACCATCTATCTGTGTACGAAAAGAAAAAGAAAACATTGATGGCGCGCGTAATTGATTTCGAAAGCGTTATAGGTACCCAGCATCGACGTGAAGTATTCGGCGAGCCAAATCTCTTCTTCTCGCGACAGAGAAGTTGTAAGCCACGCGTGCTCTAAATCGGTGAGTAATTGCAGCATCCAACGAGGATCTAGAGGATGGTGTAGATAAACCTTTGCTGCTGCTACATAACGAGCGAGAGCTTTTTGCAATTCGGACAAATCGCCTGAAACAGCAGACGCAGAAATTTGTAGAGTCTTCCTTTTTGGATTAATTAAGATGGATACTAATTAAACTAATCGACTAACGCTGTTTAGACTGCATTTTTTTAATGGTCGTTATTCGTTAAAATAAAGGGCGTCGTCCGTTGCTTTTACGACATTTTTCTGGGCAAACATTTTAATTTCCGGCTCCACAAACCAGCAATAAGCTAAAACGAATAATACCGACTTGATTCTGAATTTGTCTCGTCTACTATTCCATTCCTATTCTCGCCCCTTCATCATACCTCGCATTGTGCATTTGATAAATTCGTGTCTTCTTAATCACTCCTTTCCTAGTATCTACATGGAAAAGAGCAATAGCATTACCTTTGCCTAAAAATTCGAATTCTTCCGAATACAAAGACCTTCATCCTATTAACGCACTTCCGTTATTGTTTAAAATACTGAAAAAGGCCATAGAAACTCAATTAAAAATCTATTTAGAAACCAAATTCCTAAAATTCAATCTGACTTCCGTCCGGTTCATATTTGTTAAGTGACACGAGTTACAGATGACATAGGTACTTGTTACTGTTTTAGTTTTACTTGATTACAGTTCTCTTTTGATTGCAATCTTAACGTTCGCTGACCTTTCATCTGATGCAGTGCAACTTCTTGTTAGTTATTTAATTGATAGAAGCCAGGTGGTTAAAATTGACGGTTCTTATACTCGACTTCACGACCTATTACTCAAGGTGTTCCTCAAGGTTTCATACTTGGACCATTCTTGTACATAATTTATATCTAGGTTTTCCATAAACACTTACTCAACTGTAACGTCCCAATGTATGGTTTATGTATGATTTATGGCCCGTCAATCACTTACGATCTGTCTAGGCAAATACAGAGGGTACAGAATTCATGCATTGGACTGAACATGTTTCATGTTTATTTATTTATTTAATGCCCATCGTATTTTAGCCTAAAACGTAGTGTGTATTCCAACGTTATCGAATTAATATTTTCGGGATATCGTTAAAAGTTTATTTTTTATATACTTGCTAAAAGCAAAAGAAATTCGGACGATACAAAATCATCCGAATTGCCGTTAAAGGCAATCCAGTTAGTGGATGAAGATGTAGTAGGTATTTACGATACGTTTTCGACAAATTTAAATCGACTCGACATTAGAATCGAAATGAATTGAAGTCTGGCTCAAATCGAATTAAAGAAGTAGAAGTTCATTAACGTCGACTAAACACCGTTCGTTTAAGTCGACGAGGTTTCGTCAAAAGTTAAATAAAGTTCCGCGTTAAAGAATTAATTTAAAATCGAATAAAAATACTTACGTACGAAGAAATTTGATAACGGTGAAATTGGTACGAAAATCACGTCGAAAACGGTTAACCGCCTCGCTCGTCGGACGAACAACAAATAATGTGTAAAGCGAAATTCAAATCGGCAAAGTAATGTTAGTTATCAGTATTAAAACGGGCGTTTTACATATTATGATGGTTTGGACGAAAAACGATTTAATTTGACCTTTTAAAAATATTTAATGTCGATAACGAATTATATTGTAATACTGCATATTGTGTTTATTTCACTTATGACACAGATAAATTCCGGAAAAATAGTTGAACGATACCACCTTTGTAGATATCATAAATGCAAGTAAATCCGTATTCACGTTGATATAATGTAAATACCTAATATAGGCCAAACTATGTAAATTAACGATAAATTGATGTTAAATTCCATCCATGCGTAATCGGCAGAATATTGGAATTCTATTTTCGTTACATAATCATCGTAATACGCGACACAATGGTTTATCCAATAATTATCGTTTATGTCGTAATGGATTCGATAAAAACGTTCAATAAATACCTTGAACGGCATGCTGATGTAATATGGTGAGTGCCGGTCCCGGCAAATCTCCGGGCCACGTCCAGCTTTCTTCGCTCCAGTTCCTCAATTCGTAATCGACAAAAATTGCGTATAAATTCTCGTGTTGCCTCACTTCGGTCCAATTGTCCTCCTCCGAGATACCTCGATCTTCTCTGGTGGACAACCACATCTTCAACCGAATTCTACCTTGCACGGAGCTCCTTTGCGATCTCGCTTCCAATTTGAACCAAGCTTCTAGTCCGGTGGATGGAATATCAGAAAGGGGGACGGTAACACAGCCTAAGAAATCGTCTTGAGAACTCTGTCTCGCCGACTGACATACTTGCTTGAAGAAGCGGCCTAAACCGCGAACACCCCGTACTTCGTTTAACTTGCTAACCGCTTCTAATACTGAACTTTCGTCGTCGTGGTCCCAGATATCTAAGTGTAGTGAATCGCTGCTTATGTCGTCGATATCGCTAAAATTCAACGTTGTAATTATTTATCGATACCCACACATCAAGTGCAAATAAACAATCGAATTATATATTTGAATTGAAAAAATACCTGCATCCGAGTAGGTTACTTTAACGTTTTCAAAAAACGATTTGAATAACGTTGCAAATGGTAGTAGATTCTCATTTTTGATTCTAAGGCGTAGAATTGCCAAAATTAATTATTTTAATGAAGTCAACGATTTTAGCGACAATTTGAACAACTACATCCGTTTTCGCGATTGCAGACAAAGCATTCACTCGCACATCATCACCATAAAATTTCAGCCTCCTTTTGGATTATTTATTCACCCTCATCGAGGACTTGTACACACTCGAGCATTATTTTTCGCACGAACACACAGAAGCCCACGTACGAAAATGTCGTGTGATATTTATTTTATGCGCGAAAAAATCTCCCAAAACTATTTACGGTTAATATTTATTTTACACTTTTTTGTTCATGTATTTTATAAATAGTGCGTCCCAAATTTCTTATAGTTAATGGTAGAAATTTAATTAAATGGGCAATGTTGCGCAGTTTTGAGTGTCGATTTAGATTTCGTTTAGAAAAATTGACAGTTCCGAACGGTTTAAAAGTTATTCCGAAAAAAAACTGAACATTGCGATTTTTTTTAAAAGACAATTATCTCCGTAATTATAAAAAACACGAAAAAATGTTTAATGTAAAAGTTGATTGATCTGATGAGGTAAATTTCAAAATGTGATCAAAATAAAATTCGATAGCGATTACGGCAACTTTCTTATCTTAAATAGACGCCATATTTGATGACATATAACAACATAACACGTTTAACTAAAAAATTACTCAAAATATCGATTGTTTTTATTTTAAATCAAGTACCTACTTAGCTCTGAATAACAGATAACTGTAAAACAAACTTTGTGATAAATAACACAGCGAACTGTCACATGAAATGATATTTTCAAAAGTTTATTAATTAAAATCTTATTTATTGTAGATACTACTTATTAAGTAGAGGTACATACGGTGAAGTTGTGAGAATCATTTTATAAAATCTGAAAATAACTATTATAGTACCTAATACCCAATTGTTTTGTTTCTAATTAATTTGTTACCAAAATAAAAATCACGTGTATTTGATTTAAGGCCTACTTGATTAAAAATAAAAACAATTAATATTTTTAGTAATTTTTTATTCAAATATATGTTGTTAAACATCGTTGAAAAAAGGAAAGAAAATTCCATTTAGTCATGGAAAAATCGAATATGGCGTCTATTTAAGATAAGAAAGTTGTTATCGATATCTCGGAAACCGCCATCTTGAATTTTATTTTGACTACATTTTTAAATTTACCTCGTCGAATTAAGCAACTTTTATATTAAACATTTTTTTGCCTTTTTAAAAAATTCGAAAAAATCGGATCAGTTTTTTTGGAATAACTTCTAAACTAAATACGACTATTATTTGAATAACTTTTGTAAAGAGGTTCGCTACTAAAATAAGAAACTATTAACAAATGTTTCGCGCATAAGTAACCGACTACCACTAAAAATCGTAACAATCTACTGATGCGAGTACGCAAATCCTTTAATTGACCAACGAGCTTTGGCTCGCGTTTGTGCGAATACAGATGTTCGCGTAGCTTGCGAAAATGCTCAAGTAATAGATAAGCACATATGTAAGTCATAAAAACGTATTTAATTTATTTAAGTAAAGGCCGGCATGTTATACGTTTTTTTATCAATATTATATTAAAAATATGGATAAAGCTCGGATAACGAAAGTGAAGTAATAATGGGTAAGTAAGTACTAAATCAAAAATGAATTAAAAACAATTGACTTAACAATAAGATCGGTTTAACAAAACTTGAAATAACAAGTAATTCGTATTTAAAAATAACTTTAAATAGATAACATATTCAACGATAACTGAATATAAATATACAAGAAAATTCGTAAACCTTCATTTTTTATGCAAGAGGAGATCGTAGATTTCGTGGAAATTTTGAAAATTATTTTATGAAGCATCTCCGTTTAGGGTGAGCTAAGGTTAAGACGATGTTAAATTAAGGGGAAACGCTTAAGCTTTCTCTTGAAAAAAGATAATCTAGAATCAATTTTCAAACAGTCGAAAACTAAATCAAAATTATTATCCTTTTTTTAATAAGTAACCATACCATCGCATGCAAGTCTAAAAAAGTTTACGTTAAAAAAGACCAAAAATAAAATGTTATTTTAGTACAACGAGGTGAAATTTAGTGACGCTGATTGTGTCATTGATTATGATTGAGTAATTGCAGGAGGATTTGAACCTACAACCAGCGGTTGCCAGTCGAGCGTTAGATTCAAGTTATGGTTCTTTGTTCGAAAATGTTATAGGTACAAAAACACAAGAAAAAGAAAATATTTTGCACAGAACGCTCGGTACTAATTGTAAACATGTCACAAAACTGTGCACATAAAATAGACGATCTTGATGTGGCAGTTAAAAATGAAGTGAAATTGATACAAAACGGTCTCGATCGTTTTTAGTTTCAAGATACACGTGGAGAAAGTCCAAAAAAATTTGTCGATATCAAGTTGTAAGCAGGTAACGTTCCAAATTTTCAGAGGTTTATTACGGAAATTAAAAGTCCTACCTAGAAGCCTTTAGAGAACGATATTGATTCACTTGTCGTAAATCATCGCTTCCTCTGTTTATTGTGAATAGAAAATTAATTAAGAAATTACCTTTACCCACAGCAAAACCAGTTCTAATATAAAAGTAATATTTTTTTTATTGCCGTTCAGCCGTCAATTTCTCGATTATTAATAATATAATTAGTTAAGGGCGGTCTAATAAATAATCCCCAAATTCCGCATCATCTAGGATAAAGTGTAATGAGAAATATAATCTATACTTACAACCTAAATTTCTCGTTCCAGCGTGGATTAAGCGTATGAGGTTTAACGGAAGTAGCACGTATAAATTTTGCAGGAAGCGCTCCGATACTGTCTCTCTGCTCCCGGATTCTGCCCTCTTTACGTTTAAAACTGAGTTTGAAGCTGTGATGTTTCCGAAGTTTTTCGTGATTACCGTGTCCGTCGTTGCAGGTATCGGTTAGCGTACGATTCGGAGTGTGCGGTTGGGGCGAAGACGGTGCTGCTACCGGTTGTATCCCCAACATGCAGTACGGATCGCTGAAACCTGACGTTCGTCTTCAGTAAGGCTTTTGTTGAATTGTAAATATTGACATTTTAAAGTTTCATAAAATTATCTGCTTGTTTTAATCGGAATATACCTAAGGGTACGTTCAAAGTAGATATAGCTTATCCAAACCTATATGATATTCACGTCATCAACAAAAAGTTACCACGTAGATTGTTCATTTGTAATTCGGTTTAAAGTTTGAAAAGTTTCATATTCTATAGATGATTTACTTGCACACATATTAAATGGTACGAAGAAAGACTACAATTTATTAGAACTGTCAAAATACGAGGTACGAGGTGACAGCACTGTGCGAAACGTCATCATCATCTAGTAACCTTGTATTGATGACGTAAACATCATATAGGTTTGGATAAGCTGTATGTGTTTACACATATATATGGCCTATCCAAACCTATATGCAATTCACGTCATCAAAAAAAAGCACAGCACTGCGTGAAACGTCATCATCTAGTAACCTTTTATTGATGACGTAGTTGCATATAGGTTTGGACGAAGTGTAGGGTGTTTTAAAACTTACGTTATATAATAATATGGTAGATAAAGGGCACGCAAATAAACAGTAGGTATTTCATCAATTCTCACATTCATACAGTACAATATTTTAATACCTACTTATCTACATAAAACAGTAATCGTGCATTAAATTCGAAGAGTAATTACTAATTGTTTTAAATTAAATAAATCGTTGTACTCATGCAGATTTGCGAACGAATTTTAAACAAAATAATACACGATTTTTTATGAAATTTGACGCCATCTATCATACTTTGTAAAGAATTGATAGATATATATTTAAATCTATAGATACGTAAAAGAATCGAAACCATCTCGTGTCTTATAAAACTGATAAATATTTCATATAACATGGCACATATTATTTTTATCGAGAACTCGTGTAGTTAGAAAATTAAATATTCAAGAGATTTATATTCCCGAACGAAACCCTAACATAACACCATCGATTTTAACGTTTCGAAAAGTTCGTATAAGCATTACAATTTTAGATTTATCGGTAGCGACTGATTTGTTAAGTTTTACTTCGTTAACTTGTTAATCTTTATTAAGAATATAGGTATGTAAGTCAGTAGATCCGCTTGTGTTAACATTATGCTTGTCGTGTACATTGAATGAAGGAATTTAGCTATCTATTTTACTTGATAGAGCGATGCCTTTCAATTGTAGAGTACGAAATCACTTCTTGGCTACTTCAAAATCGCGTCCTTTACCCCTACCATCCCCTAAGAGGTAAATATTTCAAAAGGTTCTATATATCTCACTTATCTTTAAAGATAGAGCTTTCGTTTTAAAATCAAAATGAAAAATTTCGTGTGGAATAAAAAAGTCTATAACAATAATGACTGATTTTTCAATATCAAGTGAGTTACAAAAAAAAAACGATCTTTCAAAATCAACCCCCCCTTAAACATTGGTAATTCATTCTGAAATTAATAAGTTTACCGTCGAAATGCTTCAAATAAAATTTATTCCCCAAACTTTCAGCTTTAATACTATATATATTTATATAATTTGAATTATCTAAACCCTGTAAAAACCACCAAGTATGTACGCGTGTAACGTAAAAGTGAGTTGTCTACGCGCGCCACATAGACCGACACCGATCTCACGAGTGCTACTGAGTGGTCAATACAGCGTAGGGGTAGTTGTCATAAATGTTATTGGAATTACATATTAATTAAAGATTTTTAATTTGCATATTATCTAATTACCTAGGTATTTATATGTAGAAACATATGTACCTAGGTACATAATTTTAGATACGTGTCAGGTATAAAAGAAACAATAATAACAAATTTTTAAACAAAATAAAATTCAAGAGAACAAAAATTAAATAGTATCAAACGTTTTTGTTAATTGTTTTTGTTGACACCTGTTGATATTATTCGATCATACGAATAAAAATTTTCCGTGGACCGGCTTTGAAACTATTACAAAACCTCGCGTATCTATTGTTTTTTTGTCAGTAACTCTTTTCGACAAGAATCTATTACAGTGGCTCTCAATCTTGTGGGTTACACGTACCATCCAAAGAAAATCAGGAAATGTCCGTATCGCCACTATTTATAAAAATTTGGGCATCCAAATAAAAAATACAAAAATCCAAATAGGATCTTTCGCATTAGTTGTACAGAGCGGTAGTGGTTGTTTCACTACTAAAGTTCTAATTTTAAATTACGGCGTCGTATTATTCGTGTGTGCGAGGAGTGCTCGCTCAGTTTATAAGGCCTTTTTGCGTGTGAGTGCGCGAGCGTTGTGTTGTGTTCTCTAAAAGGATTACAAACAAAAAGGATTAATACGACGATGAAAGGTAGAATCTTTCGTTGTCGACTAACTTTCCATGTATTTATAAAGTGTAAATACATGAACTTTTAGGTTCTAACACAAATTCTTTGAAAATCGAGCTTGGTTATGCTCTAGAATAGGGATTCGGTTAGGGTGTTGGTTAGGACTCCCCTCAAATTCGCGAATGAAATTTTATCTTACGCGGGTTTTCGCGATCTCAGTGATTGGCGAAATACAGTGAAATATGAAGCGTATAATGTGAGTTCGCAATCAACGGAAGAATCTATACTGAAAATTGGCGATAGAGGGAAATCAATGACGAAAAAAGGTAGGAAATACAAGGAAAAATTTAGAACATTCTAATTTTTTCTTATAGTCTGTTATAGACCAGTGGCAGTCGCAACGGCAGCTTACATTTCATGTAAGTATTAATAAAAAATGCACGTTGTCTTTGCATTTTTTTATTAATACTTACATGAAATGTAAGCTAACACTGCTGCCGCTGCGATTGCCACTGACAAAGACAATGTGCTCTGAAAATCCAGAAATAGCTATTAGAGAAACAACAAAAGAGAACGTCAGCACATATATCTATCTTGGACAAAAAATAACAACCACCAAAGAAAACAGAGAAATGGAAATAGAACGTAGAAGACGATCGGGATGGGCAGCTTTTAGAAAATTATCATATCTATTAAAAAACAAGAAAATTCCTCTACACCTGCGGGCCAGGGTTTTTAATCAATGTGTTCTGCCCGTCATAACATACGGAGCACAAACATGGACCCTCACTAAACAGATCAAATCAAAATTACAGATTACACAAAGAGTCATGGAGAGGTCTACTTTGGGCATAACACTAAGAGACAGAAGGCGGAACGAGTGGATACGACAAAAAACCGGAATAACGGATGTAGTCGTGAGAGCGGCACATTTGAAGTGGGACTATGCAGGACACATAGCCAGAACCAAAGACAACAGATGGAGCGCCAGAATAATACAGTGGAGGCCGTGGTCAGAAAGAAGAAGTAGGGGGAGACCACAAATAAGATGGTACGACGACATCAAGAGAATTGCAGGACTGCCGTGGGTAAGAATCGCACAAGACAGAGAAGGATGGCGACAGAAAAGGGAGGCCTATACCCAATACTGGGTGCAAGAAGGCTAAAAGAAGAGAAGAGAAGAGATTAATAAAAAATATATATATTTCAGGATTTTAGTTTTTTTTAATATTTTTTGATTTTTTTTAATTTTTCTTATTTTGAGAGATTTTACCTTTTCAATACATTCGTTTATGGATAAAAAACAAAATTCAAATTTTTGATTGTCGCAACAATTTTTAAACAATTTAAGCTGACAGCGAGATAAAATTTGATCGATTAACTTTTTATTTTGCCAACTATTTACTTAAAAATATATATTCCAATAATTCTAGTTTTTTCATGGCATTCCTTTAATTCTGGCTTAATATTGAAAAATCAGTCATTATTATGAGAAACTTTTTTATTCCACATAAAATTTGTCGTGTTTTGGTTTTAAAACGAGATCTCTATCTTTTAAGATAAGTGAGCTACTAAGATAGCTACTTCATATTATACAATTGACCCTCAACCAAGTAAAATAGGTCGCTAAATTTTTTAATTCGATGCACACGAAAGTACACAAACGGGTCTACTAAGTATTTTTGTCATCTGATTTTACGAATTTTCAATATTTGAATAATATCATGGAAAAAAATCGATTTAATTTTAAATTTATTTTCAAGTAGACAATTTTTACTTTAAAAATCGGTAGAATAGTCCACATACTAGACACATATCCTGCAGCTTTCTATTTCATAATAAAATCACGCTCGTAGTTTGATGGGTTGTTTGTTCCCTTTATTCTTTCTTCTTTATACTTCTATTCTAAATATACATGTCACGTTTGCGGAGTGTGAGCACACGGAAAATATATTAAAATCAGATTTGCGATACAGCAAAAATGCTGTAGTTATTACTTGCATGGAAGTTAATTTTATCAAATGTTATAAAGCGCTTGACGTCATCTAGATATACCTAGTGTTTGTTGTTTATTTAATGGATTGAGATCTAATTAGTTCTCTCTAGCACCTCTATGCATATTAACCGATGATATTCGCACTAATCTTAAGGTGAAATAATACCTTAACTGAGGCGCTAACGACCTCAGATATAATTCATTAACGCGGCGTTTCTCAAACTGTGTTTCGCGGAGATTTAAGGGCCCCGCAAGCTAAGGTGTAAATTATTCATTGCATAAAGAAGTCTAGTCGGCTGTCGCTGGTTATCATCAACTGCAATCTGCCTCTTAGCGCATTTAAATAAAAATAAGTAAAACTGGACTCGGGCGGATTCTGCTCCGCAATGGAGCTTCGATTCGACTACAAAGTTTGCGAATCGCTGCGTTACCGTGTTAAATATTTTTTTTTATTCGATAAGCAGGAATATTTTCAGAATTTTCCGCTTGTAAAATTTCGTAAATATCAACCAGGTTGTATTCACGATTCGTGTGAATAGTGAATAAAGTGAATAGTGAAAACGACATCCAAATACAGTACAGCCTCGCTGACGTGAACTATAATTACTGTAAGTGGCGTTCACGTTTTCGAGGAGTTCATCTAACCGAATATAGGTAGATACTTAATATAATTGATAATATAGTAAATTTTTGTTCGTGTTTTAGAATGTAAAAAGTTTTGCGTTTACGTTTTGGAATATATAGAATATAAAACCAGTCGTTCACGTTTTTGGATGTTCACACTATGGAATGTTCACGTTATAGAGACTGGAAAACTATTCTTTAACGTTAGAAAAAAACTACCGATTAATCGATATTTTTATGAAAACTTTGATCTGTCACGATTTCACTTGATATTTATTCATGATAAGCATTAAATATAAACATAGGAATAAATTTAATGTTCCTAACAAGTTCTTTTGAATGTCTACTTTACCTATATTCATTCCTGATTGGAATGATCATTTTCTCGAAATAACTTTTAGGTTTTGTACCGACTTCAAAAGAAATATGGCGTAGTTTCTCCTTTAGTTATTACTTATTAACTGAGCAACGTTTTCTTTATCATTTTTATTTGCATACTATACCACATCTCCGAAAAGTCAGTATTTTCTACGAATAGAAACGGTTTCGCTACAACATTTTAGGTATTGTCAAAAATTCATATTTATAGTCACCGATACTTTGTAAAAGGGAATGTATACGGTAATGTGATTTATAAGTTCTAAGTAAAGTTCCTTGATAATATACATTCTTACATTAGATATGTTGGAAAATTTACTCATTATCGGTAATAACAGTTTAGTGATTTATTTTCAACATAACGGTTGTTCAACACGTTATTTTCGCATCTATATTAATTTATCAATTCGTAGATTTTTGATACCACCTAATTTGATCAAATCAAACATTTTTGCATTACGTTTGAAATAATATTTTTTTTTTACTATTGCAAACTTAATTCCGGAACGTGTACTGTGCAAATATGGAACACAAGCAATTCATTTGCTTATTCCCAATGTCGGATTTGAAGCGTTATTTCGAAACGTTAATAAAACGAGGATAGGGGCAATGTTGATCTCGTGTTCGTCGCCTAAATTAGAACTTAACCAAAATTAAAATTCTTAATTGCGCGAATAAAATCAGGCGAAACTACGGTCGGTCAATATTAGCTCTGCGAAACTTACCGTTGGCGTCTTTCGCTTCCAATCCTTCGGCTTCCATGACGATCGCGCTGAGAACAACGATTGGTGGCTTTTCCTCTCCGGCAATATGCAGCATTCGGTAGTGTCGATCCGGGGGAACGCCGAAAGCACGTTGGCCGTAAAGATAAAGATCTTCCTTGTAATGTGCATATTGTCCTCCAGGAGCCGGTGCTCCTACCTAGATACGAACAGTTGAATTTTAATCAACGACTAGTTCTACATTTCAAATTTCCGCACTTACCGCGTTCGCTATCGTGTACAGCATCTCCACGTAAAGTTTATCTTTTTCACTTTGCGGCGAGTTATAGTCTATGGAAACGATGCCTAGATCGATCTCTTGAGGGGGCGGCTCTGCGGCAGCACTTTCGGCCGCTTTTAGAGCGTTTTCGCGCTGATTCTCTTGCTTCCACGCTAAAGCCGTAAAACTCTCAAAATATTGGCCGTCAATCTCTTGCACCCTGCAAGTAAAATAAAGGATTTTGAATTGCTACAGTTGCCGACGTAGCTTCTTTTAAAGAATATCAAATTATCCGCCGACAGACCCGAAGATAGTAAATCACCCAGGAAAGGGCGCGTAAAGAACCTAAACTACCGCATAAAGTTTCTTCAAATCCTGGCGAAACGATCCTAAGTTGAAGGTAATTGTCTTATTATGCTGATTAATGTTACCAAGACGACTTTATTCGCACGTCAAAAACTAGATGATGATGATGAAACACTATATAGTACTTTGACCGCATTTATCATATATGACAACCGCAATTTTAACTTTGTCGGTTATACGTTAAGAGTATTACAAGTTCATTTTTAATGGGCTCCCGAGGGACTTGGCACTCTACTAGTATTTCATCGCTTTAAGATTAAAGAATAAGTAATTTACGAGACACCTTCAATTTTAAAGCATCTATACCTACCTACAAAAAAATAAGTAGCATGCGTAATACCATAAAGAATCGTAATATGTGAGTAAGTACCTAAACTTCGTCCAAATCTATATGCAATCCACGTCATCAAATAAAAGGTTACTAGATGATGACGTTTCACACAGTGCTGTCACCTCGTACCTTGTATTTTGACAGTTCTAATAAATTGTAGTCTTTCTTTATACCATCGAATATCTGCGCAAGTAAATCATCTATAGAATATGTCACTTTCCAAACTTTAAACCGAATTACAAATAAACAATCTAGTAACTTTTTTTTTGATGGCGTAAATTGCATATAGGTTTGGATAGGCTGTATGTGGTTAGTTATAAAGAGATAATTAGATACATTTTTTGATGATAAATCACACATCTTTAAATTAAGTTTCAAAGGCAATCAAACCATAAAAATCACTATCAAGTAATGATATGAATTAGTTGAGTGCAAGCTTTCGCGGCCGTTGTTCATTAAAATGATATCTTCCGGTTTTGCCGTGTTTGTCTGAAATTAAAATTAGGATTAAACTTAAAATTAAAATTACTTTATGTTTCGCTGATCGTGCTGCCAGCTTCTTCAGAAGTTTTCTAAATACTGATGTTGTCTTCTGCTCCTGGTTATCTATAGATAACTATCTAACGTCGTATAGATACTTAACTAAAAGCAGAAGACAACGACATCAGAAACTTCTGAAGAAGGTGGTAGCATGTTCAGCGAAACGTCGAGTAATTTTAAGTTTAATCCTAATTTTAATTTGAGACAAACGCGGTAATGTTTAATACCTGCCGATAAACGTATGTTAACATAAGATAATCCCAGGTTGACTTGATTACGAATTAAACATAAAAATAAAAACGAATTATTGCAAAACATTGCCCTGCTTACTGCTTAAGTTGTTCAAAATGCACTTTGGAAAATAAGTATTTTGACTATTCAAAAAAATCCTGACACCTCTTTACGAAATTTACTTGTTCGAAATTTTCGAATAAATTTATTTGATTATCGATATTGTTGGATACAAATAATAGATATGTATTTTAATAATTACGATTAGTTCAGTAAAGTCGAAATTCTAAACATACCTACTCGAAATTTTTTACCTACACGGCATTTTTTGTCTTAATTAGGCACCTCTTTCCATCCACTATATTTTAATCCAAAATTTTAACTAAAATATATATAAATCCATTTTGGAATTATGCACTATCGCGTCTATGCGATTAATAGTAATAGTTGTCTACTTTATAAATACGCTAGTATACAACTAAACAAGTAAGTAAAATCACATCCGGTTATTTATTCTAATTGTGTACGTCAATGGCTAGAACTAGTTCCATTAAAGTGTCACGCCACTGTGTATACTGATCACGCTTTGGTTTACTACCAGCGGTTTTGTTAGGTTAGTGGTTTTACTGTGCAGTGAGTTCTACGTTGTAAATTTGTACATTGTAAATTTTAATATAATTTCTTAACGGTAAGTGAAGAATTAATCAGCCTATCGCCACCTAAAGTTAAAACGAATAATTTTAAATAATTAAAAAACTGGAAGAAATATTTTTTACAATAATTTTACAAATCATGGCTTAACAAGAAACAGACAAATTGTACTTATTTCTATAGGTTTTAACCTTTAGGTGACTAGATTATCTTTGTGGCGTGAGTGACCCCCATTTCCTTATTAATTTATTTAGATATATTTTGTTGGTGTGAAATTTTACATTGTGCGACTCATACAACCAGAAAGCTTTTATCTAAAATAGTTTTTTCTGTCGTGCTTAGTTTAGGGTCTATCAAATGATCCCAGAACTCGTGGACACACTGTATATCTTATATTATATTTACCGCTTACATCTTATCTTAAATATACTATTGTATTACTCGTATATAATAATAATATAGTTATTTCGTTATTAAGTAGGTAAATCCAAATAATTTTGTGTTCATTCTTTGATATATTAACGTACTTTGTTTAATTTCTTAGATTTAGGTACTTTGTTTGTACCTTCATTTTTGTAATAAAATAATAATTATATTGAATGCATTTGTATTTTTTTATCTTTAGATGCGTCATTAATGCCTTGGGATTACGTCAATGGGACGTCAAATCGACGTCCATTTAAGGAAATTAGACGTCAACTAGATGTCTCAAGTAACTTACTAGATTGATCATAATTTGATGTCGTTGGGCTGCGACATTAAGGCGGTACATCCCAAATAAAAAGATTGATATTTTCATGAAATAAATTACGTTTTCCATAGATTACAATGTTCTGATTCACAGAAAAATACTTAAAAAAATCTATCATTTCCATAACACCTTTAAAAACCTTAATGAATGTGTAAAAAGTACAATTTTACTGCAATCATAACTCAAAACTGGGGTAACCAAAGTTTGCAAATTAATAACTAGTGGGTAACGTAACATTCCCTCTACGGCACAACGTGCTCTTTTGCTTAATAAATACTTATTTTAATTAAATAATTGCTTCGCAATTTTTTAAAATTTCAATGTGTGTTTTTAACGATCATTTGAATAAATTGGAGAAATTTTAGCACGTCTTGCCGTTAAGAATCACTTCTGATGATCATTTTCGTTTTTACATCAATTTTTTATAAATAATCAAAAGCGGGTTGTTGGAAGTTTTAATTTTTGGTTTAAATGTTGACGCCCAATATCGGACAATGGTTGTGGGTCGTCCCACAACTATTGTTAAATACTGGGTAATATGACTAGACCTCCCTATTTTTATTGTAAAAGATCATAAATTTTACAACCTAAAAATCTAACGCGAGGATTGGTCACTTAACAGTATAAATCAAGCGAAACGTTCTCCTTTTAAGTCCTTTAAGTCAATATTGTGAATTTAGACATAATTTATTATAACATCAATAAACGGTTAGTATATGACATTTTACATACATTTTAGAAACGGAATCGTGATTAACAAAATTTTAATCACGATTAGCTATCTCATTACATCGTATATTGCACCAATAAAATGCTTTAAATTTGAGAAAATTAACAATGAGGAATTCGCAAGATCATTGGAATACGTCAATTTTGATCTTTTTTCTTGCTATTTTGTAACTAAGTTTTTTGACGACTATTTTGCAATTGAAGTTCTTACGATATTGCCTTTTTTTATATATGGCACCTTCTACTTTTGACGTCATTATTTAACAAATGGTCTTTAATTACATGTACATATTTATAAAACTTTGGTGGTGTAATACAAATAAAAATATTAGAAATTGATATATTACCTACATTATTAGTACGGAAAGTTACATTTTCCGACGACCATTATGAAAAGTGCATAATTTCACACCAATAAATGTTATGGAAAGTTGACCATTACAAACAAATAGGCTGACCGTGCGTAAAGAAACTCGTTAGCCAATCGAAAACGTTGCAGCCCGTGTGCGATCATTGCACACGGTCAATCAAAGTCTTCTACACTGTCATGCAATTACTTTACGCATAAACTGTTTTATTATCAAATTTGACATTTTATTAAAATGTCATTTAAATGACAATTTAAATGTAAAATGACATTTTATTAAAATGTCAAACGAACTTTCGTAAACATCAAAAATCAATTTTTTTTAATAAAAATACTTGTGATCGTCGGAAAAGCATAGTATATAACACGTGCGGAAAGGTGGATATTTTGGCACTAGTTATACAATATTACTATTGTATTATATTTGCATTCGAGAATAAAAGTTTTTCTGCGAGCGCCAGCGAGCAAATAAATCATTCGAGAATGCGAAAGCATTTCAAATATTTTTTTGATAACTGTCCCAAAATTAGTAAAAATGTGATTAGAAAGTTTGACATTTACGATTAATTAATTTGAGGTTAATGATAATAACAATCTATAATATTTCGCGTCCCGAACTGTCATTTCGCATTCCGTTCGCAGAATACCTCATTTCGCGTAACAGAAACAATAAGAATAAACTTTTTATATGCAGTTATCGAAAAAGAAAATTTAATAAAATTATTTAACTTTAATTTAACTTTAAATTTAATAAAGTTATTTAACTTTACATTATTAAATTAAATTAAACATTATTACAATTTATACGAGACATGTTCTTTTAAAATACATCTACTTAAATTACAATTTTCCTAATGTAATACTTTTCACATGTGAAATCTACTATTTTTTTAAAAACAACATTTTTTTGATAACAATACAATTACCGAGATCCGTTCGCATTCAATAACCTCGAGAACGCCCTATTTATATTGTTATCATAATAATAATATTAATTATTAATTAATTTTCTAATTTCAATTAAAATTAAAGTAGATTATTTATTAGCGAACTTTAAATAAATCAGTTTTTTAGATCAGTAATCTCAGATTTTTCCTGTACTTAACATTAAATCTTAACTTTTGTATTGCGAATTTTAAAATCGTCTTCGAATACGTTTTAATGTAAAAACACCGTATCTAAACATTTATACCCACCCTTAGCTTCAAAGCAGGCAGATTTTACGACGTTACAGAGGCAGGCTATTTCAACCAAGAAGGATGGTCTGTTTAAAATTTCTCTAAAATTCACTAACAGTGCCATCTACGGATTATCGTTTGGCGGCAATAGGGACCGTACGCCCTTAACCCATGATATTAACATCATATATACGTCATTTACGACGTCCCCAAATAGCCAATAGTTGACGACATTAAAACGTCAGTGTGCCGCCTGGGTTTTGACACGTCTTATAAGTGTTCTAGCCTTGAAGATAGTAGCGGAGCAGACTACCGAAATAATAGCATTTGTGGTAAGAGAACCAGATGGGTCCCCGCTCTCGACATTGCAATATATGTATGTGGATGCTGTGAGTGTAGGCCATATATCGCAATTTGACGACTGGAAAAGTTTTGGTGTGGTAATTAAGTATGGTCCAAAGTCCGGGGAGGCCAAAAGACGCAAGGCAGATAGAGGTATTTGTTATCAACAATACTGATGAATAAAATAAGAGTCCTTTGAGCATGAGTTGAAAACCGGTTTGTTGCCTATATATGAATTTTGAGCCTATCTGAGCCTCTATCCGACAAACTTGAGCTTCAAGTTTTCAAGCATGATTTGATCAAGACATAAGTAAAAGGAAATCCTTAGCTATACCTAACTATTTTCGATAACTATACAACGAAGGCATAAAAATATAAATTTTCGGTTAATTATAGTTTCTAATATCGTACCTACATCATGCCTATAAATATTTCAATAATTATGAGATTCGATTTAAATATGCATAAAGTTTGTGGGTTATAATATCGCCTATAAAACAAATTTTCTTTCGTGAATAGCAATAAAGATTACCCAACGATATTTCCTTTTTGGCATCATAAATCACCCTGTATAACTGAAGTTTCCAACTTTATCGATGGTATCGAAGTCAGGAAATGATGAATTGCAAAATTGATGGAAAATTCGTTTCAATATGTATATGATGTCTTTATGTTACGACGACCGGAGTTAGAGATTATTTTACTAGATATACAAGGCAAGTGCATACCTCCAAATAGTTTTAAAAAAGTAAAAATTCAGATATTTCAGTAGTTTCTAATCGTCTACTATATTTATCCAGTATTAAAGTAATTTATGAAGTAAGCGAGAAAACACTAAACGTTTTCATTGTTAATTAACAACACGACGCCGACGATTCTAAACACAAAGAAGACGCTCGTAATTCATTTAAAAGACTCTCAACTTCTTCCTCTAAATTAATTCTAACACTCTTATTGTTATTGCATAGGTTCTAAACCACCCCTACGATTCCTTAAGCTTTAGAAAACAATTTTCTGAAAATTAGAATTCGCTTACCTATTTATTTTTTACGTTCTTATTGTTGTTATTAAACCTAGTTATAACCCTAGTAAAATCAAGAAGACGGTCCGAGAATCTTGGCTTAACCTTTTATTAATTGTAAAAGAACTGGTAACTGGTGGTAAAAAATATATAGATAATGCACGGAGAAAATACGTTAAAAATACGATTAGGAGCTAAAAAGACAAATTAATTGGTAAATAAGTAGCGTCAAAAGTAAAAAGGTTAATAAATCACGGGAAAAATCCCTGTGGCTACAGGTGCACGAAGTTGAAATTAATTGATGATAACTCGGCCGTTAACTATGTTATAAATAGCTACACCAAATCCGGAAGATTTATAGAATGTAACCATTTTGGGGATGCATCGATACTCACAGACGTATAAATCTTTTTCTACTTAAAACTGCTATGCGAACGCGAACGCCACAAAAAGATTTCAAACTCCCTCAACACTTATCATTCACCTATGAACAGTTAAATGGATTAGGAGCGAGTTTAAAAATTAAGTTTTAAGATAAAGGTATGATCGATTAAGTGACCCTAGATAAAAATCAATTATCGAACGCGCAAACGTCAAGAGTGTTAAACACGCACATATTACGTGTGCACTTATACCTAACGAATACCTATTGCAAACGACGAAGTATATTAACTCGCTGTAAAAAAAAAGTGCCAAAAAGCATCATTAAATGATTAAACCGTCAGGTGTTAGTAATAAATCACGTTTACGAGGGTTCTGCGTTCGCAAAAAAAGACAGGCAGGATGTACCTATAGCTGTATTATTCAAATTGCGATTTATCAGCTAGTTCCAGGTTAGATTTAAAAACGCAATTGCGCAGAGTACGAAATTCTTTTAATTCGTAATTAATTTTGACCCCCATTTGACGGACTAGCTGCTATAAAGTGAACGTTAATAATTAATCTCGTCATCTAATTAGCATTCTGCACGTTGAACACAACGAAATTGTCGGAAAATGGACTTTTTCACCACGAATTATTCCATTTAACGGATATATCGAGTTGCGACTGTCATACGTAACGAAGTAATCGATACGACTAAAATATGCCACTACCGAGACCTTCTAGTTTATCTATTGTAATATTAATGTGCCATCAGGTGTCTGAACTCGATTACAATTAAATTGAAACAAGCGTCGAACCTTGGAAGATCATTTCATCTCTGAAACCCCAACATGCGTGCTGCACAGTAGTTGGTGAATGATTAATAACGCTGCCGGCACATATACAATCTCCCTAAGAGATAAACAAGCCATGATCGTTTCAGAGTGGTGTAGTAAAGTTCTCTATAAATCATATTCGACTATTGTATTAATTGTAAGATTATTGAAAGACAAAACACAAAAATAATTCTTTTAAAAGCTAATTATTTTTCACGCTTTTAATTAGATAAAACATATTTGATATAGGTATTTTGAACGTATGTCGATATTTTTCATTAGTCCAGCCGTTTTAGAACTAAAAAAAAACTCAATCGGCTAATTAGTGGAAAGTTGAGACTTGGCACGGCCGCTAATTCGACCTTGCCGACTAACACGTCAAAAGTCCCCATAAATCCCGGCTGGGCTTCAGCCGTCGTCGTGAGGAAAATAAGTTTTTCCGCCAGAATCTCATTTGCGGTTCTTTTTACGACAAAACTACTTATATGACAAAATAAACTAGGGAAAATTTCCTACAATTTACGTTCTTGTGATTTTCCTGTATAGTCGATAGTTTCGGCGTGCCAGTTTCGCAAAGTTTACTTTACCGAATAACTTGAAGTTAATTAATTAGCATAGAGAAATTACACTTTACCTTTCGGTACAAACATGAAACAAACGTCGTTTTTTTTCTAAGCGAGAGATCTTCAATGTATCTTTCGCAGTTTGAATTTGTAGAAACTTTCGACGTGTTAGTCGGCAAGGCCGAATTAACAGCAATGCCAAGTCTCAACTTGCTGTTAATTACTTAGGTCGAATTTCTTAAAGTGCCTCGACTAACATACCTATAAAGATTAATTTGTTCGAATCTGCAAATATTATAACGATATTAAGTTAAACACGAAACGTCCGGAATCCGGATTATTTATTAAATACGCATGTAATGTAACTAAAGATTTTAGGCGCTCTTAAAACATTCTAACCATTCTTATTTAATTAAATTAATTTATAACTGATAAAATTTCTTTTGTCTTGAGGTAAATCGAATTTCGTGGAAAATATCGACGAGTGCTTATTTCTACCGATAGCAATACTAAAACACTACCATTTCGGTACATACTAGTGGTTCAAAATTAGTTTAATCACATGCGAAACAAGTTCATCTAATAAAATACGGTTATAAATCCCAAGGGAAGCCCAAAGATAAACGTCAGTATTTCCCTCGACGTTTCGGAGAAACTTTTAATTTGTTTGCTTGTACGGTCTATTTTGTTGCGGAGTCCAATTTAAATTGCTAGATTTTCGTAAAATGAGACGTCCGTTTTGCGTGACAAATTTATAACTCACCCGGATCTGATCTGGTGGTCGATCTCGGGCCACGAAAGTCTCCTGCAACAGAACGAGTGCGGTTGTCGTTCGGGAGTCGCCTTTGGAGACCTGGGCTGCCGAAACGATCCAGGACGTCGAACGATGGGAGACGGCGTCAGGCATTCTAACGTGCGACGTCGGTTTTGCACAAGAGCACTTGTTCCGGGAGCTGGGACGACTTTAGGAAAACCGGGAGTGCTGCTGTCTGTCGATGCACTACGACCTCCCGGAGGCGTAGTTGATGTTTCGGTGTCTTGTCTAGTCAAAGAAAATCTGAAAAGAGAATTTAAATGATACATCGATGTCGTTTTAAAACCTATCGCGGAAAACAGTAATAAAAGTAAAAGGGAAATAAGAGAGAGAATATAGTTCCTACAATATAAAAAACTTATACGGTTTTACCTGTTTAAATAAGGTCATATTAATTTTCTAATACTTTAACTTGAACTAAATTAAGAGAAAATAATATACCTACATATAAACAGCTGCGTTTAAATTCAGCAATACTTTGATAAAATTCTTTTTCCGTTAATATATTTAAAATCAAACGTTATGTTGCGTGGAACTTAAAAAAACAAACGTTTAACATGTGGACAGGCGAGTTGTGAATAAGTGAAATGGCAAAAATTCAATTCCTTTACCGTAGAATTAAATCTATTTGTTAAAAAACATGTTTACTTGCTGTCTATACTTCATTTCATTTAATTTGCCGATTAACATCACCAATCGAATCAAGGTAACGTATATCGTAAGTAGGAACGTATATCACCATCAAAATAGTGACTTCAGAACATAATAAATACAATTAATAGGGTAGGTTCGTACAATTTCGTTATTCAACAAATTATGAAGAAGCTTGCTATAAGTACATAATTTTATTATGAGGTCATTTAAATCAACGATTTTCGCAAAATTACACAGGGTAAATCTGAATTAATCTGAATTTGGGACCTCGAACTTAAGCTCATTGTCAGAATAAATAAAAAACCTTACTGGGGATGTTGTTTCGTTTTATTCAATAATGCAATTTTCCAAATAGGTACATAATCGTGACAACGCATATTTTATATTTTTTATCAAAAAACTATTAGTGACATTAATAAAATAGAAAAGACAAAAATGTTTCTAAATGAATCAAGTTTTAAAATTCGAAATTGTCGAAATTCCAATAAAAAATAAAATGGAGGGTTGCAGATTTCAACCATTTTAACGGAGGCAGAATTAAAAAAAAAAACTTAAAAGCGTCGTTATTTCAATAGAAAACCTCGATCAAAAATTCATTGTTTCCAAATCCTTTTTCCGAATTTGAAAAAAAAAGCTTTAATTTTAATCTCCACCTTTGGAGAAAAATCACTGTTTTAATTTTAACGTCTAGAAGGCTAAGAAGAATTTTACCTTGTCGAAACGAAATTCATAAACCTTTTGTTATCGACAATTTTTTAAAGTACCGGAATATATGACACCGAAAACTACTACATAGTAGAGGTGTACCATGTCTTTGTACAATTAAAACTGAACTCAAATTGGTAAACAAGATGTGTTCTTAGAATAATTAGGGATGGAACGTATAAAATAAAATTAGATAACAATTTCGTAGTCCTTGAAATAGAAAAATTTCGAAACCGTATAAAATGCGGTCTGCACGTCGTCTGCACAAACTAAGTTAAGTCCTAAGCAGAGGAAGAGATGGATAACGTTGAAAGAAATCAAATAAAACACTACAGATCATGTTAGGCGTAGGTACGAGGAGTGGCGGTCGAGTGGTACCTCGTCGGAGGTTAAGTTTGTACGGATTAATCTAGTTTATTTATAGATTATTTAATCTAACGATAAGTTAAAAATTTAATTGTCTTTTAAAGGCGTTCCTTAAAAAAGGGGGATATCTATCATAGATTACTGGTCGTCGTTATGAACACAGCATAAACAAGTCAGTTGTAATAATTGACCGAATAAATAAATACTCTTTAAAACCACATTACTAAACCTACAACTAACACAGTACCTACCTACACATAAATAACTATATTATTAGATGCATTTAGTCGATAAGTACCTAGTTAATTAGTAAACTACACATCTTCATTATACTAATAATGAGATTTACAACAACTAGCGTTTTGGTTTAAACTTAACTTTCTCTATCTTAACGTTTCGTTTAATTTTATAAATTACCTTCTGAGTATATTTAATAAAAACTACGGTATCTATCAAATAAATTAAACTTTTTTATCCCTCAAAATTTAATAAAATTAAACCTCACAGTGATTAAATTAGTAGCAAAATTATATTTAAAAATACATCACAACTAAAGTAATAATAGGTATAAATTTTTTCAACAATACACCTACCTATACGATTTAATTATTTATTAATCGCTTTATTATATTTAGCCAACTATGATTCTTTGCTTTCAAAACTTATTATTGGACGTTGCTGTAACGCAATCAATTAATAAACATTGTGAAAATACTTTGTTGGTTATTTAAACCATTAATCTGATTTGACTGGTTAGATAAAATCAATACGTGTACGGTTCGTTTCACATATTTATCTAATCTGGCCTTAATAGTTTTAATATGTAAAATCTATATAAATAAGTCACTGTGGGTGCCTTTGGAAAAGTGAGAGTTTTAATAGTGATGCCAAAATTCGATTAAGGCGGTTTTAATCAGCTTAATTTACATGCAAATTTAAGTAAATATTTATGTCTAGTTTAATTCCTAGTTTTATAAAATACCCACCGTCGCTTTTGTTTTCATTCTCTTCTAGAAATAGAACACTTTAAATTATTATTTATTAAGTAATAAACGTCATTAAATAGGGAAGGAGTAAATAAATTTAGAGATTAAATTCTTAAACTTAAGAGGATGGTTACGCTCGCACAGAAAAGCTAAATACAATTTTACAAGTATTTTATCTACACATTATTTCAGTATCCCAGTATCAAGTTTGTCCACGCCACACTTCATTTCAGTACAAAAAATATTTATGCTTATCTAGTAAACATTCTGATAAACATCTAGCTATTAAATTCCAAGACATTATATTAAATAGGTATAATTATTTGGTAACTTGTTCGAAATTTATATTCTACAGTATCTGGTTTGTCAATTGTTCAATTATAACAACAAATCAGCCGAATAATTCTAAAATTAGTGGCAAATGTTATAACTACCGTTATAACAGTACCCTCGTAACCACTCGTGTTAGTGTGTTATACCTTGTCATGTTAACAACTTGTGGTTGTTGACAAAATGGAATTTATGGAATAAAAACTCCGAGTATTATACGTATCGATGTGATTAATTATAATAAGGGCCGATCTTTCCATCTTCTGATTATATCTGACAGATATTTCCTTTAGAAACATATCTGTCAGATAAATTTTTCAGAAGATGAAAAGATTTTCCCTAAACCTGCATTCTGTTAAATTTTAAATAAATTAAAAATCGTTCGTAGTAAGTTTAGATCGTATTCAGACAGTCGTATATTGAATCATTCTCTAAAACATAACTCCGTTTTGGAGAAGTAATTGTTGCAGTTACTTCTAACAATAAGTCTAATAAGTAAGATACGAATGTTTCACTTGACTAACTACAATAAAACCCCGTGTATGTGAATCTCGATTTTTTTACTACCTGTTGAAGTAGAAAATTATTTAGATAATCGTCGGCATCACCTCAAAGTAACAGTAACTATATCGACGGTAGTTGTGGCAGATTATCGTAAACGACAAAAGTAGATTTTACAGGAGCGCACATTTTGTATCGTAGTGTAGCTACATATAAGAAAATACGTTTTACCGAAATACAAATCGATTTTTCTGGTGAAAAAAATCGAAATATAGATACCAGATTCTTGTTCTTGACATATGATGTCTTTGCCCTAGATCCTTTGATGCATAAGATAGTCAGAATAACTCATTTTCGCAAAAAATGGCGTTTACTATAATCTGCGTCGATATATATATATATATATATATATATATATATATATATATGTATTTAAAATACATACAAGTGTAGACAATTAAAAGTATTGTTAGAACAACCACTTTTATCATACATAAAATATCGACGAACACATTCTTTACTAATTATATGAGGTAATATGAAAGCCGATATCTTGAAATAAACATTTCTCGAGTTTAGTTTACGCAGCGAGGAGATAACGTGAGCAAGACGGCGATACAAGGATAGAGCATACACGCGAGCACGAAGACCGCGATTCGCCGATTATTAAACGAAAATGTTTTGAGCCCTTATTTTATTTATAAGTATCTATTAAGAAATATTTTTAGGTAATTAAAAGATGGCAGAAGGTGTGCGCGTTTATATTTTTTTAATATATAGCTTCTAATTCAAGAAAGTGACATCGAAAAGTTAGTCTAATTATTTCCAACTTCAAATAGTTATTATATAAGAACTATATATATTCTTAAGAAAATAAGAACGTCTTCACATACTTGATGATACATATTTTCAGATTCTTTAATAAATAATTGAAAATACCTGACCCTGAAATCCCTATATTAGTGCTTGGCGTAATCATCCTCTTAATTTTAAGAATTAGTCTTAAGGTACAATTCCTATGCGACGACCGAAACGACTATAGTCGCGCGACCAGAACCGCGCGATCAAAGCCGCGCGAACCGAGTCGCTCGTTCAACTTCCAATTCCACGACTTTTGTTTCAGTCGCTACGTAAACGTCATGGAGAATCATTACTAACTGCTGATATATGCGAAAAATATTTAAATTAACGAAAACACTTTCAATCGCATCGGCTGAAACGACTAGACTGCTCCTGCTCCAGCGTCTAGCCGTTTGTCTCGAGTCGTCTCACTAGAGTCGCTTCAGTCGCGCGGTCATCAACGCGCCATAGGAAAGGGTTCCAACCATTTACCTATAAACAATAGGAGTCAAAATCATGTAGCGTTCACAGACGCGCTGTTATAGCCGCGCGACTATCGTCGTTTCAGTCGTCGCATAGGAGTTGCACTTTTAAAAATATCTATCAAAATAACCTAAAACTTTTAAGTAGGTAAGTACTTAATTTAGTAAAATGGAAATTTACTGGAAATGGAAATTAACGTAGAAAAGAAATTTGTTCATTTGTTTAGCTGACTTTGTAAGCTTTAAAATGTGTTCTAGATGTAAATTATAAACGTTATTTCTTAAATAAAAAAAAATAAAAAATAAGCAGTAGATGTAAGTACTAACTATAAATTATGAGGTATTTTATTTTTAGAATGTAAATAAATGCGTAAGTCCTAAACGCTACAATTTTATTGTGATATTGTAAAGATTTAACGTGGTTATACCATAGTACGGATTTTTCATTGCAACTAATGAAATAAGATCGACATTAAATGTAGTTAAGAGCAACAACTGATTGAAATGTCCTCAAAATAGATTAAATAGTTATAAATTAATTTGTAAATATTTTATTGTATTTGCGCTAAAACATCTAAATTATACAATGTTTATAAAAATAGAGATACAATATACATAGGATCGTACAATAAATAGTAAATATGCGATAAAAGGTAGGTACTTAATATCTATAGGAAACATTTTTGACATCGAAACCCATCGCTTTTGAAGGGGGCAGTAAATCTACATTTTCAACTTTTATATTTGTTTTTGTTATAAAACATTTTTTGTTTAAGCAGCGCATTAATCCTTTTTAATCTCGTTCGAGTCTCATTTATTGTGCATGCATATATTTACTTTAAAAAACACTAATAACTAGTTTCGTACTTTTAACGCATTAAACAGATGGATTATAAACAAGATTTCATCGGTGCTTTATAAAAGGGTTGTATAATCCATAATTATAACTGTATAAAAATTCTAAATCCAAATTTAGTAATTTCTTATTCGCTATCTTGATTGCAAATAAGAAACTAAAGATAAAGAAAATGAATAAAATGTCTATAGATGGTAAATTGCTTCTGAACGAAAAATGTGACAAATAAAAGGATGCCCTGTGCCTTTTCACTTTTTAATATTCACCTCTTACCGCGTAATAAATTTTTAAATAGACAGGAAATATAATCCATATTTAAAATGTGAGTAGCTTTGTGCATTTTTTCAAGTCTTTCACGTGAAGACGATTTTCTCATCGTTTTTTTTTTCTCTTTAATGAAAGATGTCATTAAAGTGTATAAGGTAAGCGTGTTCAACCGTTCAACATTAGACTTTAATCATTTTTCAATAATTAGTTTTTCAATAAGTTACTTAAAATATGGTTTTCAATCTGTACGCAAATTAATCGAAGCTTGTATAGCATGCTTTAAATTTAATCAGCGTTAGTCATGGAAAATAATGATTATAGATTATTATTTTTAAATTGTAATGCATCTTCAAAAAAAAATCCGTAAACGCCGAAATTACCAAAGTTATTAATTAATAAAAAGGCGGCAAACTATTTTAATCATTTTAATGAAGTGATCATTTCTTCAAACATTATCCTTGACCGTTTGAATTTCATTTATTTGCTTGTTTCGTTTCAAGTTATTAAGTTCGATTTTCTATTACGAGAAAATTATAAATTTTACTAGGTGTCTATTGACATCTAATAGTGTAAGTTTTAAAAATATTAACAACATTCGTTGTAAAAGTAATTACGTATTGAGTTTATCGAACTTTCAGTAAAAATAAACTTAACAAGTTTACGTTAGGAGTTCTAATTCGTTACAAACTTACATCCAGTAAAGTTCCTCTAAAAAAGATTAAGGAAGAGTAATGCGTAAATAATTGAATTACAAAATCAATTTCAAGTATAACCATAGTTCGAAAGTAGTTTTTCGCGTTAAACTGACGGACAAGTAAGCGATCGAAAATTTGATTAATCGTCAACTTTTACTCCATAAGAAGGTAGGTAATAGATGGAAATGTACGTTTAAACTTGGAGAAAATGATACGGTGGGTTTCGGAAAACAGGTCGTAAATATGAACTTATAGAAAACCGAGAAGTTTCTGTAGGTATGTTATGTACTTATAAAGTTTAACTGACTATATACTAACTTAGGTACCGGCAGTTACTAATACCATCCAATAGTGCTCACAAAATGAAATAGGAAATTGGGCGTATAAATTAGGGAAAGTTTTACTATAACGTGCTACATTAATACGTAAATCCCTATTAATGCTATTTCAAGTTCGACGAACAACAATAAAAGTTATAAAAATAACCGACTTTCATGACGTGGAAACGTAGTCGTTTACCTCATAAGGAAGTAACTTCATCTTCACCGTTTCGACTTTTAATTCCCCGGTGAGTTGCTCAAATTCTACTTTAATAAAACCGTTCCGTTCTTAAGAGAGGCTTAGAGAGTTTACTTGAATGTAAAGTCTCGAAATTATTTTGAAAGCGAAAAAATTGAAAGTAATTAAAAAAAATGATTATTTTGTTAATGGTAAAATTTGTATTTTTAGAACAGACGTATTATGCTTGAAATTTAATTAAATAAGTGCGTTGTGAAAACTAATTTAATTTAAAAAACACACAATTGTAGAGTGTTCGTGAAAACTCAGACATGTCAATTTTTTACGGCAAAATTGTTTTTTGATGGATTTATAGTTATCGATCGGTTCTATCGATTCCTGTACTCAGAAGTACTGAAAACTAGACCGTTCCCATAGTAATTTAAATCTAAATGTTGCAAATTCGATCAAAAGCCACCTGAAAAAAAAATGAATCGACGAAAACAAGATATCTCCAAGTATATTTAACATTGCGAATAAATTCAATATTACCATGTGGACATATTTATATGATAATTGTTTTGGTGTTATCTACTTTGTCGGCAATTGCACGTGATCTTAATAATTATGCGTGTTACTAAACGTTACTAACCTGTCGAGTATTCTAAAGGTCGTTGAGGTTGTGTTTATCTACAGTGACCGAACAATGAATACTAGCGCAACTTGTATTAATATATCGGGGCCAGGAAACAAACCGCTTAGAATATCACAATATTTTGTTTGTCTTTGTTTTCAACAAACCAATTACTGACGGTTATACGGGTGACATTCATTACAAAAAAAAAGAATCAGCACCGAACAACTCTGATCGCGTTATTCACATTTTTCTCGAAACTATTTTATTTGGAGATGTCCGAGTTTACATGAACGCTCTACAATTACTAATACTATGTAAGTAGGTATTTATAATAAGTTATTTATTATGCTCTAATCAATATATTTTTCAGTTAGGTACTTAATAGAAGTCGTAAATTGCAATGGTTTAAATTGCGTTTCTTGGAGAAAAGATATCTGGATTAATACTTCAATCATCTTAAATTAATAATTAATATTCACAATACATTTTGAACCGAGAATTTACGAAAAGCCGTATTATATTAGCTACGATATCATAATAGATATAATCCTATAATATCCTGAAGTGCGAGTGGTTGAAAATAAATTGTAAGTAGGTACTTACTTACCTAAACATTCCAACTTCCTTCCTACAATTAATTAGATAACGAAATAAATCACAGGCGTTGGCGTAGCGTCACGTCATTTGAATACGATTTCTATTTGAAATTCGAAATGCTTCATTTATTATGTAAAATAGAACTTGAATAGAATTATAAGAAAGATTCGCTTTACGAAATCTGAACCTCATAAATAAACATTTGGTGTAGGTAATCGATATCAAACATTTTTATTGAGGAACAACCTGTTGATGTGTCCTGTCCTACAATGATGGCCGTGGTCCAGCCATAATTAGTATGAGTACGTTTTATTACAGGTCGGACAAAAAGCGCATTTCTTAAACAAACGTTTACTCGAAACGGTATTTTGACAAATCCAAAGAAGCCACGACACTTTCATTACACGAATTAGGAAAATCCTGCAAACATTAGATACTCGAAAAGTTCTCAACAATGTACCTATAACAATCCAGATTTTTATAAATCCGATACCATTCATATTTTATTGGGTGCTAATTTATTTTGGAGATTAATCGTTGCGGGTCAAATCAAATCAAATTTAGGTAAGAATTCACCAGTCGTGCGAAATACAAGGTTGGGGTAAATTCTATCCGGTCCTAGACCCATTTCTGATCAAGTATCTTCGAGTGTACGTCGTCATTTCTATGAAACAATTGACGTTCGAACACAAGTTAAGCAAATTCTCGAAAATTGAAGAATGTTCTTCATCGAAGGCATGGTCTCGAAAAGAAAAATTGTGTGAATCGCACTTCGTCGACACACTCTTTAGAAATAAGGATGGGAGGTTTACAGTTTTTCTTCCATTAAAAAATCCCGTTATCGTTCTACGCGATTCTCGTACAGGTGCGTGAAAACGATTTTATAGTTTAGAATCCTCAACTTAAAGAGAGGTAAATCGCGAGTCTTCAACGTATGTCATCGAATATTTTTTTGTCTCATCGCGGCGTGTTAAATCCTAATAGTACAACTATAGCTCATCCAAACCTATATGATGTTCACGTCATCAATACAAGGTTACTAGACGATGACGTTTCAGACAGTGCTGTCACCTCGCACCTCATATTTTGGCAGTTCTAATAAATTGTAGTCTTTCTTTATACCATCTAATATGTGCACAAGTAAATCATCTATAGAATATCTCATTTTCCAAACATTAAACCGAATTATAAATAAACAATCTAGTAACTTTTTGTTGATGACGTGAACATCATATAGGTTTGGATGAGCTATACTTCGTTGTAAACTGAAAATAGAGGAACAAAAATGCACCATAACAAGAGTGACGATCAGGACGATAATCGATAATAACGACTAGGACGTTAAGAACATAACTTAAACCGTTTTTCACTCGTTTTTTGTCATTAAACTAAGTAACAATATTTTTCTAGTTTTTTTTTCAATTACAATTTGGTAAATATTAAAGTTAATTGTTTCGAAGGAATTCTACCGAAGATCTTTTTTACGTTTTTACATTATTAATAAACATTGTGCAGTAATAAATCGCTTTAATTATTTGTTTTAACAGTATAATAAATCATATTCATTATGTAGAAGCAAAATAATAAATTTTTCCAGTCAAATTTTGCATCTGGCCCACTATGCAGTGATTGTACCGTAGAATAAATACGTTATTTGATGCAAACGTCCCCCGAATTACGCAGTTTCCAGGAGGTATTTGCTTATAGTTGAGCTACAATACATAATGTGCGCTCCTGTAAAATTTGTTTTTTGCCACTTACAACGTTTTATACATAATATATTAATGTGCAATATATGCAATAATATAATATGAGCAATAACGTGTAATATAATATAATATGTGCATATTATTGTGGGTAGATAATATACATATTACTTATTTGTAGATAGGTATTTTTTAAATCGATGGGTATATGGAAATCATCGAGTAAATTCAAGCTGAATTAAATAAAATTTTCAAGATGACTCGGCTAACATTAAAAAATGAAGAAATCGATATAGCCGAAATTTTGCATTATTAGGTCAACGATCCATTTTAAGCAACCATGCAGAATAATACGAAAGAGAAACAATAACTTCGTACATATACGGGCGATTCAGAACTTATTTCGATATACGTCATCACTCATACATAGTATTTTGGTATTTACAGTATACCGATAAAATTGTAATCTTTCGTTAGCGTCAGATGTGTGCAGGCAAATTCATCAGTAGAATTTGCCGTGTTCGAAACTAAAAACTGAATATTACAAATATACAGTTTAGTAACGTTTTATTGATAATGAGCATCGGAATAAGATCTGGATGACCCGTAAATGCACATAACAAAAATTACCTACGCGGCGGAATTCAATCATAACAATATAAAAAATTACATTTAAAAACCAATTTGTTAAAGCATTACATCTACGTACTACATATATCCATAAAAAATACATGTTTATGCATTGCGATGTTTATAATCCTTAAAATGCATTACAAAAATAATTTCGATTTTTTCAGTCGTTTGCCAGTTAAAATAATATACGCTCCAGAAAATGTTACCAAGAGGAGAAAATAAAGAGACTACGTTGTGCGTGACTCGAAAGTAAATTTGCAAACGACTAATATGTTTGCGACCTATAAAGTAAAACTTCTAATCCGGCTTTTTATTAAAATTTATGTGAATTTTCAGGAAAAAAAGCTCTTTTTACGTAAGCATATGCGGTTTCGTGTCTTAGAATTAGTATGTTCAGAGCCGGAATAATCCGCATCCGAGTTTGAAACTAATTGATTGCTCGAGTAGGTTTCTGTTGTTTCAGATGTTCTTGAGGTAAATGATTCAAATAGGTATACTTTGATCCTTAGATAATGTTAAGAGGACGATTACGCCAAGCACTAATATAGGGATTTCAATGTAAATTCGGTCAGGTATTACACCTATATTGATAGAAATTTTCAATTTTTTATTAAAGAATCTGAAAATACGTATCATCAAGTATGTGAAGACGTTCTTATTTTCTTAAAAATATATATAGGGGAAGGTAGGGTAGCCCCGGACACTTAAATGAAGTAGAAATATAAAATACAATCAACAAATGTCAGTTTGTATTTTAGCATTAAAATAGAGTAAGGAACTTTGTTAATCGTACTAATGAAAAAAAAAAAGGATATCTTAATTATTGTAACTAGAATATTGAAAAAACTTAAGCTCCCAATTTGCGGTAATATAAAAGTCGGCGGGTAGCCCCGGACAGATATCAATAGTGGCCTAAACGTGTTTTGGCCTTACAAACGTCACAAATGTAGTAAAAATCGGAAGCGTCAATGTTAACACATGCTTCGTGGGCCCAATCTTTGCAGTCATGACACCGAATCCAATTTTCTTTAAACATTTCGCCAGATATGGTACACGCTGTCTCTTCAACTTGATGGGAATCACCTTAAATAGTTGTCGTTGTTTTCAATTTTTTGCCACCTCTACCTTTTTGTTTTTCCTCTAGGTCTTTAGTCAGGAGCATTAAACGATTGTCTAGTTCTTTAACGTGATTATACAGTTACTTAGAAAAGTTCTCAGAAAACGTGGGTTCAAATCGTCTTAACTTTGGACGAAACGTGATCTCTTTGTGACTATTCACTGCTTTTAGACGATCCTGAAGGGAACTTCTTGGCACATCATACCTTTCTGCAGATAGTCTTATTGATAACTTGCCTTCTTTGACACATTTCACTGCTGTTTTCATTTTATTTTCGTCCCATTTACCTCTATTAGTTGTTGGTCCCTTAAATTTAGACATGTTGTATAAGTTCCTGCAATACAAAAGTATAATCTAATGTACTAACCACAGAGAAGCTATAATAAATTGAATCATTATATTTGTTGAAAATATAATAAATTGAAATTGAAATATGAAATTCGACATTTATAATGGTGTCCGGGGTACCCGACGTTTTCGTGTCCGGGGCTACCCGATCGCTATCATTCGATGTTGTTGCCCATAGGTCTTAAATTGTATATGGAATGAAACGAATACTAATACATTCATAAACTATATTAAATGTATTACAACTCTAAAAAATAGACAAGGCGGTATACTAACTTTTTGCACTTGATAATCTGCAATGAAATTCGACAGGGGCGATGAGAAATGTTTGGCAGGAACAAACACTCACTGTAGCTTGTCAATCAATCTGTGCTCATGCATTGACTAAGTTGCATATGCGTACAAACTCTATGGGGGGCCCCCGAAACTATGTTTTGGTTTTCCAACGGGTTTACTTACTTAGTAATTGTACTGTCCGGGGCTACCCGCTGTCCGGGGCTACCCGACCTTCCCCTACTTCTTATATAATAACTATTTGAAGTTGGAAATAATTAGACTAACTTTTCGATGTCACTTTCTTGAATTAGAAGCTATATATTAAAAAAATAAAAACGCGCACACCTTCTGCCATCTTTTAATTACCTAAAAAATATTTCTTAATAGATACTTATAAATAAAATAAGGGCTCAAAACATTTTCGTTTAATAATCGGCGAATCGCGGTCTTCGTGCTCGCATGTATGCTCTATCCTTGTATCGCCGTCTTGCTCACGTTATCTCCTCGCTGCGTAAACTAAACTCGAGAAATGTTTATTTCAAGATATCGGCTTTCATATTACCTCATATAATTAGTAAAGAATGCGTTCGTCGATATTTTATGTATGATAAAAGTGGTTGTTCTAACAATACTTTTAATTGTCTACACTTGTATGTATTTTAAATACATATATATATATATATATCGACGCAAATTATAGTAAACGCCATTTTTTTGCGAAAATGAGTTATTCTGACTATCTTATGCATCAAAGGATCTAGAGCAAAGACATCATATGTCAAGAACAAGAATCTGGTATCAATATTTCGATTTTTTTCACCAGAAAAATCGATTTGTATTTCGGTAAAACGTATTTTCTTATATGTAGCTACGCTACGATACAAAATGTGCGCTCCTGTAAAATCTACTTTTTGTCGTTTACGATAATCTGCCACAACTACCGTCGATATAGTTACTGTTACTTTGAGGCGATGCCGACGATTATCTACATAATTTTCTACTTCAACAGGTAGTAAAAAATTCGAGATTCACATTCACGGGGTTTTATTGTAGTTAGTCAAGTGAAACATTCGTATCTTACTTAACGTATTTATGTTTTAGCGAATGATTCAATATACAACTGTCTGAATACGATCTAAACTTACTACAGAACGATTTTTAATTTATTTAAAATTTAACAGAATGCAGGTTTAGGGCAAATCTGATAAATTTATCTGACAGATATGTTTCTAAAGGAAATATCTGTCAGATATAATCAGAAGATGGAAAGATCGGCCCTTATTATAATTAATCACATCGATACCTATAAGTTACTCTGGATTTTTATTTCATAAATTCCATTTTGTCAACAACCACAAGTTGTTAACATGACAAGGAATAACACACTAACACGAGTGCTTACGAGGGTACTGTTATAACGGTAGTTATAACATTTGCCACTAATTTTAGAATTATTCGACTGATTTGTTGTAATAATTGAACAATTGACAAACCAGATACTGTAGAATATAAATTTCGAACAAGTTACCAAATAATTATACCTATTTAATATAATGTCTTGGAATTTAATAGCTAGATGTTTATCAGAATGTTTACTAGATAAGCATAAATATTTTCTGTACTGAAATGAAGTGTGGCGTGGGCAACTTGAATACTGCGATAGTGAAATAACATAGATAGATAACATACTTGTAAAATTGTATTTAGCTTTTCTGTGCGAGCGTAATCATCCTTTTAAACCGTCGTCGAGCACTTTTCATTTGATTCGGCAAAGTGGACGTAAACACGGGTAGGCATTGAAATATGTATATATACGTAGGAACAACCTAAGAATATGATTCAAAAAAAAGTACCTGCACTGAGAATTAATTTACAATTACCTAACATTGAAAATTAACATTTTGACTCGAATTTCACTTGTTAACAACAAATCGACAATTTTAATAAGTTTATTAGAGACATTAACTTTTTATTATAACACCGTACTTCTATGCTAAACTTACAGTTTATAACGTCACTATTTTTTTTTCTACTTAAACGCGTAAAATTAATGATAGTGTGTAAAGTAAATGATGTTTACACTGTCGAAAGAAAATAGGTGAGTACTTACCAATTAGTAGACATTTGAACAAAAAATTTTATTTAAAAAAATAATCAGAAATTGTGCGGTTTCTATAGAATAGAAATACCGAATGAAAAGCGAAGTCGCGTGGCCGTCGCGTCGATTTATTGATAACGATCGAAAAAGTTGAGAAGAATTTTACCTAGGTATACATATACATATACTACATATTTACGTAATATTTATTTCTTATTTTACATTATTATTGAATTAAGGGAATGTGGTGCAAAGTAGAATATTAATTTAAACAACTATTGGCACAAAATTCATTAAATTCCTGCGAAACGTTTCCTTTTAATGTTGGAATGTTTGTTAAATTCAAGAATGTCATGATTCACTCATTCGCAATCGTAATAAAAAAAATTGGAATTTTTCTCATTCTGTTATAAAAATGTAAGTTTCGAAAAGTTTGTTGCGTGACATATTTTAATTTTAAAATTTATAATTATTTGCGTATCATGTAGGTATGTATAGCAATCTGTTGCTTCGCATATCGATTACCATAATTGTATTGAAATCAAATGTGTGTTTCATTAAAATTAGCTTCAACCGGTTGCACTAGGAACAAAATTAAATGTGGTTACATGTCTGTGTTCTAATACAAAATATCCCATAGGGCGAAGAGAAGTAAAAATGAGACATGTACGTTTTTCTAAATTGTACTACATTAAAATTAACAAAAAAAATATAGAGAATTGTGTATTAAACATGGCTCTTTTATAACAAATATTCTAATTTGAATGTACGTGTAAAGTGTGTTTAGAAAAAAAATTCAATGTAGGTGCAAATTTATGATCATAAACTTTTCAATTTTTACCGAAATCTTTTGTTACCGGCATCGGATCCGATGCGATGTTATACTACGAGACGTCACAAATTGTTAGCAATACATTACAAATTATTATACCATATTATAACCAGTAACCATGATGATAAAGTAAATATCTAATTGTAAAAGTCTGAATAAAAATGGGACAGTAAAAAGTATAAAAATATAGAAGAAACCGAAATGTAAAAATCTACAACACAAAGATCGGAAAGAAAATCTAATTTTTTTACGTCCCGTCTTGTTTTTGCCTCCTCATCCTTGACATTCGCATAGTAATGAAGTTATTGACATGGTCTTGTTTTGCATCGCTAGTGTCTCATTTTTGCACAAATTTTAGAATAAAAACGAGACACTCATTTTATTCTTTTTTTTCTTTCCGACAAGATAACACAAATTTTAGTATTATCGACATGTAATCCCTTTGTTCCTTCAACAATCGCGTATTTGTATGGTTATCTTGTCGTAAAAATTGAAAAAAATAAAAAATAAAAATAATGAAAAATTTTAAAAAGAGTCTCATTTTTATTTCCCTTCATCCTATTGCTTTTTAAAACTAATTACAGCGAAAGTCGCAAATAACGACGCCGAAGGGATTTAATGATAACGAATAAACACTTACTTGTTAAATTCCGAGTTTAAATTTAGAATTAAAGAAAAATAAAACATTCCTTGACCCTTTTTACGCTTTCGTAAATACTCGGTAATTCTAGTTTGTTTTTTCTTTACGGTATCAAGTATATAAGTAATTCCCATAAATTGTATACGATTCACTCACGCGTCGTTATAAACGCCCTAAATAATTAAAAATCGACTAAAATTAAAGTTGAATAAACGACTTTGTCACTATTACCGCCTACGCTACATCCGAACTATTTTTACGTTATTCAAATCAACCAAAATATTTATATTTTGTCGTTATATGCGAGTTTTCGTTATAAGCGACGACGTACTTTCACTGAACCTATATAGTTTTAGTTTTTTTAGCTGATGCGCAAGTATAAAAGTATATCTACACAGTGATATTGGTTGAAGAATCGATCTTCAAGAAAATTTTTCTTTTCCCGAACTCGAGAACATCAGTTTTGTCTTTCAAAGGCATTAATCCGACATTTATAATAGGTACCGAAACGATTTGTCAATTTAGCAAAAATTCCAGATTAGCCAAAAAAAACGCATAATTAAACACTGTTTAATAAGTAAAGGTCAAAAAATGATAGAATATTTGATTACATCATAATAGAGCTCCATATTATATAGTAGATATAATTTTAAAGAAGGCTTTTAAAGATGTTTGTTTTTCGCCGTTCTTTCCCGAGCGGGATGCGTCGCATTACAAGGACAATTACAATGTCAGACTGACGCGCGTCGGATTCTACACAAAGACATGTGAATTCGTAAAGAATTCGACAACGTAAAAGAATAACACGTGTCGCACGTGAAAAACTTACACCCTTTCGTTATACCTATTGGAAAAAGGCCAAATTTAATGGTTGCAAAATAAGGTTACTTTTTGCTTTGTAAACAAAAACTCAAATTGAATTTTCCAGTTTTATTTAAGGACGTCGACGGACTCCTTATCTGTAGACATCTTTATAACCGTACCCAACGAATACAGTTTAGACCCAATTAGGGACATTACCATTTGCATAGGACCCAGACAAATTTTATTTCTTCCAGATAGCATCTCTACGGCCACCATATGACGGAGTTAACAAACGTTTATGGGCCTTAAAATCTTTAATTTTTAGTATACATAGTTACACTTCCATAGTATACGACGTCAAATAAAATCCGCCACACGCTTACATTTTATCACTTTCAGATTTAACATTTTCTATTTTAGAATAAATCTGTGTTAGTAATTCGGTGTAAGTAAGTAATTCTAAAAAAAGTAAATAAAATTAAAAGTAAAAATAAGAAAAAGATATTTACCTAACCATAATAGACTCATAAATTACCTATGTCTTTTACTTTATAGCTTATTTTGTATGCATAAAAAGGTGATATAGCGGACGATAGGGGCCTCGGGCGAAATAAAAGTCCTTTTTATCCTTTTAACACTAATATTATTAAGATTAAGATAAAACAAAAAGTAAAATGAGTGCGGGTTAAGTGACAGTGGTATTTTTTAATCCAGGCTCTTTATAATTCTTTTTTATTTTTAAAGTACCTAATATAGGAGCCTTGTGGCCTAGAGGGTTAGCCTGTCGACTGGCCTTTTAGCACACCCACGGCTGCGGGTTCAAATCCCACTGAAACCGTAAACGTTCGTGAACGTAACACTAACCAGCTTTACTAACAAGATTTAGAAATCAATTCCAAAAAAAAACTGGCTAATTGGTGAGTTCAAAATCACAGACAGAAAAAAAATTTAATAATAATGTACCTAATAATATTTCTCTCACGAGCTTAGTTATTGCAAGTGCACGAACGTGCCATAATAAATTAACAGAACTCAGTAAAATACAACGGATTTTATAAAATTACAGTATACCTACATACAAAAGCCTCATGTAAACGACCACACCTATGTGATAATTTCATAAAATAAAGTTACGAAACATAGTGCCTTCGTGTATAATCAGCTTTAAATAATTTAATTTTAATTTTTTATAAACTTCATCAAAATGGCGTCGAGCGGACAACGATAACTAATAATTAATCGTTCAAATCCACTACCACGACAATGCCAACGCCACGCGACGGGCGAAGAATGGTTACCTTAAGCCCACAGATGAGATCTATAATAGGATTATTATTTATAAAGTATTTTCAAAATAAAAATTTAAGGATACGGAAGGATACATCGTAAACGGATAGATCATAAATAGATTACATAAAATTCAAATATACAGGTTGGTCCGTAAGTAATGATCCATAAAGAAGTAGTAGATTCTTGAGTTTAAAATTTATTTTTCCGCAATATGTTTAATGTGTTTGAATGTATGAACGTGTGCATGTCGTATACAACATAATATAGAAATGCTCTGAAATATTTAATGATTGCAAAATAAGGTTACCTTTTGCTTTGTAAACAAAAACTCCAATTGAGTTTTCCAGTTTTATTTAAGGACGTCTGCGGACTCCTTACTTGTAGACATCTTTATAACCGTACCCAACGAACCCGTTTCTTATCAACTATGGCGAATCAATCGTTCGTGCGCGTCGTGCTTTTTGTACCCACTTCGATATTCATCGAAGGCCTGTATTGTTCTAGGATTATTGTTGTACAAATCACAACAAAAGCGTTGTGTGCTCGGCCCATCACTTATTCGATGAATATTGAAGTGGGTACAAAAAGCACGATGCGCACGAACGAGTGGTTCGCCGAGGTTACTTGATATATTGCTCAACCGCAAACGCAAACGCGCGGTGAACTCCCGACCAATGAGTCATGGCTATTGACAAATCTGCAAAGACCACTAAACAAACGCCACCCTCTCGCGAACCCCGTTCCGCTAGTTTATGAGTAATTGAACTGCGAACACCCTTTATGTCCGGATTATGCAAATTATTCATTACTCTGTCGAGTAAGTCCGTTTCACACCACTAAATATTCGTTATAATCTACTTGAAGACATATCCCAGTTTTCGTGGCGGCCACTGTACTTACATGACTCGGAACATCAAAAATCGAAAACGTGAAGGCTAAAATTTTATTTCAGAGCATCTAATATATGTATACATCTCTATATGACGTGGACAACAATTTCCATCAAAATCGCAGACCATGAGGTTTTTGACTTGATTGATTTGATATGAAATGACCCTATCCTATAAGCATGTAAACGGCTTAGGAAAAATAACCTAGTCATTGTAATATATTTTACTATTTATTTTCGTGGTCACTAACAATAAGGTTATACAAAAATAGGTACCTATTACATATTGAAGTGAAAACGAGGATTCGGTACTTTTAACTGTATGCCATAACCTTCCATAAGTTGGGATACTAAACCACTTTTTATCGTATCAAAAAAAGTGGAAAAGCTTATTTTCAACATCTAGATTGTTATTTTTTTTGTCGAATAATGCACGTACTCGCGTGCTATGCGTCGCTTTATGCTGTCTACGTGATAAAATTAAACTTTATCCTACTTCTCATGTTTATGGACCTTTTCCTTTCGAGAATTTTTATTTTACCTTCACCAATATAATATTTAATCTTACAAATTACGTTAATTTTTGATTATTAGGTCAATTATTCTAATAAATTTTATCAAGTTTTTCGGCGACGTATGTTTATATTATGTACCTATTATAAAAATAATTTTAAACCACAACTAAACGTTTTAGGTAGGAAATATAAAGACCTCATTTTTTTTTAAACTTAAAATATCACAATAATCCGAACAGATTTATTAAAAAATTCAAATCTAAAAAAATTACATTTAAAGTTTTATTTTACGTGACGTGATCATAACAAATGACTACTGAATTATTCAAATTAGGCCTGCTTAACTCAAATACGACGTAGTTGTTTACACAATAAATTCTAAGCACGAAATTTCACATGTAGGGGTACTACCTGCAATATAACGTAGTAAGCGCGCATATCCAGAATTACAATTGTCTTTGAAATTTATCATAAATTACCCTCAGGTGAAAAGCATAATTCGTTTACAAAATTTAATTAAATACCTACATAAAATTGTACAACCACTAATGTAACTTAATTTCGCGAGCAAAAATAAATTGCGATAAGCGGCGAAATCCCGACATTGATTGCGATAAACAAATCGTCCAATCAGTTATTGCGTTATTTCGATTCGCCGTGATTACAGTTTGAGAATTTTCAATTTGCGATCGTAATTAATTAAGGACGACAAATTAGTTGAACGGGCGCTTTGTTACGCACATTTTCTCTTATTCTTGATTTAACTTTTTCTATTAAATTTACGAAGATTGAATTTAAAATTTTCCAAGCACGCTTTTTTGGAATACTCGTGGGTACTTTCGCGTTGCAATAATACCTATTCAAATATGCAGCGAATAATTAATGTCAATTTAAAATACTTATAACAATTAATAATTGTATTATTCGCGGTATTGGCGACCCCTTATTTGGGACGTAATTACGAACGAATAAAAAAAAATTACAGTCCTCGACAATTTGACAACATTCTGACAATTAAATTTTTTAAAGCATTTGTATTTAGAATGAAAACATAAATAGTTGGATATTACATATTTTTTAAATCATTAGGTAACTTTAAAAACTCCTAAAACAGGATAAAATAAGTAGGGTTTTACTGTAGATATATCAAAAAATTTGAATGATCTTGGAAAACGTAGTTTTAACCATTCCAGTAATATGAAGAGTATTAATTCAGGAATTTATTTGTTTGGGTCGTACCGAATTGATGATAAATTACCTAAATTACTTGATCATTTACCGGAAATATAAAATTAAACATACAATTTAAATTTAAATTGTAAAATACAGCAACGTTTTTTGTAGGACTGGTCATTTAATGCTCGAAAGTTTTGGTGCGGAAATGATACATAATATTATACGATATATGATACGATAAAGATACGCATATACATCGTATATGTATATCTTCAAATTTGAATCGCAAAAATTATGTAGATGCACAGATTTAGTACACAGTCTCAACAGGCATTATTTTTTATGATTAGGAAAGAAAGTACCTATAAATAACATTGTATTTTTCTCCGCATCTTGGATTCGATATTTAAATGGTAGAAAAACAAAAACGTCAGATAAGACAAAAACCGCTTATTTTAGGAATTATTTTTCGTAGTGTTCGATAGAATTTGCTTAAATGTTCATTTTCGGTAAAACCAATAAAATTAATAGAGTATGCGAATATTATTTGTTACGAAATGTTTAAATTATTATTAGTTGCAGGATTTTAGGCAACCACGAACAGAACGGGAATACCTGCATTTGTCATTATAATTCGTTTATAATTCAGATAGATGAAAGAGTTGGTCATTTGGAAATTTAACAGTTTTGTGCATGTAAACTGGATGTGTTCCTGCGTAAATTTAATTTGCGTGAAATTACAGGTTGCGTATTTAAAAAAAAAACTACTGCAAAAAGTTCATCTTAAATATTTTCGAATTTTAAGTTACGTCGTTAAAATCTAAACATCGATAGATGAAGAAATATTTAGTTACCTTCTTCAAACTTTAAAACATCTATTGTATTATACGCGTCATAAACGTTTCGTAAGATATACCCTACGTAAGGGAGTGCGTAATAGGTTGTTTATTTTATACAAGTTTGTCTTACATTAGCAAAGTTATTTGAATTACTTACGTTAGTCGTTGTAGTGACCTTTAAGAATACGGGGTAGTTTTAATTTTTAAAAATACATTCTCGATGGAATTTGATACGAAGTAGTTGAATTATTTTAGATATGCCTATCTAATAATTATTCATAAGCAGGGAGTAAACGAACAATAGTCAAAGAAAAGTTCACCCTTTTACTGTAATGGAGCAATAAAAGGGTGTTTTATGCGACAACATCGTTGAACTATAGGAGCGGCGAGGCGCGGTTGAGTAGTCCATCTCGACCCAAAAAAAGTCGTAAACAACACTTAACTTTAACAACCTAATTAACCGTATTTTCTCTTTAAAAACAATTGTTAAGGACCTACCATAAAAATTTACTTATTTAATTTAAAAGTCTCGAGCTGGATACGGATACCTAGGTAGACCCGTCAAGACGACCCGAGCAAATAAAAAAATCTATTCGATACATATCGAGACGACGTTTTGGCAGAGCGACTTAACCCACACTCTTTGCGAAAATGAGTTATTCCGACCATCTCATGCATCTAAGGCAAATACATCGAGTGTTAAATCTGAAAAATCGATTTCAATTTCCGTATCTGCTTATAGCTACGCTTATATAATACAAAATGTGCGTCCTGTAAAATTTACTTTTTGTGGGTTAAGTCGTTCTGCAAAAAACTGCTCGATATGACAATGAACCAATAAACAACGGATACGAACAAAAACTAATCAACTAATCAACTAATAACCAACAATAATCAACTAATTCTAAAAAATTAATCAGCGTAACTTACGTACCCACTTCTAAAGTATACTAAATTTTCAATACAGTCCGAGAAAGCACAAAAAATTTACAAAATTTTCAGAAAATAAGTGTATGTATGTCTTTAATTATCGCACGGCACTGAATTAAAACATTCACGACACTCTCGTAACGCAATCATACATTTTTTAAATAGATTCTTTGTTTTGAATTATCTATATTCGAATATGCAGCATTAAAAACATTATAGTGCGCACAACTGGGCGTAGACAAGTGACTGCAAATGAAAAAGATAAGTTTTATGCAAGTCGCAGTCACAGCTCACACGTGTTTCGTTTGATAGAACAAATAGTACAGGTGCGATGTGATTAAAACAATTCATCCTCACATTTTAAAGGTCAAAGTTTTTTTAAATTTAAAAATAATCATTATAAATTAAAATCAAATGATTATTTTTAAATTTAAAAGAATTATACATTAAGATATTATATATTATACATTATACATTAAGAATTATAAATTAAAATCAAATGATTAAGATGTTATTAATTATTAGATATAATTTCAACAATGATCAATAATAAAATTAAAGACACAATTCAATAATTGTACGGTTGAATGTAACTGAATGTGGAATATTTCTTAAAATTACGTTAGATATTATCTTAGCCCCCGCATTGCGTAATGCAACCCTCCAAAGTCGAAGAGGAAATTTACTCCTAAAACAGGTAAGTAGGTGCTCATTTTAAATTTGATACGTGAAGTAAAAATGTACAGAGTAAAACGTTAACTGGCAACAGTTAAAATAAACAATACACAATACAATACAATAAACAATAATTAAGTACATCAAACGAAATCTTGCGCCACCCCTATTTTTACATAAATAAATCGACTGCGTAGAATAGAAAATCGCAAAGATAATACAATACAATACAAATCCATTTGGAAAAATTATGTAAGGTGATTGATATTCGAAAATTTTGGACAAAGTTGGATTAAAACAATGACGTATTACTGTGATTGTCACAACTGTTGGACTATCCCTCGCTTGATTTTTGTTTTTGGGATCTCTTACAAAAAATATAGATATGTACCCACAAGCGTAGTTATAATCAACATTTTAGACAGATTCAAAAATGTCATCCTAGACACCACAAATGAAATTTAAGTGAAAAAACTGCCTATAACAAAAAACCGGAAGCGGTTTAATTTGGATTAAAAACGTAATATTGTCGTTACGACGTTTGATTATCAATTAAGAGTTTAGAGATTTAATTAAGTACATCAAACAGTTTTTTAAGTTTCTTGTATAATACCTAAATCAAATTTTTTACTTGACAAACTTTGTTTTAGAGACAAACGGAGATATTTTTCTTTCGTTTGAAAGAGGATTAAGAGTAATACTTTTAAAAATTTTACATCGTCTCCTACATGTACTTTTTGCACTTGGAAAGTGAATTTTTGAGAAAACTTGACCACTTCGATGAGTTGTATCTCCTGAAACGGATGAATTAAGCAGTTCATTTTTCAATTACATATACATAGAACCCACACGCACATATGTATATTGTACAAAGATGAAACCGACTTCTTGTTTTTAAAATTTCAAATGGGGGTTTAATTGTCTCTTCCTCGAGTAAAACTTTAAACGAGAAAAAGGTGGATATGACTTAATAATATCAAAAAAAGTATTTAAACAAAAGAATAAAAAAATGAGTTACAACAGAGAGCTTTGTATCTCTGATGGAAAAAAGTTATCTACAACAAAAATAGAACGATTTTAAATGCCATAATTTTGCATTTCGCCACAGAAACAAGTGAAGAATTGTAAGACTTCATTTATCATCTAAATTCGGAATGGGGCAATTCATCGTCGCCAGTTTATCGTGGTCGTTTCATGGACGCCGATTCATCCTAGGGAACAATTCATCGTCGGCAGTTTTATCGTTCACAATTTCATTGCCGATGATCGTATTACATATGTTATTATAAGTACAATGAAAAAGTTAGTGTAGATAAGATCAATTTAGATTAGTTACCAGTATTGAAATAAAATTGTTTGTTACAATAAAATTTTACATTAAATTACTCCATTCCGATTCATCTAAATTCGTTTTTTTTTATTATGAAGGAATACGTTAAATTTTCATTTTGTCTTGTACGTATTACGTATTTTCCACTTTAAAAACCTCCCCTTTTATTATAGTATTTCAAATATTAATTACCTGAAGCAATGACAAGAAAAGATTATGTAATTATTAAAAGTTTAGTCAAACAATTACTCATAAGCAAATTTTGTATTCGAAAATAACAAAACATTAGCGTTTTCAATTTTTTTCAACCTTTCTATTCGTACAACAGAATTTAAATACAAATAAAACGCTACATCAATCCGTCGTTTAGTGAAAGTGTGTTAATTCCGCTTTATCGCGCGACAAAGGAGACGAATTTTATGATCTCTTCCAGTTTTCACTTTTGTTTAACACGATCGATGCTTATATATATATATACCTCCTCGGTGTATTTGTAGTTGTTCGAATCAACGATGGATTTTATTACCAATAATAAATTGAACAGCACATAAAGGGGATTTACATCAATACGTTGCGAAGATTTTCGAAATGACACGTTATACATATCTATCTGGACGAAACTACACGACAAAAGGCAAGACACAATCAGACATAAATCTTTTGATCTAATACTGCTTCTCGAGATTGTCATATACGAGGTAGGTATAGCTTATCCAAACCTATATGATGTTCACGTCATCAACACAAGGTTGCTAGATGATGACGTTTCACACGGTGCCGTCACTTCGTACCTCGTATTTTGACAGTTCTAATAAATTGTAGACTTTCTTTATGCCATCTAATATGTGCGCAAATAAATCATCTATTGGGATCTGACCTAATTTATGCGACCTCTGGTGACTATTCATGGCAATAAAAGTTTGGTGCATGTTTGGCACGATCATAAGAATATATACACAAAAGTTGTTTTGATTTTAACAAAAATACTTAAAATGTCGAGCGCACCGTCAGTTTCACGTAAAAAATCGAAAAAAAGGCTTCGTTGTTCAGTGTATCAGTGCACTAAATCATACAACCGCGATTTAAGATACAGTTTTCATAGTTTTCCAAGTGAAAATAAACGTAAGGTTAAAATCAAGAATTATTTTGGTGAAACGGAAACAGTCGATCAATTGCTGGCCTGGAAACTCGCTCTAAAAATTGAAGGAAGAGTAACGAGCGAAATGAAAGTTTGCTCTGAACACTTTAAAAAAGAAGATTACATATTGCCAGGTTAGTATCAACGTAGAGTGAGGTTATGAATTTTTTTGAATCATCAAAACAATCTGATTTAAGAATTCACCTGCTGATAATATTTTTTATATTAAATGTAAATTTATATTTAACCATGAATGACACATTGAATTTTTTGAGATAATTATATTTAATATTTCAAATATTACTCAAAAGTAAGTCACCTAAGAGTAACTTAGTTACCTTTATTTTGCAGAAGCTCCGGCTCTGAGAAGATATTTAAAACGAAATGCTGTTCCATCGCATAATCTACCAAAGAGTAGTGTGCCTGGGCGAGTCGTAAATGAGGTACTCGTTGCAGCAAGGCAAAAACGTCGATTGAATCGTGAAAAGAAACATCCCGAGAGAAAATAACGTTACACTGTCTATTATCACAATGCAAAATATTTGAAAATGCACCAACATATGCGCCATCTTGATTAAGCTCCGCCCATAGGTCAGATCCCAATAGAATATGTCACTTTTCAAAGTTTAAACCGAATTACAAATAAACAATCTAGTGACTTTTTGTTGATGACGTGAACATCATATAGATTTGGATAAGCTATATGTAGGTATTCATCTATACTTTAGTTACGAAAGAACTATTTGCGAGGATAACGTATTCACAAAAACGACCACCCTTTTAATTCAAAAACTTATTTTGTTAAGCCGAGTATCTACTTGGAAAAATCGTAGAAAAGTAATTGCGGGGACAAGTTAAATGAATTTCGTATAAGTAAACCAATTTAGTTTTAGAGATTAATAAACAGCTAACTTTACGAATTAATATGTAGTATATTGCGAAGAAAGAATTGTTTAAACCCCTTATTACTGCGTCGCAAATGACTATAATTTTACATGTCATTTTAGATGACAAGTATGCCTGTGCAATATACAATGTGTAAAATACATAGTTTATTATTTTATAACTAAAATTAATAATTGATTAATAATAAATAAAATTTTAAACTAGTTTTTTAACCTTGAGTACCTACCCAAAAATGTCTGGCGGAAAACCTGGAAATGCGCGGAAATGACTGAGAAATGTTAAAATGCAGTTAAAAGTTGTTTAACAACTAAAACCTCTGAGGTTAGGAGGTTAGGAGTTGTGCATCTCTGACTCACCTAAGGTGATATCAAAAAACCTATCACGCCATTTTAGAAATCTTAATTGATTACGTACGTACACGAAAAATAAACATGTTATTTAAAAAACTTGATTTTTACTCTTCAACTTTGAGGGTGAATATATCTTCAACGTTTATAGGAACTTGTGGCATTATTTTGATGTGTGTTATACGTTCGCTTGAGATGTTTTTATCATTTCCTGTAACCTGACACGACATTTTCTGACGCCCTATATTTTGTTGTAATAAATTGCTTAAACAATACAAATACTTGAGCGCGCCAACCGGAATGTTTCCGATTTTAAATAATGTAGTATAACAAGCATTTTAAAACAAGTTTCATCAAAATCGGTTCTGTTCTTGTGGATTCCGAAGTTTTCACGATTTTTCGGCTTTATTTGCTCGTGTAATTATGAATTTGCAAAGGACATTAAATATTTGCCCAACGTGGAGCTGCTCCTTTTTTTCGCATGATGCGTCCTAGGTTTTGTAGAGAAATTTATGGTGGTTAATTTGAGATATTACACTTTTACGTATTTATCTGTGACAAGTGACTGCGAGGTATAATTTTTTTAAATTAATCTTAGCCTGTGCAAATTAGAAATTAGTTATATCAATCATATTTTATATATAGAGTCAAGACAGTCTTTTTAAACAGAATAATTTTATACGAAGGTAATATACATAAACAATGTAGTGATAACCAGTAATTTTCATTGTAATAATCATTTTAACAAAAATTTTACATTAAAATAAAAAGGGATAGGTGCAATTTAACCACATCTTGTGTAGGTAAATATATTATACCGTTACCTACCTGTAAAATTCTTAAATGTTTATAATCGCATAGAATTAATTCAAACAATTTTAATTAAGTTCAAAGTACATAAATTAACGGGACCTTTATTTGATAGGAAGTGCTTATTTAATCGCAAAAAGTTTAATCCAATCATGCAGAGAATTCGGTAAAACAAAAGTTGAACGTACTTAAAATCGGAAAAATACTAGTAACGAAAAACATCGCTAGCCTAAACACATATTATTAGTTGTTCACTTCGCGCTTAACAAACTTTTTGGTATCATAAATTATTTCGAAGGCCTCACAAAAACAAAAAAGAAATGTTTAGATGTTTTTCTTCGAAACGTCATAGTCGTCAATCAATTCGAAGCATCGCATTGGTAAATAAATTATATAGAAAAAAACAAGATGATTTTTATATAACATAGTCAGAATCGGCCAAATTGCTTCAATAAGCTTGCGTAGACGTGCACTCAAAATAATTTAGACGAGCTATATTCGGATGTTCCAGAAATAGGTAACATTGTTAAATCGGTTACCTGTAGGATATATCGAACAACTTTATATTGCTTAACATAATTACACCGAGAAGGAAATCTATTGTACCGCGACCCTATTTAGCAAATTCAATTCAAAGATGTTACCTCTTAATAAATTTCGGAAATACGTTTTGGAGAATGACAATGAAACTTTTTCACTAAAGCTTACATAATACTAAAAAAGTTTTATTATATTATCATTTATTGATTTCAGTAGGTATAGCTTATCCAAACCTATATGATGTTCACGTCATCAATACAAGGTTACTAGATGATGACGTTTCACGCAGTGCTATCACCTCGTACCTCATATTTTGACCGTTCTAATAAATTGTAGTCTTTATTTATACCATCTAATATGTGCGCAGGTAAATCATTTATAAAATTTGTTACTTTCCAAACATTAAACCGAATTACAAATAAACAATCTAGTAACTTTTTTTTGATGACGTAAATTGCATATAGGTTTGGATAAGCTATAGATAGTACTACCTTATTAGATATTAGATCACATGATCTCAAAGTGTAGTCCAAAAGCTATCATTTTATAATTTTGTTTTAAATAAGTTAAATAATGTTTTTTTTATGAATAAATACATAGAATATCTACGTTAGAAATGAAACTGACGTTCACCATAGAAAAATGTAAGCTACTTACCTGCAACGACAAAATTATAAAAAACTAGCTTTAACCCGCGACTTCGTCCGCGTGGTATTCGAAATATTTGAAGGAAGGCATCCTACAAATTTCATATTTCAAAGGTAATACGGACAAACTGATCAAATTTTTAAAAAACACACATTCTCCCTTTCAGTCCCTTGGAGGTAGAATTTAGAAAATCATTTCTTAGTGGACGACTACATCAAAAAAGATATATAAAGGTCAATAAAACGTATGTTATAAATTACACATTTGCAGGATCGGCGATTAAGCGTTGTTATGTCAATCAGTCAGCCAGTCAACTTACATTTTTGTACATACATATACGAAGATATTTGAACGAAAGTGATGACAAGATGCTATTTTCAAAAGGCTTGTAACTCCCTTAAGAAGGATTTTGCAGAGATAATATTGTGTAAAAGAAAATCAACTTTTAAAATCTAATCTCGCGATTTAGACTAACTGCATTTGGATTAACTGCCACCTTATGTGTTAGACTTAACCGCTGGTTAATTCAACGACACACTGAAAATCTTATAAATCTAGATGTTGTCATTTTCTAATATTAAAAAAGATATTTTTAAATAATAATTGAAAAATAAAATTAAATAGCACATGTGTATAGTATGTAGTTATCGGTTTTGAGCGCATTTTATGTACCTGTGTAATATCTAATAAATACTTAAATAAATAAATGACGATCTTTTAAGACCTTTTACAACACATTACTTTTCCGTAATTGCAGTAAAAGCCAAATAAAACGCTCCGTCAAAATTTTATGGCTGAAATTTTATCCGACACGCCACGCCATTCCGTTTGAAGGAGTAAAACTGTGGCAAATCTATTAGGAAATTATGCAGTACACGATAAATGTATTACGTGTTAACCTTTAACAGAACGGCATGCAAGTTTTAGATTACAGTTACCAACTATTAACCGTAATATGTATTTTCGGATTTTTCTAAAAATGTATATATAGGTACCTACAAATATCTATCCTTTGGCGTTCGTTAAGCTAAATAAATATTTGTTTTATATGGAAATAGATTCATCTGGAACACTCATGGGTTAATTTAATCTCACTAAAATTTGTTCATGGTTGATAACACTAAAACTTTATCAAGTAAATTATTGTGTTTATTGCGTCTGCTGTGTAAACTTGATTACACACTTACAATTAGAGAGGAATGGTTGTCACAGAAAGATTCTTTTTAGAATTAGTAAAATTTATTCTTGAACTAAAGTAATTTAACTTATACAGGTATGGTAAAACATTGTTTAAATATGTGCACTGCAATGAGTAAAACAATGCGAAGTAGGGATCGCATGTATTAGAATGAAATAGATATAGATGCAATGTTGCCGATTATCGTAAGCGTCCGATTTAAGACACTACCTCGGTGCGCGAGAACTTCTCCGAATATCACATCGTTAATTCTCGGCTGCTCGAGAATAGGTACATGTGTATATTAACTGTTACTTACACATCGACATTATTATGTACTTAGATAAAATTGGAGTTATTTTTATTAATTTACATTCTTTTTAAAAGAGTTTTAAGTTTCATTTAATATCGAATTACGTTCAAAATTATGAGAGACAACCTAAAAATACTGAATATTTAATACGTATTTAAATCGGAATCCATCAAATAAATGTTGCTAGTAATACACCTCAACTCTTCCAAAATAGTATAATACTAATCGATTGTAAACCTGATGTGAATGGGAGATCAGTGCGACCAGCGATGTGGCTACAGCGCATTTTCATTATCTCTGTCATTTACGTTGACGTTCTCATTTCATTTCGCTCGCATTCGTTCAAATAGCATACGGTTTACCACACCTGTATATGTATCTTTCGTGCTCTACAAAAGCTCGATATAACATTTATTACAAACCTATTCTAAAACCATATAAACAAGACAGTGATGTTTTCTTTTGTTTTTAAATATGTTGCTTGGGACATATATACGACCAATAAAATGTTATCTATTGATTGAACGTTTATTCCTCTGGCGAGTTGTTGACCTACTATAAAAATTATGTTTCTAATATTTTATATGAAACAAACTTCGTGTTTTGCATCTTTTTTATTCAACAATTACATTTCAACGCGGCTAATTAATTAAATGGCGGCTCGTAAACGGCAGATTCTTTTATTCAAATTCCTACGTAAATATTTCAACGAATTGTAGCGTAAACAAAAAAGACGGAAAAGCACGATAGTCAAATATTTTTACCACATTTTTTGCGGTAATCTTGCATTTTAATTTTTCAGATAGCAGGGGGCGATTTATATTTAACTTCCACCTCGACTTTTACTTTATATCGTTATAAAAAGTAATTACGATGTAATGCTATATTAAGCTTTAACCAGACTGAGATAATGACATAATGTTAAATTTTTCAGATTTTCAAATTTTACAAGATACGAAATAATTTCGTTTAATTATCGTAGGTACTTGCTTCCGTTTTAATAAATACGAAAAACTTACCTACTTCCGATTGCAACTTATAGTTGACTTATTTTGCATTTACTAAAATGATATTTAAAATAAAAATCGTTTATTTAACATCAAATCGTTTCAAATATTAAGAAATATTTTATGGTCGCTTTTTATCGTATCTAGTTTGAAAATTGGAACAACTCCAATTATATTAATCTAAGATTACACTGGAAGATGTCGAAATTTTTAACTAAACTGACTAATTTTTTTTAAAGATGACGTACGATCGCGATTATTTTATTTTATTTATTTGTTTTATGACGCTTTAATAGCTAAGATCATATCGTGCGATTATTTTAACTTTTGTCGAAATATAGATATTTTAATTATAGATATCTAAATAATACTTTAACGTATGTACATATTATCTGAGTTGGGTGTTAATGCCATAAAAAGAAATTCCTAAGATATAAACTACACGTAACATGTCTACGACTACATATAATTGGACCTATTACGTATCCAAAATGTCAAATATAACATTAATTATTATTTGACACTTATAACGTATAATAACATAACGTATAAAATATATAACGTACATGTTATATTTAACGTTTTGGATATATAATAGGCCCGAATATCAACATAAATACATGACTTGAATTCAATTTGTTGAAGGCAGAAAGAAATAAGTGAGAAAATATTTCACAATTTATTTTTGTATCGTTTATTATTCAATGAAACAGTCAACAAGCTGAAGTGCGACACTAAGTTGAAACGCTAAGCCAACATTTCCAGAACGGATATATATGTATTAAATAATGCAAAGTTTGTCAGGAATTGTAGGTATTTTTAAAGTGCCGTTAAAACAATTGCCAGTTATTTTATAACAACTCACAAAAAACGACGAAAGGCAAGGCTACTTTAAACACCAGAAATACCTTTGGTTTCCCCTTTGTTTATAAACAAACATTATTTTCGAGAGGACTGATTTTATTACCTACTTCCTTATTAAACTTGAATGGAAAATAACAAAACTGGTAACTTTCTAAAAGCTTCGTGTCAATTTATAGAAAATTTAATATAGTTTTGTTGGTTAAAAATTAACAACAATGCAAAATAAGTGGTCGGATCAAAACCGATTTTCGGAATTATTTAGACGGAAAATTTATTACAAAGAAAGTTGTCCTACATGTAAATCGTTTAAAACAAAAGCAAAAAAATTCGTGTTATTTCAAATGGAAAGGATTAAGTAAAAGAATTCTCACAGGATATTACTATCCGAGTAAATATCTGTATACAATAAGATTTAGGAAAAAACAACCGTTTGGACGTTCTATAATATTGAAAATAAAATTCAATTTTAGCGAAACTCAAGCCTGAAATACTATATACGTACGTCCATGACGATATCTTAAAAACTAAATTGGGGATATAACAAGTCCTGGTACCTAACCGAACTTTTAAAAATACCATCGTACTGCACAAGTCTTGTGCACCATTTAAAAAATGTTTCTACCTCCCACAAATGCCATTAATTTAGGTAAGTTAGGTGTATACTAACCTCGTTAGGTTAGGTTAGGTATACAGTCGTGCATACGTATGATTGTATGTGTAACTGCTGCTAATACGACTACATAATCAAGGGCTTATGCCCTTTCAACAATAAAACAATTTTTCGCACGTTTTTGTAAAAGCGTAAAAGGGCCCAAGTCCGGGACTTAGGTACTTTTTTACAATAAACGTATAGATAGGTGCATGGACTAAAGTCCTTGTAGCGTCAAACGATTCAATTACTTTTGTCCGTTTACTTTACTAATTTACTAATTACACGTACAATCTTGTTTCTGTTTTTTATTTATGGTAAATTAAACATAAATTACTTTTGTCCGTTACCTAACTTGCATGCCGAACAAATTTCCTGGGAAACAACTTTCCGGTCGAAAAAATTTCCCGGAGAACAAATTTCCGGAGAACAAATGTTGGCGAACAAATTTCCGGATACCGTTTTCAACTGCAAGAATTGTCCTAGTAATTATTTTAAAGTGACTTTTATATTGGCCAATTTGGCATGGAGGAAATCGTTAATATTATAGTTAACCGTGTAAATAAGGGTAGACAAAGATAGATTTTAGCATTACAGTTTGCGCCGCGCCGATTGGATTTTGCAGAGATAATATTGTGTAAAAGAAAATCAACTTTTAAAATCTAATCTCGCGATTTAGACTAACTGCATTTGGATTAACTGCCACCTTATGTGTTAGACTTAACCGCTGGTTAATTCAACGACACACTGAAAATCTTATAAATCTAGATGTTGTCATTTTCTAATATTAAAAAAGATATTTTTAAATAATAATTGAAAAATAAAATTAAATAGCACATGTGTATAGTATGTAGTTATCGGTTTTTGAGCGCATTTTATGTACCTGTGTAATATCTAATAAATACTTAAATAAATAAATGACGATCTTTTAAGACCTTTTACAACACATTACTTTTCCGTAATTGCAGTAAAAGCCAAATAAAACGCTCCGTCAAAATTTTATGGCTGAAATTTTATCCGACACGCCACGCCATTCCGTTTGAAGGAGTAAAACTGTGGCAAATCTATTAGGAAATTATGCAGTACACGATAAATGTATTACGTGTTAACCTTTAACAGAACGGCATGCAAGTTTTAGATTACAGTTACCAACTATTAACCGTAATATGTATTTTCGGATTTTTCTAAAAATGTATATATAGGTACCTACAAATATCTATCCTTTGGCGTTCGTTAAGCTAAATAAATATTTGTTTTATATGGAAATAGATTCATCTGGAACACTCATGGGTTAATTTAATCTCATTAAAATTTGTTCACGGTTGATAACACTAAAACTTTATCAAGTAAATTATAGTGTTTATTGCGTCTGCTGTGTAAACTTGATTACACACTTACAATTAGAGAGGAATGGTCGTCGTAGAAAGATTCTTTTTAGAATTAGTAAAATTTATTCTTGAACTAAAGTAATTTAACTTATACAGGTATGGTAAAACATTGTTTAAATATGGGCACTGCAATGAGTAAAACAATGCGAAGTAGGGATCGCATGTATTAGAATGAAATAGATATAGATGCAATGTTGCCGATTATCGTAAGCGTCCGATTTAAGACACTATAGCTTATCCAAACCTATATGATATCACGTCATCAACAAAAAGTTACTAGATTGTTTATTTGTAATTCGGTTTAAAGTTTGGAAAGTGACATATTCTATAGATGACTTACTTACGCACATATTAGATGGTATAAAGAAAGACTAGAATTTATTAGAACTGTCAAAATACGAGGTACGAGGTGACAGCACTGTGTGAAACGTCATCATCTAGTAACCTTGTATTGATGACGTGAACATCATATAGGTTTGGATAAGCTATACCTCGGTGCGCGAGAACTTCTCCGAATATCACATCGTTAATTCTCGGCTGCTCGAGAATAGGTACATGTGTATATTAACTATTACTTACACATCGACATTATTATGTACTTAGATTGGTGTTATTTTTATTAAATTGCATTCTTTTTAAAAGAGTTTTAAGTTTCATTTAATATTGAATTACGTTGAAAATTATGAGAGACAACCTAAAAATACTGAATATTTAATAAGTATTTAAATCGGAATCCATCAAATAAATGTTGCGAGTAATACACCTCAACTCTTCCAAAATAGTATAATACTAATCGATTGTAAACCTGATGTGAATGGGAGATCAGTGCGACCAGCGATGTGACTACAGCGCATTTTCATTATCTCTGTCATTTACGTTGACGTTCTCATTTCATTTCGCTCGCATTCGTTCAAATAGCATACGGTTTACCACACCTGTATATGTATCTTTCGTGCTCTACAAAAGCTCGATATAACATTTATTACAAACCTATTCTAAAACCATATAAACAAGACAGTGATGTTTTCTTTTGTTTTTAAATATGTTGCTTGGGACATATATACGAGCAATAAAATGTTATCTATTGATTGAACGTTTATTCCTCTGGCGAGTTGTTGACCTACTATAAAAATTATGTTTCTAATATTTTATATGAAACAAACTTCGTGTTTTGCATCTTTTTTATTCAACAATTACATTTCAACGCGGCTAATTAATTAAATGGCGGCTCGTAAACGGCAGATTCTTTTATTCAAATTCCTACGTAAATATTTCAACGAATTGTAGCGTAAACAAAAAAGACGGAAAAGCAAGATAGTCAAATATTTTTACCACATTTTTTGCGGTAATCTTGCATTTTAATTTTTCAAATAGCAGGGGGCGATTTATGTTTAACTTCCACCTTGACTTTTACTTTATATCGTTATAAAAAGTAATTACGATGTAATGCTATATTAAGCTTTAACCAGACTGAGATAATGACATAATGTTAAATTTTTCAGATTTTCAAATTTTACAAGATACGAAATAATTTCGTTTAATTATCGTAGGTACTTGCTTCCGTTTTAATAAATACGAAAAACTTACCTACTTCCGATTGCAACTTATAGTTGACTTATTTTGCATTTACTAAAATGATATTTAAAATAAAAATCGTTTATTTAACATCAAATCGTTTCAAATATTAAGAAATATTTTAAGGTCGCTTTTTATCGTATCTAGTTTGAAAATTGGAACAACTCCAATTATATTAATCTAAGATTACACTGGAAGATGTCGAAATTTTTAACTAAACTGACTAATTTTTTTTAAAGATGACGTACGATCGCGATTATTTTATTTTATTTATTTGTTTTATGACGCTTTAATAGCTAAGATCATATCGTGCGATTATTTTAACTTTTGTCGAAATATAGATATTTTAATTATAGATATCTAAATAATACTTTAACGTATGTACATATTATCTGAGTTGGGTGTTAATGCCATAAAAAGAAATTCCTAAGATATAAACTACACGTAACATGTCTACGACTACATATAATTGGACCTATTACGTATCCAAAATGTCAAATATAACATTAATTATTATTTGACACTTATAACGTATAATAACATAACGTATAAAATATATAACGTACATGTTATATTTAACGTTTTGGATATATAATAGGCCCGTATATCAACATAAATACATGACTTGAATTCAATTTGTTGAAGGCAGAAAGAAATAAGTGAGAAAATATTTCACAATTTATTTTTGTATCGTTTATTATTCAATGAAACAGTCAACAAGCTGAAGTGCGACACTAAGTTGAAACGCTAAGCCAACATTTCCAGAACGGATATATATGTATTAAATAATGCAAAGTTTGTCAGGAATTGTAGGTATTTTTGAAGTGCCGTTAAAAACAATTGCCAGTTATTTTATAACAACTGCGATTTTTCGTATGCAAGAATTTTATAAAAACCAAAAACATTAAATTTATCAAAAACTATTTAATTCTGGTAGGTATAGAGCAGGTATATTACATAAAGTAGTATTGGAAGTTTTTAAAAGGAATCCAAAAGTGTAATGATATAAAGGTGTTCCATTAAAAAAGAAATTTTAGGTTTTAGTATTCCATAATAAATTCGACGTTGTGAACATTTTTGCAAAAAATAAAGTATGACACGAAAAACAAGAGCTACCGCCAACAAACTATATATTTTTGTAAATGGCTTATCAGTAGAACAATAAGAAATATCGCCAACAAACTATGTATATTTGCTAATGGCATTTCAAGATCTATATTACGATCCTAAAATTAGGGATAAATACTAAACGGTTTTATCCTTACTCCAACCCCCAGTTATTTTACTATATTTATTATTTATATTACAGATTTATTTTCTCACATCAATACATCTCACATGTGGTTAACATAGAAAGATGGGGACCACAAAGACAACCACTACTTACATTACCTATAGTTTTATGTTACGAACTTAACTTTTTTTAAAATTTTTAATACGAGGCGCGTTTTTTAAGTAAGTACCGTTTTGGAATTAAAAAAAGACGTGCAAAGATATCGCAATAATTTTATTTTTACATGAAAGCCTGTACCTTAATCTACTTTTCTACATAATTTCCGTGAATATTGAGGCACTTGTCATAACGTGGCACCAGTTTTTGAATACCCTCCTCATAAAATTCTGCCGCCTGACTTGTTAACCACTGTATCACAAATGTTTTGACTTCGTTATCGTCTTGAAGATGCTGACCACCCAGGTGTTTCTTCAAGTGCAGGAACAAATGGTAGTCGCTGGGCACCAGATCAGGGCTGTATGGAGGATGATCTAGAGTTTCCCATTTAAAAGATTTGATGAGATCTTTGGTCCGATTAGCCACATGTGGACGGGCATTGTCATGCAGCAAAACGATACCCTTACTCAACTTGCCACGTCTTTTGTTCTGGATTGCACGACGCAGATTGTTCAATGTCTCACAATAAGACGCTGCATTGATTGTCTCATTACGAGGCAGAAACTCCACTAGCAATACTCCTTTTCTGTCCCAAAAAACTGTGCACATGATCGGACCAAAGATCTCATCAAATCTTTTAAATGGGAAACTCTAGATCATCCTCCATACAGCCCTGATCTGGTGCCCAGCGACTACCATTTGTTCCTGCACTTGAAGAAACACCTGGGTGGTCAGCATCTTCAAGACGATAACGAAGTCAAAACATTTGTGATACAGTGGTTAACAAGTCAGGCGGCAGAATTTTTTGAGGAGGGTATTCAAAAACTGGTGCCACGTTATGACAAGTGCCTCAATATTCACGGAAATTATGTAGAAAAGTAGATTAAGGTACAGGCTTTCATGTAAAAATAAAATTATTGCGATATCTTTGCACGTCTTTTTTTAATTCCAAAACGGTACTTACTTAAAAAACGCGCCTCGTATATAATATAAAATTGAAGAAGATAGTTTAACTGATTTAATCACTTCCAAACGTATGAAAGATGTATGTATACGCATACAAATTTTATTATAATCATATTAGAGCTTACATATTTAAGATTAAGTAGTATATTAGGGGTCGTGGTGGTCCAGAGAGCAGAGACCAGCCTTCTAGTGCACCTACGGCTGCGGGTTCGAATTCCGCTGCAACCGTAGAAGTTGTACTGTTAATATTAAACACGAGAAACTCTCAAACACCAGGATCTGGCTGAGGGTCATAAAAACGTAGTATACATTTAATAACTTTATGATCAGTCAAATAAAAATTACAGCGAAATTACATTCATGTCCGACCTACGCCATAAACTCGTTCCACCGTGCGTCGTCGTACATAGATTATAATGTTAAATTAAAAATTTTAAAACAAAATAAACTAATAATTATATAACGTATGTATCTATACCTGCTGCATAAACGACATAATAGAGTTTGATAAAATTCTTAATAAATGTAGAGAAACAATACTTGAATATAAAATTATTTAGAGAAACAACAGAATCAAGTTCAAATAATATAATAAGTATCCTAGTTAAAATTTTCCGTTTTCAATTATTACAGACAACATAATATTTTGTGGCGAGTTGGGGTTCATGTTTATAAGGCATTATCTAATTAAAATAATTGTGAACGTTGTCGACGCCAAAGCAAATTTTGTCAGAAATACGCGTTTCTATCTTTGTTGGATTCCTTGCTTTCTTGTCAACGCGTTATTATTAATTAGTTGCAATAGAATCGTAAATGTCTTTTGTTTACAAACGTTATAAATGATGCTCTATATAATGAATAATAAATTAAATCGATTTGCACCTTTTTATAAATTATTATTATTATTATTATTATTAATGAATACGTCGTATTCCGAAAAAGGCTTGCTGCTTGTGAAAACTTAGGTTTATTAGACTTCTAATTAGGGAGTTATTCATTAACATTAATATTAATGTTTCAGAACACATTTTTAAAGTGTAATCTGAGGAACATTAGCCTCTTTTACCTCAGTCTATATCTGCAATTACTAAACGTTGTTTATTTTAACAACTGAACACATTTTAATCCTATTATAAGGGTTATTATTAATAACTGACGAGTATAATTCAGCTGCTTCTCAATCTAATTATTGTAAATGTGGTTATGTACCTAAATTAAGGTAAACGTAACTATATTTTCCAAGCTAAAAAACGAATTATTAAACAACTTATTAGTACCTACTTACAAAATTATACATAATTGTATTTAATAATTATTTAATAAAAAAACGAAATACAAATAAAATGCAAATAATTGATGAAACACTATTAATGAAAAAGGAATGAAAACAGTTACAAAAATTTAAAAAAATCTTACGTAAAAAGTAATTCTCGACAATATTATATGTATATAAAAATGTGGAAAATCGCGAAATGTTACTCACAGGCCCTTATTGCTATTATGTATTTCTTTAGAAAGTTCAACAAGCACATAGATATGTAGATAAGTGATATTAAAATAGTGAAAATCCTGATAACAGATATTCGTAAAGGTTTTTCACGTCCTTTAACAATACTTTAATTGGACACGCCTACTGTAAATTAATAAATCTAATAAACACAGCCAACCAAGACTGAAAGACATGTTGGACACCCGCTATAAATAAATAATACCCTAATATTTTTTGACATTTCCATTACCTACTTGTAATAATAATTATTATACTTAATTATCAAAAAAATACAAGTAATTTTAAAGTTAACTTAAATATTATGTACCTACCTATCTAATAAATTAATTTTATTCGCAACAGTGGTAGGTATACCTAAATGTATTCTCGCACTCGAGAAAAAATACGAATTTAAATAAGTTAATGGATTAAGTAGAGTATTCCAAAATAGAACAACTAAAATGTTTTCCATTTTATTTCGGAATTCCTTTCGACGATACGTTGCTAATGAGAAAAAGCTTCTACATAAAAAGCTAAGTTAGGGAAAACCTTTGTGAGTTCGGCACATACATAACAAGACTAAATAAGTATTTACGTTTTCTGATACAACACAAAGCAACGAGCAAAACAATTTACCGTTTGATATGTTTCGTTATGTTGCTCCTATTTTCAGTGCCCATTCTGTATTTGATTTGTTCGTGTTTTTGATATCCGTAATATGAAATAATATTCATAATATTCTTATATGTATAAGGAAAATTAACAAAATAACTTGAACATCTAGTGTACCTGCTGTAAAAAAATGCACGCACGTCTAAAATAGATATTAGACTCACAATAAATTATATACATAGGTATCGGCATTTTCAGAAACAATTGCGCAGTTACATATATATTGCACTAATAATTATGTGACTAATGTATAAACATTCTATCGACAGATAATATTAATACAGTAAACACACCTACCCAACAATAATAAAATAAGAAATAAGAAAGCTGATAGTATAGAAGCAAAAATATACAATTTCGAGAACATTTATTGCAAAATAACTAGGATAGGTACTATTTCGTTCGAGTCAAACGTCAAAAGTCTCTGTTTAACTTCCCCCGTGACAATTTCTGTACTTGCTTTGCCAGTTATCCATCACCGGAGAATGAGGTAGCGGCGTTATACCTACATTTACCGCGAATTCTAAATATAACCGATCAAGCAATAAATTATCTAAAAACATATAGTCGATGATTATAAATAAAAATGTTTAACGATTGTAGTCAACTTTAAAAATATGGATATTACAAAAGTAACGCCCGTCCCTTCAATGCTCGAATCAGTAAATTAAAACAAATCGAAAACCAAGAGTAACAAAATTTCCGATTAACCTTCCTTATAGTTTTATTGATAGAAAATAACACAATGTTGAAGTTTACGAAAATAAAAGTAACAAAAAAAATTAGAAAAGATGTTCAAATATATTTCCCTCGAAATCAATACAAGTTCTTGCGCGGTTTAACATAAAAATGTTCACCCTCATTAATTGTAAGATGTGTTAAGTACGTACACTTAGACGGTCAATAACAACGGTCGGTTGCAAGACTGAATCAAGATAAACACTATCTTTGAGGTATTCCCATAAAAAAAAACATCTATCAGATGAGGTCGGGTGACCTTTATAAGGAAGGCCAATAGAAAAATTTGTCACTCTTGACTTTCGATTTCTTTTAGCTTACTGATTCGATCTTTGAAAGGACGGGCGTTACTTTTGTAACACACTGTATTTAATGCGTTACAATTCTAAGAGCACGTTGAGACGTAAATATGTTTCACTAGTTCTTAAAAACAATTCAAGTTTATATGTGTTATATCTGCTAAATTTTTGACAAACCGTCGTCAAATCTGATGTGTCGCAAAACGTAATTGAGGTGGAAAGCAAGGAAAGCAATTAAATATAAGTAACGATGTCGATCGAATTAAATATAACAAGATTTTTGAGGTGCAATTGCTATTTCCAGTCGAAAACTTGACAAATTTTAATAAACAATCATTTGATCGTGAATTATAAATACGTACCTACGTATTCTATTTTACGCTAACAGACAATAAATTAATATTAAACTATAATCTAGGTCATCCCCCTACCTATAATTTCTAAATTCATCTGAATACACTGCACAATATTTTAAACGAGCAAGTTCAGCGAACATGTCTGACGTTCAATAAAGCATATTTAGAAGTGACGGGATCAAAGCAAGTTAACGCATGTTGGAAAGATAACTTGCTTTTAGTTCGACGTTGGTGTGCAGCGATTCGGTCTACTATAAGTAAAATGTGCCGATAGAGTAGTAGGTACGTAAAAGTAAAACTATCTATAATTTTTTTCTTTTGGCCACGGGCCCATTAACGACAAACTATGTTGATATGTGCAACGGATCGATATGCGATGATGCGATGGTGTTCCCCAGGAGTCATTCTCCTGGCTACTAATCGTGTCCAGCACTTGTTCTCTAGGTGATCACACCGATGCTGGTAGTGAGGCACCGACCAGACGTTGCTTTTCCTATTTTTAAATTACCTACATTCACGGTCGCAACCGGATTCGAACCCGTCAGCCGTGTATGACCTAGCAGAGAGATAGCTCTCCAAACCACCGCAGTCCCTATCTTTAAATTTGTTAAACAAACCCATTATACAAACAACATAGGTACCTATAGAAGGAAATATCTTAAATTTTAAGCGACAACCAGAAGTCTAAGCGGTTAATAGCGACGATCCATCAAAAAGATGGAGTGAGATAAGTTGCCGGAAGACTACACGGAAAAACATTTATTTAGTCCTTTCTTCGTGTTCCTCCTGTTGAACTTTCGTAAGATCGGACACGATTTATTTTTTTGGCGCGTTCCGCGACATGTGCCGAGAGACAGGATTTTCTCATTTTTCTTTCTAAACTAAATTTCTCGAAGCAACGCGCCCGACGGGCGTCCCTCGAAAGCTCGACATTCAAATTATTATCGACGCATTAAAAGCTTGATCTGATGCAATATATATATATATATATATATATATATATATATAAAATCTCTTGATGTGAGTAACGATTTTGTACACAGTAAAAGGGTCGAGTAGCTTCGTTAAACCTTTCAGCAATCCCAGTTGGAAATCAACCTCCTGTGTTGGTTATACTTGTCAGGGAACATTAAAATAAATTCCTAGAAGGGTTTGTGAGAGGTTTTTCACGAAAAGAACTGGAAATTTGTGTCGAGAGAAAACGAACAGCTTATATCGGTTTAAAGGGATGTTTTCTGGGGCGTCTAAGAATATTTATTGAAGAAAGTGGTGGCTTCGGCGCGTCAACCGTATCGGTTGAATAATTTCCATATTTAATTTTCCACAATTGCAAGGACGAATTTTTTAAAGGCCGTTTAAATTAGAATTCGAAAATAACTGCATCGGTTTGCATAAAATTAACGTTTTAGAAAAGCTTAAGTTAAAAAGAAACGGTTCGTTACCTATCTACGTACGTAGTATCTACTAAACGTTTCATATTACCTACCCACTTTTTTAATAAAGGCAATGGAAACTTAATATAATTTTAAAGTGAAAGTCGATTGAATACATAATTTAAACCATGTCATAGTAAGATAATGGAAAGCGTCGTAGAGAAAAGTGTTTGCAGTCGCCCAAAACTTCAAATGTCTTTTTTAATTATCTTTTTATGAAATTTATATAGAATATACGTCGTATCTTTTATATTCTTCTTTTTTTTTAAAACAACGGCGTTTACGAGAAAAATAAAAAAACATCTATGAAACTTTAAAAATTGTAATAAGTTGTTAGTTTAATGTTTCATAATTGTGGATAGGTAGATACCTACTTACTTGTTAAGACAACCGAAGACAGTTGAAGATAACAGTAAATTAATTTGAATTAGTGTATTAATTAATTTAACGCAAGTCTGATTTAGTTTAACGTCTCATTTAATCTATCAACTAATCGCTAAAATCGTAGATACGATGAACTTTGAAACTCGCTGTCAATCGAATAAAATTGATAGCGTGAGAAATAAAAGATTTACTTATATTGTTAGTGGATGATTAAATATTCTTATAAATAATCTCTTAGAAACATGATTAGTATCTACGTCAAAACCGTTTTATTAATAAATTCACGCATTAAATGAAAATTTTTAAATTTTAAATTTCACAATGAGTAGGTTAGGGTTGATACAATCAAAAGAAGTAGTAAATGAATCTTTTGAGATCAGTGAAGGAACCTTTCATAACATTAAAAACAGTACAGGTGGTAACTAAAGTGCAATATTTTGCAAAGTTTATAGCCAAAATAATAATTTTCGAAAAATTGTTGCGTTGCAAATTTGACGTATACATCGATTTTGTAGAAAATTTTTATTTTTATTTAAATTTCAGATGTAAAAAACCGCAATTTATTTGGAATATATAGGTACTAGTGAAAATTGTATTTAAGAATTACGAGAAAATAAACAATATTTTTTTACAAAATTAATGGGTAATATCTATATATTTAATAGTACAACGATCAAATTTCCAAAATTATCATTTCGGCTGTAAACCTTAGCGAAAGTTCTGTAAAACTTGCGAATTAAACCTGTAGATATCTGTATAGACCATGGAATACTAAAATATATATTCTATTATCGCTCGTCGTCCGCTATAATGACAAATGATGCAAACAAAAAAGCTTTACTTTCCTTAGGTACATAGCAAATTTTCCAAAATGATACTTATTTAGACCTATTACCTACCTACATATTTTTTAACTATGTATAGATAATTTTATATTATATATTATTTATTATTTATTTATATTAATTAATTTAATTAATTAATTAAACAAATAATTGTAATTAATTATTTCGATTTTTGTGCCATCTATAATCTAGAGAAAAAGTCGTTGTGACCAGCAGTTGAAATTTAAAAGATTTAAAGGCTTTTATATCGAAAAATTAACTTTTTGCTACTTGGGTGGTTTTAGCTCTAAACCCCTTTATATCTGTTTATTGAATTTTTCTATATAATTATATTATGGTTAAGTAAAAATCTTAACTAAACTTATTGCGCGTACACGAACAATAAATCCCCTGAGCATAAACTTGATTTAACGCAACCAATTTCTTACAATTTATTACTCTAGGTATGTACATAACAAAAATAATGTCGCTCTTCGTAAATATGAATCGACTAACATTGGACTGGAAATTGCGACAGATTTCATTTGGCATCCAAAGAACTATGTAATATCGCGATTTGTTCAAGAATTAATTAATATTTTTTACAAAGACTTGTGTCTATTTATATATTAGGTATTGATCTAATACTTGGGCTGAATTTCTCAACGGTTAATTATACGGATCCTGCTTTATTTTCCAGAAACGTACGGATTTGTTACACCCAACAAGTAACTCCTTGTTACACGAGTCTAATAAAAAAAATCATAAAAAATCATAAATACGTTACTCTTAAAAATAATAAAGTACCACACATTGTAAATGTGGGCAAAGCTTCTAAAATACCAAAAGAAAGGGACGTCGTATTTCATAAAGCTGTTAAAATTCTGAACGACAGTATAATAGAATTATCCATCTGTTGATAACTTTCCAGATACTGCTTCGAATTTAAAACTCACGTAGTACAAGAGAATAAAACAAATGCTTAATCTGAAAGTAATAATATAATCGCAATACAAGAGAAAAAATCCAATAACTGTCGACGGCGTTGAAAATTAGATTAAAAATAACCTACGTTTTAAGAGTGAAACTTATTTACGTTCAAGTATGACACGTTGTGTGTATTATCATTCCGAAACCATTTCTATCAGGTTTATGTCATAAGTGACCTTACCAGATATCTGTAAATTTATTCTGACCTACTTTTGCTCATATGTAATCCATTGGGTAAACTCGTGATAATAGGGATTGCGTACGTTTAATGCTCTAGGAAATAACGTCGGCAGTAATGTAGTTAGTTTTACTTTATTTGTATGTGCTTGTTTTCACGATGCAATTCATTCTTTAAATTTTCAGATTTACCGTGTTTTTAATAATAAATAACGAACTTGCTTTATTCTAATAATGGCCGGTTGCATCAAATAAATGATATATTTAATCTGGGATTAAGTTGTCATGGTCATGATAACCGAAGCTTTTGACCAACGGGAAATAATTACTAATAGATTGGATTATTAGTTAATCTTTGTTTAATTTACGATTAATTTGGCGTTAACTGGCCCTAAACGTTGTAGTTTACCACATTTCTAGTGAATTGCAGATATTAATTTCTTCTTTTATGAAGTAATCTATTTCTAAAGTAGTTTTTAGATTATTACGTCAGTTTCGATCGTAAGCTTTAAGGATTATTTAACGCTAAGTAACACTTAAGTATAATACGATTTTATTTCGAACAATCATAGTTAAGGACTACTTATAGTTAAGGGATCATAAAAGCTTGCATTGCAAACGAACATTAATTAACTTTTTGTAATATTTGATACGTTTAAAGCGTTCACTTTTTTAAATAGTTGATAAAATGTAGGTAATTAATATACTGATAACTTTATGAGAGATGTCAACATTATTTTATAGGATATTTATAGGTAGTAATCATGATCGTTAAAACATTTAAAGGGGCTGATGGAGATTTTTAGGCAAATTATGGTTCGTATTTCACAAAAATAAATTCGTCAAAAAATTGCCAACAAAAATCATTCGACTGTCTAGTGTCAGTTACCGCAGAAACGTCAAAATATTAAATTCATTTAAAATGTTTAAAAAATATTGGTCGCGTAGGTTCAAAATATTAATGAATACCCTGTATAAAAATAACCAATATTTTTAATATAGATATTATGTACCTAAGTATGTATGTATAACTGAATAAGTACTTAATTGTAAATATTCTTTATATACTTAAGCGTATTCGGTATTATTTCTTATTCGCAAATCATTACAAATTTATAGGTTCACGGGTAAATTAGAGAAAATCTCTACCTGTAGTTTACCTATGGGTACGTAAAATATTTATACGCGTAATAAGTAAAGTATATGTATTTAATTTTCAAAGATACCTTTTATAAATATTTTGTGAATTTAACTATTAGCATTTAATCAGTTTAGTTTTCCTATTTAAATAGAATTTTATCGATTTCATGTCTCAAACAGAAATACTTCACGACTATGAAGGGTTTGTTGTTAATTCTAATAGAGCCAATTAAACGTAAAATTGTAGACAAGCATTGAAAACGATTTTCTCGTTGTTTATTAAATTATTAAAATTAATCGTTGGAAAGTTGTTTTGATTTTTTTGTAAGTAACTTTTTTGTTGTCCTATATTATTAGACGAATGACCTAAAACATTAAAAATTGTCACAATTCCAAATACAAAATATAACAGAACGTGCAACATTGTTACAGAAAAGGTATCGAAAAACGATTCGATGCAATAAAACTTTAAGACGGAAAATTAAGTAATTACATGGGAAATTTAAATTTGGAACGTTTGTCATCACGATTTAGAAGCAAATCCTGTTGTATCGTTAAGTAGGTACCGCATTAATTCGCAGCTTATTTTTTTACGAAGAAACTGGTCCTCCGCACTGTTTAACAATAATTGTAAGCGAACGAAATTCGATTAAAAGGACCTCTATCGTTGGTGTTTTACATTATAAGTTAATTACAGGTAACCCTCCCACAACGTATCCCTACAAAATGGTGTGTTGTGTAAAACCGTGTTATACGAGGTCCTTATACCGGACCTTCTTACATCATTTCCTACAGGATAGTGTACAATGTAATTTTCGAAATGTGTTAAATAAAAATCGTGTTGAAGAAATGCCGCGTTACACGAGGATTTTCGGAATTTTTTTATCATGTTAGAGCGAAACCGTGCTGTAGAGGGTTACCTGTCGTTACTTAAAATTACAAGATTTCTTGCTATTCTTTGTACATTTTTTTTTCTCATTTTGCAGAAAATTGCTTTTTTTACTATTTCCAGTAAATTTACAAAAATTATGGTACATAATTAAACATAATTGCATCTAGACGATCCACTCTCGAGAAAGAAGTATGTGAATAGAATTTACTTGATTGCAGCCAATATAGGCCAAGTAAATCACAAAAATCGTAAATTATCGTTCGCGTAAAAGTTACACAGAAATTATGACAAACGTTTTTATTTGTCGTTTGACAATTAAAGTATAGTATAAATCAATACACTCTCAACAAAGCACTCTATAAAATAACAGTATACTACTTGGATCACTGGATCAGTGGACGCTAATGCGTCCACTTAGAAAAAGCGGTCTGATAATTAAAATTATCGAAATGTTCCATTAATTTAGCAAAGTACCTACTCGGTACTTACGTAAAAAGATCCGTTGGGAAGAATTCGAATCAAAGATTCCCAATTACGTATGTACATACGACTGTACTCATTTCGTAAAATAGTGCATAGGACACAGAGACTTTCGTTAACGCGGCAATTGGTTAAATTACATTTCCTTTATATATAGGCAAAGAGCATACTTAACAACTCATAAACTACAAACAGCTCGTCTAACGAGCCCTGTAACTTTCTTCCTTGAAATTTCCGAGATAAGTTTAGTCATTGATATAAGTGCTCTCTAAACACTCATTCGAGTTCACTTCCTTTTTCATCAAATACGCCACACCTATCTGGTACATTTCTCTAATTCGTCAGTAAATAAGATTTTTTCAATAAATTCGAGATCATTATAGTACGGTAGACAAATACGCAGTTAAGTTTAAAAAAATACTCGAATTTTATAGCTTGTTGTAAAAAATAATTATCAAATATTACTTACTTTTCTTTTATTAAAAAATAAAGAAAATTTTTGATAAGTTTTAAACGAAGGACTACTTAGGACAACTTCCAACATTAAAAGAAAAACAAAACTTGGGCTTTTAAAAATTATACATTATTTCATAATGCTTAAACAGCGCAATCTATTTATTAATAAAAAATCAAGTTTAAATGTAGTTATGAATGAAACTTACCTTTTAGGGCTGAGAGAGAGACCGGCAACGCTGTTGCTGACGTACTCCTGCAGGGAACTGAAAAAGCTCATCTTGTCCTGTATTTTCGTTCACTGTAATTAAAAAAGCAAAATTCAGAGTAATAAATTTGATTTAATTAATTACACGTTTTAATGAATAAACTAAAAAAACAAAAACGTGATGGATTACATTTTTTTTTAGATTCAACTGAATGTAATAAGTTAATATCTTAATTACGGCTAAACACGAGTCACGTTACAATTTTATGAGTTAAATAATTATTAAAAAGTAAATGTAGGTACCTACGTAGCATGTATCTGACGCTGATTAGAGTAAGAGTGGAGCAAACGGGCGTTCTAAGAGGTTTTTCTAAAAATATTTTTAAATGTCCACACTTATTTATATTCATTGTAAATATTATTACTGTTATTCGGAACATTGCTTTGTAATATCTTACATTCATAAAATTATTATAAAAATATAATTGTATCAAGAAAAACGACAATATAAAGTCACATAAGATTCGCAAAATGATGTCAATTGTCAATTTTGAATCGCATATTGTCATAATATGCTTTTCAACAAATTATTACAAGTAAGGTATAGTAACCAAAATACACATTGCCTTTGGAAGATTTATAAATAATGAAAATAAATATTGCAACAATAAAAGACTAAAAGAATAAATAGATTCGAACTTACAACAACAGGAAAAAACTAAACAAACCTTCATAATAATGTTTAGTGACATGAAAAACAGTCTGTGACAATGCTCCATTTAAATTATTATAATAAATCAATTTAAAATGCGAATTATCTTCTTTTAGTTTTAATAGAATTTAAATTTCGCTTTGTAGTATCCGCTAATAGATATACTAAAAGTGAACAAAATTTTGATTTAGTCCAATTTAAAAAAAGTCAAATAATGTAGAAAGATCTTTGTTTTAATTTCCATAATAAAATATTAATTTTAACGTAAGAAACAATTATTAACAAATTTTTATTTTTTTTACAATTTATAACAAATTAATTAACAAAAAGTAATTGTGTTACTATAATTTATCAATTTAAAGCTATATTTAAAGAGTTCGTTAGATTCTGTCACCGTTATACTACTAACCGACCTAAAACAAAGTAAAATAAAACTGGTCGCTGCTAGAATTCCAAAAAAATATCAGTTTTTTACGTGCTCATAATCTATTCGGTTTTAGTAACACGCCACATTTGAATATTTTGTCTACTTGTAATCGACCGAGTTAGATCAATATCAATAACTTAACGATATTTATGGAAAAATTTAAATGAAACCCTGTTGACCAATCTTAAACACAAAAACGAAATTAACTTCTAAATACATTCAATATAAGTGCGTATATTTTTGCACGTAAAAAAACAATCAGATATAAAGGTTAAATGATTTAAATAAAGTATTTTAATTTGATAATTGATGATGCCAGTATATAGGTAATTATTTTGCGACCAATTAAGCGGTGCCCGCTATTATAAATTCAAATCGAATGAATTAAACTTCCGTTTGAAAAAAAGCGGGTACGACTTCTATTTTTCTTAATGACTTTCTAAAATTCATTTTCAGGGAGCCTTGCCGAAAATTTAAATTTAAATTGCAGTTCAAGTGTTTTGAACGTAATGAAACGTGGGGCAATGCGAACAAGTTAACGCGCAGAACAACAATGCAGCAACATTGTCTTGTAATCGAAGGGCCGTAATAAGTGAAGTTTGTTCAACGCCATACTGTCTACTACGTATTGGAGAAAATATTCGAGTCGTCGCTCTTTAAACTTTGAAGTGTATGGCAATAAGAAAAACATGTTAAAAAAAATATCACTTTGCCCCATACGCGGGGTAAAGTGAATTACAACGATTTGCATATGGAACAAAGTGAAAACAGCAGTCAGTTGCACAACGGCCGATTACCACTGAACCTATGTCGATTGCCACGTAAACAATTGTTGAGAAAATCATTTTCATGGTGACGATCAGCGATGAGTAGCTGTTGTGCAACTGGCTCCAGATGTTGATATTTTTTTATACTATATTTATACTTTAGCTCCCTAAATATCATTTTATTGTGTCACGCAGATGAGTGATACCATTTCACCATGAATGCAGTAATATGTCACTTTGGCCCTTTCACGTTGTCCTGCATCACGTGCATCTGCATCTGAACAAACATATACTTGCATAGTAACACATACAGATATGCTTAATAAATTATATTCTCAACTCATCGCTGGCTATGTTTGCCAACGATACTGCAATTATTACACAGAACTCCAGTCTTGATACAGCAATCGAACTCCTCCAAAACTCTATAGATACGTTATGTGCATGGTTTCAGAGATGGAAAATTAAAATAAATACTGATAAATGTCAAACAAAAATTTTTACACTCAAGAGATATGAGCAAATTACAAAAATAATAATAAATGATAACGAAATAGATTGGAATCCAAAGGACTCAGCTGTTAAATATTTAGGCGTGCACTTAGACGCGAAATTGAACTGGGGGTTTCATATCAATAAAAAACTCAACGAGTGCCACAACAGACTGGGTGCCTTGTATCCACTTATAAACCGAAAATCCCACCTCAGACCTGAGTGTGCTGTACTTATCTACAAAGGAATACTCAGACCAATTCTTACGTATGCATGTCCAATTTGGTGCAACACATCAAAAGCTAACATGAAGAAAATTCAAACAATCCAAAATAAAGTGCTCAGAATCGCCATCAACTGCCCTTGGTTTGTGCGTAATAAACAAGTTCACAGTGAATTAAGTGTTCCCCTAATTACAGAATTCATTAATAAAACTACAGTGAAGTTTTTCCAAAACCTAACTTTGTGTTCAAGTGCTACTAAATTAAATCTAGGCCAAAAAAATATTCACAAGCGTCTCAAGCGTAAACTACCTCAGGACCTAATTTAAATATGGTATATAAACCCAACTCAATGTTTAAGATAGAGGTGAAATTTATCAGTTAATCCCCATTGGATTAAACACCATGTATGTAGTTTAGCACTTAATTAATTAATTATACTATAATAATAACCAAGCCGTGTATTGCATTGTATATTGCAGCTATAATAAAAAGAAAAAAAAATTATATTACGAGCAAAGGTTTAAGTCACATCGTCTTTGCTTAAAAGAAAAACGTCTTACCTAGGAAAGTTAAAAATCTACCATAGGAAATCAAATAATCTTTATAAAAATTTTTACTAACGGCGCAGCGTGCTGCCGAGAATTTGTCAATTCTCAAAATGGTTGATAACATGAAAACAAAATAGTTGTTGCGTCAATCCATATATACATACATACTTATCCTAAAATTTGAACTAAAAGCAATGCGAAATATACTACCATAGATAAATATGTTAAAAAAAATCAATTATAATGAAGATACGAAAATGGAATGTTGTTGCAATTATTGCTCAATTTTTATTCATATAAACGTATATTTTCTAAACAATCGACATTTGAACGGTGATTTAGAATTTATTATATGTAGGTACCTATACCTATACAAATAAAACAAATCCCAAGAGATATCTTTATTCTTGTCCCTTCAAGCAATAACACACTACTTTGAAATCGTTTTTTACGTGCGAAGGATCTAAAAGAGCGTGGAAAGAACAAACAATATGTGTTCTTTTCTTTATATGGATTATAATGCGTAAAGAAAGAGACGAAAAGACATTTGATTTTAAAAGTCTTCGAAGATGCACGCAAAATAAGGTCAAACGAAAGACGTACATAGGTAGGCTACGTTACGTATAAAACAGGATATCGTTAATTTCTTGTCGGTCAGTCGTTTTACCCAATAAAAAAAACCGTCTAACCCTAGAGATTAAAGTTCAATTAAATTGTAAAATACGTTCAACAATTCAGACGCAAAATTTATTACAACTACCGTTTGTTTCTTAATATTTCACTTTCATTTATCCATTGTTTAAACTTCAAATTAAAATTAATCATTAACGACTATCTCTTGTTCGCGTAAATTTGAAATATGGCACTATTATTAAAACTGGAATTACAATGAAACATGAACAATGAACAATAACCTGGCGTGTGCTTGCTTGTGGTGCGTTATAAAAGAATATAAGTATTTTTAATTAATCACGTTTTTTTTTTCATTAAAGCAAACTTTGAGAACTAGATTATCAGAAAACACGTTTTGCTTACAGTAACTATCTACTGTTGTAGACAAAATAATTTCAACGATGTATTTTCCTGTTGTAAATGTGATTTTAGTACGTGACTAATTATGACCAACATTTAATTTTGACAAGACACCGACAAAGATTTATTACAGTTTCTTTCCTTAAAAATGCCTAATCGCATTTGAACGGAAGTTGAAAAAGGTTTTGCGATAGTCAAATTCATTAAAACTTTATTAATAATTAAAATAAAACTTAGAAAAATTAATTTTATTTTACCAGTCGGATTTGGTAAGAAAATCTCGCTTTACACTAACGAGGGGGCACTACATCCAGTACATCGAAATTTGGGATGCCGATTTTTTGATGATTCTAGAGGTCAAAAACAAATATACGTGTCTTGGCGTTTTGTCGAATGCTCCGTAGTTTTCGAGATATAAATTAGAAAAGAAATCAAAAAGAGAAGGTACTGTTTACTAACCGTCCCCGTTAGTGTATTTTTTGACAATGTTGTTGTAGCGCTTTGAGTAATGTTCTAGCTTCGTAATTAGTAAGTCGCTAACTTTTTTTGTTTTTCAATTTTTTTTTTTAATTTCTTAGGGACTTCATTATTAATACCGACCAAACTAGTAGCAAGTATCGCGCCGATGTGCAATGAATTCTCTTCATTAAAGGCGAAAAACCTACAGAAGTTTTTTTGGGAGATTTTATTCTTAATAAAATTATACATTTTTATACGACTCACATTATATGTGGAAATTAATAAATTTATAGAGTTGTCTTCTGTCAAAACTAGCAAGTTAAAACAAAAAAAAAGTTTGAAGATACGGGGATCGAACTAGCGACCTACTAATTACGAAGCGAGAACATTACTCAAAGCGCCACAACATTGTCAAAAACGTACTAACGGGGACGGTTATTAAACAACAACTTCACTTCTTGATTTCTTTTTTAATTTATATCTCGAAAACGCGAAGACACGTATATATGTTTTTGACCTCTAGAATCATCAAAAAAATCGGTATCCCAAATTTCGAAGTACCGGATGTAGTGTCCCCTTGTAAGACAATTTTTAGAAAACCAGGCACCTTGATACAAAAGCGTTGACAATTTTTTGGCCGCAATAGTATCAATATCATAATTGTACGTTTGCGACTAATATTATTTGTAAAGGACAATGAAAACGTTTACTTTCAAAATATAAATCTTAAAGCCCAATTACTTTTTCAGTTTGATGTAAAAATAATAGATGGCTTTTTGCCAATGTACATAGTTATCTTAAAATCTGCAATTTTATCAAAAATGAATTATTTTAACTCCATAACAGAATTAATGCAATTATACAATTTGCTGATATCTGATAAAAAAAGATTAATTTCTTTCCACTACCAAAATCGCGAGTTTTTTTTATCGTAATTCGTATTATTTATTGTTTCACGATAGCTCGCAAAACGCACGCTCCTTCACTTTAAATGTTTTTCCGGCTTAAAATACTTTAGCAAAACGTCATATTTAGCAAAAATAAACGAGAAATTCATACACTCAAAAAAATATTGTACATAATATTAATGAACACCAGTTATTGACTTTTTGATCATTGATACAATGAAAAGTTCATTAATACTACTAATACACTGAAGAAAATAAGTGCCTAATTATGCAATTAAAACGATCGTTGTATTTACGAATAATTTATAATTTTTTACCTAATAACTTTCTTCATATCTATAATGAAAATTTTTATCGAAATAACGAATTTTTCGTTACTTTTTAAGAGTTATCTAATGTACGTTTGTAATGTACTTTTATCTAATGTACGTTAATGTACGTAAATAGATTGGACGCGTTACATTGGATTTTTTTTTGAGTGTACTAAAACTATTAATAAATTCAAATATGATCCCGTGCTATTTGACTAACGAAACTTGCAAAACAATTTTCGGCGTCACATTCAAATTAAGCCACTACAAGACAAACACAACAAGAAACTTTGATCGATACATAAAGCTATCCTTACAAATGATAGGGCAAAGGGGAGGCTTAGAGATAAAAGGGAGTCGTAAAGGGCAACATCAAAGAATTAGAACTAAAAGACGGAAAGCAGTTTGTGGCGAAGATGGAAGCGATTCCTAAATTACATTTTAATATACGACAGAAACTTTGAAAAATATGTAAATTTTGCGAGTGCGTCTGCATTTTCCACTGTTTAAACACGTCGACCTGCAAAACACGATTTATAAGCTTTCTATGTGTATCACGGTAATGTATTAAGTATTACAAAAGCAGATGGTATAATATGTAAGTTGACGTTAAAAGATAAGCCGCGCATCATAAAACAAAGGCAGAAAATGTGGAAAAGCTCGTAATGCTTCATTTAAGTTACCAGAATGTTATCGTCAGACACAATCAGACGGCACGCTTTGTTTCTATTTTCTAGTTGCCGGAGTCAGAAAAATGTAATTTCAAATGTTTCGGGTAGCTTTTTAAAATTTGTAAAGCTGTCGAGACGAATACCTTTATGCCTTTTTTATGTATAAAACACTTGTAAGAGTTTTTAACTCGTATTTTAAGAGATCTTAAAAAGATTGTTATTCTTGCACTTAGCTTTTAATTTTTTCACAAAAGGGAGTTTCCTTCGAAAATTAAAAAAAAAAAACGAGAATATGAAATTGCTTATATCTACCTACGTAATGTTGAACTATGTATTTCTTTTTTTTTTATTAACTTTCTCTTTTGTTCGTTATGAAATACGTATTTTGTTATTCTTAACTTATGCACGAATAATTCCTGCGGTTATTTTTAAAGATAAAAATTTTATTGGAAAGTATTATATACGGTTCGACTAACGCAGTTGGTTTGGAGATGATACGGTATTTGTGTAGATATTAGAATATATCGACCAAGTCTTTCGGAATGGTTATATTTGTTGCGGTTTTATGGAATAATAAATATGTAAGTACTACCTATATCACATCGATTTGTAACTGTAGTTACATACTATTATATTAATAAAGAATATAAAACTTTAGGTACAATACTAAAACGTAACGCTTTATTAAAACTGTGCAAAGTATAACTAAACTGAAAATCTACGTATATAATACAAGTCTAAGGGTCGGTTGCACCAAACTAATTGTAAATTAAACAAAAAATTAACTAATCCGAGAATAAATCGATTAATAATAATGATTTCCTATTGGTTAAAAACTTTTGTTACCATGACTACCACAACGACTTAATCCCAGATTAAATAATTTATTATGCCCGTTAATAATAGTCGTGAATTGAATCGAGATCGAAGATTAAAACTCTCAAATTGATATAAAACTCTCCAACACGAGGAGACGTTTCATGTCATTCCGAGAATTAATCTTCGATCTCGAATCAATCCACAACTATTAATACGGACACTAGCGAAACCGGCCATAAGTACCTACATAATGTGTTTATTACATTACAATTAGCTTTAAAGATCTCATAAAATAAATTGTGAAAAAACAAATTCACAGTTTTAATCTGAAAAAAATGTGTTTAAATAATAATTGATTGAAAAAAAAATATTCGGCTTATTGATAAGATCCGGGCTAATCGCTGAAACAGCGATATTTTATATCGCGCAGCTAGTGATATTTCAATCCGATTAACTCAGAGGCGGGTGGTGTCGTATCTAATTTGTGTAACCAAAACTTTCAAGGTAACTAATTCGTAATTTAAATAGGTGTGCAGACTTAACACTTAAATTTCAATATCTTCTAAACTCGCAAATAAATGACCTAATTGTAGTAAATTGTAATTATAGTGGGTAATTGAAAAATAAATAGATAAGTATCTATTTTTCAATTACTCGTATAAGCTTTTTGGAATTGTACGTCTTTCATCGATCATTAAACTTTTCTAGTAACGTTCTAAAACGATTACACGCTATGCTATTGTTAGCACGTAACGAACCCCAATTCCGCAATATTCTGGCGACAATAACGCTCGGTCGCCAAGTAATTTACCATCAAACTAATCAGTCGTTAAATTCCTAACGTTGCATTGAATTGGACCATATAAAATGTAATATCCTAATTTTGAAACGTTGCCCATTAAATTTTTATTCCTCAAAGATTTAATTACCTATACTTATTGAATTTGTTTAAATGTTTTTTTTTGTTGTGTATTTTAAGGAAATTGCAAATTATGTGAAGTATGGTTTTCACACAGAATGACGAATAGGGTACCTATCCTAAGCACTTTAAAAGTTTACTACAAACGATAATTTATGAAAATTACTGAATAAGAAATATGGAATAAAATACTGACGTTGCACGATAATAAATTTAAGAGTCAAACTATTTTTGCGTTCGTATGGTACTTACTATACTGTTCACATAATTCCAGTCCATGTCCCAGAAATGTAACATAAAGGTTTCCGAATGTATAAATTTACAACGTAAATAGGTAAAGAGATACCTACCGAATTCTTAAAAGCTTCCTTTCATCTACATTATCTGTTCGTTTAAATCGTAAACATCTCGATATTTAGGAAAATCCAATAATTTAATCAACTTGGTAAAAATAATATTAAAAAACACGGCAAATAAAATAAGATATAAAAGAGATCTGTGAGAGTCGTTATAGGTAGTAAATTGTCTTATTTCCAAAAATGCTAATCTTAAAGCCTTAGAAATATTTTAAATTTATTCCATATTTAATACACCATAAATTATGTCGATAAATTTGGATAATGTTCGGATTGTATACAATAAAAAATCTAAAATGGATTGTAAATTGAAAAAAATAGATCGTAACATATTTTATGTAAAAATGTCGTTTGAAAACATTTGTGGGTGTGATTATAACTAGAGCAAGATGCACTTTAAAATGCAAAAATATGCATACATTTATACACGAAAAATGTGCAAAATATGCACTTTAAAAATCGAGTTTTTATATAATAAGTAAGTACTTACAAAACAAAACAAGACAATAATAAATGTGGAATAACTCAACCGATCTAGTGGCACTAGGAACGCGAAAACCAACCGAACACAGAAGACGAGAACAGTCCTTTAACTCTTTGGTGTCACCACATGTTGCTGCAACTTGCTGATGGCACGGATCCGCGCCAAGGATTCGAGTTTAGTTAACGAGCCAGGACGAATTCAGCGTTGGGCAGAGAGCTACTTTCGTTTTAATCGGCGCGCATAAAAGGTATTCCGGTAATTTACTTATAGTAGGAGAACAGTACTGACGCACTTTTAGCCTACAAATTTTCGAAAATGCACGTTATACGTGAATTTCAAACTTTAATTTTGGTTATTCTAAATTTTTGTTATTGTGGGTTATCACATGTTCTCACAAAAAACGCTCTTCGATTACTTAATATCTGGTTTCAAGTCTTGGTTGGCTATGGAAAGATAAAGGCACGTCTTGAATTAACTTAAATCATGGCATGAATTATCTCTTGTGTCATAGTAATAAAATTACTTAAACCAAGACAATGCTTTTTATCTTTCCATAGCCAATCAATATTGAGAGATTTTTTGGACATTCGTTGATATTCGACGATTTTCGGTGACCCAAAACTTTCTTTTCGATTTTTAACATTCATTCTTGCGAAAACTAAGGACTTAAGATAGACTTCTTGATAGTATTTTGTTTGTTAAAACACCACCAGCAGTTATGCGCAACATTTTATTAACTCTCTGCATAATTTACATATTCTTTTCAATGACGTTTTCAATTTGCAAATACGGTTGTAAACAAAGACAAATTCAATTCAATAGATAATATTTTTTATGTTTCTGCTATCTTACAGCGCATTTTTTTATGAACATCAAATAAGTTAGAATATAATGGAAATAAATCGTTCAAAAAAATGATACGTATTTTTCGAGCAATAAAAAAAAATCTCTAATTGAACCTTATGCCTAGAGAGCACATGTCAAGTTTCAATAAAGAAAATAAAAAAAATGATGATAAAATTGTATTCTTTGAAGTTATAAAATTTCTTACATTCAATTATTCGTAGCTAGGTTAACATTTTTGCTTTCATGTTTTCCAAAAGTAATAATAATAAAATATGGGCCATATTGATCTAAGCCTTGTAAGTGTGTATTCAATACGAACAGAATAACAAGACTGAATAGGTTTTACAAGAGGAACTCCGACCTACTTATATACATATCGTTTATATGTCTAGTTATTAAAACATGCTCCTACTATTTATACATAAATATATCTACTACTTATTTAGTAAGAAAATGTAAATTTGAAATTAACTGTTTATAGGCTAAGAGCCGGTGACATTTTTTGGTACATCATCGGGTAATGAATGAAGATCTATTTCCCATTAAACATGTGCGAAATACCTACTCGAAACGCGAAAAACTGCTCATCTAATCTTGTAACGATGGGAATAAAAGGGTTAATTTACGTTAATTTTTCTTTACGCATGTATACGTCATATGGCAGCGAGATGCAAGTTTATCCATTTTGTAGAGGGATTGAAACTGTGCCCGAAACTAGTTCGGTTACCGCCCCTGTCGTGTTCGAAACCGTGGCAACCCGATTTTAATCGAAATGTTATATTATAGGTAGTGGCATTTTTTCGTCATCGAACAACGAGATGAACTTTACACGAAATGAACGCTTAAAGTCTCCCGTTTACGAATATGTTACGGTTGCCAGAGGCAGCCCCGATTTTAACGGTGGCAATTGAACTTTTCTTTGCGCGCTCCTGCGCTCCCAGGTTTCTATAGAGTTCAAGGTTCAGTTAAAAAGTTTTCAGGTTTTTCGATGTAGTTAAAAATTTAAAAACTTACACCTTAATTAACCCTTTTAATCCCATCGGTACAAGATTAGATGAGCAGTTTTTTGCGTTTCGAGTAGGTATTTCACACATGTTTAATGGAAAAAATAATTAAAATATAATTGGTGATTCGATGACCGATTTAGTATGTTATTTTTTTAAACACGCGCAGCGCGCTCCACAATTTATTGAAATTCGTTCAACTAATCACCGTTTATTTTTGTATAAAAGAATAAAATTTTCCATTTATCTTTATTCTGCAGGAATTTGTTATCTCCGCCTTCTTTACTACTTTAAATTCATCGAAGGAAAATTACTCTTCATTTTGTTTTCCATTCATTCTAAACTCATTATCGCTTTATAAGGATTGAACACTTCGTATCCTTTTATGGGACTCTTATATTTGAAACCCGTATCATAAATTTATTGCCATGTGTTTTCCTGCATTATTGTTTACGATCTGTTAAATATAGCGTGTTATAGCGCCCTTTTATCATCCATACTTTTCTTTCGGCTAGTTTCGAGCTCTATTTGAGAAGGAATAACATGTTACCGAGGGATTTAAAACACGAAAAAAGCTTAGAGAACAAAAATCGATTTACGCCGAAACAAGATCGACGAAAAGTAAAAGTACACCATCTCCAAGATGGGGAAAAATACGGAACGCTCGCAAAAAAGATATCCGGAATAGTAAATTGAGATCACAAAAGTTATTAAAAGACAACATATATTAAAGGTTACATTTTAATAAGATTCATAAAATCGTAAAAAAATAGTGTGCAAAACTATGCGTACGTATATCTGACGCATTTTTCACGCGAATGTCATACAAACTTTGCTCTGTACGAATGTTTAATATAAAAAAAATTAAACCAAAAAAAAACGAATGTGAAAAATGGATAGTTGCGGGTGAAAAGAACGAATAAGTAACGTTTCTAAAACTGAAACGGACATAATAATTAAAAAGTAAAATTAATCGCGACAAACGGTTTCGGAATTTCAAGCGCAAATGCGGATGACATTCTAACAGCACTCTACGATCTGTTATTATTTAAATATTTAACGAATTTTTCTCCAGCTTTCGCATAACTTTATTTTATAAAATGTCGAAAATGTTCAAACAAAATTAAGATCCTTATTGTCCTAACAATAAGTCTGAAAAGTTTGACAAAAATTCGAGTTCTCAAATAAAAGAAAATTGCGTTTTCTTATTAGCGCGAAATAAATTTGAGAATGTCCCGATTAAAATGGAAAGCCCGACGAAATGTTTTAGAACACAATATTTTACGCGCAATATGAAGGTTGATGTTAATATTATTGCGTGCTATCAGTGGAAGTGATATTTAATAGAAGTCGGGCACGGTCTTAATTACTGTTTGGAACTACGTTAAAACATGCTTTTACTGGGGAAAATAATTACCTCTCTGGCCGTGTTCTACGGTTGCACAATTTTGTATAGGTACCTACCTCGAATTATTTGATTAGAGGCATTATTTTGAAGCTTAACATGAATTATGCTTTACGTGGAACTCGTTTTGTATGTATAAACTAAGCAACTCGATATAGTAGGTTGGGTGAGATTACATCTTCAATCTGTATCGTATTAGGGATGTTGTTGATTCGAGACAATATATATCTTAAGCGTTGTAATTTGTTTAAAATACACATTTTTAACAACTACCTACTGTGTAACTCTCTGTTTTTAAAACTTTTCCTTTTACACCTATTCGAAAAAAAGAAAGGAAACATACATTTTGTAATGTTCCTATTCCATTGTAAAAAAAGACTGTCTAAGCTACTTAAGAAAAAGCGCCTCGAGAGCAAATGCACGAAAGCATGCATACATATTGATTTAAAAACCATTCAAATTTCATTCTCGTGCACGTCATCAATAAAAAATGATGACGTTTCATACAGTGATGTCACTTTGTACCTCGTATTTTTACAGTACTAATAAACTGTAGTCTTTCTTTGCCATGTAATATGCGTGCAAATAAACAATCGGTAGAACATATTATGTAATTTTCAAAACATTGAACTGAATTACAAATATTCAGTCTAATCATCACCTAGTAAGTTTTTATTGACGACGTGCATCGGAATAAAATTTGAATGACCTGTACTCGTTGAATGCTACAATTCGATGTAATAATCATTAACCTAATACCGTTAGAATGCCTATATGTAACTGTTTTTCGAATTAAAATTGAAGAAACCATCAAACTTTTGAAAATATCTCAAGAGTACGTATATAATGTAACGGCCCGTATATATAATGTAAGATTCGGATGTACACCCGATCGATCTAGAAATAACATCCTCCATAAACCAAACTCTCGTTTCGCTAAGGTTTTGAATATTCGGTGACGAACAAGGCGGGCTGTTTAAAAGTCAAAATCGATAAAAATGTTAACGTTCTAAAATTATTACCTTTTCGAATACAGTCGGACCTCGATAACTCGAATTTAAAGGGAATAGAAGAAAATTTCGATCTATCGAAAGTTCTAGTAATCGAGATATATTTTACTTGAGAACTTTGTTTGTAATTCACACGGCCAGTTCGAATAATCGAGATATTCGACTTATCGACGTTCGAGGTTCCACTGTATTTATAAAAAAGTCTCTTTTGGTGTTATATTTGTTGAAAATATACCTAACAAATCGTAAATATTGTAACTTGATTGTTGATTTTGATTGTATAAATATCAATCAATAATTTCAAATAAATAAAACAGAGTTTCTAGTTTATCACAACTTTGAATTTACTGTTAGACTAATTTAAATTTCATTAAAATAAAGATTGCTTTGTTTTTTTTTCTTGGACTCGGTACACGATTTAGTCCTTTGTGCTGAGCCCTATTCTAGACCTATTGTACGCACACTAAATAAGTGCATTAGGAAATCACTCTTATTCTTTCGAAAAAAGTTAGGATGTTATCTCCTGCAGAAGTTTTGTCTATACTTAATAAGTATCAGGTTCCATTTCTGGTATTCGAAAGCGTGACTGTCAGGCTTTTTTGTCACAAGTTCCAGCTACACTTCAAATTAATTAAAAGATTCAATACTTCAAAGATTATATACTCGTGAGAATTACATTGCACGAATGAAAAATTACACTTTACACAAGAAAAAACTTAATAGAAACAGATTATATTGTATAAAATATAAATTCGAGCAAATTAATTCAAGCATGGTGAAACATGAATATTTATATTCTGGAAATTACTCAAACCAAAATCATATTTAACTAAAAATAAAACATTAAAATATATCTATACATAACATACGTATTTAAATAGAAACGTCTATATGTCAAAGTTTTCTGCTTTAAAATATTTAGGTAGGGTACGTAAAAAATGTCAATCAATTCTATTTATGCGAGAACGCGATATTTTATCACTTACGGAGATACGTATTTGTCATAAATTCATCGATACACTGACATTTTTCTTCTTATTGTTAAATAAACGAATCGAAATCCCGCTATAAAAAACCCTCTGACAAGAGGGTTTTTAAAATAAAGACTAAATGTTTTAAAAATTTCAAGAGGTTTCCCAGCAAGGATCAATAAATTTGTTGCAAATCCCGGGAACGTTCTCTTGAAATCTTATTATTGTACAAGAACAAAAACAGAATGACAATGAATGGAAAACTTTGGAAAAGCATTATGGGAGATTTTTCGGCTCGTAATGCCTTTTTTACTTAAATATTACAGAAATATGAAAATTTAACGATTTAGATAAGTGATTTGCACAGCAACTTTTAAATAAAAATGACATTGCTAATTAAAATTGGAAATTGAAACAACTGATGTTTCTAATTAGTCTTTCTAAAAGTACCACCTATAAGGTAATTATGTCTTTAACTTAATTCCGAAAAATTTTTATCACAATTTTTAATAACGAGCGAAAGTTTACGGTTCAATAAATGTTTATTCTAACACTGCAGATAATCGAATTATTCCACGCCGTCGATGCGTATTTCCTTTGGCTAATAATATTAGTTAAGCATTAACAGCATAATTCGTGATTATACAGGTATCTACAGATTAAAAAATAATGAAATATTAACGCTGTATTATGTTATACGTGTTAAATCATCATTAATTACGTAAAAATCAAAGAAATTTAAATAAAAGCTACAACAACAAACACTCGAAACACAACAACTTAAACCCGAAATACATGAATGTACAATTTAAGTTGTAAAACATAAAATGTAAGTTACGTTTTGAGATCGTAGCCGAGAAAATTAGTCCGGTTATTAAAAATAATTAAGATGAATAATTACCTACTAAAACGAAACGACACAACCTTTACACTGGGAAAAACCGAAAACGAGAGGAAATTCAATTAAAATGACGAGGATGTCTAGTGAAAATTTAATTACGACACTCATCTTCAGTTACATCAAAATGTGATTACAGTTATAGAAGGCAATGCCCAAACGAAATAATACCAAGTTATTCGTATGATGCAAGGGAATCGTTATTCGAGTCATGTACTGCGGGGTACATGACAATTTTGAAGTTCCTCTTAATTTGACAAATAATTAAAGCTCACGTACAACTTCAGATATATCTACTGATGACAACCTACAGTTAAAAAGAGATTTTTTAAATTATTAAGTAGTACCTATATAAAATTAGTTAGAATTACTTAATCTTTTTAATATCAATGGTTTATTTATGTTATATTAAAACCTTTTTACTTTCGCAATTTAACTAAATTAATGTGAACAAAATATATTTCTGAAAAGTTATTTTAATTTTTTATGTACGGATCCGAAATATTTATCGTGCATGTTTGAAGAAAAACATTTTTAGTCTGTCGAATTACGTTTTGCTGGTCTTACACGGCTTCGTCAAAATACAAAGTACAAAAATCTGTAATATAAAACTATACACTACTGCACGTTAAACGTTGTATACGTACAAACAATAAAACATAAACCAAATAACTTATATTTTAACATATATTATATACCTGCCCCATCGCCTCACTTCGTTTGAACGTCCACTTTTAGGACACCCTTTATATGAATAAGACAAAAATACAAACTACATACGTATAACGACTGTTTAAATACAAACGAATGATTATTTGCACATTACGTACTATCGGAGAACACAATGCGATATTTAGCCTTTCCATTAAGTTTGCAATAAAATATGTATTATGTTAAAATTTAAACACCTCGGGACGCGCAGTCAAAATTGGCCGGTGCATAATATATTGCTAGTTCTAAATTAATTATAAACGAAATGATGTAACAAATGCACGACGCACGTTAAAGACGAATGCGCACCTACTCAAATTAAAGTTAGGCTTTCGAAGTATGTACTAGTACGAGACATGCTGAAAAATGATGACTCACATTTGTTATGTTTTAGCAGAGCATAAGGAATACAAACTAACTTGAATTCAAGTCGGTAAAGTGAACCAATTTTTAAACTTCTCCGTTTAGAGATCAATAGTTCAGAGAATTATAGTTCTAAACATTAGGGGGTATACATATTAATGTAAATATAGGTCGTTCAAATTTGATTCTGATGCACGTCATCACCAAAAAGATGACTAGATTATATATTTATAATTCGCTATGCGACGTTTCAAAAATGACATATTCATATTACATAAAAATTAGAATTTATTAGAATTGTAAAAATACGAGGTACAAGGTGACACCACTGACGAGTAACTTTTAATTGATGACGTGTATCGGAATAATATTTGAATGGCCTTTAGGTAGGTAATTATCTACCTATTTAATTTAGTTATTTTATAAAAAGAAATAATGTAGACGTCAGTAGCCTACATTCGTTCTCGACCATCATGACCAGCAGTCAAATGTTAAACAACAAAAAAGAATAGTATCTACCTAAGTACTTGTTTACTGTACCTATGCTTCAGTTACCTTTATACATTATACTTATTTACGTGCAGTTTAGATCTACGCTCAAAACTTTTCGTTGATTTTCGCGACGGGATGAAAAATCGAAGCGACAATTGACCGACCCGAGTATACAAAAACTGATTACTACCTACGTTGTTTTGAACGAAAATAAATATCCAAATAAAATACGTGGCGAATATATTGAAAAATCGCTAACAACAAGTTGCGTTTTATAAGTCACAGAAAAGAAAACTTATTTCGATCAAAAACGTATTTCTTATAAGCTGCTGATTTTGTTTCCGGATAGGTGTCTATAAATAGTCGACGGTATTTTAAAAATTACACGATTTAATTCATTTTCCGTTAAATGTGCACTTCGCAATCGACATGAGAGCTTAAACAAACTTTTTAATATATCTACTTAAAATTAATTTGCAACAATTACAAAATTACTCCTGCATTTTTAAAAATAATTCTAAAATTCTAAATAAGTATAGTAGGTATTTACCTACCAATATTTTGTTGATCTTAAAATGTTTCAAAACGTCAATTAGCGAAATTCTTAATTAAGTGAAGCCACGTTAATTTATAATCTACTTATTTAATTTTACCAACGCTTCGTACAAAGTTTAAATTAACGCGAATTGTAATAAGTAGGTAGGTAAGTACAATGTCTAAATGGAAAGTTAATACTTAGGTACGAAATTCCGTCCTTTATTGCAAGTATTTAACGTTATTATCTTGATTTTATATGCAGGGTGTTTCTGTAAGGTATCGCCAAACTTCAAAACCGCGTTGTAATGGCCCTAAAAATTAAAAAAAGTTCTAATAAACATCTGCCCTGCGACACTTCCTTTTCGAAGTACATTTTTTACAATTTACAATGTTACAATTTTTTATTATTAATTAGGTAATTTTTTTATTTTAGAAAAAATATATAGTAAGCATCAAAATACATAAAAATTAAATAGTTAAAACAAATTATATAAGGTATGACAGGTTTAAATGATAAAAGAAGAAAATTCTCTTCGGATCGGTTTTATAATATACAGTGTGTTTCACGTTACTTTGCTATAATCAGTTATTAGATACCTACTTATTAAAATTAACCTAAGATAAGTTTCGAATTCGAAAATAAAAACGTTAAAATCTTTCAATAATCTATACAGGCTACTAGAAACTTATGTAAGTTAAAAGAGAGACTATATATATATATATCGACGGGTTCGGATTTGTTATTTGAATTTTCAATTTTATATGCTAAAAAGCTGTTTTCTACGCGACTTTTACGATTCCTTACATCCAACTTCCGATTAGCTATAGGTAATTGTCAACTGTTCAATCAAAAACGTAAATGAAAAATTAGAAATTGATTCTTTACGCGAATAAAAACTCATTTGGCACTCTACGGCACCGACATCTATTTCGAAAATAAAATTGCTCGACATTACGATACTACGGACGACCTTTCCCGATAACGTCAATCTACACGTTTTAACAAAATTAGATTTTCAATTTAAAAAAAAAATAGGTATAAGACAACACCGATAGCATCGTATCGAAAATAAAGTCTGTTAAATTTTTTGAAAATCTTTCAACAAATACTACAATTTAATTGAAAAGAAACTCATTCCAGGTTCACCTAAAGAATTCGCAATCATATCCAATATACATCTTAGCAAAACTAATTTGTGCGGATTCCGCTTTGTAACGGAAATGCTCGAAATCTCAAATATACCTACCTGCGTCTCCTTTTTTATTTGACTGAAGTTTATTAGACAGATTCCTTACTTACGTCTTACTGAGTTTATCTAAACAACGTAGAATTTCTTCCTTTGCGTTATTTAATCATAAATCAAACGAGACGTTACGTTTAAACAAAACGGGCTTCTTTCGCTAACATTTCCCTATATACCTACACAATGAAAAATTAAGAGTTCTTCGAAACGACTTTTAAAATTGCTTTATACAAATTCTACAAATTGCAATTAATATAACGGCTCGTTCTGAAATGAAAGTAAAATTATCCTAAATATTCGACGCAAAAATGTTCAATTAATTTTGACGTAATTTTAATAATAACGTTCCTAAACCAAGTTCGTCGATGCTAATTTTATTGTAAAGTCAGAAAGCCTTATACGTATTTTAAGTTGTTTAAATAAGACACCAAAGAAGATGCTTGCGTCAACAATTTGGATAAAAATATATAATATAAATATTTTTTTTCGATATCGGGTGGAGCGTGTTTGGTACTTGTAAAAAACCGGATTTTACATGGACATGAATTTTAAATACGTATAGGTATAGGTAAACAAAGCAAGTAATACTAAACGACGCCGACGCGATGATAAACCTTTGTTTATAGTATCAGACATATTTTATCGAATAAAATTTAAATAAATATAATATTCTAACTACTAATCAGTTCTGTCATCGTATCATTAAAATATGTAATACTCAAAATTAAAAAAGCAAAAGTACTAGGAAATCGAACCCGTACTTCTCTGCACGCGGCGATCGCACACTACAATTAGGTAGGCAGATAGAGGATGGAAGGAATTTCTAAATTTAATTATTTAATTACTCGAAATGCCTGAGTAGTGGGTCTTAAAATATTAACCGGTAACATTTCTTTCTATGATCTATAAGTATAACAAATCACATTTAAATCGGTGAGGGACAGATCTGACCCTCCCCTTGTTAAACTGCACTAGCACTTAATAGCTATAATATAATTTGAATTCTTCATTTTTTAAGCATAAGTCATTAGAGAATTACATATTCTCTATTAATGTATAACTAAAACATGTATTTTTATAGTAAACATATATCTGACAAGGAGCCTATTGGATAGAGTTGAATGACATTGCCTGATAAACAATGGAAAGCTTCCAATGCATAATAAAACAATTTTTAAATGTAAAAATGCAATATTTTATGTAAATTTGAAATTCCTTAAAAATAAATATCTAGATGTAATTTTTACACGTAAACCGTCAAGTGCAAATCAAAAAATAATACCTATACATAGAAAATTTACAATCAAAAACTAAAAACAATTGAACAATTAAATCAATACAGTGAATACCGTCTCGAGTGAACCACTCACAATAGTGAACACGGAAAATTTAACATTGAATCGCGATATAATGAACAGCGGTCAATCTGATGCAGTCAACCGCAGCATTTTAGCGCACGTGCGATTGCGAGTGAATAACGTAATTCTGGGTGATTTACCCTGAAAGTCTGTATTTCACGTTTTTAACGTGTATAGTTTTCATTTTACTTACTTACAATTTTTTTGGCAGCCCACGATTTTTTGGATACCTTATAGAAGATAAATTAATTTCCACAGATGAAGCTTTTTAAGTAGAAGGCTGAAGAAAATGAAAATTAAATTCAATATTTCAGTCTGTTCGTTTTACATAATTTAAGAGAAAAGTGCTCCAAATTAAGTTAAATAAAAAATTTATACCAATCGAAAATAACTCAATTTTTTGTGCCCAGCATGTAAAAATAAATCATTTTAATATTAATTCCCAGTTGTATGTTATTTTTTTTTGTTTTTAATTGATCTACTACTTTTTTAAAAGTAAGTATCTTTTAATTTAAATTTTGCAAACATCGAAAAAGTGAAAGGCCTTTGCTTATTTCACTATTTCACGATTCCACTGTATTTTTATATCTTTTTTAATTGGACCCATATTTCTATTGTTAATAAATTAATAGGAGTGTCCAAATACATATTTATATAAAAATATATAGGTACTACTTATTTTTCAATATTTCGATATCTAAGTCATTATCAAGAATTATTTCATTTAAACGACTTTATGTTAAAATGAAATTAAAAGAAACAATTTTTTTATTAGGTTTGAAAGTTTATGAATAATACTTAAATTTTGACTATCAGATTTAAAATTTATTGTTTTATTTTTACTCGAATGTTGAATAAAATGCATTTTCTAAAAATTATCTTCATTTCAACAACTTTAATAATTAGTTTAATTAATTTAAATGTCGTTTAAAGTCGTTGTTTCATGTGTTTCTGGATTTTAATTATTTTTTTTAAGTCCTTCTCTTTGTTTTATCTTATGAATTTCTATAAATACCATTACAGGCCTTTATCATAATTTTTTTCAAAACATTTAAATTTAAATTAAGTGCCTATCTAGATACAATTAAATTAAAAATTAAAATATAAAATAAATATTAATTGAAACATAAAATAGATATTAATCAAAATATAATAATAAGACGGCGTTGTTTGTTTATGTAGATACTTTACATTTTATCATGTATTAATCTGCCTACAGAATTTAAAAAGCTAATTAAATAAGAGGAGTTTCTAATCTATCAGAATGTTAGTACTGTTTGTTTGGGTTAACAACGTTTTAACGAGGTTATGAAGGGCAAGGGCCTGTGGCAAGTGTCTAACTTGCACCCCCCCCCCCTAATTCACAAATGACAAATTTAAAAATGCAATATAAAATAGTCGACTTTCATATCGATTTATTTTTAGTTTTTACATTTTTTACGTTTTTACGCCCCAAACCTAGCTGCGCCCGTGGCGGGCGTCTCTTTCGCCACGACTTTCGTTACGGCAATTTGTAGGTAAGTATAAATTATCTTTAATACATAAATAGCATTATTTATTTTTGCAATACCTTAACAAGTATCGTAACTCGAACAAAAAAAATTCATACGTCACTCTTTAATTTTGATTTATTTTTACTTGCTTGATTAATCACCAAATTAACGGGTACTAAGCATGGGTAATAAGTATCAGCAAAATATGCAACTAGATATAATTTTATCAAAAAAAATATATAAATGAAAATTTTAAATAAATTGCATTACGAAAATAGTTACCTACGTCAAATTAAAATTATTTCTTTCTACAAACTTTTTAAGCATTATTTAATTAATTCTTAATCGTATCTCTCGAGTATTTTAAATTGAAAATTAATCAACATCGGCTGTTTAATACGAGAACCGTGCCCCATTCGGTTTTGTTTCGAAAACTAATTTAATTTAATTTTTTTAATTAAGCGAACACAACACGTAGGTATCGTCCAACTTTATTTTAAAATGAAAATTTTCTTAATACAAATAAATATCAAACCAACACTAAACACCAGAAAATAACAAACTTTTTCAATTAGCAAACTTCTCCACATACCTACCGATAGAAAAGTTCATGTTGAATAATCCATTCCCTTAATAACAAACGAAATCAAACTGAAACTTCACAAACTAGAAATTCTCAACAACAAACGTACCTACCTCAAGAAAGAAGCGAAAACGTTATCGAAAGCATAATTGGAACGTGAAATTAAACATCTGCAATGTAATTATCGCTTGAAATCGCGTATGATGTTAATTTGATGGAACTTGTGTTAGAAAATTTTACCGAGTTGCACTAGCATCTGTTCACGTAGGTAACGAAATTTTGAGGAAAATTGAATGTAAGTACCTAAGTAATTGTTTTACCGACATTTGTTAAATAATTTTTAGCAAAATTAAAAATTACTTATACAACAAGAAAACGATTAAATTAATTATGGACAAGGTAAACACCCAAAAAAAAGCCACGCAATCATTCAACAACGACTAGAGTTTTTTAATAAATTAGAAATTCAATACAATCAGTCAATCTAAACGTGTCAGAGAAACGATAAAAGCAATGATAAAATCGGCCACCGACGATTACTACATTCCAACCCTATTTCATTATTATACATACGTATGTAAAAATATGAAAGAAGTTGGCGCGCCCATAAAAATGAAATAATACAATATTCTATTCCGATATTAATTTATTTTTGTTCAAATTCGACAGTAACGAATTTTATGTTATCTGCAAAATGTAAGTAAAGACAAAGATAACTTGATTACTATAAATATTAACAGATGTCAGATAGGATATCTTATCATAACAAAAATAGCAAAATTTAGGGTGTTTTCTAAAATAAATAAAAAGTTTTCTGGTAATAGATTTTTTTGTTAGAATACCTTCTTACACAATATCGACAGGAATAATTAACGAAGCCCGCACGTGAAGTATTGTTTATGAATTGTAGATATTAATAAAGAACGAGCTCATTTAGGCTTTCACTTTAGGATAATAAAGACTATTTGAAAAGAAAACTAAATAGAACGAAAAACACGAGAAGAAATTAGCTACGAAAAAAACTGCGTTGGCTAACTGTTAGACGCAAAAAATTATAATTACAAGTCGACAACTTATCTTTACAAGTGATGAAAATGCGTAGAATAAACAACTATTTGAAAATATCCGTGTTTTAAGAATGACGCACAAGTCGCTCGCGAACCAGGAAACTGTCGCTGCGTAATACGATGTAAATGCCTAAAAGCTGCGACGACTTTTGCTCAGAACAAAGCTTTTTAGCTTCGTACAAGTCTTATTTATACAAAGCTACTCCATATTTTACACTTTCTTGCTATGTAGGTAATAATCGCGATATAATGCCGAAAATGTCAGTATTTGACGTTACCAATCGTATTCCGGTACGCATAAAATAATTGTTTTTAATTAAACATTTTTGAAAATAAATACCCAATATAGGTGTCTATCTACTAAATTTTTATTTTTATTTAATTAATCGTATATTTTTCACATTTTTAAAACATTAGGTCGCGCATATTGCCGCGAATACCTAATTCTATTGTGTAAGAATATTGTTTTGCGTTTCTTGTTCGATTTTTTGATAAAAAATAGAACGTTCGTCCAGAATTACAGATATTGAATAAATCGCACATCGCCCCTGATTTCAGTATTTTTTTACACTATTTTCTCAAAGTTACGTACGTCATTTTCTACATAGGTATCTATTACAATAATATTACCATGAAAGTGTATTCAAATACATAAAAAGATCAAATTTTTTAAATAAGAGGAAATTTTCTCAGTACTTAAACTGTTAAAATGTTAAAATTTGTTTGTGTATTAAATATTATTGACCGAACTTAATTATATTTAAGTACTTAGGTAGATATATGTGAATGAGTAATCGAATCGATTTCCGGAATCAAAAACAATTACATAAGTATACATAGGTAGGGGAGGGTGGGGCAGATTTGGACACTTTTTCATAATAGTTATTATTTTTACAATTTTTAGATATTTAGTACTGTTCAATAAATTCATGTTGTCTTCAAACACATTTATCGAAATTGTAAATATACAATTATATAGCTTAAAGAAAATTTAAGATTTCTCGAGGTCTACATTTGTACATTGTGTGGGGTACATTTGGATAATTGATGTTTGGACAAATACATATCGAACTTTGGTGTTGTAATTTTAAATGGTTCAAAGTACGGGAGAGCCAAAAGGGACGAAGCACCTGGAGGTAGTGCATCCACTTCTCCGTTTAATAAAATAATTAATAATAATAATAGTGGATGGAAAGAAATAAGAGGGTAGGTTGTTAGCCTCCAAATTACTTGTTCGTTTCACATTTCTAACAAAAAACATTAAATTTCAACAATTTCACTTTAGTAAAGTACATTTGAACTAGTCTAAATTCGTCCCACTTAGTTTGTCTAAATGTACCCCACATCGGAACTGTAAATAAATCTGTCAATAAAAATCTATCTAATATTTTTAAAGGGACATGTAGTATTTAATTAAAATAGTTTAACTACCTAATACATATGTACGTATTGTATATGTAATATGTATTTTCTCCCATTACTTTCACTGATTAATACCTGACAAATAGGGTGCCCCAAGTGTCTCCTACAATTTTGTTCATTTTCAAATACGTTATAGTTGACCAAAAACTAATTTGTAAGTGACATGTTTTTTTCAACTGCCAACGTGGACTATGAGATAAAACCACCGCTCGAAAATGGGAATGTCAAACGTCGCGTCGCGTCGGTTTAACTGTTTCATATATAATAGAACAACACGATTTTAACGAAACAACCTAGAAAATTTTTCTTATAATGAGGAATGAAAAATAAAATTTGTTAAAAAAAATTTCATGGAGATAAACTACCGCTAAACATGAATATAATTATTGAAAAATGGTCAAATAAGGTTGAAATCGTTAAAAACCTGGAAAAAAATATACAATCGTGTGTACGTATACATAAGTTCAAAATAAAGTTGATGTGCTGCGTTCGGAAAGTTGCTTTTCCCGAAAAATAATATTAAAGGGGATATAGACGACCGACCCTTAAACCTCTTTTAACGAATTGCCACAAATATCACGCGTTATAGATACCACGTTATGTGAGGTTAGTACAGGGGTTTATAATTATGTTCCATAATTTAAGTAGGTATCTACTTTTTTAATTACATAAACAACAAAAACATATTTCATTCGTTAAAAAATTCATCGGCGCGTTTAAGGCAGAACGACACAAGCTCCATTTCGTAAATTTTACAGGAGAGCTAAAAATCTATATCGCTTTTGATCGTAGAAGACCCGATATTTAGCTTTATTTAACTATTTTTTCAATAATTATAATCACGTTTAGAAGTGGTTCACCTCCATCCATTTTTTTTTAAATCAAATTAAGAAAATCGCGTTTTTCTTAGCTCATCGAGAAGTTACAAGAAAACTTTTCAAGATAGTTTCGTTAAAAAATATCGTGTTGATACAAAACATTCCTATTTTCTGACGAGAGTACACGTCAGTAGATAAAAACGTAGCACGCGTCGCTTAGGTTTTGGTCTACTAAATAACATATCCTAAAATGAATAAAATCGAAGGGTGATACCCGAGATAGCATTCTTATTAGGGGCCATAAGTCCGAACGACACGTCATGCCCACCCAAACACAAAAAAGTTACGACTAATAATGTCGTCGCACATAGCTATCGTATAAGGTAGTTCGAGACTTTGCCCTATTATTTCTTAATTAATTTCAGAATTACACAATTTATGTAATAAGGCTCCCCCCGTCGATATATTTAAAAATTTGCCTGGAACCACATGAGACGGGTTAGCTATACCGTCGGGTACGGCTCAATTGAAAATATTTTTTTAAAGATTTGCAGACACAGAAGGAATTGTGTTATCGTTTTATTATACATATTATAAATACCGACCTCGTTCGTTTACATTCTAGAATTACAATTAAAAGGCTACGTTATCAATGAATGGCATGGGTGTTGTTAATCGATAAAGTACCTATGAATCTTGTATTCGGATATCAGTCATGATGTATGTACGTAAGTGTTTGTAGAAATTAATATTGCAATACCTTGACGTTCTTTTAAAATGAATAAAAATACTTATGGCCGTTTGCACCATCACTAATCAAATATTTCAGTCTTGATAAGTTATCGACTTTTTCGATATGTGGATACGATTGTGTATCCACAAATATTTTATACGTAACCCAGGATTAAGGGCCTGGGTGGTTTAGTGGGCCTTCGACTGCCATTCTAGCGCACCCACGGCCGCGGGTTCGAATCCCGCTGCGACCATTGGACAATTTGTGAACGTAACACTAACCAAAATTTACTAACAAAATAGACCGGCCAATTGGCGAGTCCAAAGCCAAAAACGAAAAATAAACCAAGGGTTAAATTATTAAATTGTATCGGTGACAAGATCGATACAAACGGTCATTAGTGTTGCATTCTAATACGAAATATTAATAAAAAAGGCCCTACATTCGATCAATCTGATTGTAAACTTCTTATAGATTAATGGCGCGATCGCAATTTAGAATTTGACTTAACACGAAATAATCAAATTCTGACCTTTTTGCCATACAAATCCAGCACGTTCGCCCAGCAAATCACAAAGAAATGCACCATAAAGTCATTACGTAAGTTCAAACGGCACATCACATCCCGAAACGAACACTATGAAAGTTTCCGCACGAATGGAAATAATCGTTTAAAAATTTACAGGCAGGGACACGATCGTGTTATCGTTTATTGTAACATGAATATCGGCCGCGCTTGCCTAAATAGAAACTCTGTGTTATCAACTATTGTCTTTGCAAATGTGTCGATAATCGCTAACACCACATGCGACGACTACGCTCGATCGATTTGTATTCTTATCGGCTGCATACCTATATAAGTACGTACATACGTAAATAATACCTATGTATGTGTGATGTCGTCTAAAATTTCGTGCAGTTTTAATTTAAAGATTACGCTTCGCTTTTATTTGTAGGTAAAGCTTGTAAACTTACAACGACTTTGGGGATGAATATCTTGGCAGGGAAGCGTCGCAGGAAAACGTTTATATTAGCTTAACTACGTTCCCGGACAGAGTATTAAAAGCGGGCCGGTTTGAATTAGGGGGGGGGGGGGTGCCTCCGAAATGGTTCCGACGGTTATTGTGGTTAGTATGGGGAAATATACCCCTAAATTTTCATGCTTGTATCACAAAGTGCAATTTTTTGCACTTAGAATCTGGGCCGTAGCTTCGATTTTGTATCTAGGGCAGGTGTAGGGCACATTTGGACAACTCAAATTTTCATTTTGAGAAAGAAATCTTCATATTCCTAGTGTTAGCGCCAATGAAAATTGTTAATATGTATACGCACGTACCTATTTCGAAAGGAAAAAATCTTTATTTTTCGTTAAAAAATTGATTTTTCCCTTTCAACTTTGGGGGTGAATATATCGACAGGGGAGCGTCGTAAGAAAAAACTTTACAGAGACCTAAAGTTTTATTTTAACGTGTTCAATACGTCCCCGTAAGATTTCTCATTATTTTTCAAAAGGGGGTTATTTTGCATCAGGGCGTCGATGTGGTTCCGAAATGGCTGCGACGTTTATTACAATATAGGATATACCCCTAAAATTTCACGATTGTATCACAAAGCGCAAAGTCGGCATTGTTTTTACACTAAAAATCTGGACTACTAATTGTAAGTTTAAAATGTTTATTTTAATTTTTAAAACGTTTTAAGCGTCTGTAGAATTAATGGTACCTACTATTTTACAAAACGGCGATTCTTTTTAGTATTAAATTCGTTAGTTAAACTTAAAAATGTAAGTATTTTGCCCTAAACACAGCTTTCGCATTTTGATCTATCTTTTAAATTTTAATTTTAACGCGAATTCCTAATTTTTAATTAAAAATGTTTCCAAACTTTAAACTTGTAAACATAGAAACTGATTCTGCATACATAGATAGTGTGCTACATATTTTAAAATCCTTTAATCGTTCTTCACAAATATAAAATTGAAAATATTTACCTAATGCCAGTCTCGATGCATTTTTGTTGCAAAGAAATATTTGCAACATAGCGTATATTGTCTTATTACAATTTTTAATAATATCTAAAATTATCTACGTTTTAAAGCACAAAATGTCAAACTACCTTGTTAACTGAAATCGGGACAAGCTGACAAAACATCCTCTTCGAGAAATGTATACGCTTGCTTTAAAAATAAATTACGATAAGATTCAATTAGATTAACTGAAAATAACGAGGAAAACAAAATAATCTGCCTACGCTGGCACGTGCGAATTGATTTTATTTAATTCAATTCAATTCAATTCACGGTGTTTCTATGTATAGATACTCCAAACACGGCGTATAATTAGTACGTACGACAAGAAAATTTAACAACACTCAAGTTCAGTATTTAGTAAAATATCCAAAGTGAAAAACTCAGGACCACCGAGTTACAAAATTATAAAAATACCTAATTAAAATTTAATTGTAAGCTAATTTACAATATTTTAAAATAACTTTAAATAGGTATGTTTCAAATTTTTAGTTTGTAACTAGTGACAAATGACTAAGACAAGTGACGGAACAATAGATCTAACAATATTCTGATTACAATGAAATACGTACTCAAAGGAATTCCAACTATACATACAGTCGAGATGATACAAATCTCAATTTATCTATTTCAACTCCTACATATTTACGGAATTACAAAACGTAGGTTGACTGAATGAAATGAACATTTTCCGAATTAATACTTACGTTATTAATAATTCTTTATCGCGAAACGTAATCAAAATTGTTGTATGTTAGTGCAGTCATTTACTGTAGTTATGTATGTAAGTACAATTCTCAAAATAACTATATAAAACACGACAATTAATAACGTTATATTAAGATTAATTGCAAGTGCATTGCGGATTTGCAGCATAAAATATAGATACCTAACTTAAATCCATTTAACCTAATTTTAAAATTGCCTCTCATTTACAAAATAATTGCCGTCTTTAATCTAATTACAAGATAAAACCTATCACATGGGTGTAGGTACCTAAATAACTTCTTGTAAACTCGTAAGTAGATACATAGTTTATGAGATAAACCCGACAAAGTTTGTTTCGAGCTAGGCCGAAAAACGGTGAATGGAACGAGTAACACTTTGATCAAAAAATTTAGGTCTCTAGGTACAACTAACGAAAAGGTAATACTAACAAAAATTACACATAGAAAAATTACAAAGGAAAATTATAAACCTAAATTACGAAAAAAATTCTAAATATTAAAGAAATCAGTAGGTAAAAATAATGCTAAAGAAAATGAGAAATAATATCCTTGCTACATTAATAAAAAAACAATTTTAATCAATAATTAAACTATACTATCTATTTAATAAAATATTAAAAATGGTTCTACGGCGCTACACTACTTACGAAAAGGTGAAAATCGGGGTTCTGTGGCCCTCCGAATATCCCGATATATTTTAATTTGCACAAAGTACACATATTAAGACACATCATTGCCAATTTACTGCTTTTAGTGACCCAAAAACTATAAAGAAAAAAATATATAGGTACCTAACTATTTCAAAAAAAGTTATTTTCGATTTTTCAATGCGTTAAAATTCTGTTATAAATTGTAAGTCCGAATAAAATGTGAAATAAATTCTACTAAATATACGCATTTGACGAATTATTTCAATACGTTTTCAATTTGTGAATTTTTCATGAATACAGTATTTTAACAAATAAGTCTATATTAAACTATGAATTTTAAGAAACATATTACAACTTATGCGGGGTGTGTAATCAATAAAAGTTTATTTCTTTGTCACAAACAAGTAGGTATCCAAAAAAAAATACTTTTCGGTAATTAGAAAATTGCCGGTTTATTTAAAAAAAAATTATTCCGACTCAAACTGCGAAACGAAAAAGAACCATATTAATTTAAATAAACAAACCCTTTAACCAAAACGATTTTAAACTGCGCAAATAAATATTTTAATATGAACTAAAATGTTTTTAAATATTTTAAATGCTCGAGTATTATTTTTACGAGCTTTTCATTGTTCTCTTAAATTAAAAAAAAATACTTGGAAATCTAATTAACGTCATTTCTAGAGTATTAATGATTGTTCGATATAAGGCTAGTATGGGATTTTAGGTTAGAATATACGGTTGAATATACGTGATAATATATAATATACGTATGGGGCCGCTTAACAAGAAACCTCAGTGGACATTAAATTAAGATGTTAGTAGAACTAATGTGTTTAGTTTAGAGTAACAAACATGCACTTACTGACGATACAGAAAAATATTTCTATATCCCCATCTTTAAGTATAGCATCGTATAATATAGAATTAACGGCACCGACGCCAACGTATCCTCGCTATAATTAGTAGGCGGTACCTATTAAATTAAATTATTTCTTACGACACAAACTTTATCATATTTTTATATTAGGATGGAAGAAAATGCTTTAGCCCAGCGATCGACATTTATTGCATATGAAAGCGTACATCAACATGTCGTTGTACACGACACGTGTAACAAAGAAAAACAGTTGAAGAAGTATTTTAGAAAACAGTGACCATCGTGAAATTTAAAACAGTTCAAATACTTACTTAAATAATCACACAGATTATTGTATAAGATCGATAATGATCACCAAGCAATAAAAGGATGTTAAAAATAAGCAACTTGCAGTCAGATGAGCGCACCTTAATAAGCACGTGGATAAAAATAAAAAATATTAAAAATCGAAATTAATACACTAGATAGCATAAGTAATTAAAATAGTAGATTCTAAAATACCCTGTTTTTCTTTTTTTACACGTATCGTTGCTTACAGATTTTTGAGAAAGCTGATGAAAAATTAGCGAAACGTTGATGTATGCATTAATATGTAATAAACGTTGATCGCTGTATTAAAACAATTTTCTACCACCCTAATATAATCGTATTGGAAAATTATGATATTTTTGCTTCTCTATATTATTGTGAACTTTAATTTCTTTATACTTAATTACCGATGCCGACCAATTTTATTTTAGGTAGATACCTATATATTGATTTAGTTTCGATTTAGATTTAATTTAGTTTTAATTGCCATTGTTTCGTTATAAAGATGATCAACTTAAAATTTAATTAAACAAACGTTAGTCGTGTTTTTATAATGGTGATCAAATCGGCCTTGCTATTTTTAACGTAATAACTTTTAATGCTTATTGTTAGTTGTCAGTAGACGACAATTTTGTTAATTATTCCGAAATCTTTGGTAAAGAGATTCTCGTTCATTTTAGACAACGCTCTGGACATTTTTCACGAAAACACGTAATATTTCTATAAAAACAAAAATTGAATTACAACCACTGTATATTTTTCTTGGGCTAAACCTAACTGCAACAACAATCGATTGAAAATAGTTTTTTTCAATAAAGTGATCAACTAGACCTATACCTATAAAATATTATCACGTTCGATATAGATAAATACAAATGCCATTCAAGTGAGTCGCGCTAATTAAATTGCAATCACATAAATTTTAGTATTAATACATTCAAGTTAACATCAAACAAATACCTAAAATTTACTTAAAACAACACATATAGGTGTAGAAAAGTAGACGTTTCTAAATAGAATTAATTTGTAAATACATACACTCACATTACCTCCGTAATTAACGTGTTTTAAATGTTCATATAGTGAGGTACAAAATCAAATAAGAAGCCATTCACAATTCTTTCTTTTAGGTGAAGCAAGTGTAGTAAATGAATATTATGTCATAAAAGTGAATTCTAAATTTACGTAACTAATGGGCGATATTTTCATCTCTTGGTAAATTTATCTGGCAGATATTTACCATAATAACGTAGCATACCATGGATAATACCATAGAGACGTTTGTTCGAACAATTACGTCCATGCTAAATATTTGTCAGATAAATTTACCAAAAGATGGAAAGATCAACCATTAAGCTTCAAACTGTAGGGGTTTTTTTAAATAAAATAACTAGTACCTGCGTATTTTATATGACGCCATTCTTTATAGTACTACGTCATTCGTGTAGTTTTCTTAAAAGTATAACTTATAAGAATTTCGTATATTTACAGACAGTAAAATCTTTTATTCCTAATAAACGTAAACATTTCAATTTCAATTTAATTTCGATCAGAAATAAAAAAAAGCTTTTAAATTGAAATTCTAGGACGTTGGTTTTATAAACGAAATAAAGGAAATTTGATAAGTATCCTATATAAGAAATATATATGTTTTAACAATATTGGATCATCTTATTATAGTAGATATGTTTTAAAGGTTATTTATACAGGGTCGTTGAGAAGTGTGCGATCGAGCTTTTTCTGGAGAAACCATTCATTTTTTCGAAAAAATAAAAACAACATGTAGGTATCCATAATACAGTAGTAAAATAGTATCGAATAAATTTTTGGTTTCCGAGTATGGCGTCACAACTTTTAATTTTATTAATGAAAACCTTTTTTTTAGCAATCCCATAAAAAGAACACGTCGGCGTCGAGACAAAGGCTTGGTTATGAACCACCCAGCCGCGCCAGTATAAAACTGCCACTTTTCTGCCTATTTAAATATCCTAGGTATGTTTTAATGTACACGAAAAGGGGCGTGAAGTAAACAAAGTAAAAAGCAACATACTATGTAATTTAACCAAATTATTTCTGAAAGGAGATAAGCATAATAGTTATAAACTATTTTAATCTTATATATCGAGTATAACAGAATGTACACACCCCGTTAATTTTGTTATTTACCGAGATAAAATTCTCAAGCTTGTTGCATATCTCATGTAAGTTGTAATTAAACGTCATGTTTTGGAATAAAAATTGTATTTTCTCACTTCCGGTTTCGCCAGAACTCACATCAATCTTCAATTTTGAAATACAACTCCATGTATATTATCACATTTTTGGAATATGCGTAATTTTCTAAATGTAACGATAGCGCATAAGCGGCATTGCAACTGTCGAAAATAATTTAACGCTCATTTTATTTTCCAAACTGGAGTGCCCTCCCCCCCATAGATTAATGTTAATCGATCACATCAACACAACGAAAATTAAAATCACGCCAAAAACATGCAATTATTTGACCTATTGTCTGGTAAAGTTACCAACAATTGTCTTTGTATCAAAACTTAATTTTTGTTGAGATTAGTACATCATAATTTACAAGAGGAAATTTGAAGAAAATATACTAGAGTATCAATTTTTTTCGACAATTTAAATGCCACTTATGTGGTGTCATTATATAAATTACGCAGATTCCGAAAAAAGAAAAGAATCATATAACATGGTGTTCCGTTTGAAAATCGAAAATTGATGTCAGATTCGGCAAAACCGGAAGTGAAAAAAAAACACAATTTTTATGCCGCACAGTGACCATATGTGTTTCGTATATTTAAACAAATTAATAATTTCTAAATTATTGTGTTTTTAAGCTTATTTTTTATATTTAATTTTAAACAAATTGATTATAAAAATTCCACGGTTTCCACGGTACATTAATGAAAAATGTATTTCTCTTCTAAGTATTTCTCTTTTTTTTTCATGTCAGTACAATAACATCAGAAACTGTTGAAATATGAGAAAAGCTTTTAAATCTTAAATCTAAAGATAAATATAACTTAAGCTTAATTAGTAAAACGGAAAAATGTGTAGGTGCGTGTTTCCCAATTTAATCGGAGACGTTTTATCAGTATGAGTTATCAAATAAAGTTTTAAAATAAGGGTTAAAGAAGAATATTAAAAACCTCGGTAGCTATTTTAACCACGCCTGAAATATATATATAAACGAAGTAGGTAGTACAAGATTATGTGATAACAAATCGATCAATACTCGCGTCACAAATATAAGGCGTGAGAAAACTCAATTCAACTTCTAACTTTATGTGAATGAGAACTTAGCTGCGGCAAAAAAGAATGAGCGTAGTTTTTTCAACTGCAATACAGAGAAGGTAGTTATTTAAAAAAGTATGAATTCTTTTGTGGGTGTTTTGTCAATTAATCTTGTTCGCTTATTATGTAGTAAACGTTAACGAAAAGACGCACATATATTTAATTAACGCCTTAGCACGTAGTAATAGAAGCAACCCTAAATATAGATAAAAACGCCACTCATCTAACGAGCAACAAGTAAGCAAACAAGTATCTTCCAAATTGAAGTCAAATTGAATTACGTGCAATAAAATATTAACGCGAACGTTGTCCTTCAACTATATCTTATAACGACGATTTCATTGTCCGTTGTGCGTGGGGTGGAAAGTTTATTTAGCAATAACTCTAAAACGGGAGATTTTTATAAATTTAATTAATTAACAAGTAGTCGGAGTTTTAATAAAATTAATTACAAATTTATATTGCATAAAGCCTTTTATGAAGCGAAAAATGCTCCAAAATTAATTATTAAGTGCTGCAACTGACGCGAGTGCCTTATCTTACGAACGATTAACCAAAAGAATGTGGAAACCGTTTTAGAAAAATTTTATTGGAAAATTAACGAGGGTAGGTAGTTTAAAATTTAATCGTGCTGGACCAGTAATGGGGTCTTTTTAAAAATAGAGTTAGTATGTAAGAACTACCTTAAGCTATGCTATATGCATTTTTATTTTATTTTTAACTATTTTAATAATCGATTCGATTTATTCAAAATTAATATTACGTCTTAATCATATTTTAATCACTTTGACGATGATAATACATAATAATAATTATCTAACCGTTTGCTAAAGAACTAACTACCTAAATATATAAGTAACTTTATCACGTTAAAGTAAATTTTACTTAATCATAAGATTATAAAAACTTTAACATATTATTTTGTGTGTATAAATTGTAAATAATAACAAGTCGATGAAGTTTTGACATCTATGTAAAATAAAACGAATAAACAGTTTTGAAATCTATAGATATTAAAATAGATCTTCTGGTATAATCGATTTGTCTCCTTAACATATAGCTATTAACTAACTTGTAGGTTTGAAATTCTGTTGTATAATATCTACAGATAACAGCCTTCAACGGCATCGTCTCTAAAATAATGATCCTACAATATATAAACAAGTAAATAGGTAAATACATTTCGTAATCTGAAACTCCCGTTTGGGTTGAATTAAATGTTGATCGGAAACTAGAGGAGAAGGGCGTATTTCAAAAATGGATTTAAAATGCAAGACTCGTACCTTCTGAAAAATCTCCAAGAAAGAAAAACTTGCTCAAAATAGCTAATTAGTAAAATTTGACGAGGTAAATAATCAGTTCCTTTTAAAATAAATCCTGAATAAACTATTTCATCAAACATCTCTCAATAAAAACATCGTAAGTATGGCGATTTTAAATGAACATCAAAGTAACATATTATTCACTAATGATTTTGCTCAAAATTGTACTCGCTCAAAACTAGTTTTACCGTGAAGACACTTATCAAAACATAAACAAAACTTAAAAAAACTCGTTATTTCCGTGTTTGGTAAACATGTATTATCTTTTTTCGTACGATAGATAAAACTTGTCGTGAAAATGTTTGGCCAAGTTCAACTTCTAAAAATTTGTTTTATTTACATTGTGAGGAAATTTCGTGACAAGTTTTATAGTGAAGACGCTTAGCAAAACGTTTTCATCAATCAACCAATGAAAATGGTTAGCGTAATGTCATTAAAATAGACCACGCCTCACAGACTACATATACGTCATACTTGACGGCGTGCAAGATATCAAAAAATCCGACCGCGCTCAAGCCTTTTTACCAGTTTAAAATTTTCTGGATAATCACTATCTACTTCTTTTATACCGCAGAATTATAAATTTTCTCTATTTTTCATTTAAAAACTATTCGTGCGCCCTTAAGCATTGAAAATTTTCTTATTACAAACCATAAACCAGTTAAAAGTTTAATCGCATTTTTATGCGACCGATAAAAACACTACCGACAAAGCGACTAATAAAACATGCGCGAATTATGTTTTTCGTCGTAATTTAAAATAAAAAAATTGATTTTGAATTTATTTATTTTAAGATAAAACGAGATTTCACAATACATCAATGTTAAAATCGTAGATTGCATTTAACTAACATGTTATATTTCCGATTCTACATTGTATAAGAATGGTAGTGCTTGTTTCGGTAGTTCGAATTTCCGAGAATTACGTTTGTCGGTATTATCATCGTTAGTGTAGCGGAGTGCTAGTTATAAGGCCTTTGCGTGTGAGTGCGTGAGTTTATGTGATAACTTATCGAAGATTACGAACAAAAGAATCTGAATATTGACGAGGAAAAGTAAAATTTTTCTTTGTCAACTAACTCTAATGTATTTATAAAGTGTAAATACGTGGACCTTTAAGCTCTAACACAAATTCTATAAAAATCGAGCTTGGTTAGGCTCTTGGATAGGGACTAGGTTAGGGTTCTCCTCAAACATTCGATGGTTCAATTTCGCGAACGAAATTTTATCTTACGCGCGTTTTCGCATTTACAGTGGTTAGTGAAATACAGTGAAATATGAAGCGTAGGTATAGGTACATAATAATGCAAGTACGCAATCAACGGAAGAATCTACGCTCGAAATTGGCGATAGAGAGAAAACGATAACGAGAAAAACATAAGAAATATAAAGAAAAATTTAGTTTATAATTTTTTTTTCTTAGAGCATGTTGATGTTATTATGAGAGTTTACCTTTTCGATACATTCGTTTACAGATAAAAAACGAAATTCAAAGTTTTAATTGTCGCAACAATTTAGGCTGACAAGGAGACAAAATTTGATCGATTAAGTTTTTATTTTGTCACCTCCCTTTGTCACCTTCCTTTTTTCACTGACTATTATAATTCTTTAATGCAATTGTTGTAATTATTTTACTAACAAGTGAAAATAAGGCAACGTGTGGGGGTAAAGATACGGCTCGGTTAGTTTCCTGATTACCTACTTACTCAAAAAGTCGACCGCGCGCAAGTCTCGGTATCAAATTTTCATGTCGCATGTCAAAAAACTAATTTTTTTAAAATTTTTCTGAATTTTTTTGAAACATAATATTTACGAGAGAAATTTATAAGAATTAAAAATATATATCACTTTTTTCGATTTATTTCGAAATCGGTGTATCTTATCGAAAATAATAAAGACACATGATCGGTAGAGAATTTTATGCCGATTCTAAAATATATTTCACATTACCGATTCGATGAGTAACAACGGAGATTAGAATTTTTTAATTCTTTTTTGAACGGCCGCCATTTTGAAACGGGTCGGTCGATTTGACCGGTTAAAGAACTCGTCCTTCGTTTTCGTAAAGACAATACGCTGTCCAAACTACAGCCTCCTACGATTAAAATCGCAATCGGAATAGTGTCCACAAAAAATTGATTATATATAAATAGATATGACCGACCCAAAATGAATTACCTATATTCTCGTGATCTAGGAGTCGAGATCGGAGAAAAGCCAAAAGGACACGTCTAGGTCCAGTCATCAAACAGGCTGCAATAGCTTTATTTTTTATTAAAATTCGCTAAAATAGAGCTGAAGGATTCGCTTCGACTAAATACTCTGTGATTAAATATAGCGATCATTTTAACACAAAATAATTTTAAACAATGTTGTATAACGAAAAGAAACTAACATAGCTATCAAATTACAATATATAAACACAAACTACACATTTACTATTAAACAAAAACGTCACATCGGTCTGTACGTTTTTGTTATTAAAATTATAGTAAATATAAGCATAGTGGTATTATTCAAAATAAAAAAATAAGTAAATTATAAAGTATGTACTTAAAAATAAATCTAGGACGGTTTGAAATTGTTAATCTAATAAATTAATAATAAATATTGAGCTATTAATGCCAATGGTTTAAGGTGGCGTTAGGTAACAAATTTTGATATGAGTAATTTAGGAAAATTAAATAATTATTTATGCAATAAGGGCATATTTTTTTCAAAATTTCGCGACAAAAAAGTGCAGTGCGCGCATTATCGTTATACTTACACTTTTTCAGAATTTTCCCTATTAAAATTAGGGTGCGCGGAAGGTCACTTAAAAGAATTAAATAGGCAGAAATCATTTTAATCACGGTAATTATGTTGATTCGGCCGACTCGAGTAGACACGAACGATTCGAGTCGCGCTTCTAGTCGGGCGTCTCCGCTTGAAGCTGCGCGGAATTGCGTAGTGTCCCAATTTCATTTTGCGCACATAAGTGTACATAATGTAAATAGATAGGTATAACAATTATGCATTTGTTCATCTAGTTGAAATAAATATTTAGAAAAAGAATCTATTTCGAATAAACTCGCAAATGATAAATGACCGATTCCTAAGGAGGTATAATAAAACACTAGACAACCATGCCACCTGTAACTATCAAAAAAACAGCAATTCACTGTCAGAAATAATGTTCTGAAAATCTGAAAAGATGTTTTTATTTTCTATGGCATCGTATAATTTACGTATGACATTTTCGAGTTATCCTAGTTTATTTCATGGCTTGCTTTATCTAAAGTTGGATAGGTTAATCGTAATATACATATATTAATCTATAAACTACAGCAGGTATGTTAATTAAAATCATACATAAGCTAATGTAAAATCGAAAACCCATTGATTTGGTTAACGAAATTCCGCTTACAATTAATATTAATTAAATGTTTTCATACCCATCAACATTTAGGTAATTAGTTTTATATTTATTATATTATAGAATGATATAAAAATCTAATACTAGTGGATGGTATAGGTGCCCACTTATGATAACAATATAATTTAAAATGTCACAAAAGACGTGTAAAGAAAAAAATATACAGTAGAATTAAAAATTACAAATATATTTAACTTTTTCCATTTATTATTTTGCAAGAGAAAACTAAAATTCGTTCGTGTAAGTTGAAAATAACGTCATGATATTTTTATTAAACATTTTCGATTTCTTAATATTTCTTTATTTAAATTATCTTTTTATTTACATATTAATATGCGTTTCAACTGTTTGTAAAATGATCGAAAGGTATTTTTAAGTAAAAATATCGATTTTGTAGATTTTCACCGTTAAATCTGAACAAAATTTCCTCGATCTTTACCATTGAAATAATACCACGGAACCGTACCTTTTGAAATTTTGATAAATATTATTCCGTTTTCTAATAATAATTCACTTGGGAAAAAAACGCTGTAAAATGAACTATTTTCGTGAGTGCGCCTATACCATAATAAAAATGCCCATAAGTCGGCCGTTTTTATTGAATACCTACTTGTAAAATGGAAAGATCACTTAATTCGGACAATAAACAAATTAATAAGTATATACTATTAAAGCACCATTTTGATGGCAAAATTGTTAAAGCACCTAATTTTTTCTACCACTTTATTTTTGTAAATGAATAAGTCGTACAAGGACTGATATTTGTTTTTAAATTTTTGTAGATGAACTCTAGTAGCGACGAATTTGAGAATTGCATATCCTGTAAGCAGTAAATGAGCATTGCATATGGGCCAAAATTAAAGAAGAAACTAATTTTTTACTACACCTGTACAGTTTGTACTTTACGCCACACCCTGCACAGTAGTACCAATCTTCATCGGTTTTTTTCATAACGGATATAGCAACTGATTCAGCAGTTTTATATGTTTTAAGCCTATTTATAAACGAACTACGAATTATTAAAAGTTTGTGATATCTCTGCTTTCGTATAGTTAGATAATAACGAAATAGTTGCGTTTGATGTTTTAGAGATTTTTCTAATAATCTGTGATGTAATTGTAATAATTTTAATGTATTCGAAAAGCATCTAATTAGCACTTAATTAAGGAGTCGTGTCAGAGGGTTAGCCTATCGACTGGCCTTCTAGCGCACTCACGGCTGCGGGTTCGAATTCCGCTACGGATTTTCGTTGGAAACTCATTATCGAGACCCCTCTTAAAATTTCTTCTTTATATTTAAATTAGAGTTTTGCATCAAGGTGTTTGCATTTCTTTAGATGAAGCTCCATTGAACGAACAATTTTTGACAAAATAGTAATTATTCTCGATAATAACCATAATTATAAACATCAATTATTATCTCAAATTAAATTAACGTCTAAAATGTGTATTAAAAGTGACAATATTGACGAAAGAACGCAACCATGGACGTTTGTGAATGTTAATACTAACCCGTACTAACCGAATTTAGCAAAAACCATCACGCCAAATTAGACTGACTGATTGGGCACCTAGTCCAAAGCCATAAAAAACATAGCACTTAATTCCAATATATGTTTTTTATTTTTACATTTTTTGTATATTTGAGATGTAGTTTACAATTAATGTTAACTCAAAACCACCAATTGTAGTCGATTTTTCTAAGTAACTTGAGCACTTAATTAGCACTTAAAAATCATTTTGCGCTGGCGGGAGGCTGTCTTAATAGACGTTGCTTTTCTATTGCTAGAAAATTACTTATAAAACGAAATATCAGAAATATAAATAATCACGAAAGAAAGTCAATTACACTGCTGTAAATACTAGAATATTTCGTTTGACATGTAAAAGGCACCTATAATAAAAAAAATCGGCTGCTTTAAAAATGCAGGTATCTAATTAATGACCCCAGATAATTTTCCTGAGCACCTATTTGTATGCAAATGACAATTAGAGACGGTTGCAGAATCGATTTCGCCATTAACCTTGCGCGATACAAACAAACCAGATGCAAATAACAATTGTAATAATAGAAAATCTAATATTATTGACATATGCACATATGTAATTACTTATGTATGTATCAGAATAATAATTATTATAACATGCCATTTAAAAGTTATATAGTTACAGTTTCGTTCTCGAATACATGTAGCTATACGTTATTCACGATAGGTTCCAATACAAGTTGTGCAAAAAAAGTTACTAAATTGTATATTTATTTGTAATATTCAAATTACAGTTTTGAACGTGGCATATTCTACCGATGATTTACCTGCACACATGTGACATGGCAAAATAGACAAAAATCTATTAGTACTGTAAAAATATGAGGTTTTATTGACGTCGTGTTGGGACCTATCGTGAATAACGTATGTATGTATACATACCTACACTTCGTCCAAACTTATATGCAATCCACGTCATCAATAAAAGGTTACTAGATGATGACGTTTCACACAGTGCTATCATCTCGAACCTCTTATTTTGACAGCTCTAATAAATTGTAGACTTTCTTTATGTCATCTAGTATGTGCGCAAGTAAATCATCTATAGAATATGTCACTTTCCAAACTTTAAACCGAATTACAAATAAACAATCTAGTAACTTTTTATTGATAACGTGTGAATTGCATGTAGGTTTGGATAGGCCATACTTCCGAAATTTTTCGAAATTTTCTGGTGCAGGCTGTTCGGCATGCCTACTAGGACACAAAAAACCGATTTTATAGTATTAGGACGCGAGCCGCCTCTCATAAATGCGATTGCTAAAAACCCGATTTTTCGAACGCGAAGTATTATTGCTTTTCAAAAAACCGAATTAAACCGAAAATTTGACAGCTTCGATGGTCGCGTCGTGTTCGGGGCGTCTTCCCAGACGAAACGATATGAATCTGCAAGTTCGTAACGCGAAACAGCCGCCCACAGTCGACTATTTAAATTAGGGGTGATACAATTTTTTTTACGTTGAAACGGCTAATTTTCCAAAATTTTTTGATGCGAGCCTGTTCGGCATGTAAACCAGGCCACAAAACGTCGATTCCGCAAGACCAGCTAGCGAACCACTTTAATAAAAAAATTCCACAAAAACAACACAAGTCCAAACTTATTATTATTTTTTTTTGATACAGTTTTTCAATATTTCTCAATTTTTTAGATGTCCCAACAATTGCTCTTTTGGACTTATGCAATTTTTAAAATAAACGCCTCAATTTTTGTGTATAGTCGATGGTTTAGCGCGCCAGCTTCGTAAAGTTTACTCTGCAACGTCAATTGACGAAACTTTTATAACATAAGAAAATTGCCCCGTACATTTTGATGCGAACATGAGAATTTGTACATCGTTAGACCTACTTAAGATGTACAGTGAGAGACTTTTAAGAGTATCTTTCAGATGGTAATAAAAATTTTTCGATATTTTGACGAATACTTACTTAATTAAGAGAAATGGTAACGGCGAGTGTTTGTTTTTTTTTTTTAATTTTTGCTAAAACTTTTTATCTATTGATTAAATTTAAAAAGGTTTTAAGCAAAAGTTATTTCTTATTTTATTTTCTACCGACTCATCGCGGATCCGATGGACGACCACGGGCGTGTACGCGCCACCTCGAACCGCCTGCTTCCCACGGCGCGTCACTACGGACTGTGAGAACCACAATTGATTACCACAAAATATTATAGCTTCTGCTTATATTACTTAAATTACACCGGTACCGACGCACAGTGGGTAAAATACCGTTTCTAGGAAATAAAAATTCAGAATAATATAAAACCTATTTTTAATGTGATTAATGTTATTGCTCATCCGATATACCTGGGTGTCAACGGCATCACTAGCACCCCTCTTTTGTCCTTTGTTTTTCAAGCTATCGAAATGGAACTAGACGCAGTTGATAAAGACGCAAAATGCCATATTTTGACATGATGTGTGATTTTTTCAGATTTCCGGTTTGACCGGAAGTGTCAAATCAGTAAGTGCTTCAATTTTCAATTTTCAAATAAAACCCCCTCTATATTATTGCATTTTCGTAATCCTTGGTGAATTCTGAATAGGTTAGCACAATTTTGGCGAGAAATATTTAGATTATTTTCTATTTATTATGATAATTACGAAAAGTTTGTTTTTTTTGAGTTGAATATAGTGAATAAATTTTGAGTTTTAGGATACCGTTGGATTGGTCTTCAAAAACATTATTTATCTAACCTTGTGCCGCTGGATGGTGTCATTTGAAAAAAATCTACTTTTCGACCAAAAACTAATTTCGATCAATTTGAATGTTGCTAGTAACTAAATGCGTCGATTAGAAATCGAGTTTGTGTTTTTCCGTTATTTTTTAGGTGATTTATGATTTGAAGTAAATCGCAGCTCTCTAGGTTAAAATCTAAAATTTGTTCTCCAAATATTAAGTTGTCCAAAAAACTCCACCAAAATTGTGCTAACTTATTCAGAATTCATCTAGGATTCCGAAAATGCAATAATGTACAAAAATGAAAATCGAAAATTGGTGTCGCTTCCGGCCAAACCGGATGTCCAAAGAAATCACATATTATATCAAAATATGGCATTTTAGGTCTTTATCAACTGTGCCGAGCTTCATTTTGGTAGCTTGAAAGTAAATTTTAGCTCGAACCCATACTGTAAACCGCCGTCTTGATGTCCACGATCAGCCGGCAAATTAAAAAAAAAAACTCTAGCACTCAATAATAGTTGGACAATTTTGTTAGACAAATTCTTCGAAATCAAGTAGCAATCTGTAAGATAATTTTATACTTGAAAATGACGATTTTTCAAGAAAAAGTTTAGGAATTTTAGAAACAATTATACTCTGTAATTTCGAACGCATATTATCTGAACCTTCTTCTAGTTGCTACTTATAATATTTTAGTCATATAGTAGCTAAATATCTTACAACTTGAAGTATTCGGAAGCATGCGTTCAACTTAGCAAAACTCTTCCTTTAACTTTTTTAGGATAAAAATATAGGGAGAGCAACTAGGTGATTGAATTACTATTTATTATCAATTAATTTTTTTTTAACAAAATTTAATAATTTTTTAGTATCGTTTCCGGAAGTGAATCTACCATAACGACATCTGTTGATTCTCGCTTATGGAACCCCTCCCCCCCCCTTTTAACTCGCACAAATAAATATCTATAGGAAAAATATATATATACCGTATTTATTCTAATAAGAAGCGCCCTCCAATAAGCAGCGCCCTCTAATAAGCAGCGCACCTTTGTACTGAAATTTCTAATAAGCAGCGCCCTCTAATAAGCAGCGCGCTGGTTATTAGAGGAAATATATGCTTACTTATTGTGAAATTTACGCATACTGTAACCGTTTCATTTGCCATTTTTTTAAAGTAAAATCATGTCTGATATTGAGTTAGATCCGGTCGAAGTTAACAAAAAGTGTACTTTAAAAAAATATTCAATTGACTATAAGTTATCGGCAATTTATGAGGCAGAAAAAAATGGCAATAGGCCAACGGCTGATCGTTTGCATATTAGTGAATCTATGGTAAGTGTTATATTATCCTACATTATAGCATAATAATATTGCATCAACATTGCAATCTTAAGATTCGTGATTGGCGTAAGAAAAAGGAGAAATTTGTATTTTTGGAAACTGAATCAAAAACTGCATCAAAAATTTTTCGATTGGAAGGTGGTGGAAGGAAAATTCGCGATTTGGATCTTGATACAATTTTAAAGCAAAAAATTATTGAACATCGTGAACAAAGATTGCCAGTGCCAATGGATCATGCAAAACGCAAATCAAATATTTTTAGAAAAATTGCAAAATGGTGAAGCAGGTTCAACTGACTTTAAAGCCAGTAGAGAATGGTTACAAAAATTTATGCAAAGGCATAAAATGACCATTCGACGTAAAACTACAATAGCACAAAAATTGCCTAAAGATTTAATTCTTAAACTTACAGATTTTGTTATCTTTATCAAAAAATTGCAAATGAAGCAAAAATACGATTTAAATTCTATTTACGCATGTGATGAAACTGCAGTCTGGTTTGATATGTTGCCAGACACAACTGTCGACATGGTTGGTGTTAAACAAGTCCCTGTGAAAACCACAGGGCATGAAAAAATGCGAGTGACTGTAATGCTGTGTGCCAAAGCCAGTGGTACAAAATGCAAGCCTTTGTACTGTTAAAAGAGTTCGACCATTGCCCGCACTAGAAAAAGCTTTTCCAAATTTAAATTTTGGCTACAATCCCACTGGTTGGATGGATGACTACCAAACACATCAATTTTTGCGTTTAACATTAGGTCAAATAACATTTTCTAGACGTTTATTAGTTTGGGATGCCTTCAGGTGTCACATATCTGAAGAAACCAAACGTTTCATGAGCCAAATAAAAGCTGACATGGCTGTCATTCCGCAGGATGTACAGGTTTGATTCAACCAGGTGATGTAAGTTGGAACAAACCATTTAAAGCCTTTCTAACTGTCAACATTCTGAGTGGCTTGAAAGTGGTCAAAAAAATTAACAAAGTCTGGTAACTTAAAAGCAGCTCCAATTGAAAAGTGTGCCGTTGGATATCCAAGGCGTGGGATTCTTTATTCTCAGATCTGATTAAAAAATCGTTTAGGTCGTGTGGCATAGGTCTGGCCACAGATGGCTCAGAAGACTCTGAGATAACGTGCTTTAAATCAAATAATAAATGCGCAGAGGGTAGTAGTATGCTACTAGAAAAAAACACAGATTTGCATAAAGCGTCTGCAAGTGAGAAAAATGCAGAGAATTTTGCAGAAAACATTCAAGATAATTTGCCCTCTACATCAAGCAAAAACATTCAGTGTGAAACACCTGATGCAGCAGAGTATGAAGAAATTGAAGATGACGATTCTGAAGGATTTTGATGACGATGATGTTGTAGAATTTGAACTGTAATGACATTTTTATGTGTGTTGTTTGTATCAAGTAAATCGTACCGTACACGTTATACACTACTGCTAAGTGTCTAATCAAAATGACAAAAATAATTAGCAGCGCCCTCTAATAAGCAGCGCACCAAAAAACCATTTGAGATAATAAGCAGCGCGCTTCTTATTAGAATAAATACGGTACTTGTAGGAGTAACATTTTTGAATTGTTTAGGAATTTGTTATAGATTGTTGAAAATTTTTTAAACTTATCAATCGTATTATAATTTTTTTCTAACTTATTATACTATGGCATTGTTATAAATATGTAACTACAAAGTGTAAGTCTTTATTACTTACATAAAAAATATGGTAGTAGATAAGTATATAACATTGTTCAAGAAAACGACAATAAAGTAAAATTAAAAGGGTTTCTATTTAAGAAAGTGGACATGAAGTGGACGTTATTTTGTACGTCAACCTACGCGTTGTTAAAGTTAATGGTTCGATATAAACAAATAATGACTACGTTAACAAGAACGAAGAAAAAAATTAGAAAAAATAAGAAAGCGACCAAATAACGCACCGATATTCGTGGTCTTTCGACTTGAAATTGGATTAATAAAATTAAGTTAGTTTTAATTTAAAAAAAAACGTACCTACCTACGTTTTAAATTAAAAAAAAACTCGTAATTATTCGGGAACAAAGTTGAGCGCAACAAGTTGCAAGCAACGCCCGCCCTTTCATAAATTACTTTGCAATATTCTATCAAATAACATTTAATTAAAAACAATAAATTTATAGTCGTAAAGCTAAACTTGTATTGTGATTACATAAAATTTGGCTTCTTGTTATTATTATACAAGGTGCCTGCCTATCTATGCTTAATCGCGCAATGTTAGATTAATCATTCTTATCCAACGTATAGACAGAAAAATAACTATTTTAAATGCGCAAATGAGCAGTTCGTGTTTCCGGTGTAAGGTAGAATTCTGACCAAAAAAAAATCGTTCTGGTCTTTTCTGGCCAAACTCTAAGTACATAAGCATTTAAATTAGGGCAGAAATTCTCGTGATAAAGTGTTTACACGAACATGAACGAGGAAAATTTATATCGTTATTATTAGGTAAGACATGCGATAAATTTCACTGCGTTAACATAACATTTTGTACTACTATTTGATTTAACTCTGAATATTACGACTTTTATTTGATTATCGCCATCGATAGACCGTCATTATTTTGTATAAACGTGCGGCTTATTTAGCAAACGCACATTATAAAACGAATTTTATTCCTATTTACTCAAATTTTTAAATTACTTTGTGTTAAATTACTAATTGTAAAATTTAGTACATATTAACATGCATTTGATATCGGTACCTAACTAATAGACGACCACTTTTTAGAATATACTGCACCCAAAAAAATGCGAAGGAGTGTGCATTTCAACTGAAGCGCTCAAATTAATGCTGCGATAACACATCAGAAAGAAAACACGGAGAAATTAAATTTAAACATTTTGTACTGTATATAAATAAACACAACTTCGGCTAATCAAATTTAATAAGGCAATATCAAAGAAGCACTCGGATAAGGAAGCCCGTAGATATATCTATATATAGATGAATATACGCATTTACAAAATAATTTTTAGTCGAAGAAAATTTCAAGAAAGGGGAGAAAATCGAGGATCGATACAGAATAGCCTCCTTAATTTTCGTTAATTTTGCTTTGCAAACGGATCCTTGACTCTCGGCTACGATTTGCATACATCCGACACACCCTTAATAAACCGTCCATTAATCCAGTAAAAATAATCAAATAAGCAATTACATCTAACACAAACATGTGGGAATTAACTAATTCTAAGCGAATTTGATGCGAGTGATAATTAAACTTTAAGACTTCTCAAAACAATCACTTGTACGCAATAATTTATAAAATTTTCGAGTTTAATTTTTTTTGCTGTTTCAAATAGTATACCTTTTTTAGTTGCGATGCTGGCGCGAACGCGCGCCTATTGCGTCACTGGAACCTAACATTAAAAAACCCATTATAATAAATAAATAACTTCAGCATAGTTAAATTGGAAAAATTCCTTCAATAAAAGTTGAGCGATTACGCCGATCTTAGGGATGAAGTTAGAGCAAGCTTGATATTTAGGTACACTTCGTATAAGAAAAATGTAACGATCGCGATTTCGCAATTATGCGAAAAAAATCATTTTTATTATAATAAAATTTCAAATTAAGGCGAGCATATTTATTATTTTTTCTCAATTATTACTTATTTAAACCGCTTAATAATTTAACGAGTGCTTAGTAAAAATATAATTAGTATATCGCAACGTTTGCGCTTAAGTGAACGGTAACGGAAACAAGAATGATAAAAAGTAGGGGAGGGCAAAAAATTGATTTTCGAAAAAATGTCGAATGCCATAAATAAAAATATCTGATTTATGTTAGCTACTAGCGTCGAAGCTACTATCAGTCTCTGTTGCAATTGTATCCTCTAACATAATAATAATAAACCACAACAAAAAAAAATTTTTAATTGTCCGAAATAGCCCCAACGATGAGATTAACTCGGACGGTCAATTCCGTACAAAAAGAAAAAAAAAATTTTGTCACGAAACTGAAAATAAGTTTATTCTTTCTAAAGAATGAGAAGGACGTATAAGGACTTTAATATTTATATATTAAAGAAACAAATCTGAAAATATCCAAAAACTTTTGTAAATATACTATAAACATTATTTAAAAATTTATATCGTTCAAAATAAAATTAAAAAAAAAACATTTTAAATAAGAAAAATAACGTAAAAAATAGTAGGTGTAATATTTTTACTGGAGCAATGATAAGACTATTATTTAATAAGTCCCTAGTGCGCGGCTCGTCCAGGTAAATTGCACTTTTTTGGATATTTGTGGTTCCGTTATTTAAAGGAACAGGTAAAAGTGCTTTAATTTGAGTTTTATAAAATTATTTTGCCCTGTTTGATGGCCTTTTCGATTAAAATCAGAAGGACGACGTCCGAAATAGTCTCAGTTAGTAATTAGTGTCAGTTTAAATATCCAAAATAACTCCACAACACATAATTCGAAAACAAGTTGTAATAGTATATTTAAATGTATAAAGCCACCAATGTTGACAACGTAGGTACTTTGCGATCAATTAACTAATCAACTTTAATCACAAACTTTAAATAACAATCAACTTTAACCTACAGAAATATCTTATTTTTATTAAAGTTCAACTACAAAAAATAGAAATTGTAAAATTGTCAATAAAAAAATACTTAAAAAAAATCAAAGATTATTCTCGTCGTTACTCGATAACAGTTGTTCTATACAGAAATTTTATTTTCAACAACCAGACTATTTACCATGTCATTTGTTGAGAATATTTTAAAACATTTTGTACTGACAAAATGTCATTTGTCCGAAATAACCTCATTCTCCCCTATACCTATAATAATCTTGTTATATTGTGACATCTTATAAGGTATCGATAAGAAAAAGGCTGTATAAAATAGAGAACGAAAAAAAAATTAAATACGAATACGTTAAATACGAATGTTCGATTTTTTTCATTTTTAAACGTAAACTTACACAGATAATGTGTATTTGTTGTTTTTAACTATACATTTATAACAAAACGGCCTTCGTGTTTTACTTTAACCTCTTTTCCACTATGACTATCGGTTCATATCGATATTTAAGTAGACGTTCTTTTTAGTCATAATATTAGAGAAAATATTTTCGATGGCCCCCCCGAAAAAAGAACCTAAAAGAACCCCGCAGTTTTTCTAGAATGGCGTAACCCACAAAAAGTAAATTTTACAGGAGAGCACATTTTGTGTCGTCGCGTAGCTATAAGAAGATACGTTTCGCGATTTTTCCGGTAGAAAAAAATCGAAATATTGTTGCTAGAATTTCTTGAAGCACATTCTAAGTTGTGAGAAGCCTTCAAAGGTTAACTATATATCACCTTGTCCGTCCTTCCTCTACTAATTTACAAACTAAATGCGGAAATTACAAAGTTTACTCTTTCATAAACACGATGTAAGTACATCAATACCTCGCATAGTCCGGACTGATCGAAGTCTGACTATGGGAGGTATTGCTGTACATAGATATAAATATATGCTTATTGCACTATTTTTAATAATAGTCTTTAGAGGTCAATAAACATCTACTAAAACATTAAGCATTATCGGTAATTCCCCATCTATCAAGTAATTAATTAAAGAAACTGTCTTTCTTATCAGTTATCGTTGTGGTCACGAAAGCTGCCATTGCTCAGAACCCACCGATAAATGACTATGTAACGATAAACGCCCATTACAGAATTATAAATTAATTTGTTACAATTACGCAACCACTCCACTACAATGTGTAGCAAAACAAAACAAAATAAAAGATCGTTTCGTTTACACTATTAGACAAAAGCGCTCTAACACGATATGATTTATGTTTTCCGTTATTTTTTATTTTAATTTCAAACATTACTAAAATTCATTAAAGTTCCGTTATTACTTAATAAAATCTCTTGAAAATGCTAAACTATTAGGTATTTAATTGTCAATTTATTTAATAGAAGCAACATTGAGCAACAAGAAGGGTATTTATACTGAAATACCTATTTATTATAATTTTATTTATTAATTTTTAAAATAGGCAATATAGATAGGTAAGTATTTGTCTGTATTTTCGACGAAATCAGCAGATAACATAATGTTCTTTGTGGCAAAGTAGATGATAATCGTACTTTTTGGGCTAATTTTTTTAATTAAATAAAAAACATTTAAACTGTTAGACACTTTTTGTTATTTGTAATATATCATTTGTATTATCTTTATTAATAACATCTATCTTTATTATCAAAAAATATTTAAATTTTAAATCTGAATATTTTAGTAGCTAATATATACATATTATAATAATCGTGTATTGTATAGTATAACCGGTACCCGTACTGGCGCACAGTGCGGCCGATTGCCAAAAAGCTGGCCAAAACTCGAAAAATAAAAGTGTCTAGATAAGATTTTTTTAGCATGCAGTTGGCTAGAGGGATCCTATAAGAGTTAAAAATGGTTAAGAGTAACGTCCTATACCCCAAATTCTTTCTTTATTTTCAGTTTGAGTTTGGCCTTTTTTCAAGCGCACTATTGGTGTAGTTATTCGGCAAACCCTTTAAACGTGTGAAAGCGCGTGCAGCAAAGAAAATCTAATATAACCAAATGGAATATACGTTTGAAGGTTAGTAAAATACGTAAAAAATTTTGTAAATGTCAGTTCTTTGACAGAAAATTTTTAGCAGCACAATAATAAGGGTACTTTTTTTCGTTTTTTCCAATAAAATTTGAGTTTTCAAATCAAATGACAATAAAACGCTGTCGATTGCTGTCTTCTAACCTTTTGGAGGTTACTTGGAAAAGTATTAACTATCGATTAAGCCAAAATTCAGCTGCCACCTCCTGCCACTTGAATTGTTATGGGGTTTTTTCTAAGGATGCTTTGCCCAAACCTCCCAGTTTTAAGATTTAGTATTTAAGGAAGATAGTTTTAAAATAAACAGAGTTTTTATCAACCGTCGTAGAGTGAAAACAGCAGTGTTTTATTTTACACCCATATGATTTTTTCAGAATTTTCTCTCAACTATAAAAATAATCTTATTTTTAGGTTCCAGTATGTTCACTACTGGTGATTTACCAAGGTTACAATTATTCCAAGTAATAAAAGATATTTTGAAGGATGATATCAACGTGATTTATAATTGTAATAAAAAATGTTTTCATAATTTGAAAATTGTTGTTTTCGATTTCATTGTTTCGAGTTCAAGGCTCTGACTTATGTGAGGTTGGCTCGCTTGGGGTTTAAAACGCCCTGGGTGACGCCATCTTGTATTTGCTATTTCGAATTTTATAATTCTGACAGAAAATTCGTAATCAGCGACCCCAAAACCTTCAAAAACGATATGTAACTTGATTATGATAAATAATACATGATATTATACCCCAGGGGGTGGTTGATTAGGGGTGAAGGAGGTGAATTTCCGTACATTTGACATAAAATTTGTAATCAGCGATCCCAAAAACCCCTAAGATTCCATTTTGGAGTGAATTACTTGAATTTTCGAATTTTGGCCAGCTTTTTGGCAATCGGCCGCACTGTGTGGCGTGCAGAGAATTGCTCGAAAAACAATTGCCCGAAACCATATGTAGATATAGTAGTGAAATTATATTCACACTTCGGGAGCATAAATTACACTCTATTTGAGAGTAAACATTCGTTTCACCAGACACGTCAATTTTCAAGAGTGGCCGAAAAGGGAAAAAGAAAAGAAGAGAAAAAAGTTCAGTGTTTCGCTATTATCTAATACAGTCGAGTAAGTCAATGAGCTTAGGTTAGTGTAGAAGAGGTATGTTTAGATTAGTATAGATGAGGCGAGTTTAGACTAGTGTAGATAAAATAAACCAAAAAAATATATAGTTATTAGTTTACCGTGGGAAATTTTTATTCTTTATCTCTCGAATAGAGCGTAATTTACGTTCCCGAAGTGCAAATAAAACGTTCACTACTATATTTACACAATTCGAGTAATTCTCCATTAAAGCAATTGTATTCGAGCAATTCTCATGGAACCACCTGTACCGAATAATAATAGGCATAGGTAATTCGTTTGCAAATATTCGTAAAATCAACAATTATTCAAAGAAAAAGAAGAATAAATACAAAACCTGATATATATAGGTACGACTTTGAACGCGTTCTCAGAAAAAGAGATAAAAATGTTTTGTTAAAAAGAATAAACGGATTACATTCGGGAGCTTCAACAACTAAATATGCATTAACCACTTGAAAACGTAAGATACGCTTTAGTTCAAAAACGGCTGAAACGCTTTATATAACAAATTAACAATTTAATGAGGCAACCTCTAAAACAGCAAATTATGTAGTAAGAAATCCTGTTTTGTCAACATCTCGCAAAGTTGGTTATAGAGAGCTTAATGGGCTAGTTAATTATATATACAGTTAAACTACTACTGGGACTTATTAATTATCCAACTTGTTAATCAAGAAGTTAGAACTATTAGTTTTAATAAAATATATATTTTTTTATTCTTAATTAGAACAAAGAAAGTGAACATCTAGATATTAATTTGAATTTGAACTACCTTCGTTCATTTCTCATCGCGAAAATAAATAGGAATAAAATTACCCACTCTTCTTTATTTAACGTGCGGATAACAGTAGTTAGACTTATCTTCTCTTTGTGAGACATAAGTGGTTTACGTTTAATTTTCCGTACTTTTAGGTAAAGCTCGTTTGCGTTCAATACGTCCAAGATTATAAATAAATAGAGTGTCTACGTGCTTAATACGGTTCGCTTTAGTTTTTGCAAAATGTAATTTTATATTAATTCACAATTTTTCCCGAAAGAAATTAAGTACGTCTAATTAATTATAATTTCGCTTCATTTTGTACCAATTTAGTTTCGATAACTATTGGACTAAATCCTCGCAGAAAATAAGGGTTGGAAAATTAATTAATCGCGCGTGGAATTTTATTGGCTTCAAAATGCCTTTCAGAGAAGACGGTAAGTAATACTATACAGAACAGGAATTTAATATTACAAAACGTGCAAGCTTAGAATAGTATACGTACGACGGTCCTTCGATATCGGTAATATACGAATCTGTTATTGTATAAATAAAAGAAAATTATTAAGTTATAACAAAGAAATTTAAAACAACCGATTTTCTCGTTAATTAATAATAATTTAAGAAAAAACTTGTCGATATTCAGTAAAAACTTTTAATGCATTTATAATAATTGGCCAGTTGGAAGTTTATGAAAACTTCTTCTTCTGTGTTGTTTTAAAATTGTGGGCATAATATATGATAATTTAATATCTCATTCTAAATCTGGAATGCATTACCAATATCGAAATATTTCATTTAAAGTCAAAAAAAAACCTCGTTGTGTAGGTATAGGTATTTAATTTAATATTTCTAAACGTATAGATACTAAAATATGTTTACACGAAATATTCTAGCGAAATATTTAATTAAGATTCAAACAGATAAGAGAGCGTTGATTTATAAAGCCTATGTATTCGAAAGTTCATTGCTAATAAAGAGCTGAACTATGACATCGAGGGTCCGCACAAGTTGTTTCCGAACTAAAGACTTTCAAAGCCAAGGATCAACTTCACCGATTGAATTGCATGTCTTCAGTTTAGCGATAAGATAAAGATATAGGTAGTGATTTAGGCAAACCTTCTTTTAAGTTATTTATACTTCCAATACATTTGATTCTGTTCGATGTTAACGATAATTTAGTATTACCTATAGGTACACTTTTTTTTTAACTATAAAAAAGTTTAACAACATTAACGACGAAGAAATTACAATTTTTAGCGAATCAAAACAAATTCGTTTAAAAATCCAAAACGAAAACCGCGCGAAGTTTCTTCGTTTGTATTTCGTGAAAAGTTTGAAAATCCGACGTGTTAAACGATGCTGGTAAAAATTCAAAAAAAAGGCGCAAAAAGTTCTTAGGAGCACTTACCTTAACTACCATCATAACACAACCACTGCGTTCAGCTTTTAGGGGGGTCTAGACAATTTTTTTGAGTTTCTCTCGTGCAGTCAACGCTCTCTCACATAATTGTATACGAAATCATAACGAGTTGTGGGGAGGTCCGCTGAACGCGAGATGAATCGGACTCGAAAGGGACGTCAGGTGCGCCGCGCCCGCGCACATGCCCTTTCATCATTGATTGACGCCACACGACTCATTTGGACCCCAAACTTACTATTTACGCACAACGCTGTAAAATATAAACCAACTAACAATCAAATTTGAAAAAAAAATATATACATACTTAACATCTCTTTTTTTTGTAGAAGCAAAATCTACGCGACTTGTTATATGATAAAATTATGACGAATTTTTGCCAAAAAATTTGAACATTTTCGAGGAATTGAAGACGGTTTTAAAATGGTCCTCCCAAACCCCAAAAAAAACGATAAAAAGTCCCGCTAATCCTAATCTTTTGGCCTAAATTGTTATCCTAGCACCGCCTCCTTTGCTACAACTCCTACAATTCATTTTAGACGCAACGCCCCCTTATTTGATTTACACACTTCTTTAATTTTGATTACAGTTTTCCTACAGTGTACAAGACAAAGTCACAAATAATTCCGAGATCTACATAATTCGATCACTTTCCTCATTTTAAGTATTGTTAATCGAAAAAATAAAAGCATCGAGGAGGGGTGATGAAATAGGTTTGCTAAAGACAAACTACAAAGAAATTCCCGGACACGTATATACGCGATAGAACGAAAACGTCTGGACAAGTGAAAAGTCAATCCACAAATTAAAAAACTTTTTAGCCACAAAATCTTTGTTTCGTTTAGAAATATCGGCTATACACTAGGTGACATTTTCCTGTTGCAAAAGTAAAATTGAACACGTGTCTACTTTAATATGATCAAAAGCTTTTTGTCTGATTAACGCCACACCTTCAAGTTATTTGTTACAAGAAATGATCTTGACAATTGCGCTGTAGGTAGATCAAAGTCAGGTTAGCAAAATAAAAGTGACGAATATAAATCGACGTGCCTCGTACGTACAATGTAGGTAAGTGCGTATATTAATTGTATAACTTAACATGCGACAATACCATAAACTATTCAAAGTAAAAGATGCGAACCATAGAGGAGGCAGGATGTCGCGTCTTTCCCGATCGAAACTTGCTATAATATATTCCATGTATCATTTAAGCACGCAATTGCCAAGGGCTGCAGAACAACGTTCCTCAATAGATTATTCCGAGAATAGTTTGAATACTACTCAGCTTTCAACATGTCAGGGGTATCAAAAATTAATTGCATTACATACCTAATACCGCATCTTAAACGACAGTTTAGATTAATCTATGGATATAGCTTTAGAATTCATGGACAATAGGATTTTACGATTTTATTGTAATGTTTATAAATAATTGACGTTGAGCAAATAGATACAATAATTCGGGTAAAATTAATCTCTTTAATATTATATAAAATTGTCAAAGAAATTAAAAAGTATATTACATAATTTTATCTGTACAATTTTTAATTTGAAACAAACTTTGCAGTGAATGAATATTTCAAGTTTTCAGAGACAACGTACGTTAAATGGTTGGGCATTTCCTATAAAAATTTTCATAACAAAAACTGCAGTATTAAAATGCACAAATAATTAGCTTTTTTTAAAGATATAAAATTATTTAAAAAAATATTTATTGCAATAAAAAATATAGGCACGTTCAAGAGGTAGTACCTAACTAGTTAGGTAGATGGTTAGTTTCATTTGTTTTATTTACGAATTTAATCTAATTTATTGAGTAATACGAATAATAGATATCTACGATATATCGATTAAATAACAATGAGAATTGCAAAATATTATCTTCTGTTCCTAAATAAAGCGTGAATTTCGTAATCGTTCATTAACAATAAAACCTAAACAAACAAATAAATATTAGGATAAGTAAATTAGAAATAAAGCTTCGAAATCTAATACCTAAGTAAATATAATATTATATTTAAAAAAATACGTTAATGCTTAGCAGCATTTTAAATTGATCGGCCAAGAATATGAAACAAAATTTACATACGAACCCTCGGAAATTCAATTACAGTAAATTAAATTAGAGGGCACTTATAAAATGTATAAATTTGATGAAATCGGGGACATGCTAAACCAATATTATTTGTAAAAGTCAAATTACGTTTCGTAAATATAAAACGATAATACAGAGTTAACGAATTCCAGAAACCCTTATAGAAATTACTTGGAATTCAATTTTTGTACAGATGATCTTAATTTAAAAAACCAAGTTAATATGACGGTGGAACATGTTAATGTTAATGAAATCAAATGTACCTACCGAATTAAATACTCTAATAAATAAAAAAATATTTAAGTACTATCTATATTTTTGTATATGTACTTATAAAAACAAATATAGATACATCTAAGTATAAAATGAAATTTTATAAACATTGTAAAATCCAGATCGTTTGTTTTTTTTTATAAACAGATGGATTGAAAGAAAAGATTGTAAAAAAATCTCGTTAGTTCTATTAATGTGTTTTTATTAGTTTTTCCTTCGGTTTCCACGTTTTCATGTAAGAAAATTAACCATTGGTTGCAAGAAAAATATGTAAGTTAATTTTACAATGAAATAATAAAATTCGCCCCGAAAAAAATTTTGCTTAGATAACGTTCGAGACTTAATAATTCACATTAAAAGTCCGAGACCGAAGGTCGAGGACCTTTCTTGTAAATCATCGAGAAATTAGCTATCGCATTTTAAATACAACACCTACAATTTGTAGAAAAACTTGTACAAAAAAATGTTGTTTTATTGTAATTATTGTAAAGTATATTTACATTAATATTTAAATTTCAACGGTATTAATAATATATTATTAATCAACCACGAACAGAAATTTAAAAAAAAAAGGAAACTAAATAATACACGAAGCGACGCCGACGCGATACCGCGCGCAGGCGCACCGTTAAGAATGATTACTTATTAAAATATGCGTTTATATACATTTTTTTTTAATTTGTACTATTTTATGATTTTGGGATCTCTGTCCCTTGATCACAAATTTTTATTATACGGTTAGTACAGGTTACAATTAGTTAACATACAAAAACGTCAACGGTTTCAACGGGATTCGAACCCGCAGTCGTAGTGCGCTTGAAGGTTAGTCAAGTAACTAGCTCTCTGCGCCACCATGGCTCCTTTTTTACATATGTACATTAATATCTACCTGTTTATAAATAAATACGAACTGGGTTTTCTAGAAACTGCACTCGCAATCTATACTTAAAAAATCCATATTTACACTGCTCAATTAGATTTCGTTCCGATTTTTAATTAGTTCAGGTTAAGTACATACCTACTTGAAATTTTGGTGATTGCCTTGCATTTTTGGGGTGTCTATACTGTGTACACTTTTATTATTCTATATAGTAAATATGAATTATGTATATTTATGACAAAAAAAAACTGTAAACCTTTATTTGTGATTAATTAATTAACTAATTAATATTTATATATTTATTATTAATGTTCATATCCTACGCTTTGTAATATTTCCTTATTGATATTTAGAAGTAATAATGTTGTATCATGATTATTACCTATGTTATATATATTATGTTGAGATCTAAGAGCGAATGTTTACCAATATATATTTCTTAAACTTCGATATTATGTATCTATAGCTTTCGCAATTTTCTGTAAGAACGAATTTATCGTTACAATAAACAGCAACCTACTGACAGTAAGGCAACAATTTCCGTTATATCCTCAAATTATATTTTTAACACGTAAATTTAAAAATAAATCTTCGAGTTCGCTCGATTTCTTTCATAAAACGTCACAATCGTTGTTCGTTTGTTATTTAAATAATAAATTTCGCAGTTAAAAAAACAGAGTTTCTCTTATTTTCTCATTATCGAGAATAATATGCCTACCTACAATAAAAGCTGATTTTCAAACAAACTTCATTTCTCATTGTTTGGGTTTCTCCCTTGAGAACGAAGTTTTGAATTTTTTATCATGGGCAATTTAGAAAAGATTTATTGTAATCTACATATCGAACCTTTAAAAAACTATAGGAATTTCAATCATTTGTCTTCGTCTTTACAGGAAATATCTCTTAAGATAAACGTTAGGTACTAAAATTTATTTGATTTTAAACAAACTATATCGAATTAAACGTGTATAACGAGCAAAAAAAACAAAAAAAAATGCACATTCTTGTCTTGTCTTATTTATTAGATATGCCGTAAGGTTGGAAATGTAACTACAAGTTACATTTAACATTTACTTTATTTTCTAATGGTCTGTTAAACTTAACATATGTCCGCGTGACTCTAATTAGTAAGACAAGACGAAAATCTGTATTTTGTCTTTTTTTTACTCGTTATGAGTGTTTAATCCGATATAGCTAATTTAAAATGGAACGAAACCTTATTCTATATTTCCATATGCTTGGCATTACTGATTATTTTTTTCACAAAAAGTGAATCGATATTAAAGCCAGGTAGGTATTCAATTTAAATTTTAATCAAGTAAACGTAAACGTTACGAAATTAAAATTGATAACGAGAAAATACAAAAACTTTTCAGAACAATATAGAGCGCAAAAATATATAAGATCCCTTCAAAATGAATTACAAACTAATATTAATTTCAAAGTTATCTCCGACCAGCTCGTTAAATTATTGCGGTTGTTTGGGTTGCCAATTTGTGAAAAATCATCGGTTACTAACTCGATTGGGATGATTTCCATTACCTCCATACCTCGAAGTATAATAGTAATGCGCTTTTATTGATATTATTTAACGTAACGTAATCTGTCTGAACGCAGAACCTAAAAGCTCTAAATGAAAGAACACAATTAAAATAAAACTTTATAAAATTGATGTAAACGTAGATACCCAAATATTAATAAGTCTTTAGTTAGTTGATAATAATGGTCGTTTTATTTGACAAAACAAACATCTATTTTAACAAGACGTATCTAACTTGTAACGGAGTAGGATTAAACCCCCAAGCCCCCACCACTCCTAATCTTTAAATATTTAGTTTAAAAATAACAAGTAATTAAAGTAACCAAGACGCGACGAAGTGGTTAAAAAATAATTGTGCGTTACTAAAGTAGCCCATTGCCAAGGCAAAATAACGTGAAAACCTCCTGGATCGCGCGGTAAAGTTTGTTTAGAGGAAAAATTACTAGGTCGAACATCTTTTCGCGTCTTGGTGCGCGAAAACCTTTAGAAATTTTTTTTGGTTGTATTGTAATGCGAGGGCCGTCTTTTAAGTTTTTACAAAAAAAAAAAACAAGGAAAGAAGCAAATTTTTTTTGGAACAAATCTGTTTTATTGCTTTTCAAAATATTCGCCTTTAAGATTTATACAATTTTGCGTGCGCTCAAACCAATTCGCGCAACATTTTTTCCACTCCGAAGTTGGTATCGCAAAAATATGGTCGTTGAAGGCTTCGACGACTTCTTGGGTTGTTGAAAATCGCTGCCCACGCATTTTTTGTTTGTTGACATTCGAGAACACAAAGAAGTCGTTAGGTGATAAATCAGGTGAATACGGGCAATGAGACATTAGTTCGATGTTTTTCTCATTCAAATAATCGATTGTTTGACGTGCCGCGCGAGAGCTGGCATTGTCGTGATGCAGAATGATGCGCAAAATCGAATGTACTGCAGTTTTCGATGTTTTTTGGAATAACAACCGATTTTGGTCGTTCTTCACGAAATTCATCACTGACGGACGCATAACCACGACGAAATTTTGCAAACCAATCGCAAATAGTCTTTTCCGATGGTGCTTCATTACCAAAAGTTGAACGAAAGCGATTCTATGCGTTGTTGTTGAATTTAGGCCTTTACGAAAATCGTCCACCTTCACGTGAAATTTCCATTTTGTGACGCAATTGTTTTGTTTAAACGCTCACAGTAAACAAACTACTCGGTCAATTTCTGAGGTACAACTATTTTCGCAATAACAAACGTCAAATTTTACGAAAATACTAATGACACATCTCAATAGCGCCATTTAGTGGTCATTTGTAAAAACTTAAAAGACGGCCTTCGTATATTTATGATTTGTTAATTATTATTAAGTTAGTTCAGATTTTTATAATGTTATTATGTTGAGCCTGTATTAGTAATTTCTACCTGTTAGACTTGCTTTCTGTTAAATAAATAAATAATAAGCGGATTCTATTCTATTTAGAATAAAAATGTTAAATTTCTGGAGCCTTTAAACATTAATATTTTTATTAGGTAACTGCTTTATTTGGAAATTTACCTTCTTTGTCCATCCCACGTGCACGCGAGAATTTTTTAACTATCTCTTCAATTGGGCGAATTAGAGTGACAGAAATGACAGAGTGGCTTTTTATTATAACTTATTTATTAATTACGACAATTGCACTGAACTATCATATAGGGTTCCACCTCTCATATAATACATAAATATCGTTGTTTTTCATTTAATAGTTTTTGAATAATCGAGTTATGAATCCAGACGTTTTTAAAATACGAGTAAAAATCAACGTTTTTTAAAACATTTATATTGCTGTGGTAACTTAACGCCTTTTTGGAAAATTGTGAAATTACGCATATTTAAGTATGTAGAAACAATAAGTATCTTTAGCATGCAGTTTGTTTGAGTAAAATCCGTCAGGTACTTTTTGAGATATAAGCTTTCAAACTCAGCCACCAGAACTTTTTATTTATATAATAAGTATTTGGTTTGTTTACTTTAATCTATTTCAATGTTCCACCAAATAGAATTAATTCGATATCTAGTAATTGCTCATTTATATTAATATTCGATGAACAGGTTTACCTTTATTGTTACATCAGACTTCAAAAAAAAAACAAATTTTTGTAATAAAATTTGGGTAAATTAATAAAAAATGGGTAAACGAAATTGTCAACGTAAATACATTGTAAATTTATACTTTTAAGCAGTAAAGACGAGGAACGGTTTTACCCCAAGAGATCATTATGCCCCGTTCTTCCCTAATATCTATGTAACTTTTCTTTTATGCGTTTTTACACGGGTATTTTTTATTTTCCTGTACTTTTTCTTGTTTGAGAAACTTATTATTCAGTAAATTGTTCGATAAAATACATTCTCGGCATACGATAATTTATCAGAGGGCCTCCAAAATGCAATTAGGCAACACACTTTGCTACCGTATTCACAATTCATTTCTATAAAATTTTGAATAACCCGATTAGTTTATAAAAACTGTAGAATTTGTCTTACGTATAATTTTTGCTACTTAATAGTTTAATAGGTACGTTAACTTGTCCCCCCCCCACTTTCAATTTTAAAAAAAGGCGTTTTGCGCTAAACACACAATAGCTAGCGCTGGTTAGCGCCCAAAAATTAGAGCTAGAGCCATAACGGTTACGCCGTAAAGCGGTATTACAGTTGGGGGCAAGTTAACGCTAGCCCCCCCATTGCGAATTTTAAATGTTTAAAGGGCGCATTAAATATAATAGACCTAGCGCTCTTTAGCGCCACTTCGCAAAAAGCTAGCGCCAAATTGGTTTAGTAACTATTCGCATTTCAATTGGGAGGGGGGGCAAGTTAACGAAAAATTTCGTGTTCGATTTTCTTGATTTTTTTACGGATTATTATTGTTGACACCTAGCGCCAGCAAGCGCCAATTTCTATTTTGCTAGCGCCGTTACAGAAACCGAAATAATCAAATATTTGCAATAAGAGCTATTTTTACTTTAAGAATTAGTTTTTTTTAGTTCTCTGTGCCTATTTTATTGACATTCAATCTTAAATAAATATATGTCTATGTATATGTAGTAAGTTAATTGTAAAATCATCTTTTTTACAAAACTCCGCCTTATTGTCGAAAAAACGTGTGTATCTGAAATTGGCTGATAATTCATAACTTTTCCGTAATACGACTACGCTCCTCTAGTCTTTTTGTAATAGAAGCATTTAAAAACAAAAAGGCTACTTAGTAACATTTTTTGATTTGAGCAAATTTACTTTTGAGGGAGAGAGGGTGTTTTTGTCCGAGAAATTAAACCAGTAGTTCCTCTTTAAACTTGAACAAGTGACATTGGTGGGTTTTGAAAAGTACCGTTATCTCAGCTGGCATTCCATTAGGATGCTACGATAGTAAACAGAAACGATTGTAGGGGTTGAAGTCGTAAATATCTTTTGCGGTCATTGACAAGTTGTATTGTAACAAATACAAATACATGTTTCCTCATTTAAGTAGATATCTAAGTAGCTATTTGTTATTCATTTTATTTTTTATTATCTTTTACATTTGCATGTGTTGTTCTAATAAAATTTCTAATTAATTTTTGTTAAATAAAAATCAATTTCGATAACGGCACTTTGATAAATGTACGGGAAAAAACTGGAAATAACATTGAAAGTTACTAACACTCATTACGTCATCATGGAATGTTTGGTTTTTAAATTTTGCTTTTGGTCCTTATGTTTGGAAAAAAACAAAAATAAAGTACCTACTTACCTATTTGCATTTAATTATACTTTAAAAGCCCGTCGAAATTTCTCAATTTCTCAAAATCATAAAACTAGTACCGGCACCCCTTTTAGTTCAAGCCTCTCAATATTAAACGTAACTGTTCCAAAAACAGGCATGTTATTAATTATGTTAAATAAAGTAATCTAACTTTTACGTGTAAACCGAAAATAGGAATTGCATTCATAAATGAAAATATTCACAACAATCGGCACTCTCCTACAACGGGGGCCATAAATTAAAGAGTACAGATGTTTTAGCTGCTGACCCAACAGTCAGTTTCACTTTCCGAGTTCTTAAAAATCTTTAAAGGGAATATACCCGAGTAAGACTATGATCAAATTAATAATAGCAATAACTCGAAAATTATTGATTTTAGATAAAAAATTTATTTAGGTTTTTTGTTCGTTTTAATCTTACCTATCCGTAGTTTTTTTTCCGCAATATTAATTCAGCGATGTTTATGTTATTTGTATTATTTCGGCTACATTTTATTTTTGGACAATAAATTATTAGTTTATTATTTTATGGTGGAAAAGCAAAAAGTAGCCTTTTTGTTATAAATGCTTCCATTATAAAAAGCCAGAGGAGCGTAGTCATATTACGGAAAAGCTATGAATTATCAGCCAATTTCAGATACACACGTTTTTTCGACAATAAGGCGGCGTTTTGTAAAAAAGCTGATTTTACAATTAACTTACTACATATACATAGACATATATTTATTTAAGATTGAATGTCAATAAAATAGGCACAGAGAACTAAAAAAAGCTAATTCTTAAAGTAAAAATAGCTCTTATTGCAAATATTTGATTATTTCGGTTTCTGTAACGGCGCTAGATGTCAACAATAATAATCCGTAAAAAAATCAAGAAAATCGAACACGAAATTTTTCGTTAACTTCCCCCCCAATTGAAATGCGAATAGTTACTAAACCAATTTGGCGCTAGCTTTTTGCGAAGTGGCGCTAAAGAGCGCTAGGTCTATTCTACTTAATGCGCCCTTTAAAAATTATAAATTCGCAATGGGGGTGGGGGGGCTAGCGCTAACTTGGCCGCCCCCAAATGTTTTTTGAAATATTTCGGTTTCGGTAGTGGCGTTAGCTAAACTGAAAGTGGCGCTAGCTAGCGCTAGGTATGGTTGATAATAAACGACAAAAAAAAATTAGAAACTCAAAAGTACTTAAAACCGTTAACTTGCCCCCCCCCCACCTTTGACCTATAATAACTTCAGAACCAAAATAGCGCTAGCTTTTTGCAAAGTGGCTTTAAAGAGCGCTACGTTTATGCTATCTAATGCGCCCTTTAAACATTTCAAATTCGCAATGGGGGGGCTAGCGTTAACTTGCCCCCCCCCCAACTGTAATACCGTTTTGCGGCGTAACCGTTATGGCGCTAGCTCTAATTTTTGGGTGCTAGCTATTGTCTGTTTAGCGCAAAACGCCTTTTCTTAAAATTCTAAGTGGGGGGGGGGCAAGTTAACGTACATTAGTTTAATTTGTTTTATAGTTTAGTTGTTTTTGTTATTTAAATAAAAGTGAACATTGTTTTTAATTCAGAGGCCCGTTTTATACTCGAAACGTAACTTTCTAAAAATTGCCATTTCCAGGTGTTTTCATTTACAGGTTATAAAAGAAAATTCCGCCTTGTAATAATCGTCAGGAAATTGCTTTCTCGTGAAAAACGGTGGTATTATACATAGATTGTATCTTCTACCGGTACGTATCTATACATATGTAGGTTTTTACTTTTGATAAGTTTATTAACAAACATTCTAGGTAGATAGATACTCCTAGTTACGTGATAACTTCGTCATCAAATTCTCTATAGGTTGGTACATAATCGATATAGTTATTGCATAACCGAAAGCCATTTAGAACATTTTTCACCTATTAATAACTTCGCACGCAAACGATATTGCGTAATATTAGATATATTGAATAAAAACAAAGACCGTCCACATAAAACTTTCAGTTGTCTTTGTGTTCTTCTCAGATCTGACGTAGGTACGTAATAGGACGTCGATCCATTTTTAAAATTTTTATCCAACTTGAAAATAGCTGAACAATCAAATCAAACAAAAATCATGTTCAGAACTGAAAAATCACAGGACCGAAAGGAGTGTAAAAACGCATGCTGACATTTAAATCGGCAATATAGCGCCGGTTTCTTCGAAACGGCCAATTTACGATAATTCTCTTCTATTTTTAGGCCACACACGCCTCCGAGAAAAGTTGCAAATAAAATGTAAACTCGTTAGCACACGCGTCAGAATTATGACAATTTAAGCTTCCAGTTCGAAAGTTACCCTATTATGTATAAGTTCGGTTAATGAACACTTCATGACGGTCTTGCATTTAAATTGCTATTCGCTTCCGAACTTTCACGAGGACCGTTTATAATGTTACTGTATAAATATTCACCTCGCGCCATCCTCTACTAGATCCTATGTTATTCAGAAACTTTTACATTGTCTAGTTATATAATAGGTTTCTCGTTAAAAACGATCGGATATACACGTGGATATGTGCATACACGCAAATGAATGAAAACAACTTCGCTCAACAATAGGTACACTTGTCACAGAAAAATTCGGGACAGTAGGACAGAATTTTAAAAATGTTTTGTCGTGAATCGGGTTTTAAATAAACTATTTGCAAGTACATAAGGATTAAGCCATAAAAGCATTGTTACCTACATAGAGGAGGTTCTAAAGATGTTAGGTATCGGAAAGATTGAAATAGCCTTTTGCATTTTAAGACGAGCTCTACCTTCCAGTAAGCTAACAAACTTCAATGTAAATCAAATGAAAATCCACATTTCGCTCTTTTTATGTTTTAGAATAATTTTTTTTATATGATGTTTGGTACCAAAATATTCAGCAGAAAAAAGAAATCATCCCAAATCGACGAAATTATCGTAAGACGTCAAAATTATATCAAATATATGACATTTACTAATCCGTAGTAAAAGAATAGAAAAAGGTTACAAAGAGAACAATGTATTGAATTTACGGGTTCTACTTGTTGTTAGACGAGAACGTAACAGGCAAACTTCACCCAACAAAGTTGCGAATTATGATTTTTGGCATTTCTTTACTTATTTCTCTAAAGTTAATTTAGAATGTGATCGTTATGAAAACAACTATGATTTCGATAATATTACTAATTATTATATCCTCGATATTTTGATGCTTTTTTAATTATTTTTCTACAATAATGTCAATGAATTGGATTATATATTGATTTCCTTCATCTACAATTATAATTACTGATGAAGTCTAAAAATACATTTCAAAATATTTGTTTCCAGTGAAAGATGTGTCCAGTATATCTGTCGATACTCCATTATACCGCTCTCGTCTAGAACCTGTAGATTTAATTCATTGTTCTGTTTGTAACCCTGTTTTATTATTAAATTTAATATTTTTGATATAATTTTGACGTCTTACGATAATTTCGTCGCTGTGGGATAATTTCCTTTTTTGTACTGATGATTTCGATACCAAATATCAATAAAAAAAATTTTTCTAAAACATAAAAAGTGCGAAATCTTGATTTCCATTGAAGTTTATGAACTTACCGAAAGGTAGGAGATCGCCTTAAAATTAAAACTAGTGACTGAATACTTACTTTTCTATACTTCTTTTAAAATTGTGGTAATAAGCCAATATAAAAACTTGGAACAACTAACACCATATATTTCGGCTCTGGTTGGAGCTATCTTTAGTGCTACAAACATATAAACGATGGAAACAATTAATGAATATATAATATATTAATTCGGCCAAAGAATTGTATCTTTATTATTTTACTATACACACAAAGAGTGATTACATACTTACTTACATAATTATTTTATTTATCGTTTCTTGTTCTTGGATATAATGTTCGTAGGTTAAATAACACATAGTAATTAAGGATACATACAAGGTGTCCCGGGAGGAATCTGCTAAACGTTAGGGGCGCGTTTCTTAAGTAATTTTAAGCAAAAAAGCTGTAGCAATGTATAGGTTCGATTTGGAAAAGTTATGGCTTGTTAAAGAAAAGTCGAGGCAAAAAATCAAAAATGCGATTTATTAAGTTTAATTGAGGAAGACTATTAACAAGACGAAATGTTTTTCAAGCTATATCAATTTTGTGTGTGTAAGTAACCATTTTTTTAATCTAAATCTACATGTTATCGGTCATATCGACGCAGATTTTCCAAAAGGGCGTAACCCACAAAAAGTAAATTTTACAGTAGAGCACATGTTATGTCGCCGCGTAGCTATAACAAGATATGTTTCGCGGAAATATAAATCGATTTTTCCGGTGAAAAAAATCGAAATATTGTTATTAGATTTTATCAGACGATGTCTTTACTTTAAATGCGTAAGACAGTCAGAATAACTCATTTTCACAAAAAGTGTGAGTTACGTCCTTTTGGCAAAACTCGATCGATATATTACGTCGATCAATAAATTTTTTAATTTACAGAAAGCATAAACTAAACCTGCCTACTACTTGCTTCTAAAGTATTTTGTTGACAAAGAGTTGTCCACTTTGTAGGTAACAATGATGATTTATGGCTTACAATAATCCCTTTTAAAAATACAAGCATTTCCCCTAAAACCCAATTCACAACAAAACATTTTTAAAATTCTATCCTTCAACTGTCCCGATTTTTTCTGTGAGAAGTGTACGCGGAAGACAATGTGAAAGAGAATGTTAAGGAAAAACAGACTTGTTAAAAGTACGTAGTCGCCCTTCTGCGTATTTCCTCTTCAAATATTATTTTAATGAACAGGCGTCGACGTCGTTTGACAAACAATTAAATTTCATTCAACATGTCTTTTATTACAAGTTTAGGCGAGAAACTTTAATTAATTAACAAGTCGTTCTTAATTTTATGTTTAATAAATTACATTTGTCTTGTCATAAAATCCACACAAATGATATGTTTATCCTAAAAAGATCTTGTAAATGAGTAAGTTTTACGATGATTACCTATCTTCGCTCTAAAATATTCGCATCTAATTGTTTTTAAAGGTTTTTTTTTTGCAAAATATCCGACATTGTGATATCGTTATTAGAATCGTATAAGGTGGTGCGAAAAATTGTGTAGGGATGACGGGAAATGCAAATAGATTATCGAGCAATGTGGGGGCAGCGCAAGGGAAATGAGGGGCAGTGCGGCATTTTGGTGTATAAAATTTGGTCAGCGAAATACCCCTCGTATCTACATATTGTATCGAGGTGATTTTAACGTCAAATAACGAGAATCTTTAAGGTAGTACTGGCACTATAACATTTAACTGTTTAATTCGAGAAGAATTAGATATATCTTTTTCGATACACCGTCAAAATAGTCGAATCTAAAATAGCTCCGACAAAATAACATTTTACTAAAATAACCACGACAAAATAATTTCTAAATAAAATAGAAAACGCCTAGGTAAATATAATATTTTATAGTTATATACCTAATTGGCGGTCATTATTGTGCATTTAAATTTAGACAGGTACTTAAAGAATTTACGGATTATACGAATAAGAAGACATTTTCAAGATGTTTACAATGCCTACTTATATAATATTGACAATTATGCTGTATTCCGATTATCGGAAATGTGCTTTATATGGAATAAGGGCGCTTTGCGTCCGGTTCGTTTCGCTACTGTCAATTATTTTTTTGTCTTGTTTTTTATGTAAATAATGAAATAAGAATAATATTTTATTCTTTCTTTTAATACATATGTGTACATTTACAATTACATAATACAATTAATTTTTGATAAATTATACTTAAAATTAGATAAATAACGTTTACTGACAATAGGTAAATAAAACGTACCTATATTAATACAAAAATTGACGAGTCCATTTATTTTATGTTTTCTATAACTTACTCGAAATGTTACGATTCGCCATTTTATTACTTAATTTATTACTTTCTCACTAGAGGTAACAATTTTCCTTTTTTTATTTAATAAAATAATTAAATAATAAAAATGTAAATTAAAACAGGAATTATTTTGCCGAGGACATTTTTACGAGACTATTTTGACGGGTCGTCATTTTTTTTTATTTGAAACAGTCTGATTCGGACCCCCAACTTTGTTCATAAATGACAAGCACGCGCTTATCAACAATTCGTCATCGAGGTTAAATTTAATATCATAGGAAAATTACCCTGTACATTTTGACACATCATTAAACCTACAACAATTTGTACAATGTACAATTTCAGGCAACGAACGTAAAAAAATTAATCCGCGAACAGAAATTATGAAGTCACCACTTGAACTTTTTACCGGTACACCTCAGGAACCACTAGTTTGATTTTCGTTTTCCTTTTTTAAGTGAGAGACCTGTAGAGTATCTTTCAGATGGTAACAAAAAAATTCCAATATGCTAATGAATACTTAGTCAATAAACAGAAATGGTAACGAGTGTTTTTTTTTTAATTTTTACTAAAACTTTTTATCTATTGATTAAATTTTAAAAATTTCAAGCAAAAGTTGCTTCTTATATTATTTATTATAAAAAAAAATGTATCTTGCATTTTTCGTACGTCGGAATAAAATTTCTTTTTCAAATTACAATTCAAAAAAAAAACAAAACGAACACTTGTTACCATTTTTATTTCCTAAGTATTCATCAACATACCGTGAAGTATTTGTTACCGTCTTAAAGATATTCTAAAGGTCTCCCACTTAAAGTAGGAAAACGAAAATCGAAATAGTGGTTCCTGAAGTGTACCGGTAAAAAGTTCAAGTGGTGGCGACCAATTTTGTGGCTTCATAATTTCTGTCCGCAGATGAATTTTTTTGCGTTCCTTGCCTGAAAATGTACATTTTAAGTAGGTCTAATGATGTACAAATTCTCATGTTCGTATCAAAATATACAGGGTAATTTTCCTATGATATAAAATTTTCGTCAATCGACGTTGCAGAATAAACTTTGCGAAGTTGGTACGTCGAAACTATTGACTTTACAGAAAAATTATAAGAACATAAATTATAGGATGTATACCCTAGCTTATTATGTCATATAAGTATTTTCGTCGTAAAATGAACCGAAAAGAAGATTCTGCAGAAAAGTCTTTTTTGACACCATTTTTCCACGACGGCGACTCGAACTCAACAGATCGAGTTCGGGACTTTTAATATGTTAAACAGTATGTCTGAATGAACATCATTTGAACCAAGTTTCAAAACTATATAATTTTTTTCCGTCAAATTTTCTTATTCGACTAGACTTTTGAAATTTGAAAATAAACGCAAAATTCTATTAGTAAACGCGCGTCCGATTCTAATATCCGTTACTTATTGTTAGATGCTCAATTGTTATTAATAAACGTTTTCTCCCTAATCGCCATTTATAAATTGCACATTTAAATGTTTATCGCAATTTTACGCAAAATATTTTCTGAAAACTAAGAAAGTTATAAATAATTTAACACATATTGTTGTTCGAAATGAATCAGTAGCTATTTTATGCGTAAAGAAATCTTTTTTATTACCAATTCATTCATATTAAAATAAAAAGCATTGGTACGATGGCCCTTAAACAATCAAACAAACTATATCAAAGTATGCATTAAGACATGGAAATCAAATAGGTAGGTACATACCTACTATAAACTACGAGATTTTGTTTCTAAATTAAACAATTCCAGCAATAGGTATAGGTATACCTTTTATAGGTAGGTATTTGACCATATTTATAATATTCCCAATAAAAATAACTTCATTGATGGATATGTTTAACCTAAGTTAAATCTTAAATCTACTTACAAGACCTTCCTCGAAATGACTCGACATTTCTTCGCTGGTGGTCATCAAGGTTTTCGTTCTCGACCATAACCACGACTTATAACCACGTTTTTTATCACTTTACACTTAACACTAAAAAATACATGTCCGAATACGACGAGCAAACTAGAACACGTTTACATAAAATACGAAAATTAATTTTATTTCCTAAAATTATGGGTACCAAGTTGATGCACTACAACGTTAAAAAGTATAAAAATCGCCCTCCAGTCGTAACATTACATAAAACCACGAAACTTTGAACGACTAATTTGGATCATTGTAAATAGACAAATGATACACTTAATTTAGAATCTAAAACTTAAAAACCAAAGTTTAATTTTTAATTAATCGTCGTTAACTACCGTAATTTATCACCGCGCGTTTCGTTGGTTTGACCAAAACACGTTTATCACGCCGCAGCCGGCACGACTAACTAGTGTTGCGAACAAAATTTATACAACTGCATATTTTATATAAAGATTCAATTTTCTAAAACGGGCACCTATCAAAAGAAATTGTAGAAACAAATAATCATTTATTTTGCTTTCATTAATAATTACCTATTTACAATTGATTTATATTGTACTTTCGTTACCGCACAATCAACATTATTAACGAGGGGGCTTATAAATTTTCACGTTTCTTATAAATAAATAACACACGTAGCTCCATTTTATCTCATAATGATACTTACCTTACGATTAGTATTTTGATTCTGAGATGCATTATTAACAAATGTATTTTTCAATTTTATTTGTTAGAATAATAAATTTAATACTTTCCATATACAAAACAAAACTCATACAATTCAAGTATAGAGTCCTAAATTTCAAACCAGGAATATTTCGACAGATTCAAAAGCGTCCAATTCCGTTCCATTCCAATCAAAAGTGTCACAATCTTAAAACTATCGATTTAAAAAATGTCCCTAATAAGTACTGATCGTAAGTGTATTTATTTCTAATTTTTCTCTAAAACGATTAAGCCCACGAGAAAAATAATCATCAAGTCCTAATAATTTGAACTTTTTTCTTTTTCTTCACAACTTCATTTAAATGCTTAACAATTTTTTTAAGTAGACACATAGACCAACATTGATCGACTGGTGTACTAACTATGCCAAACAAAATAAATACAACTTTTGTGCGATTCTCAACTATGTAATATTAATTTTAAAACAGGCAGGTACATTCTGAAACTTCAAAAATTAAAAACAATCTGCAAATAATTTGCATGGTTGAAGCTTTATTCGTCCATATACTGTTCAAAGTAAATATAGCAATTAGCAAAATAATGTATAGTAAACAGTATCGGTTGAATGTTCATACATAAGTCCATTATATAACTGTAGGTATCATTTTAAGGCATCTTGATTACACAGTTCATACATACAAATAAACCTACTAGCATGACATTCCTGATTCTAACCGAGCAATGTAGCTGCTAAATATAAATTACTCAACAAAATATATGTCCAACATTTCGATAACTTAACAAATAAAGGCGACTTTGTCACAAAACAATCTGTACAAGCTAAACTAGGCTATTTACAAGTTGATGATGTGTTCCCTGGCCGAAGGGGCCGCCCTGGTCCCGCGCCCGTAGACGATCTTGGCGACCGCACGTGGAATGTCAATCTCTTACCGAGTGGAATCTCACATCACTGGAATATACATCACATGCTCCCTGCTATGTGGCAAAATCTACTTTGTCCCAAGACAGAGCAGCAGTTAGGTCAGCAGGTGACCGAAATTCTTCTAAACAAAAGGGATCGAAAGGATCTTGTACCGTACCCAATAAAGGATCGTAACCACCTAAATCTTGTTCTTGCAAACCAATAGGGGCTACCGTGTTGCCGTTTTGATTTTCACTGGGTAGCAACGATTCTAACCAATCGTCCGTGTCCATAGATACGGACATGGGATCGATTTCGGAATTTTGAGTGCCGTTCTCGATAGGCTGCTGTCCGCCACCCAATTCCATGACTAATTGACTGAAATCCATATTTTCTAAAGTATCAAGTGTATCTAATAAATCAGCGGCATCTAATCCAAGTGCCGCCTCGGGACTGGTCGTATCTATATTAGCGGATTGTATATTGTTATTAGGAAAAACTGGTTCGGTACTTTTGGATCCAGCAGATCCCGGAGTCGATGGATCTTGAGCAGCACTAGGAGGAAGCTCGCCGTTTTTTATTAGTATTTCCAAAACGTCGTCCACGATTTGACTTTTGATGTTGTTCTTTTGTTTTTTAATTTGTTTAGTAGCTTCCTCGTAAAGGGGCGGGGGAGGTTTCGCTTCCTCGTTATTACATTCCATTTTAATTTCTAAATGGTTAAGTACAGGGGTAATTGTTGTGTTGATTAAGTTTGGTAATGAGTTTGTACGCGTGTGTCCGTTCAGTAACTTAGCTGCTTTACCTTGCACTAACTGATTAAGTACTGTTGCCGCATCGTTTCCATTTAAAAGTAGACCGCCAGTCAAGTTCTTTTGATTTTGAAAGGCCAAATGTTGTTGCTGTTGAATTCTTTGTTGCTCTTGTACTTGTTGCGCTTGCAGCGCCTGCAACTGTTGCATATGTGCCGTTAACTGCTGATTTTGTTGTCGCGCCTGTAAATGCTTTTGAAGAGCTAATAATTGTGCTTTTGGCTCGGCTCTGGTGGCCGCTTGTAATTTTAATTGGGATATCGTAAGCTCCCGTTGTAACTCTTCGATTTGTCTTTGTTGTTCTCTTACTATGTCATCTTTATTATGTGTAAGCTGCAAGGCAGGTTGTGGAGAAGAAGCGATCGGACTCTGGGGTTCTCCGATTTCCATTTTTTCCTGAGAGTCCTCTATACACAAAGAATTAGGCGAATCTATGTCCTCTTGCTTAATCGAATTTTGAAAATCTCCGCTATTGTTAGAACTATGTACGGAATTTTCTAAGTTAGAATTACTAGAGTGATTATTAATTTCCGCACTTCCCATAAAAGGTTTAAGTCTTTCGATAAGTTGAGGTTTAGACCCCGACACCGGCAAGCTACGACGTTTCAGTTCTGCCTTTAAATCACTAACTTTCATATCTTCAAGTCGTCCTATTAACTTAGATGGAACCGGAGAGTCCGCAGGCGTAGTCGCGGCAGTCACACTTTGCACATTCACACTGGGCGGTGACGTTTCGTTATTGTTTTTTTGTGATGCTGGTAAAATTATTTGGGGATACTTATGTTGTAACTGAAGCTGAAATTGTAAAAGTAAAGTTTGTTGCTGTAATAATAAATCATAAGACGATTCTCCAGTTGAAGAATTAATTAATGCGGAATTCTTTTGAGCACTCGGTGGACCCTTATATTCGTGGAATTTTATTGTGCGAGTTTTTGGCGTCGATTTAGATTTAGATTTTTTTCTATTTTTCTCCTTACCGGGAGCGTCAGTTTTTGTAGGCGATTGAATTGGTCGTGGGGTAAGAGATATCGGCATGGGTGGAGGTGCGGGAGTAGGGACCTGCGGTATAGGACTAGCAATAGAGGACAACGGACTAAGAGTAGAAGTGGAAGACACTAATGATGCAGGACTACAAGCCGAACCTAAGTTTAATACAGGAGCGCCCACGGACCTACCCAAATCTGCAAACATTATTTCGCTAGTATCTTTACTGAAAATGGGATTAGCAGTTGTAACCACTACGGCACCCTCCGTAGCCGGAATTAGAGATACTACAATTCCAGCCGACTTGGCCGCTGTTTCGATAACGTCCGAAGGTCCCGGACTGACCAAAGTATCTCCCTCGGAACTTTGAGAATCATCTTCGAGGCTCATATAGCTTTGGGGATGCTGTGGTCTGTTAAGTTGTCCTTCGCACGTGGCCTTATATGGGATGCGACCAGATTTGACTGCACTTTCTATAGGTTCCTCCGTATGTAAAATGTTCTTTTGTATAAGCTCGAGAGGACCGGTCTGTGAGATAATTGATCATTTAACTGATCGGCTAACCGAGCTTTTTTCAGCATTCGTTGCCGCTCGGCTAAACTAGGATCGACATGACCTGGATCTTCGTCTAATATATGCCTCCGTTCTAGTTCTTGCCTAGAAGGCCTTTGCTGAATTTTAGCTTTTAAAATATCGCCAGTTTTCGCTCGTTCTAATTGACGGCGTTGACCGTGATATGCGGCAGGCGTTTTATGAGCTATATCGAAAACATAATTTCTACAACTATACAAGTAAAGGTACGAAGGTAACTTACGAGGCATAATCCCTTGTGCTACTAGCTGATCGAAGGGGCGTCGGAGCATTAGCTTTACCTTGAGTGCTGGAATAAATAATTACATTAAATTCTTTAATCAATTTTAAAAGTTACTATTTGATAAGAGTAATCGGATATACCTACCTAGTGTTTTTATAAAAACTGCACAAAGGCCTTAAATACGCCACAAATTGAGAAGTTTAAAGTCTAGAATCAATCCATTAAAATAAGGTATTGATGAAAACGCTATTTAATTATTAAAATAATTAATAACGATTATTTATTTGATTATTTCAACAAATTGAAATATCTAGATAAAAAATGTGATGTAACTTTTTTCCATTTAAACCATTTTTAATGCGGCCCATTTCAATCTCTCGATCGAAAGCAATCTCGTCGCATTCGATAAAATTTCCCAAATGTCTCCTAGTTTATATTTGTTGTTGTATTTCCCATTAACGGATAATTTTTTTGATCCCGCGAGTGTCCGATGTTGAGAAGTTTCACTTGGTATAGTGAGTATGTGTGTATCAATAAAACCTCTTTTTTATAATACTAATAAATTTTAGTCTTTCTTTGCCATGTCATATGTGTGCAGATAAATCATCGGTAGAATGTTCAATAGTAATGGTAAAGTTGAAAACTTTAAACCGAATATTACAAATATACAATTTAGTAACTTTTTATTGATGACACGCATTGAAACCTATCGTGAATAACGTGTACTTATTTATTTTCACGTACCTATTCATAGTTTTAAAATGCGTTTATGTTAACTTCTTGTCTTAAGAAAAGATATCAATATGATTAAACTGACTATGCGTTGACATTAATTTCATTACCTAGTAGATATTGTATTGTAATAACAAAAATTCCTACAAGTAATTAGGAGTTAAGCGTTAGTAGTTATTTATTTATCCAAAATAAAAGAAATGCCTAGGTAGGTACACGACATAAAAATAAAAGCCAAAAATAATGTTGGTACTTACATTCTTTATTTTGTTCTAGGGTATTTAATAACGGAGTGGTATCTACGACCGCTTTAGGGGGCGAATCCCTCGAAGGAGCCGATGGTCCACCCTCGGCCATGCTGTTGTTATTTTTAAACCACTCCGGGTAGATAGCAGCAATCGTATCCACTAAATCACGATCCAACTGGAGCTGCCAATACCCGGAGCTAGGATCACTCCGATGACTGGATTCTGAAATTAACACCACTTTTATTTTAAATAAAAATACATCATTATATTCTTGAATAATTATTAATATTACAATATAGCGAGAAACAATTAATGTCAAAAAAAAGACTTACTTGAATAGTTTCACGTTTAAATTTTAGCGCAATCTTTACAATTATTAGTTTTTTGAAGAATAAACGGATACTGAATGACCTTTATTATAATTATGATCACGGTAACATAATAATCGGTATCGTGTTTATTCATTTTTGTATCCTTCAAAGCTTTACTGTTGTATTACGTTACACGTATATCGAAGAACAAGTAGTCGCAATTTCTTAGCAGAAGACAAGATACAATACAATTAATGATAACCAAAATTTCATTCGTCGCATCACTAGAGTGTGAAGAAATAAAATGTTTCCGGCTCCATCCGGTCCGTAAACAGGAAACTACGACGAAGAGAACATCGGCAATTATAAACTTAAAGTGGAAGTTCTCGAATAACGACCTTTTTTTAAATAGTAGATCATTTTTAAGCTAATTGTACGCCTTTTTTTCCAAACTTTCAAAGAAAGAAATAATTTACTAAAAATAGTTACCTATAACGAAGACTGTTTATCAAAATCAAAGAGCATTCAAATAAATTCTGTCGGCGCCGTATTTTAGAAAAATGATTTTTAAAAACTCCGCTTATATTAATAAATCTTACAAATTTCCGAAGTTTACATTAATCCTTATAAATTTCCCGTTTGTGCTCACATTAGAAAATATCTAAACTGGACAGTTTTATAAGTATTTTTTTATCTACGCTTCACAGCACGCTGTTTCTAGATAAATTTAATGGAATAGTCGAGGCTCGAGACATTTCGCGCATAAAAAATGTTATTAGTGTTGGCAGTTTATCAAGTCCAAAAGGAATAGACAGGTACATCTAATTATATAAACATAATTAAGTTAAGTATGTAGATTCCAAACAAGAAACAATAAAAATAGTCACAATGACTATCGCAAGGATTTAATTTTAAAGAAAAATTAATTTATTAGATTGTAATAAATTAAGTTTAACATTTTTAACGACTATCTACAAACCAAAAATTATCTTGCATACTTAATACTTAATATCTTTTATCTTTTATATATTTCGTGATTTGAACAAAAAAAACGATAAAAATGAGTCATCAATTAAAAATAGATAAAAATGATGAGTCACAAACTTAATAGGTTCTCAATAAACTATTAAAAGTCTTTAGAACTGATATAATACACTATTGACGAATATCATCGATGTGTATATTACCTTATCTATAAAAAAATTATCTAAACTTACAATCAATGGTGTTTAAGGAACATGTTCTAATCAGGTATGTAGTATTTTTCTAATGTACATAAGTAACATCGAGAAAATCGATAATTAGCTGATTGGCGCTTTTTTCGTTGTGTTCTACATAATGTAATAAGATAATCGGCGATGAAATAAGTCGACGACGAAACGGCCGAATGATGAATTGTCTCATTCCGCAAGACTTCACCCATTGTAGGTTTAAATATTTTTTTTCTTTGTAATATTGTTATAGTAGGATTCGATCTAATTTTGCGGTTCGCGTGCTCACAAAACCAGCGACCAAACCATGTTTCGAATGACATGCAGTTACCAATGTTAATGTTACGTTTAATGTTAATATTCGTAACATACATCAAAAACACTCCAAGAGTGCGTAAAGTCGCCCGCGAAATTAGATTGAATCCTACTTTAGCTTACAAAGAAAAACTAGGTTGATGATGATGACTATATACATAACGTTGATTCATATATGAAAATGTACATTTATTTATTTGTGGCGTAGGCATGATTATAAAATCTAAATATTAATTAATTGATATAAGTAGTGTCCGATTATAATGAACCACTACTAGACACCAAAAATTGTTCTTTATAGCCGAAATTCATTATATCCCACAAAGCAGTAAATGAAAAAAATTAATTCATATAAACCAAAGATCCACTGGACGTCCGTTTTTTAGGCACATAAGAACACGGACATAAAATGAATGTATATATGATATCCATAAAAGATATTCATTATTTAACGTCAGTTGATTACCTGTAATCAACATCCACGTAGGATATGTATTATGGACTTCCAGTATATCCCCTGATTGTCCAGGACTATGAGTAATGGAGCTAAAATGGATATCCAGTGGACGTCGTTAATGTGCAAGCAGGACATTCGTATAATATCAAATGGACATCCTTGGGCTATTTAAAATGTATTGTTTATTAGAAATATTGAGTAAAAACGAACAATAAAATACTTACATGTTAAGTAAGCTTGTACAGGGTGATTTATAACGAGTGTAAAAATTTTGGCAACTTATCGAGGAGATTATTCTGAGTAAGAAATGTTATACGAATATAGATCCCATATCAATCAATTACTGAACTAGGAAGGATCAAAAGTTTTATTACAAGTAGCAAATTCATTAATTTAATATCTAGTTACCTACTATTGAAAAACAAAAAAGACAGGATGACAAAAAACGCGAATTATTTATTGAAAAATCTCCAGATCCCAATCGTTTAGATTTTTACCAATGGGATCACTTAAAACAGCTTATCTTCAGTGTTGAAATAAAATAATAAACGGTTAAACCAAATGATAACAAATTCGGTCAATCAAATAAATATCTGAAATATCTTTCAGATTGTCATTCATTGGATTTTTACCAATGGGACCACTTAAAATAACTTTTCTTCAGTGTTGAAATAAAATCGTGAACAGTTTTACTAAAGGATAACAAATTCAGTCAATCAAATTGGTCATAATAATGACGTGAGGCGCGTTTATGACTGTGACTCGATAACTCGCAGGTGCTAAGCTTGTATTTAAGCTCCAGGAGTACATTTTGAACATTTGTTGTAAGCCATACTTCCACTGTGTTGAAGATTAAAGTATGTATGTAGAAAGTTCATTATAAACGATACATTGTGTGGTTTGAAATGTAAAATGTGGTTTATTATATACGAAAGTTCAATATACCTATACGAGATCATTAGAAGCGAAAAAAATTGCATTGAATTAAATTAAATAATTTGTTTGGTCATCTACAACGGTTCATAATAAACGAGAGTTCATTATAAGCGGTCACTACTGTACAGTAAATCTAATTGGTGAAATGTTTTCTATAGAAATCTTAATAGCAGCAAACAGTAATAATCTATAAACGATACTTTATAATAGATAGATACATACTGTTAGAATTCATTATGCCTAACTTGCAAAGTTCTGTTCGTTAGATGAATTCCTTTTATAATAATGAATTAAACGGTTAAATTTCAGTTTCAATTGGCTCGCGTGTGGTCCTCAAATATATACAAAGCTTTATAATCGAGCAGTCCAGATCGCAAATTGAAATAGCGAAAGTTTCACAGAGTTCAACTTCTACATGCATCTAATAAAAGAATTACCTAATGACTATTAAAAATATTCGAACAAAATAAACAGATTCTTTATAAATACGTACTATCTTTATGTCTGTGTACATCGTGCAAGATTTATTCTGCAGTGGTCGAGCACCATTCTATTTTAGTCTAAAATGTAAATTGTAATGCGGTGTAATGCGTATGGAAATTAAAACTACTTCAGTACACCGATCTTGCATAATATAAATACATAATATCGGCACATTCCCCTAAACCGTCCAAAATACGTTTTACGCTCAATTTGTAACATCTAGTACGTTCTAGGTAATTTATCCATGAAACTGTTCAAAAAACCTGCCTTAAATCACCGAGGATTTAAAAAGTTGATATTTGGCATTACATTTTTGTTGGCCGATAATGAAGGCCAGAGAGTTTTTTCTAGGACAATAATTTTACTTTTTTTCTAAAGTGCTATTTTTGATTTCGATATTTCTGTTGGTCGACGTGTTTACGGTCCACGTGTTTTTAAACCATATATTAGTGAAAATACGTCGATGCGAAGATTTTTTTAAATATGATCAAAACGTCTTTCACACTGTTTAATTCGTATTTGCAAAAACGTGTTTGTAATAATAACTATTATAACCTGGAGATGATGCATCTACTTCTCCATACGCCTGATAAAATAATTACCTAATAACTATTAAAAATGTTCGAACAAAATAAACAGATTCTTTATAAATACATACTATCTTTATATCTGTGGACACCGTGTAACATTAATTCGAGCACCATTCTATTTTAGTCTAAAACGTGAATCCAAAAATGTTCTAAAAACATAGTTACATTTCTACTAAATAATTAAAATCAATAAAAAAAAACGGAAATTGTTTATCCTTCGAGTTGACTCCCATATAAAACATAGACCATTTTTGGAAATCAAAATTCATCGACTTCAAAATAAATACAGAGAACTGAAAATTATAAATGAATAAAACCACAATCATCGAAGCTAGATGACTTACAATTAGGAATAAAGTTAATCGAAAATTCCCTTTTACGTTATCACTGCCGTGCGTGATAAACGTGAATTTTTCCAAAGTTATAATTAAATTTATTGGATTCTGTCATCTGCAACCTACTCATAGGTTACAATCGCCGTGACGACAATAAATTATTGAACTGGAAATTTTTCTGTTAAATGTGGGTTAAATATTTCAGAAGTTGAAAGATGTTTAGGCCATTGACTTCGCATTCCAACCTGATTAACTAATTTACATCTGCTTGCATTACGGGCTAACAGGGAGCGATAACTAGATAGAGGTGCAAACGCAATTCACTTAATTATTTTCGCGCCGAAGTTAATTATACGCATGTCAACTATGATTAGTGCTTTATATGATTTATCCATAGGATACGTTTTCGTTATTGTCACCGACGACCAATTATTGTAAGATTATCAAAACAATACACTTTACACTTATTGTGAGTTAAATAAATACGCGTTATTCATAATTTACAATTTATTAGTACTATAAAAATTCGAGGTTTTATTGATGACGAGATTGGAGCCTATCGTGAATAACGTATACATAGCCATAATATTATTTGTAATAATCAAATTAGTAGACATTTAATTTGTTTGTATTTTCAAAATAAAATTATGCACTATATAAATCCTTGAATTTCATTGCAGTTCAATTAAACGATATAATGCTACTATTATTCTAATACCTTTTCTTAAAAATATCTAAAATAAAATAATTGCCTACGTTTTAAATGTACGCGGGTATAAAATGTTCTATACTAAAAAAAATCTATTTTTAATAGCAAGTTTAGTATATATAGGAAATGCATATTTTTAACAACGATTTTCAAGGTCGACTTACACATGAAGTGTTGCAGATTGTTTGGCTACTTTGTATAATTACAGAGATTGATCTATTTATGTAAATAATTGCTGGTTACATAATATTTAAGATAAATCAGCATTGCAAAATAGTCATATAAAACGGTAGTAGTGAATGGGAGAAGTTAGTTTTTTATCAATTTCAAAACAACTTTAAAAATACTAGCAATAATTAAAACAAATACAGCCACACGTTAAATAAAAACGTAAAGGTCATATGTAAAATGGAAAGTGTTATTTAAAGGCGCATCCTTTTAATTTATTCATACTCTAAAAATTTGCAAATATTACAAACTATGAGTCAAATTGATATTTCATTCATAGCTTTAAACTAAATTGTTCGTTTCGATTAATTACAATTTACCATTTTAATAGGTATGCTATACTCACAAAAACTTCTTGGCTGATGAACTTGAATGCATTGAAACTGAATACATATCGACGGTGTTTTGGCAGAAAGACGCAACACGAAACTTATTGCGAAAATGAGTTATTTTGACTATCTTATGCATCTAAAGCAATGACATAACCTGTTAAAATCTGATAACGATTTTTCCACCGGAAAAATCGATTTGTAATTCAGGAAAGCGTATATCGCGACAACACAAAATCTGCGTTCCCGTAAAATTTACTTTTTATATGTTACATTCTTCTGCCAAAACGCCGTTGATATTATGTTGCTATTTACCTATATGAAATTGCAACAACACTTTAAATACGATTTAAACGTTCATTATCAGTGAACTTACATGCCAGTAGTTAAAATATAAAAGAAGTCTATATAATGTATAACTAACCTACAGCAAGCAAATGTAAGATCAAACGTCAGTACAAGGGGTTCGCATGTACACATCATGTAAGCGAAAGGTTCGATGATAGGGTTCCTGAACTAAACAAACAAATGAAAAGTCATTCCTAACGGACATCACACAATACCACAATGTGCTTAAATTTGCTACGAAAAAGTTTATAAGCAACGAAACAAAAGTTGACAAAAATAATGTAAAATAAATAGGTATTATTTTAAATGTAGATACCTAATAAATTATTTTAAAAATGTTAAAATTTATATTACGAAAAATTTTGAACGCCACAGCCGATATGCAAATAACAAACTCCGATGGTTTATAAACTATTCTACCGCGTCCGTTATTTGCTATACAGGTTGTCCACGAAATGGTGTAAAATCTCACGGGAGCGTATAAGTCACGTTGCTACAATTTTTTTTCCTACGGCGCTCCCCTGTTGAGATATTCATCTTCAAAGTTAAAAAAGAAAAATCATTTTTTTTAAGTAAAATTTTAATTTTCGTTGGAATTTAAATTTTAACAAATGAAGGTCTTTAAATTGCGTAATATGTTCTTTGATACCACCTCAGACGAGTCAGGGGTGTACCTTTCTAACCTCAAAACTTTTTTAAAGTTTTTAAGGTCTTTTCCGGATTTCCCAGACATTTTAAGATAAAAAAGTTACTCTCGTTTAATTTCGATAAAATGAACTATATTCGAGAAAATCATACATAAAGAATAATAGGTGCGGAGGAACCATTAAATTCAAAATTTTTAAAATATTTAACTTTTAATGCAAAATTATTGCTTTCAGAAACCGACAAACAACATTATAAGCCCACTTTAAATCTTATTCTCTTTTAAAAAGAAATATAACATGATTTATTGCCTTTTTTACGAAATGTAACAAATTTCTAGAGAACGTTATCATTTTTAAATTTCTAATTTAATGTAGTATCATTAAAAAGCTCCGGTATTTTTTCTAGTAAAAAAATAGTGTAATTTATATGGTCCTGAAACTTCAGTTTTACCACTTCCATTACCTAATACACTCGATAGAAATGCGCACACGAAGTATACCTAGAGAGATACTCATGTTTATTTACTTACTACCCATGGTATCCACTTCACTTTCAATGTAATCGAGACTGTATTTTTATAGATTGAAATACACTAGCCAAGTTTTAACTAGGTAAGATTTTAAATTCAAAGATGTTTGAAAATACACAATTAACATAACATGAAGCAAGTCCGACACAAGACGAAATCAATATGCGAGCACTTACATGCTTACTATAAAAAATACACACCAGAAGCAATACGCTAAACTGTGATTGAATCTCTTTTGGTAAAATTACTATCATTCATTTTAAAATACCAATTCAATTGAAAAACCGTGACCCACTTTAAAAAATATATGCACTGCTCCTAGTTACACAATAGAAACCTCCCACGCACACCTGAATCGTGGTTACTTAATACGAAAATTAAGAATAGGTACCGAAATGTGCCACGCATTTTGTAAAATTTTATAGGCCGCCAATGCCGGCATTTTGAAACAATTAAAGAGAATACAACTTAACCGAACGTTAACAGAATGCGAAAAATTCAAATTTCAAATTTATTTGTACATTACGTATTTATTAACCTCACCTTTAAATAAATTTTATAAATAGATATATTCAATGACAATCAATTTATGTTTGTCCCATAAAAATATATCCTACATAATAAAAGAAAAAAGAAAATATACCTAGATGTTATGTTATGTTTCGTTATGTCAAATTATGTTTAGGGTAGTCCCAGTTATTTTAACTAAAATGAACTAGCAAGACCTGCATTCGGCGCAAAATCTTAATGAACTTTTAAAAATAAACACGTTCCATTGAAACAATGAAAAATATGACAACTTCTGTAATCATATTATTTGATTCGACTTATACGCAAGTTGCGATGAATATATGGCCAATTCCAGGGGCCGCTGCTACTATTTTTATACTATGGATGCGAGGGAGTGTATACGGACCTGCCAACTGGGCATCTACTCTATGACCGTTACAGAGAAATTCATTTAATTTGTCATGTTCCACTTACACCTCATTCAAAACAATTCACGAAGAACTTTAACAAGAGTCGAACGTTAACGCCATCGGCTAAAGCTATTTTATAAATCGATAGATCGATGATTTTCAATTTAGTTTTTGACGAACATCGCCAATTTTAGGAAAATATTTAAAAAGTTCAATCGTTGAGCGCAAAATGATGTCATTAAAATTAAGTAGGTACAAGAGGGTACATAGAGGGTACAAGATGTCCAGGAAATTGTGAGAAATCTCCAGGTGACACATAGACCACGTCAAAATAATACCAAACGTTCCTATAATTTTAGTTTCCTCCGACGCTCCCCTGCTAAGATATCCGCCCCCGAAGTTAAGAAATGAATATATCGATTTTTTAAATAATATTTCTATTAAAATGAAGCTCTTTTCTAATTTCGATAAAATTAGTCGTATTCGAGAAAACTGCATTTAAAAGAGCAAGAGGTGCAATGTCCATCCAAGATAAGTATTGTAAGGATATTATTTTAATTATGTACTTATTTTCCGCAATGTTATTATCAAAGATACCAATAAAAGAAACGCTTCTCTCGCTAAAAGTTTCACGCGAATTTTCAACAAATTACACGAAAAATTATAGAGCAGCGCCCGCTTTTCCAAACATCTCTGTGCTTTTCTGTTTAAAAAGACCTATTGTACTCCCGCTGTAAATGTGGTTATAAAGACTCTCCCATTCTTTCGAAAAAAGTTACAGGGTGTCGATTATTTTAAAATTATTAAATTCCTCAACTTTTTCAAATTTTCCAACAATACTGAATAAAAATTCCGGACCGCTTACACTCAAATTGCAATAAAAAAATACAACAAAATACACACATTATTTATTTTCTACTACTACAATTTTTATAATTAAAGAAAACAAAATAATAATAATAAGCAACAAATTGTGCAATATTTACTACCAAAACGATCTCGATCGTTTGGCTGGAAAGAAGTGAACTTCTTTCATGTCGGACAAATCGACAAAATAAATGACTGATTCGATTTTCTCTGACTTTACCAATATTTCCCAGATTTCCAGAATCAAAATTATAATTCCCCGACTTTTTCAGGTTTTCCCGATTTTCCAGAAAATCGACATACCCTGTAGTTAAGATTTTTCCTATAGAGGTTTTATTTATAGTATCAGATACCCCGAAATGTGACTCTCTGCTGGCTGCTAGTCTTTTGCAGATGTATTTAGGCAATGAAGGCGTGTTTTATTTTCCTCCTCACAGTACCTACCTACTTAAGAGACTACACATACTATCTGTTAGAAAATAACCTTAATAACTTCAAACGCACCACATTGCATCTTATAAATCTGCCAAACTAAATAACTCACGTGTAAAAAAACTGCTGGTTTGCTTACTATACGATACATTGAATAGTAGAGATGATAAAAAATACAGGAAGAATAATCGTAGTAGCGAATATTATATTACTGAACACATAAATATTTATATCTACCGTTTTTATGCGAAGATTACACGAAGTAATGGATCGAAAGGGTGCTTAATAATTATATCTATGGCTGTATATTCAGTCAAATTCCAAATAAATGTTTTACCATGTAGGTGCCTTTTTTAATTTTTAAACTAACAAAATAATGTCCAAATAAAATACTTTTTACTTAGATATAGCTTATCCAAACCTATATGATATTCACGTCATCAACAAAAAGTTACTAGATTGTTTATTTGTAATTCGGTTTAAAGTTTGGAAAGTGACATATTCTATAGATGACTTACTTACGCACATATTAGATGGTATAAAGAAAGACTAGAATTTATTAGAACTGTCAAAATACGAGGTATGAGGTGACAGCACTGTGTGAAACGTCATCATCTAGTAACCTTGTATTGATGACGTGAACATCATATAGGTTTGGATAAGCTATATCTATATAAAAATATATTATTCACTATTTCGACACAATATGATTCAATATGAAAATTTAGTGAGAGGGTTTATAATTTACCGAACTTCTTGTAAAACGACCGATAACGTTTTCACTAATTTCGTAGCATTGCCTACAAATATTTAATAAATCAAGATTTACTTATTCATTTAAACGCGTAATTTTGTTCTTTAATAAAAAATATGACCAATAAACATGATCGAATTTAAGACAAAGATGAAGCTTACATTAGCGTATATAAAATTTCAATCTAATTTAAAATTTATAGAACAAAATGCTATCAAATTTTATTAACGACTGCACCTTAAACAATGTGCACAATCCTGATTACTTAAAAAATAGTAAGTTTTTTATAAAAAAAACAAAATTTACAAAGACTAGGTACTTTTTGAACCTCGTCCTAACGGATTCACTGAATTGAACCAACGCAACATATAATAGGTACATAGAAAGTTGTGCCGAATTGCAAACTTCATAACAAGCTTTATATATTTTTTTTAAATCATTATTTGCTGTAACAATTACTTAACTAAATTCACGACTTTTAAAAATAAAGTAAAAGTAAGCTAAGGATAAATGAATGTAGTATTGATGGCATTAAAACAATTCGCAATATTGTTCGAATTAGAATATATATATTTTTAATTTTATTTCACCCTAATACAGGGGGGTTTCGAACATCAACTGCAACAATTATTGCGCCACCCGTACTGGGATTCAGACTCATGACCGAGGGGTCAATAACTTACGTCTTAGGGTCGAATTCATAAACGATACTTACACTCAAAAAAATATTGTACATAATATTAATGAACGCCAGTTATTGACTTTTTGATCATTGATACAATGAAAAGTTCATTAATACTACTAATACACTGAAGAAAATAAGTGCCTAATTATGCAATTAAAACGATCGTTGTATTTACGAATCATTTATATTTTTTTACCTAATAAATTTCTTCATACCTACAATGAAAATTTTTATCGAATTAACGAATTTTTCGTTACTTTTTAAGAGTTATCTAATGTACGTTTGTAATGTACTTTTTTCTAATGTACGTACATTGGACGTGTTACATCGGATTTTTTTTTGAGTGTAAGTGTAAGTTCTACTTATGTCGTTTTATTTTCACTTGAAACTAAGATTATGGACCAAGTTTAGAATCGATATTTCAGTATAACCTTTAGTTATCTCATTCTTATTGCAGCTTGCGTGCTCGTTTTGAAATTCATAAACAAATATCATGTTAAAAAATATTTAAAGTTTTCGATAAGTCAAAGTTCTACGTAAGTATCGTTTATGAATTCGGTCCTTAGTGTGTATTTTTTTCTAAAATTTAATGTAGAATTCGGCCTGAATTAGTTTGAATATGCATTACTGTGTATAAAATTTACTATACTTACTCACTAACTCCTCGCCCATCAGGCGAGAGGGCAGTGTCCTGACCATTACACCATCGGATCGACAATATTTTTTTTGATTTAATTTGGAAATTTTATTAGAAAATAGAAATACATTTAAAATAGAACCAAATCACGGTAAATAATAAATACTGTTGTTTAATTTAAAAATTAAATAAATAAGCAGATGTAATGTACTACGCAAATTGTTAAGCTATTATCTTCATAGCATTCATTAATGGAACCGTAAGTATGTCAACATTTATTATCTACCTATATTGCTTTATATATAAAACAAACTGTATATCTATCAAATAATTCTTTTAATTTTGTTACAACTTTTATACAATTAAAAATGATCAAAAAATACATGGGTATTTTCTTTATTTATAAACACCCTCTATACCGTGTGTAACAGAATCATGGCACACCCCCTTAATTTTGTTATTTATTAAGATAAAATTCTTAAACTTCTTACATATCTAATGTATTCATCAAACGTCACTTTTTAACATGAAAACTGTGTTTTTCCCACTTCCGGTTTCGCCGGAACCGAGATCAATTTTCGATTTTCAAATGGAACTCCTTGTATATTATTATATTTTTGGAATCTGCATAATTTTCTGAATATAATTGTACCACATAAGTGGCCCAGTAAAAAAAGATAGGAATCTGCCTAACTTATTTTTTTTTAATTTTCTCTTGTAAATTCGGTTGTATTAATCTCACAAACAAAGTGGGCACATGGGTAAAGTCGTCATTGAATGTCAAAAAATAAAGTTTTGATACTAAAACAAGTTAAACAAGATGTAACAAGTTTGCAGTTTATTTTAATAAATAACAAAATTAGGGGGATGTACCATGATTCTGTTACATCCGGTATAATAACAATAAGACGGGAAATAATTTGTAATAATAATTAAAATGTTTATTAACAAGCACGTCTAACACAATACTTGGTAGAGTTTTAGGCACTAATTGCATCGTTGCATCGGTTCGTTGAGATTTAACGAGTTTAATCAAATCTCTTTATAAACACTGTGACAATTAGAACCATTAGACATATTGACCTACTACTTACTTTTGTCAAAATTACCTGTGATATTGTTCTTACCTGTTCTTCCCGATATATCACACTTACCCAGTATTTTAACAAGAGGGAAGTTTGAAATAAATTTAATTCTATTTTTAAATGTCGAGGAACTAAACGGGTTAGTCGAGGATATAATCAAAAAGTCTATGCAAAAGTGTAGGGTGTAGGGGTCCAATAAATGACCAAATAAAATACCAGCGAATGACCGTTTCGTACATTTTATTTTGAAGTTTTAAGATGCATATTTTAGTTAGTAATTTATCTGTAAATTTAAACTAGGCATAACTAATGTTGTACAAAACAGAATAAGTTGGCAAACCCTTTGTCCATTCCTTTATACAAATAATATTCGTAGTAAAATGTTATGTAAAATAATTAGGTTAAGTCATTTTACTACGTTTTTAATTTGTTGCAAGAATGCCTTTTAAACTAAATGAACATATTACTATTATGTACACATACGTTATAGAAACTAAACTTACGATATTTTCTAAATTATAATCTAATTATTTGATATAACAAATAATTAGTAAAAGGTCATATTATAGTTATTGTGGTTGGTCAAATTAACTTAAATTCAGTAAATGACCAGTCTCAGTTATTTTACCAATTTACCAAGTATCACACAAAATCTGATAATATTATCTATGAACATTTTTTAATGAAACAATCAAGTTCCAATCGAAAAACATTTCTGATAACGAAACTCGTATGTAAACAAGTAAGTATAAAAAAAATAGAAACGTTACCGGAAATCTTGAAAAATTACCTACCTATCTATTCTCTCTATCTATTATCTAATACCTATTTATACATTTTTTTGTACCATAATAATTATAATAGAAATAGGCTGTTTCACTAGTTTCAACAACAATCTCGACAGATAGACGCATATTTTATAACACTACACACGTGTTAGGAACAATAAATAGTAAGCTATTCTTGGCAAAGTATAAACTTTCAATGAAAAACTATATTTCTTGAACGTCAATAACAGTAAAAGTGATAGACAGTAATATTCACGTGGACATATCTATTTTCCGTGCAATATCTATTATTATTTAAAAACTTAAATAAAAATCAATAATTTGTAAACTAACGTTTTTTGCTGTTAAAAATATCTTTTGGATTTAAATAAATTTCTATTTTTTTTTAATATTGTTTTTATACCTACCGCATAATAAATTTGTTAATCTATCTTTAAGTAGGTATTGTTTATGTATTTAATTTTTTTATTATAGGAAGTGGTGCAAACGTGGAACCCAATTTCTTTGTTTTTTTAAATAACATTTTTGTTTGCCATTATTTTTATGTACAAATCGTCATATACGTTCTTCAATATGCTGTTTACTCAGAATGATGCTTATTTTTATTTACTAATAAATGTTAGTAGCCTAAAAATTTAGACAAACTGAAACTTTTTTGCGCAAGAACATTTTTTTAGGCATAGTAGCCTATTTGACTACTACTACTCTATAGTAGTCCGCATGGGTCCGCCTCCTATGACATTTTAAATAAATTAACTTAGACTTCGCATGTGTTGGATGTGTTAGGACGTACATATGTATGTATTACTTATTTGTTTTTGTGAAGAAATTTTTTTATAAAGACGATTATTCTATTAAAAAAAAAACGTTTGTTTAGTTTATCTACACTAACCTAAACAGACCTTATCTGCACTAGTCTAAACTTCTCTCATTTACACAACCTATAAAATCTGCGTCCTACTGGACTTACGTCAAAATTGTTCGCGCTGAAATGTCCCCGTGCCCAAATGGGTCCACGTTGCGCTCAAATGTCGGGTTCCCTAAGTATCTATCGCGCAAAAACAGAATTGAATGGGTATTTTCAAAAATGTTTTACTGTGGTCTCTATTGCGTTTGGTTTCGCTTAATTCACGTCTCTGAGGAAATGACAAGTGTTTTTTTTTCTTAAACCACAAACAATACTATACGCCAAATCTATTCGATTTCCGAGTTACACGCGAAATACTAAAAATAATTTTAACGGATTCGTAGTCGAAGTTATACGTGTACCAGCAGTGCCAATTTTAAATAATATAGGTACTTAATTGACATATAGAAGAAAGAAAAACGGATGCCAAATAAGTTTGTCCGTGGCTGTACAATTACTGAGCTTTATGAATCGAGGGGGAAGAGAGCTTTAATCAGCATTTCATATAACCATCAATTTAAATAGTTGATTATTAGAAAATTAACGAACATTTAACGGAGGAAAATGATTGGGTTAATCGGCGAGGCACAAAGTCTATAAACACAGCGAAACTTTGTCTCTACTCTAAATCGCATTCCGAGGATACCATACATTGAATTAGCGGTAGTTTAATTTGTCTACTACATAACAACAAACTGGCGTCGCCTACCGGCGCTGTAACTTGCAGGTATTTTTAGGCAATCGAATACAGGATTTTTCACGAATACAATGGAATTTTGGTAAGAAATATTCGTTATAGAACACGTACCTACGTAAATACTTATACATATAGTTTAGTTTGCTTTTTGATACAAAAAATAGGGCAATTTGCAGAAAATAAAATAGCACATAATTATACAAGTCCCAAATTTCTAAAAACACCCAATTTTAAATTGCGCAATATTTGGAATAAATTTCTAGAACAAATTTAGTGCAAACCGTTGGCAGGTGCCATTAACAAATGAATAGTTCAGTTGTTTCGCATATAAAATCATAACAGTTATTTATCGTTATTTTTAACGTCAAACGTTGTTTTAGACTCACCTTAGTTCCTAAATTTCAATTAACGAATAGATTTACAACCAAGTATCATCAATGACAACGATTATAGAAGTACATATCTAGTTAATTTGTGTAACGATAAAAGAAACAAAAACCATAGTACGATATTTGTTTCATTATTTCAAAAGATAAACTTTATAGAATTACGTTTAAAATTGAAATCGTTTAGGCACTAAATCCGAGATTTCATTCAAACAATGCACCTGTTTATCTATTTTATTATGTTGACTCGCCGTTTAATAAAATTAGATCGAAAATTTAAATATGTATACGTACCAAAGATTTAGATATTACGAATAATGCTAAAAATAGAAAAATTTTAAAAATGCAACTTTATTTAAAAAATTACTATCACAATTTATTTGGATAAAAACTAGAACAGATAATACGAAATTATAAAAAGTATGCATGTAAAGTATTTCCGTAAAATAGGAAAAGAATGCCGAGAAATTTATTTTTAAAAATCTGCAGTATTTTTTTTTAGTTTGTAGGAGTAGAGCTCGGTAAACACGGTTCTTAACTTTTATTAAATAGAAAATACCTAAAAAATAATTTGAGAAAAACTTGTCATAATCAATTTGAAATGTTACATATGGCAAATTTTATTCAAAAACGTAGTGTACTAATTCAGCCAAACGCGACCTCGGGGCTTTAAAATTGACAACTTTTTGAACCTATGTATGTTTCAACTTGTCAAAATATAAATGTCTTTACACTAAAAAAAAATGCGATAGGTACTACTACAGTTTACCTCGTGCCAAAAATAAATAAATCTTGAATAAACAGAACATTGGGAAAATCCTGAATACCGTATGATCATTAAGGAACTCAAAACTGATTTAAATTTAGATTTTTTTGTAAAACGTAAGTTTTGAGTAACAAAAACAACAAACATCCAATATCTTTTGTTTAAAAATAGGCAGGTACATACGTTTTTTTTTTTTTAATTATTTAATATATTAGTATTAGGTAGGTGAATACAGAAAAATTCTTTCACAAATGAATAAAAACAAAATCGATGGATTTAAAAATGCATACTTAGAATTAAAATCAGAAGAAGCCCTCCCTCTGTTGTTGAACTTTTGTAAATAAAGTGAAACTTTTCAAACAATTCTCCATTATTACAGTCGCAGTAAAATGTTCCTGGCGACCGAGTTTGAAAGCTTATATCGCAAAAAGGACCTAACGAATTTCACTCAAACAAACTGCAAGCTAAAGATACTTTATTCCTATATAAAAATACTTAATTTCATAATTTTTTCAAAAAGGCGTTAAGTTACTACAGCAATATATGTTTTTAAAAAACGTGATTTTTACTCGTATTCTAAAAACGCCTGGATTCATAACTCGATTATGCAAAAAATAATACACGGAAAGCAACGATATTTATGTATTATATGATAGACAGAACCCTATATGGATAGTTCAGTGTAATTTTCCTAAAATTTTGAAATTAATAAAAAAGTTATAATAAAAAGTCTTTTGCCACTCCAATTCGTCCATTTGACGAGATATTTAAAAAATTCTCGCGCACACGTGGGTAGACAAAAAAGGTAAATTATCAATTAAAATATCAAAAATATTAATGTTTAAAGGCCCCAGAAATTATAACGTATTGGTAAAAAATGTGCGATGCAAGCGTATTTGAGCCGGGGTGGAGTGAAGTGAGTGGCTATATCGCGCCTACCATTACTACAACGCGGCATTATAAATAATAAAGGAAATAATGGGAAGTATGTAATTATTTTTTTCCAACTAAACATAACTACACAACTTAAGCTTTGGTGTAACACTGCTTATTTATTGGACAAATGCTTATAGTTGTATTTAGAAATACACGTATTAGCCGCTTATTACGCAAAATAACGAAAGTTGCCGGTCGATCTATTACTACTTTTCGTTTTAACAACACGTTCTATTATTTATTATGAAAACGTTACGAATTATTTAAACAAAGTAATGATACAATTGTTGTTCTAAAATGTAACTTTATCATATGCACAAATAATTTTGTCATTTGATGTCAGACGTCGGCAATTGCAATGGTTAGACTTTTATCGTCCCCAAGCGCACATTATAATTCGATATATAAGTGCATTTTCTTACAACAGATTTGAGGTACACTATTTACTATTTCCAAATTTCATACAATTTGGCGCTGAAACACTTTAGTTCTGACGTCTTAAAGTCCAATACAGAAACAAACAGCAACATTCGACAGTTTTCGTGAAATACCTTACAAAATCTCCAAAACGGCTTTAAATACAAAACTGAAATTTTCACCGTGCAATCTCAAATAGTGGATGAATACCCAGCAAAAATTTTATAGAATTTAGCCCCGCCGTTTTTAAGATATAAGCTTTCAAACTCAGCCGTCAGAACTTTTTATTTTTATAACAGGAAGTGTCCACTAATTGTAGATACACTATATAAAACAATGCTGGGGATTTTAAAAGTGTATATTTGAAAGAATCCGTTAAGAAAAATTTCACTTATGTTCCTACTAAAGTAATAATAAATAAAGTAGATAGTAATATAAACGAAAAAGGCGTGTTTCGAGGAATATCATTTTTTAAAATACTTGAGAACACGTGGATTTTATAAACAAGAGACATGTTAGTAAAACCTATTTTCGTTTACCTAACTTCAACTCCAAAGTGGAGGTTGATGTCATCTCAAGAATTTCAAATAGTAAAGAATGCAAAAAGAGTAGTCATTTGAAAGTCCTGTGAATTTTCTTTACAATGCTTATTATCAGTATTTAAGTTATTAAATTCTGATGAGTATTTCTGGCGTAATAGCTCTCTAACGAAACAGTATTCATTTTATACGTGCCAACAATTTGGAAATGTAAGAAACTTGGAGGTCCGGAGGTCAAAATTTAGAATAATTATTGTGTTGATATACGTAAATTGAATACCGACTGTTCTTTAGAGAATGATTATTTACTCGCTAAGTAATAATCGGACACCAAAAATTTAAACGCTGTTGTAAAGCAAATTCGTCGAATTCTCGAATGACATTCCTTTAGGCGCACCTTATTACTTGAAATTTTTGAAGTCACATCATCAGGTTGCTTTAGTGAAAATTAAATAAAAAAAAAAGAAACAAACGAACGAACGAAATAATCATTATATTAATTAGGTAAGTTTCGTAAGTCGTACAAATACAACTCATTGTTAGTTGAAAATAGCTTTAAAAAACGATTCGTTTCTATCAATTTTAAAAACCAATATTGTTATTAATACTTAAAACTGATGCCCTTGATCCTCTAGCGAGAAGTTAAAAATACGACAAATTATCCAACACCTGCAACAGCGTAATAGAGATTCTCTCAATTAATTACAACGGATTGCGTTAGGATCAAAATTGAAATTTACAATTTTGAAGTCGAATAAACCAGATGATCTCGGCGCATACCTCATTGTTGACTTAAGATTGTAAGCTGCTGGATAAATTCCAAAAATAAAAATTATTTTATGATGAGATTAGATCGGTGCGACAACAAAATATGGTTTATTATTATTAAATGTTTTTTTTTACGAAAATGTACGTAAGTCATAAGTAATATTGGTGGGTGAAATATTTTTGCGAATTACTCATGTGTAAACGGCAAAAAACATTACGTTATTTATAGTAAAATTGTTATTTTTAGACAATTGACAGATGTGTTTTGGGACTCATTTAAGAATAGATAGCCTATTTTCTCGAGTACACTTGGCATCTACTTTCTAATGACAACTATATAACAATTAAATCTAATTAGATGTTAAAAATTATATACTTAAAACAAAATGTTATAAAATAATTTCATAATTCAGTAGGAACGTTTTCAAACGAGATTGGAATGGGTACGATAAAAATTCGTACATTTTATTGCAGAAAAATAACTGACAACTGATTAAAAAAGTATGGCGCCATGTTTGTTTATATGCTAATGTAATTTATTGTCAGTCCTAAGTACATGATTTTACGAAACGGAGTTCACACTCAAATTTCCTTTTGCATTACAACTTTTAATGACTTACGAATGAAAAAACAAAACTGCTTTTTAACAACCAAATAACAAAAGTTTTACAAACCCTTTTATCAATTTCGGTTTCCATCACTTAACTTGATATCTACTATTTTTTAATCTTCTAAGAATTCTTAATCATTATCCTAATTGATTCATTTATTTTTAGTCCATAAGATCTGAACAACTTTTCTTTAAAACTAACAAAGTTCACTCTCGTTTTAAAAGCTATTATTTGAAAAATATTTTTGGGATACCATAAAATTTACTTAAATAAGAGGAAAACGTGACCGTACTTCAAAGAGCAAAAACGTCAAATTTCGGAAAACAGTAATCTTGAAACGATGAAAAGCAATAAATATATAAATATATTTACATAAAATACATGTAACTGACAATTACTATAATTTTAGGTTTTTACCAAGGTTAAGTTTTCTACGATCATAAACACAACGATGCAGGCTATTATATTATCACTTACTTTGATGTATGTACTTACATGTACGTGACTTCCTCAAATTTATTCTAAAATTATGTATTTTTAATGCAGTAAAATTATTTGAATAATCACTATCTACTGCCTTTATACCACAGAATTACAAATTTACTTTATTTTTTCGTTTAAAAACTATTCGTGTACCCTTAAGCATTGAAAGTTTCCCTATACAAATCATAAACCAGATAAAAGTTTAATCGCATTTTTATGCAACCGATACACCGACAAAACAACTAATAAAACATGTAAGCCACCTACTTTCATATCTTATCAGAGTGCGAACAAAAAACTAAATGTTTTTAAAATAAAAACGAGGTTTCCTATTATACACGTATAAACTCGAATGCATTTATATATAGAATTCTGGCAAAACCGTTTCAGATCTTTCGCGTTCTTAGTACAAAGCGATAGTGCTTGTTTCAGTAGTTCGAATTTTAAATTACGGCGTCGTATTATTCGTGTGTGCGAGGAGTGCTCGTTCGGTTAATAAGGGTTTTTTGCGTGTGAGTGCGCGAGTGATGTGTGTTGTGTTGCGTTCTCTAAAAGGATTACAAACAAAAAGGATTAATACGACGAGGAAAAGTAGGATCTTTCTTTGTGGACTAACTCGCCATGTATTTATAAAGTGTAAATACACGGACCTTTAAACTCTAACACAAATTCTCTGAAAATCGAGTTTGGTTAGGCTGTTGGATAGGGACTAGGTTAGGGACTTGGTTAGGGTTCCCCTCAAACATTCGACGGTCCAATTTCGCGAACGAAATTTTATCTTACGCGCGTTTTCGCATTTACAGTGGTTGGTGAAATACAGTGAAATATGAAGCGTAGGTATAGGTACACAATAATGCAAGCTCGCAGTCAACCGATGAATCTACGCTGTAAATTGGCTATAGAAGGAAATCAATGACGAGAAATACAAAGGAAATTCAAAGAAAAATTAATAAGTTTCTAATATTTTCTTATAGTTTGTTACAGACAAGTGGCAGTCGCAGCGGTAGCAGTGTTAACCTGCATTAAAACTAAATATTAGTAAAAACAACTTTATTTCAGGTTCTTAATTTTTTTTAATGTTTTTTGATTTTTTTAAATTTCCCTTATTTTCAGAGATTTTACCTTTTCAATGCATTCGTTTACGGATAAAAAACGGAATTTAAATTTTTAATTGTCGCAACAATTTAGACTGACAACGAGACAAAATATGAATAAGTACTAAAATTTTCAAAAATTAATACTTAACTTTTTTTTAAGAATAATCGAGTCAGTTATTAAAATGTAATTGTGGTTAGTTTACTTCTAGTTTATTATTAACAGGAGTGATTTATTTTATTTTAAATAAGTATTACAGATACAATAATATATATATATATATATATATATATATATATATTTTTTTTTTTTTAAACTATGTACTTAATACCTTATGTATTAGTACATAAGGTACATTAGTACTTGTTTAAAAATAAGTTTAATTTATTTGCACATATTTATACATATGCAAATGCTGGGAGGGGTGAATTTTGACTAACCCTGTATATTATAAAAATATAAAACTTCAGCAAAACACTATATTAAATATCGACTTTGAGGTAGCTTTAAAGTTCAGTTAATTAATTTTTATACTAACGATAATTAATAACTAATATAATTATATTAATAACTAATTATAATATACATGGTGATTCATAAATAATGCGAAAAACTTCCAGGGGCGATTCCTTGTCGAAAGTTAAAAGGGCCTTTCATATAATGTTTTTCCTAAAACGTCTTCTTTTGGAGTTACACTTCTCAAAAGAGGATGGGTAAAATTAAGTTTTCGTTTTATTTCTCAACTTGAAAAATGAAAAAAAATGATATTTAGTAGATCATTTTTACATACCAAAAGGTTTCCTGTAGTAATATTTTCAGTCATCTCCTATCTTCACAAGAAGGTGAAAATGTTGTTTTTTTTCAAGGCCTTTTTGAAAGCTCGCTTTATTTAGAACCTTTTTTGGCTCTTTCATTTTTTCCACAAGAGCTACAATTTTTTAGTAAAAAATAAAATAAGTGATCGTACACTAACTACAGTGAAACTTGGAACATATCGATATTTAGTGGTATTTTATTTGTTGAATAGCATTGTTTATTGTGAGTACTTGGTAACAACTGTTATAACTTTATTCAACTAAACATTCGTCTACATTGTAACATTTGTCATTAATTAATTCAAGAGCTACTACTTTTGAGAAACTACGAAAGCAAACATTTTAGTAAAAAACCTTGTATAAAAGGCCCCCCTTAATTTTCGACAAGGAATCGCTCCTTCAAATTTTTCGTATTATTTGTGAATCACCCTGTATATTATGTAGTTACATACATAAAATAAATGTTCATATATTTTTTAAGCTGTTAACAGCAAACTGAATTTGTGAAACCCGGTAAATTATATAACTACAGCCCCGTGCGGGTTGACTTTTATATATGTACTTTTATATACTAGGATCAAAAATATATACTTTCCTGTAAAATAGTGACCGAGTCCGACCTTTACAAAATAACAAAAAATGCTACTGTTGTAACACCAAATTAAATGTTTTTAATAAATCTTGAAATAGCTAATTTAAATGTAAGTAAGTATGTCATATTCTGCGACAATATTTTAGTAGGTACTAACAATCAAGCAAGGACGTGACGTACTAATTTTATAGGAAACGAACTTTATACAATCAAATCGCCATTTGCCAACTCGAAATGTTCGACTAAACAAGAATTCAAATTATAGAGATTCGATTGCAATCTTGCGCTAATGTTATGATCAATTAAATAATTCGAGTTAGAGAGAAATTTGAATTATAAAGATGTGTCGACTTGGAAGAGTTGACTGTACTATTTTAAATTTCAAGTACGATCAACGTACGGATAGCTTAACGAGCAAGATTTAATAAAACTTTGATACCTACGAATCTGTAAAATTAAACTAGAATAATTTATTTTTTAAACCAACCCAAGTATTTAATACCAAAAGCGCCATCGACTATTAATACTTATATAAACAAAACCTATTTTGACTAATAACAGAATCATTTCTCATCATACAAACAAAAATAGGTTATATAATAGTCATAAATAAAGTCGTAAGTTTAAAAATCAATAAATTAGGAAACCATGAGAAATAATTAGCTTAGTGGAAATTAACAAGGCAAGTATGCCTATAATTTGTTTATAAATGTCGACACTTTCGGTGATAAATCGTGAACGCTTTAACACCTACCATTTTATGTATTGAAATTTATAGCGAAACGGACGTGCCCAAGCGAATTTTTAGTATTTTTTTTTAGATAAATTGTCTTTACTACAACCTTTAAAATTCATATTTATGAAGTGTAAACGCGAAGTTCAATAAAATTAATTTTAAATGTAACCTATAACTATACTAACTCTTTTTTTATGCAATCAAGGTGCCTATAGAACACCTATTTTAAGCACCTTTTTAACAGTTTATTAAACTTATGAAACTCGGTCCATTTACATCGGATAATCGAGGTCATACTGTAGTACACACATAATAATATGATACTGGACTACCTATTATAAGTACCATTCAGTTTCAGATTGCAGAACCTAAATCGCACTTTCTGTATAAAGAAATAATAATACATGAACTGAACCAAGTACTTACTTGCTATCCGAGGTTGGTTACATGTCGTTTGTCTAAAACTTCCACACGATATCATGTCTTATGTGTTAAATCCTACAGTACTGTTGTGTAAGACTGTACTAAAATATTAGTAGGAACGGCAAGGATGTGAGATGCTTTGCAACTAAAACAGAACAGAAGCTTGTTTAGAGAAAAGCAAAAACGAGAACTCTCATTAACAATTATTAGTTATATTAATTGCAAACATATACGAGTTGTCAATAAGTAATAATTTGACTACAATAGTTAGAAGAATCGATGTAATCGAAATTATTTCTAATAAAAGGCGTTAATAACTATCAACACGATTAACATATTATTATTAAAAGTAATAAATAAGTTAGTATTAAATGTAAATAAGTTTAAAATGTTAATTTTTAAAAACATACCGAAACTGTACATTCAAAATACATACATATTTCAATTCGCAGTACTAGGTAAATACAAATACCATAAATTGTATTTATCCAAAAAAATATAATATTCAATTATTTTTTTATACATTACAATGATTTTTACACGCCATTCGTCATCATCATATAAAAGTCATTCAAATTTTATTGCTCATGATAAAGCTCAGTTTATTAAATATTTTTGATTTCTCGATATTTATTTTATTTTATCTACATATTTTTATTTACGCCTTCAAATGGCTGAGATAATATAATAAACGAATAGCAATCAAGATATGTCATAAAATGCGTATGACGTCATAAACAATAAAATTTGAACGACCTTTAAATACACAAATAAAAGATAACTATTCCGCAATAATAGACATTTATTTTATTTACAATAGATAACAGCTGTTTGTGGTGTAATTAAGTTCTCTATCCAGTTACATAATTATGCAATAAGTATCACTTAATGGCATTAAATACTTACTAAAATAAAATTATTTATTGGTTAAATTCCTAATAATCTGTATAAAAAAAAACACTGTAATTTATAGTTAATAATGCAAATCGGCTAGTTTAATTTCATTTTCTTTTGTTAAGTTCGTTAAGCATATTTAATTGTTAAAAGTCAAAGGTGATTTCGCTGCAATAAAAAGGGATTTGTTAAATTTATTATTGACTGTGAGATGAGATTACTGCCACTGGGGTTGTTGCTATACATATTAGTCATATTAAAAATAGTATTCATTCGTTGATCTTTTAATAAACAATCTTAAACATTAACAATTGTACCTATCTGTACTGCAAATAATGCCGTTAAAAATGCAATACATAATCATAATTATTATATTCCTTGTAATTTCGTGTAAATATACTCCACTCGTGAATTTTGTTGACACTTTATAATTAATAATTAATTAATGCGACAATACACTCGACATAAACTATATGTATATTTAATATAGAAAATATCGATATAGTCTGGGACACTCCGGGAAGACAGTTACTTATTTTTAGTCGGCGTATTCGTCTGATTGCAAGTTAAAGCAAATTCTACCGCAGGTACCTAATTAGTCGGATAATTTGTAGTTCTCGAACGTTATTTTATGATTTATAGCGGGAATGAATAATAAAATTAATACGGCAGTAGGTGTTAGAAATAAAAATTACAAAGCCGCTCCGAAAATAGTAGTAATTACAAAATACGTATTAATCGTTGTGGTGATACTGGTACTAACTCGTAGCAGTTTTAGCAACAGTCGCCGCTTATAACTCCGACTCTATTTAACAAAGTTGTTAGTCTTAGTTTAGCAGAACTGTTAAACAAAGACAGCATATTATCGACGTATTCAAGCTGTATTTTAAGAAAGACGTTACAATAGAAAATCGATATAACCTTTTCCTAACTCACGCGCTGTTCAATTTCCGTAAGCGAATTCTCGATTTTCCGAACTGTCTTCCGCGAGCGCCCCAGACTATATATACTCAAGATACCTATATTTAAAATATTTAAATACCTATATTTACCATCGCATACATACTGTATTTAATAAATAAAATGATAAAAAGATAGCCAAGTACCTACGTAGGTACCTATAAAAGCAGTTTCTAAAATTGCAACAGCTGATTTTAAATGTACTTATTACCGAAGAGGTGTGGTTGCGTCATAAAGAAATTCTAATCATAAAACGTGCATTTCACACCATTAAATTTACGGAAATAATGATGTCTAAAATACTACTGCACGCATACATCACGTAATTTACTACACACACACGTCGAAATAGAACGGAAACCAATTACGAAATTTCAGAACCAAAACTACTGAATTATTTGTTTTCTGATAATAGTTTTATTATTACAACATCCACGTCACTAAATAAGAAGAAAATGGGGACAAAACTTATTTTTAATAATTTACTAATCAAAAAATAGCTACCCATTGAATAATATTAGAACTAAATTAGTTAGATAACACCAAATTCTAACGAGTAAACGGTATAAAAATGAGACTATAGGTACTTATATCACTAACAGAAAGCAATTAATAAATATAGCGTGGCATCAGAAACTCTACTCTGTTCGCACACCAAACTGCAGATGAAATAAATGTCATAAACTTACCAAATTAAAAAGCTAAAAGTAGGTAGTTTACGACCTCAGCAGTAAATTTTAAAGTATATAACGTTTGTTAATATCTACATGAAAAGTAATTAAAACGAACCATCGAAAACATTAAATGTTTTAAACCATTCGATGTTTTAAAACTATCGAAAACATTATTCGTCGTTCAGGCCGACTCGAAAATTTTGTTCGCATATTTTGGTACGTAATTCGTTCTATGCTTCATCGACGGATTTTCCTTCTTTACAAGTGACCCTCGAAGCATGTTTTTATTTTATATTTCTGTAACTGTAGAAAAAAGGCTACGTATTTTGGTCTATGAACTATCAATAATCCTGGTCGTCAAATTCCTTGCTTACGTCTAAGGATAAGAGGCCCCCATATACACGGTACATTTTACAGCGCACATGTCACTTCGCGTTTTGTCTTCTGTCGTTTCTTGAATTTTAGCAGTTTTATAAAATGCGCACGTTTAACATTAAACTATATATTTTTATATTATTTAATAGTTAACATTATTGTTACTATAGATAACAATAATTTAGGTAAACGTTAATCTTATTGCTAGTTTAAACTGAAATTGAAAAACCGACCCATAATGCGTAATTAAACTACTAGGTGTATGTTATAAAATGCGTATATTATTTCTCATATACCGGGTGATTCAGTCAATATATCCCAAGCTATAATAACTCAACAGATTTTAGATATAAAAAGATGAATTTTTATGAAGGCAAATTTGGGTTAAAAATCTATGTTCTTCAGTTTTAAGAATCATTAAGGCGCATTTCAGTGCAACCAATCGCTGGGAAGCATTTCAAATGAGTCAATGCCGGGATTTCTGTTGCGCGACAACGAGTGGTTGCGATGCGGCCCGCTCCGCCCCGGCATAATGTACGCTTACCTCTGTATCACTTCCGGTTTCACCGTAAATGAAGTCAATTTTATTATTTTAAATAGAACGCTATATATTTTTTAATCTTATTAGAAAGGGATTTTTTTTGTTTTCAACGATATAAGCATCGACGTTTTTATTTCAACACCTTCTTATAAAAACTAACAAAATCGGATAAGTAGGTAACTGAATAATCAAATCCAGCAGGTAGCTTTGCTAATTTTGTTATGACAGTTGTCAATATAAACGTTGAAATTGATGAAACTACTTCATTTTAAGTACAGGTAATTGTTAATAAAAGTTGAAAATATCGCATACAATATTGAAGAAAAGCTAGAAAGAAATTAGGATACTGATATCAAACTAAAAAAACTATTTTAACTTATTAAATAAAATTTTGTTTCTTTTGTAACTATATTAACACTATCATACTTTTTGACTATGACTATAAAAATTAAATTTAAAACAAATACTGAATCTGTGGCTATCTGTCATAAAAAAACAAATTGTATCTTTTTGCTTAGGTAATTTGATTATTCAATTAGTTATCAGATTTTTATTAGTTTTTATAAGAAGAGGCGATGAAATAAAAACGACAATGTTTATGAAAAGAGAGAAAGATATATAGCGTTCTATTTAAAATAATAAAATTGACCTCATTTCCGGTGAAACCGGAAGCGATATAATGGTTTTTAAAATTGAAGAAAATACATTTTTAACCCAAATTTACCTATGCAAAAATTCATCTTTGTATCTCTAAAATCTGTTGAATTATTAACTTGGAACAAGTTAGGTAAATCACCCGGTATATTTACCTATTAATAATTATATAAATGCCGATTGTCGTAACAGTTTCAAATCCGTTTGTTCGTGTTAAGACTGACGTTAAATTAATCTACATTCAATTACAACGGAAATAAATTATTGTACTAATGATTAATTCCATACGAACTAAACTTATAATTTGTTAGGTAATTTGACGTTAATCTTAATAAGCGAAGATTGTTATAACAATGAAACACGAAGAGAAATCTAAACTTATTTTTCCTTACGATGTTAATTCTTATAAAAGTATATTGTCAACATAAAAATTAATTAAGTAGGTACATCACTTTAAACTAATTCGTGTCCTTACCTATAAGTTTTAAATATGAAGTAGACATAAACAAGCGCTATTTTTACATGATGGTTCTGGCCGCTCAATTATCGAACCAAATTGATTTTTATAGAAACCCATCGTTATAACGTCATTTTCGCTTACGTTTTGTAAGCGAATGGTTCGAGAACTGCGCCCCAGAATGTCGAGGAGATCCAATCCTGGGGTGTTGGATCGTAAAGGTGACACTTTAATCACGAATTCTCCGCATGCATTTGTTTACGTCTACTGCATGGATTCGGCGAATAGGGTATAGGTATACCTTATCTAAGCGACCTGGCAACACGTCATCAGTAAAAAATTACCAGATTGTTTATTTGTAATTCTGCTTAAAGTTGGAAAAATGACATGTTTTATCGATGATTTACGTGCACACATATTAGATGGAATAAAGAAAGACTACAATTTATTAGAACTGTAAAATTACGAGGCACGAGGTGACAGCATTGTGTGAAACATCATCATCTTCTAGTAAACCTTTTATTAATGATGTGAATTGCCAGACAGGTTGAATAGCCCGTATGTAATTAAGTTCAGCTAAATTATTTCCCTGTAACTTTTGAATTAAAAATACAGTAGGTATATGATCGATATCATGAACAAAATAAAAGTGTTCGAATGAGTGTTCTCACTAATAGTTTGTTCACGTAAACGAGAGGTTAATTTGACGCTTAAGATGATTACGATTCTATCGTAAAATTAATGTTTTACGCACTTAAATAGGTAGGTACTTTTTTATAACGAACATTTAACCAATACATTAATGTTTACATTTAATAAAAAAATATATATATATATATATATATATATATATATATCGAGGAGCTCAATTGAGAAGGCGTTTATTTAAATTTTGCAGAAAACGTTTAAAAATTCCGTTTTTTGCACAATTGAACGAAAATATGACACAAAATCAACACAAATCACGTAAAATCAAAACAAATTAAAAATCAAAAGAAATATATGCGCCCTAAATCTTAATTTGCACAAAAATGATTGTTAGATACGCTGGTTTTGCTTTTTATCTAATTTCTTTTAGTGATTGAACGTAGTTATAATCAATCCCACATTATTCTGCCCATTGAATTGAGGTGTTTAATGCATTTATTATACTGTTCGGAGCAACTTACTGTAGGGAAGACCGGGGCATATCGTTACAATTTTCAATTTTTGATCCATTACATTATTTTGAATAGAAATAAAAATAACGTATTACATCATTTAAAAGTTTAGAGGAATGTATGATTTAGCAAAAACAAACAATTTTTTCTTAAATTGCAAATTACATCAATGTGCCCCAAGGCGAGACTAGTTGTTACACATACGGGGAGTGCCCCGTATACATTGTATTGTTGCATATTGTTACAACCTATTGTTGTAACCCAACCCAACCCATACCCCGTATTGTTACATCGCATAAAAATCGACGACGACTTAAAAAAAACAACTAAATTATTGTAATACTTAAATTCCAAATGATAAAATAATATAAAATAAAAAGTTTTTTTATAAATCTTGCAGAGTTATAAAGTTTAATCCATGAGATTTTGCGGCTTTTCTGATTGAAGTATATTCGCATTTACCCCTTTGTATATATTTAACACTGGAACAAGCCATTTTCTATGCGAATAAAAAAACAAATAAACCTAATCGTTTAAAAGGACATTGGACGGGTTCAGTCGACCTCAGCGGCTGAATACGACAGCCATACGACAATTGCATGTGATTGGAAGGTTTAAATAAATAAACCAACCGTGTGCGTTGTCGTGTGGCGGTTCTCGGCCGCCGAAGTCCGCTGAATTCGCCCATTGTAACAATGCGCCCCGTTGCAATGTGTAACAACTAACCCCCGACTGTCGCCATTTCATATTCTACATCGCACCTAACGTAACAGAAATAGAAAAACCAAACTAAACAACTAGATGTCGTAATGTACGAACAGCATATTCCTTATTTGATTTTTTGCGCGTAACTGAAGCTTAAAGTTGAAAAAAATCTACCTAAAATCTCGGTAAAAACGCTCTTTCACTAGTTAAAGTCCATACGACTCACATTAATTAGAACCTGCGTGGAGGTGAGTAATTTGTATTGTGGAAAGGACGCTATTCCCATTAATCATGTCAGAAACTAAACTGCAACAGCTTTCCCTTGTAACGGCTAGCCCCGGGCTCCCTACTTACTGAGCATGTGCCTACATGTAGCATGTGCCGATTTGTAATATAATCCTGAAAAATACAGTCTCGCAAAATACATGTGTTACGTTAGGGAGAATAGGTTTATTCACGTTATACCGCCTTCAATGTTGTGTTTATTTTTTTTATTTGTTCACGTTATCCCGAATTTTCGTTAGCCGGCGTTCACAGTATGGCGCGTCTACTGTAACTTAAAATCGCTTTAAGCCTTCATTATCCGAAAACGAAACCCTAATGCCATCTACATTTTTAATTAAAAAAAAAAGTATTTATTACACACTTTGTACAATAGTTACAGTTAAGAATCGATCTTTTCATCTTCAGATAACTGTTAAAACAATTTTTTCCATAGAAAATATCCGTCAAATAAATCTATCCAAAGGTGAAAAGAACGGCCCTAAAAAAATTATCAAAACGTACGTATGACTTTTAGTCATAAAGCAGTCCATTGAGCCTAATATGTTCCTATTTCTAAATACACTACGGCACGGTAAAAAAATCAAAACCATTATAAAAAACGAAAACCACTATGACAGACAGTTAACCTCGTGGGCAACAGAAACATGACAATACGATAGTCCATATTTATAAAATGATTCAAAAATAACTTCTTATACTTATATTTTGGGATACCGTAGTCTATACTGATCACAGAACGTGTAAACTCTTTTCTAAGCAATCAGGTGAATTAAACAGTGGATTAATGTAAAGAGCTTTATCGTCACCACAAAACGCTATAATCTCAAATAAACACGACTTTTTAGCAGAAAATTGGAAATTTAATAATAAAATATTCAAGAATTCTGATTCCTATTGGCAAAAAGAAAATTCTGACGGTATTGTATTTTGTTGATAACTACAGCTCTTTTGTTACTGATTTTTGAAATTGATTTAATTTCGCACAGCATTGTTGGTGAAAAATTTTCATGTTCAATATTCACCATTAACGATACGAAAAATAGAGCTTTACAGTCAAATTCATAAACTAAACTCGTTCTTAACTGATACTCAAATACTTCTATTTTGTTTTTGATAACCAATAAAAGCATCAGTAATTCATGAATGTAATTGATGTATGAGACTAGAACGCGGTTTGATTATAAATTTGGGGCCTTAATAGAAATACTTCGCTCTTTCAGATCATCATTATCACAACCTATATGGTTATATGATTCGAAATAAATAACCTTACTTGGACATAAAACAGAATTAAACGATAAATTGCAAAAAAATACCCTAAAAATCTTTTTAGAAATAAAAACAAAAATTTTTAATTTTAAAGTAAGTACTTATTAATACTTTGATTAATACTACGATTAATACTTATTTAAAAATGTCATATTTTTTAGTTCCTAAACGAAAGATTTCCACTTATACTTTGTAAACAATCGCAAAACATTTTTTTTTCGGACAAAATCAAAACTAGTTTTTTTAATGCATTACACTACGTGACCGTAAAGTTTTGAATTCGCTGCCAAGATAGCGTGGGCGCCACAAAACATGTTTAGATTAAAATCGATTTTTGATCATCGTGAATCATTAGAGTAACTTGTCCCGCTGACCTGCTCAAAATTAAATCTAATCTCAAAGTTCGCTTCTATAAAATTATAGAATGAATAATAGTAGGGGGGAAATTGTCACCGAAAGAAAATCGTAAAAATAATACGTATTAAGGAAGAACTCCCGGCACCGCATAAAAGCGTAAAAAAGATCGGCGAATTTATTTTTATTGTGCAAGTTGTTTTTAAAATGTTTCAAACTAAAAATAAATGTTTCACATTTTCACATCGAGGACGATAATGTAGGCAACCCAATTTACAAGCGAACGTGTTACAGTATTAATTAGGGTTACCGTGCGCACCACCCCATTTGTTTTGGTAGAACAGAATTTAACTATTAAATTAGTATTAATTAGAAACAAAACAGGCCGTTGCATCTATTGTCACTTGATAAAAATATTTTCAGCGTGTTTATACCTAACAATTTGACAAGTAAATCCATTTCATTAAAAAAAAATCATGATATATGCAATACAGTGAAACATCTCTTAACCGACATCTCCAAATACTGGACACTTTTAAAAGTTTCGGCACTGTTTTGTTTCGCGTAATGTATTTCCTATTAGCACTTTTTTTTGGTACCGCGAGTGTCCCGTATTGAGAAGTTTCACTGTAATCACATTTTGCTCGAATGGTAGACGACAACTCTTAACAACAACATTCTCGTTAAACCAACTAAAACACAACATCGGTACATGACGTCTTCGGATTAAGATTGAAAGCGCGTTTAATCACCCACGAAATTAGCAATTTTCGATGAGAAGAGAATACTATTTAACAAATAAACGATTCGATAACGATTCTCTATATTTTAAAAATACGACTTTAAACTTTATTGCTCCACAGCGGTTGATTTTACTAGGAGAAAATGTTTAAAATTACGATCAAAACTTTTGGCCCTTTTGCAGATCGATGTTTATGGAAAATATTATGTCAAACATGTTAGGCAACGAAGGCAACGGCAACGGCAGAACCCATTGGCAATAGAACGAACAATTCAAGCGGCGTCGTTGACGCCGCCGTCGCTAACGCTATCTTAGGAAAGCTATTAATACCCGGCACACATTCCCAAATCGTGTCGGACAAACGCACCCGAAAAACTGTTACAACTACTGAAGGGCGTTGCCGTATGTTAAGCTTAGCTCTGGTTAAGATGTTAAATCACACAACATCGAAGGGTCGTAAGTAGTAATGTTATGTGGTGTATGTGTCGTGAAGGGTTGAGGAGGGTGTATAGCATTACCGTCGCAGTGTTTGCAGCGCTTGGCGCGAGGTTCTCCGAGTGCTCCCGTGCTCACGGGCATGTTCTAGCTGCAGCTCACACGCCACTTTGCTGCATTTTGCTGGCCGCCATTCCATGTCTGCAAAACATTCTTCACGACGCGGACAGACGCTAGGCGTCGGTGTTCACCAGCTTACTGGTGCCGAGCAATCGACTCGTATCAGGCGTAGCGACCGTTGCCGATGAAGTAATTTCGTCATTGCTTTGCTGAGCTTAGTGCGTTTTCCAAGGTTAATCGTGAAAGGTGGACTTGCCAATTGAACCAATTACCTTATCATTACTGTATACGTCGTAAACCCGAAATAAACTAATTAACCAGAATCATCATTAAACAACGTAGTAAAAATTACTTATCGTTAGTCGATTATCACAATTTTGAGAATAAAAAATAAATTGGCATTACATTCATTTTTTTTAAATACATCAGTTTTCTTGGAATGATCTTATCTTTATCTGTTTTGTTGTTCTATTACTCGCAATATAATCCAGCGTAATCTTTATAGCAAAAAAAAATGCATACGTCACACATTTCAATACATACATATATATATATCAACGTTATTTTGTGCCAAAATACTTCAAAGCATAAAACTTGATTTATAACAACTACAAATGATGAACACCTTATAAACAAATATAATGTGTTTTCTTACTGCTAGTTACTACGAATCGAACGACAAAACAATATCCTCAACACATCTTGAATATTAATAAACTTTATTGGCACGAGCGGCATCACTTCCGTATTACTCTATTTTTTCATTTAAATCAATATGCAATTATAAACGATTATTAACTTTTCTATGAAAATGTTTTGAAGTTCGCAAGAGATTCGACTACAAAACAACAAAACAGTTAGTTGTATGTGCAACAGTGTAGTTACCAATTAGTCAAGAGGCTGCTAACGCCTGTCCTGTTGGAAACTTTGCGTATTGGGTTTCTTTTTAAATATCAATAAGCGCGTGTCTTGTGATCGTTTTTATCTTCAGTACATGTCGAATCAGTTTGTTTTCAAAATGGTCGCAAAATTTGCTATAAAATAAAGCTCTTGTATTTGTACTTTGAATATAGAACAAAATTACTCGTTCACTTTAATGGAATGTTCCATTTGCTTTTCTTCCTCATCGGAAGAATTCATGTGTATTCATATTATTTGCCCCTAAAGCTTATAAAAATTGCAAAAATTGCATATTTATTGGTTTATTTATGGCTATGTACGCAAAAGAGGAAAAGAGGATCAGCTCTATTATTTATTTCCACAAACTACCCTAACATGAGTGAATGTAAAAAATAATAATTGAAGGCCGACGGTTTAATCATTCCCTAAAAATCACTCTTCAAAAAGTTTAAATTTTTTGTAATCGCCAATATTAAGTTTGGTATGAAATTTCGGGCATAAGGAGACAAAATACGAAAAATAACATGCGTGACAAAAATTTAATATGAAATTTGAAAAATAATAGTTTTAATTCCAGAGCTGTACGATAAACCATAAATGAAATACGACGTTTTCCGCAAACTTCTACAAACACGAACTTCCGGGATACGGCATGAAACAAAAACGACTGCTATTTTTAAACGAGTTAAGATACAATTAAAATATTTTGATTTTAAACTACCAACATATGAGTCATCATTAGCAAAAAAAATTTTTTTTTTAAATGGCCGAACAATTAGACTGGACCTCTTGGGGTGGATTGACCCTTAAATGATTAACATTCAAAAGCGGTAATTTCTAAATGGCACACCTTTTAGAAACTGAATGAAACAAATTTTACGAAAATCCATTCAGTATAACTGGGTTCCGCGATAAGACTAAACGGGGTTTAACCCTTTGAGGGTTTCACTCGGAGAGTATTTTAACATTTTCTCGCACCAAGTCAGCAATTATATAGATAATAATAATTTCTAATAAATTGATGGTTGCTATTTACCTGAATACATAAATTTATTGATAAAAATAAAAGTTTACATCTTATATGGTACTGTAAAGTGTGGTGGTTTTTTTTGTATAAATGTGTTATTATAACAATCTCCCGGATTAAACCCGTGCTTTCTTTCACAGGTGGCACAAATATAACTTGTCCTGCCCATCAGAATCATTGGGTTTAGAACATACCAAACGATCTTTATACCTTCAGATAATTGAAAAATTAAATGCGGAAAGTTTTCTAGGCGTTGCTCCATCACTAACGGATACCGACTCTAGTCGTACACGTGAACGAAAATCTCCAATTAATTCCATCAACAATTTCCCTCAAAACTGCAGATGCACGGTGGACGTTTTATTATTTCTGATTGGGCATTATTTGTATAATCTATGCAATTACAATAGCCGATTCAAATTGTTGCCATTTAAGCAAATTTGTTCGCATGCCAATCATACTGGCATTTCGAGTTAATAATATGGCAAAGATAATAATTATTTTATTGAAGTGTAAACTTCCACGTCGAATCACAAATAGAACCGATCAGATTAAACGAAGGATTAAATTATCTATGCGTTGTTTTCGAATAAGAAAGTAAACCAGGGGGTCATATCAACGCGATGTTCGTCTCGTGAAAAAACCCCATGTAAGATTGAAACTACATATGTATGTAAGTACATTCACTTGTACTTTTTCTTTCACTATGATGTGTACAATTAATTCTAAAAGTACCGACCAATGTACAAAAAACAAATACAGTAGTGTCCGGTTACAATGAACTACCACTAGACACCAAAAATGGTTCTTTATAACCGAAATTCATTATATCCAACAAAGCAGTAAATTAAAAAGAATAAATTCATATATCAACCAAAGATCGCAAATAGCACACTGGATCCACTAGACGTCCGTTTAATGAACATATTATGTCCACGGACATGAAATGGACTATTTAACGTTAGTTGATTGTCCGAAATGAACATCTACATAGGATATATTATGGACGTCCATTATATCCACTGCTTGTCCAGAACTGTGACTAATGGACCTAAAATGGATATCCAGTGGACGTCTTTAACGTGCAAGCAGGACATTCGTAGAATATCAAATGGACATCCTTGTGCTATTTGGGATGTGTTATGTATTAGAAATATTGAGTAAAAATTAACAATAAAATACTTACATGTTAAGTAAGTATGTACATGGTGATTTATAACTAGTGTAAAAATTTTGGCAACTTATCGAGGAAGATTATTCTGAGTAAGAAATGTTATACGAATATAGCTCCCATATCAATCAATTACTGAACTAGGAAGGATCAAAAGTTTTATTACAAGTAGCAAATTCATTAATTTAATATCTAGTTACCTACTATTGAAAAACAAAAAAGACAGTATGTCAAAAAACGCGAATTATTTATTGAAAAATCTCCAGATCTCAATCGTTTGGATTTTTACCAATGGGATCACTTAAAACAGCTTATCTTCAGTATTGAAATAAAATAATAAACGGTTAAACCAAATGATAACAAATTCGGTCGATCAAATTGGTCATAATAATGACGTGTGGGCGTTTATGACTGTGGCTCGATAACTCGCAGGTGTCAAGCTTGTATTTAAACTCGAGGAGCACATTTTGAACATTTGTTACAAGCCATACTTACACTATGTTTAAGATTGAAGTATGTATGTAAAAAGTTCATCATAAGTGATACATTGTGTGGTTCTAAGTAAAATGTGGTTTATTATATACGAAAGCGAAAAAAAATTACATTGAATTAAATGAACAAGTTATAATTATAAACGAGAGTTCATTATAACTGGGTTCATTATAATCGGTTACTACTGTAATGTTTTACATTGTTTATCGTTACTGTTTACAAAATTCTTTTATGATTTGTCGTTTTTCCTTCATTTTGATATTTGACCAAGTCAATAACAAAATTCTACAAACAATTACCGATATTTTTTCGATTTTTCTAAAACTTCACTTACAATAATGAATTTTCCAAACAATAATTTTCCCAAAATGTTGAATTATTTACAAAATAAACCCTCTTGAACTAGCAGTACATATTTACTAAACGATTTCATAAGAATTGTTTATCAAACAACATATTATTAAAATGAATGAAGCTTCGACTCATTGGGAACAATTTATCTTTTCACTACGGGGGCGGATCACAGTACATACTATGTTAAAAATACGGTCCACTAAGTCACAATATCAACCTCCTTTTCAACTATTAATAAATTGGGACTTACGGTTTTAATTAAAACATTTAAAACGTAAGTGGATGATGTGTTATATGATTCACGGAATAGATTTTCGAATTTCGCAACTGAAAGAAAACGTATGTAGGACGTCAAATGAAAAACAACAAGGATCTTAAGCGGTAAGGTAGGCTAACTTGGTACTCGCAATTACTACACTATAGACGAAATTTTTAAGATATAAACATTTTTTTTACATATACGGTGTGTCCACGGATGGACCTAACTATACTTATAAAGAATTTTGCTTAGTTTGAAAAGTCCTTAGCCATAGTCAGAATCTCGATATAACATACATGATTGTTTAAAAATAATGAAACATTAAATTGTTCGAGTCCAAATGAAAAATGTTAGATAGTAGAAGAGCCGATGACAATTTTTGGTACGTAATCGGGCAATGAATAAAGACGTATTCCCCATGAAACATGTGTGAAACACCTAAATGAAACGCGAAAGGTTTTAATCCTGTACTGATGGCAATAAAAGGGTTAATTTTTCTTTGCGCAATTATACGCACATGACAATGAGATGTCACGTCATAATAAAACTTTAAGTTCCTTCAAACTTTTTCCTACGACGCTCCGTTTCTGAGATATTCACCGCCAAAGTTGAAACATCAAAAGCATTTTTTTTTTTAATGACATTTTTATATTCCATTTGAATTTAATAATTTTCCGTATACAGGGTGAGTTAAGATAGTAACACCCCCTATTAGTTCGTTGAATATTCATATTTGAACAATACAAAACAAAAGATGTTCAGAATGATATGTAGTATATTATTGTACATTTGTTTTATCTCAATGGCCTAATGAGATTTGAACAGTAATACGCAACTTTTTATTTTTAAGTGACACCCTACATATTTTTTGCATTTTTTTGAAACAACAATCTTGTCTCTATACGGTGCTATAAAGATATTGTGGGGTTAGATGACAAAATTACACTGTTAAACACGATTAAAGTTGGAAAGCCTCCTATTTCGCAATATCATCTTTTCCAGAAAATGTTCATAAAACTTTTTATTAGTCGGTATTTTAGGTTTATAATTTATTTTGAAGTTATAATTTTTTATTTTTTAATAAAGTTTTATTTTAACTTGAGATTTCAGTTGATTTTTTTATATATTGATTATTAATTACATACTTTATTTACTTTGGGGGCGAATTAAATTTGTATAGGTCTGTTTTTTGTATTATTTTACAGTTTTATTATTAGCCATGAAATAAAATATTTAAAACATTTAATACGGTTTTATACTTAGTTTTCAGATTTTGTTTATGTGTGGAAACTGAAATAATGGTGCATTTACAATGACTAACGTTTGTTTATCGAAAAATTACTTATGTTAGTAGACATAATTTTTGTAATTGGCGAATCCAAATTGTGCCATTAAGAGAGCGAAACGTTTGTATTTAGAAAAATTTTCTGATAGAAGGCAACCAAGTAGAGAAGCTTTTCGAAATACTTTAAGGTTTCGTAAAACTGAAACAGAAACGCCAACAAAAAAAAAATTACACTTAACGAAAACGTTGAAGTAGATGTTTTGGCTGCAATAAACGTCCATCCGCATATTAATACGAGAAATTTATCGTCACAAACCGAAATTAATTCGCATTAAGAAACGCAAATTTCATCCCTTACCACTTCTGTCTTACGCAAGTCACAGACAACGATTATGTGAATCGAACAAATTTTTGCATTTGGTTAAAGGAAAACTTTTTATGTAAAATATTTTCGACGGACAAAGCCACATTCAAGAATAATGGTTCAGTTAATCAGCACAATCAGCAGTATTATGCAACAGAAAATCCAAATTGGAAGAGAAATGTTGATAATCAACTCGACACAAAAATAAGAATTAGAAATGCGTTAAGCACTATTACCGCTGAAATGTTAAACAGTGTTAGAAACAATCATGTTATGCGTTTACAAACTTGCATTGGTCAAAATGGAGATAATTTTGAACATTTAGCAAATTAGATTAGATTTTGTGTTTTCATTTGTTTTCATCCTTTTATTTTCACAAAATCAATTATTTCATTAATAAATACTTCCTGATTTTGTGGTTGTCAAATAAGATTACTAAATAGAACACTTTTCAACTTTGATCGTGTTTAACAGTGCAATTTTGTCATCTAACCCCACAATATTTTTATAACAACGTATAGAGAAAATATAGATCATTAAAAAAAATGCAAAAAATACGCAGGGTGTCATTTAAAAATAAAAAGTTACATGTTAATGTTCAAATCACATTAAGCCCTGAAATATAATAAATATACAATAATATAATTACATATCATTCTGAACATCTTTTATTGAACAAATATTTTTCCGATATGAATATTCAACGAACTAATAGAGGGGTGCTATTATCTCAACTCACCCAGTACATATAAGTAATAAATAAAGGACTTTAAAATGGTATACATAATAGGTATTTTGATATCACCTTTTGAAACCACTAACTTTTCTAATCCAAAAGTTTTCCAGAGGTTTAATTTTTTTAATTTTTAACTACATCGAAAAACCTGAAAACCTTTTAACTACAACCTAAACCTACCTTTACACTAGAAATTTGGGTGACAACTGACTCACGACCCCGAGCTTGGGACTCTTTCAAAACGGTATCTCCCCCCCCCCCCTGTAACCATCAAGTTTAGCACACCCGCTTAATCCGCTATTAATTACATTAGTTTTAAGAATTATAAGTTAAGTGATTACGTGTTTTTTTTCCGTTTCAAATACTTTGAATTTCAGGGCTAAGACCCGGTTTTCAATGACTTGTTAATTCCCTTAACCATTAATCAATCGCCAAAAAAAACAACTGTTTTAATAATCATTTCTATACTATAGTGATCTACTGATAGTCAAAATAATTAACGATTGGAAAAACAACATATCTACTCGTCTCATATTCATAACTAATTAATTAAATTAAATTGAATTTAAGAGAGTAAATATATATTTTCCGTAAATAAGTCGGAAACTGCAATTGTAGATTGCAATTATAAATCGTTTTTTTTATCGTTAGTAACGACTTTGAAAGGATGTATTGTAAATGTTTGATATTCTGTAACAAAAATGTATTAGTTTTGTAAGATAAGAAAAATAAGTTTTCACCTATTTTCTTAAAATCTATGAGGAATTTGTAACATATTTTTACATTTATAGAATCTGTATTGGTTTATCTATGGGCTAATGTGAATACAAATTGCAACTTCCCTTTAGTAATCTCACAATTTTAATATTTATAAACGTTTTATGATCACAGGTCATAGGTAAATATTTAAATAAACTTTTATTATTGTGGCTTATCGTGTTCTTACAATAAGCCCATCAATTAATTATAGATAAGTACACACTATCCCTATATTTGAACAACAAATACAATTAGATTAGAGAAAAAGTAGATTTACTGTGTATTTGATATCGTTTTTTTGAATTGAAAGATTGACCTTTTATGTACACCCGGTATTAAATTTTTTTAAACTTATAGGTAAATATGTAAGTACTTCGCCTTTTTTCTGCTTCTTTATAACTTCTCAAACCATTACGTTTGTCTTCAAGTTTTAAAATTTTAAAAAGTTTTATTTCTTAAGGTCGTTCCTACCTTTTAAAATGATGCGTACAAAAATGAAATTTCTAGGTTTATTGTTTTATTTGCAATAATTCGCATTGTTGTATATTACTTAAGGATGCATGTAATTATATATTTACGAAAAAAAAATTAATTAGTTTTAATAATAACGAAAATAGGTGGCCAATTTTTTGTCCGTCAACTCGGACATAAAATGACTTAATTTTTTTTGTAATTAAGTCATATCTATGAATATGAATATATATATATATATATATATATATATATATATATATATATATATATCTCATATGTATGACTTACTTACAAAAAAAATAAAATATAAGTCATTTTATGTCCGAGTTGACAAGTACAAAAAATTGAACACTTATTTTCGTTATTATTAAAAATAATTATTTTTTTTTCCGTAAATATATAATTACATGCATCCTTAAGTAATATACAACAATGCGAATTATTGCAAATAAAACAATAAACCTAGAAATTTCATTTTTGTACGCATCATTTTAAAAGGTAGGAACGACCTTAAGGAATGTGTAAAATAGAATTTGTGGAACACCCTATATAAAGTAGATACACTAAATTCACCAAATAACTCATTATAATTTTGTTTGTTCCAATAGACAACAAAAACATTTGATTTAACAATAAAAAATTAAATTGCAGTTTTCTAACTTGGTAATAAACTACAAAATAATAATCTTTAACATAATTACTGAATATATTAAGAGAATAACTAATACTTAAACGTAAAATAAATAATATTAAACCACCTTTAAATAAATCATACTTTCTAGGTTTGTTTTTTATGAAAAGCCAGTTTATATTTAATATTCTTGAGTAGGTTTAGAAATAACTAAGCTTGTGCAACAAACCCCAGTTGTTTTGTCAATCTGGTTATCTTCAAGTTCTTTGACCTCTTCCACCCTATTTGTAACAACATTAATTAATAGATTGTTTACAACGTTTTAGAATGTAACAATCGTCTTTTATGAGGTACTTATTAATAAACTGATAAATAAAAATAATGGGATGGGCATATTGACAATCAAAATATAAAACCCACGCAAGCAAATGATATAGTTTAATCTTGCTTATAAACTAATAATTAAGAATGCACATAAAATTAACTTTTGATTTATTAACAACCTACGTATCGATTCCGTTAAATAAGAACAATAAAAATTCTTTTCAGTTTCCTTATCAATTCACAGCAAAAATTACAATGCTTTAGCAAGTTTTCCATTTTTTTAATAATAAATGTTAAATAACAGTATTTAAAAAAAAATTGTCAATATTGAGAACGCCATACATCGACAAACCGGCTACGAAATCTTGGTAATCTTTCAAATTCGTAATTTTAACTATATTCTATTATTAGGTGCTGTAAGTTTCTACCTATTGGTAAAGAACACCCAAGAAAAGACAAATAGAAATATCATGTGTTCCCCTGTTCGGAGTGGGCGGATAGGGTGCATAGGTCTGCACGAGAATAAAATGCAATTGTAATACTTACATCATTTCCGGATTTACAGCACACTTTATAACACTAATTAATATTAACTACTACCAAGCAAAACCACAATAAATTAATCGAAATAAAACACAATCCGTCGTTATAAAAACTGATCAGTTAGTTGCCACCATTTTGAAACATTTAGTTTTAAACTTGATTACCAACACATGGAAGATAAACTAACTAAGTCATTTATTTCAAAATATTTACACTAACTTACGACTAAAATTTAAAAAAAAATGAATGTAAATAAAATTAATATAAATAATTTAATATAAATAAATACAATGGAGCCTAAGTTGCCATAATGACAAATCAAATAATAAAATTATGTTAAATGTGGTTGAGAATAGTAGAAAGCTCTAACTTCATCTATAGCTTTACACCATTCTAAAGCATAACCTTCCGGATCCTCCAAATAATAAGTACGATTAGGCTGGAACAGAAAGCAAACAATTAGATCATAACTACAATTATTAGAAAATGAACATTTAATTTACGTAACAAACTTTTGTTGCGGTGTTGCAAAATTTTCTTGTTCAATAAAAAATTCTACCCTTGTTATAAAACAGTTTAAAAGACACTGCTGAAATAAATTTTATGTAAAAAATTATTGTTCTGCTATTTTAAATAATAAACGTATAAATTTGTTTTTTAAATACTCCATGCCTGTGAAATAATGTGAAATCGATCATTATTCACACTGTGCCCTTCGTTTAATTCGCAGTTCGATAGCCAAATTGTCATCAATGACAAATTGAATTTATATGTAGTGCTATGATACTTCCTTTGATGTTATTCAACTATTTGCTAAAAATATGCATTTGAACATGATAGCTTCTCTTCGCAAGATAGCAAAAACCCCAAATTATCAAATTTTAGATCTTTACATTAATGTTAAGAGCTTTTCTAATTCAACAATGCCAATTTTTCAATTTCTTAAAACTTAATTTTTCTAAATGGGTTCTCAAAAAATACCGTATATCCCCAAATCCGAGCCGAGGTCTTTTGCTCGAAATTTCATATCGAAATCGGTAGTCGTCGTGCAATCACGTAACTCCACCTACAAAAAATGTTGACGGTCAGCGTAAACACAAAAAAGTAGGGGTCGTCAGGGTAGGTCCTGTATTCGGGGATATACGGCATATGGTCAATTTTTTCCTGGAGGAGACATCTAGTAAAAAATGAGCCATAAATACATAGTGTTAAAGCTCTAAGTAAAACGTAATGTTAAATTAACTTATTTTTATATTTTTGTTTACATATTAAACAAAAGATGATTTACTTTATTTTAACTTAAACCTTAACTTCGTGTACCCAAAGATCATTTTACTACAACTTTTAATAAATACCAAGATTTGAATTTAACGTGAGAATGACAAATGTATATTTGCTAAATAAATAAGTGGCCATGGACCATTTTAGGCAAAATGAAGTTTTAAAGTGAAGTCCACAGTTTCTATTAGAATGAAAACTACACTTACCCACTTATTCTACTGCCTAATTAATTACCTATAATAATGTCCAGCCAACACTATGTAAACCCTTTAACTATGCAAAAGAAAACAGATTTTTGCTTCTCCTATAAATTTTTATTATTGATTTAAAAGCACTTATGATTCTGATGTCTTCAATTTGTCTGTAAAGCAAAGTCTTGTCTTATCAATTGATAAGTGTCTATTGAGTCTTGCAAGGGGTTTGCTATCGTTTTGATAGGCACCATTAACATAGAATATGCATATTGGACCGTTTACAACAGTTCAATTTGTATTACTCGCCTGCATGCGACAAAATTCCCCCATCTGACTGGGAAACAACATTATCCAACTTCTTCTTATCTTGTTTCATTGACGTTTTCTTTACTGCATGCCTTAAGCCTCTTCAATTACAATTGTAATCTGCTTCTTCTCGTCATATTTACACAATGGAATCCTTATGGAATGCCCTGAACCTATTTCTCAATTGCCAAGTAAGAAAATGCCAATTCGTATAGAGTTTCGTTATTAATAATCGTTAATTATCGTTATTATTTCGTTATTAAGTTCAGAATACGCCGGTTCATTCACAAATAGAACTACAACATACACCAAGGGCTATCTATATTTTCATTTGAATGATGTCTATAACTTTGGTTAATAAATTTTTGCTTTATGACAATTAATGATCGTATAAGTACAAACTTTTATAAATAACAAAGGAACGTCGAATTCTTAACGAGTTAAAAATTTACAGTCATTTTCGTGAAAGAAATATAAATTTAAACTGAAGAAATATTATTCCCATTAAAATGGTGAAATAATAAATTTAAAAAGTACCAATTAGATAATTTTATTTATGATGAATTGTTTTTCCTTTGATAACCTCAGGCCTCGAGAATTTCCCAAGCTTGGGGAAAACCTCATTTTAATTCATTTAAAATTCGATAAACTATTTTAAATTAAATCTTTACTAGTAAATTTAATAACTAAGGCAAAAATACTTACAGTATGAACAAAAAATATCTTGAAATTCTTTGGTTCAGTACGTAATTCGGAACTCCAAGGAATCTCCCCCTTTAATACCATTGTGGCAGGATCGACGTAGTACAAATGCGGTCCACGAGTAAGCAACAACATCCGTCGGCGGGCAAACAACCCTTTTCGTTTCTCCACTAGTCCTTGTTTAACAATTAAATTTCCCTCAACCAAGTTATGCCATTTATCCGTCTTTTGAAGTTCCAACCTCCTTTCGATTTCAGCTGCTTCTAAATCAACTATACTCTTATTGCCTTCAGACTTTTTTCTAGTGACAGTAGGTTGACAAATCATATCCAACTGTAATTTTGAAGCCTTTTCGTTATCCAATCCCGGCTCAACATTGTCGGGAATTTGAGTGTTTCTTTCTGAAATGCTACTGCATCCTGGTAAATAAGGAACAATTTTAGGCGGTGGCCCTAAGTTATCCCAATCTAATCCGCTAAAAAAGTCATGTTGTCTTATGCTCACATAAGGTTTACCATCAGACGCACTTAAACGTTTATTGGGATTAACAACTAGCAGTTTTTCCACCAGATCTTTAGCGCTTTCATCAAAACCTTCAGGAAATTCGTATTCCAGTTTCAGAATTTTCTGAAAAATCAAATATTCGCTACCGGCACGAAATGGTGGCAGGCCAGAAACCATCTGATAAATTATACAACCTAACGCCCACAAGTCGGAAGCACACGTAGCCTCGGAGTCTTTCAATAATTCTGGACTTACGTATTGGGCAGTTCCGACAAAACTATTTCTTCTTCTCTTGTTATTCTCTTCTTCCTCATTTTTGTCTTCCGTCAATGTCAGTATCTTTGCACTGCCAAAATCCGTTATTAAAATGTGCCAATTTTCATCGAATAATATATTTTCAGGTTTCAAATCTCTATGAATTATTCCTCTAGAATTCAATTCTTCTAATGCTAGTACGAGTTCGGCAGCATAATACTTAGTACAAGTTATATCAAAAGATCCGTTTTTATTTATATGAGGTAAAAGTTCTCCGTTCTTCGCATAAGTTAAAACGAAATATAATCTTTCTGGATCTTGAAAAGTACAATACAATTTTACAAATCTAGCACAGCTCGTTTTGCTGCCAGATAGTATCTGCAACACCTTTTTTTCCCTTAACACGTATTCCATCTTCTTTTCTCGTATTATGTGTCGTTTATCTAATACTTTTACTATAACAACAAAACAATGTAATTTTGAATTATAAAATCTAAAAAGTACTTACTGGCAAATTCTTTATTAGTGTGTATATCTTTAGCTAAATATACAGTGCTAAAGCTGCCTTCCCCGATCACTTTTCCAAATATAAAATCGGAAGACGACCTCTTCCTCGTAGTATCATCTGTCGGAGGTGGTGTCATCATTTACCGTGGTCAATTCAACTAAAAAGCCAGTACGCCACAAAATCTAATTACATCAATTAGTTTAAGCGAGACGTTGATCAAAACAAATACGATGTCGATCTAATTGCTACAAAAGTGAATGTTACCCAGAAATTAAACTGCTGTCCATTATATACCTATTTATTTTCTTAGAAGCACCTGCGGTAAATTGAATAAGTTACGTCATTTAATCTACGTCACTGATAATGTTTGAATTTCAAAACTCCACGAATCGTGACGTAAATATTATGAGTTTGATGAACTTGAAGGTGCTAAAATGTAGTTCTATTGCCTACTCGATTATGCAGTTTATTGTTTAGGTACTTTAAAATTTTATAGACGATACACACGTTTTGAAATAAACATCGATATTAACATCTTACTTTCTTTTTTTTTTCACACGATTGTAGAAAGTTTCCTAACCCACCAAGAACGAACGTTAATCAATTGATTTCCACACATATTCGGCGATGACAAAGCAGTATTGCCACGTTTATATATTTTCGCCATTTTTAAGGTATACGTGAGGTCCTTTTTAAAATGTTTAATCTTAATCAACAAACGTCATTTCATTATTTATAGTAATGTACATACTTATGCACCAATACGAATTTTGATTATATACATTTTATTTAGGTTTCCTCGTCTAACAATAAGTTGTAAATTTTGAAAATGCAATTGTCGAGATTATCTCGAGATTTATTGGATTTAGAAGAAGATTTTAAATACAATTTATCGCTTTTAAAAACTAAAGAAGCCGAGATTGAAAGGTTGATTATACTTATACTTAAGCACCCACTTCTTTTTTAATTGTTTTCTACATTATATATATTTTCCAGATGCAGTAACGTAAATAAATTGTTAGAGCAAACATTAAAATTAAAGATGAACGAAACGAAAGAAGTACGTGATGAACTCGCAATGGTAAAAGAAGCGTTTGAGGAATGCCAAAAAAAGACAAAGAAAGAAAAGGAATTGTACAAAGAAACAGTGGAAAAATTAACTAATCAATTAGGAGAAGTAACGCATAAATTTCAAAAACGTTTCGAAACTCTTTCCGTTGATCACGGGAGGAAAGAAGAGGAACTGCAAAAGTGCTATTCGAGTTCGTTATGTCAAAAAGAGGAAACTTATCTAAGCAATCTTCGTGTTATAGAAGAACGTATAGAAGAAAAGGAACATGAAGTAAGTTTATCAACTCGAAAATTATGTTTTCCTAAAAATCATTTATTTATATAATTATTTTATTTAGACGTCAAAGATAAAAGCCCAGTTCCAAAATGTTAACGACGAAAATTCTTTACTAAATGAAAAAATCAAACATTTAGAAACCGAATTGCACGTGTATAAATCTGATTTTGCTTCGCTACAATCTTCTAATAACAAATTAAATGCAGAAATACTATGCTGGAAAAGTAACTGCGTTTCTTTGGAAAACAGATTCCATCAAATTAAACTTGATAACGAAAATCTCAATGAAAACTTACGTAACAGAAAAGAAAATTTTAAGACCGTAATACAAGAAAATGAAGACTTTAAACAGAAAATTGTAGAAAACGAAAAATTAACGCGCGATTTAAATTTCAACAACGACTTGCTCGTTAACAAAAATAAGGAATTAGAACGCAAAATTAATAACATGAAAGGAATTTTGGATGGAGATCATTGCAACATAACATCTCACAGCAACCACGATTCTATCTTGCAACAAAATGTCATTTTAAAAAATTTGGTTAAAGAAATGCGAAAGGAAAGAGAAAAATTTAACACGCGACATGAAATTGTTGAGCTGAAAGTTAAAAAAGTCGAAAATTTAACAAAACTTTTAAAATTTCGGGTTTTTCAAAATATGGAGAACGACATTTCAGCAACAATTAATCCATAGACGGGACATTTTCGAAGAATATGTTCAAAATCGATCCTGGAACGTTATTCCAGCTAACTATATATAGAGTTATTTTAAACGAACGTTATAAATAAAACTGAATCCACATTGATAGATTAATGAATCACTCTTCGTTCGGTTCATTGATGAATTTTTCGACTAGGGCCCTATTTATACGGTTTGTGATGGGGCCACTTCGTAAATATAAATTATTAAGAAAAAAATGCAACCATGGTATCAAACTTAATCCTTTTATGATAGATATAGAAAAGATTAAATACGGTCCTGGTTTTTGTGACAGTGTCCCCAACATTTTATTAATATTAATAACCATTGTCGAATATTCAAAGTCTCCATATCAATAAATAATAACCTATAAAGTGTTTCAATAAATTTATGAAAGTAAACATTAAAAGTATTACTTATTATTAGAGATGGGGGATGTGGATCTCTTATTTTTCGATACATTTGCTCACGAAAATAGCGAGGTAACTGAAAAAGTTTAAAGTCTGTGTAGTTAATAAAATTCTGTCTATTACAGGAACTTAATTTAGATTTGGTTCAATTTCCAAAACCAGTATATGTAACAGAGGTTAGAATTATACCTTTAGGAGCAAGAGTACAAGCAGATTTTCCTGGCGGCGTTAGATTGGGAGCTACAAATCCAAGCCAGTTTTCCATAGAATTCTTTGTTAACGACTTGGGGAAACCTGGTGCAAGCACATTCGAAAGCCTTGGAGGATTTGAATATAATCAAAATGATTGTATTAACTTGGAATGCGCGCCCAATGATTCCATTCGTAAAATCCCAACCGATGGCTTGGTTCTTCGAGGTAATTGCAACACATATTTGTATATATATATATATATGACTTTCACGTTAGTAATTATCTGCAGGTTGGTATACGACCATTACGCTCGCCGTATATGGGATATTAACGGTCAATTTATCAGAACAAATAATACAACCAGTAGCACCCCCAAATATACCTCCACAAACAAACACCTTGCCGGACGTGCAACAAATTATTCCAGTTACGGCAATTGAAAATGAATGGCCACAAGAAAATATGCAGCCAGTTCCCATTGAATATAACACCCATCAGCCAACAGTTGCATATGCACAAACTTATGCACCGACTGACCAGTTCCCACAAGAATATCCGGATTATTATGCCGAAGTGCCAAAAGATCCTAGGAGTTACAACACGCCAGAGTCAGATTGGGATAATAAAAGTAGAGGGCGTTCTGTCGAACACGATCGAGATCGTGATGGTAGAGATCACCTGAAAGATGTCGATAGATATCCGGTAATTAATTGTGACCCTATTTTTTTGAAATCATATTTATCTCTTAAAATTTTCAAGTTACAAATTATTTTTATTGCTATTCAAACATAAAAGTATAAATTCTATTAAGGTGAAATATTTTATTTTGTAGAAAACTGGTAGTTTAGAACACGAGCATACACGTTTAGAATCTGATCGACGAGATAGAGACAGACATTATTCACATACTCATAGTCAAGATGGGGATAGGCCCCGAGAATACAGAGAATCAAGTCGAGATAGAGATCGCAATTGGGAACTGGAACGTAATAAAAGCTTCGACTACAGAGACCACCCGGATAAAGAGTGGGACCGTGATCGTGATAGAGACAGAGATCGTGATCGCAATTACAAGCATCAAGACAATTACCGACGGCCGTATGCTCGTGATGATAGAGAAGATAGCAGAAAAAGACCTAGAACTCCACCCGTGACATCCTCTAGACCTCATACGCCGCACACTCATAAGGAATTATCACCAGAAGGTGAAGAATTCTCAGAAGATTATGCCGAAAAACAAAGACGAAATGACAGCCAAGTTGGCAGTCAGACTTACAATAAAGGTTATACGGAAAAAAGTTCGCCCAAAGAAAATCGAGAAATTCATTCCCCAGTGAACGACGAAACGACGCACATGGATGTCGAAGAATTCGAACCTATTTTAAGTGACGAAGATATTCTCGACGATTCGGAACATTTACAGGATTTGGATTATGATTATACCGCTTATACGAATAATGATGATTTAATAAAGTTATTTGTTCCTGGTTCGACGCCGTTACAAAAACACAATAGGGCAGAAATGTTTAGCATAACAAATGAAAAACTCGAGGTCACCGATCATTTGCAATCAGTAATTAATCTTACCGACGATTTCTTCAGGTACGTTTAAACATTTTACATGAAATGTACGTTTTGAATGAAACTTCAATTTTTTTTGTCTTTTAATGCAATATCATCCCCAAAATATTTAATCGTAAATTATTGGAGTAAATTACCTGTATATAAAAGTGTATTTAAGATTCCATTATCCCAGGAGCGTTCGAAGATAACTAAAAAGCAAGTAAAAATTTATAGATTGAAGAAGTTCGTTTAAAAACAAATTTTTCTAAAATTAAATACTTTCCTTCATAATTTTGTAATGTGTAAATAATCATGTACTTTTTTATACTACTCTGCTCATACTAATAACATAAGATCTATATTATACGCTAATTTCCAATTTTAGGACTAGCATCACCAAATACAGCTTTGCAGAATTTAACAAATTAAATACGGAAATCAAAGAAGAGTTCATACACCTTTGCGAAAAAATTGTATCGACAATTGGAGGAATCGAACATTTCTGCAACATTATAAAACTGTACGAAACAACGAAAGATTTAAATTGCACAATATCCGATGACTCTTACAAAGACATAATTGCACAAACCACATACATAGTAGAAACGTTGATGGAATGGATAAAGATTGCTTTAAATTTTGAAATGGCAAATATGCAAATACAGCCTGCATACAAAATTAGACACATAAAGTGTGGAGTACGTCTTACAGATTGGTGCAGTAACAGTATACATTTTATACAGCTACTTTGGAAAGACGATTATTACATTCATAAAGAGCTTCTGGCCTTATATAATCAGGAGTACATGGCACTGTCTATAAAGCTGATGATTCTACATGCCCTCGACACCTACCTGTTACATAAAGAAACTACGGAAAATTTTATTTTCGGAAGATGTTTAAATGATACTTTTAAAAATTCAAAAGAAAACGGCTGTATCGGATCAATCCCATTTTTTGAGGAAAATGGATACAAAATATTAGTGAAAATACTCCATAAAAATTCTTCGGTTCGCCTTAAATTCTCCTTACAATCCATTTTAAAAAAATTAAATACTTTCGAAGTACTTTATAAACTTCATTGTGTTGTATCAAAATTACGTCATACAGCTTCCACCAATTCGAAAATCCTTTGCGAACACATAAATTTTATTATAAAATCTTTAAACGAAATTTTAGAAACTTACAGAAATGGACTGTTTATTGTATCACAACCGAAGAGGTTTCTTCCGGTTTCGGCACAGTTTGAAATAAACCGCAACGAAACTAAGAATATATATATAAAAATATTTGAAATGAATAACCTATTAGAGTGTTTTATATTACTTTTGGCACTTCCGAGTACATTAAATTTATCGTCTGTAACAACGCCCATATTTGAATTATTATCCGATCTACTAAACGATCAAGATGGTTTAGAATATTTATACAACAATTGTGAGAGCGTTAACATCTTATTAAAATGTTTATTACAAAATGAAGACATAATTCAGTATTCGTTGTCCTACCCTGCTGAAGTTAAAGCGCACACTTTGGGCTTGAAAATTGCTTACGAAGTACAATGTCGATATTACATCGATTGTTTGTTCGACATAAGTCAAGGTAGTAAACTTGACTGTGATGCAACTGAAATTTTAAATAATCTTCATGGCTTGTATTGTTTGACATTTTCGAACATCGGCAAAAATGCTTGTATTCGAGTTTTAGGGTTCAACAATAACATAAAATGTTTACTTCAATTTCTCGATGTGATAAATGTGAAAGACATACCAGATCAACAATTAGCAAAAATTAAAAAGTCGCCTGGCATGAATTATATTATCGACCTCGTTTGTTTTACAGTTATGTGCAATTCAAATATTATTTTTATCGAAAGCCACGTAAAACAACTTCTGCTTATTATTAATCAACAGGAGTTGTTCGAAACATCTACAATCATGAAAATTAATGAATTTTCCTCGTACATTAAACCTATCGAAAATATCAACACATCAATTTATGATAATGTAAACGTTATCGTCGAAATGATACTCAAACATATGGACACCGTTACAGTATATCCGGGGCAACTGATCACATGCTTACGAATACTTCATCATCTAGGCATATCGCAACACGAAAATAAATTTCCGGTCATAGAAAATCCTTTAAATAATTATCTGGAATTGAAATACAAACATGTAATTATTCAACTATTTTCTTTGGACGGAGTATCAATTTTAACCAAAATCCTACAGAAGATTTGTGAATTTTACGAACAGCCCAGTTTGCACGTAGCAATACTGAGTTCAAATCAAGGTGTGCACGTTGTAAACACAATACAACCCTGTATAGATCTCTTGAAACAAATGCTAACGTACGTGATTCAGTGCAGAAATACAAACTTTAAAGACTTAACTACTGTACCTATATTATTACAAACTTACAATCTACTACGTACATTTCCAAGTACCTCGCTCGTGTTCACCGAATCGAGAAAATTATGTAAAAAAATTATAGACACCCTATTGGTATACACGCAACCAATTTCTGACGAAATCAATGAAAAAGATTCATTAAATAAGACACTGTGGACACTAATGTGCGGAGAAGTAATAAAATATGTAAATTTTGCACCGTACACGTTTATATCTGGATTGTTGATTTTTTCGGAATTATTGCCATTACCCTTACCTCTACAAACCCGAGAAACCCTTACATCTGAAGAAACTGCATGGGCAATAAACTTGAGAAAACTGTGGTCGGCACATTTACATTGTTACAGTTCCAATGTACAGGAATTAATTAACAGACTCAGCACTTCTACTCATCAGCCACTTTTAAACTTGTTACGCAAAGTCTGTATACAATTGGCAGATTTGGCAGCGAATTCTGCCATCATGATTGCCAGAGGAATTCTGGACACCATTCACTCTGCTCTGATTTTAGAAGATGACAACATTCCACAGCCATGTAACAGTAACATAGCGAGATTGTTGAATCTTCTAGCTTGTCTTGTTACTCATAGTTCATTAAAATGTGCCGTTCTTCATCTATTACAATTCAATAATTCGTTCACTTTTAAAGGAGACGAGAAATATTCAGTTTTAATACCGACCTTTGCTAAAATTTTGGCGATTAATAGCGATGTAAATTCGCATATTCAAGCACAGGAATGCATTTTAAGTATCGTTCAAAGTGTATGTGACACAGAAATTACTTTATTACAAAATTCGATGGAAAAAAATGAAGTTACGCCCGAAATTTACTTGGCCAATTCCTTGCCCACCAAAGAAAACCTTCTGCTATTTATTACGATGATGGTGGATCATTTAATGGTGGACAATTCATTTGTAACTTACTTACCGATCATGAGAACGCTTTTGCTGTTAACGGAACACGATTATGGTTTTTATCTTTTAAAGGAGTATTTGAATAAGAAAGATGAACCGCTCTTGAAACTGTTAATTAAATTGAACAAAAGTTTTTCAAAGGAAAACGAAGAATGCTTATCCACTATAACCAGTTTTGTGGAATTTCTACGAGTCTGCTTGAACACCAGAAGAAATATCCGACTCTTTAATCGTTAGAACTATTAAAATGTCTCCAAATGAAGTTCAGGCTTTAATCGGATGGAATTCTGTGGATGCAACACAACATCCCCTTTATCAATTAGAAAGTTTATTAAAAGTAAGTTGCGATTTTAAAACCTTAATAATGTAAAGAATGATTAAAAATTTCAGAAAACCATCGAAGAAGATAAAACATTTGAAAGTTATCTACTTGAAAGTGTTACAAATATTATAAATTTAATTAAGGATGATAGTAATAATGAACAGAAAGATTCATGTACCGAACCTGTTCTTCCGGCGCCGGTACCTCTTTTAGTTCAGTTTGCTGGTCGATCTGTTTTTACACTCTCGGATAATATCGACGAGCAGCTTACTTCGATCTACTGGCTTTCTGCACCTTCCGACGAAACATCTGGAGATAGCGACAACGTAAGTAGTACGTTACTAATTATCATAGAATCGTTTGAAAGTTGGAAATTTAAAAAGATATGAATTAAGTACGTATAAAATTTACTTTTAAGGTTACTTGTGACATCAATGAAGTGTGCCGACTAAATTTACCTACAGAAATTAATCTTATTCGAGAAGTTGAAAAACTGTGTCGTATTTATTCTTCTAGTAACGTCGAACAAAATGATGTTAAAATAAAACAAGGAGAGCAAAAAGATAAAGGCAAAAAGTCGTTTGGTAATGAAACTTAATTAAAAAAAAAAAAGGGTTAACTTTTTAATTATGAATTTAGTGACGCCAATGGCTCGGCGTGGATTCCCTCGTACCATACAAGTTAGAACAGATTTATTCCGATCCAGGCCGCCAAATACATCTCGTCCACCATCGTTGCATGTAGATGATTTTGTAGCTCTTGAAACGTGCGGTGCTCAACCTACAGGTCCTACGGGCTATAATAAAATCAGTAGAGAGTTGTTGGCGTCATCGCGAGCAACTAGGGGTGCACGTGGACGACCCTTTGTTAATTCCGAAAGAACCCTTCAGTATCGACAAATGTAACAATCCAGATGAATAATAAAAAAAGAGCATGGTTAAAATAATTTTGTTTTAGGTCGTGGTGGAATGCTGGATTAGGACGACGGCCGTATTAGTAAACGTCAAGTTTAGGTGTACTTGTTTTTTTTTTACAAAAATAATGGAATTTCTCGTTTTATTAGAGATAAAAACTTTTCCTTTTTTTTAATTGTAATCATAAATGAAACTTTTAGATGTATTTAAATATTGAATAAAATTGATTTTTCCTTCCAAAATCGTGTATAATCAATTGGAAAGGGGTTTAATAGGAAGTTTTTGTGTATTATGTACTAAGGTTGCACTAATTTTTTACAACTCCAGAGGCGCTTTTAGCTGCAAATATGCAAATTTGTACTATTGTATCTACAATTCCAAAAACTGCCTTTTGTATCCGGCAAAAATGTCTCTGAAATTAGCTTAAGACTTGTTAAAATGGAAGTAAACAGCTTGTTGGAATTTCCCAAGGTACATGTTGAACCAAATGTTCAAATGACATTTTCAGTATGCTACCTGTTATTTAAATAACACCCTATTTGTGCAATGTTTCATGTAAATAATTCAATTTTCTGGAATAGGCTATTATTTCCAAAATTAATTCAAATATAGAAATATGACAAAGACGTTAAAAGTATGATTTAAGTCGACACGTTCTTCATATTTTCATACTATATAGAAAAAACGTTACATTTTATTTAGTCACCTTTATGTAAAATATAAAATGTATAAATCAACAAAGTTCCTACAACAGCAAAACTAAAAAATCCACATATTCCAAGTATAACCACTGGAGACGAATACTTCGAAAAAGAATTTTTAGACAAAGGCAATAGTGGTAAAATCATTAAATGAATGAACATGTATCCCAATAAAGTACAACTTAACACCAAACCTGTTATACCTAAATTACGATCGTTTCTAAACATTTTTAATTATTCGTCAAAATACTCTGCCTCAAATTTTGCAAAATCTTCTTCAGTAAATACTGTTTCTTCGATTTTCTTTTCATTTGAATTTAATGGACGGGCCTTCGTGTTACTGCTCTCTTTATAATCTAAAATTACAGATTAGTACAGAAATAATTTTTAAAAGTTCAACACAAACCTGTTCGGTTACATTATTATCTAAATCCACAGTACAGATTTCTTGGATTAACTTTAATTTTTCTAGGTTTTCTTTCAATATTTGTTCTTTGCTTTTGTATGCCTTTCGAACGTCGGAAATGGTTAGTTTGGTTTCGTTCTTCAACAATTCTACTTTTGCTGTAAGGGTATGCGTAAGTTTTAATTAATTTGTTAAAAGTTATTACCTTTTTGTCCTCTGCGATTTATTCTTTTGATAATTTTATGATTTTCAGGTATTAGATTTTTAATACTTTTCTTTTTTGGAGCTAAAACGTATGTCAATTTTAATGAATATTAATACTACATAATTAAAGATTATCGAACCTTTTTTGGTATTGTAATCTTCGTCGACGATTGCTAAACTTTTCCTAACCAACGAAGCAGACATATTAAATTTATAAATTTAAAATTATTGTAGTAGCCATATTGAATTGACAGTGTTTAGAGTATAACCAACTTTATATAATTATTTTCCCTATCGTATGGATTTCCCAAAATAACGGTTATCATACTGTTACGTTCGTTGTCATTGATATTAAAATTAAAGTAACGTCAAATTTGTTTTAATATTTATTAAATTATAAATTAATTTTAATTAAAAAAATATATCAATCAAAATTTTAGTATAATATCTACGTAATATGTAATAATTGAATATATTTTTAATCGATCTCCATAAATTGCACATACCATATTTGATGAAGAAATATTACATTACAATATATTGTTTAAAAAATTAAAGTACGACCCAAGTGTTACCAAAGAGGTGGAAATAAGCGCTAGTTTATTTTTAAACTTCGCACGTTCAGTTTTAGTTGCCAAGTAGTTGTTGGCGCAGTAAGTTGCGAGATAATTTTCATACAATAGCAATTAAAGGAGTCGCGGAAAAACAGGTTTAAAGCAATCTTCGAAAATGTCGACACGTTTTTTATTTCCCATCATAAATCGAGCACGTTTTAGAGTGCGCCGATATACGTTTACGTCACTTCTGGAAAAATCAACTGATGCCAGTTGTGGAGTACGTTCGAAAGTAGCCGTCCGCACCATGGCATCGAAACACACACTAACTTTGGAAAATTTAAATCCAAATGTAAAGATAATGGAATATGCGGTCCGCGGACCGCTACTTATCAGAGCCGGAGAAATAGAAAAGGAACTGGAAAAGGTAATCATTTATCTATTTGAAAACATATTGTCAATTTTTTATGACTATTATTAATGTCTTGTTGGCTTAATTTCATTTCTATCAAAAAGCGCGAGAAATTAAACTTTTTCAAAACGTTTTTACTTATAAAAATTAAAGCATACCACCAATGGCTTTTATTGATTTTCTGGAAACCATTTTAAACTTTATTTTATTATATAATATCCCATACAATGATTTTACAACTCTTATTTAATTTTAAGTAAACAATTCCGTTAGTGTAGATTTACAATTAAATCATTTTACAAGATTTCAAATAGAAAATGTATTATAGGTACTACACAAGTTACTTTTTAATCAAATTTAAATTGCTGTCATATTTTAGGGTGTAGAAAAACCGTTTAAGGAAGTTACAAAAGCAAATATTGGAGATTGCCATGCTATGGGACAAGTTCCAATTACATTTATTCGCCAAGTGCTAGCTCTTATAAGTTATCCTATCTTATTGGACGACCCAAAATTTCCGGAAGATGCTAAACGGAGAGCAATGAATATTTTAGAGGCATGCAGGGGTAATTCAGTAGGATCGTACACAGACTCGTCTGGTCTCGAAATCGTTCGCAAACATGTAGCTCAATACATTGAAAAGCGCGATGAGGGAATCCCTTGTGATTGGCAGAACATTGCTCTTTGCGGAGGTAAATAATTAATATTATTAATAATTAAGAAATATATTTTATTCGTCCCAATTAGTTTAACCATTAGAGGATTCTGCTAAAGTTAATATATATTAAATTATATATAAATTTTTAAAGGTGCCAGCGATGGTATCAAGACCCTTTTGAAGATGTTAATAAATAATGTGAATGGAAAACCTTCAGGTGTAATGACCCCTATACCTCAGTACCCTCTTTATTCTGCTAGTTTAGCCGAATTCGGTATGAAACAAATAGGATATTACTTGGACGAATCTAAAGGATGGGCGTTAGACATTGTCGAATTAGAGGTAGACGAGACCAAAATATGTATTACTACATTTTCTTGATGCAACTGTGCTTACAGCGATCAATAACTGAAGCCCGCAAAACTTGTAACCCCAGAGCTATTGTCGTTATCAATCCTGGCAATCCAACTGGTCAAGTTTTAAGTAGAGAAAATATCGAAGGAGTCATCAAGTTTGCTCATAAAGAAAAACTTTTCCTTCTAGCAGATGAAGTTTATCAAGATAATGTTTATGCGGAAGGTTCGGAATTCCATTCATTTAAAAGGGTATTTCCAATTTGTTTTTCGTATGTACCACTGTTATTTTAATTTGGTTTAGGTTCTAATGGAAATGGGAGAACCATACTGTAACATGGAATTGACAAGTTTCATGTCATGTTCTAAAGGCTACATGGGAGAATGTGGCTTGCGCGGGGGCTATTCTGAAATCGTTAACATGTCCCCTGAAGTAAAAAAGATGTATTTGAAATGCATTAGTGCCATGTTGTGTCCATCGGTTCTGGGCCAAGCCTGCATGTACATAGTCGTACACCCACCAGAAGAGGACGAACCAAGTTATTTGAGGTTCATTACAGAAAAACGAGATGTACTGAATAAATTGAAGGTTTGATGGTAAGTAAACCTTCTTTTACCATGTGCTAAATAATACGTTTTAGATTCGGGCTAAAATGGTAGTAGAAGCTTTCAATTCCTTCGAGGGATTCAGTTGTAACGAGGTTCAAGGGGCGATGTATGCCTTCCCTCAGTTTAAATTGCCGCCAAAAGCTATCGAGGCAGCCAAAAACGCGAATCAGCTACCGGACGTATTTTATGCATTTGATCTTTTAGAAAAAACAGGCATATGTATTGTGCCAGGATCTGGATTCGGACAACAACCAGGAACATTCCATTTCCGCACTACGATCCTTCCTCAAGTAGATAAATTAAAAGTAATGTTGGAAAAATTTAAAACATTCCATGCAAATTTCGTAAATCAATATAAATAAAATGTAGTAAGGATTTTTTGTTATTCTTGTTATTAACTATATTTTTTTTATCTGTACGTTATATTTACATCAGGATTCTTAGGGATACAGTATTAGAAATTTTAGTAAGTTTGGACAGCTAAAAGTCATATCGAGCACTTTTTAATTAGTATGTGTTAAGAAATTGTCGGGGGCATTTTGAATTTGCCAAACTATTTACATGTGTTGTGTAGGACAGGAAGTAAAATTTGTAGTGCCTAATTAGGAAAAATTTATAGTGCACTTTTTTCAGTCTTAAGACTACTCTCACTATAATCACAACTTTGTATGTCGTTTGGGATGTCCAGTATATTAAATTTGTACATTACTTGTTGGAGTAATTTGAAATTATCGCAACCCTAAATTTAATTCATATAGCTGTTCGATATGAAAAAAAATGTTATATTCGAAGATTTAATTTTAAACTTTGTTGACAATAAATTATTAAAGGAAAATGTATTATGTGTTATAAATAGAATGTACGTATTACTATACAAATAAACTTACATATGTAATATACAGTTGTTCATGACTATTATTAAAAAATTTCTACATGAAATAGTTTTGTATTCTGTTAACCGAATCTAAAAAGGAATTTGTATTGGATCTTGACTATTATAATTACTATATTCTTAACAACACGGCATTGGTTAGTTGTTGACACCATCTTATTTGATATCGTCCTAAGTGTTGTACGTTCGACGATTCAATTTAATTACGTTCAATTAGCAATTGTCATCTGGGCCAGTCTAGCGTCAATTTTTAAATATAGTAGTTATTTTAAAATATACTAGTAGATTTGCTGCTGCAGCCCATAGACAGCCTGATATTGCGATAAAAATTGAATTAAACTTCCCTTGCTCTTATTTCTTATTTATTATTAATTAAAGTTTTCTGTAACATCATTATTATACATAAGACAAAAATTATCATTTATTAATGATTTACTACAGCTTATCTAAACATTATAAAAATTACTACTGTAATTTAATCGAGTTAACAAAATGATTTGTTAATTCATACACATTTGAAGAACTTATTCAATTTAAATACTTCATATAAATTGTAAAGAACAATACTTGCAACAACCAAGTAAAATATAATCATGTATATATCATCTAGTTTATTAATCTATTTCTCCTAATAGCGTAATGGTTTCACTTTCTCTTTCCATTTTTTCTTCATCTTCTTCATTGTCGTCATCCTCCTGCAGAGATAAATTATTAATTAAACAATTTCAATGATAGTAAATCAACTCACATCGAATCCGAAGCAATTTTCCATGTCACGAACTGTGGCGCCTTTTTCGTCTTCTGTTCTTCCCTCCCTTCTTGCAGATTGAAGGGCTTTTATTACTTCTTCGTTAAGATCTAAACAAAAACCAAAATTCATTTTACATCAAACTAGCTGACGCAAGTTACCAGAGTCGGCTATAATTCCGCTAGTAATTAAATTCGAATCGCCATCATTACCTACGATCGAATTATCGTCTCCGTCGGCAAGCTGAATAACTTCCAAAACTACATACTGTTGGCCGTCGGTACCTTCTACAGCCATTACATCGTCGCTCTCATCATCGTCTTCATCATCATCCGATCCATCCATATGTGGAATTACTTCAACCTATTACATACTGTAAATCATGAAAATTCACACAAGAATATTGAAAGACTAACCGGTTGACCATCAATTATTTGTATTTTCTTTTGCCGTCCCAACTTCAAAGCTAGTTGTTTCTCTTCAACAGCAGAATCAGGATCGTGTACCGCCATGTGCCTGATCAAGTTACCTTTGTGTCTAAATGCTCGCCCACATTCGGACATTCGTGTGTTTTCTCGCGAGGAGGAGGTGGAATATATTGAGGATTGTGGTATAAATTTTGGTGACGTTTCAATAGTTGCTTTTGCCGAAAACATTGGTCGCACTGGTCGCAAGTGTACGGCTTCTGGTCGGTATGGATTAACATGTGCGACTCCAAATGACGAGCTGATATGGAAGCATAAGGACACAAATCGCATTTGTAACACTTTTCGCCCTCGTGCGTCTTATTGTGCAGTTTATAGCTGTACCGATCGGGGAAAGTTTTTCCGCAACGTTTACATTTCAACGGTTTGTCGGAGGTGTGCAATTTCTGTACATGAATACGGAGATCAGTTTTGCGGCCACACGTTGTTGGGCATAATTCACATTGAAAAACTGGCTTTTCACCAACTATTAAAAATAAATATAATTAATTATTAAGTCAATAGAATAATCTTTGTTACTTACTATTATGAGTTAATTTATGAGCTTTTAAACTATTAGACTGCGTAAAACGAGCTTTACATATATCACATTCGTAGGGCTTTTCCCCAGTATGAATTCTTAAATGACGTTTCAATTTAAATGTATCAGGACTTGCATAAGTACAATGTGGACACTAGAAAATTATAGAAATATAACTTATTTTGTTATGTACCGGGTAGATTTTGGGATACGTACTAAATTTTCATTATATGAAATATTCAAACTGTTCAAAAACAATATTAAAACTCGCAATAAGTATGTACCTAATAAAAAATCAAACCAACAAAATGGTATACAAACTGACTATTTGAACCTAACAAATTTCATTCATATATCAAACAATATAAAATAGAAGCGGCAAAGATACTAAATAACTGCATTCGAAATATTATTGAAAAAACTGTCGTCATTTCTCTTAACATGTTCACTATGACAGTAATTTGTTTATATGTAAACCTTGATGCATTATCAGATAAATATCGTTGACACACAGCAAATGTGTTGAAATATACATTCATAAAATCTCAACTTCAGTAGCTAAACCAAAATTAAAAATTATTTAACTAAAACATTAGTACTAAATCTTTAGTAAAACCGTAAGTACACACACTTTTTCACTAAATCTATATAAAAATGGAATTCAAGATTTCAATACAAAATTAACTAGAAATAATTTTAAATCTAGACAAAGTATCCCAAAATCACGATACCATTATGAATACTATAAACAAAAACAAAAAAAACTTTAAATAAGTGTCATACATTTTTCATTTTGTTACATACTTATGATTACCTGATAAGGTCTTTCTCCCGTATGACATCGAATGTGTCTTTTAAGTTTCGATAATTCCACACTAGCATAATCGCATTCATTACACTTATGAGGCTTTTCGTGCGTGTGCCTATATCTGACGTGACGGACAAGTTCACCTAAAAAATTTCCACATAAAAATTGTAAATTTAAAGAGGCAATTTTCTTACCGGAGGTAGTGAAAGCAGCCTCACAATATTTACAAGCGTGCGGTTTAGTTCCGGTATGTGTATTGACATGATTTTGTAAAGAAGCTAACGTTTTAAATCCCCTCTCACAAACACTACACTTATGTGGCCTCTCCTCGGAATGAGACTTCATGTGACGAGATAATAAATATCGTTTAGGACTAGTATAATTACAATAATTACACATGTGTGCTTGTGTGACAACTTGCGACTTTCGATGGAATATTTTCACAATTTTTGATTTGTCATCTTCCGCTTCTGAATCGAGTGGTCCACCTTCTTCGGCCTCATCAAAATCATATACTAAAATATACGTAGTTTTTAATACCTTGCATAAAAAGCAACAAATATTTTACCTGTCATATCTTGATCCCCATCGGTTTGGTCGCCTTCTTTAATATCTTCAGGGTTTTGTACAATCAAAACGTAACTAAGTTCTCCAGTATTTGTATCGGCTGGCACGACTGTCACCTTTTGATAAGCATTCCCAGAATTGATTAAAATGTGATCGGGAGTTTCTTCAGAGGATCCCACCTAAATTGAAAATATAAACTTATACGGTTATTTAAAAATAAATTACTGAAATTACATCATCTCCATCTTCGGCATCATCGTCATTTTCCTGGTTAATTATGAATTCTTCGCCTTCCTCTGCAACCTCTTTGATCGCTGCTGACATAACAGTCATCACAGGTTGACCATCACCTTTTGCTTGATAATAATAATGACCTGCTTGATCAACAAAATAAGTTCCTCCCTCATTATCACCATCATTGTCTTCTACTTCTGTTTCTAAAACTTTGGAATGTTTCAGAGTATTAATTAATTTTAAAAATGATTGTTTACCTGTAACATGCTGAATCGTTCCATCGTTTCCTTCAATTTCTTTTTGGAAACCTTCTAGATATGATTGAATTTCAGTTACACTTTCTGAAGAATCGACACCTTCCAGCTTAATCGGACCCGGTGTAAACTGGGTCGTCATTTTATCAGGAATCTTAAAATTAAATGCTTAAATTATTTCATAAATAAATACTGCAAGTCCCCTATATATTTTAATTCAAATTCTACGCCTGAAGATTTACAATAAATAACAAACATTTAATAAAACTAACAGTAACTGCAAAATAAACATACTGAAAATTGTTTGCAATGTTGTTGTTGCAATTCTATTTGCCACAATATCTAGGAATGATTCATTACTAAAACCTATTTAAAAATAATCACGAAATTATATTATTTACGTAAAATAAAATAAAAACCATAAATTAACACAATTTAAGGGTCTGTGCATGATTTTCTTCCAAAAGATAAAATTCTGTGTGACGTTAACAGCTTCATAAGTAATCCCGTGACGTCACTCTGAAAAAATGTCCTCCAAACATCCATAACATTTTTAAAGGATTTAAATAAACCCTAATTGTTAATAAATTTTTAATCATCATAATTTAGAATTATTCATACTTAAGGAAACTAGATGTAGGGGGCATTTCAACAAAAATTTCGAGAAATTAGCACGGTTGGCGCTGTCATCAATATGGAGGTGTAGGAAAGTGCCGCCGTGTAGTGAAAACGGATGTATTTTCTAAGTTTACGTGATTATTTGACCGCATAGACGTAATCAATTGCAACTAACGGGTACTAAAATACTTATAGAACAAAGTAAGTGTATAGTGTTATCAAGATATTGAAAAATGATACTTTAAAACTTACCCTATTAACTCCGATTATGACCTGTGAGGGCGTATTGCAAATGGCAGCGTCTGTTTGAAGAAATAAGAGATGGCGAGGCCAGCGGGACAACAACGTTATTAAAACTATGCTAGAGGTTCACGCTTTGCGCATTTCACTGCGCATGTTGTCGATTATTATTGTGCTTGAAGTACGCTTGTAATCTAGGTTTTTTTTATTAAGCAAGCCTTACTTTAATTTTTAAATCTATGAATAAAATACTGGACTACTTAACCTTTAAATTGCTTACAAAACGCTTAAATAAAATTCTCAGTTATGTAATAACAACTTTACAAAAGCGAATTGATTTTATTAAAATTTGACAAAATTTGAATTGAGGTTAAGTCGGTTAATCGTCGTACTTCAAAATTTGATACGAGGTTACCATTTATACCTCCGTATATATTTTTTATATTAACTTGTTGGCTTTTTCATTTAATTGCAACAATATTCCTATGTAACATTTTTAAGGCCTTACTTGTATGTTTTGTTCTGTACCTATTTCTTTTTAGAAATTTGGATAAAAAATTATCGGTTTAATATACAAGAGAAGGAAACTACTTTTTTCCTCAATTTTTTTTCGAAGCATTATAGAAATGAAAAACTCAAATACTTCAACTTATTAAATAAATTAATATAGGTACCAAACTACTGGCCAGATTAAACCATTGAAACTGAATATAAAAACCAATTGTTTTTTTTTAAATTATTTTCATGGCTTATTTTGTTCTATATGTATTTGAATAATCTTTGACTGCCGGTCTTTAATCTTGCTATATTAAAGAACATTAATATTTGCTAACTATCAATTATAAAATATCAATTTGATTGTGAGAACATATCTTCGACATTATCAAATATTTTATCCACAATCAACTCATAATTAGTCTCATTTCAACTATATAAGTGACATATTTACATATTATTCATTATAAATGGTGAAATAAAATTATACTTTATTCTACTATTAGAAAAATAATAAACACAAATCGGTCAAATTTATTGAATAACTTATTAATATTAACATTTATATGAATGCAACATTCTTGTTAGTTTTATGAAATTGGCAGGCAAAGCTTGCCAAGTTTTGGAGGTGATATGGAGATGTCAGATTATTTTCCGATTATAGATAAAATGTATTGCATTAGTGTTTCATTTGAGTTTCATTCACTCAAGAAAAGTAAAGGTTCAAACTTTGTTCTTGCGTTCAAACGTTCTTTTGTGGATAAAACGCTTCCTAAAGGTAAGCGTACATTATACCAGGTCACAGCGGACCGCATCCCATAGTAAAGCTCCGCAACCAATCGTCGCTCAACAGAGATCCCGACGTTCACTCATTTAAAATGCACCCCAGCAATTGGTTATGCTGCAATGCGACCCGGTATAATGTAAACTTACCTTAATACAATAAATAATTAATAATTTGTTATTATCATAAGTTCTTAAAGTAACAACAAATTTTTATGCATATGTTTAAATTTCTATGTGATATACCTATTAATATCTTTTTGCCAAACTATCATGATATTGTTACTTAAAATGAAATTACAAATTCATAGTATGCATCAGATTATAATAAATTGTCTAGATTTTTGTAAGCGTAATTTAGGTGATTTAAGAACTACTGAAAACTAATAGGTAAAATTTTATATATTTAGTTTCAACTTATAAGTACAGGTACTCTTCACTTAACGACTGTTTGAATTTATGTCCGAGCTTACGATTTCTATTGTATGTAATGCCCAGCACTCGATGTTGCAATCGGTGCCCGACACGAACTTATATGCTATATGTACACATATTCATTCAAATTTGTTTCCAATATTTTCTAAATAGATTCGAACAAGTTACTCGCGTACCGACCAAATCATGGGAATGAAACTCGATCGTTAAATGATAAGTACCTGTATTATAATAAATTTAAAAAGAAAACTTTTCTTGAAAATTGTTACTTTAAAATACTTTTTTCGAAAACTGTCAATAAAATGCAAAATAAGGTATTTTATAAACAGAATGTGAAATTGACAGTTTAAGACGATCTTCAACTGTCGAGCATTCGTATGGGAAGTTTGAATCAATTTTTTAGAAAATTGAAATTAGATAGTTCTGTTAACGTTAGATTTATAGGTACCTAAAATTTTAGGTTTGACATTATTTTATATGTATTTTGATTAAATTAAAATGCATCAAGGAGTTCAGAAATTTAATATTTGTCAGAGCATACTATTATAGAGTAATATAATTACATGTATCGATATTATCATTAAACGTTAAATTAATTAATCATAAATGTCAAACTTTCTTGTTACAGTTTTACGAATTTGGAGACAGTTTTCGAAAAAACATTGTTTGATACATGATTGTGAAATGGCTTTGCATTCTCAAATGAACGTTTTGCTTGCAAAAGAACTTTGTTCTCGAATGCAAAAGATGCATTTTGCAATCTAGCATCAAAAATAACTATTTAGAAATAGATCATTTTGAATAAAATTTCAATAGTTTATTAGGCGTTTCAATATCAAAATGATTTCATTAAATACAATATGGAATTTTATACATAAATTAACTTTATTATATATTTGTAACAAAATAAGAAATATAACTACCTAATATTGAAGTAAACTATTACTAATAGTAGTTGTACAAGTGTCAAAAATATGATTATATAATTCAGTTCTTTTGTATATAAAAATGTTTAAGAGAAAACGTTAGAAATTCCATATGTTTCTTATTTACAACTAATTCTAGACCTGATGTGAACACAATATAATAAAGCAACCAGGACTAATTCTTGGCAGTTTGCTAACGTAATGTGCTCCTTCGATTTGTTTAAATTACATATAGTGTGATTACTTAAAAGTACTATCAATTACTTAAGAATATAAACATTTTTGATAACCTGTTTTAATTGGTAACATTAGGTACACGTGGACATGCAAGACCCAGAATTACAATTTTAAAACCATTCTGTAATGCAACTATATACATATAATAAATTCCAAATAATATTTTCTATAATTTTCAATGCAAATTGTAAATTCTCTGGCCTTGCATCTATTTGCTGTTGTTATATATCAGTCAAGGCCTCGTCCTCTTTGTGTACCCCAGATTTATAACAAAACTGTGCAGAATTATTGTCCACTATTGCACTCTTCAAAATCCACACAGTCATGATAGTTAAACATATGATAAGAATCATCGTGATCCATTGTAATTTTTGAGTGTGTTTCACAACAGCATGTAATTCTGATTGACAGTCGCTCAACTGTATTATTTTATTTGACAATTGAATAAGCTGATTTCGTTCGTTGTCGAGTGGCAAACTTGTCGAAATTGCACTACCATTTTTGATGCCATCTCCACTCTGCCCACATCTCCAACGATGTTGAGAAATATTTTTATTTGTTGGATTCTTAAAATAAACGGTCAATAAAATGGCACTCAAAACAAAAACAAAGAACTCACTTTCCATAGGTCTGTAAGCTCTTGCGTAGATAGATCGACAGAATCCACAGGCATGCTCATCACAAGAAATTTATCCCTAGACAGACCACCCAACTGAAAACCAGATAATAGGGTTACACTTATAGTTGCGTAACCACCAGGTGCCAAGCAGCCAGCACTCGGACGTACCCGAAACTTTTCTGGAGATGTTGTTTTCATCTGCAAGTCGACATTATAATTAAAAAAGAAAAGAAATACAATAATTTTTACTCGAAAACAACCTTATAAGAAATATTAATTTGGTTGTCCGTATTATAAAGCTCTATTGTACTAACGAGTTCGTTTCCTTCCTTAATGAAAGTGATAACATTAGAAGGCTGCACTTTAAGTATTTCGCTATCGCCTGTGAACAGATCATGCTGAAATAAATATAAAATTTATGAAAAGAAAAGCATTACCTTGTTCTTTGTCATTGCCAGCTGCCGAATTTTCAGACATGGGTGAAGCATCAGCAAAATGAACCTACAAATTATTGATTCTTATCAAGCAAAGAGGTGCAAAATCTCACTTTAAGAATCCATTGGAAGTAAATCAATAAAATAACTTGTGTACAGGGTTCATAATTAAAAATTATTCGACGAGAAACGACCTTTGGTATTTAGATGTAGGTCAGATAATGCCAGGGTGAAGTTTCACATACTAGGGGTGCTAAACCTGACCTATTTGAACATTTAATGGTTATTGATGTGCTAAAGAATTAAATCAAATCCCGAATTTATATATTTACAACATTGTAAAAAACAATTTTGTCCTTGAAAATTGGCAACTAATAAATGGCACTAATACAACTTCGAAAAAAGAGTGTCATTAAATTTAATTGTATAATTGAGTTTTATGTATTGCTTACGGCATTGATGCAATTATTATATCACTCGCAAGAAAAAGACTACCTAGAAAATTACAAAAAGAAGACACAACACTGAAATTAAACTGGTCAAAATCGATGAAAAAAAAAATTAACATTTTGTAATTGAACTCGAGTTATTTGATATGCAGCACAGAAATTATTGACCATAACGGGCAATATTGTACTTGTAAACTTTTGAATAATATTTTTCAATAAATTTAAATGAATCCTCTACTCTTACTCATTCTCAGCACTGCTGCAAGGGTGGTGCCAGTGGTACCCCCATACAAGCATTTCCGAAACAATTTTAGAATGTACAAAAAAATCAATCTGAAATACCTACTTATAATAAAATTTATACAACATTTAAATTTGGAAAAACCACAATTATTGTGGAACAAACGTTTTTTTTTTAATATGAACATTGATTTATAAATAGATGACAGTAAATAATAAACACTTTATTCTATACCTTTTTATTGCTAGGTGTCGTGGAATTTTCTGCAACTATATTTTCTTCGGGCTCAAAACGAAAGTATAATTATCATTTCCACCCCAACATTTTAACGCCTGATCGGGTTCTACAAACTGATGTAAATCTATTTTCTTCACAAATTTAATCTTTTGGACTGCTTTCTCGGGAAGCATAGTTTTGATTACCTTGAAAACGGCTGAAAAAAGAACACATTTGCTTAACTGCTAATCAGATCGATTCTTTTACCATTTAAAATCCAAGCCATCTCTAAGATAATGATGTAATTTAAGAAAAATGGATAATACAATTTAAATACTTGAATTATATATTTAATTAATTCCATATCTACATTTGATACACCACAACCATCCATATCAAAAAATATTGTTACGGGTTTTCCTTTATCTTGCCTGCAAAAAATAGGATAGTTTCAAAAATTGCTTATTTACAATTAGCTTTGTTAGTTTTTAAGATGAATTCTACTAATATATATTGAGAAAATGCATAGAATAAGTATAAAAGAAGTGAAAATCACAATATTCTGTTTTAACTATCTCTTATGCCTAGCTGAAAGTCGTTGGATATCATCATAATTAATAATCGTAATAGTGTATACCCAATAGTGTAGAGATACACTATTTACAAACATTATAAAAATTAAGTAGGTACTCCTTTTGTCCTATATATAATTAAAAAAATAATAATTTAAGATTAACTAATAATAAGTAAAGAATTGCAATCAAATAATCTTGTTTGTAACTAAAAGTAATCACCAAATAAAAGAATCATAATTGTGGCATTGATAGTGGCAACATGATTTAATAGTAACTACTAAATTTAATCAAACGTCTATGAATATGGCCGATGAACTTTGATTGACTTTGCAATGTGATTATATGAGACTTTATAGATTGATACGATACTTGTAAATTTGATACATTAATATTTCTTTCTTTTTAATTAACTGAGCTAATGGAGACAGTAATAGCAACAAGTAAAGTTACCATATTACCATCTCTTTTTTTTCATATTTAACATAAGAGATAGAAATAAGTCAATTTTCTGATTTTGCTTACAGAATATATGTTTATTTTTAATTACACTAAATTACCAGTGGCCAATCCAGTTGTTTATTATAACATTAATTTAACCTTTAAAATTTCTTAAAATAGCATTTCTTTTTATTAGCTACTACTATTAAATTCTGGAGAAAAAGAATTATTGTAAAACGTATTAAAGAAAATTAGCGAAAATTCAATGTGCAAAAAATCGAACTGAATACCTATCATCAATTTCTAACTATAACTACTGAAAAAGTGTACATTAGTGCTTTTTACACTATTAAACTGATATATCGACTGCATTTTGGCAGAAGGATGTAACTCACACTTTTTGCAAAAATGAGTTATTCTGACTATTTTATGAATCTATGGCAAAGACATCATCTGTTAAAATCTGGTAATAATATTTAGATTTTTTCTACTGGAAAAATTGATTTGTATTTCGGTGAAACGTATCTACTCTGCTCTCTTGTAAAATTTACTTTTTGTGGGTTACGTCCTTCTGTAAAAACGTCGTTGGTATTATGTGTATTGCAGTTCCTGCATATTGAATATTATTTAATCTAATACTTTTAACACACCGAGTGCCATGATATTGGCGTGATCTCAACCTCAGTGATCTAGTTCGGAAAACATAGAAAAGTCAAAAAGGCTGATTTACGAGTCAATATAGTTCAGTTTAACGAACAAAGAACCTTGCCCCTGAGGAATCCAAGGCCGATTCACAATGGCACTCGATGAGTTAAAAACTGCTAGGGTTTATTTAGATTTTATCTTTCTTAATAACTAACAAATATTATTTTTAAGTCGTTTACCTTTCTAACCTCTCCAACCAGTAAACGACGCATCGTTTAATTTCTTCAAAATCCTTTTGTCCTTTAACGTGTTTCTTACACTTAAAAATAAATAATGTACATCCATCCTTATCTTTTCCACGACAAAAAAGCACACCCTCCTTTAAGAAATCGATGTTTACATTTGTATCATTTATTTCTGAAACGGAAATAATTTCATTTAAGCTCTCGTTAATAACTGACGCAATAATTGATCAAGACCAAAGTTCAATTATTTAAAAATATAATTGAAACCTTTTGGCAATATCATTATATAAACTGATATATGTTTCAAAACAATCATAAAACATTATACCGTTTGTTTTAAACTCCTTTCGCCATTGCACTGCATCTAACAACATTGTCAACGCTTCCTTTTCATTTAAGTCATGATGCAGGAGAAATCTTCGCAGCCAGTCATCATTCGATTTTATACGTTCCAAGTCGTCGGGATGTGCTACGGTAGTAGACAATGAATATCATATAATAATGTTTAATTCACCTACCGAAAGAATCTCCTCGATTCTCGAGCTCTCTCATAAAACTGCTTCTCAAATCCTGAATTTGTTTAGAAGTTGCTTCCAAAGTCATCTTTAACTACTTATTATTGTATAACTAATTAGCAATTTACTTAAACTACAGCAACGTTTTCAATACTGATATTTTAATATTTTAAATGTCAAATAGCTACGATCAAATACAAAGGTGAAAATCAGGGACACTTTTTTATTACATGAATGGCCATAGTGGTAGCAATGGAAAAAACAATTTGAACGTACACACAATAATTTATACATATATATATATATATATATAGGCTGATTCATAACTGAACATGAAACGAACCGGATAGATAACAGATAGAGGGTATAATAACAATAGAGGTTTAATAACAAGCTTTAAATATTAATGTAGTACACGGTTGAATCTTATTTTTGTTGTTTTTTTTGGAGGGGTAGGTAATGTAGTTCAGTTATATGAGCATAAATATGTTTAATATGAAAAACAAATATATATTATAAAAAATACAACTACTTAAGTATGCCATTTTAAAGCACTCTTGAAACATACGTTGTAATTAAAATTCGTATTTCAGCATTTACCCCAAAAATTCTGTAAAAATTTGACATTACGCTGTATAGTATAAAGTTGGTATTACTTAAAATGACGTTTTAACATTAATTATGTCATTGTAAAGTAACTGTCAGATTTCTGTAAGTAAATTAAAAATAGATAAAACACAAATATAAAGGAATATTAATATTCCCTTAAGGGTAAATTTAGATAATTAAATAATTTTACTGGTCGTATTTTTAACAGCTCATAAGAAGGGAATGTAACGAGTTATTTTGGAAAAACACTCGTATAAGGTTTGTGAAGTGTGGATTTTATATAAAACTGTAGCGAATCTTTATGTTTCTACCGGAAAAATAATGATCGAATCAGTATAAAACTAAAATGTCTTCTCGAGTGTTACGAAAACTACAGGGTGATAAGGATTTAAATGAAGAATTATCTGATGGTGACCCTGATACTGATTTATCTGTGAGTGCCGGTGCGCGCAGAAAACAACTAAACATTAATAGATACGATTTGGTTTGTTCTGACGAATACAATTCAGAGTGATAATGTTAATGTCTGTTTTGTAGTTGAATCAACAATCGCTCTCTGAAAGTGAAGTTAAAGAGGACGATAATGAAACCGAGGCCAATAACGCACCTGATGGTGAAGAGCCTCATGAATCGGTGAAACGTCGAAAAAAAAAGAAAAAGAAAAAGTCCGGAAAATATACCAACGTACAACGAAGTAGCGAAGATAATGCAGAGGTATTGCATATTCTAAAATGAATAAAAAATCAGTTTTTTTAATGTTACTATTTTTTTAATTATTTTATAGTTAAGTTTCATAATAATTCATGAATGATTATTCTTTAAAGGTAGATGAAGTGGAGAGGTCAGTACGGGAGGTAAATAAATTACTGGGAGAAAGTTATTTAGCTGGTGTATCTTCCGAGAGTTGTGCAAGGCCAGATAAATCTACTCACGTTAAAAGAAGTATTTTAAGTGTACAACACAAATATTTAAATCCAAATATTGAATTGAAAAGAATATTTGGGTCCAAAATTATTCAGGCTGAACAGTAAGCATCAAAATGTCGATTATTTCAATATTTAATTTTCATTATTTTTAAGTAAACGAAAAGCAAGAGGAGTAAGAAGCCATAAAATGACGTGGTTGATCTCTAGCAAGGATAACTGGCCACAAACCAGCAAGTTAGGGCTTTCAATGAGTCTCGTAGGAACAAAATGTGGTAATATCCAATATTTTACCTATGAGCATAGTCAAAACTACAGGCAAGTGCAGCGAAAATTCTTGGATGCCGTGGAAAGTTTAAACCCCGATAATATTGTTGCCATCATCAATGAGCACCCTTATCATGTGGACGCACTCATACAGCTGTCTGATTTGTGCAAGTTTACTGAAGATTTTGCTATGGCCGCTGAACTGATAGAGAAGGCACTGTATTCCTTGGAATGTGCATTTCATCCAGTTTTTAATTTAACACAAGGAAACTGCAAACTCGATTACAAAAAACAAGAGAATAGGTAACAGTTATACTATTCTTAAGAAATTTTAAGTTCAAAATTTAATTCTACATAGTACGTAATTACAAGTCATAGTAGAAAGTTGTATAATGTGTGATTTGTTTACAGTTACTTGAAATAATTTTGCTTATCCACCATAAAGATAATTACTTAACTATATTTAAATGTGTAGTTATAAATATGACGTCGTATCTATAGGAAAGTTTAGTAATAAGTTTAAAATAAAAGATCAATCTAACAACAAAATTACTTAATCTAATTGTTTTCGAGACATTAAAATATTAAGTTTGAAGTAACATTATATCAAGTTTATATATATATAGACAAGTTAATTTTGTATTAAGTTTAGTTAGATTATTAACTCTGATCAAATTTGAACTTTCGACGTTCCCGACTTATTATTAATAATTTAAAATTTTCCAGGGCCTTGTTTGTCACGTTATTCAAACATCTTTTATTTGTCGGTGGTCGAGCATGTTACCGCACCGCTCTCGAATTATGCAAGCTCTTATTGTCTTTAGATTCAGATGAAGACCCTCTTGCCGTCAAACTTATAATTGACTTTTACGCCTTACGAGCTAAAGAATATCTATGGTTTATAGACCTTTTTTTTGAATGGGAGAGTAGCAAAAATTTATCGCAACTTCCAAATTTCGCTTATTCCTTAGCTATAGCCCACTTCCACGTTTCCAACGGTGATACTAAAAAAGCAGACGTGGCGCTTCAAGAAGCTTTATTAATGTTTCCCGGTGTTCTTATGCCGTTACTGGAGAAGTGTTCTGTTCAGTCAGATAATAAAGTTACTACTCATTCCTACTTTGGCGCTGCAGTTCAGAATAAGTGAGTTTATTTTATAATATAGCGTCTATTGGAGTTATTAATGTTTGTAACAGGCAATCGCCAGCTTTAAATCAATTAATACTATTATACGTTAATCGAAATTATCACATATGGAAAGAGACGAACCTTTTACCTTGGTTAGAAAGGAATGTGCACGAAGTTATTGATAAAATTGACAAGAACGAGGTAATTATATCAGAATATGAACTTAAAAGAAAGAAACGTTATCAGGGCCATTTACCCACAAATATATGTCGACATATTTTAATTTCCGATATAAAAGGAGTATCGCCATTGCCAGAAGTAAGAAATGTAGAATAAATGGTTTGAAATTTGTTAAGTTTTTATATATTTTTAGGATATTAATGGATCTGTGTTAAGTTTTGACCCCCTTCCACCTCGAGATTCTATAAATATATATGATAGACCGAGAAGACCACGGTTAGGTGGCAGTAATAGCAACACAGTCGGGATATTCTTTCGTTCACTTTTACCTAACTTTAATCCAGATATTCCTGATCAATATTTACAACCGTAAGAATAATCTAAGCGTGTTAATGAAAGTTTAAAATATACTTTTAGTGAAGAAGATGGAGCTATAGCATTGCCAGAAGCGGAGGGACCTGACAATGCAAGCGATCTAAGACGAAGCGTAGCTTCCTTGGTTGGAGCTATGCGCGATCTTTTAAGTAACATTCGATTACCAGACGTTCCCAATGAGGCCGATATAGATGAAAATGATGATACAGATGATGATCCAAATTATTATCTTACATAAGTGTATATTGTATTGCAATCACGTATGTCTACTACTACTCAATGCTGTTTATTAAAAAAAATATATAGCCAAAATTGTTTTTATGTGCAATTTGTATTTATTATTGTTTTTAATGATTATAATAAAATATTTATTTATACTGGCAATATTCAATAAAAGAAATATAAGGAAAGTATCTCAAATTACACTTTTTACAATGTGGCTATTACAAGGCAATGGTTGAAAATTCTAAAATATCTGTAAAAATTGCATGTTTAATATGTTTTGTATAATAATTTAATAATAATATTGATACTCGATTCAAATTAGATCTTTTGATTAAAATATAAAAGTATTATTACTACAAACTTTCAACTTATGCCATTCATTTGGTTTATTAATGTGGATATGGATATTATAAGAAGAAATTAATAAAATCTTGTTAAATAGATAAATTTTTTAAAACAATATTTAATATTTCCAAATAAGTCATTTACACATACAATATGGAGTTCAAATCGAAATCGGAATAAAAAATTCTTTAATATTTGGTCAAAACCGATACAATTTAATTTTATTGCTTTACAAATTAATATTTTTTTGAACTTTCATACATTTTCTTCTATAATAATTAAATTTATCATTACCTCACAATAAAATGAGAAGCTTTGCACTCGCATTACAGAAAATAAATTTAAAGATACATAATATAAAATATTATGTCATCGTTCCAAACACTGGATTGTGCCTGCAAATGCTAGGACCATATTCTTCGTATGCTGCTTTGGTATGACAAACTTGATAAAATTCAGGCTAAAATAATCAACGACAATAAAAATGAATTTAATTTAATTTTAAAAACCTACCGTCGAAGCGAGCATACTTCCACCAAACCAAACTGCGTAACGTTGCATGTGATGAGAAATTACTTGAACGTCGATAGGTTTTGGCTAAAAACTTAGTTACAAGTCTTTTGATTTTGGAAATGTCGATAATATATTACCTTAATCCTGCCGCCTCCTAAATTTTCGCTAAGTTTAAGTCTAGCATCGACCATACGTTTAATATCCCTTTGAAGTCGTCTCCCGAAATCTCTAAACATAGTCGACCCACCAGACAACACGATATTATTGTACAACGGCCGCCTGACATCAATAGGACAATTCTGTATGACGTCGTCGACAATTTCTGACAAAGGAGTAGTAAAATCTGGATTGGAAAATTCTGGGTGAAAAAAGATCTCGGGTCCTAAGAATCTTTCGTACCCTACATCTACAGTAAACGGTTGTTTTGTTACTGAATTAACACCTTCATACTTTTTTATCCATTTACTAGGATCTGAATCGTACTTTGCAAATTCCTTTGCGATATCGGGACATATGTAGCAATGACGCTCTTTGATCGCTTTAGCAGTTTCCAGAGATTGTTCGGGAGGAATGCCTATTTCTCTTTCTCTAAGCAAGGATTGAATAAAATAAGTAATATTCCTTCCTGCTATTGGAATGTGTTTTATACAACTACCAATTACGTAGCCTTCGGCCTTAAATAACGTCACTTTATTAATATTATTATAAAATGGAAAGCTCGAATTTATCTTACTACAGGAATCACATGTGTAACACCGTCACCACTATCTACAACTATGCCCGTTAAGGTTCTGTCTTCGATTGTGCGAGAAGCCCAACTAGCAGCAAGTGCGAGCACAGCTTGCACTGCAATATATAACCCAGGAACGTTGAACGATTCAAACATAATTTCGGCAGTATATTCTCTGTTTTCGGGGGTATTTAACGGTGGTTCGGTTAAAAGAAAGTAATGATCTTCCGGTTCGGCTCTCAAATATTTAAAGATGCACTGTTCGAGAAATCGCTCCATCAGGTCCCAATCTTCGACCAATCCATGACGTACGGGGTACTAAAATTTCAATTGTGACTAAGAACATTTTTCGTTTAAACTGACCTTAACAGCATAACCAGTTGCGTCGAAGGCCTCGTCCCCGATAAAGAAATCCAAATCTTCCACGCCCTTTGCTAATCTACGACTGGATTGTTCGCCCACTTTTGCCGTTTCTTTTATTGCAATAGCCGAAGGAATAATAAATTGCGGTTCTTTATTAGCGGCAAAACCTAATTTTGTGTACCTATAGGACAATTTTAATTTAAAATTCTTGACAATACGAAAGGGCTTATAGGTTAAGTACAAGACTCACCCGGTCCCCACGTCTATAACACAAGCCGGTAATCTGCCTGCCATTATTACTATTACGGACTTATTACAGAAATTTAAACGCAATTTTGAACGAAGGGTTATTTAAAGATTAACAGATTTTAAAAGATAATATGTGACAAATCACTCATAGTTAAGCCACACCTCGTTGTTTAGATGATTTCACTCTAGTACACTCTTTGCCGATGGCGCTAATTTCAAATCAAATTAAATCGCGATAAAATTCGTGCTTATTTGGTTGTGTTACGAGTTGAATAATCGTGAGACAAAAATCCCAATTTTTCGTATCTCTATTTTTGCACTTTTGGCATTAAAGTTGATACTTTATTTTCTTTTTTGAGGGATTAAAGCGAGTCATTTGCTCTCTAGGGAGTAAATAATAATATGATTTCGACTCCCACGGGAACTAAAGTAAATTAAATAATAGGGGCGAGTGAGGTAATCGCGGTCACTTAAGGGAGATTTGCCGTATTGAAAAAAACTATTATCAATTTTTAAATTTAAGTAAGCGAATTGATACCTTTTTTTATAAAATTTGTAGGATTTAAACAAATTAAAATATTACTTGCATAAAAAACAAAAATAGTACATTGACCGGTATTTCCTCACTGTGTGCGAATAATGGCGGTCAGTATTTTTCTCATATAAAATGAATGTAAATTAAAGGAAATAAATACATTAAAAAACTTAATGCTAAAATGAACTTTTACTGTTACAGTACCATAAATTGTGAATGTAGTTTAAATTAATAATATTCTAAATTGTGGAAATATGTATAAAAAAATAATTATATTTAACAGAATATACCTACTATAAAAAAAAATATTAGAAATTGTGGAAATGTTTTGGGTATATTTGACAATCTGTAGAAATCTTCTAGTGCTTACTAGTGAATCATCACTTGTTTTATCATTACATAAGCGAGTTTCAGTTTACAGCTTATATAGTTACATGATTTCCAGAATTACCCCATAGGAATTGACCGCCATTGCCCGATATATGCACGTTTTCATTTTGAGATTAACCGCAAGTGTTTTCTTTTATACGAAAAATAGATTTTGACACTAATGAAGGATGTGAACACAGGGTGCTAAATAGATAGGTACCTGAAAATCAGAATGGTAAGCCATTAGAAAGTATTTATGTACATCAGTTGTATTTACGTATCATAGTATAAAGCCGATCTAGAGACCTAATAAAAAGCAATAGGTACGACGTTTCTTAAAAATCATAAATTTTGACGGCTTGCACGTTTTTTAATACCTACTATGTCATAAATTGATTTGCATGTTTCTATTTGTATGTATTTTTGTTTGATATTCGATAATGCTAGATTGCATCGGTGAATCAAAAGAAACGCTTGAAAGTTTTACATCCGAGAAACGGAAAGTAAAGCATTTTTTTTCGTTGACTGATATTTTTGTACCTCGGCAATTTCAAATTTTAGGTAATAGATGTTAAACGCGAAGTTATACGTAATCATGTGAAGGGTTTAAACGCGGTAGTGGAAAAATTGGAAAATAACATAACCGAGTCGGATCGGGAAGACCAACGTTTCTTCAAAAAGCTACACGTTAACCATGCGAAACACGAGAACATCGTAGCCCAATTAGAAGAGGCCAGGAAGGAAAATAAACAGCTATTGAGTATTTAATTGGATCTAGCGGCTAATTTTATAGTTGCAGGATGATTCTTGTTCTTTATAGATATTTTACAGCAGAGTTGTCACGATAGAGAAGCATCAAGATCTCGTCTTGATGTTACTTCGTCTTGTTCAACGACGAGTATGGTGAATTTACAGTACAAGTTTGTATAGTTATTGACCTATTATTTATAAAAACAAACATTTTATTTTTTCTTGCTTAGGTATGAAGAACTTTTAGAAAATTATAAAAGTCTTCAAGAATTATTGTCGATGAAAGATAGAGATATATGCAAATTGCACAAGGAAACCGAATGCGCAAAGGATAAAATAAATGCATTATCTAACAAGTTGCAATCGCGTAAACGTTTACTCAACAACATATGCACCAATTTTAATGCCTTTAAGCAAAACATGGATATTAAGGTAAATAATCACGAATACTTTATTCTTTTATTTAATTAGTTTCAATAAATCATTTTTTTTTACGTATTAGGAATCGGCCTAGGGGGCTTTAAAATTTGTAGTAAACATTCCAAGTCTCGCAAAATATTACATCAAATTTTACAATTTTTCGTTTTAATTTTAGCAATAGGTATCTATATGTTTCTTCGAGCATTTTATGTATAATCTTGCTGGTGCGGATTGAGTTAGATTATCGAACAATTCTTTGGAATCCTATCGCATTCCTGAATTGTTCGTGGTGGCATATTTCGTGCAGCAACACGTCTTCCTAATGCATCCCATGCATGTTTGATCGGATTACTATCAGGAGATTGTGCTGGCCAGTCCATGGACTGCACTCTCTTGATTCCTGCTTCAGCAAACCAGTTGTTCACGATGTTTGCTCGACGTGGACGAACATTATCGTCCATAAAAACGAATTGCTCTTTCACCGCTCTTGAGCGCGGAAGAACAATGGGTCACAGAATCTCGTCTAGGTACCTTTGGGCAGTAAGAGAGCCATTTTGAAGGAAATAAGGATCTGTACGACCTCCAGCACTTATTTCAGCCATTGTGGTTTTTCCCAGACAAATTACGGATCATTTCGTGTTCCAGGTTCGCGCCAGATTAAAACACGCCTGCTATCTGGTTGAAAAACGAACCTCGACTAAACATTACTATCAATCATTATGGTCCCAATTCCTATACTCCTCGGTCCTCTTTCTACGATTTGCAGCTAGTGCTAGGCAAACCGTTGACCTTCGAGCATATAGGCCCACGTCTGCAGAGTTGAAACCAGCCTTCCGGTAGCGGCAGCAAACTCACTGCGAAGCTGGGTTGCGTTAAGGATGCGATTTCTACACGTCAATTGCTGTCGTTGCTGATGTTAACCGACCTTGACCTGGTCTTCGCCGAACGTCTCCAATTTCCACAATGCGATTTCAAAGTCGAGAAATTACATTTTGGCTCACTTCAAATACTTGGGCAATGACTTGCCGCGTTCGTCCACTTTCCAATTGGCCTATGACTCTCCAAGTTTCGAATTCAGACAGATCTTGGCGTTTTTCCATTTTTAATTGAAATTACCATTTAAAGTCGCCACAGGTAATCAATAACATGATTATAACAAATGTAACGTAAAAATGCGATGGCTGTGTTTTTTACTTCTTAATAGTACCCGCTATAGATATCCTCTCTTTCATTGAATAAAACTTTAAATAACAGGTGAATCAATTAAAAGCGGATAAAGAAACTTTGAGAATAACTCACGAGCAGCTGGTTAATTTATTGCATCAACAGTGCATGGAAAAAGATGATATCATAATGCAACAACTTCAGCAAACTTTGAAGCCCGATCGAGCAGCCTTCGTGCACGAGGTTGATCACTTATATCCATTATTATTTCCTTTTTACTCCATAAATATGAATTTTATCTTAAGGTACAAAGATCGAATAAGTTATATCACGAAAATTTGTTATTAAAGCAAGAAATAGTTTATTTAAAATCGAATATTATCCCATATAACTCGAGCGTTGAAGAATTACATCCATAATGTTCGTAGTATATAATATAATGTCTATTAATTTGATATACATTTCCAACTTAAATTTTATGTTTATTTTTAAAGGAGACAATAAATTATTTTTATCTTATAAAAAAAAGGAGAGTTTCGGTGTATTACTTTTTATATAGGTAACTTTAACTTGTGCGATATACCTATTTCAAATCGATACGAGATCAAATACCTATTGCATATTGGTTTTGTTCAAGCGTTACGGCCGTTAAACTTTTAGCAAAATTATAAGATTTCATTAATTGAACATTAAAAAGATTACGTCAATCGGGAAACAAGTTCGCTTCGTTAACGCTAGTTATTTGGCGCAATAAAGGAAATATGAAGAAATTAATGTTCCTTTATTTCATAACATTCGCTAAGAAATAATTTCAAGTAGTATGTCTAACAAATAGAAGTGATTTTTAACATGCAATATTTGTAAGATATGTAGAACGTGTATCACAGTCACTTAAAAACTAATTTCTACTTGTTGTTACTTAAGGTACCTAAAAATATTAATATGTTAATCTTCAGTAAATGTAGAAAAATGTTCCTTACTTGGCCGCCCAATCGGTACTACCTTTTACGGTACCGTTGAAGAAATCGCCGATAATTCTCTTTTTACCAGAACTCGCTTCAATTAATTCTTGCTTATTCCAAATGGGCGAAAACGTAGCGTCACCTAAAGCGAAATTATAAATAATCGTGGTAATTTGTTTTTGTGGTTAATTTTTAAAAATAGATACTTATAGGGACTTACCCATAAAAAATTTTTTTTACTCTCTAAATTGCACGAAAAATTAGGAATTTCAGCAACACCTACATGTCTATGTAAGATATCTGTTACACATTTACCTGCTTGTTTGGCAAATAATCCGCTATCCTTACGACTATTATTTCCTAATATATTAAACGAATTTTTTCGAATACCAGAGGATTGTCCGACTATATATCTGGACACGCTGAGATACTGAGATTTGGCACTGTTGGCACTGTTTCTGTTTGATGGCAGTAAGATATCGTGCAAGTTGAACTTATTATTTAGGCTTATAAAATTTTCCTTCGTCTTCTGGGGCGTCTTTATTTTTCTCCTTTAACAATCGTACGCGTGCAATGCGATTAAAAAGTACTTTTCGAAAAACAAGTGTCATACCCTAGTAGGTCGGCAAAATCGTCATCGTCGTCGTCCAGCTTTTTATTTTTTTCCCAAGACGAGGCTTTCGTCTGCACGGATTTGTTATTCGCGGCCAAAAGATCCGGTTGTCTGAAACTATACACGATAGGTGCTACGGCCTGTATCGGCTGATTCCTCGTGGTTTGTTGAAGAGGTCTAATTAGCGGTTGTATTTTTATTTGGGAATTGTTCAATTGTTCGGTGTTGATTTTGGTCGAACTAGTAATTGGTAGTTCGTGTTTTTGCGAAATCTGCGACACGACCTGATTGTCTTGACCAAATAATACCTTAAACAATCCGTTGTGTTTTGATTCCGTAAAACCGTTTTGTTGTTGTACAGTCTTTGTAATGGAATTATTTTGTAATCCGGCCGGATATCGTTGGCCAACCTGGAAAGTTAAACTTATTTACGTACAACATCTTTAAGTCTAACGATGAATATTACTTGGAAATAGGGATGTTGCAGAGCAGATTGTGCTGACGGTCGGTTAGCTGGATTCCAATCTAACAGCAGCTCTATGAGATTGATACCGACCGCGCTTGCTTGTGGAATTATCGATGATAATGGTGTACTGGTAAAATATGGAAATTTGAAACCCAAAGCTCCTGCTAGCTTATAACCTTCTGGCCAACGTACCTAAAATATTTTTTTTAACGATCCTTTGCTTGTTAATTATTTGATGATTTACTTTATCCGGTGTGCCTAATATTTCGCAGATCTTTTGTAACTGATCCGTTTCGGAATTGCCGGGAAATAAAGGTCTAAATGTGTAGACTTCGCTTGCTATACATCCTACCGCCCACAGATCAATCGGAGTACCATACACTGTAGAATGCAACAATACTTCCGGAGCTCGGTACCATCTCGTAGAGACGTAATCGGTATATGGCGGTCGCGATCTAATTTCGCGCACCAACCCGAAATCCGCAATCTTTACCAATTCTGGTCCCGAACAAAGTAGATTTTCTGGCTTTAAATCTCGATGGAAAAATCCATTTCTATGTATAAAAACCAATCCTTGTAAGATCTGGAAGTACAGTTTCGGTATGTGTCAGTGAACCACACGTAGAACAGGTAGGTACTTACTTGATACAAAATATTTCTAACTGTGGACTCTGGAAAGGGAACTTTCCTGTCTTTCGTCATTTGATAGAGGTTTTCTTTCATGTACTCAAATACGAAATATAGAACATCGTTTTCTCTTATTACTTCTTTGAGTTTAACAACGTTGGCGTGGTGCAGTTTCTTAAGCGACTAAAAAATGTAGGTACATTTTCATCACTTTTACACATTTAAGGATCGCCAAAAGTTATTGGCCGCCGCTCATTTGCAATAAAAATATTTGTTTTATATATTTTGAAAAGAAGAACAAAAGAGTTTATGAAGATAGATATGTACCTACGCGAAATGGCGAAATGTACCCCGGAAATTAAACGATAGAAAGTCCGAGTTCCAATTAAAGTTGCAAGGATTTACGGAAAAGATGATGGTACAAAACTTACAAAGTTTTAACGTGAAACTATAATATTAAATTTTCAAATAAAATTGAAAAAAACATTACTAAATTGTTGTGAATTCAAAAAATTAACATTGGTACATCCACAATGAGCGATCTTTGTTCTTTTGTACAACTTTTGTGTTCAACTTCAAACTTTCGTTTACCTCGAAAAATTTCGACCCAAATTGAAAAAAACACTTTTAGGTAATATTGGATATTTCGAGATATTTCCAAACAGTTAGGGCAACGTTCCATAACTTCTGCATATCGTTCACTTACACCAATCAATTAGGAAGAATTTTACATTGTAAATGTACTTACTTTTACTTCTCGTAAATTCATCGCTTCCTCCCAAGAATAATATTTTCGTTTCATTCGTTTTATGGCCACTTTTTCCCCAGTATCTTTTCTTTGACCAAGCACGACTGAACCATAGGTGCCGTCTCCGAGTTGATGCAACGTAATATACCTATTCATTCTAAAACTAGACTCACTTAAATTTTTCACGTAATCGCATAAAATACAATTACAAACGAACTACAATTACTATTATTATGTCGATATTAAATACACTTAAATAGCGAACTATACGTGATTTGTTGTGAATGTAACTTGCCCTTCTAAATATTGATCAATATACTTCGTTCCACATTTTCGCCCTTATAAACAGTTTGAATTCATTATTATATTAGTCAAGTAAAAAGTAATTTTGTCTACAAATGTCAATATCTTAATAAGGCAAAATTATTTTTACTTGTTAATAAAAAGGTGTACAAAATTTAAATAATTATTATAGAAATAATAAAAACTCTACTTCCCCTATTTTCCAATTTGATTTTAAATGTTTATGTTTCTTAATCCAATGTCACATTAACAGTCAGTTTGTCAAATTTGGACTAATCAAACTCGGTTGATGATGTCAAAATTTGACGATTTGAACAAACCAACAAACTGCACGATCAAAGTTTGACAGGATAGTTTGCATTTTCATTGTTCAATTCAAAAAGTTCGCCATATTTTTATGTTTTCGTTATTGATTTTGGGTTTGAGTGAGTTTGAGTTAAGGCGAATTGTTTCTTGCTGTCCAGAGATTTTTCTTATAATGTATTCTGTAATAATATGTTTGTACGCATATGTATTGTATTGTACATATGTAAAACGCAAATAAATGAAAAAAATATGGTTGTTTGTAAGACCGCTAATTGTAGAATTTTGAACTGACCAATAAAAATAAGTAATGACTAATAAGTATATAGAGGTGTCTCCAAAATATAGAAAGTTTGACCAAACTATTTTGATGACGTCACATTACGAGTTTGACAAAGTAACTGATAGTGTAATACGAGCATTACGAAAAAAACGGCAGTTACAAAATACACAAAACCTGTAAACAGACCTTTAGCTTCACGAAGTTCTAGCTAACGAAAAGGTACGATTATGACCGATGTTATGTTTACGTATTGGCATTAGTGTCATCGTCTTAGGTTAGGTTGTCCTGTGCGTTAGTGTTATTTGTTTAAATAATGGACGAGGATTACGAAGGTGCTTGGGAAGGTGGAGATGTAATAGACGAAGAGGTAATCACCCTTACATTTTATTGAACATTTTATAACTGTACGATTCAAGTCCGAAGGTGGCGAAGATCCTGTTGAGAACCCCGAGCAAGTATTAGCAGAATGTGCCGAAAAATTTGCAACACCCGATTATATAATGGAACCTGGAATATTTTCACAGCTGAAGAGGTTTACATATAACTTATATTTAATAAAAATTGATATAATATTTAATTTACAGGTATTTTCAGTCAGGAGGCAATCCTGTACATGTTATAGAGCAGTTATCGCAAAATTACACAGCCGTAGCACAAATGGCTAATCTAATAGCTGAATGGTTAATTATAGGAGGTGATGTGAAGTATTGCCATTGAACTTTGCGAGACAAATGCTTCTTTTTGCAGGTGTAAAAGTACAAGACGTACAAGCAATGGTAGAAAATCATTTAAAAGATATGATCTTGAGAACGTTTGATCCAAAGAAGGCCGATACCATTTTTACAGAAGAAGGAGAAACACCTGCTTGGTTGACCGAACTGATCGAACATCCTACTTGGAGGTCTCTTATATACAGATTAGCAGAGGAGTATCCTGATTGTTTAATGTTGAATTTTACCATAAAGGTATTTTATGTCTTTGAAGTGATTTCTGAAACTTTTTGGTAGTTAATTTCAGATGCAGGCTTTCAAGGTGAAATTACAAGCATTTCAACAGCCGCACAACAATTAGAAGTATTTTCTCGTGTACTAAAAACGTCCATTGGAAGTTTTCTAACAAATCCGGAGGAATGGCAGAAAACATCTAAAGAATGTGCCGTAAGTTGTGCTTTTAATTAGTTAATTTCCTAGTTAATAAACTGATAGTAATAACTAACTCGTAATAAACTAGTTTATCTACAACAACAAGATTACTTTTTGTATTTGGTCATTTTAAAAACTAGAATAAGTACATTAATGAATATTAAAAATTTAAAACGGGCATAGAAAATTGATAGAAAAATAACTGCAAGTTTTGTGTTAAAATTGCATAAAATATTTATAGAAAATGGTATGTCACGGTCAGCACACATACGTGTACAGTCAAGTTATTATGAATGTCCTGGCACGTGAACCAAAAGGTGGTAGCAGTATGAAACGTCTCTCTCAAGAAATAACAAAACGTGCTCAAAAAAAGTAAGTTTTATAATTACTTTTTCAGCAATCCTTGTTCTATCGAATTTTAGTGGACACGATATAACACCAATAACTATGGCTTTGAATGGCGCATCGGGATATCCTCAGGCCTGTCAAGCGTTAACTTCAATGTTATCAAGAAATACTCTGAACCCAGCTGATATATCAGTTCTTTTTAGAAATTATTCTGCAATAGATCCACCACCAATTGATTTAATAAGAACACCACAATTTCTAGGTATAATTAAACGACAATTAAACACATTTTGATTCATATTTTTACAGAATTACTTATCGATTCGTTGTTTAAATCGGGAGTGAAGTTGAATCCTGAACACAAACCAAAATACATCTATTTGTTAGCTTACGCAGCAAGCGTTTGTGAAATACAAGCAAAAAAAGGACAAAAGCGTTCTTGGAGCAAGGACGAACTTAAGCCCACAATTCAGGCCATCGAGACTGTTCATAGCGTTTGCAACGTTAATAAAGGGAGTTCTGAACTGATGGCCGAATTGGCAAATTTGTATCAATGTTTGCGGTAAAAGTTTTTAGAAAAATATTAAATTTTATAATCGTATTAATTTAAATATTGTTAGATTTGCCGTTGTGGCTGTGGGAATCGTTAGGTGGGTAGAGTGTACGGTCACGGAGCCAAGTTATTTTAAACTTTCAACAGAACATTGTCCTTTACATATGGCCATGTTAGACGAAGTGGTTAATTTACATCCTCTTCTTCATAATCAGGTTTTAGATTTACTTATCAGATTATTCGAGTCGAAACAAGATGAATTAGAAATTTTAGTTCAGGTAAGTTTATTGATAATTTGAACATAAAATAATTTAATTTTCAAATGGATAATTAAATTTTTTTATATTATTGATCACATTGTACGTAATATATCATACATAATTATTTATGTTGACAAGAATTTTACACACACATAAAGCAATAAAATAATATAGGAAAGTTCAGTTAATTATGAATAACACAAATAAATTGTAATTACGAATATTTAAAAATATGGCTAATTTAGAAAAATAAAATCTGTTTAAACTAAGCATTGAGACAATTTTGACGACATTTCTAGACATCAAGTGCAGTATATGTTTGTATTTATAATTAGTGTTTCATCTAACTTGAAAAAAAAATCATTAGTAAACATTCTTATTGATCATAAGCATCATTTTATTAACATCTTATATTTTGTAATTTCTGAAAGTTTACCTCATAAGCTATAAAAGTTCTTGGTTCTATTATTTTAGCTTGAAATGCGGAAAATGGTTTTAGATCGTATGGTGAACTTATTATGTGCTGGATATGTTGTTCCTGTTGTAAAATATATCAAGCAATGCTGGCAAAAAGGGGATACAGATATTTCTTTAATTCGATACTTTGTAACAGAAGTATGTTTTGTTATTAAAGGTGTGTTGTGTTTATTATTGTTGTTTTAGGTTTTAGAAGCTATCGGACCTCCATACAGTTCAGAATTTGTTCATTTATTTATGCCAATGGTTGAAAATGATGAAATTACAGGAACCATGAGAGGAGACGGTGAAAATGATCCTGTATCGGAATTTATAGGTAAATCACCTATTTTGTTGTTTGAAATACTAATATGAATTTTTATAGTATATTGCAAAGCAAATTATACTGCAGTAGTGTAGTAGGAAATAAAGAAAAATAAATTATTAAGAACCTCCAGAAAAGTACAATTTGTAACTAAATTTATTATATGTACAGGTAACTTTTATTAACACGAACTAAACTTTAATTTATTTGATAGTCTAATACAAAAGTTCTGTTTTATCACTAATTCATTAAGAAATATTCAACAGCATAAGCACGAAACTACAAATATTAGATATTTAAAAAAATCATCTATGTTATTCAGTACGTTATACACATATATATTTTTGTGTATAATTGTCTTTAGTCCTTTATACCTGCCGTATTTGTTATTAAGTTATATAATCTTTTTCCCCACCATGATTCCAAGTCGAAAGGTTTGAAATCTTGCAAGCGTGGACATGGATCGTCTTCAAAATACATTACAGAACAATTGCCTATAAAATACAAATAAGTATCTAAAAAAGTGTTTTTACGTTCTTATACTTACTATTGCAGTTATTGTTAGTTTTTGATTCAGAACATTTGCCATCGACATCTGACCTTACTGACAGCCACGCTAAAAAACAATTGTGGAAGTTCGTAAAATTTGAAGTATTTGTATACAAACAATTACTTACAATCTTGGATGTATTTAATAATTTCTTCGTGTTGTGGAGATATACTTTCATTTTCTTGATGGTGACATGTGACGGCTCTCTTCACAATGTTATTAAAAACGGGTTTAGGTCCACTAAAATATTTAAAATTAAAGTACGTTAATTTAATTTATCTAAGTAACTTACTTAACTATTTCGTTATCGTTGGAATCTAATGGTTTTTGATTCCTATTTTTTTCACGAATGTTGTCTATATTTTGTGAAATTCCTGTAAAAATATTGACATAATGAAAATGGCGGTGATATATATGTGTAATGTATCGTACCTCGTCGAGTGGATTTTGCAACTATTTTACTAGGACCTTTTATATTGTACATTTTTTCGATATGTTGATTGTAATTTATTACACACTTATACGGTTTTCTATTATTGTAATTTTGAAAGCGTAAAGGTTATTTATTATACAATTGTATGCGAACTGTCAAGGACTTGTGATTTGTAGAAGCACCAACACAATAAACGAATTTTCCCAATGTTTAAAGTTTTCGTACGATTTCTACAAAATGCATCTGCAATTTTGAATTTTCTAATTTGAAAATTAATTAGGTTAAGCTTGTACTACACGTTTATAATTTTCGATATGTTAACATCAAGCTATTTTAAAGTAATGTTATATTTGGTAATTACGTTATTATGGTGCAAATTCGAATTTGTTGTTATTTTCTTATTGTTTTTTAGTTAAAATGGACATAGAAATTCATGTTGGATGTAATGCTATAAATACAACCACAATACGCCGGAGAATTATGAAAAAGGCAAAGAATTACCACCGTAATATCAAAGGCACAGTTGTTAGAGAAATATCTATTTCATTTTCACCTTATGATATTGTAATTTAATTTTGATTTATAACTATCTTCTAAAGTTCTTGATTTAAAATATGTTGTGCTATTAACATACATATTAATTCACACATGTACTTATATAAATGTATACATATAATTATATTCCTTTCAATAGTTTTAATTCATAATGTTTTAAAACATGACTTTGTAGGGAAACGTAAAATTTTGAATTTTCGTAAGTACTTGTATAGGAATTGTTGCATTCTATACTACATAACAAATCATATATGAATGTCAGTACGTTTACTACTTTTGGGGACAGCTCCGTTTATTTTAAAACAAATAATTATAAATTGAAATCTGAAACAATATATAAAGTATATACCAAAATTAAAAAATTTGTGGGTGGTGGTGTTGTCGAATCATTCACAGTTAAAATTCAATCATTTTATTATATATTTAGAAATTCACAAAATATGTAGGTACAATTAGTTAAAAACGTTTTTAACATTTATAAAACTAACATAATGATTTTTTCAATGATGAAAAATCAAACTACGTTAAACACATATATATTTACTGATTACAATTTAGAAATATTATATTTCTGCGATAACAATAAAAACTTATACAAGGCCAAATTCATAGACAAGTAGTCACAATACTAAACACTGTGGCCATTCATATTTTTATTCTAAATAGCAAATATAGCTAAAATAATAATTTAATTTTAATTTAATTTGAGATTTTTGTATTAAACTACACATTTTTGTATCTAGATAGGCAATATCAAAAATATTTTTTTTATTGAGCCAATATAAATTACTTACATAAAAATTGATTAATATTAAAATAATAATGGTCACATGAACAGGTTTTAATTTTTTTTGTCAAAAATGACACAATCTGCGCTTACAGACATCAGTATGGTTACGTTACACTAGATATGAATGCATTTGCAGGCAAAATCTACCAGTTTAATTTGTTGAAATAACTAAAAACTGGCCACGGTTGGTTGCACAAACAAACCTATTATTAAATAATGTTTAGGAATGTATTATTAAAAATGTTGAATGACTGTCAATATGAATCGACCTTAATTTATAATGTAAAAAAAACTAATTAGTTCTGATAATATCTATCATCTGAAAATGTTTTAGCCTACTTTCAATAGAGTTTATCTAAAGAAATACAATTATTTTAACTACATAACTAAACAGCATCTCTACATTTTTTATACTTAGTTAGAAAATCTAAAAGTAACGAGTTCGGAAGTGTACTTTCTGCTTCTTTATAAATACTTTGTACACGTTCATTAAGATCGGCAATATCTTTATTGTAATATAAATAAAACTGAATGTATTCTATCCACACGTCCACGTCTTCTTTACCAAACTGTTCGCATGCCGATCTATGCACACTAATCCAAACATCGAAATTGTAATCGATTTGAATAGATTCCAATTTAGACATCATCGAATGTAACTCCTTGCAATACGGTTTTTCAACAGCCAAGTTGAAGTAAGCTTTCCTAGTTGCGTCGATTCCTCTAGCTAATGCCAACCATTCTAAATATTGTGGTTTCAAAATATCTGAAATTTCCTTCGACTGCTTTACACCATCTTTATAAATCAATTCGATAAAATCATCATTCGATGTTAGATAATGGTATCTTAAAATAGCCGACCATAGTGGTAGTGATTTTTCTTTCAAGACTTTTATGCCCATCTTAAAAGTTCTGTCCACCTCCAAGGGCTCGTTTTTTGAAATTTGTAATCGAAGCCGTGCTTTCCATAATTCCAATGATTGCGGTAGGGCATTGGTTCCTAGAAATAGGAAAATTATATTTTTTTAATGTCATTTTATTTCTATATAACCTTTTTCCACAATTTGTAATGCCTCATCATCATTTACTAGTTCTAACCATACCATGTAATGTTTTTCTGATAGACAGCCTTCCGCAGCTACTTCGATTAGAGCCGATTTCAAAGTTTCCGTTTTTAAAACTGTAGCTCCTCCAGTAGTATATTGATGTAATTCCATTAAAAAATCTAAATATAGATCCCACAATTTTGGCTTAGTAGTATCCGATACCAAAGAGAATCCTTGTTTATATTTTCCAATTGCAGCTTCAAAACGGGCTTTAGGTGTTGGCATTTTTGCAAGTGCCTTATTTTCTTTGGAATAATATGCACCTGAAAGTCCATTGCCAATAACTTCAACTGATAAGTAAAAGAAAATATACCTTTATGTTCTCGTTCAGCTAAGGTGTGCCATAAAAGTTCATTATCATAGTGACTTTTCACAAGAAAATCGATTATGACATTTTGAATTGACAAAGTAAATGAATAATCCTCCATAATTTGTAGTAGGTCAACATAAAATTGAAAGTCTGAAACATTCATGAAAATCGTTTTTATTATTTCTTCTAATCTTCTTACACAATCTGACTTATCGTTTAATAGGGAGTTTGCTGTAGCATTATATAGTTCAATCTCGATCATTTCTCGGTATAATATTTTACTTTCTTTGTGCAGTGTAATTCCTTTTAATAATAATACGATTGCTTCATTGATGTCTTTACGATCATATGCATGCCAATTAGCAGCGATTTGCCATATTTCTGGTTTATCTGGACAACGCTTTTAAAACTATTATTATTTATACGATATAAAAAAAATTGGTGAACCCTTACCTTTACCATATTCATAACAACATCGGAGGCTGCATTGACGTAATTTACCTTTTTACAAAATTTTAGGAATGAAGGAAACAACGTCATCTCATCTGGGAACCGTTGTAAGGCTACTTCGTATAGCAATTTTATTCGTTTGATAATTTTATGTTCTATACTGCCCTTTTTTTCGCCTACTTTATATTTGTCTCTTCTCAATTGAATGTCCTTTAATAAACATTTTTCGTAGTTTATGTAGTCTGTGAAACTTTTGCATTCTTTAGTGAGTGCATTTATTTTATACTCGAATTCTTTTCGTTTCTTTAGTATAACTCTGTAATATAAATATATTAAATTATAATTTGTAATCAAAATTACAATTCAAAAAGCTTTACCTGGTTTCTTCCGCGTTAAATAATTTTGTTCTTCGCATTTCCTCTAACTCCCCCGTCATCAATTCTAAACGTTTTTGGACCACTTCCGTCATTTTCGTCCTTTGTCGAGATTCTATTTAATATTTACACCTATAAATGTATTAACGTGATATTTTTTTTTTAATTTATAACCATAAAGGCTTGCACCACACTTTCACTATGAACGTACTACTTTGACAGTTTGAAGTCTTGGAACTAAAACACAAAAATCACTATTTCTCGTGAAGGCGTTTATACACTATCAATTTATAACTATTGTTATACACGAGATGTTATGGTGAATTTACGATCCATCTACAGTAATTATTTGAAATTAATTATTTTGAGTGAATAAATTAAAATTTTAACGCATTTATTAAGTTTGTCTATAGTTTATTATTTTTTTTTAATTAATGTTCTATATTTAAAGTTACTAATTTTACTACCATTGTTGAATATGATTAGCTGGTCGAATATGAGTCTGTTTAAAATGATATAGGTACTTCTTTTATTAGTTATAAATATGTATTTATCTAAGTTGGCTATTTGTTTCGATAATGGAAAAAATTATTGTTAAAACATAAATTCATTTTTAAGACCACTCGAAAGATATCGAGAATTTTTGCGGTGGTCATCGTCTCTCGCATAGATACTAAAGTATGACCGACATATAGTAGAATGCCCAAGTGATTTTATTTGCATTTTCATGGGCGTATTATGAAGAAGAAAAAAATGTTCTATAAAAACCTCGAATTTATTTGAATTGATGAGATCAGAAACAACACAAGCCACGATTATGTAATTTTTTAGGGGTTACAATAAAACATTCGGAAGGTCTAATTTGAAACTACTCAGGTCAATATAATTATATTGTTTATGAAAGAATTGAAACTATAAACAATTTCTAAAATTTAAATAATTTGTTTAATGTATGAGAGATAAAAACAAAACTTGACTTTCTGTATTAAGATACAATGATAACATAATATTAAAATAATTATTTTTTGATCTTTTAGTAATGTCAAATAAGTAACAATACCTACCTATACAAATGCAAATGGAAAGCAGTTCGAATACAAAAAAAACATTAAAAATTAAACAAACAGATACAAAAACATAATGATCAAGGAAGAATGGGCATTTTGGTGTATATTATCAACAACAGCAATGAGATGCATGTCATCTGAAAGATCTCATTACCTCGTTCAATTTTTATTATGGCAGCTCAGGTCGATAATGTGGTTGACGCGAGATATTAGTATTTTATAGCTATTGTTTTTAGCTATCAACCCTATTTTCTGCGCCTTCGCTTGCTTTAAAGCCTATTTTTCAACAGTTTCAAAATTTAATTTCAACCAGAATCTCACGTATTTTGATATGTAATGCCTACTAAGATATGATATGTTCGTATCTCTTGGTGGCGTAAACCAGTATCCCTATAAAAATGCCCATTCTCTATATTAAAATATATCAAAATTAGTCTATAATTTGTGTTATTTTTGAACGTCATTTTAGCATCAAATGACAAGTCTGACGGATGTTGTTTTTGCAAGCTAAGCATAACTCTTGCAGATGATATAAACAAGATGGTGTCGTTAACTCAATTCCACAAAATTAATGACCTCTACGCAGTTTTTGATCTCATCGATTCATTTGTTTTCCTTCTATTTATATGTTTTTAACTTTGTCGATTCTTAAACAAATTTAAAAAAAACGGAATCGTTTTATTTTTTACTTCTATTTCAAGTTTTAAATTTTTGCAGAGTACGCTTCCATTTGTGTTACGTGGACTTAAAAAATGATTAAAGTTTGTTGGTTGCCCAACCCCTGTTTAGAGCGACCTTAATTTATTTTAGTAACATCGGTTGTCGAAATTTTTATGATCATGTGGTCGACTTTAGAGTTTTTATGTCAATAATAAAAATAGTAAATGAAGCTTTATAGTGTTCTGAAATAATTCGCAAGGGGGTCTATTCCCTAAGGAATCTGTTAATTTTAATGGCCCGTTAAGAAACCAAACACTAATCACAATCGAAATTTTCGTACGTTTCTGTATGGTGATTATATTATGTTTTTTATAATATGGGCCTTTAAAATTAACAGATTTTACAAAATAGATCTTTAAAGATTTTTTATTGCCGTTTTTCGGCCGATGTGGCAGTTAAATTATGATAAAATGAGAAGTAGATACCTATAAGAAATTACGTGCTTTTTAATCTAACGGGATTATACGGGTATTAGATGGTATAACGAAAGACTACAATTTATTAGAATTGTAAAAATATGAGGTACGAGGCGATAGCACTGTGTGTAAAACGTCATCATTTAGTAACTTTTTATTGATGACGTGAATAGGCCGTACTTACTACATAATAAGTAAATAAAATACTTGTGCACAAACAGTATTTTACATTTATTTAAAATGTGTGTAAAATTATCTATTAAATAAAATATGATTAATTGCATTGCCATGAATAAGAGCTTTCACCTGACATTTGAAAAGAATCCATAGGACGGCTCATTGATTAATAAATAATTGTAAATCTAATGATTAGTAAATCGATGTCTTTTATAAGCATCCAATTCTGAAAAATAACTGACGATGAGTTATTTAGAATACATATAATTACTTTTTCTTTAATACGTACATACTTAATTATGTATGTTGTGTATTCATGAAAAATACAAAACTCTCGATCTACGACTTTTGAATAAATTTCTAACTTTATTTGCAATATTCGTATGTACAAATTTTATTATGTTGCTAAAATGTTTAGATTAATGTAAAAGATTAAAATAAATTGGCGACACGTTATAATATTTCGCGCATCATTATTTTAGTAACGAACCAAAAAGAGATTCTCTATCGTGAAATTTAATTTATTCAAGCAAGTATGTGTATAACTATTTGTAAACAAAACTAGAAGCAGATAATTAATTAACTTTAGAAATATTAGAGTTTCTTTGCCAATTTACTGACCCTCGCCAAACCGACATATATTATATCACTTTCGCTATACATAAATTAAAGCTCGGCACACAATTGGCTGTGCAGTTTTTCTGGCCGGATTCCGATTCCGTAATAATCGAGCTATTATTAAGACTAAAATGGAGTTTAAGGACAATTAAAATCGAAGCCACTTTTTAAACATTTTTATTGGTTGTGTGGAAATGTACGAGGGAAAACAATAAAAGTGACTAATAACCAGTCTAACATTTTTTTGAAGTCAAAAAAGTATCGACGAATATCTTCGGTTAACGTATTGTTTACTGTGATAATTGAAAAATGATCCGCTCAATTTGGTATTTGTAATTAATTTAATGTCGTCCGCCGATTTTTTGAAATATTCTCGGCGGCTGTTCTTATTTGTATAAGTACGAAGCGCCCTTTCGGCCCATGTTTGTGCTCTTGGCACATCTCGAGTTAATCCTCGCTGTCGTTTATCCAAATAATCGATCACATCGTCGTAATAGTTATGTCTATATTTGTATAAATAGTCGTATTGCAGGAACCTTGGTCTAAGAATAAAACAATTCATTTCTTTCATTTTAACAAAAACATACTTTCCACTTACCTTATCCAATGTTTGAAAAGTAACAACTTATCGGGATCAAAATATTCTATTTCTTGTGCTTCTGCGACTTGAACCACGTCAGCTTCGGCCGGTGCGTGTTCTTCAGTTGCCGATTCTATGGTTTTGGGAGCCGCTGCAGCCGTTGGGGTCGGTTCATCAGCTGTATCCGCGAACCAGTCTCCTCCTTCGTCGTCCATTTTAGTGTCCTAAAATCGATATTAAAGATATCCGGAAAAGATTCACTGCCGGTAATAATTTACGAAGATGTCTGGTGCACTTCACGTCCCAAAGACCTTTACAAAGCACGATGATCTAACAACACGACTGTTTTAAACTGACCCTCGTCCCCACCATGCTGACCCGAACCTTGCCAATTACAATAGAAGTACACGTGTTTTCTATTATCGTTTTTTTTTTACCTTCACATTACTTGCGTTCGTTCTGCTTTTTCTTCATATATTCTATTCATTATTGTTGCTTTAGACTCTGTCCGTTTAATTTTTTCCATGACTACTTCAAAAATTTCAATACCAATCTGAATGTCAATTAATCTATTAACTGCTCGTCACATTGGCAGCCCATAAAGTTGGCAAATGAGTTATTTGTGTCGCTAGCTCACACATAAATAGTGTGGCTTGACATTAAAACTCGCATTTTTTTAAGGAAACAATTGGTTACGCTTTAACTCGTAAAAGTCGTACCTACTCGTCAATTTATTCATCCGTGCAGATTCTAGCAGTTTGTTGTGATCTATGTATAAATTTTCAGATTTTAATTTGTTCGCTAGTTACATGCCAAAGAGGCAGGTGCACCTTGCAAACAAATTACATGTCTTACATGTTTAACACAAAAACATTGTACGTACAATCTATGCTGCTATTTCTTATTTGTTTCTCTATTAAAGTTGCCAATGATTTGTATTTTGCTGTTTTATAAATATAGCTGGTCCTAAATGTTGGATTTCCTTTAATTTTTTTTTACTTTAACGGTGTAAACGGACCTTTATATTTCGAATTGATTTTGTAAAAAATAAATCAAAAAAATTAAACCAAAAGCTCCAAAAACTCGAGAACATTTTGGTAGAAACATTTTGCTACCCCCCCTTAGCCGAATTACACTACATAAAGTAAGATTTTTATTCTATATTTTTATTTTCAGTTTTAACTATTTATAATATGTACATTAGGCAATTGTTTATGTTAAAAATACCGATTTTACACAACACTAATCGTTTAAGTCAGACTTTATACACAAATATTTATACTCTCATTGTCAAACAATCCATTATCTAATTTTGTTAAAAAAATACACCAAGTCTGTAATAGTAAACCGTATTTTTAGTTAAGGAACACCACCATTTTTAATTAAAAGCTGTTTTCTGAAAATTGATCGCAACAACTTGTGGCGATTTTCATCACCTTCGCTTCAAACCTTCATCAGAAAGCTAAACGCATATTTTTTCATCAGGAAGTTGATGTACCTACTTATATTCGACTTCTGGAATCCTAACGTAAAAGTGACATCGTAACATATAAACGATATTTTGCAAGATTTCCCAAATTTTATCCGAATAGGTACCCGAACAGTGATCACGATTGTTTCAAACGTTCAGTTAATTCTATTCTGTATTGCAAACAAGGCTAGTAGAAATCATTTAGATGATTTCACTCGAGGTAAAAGTATAGTTAGTACAGTCGAGGACAATGAAAATGATCCGTTTACCGCAACTTTCAAATTTTAATACAGTTTACGTTTAGCGTTCAGTCCGAATGGGAATACCTGCGGCTCGCGACTGTTTAAATAAAACAAATGAATTTTACAAACAGTGTCTGATTTTCTTAAGAACTTGTACCTAATATTTTTCATGATGATTTTGTATCTGACACTACGCCATACTTGTATCATCATATTTATATCGTATCCTATATTTTGTTGTAATATTGTTTAAAGAATACATATAAATACTTAACTAATAATTTGAAAAAGTAACTGTTTAGATTAAAAAAATGTATTTTTAAATTTACTATAAAAATTAAAGAGTAAATAGGTAATAATAATATATTAAAAATTCATTCACAATCATACAATATATATCAATATCATACATACAGTGAGTTCTAATAAGTTCTTTCCATATGTAAAACTTTTTTATTATTAGTTTGTCAAAATATTCAATTCTTGATAAAAGTTGGTGCATTCTCTAAAACTAATAATGAATCTATCTGGTGTTATCAGGGATATAAGCATAAGCGAGGATTAGTAAATTTTGCTCAAGAATAAAATACCATTATTTTGCAATTATTCGGAAAATTTTATTAATAAATATTTTTTAGAATTACAAGTAATATTATAAGTCATATTTTGAACTTGAAAAATTTTGGGTTTTTTGGCTCTCATTTCTTAAGTAATTGTTTGATGTCAAATTTGTGTCTAGACCTCCATATTTAACTATTGACTTACTAGAGACGTGCAAAGCATAGAAAGATCATTATGCTCTGATAGTTCATTATAGGTCTAAGATACCGCATTCAATTTTTTGTTCTTTAATAGCGCAATAGGTATTTTTTAAATTATTCCGATAGAGCTTTTTATTTTCTTTTCGATTGTGTAAATTAATATACTTTTCAATAATAATACGATTTAAAGTTCAAGTGTAGGTTTGCCATGGAAATAACTGATTTTTGTAATTTGTATCTAATCGGCGCTGAAAACAATAGCAGAGCAGAATGCGCAAATCTTACCAGAAACACTTTACTAACCGCCCACAAATGGACGTCTGTATCCTCAAGAGATTTGCTCAAATAATAAGGAAGGCAATTTTGAACTTTTAGATTTATGTTAAAGAATACTGAATATGCGATGTTATAGGCTTAAAGCTACACTTGCGCAGTTTTTACACCCCTCCAGTTTCTTTTTATATTATGTATCTATAATAATACATAAAACGTAGTATGTATGAATTCAGTACTAGGTGATCTGCTGAGAGGTGTTTTACATCTTGATTCTTAAAAAGGGACGTATCGAAAATTTTTAAAGTTAATTTTGAAATATATCTTCATGCAGACTTTATAAAAAAAATGTCAACATTCAGTTAGTATATAGAGTGTCCCGTATATAGTAGGGTATGACAGGCTATTGTATTTTTATTTTTATATTTGGACTCGTGCGATAAAAACACGCCTTATATGATACTTGTATTTTAATATATACTATTTCAGTTGGATTAAGTGTTACGAATCGGTTAATTTTTTGTTTAATTATAAGCCCATATCACACGATCAAACAGTTTGATCAAATTTATTTAACGACCACTAACGATGATGTTATTTAAAATGTTTGACAAATAAATAAGACGCGTTACTTATAGTTTTTATCTATCTTATAAGTTGGATAAGGTTGCATAGGTTTTAGGTTAGGTAGTTGATGATTGGCAAGAACAATTTGATATAAAGGGCATTGCCAAAATGTAAAATCCATTAAACAATTTCGTTGTTACTTCATGATAAGTGGTTGTCAAAATTGTTTGATCGTGTGGTGTGGGCTTTATACATAAAACGTTAAAAGGTAGAAGCATATTTTAAAAGAAAAACTACCATCTCTTTAACTGATTTATACGCAACGAAATTTATTTTATGTATAATGCTGGAACATCTGGTCAGTACAAGTAAATCGAGTTTAATCGAAATGTATTCATTTAATAACAAAAATAAAATTAATTAATTTTTAAATTGGAAGTACTACGCGTACTAGTAATCCCTCGAATAGCATTCTCTTGTATTATAAAATCAAAGTGTTGCGTAAACAAGCGCTTTATTTTTGGCTTCTTTGGCAGTCTATAAATACTAATTTCTGTTACACGTCCTTTAAACAAACAATAGGAACTCTAATTTATTTGAGGCAGGCGTTTTTCTTTTTAAATTCATTTTGTAGATTTTCGATTCTTGCTAGGTAATTATCATTATTTTGATAATAATTCAACTTATTTTGTTTGATGAACGTGTTTATTTCGAAAGTTGTTTCTCTAGTGTGTTATTTTGATTATTGATCTGTATAGATGTGTATCAATCTATCTATGTATGAAAAGTCAGAAGTCATTTGGTTCTAATTTAGCGATTGATTATTTGGCAAACATACATATTTTGTTGTGGGATAGCTATATGATATATAAGGTTCTTCACTTTTTTTCGAGTAAGTATAATATAATATTCGTTTTTACTCAACGTTGAAGCATTATACCAAAAAGTGTAATGAAGTTCATGACTCCAAAACTAACGTTTGTCCAAAATGACTTTCATCCTTGATTGGCTATGGAAAAGTGAAGGTATTTCTTGGTTTAACAATAAGTAATACACGTCAGAGTTTTGATAAGACAAGAAATAATTTATGACAAGATTTAAGCTAATTTACTGTAAGAGTTCTGCAAGACCTTTACCTTTCTACTGAAGACTTTTACGACACCCGTTATAAATGATAACAGCATTTCTTAATTAAATTGAAAATGGTTTGAAGGGATTGTAGTTATGTTTAGTTGATAGCCATACTTTTTTCGAAATCGATTAATCTTCTTATTACAGTCGACCTCCGATTGCACATTCGTGCTTTTCTCCTGTTTTTACTCGAGATTTTGTATACTTACGCCTACTTACGATATAGGTATTTAGATACCTGCCAACGAAACTTATAAAATGATTAAAGTTATTCCTGGAATTTCCATATTTGCGAGGGCTATGGATATCTAACTCCCGCGTGAATCTCGAGTGTCGGTTGATAGGTATGTGATTTAAGTGAGAAAACCATTTCAAGACATTACACAGGTTTTTTGAATTATTATTTATTTATTAGATATGTACCTACATATATATGTACTCCTGAAACCTCCTACTAAATAATAATTATACAGTATGTCCCCGGAAAATGTATGTAAAAAGTAAGAAAATTATGTAGAATAGAAATGTTTGAGAAATCAAAGATAAAAATGTTTTCCTTTTTAGTAACCCCATCCACGGACATACTGTATTTACCTATTATCTACTAGTTAAACATGTGAAAAATATTTTTTTTTGTAAGATGTTACGTATATTTTCTAAAATTGAATTTCTCAAGTACCTACTAAATATTAGACAGAATCAGATACGGTCACGTTCAAATTTTAAACGCGAAGTATTTAAAGTTGCACATACAGTGTGTCCCCGGATAAAGTTGACAAGAGGAAAAATCTTTAAAAACCGGATGGCACGCTACGGACGATGCGTTCGGTATGCGAACTGAAAATTTCTTCCCTTTATTGATAACTCTCGGTGTCGATCATTTCCGCAGTTTTATTGTAGAAAGAAGAAATTTTCTATTTTCATACCGAACGTACCGCGTTCCTCGGTGCGGCCTCTCCATTATACCATATTTTCTCCGATATTATCTAAATGTTTTAATAAGTGTATCTTATCCAAGCGGCCAGGGGAGCAATTTTTGACCATTCGCTTACAAAATATACATGCGAAAATGATGTCACAACAAATAGATTTCTATAGAAACCCATTGTTATGGCGTCATTTTCGCATGTACATTTTGTAAGAGAATGGTCAAAAATTGCTCCTCTAGCAATTCACGTCCTCAGTAAAAAGTTACTAGATTGTTTAATTGTAATTCAGTTTTAAGTTTGAAAAGTGGCACATTTTATCGATGATATACCTGCAGACATATTAGACCTATTATGGTGCGTACAGACCAAACGAACACGCTGTTCGCGAACACTAATCAACCACTAAGCTCTTGACAAATCGGTGTCGCTGGCCAGTTTCTGAAGAGCTATTGGTCGGCTAGATGTTCGCGAACAGCGTATTTGCTTGGTCTGTACGTACCATTAGAACTTTAAAAATACGAGGTACAGGTGACAGCACTGCGTGAAACATCATCATCTAGTAACCTTTCATTGATGACGTGATCGCCAGACAAGTTAGATAGGTCATAAGTGCATAACGTTTACAGCCCGTATTCATAAACAGTGATTGAATTAGTTGTTGCTAAACAATGTTTATTTCTATGAAAACAAATTGTTGCAATTTTCGTTTCCCAGTAGGTAGACGTAATTTATAAATTATTTTTAATCACTTGTTTGGCCATTAAAACTTTTCGAATTTGGCCATTAATTGGTCCCTGGTTGATTAATATAATATTACATGACTGATTGCAAAACATTGCGATAATAGGTATACGTTATTAAAAAAAAAGTTCGAATCTAACTGATATATTCAAGGAAAGATTAGAAAAGGAAAAGTTATATTCAATAATCCTCAAATGTTAACAGTTAGTAAAAGTCAATAAATGTTATATTTAATTTAATAGTAGGTACCTACCTTATTTATTTTTAATTCTGTCTAATACTGTTTTAACTGATGTTTATCATTTTTTATTGACCACTTATAATTTAATAACAATAAATTATTTTTCAACAACTCCTTATCGTTCACTTAATATAAAGGGATTTTAATTTATTGTTAACAGTTTGTTATTGTCAACTTTTTGGCTTTAAACATCTAAAAATGCGAGGTTGTGGTTTTTATAATAATTTTAAATAATTTAACAATTTTCAGTTGCATTAGTTTGTTATTTAATAAATCGCGGGTGTATTTAAAATATAATACTTATAAACATAAATATTTTTTTTAATATGAAAGTTATAGACGTTAACTAATGAAAAGAAAACTAAGGAAAAAAATGTTAAACGACGACCGCTACATAACAAACACTCTAAATTATTTTATTAATTGTGCCACATACATTTATTTACATAATTAGAAGCGTTGCATACAAAATACCTGTATGTATCATATAAACATTATTTATAGGTACGACTCTTCGGTAAGCGGTAGGTATGTGAATTTCGAGATATCTTCCAACACACGTAGAGAACTTATCTTAGTTTGTCTTCTAATATGTGACTTCTTCTTGATCTTTGACACGAATTGCTCTACGTACCGATACAGGCGGTTGTATGTCATTTTCTTCGGCTACTTCAGCAATAAGGGCGCGAAGTCTAGCGGCTTTTTTTTCTCTCGCAGCTTGTCTTTCCGCCATGGCTTCCATTTCGTCATCTAATTCTGTCATCCGCGCTCGTGATTGTTTTGCTCTTAAAGCTGCCGCACTATCTACATTGTTTGCTTGTTCGTCTTTTATGGCCGTCCATTTTGACAGTTCCTTGTTTCCAAGATCTTCTTCTTGGCTAAATCTTATCGAACGACGTTTCAGTGACACTTCTTCATTATGCGCGCTATTATCTCTAATTGCTCGACGGGGTATTGTATAATCGTCGCTGAGTTCTGCTCGAACCAAATTTGGTTCCTTAACTATTCCCACCGAATCCAGAATTTTATCAGTTCTGTCTAAAAAGCGGCGAGCGTTAATGCTATTAACTGTACTTTCCATTCCTACATCGTCAATGACAGATACTTTCTTGTTTGCCCTGATGCTCTTAATCCTCGACACAGTCTATAAGGGTAATGTAAATATTAATAACCTTGTGATATTGAATAATGCAGGGGTTCCACGATATGATGGGGGTTTGTAATAGTCCTATTTGTCGTAATATACATATATGTAAAAAATGCAGCTTGAGAAACTAGATTTTTGTGAATACTGTCTACTCTAAGAATAATGTTTATCAAGTTATTTTAGAATAATCGAACCTCTTCGTCAAAATTGTCCAGAAGATCTCTAGCGTCTAGACGAGCTCCACGAGAATCGAAGAACGATTCTCCTGTAATGTGTTTTCAGCTCGGCGACGACAATTATCGATATTGTCGTCGAAAAATGCGCGCTCGTGACGATCTAGTACTTCGTTGGGAATAGTTGGTTGGCTTCGTGGTGGCGTTAAAGGTCTTCCAGAATATTTTCTATTTAAACGGTCCAATGCTGGTCTATACATGCTTTCGCCGATATTGTAATTCGCGTCATAAACGCGTGTGCGTGGTCTACTTAAAATCGTGCGCTTCGACATTCTAGAACAAAAGCAATAAAATAGTAAACAATAAAAGAGAATTTAATCATTAAGTATTTTTGTTAAATGCGCGTTAAAAAACATTTTGGCAACGTTCGTGAACATTCCCGGAGCAGTGGCCGGATTAAAAATATTATTTATCATTTTTCCTAAAATGGTTGTTTAATTTACTTTAAGAGCTCGCCGCGTCGCGCCGTCAATTAGATCCGAGAGATAACGCCCTCTCTGGATCACACTCGAGCCAAAAATATCTATTAGATAATATTAAGGTTGAACGAAATGGGGCAGCAAACTCTACTTTGTCGCCTTGGCGGTGTTTCATTTTTAAATTTGAAAATTTCAAATGTGGGTTAAGAATAAAAACAATAATTATCTCGCATGTTCTATTTTTGTCATTCGCCTTCATGGTGTTAACCTTCGGTTATGACGATTATAAATGTATATACCCGCAGTCTTCCAAATCTTTGGTTTAAAGATAGATCAGCAGTTCCTTGGACTAACTATTATTAGGCAAAGCATGGCTACATAGCCCCGGGTGTACGAAACCTACATTTAATTAAAATTTCGAGAATAAAAGAATATTTTAGTTAGATATTATCCAACTTCGAAAATTTATACATTTTAATAGCTTAATGACTTGAAGGGGCCTGCCCGAAGTTTTGTTTTAGATCTAAAATTTGGAAAAAGTTATGTAGGTTCAGTTCAAGAGTACAAAAAAGCATTTAAAAATAAAAGTACGTTGCTCGTCTTAATAGATTTAAATTAAAAAATATATATATACCAAAATCTCTTATAATTAAAATTTAGCAATAAAAATAACTAAAACTATTTAGGTACAACTTACTCGATTAACTAATTTAAAAAAAAACAATTTTATTGGAAAACCACAACGCACACCATGAATGTTAAAAGTTGAAGTGGCGCACGATACCGGCGTTTTGACTCCCTCCTAAAATGCAATTCTCCCACTCGTTTTACGTTTTTATAATATTCAATGATCTGCCGATTTTTCCAGTAAAATTATGAGTAGTTAGGGAAAAATATCCAAAAATAATATAATTAGTTAATGGATTGTTCGATATACAAAACTGAATACGATCTGTGATTTGGAAGATAGTGTCGCATCAACATGTCCAAATAAGTATCAGAGTTTTATTTAGATTTGTTTGAATCGACGCACTTCGTACCTGTGCGTAACAAAAGTTTACGTCGTTGCAAAAGCAACTATACTATATCTATACTTGTCTACATATATATATATATATATATATATATATATATATATATATATATATATATATAACAATTCCCCTTTTAGAAATTGTTGTGATCGAAAAAAATGAAAAATTTATCATAAAGGAGGACTATATACATTTATTAAGCGTTGATTTATTTTTTTTATACTTACATATAATTTCAAATCTGTTATGTTCTCTTTAAAATCTCCATTAAATTTTATATGTTTTTCTTTACTTTCCTATGTTCCATATATAGAACTTTTGGCGTTATACATACATATATTTAGGTTTTCGCTTTCCATGTGAGTTCTATCGGTCTATTTATTTTATAGTATGTATTTGGGAATGACATGGAGGATGGAGTATACGGACACCCCTTATTTTATAAACTGGTACGTCTACGTACGTTTCGCTTTGATAAACTCAAGATGTTTTCAGTATAAATAGCTATAGGTGTATTAGGTGTATCAAACATTTTGATATTAACATATTTACCTTTAAATCGATTTTTCTTTGTTGAAAATAAATACATTAGAATCTCGCAATTATTCGACATCTGATCAACCGGTTCTTCGGGTTAATCAATCACGCCCAAACTAAAAGATGATAGTAACTTTTTTCAGGCAATAAAAGCTCCGAACATCGAAAATGCTATTTACGTGATTGCCGAAAATGGGACGGATTTCTGGTCGAACATGCAGCAAAAAAATAACGAATCTATCGAAGATACAATCACGATTCTCAAAGATCTATAATGATGATGTAGAAGAGTGGCTGGTTGAAATTATGTCAATTAAAGTACGAATGAAAATTTATATAACGATCAAATTATTGTTTCCGTTATGCAATATGCAGATAATAAAGTAGAAGAGGAAGACGAGAATGAATATGAGACAATTGCCAAGATTTTGGGCATAAGGGATATAAGCTCTTCGGTAGTTTATATAGAATAACAACCAACACGTCTATACATAAATAAACACAGTCATTCCTGGCCCGTACGTTCCATATAAATGTTTAAGGCTATTAGTTAAATTTAAAAGTTAATTATCCGGAAATAGACATCGTTATAATTAATATCGTTATAAGCAATTTCAACTGTATTATAAGAATAAAAACAAATTTATAGTAGTTAAAAATTGTCAAGTTTACAACTACATGGACTACTTAATGCAGGTAGACGAAGTGAAGCAAACATGGGCTAGCTGTATTTTAATGATAGCGACTGGAACTTTTTCCTAGCCAGCTGTTTGTTATTACGGGAAAAAGTAATTTTTGACCATTTTCGCTGTCCTGAAAGTTTCAACAGATAAGTGAATTTATTGTTGTTTCAGTATTTGTAGTTTGGTTAGCGAAATATATTGCCCATACAGATAATAACGTAACGTATTGGCATGATATTGGACATGTCGCAAGATATACAAATAAGAAATGGTCTAACTTTATATCGGAATGGAGGCCATATCTAGGTAAAAGAAACTGAGGTCGCCCGCCAACAAGTGCGGACGGACGACATCAAAAGATCAGCAAAGGCTAATGTGGTTCAGGGAAGCTCAAAACCGAGAGAGATGGAAGAAACGAGGGAGGTTCAGGAATGGACGAAGGAAGGCTTATGAGGCGAGATGAGATTGTCATGATTAGTTCAGTCTAACGACTTTTAAAATTACCGATAATTAGCTCTAAAAATAAATTTCGAATGCATGCGATATGGGCTATTAGCCTATAATTAGGGTATCGCTCACGACTCTTCAACGATAGGCAAAGAAAATTCACGGGAATCCCTGTAAATTGAGAAGATAAGTTGTTCTAGGCGAAAAATTATAAAAGTTACTGGTCGATTATTATTTAAAAATGGTAGAGAAATTTTGGCGTAAGAATGGCGTACATATTGACAAAGAAAAATGATCTATCAAATCCATTTCATGAGAGAGAAGCTGGAAAAAATTGGATTAATTTATTTGTTAAACACCGCAGGGATGTACAGCGAGGGACTTATTTTATGTCGCAGGTAACGCGAGCGCGTATGCAACCAATAGTGCAACAAGGGAGTACTACCACGCGTTCTTGGCCAGAAATCTAGTCTTTCCGTTTACGAATCTTGACTTATTACAGTTAGGTCGGCAGCTTTGTTGTTGAGATGGTGTGATGGCGATTTTATTACTGAAAATACCACTCCGAAACCTTCGTAAAGGCGAAAACGGTCCCAGATTCGAATCCAGACCAGAAATACATTACGGATTTAGTGTTTTTTATAATATTAAGAATTGTTTATTTACTACTTATTGTTAGTTAAACGTGTACACCAAAAATGAGCTTCGACTTTTGAGTAGAAAGAGGTAATTAATCGTTTGTTGTTCATCGTTATAATGACTTGGTATCTAGTTTAATGCGAGTTTCGCCGTTATGGTTTTAATTAAATTATTGTGTTGGTGTTAAATATAGTCTAAAGTAGGGTTTTATTCGGTTAATTTTCGTAATTTCTAATTATAAACGAATTTTTTTAGACAATATGAATAACGTTACGTTTGGCAATCCAGACGTCATCAATAAAAGGGTATTAGACGATGACTTTGTAATAAACGGTTCTAATAAATTGTAATCTTTCTTTATACCTTTTAATATATGTGCATAAATCGTGTATAGAATATGTCACTTTCCACAATTTAAACTATATTACAATTTTGTAATTTTTTACTGCTAACGTTTGCCAGGCTGCTTGGATAAGGTATACATTGAAATAAACGATGCTTTTTGCAAGTTCCTTATTTTTTATTTGATAATACACACTTTTGACAAGAAATAAGTAATGCACAATACAAAATAATGTATAATACTAACAAAAATAGAAATTAATAACATGAATAATAATAACTAATAAAAAAATCATAAGAAAAAATTCAAAAATGTATAATAAGGGCAGTCAGCGCCCCGTTGCCGGTGTTCCACAAACTATATTAATAGGTACGATTACGTCAATGAAGTTTCGTAGTGGTTTCGTATCTACATCCCCCAAGCTCTTTTGTCTATAACCAGAACGTAACAACTGTCAAGTTAATTATACGTACTATATCAATTTGATGATTAATTTTAGTATTATTTACACATAATCCTTGTGCAAAAGGGTAAAATCTAAGAAAATTGGTTATACCCAAACTTGTAGCTTTATTTTTATTTAAATATGGAACCTGTGTAAGTGCTCTTATAGATTTTAAAATATAACCTAGAAACTGTTATTTCAGCTCCTCCGGAGAATCCGATGTCGTTGAAAACATAACGAGCAGCCCAAAAGATGACGAGGTTATCAAAAAAAAACATAAAAGGGATAATAAACATGCTCACAAACATAAAAAGCACACGCCAGAAAAAATCAAAAAACATAAGAAGCATAAGAAACACAAACGGAAACATAACGAGGAAGCCACTAATAAAACTACGTCAAAAAGCGATAAATATGATCGGTATACACCAGAAATATCATCCAAAAAAATTGAAGTATCTAAAGTTAGTAATAATCATGTTGCTAATGGTAAATCTTATTCAGGCACGGAAAACAAGGAAAAAAATTCTTTGGAAACCGAAATCAAGGCTGTAGTTACCTATGTAGCAGAAGGTTTGTCAGCCACGCATACATTAGAGGTGATTTCATCTGAAAGCGAAGAAGAACCAGAACCCGAGGTTGATTGTGATAGCGATGCTATCGACGTTTCTGTTATTGAAGCAGATATGGATTTAGAAGAGTTAATGAGGCAAAAGGAACTGTTACAAGCAGAAATTGCAAAAACTAGTACGGAAATTGTTAATATCAGTACAAATGCGATGGATAGAAACAATGTTGAAAACAAAATCATCGATGAAGTTATATTGTTAGATGATTCCAGTAACGATGCAGAACCAGAAATTAAAGTAAAATCTAAGCGACCTAGAAGTAGGGAACGTAGAATTGTCATTAGTCACGATGAACCGATTAAAAGACATCGTACGCATAGTAAGGAGAGAAATTACAAAGATCGACGATCTAGAGATGGGGAGTATAGAATTAGAGATCGAAAAGAATTCAAAAGTGGGGATAGAGATGTGTATAATTGTATAAGTAAAACAAGGGATAGAGCACTGAATAAATATAAAGAAGCAGTCAAAGACAAGATTTCTTATAGAGACAGATCTAGAGACAGAATACGAAGAAGATCCAACGAACGGGATAGAAATCGAGATTTTAAAAGGGCACGTTCTAGAGATTTTGATAAAAGACGCTTTAGGGACCTATCGAAAGACAAAGATCGAGATAGATACAGAGACAGGAGGGATCGCGAAAAAACTAGGTTTGGTGAAAGAGATAGGAAACATGAAAAATTAGATAAATATAAAGATTCTTTGAGCGAAGGTTTGCACAAAGAATTAAGTAGTAGCGACAGTGAAATGGACGTTAATATCGATATTAAAGAAGACGAAGATGAACAACAAATTATTGCTAAGAGACGCAAACAACGTGAAGAATTATTAAAAGTAAGTATCAATATTACCGAAGTATCTCGACAGCAGATTATTTCAAATTTATGTAAAAATATGTTATTTAGGTAATCTTGCAGTTTACTTGTAATTTTTGCAAATAGTTTGTATTAGGATTTTTAATTGTTTCAGTTCAAAATTTAGACCTGTTTTTAGGGATTACCCTGTTGAAATAATTTAACTGTAGTAAACTGCCTCTTATCCAGTAGTCAAATAATCGAAACCTTTAAGCAACAGGCACCCGGAAAAAAATTAATTCGTAGAAATAATAATTTCTGCACGAGTGCTGGTTCAAAGGCACGGAATGGTGGTTTTTCTTAACACTATTTCTATTATATTCAATGATAATACTGATGCGTACACAGGGTGTAACAGAAAAAGGTGGGCTGGTTATGTACAGTTGTGTAGTACTTGCTAAAACGAACAAAAATCTTCTTGTACCTAAGTGGTCAAAAGCTTTTCCTTTCTGAGTTTATAACCGTTGAGCCATTTGAAGTTTAAATTCAAACATGTTTTAGTTACAAAGAAACGTGTAGTTGTCGAGGAATTTAATGTTACTTATTGTTACAAATAGAACATTCTTTTCTAGAAATCACAGATATGCATTTAGTGTATGGTTTGACCAACTCTAATAAAGTTGAAGCTAGAAGACCGGGTCGAATTCATAAACGATACTTAAGTGTAAGTTCTACTTGTGTCAATTTATTTCCACTTGAAAATGAGTTTATGGACCAAATTTAGAGTCTGTATTTCAGTATGATCTTTAATTGTCTCTTTGTTATTGTAGCTCACTTGCTCGTTTTTGAAATCATAAACAAATATCTTGTTAAAAAATATTTAAAGTTTTCGATAAGTAAAAGTTCTGCTTAAGTATCATTTATGAATTCGATCCTAAGCATTTGTCATTTGTAACAATAAGTAAGATTAGTTCCTTGACAACTTCACCTTTTTTTTTAACTAAAAAATGCTCAAGGTATAGTTATTCATTGTTTTTTTGAATTTAAACTTAAAATTGCTGTAACTCTGAAAGAACAAACTTTCGCCCACAAACGAGTATAAACAACTATGTATAGCCTATATAAGTTTTGTAAGGTGCTATAGTAATTTATATATTATAGACTTATAGAGTAGAAAACTATATTGATATTTACTATAGTGGTGGTCACATATCTGGAAATTCTAGTTATCGGACAATGCTTTGGTCCCAGTGGTGTCGGATAGGAGGGAATTTACTGTATATGTATTAACATTTTATGCAAAACAAAATAATTTAATACAAATTATCATTATGATGATAAACTTTGTTTATAATATGTACTTTTATTTCTAATTCTTATAATTTAAATTGTAAAATTGTTGAAAGAATGCTTACAATTTAAAAAGCCATTTTATACATTTTTACTTTTAGTTATGATGTGCTTAAAAAGTTACTGGTTAACCTCTATTAAACAATTACAAGTATAACGGAGACCACCATAAAAAGTTGGACAAATATATAAGTTGTTTATTATTCATTTTATATACAGTACATACAAAAGTGATTGTTAATATATTTCGGTTTTCTTTTAAATTATCATACACAAATTGGTAAGCTTTTGGTGTGTGTGTGTATGTCCATGTACTCTCAATTCATAAGTCAGCTTCTTTGTTTTGCAGGAAAAATTTTTTTTTGAAATCATAAAAATGTTAAATTTCTGTGATTTTTCAATTTTAGGAAAAAAATTTAGTGAAAGAAATTAGTGTGGCATAATTTCGTGAGATGACAACACTTGAAATCAACTAACAATTTCTTTGTAGAGTTAAGCTGGTAAAACTCAAGAAGTCTGGTAAGATGGTTTTACATTGCAAATTCTTCTTTGATGGCAATTGAATCAGTTTTAATGGGGCACAGGGTAATGTTGTTTCATTAGAAGGATAGTGGGTCCTCTTTCGAATAATCCTAAAAAATGTTTTGTTACATTTTATTAATTATTAATGTCTTAATATATTCTTTTAGTCACCAGTTTAACAATAAATAATTCTGGTTACATTATAGACGCATCGTGTAAATGGGTGTTAAAAAAGTTCTAGTTTTATTCATATTATTTTCTCTCACGTCTTCCATTATTAGATCGTACTTTTAATAATAATTACTGTATATCATTTTTCTGTCAGAGAGTGTCTATAACTTTACGAATGTCTACTTTATTATTTATTATTAATATGATTTTAAACATTTATTTACAATTTTAGCGTTTGGGTGGTATGAGCGAAAATTCAGATATTGTCATATTGTCAAGTTCACAACTAGTAGAACCGGAGCCTAAAAGTTCTCATGAGCAAATACCTCCTCCTGAAAATTCTACAACATTAAAAATAGAAGAAGTTGAGGAAGCCACCGATAATAATGAAGAAGAATCACTAACACCTCCTTTACTACCCAATATGAAGATTAAAGTAACTGTAGAACTTAAATCTGATAAAGAAGCACCAATTAAACGTATCGATTGGGATATGTTTGCCGATGAACATTCATTTAAAAAGGAACATAATGTAAATATTCAAATTTATTAGTTGTATTTATTAGAAAATTTATTGTTCTTTTTTAGTCTCCAAACACCGTAATACGTAAAGGAACAGAAGTTGAAAATCCAGCTCTTACAGATAATTGGGACGATGCTGAAGGTTATTACAGGGTTAGAATTGGCGAAACATTGGATTCGCGTTACATTGTATATGGTTATACTGGCCAAGGAGTATTTAGTAATGTTATAGTCGCGAGAGATCAAGCAAGGGGCAGTCAAGAAGTAGCTGTTAAAATCATTCGCAATAATGAAATAATGTTAGTATCTGTCGCAATGTAATTTTTTATTTTACGTAGTTAACGGTTTTAGGCACAAAACCGGTCTAAAGGAGTTGGAAGTGTTGAAAAAATTAAATGACGCCGATCCTGAGGATAGATTACATTGTTTAAGATTATTCAGACATTTCTTTCATAAACAGCATCTCTGCTTGGTTTTCGAACCTTTATCTATGAATTTAAGGGAGGTTTTGAAAAAATATGGTAAAGATGTGGGACTACATATCAAAGCAGTACGAAGTTACACGCAGCAGTTACTTCTAGGTCTTAAACTTCTCAAAAAGACTGGTATTTTACATGCAGGTAAGTGTTGCAAGAAATTCTAACTATCTTATTTTTTTGGGAACTGCTGCAATATGTGTGATAATTATTTTCAATTAATTTTTAAATCGCATCGATATGATGTGGGAAATTTAATATTACGCATCACTGAAATTTAAATGTAGACAAAATGTAAATAAAATATGTATATTATTTAAAAATTCAAAAAAACATTAATAATTTTCGTAGTCAAATAATGAAAATGTACATTTTTAGATATAAAACCTGACAACATCTTAGTAAATGAAAGTAAATTAGTGTTAAAGTTGTGTGATTTTGGTTCTGCATCTTATGTCACTGACAACGAAATTACTCCGTACCTGGTATCACGATTCTATCGGTCTCCAGAGATCATTCTAGGCATTCCTTACGATTACGGTATAGACATGTGGTCGGCTGCTTGCACAATATACGAATTGTACACAGGCAGAATAATGTTCTCAGGGAAATCCAACAATCAAATGCTTAAATTTTTTATGGATTTGAAAGGGAAATTTCCAAACAAGGTTATAAGAAAAGGAGCTTTCAAGGATCAACATTTTGATAGTAATTGCAATTTTTTGTATCATGAAATTGATAAAGTCACTGAGCGGGTAAGTGCACTTTCATTTTTATATATTAATGTTTAGGCTTAAGTTGTATTTAAAATTTATATTTTGAATAGAATCCAAAATTTTCATAATAAGAGAGAAATAAATAAAAACTTAATTTTTAAATTTTTTTAGGACTTATTGATTGAGAATACAGTAGTCTCCCTGTTAATTGGCCCCAGTTCAACTGACTCCAGGTTAACAGACCAATCCAGCGATCCAAATGATTACTTTATGTACAAGGTGATTCGCAAAAAATGTGAAAAACTTGAAGAAACGATTCCTTGTCGAAAATTGAGGGAAACCTTTTATATAAAGCTTTTTCCTGAAACGCCTCCTTTCGTAGTTGCTGGAAAGGGGAAGCTCTTGAATTAATTAATGACAATATTTAATATAATATTGAATATTTAGTTGAATAAAGTTATAACAGTTGTTGACAATTTCTGACAACGGATAACGCTATTTAACATTGGTTATCAGTAAATATTGATATATTCCAAGTTTCACTGTTGTGTACGATCACTTATTTTATTTTTTTACTTAAAAACTGTAGGTTTTGAAGGAAAAATGAAAGCCAAAAAAGATTTTAAACAAAGCAAGCTTTCAAACGGGATTTTCTAAATTACGAAATTTTAACCCTCCAAAAAGCTCTTTAAAAAAACCAACGGGCGTTGCAATTTTCAACTCACTGTGAAAATATTACTGTAGGAAACCTTTTGATAATAATTAACAATCATCTACTAAATGTCATTCTTCTACATTTCTTCAAGTTTGAGAAATAAAATAAAAAGTTAATTTTACCCCTCCTCTTTTGAAGGTGCAACTCCGAAAGGAGAAGTTTTAGGACAAAATGTTATATGAAAGGCTGTCCTTAATTTTTGACAAGGAACTACCCCTTGAATTTTTTTGCTTTATTTACGAATCACTGTCTATACAATAATTAAATGTATTAATTTAACCATTTATTAAAATTACAGTATAAAATGATGTTATTGAAAGTCTCAAGAATTGACAATAATTACTGTAAGTAATCAGAATAATTAGAATCATTAATAGGCTTAAATTATACTCAAAATTTTCATACATATATCTATTAAACGTAACATTAATTGATGTATTGGATTAGTAGCTTAAACTTTAAACCATTGTTGTCATTTCAATATGTCACAGAAAGCTACTTACAGTCATAATTATTGATAGGAACATAACTCTCTTCGCTTAACTGACTACCCTTCGATCCCGACCGAGTCGGTTAACAGGAGGACTGCTGTATTATGTAGTAGTTGGAACACTTATTAAAGTATATCGATTTACTAACACAAAATTTATAGAGTGTACTACTTTTCTAGAGGAGAATTTCTGATAATATATAATATTTTTGTATTTTCATAGTAACGTTATTTTAAAATATAATCATTTTCGAGTGTAATTAATATTTGAACGTTTAAAATTATGCAGTAAATTATTTATTGATTAACGAAACCTTTTAATACAATAAGAAAATTTTTAGTTAACTTAATCAAATTATAGGATTTTCTTATATTCGAACTTTAAATAATTTGATGCATTTTTTTACGAAAATGTTACATAAAAATTTAAGTAATCCATAGATGTTCCAAATAACTGCTAAATATTCACTGTGACCTTTATTTATTAGAGGCATTCGCAGTGTGAAAAGCGCTCCGTGTATTCATCAAAATAATTAATTTTCTTTTTTCAATTAGGAGAAAATCGTAGTGATGTCAGTGGTGAAAGCTTCCAGAGATCTCCAATCTGAATTGGTGGCTGGTCAAGCTCTCCCACCTGATCAGCTACGTAAAGTGACCCAGCTCAAGGACTTTTTAGAGAAGGCACTTGCCATAGATCCGGCAAAACGCATCAGCCTCAACAATTCCTTAACACATCCATTCATCCAAGATAGAATATGAGTCTTGGTTTAGAGGTAAAATGATCGGGACATTCACCAGAAGTTTAATCAAATAAAATTTAGTTAATACAAAGTTTTTTATTATAATTTTACTAAATTATAAAGCAATGATTGATTTTACTATTAAGTTATAAATAAAAAGTTGTATATTGGTATTATTTAAATTTAAATGTGCGAACACATTTTAATAAAATTCTATAGCCATTGTCGAGTGAATTTATATGTATGTACTAACATTTCAGCTTGTCGAATACAAATTTATTTGTATTTTGCATGCTTCTAAGTTACTATGAAGGTACGCTTTACATTGTAGGATTATTTTTTGTTACAGAAAACAGATGCCAGTGGTTTGGCCGGTATAGCTTCTCGGGTCTCTTTAATAAGGTACTTCATATGTGGGATTATTATGAGTTGAATGAAACAATCATCCATATATTTCTGAATAATCAAGACAGATAGTCTATTTGGTTTTAAAATTGCTTATTAAGGAAAGCCAAACATGCTATTTGTTAACAAAATTGTTTAAAACAATATAAGAACGTTTGTACTAATTAATTTTTATTATTTGTTTATTTAGATGACTACATCGGGTAGAACGTGCTAGAAGGGCTATATAAGAGTATCTACAAATTGTGGAACGAGAAGTAAAACAAATATTACAAATAGTAATTGAAAATCTGTTAGTTTATGTTTCCTTTCGTTTTAGGATTTACTATGGATAAGGGCTGTTTTCATAAAGTGCTGCAAGTAATATCCCATTATTTTAAAGAAATTTACAATGATTAAGACTAAACTTTCAGATTAATTGTAAGAAATGGGTAAGTAAGCTGTTTCTATATCAAAACATGTTTATTATTGCTAATCACGAGTAATTGTTATCATTCGTATTTAACGTTCTGTTTATCCTGCTTCAGTAGGTTTATATTTGAAAGACACGTGGAAGGTATTAACAACTGAAGACGGTGCTGGTGTGTAGATTTATTATACTTAATGTTTTTGGTTAATTTATTCGAGAATGTAGGGCTGCTACTGGTTATTTAATAGATATATGAATGGGATCGTTAAAAATTCACTTTTTTCTTGGACCTCATTATTTACAGTAACAAATAAAGAGTAAATTATCTTGCATTGTGTACTTCTGCTTATTTTAAAAGTTAATGATGGTAATAAACAAACGGCCAAATCTCCTTCGATATTAAAATGAATAAATCAGAATTGCTATCAGACATCACAATATATTCAAATATACGAGTGCAAAAGGTGAGGGTCGACAGCCAACTTACTTGTAATGTATATTTTAAAAATAATTGTCAATTTTAAAATAAATTTAAATACTGGTGTCAATTTGTCCAGTAATGAATATCTGCAATGCAGTTGTTAATTACATGTTAGAGATCCAAGGAAATGAACCATTGACCGTTGATGAACGTCATCTTTTTAGATGACTACTAGGAATAATAATATATAGTTTATGATGTAGTGCTATTGTTTTTAGTTACGAAGTGACATATGTTTAAGGTATTGTGACGATTTAAATCTGGTCTACATTAACAAATGGATTGCGAAAAATTGGAAAATTACTTTAAAAACTTCCATCATTCTAGTATTTTTTAATACTTTGTATGTAATAATTATAATAAAATAATTTAAAACATTTATTTTGCATATCATTGAAATAACATCAGAAAGCGTACAATTTAAAATAATTAATTGAAATATAATAAGTCTTTTTTCCCTTAAACTTTTAATTTTTTTTTATGGTATTTAAATGTTAAAATAATACTGATTGAAACAGTAAAATACATATACTCTGTACATTCAGAATTTAACACTAAATACAATTAACACTACATTAAATACACCCAATACATTTTAAAATAGAGAGATTTTCAGGTCTTGATTTTAAAACTATATAAACCAACAATAAACATATTAAAATAGTTACATATTAAAATTGTAGTTAATCTCTAGGTGAGGGATAATACTGAACAAGCTGTTTTCCAAGTTGTTCCGCTAATATTTGAGAACTAGCACATAAGACTCGACGAGATTTACGATCTATAGGTCCTCCAGCTGGATCGATAACTGTGCCTCCTGCTTCTTTCACGATTAGTTCACCTGCAGCCATATCCCAAATATGTATTCCAAATTCGAAATACGCCTCTGCCGCACCCATTGCAACCATCGCCATATTTAATGCTGCCGATCCTAAAGATCTTATTCTGAAAATTTATTTTGATTTAATTGCTACATTTTTTTTGGATTATAAAATGCATAGAGTGTCTTAGGAAGAATTTGCTAAGCTTCAGGAATGTATTTCAACTAAAAAGAAGTAACAACCGGTTCGATTTTGAACCTTTACCGACTTACCATTTGTTCAAGAATAACAAGAATTTTATTTCTCTTGGAAAAAGTCATTTCGTGACTTACTTTAACGAATAATCTTACTTACTCATACTTTAAGGAATACATTCGTAACTTTTGATAGATTCTTCCTGGGACACATTGTGCAATAAATATTTTACCCGTGTATTATTGGTACAAGCATTGCGTGATTTCGAGTTAAAGCGTTGTATCGTTCAGGATCACGGTTAGTTCCATTTTCCATCATGATTAGCGATTTTGATAATTCAGTTTGACCAGAAACTTGTATTTTTTTTCCATTTAAATAAGCACCTTGACCCTTTTTCGCTGTAAATAATTGTTCAAGGACAGGATTATATATAATACCGATTTCAGGTTGACAATTAATAAACAGTCCTATTGAAATGCAGGAATGTGGGAAACCATGCACAAAATTTAAAGTTCCATCGACAGGATCGATTATCCACGTTGGATTGTCTGTTAGATCGATTTTTTCGCCATCGAATACACTTTCTTCCCCGATAAACTTATGCTCTGGAAATTGTTTTCTTAATCCTTCGATCAAAATTTTTTCCACTTGTTTATCAGTTTCAGTAACAAAATCTATATCGCAGGACTTTGTTTCTATCGTTTTATGTTGAAATAAACGATTACGAATTAACTGTAAAGGAAAATATTTTAAATGAACAACAATAATGCTTGTTTGATTTATTAAATTGTATAAGTATTTTGGAATTTAATTACTTGTATGCTAAGGGGCAATCGTTGTTTGAAATCTAGATTTAGAGTGAATTTTATGGATTTTTAAAACGATCGAAAAGATGCTTATTAGTGAATAATAGGATTATTACGAAATTAACCTTACCATTCCGGCTTCTTTTGTTAAATTTAATGCAAAGTTGTAATAATGATCCATGTCGTTTGCCATTGTGGTAAACTTTCGTGTTAAATTAAATCCCTTACTAAACATAAACAATGACAGACAACCAATTTACTTTGCGATAAACATAGATAAGGAAAATTGTTTTTACATGGACTCTATATACATAGTATGCGTTCTTTTCCAGCTGCTATTTATGCAACCAAAGTGGCGGGAGTAGCAAGGCCTAGCGCCATACGACTGAACTATAAATTATAAATACCTACTACCTCTTATTATACTAATGGCCGCGTCCGTTAGATTCAAATGTTATTTATCTAAATTGTTTAGTGTATATTGTTGTGTAAAGTGGTAATTGTGAAACAGTAACAATTCATTATTATAGTTGTGTTTCATTCAAGTAAGTATTTCGTATTTTTCACGAATAATTATTATATCTGTTGCAATTAGATTGGTTGCTATTAAGGTTACCCGTGTTGTGTGGGATATTTTATGTAATAATCAAAACTTGCTAAGTTTTAACATATTTCTTTAATATCAAGTACCTAGTGCTTTGTTGAAAGTACAGAATCTTTTTACATTTATTCGCCATAATAGACCCTTAAAATATAAGAGACCATTTCTTCAGATGATATATAATTATGTCATAAGTTGATAAGTTTTTAAGTTTTCAGTAAATCTATTAAAATTAGTTAAAATTACAAAGAAAAATTTACCTTTGTGTGTGTAATTTTGTAAGACATAATTTAAATCGATGCTTTGTAATAATTCCGGCAAAATAACTTGTTAGTTATAAAATACGTGCCGTATATACAGGATGACGCGTAACAATTAAAACATTAAATGACGCGTAACAAATTAAAATTTTGTTTTTTTTTTGGTTTCTAGTTCCAAAGCCGCCTTGTTAGTTTTCTGAATTGGCAAATGTTATAGGTAATATCGAAAGATATGTTTTATTTAATTTAAATACGTAATTATTTATCTTTTAACGTGTTTGAGAGTCCACTAGCAAATTCTAACGCGACTAACGTTTTTTCTACACTCTCAAATATTCTGGTGGTAAATCAATCTATTTATTGTGGATTTATGTATGTCACATGTCAATGCTTTTTAAATGTTTCAAATGTTCATTTTAATAATAATAATTGTATTATAAGTAAGTTTATTATAGTAGTAAAAGATTTGATTGGGATAAGTAACTTATTAGTAAAGTTTATTAGGAGATTCTGATAATATTTACGTATTGCGCTTTACGCTCTACGCTCTCAAAAAGTTACAGGTAGTAAAACATCAATATTTTAACATGACCGTTTTGAAAAACAACTATCCTTTAATATTTTTCGAGATGTTAATTTTAATTTAACTAGTACCTATTTGTAATTCACAATAGACTCTGAAAGAAAAATAAACTCATGACTGTTATTCTAACCTAGCGAGGAAAGTAGACGAATGTAAAATGGTAGAGCATTTTTTGGGCTTTCGCATAATATACATAAATCTAATCAATTTTCCTGATTCGAATCGTCCGGACATCGAAGTTACGGACCGTGAAAATTGGCCATTTTCCATGTATTTTGGGATGTATATACAGACTGATTCACGAATGTTGATCCCTGCGTCACGTCATACACTGTTATTTTTAAAATAGGTTATTCTACCTTTAGAGGCATTAGCTATATGCAACCTCTCAAGGTAGATAAAAATACCTTAGGATAAGGTAGAATCATATCGTTATACCTTAATGTCGTTTGTTATATAGAGGTCGATAGAGATAGAATAATCATCTTACGATTGTTCATTAATATACCTTTATCCCTACTTATTTTCTTCATTTAAATGGCCTACTATGCAATCTGATTTTGTCGTTTATCCCGAAAATAATGTGTCATACGATAAAGTTAAGCGTACATTATGCCGGGGCGCAACGGGTCACATTTCAGCGCAACCAATTGCTGGGGTGAATTTTAAATGAGTCAATGCCAGGATCTCTGTTGCGTGACAACGATTGGTTGTAGAGTAATGCGCTGCGATGCGGCCCGCTCCGCCTCGGCATAACGTATGCTTACCTTTGCAAGTGCAAGTGGTCTTATTTTTGCAAGACATACTAAAAAATTTAAAAATGTTGCAAACTTTGCAAGAAACCCAATATCGTAGCAATTTTAACCGAAAAGCTGTAACGGTATGCCTAGATTTAATTAGAAATAATTTATCATTGTTATTGACAGCATATCACGCATACACGTCGAGTGTAAATAACAAACCAAATTTCAAATGATTTAAATAAACCGTTTCTGCGATAATAAAAAAAAAACATTCTTGTTTTTCAAATTTTTAACACCCTGTATCTCGGGGTACTTTATTATAAAAAAATATGTAATTATATGCCCTCCGTCACATCTGAAAATATATATATGTATGTATGTATGTATGTATGTATGTATGTATTTACCTACAATTTAGTTTGAGGTGACTATGGCCGTCGAGTGAAGAACTTTATCTTCATCCACCATATCTTCACTCAACGCTATGAGTTATCCAACCTGTCTGGCGATTCAGGTCATCAACAAAAGATTACTAGATGACGACGTTTCACACAGTGCTGTCATCTCGTACCTCATATTTTTACAGTTCTAATAAATTGTAGTTTGTCTTTGTATCATCTGATGCATCTGTGCAGGTAAATTATCGATAGAATATGTCACATTCCAAACTTTAAACTGAATTGCAACTAAACAGTTTAGTAACTTTTCACTGATGACGCGAATTTCCAGGTCGCTTGGATAAAGAATAGGTATCAACATTTAGATAGTTTTCATTTTCTAAGTATATTTAAAGGCCTAATGCGTTTTCTGTTTATTTTAAGGATTAAAATACATGTCGTCTTTAAAAGTTAGTTAAAGTTTTAATATCTTTTGATTAATTATTTAATAACAATAACAAAAATAGCTTATCCAAACCTATATGATGTTCACGTTATCAACAAAAAGATACTAGATTGTTTATTTGTAATTCGGTTTAAAGTTTGGAAACTGACTAATTCTATAGATGATTTACCTGCGCACATATTAGATGGTATAAAGAAAGACTACAATTTATTAGAACTGTCAAAATACGAGGTGACAACACTGTGTGAAACGTCATCATCTAGTAACCTTGTATTGATGACGTGAACATCATATAGGTTTAGATAAGCTATAGGTCGATTTGCAATGCTTTTTGAATGCTTAAAACTACAGTTTTAACAATAGATACGGGTACATACGATAATTTAGCTTAACTATAAAATAAAAATAAATTAAGTAAGTATTTATGTAATAATATATTTTAACTTTATTTTTTCATATACATTTTTTACAAATGACAATGATAAAATAAAATAATAATATTTCTTTGCGTGATATGTTTATGAAGGCATTATTTTGAATATTAGCAAAAGATTTTATACATAAGTAATCACATTTATGATCTATCTATTTTTATAATACACTTTTGTAGATACTTGGTGCCATCATTTCAAACACAAAACCGTTGCGTTTTAATATATTCTACTACTATAGGTAATGCCAAAATTGTAAAATTTTCAATATATTATTATTTTACCTAATTAAACTACAGAACGTAGGTATACCTATACAAATAAGTAACAAAATTTTAATAATTCGGCATTCCCTTCTTTGGTATAATATTTCCTAACTTTGTATTTACTAATGTAGGGCAATAATATCTAAAAATAACGCCAGCGCCTTTTTTAGCGATAGTTATTTTTTCAGTTACATACATAGATATCGGGAATGCAAAGTCGCTACCACACTATGCCAGTTGTGAACATTTTTGTTGGCACGTGCCAGATGGAAAATTTGTGTCACTCTCTCGTCATTTGCGTGATTTACGATTCACTTCACTTTCAGCTATTATTATTATTATTCCAGGCTGCAGCAGAAACAAGCACATCTTCGTTGGCATACATCGCGACTGAACGCAATTTCCCATGTGGACGATATGAATTTTGTACGGAGCCAACTGGCATAAAGTGGCTTAGTGTGGACGCGACTTAAAACTACACGTAATTGCGCGCTTCACCAATTTTAGATATAAGCTCGAAGTTTAAAAACAAAATATACAATTTTTAATATCTAATAATTAAGCATTCGCTGGTCTATTTTCGAAAAGTTGTTCTACTACGGAACTATCAGCTAGGGTACTGATATCCCCTACATCTCTGTCGTTGATAACTATTTTTCTCAGTATCCTTCTCATAATTTTACCGGATCTTGTTTTGGGAAGTGCCGGTGCATTTTGAATTACGTCCGGCTGTGCGAACGGACCGATTTTTCCACGTACCAACTGTTTCAGTTCGGTTACGAGTTTTTCGTCGAAATTGGCACTATTGGTCGTAGTAACAAAGCAATATAGGCATTCCCCTTTAACGGGATGAGGTTTTGAAACTACAGCTGCTTCAGAAATATCAGGATGTTCTGTTAGGACCGATTCTACTTCGGCGGTCGACATTAGATGACCCGAAACGTTGAGCATATCGTCGACTCGACCGGTTACCCATAAGTATCCATTTGAATCTCTTCTCGCACCTGAAGTTGCAAAAGTCCCGTAGATATCGACCCACGTCGAGGAAAATTAAATTTAGTTACTTACCGTCTCCTGTACAGTAATATCCGGGGAACCTCGAGAAATAAGTAGTTTCATAACGATCGTGATTGTTATATAGAGTTCTCATTATGCCAGGCCACGGGCTTTTAAAAACTAAGTATCCCTCGCCTTCTCCTTCAATCTCTTTTCCAGATTCATCTAGAAGCACCGCCTGCACTCCAAAAAATGGAAATGCCTGAAAATATTCGTTAGATGCGGAACTATTTGCTCGGTCACGTAAATACGCACTGCTGCCCCGGGTTTCGTCGGTGTAGCTCCCGGAAGTGGAGTTAATACGTGTCCTCCCGTTTCCGTCTGCCAAAACGTATCTACAATAGAACATTTTTCTTTTCCTACGACCTTGTAATACCACAACCATGCTTCTGGATTAATTGGTTCTCCGACTGATCCAAGAACCCTCAGTGTGGATAAATTATATCTAGAGATAAAAATGTATAACTTTTGCCATTCACTATTGATCGATTTACTTTAATACTAAATCGTCTTCAAATTTCATTAACGTACGTATTGCTGTTGGTGCCGTATAAAATTGATTTACTTTATATTTTTGTATTATGGACCAAAATCTGTCGTTTTGTGGATAAAATGGAGTTCCCTCGAACTAAAAATGCGTTTTGTATAATATTTCGGACTTAAAGATCTAAGATACTGTCGTTCGATAACTTACTAAAACGGAAGTTGCAGCGTTAGCTAAAGGTCCATACACCACATACGTATGACCGGTGATCCAACCGACATCTGCGGTGCACCAATATACGTCCGTCGGTTTATAATCGAATACGTATTTAAAAGTGGTCGCAGCGTAAATCATATAACCCCCGGTAGTATGTAAAACTCCTTTAGGTTTACCCGTAGAACCACTTGTGTATAACATGAATAGAGGATCTTCCGCTTGCATCCATTCCGGATAGCAGCTGGAAGACGCTTCTGCCATTAAATCTTGCCACCATTCGTCACGACCTTCTCTCATGGGTATCTAGTAGTAAATCGCAATTTTACACTCGATTTGATATTTGTTTGACATTAAATTTTATTAATTACCTTATTACTCTGATTCTGTAAGACGCCAGTGGGAGATGTAACTCGTCCTAAATGAGAAACCACTATGCAATGTTCAACGTTATGTCCATTTCTCGAACACCTATCCATCGCTTGATCGCAAATACCTTTAAGCGCCAAGTGTTTTTCTCCCCTCCACACCCCATCGGCAGTTATTAAAACTCGAGCTCCACAATCCATGATTCTTTCTGCGAATGACTCTGCGGAAAATCCTGCAAACTGACGCGAATGACGGTTAGATAATTAGGTGGCACAAATTTGAAAACTTTGCGCTTACGACTAAGGAATGTATGGCTCCTATTCTCGCGCACGCCAACAAGGCGACCACGGCTTCCAAGATCATTGGTACGTAAACGGCAACACGGTCGCCTTTTCGGATACCTTTGCTTTTCAGTACGTTTGCAAATTTGCACACTTCTTCGAGAAGTTTTTTGTACGTTAGTCGACTGTAGTCGTCTGGATGGTTTCCTTCCCTGAAAAAATAGTTTTCGGTACTTATTTGTGGATATTTTGTTTGTTGTGTAGATAAAATAAGTTATTTAGTTAGTACCTATCGTCCTTGATGCAATACCTACGTACAGCAGTTTTTTTTTTTGGTAATGGCAATGATTTGGTTTTCATTAGACGTTTTTATTGTAATGACCATTGTAAGAATAATTTGTTTCAACAATAATTTCTGTAGCAATTTCAGTTCTGGCCGTAAGTCTGCGATTAAAGGTTAATTATGACAAAAGGAAGGGGAAGGCCCTAAATCTCTAGTTCGAATAAATATTTTCAAAATATAATTACCAAGGTCAATTCAATTTTTAAAAGTATTTTAATGTTGCTTCTTAGGAAGAAATTTTTAAGGGACCTATAATTATTTTGGGAGGTGCTCGGTATCATAATAATGTTATTATTTTCTGTTTATAATAGTTTCGTTATCGTTTGTTTTATCTGTCGTAGTTGAAAGTACTTTTATAATGAATTATTTAAAAACTGATAATTTTTGTTTACTTATCAAGAAATTAACAATATAATTCCAATCTAAAAAACATTTTTTTTTAAAAACTAATCGTCGAACTATAAAAACATATAGGTATATTATACATATAATATATCTACACTTGTACCTATAACATTATTTAATAAAAACTAAACAATCGAAAAATTGCAATTCAATTATCATAAGTACATTCGATTTAGAAGCAATAGACAAGTTGGTAAATGTCGAATTCCAGAACGAAGTTATATTGTTATTTATCGCTTACTTCAAATATACGATTTTTGACAAATCGACATTATTATATAAAGGATATCGATTTTTTTGCGGTATATCGGGGCATCCTGTTTTTATAAATTAATTTCCGTAGATTTAAGCATTCATGTTTATGTTGTAATAATGACGTCCTAAGTTAGTAAATATGAACGTAGACACACAAATGTAAATATTTCATTAACTGAAGTCTTTTCTATCATTTGAATGTAAAATGAAATAGCGTTAAACAGAATATCGTTTGCGAAGGCAGTTTTTGTTTAAAATTCCTTGTAATCATTTAGGTACTTACTATGTAGTTTACTTGTCAATTTTCTATAATCAAATTACATATTTACAAAACAATTACATATTAATAAAAAATGAATAAATCGTATTCTTGGATAAACATTATCCTCTAATGTATCTGTTTTTGTTCAATACACTAAAATGAAATATATAAATGCCACGTGCCTATATATATAGCTCGTGATTTAGTCCGTGATTTTTTAACGGTTATATAAGAATTAAAGAAAATGATTTGTTGGGTGTCCCGTTTATCGTATACATAATACCTATTAAATTGACGCCGAATTGTGGAGTTTTTTACTTTTACAAACGTCCAATTTTAAATAATGAAAATGTCTTTGTTATGCGAATATTGCTGATATAACGTATTTGCATGCCACGACCTACCCGAAGATTATCAAATCAAACATTTGAAAGTGCATGTTCATAACATAAATACGTTTCACGATTAGTTAGTGCATCGCGTCGCATCGCGTTGTTGTGCTGTGTTTTGTACGACTCGTTTTTGTGAAAACTTGCGTTTTCGGCGTAGTGAAAGACTATAGAGACTAAAGACTACTAGTTCAAAGACTAGAGGGTGTTCCGGATGATGGGGTACCAGAGGATGCCTCTACAGATGTGCTGGGAAAAGGTCAGCGACACTTTTTTTTATTCGATAATTTTGGGGTTTCATATTGAAATTAAAGTTTTCAAACGTTACGGACATAAATAAGCGATAATTCTAGTATTGTATATTTGTTGAGTTTGATGCACCCTAATGATCGGCACCACAATTATTAACACCTTTACGTAAACTTTTAAAAGTCTTTGAAAGTTAACTATTAAGTTTTATCAAAATAATTTTTATTGATTGCCGAACTTTGATGTATGTATCTATTAAAAACCTTTAAACTAAGGAATTTTATCGTCATAAATTATTTATGTAAAATATGGAAATATAAAACCTAAGCACATTGTACAGTGATTGGCACTTTTTCCAGTTATTGTCATATAAATAATATTATAAATTATAAACATTTATAATGAAAATGTAATGTCCACAGTTTGGGGATAAATGTAGCCCAGTAGGTATTTTTTTGGGAACTGACATCGATATGATTTTTTGCAATAAGTGTGCAGTGGGAGAGTGTCAACGATCGGGTATTTTACCCTAATTGTGTCTGAATAGGTACCTTTTATGTGAATTCCATTATAACATTTTCTATAATAGAATATTTGCTAGTTAAATCAAAGCAAGCCTTACAGTTTTGATCATCATCTATTATTAATTAATGCTAATAATTTTATTGGTAGCTTTTGATTTTACTGGTGTACGATACACAAATTCGTATTACCGTTTATTGCAGTTATTTGTATTTTTTACTTCATAATTTATTTTTGATCTAGATTTCACAAAAAAAATTAATAGAAAAAACAAATTTTTGATTATTTTTTAATTGTTTGGTAGTTATCAACAGTGCATGTTTGGTTAGTTATGTATTAAGGTCATGTAGGTTACAATTATTAATAAAAGCACTGTATATTCCAGTTTGAATTATTGTGTAGTATGGATTTTTCAAATCAAATGAATTTTTTCGCTTGTTTTTATGACCGCGAGCGTTCGTTTTACAATATTTTTTAATTTTGTATTTCGGATTCTCTTTATTTGATATCTATTATATGAAGTTATATGTCGAAGTACGATTAAAAGTTTTTAAACATTGACGCTTAAAAATAAACGTTCACAGCTTTCACAGAGGCTTTCACAGCTTTCTTTTTCAGAGCTTTGACTTTTGCATCAATGAAATATATGACAAGTTATTATGTCATTGAGGAAAATTGGGGTGCCTGCCTTTTGAATATGCAGCCCTTTTAAATGATTAACAAGGAAAATTAGGCAGGTGAAAATCTCAGAAAAATTTGAAACTTTGCAGGATTGTAGTACTAGTCAACTCTAATCAAGAGCCGTATTCCGTTCGTGCCCTTATGCGGTTTAAGAAGGTGAAATTCACCCTTGAAAATTTGAACTTTTTTCTATTTTGCTTATTATCTGTGAAACAGCAAGAGCTATCGCCAACAAACTATATATTTTTGTAAATGGCTGTTCAAGACCTACATTATAGTACAAAAATTAGGGATGAAAATTTTTCGAGGTAAACCACAATAATTAAAGTCTATAATAAATTTTATTAAGTATCAAGTTTATCAAAAATGATTAAAACAAAAATTCAATTGTCTGCCACCGGTTGGATATTTCCCACCATATTATCTCTTAAACACACTAAGAATATTTTAGTAGTGTTGTGACATAGGTTTTATGCGATGGGAGCTTGGGCTATTACAGGGTTCATAGTGGAGTTTGATAAAGAAAAATTGGCAGATAATGACCGAAAATTTTTAAAATATGTACTTTTTAGGAAATTTATTCTAAAATTATTTATTTTTTATGCAGTAAAATTATTTAAATAATCACTATCTACTGCCTTTATACTGAAGAATTGTAAATGTACTCTATTTTTAATTTAAAATCTATTTGTGTGCCCATCAACATAGAAAATTTCCCTATTACAAACCATAAACCAGATAAAAGTTTAATCGCATTTTTATGTGGCCGATAAAATACAAAGCAAGTAATAAAACATGTGATACTTTCATAGCTTATCGAAGTGCGAACAAAGAGCTGAATATTTTTAAAATAAAAGTGGGATTTCCTAAAATCCATTGGATTTATATATAGAATTCTGGCAAAACCGCTTCAGATTTTTCGCGTCAGTGGTACAGAGCGGTAGTGCTTGTCTCAGTAGTTCGAATTTTAAATTACGGCGTCGTATTATTCGTGTGTGCGAGGAGTGCTCGTTCGGTTTATAAGGCCTTTTTGCGCGTAAGTGCGCGAGTGTCGTGTATTGTGTTGTGTTCTCTAAAAAGATTAATACGACGAAGGATAGGTAGGATCTTTCTTTGTCGACTAACTTTCCATGTATTTATAAAGTGTAAATACATGGACCTTTAAATTCTAACACAAATTCTCTGAAAATCTAGCTTGGTTAGGCTCTTGGATAGGGACTCGAATAGGGTCTTGGTTAGGGCTCCCTTCAAACGATCCGCGGTCCAATTTCGCGAATGAAATTTTACCTTACGTAGGTATAGTTATGTAATAATACAAGTTCACAGTCAACGAAAGAATTTACCCTGTAAGTTGACGATAGAGGGAAAACGATAACGAGAAAACTGTAGAAAATACAAAGAAAAATTTAGAAGTTTCTAATTTTTTTCTTATAGTCTGTTACAGACAAGTGATAGTCGCAGCTGCAACATTGTTAAGCTAAGCGTCCTCTAGTCCGCATCGGACGCACAGTACTATCCCTTAAAATGTTCACCCCTAATTTTTGTATCATAATACCGGTCTTGAACAGCCATTTCCAAAAATATATCGTTTGTTGGCGATATCTCTTGTTGTTTCACAGATAATAAGCAAAATCGAAAAAAGTTCAAATTTTCAAGGCCGAAATCCACCCTCTTAAACCGCCTAAGAGCGCGAACGCAATACGGCTCTTGATTAGGGTTGACTAGTACTACAATCTTGCAAAGTTGCAAATTTTTCTGAGCTTTCCACCTGCCTAACCTTCCTTGTAAGACCGGTTTTATAACACAAAGAGACTTCAATTTCTTAGGACAAAATTCTGCAGGTTTTCACGTTTCACGTTTGCTAGCTTCCAGATTATAATTATAAATTCTTCATAAATATTAAAAAGAAACATTGTATGCTTTAATGATTATTTAAACAGTTTTTGCATTTTTCAAATTATGAATAATAAATAAAATAAATAAGTAAATAGAAATACAACTATTAATTTTTATAATTTTTGTACATACATAGGAACTATATTTTTAAGATTTTAAGTAGATAAACATCAATTATATTGACACCTATTATAACATACATATGTAAGTATATCGTCAAAATAATAATATGTAGGTATTTATAATATTCTAAAAATTAGTTGCCTAATTAGTTAAAAGTTAGTATTCCTACAAAGATGTTTGATTATTTTTTTCATAATAAAATATAGATAGAATTCTAACCGTGACATAAGTACTGATATAGTAACATGAGCATTACTTAAAAACGAACGAATGCAACGTTTTCGTAATAAATATTACAAATCATCGAAATTAAAATTATATAAATAACCAACGTTTTGATAATGTATGAGATTAGCACAATGAATTAGTTTACTGGAGAATTATGATCCAACAATGCGATCAATTGTTATTTTTTAATTTTTTTGATAACCCACTATTCAATTTAAAATGAAATATTAGGGAAAGGACAAAAGGAACATTCCAATCCAACTCAATCTGACTTTTAAATTTTTAATTAACGAAGATCCAATTGTTCTCTAAAAAGGTTTACTATTTACGAGAGTGCTGATTTACCTCTTATTATGTAACCTAATAAATCAATTTTCTTAAATTGCAAGTAAATTCATATCATAAACTTCAATGAATTATTTACGATTAGTAGTATATTGAGAATATTCCTATTAGGAATTTAATCGTATTTTATGTAATATCGTATGTTTTTATGTAAGGATCAAGGATCCCAAATATTGGTAAATTAATTGTAGATCAAATCAACTTGTAATGTAAAAATGTAATTTAATATTTATAACCTTTCTTTTCTGACGTCCTTGATAATTGTATCAAGGATAGATTATAATCCGTTACAATAAATATTGTGAAAAAGATCATAGTAACAAAGGTTATTCGAACTATTTTGATTTCTAAAAGGCATTTCTTTTTTCATTTTAAATTCTCGCGATTGCATAATTTTATTTATTTATTTATTTTTTAATTTTTTTTTATTATTTGTTACCAACAATAGACACATAAATTAACATATTAAGATAATTGTAAGATAACTATAAATTTTACGCTGTGACTCAGAAAAAAAGATAATTATTTACAACGCATACCTAATCTCTTACTCAGAATATTCATTTTTATTTCTTTTTATGGAATCTCTAAAATGCATAAAAGGCTCAAGTTAACCCACGGGTTAGTTTTTCGCACACATTGAACTTTGACGGTCAATGTTCACTTTTCTTTCAATAAGTACCTACAATTGATAGGCATTTACATTTTTTTTTCAATGCAACTATTATGTTTAGATCAGTACAAATGTACAGTTTAATACATGTAAAAAGAGTTGTTTATTTTGAGTTCACATTTTAGTTTATATTGGTTTTTATATTATAAATAGTGTAACTTTCGTGGTTCGTTTTATATTTTTAATTACATTGAACTATAAATATCTTTGCGTAAATAATTTTGCGGACGTCGCTGGTATATTTCCTTTTTTTTGCGTTTAATAAAGTAGAAATAGAAGTTTATAATTTTTGTGATACAGCTAGTCATTTTTTAAATAGGTAAAGGCAAGAACCGGCATGATCTAGGGTTTTTAGTCAGGTTTTACAGAGCTTCTCTAGAGCTGATTGTGAGTTTAATGTGAAGGAGTGAAAGAAAACCTCTTTCGACTTAATTAAATTAGTTAGATTAACATTTTTTGATAATTTATTGAACTTTTGTTTCGAAATTATATTTTGGAGACTAATCTTTACAGATTCGGTGCAGATCCTTTTACATAAAAACAAGGTCCAAAAACAATTATATTATCTACTAGAAACTTATATCACCATACGTTCGTCAGTGTTGAGCATATTAACACTTTGGCATATTTGAAATATGATTAACTTAAAACATAAACCGTTAAATTTGTCAATTTCCTTAGTACAAAATAAAGTAACTATTGGGTAAGTTGAAATAATTTTTGAAACTTAATAATTTATTTGTAAATCTTGCTTTTGCTTTATTCTTTTTTTAGTGAATATATCTACGTATTGCACACAGATTTATGAAATTCGTAATATGTACTTACATAAATAAAATAAATATATTTATAACGTTACAATTAACAGAATGTTTATTAAATAACGCGATACACAGTGTATAAATATTTTATTTCTCAATGCTTTGAAGTGTCCACTTTAATCTAAAACTGATAAAACATCACTTTATTAATAAATCTATAGAGCAATTGATACCTATAGGTCATTCAAAATTTATTTAGATGCACGTTATCAATAAGATGATTAAATCGTATATTTGTAATTCAGTTCAAAGTTTGATTATTTACCTGCACACATAGGTATTACACGGCAAAAAGACTACAATTCGTGAGTGCTCTGAAAATACGAGGTGACACCACTGTGTGAAACGTCATTACGTCGTAATAAAATTTGAATGGCCTTTGGAAGCACACAATTATTATAGAAATAAAAAGTTCTGGTGACTGAGTTTGAAAGCTTATATCTCAAAAAGTACCTAACGGATTTCATTCGAACAAATTGCATGCTAAAGGTACTTTATTCCTACATAGCTATGCGTAATTTCATAATTTCCCAAAAAGGCGTTAAGTTACATATGCTTTAAAAAGGCGATTTTACTCGTATTTTAAAAACGCCTGGATTCATAACTCGATTATTCAATAACTATTAAACGGAAAGCAACGACATTTATACGTACGAGAGGCAGAATCTTATATGATAATTTAGTGCAATTTTTGTGAGATTTTATTGATTAATAATAAGTCTTTTGCCACTCTAATTCGCTGCTTCGATGGAAATGGTTCGACATTTAGCGTCTCCAAAGAAAGCGTCATTAATTAGAGAAATTACATATTACATAATATTTATACAACTGATTTGGGCCACATTATTTCCAAATTTCATATAGTTTGGTGCAAAAATACTTTAGCTATGCCGTCTTAAAGTTGCCAATACTGAAAAAAACAGCAAAATTCGACAGTTTTCGTGAAATACCTTAGAAAATATTCAAAACGGCTTTACGTACAAAACTGAAATTTTCACCGTGCAATCTCAAATAGTGAATAGTGAACCCAGTAAAAATTTTATACAATTTGACCCCACCGTTTTTAAGATATAAGCTTCCAAACTGTTTATTTCTATAATAATGTTGTGCTAAATTACGAGTTGGCTTTTTAGCTGACTTAATAAAAAGAAACGAATTCTACTATATAAATACAATTACAAGTTGCAGTTACGTTAAAAGCTAAGAAAAATTCGATGCTAATTTTTTATACCTATCCATTTATGTATATAAATATAATTATCATTGTCGTTATTAAACTCTTTGAATATGCAATAACTACACATTGTATTTTAGAATTAGTTTTGCATAATATTTTATGACGAAAGGCTCGAAGGGATAGATTCAAAATTACGTCAATGACATGTCTTAAGTATAATTAAACGAATACAAATTTCGAAATTGCCTGCTACTACACATAAATTTTTTTTAGATACCTACCTATCTATAAATTAGCAAAAGTTTATAATTTTCTGTAAAATTTATTAAGTAAAAGTCAAAATAATTTTTATTCTTCTTTCAATTAAACGACTTGCCTGTTTTTGTGGTTACACTTTCATAATTTTTCAAAATTGGTTCCGATAATTTTAATTTTTAAGCTGCATCGCTTAAATTCAAAAGGTGATGTTCATTTAGGTATTTATTTAAAACGTTTATAAGACAAAAGATTAATTTGATTTATATTTAAACTGTTGTGACAAATTATGAAACTTTATTATTTATGATTAAATCATACGTAGTTTGTTAATATTCTAAATTATTCTAAAAATAAAATCTATTAGAATGAATTATAATCAAACATTGATCAGTAAATATAACAATAAAGTTCTTATTTAACAATAGCGTGTATTTTAGTAATATATATACAATTATGCATTGCTTTTAAAGCTTGTCTCTTATCACAACACGTGTAACCTGAACCAATAGCGACAGAGAATTCGTTACGTGATTACATAAAAGTTGTTAGTTTTTTTTAAATTTATTTACTATATCGTATCGATCGCTTCTATTATTTTACGAAACGCATTTTCTTGAGTATACTTATTCGTTAATTTTGGACGTTTTCCTATCTGAAAATGACGATCAATAAAGCCCTCAGACACATAGCCGCCTCATCGACCCGTTGCGCTTGCACACATTCCACAATCTACATACAATAAATTAAAACTTACCAGTAGAATGCTATTTTGTCGCCGTTTCCATTTCGAATATTTCTGTCGAGGAGATTGTACGAAATGTTCGTTGTGGCACCGTCGAACCATTTCGTAAAAATAGGTCCTTTGTGGATGTTAAAATTGTAAGCGAAAAATTTATCGACGTCGATAGGTGACTCCCAGTAAAATTGCTTGGCTATTTCGCCCCAGAATTCTTCTGGATTGTCGATAGATTGACGGTAAAGTTCTTGATATTGGCTTAAAGAATTAATGTGCGCGTTCTTAAATAATCCGGGATTTGGATGATAAAGCGTCTTTTCGGAAGGCATTTTGAATTACCGCACAACGCGCGCTCTTTATTTGAACGTGCGTTTCGAACTAAGCACGAATATAACTGTCAACGTTACTACTGATAGGTACCTACGCGGACGTTTGCGCACTTATCCATTTCGAATATTTGAACAACTTCCCTACTTTCCGCTCTAGCGAAATTTTTAATGCGACAAACGCGAAAACCAGTGGAAATTATCAATAAATACCGTAATTCATCCGACGAACCAGTTTATTGTTTAATCAATTTTACGCACGTTTACGGTAAATTGTGAATTCATCGAGAGCCAAGAATAATTGTTCCTTGTTTTTAACTAGCCTTTGAATTTTATGAATTTTCTATTGATAAAACAATACCGTTAAGTATGCGTTCATTTCCTTTATTTTTGCTGACTGTTGATTACAAAATGTTTGAACGTCAGTAGATTCCCATGTTATACGTTCATTATTTTTACATCGACGGAAGGGTGGGGTTATATACACTGAACATTTTATTATTATGTAGGTAATTTTAATCTTGTAAAATATTAAATCTTTTATTTTTAGTAACGTAGATATTTATTGATTTTTTTTAAAGCTATCAACATTGTTTATATCAATTTTTATTAATCGATTCGGTTTTGAATAAGTAATATTGTCTCAAGCGACAACAAAATGTGTTTTCTTCTAAATTTGATGAGATAAATATTGCGCACATTTAACAAATGGTTTTGAATTGTACCTACTGTAAATTATAATATTTACCTAGGGTAAACCATTGGCCATTTTTTGCCCAATATATTTATTAAAAAATATTTCTTAAGTGTCCAATAACTACATGGTGTGCTGTATCTACGCATGGTCCAATATCTTTTTTATATCCCGCCCTTGGTATCTATAACAAGTATACATTTTGACTAGAACTCTTTGATTTTGGCAAATTTTTGGGAGGCGTGCAGATTTATTCAAAGTTAAACTCGAGACAAGCGTTAGGGTAGGTATGCTTTATTCGCGTCCTATATCGACATTTAAAGGTATAATATTTGATTAGAAATAACTCTTAAATTATAAGGAAAAGAAAATTGTTTTCTAGAAAAAAATTAGAAATGCTAAAAAATGTAAAACTTAAAAATACTTATGTCATAAAATTAAATTTATTTGTCATTTTTATCTTTCATTCACTTGAGAAATAAATGTAGGTACAGTAAGTATTGGACTATTTGGTATTGTCATCACATTTTGAATATAAATTTATGATTCATTTATATCATGGGTGAAGTATCTCTACTATTGTTTGTTTAATTAGCTATATGTGTCAAGTTCAAGTTTGTTTGTTTTTTTTTTATATAATCGACGATTTTAGTTTTTGGTATTTTTTAATTTTTACTGAATATTTTTTATAGTTTATCCTGTGGGAGACCAACCTATTTACAACATTGCTGAATTCAAATAACCTGCCTCACATGTTTTCTTCTTCGCGAAATTTTGGTAGTGCCGGTATACGTCGAAATTGGTAGTAAAAATTCGTTTAGATCCAATTATTGTTATCAATAATTATGAGTCTATACATCTAGATTGTTTTTATTTGTCTCAAAACTTTTGATTTCATATGGAAAACGAATTTTGAGCGATGTAAACAAAATTATAGTTAAGGTAAAGAAGCTAATTTTGTAATAAACACATATTTACTTACAGTTAGGTGGGGACCTAGAACTTTTTAAAAATCACAAAAATAGGATAATGTTTTTCTTAATTTTTAAATAATCTTCACGTATAATAAATGAATATAATAATGATTCACGAAGTTGTATCTAACTATAATTTCACTTTTTGTTGTATTTAAATTAATTAATCAAAATATACGTGCGATTAAACCAAGTGATGGAGATAAAACAGAATAGATATTCTAAAACATTTTAAAATATGATTAAATTACAATTTATTATACGATTTATGCCCAGTTTCATAAAAATCTAACCGTCTGTTAAATTAAGCAATTGTTAATCACTCAGCACTGATTGGTCTATAATTTATATAAAAGTGAATTGGTTAGTTAAATCTTAAATTAATAGTTAAAATAAATTTTCCTTCATGAAATCGGGCGTTATTGTTTTGATTTGATTAGTTAAATAGTTTTTTAAATTTATTAATCGTGTGACATAGGCTTTATTTTAATTAATTTGAATATCTTATAAAACTAGGTAATTCGTCGATTTTTATTGTTTGTTGTTGAAACTAATTGCGGTCGTAATTTTCATCGTAGTAGGCTGAAATTTTGTTTTCCCGCGATCACCATGGAAAGTGCATAATATCACACCAATAAATGTTATCGAAAGTTGACCATTAGAAACAAATAGGCCGACCGTGCGCAAAGAAACTTGTTAGCCAATCGAAAACATTGTAGCCCGTGTGTAATCATTGCACACGCTAATCAGTCAATCAAAAGCCTTCTAATCTGCCATGCGATATCTTTACGCATAAACAGTTTTATTACTAATTGTAAATAGAGGTTGCTTTTAAAGTGTCAAACTATCTAAACGTTAAACGTCAAAAATCAAACATTTTTAATAAAAATACTTGTGGTCCTCGGAAAAGTACCTGCAGTGTATAACACGTACTGAAAGTATATTTCGGTGCTGGTAATAAAATATACTGTTGTGTATGTTGTCTTCCAGAATAGCAAAATTGGGTGCATCACCGGTAAAAATCAAACGACCCGTTTCAAAATGGGGGCCGGTCAAAAATTTCAAACGCGATTATCTTTATAAACCCAAAACGTTCTCTATCAAAAACTTTGTTACGCAATTTTAGGGCATATGAGACCTTGGAAATTTGCCACCACGGCCCATGAGCGGAAATTTGAGTTTATTATAATAATAATAAGGATATTTAATTATGTAAACTAGGTGTTGTTATCTAGGTAATAAAATATGATAATATTCTATTAATAGAAGTATCATGTGTGATAATTTATTTAGGTCTCTACCTATTACTGTTGAGTGAAGGATAAACTTCTTCGTTTGAACGCTATTACTGATACTTCAGTTTATGGCGTTATGGAATGAAGAAACGTGGACGTTCGAGAAAAGACCGAAAAAACAAGATCAACACGAAATCAGATAATATTATGTTAATAGATTTAAGATTTTAAATGTTTTTACGTTTAGTTTATAATAGAATTACCGACTATTAAAAATATCGTGCTTTGACATTAACATTTTATATTCTCTCGTTTTATTGAGGAAACAACCTTTTTTTTTAAAAAAATTGGCGTAATTAAGAATTTAACTCTTAGAATACTAATTTTTGTATATCTTACCAAATACCAAACGGCCCCGAGAGGTCCCCTATTAATTTTATTATTACGTTGCCCATCTTTTAACTTTTAACTGATTAATTGTGTGCAGAATGATTTAACATATGGCCTATCCAAACGTATATGCAATTTACGTCATCAAAAAAATTCGGTTTAAAGTTTGGAAAGTGACATATTCTATAGATGATTTACTTGCGCACATATTAGATTGTATAAAGAAAAACTACAATTTATTAGAATTATAAAAATATGAGGTACGAGGTGACAGCACTGTGTGAAACGTCATCATCCAGTAACCTTCCATTGATGGCGTGGATTGCATATAGGTTTAGACGAAGTGTAGGTACCTATATACATGACAATATGGTGTTCAAGTTATATCACTTCAAACAAATTTTTATTGACTGTAACTACAAAATATTTATATATGTATTAACAAGTTACTGCATACTAATACATGAACGGGTCTCCGAGGCCCCTGGTGGTATTCTGAGGGTTAAAAAATTACATTTTAAATTATGCTTCCTCAGTTCTTGATCTATACTTGATAGTATTCTCAAAATTGAGAACCAATATGTCTCAAATAATAACTTAGAAAAATGTTTTTCCGTTTATAACTGCATCCCAGTTGCTTTTAAAAACAAAATGGGCTTGATTTTTATTTTGTTTTTAATTAAAAATAGCCTGGAACGATACTTTGTTATCATGTACTTATTTTATGTCACTGTTTTGTCACTTTAGACAAAAGTTATTTTTATTATAGGTAACTAAAGTTTTTTAGGACCATGTGAAGATCTATTACTTTATTAAATGTTTATACATATAAACGGAAAATAAAGTAATATTTCATTTTTGTAAAATTTGGAAATTAACGACAGATTAATAGCGGCCAAGTTCAATTCAAATAATAAACAACAGCTGATTGCGAGTAGTCGATTTTGGTCAAAGTAGTCTAGTTAACACCCTTTATTGGTCATAATGCAGCGTTTCAACAGAAACTACATATCTAACTGAAGATCTCGATCTTCATCAGGCACAGACACTCAATTGTTAACTAATAGTAATTAGATGACATAAGGCTATAAAATAGCATAATAAAATCTCCCAGTCTCTTGAATTTACTAATCGGAGATTTTAACTTTAAACTAATTCAATATTTTTAAAAACCAAATAAATGAAGTACAACATTTTCTTTAAGAGAAAGATTTACTTATAGATTTTTCATGGCGTCAGATACCTACCTACTTTATGAAAACTCAAAATTATTCAGTACTTAATTTTGTTTACGAAATTCTTACTATGTTCAATAGCTCATCATTTTTTTTAGATAATTAGTCAATTAATTTCATAATAATTTTCGTGAAACATTATTAGACTTTGATGTTTATTAATTATCTTTTATTATTATAATTTTGTAGTGGTGTAAATATTAGATTCACAATCATGAATCGTAATTATAAAGTTCGACAATCGTATGTGTTATTTATGCCGAATACGTCGTCTTCTTATCTTTATTTTATTATCTTAAAATAATTTTGAATCTATAAAAATTTAGAAAATGATGAAAATATTGGCATCAGAGTTTAAATAAATCTAAAAAATGCAATAATAAATTTAGTAAATCTTTCTGCAGGTATCATGACACAGGTGATTGTGCATTTCGTGTTCAAAAACTGATAAACCTAATCATTGCCTAAGGCAATTCAATTAATGATATAACGTATCGATATTAACATTAGTAGATAACACATTTATCAACATTTATAAATAATATTCGAATTACTTACGATTAGCATCCATTAAAGATGACAAAAAATGAAAAAGTCGTTTATTAAAGATTTTATGGGGTATGGCTTATCCAAACCTATATGCAATTCACGTCATCAACAAAAAGTTACTAGATTGTTTATTTGTAATTCGGTTTAAAGTTTGGAAAGTGATAAATTCTATAGATGATTTACTTGCGCACATATTAGATGGCATAAAGAAAGACTACAATTTATTAGAACTGTCAAAATACGAGATACAAGGTGACAGCATTGTGTGAAACGTCATAATCTAGTAACCTTTCATTGATGACGTGGATTGCATATAGGTTTGGACGAAGTTTACCTAGGTATACTTACTGTTAGTAATTTTACGAGAAAATGTAGGTATGTATACAGGGTGTCCAGAAACTCTACTGCCAAATGAAAATGTCGAATTCTAAAGATAATTTTATATCGATTTGAGTTAAATTACCCCTATGCAAAAACGTTTTGAAGATAGCGCCTTGTTATCAATTTTTTTCAGATATCTTTAAAACGCTGTTAATAAAAAATTAAACTTTACACATCAATTAATTTTTAAATGTTCAATCTATTAGTGTAGATATAATTTTTTTATTGCGATCACAACTGTCTCTTGGGCGGGGCTAACGGACATTATGAATCACAATTTTTTTATCTTTGACTTTTGGCATTTCTGACGTCAAATTTGAAAACTTTAGTGTTTTTTCTAACATTAAAGGTGCTCTTGTTTATTATCGCTGCGATGCACAATTTTTGAGAAAAATTAGTTCGAACTTTTCGTGTTTCTTTGCATACACATATGTAAATATCCCAATATTTAACCCAAAATAAGAACAGTGCAAATGTGTTAGATATTTGAAAAAAATCGATGGCAAGGCGTTGTCTTCAAAGGGCTGTAACTCCCTTCGGAAGCGTTTTTGTGATTTAACTCAAATCGACATAAAATAATCTCTAGAATTCGACATTTTTATTTGGCGGGAGAGTTTTTGGGCACCTATGTATATTCAAAGAATTTAAAATAATTACTACTAATTTATTTATTTATTTTATTGTAGATAACAAATAAAATAATTATTAAATGTTTGTCATAAACTCAAATTTTAGTAACTTTATAAAATCATAAATTAAATTTGCTAAATTATAAATATTTATGGGAATATTTTGATGATTATAATTTCTACGGCAAATATCTGCTTAATCTTTAATGTTCGTTATTAACTTATTTTTAATGTTTGAAGGTTACATATTTAATACCTAGATAAGTACGTATTACTCGAAGTAAATATACACCAAATTAATAGGTAGATAGGTATGTACGTTAATTCGAATTTGTGTAATATTGTTTTTTCAAAAAATGATTATGCATCATTACTTACACATTTGTTTTTTTTTATGATTTATTAACGGATATTAATTTTTACAATAGTTATTAAAGTTGTGTAATTGATAAACAAAAAGACGTTTGTTTTATGACAGGACTTCATTCGTACCAACATAATTTCATTTAAATAATTTGATGGTGATTTAGTTATAAAGTAATTGGATTATGGTTTGAATCTCAAAAATCTTGTCTATTGATAGTCTGAACGTTATACCTACATAGTTTATGGTTCCTGATGGTAATATTTTTGAAATGATACGTACATACCTACGCTGTAAAGTAATACGTGATACGTTTATGTATGGGGGGGCTGTTGTGAACTAGAAAACTTAATTTTTCTAAATGATCGTGCAACCATTTAATTTTTTTTTTTGGGTGATTTGGTATGGAATGACCCATTTGCAAACTACACTATATAGGTATTTAAATTATAAAAATAAAAATGGACAACTACATCACACCAACTTAAAATAAAATTAGCAAAAAGTTAATTTTATACAAAATAAAAAGAAAAACGAGCATTTTAAAGCCCACTTATCTTGGAATTTTAATTCAATTTAATAAATTATCGTTTACCTACGTTTATTTACTACGTATCCTTGATATGATTAATTTATCGTAAACAATTTCCGTTTTGAGGTTAAAAGAAATCTGCTCTCGTAACGATTAAATTAATTGTTACATAAAAATGATTAACTGAATTGAATTAATATTGAATAAATTGAATTCGCAATACGCCTAATCCAATCATACTCAGTCGCGTCAAGATCGATTGTGGTTTATTCGGTCGAATTTTTCTGCTAATCTTCCCAGTCCGATATTATTAAATTATTATTATGTTCATACTCACCTCTGGCCGGGTGGCTCTGTATTCAAACTTAATTTTCATCATTACGGATATATAACTCAGATAATGATAAATCAGTATACTTTGAAAGGTTATTATTATTATTATAAAATGAATTATTTACAATTGTGCAAAAAATTTGGCAAAAACGTGGTTTCTTAAAAAATCACATCTTATTAATCAATATATAGAATTTATAACCGATCGTTTATAGAATAAAAGTTAAAATCTCGAATGGTGTGGGTAAATGAAATTTGTTCCTTAATAAGTTATCTAACATAACTATTGTTTTAACAATAAGTTTTAAGTTTCGAAAATAACTATTCATTTTTCATTGATTTGGGAATAAAATAAGTAGTTTCATTTTAAAACTTAATTTTCTTAAATGAAAAATTCTATACTTTCATTTTCGTACTTATACCAATAATAAAATAAATAGGATAAAATTTCCTACAAAAAATATATAGATACAGGGTGTTCTGAAAAGACGTGCAAATATTTCTCAAGGAGATTTTACACATGAAAATAATACTAAAAGTTATTCAGGATGTTTGGGAATTAACGACGCGGAAGAAAACTATGGATAGGCGAAATGAAACGGAACAAAAAATTCAAATAAAAACATTTCTTAAATGCGATGTTCATGTTAAATGCGATAGTTCAAAAGTTATTGCGATTGGAAAATCGTCTTACTCGAATCTATCCGCATTAAAATTTTGTGCAAAAAAAATTAAAACAAGAGCATGTTAGTACGGTATTTAATAACAAATACAGGAGCACATTATCTGGCATTTTCAAACGACAATTTTACGGTTTCCTCAATACATAATATATCCGCGAAAGCATTTTCAGTGTAGGAATTTAATAATTACGGAAGAAAGAATTTTTATTATAAAATGTTCGAATTCACAAAAGTTATTTATCGTTCTAGTGGTCGTGAAATAATAAATTTGTTGATGTAAAGCGGTACCGATCAGTGTACTGAATAATTATTTACATAAAAATGATATATTATGTAATGATAATTTGTAAATCGCTACAATTAAGTACTATTTATTAAAGAAAACAAACTGTTCGTATTATTAGAATAAATAACAAAATAGCCCTTATTAAAATTATTTACCTACGGATATTAGGAAGAATAGGTCAATTATGTGATTTATTAATTTAATGTAAATACATAATGTACGTATATACCTATACGTAACCGTATACGTAATAAAACAGACATATAATGAAACAATAATCATCCATTTAAATAGAATTAAATACAAAATTTATTTTACGGTGGCAGCTATTTTTTTTTAAGGAAATATTGATGAAGTTGGACGCTCGTAGATCTTGTTGTGGACAAACGTATAGTACCTATTGTAATCTAATTTCGAGCAGTTTTGGCAGAACGTCTTAATTGGCAGTTAAAATCTGGTAATAATATTCAGATTGCTTCCACCAGAAAAATCGATTTGCATTTCCGTAAAAGGTATCTGCTTACAGTTAAGTTACAACACAAAATGTGCGTTCTTGTAAAATTTACTTTTTATGGGTTAAGACGTTCTTCCAAAACTGCGTCAATATATATAAAAAGGAAAAAAAACTGTTAACTTGACAACGCAAAAGTAGATATTTAATTTGAATAACTTTTAACTTGATTTAAAACGTCACACAGTTAAAATTCTTACGCGTAATTTGTTAAACTGACATTTTCTGGTTGTTAAATGCTTATTTTAAGAAAAGTATTGTTTTGTATAACATTTTTCTCTCTTAATTTAAAACTAAATACTTAAATCAACAAAATTTTCAATTCGAAACAATAAACTAAAATTTTAAATTAAATCAAACGAGTTAACATATTTAATTATGTTTCTATGTAGTTGAATTAATTTTTAAAAACATTTGAATGTATTGAAGCATCAAAAATTGTTAAGTCAATTAAAATTTCGTTAATTTAACAGTTTTCTTCTCTCCGTGTAGGTATTTTTGCCTTCCCTCCAGAGGTAACAAATTGTGGAGGTGACGAATTAACGAGGTTTTACTGTACATCATGTCGTATTATAAAAGATTACCTAATAACCGGTTGCTCTAATGTATTTTAAAAATGAAAAAGGTGCGATCACAGAACGGATTAGTGAAAAATCTATTGATCCTGTTAATCGACATATCCACGAACTACATCATGGGCCGAATTAAGTTCGCAAGTCGATGATCCACCGATCTATCGTTTATATTATAACGTTATATATCGTTTATTTTATAACTTTTCGTTTATATTAGGTTTGTTCCAACATATCACCAAATCGGTTTGCGAATTGTATATAGTAGAGTGCTCAGCACCCCGAAAAACGCTTAAAAATGATTTTCGTGGGGAGGTCGGGGTTACAAGTTGAAACCTAGACAGATCGAAAGAGCGTATTTTTTTATTTAAAAAGCCAAAAGCCGTCAAAAATCGTCCAGTGCAAAAGGGCGCTATCTTCACCGAAAGAGTTATTCAACGTACGTATAGAAGGAAACGTGAACTTTCTTTTGCCGTAAAATTCGTAATTGGTTTTGTGGAATTAATCGTTTAAAAAATTTTGGAAAAACGCAAAATACACGGGCTCTTATGGAGAAAAATAACTTTCGGGGCCGATATCTCGGTTCGAACAGCTAAAAAGTTCACTTCAATTTCGCGTTTTTTACCGTTTATACTGTCATAACTACAAAACAGTACGACATATCGAAAAATTTTATTCTTTAAAAAAGTTTGGTTTGTCCTTGTAGCATCCGACGATAGAAGAATTATATTTTTGTAGGGCTTCATAATTATGATAAATAATTAAAAGTGAAAAAGTAACCCAGAATCGGTTACGTCAGGTAACTGTGGTTGTAGTTGTAATGAATTTAGCAAAACTTTAGTTTGATAATATGATCTTAAGGTGAGGGTACCACTATTTTTCGAATATCGTTAAAATTAATGTACAAAATAATGTAATGGTTACTTAAATTTGATTTTTAAAATAGGTAATACCAAATTTGTTAACAAACTTAAGGTTGTAAGGCACATTTGGCATACTGTAGTAGAAAAATGGTGATTAACTTGTGGTTATTTAATACACTTACAATTAGGGCCAATAGCCCTAATAAATTGCCATAATAAGGATACAATTAATACCTACCAGGAGTTTCCTTCTTGCACCAAATTTTTGATTTTTACTGCGGAAATTATAAAATTTTACCACTTGAAGATAACTCTAAACAGAGTTGAAATGTATGGTGTTAATTAATTGTTGTTATTGGCTTATTACCACAATTTTATAAAAAGAAGAATAACAATAACAGACATTAAATTTTAAAGTCGCTGTAGTTTTATTATGAAATAGGAGCTTTTCGTAAATTTATTTAATATAAAACGCTTCTTATATTATGTACTTAATTATTAAAATAACGGATAAGGTGTATTTATAATAATAATCATAGTATGTCGCAATTCTTTGAATTACGTATAGAATGAGAGGGAGCTACGGGAAAAAGTGTGATGGGAGACGGGATACGCCCACTTGAGAGTGCGACTCTCGCAAATGCAATTTTCGCATGTTTTCACTTTTAATTATTTATCATAATTATGAAGCCCTACAAAAATATAATTCTTCTATCGTCGGATGCTACAAGGACGAACCAAACTTTTTTAAAGAATAAAATTTTTCGATATGTCGTACTGTTTTGTAGTTATGACAGTATAAACGGTAAAAAACGCGAAATTGAAGTGAACTTTTTAGCTGTTCGAACCGAGATATCGGCCCCGAAAGTTATTTTTCTCCATAAGAGCCCGTGTATTTTGCGTTTTTCCAAAATTTTTTAAACGATTAATTCCACAAAACCAATTACGAATTTTACGGCAAAAGAAAGTTCACGTTTCCTTCTATACGTACGTTGAATAACTCTTTCGGTGAAGATAGCGCCCTTTTGCACTGGACGATTTTTGACGGCTTTTGGCTTTTTAAATAAAAAAATACGCTTTTTCGATCTGTCGAGGTTTCATCTTGTAACCCCGACATCCCCACGAAAGTCATTTTTCGGGGCGCTGAGCACTCTACTAATAGTACATACTTTCAATCAATCAAAATTTTAGAATTTATTCAAATCTAAAATTTTGATTGGTTGAAAGCATGTATTGTAGCGTTCGCTTCCCGGTTTGATGGTGTGTTGGAACAGACTTATTATATTTTGTTCATGTGCCGTTCGCAGCAATATATCTTTTTCATTTTATTGGTTTATATTTTATACTATACGTTATTCACGATACGTTCCAACACGTGATCAATAAAAAGTAACTAAATTGTATAGGTTTGTATTTATAATATTCAGTTTAAGGGCAGGAGGGTGTCTAGAACTTAGCGAAACGTCTGAATAGATGGTACTATAGCAAATTTCTTATACATAGACAACCATATTAACACTAGTTCCTTGAAGAGACAATTTAAAAGTTTATTATCGGTTCCGGTTTGTTTATGACCTACTGATTTATGACTTCTCAAACGTTTGGTTTGGCAGGTAGAAGTTCTTTCCCAGAACGGATTTGCCTAATATAGTTCGAATTCTAAATTTATACATTCAAGATAGGTTTCGATGCACGTCATCAATAAGAAGTGAATAAATTGTATATTTGTAATATTCAGTTTAAAGTTTTGAACGTGGCATATTCTATAAATGATTTACCTGCATACATATAACATGACAAAGAAAGACTGCAATTTATTAGTACCTAATGTAAAAATAGGTACGAGGTTTTATTGATGACGTATATTGGAACCTATCTTGAATAACGTATAATTAAACACACTACTTCTATCCCTAATGAAAATAAAATAACCAGCATTTTACTTTGCGCGTACCCGCGCCACCCCAAAACTGTCAGTTTCGATAATTTGCTTTCTTGAATTCGTCAATGACCCTGTTATTGCAGAATAAGAATGATGTGATTTTTCATTTCCCATTTATTTAAAATATTTTGCGAAAACTTATTGCCGATTTTTTCACTTCTTGGTGAATTTATCTGATAGATATTTCCCATAGAAACTAATTTTACTTTAACCGTACTTTGCACGACCAACTGTTTCCTGTAAATACCTATACGGTTACCGAAAAATTTACCAAGAGATGGAAAAATCGGCTCTAAGATCGAGAGTAAGTTTTCGCAAAATATTCTAAATAAACGGGAAACGAAAAACCACATCATTCTTATTTTGAACGTCGTACTTTGAGAACGATTTATATCTAATTATTAGTTATTATCGCACCCAAGTAAGCGGATTATCGAAACTGGTCCTTTCGGACCAGTATAAACCAATATAAAGTATAAACGTTTCCCTCGTTCCTTTCTTCTTTATTTGTAAATTTTATTTGGTACTCGTATTCGCCATTCATGACTTGTTTGGTGGCATCGATCTTGGACCAACGTTAAAAATTGTTGTTTATTAAAAGCTTTTAAATAACATACGACTTGAAATGCGTTTTTCCATATAGGTACCCAACAATTTTCGAAAAAATGGTGCGGGGCCAGGCTTTGTGGACATTTGGTATATCTATGCCATTTAAAACAAAACAAAACGAAATTTTTAACATTATTTTTAAATCTAATAACATTTGCAACCATTTCATTCTGTTTATAATAATAACACTTAAATTTTGAATAGCTGATTTATAATTCATATTGTTTATTACAAACTACATTATTTTTTATTATACATATTATTATTATTAAAAATTATGTAGTAGCAGAGGTGCCTATAACGTTTTTATTTTTAAAAAGTAATTTCTGACGCTTTCTAACTATTTAAAACTTGCCTGCAGTTTCGAATGTATATAGGTACCTTTATATATCTGTCAGGATTATTTGGGTAATAAATATTTCTAACAAGACCACGTGCCGAGCTGTAGAGGTCTGCACATTCTTTCTCTTTCTGTGAGCCCTCTTTGTTTAATTGTGAAATTTTATAAAAACATTTGTACGATTATCATGTTCTATTAAAGATGAAAACTTGATCGACATCTTAAATGATATAAAAAGACGTTCTCTAGGCAATGAAAAAACATCAGCTTGATATGTTGACGCATATATGAAATTTGGAATTTTATTCATAAAAGTAAATTTATACGCAACATTTTTTCAATCAAAAATCTATTTCTACTTCAGCTATCTTCATCAAAACTTGTTATCTCTTAGATATTGTATTGAACATTATATATTGTAAAATTGAAGCCGCAATTTAAATTGGGTTTTGAATTGTGTACAAAAATTCTAATTTTGTTATTAATAATTTTATATTATATTTTAAAAACTCAAATGATAGACAATTTGATGGTGAAAAATCTCCAAATGAGAGAATTTTGTAGAATTTAAAAATAAAGAATATAAGTCATTTCTAATGGTCGCCGGGAATAGTTTATACCCTCCCCTTAAAGTTTTGAACGTGGCATATTCTACCGATGATTTACTTGCGTGCATCTGAAATGGCAAAGAAAAATTACAATTTATTAATACTGTAAAAATTCGAGGTTTTGTTGATTACATGTATTGGGACCTATCTTGAATAACGTATAACCTAGACAATTATTTTTTTGCAAATTTGGTTTTTACAAATTTTCCATTTAAATAAAACGTCAATTTTTAACCCATAAAGGTTTTATTATTTAAAAATTAACTTTTAATACATTATTATTATTATTGAGTCTGTTGATAATAAATAATCACTAGGTATCTGTTTACTTTTTCTATACTGAAATGAAAATTGCATATTCTATTTGAAATCTATTTGATACGAGGGAATAAATTTTTAATTATTATCCTTTACTTAATTTACGTTGGTTCAAAAGAAATATTTTTCAGTTGGCTATACAAAATCAACATTAATCTAACAGTTAGTAAAACTGTTAACTACAAGAAATAAACGGAAAGAGTTAAACTATAACTTCTCAAAACGCACTAGTTTATTTTGATAATAATTTATACTATGTAAGGTGAACTGATAAAAAGGTAACTTAACAACCTAAATACAAAGTTTATTTCTTATAATTAAAAATAACTAAAAATCGATTATTATAAATATCAGTGAGGTTCGGCGCTTTTTAAGAATTCTTGATATTGCGTTTCGTTCATTAGCCCTATAATTTCCTTATCGTTGGTTAGTTCAACTTTGAATAGCCATCCTAGAAAATAAAACGATAGACTTAGATGAATGTTTTTGTACTTACTGTTCTTCACAAACTCACCTTCATTATAACATGATTTATTGATAAGAGAAGGGGTTTCTTCCACATTATGATTTTTTTCTGTCACACGTCCGGATACTGGACTATATAACTCACTAGCCGCTTTTACACTTTCAAGTGCTCCACATTCATCTACAATTTTGAACAAGACGCCACTTTATAAATATACACATGATGCTTAGTTACCTGTCCGTTTCAGTACGCTGTCGACATCTGGTAGCTGTGCATATACGATATCACCTAAAGCTTCCTAGAAGTGCACGTTCATGAATTGTTTTCATTATCTACGCTTTTTTTTTACTTACTTGAGCATAATTCGAGATTCCTATTTTGCCGGTCTTACCGTCTACTTCAATCCATTCATGTTTATCGGTGTAAAACCGATCTAGTAAAAATAATGTCAATTTTTTAAATAGCTACTAGTTGTAACCTTACCTGCGAAGTTGCACGTGGTTGTATTAATTAACCTTAATATTTGCGGATTGGTGGTCGCAATTTGTTTAAATGCTGCCGTATTTAGAATTCTCGTAGCTCCTGCACAAATCAATCGTGTAACCATTTTGAAAGAAATTTCCACTCTAAAACACGCGTCGGTTATCGACGTTTATCACAAATGTCGAGCAGTCGCATGTTTAAAACTACTACGCCATGGTTTGTTTGCATGCTAATCAGGTCAAAGTAAATCGGTCAGAAATAAATTACTTCACAACTACATAGTTACTGTAATTGAACTGTCGAGTTTTTCAATGACAACGAAATAATAAACGTACGTTGTTGGAAAAAGAAAGAACATCTTATGTAACAGAAAAATTGTTGGAATTATTCAAAGTTATCTCTTGGGTCAAACTAAATAAGCGATTTTTATTTCGAAAATAATTGACCTAAGATATTATGATCTCGTATTACACGTTTACGAAACTCCTATGTTAATTGTGCATTAAAAATTAGGTGATAAATGTTTAATTAATTAAATTTGTCGTAAAATAATTAATTACTTAATCAGTGTGGTTATGCCAGGGTCGGATTTGATTCTGAAAATGAATATTAGTAATTCAGATATTTACGTATATGTATATTGGGAGTAGATATAGAGGAGAAACGTCTTTGTCTTTTATTGAGAGGATTGGGAAATATCTAACTGATAGAGATTTTTCTTTTGAATTTTTTTAACGAAAGTTTCTGATAAATAAGTTAAGAAATGTACAATATATAAGAACGAAAACAGAACAACTGCAATTACATGGCAGGTTGTTGTCGGAACATGTTTATAAAGCGAGAAAAAGAAGATAGAAAGGACAGGTTGCACCAAACTAAATTAAACAAGGGATTAATTAATTCAAGATTAAATACATTAATAATTATTTCCATTTGTCGAAAGCTTTGGTTACCATGACCATAGCGACTTAAATCTTACACAGCCGTATGCATAGACATTTGAATAGATTTAGATTTCCATAGAAACCATTGTTGCAACAATTGTTACTAAGGAAATAAATGCGATTTAGTGGCTATTAAATCTAATCAAGTGCCTATGCATACGGCTGTAAATCTTTAATCCTTTATTTAATCTTGTTAGATTCATTTATTTGGTGCAAACGACTATAAGTAACGTAAATTTTTGGGAATATTTGTATTATTTACTTTTGGAAAAATAATATGTACATTTGATAAAGATGTCACTTATGTGTAAAACTCCAAAAGAATAATTAATTTTCAATCAATTTTAGAAAACATCAAACCGTCGAGAAAATTCTAAGGTGTAGGTACCTATTAAATAACGTCATAATAGCAAAAATCAAAACATGGCATATTTATATCCCCTATATTTATATTTCTGCTTATAGAGCTGTCATTTAAAAATACAAATACCAATGAAAACATCTACTTCAATTTTCGCTCGAAGAGTGCACATAGAAGAATCTTTACGGACAACACCTCCGGTAGCCTAAGGCTAGAATTATAAATAATGACCATAAATAATAATAATAAAAAATATGACCGATACAAAATTTTTGCTCGCCCCCAAGAAAAATTAGTATGAAAATAAAATCCTTTATTACAAAAAAATAAATAATAACTAACAAATATTAATTGAATTAATTATTCAAAATTAATATTTTTATAATAATTAAAATACAAAATTGACCAATAAATAAAAATATAATTACTAAATTTTATAATCAAGCTTTTCAAATTTATAAATTATTAAAGACTAAGTTAAAAAAAATAAACTATATAAATTTAACTTTTAACTTTAATATTAAATAAATCAAATAACAAAAAAAAGTTTATTAGTAATGAATTATTTATATAATTATTAACATATAATAATTTAATCTAATTAATAATATTACCCCTATTTTTTTATTTTAAAAATTAAGATATAATATTCGGCAATATCTTTTAAAACTAAAAGTCCTGACCTTATTTAGTTATAAATATTAAAATGTAAGCATCAATAAAAATTTATCATAACACGTAGGAAGATAATAATTCCTTTTTTTCCACCATTCCTACATATTTAAACTATACCGATTCACTAGTACTTATTGTTTTAGACAAACTAAAACGTATGTTGTTGCCATAGGTAGGTATTGAATAATTTGAACATAAAGATAATTATTTCAAAACCGTCTCATTTATTTCAATGTTCATAAAGAATTTTGAAATTACTGTTGCAAATAATGCAATACATAATCAAATGTTTTGTAACTTAAATAGTACAAGGATTGTAAATTTAATAGTTACAAAGGTGCCAAAAAGTATAATTGTGCGCTTGTGAAGCAGCTAAAATAGTGTTCTCCTTTAAAATAGCTTTTCTCGTGATCTCCCGGATTTATAAATTTAGTTTCTTCGAGGAAAGATATAGTTGACATTTTATTGTATTTGTCTAGCACAGATAATTTTTGGCCTAAAATGTCTGTGTTTATTTCGGCCTTCCAAAAAAATCGTTTCGTGCCACTTTTTCATGTTTCGAGATACCTAATTAACATTTTAACTTAAAAAGTGCCGTTGAAACTTTATGCTTCGTCTTTTGGATAAACCTTTGTCACTAGTTGTTTTTACAACTTCTTTAGATAGAGCCCTTTAATTTTATAATGTGAAAAATAATAGTGTAGGTACGCTTAAATATCGCTAATTATAATTTTAGACTTGGGGACTTTTTAGTACCTATTTCTTACTATACGTTTATTATTTATTATCAAAAAGAACTAGTAATACACAAACAATAAATAAAAAAAATGGTAAAAACATATAAGAACATTTTTAATAATAGTTAATAAAAAAACTTAAATGATTTTAATGCCCACATCAAAAGCTTGTTCTAACGATAACTATTCATAAAATATAACAAAATTCATTAAAATATAAAAATAAGTTAAAATTACTATAGAACAATGTAGGGTTTGTCAGGGTGGAGCAAACATTGGCAAAATACAAGAAATACACTTTTGAGTAAAAACAATATGTTAATCTGCATGGTCACGGAAGCACAAGAGTTTTTGTAAACCAACTTTTTAATATAAAGTAATACAGAATTGAACCAAGGTTACCTATACAAAATAAAATTAAATAAGTGGTACTCCTAATTGAATAACTAAACAAGTATGATTTCATGTACAACAACTGACAAAAATAATATTGCCTTTTTTCTAAAAATTTATTTTGTTGTTTAAACAGAGCAACATCGGACCTGTTTCGAAAAAGCTAGCCAAAACTCTGAAACATGTGAAAACTGATTGATCTTATCACAAATAGTATCGACGAAATTTTAAATGTTCAAAGTATTATTTTCCACAAATTTTATTATTTTTTAATTTGTAATTAACTGTCGATACTCTTACAAAGAATCCGATTTATAAACGAATAATTTCGTACAATCACCAGCTATGTAACAGTGTTTACTTCATTTTATTCCTGTGTTAATAGTACTACCTAATAGATACAAGTACAGTAAAAGCGCGTTAATTCGCACTAATTGGGGCTCGAGGTTGTCCGAATTAACGAAAGTCCGGATTAACGCGAATACGTAATGTAATCGTTCAGTCTTGTTTATAATTATGTATTATAGGCCTATACAATTTTAATAAAATAAGCTTTTTTAAATAATATGAAAAAATAAGAATTTAATCCTTTTATTTACTTTGTTAAATAGTGTTCATATACAATTTCTAGCGATACCAACAAAGCGAAAGTAATGTTTTGTATTAGAGCTCGTTCAGTTTAAGATTGGGAGTGTCAATCCTAATAGTAGAGTTCCAAATTTTTTAAAGCGGTTCTTATTTAGGTACCTACATCTAGTGGGAGTTGTAAAGATTTCTAATCTTTTTTTTCGCGTAATTAAAACGAAATGACATTTGCATTTAAAGAAAATATTATAGTACCTAACCTAAAATTGCAATATTGTAATTTCGTTTTAATTCCGCCAGAAAAAGAAAAGGTTAGAAACTTTTAGAGACGACATCCACTAGATGCGTAAGAAATAAGAACCGCTTAAAAAAATTCGAACTCTACTAATTACAATTGACACTCTCAAACTTAAACTGAACGAGCTCTAGGTCAGAAAACTGTAGTAAATCATTCTGTTTAAGTATAATATTTTAATAATTATTTAATAAATTATTATGGACTAGTAGATGTGTATTAGAAAATTTTTAAATTCACAAGCAGCAAGTAAAACTTTATTTCGTTAGTTTTCATTGTTGCTTTAATTAAATCAGACAACTTAATTGATAGCGATCAGTTAACCAGTTAACCGGAGATGCAAATTAAAGCTTTTTATACTTCGATTCATATGAAGAAATTTAGAATTGCGATAAAATTGATTATTTCTTGTACGTAGCCATGGTTATTTGCTTAATATTAGCTTAATATTTGCTTATTTGCTTCTTATTTCATAGAAAATTCGCCAATGCTTACCAGTTTAAAATTATCAGGGATAATCGCTATCTACTGCCTTTATACCGCAGAATTATAAATTTACTCTATTTTTCATTTAAAAACTATTCGTGTGCCCATCAACATAGAAAATTTCCCTATTACAAACAAAAGTTTAATCGCATTTTTATGCGACTGATAAAATACAAAGTAACTAATAGAACATATGCACCGCACGCCTACTTTCATACCTTATCGGAGTGCGAACAAAGAAGTGAAGGTTTTGAAAATAAAAGAGGGATTTTCTAGTACTCGGATGCATTTATATAAAGAATTCTGACAAAATCGTTTCAAATCTTTCTTGTCAGTTGTACAGAGCGGTAGTGCTTGTTTCAGTAGTTCGAATTTTAAATTACGGCGTCGTATTGTTCGTGAGTGCGAGGGGTGCTCGTTCTGCTTATAAGGACTTTTTGCGTGTGAGTGCGCGGGTGTTGTATGTTGTATTGTGTTCTCTAAAAGGATTACAAACAAAAAGGATTAATACGACGAGTAAAGCTAGGATCTTTCTTTGTCGACTAACTCTCCACGTATTTATAAAGTGTAAAAACATGGACCTTAAAAGCCCTAACACAAATTCTCTGAAAATCAAGCTTGGTTAGGCTCTTGGACAGGGACTAGGTTAGGGTTCCCCTCAAACATTTGGCGGTCCAATTTCGCGAATGAAATTTTATTTTACACGCGTTTGCGTAATTACAGTGGTTGGTGAAATACAGTGAAATATGAAGCGTAGGTGTAAGTACTTAATAATGCAAGTACGCAGTCAACGGAAGAATCTACGCTCGAATTAATCGAAATAAAGTGATAATTTTTTTTCAAATTATTATAAATTTTTCTCATAAATATTATTTTTCAAAAAATGTATTTTGTTTGAGAAAATTTAAAAAAAAGGAGTTTTTTAACATGCGCCATGAAAATTCGATACCGAGGCTTGCGCGCGGTCGGAATTTTATAATTTCAGTTCTATCCTGATTAAATAAAAGTTTCTTTTTCGCCTTGATTTGCTGCAAGTTTTCATTAATTAGGTGCATTAGTGTTGTTAGTGCAAATGTACCCAACACAAAATTTAATTGGATGCAGTTTATTGTTTAACAAAACAAAATTGTTTTCGGTAATTATATCATTAGAATTAAATTAACTTTTATTGAATTTAATGCAACTGTCTTACGTAATTAACTGTATAAAGTTTTGTTTAATTAAGGTAGAAATGGCCGTTAAAGTATGGTAACCTAATACAAAATTATTATAGAGTTATTTGTTTTTTATATTCTACCTGCGTAATTTAATATTTTTTTCGAGATGTTCGTTAGGAAACGTCAAATTTTACTAATTAGCAATTAACTTTGTGGAGTATACATACGTCGTATGCCAGATTTTATATTGCGTTTATTAATTATGTAAACATAAAATATAGTAGGAATTTATTTTATGAAAGTTTCTCGCGGATCAAATCAGATTAATGATAAAATGTTGTTCGTTCGGGCATTTTCTAATCGTATAACATGAAGTAATTAGCGCCCGCGATATCGTAACTTGTCATGAGGAAATTTTGAATTATGAACATTAAATAATTATGATGAATAATGTCAAGAGTGAAAATGCATCTTTTTCCATTAATCGATATAATCATTATTCAATTTGTGTCGGTTTGAAGCAGGAACTTCTTGTTTATACGCAATCCGATGCACCAGTGTTGATGCCTGCATCATAGCGACTGCGGGTTAATATGAAAAACACGAACCAAACTACAATATTGTATCTAATTTATTATATAATACGGGAAACCGACGCGTCGCGACGGCGTCTACAGTCACATTATACCTATGTATGGTCACGGTCTATTTGTCAAAGTAATTTTTACGATGAGGTTGTAAAATTAGTGAATATAGCGAAAATTTTATGTACGTAGATAAATTACAAATTATTTATAGGCGGTAATTAATAATTACAAGTAGGTAAATTAATAAGATATTATTCCGTTCAAACAATTTAACCTATTATTGTGACTTCTGAGCATTTGAGCATTGTGAGTATTTCGGGGCACACTACACGACGAACAAATTATGATAAGAAGTTCAACTTTATATTTGTAATTCGTTTCACTTATCGTAAGTACTTTTCGTAGATTTGTCCATTGTGCCGAGTATTGCTCGTCCAGTGCTCGTGATTCGCGACATTAGTTTTGCACTCGACTGTATACATACACGTCTTTACTTATAAAAGAAATTTTGTGGTTTTGAAATGATTTCAACAAATTATTGACCATGAAAAGATAAAGGAAAGGCGGTGGTTATGGAATCCCATTTTATTTTATGTGAATAACGAGCCGTATTTTGATAACCACCAATTGTAAATCACAATTTTACACAACTAGTCCATAACGCCCATCCATAATAAGTGCACATGTTCACATCACATCAGATACAAGCACATTTTCAAAACAAACAAATATTTGATGGTATTTGATGGCCATTTAAAATGTAAATTCAAGCTCTGTATGATAGTTTAGTGTTCGAACTAACATCAATAAAGACTTAACAATACTATGTACAGAATGCGTACCTGCAAAACGCAAAAATGCTGCAAAACGTCCATGTTATAACGTCAAAATAGACTTAAACAAGTAATTATGACGATCGCCAACAAAATTCCACACCCATCAGAGGAGATTTTACGGTATTCCATGTCACCCGCCTATTCTATAACCACCGCCTTTCCTATAGCTGCTCGTTTTAAAACAAAATTATACCGAAACTTGACTAACAATAAAACATAATCTAAAATCAATACGTACCACGTTGTTGCCCGAAATAAGCAAGTAGGGGTCGTGATTTTCATCCAATAAATTCAGCACAATGAATATAAAATATAAAAAGGGGGAAATTGTCCGTTCTTACCTCCAATCAATGGGAATGTCAAAGGTGAATCGGTATCAGTTGTATAATTTAATGCAATTTTTGACCGAATCTAAGGTGATATTCTATTCCACGGGGAGCAAATTTTAAGTTATCGTCGTCTTAATTTCTTTAAATTATTTTGGAAAAATACATATGCTTCAACAATTTTATATACGTATTACGCTTGTTTAGCTGTTACACATAACGAGAGAAAATAACCTTCGCGATGAATTTTATTATTAGTTTATTTTCTCGAAATAAATGTTAAAAATGATTGCCACTTACCCTACATTAAATTATTCATAAGGTTTGATGTATGAGGCTGCGGCGGCATTTATCTTCAAATTGAGAAACTTAGAGAGCTTTAGCAACACCGTGTAAGGTAGGTACGCGTAAAAACTGAAAGTATGCAGATGTAGGTACAATATTTATTAGATTATCTATTATTTATATTTTATAATAATTTTTTAAAAAGCGAAAAGTAGCAACATTTTCTAAAAGTTTTTATTAATATTAAACGTCCGTACACATTGAATTGAATCGATGAATTTGTTATTTTTACCTTTGATTGTTGACTTGTAAAAATTTCTTAGAAACTCACAACGATTGCCCCGTGAATTGTCCATAAAATTTGACTTAACCGCCAATCGGCGAAAAAGTAAATTAGTCCGGGTCCCGATAATCTGAATGTTCTCTAATTCGAACGCACCTTAAAAGTAAAACATGTACGGTTAACAGGAAGAAAACAGGAAGGTTGTTTAAAATGAACGTTAATTCTGTACTTGTGTGCCAATAATGTCTAACTTATTGAAGAAAAACTCATTTTTTGAAAATTGTCTCATGTTGAAATGATAGATTACCTATATCTAATAATAATGGGTGTTTAAAAAGTCTTTCGGTTTTATTCGTTGGCCGCGGAAAGATGTAGGCCGTCTTGATTTAAGTAGTTTATGTCATGATTTAAGCTAATTGCAAGACATCTTATCTTTCCACTTCCAACCAAGACTGGAAGATTTTTCCGATACCCGTTGCAAAATTCTATTTTATTTTAATGTCGAATGCCGAAAAACGTCGATTTTTGAAATCGTTACCTATCGTGTCAATTTAAGTAAATGGTCAATCCATTTGCGATTCATAAAATCGTTTGGGCGAGTTGTTCCAAATTATTATACAGTTTGAACTTGTTTGCTCGAACTTTTTGTTTTCAATAAACGCCTTTACAAAAAGTTTAATGTGGAAGACAATAGGCGGCACACATGTTGTGCATCTGATGAATTTGGGGACGTGGGCGTAGACGAACAGTTGGCGTTACATATATAATAAACATCTGATTTATCTCGATTACCGATATATGTATTAACTACCTAAAGCTTATATTTGCTTACAGTTATATATTTATATCAATAAAAGAAATATCTACTGCACTTACTGCTTTTTTTCTTTGAAAAATTAAAAATAAATAAATAATTAAATAAGTGGGATTTTGTTTATCTATTAATTATCAGTTATATGTATTTAATATATACAGGATGTTCAATAAACTTGTTTATTGATATATTTGTTTTCTTCTCCCAAAATTACATTTTATGAGGGGATAGAATTGTTTTTCGTATACATAGATGTAGGAATTTGATATTTATCATTCTTTTAATCACTATTATACTCATATACGTATATCATATTGGGCGTGTCAAAAAGGTTGAACAGCAAAGAAGCTAACAGAATTTAGAGTAAAAAAAGCTTTTGAAAAAGAGCAAAAGCTTTTTGAATATTTTTGACTCTTAGTTATGCACAAGAGTTTTTGCAAGTTACAAGAAAAATTTGTTTCAAGTTCAGTATTCTATAGCAGATTGTTTTAATTAATTTTATCGACAGATATCCACAAACGGTTACCAATTGATTATACTTCGTGCTGTAGATTTATGCGGTAGCAAGAACCTTTGTTGAAATGCCTGTCCGATTTTTTTGACACGCGCGCTATGTGTAGTGTAGTACTTCTGCAATTCATATTGCGCGTAAATTAAATACGTCGATTTTGTGTGTTATCGATAAAGTGGCGTCACTGTTTCGAGACGAAAAAGTTTCGTCGATCGTCAACAGTTTTTTTTAGGAGTGAAAATGAACTATTAGGAAAGTGCGCTATTCGATTTTGAGCGCGAGGGAGAAAAACAGACAGAGCGTAATTTGTATTTTATATTTCATTTAAATAAAAACGTCAAACAATATAATAAATAATTCTACGTTATACGTAATCATGTAAATAACTGGAATGTTTTTTTGATAATACATAGAATTTTTATTATTTTAGAATATTCAGATGTGAGCAATAGTCGCTCGCGATTGATGCACAAAGTTCAGAGTTCAGTGGATTTCGTGCACCCTTCGCTTTCAGGAGCTCGCCGTTACTGACATTAGCAAGCCGTAATTCTACGTGGTAAATAATACAAAACATACGATTTGCGGTGTTTCAATTAGTAATTTAACGTGCATTGGATTATCGTACCATTTTTGTTTTTTTTTTTTTAGAAATGTGCCCGTCAGTCTCCGGTCATGCTCGCTGTAGTGCGATTTCATTTTCATAAGAAGGAAATTATTATTTTGTTTCGTAGGTTTTGCTAACGTACGTTCAAATTGTTGAGTGTGCAAGGTGCTTTAAGTCGGTAAATAATATTGAGTGGTGACGTATGGAATGTATTAACGTTATTATTTACATGAGCGCGCCCCATCGTCGGTAAACTCGGTGCAACGTTATCAGATTATAGTACTTCGAACTCGTTTTACGATCTGTTATTTGCTACTACCATAGTTATCACTTATGCTTATACGGTTTTCTAATTATATGTACAATTAGTGTTACTATTTTCGTAATGTCTATTTGCATATTCTAACTATAATAATTATATTACAATTTAGAATTTCGTTTCGCCGAATCTACGGCTTTTTATAGTGTTTTGTTGTGAGATTCCCTGCAGGATTACCTTTTCTCGTCTGGGAGTGCAGGGAATCGCGAACGGTGCTTGGTACTACCTAAGTGCGGCCGTGGCCGGTGCCGGAAGTACAAAATGGGAACATATATACAAGTTAAGCTAAGCTAGAATAAATCATCGGTACAAAATATATCCATGTTAAAATTTGCGAATAAAAATAACAGAAACGCAACCCTGCGCCCTAAGTATTTAGTAACTATTTTAATTGCAACGGGAAAATGTCTTCTATATAAAATATTTTCGCAGTGGAGGCTACGCGAAACGTATCTAACTGTCTACAAAGTAGTAGGGTCGTTTGCTACTATTGAAATGAATCCACTCGAGTTTCACTTTATTAAAAATTCACGTGTGTTTATGGGTTCTTTTCATAAATTTATTTACTTGTCCTCTTCCAACAGCACTAGGTCGTCCGCGACTACGTCAGAGATGTGCAAGTAGATAATCCAGTACATGAGATTGAAGCACACAAAGCACACCGGAAACACGATCCTAGAGTATTTGTCGATATCCGAGGGCGTTATGCCGTAGAGTTTGTTGATGTCCTTGCCCGGATGAATAATATGCTGCGGGATGGGGGCGCCTTGTTCTTCGTCGCCGCCGCCGCCGCCACCGCCGCCGCCGCCCCCTCCGCCGCCACCTCCTCGACCGCCGTTCACGGTGCTTTCTAACGTGCCGCCTTTGCTGTGCACTTTAGGGTCGTGTACTTTGAACCGCACCTCCTGGAACAAAGGTTCCTCACTAACAAGCATCCGGTTCCATTGGTCGTTCGCAATTATCGTAGATCGGACGAAAACTTACTGTTTGTTTGGGGGCATGATCTCCTTCCGGTCCGCCGTCTACGTTCAGTTTCTTTTGCTCGGCGATTTTTTGGATGGCGAGAAAACGATTTTTGCGCATTTGTATTCGTTTCGCCATGTAGCCTACGGTCGCGTATTCTGAAATGAAACGACGCAGACGGACATTAGAGACGTCTTTGCGAAACACGTTTACTCACCTAATAAACTGGCGAAGACCATAACGAAACACGTGCCGAGATATACGTCGATCGATTTTACGTAGGAAATTTTGGGCAACGCTGCGTTAGTAGATGACATGAGCGTGGTCATTGTTAGCACAGTCGTAACACCTAACGCTACTCGTGCGGGAGTCGCGTTTCGATTAAGCCAAAAGCTCACCCAGGAAATGATGACTATCAGGCCGGACGGGATGTATATTTGAATGAGGTAGTAACCCATAGAACGAACAAACTGGATTTCGCACGCCAGTCGTGAATAGTTTCCTGCGTAACATATTATCTAATGTCAATCTGATAAACTGGAAAATTCCTTCCTACAACGTGTGTGCGAGGAGAAGACATCCATAATTTAAATAAGTGCGAAGGAGATACGATCGTTAAAACGTGCCCAATTACAGGAAACAAAGTGCTATTATGTACAATTAGATTATTATTCGTAATTGACTTTGTACAAGTACAACGATTTTCTGATTTTCCAATTTTTCGACACTTGGAAAAGAGCTGTCGAAATAAAAAAAAAATGCGCCAGCAATAGTAATAAATTACGGTAATTAGAATCATATCTTGAAGGATTTTATATTAACGTAAGTTAGGAAATGGTAAAAATCTCGTCAATTTGATTTCGAACATATTAAGAAATCCTACTGTTCGCTCTTACCTAATACAATTATTATCACGTCATTTAATAATATAACTAGCTAAAATCAATACCGCCGTATGTTTTACGAGCCTAACGAGTCAACCGAAGGGATGAAACGTTCTAAACATAAGCGTACGATTAGATATTCCCCCTGAACGCTTTTGAAAACACATCTACGACACGACAACATTTCGACAACATCGAATTTCAGGTTACACGAAAATTCCTAACACGGCTACTGCGAGAAGTGTATTTTAAGGTTACAAATTCAATTCGCCACTTTTATACTGCACGATCAAATAATTTGCATACCGGAACGGCAACAAACATCAAATAATGTTTTCGACTCCCGTTCTCGTCGATAAGGGTAACATATCGACTTGGAACGAAGTGTAGGTAAACGAAAACACGATTAAAATTTTTTACTGGCCGAAGATTTATCGCTCGGGGGGGTTTGGTGAAAATTAAAAGTTTTCATTAAGGGTCGATAAATATTTACAATTTTACGAAGAACTGGATTGCCTCGATTGAACTCTTGCACACGTTGTAGTAATGCGACTGTACTAATTTATCATGCTCGATTTGTGGTTTCTAAATAAAATGGTGATTCGGAATTTATCTAATTATTATCAAAAAAAAATGTATGTCATCTATAAGTATATTAAAAAGAAATAGAAAATCATATGGATGAAGGATGTTAGGTAGACCAAAAACTACTCTATTACCACATTCCCGTGGGTACCTGTTGTTAGACTGATTTCCATTGCTCTTTGCCTATGCCCAAGAACCTTAAACTGGGGCAGCGACACTTCATTGGACACGCCTACCGAATTTGGTCCTTCGTTCCACTTATATCGAATATCTCGCATGGTGTAACCGACTGCAATTACAAGCCAGTTCGAGCTGCGGATTAGCAACATACCGCAGCCGGTAGAAATCAAAGGGGACGTGAGGTGCAAAACAAAATAATAATAAAGAAAGAAGTGAAGGGATCAGGAGGGGAGACCAAGGCCGTTTGTAATTACCTGTGGTTAGATTAATTACAGTCGCTCTTTGCCGATGGCCTAGCACCCGGAATTGCGGCAGCTCCACCTCGTTGCTTATGCCAACGCTTTTCGATCCCGAATTCCACTTATATCGGATATCTCGCATTGTGTACCCGACTAACCCGGCCGCCAGAACAGACAAAGCACGTCATTCGATAGCTTAGATGAAGATCGCGAGGCCCAGCTTAGACCTTGTCGATTTTCCGTCGAATCGTTTTTCGAACTGGGCGACACGACGACATCGTTTTAGCATAGGCGGCGATTTAAGCGGCTAGTGTGATCGATAATATTATACGGAAAGGCCGCTCGCCGCACTACTGAGCTCTACATGATAGGTATTATGTATTGTACTACTAGTCTAGTATGAACATGAAATCAACATGGTGCGAAGCCGTAAAATATATTTATTATAATATCTAAGCGAAAACATGTGAAAGGGAAAGCGCATGCAAAGCGGTAACGTATAATAAACTAATATGTACAGAAAGAGCAAGCCGATGTGGCATGCGGGTGCATGCGTGACTGCCGGCCGGGAGTCGGGCCAAGTGGTAGCACAATGCGGCCGACGTCTCTCCTCGTGTCCGGTCCGGTGGGTGGCGGCTGTCCGGGTGCCGCCACGGTGCAGTAGCGGTGAGCAGGGCGTACTGCTGTTGTTGCTCACGACACGAACACTATCGGTCCTTCCGCGGGTGCTGTATTCGAGAAGGAGACCGCAACCAACCACAACAAATACAAACTCAGAGGAACAAAACAAAAAGGAAACGCAAACATTAGGATTGCGGCTGCGTGTCCCGATATGATCCACATCGGATCGTCGGGCTCTCGTGTCAGCAAGGACCAAGAGCTATCTGTGCAAGGTGCTATGTGCTTCAAGCTTATTATTGTTCGCGACAGAATTGCGATTGCGTTATTTGTGCAAAAGGTAGTAATATTTTCGCAACGTTATCGCACAAAAGCACGAACACAGGTATCTTTTGTTGTCCTTTTTTGTATATAATAACTATCGATTATTATTAATATAAATATATATATATATATGTATCTGTTGTATACAAGAACAGGACGAGTACTTACAACTTTCTATTTCTATGTGGCATAGTTGTCGATCCATAGGAAAATACTGAAGATTCATCGGACACGAAGCCGTGATCGTTAATCTAGCGAAAATAGTCGGTTCGGTTTTAACGTGAACATTATTGTACAGGTGATACTTACCGGATGCTACGGGTAATCGAACCGGAATGGTGTATTCTTATAAATTCATTGGAAGTTGTGGCAATGTGGAAGTACGATTGTTTTTCGTTTACGAAGAATGTATCGGGCACCCAAATATTTTTAATGAATTCAGAACCAACGGAAAGGGTTTCCACGCCGGGTCTTTTCCGAAATGCCAACCGCGGATCTGTCCAGAATTGTCGAAAGTAAAAGTCCAAGGTGAAATCCTAGTATAAAAAGAACGTATTAAAACTTTTTACACTATTACGGGAAATAAGGAAACGCGGGAAAGGCGTTTATAGCAAATCGAATGTAATTTGCGAATTAGTGCGAATTAGATGGACACTTACACAAGTGAACTAGTACACGTATTATCGTGATATCGATTTGCTATTTAGGGGACCATGCGAAACGTGCATGCAGATGTAAACGTTATGACAATGAATAAACCGCATTCGCATGCATGCATTTTATTCAAACGTTGTTTTGTGGCCGTTCCAATCATTTCCAATCCACAGAAGACTTTCGAAGCAGGACATTTTTGGCGCGGCGCCAGAGACGCAGTGCGACTGCGACAGTTTTGCGTTTTACGGTTTATTTAAGAATGATATGTGAACTAATCCGACCGACTACGGTCGGGACGTGTCAGACTAGGAACATGCAGCATGCCGTTGCACTCGGAGAGTCACTTATCTGCAACCCGAGTGTTGTTGTGTGCAGGTCAGGACGGGTTAGGCAGGGTTTACTCGCGCGCTCGACAGAGCCGGCGAAGGGGGCAGGCCAGGGTCACGTCATGCGGTGACCTTTAACCTTGATTTGGTTTCCATTGGGAGTTAGAGGCCGATCGTCTCGAAGGAACTGTCGTTACTCCATCGGAACACGGCCCCATGACATTTACCCGTACGCGTCCGGACGCCACGGCAAAGCTGGCAACAGATTGAAAGGCCATGCACACAGTCCAAGTATTCAAGACTGTGACAGACATAAAACATTTACGTATCCGGCAGTCGTAGTCCGGATTATCATCATATGTACAACACGTATACACGGAGATAAATACCATTAACACTTCAGAGACGGAGCTGATACTGAGCACGTACATGGTGACTCCCACCTCCACGGGCGGGCCTGTAAGCGCAAATATCCTGAGAGTCGCGGTATGAAAACCAAATCAACTTCATGCCCTAGGCCTGCCCGCCTGCTACCCCGCTCGATTTACGCCCGTTCGAACGAGGGCAGAGGACGAGGCGCATAACAACAATTAGCTCGGTAAACATTCGAGACCTCGGACACCAAGTTAATGCTCGTCCTTGAGTATAGGAAAATCCACTTTCGTGGAAGCACACATTGATAAATCAAAGCACTAACTAGTACCCTTAGGCCGCCTAGCGCGCGAGTCGGGAATGGGTGTATACAGTGAGGGCTCTGGGAAACTTAAGTTAGTACCATTTTGACTTCGGAAAGGGAGCTGATACTCAACACGTACATGGTGACTCCCACTTCCACTGGCGGACCTGAAACGTCACCACGTCACAAGTGGCAGTTTTATCATGCAAGGACGATGCCGATCAACGCGTTTACAGGTATCCTTCGCGTTAATCGGCACCCATTGCAACCGGTCGGCGGCTGCAAACGGAATGACGGTCTGGAGAGATGCTGCGCGTCGCTAGGCAACCCACCCGAGAATCGATCTGGCCCCACCCAGTTGACACGGCCCGAGCAGCGGGCAGTGCGCGTCCCAAGCCCAGGTGGTCGCGCTACTACCGCCTGCTGATACACTATATACATCATAATTTTACTCACCTCCATAATTAGGTCTTACTCTTTTGTCATAACTGACACTAAACGAGTCCAGTATGGCAGATATGTTGACATCGCCTAACATGCTACCCCCTGGCGATCTGAAATTAAATTACGGGACCATTTTTAGTTGAATTCAAAAAAAAATCAACCGACATCGATTGTCTTTTAATACGCTAAAGTGAACTAGTGACTTTTTTAACGTACTCCTATTTTTAAATAGCTTTTCGTATTTTCGCGCAAAATAAATTTGCCTTCTGACGGTAAGTACCTAAACGTTGGGACGATTTTGCGAAGTTTCCGTATTAGTTGGATGGAATTTTTTTTTTACATTTTCTTGTCAACGAAATCTTGTTTGAAATGTTTGAAAACATTCTTGAAATCGGAACGATTCCCACCCCACCCCTTGGCGCCAGGACGCCGCGAAACAGTGACGTCACAGGTCTTGCCTTGTTCTTTGTACCTTACACAGCCTGTCCCCTGTGCTTTGTTTAAATAAATGCCGTAAATAAATATAAGGATTACAATTTTACGGAACTGTAATTTCCGTGCAACACAACTTTCCGTTTGTGGAAAAATCACGTTTTCCAGTAACACCGATCGTCCTTGTTTAGCTTACGCACCGTCACTGCACTTAACCATTTCGGTGGAGATACGATTATCCAAAATCCAAACTTTGCACCTCGTCATTTGAAAACACTAATTTATCACAATAGTAGAAGATATTCTTTTACAATACATCCGGCAAAGGGACCAACATTAGGAATACTTTTATTTGTTAAAATGACGGAGGTCGCGAAAATACGAAAATCACTTGAAATTGTCTAAATTACTTACGCGGCGTTAGCCAAAGGAAGGACGAGGGCCAGCAGCACGGCTGGCCATACCACCCGGCTGTGCCCCATGGCCTGGGGCGGCTACACGTGTCCCCTGCTTCTCGGCATATCCGCACACTTCACTCGTAAGACTGGTGTGTCTCATCAGACTCCGATACTAGGAGTGGTCGCTGGGCCCGGCTAGCTACTCACCCTTTGCGCATGGTGGTAAAACTGTGCGAAATAATCGCATACTTATTGTTAGTCGGGAAACGAACAGCATGTCGTTTGCAGTTGACTCCCTCTCACTAAAGCTGGAAACTGGAAACGTGCGTCCGGCCTTGCTGCGGCGTCGGGACGCAGCCGCGGACCTGGAGCTACCAGCACCTACCTAATCAATACCGCAAGCCTCGATACTCGTTATTGCTTTCGCCGAGTGACGTAACTTCAGTCAACACTCTTGGCACAAACAGTTAACATCTACAACTAACTTACTTACGCTGGAAGTAGACAACGCCGATATCGAGTATAACCGCTCGAAATTCGAGAGTACTCCAGATAAGGGCTCTAGTGTGCTCGCAGCTTTGAATAAAATAATAAATATCCCGTCTGGTCTTTTAGCGGGCTCGCTTTTCTTAGTTTCGAATGTTAATCGTTTGGTAGATCTCCGAATAAACTGCTCTTAAGAACACGCGACTTTCCGGTGATACCGGCACGCAATAATCACGTCCACAAAAGAGCAAATTGCGTTTAAGTGCGCCTAGCATAACGATTGCAACGACCTGGTCATGGACACGTTTCTCCGTTTTCCGATACCATCTCCACGCAATTTCTATGCTTTTCCATGCACTATCGCTTCACCTTGCAACGATATTTTGTCGGTGCCGTTCACGTGATACGTGAGGTGACTTTTAAAAACGGAAATAAAACTCTTTACAACAAACAGTCGATATTTAATAGTCGTATAGTAAGTAGTAACATGACAAAACGTTTATTTTACTACAACACCAAATATAAAAACAGTACATTTAACGCTAAAGATATGGTATTTTATAGATTAGACTTGGGTATGGGTATTACTGTGAGCCTGTTCTTGTTCTGCGCTACCGGCAATCTGGTTCGCAGGGGTGTAATACTGAAACAAAATGATTTATCAGTTTCTTTTTATGGCTAATTGAAAAAAAAAATAAGTTCGATCTTTACGTGTCGTTTTCCTTCGAAACACGGTGATATCTTGGTAACGGTTATATTAAAATCTTCAATTTCGCGCCGCATACAATTTTAGGCTTTTTGATGATAATATCTCCAATGCGTATCACTCGAGATAAATTGATTTAATATCCCAACACCGTCGCCTAAAATAGGCGGCTATGATGAAAGCCACTCTATATATAGTAAATAAATATGTATGTATATTTTGCGTTAGAGTGGGTGCATTAACGTCGCTTTCATAAACGATCAGCTATACATAATAGTTAACTTTTCTTTGTGAAGCTTGTGCGGTATGTTAAAAGGGGGGAAACATGGAGCGCATGCTACAACAGGTATTACAAGTGGTGTAAAAACGTATGCAAATGTCAGTCGATAGTTGACCCACCTTTTTATCGGCGCTTTCATCGCCGGTGGGCCCGCTGTTTTTAAATTGGATTAGAATCAAAACTCGGGAGGGAAATAAATTAGTTTACCGTGACCACATCGCGGTTGATTTTGTTTTATTTTAATGTTTCTCCATTCGTCATAGAAACTTTATACGTATTATTCGTTTCGATCGACGGTTCGCGTAAATTTAAATTTTTTAGCGATCGTACAGATGTTGCCTTCGACGGGGATAATTAGGCGTGCAATTTAAATTTCGATTTTGACTTACGAATTCTTCGAATCCGTTTTTGTAACGTTTGAAAGGCTAAATTTCCTCGCGTCATACCTACGATTTTTAAGTCGGTTGCCGGTCAAGAGTCAATAACGTTTGTTCTCAAAGGAAACTTCTCGCGAAGAGGTCTCGCTGCTTTAATAATGTCGTTCTTGAATGTTTTTTAGAATGAAATTTCAAGAACTCGCGCTTCTTCTCGAATAACTTTTAGGTTCTGCAGGCAGTGGACGTTACTTTATTTTAAATCAGTCCGCAATACGAGTTTTACGAAAACTTTTCAGAGAAAATTTTTTCACTACGCGAGAAAAATCTTAAGATTAAATTAAAATGGAAAGCTCAAAGTCTTCTCCACGTACCTATTATATTGATAATTGTTGGAAAATCAAGTTAAACAGTTACGCATGCACATGTTCGACTCGATTTCGATAAGGAGTCATCATCAGGCGGAAGTATCATTAAATTAAACCTGATTTCCGCCCGATTAACTTCTTATCGAATTTGGGTCGAAACATGTGTAAGATATATGTTAAAGGTTTAACTTGATTTTCCAACAATTATAAATAAGTACGTGGAATATACTTCAGTTGGTTATGATTTTTTACGATTCTAAAATGTTAATATTAAAATTATTTAATGTATCAGAATAAAAACTAAAGTTTTATTGGAAAGGCAAAGAAAATACATAATAAAATAACAAGACCACAAAACAAACACGAGAGGTAAAAGGCGTTTTCCGACAAGAAACAGAACAAGCAATAAAGGATAAATTGGACTCGAGCTTTATTAACAAAATTCGGAAAAAGTAATTTCTAGTTTAGTTTAATAATCAACATTTTCTTGAAAGTCAAAAGAAATTTTTGTTACCCCAAGTTATTTTACAACGCGTTTTAACATTTATCACTTCGGAAAATTTACGCCTTCTTTTGTTTAAGATTATTTAATTTTCAAACTTCAAAGTATTCAAGTGTTTAACGTGTAGCAACACGTGCGCCAAAATATAGTATTTTGTACCGAAGTACTTCGGAATTATACGCAAACAAAATAAACATTTTGAAGATCGTTTTGGCAAGCGGCCTACAAATTTTGAGGTATAGACCCATAGACGTGTCCTAATAAAATGTTTTGGGCATAATTTTAGAAAATTTCAGACCGTGCAACTCTCTTAATCTAAGCGGATTATCTGAACCGACTACAACATAGGAAGAAGCAAGCGTTCGTGGTTTATCTCTGAAACGTTAAATTACGAATAAATACCTACCCTTCCATTATCGATATCTCTACCGACTCCGATTGTTAGTCTGGCTTTAGCTTTCATTGCGTCGCTTAAAGGAATCTTCGCTCGCGTAGCCTCAGAATGCGATTTATAACAAAACTCCATGAGGGCCACTAACAGGGCAATTAACAGGCCTCCTATTAAAATATAAAAAATTCCGGCTACGTTGCTGAGGGATAAGTCGTTTCTGGCAGCATCCTAAAATTATATTTCGGTTAATCGATTTATGCAGTCATCGATATCTACATATTAAATAACCGCGTATAATTGATAATTAATTATTTAAACGAAGTGTGAACTACCGAAGAGTTAATTATAACTTAATACGAAATTAATTCGAAGTTTTGGCACGTAGTACGTTCGTTAGTTAAGGTGGAGACCGTAAAGCCGTTTTCATTTAGAAAATGTACTCTTTACGGGTAGAGATATGTCAAAGGAAACGAATAACCTGTTTGTCTCCGTGTTTGCATTCTGTTCTGTCGTACCACCATCTATTCTTTAGTTTCGTAAGTTCTTCTTCTTCTATTAAATTCAATACGGCGAGGTTGATTCCATCCCTGCAACGTAACAACCGTAAATGTCGAATAAATTTCAAAAATTAGAACAAACATACCTGAGGGGCGAACCGAGAGGCGTTGCGACCCCGAAACCTTTAGCGTCTAAATTTTGCCCGACTTTTATAGTATCACAGGGTTCTCTCTCGCTAATGTAGTCATTTTTAGGCGACTCTATCAGTAGAGCGTATTTCCCCTTCGATTGACGCACGCGGCGAATTCCCTCGTCATAAGTTTTAACAAATACGTGTTTTCGAGAGTTCATGTATTCCCACATTTTGGAATAAAGGGTTATTTGCGACCTCTGAAAATCCTAAAATATTCCGAACCAGAGATCGCTTAAAATAATTGAAATACGAACTCTGAAAAAATCCCACGTGGATCCGTGATAGAGCGTACCGTACTCGACTTCCGTTTGCGACACCAAGTCCTCCGGAGAATTTATAGGCGCGACCATCCTTTCGACGGTAAGGAAAGCGGCCAAATTTGCGGTGTACGACGATATAAGAATGAGAGTGAAAAACCACCACACGGCACCGACAATTCTGCCCGAGATCGATCTTGGTCCTATATCGCAGCCTTGCTGCATAAAAGCCGCTAGAGCAAACCAGAGCGAATTAAGTATGCTGAAGTCGTTCGCCATCGAGTTGTGATTCCCGGCCTGGCCCGAAGGATCTCTGTGTTCTCCAGTAAGATGCAGAAGTCTCCATTCGTATGGAGAGAACCGTGAAACGGTAAACAAAACAATACTCACGCCTATATAACTGAAAATTACGCACACCCATATTTCCTTTGATAGCGGATTCAGGAAACTAAATACTCCCGGTTTCTGTTTTACCGGTTTCTTGATCATAATGGAGATACCGAGCGACATGAATGGTTTGCTGAAGTCGATAACGCGTTCCCTTTCAGATGTTATTGTTATCGGAGCAATGGCTATGTCTGCTTCCTACAAACATAAATAAAAAGAAACATTTTCGGCAAGAAATTCATTAATTAAACAAACTTAATTATCGATTTCCACGATTATAATGTTATGATCGAACGGATTTCCGAAAAATGTCGTTGGAGATATGGTTACCTAAAACCTGAAAACGCGCGTCCTTTTTGTTTACGCGGAACAAAATCCGTGGAGTGTCCGATGATTTTCCATTTGAATTTTTTGAGAACAAAGTTTAGGGAAACTACAGGAACCGCGTTTAAAATTCGCCCGTTTTAAAGCGAAGTGACCTGATGGTGGTTTACACGTTCTCCGTTTATGAATCTTAACTTATTATCGTTAGGTCGGTCAGCATTGTTGTTGAGATGGTGCGACGGCTTATTTTATTACTGGAAATACCGCTCCGAAACCTTCGTAAAGGCGAAAACGTGTCCAGATTCGAATCTAGACCATAAATGTTTTTTTTTAAATTTTATAAATACGTATAGATTACGGATTTAGTGTTTTTTAGCATATTAAAAATCGTTTAAAACTACTTATTGTTAGTTGAAAGTAAGCGTAAGTGAAAGTAATTTTCAATTACGCTTTCGTTCGATCTTTTAAATTGTTCAAATTTTTAAGTTTAAACTGATTTAACTTGATGAGTTAATTGAGTTTACTTTTATTATGTAATTTTTTTTTAAGATATATATTTGCTATAATTTTGAAATTCACGAAAATTCAATTTTAAGCAAATTTTATTTAAACAAGGCCCCGATTGGCAATTGTCACTCAAATTTTATTTATTTTTGATGCGAGCTGTATTCTTGACAATGGATTGTAGAAGGCCGTTTGTTTTTAGTCGCATTCGTCAGTCACGGTTCGTAGGCGGACCGTAATAATGTAAATGGAACATTTTTATAGTTATTATTTATTTAAAAGATGGTATTCTTTATTGTTTTATAGTGCACGTAAGTTAGTGACTCCCCTTTATCGACATACGTCAGTTAGTTTGATTTACATGAATACGAAATAAAACAAAACATTTACGGAATATTGTTTTTACTGTTATTAACTTTTTTATAAAACAAGTAATAATACGCCGTGCCAATTTGTTTCAAATTATTTCGAATTTCAAATATCGATTTAAAAAGTTGCCCTTATCGTCGACAATAAGAATGTGAATGCGAATGAAAGAGTTAGTTTTTATGACAAGTCGGTTAACAATCGCAGCGATTAAAATTGTTTTTCTTTTATTTTTGTAAGTAGGTATATCTATATTATAAAAATTAAATTTTTTGTTCAACTTAAAAAAAATATTTTAAAGTAAGTGGAACAAAAAATTTAATTTTTGTAATGTAGTTTAATATGTTTCACCAAGTTATACATAAAACAATTAAGTTTTTACAAGAAAGTAGGTATATCAATTAATTAAAGCGTATTAAAGGTACGTAATTACTTTATTAAAAATGATTAATTAAAATTGTAACGTTATTTATGACCACAACTTCTTTTTTACCAATTTTTACAATAACAAGAAAATTTTATTTAGTTATTTGTGAATTTGGAATTTTGGCCAGCTTTTTCGAATTCTGGTCCACTGCGTAATGTCCGTAATGAACAGCTGTTTAATAACAAGTTCCGGTAATGAGTGAAATGAATGTATTTTACGCACGAGAAGTAACAATTAAATTATTGTATATATACTCGGATAATATCTGAGTTACTGACTTAATGGGTGATTATTATTAAATTAATGACTTGAGTTTAGTTTGTTACCAACACTGCATATTATTTAGTTGCCTCTGGTGCCACCTCGAACATCTTTTAACACGTTTTATTTCTAAAGTTTCAGAATACATAGTATTCACTAATATTTTTTTCATAAATGATATATTGCCACAATTAATATTTATTGTATTAAATATTCCAAGAATTGAGGAGAATCATATGCGTTCAACCACATTTTTATTTTCATTCAGAGTGTTTCGAAATTCGCGCATATGGAAACTAGGATGATAATATACAATAGAAACTGAATAAAAAGTTTCTTTACGATTTTTCGATCAGACTAATTATAGTTCTCTAGTTACAATGATTTAAAAATCGAAAACGGACCATGAATTCGAGAATAGCCTTTAGTTTCAATTTCAAATGTATGAATCAAGTAGTTAAAATCAAACGATAACAAAATTTTAAAAATAAAAGTTTCTACAAACCTTTTCGTACGACACTCCCCTGCCGAGATATTCACTCTCAAAGTTGAAACATTAAAATCGATTTTTTTTTAATTAACATTTTTATTTTGTGTTTGAATTTAATAATTTTCGGTATACGTACGTACGGTAATAAAGGTTTTTAAAATGACGTAATAAGTTTTTTTATATCACCTTAAGGAGTTAGGGGTGCACAACCCTAACCTTTTCTAACCCCAAAATTTTTCAGAGGTTTAAGCTTTTAAATTTTTTACTAGGTACATTGAAAAACCCTGAAAACCTTTTAACTAAACCCTAAACGTACCTTTACACCAAAAATTTGAGTACGCGGGAGTACGTAAAGAAAAGTTCAATTAATCCTGTGCCGATGGGAATTAATTTTTCTTTGCGCAGTTATACGTAACATGGCAACGAGATGTGACTTTACCCGTTTCAAACTGCGTTCGAAATTCGTTTGGTTGCCACCCCTGTCGCGTTCGAAGTCGCAGTAACTCGATTTTAATCGAAATGTTATATTATAGGCAATGGAATTTTTTCGTCATCGAGTAATGAGATGAACTTTGCACGAAATTGTTTACGAATATGTAATGGTTGCCAGAGGCAGACCGATTTTAACGGCGGCAGCGTTTCGAGTAGGTATTTCACAAATGTTTCATGGGAAATATGTCTATTTATTATCCGATCGATGACGTACAAAAAGTGTCATCGGATTTTAGAGTATATTTTACTTATTTTTCAAATTTTGAAAGATACGACAATTAGAAAAGTATTGGTCTAATCGAAAAATCGTAAAGGAACTTTTTATTCGGTTTTTTATTATATAATATCGTCCGCATACTTTCGTATGCGTGAATTTCGAAATATCCTGTATATCAAGTATTTCAATTATTCTGCAGATTTTGTCATGCTATTATTATATACTTACCTAATAATTTAATTAACAGTTAACTCTGTAAATATATTATCTATTCATTTATGTACATAGGTATATGTCTTTGTTTTTCATTTATGATTGGCTTCAACTGCCAGTTTACTTGTAAACTGCAGAAGCGCTGTCGAGTCTATTGTTTTTACAATAATAAACCGACGTTTAAAAGCGGTTCAAGTACCTATAATAATAAAACCGATTTAGATACCTACGTTTAAAACAAAACAAATTCGGTTGAGGGCAAATTTAAAACTCGAGCGACGTTTATTTATGTATATATAATAAGGCGTCGTTTAAACTGATGGATAGAACATGAATCCTTTGATACTCGAATTAAATCCTACTAAAAATAATTGTCAACTCTGTGATACGATTTGTATCTCCGGAAGGGTTGACAGGAATGCGTAATGATTTTGTTTCCTACAGATTTACACGCCCTCTTGAACGATCTCGTCGTAAAAGTATAGTTTTCCAATTTGAAAGTCTAATTTATCTCTGCCGTTTTTCAGTTATTTGAATAAATTCTAACGACTAATAAAATTTACAGTTATTAAGTATAGTTAAAAAATTAAAATTATTGTTTAAAATCGAAAATGCGAAATGTTTGTTTACTTATAAATATTTAGTACTAACGTCATACCTGCACAAAACTTAGATATTCGAAGGAATTACTTAGTTTTCCGTTCGATACTAAATTATTTTGTGTATCATTTAACCAACAATCTAAAGTTGATAAGATTTTAATCGATAGAAAGAACGAGGGTGGAAGAAATAGAAGTAAGCTCGGTAAAGCCCGAAAGCTTATACGAGTGTTAACGCAAAACTTGGAATATTAATTACCTATACTAAATCAACTAAAATTTATTAAAGGGTTTAAGATACTAAAACCAAAAATTTGATTATTACCTACATTATATCGATTAATATATCCGTGTTTGGTGGTAGAGGAGAATGGAACTGACAGTGTAGAATGAATTATGGGGCTGTATTCTTATAGGTAATAGCAATGTTGTAGTATATCCTAGGGAACTACAACTGACCATAATTACAGGAGAAATATGGGGAAACGAGAGAAGCTTCCGCACACACCCCTAAAATGTTAGGGTCAATTGAGTTGCCTAAGACTCGAGTTAAACAATGTTATTTTCTAGGTTCAAATCTACTCCATCATAAAAACTTTATGATTGTGAAAAAATCACCCGGATACCTATTTAAAAAAAAAATACATCTATAGATTTATTTCTGGTTTTTAGTAGATAATAATATAGATCCCGATTGCTGTTTTATAAATGTTGTAAAATATTTGATACCTGTATTTACTGTATTATTTTTTTAATTAATCGCGTTTTAGACGGTCGATTTTCTTTTTGTCGGTTTTTAATAGCTAATAAACGTTTTTGTTAGGTATTTTAATAAGATATTGCAATTTTTTCAATCTATTTAGTAAACAGTAGATAATTTAATATGCCTATATATGATATTAATTTTCATGTTCAATATCGTTTATCGAAGACATTATTATTGTTTGTTCAATTTGTCTTTGTTATAGAGGGTGTTCCTAAATTGATTGGCCATATTTTAAGAGCGCACTCTTCACGTCAAAGTAAGACGGAAAGTTCCTACAAACACGTGTCAGAAAACGTTTAGTTTCCGAGATAAAATTAAAAAAAAATGTTTTGTTTTACAATTTCAGAAACGGTATATTTAAATAACTTGAAAGGCCATAGCCGGAAAAGCGTTGGAAAAGTGCCTCGGATTTAGCTAATTTTTTTTCTCTAAAGTTCGTTTTGATGTAACCTTTAACCTTTAACGTTCCCGTATTTCGGAAACTAAGCGTTTTCGGACACTTGTGCGTTTATGGGAACTTGTCTTATGGGAACTCTTAAAATATGCCTAATCAATTTAAGAACACCCTCAAATATAGTTAACATTATAAATATAGTAGGTGAAGTTATATTAAGTGAACTAAATGACTGTAGACATTATCTGCAATGCCGTGATTTCCATTCGTTACGATTAAATTATTTATTCTTAAAAGAATGGTCGATAAATTTCATTTTAGAAATATAGGGTGCGAATAGTAGTTACGTACTTTGTAAGAGGTATCGCGTACTTCATAAATTACCATTAAGTGCGCCTTGCATTTCTCTAATCGATAACCTATTATTTTGTTTTGTTGCAAGATTTACTTCTAACAATAAGTTCGTGTTAAGTGCAACTATCGATTTATAATTCTAATTAGAATTTGCCCAATACTCACTTGGCGCACCAGTTCTCCAACCATGCCGTCCCAACCACCTTTGACTTCGGCATTTTCGGCGCCGTATTTACCGTCTTTTACAATTCGCAGTTCGTCTGCAATAAAGGTAACGTAGAGTATTTGAACGTATTTTAGATCGTCAATTTTTTACAATTGATACCGAGCTTTCTGGACATCAAGTCGGCGAGGTCTTTGCAGTAACCTTCGAACCTGTCGTTTCCGATCAGAATTTCACCGGTTTCCGGTTTTCGTAGCATAACGTACGGCTCTTCCTGAAAATCGGAGTAATCTCCATGAAAATAATTTCAAAATAGTTTCGAATTGCTACTAACTACTATGGTCGTTACTATGTATGTTCGATTTCGTTCAATATGCGAAGCTGGTCTGACGTATTTTGCAGCTATCGGCGTAAATCCATTTTGATCGCTCCACTCCGCCACCTTCACCATCGCGCTATTAACGGTCATTTCGACTACGTGAAGGGTGTAATTTTGTCTTCTTCCATCGTCACTAAAGCGTATTTCTCCTGTTAATCCCTCCAATTCGACCTGAAATATGTAGGTAGGTAAGTAGGTAGTTTCGATAAAATAAACGATTTCGAATTGTATTACTAATAATGGAAAATTAATGAAATTTCTTTTTACCGCCCGATTTGACAAACGATTTTTCTTGTGCGTGTTAGGTACTTTATTGTAGTTACACACGAACGGACTATAGATAAGAGCGCTGATGATACCGTATTTCCTTTAATTGATTGTGCTTTTTTGGCGCGAACATAATTATACAAATTAACTGTTATGTTATGCGGGACCGCGATATAAAAGTAAATTCGACCGTTTAATCGGAAACGAGCTTCTCTAGATTTTCCACGCCGATTAATTATTGTTCATGTACGGCGGTTTTTTCTTGAGCCTCGTCGAGAAAATTAAACTGTTACTAGGGAAGTAGACGAATAGTCTGTAAGGCGCTACGATGGAGTTTTGAAAATTGGAATTGTGTGATTGACCGTAATTTTCCAGATAAATCGCAAAAGCAACATGAATATAAATTTCAATATTTCCTTCGTAATAATTGTGTCGTTGTCTGTTGTCCGCAATTTTTAAGGAATTACTGCGATTTAACTATTGATCAATTAACTGTAAAAAGCAATTAAATGCTTACAAACCAAAATTATCCAGTAACATTTTTATGTATTTCTAAATTTTATCAAATTAGATTAGGTCGGCGCCAGTTGCGGTTTCTAATTCGACTGACAATGAGAACGACAATGTTTTTAAATGGATAAAATTTGAATCTGATTGTGGGATTGGAATTGCCTCAGTTATTTAATCTTACATTAATAAATTAGGAGTAGTCTATGTATTTATCGAAATGATTATTAAATAACGATTCCGAACTTTCTAATAGTTCTAAAACCCTCTACACACCATCGGGCCGGACCAAACATTCCGTCTGTCTGATCGTGAGTCTGGGTCGACCTGCAGACTGAATCAGCGGATACATGGGAACTACAGAGTTTCACCGCATATTTTATAGCTTTTTAGTCAACGTGCTTCTTGTCCGGGTTCGACTGAAATCCACTCTACATACGAAACATGTGGAAAAAAAACACCGCACGGTTCGGTGGTCCAATCATTTGCTCACCCGACCACCGTCCGTCCCGACTATTTCTGTCTGCCAAGTTTGACGGACGGACTGATCGTCTGACGCATGCACGACTGCGGGTTCGAATCCCCGCTGCAACCGTGGTTGTTTGTGAACGTAATACTAATATGATTGAGAATCAACTAATTGGCTCGATCCAAAGCCATAAAACATAAAAACAAAATCAGTTTATAGATAGGTATATAAACTCATTGAATTATAACATAAGCTAAATTTTGATTAAAATTTAAATACAATAGGGCCGCGATTATCTGAGCCTCGAAAAATCTGCAAAATCTTCATCTTCAAAATGTAAATTTTCTACTTTATTTGGTGTAATTATATATTTAGTTCAACTTTTTATTGCTTTGTTATTTAAAATAAACTTTATATAAACGTAATTTCCATCAATTTATCTTAAAATGTAATAAGGTCCGTATTATCCGAGGTAGGTCAGGGGTCCACATTAGCTCGGATAATTGCGGCCTTACTGTATGTAGGTAGGTACTGTGTACTACATGTAAACAGTACCTATACCAAAAATTGATAGATATTATTTTAAATACATACATATTTACATTTAAATTCTATTAAAATATTTAAAAAATATGTTTATTTTTATTTAAAAATATTAAAAAAATTACATACACAAATTATGTATACAATTTTTTAAATATTGATTTATTTTAAAAGATAAGTATAATTGAGGAGCATTCCTGCAAACCTAAACATGTCCACTTTTGTGACAAAATTGGTTTTTGATGGATTTATAGAGTTATCGATCAGTTTGATTAATTTCTGTACTCGGAAGTATTGAAAATCAGACCATTTCCATAGTAATTTAAGTCTAAATATTGTAAATTCGATCAAAAACAGACACGTCCCTCTGAAAAAAAAATGAAACGACCAAAACAAAACATGTCCAATTATATTTAGCATTGTGGATAGCAAACATTTTCTGATACATGCGATATTACAAAAGTGGACATATTCATATGATAACTGTTTTCGTTTTATCTATTTTGTCATTTGTTTTGTTTATTGCAATTGTAAGTCTATTTCAAACTTGGCATGCAATTATGGTGGTCTTTCTAACGTTTTATGTTTGGCGTAAACAAAAATAGGCAGATATTAACTAAATGCATTTCTTAACGAGGCGGTAACAAATTTTAATCCGAAAGACGAAAATATAAAGTAAAGGCGAAACTTTAGTTGGAAACTTTCCCTTTTTGAACGAATTATAAATGTTTCCAACTTACAATTTTATTCCTTTAATATCTTAATCCCTAAAATCCGTACCGAAGATAAGAATCGGACTCTGCTCGGACATCTAAATTTTGAAACCCTCATTAAAACAGGCAAATGGGGACCCTACTAGCATAAGCCCAACGGTACAATTTACTATACGAACCACATCAAGTGCAATTCGAGAGAAAATTGAATTTTGTATTATGATGGCTTCAGCAGAGCGATTTCAATATTTTAAAAGTCGGACGCTATATAATTTACTTTTATTTTTATTAACACATCCTTACGTAGGTACCTGTTCTTGGTGCCATTTCAGCTCAATCAAATATTCAAGAACTTTCATTACTATTATCCCGAAGAAACTAACAAAAATTCAACTTTCTCCTGATTGGAACATTTATTATTTACTTGTTGCGGGGTTATGACAACTCCCCTAACAACTGAAGTGTTATTACAGTAATGTTATCTATGATATATCAGTATTCAGAAATGTTCTGGAGAACCCACCATTTATTTACAGATAATTTAGTTTAAAAATGCACGATAGAAATATAAACGAAAATTTAATGTAGGGACCTAACAAATAATATTTATTGGAAGGAATGTGAAATTTTGTTGTTAGTATTTCATTGATGTTTTTGCATAAATAAGTCATCGTTTTATATCTTTTATTAGTTTTATTTTCTCTTTTTTTAATTATATTATAAAATATTCAATATGAATAATATTTAATTTCTTGCTATATTTTGTGTAAATAACGATCCGGACGTAATAGCCTGACTGTGACAACATACAAACAGGTCACGCCCTCCTACAACAACTATCAACAAGAAGGGTGTTTAATCTACGTACAGTCGCGCGTTAAAAAAATTATAAATCTTTGTTAGACATAATATGTAGGTAATTAATTTTGCGGCTTGCTCTTCCGATTAGGTTAAGATGCGTTCGCTAATTATATCAAACTAAAACGTCTCTTCAATTAGTGCGAATAATTTATTATTAACAGCTTACAGTCTCATTTCGCATTTAATATTTTTGTCATCTCAATTAATCCTCTAATTAGATATTGAACACCTCAGTTTTAGCACCGCTAAAAACATTTAAGGGGAAAAAAAGATAGGGAAATAAGGTTTAGTGTAATCCATATTCTTGGTCGTTAAATTCGAGGCCGAGCTTTTCAAATAAAGTTTATGAAGCGAATTAAACGGGAGTCTCATTAAAAGTTTCTACTAACACCTAATTGTTCGCGACTTTCGTAAAGTTACAGAAAATTATTGTTCTATAATTGCATCATATCAACTTCTGATTAATAGGCGAGTCGGAGCCCTTGTGTAATTATTATTTTGTAATGTGCATATTGTTCTTAAACGCCCCCTTTGAGATCGTCGTGGATGCAAATTTTCTGAATATTAAGTGCCATTAAAAGTGAAATGGGATTTTCAAAAATAAAAAAGTTGAGTGAGTGAGAAATTTTTACATTCGGTTCTACCATATTTCCTTCTAGTTTTAAGTAATTAGTCTTTAAATCTCGATTGCGAAGGTTAAATGTAAAAAGATATCTGATGCTTGTTGAAAATATTTAATTATTCATAGACGGTAGCTTTAGTAGGGCGCCAATCCATTTAATATAGGATTTATTAATGAAAGTTTTATTTAATAGTTTTTTAATGATAATGGACGATCAGATTAGTACTTTTTACTTAAAAAAAAGTAGAATTGATGGTATTTCTACGAGTTGTACACCTATAGGTACCAAATAGAATTTATAATTTTTCGAAGTTGCGACTTTAATAATAATTACGTTGTTAGACGACTGGAAACGCAGGATTTGAGGGTGAAAAACACTTTAGGTTACCACAAACAACCCTCTTATATACCATTACCCTAGTGCCCTATACAATGACGTAATGGAAAATCAATAACTGTATGAAAACTACCAGTCTCGTACAGAAAATTTCGTATCTTCAAGACAACCCTCAATTCGAATTACGCTCTTTAATTTTTTATTCATTATTTTAATTTTTATCTTTTATATTATCTCAATTTTAAGTTAATTACTTAGTACGTTTTCAAAATTAGATATCCAAGACGCGAATTTTTCTATATTTAACAAAGTTACGAATTAACCCTCGTAAGTTTGATTATTATTAAACAACGGCCGCTATTATAACCGCATTATAAATGGGGCAATTATTTTCGAAGCAGCCCAAGTGGCGTCCATTTAGAAATATTTTCTAAGTTATTCGTCTCGTACTTTAAGATTATGGAGGGTAGCAATGCATTTTTTTTTAAATTTCTAACGAAGTTTACTCATTATCTTGAATAATAATTTATATAGTTTATACTGCTCCGCTGTCGAAAAACAAAAACTGGGATTTGTGTAGGTACTTCAAAAAGGTATTTCGGATAAATAATTATTATATAAGTATTAATTTATAAAAAAAATGCTTATATTTTACTTATAGTTACATAGAACAGAAGGCTAACATTGTTTTCGGTTTTTGTCTTTGTAACCACAAAGGATTATGTAAAAAAAAACAGTAATATCCGTAATCTAACGACAAATGTTTAAGAAGATAACCTACGATTTGATTTTGATTTACCTACGTTTTATTGGGATTAATCAAGTTTCCAGAATTCAATGAATGACAAATTATTATTGATTTCTAAAGCTGACGCGAAATTTTCTTGTTTGTCCGGTAGTAACTAGATTTTGAAAATTATTAGTACTCCGGAATCGGGAGGAAATACGATTAAGCAGCACTTTTACAAAATACATTGCTACATAGGTAAACTGATCGAACATTTTCTCCGCATAAAAATTAAAACGTTCGAAACCTGTGTTTGTCGACAAATTTACAATCGTTTTTTTTTTAGTTACGTAAAAATTCTAGCATCGTTTTTCACACGTTGTCAGTCAGTACCTACTTAATGTTTATCGGTTATGCAGAGGTGAAAATTTTTTGCATCGAAATCCGTAAGAGAAAAATTTCTGTTTAATCAATTTAGAAAATCTATTACGTTCCGGTTTATTATCACTTTAATCGTGTTGCCACTCATTAATTATCATTAATTCAATGTTTGACAAATATAAATTATTTACTTCTTAATATAAAAGACCGGAGTATTTTAAAATATCCAACTAATAAGCGACTAACTAAATAACTAATAACATAATATTTGTGTTATCGTCTTAACTTTTATATAAAAGTTCCAGTTCAGATAGAAAAAAACGACGCCAACCTGTAAGTGCATAATCACATAACCACGCAGGATATCCTATAATTTAAGAGTAAATTGTAGATCGTGCTTGTGGGGCGTTGTCACATGACGTCACTGACTGTGCTAGGCGATACGTCATCAATAAAATGTAATTATTAATAGCACGCTATCGTTCAATAGAAAGTTGTAGATATATTTTTTGTCGTAATGTTAAATTCAACCTTGTGTAAGAGAATTTTTCAATCAAGTTTCATGTATAAGTATTTAAAACTGTATTAAAGCTCACGTAACTGTAGTGACGTCATATTGTATACCGTATTAGTCTGAATATAAGATATGACCCCGATTATAAGACGAGTCCCATTTTTTTACTAAAAGAATCAGAAAAAAGTAATTTTTTCAAACACCGATTATAAGATGATTGAAACCTTTAAAAATTGTATTACACTTTAATAAAATATACAAAAACATTAGTCAAAATTCACAACCATAGTCATTTTTAATCGTCAAATGTTTCACCGATAGCCTCATCTTCATCAGCACTTTACGCTTACAGTAGACCACCTACCAGAAAATTTAAAGGTCCGAATATAAGACGACTCTTGTTTTTTTTTAATGATTTTCAGTGGAAAAATCGCGTCTTATATTCCGGGTTAATACGGTATTTGATTTATTTCAAACGATTCGATTTAACGTTAATTCGATACTTATTTACTTATTTAAAATGGGAAGTTGATGAAATAGGTATACATTAAATACCTGTTAATGGAGAATAAACTACGTCGACGACGCCATAATAGACGGATCGTCAATCTGACGCGGTCATTGTTTAGTATTTCTTAAATTAGTAAAATACTTACATATGCGAGGTGTCCCAAAAGGTGTAGTAATATAAGTAAATTTAATGGCTTGTTAATTATGTTTTTCTGAATCAAAATTGTCAATAAACTTATTCTCGATTCTCGCGGACATTTGTGGACTGTTACTGGGTTATCGATAAATTCATTAATTTTTATAGATAATCATGCTAGCTTAAAAATCAGGCAATTAAATGAATATAAACAAATGTTTTGCCGTTGCGATGTGCCGTTGCCGTTGACTATGTGTAGGTTATATGGGAACAAAAACATATTTTTGAACAATTGTTTTAATATTCATTGTGTTTTAAATGTGATAATTTAATGCAGGTAAATTTTAAATAATTTACAGGTCTAACGTAAAGAAACAAATGAATTGATCAATATCAATAACTCAGTAACAGTTGAGAATCGAGCATAAGTTTGTTGATATTTTTGACTTATTGTCAAAAAACCTAGTTAAAGTTTATTTCATTTTAAATGAGCCATATCGTATTAAACGCCCATAACGTTAATGCCCAAAATGCACATGTTTGTCTTGTCTTACTTATTAGATCATTAGCTCATTAGAAATATATGTAACTCTCATTGTGAACTTGAACATGATTATCGTTATTGACGTATGTCTAATAAGTAAAATAAGACAAGAATGTGCAAAAAGTTCATTTAAAATGAAATAACCTTGAACAAGTTCTTAAATTTATTATTATACTTTTTGGGACATCCTGTGTATTGTTTTTGTTATATTAAAATGTATTTTTAGTCCATTTTTACCCTAGAGATATAGATTTTGATGCGTTATTTAACATAGGTCATTTAAAAGCGTCAAGGTGATATTAGCGACAGGCTGGAATTTTCGATAGATATTAAAATAACAAAAATACAATAAACATTATAGGTTTTAGGATAGTAAAAGAAAACATAAAAAATGCAAACTATTTCGAAGCACATTATTTATCATTATTACAATTAACTAAAAGTGTTAATAAATTTTAATTTTGTTAAGTGATTAATATCATTTATTGAAAGCTGTTAAGCTTTCGCTATTAAGCTTATTATATTTCGATAAATGAGTAAGTATTATTTAATAATTATTGATAAAACTTTTAAAGGGTGACAGGTTACATTTGTTGCAATTAATTAAATACCTTTATATTGCAATTAGATCTGATATTTGACAAAAAGCATTTATTATGTATTAATTACTACTTATAATTTATTACTATCTATAATAATTTACTACTTATATAATTGAAAAAGATTACGTGATCCAATTAAACGAAAACTCGACTTTTACAATTTATGTCGATAATGTGTAACCTTCAATAGTAGAATATGAGTAACTTTCATATAGGTGTAGATAGTGTAATTAATTCTGTTCTCTATTACGTATTATTTTTATCAGTTTTTACTTAATTGATTTAAAAAAATATTTTTGAATTTATATAGTTAGTTTATCTGGGAACAAACAGAAGCGAAGATTATTCTTGTGAATTTTTATGATTTAGAGTTATACTATTGAACAAGTTAAATTGCAAATACAGTGGCGCAGCATAATAAAAGATTAAATTAAATTAGGTACTAAATAATTAACTATAATCTCGTACATTTAAAGAAATTATTGAATTAGATTTTAAATAGGTACAAATATAGGTTTAAATCTTTTAAATGGGTCAAGTAATTAAAATTCGTTTGATTTTTAACGTTACTGACCGAAAACGTTTAACTTTAAAAACAATTGCTTGTTTAAAAAATTGTATCGAAAAAATATTAGGATACCTAGGTAGAAAAATCGAAACTAAACATAAATCCATAACTTTACAAATTACTTTTTAATGCCGTCCTTCTCTCAATATTTGCTTTAAATATTGTAAACAAAGGACTGGTCTTGGTGATAACATTGGGCGCATTCAATCGGGCTCATCGCTGAAACAGCGGAAGGTAAGCGCTACGTTATAGTAGCTTAAGCTATTTTGATAAACACGTGACATAACTGATGTCATCTATAAAATCCGATATCCGAAAATAAAATAAAAAAGCGCAAATAAACAGCGGTTTAATTAAACCGCTGTTTTAGCGCTGGGGCAGCGCTTTCCCAGCTGAATGCGTCCAATATTTCAGGCGTTCGCTTTAGTTCAGGCAAAGTTTATTTTTGCCATATTTTTAATGTTTCTTCGGCTCAAAAAATATTTAATAAAATAACTGACGTGGAAATTTTACTCCGCTTCTCGTTGTACCTTTTGGCGTTATTATCGAGTAATTTTGCAAAAATTTCAGAGCAGTAGATAATTACTAGTTTTTCTGTAAACCTATCATCTAACATGCAAACATGGGGAGGGGGGGGGGGGCGAGATGATCTACAGAGCTATTACTCTGCTAGGTCACCACGGCTGCAGGTTCGAATCTCGCTGCAACCATGGATGTTTGTGAATGTAATTTTAAAAATAAGAGAAGCAACGGCTCTGCGTGGTATATTACAAGTAACGGTGTGATCATTTTAAAACAAGTGCTAAGCACAACTAGTATCTAGAGGGATGATAACTCCTGGGGAATACCAACAAAACACCGCATACCGATGCCGTTGTACGTACAAAAGTCTGTGGCTAATAGGCGCAGATCCCGAGGTCAAAACAAAAAAAATGAAAGCGTGGTCTTTCAATTTGATTTGTTAATTTTAAGGTTTCGTCAAAAATACTTTTGTGTCGTGTTGTCTACACTATAAAGCTCGAAAAAGAGTAGAAAAATTTGAATCGTTTAGACCAGAATTTTTTATTTATTTTTATATCGATACAAGTTTCGGTCTTTTCGAAATTCAAATTTATTTAATAACCAATCGTTTAGGTTTCAGAAACTTGTTTACGTCTAAATGAAGTCTTTTATTTACTTTTCATCAATAATAGTTTTCATTTTTGAAAACAAAACTTTTATTGAAGATGTTCGTTTACCGACCCATAAAAATACTGTTCACGTTTAATCGTTTGTAGATTTTCAGACATTTATATGCGCATGATCACCGTAACGCTAAAATTGTTTGGTAGAGAAGAAAACCACATTCATTTTTAGTTTTGTATTATTGATAATCAACTACTATTTAACGGTCACATATCTACATAATATGATTGTTTGTATGGAGTTAAGGACTTGCATTATTTGGCGACGAGCACCTTTTGTCAGTAATTTTTTTTTTTAATTATCGGTTATAATGTTCTCCATAATTTTTCGATGCCCACAGATTTTCCTTTAATAATTTTTCCTTTATTTCTTCATTATTGCTACTCTGCCACATTTTGTTAGGTTTTCTTTGTTTCCTCCTTTCTTTTGGCTTTCATTGTAAGTTCTGTTTTGAAATTCTTGTTTTTAACATTTTTGCAGATGCCTGAACCATACCAGTTGTATTTCCTCGATATAATTTTCATTGATTTGTCACATCACATTTAGACGTATTGCTGTGTTAGAAGTTCAAAGAACCATTTCGCACAAAAATATTAGTAAATACTACTGCACATTTTTTAACACTGGCGCTTGTCGATCCTTTTGCATGTTTCCACCACCGCTTGATTGCGATCTGTATTATTAATTTTCCTGTTAAAAGAAAATAAATGGTGCACGTCACAGGCAGGTACTATCTACAGTTTTAAATATGCCTTACCTACAGTATAAATATCTTAGGAACTAGGTACCAGTATAAAATGTAGGAAAAGGTCAACATAGTTTTTGGAATGATTTTACTCATTGTCAGCCTAACATCTCTCTAACTTAAGTTTTTGAACTCTATAGAATAAGGAGCTATAATGAAGATAAGTGCAGTAGAGTCTCGTTAATCCGGACTTGATGGGACAGGATCCTGTCCGACTTACCGAAAATCCGAATTAACGGGAAATGCTCTAAAAATGCGTAATATAGCCAAACTGTTTTAAAAAATTTTATTATAAAACTAATTAATTGCTACGTAATGAACTATTACTGTATGAATAGGCTGTATGTAGGCGTACAATCCGATCAACTTTCAATACGCCGTCATTTGTACTCCTATTACAGCTGACAATGAGTGCCGAACGACAGAAATAAATTGTATTTGCACACGTCCGTATACAGTCGATGCAATGAAGTACCCGAACATCGTTTAGGCTGATTTATTTCTTTTGGAAAGTAAGTCTATTTATAGCTTTTCCTAAATCGTATTAGTTCAAGATTGAGAGGAAATTCGTGGAATATAAGGCCATATTATTTATTTATTTTTAAAACATATCTAAAATATATTTTTAAGGTGAAAATATTTATAATCGGATCTATAACAAACAAGAGTACTTTTAAGCCAAAATATAATAGTTATCCGAAAAAGTGGTTTAAATGTATCGAAATGAATTTTTTGCTAGTTCTAAATGATAAGATTCCATTCGAGTTTAACAAATTCACATTTGACCTTTTACCTTTTAATCATTTTACGATTACGATTGTAGTATACGGAGTAGAGTCCTGTTAATCCGAACGAAAGTAAGTTAAAAGAAAATAATACGGAGACCAATGTATAGAAAACACTGCATTTTTTTACAAAAATGATAAAAATACATTACGTTCTGTACCTACTTATACATAAATTAATTGATTGACTTATTCATAAAGTCAGTAGGTATTTAAGTTTATTTTGAGGTAATGTTATAAATCTATTGGATGACGCAAAAATTTTCAGACGCGGTAATATATGGAAAACTTATAGCTTACAGCAAACTAAAAACTTCGTATTTACTACTTGCTAATGTGTTATAGAAATAACTTCGATTAATTCGAAAATCTGGTAATTTAAACAGGTCTCGGTTGGAATTAGTTCGGATTAACGGAGTTCTGCTGTACATAGGTAAACCGGGTGGCCACGACACCCGACTCAAGCTTATAACTTACGTTTATAAACCGATTGTTTTGAAATTTTGAACATAATTTCCAATTTATTGACGTGTATAGTTAAAATGCCTTTCGGTTTCGACGGAAGCGACACCGAATTTGATTTTTGAAATGAAACACCCTGCATATTTTTTGAATCTGCCGACCAAATTTTATCTGATTGCGTTACCAAATTTTCGTTTTTTTTTTTAAATTCAAAATTTTATTTTTCAACATAAAAAGCGGCACACACTGCGGTATAATTGTTCTATTTCGACTCTGTAATTCACCCAAATAATAATTCTGTATAACAAGTTACTATTAAATGCTTTGTGCGTTCGAAAATTTTTAAAATCTGGTTTACGATAAAAAGTTATTGTTTTTAAATGAAAATTTTATTGCGAATACAACGATATGCGACACGTCTAGTTTAATTTCCATATAACACTTACAATTAGGTATTTTTCATTGTCTGAATGTATTTCGTCGCTTCGTAACAAAATTAGTCTGTCTTCAAAAAGTACCGTTTTTATAAGAGGCACTAGATCCGTGGTGGCCTGAACTATCCAAAAAGTGGTAAAATACGGAAAATTCGACTTTTCGAGTTTTGCCATTTTTTGGACAGTTCAGGCCGTCACGGAGATTTGGTGCAGATCTTTTTTAAAAACGATATTTTTTGAAGATAAGCTAGTTGCGCTTTGAAGTGACGATTGTTTGTTTTGTTTAATTTAATTACAAACATAGTAGGTCTGAAAATAAAGAAACAAAAGAACACCCACAGTCCTCGTGCGCCAACGACAAGATAGATCACTTTTATAGTACCGCGGTCCAGCCTATACTGTGTTACAAATAAAATTAATAATTTTGAAATTATTTTTGAGAAAAACGAAATTTTGGCAACGCAATCAAATAGAATTGGATCGGTAGATTCAAAATATTGTAAAATATGCAGGGTGTTCTATTTCAAAAATCAAATTTGGTGTCACTTCCCTCGAAACCGGAAGTCGGCCATTCTGACTTTACACTACAATAAATTGGAAATTATGAGTTGTATGCATGTTCCAAATTTCAAAACAATCGTTTCATAAACGTACGATTTAAAGGTTGGCCCGGATCTCGTGATCACCCTGTAGGTATATTGTATATATTTTTAAACGAGTCAATATTTTTTGCGTGGTCGTACCTTTCTTAAAATTCGAGATATCTTATCTCCATGTTCCCAAGGTGTTACCCACCCACTCGACGCATTGCAGTCTAATCCTTTGCTACCGTTATTAACAATTTGGCCCCTTCGATCCGGTTTTTTTCGTAATAATTTGTTAAACGCTTCCACTAGAACAAATACGGCGTCGTACATTAATGCAGCCTGTGCCGATATGCTTTCCCTTCCTGCTCCTTGCGACGAAACAGGATCTAAACGTTTCCATCCCTCTAGAAAATCCTTTACGTATTTCTTGGTCGTGTCTACTATGCGAAAACCGGTAATATTAATAGCGCCATACTCTATTACTTCGCTTTCCCAACGGTCGTCCATTATCTGAAACAACGGAGACAATAAAAATAATTTTATGCACGTTGCAGTGTTAAAACGCTAAGAAACAAGAAATTGCCATATTGTGCTGCAATGTTCGCATATTATTAAAGTTGATGACTAATAAGTATTACACATTTTCTTTATGAATAAAAATCACGCGAACTAGAAATGCTATTACGATGGCGTAGGCAAGGATTTTCTTTGTTGCTTACGTACATATATGGAAATTACATAGGTTTTATATTTTATGAAAAAAAAATATTTGTCTTGCGAAAGGTAGTCTTCTGAGATTTAAATAAATCAGAAATTTAAGGGAAACGAATTAAAATTGTCGAAACGTTTTTGTTCGACAATAAAAATTAAGCTAATTCATGGCAGACAATCAATAATTTACCTATATTTTTAATTTGCGTAGGGGCGATTGATGCCTTACCATTAATAATATCAATTTCTTCGAGTCGTTAATCCTCAAAAATAGTCTTAACTTGTCGAAATAAAATTGTTACTATTTTTGTAGGTAACAACAGATGAAGTTCGATAAAGCTAAACTGAATTGTTTAATTTTATTATCCTTAATGCTGTAATAACGGGACTTTTCAAATTTAACTTTTACGTTTTAATACGTAAAGTTGATTTTAATCGCTGCCGTTGAACGTGTTCGGCTATTGAAAGAAAAATCGTTAAAACTAGTGTAAGGCCACTTTTAATTATTAAATTACATAATTTGAATAAAATTTCATTAGTTTTAATTATTGCGGAATAAAAATTTTTTTATATTAATTAACATAATTCTAGGTATAAATTATTATTTTCATCGCTTTTGTTTCGATAAGTTAAAAAGCTCGTAAAGTGCATCTTTGAAAGGCAGGCAAACGGAACTTGCAAGACAAAAAGAACGATTGGAAAAAATTAAGTTTTGTTAGAACGTTAGAAAGCGCAACTTGATATGTTTCTTACTGTTATACATATTTATGAATTTCGAACTGCCGCAAAGTTTTCGCCATGTTTTTCGAGAAGTTTTTCAACTTAGTCGATGGCGTTCACGTTTTAATTTTCTTTTTGAGTGGCATACACATCTGTTATGGCCAAAGTGCCCACTTAATATCGTGACGTTTTCAAATAATTTGACTAAAAATTTAAAAATAACTAACAATAAGTATGCATTTTCTAAGTTACGCGAAGAATACGATTAGGTACCTAATTTATTTAAGATTGCTTAAGTTATTTATTCGCGTTGTGGTGCGAACATTCCTTATTAAATATATGAGCCAATTTAACAGTCACAGAAATTTTAATCTGCAGTGTAGATTGCGCTAATTATTTCTATTTGCTTGAGGCAAATGTTTGTTTAGTAAATATTTACGATATTCTGGATTATGAAATTTCTAAACTAAATTGCTCTAATGTGATGAAATATATTTTTAAAAAATTTTAACTTATCATTCTGACCTCAGCTCTGTATTTTTAATTATGTATGCATTTAATTTTTCTAATTTGCATAGCTTAAGTGTGTCGTTATAAAACACGGAAAAATTTAAAAGGTTAAAAATTTACATATGGAAGGCTTGATGCATAGAATTTATTTGATATATTTCGCGAGCCCTTATTTTCGTACTTTGTCATATAAAGTTCATATAAATATAATTATAAAACAATGTGATTAAAGATAAAGAGGTGCCTAATAATAGAGTTTAGCGTAGCGTAGGTCGTGTTGATAATACTTTTATTGCTCAAACACTAATTAGTGACGTAATATTTAACAACAAAGTGGTTTATAATTGGGGAAAACTCACGAAATTCCCGTGTTTGATTATGCAGTAAGGGTCACGAAGTTGAAACAATACGTTAAGGGAATTCACGACGCTATTAAATAAGTTCCCATTTGAATACACCTTTAATCTTTAATTATCGAAAGTGTTTATTGTCGCGTTTACTATTACAAACAGAAATGATAACCATTTGATTAGAAATTAGCACAGTAAAACGTTGCCTATATAACGTTTTGGAACGCTGTCTTGGTTACATCTCGCGATTTTTGTCGAATACATATATACACTTCGTCCAAACTTATATGCAATCCACGTCATCAATAAAAGGTTACTAGATGATGACGTTTCACACAGTGCTGTCACCTCGTACCTCGTATTTTGACAGTTCTAATAAATTATAATCTTTCTTTATACCATCTAATATGTGCGCAAGTAAAACATCTATAGAATATGTTATTTTACAAATTTTAAACCGAATTACGAATAAACAATGTAGTAACATTTTACTGATGACGAGAATTGCCTGTAGGTTTGGATAGGCCATATGTATATAATTATTACTACTATAAGAGTGCGTTTCGGCGATATTTCTTAATAATTTTGCTTATGGGCATCTAGGTTTTGAATATCACATTAAAAGTAATCTAACGAATCATATAAAGTAACAATATTTACAACTGTTTAATAAACTGTCGAGAAATTTACATTGTTTACCTAACAATGTCTGTGTTATAAGTTTTATATAGTCTAACTAATTGTAAGATAATGTCCAGTGTGAACGACAGTGTGCTAAATAAAATTGTGACCGTTTGTGGTAGTGTAGCATACCTAGTCGTTACTTTTCCTCTTTTTAATTTTTGCATTCCCAAACATTCATGGTTGTAACGGGATTCGAACCCGCAGTCGCGAGTGCAATAGAAGGCCAGTCGAGAGACAGGCTATTTAAACCACTCAGGTCCCTATCTAAATACTTGTAAATTATAACCTAAAGTTTATTGTGTGGCCGAAGTGTAGAAGAATACGCACTTTATTTTATACAAGAGTGCACGCTACGTACAGAACAAGTCCCAATATTTTATAAAATGTTTCAAAGACAAGTTGTTCCTTGAAACCTCAAGATCTACGACCTTTTCCGAAAATAGTTGACGCACAGCAAAGGAAAAAACATAGCCAGAAGTCGGAAATACTCACTAGTATTAATAGCAGAATTAAAAGTGTTAAACGAAAAATTGAACACTAAAAAACTGAAAAATAGGTAGAAAAAAAAGACGAAGCTTGAAAAGAAAAGAGTAAATACAAAAACTTGAAACGTCAGAAAGAAAAGCAAATCTGGAGACAATAAATGTTTTGCTGACAATGTTTTTTATCATAATTGTACAGAACGATATATGGTAAGTCCTCGTACATAAGACCGAATTCGATGCCAAATTTTGAATGTGACTTATGTTTATAGACGCGTAATCTTGTGTGTTTTGGTTTAAAAGAGTACGCACTTTCGCTTTTTCGAAAAAAATTATTTTCTTAAGTTAGCTTGTGCTATGATTTTTAAAATAAAATATTTTTAAAACCTTAAACAGTTCGTCTTCTTTTAAATGCATTTGCTATTTTTGAAACTTGTTAATTAGTCCTAAAAAGACCGTTAGGTGCCCACGCTTGTATGTCTTTGCCCTATATTATTATGATCTTTTAATTAAATATGTAGGTACTTAAATTAAAATTTTAAATTTCCATACGAAACTAACTTGTTAATTTAGTAAATGTTATACAATTTCCGCAAATTTAGGTTATCCCTCAAGACCCATCTGGGAAAACGGGTGTAAGCGTGAGTGTTTTGTCATCGAGTGTGAGAATTTTATTAAGCGATTATTTGAATATCGCTCTTATAGCTGTTTCGAGTGCTTGTTTAAAAAATCGGATTCTGATAAAAGTGTTGCTATTTAAAATCACAAAGTGTCTCGAAAAATGTAGGTATTCTGTAGAAATATCTACTTACCTGTGTGTAATATATATATATATATATATATATATATATATATATATATATATATATATATATATATATATATATATATATATATATATATATATATATATATATATATACTTTATATATATGAGACTACGAGCTTGTATTGTCTCGGCTAAGGCCGATAAAGTGGAAAGAGCGCGGTTCGGATCTTGGCTTGGCGGTAAGCTCGTAGTAGCTGAATTATATATACTGCTACAAGCTCGTAGTAACTGGTTCAATTGAAATTGCATATAACCTTGCTGTTCATTAATTTTAATATAAACAGGTGCAATAGCTCTTACATAGGTGGCGTCATAGCGTGCATGAGTAAATATAAACCATTTTAAGTGGGAAGGTATACCTGTTGTAACATTTTATTAATTAAATCTAACAATAAGAATAAGCCTATTTACATAAAAACATGTTTTCGTGTAATTTTCGAGAAGATATTTAGATTAATAAAATTATGAATAGATCGAGATCTACGAAGGTGGAACCCCAAACAACCCCATGCACTTCAGCTGCTAGTCAATTAGCACAACTCTGTTACTAAAATTTTATTATCAAGGGTATTTTATGTGCTAAACATCGTATTGACACATGGCTTACGATTTCACTTCCTTATCGGAAAAAGGGAATATTTTCATTATCGGATCTTTTCAACTTGAAAATTTTATCGATCTCAGCTAATTTGGAGTCCGTGACTCAAGTTTAGCAACAAGTTCACTAATTACCCAATACTAAGGTCGATTAATTTTTATTTTTAGGTTATAAGAAATGATTATAAAAATAAAATATTCTGACCTATTGAAAACATAAGTGGATAAAGCATCACAAGGTAAAATTTTTTTATAAAATGAGATTTTCGTGGTTAAAGGTTTCAAGTATTTAGAAATTTTATGATGCCTTAGAATCATTCCTCACCATCTTAGCCAACCAAGTTGACAACATTCACCACGCAATTAAATCTTTACAATGCGACATCAACCAGCTATTAAAATGGTACCAGAAATGAATGTAACCATCAACCAAACCAAGACGCGAGACCAAAATTTTCACTCTTAAGAAATATTACAACCCTCCCTTCTTGACAATATGCGGCATCCGATCAAATGGAACCCACCAGATAAAGGTATTAAGTATCTTGGAGTCTATCTAGACTAGAAACTCACATGGGGTTTCCATATCAATAAAAATTAAGCCAAGCCCACTCACGTCTTAGAATACTATATCTTATCATCAATCGAAGGAGCTATTAAAAATCAAGTGTGGCCAGTTAATCTACAACGCCATCCTAAGACCGATCATTATTTATGGCTGCGTAGTGTGGAGCAGTGCATTAAAAACTCATGTTAAAAAAATCCAAACGTCCCAAAACAAAGTGCAACCAGTGCCGATTGGTTCATTAAAAACAACCAAATCTACTACGAACTTAATCAACGAACAATTCACGAATTTATTACAAAACTGTGTACTCGTTTCTACGCAAACCTACACTGGTATCCAAGTGCACGAACCCACAATCTGGGTAAATTAGGCATATACAAGCGTTTGAAACAGCGCTTGCCTCTAGACGATTTATATTACTAAATCAATATGTACAAATAACACAACCAGGCTTAGCAAACTAACTTTGCTAAATTAGGTAAAAAATAAAAAGAATCATTCCTGCAGAGAAATAGCTAGTTTACTAGATGATAACAGTCCACTTTTGCAAGTTTAAAACTTTAACCTTTGATTTCTAAAAACATTATCTTCATTACTTCTCTTCAATTATTTAGTACTAGGTACTAGTTGATAAATTACTAAAAATGAACAAGAGAAGTATCTCAACTGACGTTTTCACAGCCCTGCACAACTTATAATTGTAATTATCTATGGTATACGTTTTTGTATCGAGTGAACCACCCACCATTACCATTTATTATACAAGGTCTACCATCAAGAAATAACAAAAAACAATATTAATATTAAATCTTTTATTTGAATAAAATGAAAATAAAATATAACATCATAAAATTTCATAAATCAAAAATTACATTATTTAATCAACATTTCTTGATGAGATAAATACAAGTGTTAATAGTCTCTGTCGATTCATACCTGCAGAAATAAAGAACAAAAAATAAAATAGTATAAAATTACCTATACCGTCATACATAAAATCGTAACATACTAATAATCACAATTAACAATGGTTATAATGAAAACAAATTTTAAAAAGCAAATTTAAATTAGATTTGTTTTCTAATGTTAATTGTGATTATCTACATCAAATCTAAATTAAACAAAAGCCAATAAATTTCATAGAAAAGAAAGTTGATATAAAATTATAAAACAAGATATTTAAAAATACACAAATTTAAATATTACAAAAATTCAACAAACTATAACAGAAATTCGACAAACAGAAAATGAATTATTAACAAATAACACTATACACATGCACATTAAGCAAAAATATAATCACTATCACCAAATATATTCGTTGACGATAGAAACCAAATTCTGGAGTTTTCTACAAATTCCCAGCAACCTACAAATAGCGAGTAATCTACGAACACAGACATTCTACAACGCAGTCATCTTATTTAGGTGTGAAATCTGAAGAATTCAATAATTAATTTTTATTATAATAAACAATTGAATAAACTCAATTTAATAATTATAGCAAAATGCGATACGTTTGAAAAGGTTCATGGATATGAAAAATATTGCAGTAGATAGATCTTGCCACTAATTTCTAATACTTTGCACAAAAATAGGAAAATTAAATTAAATAATTAAAATAATTAATTAGGATAATTAAAATTACTAGGTACTATTAATTATATTATTTTAAAGATGTACATTTCAAAAAAGTCTAGTGCAAATAGAAGCAAAAATAGCCAATCGTGGTATGCTTGCAACATTCCACATCATTCACTACTGGAACTATTAACAATCATCGTTATCAATTTACATAGTACAAAATAAGATAAGTAAATTTAAAATTATTAAAATCAGGAATTTAGATAGTATGTTGCTTTAAAAATGTAAAATGATTGATGATAAATAATTGTTGCTCTAAAATGAAGCAATATACGAAAACAAAATTATAAACAATTCAAGTTTTACTCACATGCACATCATACTAGACAATGATTTAATAGTATATGTGTAATTTAGTTCAAAATGTAAAGTGGCATATTATACCGATGCTTTACCTGCATGCTTTTATGTGTATCGAAATAAAATTTAAATTGTTTATAAGTATTATTGAAAACTTGGAAGTTCAACTTACTTTTTTGAATACGTTTTTGTTCGTTAGCAACAGCAGTTTTGATAGCAGCCACGGTTAAATTTTGAAATTCTGGATATCGTTCCATCGCAATTAAACATTCAGAATTAGATGGTAAGGTGTCATTATCAAGATGTTCCATAAAAATATCTTTTAGGGCACGTTTCATCGGAGACGACCACCTTTTCCTTGTAAATAAGGCTAAAAAAGTTATTAAATTAGTAAACTAAATAAACAAGCATTACAAATGTCTAAAAACACATACTAGTAATATTTTCATAAGAATCTGAAGTAGCCCCTTCAGATTGTTTTTTTCTACGCACTAGTTCATTCTGCATCCATAATCTAACCGAAGTTGGAGACCTAGATTGTAATGACGAAATGCAAGGCAATTTCTCAATCAAAAATTTCATAGAAGGCAACTTATTCTTCTTTAAATACTTTCCGAAATGAATTAGAACTGCACGCTTTTCTTCGGATCCCCAAGGACTTTTAGAACCACATATCCGTTTCAAACCTAAAAATATAGAAAATTTATTATACACAACTTTTTTATTATAAATTAAAATTACCTCTAGAATGAGTTTTTATATTTTTATTAACATAATTCTCACTAGAACTTGGCTTAGTAGAAGAAATAATCTCATAGCTTGTGGAAGCTTCTATTTCTTCTTTATTAACATCAGAACTAAAAGTATTATTTTCATCTTCTAAATTTTCAAGAGAAATTTCAGAAACAGCTTCAACAGTAGAAGTATTTGGTTGTATTTGGGGATCGTTTTCATAATCAGAATCACTGTCGGAATCACAATTTCCTTGAATCGTTTCTAAAATTCTAGACATCTGAATAATATCTCGATTGTCAACTGGCATACGGTAAATGTTATCATGTATATCTTTAGCATGGCCCATAAAATTAGCAACATCTTTTATAACATTATCCGATAAATCCCTTACAGCACATTCGGTGGCAATCTGTTTTCTTAATTGTGTGCCACGCAACAGAAGTGGTCGAGATGCACCACAAGATACAGAATATTCCCTCAGGAGAACGTATGCTCTCAAATAACGATGTCGATGATCGGTTTCTGGTAAACCAAACACGTAAGGATTATCAGAGGGTACACCAACTTCAGCTCTTCTTTTAATAACGAGATTCAAACATTTTTCAATTTCAAAATTAATTAAAACTGGAACGGTTCTATTTAATTTTCCACGAATTTCGAAACGTTTATAACGGCGAGCTAACTGGGTATCTTCTTTGCTTCTAAGATTTCCTGCAAGACTCGATATGGAATCTGCAGATCGTAGTTTAGAAAAATCAGTAATGGTAATCCGTTCAAGTTCACCTGGTCGACGACGATTAAATACCATAGTAGATACTAAAGTGTATGATGCCAATTCTTTCCAAGCATGCCTTATATTCGGACATTCATTTTATTAACTATATAGAACCATTTACGACGTCCTTCCCTTAAATAAGATACCAATTTTTCGATATCACTCTTAAGTGGCAGCTGAATATCTTTATGCCGTTGGTGCTGTAAACGAGTATCCAAAGCCGTCCTGCCCAGTTCTGATGGGAATGTAGTATTAAATAATACAAGAAAATCCTCTGCTTGTTGCTTTGCAATTGAATTTGAAGATTTTATACATTCAGTTATCCACACTGGAACTGCTTGCTTGCAAAGAGTTGAAAGTGCAAGAACGGTGGAAGGAGACTTGTATGTTGTACAAGCTGAATTTAGACCACCAACACGTTTGATTGCTTCAACAACAATGTCGAACTTAGCAGGAGTTAAAAGAGATGCAAAATCAGTAATGTTGTTATCCAAAGACTTGGCAGTTAATATTAGACGTCCAATTAAGCGTAATTTATTTCGTATCATGTCATGATGATGTTGCGACGAGTATTTGCCACTAAGAAGATTACCCAATAATATTACAAGAAGATCACATCTAACAATGGTCACACAATTGTCATCACGCAGAACAGGAAAAATTTTGTCTTTTAGAATAGCATTTGCTCTAGGATGTAAAACTCGCATTAATCGTCTACCAAATAGCACGGTGCTATTCTTAATTCTATCTTTTGCAGGTATGCAATGCTTCGTATGAAAACGTATAGTTGTTCTGTTGAAAAAGCTATTACAATTTGGACATGGTAAATAATCTTTAGTAACATGTGGAAAGTCTATAGTGGACCGTCGTGCTACAAATAATTGTCCACTATTGTACTCGACATTTGTATTATGTTCGAAATCCCCACGCCTCCTGATGGTTTCAATAATTTTCCTTCTTTCAAGACATTTTGATGGTAACATCATAAATGTTTTAACTGCAGGTTCATTTTTGTGCGAAATCTGCAAATGTTGTGGAAACTTTGAATATAATTTCTTGCAGTATATGCAGAAATATTGTCGTTTATTTGATTTAGCTGCATTAACTTGCAGGTTCTCTGGTACAATGGCATTCCATGATATTGAGGGTGTAACAACTTCGTTACGATCATAATAAGCAGAAGCATTTTTAACATATTTCTTCCGTCTAGTTGAGACCGAAGTAGAAGGAACTTGAACAAAAGATGTTGAAGTTTGAAAATTTGAATTGCAATAGTCCTCAGACATTAAAGTATCTTGTAAATTTATTAAATTAACATTGTGGTCATCCACTATTGCTATCGACGCATTTATATTGTCCAATTCTGTTATTGCTTGTGTTGTATTATTCAATTCCACAGTTTCTTCACAATCATCGATAGACATTTCCATATCTACCGTTGGAGTTGGTGTAGTTATAATTTTTGTGACTGGCACCTGATGTGTGATAATATCTGGTACCAATACCTTCACCCTAACATCATCGGTAGACATTTCCATATCTACCGTTAGAGTTGGTGTAGTTATAATTTCTGCGACTGGCACCTGATCTGTGATAATATCCGGTACCATCACCTTTTTGCTAACATCATCAGTGGACACTAGCATATCTACTGTTGGTGTGAGCGTATTTATAATTTCTGCTACTGGCACTGAGTCCAATTCCATTACTTCTTTAGAAGCATTATCGGAAACTACACTCCTGTCTATATCGTTGAATTTCAGTCGTCGTCGAGTCATATATGAACGACGACCACTAATGCTCAACTTGACATTTGAACTTAGTGGCACAGTTTTGGTACAAACAGTCATTTTAGATGCTAGAGATAGATTTGGACAAAGTACTACAGGTGTTGAAGAAATCAAAGATGATTTTAAGTTATTCAATGAGTGGTAGTCATCTGCAATAATAGCATAAGATAAGCACCTAATTTTAAAATTAATAAACAAATATGATTGAGATAATTATTTAGTGAAATAATCTTTACAGAGCAATTAATTCATTAAAAGCATCTTCGTAGTAACAAATACAAGAAAGTTTATAGAAATAAAAATACAAGATACATACCATGTTTTGTAATGATTTTTGCAGGATAACATTGTGAATCTATCCATCTTGCCAAAACATCTTTGCCTTTAGACGTTTTATACCCTTAGATTTACAAATATGATATACATCATCCTCAATAAATTGTACAAGGGAATACATTGTAGAGCACTAAAATGATACAATTGCATTAGTAAATTAGGCCTTTATAAAATAATTCATTAACATAATTTAAAAAAGATAAATAAATCATGATTAACTTACAACAAAATTGAAACAGTTACTTGATTCGTAACTCACAGATGAAAGACAACACAACTAAAAACGACGACGTTTGAGCAACTCACAACGTAGGTAGAAGCGACTAGAATAATTTGAGGTAATAGGTCGCCAAATGATTGTACTCTTATTCTTTATAAGAGAAAAATCTGCAAAAACAAAAAAAAATGAACAAAATTAATACAACAAATGGAAAATGTTACCTTCCAGTGAAGACAAGTTGATTAAACTTCAATGAAATGGAAACAAACAAATTAGTACACCGTCACAAGAATTATGACAATGCAAGAACTAAGGCGATGTAAAAACAAAAACAATGCAAGCAAGTATTGGAATCGAAACCACTATTGGTATTGGTTATTATATTTTGTGCGGACTTCCCGTCCACAAGTACCTCCAGTCAGAAACCTGGTACAATATTATGGTGGTTTATGGTGTTGAGAATATGATGCGATGCATCCAAATGTATTCAGAAAATAACCAGTGTTTCTCCACGAACTCCAGAAATTGTTCACCAGTTAGTTAGAACAAATAAATAAAGAGAAATATTTTGATGTAATATAGGACACCAAATGATTATACTCGACAAAATCCTGCAAAAACAAAAACATGAACACAATGATAATTCAATGAATGGAGAACCTTACCTTCCAATGAAGATAGTTGATTAAACTTCAATGAAATGGAAACAAACAAATTAGTACACCATAGCAAGAATTATGACAACGCAAGAACTAAGACGACGCAAAAACGAAAACAACGCAAGCAAGTATTGGAATTGAAACCATTATTGGTATTGGTTATTGTATTTTGTGCGGACTTCCCGTCCACAAGTACCTCCAGTCAGAAACCTGGTGGTTTATGGTGTTGAGAGCATATGCATGCGATGCATCCGTATTCGTTCCGAATGTATTCAGAAAATAGCCAGTGTTCCTCGACGAACTCCAGGAACGCAACAACGCAAGAACTAAGACAACGCAAGAACTAAAACAACGCAAGAACTAAAACAACGCAAGAACTAAGACAACGCAAGCAAATATTTAATGGGAACCATTATCGGTGTAACCGTGCCCTGAAAAAAAAACGAATGAACAACGTTAATTAAATAAACGGGAAACCAATTACCTTCTTATTGAAATAATTTTCGTGGTAAACTATATTCCCCACAAACTGGACATTTGTATATCATAACGGCCTCCACCTTTACAGGTAACGTATGTATGCACCTCTCACATATGAGATGCATACATCTGAAATACCATGAAGATTGCCTCAATAGAACGGCACGGCACACGTTGCAGGATGGATAGACTGAAAACAAGAAAAAATAAATAAATAATCGATAACTCTAAGGACTTATTTTTATTTGATTAAGTCTTTAAGTTTAATAAGATTGGCTCCGATCATAACCGATGATTGGAAAATTGACTGCAACCGCGTAGATAGTTAAGAAAAATTGTAAAACAAAAGCATCGACAACTAATTGATAAAAATAATCTCACCATTATGAGGGTCATTATTGCACCTCGTGCAGATTTCCCTCACACAAGTACCACCAGTTAAAAAACCGGTACAGTATTCGGATGTATTTAAATTATGAGAATATATCCACGAAATGCGTTCACATTCTTTTTGTACTAGTTCAGAAAATGGCCGACGTTTCTCCACCAACTCCAAAAACTGTTCTGAATTTAAATGAAACATTTTGCATGAATTTAGTTGGCAATTATTTTTGCACAACATAAATTCATGCTTGTACTTACAAAACTGTCTATGGCACAAAGCAAACAAAAAATCACGACACATAGGCATTGCAACCGTCGACTACAACACCAGCGACAACACGTGAACAACTGATGACAAAATAGGAAGATTGTTGAAAACTTTGAAGGGCGTTGGTGGGGAGAACGCGATTTGTTACCACGCACCCCCTCCAAAAATGTCGTTGTGAAAGTACCCATCATTTAGGATTCTAAGAAATTTAACGGCTTTTGAAAATGAAATTAAATCTTTATGAACAACGCCGGATTTTTACTCAACGTGCAAATTTTTAATTGGGGGGAAAAACACTATCAACATAATAAGTATTAGGTACATACCTGTTAGTTTAAATCGCCGTATGGAGAAATAGTACGGCACATGTGGCATGATTTCACAACGGTACCATCTCTTTCCACTTTAAAAACATCCATCTGCTTTACACAGTCTCGACAGATTACATGGCTGCAAATTATAAAGCATGCCATTTGTCCTGATAAAATGGCACACCGGCACACAGGACACATAAAATTGTCATCTGCCGATGCCTCGCTGTGATCATATTTACAGCCAAACCCTCGCTTACAACGGCCGTTAATAAAATCTTTGCACCGAACCCGTGCGGGGTTTTGTAATCTTTGTAGCTCCGATTCTAAATTGGTCGATGGCACTCCATTTAAAATGTACATTGCTTGTTCCGTTTTTGAGCAATGCAAATATTTACAATTGTTGTAATATCTACATACAGAGTTTTGAAAATTGGAACAAAATTGTAAATTTCGATCCATATTCTATAACGTAATTCAAAATACAATTAGTAACAAAAGAACATGAAAATCTATGATAATCTTACCTCTTATTTCTTATAAGTTCACCCAACCGTCTTAAACTGAATTCATACACCAAATAAACTTGTAACATTTACCACACGAATAAGCGGGAACTAACGAAAAGCTGGAATTTCGTTCCCACTCCGCTCAAAAATATTCTATTCATCACAAAAATATCGTTTAAATCTAAAGAAAGTGGAAAAGTACATACCTACTAGCGATAACAAAACTAGTACTCCAAATAAATTTTCATCGCGAAAAAATGTACTTACGATTATAAACATAGTTTATAATTTATTTTCCTCTTAAATTTGGAATTAAAATATTTTAAAAGACATTCTCGAGTGTTTTGATTAAATATAACTTGGAAAAGTGCAAATGCACTCTACGTGTTTTAAATAATGTTCGCGCGCTCTTTAATAATTTGTTTGAGCGATTGGATTCGTTTCTCTTACCAAGAATTTACAGATTAACATTTTCAGGCAAGAGTTTGTTGTTGCTGAAACGTAACTACCTGCTACGTATTAAGAAATACTTGGAAATTTTTAAGCTATTCAAGCAATTTATTTTAAGGGATTATTATCTGTAAATGGAATAAATAGATACTATGTAAAGATAAATGTATACTATTAATTTATTTGAACGATTTTATAGGTCCTAACAATTATTAAAATAATGAAAGTATCTATTCTTTTTAACTGACATTCTAAATCGGTGATCTAATTATGACAGATTGGATCACTCTCCAGAAACGGTATCACACAGCTTTTTGTCCACGATCGAGAAAGACAGATTACGACGTAAATAATTTATGAGAATTAATGTTAACCGTGAAATTTTTAACTTTATAAGCAATTTCGAGGGTGTTTTTGGCACTGAAAAAAAATTCTTGCTGGCAATGTTCTTGGGAGATAAACGATTTTGCTTTTTAACTTCTTTCGCCCAGTAAAGAAATTTATGACGGACGAGCAGTCTACATGGGGTGTCGTAAATTCAACTACCCCGGATAAGAATAGACTCCGATGGCAATGACGTCATAAATGCGCGCAAATTTAAAAATGAGATATTTTCAAAGTGTAACTCAAAATGTGACCCTTAAGTACTCGACTATAAGACCTAAAATAAAATAAATTAAGTTTAATAAACAAATGCAACGTTATAAAGAATAAATACAAATAAATTAATAAGCTCTAATATTCTACTTTTATATGGAAAAATAAGTCATTGAAAGAAAATTACTATTAAATGTTTTAATCGTAATTGAATAAACGTTGGGCATAATTTCTATGTACACGTGCTGATCTTCAAGATTTCAACTACGTTCCGACATACGTTTCTTTTATTCTATTCTTCTCTTTGTTCTGTTAGTAGACATATGTCTAAACCTAGTTGAAATCTTCAAGATCACGTCTGTGTACACAGAAATTATGCCCAACTTGTATTCAATTACGATTAAAACATTTAATAGTAATTATTTTCAATGACTTATTTTTCCATATAAAAGTTGAATATTAGAGCTTATTAATTTATTTGTATTTATTCTTTATAACGTTGCATTTGTTTATTAAACTTAACCCATTTTATTCTAGATCTTATAGCCGAGTACTTAAGGGTCACATTTTTTGAGTTACACTTCGAAAATATCTCACTTTTAAATTTGCGCGCATTTATGACGTCAATGCCATCGGAGTCTATTGAGAAAAGATCTGATTGGTTTCCTCGTCTGCGGTAGAAACACGGTCGCATTTAAAACTTATAAAACAACTTTACGCTTTTATTAAAAGAAAAATAAAAAGCATTAGGTACCAAATAAAACACAATATTTGTGTCCAAATGCGCACAACATACAAAAAAATGGTCACAACAAAGTTACATAACAATTGAAAATCGATACTTTGGAAAAACCGACCATCCGATGCGGCGAGAGGATTAACATCCTTGCATTGTGTTGTACTTAACACAAATATCTTTGGAATTTTTACAAACATTTCCTAGAATATATATTTATCTAGGACCCTAATTAACATTCTAAAATAAAATTATGCACTGTATAAATAGAATTTCTTATTACCTAATTTAGTGCATTTAGTATATGTATAACTATTTTGTAGATAGTTTGTAGTTTTAATCAAATATATGTAGGTACTGAAATATTAAATTATAATTATTTCGCCCACTATCGTTACTGACGTTACCTCAAGATGTTTTCAACGGTCTGTTTGTACGAATTCGCTGACCTACCCAAACAAAACTGCGATAACAACTTATTTAGCTGACTCATATTTGGCGCGTACACATTTGCTGAATATTAAATCTATTTATTTTCCTTTTCATAAACATAAGGAGAAAAATATTTTCTTAAAATAATTTCTATTATAACTGACGACGATGATATGAGATGACGAATAAAGCTTTTATGTTTCGATAGACAATTATTTCTAAACAAAGTAAATAAAATTATTCATTGGTAGGTAGGTATAATAATACCTACCGTAGTAACGATATTAAAGAAGCGGAATTCGTTTATTTGATTAGCTAGGTATTATTAACCATATTCTCACAAGATGTTATAAATCGCATGCATAATTAATTATAACAGAGTCACGAAATTATTCTAAATATCTACGTACTTAAGTTTTTATTTAATAAAAAAAACTTAAAATGCGGCAATGGCATGATGGTAAGGTAGCCCGTTTTCGAGCCCGTTTTGCAATACAAATGACTTGGGTTCGAATCTCCAGATGAATGTCTGAAAACTACAATTATTTTATTGAGCTATATTTTTTTAAATGTAATATGCGACGCATAAACCAACTTTATAACTTACAAGAGAACACTACATCCAGCACATCGAAATTTGGGATGCCGATTTTTTTTAATGATTCTAGAGGTCAAAAACAAATACACGTGTCTTGGCGTTTTGTCGAATGCTCCGTAGTTTTCGAGATATAAATTAAAAAAGAAATCAAAAAGTGAAATTACTGTTTAATAATCATCCCCATTAGTACGTTTTTTGACAATGTCCTTGTGGCGCTTTGAGTAATGTTATCCCTTCCTAATTAGTAGGTCGTTAGTTCGATCCCCGTGTCCTCCAAACTTTTTTTTGTTGTAACTTGCTAGTTTTGACAGAAGACAACTCTATAAATTTGTAATTTCCGCATATAATGTAAGTCGTATAAGAATACCTAATTTTATTAACAATAAAATCTCCCAAAAAAACCTCTGTAGCTTTTTCGCTTTTAATGGAGAAAATTCATCGCACATCGGCGCGATACTCGCTACTAGTTTGGTCGGTATTAATAATGAAAGTCCTATGAAATTAAAAAAATTGAAGACACGGGGTCGAACTAGCGACCTACTAATTACGAAGAGAGAAATTACTCAAAGCGCTACGACATTGCCAAAAAACGTACTAACGAGGACGATTATTAAACAGCAACTTCACTTTTTAATTAATTTTTTAATTTATATCTCGAAAAGTTCGCAGCATTTGACAAAACGCCAAGATACCTATATTTGTTTTTGATTTCTAGAATCATTAAAAGAATTGGCATCCCAAATTTTGATGTACGGGATGTAGTGTTCTCTTGTTAGATGAATATTCTCATGGGAACTCGAACTGCTGTGATCCATTTAAAAAAAAATAATGAAAACCTTAACATTAAGTTAATATTTCGTAATATTGCGCAATTCGCTGACGTCATGGAAACTTCTAACAACGCAATAAGCGATTGCGGGAGTTTTTTGGGGTTGCAATATATTTCTCTTTGGTACTGTTCTTGGGACATGAAAGTAAGCGTTTTTGCAAAATTTCAACTCTCTAGGACGAACAGAGTTCGTTTTAATATAAAACAGTCTGGCGAATGCCTCGTACGTTTACTATGCGATGCACAAACCAAATTCGCAACTTAGATGATTTTTTTCGGTGGGATCTCGTTCTTCGACGGTAATTTTGAAAAAAAATAAAAAATAACCATTTTGTTATATTTCGTAATATTGCGCAATTCGATGACGTCATGGAATCTTCTAACGACGCAATAAGCGATTGCGGGGTGCTTTCGGGGTTGCGGGATATTTTTTCTTTGGTACTGTTCTTGGGACATGAAAGTAAGCGTTTTTGCAAAATTTCAACTCTCTAGGACGAACAGAGTCCGTTTTAATATAAAACAGTCTGGCGAATGCCTCGTACGTTTACTATGCGATGCACAAACCAAATTCGTAACTTAGACGAATTTTTTCGGTGGGATTTCGTTCTTCGACGGTAATTTTGAAAAAAAATAAAAAATAAGCATTTTGTTATATTTCGTAATATTGCGCAATTCGATGACGTCATGGAATCTTCTAAAGACGCAATAAGCGATTGCGGGGGTGTTTTCGGGGTTGCGGGATATTTCTCTTTGGTACTGTTCTTGGGACATGAAAGTAAGCGTTTTTGCAAAATTTCAACTCTCTAGGACGAACAGAGTCCGTTTTAATATAAAACAGTCTGGCGAATGCCTCGTACGTTTACTATGCGATGCACAAACCAAATTCGCAACTTAGATGAATTTTTTCGGTGGGATCTCGTTCTTCGACGGTAATTTTGAAAAAAAATAAAAAATAACCATTTTGTTATATTTCGTAATATTGCGCAATTCGATGACGTCATGGAATCTTTTAACGACGCAATAAGCGATTGCGGGGGTGCTTTCGGGGTTGCGGGATATTTTTTCTTTGGTACTGTTCTTGGGACATGAAAGTAAGCGTTTTTGCAAAATTTCAACTCTCTAGGACGAACAGAGTCCGTTTTAATATAAAACAGTCTGGCGAATGCCTCGTACGTTTACTATGCGATGCACAAACCAAATTCGCAACTTAGACGAATTTTTTCGGTGGGATCTCGTTCTTCGACGGTAATTTTGAAAAAAAATAAAAAATAACCATTTTGTTATATTTCGTAATATTGCGCAATTCGATGACGTCATGGAATCTTCTAAAGACGCAATAAGCGATTGCGGGGGTGTTTTCGGGGTGGCGGGATATTTCTCTTTGGTACTGTTCTTGGGACATGAAAGTAAGCGTTTTTGCAAAATTTCAACTCTCTAGGACGAACAGAGTCCGTTTTAATATAAAACAGTCTGGCGAATGCCTCGTACGTTTACTATGCGATGCACAAACCAAATTCGCAACTTAGATGATTTTTTTCGGTGGGATCTCGTTCTTCGACGGTAATTTTGAAAAAAAATAAAAAATAACCATTTTGTTATATTTCGTAATATTGCGCAATTCGATGACGTCATGGAATCTTCTAACGACGCAATAAGCGATTGCGGGGGTGCTTTCGGGGTTGCGGGATATTTTTTCTTTGGTACTGTTCTTGGGACATGAAAGTAAGCGTTTTTGCAATATTTCAACTCTCTAGGACGAACAGAGTCCGTTTTAATATAAAACAGTCTGGCGAATGCCTCGTACGTTTACTATGCGATGCACAAACCAAATTCGAACTTAGATGAATTTTTCGGTGGGATCTCGTTCTTCGACGGTAATTTTGAAAAAAATAAAAATAACCATTTTGTTATATTTCGTAATATTGCGCAATTCGATGACGTCATGGAATCTTCTAACGACGCAATAAGCGATTGCGGGGGTGTTTTCGGGGTTGCGGGATATTTCTCTTTGGTACTGTTCTTGGGACATGAAAGTAAGCGTTTTTGCAAAATTTCAACTCTCTAGGACGAACAGAGTCCGTTTTAATATAAAACAGTCTGGCGAATGCCTCGTACGTTTACTATGCGATGCACAAACCAAATTCGCAACTTAGATGAATTTTTTCGGTGGGATCTCGTTCTTCGATGGTAATTTTGAAAAAAATAAAAAATAACCATTTTGTTATATTTCGTAATATTGCGCAATTCGATGACGTCATGGAATCTTTTAACGACGCAATAAGCGATTGCGGGGGTGCTTTCGGGGTTGCGGGATATTTTTTCTTTGGTACTGTTCTTGGGACATGAAAGTAAGCGTTTTTGTAAAATTTCAACTCTCTAGGACGAACAGAGTCCGTTTTAATATAAAACAGTCTGGCGAATGCCTCGTACGTTTACTATGCGATGCACAAACCAAATTCGCAACTTAGATGAATTTTTTCGGTGGGATCTCGTTCTTCGATGGTAATTTTGAAAAAAATAAAAAATAGCCATTTTGTTATATTTCGTAATATTGCGCAATTCGATGACGTCATGGAATCTTCTAAAGACGCAATAAGCGATTGCGGGGTGTTTTCGGGGTGGCGGGATATTTCTCTTTGGTACTGTTCTTGGGACATGAAAGTAAGCGTTTTTGCAAAATTTCAACTCTCTAGGACGAACAGAGTCCGTTTTAATATAAAACAGTCTGGCGAATGCCTCGTACGTTTACTATGCGATGCACAAACCAAATTCGTAACTTAGATGATTTTTTTCGGTGGGATCTCGTTCTTCGACGGTAATTTTGAAAAAAATTAAAAAATAACCATTTTGTTATATTTCGTAATATTGCGCAATTCGATGACGTCATGGAATCTTCTAACGACGCAATAAGCGATTGCGGGGTGCTTTCGGGGTTGCGGGATATTTTTCTTTGGTACTGTTCTTGGGACATGAAAGTAAGCGTTTTTGCAATATTTCAACTCTCTAGGACGAACAGAGTCCGTTTTAATATAAAACAGTCTGGCGAATGCCTCGTACGTTTACTATGCGATGCACAAACCAAATTCGCAACTTAGATGAATTTTTTCGGTGGGATCTCGTTCTTCGACGGTAATTTTGAAAAAAATTAAAAAATAACCATTTTGTTATATTTCGTAATATTGCGCAATTCGATGACGTCATGGAATCTTTTAACGACGCAATAAGCGATTGCGGGGTGCTTTCGGGGTTGCGGGATATTTTTCTTTGGTACTGTTCTTGGGACATGAAAGTAAGCGTTTTTGCAAAATTTCAACTCTCTAGGACGAACAGAGTCCGTTTTAATATAAAACAGTCTGGCGAATGCCTCGTACGTTTACTATGCGATGCACAAACCAAATTCGTAACTTTGATGAATTTTTTCGGTGGGATCTCGTTATTTGACGGTTATTTTGGAAAAAAATAAAAAATAGCCATTTTGTTATATTTCGTAATATTGCGCAATTCGATGACGTCATGGAATCTTCTAAAGACGCAATAAGCGATTGCGGGGGTGTTTTCGGGGTTGCGGGATATTTTTCTTTGGTACTGTTCTTGGGACATGAAAGTAAGCGTTTTTGCAAAATTTCAACTCTCTAGGACGAACAGAGTCCGTTTTAATATAAAACAGTCTGGCGAATGCCTCGTACGTTTACTATGCGATGCACAAACCAAATTCGTAACTTTGATGAATTTTTTCGGTGGGATCTCGTTATTTGACGGTTATTTTGGAAAAAAATAAAAAATAACCATTTTGTTATATTTCGTAATATTGCGCAATTCGATGACGTCATGGAATCTTCTAAAGACGCAATAAGCGATTGCGGGGGTGTTTTCGGGGTTGCGGGATATTTCTCTTTGGTACTGTTCTTGGGACATGAAAGTAAGCGTTTTTGCAAAATTTCAACTCTCTAGGACGAACAGAGTCCGTTTTAATATAGAACAGTCTGGCGAATGCCTCGTACGTTTACTATGCGATGCACAAACCAAATTCGCAACTTAGATGAATTTTTTCGGTGGGATCTCGTTGTTCGACGGTAATTTTGAAAAAAAATAAAAAATAACCATTTTGTTATATTTCGTAATATTGCGCAATTCGATGACGTCATGGAATCTTCTAAAGACGCAATAAGCGATTGCGGGGGTGTTTTCGGGGTTGCGGGATATTTCTCTTTGGTACTGTTCTTGGGACATGAAAGTAAGCGTTTTTTACCTAATTTTAACTTTCTAGTACAAACAGTGGCCGTTTTGATAAAAAAAATAGTCTAGAAACGCATGACAGAACAAAACATAATAAAACAAAAATTAACCTTGGTTAATATTTTCGGGGGGGATCTGGTTTTATGATCAATCTTTCGAACAAAATTAGTATATTAGATTAAATACATTTCAATTTCGTTTACAAGATTCATTATATAATGTTTAAAGCGGAGGTATGTTTACTTTCAACGGCGATAATAATAATCTCGAGATTTTGAAACGACCTTGTTGAGTTGATCGTTCGTCTAAGGAATCCTGACCTACCATAAAGTTCATGACCAATCGAAATTTGCCTAAATCGTTTTATTAGATTTAAGTACTTAATACTATTTTCGAATTTTTTTTTACGCTCTACCTAAATTTAAGTGGAATTCAATTTATATAGAGCAACAAAGTAGAAAATTTAAAAATAAAAATGAATATTTTACTAAAGTTCAAACAAGGTCATCTTTGCAATAGTCCTATGTCGTAAAATGATGTTTGCAGCTGACAACTATTTAATTTATAGCAGCTGTGTTTATAAGGGATAGATTCAAATTTGTTACTGCAAGAATTGTTTCAAGTTTAAATAACTAGCAAATATTTTTTTACATACATAGTTATTACAATTTAAACGAAAAACTTCACTCAAATCAGTAATAAAATACTTAGCGGAGTTTATTTCTAAATAGTTGCCGATTATATTACGTCATTACGTTCTATAAATACGCTGCGACTAAAAATAACTTTACCTTGGTTACGGTCAGAATAAAAAGAGCGGGAATTAAAGCGTTTTAATGTTTACATTGTTAGGTAATCTCTGAAGTTCAATTTTATAAATTTCTTAGTTGTGCCCATCATATATAAACACGAAAAAAAAATAAAAAGTAGATGGCCTACACCTAAATTGGATATAGCATAGTATAAAGATAAAATGTTGATTTAACAAGACAGTTTTAAAATGTTTGAGGTTAAATGAAATAAAATATATTGTATTCGTTAATTCTATAACTGACTTCGAATACGAACAATAACGTTTTGACTTTTAGTCATTTTAGTCATACATTTCAATAAAATTTGTAAGATTCGTACGTTTGATTAAATTCAACGTAGATGTTAATCTCTCTAGAAAATAAATTTTAGAGCCTTTTACAAACACCACCTTTGAGCTATTTAAGAATGTACCAACCAAAACAAAAAAGAGTACTAGATGAAGTTGATTGAAAAGTCATTTTATTGAAAATGAAGAAATTTATAAATTAGATTATCGAAGATCCAGGTTTCTGCACAATTACCGTTTCATTTTTGTCTACTAGAGCACAGTACTACATAATTTGAACAAAGTAGAAAATTATACATTATTATAAATTATACATTAAATAAAATTAAAATGGAAAATTATAAATTATATTGACTTATTATACAATATAAAAACTATTAATATTGGTAGATTAAAAGAATTACCAAAAGTATATTTAAAAATTTATTATTTAAACTAGTATTATTCGAATCTTCCATAAAACGTATAATTGTACTATTTCACGTTTAAAAATGTAAATTGTATTAGCAATAGTGCCTTGTATTAGTATTAGAACGGCTGCTTTGAACCTTTACTTAAAATTATAATATGAACGGCGTCAACGGCATTTATCAATATCGGCAATACACATTCAGTAAGTTCACATTTATGCATGCCGTCGATCACAGGACGTCACGAAGTCGTAAAATTCTAAGAACACAGATAGCAATGGGTCCATTTATGTAAGGACGTCGCAGCGGCAATCGCTGTTGCCGTCGGTGCATAAATGGATCCATTGCTATCTGTGCTCTTAGAATTGTACGACTTCGTACCGTCCTGCGACCGACGGCATGCATAAATGTGAACTAAAGACGACTTTTATAAATCTTAGGTTATTAAATAGTCGGTCATTTTGTTTTACAGAAGAAAAATTAACTTTGTTACCTTAAATTACCGTCACTTAATACTCGTATAAAACAAATTAATTTTTTTAAATGTTTTACAATACAATAGCTATTAAATTGTAAAATTATTTACTTCCAAGTAATTCATAATTATCTTCATAAGCAATTATTTAATTATCTAAAATTGTATAATTATTTATTAGTTTTATAAATGTAATCACCGCCGATGAAAATATTACGCCAAATGAATTCGTATATAAAGATTATAAATAGCACGTATTTCCTTACGTCATCATGCGTGTCAGTTCCAACGATCATAATTTTAAAATCTCGAGAATAAAGTTAATCCAGGAATAATTGATAAAGACTCCATCTAACGGTCTATACGCCAGATAGGTGCGCTCAACCGAACGTTCAAGCTTTTCCGTTGTCGCCACTGTCGACAAGCTAGTAGTGACGGTTTTATAAATCTGTTACTAACTGCCTACGCTCGTAGCATACAAAATAAGCTTGTAGAATACGTTTTATATAAAAACAAGCTCATAGCATACAGCCTATACACTTATATATATATATATATATATATATATATATATATATATATATATATATATATATATATATATATATATATATATATATATATATATATATATATATATATATATATATATATATATATATATATATATATATATATATATATATATATATATATATATATATATATATATATATATATATATATATATATATATATATATATATATATATATATATATATATATATATATATATATATATATATATATATATATATATATATATATATATATATATATATATATATATATATATATATATATATATATATATATATATATATATATATATATATATATATATATATATATATATATATATATAATACATGCCTCATGAAGGATACGAAGCCCAGTAAACACTAAAGGCCATAAGAAGCCCGGGTTTAAATCACAAATAAGGCTGTATATTTGACATTTCTACGCATTATAATTGAACAAAATAGTGAGATCGATGAGAGGGGTAAGCTAACTTAACATACAGTTTTAATTATACTTGCCAGTTTATGCGAGTCCTCTTAAGTGAGACGCTCTATACGAAGCTCGAGTGTATATACATCATATAGCACGCGAATTTTAGGAAGCCCAGCGGTGTTGCCAATAAACTAGATATTGGGTTTTAATATAATATTGAAATGGTAGAATAGAAATAATCGTCGGTTAATGTCGTTATTAGCCGATATTTTTCATTGCTTTTTGCTATTGCAATCGGGTCTCTAATCGATCCTAACCTACCCCTCTACACTAACCTGCCTTAACCCCACCTAATCTAACCTAATGAGTAATGTTGACGTATGTACATTATGCGGACAATATGCCTAGACCAAACGCAGACACTTGATTTTTCAGATCAAAATAATACTACTACAAGTTCCCAAGTTATGTACCATCAAAGTTGCATTTTAAAATTTCTTACTTTTGTCAATTTTTTTTAATGTTAACGACGTTTATGGATATATTGGATAAATATACTACTAACAATAAGTATTATAAGTAACCTCACATTTCGAAGCAAAAATAATTGAGATATCTTGTCACTTAACTCAAATCCAAAATTTTATTTACACCATAAGTTATTTTTTGTTTTATAATCGATTTGTTTTTTATGGAATTTAAAAGATAATACAATTATGTATGTATTAAAATAAGATTATCTTTTTTTTAAGTTGTTAAAATTTACAGTTTGATTACAAATCGCTTGCTTTAAGATTTTATTTCTTAGTTTTATCCTATTTGTTTTGTCTTGATTTTTCATATCTAAGAAAAATGCACTTTGATTATTAACAACTGACAATGAGTATAAGCCAGTGAATCTTAACATTTTTGTAACCAATTTCTGATCAAACGGTAGATTTTATCAACTTAAAAGAAAATAACCTTATTTTAATAATTTTATATTATCTTTTGAATTCCATAAAAACCAAATCGATAATAAAAGCGTTTGGCCAAGGAATATATAAACCCTCTGAATTACAAAAAAATAGCAATTTAAAAACATGCAGGTATTATTCGATAATTTCACAGAGTTTGTTATTGCACTACATTTATATCAAATCCAGAATCTGAGTATCATTTGAGTATCATTCACTCTTATTCTCTAACTCCGGTCGAAATATATTGATCAAATCGAAATTTAATGTGATCTTAATAATCGTACTACGGCCTATCCAAGCGTATAAGCGATTCACGTCTCAGTAAAAGTTACTAGATTATTTATTTTAATTCGGTTTAAAGTTTGGAAAGTGACATAGATAGAGTGACAAGTATAGATGATTTACCTGCACACATATTGAATGGTATAAAGAAAGACTACAACTATAAAACTGTAGATTAGAACTGTAAAAATACGAGGTACGAGGTGACAGCACTGCGTAAAACGTTATCATCTAGTGACCTTTTATTGATGACGTAAATCGCTTATACGCTTGGATAGGCCATTGGTACCTATCATACTATTTTTCAAAATGATTAAAAGAATTCTCTCATCGTCGATATCATTTCAAATGTTTTAGCTGATGATCGAAGACGAATTCGAACATGAATTAAACAATTTTGAATTGTGTAAAAATGATTTTGATTCGAAATTGATTTTTGTCATTTCGATTTGATTTGAAGTTAGGGAATAACCACGAATATCATTCGACGTGGTAGCAGCCGCATGTTTGTTTTCCTCCCCTTATTTTTTGTTGAGCTGCTCTTTTTCGTTCTTTTTACTAGAAACTAGATATACCATTAATGATCTCAATAATCCTTTTTACCTTTATCCTCAACATCTCTTTATTAAACCAAAAATATGTGTATGAACTTGCAGCAAATGCATTATCACAAAAAAGACACACTTATACCCTAAACTCTCTATTCCTCTATTCTAAACTCTTCAATTTATTCGTTTTTTAGCACATACTGCGATCATTGCCTCGCGAATACTAAATACCGTAAATACATAATAATAATAATTCTGTGTTATAAAATGAATCGAAGTAAATTTTTGCTAAGATTGGCTATTGAGAATAAGTTAGCGGTTGTTTCTGAGAAAATGCAAGTTACTCAACTTTTCAACAATAAGTCTGAACATGCTGTGCTTGTAAGTCCAAGTCAGTGATCCCTCAATCTAATTGTATGAATGTTAGTATATTGGAATCGTCTACTTTACCTGAATCAGAGCCGACTGGTTTACATGTATCAATGCTGACACAACCACCTATTGTGAAATCAACTGCATCTGGAATAGTTTCTGGGCAGATAGATGTGATTACTTTTTCAAACACATCAAACGAATGTTTGTGGGGAAACTCTCAATCTCGTAACATATCAGTAGAAGGGATCCAGCTCGCCCCTCCACTTTTTATATCAAACCGCGGATTAAATTGTTTCCCGGATTAATTAAAGTGCCCAATTAAAATGATTCGCGGTTTGATCGCGGATTGGCCTAATTATTTCGCGGTTTGGCCTAATTATTTCGCGGTTTGATTACCGTGTTACGCAATTATTTCGCGATTTCGCGGAATTGATTGCCGTGTTACGCGCGATTCCGCGGGTTAATTCGCTGTTCCGCGAATTGACTGCTGTAATTAATCCGCGGAATCGCGCGTAACACGGCAATCAAGCCCGTGAAATCGCGAAATAATTTTAAATTTTTTTAGAAAGTGTAACACTTGTTTTTTAAATTAAAAATTACAATCATTTCCTTCTTTCTATACTGTATTTACATAAATAACTTTTTATTTTTTTAAACGTAGGTACATAAGTTGTTTATTTGTTTTGTTCAATATTTTTTGAATTGAAGTTTATAATATTTTTTCTACATACATAATTATAATCTTTAAAACGACCGATTTTTATAATTATTTCAACAATTTCATTAGAATACTAGATAAGAGTAAAAGAAGAAAGAATTCAGAAGTAAGTATTCAACATGCAAAAATACATAGAAATCGAGACCCCACTTGCCCAAGTTACGATTTTCTACCCCACAAAAAAGGGAGAAACGTACAGCAGGATGTCGGGAACTTTTGAGATATTATTTAGAATGACGTAACAAAGCATCAGGTGAAAAAAACCTTGGCTTAAAATTATTTCGAACAAACATAATTTTTTTGGCTAAAGTTACTGAACTAATAAGAATGTTCGAGTTTTATTTGAAGTGTGATAAAATCTGAGCGAACATTGTTGCCAAATTTACGGGTTTCCTATAAACCGCGAAACATGTTTGGCTCTTAAAATCCGTTAAACATATTCAAAGTATATACAGTAAAACTCGTTTGCCCTCTGGTGTAAGATATGATAAACTAAAGGTGTATAAATTGATATATTATACCGATTTACGAGTCCATGTTAATTTTTTTTATATTGCAATAGGTAACAGCACTTATCAAACTGTGCTTTTATACACGTTTGTTTTTAGGAAGCCCGTTTTGGGCTTCGTAAAAACAAAAAGGGCTTCGTATCATCTGCACAATACACTGTTTTGGGCTTCATAAAGGTGGTTTGTATGTGTATATATATATATATATATATATATATATATATATATATATATATTTTATAACAGGAGTAATATTTTAATAATAAGTACTTATTTACATAAAAAATTCGTTTAACATAATTTTACTCGAACTTCTTACGGAGGAAAAACGCAGTTAATCTTTTTGTTCGAGAAAACTGCAAACTTAATTTTCAAAAATTATATTTTAGGTTCTCCGCTTTTGCCCAAACCAAGGAGACGATAAATTTAAATCGAAAGAAAGTCAAACATTAAAACGACATGCAATTTTATGCTATAAATATACGTCTGACAATTTTATGGATCGCCGAAGTGACATGCAATCCTTGTAAATGTTATACTCGGCAATCGTTCGGTCAACTTATTGCTTTAAAAAAGTCGAACGAAACGGCTATATGGAATGTTTCATTTTGTTTAATAAATAATCCTTTCCTATATATTATATTCTAGTACAATGTCAGTAAAGCAGGTCAAGTTTACCTTGTTCGTGTTAAAATCGAACGTGGAATTTCGGAGAAACATTAAGGTGAGGCGGAAATTTCCTTATCCAATTTTTTATTGGCGAATTTTGTGCATAATTTCGTTATTTTGCTTAACATTTGGGGCATGATTAAATATTGACAGATACAGGCTATGTATATAAATATTGTTAATGTACGTTTTGTGAGCTTATTGTCGATAGTAATTCTTAATTTTTCGAAAGGAAGTTATGGAGGGCATTATTTATTTACATTTCCAATAAATTCTGCTTTGTTTCCAAATTAATTGATGGAAGTTTACAGATATGTATTCCTACATACATTAATAAGTAAGTATATTTATTAATTAGTTGGACAAACTTACCAATCCGGACAATAAGTAGTGATAGGTTCGTTTGCCAAGGGTTATATCTCGAACATGACTAACAACGATTTCTTTAGCAGTGTCTGCGGTGCAGTCTAGCACTACGTGCTTAGGGTCCCATCGCGATTGTTCTTCGAGACCCCTTAGGAACTGTAAAGCTTCGGTCACGTTGCTTATTCTTCTTACTGTAGTAACTCTGAAGGCCTCGTTTCCGGGCACTAAACCCTGATATATTTGTTGAAGCCTCAGTAATCCTGTATAAATGAAAATTATGCGTCAAAGAGATCGTTTTATTACATTATATTATATGGGGAAAATTTCTATGTACGTGAAAATTATGCTTTTTTTATGCTCGTATACCTAATAACCAGTAGATAATATGCCTACGATCAAAATCCAAATTTACATCGTTTCTCGAAATTAAACTCTTTATCTATATTCATGTTCCTGTTGCTGTTGCTCGTTTAATGTTGTTTTTTATTTAATTATGTATCTTTCCGATTTCTTAATTAACTATACCGTCGACTACTTTCTACAGTTTACATAATGTTATTCTCCTCTTTGTGTTTTCTCTTTTCGTTTACTATTACTTGCCTAGTAATTAGCGATAAATCTGTAAATATCTTGAATTTTCCTTAACGCAAAGTCGCGTAAAATAATAAACAAGGATACAATTATTGTATTTTACTCACCGTCGTTGGAGTCATAAAGATAAATTATGTTACGCCAACCGTAATAGCGTACGGTGTCGATAATGGCTTGGTGATACTCCGGCCGCATGGAAATGGCGTAATCCAGAAATCCCGACGACGGAGCTAGGACCTTTTCGGGAAACCAAGGGGTCACAAATGGCGTTTTGGTGGGTTTTAAAAAACAGGAATTTTTATTTTAAGGGGCTCCATTTTTTTAAAAATAAATGTTTATTTTTTAAATTTTTGTTCTAATTTTTTTTTTAAAATGAAAAGGGTTTTTTTTTGATTTTTTTGGGGGGGAAATTTTAAAAATTTTTTAAAATTAAATTTAAATTTTTTTCTTTTTTTGGGGGAAAATTTTTTTAAAAATTTTTAAATTAATTTAAAATTTGGGCCTTTCCCTTTGGAAAATTTAAAATTTAATTTTTTAAATTTTGGAAATTTTTTTTGGAATATATTTTAAATTTTAAATTTTAAATTAGTAATTTTTTTTTAAAATAAATTTAAAATTGGCCTAAAATTTATTAGTATTTTTTACTTACCCAAAAAGGTTTTAAAAATTTTTTTTTTTTTAAAATGATTTTAAATTTTTTAAAAATTTATTTGAAAAAAATTTTTAAATATTTTCAAAAAATTATTAAAAATTAAACCCAAATTTTTTATTATCAATTAAAATTCTTTTTCAATATTTAAATTTTCCAAAATTTTTTAATAGAAATTTGAAATTTAAATTTTTTTTAAATTTTTCTAAATAAATTTTAGAAAACGGGTTTTTGTTATTTAAATTTTAAATTTACTTTTAGGAATATTTTTTTATTATTTAAAATTTAAAACATGAATAATCCCAATTAATTTCCTTATTTAAAAAAAAAAGTTTAAATAAAACGGGGGTTTAGAAATTAAAAATTTTAACATTATTTTTAAATTTAAAATTTTAAATTTTTTTATAAAAAAAAATTTTAAACATTTAAAATTAAATTTGGTATTTTAAAAATTTATTAAAAAAAATTTTCCCCGGGAAATTTTTAAATCTTTAAACCCGGGTTTGGGGTTTTAATCATTTAAATAATTTTAATTATAAACTTTAAAGGCCTTAAAAAGTTTTAAAAAATTAAAAACCTCAAACCTTTAAATTTTCCCCAATTTTAAAAAAAATCAAAAAATAAATTTATTTTTTATTTAAATTTGAGGTTTTAAAAATTTTTAAAAAATTTTTTTTCAGAAAAATAATTTTCAAACTCTAAAGTTTTTCCCAAAACAATTTTAAAAATTTTTTTATTTTGAATTTTTTAAAATTTAAAATTTTTTATTTTTTAAATTTTTAAACCAAAAAATTTTTAAAAGAAATTTAATGAATTTTAATTTGACCCAAATTTGGGAAATTAAATATCTTTATAATTAAAAATTTACTTTAAATTTGGGGAAAAATTTCAAATTAAATCCTTAAAATTTTAAATAAACAACAGTTTTTAAAATAAATTTTTTATTAAATTTTTTAAATCCCAATTTATTTTAAAATTTTAAAATCGAAAATAAATTTAAAATTAAAAGGAAATTTTTATTTAAAAATTTTAAAATTGGAAAATTTTTTAAAAATGGAAAAATTTATTATAAATTTAAAAGGTGATTTGGGAGGGGTTTTTTTTTAAAAATTTAGGGAAAAATTTTAAAGGGGGCTTTTTTTGGGAAATTTAAAAATTAAAAATTTTTTAAGAATTATGGGTTTTTTAATTTTAAAATTTAAAACCCAATTTTAAATTAAATGGGTTTATTTAATTTAAAAATAAAACCCAAATTTTTAGCCTTTTTTTTTAAAATAAAAGTTTTGTTTCCCAATTTTTTTCAAAATTTTTTTTTTAAAAAATTTTTATTTTTTTAACTAAATAAAATTAATAGGTTAATTTTCGGTTTGTTATCAAAATTTAGATAAATTTCATTTTTATATTGCTTTGTTCCAAATTTTAAATTTTTAAGGATTCTGAAATTATCGTTTTAATTCTATTTTTTCCCCTATAAGGTTTTTAGGAATATTTTTGAAAATTTTAATTAAATGTATATGCTTTTGCTTTATTAAATTACATTTAATAATGAAGCAGAATTTCGATATTAAGTACAAATTTAAGGTTTTAAGTAAACACGTTATTTTAAGTTTAATTTTTAATTGATATTTTTTTAAATTTTTAAATTAAATTGTATATCTTTTAATTAATGGTAAATAAAATAAATTTTTATATTAAATTGTGGTTAAGAATTTTTATAAATAATTTAATTTTGGGAAATTGGCCCAACGGTGAAAATTAATAAATAATAATTTAAAAGCTGTCATTAGGGATTTTTACTAATTAAATAAAAACGTTTTATGACATTCAATTATTCCTCATACTATAAGTGTAGAACCATTCAAAATGGATTAAAAACGTATTAAATCAATTTTTATATTTGTAAAATATTTCAATAAAATAGAAAATTTTAATGAAATTTAGAAATTATCTTTTTAATAAATGTTGAAATTAAGGCTGATTTTTTAATTAAATTATCCCCTTTTTTAAATTTTTAAAAATACATTTTTAAATTATTTTTAAAAAATCAGGGTTTTATAAAATATTCTTATATCCAAATTTTAAAATTTAAAAAGGGATGTTCGTTTCTTAAACAATTAAGGCCTTAAAGGAGTTTAATTTAAAATTGCCGAATTGATTAAACCATTATCAAAGTTTCCTAACTATCTTTAAAATGTTTGAAATTAACCTGTTTTCAACAAATTAACTCCTAATCTTTGCCTATATCAGTGTATAGAATGAATTTCGCGAATTTATAGTCGTCAACTCGTGCACTTAATACGAATATTTAAAATTAGATCGCTAGTATATTGATAGATATCCATTAAGTTGATGAGATTGAAATTCTGACATTTTAAGAATGAGTATTTATTTTTTCTCTGAATGGCATTCGAATGCAGATTATATCAATCGTTTAGAAGAATTGTCTCTCTAACTTTATATTATCTGAACTGATAAATTTTCGACTTGAAAAAACATTAGTAGCATTTACTAAAACAATGAAATTCTATTATAAACTTAATATCTAACAGCCTACGGTAATATATGAGGTATTCAATACGTCTCACTTGATTTAAATAGAAATTTTAAGAATCTATAGACGTTACATGTTTAAAATATAGGTATTTGACAATTACTTATAATTGCACAATTACTTAAACAGCTGAAGTAATTCCGAACATTCATATAGAATAAAAATATTATTGCTGAATTATATATCGAAATTTAAATGTGAAATATGTAAAAGTAAAATTCATAATTAAAATGTTTATACTTAGTAATGAAGCAAAGATTTACCTAGTATTATTCTTCAAATGAGTAAACTTTTAAATTTACGAGTATTGTAGTATTTCAGTGAATTTTTATGAATTATATTTTATTTCGGTTAATACTTTGAATATTTATACAAATTATATCTATTACTAATCTAAAATAGAGTATAATTAATTCTGATAATTAAATGATTAAATTTCTTTTCTTTATGGTTCGACTAATAATATTGTTATACATATGCGAATGTATCCTTAATTCTTTTATTAAAATTCATTCGAGTTTTCAATTAATAATTGATATTTACTTAATCTGAGAAATTATTAGATTTATCATTGATTAAAATTTTTAAAGATTGTAGAGTCCTTAAGTTATTCGTGTAATGTCATATCTAGATTATGAGATTTAGTTAATATATTTAAATTTAGTTAAAATAAGTCTGATTAATGCACTACAATAAAGTTACTGAACTTTATATTTTCAATTATGATTATACAGTATAAAGATTTAAATAATACGTTAGATGAAATTAAAATTAGATTATACATGTAGAAGTAGAATGTATGAATATTTAAGAAGTAAATTTAAAGATATGTAAAATCTTTTATCTTTAAATGATATTTTAATACATGTTAAGTTTCCTTTAAAGTATTCTTAAAAGCATAATTATCTAAAAAGCTTGGAGTAATATTAATTGTAAGCGATATGATCGATTATATAAGGAATTTGAATTTGCATTGTCCTTCGAAGTTACGGTCCGAAAAATGCTACAAATCATATTTACAAACTGCGTTATTAATGTAAAACTTTATAATTTAAAAACTTATAATAATAAATTTTCATATTTTAATTTATTAAATTTCAATGATTAAGTATTATATTTTGTTTTATTCATTTTAGGTATTTCAAAATTTATTAGTAATGTTTAAATCAGTAAAGATTTAATGTAAAGCTTTACTAATATTTTAAAACTGACATACCGGATTTAATCTCTGAATTATTTACTTAAGTATATCATTTTAAAATCATTTTAAAAATAAGTCTATTTCGAAAGAATATAATTTAAAAAATTAATTAAGTTAAAATTTATTTTTTAACTTAAAATTATATTAAAATTATTATTTCAATACTAATCGAAATAAGTATTTTTTAAATTTAAGTATTTTACGATATTTTGGAATATTTTCATTCTAAATTATACTTTTAAAGTTGTAGATTCTTATATGTTGTATAATATTATGTTATCATCAAGTGTATCGAAAATATAGTTAGTACATTCAATGCAATATAAAACCATAATTGTCATTTATTTACGAATTTTGTATAAATATTGTCGATAATGAAATTCAAATAATTTTATGTAAATTTATTTTCAATAGGGTACATTATAATTTATTAAAAGTACAAGTAGTTAATTTTACTAATACATTAAATTTTATAAATTTGATTTTCATTAAAAATAAATTTTTACTTATTAAGGATTATTGTTCAGAAAATTAATGTTATTTATTAGGAACCTGAAATCTCAAATACAATTTAATCTTTATTAAAGTACGTCTAAATTGTATTTTATTTTTACGAAACAACTTTATAAATCAATTGTAAATTAATATTTAAGATGAATTTTAGATGTACATCACATCTATATGCGATAGGAAATATTACAACGATTTATATAAAATCGTACTTCAAGTGCATACGGATTTCAGTAGAAAAATGTATGAATATGTCATTAATAATCTAATTTTTTAAATTTGATTCCTTTTAATTTGATAATAATTTTAGTGATTTCCTAAATAAACTTGTAAATTGTTCATTAGAAAAACTGGATGATGGACTTTATAGGATCTTAGTGCATTCTCGAAATGAATGTTAATGTTTAGCTTTATCTGAACAAATGTAATGAATATCATTCATCATTTATTAGGAAACTTCATTTTACTAAAACATATTCAATTTAGCGTAATTAAAATTTTTATATTTCTAACTCTTGTTATTACAATTGATTTAAATTCACATTAACAATATAATTCGCATGATGTTGAATGTTAGGTACTGTTCATGAAATATTAAAGTGCTATCTGAAGTTTTTAAACATCTAATAAAGATTAAAAGCATTCAATTGTAGACATTTTAAGAATACATAAAGTATTATTTAATAATAAATCAGAATTGTAAAACTATGTCGAATTTAGAATTATGTAAAATAAATTGAAATTAAATTAAAACGTTTTAGTAAATAATCGTTTAGAGGAAAAAATTTCAATAATTTATATATGTAAAGGTATTATTTATTCACATACTTTTATAACGAAATTTAAACTTCTAAACAATATTAAGACAGTCAATTATGGATTTATATTCGAAATATTAACATTATAAAGAATTTTTAGGAATCTATCTAATACGAACTTAAATTAAACGAAAATTTGATATAAGATGTCTTAAGTGTTTTGAATGTGACTTATTTATTTTTATAGTACTAAAATTAGACTAATTAAATTTATTATTTAGAATTTACAGAAAGTTCTTACCTGATAATAACTGTGCTGTTTATTAATATTCGTATTCACGATTATCTAAATTTGAACGTTAATAATCTATTTATTCGAATTTTAATTAATAATATTTAATATTCAAATGCAATTAGTTTTTTTGAAATAGATATAACTGAAGCAAGTTATAAAGTATTTGATAAATTATTATAATTAATGTTTTGATTACGAACTTTAGCAATTTAATTCGTAACTTGTATTATTAAAGAGTCTTATGTATTTTATTTTAACAGACTCATAATTAGTATGATAGCATTTATCCAAAAAATTAAAGCATAAATTCGCACAGAATAAACAATGATTTATAGTATATATTTGATTAGTCTTACGTAAATGACTTCAATAATTAATTCACGTTAGATTTTTATATTAGAAACTGCTTTAATTCTTTCTTTAAATTCTAATTACTTTATTAATTTTTAGTCATCGAAAATTAGTTAAATTTGATACATAAATAATTTAAGTTAGTTTAATATCGATAAATTATTCAGTTTATTTACCTTTATAATTAAATATACTAATTAAATTAAATCATTAACTGTAACTAATTTATTGAACCCATATTTCTATTTTTAATTCAAGTCAAACAATTAAATTCTTATTGATTAAGTTCAATCGTTGACATGATCTATTCTTTAGATTTCTTTTGTTTTATTCGTTAAATTATTATTCAATAATTTGTATACACTATCACCAATTTAACATAAAACGAATTCTTTTTCTTGCGAACTGTCTTTCGCGAGTGCCCCAGACTATAGGTAAATATCAATTCACTTTTATATAGAAATATTGCTTTGGAATTTTATTCGTTAATTTTTAGGTATAATCGATTAAAAGTGGTCGGAGGTGGTACACATTCAACTTACATAGTCACTCCATTAATTATTTGAAAGGGCGAATTTTCCCTACACTTTTTAAAAATAGAATTAATACATCCATCGATTGATTACCTATAATTTTCTTTGCAACTTGATAGGTTTGAAATTTGTCGAGACCGATCGATGTAGCAAAGATTTTTCATTGCAGTATCGAGTTAAGTGAATTAATTGTAAGAACGTATATCGCGTCATGTGAAAATTTGATGTTTAAATTAAGTAACGATTTCCGTTTTTTTTTTATTGTTGCCGTAACTTTAACGGCACGAATTGCTGTATGTCCGATAACGAATAGAAAGCATCCGATTTAAACGGGGTCGGAAATGTTTTATAGACGATCCTCTAGTAATCGATCTTTATTTTTAAGGCACTTCAGGGTTTTAACGAGCGGAATGAAAATTTGAAGTAGTTAATTTTCTTCGACGCTTTTCGCATCAAGTAGTTGGCGAAGTCACAAGGGTAAACTCTTTTTTTGAAGTAAGATCAAGTGTGTAACCATATTTGTTTTTGTGACATTTTTCCTCTCGCCCCATTGTTTTCTTACAACTTTTATTAAATTTCGTGTTAGTTGTTGCTACTTATATTGTTATAAAAGAGAAAGAAAAATTTCTCAACTTTATTCGACAGTATATCCATAAAGTGCTTTCTTAAAACAGATTATCAATCAACGGGATCGTAAATCTATTATTATTTAAACGGACACGAAAATGTCTTAAAGCGTTTTTGTAGAACATCTAAATGGTGATACGATTGATATATCTTTACAATAATAAAATTAGCAATGGTGTTCGTTCAGTTCATCTTGCCAGTATAGTTTGAGTTTGTTTTATGAGCGTATTATATATTTCATTTTAATAGTTATTTAATAATTAAATTTATTTATTAATTACATGAAATTTATTGAATTAATTATGGACGAAATTTTTCTTTTTTTATTTAACGTTTTATATTCGCTATTTAAAAATGATAATATTATTTAAATGTTAGTTTGCAAATTAATTATTTTGGACTGCATTTATTTAGTCTATTAATTTGATGGTCCACGAAAACACGCTGTCACTATTGGGACTGATGATTAGAATGTTTTGGGGTAGCCGTCACTCGAGGCTGGTGTGGATCTCTGTATGGCCTAATTGTTGTATGTTCGGATTGTCGTTACGCGGCGACTTAGTGAAAAAGTTTTTGGATATCATCCCGTTGATGTGGTCTCTTATTGTACTTATTCCGAGTTCGTCATGAATTTGTTGGATTCTGGTAAACCAGGGATCGTTTACAGTGATGTGAAGGAACTTGTTCTGAAACACTTGGATTTTGTTTTTGTTTCGTTTTGAAATTATGCTCCGCACTGGGCAAGCATAAGTGATGGTATTATATTATATTATATTATATTATATTATATTATATTATATTATATTATATTATATTATATTATATTATATTAATTATATTATATTATATTATATTATATTATATTATATTATATTAATTAATATTATATTATATTATATTATATTATATTATATTATATTTATTATATTATATTATATTATATTATATTATATTATATTTATTATATTATATTATATTATATTATATTTATTATATTATATTATATTATATTATATTATATTATATTATATTATATTATATTAATTATATTTATTATATTATATTATATTATATTATATTTATTATATTATATTATATATATTATAATTATATTATATTATATTATATTATATTATATTATATTATAAATTATATTATATTATATTAATTATATTATATTATATTATATTATATTATATTATATTATATTATATTTATTAATTATATTATATTATATATTATATTATATTAATTAATTATATTATATTAATTATATTTAATTATATTATAAACTTATACTTTACTAAAATATATAGTTACCTCTTTAACTTAACATGGTATAATCACGATCACCATGTCCTATTATCTCAATAATTATACTTATACAATTGTGCGTGATGTATGTACGATTATAGTTGAACGCACATCGCTTTATTATGGACAACCAATATACAATATTTACTCACATATTTATTTCTCACGTGTCGCATGTGTCCGCACCTTTAACCGTGCATATCCGAGTTTCGGTTTATAGTTGACGTGTTAAGTCTATTAATAGTAATAGACGATATCTACAGCTCTTTTGAGAATTAACATCTTGATTGTTTATAATTGTTTGTATGGTTTCGGATACGTCTAGTATAAATATTTTTACGGTACATTTGCTGACGTTTAGTGGAAGAAATTAAATGACCTAATTTGAGTAAATCATGCCGAAAATTTTCTTTTTACTTTACGACTATATTTTAAGAGTATATTTAACAGTTCGCGTGTTTTTTTTAGGTAAGTTATGTTGAGGTTTAATTGTAATTTAGCTGAATAACTTTCTCATCTCATGAAAATTTAGTACGGTCTTTGTTGACGTGCATAAACGAATTCGGTCAAATCGAGGACGTGAAACTATGTTTAAAAAAGCGAAGCTTATGAATGAAGAAAATTGATGATGTAATAACTTTGGTAGAATGAAGGCGCCTTCGAAAAATCAACAATCGGATTATTTCACTTTTTTGATTAATTTTCGGTTTTTGTTGTGTAGTAGATAACGCATTCAAATTTTACAGTTAGTGATGGTTATAAATCTTTTTAAAACATTGAGGGGTTAAGTAGTTCGACTGTTGTAAATTGCTTTTAAGGGATTTCGGATAATGTATCTATTATTTATAAAATATATGACTATTCCACTTAGTAAATATGTTCGACAAATCTAATTATTTATTGTTGAAAACCCTGAATATTTTGAAGAGACATTTTATAGAGTTTTTCGCCTTAAATAATGCTTTTCTAATTTTATATTTAATAAAATTTAAATCATTTAAACAAATAATTAGTAGGTATGAAAGGGGAAATATTTTTGAATTTTACTAATTAATTATTGTGAAAATTGAAATGGAATTTTTCGATTTTACTATTCGATTTTACTAAGTATTTAGGAATTCAATTTTTGAACCATCTCGTATCTATCTTAATGCAGAGTAGACTCAATAAGTTTGTAGGTAAGTACAGTAGAACCTCTATTATCAGTGTTATATGGGGGGGGGGGGCAGCACAGCCGGAAGATAAATTACATGGATACTCGAATAAATTAATAAAATATAATAAAACGACAATTACAAAACGAAAATATGTTTACGTGATTTCTGCTTTTGGATACGATAACGTAGACTGCTTTCTGTTGATTACATCAGAACACTTTACATCCCACTTTATTTTTGACGACTACTATAAACATTCAACGGTTGGTAGTTCAAATCTCCCCGCAACCATGAATATTTGTAAATTTTATTTAAAAAACAAAAGGAAAAGCAGCGGTACCTACATCACACGATCAGCACCAAACAAGTGCTGGATATGATCAGCACTCTGGTAAATAAACTCCTTGGGAACACTATTTCCCCCACATACCGATGCCATTGCAATAATAAAAATCTGCGACTAATGGGCTAAATTCCTCGAGCCATATGTAAGTAGCAAAAAATTGAACTGCTCGAGCGCGAAAATTTATAACATACAAATAAATGAATAGATCGATAAACATCGTTTCTTTTAAGCATTCATTTCAGATAAATGACATATCGCGTTAAATGAAACTCGATAACTACGTTCTCTTTGAACCCCCGAAGCCAAGAACACCTGATTCTATCGGTAAACCTATCTGGCTCCGCGCGAAAGCAATCCCAGCATCAATTAATCTATACAACTACAACAATCTTATTTTATAATTAGTTTCATTACTTACTGAGTCTAGACAGTTTGAAGGCATCAGCTGTGTTGATAACGTCGACGTAAGCTTGAAGCTCGAAACGTCGAGCAGTCACGTTTTGATTATGAGTGAGCATTGCAAATTTGAAAGCCGTTTGAACTTCATCGGTTCCTTGTTCGAATATCGCCCCTGTGAACAGAACCTAATTAGTATTCAAAATAGGTAACTTGGAAACTAGTTAGTTAATGCCAGTTATTAAAGCTAATTTGGCGTTCTAGTTAGCTAAAGTTTTTATTCTTATTTTTCATCGAGTTGCATATTTCTGACATTTAGAAAAACTCAATTAAGGAATGTTTTATCTAAAGTTACGTAAGTGGGCTGGTCGAAACGAAGTGGCTTTGTTGTTAAAACAAAATACTTCAAAGCAACGTGTGTACAAGTATCCTTAGAAGTTGGATAACACATATCACAATCAAAAGCGTAACATGACTCCAGGGTTTTGTCGATACACAGTATCTACTTTATTATTTTTTTTTGAACGAAAACAAATATCTGCGTTACAGAATTTTGCATTTTAACTTTACAAACATTTTTTCAGTCTACGAAACGAACCGAAAAATAGGCATTTATTAATTACGTTTATTTTTCATCATAATTATATTATTTTATCAAGTATTTTTTATTTCTTGATGTTTGTTTTATTTAATTTACTTATATATATACACGTACGTCTCCAATGCACGAGATACTGTATTAAACAAATATCAATCAAATCATGAGGAAATCACAATAAATATTTAATAAAATGTGTATGATGTTATGATCAATCAAATTTGAATGAATTGCGTATCATTTAGTTATTTTACATATAATTGTTACAACCTTACAACTACACAATATCCAATTTACTAAAATGTTTGTGCAAAATCAACAATTTATTTTTAATATTTCATGTTCTATACAGAGGGACAACGTTTACATTTTTTTTTAAGATAGATATAAGTAATATAACTAAACTTTTCAAAATATATGAAGTTTAAAACAATAGAGTACTTTTCTGTATCTCTATTTTGTTGCAACTTTATTTGATTTACGTTTTTCTGCCGAAACGGCAGGGATATTTGTCATTGAGTTTACAAAAAGCAGTTTCATTTCATAGGTGCTTTAAACATCTTGAAAACAAAGCAATTGAACTTAGCTAAATTGTCGATATCCTTCAGTATGTGTATCTATTGAATTTTTTAGTGAAATAGAGGAACGTATTCATTTTAATTTTAAAATACTCGCGACAGCTCTCGCCGAATACTTTCGAAAAAATGCGAAAATGTTTGACGAATTACGTTTGCAGTTTTGCAATATTCTAAAACCGTAGAAAACCTGAATCGATAACATCAAAGAAATATATTGTATAGAATTTGGCGGGTGCGATATTTGTGAGAATAAAGTCTTCGGGGATAAATTCGTAAAATATTTCTCGGACATATTTATGTTAGTTTGTGATGAAGGAAACGCCGGAAATAAGTATCAAACGTTATTGCTCCCAAAACAATTTTTTATGCGAAAACTCTTCATATATTTTCTCGGGAACTTCACGGGCTCTTGCTATTTTTAATTTCGGTTTGGACAGTGGAAAGCGTTCGAATTGTCTTTTTTTTTTAGCGAACGTCGGGGTAAAGGTCGTTACGTTTATTATGGGCGGTTTATTTGAATCTGGGTTAAAGCTATTAACCTTTACCTTAATTTTTAAAGTTACATTTCAGGAAATTGCAAAATATGAATTTGCGTTGTTGCGGTGCCATTAAGCCTACTAATATATAAACAATTGCTTATGTTCGAGTGAAATTTGAATTGAAGTTTAGATTGTAAAAAGGATCAGAGTAGAGTTAACATTTAAAGAAAATTTTTGGACGTGTAAATTTTAATTTTCCAAGATATAGCCAAAATAGTTCTCAGCCTTGTGCGACGAAGCTCGGTTAATTAATTCGAAAGCTTAGGATACGCGAATCATTTTTGTTTTGACTACCCTATTAATGTAATTTTTTGAAGTTTGCGGTAGTTGCAGTTTCAAAAAAGGATATTTTACATGTTAAATATCATATTGACATGGCTCCTATAGTTTTACTTTATCCGAAAAAATAATTAGAATAATTGTCTGGGATTCTCTGTATCTCTTATTTATTTATGTATGATTTTCTCGAATATGGTTCATTTTATCGAAATTAAACAAGAGTACGTTTTTTGTCTTGAAATGTCCGGAAAATCCGAAAATGTCCTTAAAAATTTAAAAACCTCTGAAAACTTTTGAGATTAGAAAGGTTATGGGTAGTGCACTCCTGGCTTGTCTGAGGTGATATCATAAAAACCCATTACACGGTTTTAAAGACCTTTATTCATTACGTAAGTATACCAAAAATTATTAAATTCCAACGAAAAATAAAAATGTTATTTAAAAAAATTGATTTTTATTTTTCAACTTTGGGGACGAATATCTCGACAGGGGAGCGCTGAAGGAAAGAAATTTATAGGAACATTTTGACGTGGTTTATTTTATACGCTCCCGAGAGATTTGAAATAAAATATTCTAATCTGTGAAATTGCTTTGAATTTTGGATGTAAGTACAATAATTGTTAATTATTACAATAATTACAATAAGTGTAAACATTTTGAGCTGTAAATCTGAAAATAATACAACTTACTGTTGGAAAATAAATGTAATGTATACATAGATATTTGTATACTAATATCGATCAAATCTTGAAAAAATAAAAACATTTAATAAAGTATGCATGGTGGCATTTGTATCACAAATTTAAAAATTTGCCCTACATATTTTGAATTTTATAGGTGTTATTATTAATAATTTTCTTGTTATTAATAATTTACTATATACATAAATGTGTATATCGTTAAATTTCTATTATGCATCGAGTATTGTTTAAAATAATAATAATTTTTATACTAAAAATATCAATTTATTCAAAATCAATCGGAGAATTAATATTGTTCTTAGAATAAAGGCAAAAGTCGTTTACAAGAACAAATTATAAATAAACTACTTATATAGGGGTACACACCCATCTTTAAACGAAGTAATTTCCGATTTAAATTCGTTTAAAATTACAAACGTATTTTAAAAATAATTTTTATATGTTATAACACGATAAATTTTCGAATGTACTGGTTATTACGAATTCCACAAGAAATACAAAGAACTTAAGTTGGAAAAGAATCGAACTTATCGGTCGCACTTTAATAGAACAAGGACGAGAGATTTGTTTTTAAAAATTCTTCCACAAGTGGCGCGATGAAGCTCAGGTGTTTCTGTGACAGAATAAATCGGGTTACGACTCGTGTTTGAGTTAGTCTAGCGGTTGCGGTCATTGTGTCTTCGTGATATAGAAATTGATATCTGATGGTGTTTTATATGATGCCTTTTCGTCGTGCGGTAGACTTTTAATGGCCCGATTTTTAAGACATGTAAATGTTGATCGGTTTGGTTTGGTACTTCTTTGTTGTTGGGCGGCGCCAGCGTTGGAAGTTTTTAAGGTAATGATTTTTGAATATAAATTAACTTTATAATTTAAATAATTGCTTTTGAACAATATTGTGTAATTAATGAACAATCGCAAGCGCAGCAATTTTAATAGTAACGTTTAGAAATTTCCGGCACGTTTCCGAAATAGGTACCACGTATTAGTTGTTACAGTTTTTTAAATGTAGGTACATATATTTGTGTAGGAATATAATTAAAGTTTGATAAAATATTCTCGGAACTATACCTATGTGTATATAGTTATTTTTATTTTACATTACCTAATATAGAGAATTGTGGCCTTCAAAAGCGATTTTTATTAGGTATCCTCAAATATGTACGTTCATACTGAAAATAGTGCCGTTTTTGTATAATTTAATTTTTGAACTTCTGAAGGGAAATTTAAATGGATTACACTTAAAAAAATATTGTACATAATATTAATGAACGCCAGTTATTGACTTTTTGATCATTGATACAATGAAAAGTTCATTAATACTACTAATCGCATTGAAGAAAATAAGTGCCTAATTATGCAATTAAAACGATCGTTGTATTTACGAATCATTTATAATTTTTTACCTAATAACTTTCTTCATACCTACAATGAAAATTTTTATCGAAATGACGAATTTTTCGTTACTTTTTAAGAGTTATCTAATGTACGTACATTGGACGCGTTACATCGGATTTTTTTTTGAGTGTACCTACTATAATTTTAGACACATTTGAACTTTATGCCCACATATAATTTGCCCAATCTATTTAGCAGACATAAACAAATGCATGAGAAGTGAATGCACGATCAAGGTGGTGCCTTACGAAATAACAACATGTAGACGGGATCTGATCTAATCAAGATTGGGAATGTTCTACGAGATATGTAAAAATATGTATAAAACGTAAATTAATGTCTTGAATACGATCAAAAACGCTTAGAATTTCGCCTGTATATATGAACAGCCAATTGCATTCAAACCACGAGTTGATCATTCACGTTACATGCAGTAAAGCTTGTTTATGTCTTCTACATAGCCTGGATGTATTTAGAATAAAAATAATGCCATTTTGATATTATTTTCTAATTCAAATAAACTCTCTTTAGTACTTGGGGCGCGTTATAATACAGGGTGTTTAGGAAATAATTGGTAATCTATCGAGGGCGTACAGAACACGTCAAAATTAAACCCTAAGTTCCTATAAAAAAAAAATTCCCACGACGCCCCCCTGCATATATCCCCTGATATATTCACTCCCAAAGTTGAGAGATAAAAATCAATTTATTTAAATAACACTTTCATTTTTTCATTGAGGTTTAAAATGAAGGTTTTCAGAACAATCTAATAGATTGTTGATACCAGCTCGGAGGAAGCGAAGGTACACCTACCTCTTAACTTTACTAATTGTAATTTCTTCGAGGGACTAATTTTCAAAATTTTCGACTTTATTTTCGAATTTTCCAAACATTCATAGAATTTATTAGAAAAGCAATCGAAATTTGATTATTTGTAGCTATTATATACTGCTACGCACGCCGAATAGCGGAGAAGGGTTATTATACAGTAGAGTAGATATTTCGAAATGAGTCTGACGTTTATTGTGGTTAGTATGAAATATTCATATAATATACATAGGTACCTCTAAAATTTCATGCTTGTACCACAAAGTGCAATGCAAAGTGCACTTACAATATTAAAAGCTAGACTAACACTGCACCATTTACCTTTTAACAATAAATATGATTTTCTCGAATGCGATTCATTTTATCGAAAGTAGACAAGAGTACTTTTTTTATCTTGAAATTTTTGGAGAATCCGAAGATGAAATTAAAAATTAATCCCCTGGATAATTGTAATTAGTGAAATTATAATATATGTAGTCTATCCTTTTCTCCTCTGAGGTGGTATCAAAAATTTATTGATTTTTATCTCTCACCTTTAGGTGATAAAATTTCAACAGGGAAGCGTCGGCGTCGCGTCGCCCTCGTAGGAACAAAGTTTATAGGAACTTAAAAGTTTTATTTTGACGTAGCTGTTTTATACGTTTTCGGAATATTTCCCATCATTTATTAGATACCCTGTATTATAACGAGTACTAAAGTGGGTTTATTTTGAATTATAGGGTAATTTAGAAACTGGCCTGACGCTTATTGTGATTAGTATGCGGTTAGTACCTATATCCCTAAAATTCCATGTTTGTATCACAAAGTGCAGAGTTTATTCACGCCTATTTTTGTTTTTTTATAAACATCGATTTGTTAGTTTTTTCCCAACTTTACAATCAACATAATATTCAAGTGAAAGAGAATACTTATATATTTTTTTCAAGCTATTGATTACAAAATTACAAGATGTGTAGGTACCTATATATGTCATCTACGGTTCGTTATCGAATAAACTTTCAAGAGTGAAGTTTCCAAAATTGTTTATAGGTAGACTTTATTGCCTTCTCTGAAATTTCAGTAATATAGGTAATGTTGCATGATTAATTAGTCTTTCTCTACCAATTAATATTTTATGTAAACTTCGTGGTTATATCAGTACCGCAAATTTAATATTCTTGAACATATCATTTTACGGTTATAATAGTAGGTATGCTTTTTGCTCATGTAATTAAAATTACATTTAGACATCGAATGAAGTCAGAATTAATTTCCGTTATTAAGAATACCAATAAAGAGTTTTTAAGTAAACAACTGACTGTATTATTCGAAAGTTGAATTTTTATACTGATATTTTTTTTCTAAATTCCCTTAATATTTATTGTACTATCTTTCTTAATTTATGAGCTAAATCAGCAAAAATAAAAGTCATTTTATATTAAAATGTGGGTAAGGAATTCGATTCTATCGAAATAATTTTAATTGGGGCAATAATTTGGCCCAAACAGGGTGAAAAATGTGACTAAATACATAATTTACAAAAGCGGTGGTCATGTGAGGTGACGTTTTATACTGAATTAAGGTCAATAAAACGTTTTATGACATTCAAATTACTCTCCGATGCATACTATAAGTGTAGTAACCATTTCCAAAAATGGTAGTTAAAAACGCTACTTAATCTCATTTTACTTTTGTCGATATTTTGTAAAATATTGATCGAATTAAGACAATCAGTAAATTTAATTATTTTAATGGTGACAATTTATGATGGTTTTTCTAAAAAGACTTGACCGCGCGCGAGCATCGGTATCGAATTTTCATGTAATATGTCGCAAAACTCCGTTTTTTTTTTAAATTTTTTTCGAAAGAAATACATCTTTTGAAAAATTACATTTACTAGAAAAATATTTTCAAGAGCGTTTTTATATTAAAAAAAAATTATTACTTTTTCCAGATTATCTCGAAAACGGTGTATTTTATCAAAAATTATAAAGATAGATGTTTGATAGAGAATTGTATGGTGCTTCTAAAACATACGAGGCGCGTTTTTTAAGTAAGTACCGTTTTGGAATTAAAAAAAGACGTGCAAAGATATCGCAATAATTTTATTTTTACATGAAAGCCTGTACCTTAATCTACTTTTCTACATAATTTCCGTGAATATTGAGGCACTTGTCATAACGTGGCACCAGTTTTTGAATACCCTCCTCATAAAATTCTGCCGCCTGACTTGTTAACCACTGTATCACAAATGTTTTGACTTCGTTATCGTCTTGAAGATGCTGACCATCCAGGTGTTTCTTCAAGTGCAGGAACAAATGGTAGTCGCTGGGCGCCAGATCAGGGCTGTATGGAGGATGATCTAGAGTTTCCCATTTAAAAGATTTGATGAGATCTTTGGTCCGATCATGTGCACAGTTTTTGGGACAGAAAAGGAGTATTGCTAGTGGAGTTTCTGCCTCGTAATGAGACAATCAATGCAGCGTCTTATTGTGAGACATTGAACAATCTGCGTCGTGCAATCCAGAACAAAAGACATGGCAAGTTGAGTAAGGGTATCGTTTTGCTGCATGACAATGCCCGTCCACATGTGGCTAATCGGACCAAAGATCTCATCAAATCTTTTAAATGGGAAACTCTAGATCATCCTCCATACAGCTGATCTGGCGCCCAGCGACTACCATTTGTTCCTGCACTTGAAGAAACACCTGGGTGGTCAGCATCTTCAAGACGATAACGAAGTCAAAACATTTGTGATACAGTGGTTAACAAGTCAGGCGGCAGAATTTTATGAGGAGGGTATTCAAAACTGGTGCCACGTTATGACAAGTACCTCAATATTCACGGAAATTATGTAGAAAAGTAGATTAAGGTACAGCTTTGTTTTATGCATCTTTCGTAAAAACGATTACTACCTGTTTGACATCGTCAATTGCCATAGATGCTGATTAATTTGTAAATTGTTAAGGAATCGTTAAACAATGCATTCGAGAATTCGACAATGGTTCGATAGCGATACAAAGCCAATAACTGAACAGACTTCATATAAAATCGTTTCTAGTGCAAACGAATGTTTGCAGTTTAGAAGAAAGTGACAGAAAGAAAAATTGTCACGCAACGTAATTTAGTTTTTCAAAGTCGTAAATCTTTTTATTCGTAATATTTTTAGATTAAGAGTAATTTTACCTAGAACTGAATAGTTTATAGTGGCGCAATTTCGATTTTCATTTCAGAAAGAAAACATTAGGGATATTGTATTGCCGCAGAAGCATAAATCCTTATTATTCTTTTACGCGAACTCTAAAAATCAGAACGCAAAATCGCCGACCATTTATTCTGATATTCGTCTTTTGGCTTTTATTCTTTCGAAATACACGAACACCTGTCAGCGATTCCATGAAATACATGATCTTTTATTAGACGCATACATTGCACGAAATGTAAGCTCACATTTGAATTCATGTTGAGGTGTAAGAATTTCTTTTTATTTCATTGCAAACGGTTCCTTCTATATGAGGTAATTTTCCGAGTAAGATGTCTTTATTAAAGACACTGATACTTCGCTGGAGGTTTTCCACTTCGTTTAGAATTTAGTTAGAAGAATTAAAGTGTTCTGACGTCTAATGCGAATAAAATAAAGTGCGATATCTGTCAGGATTTCGCGAGATTTCTTAAAATAAAGGAAAGTAATGCGGACATGTGGTTAATAAATCACGAGAAAGCTACAAAAACAGTGACTATTTTTGGACATTATGTAAAATATGAAGATTTTATGACAAATAACATACGAGTATAGAAAGTAGATAGAATTGTAAGGATATACGTTGTAGACGTAAAATGTTTGGAATTACTTTAAAAACTAATTTACGAAAGAAAATCCGCCCGTTTCTTTTATCTTGTAAAACTGAGCTCTTTGTCACTTTTTTTTTTAAATCAGCGACCGTCAAGTTGCACTCAAAGTATTTTTTCCCTTTTTTTACAAAGTTTCAGGAAAAGCGAGTAATATTCGTTCTCCCTTAAAGCGAAAAACTTGGAGTAAAGTGGTTATACGGCGCGCAACTGATTATATTTACGATATCGCATTCCGTCTAGTCGTGAAAATTCGAATTTTCTCCAAAAACCAAATGCATTAACGCAAATCCGTTTACCTATTTTTTTTTGCTTCGGAATGTGAAATGCCGCGAATGTCTAATCGATAAACTTCTGACGAAACAAACTCTATTAAAAATAAAAACATTTTATGTGTAGAGACAAAACGGTTTGAATAAATTTTCAAGGATGGCATTTAAGTTTTAGTTTCTAGAGCATTTTTGTGTCCTTGCATCATCGTTATGAATTGTTATCTCGAGTAAATTTATTATTTATACTAGTACCTGTTGATTAGGTAAAGTTGTAAAAAAAGTAGCCGAAACTAAAGATTTAATTTTAAACTGTAAACATACATATGATTTACATATGCATGATATTTGGGTTTGCAATCCTCTTATCAATCAATTTTGTAAACATACGCTTATTATGAAATTAAAAGGTCATTCGCCGATAATCGGAGTCTTTATTTGCAGCAAAATAATCTAAACATTTCAAGAAGTTTGTACAGTTACGATTAAAAAAAATATTTTTATTATAGTTATTATTTTATAAATACTTAATCGAGAAATAAGTACTTGCTTACATTTAATATAATATTTTCCACCAGGTAATAAGTATATAATTTTTTTTTGACCTGACCTTTCTTCTTTTTTTTAAATTTAATTTACTTTTTTTTGTTATTTAGTTGTTACACGAATATAGCTTATTTCGGGGGTTGTAAATCTGTTTATTGTTATCAACAGTATTAATAACAAAAATTAAATAATGTTGAGTACTGATTTGAATTTGAAAATGGAACCCATCAAATTAGTTTTTCATTTTCAATGTCTACCTTATTTTTTTTTATTAATTATTATACCTAAAATATTACAAGTTAAAATCAAGTTGATGTAAAACTAATTTTATGTTAACATTAGTACCGCATTATAATTATACCGTATTCGTTCGTTATTACAAAAAGTGATCAAAACAAGACGTAGGAAAATGTAATATTTTATTACCTAATTCAGGATTACAGATTTGGTTCGGAAAATTTACAGGGGTTTTTCCACTTACTAGAGTCCGTGTTCTACAGATTTCTTTTATGCGTGTTCATTAGTGCTTGTAGTCGTCGCTTAAAGCTCCATTTAGTTCAAACAAATTTGTTTTTAAAGTAGGCAACCAACTGCACGAAATTCTCGTAACAGCAATAAAAATATTTAATATACGGTGTAATTGTAAATATAGTTTATTTAAGATTCTAGTTCTATACACAAATACAATATATATCGTAAAATAGTTTGGATAAAATAATTTAGGTCGGCATTTTTATATTTAAAGAGAATTTGTGTAGCATGTACCGTCCACAGTGGCGCCGACGTCGACGCCGATGTTACAAAAGAATATTTACTAAAACGTAACGCGTTATGATTTTAATTGTAAAAAATATTCATCTTATTACTTATAGAATAAAATTTCTACTTTTACGATATTTTATATCTACAACTGTTATAATTTACATCCCCCGCTTTTATTTAGTGATTTAGGGGAGGTAGCAAAACTTTTTAAAAGGTGTGCAAAACGTTTCAAAGCATGTACGTTTCCCCTATTTCGAAAGGCATGGAGTTGCATGTATCTCCGTTAATAGTGGATCTAAAGAGTTAATTTTTTTTTACATTTTATTCAGAATAGTGCAGAGAATGCAAATAATAACGGCTTTACGATGCACAATATAATTATTGGAAATATTTCTTTCTCTCTTAAAATACTAATAAAACGCGAATATTTCAAAAAAACGATTCTTTAATTTTTCTAATTATTTTTTGAGTTATTCTTACATCTATTGGTTATTTCTATTCCAAATCTTAACTTGGAACGGCGATTAGATCCAGAATTATGAATGTTTTCTCTGCGATGCAGAGTGCGTCTCCGAAAAATATGTAGGTGTGGGACGTCATCGCAATTTAAAAACAGTCGTATCTAGGAAGTTATCCAAGCGATTGTAATTTTCTATAGCTTGTTAGAAAGGTATTTTTAAGGGTCAAGAAAAAACAATAGTTCGACAGCTGTTTTGATTTAAACGCCTAAACATAAAAATATCAAAATTATGCGTTTGTCTTGAACTTATTGTAAAACAACTTGGGTGTCAGATATTATTAATAGATGTAAGAATTACTTGAAATGAAATTAGAAAAATTTAAGCATCGTCTTTTGAAATATTCCCGTTTTAGTAGATATTTTGATCGAGAAAACAAATTTCAATAATTATATATGGTAAAGCCGTTATTATTTGCATTCACAGTACTTTTATGAACGAAATGTAAAAAAAAACAACTCTCTAAATCCAATATTAAGGAAGATACATCGATTTATGGAATTCTATGTTTTTCGAAATATGTGAAATTCAATAATACGATTTTTTTAGGAATGCGTGGGTCTAAAAATTTAAAATAACTTTATGTACCTAATAATGTGTAAAATTGTTAAAAAAAAAATTGAAGATGGTGACTTGCAAGTCGTTGGTTCATTCGTAGGTATTTTATTTATTTGTGTAATGTATAATTAGCACTAATATGTAAATTTATATATTTTTTGTATTTACAGGAAAGCTTCATTCGCTGGATAATAACATGGGTAAGTCGTTTTTAATGTTTATTATACCTACTTGTGTATTGACACAAATATGAAATATCTAATATTTAATTAAAACTATTTTATTCGCTTGATGTGATTAGGTATTTCAAAATCACTTTTTGCATGTTCACATGCTATGTAATTATTTTAATTAGAAAATAAAGATAAACATAAAAACAACGATAACGACATTTTTTTGATTCTAAAGTATTTTTTAAACTACAAAATTTAATGTGTAATTTCGAGTTACCGGCACATCTTACTTGTCACTTTTTATTCAGAAACGTTGGGACAAAATAACTTAAGTAAGTACTTAGTTAATTTTGCTCAATATTTAGAATTGAATAGACATTAAAAACGAACTAAGCATATCAATTTAGCCCACAAGAATAAATCGCAACTACACGAGAAAATTGTAGTAAAACTATCGATTTAGTCGACGGTCATTATGGTCATTTATTGATTTCAGATGTCTGTATAGAGATTTTACATGGACATTACAGAAAAAACAAAATTAAGAATTACAAAATTAGAATTTTCTAAATTAGAAAAAGAAACAACTTGCTTTATATTCAGTTATTCGCTCGCGTTATCCTAATTTGCGTTAGGTACATTACGAAAATCAATTCGCGTACAATATCATTTCAGTCATCGAAACTAATTACCGTTCGTCGCTTAATATATCTGAAAGGAAGCAAAAGTTAAATTCGCAGTACCTTAACCTGGCACGAAATAAATTACTTTCGACCGTTTAACTTGAATCAACTTCCTTCTTGCTTTTATTGCAACACCGATCATTGTTTTTTTATTTCAAATTACACCTAGTTTCTTCCATAAATTTTATTTCAGCGTCGAAACGAACTCCTGCAGAGGATGGCCTATTGACTTTGTTGTGCCGTGGAATAGTATCATCGCTTTTGATTTTTTCTTCCTTTTGTCGTCATTCTATTCCGCTACAAATTTCTATTAAATAAATTACTTGTATTTCTCATAGATAACAAATTTTCCTATAAATAATAGATGCCGTTGCGTTGTTGTTGCCTTCATGTGATAAATCGTTCAAGTTAACCTTAATTTGTTTAAATTAATTTATGATGCAGCCTTCAAATTCCATACTTTACGTGGAAGATAATAAGGCACTGAATTGGGGCAAATTTATGTCTTTAATGTTAAATATTAGGATAAAGGGGAATTTGACCAGTAAAATATGTTACGCACGTTCCCTTTAACCTTTGTCAGTTTTACACGCATCCAAAAATTATTATTTTATAATAATATATAAAATATACAGTGCGTTTTAAAAAGTTCTTTCCACATTGGAATTTTTTTTATTAAGTAACGAGTTTTATCAAAAAAAATATATTCTCGATAAAAAGACGTTTTTAAAGTGAGCCCAGAAAAGAAATAAAATCGACGGGTCCCAGCAAATTTATGCCATACTTTTTGACCTCACTGTATATAATAAATAATATAATAAAGAAATAAATAAAAACACCGTCTGACCATAAAAAAAATATTTTTATAATTTTCGATAATTCTAACGACGAGCCAAACGAGACTTAAATTCCTTCTTTCATACGTTGTATAATATCATAGCGCTTGCAGTGAATTGAACTAAAAATTTTTTTGTGGATGTACTCGAGGATGTATTTACACGCTGATAGACTCCTTGCTGTTCCCCATTTGACCCAAACGGGAGTAAGTTCTTTTATCATTTTAATAACATTTTCTGAAAAGTTATTTTCGAGTGGAAATGTTGACCATTTTTTGATAGGAAAATATTTTAATAAGGTTTTAAAATTATCAATATTTACCAATAACATTTTCTCTCGGCGAATATTTTAAAATACTAAGAATTTTTGAAGTTTTTCGTTTTATTTATTATTTAAAACAAATTGCAAATTATTTAGTTAAATAATTTCCATTGTTCTATTCGATAGTCATTATGAAATAATACGGGGATATTACGTTTCGTTTGCATTTAATACCGTTAAAGTAGACTTGGAATCGCTTTTAGTATTCATTTTGAAAGTACTAGTCGACGGCGCACTTTGATGTCACTAATTGCATTTCTACTGTATTTGCATGCAAATGCATTTTAATACGTTTGATGTTAGAATGAGTCGTTTTATTGTTCTAATTTGACTTTTACCGTTCGACTTTTGTTTTTTGAATCGTACGAAATTTTGCGTGTTCTTCTGAAAAAGATCATTTAACTTTAACGTCATAAATGAATGCTATTAAATTTTTTTAATTAAATTTTAGTTCGGTATTTTATTTTATAAATTAGTTACCAACTTATTGTTAGCTCCTACCGGTTATACCCATTCCTTAGTTTACACAACAGAGGAGATGTAGGTACTATAGTTTGCAATTAAAAACTACGATTATAGAAATGTATTTTTACGAATTTTTACGAGTGTCTGGAGATCTTCAGGGTACAATTTTACCCTCTCATATTCTTCTAAAGTCTACCAAATAAGACGTTCATACAAAATAAAATTGATTGACCCCAACACAATTATTTTCAAAATTTAGAGAAATGGAGTAAAATTGTGGGAGTGTTCTTAAAATGAACACCGCAAAATTTGAATACGCACTACTCGAAAATGGGAACGTCAAATTTGAAAAGCTACGTGGTAACACGTATATATCTACCTAGACAATAAAACGAGCCTTTAAAACGAGATTCCGCTCGACCCCCCCCCCCCTTTTCATTTAACATTTTTGACGCGGCGGCTCTGGAGGGCAGGGGGATGAAATGTGTTATTTTAGTTTTTATGTAAAAATAAGTCCCTCTCGACGAAATTGTTGACGCGACTCGGGGATTTCTTTAGAAACGTTTACACAAATGTTTCACACTGGGGTTGGGGGTGGACATATTTGGCGATGCGCTTTAAAACTTTATACTTACTAAAGATAATCTTTGTAATTGTAGTTTTTGTAATAAAAATGTTATAACAACTCTAAACCGCGGAGAGATATTTTTAGTCATTTTTCAAAATTTATGATGATGGAACTTTAGATAAATACCTGCCTATAGTTGCGGGGGGAACATTAATTTTTTCTGAGCCGTTAACGTAAAAACGTCAATGTTACGTATAGGTGGTCGAGAACGAATTAAAAAAATAATAAGCCAATATTGATAAAAAATAAACAAAGTTAATTTGAACGTAGACGGTAAAAAATAGGAAGGCAAAATTTATTTTAGATAATAACGGACCGAATGTTAAACAAAAAGCGCTTTAATCGGGCAAAAACAATGGTACATTTTTAGTTGAATATTCAACGACCGTACAGTAAAATCCCAATTAAAATTAAATCCGATTGCGAGCGTACACTAAATTTCGTTAACGTTTTGAACAGGAAATAAAACGATCTCTAAAACTCAATTATCACACCACAAGAAGTTTAAGGTAGAGTTCTCTTAATTTTACTTTAATTACTGAATTAGTTGAAAAGCGCGTCTTTATTGGATGTAGTGGATGTGCAGTTTTACATATTATATTGGGTCTGGTGTCGTTCTTGATGAAATTTCTACGCTTTAAGTGCAAATCTAATTTCGAGCTTTTACTAGTAGAGATTTATAAAGTGTTTAATACTTATCTCGAGAGTTGCTTTATCATCTGTACGTGGTCGTAACGGTTAGTAAGGAAAATGTTACGGGAAATCTCGAAAATTAAGCAACTAGTTTAATTAACGATTTTCTTAAGAATCGGAGAAGCGGATAGATGACAGTTTTCAAATCGATTTTTAAAACGAAGTATAATATTATTACGTCGACTTTTTACCCATTGCATTCCTCTTACATTATGAATTAAAGTACTTTAATATAATTTCCGTGCAATTTATTAAGCGCCCCTCTTAAAATACAGCTACACAAATTATGTTAAGCTTTTATTTTTAATTTAGCAATTTATAAACAGGAACAATCGATAAATACCTACCCTATATACGACTAAACAATCACGACTAATGTAAGAAAAAAGGAACAATTAATTTAAATTAGGTTTCAAATGGCTTTTACGAAATAACTATTAGGCGGTGATATTTCATTATAATAACGTATAATTAATTAAGATATTGGAGTGGGTCTTATAAATTATAAAAAGTTTATTGTAGGGCGCACTTTAATACATTATTCTCGCGGTGATATTGAAAAAACGACCCCCACACAAATTATATTATTAAATTTAAGATTAGAGAGGTTCCTATTGCTGTTTGCAAGTTTAGTAAATTCAATTTTATGCAGTTCCTTTATCGGCTTTCTTATTCATTTTAATTTGAACGTCTTGTGGACTTAGGCACCATAGCAAAACTTTAATACATCATCTAATTGTTTTGGACGTTGCAATTACAGTACAGGAAAGTTAATAACACGTAGTACAAACAAGAAAACCATTAAGTAAGTTCGAACATTTATCCACCACGTTGCAGGTCTCCAGAATAACTAACCTAAATGGGTTGGCGGGTTTAACGTTATCAAAGGTAACGCTATAAATTTGTTGCTGTTCACATACAACCCCGGAACTCGTGTAGGCGCAAATTAAAAGCTTTTGCCCTGTATCTGCTTAAATTTTTAATTCCCTACAAATTCTCTTATTTTTCATTTTGTTGGCGTTGCGAGTCGCCCGTGTCCACATTCACTTACCTAATAAACCTTCGTTTCTTTGCCATATTTGTATTTTATTTGCATCAAGGTTGTTTGGAAATAATTTGTTGCCGTTATTTCAGTTTCTTTTTACATAAGTGCATAATATTCTTGGTCAAAACGAAAAACGTATCTTTATTTTAATTTTTTTAGCAAAGTTATTAATTTAAGTAATATTAAGTTACGTGGTCGAATATTAGGTATTGTTAAAAGGATCCCAAATTAATAATAAATCTTATTGTTAGTTAACTAGAAAAGGTTTTTATATAGAATAATTTTTATGTTATAATTAATTTCTTAGCCTAAGGGGTAAACGGTAATTATGTATGTACAGTAAAAAATAAAATCGTCTAAAAGGAGCGAATTCGCAGAAATATAAAATTCTTTACAAATGAAAGTTTGTTTGTTTTTTCTTCGAGTAACCATTTTGAAATATATAGGTGAATTGTAAAAATATTTTTTAAATGTTTCACAATATATCCTAATCACTGGTCTGATCTAACTATTAAACATTTTTTATTGGACGATTTTAAACGTTTAGAATACGTAAAAACTACTTTGCATCAAAGAGTTGGCGAAATTTGACTCCTATTTTAAAGATTTATATGAAATTGATATTAACGTTAAATAATTTAAGATATTTTCACATTGTTGAGTGAATAGCTAAGGTAAAAGAACGACATTCGCGAACTACTGTGATCCAGTGGTTTTTCGAAATCCGAATTTTGAATAAGTAGCCAACCTACCGTATAATTTCCAATTAATGAAAACAAAACAGTTTTTTAGATGTAAATTTATTTGTTTCTTTAGTTTATTTTCTCTTTATTACGTTATGATGAATCCGAGTTGATATAGCTTTTTAACCTCTTTTTCTACAATGTTCGTCTAGTAGTCTATATTATAAATCGCAAGAACAACAAGCTTAGTAAATAATGATTTAAAGTGTCTCATACGAGAATGAAGTGTCTAGGGAGTAAAATCCCGTGAATCAATAGCCGATTGATTAATTTTTGCGGATTGTAATCTTAAAAACTTTTACTTTCACAAGCTTTCATCTTAATTAGATATAAGTAAGTACGCTCGTTGTCTGTAAAGTCGTATTTTTCTGTTGCGTTTGAATTTCTTTAATTAGGAGCTTTGTTATTTTGTTGGCGTTTCTAAATATTTCGGCGTAATTCCTTAATTCTTTCTTGTAATGTAAAGCTTTTTCTTTCAAAGGAAATATTTTAAATTAGATTAATAAATAATAATACCTAGTGTTTTTCTACTGTTATAAGCTACATTGATTCATTCAAGATTTTTTGGACAACGTTTTTCGCTAGTACGTACTTACATTAAAATATTCTGTTAATTTTTATTTTAACCGAACATTGTCCGTTTATACACGAACGAACAGTTTTGAATGATGCAGTTTTGTATAGGGTAAAGTAAGTGAAATAATAATATCAAGGTCCAAAATTGCTACGCCGTGTGCGCGGGGGTGAAAAAGGGGGTCAAAGGTGACTCGAGATATTAGGTTACTCAATAAGAAAATCTCAGCCCAGCTTTTTCCAGACATCTTGTATAACAAAAAAAATGTGTTTAAAATAAGCCTAATATAAAAAAAATCATATTTAAGAAAGGTTTTAACAATATTTATGCCAAGATTTATTCTTTAAATTATTTGACAGAGTTTAAATATCAATAACTCAAAAACAATTGGTTTTAGTTGTAGGATATAATACGTATATACAAAGTGTTTAGAATTTTACAAGTTATTTGCAATTGTCAAAAAAAGGGGGGTCACTATTTGAAGAATTTGAGTTGATGATGGTTCGGGTTTTTTGCGACGCCCTGTATAACAAATTAAGTTTTTAAAGTGAGCCCAGAAATGAAATAAAATTGACGCGTCCGAGCGAATCCTTGAAATATTAAGAGTTTTTAAAATATGTATTAAATTTATTTCAACCTTTTTGACCTCACGGTATATAATATAATAAAGAAATAAATAAAATAAATAAAAACATCGTCTGAGCATAAAAAAAACATTTTTGTAATATTCGACAGCTCCGATGTCGAACGAAATGAGACTTAAATTCCTTCTTTCATACGCTGTATATTATAGCGCATAAAGTAAATTGAGTTAATAAAAATTTTTTGTGGATCTACTCGAGCCTCCTTACACGCTGATGTATAACTCGATGCTGTTCGTCATATGACCCAAACGGGACAAGGTTCTTTTATAGAAAAATATAGGCGTGATTCGTAATATAATAATAATTACCTATTATTTAATAAAAAAAAAATAATAATCTTGCGACTACTCCCAAGTTTATCATGTTCCGGTTGAAATATTAAATGGTTAAATATATAAAGGACTGGATGTGCGATGTTGTAAAAGTATTTAACGATGAAAATAATTTGAATAGAAAATCTTGGAAAATATGTTCATATAACAATCACATAATTATAAAATACTAAATATAATCGTTTTTTCTGCTACTAACTGTAGTTATAAAAATTAATTTCGGTCGTTTATATTAAAAACGGAACATTGAAACGTAGTAGTATTATCTGCAGTATAATAACTTTTTGATTTTTATTTATTTATATACACATAGGTGTACCCACAATGTATTTTATTATTAAATCTGAAATGAAAATTTAATTTTTTTATGAACTTATTGTTTGTACATAGATTCATTGCAGTTTATTCGACTTTTTATTGTTATTAGTTATAGCTGTACCTACTTAAGATAAATCGAATTAATTTTATAATAATAGTTGTAATATTGTTTTAATATTGTTATAATATATAATATATAATAATATTGTTTAAACTAAAGACCAAACAAACTTATCTTTCATAATCAAATTACAAAAATGTATCTATAAAAATTGAAAATAAACAAATAGTTTGATGCAAAAATTAAATTTCAACATAGGAAACTGTAATTTTGCTACAAAACGATCGTGCAAGCACGTTTTAATCTTACAACTAAATATGTACCGACACTTAAGACGATTTAGCAATAGAAGACTGTTATTATATTACATATATCTACTTAAAATTTAAGGGTTCAATTTAAAAAAGATTTGGTCACGGCAACCGACCGCTTAGGTGAAAAAAATCGAATTTAAAGGCCCATTGAACACTCTCAATGAAAGAACATCGATATAATATAAAGTACGCATGCAGTTTACCTAATGGAATTTTATCCCCACTCGCTGATGTGCCGATTACTAATGTAAACAAAATAAGCGTCCTGACGCTGCCGACACTCATGGCGGTCGCCCAGCTTCACTACCTCTGGACCAACGTTTCCCTAACAAAAGCGACGCCCCGAAATAAGCGCAGACGCATCCACATCTCTACTTCGATTACTTCTATCTATTACCGAAATTCAGTTCCTTATAATAAACCAAAACAAAAATTAAAAATAATTACTGCTGTCAATGTAGTTTGGATTTTCTTCTGATATTCTTTAATTAAAACTAAACTAAATCGGACAAGATTAGTTATTTTCCGTTTTAAAAATTTAAGGGGACGGAAAAACAAAGAAAATTTAACGCACGTAGGTGTTTTATCAAATAACAAACTCGACCTTTCATCCTCGATTATAACAAATGTTATTAAAAAAAAAGGAAGAATTTTGTGACGTAAAAACATTTACGCTTAAGGCTTGTTTGCAGACAAAAAGATTTTGATTTTATTGCTTAGAACTTTCCACGTTTTTAGTGAAATTATAATAATATTATGTAGAAGCGGCGTTTGTTTTGTAATATTCTCTTATACGTATCGTTACTAAAATAATGAACTATTAGCTAGAGATAAGAAATTAAGATGTAGTGGAAAACACATTTTCGAACTGAGCTATTTGACTAAATTTTAGATTTTTGCATAATTTCTAGAAATTATGCAAAAATCTAAAATTTAGGTAGTGGGCAATTGTATGGAAAAAGTCGTTTAGTACAGTGGGTGCCGTGGAAAATGGAATGCCAAAATTTGTACAATGTAAAACTGACTTTAAAATTTAAAGTAGCTATCGGTGAAGTGACATTCGACAATTGGCGCATTCAGCCGGCCTCGGCGGTCAACTAAAAATAAAATAAAATAACGCAAATAAATAGTTTTAGCACTAAGGCAGCGCTTTTCCGATTGAACCATTGAATTCAATGTTTTAATCGGTCATTAATTAAACGTCAAAATAAAATTTTTAGGTTATATACAGTACTTATTGTCAAGTAACTCTGTTTCACACCACTAAATAGTCCATAAAATCTACTTCAAGACATATTCCAATTTTTATGGCGGCCACTGTACCAAGAAACTGTCGGGATACTTCTAATACCTAATAGTTATATTAATTTATTATTAAGGCATGATTAATAAATCAAAAATAAAGTAGGTAATTTATATGACTAGAAGCAAAATAATAAACAGATGCAACATTACAAAAAAAAGCAACTACGGAAATCCTTTTCTGCAAATAAACAGTTTCCCGTTTAATTGTAAGTTATTACAGAAAGCAACGTACAATGTCGTCGTACAATAATCGTCAACAAGATAGGTATTATATTGTATATGTATGCAGGGTGTGCTATAAAATATGGAAACAATAAGAGGGTGTTTTTCGTGTGAAATGGAGATGAGTAGGTTTTATAAACGTAGGTAATATATCAAAAAATAATATAGTAATTGAAATACTTGAAAGCTGGAATTTCATTTTAAGCTTAAATTTTTCAAATAATTGCATTAAAACACGGTTTAAAATAATTTAAAAACATTTATGTAGATAGGACCAGTACTCTTAGGAACGCAAGTTAGGTAAATTGGTAACTTGCTTGAACCAATTCAGTAATTTTTGATTATTGAATTTAATTTAGTTAATTAACGTGTTATATACACGTCGATTATAAAATATTTAAGTCTAATAAATTTATTAATACTATTTTATTAACTAGAGTAGGAAAAAACGTACTTACATATATGTATAAATAGAAATTTTACAATAATTGAAGGGTGCAATCCATATACCAGTTGAAACATATCAATCAAAATGTCGATGAAAGACTCGAAAGATTGGCGAAATCGTCATTTTAGTATGCTTTGTAAACTCTTCAATGTTTACCACTTAAATAACGTACTCGTGTTTCATTACCATAAAGTGAGTATTTTTCAAAAAATCTGCGTATGAAGATGAGGTTCGCTATAAAATGTTTCGAACTATTATTCGTTTTTGCACAGGACGATTCCCAATTTAAACCTGCACAAGAATATTCACCTAACTCGTTTTGCCTCAAAACCGGACCTAACTCCGGTTTATGCATTGAACCCTCAATTGTGGGAGACGAGTAATTTCGGTAGTAAGTACCTATCTACTTAAAAACGGAAATTTTCATTTTTATTTTTTCAAAATTTTTTGACTTAAGTATTATGGTAAAATATATTGGAAAATATTCATTTTATTTTATAAATTGTATAAAAGAATTTACTTGTGCGTCTTTTAGTAGGTGGGTATAGTTTTCAATAAATTCTTACAAATATTTATTTAAATTTTACATCGACTTAAGTATAAAACTTGCAAAACACTTTATTTACTTAATTGCAACTTATAATTTTCCACCACCCACTACTTTAACGAGACTTTAGATTACGTCACTTGGCAAGTATCCCGACTTCTAGTTTTAAAAACAAACAACATTTCGTTACCGAAACTTCGTCAGTCTTTCGGCAGCGCACTGTCACTTTTACCTCTAACATACAACCGGACACTATTAGATTTCGCCCCCAGCATTCTCTCGAGCAAGGACTGTTTGGATTTTCTACGGGCCGACAATACGGCTTTACAGAGGTCCTGGAAGGCTGCCGCTACCGGCGTTACTTGTTCCGCCGCCGCAACCTCCGAAAATCCCCATTCAAAGTTTCTAGCTAAAATGGAACCTTCGTCGGGACTGACTTGTCGTAAATGTACCATATCGCTTTTATTTGCTAACAAATACACGGGTATATCACAGTTGGTTAGAGTTAACCCCGCTTTTTTCACGTAAGCGAAGGAATGCCGGTCTATAATGGAATACACTAATAGCAAACCATCGGCCCAATTCAAAATGTCCGATGACGGAAGATCGTTCTCGTTCTGAAACGTAATACACATTAACGTATTATTATAGTTTAGTCTGTTCTTTTTAAGATTTCGCCTAACTCTAATTTAAATGCTTTTGTAAGGATCTAACAAGAAAGTCAAACATTGTACATAATAATTTAAGAGATTAACTTTTCTTTGAACCTTAATCTAACTCCGTGTACAGACGGGGCAATTATGCATTTAAGACTGTGCACACGGATAATTGTCTGTGTACACGGGTTAGGTTAAGGTTGAAAGAAAGGTTAATCTCGTAAATTATTATGCATAATAACCACACTTGACCTGGAGAATATTTAAAATGGCCGGTACATTTAATAAATTGCTATATTCTCCTATATTAATCAAATTCTCTAAAATTGGTCGCGATTATACATATTTACCGGCAATTAAGCATAATTGCCGAATTGATCAAATTTATCGTAACATGTGTACATAGAGGGTGTTCTAAAATCTTGGTTACGAATATGTACATAATAACATGCTATGAAATAAATTGATCAAAAATTAAAATACTTTTGGAAGAAAATTTAAATAATCCGTAGACCAACGAGTATATTAAATTATTTTCCATTTTGAATTTTCCCGATTGCTACGACCATATTCGATAACTACAATGATAACGAAACTTATGAAGCAAATAATTCTCACGTTTATCGAAACAACTTGACGGTTAAAAATTTGTAAACGTAACTTTGACATTAATTTCGAGCGCGGAAGCATTTTGAAGGTTATGAAATATATTCGGTAAATTTCCTAAAGTCCTTTTTAAAATTGATTTACGACTCCGGCAGTCGTATAGTTTCCTCGCCATCAGCGAAGCAGCTGTTTAATGTATACCTACAGGAAAATATGCCGGGAATTGTTTTTGCAGAATTATAAAACCTAAAATAGATCGATACGTCAATTTCGCGTTAAAGTAATAAATATCTTTCCATGATTTATACGTAGATACCTACGCGAGCTATATCTTTAACTAAATGACTTATAATCATCAGCTATAAGAGCTAATAAACGGGAGTTTGGTAGGTTACGAACTTTTAAACATAAACGTTAACTTTGCGGTTTATAAAATAATAAAATTGTAAAATTTAGACGATTTAATAGTTAGGTTAAACACTCTTAACATATTTATATACATTTCAGTCGATAAAAGTTTAAATGATCGAAAAAGCGGCCAAGAAAAACATCTACTTACCTTTGGACAAGTATCCAGTATTTCGAAGAGTATCGGTTCATTATCAACAAGTACCTCGTGTTTGTATCTAGTTTCTGAAAGAAAAACAAACTGGAAATAATTTATTATAGGCTATATCCTCATTCTTGTGAAACATAGATGCATGGTTGCAAAACAAAAACAAATTAAGTAAATTGTTTTTTAGAATTTCGAATATTTAGCGTAATGTTTTGAATATACCTATACACTCGTTTCTTGAAGAAATAAATTTCGTATAAATTTAGTGTGGGTATATACATACACGAACACTTTAAGAAAAATACAATTAATTTTTGGGATTTCTTTTAAAATAGGTTAAAGTAACATAAATAACGCATTAACATACATGTATTAACGAAGCTGTTCATTAATTTTACTACAGATTTACATAAATTGAATTACCAAAAATCAAAACAACACGACGTTTTGCAAGGCATATCCTTTTTTTTTGTTCCCCGCTACTGAACTAATGTATATTATTTATGTGCTTGTTTAAATGTTATATATATAAAGTGCGGTACACGCCTATGCAATTTTGTTGCACCAACTTTGACGCTGCAAGCCATTGCCGCAATTTTGGATTCGCACTACGACAGTTGCATGCAATAGAATCGTATTAATTCCAACAATCTGTGCAGTAATTGCATGCAATTTTAGTAATTTTCTTATTGTCAACATTATTGCCTAAAGAAACATTCGGTAATTTGTCCCGAGTGGGACAATTAGTAATTTAATTGCATAAATGAAAAAACCCTAAAAAAATATTTAAATTAGATACATCAAAATTGTGCAAGGGTGCGCGAATACCATCGATTTCGTGCGATTAGTTGTAGCCACAAAATTGCATAGGTGCGAACCCCCATAGTAAATGTAAATATCAACCAAAGGGGTTTATTTCTCTGGACTTCTAGGTTATTGATTTAATAATTTAAACTAGTCATATTTTTCCACGAATAAGTTATTAAATAAATTAAATTTTAATTTCTGATTTTTTCTACATTTTTCAACAAAATTACAAAACATCTTGTATAAAACACGAGACAAAATATCCGTGTTGACCGTCTCAACTCGCATCTAGTGATAAAAGTATCACTTTATAATTAGTCCAGATCAGTTCAGGCTTCTTCAATGATTTAAACGTAGATTTGATAATATTTTTCAGATTTTTTTTGAATATTAAGTACTTATTACTTTCTAACTTTAAAAACCATTCATTAATCTTTAAATCTGATTTTTGATTAATCTGACTCAAGTTTTAACTTGACAGACATTATGATATTAGGACATTATGACGAAATAAGTTATAAAACCGTTTACATACACATTATAATTAATCATAAGATAAGCAATTTAAAAAAATTAACTGACAGTCCAATATTTTTTATGTCGCCAACCATTTACAAAAATAGATATAATTTATATTTACCTGTTTTTCTTTTTTTTGCGTGGAACTCTTTTAATCCCGTTAACAATAATATTTACTAGGCCGGTAAAAGAGCCGTTGATATTACAAGGTTTAAAAATATCAAATATATGATTCTGGGAACATATTTATAAGAAAATTAATTTTATTTTTTGCCATTCAAAGATAAAAGGTAATGTTGTTGTCGTTTAAATGGAAAATATCAAAGATTCCCATTAATTTTCTTTAATCGTAAAATTCAAATGTTGAACAATAATATTATCTAGTCTATATAAAAGCTAATCTTGTTTAGACATTGTTTTTAACTGACATGTGTATTTCACGACTTTTTAAATGCGTTTTTAAGTCGAAACAATATTATGAAAGAGTTAAAAATAATTTATAAAACTACATAAAAATCTTCACGAGATATTTAGTTTTTTTTTTTTAATTTATAGGTAGAACACTGGACATTTGGTCTCATTTTCAGCAAACTCGAGTGTAATATTTTAAAAAGAATACTCGAACATAATTTTTATATTCCATTCTTACAATAAAAATATTTTTGTATAACAATTGAATGGTTAGAGCAGAAACCACTTAAGTAACAAAATGTCAATGTTGAGATATAAGCCTTTAAAATTTGTTTTAATTCTGTGCTTTAAACTTAAATTTGATAATGTAATTTATTTTGTAGGGTTATTAAAAATTAATACGAAAAGAAAAGAAATCGAAAATTTTTATTTTTTCTTTATTTTTGAAAAAAACAGCACTCAAGTATAGAGTATATTTTTCAAAAAAAAATTTTTTTTTGTGTTATACCTTAGCATCATTTTTTAGAACTCTTAATTTAGTTCGAATCGTGTCTTCATTTTTTTTTTAAATATGTTTGTGAAATATTCATTGTGAGACGAATAGCGTAGGATAGCTTTTCGTTCAAAGGGCACTATACCTTGAACACCGGCGATTGGGCAGTTAAAAATATGTATATGCAACGTTTTTATCTCGAGGAACTCGACGAACTTGCCGAGTTTCTGAATTTTCCAGTTGCCTGTGTTCCTTTCCAAGTGCACTTGGGTGGTTTTAGAATTAAAATAATCTCAACAATTGCACACAAATCAGAATAATCACGTGGGTTGTTTTATTGCTAAACAAAGTTAAGTTTCAATTCTCCGATAAGATGCCTAAGTCGTTTTAAACTGAAAATTCACTTAGGCGGTTTGAGCTCGAAACCCTTCAATTGTCTTTTAAAGCGCCGTATTTTACTGTTGTAAAATGAAAATGTTTTTTTTTTGTTTTTGTTTGCTATAACCAAGAACATACACTCTAAGAGAAATTTTAGCGTTTGAAATGTAATTAATCTAAGTTTGCGGCCAAATATAATTATAATTTTACTTATTACAAAGTTGGGGTTTCCAGTAACCAATCTAAGTTTGAGAACACTTCCTTTATAGTTTACTGTAACTAACAGATAATAATATTTATAAAGGCGTTATTAAAATTTACTTTACTTTACTTTACAGTTACTTTCGTAACTGACTATAAATTAATTAATAGTAGAGGTATCTACTTATTAATAATAATTTTTATTGGAGTTGAATTTAAGAAAATTTTCGTAACTGAAACAAAAGTTTGCAAAGACGATGCCTGAAGTCGCCTGAAATTTTTACACGTTTCTAATCTTTATATACCTACTCAAAAATGATCGCCGCAGTTACTGAACGAATTAAAAGAACAATTCCGTACGGTATGAATTTCCCTGTAACTACTGCACAATAATTTAAAAAAAAGAGTATTTTGTAACGATAGCATTTGATTTTTACTTCGTTATTCTTAGTTGCAGGCTCCAATAAGTCTAGATTCAGGGTGCCAAATACGTATAACTTGCGAGCCGTGCGTGTCTGTGTAACTTTAAATATTCGATATTATATTAAAATACAATAAACTTAATTTGATTAATATGTAGGTACAACTGGCGCAGTAATTTATAAAACAGCTCTGGAAAATTAAGCTCGAAGGTTCCATATTTTATCGATCTAAAACCTACTTTTTTCTTTGGAAATCATCTTACAACCCGTATCAAATCTTTTACGATTTCCTTTAGTTTCGCGTGTTGTTTTTTTTTTACAGAGAAGTACCTATTATTAAAAATAGTCCTAGCCTGTTGTTTTATTGACCAATAAAAAGAACACCGCGCCTGCTAACAGACGCTTATGTAATAGGTGTAGCAAATATAGTAAATTTAGAAAAAGGACAGAAATATTTGGAAAGGTTAAATACATCGAAACTATTTTAAAATCCTAGAATGTCATGCGGATTCGAATCATTCGGCGGGTCACAGAAAAAAATTTAAATGTCCATAAATTATACCAGAAATTAGTTTTAAATAAGCACTAAACTGTAGTAAAATATAAATCTGTAACGGTGCCAATTAGTGAAGTCGGTAGTTAATCGAACGACCAACAACCTATTTTTACGTTTTTACCACCTTTATTGCGGAAGTTGTATAGCCGTAATAATAATTTCCAGAGTTGTGAAGTTCGAATTTTCTATTCGAATTCTTCTAATCTATTAAATTTTAAGGCGTAAACAAAAAATGCTTTTGAAAGCACGTCAAAGGTAAACGTTTTCATTGATGGTACCAATTTTTACTACGTACAGAACTACGTATTAATTTTAATTTTTTCACCACGCATTTTGGAACGGTTAAAAATAAGGTTTGTTTTTAATTTGCAATTTAAACGTTTCTTACCTGATTGATGATCGTATTCTCCTATATAACGTCTTGTTAGGAAGCGGACGGCCAGCGCTGAAAAAAATAAATTGTCACCAACAAGAACATTTTAACTAGACAGGATAGGGTACTTATATTTTTATTTTATCTCTCTAAATCTTTCAGCAATACCGCAACATTTCCTAAATGTGTTTTAGTAGTTAAAAATAAATACTTTGAGTAAATATTTTAGTATGTGTCAAGGTTGCAGATGTCACTTTTGTAAACGAAAACTATTTCCAATTCATCTAAACAATGTCAAGTTTGTACAGCTATAACATTATATTGTATTGGCTTTCGAATATATTATTACGTTTAAAAGCATTTTTAGACGCTGGCCTCCTATAAATCAATCGTCGCGATCGGGAGAAAATTTTAAATTAATATTGGTAAAATATTATATTAAACAGTTTAGGAACAATTAGCGTAGAATAAAAAACGTCCAAATGAAAATCGCGTGCATAGTATTTTTAAAGTAATTTTAAGAGTAAATACAAAGCAGATTAAACTTTCATTAAAAAATAATTTACTATTGAAATTAAATCGGGGAATAAATTTTATTTGTTTAACCGTTTATCTTGGGGACGATTCGACTTAAAATTCATCTTTCAATTTGAAATCACATGCTTATATATATTTTTTAAATCTGCGTTAGATTTTACACATTATTTGTATGTCGATGAGATGCCTGTTTTTAAAAAAGAATTAATTCGAACTAGTACTAAAATGTTTGAAATAATTTACCTGCACGCGCCGATTATCTTTAGTCTTTAAGACCCATTGCTAAATTATATATTACGATGACGATATATATTTTTTGAATATATTAATGCAAAATTTTCAGTTAGATTTAGATACGAAAAAAATTATACTTTTGGTTGTCCTTTCAAAAAAGTACAATAAATATATTTATTCGAAGATATTTTCGCAGTTTCGGGGTACACGCGGTTAAAACACTATTTGGGGATCAAATCGGTCCCATGTGCACTTTCTGTGATTTTAGACGTTATCTAAACAGTTTTAAAAAACAGTATCTCGTTTTTTAAGATGTTTATAAATATAATTATACTATTAAACGATTAGTTTGTGTTGCGAAAAAATAGTGGAATTTCAATTGAAAAATTGTAATTCTATACATATAACTAAACTGGCACCTACTCAATGATTTCACCCCGTTTGAGCGGTGACCCGATTCGACGTTCCACATTTCAGCGGTTATGTATTTTTGTATAAATAATTGAAGTCGTTTGTTAGATTACCGAATTGTTCTGAATGGTTGTCAAGGTTTTTCACAATTGTGCATAATCCTGTTAATATTCTAATTAATTTCTCATAGATAAAATTTCTATAAAAATAATTTTGTTGTTTTCTTCATGTGATAAATTTCAAGTTAACCTTAATTGTTAAATTAATTTATGAGCACTAATCAATCTTTGGGAGTATTACGTTGGGAAATTATCTAATGTAAATTAGTTAAGTTAAAAATTTACGTTAAAATTACCTATTTTAAGCACTTATTACTAATTTATTTTAATATAATTTAAAGGTTATAAAATTTGTCATTAATTTTTAAGTAAATTTTTAATAAGGTTTACATAAAAATTTTACAGTAAAAAATAAATACGCGCATAAAATTTATTCCACAAATTATATATATATAATTAAAAAATAAATAAAATGATCATAAATATTTAAATTCATAATCGACGAGCCAAGAATTAAATTCCATTTTATTTGATAATCATACGTATGAGAATTAACAAATATTTTTATACGAATGTATTAAATAACCTTGCGTCACCATTGACCAAATGTGAGTCTTTCATTTAATAATTTAAACGTATAGATTTCTATTTTGAGAAAATATTTATAAGTTTAAATTATCAATATTTACAATAACATTTTCTCGAAATATTTTAAATAAGATTTGTTGCTTTTTATTATTAAAACAAAATGTAATTATTATTAATAAATTTTCCAGTTGTTTATGATAGCATTTATGAATAAATATTAGTTTTGATTTAATTATTAATAACTAATAGCTTTCTTTGATTAATAACGATATAGTCTTTATTCATGTATTTGCATTATATATTTGATTGCATTATCGTTAGTTAAATGACTTTTCATTTTTATTATGTACAGATGATTTATGGTTTTTCTGAATTTTATTATTAAAGCATGATTAAATTTTTGAATTATTTTTGTATTCTAATGACATTTTGAGTTCGTATCTTTTGTTTTATAAATTATTAGACATTTCTTAAGATTACTTAGTTAAAATGATGTTTATTCATTAATCTTAGAAATTTTACTTCGAGTATTTTTTAGTTATCCAATTCGTTTTCTAAAATTACCATTAATTATTACAAATAAAATGTGATTAGTATAATTTAAAATAATTTAACGATTTGAATGGTAATTTATTTGAGAAATTGTAGCATAATCCGCTAATTTAAACGTTTAGTTAACATCATAATTTAAGAGTTGCTACTATGTATTTTATTAAGTCTAGATTTTGAATGAGGATTTTGAGAGTTTCTATAAATTTAACCCTTTAGAAATTTGACATTTTTGAAATTAACACAAATTTTAAAGTTGGTAAATTATATTTAAATTATAACTCTAACGAAATTTATCCATTTATTAAATGATCAACTTAGAAAATGTAGTAGTTAAATATTATGACTAAGTACTGCAATGTTAGATGTTTTAGAACGTTTAATAAAGCACATTTGTAGGTGAGCTGGAAGATTAGGGAATGTAAAATATCATAAATTTACTTTATAGTAATAACTAAAATAATCGGTTAAATAAATTTAATTAAAAATGTACATGTTAAATTACGCATATTGGAAATTTTAGTAATTAATACGTAGTCTAAAATAACGTAATGTTGAGAAAATTTAAAAACTCTAACCAATGAATAAAAATTTAGAATCAATTATTAATACTGAGTAATAGAGCTAATTTACTTATATAGCTGAATAGTTTAGCATCATATGGTGTTTCGATAAATTTCGTAATGACGATAATTAAAGGCTATGTAAATATAAATGTTATATTCTAATGGCTTTAGTTAAGGAATAAATTTAATAATTATGATGTACCGAAAAGTTAATGGGAATTTTACTTAACTGAATTTAGTAATTAAACGACTATATCATGAGTAATCGGATTTAATGACGTTAAGTTTTGAAATCGAGTAAACTATTCTTACCATTGAATTCCCTTAAATATTTAAGTAACTTTATTATAATTCTGTTATATTAAACGTCTTATAACAGCTTATAAACATAATATTATTGTTGTATTTTAAATTAATATAATCACTTATGATAAATAACTATTTAAAATACTTATAATGAAATGCATTTTAAATATTTTATGACGTGTAATAAATTACGGTATAATTTAACGATATTTATTAAGATTAAAGTATTTAATAAAAGTTAATTTAGCCATTTAATACAAACAATTAATATTAAGACTTTTATTATTAGATTTAAAAATAGAAAATCTATCTTTATTATAACATATCAATTTGAAGCATTTATTAAGCAGCTTTAATCTAAATACATTAGCACATTTATTAACTTAATAATTCAATATTAGCATTATACAAAAGTTAAAACATATAAACCAATGAAACTTAATACACATTCAAGAATAACACATTAATTAAGATTAAGGTTCAGGTTCGTTTCAAGTAACGTAAATTGTTTTCATACAAGAACCGTTAGGTATTAGATTTGTCTTAATTTTCTTAAATTTACTATTGCAAACTTTCTTATCATTGTATCTTGCGTGTTAACTATTCATACAATTATTCTTTTAGCAATTTTAAATTAATGTTGATTTGTTCTTTATTCAAGTTTTTCAAATCAAATTCTTATAATGTTTCTTTACTTTTCAAGTTCATATTTATATTTACGTGGTCGATTAGGTATTGAAAGAGATCAAATTAATCATAAATCTTATTCATTATAGTTTAATGAACATTTTATAAAATAAATTTTGATAAGTAATTTCAACAGTGATAAATGGGTAATTAGATTACGAATAACTAATATTGCTTACAATTAAATTATTTAAAAGTTATTTTTAGTATATTTCCGAATTTAACGCTTTTAAAAATAATTTAATAATTTAAATATTCTAAATTTCTTATTTATATTAAGTTTATTAGACAATTTCTGTAATTACTTACCTAATAACTCGTAAATTTGCAATATGTATTTAAAATTTAGAATGTTGAAATTATCAATTTTTACATTAATGAATGTAAATTTTTAAAATACATTGTTATATATAGGATTTAAAATTGAAATTTTCAATTATACAATACCTATTATTCAATAATAAACTATTTAGCGATTAATATTTATAGTAAATCTTTCGTAGTATGAAATCCAAAATTTATATATTATAATTATGATTAAATTTACTGTTCACATATGTAAGACGTTGAATAGTTTAAGTATTAATAATGGACAAGTAGGAAATTCCTGAATAAACATTTATTAAATGAGTTGTCTGATTTACTTCTTTCTTAATTCGATATAAACCTTTTAATAAGTCTTTACTGTTGTTTAGAATTTTCTAGTTGTAGTCTATATCTAATCATGGTAACATTCTTTAATTAAGCTTTTATTTAGAATTGTTCAAATAGGTAATAAATCTGATAATACTAAGTTTTTATGGGATTAATTGATTTATTTACAAGTTTTATCTATTAATTAAGTTATATCAATTGTTTTACAGTGTTTATACGATACGTTAATAATTGCGTTTTATTTGACATGTTTAATCCAAAATTTAATAATTGCACTACGTAAGTTTTAATGAAAAATTCAAGTTTTGTACGTGTGAAATAGGTAGTATGAATCATTCATTTCATAATTTTTCAGATGTGTTTAATACTTTTAAATTTTTAAAAATTGCCTTAATATTTATTAAGATATTTTAAAGTATTTAAATTTATCATAAGTCTAATTAACTTGATAATAGGAGGTATATATTGTATATAATTTATAATTTAATTTACAAGTTTTTCGAAATTTTAAGAAGGTTAGCTATTTGAAATCTATTATAAATCTTTTGAGTTTATAGCAAATTTATTTAAATTAGAGTAAATTAATATAAATTTAATTGTATTTAAATATTGTAAATTTGTAATTTACTTATATAATTAAAAGAATAAAAAATGTACTAAAAAATTCTGTAAGATTGAATATAATCCGTTACGATTAAATTAATTCATTCGTTTTTAGCTCGAGTAACATTATAAATTTTAATATGATTAAATTTTTTAATTTTACATCCGTATACTTATAAATAGTATCAGATCTTTTAGATAAATATTGTAAAATATAGCCAATTTCTAAAAAATACTTGCACTATAAAATCATGTATTTGAATATAAATTAATAATTTAAATATCATGTTATCATTTCAATTTAATGATAAACTGACAATTGTTGATGTAAATACATAAATAATTAAAAATCATTTATATTTAATAAAATAATTATCAATTATCGTTTCTTGAAATTAAATTAAATAGTATAATGAGTTATAATAATAACTTGAAAATAATTTATTTAATAAATGAAATTATTTATATTAAATCTAATAAAATTTAATTTTTATAACTTTGTTATGTCATGCATATTGACGTATTTATTATTTGTTCTTTGATTAACGTATATAATTAATAATAGTTTAATGATAAATTAAGCTGTAATATTATATACAATTTTCATATATCAAAGTATTATAAATTGAATAAAATATTTATGAAAATTAATTTCAACATAGAATTATTGACAAATTCGTTTTATTTAAATAATATGTACCGACACTTAAGAATATACAATTTAATTTATATAGTGCTATATTTTAAATTGTATTAAGTCAGTTTAACGTATTTAAAACGTTGTAAAGACCATAAGGATTAATCGTTTGAAAGATCGATTAATAAATACATCAGAATAATTACCATTAATGTTATTAATAATTATATCCAATAGCTTATGTGCCGATAAATGGTAATAAATCTGACGCGTTTAATACAATAACGAGTCCCACATTAACACATTCATTGAAACTTTCTTACTAACGATTTCCTAAATAAAATACAATTAAAATTTCTCTTACGATTTTGATTATTAACCAATTAGTCCTTTAATACACAATTAAATCGTTGAATATGGATCGAACTATTGATATAATAGTATAAATAAATTCGTCTTATTCTTAACCATGTAAGGTACAATGTTTATCATTAACTAACTCGAACATAAGTTATAAATGTTTATGAATTAATTTTTTAGAACATTATTTTTTATACAATATAGTTTAAATAATCTATTTAAGAATAATAGTTATTGAAATTTTTAAATGTAAATTTATTTAAATTTTTGATCAAATTATTATTAACATTACAAAATTATATAGATGAGGAAAACAAGATGTTTGAATTAGATTTTCAATAAAAAATTTATGAAAATTTAAATTAAAATTAAAATTTGTACAATGGTGCGTACAATTGAATTGCCAGTTAATATATTTAAATTTTAGACGTTCAATTAAAATTAATTAGGCCAGATGAGGTCGATTAACATTAATCATAGAATTTAAATAATAATAGTTTCTAAGAATTAAGTATTCGATTATTGAAACATTTAATTAAACCTATAATTAAACTCATAATATTAATAATCACTCAAGTTCTGTCAACTTAAATAAAGTTTTAATTCACTTCCTATTATCATAAAGAATTAATTCTATATACTAAAAAAATAATATAAGCACATTAAAGCCATAATGGATTTTCAATAACTTAATAATAAATAACATGCAAAGAATCGTTTTAAATAAGGCGTACATGAATTTACAGATAGTATATCAAGCTTAATATCGTTCAAAAAATTAGGATATATAAATTTTGTATCGCTGTTAATTTAAAACAATAGAATTACTAAACTAGTATAATTTTATGTGGAATATTAAGTAAATTTAGATATTCTAATACGTTAATTAAAATATTATTAAGCATAAATATAAAAATTGTAGAATTATGGAAAACACATTATAATATTTAATAAATTTAGAATTAACAATAAAGCAATAGGAAATTTATTCTATAATATAAAATTTTATTGGAAATTTGTTATTAAAACGTACAATGCGTTAAATATATTAATAAATTATATAATCAGTTTAAAATTTATAAGTATAAAGGTGACATGTGAATGTATATAGTTTTAAATAATAAGTAATATAATTAAAATAATATTAGTGATTTATACAATGAACTGAATTATTCATTTTTAAATGTATTAATACGTATAAAATGTTATACATAATATCAGTACTTTTATACCATAATAGTATTTAACTGCTATCAAATATTTTATATGCAACTATGTTTCCAAAACTGTCGATTAAACATATACATAAATTATTTAAAAATAATTAAAAAAATTAATTATTAAAAAGAAAAAAAAGTAAAAAAAAAAAACAAAAATTTTAAAAAATTTGTTTAAAAGATTTTGAAAAATTTAATTTCACAAAAAAAGGTAAATTAAAAATTCATAAAAGGGAAAAATTTAAATTTTTTTTTTAAGGGTTAATTTAAATGGTAAAAACAAAATATCAGAATAATTATTCTAATTATTTTTATTGCATACAAACACTCTCATAAATGTAGTTTTCGATGTCGGCATCCTTTACCGAAGAACCACGAAATATTTATATACTAATGTGGCGATACAGTTCTTTTGTCCATTTTTTGAACATTTAAATGTTAAAAGAATTACGATTTACTTCTAGTTTTTATTTAACTTAAAATTTGAAATTCTATTACTTAAATATGTATATATTTTTTTTAAATAAAGGTTAAGCTTTTTACATTGCGTACATATATCAAAATAATGTGTTTACAGTATTAATGGTTTTAACATGTAATGTGGTAAAAATTACGATCTTTATAATCTACATTGTGACATACGACGTTATATTTCCGTTGCTAAATATTTTTTTTAACTGTTTGATATAATTTTCAGTAATATTTCCAGAAAACATTATGTATAATAGTTTAAAGTTTTAATTTAAAGTTAAACAACTTCGCTATAGCATATGTCATATCTCAATACTGGACAAAATTTTGTTTTTCTCGAAAGTTACCACTTTTTATTTATTTATAGAATTATCGACAAATAACTGCAGCTATACTGATTGTTGAACATTTACAATGGGTAAAAGTTTTATTACGCCGCATAGTAGCTCAATTTAAGTTTTTAATTCTGACGACTAACTATCTCGACATAAATGATGAAAATCTAATGACAAAGCGGAGAGAGTTGGTTTTACCAAGGTGGTTTTACCATCACACTTTGGAAAAAAATGGTTAGAATTTATAGGTAAACGAGCCGCGATAAATTAAGCAATTTGAAGTCTTAATTTATTGTTAATGTTTTTGTCATACTTACTAAAGATTTTGTTAATTTCTTTCTACGAATATTTATTTTACGCTGCATTTATTTATTTATTTTAATATGGAGGGCACGAAAGAGGTTACCTATCATTAATTTTTAAAAACTGAGTCTACGCAACTTTTTTTTAATCGTGTAGTGAACGCTTTAGGAAATTATTCCAAATTAAATAATCGTTGTTGGTAAATTCAATTCAGTAAGTAATGTTGTATGCACTAAGAAAAAAACTAGTCATTCATAAAAAATATTTAAGTCTCCGGGATCCCTTTAAATTTTAAAAATCATATTTTAAACATGTACCAACATTTTTATTTTGAAATAAAATCAGTTTTAACACATTATATTTCTAATAATTGAATATTAAAATATGATTTTAATAAAAAATCTTAATTAAATTATTAATTATTCGCTTTTCCATATAGGTATTATGCCCTACCTTTCTACAATTCCGATATCGATTGTTTGTAAGATTATTACATTTATCACATACTTAAAAACTTTTTTAGTACACCTGATTATTACAATTTACAATCTTTGGGTTTTTTTGGGTCATCTTTTAAAAATTGTTTTTAATTATTTACTTACGGTATATAATTTTAAAAACATTTCTTTTAAACATTAACATTATATTAACAAAACATTACGTGGTATACGGTATATTTGTTTTGGAAACGTTTAAATACATAATATGAGTTATGTAGCTCAGGTATTGGCGTAAGCGAAAATTAAATAAAATAGGTAGGTAAAACGATAAATACGAATTAATATTTTAACAATCAATTATTTACGTGTAGTAAATACAAACTTTAGATCAGAAAAAATTGAAAGTCCTCTGTACTTACTTTTGGCAACACTAACTGAAGTAAATCAAATCTAACAACGATAGCGTAAATATTTAGGACGGAATCGAACACTATGTATTTCGTATGTCTCGTAATAAAACGTTTTCAATGAAAACGTAAACTTTTCAACGTTGTCGTATGATTAATGTCTTAATTGGGTAAGTGCGGTTTTTTATTTTGACTGAGAAAATAACGCGCGCCAATCTACAAATTTTTCTTTAGAACGACTAATGAAATGAAAATTAAAAATTTCAGTAATTCTTACCGCTTTTTCCTACTCCAGGTGCACCGATAACGGCAACTTTTACTTCCGAAAGGGACGATTTTTTTCTTCGTATACCTTTGCTATTCATGATTTACTATATTAAATTATTGTTCTAAGCAACACCTATCATAATATCCGCAAGTTTTCACTACTTTAGGAAAAACGGAACTCGTGCTCTTTCACTTAATAGGCAGGAATACTTAATGTGACTTCTTCGGTAAAGGCTCGTGAAGTAATACTGCAGTCGACGCCGAAACACTTACGTATCCCAAGTTCTTTCTAAATATATCTAGAGAGTACAGTAAGAATGTAACGCATCACGCACGACCACAGAAATTATATAGTACATATCAAAACTTAGCCCCCAATTTCAAAATCCACTGACCTATATAACGAAATTCACAAAAAATAGGCCTCTAAGATATTAATCGGACTTTGTAGGTTTCTGCTTGTTGCGCTTATAAAAAAATTGAAAAATTAATCGCTTTTAAAATATGTTCCGAAAATTAAACGAAAACCGGTTGCGTAGTGAAATTGATGTAGTACGTTCCGTACAAGTCTTTCGTTAATTCCCGCGGTGGACGGTAATTGCGGATTTTAAAAACGGTAGCCAGACTAGTTCTAAAATATAATATTGGAATGTTCACCTGGCCATTCATATAGGGTGTTTCGATTTAACGAATCGCACATGTAATTCGCTCGCAATCGGAGAACTGCATCTTTTAGGTGGAATTTTAATTGCACTTTATTTTCGAACGCTCGTTCTTCAACTTTAATCAATATTTTTGGCAGAACGCCACAGAAATGTTGTGATAACCTTATTGAACAAAACGAAAAGTCTAAAGAATCAGTAAACGCTTTATCATTAAGTAGTAGGTATTGTTTATTTTGTTCGCGTTAACTTTTTGAATGAATCAGATTGTATGGGCATTCAAAGAATTTCCATATCGCAAAGGTTTCGTTTTATTTATTTTTTCTATCTACATCTTAAGTGACTTTTCTCGCATGAAAATTGTGTAAGTGTTCGCAAAATTCGATGAATATCGGGAAAGTACAATAATTTTGTGTAAATATACGTTTGACCCAAATAATGCAAAATATGCAGGTATCTAATATTTTTAGATTGACGTTTTTACGAAATTGTCTTTAAATGTTTCTAGTCGTAATCATTGAATAGTTTCATGTTGGCATTAGTGATCTCGATAAAACGTTGTGGGCTCGAGAATCGAAATTATAATATGGTACGCTGAATAATTTAAAAAGGAACGAAAGCCTAATTCTAAGTATACAGTGTGTTTGGTACATCGATGTCAATACTGAAATGGACGATAGAGAAGAATTTTGGTAATTCTTTAATTGACTTATTTTTTATACGAATTATATCTAATTTTGTGACGTAACATTCGCCATTTTGTATCGAACAATTGTCATTTTAATTTTTTAACCATAACAATCCCGAAAACCGCAGGAATTCTATTTTTTTTGGCTGTAACACTTCAATTGTGAAAATTATTACATTGCAATGTATATTTTCACTCTTTTTCGAAAAACTTTTGGATTTTCGATATAGCGGTAATTTTTAAAAAGTGAACTTTTTGGTAGGTACTGACTATTCCAAACTCAATAAAACAAGTTTTACGAAATTCCATCCAATATAACTAGGTTCCGAAATTTCTCATTTTTAATGTCTCAAAACATGAAAGGATATTACAAGAAAAAATACTAAGTACCTACTAGTTTTTAGTTTAATCTTTCCTCCCTGATGAATTATGTAGCTAAAGGTATTATTAGTGTCGTTCATATCTTGTGTTAAATTTGATGACTTGTTGAGTATGATCAGATTTTCATGTTCAAAAATTTCATCGTTTGATGTCACATAAACATATTTTTTTCATTTTACGCACTTTTGCTATCGTTAAATACATTTTTATGATTAATGTTGAGCAGTAAATTATTATTGGACGTATAAAGCCGTGTTTTTACGTTAAAATGATTTACTAATCGTAACTGACGATTATGACAACTAAAAAAGTCCGCATTAATTTTTCACAGATTCATGTAACAATAATTTATGGGATTACATGATAAGTGAATGATTACCACATAAAAGACGCTAGGTTTTTTTTTCTAAATAATGGATGCAGCTGTTGCTAATGGCCATTGGCTTTTGGCAGTGGCGAGCGTTGCGATGTCGAAAACGTACGAAATTTGAAATACATAATATTTTTTTTCGTACATCGGCAGGCGCGAGTATTTAAATTTATTTTTTGATTATCGGCATATCGTTTGGTCGCTTTACGGACTAACAAAAATAAACGATGATATAATATCTAGTGCTTGCCGATTTACGTTTCGTTCCTGTCTTTATTCGCGATGAGCGCAAGCGTAAGAAATGCATAAGAAATTATAAAATAAAAACTGAATTTGTAAAATATCCGTAATGAGTACTTGATTTTCTTATGTTGATATCATCGTTACGTATTGTTTCCCGATAAATATTACGAATACATAATCTGATTCTTTATAATTCAGTTTTTATTTTATAATTTCTTATGTATTTCTTACGCTTCGCTCATTGTTAATAAGTTGTATTTCAAATAATGAGGATATAAATTATTTTCATATCATTCAAAATTCGCCATTTTTTTTTTAATTGACCTAAAACGTTCTTCTTACAAAAAGTTCAAAAGCTAGTTGTCACTTCTTTTTTAATTCAATAACATTAGAATACCTACAAATTTAGGTATTTCTTATGAAGTAAAGTATTTTTACATACCTACATATATGTAGATATGTACTATGTTGGACTAATTAAGCCGGACACTGATTTGCAAGCTGCGAGCTGGGCTTCGTGTCGATAGTGCTCACAATTTTACATGTCGAGTAGTGTAACTGACGTGGGTGCTAGTAGGGTATAAAACTATGAAGATATTTAGCTTTAGTTAATGTTAGTAATTCGCTTAATACAGATAAATATGCCCAGGATAACTATTCTGCTTTTCTCGTGTTTTAAGCAATAAAAAATTAGAAACATGCACTTTGATAATTCATTTAAGTTTTTCATTATTTATACGTATATATCTAATTACAAATAGGTAATTACCTAGGTAGGTAATAAAATGTTTTGATAGATAAATTGTTGTCGTTTTGCGAGTCGATGCGATGCCGATGTCTATTCGTCCATTGAATAAACAACCATAATCATAATATTATGTATATAAATATTTTTTCTCCATTGTTTTTGAGTTCTTAATTTAGGGCCGATATTTCGTTCTTGATTTAAGCTTTCATCAAACTATTGGTAAATATTCAGGCAAATACTATTTAGCTATTCAAATAGAAATTTAACAGTAGGTACCTACTTGAAACTATTTGCCCAGGCATATATAGCTTATCCAAGCCTATATGATGTTCACGTCATCAATACAAGGTTACTAGATGACGAACGTTTCACACAGTGCTGTCGTCTCGTACCTCGTATTTTGACTGTTCTAATAAATTCTAGTCTTTCTTTATACGATCTAATACGTGCGCAAGTAAATCATCTGTAGAATATGTCACTTTCCAAACTTTAAATCGAATTACAAATAAACAATCTAGTAATTTTTTGTTGACGACGTGAACATCATATAGGTTTGGATAAGCTATAGTAGTATTTACTTAGTCAAAAGCTATTTTCCTAAAATAACTATTTGATAGATTTAGTCAAGATTTATTTAATTCATAAATTAATTTATCCTCTATTAAATTTTAAATGATCACATACCTTTACAGAACATAATGAAAAAGCTAATATTTTTTAACGTTTCGTTTATATACTTGCAATTAGAATAACTTAAAATTAATAATGGTAATTTATAATTCCAAGAGTAGATTGCATTGATTGGAATAATAAATTATTGTTTCATTTATTCTTAGTAGAAAATATTTAAAATGCGTTTTCAGATTGTCGAGATTGTCGCGCCATCGTCCGTTACTGGCTTGAATGCCGCAGTTTGCTGATATCGACCGTATAGATAGCAGCACAAATATATTATTATATATAAATCATTAACGATAATACAATAATTAACACTAGAAATTATAGTATGTAATATATTTCAAAAACCTAATGTTTCATCAATCGTACGCATAGACATTTGATTATATTTCGTCGCTACTAACAATAAGTCGTGTTTATTTCCTTAGAAACAATTGTTACAACAATACTTCCTTTAAGGACGAGTATTGTAATAAACAACTTCAATTACAAGATTACAATTACTGATTTTAATCCTTCATCGGTGTCTTACATTAGATAGGCTTTTATAATCTATCGATATGTAAATAAAGTTTCTGTATTTAAAGTTAAATCGTTTCGTATATTACTTATTGTTAATATATTTAATTAATTTAATATAATTGTTAATACCAATGATATTTCAGATTTTAGAGTTTGATGCTTATATTTTTCTAACAACTCGCTGAAACTTGAACGTGAAACTTCAAATTTATTTTTAGTTCTCGTGACAGTTTTCCGTCGTTTTTCATTTAAAATACGTAGACGTAACGTAGACTAATGTAACTATGGTTATAAAAAAAACTTAGAACTGTCAAAAAAATGTCATTCTTCAAAATTCTTGTATAATTAAATGTGCTTTACTAATACATTTGAAATAAGGATTTCTGTTCGTGGGTGCAACGTATCAATAAAATTAGCATTTAATTATTTTATTGTACATTATGAAAATAACATCCGCATGTGGAAAATCGATGAATAGTAATAGCAAAAACGAAGAAACACTTTCATATGACAAGAAATACTCTTCCACTACTTCCGACGAATCTACCCTTTCTGGGAGCTGCAGTTCCGTGTATTTCGAACACGAATTTAGATCTGTAGAACAGCAAACTGATACTGCTTATCGTGCTTGTTCTAATACTAGAGATTCATCGACACAGTGCACATTGTTGTCCAAAACTGGCAAAATCGCGATCAGCATTATAAAAGAAGAACCAGACAAAGTACCAAATAAGATACTTACAAAATGGAGATCGACGAAAATTTTAATGTTACATCTTCCTCTTATAACAACGACGAAGACAAATTAAAATCCTACACTCTTCAAAAACGAAAACTTTATGGTAGATCATCCAGCGCCCCAAGTAAAACTTTTAACAATCTTATTACGGAAGAATGTGAAAATAATAGAATGGTAAATGAAATAAAAATCGCATCTACGCCACTAAAACTTGCAAGTTCGACTTCTGAAAATGGTAATTTCCTAAAAATGAAACGAAAACCTCAGTCAGCAACTCAACGTAGTAGTATACCAAAGAGAATACCGAATTGTAAACAACTAACCAAACGCAACTCCAAAGGATCAACTTGTTTAATACAAACTTGTAATTCTAACGAAATTGACGATGAAATGATATTGAAATTTGCAGAAAAAACTTCATTTAACTATCAGAATTCGATTGAAATGAACAAACGAAACGAAAAGACGGATCTCGACTTAAAGAAATCGACTTTTACTTTTGAACATTCGTGTAATGAAATTAACGACACATTCAAAGTTGCCGAGGTGAATACAGTTTTATATAAGAACAAAGCTGCGGCTAAGCAATTTCCATTATTCGAGGAAATTTATATCAAACATCCAAATATGAATACTACCAGCGAATACGTAGCAAATGCAGTAACACATTCGAATTCCTTTGAAAATACATTATCGTCCAAACCAAGACAGAAACAAGTATCGAAACTACCCATTCTAAAAAGCGGCCGAAGGGGCGTACTAAAGAAGTCCTTTCCCGAAAACAGCACAAGCGAGGACGTTCAAGAAGAATTACCTGGCGTGGTAAACACAATTACAAAAGGTACGAAAAATTTAGAAAACCATAATTTTGATCGCAATTATTCGCGACCACGGACTGAAGGTTTTCTCGAAAATATTTTATTAACGAGCAACAAAAATTTTAAGCAAGATTCGGGAACAAGCAGTACCAATTCAGATTTACCCATTAAAAAATGCATAAAAGATTTAACATCTTGCGTAGAAAAGTTGAATAAGAAACAACTCGATTTGAAATTATCATCGACTATTAATACAACCCCAATTATAACGCCTTCCATTATACGAAATATTACCGCAATTGAAAATATAGTTAAGAAATCGTCCAATCGCTTAGACCCATTACGAAAAAACGATGGCGATGCTCAGAATCAAGAAAATATTGTAGAAGTTAAAGCGAAAACACCTTTAAATTTAAATACGGAATATCCGCAAATAGAAAAAATAAGTGATAAATATAAAACTACGCGTATTGTAAAAACTGAAACTGTTTCGAAAAAATCCGACCATTTAAAATCGGAATTGGAGCAAAGTAATTTACGAGAATTAAAGAAACAGAATTCGACCGTAAGCACCTCTTCCACTTGTAAACAGGAAGTGAATCATACGCGCAAACGTAAAAATCGACCTAAACAGTCTTCTCGTAATTCCGGAAACATCATATGGATTGCAGTAAAACAGTCATTGTGCACCATCGACTCTGTTAATGCGAAGAAAGTAAATGATAAGTTAGTCGTCGAAACTCAAAATGATGGAAAGGGAGTGAAACAAATACCAGCTTTATTAATATCGATACAACAACCGAATGTCAATAATACGACGGGCGGATCGACTACTACTTCGATGCCCATAAAAGAGCGCGACAGACCTCCTACGTCTAGACGAACTTCTCCAGAGCAAAATTATAATCTTAAAAAAACTCAAGCCGACATTCAATTAATAAATTGCACGGCAAACAAAATTAGCAATTCGCAATTGACCCCTAATCAGGAAAATCGAAATACAAAAATCGAAAAAAACCTTCAATCGTCCACGTCTATAAAAAATTTTGATGAATTCGACGAGCTCTTCGGAAACATTAATAATTTAAAGAAAAAACGAGCCGAAATAAAAAGTAATATTCTACAAAAACTGGAGACGTCCACAAAAACATCCTTAACTGTCAAAACCGAAGCAAAAAACAACATAGTGCGGAAACCAGGAATATCGCCCCCATCTAAAGAATCGCGAAATAATAAATTTGACACGAATAGTTTCGCTAAAACTGGACCTTTTAAGTCGTGTACGTGCAAAAAATTGGATATAGATAACAATGTCGCGCCAAAAGTGCAAATGCTTAAAAATTTTAAGCCCAATACCAGAAGCAATGTCGAACACGTGATGCCGATGCCGAAGCCGGAACTTGTTAACTCATTTGCACGTCGTAGACCCGATACGAGAAACAGTAACCTAACAAAAGAAGACAATTTTACAATGACTAAAAATAGTAGATTCGGTCAGAGAAGCAACACAACATTACCGCAAAAACCCTTTAGGTTAAACACGGGTAATAATTATGAATTTAAAAACATTATTAAACCGTCTTTAAACGGCAAAAACTTAAACAAATCTAATGAACACGCTCCAAACAAACCAACGAAATTATGGACCATTGAGAAGATTTCATCGGACAAAGCCGATTGTAAAACAAACAAAACCGTCGGGCAGATTAACGGAGAAATATCAGACTATCCGAAATTACGAGGTTCGCCTATCGTCTTACCTAGGTCCCCGTACACGGCTATAGACAGAATGAAAGAACAACCCAAAGTCCTTCCAGTTAACAATAGAGAAATTGGAAAAACCCTCGGATACTGGCCTTACACGAATTTCATCGGAGAAACGAAGAACGTCAACAACAAAACCGTTCCGGAAAAAGGCAGGAATCCGAACGAAGTTTCGGTTATAAAGAAACCCGATCAAAAACCAAAAATTTTTCAAGCAAACAAGAAACCCGACGTACATTTTAGCGACAGTAGCGACACGAAGATGATTTCCCTCATGCCGGTCGATCCCAGTCATGCTGAATTCTCCAGTTCCGAAAGCGACAGCATCTCGGACAAATCTGATGCACCCATCGACGCAAACATCGTGAAATGCGACGAGACCATAAAGAACAGTAAACAAAATAATCATTCCATATCGCGTTCCGACGGAATTCTAAACGTGTGCAACAAGCAAATTGAGTTTATGAAGCAAAGGAATTCCGCAAGATGTAATAGACTGCCTAAAGTTGCTCGTAATCAAAATGGAGAGGAACGCAAAGGAACGAGTTTTCCGAAAAATAACGACAGCTCAACTAACAATATTTCTCGACAAGAAAACATGATGAAGGAATTAAATAAAACGAATTGTTTCAAGTCTAATATTATTGACGTGCCTCTTGTACTGCGTACAGGTGAGTATTAATATTTGACGAATTGTTGTTGATGTATTTTCGTTCGATAGGAAGATATTATACAAGTATTATGAATACTACAACTTCGTACACGACTTGGTAATTATGACAGTAATTAAAAACGCTACTCGACAAGGAATTTGCCGAAAGACAATTATTTAAACGTATAGAATGTGATGGAAACAAACCCAGGATCGTGGATCATGGATCCTCGTGGATTTAGGATCGTGTTGATTCTCCATTCTCATCTTACGTTATAGTCTTCTTAACTTGCGGTTTATCGTTATATTTGTTTCAAAGAACTGTTCGGGGATTCTATTGTGTATTTAACGTCAAAACGCACCTCGTTCTTTTTGATAATGTAATTTTGATGAATTTAAAATGTCACATAAAATACATGGCGTTTTAAAGTACTGTGTTTATCTTATATGTGAAGACAGTAAATAGGGCGCGAGGACAATACGAGTACGATGTTTTCTACAAATATCAAACGTAATAAATAACTTTCGCCCATTTTTTAGTTTTATATAAAGTCCAAAATGCTTCAGCTCTTTTATGCACGTTCACTTATTCTACTATTTTTAGACGTGCAATTTAAACGTCTCTTGTCGCGTATTTTCAAAAGCCAGCGAATCGTTTAGTCATGATTAAATTGCATTACAATATTATAGGTTATATTAATTAATAATATTATTATAGGTTCAAATCCCACAATAGTCATCAATATTTATGCATAAAGTCGTAGGTGTAATTTTTTTTTTAAATAGATAACTAATAAATATTAGATAACTAACAAAGAAGTTAACTGTATGAATTGCATTCTTGTTGTCATGTAAAGTGAAATTGCTACTTTTATTTATCATATACTTTATATAGGTAGGTCCCTGATGAGCTTCATAAGAACTACATGTACAGGGCGTTTCTAAAATATCTGGCCAAATTGTAAAGTACAGTAGAGAAAGGCCCAAAACAAGCATTTTTCTGTCAAGGGCTTTGTGTCCGAAAATGTTGCATTTAGGTACAACTGCCTTTAATTTTGTTTTGCAATTCTTGCAACACGATTTTGTGTTGTTGGGTAGCTATAAACAGATACGTTTCGCGGAAATACAAATCAATTTTTCCGGTGGAAAATATCGGAATATTGTTATCAGATTTCAACAGATGATGTCTTTGCTTTTAATGTATAAGATAGTCGGAATAACTCATTTTCGCAAAAAGTGTGGGTTAAGTTAGTTACTTAAGTTAAATTACAAGAAAATGTGGTACTAAAGTATACGAACATAAGTACTTCATTTTGCATAAATTAAACAATATTTTAATTAAAATATGTTCTTTTTTTATTGTAGTTATTGAATCAAAAATAAGTTTTATGTCGCTGGGTAACCCAACATTTTATCATACAAGCGATTACACTATACATTTGTATCACGGAATCAAAAAATAAACAGATAGTGGAGGAGAATTAGGTTTTTATTCGGGATCCGGTTCAAACCACTCAGATTTGAATATTTTTCTTGTAAAATGTAGCAAATTAAAAATACTGAAACCTTTGTAGGTTAAAAATTAACGCTTCAAATGGAAAAATTTGGAAAAACCAATTCGAAAATATATATATTTTTTTAATATACTAACTTGTATTTTTCTACTTATAAATTAAAAATAATTGTTTCTAAAACGTCCAGCCTCAACCACCGGTCCTAGAAACGCTAACTTTGTAAGGTACGTTCTTTTTATAATGTAGGCACCGCATTAAGAAAGGACCTTTCAAATTTCAGTTTTAAAGGGATGAAAACGGAGAAAGCACATTCATTTAATAAAATAACTGATGAAACTGAACTTGAGGATGAAGAAAGTGTAAATAATATTATTTGAAATTTGAAGATTGTTTATAAGCAGAAAAATGCAAGTTATTACATTAAAAAATATACCTATATATAGTTTTTTAATTGGCTTTCCTGAATTTTTGACAAGTTTCCGATTCGAAGCGTCAATTTTTGACCTGTAAAAGTTTTGGTACTTTTAATTTACAATATTTTACAAGAAAAATAATTCAATACCGAGTGATTTGAACCGGTTCCCGAATAATACATTTTCTTTGTCCAATTATCTTGCACTAAGAATTAAAAAATAACAGTAGCTATAAGATTCGAATTCTTTGAAACTATCTACGAAACTGAATTTAAAAGTAATCATTTTTGTAAAAGATGAGGGTACACAGAAGTGCGAGCACGCTAACAGCTTTAGAATTTTTAGGAGTGTATTAAAAAAATATTAGATTATCGATTTTATCTATAATTTCGTATTATGAACTAAATAAAGAAAATGTGTATTTTATACTTTCATTAAACAAAAGTAATAAAAAGAAATAGAAATTAATGTTTAATAACTTATTTTGTCTATTAGTGCCAATATTATAATAAAACTAAAGCAACTTTAAAATAAATCGAATTTATAAATTATACTTAAGTACATAGGTTTTACTTATAGCAAACTTTAAATATTTTTTAACAAGACATTTCTTTAAGAATTTCAAAACGAGCAAACAAACTGCGATAAGAATGAGATACGTAAAGGTTATGATTAAATATTGACTCTAAATTTGACGCATATCATTTCAAAGTGAAAATAAAATGCCAATATGCAAGGGAAAGTTATACTTAAGTTTCGTTTATTATGAATTCGGCCCTGAGATATTTATTTAAATTTAAAGTAATGTTACAAATGTGTTCAAAATGCAAAATTCTCTCGGGTCTAAATGTACAGCTATTTGAAAACTATATTAATACGATATAAAATACTAATTTTATTATAATAACGATCAAACTTGTTTTTATAACATTTCTCCCTCTCTAAAATCACCGGTTAATTATTTTTCTAAAAATAATATCAATGACAGTTTTTTTTTCTTTAATCGTTTTGAACAATTTACAATTATTATTATAAAAATTATCTCCAGATAATTTGACCGCAATGTTTGGGTTTTCCTTCGACCTTGTGTTTTTAAAAACGTTTGTGTGCTGTCTGAGGTTACTAAGGTGAACAAAAACATTTTATTACGAATTGGCGCTGGTTTTACAGGTTTAACTATTCTGTTAAATGTTGAACTACTCTCGTGTCATGGATCTAAGTGATTGTGAGGTGTATTTTATTAATTACGTGGGTTTTTTTTTGGTAATTTAGGTTATACGTGAAGATGTTTTTGATATATGAATACATCAGGAATATGAATTCTTTTTCCATTTAATTTTAAATTTTGCGTATGATAACAATAAAGTTCATTGTATAAGAGCTCTTAGACATACCACGAATGAATTTATACGACGAATACATTTGTTTAATAATTTTATAATATTATTTAGTTGTATTCTTTCGCTGATAACGTCAGAACCTTTTTGCCAATATATCGTAAGACACAATTTCATCGAAAATGAGTTGTTTCGACTATTTTATGCATTTATACAATTTGCTAAAATCTGGAAAAAATATCAAATATTTCCACTACAAAAATCGATATTTGTTTATTAGATTTTTCATAGTTTTCAATGTCTAATAAGATTTAAGATAACATTAAGATTTAATATATTTAATATAATATTGAAAAAAATTATAATAAAAGATTTTTATCAGAAATGCTTCATATCATAATTAATAAAAACGTCCGTAATGAAAAAAGAGATTTAAAGAATTTATATAAATATTATAACCAAATTTTAAACGATTTGCAATAATTAATTATTTGGGGTTGTTTTCAATTTCGTTTTTTGTGTCATATTTTGAAGAGTTCATATTTTATTAATTCGATGTTTTAAATATATTTTTGTTGTATAATTGTTAATTGTTTCCATCGTTTATATATTAACCCCTGAAGATAGCTCCAACCAGAGCTGAAATATATTATGTTAGTTGTTCCAAGTTCAATTTTATTGGCTTATTACCATAATTTTTTAAAAGAAGAATATTAATTCGGTCAATGTATTATATCTTTATTATATTTAAGGAAAATAGTCATTTGCAAAAGTCATAAACATAGGTAATCGTCGTTTTCTGCACCCGCACAGCCGACATGGACCCAACCACTTACATTTCACCCTCAATTTTCCGTGACAGACTGAAGCGCAGAGTGTTTCACGAATTTCATTAATACGTTTTCGGATTAGTCGATAAAAAATGATGGTCCGATTTTGAAACATCTAAATAGAGGAATGACGATTAGCTAATATTAACTGACCGTTAATGGTACACAACAAGTCGGTGAAATGATTTTGGACTTTATGATATAATCCGGGGGTCCGACTTAGAAGGAGGGCTCCGACTTTGGTTCACTTTCTCTACTTTGGAGTTTGTTTAACTTTTAAAAATCATGTCCTCCACCTCCAAATGACTGCGTCCATTTACTTCGATGTATTTTTCAAGATTTTTTTAATAGTTTCTGGACGTCTTGCATAAATCGGAGTAGGGAGATCAAGGCAAATCCGAGAAATAATAAATGATCGTTAAAAACCTATAATAAAATTCCCATTGTGTTTCTAGCGGTACCCCTTTTAGATTTTATTAGAATAAAAACTTTTTTAAATGTTTGTTATACTACATTATTTGAAATCGGAAATATTCCGGTTGGCGCATTCGAGTATTTGTAAACAATTTGTTAAACAATTTATTACAATAAAATACGGGGTGTCAGAAAAAATTATGTTAGGTTACGGAAAATTGTAAAAAATCTCTCGGGGGGAACGTAGGTATAAACCGCGTAAAAATAACGCCATAAGTTTCAAAAAATCTATTACACTATTTTAAAGATCTTCATTTATTCCGCATATGCACTAAAAATTATTAAATTCCAACGAACGATAAACATAATATTTTTAAAAAATTGAGTTTTGCTCTTCAATTTTGGGGGTGAATATCTCAACAGGGGAGCGCCGCGCCGTAGGAAATACATTTTTAGGAATTTGTAGCGTTATTTTGACGTGGTTTGTACGTTCCCGAGAGATTTTTTACCATTTCCCGTACACCCCGCATTTTGTTGTAATAATCTGTTTAAACAACACAAATGTTTCCGATTTCAAATAATTAGTATAACAAACATTTTAAAAAAAGCTTCAATAAAATCGGTTGTTCTTGCGGGTTCCGAAGTAAAAACCGACTATTGGCTAAATGTATAATAATGTAAGAAACGTAAGATAATTATAATAAGTAGAAGTATTTAATTTTAAATAATTGTTTATATTGAACCGTCAAGAACCTCCACAATCTTTTCTTTTTGTTAAATCTTTTCCTGAATGATGTAATACTTAAAACTATTTACCTTGCTTTAAAATTAATTTGTCGATGTTTTCGAAAAGAAAAATAAATTACTTATATGTATTACCTATTTAATATTTAACTAGAAATTACAATTCAGGCGCGTTAATAATAAATTATCCAATTTAGTAACTACCAACGTTATTGCCCAAGAAATAATTAATACTAATTGATAATAATTAGTATGTCGTCGAGTAAATTAGTCTATGATAAAAAAGTATGGGGAAATATGAGGATTTACCTGCAAGGTTTTTCTAGCTTTTTTTACGACATTCTTCGATTTGCCCTTGGTTTAGTTTTTTTTGAACCTACCGTAATGCGGTAGTAAATCTGTATCTGAAAAATTGCCACCTTTGCGATCCTTGGCGCGATCGATTAATTTATTTTCTGCACTTGGGGAAAAAAAAACTCCAAAGTATTCTCCATTGCTCTGTATATTTCTTAACAGTATGTACACATTTATTAGGTTTTACATCCATACAACATATACGATCTCAAACAGTTATCTATGGAGGTTTAATAATAATTATCACAATAATAATAATAATAATAACGTGCTGATAGTTGCTTAAAATAATACAGAGTTGTGCACACTTGCTGGAAAATTACCTATATCGCAAAATACGGGTGCAATACTTTTGAAGGAGAGATCACAAGGCTACTTACTACTAACGTCTATACTAAAATAAAATAAAATAATATATTACATAAATGACGACTTTATACAATGATACCGATGAGAGGGGTTGGCATACTTGCAGGAACAGCACCAGTCACTTAGCTATTCCTGCGTCATGCTAGGAAAAGGGGTTATTTTTTTTAACGAAGCGCGGGAGCTTTTAATTTGTTAACGGCGTTCGATAAATGCAACACCTCCGTGTTGAGTTGATGCACGAGGGACTCTAACTTATCTACGGAATCTAATACTTCTACGCGACCGGTGTGCGGATTAAATCGTACTTCGAAGGGCCTGGACATGTTGGAAACCCAACGTCTGAATTTATCTTTGGCGTCTTCGAAACTCTCCGCTACATAATACACCGGCTGGTATTCCTGATCCTGATAGGGTTGAACCGCAGTCGAAGCCGGCTCGAAAGCTCGCAATTCCGGTTTGTCGCTTAAAGCGTGCAACAGTTCCCCGTACGAACTGAGAAGTCCGGCACCGTAAGCTTTGACGGCCCCTTGTTCTTTGCAAAGGCCGAACTCGACAGTAAACCAGTACACCTGGAAAGATAAAGATATTCGTATCCTAGTTTCTGTCGTACTGTCGCAACGAATGTGACCATGTACGCAATAAACGGGTGCATTTGCTACTTTTCATTTCACCGATCGCACACATATTGCCACTTGACCATGACATAATGGTCGCGATACGAGAAAATAAAAGCGTAAATTGAAACTTACCGTAGATAATTTTTCGATTTCGGAATCCGAAGCGCCGAGCGAAGCGAGCCCTATTTCCTGAGAGAATTGTGCGAAGCTGGGATCGGCAAGAAGGGGCATATGACCGAGCAATTCGTGAATACAATCTCTGCAAAAAGAAAAATCCGATCAAATCCTCTTATCGTATTGCTTCTACGTTCTGAATTTTCATTATTGCAACTAAGGGACGCAAATTGCTAAGAGTTAATTTTCCCTACAAGGACCATTAAAACGAGAGAGAGAGAGAGAGAGAGCAATTACGGCAAGCCTGCACCGTCGACGCGATATAATAGCTTTATGATTAAATTATTTGTACGTTCTTTGATCATCGGCGAGAGAATATCGTGTTAAAAGTGATACTTACGGTTCGGGGGTGTGATAGGGCGAGTTTACGTGTCGCACGTACTGAGTGCTCTGGAAAATTCTGAACGCGAGCGACGCAAGGAAATCGCGGGCCGTAAGGAGGCCGGCCGCCGGTCTAAGCGAGAATCCCGTCTGACAACGTAGGAACGCCGACATTTCTTCGAGCTGAGGGATTTTATCCGGCACGAAGATGCCTTCTTCCTGCAGCATCTTGAAAACGCGACGGTACTCGATGCACGCGTGTTTCGGCATCAAGTCCAAAACGGTGTTGAAAACCGATTTCCAAGTTTTGTTTTCGGTCTCCGTATATGCGATGAACGGAATTGGGTCTCCGCTGTTAATCAGAAAAATTAGATTAAGTACTTATTATCACGTTAAGGTTAAACGGCGCGCGTCGATCGTGATTATAAAAAAAATACTTACTATTTATAAGCGAAAGCAATTTCGGCAATTTCTTTGCGACGAGCTCTGTATTCTTTATCCGCAAATCCTGGATGATTCATGTCGAGTTCGGGTTCATATTTTGTCATTAAGTGGTTGCAATTGTCCAAGTCGCTCGCGTGACGAGGGAACCACGGATTTTTAACGGAAATATTATCTTCCCCCAGAAGAGAGACGCTTCCCAACGAGTAGGATTGACGCAAATTTTTAATAAGTTGCAATAAATTTTGACGACTCATTGCCACTTTGACGAGGACGTCCAATTGGTTGACGTCGTTTTGGTTCGGTCTGGTTTCCAAGTGACACACCGATCCTTGATACATTTCGATGCTTTTAAGCACTCGAGAAAGCGAATTCATGCCCTCTCGTAGGCGAAGGATCAGAGCGGCACGTTGTTCCGCATCAGGATTTTCGCTAACCGCATTTCCCAGGACGACTTCCTCTTCAGTAAGTCCACAATCTACAGACATAAAGAATTGCCGTCAGGATTTTAAAAAGGGCAATATATTTTATGGCGAGCTCTCCGGAGTGCCATATTTTCTACGGATTAACTCGCAAATCTTAGTTCTTCGCGACAAATGGAGGGTGAAAATTGACTTTTGACGCTATAAAAGCCGGACGTCTCTTTGTGTAAATCGCGCTCCACTTGCAACTTTGCTCTTAACGCAATTACGTCGTCGTCGTTTCGAGTTAAAAACGAAATGTATGTGCTTTCGAGGCGAATGAAATTTCAAAGAGCTTTTAACATTAATAGGAACATTAACGTGCAAAAAAAAATTACCTGACGTATCATCGGTTTGCTGCTGTTCTGCAACTTTAACGGCGGGTTTGTCGTCTGTATGCAATTCAGGTTCAAGGCTAGAATCTACAATAACATCGAAACACAACGTAAACATGCATAAAACAAAGCATGCGTAGGTATAAGAAAGCTCTAATTTAACTAACTGACGCTTACCGTTAGCACGAAGGCGAGCCTCATCTAAAACACTTTGTTTCGTTTGCTTCACAACCAAAGTTTCGAACCTCGCGTCGTCAACCAGAGAACGGCGCCTCGCAGGATAACCGTTCTGAAATAGAGGAAAGCTCGAGTTAAACCCATTGTCTTTTGCAGCCGGAAGCGAGACCGTCTTCGGGAAATTGCTTTTCCGAACTTTTCCTTCTGCGAGTTCGTAAGAAATTTCGAAGCGCTTTGTTTTGCTTCACTTTTCCGCAATAAAATTATGACGAGAAAACCTCTTTATGTGCTATGCATTCGAGCTGATAATCTCTCGGGGGGCTCGGCTTGTTGGCCCTGAAGAGGGGGCTTGTCACTCACTCTCTGTGTGAATTGCGGAATGCGCCCAGAGCAAGGTTAAATGTTCTGCGTTCACCGGCCATGATATTAGAATTCTGATAATTAGTATATAATTATGATCTTTTATACAAATGGGGCCTTCGACCTATTTTTTCTTTGATTTTTAAGACGCGCGATTTTTTTATAGAATCGATTTAGAATCCTCTTAAAGCTTTTAAGTTAGTAAGGGGCAAAAAAAAAGAAACTACAGTTCAATTACCATGAAGGATAACAAGTCGATATATTCGCAACAAAGATTTTAATTATGCAATTAAACTTCTGTGCAGTTATTGGCCTAATCGAGGACGATCACATTGCAACGTAAATTTAATATAATATAAATGCGACTTTCTACTTTATTTGTTTTTAGAAATAGGCAAAGAAACCGTATTATTTTCGTATTCGAAACGAACTTAGTATGTACGTACTCGGTGGTAATTTCCCATATAATTCGAACGTAACGATTAACACAGACATTTAAAACTATTTAGGTTTTTTTAGATAACACACAGTTTCTTATAGTAGACATTTTCTAATACGTAACGTCCGAAATAAACACTTAACGGTTAACGCTCGATTGTTCAATTTTATTACTTATTGCAAATAAAATGGATTTATCGAAACCTAACGCGTTTCCGCAGGAAAAGCAATGGAAATTCACTTACCTCGATGCTATACGACTTTTTGATGGCGAACATTTCGCGGTTTTTTTGAGCGGCAGCGACGGCAGCCATGGCGATTCTAGGGTGAGTTCAACGGTGGTTGTTTCTCGCTGATGGAAAATAAGCCTGAAACCACGAGGTTTTCACTGCTGTAGCGGACACGATGCGTCTTCAAACTGTTGCTCGACCACGATTATTGACAACCGTCTGTCGATCAGAATAAATTACACACGATGAATGCTGGCGAGAAGAAGCAAAAGCAATTGGATGTCTGGACTCCTGGGGTTCCAGTTTAAGTAGTTGAACCCCTTCTCCGAGAGTCCCCACGCCGTGCGCCAGCCCTTTCATTGTTGCGAAAATGGCTCGTCACGCCTGCGTCACGGTCGGCCACTGGATGCTGGGATCCCCAAGGCTTCCGAGGATACCCTGGCCACCTGTATGTGTCATCCACGGAATGGTTCTTAGAATCTCCCAATTAGCACGCGCCATCAAACTTCGGTCTTTTAGTAAAAAATTTTAATTCGCGGAATGTAGGGTTTCGGTTTTTATTTTTTCTTTTCGAAAATTTTCACCGAAGACGTTGACCTGTGGTCATTTGAACTTATGTGATAACGGTATAACAAAAGTGATAAATTATTTATTAAGGCATCACAACGATTTATTGTACGAAACGCAAATTATATACCCTATGTAGGTGATAAATACTCGGTTTCGTTAGAATTTTTTATGTGCGTAAACGGTTACGTCGGGAAATTTTGAATTTTCTTTTTTGCGAAAAATATTGGTCTATCAACGGAAGCTCGAATTATTGTCGTGTAAATATAATGTGAAATTGGTTTAGATGGTTTAAGGTACGTTAAGGGTTAATCTTATATTGTACCTAAGTGGGAATTTGTTTAAAAACGCTTTTTAAATTAACAATAAACTCTGATGATATTCAACTTATAATTTCGTGACGGAGTTCTATCGCAATTTGTTAAAACCGCATTTTCTATAAATATCGCATAAACCACGTGGATTACTTTTAATGTTGTTTTTTTTGCAACGGTGATCGTAGCAGACGCTTGTAACATCCAAAGATGTATCAAGGAGCGGTTACGTCTTTGTTACATCGATGTTGCTGGGGAACGTTTAAATTTTAATGTTACCCCAAAAATTGTTTTCTACCGATTTTATCGGTGCCGCTTATAAAAAACAATTCATAAATTAAACAAAAGGTAGCGCAAATATGTTAAAAATAATTACATTAATAAGTACAATAATTTATTATTTACGAATGCGTTATCTATTAATGGACATTCTTGTTATTTGTTGCAAGGTCTTACGGATTACATTAAACGCTCTGATTACATTACCGTCTTAGGGAATTTAATTATTATTCTAATTGCAGGTGAAATAATTTCAGTAATTAAAGTAATACTGCAGTTAATGTTAAACAATATTGATATAAGTACTACTTTCGGTTCTTAAACGTACTTATGGGAAAATTATCGCATCTGTTTCTGTTTAATTACGTACTTATTAGTGTTTAGTAACAAGTACACTATTTCTGATATCGCCACAGTGGAAAAACCTAAACTGTCAGTAAGCAAACAGTCTTAATTCCAAGAAATCTCGGCACGAGTTTTCCTTTTTCAAAACGTTCACATTACGAAAAACAGAACATTTTCGCTTCCCCGTTGACAAATCCGACCGCTCGTGTACATCGTGGATATAAGAATATGTCAAAAGAATGACCTAATCACTTTCATCGACAATTAATTGTTACTTAATGTCGGCCAATTAAAAAAGTTAAAAGCTGAAACAAAAAAAAAGCGAAACCTATATAACCAATTGTAAGTACCTACTATTATTTGAACTAAACGACGTTACGACAAACAGCCCCTTTCGTTATGTCAAAAATAAAATTATTGGTTTTTGGATGTTTGTGTCGACTTACGTCCGTCGGGTCTCGTTGATCAACTTTAAGTCCATTCACGTCCACTTTTTTTTTAATTTCCAACCGCAAATTAAAAATAGATCAAATTGGATACATTTTGATTCAAAAATATCTTTTGAATCTATATAAAAACATGTTTACAATTTTTTTTTCTTTCTGTTTATGGCTTTGGACTCGCCAATTAGCCAGTCTATTTTTTCTTGGATTTCTAAATCTTATTAGTAAATCTGGTTAGTACTACGTTCATAAACTGTTTACAATTAAAACAAAGAAAAGTAAAAGAATTAATTGGTTTCAACAGAGGTGTTTATCATTTCTAGTAAGTACATTGCTCGGACTCAACCGGTTGAGATTAAAATAATTCAGTGTGATAACCAGTTATGTCAATTTAATAATGTAAATAAATATTTTTTATGCTACTTTTTTTGATGATCCCGACAAATAAGTAGGTTATCCAAAGTTGTTTCTGTTATGATAAATTTTTTATTATTCTTTTTACTTTTGTATTTACGTAGTAATATTTTGTTTTATCGATTTTTATTGTGTTATTGTTTTCTTGTAGATTGCAATTCAAGGCATTTAGATACCCAATATAAGATACTGATTAATTTTTAGTCATATTAGTGTTATGTTAGTGTAATTTGGTCGTCAGTGTTTCGTATCACCACCAAGACATTTCAATATTTACATTATTTTTTAAACCAAAATCCAAGGTTTAATTGGACGTTAAAAATCCGAATATTTATATAAATTACTAAATTAAATAGATAACTTTTTATCGATAAATTGTTGCGGTATTAACACTCAAATCGTAATTCAAGTAGTAAATAGTTACAAGGTTTGATAATAAAAATCCTAAAATGTTGGAAAATACGTCTGATAGATGAAATTACACCTACTTACCCAGCTAACAATTTTTAAATTTCGCGGCGGATTTCTATTGGTATCACATGAAAACATTTGCAGTCAGGAGCGGTGATAAATTAGGCGAAAGGAATTTTGAATTGTTTGAGTAACGAAATATTATATCTGCTGTTACATATATAAATAATTACGTCCAGTTTCACGTATTTTACCACTTATGTTATTTTTGAACATGTTTACATTAAAATATTATTAGTTTAATTTAATCATTTACTGCAGTACGTCACTGCCTTTGTTATTTAACCTGACATTGACGTTTATATACGAGTAGTACCAACAGAAATCCGCCGAGAAATTTAAAAATTGTTAGCTGAGTTACCTATTTTCTAATTTTTCTCATATAAGCGAATGTTTCCATTTTGTTTTTGTTTGGATTGTTACTATCTATAGTGGAGCCTAGTATATCCGAGGTTCGATTAGCCGAGCTAATTAGAGAGAGAAAAAGAAACTAATAGAGCTACATATATAATTCAGTGTTTTGAATTTGTTTTTCTGGTTTATTAGTTATTTTGGAGGGTCCTGGGTGATCTAGTAGGCCTGCCACTCGTCTGGCCTTCTAGCGCACTTACTACTGCGGGTTCGAATCCCGCTGCAATTATGGATGTTTGAGAACGTTAACACTAATTAATCCAAATCGGAAACCCTAAAACAAATTCGACTGGCTAATTGGTTAGACTTAAAATCGTTAATTTCACAATCGCGCTTTAAAAGCAACATAGTTTAAATTTGTATTATTTCGTTGTTCATGTTTTAAAATGCAAAACGTTTTACGTTCACGTTTATGAATATGTAGTATACGTTCACGTTTTGGATGTTCGCACTATGAACTGTTCACGTTATGAAAGTTGCTTAGTGTATTAAAACGAGAACTTTATTATTTATGGTTCCAATATGCACTTTTTTAATTAGTGTTTTTGATGTATTTACTTTAACAATATATTGCAATATAGATTATGAATTAATAGCTCGTTAGCCCGTGACAGTTCGTATTATTCGAGGTAATCTCGGTTCACATTATCTCTGATAAACGAGGTTCTACTGTATCTATGAAAAATATTTCGACTTCTATTTGTTTTAAAAAAATAGCATTTAATATAGTACGCGTGGTATCTGTCAAATACAGTAGAACCTAAATTATTCGAACTATCGTAAGGGAAGTGTCATTAATTTGATTTTTGTAATGCACCTATAAAAACAATTTAAAATATGCAAGTCCTTCTGTGTTCAATATACGAACCTAAATACGTATTTTATGTTAAAAAAGTGTTAATTTTTGACCGTTTTAAAGTTTTACAGCGTTTTGTTACCGATATTTACCGATTTCAATGTTTAAGAAGCAAGAGATTATTTACATGAGCTGCTTGACCTCGACATAAAATCTTTGTTTTCTTGTATATCTTTACTATCCCCTTCGTTGTCTTTAATTTCAGTAACTTACAGAGAGAAGTCGACGGTTTCTTCGTCGTTTAATACTAGTACAGAGCATCATCGTATTTGCCTGCATTCCATTTTTCAATTTCCCAGAAACCTTTTCGTGACCTTCTATTTTTATCACCAAATTATACAAACTGATATTAGCGAATTTCCAGAGGAAATAAAGTTGTTGCGATCTGTCTAATGACGAAACACATTGTCAGATGAGCCGCTTTGAATTTTGTCGAACCTCAACCCCTAGTCGGGGTGGGTCATTTTGGATTGGTCAAATATTATATATCATCAAATTTTGTGGACACGATTACGGTCGCAATTTTTAGGACACCCGGACAGGGCATTGTTCTTATGAATGCGAGGCAGAAGTTCGTTAATTAGAAAATTCGACAAAATGACGGCCAATCAAAAATTTTAAACCGCGTTATCTTCGTTATTAATTGTCGGATCGGTAATATGAAATATGTTTTAGAATCGCCATAATATTTTCTATCAAAGATATCTCTTTACAATTTTCGATAAAATGTACCGTTTTCGTGATAATCGGGAAAAGGCGATAAAAAACTTTTTAATTCTTATAAAATACTCTCGAGATTATCTCTCTAGCACTTATTATTTTACAAAAGATGCATTTAGAGTGAGTACCCAACATACCTAATATATATAAATTCGCGCGGACGTATCTTCTCTTCTTCACTTAAATCTGCATCACCATCTTTGTCATGTTCATTATCATTCGCACCTTATTTAACGCTTCAGCAATCCGGTAGACGAGGTCTTTAAAAATTTCTGTGACGTTGAGATTTGCCAACAATTTTCAGCTAACTTCCCTTGTGGAAGCGGGATTAGAATACCTCCGCTGTGGGGACCAATAACCACATGTCGTAAAAGGCGGCTAAACAAATGCCTAACCATTCCCATTCCGCTTCTATCCTTGCTGCTTTGCGGTTTATTATTACGTTGGACTTCTGTTCGTTTTCTTTTGTGTAGCTGTAGGATTTTCAGTTTAGTTTTGGGCAAGATTAGTTATGATACTTGACTTTTAATTGTCAAGAAATTTACATTATATGTATAGGAAGCTTCAATAATTTTGGTTTATTTTTTATTGAAATATGTTCCTATTTTTTGTTTATTGTTCGTCTTGTTGAAATATTTCTTCGCGGTTCTGTGTAATTTTTGTTAGTAGATACTCTGATTTTGTATTGAACTCGTATAAAATGGACGCTTTTCGGTAATATCTCGGATAATGGGGATAACACTGTATCAGTAAATATTCTGGTTATTTATTGCTCCGCATAGAATCAAAAAAAAATCTATTTTTAATATCTATACAACTAACTGGGGATGCATTTTAAGTTGCTCCACATTTTAACGACACCTTCAAGATCGGTAAAAATTTCGAGACTTGTTTTAAGTGTTCGCTCGTATTTTAACCTCGTGTGGTTGATTGTACGTATTTAAAAAATTGAAATTACTTATCTCTAAAAATCTCCCGATGCATTAAATTTTATTAGAGCCACATTGATATGACCTTTAGGCAAATAAACGATCACTTCCTTAACGGGATGATTGAAATAAAATCTTCTCTTGAGATTAGTAGGTAAGTATAACGATAATTCCTATATTTAATTATTCAAAGAAATTGAAAAAATTAATTTTAGTAATCCCCCAAGAAGATATTTAGTTATTTTACGATATTATAATGCTGCGTTATATTAAAATGTATTTATCTTTAATAGCTAGTTTATATAAATTACAATAATAGGAATACCCCGATGATTAACATTTTATATTTATCTGAAAAGTGCATTGGTATTTAGGTATAATATAATAATAATTAGTATCGTTTGTTGCATAATTGTAGGTAGGTACCTAATAAAGAAAGCAAGCCGAAGACGTCATTAATTTTGCGTGACGTCAGCAATGCTAATATCCAGGTTATTTTGAAAGTAACACTACGCATTTAAATTAATCGTCAAACATTAGAATTCAAAAGATGACCCTTTCATAGATATGCAAGAATCGCCAATGGTTAATAATTTTGTTTTATAACTAAGTACAAGAATGCTTGGCAATTATCTGAATTTTAACATGCAATTTGCCCTCGGATTTCCCTATAAACATCGCGGTCTTTCCCTTAAAGTTTTAGAATGTTCAAGATAAAACAATATATTTTTAAATTGTTACAAATTACCGATTGAGTAAATAGGTATCCGAATTTTCGGCGACCCGAAAACATTAATTGCGTGTATTATACATTTATGTATGATAGGAAGGGAAGTTAGGAATTTCCATTTATATTTTTTTAGATTATCAAAATATTTATATTTAAAAGATCGCGAGAAAGGCCAACAGATCAAACGCTCAAATTTTAATAGTGTTAAGAACGACTAACAATAAAATTAGGAATATATATATTAGTAAATTACAATGGTCTCGGATTACAGTCAGTAGCCTCTTATTTATACTATGACTGAGTAATTGTATAATAATAAATAAATTACTACAAGAACATTTTAGGTAATCAAATTAAAAATTATTTCAATTAAACTATGTATTAAAACAATAAAACTGATTTTTTCTTTAGAGCTGATTTAGATCGTACTATTTTGCATTATTTATAGGGACTTGTATAATTTTTAAAACACCAAAATTTAAATTTTATTTTAACGTTACAGACTAATGTTTACTTATTCGGTGAGACGTTAGTGTGTGTGAACAAATTCGAACTAATAATTGACCTTAGGTAAAAACCCACAGCCATGTAAAAAAAAACCTATTTTAGTGTCAATCCTTAAGCTTTCTTGTATTGAGGTCATTATTACTTTTTTTAATGCCACACCCCCTTTTTTTAATTTGACATTAATAGATTTTATTATTGTGAACAGAGGTTTTGTAAAAATTTCAATACCTCTGAAAATTTTTGAGAAAAAATAATGATTTGTTCAAAATTGTTCTAAAATGGCCCTGATCTTAATTTTATTAAATTCTACTAACAAGGAACGTTAGGCGGGTGGAAAACGCAGAAAAATTTGAAACTTTGTAGGATTGTAGTACTAGTCAACCCTAATCAAGAGCCGTATTCCGTAATTCACCCTTGAAAATTGGAACTTTTTTCGGTTTTGCTTATTATCTGTGAAACAACAAGAGCTATCGCCAACAAACTATATATTTTTGTAAATGGCTGTTCAAGGCCTACATTATGATACAAAAATTAGGGATGAAAGTTTTAAGAGACGGCACCCCTTAGGATTTACATCGGACTACAAATTCTAAAAATTGTTATTTTAACATGCTATTGATATTTTAAATTTTTTTAAACAATAAAACTCAAAAGTAAGCAATGTTTATGTTTAAATCATTGTCGCAAAACATCGCCCTTGTCATTTTTATTCGTTAATTTTATTCATACAGTCCGAAAATAAAGTAAAGAAAAAGTCGCACAAGTAAACGAACTCGGACGTCGAGTTTTTTCGGTTTTCAATTAAGTGTTAATTACACTTTTTATAATTAATGATTATGCCAACGCATTATTCAAAATTATAATTCCAACATCGAAATCAATACTACTTTGGGACAGGCCGTTGTAGTGTATGGCACCTGTCAGATCAAGAGTGCTTTATCATTTGCGTCGCGTCGTGGGAAATTTTAAAGCTTGATTTTAATTAGAATAGCCATGTCCAATTTCACAATATATATTTTGCAAATAATTTTATTTATTTTTTTAAATACATAAGCTATTAGGTAGAATTTCAGGTAGAACATAGATATATTTCGCGTGTCACGAATATAAATTTATTTTTTATTGAAGTCTACGGCGTCATTTGAAATTATTAAGCGGCTTAAGGAATTCGTTTTAATTATAAGACAAGTTTTATTTTGCATACATACATTATACAATGTCTTAATTTAAATTAGATCCAGATTTTATTAAAAGTAAACTGAAACTGTATAATATAGTATCTTACTATAGTTATTTTCGCATTTAATTTAATATTTTAAATTTCTGAAAGTGAGATTCATAATTATTTATAACTATGATGTATTATTAAATTTTTACAGTTGTTTTTCGAGTAACAATAAATTAGTAGATATGTTGTGTAGTAGCAGTAAACTGATAAATTCATTTTCATTTATTCTCATCGATATTTTAACTTGCAAACCTAAATTGAATGCAATTTAAAATCCAAAATAAGAAAGATGACTGTTAATCACAAACATGCTTGGTTTATTTTTGCAGAAATCGAGCATTGAATAGGTACCTACACTTAAAAAAAAAGAGAAAAAGGTCATGTTTCTTTCAAATATATTGGTACTTGATTTTCGAATAAAGTTACTTTTACTAGGTATTTAATAGGAACAACGACTGAAGTCGCGTAATGATCGAATGTCCCTTTGAGCTTGATCGAGCTTTTTAGATATTGCCTTTTTTGCATTAAAAAAATGCCACTTTGACAGTGTCGAAATTATATCTACTGATTAAATTTTTCTTTTCTCCCGCGAAACTATTAAAACAACATTAATTCAGAGAGGCTGCGATCACTATCTACGTTGTCCCGTAAGTAAATCTTATTGACATTGGTGCACTGTTTGGTGGCATTTAAATTGAAAATTTAGTCAGTATTACTAATTTTATTATGTAAGTTTTTCTGGGGTAATGGGGCCAGGGTGGCCGTTGCCTAAAATTTTGCTTATTTTATTTTATTAGTGAACTGATTAGTATTTATGAGGGTATTGATCATCTTAGAAGTGTTCGTTGAAGTATTTTATCAACTATCTGCTTGTTTTTTCATCACTACGATGTAGAATAATTTCATTATTTTTTAAAATCTTGTAAGGTTTTTGTTGCATTGACGATCCTAAAAATAAAAATAAAAATAAAATTCTTACTTATTATAATTTGCCCGGGTACATAATATATACATTTTCCCTTGATTTTATTTGTTCACGCGGTATTGGGGCCAATCGTAGACTTTGAGTACCGTTAACTAATGTCGAATTTAATGGTACGATGGTTTAATGGTCAAAGATGGTTATTGTAGGCGACTTACTTTGGATGCAATACAGCATTTTCTTTAAGGTGTAATTACAATATCTGATTACCTATTGTTAATTAAATTAATAAACATTTGAGGTTTTTGTGTAATATTTCAGGACGGCCGGTATTTTTACCAGTTTAACGAAAACTCAACGTTGACCCCCGGGGAACATGTTAAGGTTGTTAAACAAACCGCTGGGACGTTACATGTGTACAAACATAACGACTATTCATAGTTTAAATTTAAACATTCTTATTTTTGATTTAAACAATATTAATAATTTTCATTTAAGTAAATCATTCGAAATATATTATAGTGTCGACTTAATTCGTATGTTAAATTATGTAAATTTATACGACAACCTGATAATTAAATTAAATTAGAATTTTATTCTTTTTCATTGATTGGAATTTATTTATCGGTTTTAAATACCTATGCAAAATTCTTTCTAACTTTAACACTATTTACCAACTTATTAATTTGTTCACTTTTATCCCAGGGTGTATAATTTTTTTGTGTTCATGAAGAGTTCAATGTCTGATTGTTAAATTATATTTACTACATCTCGTCGTAACGAGGGTATGAAGCGCCTATGGCAAGTGTCCAACTTGCGCCCCCCTAATGCAGAAATAGTCGCAAATATTGCCACAAATCGTTGCGCGTCTTTCGCGCCACGCCCTTGTTACGGCGTTGTCATAAAGTATTAAACATTTTAAGGGTAAGGTTGGGACCAGCCGCATAAAATAAGATTCAAATGTTGACCTTGATGTTGCCAAATGCAATTACTTTTATTTAATTATAATAAGAAACAGGGAGTGCGGTTATTCAATGGGAAACCAAGCGTCACCGTCTTAATTGCTTCACTTTGTCCGCATAGATAGGTAATTTAACTATATAATACATAATACTAATACTTATTAAGGCCAAACCCAATCGACCTCAAAAATTTTCGGGTTTTCAGTTTGCGAAACAAGATTTTTCAGATTTGTAATATTAATTTCTTAGGTGTTTACGTGTTTCTATGTTTCTATAATATAATATATACAAATGTTCAGCACACAGCGGTTTTCAATTTTCCTCTGTATGTTGACATACATAATTAGGTATCGTAATGAAGCTAATTACCGCTAGTCAAAACGTACAAGTATGTATAGGCAATCAAATAAAATTCCATATTTTCTGAATTTTACGTTAGTCATAAATCATTCTAGTAATAGTGAATTAGATATACATATTATCTATTAGGTGAATTACATTTGAAGAATGTCAGAGAACTTATTAAACAAGTTACATTTTAATGATCTAATTTAATTTCTTTTATGGACCAATGTAGGTATAGATTTTTAAATATGTAGTTTTTTGAAAATTAACAGTAAAACATTTACATGTATTTGTATACCTAGTTATTTTATTAATGCGACCGTTATCATTTTTTAATAGGTTATTCTATGCCGCGGTTTTATTAAAAAATTTCCCCTAATTTACTTCCGGTTGCTTCGATAACTTGGACGTTCGATTTCCTTCAGCATTTCGCGTGCTCTTTAAAATTTTCAGGAATTCGCAATTAGCCGAATGAACTAATCTTCTTTACATTGTAAAATACAAATTAATACACCTGTTGTAACACAGATCTCCGTTCTAATTTCACTTAATGTTACCTAATTAATCGATACACAATTTTCTTCATCCTTCTATTTTGTATTGGGCAATGTGGAATTTATAAAAATTATTTAAGTAACGGTTTTGCTGATTTTTATCTACTTCCATAATTATTTTTTGAAACATCCACGTTTCGGCAATTTTATAGTTTGACTTTTCTGCATACAAATTTTATTCTAACGTTTCGTAATAGTTGACCGATGATAGTTACAGTTGAATGATCTTGAATTTATGATAACTAATGAGACCGGCTACCTTTGAAAAAATAACACGGTTTATTGCAGCGTTTAACATCTCAAGGTGGCTTGTGACTCACGTCCTAACTTAAGTCAAACATAATTTAATAATTTTACGGAATATCTATAAACTTCGCGAAACTAAGGTTATTCCCCTATTAATTGCCCACATTAAACTAGGTAAATGTCGAAGAAATCTTTAAATGCGTCAATACCATTATGTGAGCAAATTGCCAAGTATTAAGAAATTCCTCATAATTAAACGAGCTTTATGTGACGCCAATTGAAATTTAATTTAACCGTCAGACTCGCGAACAGAAAATGGAACACAAAAATCAGGTGTAGGTAATGGGGGAATTCCGAAGGTGTGTAGGTTGCCCCCGTACTGCTAACTACTGCTTTACCATCAAGTTTAAAGTACGAAACCGTACGTTTGTAGTGCGGTCAGTTTTCTTCGGAATGACATGATAACAACGGAAATTGTAATAAATTAATGTCATTGCGGTTCTCTGAAAGTGATTTAGTTGAAATTTGAATTGGATTGATTTTGGAAAAACCGTCGGAAAAATATTGTTCCATTAACAATACTATAAAATTATGTTAGTTTCTGAGTTACGGGCGCATCTCTCCTTTAATATTATTTAATGATATTCGAGTAAAATATGTATATACATGTTAAAAATAGAGATGCATTAAAACAGTGATACTTGAAAATTATTCTAAAATAATATTAATACGTACCTACCTATTTACATAGTTTGTTTTATAGTTGGTAAACAATTTTTTGAATGTCTGTTAGTTAAATAACCGGGATATTTTTAATTTTAACACACCTATCAACCAGAATGGGAAACCAGTTTAATTACGTTGTTCTAATAAAGTTTGACCGTTTATATAAATTCATTCTTTCTTATTAGAATTGTTCAAGAAATCGTTTCGAGTCGATTCGTCTGTTTGCGGCCCCTTACCTATTCTTCTGCTTCATTTATTGTTTTTAACAGATATTTTATTCAATAATAGTGAAACGATAAAAAAAAGAAGAAAAATATATCGAACATACATCAATACACCAAACATAGGGGGTGGTTTTCATTTTACGGTTTCACTGTTATTGCGTAAAACACCTGTAGTTGGCGAGGGGATGTAAACAGACGAATTGACGAATTTTCATGAACTTTTGATACCAAAGTTTTAAAGGTTGTTTAATTGAGCGTGTGCGCACGATAATTTGGTCACAAAATTTCAAAGAAAATATATTTTTTTATAAAGATTAGAAATGTCGCGAGTGATTTTTGTTATTTTTACTTATTGTTGGTAGATGCTAATTAAAGGTAGTAGTTGAGATTTCAGAAAAACGAAGAAAGAGTAAAATAGTCATGTTTACAATATTATTGTTGCGTTTTAAGAGCCAGCTGCACCAATGTAAGTTTAACTATAACCTCACAGTTTAAACTATAAATTTTTCTTAGTTACCACCATTGTTGTTACTATGAAAATGAACTTAAATGAAACTTATGCAGCTTATGAATGAAAATTAATGGAAATGAAACTTAAGTTTAAGTTTAAACTGACATTTTATCATCAGCCCTAAATCACGTTTTTAAACTTTATTAATGATTTTTCTTATTTTGTGATTTGTTTCTAAAATATTCACACAATTGCAGGATGATCAAGAAAATTTGTTTAAGGACATTATTTTGATGAATTAAAATGATGTTTTTATATATCTTTAAAATTATTATCACCCCGCATTCTCAATAACATGTTTCTAAAACCCCCATTTTTCTATTTGTGATAATAACTGAATAATTCGTGATTTTGTTTGACATGGGGTGTTACAGCTTACTCTCAAGTATATAGACTGTGTAGTTGGGGGTTCAAGACTGTAAAAATTGAAATGGCCCAAACTCACTTGCCCTAAAACTTTTGACGATTGGTCATGCTAGAAGAGGGTCGATAGGAGGTCACGAAATGACTTGTTGTTTTTTTCGATCATTCTTGCATAACCTAAACAAATGACGGCTAAAGATGACAGCGCTTATTTAGCTGTAACTTGAATTCTGCTTATGCCACAGCATTGCCAATGGTTCGTTTTATTCAGAAATGATTAGGGAACAATTTGGTACTAGGTATAATACTATTATTTGGAAAAAACCGCATAAAAACTGCAAGAAATTAAAAAATTATAATTTTGTAAATGTTTAGATCATTTTTTAAATTAATAATAATAATAATAATAAAGCTGTATTTACCCAACAGAACTATGATCCATTTACAGGACAATAAAGTAAAATAAATAAACGAATATGTAACATGAATACTACAACTAACAATTGATATAATAAACTCCTGACATATGCTTAATTATTGTAACTGTCTCGTTTTAGGTACATTAAATAGAAATATGTCAAATAACTAGGGGATTTTAATGATAAATAAAATTTGAATTGAAATTCTTTGAATTATGAAAGAGTATTTCTATTGCTAATTATTTATTGATTGTCCGCACTTTTGTAGTTACATGTTATTAACTGGTCAGTTATTTAAAACAAAAATAAACTGGAAAAAATCAAAGATGTAATTAACATTTCTATTTCGCTAATTGCTTAATTTAGATCGTGCATTTTAAAAATTTTATTACATGTGGACATGACATCTGTGGAATGATAAATAATAAAATAAGTAGTCTTATCATTATGAATATTTAAAATCACTATTACATTAATTCGTTGAACCAGTTACTTTTATTGGTATTACAATACGATCAAATGTAACGTATCCTTGATTTTAAATAATGCAAACGAACAATTCTAATTGAAAATATTTAAAAAAAAACAGTCGATTAAATATTAAATAAGTTCTAGAATTAATTTTTTTTTATATTCATAATGCAATTACAGACCTTCAAATTAGTCACATTTATTCGTTTACTTTCGTCGCAAAACCTTCATTGATGATTTGGTTTTTGTTTAAAATAGAATTTATCTACTTAAATTATAATTTTGTTAATATGTTTATTTATGGTTTTATTTTTTATAGATTTTGTTACGCGGTTAACTTTAATCGATGTTGGAAACGATTGGGTACACACTTAACTATATTAGACTCCCTACAACTAAAACTTAAAAAAAAAACATTAATTCTACAAGAAGAACATTCACCTAAATATTAAAAACGTACGTTTTGTCTTTTGTTTATCCTTATGAAGGTGTTCAAAAGTTATTTTAATCCAAAATTCTCGATATAATAGGTTCCATTTAAACATACTACAAAAAAAATTAATTTAAACTTTGACACGACAACTTAATGATAGGTCCTCATCATTTACATTTAAATTAGCTTTTGCCAATTTTTTGTGCCTGAAAAGTCAAATAGCTGTATCATTATCTAGTTCTTGTTACTCGTAATGCAGTGCATAACTAAAACCAGTTTATCTCATGCCAATTGTATTAGCAACAGTGTTAGTTTTTAAACGAGAGATATGAACCGCATCCAAGGTTAATAATAGTATATCTACAAAGAATAAAATTGGAAAAACGAAGGTGTTTGGTTATTCTTAAACAGCTTTTTTTTTCAACAATTCAAGGTTTTATTTTAATTGCATATACAAATTATTTTAATAAACAATATTTTAGGAAGTGAAAAAATATAATTTTTTCGGAAAAAATTCAGTCTGAATGTTTGAAGATATAAAAATATTAGAAGATTTATTTTTTAGTAGGTATCTAACGATAAGTATGTACGTATAGTACATAGTTGTATTTTATGAAGTAGGTGCCAAATTAATAATTAATTTTTGTTCTTCTAATCTTATTTTAAAAAGGCAAAAGCTGAATTAAAAAAAGAATAATTTTCAATATTATCTACCTATGAATAATACTAAAATATAAGTACTTATCTATGCATTTGAAAATAAATTTATATTTATTAGTTATTATTTAATGAATATATATGCTGGAATATTGATAACACAACATTATGATATAAAGTAGTGTTTAAGCGTCGACTGCGCCAAACCTTTCCTGATATAACAAAAGGGGTGATTTTGTTTCGAATCGACAGCTTTTTACTGTTCAAAATGGCACAGGGTTTCATATGTGCTGAAACTTGACCCAAGTATTAAAAAAAGGCTACTTCCGGTATTCCTTTTTGGAAATTATGGTCTTTTAAATAACAAAAGGTTGAAATTTATGTCAATCTGTGAAGGGTGTAATGCACGTTTAAAAAGGCACGCGCTGCCCCCTTCCAACTTGATGGGAACCATGACAGCAACCAGAAAATGCGAATTACTTTCGCAACGTGACTCCGTCACATATTGGTGGCTACACATATTTTTGCGCGTCTTGCATTTTGTTGTTGATAAAACATCAACAGCCATTTCTGAATATAATTGGAAATAAAGAAAACATACTATCAAAATTTTAACAATGGCAACAAATTATACAATATTTTTGGTAATATTGGCTTAAGGAATACGCCTCAGAGCTCCAAACAAGAGTGAAATGGAAAAAAACTACCCCAATTTAATCAAAGTCGATTCGCTGGTAATTATCAAAGAGGATGGCACACCACCGTCCATGTGGAGTGTAGGAAGGTTGGTCAACCTGCATCCAGGACCAGATAATGTGGTGCGTGTCTTAAATGTTTGTGTAAGGGGGTTATTGTTAAGCGAGCAGTAAAAAATTGTGTGTTTTGCCAATATTAGACAATGACAAACAATTAGAGATTGCGAATGCGTATTTTACATTACTTATTTCGAATTTGAATCAATATTTTGTTGAAATGTTGTAGAATTATTATTTTTTGTTCATTTGCTGAAGTGTCTATATACTTCAAGGCGACCGGCATGTTTTCAGCTGCGCTCGTACGTAAAATGACGAGCATTGGTGCTTTATATGTCGTACAGTCGCCATATATCGTAGAAGCATTTAATAAACGCATTATCAATCAAATCAATTTATTTCAAGCATGTCTATCGGACATTTAAATCCGTGAATAATCGTAATATTTTTTTTTGACAAGGCAACGAGTGGAATGGAAGTTTCGCTGAAAACAACTTAACTTTCAGGTCGATTGCCCTGAAAATGTTGTATGTAAGAAACGAACAGTTTCCGGGGAATTAAATTTAATCCTTGGATGTCTAAATCTGTGATTTAGAATCACTTATCATTTGATGAGCATCAATAAACTTAATCTTGTGTTGTATTCCTTAAATAATAAGAAAACGACAAAAGCAGATGCTTTAAAAATCCTTTCTTTAAAAAAAAGGAACAAAAATCAGCTGTCTATCAAAATCGAATATTAAATTATGTACCAAATCTCTTATACAAAATTATTCAACTTGAAAATTCAACTTCCGAATCTTTTTTAAACGTGACCGCGAAAGTTAATAAAAGTGCGCATAAAATTAGAATACATTGTTAAAATCCTAAACAAAACATCTACCTTATAACCTCGTTGTACCTACTTTTTTAAGAAAGGTATGACATCAGTTCGGAAGAGGTTATTTCCCTCGCCGATAAACGTAAATACGAACGGTGAATGTTGTATATTCGAACTTTTGTTAGTCATAAATACATACATATTATGTAGGTATCAAATAAAAAGATTTGTTCGAGGTTTAATTCATCAATAGTTTTTTTAGAAACTTATTACCTTTTTGTTTAAAGCATTTTCTAATAAAATGATGCAATGATAAAATGAATACTTACTCCGAATTTTGACGTTATAGAAAAGAACAATAATGCTCATAAGTATTGTGAAATGAAGAAGTAATTTCATTGTATTTCCCCTGCTACCTGTTTGTCATATTTTGTTTGTTTAACTATTTAATTGAATTAATCGCTGATGGCTACTGACGTTATTAGTGACAATGTAGTACAAAAAATAACAGAATTCTAAAAAATACATACTTTATGTAGGTGTTTAGATGAACACTTTAGGTGTTCGACCAATATTAAACAACAACATTGTAATGAAGGTATGAAACGTCTGCGGCAAGTGTCTAACTTGCGGCCTCCTTAACTCAAAAATTGCAAAAGCTTGAAAATAGATTCAATATAAAATAACGAACTTTTATTTAGATTAATTTTTAGAGATTTATTTATTTATAGTTTTTATGTTTTTGCGCCCAAAACCTAGTTGCGCCCGTGGTAAGCGTCTTTTTCGCCACGCCCTCGTTACGGCGTTGCTAAACAAATCATTTTACATTCATCTGTAAAAAAATATGATATTTACGGTGCCTAAATGTTTAAATAACATTTATCCGTAATAATAATTGTTAAAATATCTTCGCCTTATTTTCTCCCCTTTATGACAATTTTTTTATTTCTAGAAAATGTAATATTTCCATTGGGGCTTATTTTACTAAAACGTAATGATTTAATGTAACCACATTTATTTGAATAATTATGGCATCGATAATGTTACGATATATTATTTACAATAATATTCATTAATTATTTTAATTTGGTTCTTTATACTTCAAAAAGTGCAATGGAAATTGCAAAAAAATAACAGTAAGCTTATTTCGGTTAATATTGTATTAATTCAAGGTTATTGAATAAAAATTTAATCGGTTGAACATTGATTTAATTAATTTTTATATTAGAAAACTTCTAATGTATGCAAAGCTAAATAGCTAATTATTAATTTAGTTTTTCCTGGTCGTACACGTGTTGATGCTTAAATAATAGAAATAGCAATTCTTGTTCATTCACTTATTCATTATTCATTGAATTTTTATTTGGTAGTTATTAAATGCCTTTATTTTCGTTTACCCTTACACAGTTGGTCGTATTAAATTTTCTTTGATTTCCTTCACGACCAGGAAGTCATTAACCTGTATACGCAACTCGTTTATAGTTTCTAGTAATTTACAATAACGTAAATAGAATCGTTTTAAGCACATTAACACGTGCTCGTTTATACGATAAAGATAACTGACGGAAATAATTATTAAAGAATACGATAGGTATTATTAAATTAAATGTCGTAATGTTCGCTTAACAACAACGATGATGAAAGTTGTTACGGTTTATTTCTCAACAGTAACGTAGATTAGTTACGGAATTCTCAAAAATCTCGAAAGGAGCCCTCAAAGAATCGGTAATTAAAGAAACAGAATTGCAAATACCTACTCGCGACCTTCATTAGAATTATATTATTATGAATAATAATCACTGCGCGTTGCTAATTACTTTAATAGCAATTACCTATTTAGATTATTAATTATAGATAATTCGTAAACCTATGTAAACAACGTAAAATCTAATTTCATCAACTTAAGATGTTAATCAAAACAAAAATGTCGTTATTCCTACTATACAGGAAATAAACAATGTTGTAACAGTAAAAGTTGTAAATAAACTGTCAGTTGTAAAGTGATCACTTTCGTGTTTCGCTTTCAATAGAATTAAACGCTAATTTCTTTTAATAATGAAATTCGGCGGTATTGAGGTCAGTGTCCCACTTCTTATTTGTTTAATATTTTAGCGAAGTAAATCTTTGTTTTCTCGTAAATTTGGGTATAATTTCGTTTTATGGATTTTTGTTAGATAAGTATGTAAATATGGGCTAAGTATGAAATAAGTAGATACATACAGTAAAAACTCGATTATCCGGACCTCAGTTAATCGGATTCGCGATTATCCGGATCGTCAATCGCGCACGATTTCATTACGAATTCGAGATGTGGCTGCCGTTAAGAGAAAACATTGTTTACATCAAATGTTAATTACTTAAATACTAGATGGATATGGTTTAACCTATATGTACCTATGTATTTTAAATTATTAATATTATTATTATTAAACAACGTGTTATTTGATTTATGGTTTGTTTTAAAATTTAATGTTTATTCTTATGTTTTGATGCATTTTTAATAAATGTTCACTTAGAATTATATACTTATGTGCGTACCTTTAATTTGTTTTTTCTATGAATTTGATTATCCGGATTTTAGATTATCCGAATAACCTTAAACAGAAATTAGTTCAGATAATCGAGTTTTCAGTGCAGTTACTTTTCAAACACAAAAGATATCTTTCTCAAAGTTACGAATTAACTTTGGTATTTTAGTTACCTACGTAGGTATTAACTTTTAGGTACTTTAGCGTAACGACTATAAAATTTGGATATACATAGATACGTACACTAAAATTTTTTGTTATTTTCTAACAATATAACAATATTTTTGGAATTCAAAATGAAATCATTTACACTCACTGCAATAAATATTGATAAAAACTAAGAATAAGTACTTACGTACAAAAATAATGCAGATGTTGCACAGAAATAAAATGACCAATGCACGTTTTCTTGATAGGTTATATTTTACAAGAAATTTTAATTTCTACTAGAATTTAAACAGGCTTTAATTAATTCAAAATAGATTTTTTAGTAGTAGAACACTAATTCAAGCGAGGGCGAGGGCTTGTCCGTTAAACCCAAAAGTCTGTTATATAATATAATAAAATAAGTTTTTCCGTATGTGTACGTTAAAAAATATTTTTTACATTAATTAAAATTAAGTAAGTAGTCTATGTATGAAAGGTTTAATCTCGTAGAAAAGTTATTATTGGTTATAATTTATACAACTCGCCGTAGTTCATCATAGTTAGCACAAATCGAAATAAATCATTACAATATTTTTCCAAGCATTTTAAATATTATTAAAACTGTTTAAAATTAACGGGGTGTTAATTTTCACTTATGACGCGGACTGGAAATTTTGCGTGTTAAATTCGAAGTTCGTTAAATCGGGATCCGCACGCGTTTACTGCATTGGGGCACTTTAAATTTTACGTTTTAGGAAAATTGCTTAAATTGTTTTATCCTCGTGAATTTTTACGCATCTTGGGTGCAGAGAAAAATGAAGGAAAACAGGTTTATAAATTATTATAGATAAGTAGGTATAAATACGTAATTTAAATATTAAAAACAAGTATAAAATTTGGAAATTATAATATTGAGTGTGAAGCACTTAATTGGAACTTAAAAATAAATCGAAACATTGAACTTTAAATAAATAACTTCAAATACTTAGGACTGTGAACATATTAGAATTTCTTATTATTTCGTATTTTCTCGATGTTTTGCTGTTTAATTAGCAATTAGTAAGATTTTTGGGGACCATAAAAAATTAAACATCGGTACTTAGTACTTATATGAACAACTGGTTGTAATATTTTTATTATTCAATAATTAAAATCAATAAAAATTTATGAATACCAAATTCTGTCCGAATCTCACAATCAGATTAATAAGTCTTAATCAGTCTCCATTAGACTTATAATACATGCTGATCTATGCGATATCTTGACTTACCTACTTGATTTAATAATAATACTTAGCGATCATAAATAGGTGTACCTAATACAGTTTCAAAATATTGCATTTGTATGTGAAACTGACCGGTGTAGATCATTCGCGATAGGTTGAAAACATAATGACGTCAATATATTTTTTTGTTTTTAGCCTTGAAAATTCATTAGCCACAAATTGTATCGATATTTTTATATTTGTTAGTAAGATACTCAAAAACGTCCATGGTTGCAACGGAATTCGAAACCGCAGTCGTGACGACTTGGCAGATTGATAGCTCTCTAGACCACCGCGGTTCCTTAATATTTTATTAAATCGATGGCGTTTTGACAAAACGTCGTACGCGACAAAAAGCAAATTTTATAGGAGCGCTCATTTTGTTTTGTAGCTTAACTATAAGCAAATACCTCATGGAAACCAAATTTATTCAGGGCACGTTTGTGTATATTTATTCTACAATGCAGTCACTGGTTTGTGTGAAAAACGGAGTCGTAGGGAGGTTAGGTACTGTCCTTGAAGGTACTGTCCATACGATGACAGGACATCGCATCTTGTTTTTTGTGGTGATGGCGATTGGACGTACGGCAACGTGTTACAGTTTACTGCTGGTGTGTAAGCTTGCGCGGTGGCAGCGCGTGCTGAATACCAGCTAGTGGGAACGCCGACTATACTTGCGATGGTGGACACGGTTTCCACGTACTTACGAAAATACAAATCGATTTTTCTGCTGGAAAAAATCGAAATGTTGTTACCAGATTTTACCAAATTATGTCGTTGCCTTAAATGCATAAGATAGTCGGAACAACTCATTTTCAAAAACAAGTGGCGCTTACGATGTTCTGCCAAAACGCCATCGAAATATTTTGATTAAAGATTTGGTTAATAAAATATTTATTTAATACATTATCTCGCGCATTCAAAAGCGTAAATAGAGTTATATTATAAATTAAATAAAGCAAACATCAAGATATCAAAGAAATTAAAAGGTTCATCGTCAAAATCGCCATTATTTTTTGTGTAACCTTGAAAATTAATTACTGGTTGATATTAGCTATTTTTGAAATATAATATTGACAACAACGTTCTTTAAAAATTGCCTCAAAAATGAAGTATTCTAGAAAATATTAAGTGAATTAGTCAACAACAACAACAAATAAAGGTGCATCGACAATAATTTAATTACACGACGTTTCTATGGAAATATTCATTTAGCTCATTCATTATGCTATATTGTTACAAAGGATAGTTCTTACAATGAACGCGTACACATTCTCCGATTGTCGGCACACTCACTAAACTTGTCGCTTCTGGAGGACATATAAAACACGTACATAATTATATAAGTCACTACGTGGTCATTTCTTCGTGTTAAGGTGTAAACTTGGACAGTCACCTACCCTTAATTTGAGGGGTTGCGAGATTGCCCGTCAGCTCGTGATGTTTTTTAAAGAGGGCCCAATTTATATTTTGTTAAATCGTTTATTGTTATTGTGTTTCTGCTTTAATGTTATTAAACACTTCGAACAACAAACCTGCCTCCTTTGTTAAAATTCATGCCGTAACACTCTATTGGCGTTCTTGCTGATACCATACCTCTTCATCTGTTAATTTTCTACATAATCGGTAAGTTTCCGTTCGCTATTACTTTTTTTATAGATCATCGCGTCGTATATAAAATTTAACAATTCTTCGTTATTTGAAAGTGAAAATACGGGAAACCTAAAGGTGATGTCTCACTATGATACACGAAAAACTTTATCACACAAAAATATGTCGGATATTAAAAATAGCAACAAATCAAAATCGAAATTTGTTATAATATTAGTGTTTTCAAATCTTTCACTCGCATTCGTTGCGTTACTCGTACATAGGAATATTAGTTATACTTCGTCCAAACCTATATGCAATTCACGTCATCAATAAAAAGGTTACTAGATGATGACGTTTCACACAGTGCTGTCACCCCGTACCTCGTATTTTAACAGTTCCAATAAATTGTAGTCTTTCTTTATGCCATCTAATATGTGCGCAGATAAATCATCTATAGAATATGTCACTTTCCAAACTTTAAACCGAATTACAAATAAACAATCTAGTAACTTTTTTTTGATGACGTGAATTGCATATAGGTTTGGATAGGCCATAGTAACTTCCCCAAATATGGAACATTATCTAAACTATGAATGTTTAAAAATAAATAGTAAGCGAAACAGATGTTTGCTAATTAGCTCATCATATAATTGCTTTTTTATTTAAATATTTATTGACATTTAATCAGTAATCTATGGCATTCCTTGAATGAAATAAGTACGTACGTAAACAGTTAAGCTATTAATAGAAAGAAAATCGCTAAACCGCAAACGTACATTCGGGTTTTTTGGTTAATTGAAAAAGTCAAGCTGGTAGGTAGGTATATCGAAACGTTAGGGAGTCCCTTGAAACTTCGTGTGGTGTCTTCGAGATTATTTTAATTAATCTTAATAGTTATGGCCTTGATGAGATGGACGCTTTTTGAACACATTCGCGTGTAGCTCGAGATCGAACAGGTGCAACAATTACAATTGAAATTACTGTAATAAAGTGTACGAGTCCTTGAATCTTTATTTATAGATGTAAAATATATTAATTATTGTATAATAGTTTATATTTCGTTATTTTTTAAACGAGGAGACTGCTTGTCTGTCGATGAAAACCGCGGGATTTTTAATTTTAAAAATTCACTTATGTAATTATCTATAACTCGTCATGACCTTCGCAAGTTTTTGCCGATTTTATTTTTGGAAACGTGAAAATATTTTAATTTCAAACTTCCGTATTTTATAAGGTATAATTACGATTACTACTTGTTTTTAATAACTCGATTAAAAATGAAATTTACGAAAAAAATAACAAAGGTTAATTTAAATAATGCTCTGCTAAAATGCAGAATTGTGAAAGCCAGGTACGATGTGAGAGGTGGATTAATAATGAAAATTATGTTACCTTTCCGTGCCGATACTATGACCTTGTTCGATATCATTTCATGGTCAGGTTTAATCAATCAAGGCATCTACTATTTTGTAATTAACGGGTGATTAAACTTCGCAACGAAAATTTTGTATTTTATATACCTAATATTATGCATCACAGTATTTCAAGATACGTACCTATAAGTAAAAATAAAAGTAAAAATTAAATTAAACTAATTCTATGTAAATTACTTATCAATTATGCCTATAAGCGTTGATTGAAAGAATGTTTACCGCAGTGTTGTAAACGTGCCTCTACTTTTTTCAATCAACGCTATAAGTAATACAAATGCGGTACTTAATATTACTTAATTATTAAATTAAAATTTTTATCGATAGTATAATAAAAGTTATTGCAGCTGTTTTTAAAATAATTTCAAAATTTTGAAAAAATTATTAAAAACAAGTTAAATAAAAGTCTAATTGCCACTTGTTTGATTTATTGTCGGCATTTGTCAAACGATCGACGTACGGTCTATCCAAACCTATATGCAATTCACCACGTCATCAATAAAAAGTTACTAGATTGTAATTCGGTTTAAAGTTTGGAAAGTGACATATTCTATAGATTATTTACTTGCGCACATATTAGATGGTATAAAGAAAGACTACAATTTATTAGAACTGTCAAAATGCGAGATACGAGGTGACAGCACTGTGTGAAACGTCATCATCTAGTAACCTTGTATTGATGACGTGAACATCATATAGGTTTGGATAAGCTATATCTAAATTTAGTAAATATCGGTAATAACTAAGCATTAAAGCAGGAAATATCAAAAATAACTAAAAGTATGGTTATTATGCATAAAAACTTACGAGCTTACCCTTTCTTTCAACCTTAACCTAACCCCGTGTGCACAGTTTTAAATGCATAATTGTCTGTGTACACAGAGTTAGGTTAAGATTGAAAAAAATATTAATATAAGTTTTTATGCATAATAACCACACATATTTGATAAATTAACCATATTCTCCAACAATGGTGGCGATGTTGTGGGAAGTTGTTGAAATATATGATAAAAATTAAATGACAAGGACGCTTCGATAACCGACAGAACTGGAATATCAGTCGATTTGTACAAATCCTGAGTTATTTAGGACAATCGGGCAGCTTAGGGCAGATAAGGAGATTTTTACAATTACGATAATTTAAAAGTTTACTAACCTACTTAAATATAAAATAGTTTCGTAGTAAAACATAATGAATTATTATTGTTTAAACTTTTTGCGACAATCGCTATAAACGGGTAAATTTTAAGAATACAAAAACAGTTTTAGTTAAGTGTATAAAATTTTACTTTTAACGAGTAATTGACAATCGAATCTAGGAAAACTCATTTACAGCATTCTACGAACATTTCATCTGACAATTTATAATTCATCTATAAAATAATTTGTCTACACAACAATTCGTCGAATATTATTATTTTTACTTACGTCCTATAAAAATTAAACGACAATTTTGGATTCGAAGAACTTTGTTTATGTCAACGATTCCTAACAGAAGGGGGAGCTCCAAGACATAAAAAAAAAGACAAAATCTTAAAAATGTATCGGCAGTAAAAGCAAAATAGATATAGGAAAAAGTATTAAGGCTCCAAAAAATCGTTAAAAGGGGGGAATGGAAAATTGGAATTACTAAAAGGTTGTGAACCGTTGGTTTATGTGTTATTATGTATATATGTATTATGGATGTGCAATGTACTACATAATATTCGACGACATATTAACGTTATCCAGCTTTTTTTATTAGAACGCTATTGTTAAATAATAAACTACAAATAAAAATATAAAACATTCATATACATATCAAACATTCCTCGAATCAAAAATTGTCTTTAATATTTTTAATGCCGAAAACTTCTAATTCGACGAATTGTTGCGTGTACCTGGATAAATTGTTTTGTACAAAATACATTATAGATGAATATTGTTCGTAGATTTAACCAGCTATATGCGGTTGACAATCTATTTCTAATCAATTTGGTCTACATAATCTCTTACATGCCGAAAAGGCATCATTGCATAAATAGGTACCTATATTATACACATTTAAAAAATGTAATAATTTCTATCAGTCAATTTTTTGATTTTATGTTTCGATATTTTTCTATTTCAAATTTGCTTGGACAGTTTTTTTTTAACTAGAATTAGGCACGTTTTCGGTGTTAAAGGATATTCGGTTTATTAGCATAATCGCACTTTTTAATGAAATACTACATTTATTGAATTACTTATAACTGGCTAATAACAGTAGCTGATTAATTATTACTTAAATTTCGTCGTTTACGAGCAAATACATAAATAAGAACTATTTTACGATGTAGTTAGCCTTATGATTAAATGCAAAATGATCATTTTATCTATACGATAAAAAATTAAGTACCAACAAAAATGGATATAGATTTCAATGTTGCACTTGATAGACGATAAGATTTAATAATTATTAACATAATTAATGTAGATACCTAAATTCTGTCGTTTTCATAAATAAAGAAACGCTAAAACAGGTTTATGATATATTTAAACTAAAATTAAGTAAAATGTAAAATTAAAAAATTATAACAAAATTAAGAAAATTTTATTATATTGTTTATAAAAAAGTTCTATTATAATAATAATAGATTTCGGCGTTTGTCTAAAAATATTGTTAGGACTAAATTTAATTATTGTTGGAAATGGTCAGATCATTCCTTGTATCAACAATTACGTACAATATTTTCCAAAAAGTAAGCCATGGACTACATAAATAGAAAAAAATTGAAACTAAAATTTCAAATGTACAGCTTTCTTCTAGAAACAACCGATTAAGGAAATATATAGGTACCTACTTACGATTACATCATATCTGAAAAATTTGGTTATATCTATCTATAATAATTTAATGCGGTTAGCAGTCTTCGATAATCAAATGCGTAACTTCAGATATTTCCAGATCGACTGCATTTTTTATAATAAAATATAATTTTAAACACTGTAACAATTCTAAGAACACCCGGTATTGATAATCAGAAAAGTGAATTTTATACTTCTAGAATCTAGAAGAAAACCACATAAAACGAAAATGCGGTAAGAAAAAAACCTCAATAAGAGTATCAATTTATTTAATCATAACTATCTGCCTTAGTAAAATTGCAATAAAATCGGTATTAATATGTAAAATACACAAATATAAATAAAATTTAAGTGAAAGGTAACTTATAACGATTAATCATAACCACTACAACTACTGTATGTTTTATGTTTCTTAACGGTATTACCCTATTACAATTTAAATATCACTACGGGTCTATTTAAAACGAAAACGTTCCGGTATCGTAATATTTTCCGCTAGACATTTTTGAGGTGTGTTTACCAATAAAAAAATTAACTGATTAATTTAAAAATGAGCAAAGTCATTAAAACTGGTCTCGTAAATTTCGAATTGAAAATAATAGAACGGGACGTCGGCGTCGGTATCGAGACTTTGAAAACGACTTTCGTCGACGACGACGATCGCGTAATTTTTAAATTCGCGGATATAAAGACCTCGGCGACCTTGAAATGGTATCTGATCGATAATTTCAATCAAATGAAAACAATGCAATCGTCGAATGGATAATTTAACCGACGAAACCTGACTTTGCTACCATGCGGTGCATGTTTTGTATTTTTATTTGGTATTGCTCGATGACTGAATCCATCAAGTTGACATTCCATTAAAAGTGGATATATAAAATGGTAGGTACTATAAAAAGCTATAATTATCTGTCACGAAAAATATCCCCTTATAGTAAACAAATAAAAACCTAAGTAGCTAATTAAAAAAAGGTTTAATGATTTAACAGATAAAAAATTAAAAATTACGAACGCCACTTTTTGAAGGTGAGAACCAATATAAGTACCAAGAGTGTCCGTAAAAAGATTTGTTTCGACAAATTAAGAAATAAAAAACTAATTAATACGCATGTAATGATACAGTAGATACGGCTATGTGTTCGTTCATCTGTGTGTTTCGGCTGTGCGTATCGTTCATCTTTAATATCTCAACAACAAGGAGCTTTTTTTGTATACGGGGTTGGTACACCAACTTGGCCCCCTGCAAACGCGCCTCTAAAGGCACTCGTATTCTTCCAAAGAAAAACGAGGAGCTTTCTGATAATAATCGCTTCAATTATTAAAAATTATCGCGATCCCTTGAGAAATACTATGCCAAAAATGTCTTACTTTCTACCTTATTAAAATAAGTTCCAATTAACCATTATTTAGATTTTATTATTACTAAATTCATACCAATCGTGTATATACTAGAATTGATTTGAATTGATTCACTTTAATTTAATTCGATTTTTACAATATCCCACCGAGGGGCTTCTTGATAACCGCTTTAATCATTGATAGGTACTTACATTAGAAATGTAACGATCATAATTTTTTTCCAATCAATAAAATTAAAAATTATCGCGATCTCTTGTGAATTACCATGCTAAAAATACATCTTACTTTCTACCTTGTAAAAGTAAGTAAGTACTTAACGTCAACATTTTGTTTAGATTTGTTGTTACTAAATTCATACTTATCGTATACATACTATACTAATTAAATATTAGAGAGAATTTCGGTATCTAGTGCTGTATGTGAATATACTATATACTTAACCACTCAGATTCGCCATGTTTTTTGTAATGTTGCAGAAATACATAATTTATTTTAATTCTGAATAATTAATAATGCGAATGATGTTTTCAAGTTGTGGAACAAAAATATTAGCAATTTCTTAACTTGAATTTGTGACTTATTTATTTAATTTGTACTTCTGTTGCCATACCTAGATATTTTCTGTATAATTACGTATGTAGTACATATATCGTTTCTACAAAAACATTACACGTGTATTTAATCGTCGATTAGTTTTTTTTCTTTTTTTTATGGCTTCGGCCATCGAGGGGTCGGTAACTTATCCATGTATTAGTGTGTATTTGTTTTTAGAATTTAATACAAAATTAGTTGAATTATGTCCGAATTAGATTGAATTGGTATGGATTTGTATTGCTGTCTATAAAATTTACTATAGTTATCGATTCCTCGTCGATCATTAACCATCAGCCAGCTACCATGTATTAGTTGGTAGAAACGATCACAAACATCCACGTTTGCAGAAGGGTTCGAACCGCAGGCCGTTGGCGTTGGTTTGCCAGAAGAGTGCCGAACTCTCTAGTTCGCCACGGTTCCCCGTCGATTAGTTGAACTACATTAAAAATTATCTATAAACAACCAGTTTTCTTCTTTCTTTCTTTTTATGATACAAATTAATATACAGGACTGGTCGTAATTAGGTGTAAAAATTTAACTGAAATTTCTTTAGGCCAAAACAAAGCAATTGACCAAATATACCATCGAGTACCAAAATGCTTCCTTAAGAAGATACGGATGGTTAAAGGAAAAAATATTTTATTTTTGACCATATAATTAGGTATTTAATTAAGGTAATTTGAAAATTTATTAACATAAATAATACACGACGACGTCCCGTTAAATATTAGACAACAGATGATCTTCCGACATGACGAGAAGATTTTTTTAAAAGAACGGGTTTACCGCGAGGTTATTAACACTCTAGGGAACAGCTGCTGCAAAGACAATGCCGCAATTTTCGAGGCTCCGAATGAAATTCGTGAAAACTTTAATGTTCGGCTAGTGTATGCATCGTCAATACAACGAAACGGTGGCGTCATTCATATGCCTGTAGGTATTGCGACCCAAAGTGGGTATTTTAAGGGGATACCAGCGGTCGTTTAAACTACAAATCTCGTTATAGAAATATTGAAAATAGGCAACAAATATTACAAGAAGGCCGTGCAAATAATTAGTTAGTTTTTTCATCGTCACCGCCTTCTTGTGTAGTGAACCAATAGAATATTATTTATCCCATTTTAGGATAATATTTCAAAATACTTGTGCGATTTCGACGCGCCGAGAATGATAGAAGATCTTTTTACAGATATTTTCTTATAACGAAACGGGTAACGTTTAGATACTACCGCAGCTTACTTAGCGAATTTCCTTTTTATTCTATTTATTTATATCTATAAATACATTGCGTTTAAAAAAGTTCTTTCCATATGAGAAGCTCTATTTATTATTATTTATAGTGTTTTGGTTTATAGTTGATGTGATAAATACTTTTTGTCGTCGCATTTTATTTTACATTGTCATTGAAACTCTTTATTTAAAATTTTTATTGTTTAATGCATTTAATTTACGTTATTTTCTAACCCTGTTCGTATTATTTAATACGAGTCAATTGTTTGATATAATAGTCTATTAAACATAAGAACAAAAATGAAATAAATATGCAAGTATTTTACTAACTTTAACAATATTGAACATGACTAATACCTATTATATACAATACCTATTAACAAAAATTATGTACCTATTTCTACTGAAATATTTAAAAGGTGCCTATGTACAGTTATTTCTTACAGATGAATGTACGAAATAAAAACAATGTTTAAATTACTTACATATTATAGCTTATCCAAACCTATATGATGTTCACGTCATCGATACAAGGTTACTAGATGATGACGTTTCACACAGTGCTGTCACTTCGTACCTCGTATTTTTACAGTTCTAATAAATTGTAGTTTTTCTTGATACTATCTAATATGTGCGCAGGTAAATCATCTATAGAATATGTCACTTTCCAAACTTTAAACCGAATTATAAATAAACAATCTAGTAACTTTTTGTTGATGACCTAAGTTGCATGTAGGTTTGGATAGGCCATACCTATAATGTAGCTATAGTATTATTTTAAATAAACATTTCTTAATGGAAAACAAAAATATCAAATAATTGTAAATATATCAACCAAAACACTTTAAAGTAGTTCTGAACATATAAAATATGTCCAAAGCGAAACAGTATTTGTTGTATAATTGTAAGGCCCTGGGTAGAAATGAGTTCAATGTATAGTGTCTTTTATACTCACTAATATAGAATAACGCAACCGATATAGTTGCAATAGGAACGCGAAAACCATCCGAACTCTGAAGATGAGAACAATCAACGTTACATTTCATTAAATCGAATAATAAGTCCAACACCATTCTTCTGTTGACACAAGGTAATAATTTACGGTAGTTGCGAAGTAGAACATAATTAATATGATCCCTAGGAATACATAATTTAAAAATATAACAGCATCATCTAAGGTTCTAAGGAATTCATGGTTTTAAATAGTTTTAAGACATCTACAAACATTAATATATTAATATCATTGAAAAAAATTAGAAAACGTAACGAACCCCGGAGAGAGTCCTCCGGAACACCGGAGGTAGCAACAAAGTCGCTGGAGTCGTTGGAGTAATAATTATCAATTTTAACTATTAAAATTCTATTAGTAAGATCCAAGCCACGCAAGAAAATATCCATGAAACTCCAGAAGTTCGCGTTTCATTACTGAAAATTTACTTGTCAAACGTTTTACTTAGATCAGCATAAATGGCATCAACTTGAAGATTGTCACTTTCAAGATTATTAAAAATGTCATTCTTATCAATTAAAAGATTTGTATTACCGAAGGCCTTCTTATAAAACCATTCTGCGCTTGAGAAATCAGTGGTTCGATGAAGTATATCAATTTTGACAACACGATTTTTTCAAAAATCTTAGGTAAAATAGATAATTTTGATATAGGTCTATCATTTTCAACATTCTTTCTATCTCCAGATTTAAATAATAGAATAAACTAAGATTTTTTCAAAAATTAGGAAACACCAGTATTTAACGATGAGTTAAAAATATAAGAAACAGATTCAGCAATAATATGCGCTAAAGACGTACCGCGAAAGTATCGCTGGTTATTCATCATAGTCCTGTACCTTTAGAAACATCAAGACTGTATAATGCATTGTAAACGACATCAACTTCGATCATGCAAGAAGAAAATCAATGAAATGATTAAATTGCAATTAAAAAGGTCTAATTCCACACTATCAAAGCAACGCAAAAATGCCTAGAAAATAAAATTTGTGAATTTTATTTCAAGCTGAGTTGTGACTCAGCTCCAAATTTGACAAATTCATCACGTAGATAACACACATCAGGATATTTATTAGCGCTTCTAAGGGAATGTACATAATTCCAAAATACCTTCAAATTATCAGGAATTGAACACTGCATATAAATAATTAATATAATTAGAAAAATCCAACGTGAATTTCATTTTACATTATTTACGCAGGCTTTTAAATTTTAATAATTGTATAAAAACACGAGTAAAAACATAGTATCAACGCAATCAACAGAATTTATTATGCATTTATTAATTTATAATTTATTCAAATTATTTATTTGATTTATTTATAATTTATTCAAATTATTTATTTGATTTATTTATAATTTATTCAAATTATTTATTTTATTTATTTATTTATAATAGGTATACATAAATATAGGTAGTATAAGTATTCGTATCAATTATCCTGTTTAAATAGTTTTTAAATAAATTTTCGCTGTCAATTACTTCGCTACACGATAGATATAGTTTACAGATCTTGATCTAAATTTAGAATTTACCACTTCTCTTTCAATTTTACGCCTTCTGAAAAGAATACGCCTGTCTTGTAAGACTGCCATCTTTTCGAATAGTACTGAACTAAATACCGATAAATACACAAAATAACGATATTTCTACATCGAAAAAAACGCATTTAGCATCAAATTAGGTACATTATTTTTTTACTATTGATTAATCTAAGCATTGCCTATCGTATACAGCAATATTGGAGTTGTAAATAATTTTTATTTGTGAAATAATGAACGTTTTCTTTAAACAGTAGTTACCAAAAAATTAATGAATTATACAAAAAACTAATCAATCGGCACCCTCCATCTTACTTTTTTTTATAACTGTATAAAGTTTTATAATTATCAGACATCATTTAACTAGCAAAAATTGAAAAATAATTTCCATATTACTAGTTTTTCTATGGACAAACTTTTATTTATAGTTTATCGCTATTATAAACCGATCAGCACCCCGGCTCATGTAAATACGAACAATTTGATATATAATTTGACTTAGTTTAGTTACAGGAATTAAGAATTATTACAAAAATATGATTATTGTGTGCGCTGGTATCCCCTTAAGTATTTGCTTCATTTTCTATTTATTAACATCATTGTTTATTTTCTGTTAAATAATCATATTTTTTTTCATTAACACTTTGTATTTTTTAAAGTAGCATTTTGGTACCAGGATATATTTGATTAATTGCTTTGTTTTGGCCTAAGGAGACCAATTTACACCTAATTACGACTCACCCTGTATGTTATCGAACTATATAATTAGGTATTGATTAATAGGTTGTTTTCATTGACGCTTGATTATAAATAGATTTTTTTTTAATTCACACGATCGAAATAAAAGCATTGTTAAGAGCTTAAAAAGACTTATTAAAAAAAAAACGCGAATAACCACAAATTAATACTAATTGTTAGTTCCACTTGAATACTGATTACTCATACAAGTGGAAATAAAATGATACCTATATCTTGTTTATAAATTAATGAGCCAACATAAATCAAGGCGAAAGAGGATTTTTATTGTTAACAACATTGTAGGTAACTAAATTAAGAAATTTCCTGTATTAATATTTATTTAATGCTTATTCTAAATAGATGTAACATGGTGAAATTTCCTCGATAACTACTATTGTTAATAGGTAATTAGTTTACATAAGTGAAATTAAAATGCAAAAATTAACTGATAAAACTGCTAGTTTTAAAAATTTTCCTTTATTAGCAGGTGGGTAATTTATGTTTGTCGTATTATAATTACTTAACTATTATATTTTTATTGATTTTGAAAGGTACGTGTTTTATTCAAAAAGGTTGAATTTCGAACAAAAATTTGAAAAATTCTTAAATAACAAATTAGTAATAGTGTCTAAAAGCCGGCGACACACTTTTTGGTACGTCATCGGGTAATGAATAAAAACATATTTCCCATGAAACATGTGTGAAATGCCTACTCGGAACGCGAAAAATTGCTCCTTTAATTCTGTACCCATGGAAACAAAAGAGTTGATCGAAGTTAATTTTTCTTTGCGCATTTATACGTCACATGGCAATGAGATGTGCGTTTACTCATTTTTGAGAGGGATTCAAATTGTGTCCGAAACTTGTTCGTTTGTCACCCCCCTGTCGTGTTTGAAGCCCCGACAACCTGATTTTAATCGAAATGTTATGTAGTGGCAGTTTTCGTCATCGAGCGATGAGATGATGAACTTTGCACGAAATGAAAGCTTAAAGTCTCCCGTTTACGAATGTGTGACGGTTGCCAGTGGCAGCCCGATTTTAACGGTGGTAATTATTGAACTTTTGTTTGTGCACTCTCGCGCACTCACGTTTCTAGTGTAAAGGTAGGTTCAAGGTTTAGTTAAAAGGTTTTCTGGTTTTTTCGCTGTAGTTAAATATTTAAAAACTTAAACCTCCGAAAAATTTTGAGGTTAGAAAGATTAGGGGTTGTGCGCCCTTGGCTCCCCTAACGTGATATCAAAAAACCTATTACGCCATTTTAAAGACTCTTATTTGTTACGTATGTATACCGAAAATTATTAAATTCAAGTCGATTACTGTTACGTTAAAAATTTGAAAACATTAATGATAGGTAGATGCCCGCGGATAAAAATGTTACTGATAACATCTATTTGTAAGACCGTGTGTAGGAGTATGATTTATTAAGATTATTAATAAAACGCCGAGCAATTATGCAAAATTATACTAAACAGTTCATTGTTTTTATAAATTTTTTATAAGAAAGCAAAATTAACTTAAGTTGAATATTAAAGTCTATTTAGATCTTGTTTCACGTAATCAGAACAGCATAATAGCCTGACTGACCTTCTTAATATAAAATATAATTTTACCTTATACACATATTATGCATAGCTTTGTTCTTACAACAAAGCAACGTAAAAGCTTCTATAAAAAATCTGTAATGACTAACGAGCGGAACAAGTTGCGGCTTATAATATTTATTGAAACTAAACTCATCGCTCTATTTTCCAAATTACTACAAATTGGCAATTCTGTAAATCGTGAAAAAAAAAGATTATTGGAAAAACGACCGCAAAACGATGATCATTCACCGACGCATAGATTGTTAAGTTTTACTACTTGCACAAGCGATTAGGAAATTCCATCTTTATTTTTGATGTCAATTTTTTATTGCCAACGTTAAATTATAATAGATACCCACCTTTTATTTTTAGAGGAGCTCGAGTTACATATCTGTACGATAATTACATTAGAAAGCGTTAACCTTATATTATAAAAAAATATACCTATGTATATATATATATTATATAGGTAGTTAGTAGCAGAAAACCAATTTGTCGAAATAAATATGTTAATTAAGTTTTTATCGGCGTTCTGTCTCGGGATGTTTTAGTCGTTTTTTAATAAATCGCAGCCTACTGCTGTTTTTAATTTCATTGCTTCTGATGCTAAATTATATTACTTTGTTGTCGGCCGATAGTTGTGTACATACTTAACTAAACCACGATGCTTCTGTTACTATCATGGCCGTTTCTTTTTTTTTTTTAGATAGTCGAAATGTGTACATACTTACATATTTTCAGTCACCCTAATAGTAGGCGTTAACATTTTTGTATCTGCTGGTACGTTCGATCATTAAAAGAAAAGAAACCAAGAATCGTACGTTTTTAAATAGATAACTAATATTTATTATTATATTTTTTTTAAATGTGACTTGTTTCGAGTCTTTGTAAAATAACCTACAGACGCACATATAACGAACCATTTCATGTTTAGGTGTTGTAATTCAACCTTCTACACATTTCTGTAATTCTTACAGCATATTTACTAGTTCGCTAGTATGGCGATAATTTGTATACCTAAATATATAGGTAAATACCTACATATAAGTATAAAACAATTAATTGTCGTTCCAAACAACATTCCAACACATCAACATGTGTTTAGGTAAACAGTTTAAATATTCTAACGTACAAAACGTACAAAAGTTTTTAAAAGCATTTTTAACACAATCGTTTGTTGTTTCGTTTATATAATCGACCACGCTTTGGCATTTTTCTTTTCTATTCGTATTTATATTTATGTAGAATATAAAATTTTGTTTATAAATCTTTATAAACTTTCAATATGTACAGTGAAACCTCTATAATGTGGACATCATCGGGACCACAGAAAGTGTCCATATTGGGGAGGTGTCCACGGTGTAGGGGTGTTTTATTCTTTTAACAATATACGTATAATACGGATATTAAATTGTATAGGTATATCGACTTGATTAGTTAGATAAAACATCAGCATATAAAAACATATATTGATAATAAACTTTAATTTAAAAATAATTAAAATATTTATGTAGATATTTATCTACACAATGAAGTCCTAAATATTTGAAAAAATCGTACCGTTTCCTAGACGCTACATATACCACCATAATTACCTTATGACCCCCACAATAGAATTTTCCATGGGATTGATTTTGATGGATTTTGGTTACGTTGTTTAGTTCACTTTTATCTACATTTTGGCACAAAAACATTTGTATTGCGATTTTGTCTTGTGCAACCCCTATTTTGTTGCAACTGCGCTTAATAATCAATAATCTACAAAAAGCTCTAGTAAGAACTCGAGCAATAAAGATCTTTTTTCTGAATTAAAGTTAAAAATTAAAAATCGAGTTTCTTCAAATAACATTTCTATTTCTTCGATTTTTTGATATCACCTTGGAAAGCGCAAGGGTTCACAATCCCTAACATTCACACGTTTTTTTTAAAGGATCAAGTTTTTAAACTTTTAATAGCATTTTCGGATTCTTCAAATATTTTAACACAAAAAAAGGTCTCTAATTTCGATAAAATATGCCATATCCGATAAAATCGCACATAAAGTGTTAGAGCTGCTATACGTGTAGGTATGTAACGTCTATCGAGATGAATATAGATGCAGCTAAGGATATAGGTTTGCGTTTACTCTCAGATATGACGGGAAAAGTAGTAGACGCTTATAGCTTTCGAAAGAAAGATTAAGATGTAACCATAAGATATTGCAGTAAGATATAGCAGTAAAAATTGACGGTGAGGAAGTTCATATTGACAGACTTACAGTGTGCTACCTAAACAAAACAGGTGTGGAGGTACTTATAACACAGCTTGTTTATAAATTTGATATAAAAAATCACTTACATTTTAAACATAAGTGCGTATATGTCTAATTTACTGTGTAACAATCGAAAAAATTAAGAGTTGGTAGATCAGAAGTAGTTTACATTATTGTTCCATGGTAATTTTTAGTACTAATTTGTAACAAAAGGGCACATAAAAGGAAAAATCTCAATTAATTCTAACAGTTCATTAAAACTTTCAGGGATTCAGAATTTTATTTTTTCAACAAGGTTCTCATTTCCATTGGAAATTAAACAGACCTCGTTTTCGAAAAAAAAATGGCGTTATATCCATTTAATTGAAAATCGTTAATACGTAAATATCATACCTAAATGATAAAAACTAGAAAATTTTTGTTTAAAAATAGTTGTGGGTGCAACTTAAATAAAAACGCAACTGACATTAAGATACTAATTAGCAACGTAAATGATTAAGTACTCGACCAGTAATAACATTTTTATCTACCGTTCGAAATAAAACCGTAAAAATCTTAATAGGGCACATAAATCAACCAACTTGCCTACAAAATTTACGCCCTTGATATAAATATCGATATAACAATAATAAAACTAAACGTAGGTAGAGAAAGAGTGATGGCGTTCTGCCATTGACCCATTTTCCCAAACCTCAAGTTTGCGTGAATTAGAACAGATACCAAAAAAAATTTCGACTTTAACCTCAATGATGTTTACGTTCTCTGAGAATCAGGTTCTCTAATATTTCCGCACTCTCAAAAAGTTAAATTATGCGATTTTTTTCGAAAAACCACCTTTTGGTATTTATTAAATAGGTACCTGCCTAAAGTAAAAGATTTATCCTCAATAATTTTATATCGGATTATTTATAAAATACGATGTGGTTATAATCTAGGTATTTTAGAATATTTAATTAGATTATACCTGCAACACGTTTTGCATGTTTTAAGTCGATGTAAGGGTCAAGGTTTCTTCTGATTTTTTTATCTGCATACTGGTATAGATTTTACCTAACTATTACATTTTTGATTTGGAACTTTGGCGATAGGTCCGTCGACTTGTTTAATTTCCACTTCACTCTTTGATAATAATAAACGAGTATGGGTTAATTTATAACAATAATTTCAAAACGTTAGTTGCTGCAAATGTATAAGTATTTAAACTTTTTCCATTAATTGTTGATCCAGCCGTTTTTATTGAATACCTACTTTTTTTTGTTAGTAAGCACACCCCGAAAGACACCAGAAACCGCTGTTAGGCATTACTTCTAGTGCCCTCCGGGAGGACATCCATGCCTAGCAGGGGGATATTGCACCACCCGTACCGGGATTCGAACCCAGGGGACCCGTCAGGCGAGAGGTTAGTCTCCTAACCACTCGACCAGTCGGCTTGATGATTGATAGTCGGCTAATTGTTGATCCAAGTTGGTTCTTCCTTACTGTGAAAAAACAACACAATCGTTTTTTAAAGTGGTTGAAAAATTCCTCTTGATATGTTAATGTATATAGTTGGTCATGCACAGCTCACTTATCTTGATTTTCCTAGTAGAACTGTGAATATGTAAAATATTTTTACCTATGTGTACATACATATACAAGTAACAGATTGTTTCGAATAACACTTTACGGCACTCAATTAAGCACATTTATTTTATTTTGATATTTTAAATATAAGTATTAAAGGTTTATTATTATTTATATTATTATTTACTAAGGTATTAAATTAAATTTCTCGATTTTTTTTATTATATTTGTGTAAAGCACAAGTACACGCATATAGTAATCAACGTGAGAAGCTGGTTAACTGTGTACTGTAATGTATACCTACTACTATTCGTAGAAAAGTAAAAGTCGTTTCTAAAGTCAATTAGAAGCACGAAAACAAGTAAAGTTATCTGAGCAAATAAAATCGAACAATTTTTGTTTTTCATTTATCTTGTTTCGTTTTTTTTTGTATGCAGTACATAAATTGCATAGATATTTTGTGGAAAATTAATCAGTTGTTCGTTTACACATGTTATAATGCGTTTAATTATGTTATTTATGAAAATTTACAATATTAAAAATATCTCGGTTAATATTTAAAAAATAACACGAAATTAACGTTATTTTGTTTTAATCGAAAATAAATCGTAGATATTTATCTATTTAATAAGAATAACTTTGTAGGGGAGACGGCGGGGATGATGGCCAACTCAATTTTTTTACACATGTTATCTGACTTAAATTGAGTAAATAAGTTTAAATAAAGTATGTAGGTACATAAATCAAACAGAGGTGTGAGAAAATAAATTTCTTTCTTGAAGACAATAAAAATATAAAAAAATGAATTTTTGGCTTTTTGATGCAGGTGGTGGACGGGGTCCTCGATCTGACAAGGGGCGGATCTAGGTTCGTTCCTCGCCGATCTGAATGAAATTTGGCGTACTTACAGATTATAGTAAGAAATGTTCTTGCTCAAAATTGTAAGACGAAAGAAGAATCGAGCGTTTTCGAGCAATTAATTTTTGAAAATTGATATAGTTCCTACAGTACATCGGGTTCGGAACCCGTTCCTCTCTACACGGTGATTGCACACTCTACAATAAGTAGCTAGGTATATACCGTAGGAACTATATCAATTTTGAAAAAATAAATTAATACTTACTCGAAAATGCTTGAGAAGTGGGTCTTACAATGTTTAGGCCAAAAACATTTTTTTACTGTGATCTATAAGTATGTCAAATCTTATTCAAATCGGCGAGGGGCAAACCTTAGCTACGTCGGAGCTTGATAACTGCGTCAGTTTATCTACTTACCAGATAATTGTAAGTCAAGTTTGGTATCGTTTTCGTATAAATCAAAGGCGTGAAATTCATTTCTGGAATAATATTTGCACCATTTTTGTAGTAAAAGCATCGGAAATTTGGGAAAAATTCAAAATTTTAACGCCCGGTTCTACCACTCCATCTTGAGCTAGAACTTATCTAAGTCGAGCTCAAATGTAAGCACGACTCAAGGCGGAAATGCGCTTCACCACGCTTTTCAAAGCACGCCTTGGCTAAGTTGTACGTTAAGATGATAACACTGCAGAACTTGCGCGTGATTGGTTCTTTCCTTCAGTTTTTAAATATCCCGCCCTGCGACAGTAAAGCGGTACAATTACTCCAGAGAGGAGAAGCACCTTCTCAACTCACTACTGGTTGCAAATTATAAAAATGTAATAGAATGTAAAACGACAAACGGTACAACAAATAAAGAAAAAGATGCGGCGTGGAGTAAAATAACGTCATTATTCAACGCTCACGAGAAAAATATGACTATGGCTTATCCAAGCGTATGCGCGATTCACGTCATCAGTAAAAAGTTACTAGATTGTTTATTTGTAATTCGGTTTAAAGTTTGGAAAAATGATTTACGCCCGGTTCCACCACTGCATCTTGAACTAGAACTTATCTAAGTCGAACTCAAATGTAAGCACGAATCAAGACAGAAATGCGTTCCACCATGCTTTTCAAAGCACGCCTTAGCTAAGTTGTACGTAAATATGACAACACTGCAGAACTTGCGCGTGATTGGTTCTTTCCTTCAGTTTTTAAATATCCCGCACTGCGACAGTAATACAGAACGTCAAAAAAAAATGAAATTCCCTAACCTAACCTAACAAATGTTACTGTTGCGACTGTTTGCGACATTTTGTTCTCGTTTTCATGTTATCCACATTATTATGGACAAAATGAAGCGGTGCAATTACACCAGAGAGGAGAAGCACCTTCTCACCTCACCGGTTGCAAATTATAAAAATGTAATAGAATGTAAAACCACAAACGGTACAACAAATAAAGAAAAAGATGCGGCGTGGAGAAAAATAACGTCATTATTCAACGCTCACGAGAAAAATGTGACTAGGAGTAATGATGAAGTAATATGAAACAAGAGGCGAAGAAAGGCAAAGCCAAATATCGCGCAGAGTTGTACAGAACTGGCGGAGGGCCATCAACAGTCAAATCAACCGATGATTCGCAATATTTGATTCTCTCAGTAATAAATGGTACGACAGTAACGGGAATTATATTAATAATATCCACTTCCATAATAACTTTAGTAATCAAAGTAACAAATTCTAGTCACTGTGACAGACTTGAACAATGTGAGGTTATAAACATGATCTCAAGCTCTCATTATTTACGTCTCAGATGTAAGCTTGACTTAGGGAAGTTAAAGTCTGGTTTTACGTGGTGGAACTGAATTTTTCTGTCAAGTTCAGCTTAAGCTCTAAACAGAGCTCAAGGCAAGGTGGTGGAACCGGGCGTTACCTATCTACATACATATTAAATGGTAGAAAGAAAAACTACAATTTATTAGAACTGTAAAAATACGAAGTACGAGGTGACAGCACTGTGTGAAACGTCATTATCTAATAACCTTTTATTAATGACGTGATCGCTTATACGCTTGGATAGGCCATAGCAGTAATGGATTCATTGAGGGAACAATGGAGTAATATGAAACAAGAGGCAAAGAAAGACAAAGTCAAACATCGTGCAGAGTTGTACAGAACTGACGGAGGACCATCAACAGCCAAACCAACCGATGATTCGCAATCTTTGATTATCTCGGTAACAAATGATACGACAGTAACGGGAATTATATTAATAATATCCACTTCCGTAATAACTTCAGTAATCGAAGTAACAAATTCTAGTCACTGTGACAGACTTGATCTCAAGCTCTCGTTATTCACGTCTCAGATGTAAGCTCGACTTGGCGAAGTTAAGGTCCGGTTTTATGTGGTGGAACTGAATTTTTCTGTCAAGTTCAGCTTGAGCTCTAAGCAGAGCTCAAGACGAGGTGGTGGAACGGGACGTAAACGTTTTTCCTTTATTTACTTTAACTGAAAAACGATCACGATATTTCTAAATAAAAATTGTTTTTAGCAAGCCCTATCTTAAGCCCGGCATAGACACTCATACTCACTCGCCTTAAGTTTTACCTGTACAGTTCTAAGTCGTAATGTAAGACGTAGTGTACGTGTGCGTGTGTGCAAGTGGTATTCAGCACGCGCTGCCACCAGATATTTGCTTATAGTTGAGCTCCTGTAAAATTTTCTTTTTCTGGGTTAAGTCGTTCTGCCAAAACGCCGTCGATATCTACATTTAATTCGAGAAATTCTCCGTTCGAGCAATTGTCTGCACGCCATTATTTTACGAGTTCTAACATTTAGAACAGCTAAAATTCCAATAGAAATTTAAGTATAATAGCTGATAATAATGATAGGCCATGCAAAACAATAGAAACAAAATCTCTCAGTTTCCAAGATCCTAATGGTGAGCACATCGAATTTAAACAACACGTACTTCGTTCAATACAACTATGTATTTATTTTATTTATTATATTAAAATGTAGGCAAGTACATATTACGTACGATAATATTCTCGTTTAACACACAACGGTAAAGGAACGGAAGGGGTGATTTTTCACCACTCTCTGCATAAATAACGTTCAACTACGCAATTAGTAATCGGAAAATCGTTAAGTTAGTAAAAAAAATTCGACAAATAGAATTAATATTTTAAATCGAGGCAGTAATACGTATACAAAAAGTTCGTATCAATTATTTTTAATTTAAAAATACACATACCTGTAGTAATATTTTTATGAATAATTAATATGCCGGATTACATATTTATCGAACACAACATTTCCGTGTAAAAGCGTTCTAATTTAATGACATTCTTTGCCACCGTTGTATTTACATTAATTACAGTTTTAATAAATAAGTATTGCTATATAAAGTCAGATCGATCACGATCAGAGGCCAGACTATATCCGTCAACGTTATTCTTGAAATCATTTATAATTATATTTATTCCTACAGATGATTTTCATGGTCATTTTAGTTAAAACTTTTATATTTTACGAAACAGAAGTTAATAAATTAAACTTATTATTAAAACGTATTTTCTAAACTGTTACACTGATGGCGTATCGGGATACGAGCGTTGAACTTCGCGCGCCTATCCATAAAATTCTTGCAACCGCTAAAATTTACGTTTGACTTTCAGTCTTTCGTTAAAGTTACTTTTCGGCCCACAACTGGACCAGTATAAAAAGCGTATCCAAATTTACATGAAATTGTATAGGTACGTATTAGAAACGCGTATTGTCTCGCTCCGGTCTACGGGAGCGCTCTAAATCCAATGTCATTGCAACCGTGCTCTTGAAACTTGTTAATCACCGGTTAACCGCAACTATAAATCATAATAAATCCTATACAATGCAAAACTCCCGCATTAAACTGTTACCTACTCGCTATAATTTAGTTCGGCAAATATTGTCTAATCCATGACCCACTTCGCGTTCGTAAATCAGGAAACAGTTGTAAACCCAATTCCGGAAGGATGCCGGAAAACGATACGCCATAGCGCTGCAGTGGAGATTAATTTTTTTCGAACAGTTACGAAATCTTCTTTTTTTTTAATGCGAATTTCCATGTTGCTGTTCGAGTTCTATGTCGATCGTGCGCAATTCAATGTCCGATGACAGATTACCTTGACTCAGTTAACGTTGTTACGGCAATAACGAATGAATTAAAGAAAAACGGAAACGCCTAGTGACAAAATCCTCGATTTTAAAGGTAAGGAATAAACACAACCTGCAGAGTGCAAATTATAAAATTACAATTAAAACGACTAAATTAATAATTGCAACATGGCTTCGAATTGGCCGGATGGAAAGCTCCTAACAGAAATACAAGAAACGACTGGTGAACGAAGGCCGCGTTTTATAAAAAGTTACTATTTTCAAGTTCCAAGGTCCGATCCTGTTGCGTTTGTCACGTCTAAAAGGGGGTACGATATCGAAGAATTTAAACAGCAGGATCAATAATATTATCTAATGTTAATAGAACGTTGTTCTAATTAATTGCCTCGTACCTTTAACGTCTTTGATATTTTTATTTCGTTGCGATTAGATTTTTCTCTTTGTTTGTGTGCGTGTGTGTATTTTTTTTTGTTAAACACAATCGAACTTCCGTATAACGAAGAACCAAGGTTTCATTTTTAAATGTATTTATTTAGGTACCTAATTTTATTTGATTTTTCGTAAATTAGGATTAGAATAATAGGACTTGTTTGGCTGGAAAAAATAAAAAAATATTACAGGTAAAGGTGGGTAAAGTGAGGTCGTAAAACTATGCCCGGATTGTGCAAATTATTTATTACCCTGTCGAGTAAGTCCGCTTCGCGCCACTAATTATTCGTTAAAATCTATTTCAAAACATGTCCCAGTTTTTGTGGCGGCCATTGTACCTACGAAATTTTGAAAGATTCATGTAAAAAATTCGTTATGTGGAAACTTTTGCTTTGTTATAAAATGCACCAAAAACGTGTTTCTCGAACGTGAAGGTTCTCCAAAAATATTCGATATGTAGAAAGATTCGTTTTACGGAAGTTTGTTATATGGTAGTTCGATTGTACGTCAAAATATTTTTTTGATAAAACTATATAAGTAGATATAAAATTCAATTTTTATATATTTAATTCAATTGCATATAAACAAACTAATTTTTATGAAAAAACTATATTTTTTTTGTTGCTACAGCCCAACTAAATGAAAAATCGGTAAAATTCAAAATATACAATATAAACTTCTTTGTTTAAACACAATTAGTTTCGATTTTCGTAAATTTTTGTGGTAGATATTCTGCGGTTTATCTTTTAATTCAAAAGTTTTGTTCTGAAGGGTTAATTTTAAAATTAAAACGGTAAATAGATAGGTACCCACCTACTTTGAAATGAGCTTTGAGGTTTTCACATTTGATATACAGGGTGTTTAAACTTAATTATTTTAAATACAAAATCTGCAGTGACGTTCAATAGTTCATTATTTATATTACTACCTATTAATTTATTTAAAACATGCAATTACGTTTACCTGTTTTATTATAGGTACATTTATCTAAATTTTCTATTTTATTTAGTTTGCGTATAGGTACTTACATATTTTGTACATCAGTGGCATTAATTACATCATTAATTACATCATGGCATCATTACAGGGTGTCCCATTACGTGAGATCACTACTTCGTGTACCTACGTAATCTTTAGACCAAATAGAGTAAACAATTCTAATAAAGTTATGTCTTAACTTAAAAATAGAGAGTGTTAAGTTATTATTTTTCAAATAATTAGATACAATAATTTCAGAAAGGTCAATATTTATTTGATTGTTAGTTTAAATTCACTGTAGGTAAATATTACTCAAAATGGCTACCGTTGCTCTCGAGACACATTCATCTAGTTTTTCTAAAAAGAGATCCAGTTGCCCTACATATCATATAATTGTTATTATTCCGCATTAATTCTGCTGTTCAATAATATGCTCGACAGTCTCCGATGACGTTTGATATACAATATTTTTCACACGACCCCACAAATAATAATCTAAACAATTTAGGTCAGGCGATCTTGAGGGCCAGCGGTGTTGTTCTCCTCTACCAATCATGCGTCCTTTAAACTGTCGATTCAAAAATTATCTTACACGTAACGGAAAGTGCACAGGGGCATCATCCTACCCCTGCACGTAGGTGAAGTACAATTATTATACAGACTACAATGCTTAGAATTATAAAAAAATAATGAAACAAATATATTTTGTACTTATAAATCACTAAATAGACATATTTTTAGAACATTTTCATATACCTATAGATATTAGAAAAATGCACCGCTCTTTGGATGCACTTATCGACTCTAAGAAAATCTGAGGACAATTTAACAATAAAATCAACTTAAAAAATAACGCAAAAAAATTGCTTTTAATATAGACATCTACTTATTTTATAAATCGACCTGTAATTATTACATTTGCGATATAATTTATTTTTGTTAATTAACGTGTATGGGTACGAAACCGATTTCAAACGTGACGCGACTTCTCAACTTAAAAATAAACGTGCTTGCATGGTAATTCCGAAATCGGCAATTTTTTATCGCTTTTTATGTGAAGCTGTAGGGATTCGTTACACCATTAATCAGAAGTTACATACTTTGCGGCTATAAAGTATATTCAGGCATCAACGGGAATTTCCCGACAACACCTACCATTACAGACCTCCATTCATCATAATGTGTTTTAGAGTTCAAGCTCAAAACGTGAGCTACAGTCCGGAATTTCTCCGAGTGTATATCTCTCGAATTTAAGACTTCGTATACGTACATTTCTAAAATTATAATATTACTTCGGTCAACCCGCGTAGTTAGGTAATTAAATTGAAAATGCATTCGAATCGATAACATAATCAAATATTTGACGTTTGCAACGTGTGTTATGTAATTTTATTTTTGTAATAAATTTAACTTTTTCTTGCGTGCGATTCCGATAAACTGTTACAAGTACGTATGTACATACCGTGCATTAACTTGCTGCATTCTTAATTAATTATTTCGTATGCGCAATGTACCCTTTTTTATTTAAGATTGTTAGTTGCGTTTTATGCCTACGAAATGGCACGGATTCGTTTTTCCACTATTGGTCAAAGAAAATCGTCGTCTTGATATGTACTTTTTTCGCTTACGTTAGCATAGGTTGTGATGAATAAGATCTAAAAATTTCGATAGGAAATAATAGAGGGCATAAGGCCTTAGAAGCGAAATGTCCTATAATATATATTTTTTAAATCGTCTATAGTTTCGGTAATTTTACAGGAAAACGTTCTAAAATTTTACAGTGTCTGAATGTTTTCTGAAAAAAGAGTGGTAGAGATTTCGGTTTCGTTTTCTTTGTTTTATAATACACATACATATTATTTATTTACATGTATTAATAAGAAAACAATTTACTGATAAAAAAAAAAACGCCAGTTTGTGAAATTGTGCATGTGAGAAATATAACGTCGACTACTATACGTAATATGTTAAGTTACACTATTTTGTCAACGTACAGAACATTTGCCCTCCTTAGTTAAAACGTCCTAACGCAAAATAAATGCGCTCAGTTTAATCGTTAATGTCGCTTACGTTTTTACAGATACAACCGTTCGAAAGGCACATGGTAAACAACATAATTTGTTATATTCCGAACATATGTTAAGATTCGTTTTTCTGAAAGTAAAATTCGAAAAATATGATAGGGCATTGCGATTAATTTTATTGTAAGACAAAATACAGATTATATTATAAACGTGGGACGCCAATAAGTTCGGCTTGGGTATTCTAAGCAAGTACAGTATTTAAAAAACATTGTATGTTTGGTAGGACGAGCTTCTTAAATCAAAATCTCAAATTTTGCAGACAGGATGTTTTAACTAAGGAGCCCAGACATGATTTTATGCTCGTAGGTAAAATATCTCAAATTTCAATATTTTTGAGTTACGTCACTTCGCGATATTGACGACGAAATGCTTATATTAAGATATTTTTTAAAATGTTAAAACGACAAAAACTATAGATATTAGAGTTCGTTCGGTGTAGAATTAGACCTGCCAATCATTTTGTTCGAACCATTATTAATAGCAGTGCCGCTCGATTTTGGAGTGGTTTGAAATAATTTATACTTAACGCTCATTGGTCGTTAGGTCGAGTTCGTGCACGACTGGTACCTCCCCGATTTTATTTCTACGCCGAACGAGCTCTAACTCTCGAAAACCAGCACACCTTTTTTACCTTTAAAGTAATAATAAATGATTGCCCTACACATTCATTTTAAAAAAGTCTAAAGGCCGGTATTTCAATCGTGGCATAAAGTTCCGAATGAGTTTTTCGTGAAATACATTTTTAGATACGTTTGTTGTTGAATCGTTCCCATGAAAGTTACTCTGGATTAGTTTATTTGACTATTGAAAATTACAAGCTCTTCTTAGTAATTGTAATATTTAAACAGTGTAAACACTGTAAAAAGTTAAAGTAAACTTTTGTCTTTTTTAAACTAGACAATTTTTATATTGGTAATTTATTTTTGTAAAAGTAGAATAAACTTTCTAATAACTAATTGCGCTAAATACTACACTATTAAGCTGTTATAGGCATAAAAAAAAATAATACCAAAACCATATAATAATAGTCTTGACTTTCCTAATTACAAAATTGAAATAAACGCGAAATAATCTAAAACGTCAGAAAAAGGTGACATGGACATGCATCATAGACCACCCACCCAATCAAACTAATTTATAGGTCACACTTTATGAATAAATTTACCTTAGGCAAATCCTTGTCCAAGATTAGTAATACGTTCGAATCGATAAAAAATAATAAGAAATATAATTTAACGATATCGGCATTTATAACAAGGGCGCGTCCTTCACGCTTGATTTATTCCAGAAAAGGTACAAACATTCGAAAAATCTGATTTTTACACAATTCAATAATTAGTGTAGTCAATAATTCAAATAAGTGTCGGTATTCTGTAAATCGCGCTCCTGCAGATTTACGTTTTAATAACATAAGGTACTTTAACAAAAATGCGTCGATATAGATACTTATACCTACACGACTGGATTAGTTTAGGTAATTCTCATAATTTTTATTACAGGTACTTAATTAAATTTATAGTGTAGGATTAATTTTATACTAAATTCCTACCGTCATTTCCATCGAAACAGTACTAATAATCCAGTAGATAGATAAGTAAATATTAATAGGTAATTTCGAAACGGTTTGAAATATAATAAGTAAATCTATTTTTAGATTTATTCATTCATAACAAATATAGTAAACAAATTTTAATTTTTTTTTTCGTTTTTTTTTTAATTTCGAAAATAAATTGCAATTGTTTTAGTTCTTATTTTGGAAAACAATTTAAATATTTCAATAACACGTAAACATACGTATTTAGATAGCGTATAAGTAGTAAATAAACTGGTGGCTCCCGTGGTTGGTAAATAAATCGTTTAATTTATTATTAGCCCAAGATTACCTACTTGAATTTAAAAAAATGTTTTTAATGTTTTTTAAAAATCACAAAATTTAAAAATTAAAGTGTTAATAATTGGCGATAATTTAAAAAATGTACCAACTTAAATTGTTAAAAACGACCCAAACTGTTTTCAGTTCATTAAAACAGTGCGATTGTAAATATTTTCTGTATTACACGTGTACTCAAAATCACCAAAAATAGTCCTATATCAATTTATGAATTTATCAAAAGCAGATATGTTAAATATTTGTATGGTGAATATATGGGTTGGTTTAAAAGGTCTTATGTTAGATAAACTTTATAGGCAGAACAGGCATTCAAAAACAAGTCTTTAGTTTTAGTTTCCTTATCCATACCTTGTAAAAAAGTCAGTTTTCAATCGCTTGTTAACTTTAATCATCAGTTAATCATCATAGAGGCAATTGTTTCAATAATCATTTCTATAGTGGTCAGAGTTAACTGGCGATTGAAAAACCGACCCTAAAACTATATATGTTGCACATTTTCAGAATTTTCAGAATTCAAAGTAATTAATAAAGTGTAACATCATAGTTTTTAGTTATTCATGTTTTAGAACAATTTTAAAATGAAGGTATAACTTAATTTTTTTATTAAAAAAAAACCCGATAAGCTTTTTTTAGAGTAGTAATTAGCATTTAAGTACCTGTACAGTCAAGTTCATATGTTTTGTTTCGTCACCTGTGTTAGTTTTTATCGTGAAAGGCTCAAAAAAAACATTACTGTCCGTTTTTATTTATTATCTGACGTGTTCCTTTTTACAATTCAAAAACAACTGCTACCCTTCATCCCTCTTCATTCTCTCTCGTCTCTCGTTGGTCTGCGATCGCATCTCGTGGGACAAAACATATGAACTTGACTGTACATGTAATATAATAATATTGTACTAATTTTTAAATGTATTATTTCAGTTGTGAAGTGCCCCTTCCGTAGCGGTTAATGGTTAGCGGCTCCTGGTATTTTATTAGAGGACGTCGAAGAATTAAGGTATTTAAGTAATTACAACGTAATCAGAATACGTAAACTAATTTGTTTTATTTGTTACAGGTAGGATTTTTTTTTAATTTTAATGCGGGGCTACAGATGGTGAGTTTTTGTTTTACGTATTATTTTGCTTATTTTACTAAAATCAGTAGATTGAAGCTCGGCATAGGTAAATGTTAATAATGAATTAAATTTGTTTCTCAAGATTATTCTAGGTAAAATATATTAAATTTAAAGTAGGTAATAATTTTTTGGTTTTATCAGAACTTATTTAACAATCTTTTAATTCAGGTATTCCAATTTGATTTAATTAAAATTAGGTAAACATAATTTACGTTAAAGATTTACAGTTGAATAATATACATACATACCTATGCTTTATGAGACTCTTTTGTACGAGATAGAAATTGACACATGACTATATTAAGCTGTAAATGTTAATCAAAAATAATTTAATGTTATGTATGAATATCGCGAAAGAAGACCCGCCCAGTGACATTTTCCTCACAATCGGTAGTATCATCTTAAATTCTTATTTATATTACTTTAATTTTTGGACAAACGAAATGAGTTAATTTTTTCATTTCCGTAATAATATAGAATAGGCATTATCTGCAGGTGACCAGTGGAATGTCAGTGGTTAAATTATAATTTTGAAACGGTAACAACGTTATAGTCGACGTTATAGATTTAATCGACTCACATCGAAGGATGCGTGACATGTGAGCTTTCAGCCAACGATCAAAGGTAGGAAGGCACCTTCAATATTTTACTAATAATCAACGTGCATTTGTATACTGTTACAAATACACAACCGTAGCACTAACACCAAATCTCTATGATAAAATGTTCTTCTCTTTAATGCCAAATATACTATGGTTTTTTTTGAAATTTTAAGAAGGTAATACGACTTTTAAAAGCACGTCTGCGCATTTTTCAACATTGACAACTAGGCACATATTTAATATGTACAGAAATAATAATTGCATCGGCCGCAATTAACGTACACTGCATAAAATAGGTACCCAAGTTGTATATTTTCAAAATTTGCAAATTAGGGATTGTTTTGCGTTAAAAGTGATTAATAAAGTGTAGTGTAAAGGGTAAAGGTATGAAGACATACGCAATGTTGTTAGCTCACAGTCAACAGAAGAGGACGTTTCCAGGTAGAAGTAGATATTAGGTTTCCATCCCCACTTTAAACACGTAAAAATCGTTGTTACCTAACTTGATTAATCGCAATTATCGGTATTAATCGTTAACATTCATTTTGGCGGGAGTGTATGTGTTAAAAAAAAGAGTTAAATGTATGTAAGTATAGAATAAATTATAAAGAAAAATTTAGAACTATCTAACTCTTTCTTGTATTGTTTTAATATTATTCTTTTTATTGCTCTATTATACCTACATTTTTTAGGTTACGCCAAAGTATTTCTTTCAAAAGTAATTTCAAATGATTAAGGAACAAGTCTCCATTTCTCTTGATGCCCTTTTTACCAGTTTGTTAACTTTTTTAAAGGTAAATCTAGACGAATTTTTTTAAATTTTATTTTTCGCCTCTAGCAATAAGTCATTTTGGAATTATTATGCGGTATGAATAATATTTTAAAAGTGGTATGTAAAAATAATACTGCATCGTAAAGCAAAATATTTGTTTCGCGTATGATGCTAACTCTCGTCCGGTCGACATCTTTTGTAATTCGACATTATCTTTTCTGGAAGCTTGAACAACAGATATGAGGTGAGTTTGGACTAGTGCAGGTGACGTGAGCTTAGGTCAGTGTAGATAGGGTCAGTTGCCGACCCGGTGGTCGAGTGGTTAGGAGACTAACCTCTCGCCTGATGGGTCCTGGGTTCGAATCCCGGTACGGAGGTGAAATATCCTGGTAGGCATGGATGTCCTGGGGGCACTAGAAGTAATGCCTAACGGCGGTTCCTGGTGTCCTTTGGGGTGTGCTACTAACAAAAAAAAAAAAAAGATAGGGTCAGTTAGTTGCTGTTAGGACTGGTTAGTTACCTACCAATTATCGAAATAAAATCTTTTGTTGCAATAGAATTTTGCATATATTTATAGATAATATAATAAACAATAATTACTATTATAAGTATCTACTTATTTGCAATAAATGACGATAAAATAGACAAGAATAAAATTTTCGATGATAAAACGGCCGCGATAAATTGTCCTGGTATAGCACAAAAAACAACAAAAATATAATACATTATGTGGGTAGGTATTAACTTTTCTTGATACATACCTACTTACTTAAATGTTTCGAGCTTTATAAATACGTAATCAAGTTTCGTATCATTTTTTAACCGTAAACAGTTTTCAATTATTTGTATATTTTGAGTAATTCGGAATTTTCGCCAATCCGATAGACTCTTGGTCCCATAAAAGTCGGATCAATATACGAATCTATTTGTAGTTCGTTTATTTAATTACTTACAATTAAATTATTTACGCGCTTTTAACTACTATTTGTGTCCTAACTACCTAGGTATAAAATATTTGAGAATAATGAAGAAGAACGCATTCTGATTTTTGCAACTCTATCTTAATTTGAATTCACAATTTTTAATTTCCAAAAAACTTTTAAGTAAATAGCATTTCGCTCGTGCAGATTTTCGTCACCAGTACTCATACTCCGAACGACAATTATTGTTGAAAATATCAAATTATTTGTTGTATTACTTACCAAAAATTTTAAATTTAGTATAATATATAGGTAAAGCATAGAGACTTTCTTCTAGAGAACGTACCTAACTATATAATACTAACACTGGTGTTAAATCGGTTGCCGTACTAGTCGACAACGACCATTGCTTAAAAAAAATAACTTTTAAGAAGAATAATATTTTATCACTATAATTGTAATTTAGTTTTTACTTACTAATAGTAAATTGATCTCTACCGACTACTTAGTAGTAAGGGGATAGATGTTTCGTTTGGGACACCCTATAATATCTTTGAAATATCGCATTTTGTATTGGTCGATTATTCTTTTTAACGTTTAGTTTTTATATCAGCTTTTATAAATTTTACATAGTTCTAATTTAAAAATGTATAGGTTTTAAAAATTGTAATTATTAGATAAAAAAAATATTTAATATTTTCGTTATTAAACCTTACCATTTTTTGTCATTTTTCCGTCATACATAATTTATATAGTGGAATAAATAATTTTTTTAATCGAAATTTAAAAGATGTCAGAAATACTTGAACGCCACTGTTTTATATTCTCACAATTCCACCTACGCTACTGTAAAATTCGAGTGATTCTCTCCAACTATTCTAACTCGATGAATAAAGGTTACAATTGATTAAAAGTTTGACAGTTGACAATTCGACGAGCTGATGACAACAAGCAGAACGTAAAATATAGTGGTGAAAAGTGTAATAATTAGCGAATTATGTCTTTTTTTGGAAACGCCCTCGGTGGAAATCCATTTTCTACAGCTGTCGGAAGTAGAATAGGTAAGAATTTCTTATTCGTATACTTAAATTTTATTATCGATCGCTTATAATCATTAATTGTCAAGATGTGTTTGACGATAATATTTAACCTAATTATGTTCTATTTTTCAAATTAAAAATAAGAAACAATCTAAGGCGCAATTTCAAATGTAATTATTCGTGTAAGTGACTCAGTTTTTAACTTGGTTTAAATTGATCATGTGAATAGTGTAAACAAATGATGACAGCGTTAATGGTTATAAGCAGGGAGGTCGTGCCAGAACTAATTGGTTTTGTCATAACAAATTCGCTTCCGGTTTAATTATTAACGGTAATAACGTTCTGTCGCTATTTTCCAGAACAAGCTACCGATGGAACCCTTGCTTCGGAAAACTGGGCGCTTAATATGGAAATATGCGACCTCATAAACGAAACCGAGGACGGTCCGAAAGATGCCGTAAAAGCCATACGAAAGCGACTTACACAGAATGCCGGCAAGAATTATATTGTCGTTATGTATACTTTAACTGTTCTCGAAACATGCGTTAAAAACTGTGGAAAACGTTTTCATCTATTAATTTGCAACAAAGATTTTGTCCAGGAATTGGTAATTTTATCTGTATTATTTCCCTACATTTTTGTTTATCTTATCAATATTTAGTGGTTATATTATTTTTGCCCAAGTTCATATCAGTATAGTGTAGATAAAATGTATAAATTTAGATATATACGTACAGGGTGATTTAAAATTACGACATTGTTTTATCAATAATAATAGATGCCAAACACAAATACAAACCTATAATAATTATAAAAAAATCTACAAATTGTATATATTTCTACAGTTAGCTATTACGTACTTGTCAAGCAAATATTGAATATATTTTAATTATCAACATGTCAGACACGTGAAATCAATGGTTATTTATTTATAATTATTTTTAAATTCACAATAAAAATACAGATTTTACATTCTTGATATTAAAACTACAAGAAAGTCATAGGATATAGTTTAAATTCAAAATTAAAACACCTGCCATACCATTTATCATGAATGGATAATTCGCACAAGCCAACTTTCAAAGTCCCTAGTAAGCTGTAAATATTTCACAATAATAAATATTTTCTGCCATTATCTGTTAAATTAATGACTCGTACTTTAGACATCCTGTATAAATATATATGTGTATATAGTGATAATTAAATATCTTTATGGCAATAATTATATAGGTGAAACTAATTGGACCAAAGAATGACCCACCAACTGCTGTGCAAGAGAAAGTTTTAAGTTTAATACAGTCATGGGCTGATGCATTTCGTCACCAACCGGAGCTTTCCGGTGTTGTATCTGTGTATCAAGATCTACTAAATAAAGGCATTGAATTTCCTGCAACAGATTTGGATGCAATGGCTCCGATTTTCACTCCACAAAGAGTATTAAATTTAATACACAATTATTATCTAAATATTTAATTATTAAAATTCGTTTAGAGCGTAGAGGCAAGTACTCCTGAACCTCAAATTCAAACTCCACCCGTGGCACAACTGACTAGTCCTTCCGGTGGAGTTCTGTCTACTGAGCAACGAGCAAAATTACAATCAGAATTAGAAGTAGTTCAATCCAATATGGCTGTGTTTGGTGAAATGTTAAGCGAAATGAAACCTGGAAACGAACAGTCGGACGAATTAGAATTATTGCAAGAATTGAATTTGGCTTGTCACGGAATGCAAGAGCGACTAGTCGACTTAATTAGTAAATTATCGAACGACGAGCTTACAGCAGAGTTACTGAGGATCAACGACGATCTTAATAATTTATTTTTGCGCTACAGTCGTTGGGAGAAAAATCGGGAGGCCGGCGGTCTATGCGCTTCGGCCGTTTTAGCGAAAGCAATTGGTTCGGGTCCAAAACATGAAGACAATTTTATCGATTTAGGACCGCCGGATGTATCTGACCAGCTTAGCAAATTAAGTACGTCTGTTATAATAAAACAAATTCTTATTAAATGCGCTTTAATAATAATTAGGTTTGTCGGCAACGTCTGCCTCTACACAGTTATCTCAACTGGAGACTGTTACAGCTAGGAATGGACCACAAGGAGATGATGAATTTGATATGTTTGCGCAATCTAGGAAGGCCACATACGAATCTTCCAAGATTGGGTAAGATTTTCTTCAATTTAGAAATGACCGAGATTGACAAGAGTTGTATTTTAGAGGGAGTACATACAAGGATAATTTAAATCCTGATCAAATATCTGGTGGTTTGAGTACGGTAACGCAAGGTCGACAGGTAATTTGTTGTTTTATCTTTAATTTTCTTGCGCTTTTTTGAGTTTGAGTTTAGTTAATTTGTTCTGCAGAAGTCGAGAGATTCGGATTTTGACGAAATGGCCACTTGGCTGGGAGAAACGGTATGTGTTTTCAGTTGCATTTTTTTTTATATTATTACTATTTTTGAATGACACGAAAACTAATTCGATGTCATTGGCAGTAAATAAAGTTGATGTCATCTTTATTTATTTGCTTGAAAATATGTAATTTTATATCATGAAATCAATATGCGAAACTGGTTAAAAATATGTAGGTAATTAAAATAAAGTTGGAGCAAGTACAGTCAAACCTCGATAACTCGAATCTGAAGGGAAGAGAAAAAACTTTGAGTAATCCAGGTATACGGTGGATCCTCGATAAGTCAAATATCTCGATTACTCGAACTGGCTGTATGAATAACAAACAAAATTCTCTTACTTGAACTTTCGATAGCTTGGAAGTTTTCTTCTCTTCCCTTCAGATTCGAGTTATCGAGCTTCGACTGTATTTACTTGAGAATTTTGTTGGTAATTCACATAGTCAGTTAGAATAATCAAAATATTCGACTTATCGAGGTTTTCAATTGCAAAATAAAAGTGTAATTATGCTTATTTTTAAAAAAATTAAACAAACATACATGCATAGCAAACAAAGTTGAACAAGCAAGACGTAAGTACCTTCTTGATTTTGTTTGCACGAAATTGAGAAGCAGCAACCTCACAAAAATTACATCCATTCAATATTGTAAAGTCCATTTGTCTACAGGCCACAGCAGAAGAATCTATGACGAGTAGTGAATTTGAAAAATTTTTAGCGGAAAGAGCAGCAGCCGCTGAAGCTTTACCTAATGTAACGACCAATACAAATACCACTAGCTCCAGTACCGCTCAAGGAAATGCGCGGTCACAGTCATCTAAGAATGATAAAAAAGAAAGTTTACTTGCACTGTGAGTTATAACACGCTTTCACATAATAAATGTTAGATGTCGATTAATTTTACAATATTGCAAAAAGACTCATCTAGAGAAAGTTGCAGTATTTCAATTATTTTTTTTAGTAGAATACGTAATAGATAGAAAGATTTTTAATATAAGAGGTAATGTTTTATATTTTTTACACGATCGTACGTTTTTGAGGGTGTAAGTTATAAGATTGTATTTCTCTTGTGAGTTTTTTTGTGGTAGATAGTTAACGCTTTTACATAATACAACTATAATGTTCCATTCTTGATTATTGTTTGGTTAAGACAGGCAGGCCGTAACAGGAAAAGTAATTTTAGCAAAACAAGATGGTATTGCAATTTTTAAATTAAATTCATGCATGATGACTTTGTGAGTATTGTTAACGATTCAAAATTTAAATGGAACCTTAGCTTATTTTTTCTTAAGTTATTTTTAGAAACTAAAATGTAAGTAATAAGGTATATAAGTATATATCATCTCACAAATACTACTGTACTTACTATAAGTACGAATAATTTATCCATGTATATATAGCTTAAATTCTATAATATATATATTATTATTAATGTTTCAATATAAATTGATTGACTGATTGTTTTTGTTGTTGTTTTATTCTACAATTACTTTTATTTTTGTTTTTATTGTCTACAAAATGGAAGCTAATTGGGTGATTAAAACTTTGTAAATATTTAATTTTCAGGACAACTGTATCATTTGTATTCTACTAAATTTATTATCTCTTAGATGGATATCTTGTAATCTCGTATTAAAATCAACCAGGTTTGGTTTCTTTGCAATTTAATGCAATAAATTGTTATCTACATTCTCAAAAATCTTCCAACTAATTTCTACTTTAGCTTCGATACCAAATTTGTACTAAATTTACAAAGTTTTAAAATAGGGTAAAGTGAGAGTTTTATATAAATATGAAACCAGTAGTGTTAGATTGTTGTTACATGCATATTATGATCTTTATTGTAATACTATTGGACAATTTGTGTTTTAACATTTTATGTATGGATGTATTTATAAATAACACTGTTTTTGTTATGGTTGTGGATTAAATAATATATTAATTTTATGCAAGTATACACTGTAGATTATTAAGAGTCGTTAACATATTAGAATATACCCTTAATTTATTGCAATAAACATGAATGAAATTACTACATTTTAATTAAGTGTAGGGAAAGGGGGTAATTGTAAATGGTTTTTGCTTTTCCGATTTTCAGTTTACTCTGCGTTCTTATTTATTAAAACCCAAATTATACCAAAACTATTTTTGATCATTTTTTTTGTAAAAAAAAGTACACAACCATTTTTCAAAAACCAATTTAGCTTACAAGAATACGGGAATCTAACATTGTCTTAAAAAGACAGTGGTATAATCTGGGTTTATGGAAGAATTTTATTTGTACAGCGGTATAATAGAGGACTTGTCTATATTATGATCCTCTATGACAATGGAACAACAATTACATGGTCTAGATATTATTGAATGTTTACAATTACCTAGCAAAATAGGGGTAAATTGAAACAGATATTCAATACTATCAAAATGAACAAGATTATAAGGTTAAAATTGAAGACATAAATTGATTAAAGATTTCAATTTCTTCACGACCAAACAGTGTGTGTTTTTCGCCAGGCATTTTTGTCCATTTTATTTTATTATTGCACAACCCAACATTTTGAAACCATGTAAATATTGAATTAAGTTTAGCAATCGTTTGAAAAAAAGATTGATTTCGAATTTCTGTAATTGATTAATGGTTGCTATGCATTTTACACAAACTGTTTAATCAATATTACCAATTTAAAACATTTGGAAAGTTAAAATGGTCAGAAGTGAGTATAAAGAATAGATTTACTTCTAATTGATAATCGAGTGTAGTTACAGAGGAATTAGTTAGAAAAAAAGCTGAACACAACGAAGGCATTATAAATAGTCTGGAAGAATTGTCATTGCATCAAGAAGATGTCGAAAAAATAGAACATCTCAATAATTGGTGTAAAGATTTGCAAATCCTTTATTTCCAATCAAACTTGATATCGAAAATCGGTAAAGTTTTCAAAATTAATATTCACACATTTGGTATCCTATTGTGCGATTTGTAGAAAACTTAAATAAACTGAAAAAGCTTCAATACCTTAATCTTGCAATTAACAATATTGAAAAAATAGAAAACCTAGAGGGATGCGAATCTCTACAGAAACTGGATCTTACATTAAACTTTATTGGCGATATCGAAAGCATTTGCAGTTTAATTGCCAATGAAAATCTTAGAATTCTGTATTTAACTGGAAACCCTTGTATTGACTACGAGGGATATAGAGACTATGTCATAGCAAAGCTACCGCAAATTGAAAATCTAGATGACAAGGAAATTACCCGGAGTGAACGAATAAAGGTTTTCATTATTTTAATGTAACTTGAAGTTCTATTGTATAATTCTTGTAGGCGTTACAAATAATAAGCAGTACAGAACAGAAAGTAAAAAAAGGTCAAGCGAAGTACGCTCAATTTAGGGCTCAACAAAAACAACGCTTGGCTCACCCCGACGCAAGCATCGAGGACGAGGTATTTTGGAAATCATCGTCCGAACATGCGCCCGAAACGAGAAACGAAATTGCCAAGAGAATCATAAGGAATAGAAGAATGGGCGGAGAGCCTAAGGCGCAGGAAAAAATCGTGAAATTGTTTTCTAAAGACGGGAGGCCCCTGAATATTAACCATGCCAAGCTCGATTTTAAGTTCAGCGAGGAAGACCCAAAAGAATTTGTTTTAGATATTGCTGTTTATAAGTACGTGTGTTTTTTTTAAGCTTAATTTGACATTAATTATGATCAACTGCAGATATCTTGATACGAATCTTATCGGAGTCGACTTACAGCCTATCGTTGTACGTGTTTCTGTTAAAGGAAAAATATTTCAATTCGTATTGCCCGAAGAAATATATGTAGACAAGAGTGTGGCACAGAGATCACAAACAACTGGCCATTTGGTTATAAGAATGCCGAAAGTTAACTATAAACAAACATTGAAAATAAAACATAAAAAAATAGAAACCGAAGTAAAACAACCTGTTAAAAAGTACAAATGCTTTGCTTCCAATATTTTGTTTAAAATTACATTTTTTTATGATTTAGGGCTCAATATTTGGAAGTTGGCCAAAAGGACGATTCTCTAGATTTCAGTAAAATTTGGGAGAATAGAAATAAAAACGTAATAGATGATCCTGAAGTACCTCCTTTGGAATATTGTCGTTCTTGTTAGTTTATCGTTGGATTTAAGTTGATTAAATCAACTAAAAATGTAATTTGAACTAATTTCGTAAAATACATTTCTATTTGAACAGGTATTCGTTTTTGCGTAGTAGGAACTAAATAAATTCGGGTGTACAACTAACCTGCAACCTGTCTCTAGAATTGCTATCGATACCGTAATTCTGTTTCGCTTGTTCACACAGTACACGGTGCCGAGTCCTAACCGACTTTACTTGATCCTTACTATATTTCAATTTTTTTTATTATGAACACAAGCAGCTACTCCTAACAATAGCCAAAGCATTTTGCACTAAAATTTTTAGTTAAAGTTAGTTTGCAATTACATCGTAAATTTATTTCTATTTAATTGAGTACTTGTTAATTTGCATTATTATTGTTTATTCAGAAAAAAGCGTTTATACATAAACACGTTAACAAAAATATCTGATATTAAGAAACAATTTTTAATGGACATTTTAACAGAGTGAACGGCTTAATATATGCTACATAATTATGAAAATACATATATATACAGTTTAGGTGAATTATGTAAGACATGTGTGACAACACGCATAATAAAAAAGTAATATCATTTGCGACTAAAAAATTCTTAAAGCTTAATCTACTACTTAAAAATAATAATAATAATAATAATAATGTGCATTGTTTTCTTATACGAAAATTTTAAGTAATAAGGATACAGACTTGTATTATTTCTTTGGGATGTTTAGAACAGCACTAGCAATTCATAAATTAAAAAAAAAAGAAGATAATATAATAGTTAAATTTTAAAGTACATCGATAAGCACAGCGCAAAATTTATACTTTCAACGCACAACCAAAATATATAACTTACAAGTAGCACACAGATCTGATGATTATTGCACTGGCAAACCTTCCAACTACATTTGTAGAAAAATACAAGACAAATTAGGAAATAAATAAAACTTAAATTGAAATCATCGACAAATTCTTTGATTGTACATTTAATGTGCATATCAAAGAGCTTGTACACTTTGTTGTTTAAACTAAACATACTATAAAAACTTAATATTAAATTTTACTATTGCAACTAACTAAAATTGAGACCAATAAACAAAATATTCTAATCAATTCGAATATGAAGAGGCATTATTATGGTGAAATAATATAAATAACTATGTATTTATTAAAGTAACAAACACGATGTATATTTTATATATATATATAATAAAATCAATTAGTACTTAAATTGGTTGAGAATCCAATAAAACTAAGTGACAATTTAACAAAATCGGGATAAAATTAATCTGTAAATTTAGATAACTTAATTTTGAGATGATATTATTATCAGTAATCATGATTACCTAATTGTTACAGCAAGATCTCGAAGTATTCGCTTGTTGCCGTTTGTCAACCAACACTCTATCGATATGATCTCCAGGTTCTCTTCCTGCCGTCTTATCTAAAATAGCTTCTGCTAATTCGTTGAACGCTCTTTCTATATTTATGTTTGCTTTAGCCGATGTTTCCATGAATCTAATGCCATGTTCTCGTGCAATCTTAAAAATATTACATATTATTTAGAATTAATTTATCTAGAACAGGAACTTACCGCTTCCCCCCTTTCTTTACTGACAGTTCTCTTATCTTCCATATCACACTTATTTCCCAGTATCATCTTTTCTACGTCCTGATTGGCATGCTAAAAATATGAATAACAAAATTAACCGACTATTATACAAAAGCTAACTACAAAAAAGTACCTCGTCTATATTTCGTAACCATTTGACTATGTTCTCGAAGCTTTTCTCGTTTGTTATGTCATATACGAGCATGATTCCCATCGCACCTCGATAATACGATGTTGTGATTGTATGGAACCGTTCCTGTCCAGCAGTATCCCATATTTGTAACTTAATTTTCTTGCCGCGTAATTCTACCGTTTTTATTTTAAAATCTATTCCTGCAATGGTGATATTTTAAAATTACCGCCTCCAATGACCTCACCCTCTATTTATAAATTTCGACAAATGCGGTTACCGAAGCATTTGCATACAAAGTTCTCCTTTTTAATTAATGCATCGCATCGACGATGCAAATGCAATTTTAGCAACAAAGGAAACCGCACTCAGATTCTATTTGCGAAAGGTTATCTTACCTATTGTAGATATAAACGTCGTCGTGAACGCGTCATCCGAAAATCTAAACAATATGCATGTTTTACCTACTCCCGAATCGCCAATTAGCAACAATTTAAATAATAAATCATAGGTCTTTTTTGCCATTTCTTTTCACTATTACTATTTATGAACGATATTTTGACGTTTAATAATTATAGCTAGTAATGGTCTTTATTTGGTGAAAATTTGAAAAACTTAAAGTTCCTAGTAGGCTACCATGTAACCACAAAATTGTATTTAATCAGTAGCGCCCTTAACATTTTTAATTTGTTTGCAAATAAATATTTCTAATAAAAAAGCGAGTATGTATTGATAATATGATAAAATGATTACAATACCGATTAAAATGTTGGGCGAATAATTCTTAAATATTGGAATCGTGAGAAACTAAAAATAAAAAGGAATGTATGCATATATTTCTTTTGGTATTAATTTGATGTTGTATGGTATTATACGTTGATGAGAAACTGCCTAGAATATTTAAAGGTCTCTGTTTGGTCTTGTGTGACATCACAGTAAATTTCAGACATCTTGGAGTTGTTATAAATTACGCTTTTTTAACTTTCTAGTATTTAAAGTAAACAGTTATCGTGTCGGTGTTGTTGATTAATAATTAACATTAATTATTTAATTGCCAGGTACGTTAGTATTTTTTAATTGTTATTAAATTGCAATGGTTTTTGTGTTTTCGCGATCGTTCTGTAGGCGGATAGGTATTGTCGAAAAACAAGGATGTATTTTTTCTAAATTTGTATCCTTGAAATTATTTTTTAATAGTCGGTTGTTAAAAAATTATGTCTTTAAGAACCTCGTAAGTTATTAATTCAAAAATAGTATTCCCGGTTATTATGTATGTGTACTATTAAGTACATTTCCATTTCGAAAAGCATACGTCTTGTTTGCATACTACATAACTAGTATTTTTCTAATGTTTTAAAGAATTTATTGATTGAAGTTAAGATACTGAATGACTCATTCATCTTTGCACTCCATTTTATTGCGCAAACGTAACACTACAAGGTTTCTTTAATAATGTATTCTGTTGATTTCTAATTACATATTTATTATCATAAATAAAATTAGAATACAAAAATAAATTACTTTCAGTTTACTTAAAAAATGACGTTGCAATTCTGACTCGACCAAGAAGGAAAACAATATTTGTTATCTTTTGCTTATTTGCTTTACTTAATTATTTTATCTTACGATGATAATGTTTTCATTAAATGATTCAACATTGTAAATATTTTTTAAATCGATAGTTAACGACTGTACAGTTCAAGATGACAACTTGGAATAGTGCCCCTTATCCTCCACCAGGTAGGTTTAATCTGTTTCTGCTTACTGTCGAGTTACTAGTTAAAAGCATTTTGATTAGATCCTAACCAGGGATATTATGGCGGCCAGCAAGGTGGCTACCCTCCCCCACAACAACCGTATTCTGGAGGCTATCCCAATGCTCCTCCAGCATATCCTGGTGGTGTTCCTCAGCAGGGCTTTCCACCTCAACCGGGTTATCCACCTCAACAGGGCTACCCGCCTCAACAGGGTTACGGCTCTGATCCTGGTGCACCATATGGAAATGTTCCGTATGGTCAGCCAACTGGAGGTGCCTATAATCAAGCAGGTGAAGCAACTCCTCTGTCTAATAGAGCTGGTTGGTTTAGATTATTTTTTCATTAGCAAGTTGGCCATGAGTGTATTAGTTTTGCTTGCTTTGCCTTTTGAATGCTGAATAGCAGGGAATTCTAAGCTTTAAAATTTATAACAAGTATTGTTTTGTTTCTGTGATGGACTGTTATTTTGTGCTGTTAACACTTAACAGAAATTGGTAGCGTGAGAAAAATTAAATGCAGATAGGCAGTTAGTTGTTTAGTTACATATCAACTGAAATACAATAATTGCTAGATATATATTGCATCCTGTCTGTCAAACAACTATCCAAAAGTTTGTTGTCAGATCGATAAGATTGCACAATTGTCTGATATAAGCAGTCGATTTTGATCGACTTCTAAAATACTACTTATGAAATAAAATAGATGACATAAAAGGTATAATATTTTGTATTTCAAATAAAATATAAGTACCTATCTAAGTTTGTAATAAAATTTTGCCCAATTTAGGTTTATCTAGTTGTGTAAAATTGCATTTTGTAAACAGAATAATGATCCCCATGTGTGTAGCGAGATTTCCAACAATTATTTCTCAATGTTTATAAAGCTTATAGATATGATAAGTACCTAACTGATATAACTTCAATTAATAATTTGATTAAAACTGTATGGCATTTGTATGTCAGTTATAATTTAATTTTTAGATATTTTGGAAATGTCCTTAAATAAACTTTTACATTCTCAAATGATCATTTCCCATTTTTCATAAAAGACGACTCCATTTAAAAACCGAACAAAAATTAGTGGGTAATTAGTATTCTTTTAGTAGTTAAATTAGTCATTCAGTTTTTAAACGATCTTATGATAGGAACGTGACTTCATAATAACCATAAAAACATAATATTACCATAAAAAACAGTTATTTTTGAGACTTGATATCTTGAAAAACATATTATTTTTAAGAACATCTAAAGTTCATGTTTTAAATGTAAGTTTTTAGGCATTACATGTGTAGTTGGAATGCGAAATTAGTGCATTAAACGAGGACGTTTTTCAAAAATGGTCATGCCCGAAATTGATGAAAAACGAATTAGGACCGGTTTTTGTATCTTGGTTAACTTTTAAACACATATCCATCTCACTTTTAAATGATGAATAGATGGAGACGGACATGTGTTTAAAAATTGACCAAGATACGAAAACTGGTCTTAATTCACTTTACATAATTTTCGGACATGACCTTTTTTGAAAAAAACGCTCCTCAAATGTCTACACTACTTAACAAAAATTATACCTTCTGTTGTTTTATCTTTATTATTATTAAATAATAAACAGTTGTTTATTATTTGATTTGAACTTGGTCACTATTAATCTGCCGTTTTATTAAACTTGATAATCAAGTATTGTTACTTATTGTAAGTTGCACACGTGGCTAGTTAAAACTCAACATTTATTTACACTGCATATTTACATGTAGATACGTTGAACAGGGTTTCTATAAGCAAAGTCCAATAATGTACCAAAAAGTGGATGCGCAAATGATTGTGGAATTTTTTAGTAGTAATGATTGCTTTTCAACAAACTTTTCGAGGAGATGTATAGTATGCTTTCACATGTGGGATTCGTTATTTTTTTTTTTAATTTTTACCATCAACTAGTTTAAATTTGATATAATTTTCTATGTCCTCAATTTGTAACAAGAGATATTTATTTATACTGAATTTATGCAACAATTCATCAGTATCATCAATTTTGTTAATAAATTTAATTGTTTCTTCAATTCTTCATTTTTTTTTTATGTGCAAATTTACTGTAGCATTTTTATTTGTAGACGTAACACATTTCTTTAGAGTTGCCAGTGTTTAGGTTTTTTTCGTATTAGTATTAGTCTTTTTATAGAAAGAATTATTAAATAGCCATTCATTTCGCAGATGATTGAACATTCTGAATGCTATAGCTTGCTCTGCGATTATTGCAGTAGTTTCTATTGCTGCAATGATGGGTCTGTTCCGACACACCTTCAAACAGATTTGCAAACGGTACAGTACATGCTTTCGATCAATCAGAATTTTATAATTTAAAATTTTGATTGGTTGAATGCACATACTATATCATTCCCAAACCAGTTTAACAGACAGTTGGAACAGACCTTATATCAACAAGTTAAAACGCTACAAAATTTAATAATTGCTTTCTTCCTCTTTTTTTTTTAATAATTTATTTTTGATTTAAGGGAATAATTTTGACAATTTCTAATTTTTTTTGGTTTATTTTAAGTTGACGGATCAAGGTCGATTTATGTACATTAAAATGTTTTATTTTTAATTTTTAGATATGTACGGCACAAATTATCCAGAAGATCCTGACGTGAAAGGATTTGATTTTTCAGACAAGAGCATTCGCAGAGGTTTCATAAGAAAAGTGTACTCGATTTTGATGGTTCAACTGTTAATTACTTGCGCTATTATATCTTACTTTATGTTCGATAAAGGAGCCAAACATTTTGTCAGAAGTAATCCGTGGCTATTTTTCGTTGCTCTGGCCATTTTGTTCGTATCGATGATAGCTTTAGCGTGTTGCGGCGAAGTAAGACGAAAATCTCCGGCGAACTTTATACTTTTGGGTCTATTTACGCTTGCAGAATCTTTTCTGCTAGCCGTGGCCTCATCGAAATACCAGGCTTCTGAAGTTTTAATGGCTGTTGGGATTACAGCAGCCTTATGTCTTGCATTAACTCTATTCGCTTTCCAGACTAAGTGGGATTTTACGATGTGTGGAGGATTTTTGTTTATTGCCGTCATTGTGCTTATGATTTTTGGGCTTGTGGCTTCGATTATGGCAGCGACCGGTAATGGTAATAAGGTGGTTAACTTGGTGTATGCATGTTTGGGTGCTTTATTATTTTCTATATATCTGATTTATGATACACAGCTAATGATGGGCGGCAAACATAAGTATTCGATCTCGCCTGAAGAATATATTTTTGCAGCTTTAAATCTGTACGTAGATATCATTAACATATTTATTTATATTTTAACTATAATTGGAGCATCTAGGGATTAGTTTTGTTTTAATGTCAACTTGGAATTTTAGATGAAGTTGTAAGTGTATGTATATGCTTGATTTGTCCACTATTCCAATGTAAAAAGCTGTACGTTTTTTTTGAGGTGAATTAAATTAAAAAAAATAATTGTATATGCTGGTCACTTCGTTCTTTTGTCACTGTCTTTGTAGTAATGCACGAAAGTCTTAGTTAATTTTGACACAGTTATACTCCAGTTTTCTCTTGTTACAGCCCCGTCCTTTTAGGACTTGTCTTTAGCACTTTGTATAAACTAAGAGAATGCTAGGGTATACATTGAAACATTTAAGTCTGTTTGACTTATTTACGTAGCATTTCCTCTTCTATTTAACATTCCCAAGTGCTCATTGCTGCAAATAAATAAGTAGCAAACGTCTTAAATGAGAACAAAATCTGTGAACTAAAATTAATACCTAAAGGCAAGTACATGACATGTACACACGATGTTAGCTTTTATTAAACTATATTTATGTAAATACAAAATGTAGATTTGCTGAAAATGATTTGTTTCAATGAAAATAAGGCTGAGTAAGGACGTTTAAAGTTCAATATAGATTCCTAACAGGTACACTTCCCTTATTCTTTGTTTTGTAAATATAACCCCGTTTCACATATTTATAATATATCATACTTGGGGAGTATGATTTCTATAAATATTCAATTTTTATATGTATATTGATGAAATGTCTAATTATTCATTAGCACATGTTGAAACATAAGATCCTTTTTGAAACAGGTTCCTCGTGTTTGTAATCTTTTTCATTAATCTGTCGGTTACGATAGTAAGGATTATTGTTTAAAATTAGATGTATATATATATATACTTAATCTGAACCTATAACATTTAATGTCTATTTAGTTTATAGAAATCAATGTTATACACTTTATTATTAATGAAATACATAATTTTCTGTGCAAATTATATAAATTTCTATAGCCTTTTATTTATGCCTTGCTGTACGAATACTTGCGCTTACTGTAAAACATTTGTTTGAATATGAGACGTCTATGAGTTTATAAACGGTCGAATGCTGTTTTATAACTTCAATAGCTTATAATATTCAAAAATGTTTTAAATCGTGAACAAATATTTTTTGAATTTTTATTATGCGATTAAAACTAAACATTTATAAATCTCGCACAGTAGTACCTAATTGAAAACAGTATATGAACATATTTATATAACTTCGATTAACAAATTATGGTAGATTTAAAAAAAATTCGTTTCCCTACGTTTAAAGTTGAATATTTTATAGGGGAAATTGTTTGCATTTCATGTTTAAATCGATTTCGAATAAAACGAAAGGCATTAACAAATGTAATTTTTACAATTATTTCCTTTAACAAAAGCTGTTGGGAATTTTGTAGTAGATGATGATATTTGAAATATTTTTTACAAGTTTTACTTAATGTACATTTTTTAAATCTATATTTAAATACTACAATGGTTTTGTTAGTAAAGTATTGACTCATTTCAATTAGAGTACTATATATTTTCACAGATTTCAAATTTAGCGCATTATAATTTGCATTATTTCGCACTATTTTGCGATACTTTCAATTTGAGCATTTTATTTAGTCGAGCTCGTTTATTCGTTTGGTGCACTCTGAATTTGATTGTATTATTGATTTGTATTGTATATTTGATTTCCAATATGCACAGTTCAATAGCACTTTAAGAGCAACTCGGGGTACATCAAATAATGAACTCGACTCAAAGCCATGTTCATTGTTGGGCGCACTCTCATCACTTGTGCTTGTCGCTAATCAAACTCGAGTACACCGACCGAATAAACGAAATTATTGCCAATTAAAATTGCTATTGAACTTTGAACAAGTGAATAATCGAAAACGCCCATTCTAAAATTACCGGGTAAAGCGGATCATAAATAGTGACATCTTACGGCGCAAATTCGTAAACGCAAAAAGTTTACAAACATAACCTTAAGATAATTTACGGATTACCCGGCTTTTTATAGTTAAGCATGTGGAAATATATTACTTCTTTTTTTAAAAGCCTACCAGAAGAAGATTTGTCTTTAGATGAAGCATACAAAATTCTGGATGATACAGAGGATGAAATATCACCAGAAGCGGTAGCTGCCGAACTCGACGATTCCTACTCGTGCTATAACAAATCAGGAGTTGTTACATCAATGAAAGACGGTATTTGTATTATAGATGATACATACAAATTTAAAACAGATTTAAAGAACTTAGACGTAGGCGTTGGAGTTACTTTCACCGCGTACATTACTAATGGTAAAGTTAATGTTACTAATATTGCGTTAAAAGATGATTGGCAAATTGAAAATAATAATAAGACTTCCTGGTGTCATAGAAACTTGATTTGTACAGTATTTAAACGTGTAGGTAGGAACATCTATGTAACACCTGGTGATTTATGCATCGATCTTAATACAGCTATTATTGAATTTATTCCGATAGTAGGAGATTGGCTCGAAATAAACGCCAAAGTGGAGTTAAATGAACATGTTTCAGATTTAAGCGGAAATGTTTTGGAAATAGAAAAAATATATCCTCTACGTCCACGAATCGTAGAAGGCCGTATTAATAGATGGGATAACATCAAAAAGGTTGGATTAATCGATCAAAATATTTTTTTTAACGGAGACTCATTAATGTCGGGATATATTCCAAGAAAAGGAGATAAAATTGTAACTGAAATTATCGAGAGTGATCAAAATAAATGTTGTTATAGATCGTTAAAAGTATTGCCAGAAACATTGGTTCATAAGCAGATTCAGATAGTAGATGATCGTTTACCTAAATTTGAATTGGGTAATGATGAAGTTTGTATTAGTAATGATATATTATTAGAAGGCCAAGTATTATGCGAGGAACGACATTTTATATTCACCGTTATTAATCAATCTCAAAAAGATTTGGAATTATTAAGCATATCTGTGCCGTTGAATAATTCCGAGTGTGTAATTAAGGATTCGAAGTATATTGTGATTTCTCCCAGTCAAATGATTAATGTTGAAGGTTGCTGCAAGTCTAAAAGCGTCGGTAAAACAAGAACTTTAGTATTATTTTCTTTTGCTAATTTCAAAATTGGCCGATGGATCGTTATTAATTTACAATTAAATCATAATGACTACATTAATATGGATACAAGTAGAAAAATTAGAGACGTCGATTTAACATTGTCCACTACTTATTTTAAAAACGATAATACATTTTTAGTTAAAGGTCGAAAAAAGTATTCTTCTCCAAATTTTATTTACCGTAACATGTCTCCATTTGAAATACCAAAGATATTGTTAAATTTGGTTTATAAAAATTACATAAACAAAGAAGATCTTCAATTGAAGGCGGCACTTCAAACAAATAAACCTTCTTTAAATGAACAACTAATTTTTAATAATTACGAAGAAAGATTTCATACATTGTTGTATTTGGAAGAAATTGAAACTCTTATACATATGAGGACGTATGATCAAAAAACTGCATCTTTCATTAAAAATGGAGAATATTTAATGTTGGAAATTGAAAATTTATCGGAAAAACGTCCATCTCTGATATTAGGGGATGTAGTGCGGGCGAAAGATAGTTATGATCAAGACGCAATGGAGTACGAGGGTATTATTGATAATGTCGATGCCAAACATATTTATGTAAAATTTGCTCAACAATTTCACGATAGTTATGACGGCGAAGATATGTCAGTAATAATGATCAGATCCAGATTTCAGTTTCGTAAGATGCATTATGGTGTAGGTTTGGCTGTGAAAAATTTAGGCCCGCAAATTTTATTTCCAAACAAAATCGCAATAAAGAATCCGCAAATAAGTTTTTCGGAAACCGAATGCAATAATAAAGATGCAAATTCTAACTGCAAACGTCTCAAGTTGGAGTGGTACAATACAAGCTTAAATTACCAGCAGAAAGAAGCGGTCAAAAATATTTTACTAGGCGAAGCGAAGCCTTTGCCGTATATTATTTTTGGACCGCCCGGCACCGGAAAAACAGTGACACTAGTGGAAACCATACTGCAATTACTTCGATTGATACCACATTCTCGGTTGTTAGTAGCAACGCCTTCTAATAGCGCCGCTAATTTAATTGCAATTCGCTTAATAAATTCGGGAGTACTGAAACCGGGGGATTTGATTCGTCTTGTGGGTCATAATTATTTGTTACAAGATAAATTGCCTATCGAACTTATTCCCTATAGTGCATTCATCGATATTGCTATTTCAGGAAGTACTAGGCAAATATCGTCGATCTATAAGAGCAACCTTATTCTGAGTAAGTCGATTTTCAGTTAAAAACAAAGAACTAAATGAAATTGTTGTAGGCCAAAATTCGTCGGTAATCGGTAGGCACCGTATAACTATAGGAACATGCACAATACTTGGAAGTTTAAACTTGATGGAATTTCCTCAAGGTCACTTTACACATATTATTGTGGACGAAGCCGGACAAGCCATTGAACCATTAATTATGCTTTCGTTGAACATGGTAGACACATCGTCTGGACAAATTATTTTAGCTGGTAATTGTTTTCGTGGAAGTTTATCATTATCTATCAAAGGGGTTTAAGTATATTCAATTGTAATTATTAGTATATTATTTTTTACTTAAACTCAATTTTTGTTAATTCATTTGGCTTTTATCAATAGAATTTATTTTACTTTGTTAATAGAAGAAAATGAAATAACAATACTGAATGTTATACGGGTTGACTGAGGAGGAAAGTGCGTGTTTCGAGAAACAAAAAAGTCACATAAACGTATGTGAATCAAATTATGATTTGGCAAGTGAAAAAACAGTACATATCTTACGTGAGTACGACCTACATACTACATGTGCCGTTTTTTTACTCGCCAATCCAATATTATTTCAATTTATTATGAGTCAATTTTTAAAAAGTGACAAAATGAAAATATTTTTTAATGTTTTAATTATCTATCTATATGGAATTAAATTGATAAAGTAAAAAAATTGTAGGCGACCCTCTCCAATTAGGCCCCATTGTATTTTCCCAACTAGCCATAAATTATGGTCTAACAGAAACTTATTTAGAAAGGATAATAAATAGATTTCCGTATGTACGAGATATCAATGGATTTCCTGATACAAACGGCTACGATCCTCGTTTGATCACAAAGTTGGTGCATAACTACAGATCGCTTCCTGACATTTTAGCATTATCGAGCAAACTGTATTACGACAACGATTTGATCCCTACTGTAAGTGCAAATTTTTTACTCGACTTTCTTGCTTCATTTATTGTACTGTTGTAGATTTCTTCTAACGATAGTGATTTGGCTCAATTGTTAGATAAAATAAAAGAAATTTTACCAAAGCGTACGGATTTAAAAAACCCCCAAGTTGTATTTCATGGTGTTATCGGCGATAGTTATAAATCTTTAGATTGTCCATCTTGGTTTAATCCCAATGAAGTTAGTCAAATTTTTTATTATATAAACGAGTTTTATAGATTGGGTTTGAAATCTACCGATATAGGGGTTATATCTCCTTACATTAAACAGGTAAAACATTGATGAAAGTTGTATTGTATTTTTATTTGTTCCATTTTTAGGCCAAGCAAATACGAGAACTTTTAGTGGAAGCCGAGTTTAACGTTCCTAAAGTAGGAAGCGTGGAGGATTTTCAAGGTCAAGAATTTAATATTATACTAATATCTACTGTTAGATCGAACGAAACTACAATACACAAAGAAGTACGACAGCAAATAGGATTTATTAGTAATTCAAAAAGAGTAAACGTTGCTATTACTAGAGCACAAGCTCTGATGATTATTATAGGGAATCCACATTTGTTAGCTCAAGATTCGAATTGGCAGTATATAATTCAATATTGTATTGAACGTGGTGCATATTGTGGTTGTGATTTAAAAAATTTTAAATTGTTTTCTGTTTTGTTTATTTTACAATTGATTTGTTTCTCGTATAAACTTAAATTTTTCATCATATTGAAATTGTTGATTTTAATAAATTTGGTTGATATGTAATTTCATAGAAATGACATCAAAAATTGTTACCTGTAGTAATTAAGTTTCACTTTGTTATAAAACTTTCTTATATCTAAATGGGATTTGTAAAATGTTCTTTAGAATATTTTCAATAAATTCGATAAGACATTTGTTATTCTAAACTAATTGGTCGACAGTTAGATTTAGGGTTTGAAAAATGACATTCCCAGAAGTTCCAGTACTTGTTAATTTTATTTAAATTAGATTTATATTATTGAATTAATTTTTTTATTGATTAGGGGACGTTCAAAAAGGGCCTCACGCTTTTTTTGGGTCGCTTTTTAACTCCCTCTTTTACCTTCTTGAACGACCCCTTATAGGTATTAAATTATATGCATTTTTTATTAGATTTTTGTATCTATATTTTTATAAAAATTGTTATGCGATATAATATGGCATGTCTTTTATATCAAATACATCAACAAAATACAATTTACTATTTAATTATTTTGTTTAGACATGCCCGTGGCTTGCAGGCTAAATGAATTGTGGACGAAGTAAACCGCCGATGGTTTACTGCATTGAAAGTCTCACAAGCAGTATGTACTGGTTGCTTTACATTTTAAGCGATTACGTACAGCCTCTGATAAATTACGATTTAAATCAAATAACTCGAACAATTTTAATTTTAGTATTATACATTACGAGATCTTTTTATTGTTTTTATTTAATATTTTAAATGGTGCTTGTAGCTTCAAAAGTTCATGTACCAATCTTATTGTGTTGATATGCATTTAGCAACTAATTTCCTCAAACAATAGTCAAAAGAAACTTACTAAAAATATAAAAATTTTAATAAACCCTTTTGCCAATGTTATAAAACCATTCTGCAATTCCTTTTCCTTTAACACCGTTTACATCACATTTTAAGAATCGTTCAATAAATCTGCCTTCATTATTATGCCCTTTTATATGTTCCGCTTCAAAATCTATCATCGTTTTCACCACATACATATTTTTTCCAGCTTTAAAAGAAAAGGCTAAATTTTTACCAGGATTTCCATTTTCTCCGTGTTGATACAATTTTAAATCGCAACTTTCTATTGTCTCCAAAGTTTTGTTTTTATTAATTACATAGCCAACTTCAATATGAGACATAGTTGTAGGGTAACTAATGACACCTACACTTATTTTTATTCCATTGTTCAAATATAGCTTGTATAAAACATAACGATGTACCATTGACCAATCTCTTTTGTAGCCTAAAAAGAATGATTAAATATGTTATTTTGATGTACCTAAGCATACTTTACCAAAACCATGATCTCTACAGCTTTCCATTTTGAGTTCGTGTTTATTGCTGTTTATAATTAAAGTGCCTCTTATTTTTCCAAATTGTTCATAATGAGTATTAGTTTCTCTAGAATTCGATTATTTATTAGTTGTAAGGAACTGTAGGTAGATATTTATTCGACTTACAATTCCAACGTTTTAAAATAATCGTTTCTCCATGCTTCCCTCGAAATTGCTTTAGCTAACGCTTTATTATTAATGTCTTGCTCAAAGTAAAAAAAGGGATTATCTGAAACCCATTCGGCCTCTAATTTTACATCAAAATCATTTTTCTCGTCACCAACAAGCTTCATTTTGCCTTTATATGATATTTTCCAAAGGTTCATGGGTTTCGTAGGTGTAAAAGCGATACCCTCGGCTGAATACGAGTTTTGAAAATAAATAGAAACTGGATTTGTTTCTAAGACAGTATTAGGCAAATGAATGTTGCGTAAAAGACCTAAACCTGGCACCTATATATAATGAAGTGAATTAAAAAAAAGGTTTAAATAATTTTAAGAGCATTACCAGTACGTAAAAATAACCTAGTGTCTTTGCTCCGTGTCTTCGTTCTGTGCTGCCACAAAAATAGTAGCCGTTCCAATTTATTCCTTGAAATGAAACGGCATCGAATGCCTATAATTATAATATAGCATAGTTTACGAAACGCATGGAAATTATTCAGGAAAGACTGTTATACCTTTTCGTGATCAGACAGTGGTTGTAATTTTTCCCATTTAGTGATTTCTTCTGCCATATGAAATAATTGACTCCGATCGTCGATGTTTTCATCCATATTTATGAAGTTTAAAATTTTTTTATTAATTTTTTTTGCTTCGAGGAAAGTTAGAAATAAAAAATACTTTAACCAGTACAATTTTCCTGGCCGCGAGTACGTATTAAATATTTTTTGATGAATCTCATGTTTACTTATATAAATAACATAAGAAATGGAGACGAATATAATTAAAATAATTATTATAATCCACATTCTTGCTTGTGTAACTACCAAAAATTCATTATCTGTAGGTAGTATTTATACCTACGTTTTAACGATAAAAATTATCTCGAAGTGAAAATTTTGAAATCGGTTTTTAATTTAGCCTTGCTTATGTATATGTAAATGCGATTATCTGTCTAAATTAGTATGATTAACAAATATGGATATGCTATAAAATTTATGATTATTGTTTTTTTAATTTTAATCATTAAAATGTGAATTTATTATATTATTCTAATAATACATTTCATTATTATATAAATAGTGATAAAAATTAATGATAAGATAATCAATTTTATATTAGATAAATATCGTTTCTGTATAAAAAAGAACGATAGGTAGGTACGTTTGTAAGTAATAATTAAATATTATTCTTATTTGATAAGTAACTTTTTACATGGACCGTACCCAATGATTAAAAGCGACACCTGCTACGCCCCTTCGGCGATCATGTTTACTTTGGTGAGCTGTACATATAGGTATACAGATTTGTGAAAAAAATTGTCAAGTCAATACATCTATGCTGTTTAAAACTTGAATGAAAATTCATTTTTACACTCATATTCTAATTATTATTAGTAATGAACACTCCCACTCAAATTCACATTAAAAATTTATAAAAATATAGATTTGGATATTTTTTTTCAGTTTTATAGGAATGTTAAACTGTTACACTGTTATACGTAACATATGATGTGTTCACTTTCCCAATGAAGAACAATTGCGGGAAAAATATACATCATACATATATGTCGCAACTAACTGATTATTTTCCTTGTTTTATACGTCATGTATTATTAAAAAAAAACTATTTTAAATAGATTAGAAACAGAGGAAAGTAAGCGCTACGTTATAGTAGCTGAATATACGACTGAAGGACCTTAAGTTATTGTGACAAACAAACGGCACAACTGATGTCATAAGTCAACTATAAAAATAAAATGAAAAAACGCAAATAAACACCGGTTCAATTGATCCGCTGTTTCAGCTCTAAGGCAGCGCTTTCCCGACTGAATGCGCTCACTGTTTTGCATTCTTTTAGAAAGTCAGTCCATATCAGAATTTTCATTAAATTAAATTAAATACTTACCTGTTTTATTAATAAAATACATAAGAAAACTTTAAAGTTTTCTTTGTTTTTTGGACACGTCTTTGGTTGAATTAAGTTCCATTAAAACCTTAGGAACCAATTAACGTAGGGATCTCTCAAATGAAACCTGTGCATTCTGTTGGGTTTTCCTAGGAATAGTTTTTTAATAGTTGTCAGTCTTCTAGTGCTTTATGTTCAAGCAATGTTCTAGAGCGGATTTGATATTTTTTTATAGACCTATCAAAATCGTTAATTGACCATGGAGGGTGACGTCTGCGGACAAGGAAAGACTTGGAAAAGTCGGGAAATTCGATGTGATCTCTGGGAAAATTTTCATTTCTAGTTTTTACGATTGCCCAATGAAAAAAAAAACCAAGTGCTAACATTATACCTACTCTACGAACTCGTTTAAAACTTTGGACAAACGCGTTTGCATAGTGTAAGTATTTGGTATTTGCTTGCGCTCATCGTAAGATTTGTGGCACTTATAAATGCCAATATATAGGATGACAGGACGCGAGTACGAGAAATCTCATTTTTCTTTTCAAATGTGATTATTTTATATGAAAACTCTTGAAAAAGTAAAACTTAAAAATGTATATTTCTAGTTTATTATACATATATAGACGACATTTATGTATTTCATAGAATATTTTGAATTACCTATCTTATACATAGGTATATCTACATAATATTGCAGAAAATGTCTTAATAAATATCGTTATCTTTATATGGTACTTTCCTGAGTGCTCTTAGTTTTCCCGCGTTTCGAAGGCATATGCCATGTAAAATAGTTTATTCCGGCCTTTTCTCCGTCCTCGAGCGTCTGCGGAAGATGTTGATTTAGTGTTTCCGGGAGTAGTAAAGAACATGCTCCACCAGCCACCAAGAGAATTCCCATTATTATTAATGGCAAAGTCAGCATATCAGATCCCTACAAAATATAACGATTACCGTAAATAAACAAAGCGACGACGCCGATGCGACGTAGGCACGTTTCAAATAAATGTGCGTAAGAATCATTAAAAAAATTAAATTGAAATTTAAATTGAAAATAAATTTAAAAAAAAAAGATCTTGCTCTAATACTTTTTTATAAGTAGGTACGTAGATAACAACTGAAATATGTAAAGTTGTAAAAGAATTTATAATTGTCTATTTATACTTAAACAAAAATAGAATCTTCCGCGGACGCAAGGTCGAGACATCCTCTATGTGATTATTAATTATCACTATCAAACTTACTAGATGATTAATGAGTGGAATAAAAACGGGTCCCAGCATTCCCATTACTGAGCTTATACTCATTCCTAGGCCTCTTATAACTGTCGGATACAATTCTGAAGCTATTAAGGGCAAAACCACGAACGAAGACGATATGCCCATTTTTCCCACGCAGTATAGCGCCAAAGTCATTATAGAATCTGCATAGGATTTAATTTTACGCTTGATTAATTAGTTTCGTTCGAGCTTTTCTCACCGCTTTTGGCCAAAAATGTCGCCAAACAAGCGGTGCCTCCTAAAACCATACTAACGCACAATATCCATCTTCTTCCGATAATCTTCATTGCAGGCCACAACGCCAAATAAGTCGGAAGTTCTACGGCACCTGCTAAAAAGAAATTTAAAAATTCATCACCTCCAAGGGCCGGAGCATAATAAGACAGTCCCACGTAAACGCTAGTGTTCGTAAACCATATAAAAGTAATTATAATCGTTTTTATTCTTAAATTGGGGTAACGGAAAAGATCGTAAATTCCGTATCTTTTGTCTTCCTCTTCGACGTGCCGTTTCAAAGAAGCCGCAGAAAAATTAGCATCTTTTTTCCCATTTATTCTAAAATCAGCGCATTAACGTCGATGAACATGTTTTTAACGAGTCGTACCTCTTGATTTTAATTAAAATTTTACCAGCTTCGTTAAATTTCCCTCGCGATATAAGCCATCTTGGACTTTCTGGAAAAACAAAGTAAAAACAAAAGAGAGGCAGAAACGGTATGGTGGTAAAAATTGCGAGCTTTCTCCAGTCCCTTATCAACCACACAACGATCGCCAGGGATATCAACGAAAAAGAATAAGCTATGTTTATGAGCAAAGCGACTGTCGTCCGATACGCTGGCCCCACAAGTTCTATAGCTGAAATGTTAATTTAATGAAAACAACGAACCTGCACGCACCTCGATTATCACCTGCCTAGGACACAGGGCGTTCCTAAAATAGCCGGCACAGTAAAACCAACGCCAATTCTAGTTAAGGTCCATATAAAGAAATTCGGTGCAAATGCGGTAACGATGCCGAAAACACACGATATCCCTAAGTAGACGAAGAAAGCCGGCTTTCTTCCGAGACCGTCTTGAACGTAACCAAAAATATAATTTCCTACCAGGCCCGCGATGCCGAATAAAACTAAGGCCAGCGTCGTCGAAAAGTCCTTGTCGCACACCAAATCCCACTAAAAAGTCGAACTTTATATGATTAAGGCGACCGTCACTAAATTTTAATGTTTTTACCTCCATGATTACGGTACTTTCGTACTCGCTCCGATCGTAAATCCATCCGTGTTTACAAAAGGTCACGTTGAGTGTAGAAAAGTTAAAGTTTTCAACGGAGAAATTGCCGTAATCGTTCTCGTACATGAGGCACTCGTCGAATTTCCAATTTTCGTTAACTTTTTCTAAAGGAACGCTGCAAATAAATGGAGAGCGTTCGTGTAAACTCTTAATCGGACGTGTTCACGTTTGTGACAAAATTGTTTTTTGATATATTTATAGAGCTATCGATTCCTGAACTCGGAAGTACCGAAAACCAGATCATTCCCAATAGTAATTTAAGTCTAAATATTGTAAATTCGATCAAAAGCATCAGACGTGTCCACTTGAAGGAAACGAATCGACTAAAACAAGACATGTCCAAGTATATTTACAAAAGTATATTCATATGATAACTGTTTTGGTGTAGAAATAAATACGGACCTGATTTATTTTTAAAGAATCTAATTATTCCGTAATGGAAAACATCCCTGGAAAAAGTTCACTAGTAGCATAAAATCAAACGCACAAACGACAATATGATAGAACTTTACGTTACTGCACTGTGAGCAATAACAGAATGACAACTATCGGCTGGTCCTTTACAAAAAAAATTAAACGTAAATTTCCACTAATCTGTCCTACAATAAAATAAATTCCGACCGTGCGTAAACTGCGGCACCGAATTTTCATAAATGATGTCGCAAAACTCATTTTTTAAAATTTTTTCTCGAAAGAAATACACTTTTTGAAAATTAATATTTAATAATAAAATAAAATAATATTTTGAAAATTATAAAGAGACATGATCTGTAGTGAATTTTATGCCGATTCCAAAACATATTTCACATTATCAATGCGTTGATTAATAACGGAGATACCGGAGGGGTCGAGATCGAAGAAAATCCAAAAGGACACATCTGGGTGCCGTCATCAGAAAAGCTACAATAGTTTTATTTTCTATGAAAATTCGCTTAATAATTGATGGTATACATTGCTGAAAACGGCCGACTCGTGCAATAGACCGATCACCGTAGACCGAATAGACCGTTTAAATAGATTATATTTTTTTATAATCTCCATAAAATCTGATACGCATAGAACAGGTCCGGAATTAGTTGAAAAGTAGTTTTTCGAGAATAACAATGCAAGAAATGACAATCCAAGTGCGTTTCCGACGATTTAAAATTTTTGCCAAATCTGGAAAAAATCCTCTTTATCCCTTCACGGTTTTTTTTGGAAAAATTTTGACCGTAAGGTTTTGAGACGTAACGTTCAGAACAAGTCGAAAACGATTAGAAAACTCGTATTTCAGGTATTACGAAGCAATAAATAATGAATTGCCGGCGTTTAAATAGATTATATTTTTGATTATTATTATTTATTTTATTATTTATAATTTTATGAATAGTCACTTTGTCTCTGTCTCTCTAAACTTTAAATATCATCTTTCTAAACCTCATCTAAATCAACTCCCCTTTCCCTTTTATTCTATTTTTGCAAACTGTCTTATCACTCGCACAAACTCATTCTTCCCACTTATTTTTAGTTACATTCAAATTTTAGATAAAATTTAATCACAAACTATCACAACTTGTAAACATTTTAAATAATGTACCTAAAGGAATAGGTAGATAATGTTGACGTATCAGGACTCGGATTTATTAGAACCTAGGTTTAATATTTTTGCCCCTTTTTTTCTATAACGATTTAATAATGTTTTGTTGTTTTTTATAAGCGCTATTTTAATGCTGAGTTTATCAAATAATTTTCTGATGATAAGTAAACAAAATACGATTTTGTTTTCAATTTTAACAACATTGTTATTCGCATGCGCATCTAAAAATTACGAGTTAAAATATTTATCTGTGTTGTTGAATGTACTCGAAGAATTTATAAATAATTATATGCAACAATTTAAAATTATTGAAGTCGAACGTTTTTTTTTCTTTTTTATTTAAATTTTCGGCTCTTTTACGATAGGTGGGTATTCAAAATATTTATTGTAATTATAATAAAAATGACAATTGGGTACCTGATATTTTTTGCGAATTCCGGATTAAAATTTTCCAGTTCTGGTATTCTACACCAATGATCTGGTTTCGCAGCCATAAATAATTGATTATACGCATGAAATCCACAAGGAAACGCTCCCGGTAACAGAATAAACCACAACACCAGTTTTTGATATCTTCCAAATTCACCGATATCCAATAGAACGTCGTCCAAATCCATCGCGAGTAATAAAAAAATAAAAACTAAGAAGTCGTTTTAATGCAAGTTAGTTTATAACTAATTTATTGCTGCAATCACGATATAATTTGATTAACGTTGTTAATTGGTTAATAGCCGTCACGACCTTCCGTTTGGTGGCATAAAGGATTTAAAATTTAGTGGAAGGATGTGTGCGCTACGATAATAACGATTTAGGTTTAATTAAGTCGCCACTCAAATTAAGAGGGTGACATTCGACGATCAAATACAAATCGCATGCGATTAATGTCTAAAGTTTAAAAAGCTTTTTAAAAGCTCGTTTTTATTTATTTAATTTTATTAAGTGATATGGCGTTTTCTCGCACCTCGCGTATTCTCACATACAGGATTTATTTGAACAAGTTGAAATGATTGATTGATTCAACAGCTGAAGGTGTTAGAGTTTCTTGTTATGCTTGTGAGATACGAGTATACTGTGGATTAGTTAGTAAATTAATTTATTTTGTACGTTGCTGACCGAGTTATACATAAGTAAAACTACTCTCGTATATTTTTCGAAAAACGTATTGCTCTCGATACAAATACATATTATGTATTCAGTGATTACCTGATCAGCATCCTTCTGTTTCGACGTTTAAATTAAAAAAAATTGTTCTAAAATTCTTTAAAAGAAATCCGTTTATTTGCAACGTCTTGTAAATTTGTATTTTAATAGATTTTCGTTATTGTGCAGTTTCTCTTATCAAACTAGTTCTATAGAAAAATTTCCAACATTTTTAAGTCAGATGATCTTAGAGGCCACCCAATGGCCTGAAGATAACTTTAATTAGGTTATCACTTTTTGTTTAATAGCTTGTTATAAAAACTCGACTTAGGACTTGTCTTTCGATTATATATCACGTTTTGCTATGGAAACGTTTGTTGAAACAATTGTTTCCACGGTAAATATTTGTCAAATAAATTTATCGGAAGATGAGAAAAGCAGTTCTCGCAATCAGTTCCATTACAGATTAATTAATTACTCGTAATACCTACCTAATTAATTATTTTTGGGCCAATCTTTTCATCTCCCGATAAATTTATCTGAATAATTGTTTCCATAGTAAATTTCTGTCAGATAAATGTATCAGTAGATGGAAAGATCGGCCCTTAATGCGATTATCTATTAATTATATTTATGTATTTGGGCCAATTTTCTCATCGTCCATTTAATTTATTTGACAGATATTTACTATAGAAACAATTGTTATAACAAACGTTTTCGTGGCAAAAATTTGTCAACTGTAGGATTCGATCTTTCCATTTTCCGATAAATTTATTGGACAGATATTTACCATGAAAACAATTGTTCGAACAAACGTTTCTATGGTAAATAGCTGTCAGATAAATTTATCAAAATATGAAATATCGGCCCTTATTTTAATAACTAATTTATTTAAGTAATTACGTAAGTAATAAAAATAAATAAATATATCGCGGTAACCGCAACACCTTAGAAAAGTTAATATACATCAAAGTAAACGTGAGTGTATGGGACTTCTAAGAATGGTTAGAATGAGCTGAAACTCAATGATATAGTAGTTTAATGTCTTAAGTTCGGTAAAAAGAAAGCCAGACGGACAACGAAAGTACATAATTATGATGGACGCAATGGAGTAATATTATGAACCTGACCTTTGCTCTACACCGAGTTTCGGCTTATTGATTTTAAACTCATGTGGCGGTCGTGTACGTGTATATTTTGATTTGAAACTATAATAGATGACGCTTAATAGAATCACGTTGGGACTAGTAGCTTAGACTCCAATATCCGGCGATTCCATTAAACGGCGATAATAGAATTAGTTTAATTATTTTCTTCAGACAATCGTGAGCATTTTAAGCGGTCGATTCTAATAACCAGTGAACACAATAAGCGGGGGCACTGTATATGATCCAATGATAAAAATACGTACATAGACGATCAACTGACTGTGCATAACGAGCACTATGGAAATTCATCAATAAAATAAGAAACCTCTCACGGTCCACGTTCTAATTCAATATTTTCAATGTTAGGAAATTAAAAATACGTCATCTTAGAACTTGACATTACTTAATTGTTTTATTAACAAATAATAGACATTTAATTTTAGTATAAGTATATACTTACTTAGAACTTGCAAGTTTGTATATACAGTTTAATTATTTTTACAATGCATCTCGATTAACATATTTTATGACCGCAAAAGCTAGAAAATCGGTTCACACGCAATAAGATAAATAATCGGAATGTTTTAAAAGGAGAACAATATACATTGCGCTCGTTACTGTAGTTAGGTATATATCTACAATTATCTCGGTACTAAAATACTATAGTTGTGCAATGTTTTGAACGAATATGGTTTTCTGAAAAAGAAAAAAACAACAGCAAAGACAGTCTAACAAAGCATACACTTATAATGAAAAACAAAATTCTAGTAAGTAAATCGTTATGGAAGACGTGGTATTAAAAAAATCTTCACAGAAAATCAGAAAATTTCAGTTCCACCGCCATAGCCCGAATAAAATTATACTGATCGATAACATCGAGCGCCATTACAAAGATATTTGCATACCTATAGTAATGTTGTGATTAAATTGATGATCGTTTTATCATTTATGGTTAGTGGTTTAATCGATAACGTGGGAGTGTTAGTTCCCATGAGTTCGGAGGCGGCACAATACGACGATTAATGGTAGGGTTCTAAGGTCACGCATACACCTGCAAATTCGAACAGGACGTCTAAAAATAAATCGCGACATCGATTATTCCGCAAAACCGCATTCGCCGCAAGGAAACAATGTCATTGCGTTATTATGCGACGCTGAGATTTTAACGGGCAACCGGTTATGTTATGGGAAAGAGCGTTTTCGAACGTGTATGGAAAGCTCTAGGATGTTCGGACTCGCGCCAAAGAATATGTGAAACCGAGCGACCTCGTCGAGCGGGGGCTCTAATTACGTGGGTCAAGTGCGGCGTGCATTTACACGCCCCCTTCGCTTGTGAGAATCTTTTCTATGCACCTTACCGTCTTTCAAATACGTACACATTATACGTCCTTTGATACCAAAACAAAACAAATTTAAATTTACAGCGGTTTGGGAAAAACGTCGAATTCCCCTATCATTATTTTAATGAACTTAAACTTTTTTTTTATAAAAGTGTGTTTGGGTAACGAAAATGTCGCTTGTTTCGCTTTTATTTTCGCTAGTGGAATAGAAAAGTGGTTTAAGTTTAAACATCGTTCTAAAGTTCCGAGTGATATATAAACGTATTTGCGAAGTTTGACAAAAACCTATAAACATGTTGTATGGAATGAAAGTCGTCAGGTAGCTATGGAATTTCCTGCATCTTTGTATCTCGAATCATTTGAATATTCGAAATAGGAGCGAGAAAAAAATCAAATTTAGATACGGCGTCAAAAGTCGTTCTGAATGTGAACACATCAGTAGCACAGTGTTCGTGCAAGATAAGCTTTAGATTGTTGCATAAATTCTGTACCCCATTAATATTTAACGGTTCTCTAGTGGCGTGAACAATAATGGAAATGTCTTGGTATCAAATATTAAATAAACGTTTATGGTTACTTTCCATCGAAAAGCTTCCAATTATTGTAAAATAAAAGATTATACGACTAAGAACACTTTATTACTATTGAATAATTTATAGCAAGTTATTGTTTATTACATTCGTTAAACATTTCGTATTGATGCTTGAATATAAGCTTATCTTGACATTTTTGACTCACAAAAACATACCGATTAACAAGTTTTTTTTTATGACTTTGCTTTTTTTTGGGACACTTTGTATCTTATTATAATTAACTATAGGTACCTAAATTATTCTTAGGGGTTCTGTAATTGTAACGCGCTTTACCACCCACTCGTTGACTTCGATCAAGAATTTTGAACGCAAATTTCTTCCTCATTTCGACAAAAGCATTCACAATAATATTTCAATTGTCGCTTAAATTAATATAAATTCGATCTTAAAAGTTATTTTCGAATGCAAAATTGATTAAGTATTTGTATTAAAATTTCGAATACATTTATGTTAAATAAAATATAAAATATAAATATAATAAATATATATTTATAAAATATACCTACCTATAATCTCATATTTAAATGTTTCACAGCACATGTCCTACAATCATATGTGCGATATGGAAATTGTATGCGTGCTTTTTCAGAACCTGCATATTATAGAAATGCAGTGAATCGTTTAGTTTTACGTAAATTCTCTTTATCGTTAAAAAATTTGGCTTTCTTTCCTCAGTACGTTTTGTTTTGTGTTAACGAACGGTACCCTACGCGCGCGTTCGCGTCGTGGTCAATTGGGCTTCCCTTATTTTATCGGAGTTTACTATAATACACTTTATTAAAATAAATGACTTTCTGTTTTAATAAATCGTGTTGTGTTAAGTGTCTCTAGAGTTTTGTTAAAGATAAATAAGTCTATTCGCTCTTTCGTTTGAAACTTTTGGTGCTCTGTATCTAACGACTTGATTAAAACAGGTATGTCGCACGTGTTTTCTATTTTAATTGTTATCAAATTCGGAACTATTTACAACGGTCTTAAGTACTTAAATATACATACACATATAGGTTTAACGCACAATTTTAAAATTAAATCGAGGCACTTTTCGAGTAAAAAGGCAGTATTATCTAAATAAATTGTTTACACCTACATTATAAAAAATGTGAAAAAAATCACTTTTTAAATTTAACTAGAAAAAAATATTTGGAGCTTTTGGAGCTTACAGGGTGTCTAGGAGATAGTGGCAAATCTCTTTGGGCCGTATTTCGCCGGCAACACGAATAAAGTTTGCTTTGAAATCTTTGAACTGTTTTCGGTTTGTTCGATTAACAAGAGAATTAACATAGCCGCACAAACATAGTTTAATGGCGTTAAATCGCAAGATTTGCGATTTTTTGTATTACGTTGACGTGTTGGAAAATGTGTTTATCAATCATCTTGTATAGGCGTCGACCTTTAACAGTACCTATTCTAATATCAAGTAGTAGTTTTACTGCAACTCGTAATTTAAATAATTTTATGTACGATTTTCTACACGTGCTGATTATCAGGTAAAAACCATTTCTGATAGAATAAACTTTCTAAAATTTGAACAAAGCATTTCGATATTTATGTAACAAACGGAGTCACGAAGACGGCATTTTAAAAATTCCCTTTAATCGGGCGTCGTCTTTTATAGGCTTCGGATAATAAGTGCGTTTTGACTTTGAATTGTTCTTTTTTTGTGTATTACATTGAAGTTTACGGCATACTTTCTGGAGCTGGAAATCGGGAGATCTAGTTTTATACGACAAAAAGGTCGGGATTTTGTTTTAATTAATTAGGTAATTAATTAGATTTTAATAGGACGTTAGAGTTGGGTGTTTGCAAACAGTTTCGGAATTTTATAGTATAAAGCGAATGCGCGTGAAATCGTTCAATTTAAAATGAACGGTTGCTCGAAGCTTTTGAAATGTTTTATAAATTGTAGATTTAGATATTCAGAGTGTGCAGGAAACGGTGGGAATCTCTCGGGAGGGTGTAAACCACGTCAAAATAATGCCATAAGTTCTTGTAATTTTTTTTCCAACGACGCTTCTTTATTGAGTTGTTCGCCCCCTAAAGTTGATAAATAAAAATCAATGTTCATTTTTCGTTGAAATTTAATAATTTTTGTATATGTACGTAATACACGAAAGTCTTTAAAATTGTGTAATAAGTTTCTTTGATATCTTTCAAGCCTTAAAAGTTTTTAGAGGTTTAAGTTTTGAATTTTCTAACATCATTTTCAGATTTCCCAGTCATTTTAGGATAAAAAGGGTACGATAAAATAATAAAGAATAAAGAGATATTAAATACACGTTGTATGTTGCGTTTATGAGTTTGGAAGATAAATCGATTTTTACATTTTCATTATAACTCGGCTTTCTGAAAATTAACATTTTTCACTACCTACCTACGTATATTCCTTTTTCTCCGGAATTACAAGTCCTATTTTGCTGCAAATTTTACAGGTATTATATAACACAAACTATACAACTTGCATAGGTATGAATTAATATTTCTCTCTCAAAACTTATCTTATTTTTAAAAAACAATGAAATTGTACATTACATGCAGATAGTCTAATTTCTTTGTTTCTGCTTCTGTATAAAAACGACTGTAAAATTTTACTCCCCTTAAACTATCAATAAGCTCTACTTTATCTAATTTTTTCTTTAAATTCAAGCAATTAAAATTGCCGCATTCCCAATCTAACAATTTGTTAACGACTTTTTCAGCTATTTTGGAATGCATTGTGCTGTAATAGTAATAAAACGGTTGCGGATTAGCGCACTTATAAATTACACGAGAAATAGGCTCCGGAGAGTAAGTTGCTCATTATCTCCTTAAAACTGCACAAAGTATTTTTATTGCGTTGTTTACATTAGCTCTACCACGATTGGAGATTGTACTGTAAATCCTGTTTTTACTTATCTTACGTATTCGCATTTAAGTGCGGCAAAAATTGACCGATACCGAGATGCATTTTTTAAGTGCGTTTTAAATGAACGAAAATTATAATTGCTTTCCGGGAGTTGTCATTCTAATAACCGTAAATACAATGCGATTAACAGTATCGATCTTATCGGTCGATTCAAGTAGAATAACGTAATTCAGACTTTAAACGATTGTCAATTATGCATTTATTTAACTTTGCATTGACATTACGTAATGGTCAGTTATGTGCGTCACGATGTTTAAGGTTCTAGATGCGGGGGGTGGGGGTGGGGGAAGGGGGCTATTGGATAATTAAACAATTTAGTTTGAAATTGTTTAACGTGCCTGCACGCACGATCAATTTTGTGTATTAATTTATGACATTAATCCTAAGATTTAACGTTTTTCCAATTTTTATTGATTATAGTTTCTTATAAATCATGAAGCCGTATTAAACGGACACTTAAGTCCGCCCACAACAAATCACTAATTTATTACGATATTTTCTTGAAAGATCTCTTAAATCACGTGTAACGACCTCATGATCCTCGTGGGTTCACTTTATAGTCACCACTTTATCTGGGCGGACTCCAGACGTTCCCAATTAGTATCGTGCAGATATGAACAAAAGCTTGATATATAACGAAAAAATTAATCCTCGCATTTTTCATTAGAACTTAAAATCGAGCTCGGATATACACAGCGCGAACCTCGATGTTTAATTTGATACCTACGTTAACAGGCAATTACGGCGGAAAGATACAAATGTTGCGTTTTTTTTATTTATATCCGCGAATTCTTTGGAAACGGTCCGTTTTTCGATTTAACAAGGATTTATGTCCCTTATAAGCCGTAAAGAATGAAGTCTCTTACGAAAAGAAAACGATAAGAATAAGAAAGCTTCCGTTTTAATCACTTAAATCGAAAACGAAATCATGAAATCTTTGCCTCCGAAAATAAATTTAGCAATTAAAATATTTAAAGCGTCTCGTCGATAAAAAGATTTATCTAATTTTTATTGTTCTTTTTTACAACTTTTATGTTTTTATTTATATGATATAAATTTGAGAACTTGATGCCGAATCTAGGCTTATGAATTATACAGAGTGTCCAGGAAATGGTGGCGAATCAAAATAACGCCAAAAGTTCCTATAAATTGTATTCCTACCGCGATCAGATATTCACCACCAAAGTTGAAAAATAAAAATTAATTTTTATTTTTTGTTGGAATTTAATAATTTTTGGTATGCATACGTAACGAACGTAGGTCTTTCAAACTATCTGGTAGGTTTTTTCTTAATATCACCTTAGACTAGCCAGGGGTGCACTATCCTTAAGCTTTCTAACCTCAACATTTTTCAGTGGTTTAAGTTTTTAAATTTTTAAGGATATTTTCGGATTCTCCAAATATTTCGTGGTACAAAATGCACTCTTGTTTAATTTCGATAAAATAAACTATGTTCGAGAATAAGAGATGCATAGTACCCCAGATAATTTTATTATTTTAATTATTTATTTATTACGGAGGTAATAAATTGTTAAAATTCAACGAGAAATAAAAATTTTATTTAAAAAAATTGATTTTTATTTTTTTATCTTTAAGCGTGTATATCTCAACAGGGGAGCGCCGTAGAAAAAGAATTTAAAGGAACTTGCGGCATTATTTTGACGTGTATATGTGGTCCCGAGAGATTTGTTGCCATTCCCGAACACCCTGTATACGAGGTAATTTGACGTGAATCAATGCTTTTGAATTCTATATGTACTTACCATCTACTTAATAAAAAAATAAGGGGCGTTTTCTAGGATTCCTTAATTTTTTATTGTTAGTATCTAATAAAATTCGATGTTTCGATATTCTTAAGTTTCGCAACGAGCTAGTAAATTACTGATCTAGATAATTTAAATTTAATAAATTTCTTAAAATAGTCCCTAGTAAAAAAAGTCGAGTTTCTCAAACTTGTCCACCCTTTCCTATCTCTAAACGTTTTAAACGATTGCGGTTGCATAGTTATTATTTTAAACATATTTCAATTTTCTTTTTACACATATTTTATCGAATAGGAAATATTGGTTGGTGGTTTCATGAAATAAACAATTTAATTTCAGCGTAACACAATGTACTTAGGTACCTATTATTTCATTCGTTGCACTTTTTAAGTCGTTAACTGACGAATTTAGAAAATCGTCTCTCGAGCATGTCATTGTATGTGATTATAGTTTTCAGTCGAGCTGTAGGTAATGTTACAGTTATTATTATAAACGACTCTTTTATTGTTGAAGAATAAAAGAAACGTTCGTATCTACTATATTACCTACAATAATTAAAAGAAATTGTACAGAACGAGAGAATATTGTTTGAAATGTATGCCATTCTTAATGCCGTGCCAGCTATAGTTAGGTATCACGAAGGATTTTAAGGTCATTTATAAATTAATTTGATTAAAATATTTTGTTAGATTCCGAAAACAAATTATATGAATTATCTACCTATAAAACAATTTTATATAATTTTCCAACATAATTGCGGGAAAGGGATATGTTTCAGAACAAGTCGAACGAACAACGTACCCTTTACACACGGAAAAAATAACAAAGTAGCGTGGAAACAAGAGAACGTTCTTGGATTCGTTTATTAATTACATAGCGAAACGCTTATGGCTGAAAATATTTTCGTTAAAAATGATGTTTATCTTGCGGAATTGCAACGTTTACATAAAAATATGGAAGTCGTCTTATTCGATATTGTGAGAATAGTGTAAAAAATAACGAGAAAAGCGATAGTATTAAAAATTAGTGGATTGCAGAAATCATTTTTATCTCGTTTCTATGGAACTTATTTTAAAACTTTGAACCCTTATCGCGATTGAGAAAGTATGTTATCCTTAGGGTCGACTTTTCCATCTCTTGGTAAATTTATCTGATAGGTATTTACCATGGAAACAATTGTTTGAACAAACGTTTCTATGGTAAATATCTATCAGATAAATTTACCAAGAGATGGAAAGATCGATCTTAAGTATTACTTTTATGATAACATATTGAAAATAGATACCTGCATGGGAATTAACTAAATTTAAATCAAAAATGTCCTTCTGAAACGTCCGAATTTTAAAAGTCCCTCGGGTATGTATTTTGAACGTTTTATATTTTTCTACAATTTTAATAATTGCTAGACATATTTGCGCCGCGTATTCTTTAATTTTATATACCTGAAGATCGGTATTTTTTGGAATAATTCTCAAAAATCCGCTACATACCTAGAAATTAACGTGTAGAAAACTCGCAGAATTTATTATTTTTTATTTTTCGCGTCTTACGCCGTTATTTTAAAATGTTTGCGTAAGTTAACGTATTTTGTGTTAAACGTTTCCATATTTAAATATGTCGAATGAACTTAAAAATGGGTTACATAATTTTACCGAAGACCACCAACAGTTATCTGCGAATAAATAGCTCATGATTCCTGCATATATTGACATAATATTTCGTTTATTTTTAGAAAAGCCTATTTCACGGGGACTCGCAGTCGGACAGTTATGAATGCGAGAAATTAAAATTTCTCGTTTACCTACTATAATTAATTTTAACAATCGGTTTCATTTAAATAATAATTAAATTCTAAGATTTATTTCGAGTTCTTAAGATACCGCGTGCCTCGAGAGCATCGGACGCATGCGTTGATTTCCACGCTGTTTTTGATTCTTGCAGGAAACCCAGCAAACGTTGATTGTCAGCGAGTTACGGTGGACGCATTGTTATCAATCATACGCCTACGTACAGCGGTTTTTCAAAAAAGTCGGTGGCGGGATGCGCGCGTTCGGCGCCTTAGTGACCGGACTGCGAAAAAAATCGTGCGCAAATTAACTACGATATGATGTATAACATTCAGAGAGAGAGATAGAACGTAAACTTAATTTAAGTGTCAATACTTGTATTGAAAAGTCCTAAAAGTTTACGAACCCGCTAATTTGTTCGAGGAAGTGATACCACGCAAGAGTGAATATACGATATCGAATGCTCTAATTAGTGATTAACGAACGAGAATTTAAACTTAAAACTTGTTCTCATAATCGGTAGAATCGAAAATTAAAATTGAACATTTACAGTCGTATAAATTCTCAAAATAACTTGATAAAATAAAACGAGACGGAAAAGTTTTGATTAATTCCGCCGCGCGTACGAACTTGAAGTTGGAATTTAATTAAAATTTATAGTAACAAATCGGCGATGACGATGCCAGTGATTTAAAAAGTCAATAACAAATTACAGTAAGGTATCATTTATTACCTATTTGGTTGTTTCGAACTCGTTCAGTACGAGCACCCTACCGAGTTTTGTCTTCGAGATGTAATAATGTAGTGATTACTAAACGAACTAGCGATTTTCGGTCTGGAGACTTCAACGAGCGACTGGGAAAGAAATCCGAAGTTAACACTTTTTTCCCCAAATTAAATTTAAAAGTTCAATCGAAAATAAATAATTTTATCTCCTACTGAAAATTTGTATCGAGTTAAAAAATAACGAAACCGGGAGGAAATTAATTCATTATTCCGTGAATAAATTGCGAAGCGATGAAGCGATAAATTAACTCGGCTCGAATGAAATCGACGATTTTAAAAACCATCTCGTATCTTAATTGCGCTAACTTTTCCGAGAGTCACCATTTAGAATCGAAAATTAAGAATTAGTAACGAATCTAACGGTTTACTTCGCGTGTTATCGGTTTTTTGTTTGTTTTTTTTTTTACTTCTGAATCCTTCGGTCTGACACGTATGGAGGGCCTTTTCGAGGCATCCAGATAGTGAATTTAAGTGTTTCAAGGAAGAACAAGAGTGAGGACAATGTCTTCAGAATGCTGTTACCGGATGAGACGTACGAGCAGAACGCCGCGGCTGCGGGTCACCTGTTGGCGGTTCTGCGGGTGTATGACGACTTCCTCGCCCGTCACAGAATACGGCCGGAGTTTTTCTGCAGGTGGGTGATGGGCTTTGGTGATATATAGTTTTTAGAGAGGTGGAAATTTTAATATAAATATTGATTTCCAGCGAGGAAGTTTTTACAAACAAACAACGATAAGCGATAAGAATACTATAGAATTGGGCGAAAAGGGTTAATTTATGTATATTTACGTTAATGTGAAAACCGATTGTTCGTAAGCTTTCATTTCCACGTGGAAAGAGATCGAGTAAATCAAAACTTCAAACAGCTTTGCAATATTATCCTGATAAAAAGCTCGAATTAATATTTATAACATTTTTAACTGCCTTCAAAAAGTTAATAGACGTTTTAAATCTAAAGTTTCATTAGGGTTTTATACCGTTTTTAGTGTGAAATTCTATAAGACCGGAAATTGGTGTTGGTTAACGCAACTGTAAAAATCCACTAACTATTTATTTATCATGTACAGATAAATAAATCAGTAGCCTTTTTTTTAGATTATAGTAGGAGATTTAATAGTAGGTATAGCTACTTATATTACAGTAACATCGTATGACCTACAAAAATATAATAGCAGAGAGGTATAAAATATCTAATAAATAAAAACAAGTTTCTTTAGAAATAAACTTGCGTTTGCCAAAATTGATTTAAAATAACAAAATCGATTATTTAAAAAACAATAAATTCTTGCTTGTTCAACAAATCTATTGGAAAGATTTTATTTAAAAATTAACTTCGAAATAATTAAATTAACGTTTATACTTACTGTACAAAGTGATATAATTTCCACGAATTTGCAGACTAACTTGGTTACTGTAAAAAAGAAAACACTTAAGTTTGTGTTGTATCTTAACAGTGGAACTCCGAAAATCTTCGATTAATTTTTTTTTACATCAAACGATATTAAAAAACCTCTAACATTTTTTGAAATTTTCACTAATAAATGACTTACAATCAATATCTGAAATTTGCAAAATTTCAGTTTTCGTCGACAACTAGATTTTTTCAATTATTTATAATCATATTTTCGGTTACACACATATATTTACAGTCCTACAGTCTGTTCACCCAATCCATTATATCGACGCAGTTTTTCCAGAAGGGTGTAACCCACAAAAAGTAAATTTTACAGGAAAGCACAGATTATGTCGTCGCGTAGCTATAAGAGGATACGCTTCGCGAAAATACAAATCGATTTTTCCGGTGGAAAAAATCGGAATATTGCTATTAGATTTTAACAGATTATGCCTTTGGTTTAGATGCACGAGATGGTCAGAATAACTCATTTTCACAAAAAGTGTGGGTTACGCCCTTTTGGAAAAACGCCATCGATATTATTTATTATAAAACAAGGTAATGATACAGTTGTTGTTCAAAAATGTAACTTTATTATACGCGCAAATAATTTCGTCATTTGGTGCCAGACGTCGGTAATTGCGATGGTTCGACTTTTATCGTCCCCAATTGCACATTAATTAGAGAAATTAAATTTCAATATATATATATATATATATATATATTTCTTTACAACAGATTTGAGGTACGTTATTTCCAAATTTCATATAATTTGCTGTAGAAATACTTTAGTTATGACGTCTTAAAGTTGCCAATACAGAAACAAGCAGCAAAATTCGACAGTTTTAATGAAATACCTTACGAAACTGAAATTTTCACTGTGCAATCTCAAATAGTGGATGAATACAGAGTAAGATATATAAGCTTTCAAACTCAGCCGCCAGTACTTTTTATTTCTATAATAAGGTACCTATCTTAAAAATAGCAATGGGTATCTAATAGGAAAATCACATTTTTTTATATCTATGATGGAGCTTACAATGTATGCAGGTATTTCGAAATTAGACCACCATGTACATTAATTATTCTTTTAACAGCTTATAAAGTTGTTTTAACGGCAGTAATGACTAATTTTGACTCATTAAAGTTTCTAATTAAGTGATTATTGGTAAAATAACGCTTTGTTCCAAAAGGGCCATTAACCGGCATTCTTTTATCGATATCACTAAAATTCTGTCTTAATACAGCATTTCCTCGGGAACAGAATTTATTACAAGCAGAAGAATGGAGCAGTTTACAAGATTCTCCTGTTTTTGAGTACGAGATAGTAATCTTTATAGCGTTAACGTCATCGCTTACTGTGGTTGTTTTCTCAAAATTTCTTAATTTATGGGATAGTAATTTAAGTTTTTTTATGATATACATAGGTAGTAATTTCGTTGAATATAACAATCTTCGATTTTAACGATACGAGTCGTATTATCGATTAATTATAATTAGGTACCGAGAGATAAACCTTAAACATACAAAATAAATTGATGTAATAAAATTAGACAAAAAGACAAAAAGTCTTTCGATCTTGGTTGGCTGTGAGAACATAAAGACTTTTTGGACACCAGTTTAGCCATACAAAAGACCTTTCAGGAGACAACTTGAAGCAATTCCTCTTTATTTAACAAATTTTATGATTGTGTAATTCGGGCTCGAGCAGGAAATCTGTTAACAAACAGCCATCTCCAATGTCGAAAACCAATGTCAATCTCTAGTTAATTTAATGAATGTTTTTTGAAGTTTCTTTGTGAAATATTTCGGGATTGTCGGTTTTTCTTGACGGCCAATATATTTGAAATTCTAAATAGTATGCAATTGCTTATATTTTATTTATCGACGTTTACATATTTTGATTGTTATCTATTATTGTTTATTAGCTAATTATTACGGGCTCGTGTCCGAATTGGAACTCTTGTATTCTTCGATATGAATCACAAAAATGTCCAGCAATTGTGGTTTCTAAATTTAACAATGAATCAAAAAATAATTGACGCAAGTAAAAACCACCAAATGGCGTGCTTCGATTTATATGATCATAATTTTCGAGGAAGAGAAACTTATTTTTGCACGAATTTAAACGATAAGCCATGCTGAAATTATTTGTTTTCATTGGTCTCGCCTGCATTACTTTATGGTCCAGATCGTACCGCAACTAGCATGTCTATAAGCAATTTGAAGGGACCCCGCTTGTCCGTTTCGTGTTCATAAATTTCATGTTCATATCCTTTAAATCTTCGTCCATTATTCGTACCTTAACTTGTCCTTGTAAAGTCAGTACGATTAACAACAAGTGAAACGATCGATTTTGAATTTTGAACTTGTTGGTTCAACACCAAAATCTGATCGAGTAATTACCTACTTATAAGTATAAGTCAAATTTGTTAAACTAATGTCAGCTTTTGTTTTCAGATATAGGGAGAAAGAGGCCCTACAAAAAAGACTTAGTCGAGTTGTAGAAGCAGCGTCCAAAAGCAGCAGAGGGCGTTCGAGCTCACAAGGTATGTCGATTTAAAAAAAAAATGTTAAACTTGCATGTCGATATGTATAAACATAACGCGTATAAAATACGTGTCTTCGATGCATGACTTGAAGAACTTTAAAATGAAGTACATCGACAACTGTTCTTGTTAAATATGAATTGAAATAAGGGTTTCAAAGGATAATGACATTCACTAACGAGGATCAGATACTGGCTTAGCAAAACGAACAACTTGTCCATTGTATTCCGTTGAAAAAGTGCGGCAAGTTGGGAAAAGAGGTATAGTCTTTAAAAAGAATGAATTCACCTAGCAATCCATTGTAAATTCTGCTAAGCGAGCGGCTGTCATGTTCTTTGCAAGAAAACACACCGCACTTTGTACTTTTTATCATTACCTACTCGTTATTCCGTTGATTACTCGAATTACGGGAATAATAAGACTGACCTAGAAACGCTCGAACGCGACGACTTTTTCTAATAAGAATCACTTTCGTCGTCGAAAAAGGAAACCGTACAGTTTCGTGGCATAAATTTTTATAAGCCACACGTTTGATTTTATTGGCTGTTATTTAAATTCAAGGAACGGTAGCTTAAAGGATAATAAATAATCGGGATCGTTAAAAGTCCGCTTAATGTTGCTGACCTACATAAAATTTAAATTTACGAGTGGTATAAACATTTCGTATTTGTTTAGTTGCAGGTTAACGACTTAATTTTACTTTTATTATAGTTTTTTCTTTTATTGTACCGGGATGATGATAATATTATATAACATCTAAATCATTTTATTGACTATTAAAAAAAAATCACATTAAATTCGTCTTAAATTATACTTTTTCGTTTCAATTTACTTTTTAACATAATAAAAATAGTAGGTATATTATTATAATACATACGAGGATGAGGTTTTCCACAGGAGCCGTAGGCGAGTGTAAAAAAAGTTTTCGTTCAAAAATCGAATAACTCAATAAAGGATAAATGCGTTTCTAAGCGGATTTGTAACGAGATTAATAAATAATAGGTAAGCGATAGGTTCGGCAATTTTTGAGTTAAGGAGCATCTTATGCATAGATAAATTATTCAGACCCATAACTTACGAATAATTAGTGACCACACGTTCTCTTAACTTCAATTTAATAATTTTAAATTGCTCGGTACAAAATAAAGATTACCTCCAGGCAACTAATTAGTGTAAATATTGTTGTGAAATGTCGTAAGTTAGATAAACAATTTTCGCGGATTTCTTCGCCCGAGTAACGTTGGGAATTAGTTGGCGTTTAAAATGTATGGCCGCCTCTTAATTCGACGCAATTAAATATAAACAGGAGCAAATGTGTAACACGATGCATGAATATTAATAACCGAGATAGGATGAGATTGTACAGTTACGCTGTAAGGATGGTGGTTTTAGTAGCGTATTTTAATACAAACCGTAAAATAGCTGTTGGATTTACATAGGATACGGTTGCTTATTACCATATGTGACAAGGAATGACAAACCAACATGGGTTGTCGGTTTATTTCATGTTATGAGCATGAGACATGCAACTGCATTCTTCGAGATTTACTAGGAATAATTCGAATTTAGATATACATACAGTTAGAAGTGCAAACGATTTTTTTTTCAGTTGCAATTAATAAACGATAGGGACCGTTTTAATACGGCAATTTATAAAGTCGTAATAATTTAATTAACTGTTTTAGTTTCTTTACTCCGCTCGTCCGATCGCAAAAGGCGTCGAAGTATTTTCTATCAAAAACGAAAGTGTATAATTTCAATACGCCACACAGCGTGTGGGAAATGTAATCTCCTACAAAAAAAAGCAAATTGCAAAGGCTCTGTGGCGTTTACAATAAAATCGTATAGGTATAATACCGATAGTCGACGATGTATAATTAAACATGGTGAAAATCTGACAACCAATTTGTTTTCAAAGATGACAATTCGGCTTAACTTTTATCTATATAATCTCCACCTCCGGGCACTTCGGTTTGACAAGCATTAATTATTCGACTTTAGTACTTTTCTATTCTTTTTTCTATGTAGATAATGTGGGATTGTAAGCTGTTAAAATTGGATCATAAAATAACGTCGATGGTCGGTTGGTTTTACGACGTAAAACGATTCTTCTAAATTAAAATTTTTGAGGAATATTAAAACCAAAAATTGCACCGTTAACATAAAAGCTTTTTTTAAAAACCAGATAACGTATAGTTAAAAAGAAATTAAATGCCTACAACTTCTCTCTCCCAACCGAACGTTCTTCTAAAAACCGTTTTTGTTCCAATTTTAAATGCGTTAGAGGTACTAAAATATTTTCGATTAAATAGAAATTTGATGGAAAAATCACGTACTTAACGGACACCTCGTCCAATTAAAATCGAAACGAATAGAACGTTCTTGTAATTAATAATCGTTTACCTACTGGTACTAGTTTTTACTATACTTTCTACAGTCAACTTGCTATAGATATGACTCTATTTATTACTGCAATAGAAAACAATTATTTCATATTTCTCTTTTGAAAATACGTGTATCGGAGGAAAGCCAACGTAACTACAGAAGCGATTCTTACTCGTAAATGTAAATTCGTGACCGCATATTAACTTTTATAAAATAAGATCGACATCGTGAACGTGATTGTGGTCCAGGAGTCAGTGGGTTGCTTGGTGAATAGCGACCTGGCATGTTTTTGTATTGGACAAGTTTCGCGACTTTAAATCAGACAGCTGACAGGTCGCTTCTGGAATCTGATCCGTCACTGTCTCACAATGAGGAATACTGTTGCTTGGTCCATTGGTCCATTTTTTTCCATTAAATATGGAGAAGCACAATGTGGAAAAAAAACGACGATTTCCAGTTTAAGAATGCAACATTACATTTCCTTCCAAAATTTTTTTGTTCGCCGACGCAACCTGACGATGCAACTATAGAGTCGGTGGCTAAATAAGCCAACAATTCGGCATTTTTAATTAATTACATATCTAATTAACCAACTTTCGAGTACTTATATTAGCTATTAGAAACTTGAAGTTTTTTTATTTTTATAAACTGGTAATTGAAAAAGCATTTTTATTTAAAAAAAAACATAGATGATTGGCGTGCTTAACTCGTGTCGATTAATTAGAAATATGTGAAAAAATAAAAAAATTCAGATAAGATATGAAAACGAAATTTGGCATATTTAAATTATATTAACAGCAGAAACGGCATGGCGAACGAATTGAATATTCACGGTTAATTTGCGTGGGAATGGTTGCTCTATGGAAAAAACCGAAGACCTAAGAAATGTATTTTCAAATATACTGTCTGCGTTGATCATTAATTTGCTTTAAAATTAAGGTTAAGTCACGGGCAAAGTTGAAGTTCGCCTATTCGGTGCATTGATTAATATTTCATTCTTTACACACAGTCAAACAAGCGGAAAATCAACGCCGCAACTCACACTGTAGGAATTTTATTGAAAATAATCTAATCCTATTTATTATCAAAAGTACCATTACTAAGAATCCTAATTATATTTCGGAAAATCAGTTCACAAACGAGAAAAAAATTAATTCAATAGATGGACGACAGTGCTTGTATTGGCATTGTGTTTTTGATAGTTTCTACAATCATCCACAGCTTTGACGTAATTATTTAACATTTAACATTTAATTTCAAAGTTATTGTGCCTATATGTCATTTAAATCCAAAATAAGTCTTAAACTTATATTATATAACCGTATATAGATTTCAAAATATATAGAAATTATAGGTACCTCAGGGTACCAACATTTTTGCGCATTTCTTAATATTTTTTATTAATTTATTTTTTATTCTTTATGGCTTGTTCGAAGTATGATTTTTTATGACACATATTTTTTGAATTTGAATATTGGAAGAATTCATTTAATACCACTCAGAATTAAATTCCGCTGGATTGTAAAATTCCTACACTGTACACCTGTGGCAAGTGTCTAACTTGCGCCTCCTCCCCAAACCCGAAAATAGCCTTAAACGCCAGACTTTATGTTTAAAAAAACGAAATTCTAATAAACGCACTATAATGCCTGACGCTAAACAAACCTGTGTGGACTTTATTTTTATCAACGACCGCACACCGAAACGAGTTGATTTTGCGACTATATTTCGAAGGAACAAAAGCTCTTATTTATTAATTTAAATTATCACGGGTTATATTTTAACCGGTCATAAAGCGAACGTCCTGTATAAATTGTTAAATTTGTGAACCGACGCGCGACGTATTCATAAATAATTCCATTTATAAAAGGTTACGCAAACAAATTTTGTTACAAATTACCTAAACATTTATCTACGCATAGATGATTTGATGGTTTTAATGTACTACCTATGTGTAGCGCTTTCAATCCAATTCAATTCAAATATCAAGATCCAAATCTTGTATCGTATAGCTTTAGTTTGTTTGATTTTCCCAACGTACGTATTCCGTGAAAATAAATCTAGATTTTTTTACTAATAATGCCTGACATATAAATTATTTAGGTAGTTGCATAATTTCTAGCGTATTTTTTGATTATTAATTAAAATTAATACTAACTACTATAATTTTTTTCACTGAAGAATTCTAACGGTGCAACTATTCACATCATCGTTATTGTTAGAGTTTCTGCTAGATATTTAAAACAATATTGTGAAGCTAGAAATAGGTGGTAGTCCGACAGTGTAACATCGGGGCAATAAAGTAACCGGAAAAGTGCTTCGTAATACTCAATCATCCAGTTTCTGTCTGGGTTTAATTACGACACGTACGGTCGGGCGTTATGTTGAAAGACAACGCCCTGTCGATTCGCCAAAACTGATTGTTTTTACATCGTTTTTTTAATGCAATTGCGACAACTGCTTCGCAGTAGTCATCCAACGATAATGATCTGATCAGTTGATAGAATTTTTTCTATCCCACCAAATAGAACATTCTGTGTCCAGAGGCCCGACTACTGATGCTGTCTTTTCTTGTATTGTCGGCGATTAACCGGATTAAAAAAACCGAAAATTCTACCGAATCAACGAATTGGTTTCCACTACATTCGTGCGATGCCCTTGTTGCTCATTGTTCAACTTTTGAAGTGATCTCTGGTTTTTAAATGTCGAGATACTGCTTATGATCAAAGCCCATAATCCAAAGCCCATAATCCAAAGCCCACAAGCCCAAAAAATGGAGATTCCGTAGAATATTGTAATTAATAATTCGAAAGTCTGTCGCTTTGCGGCTCATCTTCGAAATTAAAATTCAACTGGAAATACGAACAAAACCATCTCTGAATCGTTTTAACATGTACTACGAACAGTGAAGGACTTATTTTCTGTTGCAGACAACGTGAGCGCGTATGTAACCAATAATGCAACTAGGAAAAAATAACGACACGCGTTCTTCGTTTATGAATCTTAACTTATTACCGTTAGGTCGGTCAACATTGTGTTGAGATGGTGCGACGACTTATTTTATTACTGGAAATACCGCCCGAAACCTTCGTAAAGGCGCAAACGTGCCCAGATTCAAATCCAGTCCAGAAATGTTTTTTATTTTATAAATACGTATAGATTACAGATTTTTTTTGTATGTTTATGAACTCGCCAATTAGCTAATTTATTTTTGGGAATTGAATTTTTTGGTTAGAATTACGTTCACAAGCGTCCATGGTTGAAGCGGGATTCGAATCCGCAGCCGTGAGCCAGTCTGTCAGGCTTTGGGCCACACGGCTACAATTACGTATTTTTTTATACGTATGTATAAAATAAAAAATATTTCTGGTCTGGATTCGAATATGAGCACGTTTCGGAAAGGCATTTCCAGTAATAAAATATGTCATCGCGCCATCTCAACAACAATGATGACCGACCTAACGGTAATAAATCAGAATTCGTAAACGAAAAGACTAGATAACTAGCCGAGAGCGCGTGAGGTTGCAGTATAGCTTGCATACGCGCTCACGTTGCCTACGACATAAAATAAGTCCCTTACTGTACACCATTATGGACCCCCCCATAATGTCGCAAACAATTCTTTTTGAATCAGACAATTAGACAGTTGGCAATCAACTGTCAGTTTCCAAATTATGATGATTTCGTTCAAGTGTTAACTCATCTGTAGGTACACTTAGTATTTTTATAATATAGAAACATTATATTTTACATTTTCTGAATGTTCTACGCATGAACTGTTACATCTCGAATGTAAAGTTTTAAATAAAAAAATTAAACAACTTTTCTTAAGTTCATGTCATGCTATATCTCCAACAAATTATTGGGTGTAATTGAAAGTTTAACGCCATCAATTAATTATAGAGAAGAGAAAAAAAAACGCGAATGAAGACTTCGAATCAATTTTGATAAAGATCAATAACGTGTAACTGGACCTTACATATAATTAATAGACTAATGATTATGTATTACAGAAAGAATAGCATAAGGAATTGATGTTAAACCAGTTATGGCGTCATATTTTCAGCTTGATTAATTTAATTTGATAAAAATTTGACGCGATATGAGACTTCAGATTTTTTTGAACTTGAACCGTAATTTGAAAACCATTATATGTATACAGGGTGCTTATACAAATTAATGAAGTGCTTAAATTATTTATTTTTTTTAACATCTTTTTGAATAAAATTTCTACAAGACGTAGCTATTTTGAAATTGATTGCCTCATTAAAATTGACAAATTTTATAATTAATTAACTATTAAGTTAGGTGTCGATTTTCTAAAATATTTTGCATATTTGTACAAAATTATATGTTTAACTGACATACTTATAATTTTGGATTTTGGACTAGTTTAAGTTGAAAAGGTTTATTTTTTTTGATTTTTTATACGCTTTTTAAGTGCCATCGATTTATTTAACTATTAAGTAGGTAACTATTTATTTAAATAACGCGTTGTACAAAATAGGGTTATAAATTTTATCAAAAAATATTTCTGTAAATAACGCTCTTAGATCCGTGAAAGCTAACACTAAACACATTATTCGAGAAACTGCTCCGGGTTACCTTTACCTACTAAATTTAAAATACCTCTACCTTTATTGCCCGCAATTATCGCGACATCAATATTAAATTAACAGATTTCTAATGAAATTTTGGGGAATCTCGTAAATAACGACTCTCGCATTCTAGGGTTAATTTAAGATTTTAAAGGCGATCTTGTATAAATTCGAATAATTGGTTTAGAAATAATTCTAATTAATAACGTACCAGTTTCAGGAATTTATATAGATAACGTTTAGCATTTTGAGGTTTCCATAAATACGAGGATTTGTCCAATAAACGGCACATGACCATAATTAATCCTAGATTATTTAAGGTATTTAACGGCGCAAATAAATTTCGAAGTCTCGTAAATTAACGACAAGCCGGAACCGCTCTTTTCCGAAGAATTTATTCCAATAATCGTCAACTGTGCCGGTTTTTGTCGCCTTTAATGGCTACTGCCTTCATTGTGTTAAACTGCGCGCATTATTGATATTATTTTTGTTAAGGTAACTGTTCTCGAACGTAGTTGTCACTATAAAACCGACTTTTGATTAATCTATAAATCTGTTTCACTATCTACGAAAGGAAAAAGAAAATCATAAAACGAGATTCCGCATTAGTGATTTATATAGCGAACGTCGATATAAGCGTTTCACTCTGCTGACAAATAAAATTGCTCGATATTCGAACCAGAAGACTACAAATTATTAAACGCCTCAACTAGATTAAGTTATAGAAATGAATGTACGAACTTCTTGATCGATCGGGACACTATAATTATTATTAATACGGTACGGTCTAATAACAATTGCTGACTTAATTTGATTGCCGTAAATAATCGATTAAGATAGAATTATGGACAGGATGTAATTTATCATCCGAGTGCGTAAACTTCAGATCAGTTAGTTTAATTTTTACTTATTGCGGTTGTAACGTAAAGCGACATATTTGAATTATACGACGCTCTCGCTTCTTATTTAACACTTACTGGCGCATATTAACATCTATCATAGTGTGGGGGTTTATTAAAAAAAAAAAGAAAAAAGTATCGAGGTTAAAAAAAGTAGAAAAACAAACAAAAAAAAGACTGACACTATAGCCTATGCAACTTAACCAGGTCTGCATAAAAAGGTGTTATTAAATGGTAGGCGCGATATAAAAGGAATTGTCCATTTACGGTTTTTCACTTTTAATCAAACGATTAGTACTGCGCAGCGTTAAGATTTATTATCGACGGCTTGATTGTTGGCCGCAAGTTCTAAAGGAAAAAGTCTGTATCTATCTGTTTGCAGAAATGGTGTTATTCTCAGACTAGTCTTTCTAAAACCACGTCATAAAGAAAATACTTAAAACAAACTAAAACAAATAGGTATCTACAATAAATTTTAATAACCTTCATTTTATAATAGGCTATAAATCGAAAAGATTCAAAATGCAAGTGTAAGAGTAATCGTAGTTAATCAGAAACGTAGGAAATGATGTTCATCATCTTAAAAATGATCTTAAAAATCTGTGATGCATCACTATATATTAGCTTTAACCCTTTCACCGCCAAACCCGTAGATATACGGACGAGCGATGTCGCCGTGACAGGTCAAACTCGTAAAATTACGTATTTTATTTAATCGCGCCGTGCCGTTCCCGTATACAGGGTGTCCCATAAATAGCAGGTCATATTTCTGACGATTGGTTCGCGACCTATTGGAATATCAAAACTTGACTTCAGTAAAAACTTTAACGTTTTTGAGTTATTTGGACTTTTGTAAAATTTGCGTAACGTCATGTATTTTTTACGCAGTAAAATTATTTGAATAATCACTATCTACTGCCTTTATACGTCAAAATTATAAATTTACACTATTTTTAATTTAAAAACTATTCGCGTGCCCCTCAACATTGAAAATTTTTAAATTACGACGTCGTATTATTCGTGCGTGCGAGGAGTGCTCGTTCGGTTTATAATGCCTTTTTGTGTGTGAGTGCGCGAGTGTTGTGTTATGTTCTCTAAAAGGATTACAAACAAAAAGGGTTAATACGACGAGGAAAGGTGGACTCTTTCTTTGTCGACTAACTCTCCATGTAATTATCAAATATAAGTACATGGACCTTTAAGCTCTAAAATAAATTCTCTGAAAATCGAGCTTGAATAGGGACTAGGGTCTTGGTTAGGGTTCAAACATTCGACAGTCCAACTTGCGAACGAAATTGGCAGTCAAAGGACTGAAGGCCCATAGCTTGTTTAATTATTTTCCTTTAATTGCTTTTATCCTTTGCATTTTTTTTTCCTGTTGACGATTCCTAATATTTTCTTCCTATTGGCGATTCTTAATTATAAAGCATATATAGGGATTTTTTAATTTGTTATAATTTTATTATTAGAATCGTTTTTATCTGGTAAACCTTCTTTTTTATTTAAGGTTAAATATTTTTAAAAATGCAACTGATCGTGACGGGCTTTAAACATTTAATTTATAAAGATATATAATGTCATTATTAATGGCTGCAGCTCCTTGGCTATCCGCACATTTATCACGAACTTGTTTGTTTTTTAGCAACGGCGTTTTACGGCACTTCAAATTGCTGAAAATTTACTAAAAAGCAACGGTTTGACTTTTATTTCGTTTTCATTCCACTTCATACCTCGCACTCACTGTATTACTAAAAGTGCATTACTGACAACAGCCCAGGGGACTATTTTTGTCGATTCGCTTACAAAAAGTATATGCGAAAATGGTGTCACAACAAATAGATTTCTATAGAAACCCATTGTTATAACGTCATTTTAACGTCAACTGTTAAAAATAGTTCCCAGGACGGTCCACTTCGAAATTTTGAAAATGTCAAAATGTCCTAAGTACGCGCACTTGACTACTATACCTATAGCAAAGAAATATTAAATTATTATAGATTATGTCAGATATCCGCACATTAAATAATATTCAAAATATAAATCAAAACTTAATTTTTGAATGAATGTTCTACGAACGATACAAATTCGCGAACATAAAACGTTACCTAACACCAGGTGTTATTATATAATTTGGTAAATTAAAAAAAAAATTATAAATTCCCATTTCGCGAAACTAGTTTTTAAAAAAAATTTTTTATTACTATATCCGACACAAACTCCCGCAGTTTTATAAATGCAACCTTTGTATGTATTATAAGATTTTGTAATTTATTAGGTTACGATACTAAGTACTTCCGGACAAATCGTTCATTAATTTCATTAACCTAACCGTTCTTGGAGATAATTAGGTTAAAGTAATTAATGTCATAGTTTTGAAGATTACGCAGATAGATGCTATGTATTTAATACTTTCAACGAATGTTTGAAAAAGTTTATTTTTATTCGCTGCGCTGCCTTAGGTTTTCTCATAATTTTTACTAAATATTTTTGACTAGTTTATTATTAAATATAATATATTATAATAGGCGCGATAGACATAAATACTCATTTGTAATGATTATAAACGACTAAACCTCCCAGCTAGTGAATGTAATTTAGTAAGTCGTATATTAATTCTTATATTAGTGCCATAATATTTAGGTTTTAACAGTTTAAATTGACTATAATTAAATGGATATTAAATTTGCAATTTAATTTTACGTGTTTTTGGTGCGATTATTTAAATATCCTTTCAACATATTTACATTAGACAAAACAATTTTTTTGATGCGCCCGTAACTTATTTTTTTTTAACGTTAATTTTCGTATAAAATTAATTTCGCGAAGGTGGTTTTTATTTGTTATTTAGTCAATTGTAAAATGGCGATTACGCAGGGTGTCCAGAAACTTTCCTGTCAAACGAAAGCGTCGAATTATAGAGATGATTTTACGTCGATTTTAGTTAAATTTCCCCTACACAAAAACGCTCCCTAAGCGAGTTACGACCCTTTGAAGATGGCGTCTTATCTTTAAAACGTCGTTTAATAAAGAAGATCGAACGTTACACGTGGATTAATATTCAAACGTTGAAACTGTTAGTGTTTATATGAATTTTTTATTGCGAACGTAATGGTCGCATTTGAGGGGGCTAAACGGACATTAAGAATCTTTTTTCTTTTTTAATCTTTGGACTTTTAATATTTCTGACGTCAAATTAAACCAATTTAAATTAAATTAAAATTACTAGGTATATAAAATCATTAAGAGTTATTCGGCGTGGCTAGTTTTAAAATGAACCTATTTAATTTTATCCATCAATTTTATAGTTTTTTTGAAATATTAATACAGAGTAGATAAACAAAGAAATTTCTTTATTTTCGTACATTTCGTTACATTCGTAAATGTCTCTCTTCTTCATTTTTTACACATTTTTACACTTTTACACATCGCATATACGGATAAATAGTGGATAAGCGCGTTATTTGGACTATAGCACGTAACTCATTTATCTTGAAACTAACCACGTAACATCTTCAATTTTGCGCTTTTTACTACTTTTTTTTCATGAACATGAACTTTTTAAAGATTTCTTAAATTTTTATGATGTGAATCACTTCATTTTTTGTTCAAGACTTCGTTTAAGTACAGTATAATATTATTTGTTGTTTCCTACATATTATCAATAGTGTTTATATTATCAAAAAACTTATAATTTATTTATATGTAAATAACTCTATAGGTTCTCTTGTACATACATTCAACATTAACACGCGTGTTGTTCAATAACACATTATGTACGAAAGTAGCGAGACCGCTTGTATGCGTAGGTATTTAATATGTCAATTGCAGTAATTACTTACATTACATACGTACTCATAAATGTAGTTATTTATGTCCACTTTATCGTATAGTGTAATATATTATGTAATTGACATTGCCCACTTTTAATTGATACACTTTAACCCGAAAGAATCTTAAAAGTAGAATTTTTATGGTTCTGATCAATTCGCCAGATCAATTAGCCAGTTTATTTTTGATCTAGGATTACTAAAAACCTACCTATAAACTAATTGCAAGGACGTTAACAAACGTCCGCAGATTATAAAATTGAAACCAACAGACCTATGAGGGAACTGTAAATTATTAATGTGGCTACTGTGGTCCCCCGTGTAGAATTTTATTATAAATTTTATTTTAATTAAAGGATGGTATACATAGACCGGAAATTAGCTTTAGATACTGTTCACAAATTAGGTAATTTTATTAATCTTAGAGATATCTTACCAATGGAAGTTTACGTACATATTTTATTCGACGTGAATACGAAAAATATTAAACATTTGCGTCGATTATTGTCTGCAAATGCCAGTTGTTGATAACAACCATAGTAAGCTACCAATACCAGTGATAGTTGTTGAAATTTTTATTATCTCATAAGGTGTAAAATTTTAATAATTTGATGTTCTTGTACTTCAATAATTAAATATGTACATGCATACATAAGTTTTACTCGTACCTATATACTTTTCGGGTTCGTCGCTTACGCGATCGTTGAAATCTGCAGCGATTATAGTTGTTCGGGTTGTCTATTTTGACAATAGGAAGGTTTAACGAACTAATTTAATAATTGCAGTACTATAACGTGTTATAGATTTTAGTATTTACGGCCTCAATCCTTATGTAATTATTATTTTCAACTGTACAACCGATTCCTGTAGGTTAACAAATTAATTTTTAGTTTTTCTAAAAAACAACAACAGTTCTTATGCCACATGTTCGTGGCAAGTAAAAGCGAGCCGCTAAAGTGTTTAAATATAGGTGTGTTGTCGGAGATAATGATATTTTGTATGACACGAAACAGTGAATTTTGAAATTTTAATAGATTTTAAAATAAATAATCAAATATTTATCATCTTATACTAAAATAAGGTGTAGAATTGTTATAATTTGATGTTCATATATTTACAATAATTAAATACATACATGAAAGTGTTACGCGCATATTTTACGGGTTCGTCGCTTACGCGATCGTTGAAATCTCCAACGATAATAGTTGTTTGAGTTGTCTATTTTGACAATAGAAAAGTTTAACGAACTAATTTAATAATTACAGTATTATAACGTGTTATAGATCTTAATAGGCATTTACGGTGTGAAAATTAAACGCGGTAATGTGAGTATGAAACGTCACTGGCAAGTATCTAACTTGCACTCCCCAGCCCCAAAATGACAAAAATTTAAAAATACAATATAAAACAGCGGATTTTTGTATCTATCTATTCATCTTTAGTTTTTACATTTTTTCAGTTGCGCCCGTGGCGAGCGCCTCTTCTGCCACACCCCCGTGAGGACGTTGTTTACTTAGTTAGAAGATTTTGTTAGTTCGGTTTATAAAATTCGTTAAAAGTATCGAAATTTTACTTCGTTATTTAGAAACAATTTTATACGTAATTTCATTTGAAAGAACAGTGTTTAACATAAAAATTCATTGTATTTAATATGGAGAAATTCGTTATATAAAAGTTCGTTATAAGGAAGTTTGAGTGTATAAAAATATTTAATATATTTTTCTGTTTTAATTTTTATCGTTAGATAATTATGTTTTAAGACATCTCGATTAGATTAAATATTAGATTTTCTTCTTTATTTAATCGGGTATGTGTTTTTAAATAAGCACTTTGAAAATGGTTGTAAATGAAAAACCAGTTGAATATGCACCTGATTGTAGATAACCACCCATACACGGCATGTAAAATGTTGCAGTGCCATCTTATAGATTTCGTTTTTAACTGTTGTACTTCGAGTTTCATCTGAGAGATGGCCAAATGTGGCAATTTTTAATTAACTATTTGTTTTATATTTTCCAATCTAACGGAGTTTTGTTGTAAATTAGTGTCATTATTATTAATAGCTTAATAATTTGTTTTACACAGTCTTCATGAATCCCACGAGAGAATAATAAACGGAAGAAATCAGATTTGTTTAAACCGATAAAAAGTAGAATAATAGAAGGATGCGACTAATTTACAAATATCTAAATGAAACATTTTTCGATTTTTATTTGTTTACAATTCAAAAGAAAAATTTATATTTTCTAAGGTATTTTTTGTCTAATATTACACCAAATGTATTCACTGGAATATTTACTAATTATAAGGGATTTTTGGAACTGACTGTTTTTAGTTATCTATTTTGTATTCAAATTTTTTAAATGAATACATACTTATTAAAAAATTTAAGTAAAAAATAGGTAATTAAAAAAATTCGTATAAACTTTGTGATGCAAAAAGTAAACAATAGAGTGCATTTTAGAGCATTTTTCGATTAAGGGGATTTACCTGTGTATGTAAGTATCTTAATGAACTAGATGAGCGTAAGTAGTGTAAATAACTTTTACAATGAATTTTTTTTACAACTTATAACGTTATGTAATCGAAAACAATTTTTGTTTGTATGTAAACAACGTTTATCTCTAATTAACATTTACATTTCGGTTTTAAAATCTCGTCGCACAGGTTCTTCCTTAATCACATAAAATAGTACGTCTTTTGTCAAGGCCAAATAAACTTTGAATAAATGTTGGTTAATTTTACGTTACTGGGCCTTTCTCGTTGTCCATTCACCTTGCTTCGAACTGTTTATAATCGTATATTCAAATGAGCGTCCCATCGTTCGTTTCCAGTAGATTATGATTCATAAAACGCAAAAAATGAGATTTTTTTTGTATATACATTTTTCCTACTAGCAAACCAGCGTTCTTTAATTATCGTAAATTTCGAATACCGTTTTCTCTAAATTTATCAAAACTAGTAGGTACAATAAAAGCAAATTACCGAAACCTCATGGGGTACAGCCGAATGCCTAAAGGTAATCTACATGCCAGACAACATTTTAAGATACTCTTTAGCACGAGGTCACTTACGCATGTCCTCTCATCAACATTCATTGTGATATTAAAAAGAAATAGACATTAAAGTTTAATTTTGAATAGACAGTACAGTTAGGTATATAATTTGAAGTTGACACGTTACAACAAAGTAACGGTTGATAGAATAGCAAAGGGATTTTTTGATTGCAGTTTATTTTGCTGTCGACAACGGTGGATTAACATTATGAATTGTCGTTAACGATAAATTAATTTGAATTGGGAGTTTTTATTTAAAATAAAAGTACTTATATAAATACAAAATTATCTATAAAATGCGTTATAGATACATATGTACGTACATATGCTAATAATCACATATTTTCAATAGTTAGCACAATATGTGCCGGTTATAAATTCTTAATTTTTTTGATTTCCTCTTAGTTTCTAGTTGATTGCTAAAATATTTGCTCGTATTTAACGCAAATTAAAAAAAAATTAGTTGAAAAAATTATACAGGGTGACCGACGGAAGTCGGGCGGTTTCGAAACAAATATGTAGTATTCCGTAGATTTTCAACTCGAAATGGATTTATTTTTACAAAATAAATGAGACAAGACATGCCATTTGAGTTAGTTAGTCAGGTACGAAAAATTACGTCATTTAGGTGACGAAATCGTCCATCACTCGGGCCAACAGCTGTTGATGAATAGTGAGCACTACTCGTCGGATGGCATCCTTAAGCTAGCGCAAAGTACGGGATGTGTGAATGTACACACGGCCCCAGGGAAAGAAATAATTTCATTATAACAAAGATTGTTGAGATACCAAGTTTTTTCCACACTTCCATATACCGTGCACCACTGTGCGCCGGCGCTGTTGTCCTCGAAAAAATACCTAAATGACATTATTTTTTCTGCTTGAATAACTAACTCAAATGGCATGTCTTGACCACTAATTTTGTAAAAATAAATCCATTTCAAGTTGAAAATCTACGGAGTACTGTTTGTTTGAAAACCATCCTACTTCTGTCGGTCGCCCTGTACATATTAAAATTGCATAGGTACCTACTTACCTAATTTAAAAATTTCAAAAATTACATTTTAATGTTTAACCTAAAAGTATTACTTTTAGCCTTAAAAAGTCTTAAAAAATAAATAATAATTAAAAAAAAAATTAATGGTCAACAATAGTGGATTAACTTGAAAATTATATCTTTAATCTCGAATTAACATAAATAAAACTGATGGTAGAAAGTCTTAGGATTATTTATAAATTTTATATGTAAAATATCGCATTGAAAATTATACATATATCATTCAATCTCTTGTAATAATTTAAGCGGCGAGGTGTGGTCCCAGAGCCCGGTTGGGAATTTTAACGAGGTGTAACATCGTTCAATAGCAATAAGACACTAAAATTTTTTTACCTCTTTTCTTCTTATAAACATAATTTCTTTAAAATAAATTATTGTCGGCTAGCGTTCGTCGACAAGTTCGTAACAGCGACAACTGATGTTAAATTACCATAAATTTATTTTGATCTAAAATGTATACGTACAGGGTGATCCATAAGTACGCATCATATGGGAAACTTTTTTTATTATGGATTTTTCGAAAAAAGTTATTCTTTATAAAAGTTGGCGCTTCTCCCAAAACTAATACGAGAGAGATCAAAAAATATAACTTTGGCTTAAGAGTAAAGTACCTTTATTTTCAAAACTATCGAAAAAAGTTGTTTAGAATTACAAGTTATTTTCAAAACTATCGAAAAAAGTTGTTTAGAATTACAAGTTATAGAAAAATATGAAGTCACAGCCGGCTAAGTTTAATTTTATTTTTTTGTCATTTTTTTAGCGCCATGAAAAATCAATGTTGATTCATAATGTCATTTTTTTTTACCTTTGGTACACTCAACAACGCGAAAATATCTTAAATTATTTAATGTTAATATCAATTTCTTATAGGCGAATCTTTAAAATAGAAGTCAAATTTCACCAACTTTTTGATGCAAACTAATTTTTATAAACTCAAATATTTAAAATCGTTTTAAAAGTTTCGATTATGGTACGTACTTTATGGATCACACTGTATAACGGACTTAACTAATATTTTTAGGTAGGTAGTCGATACTAGATAGACAAGATAGAATTTAATATTTTTTGATAACACTTTTTAAATTAAATTTTTTTTGACACGCGTGGGGAAATGCTTGATTTTAACAGGACTTTTCGCGCTGATTTCAAACAGGTAAGTAGCTTTTCATCATCACCCACGGTTGTTTATCACGTACATCACTAAAACTGTTATGGAAGAAATCTATATCTTATTAATTTTCACCTTGTAGTAGACATAAACAATCGTTATGTACACATGCTATGTATATACATAGTTTCGTAGCGCACACGTTCGTGGGTAGATTCGACCCTGTCCAACATGCACGCATTTGTTTATATCTACTGCATAGATTAGGTGAATAGACTATAGGCGGGAGTTCAAGAAATGTATTTTTGTATGACTGTAACAGTTCGAAGCTTTACAACTTTTCAATTTGACTTAACAGATCTTCGAATTTTCAATCGATGATCATTGATATTTGAGTACGCTCGAGTTGACTTACTTCTTTAACTAAACCAACAGTTAATTTACTAAGGTCAGTTCTTCAATCGCTCGTGAACGTTAAAAATCGATCAATTGTCATAGAAATTATCGCGAAAACAAGAAATAACCGATGGTTAAGCGTTAACCGGCAAAACAAGTTTTCCAGAAATAAAAAGAATTCCGTTGGTTTTATATCTATCTTTTTGCAATCGTCTAACCATGGTAAATGGTCACAGCTCTACGAAAGTAAAAAATGCGTATTTTAAAAATTTAGACAACCCCGAAGCGTTAGTCGCGAGTTCGTTTCTCTCTTGTCAAGTTCATTAAATCCACTTCTTGTTTTTCAAGGACTTCGTCCACTTCCTATGTCGCGCGAACCGATCTGTTTTTTCCAGAATCGCCACCACAATACTTTCGCTTATGTTAGCAAATTTATTTTCTGTAAAATCAACCGTTAACCCAAATAATGACGATTTCGTTAAAACGATTTCTGCAGATAATCAATCGAAAACGTGCACTTCCTGTATCAGGATTTATTTCCAAAGCGAACCTTTTACTTGTGGATTTGTTGGTGAAAAAAATGCATTCGCGGTGTTTTTCTTGAGCAATGCATTCACATTGCAATCCGGTCGTGCCTAAGAAGTTAGGCGACCCACATTAGATCTTAAGCGACCCTGGCAAGTTGCAGCCATTGACCCGTCTTACAATAGCCACCAAACCAGCACCATTAACTCCTCTTTGCCTCTCTGGAACCTTCTTATTCCACGGCAGCAACCATCCATTACGATGACACTACATTTGTTTACAAGCAAGATGGTATTTTGACCTAACACTTCAAAGACCGAGCGGCCGGTAATTTAACGGAAAGTGTTAGATTCTTGTTTCGAACGTTTAGTGTGAGCCACATAAACATTTTCACCAACTACCGATGGGCAATAACGTCGACGGTAGTACAACGTGCGTTATAAATTTGCAAAGAATGCTAGATCGAGCGGTGACCCGAAATTTGAAAATTACTTATGCATAATTTTTACAAAATATTCGGAAATCGTTTTGACTACTAAAAAGGTGTGCGTGTAGGTACCAATGATCAAGAAACCTTATGATTAGGCCGTACCCCACGGCTAACGAGACGAACTGTAAAAAAATTAAATTATACTACCAAAACATTAATCGAGTCGTCTCCCTGGAATTTCCTGAGTTTTTTCCGACCTTGCGTATTAGATTGGTTATATTTATTACGCCGAAATAAATTTATGGTTGTTAATAAAAATTTTTAAATTGAAAGGAACCGTGTCTAGTTGGAAAGATTAAGGAACTATAACGAACAACACTTGCATCGAATTAAAAGCTTTAATTCGTAAGTTGTTAGATTTGAATAACAAAAATTAATAATAATAATGCTAATAATTTTGAACTTCTGGTATCCGCTAGAGTAGGAAACGGTGGGGATGGGATATGGATAAATAGACGGTTAATAGAAACATTTTTCAAACAATAAAAACGCGGAGCAATATTGACGGCTTTGAAGGACCGCTTAAATGCAGTCCGCGTTTTACCTGTTGCACCTGTGTTTCCGCACGAATCGGATTCCAGCACCAGTTTGGCCCTTATTTTAACGCGTGCTTCGAAAACTGTCAAATTTTTAGAACGCTGTCACTTTAATTTACCTACATAACATCTTAAATCAATGCATGCGGAACACGTATTAGGTGTGACGATTAAGCGAACGCCTAATAATCGAGGTTTTACTGTATATCTACCTACAAATTTTTATCAATGTTTATTATAGGATGTGTTTCACTTACAAGAAATGGAAAATCTTAAGAGAAAGGAAAAAGTTAAGGGGAGGATATACTCTATTCCCGGCGACCATTAGAAATGAATTATATTCTTTATTTTTAAATTCTACAAAATTCTCTCATTTATAGATTTTTCGCCATCAAATTATCTATCATTTGAGTTTTTAAAATTTAATATAAAATTATTAAAAACGAAATTAGAACTTTTGTACACAATTCAAAATCCAATTTAAATTGCGGCTTCAATTTTACAATGTATGATGTTCAATACAATATCTAAGAGATAACAAGTTTTGATGAAGATAGCTAAAGTAGAAATAGATTTTTTATTGAAAAAATGTTGCGTATAAGTTTACTTTTATGAATAACATTCAAAATTTCATATATGCGTCAACATATCAAACTCATGTTTTGTCATTGCCTAGAGAACGTTTTTTTATATCATTTAGGATGTCGATCAAGTTTTCATCTTTAATAGAACATGATAATCGTACAAATGTTTTATAAAATTTCACAATTAAACAAAGAGGGCTCACAGAAAGAGAAAGAATGTGCAGACCTCTACAGATCGGCACGTGGTCTTGTTAGAAATATTTATTACCCAAATAATCCTGACGGATTAATTCCTCGAAACTGCAGGCAAGTTTTAAATGGTTATAAAGCGTCAGAAATTGCTTTTTAAAAATAAAAACGTTATAGGCACCTCTGCTATTACATAATTTTTAATAATAATAATATGTGTAATAAAAAATAATGTAGTTTGTAATAAACAATATGAATTATAAATCAGCTATTCAAAATTTAAGTGTTATTATTATAAACAGAATGAAATGGTTGCAAATGTTATTAGATTTAAACATAATGTTAAAAATTTCGTTTTGTTTTGTTTTAAATGGCATAGATATACCAAATGTCAACAAAGCCTGGCCCCGCACCATTTTTTCGGAAATTGTTGGGTACCTATATGGAAAAATCGGCGAACACGTACTTACCTACCTATTCCATTATTTTTAGGGCACAATTTTTGATGGAAAATGTTTAGGTGTGTAACCTCCGGGAGTGGGAGGTGGAGGTCAACTAAAAAATTTCAAATGGAAACGCATTTCAAGTCGTATGTCATTTAAAAGCTTTTAATAAACAACAATTTTTAACGTTGGTCCAAGATCGATTCCCCAAACAAGTCATGAATGGCGAATACGAGTACCAAATAAAATTTACAAATAAGTTGAACAATAAAGAAGAAAGGAACGAGGGAAACGTTTATACTTTGCGCGTACCTGCGCCACCCCAAAACAGTCAGTTTCGATAATCCGCTTACTTGGGTGCGATAATAACTAGTAATTAGATATGAATCGTTCTCGAAGTACTACGTTCAAAATAAGAATGATGTGGTTTTTCGTTTCCGTTTATTTAGAATATTTTGCGAAAACTTACTCTCGATCTTAGAGCCGATTTTTCCATCTCTTGGTAAATTTATCGGTAACCGTATAGGTATTTACCGTGGAAACAGTTGGTCGTGCAAAGTACGGTTAAAGTAAAATTAGATTCTATGGGAAATACCTATCAGATAAATTCACCAAGAGGTGAAAAAAGTTTAAAAGTGGCAATAAGTTTATAAGTTTTCGCAAAATATTTTAAATAAATGGGAAATGAAAAACCACATCATTCTTAATAACAGGGTCATTAGGGAATTCAAGAAAGCGAATTATCGAAACTGACCGTTTTGGGGTGGCGCAGGTACGCCCAAAGTAAAATGCTGGTTATTTTATTTTCATTAGGGATAGAAGTAGTGTGTTTAATTATACGTTATTCAAGATAGGTTCCAATATACGTCATCAATAAAACCTCGTACCTATTTTTACATTAGGTACTAATAAATTGCAGTCTTTCTTTGTCATGTTATATGTATGCAGGTAAATCATTTATAGAATATGCCACGTTCAAAACTTTAAACTGAAATTATAAATATACAATTTATTCACTTCTTATTGATGACGTGCATCGAAACCTATCTTGAATGTATAGATCGAGAATTCGAACTATACTAGGCAAATCCGTTCTCAGAAAGAACTTCTACCTGCCAAACCAAACGTTTGAGGAGTCGTAAATCAGTAGGTCATAAATAAACCGGGACCGATAATAAGCTTTTAAATTGTCTCTTCAAGGAACTAGTGTTAATATGGTTGTCTATGTATAAGAAATTTGCTATAGTACCATCTATTCAGACGTTTCGCTAAGTTCTAGACACCCTCCCGCCCTTAATCGCTAAAAGTTAACTGTTGAAAGAAAATAAAAGCCACGCAATATTTATTTTATCAATTAATTTTTTCGCTAGAGACATTAACCATGTTTTAATTTATTTTATGTGTAGGTATATACTTACAATAAATTATTTCATATACGTTTTTAAGGATAATTATTTTTTTAAATTGTTGGTTAGAATTTAAACAATACAGGGAAGAAAATGCGCTAGGTAACTAATTTATTGTTTCGACGTTAACTAATATTATAAAATATTAAAAATTAATGTCTCTTTTGTAAAATTCCACTTCGCACGGAAAATAGATCAGAATTTTGACGAAATTGATTTTTCTTGTAAGTAGTTGTAGATATTAGTATTAGAAAACATTTACTTTAGACCTCTAATACAAAAGATATACAATTATAAAAATGAATTTCGAGTTAAATACAATTTTTATTTTTGAACTAAAATTAAGCTCGGCAGTTTTTCGATCTTGATTTTTGAGAGAAACAAGAAGAGGAGAAAAACGAAACTTCTTGAATTTTTTTATTAATTACTATATGATTCCTGTGGTTTGTGGTTTTAAGCTGTCTTACAGTAAAAAAAAAACATCGCGGGAAGCATTTCTTTTGAGAAACGCTCGTTTGAATCTTCTCATAATTTCAAAATTCGCTGGAACGTCGTTGGTGATGTTTTCGAGTGCGCATTCGACTAAAAAAAAAAGCATTTCCCATAATTTTTTTGCTTATTTTGATTGTTTTAAATTTCTTCATAGTGTTCGAGATGGCGTCCTTCGGGTTCTGAGAGATAAATACTTATATGGAATATGAACAAAATTGGTTTTCGACTGATTTATTTTTGTGCGAGTCTTTTGACATTTTTGATAACAAATATAAGGTGAATTTACGAATACTTGAATCTTATGGACTCTTGATCGTTCGTAAAATCGAGGTTACGTTGAATAATTATATTTTGATATAATAAACATGCGGTAATCATAAAAATATGGTAATAATATAATAGGGAATGTTATAAAATTATTATTCTCTAACGTAAAAAATCACGAAATCCTTGGGGTAAACATGAAGTCGAATTGGCGACCCTCGTTTAAAAAAAAACGATTAGCGAATTTTAATGATTATTATATTTTCTAATTATTGTTTCCTTAGGTTGATTTCGGAAAATCGCGTTTATGTAATTTTTCTTTAAAATGACACTTTATAATGAGATCTTATTAGTCATTTTGCGATAACGTTTATGCATCGATACCATTTAAATGTGCAAACAAATGAGGTTGTTAACTAACGGTGTCGGTTATTAAGGCGGAGTTTATTTAATAAAAATTGAAGCTAATAAAATTTTATTGGGATATAATGTTTCAATAAAGTGAAACCGAGGCTTAACCGTCGATAAAAAGACGTGGAATTGATCGACCTATTTTTTTTCTCTTGCCTACATTAGGTGACAAACTTGAAAAAGTTTAATGGGTTAATTGAAAAATCGTTAGAAATCTCTCAAAATAAGCTTAAGGGAGGGTATAAATAAAACAGGTTTTCCTTACGGCTTTTGTTTATCGAGAACTGATGTGTTTTATATTCGTTTTTTTCTAAACATTTCTATAGACAATCGAGACTTTGGACGTCTGTGTCTACCTGCACAGGTGTATAATCTCTTAGCGAGGCTATTATGTATACGGACGAACAGCTTCGAATATTTTATAGTATGTAATCTGGATGTGCTAATATTTTAAAGGAATGTCTCTAAAAATTACAAGCTCACACGCTATGGTCATTACGAAATACCATTTCTAATTGTATTTGTAATTAATCGTTTTTGGCATTATTCTTTTTCAATAAAAAATAACCGATACGTATGGTATGTTTTTTTAAATTTCTTTATTTTATAAGTATGCTCAAAATTGTGTTTTTTTTAAAGGGCTACGCGCCACTTAGGGCCGCTTTTACAATTAAGCTATTTCTGCTGGATGGAAACCATTGTCTCAAGAAACGTTTCCATATGTTGCAGTTATTCTAGGAATAGTTTATGTGACGTTTATCTGGTAATTATAAAATCGGTCCTGAAATGGAAAACTAAAGACCAGTCGATCTTGATGATTTTTATACCATTCGATAGCCCATTAAACTAGTAATCCTTTCAGTGACTCTAAAAATTTTAAACTTTTGGACGTAAGGTTTTCATTTACACTTTTACATCCAAAAGTCTAAAAGTTTTAGAGTCACTGAAAGGATTACTAGTTTAATGGGCTATTCGGTAATAATATACATTTTTTTCATTATCTATCGAATGGTATAAAAATCATCAAGATCGACTGGTCTTTAGTTTTCCATTTAAGTGGTGCGTAGTCCTTTCTTTTAATTAGTTTCAATTGCTTTTTATTATACACATATTATGCAGGTAATTTTACATTTTCGATTTGATTTGACATAAAAACAATAATATTTCACACGATTTTATAGTAACGTACAATATATTCTCAAGTTAGAATAAATTTGCAGTAAAAACTTAACATATTACCAATGTACAGTAATGAATGATGTAATGAAATTCAACTATCCATAAAACAACCATAAACAGCAATAGAAATTTATTTAAAGAACGAATGCAGTCGCTATAATTAAGAAACTAAGGACTAGTTTCCTAGATTGAGCTTAATAAATAATTAAGTTGGTTTTATGGAGATAGTATACGAAAAGATTCTCTATTTCAAAGTTTGTTATTTTTAAATACCTAAGTACTGGGAGGTTATGAGTTAGATGTTTGATATTTTTAGATCACTCGGTACTTGTCCAATTAAAAAATAGGAGTAACTTATTTAAAAATATTGCGTAATTGTTTTTATAGTGATCTCAATATACTTGTTTTGTTTTCTCTTTCATAAAATAGGAATGAAATTTTTAAATAACACCCTGCAGAATTTAGGCACTTTTCTAATTGCAAAGTAAACTTAAAGTTTACTATCTGGCTTGTTAGTTCATCAAAAGTATTTTTCAGACCTGTTCTGGTGAATAATTTAAAAATAGCGCAACGTACCCAAGATTCTCGTTTTATTCGTAATCATTTTTTATTTCTTTGTAACGATAGGTAATTTTATTCGTCGGTCTTTTCTCTCAACATTGACTGGATTTTTCTTTAGATTATTCCATAAATAAAAATACAATGGATTTAAATCACGTGGAAAAAGGCGCCCAAAGCATATACTTTCAAGTCTTTTATAGCTTATTCATTAGTTTGGGCAAATATATATCTCATTATATTACCCTTTTCCAGTTTTCATCATTTTCGAAAATTGACTACCCAACATTCTGCCTTTGACCGTTATAAACGACATTCAAAGCGTTTTATCCGGGTTGCTTTACATCATAAAGAGTGTTTGAAAGAAAAATAGATAGGAGAGTAGGTTCTGCTATTTGAATTAATTTAGTAATCTCATAATTTTCAATTAATTTTCGAAAAAGGGGTTTATAGATTAACACCAATACATGTTACTAAAAAGAATCTAGAAACTTTTGTTAGGTATTCTTAATGAATAGATACGAGAATCCAGATGAAATTTGAGAAAAATAACGAAAATTGCATTTTTTTAAAATTCGTTTAAAATAAATGTAGGTGGACGTTTGGAATGCAACACGAAAAGGAACGAACGCTTTAGGCTTTATTTAGTTTTTCGCATTTAAATTTAAATTCTAAACTTGTCCAGAAATATTTATGCTGACATGTAGAGCTAATGTAAATATTTCTGTTGAAAATCGTTATTATTCTAAACGTAACAAAAGTTTAATCATCCTAATAGCTATTTATATCTATTATTGCAAACAGAACATGACACAAAACACATTAGGCAAACATCGCGATTTGTTTCAATGTAAATGGTTCGACGTTTTACTCATAAATAATAGAAATCTATATGTTCTTCCGATTCATTGCTTTATTTTAGCTCTCCTCGAGAATGCGTTTTACTTAAAACTCACTAAAACAAACGAATAACTTTAAGTAAATATAAATAAACTATAGAACGACTAGGTACTTATAAATATTCGTTTTCAAAAAATATGAGGAAGTAACTGTATTTGTTACTTATCTTATTGCTGAAAATTAAATTGTCGAGAAAGATTAGGAACAATAAAAGACGATTGATGTTTTAAGTTTGACCGATTTGCGAGAATAGTCTAATACGAAAATTCAGTAGGTACATAGTTAACGCAAATATCAGGTTGGGGAAAAAGTTTCTTCGTATTTTCGCGGTAGATGGCTTTTAAGATCGCATAACTCTGGTACTATTAATCGAATTTAGTAATATTTACATGCAAATGAAAGCTGACATATCACAGAACAAATTAACCTAAAAAATTGTGATATTTATTCACTCAGTCAAAAGTTATTGCGTTTTGAAAATGAGTGAAAATAAAGAGGAAATTAGATACATTTTGAAATTTTATTATAAAAAAGGGAAGAATGCGACTCAGGCTGCTAAAAAAATTTGTGATATTTATGGACATGATGCAGTATCAGTACGCGTTTCACAAAGTTGGTTCAAGCGTTTTCAAGCTGGAAATTTTGATATCAAAGATGCACCTCGCTGTGGTCGGCCAATCACTGAAAAAGTCGATAAAATCATGAGAAAAGTTGAGCAAGACCGACATATTAGTAGTTACGATGTTAGCAAGGAACTAAAAATCGACCACAAAACAGTTTTAAACCATTTGCAAAAGGCCGGATATAAAAAAAACTCGATGTTTGGGTGCCACATGATTTGACAGTGAAAAATTTAATGGATCGAGTTTCCATCTGCGATTCATTGCTCAAACGGAACGAAATCGAACCATTTCTGAGACGGCTCATTACGGGCGATGAAAAATGGATCACGTACGATAATAATGTACGAAAGATCGTGGTCGAAGCAAAATGAAGCTCCGCAAACGGTGGCAAAACCAGGATTGACGCCAAGAAAAGTGATGTTGTGTGTGTGGTGGGATTACAAAGGAATACTTTATTACGAGCTGCTCCCACCCGGTCAAACAATTGATTCTAATCTCTATTGTCAACAACTGGAAAGATTACGTCAAGCAATCGAGAGAAAGCGACCAGAATTGATCAATAGGAAAGGCGTTGTCTTCCATCACGACAACGCCAGACCCCACACATCTTTTGCGACCCGTCAAAAATTGAGAGAGTTTGGCTGGGAAATTTTTATGCATCCGCCATATAGTCCTGATCTTGCACCATCAGATTTTCATTTATTTCGATCTCTACAGAACTCTCTTAATGGTGTAAAGTTGATTTCAAAAGAGGTCTGTGAAAATCACTTGTCGCAATTTTTCGCTAAAAAATCACAGAAATTTTATAGTGATGGGATTATGATTTTACCTCAAAAGTGGCAAAAGGTGGTCGAACAAAATGGCACATATTTAGTTTAATAAACTTAAAAAAACTTGTTTCATTTTCGTACTAAAATACGAAGAAACTTTTTCCCCAACCTAATATAATTCCGGGAGAAAAGCAAAGCACCAATCGCCATCAATGTTCTACTAATGTTCTAAACATTTTAAAGAATAGTAGATTCGAACTAATTAGTTTAGTTTTCAAAATAAAAAAGTGTCATCCGAGCTGAACGAGGACGATAAAGATAAACGGATTAAGAAGATTAAGAAACTTTGGTGTTCAAAAATATATTACTCCTATTATTTATTTATACGTAGTTGTCCCATGGCGATATAGTGATATTTTTACTTCAATTGCTGACTTTTGTTCAAGTACAGAAACTTCATCATAATTTCTGATGGTTAATGGTCAGCGACCGAGGCCATTAAATTAAAAAAAGAAAAATTTTACATGTGCTTTTAATGACCGTTAGTCTTTCACTTAGGTGTATACAGTAGAACTCCAATTATCCGGATTAATGAATCACGGACGTGATTCGGATGTGCAGATATCCGGATAATTGTGAAATAATAATACAAGAATAAAGTATATTTGAATGGCATATTAATAAATATCTGGAGACGAAACATTTACAAAATTGTACTCACATAGAATTGCAGATTTTTAATTGAACGTGTCCAATAAAGTTTAGACTTGGATTCGGACGACTGGAGTTCTACCGTACTTAAATACAGGGTGTTTCGAGAGGAATAGTAAATATTTTAACAGGTGGTAGTATGGACCAGGTATTAGATCCGAGTTAAAAAGATCGCATGAACATATGTGTTACTAATAGTTGTTTGAATGTTACCTTACAAAAAGTAGGTAGGTACAGATAAAAAAACAAATGACTTACTTAAGTGCTACTGGTTGCATTTATTGATTATTATTTAAATGATATCAATAATTTGCGACAGTTCGAAATAAGTGTTTTTAAAAATTTCGCCACAAAATCCATTTTACGTTTCAGCTCTCTTGGCATCCTTATGTGCGGTAGCTCTTCTGAAGTCGTCTTGACGTACATTTTTGTGAGGACCGCGGCATGTAAAATGTGAGCGAACAATTCGTTTCTTGTAGATGTTAATTATTTTTTTTTAGTGAAGATTTTGTGTTTTATCCATTTCTATAGAAGACGATCTAATTGAATGAGGTCTGGAGACCTTGGTGGCCAACAAATGTGGCCACCAACATTCTGAGAATGTTACGTCATTTAATACAGACGTTATTTTCAAATAGTTTTGATATGATTAAGAGTGCGGGGTAAAATATTTTTGATTAATTGAAAGTTCTAGATTTTATACCATCTAAAGTTCCACGACCTCCAAACCGTACACCGGGTAGGCGACGGATTGGATAATTTAACACTATCGAAACACCTTGTATCTATACACTGAACTTAAGTGATTAAAAAAGTATAGGTACTTATCTTTTTTTTTACAGTTGTTAATCTCTTTAGTCAATAAAACGAAATACCTATATCTAGAAAAGTAGATTAGGTAATATCTAAATGCACGTTTAATTGTAAGTGCATTACAAGAATGTTACTTCGGCTTATATAACTAGACTAAATTAATGACTTATGATGGTGTTTCGAATCCATCCTTACAAGAGCTTAAGTATTAACTATAAATCCCATAGTTGTTGTTAATTACCACAATTATACAATATTTAACCACCTACTAATTGAATAGAGATCCACGACAAAGTGAATCAACATAAACATTGAAATAATATTATTACCGCCACCTTAATATTTTGAAAATGTAAAAATTTCAGTTTGGTATATTTTGTTGAAAATTAGGTTTTCATGCTATACGACGGTGTGCGCGGATAGCTTTGATCAACGTTAATTCAAAAGTTTGACGTTATATCGATAATTTAAAAGATCGGCAAACGCAAAGGATTTTATGGCGGCTCATTGTTTATGTATGCAGAGATTGTCCTACCAACTTTTACGAGATATATTTCAAACAATATAGTTTTGTTGCCTCCCACGTTTCAAATAACAATACAATAGCGGTCACGGTTTTACATTTGCAAACGAACCATTTGAAAATGTAACGCTTTGAGGACAATAATGGTGTCGGCTTCGTTTCGTTCCCCAAATTCGACGTCGGACCTTTTTGTAGACGTAGACAGATTACGATCAAGCCGTTTTATTAATCCGGTTCTGTTGTATATATATAAAGTTCCTAGAAAGAGCCGGGTTTTAATGTTTAACTGACGTCGCGTGTAGGTTAGAGAGACAGTTAACATGGAGCATAAAATAGCGCGGATAGTGAAGAAATCTAGGATACGTAATTGCGAAACCTTGTTTTATAGTTAGCAGAATTATAAATTATGGTGGTTTATGTATGACCATAAACATCTGGCCACGCTGTACCTTATTAATTAGGAGATCGCTTATTTTTTGAATACACGCTTTTACAAACCTGACCTACTGAAGCCACCACGCAAACGACATAATATTCTTCCTGAATTTTGTTACGACAGTCGACGACAGGTACCGAGTTTGGTGGTTTATTGCTTAAGCTATTGTCCTTTTTGCTAATAGGCTAAATATAACGATCGCGTGTGGTCTTGTATTTAAAATATTTGACACGAACAATTGCCACCACGATTTACCTACAAAAACGGATCAAACGTGGGTTGATTATTTTCGAAAGCGTTAGAACAACTTTTAGTATAGATAATAACGGACTAACGACTTTTATGGGTCATAATAAAATTAATAATTTTATTCGAAAAGTACGAAAAAATTGTACAAAAAGTGCTAAGGAATAATTGAGATTTAGGAAAACCGTTTATTTATCATTATATGCGATTAGCTGTTAAATTGGTCACTAAAAATCACAATTAATTGGTTAACGCCATTTTATATTATTGACTTTTATCGATAATTTATTAAACAAGACGCGAGGAAGCCTATTAGTTTTAGTAATTCAACATGGGTAAGCGCTACGCCTTTCGAAAAATTAAACTTCCGTTAATGTAATTAATTTTTGAATTTTGAGCTATTTTTTATTGGTCGTATTCCGAAGTCTGTAAATGGAAAATTTTCTCATCTCATAGTAAAGGCCATTCGAATTTTATTCCGATGCGCGTCATCGATAAAAGGTTTACTAGGTGATGGACGTTTCACAAAGTGGTGTCACCTCGTTTTTTTACAATACTAATAAATTGAAGTTTTCCTTTGCCGTGTGCGCAGATAAATCATCCACTTTCCAAACTTCGAACTGAATTACAAATATACTGCTGTTCTAGTTATTGTCGTATCAATGCCGTGCAATGTTACAGAATGTAACAGAGTCGATCTCTCGATTGGCATTTTAGCGCACTCACGGTTGCGGGTTCGAATCCCGCTGCAACCATGGATGTTTGTGAACGTCATAGTAACACTAATTAGAAAACCTTAAACAGAAATTCGATTGGCTAATCTACTGGAGAAACGAGTGCCTTGTGAAACAATTTCCGATATTAAACTGTTTATGCACTGCAGTCGTAGAGGGTTGTCGCGAGTTTTAATTTACCTATGTATGTAATTTTGTGACATAAATTCTGTATCATCTTTCGTAGTAAACACGCACTTTCTACACGTTTTAAAGCTTCCACAAATAATATACTCGAGAACTTATGCATAATAATGCTTCCCACGCCGCGTTTTTCAATACTAAAATAAGTATTAGTAAATGTATCCACTTTAATTGTTTTTGACAACTTGATATTTCATTCGTTATTGTTGCTTGTTCATGTATAAATTATGGTATAGGTACCATTAATATTACATGTACGTATACATTCACTTACAACAATCAATGTTGCGTTACTCAACACTGTGGTTTTGTTGATGACAAAGGTAATTACATGCTTAACCAATTGGTAACGATAATCTTTTATTACATTACACACGTTAATACCATTACTTTCTAAACGTATACATTTCTAAATTATTATAAAATAACTTATATTTGTTATTAAGTCTTGTTCTTTTAACAATAACCGATACTAAATTACTATTGCGGTTTGATTGTGGATCGAGACTAGAATTTTCACTACCTAACCCAAATTTTTGTAAAAAGCAATTAACGATAACTTTCGTGGGTAGGTTTAGATACGATAGGGTTTTTCAGAATTTTCTACTCTTTAAAGAAGGCTCAAACGAAGTTTTGCCATTTTTTAATTTAGACTTATTTTGACTTTCATAATTTATGATATACCCTGTATAATTAATATTTCATACTCCTACATTTTACTATTTGTGATAGATCCGATTTGTTGAAGTTTATATAGTTTTCAACATCTGTTGCCTTTTAAGCTTGTAAGATGTATCGTAAAAAAAGTTGATATAACTTTATATAGGGTGTTTTATTAAAAAAATGTTCAATACTTAACATTAGTAAAGGACTATTAATATTGAAGATACAATAAAATGTCGTTAAAAAAAGTTGTTCAAACAACTTAATTTCTTCTAAAGATTTTAATTTTATTTGGGAAACTTTGCTCTTGATCAAAATCAAACAATTTTAATAATTAGAAAATGAGATTTATCGACTCCGCGAGTGGAACATAATTAAAAAAAATTATTTGGAAACGTTAATTGGTCCATTATAGTTTTCTAAATGTTATTTACTCGCACACGACTTTTCTCGGCAGTTTTGTAAATTTCAATTTTTATAAAAATAATATCTGCTTAATTATATTTATTATCATATCATGCTTTAACATATTTATTCATATTTATTTTTTTAACACCTATATCTAAATAAATATGTATATTAGACAGGCAGCAAAAGTTTGAAATTTTTATTAAAAAAAAAAAAATTCTGTACCTACCTATGTTTTTGTTTGAAATTTCCAAACAATTTAATGTTGCTATTTAATCTATTCAAAATCGTAAAAAGTGAATAAATGTTTACAACTTATAAGCCGCTTATCTACCTTCGAGCAAATATCTCACGCAGTTAAGAATACCTCAATAGGTAGAAGCTTTTCAGTGCCATTTAAAAGTAAATGGAAGCTTTAACCTCTTTCAAAAATCAAAGAAAAATAAACGAGTTTATTTAAAATTTAATTAGGCGTATTTACCATTTGCCTTGCAATTACCTACTTACTTAAAAACTACAACTTGTTGTCAAAAAAAAACTGCTACATGAATAATCGTTGTGTTTTTTTATTTGTAATTTTATGCTTTGTTACGCTAATAAAAAGCTTTCTTTGTCGGCACGAATTAGTAATGCAGTACCCGAATAATAGATTTCTACCTCTGTAAGTCGTAAATTTCCACGAAACTTGTTCTTCTTAAAATTTATCTCGATAGCCCGTAATTTGAATAAAGACGCATTTCGTCTTTGTGGATTGTACGTAACATCAGACGCTACTATTGTAATATTATCAAGTTCGCGTTCCATCACAACGTGCCTTCGATCAGGTGCTATTCAATTAAGGGGTGCTATGTTGTGGTATCCCGAAATCCCGGAGCCTTTACAGGTGTTTAAAGGTGAGCGGGGGAGACTCACCTGAACAGGTTACAGGTAGCGGCCGATAGCCCGCCAGTGTATCGAGTGCTTCGAAAGAGAGTGTGTGTGTGTGTGTATGTTCTTGGTGTAATGTCCGGAAAATGGCCGAACACGATTCCTAGCCCTAATCACGCAAGATGGCTACTTTAGGGCTTTCTAAGGTATTCATTCTGGACAAGTATTTCACCGAACTTCAAAAATTTTGGGAGACCGAAAAGAAGTTGCAAGGTGCGTTTGTTTACCTCTACTTGGCGGCAGTAACATTCGGCGGTTTTGTTTTTCATTTTTTATTTTTTAAACGTGCGCCTTTAGGGTGGTTGCCTGATGGTTAGGCGTATGTTGTTAGGTGGCGATGGTAACGTAAAAAGCGGATAATTTGGTTTTGAAAAACAAGTCGGTAACTTTAAATCATGTCGGAGTTATTGAACTGTGTCAAATTATTATATTAAATTGTATTACTCAGCAAAGAATAGAAAAGGTCATCGATGAGGTTGTAGCGGCTTTTATTCTCCCATGGGAACAACTTTTTCTTGGTTATTACTATTCGAATCGCTTCCTCGTTTTAGCGGTAGTTAATCGATGCAAATTGCTTTAAATAATTATTTCGTAATAAATAATTGACAGATAATGCTTTATGATAATAAATAAACATTTTAATAAAAATAATCGCGTTGGGAATAAGCTATTTAAGCTATATAAGCTATAGCAAATAAATGACGTACTACCTAATGTTTTTTTTTAAAACAATTTTGTAATTTAGGTTCATTGATGATTTGCGTCCAATTTCCTGATTTTAATACGTAGGTGTATACTCCTATAGTTACACTCATTCAAATATTATAAAACGTTACCTAATTAACGGATTTAAAAATATAAACGTATAACTTTTACCATTTATTTTTGTAAATGCATTATGAATTTTTTTCCTATTTCCCGTGCAATTAAAGTGGTTTATTTTTTAAAAACGATCGATGTTCAAACATTTGGTGTTTACATTTATGATTCATTAAACACATCAGTTTTTAGAATAAACATCTCTGCAAATCTCGGAGACTGCGATGCTAGATTAGTCGCTAAACCCGAAGCTCACATAGGTACACAAACATTCTTTAGTAAAATATACCAAAATTGTAAAATATATTAGATTATATGTGTACCTTGTCGTATGAAAATATTATAAAGGAGGTACCAATGTCGTTCTTCAAAATTTTGCCCACAAAAGAAAAATTCTATTTTTGGTTAGGCATCTAATTTAGTCACCTGTCACTTAGGATTACGGACCGTGTACTTGAAGGGCGATTTTGGCCAAATGTTTGTTAATATCACATAAATCCTCTAACGGATTAGTGTTTAGAAGTAGGAGCCATGGGCTACTTACAACTTACACCTCTGCAATTTGTTGTAAATATAAAGGCGACCGACCTTACAGTACCTTGACCCGATAACTTAATCCAAAATCAAAATGACCCGTTTAATACTAAATGAATGAAATTTTAGAAATAAACATCGTTGTCCGTTTTAAAGAATACCCACCTACCTTCATATATCATGCCAATATTTGATATCCAAATTTCAAAAATACAGGTTATATTTTCTGTAGGTGGCTTTTGAATTTTATAAAATTAAGTTTTAATTTAGGAACGGATATTAAAAAAAAACAACATGGATATATAATTAACAAAATTTTTATGTAATTTCACGCAATATTTTACAATCCCCCAACTTAGGAAATCTGATCCAAAGATTTTAGAAATTATTAATTGTAATAATTTTATTCATATTGATTGTGAAATCGGCCGTGACTCCGTACCCTCCGGTTCTAGTAGTTTAAGGTGCAGATACTCAATTAGGTACAACTTCGGCAGTTCAGTTGTGCACCTGGAAATTTACTACCTACCATATGGCTTCTAATTCATCGTGGTCTTTTGTATTCAACTGGCAGTCATCCTCTGCACATGCTCGTTCCTTTTCCGTCTTTACCTGAATTATTTTGTTACGTTCTGTGATTGATGTCTCCCTTATTATTATTTATTTTATCATAAGGTGTTGTCTGTTGTATCGAAAATTTTTTATTAATTTTTTTTTCATGAATTTTGACGCCTTGTATTTTTACGACGCATTTTAAAGGTGGAGTTGGAGTAAAACACGGGCAGCGGTCTAAATTTAGAAAAACTGACGTTTCTCATGTAACCATACGTATTAAGCGAAAGAATTTTCATCTTTAAAAGTTCATTGAAAAAATTAACTAGGTAATCGATAAAATATCTCGAAACTCGGTATATTTCTTAGGCGAACCGAGGCCCGACTTATTACCGGGATAGAATTTTAAATTCGACAAAATTAAAACAATTATCTATGGCAATAAATTGGACCTTGATCCAATTAAAAAAAAATCCTGAGTTTACCGATTAATTTTTATAAAATTACCCGTAAAGCCGATGCCTGCGCTTTTGCTCCAATTTAAGCTTTAATTAAAAAAAAAAACGACAGAATTTAGTACTTATATTGAAAAGTATTTCGGTGTTAGGGTGCTTATCAGTGTTTAAAGTTGTTTGAAAACTATCAAAAAGATTATTTGCTAACGCCATCTACAATATGTATGTTTATTAACGCCTCCTTATTGCGCCACCTAATCCAAAAACGACAACATTTAAAAATAGAATAATGCAGTACAATACTAACATAACATAGCGAACTTTTTCGACGACGGCGACGTATAGCGGCCCTTCGATTACTTGATATATTTCTTTGATGATATTTTATATAGGTACGACTTTTTTATATAGACTTTATAAATAAATAATCAAATCTTTAGCATCTTATACAAAAAATAAGGAGTAGAATTTTAAAAATGTAATGTAATTTAATTACATACCTACATAAGTTTTACTCGTATCTACCTATATAAATTTGGGTTCGTCGCGTATGCGATCGTTAAAATCTCCAGCGATTATAGTTGTTCGGGTTGTCTATTTTGACAATAGGAAAGTTTAACGAACTAATTTAATCGTTACAGTATTGTAACGTGTTATAGATATTAATATTTATGGTATTAAAATAGGTACAACCCCTGCCTCGTAAACGAGGGTATGAAGCGCTTAATTCAAGTATTTAACTTGCGTCCTCCTAACCCAATAATGACAAAAATTTGAAAATACAATATAATAGTGAACTTTTATATCAATTTATGTAATTTTATTCTTAGTTTTTACATTTTTTAAAATTTCGACTCTGAACTATCTTTGGCTTGCTCTGTGTAGTTCGAGATTCAAAATGCACGACCTTTACCATATTTATTTGGTAATATATTTAGTGACTTTATCTAATACAACAAAACATAAAATAAATATATTTAAACAAAACATATTATTTCAAATTTTCTATATCTACCAGCGTGACAAAATTATTACAAAATATGGCGCGTTTCTTAGCTTGAATTGCATGTACTAGGTGAGAAACGCACATCGCAATATATTTTATGAAGTTACGTGTCGTAAATCGTCAACAGCAACTTTTAACTTATTATTTTAACTTTACATTCCGGAATGGGCGTAGTCGTACGACGGCAGTCAATTCCAGGTAACAATGTGTTACATTCTAGATTTTTTCGTATCACCATCAAAATGAGGCTTGAATAATTTAGCGAAGCACTCTGTTTTTTATTTAATACTTCTATTAGTAATTTTGGGCAACTTAATATTAATTTGCTAGTTTATGTTGCATTTAAAATTTTCTTTTTATCTCCGTATTTTGTGTAATCTTTCACTTTTTGTTCCTTTACCTTGACGTTTGACTATGCTTTGTATGTACACATCGGGACATGAAATGTTATTTAGGAATATTTTTGCTTCGTTTTTAACACACAATTGTACCCCTCACTTTGCTCCATACTTTACTCGAAAGAGGTTTTATTTATTACTTATATCCTGATTGTATAGCTGCATGTTGTTCGCTTCTCGAATAAGCACCATGTGGAAATCTGCATGCACAAAGCTAAATATGGTGAACGACATGCTACATTATTGTCTTTAACTTTAATTTACATATCTGTGTTTAATGGTCTGTGAAGGTTTCTTTTTTTCAATGTGTCGATAGTCCGTTAGTTATTACTTAAAATGTATTGTAGTAATGTATGTATTTTAGTAAATTAACTTATTATAGTATTATGCTTATTAATAGTTATATTATATATCGAGGGCGTAAAATAGGCGTTTATGACCCGTGGCGTGAAGATAATAGCCCAAAGCGTTAACCTCGGGCTATTACACAACGACGACTATAATCGTTAATTATTTACACCTTTTTCTTTTCACCTACGGAAGTTTTAATTAAATTATTTGGCTTAGTTAAATGTTCTAAAGGCCTTCTAGACGAATAAGCAGCTTTTTACCTTCCCAGTACTGCAAAAATACATTTATATACCAAGTGATCAGGTTATTTAATCATTTGTTTCGTTTTAGTATTAATGTACGAAGTCGACCGTTTCCATTATTGTCTCTTTCGTTATCGAATTGGAGTAAAAAAGAAGTCGTTTAAATGATTTTTCAACCAACGATTTTGCCATATACTTTCACTTTTGTGTTTTACAATGTTGCAAAGCGCAAAGGACTATAAATAAGATAATGGTCGAATAGGTAGGTAATATTAATGATCTTGTTTATCATTAAAAAGATAGATAACTCCAGTTAACTGACGAGGTAAATGTGGAATACTTACGTTACGTTGAAAACAAACTTAAAATTCGTAACGCTTCTCAATCAACGCCTTAACGGGGATGTGGAGCGCCTGCGGCAAGTATCTAAATGCGCCCCCTAACCGAAAATAGACAAAAATTTAGAAATACGATACAAAATAGAGAATTTTGATACCTATCTATTTATTTTGTTTTCGTTTTTACATTTTTTACGTTTTTCTGCCTCAAACCTAGTTGCGTCCGTGGCGGGTGTCTATTTCCTTGTTAAAATAGTTCATTCAGGTGGATATCTAAATAATAAAGAATGTAATTCACAGGTGTAAATTTATAACTAATGTTGTTAACTGTACCCAAAGGTAATCAAATCGTTTTACATCGCGAGCACCTCAATCCAAAATTATCTTCAATAACATCGCCCGATTCCAGTAGGTTAACAACTTAATTTTTGGTTTTTCCAAAAAACAAAAACAGTTCTCTTGGCACTTATTTCGTGGCAAGTAAAAGTGAGCCACTAAAGTATTTAAATGTAGGTATGTTGTCGGGGTTAATGATATTTTGTATGACACGAAACGGTGAATTTTGAAATTTTTATAGATTTTAAAATAAATACCTAATCAATCTTTATCATCTTATACAAAAATAAGGTGTAGAATTGTTATGATGTTTTGTTGTATTTACAATAATTAAATAGATACATAGGTTATATACATACATAAGTGTTACTCGCATATTTTTCGGGTTCGTCGCTTACGCGATCGTTGAAATCTTCAACGATAATAGTTGTTTCAGTTGTTTATTTTGATAACACCAGGAAAGTTTAACTAAATAATTTAATAATTTCAGTATTACAGCGTGTTACAGATCTTAATAGTTATTTATGGTGTTAAAATTAAACGAAGCGATGAAGCGTATCTGGTAATTGTCTAACTTGCACCCCCTTAACCCAAAAATAGCTAATTTATAAATAGGTAGATATATATTTTTTACATTATTACGTTTTTCCTCTTCAAACCTAGTTGCACCCGTGGCGGGCGCCTCTTTTTTTCAGGAGGGCGTGGGCCCTCCTTACGGCGTTGTCCTCAACATGCATGGTGACAGAAAAGTTCCTCCACGATTTCAAAATAAAAAAAAACTAAAACAAACGAACTAAACATTAATTTTGAAAATCAGAACGTAAAGTGTAGTTTTTTCGAGTTTTTTTAATGACATTGCATCCGACAAATGACGTCCTTTTTAGCGTTTTCATGATTTTATTTAAAGTTTCTCGAGGTAACTATTTTTTGTTAGTTTGGTTTGTTGACCAATTTCGTTCGAATATCCCCAAAGAAAAATGTCGAATGTTGCGAGATTCGGGGATCTGAAGCGCATCCCGGAAGTCTTGAAAGTTCAGTTCTTGCACCAACTAAATTTTATGTTGAAGTGGGTATGTGAAGATCTTTTTTTTTAATGAGTCGTAGCGAATATCTGTTTATGCCTAATTGGAAAAGCCGCCTAGATATTTATACACGCTGGATATTTTCAAAGTGATCTCGCTGTTTATAGCCTACCTTGTGTTCTAGCGTCTTTAACTGACTCAGTCTCTTCAAATTTAGAAACCAATTGCAATTATGATGAGATTTTTATGTTAAATAATCTTCGATATTGTCGTTGAGTCGAAACAATACCTCTTTCGTTTTCCAAGTAAATTGTAACGATTTTAATTTTCCCTTGAAACGTATATCGTTCCATTTTCAAAACTTCTTCAAAGATCAGAAAGAGTGCGATAATTAAAATAAAAAAATTATTATTGCTCTACATGATAGATAAAAATAATTTATTTGAAATGTTTATAACAGGACACTTATATATCTTTACTTTCATGTATCTAAGTATCTTCGATACTTATTGGATTATGATTTGTAAATTAATCTATTGTTTTCTATACTTACGTACCTATGTATATCTGAATATGTAAGTAACGTAGTATGGTAACGTAGTTTACAAACCTTTTTATCGTGTTTATTTTGGATTATCCTATCGAAATTCAATCTTTATATATTTCACTAGCATTCGAAACAAATATCGCGTTCTTCGCAAACGTAAATGTCTTCAACTAATGCAGATATCTTATTGTTTAAGATGTAATCTATTAGGATCGATGTCCTCTTGCACTACTTGCAAACTGGTTGATGTCTTTGTTTCTTGAAAACGGATTTGTATATCGTAGTATCGTAGAAAATATTACATTTTAGCTGTTGTAAAATTTAAGTTTTTTTTTTAAATCGGTATTTATCTCTGAAACACAAGTTTTTGGCACAAGAATAACCTGGTGAAGTATTATGCAATAAAGTTGGGACACTCCGTATATTAAAAACACTTTAATTTAATTTGTGATTTTTCAATTTTTCTTGCAGTTCACTTGTTTTTCGTTTCTTCAACAATCTACCTTTTATTGTTTTACTTAATAAATTAGATTACCTAAACATATTTATTTATTAAATCGAATTTGTCCCTTTATAATCTGCAGGTAATAAATTAAAATCACACGGCCGAAAAGGGGTAGTAAATGATAAATCAGATGAGTAGGTACCCTATCTAAATTTAGGATTTTTATTTTTTGACACCTTTCTATAAATTTAATCGAAATCTTAATTTTAAGCAAAGTCGATTGCTTGCAGTGGATATTGGGCGGTTCGTGAAGACACTTTAAGATATTTCGAAATTCTTGGTCTTAATTTGTTAAATTTTGAAAAATCGAATAACGATAAATATATAGTTGGTAAATCACTTAATTCCAACCATAAGAAGCGGTTTTAGCAAGGAACGTTTTTTTTAAATGGTCAAGTTACGAATTTAAGTCACTTCCGGGAACACGCGGCTCTTCTAATTTATGAGACTACAGTTATATTAATTGTGTACATGTAAATGTGTCCAACTAATGTTAATTCATGTAAAGTGCGGTTAATTCCAAGATGGCCGGTATTCGTAGAAGTATTTGTAGAAACTCAAATTTGTGCTGTTTGTCATGCACAGTTAGTAATTATCCTTAGTTCACTTTTTTTGTATCATTATGTAAGGCTATTTAATTTTTATTCGCATGATTACCACATAAACAAAATTATTACACGATTTACACGGTCTCTAATTGTGAAGATGCGTTATTTCAAGATGTTATTTTTTAATTTCGATTTAACAACGGATAGAAGATTAAGTTGATGTATAATTTATTGCGCGGCATCGTTTGTAAAATTAATGTCACGATTGAAACTTGTTTCGCTCATTCAGCTCTGTGTTTGAACTTGATTCGTGACTAGTAGTACACGAGCAGGTTCAATTATAATGCGCATACTTAATGCAATTTACTGCAAAAATTGTAAAACGAAAATGACCTTGCGCCATCGACGTAGATGGTTAAATTTGCGTAAGTTGTAGAATGCGAATAGTTCGAAAAACGACGCTTTAGTTCTCGGGGTCTCCCGGGAGCAATCTGCCGACATTTCGGGACGTGTTTCTTAAGTAATTTCAAGGAAAAAAAGTCACATCGACGCAGGTCCCATTCGGAAAAGTTATCGAATTACGGCTTGTTTAAAACAATAAAAATCACTAAGCAATTTATTATTTTCAAAGTTCGCCCCCCTTACGATTGCGCGATCGAGATACGCACAATTTTTAATGTTTTGTCTTTTCTTTAACAAGGCCTAAGTCGATGTAACTTTTTTCGCTTAAAATTACTTAAGAAACGCGTCCCTAAAGTTTCGGCAAATCACTCCCGGAAAGTATTTCAAACATAAATGATCGACGTGCGGATTATCAATGTTGTGGACTATCGGTGCATTTCCATTTTGAATTAAACTGTACCATAGAAACGAAATTCACGTCGGGATAATCGATAGTATGCAGTTATATAAATTCGCGGTTATCCGCTCTTCTCAAATCCGCGACTTAACTATCAGCGTGGTGGAGGTATCAAATCTCTCCGTGTAACTGTATATTGTTGACGCAATATTACAACACCTATAATAACTCATACCCGATATAGGTTAAGCTAATACGGAATTTTTTTAGCGACTATAATTTTATCTTGATCTATTTACTTGATTTTATAACATAATTGTATGCTTTTAAATTATAAATATGAAAAAGTAAGCTGTACGGCTTTGATATCGTTCGTCTACCGCCTATTAAATCTTAATAGCATTACTACCGTTTTATAACAACCTATAATATGCATCTAATTATTTAAATGGTTTCTTTAAATATAAGCTGTGCAAAAACAAAATTAGTTTGTCATTCTTATATCAATTGCACAATAATGTATCTATTAATTCTATTTATGGCGACTAAGAACAAAATTGGTTTCATTGGGTAAACTTGAAATTGTTGGCATCTAAAATAGTAGTGCACGTTAATTTTAATGTCGAGTATCAAAATTTTAGGGCGCGGTATGGCAATTTCGTATAATTAATATTAAACGTTACATGACTTGTCAAGGATCCCGTTTGTGCGCATAATTTAATTTATTTCAAGATTAACAATGAGAGAGTTTGATATACTCGTACGTAAACTTTTCGGCGAAATATATGTAATGCAGATATTTCCGCTTGTATAGTATATCTTTCTTATTCTTTATTAGTCAAAGGAATGATGTATTTACATAGTTACTCGAAAACAACAATATTTGTTTTTACCGTTAAATGTATGATTCACGCAGAAACTCGTACCTAATTAAATTTTTCAAAATACTTAGTAGATTTTACATGGGATTTGTTCTCTTTCTTTGTTTTTTGAGTTTCTTTGTACGTTTATTTTTAATAGATACAACCCGTTAATTTAATTGAACGGGATCGACAACGCAGATCAGATATTGTATATTACCTATACAATACCCTTACGTTCTACGCGAAAAAATCTCCGAAACCATCAATTTATGGTGAGTTTTTCATTCGTGTTTTACAACTATTTTAACGTCTTTAACCGCAGTTGTATAATAAAAATGAAGTTGGGCTTAACGCGACGTTTCAGTATACGGCATAAAGTTGAAGAACATAAATGATTCTTTATGATCTTATCATAAATTTCGACATCCAGAAAACGATTTGTTGTGTTGTAAAAATTGTTAAAACTTGCACTTGTCTGTTTTAATCGATTAGCGTTTGTTCGAGTTCATCTAACTAGATGTTATAAAATCTACGATTTATTTATATTTCCAAAAACTTAACGTAATGGGTAATATAGCGATTTGCACATAATTACCTTTTTACCAAAATTGCTGCTAAATTATTATTTATTTAAGTACTGTTTTATTATAAGTTATTGAAGAATTAAAACAATGCGGTGTAAATTAATTGTATAGGTAATCTTGAAAATTTTGATTCGATATGGCTTTAAACGAAACTTAAAGTGCGATTAAGATTAAATTGCAAAAAAATCAATAACCGGAGACCTTAAATCTTTATTTAAACGTATAGGTACGTATGGCAGCTAAAATTGTCGTAAGATTTGTTATCAGCATCATTTTTCAACGGTAAAGCGTGACTTTTTCTGATTTCACGCATTTGTCTAAAATTGGCTTTCCTCGGGCTCGATTAATATGTAGTAATACGGTAGTTACCGCTTATTAGAATCGCGTTGGTACAACGGCGTTTTTAAGTCAATTAAGCCTATATAAAAGGATTTATAGACTTTATAGAGAATATGTAAGTAATAATAGGATTTTTGTATTATCAGAAATGATTGATTATCTACATAATTGCTAGGTAATATTTTTCTTTTTATCGTTTACACTTTAATTTTTTATTTTCAAATTTTTCCAGTATTTATTGTTGCAGTACGATTTTCAAAACAATAACAACTTATTTTATAATATTAGTCCAGTAAAATTAGACCACGAAAGGGGAAAATTATTAAAAAATTATTAACAAACTAGATTTTTGCGAGGATCATTATTTTTATGTACGAACTAAACCTCAAAAGTCCCCTTGGTTAGCATGCCCGCAAAAATTGCTATACAGGGTGCGCCAAAAGTTCTGCAACTTTTAAAATTGCCATATTTTCTCGAAAACTCAACGGATTTATGCGAAATTTGGTGTAAACAATGGAAACAACATGTAGTTTACACAATTACAAGTGTTCGAAATGGCCGCCTTCAGCTTCGATGCAGGCCTCCAAACGGGTCTTGAAATTTTTCGCGATTTTCGCAAGGGTCTTCTGGTCCAAATCGTCCCATGCTTTCTGTAGAGCGCACTTCAGGGACTCCACATTGGCGTGTTTTGTAGCGCACGCCTTGCTCTTCAAGATACTCCAAACCGAGAAAACGAGCGGATTCAAATCGGGGGAGTTTGAAGGCCAAAATGATTTGTCCCAAAACGCAGGACAAATCTCCGCACAGAGAGCTATCGTCGATTTCGATCCGTGGGACTGGGCCCAATCTTGTTGGAAGATCCAGTTGCCGTCCGGGAAGTGCTTCTGGGCGAAAGGAACCACTTTAGCCTTCAAAACAGCGTTCTGGTACACTTCGGAGTTGATCTTGACGCCTTTTTCCAGGAAGATCAGTTTCGTTTTGGCTTTTGCGGTGATTCCGGCCCAAACCATCACGAAATCCTTGCTGAAGTGGCTTCTTTCGATGTTCACAGCTCGAGGAGTTCCTTTTGGTAGCAGTATGCGATCGTTCTGGCGATTATGGACGGGTTCCAGGTTGAAAAGCTTCTCATCTAAAAAGAGAATTTTCTGGCAACCTCGACTTGCGACCACGGCCAACATCCTCTTGCAGTTTTCAAGCCGTTTCTCCTTCATTTTGTCGGTCAAAACGTGAGCAGCGATCTTCCTGTGAGAGACGAGCTTCAGATCTTCCTTCACAATCCGCCGCACGCTCCCATCGCCAATTTTCAGCTCTTTTGCTATCTTCCTAAGAGATCGTTCCGGATTTCGCTTCACTCGGCATCGAATTCGATTCTTTATAGCTTTTGTACGCACTTCGACGGGTCTTCCGATTCGAGGACGATCTGCAACACTTCCAGTTTCCTTGTAACGCATCAGGACCCGCGACGCATATTTCTTCAACTTCAGGGTTCTGGAAATCCGGCAATTCTTCCATCCCTGCTTGTGTAACGAAACGACGGCGTGGCGAGCTTTTTCGGAGACCATGGCAAACTTCAAAAATGGAAGCGGATCGACTGGAATAACAGATAAACAGCATGAATACGACTGAAATAACATGTTCAAACGAAGAAAGCGCGAAAATTGACACACAACGAAGAAAAATCGACGAATTGAAAAAAGTTGCAGAACTTTTGGCGCACCCTGTAGATAGGGCAAAAGGAGGTAAAATTCAGTTTTTTGCGATGATTTTGGAAATTATCAGTTTTTCAAGAAAAAGTTTATTATCAAAATTGTAACTCGTAAAATTTGCTACAAAAAAGGCGCTTGATTTTTTTTCGTATCGTTTAATCGTTTTCGAGTAAACCGTGTGACAAATTGGCAATGTTTGTAGTTTGTAGAAGGGAATCGACGGAAATTAGTTTTAACGAAACAAATCACCTACATTGAAAAATATAAAAACGAATTTGGTTTTCATAGTTTAAATCATATTTAAACGGCTAATTATAATTAACCAGTTGTTGTTTAAAGAAGCGTTTGCTATAGGTATCTACGTTGTATTATAATATAATATAAAATTTTAATATCTATTTTATTGTAAAATAAAATTAGAATTCGTTTTAAAATGAGTTGTTTTGTTGAAAATTGATAACGCGCTCGTCACCCATTTTCGTAAGTTATACCTATTGCTGTAGATTATGATAAGTGGCAAGGGCATCTACACGATAAAAGAAACTTGTTAGTATGCAACATGGGTTTTTATATTTTTATATGATTCATGATAGTACAATTGCACTTGTGGTTAAAATGAATAACTTTCTATCAGTTATACGGGATATTTCGAAGTGCGCGTTACTATGTTAGTGGATTTCGGTCTTTTATGCCTTTTTGTGTGTAAATTAACAATTAATTTAAAGATTTGGCTTTACGAGATGTATGTTACAAACAAAAGGTCAGTAAATTTTAAACATTGTAATTTAGGAGTAGTCGTCAAGGTCGTTCATAAAATGCATTCTATTTGTTTTAATTTAGTACACGATAAGCAAATAAAGGCGAATAAAATGTCAGGTATTCAATATTAAAATTATTTTATCATAACAAATTAAGTAAAACATTAATTATCAAAATATAGGTACCTATTAATGTATATTGATATAAAGTATGTTAAAAAGGGTCGTCATCGATATCTACTGTTTTAAATAGCAATTCCAACTTTTTGGTTAGAATTCGAAAGGACTTTTATGCTGAATTTAGCAATATATGCACAATATGATGCAATTCGTTGGGTTTATTGAACCCACTGTTCAAACTATTTCCTAGTTTTTTCAAGGCGCCGTATGTCAAATTTTAACAAGTACGCCCTGAAATTACGAATAATTTTGTAAAAATAACAATTTTAATCGCGGCGTTCCTGTGAGGAAATCGCGACTACCCGGGGTGCACACTTTGGGAACCACGGACAGTAAACATTCATTAAAAAAAAGGAAATTATTTCAGATTTCATAAAAGTAACAGTTTGAAAAAAATACGTACCGTCAAACGAAGTCAGAATGGTCAAAATCGAGTCTTTTTGTTTATCATTCCGACACCATTTTTTAAATCTTATTTGAATTTTAGAGTGATGTTGCATAAGTCTTGATAAATTTATTCCTGTACTAACTGTAAAACTTAAACAGAACAAAATGTTTAGAACAACATGGGCAATTATGAAATTGAAGTTTCTCCGGATTCTTCTTCTTCTCTAAATATCGACGATCCCCATCTTCTTTGTTCAACGGGAGCTGTCGATACTTTAACGGCGTCTTCATTTCTCACCAGATGGTGGCGGAACAGGCCACCGAAATATTGGGATTGAAGGTAGAAAAGCCAGGTGGGTCGCCGCTTTTGGCTGTCCAAGATATGTGGAGGGAGCGAGTGCGGGCCACATATCGCACTCTAGTGGCCGGAAAGATCTTGGTGACGTTATAACTTTGGATGGTACAGAGTACGGGAGAACCAAAAGGTGTGAAGCACCTGGAAATGGTTACATCCACTTATCCATGTAATAAAAAATTAATAATTATGACGGATGGAAACTGGTAAGACAAAAAATGTAATACTCTTCTTTCCAAAGAATTTAACTGTAGTCATAAATGTCCCCACGACCAGTTTTTTTTTCAATTTCGTCATGGATTTCGGCATTAAGAACTTGTCTCTTGGTCATTCTCACCTCGAAATTTTCTCAAATTTGACAAAATTAGTTTTAACTAAAATTGGCAAGTAAATATAAAAACGAAAACTTAGTAACCTAATCATTTATGCCCTTAATATCAGAAGTTTCGCCAACAAACCAAAATTATACCAAAATAGGTACTTGGGCTTTATAATTTTTTTTCACGCGCAAGTTTTTCGAATAAAATATTTAAACTTTGCAGATGCATTTTTAACATACTCAACTTACAAAAAAAAATGTTTGGCGAGAAAATGTTTTCTACCAAATTTACATTTAGTGCGACCATAGTCGCCCGTTCTTATCCCGTTTGACGGTATTTCAACATCATCACAAATCGGCTTATCACTTAAACACTTATCTTTCTCGTCGTCAATATAGACGAATTTGCAACTTAATTGCGACTTGACCATGTGTATCTTACGTTTTAAAATGAATTGCGAATATTTAACATTTTCAATTATAAGTAAGTACCGGAAATTAGTTGGTAATAGAAAGGTTAACCTATTCAGTTACTTCCTGGAAGATGATCTGCTTCGAACGTCTTCGGATTAAGTAATTTAATTATTAACGTTAATTGATTTGGAATTAAAGCTCGATTGCAAAATGTACATTGATTGTAAACAATTTTTGACTAATTTTTGACGTGACGGTGCAATAGTCGAACGTCTAAAACCTGTGAGTGCTTTGTTCTGTGGATTAAACCAATACAAACGATACGTTGTTTAAATTTTTATGCAGAAGACATAAGATTGCTTTTCGTTTTTATCGTATTTGCGAATTAACCTCAATTTCGGATTACCCAGAAGAAACTGGAAGGTTAACCAGGTGACGCAGCACCTATGTAATAGGTAATATACGCATTGTCCAAATTAATTTTTTTAAAATTTTTATGGTAAATTGCATTTTAGGCTGTTTAGAGTTTTAAACCGTAAAATATATAAATATAGGTATTTAATCTACTTTATCGTCGTTACAGCTTGTAAATGTAATAGTTCGTTTACACGAATACATCATTTTGAACTTTTAGCGCTAACCTTAAAATACAATTCACACACTCGCGGAGCTAACTTTCACCACCCGCTAGGTAAAAGCTGGTTGTCGGTTAATTAAAAATATATCTCCTTGAATTAAAGTTGTCAATACACGCCTCGTTTAGTTCTAAGTATCTACGCTTTGATAATAAATATCCGGCGAGTGATTTAGGTACTTGTTCCAGACGGTGCGCGGTGCTAGTCTTTCAAATACGTTGAAAATTATAGCCTGTATCGCGATAATGGTAAATTGTTGTTTTTCACTTCGTCACTTTGTTTATGGAATTCGTTGGCAGCTGTTATTAATTATCCAGGATAGTTTATTTATCGTTTCGATGTTTTGTGGTTTTTTCGTAGGGATATTGCTTAACGTTACTGTTCTCGAAATTACGTGGTGTTAGGTGCGTAATTTATTATTGAAGTGGATAACCGATAGGTTGTCGGTATATTTGCCATCACGAATACCATCAGTAAGAGCTAAACGTCGAGGGTTTTTCTTTTGGTATATTATTTGAGTTATCCGTACGTACGAAACATTCTTAGGCGGCAATACCTAAAGGCAGCTTTGCACTGATGCATCTAGCTTTTTAATCTTATCAATAGTGATGCCAAGTCTTTATTTCACGTATTTACATGGGATCGTTATCGCGAATATGTATTTTGAATATATTTTAAAAATCCTTCAAGTTTTTCAACTTCATTTCCAGGTGCGGGCTAACATTTTACAGATAACGTGTTAGGAACGCTTAGGTGTTGAAAACAGTTGAAAACTTGGGTATTGAGAAAAGCCACGCTCATGGGAAACTATTCGTTTCTTTTTAAGTACGGTGTTCTGTTAATTAGCAAAATTTTATTTACCATCAGTTTCTTTTTTAGTGTTTTAATTTGAAGGATAATTGTAGGTTAAGCGCAAATTTAAGTTCAATTTATTTTGCGAAGGACCAGCTGATAGTAAGTTATCATTCGTTCTTTTATTGCTCACAGTAGCGTAAAGTTCTATCATATCGTTGATGTGCGTTTGATTTTGTGCTACTAATGAACTTTCTGGCGATGGTTTTCCAATGCGGAACGATTAAATTCTTTAAAAACAAAGCAGGTCCGTATTTATTCCTATTATTCGATACAAACTTTAACCAAAAGACGTTTATCGTCCTATTGAATGGTCATTTTATACACTCCCTTTTTCCATCCCTTAAGAGCTTTCGAGTTATTTTAATTATGCCCTGTATGCTACGTGCAATGTGTCGTAATATGTGTCTTTAAATTCAGTTGTCCAGTTGAAACATAAGTTGTCACAATATAAGATTCTGGTCAATATTTCATTGCGATTTTTGTAAATGGTGTACATGCAATCGTTGGCTGTTAATGTGCCAACGCAGAGGTGCAGGCATTTACTAAAGAATGTATTTCACAAATTATTTTAAAGTAACGTAGGTACTTACAGCCTACCTATAACTTTGACCATTCAAAATAAGAAGAAAGGTAGTGTCGGTAACAGGAAAATAAAAAAAACTGCATTCTTTTAATGGTAGCACGCGACTGAATATTTGTCCGCCATGTTAAAATACAAGCGGTTTACGTGCGACTTAAGGTTCATTACGTGCATGCCATGACAATATTTATTTACACGTAGTCCTGATTGAATTATAAACGGGAAGAAATATTTCGTTTCGGCAAGCTGCACCTATTTATTAGGACTTTTACAACAAATAGTCACGTATTAGAAATTAACATATTAATCAATGTAAAAATATGTTATTCATGAAAGGTATAATTCACTTAAACGCTCCATCCTACTCCATATGTAAATTGTACCTGCAATAATTAATGCGCCGAACGAGTAGGTAAATTGAACAATGAATGGACAACAACTTACTCTGTGTGCTTACATACAAAATTTACCGAGATTCGTCCAATAAATCCATAATAATACTGAAATTACTGGAAATTACAAAAACAAAATGTAGCGAATATAAAAAAAATGTAATTCTTGGATTGCGAAGAATTAATTGCTTTTCAATATTAATTATTCGTGATGTCGAAAAAGTGAACTCTTCGAGAGAATTTAAGATTGGTGTTATATTCGGATTTCGTGCATATAGAAATAAATTAATTAAATAACGAAAAGGAAGTTTTAATCTTCTATCTTTAATAGTAGGTAACTACTTATAAGCGAAAAAACTGACTCTCAATTAGGCTAAAAATCAATTTATTCGTACACTTTAGGAATTCGTCTGAAGAAGGTAGGGTACGAATTTATAATACCTTACTATGTATGAAGAATATGGCGAAGTTAGATTTTTGAATGAAATTTTATTGTTCTAAGAAGAATTTGAAATGTTTTTTTCAATACTTACCCATACCTAATAATAGTAAGTACTTATGTATATAGGTCTTTATTTCCAAAATAAAATCATCCGTTTACGTATAATTTGGCCAACTTTAATTTTAAGTACATACCTACCCGAAAAACCTTTTTTTTACCTGACGCAACATAAATAACTTTAATATCAAGAGGGGTATAATTAAAGCGAAGCCCTGAAGTTATCGTCTATTCTGTCATTTAAAGTGGCCGTTTCTTTAATATGGTACAGGTATTTTCAGTGATAAATACGTTCGAACGTATAACCGTCATCGGATGGTCACCTTGACCAAAGTGTTTTTCTTTTAGCTGCCCTGAATCACCTCGCGCACTATAATTTTACCTGCGCTTTTAACTTTCATCTGTCTATTTTCGAAACCTATCGTTGACGATGGGATTCTTCGTTAAACTATCGGGCGCTTGAAATGGTTGAATGTTTAGGTAAACGGCGATGGGCGAAAAATTAGATACGATTTCGTTGATGGTCGCGTAAGACCACCAATATGAAATTTTCTTCGACCGCGTAACAAAATGAGAAACTTGACGAAACATTTAAATTAGGTAGTCAATAACCCGCCTAGAGACTTGTACAGAATATTATTTACCATATTTTAAGTTATTTTTAAAAATTGTTTCGAATATCATGGTTCATTATGTTGAAATATTACCCATTATATCGTTGAAACCACAAGCGTTTTAAATTTAATTCATCCGTTTCGTGCGTTGCAAAAAAAATGTTGAATTATTTTGCAGCATCTAGACGTTTAAGCGAAATTAAGGTTATTAAAATTTTGATTGGTAAAAAAAATTGTAAAAATTTCTAACAATAAGTAAAAGGCGAAAACATTTAACTATACCAAAACAATTACATAGACTAGATTGTATAATTTACAAAACAATCTTGAGTTGTGAGAAAACAAGAATTTACTTTTTTCCCTTCTTTGCCACTTTAATTGCGACCGCTTCAAAAGTTGCTATCGGCATTCGCATGTTGTATTGGACTCAATACGGAAAGCAAACAAATGCACAAATAGGTACTGTCAACGAGTTTTACGGCATTTGTTACACAACCGGTAAATATCTCGGGCAGTCGATCAAGGGTCGCATTCCATATAAACGCCCATACATTTAGTTTCACTAGATTTTTCAGATATTTTATAAATTATGCTTATATTTTGAAATCCTAACATGAATTTTTCATAGATTTTAAATTAAATTAAATTTTTTTTTATAATTCTATAGGGCGAACATAAACACGGAAAAACGCGGTTTTGAAGATAATTTTATGGGGTTAGTTTTTAATCATTAATTATAGCAATTACTATATAGAAGTGATCATTGAAGCAATTGTTATGGTCACAGAGTTAAACTTGCGATCGAAAAACGGTCCCATGTAGTTTATGTTAATGTTTTTCAATTTAACTATTATACATTTTTAGGACTATGCTCGCGAGTCCATCCTAACTTCTCAACTTTTTTTAATTTAAGCTGGTTGAAAATGAATTATTCGTTATAGGATGTTATTCTGATGAATATCGTATATTGCTAAAATAGTTGCTGAACAAGGGAAACAGTTGATATCGACAAACAGAAATTTTAAATTTTCGCGAAATTTCGAATTTTGTAGTTCATAATTTTGGCAAAATTTTTACCCTACTTAAATTGTTTAGAACAGGTCCGGATCAATCAGAAAATTAGTTTTTTATGTATAACAAAGCAAGAAATTTCGAACTACCCGCGTTTCCGTCGATTTAAATTTTCGCGAAATGTCGAAAAAAAGCCTTATGGTTATGGGCCTTATTAAGCCCCATGGTTTTGACAAAATTTTGAACCCACCTAAAATGTTCAGAACAGGTCCGGAATTACTAGAAAAATCGTTTTTTATGTATAACAAAGCATGAAATGACAAATTACCTGCGTTTCCGTTAATTTAAAATTTTCCCGAAATCTCGAAAAAAGCCTTATTATAATCCATGGTTTTGGCAATATAAGACCACTGATAAATACTCATTTTATCACCTGTATTTTATACGGCCCGTGTATAATAAACTGTAATTAAATCACAAGATATTTTCCAACGATGTACTTTTTCACTGACAAGCGGCAGTCCCAGTAACGTCATACTCATTTTCAAAAGTCCAATAGGTCCAGATTTTTATTTTTGTTCTGCAAAGCTGTTTCTTGTTGTAGTTGTAGACGAGCAACGCGCAGTAAACGGTGTCAAATCGAAACAGACATTAAAATTTCGTAATTTATATACCTACGCGATTACAAACAATACCACTAGATGGCGGTAGTAGCGTATTATTAATGACAGTTTTTTCTCCTAGATGCCTCTTCGTCGAACGAAGCCGTTCACTTGCAGCAGCGCCTGCGAAGCTTGAGTTCAGAATTGGTGACGTTGCGGAATCGACTGCACGTGCAGGGGGCACCCGCGAGCACTCTCAAAGGAACTGCCGCAGCTCCAGCGGGAATTCCTGCGGTGCAGCCTGCAATTCCGCCTCGCGCTGCACCAGTTCTTGCCACGCCGGTGGTCCCGATACCAGAGCCGCGCTTCCATTTGCCCACTGCCGGTGCGAATCTCGAGGATCTCATTCATTTACAGGGCCCCTAACAGAAGATGCAGTCATGAAGTGCCTTCAGGCGCGGTTCGCCGCTTCCAATTTCTATGTGAGTGTTGGTCATTGAACAGAGATGACCTTGGGCAGCACCTGTCGCGCAGCCTGCGGCCGGCCCTGTTCACGCCTGACCGTGAACTTGCCAACAAAACCACGACTGCTAGCTGCATTTACATACCATTCCTTTAAAGTCTGTTAATTATAACACATGCGGTACCGACTCCCGTATCTCGTGCGGTCTCATACTTTTTTTATCATTAATTTTTACAACCGCTTGCATAATGGCTTCGCAACGTTCATTAATCAAATCGCGAATTTTAAGACAACGTCTCGAAACGTTCGCTTATAAGGATTTTTTCTTTGAATAGACCAACGTGGGTCCGATCCTTCTTTGTGTGAACCCATACAGAGATGTCGGCAATCCTCTTACGTTGAACAGTACCAGAAATCTGCCCTTAAGTTCCCAATTGAATAGGGTGGTCCAGGAAGCCGTTCGACAGCAATCCGAAACGGGTTACCCTCAGGCCATCATCTTGTCTGGTAAATAACACCGCGAAGTCGGTACGTCCTATACAATAACCTTCGATGTATTTCTTTCAGGGACGAGCGGATCGGGCAAGAGTCATGCCTCTATGTTATTATTGCGACAACTTTTTGCGGTTGCCGGTGGCGGGCCCGAAACCGACGCTTTTAAACATCTAGCTGCCGCTTTCACGGTGCTGCGTTCTTTAGGTTCGGCAAAGACTGCGACCAATTCTGAATCGAGCAGAATTGTGCGTACACATAATCTAAGCAGAGATTCATTCTAATGTCGACACATTTCAGGGCCAATTTATCGAAGTACAAGTTACAGACGGTGCTCTTTATCGCACCAAAATTCACTGTTACTTTTTGGATCAAACGCGCGTCATACGACCGTTGCCCGGCGAAAAAAATTATCACATATTTTATCAGATACTCGCCGGTTTGTCCGGCGAAGAACGTGCCAAATTAAATTTAGAAGGGTGCTCTCCGTCGACACTAAAATATCTACAACACGGCGATATCAGGCAGGACGTGACCGAAGATTCTTCACGGTATTTGGCGATTTTTCATTTCTGTAATTTCTGATCGTCATTTGTTTTACGATTGCAGGTTTCAAGCGTGGAAGACTTGCTTGGGCGTTTTGGGCATACCTTTTTTGGATGTCGTAAGAGTTTTGGCGGCAGTATTATTGTTGGGGAACGTGCGATTTGTCGACGGAAAGGGCTTAGAGGTTGACGTTAAAGGTGAATCGGAGTTGAACGCCGTGGCGGGTCTTTTGGGCGTTTCTGGAGCGGCTTTGTTTAGGGGCCTTACGACGCGCACCCATAATGCTAGAGGGCAACTGGTCAAATCTGTTTGTGACGCTAACATGTCCAATATGACCAGGGATTCTTTAGCGAAAGCTTTGTATTGTCGTACCGTTGCGACCATCGTTCGTAGAGCGAACAGTTTAAAACGATTAGGATCGACGTTGGGCACCTTAAGCTCCGATTCTAACGAATCGGTTCATAATCAGGCAGAGATTGCTAGCCAGCACGCTTCAACGTTGGGGGGCGGTACGAATGCCGGTAGTAAATCGATGGCGGCGTTGAATAACGCCGTACGACACGCCACCGATGGATTCATCGGTATTTTGGATATGTTCGGTTTCGAGGACCCCAAACCAAGCCAGTTAGAGCATCTGTGCATCAATCTTTGTGCGGAAACGATGCAGCATTTTTACAACACCCACATCTTCAAATCTAGCATAGAATCTTGTCGTGACGAAGGCATTAATTGCGAAGTAGAGGTTGATTATGTCGATAACGTCCCCTGCATCGATTTAATATCGTCGCTGAGAACGGGCCTACTGAGCATGTTGGACGTCGAGTGTTCTATTAGAGGCACGGCCGAGTCGTACGTTTCAAAAATGAAAGTTCAGCACAAACACAATTTACGGTTGTTCGATCCGAAATCGTTGGAGACGCGACTCTTCGGAATACAACATTTTGCCGGACGCGTTATATACGACGCGAGCGACTTTTTGGATACAAATAAAGACGTGGTGCCGGACGATCTCGTTGCAGTCTTCTACAAGCATAATTGTAATTTCGGTTTTGCGACCCATCTGTTTGGTAGCGAACTGAAAGCCTTATATTCGGTCGAAAACGTTCCGCGGGGCGTTAGTTTTAGAATATCGCCAACATCTCACACCGATTTACTGAACGGTGACGAGCCGGTTTCTACGCTGACGCAAGATTTTCATACACGACTCGATAATTTATTAAGAACTCTTGTTCACGCGAGACCCCATTTCGTGCGCTGCATCCGTAGCAATTCTCAAGAAACTTCAAATATATTCGACCGAGCTACGGTAATGCGGCAAATACGTTCCTTGCAGATTTTAGAGACAGTTAATTTGATGGCCGGAGGTTTTCCTCATCGAATGCGTTTTAAAGCTTTTAATAACAGATATCGATTACTAGCGCCGTTCGCTCGACTGCACAGGACCGAAGAAAAAGTTATCGAAGATTGTAATCTAATACTCGAACACGTCGTAGATCTCATGTCTAAACAACAAAATATACTTGTGGCGACGAGTTGGGCAACAGGAAAACGGCACATTTTTTTAAGCGAAAGCATAAGACAGCATTTGGAAAAGTTACGAAACGAAACGCGCCAAAAATCGGCAGTACTTATTCAGGCGACCTGGCGAGGTTATAGGTTTCGCTGCAGATGGGCCACTATCCGCAGGGAAAAGGAAATGCAAGCCTCTACGGTCGGTCGTCCTGCAAACACCGGTACGACAACGAGACCAAGACCTCAACCCATCGCCGGTACGCCACCTCCGGATCCTAACGAAAAATGTGATAACAAAATCATACAGCAAACTTGCAATTTATTCGGGTTGGATTTGGAAAGACCACCTCCTGTACCGCCGAGCCGTTCGTACACGGTTGCCGGAAATACAAAATTGGGCTATCCCCAAACTCGCGTTATGAAAATGTCGTACCCCGAAGATGGAGGGGGCGAGACGGCGGTGCTTTTAAAGGGAGAAACGGTACTCGTAGTCGGGGCTTCTCCCAAACGAGGACATTTGATAGTAGAGCATAAACATTGCACCCTCCATGTGCCTTTTCAGTATTTGGAATTAAAACCAAGTGTTAATATATAAGTCTTGCCATATTTTAACGTAATATGTTGTTAAACTGTTACACAGATCAGCTGTTAAAAAAAGTTCCATTCAAATGTGTTCATTGTACATTAAATCATCCATAAATCTGTATAAAATCCTACCCCATCACATAAAGTCTCCTATATTAGTATTAATTTTTGCCAATAAGACGACTGTACAAATGATTAGCTATAAGATTACGAATCATATATTTAATTGCAGAACGCAAATACAAATTTTATTGATTGTAAATCTTTTGATATGGGAATCTTTCCCATCGTTTGGAAGGCGTCAACGATCCTGGAGTTTCTTTTAGAAGGGCTAAAATTGAAATCTAAAACGATCGCGTGTTAATTTGAAACGTTAACAGGTGGGTAATTCATACGTACTTCTAAAATTAAACATGCGCCGTAAATAATAATTTGTATTATAAGTATTATTTTCGTATTAAACCACAATTTATCTATACATCCACGAGGGTTTATGGTGGTCACGCCTAAATCTTCTAAGTTTTGATTAACGCACGACAACAACGTTTTTTTGGAACAGCACGAAAACGGGACATAATCGAAACTCGACAATTGCGAATGGTCACTGCTGCAACATGAAAATTTTACGAGATAGAATCATGCCTTGGATAAAATATCGGTGGTTACTTTTTCAAGTGCCGGTTAATTTTGTACCAATCGCTGTAGGCGTTTCCTCCACAACATTGTAGCAAGTATTGTATATCGTCTATCAATGTTTTCGAAAACTGTTTCGTATGATAAGTGTACATCAACGTTACGAAATCGCTACCAAAATCGACCGTAATTGATAAAGCGAGCGTAGCAAGAACTAGCGAAGACAAATTGAACGTTCCCGATACGACAAGAGCAAGACGTTGATAACAGAGGGTGTAACCGTAAGTCCTGTCCATGTTTGGGGATCTACAACATAAGTTGGTAAAGTGCTAAATTTAATCGTAAAATTTTACTCATGGGCCGTCTTCAAACGAATGGCCGTCGGTAAACTAATAAATCCACCTATAAGTCCGACGATCGTTGATAAATGGCTATTGGTTATAGATAAAATTTCTGAAATAAAAAATACGAGGACTCCCGTAAAAATCAATTGAACAACACAGATTATAACGAGAATTGTAGAAATTGTATCAATGCGAATCATAAAATTGAATCGTTTATCATAATTGATAAGTGATTTGTCAAAGTAATTGACAGTAATGTCAAAAATTAGATTAGATATGGCCTATCCAAACCTATATGCAATTCACGTCATCAAAAAAAAGTTACTAGATTGTTTATTTGTAATTCGGTTTAAAGTTTGGAAAGTGACATATTCTATAGATGATTTATCTGCGCACATATTAGATGACATGAAGAAAGACTACAATTTATTACAACTGTCAAAATACGAGGTACAAGGTGACAGCACTGTGTGAAACGTCATCATCTAGTAACCTTTTTATTGATGTCGTGTATTGCATATATGGCCTATCCAAACCTATATGCAATTCACGTCATCAACAAAAAGTTACTAGATTGTTTATTTGTAATTCGGTTTAAAGTTTGGAAAGTGACGTATTCTATAGATGATTTACTTGCCCACATATTAGATGGTATAAAGAAAGACTACAATTTATTAGAACTGTCAAAATATGAGGTACGAAGTGGCAGCACTGTGTGAAACGTCATCATCTAGTAACCTTTTATTGATGACGTGAATTGCATATAGATTTGGACGAAGTGTAGGTTTGGACGAAGTATAGAAAAGGGTAGCACAGGTCGTTTATAAAGTCAGGGATTGGATTTTCATTACAACCTATAAATTAATGTAGTGTATATATATATATATATATATATATATATATATATATATATAAACACGTAAACGAAAACGCGTGTAATACATTATTTTATACGTGTTTTACCTGGAAATCGACATAATAAATAATCGCAAATAAATAGTTTAAAATTTTTTGTAAACTCAATGTCGGCGAATACACGCTTAATTCATTATTTTCCGTTTATTTGACGTTGAAATCGATACTTCTCGACGTACGGAGACGAAACGAAGACATTCATGTCGGGTCAAAATTTTGTCAAAATCCCTGAACTTATAATAAGGGATTTTTATCGAAAATTAATAAAAATTCGATGTCGTCGAAAACGCGTGCAATACATTATTTTATACGTGCTTTACCTGGAAATGCACATTTCTCGACGTACCGAGACCAAATAAATAGTTTAAGGGCAGGGAATTTTGCTGCTGCAAACAGGGTCTCACAACTACTGCCACACCTTGGTTATTATTGAAGATATATTGTTGAATTTCGATGCAAATAAAAGTTAAAACATGCCCCAATAGCATCTCGTATTTTAAAATTTGAAATTCGTCATTTAAGTTATAATAAAACACCTGCTAAAAATGTCTTAAAAATACCATAATTATACTAATTTATTATGAATAATGCGATGAATTTACTGGATTTTATAATACAAAACGCTTTTAACGACATCCTTAGCAATAACTACGTGTCAAAATATTTATCATTGAACCTCCAGAAAAAACGATTCGAAGGAAGTTTGATTTCCCCATATGCGCAATGTATTTTTAAATTTAGCGCCACTCACGACTTGTCAAAATTGAATTTCACCGTTAAATTTTAGTTCAGCTATTGGAATATAGTTGTTTGGTTCTAAATTTGGGTTATTACTAATCATTATTAGGTACAGAGACCTACATGTTTTTTCTAACAGTCATAAACTAAACGGAGTTCTGCTAAATCAGATCTAAAAATAGGTACTCGCATCGTGCAGTTTGTTTATTTTTAACAGCTCTTGATAGTAAATTTGTGTATCTAAGCGGATAAAACTATTTTTATAATCTGCATATTTTTTACTTTCTTATTCTTATTTTAAATATATTGTACTCCTATAATTTTGGATATTATTTGAAGGTATTAAGTTAATTTATTGACAACGTTATTACGTATTTTCATTACTTTATAACACGAGCACATCATTTAAATTGAAAATTATTTGGATTTTTAAATTTTGCAGCAAAGTTACAACGTAACTACATAATGATGTAACAATCATATACCTACTTATTTTTTATATTTGTGGGTTGGTTCCTTTCTGCAGGAAGTGGTCCAATTAAACATACAGGTAAATTACCCAGGACTAATATAATAGGAGTAGTAAATTAAAAATTTACTTGTCTTAACAATTTTAATACATACCTAATACAACATAACTTTGATTTGTTCATTTCACATAAATTACAAGTTGATAACTACCGTATATACCGTATATATATGCAGTGGATAACAACAAAGCAGGCTAGAACAAAAGAAAAAATTATTGAAAAATGTCAGTTCGTATTTTTGTTTTTACTAAGAATGAATATATTAGTTGTAATTACGTACGAAAGTAATTTATAATTATATAGAATTAAAATTTAATTAAGTTACTTAGTTTATTAAGCAACACCGGCATATAAGCCAACCCTTAAAGTAAGAAAATCGACTTTAAAATAGGAGATCGGCTTATACGGACTTTTTGTCTTGTGATCTCAATGTTACCTACTCGGGTAATTTTACAGCGGATTTTAAATTTAAATTGGCCGTTTAAAAGCCGTCCGGTGGTAGATAGTTTTTAAACTTTTGAACCCGCCCGATGGAATTTCCAAAATTTGGCTTATACGCTCCACATTAAATACCGAATTTTAGCCAAAATTTTTCTCTCGGTTTATACGCCGATTTACATATACAGTAATAGGTAGGTATACAATACATTAGTATAGTACATTATATAGCATTATTATATAGCACGAGACGTGACATTTTTTTACAAAAGTGAGTAGTTCGAGATCCCACGAATGTAAAAAATCCGTTTTGTACGAGTAATGTATACTATTTTTTCTATAATCACAGAAATTACCATTCAATACCATTTTGTAAAAATTTTTCATGTCAAAAATAACGCCCAAAAAAGTTTTAAGTAACGATATCTTTGGTATTTTATAAACAAGGTGCGCTAATGACTATTACATACTCTGTTTTTTAACCTTCCTATTATTTTGGGGTCGATTCGACCTTAAATTGATCTTTAATATGAAATTACTTGCTTATTTTTTAAAACATTTGCTTTAGATCTTTACACATTATTTGTTGATGTCAGTGAAACAGCTGTTTTAAAAAAGAATTAATTTTAGTTATTAAAATGTTTGAAATAATTTACCTGTGCGCACCAATCATCTTAGGGTCTTTAAGGCCCAAATCATTATGATAACGACATAGTTTTTTCAAAATATTAATGCAAAATTAAAGAAAAATAAAAATTTCAGTTAGAATTTAGATAACTATTTTAGAAAATTACAAGAAATGCACTTTTCATATTGTAATGAGCAAGGGAGAGCGAGCACGAAACTCACCACGTACGTAAAAACAAGCTGTAAATAATGACTAAAAAACTAGTCATAAGTAAGTTGTAAGTAGTGTTCATACAGTTACAGCATGGTTATTATCCGACGATAATATCTATAATAATAAATAAATTGCGTGGGTGCACAATATTAATTCAAATCGGAAAAAATTCGGAGAATTTCACCATTTGATAAAAGAATTGCCGGAGGACCAAATTAAAGAATACTTTCGGCTTGATAAAGATAAATTCGATCATATATTGTCACTCGTTAAAGGTGACAGAAAAACTTAACAGATTATCGCGAAAACATTTCAGTGGAGGAACGATTGGCCATTTGTTTAGGATAAGTGAATGTATTTATCAATAAACCACTATTTTATTTGTAAATTATACATTAATCAGAAATTAGGTAGGTAAGTAATTACTGTTAACAAGGGTTATAGCATGGAGGTCGTACACATATTACGTCACGCTATTTTTGATCTTTCTTTAACCCCACACCCCCCTCGCCCCCTATGTCTCTTTGTGTTTATCTCGAAATATATCGAAACGTTCAGTACCATAAATGAACAAGCTAATATAAGCTAATGTCTAATTTTGTCAGAATTCGAAAAATTTGTTTATGTTAAAATTGTTTTTATATTGGTATGAATCGACGTTACTTCGTTGTATTAAAATTTTAAATTAAAAATATTTATTTAGATATAAAATAATGTATTTTTGCATAGCTTCGATTATTGACAGCACTGCAAAACTGGTATCTTGAACTCCAAAATAGTCAGACATAGTAAGCCGAGTGGCTCCAAAACACCTACTGTATTTCTTTTCAATCTAGCACTTACTTCTATTGCGAATGCTTTACGAAAGTTCCAACAAATCATAAATGTTAAGTAGGTACCTACCTATTTCAATTATTTGGGAAAATTACCGAAGTTCCCACAGAAAAAATTATGGCCACTATAAAGTTTTAAATAAATATAAATATCTATATTATCTATATATTATGTCTATGACATTATTTATACACGATCTATACATTTATTACGATCATTTCGAGAAGTTTTAATTTTCCATTCGTACATTTTTTAATGTTTATGTAGATTTACAAATGTTAAATATATTTTTTTGTTTTTTTTTAACGGACTTAGCAACATTCAAAATATCTTTATTTATTTTTGATATTATATTTTTATACAATTCAAAAAATCTAAAGGTAACCACATCCAAAATAAAACAAACGTTAAAAAAAGACGTTAAAAGAATGGTATAAAATAATTATTGGGAATGTTGATTAATAGATTTTTGTGCTGAACATTCTTAAACTATGTAATTTGTCAGCCGATTTATCGAGTCCTGTCATAATTAGAACTACAGAGTATTTATTGTTTCATTCATGTATTCGCGGAATATTTCGTTAATCTATTCGTAGGTATTTTCATATTAGTCACTGTGTATACAACAAATATAAACCCACTTCATCAGCGATAGTGGTTTTAATTACTTCATTATGACCTTTTTATTATGCAAGTACTTTTGTACTAATTATTAAGTTAGTAAAGCTTTAATACTAGATAATAACAATTAATTTCTATGTATATTTAACTACCTAGGAAATCGGTAATAAGGAATGTTTCATTCAATCTCATTCTTCTCGCTTCAGGTACCTACAGGTTTTTGCATATTGGCAAGTAAACAAATGTATCCCTATATACAAATAGAAATGTTAAGGTAGCAAAAATTTAATAAATAGTTGAAATTGCAAATAGGTGTTATCGGAGTTTTAAAATTGCAATAATACAGATTTCTTTTCTTCTCTGCAGCTTCAGGTTTAAATCTATGATACGTAATTTAACTATTTAACAACAGGCATTTTAATATAATGTAGCGAAAGTGTGACCAACGCCCTCCCATCAGCAAGAAGTGTCCCGACACGGAAATTCTGTGGTCTTAAAATTTTTTGTAAACTCGATGTCGGCGAATACGCGCTTAATTCATTATTTTTCGTTTATTTAACGTTGAAATCGATACTTCTCGACGTACGGAGACGAAACGAAGACATTCATGTCGGATCAAAATTTTGTCAAAATCCCTGAACTAATAAGGGATTTTTATCGAAAATTAACAAAAACTCGATATCGGTGAAAACGCGTGTAATACATTATTTTATACGTGTATATATATATATATATATATCAATCAATATTTTATTTGGTACTAGAAGAAAAATATGGGAACGTCGATTATTTTTAAAGAAGTCGTTCACATTTAAGTCTAGTAGGTAGATTTCAAAACGATACGTTCATCATTATGTTTTGACAATTGATTAAATTGGTTTTATGTTTTTTCGTCGTCATTTTCGGAAAAAGGTGTTTTAGTTTAGGTAATTTTTAAATTCACAAGTGCCAAATGTTCGTTAACTTCTGAACTGGTAAACTAAAAAAAATATGAAATTACGAAAGATAAGTGCGGACAATTTAAATTTTCGAGTGGTTCCTTCTCTGGCGTTAAAAGAAAAATATTAAAATATTTAAAATATTCTTATTTTCAACGTGACGTTTCTGTCAAATAAGCTGTCTTTCGTTTTTGTTGTTTGTCACGTAAACTTCAAGGTAAGGTGTTTTAGTTTAAAAATTAAATGTCTATTTTATTCATTTTTAGATAAAATAATACATTGGAATCGGAATTAATAAATAGTGGTTATACGGCGAAAACATAATCACAAGCAGACAAAGGTGAGTCCAATAAAAGTAATTTAAATTGACACTTTAAACACAAATTACACGCTATTTAAATCAAAATAAAAAAACGTCAACGAATCTTTATAATAAATTAAGCTTTTAAATACAAAATCACAAAGCCCAAACTTTAACGTGATCAACCAATAATTCACTATCATCTCCCCAAGTTTGGCTCCACAAATCCTGCTTCCTGTAAAAGCTCAACTGCGCCTTGGGATCGTCATTATTCCATGGTTTGTCGTTTTCTTGGAAGTTAAATCCTCCCACTCCTACTCCCAAAACGATGCACATCTAAAATTCACTTATCATCATAACACACCTGCAAACTATAAGAATATATATCTATCTAACTTCCTTATCGAACGGCGCAAATTTCGAACCGCGCTTCCACTTCTGAATAGTCTCGTTTTCAACTTCGAGCTTCGCCGCTTCACCATAAAAGCCATCATCGGGCGTTTGAATGTTACCATATACCTTATCGTCGACCGATAACGTTATACTATCTGTAAACGGAGTTGTGATGATTTACGTGGTATTTATATAATGAAAGGATCTTCGTCCGTTTTACCCGGTTTCCACACCACTTTGAAGACGTGAAAATCTCGATTCCAGTGCTTTTCAGATTGTATCGTTTTGATTCCGTACGCCCTTGCCGGATTCGATTGCCCCAAAATAATTCCGCCCGACAAATTTTTGCTTAGCTCGGTATTTCCGGGAGCGAAGGCGATTCTGATCAGGCCAGAATCGTAACTGGAACCGTAAAAGTTACTCTTCGGCTTCAAATACAGTTCTGCAATTGCAAAATTATAATTGTCCGTTAAAAATATTTTAAATGGGAGTGCATCACCCGGATAAATCCAGTCGCCTTCCGGTAAACGGGCTCGTATTTCCACGACACCGTAAACGAAACAAGAGTGATCTCGGGATGATATTTGAGCCGATATCGTGGGAGGCAGGATTTGCCAGGCTCGCGGCGTTTGTACGCATTCGCTCGTACTCGGAGTGCCTGTGCAACTAATTGGGTACCATTTCGAAAAGAGTTAGAAACATTAAAATAAACCTAACGGGGGATAATTATTAGCAAGGAGTATTAACGTGTGACGCACCATTTCGTTTCGAAAAATGTTCGGGGGAATGGTGTCCTTTTTTTAAAAATGACAATTGTCATATTTACAAAATTAAAGGGGTGTTACATAAAAATTTGTCAATTACAATTTTAATTTAGTCCGTATAGTTTAAATTAACTTGAGTTTTTGAGATTTGTGCCCCCCCCCCCCCAACACAGTGCAAAGTTATGTACCTGTCGCCTAGATTTAGCTCTTCTTCTCCTGAAACATATCCGGCTCCATATTTACGTTCGAGCAACGTCGGCCTGATGTGAAGAAAGTTCTTTTTCGCGTAGATATTCTCTGGATTATTTTGGTACAACGTAAATTCGTAGTCCTAGAAAAGATTTAAATTATGGAAGGGATCCGTGAATGTATCCTCGAAGTAATTCGATTGATTTCAAATTCGGCGTAGATACAGCTTTGTCTCGTCATCAGGATCGAAATTTAATCTGGTAAATTGGTGCCGTCCAAACTCTCCGTGCCCCAAAAAATTATACGAATTTAAACAATATTTAAAATGTACAGAAACGTGTTGATCGACGTGTGTCGTAATTTAAAGTTGGGCCCGACGATGGTCACGAGTCTGAATATGGAATTTGAACTCAATCGGATCACTTTGTGGATACACAATATCGACCCCTTCGCCCCTATTTAGGGGACATCCTTTTTGTCATGTTACCGTTGTTTTACCTACAGGCTAAATTTGAAAAAAACTCGACCACTTTAACTTTAACTAATTGTTAATTTTTAGATAGATAATTATTTTAATAATATTTCGAGTTGAACAAATTACTACATATATATGTTAGATTGATGGGCTAGTTATAAATTCGAAATCTAAACGAGAATACAAAATTATGGCTTCCTTACTTCGTATTTTTGCATTGGTATTTTCGGTTTGATATTTAAATTTAAAATCGTGTTTCTTATTATGTACAAGGAACCGTAAAACGCCCGCGGAATACAAAGTTTTTAAAATGCAAATAAACGTTGTTATTCCAGCAACTGTTGATTTCATAATACCCTGCTTTTTTAACGTTGTTATCATCGCCAATTTCGGTTCTTAATCTTCTGTATTTAATATATCATTGTAATAAATTGAAGACGTTTCAAGGACTTAAATTTTATATTATTATTTTATATTATTTATTGAAAACAAAAACGTTCGTCGGCACTTTAATTTAATAAATAACACAACTTTCCACAGAAATGAATTTTAAATTGCCACCGATTTATAATCTAGGATGACTTATCATTTTCCTTTTCTTATCGCGCATTATGTGTCTTTAATCGATTGTTCTCGGAACAAATAACGCCGTTTATCGTTGTTATTACTTACCGGTTTGCCCGCAAACCTGTTTTCGATTAGCCACTTCTTTTCCGCTATTTTTCCAAAGTTATCTTGGAGAATCAATTTTCCTTTGCAACTGCGTTTTCCATTTACGATTGTTTGCGTATATTCGCACGGAGCGACTGTTTTCCTGTTCGGTCTTTTTGTAGCTTTCGTCGGTGCTTCCGTCGTCCGTCGTCGTCGTCGTGGTCGACGTGGTCGTGGTGGTTTTTTTATTGCCGCCTATTCCGAGTAGACCTAAACACCAAAAATACGATTTATAATAATCTTGTTTTTTACGTGAAAATCGAAGATCGTTTTTTGCGAAATGTTGTCATGCTCGTTAATTAATTGCTGTAACAGTAAAAATATTACCTGGAACGGACACTTGAAGTCCTTCGGGTTTGAGTATATCCAAAAGACCCCCATTAAGTTGCGCTGCTATCGCTAACGTGCTAATTAATAAAAGAAACGTACATTGTTTAACTATAACGAAATACATGTTCATAACAACGTCCGTTTAGGTTGTTTCGATTCGCGATTGTCAGCGTTAAGCGTTGTATGCTACCGAGTACACCATTAACTATCAAGATAAACCAGTTTCTGGTTTAAGATCATCAATTTCTTGTTAAAATAATTTCATACGTTTTTAGAATAATTCGATCAGCTAAAATACGTTGTTTGTATCGAAATGAGCATGAATTTGCGATGGTCCTTGAATATAATTGAGTTAAAAGTAATAACGCGTCGTTGTCTTTGTCTATTGTTTTTACATGAAATAATATAAAAATCCGATCGCGCGCAAGCCTCGGTATCGAATTATCATGCCGCATTGTAAAAAACGGAAGAAATACATTTTTTGAAAAATAACATTTACGAGGGAAATTTATAAGAAATTAAAAAAAGATTATCGCTTTTTTTTAGGTTATTTCGAAAACGGTGCTTCCTATCGAAAATTATAAAGAGACATGATCGGTAGAGAATTTTATGCCGATTCCAAAACATGTTTCACATTACCGTCTGTGTTCCGTCATTAGACAAGCTGCAATAGCTTTATTTTCTATGAAAATTCTCTAATACTTATCAATTTAAAATTATCTGGATAATCACCATCTACTGGCTTTATACCGCATAATTATAAATTTACTTTATTTTTAATTTAACCACTTAATGCACCAATTAAAAATTCAAAAGCGGACGTTTTTCCACCAATTTTTTTATTCACTATTTTCTTGAAATACAAAAGAACATTAACAAATCTTGAAAAAAAAACAAAAAATGTTGTTTTATACAAAAAAAACACTAAGGTAATTGCACCTACTTCGTTTAACCGAGTTAACTCGGGCAACAAAAACAAACTTGAAAAGAATAAAAAAAAATAGTGCAAAATAAGCTTTTAGTCAAACGTTACGACGGTATGGTAAATTTTAAAACATGGAATTACACAAAGAGGAATGTTATCGCACATATATCTTTTTAAGAAATAAGCACAACACTGTCTAACGCGTATATTTGGTTGTATTTATATAGAAAACCAAAACTGCAGGTTTCACGAATTAACTCGTGCATGTGGAAAAAATTGTTTTCTTAAACCCGACTTAACTCGGGCAAGTGCATTAAGTAGTTAAAAAACTATTCGTGTGCCCCTCAACATTGAAAATTTCCCTATTACAAACCATAAACCAGATAAAAGTTTAATAGTATTTTTATGCGACCGATAAAATACAAAGCAACAAATAAAACTTTCATACCTTATCGAAGTGCGAACAAAGAACTGAATGTTTTTAAAATAAAAGCGGGATTTCCTAGTACCCACGTATAAACTCGAACGCGTTTATATATAGAATTCTGGCAAAACCGCTTCAGATCATTCGCGTTAATGGTACAGAGCGGTAGCGCTTGTTTCAGATGTTCGAATTTTAAATTACGGCGTCGTATTATTCGTGGTGTGTGCGAGGAGTGCTCGTTCGGTTTATGAGGCCTTTTTGCGTATGAGTGCGCGAGTGTTGTGTTGTGTTCTCTGAAAGGATTAATACGACGAGGGAAAGGTAGGATCTTTCTTTGTCGACTAACTCTACATGTATTTATAAAGTGTAAATACATGGACCTTTAAGCTCTAAGACAAATTCTCTGAAAATCGAGCTTAGTTAGGTTGTTCTTGGATAGGGACTCGGTTAGGGCTCCCCTTAAACATTCTATGGTCCAATTTCGCGAACGAAATTTTATCTTACGCGCGTTTGCGTCATCACAGTGATTGGTGAAATACAATAAAATTTGAAGCGTATGGCACGTAATAATGCAAGTACGCAATCAACGGAAGAATCTACGCTCGAAATTGGCGATGGAAAGAAAACGATGACGAGAAAATGGTAGGAAATACAAAGAAAATTTTAGAAGTCTATAATTTTTTTCATATATATATGACCGATCCAAAATGAATGACCTATATTTTCGTGATTTAGGGGTCGAAATCGGAGAAAAGTCAAAAGGACACGTCTGGGTCCAGTCATCGGACAGGTTGCAATAGTTTTATTTTCTATGAAAATTCACTAAAATTGATAAGTAAGAAAATTTTTAATTTTGAATCTTTGTCTCTAAAGTTTATTTTGTTTGTTTTTAGGTCAAGTTTTAGTGAGACGATATACCACCATGAATTTTTACTTATTTCAACTGTTGAAGTTTTTAATAGGTACCTATTTCCTTCTTTATAATACAAAATTTTTGACTAATCCGTAGAAACTGTAACCGCGGAAAGAGCTCATTTCTCGGGAAGAGATTCAAACTTCGTCATCCAAGAAGTTGGTGTAGGGTACATTTCAGATTTATTTCTCTTGTAAAATCTCGTCGATTCCATCCAGATGTGAACTAATCGACTTTCGGACCTGGAATGTAAGTATACACTAGCTACTACATCATCGAAGCCGACAAAATTTTAGAGTTTGTTTCATTTTGAAATGAAACTGTTAGAAGGGCTGATTTTACAACAGAAACGACTAAAGGTAAATACGACGGCACGTTTAATGTTACCAACATTTAAAATTTATCTAAACATGATTCTATCGTACAGTACACACAAAAACATCTGATTTTATACGGCCCATATTTTTACGTAATCTACTCTTAATTCACTATCGTCGTTCCAAGTTGAACTCCAAACGTCCTGGTTTTGATAAAAATGAAGTTGAGCCTTAGGATCATCGTTATCCCACGGTTTACCGTCGTCATTTCTGTTGGGGAAACTTTGGCCGCCCACACCGACGCCCAACAACAAATACATCTAAAATAATGCCTATCAGCTTTCTACGTCTTCGTTCCTTAAAAATTAACTCTACCTCTTTGTCAAATGGGGCAAGTTTCGTTCCTGTTTTCCATCTTTCGATCACGTCCGGTTCGATTCCCAATTCGTTTCCTTGATTAGCAAATCCGTCCTCCGGTGGATAGATGTTGCCGTAAACGTGACCGTCTACGCTTAACGTAATTCTATCTAGAAACATATGTAAGTATTTACTTACCTACAACGAACTGCTTGTTTAGCAACGCGCTTACCAGTTCTCCAATCCATTCGATACACGTGGTAATCGTGATTCCAGTGTTTCTCGGAACGAATATTTTTAATCCCATAATTTCTGGCGACCACCGACTGACCCAAGATGCAACCTCCGGTTAAAGTTTTACTTTGATTGAAGTTGCCCGGCAAAAACGCTATCCTAATTTCTCCCGAATCGTATCCAGCGCCGTACGCGTTATTTCTGGACTTGAGTTGCAGTTCTACGGTAGAAATGTGAAGGTCGTCGGATCTCGTTCAAGGATCGAATTTGATGTCTTACCCGGATAAATCCAATCTCCTTTTGGTAATTTAGCTCTTATTTCGATCGAAGCGTGGATGAATGATAAACGATCGATCGTGGATATTCGGGCCGATATCACCGGCGGAAGGATTTGCCAAGCTCTCGGCTTCTGGTAGCAATCGGACGATTCTGGAATTCCAGTACATCTGCGAGCAAGTTGCGATAATTGTTTCAGGTGAAAAAAATTCGATTTTACTTACTGGGAACCTAAGTCCAGTCCTTCCGAGTTCTTGACGTATCCAGATCCGTACACGGCATCGGTGAGCGTGGGCTTGATGTGCAGAATATTTTTTTTAACGTAAAGGTTTTCCGTGCTATTTTGGTAAATTACAAATTCGTAATCCTGCGGAAACGAGCGATTAATTGGAGGGGTAATTAAAAAAAAAAGAGGTATCTTTACGGGATTTCCGGAGAATTTAATTTCCGGCCTCCATTTTCTGTGAGATAGACTGGCAAAATTTTCTTCGAATATTAGGGTTCCTTTACAGCTACGTTCGCCGTTGACGATCGTGGGGGTGTGCCTGCAAGATTTAACGGTGGTAGCTTTTGTAGGGGGAGCGGTAGTGGTCGTGGTAGTGGTGGTGGTGGTGCTAGTAGTTGATACGGTATCGTTTGGTATCAGTTCTGAAAGAGAAACGTAAGGTAACTTTCAATCCAATGGTTTCTTTTTTCACATTCTGTAGTCGATGTTCTTTTAACAATGATCTTATTAATTTATTGTTTGACATTGACCCGTTGATAATTTCGATTTATTTCCCCCCTCCTCCCCCCCAAAAAATAAAACGGACATTACTTTGTAATACAATAAATTTTTCACTAACCGGTAACTGTGAATTCTTGATCGTCTAAAATATAACCGCGCTTTCCATTTCCGTCGTCGAAATCTACGTTTACCCAATAATAAATCTTATCTCCTATTTTCAATTTTGGGGCTTTCGTCATGTACGTCCATCTTCCATCTTTCTTCTTAAGAATGTCCACCGAGAACGTTCCCGCTTCTCGGCCGTTCATCTCCTCGTTGATTTTTCCATGGAAAGCAAACAGAGAAATTCCTTCCTCATCTGCATTCGTAACGTTTTAATTAAGTTATCGATCGCTTCAAAAACGTACCTGGAATCGACACTCTTAAGCCTCTGGGCGAAAGAGCTTCCACGAGCACATCGGGAACGATATATTGGGCCTTTACACATAAAAAGCAAAACACGCACAGTGTGCTAATTCTTTGATACATTTTCGTGAACTAACGTGACATGACTGTCGAGGTTCAGTTATAACGATAATAAAACTACGTGTCAGATTAACGAGGCAAACAAGTTATCTACTGAACCATTCGACTATGAGACGCGCTATTATAAACGTCGTAAATGTATTTTCCCATTGGAAGTCTTTAAAAAACAGGAATTAAATATTAGTAATTAATAATTTTGAAAATGCAAATACTATGTAGATAAATAAGTATAATAATATCAACGACCAAGCAGATTAGGTATTATTTTATTGCAGCATTTCACTTATTTTACCTTGAAATTCCGGTTTTGTATATAAGTAATTGTTATTTGAAGCCTGGCAACTACAATTTAAACGAATCGTAGGTATTTATTTCGTGAAATCTTGTCTTTAATACATAAATTTGTTGGTAATGCTTCTTAAAAGTAGTTCAACGATAGACGAAGAAATTCACGAACACTTTGTACCGTTTTAAATAAGATAAGCTTCTTGTCGTTAGTTTTGATATTCAGGGTGGTCCTGAAACAATTCTTCAAAATAAGAGATTGAGCAGGGCTCGTCATAAGGATGCAAAGATTCTTATTAACATTGATCCATTGATAAACATTGAAACTTTTCTCATCCTTATGACGAGTCCTGTTCAATCCCTTTGACCATTTCAAGTATTTTGTATAATTATGAATGATCGAAATAGTTTTCCATTGGTTTTTTATAATATTTTTTTTATCATTTTTATAGCCCAGTAATTTTAGGTTTCCTCTGCCGAAAAAAATTCCAGTTAGCTGGATTTTTGTGTACCTATACCTTTATTTTGATGTTTTAAAAAACGCGTTGTAAATCCCAATCGATATTGCGCCGGTGCACAGTGTGACGATTGCATCAAATGTTGGACGTAGGACTAAATTACGAAAGTCAAAATTTTTAAATTTGATTTCGTAATTCGTAGTCTAGAATAATAGATTTATTACGCCTATTAAATAAAATTTGAAAAAAACATTCCGCAACACTTAAAAATAACCTTTCAAAGATATACTTCTGCGTCGCCACCTTTACTCGCGCAGTTTAATACTAATCTCATTGATGATATTATAAAAATTTTGGATAATAATTTTACTTTTTGAAGATATAATTTTGATAAATGAAGCGTAATGAAGATTATAGTAAATTTTTATGCCGTTTTCATTTTTCATTTTTACGTTATGGCATATTTTATTAAGGCTATAAAAAATAGTTGCATCTTAAATTTTACATAGAGATACGTAATGAATTTAAAAGAACTTAAACACGAGGCTGGCATCGAATTATAGCTGAAAATCTATAGTTTCACGACATTAAAAAATATCTTCCGGTTACGTCCGGTTTATTGAAATATTTGACCTAACATGAACTTCCGTAAAATTACAAAAATCGGTTTTGAATACTTTTATTTACAAAACTTTGTTTTTTCTCTACAAATTAAGAACTAATTATTACATAACGATATTATGAAAAATATTTTGAAAAATTTATTATTAAAACAGTAAATGGGGTTGTGATGCATCTTCAGATCAATCTCGGTATAAGTTAACTTTTGATGATTCCATTTGCGATGGCTCTACTGTATTAATATGTAGTTTCGTATCAATTAAAATTTATTGCAGCAATACTAACAAACTTATTTGACAAAACGACAGACCTTCTTCGATTCGTTTTTGTAGGCCTATTAGTTTTAAATTTACAAAGGAAACCAATGTAGAAATATTAGATTGCGTAAACAAAATTAATGCTGAAATAACTAATTTGAATTCGTTTAATTCTGAAGGCGACATTTGTTTTAATTATAAAATGCTTCTGACCGTGGTTGACGGTAAAGTTTGTAATGTTATAGCTGAAAATAATGCATCCTCCCGTTGTTATATATGTAAAGCTTCTCCAAAGCAAATGAATGAACTTCATTTTTGATTCATTCTCGAACAATTAATGATACATTTTATTCTTTCGGTTTATCTTCCTTGCATTGTTGGCTAAAATGATTTGAATGCTTAATACATATCGCATACAGATTAGATTTTAAAAAAGTGGTCGTGTAAGGAAGCAAAACATAAACAATTATTAGAAAATAAGAAAAAGATGATTCAAAATGGTTTTCGAGAAAAATTAGGATTATTGGTGGATAATGTCAAACAAGCAAAAGGGACAACAAACGTCCCGCTGAAAGTGCCTTAATTACCGGTTTAGACGAAAATATAATTAAAAGATTGGGTGTACTTTTGGGAGCTGCGGCATCAGGGAAAAAGGTTAACGCGCAAAAATTTAAAGAATATTCTTTTGAAACTCCAACACAATATGTATCTTTATATGGTTGGTACTATACGCCAGCTACCGTTCATAAATTATTAATCCACGGAGGTGATATAATTGAAAATGCTCTAATACCTATTGGTCAATTATCTGAGGAAGCTCTAGAAGCAAATCATAAATATTTTAGAGCGTAATAGAGAAAATCATGCCCGTAAATTTTCTCGTATAACTAATAATACTGATATTTTACGTAGTCTATTAATTACCTCAGATCTCGTAATTTCATCACTGAGGCCCTTTATAAAGTATAAGAAAAAGGAATTATCTGATGAAATTAAGAATTTGTTAGATATAGATATGGATATGATATTATGATGTACCTATTCATTTTATTTTAAATTTACTTTAATTATTATATCTATTTATATATTTTTTATTAATTTAAATATTTATTACAGGTATTGATGCCAATTTATATATTAAGTAGGTACCTAATTTTTATTATAGGAGAATTACATTATTATTAAATTTATTGTCTATCTAATTATCAAACTTGTCATATTTTTATATTTCAATCATTATTTATAAATATGTAAGTAATATTACTTGGTACCACTTTTCCTACCTTTAACGAGGTAAATAATTAAAATAAAAAGAGTAAAGCAAATTTTGCTTATTATTAATTACCGAAAACTAAATATCTACATTTTAAAACTTTTATAGCAAAATTAAGTACCTATTGACCAACAAACAACACCGATTTTTTTGGTAATAAGTAGCTTAGTTATTCATATTCATATACTGAAAATTTCACAAAAATTGATTAATAATTACTGAATATATAACGCAATATCCAGAAAATTGGCCACTCGTCACACTGTGCGGCGCGGCGCGACATTGCTAATTATCCGAATTCAAAGCCCAACTAACAATTTTTAAATTTCGCGGCGGATTTCTATTGGTATCACATGAAAACATTTGCAGTCGGTAGCGGTGATAAATTAGGCGAAAGGAATTCTGAATTGTTTGAGTAACGAAATATTATATCTGCTGTTACATATATAAATAATTACGTGCAGTTTCATGTATTTTACCACTTATGTTATTTTTGAACATGTTTACATTAAAATATTATTAGTTTAATTTAATCACTTACTGCAGTACGTCACTGCTTTTGTTATTTAACCTGATATTGATGTTTATATACGAGTAGTACCAACAGAAATCCGCTGCGAAATTTAAAAATTGTTAGCTGGGAGTTTTGTGACCAGAAAACATAGGTTTTTCTTAAATATATTGCCTTCAATGATCCAGAGGTCGTCGTCTATAAAAACGGTTCTATGCATTTTTTTCGAACCACCAACTGTTTTCATGATATGAAGCGGAGAAAGTATAGCATCGGTTTTAAGGATAACGCACTTTGTCGGGGCAAGGCGTTACTTTACGTTGTCCTATTGGAAACGTCCTGATTTGTAGCAATTAGCACAAGTGTTTCAATAGGAAAATTTGATAGTTAATAACGTAATACGTGAGTTTTGACGCAATTGGGACTTTTAACACGCTTTTGAAAACATCCAAACAAAGGTGTCCAGCTGACTAGGATTTTTTCGACAGATTGGTCATTTTATCATTTTTCCATTGCTTGAATTCGGCCAGGAGCCAACTTCACAATAAATGAAGGTTCGTGAGCAAAAGTATCGAGGATTTTGATAATGCTTTACTTCTTTTAGCGAAAAAGAAAAATAACTAGAACGCCTTTGTTTCATATAATATGCTTACAATTAGATACATTAATTTTGTTTTTATCGACAGTACATACGATACATCGCTAATCATTTTAACAAAACGTTGCATTTGAACCTTTATTTTTTACGCCGCGTTACCATATCATCACAAAGCCCATACCTTAACATAATCGATTTTTAAAGCGGGTCCATCGCCGTTCCACGTTTTGAGCCAATCGTTCCTCGCTTGAAAAAACTTTTTAATATAGTTCCTGTCGTCGTTCCTCCATGGCTTCGAGTTGATCCCGGAACAAATATCGTCGGGAAAATCGTAGACGCCGCCAACTGCAACGCCAAGCGACAGCACGTACTGAAACAATGAGACGTCGTCTACGAAACGAGGACTGCAATAAAAATGTGATACCTCTGCATTATCGAAATCGTCATTTAAGACCGCATACTCTTCAAAATCAAAATAAAATGCCAGCTTGCCTGGGAGCCATTCTAAACTGTAAGTGTGAAAATCGTCACTGTAAGGTCGCTTAGCGCGACGAGTTATCTGTTTTTCTCCACTATAAATTACACACGATCCAATATCGTTTTTCGTAGTTGACATGAGGTGTCGGTTTCCTCTTGAGTAGACCAACCATATCGGTGCGGACTTCGATCCTTCATCTTTTGGTTCTAATTTCATAACTAAAATAAAGTCGGAGATGGTGTTGTTTAATTATTATCAACTTAGAACAAAATTAAACCTGTAATAATCCAATCCCCGGCAGATAAATTTGCTTTTATTTCGATTCTTCCATATTTAAAAGAAACGCGCGACGTTATTTTACCCGATTTTACCGGTGGAAGAAGAAACGACGACAAGTGCGCGTAATAACATTGAATCGGATTTGTGGATGTGCATCTAAACGTAAGCTATTTATGTAAGTAATCGGTAATTTTCAGCTATAAACTAACCCCTCTCTTAAATCTAGAACGCCTCGCACATCTAAGTCGTTCATTAAAGCGATCGGTTTCAAATAAAGTTTTCCATTTTTAAAGAAACAAGTGTCGTTTCTGTTTTCGTACGAATTAAATTCGAAGGTCTGAAATCAAGACGGTATGATTTGAACAATACACCGGAACGAATTTCTCACCGGTTCACTATACGTAGGGATTCTATGTTCCACTATCCATACACTTCTGTCCATTGTAGGACCATCGAAGTGATCGACAATAATAGGATCTCCAACGCACACGGTTTTGTTTCCGTTTAAAATCGTTTGGGCCTTAATACGTTCCGAATTTAAAGGTGCGTAGAAATCTTTCAATTCTGAAAATTTCATTTCGGCCAAGAACGGCAAAGAGAGGCGCATTCGGCTTACCTTTAACTGGCCACGCGCAGTCATCTTTTCGATGGCCAAATTTATTCGCACTCACAAACACCCAATAATTGACGACGTCGTCCAATTTTAAAGTGTACGCAAAGTTTATCACCCAGTAGCTGCCCATCGGAGATCTGGTATCGCCAACTATTTTCCCCGGATCTGATTCGGTGATGTCTTCGTTTACGTTGGCTTGAAACGTGAACCAGGATATTCCCGATGGCGAATCTAAATTTTTCCGATGTAAATTATTTAATCGATTGTTTCGTGTAAGTTACCTGGGATGTATACACGAAACCCTCCATATTTTAATGCTTCCAACGTTATGTTTGGTATGAGGAAGTCGCATTTCGTGTTCGTTATAAAATTTAAGACGATAACGCAACGGCAGACGAGCATTTTGATGAGTCGACTGCAATTCGACCACTGCTGGTTCGGCACACGTAACGTTTGTTTGTAAGTATTACAATTTATTGCGTAACGAAATATTTTTGCAAGTTTTGCTTTCTTATTTTTCAGTTTACGTTAAATGTTTTGGGTTGTTTACGAATTAAACTATTGTTTCTTGCGGGAAAGGTTTGGCGCGCGGCGCCAGTGGCGTATTATTTTGTAAATAATTTAATAATTGCGTTCCATCGAATAAAAAAATACCTACAACTTTTTTCTACATTACACCATTTCCATCAAAAACAAAAATATTAATAGTAATAATATTAGGTCGAGTTATTGCAATGAATTTTCTTTTTTAGAATGAAAATATAATGGACAACGAACATGACGTCCGATTCAAATTGTTATCGAATAAAGAGAAAGTCCTTCAAGTTGGACTACGCATTAGCATTAAACGAACAGATGGAAGAATACATTCTGCGTTCGTCACCAAAATTAACCATAGCGAGATGTACGTTAACGTCGAATGGTACGAAAATGACGAGGTTAAGGGAAAGGAAATCGATTTTGAATCCATAGAAGCGTACAATCCCGAAGTTATTTTAAACAACAAAGAAAAATCTTCGCGGATCTCGTGTGGCGTTTCGAAGTCTAGTAGAAATTACAGAAGAAGTGAAATTGCCACCGCACATCAATCGTTTCCAAATGCAAGAGATGCGAACAAAGAAGGTGCAAAAATATCCGAAATAACCATGGGACCGATTTATACCACTAATGTGGACAATAACTATTCGGGTAAAGTGACTAAACGATTAGAGAAGCCGAAAAGAAATCAGAAACAAGCCGACGAAAAAAACGTAATGCAGCTGGTGGGAACCGTAAACCACGAACTTGCACGTATGATTGCAGAATATCGACAAGGTTTGATCATCAAACCGTTGAAAGATCACGTCAACGTAGAGGAACATCTGATAACTGTTTGTGTGCGAAAAAGGCCCTTAAATAAGAGCGAAAGGACGCGTAACGAAATAGACGTAATTACGATACCATCCACGAATCAACTAATAGTGCACGAACCGAAAAATCGAATCGACCTAACCAAATACATGGAAAATCAGATGTTCAGATTCGACTATGCATTCGACGAAAAATGCTCGAACGAATTCGTTTATAAGTATACGGCGCAGCCTTTAGTGAAAACGATTTTTCAGGGTGGTTACGCCACTTGTTTCGCGTATGGACAAACCGGGTCTGGCAAAACCCATACTATGGGCGGAAATTTTATCGGTAACAATCAGGATTGCCATCACAGCATATACGCGATGGCGACAAAAGACGTTTTTCGCTTTGCTAACTCTGTCGACAAATACATTCGTCTCAAGTTGTCGGTTTACGCTAGTTTTTTCGAAATATATTCCGGAAAAGTGTTTGACTTATTGACCAGCAAGACAAAATTAAGGGTATTGGAAGATGGCAAACAGCAAGTTCAAATAGTTGGATTAACCGAGACGCCGGTTAAATCGACAGACGATGTATTGAAACTTATTCACAAAGGTAATTTAGCCAGGACTTTTGGCCAAACTGCGGTCAATGCATGTTCGTCTAGGTCTCACGCCGTTTTTCAGATCATATTACGTTCAAATCTCAATAAGCACAAGCTTCACGGCAAATTATCGCTCATCGATTTGGCTGGAAACGAACGAGGAGCAGACACGGCGTCCACGGACAGACAAACCAGGATGGAGGGAGCAGAAATTAATAAATCTCTTTTAGCCTTAAAGGAGTGCATAAGAGCATTGGGGCGTAAAAAGTCGCATTTGCCTTTTCGTATGAGTAAACTAACGCAAGTGCTCAAGGATTCTTTTGTCGGATCAAATTCTAGAACGTGCATGATCGCCATGATATCGCCAGGAGTTTCATCTTGCGAACATACATTAAACACTCTTCGTTATGCAAATAGAGTCAAGGAGCTAGTGGCGGGCGAGGTGACGATTAACAAAGAAGACGAAATAATTGAAAATGAGAACAACAACGAGAACTTGATGAAACATGTGGACGATCCGGAGGTGTCCCTCGAAATGATGAATTTTCATCATATCGTATCCGAACTTCAATTAGCAGAAGAAAAAATGATAGAACTTCAGAAAAATGTCGCCAACGAAATGGAAATGGCGACAGAAAAAGCGAAATCGCTTCTCAAAATGGCCGACATTGTTGATTTTAATCAGGAAATGTATTGCACGGCATGGGAAAATCTATTAACAAAAACGATAACTACTTTAACTAAAACAAAAACAATTGTTTTCGATTTTAAAGAAAAAATGGCCGAAGAAGAGAAACTTAGTCGTAAAACTCTATCGAAATAGTGGTTGTTGTTAAATTGTATATAAATTTCCACAGTGATTAAAAAGTAGTCGATTGTCACTGACTTGACATAATTAGATTGTATTTTTTAAATAAATATGTTTTATCTATCTATTATTATTGAAATGGCGGGGCAATTGGAAATTTGTTCGCCAATACGTGAATTGACGCAACATCTATTTTGTTTGTTTTCATATCATTAACCACTTTGAGTATTGATAAATTCGCAATCGATGATAAATTGTTGGAGCACGCTGCGCCAGTTGTTTTTCTTTTAGGCGAAGACGATGCGACTTGCTCGTAACATCATTTAGCAAGTATCCGTTCGTTCAAAGTAAACTTATTGCTGCGTCATAGAAATTACCTCGTGCATTACACGTGATGCGGGACAATGCGAAAAGGGTAAAGTGACATATTATTTCATTCGTGGTGAAACGGTTTCACTCATCCGTATGAAAGAATAAAATGTTATTTGAGGAACTAAAATATAAATATAGTGTAAAGAAATGTCATCATTAAAGAAACATCTGGGGCCAGTTGCACAACAGCTGATCATTGCTCAATTGCCATAGAAATGGTTGTCTAAACAATTGTTTACATGACAATTGTCAGAATCGGCCGTCGTGCAACTGGTCCCTGGTTTCACTTTGCTCCATATGTAAACCATGTATTCGACTTTACCTCGTGCATGGGACAAAGTGAAAATTTTTGAACACGTTTTTCTTATTGCAATACACTTCAAAGTATAAGGAGCAATGGCTCCATTATTTTCTTGCATGCGTAGTAGGCAGTATGGCGTTAAATAAACTTGGCCCTCTGATTACAAATGTTGTCGCATTGTTGTTTTGTGTGCTAAGCTTGTTTACTTTCGCCCATGTTCCACGAAAAGTTAAATCAGTAAAATTTGAAAAGTTTTTGTAAACAAAAGTCATGTATAGTTGCGTAGCTCCCGAATGTATTTGTACCCAATAAATTTCTACACGTCGTTGGTATGCTGCTGTCTCACTCTAGACAAGGAATATTCCGTCCAAATGTCCGATCTAAGATGAGATCCAAAAATGCGATAGGCATTATACGGACGGAATAATAAACGTTTTGGACGCTCATTTATTAATGTATACGGGAGACGTTCAAAAAGTTCGAATTGGCGGAAAACATTCTAAACGTCCTCGTATATTTTAAAAATTTGCCGTAAAAAACACATTTTTATAAATATACAAGGGCCGTGCGAAAAGCTTCTCAGTTTGTAATCTAATAAGTGGTTTTCGGTTTTCTTCGAAATGCGCGAAGTGTTCTTTGTGTAAATGTTCGAAAGTGACGGCAATATAACGGCAAAGGGTGTGCGTAAATGTTTACGCACGTGACGTTTTCTGCTTACTTAAGTTGAAACTATCTATAGAAATGAAAATTTATCTAAAAACTTTATTATAAAATATGCATTAACGTTAATTTAATTAAATTACAATTTATTGGCACGCTAGAATAACATTGCTAAAAATTTAAAAATAAAAAAAAAACAGCCTACAGTCCTTAATAGTTAAAATCACTTATACAGCGGTAACTTTTACATAGTCAATTTCTAACGCAATTTTATCATCGATCCATGTACTTAACCATTTATCTCGTGCGTTGAAAAATTCTTTTAAGTACGTCCTGTGCGCGGAATCCCAAGGTTTAGGATTACTTCCTGAATAATATCCATCGGGAAATTCGTGGTGACCACCAACTGCTACACCGAGGGTTAATATAAACTGTAACGTAATATTTGTAAATTAATAAATATGTACTAGATATCTTCTAATACTAATGTAATATGAATTTAAAAATCATTTTAATTTACTGTTTCTGAATTTACTGAATTTTTATTATTTTGTATATTATATGTTTGACAAGAAATAGAGAGTTATTATTATTGTGCACCTACTGTTATATTATTACCACGAAACAATGGGCAAATGTGATGACACGAAGTTATAGAAAAATTGAATCAAAAATCGTGCATAAAAATATATATCATATTTTACCTCTTCGTTAAAAGGAGCTCCATTCGTTTTCCAATTGCTGCCGATGTTTAATTTTGGGATAGCAAAGTTTTGATTCAAATCGACCGTTCCATAAATTGTAGAATCAAGTGAAAACGTCATTTTGTCTAAAATTAATAGTTTAATATGCTTAAGTTATATATATATATATATATATATATATATATATATATATAAATATTTTTATTATCGAAATGCATGTACCTTCTGTCCATTCCAAACCATAAGTGTGAAAGTCAGCATTAAAAGGAACGTTAGAATATTTTGTAACCAACTTCTTACTACGTTCTGGTTCTGCACTGTAAACAATTGGGCCTGCAAATAACATCCGGGAACCGATGTCGCCTGCGTCATTGTTTCCTCGTACATCAATGTCTAGTGGAGCGGTTGGAGTTAAGTAGTTATTGCCTCTACTGTACGCAATCCAAATTCTGGGTAGATTAACTTTATCCGGAACCTTAGCCTCCAATTGCATAACTGCAAGGTTTTAGTTAAACGTAATTGTAAAATGGCAACTTTGTCCTATCTACCTGGAACAATCCAATCGCCTGCGGGCAGTCTTGCGCGAATTTCGACTTTGCCATACTTGAACGAAATTTTGGAACTTATTTTGGCCGATTTCACGGGAGGCAAGAAAAATACACTTTTTTGTTCATAGAAACACTCCATGTTCTGATCAGCAGTGCATTTACTCCTTAAATCTAAAATTCCTCTTACATCATTGTCTGTTGTTAATGCTAGCGGTTTTAGTAATAGTTTTTCGCCGCTGAAGAAACGTGTTTCGTCTCTATCTTCGTATGAGTTGAATTCGTAATTCTGAAACGAAATCAAAACTAAATTAAATCGCTTATTGCTGAAACATACTCTCCTAAGTCACTTTTTTTCACGCGACAGAAAACGAAGCAAACGGTCTTAAAATTTATACGATATTATTGCAATTGTTAAATTACTCAAATTGGTTATGGGTGAATTGGTTAGTGGGTTAGGGTGATTCAGCAACAAGCAATTCAATCCTATTCTCTATAGTTCATTTATGTATATTATAATCAATATTATGTCAATCAAATTTTATTTCGATGCCCGTCATCAATAAAAGTAATAATGGACGAGTTCAGTGGACTTCAGCGGCTAAGATGATGACTAAACAAGCCCACTGAACAGTTTCACTGAGCAATCGATAAGTGTTATAAAAAGTTATATACAAATACTTGTATTCTGTGTTGTACGGCGCATGTATTGTTGATGAAAGTTGGCGACATGTTTAGCAGAATTCTTAACTGTTATTAATCATTGACAAATCACGTTGACCTCTAACATACAACAGTTGTTGTCTGCTGAATTCGCCCATTGAAATATCTATGTAAGTTTTGAACGTGGCATATTCTACAAATGATTTCCTGCACGTATATTACACGACAAATAAAGACTACAAATTAATTAGTGCACGACGTGCAGTATGAGTTATGACGTGTCCCTAAATAAGATTTGGATGGTCCATACATGGTTGTCCTTTATTACAGTTTATTCAAATATGATTTACCACTGGGTATTAAATGGCAACAAAAGTGAAAAGCCTTATCTTATGGTGTAGTGGAAAAGACTTGAAACTACTATTTCTAACACTAAAACTGTTCCTAAAACAATAGACGTGTTATAGTCCGTGATTTTGGCAAAATTTTGACCAAACTTGATTCGTTTAGAACTGGTCGGGAACTACTCAAAAAGTCGTTTTTACGTATAATAAATCGAGAAATGACAAACTGCACGATTCAAAATTTTGGTAAAATCTCGAAAAAAAAAGTCTTGTTTATAGTCCATGGATTTGGCAAAATTTTGACCAAACTTGATTCGTTTATAACTGGTCGGGAACTACTTAAAAACAATTCGTTTTACAAACGAGAAATAAAACCAAATATGACAAACTACGCGCGTTTAAATCGATTTAAAAAACTCAAAAAAGACTTTATTATACTTCATGGCTTCTGCATAATGTTGACCAGTCTTAAATCCTTCAAGTTACGAGTTTTAGTATTCGACATTTGATAAAAACTCTTAAATCGTATTTTTTATTCTATATATAACGTGAGCGCCTAGAAGTCGGCAACCCAAAATGCAGCATTGATCACGTGTTGCTGGCGTCTAGGCGAAGGAATTTCACATTTGTGTATTATATCGAAATTTATGTATTTATTACAGGTAATTTGCAGCAAATCGTGTGAAAACTGTTATCTAAAACATTACAGAAATATTATCATTCACGGCTCTTTCAAACAAATGTGACCCGACATGAAACTTCTACTTTGAACCTTTTACTACTAGAAACGCCGATTTGCAGATAAAGCAAAGCATGAATCGAAATACATGTCTCTCTAACAAGTTAAAATTATCGAGAAATTTCGAAAAAGAGGGGTAATTATTATCTGTTATGGGAAAATTGAAACATTACGTGAAATGATTAGCTCACGAACCGAACTACTAGACAACTCGTTTTTCAAATATAAGTCGAAAAATGACAAACTGCATGTATTTAAATCGATTCAAAATTTTGGTAAAATCTCGAAAAAAAAATATTTGTTTATAGTTCGTGGATTTGGCAAAATTTTTACTTTTCCTGAAGTGTTCAGAACAGGTCCTAATCCACAAGAAAACTCGTTTTTTGAGTATAACAAAACGAGAAATTACAAAATAACTAATTAAATGCGTTTTCGTTGACATGGAGTTTTCGCATATTTTCGATAAAAAGTCTTATGGCCTTATGTAGTCCATGTTTTTGTGTCAATATTGTAAGCTGATCTAAAACTGTTTGTTTCAATTCTGTACTTACTGCGAAAAATATCTAATTTTCACGAAGATTGAAACGTTCTCTTCCACTATAACACTTCGATCAATCTGCTATTGATGTACTGAAGTAGCAGATCAACATTTATCAATTACTTTTCACACTGTTGACTATTATATTTAAGACATTCATTCTGGTGTTGCATATTTAACAATTTAACAAGATCATTTCAACGACGAGACTGTCAGATAGACACAAACTGCGTTAATAATTCGTTGATGGATTCATGATGATATGAAACAATAATGGGGTTTTTAACATCTGCTCAGAAACAATATTAAAATTTCCAAAAGTTGTAGGCTCAAAAGTCAAAATACATGTGATTTAATCGATTCTGAAGGAAAGGTGAAATGAAATATAACTGATAACTTGGTTAAACGCGGATTATTATCGGTATACTATGTTCACGTGTTAATAAAATAAATAATAAGTTAATAAAATTGAGTACTTACAGGGCCTACATTTATTGGTATCCTATGTTCAATAGTCCAAATATTCGTATTAATCAATGCCTCTTTGAATTCATCGTGGATTATTTCATTTCCAATACATGTAGATTTGCCACCGTTTATAACAGTAGATCCTTTTACACATGTACCTTGCAATTTACTGTATTGGTCTACTAGCTCTAAAACAACAGATATATATATATATATATATATATATTATATTTTCAACGACTTATAAATATGTATTTTAAAACCAACCTATAACTTGCCATTTTACATTGTCTTTCCTATATCCTAAATTGTTAGCATTTACAAAAACCCAGTAATAGACCTGATCTCCAACTTTTAGTTTATTATCGAATTCCAAAATCCAGTGACCGTTGATTGGTTTTTTGGTTTCGGCAGAAACATCTCCAGCTGCTTGAGGAGATATTTGATCGTTTATATTCGCATGCAAAGCAAATAGGGTTGTTACTGGCAAATCTGCAAATAACGATCGGTTAATTTAAGTTATCCACTATTTATAAAAATATTTAACTATTAGATATTTACTTTTATATAATACCTCGTATACTAAGTACATACGATCGCACAAATACATATTTTATTACGAAAGTTGATATGCATAAGTTGTTATGCACGGATAAATCCGGTATCACGTGTGTATAAACTTATCTTATACGTGCTTATCTTTAAAATTATTTTTTGGAAATACCAGAAGTAAAAAGAAAATTTAACATTGTCCTATAATAAGGCGATTCGTTAAAATTAAAAACTAATTTTTTTGTTATTTATAGTAGGTATTTACGCATACGATTAATGTCTGTTGAGTTCTTAAACCGTAACGCATATTTTATACGGTGCAACTTATTTAGAAATAAAATTTCAAATAAGGTGCAATTTCTGTCATTTTACACTTACCAGGAATATACGCCCTAAAACCACCAGTTTTCAAAGCTTCGAACTTTACATTCGGCACTGCATATGGAGAATTTTCCGCGTAAACCAAAACAAAGAAGATTACCACATTTATGCCCAATCTCCACAGGAACATCGTGTTTCGTTCTCACTACTTTGTCATGGACTGTTCAAATGTTTGTGAACTTGATAAACTTCCATCTCCTAGTTGACCCGTCGTTGATGTGCTAATAATGCGGCCTTGATGTCGAATTCTTCGGAAGCAACAAATGCAACATCTTTTCATTTAATTTTCTTTCAACAAATAATTGTCTTATTTATTTTAAAAATTTTATATTGGTACTTAATATAATATTTATTTATATAATACTACTAGTTCAAGGCAATTGTGATTTCGCAAACAAATGATAGGTGCTTTGCAAAATACAAGGAATTAAAACAACGTACAGCCTATCCAAACCTATGTGCAACACGTCAATCAATAAAAAATCACTAGATTGTTTATTTGTAATTCGGTTTAAAGTTTGGAAAGTGACATATTCTATAGATGATTTACTTGCGCACATATTAGATGGTATAAGAAAAGACTACAATTTATTAGAACTGTCAAAATACGAGCTACGAAGTGATAGCACTGTGTGAAACGTCATCATCTAGTAACTTTTTATTGATGACGTGTTGCATATAGGTTTGGACGAAGTGTAGGTACGTTGGTAAATAATTTTACCAAATTGTGCATTAGATAAATTAAGGAGGTTTAACAAAAAATTTTAAAATATACAAAATAAACTAAAGACGGCTTATTTTAAAATGGAAATTTCCAAAAATTTAAATTAATACCTACCTACTCAAAGCAGTCATTAAAGATAGTATGTGTTTAGTTTTATACGTAAATATTTCATTATTACAAAAATTTTCAAAATATCAAAAAATAAGTAAGATCATGGTTTTTTCACAAAATTTTGACCCTAAACTCAAAACTTTTTGTTTCGACTCCGTACAGCGGAAATATCGATTTCTACATAAATACAAAATAATGATTTCTACAAAATAATGAATTAAACAAGTTTTTCTATGGTTTTTCAGGAAAATTTTGATCCGACCTAACACTTTTTGTTTCGATTCTGTACGATAAGAAATTGTCGTTTTCGATATGGAATATTTAGTTTAGAACCTTTGCTACTCACAATCAAAGTGGGCATTTCCACCTAAAAATAGTGTCGATAATGACTTAATACAGGCCATTTTGTTGTGTTCGATATTAAAAAATTTATTTAGAAGGGGAGGTCGCGGTTCACATGTTATCGATTGTGATTTTCATTCGAGTGGTAAATCTACATAAAAAATAAGTAGAGGTATATACGAACATTTGTGCGAAAATACTTTTTGACCAACAAACAATCCAACAAACAACGTCGACAATATTTAGGTTTTTTCCTGTTATATGTTTTTATGTACGTACTTTCAAACATCAAAAAGTACCATTTCCAAGGCGCATTCGCATACACGCTCGTACATCCCTCTACTTATTTTTTATGTAGACTTACCGCGAAGATAACTGCTATCTACCCTCATTAGCTTTAAATTTATTTGTTTAAGTTTTGTGCACTCACGTTTTAAATATGTGTATCCAGAAACGTTGCGTTGATTCCTCACCACTGCAATACTGTATGTAGAAGGATCACTAGCAGCTTCAGTAACATCTGAAAAGTAAAATCAAATGTAAAAATCTTCATCAATAATATACGAATACCTAAAGTCTAAAAAAGGTAATCAGCCATGCAAGGTTACTAACATACGTAAATTGCGCTAGAATTTATTTTTAAAGAAATACCTACTATGTAGGTAAACGTTCGCTTAAAATACTAGCATTATAGCGTCAGTTTAACACGTTCACTGCTAATAATCGCGCAAGTGCGTCTTACACTTTGTTTATATGAATTAAGCCTGGGCACCAAGCGATTGTTATTATAGAAACACATAGAAAAAAAGTGTAAAAATAAGGAGTTACTATCGATGCGTATCCGCGTCAATTAACAGGCGAAATTTATGTGCTATTGATGTGCTAATGATGTGATTCGCGTCAAATGCATAAACAATTATACAAAGGATCGATATCAAAGTAACGCTTTTTTCATGATTTACAAAAAAGAAACTGATTAGATAATAAAAAAAACACCTATCAGGTTCTAGAGGTGTACTCGGAATTTTGTTAGCAGCGAACGTGTTAAACAATCGCGATCGATTTGCAAAGTTTTTCGTAATAGTTCTAATATTCGAAAATTGTCGGAAGGTCGTCCGAACGTTTTCCGAAAGCTGTTCGAATTACTCTTTAAACATCAAATTTAAGCTATCCGTAAAATTTTGACACCTAAAAACCTAAAACTTTTCGTTTTGTCTTCGTACACCGAGAAATATCGATTTATACGTAAAGTAGACATAAAATAATGAATTAAACGCGTTGCCGTAGATATTGAGTTTTCGAAAATTTTAGATAAAAAAGCCGCATTATACGGCTTAACGTTGATTAACTTTAAACAAAACTTTTTGAACAAAAAGTATTTGAAAACAGGAAAAATTCTGTCATTTCCTGTTAATTTTAATAATTTTAAAGTAGGATACGTAGACGATATCAATGTGTGTTTAACATTTTTTAACGTTTATAAAGTTTAACATTTTTTCTATGTGTAATTTAAAAGTAAAATTAGTTTCTCCTAATCAGGGGAAATTCATTGTTATATGATATATCTACATAATAATAGTGAATTAATTTAGGTATTTTCATATTTTATATTTATTTTATTAACCGGCGAAAAGTATCGAATACAAAAAGTGAAATGTTTAAAAAATATATCAAAAGATCACTCGAACAAAGTTAAATAGTGTTGTTGCAGGTGGCGCCACAAACTATCCATGTACGGCTTTATTGAACGTTTTTCGACGTCGAGACGTCTTCATCGGGACGCCATTAATTGTAAATACGTGTTACCGTTTCGGTTACTTCAAAAAAGCGTGAAATAATGCTGGATTACGACGACGATTATTTTCTAGAAGAAGACAAATTGTACGTTTCTGGTAACAATTCCTTCAATTTTGTTATATATGTTTATGTAAAATAAAAATGTATGTATGTATATACCTACCCGTTTTACATATCTTATCAAAGTTTGTGATAGGGCTTTTCCGGTGCGGCAAGAAAATGCTTTAGTCTTAATTAGTATTTGTTTCTTATATTCAATAATTTTGTTGTGCTTTATTTGGTTCGTTTTTTCAACATTTATCGTGTTTTAATTATTTCAATTTGTTTTTTTTTGCAGCACGTTCTTTTAGAAAATTAAACGAAGAACATTATGTTCTCCGACTATTATAACGATTTCATGAATCCAAATACTTATAACTACTATTATCAACGGTCGGTGTTCGAGGATAAATTGTAATTATATTTGTTATTAGTTTGCCTTTAATCAGACGAATGTGTTTAATTAAATTCGCTGTTAGTGACGTAGGTAATATTAGGTATAAAGTATTTTAATCGCATAAAAAACTAATCATTTATACAGGAGAAATGTTAAAATATTAAATAATATTTATAAAATAACCGATCGAAACGTTTCTTTGACCGATATTCACAATTTTACGATTTATCGAATTCGTATACCTACATAAATGTCATTCAAACGTCAAGGTATAAAAAAGCTGTTTTAAATCCGTCTAACGATCTCTTAAATATACGGCGATACGTTATTTTTTCTGGTGGGGTAATATATATACAAAATAATTATTCTAGTTACGATCTTACACATACATAACTTGGTCACATTTTATTGCTGCGGTATTAAAAAAAAAAAGATAAAAACATGGAGGTCCCAGAGAAAAGCACGCTGTTGGAGTTGTAAGTTTGTTAATTTAGCAATTTAACGATCGAATAACAATAAATACTAGGGAACCGGCCGCAAGTTCTCAGCTTCCGGAACCGCAATGTTCCAAACAATCCGACAACGACGAACCAGGAAGAAGTCCCGTTCAAAATTCCGACAACGAAGATTTTTTCGAATACGACATGTTTACGAGGGAAGAGTTTTTTCGACAAAACACTCTGTAAGTCATAATTGTCGGGGACACAAACTGCTAGTTTAGAAGCTTTAGTTAAAAAAAAAAGTTCTACATTTTATAAGGGTATATGTTATAATAGAAAGAGCATGGCTGAATAGGCTTTCTTTCCAGGAGCACGGGCGCCTTGCACGCTAAACAAGTCCTACCTCACCATTAGGTGCTAGAATAGTAACCACGATTTAGGGATAGATAGATAAGAAGATTTTAATGTAAAAAACGAATCCTGTATTTACTTTTGTTTAAAGAGAATCCAATAAACGTTTTGAAGTTTTATACCTACCTATTTTTGATTATCGTTAGACTTGTATTTTCGGCATTTTCTCGATACTAATCGCTTAACGTTATAGGGGAATGACCGTAACGTCGGGCACTGTAACTATTAAAAAGGACTCGAACAATCTGATTGGGATTAGTATTGGTGGAGGAGCGCCGCTCTGTCCTTGCCTATATATAGTTCAAATTTTTGATAATACCGCTGCAGCTCGCGACGGCACCTTACAGTCTGGAGATGAGCTTGTCGCCGTCAATGGACAGTCGGTTAAAGGAAAAACGAAAGTGGAAGTTGCTAAAATGATTCAGTCAACTAAGGTACGGTTTATGTGCGTTTGCAGATATGTTAAAAAATTCGGACTAAAACAAGATCAACATTTTGATTGAAGATCATTCGAAACTTTGACGTGAACGATGAAGATGTGGCCACTTATTAATTTTTGTTTACTCCCACCCCATTACATTTTTTTTATAACAAACATTTATTCTTCACACGACATGATTCGAGCGATCGATAAAATCAAACATTAATTTGAAGAAGGCATACGTGTTAAACATTTATTAGGCCGGTCGATATAAATTTTCAGGATGAGGTGATAATCAACTACAATAAGCTTCACGCCGATCCTCAGCAGGGCAAAAGTTTGGACATTATTTTAAAGAAAGTCAAGCATCGTTTAGTGGAAAATATGAGTTCGTCGACGGCTGACGCGTTAGGGTTGTCCAGGGCTATTTTATGCAATGACACTTTGGTCAAGAAGTTACAGGAACTTCAAGATACGGAATTTACGTACAAAGGCCTCGTCGATCATTCCAAACGGGTGTTACAGGTAAATGTTTACGAAGTAGGTGGCCTATTTGAAATTTAATTTGAAATCGCGATTTAGGCCCACCTTGAATTATTGCAAGCCGTTAAAGCCATGGGTGACATATTTTCAAATTTAGCAGTAAGAGAACCACAACCGCGAGCTAGTGAAGCCTTCAGATTGTTTGGAGAACAACATCGTAATATGGAGAAATTAGGACATGCAATGATTAAGCAAGTGAGACCGGTGAGTTTATTCATTTATTTATACTACGTATTGAAGCGATTGCAAATCGCTTAACATTTCGATATTTAGGTGTTAGCGGACATGGGAACGTACTTACATAAAGCTATTCCGGATACCAGGCTCACTGTCAAAAAATATGCCGATGCCAAATTCGAATATCTAGCGTATTGTTTAAAAGTGAAGGAGATGGACGATGAAGAATGCAGTTACGCTGCCCTTCAGGAACCTTTGTACAGAGTCGAAACCGGAAACTACGAATATAGGTTCGGGATCGGTATTAAGTAGGTATGTTTTCGTTACTTTTTAATTATTCTCTTGGACCAGGTTGATTCTACGTTGTCGACAAGTTGCAAGATCGCGGTTTGCTAAATTGAGGGCGGACGTGTTAGTTAAAATGGAGCTTTTGGAGAGCAAACACGTTCAATCGTTGGGCGGTCATTTAGCTAAACTGATTAAAGGTTTGGCCGACTTACATACCAACACCACGGCTCTTTTGTCGGGGCCCCCGTTGTTTCCGGTCGAAGTGGATCTTTCTAACAGCGCTTTCCAGTACAAGTCGACGACGCCGATAACAGCAGTAAGTCGAGTAAATTAAATTGCAGGCGTTTCTAATAAGTAACGACGATTCAGGATGCGGAAGAAGACGACGAACCGGAATTGGAGAATGGCGTCGAGATTCAAGAGGGCCAAGATAATTTAATTGTCGATTTAGTTGAACTTCCCGAGGAAGATAAAATCGCACCGCTTCAGTTGCTGCTTCCAGACATAGAACCCATTCGACAGGAACCAGATTATAATAGCATGGACACGTTAACGTTACTGTCGACATTAAATTTAAACGAACGTCCCGCCGACACACCAAAGGAAAATAAAGGGAATCCTACAAATGTCGATAGCGGTTTTATAATGACGGATCTTTAAATGTAAAAAAGTTGGCGGAAGATAAACTATTTTCGTAAATTACAAATTCGTCTCGTATACAGGGTATTTCGCAATTAAAAAGCTACTCAGCTTCTTTCAATTCTACATAGATGTCGCCTAAATATTATAATTAGTCACCCTGTACGTTTTCGTTGTAGCAAAAAATATAATAGCATTTAGGTAGCTGTGGTAAAATGAAACAGAATGTTTAGATAATTATATTTTAGTCGTTAATTATTCATAAAATAAACGTTATTCACGGAATTTGATCTGATTGTAATTATTAATTTGATTTGTAAAAATATTATCAATATAAAAATACCCGACTGTGACGCAATAATCTAACGTTACGATTACGAAACCGTTGAAAAAACAATGAAAAATTCCATCTACGTGCAGACGTAAAACATTTTCCTCAAACGAGAATATTAAGAAGTTTCGTTACCTATATCGTCCGACGTAAGTTCAATTTAAGAATGTTTCATGCGCGATTTAATTCCATACTAATCGTTAACCGCAATCTGACTTTAATAAACGAACGTTTCCGGCAGGAGATTACGCGAGGCCGTTGAATAAAGTCACTATCCAAAATATACCATTATAAGAGTCACTTTCGTTTATCGTGTACGAGTTATAGTATAAATAATTCCATTATTAGCCTCGCGCTTTTGTTATATGTATGTATAAGTTATATTTCGAAAATTTCCATGTTCGTACGTCAAAAGGCTACGGAAATGCTGCTTCTCCGGCAGTTTCCCCATTTTTACTTTTCCCGGATATATTTAAAACTTTCGCCCTTACAATCCAACTCTACTAACACCGTTCCATCGAGAAACGTCCAATATGTGGCTAACGCTATCATCTTCTGTATGTCTCGGATTACCAAAAAGCGGCGTCATACCTGTCCCCTCTTTATTTTTGTGAATATTTCGCTATCGTTCTCAAGGCTACATTGCAACAAAAACACGTGACAGTTTATTCGATTAATTTATTAGAAATGCTACGTAAAAACTTAGTTTAATCGTTCAAGGATTAGCTTCATTTAAAAAAAAATAAACAACGACTATAAAACGGCTTAAAACGGCCATAAGTGATCATTTCAGTTAAAAATCTTAAATGGCAAAAACTTTAACATAATCAATTTTCATAGCCGTATCGTCATTATTCCAACTTTGCAGCCAAGTATGTCTTGATTCGAAGAAATTTTTGACACAGTTTCGTTCGCCGTCGATCCACGGCTTTGAATGACCATTCGAAACGTAATGATCTGGAAAATCGTTGAATCCCCCAATGCCTACACCCAACGATAATTCTAACTACAAAAAAAACGAAGAATAATTTAATTGCGATTAAGATAAACATGATTTCGAGCTACGCACTTCTTCGTCAAAAGGTATTTTTGAGACTATATCTCCGTACGGCACGGAATCAAAGTAGAAAGTCATTTTTTCTAAAATAAAATGTATTTTTCAATAACACGGAGTAAATATAATGTGTATTTCTTTTACCGGGAGTCCATTTGAATCTGTAAGTATGAAACTGATCGTTATATGGAGTTTGGGCCCCTTTTGATATCAAGTTTTGACTTCTGAGATGCTCCTTAGGATGAAGAACTGGTCCCGCAAAAAGTAGTCTTGATCCGATATCATCTCCTTCTCGACCAATTAAACGATCGTTTCCTCTACTATATGCAATCCAAATAGCTGTTGAATTTTCGTGAATTTCACCTTTCGGCTGAAGTTGCATCACTAAAAAGTTAAAATTTCGTAAAAATTCAACTTATCCGATAGTCTCGCGTTTACCGGGAAATATCCAATCTCCTGACGGTAATTTTGCCCTAATTTTTACATTGCCATATTTGAATGAAAATTTGGATTTTATTCTAGCAGACTTTACAGGAGGTAAGAGAAAAACGGAAGTCTGAACGTAGCGACATTCGTTTGCGTTATTAGAAGTGCACCTGGTTGATAATGCGAAACGTTCAAAAATGTTTAAATAGGTGTAATCAATTATTCAAATTACCCTTGTCTTAAATCTAACACTCCTCGTACATCGGATATGTTCTTCGCTGCAATTGGCCGAAGAACTAGTTTATCATTCTTAAAGAATATCGTGTTTATTTGATTTTCGTAAGAGTTAAATTCGTACACCTAAAAATTTATCAGTCTGTATTTTTAAAGTCTGTTTATTTATGTGCCAACTATTTCAAAATTATACTACATAAAAACAATGTTACTTGTAAATATCGCTTACTGGTCCTGCATATGTAGGTATCCTCTGTTCCACGACCCATTGGTTTGTATCTATCGAAGAACCATTAAAATAATCGGAAAAACAAGTGTTTTGCTACAAAAGTGTTTTTGACCATTAAACAATGTAGGCGAGAAATAACAATTGAATGGTTCTTCGAATTCTAAAATATTAACGAAATTAATCTTTTTCGTTGTTTTAAAACATAAACGCACCTGTCACTGTCCAAGTTAATTTATCTACACGACGACCTATATGGTTTATTGTTTTATAAAACCAATAGTTGATAGTATCGCCAATTTTTAATTTATTATTAAAATTTATAATCCATTTTTCATTAACTGGGGAAGTTTGTTCTCCATTTATTTCACCTGGTTCGAAACTATAGATTTCTTGGTTTATATTTGCATGAAATCCAAAAAAGGACATTCCAGATACATCTAAAACGTCAATGTTCGTATAGAATGAAGTAAAAAGCTGCGATAAATAACTACATAAAAACGACTGAAAATTAATTAATCAAGATAGGGACATAAAATTATTAAAACAAAAAGTGAAAATAAAAACAAAAGCGTTAATTCATTACTATTTATAAATCTTTCTTTATAGTACTTATATAATAAAATTATTTACACTTTTGAAATTATTAGATTAGTGCATGGAATTATTGAACGTTAGTATTATCTATACCAGGGGTGGCCAAGCTCCTTGATAGTCCGAGCCATTTTTCAAAATTTGAAATTTTTCGCGAGCCGCAATTAAATACGTATTTAAAAGGTATGCAAAAAAGGTATTAATAAATTATTGAAAACATGTGACTCGCGAGCCGCAGGTTGGCCCCCCCTGATCTATACCATTATATTCTATACGAAACCCTCCAGTTTTGAAAACTGTAAATTTTGGTTTCTCAAATTGACATAGTACACCACCACTAACTATCGTTAAATAACTAATCGATAGAATATATGACTGCAACATATTGAATGAATCGTTATTTTCGAAATAGAGTTATTAAATATTAAAATGATAAATTAATCACAAAATATATATTTTTGTTTTTTAAATTACGAAATGGAATTTCCATCTGATAGATACTACATATCTGTATGTAAAAAAGATTAAAGTGCGTCATGTTTACTTCAAATTTAATTACGCCTGATGTTCCGAAATTTTCGAACACCAACTACGGCTTGCATTTTTCTAAAATAAAATTGGGTAAAACGTTTTGAACTAATTCAAACTTTTAAAGCTACATAGCGACTAAAATTTATCGAAAATAATTTACGATATTATATTCGAATTTTGTTTAATTTATACGAAAAAGTGTCATAGAGGGTCAACTCGACACAGATAAAAGTGGGCGTACTCGTTTCGTCCATACATTGAAGCCAAGTCCACACATGTATGTACATAAATTGTACGATGCAAGTCTGCGTAAAAAGTCCGTATAGTGCGAACCCACTTTTAGAAGAACTTTTTATATGTATTCTTATATTATTACTGTGCAATGTACTTATGTTTCTCTCACACACATTGCGAATAAATTTAAACGTTGCAACTAACAAAAACTAAAGCAGATAATGCTAAACGTAAAGTAAAATCAGGTATAGCGTTGATAAAATTTGATTTTTTATTGACGTTCAATAAAATGCATCAACATTCTTTGAAATAAACTTACTCTGTATAAACATAGTATGTAACGTATGTAATGTATATATGTATAGTACTGATGTTTTAAATGGCCCAAATTTTAACATAATCCACTTGAAGTGCAGGATTGTCGCCCTTCCAAGTATTTAGCCACGTTTCTTTGGAATAGAAGAAATTTTTAACACTTTTTATTCCTAGATTATCCCACGGTTTATGATTATGATCCGAAACGTAGTCGTCGGGAAAATCGGAAAATCCGCCAACTCCTACACCCAATGACAGTTCAAACTGCGTATCAAAATTATGAATTGATAAAAGTTTCGTTCTATTAAAGGAGGACTGATAATAAATTATAAATTATCGTTTCATTTTTGCCATCGAAAAATGATTTTGTCTGGGTTTTTCGCAACGATGAAACAATGAAAATAAAATTTTATTTAAATAGCTGGTGTCCAAAAAGTCTTTCGGTCTTGATTTTAGTAATTTTTTTGGCACTGTCATCCGAAAGTGTCATTTCCTGTCGCTGGTCATGCGATTATTTATTGTCGAAAGTAGACGTTTGGTTATTAGCGAGACAGTTGATGTCGACTGTATGTGGGCTCTATCAATGACGTTATCTAAATGTAAAAATTTCAGACTAATCAAAAGTTCTGCAATAAAATTGTAAATGTACCTATCGAAAAAATCGTATGTATTATTCTGGATTAAAGTGTCATTTCCTCTCTTGGGTGATTCTTGGGTGAAACTTCATCCGTGGGAGTAAATAATAGACTTTTCTCCCTTGTTATAAGATAATATTATTATATTCTCTCCCTTTCAAATAGCTATTATTGCTATGAGATGGCAAGATAGTTATTTATGCACCAAGGGCGTAAAATAGGCGTTTTAACCCTAGTCTACAGCTCGGGTTATTAACATGACAAGTTCCATGAACGCCAGTTGCGCCCAAAATATGTACAAAATTTTATGAACGACCGTCCATCGTGGTTTAGGTAAAATTGTATGTATATCTATTTAAATTATATGGGAAACACAAGAAATCAAGTAATGACATGGTAACCGAGTCGATATTGTTATAATAGGCCAGTAGCGATAGTTGTTGACGGAAATTGTTCCAGGAATAACTTATTTTAATAATTAAAATAGTCGGAAAATAAATTTCTATAGATATAAAAGTGAAATCAATTATTTGTCACACCCACATCTAATATTATCTAGTTTTAAACTACAGAATTAATAACTAGGCGAAAAAGCAGTCCGTGGGCGCCAAAGCGCCACTTTACGCCCCCTTTTCCGGGCGATAAAATAATTTATGCATGATTCAAGCTATCATAATTATTAGACATGCCTTTATCTTTCCACAGTCAACCAAGACTGAAAGACTTTTTGGACATCCGTTAGTTAAAGGTATAATTTTCCTCTTTTTATTTTTATTAGAAAAACTTTAATTTTAGTTTTGTTAGTAGCGAAGTCCTAGACCAAAAAGTAAGTACGGTACGACTAGCGTAACTTCCGAAATTTCATATGTACACCCGAATCGCAATTGCATCGTTTGCTAGTCGAAGTTGTCGCTCGTAACGTCATTATCGTCGGCGTCGACCTCTTTTTCTAAATTTACGAAAAGGGCATCTGTTAAGTTGTCCATGACGGAATGTAAAAACACGTACAACTCGAAAATACATGATTTCAGTGGGCATACGTGTTAGCCCACTTATTTCACGAAACTTTGCGTAGGTACCCAACACATAATTTACAATTGCATTTGATGTTTAATTGCCATCATTGCTTACCTCATCAGGAAATAAGTGTTCCTGTACTGATCCATAAAACTCAGAATCCACAAAGAAGGAAATTTTCCCTGAAATTTTATCAATAACTGATCATGTTATTTAAATATAGGTAATTTCATATTAAACGAACATAAACAAAGTCATATTAGACATCTCACAATCAAAAATAGTGATAAAAGTAACATATTTTTATATTACCTGGCGTCCACTCCATTACATAAACGTGAAAATTATCACTGTACGAATTTTTAGACACTCTGTTCACTAATGTCTCGTTCCTTGGGGGTCTTTCAGAATAAACAACGATCCCCCCATAAAGCACTCTGGACCCAATATCGTCACCTTTTGGTCCTATTAAACGATCATTTCCTCTACTGTACGCAATCCATATATCTTTATATTTCCCGTCAACTCTTTTTCTCTGTTTCAATTGTAAAACTTATAAATTTAGATTTTTAGCAATAGTTACCCCGATCAAAGATAATTATTCACCTGGAAATATCCAATCTCCCGATGGAAGTTTCGCCTTAATTTCTAATTTTCCATATTTGAAAGAAAAATTGGATTTTATCATGGCAGATTTTACAGGAGGTAAGAGAATAAAACTGTTTGATGCATAATAACATTCGTCTTCTATATTAGATGTACAGCTAAAATAGAAAAAAAAACTAGTATCAACAAGAAAAAGTAAAAAAAGAAGTATTAACAATGCTATTATGATGTTGAAACAAGTTAAATGATAAATAAGGTAAAATCTCCTACAGGAGGGAAATACAGGGTGCGTCAGAGAAAACGCAAATATTTTCAAATCACAACAACTCAATCTACGAAAAATTACAGAAAAATGTGGTGTTCAAACCGATGGACGTTGTATTTTATATACTTATGATTATTTTTAATAAAAGCAGGTGCGTTGCTTTCTTTGTCGAAAGCTCGATTTAAAAATTTGAAGGAAAAGAAAATTTTAGTTTTAGCCCTGTTGAAAGTCGATCACTAACTTTTAGACTTTTTTGACAAGAAAACTCAGCTTAACTCAAATAACTTAAATACCTCAGATAACTCAAATTTACTTTTATACCTAGAAAATGTACTAGAACTTGAATTTAGTTTACTTTTTGTATCACGACACCGAATTAAATAGACGGGAATTTCTTGTGTTAGTGATATAAGTATGTAGTCTTTGAAAATCACCCTTGTCTTAAATCTAATACTCCTCGTACTTCCGAGTCATCTGTGATAGTAATGGGTTTGATATAAAGTTTATTATTTTTCAAAAACAGGGTGTTTTCTTGATTTTCGTAAAAATTGAATTCATAAGTCTGAAAGTAAATGTTCAAACTTATATTAAATTCACACGAACTAGTAAAATTTTTACTGGTCCTGAATACGTTTGGATTTTCTGTTCCGCAATCCATTTAGTTGTATCGATCGAAGAGCCATTGAAATCGTCCATAAAAATCAGTTCTTCGCTACAAAAAGTTGTTCTACCGTCAAAAGCTGTGGCGGACGTAATACAGTTAAAGGAATCCTTCAATTCTAAAATGTTAGTTTAATTAGTTGTGTTAACAAATTCTGCACTTTAAACGGACCGGTTACGATCCACGACAGACGTGCTATACGGCATGATAAATGATCCATATCTACGTAAACTTTATAGTTAACGATATCTCCAATTTTCAGTTGGGTATTAAAATCCAAAAACCACTTTCCATTTATTGACTTAATTTGTTCTCCATATAAGTCGTCCTTATTTGAAATGTATATTGGGCGGTTTATGTTCGCGTGAAATGCAAACGAAGATATCCTGACCGCGTCTAAAAAGATTTTTTTTAAAGTTATAATTAGCACATTTTGAATAATAGTATGTTAAATCCGTTCGCGCGCAAGCCTCGGTATCGAATATTCATGAAATTCAAAAATAAAACTCTTTTTTTTATTTTTTCTCGAAAATACACGTTTTGAAAAATTACATCTACTAGAGAAATATTCCCAAGAGTATTTTATAAGAATTAAAAAAATATATATTTGTATCGCCTTTTTCCCGATTATCTCGAAAACGGTACGTTATATCAAAACTTTCAAAGAAATATGTTTGATAGAGAATTTTACGGCGATTCTAAAACATATTTCACATTTTCGATTCTATGATTAATAACGTAGAAACGACAGCCCCGTTTAAATTTTCGAACGGCCACCATTTCGAAACGGATCGGTCGATTTTTCTGGTTAACGAACTCGTCCTTCATATTTGTGAGGATAAGGTGGTGTCCAAATTTTAGCTCCCTACGATCAAAATTGCGCCCGTAATCGTATCTATACGATTTTTTGATTATATATATACAGGATGTTCAGTAAATAATTGGCCATACGCCAACAGTGCCTTGTTTGGATAAAAATAAACCGATTTGGGCCAAATTACCTTAGTGCAATTTTGCTTCTTTACAAGGTTACGCGCCTTAAATTAAATTAAATTAAAAAAACCTCTTTCGAGGCGTATATCTTTGTAAGAAAGTAAAATGACACTAAGGTAAGTTGTCTCAAATCGGTTTATTTTTACCCAAGCAAGTCACTATTTGCATAACACCCATTCTTTACTGGACACCCTGTATATGAAGTTTATAAGACCGAATTTGAAGGACCCATATTATCGCTATAGAGGGGGGTCAAGATCGAAGAAAAGCCAAAGCGACACGTCAGACTGCAATAACTTCATTTTTAATACGCCTAAAAACTTACCCGTATTAATGAAAACTCTGAAACTGCCATTATGTAGTGCTATCAGTTTCACGTCTTTGGAATAACAATCATTATTAGCGTTTACTATATTTATTAATAAATGAATTAAAAGTAAGAGCGCCTGCGAAAGCAACATATTATTACGCGATATCTAAATATATACTGGCATTCCCATATCATACGTAACCATGAACTACACAATCTTTTAGAATGGCGATTTCTAACATTTTTTTAAACAAACCGGTAAATTCATATAGGCAAATTTCGATACTTTACAAGCTGCATAAAAAAACCTACGATATCTATATCTGGTTACCTATTTAAATTTTTGTACGATTTGAGCAGAAATAATAAATTAAAAAATATACGGAAATAACTTTAATTCATTATAACACTAACCTTTTCACACTTCAAAGAGGGCTAGATCGTTTTTTCTTAAACAAAGTGTCGTTTATGAAGGAACAGAAAACAGAATAAAACTCGATTATAACGCTACACAAGAAACTTGCAAAATGAGTTCATTATATCCGGTGGTTCGCTATAGGCAATTTTAACTGTAAGCGTTTCGTTAATTATAATTTTTTAACCATGGTATTCTATTACGTAGTTACAATTTTTATTTTAGAACATTTTCACAAGATTTACATATGTATAACGTTAACTCGCGAAACAATATTGTTTCACCCTTACGATTTAACGTCGCTCGCGCCTACCCATCTTTTAGTTGGAGAAAAATTGACCGAAGTACAAAATTCGGACGTGGCACACGTCTTGCAAACGAAATTCATAATATCATTTTCGACAGTTTTGAAAAAATAATTGTTTCAACGACTAGATTTTCGAACGGCAACAGAACATCCGAATATACATGGTGTCCCTAAATGGTGCGGGACATTTATATCTGGTGAGCGGGTAGCCCAATTTTGAACCGTCCTATCACCTACATATTCGGAAACTGTTCGTTTAGACATTGTCGTACAGTTCGCGAATAATGCGGCGGAACACCATCGTGCATTAGCTACATTATCCGTATTGTCGCTAATGGTACCTCTTTCAGCAGATCTGGTAAAATTGCCTTAAGAAATTCTAGGTATGTGTGTTACCGTTAAGTCGTTCTGGCGTTCAAAGCCTACCTATTATTTTAAATTCATATAAGAGACATGGTAGACCAAGGCATTATTATCATCTTCAGATATTGATAACTCCTCAGGTGGGTGAACTTTTGCATATAGGTAATTTGGATTATATAGACTAATTTTGAGTTATACTTTCAAGGACATCTAGTATAAAAATAAGTATGGTATGGTAAGTATGGTTAAAATAAGTATAATAAGTGAAGAATGCCTCCAAAAAATAATATTGGGCAAAATCGCCGAGTGAATTAAAATATAAAGTATAGAACCATTGTAAAGCCGTAGCAAAAATCTGTCCTCTATTAATGGATACTTAAGTATCGACCAGGCTGACTACCGCTGGATCTTATCCTTCGCAAAATCAACACCGTGAAAACAGTATCAAACAAAATACTCATATGAAAATTGGAAACGCGTTATGTTGCCGCTTATTTTAAAACCACTAGTACGGAGTGATAATAAATTGATAAATGGAAGGACGAAGGACTTAGCAATTAGATTACCAGGTTAAAAATTTATGTGAACATTTCAATAGAGAATAATGAAAATAGATAAACTAAAGTGGATTATCTTCTATTCAATGAAGATCGATTAAAGTGCCACTCGAGATTGTTTTTTTTTTTTTAAATAAATGTAAGGCTTGAATGTATAGATTTACATTTTAAAACATCTAAGTATATCCACCTACAATGTGGAAACGTTTAGCGCTTCTTACATTTGTTTGTTGTTTTGCAAATATTTCGTCGGAATCGTTTCTTCCAATTGTTCTGTGGCATGGAATGGGTAAGAATTAAACTAGGCACCGTGTTAAATTATTTACGTTGTTAACGGCAGGGGATTTCTGTTGCAATCCATTCGGAATGGGTCGCATAAAAAGGGAACTAGAAGAGGCACTTCCTGGAGTCCACGTTAAATCTTTAATGATCGGAGATGGTATTTTGGAAGACATGGCGAACGCTTTCTTGATGCATCCGAACGATCAGGTTGAGATTGCTTGTGCGGCAATCAAATCAGATTCGGCATTAGCGAATGGATATAACGCAATTGGCTTTTCACAAGGATCTCAATTTTTGTAAGCATCGTGTTTTATCAACATAAAAACTTTCAGATGTGGTTATATTGAAATATTATCCTAGACGTGCTGTAGCACAAAGATGTCCAGAACCTGCCATGAAAAACTTGGTTTCTTTGGGAGCGCAACATCAAGGAGTTTACGGTTTACCTCGATGCGATGTTCTTACTAGTACTTTCTGCGATCAACTTCGACCAGTTGTTAGCGGAATTGCGTATATGAGGTCAGCAAATTGATTATGAACCACGACACGATCAAAAAGTTCAAATTTTTACAGCTTTGCCCAAGAACTTTTAGCACAAGCCACTTATTGGCACGATCCCGTTAATGAAGATGCATACAGAACGAAAAGCACGTTTTTGGCCGATATTAATAACGAAAGGCACATCAATCAAACTTACGTAGGTAATCTACAGGCGATGGAAAATTTAATTTTCGTTAAATTCAACGATGACAAAATGGTGCAGCCTTTAGAATCGCAATGGTTTGGATTTTATAAATCGGGGCAAAGTAAAGAGGTGCAAACTTTACAAGACTCCGAAGTTTATGTAAGCTATACACTTACTATAATTAGGGATGACATGAAAACTGTAAAAATGTGTTTCAGAAACGTTTGGGTTTAGAAGAAATGGACGCTCAAGGTAAACTCCATTTCTTGTCTACTCCTGGTGACCATTTACAATTAGATTGGTCTTGGTTTTTAGAAAATGTTGTTAATGTATTTTTCAAATAGTTACTTATATAGTATATTATCTAAATATAGAAATTTCTGTAATTTAATAATATTTATTTTGTAAAGTTTAATTGCTTGTGTGAAATCTTTAGGGGCCTTTAGGGATCTTTAGATGACAACTATTTCCCGAATAACGGTATTCCACCTAAAATCGCCCACGCATTTCTCCGTAGAGGATATTTGAAGAAAATGAAGAAGTGATGGAATCTAAGCTTGTCGTTAAAATTTAAAAAAAAATAAGATTTTATAATATTCTAACATCAAACAATGTCAATTTAAAGTTCTTTTACTTTTATAAATTGACAAATGAACCCAACATTTTCATTTTTCATCTCGTATTTACAAAAAAATTAGTTGATCTTTAAAATCTGTAAGTAAATACAATATGAAAATAGTTTTACCAATCAAACTAATAGAGGGCAATTGGGGTAGATATGGATCACGAGGAGAGACGGACTTTAGATTTTAAAACTAGTTAAGAGGGTAATCTTTTACGTGCCATTATTAATCTTGTTATTTGACATCAGTTTTCGTAAAGGCTTGGCCAAGTTGTGTCCTTAAAACAAAATAATTGAATATTTGCGTGAAAACGCTGTTAAAAAATTGTTGGTGCTTCTACTTTACAATCGTAAAATGCAGTTTCAGTAAAATAAAATGTTATAATTATAACATTGTAACATAATTATAACACTAGCAATAACCTAAAAATATTGTTCTATGTTAATGCAATCGGATACAATCTAGTAGTCCATCTCTTCTACTGCTTCCTTCAAAACCTTGTTCTTCTACTTCCGAAGCAATTATTGTAAATGATTCATCGTAACATAGTAAATATTGACAAAGCCGGGATTATGAAAACACATGTGCAGAATGCAAAGAAGACTACAGAAAAACAACAAGAAGAGACGATTGGATACAATGTATTATTTGCGGTCGTTGGTCACACGAAAGATATACCAAATATACATTTCCGTCAACATTGTGAAAAACATCGACCTTACAAAAAATATTAATTATGTACTAAAGCTATTAGTTTCTTCAATCCATCTTTCCTTTTAGCGTTGGTTGATCTCACTACACAATGCAGGAAAGATGGACTTTACTGATGCAGTTTACTTAAATATCACAGATATAGCGATAAATTTTTAATTTGTTTAAATATCATAAAGTTTTACCAAATTTTTCAAAATGTGGTCCATCTCTACTCCCTTTACCCCACGTAGAAAACTGATTTAAAAAAAAATAGAAGAGAATAAAAAATCTGTTTAAAATAAAGAATCGGTTGCTATACTCGAAAACGAAACGGAAATTTTAGCTTTTCTTGTTTATAAATTATTTATCAATTAATATTTATAACTTCAAAAAAAAGTTTTCAAATAAACTTTAAAAATCGGCAACCTCAAAGACGAATTTTTTTAAGTAGAAAATTTTAATAAAACTTTCTACAGATAATGGTTTTATTTCAAATCGAACGTTTTTTAAGAACATTTAAATAAAATCGAGCAAATTAATTTTACAACGATATAACGTTTTATTATTGTTTGTAAACACAGTTTTTAAACTTATTGATTAACTGAATCGACGCGGCTTTAAGTAGCACATCATTTTCGTGTACTACGTATCTGTACTTTCGACGAAATTAACGAACGACACTGGAATAGTTATTTTCTACGCTTATTTTCTCTGATAAGTTAGTCACTATCCACTGAGCGAGCCGATTCAGCATCCGGACCAATTTGTTTGCAATGAAGCGCAATTATGGTTTATTTCCAGTGTTAGTTGTCGTGTTTTTATCGACCGTTTGTTATGGAAAATATACGCCGATTGTGCTGTGGCACGGCATGGGTGAGTTTTGTAGATAAACCGTGTGTTAATCTCTTAATTGTGTGTATTTAAAAATACTTGTACGTCGTGTAACGAAAACCTAGGTCAAAAGTTTATTACTTGTCTGGAATAAATAATTGCCCTCGAAAAGTTTAAAGGTCAACTTAGAATAACTGTAAATTAAAATTGGATTTTACCAAAATTAGGTACAACTACTTATTGTTAGATAACTAGAAAATATTATGTACATAATTCCTTTTAATTTGTTTTTTGTTGTATTTCTAATAGACAATACATAAGTTTATTTCCTACAAAAAAAAACGATGATTGCTGTTGTGCTGTAATGATTGTTTTGTTCTATTTATGTACATGATACGGCATTGTTTCCACTCTACATTATAACACATATAGAAGAGCCGAATTAGAAATTGAAAAGCCATTTAGAATAAAAAACTAGTCGATTCTACTTTATTAAAATCGCTAAAATATCGGCGTAAAGATACTATGCCACAATTATTACTGATCATCGTATCAGTTCTGTTGTTTCTGCTTAAACAAGTTAATTAGCGTCAAACTCTAAACTACTTAAATAGTTCTACTTAGTTTTTGACAATTTTTGAACTTTTTGAGTATAGCTAAAACCCAAGGTTGGTAGACTTTATAATATTATTAAGCAGCGTCTTCACGGTAAAACATAAAACATGTTTTATGAAACATGAAATTTGTTTGACGCGAAAGTGCTATCATTTCTTGATATTTTAGTTTGTACTTCACATACAGGAACCTGTTGTATAAAACAATAAAAATTGATAATTGACAACTTGCATTTTTCACGTAACAGGTCCATACTAAACAGGAATGTTCTTTATAGTCAGTTTTTTTTTATTGACTTTAGGCCACCGAATTAGCTAACCTAACCAAGCTCGATTTTCAATGAATTTGCGTTAGAGCTTAAAGGTTCATGTATTTGCACTTTATAAATACATGGAGAGTTAGTTGACAAAAAATATCCTACCTTTCCTCGTCGCATTAATCCTTTTAGAGTACACAACACAACACACAACACTCGCGCACTCACACGCAAAAAGGCCTTATTAACCGAACGAACACTCCTCGCACACACGAATAATACGCCGTAATTCAAAATTCAAACTACTGAAACAAGCACTATCGCTCTGTACACCTGACACGAAAGATTTGAAACGATTTTATCAGAATTCTACATATAAATGCATTGGATACTAGGAAACCCACTTTTATTTTAAAAACATTCAGTTTTTTATTCGCACTTTGATAAGGTATGAGAGTAGGTGGCGCACATGTTTTATTAGTTGTTTTGTCGGTGTAACGGTCGCATAAAAATGCGATTAAACTTTTATCTGGTTTATGATTTGTAATAGGGAAATTTTCAATGTCGAGGGGCACACGAATAGTTTTTAAATTAAAAATAAAGTCAATTTATAATTCTGCGGTATAAAGGCAGTAGATAGTGATTATCCAGATAATTTTAAATTGGTAAGTATTAGCGAATTTTCATAAAAAATAAAGCTATTACAGCTTGTCCGATGACGGGACTCAGACGGTAATGTGAAATATGTTTTGGAATCGGCATAAAATTATCTACCGATCATGTCTCTTTATAATTTTCGATAGGATGTACCGTTTTCGAAATAATCTGAAAAAAGTGATAATTTTTGTTTGCGAGAGTCCGTGCGAGAGTCCATACAGTAAAACATGTTTAACAAACACCGAAATAAGGAGTTTTTAAAATTTTTGTTTATGTTTTGATAGGTGTCTTCGCGGTAAAACTAGTTTTAGGAATTTTTTTAAAATAAATTTAATGTAGTTTTACCGCGAAGACGCTGCTTTACGGACTGGTTACCTCAACTTCTTTCTGTTATTTTGATTGGTTGCTTCACTGCGGTTATAATTTGAAAATATTCACGTCGGCGCAGTTTTGGCAGAACGTCTTAATCGTCATTTTTTTCGAAAATGGGTTATTCCGACTATCTTATGCATCTAAGGCGAAGACATGGTCTGTTAAAATCTGTTAACAACATTTCGATTTTTTTCATAAAAAAATCGCTTTGTATTTCCGTAAGTTCGTGGAAGTACTTTAGTGCGTGTAGCAACAACGCTTAGGCATTTTCACGTGATAACTACTTTAACGACCTTGGCTGATTCCGGACAATCTGTCATGGAAAATTAGTATTTAACCAGTGCTTGAGGTGTAATTACGAAACGTAGTTACGGAACGTTTAATTCTCTGTACGGAAGCTGCGTCTGTAGCGACGAAAAACTTTTTCATCATTGCCACGGTTAACGAGCGTTAATGTGAATATTTTAGGAGTCTTTTTATTTAAAATAAACAATATCGAAAACGATTGATTTTCGGATCCGTGCATTTAACTTATTTTTGATCATACTGTATGCCCTTAACATCTTTTAGCATTTTTTTAACGCTGGTAAACCGGTTGTTCAAAATGTACAAGAATTTTTCAATTTTTACCTAATAATTATTAACTAATTTGTTTGTAATTTAACGTTTGTACATTGCAGTTTCTTATCGGCGATTTACTCCTTGTCCTCCACATATATGTTTAAATAAAGTTCAAGTTTAAATTTAAGTTACTGATTTCGCCTAATAACTTGAATGTGAAAACTAATATTGCGGTATCAAATTTATCCAACACAAATATTGTAATCGAGTCGTGTATTCTTTTGTTAAAAGAAATATATTGTGCAATATAGTAATTTCCAGGTGATGCGTGCTGTTTCCCGTTCAGTTTGGGCGCGATTCAGGAACGCCTAAACGAGACACTACCAGGAGTGCACATGCTGTCGATCAAAATTGGAAAAACCGTAATCGACGATGTCGAAAATGGTTATTTCATGCATCCTGACAAGCAGATTCGAGAGGCGTGCGATGCAATAAACGCAGACCCTTTGCTTGCGAACGGATATAACGCTATCGGTTTTTCCCAGGGATCGCAATTTTTGTAAGTTTTTTTTTAGCCACATAAGTACAACGTCTTTATAATGTTTTAATGCGTTAAAATTTAAGACGAGGATTGGCTCAAAGATGTCCCCAGCCGAAAATGAAGAATTTTATATCTATAGGTGGACAACATCAAGGAGTTTATGGACTACCGAACTGCGCTTCCCTTTCTCATAAATCGTGCGACTATATTCGACGACTTCTTAATCATGCCGCTTATTTAAAGTTTGTAGCAATTTCAATTTATTTTTTGACGGTATTGTTGATCGGCTAATAGACATCTTTAATTTATAGGTGGTTACAGGAAACGCTCGTTCAAGCGACTTACTGGCACGATCCGCTAAACGAAGAAGAATATAAAGCGAAAAGCACCTTCATAGCCGCGATCAACAACGAGAAGACCATCAACCAAAGCTACATAGATAATTTGAATGCTTTAGAGAATTTTGTTCTGATCAAATTCGAAAAGGACACCATGGTTCAACCCATCGAATCTGAATGGTTCGGTTTTTACAAACCGGGACAGTCGAAGGAGGTGCAGTCGCTCAAAGAATCGAAGCTTTATCAGAATGTAAGTATATTACGACCGGCGCATTATGAAATGGACATAGCTCGATGTATAAATTATGGAGTTGCGTTGTTAGCACACAGCTAAATCCCGACACCTACACTTCGTCCAAACCTATATGCAATCCACGTCATCAATGAAAGACTACTAGATGATGACGTTTCACACAGTGCTGTCACCTCGTACCTCGTATTTTGACAGTTCTAATAAATTGTAGTATTTCATTATACCATCTAATATGTGCGTAGGTAAATTATCGATAGAATATGTCTCTTTCCAAACTTTAAACCGAATTACAAATAAACAATCTAGTAACTTTTTGTTGATGACGTAAATTGCATATAGGTTTGGATAGGCCATATCTAAATATAGAATTTCTTGATATCGGCGAATAATTTCGAGTCACCGATTTGTACAACTACGTAATTGTATAAAAGAATATTAGCGGTAATAAAATTATAAGACAGTATCGTGTTAATGGCAAACATACTTTTTAGAATGTTCAGAAAAACTCATATGAACAATATGAATTTACTAATATCGATAAGCTGATGGTAATATAAAAATTTCAAATTCAACTCTTAAATACATAAACATCATTCATATCGACGATTAACAATTAGAACATTTTTTCCAAAGTATTAGGTGTATAACTTTGCTTCCGCCGTTTTTTTCCGAAATTCGAGGCTTTATTGTAATAAACTGGTTATACATTTATGATTCAAAGTATTGTCCATCGCTGGCCACTACTTTCTCCCATCTTTCGGGCAGCGTACGAATCCCGCGTTGAAAAAACTGGTCATCTTTTGAAGCGATCCACGAATCGATCCAATTTTTTACTTCTTCATAAGACCGGAAGTGCTGGTCATCCAGGCCGTGTGCCATTGATCGAAACAAGTGATAGTCCGAGGGAGCAACGTCTGGAGAATACGGCGGGTGGGGTAGGACTTCCCATTTCAACGTTTCCAAGTATGTCTTGACCACTTTCGCAACATGGGGTCGAGCATTGTCATGCTGTAAGATTACTTTATCATGTCTCTCGTTGTATTGAGTCTTGCTCAAGTAATGCCTCCAATTCTGCATCTTCGAAAACCTTCTCTCTTCCACCGCCATGCCGGTCTTCGACGTCAAAATCACCGTTCTTGAAGCGTTGAAACCACTCTCGGCACGTTCTTTCACTAATAGCGGCCTCACCGTAGGTATTTGAGAGCATTCGATGAGCCTCAGCCGCAGATTTCTTCATATTAAAACAGAAAATTAAAACCTCCCGCAAATGACGAGAATTTGGCTCGTAAGCTGACATGTTTAATCGAGAATAACTTTATGATGCAGACACAAATCGACTAATATTTCGATGGCGTTATATTTACAAATACCTAATCTTATTGTATGACAGCTACGATCTATTTATTTCGACTACCACTTACCGCTACAGCCATTTATTGCAAAACGGCGGAAGCAAAGTTGTACACCTAATAATTAAATTATTGTCAGCGTTGCACAGAGCGAGTGAGTGACAACTACATCCATTGACTTATAAACATAATCAAAAAGCGATACCTATTTGTGAATTGTAACCACTACATGTTTGCGAGATTTTTGGCGTTCTTTAATATAATAATTTGTTTCTTGTAACACTTGAGCCAATGACACAAATTCATAATTAATATTTTAATATTTAACGTTCAATCTGTCTTATTGTAAGATTGTCGTCAGTATACACACGTCAGTGTCAATTATGACATTAAAAAAATACAATAAATTGGCATAAACCCTAATAAATGAAAGTTTTAAATACTCCTATAATGTAGTTTAGTTAAATAAAGTTTATAGTTTTATGGAAAATAGCCTTTTTCGGGTACTTCTTAAATACTAGGAATCCCGACCAGTTTTCAGTTAATCTGTTACACATAACACACAATTGTTATTATTATCGACACTTAATCAAATGAGATGCAAATAATAAGTAATCAAAATTATAAAAAAAATATAAAATACGGATGTCAAAAGTAACCATTTTGGTTACATTATTTTTATTTTTAATAACGGCCCTAATTCTTCTAGGCATACATAGTGCTAGAAATATAAAACGTAAAACGGTAAACGACTTAATCCAGCAAAAGTAAAAGGAAACGTTCCCTGGTGACGAATCACTAGATACTGATTAGGCCTCTGAAGACCCACGGACGCTTGTTATGCCTATTTTGCGTATTTTGTAGTTATTTGTGTTTACTTGTGACATAAATATATGTCATAATAGTGACATTGTAATATATAGAAAATTAATAGGTAAATAAATATATTTACCTATTAATTTTCTAGAATAACTCCGAAGATAAACAATCACACATACAGTAGAGTCCTATTAATCCGAACGAATTAGGACTGAAACCTGTTTGAATTACCAGATTTTCAGATTAACCAAAATAATTCTTGTAATGCAGTAGCGAGTAGCAAATACAAAGTTTTTAGATTGCCGTAAGCTATAAGTTACCCAGCGTCTGTCTGACACGTTCAACATTTTCAACATTACGACAAAAGAAACAATTACTAACTTTATGAATAAGCCAAACAGTTCATTTATTAAGTACAGTAGATACTGTAGATACATATTTTATTTTTATCATTTTTATAACCGTAATAAATGCAATGTTTTCTATACATTGTTCTATTTTCACTTGGTCTCTGTATTATTTTTCTAACTTACTTTTGTTCAGATTAACCGCATTTTCACAGTGGCATGGTTCAGATTAACTGGACTGTACTGTATATTACAAATAGCACAACCGATTTTTAAATTTAATGTATTTCCTGTAACACCTACTTAGATCCAACGGCATAAATGTAAACATAGACTTTAGATCTGTAGAAGTGTCGGTAACGTTTTTAACGATTTATCTTTTGTTTATGTCAGTAAATGTAAACGTCTTCACTTACATAGTAAAATATTCCTCGAAGAAAATGAAATACAGAGCTGTGTGTTAATCTCGCCGTTTTAGACCACGCCCCCGACCATTTGATAATGAGCCGGTTGTACGTGCGGGTTATGGTTCGTTTTGCTACAATATATCTTTTTTTTATTTTTAAGGACCGACTGGGATTAAAACGAATGGATGCCGATGGAAAACTTCATTTCTTGTCGTTGCCCGGTAATCATTTAGAGTTTGATTGGGATTGGTTTACTCACAATATTATCAATAAATATTTGGTATAGTTTACTTTTTATGTACGAGATAAGAATTTAGACTGATTTCATAAAAATATTAAGTAGGTATAGTTTACAATAAAGTAGTTTAATAACGTATATTATTGGTGTGATGTCCGGTTTTTAAAACAATATTCTATAGTAATAGCGTTAGTATCTTGATAGTCTCCATACTCGTAGGTCCACAAAATAGAGGGAGATATTTTTCAGCAACACGCATAATAAAGTAGTTCCCATCGTAAAAAATCGTTTCGATTAATTTGAAACGAGTATTTAGAAAATTTGTTTAATGAAACGTTTCTTTGCCGATAAGAGTAGACAACTCGAGCGATGCCGCACAAATTGTTCGCTGCTCTTTCTTACACAAATACTACATCGCCGGTAGAGGTTTATCCCTCGCGTTCGCATATATCAGGAGTGTATTGCATACGAGACGGGAGTGATTTCGGTGAGTGATCAGATCGAATCGAACGAGTTTTAATTTTCATTTCATCATAGCTGCCTTTCATCTGGGTTTTGTGTTCTGAAAAAATTTCAATCAGTGTTGTCATCCATTAGTTATATTATACGCCGCCTGTTTGACTAATGCAGTCTGTCTGAATGGGAGAACAAGAAGATTTTTCATAATGTTATTTGGGTTCTAGTCGAATAAGGGCGCATTTTGCTTGGCTTAATCAGACTAGTTTATAAAGCTGCCTGAAAAAAGCTTTTGTTGTATTTTGACGACTCTAAACAATGGAAATACAGAGTAATTTATAATTATACTTCGGAGCCACGTTTCGTTTACCTTCATTTCATCCCTTATAAACATTTAATTAGTCAAATATTCGACCGGATTTTTCTTAAACTATTCTAATGCCAACTTATCGGCTAATTTAAATGAAACCTCAAACGTTTACAAGAAATTTGCCGTGCAGAAGCGAATTTCGAAGATCTTTTCAAATGCTTTTAAAGTAATTTCTTATTTTTTAAAGACTGGCGATGCCAAAGTGCTTTAATTACTCTTGGATTAGTCCGAGGCAGCTCGCACAGCGGTTTATCCTGAACACTGAAACATTTAATGAAAATCTCGTTTACGTTTCAAACTTGATTTTGGATTCGGATAAACTTTCCCTTTCGAACTGAAATTCGACGTAGACGTTAACGCGATGCGCTAATTTTAAAAACTACCTACCGTTCAATTCTCGAAATGGAAACGTTCGACTTATATTGTTAGTTAGAAAAAAAAAAACTATCTCGATTTTATTCGAAAATTCGTACCTTGTACGATATGGTACAATTTAATCGAGGAACTATTTCAACTTAACGAATTAATTTCGCGCACGAATCCCGAAACGTAGATAAATTAAAATTTGAATGTAATTTCCGGAGCGAGAAAAAGTTATCATGATCGCACTTTACGGGAATCCGGGAGAGAAAGCCTCACCACACACCGATGTTTAATTAATCAACTCGGAGCTGCCTGCTTGGTTTATTAACAGCATTGATCATTGGCGTATTCACACAACCAACCACAGACAAGATCAAAACTTCCATCCTTTTGTCTGTTTATTAACGACCTATTCGCAAATTTTGTATTTCTTTTTCAAAACAAAATATTTAATTAATTTCTAAAACAGAAAACTTGTTCTCTTTCTACGTTACGTTATACGAACATTAATTTCGATGGGTACCTCTAATAACGTATCGCCCTTAACATGTAGATGATTGTGTAACCAAACAATGGTCAATGATCAAACGATTCGAAACTAATCTTGTACAAATCCCCGTTAGGGTCGGAGTTATTCGTAAGTCAATTGGATTCTATTTAGCTAATATCGTTTACCATCGCTTTAACCCCCCCTTCTACTACGAGCCCTTTCATAAAACACACGTGCGAGTTAAAACTTTTAAAGGAATCATTCACATCTAACATCTTCATTTTTATGCTCAAGATTCTCTATGTGCAAAACACAACACTGCCTTTATCCCTTATTATAATAAGAGACGACCTGTAACAATAGCTAGAAACTTCATCACATTTGCGAATGTACGCCCGATGCGAATGCATAATAGACGAGTAAGGATATCGTCACCTCCGCCTTGTTTTCTCAACCGGAATATTCTACCAGATTTGATCCGGGCTTCGTTATTCACCTTATGTGTACAGCGATGACAATCAACATTACTTATAAGCAAGCGTTAGACTAAAAAAATCGTTACACGATTACGATTCAATTACAAAATAAAATTTTTTAGTCGAAATAAGGCGTATAATATTATTATTACTTATCTACATTTATAAAAGATTTTAAAAACATAGCTAATTTAGATTTTAATAATTATATATATCTGTCATAAACTTTCGATTTTTGTGCAAAAATAATGTAGGTATAAGTATAATTAACGGAATAAGTTATGTTAAAATTACTGCTTATTACTGATTATCGACGTGAATTACTTACACTTAACTTGGATAACAAAAAATGTAAGCTTAAAATTATATTTATATTTATAAATTTAGTACTCGTTTAAAATTTAATTAGGTACCTTACACTTAGTTATCGCTACAAAATAAAAACATCCGTTGTTTAACACTTTAATGTAAACGTTTTTAATTGACGAAACTTTGTAAAAAACATTGGTGGAAATTTAGAAAAATTTGTTATTAAAATGTATCCAATAAATAATTGACGCTTTTATTATAATAATTTAAGTATGATATTTATATTAAACCTTAAGTTTCGGACAATTTAAAGTTTTTATCAAATTTCTAACAATCTAAGAAGAAGGCTACTGTAAATAAACTATATGGTGGAAAGTATCAGAAAATCAAAAGCAATATTTATAATAAGATTATAAGCAGAATAATGTTAAAACCCGTTACGATTTCCATTTAAAAACGTTTATTTTTTTGATATCGTAACTCTAAAAACGAAAAAAAAAACTGAAAGAACTTTATAAAGTTGACGAAACAACGACGTCGTGATACTTTACACATTTTTAAAGTTTCAGCGTTTAGTTTATTTGTACGAAAACAGATCAGAGATATTATCAAAAAACTAAAATAAATAAATCTGAATTTAAATAGTCTTCTTTTAAGTTTGCATACATTATAACATTATCTGTTGTGAGCAGAAATTGTTTAGCTTCGCCGGTTTCTCTATTGGCGAGTGTTTATACAAAATAATAAGGCTAGACTTACCCACGACGGGGTTTTTCGGGGTGAATATAATCCATTTAAAATTGAAAAATCCGTATTAATGCAAAATTAAATTTATTATTATCTTTGGTAATTTTACACTTGAATTTTTTTTTTCAATTGAGCCGTAATGATGTCAATTTTTGATTTTTGATGAAACACTTTGTATAAATTTTAAAGAATTTTAATAAAATTTCATTTTCAAAATCTACAGATAAAATGCGTCGAATGGCTATACTAACAATAAGTTGCAGCCAAAACAGCCATAGAACACGACACCAGACAAGTAGGTGTATAGAGTTGGTGCCGATTGTTAGAATTTTTTGAAAATCAATAAATCGATAATAAAGTATAAATCTGTGATTAAATTCTTCGACAAGAATGATTATAACCGCCCCACGAATACTTTTACTACTTACTTTATTATACGGAGTGATTTATAATTAGACGTAAAAACCTTGTAGGACATTTGGAACACACAATTGTTCTATTTTTTTTTATGTGTCTTCCACAAACAAATAAGCCGACCGCGCGTAAAGAAACTCGTTAGTCAATCGAAAACGTTGCGGCCCGTGTGCGATCATTGCGCACGCTACTCGGCCAATCGAATAAAGCCTTCTGATGCCTTTACGCCGTCTTTACGCACAAACAGTTTTATTACTAATTGCCAATAGAGGTTGTCTTTAAAGCGTCAGAGTGCCTACGTTAAATGTCAAAAATCAAAAAAAAATTTAATAAAAATACGCGCTGAATGCTTATTTCACGCTCTCGCGCTATTTCACTCGCGTGAAATATCTGCCTTTATACTATTGTAGCGATTATCTTCAAAAATAGGCGAGAATTTGTAATGTACTAAAAACGTGCCAAAGTAACTCCGGTTGGTGCGGTATCTTAACAAGTTAACATTAACAATTAGCATGCTATTAACTTAATTTTAGTTGTAATTAGTCGCTGTTGTAAAAGCACAAACGTGTTAACAACTAGCACTAACTAAATATTAAAATAACCAGCCCTTAGAAACAAACCTCAAGCAATTTATTTACAAAAAAGATATAAAAAAGAAGAAAACTAATAATCGTTATGTTGCGAGATCATCGATACGTAGTCTCATTTATTAATTATCTGGCCTCTAAATTCTGTATACGCGCAATTAGATGTGATGCATTAAGAATTTATCAACGAAAGGGGTAAAATGACGATTTACGAATAATTAAATGCGAACGCGAAAATGTTTAGGATAACTATTTGAGTACCTATGTGTATGTGCACAACAAAATCCGTATGTATTTACAAATAATGATTGATTTTCGGTATGAAATGAATGATTTTTAATTTCAAACGTGAGCTTTTGTTCGACCAGAGCGTGCAGCAGATGAATATATGATTTTATTCATTGCGCCGTTCCCGTTCCCCGACATGATCCTCCCACATCCCTGAAAATTCTGTGCAAATTAAAAAGTACAATGCAACGGAGTAGATATGATTCTACTATATTAATATTTTTGTATCTGCATCATATTTGTGGCGTATATTGTAATTATTGTGTTTCTATTTCTAACTTTGTGAAGTGTAAACAGTTTTCCATGTAATAGTTTTTGTTCAAAATATTACGAGGGAGTGCCGATAAATCCAAGGACGTTTTAGACTTCCGTTCACGTTTTTAATCTAACTACCACATCATATTTGTTAACAATTATCTAACAAATAGTTATAAATTTCATTATATTATGTAATGTAGTACTCCTACCTACATAATATATCAAACTTTCACGGTCACGTTTTCAGATATACAGAGCGTTTTAGAATAACTATTCCTACTTTTTAGATGTCACGGAGGGCATGTAATTAAACACTTTTTTATAATAAACTAATGTCCGGAAACGCCTCGTTTCTGAAATACGGGGTGCTAAATGTTTTTATTGAACACCCTGTATCTCAGAAAACAAGCGATTTCGAACTTTAGTCTATATGGGCTTGTTTCTTATTTTGACGTTTACTACTTACTTTCCAAAGTTTGGAAACGGTATTATGAAATAAATTTTTCCATTGACGCACGCACGAAATCGGATTTTGTCGTTTATTTCGCAAACGATGCAGCATACGAAAAAAATGCAAGTGGTCTTAAATTTACAAAACACACTGATAAATTTTAAAATGCTACCGACCATCCAATAAATCCGGTGGCGTAGAAGTACTCACTGAAAAACTGTAACGGTATGTCTAGATCTGCGCCACTGGACGAAATAATTTATCATTGTTATTGCCAGCATATCACACGTGTGGAGTGTAAAAAATATTTATTTAGTTTTCAAATTTTTAACACCCTGTATCTCGGAGACTACGCGTTTCCGGATAAAAGAAGGGTTTAATTACATGCCCTCCATGACAAATGAAATGTAGAAATAGTTATTCTGAAACATCCTATATAATATATTCCAATAATGTAAATTATTGAATTAATGGATTATAATAAAATGAGGATTTTTGTATTTGTTGAGTTCGCATAATTCATTATGAAAAAATTAAAATTTAAGTAAAACGAACAAAATTTAAATACCAACTACTATGGTCATCCGAATTTTATTTAGATGCACGTCATCAATAAGAAGTTACTAGATTGTATATTTGTAATATTAAGTTTCAAGTTTTGAATGTAGCATATTTTATCGATGATTTACCTGCACACATATGACATGACATAGAAAAACTACAATTTATTGTAAAAACACGAGGTATGGGTGATGACGTGCATCCAAATACAATTTGAATAACGTATAGGTACTTACTACAAATTATTTTTATATTCGAGCACCAGATGTGCCACGTTAAATCAGTCTGCTGATATGATACGACAATCAGATCTGCCACAATGGTCCCTGTCACATCAGCGAGTTTCGTAATTAATAAAGTCGGGGAAGTGTTGTGCCTAACAATGTTCACGTTCTATACGCTTGTCCGCCCCGTAAACACTTTTACCATAAAAACTATTAAATTACTGATCATTAAACGTTACGACATTATGAAAAAATATGTAAGTAAACAGTTTTACAATTCTCGCTAATATTGAAATAAATTATTAAAAAAAAAAAACGACATTTTACCTAATACTTTTTAATTTTAACCAATGTCGTTGAGATAATCCAAAATCATAATTTGTGTACAAAAGAATAGCCAGGAACGTGGAAGAGAAGAGGGTGGTTATGTTAAATGAAAAGAGGGAACGCAGGGTGGAGGCGGGTACTTTGTAGCGCTTCCCCGCCCAAACTCTTTCAAATATGACGTAATGCATAATTTTCATTACAGCGCTATATACACGGCTATTCTTCTTTTATTCATTTCTGCGGCACAATAGAAGCGTCTACGAAGAAAATACGATACTGACATTCTGTTAAAAATTTCTTTTGTCGCCCTTTCACGTACCTAAAGCGAGACTACGTTTCTAAGGGAAGCGAAAATGAGATATTCTAGAAAAACATTGTTTTGTTTTAGGAAATTTTGAATTTAGTTCGTTAGAAATTCAATTTTCCTTAAGTGATAGATAAAACAACGAATGTAAAATACGTTTTTGAAAGTGCGGTCATCGGATGATCACTGGGACGGACGTTTTCATGGAAACGCGCTTGAAAATTCTTAATTTAGAGCTATTTTAGTCATTTAAGTATAACTGCATTAAGACATTAGTCGCTCCTCAAAACGAAAATTGTAACATGACGTTGAGTATACGGGCAACTTCGACGTTTCAAGTCTTTGCCTTCTTCTGAAAAGGTTCGACTTTTCTTTGTTGCAAATGCGCAACTTTTTGCCAATGGAAATGGCACGAGATTTCTTCGGTATACTTTTTAAATTATCAATAAATTTGCAGATTGTCGAGTACTTTTATCGAGTAGGAGAGTACTTGGCGATTTATTGAAACATTTGATGATCATGGTGCATCGACAAAATAGCTCTTTGCTTTAATAGCCCCGACAAAACAGTCTCTAAATAAAATAAAAACAGAACTTATATATATATATATATATATATATATATATATTATGTATCTGCATTCTTCCCAGTTAAAGAATTTTAGAGGATGCGTCAAAAAATAATTTTTTCGACAAACTTTCCCATATGGAAACAACTTTTTGGAACATCTGGTATATTTAATTTTCAAATTCTTAATAAATTTTAATAAAATAATTCGATAAAACTGTAAACTGGGCATTGAATTCTTACAATGAGACGAGAATCAGTTTCCTTTACGAATTTGACACTAAAACAGGAACTATATATTTATTGATGGGATTATTTTGCATTGGGCTGTTTCACGCGAAAGCTATTTTGTAAGAGTTGTTTCGATGAGACTGTATTGATAGGATATTGATGTGGCAGCTTTTAAATTTAGATTGGTGTGCCCAAAAGGACACATCATTCTTATAAATGCTGATTTGCAAGCAATAATTTAATTTCTATACCCAATCATACTAAAATTATATAAAAATTAATTTATTTTACCCTTTTAATTTATTTATTTTAGTGGGCGTAACTGTACAAATAAGCAGAAAATATACAAAGTGTACTTCTATTACAATTTTATTCCATCAAAAGGTGAAAAAAAAACACAAGTAGGCAGTTAAAATGTAAATAACACGAATCAACCAATAAATTATTAACATAGTTTTGTTTTTTTAATTACTACCGGCGATTTATTCTCGCGATCACAAATCCGAGGATCGATTACATGTTGTTAATTCTTGAATATTCAAAAAACGAGCGGCATATTTAGCGACATGCATATGTTAACAAATCGTGTTAAAAGTATGTGCGCTCTTTTTTTGAAAATTTTTAAAATACTTCTATGTAACGTAAGTTCAAAAATACCTGGTAAGTATCTTGTTAGTCGTAATCGCTTTTCCAAATTCGCTTTTTAAATTTAATCTAACCTCGCCTTTATTGTTGGACGACATGTTAAAATAGAAATAAATTGTAAATTTCTAAAAAAGGGGGTCATTTTGTCTACATTACAAATAAAAACTCATTCAAGCCAAAATAGCCAAAACGGCTATTTTTTGAATACTGTTAACTAATCAATTCATTCTTATTTAATGCGTGGCGTACCTTTCTTAATATCCGCTAACGTGCAAAAAACTACCTGCTTAAACTATTCAGGTGCAGACAAACAAATCGTAATTAATATAATATATACATAGTGCGCTGGCGTCCTGCGTCCCGACGCCTTGGGACGCTCCGTCCAATGAAAATAATCGAGGGTGGAGCAACCCTTATGATAGACGTTCGCGATTATTCAAAACTTCAGTTTAAATTCAACGTTTATGGAATTACAACTCAAAATCTGCCCAATCTGCACATCTAGTCATTAAAACCGAACGCCGATATGGCAGGTCCATATTTATCACCACTTCCTAGTGATCTTTTAACTGAATATATGTTCGGTCGTCGTCGACAGCGTCGTAATCGCACCACGTTCAGTCCTCAACAGTTACAAGAATTAGAAGCGCTTTTTCAAAAAACCCATTATCCCGACGTTTTTCTGAGAGAAGAGGTCGCGCTCAGGATTAGTTTGTCTGAGGCGCGTGTTCAAGTAAGTGACGTTTCGAATTTTGCGATTTCCTTTAAATTTTCGATAGGCAATTGGCTTTTTAATAGGCCCCTAATAATTTTAATTTGTTTCCAATAGTTAGGCGTCAGTTAGTTTTGCTAATTTTTCGTATTTTCGGAAACTTCGATTTACTCGATTACCTCGGGCCCGAGGCTCGCAAAAAAAATGTTTAGATTAGTGTTTGGTGACGCTAATTTAAAATATTTTAGGTATGGTTTCAAAATAGAAGGGCGAAGTGGCGGAAACAAGCGCGTCTACAGTTACTTCAGGATGCTTGGCGTATGCGGTGTCTTGGAATACCTACGCCCCCGATAATTTTAACAGGTGAATAAAATTATGTTTTGTTGGTATTGTGTATCTGCCTAGTCTGTTTTTATCATAAATTTTTTGATTAGAATTTTCGGTAGTTTAAAATAATTGAATATTTTCTAACAAGTAGTTTAAGTCTCTTTCATAGTTGTGTGCAGTTTTACGTTTTTTAATATGTATATTACTTACTATTTTACGTATAAATACTATTTGAAAAAACAAGTTTAGTTAAGTATGGCCTATCCAAACCTATATGCAATTTACGTCATCAAAAAAAAGTTACTAGATTGTTTATTTGTAATTCGATTTAAAGTTTGGAAAATGACATATTCTATAGATGATTTACCTGCGCACAAATTAGATGGTATAAAGAAAGACTACAATTTATTAGAACTGTCAAAATACGAGGTATGAGGTGACAGCACTGTGTGAAACGTCATAATCTAGTAACCCTTTACTGATGACGTGGATTGCATATAGGTTTGGACGAAGTATAGTTGAAAAATTATTAAAAATGCAAAATAATTTAATTAAAACAAAAAATTCCTGGGTATTGTCATAGTTTTAATCTATTTTAACATTTTTCTTGATTATTTATTCTAAATGAACTGTATTTGTAATTAATTATTTTAAAAAAAGTTAGTTTTACTTAATATATATGCACGTAATTTTACAAACGAAATGAAATTCAAATTTTCAGAAATTTGTTAATATTTAGAAGACATTAATCCGAAACAAGTACTAAACAAGAATTGTTGCTATGGTTCATAAATGTTCCATACAATTTTCATTAATTTATTCCAACAAAAAGTGGGTAGAAAATATTTATAATTTTTAAGTTGAGTTTTCTTTACCGTTTAGGTCAATTTTTTCAAGATGTTAATCAGAATTTTAGAAAAATCTATGAAAATTTAGGTACGCACTTGATTACAGATTATTATCAACATTAGTTTCGATTAAAATTAATGAAACTTTTTTTGATTCAACTTTCTTTTCCCTACAAAGACTCGATGAAACGCTTATCATCTTGAAACTATTGTAAATACCTATCGATCTTAAAAACGTGATAGTTATGACAAGAAAACAACTACGATTTAAGCAAGATGGTTCTCCAGAACCCCTAGTTTAAAAAATGTGACTATTTAGAAAGAAATGTATGTATGTATAAATACATTACAGCTGGTAGAACTTTTTTTATGAATTAGTTCCAGAAACAATGCAAATCGATATTAAAATCTCATTATATGTAGATAACTCCAAACATATCCAATTTTGTACCATTTAAAAAAAATCATCATTAGGTATCACTGTAATTATTTATTTTTATACTTATTTACGCATAGTTAATATTATTTATGTGTAAGTTTTAGTAATAATTTCTCATGTTATGGAGCGTATTACCGCGAAATACACTTCATATGTGGTTACGTGGCTACTACTTTCAAAAACTAATGCTCTTAAGGCTCGTGCCTACTTGCAAGCAAGTTGACACTGTTTCTTAAATTTTAAATAAATTTACTTTAACAAGTTGTTCTAGCGAGCCTTCTTTTAAAGTTCTTTATTTAAACGTGTACACAGGCATAGTTTACCACGCGAAAATCTCTTATCGAAATTTAAAGGCATCGATATTTAAAAAGAAAAAGGCAAAAATTTTCTCCATTTTTGGTTCACCGGAGTTCTTAAATTATACAATTTGCGTTGAATTTCATTTTCAGTTGTTTGTAATTTTTTTTATGGACTCTTGAACTTTGCCCATTATCCAGCAGCTATGTCGGAAGCAATAACGCGGTCGGTATGCGATGATGCGGTGGTGTTCCCCAGGAAATCTCCAATTAGGTACTAATCGTGCTCAGTACTTGTTTGCTAGATGTTACACTTCCATTTTTAATAATCACTACACCACTTGCTGCAAAATTTTCGAAACAGTCTCGATTGTAGGTATAGAGCTCGAGCCGAACTCGCCAAACTATACTTCATTTAAAAACTAGGGGGAGTGATTAGCAAAGTTTGATTTAGAAAAGTTAAAAGTCGCCAAATAAAATAACCAAACTATTCGAGGCGGTAAATTTCACGGTATTAAGATTGTAATTATAAATTGTGCGAATTTAGAGAAAAATAAAAAGAATGCATAGATTTCCAACAGTTTAAAAACAGCCCTAAACAATATTTTGCGTTTTAATTAAGCAGGTCGATTGTATTTTCGAAAAACAAAAATAATTCTGAGAGGGGGGGCTATTTTTGACTATTCGCTTACATACGTACATGCGAAAATTATGTCACAACAAATAGATTTCTATAGAAACTCGTTACGAGAGGTAGAAACACCTTTATAAGAAATTGCTTTAATACGATGTCAAAATAAATACCTACACTAAAATCGTTCAAATGTCCCAACCACGGTGCAATTCAAAATGATGTATTTTTATTAATTTTAGGCGGTGGCATGCCGACCGAATCGCCATCACAGGAAAAACTACACGAAAAGGAATATCCATTAATGCCGTCGGGACTACCGAGGCCATGTCCGTGCTCTCCAACAGTCGATAGTCATCTTCAAGATAACAATAAACTTCAAAATCCCAACATAAATCCGCGAACACCTTCACCGACAGCTCCCGACGACTTATCTTTACCTCGAAAAATATCACCTCCCGATAACCACAAATCCATTTTCGTTCCCAGAATAAATTCCCACAACAATGAATAATAAGCTTTGTTTATATGTAAATATGTACTATATTTTCTTTATTGAACGTTATTTAAATTTTATTTAACTATTATTAGCAAAAAAGAAACGAAACTCATGCCAAAGTTATTCTATCGCTAAATTATATATTAGATAGGTATTTAATGTGGAAATAAAAATTTACAAGTAAGTAACGGTTTTAGAAATATTCTTACTATTTGGTAGGTACCTCGTTCCTGATTATAAGTGCTTTTTTTGTTGTTTTAAACCGTACAACAATGGACCGTTTGCGCTTTTAAGATTTTATCGCACAAGCGAACACGAATAACCCCGAATAAAACAAGATTTCGGATTTCTATAAAAAGATTTACCTTTCATTGAATTTTACTTTGGCACGCGGGAAGTCTAAATGAAATCGTCAATTTGTAATTGAACATAACATAAATTAGTATATTGAATAACGATTTTTAACATTCAATTTTATTTAATCATTTAAAAACAGAAACGATAGCACAACACGATGAGCCTTGAATATTTCTACATAAATAAATTCATCTTGTAGTCGACGATTCGATAAGAACCTACCTGTGTACATAATGAATTGTGTAGGTATAAGTACATAACCATAACCTTGAATACTTATTTATAACGTAATACGTAGTTTAAATAACCACCAAAAAGATTTTCACATATACTATGAAAATAGTCAGTCGAAGTCTAAGAAAAAAGTAACAAGACAAAATAAAATTACTGTGTCAACACAATTTTTGCCGATTTTTATGTATATGAATAATTTGAGTGCGCTGAATCCGAAAACCAAAATTATCAGCTCTTAACTGCTTTTTGAAGAATCAGTAAAAGCGGTTAAGTTGTTGAGAACTGATACGATATAAACAAAGTACAAAATCATAATAAATCAGGGCTGATTATGAGTATCATACTTATGACATGCTAATGACTTAAATGTATGTGGAAAATCTTTGAACAATTACATTTCGTTAACGACTTTCAAGATTTGCGAATGAACTAAAAGGAAATGCCGTAGAGGAAAAGCCTGACGCGATAAAAAAAATGAGTTTGATATTTAAAATTAGCGTACTGACATTAGTTAAAAACAAGTTGGTGTCAGAGATCATAATTAGCAGAAAAAAAATGTCGGCCATTGTAATCAATTGCATTCTTTGAAATGCAATGTTGATATATTTCTAAATTAATTTTTACTTTATAAGTACTTTTATTATTTAAGAGGAGATGGTCGCAACTTCGCTCGTCCCGATTTAGCCGTTTCATATATACAGGGCTTAACAAAAAAAGGTGAGCTGACTATTCACAGGCGGCTTCTACGACTAATGCTGTGATTCTGTAAGCAAATGTTACGCTTAACATTATGTTAACTACATAAAAATGTAAAATTTTAAAGTATGCAACGAAAATGCAATTCTATAAGGAAAATGTCCGCTGTTAATAACATTATATTAGTAAAATTCACTGTAAAATAACAGTGAGGTAAAACGTGAATGTAACAATTTTATATTGGGTTTGTAAGGTTATGTTGGCAGGTAATTTTCGTTTCTTGTGTCAATAGTTTTTGTTGATCTTTAAGGGATGGATGATATTAAAGGGACTGGATATAATATTGCAATTGAGGAACGTGTTTAAAACGATCATGTCACATGAACATTTAAATCAAAACCGGTATCGTATTTTAACGGTTTTGTTAAGAGCGTTTTTTCAAAAGATTTTGGACACGATCGTTTTTGAAAAAACGCTCCTCAATGTACATGAATAATGACATTTAAGAATAGTCCTTAATACCTACCGGTACAAATGTAAATAATTTAAGTTATATATTATATAATATATATATATATATAGATATATATATGAAGATTATTATATAATAATAATACTATATTATATATATATATATAATTATAGTATATAGTCTTAATACCTACCGTAAAATTAATATAATATATATATATATATATATATATATATATATATATATATATATATATATATATATATATATATATATATATATATATATATATATAGATATATATGTATATTATATATATATATATATATATATATTGTATATATATAGTATATTTACAGAAGAGGTTTACAAGACACGCAAAACCCGTTTGAAGTGTTATCAGATTTGTGTTTCAAAGAAAGCTTTCGCTTTACAAAAGACTTAGCAATAATGTTAATTAATCGATTGAAACTTTACTTATCTACTGCCCGTTCAAGTGCTATTCCTGCATATTTGAAGGTAATTATCATTACATTAAATAACATATCATATGGATGCCTATATGTTTAAAACTTTGGTTTTGGATATTCCTAGATATTAGTTACACTTCATTTTTTGGTACATGGACATAACCTTATAACCTCATAACCTAATAACCTTACAAATCCAAACAATATTCGAAAATACCGGGAATGAAAACAATTCACTGCGCATGTGATAAATCCCGTTGGTTCAAAAATATACATTTTTCAACTTTTATATATAGGCATAGGAATATATAGGATATAATATAATATATAATATAATGTTAACATAATGTTATTAACAGCGGACATTTTCCTTATAGAATTGCATTTTCGTTGCATACTTTAAAATTTTACATTTTTATGTAGTTAACATAATGTTAAGCGTAACATTTGCTTACAGAATCACAGCATAAGTCAAATCATAATAAATGTTTAAAATGACATCTACGGGCAGCAACAAATACACTGCCAAGCTCGTCGGATCATGGTCTGCCTGACGCGCTCAAAAATTCCTGGTGTGTTCCGAATTTGCTGGCATCCGCCTTCCACATTCTGTCGAAGATTCCCAATGTCTTGAACCGAAGTAGAACACAAGAAGCACAGATTACCTACTCGATAATTGTCTGAAATGCTTAAATGCGTGTAACGAGTGATTTTTTTTTTAATTCACTACTGTAGCTCAGTAACGAAGCATTTTAGGACATATGTTTATATAAACTTTTTTCCTTATGTCCTTGTTTCTTTAGTCGTAGAAGCCGCTTGTCAACCCACCTTTTTTGTTACACCCCGTATACTGTGTAGTCCTGAATGGATATAGTAAAAACGTAGATTGATAGATAAAAATTGGCCAATTTCAAGTGAAACAACCCTATATATAATATAAGTAAAGTTCCGAAATTGTTTGCAAGCATCTAATACTAACGCTCTATTAACTTTCTAATTAATTAATTAATTAGAACAAATCCTGACCTTTTCTTCGTATAAAATTGCGTCTACTGATTTACAGCTCCAGAAAGTATTCAATAAACTTCAAATTAATGCACACAAAAGCACAATTATTCAAAAGTTTAAACGCCACTATATCGCGCACTTATTATCCGAAGCCTATAAAAGACGACGCCTAACTAAAGGGAATTTTTAAAATACCGTCTTCATTCCGAATATGACTCCGTTTGTTACATAAATATCGAAATGCTTTGTTTAAATTTTAGAAAGTTTATTTTATCGGAAACGAATAAAACCCATGGGCTGGAATTTCAACTAATTTAAATGCAAGTTCTTATCGCTTCGCATGTAGGAAATCGTGTTCATTTAAATAACGAGTTGCAGTAAAAAATACTCGCTTATTAGAATAGGTACTTTTAAAAAATCGACGTCTATACAGGGTGATTAAGTTTTAATTGTGAAAACTTCGGGAATCGATAGAATTTATGTTACCTATATTCACTTTTTACTAAATTATCCAGCTATTGTTAGTAAAAAATGTTACACCGACATATGCAAAATACTCCGTATAGATATACCCCCGTACGTCGTTAAGTGTGCTGTTGTAAGTTTGCTGTTGTAGCCTAAAACTTCCAAAATCGCCGTGAGATTTTAATTATCTTCCTGTTCAACTAATTTACATACAGAATGTTTCAAAATTTATGTTACAAAATAATATGGCAGAGAAAGGGGGCACGAAAACAAACAGTTTTCATTCGGTATCTAGTGTGTGTCCGGTCGTGCACCGATACGACTTTACAGTTGTTATACAGTCGTGTATATATTGTATATATTTATCAATGCAGCATCATACATAGCTGTAGTCAGGTTACGTAAATCGGGAAAAACGAACAGTGCGTCCCCTAAAATCCGTGAGCAGATCTTGCTGAAGGTGTGGGATCGAGAACCCACCTAGAAACGACTTCCGTTAATTTGTTCATAGGTATGTTCGCCGTTTATGAGTATGGAGGAAACTGTTGGTCGTAATCTTCCTCGTTGACCAAACGAATTGGAAGATATAAGGGGTAAGATAGTTGGAGCGAATTAGCTTATGGGTAGGATTTATGTCAAGCCATAACTACATAAAATAATATTTTCGTAATCATTTAAATTGTTGAACTTAATTTTAAGTTAAATTTTCACGTTCAGTGAATGCAAACGAAAAAAGACGTGCAAAAGATTTCATTCGTTTTAAAAATGAAACTGGATTTTAAAATTATTGTTACAATTAGTTATTAAGCTAGCGCACTTTTTATTGATACAACGCAACGAATTTGTTTAAATTGATTTTGTAAATTTTTTAAAAAACGAACCGTGTTATCGTAAAATTTAAACATAATCACGAAATATCTGATATGCGAGAATCCGTCATTAGGTGCCTATCGATACCTAATAAATTAACTAATTTAATCATTTCAAATGTGTGGAAATGAAAGTTTATTACGCCAAACACGAAAATGCACAAAACGTAACCAGGTTACTTGAGATAACCATCTGGGAAAGTCACGTATTTTAATTTTAATTAGCGAAGTAGCTGTTATTCGTGTTGTTCATTTTTAACGCGACTTCATCGCCGCGACCCGCTTGTGTCCGTGAGTGCAAAAAAAAATGAACGAAAGGTAAGAAAATAAAGAACGGCGAAGAATTTGCATTCTACCCATTTAGGTTTTTTTAATTTTAACGCATTATACTTTTTAACTTTTGTTTATATTGGTCGCATTCAGGGAATGGTAGCGCTGTAGCGCTTTATCGAAGCGATGCTCTGAATGGTGTCTGCTTTACTCGCAGTGCTGCAGCGCTTTAGTAAAGCATTAAAGCATATAAATATTCCGCTTTAACGCTTTATAACTAAATAAAGTAATGACGCATCCATGCGTTCTAACCTAACAAATTATGTTGCTTGTGTATGTTTTGGTTTATGCAAAAAATAAAGATGGCTTATAACGTTACAATTCGGAGACGAAGTCATTTCCCTTGCAGTAACGTAAGAAGAAAGGTTGAAGATATTACAAGGTAATTTTTACATAAAAATTTGAGTGTTTTACAAACAAAATTGCCAACCTAAGAATTAAAAGCTGAAAAATAACTAGTACCAAAAATGTTTAATCAGGCAAGGTAAAGCGTTACAGCGCTGCAGCGTTTCGACGCTACAATTCCCTGAATGCGACCATTGATGTGTTTTGGATATATATAATACAGGTGACCCTCGCTTTACGTCATTAATTGATTCTACGAAATAATCGCGTAACACAGAACCGCATAAAGTGAGTTGAATTTTTCTTGAGTGATGTAGGGATAATTCTTCGGAAGGATAAAAAATGAAAATGTACTTGCGAGCAAAAGAAGAAAAAAAGTGGGCTACGCGCCATTTAAATAAAAAATTAAACGCCAGCCGATTTTGATCAATCATTTCCTCTTAACAATAGCACCTAATAGCCCCCATTAAATTAATCCTTGCGGTGACTTTAAAACTAGTAAACTTTTGGTCGTAAGGTAGGTATACCTGGTTTCTATTTACACGTTTACGTCCAATAGTTTACAAGTTTTAGATTCATTAAAAGTGTCAAAATATTCGGTCATTTATTTTTTTGAAAGCTGTTTCGGCAACAAAAGCCTCTCGACTTTCATCATTTATATTGGTTTTCATAATTCGAAGATCTTCATCAGTGAGCTCGAGCTGTTCGTCCACATTAGAATCTGAAGCTCCAGGCCAAATTTTGTTCCAAACTCCCTTTAGGCACAACCGCTTAATTTCTGACCATGTCTATCCAATGTTGTCAATTGCCATGTCATATTTCTTTTAAAATTTCATATCCACAATCGCGTCGGTAAGTTGAATTAGTTGCGAAAATGTTCTACAAAGATAATAACTCCTCAAAGTTGCAATAACACTCTAATTCATGGGTTGAAGGAGAACTGTTGTGCTTGGCGACAGAAAAATAACTATGATATGAACTTTGAATTTCAGTTATACCTACATTAGGCTACATTATTTAACCTGCCACAGTTCGTTGCAAAAGTAGGTACTCAAACACAGCTCTGGTAGGTAATCCATATTTTTTTAATTGACCATTATACAACAGCCAGTCCTCCTTTGAGTAGCCGTTAAGTGTGCGTGGGTTTTCGGAACGATAAACCATCAGTGATTTAGTTTTATGATCTCCAGGTGTATTTCCTCCTCCTAACAACAAAGTGAAACGGTACTTGGAAGTTTCCAAACCCGGGGCCTTTTTCCTTGTACGCTTTCAGAACAACCTCGCTTCGTCGAAATTACTTTTGTAACAAAAAAATGTGATGACTTTTCGAGTTCAATCGAGATTTTAATAAATAACATTTATAATACAAAATATTTTGCGTGATATTTAAATTATGTTTGAAATAATAGACACGCGATTATTCTTTGGCTCATATTCCATCCAAGTTGTAAAGCGCATAATTCAAAATTTATTTTTAACTAAATTTAAAATTTAAATGTCGTCATTCAAAGACGATCCTACTATCGTAATTATAATAATAGTAACACGTGTACTTAAAATTCTAGGTAAACAACTTTTTACAACACTTGTTTGTGGATCTTCCAAATATTTTAATATTTTATATTACGGTTACAATAAATAAGTATCTAAAGATTATTATTTAATAACCGTATAAGTACCAATTAAAATAAGATTATAATAAACTAATTATAGGTATATTTGTGGACATTAATTATATAAAACTTAATCGGCAACTATGTATTTATAATTATTTCCTTTTATATAAGTTACGAACATCAATGTTACTACAGGAAAACGTTTTTGGATAACGTTGCATAATTAGGATGCGATCTCTCTAAACATCCGTTTATGATAGTTATGTATAGCAAACTATTTTAATTAAGATTCACGGTCGCTTTACGTGCAGTAACACGCAGAGAAATTAATGCATAGTTATAAAGTACTCACAAATTATATAAAATAAAGTGAAGGTCTGTCATATAGTTCCGTTACTTGTCCTCATTATCGTTACCGAATTAAAACCGCCTGCAGCAGCAAAATACCTATATACGAAAATATTGTGAATAATGAGTTTTAGAAACAATGAACATTAAACGTTAGACTGACGGCCTATTAATTACGTAACGAGCTAACTAACAGCAATTAGCGGGGTAAGTGTATAATAATAATAATAATAATATTCAGAATTCCGCAAATTATCGTGATTTTATCTAATCAACAATTTTGACAAATTCACAGTAAATTTTCTGAAAATTAATTAAACTTTCCTATAGCCACATTTTTATTATAAAGAAGCGCAATTATAGCATGCAGTATAGTTTATCCAAACCTATGTGCAATCACGTCATCAATAAAAGGTTACTAGATGATGACGTTTCACACGGTGCTATCACTTCGTACCTCGTATTTTGACAGTTCTAATCAATTGTAGTCTTTCTTTATACCATCTAATATGTGCGCAAGTAATTCATCTATAGAATATGTCAATTTCCAAACTTTAAACCGAATTAGAAATAAACAATCTAGTAACTTTTTGTTGATAACGTGAACATCATATAAGTTTGGATAAACTATAGTTATTTAAATATGTCAGTATAATACGAGTACTATACGTGAAATAATTAATATACTATAATATACTATTAATATACTATAATTTTGTTATTGCCGACCTACATCGATTTTCTGGATTCTTTCCGTTTGCCTTTCAATTTTTATCCTACGTTTTTAATTCTACGAGGTCTGACCAATAAGTAATGAGACTAAGTCCATAAAATACGTATATTTAAAAATTAAGGTACATCGATGTGATCCCCTTCAAAGTACTCCCCTCCCACAACTACATACTGGTTCCAACGTTTCTTCCAGCTTTCGTAACATTTCTGGAAGGCTTCGACTGGAATGTCCTGGAGTACCCTCGTCACGGCGGTCTGGATGTTAGTTATGGACTCAAAATGCGTTTCTTTTACGGCCAATTTTGTTTGGTGGAACAAGAAGAAGTCACAGGGTGACATATCCGGCGAATAGAACGCTTGCGGCAACACTGCGATGTTTTTAGAGGTCAAAAACTGCGTCACACTGAAGGCACGATGGCATGGAGCATTGTCATGATGAAGGATCCACGTTTTGGCAATCTCTGGACGGACTTAAAATTTTTCTGACGGTTTCTCGTTTCAAATTAAGTTCATCAGCCAACATTCGAATGATTAGCCGCCGATCTTGATACACGAGAGTGCGCACACGCTGAACATTGTTGTCAGTTCGAGCTTCAACCGGCCTCCCACTTCGCGGTTCATCCCCGACGCTCTCACGACCATTTTTAAAATCTTTATGCCATCGAAACACCTGAGCACGACTCAGGGCTTCATCACCGAACACTTTGACCAATTTACCGTACGTTTCCGTAACAGAATCGCCGAGTTTAACGCAAAATTTAGTCGCGTACCGCTGTTCAATATTACGTCGTTCCATATTCGTGACACGCCTTACAAACACGTTGTCGAAAATACAACACAGCTGGAGAACTAACGAACGTACGAAAGTCGCGAGCACATGTATCGATAGAGGAGGGATGGGAGATTAATCGACCGAAGTTTCAGGTTCGCAGTGTTACCACAAGCGCGGGTAAAAAATCAGTCTCATTACTTATTGGTCAGACCTCGTATAAGCTATTCAAAATGAATAGATCGTATATATATATATATATATATATATATATATCTCACGATCATTAAATACATAGGTACATACCTAGTAATTCTGTTGAAAAATGGGCGCGTTCAGAAAACTCAACAGCTAGATAGCAATTGCACGCGATTGGTAGATGCGAAGCGATAAATCAATCGCATGCAACTCATGAATCATAAATAGCCAGGTATGTATAACACTCAAACAGTTAAAACCACATTAAATGAGGAACTTACGACCAAAATCGGATAAATTCATTTTGATACACTTCGTCCAAACCTATATGCAATCCACGTCATCAATAAAAGGTTACTAGATGATGACGTTTCACACGGTGCTGTCACCTCGTACCTCGTATTTTGACAGTTCTAATAAATTGTAGTTTTCCATTATACCATATAATATGTGCGCAGGTAAATCATCGATAGAATATGTCATTTTCCAAACTTTAACCGAATTACAAATAAACAATCTAGTAACTTTTTTTTTGATGACGTACATTGCATATAGGTTTGGATAGGCCATACCTAAATAAAGTTTCCGAACAAGTTTTAGAAGAAATTTCTGAAGAGTATTAATTTATAGACGTCAAGCCCCGTTCAACAGCTACCACTGCAGAATACAGAAGACAATACTTTATTAAAGATTAGACTCCAATCAAATTTGACAAGTACGAGTCACGCAACTAATCAAAATTTGTATCTCTATAAATATTAAAATATGAAACAAGAAAACATATTAATTATTATTTTTATTTAAAAAGTTCGAGGCGTGTAATACGCCTTGACCTACATTATTGTATAAAAAAAGGTCATGATTTTGAAAAACGAATCATTTTAAATATGGGTAAATCGGCAAAATTAGCTGCAAGGAACTTCGTAAAACCAAGAACTTGTTTCTATAATAAAAAATTAAAGAAATTTTACCGAAACTTATTGTTAGAAAATATAGATTTCACTAACACCAAAAAAGGAATAAATGCGTCATCGTAGCGGGACAACCTTACAATTTGTATAGCTGATGCTTGGTTTGATAGTAGCACCAAGCTTATGGGAATTGATTAGAGAAAGTTATCAAGTGTCAGTAATATACACAGTAGTTTATCGTTAATTATTGAAAAAGATGAATTTATCTCGTTAGAAAAAATGTATAAATACATACTGTTTTGCACATCAATTATTTGATTTATCTGGAATGAGAACACGTTTAAACACATCACCAAAACAAAGTACTTTTTAAATGCCCGGATATATTTCTTAATTATCTTTCGGCATCTCCTCCAAGATCTCGAATTTAGAAGCACGTCCAATGAGGATAAATTGAAAGAAACAAAACATGCATTTACCTACATTTATATTTCTTTGATGAAACCGTTAATTTATTGGGCTCGAATAATAGAATTTTAATAGGTTGAAATAACCTGAAAATAACAAAGAGCTTTCGATTTTCGAGATGAGGATCTAGAAAAAAAATCAATACCTATTCAACCAATCTACGTGAATATCTTCGACAGACAATGAGTAGAGTAGCAACAACAATGAGCTTGCTGACGATACATACATACTACATATAATATGTAGTACTCCCATAAAAGCAAGTCGAAGCGAACAACCTAAAAAGAGTTCCACGAGAGGTTCTCGAGTTCACTTCGGTATCTAAATCCGTGCGTTTGTGTCAGAAATAGAGACGGCTTACTACAAGTTCACATAGTTATCTATGAATAAACCGGCCGTACCTAATTAGAAATACGTCTGGTTCGACGTAAATAAACTTTGTGTACCTGGTTAAAGAGGCCCGTACGTAATGGCCTTTCAAAATAATCAATTAAGCCAGACTGCACTAAAATGATTAAATAAAAGTTGTTAACCTTTGTGCGGTCTTTTGTAACAAACGTGATATTATTTACCGTGATATAATTTTATTGTTTAACGTTAGATAGGTGAGTAATTTGAATACGGAGTATTTTAAATATTTTGAAATTTCTATATGCTAAAGGTTTTTGAATTGCAAACTTACTATTATCGCGTTTTATTGATACATAAAGTAGATATAGAGTACGTAAAATTAAAAAAAAAAATAAACAATAGATCGATATTTATTTTGTCGTCAATAAAATTGGATTTATCTTTTTTTTTTTAATTCCTTTATGATTGTATGGTCATTTCAACGAACTCATACTTATAATAAATGATTTATTCACATAAACATATATTTTAAGCTGTATGTGCATATACGTAGCTAAATACAAAATATATTTGAAGCTAACGAAATCGTAAGTTTAACAAAAGATTAGGGCCCAGGTGTGGTTCAGGTAGATATTGTGCTCGCCACCTGTTCCAACCCAATCTTTAATGAATTATAGGAATTAATTAGTCAACTTTTTCATTTTTTATCACATCAACGAAAATATTAAAAATTATTATGATTAAAAAACTTTTTATTACCATTTTAATATGTTTTATCAAACAAAAAATACAACAATTTTGTTATTGTATTAAAAATTACATTTCAAAAAGTACCTAGCTTATTTTAAAACAAATTATTTCTTTTGTTGCATAATTTCAAACTTAAAAAATAAACGAGGTTTCCATCTAAAATTATTATTTGGAACAACCGAAAATACGGAATTAGAAGAGAAGTCCGTCTCGTTTACTGAACTTATTTATTAGTGCGGTTGCATTATCGATTGTAAAAAGAAAGATAAAAAATAAGATAATTAAAGTACAATTTAGTAAATCCATTTGTAATATTGCATTTTGAAATAACTCTTAAATAATTACATATAAAATACAACACATATAACGAATGGTACATATAAATATTTAAAAATAAAGTTTTAGAAAATAGTGATAGTAGTTACTCGTTAAAAATTCTTGCTCCACAGTGTTACGTTAAGGTAAAACTTAACTGACCGAAAAATAGACTGTATTTTGAAAAATTCCTAAAAAATTCACAGTAACGGAAGTGAGTGAATGTAATTTTTAGGGGAAATTTTTGAAAAAATTGTATGTTAAACTTTTGCGTAATTTACAAAAAAATAGTAAAAAATTTCCACATACCCTATGACGAATTATAAAGTTTCGTCTACGGCTTTACAATTTTGCTCCTATAACCTTAATAAATTTCTTTAAAATGCCAAAATAGCGAATGCTTCAATCAAGTGGTCTTTACCATTGTTAAACAAACAAGAACAACATAGAACAATAAACATGGATTTAAAACATCAATTTAAAAATGGATTATTTTTGATGTGAAAATTGCAATTCATTCTAGAAATACTAGACATATTTTTCTTCGACGCCATAAGAATTTTCAAAGATTTACTTCTACTTACCTATTGTTCGATCAATTTTTCAGTAATTACTAGCGTAAATGCCAAGATGTTATTCATTGAACAATAAATAGATGTTAAAATATGATAAACGCAAAGCGATTTTTGTTACGATATCTAATATTATTGCAAATAATATCTAAGTACTTTAGAAGTTATAAAAAATATTACTTTATTGTCCTTAATTATCCTTATTGTCTACGACCACTAGAATAATAAACTTAATGACCTTTTATCGTTAAAATTAATTTTAAAGTACCGGAACTAAATGATAATATCGGCACTTCCCTACTCATTTATACTATATACATTCGGCATTGAATAAGTATTATATCGACCCAGCGAAATTTCGTATTTCATTTTTTTAAATAAATCGAAACAACTAGATTATACACTGTATCTGATAAAAATTCGATTAATTTTATTTTGAGAATCGTCTCTCGTAAAATAGCAATTTTATGAAGAAATAATCAAGATAATTGTGGTAGGTATTATGTGAAGTGTAAAATTTAGTACCGGCAGTAATTTATAACTGAAAATTATCTTTAAACAGTGCACCTACACAGTGCAGTGAGGTGACGGGGGAGGTCATTTGCATCCAAAATAACTATATTTGTGGTTGTCCAATTGTTGATTGTACAAAATTTATATTTTTCTGCTAAATTTTTATTATAAGTACGATCGCCCCCGTCACCCCATTTCATTTGATCACTACCACTTTTGGAACATCCTGTATATTATATGTAATGATTTATTTACAAATTTTTCGCGAGCTTATCTTTAGTATCCAAGCTATCGTTATAATTATAATTCATCCAGTACTTGTAGTTTGTTTTATCGGTATAATAAATCTATAGTGGGTAGGTATATTAGTGAAGCTACCCTATATTGTGATTTAATTTTGAAAAAAGACTCTTTACTCCATCAATATACCAGTCCAGTGCCAAGGTGAGTAGGTATATCACTTTATGAACAATAAAATACAAGCCTATTGTCAATAGTTAGACGTCAATGTGGTACATATATAAAGCTAAATGTTTAGGTTTTTAATGATTTTTGGATCACTGCCAAGGTACTTCACGATATTATACGTACGTTTAACCGACAAAGTTTAGCACATTGTTACTTAACTACATTCCCACGTTCTTTTAATTGTTAGTAAACAAATTTTCTTTTTACAGAGGATGGAAGGAACTATTAAATTTTCCATCTTTTTAATTATAGCGGTTTGTTTTACGTCCATCTGTGCATCGTATAACGAAGAGAGGTAAGTCATTTTTTTATTGTCTTTAATGAGGAAATTGTGCGTTAGTTTGCATGAACGTGAGTACATTGACTCTGGTTATTACACACGTTCGAGTAATTTCCTTTTGTTCCAACTATGTATAACGAGTCCTTAAAGAATATTTCTAATTTTTTAAATTGATTTATTTAATATGAAACGTCCGTTTCAAATTCGATATCATTCTAAATGGTATTAATTTACCTATTGTAAAAACCATGCATACGATTTTCACTAAAATTTTTAGAAAATTGATCCGCCTCGCACTAGATTTGAACGACTGAGTAATCGGACATATTAGTGGTGGAACTTGCGAATTTACATTCGGATCTAAAAAAAACAAAAAAAGTGCGTTTAGCTTGAAGGTCGTGTCGCGCAAAAGTTATGCCGATGAACTTTGCCTAACGTCTGGTAAGCATCGCACTTTAAGAAAAAAATTAATGTATCAATCGAAAAATAAAAGACTCGAATGCGAAATAAACGACACGCAGATATCATAAATCTCCGTTTGCCATTTCACGAAACATATGCAAAAACGATTATTTTCTAAAACGCAGATTTTCCTCGTAACTTTCAATATAAACCGCATCTAATTTTACAGATGGCATTGGTCGTGGACGTGCGATGCGAAAACGGAAACTTGCAAAAGAAAATCGGAACCAGACACGATCGGTTCCAAGCACGAATCGTCCGAACGCAACTCTTTACCGATATGTCGTTTAACATGCGGCCACTATGGGGCCCTTTGGCCGAAACCAACAGTCACCACAGTTTTGACGCGCCAAACCGTCTCTTTTCGTCCGGAGTACGCAGACATTTTGAAAATTAACGACTAAACTAACGCGAATTCAAATTTCAGCTCGATTTCTTTCCACTTTTTAACCGTGGGCGGTAGAGCGAACGACTTTTTAAAAGAGAACACTAAAATCTTCCGCGAGAATATTTTAACCGAATGCGGACGTAACTGTTCCGCATCGTTCGATGCAGAGGTCACGGTTGTCCTTCAGGTCACCTCTTCGGATTTAACTTTAAATTGGGAGACCGACGAATCCTACAACTTGCAAATTTCGACTTTGGGCAACAAAGTGCGCGTGGAGATATTTGGCAAAACCGTTTACGGTGCCAGACACGGTTTAGAAACCCTGACTCAACTAATAGCGTCGTATCCTATTTATCCAAAAGTCGGGGCGGTTCCTTAAGCGGTCTAGCCATAGTTGCCGGAGCGAGAATTCACGATAAGCCAATTTACCATCACAGAGGCGTGCTTCTCGACACCGCTCGAAATTATTTATCGATAAGTGCCATCAAACGACAAATTGACGCGATGGCTTCTTCGAAATTAAACGTTCTTCACTGGCACGCCACCGACAGCCAAAGCTTCCCCCTCCAGTCCCAAAGGGCCCCGCAACTCTCGAAGTACGTTTAAAATGGAAAATTCTATAATTTGCGATAATTTGCGAATTTTAGATATGGCGCTTATTCGTCGAAAAAAATTTATTCGCTCGTCGACGTGCGTCATTTAATAAATTACGCCAAAACGAGGGGCGTCAGGATTATTTTAGAAATAGACGCGCCTTCTCACGCCGGAAACGGTTGGCAGTGGGGAAAAGACGCCGGTCTCGGCAACTTGGCGGTTTGCGTCAACCAAATGCCCTGGAGATCTTACTGCATTCAACCTCCATGCGGTCAACTTAATCCGATTAATCCGCACGTATATGACGTTCTAGGATTTCTTTACCACGACATCGTAGACGTTTTTCCTAAGGGAGAAGTTTTTCATATGGGAGGGGACGAGGCGAGGCCACCATAAAACGATGTACCCAACAAGCGTTTTATTAAAGTTTTTTCTTGCATAGGTGTTTTTGCCATGTTGGAATTCAACTACCGAAATAGTCAATTATTTAATTGAATCGGGAAAAGGACGAACAACTGAAGATTTTCTCGATCTATGGGGCGAATATCAACAGAAGGCGTTGAACGCTTACGATTTGAAAGCGGGAAATTCGGATACGCCGATAATTCTATGGTCCAGCGCTTTAACGGAGCCAGAAATAATCTCGAAATATTTATCGAAGTTCAGGTATTGGATTTGAATGTTTCTTGGGTTACGATTACTTTTCACAATTGACTTTTCACAGGTACGTAATTGAAACTTGGGTGCCAGCTGCTGACGAGTTACCTCAAAAATTGTTAAGTATGGGTTATAAATTGATAATTTCTACAAAAGACGCGTGGTATTTAGATCATGGGTTTTGGGGAAATACAGTGTATCACACTTGGAGAAAGGGGTACAACAATCGTTTATCCGCGACACGAAGGCGTCTTAGGAGGAGAAGTGAGTAATTTTAAATTAACAATTGTTGCTCGTTATTAATACGACAAGTTAGGTTTGCATGTGGGGCGAATTGGTGGACGAACATTCGGTGGACAGTAGAATTTGGCCACGAGCTGCAGCGGCGGCCGAGAGATTATGGTCTGATCCTGATACGGATACGGCGAGCGCCGAGCCTAGATTTTACAGGCAACGCGAAAGACTGATAGCTAGAGGAATTCAAGCGGAAGCACTATCGCCTCGATGGTGTTATCAAAATGAAGGCGAATGCCTATAATCTTATCATTTAGTTAGATCAATATTTTTATTTTCGTATTAAATAATAATAAATTGCACAATTCGTTTTTAAACCAATTCTTTCAGTACCGTTCTCATTACGTCAACTGTGAAGTTTGCGTCGTCCTTTGTAACGCACATGGGCGGTTTGATTCTGATAACCTAAAAATTACGTTTTGAAATTTAACGCACACTGAATATGTTACGCATACAGTTCCATGGCAACCTCCTTTTCCTAATAGTAAACCCGAATCTTTACATCTTTCCCAGAATTTTAAAAATTGTCGAGGAGATATGGGAGCGTTACTTCCATCACCTTCCACCATTTCTACTCCTATCATTAAACCTTTTCCTCGAACATCTCCGACGATCGAAAATTCGTCCCTTAATTTAGCCAATTCTTTTAATAAATACGTTCCGACAATTTTACTATTTTCCTGCAGTTTTTCTTCTTTTATTATCTAAAATTGAAAAACTATAGAGAGATCGAACGGCTATCTGATAAAACTAATTACGTCCAAGACGGCGATTCCGACTGCCGATGCAACCGGATTACCTCCGTAGGTATTAAAATAAGCGCCTGTGGTAAGAGCGTCGGCTATTTTCGGGGTTGTTATTACAGCGGCCAAAGGATATCCGTTACCTATACCTTTGGCCATCGTCACTATATCGGGCATCACGTCGTGCATTTCGAAACCCCAAAAATGATCTCCGGTTCTCCCAAAGCCCGTTTGCACCTACAATTTTTGATCTAAACAACTAATCAAGTAGCCTAATACCAAAAACTATGTGTCATCAAATAGGTAAACAATTCTGTCACCTCATCCGAAATGTACAATCCCCCATTACTTTTAATAATTTTATACGCTTCTTTTAAGTATCCCTTGGGATATTGTACAGCGCCACCTACGCCCTGTATTGGCTCTGCAATGAAAGCAGCGGTATTGCCCTTTTTAACGGTATGCGTATATAAGTTGGATAGTTGATTCAAATACTTTTTATTTGCTTCGCACGAGTCGGTGCCACAAGAACATTGTCTTGTTGTTTGGATCGGACTGTCGCGACAGTGTTTGCCTCCCCAAATTCCATTATAAACGTCTGGACTCATAGTCTTAAAATATGATGAAAAAAGCCTTTTTTGTTTGCCTACCAATTGTTATACTTACGCGATAAACGCCCCCTATATGAGGAATAGGATAGACGTAACTGGTGTTGGAGGTAATTCCCATAGTACCGTACGTCATCCCGTGATAAGAATGAGTCAATGAAATTATGTCGGAATTTTTCGTATAAGCCCTCGCTAATATCAAAGCAAGATCATTTGCTTCCGATCCACTATTGACAAAAAGGACAACCTAAATCATTAAACAATCGATTTACGGTTTAACAGGTACTGCGTAAAGAAATCACCTTTAATTCGCCAGGTAATTTGTCGGTCAACTTTTCGGCGTATTCGTGTATTTTTGGATGCATATACACGTTCGAAATGTGCCCTAATGTGTTCATTTGTTCGAACACTGCTTCTGTTATTTTCCTAAAGAATGAAAAATAAGTAGTTTGAATATATTTAAAAAAAATTGAATGTACTACGGATGACTGTGACCAACAGAAACTGTGCAAATTCCAGCGAACATGTCCAAATAGCGTTTGCCATCGATATCGAAAACCCATTGTTTATATCCCTGATGGAGGGCCAACGGTTCGCTATAATATGTGTTTAGAACTGGATTTAGTCTCGATTTTCTCAATTTTTTTAGTATCACCATAGATGGCCCCTAAAATAATTATCTTCGATTATTCATTACGTATCATTTTTATATTGCAAATCTTTATCTTAAACAAAAAATGTGGTTCGTACTGTTTCTCATTATCTTAAAGACTTTTATCATTGACCGCATTAGGTATATCAGTTAACAACTTTCTTAAATTAATATAAAAAATTGGTAATAAATGTCATCGAGAATGTTTTTAAAAATTAAAATTATCGCCCACGCGCAGGCCGCAGTGGCGATTTCCAATGGCTACATTTTTGGTGCTCTTATTGTTGTTTATAAGACATAATAAGAATTATAAATCACAATGGGATAAATCAAGTCAAATCGATAAATTTAAACATTATCATAAAGTAATTGTAAGTTATGGAGCGATATCAAAATTTTATTGAGTCTAACTCACTTTTTCATATTACCATTGATAAATACTAAATAAATTTTGTGTTTAATTGCATTTTATTAAACCTAGACATAAATTTTAGGTATTTGAAATTAACGTTTACCCAAAATATAGCTTAAACTGCCTAAAAAATAGCGTTAAAATCAAAATAGTATTATGAATCAATTTCCTAGAATTCTAGTACTCGACATTCCACAACCGTAGTATTGTCATGGTAACGTCCTTGTTATTAAAATGGCTGCCATGCTCAAGTTCATCACTAGCTCCGCCTTCTTCAAAATTATGAATGAAATCAGTAAATACATATTTATTAAGTTCAACATAAAATCAAAATTACGAATCGTGATTAATATTTACAGAATTGATAAATTAAACCATTATCGTTAGGTAATATTAAATATTTAATTTAACTTAACCTTACTTTTTGGCTAAATTTATTTTGAATGAAATTCTAGTTATAAATAGCTGTTCAATACAATATTTATTCAAAACAGATTAAGGATAAGTTGTGCATACAAGCAATTTTTAATCGTTCAACATTTAATTGTTCATTAAAACGTTACGGACTTATACATGGGAATGCACATAATTATTACTTATATGATTGCAATACAAACAAAACAATCAAAAGTTAGTTGAAAATAATTCTGTTTACTATTTGAACCGATATACATTTACGCAATTAAATAATCTAAAGACTATTACATAATAGACTAATTGCTTATAGCAATTATGTAATCGATTGTACGCATGTAAAATGAAATTCCTATATTGTATAATTATTAAAGTAAATAAATTAAATATATCTTTCATGCGATAAAATTGAAATATTTGATATCGGCACATTTATTTCAACTGTTTGGAAAAGATATGCGTTTGTCATATAGTATACACTACTGATAATCTTATTGTTGTTATGCAACAAAACGAAGAAATTTAAAAACGAATTTATCATTGAAAAACTATTAATAATAAGTTGAATAAAAAATATAAAGCCCACTATAAGTACTTACTTGATATTTCTTTGGTATAAAGTCACATGGTGGTAACCTTACCGCATTAGAAAATGATCTGCTAAGATGTTTAACTATAAAAGAATGTCGCAAATAATATGATGAAACAAGAAATATTTACTTGCACCTACACCGTGACAATTTAAACTGCATTATTTTTCTTTTCTTTAATAATAGTCGCACTGTCGAAAGATATATAGTTTATACGACAATACGCGTGACCGTGTATCATTAATTTACATAAATTAATATTAATCAAACACGATGCCCAGATATTGAATTGTTTTTGTTAGTAAGATAACCTACTGATACCGTTTTGAATATATAAATATAACAATTAGACTATATTTAGACAAGTATTCAATTGCATTCGTAACAAATTACAGTTTATCACTAACGTTATCAGAACGAAAAAGAAACATAAATTTACTTATGATAAAAACGGTTCCTATTGTTTAAATTATTATTTTTTGTATTGTACTAGTCGTAAACGATTTTAAAATTAAAAAACGATTTTAAAATTAGTTTAATAATTATTTATTTTATAAATTCAATTCATACACTTAATTCTAAATTTGCAAACCTATATTGTCTACTTGAAATGTTACGCACTAAAACTTTGTTTGGTTGTTTTTGTAATAACAAAGACTTTAGTGTGCCTAGTGCTACATAACCAACACCACTACTACGAGCTTGTGTGTAACTAAAACTGCCCGTCGTTATAAATCCTATTGGTTGTCGAGAACACAAATTGCTTGCGCTTTCGTTAGTTTCGGGTAACCACAGTTTCCTCATTCGTTCACTATATTCTTGCAACTCCAATGTATCTTGGTTTGCAACCTATAAAATTAGAAATTAATATTTTATGATAAAGTAGTAATTACACATATAAGTCAAATAAGTTCACCGATAGCAATAATAAAAGGGAAATACGATAAACTATACCTTTCCCTGCAATTTCGCTCTAATTCTTTTTCGCCTCAATTTTTTAAGCAGGTCCTTATGAGCATCTCTCATTTCCTTCCGAACGCTTTGATTTTTATCTTCCCTTAAAGGTTCGACCGGTGCACGACTAAGGAGAAGATCTTTTTGTTTTGCCAAATATATTCTTGCAAATTGTTTTATAACGCCCCTATTTGCGAGACGCAAGCGAATTGGCACGATGCAGTTTTCATTATAATCGAAACCTCTAATTTCGTTTGCCTTAATTTTCTTATGTAGTAAATCCTTTAATTTACAATTAACATAACATAAGTAATTTAAAAATGCACAAACAAATATACCCGAATTAAATCCAACTTTTTTCTATCTCGAAGTACGAAAAAATCATCAGTCTCTGCCACTGCAGTTCTCCAGTCGTCAATAAGAGATTTCCAATTAAAAATGAAGGGTTGAATTATTGTTAATTTTGCGTAGTTTGGCCTCTTATTAGGTGGTAGAGAAAAATATTTTTGTGTATAAGTCGTCTTAATTAGTTTTTCAGCTTCCTTTCCTGCCTCGGTGTCGGGTGCCAAAAATGGTAATTGTCCATTTTCAAATCTAACACTATCAAATTCCCTCAAGCCTCCTGAACGCGCACCCCACATTATTAAAGATAACCAAAAGGTGTTTCCCCATCCCGAAGGTAATATGATGTCCCAACCAGCCGAATAGCCTAAAAGAAAATTGACTTTTAATTTTGCATCTTTGTCATTTGTTGTTCGTACCACCAAATGTTACCTAAATTATTATTACTTCGATTACCAGGTCTTTGTATTAACATAATCGGTACTGCTTGCTTTGCATTGTCGGTATCGGTGCCAGGAACCAACAACGACGATCTCATTTCGTTAATTTTTTCATTTGAAATTTTCTCCTTTTTTACAACTGCACGGACTTCTGCCTCCCATATTGGACCGAACCCCGAATTATTTGGAACATCTATGTTCTTTAACTCGCAACTTGAACTGGCGGCTTTTGTTTTCGTTTTAGGCAAATTAAATCTCGGATCGGCAACTATAATGGACAATATTAAATGCGGAGAAATTTGGGTGGTCATCGTTCCGCTTCCCAAATATTTCCAAAATTCGTGCTGCCTTAAAACAGCTTCATGATTATCGATTGAATAATTTTTTAGCCAAGTGGAAACCGAATTGGAATTTAATTTCAACGCATTATGTAAAACAGCAAGAGACAGAGGCCCGATTAACCTAAACCTATTCAATTCATCTTTTAATTCGTTCAGTTTAACAGAAGTCGCACAGTTTATCAATGATCCATCGATGGATTTTAAATCGAAACATTCTATTACTGCATTTAATGCTTCAGAATAATAAGCGGCATGCACCCATACCCATAAAATGCGTACATCTGAAGCAGTCGTGTTAGGTTTCCAATGGAAATAAACTTTTCCGATGGTTCTTCTAAATGAATTTCCATGAAATAATTCGAGTTCACCTTCTCTATTCCCTTTGATGTATGCTTTAGCACCGATTCCTAAATTTACATTAGAATCACTAACAGTTTTGAAACTGTTAATTAAAATATTAGCTGGACCAATAATTTCGATACAATTAAAATATGAAATATCTTGTACTAAGCAATGCTTAGCGGTAGCTCGATAACAAGCACGAAAAGCTTTGTCGCAAGGACTATTTGCCAATCGAAATCCCCATTTTTCTATCATATGAAAACGTTTTGCGTGCCAGATGTGCGTCTCCAACCATTTAATTCTGCGCTGTCTCTGTTGATATTCACTTAAAAGGTTTCCTGGCCTTCTTCGGTGTCTACGAGATGGCCTTTTCTGTTTCGGTGGCATGCCAGACTTCTTTAATTGATTTAAGTGTATTTCACGTAGCCGCCTGGGTAGTCTTTTCGCATTATGCGACATAACTCTACGCCTCATATGTTTGGGCAAACGTTGAAAGATTAATTTTGTGCTGGTTGAAGTTTGTAGGGCTCGTTTCATGAATTCTATTTCTTTAGCACGTTCTTTTGCGAACTCCATCATGTTAATTTTTGTTGGTAACCTGTAGGAGCCTCCCAGGGTCGCATCGAATTGTTTTTTATCGTTCATTTTTAAATTAAAAACGGAGCTAAAAGACCTTAATCATCAACTTAACCTTTAAAATGAATATTCAACTTACCCTATATTACTTAATTGTATTTGTAATGAAGATTTTTAGCCAATTTAAATAACAATAAATGCGCATTTAAAATGTTAAATTAAACATAACCTTAGAAATGCAAGTGGATAATATACAGGGGAATCGAAAAGTTTGATGTAGACTTGAACACACAAGTGTATTGTTGGTCACCTATTTCACATTTATTTTTATAAAAATAATTGTTAATTAGTTAAATAAACTGTCCAATTTCATATTAAAACTAAAGTGACTCTAAAATGTAAAGTTTTTTATTACTATGACAACGCATTGTTATAACGATAATTGAAAAGTCCCTTTAAAGTTAAAGTTACTTTAGTGTTGATTATGAAATTGATTCTACAATGTATTAAATTCAAATTATATAGAAATAACAATAATTTACAGTTTTTATATTTCGTGCATAGATAGCAACATTTAAGAAGATGCATATTTACCTTGCTATATTTAAAAATTTTATTCATCGTATAAAATTGTATAGTGTGGTCAGAAATAATAGGTTTTTTTTACAGTTATTGGAGTATTAGTAATATTTAAATACCTAATAATGTAAGATATTGCAATTAATCAATTAATAAACATATACATTTTTGATTATTTAGGTAACTAGACGTTAATCGTTAATTATTGTTTATACAAAAACTATCACGTGTAAAATACATTTTATAATCGTTGTTGTGCTTTTTATATTCGAGTATCAAAATGTATAGAGAATATTTACTTTGACTCAGAATAAGTGAGGCCCTTTAATCTTTTCCACAACTATATTGTGAACAAAAAAGTTAATTGCGATCTCAAAATTAATACAGGAAAAATCCAGAAGATATGGAAAGCTAAATACTACATACTATTGCTATCGAAGTATCACTGTAACAATTTGTTTGATAATCGATGTGTTTGATTGAAAACGTCCATGCAGTTTCATTTGTTTTGTTTTTCATTAATTTTGTATTTTGTAAAAATTATCTATATAGTACTAAACTTATATCTATAGATATACTTATAAGTTTTACCCATATTGAGCCCCTAATTAAAATTAGCGCCATCTACATCAAGTACCTACCCAATACACAAATAATATCGTCATTTATATCTGCGAAACCCTAATGTTTCATATCAGCTTCAAAGATAAATATTTGTGTAGATAAAAGTAGGTATTATAATACGTTATGTAGCAATATAGAATTTCAGTTCAGCAGTATTATCTAAGAGACAGTAATTAAAGGGTTTTTAAATTGACGAAAAATTGACTTTACATGGATAAACCACCACCTTATAGTCCTCCGGGTGTCGACCCACCTCAAGCCGGATTTATTTCGCAATCTACACCTCCACCATTACCAGGCCCATTTAGCTCATCAACCAATATCCATTATCAGCACCCACCAGGTTCGTTATTAAATTATTATTGTTCAGTTTGTTAAAAAATATTTAACAGAAAATTTACTTACTAATGAACTTACATGATTCACGAAACGGGAAGTTAATTTGTAATAAAAATGAAAAAGATAAGTACAATATTTTGGTAATGCATATCAGTTCGTAATATAATGATATGAAAATTTTAAGTATCTACCTATATTTGATTTACGTAAAAACGATAGTCGATAAAAAAAACATGCGTCAATACAATTCTATAGAAACAAAATGATTCAAGATGAAAGATTAAAAGATGCGTTTATATTTAAACAAATTGTTTTAATATTTTTTCAAGGCGTAGAAGAAATTTTTAGCAATGAAGGTAGTAATTTTTTTTTCAGTACCGTACTTATTAATATAAAATAATTCTTCAATTAGTTTTATTTTATAAATTAAACACTGGTATCTCATTGTCAGTTTGGTGCCTAAAGTATGCATAAATATGTACATATATTTTATGTCTATTTAGAAGTTTAACCGATCTTTTAGTTTTTCTAAATTTTGTTTTAATCTTAAAGCGTTTAAATTACAATAAAAATAAAATCGAAAAGCACAACACTTAGGTACTGTGTTGTCACATTTTGACCTTCAGTCTCTGAAAATATTCTTTTTCATAACTTGTTACGTAAATTTGATTTTGTTCTATTATCATAATATTATTTAGCATTGAAAATGATCACTTGCCTAGACTTAACAAACAAATAAAAATAAGTCTATGTAAGTGATAATTTTCAATAGTAGATATTTTGTATCGTAATTATCGAAGTTAATTTAATTATACAAAAACACATTAAATTATACAAAATTGTGTTCCAAACCATCACAATTAGGCCCTCTAATCCAAGCAAATAAAATTAGACTGAGCCTCAAATCATTGGTTGCATCCAACCAATCAATTTAAACAGTTGAAATTTTAAAATTAAATGAAAATTGAATAAATGACAACTTACATTTTTAATAAACTACGAAGAGATATAAATAAATAATTACCTAGATATTTAAGTACCTACTAACAAATTAATCAACTAGTTCAAAGGCCACCACCGGTTAAGAATGGTACTTTGTGCCATGATTCGGATATTAAAGATATTTAGGGTATAGATGGATAATACCGAGATAAATTTATAATCAAAATTTTAGGTCGCTACGGGTCAGCATTTCCAAAAATCTAAAAGAAAACAAATTTAATTTTTATTTTTTTATTCGAAAACTACTCAATCGATTTTAATGAACTTAGTTGAAATATGTATTGCATTTATAGAGGTATTTTGTTAAATTTTTCAAAATTAATTTATCACAAAAAACTATATTTTTCACAGTGATCTAGATTTTGACCTTGAAAAAAAGCAACCAAATGTTCGGGGTTAAAAACAAAATTAAGAACTTAAGATTCAATTTCCTACGTCTAGACATTTTTTTAATAACAATAAAATATATTCAACGCGACGCTCCGGCACGATAGCAATGCTATCGCAATAAATTATAAAATGCAATAAACTAAATGATTCGTGAAAAGAAGTAAGTTTTTTTTTACTTATTGTTAGGTAGTAAAGTAGTATTTATCAAATGAAAAATATAAATAAACGTTTCTTAGTTTTAGACAACACTGTGATCATAACAACCACGTCTGCAATGATAACAAGATTAGGACCACATCCTCAGTTAATAACATGTCCACACTGTCATCACACGACAAGCTCTCGAGTTGCAGTTGAAGCCTCAACCAAAACGCATTTCTTTGCCTTGCTGATGTGCTTGTTTGTGTAAGTAACTTACAAGATTTACCAAATCCACAAATTTAATTCGCTCATACATATCTAGATGTTGGCCGTGCTGCTTTTTGCCCTACTGCATCGACTCGTGCCAAAGTAAAAAACATTACTGTATCAATTGTGGAGCATATGTAGGAATTTATGAAGAATAGAAAAGTAGAATGGAAGAAAATGTATAGATATTCCGTTAAAATAAGTTAATTATCGATTAAAATGTTCTTCGGAATATTTAGAGTGTTTGATTATCAATCAATTTTATTGTAAAAAGTTTAAAAAAAAATGTTATACTTAAGAAATTTTTTTTAGTTACTAAAAAACTGGAGTAAGACATGAACGTTGTATAGATATGTGGATATAAGACGTATTATTGCCAATTTAAGTTTTGCTAAGGGGTCAGATCAATGTGATCGGCCGAAAAAATAGTTAAATGTTTAAAAGCGCGGATAACCAAAGAAATAAACAAGCTGTAGACTTATTTGGCACTTTATCATTTATTAAATTTGACTGAAAAAATGTTTGAGTTTTTAATAAGAGTTTTGGCATAAAAATTGTTAGTCTAGGAGATAGTAACGTGAAAACTTACAGAATATTGTCAGGAAAATTTGAAGCTTTTTGTGTTATAAAAGCGGTTTAAAGTCACTTACATCACAATCAGCATGTATTTTTATTTTAATGCAAATTATTCTTTAATAATTTCACGTGCTCTTTAATATGACACTATTCGTTGTTTTTTTTTAGATTACTCATTCTATGCTAATTTGAAATAAAAACTTGGAATATTAATGACAATTACAAAAATTAACCTTTAACGTTGCAGTTGAAAACGACCGAACCAATTTGGTTCAAATAAAATTTTGCATAAAGTTTTCTAATAGTGCAAAAGTTACATTTAAGGGTTAACTTTTGTAATTGTCGTTAAAATTATTAATTTTTATTTCAAATTAGCATAGAATAAAGCAATTTTAAGAAAAACAAATAGTGTCACATTAAAGAGCACGTGAAATTATTTCGAAATACGATTAAAAGTTTATAAACCTTGACACTTAAAAATCAACGTTCTGATTGGAGCTTTCGCAGTCGGCTTGACTTTTGCACCAATGAAATATATGACAAGTTATTATGTCAATAAGGAAAATTGGGTGCCTTTCCTTTTAATATGCAGCAGGGCTCACCAACCAGACTGTGACGTAAGCGACTTAGATTGGTTTTGTAACACAATGACACTTGAATTTCTCAGGACAAAATTCTGTAGAATTTGACGTTGGTAACTTTTAGATTACGCGAATTAACTTGTTAATATTTTGCAAACTAAAGATGATATTGTAAAAATTCTCGGTTATGCTTATAGAGAAATTTATCAGAATAAAAGTCAAGATAATAATAAGTTAGATAATAATAAGATAATAAGTTAATCCGACGAGTACATTCCTAGAAACCTTCGACGCCGGCCGTTTTGAAAAATGCAATATCGAGAAAAACGCATTTCCGTCAGCTGTGTGTCCGTTGTTAGGCTCTACAACTCGGAAACTACCCCGAATTTATACTTTACACTTTTTGTTTCTTCTTATTCTACAGGCTTCAAATTATTTTTTGAAGCAGCAAAATTTCGATTTTCGAAAATTTTAGGTACAGTGGGTAAGGGTACCAGGTACCTGCTAAGTTATTAAATTAAACTTTAATAAACATGTTTTTAAATAATTACTTAAATAATGTTAAAACATTTTTGATTATTTTTTATTTTATTATTTACTCTCAGAAAATTTTATATCTTGCACGGTTTCCCCATAAATATTATAAGTAATTTCTAGTTTAATTTAAAAATTATAGAAAACAAATTTCAGTTACAATTAATAATTTCTAATGCGAAGTAGTAGATAAAACCGATTTGCATGAGAAATTCATCTATTTACGTATAAATAATTTTCATTTTGAACTCTGTTAAAGAAAAAAATTCCTCGCGCAGATCTCCCCGAACTGCGTAACAAAAATCCATCTTCTAATCATCATCTAAAATAATTTATTAGACCGATTAATTTAAGCCACAAACCAATCAACCACCGGCTTAAATTAAATTCCCTAATATATCGTAAACTGACGTGAGGCCTTTTTACACATACATATTAGGCACTTGTCGTTAATATTATAAAAGTGGTTTTACAATTCTGTGTAAAATTTTCCACCTCTAGTTTTATAATTATTAGATAAGGTCCTGTGCGTATCAAGATTTTGTGCGTATTTGAGGAAAATTGTGATTGACGTATGACGTCTTGTTCGTTCCAGAAATGCAGACGGCATAGAGTTAGTTATCAAATAATAGAACAAAGTGTTTTCCTAAATAGACATTTTAGGGTAATTTAGTTTACCCTTGTGACCGGTTGTTCGAGTTTGAAAGACGTTTTGAATACCGCGTTGTAATAGAAGCATCGATATCGGGTCGAGTGTTTGGCCATGTTAATTATTTAGTACTTGTCTTTTGCGCATAAATTGAATTCCGCAATAGATTGAAGGTGCAAATTATATCAGCTTTAATCGGCAGATAACTAAATATGCCTAAAGTAATTTATTTTGCGGCAACGGAAACGCGATTTTCTTCAGTAATCGCGCGCGATGGGGTTTACTTCGAAATGAAAAATTCTGGTTCGAAAAGTACGAACAGAAATAATTTTCGGGTCGAAATCGACTTGCGCAATCAACACATTTTATAGATGGTGAAGGCATTAGTGATCTGCCCAGAGTACTTTATAAATTTCATGCAACTTAGTCAGCAAATTAATAACAAAGTTTCGGAATTTATCTTTAAGTTATTATCATCGAAAACAACTTATGACAATAATTTACCTATTAATAGACCCGCTTGTGTTAATATTAAGCTTGTCGTGTGCATCGAACGAAGAAATTTAACGACCTATTTTACTTGATGGAGGTCAATTGTAGAGTACGAAACCACTTCTTGATCACTTCAAAATCGCGTCCTTTATCCCACCATTCCTTAAAAGATAAATATTTTAAAAGACTCTATCACACTTATCTTTAACGATAGAGCTCTCGTTTTAAAACAAAAACATGAAAAATTTCATGTGGAATAAAAAAGTATACACCAATAATCACTGATTTTTCAATATTAAGCGAGATACTACGAAAAAAAACGCACTTTAAAAATCAACCCTCCATAAACATTGGTAATTCTTTCTGAAATTAATAAGTTGATCGTCAAAATGTTTCAAATAAAATTTATTCCTAACACTTTCAGCTTTAATATAATATATATATTTATATAATTTGAATTATCTGAATCCTGTAAAAACCACCAAGAACGCGCGCGTGTAACGTATAAGTGAGCTGTTTACGCGCGCCGCTTAGACTGACACCGATCTCGTAAGTGCTACTGAATAGTCAGCACAGCGTAGGGGTACTTGTAATAAATATTATTGGAATTACATATTAATTAAGAATTTTTAATTTTGATATTACCTAATTATATAGGTATTTATATGTAGATTATCGACTTAATTTTAGATACGTGTCAGGCAAATAACAATTTTTTAAACAAAAGCAAAATTCAAGAAAACATAAAAATTAAATAGTATCAAACGTTTTTGTCAATTGTTTTTGTTGTTGTCTTTTGGTATTATTTGATCTCACGTATAAAAATTTTCCCTGGCCATGATGACCGGTTTTGAAACTATTAAAAAACCTTGTTATTGTTTTTTTGTCAGTGATCTGTTTTCGACAAGAATCTATGCAGTGGTTCTCAATCCTGTGTATTACGCGTACTACCCACAGAATATCAAAAAAATTTCGCACCACCACCTACCCTTTTTAAAAATTTCGGCATCCAAATAAAAAATACAAAAATCCAAATACCAGTTTAAAATTTTTGAATAATCACTATCTTTATACCGCATAATTATAAGTTTACTCTATTTTTAACTTAAAAACTATTCGTGTGCCCTTAAGCATTGAAAATTTCCCTATTTACAAACTATAAACCAGATAAATGTTTAATCGCATTTTTATGCGACCGATAAAATACGAAGAAACTAATAAAACATGTGCGCCACCTACTCTCATACCTTATCAGAGTGCTAACAAAAAACTGAATGTTTTTAAAATAAAAGCGTGATTTTCTAGTATCCAATGCATACAGAATTCTGGCAAAATCGTTTCAGATCTTTCGTGTCAGTTGTACAGAGCGGTAGTGCTTGTTTCAGTAATTCGAATTTTAAATTACGGCGTCGTATTGTTCGTGTATGCGAGAGTGCTCGTTCGGTTTATAAGGCCTTTTTGCGTGCAAGTGCGCGGGTGTTGTGTGGTGTTCTCTAAAAGAATTACAAACAAAAGGATTAATACGAGGAAAGATAGGATCTTTGTCGACTATTTCTTGGACTTGGATAGGGACTCGGTTAGGGTTTTGGTTAGGGCTCCCCTCAAAGATTATCTTACGCGCGTTTTAGCGATCACAGCGATTGGTTCGCAATCAACGCAAAATCTACGCTGGAATTTGCATTAGAAAGAAAACGATGACGAAAAAGGTGCGAAATAGAAAGAAAAATTTAGAAGTTTCTAATCTTTTCTTATAGACTGTTACAGACAAGTGGCAGTCGTAGCGATAGCACTGTTAGTTTGCATTTTACGTAAGTATTAAAAAAATATATATATTTCAGGATTTTAATTTTCTTAAAAGTTTTTGGATTTGTTTACCGATAAAAAACATAATTCAAATTTTTGATTGTCGCAATAATTTTTAAACAATTTAAACTGACAACGAAAGAAAATTTTTATTGATTAAATTTTGATTTTGGCATCCATTTTACTTTAAAAAAAATTTGAATACTTCCAGTTTTTTCGTGGCATTCTTTTAATTCTTGTTCTAAATTTCTTCCTTTTTTTACTAAATATTATAAAATTTTCCTGCAATTCATGAAATTGTTGTAGCTATTTTACACTAATAACGAAATGAAAATAAGGCAACGTGTGAGGGTAAAGATTACTCAACGCCATAATGTATAAATAACAAAAAACTCCCAAACGATACTGGGTAATGCTGTTATAACGTCATACACATCGACTTCGAAGTTAATTAACTCGAGAACAGCGACAGATATGATAATTTCATTTTTGTTTTTTTGTTAAGGACACTTAAAATAACTGAATAAGTTAATAATTAAAAAGTCATTTTTTAATTTGCCAATGTCTTTAAAGTTAAAATAGGTAATTAGAATATATTTTGACTTGTCGGTAATAAAATAACGGCATAACAGTTTTTACCATTACAGCTTATAGAGCTCTCTTGAAGGAAAACCTGTAAACTAAGAATGTTTAATTTCACAAATAAGTTCCATTCGATTCGACTACAATACAAATTGGTCAAAGGAAAAATACTTTTCCCTATAATAAAAATCATAGTCGAATTTTCACTTCAGACGATTGAAAAGTAGTACAAAACATGGACAAATAGGTATTAAAAAGGAACTGAGCCAACATAATCACGTATGCATTCCAACGAACCAGATATTATACTATGTCAAATAGTTAAAAAAAGTGAAATTTACTCTGAATGTAGTTAGACGTATTGAAAGAATTGCGTTTAATTTATTTGAAATGTATACAACCTATTACCGCGCCAGCTATTTTCCAATCTGAAAATGGAAGTGAATTTGTTAATCCTATGTTAACGGAATTGCATTCTGGATTAAACTGAATGGATTAAACTTATTTACGGAAAACGGAGGCACTCGGTAAAAATAGCAAACGTAGCAAACTTACATACTGAGAATGTACCGATATATTGAAAATATATTATTTTTATCAATGGGAAAACTACAATCAACATTACTTAACGGAATCGTTTGCTCAAATTAAAGAAAAAATCGCGTTGTAGTTTTATTTAATTTCTCATCTCAGTTTTTAGGCACCTCACGATAAATACAGTTAAACCTGTACAAGTCGGAAGCGCTCGTTAATGAAAAAATAGTCGTGCATCGGAATAAAATTTGAATGTGGCCTTTTTTTAAATCAAAATATTTTCAGTTAGGTATATATACAGAGTGTAACAAAAGAGGCGAGCAGATTATACATAAAACATTATACATATTCACTAAAACTAACAAAAAAATCCCTATACATATGTGGTCGAAAGTTTGTCCTATTCGAGTTATGGCCAGCTTACATTTTTTGTTGCAATATTAATTTTTCGAAAATCACGAATCTTAAAAGTTTTTAACTTTCACTGGAGCATTTAAATTTTCGTATTCTTTTCCATAATTTTACTATTTATTAAATACATATTTATAGAAATAGTATTCATAACATTTATTTGTTGCACAATAACGCGAACTATAATTGCATGCCACCAGGTGGCAACAATGTCATTACTAATTGCAGTCTCTGCTTTAATTTTTTCTTAGTACCTAATTTATATTTACTGTAATCATTATCTACAACATTACTGCCAGCTTATCTTATAAGTTGTTTACTACAGATGGTTTTTATGACACACGCCCTAGCTTTATAGACCCCATCTAGCTTTAATTATTACAAAATTAAATTTGTACATTATAAATGTATGAATTTTAATTAAATAATATCAATTCGGTAGTTTACTAAAAAATTCTGTGGCTATTGAGAATAAAGCTCAAGAACAAAAAAGTATTATGCGTTTTACAGTAGGATAGCATCACTTAATTAATAAATATCATTTTAGTCGATTTAAATACCCTTTTTGTCCACAGGCTTACATACGTAATAGCAAAAGCCAGTTTTATGTCGCTTCTGTAGGAAAACGTGCCGTATAACGGTCCATAGCACAATTAAAAATTAACTGTTATCATATTTTTTATGTAATCGTGTTATGTGGTCAGGTAACATTCAGCGAAGAAATAATCGGTCCCAGTTATTCCCAGCAAGTCAGAGAGGGGTCGAGGTTGTGTTCAAAAAATGTTCTTAAGGCACCAGATCCAAAACATATCAATCAGAAAACTTCCGGATCAAGGAATCGTCAAATTCCGATTATTTTGAAATGGGCCGAACACAGAAGTACAACAAAAGAACGGGGAAGCAAACAAAACAGAAAATTTGAAACACCTGTATCTAGAGAAAAGAAATATACAAATAAAGCTCGTAATGCAAAGTTCCGGGCACATCCTTACGGTGAAGATAAAATTGTACCAGTAAATTCATAAGTAATACTCGCATCGGCAAGAACTCGAACAGATATTCATTTTAACTGTCCATTATCACGTTCCGGGCAAGATGTCCATTCCTAGACAACTTTAACGACAGCCTTCGATAATTTTCACGCAAGCCATTTATCGGTGGTGATTTACAAAAGAATATTTTAAAAGATGCATCTCGAAAACATGTTCGAAAATTGTAATTTACAAAGTACAGTAGAACTCGATTTATTCGAACTCCAGTCATCAGGATCAGGAAATAAAAAATTACATTAACTACGTATACGTCAGAACAATTAACTTTGTTGGACATGTTCGATTAAAAATCTCTAACTGTATGTTTGTAGTAAAATATATATATTTTTGTTTATACATTATAAGCCTATTTTTTATTAATATGTCATTAAAATATACTTTATTCTTGTAATAAAAATAAACAGAAGTGATTTTAGAGTAATTTTTGCGTTTTACTTCACAGCATACCCTTTTTTATGATTATCACACATTAGTGAGAATTTAATCGGAACTTTTAGTAAAGAAAACCTTCCTCTAGGTAAACCATGGCCCTAAGTTCAATAATGATCGACGTATACAAAAATAATTAAATTAAATAAATGATGGAAAATAATAATATACTTAATCAGGAACTTTCCTGCCAAATGAGAACGTCGAATTCTAGAGATGATTTTATGTCGATTTGTGTTAAATCGCCCCTATATAAAAACCCTTTTTAGGGGAGTTACAGCCCTTTGAAGATTCCATCAAATTTTCTAATATATTAAAATTGTTAATAGTGTAAATGTGATCGTTTTATTGCGTTCATAAGCGTCCCGTTGGGGAAGGGGTGGCTGATTTTTTGTCTTTGACTTTTTGACATTTTTGACGTCAATTTGAAAACTCAAGTGTTTTTTTTTAACATTAAGGTGCTCTTGTTTATTATCGCTATAATGCACCGTTTTCGGGATAAATTAATTCGATCTTTTCGTGTTTCCTTGCATACACGTTTAAATTGTAAAAACAAAATAAAATTAGAAAAAACACCGTGTATTACTTCGCGAACAAAAATTAGATTAGGTCGGTAATACTTACATAGAATATTTTACAGGAGTTGGAATTTAGAATTATTGGTAAAGTGTCGGCATCATCGATAAACACCCCAACAGTGTAATTTATCAGCATAAAGTTCTACTAATCATAATTTATTTTCAGTTATGATTAGAACAAAATAAATGAAACATCAATAAAACTGTGGTCAATTTAATGCCATAAAAAATTCTAGCCTTCGTGGTAATAATACCGTAACAGAGAAGCGTTAAACAAATACCGGCTAGGCTCGGCTATACCGGTTCCACAACTACCCTTTTTTTTCTAGGCGAAAAGTAAAATAAATAACAATGGAAATTAAATTAAAAATTCTATTAAAAAATTCTTTTTCAGCGAGTTCGAACAAACATCGTAAGTAGAACAACAGAAAAAGTTAATTCGAAAATATCCATTACCTACCTACATATAAAATTTAGAATCGGGCCCGGAAACCCCCAAAGTGCACTACCTAGTCAAATACGAAGGTTATAAGTTGTAATATTAATGAAGATGATGGGGGTCGGGATATTTCTTTGTCTCGTGCGCGTGATTTACAACTGTTTTTATATTTGCAATATTATAATAGTTTATATTTTTAAATTTCTGTTTTAATTTTGCAATAAGTGCTAAATTAAACACTAATTAGTAATTAAACACATTATTTAGCCAGATAAAAAGCTTCCTAATAGGTAGTTGAGCTTATGTTAACTATATATATTTTCAAATAAAATGGAAAAACATTTTTAGGATGGTGATGGTTTAATCGCAAAATAGTATAGGCATTGTTTTACGAGCGACGAAAACAACATATTTTGAATCGAGAAAATCTGTTTAACAACCGAAGCGCGGTCGAGCATCAAAACATGATTTTTGACGAGTGAAACACTATGCTTTCTCTACGACCCCGCTATGCCATATATCTATTACACAGAAAACACATACTATATATTATGTACAGAGTGATTTTAAATAATCGAGGATTCTGATTTAGATAACTTAATATACATATTGGTACCAATAATTCTTGCAAACGAATTATCTCTACAGTTATGGTAAAATTGTCAAATAAACTTTTGCAATGGACCTAATGAGAAATATAAAATCAGTAAATTCCCAAAACTTTATTCAAAATTTTCCGCTTTTTCGTCGATCATTTCATCGAATCTGGATGATTAGGCAGAAGCGACACTCGATATAATTTCAAGCGCCAAAATTCGCGATTCCCAATAAGAATACGCCCCTTAGTGTTAAAATTAAAAAACCAAGACAACGTCAAATGAATGTTGAATATACGTTTTGTTGACACGTCGCAGTTGTCGCGTTTTAAATGTTGCAAAACAAAAGTTGCTTTACGTGCCTATTTTTTTACTAAACAAGTCAGGTTTGCTTTCTCGCTTGCACTAGTACCAATCCATAAATATTCATTTATTCATATTATTATACTTATATTAGACACCAATGATGTCACATCGATTTTTAAACAATAATTATGGACTTCATATGTAAACTACAAACAAAATTAAAATATCTTTTTATCCTTGTTATTCGATCTTGTAATTACGATAATGATAAAAAAATAGTTTAATTCTTCATTATTTTATTTGATTCGTCCATTTGTCAAACGATCTATTTGCATTATATTATAAAAAAAATTTAAACCGATATTATTAAATCTCAAAAATTTGTGCATACGTGTTCCACTGTAAAAAAAAGAGAATAATCTAAATTGTGTTAGTTTTATAAATATTATTGTATATTTACAATTACCTGGAGTTGTTTACAAATATCCATCAAAGTAGGGGTAAATGAAAACAGGTATTCAATACATTCAATGTTAAAATCAAAAGATCAAAATCAACAAGATTATAAGGCTAAGATTTGAAGACATCATAAACTGATTGAAGATAAATTAATGTTAATTTGTTAAAAGAAAACGGAAGACACGGAAGACTATTTGATAATGTAAATGTGATATGGCACAGACATTGGAAATACTTTTCAAACTAGTTAAATTAATTTTATAACCCCGTACATCTCTTCAGCCAGTCTAGATATACGCGAGCTTACGATTCCGTACACCACTTACCGTTACCCTGTGCAACATCGTTTAACGTATTATAACACGGGTTGTTTCGCTTTCGTATCCTATCCTTATATTATTATATTCAGTTATGTATACTTAAGAATGATACTACAAATAGTATTTGCTTTATCACAAATTTTGCATAATGTTGCAAAATAAGTTTTTAAAGTTAATTGTTTTATTCCGATAAAATGCACTGCCAGGACACAGGACCTGTATTTATTGGAAAATGAATACGCGAATTGTGAAATATAATACCAATGTTATAATTACAAAAAAAAATTATCTAGTTCGTATCTTGTGTTTACAATTAATTACCCCGCCTTTCCTTACTAGAGGAAACTCGGCGACTTGATAACAATGCCTAAAACCGGAATTAAAAATAAATATCGTAACGAAGATTTATGTTTTATTAATTGATTACCGTCGTAAACGGACGATTTTTAGTCAAAATTCCATTATCCTTTTACTGTATAAATGCGTGGAACATATAAACGCTTTTTCGTTAATTAACACGAGCACATTATTATAATAGAATCGACTAATTCGTTGCCTTCGTTGGACTCGAATTGCAAATTAAAAATTAAAAATTGCGCCCCGCAAATAACGACAAGCAGCCGATAAACAACAAAAGTGGAAGATCCAATCCATGGAATCTGACAGTTCCCTTAAGATACCGATCATGCAAAATGTGGGGGAAGCGCCGGGACGCTGCATGGAGTCAGTAGTAGTGATGAAACGGTGCGCGACGCCCGTTGCTTATCGGATATCACATTTATGAACTTTATTGTGAACTAATTTGTTTGTGATTATAGTTTGAAAGTTGTTCTTCTACTTGGAAGAATTTCAATTTTAATATGTAAGTCATTAATTTATCGTGGTTTTCGAATATTTCGTTTTTATTTATTTTAATTTAGTAATTAAACAAAAACAAATAAACTTTTGAACCAACAAAACTTAAAAAACAGCTAATGTTTCTTTCAATGTTTATATAATATGAATAAAATCTATGTATATGTGTATATATAATTTTATATGCAGGTAAGTAATTAATTTATCAAAAACAAAGCCTTACGTAGGTACTTGTAAATAATTAATCGAACCACGTTGTCCCAGATTTAGTTAATTACAATAATTCGTTTATGCAAAACGATTAATTAAATTTTCCGAAAATGAAAAATCCTAAATCGAAATTAAACTTAATAAGTAGGTGTTTAAATGACGATCGACACGAATTTGTTAGTTTAATTTCAATTTTTACAACGGATACCGTCAATTAAAAGTTTTTAATAAAAATATTCGTTAGTCTTCCAATTAAATTTTCTTTCTCGAATTTCATTCATAAATTCGAGTAATTTATCAGTATTGAAATTGGCGTCGTTCAAGGCGGGTGAAAACGTCAGCTCGGGAAAATTCTGTATTATAAAAGTTCGTGTTTTAATGTTCAATTTAAATAAGAAGTAAAACGACGTTTAAGATTTAACCGATTACAAAATACTGTAGATATATTCAAAGTTAGAAATTGAAAAGTTGTATTTAAGCAATTATATTACTCGAATAAAAATTTATACTTGACAAAAGTTGTATTTAATTTTTTAAGCCGATACATTTTGTAATCGGGGATGTACCTGTCGAACTAGAAAACAATTATGGAATAGAACTGTCCTTGATCGAAAGGTAATAAAAAATAACGAGGACTTGCTTTTCATCCTCGTAGAAAGCTTTTTTTTGTGAAACAGATGGAGAATAATCGAAAATTTGTATAGTATTTTGTTTCGAAATAATAAATGTTATTTGCACCTAAAACCATATCTTCATACATACACTTCGACCTTACTACTTTGTATCAAATTTTGACTTTCCGTTAACGTAACCTATCTGTTTCCCGTCAAGTCTCTTTCCCTTTATTTTGCTTTGGAAAAATTCGTAGTTCGTAATAAATGCTTTCTTTGTCACTTGATGTCAGAAGTTTAGATTAATGTTGTTTCATTTTAGAATCATTACTTACATAATTTATATTAGTTTTTGGTTTTATGATTTTCCTTAAAATGGAAGTGCTTTTAATTGTGAAGCGTAGGTATCTACGTTAGTCTTCAGAGTTCAAAATATCAATTAATTTTATTAACATACATATACCTGACACGAAATTTAAATGTACTTTGTTTAGTTAGGTCCCAGACGACGAAGACCAATTAAAACAAAACTTTGAAGGTATCGGTACAACGAAACCAATTAGTTTTTTTAAATGACGTTTTATAAAACTTAAAATGTTTAAATTTGAACCAATAGTTCGATTAAAAATGATTTTTTATAACAGTTTTGGTTGCAGGTAGTTATTTTCGGATTACTTTTAGTTGAATTGTTGAAATATAATCTTTGAAAGTGCCCATTCTTGCTTTATTAGGTACCTGAATATATTTTTTAAAGTTTACAAGTTTGCTTTGAATGAAACGTCCATTTGAATATTTCGAATTTCTTGGTGAAGTTTTCAGATTCGCCGCACCGTGGGCGTTTCAGGAAGAGAAAGATTTTAAATAGAATTTCAGCTTTCAAAATTAAATTTTAAATTAGTTCAGTAGTAGGTACTTATACTTTAGAGATTTATTACGTTTAAATGTTTTGTTTTTTTTTTAATTTTAGAAGCCTGAATTAATTTGAAATGTAAAACAGGTAGTACCTACGTTTTATCGGGCGATATTTCATTCGAAAGTGAGATATTTTCATTTAACAAAAACGATTTTGTCCCGAAAAGTTTGTCGGGTCTCTAATAAATTCAAACAAACGCTAAACAAATAGGCAATTTATTAATTCCGACGTATTTATGAAGAACACTATAAACTAAAATAATACTGAAGTTGTTAATAAAAATTGTCAAATTTCGACGGATACGCGTATAATAAAAATCGTCATTAGCAGATGGTGGATGCGCGTTATCTTGACGTTTCTAAGCATCGAAAGGTCGCAAATCGATTATAAAAGCAACCACATAACTCTATGACGTGCTTCTTATAAATTTTTCCGATCACATTTCTTAGATCGTTGCTATTTAATAAGTTTTTCCGGCGCGTCCAATTTTTCTAGCCTTAGGTATAAAATGAATTTAGTTAAGTCGACTTTTATGGCGACAAGTGACAGATTGTCGATCATTTTATCGTTATGTACATACCTACGTTTATTTTTAAACGTAAAATTAAATCACTTTAAATTACCTAGCGGTTAATTATTATTTTATACGTTCATGCGTGATTCGAAGCAAAGAATATCAATAAATTATTTTGGTACCTATGGCCTATTCAAGCGTATAAGCGATTCACGTCATCAATAAAAGGTCACTTGATGATGACGTTTCGCATAGTACTGTCGTCTCGTACCTCGTATTTTGACAGTTCTAATAAATTTTAGTCTCTCTTTATGCCATCTAATATGTGCGCAGGTAAATTATCAACAGAATATGTCACTTTTCAAACTTTAAACCGAATTACAAATAAATAATGTAATAACATTTTACCGATGACGTGAATTGCATATAAGTTTGGATAAAGTGTACATACTTATTATTAGTTTCACTAAATATTACATTTTTACGAAGAAATTTACATTTTTTTATACGAATGATTTCGCATATTGCTCATAATGTATTCGAAAATTCGCATATTAGTTGTTAGTTAAATTACGTAACTTCGAGAGAGATTTACATTTATCTCAGTAGATGGGTACATCTCTTGAGATTGTCGGCAATCATAAATAATTATAAGCTAACCTAATTTCCAGTTTTGCTAGTTGCAAAATAATCAATGTGATTACACGAATAAAATGAAACTATATACCCTTTAATAACGACAAATGGTAAGATAATCTATGGTGAAAAATAGTTTAAAATAATCGAATTTATTACGTACCTACATCGTTTACCTAATACCTAAAATAAATAATCAGCTTTAACCGTCACACTGTCCGAAGGAACTAATTTTGCGGAGTGGTTTTTATTTAATATAAAAATTTCTAACAGATGTGCAGAAAAGTTTCAATGTGTTTTTGCTCCAGCACGAGCAACATTTCAAGTTAATCTAAATTTGAACGACATATATGTGTATAGCCCACATACCACGTATTTACAATAGGTGTATGGATGTAATTTGTCTATACGAATTGCTTTTTTAATCGTCTAACAATACCGACGTAAGTATTGCTCATTTCAGTATTTTTTATTTATTTATTAAAGTTATGAGACTCGATTTGTTTCATAAATTAAATATTTATAGTCGTAGATGTTTGTTGATTTTTTCGAGTAACTTCTGTTATAAAGTTGTTTTTAGACGTAAATAACACTTATTAAATGTTTAAACAATGAAGAATTTTACATGTTACCAAAGAGTATATAATGTAAATAGTGCTAACCCTATGGCTAAAAACGTGCTGCTGGAAAGTGTGTTGCCTATGTGCAAAATTCGATTTTACGGAATATTTTTGTATAAATCCAATAGTTGCAGAGCGCTTTCTACAATATGCTATTTTCGCAAAAAACTTTCGCACAGTGTTGTCAAATGCAATTTTGTAATGAATCTATTCCGAGAACTTCAGACTTGTGTTTAGGGTAAAAGTATCCTGTTGTGTTTATGAATAAGGGTAAAGTGATACATCTTAATTATATTCAGAATGAGTCTTGAATGAGTCAGAATGAGAAAGGACTTTCTTTGTAAAAAAAAAAGTATTTTATTGTTAGGTAGGTGCCTAATTGATAATATTGTTTAGTTATGTAATTCCAATATTCTTTCTAGTGTAAAATAGTAAAGAATGTAGCAATAAGACAAAACCACTTTAAACTGAACATTATCTAACATTGATCGAGTTGGCGGATTTTAATAACATGGCGATTCGGGGCAATTCCGATCAAACGTAATGTCCAAAAAAATTCTTATTTGCAATTTATCCAACAATAAATTTAGGTATCTTAATACATATATACCTATGTAATCTAGTGCCTAAAAAACAATAATTGTGGTAATAAGTCAATATAAAAACTTGGAACGAATAAAAATAAAAAGAAGAATTAAAAAGTTCGCATAAAGAATTTTATCTTTATTAAAGAATAAGAAAACAAATAATAATTTTATTTCCCGGAATAAATAGTTTTCTTTGTGCGAACATTCTTGCTAAAATGATATAAATTCCCGCGCTTTACCTCTAAATAACGAAATCTTTGCTGTCGAAATGTTGCAACGAAATGTTGCTGTCACCAAAATTGTCCAGATTGGATTAAAGACGCTATTAAACTCGCAGTTGATAGAAAAAATAAGTACCACCTATATGCGTATTTAGTACATATGCATATTTATTTAATAACGATAACAGAATCATAATTAGACGGTGTTTTGGCAGGACGTAACTCGCAAAAAATAAATTTCGTAGGAGCGCACATTTTGAGTTGTCGCTTAAAGGCTTACCATTAGCTATATGTAAGCGGTTCCTTTTTACGAAAATACAAATCGATTTTTCTGGTGGAAAAATTCGGAATATTGTTACCAGATTTTAACAGATTATGTCTTTGTCCCAGATGCATAAGATAGTTAGAATAACTTATTTTCGCAAAACTGTGGGTTACGTCCTTTTGTCAAAACACCAGCGAATGATTAATGAATACTAACATATTTGGTTGCTAATACATACTTATATATTTAGATTTTCTTAGAACTTAGTTAGCAGAGATGTTCATTCAGATGTACCTACTGTTTAACATGCTGCTTAAGTATTTTATTTTTTTTTAAATGTTTTAACGTACTACAATTTGATCTGTTGATCTCGAACTGCCATCTTGGAAAAATTGTTGTCAAAAAAAAGAGTTTTTCTACAGAATCTCCTTTCCGGTTCATTTAAATGCGAGAATATCTATATAGAAAAATAAACTAAGGGAAATTTTTTATAATTTATGTTGTTATCATTTTTCTGTAAAGTCTATGGTTTCGGTGTGCTAACTTCACTAAGTTTACTATTCTATAATGAAAATTGACGAAAGTTTTATAGAACAAGAAAATTACATTGTACTTTTTGATACAATCATGAAAATTATTGGGTCATCAGCCGACTTTCAAAAACTATATTTAACATAAAACATCTGTTAGTGAATGTTATAATTTCAATTTTTTTCGTATAAGTAGCAATTATTGCAGTCAAAGTTTATTTGTTTCAAGATCGATTAACTGCCTACTTCTAAAATACGTTATTCATATTGGAATATTACCTACTAATCATTAATAATATTCGCATTTCGAATTATCTAAATGTTAATGCGTCATGATGAAAGAATTAGAAATCGATAGTGACGATTATCGGCTCACTAGGCTTTTATTCCTCTTTTATTAAATATATCGCGAAGTTCTTAATGAATGTTATCTATACCTACTTATCGACAGCATATATTGACTAACCATCGAAAATGGTTTCGAGTTGATGTTTTCGTTACTTATTATCGTTATATATTATATATTATATATATTATATATTATATTATCGTTATATATCGTTCTATATTTTGTTACGTTAAACTAATTATTCGCAATGTAAAACTGAAGCTTATTGAAGTGAATTGATAATTATATTAAATTTGAATTTGCTAAATAAACGAGCTTTCGTTTGCAAAAATAATACGCAACCCCCAATACATTTTAAAAGTGTTATTTACCTACCTATAATATTTTAAACAAAGTGCTGATAAAAGGGTCGCTTTAAAAACTCTTAGGGCGAGTTTTTCAATCCAGGTTTAATTTCGATCGCAGTTTAAACCATCCTTAGCTACTATTGTTGTTACTATGGAAACGAACAGTTTAACTTTAATCGGAGTTTAAACTAAAATTGAGAAACTCGCCCTTAATATTTTGAACTGCGTCGAATAAAAATCTCGGATTTTTTAATTAAAAAAGATTCGAAACATCAAATAACTTTATGCTATAAAATAATACATACGTACCTATTTTAACAATAAGTAAATACTTAACGTCGAAATGATTGCTTTAATTAAACTTACATAACACTTAATTACAATTACGTTCCTAATTAGTTTGTTTAATTAAGAGATTGTTTGATAAGAGTAACGTAAACTGTTTCGCAGTAAATGTTACAGATCGATTGTTATACCGACAACCTTTTCAAAAATATTTGAAAAGTTATTAGGTACGCAGAAACATCCGAGTTCTGTGGGGTGTATAAAATTTTCTCTAAGAATCAATTTTGTTTTGTTTGACACTTTCGTTGACAGATATGCCGAACTTTATTTATTATGGTGTTGATAAACAGCGCATCCCTGTTGAAAATGACCATTAAATGACCTTATTAAAACCATTAGGTTTATTTAGTATATTTTATGGTCTTAACATCCATTGAACGTTATAGGTAGGTACATATTTATGGTTTTTGATGGACATTTGTACATAGAAAGTAACGGATAAGGTCGAATAATTAATGAAACTTATTTTTCATAACTTGCAACTTTACGGACGGAAATTTATGAGAATTACCATAAAAATTTGTTTATTTCTTAATGGTATTTTTCGTTGTTATTATTCTGTAAATTTGTCGATATTTCCCATTATGCTTCTAGAATAACTTAATCGTTATCAGTGGGAATATCCTGACGGGAAATGATTGTTTTAACATGGAATTTCTATGACACATTGAATCCATAAAAAAAACTACAAATTTTAAGTTTTTTTAAATGGTTTCTAACGGTTATTTCCAACAAGCTCTAAAACAAGATAAAACTCTCATAATGCAGTTTTTTTGCGGGATTAAGTTACTTAATCAATAATCAATTGAAGTATAGGGGAAAAATGGGACAAAACCTGGTTAACAATAGTTTGAACCGTCACATATTTTTTTCTTTTAAATATTTTTATTACAAAAAAGGTTATTAGGTTTGCTTATACGTCTAAAAAATATCCTGTAAACAATTTCTTATCGGTGAACAGCTGACTTATTTATCGGTGACCGTTCTATGTAGGTGTATACAGGGTGGTTCAAAAGTTCTTAGATAAATTTTAATGGTTAAGCCAGGCATACAAAAACAAGTCTGTTTTACAAAGGAACATGTGGCCGCAAACGCCACCATAGTCTTTCTATATATCCCTGACTTACCCTTAAAGTTTGTTTAAGACCTAAGTCTAATTTAAGTTCTTTTACGTTTATAAATAGCAACCATAGTCATTCTACGCGGTTTCTATTCAATTTAAGGTATAAAACTCGCAATCTTCTACTAATTAAATCTCTTTTGCATCGATGCGGTGGCATTTAATAAACTGCCCACAAGTGTAAAACCGTTATCTTTAAAACTATTTTGTTTACCGTTAAATTCGTTTCATTTGATAATGCATATTTATTGCGTGAAAGAATTTCCTGATTATAATTTTAATTAAATTATTTAAGTCGTTCTTTATAACATAAAAATATTAGATATACCTATATAAGTGCAAAGTGCAATGTATCGTCTCTTGTTACTCGACTTTTATCAAACTGTTGTCCTTGATCACTTATTATTAGACACAAAAAATTTTATTATTATGGTTAATAATACTTTTTTTTGTAAAGTTAGATGATAAACAATATTCTATAAATATAGAGAACAATGTTTTATAGGCAAATACCTGAAAACTCGCTTTCTCGAGAAATGACGGAAAATCAATTTCAGCAATAAGTAACAATCTAAAATCTAATGAATTTACATGAAAATATGTGCACCTACACAGAACGACAAAAACATAAAGAGGTGCAAGAACGAACTTTTTTACGAATACAACACAAGAAATGACGGTCTAAACAAAATACATACATACTACATAGGTGCCTATTAAGTATATTGAATTTGAATATAAAAACGTAAGAGAGATTTTTTTATATGGAATCGACAACATCTTAAATTCAAACACGAATATTAACGTGATAAGCGACTTAACCGAAAGTCTTCTATATTTTTTGTAATTTTATATTTTCATAATTTGGTGTTTTTTTCCATAAGTTATCTTATAATTTTTGTTGATGTTGCTTATTTGTGTAAGCAATAAAAAATACAATGATTTTTCAATTTAGAAAGTGGTCTTTTCACAAATCCCGAGGAGAGCGAAATAGTAAAAATACGGGAAGTTTAAGGGAATGAAACGAAAACTTAATTTCACCCTTCCACTTTCGAGGAGTGTAACTACGAAAGGGTACGTTTAAGAATAAAACCTTTATACGTATAAAAGGCCTCTACTTAATTTTCGATAAAAATCGTCTCTTGAGGTTTTTGCACATTATTTATGATACACCCTGTATAGTCTTACACTGTTCCACCCTGTTACACTCTTATTCCTATTAAATTAAATGCTTGTTTTTTTAAGCAGTTTTAATATGAGTTTAAAATTATACTTATTATACAATAATCATATTATAAAATGCAATTACCTACCTTCATCTATGTAGGGTAGGTATCCAAAATTTATTAAAATTAAAAATTTTGAACGTTAAAAATGGATACTTATGTTGGAATAAGCTAATTTTTCTTAAGAGTGAAACAATAATATATCCAAAAATTAATTGCGACAGGAAAAGCTACTTATTTCATTACTGTATTAAAATCAAACATGTTATCAACTATCACGAAACTATCCATATCACGGAATTAGCCGCGTCTTCCTTAAAAACACCTAGGTATGTAAATACTTTAAAAAAGGGCATATTTAACAATTTCATGTGCCTTTTCATATTTACTTACAATTAGTATATGGTTATAAAAAGTTTCAATATTGTATGTAAAACATGCTGAAACGACGATTTATCACCCCCCACGTAAGGTCAAATCGAGTTCGAGAATAATTAATGAGACTCGTGTGATAAAGTATCATTGCGTATGCGTTTACGTATTGTACTCAAATAACTATTGCTGCTATCGTGCCTGCCTATTTGTATTTATTTTAAGAGTTTTCGTAATATAGGTGAACATTGAATTTTCAGATAGAATTTAGTGTAAGACGCTGAAAATATTAATGGATTTTTTTTATATAATAAATAAATGCTCGATTTAAACACTAACTAAATCAATCAAATATGTAGGTAATAAAAGTAAATGTGCTATTTCTAGCGTCAATATGTGATTAAAAAATAAAAAGCTGTTTAAGTAATTTAAATTTTAATATTTCGCTTTTTCTCTTCTAATGTTCAATTTAAAATATTCGATTTTAATGACGTGTTCGCGCAAAATTAAAAGAAAAATTCATTCGACAACTGTTCCCGTTTTTATTCTATATGCCGCAGTTTCGCCTATTCATCAAAGTTGGGCGATTTTTCCGCAACTTTGTATAGTGACGTAACTTTTACTTTTAAAAACTTCTTTTAATTAATGACATTTTATCGTATCTTCAATACGAATGGCTCTTTGCTCATGTTAATTATTAAATATTTGTTAATAATACACTCGGTATAAGCGATTTCAACTTTTTTTTACGGTGCATATCTTAGTTTTGAACCAAGCAGGGCTGGTTCCTTGAATATCATTTAAAAATTCAAAAATTATTTGTCATTTACACCGATCGCGAAGTCAATTCGAGGACACATTGTATAAAGGACAATAGTTTGCTATTTTGTAACTACTATTTTACTATTCTAATCGATTTACTAACCTCGCATACCTACAGAATGAACGACAATATAGCTGAAATTTAATTCGTAAGTATAACAGCCTTAATTTATTTGAATTATTAAAATTAATAAATTTCTTACTTAATAGACATTAATAAATTAAAAAATAATAATAAATGGATTTGCAAAATATAGGTAGACCCAAGTGTCTTGTGCATAATAGTTACGTATGGGGAATTTATGCACACAAATGTTTATAAAATATCTCACGGTTCATATACTGCAGATAGAATTATTTTTCTAACAATGTAACAATTTACGATTTTCCGTATGAATTCATATATTAAATTAAATTCGTTTATAAAGATATAATTTTATAGATATTCTATTCATTTTAATATTTGTGGCTATCCGGTAGATATAAGTAACAATAAGATTTAATGACGTCATAGAAGTAACAATGTATTATGCAATAATAGAATAAAAATCCGGATAACTGAGTCAGCACAACGCACAACAATTAGCCCGATTACCACTAGTTTCATTTTAAACCCCTAGCTTTACCTTTCTTGCATTATAAAGTAATTAGCTCAAGTCGAAGTGCTTTTTACCTTTACTGACATGAACCACCGAAAATAAGAGTACATGTGGCTGCATCAAAATGAACCTAGCACAGTTTCACTAGTAAAAAGGCTTACAATTAATAGATTAATAGCACACATTTCGAATCTACTAAAACCGTTGAATATACAAGAAAGTTCAATTACGGAATATCAAACTGATTTAATTAACTTTAGGTACACTGCGATAATAGACCAATCGCGCATTGTACAGACACCGGAAATGAATGGAATTAGGTTAAAAAGATCAAAATATTTACGACGCGCGAGCGACTGCGATAAAAACAAAGTTGGAAAACATTGTAATAAGCAAAACTATTAGGTGTATACCAGAAGTACTGGTAAAGCGAGATTATGTCGTTAATGCGTCATATGATTATTTTGAATCGGGTGGTCATTGTAAGACCAAACTCAATTTTCTAGAAGATAAATATATTTCAGTAAAGAGTCAGTACCGATTTCAAAAATTGTAATATTCCTGATTTTATCTTTCGAAAAGGTTGAATTTCAACAGTTGCAACTCTATCGGATAATTATAAATTATGATTAATATCCAATGATGTCAAATCAAAATGTTGAGAACCTTAAATGTGATTTAATTGAAGCAGTGGTTTTACTATTATACTATTTACTATTATTTATATGTGAACTTTAAATTCGGATATAACCAGATCAATAAGTTGTTCTCGTCAGTATAGTAAGTTTGAAACATAGTTTTCGGTTCTTTCAATATTTAATTTAATTTTTTATTTTACCTCAACTTTTAAAAGGTATGTACCCATAAAGAACCCGACGAGTTTTGGTCTTAAATCATCAAAATATCAGATTGGTTCCAGAAACAACCGTGTATAAAAAGAACACAACGCAAAAACACAAATAACATAAAAATTTTAAAAATAAGCGCCATTCGAACCGTATTGATTAAAAAAAATCAAGTTATATGATGTAACAAATAGATCTGCTTTTGTTTTTTAAACCGTGCTATTTCCAAATCGTGCAAAAACAGTTTATTACTGTAATTAATCAATTATTTGTTACAATATCAATTTCTCAAAATCTGACTGTTTATACTGTCAAAAATGTAAAAACTAATTAGATAGGTACTTATTGTTAGTAAAATTTATAATATGAAATATAGGCACATATTAGTAGTTATGTATGTATTCAGTGACATATGCCTGTGTCAGGTAAGGCAAGATTAAATTGTACAATTTGTAAAGTGAATTATTTATTTAAATAAAAAAAAGTTTCCTGGAAAATAAAATTAAATATTGAAGAAGCCTAAAACTATGTTCCAAACTTACTGTACTGACGAGAGCAATTGACCTGGTTATACCCAAGTTTATAGTTCTCGTGTGAAAGCTTTTATAGGTAGATATACATATATGCGCTTGGTTGTATCTTCTTAGGAGAAAACTTTATGACCTACCATTAATTTTATGTACAAGGTGTCCAGAAAATGGTGGCGAATCTCTCGGGAGCGTATAAACCACCTATAATTTTTTTGCGTACCGCGGCGCTTCTCTGTTGAGATATTCACTCTAAATGTTGAAAAAAAAATCAATTTTTTTGAATGACGTTTATGGTTCGCTGGAATTTAATAATTTTTGGTATGCGAACATAATAAATGAAGGTTTTAAAAATATGCTTTTTGATACCGCTTCCGACAAGCCAGGTGTGCGTTTACCCCGAACCTTTCTAACGTCAAAATTTTTCAGTGGTTTAAATTTTTAAGGATATTTTCGGATTCTCCAAACGCTCCAAAACAAAAAAGGTACTCTTGTTTAATTTCGATAAAATGAACCATATTTGAGAAAATCAGACTTAAATAATAACCATTAAATAAACACCACTATGAAAAGTGCACAAATTCACACCATTAAGTGTTGAACATCGCAAGCAAATAGGCCGAACGTGCGCAGAAAAGCTCAAACGCTTAGTCAATCATAAACGTCGTAGCCCGTGTGCAATCATTGCACACCCTACTCAACCAATCAAAAGCCAGTTTTATTACTAAATAGAGATCGCTTTTAAATGTCAAAATTTAAGCATTCGCTTGATCACGAATGAAATAATATTCCACACTCGTGTAAAATATCCGCCTTTCATCACTTGTTACTCAATATACTATTTACATGTTAAATATCATATTGACATGGTTTCTACAGTTTTACTTCCTTTATCATCGAGAAAATAATTATCTAGGATCCTTTGTACGTTATTGTTTAAGTCTAATTTGTTCGAATAACGTTCATTTCATCGAAATTCAACAATAGTACCTTTTTTATTTTGGAGCGTTTGGAGAATCCGAAAATATCCTTAAAAATTTAATCTCCATAAAGATTTGAGGTTAGAAAGATTAGAGGTAGTGCGCCTCTGGCTCGTCTAAGGCGATATCAGAAAAAAAAACTATTACACAATTTATTTTAAAGACATTATCGTTTATTTTGAAGGTATACCAAAAATGATTAAATTTCAAAGGGAAATAAAAATGTTGTTTAAAAAAATTGATTTTTATTCTTCAACTTTGGTGGGGAACGTCATGAGAAAAAAAACGTATAAGAACCTGCGGCGTTATTTTGACGTAGTTTATACGTTCCCGAGAGACTGTCAGCATTTTCTGGACACCATGGTAGTATAATATTGTGAAATACGTTGAAAAGTGCGTCTTAAAATTTATGATTAATTTTCAGATAAAACTTATAAAAGATTTATTTCCTAACTTTGCCAATTCATGATAAATTGTAAACGTTTGATAAGCAGAATAGAAAATGTGGTGTGTAAGTATGAGGAACAGCTAGTAATTGCGTAATGTTCCCCTACTTTCACTTTGAAAACTTTCAAACGGAAAACGGACGATTTTAACAAATTTTTTTAATAAGCAATATTTTTGAATTTAGTCAATTTGACATTCGTGGTCCTCACGTTCAAGTCTATTTCTTCTGATTGTACGTTAGAATTTGTACTATATACAAAAACCCCTGCGAATGTCAAGGGCCAACCCTGTACATTTCATGTTTATTGCCTTATTCGTCGAATATAAATATTTTACACCTTTGTGCTTTGTGCCTTTGTTGAACTGATGCGATTCAATCAGTTTCCTATTTGTAATACAACCGGTGCATATTTTATCATATTAAGAAACCGCCAATCGTAAGCATAGAAGATTACAAAACGCACGACGAGCGCATAAATCGTAAACCGACTTTTCTCCGCACAGTTAAAGAGGATCAAAATTTTGTGAACGATTTCTCACAGAACGTAAAATCTGTTTAGGAGAAATAAATCAAATTACCGCTGTTAAATTCAACCTTCTAACAAAGGGAATGATTTACGTTACACGATATTTTAAAGGTTTCCTATCGAAATACGAGAAATTTTAGAATGCAGAGGAGACGGCAAACTCTTACCGGATACAGATTTTCCGAATAAACGACGATAGTTATATTTTGGCTCGTTTCTTTCTTATCAAATTTAGCTAAAATAATTTGCACATTTAAGAATGGCTACAAAATATTTAAAATCTTATTTAAATAAAATTTGCGTTAGGTAATTGAAAATGAAAGAGTTTTCTATGCAGATAATTTTAGATTTCCTCGACGTTTTTTAGTTATATTCGATATATCTATCTACGTACGTGTTAAGATATAACTAAGAAATTAATTTTTACTTTTGAGTAACGACCACGTCTACATTCGTTATGACGCAAGGCTCGTCTTCAGGAATTCGATGTACTTATAGGATATAAGACGTATATATGTATAATAATTTATTTTCCGATGATGTATGTAGTAGAAGAGCACGATTATATTTCCTAATTTACTCCCTTCGGGCATCTTTAATTTACAAAACTCATCTTGAAAAATATCTGCTAGTAAAGTTTCTTGTTATATTCAACGATGATATGATAACAACTTGGAAACCGCTGTTGATACATAGCCTTCCGGTAAACTGTCATGTTTAAAATTAATCTACAAAATGCGAATGGGGGGTAAAATATAACAAGTATATTACTAATGTGTGATTAAATTTTACAATAGATATTTACCTACACACTTACAATAAAAGAAAAAAAAAACTTGAAACATATAACTGTATATATTTTTTTCTTAGGTCTTATGTTAACAATAAGTGCGATTCACATCTGTCATTGATTAAATTAAACTTGTCATCCTTATTTTAGTATTGGTAATTTGACATTAATTTTTAATCCATTTCACAGAATTTAATTTAAATATTAAGTTGCATTTGATAAATGAATAATTTGATTTTTGTGTTTAAAAACGGACACGGACACATCTTCCTTCACTAATTTTTATCAAAACAAAAATTATTTGTGCATTGTTATTTGTTTACCAATTAGCGAAGAGTAATTTAACTTATAGCCCGATGATGACCATGTTTCACGTCTAGTAGAAACATATACAGGGTGATTCCGAAGGTGATACTTTTTTTTCGATTGTATATAGAACTCATCAAAGTAAACAAATTATTCAAATAAATTTTCTTAAATAACTTGAAAAGTATATATTTTTAAAGCAATATTAAAATGATCGCGACAGAAAACCACGATGACAACAAACTGACAGACGCAGGACATGGCACAAGCGTCAACAAATGAATTTTAACAATATTTTTTCTCATTGCTATAGCTTATCCAAACTTATATGATGTTCACGCCATCAATTCAAGGTTACTAGATGATGACGTTTCACACAGTGCTGTCACCTCGTACCTCGTATTTTGATAGTTCTAATAAATTGTAGTATTTCTTTATACCATCTAATGTGTGCGCAAGTAAATCATCTACAGAATATGTCAATTTCCAAACTTTAAACCGAATTACATATAAAAAAATCTAGTAACTTTTTGTTGATGACGTGACATCATATAGGTTCGGATAAGCTATAAACATTTGAATAATTTAGACAGGATCGTAGAAAACAATTTAGGTTTGACGAATTCGATACACAGACAAAAAAAGGTTTAACTTTGGAATCGCCCTGTATACAAATACCTACATATCGATGGCGTTTTGGCAGAACAGTGTAAGCGCCATTTTTTCGAAAATGAATTGTTCTGACTATCTTATGTATCTAATTGTAAGGCAAAGGCATAATCTGGTAAAATTTGATAATAACATTTCGATTTTTTCCACCAGAAAAATCGATTTGTATTTCCGTACGTATCGAGAGACCGTTCTGGTATAGTTCAAATCGTCGCACAGTGGGGCGAGATACCGTAAAACGTGGCAGAAACTATTTTGATTTATATAACTGTTTTAACTATTTGGTATACATTTAGATTGAATAAATATAGATCATTTATAATATTTTACAAGTTTTATTTTAAAAATAAATGTAGATAAAGGACTTAAAAAAGTTAAAATAAAAATGCCCCGCAATAATTGTATCTTATAGAAAATATGATGTCGTAACATTGATTGGTTATCACATATGTTGTAATTTAGGACCTGCTGAACAAAAAATGTAATACGTAAAAAGTTATATAATGGTCAGTTTTTGAACTACAGTCAAACATGAGCTGTGATGGGCGAGTAGATATTGTTTGAGAACAATGTTTTTCGAACATTTCATAGCAAATCATTATTTTTATTAATCACAAGAGAAATTTCATAAATATTTTTTATACATATAAATTCATATATAGGGTGTCTCTGAAATTGGGTTTACAATAGGAGTAGGTACCTACCTATACTGAACTAAAAATCTCATCGCAGTAGGAAAAAATGTATTGCTTGTGGAATATTCGACTTATTTTGAAAACCAAGTTTATCAAGCAAAAAAATTACATATATTATATAACGTACGAACTCAAAAAAGTATCTTACTAAAAAAATAAAAAATATTACCGCTATTAAACTGTTCAAAACCTTTCACAAAACAAACTCTTACAAAATCTTCGTAAATAATTTTAAAAATAAATTAATAATTGAATAAAAGATGGCCTAATAAAAGGAAACAGAGAAAACAAAAAATGTTTCTTCTTTTTTGTTAGGTAAACTATTTAGGTATCTTTTTCTATTGTAATTAAACTATTCTAATCGTAAAATTAAAATAAAATTATAGTTACAATAGAAAAAAGTGTAGTTTAGTCGTTTGTTGAAGAAGAAACACTTTCTGTTTCCTCTTCTTCGGGAGACGATTCATCTGTATATCGAATAATATTTGTTTCCCCGAGCATATATAAAACATCTGCATAAAATTGCTTCAACATTTTTTGTGGGATACTAAACAGTTTACTAATTCAGCGATTTTAGAACACTGACAAAAAACATGTAAAATTTTTGAAGTTTTTGCCTTTCTGCTTCTTCTACAATTGAAGATGAATAGGGAAGAATGAAAAATTACTTTAAAATATTCGAAATATCGGTCGAAGTTTACTTAAATTATTTTGCAATAAACACAGAGACGGCTGTAAGCTTTGTCTTATAGGCCATTATCTTCTAATGTCGCAAAAAGTCGCAGTATTTTTTTTATTATGCAGTAGCTGTATGTATTAGCTATACTTCTATGCAAAAAATGTAACCTGATACAGCTTGATAGTAAACTAAAAGTCAACGACTAGTTGATTTAGTGACATGAAGGCAATGAAATTTAGTTACAAAAATAGATTAATTATAATAAACAAAATTGGGCACGTTAATGAACAATAACTTATTAAATAAGTTTATGTACCTGTAGACTTTGCATCCATCTCGATTTCGACTCATTTTTGTATTAATTATCTATATAAAACTAAACGAAGAACAGAACAACTATTTTGACGTGTAATAAACAATTCATACGAGTTTATCGGAATTGCCAGTTCTGCCTGTATTACTCGGAAATATGTGATGAAAGCAGTAATTGCTTAATCGTATAACATCCATAAATGATTAAACTATTATAAAATATGAGTTTAAATAAGTAAATATGATTTTTCAATTTTTGACTTTCTGCCATGTTTTACGATATTCCGCCCCACTGTGCGTCGTAAAATTACTGTGCAAAGCATCTGGTTACGATAGTAGCGTGTAAACTACCCTTAGTAACGAACGTTGCCATACGTCCAATCTAGATCGCCACAAATTACAAAGTGCGAAAATCATGGAAAAACAACCAAATAACCAGTGTCCGAGGTGTAATTACGGAACGGGTACTCTGTACGAAAGTTGTGTGTTGCTGGTCCCGCAAAACAGTAAATGCGTAGTACTTACGATGTCCATGTCCTTTTCGTTTAAGAATAGCACCTAACCTCCGCACAACTCTTATTTGGTACAAACGTGCCCCGAATTACTTACACACGCGATTTCCAGGAGGTATTTACTTATAGTTACGCTGCAACAGAAAACGTGCGCTCCTTTAAAGTGTGCTTTTTGTCTCTTACGCAGTTCTAACAAAACGCTATCGATATTATGTAGCAAACAATTTATCATCTGTATCTTTTTATACATTAAAGCATCATGACGAGGAAGACTGGGAGTTTTTCTATTATTCATATTATGTCTTAAAATTTTGTTACTACACATTGCCTATTCACAAGAAAATAAGACTTCGTTGTACTTAAGCGTTGCCATATTAATAATGTGGTAGAAAAATCGAACTTTCATCTTGTATTTTTCACGGAAATTAATGTCATGGCATAGAAATAATTCACTACCTTCGCAAAAATTCACGATCTGTAACTCAATAATTTAAATTAAGTTTTTGTTGATAATGAAAAAATCTCGTTGGAGCTTCGATAACCTTCTTACAATTTGTATTCAACAGTCCGGATAAAACCCACAATTCTTTTTTTTTACGAAATTATGCCCTTAAATTGATTTACATAATATTTTTCTTGCTCAACCCATAATTTTTTTTTGCAACGGTGCGCGAAGGTGGTTCGTTAAAGCTATATAAGCAACTGAATATTAAATTAAACATTTGAATATTTTTACCGATATTCGAAACTTAATGTTGCTTCTGATGCGAGTTCAGTTAGATACATTAAATAGATTACAATCGTATAAAAGTTTCAATTTTCTGACTTAACTTGCGTTTTTTTTATTCGCGCCGTTTCATTCAGGGCTTTTGTAATACTTACCTACGTAGCGTATTGCAACAAACGAGTTTTCCTTGTCCATTTCTACTTCGTCCGAGTCCTTTATACACGAATGCGTGTTCTTTGTATTATATAATAGGTTTGTGTGTACACGTGGTCTACGTTCGCTGAAAATTCCATTGTTGCTTTTCATTTACCCATAATTAGAGATATGTCATATTTTATAATGTTACATTTAAGTAGGTGTATGTATTTATTTTCTAAAGAATTGGGCTTTAAAAAATATTATAGCTACCAAATACTAAGATTTGTTAGTTAATTAGTCAAGAAGGTCGCCACAAACTCGGTTATATCGAAATTGACGGGACCGTCACTTTTTGCTCGTTATAGCCGATACTCGTTGTAACCGGGAATGAAAAATTGCAGCTGAAAAAAAATGTATTTACGTATAATGGAAAATAAGTCCTTCCTTTGTAATTAAGTTTCCAAAAAAGGCGTTATTGCAGGCTGTTTTAGCAGTTTGCTTGTTTATGTACATAGTTGGATTTGTTTATGTTACATAAATTGATACGGAGAATTCCTGGTACAAAAACTTGCAGGATTGTTATAGTTATGTGGGCGAGGAATATTTATAGTCGTTAACGTCAAGTATCACGCGTCAATATTTTTCTTGTAGATGTCGTAAATCACTTGTCAGAGAGTTCTGCAACATTCTGAAAACTTTTAGCCTGTTATATCCGGGATCCGAGCATCGAGTGAATACAATATCAAACGTAAGAACGTAAAATGCTCGTAATATCCAGGATCTCGTTAAACCAGAGCTCGTTATAAGCGAGTGCGACTGTAGTAATAGTTGAAAAATTTATTTTTCAAAAATGATTTCAAATCCGTAATATGCATAATTTCTGTGGCACAGCGGCAAAACAGGTGCAGTTATAAATCGTTTCAACTTTGGCATTTAGTAAACGTTGTGACGCGACATGACGCGACGTATGAACATTCATAAAATTGTTGTTATATCGGATAAAGAGAAAATGTTGTCATTTGTGAGTATTTGTCAATATTAAATAAAACAAGGATTTAAAATTATGAGTATAAGAAGTTTTTTTTGACAGGCAGGAAGTAATGTATTATGTTGTTAGATTGTTGCACATTAAAATTGAAACAGGTCTATATTATCACGATAATTTAGTCATTTTCGTAAGTGACATCGTAACAACGAGCCGTTAGTTTTAACAAAAGGTTTTAGTTCCTAATTAAGTTGTCCGGTCGTTTTTGTGAAACCAGGCATGAATATCCTTGCAAACAAAGATAATGGAAAAGTCGCTCCTTTATTTTTAACGACATTTAAAATTTCTAATCACAATTAATTAAAAAAGTTGTCAATTAAAATTCAAGGTAAAAGTGCATTGTGTTATAAATAATTTTATAAGTCAATTTTAATTTATTATCATACCTATATATCTATTTATTCGGTTCTTTTTGCCTTTTTGTCCTTATTAGTTAGTTATATTATTATTGTTAGTTTATTGCAATCGAAAACGTTTCTAAATTTCAACAGGGAAACGCGAAATATTGGTTTTTCAAAGCTTCGCGTATCTATGTACGAATCAAATTTTGCCTTTCTTACATTTTAAATTTCACTTGTAGTTCAAAACGAAAAGGTATAAATTTACGTTCTGTTCTTATTGTGTTTTTAAATTTATTTTAAAGTCATATAACACAAGTTTATTGCATTTTACGACATAAGCACCGTTTTAGAATTTTCGCGACATTCGCGACAGTAGTTGAATATAGTAATTCGACAATTTCTTACTTTATAATATGAAAACGTTTTAATAAATTGCCTATAATAGGTACCTAACATCTATTCGAATTTAGGTATTAAAAAGTAAGTCGATTACTTAATTATTTATTAAAATTACAACACGTAATTAACAGTAAGAGTCAAATTCATAAACGAAACACTTTCTCGTCTCATTTCCATTTCCTCATTGACAACGAATAAAAAGAATTGCAGCTGTCATGTCAGTAGTTTGACTTTTGATCGGTGAAATTGTGTTTTTCGCTTTACATCTATTAAAAATACAATTAATGCACTTTTCGTAAAGTAAACAAGAAGAGTATTATTTTGGAAATAGTTAATAATGGGAAACGATGTATTTTTATTTATTTGCGTACAATTAGGTACACCATAACGTTTTATTTTCATATTTAATTGTTATAAGCTAACAGTTTATCGACATATAAAAATAATTCCACACTTCAAATAGAAAAGCCTAGTTTCAAATATACGTTGCAGTTACTATTAGTTCTTGACGCGAGCGACATCTGTTATTTCCTTAAGGTTGTCAGCTTAATATGGGCGTTTGCACAAAACTGATACAAGTGTCAACGGATATTAATTAACGCAGACGACGCCGATGTTGCAAATAAACATCAATCCGATTTCATTGTTTTTCTTCAACTTTACTATAAAATAAAACGTTGAAAGTTAAACAAAATTATTCGAAATAACAAGTTGATACACTTCGTCCAAATCTATATGCAATCCACGTCATCAATGAAAGGTTACTAGATGATGACGTTTCACACAGTGCTGTCACCTCGTACCTCATATTTTGAAAATTCTAATAAATTGTAGGTTTTCTTTATACCATCTAATATGTGCGCAAGTAAATCATCTATAGAATATGTCACTTTTCAAACTTTAAACCGAATTAGAAATAAACAATCTAGTAATTTTTTTTTGATGACGTGAATTGCATATAGGTTTGGATAGGCCATAGGTACTTAATTTCTGGTTAATTTCGATTTTTTCAATTTTTAATCTAGCAGCAAATGAAATTAATTTAGTGAATACTTGAGTACTTTAATAATGAAAGTTAACAGCGTAAAATAGATTATGCGATTAAAATAGTCATATCACGCAAAATCTAAAATTAGATGTCGGGAATGTAGGTGTACGATTCGGGTCTAAAATTGGATTTAGTGGAAAATCGGAATATAACCCATAAAGAAATTGAACGGCATTCCAAATTTTTTTCTTCCTTTTTAAATCAAACTCGTTTAGGTACCACTTTTTACGTCCAAAAATAAAATATAGAGTTCTTTTACGATTATCGTGCGATTCTATTGGGTTGCCAACGAAACATAAAATTCGCTTAAACTAATAAGTTTAAAACCAATAAACTAATATTGGATGTATTAAACGAACGAAAACAAAACATATAGGTAATATGTTAGTATGTCTTTAAGACCAGGATTAAGTACTTTTAGATAGTGACATTTGATGTGAGATACGAAGTGTTTTTTTTGCATTTTTCTCTATTGTATGTAAAATGAACAAAATTGACGTAATAGAATCCTGAGAACGTTTTGTTCCGAATGCGTGTAAAATATTCGCGTTGCTACTGTTGCTGTCACATTAATCGAGGTTAACGTTTAATGGAAAAACCCTCTGGCGTGTAGGACGAAGAATGCTCGGAAAGCGGACAGAGGCCGTTTTAAATGCTGAATATTCGGACAACGTCGGAATATTTATTGGTTTTAAAATTTAAACGTTCAGGATTTTATCGAGATAATTTTTTTACTAAGTATTTAAGACATTTTATTTTAAACCAAATATATTATTTAGTAGGTACGCATTTTTGACAAGTGTTGTATGTATGACATGTGTATGTGTCCTACATTAAATTGCTCTTTTTACACGTTGGATATTAAAAAAAGAAGCTTACCACAGATATCTCATTTTATCACTAGCTTGTTAACTGTTGGGTTACTTTAATAAAAATGACCCAGGCGGATAGTACCTATAGGTCAAGGCTACATACCACATCTATCTCCTTAATGACCGCAAATACAGGATAATATCCTGATGCTTAGAGGCAATAGGGATACCTGTATATTGTGGTCACAAAAAACAAAAAAAAAACGAAAAACACCTAATGCCTACAAAAGTGCCATCAAAATTATTAGTGTTAGCAGCTTTTATTTAGAGCGATCAATTTTTTATTGCATTGTATAGCTTATTCAAACCTATATGATGTTCACGTCATCAACAAAAAGTTACTAGATTGTTTATTTGTAATTCGGTTTGAAGTTTGGAAAATGACATATACATATACATATATGATGATTTACCTGCGCACATATTAGATGGTATAAAGAAAGACTGCAATTTTTTTAGAACTGTAAAAATACGAGGTACGAGGTGACAGCACTGTGTGAAACGTCATCATCTAGTAACCTTGTATTGATGACGTGAACATCGTGAACACGTCATCAACAAAAAGTTACTAGATTGTTTATTTGTAATTCGATTTAAAGTTTGGAAAGTGACTAATTTTATAGATGATTTACTTACGCACATATTAGATGGTATAAAGAAAGATTACAATTTATTAGAACTGTCAAAATACGAGGTACGAGATGACAGCACTGTGTAAAACGTCATCATCTAGTAACCTTGTATTGATGACGTGAACATCATATAGGTTTGGATAAGCTATATAATAATATTATATGTCGCTATCATTAAACATCAATAATAGTAATTCTTCAACGAACGTATAATGATAGTTATTATTCGCGAGGATTATTATCGCACGAGTCGAAGACGAAATAACTGACATGAATCAACGCAAACGACGATTTTGACATTTATGTCAGATGCTATATGTATTTCATAGCACACTCAAATTATGTAGGTTTACGGATTGCGATGAACATTCAAGGTCACGTATTAATCCGTGATTGGTGAATTTCATTATTACACATTTTAGAATAATGAGTATATCTATCATTATTTAACTGAAAATGCGATAAGAATAAGTCAAATAGTCGCTTTTTGCAAAACTATGAAATACTTAGACGTAATATACTCGATCAGAAGTTAAATTGGAAAGCACACATACATTTAATTATAAAGATGTGCTCAAAAAGCGTCTATATTAATTTCCTGAAAATTATAACAAAAACCTGGTGGGAAACAAATCCCTCGATAGCTCTTATGTTTTACTTATAGAAATTATTATTGATTACGGAGTTGATTTATTCGGATCAGCATCCAAGTCATAAATAACAACGAAACAGATCTTACAAAAAAACTATTAGTATAGCGATTAGAGTTCAACTCCCGCAACCTAAGGTCCTTCAACTGCATACAGAAGTCCTTAAAACACCGAATAAACTTAGAAATGCGTTCCTTTCGGTCAAAAACGTATTAAAATTATCTATAAGTACACCTTGAAACATTGGTTCCATAAAATAAGATCCAAAAAGAGAATCGTCACCGTATTTAGGTACTCGTACTAGCACAGTGCATGAGCACTTTGGCGTCCATTTACACAAATTGGGCCTCGGGGAAAATGATCCCAGAGACTCTAAATCATATTTTTTTGGACACGAACACAATTGCAGTACACAACAACAACTTATGAAATAAACTTATTGAAATAAATGTCTGTATGCCAAAGTTTATTATTAACTCAATAAAGCTATAAAACAAATTTATTCTTCTTATCTTCACCTGCGTCAAAATCCTGCTTATTCGTGGTCTGATTAGTTTTTTAACCCCACCGATGGACCCCGTAGTGAGAAACGTGTTTGATACTAATACTAATCGCGAAAAAATCATCAAATGTATTCAAAGTTTACATTTCACCAATACCGGGTGTTAAATTTTGGATTTACATATTTACAAATCAATTTTCATTAATCTATTGATTTGTTCAAACCACAAAAAATCGAATACGAAATTGGCTGGAAATTATTGCTCTTCGCATTAACTAAATTAATGAAAATCCGCCTGTCAGTTTCCGGTAGCTAAATCGTTTCAAAACGAATTAAATTTATATCGGTATCAATATATCATGAACAAAAATAATGCTTAATTAAAAGAAATACCTACTCTTACCGTGATTATTAACTTACAATTTTCAGACAAAATTATATAATAGTATTTTTTTGTCAAATCAACATTTTAGGATTAGATATGTCGTAGTCATAATGCAAAATTAGACTTTTTCATAAAATGCCTAGGGATTTTATAAAAAGCCGGCAAAACGCGAACGTACAATGCAATTTTCGTTATATGACTACACCAATTCAGGCAAATTGATAAAATGCCGGCAAAACTTGAATAGAAGAATGTATATCTCGTTCTGACCAATTATTTTCAGGCATTTTACAATTTGCCAACAGCAAAGTAGTCAAAACGTGAGAATAAAAATAATAAAATTACTATTTAATAAAATAACACAATGACAATAAACGAAAACGAATTTCTCTGTTAAGTAAATCTAAATAAATACTTCACGATATAAAAATATATTAACTTTCAATTAGTTAATCTTAAAGTATTCAAATTCGGTACTCGGGTACATGTATTTATTTTCACATTCAACATAGGTTAATGTTTAATAATAAATGTGTATATAATATAAATGTGTAATATATTATAATAATATATAATGTGAAAATAAATATAAGTACCTGAGTATCGAATTTGAATACTTTAAGATTAGCTAATTGAAAGTTAATATATTTTTATATCGTGAAGTATTTATTTAGATTTACTTAACAGAGAAATTCGTTTTCGTTTATTGTCATTGTGTTATTTTATTAAATAGTAATTTTATTATTTTTATTCTCACGTTTTGACTACTTTGCTGTTGGCAAATTGTAAAATGCCTGAAAATAATTAGTCAGAACGAGATATACATTCTTCTATTCAAGTTTTGCCGGCATTTTATCAATTTGCCTGAATTGGTGTAGTCATATAACGAAAATTGCATTGTACGTTCGCGTTTTGCCGGTTTTTATAAAATCCCTAGGCATTTTATGAAAAAGCCTAATTTTGCATTATGACTACGACAGATATACGTAGATACATATTTATTCCACAACTATAAACGTATGTTGGACCTCTAAAGGATCTCTAAAAGAAAATTTCTAGTTATAAATATATCAACGTGAAAGTTATAAAAAAACAGTTCTTTTATATTCTGAATAGAAGTAGAAATATACATATTTTTTATATAGGTACTTATATATTGGGTATAATAGATACAATAGGAAAAATAGGCAGAAAATTTATTTCTGAAATACATAATAATATGTAAATATCAAATACTGATCATTTAATTTCTGAATTGAACAATATATCTGTAACGTTACTTTGACCTTTGAACATGAAAGGCGACAGGTATAACTTTTACCGATCTTTTGCTTATTTTCAATATATAGATGGCGTAACAACAGTAACTTATATTGACTATAACTTCTTAATTATAAGGAATACAAGAAAATGTTAAATGCGAAAGTTTTTGGTTTATTTGGTTTGTTTGTCTACCGTTTTATTTCGTTGCTATGGTAACCAACTCTGATTTTTTTAAGTAGCACTCATATTTTCTTTGCGTCCTTGAAAATAGTGTTTTTCTCTCTATTTAGTAGCGTCATTATGTCGCAATGAAACAATGTCTACAATAAAATACCTAATAATAATTGTAGAAAAGAAGATGAAAATCAATTATTGAAAACAAAAAGTTATTTTTATAATAAAATTAATCAGATAATTGAAAGTAATCGTCACGACTGATAGCGAAAAATCATAAAGTGGTTTTCAATAAGATACATACTTGAATAACATTTTACCTAGCACATGAATTGGAAAAAGGGGACCTATGGAGTGACCAGTTTGGTTTCCTGACTTGTTACCATTAGATTTCTCGTGGAGTAACGCAAAAATAATTTGTATGAAGAGACCACGTAATCTAAATAACCTAACGGTGCGAATGACTGCCGCAATGAAAAGGATACCTGAAGACGTGACAGAAAGAACAATAATACATTTTCAACACCGATTAAATCATTGTCTGGCAGTCAATTAGGCTCAATTTGAACATTTCATTTAATATGTAATGTAATAATACGTTTTAGTATCTCTCAAAATTACACTAATTTAGTTTGTTATGAATTTTTCAAATTATTTTATTTTTGACATTGTTTGCAAATATTAAAAAAATAGAGCAAAAAACGCTCTTTTCAAAGACGCAAAAAAATATGAGCGTCATTTAAAAAAACAAGTTAGTTACGAAAAAAACGAAAAACGAAACAAGCAACGAGAAAAAAACCAATATACAAACAAATCGTATACATTATCATGTGCATCGAAATAAATTAGAAAACTTTTTGATTTAACATTTTCTCGTAGTCCTACTAATTAAAAAGTTATAGTCAATATAACTTACTTTTGTTATACCCTGTATAATTGCGGAAACGAAGCACCTGCTGACTTACGTTTGTTAACGGATTTCAAAGCTACCTTGACCGTATCGTATGTCTTAGAATGAACACCCTAAAAGGTCTTGATGTTCTTTCGATTTTGAATTTTGAAGCCGTGCCGCATCCGCCTTATAAATCTGACCTTTTTGGATTGCCAGTTCATTTCAAGTCGAAAGACGAAGTCGAGGCAGCTGCGAAATCGTAACGAAAATAGGTCGGCAGATGTCTTCGTTGACGGAATAAAAACACTTATTATCACACCCTGGCGCAAATATATCGATACTAACCGAGATTCAATTGAAAAATAAATAGGTACGTCGTTATTTTGTAGTCAATACATTGCCTTTTTTCTTTTTCTTTTATTTCGATGGCCGTTTTCGTTCTTGAGATACAGGCGAGTGTGCATTACTTATCAGCCGTCTTTCGTATTATACCTAATAAATATATTTTTTTGCAATAAATCGTAAAAGTGAATATAGTTTCACCATCTATAAAATTAAAACAGCGTCTAATCTTAAAAGCGTCTTAAATATGTAGGTAACAGTGTCGGATGCGGTATTTTGCATCCTACACACGCTTGCAACATACGTAATATACCTATTAAAATGAGCTGCTATTGTTTTTATTCATAAATTATCAATCAATACTTTTTTTAATAGGTACGCTCGCCACAGAAAAAAACGGGACAGTAGGACAGAATTTTAAAAATGTTTTGTTGTGAATCGGGTTTTAAATAAACTGTTTGCAAGTACATAAGGATTGAGCCATAAAAGCATTGTTACCTACATAGATGAGGTTCTAAAGATGTTAGGTATCGGAAAGGTTAAAATAGCCTTTTGCATTTTAAGACGAGCCCTACCTTCCAGTAAGCTAACAAACTTCAATGCAAATCAAATGAAAATCCACATTTCGCTCTTTTTTATGTTTTAGAATAATTTTTTTATATGCTATTTAGTACCAAAATCATCAGCACAAAAAAAGAAATCATCCCAAATCGACGAAATTATCGTAAGACGTCAAAATTATATCAAATATATGACATTTACTAATCCGTAGTAAAAGAATAGATAAAGGTTACAAAGAGAACAATGTTTTGACTTTACGGGTTTTACTTGTTGTTAGACGAGAACAAAACAGGCAAACTTTACCCAACAAAGTTGCGAATTATGATTTTTGGCATTTCTTTACTTATTTCTCTAAAGTTAATTTAGAATGTGATCGTTATGAAAACAACTATGATTTCGATAATATTATTATTTATTATATCCTCGATATTTTGATGCTTTTTAAATATTTTTCTACAATAATGTCAATGTATTGAATTATATATTGATTTCCTTCATCTACAATTATAATTACTGATGAAGTCTAAAAATACATTTCAATATATTTGTTTCTAGCGAAAGATGTGTCCAGTATATCTGTCGATACTCCATTATACCGCTCTCGTCTAGAAACTGTAGATTTAATCCATTGTAACCCTGTTTTATTATTAAATGTAATATTTTTGATATAATTTTGACGTCTTACGATAATTTCGTCGCTGTGGGATAATTTCCTTTTTTGTACTGATGATTTCGATACCAAATATCATTAAAAAATTTTTTTTTAAAACATAAAACTAGTGACTGAATGCTTACTTTACTATACTTATTTTAAAAATTGTGGTAATAAGCCAATATAAAAACTAGGAACAACTAACATCATATGTTTCGGCTCTGGTTGGAGCTATCTTTAGTGCTACAAATATATAAACGATGGAAACAATTAATGAATATATAATATATTAATTCGACCAAAGAATTGTATCTTTATTACTTTACAATACCCACAAAGAATGATTACATACCTACTTACATAATTATTTTATTTATCGTTTCTTGTTCTTGGATATAAGGTTCGTAGGTTAAATAACACATATAGTAATTAAAGATACATACAAGGTGTCCCGGGAGGAATCTGCCAAACGTTAGGGGCGCGTTTCTTAAGTAATTTTAAGCAAAAAAGCTGTAGCAATGTCCGATTTCCGAAAAGGTCCGATTTGGAAAAGTTATGGCTTGATAAAGAAAAGTCAAGGCAAAAAATTAAAAATGTGATTTATTAAGTTTAATTGAGGAAGCACTATTAACAAGACGAAATATTTTTCAAGCTATATCAATTTTGTGTTTGTAAGTAACCATTTTTTTATATAAATCTACATGTTATCGGTCACATCGACGCAGATTCTCCAAAAGGGCGTAACCCACAAAAAGTAAATTTTACAGTAGAGCACATGTTATGTCGCCGCGTAGCTATAACAAGATACGTTTCGCGGAAATATAAATTGATTTTTCCGGTAAAAAAAAATCGAAATATTGTTACTAGATTTTATCAGACGATGTCTTTGTTTTAAATGCGTAAGATAGTCAGAATAACTCATTTTCACAAAAAGTGTGAGTTACGTCCTTTTGGCAAAACGCGATCGCTATATTACGTCGATCAATAAATTTTTTAATTTACAGAAAGCATAAACTAAACCTGCCTACCACTTGCTTCTAAAGTATTTTGTTGACAAAGAGTTGTCCACTTTGTAGGTAACAATGATGATTTATGGCTTACAATAATCCCTTTTAAAAATACAAGCATTTCACCTAAAACCCAATTCACAACCAAACATTTTTAAAATCTACCCTTCAACTGTCCCGATTTTTTCTGTGGCAAGTGTACACTACACTTCGTCCAAACCTATATGCAACACGTCATCAATGAAAGGTTACTAGATGATGACGTTTCACACAGTGCTGTCACCTCGTACCTCGTATTTTGACAGTTCTAATAAATTGTAGTCTTTCTTTATGCCATCTAATATGTGCGCAAGTAAATCATCTATAGAATATGTCACTTTCCAAACTTTAAACCGAATTACAAATAAACAATCTAGTAACTTTTTTTTGATGACGTAAATTGCATATAGGTTTGAATAGGCCATATAAATAATTAAACGTATTTAAAATAAAATGTCCAAAAATAAGTACCTACCTACAACTTTTGTTAGGTATAAAATAAAGAAATTTTTCTGTTTTCATTACAATCGCACTGTCTCTTACTAATCGTCCTTGCCTTATAAAATTGAATCTGTTATGGACAGTTTATTTTCGTCCATATTTATGTACTGCATTCGTGGAACTATCAAACATATTCAATAAATCTAAAAATTGAAACAAGCTCTCTACATCGAAAATATAATAGTTTATTCACAAATATAGAATGGTAGGTATGTTATATCTCTCATTTTTCTCGTTTTCCAATCCACTTTGAAAAATATATTCACAACCAACTGTATGTAAATAAATACACGGCCTAGTAATAAAAGCGTCTTGAAAATATTTTGACCCATATCTTTCTCGCAAGTATTTCTAATCAAACGTGAAAATTCGGAATAGATTTTAAAATAATGTTGAAATGACGGGGCGCGTTTTAAATTCTGCAAACCCACCATTCTCGCAGTCTTTTTTTTTCTTAACGCGACTTATTACACCCCAACGAAAGTTTGAAATGCTAAAACGGACTTCCCAACGCGGAACGTCAGAAAATGATTGACATTTAACGGTTAACTCCCCAGAATAATCAATAATTTCGGTGTTATATCATAGAGAAAATGTGGAATCAAGAATCAAGACCAAAAAATTGCTTAACCTTTTTGGATTCTCCGGATATTGGTAGCAGAAACGTCGCACAAAGTGGAAATAAAATTGAAGAGATAGAAACCAATGCGGAAATGCTTAGGGAGTCTACATGCTTCACATATCGATTATATTCCTATCTGGAATGTTTTTATAAAAATCAGGCATCATCTCGGAGGAAACTGGATTTGTCTGTAAACAATAGTAATGCCTACTATCGATTGCTAAAGAACAATAACTCGTCGCTTGCGTCATAACCGGAAGTTTGAATAACTAAACTTTACACAAAACCGGGTTTACTCATGGTTAAATCATATTTTAAGCGTTAGTTTAATTGTACGAATAATTCAAATAAAAATTTCAGGGTGCTATCCAAAAACAATTTTAGTCGCGACTAATCGTAAGGTACTTACAATTAACAGTTGATTAACGAGCGATTTGTGAAATCGATGTTTAGTAACGTATTTTAGCATAGTTAACCCTTAATCGGGATTTAGTCGTGTTTAAAATATTTAAGCAAATTTAATCAAGCTACAGCGACAATTTAGCATGTGATTCAAGTTTTTGTATCTTATTATAGATGATACTTATTGCTGTAATTTCTATCCTCAAACTTTTTCAGAGGTTCGAGTTTGTAAACTTTTTAGGGCATTTAAATAAAAAAAAAACAATAAAACGACGACGTTTATCTTTTATTGTTTTTTTTTTTGATTTAAATGCCCTAAAAAGTTTACAAACTGGAACCTCTGAAAAAGTTTGCGAGAACGATGACGTTCATCTTAGTTTTATCATTCAGTTCAGTTCCCGTAGTTCAACAATTGATTGATTTTAGTTTAAACATTTCTATCATCGTTCAATATTCACGACACGAGTCCTGCGGGACACTTTCAAAATATCGACGCAGTTTTGGCAGAACGTCTTAACCGTCACTTTTTGCGACAAAGAGTTATTCTGACTATTTTACGCATCAAGGCAAAGACTAATCTGACAAAATCACAAAAATTTATTTGTATTTCCGTAAAAGGTGTCTGCTACAACACAAAACGTTCGCTCCCGTAAAATTTATTTTTTGTGGATTAAGACGTTCTGCCAAAATGGTGTCGATATGTATATTTAATAAATAATGTTCGCTTCAGGAGTTAAATTTCTCTTCGGTTTGGGAGGAATTCATCGAAGTGTATTTATAAAAAAAAAAATGATGGAAAAAAACAATTTATACACAGATTTATGGTAGATTTACAAGGTAGCTCTGGCCGTATCGGAAGACACAACGGTATATATCGGGGGGAAAACTTTTTGAATATACTTGAAAATAACTATGCTAGCTTACTTAACATCAAAATAAACGCAGCGTTTTTAGACAGTTCGATTTTTATTATTTAGAACATTGTCCGTTGTTCAACGAGAACAAATAAATAAAAATAAAAGAACGCCGCCTTCAAACATTCAAACATTTTAAAAATCGTTCGCTTATAATTTTTATTAAAAAAAATTAAGTAAAACGGTAAAATGCACGTTTCGTTGTGAAAAATGATTTTTAGTAGAACGACCACCTATCTTTATTAAATGTATTTGATATATGTCTAATACGTTGTAAGATGTTCTGTTGATAAGGGTAACCATTCGTTTCGTTATCACGCTTATTGCACATTGTGTATTGCTTCTCTTGCTCCTTAGTTGAGCATTCATCGAACTATGAAATCGTACACAGTAACGGAGCTATCGATCTCACAGTTTCTTTAAGGGTATTAAATAAACCCTCATAATATTTAACAACTTCTTGTGATAAAGTATCTTATTCTATATCGAAGTTTAACGTATCTGTTTGGATATAGACCGTGGTAGTGAATTTTCAGTAGGTATACGGCTAAAATTGTGTCAAATATTAAGTACGTTAACTTTTGAAATCGATAAAAGACGTAAATTTATTTTAAAGTCGTAAAGCGCACGATAAAGATGTCGGTAAAATTTTTAAAACATGTTTTTCCTAATAACAGATAATATAACATCCTATTTGGCTTTTCCAGGGAGAAAAATCTTCTAACCTGACAACCAGCGATAAGTTAATTCGATTTAAAAATATTTTAATCCATTTTTGACACGTTTCTCATAAGATTACAGTTATACGAGGGGAAATTTGTAAAAGATTTCCGACACAAAACAATTTTGATTACTTAACGAACGTAAGAAAGCAAAATAAAGATCTGGTCTTATACGCGGATTATTTCAAGTCTCATAGGTAACTCGAAGTTAGGTCTGCACCGAAAACTAATGTCGACGTGGAACGATGGTGGAAAACATAAAAAAAACATGTTTCATAGTGCTTATTCGTTTAGCGATAATTCTTTTAAATGTTTTGATAAACTCCAATGAATTGTGCAAGGAATTAGAGGAGCACGGTACACGAGAAATGAAATAAAATAAATAGGATTTTCAGTGCTGAATTCTCACGTATTTACTAATTCGCGAGGGCGTTTATTTTTCAAAATAATATATTTGTTAATTTCATACGTCTATAATAAACGAGAAAGTTCCGAGGATGTGTAGTTATTGTGTAAACAGTTATTTATGAAGTTAATGTCGCTGTTCAAATTTCGGTTCGTTTCTTCTCCGAATATACCATTCGCGATTTTACCATTTATTGACTTGATTATCCCGTGTGAATTCCCTGTATGTGACGTTTCCCATGTGTATAAGATTATCCGAGACTTATTGACTCACTTCAGTTTTTCACGTGTTTTCTGTCCGCGTTTGAAAATTTTGAAAAGATTTAGCGACACTAACGAGCTTTCTTGAATTTTTCGAAAACAAGCATTTAATTAAATCTATCTAGGTAATTAATATTTAGGTAAGTCGAATCTCGATTGTTCACTGAAAGAATTCGAGATATAGATAATTACTAAAGAACATCGATTACATCGATTTTTTAATTCTTACGGCTACTCGAAGCGTTTTAGTTTTAAAGGTTTTAAAATGTTCACTTTCGTTTGCGATTAATCCGGGGATAGGTCAGTCATTAGTAAACGTTAAGAGGAATGTTGAAATCGGGATGGGACTCCAATAAATACAAAATATGGAAAAATATAAACAAAAACAAAAATGTGTAATACAAAAATTCGAGTTCGTCGAATTTTACTTGAATTACGGAAAAATTCGATTTAAAGAACTTTAAGATAGATATAGGAAGAATTTTTAAGGTAAAATACGATCTCGGCGCAGCAATTTCTTTAAAAATTCGACATACAGAAAAATTCGAAGAAACCATTAGATATATAAGGTTTTTCAAATTAAATTATTTAAACTATAAAATTGGTGAATTCGATGTAGCATCCAATGTAGCTATGTAGAATGTAGCAGTCAATTTTTTGTGATTTACACGTTTAATGACGTTACATTATACGGTAATTTAACGCAAAATAAAAATCTAGTCAAACTAAAGTGAATTAAAAAATTCAAACGAGGCCAAGTTCTAATAAAATTCATTTTAATGGACTAATGCAGCGTCGCGTTATGATTTGATAAATAACGAAACAATTTTCGTTTAAAATTAAATAGTTCGCACATTATTGTTGTTTCGTTAACACAATATAATAAAACTAACATAGGTACCGGATGTGAGGTATTATCGCTAACGAGTCAAGCTTGCATACTTAAAAACCCAGTTAACAATTTTTAAATTTCGCGGCGGATTTCTATTGGTATCACATGAAAACATTTGCAGTCAGTAGCGGTGATAAATTAGGCGAAAGGAATTTTGAATTGTTTGAGTAACGAAATATTATACCTCCTGTTACATATATAAATAATTATCGTACGTCCAGTTTCACGTATTTTACCACTTATGTTATTTTTGAACATGTTTACATTAAAATATTATTAGTTTAATTTAATCATTTACTGCAGTACGTCACTGCCTTTGTTATTTAACCTGACTTGACGTTTATATACGAGTAGTACCAACAGAAATCCGCCGCGAAATTTAAAAATTGTTGGCTGGGAAGTGCAATAAATTTCTCAAAAAAAATGTATAAGATAAAAATACTGAAAATTGACCAATCTGCCCCACTCTCCTCTGTAATACGGACTAACTATGCAAATTTCTGTGATTTACCACGAAATTGATATTTGTATCACAAGAAAGTGTATCATTTCCTTTCGCGGTCGATCGAAGGGAGGAAATAGCACTTTACGCCAGAATAATACATAATTATGTATAATTTTTCCGATAGGTATTTACCAACTTTTAGTTTTATTTCACAACTTTTGATTAGTCTGAAATTTTTAAGTATCTACCATTTAAAAAGTAGGAGGCGTTGATAAAGAACTGCAGCTCCGGAAACAGTCAACAACAACTGTTCAGTCGGGAGAGCGCTGCTTTAGCTCTGAAACAGCGGTTCAATTTATTTGCGTTTTTTAATTTTATGTTTATAGTTGACGCATGACGTCAATTATGCCACGTATTTATCACAATAGCTTAAGGTCCTTTAGTTATAGTCAGCTACAATAACACGCTCAGTGTTTACTGGTTCCGATAATAATAATAATAATAATAAAGTTAAACTGTTCTAAATCTTTGAATATCAGCTATAACAACCTAACTAATTGTACAATTTACATTAATAAAAATTCAAACACTGCATAAATCTATCTGATTATATATATCTGACTTATATGCCTACGTAATATAGCCTCTCTTATTTAATAGCAACCCAATTGCCTCTGTCAAACGTCTACTTTCGACAGTAAAAAATAAAAAATGTTTAATGCCATACTTTGGTATATTCTCGTTTTTACTCTGTTAATCCTTCGAGAATGTTTGTGTATGATTAGTGAGCTATATTCCCATATTTGATCAAACTTCTAATCAATACGCGTGAAGCTTTCGTTAAGCTTTCGAGAATATAATACATCTGAGCTTTTTCCTTCCAACTATTTTATTCTTTAATTCGTATAAACTTTTAGGATCAAATTAGAGTTGTAGTTAAATTAGTATGTTATTTTTATTATTTCAACTTTCGCATTCGATTGTCCATTGAGTATTAAAAAAACAAACTATTTTACCATTTAGGTCATTTTCATTTAAATAAGAGATTTTTCATATTTTTCATATATATATATATATATATATATATATATATATATATATATATATATATATATATAAGAGATACATATCAAATACGACGCACCGATCACATAATCAAATGAAATTTAGCAACAAAAGAAAGAGAGTAAAGATAAACCTGACTGTATTAGTATACATAAAACCGACTGCGTATCTCTTATATGAGTCTTATTCACATCTTCATATTTTGATCCCTCAAATATGTCTATTTTACGTTAGACCTAAATCCACAGATTATAAAGCAGATAAGTTTTCAGCAGCTAAATTACTATAACGTCTTAAGTAAGTATTAATTTAGACTACGTTTAAACGACGAGGATTAAATTAAATAAACAGGGAGTAAAAAGGTGGCCCGTAAAACTGATGTAATAATTGTAACATTGTCACACTTTCCTACAACGTTAACCCGACGAAATTTTCTTATGAGTGCAAACTTGTTGCTTACTAATTTACTTGAACGGGAAATCGACCATCTGGCCGAGATGTTGAATAAAATTTTCTCCGGGAACGTGACAAAGATTGATTAACCGTCGACCGGTATTTTTACCCTGTAATATCTTTATTAAGTTAATCGCAATTTTATAAGAAATAACTTTCCTTAATTATTATTATTAAGTAAATTAAAACGTTATAAAGGCGAGATATTTAAGTAAAATATTTATAATATAAAATTTATTCGAATCCATTTAAAACTTAATTTTCTTACAAAAATAGTACTACCTAAAGTATAGTGATTAGGTAATCTTAAATTGAATACATCATGTCTTTCTGTCTTTACTTTAAAAGTTAGCATTTCACTTTAAGATTTCAATTTTGACAAAAATTAATTTACTTGTAGGTACGTAAATATTCATATTTCTGTGGAAATTCCATTAAAAACGAATTCGATGCGCACTTTTAGAAATTTAAACTTTCCGGAAATAATTCTGCACGGCGGAATTTAAAACGTTACCGTCACCAGAAGACGCCGAATATTCAAATTGTTTCGTTATATTTTATCGTTAATTGAATTTCGACTAGGAAATATGCAGTGGGATAACGAAATTAAAACGAATTTAATTTCGGGGTCTAATTTCACCTGGAAATTAATATTTCTAGATGCGAATCGTGTTAGTCAATATTGTTACGGCAACATTTTAAGTAAAGTATAAATTCGCTTATGAATTGTGACTGCGAAAAATTATATTTTAAATATTTAACGTATTAAAACATTAACCGTTCAATAACAGTTACTTATCGACAGCTAAATAAGTTACTTTTCGTTGTGCGATGCATATAATAGTCAGAATAACTTATTTTCGCAAAAGTGTAGGTTACGTTCTTCTGCCAAAACGCCGTCGATATTACCTAAGTAAATTTTCGCGATTCAGCTGATCGTCACCTGTTTCACTGATGCCACTACACGAGTTATCAGTACATGCGAGTCACTAAAATCGATATGAAACAATCCAATTACGGTAATACAATAAAACCCAGTTTATACGTTTGGGGGGGGGGTGATTAAAAATATACATACGAATAAGAATAACGCCACGCAGCATCACCCGTGCTCAGTTTAAGCTCACTATTTAAATCAGTACAGCAGCCTCGTTAAACGTTTATTAATTTTAATTGTTCGACCGTTTACATTTAAAAAATAATAAATATAAAATAATAAGTTCGTGCACAAAATTGTAAGTACTAAATTATTAGATCTCTAAATTATAAAAACGCTAGATTTCCCAAAGGTGGACATGATGCAGCGTTTCATATTTCTTAAGATCTAGTGAGCGTATAATTTTTTTTATATATGATGCGCTGATAGTACTAAATCATTTTTCGTGAAAACTTTAATTTTATTTTATCTATTATATTGTCAGTGTGAGAACGATTGATATTTCGTAAATAATTAAAAGCTAATATAAAATTAAATAATTAGGTACCTATTAAAAGAAAATTGAATTTACTTTATAGATTGTACCTATAAAAATTTCTTTTGGTTATCAAACTTTTCAAGTTTAGTTTTAAACTCTACTATACAGAATTTCGTTTAACTCTCCCTAGATTATTCTCTAGTCCGGTTTTGTTTCGAGAATTTTAAATTAACCCTACGATTCGCTCTTTTATATCCGAACTTCTGGAAAATTTCAATTATTTTTAGTTATATAAAAGAAAGTGGAATTTTTAAAAGAATAGAGGATAATTTTGTAGTGTGATTGCCACAAAGTTGAGTCGTTGATCTGTAGAAAGTTCGCAGTGAGATTTTATACGTAATTTTCTTTTGCTGTGATTTTGATTAATTTTTAAATTATGAACTTTTATATTACTTTAGAAAAATAAGGAGTAAAGCTATAGTTTCCAAGATGAACTTTGAAATATAAAAGATAATCAATAATATTAATGATTTTATACCTATTACAATGAACAATAATGATATTCATAATTTGAAAGAAAACGTTGAAATGTCCCGAACCCCGAATAAATAAAAACGTAATTGGATCCGCCTTCGGCGAACAGAAAACGGTCAAACCATTCATTTCACCTAATTAAAATTTGCTCTATCAATATTGTGAGTTAATCTTCCTTGCGTTTATCAATTCATATATGAGATTAATTTATTATTACGGGCTCGTTGTTGTTAGTGCCGAATTACGAATTTAATGACCGTTTAAAAAGTTTCTGACGGTTTATTTTAAAGTATGTACAGTCAAGTTCAAAACTAATATAATTGCGAAGGCAATACGTGGCACAACGAACAAATCTTAAGGGTAAACAGGGGTTACAATTTTCGCCTCCTTGTCCTCCATAAAAGATGATTGAAAATGTTACTACATAAAACCTTTTGATAAGTAAAATCAGCTACTAACATAAATTAATGTTATTTTTTAAAATACGAGATACGAGGTGACGCCACTGTGTGGAACGTCATCATCTAGTAAATTGTTATTGACGACGTGTGCATCGGAATAAAATTTAAACGGCCTTAGATCAGATATTTTTGTTTCGCGATTCGTTAATTTTATTTTGTAAAGTAATACGATATACGAGATGTACATCGCTTATCTCATCGTATTTTACATACCAAATATTTCGTGTTCAACCTACGTAAGTTTAATTTTTCACATTAATTAATGGGAGTCGATTAATTTACATATTTAACTTGATGCTTTTGAATTTCATTAAATTTATATTACGTAGCGCTTTCTCCATCAACGAGCCTTTTATCATCTGATTTTCAAACAGATTAATATCTTTAGAGCATAATACGTATACAGTATGCGGTAAGGCATAATGATAAAAGCCTACAACGTTGTAGCTGTCCTGAAATAGAACGTCCAAAATGGAAATCCATCTAAGCTCTTCCTGTCCCTTCAAGAAAAACGCCAGGAGGAGACTATACTCCTTATTTCACAACCCCTCGAACTGCAGAGGACTCGTTAAATTTGCGTATAATAGTATAATCTATGGGGTCATCCATAAATTTCATTTATCATTAACTCGAACATTACCGAAACCGACGACAGGTAGCAACTTACCGATGTTCTCAAATTTCGATCGATTCTTTGAAATTTCCGTTTATGTAATTTCCTCTTAAATAATAATAACTCATCCGTACGGATTATAATCAAAATGCTAAAGATTCTGATTCGACAAATACGAGCAACTGCTTCAATTCGACTAATTTATCCAAATCGAATAATAATTATGTAAATTATGTAAATCGATTTCTATATATATGACTTCGAAATTGTAACATTTCAATCCTAAAGCCTATGAAAAATCGAAAGCTCAAAGGCTAATCTACTTATTATTAAATAATAACAATAACTAATACGCTTTCTTACAATACTTTACATTTCTTTATGAAATTGTTTCTACTTCCGGCCATGAAAAAAATAATATAACACGGAGGAGAAAGCGGGCTTCGAATTCCAACTCAAGAAAAATCACGTTTTTCCAACCTCAATAGTAGGCATCTACATATATAGTATACAACTAAATGAGAGCCTTATATATTTATTTTATTAATTTTAAATAACTTTTAAATTTTAAGTTCGAGAAATAAAACACCGTATTTACGAATTTTTCACATTCAAAATTTCGAAATAAATTAGAAATTTTCAACTAATCTTCCCGCCAACGAAGCTAGTTTTTTTTTTTTACTAAACATCTTCCGAACACTTTGAAAAGTAAAGACAGAAAACTTTAAAATTAAATTTTAAATTGTTTTTGTTGTATTGTGCGAATACCTTCGTGCGCTTCTTGTCGCGCACCAATCTCTGAGGGGACGCAACGGTTCAACAAGTTTAATAAATAAATTGTTCGGTCTGATTTACGACCAGAGTTTCTTTGTAATCATTGAAAAAAAGTGGAAAATAACTGCTCGAGCGCTTTCATTTAGTTACAAATTTACGCGAATCCAGCTCCTGAGCTTTTAAGTTTAGCTGTTAGATAAATTATTAATCTACCCTTTTTGCATCGGTGCTGAAGCGTTTGATCTTTTTTCGAAAGTTTCGGGTAAAAAAAAACGTTTAGTTAATTAATTAAAATATGCTTTCGTTTAATGACTGCTTTATAGAATTTTTACTGTTTGTACTGAAAACGTTTATAGAATTTTTAGAGATTCAGGGAAGTTTCCGCTAGTCAATTTTCCGGAGACGCTTTCGAGTATTAAATAAAAAATGTTTTATATAAGTATTTCAAATATTTTTGGAATAATTGCGAATAAGCGTGGTGATTGCATTTTAAAATGACAGATGCGCGGAAATCTGAAAGTTGTGGGATTGTTACTAACAAGGAGAGATCGCGGTTGACATGTCACCGATTGTGATTTTCTTTCACATTGTAAATCTACACGATTTAAAAAATAAGTAGAGGGGTGTAATGAGGTTTGTGCAAATGCGCCTTGGAAATAGTACTTTTTGATGTTTGAAAGTACGTTATTAACGGGTGCCCTGGGATAATAGTAGGTAGGTAATACTGGAAATTGTCATGTTGTACATAAGTCAAGGAAAATTGAATAACGAATTAATAAATACTTGGAGATCTTTTAAAAAGTTTGTAACACAGCTTTTACGGATTTAGGCAACAGAAGATAGAAAACTACGAAAAACTTAACGACTAATAGTTTAAAAATTTAAAAATTAAAATTAAAGTCCTACATCCAAAGGTAACATTAAACAGGTATAATTTCGATCATTACGTGAAACTGCGAATTAAATTGTATAATTTCGGTTAAAGCTAATGCTGTTAAGTTCTCCTTTGAATTTGAAAATTGAGCAGTGTGGCTGCTGTTGTTCCTTCTAATAAGATTAAATAAATATTATAATAGGCATTGAGTTTCGCTTACGTTAAATACAAAATTAAAATATTGCCAGAGAGTTCGGGAAGTTTGCTCGGGAACAAATTTTAGACGTAGGTAGGCGAATCGCTAAAAGTTCGGAAAATTAAGGTGCTGTTTACAAGAAAAATAAAACGAGCTATTTGCCGAAAGTGTCTACGCTTATTTCGAAATGCATTCTCAAATTATCTAAATCATCAGTTTTCACAAATACATTCACAATTTAAAACCCGTCCTTTTTATTTTAAGTCGAATTAAAAACATGCGAGAATAATATATCTACCTAAATATTTTAAAATATAACTGTATTTTATCTCGATATTATTTTTATTCTAGTTGTTAAATAAAAAATTCAATTATTCGTACATTTATTGTAGCATAATAGAATTATATTGTTGACCTTCAATATTTAAATATTTAAGTTGCCACATTGTTAGAAATAAGTATTTGTTATAAACTTCGATTAAACATTTTAACGCAAAATTTAAATAAAACATGCACACATGTTTTTATGTGTGTGTGTGTGTCTGTGTGTGTGTGTGTGAAGGTAAAGCGTATTTTAATAACATTTTATCTGCACCTATATTTCCGTATCATTATCATCTTTATTTACGCAAATATTAGTTTAGTTTGTAGTTCAATAATCTATCAATTGCACACCACATGCCTATTTACAAGATACATAATTTAATTATAACAAAAAAATTAATAATCCAGCATTAACGCCAGAACAAAAGAAATACATATTTAATCCAATAATTTTTGGATTTAAATTAAAAATTGAATTAATCGTTAATTTTCATCAAAATAATTTGGAAAAGAGAACGTAATTTACTTATTAAAATCACATTTTATATTTTACGGTTTTATTCAAAATTGGACACGTATAAAATTATTAAAAAATATACAAGGTGATCTCAAACTGTTATATCAACTCTACGGTAAGGGACCCCGTTAATGGAGCCCAAGAAAAATATTTAAAATTATTTTGATAAACAATTCACTGAGCAACGAAGAGAGGTACTCTGAGGTGAAGAGAACTTTGTTCTATGTTCTGAAACTGTGAAAAACAATAAAATTAACATGTAAGTGCCTATTAATTTGTCATTTTTTATGATAATTTAATGACAGACAATTATTTGATTAGTATATTTCACGTTTTGATTTATTTTTTCTAGTCAATTTTATAAGATTTGTACGTAGAGCGATCCCCGACTAATTTCTAATTATTTCGACCAATCGGAATTTGAAAACCATAGTTAAATTTCATTAGCTGTCAAAATTTAAAACTCCAATTGGTTGAAATAATTGGAAACCAGTCGGAGTTCGTACTACGAATAAATCTACAAAAACAGTAATAGTATACCTAATAAACTTGTCGTTTACCGGATATGTTAATATAAAAATGCTGAACTTATCTTTAAGCTCTGCATTTATTTAGGTAGGTACCTACAAAAACTATATAAAAGACGTACAATATCATACGATAATGGCGCAATATAATTTGTAAAAGCCTTAATCCTTTTAATTATAACTTCGATGAAGTAGTTGCGACATCATAAAACTTGGTAAAGCTTCATCTTTGAACCTTCACTCTCATGTCTCAATAAATGTGTTTATGTAATCCCAATCTGCCGGTAATTGCATCGTTTATCGTTCTTTAAAACAGTACAGTTACATTTTATTGAATTTAAACAAACGTCTGACCATCTGTAATTATTAACGAAAAAGCTGAAAAGGACTTATCTCTCCTAACAGCAACTCTAAAAGTAGGTATTTATGTACAGTCATGGTCATAATTAATGTCGCTGACAACGTTCAAGATTAATAATAAATAATAAGAAATTAAGCAAATTGACACCTATCATAAATATTATAAGTGTTTATATATGATATAGGTATATGGAATATACATATAATAAAATATAGAGACCCATATATAAAATACGCCTATAAAGCATGTTGCCGATGACATTAATTATGTTTATGACACATGAGATTGAATGAGATTTCAAAGATATTTGAAAAAGTTGATGGCAAGGAGCGAGCCATCATCAAAGGGCTGTAACTCCCTTAGGAAGCGTTTTTGTATAAGGGCGATTAAACTCGAATCAACCTAAAATTATCAGCAAAAATTTTGCAGCAAAATTTCTGTACACCCTGTATAACGGAAGAAGAATCAATTCCCCAACATAATGCTTTAAACTTTTACAATAATAAGTACATAGGAAGAGTTGAGTTGACCTTTTAGACAATGGAGTCGCAACTCATATAGAAATAAGGGTAGGCACGGAGTAAGAAATAGCGATAGCTTATTTTATATTAATTTCATGGACTGCACAGTTGCGAATGCTTTGAAAGTCTATAAAATTACGAACGACTCAAAAATTTTATACACGGCCGATTTTAGATCATATTTGGTATTTACCTACTTTTGCTCCAAAGCGAAAGCATATCTGTAGCGCCAAGTAAAGAAGGGGAGAAAACTCAGAGCCACAACATCTTCGGGCGTCTATCGCGAAGTAATTTGCTAACCGACGTACTACTCGATGAAATCGGCAACAATATAATAAGGCAGGAAAAAGGGGACGTCGTAGAGGGTACAAAACAGCGTTTATTTGTGTAGTAAATATAAAGCGTATCTACTTAAGCCCGTCATGTATTATAGAATTTCAATAAAAGTCTACATAAATAAGTTATTACTGACATGACGTTAAGTTGAATATTAATTTTTAGTTCCCATAATATTATTTTTTTTATGCGACACTGTTTACACGTACGTCTATCTAGTTAAAAGTGAAACTCAATTAAAAAAATAATAAATTATTATCAATGGATTAATCAAAGGTACAGAAGGCAGAAAATAAAGTCATAAAAATGAATATCACAGCCTAAAATTAATTACCTGAAGTATAAACATGATATACCTACTTTTAGTATAACAAGAATAATAATGGACTTAATACACAGCTATTTAACAGCGATGTCGTCAAATATTTTATTATTTTTTTAAACTGAATTAACTGTCTCCAACAACGTACTAAAGTACTATAGTACCAACTCTATAAAGTTGGTGCGCTATTTTGGAATCACCCTGTACCAACACTAGTCGACATTTGCATCACAATCAAGAAAATGTTGTTTTCGAACATTTTCCTACAATTATACCTAATACATTATTATTACAAAATCTAAAAGTACTAAAAACTAACTAAGAACTAATTAATCATATTTAAAACGGCAACATAATTATTATGTAAATATGTTTATATCTACACATGAGTTACCGATACTTATCAGTAAATTCATTAAGCACGTGGGTTTCAAATACGTCGATGCCATACATAGACGGAAAAAAATTTACGTTACTTACGTTTGACTTTCTAAAACTGCCCGATAAGTATTGAGTAAATATTTTTATGGAAGGAATCGAAACCGCAGCAAAAATCAAATTAAAAATCCTATACCTGAAAAATTCAATAATTAGTCATACAACCCTTTTAATTTATTTTTTTCGTTGCCTTTGTCTACATCCGGGAGATGATCGATGTGACGCCACCGCCGACGTCGCGTAGGTATTCCCGTAAGTCCCAAAACACAGTTTTTTCGCTAATTGTTTAGTCACCATAAATGGACACAAATTCTAATACGAAACAGTACCATCTCGCGGCACCTTTACCCGAATTCCGAAAAAATCGTAAGAACATAATTCCTTTCCATTCTCCGACATCGTTACACTAACACTAACCGCTTACAAATGAACACGACAAGTCCGAAGTAAGAGATAACGACACCTTAAATTCATATGTAATTAAGTGAATCACGGTGTTATCGTAGATGTATTGTCACTCCGGTGCGCTAGTCGTATCGACGAATTGTTACGAAACCAAACGTAATTTTCTTTTATTTAAAAACTATTGTACAGTTCCTTCAATATTATTTCCTAATTTGACCTCGCACCGGGTTGGGGGGGGGGCGTTGTTATCTAAAAATAAAATTTCGAATTTGACAAATTACACACATTTATGAATAAATTCAAAAATTACTTAAATACATAAAATAGCATCTTATATAATTAAAGATTAAAGGACTATATAAATAAACATTTTAAATATCAGTAAAAACTGGCTTTTCCGTTTCATTTATTGAATTGTATTCGCAAATGTATAGAGATTATGACGCTATGTGTTGGTAGCTTAAAATCAAAATATTTTTATTCCATCTTAAGTCGTTTAAAAATGGCGGTCGGTTTCTGTTTGTAGAAGTTTGCGGAAAACTCTGCACTTCAATTATAGTTTATCGCATAGTTCTGGAATTAAATCTATTATTTTTTTTGCACATTCGATACTGCAGTTTTGTCAAGTGTGTTGTTTTTCCTATTTTGTTTTCTTATGCCCGAAATTTCATACCAAACTTGGCATTTAGAATTACAAAAAATTCAAACTTCGCAAGGGCGATTTTTAGGGAAGGATTAAACCATTAACCTTCGAATTTATTTTACAAATACTTATGCTAGGCTAGTTTGTGGAAATAAATAATAGAGCTTTTTTCCCCTTTTGTGTACACAACCATAAATATGCAATGTTTTTAATTTTTTTTTGTAAACTTTCGGGGTAAATATCACTGGTGGACGACTTGCTAAAAATTTTAATTTTTTACGTATTAAAATACTATATGAGAGTAAATTGCAGTAATAATTTTGAGTTGCATATTCCACTACAAGCAAAATTACGCCGGGTTAAAATTAAAAAAAAAATCAAGATGACGTCTAACATATTATTATGCAGGTTGTCCAGGAAATTATAGGTAATCTCACGGGAGCGTATGAATCACGTCAAAATAATACTATAAATAGTTTTCCACGATGCACCCCTGCCGAGATATTCACCCCCAAACTTGAGAAATAAAAGTTTTTTTTTCAAATAACCAATGAAATTGAATAATGAAATCGAGAATGAAGAAAATTAACTTTAATTTAAGATAAAAATATTATGGTAGGTTAGGTAGGTACATTTTTATAAGTAGGTATAATGTGTATAATAGTAGGTAATGATTTTTGTAAATATTTTCTACTAAAGAAATTTCATGTAGCTCAATTTTGGTAATTCTTTAATTTTGAAATTCACTGTTTAACCGAATTATACATATTTTGTGATGTTAAATATTAGCCATTTTGTATTAAACATTTTTAATTTGATTTTTTAACCATAAATTCATATTCGATAATCCAGAAAACCATAAGAATTCAATTTTCTTGACTATAACACTTCAATTGTAGAAGTTATTACATTTTTAACATTTTTACTCTTTTTCGAAAAATTTTTGGATATTTGAAATAGCGGTAGTTTTTAAGGAGTAAACGTTTCAGTTCTCACTATTACAAACTCAATAAAACAAGACGTTTTACGAAAATCCGTGTAGTATAACTGGGTTCAGAGGCTTTTAATTTTTCATGTCTAACGCCAACGGACTATTAAGGAATTTCTAGATTACCATCCACAAATACCAACATTTCTTTTTTAAGCGACCGTCGAAGAGCACGGACGCGCGATCTGTACGGTTAAATTGTGTTTTGGTTATATTATTATAATTGAATTAACATTTGAGTTCGAGTTCGGGAGTGGCGTTTGATCCACGATCACGAATAAACGATATTAAAGTGTTATATTAGAGTTTCTTACGTAGTGCCTGGATAAGCTATTAGGTGATCGATATTTTACAATTCCCGCATTGTGAGCCGCTAACCTTTATAGACGATAGCACAGCAATCTCACTTGTTATTCGCACGATTGGCCAAATCGTACGTATTTTACAATGAACTTTTAGGCATATATTAATTACATTAAAAATAAGTTGTTACCTTAAATGGCAAACTTCAGACTGTATAAGTTCCATTAACGTCTCTCAAATATGTTCCCAAAACAGAACAAGCCATTATCATAAACGCAGCATTAGACACCAAACTAAATGAATATGTAATAGCAGTAGGGTACTCTGATTGGACCGAATTAATATACTTTTGCGTCATTTGAATATCACAATCAGTATTGCGTATATACCTTTCTAGTACCGAATTAGTGGATACTTTTATTGAAAAGTATCCATTAATTATCGTAAACATAATCCAGTAGGAACCCGGCGACTAATAATACCAGCCCGTAGAATTATTTTATCAACGTTTGCCCAAGTATACCACGAGGTCTTAGAATTGTCTTAATAAGGTATGGGATTGAATGTCAACATCAAGCATGTCCTTTAAGGGCAGGAATTTCAGGTGACAGATATCAGCATGTCTTAAGTTTTAGAAGACACATCTATGTATCCAACGAATCCATAGAACTACCAACATCTGTAGTAATTAAATTTGATGATACAACTATAGAATCTTCTTTAGTTTTGTCAATCTTACTTGCTACACGTGTAAGACAGATGGACATACAACGAACCATTGTCCAAATATAGAATTTTCCCAACTTGATTCCCCAACCCATTTCCGATCCTAATACTCAAGACCGCAACGTAGCTCATTAACCATTACCTACACGAACCTTCATACGAACACCCAGCTCCAAATGCAAGAAAGTATGCCAGTAGAGGAATTAAACACAGTTCCATCTACCCTAAATCTATAAACCCTAATATCAAAACGAATCTACGTAACAATGACTGTAATGATAACTAATAGCAGAAAGTGGACACACAATAACACCACAACATCAGAAATACTTCCGATAATAACCATGAATAAAAAGACCACTGCCTATAATTTCAACTGAATACCATCTCCAGAAATAATAGAAGATATTACAATCAGTTTAGAAAACCCACATTTTCAAGCGTTGAAAGTAATTCGGCAAATCAATGCAAAATTTCCAGATGCTAATGAATAATACATTTTTCGCGGTTGAAAGCAAAATCGCGTACTATAAAACGAAACCAAATATCTAGTAACCAAAAACACTCGAAGAGATGCTAGAACCAGTTTGAAAAGTATTAACGGAAAATAGACAGGATTTTCAATTCACATACGATAAGCTTTCGAAGTAATTTTTGAAGGAAATAAGAAATGCATTAAACCCCTAGAAATAGCTAAAAATTCACCACAATATAGACGACCTATTAGCTAGTTTAATAAACGTAGAGAAGTGTATTAAACTTCAAAAATGAAATACAGATTCACTAGAATAATCTCAAACATTAAAAATCAATCAAGTAATATAACAGCAACCGAGGAATCAAATTATACCACACAAGAATCATGTTATTAACTAACTAGCCAATATTATCGAGACTTGTTCAAACTTAATACAATTCATATTGCAACGGATTTACTTATTACATGGATCGCCTATTTTATACCAATAATTTCTTAAAGATGCCATCTAATTGTTAGCATTCACGTATTTTTCTAAATTATTCGTTTCTATTTCCACCAAAACTAATTGCGATGGTTATTTTAGTTTTCGCGCTCATTTGTTTTATATGCAGGTACGTAAACCTTCTCGATGGACTAAAAACTGTACGTTATTATAGAAGTGTCCGACAATGGAAAATACAGATTACAAAAAAATGTATTATTTTAACGTTATTACAATCGACGAAATGCGTATTTTGATTTGAGTTTTAACGTTGGGATGGTGGTCACCTTGTAGTTTTCGAACTTTCCTCCAATATAAATCGCAATGTTATTGGTGAATTTGAAATTGGGTCGATCGAACCTAAATTTGCTGTCAGATTTTCTACCCACTTTCGGATTAATCAATGACACTGCGACATTTGGCGAAGAATTAAAATATATAGGTATGACAAGACGACAAACTCAAGAAATTTAAATGAAATCCAAAAATTTCATGGATACGATCGATCGAGGAACTGTAATTTATTTATTCAAAGCAAAAATTAGAGAGAGAAAGAGAGAGAGAGAGAGAGAGAGAGAGAAGTTTTAATTTTAATTTAGGTGGGCACAAGACTTATTAGAAAAATTTGGTTAATTGGATTTTCCTTCAGTTGTAGAGAAATTTTCCACTACGATTGCTATATTTTAGTGTCCGTAATCAGTGTCCGTTATTGAGAAGTATTTTAACTATTACACCGAGGATTTTAAAAGTGTCCGGTATTTGGTAAAGTTTGTTATTTGGAAGTGTCCGTTAAGATAATGTTATTCAAAAGTAAGTTACATTTTGCAATTGCCAAACCTTTTTTATATAATAATTATGTAGTAAACAAGGAAATAATTAATTATTATTGGGCGCATTATGCCGTGAAAGCGCTGCCTTAGCGCTGTTTACTTGCGTTATTTTATTTTATTTTTATAATTGACGTTTGACATCAGTTGTGCCACGTGTTCATCACAACAGCTTAAGGCCCTTCAGCCGCGATCAGCTACTATAACGTAACGCTTACTTTCCGCTGTTGCAGCGATGACAAAGACTTATCGAAAGCTACTAAACACATGGGGATGGTACAAAACTCGTACCTTCAAGCACTCCACCTAATTAAACCCAAATTAAACTAAAGGCAGACAAGTGATTAGATTAAGTCACAGTTTCGTAATGGACTTATACCTGCATTTTTTATCTATTATTTATATATTTATTTATTATTTATCTATTTATTATTTTTATATTTTATTTATTTATCTATTATTTTTATCTATTCTTTAACTTGAGTGTTTTTAAGTTGCCTATGTATGTCTATAACAATAGTCGATTCTGAAGAAAATGTAACTTAAAAACCACTCAAGTTAAAGAACCACTTATTCAAATACAAACACAATTTAAATCACTTGCATGAATGCGATTGTTAATAATTAATTATTATATACGTATAGTGACGATCAAATTTAATAACCCAATAAATATTATGCATGCTAAGTACTCATTAATGAAAACAGGACTCCCAACATATTCTATTAAAAGGTTTATACACGTCGTAACATCGCATCGTAATAAAGTTACTTGTTCGATCAGCATGAACAAATAGCACATGAAAATCAAATAACGGCTAGTATGCATTATTCATGAATTTGTAATAAGGTCCGCACGCGCTCATTCACGTACCTCGCTTCCCTAGAACGTCATTGACAAATTAACTTCCATTCTACACCAGATCGCATTTTATAACGTACCAGTCCGATACCTCGATGTATTAAATGTTATTGTTAAAACACGAAAACATCCACCGATAACAATCACGCTAACGATATACAGTAAGACCTCATGCGGAATCCTCAGGTTCGGCGTTCAAAAACCGATTCTTTAATGGGGCATTCCGACACAACCGAGGAATCAAATTATACCACACAAGAATCATGTTATTAACTAACTAGCCAACACAATGAATCTTTTCAAACTAATACAATTCAATTGCAACGGATTTTTTATTCACCTTGATGAAATCCAGACATTAATAGCAGAACATCATCCACAAATAATTTGCCTACAAGAATCCCATTTAAAAGAATCAAGCCGCCCATACATAAAAGGTTACAATGTACAATCTAAACCAAGGATCTGTAAACATGCCAGCGGAGGAGTTTGCACCTTTATCCAAAATAATATTCACTACAACATTATACCAATTAAATCAAATTTAGAAATAGTCACAGTAGAAGCTTTTATACCACAAAAAACCACAATCTGCAACATATACATCCCACCAAACTATCCCCTTAATAAAAATGAAATTGAAGAAATAATAGATCAGCTTCCTGTTCCTTATCTACTACTAGGAGACTTTAACGCACATAGTCCCTTATGGGGAGGCAACAAAATAAACCCGAAAGGAAAAATTATGGAAGAAATTACACTTAACACAAACATCATCTTACTTAATACAGGAGAAAACACACACTTTAATCAAACATACAAAAGCTTTTCAACTATAGACCTAACCTTCAGTCACCCCACAATAGCAACCAACTTCCACTGGCATACCTCAGAAAATTTAGCAGGAAGCGATCACTTCCCAATAATTCTAACGAAATTAGGAAAAAAGAAAAATACAAGCACTAACCCAAAATGGAAAATAAATAAAGCTAACTGGGAAATGTTTCAACAAAACCTAAACGAAAACTCATTTGACTTCTCACAGAATGACAACATTGATAAGATAACAGAAAAACTAACGGCAACCATTATAAAAGCAGCGCATCTGTCTATCCCATATCTACACCAAAATAAACAATATTACAGAATCCCATGGTGGAATAGAAATTGTAAAGTAGCTATAGACAATAAAAACAAAGCTTTCCAAGCCTATAAAAAAAACCAAACAATAGTAAACTTAATCACATACAAAAGAATGAGAGCAATCGCTAAAAGAATAGTAAAAAATAGCAAAAAAGAGTCATGGGCCAATTATATCAGTTCAATCAACAATAATACCTCAAATAAAGAAATGTGGAACAAAATAAAGAAAATGAAGGGATGCAACCCTAATTTTACCATCTCGGGACTAAAATATAATAATCAAATAATAACATCAAAGGACGAAATAGCAAACACATTAGCAAGAAAATTTAAATCTGCATCGGAATCTACAAACTATACAGGAGAGTTCCAAAAAATAAAAGAATCAACTGAATTGGAAGCAAATATAATTATAGACGACAACGAAGAAGATTACAACCTACCATTTTCCTTAGACGAATTACAGCACGCACTCACAAACATTAAAGATTCTTGTCCAGGACACGATGAAATACATTATCAAATGATAAAATACCTACCCACCATATTTAAAACAATATTATTAAAGTTCTATAATCACATATGGACAACTCACCTTTTCCCCCAAAGTTGGAAAACTGCTATAGTCATACCTTTATTAAAGCCAAACAAAGACAAAAACGATCCGGACAATTATAGACCGATTTCTTTAACTAGTGCACTCTGTAAAACTCTAGAAAAAATGATTAACTATCGGCTGACATGGATGATTGAAGTGAAAGACAGACTAAAAATAAATCAAAGAGGTTTCCGTAAATACAGCTCCGCACTGGACCCCATCATACACCTAGAAACAGACATAAAAGAAACGTTCTTAACCAAAAACCAACTAACTGTGGTATTTTTGGATATCGCCAAAGCCTATGATACCCTTTGGAGACATAAAATAGTAAATACTTTATTGAAATGGGGATTTAAAGGCAACATCGTACATTTTATACAAAACTTCCTAGATGATAGAACCTTTAAAGTCAGAATAAACGCCACTTATTCAAATTTATACCAACAAGAAAATGGCATACCGCAGGGCTCAATAATAAGCGTAACGCTTTTCCTCGTAGCAATAAACGATATCCTAGATGTAATAAAATGGCCTACAAAAGTCTCTTATTTGCAGACGACTTAATAATCTACAATTCCAACAAAACCCCGAAATATTGAAAAAAATTTACAATCGTCACTAAATAATCTAATGAAATGGAGCAAAGAAAACGGTCTTACTTTCTCCCCGGCAAAATCTAAATGCATCACATTCACCAAAAAACATAAGATAATCAAACCAAATTTATTTTTAAATGAAAATCAATTAGAATATGTAGATAATATTAAATATTTAGGAATCATCTTGGACACACGCTTGACGTTTGTACCGCACATCAAAAATCTAGTAAACACTTGCAAAAAGGGTATAGACATAATAAAAATCTTAGCGCACCACGAATGGGGAACAAATGAAAAAATTTCTCTTACCATACTCAACGCGCTTATCAGATCGAAAATAGACTACGGAAGCCAAATATATGAGTCGGCAAATAAAAACATTAAGAAAACCATTGATACAATACAGGACTACGTATAATTACAGGAGCTTTTAGAACCAGCCCTACCCTCAGTTTATATGCAGAGACAAATCAACAACCTCTGAAATATAGACGTGAAAACCTAATAATAAATTACGCCATGTCAGTACTATCTAATAAAAAACACTTAAATTACAGTCTAATAAAAAATCCACAGAACCTTATGACCTACCAAAACAAACGAGAAACCCTAATTCCATTCAACATTAGAGCAAGAAACATATTAAAAAAACTAAACATCAACAATATCACTATACTACCAACCTCGTTTGGAGTCCCGCCATGGCGCACAAACATCCCCAAAATCAATCTCCAACTTGCAAACTACAACAAATCTGACACAAACCCTAAAATTTTCCAAAATAGTTTCAACCAAATAAAAGAAAAACTCCACGAATATAAATGCATTTTCACGGATGGCTCAAAAATCAACACAAATGTGGGCTCGGCATATTCTATCGATAAAAATAATAAACAATACAAACTCTCACGCTACAGTTCTATATACAGTGCGGAACTTTTCGCCATTAAAGAAGCGCTCAACGCAATAGAAACAAATACAAGCAATAAACATGCCATTTTTAGTGACTCCTACAGCTCTTTAATGGCAATTAAAAAACTATACAACAATAACCCATACATCAGGAAAATTCAAGAAGTAGTAACCAATATGGAGAGGACAGACCGGGAAGTCGTCTTCATCTGGATTCCATCCCATTCAGGCATTCCAGAGAATGAAAGTGTGGACAAAGCAGCAAGGCAAGCAGCGGAAAACACTGCAGTAGACGAGAGGAATACCACCAGTGACGATATGAAGATATATATCAAGGGGAAAATTCAAGAACTCTGGCAAGAGGAGTGGAACGGGAATACCAACAACCTCCTGAATAAAATTAAACCTAAACTGGGCACCAGATGGACGCCAGGACAACTTCTCAATCGTAGGGAAAGAACCAAAATTACAAGACTTCGTATAGGTCATACCAAAGTGACACACGAGTACCTGATGAGGGGAACGGAAACACCAATCTGCGACGCGTGTGATGTGAGACTAACAGTCGAACACCTCATCATAGAATGCACCAAATATTCCCGTGAAAGAGCAAAAAGTCAGATAAACAGTATACAATTGATTGATCTTTTGGAAAACCATCAGACAAAAGTGCTAAACTTTCTTAGATTGATAGGACTAATACAACAGATTTAAATGTAACCTATGCCTAAACCCTATAGACGGTATGGCATATAAATAAATTAAATAAAAAAAAAAAAAAAAAAAAAATACCAACATTTAATAATCCTACTTTGGAATTTTTAAATAATATGTTAGAATTTACATAGAAATGTATGCGCGGAATTTGACAGAAACATAACTAAGGAAACGAAAGACACGAGCACCTAAAATAGGTATCGAATTTGTAAATCGCAACAAAAGTTTATAAAAACAGCTTCGTTTTCTTTGAGTTGAGATTTGTTGTTTTTAGGCAATTTAATAATTGGCGCAAATTATTGTATATAAAGTTCCAAATATAAAACGCCCTCTACAATTACTATATGAAATAAGTTAGGTATTTACAATTAATATATTTTTTATTTGATACACAATCGTATTGCGTTAAATACGAAACGCATCTTTTATGGATTAAACAAACATAATATGAAAAAATAATACGCAATAACGTGATTGTTATTGTTTATAATAGATTGATGTCACTAAATCAAACGTGACGAATTAAAGAGGGGTTGTTGAAAGCAAACAGTGTGGGTTCACTTAATCAGTTTGTCAACAAATTTTACGGGGATGCCAACAACGACAACGTTATTAGAATGCGAATTGATTCTTTTTCGATTTAAAAAGCAGCTTTAAAATTACTATTTAAAACGTGATTGCGATTTACCATCTAATTTTCAAATTAACCGTTACGTAAACATTATACATTACTGTATGTAATAATGCAAAGTGGAGCAAATAATAAAACTGTTGAATATTAAAAATGCAAATTTCAATGAATACCATTAAAATTAGGTATAAAAAAAATATATATTTTCCTTTTAGGCAAATTGCAATTTATGCTTTTATCGGGTTGAGAAAATCGCGTTATCGATTCTAGTAGAGGGTTCGTTTGTTTATAATCGGTTTAATAAGAAGCTTTCGAATAATGAGGAAATTTTCATTAAATATCTATCAAATTGATCTGAATAACGAGAGATTATTCTTCATGTTTATAAATAAGTAACATATATAGTAACATACAGCCAATCTTCTTTCTTAATACTTAATATTATCGAGACTTGTTTTTATTTATATTCGTTTACTTTTACATGGATCGCCTATTTTTACCTAATTCTTAAAGTGCATCTAATTGTTAGCATTCACGTATATTTTTTTCTAAATTATTCGTTTCTATTTCCACCAAAACTAATTGCGATGGTTATTTTAGTTTTCGCGCTCATTTGTTTTATATGCAGGTACAGTAAACCTTCTCGATGGACTAAAAAAAACTGTACGTTATTATAGAAGTGTCCGACAATGGAAAATACAGATTACAAAAAAAAAATGTATTATTTTTTTAACGTTATTACAATCGACGAAATGCGTATTTTGATTTGAGTTTTAACGTTGGGATGGTGGTCACCTTGTAGTTTTTTTCGAACTTTCCTCCAATATAAATCGCAATGTTATTGGTGAATTTGAAATTGGGTCGATCGAACCTAAATTTTTGCTGTCAGATTTTCTACCCACTTTCGGATTAATCAATGACACTGCGACATTTGGCGAAGAATTAAAAAAATATATAGGTATGACAAGACGACAAACTCAAGAAATTTAAAAATGAAATCCAAAAATTTCATGGATACGATCGATCGAGGAACTGTAATTTATTTATTCAAAGCAAAAATTAGAGAGAGAGAAAGAGAGAGCGAGAGCGAGAGAGAGGAGAGAGAGAGAGAGATAGTTTTAATTTTAATTTAGGTGGGCACAAGAAACTTATTAGAAAAATTTGGTTAATTGGATTTTTTCCTTCAGTTGTAGAGAAATTTTCCACTACGATTGCTATATTTTAGTGTCCGTAATCAGTGTCCGTTATTGAGAAGTATTTTAACTATTACACCGAGGATTTTAAAAGTGTCCGGTATTTGGTAAAGTTTGTTATTTGGAAGTGTCCGTTAAGATAATGTTATTCAAAAGTAAGTTACATTTTGCAATTGCCAAACCTTTTTTATATAATAATTATGTAGTAAACAAGGAAATAATTAATTATTATTGGGCGCATTATGCCGTGAAAGCGCTGCCTTAGCGCTGTTTACTTGCGTTATTTTATTTTATTTTTATAATTGACGTTTGACATCAGTTGTGCCACGTGTTCATCACAACAGCTTAAGGCCCTTCAGCCGCGATCAGCTACTATAACGTAACGCTTACTTTCCGCTGTTGCAGCGATGACAAAGACTTATCGAAAGCTACTAAACACATGGGGATGGTACAAAACTCGTACCTTCAAGCACTCCACCTAATTAAACCCAAATTAAACTAAAGGCAGACAAGTGATTAGATTAAGTCACAGTTTCGTAATGGACTTATACCTGCATTTTTTATCTATTATTTATATATTTATTTATTATTTATCTATTTATTATTTTTATATTTTATTTATTTATCTATTATTTTTTATCTATTCTTTAACTTGAGTGTTTTTTTAAGTTGCCTATGTATGTCTATAACAATAGTCGATTCTGAAGAAAAATGTAACTTAAAAAACCACTCAAGTTAAAGAACCACTTATTCAAATACAAACACAATTTAAATCACTTGCATGAATGCGATTGTTAATAATTAATTATTATATACGTATAGTGACGATCAAATTTAATAACCCAATAAATATTATGCATGCTAAGTACTCATTAATGAAAACAGGACTCCCAACATATTCTATTAAAAGGTTTATACACGTCGTAACATCGCATCGTAATAAAGTTACTTGTTCGATCAGCATGAACAAATAGCACATGAAAATCAAATAACGGCTAGTATGCATTATTCATGAATTTGTAATAAGGTCCGCACGCGCTCATTCACGTACCTCGCTTCCCTAGAACGTCATTGACAAATTAACTTCCATTCTACACCAGATCGCATTTTATAACGTACCAGTCCGATACCTCGATGTATTAAATGTTATTGTTAAAACACGAAAACATCCACCGATAACAATCACGCTAACGATATACAGTAAGACCTCGATAGTCCGGAATCCTCGATGGTTCGACCTGCTCGTCAACGAAAGCCCGATTCTGTTTAATAGTCGGGCATTCCCGACACAATCAGGGATTTTACCCAATCAAGCGGAACCACCCCGATAATCCGGCACTGCCAGAATACCGAGAGTGCCGGACTATCGAGGCCTAGCTGTAATTCCGACTTTATCTTTTTTCTCTATCTTTTATTACGCGATTAAATTGCTATTAATTGGCATATTTGATTAAAAACGCAATTAATGTTAATTCCGTTATCATCGCCCGGGCAAAACTCGTATTAAATCAAATTTCGTTAAATTGGCGTTGGCAGAACGATGTCAATTTCGTTTAGGAATGCTTATGACAGGCTTCAAAGCGGAAGCAAAATTGCTACGAGAACGACGTGAATTGAAAACGCGCTAGGTAAGAACACCGACCGCCTTATTTCCCATATTACCGCACTTTCCCAGACTGTTGCATAGATATTTCATGAATATTTTGAAAACGAACGCATTCGAGTCGCATCGCATTACGAATCAACTCTTGGCAAAAGCTCGTGCAAGGAACTCGTGCCTTGTTTATACCTTACGAAGGTTACGTCGATACGGATGATGCGGATAATGTGCAATTAAAAGCATAAAGGAACAAATAATATAAAAATTTCCTCTAATAACAAGTTTTTCTTAAAAACAACGGAACAAAAATATTTTATCAACAAATATGTTTTAACAAATGTCGTTTTCTCATTCTTACTCTTCAGCCTTCAAGGTATAAACATCTCATATTTTACAAGAAAACTTTGAAAAAGTGGATAAAATACTCGACTTTTGGAAGATTGCTTTACAGCTTTAATAGCGTTTGTTGTTCGCGACAATTATCATTTATTTAATATATTAAAACACTAATTAGATGTTAATTCCAAATTTTTTTCTGCTCTATGTATACTTGATAATTAAATTATAATTTTATTAATAACTCCTTTTCCTCTTTATTAACTCCTTATGAGTAGGTAGCGAATTAAGTTTTAACATACATCTTTAAATTTTTATTAGAAATATATAGATAATTTATTTGTAGACATTTTGAAAATAAACGTATCTATATCTAAATGCCAAATATTTTGTTTTTCATTAATTAAAACCGCGTTTGCTCTGTAAATTCAAAAACTGCTAATTGGGATAACGAGTCGAAACATCCTCAAAACTTTTTTTAATTGTAACACCATGTGTTATACCTCTAATGAAAGGTCTCAACGTGCCCTTCTATTTATTGTATATGAACACAAGGCTGCAATATATGGAAGAAAAAATATATTTCCAATTGAAAATCTTAAATGGACCATCTTTTATCTTCAATATAATCAAATAATGGTCGCATATGGTTTATTTCATTTTGAATTAATTCCATAAAATGCTTAAGATTACAAGTGTAGCTCAAAAGGTTAGTTAGTATATTTTATTATTATTAGCTATTAATAAACGTGAGGTCGAAATGTATGGAATAAATTCAATATTTTAAAAATGCTTAATATTTAAAGTGATCGCTCGGACCCGTCAATTTTTTTTCTGGGCTCACTTTAAAAATAATCTTTATTATACTGGGCGTGTCAAAAAACTTGAGTCAACATCAAATTCGATTTTTCAAATAGTAACCTGCCATTTTTTTGACAATTTTGAGCCAATGCCGGGATTTCTGTTGCGTGACAACGATTGGTTGTAGAGTAATGCGATGCGATGCGGCACGTTCCGCCTCGGCACGTTTACCTTTAAAATACATAGCAACTATTATAGTACTTTGAATATGTGACGTAAGTGGATGTGAACAAGGTTTTAAACTCTGTCAAATAATTTAAATAATAAATTCTGGAATAAAATAAATATCGTTAAAACCATTCGTCTGATGTCTTTTCCAAAACTCTGTAAAACCATTCTATGTACATTAAACATGCTAGGAAACATACTAATAAATCTTTTGAGCTATATTTGTAACCCTAAGCGTTTTATGGAATTACTTACATAATTCAGGACGAAACGAACCATAATATGGATGTATAATGGTTGCACACTATGCGATGTGTGATAAAGTATTTAAGATTTTCAATTGGAAATATCTTTTTTCTCCTATATATTTCAGCTTTGTTGTCATACAATGAATTGAAATGCACATTGAGACCTTTCGTTAGGGGTATAACGCGTGTTGTTATAATTTAAAAAATTCTGCCGACGCAGTCCATAAAAATGCCCATTATCCTTTTCAAAAATCTATTCAATAATCTCATGTGGTTAGTAATTAAAAATTAACGAAGGTTATACTTTAGTTTACATTTTATACTTTATAACCTTATTAGATCAAAATTAATATATTACATACGATGTACCCTCTAGTTGCAGGGACGACATGTGTAGGGTACGTGTAACGTGGATTGTTGAAATATTTACCCTGCGTATCCAATGGCTTTTATCTTGCGCAAAATATTTGAGATAACGTTTTATTGGAATGTTTAATATTTACATTCAACCATTGAATAAAGTATGTAAACCTTTTCATTAACGAAACATTATTTTAAAAGCTGCACGTTCAACTGATTGTTTTCAAAGTGTATTGAATTTTAAATTAAAGTTTCAATAAAAATTAGTTTTCAAGAAATGTAGATACCTGTCATAATAACAGGAGGTGGTAACAAATTTTAATCCGAAAGACGAAAATTTAAAGTAAAGGCGACTAATAATAATAGGCAGTCTAATCATAAACGACATGAGCGACAACCTCTCAAAGAAGCCGTGTACAACAACCAATTCCATTGTAAGATGTAAGTAAATGAAACGTAAAGTATTTTCTCAGAACTTTTCGTATCATTTTCTTTGGTTAAACTATAAAGCTGGCTTTTCTGGACTTCCAATAAATGATTTGCGAATGTACTCGACGGTTTCATCGCTTACACGATATCGACCAGAACACTTCCTCGCATAGATGCAGGAAGTCTTTTAAAATTTGCCGAATAAGATCCTTTTCGTACTTCCTTCTGTGCGGTAATAACAGGCTCAAAATTATATGCCATTACGACACACAGAAAGCCCCCCCCCCCTCCTCGATTCAATCGTCATTTTTCTCAATATTTTTCTTTTTAACGATAAATGGTAAAACCGATACTTGCGTATTTACCTATATGTACGATATCGAACATTTTAAATTTCGTATGCCGTGCAACAATACCTAAATCGAACGACAACTGAATGAAAAGTTTCGAACGATTCATAAATATTCAATACAAACATTTTCATTAAAAATATTTAATCTAAAAGAATGACATTTTCATATTTCAATTATTTATGGTTTATATTTTGTTGAAATTTTAAAAACGTCCACAAAAATAAAATTATGTAGGTACAACACCAAATTAGTTCGTGTGCGTTAAACAGCTGTGTGTTTTTGATCTTTAATAAATTTACGGACATGAGTGTACTATAAAAATCGAGACAGCAACGACAAAATGTAACATTTCGTTTATTTCTAGACTAATTATTTAAACGGTTTAAATTTTAAATTGAAAAAATAATATAAAATACCCACCTAACGAAATAGAAAATTGTAATTTCGCATTCCGGAATGCAGACAGAAAAAAAATTAAATGTTTAACCAGGTTTACTAGATAACCTACACAAAGATGTGGATTCTTGAATTTAATTAAACCGTTCTATCCCTAGTGTTGCCGAAATCTCTTCCGAGTAGGTACGAATATTATATGTTTGGAATTGCGATGAAGACTATTATGATTATGTTTAAAACAGACACGCACCTACACCATAATCCAAGGATTATTAGAGCGTGTTATTATTTACATTTGATAAATTCGTTTTCCCTTTACACAAAGTTAGGTAACCCCCCTAAACATTTTTAATAGTATCGCCTAACATAATTACGATTTTTAAAAGCTCGTCATGTTTCAATAAAAGATTATCGCCCGTATAAAATATAATATGATTTTTTTAACGAATTATGTACCCACATATATTTCGAATCGTTATCAACGTATTGCTTATTACTAACGATAAGTAAATTAAACTTATTGTTAGTTTTGGTGTTAAAACCAGCAGGGCGCGTATTTTATAAATTTCGGAGTAGGTGTTGTGACCGACATTGTTAAGCACAAAAACACGCAATACATTGTTACAATACATGTGTGCGTAGGTACGCCAAAAAAAAACAACGACGTTGTGGGCAATATCGCGTACAAAAACATTCCGAGACTTTGTGCAGTCCCACACAATTTTTTCAAACGACGAATGACGTATAGGTATTCGTAAATATGTGTAGGTTATTTAGAAGAATGAAAAGAACGTTCGTTTTTTGAAGTGGGTATTTAGCACTTAAAAAATACCGTATATTTAATAAAATGTTGAAAATAAAACGATAAGGGCGATACTACTTGATTTTTATTTGTTACTTCTTGAACGGTTTTTATGTTGCCATTGTTACCGCTATTTTATCAATCGCTGCAAATTGTTTAGGTGAATGTATTTATCATAATTATACTAGTGGTCTATTGTTCCAATAAAATGCAAATTTTTATCGTATCATTTAAATACAAATTATATTTTATTGTAAAGTGAGTAGGTATGGGTAAATTTTTGAAGTAAGTGCAAATTGTAAAATAATGCTAATTTGTTATCAATAATAAAATATGTATAATAATTATGTTACGACAATATTTATTTTTATAAATATAAATATCATCTTTATGTAGATACGTTGGCAGAGATACATTCTGAAACCTTGTTTACAATAAGTCGTCAAAATCCATACCCAATTCATTTCAATGACAAATTGCGTCTTTCCTCTATATAAACGCTTCCTATTGACTTATATCAGTGTACTGCATTTATGTGATGCTTTTCTGAATAAAATGTTGGGTATACTTATTTACTTTAATAATTTTAATTTCATCAAATAGATACCTATTTGATTGGGTTTATATGTGTCTACAGTTTACATTTTTTTTTAATTTACTAAAATACCTAGAAAAGATATTTAGCCGAAATTTTAAGGGTAGTATAACCTACCATACCATATGTACCTATTTTTTACACATTTTCTTCTGTTGTTCCGTTTGATTAAGTTTGTTGTTTTTATAGTTTAGCAAGCATACACGCTTGTTCTATACATATTATACAGGGTGATTTATAACGAGTGTAAAAAACTTTCTTAAGGTCATTTAAAGTAAAACATGTTATTGCGTATAAATATAGCTCTTATTTCAATTAGTTAAGGAGCTACGAGAGATTATAGTTTCTTCCGGTTTTTTTGTCTTCCAATTATTAATAAAATTAAATAGTAGTCATTTGCTCGCGTGTTACTATGCATTACAGAAGTGCAATATGTATTGCTTTTCAAAAAAAAAAAAACGAAATACTTATACTAGTAACTTTGAATAACTTGTTTATTTTATGTTCTTTTATTTGGAAATTTTAATAATTTGTATCTATTACCAACGTGGGTCGTTGGTAAAAATAACGCGAAAATAATAAAAAAATATCGCGTTTCGTTTTTTTTTTTTTTTTAGAAAGCAGTACTATATTTAAAAACTCATTAACCGGCTATTCAAATACAAATAGGGATTCATTATGACATAAATATTGTTCATTAGTTAATTGTACAATGTCGGTAGATATTTTTATACATAAAAAGTTATCTTTCGACGTCTTTATTACTATTTTTTTTAAAGATAATATAGGTATTTTGTAGGTGCGTAAAATGCAAGCGAAATTTAGCAACCGCTTAATCTGTATTTGAATTAGAAACGAAAACAGAATTTGAAAGAAATTTGAAAGAACACGCGATAAAAGCACAAGCTAAAACGTGAATTTCATTTGCAATCAATAAAAGAAAATAATCCGAAATTTCTAATACATTTCATAACACCCCAAACATTCCTCAAATCTAAAACTGCCATTTAATTTTTCTAAAACGAAAAGTAAAAAAAATAATAACAATTAGACAAATTTTTGTAGATCAATTATTGGTAGATGAATTATGGTGTAGATGAATTCACGTTATAAATCACCCTGTATGTAGGTACTTATACCTAACTATATTTTAAATTCACCTTATAATGAAGGTTAGGCAGATGGAAATCTCAAAAAAATTTGAAACTTTGCAAGATTTTAGTGCTAGTCAACCTTAATCCAGAGGCGTATTCCGTTCGTGCTCTTACGCGATTTACGAGGGTGAAGTCCACCCTTAAAAATTGGATCTTTTTTCGATTTTGCTTATTATCTGTGAAACAACAAGAGATATCGCCAACAAACTATATATTTTTATAAATGGCTGTTCAAGACCTACATTATGATACAACAATTAAAGCTGAAAATGTTAAGGGATGGTACTCTGCGTCCGATGCGCACTAGTGGACGCTTAGCTTAACAATGCTGCCACTGCGACTGCCACTTCTGTAACAGACTATAAGAAAAAAATTAGAAACTTCTAAATTTGTTTATGTATTTTCTACCTTTTTCTCGTTATAGTTTTCCCTTTATGGTCAATTTCCAGCGTAGATTCTTCCGTAGACTGCGAACTTGTATTATTACAAACCTATACATACGTAAGGTAAAATTTCGTTCGCGAAATTAGACCGTTGAATGTTTGGGGGGAGCCCTAACCAAGACCCTAACCGAGTCCCTATCCAAGAGCCTGACCAAGCTCGATTTTCAGAGAATTTGTGTAAGAGCTTAAAGGTTCATGTATTTACACTTTATAAATATATGAAGAGTTAGTCGATAAAGAACGATCCTACATTTCCTCGTCGTATGAATCATTTTTGTTTGCAATCCTTTTAGAGTACACAACACTCGCGCACTCACATGCAAAAAGGCCTTATAAACCGAACGAGCACTCCTCGCACACGCGACGAATAATACGACACCGTAATTAAAAATTCGAACTACTGAAACAAGCACTGCCGCTCAGTACCATTAACGCGAATGATCTGAAACGGTTTTGCCGGAATTCTATATATAAATGCATTCGAGTTTATACGTGGATACTAGGAAATCCCGCTTTTATTTTAAAAACATTTAGTTCTTTGTTCGCACTGCGATAAGTTATCTTACGAGTAGGTGGCGCACATGTTTTATTAGTTGCTTTGTATTTTATCGGCCACATAAAAATGCGATTAAACTTTTATCTGGTTTATGGTTTATAATAGGGAAATTTTCAATGTTTAAGGGCACACGAATAATGTTTAAATTAAAAATAGAGTAAATTTATAATTCTGCGGTATAAAGGCAGTAGATAGTGATTATTCAAATAATTTTACTATATAACAATATACATAATTAGAGAATAAATTTCCTAAAAAAGTACGTATTTTAAAAATTTTCGGTCATTATCTGCCAATTTTTTTTATCAAACTCTTCTACGACCCCTGCAATAGCCCAAGCTCCCATCGCACAAAAACCTACGTAAATTACACTAAATACACTACGATACACGATATAATACGATTAATACGATACACTACTAAAATTTTCTTAGTGTGTTTAAGAGATAATATGGTGGGAAATATCCAACCGGCGTCGGTGGCAGACAATTGAATTTTTGTTTTAATCATTTTTGATAAACTTGATTCTTGATAAAATTTATTATAGACTTTAGAGAAATATCAATTTTTTAGAATTATTGTGGTCTGCCTTCGCAAACCTGGCAGTCCTCCCTCCAAATGAATACATTTACAATACGTCACCTATTGTATAAAACTACATCGCGTTGTTTTTTTTCAAATTATAGTTTTAATTGTGCTTTACATGAATATATACGTCTGCCGATATAAAAATATACCCAAGTATGGCAAAATTAGTGGTGAAAATTCAAATCGATGATTTTTTTAGGATTTTCATCCTAATTTTTGTATCATAATGTAGGTCTTCAACAGCCATTTACAAATACATATATATAGTTTGTTGCCGATAGCTCTTGTTGTTTTACAGATAATAAGGAAATCGAAAAAAGTTCCAATTTTCAAAGGTGGATTTCACCCTCTTAAACCGTTTAAGATCACGAACGGATCACTGCTCTTGATTAAGGTTGACTAGTACTACAATCCTGCAAAGTTTCAAATTTTTCTGAGATTTCCACCTGCCTAACCTTCCTTGTTAGTATTACCTACTTATCGTTAGTTAGAGTAATAAAATTCTTACGGTTTAAGCACTATCGAAATATTTACAATTTAAGCTGTAGGTGTAGGTATTAGCACTTATTAAAACATTGTAAAAAATTAGATAGGTACTTATTTAATTATCTTATTGTAATCCTACGATTTTATTTTGATTTAATTACTCGATGTAACGAATGTCTGATATTAATTCCGTTAAATTTAGAACCTTTGCATATCAAGTTCGCTTTTAATTATGACAAATATTGGAAACAAACAGAACAATCGATAAAATTAATTTAAATTATTTGTTCCTATTTAAATAGGTACTCTTACTTTTAATAATTATCTGACTTTTTTATTAAATGTTCCCTAATTTAAACGACATGATCGACATACTTATATTGCTTTTAACAACAATGTTGTTACAGATTAAATTGAAATAGGTATTGCAAATTAGTTATTTACTAAAAAATAATAGTCGACGTTGGATTTTAAGAAATAAAGGAATTTTGGGATATTATTCGGCAAAAATAGGTGCAGTAACCGACTTCGAGTTATCACCGTCGGCTATTTATCGAAAATGTTCGCTTGACATTTCTCTAACTGATCGCGAGATGTTAGCTTTTCTTAAAAATAATATGAATCGACATTTTCAATAAACATACAAGTATTTATGAAGATAAATATATTATTTACCCGTTATTTTAGAAAACATTCAGTCGCTAGTACACCACGACGATAAATCGTTACGTTTAAGCTCTTATTTACTTTTCAACTAGTATCACCAAAATGACAATTTATGATACAGACAACTTTATTGGTAATTTACAAAGAGAAAATGGCGTCAACTAAAAATTGAAACGGAAACGTCAAATAACTTTGTTAACTAATAACAGAATTAAGTACCTATCTGAAACAGAAATTAATAATTATTTCAGTGAAAACTACCCTGTAGCGTCCTTCACCTTCGTGTATGTTTCCTGGTAAACTTTTTTTTTATAAAAGACCTTACAATTAAACAATTATTTAGAGATTTAATTGTTTGCCGTAAATTTTGTCAAACTACCTGTAAAGGACTTGTGACCACACAGTTTTACCGTGCAATACCTAAATAGATACTTATTTTTATTCAAAAACATAAACAATTTCGTTGTTTTATATATTTTTTTATATTCATAATCTTTGGGATGTTAAATTTTTTCAAATTTTTTTAAATAGACTTTCTGTCTATTAATAATGTGTTTGTAGAAGTTATAACGTGTTAATAATTTAGATTGTGAAATGCGCAGAGTCTATAATAAGTGATCACGTAAAATATACTCCCGTTAATACTAACTACCTATGTGATAAAAATTTCACGTTTTTCTCATAAAGTGCACAATTGATCTGCTTAATCGCTCTACTACAAAATTTAGGTAATATTTTTTACGATTATTAAAATAAAGATTTATCTACGATAAATATATAAATGTATCTACATATTATATCATTTTATAAAATGATAAAACTACACGTTTCCAACGTACAATGAATTAAAAATCTCTCTTAAATTTTGATACATGCATTTCGTAAAATAAATATTGAATTCTATTAAATTTAATCGTTCTTTAGTTGTTTACTATGTATTACTAAAAATTTAATAGGCAGTATTTATTTGACGTATATACTGGTCAATGAAATTAATGCACAATTCTTAAAATGTACGCAGTAAAAATAATCTTTCTTTTGTAATTAATTAGCCTATTCGTGTTCGCCAGGTACTGAAATAAATATAATATGTGTTTCAAACAATAAGTTGAGCATAAAGTGTGAACTTAAAATGGTTGTACTTACATTTAGTTAAAAATAGTAAAGTAGTAATCTCTAATGAATAATTTTTCATACTTTCCATACTCAAAATATAGGTTCAGGTTCAAGAAATTTTATAATAGATACCAATAACTACTTATTATGCCGTGTAGGTACAGTATGTATTAATTATATTTACATACGTCAACGCGTTGACGCGTTTAATTTCCACTACATCTTCTAATTTATTATTAATTTTAAGCTCCAGAATTTCAGTTTCTATGTAAAAGAGTTTAAACGAATTGAAATTTCAAAAGTACGTAACTTTAATAGTTCAGAAAATTAGTTTTTTTTTTTAAATAAAATGCAGTACCTACGTACATAATATTGATGTATTTTTGTAATTTTAAAGATAATGCTGGTATTCGAAATTTGAATTACAATAAATATTCAATAAAAAATAAAAATTTCTTTAAATTAAATAAATTCTAACAAGTGTAGGTACGCAGAACGATGAACGGCGAACGCGCTCAGTTGAATAATTACATTTATTAAAATTTAATATATTTTCTTTAAAAAAGAATTCAAGCGCTAAATGTAAATCACTGAATTATATTTGCAGATTATACTTATATTAAAAATGTTGGACTTGTTTTAATATCTTATTCTTACGACTGTATTTAACATCAATTTTATCTACTAATAATGAGGACAATAAAATTACCGAATAAAATTTTAAGTGTAATTAACTAATACAGAAAATGTGAACCATCCTTCGTGTTTAACTGAACTCGAATAATTAAATTCGCAAAGCTGCGACCTGATTCGTATAAGAATTGTGTAAGTGCCTACTTGAATGCGAACGGAAACTACTTCAATCAATTTAATTGAGTCAATTTCTATTTTTAATTATATGATTTTTCCTTACAATTAGTAGGGATGTAAGTCATATATTTACGATTACTTTTACATTAAAAATAGCTTTCAAGAAGGTAACAAATATTCTGATTAAACAACATCGATACTCCGGATATAGAGGTACGTTATAAAAGATTTTCTGTAATGCATTATAATGTACGAAAATATAAAATATCAAGTTACAGAATATTTCCTTGTAAAAAGTTTTTTTTTATGTTGGCAGTAGTGTTGTCATATATAGGTGTCTATTCATAATATAAATCATTTTATTGATCGAAGTCTAATAATATTTTAACGAAGTACTGACTATTTTTAGAAAATTAAAGTAAAATCGAATTTTTTTCTAATAGTGTATTATATTAGATACCTAAGTAAAACAATTGTTTTCCATAAGCTATCTAGATTTAAAAAAAACGATAATAATTACTGTTTCATAAGTAATGTTTTTACTTTTTATACTATATTTACCTTATAACCACCTAAAATTCACATTTAAATTTAAAAAAAATCCGGCATATTTTATTAATAAGCAAGTATTTAAGTAGTATACGTGAAACTTTTATCTAAAAAATCAATTTAAAATAACAATAAAGAACATCGCCAACTTTATAAGAAGTTGCTGTAAAGTGTTCGAATTCACTTTTTAAATCGCTACCTTATGCGAACAATACGGCTGCTACTGAAACTTTCAAGAGATCTCCCTCGTAGCGTTTACATTTTATCTAAAAAAATTAAATTTAAAATACACGGTGTTGCAGAACAGCGCTCATTATCGTAACGGATTAGTTTGTTTTTGTTGGACTTCCGAAGTTTGTCAGGTCTTCGAGTAACAAAATTGGCCCGAAGTTCTCTTAAACTATTCGGCCAATTAAAATGTTTAAAACAAATAGTTTTACGAAGCTAATTAATGCCTTTTTAATGACGGTAAAGCCGTGATGGTATGAAAAATACTCTGCGCAAGAGACTCGGAATCTTGAAAGTTTTGCGAAGAGACATATTCATTAGTTGGTAAAACTATTTTTGTTTTTAATTTAAATTAAACCGATTATGTGGTAAATATGTGGGTATGGTCTATTTTGTTATTAGAGTGACAAATTTGAAAGGCCCAGTTAAAGAAATTAAGCCAATTCGACCGCGACAATACCTATAGACGTTTTGCGGATGAAATCTCGTATGTTATAACAACGTTAATAAACTAATATTTATCGTATTTAATATCGGAAAGTATAAATCTAATCTAACGCGAAAGACGTGGAAAGTTAAATGAACTAATAATTTTCTAATATTTACTTAGAAACTTTTTTCTCGAAAGCAACTTGAAACTTATTTTATAACTCAAATATAATCTTGAATTTTCCTAAAGTCATTGACATAATGTATATAAAACTAGCCCGTAGTCATCGACCCTTTGTAAAATAGTATCAAATCGTAGGGCCATTTTTTATAACCAATGCTATTCGAACTTATCTAATAGCGGAGCGATGTCCTAATAACAAAGACATCGGGCAAAAACTTATTTCGAAGTTGATGATATTGCCGAAATTCAAGTCAAGAACCTTTTAGCACTATAATAAAATTCGAGGGAGAGCTTTACAACTTCTCGAAGTGTAAATACATCCTTTAGAATAAAATTCCATCCATTTAATAAATCTTAACTATCGGTATTTAATATATATAAATAACCAGTTTTAAAAGATGAAAAATAATGATTGTAATTCCGTTATATTATGTACATAGGTACCTACTCCGAAAACTAGCTATATGTAATTTTATAAAGTTTTATGTTTATGAAACAAGTGATTTTTCCAACGTCTTTCGCACATTATTTTTTCTATAGCTGTTTGAAAAAGAGTTACAAAAAATATTTTTGATTAGAGAGGTACTTAAATTAATTTAAAAAAATTCGCAATAATTATAATCTCACAATCACAATGTGTCACAATTAGTGAAGTCGTTTCGTGCGAAATTGGCCATTAAACGATCATTTTTATCTTTTTTCTTTTCAACACATTTAGTTTTGTTTATATTGGCAACCCTAGATACCATTAATTTATTTGACGACATAAGTCGATTGAGAATTTCGCGCCACGAAAACGCCAAACAGCACGCGGTATTCATAAATATTCAGGTAAACTAAATATGCGGGCAGATAAATAAGGTACTTTTATATTTGGCACACTAATATAAACATTAGCGGATATAATAAAATGATTCCAAATTAAAGTTAATGACATCATTATTTTATTTTAATATTCTTTACATTATACTTACTGACAAAAGTTATTAAAATGTATGTTCGTCTTTTTTTTAAACTATTTTAAAACTTGATACGTAGGTACCCTTAATAACTCAATAATTAGAAAGCCAAAATAAACCGGAAATATGAATTTAGTAAAGATGCGAGTCTGTTTGCAAATAATTCAAACGCTCTCATAAATAATAGATAATTAAATTAACAAAATCTTGACCTTTCAGTCGTATAAAACCGCAGAGATGATTAATAGTTTCCGAGAGTCTGTCGTAAACGGCGAAACACATAAAAGCATCGTTAAAGTCTAAAAGGCATTTCACGCACATATCCCAACACCAACAAAGTTAAGGCACAACCGAGCAAATTGTTTATAAAACCATTATTCAAGTCCGTTGCCCTTTGCTACATAAACTATCCAACTGCTTTGTGAAAATTTTAGAAAGTTTACTTTATCATCGGATAGGTACCTACTAAAACACCTATAGTTTCTACAAATCGTGATAATCGAAAACTGTGGATTCGTATACGGGCATCTTATGTAAGCAGATCAGGTATAATGTACGCTTGGTGCTCTTATCGGTTCATCAACAAATGTTGATAAACACGTGCAAATTTCATTATCGCGTTCGTTTGAATTACGAGATAATAATTACAGTTAAAATAATACGGTCATGTATGTACCTACGGACCATTTTACCGTTCCCATAAATACAGAGTTTAATTGGGAAATGTACTTTACATTTGTTGGTTACACGCGGGTCGTTTCCAAACGTAAATTATACCAGTTTAGTTATTTTAATTTATGAGTTAAATAGCGGCCAATTACGTTGTCATTTCTAGATCTTTACCTAAAATTTTAATTAGTACAACCAAAATATCGGTAGATTGCTCGTTAACATTCGCATTCGATTATCGTTCGCTTTATTTTAACAAACATTGTTTTATATATAACAAGAATGAAATCGTTTTTATATTATCTGCCTAAGTTATGCGTAGGTATTTTATAAATTATGTAGGTACTACCAAAATGTATTCAAAAGTTACTCTACTCGAAAGTTATTATTTTAATCAATTTAATTTAATTATATTGGACTTACTTGGAAAATAATTAATAAAGTCCAAAATGTTTGATTTTTAGGTACATCTATTTCGACAGTAATACGGACGAGTTATGCTTCAGTCCATAGACATCAATTTTTCAATTCCACCTTTGAGTTTTAACTAAAACGCAAATAACCATTGACCCATATCTCCTCCCACGCCACTTTTTTAATAAACCTAAAGCTTTAAATCGTCAACAGGAAACAGTTTTTTTTCTAATATAATATTGTTGTATACCTACATAGACCAGCTTTTCAAACAAAACATTTAAGTACTTCCTTAAACTTTATTAAGATCTCGTTTTCTGCTTGACGCGCATTCTTCCGCGAAAAAGCTTTCGTTCTTTTGTTTGCGATTGCTTGCGCCAGTTTTGAATTGTAGCTTTGCGACTAAAAAGATCTACTGTCGTCATTTTACCACCTATATTTTATGAAATTTTAATTTAAAAAGCATTACCTGTTTGTAGTTTTAAAAAAACAGGCATTCGGGTCAGAGAAAAGATTAAATCTTGTAGGTGAAAGTTTTCGTTTTCAATTTTAAAACCGCGATTTTCGATTGCTAAATCTATTTTTTATGTACAATTTCAATTTAGTGTATAATTTTTAAATTTTAAAAGCGTTTATTTTAAATTAAAACGGTTAACTACTTTTCACATTAAAAAAGCACTAATTTTGATTAAAAATTTATTAACGACTTAAAATTAGAAACTTCTATTTTCCTACACAAAAGGCGAAATTCAATTTCAATGCTATTTTTACACTTTTATTCTACGTAAAAGGAATATTAAAATTTTAAAATGTAACCGTTTTCATTCCCAAGATAAAATCCGGGAAATATATCTTTAGTTAAAATATACTATAAGATACTACATCTGCGCCAAGTTAAAAATTAATTTAAAGACGAAATAACGAATTCACTTTGAAAGTTATATGTGTTACTACACGAAGCTATAAAGTTTAATCGCTTTCTCGAAAGAGCTTTTTGCTAATAAAAAATTAACAATTTCGCCATTCGAAAACGTAAACCACGTTCGAATTCTAACGATCTATTTAAATAAACAAAATGGACTAGACATTTTCCCATGCGTCAATATCGAACGCGAATTAAAATTTATACGTTTTGAAGTACCTGCGGATAAATTTTAATTTTATAAAATATACGTAATCGTAACGATATGTTTATGCCGACATAAATCTTGTTACTGTAAATTTATTTTGTAAAGGCAAATCAGTGACGTTATTTAAAGAAAATTAAAGGGTATTTACATCAGCGTTTAAGCGTAGTATTACGTATTAAATTTTCAATTAAAGGAACTGATAAAAGAAAAAACTATGGGGCGTGCACGCGAATCGGCGTGGCGGCGCCATCAGTAAATATTGAAACTTTTTGCCCCAAAAATTATATGTTATTGATACAGAGAAGTGCGAAATATTGTTTATTAAAAGTGTACATATTACAATTACTTACTGATAATATACGTGAAAGGAATTTGAGGAGTTTTAACAATAAAATAAAACGTTTGTGACAACTAAAACTGCCAATATGAAGCTGATCGACTTTCCGATGACATATTTGTCATTAAAAATGACACTTCTAGGTTACGAATTGGAACACTTTATAGTGAGACAAGAAGATGAAGCCAACATTTAAATGTTGAATTTTTTAATTTTTATTTACCTATACCTATTTTAGATTTTCGTCATTGAACATGTTACAAAGTTGGGGTGTTTAGTTCGATAATCTTTCATCGCGAACGCTGACATCGATAAATGATACGCTCCAGTCACGCGTCCATACAGAAAATCTGGGATCGAAGATCATTGTTTAATTTCAAGAACATATATGAAGTAAATGCGGTAAGAAAAACAAAACGAATTTTGGAGCTGATAAGACATTTAACTAACAAAGGTCCCGGATAATTTGTAAATAAACAGAATTTTCGTCTTGAACGTCATTTATTTACATGTGATAGAAATAATTTTTGAAATTGGTCTTGTGCTACTCCTAAAAGTAAGCCGAGTGATGTGACGTTGAACTGTCTTTAATATGTAGTATGTGTTTCGACGATGTTCGAGTTCAAAAAATAAAATTGAAATTACACTAAGAATTTTTATTAAGTAGACACACTAGTCAAACAACTACATAGTTGCGACTATTGGTTTGCAAATACGAAGTAAGTCGACATGACAGGCATAACAAGATGCTCGTGATAAATTAGTCCAGAATAAATTACGCAAACGTAACGGAAAATGCCAGAATATACATTTACGTTTACATATGATTTCAAATTTTACAGAAGCATCGTGTTAATCGAGCGTTTTAAATGTTTTAAATACGAGGGACGTTTCTAAAGTTCTCTTATTCGGGAATTTCTATATATTGTTAGAAACGTCGCCGTCGCGTCGTCGCAAGGGAAAAGTATTGTTGAAAAGTATTGTTTACAAAATAGCTTGATTTATTTAACTTGGCCCTAAAGGACAAGTACCTTAACTTATCGACAAAGTTGATGATCGAGTACAGCTGTAAACAAAACACACAATTTCTGTAAAAATATTCGATCACTGCTCGTTGATTTATCAAAACTGATTTTGATTCGTTTTCGTTAAAATTATAATCAAAATCCTAAACAGCACCGAAAACTTGGGAAGTATAGGGAAAACCGCAAAACAACACCTCGTAACACCTAAACGTGTGCAAAATTCGTATTGACGTGTTGCGGTGGAACATATTATTACAGAAAACTCGTTTGTAAAAAAAAACGAATTGTACTTTGATAGATTGTTAAGCCCAGCATAAGAATGAAACTGATTAGCACCCCTATTCTGTGTGGCATTCGTTAAGTAGTAACGATTCGTTACAGCTGTAAGATTTCGTAGTAATAATACCAAAGTTTAAGTTGATGTTTAATAAATTTTAAATTCATGACGAATTTAACACAAATATGAACTTAAAATTAGATATTACGAAACGTTACGATTGTAACGAATCGTTATTACTTAACGAATGTCATTCAGAACACGGACGTAAGAGTTTTAAATATACATACCTACAAATATATAAAAAAATGTAAGAAATAAGAAAGAGAAGTATATTTATATTTGAATTCAAGCAAGGTTTTTATTCATTTCAATTCCGTATTTTAGTATCAATTAATTACAATCGATGTATGTTCATTATATTATATTGGGCGTGTTCAGCCGGGTTCGTCGCTTATAAACAAACAACGCTTCAATTGAACCGCTGTTTCGGCGCTAAGGCAGCGCTTTCTCGGTTGAATGCGCCCTACGTTATTCCAAAGCGCTTTATTTCTCTGCTTTATTAAATTTATAAGCTTTAACCGATATTAGACGTAAATTAGAAATAAGTAAATTAAAAAATAATAATAATAAAGAATATAGAATGCAATTTCCAAAATTTCGAAAACGTTCCCGTAATAAAATTATGAAACCACGAAAACGAAACAATCGAATACATTTCTACAGTAGATTATGCTAATCGTTATAATAAAAGTATCAAATAAAAACGACTGCATCCATTCTGTTTTAACCCTTTTAAAATATGTAATATAGGGACGTGATGGCCGAGAGAGGTATCACTTTCTAGTACGCTCACGGCCGCGTGTTCGAGTCCCGCTGGGACGTTTGTGAGTATAATTTTAAAAATAGGCAAAGCAACGACTAGGTATGCAACATTACCGGCACCGGTGTGACGACTCAGGAAACAAGTGCTGGCCACGATTGGTGCCCAGGGGAACACCACATATCTGCATACCGATGCCGTTGCAATCAACACAGTCGATTATAAAACTATAATTAGTTTATTTATCATGCATTCTTTAGAAATGATAAAGTTTTACTATCCCGCATCAGTTTGAATGACAAGAATGCTATTCCATTTTGCGGGAAAAATCGTCCTTTTAATAGAAGTCGCGTTCCTTTGTCATAAACTTAGCCGTTCGATGCTGTACGGATCGTTCGGTCCCTTTCTTTAAAAGTTAAAACCTTTGATGTCTGATTTTATTGTTTAATAAAAGTTTAATTGAAAATAATACGTTATACGTGTAAGCGCCGCGACGTCAGAAACGATAAAACCGAAAAAAATCAAAATCTCCCCGTCCTTCGTTAAAAGAAGTCGTCTAATTTAAGAAAACTTTTTGCAGACGAACCCAATTAAATGTGGTTTATTTGTTTTAGCCTCGCGACTACGTGAAATGGTGTGCAATGTGGAGCTACGTGATGGCCGCTGCCCGAGGTGACCCGCGTCGGCGTCCAGGGTCAGTGTTTACGGTACACTCTGCAAATTGTGGACCGGGTCCGTGTAGAGATAGTGGTTTCAATACCGGCACCGGGGGCATCTCGAGGGATGCTTTATCAACGAGAAATGCTAGACGATCAATTTTCGCTAGTTACAGCAAAGACGTCCTCACTTCAGAATCAAGCGATGAACTTAGTAAATTATCCAGAGACGGCTCAAAGGACGACGTGCTTTCCGAAGTACGTGCCCATACCTCCCCTACTCGTTCGCGACATTCTTCAAACGGCGTTTACTCTCAACAGGTTAGTTCTTTGAAATTGCTCTTTCGAGATTTAAAGTAGTTTATACCCTTATACCCAGTAATGAAATGGTAAAGAGTGTCAATAATCACAAATAGCAAGTAACATCTACGAGTGTGTGTTTCACAGCTTGGAGCAAACAACGTGTAATTTAAAAAAGACGTTAAAAGACGCCGAAGAAGATTCGTTTATTCGATTTCTGTTAATCACATTATCTGAAGGAGCAGGTAGAGATCGTGTCGTATAGAAAAGTACTCGACAAAGGACTTAATACGGTGAAACCTCTCATTTCGAACACGCCTCCAATAAAGATATCTCTACAACATGAACTCGTCCATTTCACAGAATAAAATACCTCTACACTGTGGATACCTCCCTAATGCGAACACTTTCTGTTATCTCGAGCGTGTCCACATCAGAGAGGTTTTAGGTTTAAACTTAAAGAGAAACCTCAAAATTGACCTTAAACGATACGCTAGCTGATTTTAATTGTTGTAGGTGTTGGTTTCGCAATTTCATATTGCATAAAATAAATCTACAGATCTTGTCTTAAGCTTTCAATGTTCAACTACCACGTAACCTACCGTGGTCAATATTGCTCGAAATATTTTTATGAAACTCGTTGTTTCTTTAGTTGTTTTCGGTTGAGCGGTGGTAAACGAGAAAGTTCCTACAAAACCGCGAGACCCATAAAAATCAATTCCGAATTTTATCGAAACTCTATTGACAAACCAAAAAGTCGCTAAACAAACATGACGCTGCCGTATTGAGATAACGCAGCCCTTAAAGTGTGACACGAACAATAACGATCATAATACATAGGCGCAATTAATCTAATTTCGTTTTATCGCCCGCATTTCAAGACGCAATTCGCCGAGGGAATCTATAGCACCCATATAATGATGTAATTGCTAATGTATGCAAGGCTTGTTTGCTCTCGGAATTTCGAATTTCTACGTGTTTCATTTTATTAGAGCAACGATAAATAATATTAAATTGAATGCTTAATAAGATAATCACGATCATTGATTTAATTTCAGTTTTAATTTCAGAAAAAACACATTTTAAATAATTACCTATCTATTATTTATAATATTATAATTGGTAAGTATTTAAATAATATAGCTGTAGTGCTACATTATTTGTAAATTAAAAATCTCTTGGACGATTTTACGCATTTTTCCGTATAATTCGTTAATAACGGTAAAAGAACTGCGATGTAAACATTTTTTACTGATCGTGAATTTCTTTTAGTACTTAAATGGAAAGGCAGCGTTCCAATAAAAATGTTATCTGTTTGGTGGCTTCAAGTCTTTGACGCTTTTAGTATTATGTTGGTATAGGTAGTCGACGTATTAGGGAAGGTATATTTCATCCTTAGTTGCAAGTAAATTTTTGTTTCTGAATACCACCCCTGCTGTTTAAATAACGGATCAGTTAAACCGAAAAATGGAGCACTGGGTACCTAAAAATTTTTGCTTTTTCTTCCCTCTGCTTCACCAATTAATTGTAAACCAAATTATTTTTAGAAATAGCTGGATTAAAAATTAGAAATTTGGCAACCTTATCGCGGCACCGTAAACTTAATTTAACGATACCCCATTTCTTAAAAACGTAGATATATACATATAATTAAGAAGATTTCGAAAATAATGAATATTAATAAATTAAATACTTTGCAAACTTTTACTATTTAAGTGTTTATTAATTTCCAACGGTAAAATGTCAACTTTAAAATTACGGTCTGATCTTCTCGAAAATGTTCAAGTTTATTTCCGACTCGAGCACAAATTGTACGTCTTTAGGTGGCAAACATCTTATAACAAATTCTACATCTAATTATATCTCAAGTTATGATAATAACTTTTATCGTCTTCGTAATAAACCAGAACGTAAGCTTTAACGTTGTCCTAATATACACGTCACGACTTTATTTTGTTAAGAGTTTGAAATACGCATTTGAAAGTGGAACTGAAGTCGGAACAACCGGGGAAACTTAATCCCTGTAGTAAAGTTAATGGTAACGATTTTTACAGTATAACGGCCCGGTTTGTTAGATTTGTGATGAATTCGTTAGAATAACTTGTATTTTGTTTTTAATTAATTTTTAATTACTTAATCCGTAAAATGCGTATTCCGGAGCTTACCTTCAGGATGCATTTTCTAAAACTTATATTAATTTATAGAAACATCTCGTATTATTTTAAGTTGTAAATACGCTTTTATTTTTCTACAGATTTATTTTTGTAAGTAAGGCATTTATTTGATAATAGATTTATTCTGGTTTTCTAATGTTTCTTCGAAAACTTTCGTCACTTAGGATAATCGTTCTATCCAACCGATTATTTTAAAATGGCCGAATTTAGAAAAACTGCTAACAAAAAACTTATAGAGATAACGCGCCAAAAAGTAATTGAATAAAAATACATAGGTGTATACCTATTATTTTTGTTAAATCGATGTTGACACTTTCTTTAGATTTTCAGTTTTTTGTCAGATTCCAAAAAAAAAAAATAAAAGGGGTGTTTTGAGATTTAAAAAAAAAAGTTCTTTTAAGGTCTTCAAAAATTACAAAATTTAAATACCATAGTCAAGTTGCATATTAAATTAAAGCCCGTTTAAAAACAAAAGAAAATTACGCCAAATTGAGCTCTCTAGGTCAAATAGTTTTTGAGTTATAGCTTTCCAAAGAGTTAAAGATGTTGTCGAATTTGTGCCATTTTTGCTTCTTTTAGAATCAATATAGCTCAAAAACTACGAGCACGAAAAATCTGAAATTTTGGACTTTCGTCCTCTTCGTAAGTACAATGCACAAATAAAAAAATTCTTACAAATCTGAAATCTGAAGGTCGAAAAATATTTTTTTATTGGTTGATTTGACATCGAATGGCCCAAATTGCAGATTTCTATACAGAAATATCTATACTACATAAGTCGTCGAAACATTTTTTTCCTGAACTTCACATATTCTTACGATTTTTAAATGCAAATTCATTGTAACTGTTATTTAGACAATCTTATAGTATAGTGAGAAAATGAAACATTTGTATAAATATAAGAAAACATTCTGTTTTGTTGAATATCATATATGAAGGGGTTAGTGCTGAAATCGCTTAAGAGCATTTTTAATTCAAAACGACTTAAGCATCTCATTGGATAATCGAAACTTAACTTTGTTTAGTAATAAAACAATCCACATGATTATTCCAATTTTTGTGCCATTTGTAATCGAGGGAAAAACCCATTGTGAACAACAGTTGAGATTATTTTAATTCGAAAATCACCCAAGTGCACTTACAAGGCACTTACAAATACAGGCAACTGGAAAATTCAGAAACTCGGCAGATTTGTAGAGTTCCTCGCTGTAAGAACACTGCATATTTTTTAACGGCTCAATTGGCGCTGTTCAGGGTATAGAGCCCTTTAAACCGAAAAGTTATCGTACGCTATTCGTCTCAATATCTCACAAACTATCGAAGATATTTGAATAAGTTAATACACGATTTGAACTAAATTAATAGTTGTAAAAGATGGTGTTAATGTACACCACAGAAAAATTTTGTTTAAAAAAGTTTTTCGAAATAGTTTTCTAATGCTTGAGTGCTTTGTTTTCTTGAAAAATACAGAAAAGAACAAAAATTTTCGATTTATTTTCTTTTCATATTAATTCTTATAACCTTCCTTTTGTTACTTAGGTGGTTTCAGCTCTAACCCCTTCATATGTGATGTGTATCTATACCTATTCGTGAATTTATTACAAAAACTACAAAAAAAAAGAAAATATACCTACTTATTCAACTATTTTTGTTCGTGATAACTAATGGTATACAGCGAAAACATGATACTTGAACTGACAAGCACTTTGCTCTACAGATACAGCCCTGTTAATACCGTCGAAACCTTACAAGGTTATTTAAGGATTTGAGTTGGAAGAGAGCCACCTGTAACCAATGCCACGATGCTTTAAGAGACCTTTCACAGCTTAAATGATTAATGTCTTTATAACGAACAGAGGTACAGCAAATTTACTTTAAATTTCAATAATTTAACATAAAATTGTTACTAAAGTTTAAAATGTAGATAATAGCGAAATAGTGGTCTTTATTCTGACCACAATGTTTTTAATGCCTACTACTTTATAAAACAAGGAGGTTTTACATAACTTGAATAATCCCAATAACTCTTGCAAACCAAACGTACTACAAATTATGAATTTGTCTTTATAATTTTAAATTGCTTCACAACTAATTCAAATTCATAAGTGGCACTCTAATTCGTAATGAAATGAATAAAACGTGTTTATAATTTTAAATTTTCTTCACGTAGATCGTCTGTTTGCTGTCTTTAATGCCTCAGTCCTTATCAAGCGCGCGGATATTGCAGTAATTATTTTTTCAAAGCCGATCCACGACCGTGTTCTGTGATACAAATATTTAAATATGGTAACTGTTAGGCTCAAAATCACGGATAATCAACCTTCGGTATGTCAAAAATCTTCATGTTAAATGGAAATCTTTCGCGGTTACTATAAGTATAAAAAAATACATATTATTGTCAACTTGTTAAATTTAAAAATTCGTGAAAACGTCAAAATTCCAAAATTTATATTAATTTATAGTGTGATAAACTTGCAATTATTTTATGAAATTTTTATTGGAACCAACTTTCAATTTATAATATTATTCTAGTCGATATTATATTAAAATTTATTAAAAAGTAGGTACATTCTAAATTCATATATGTAGGTATCTAGGGTGCGTCACATTTATAATTATTAGTAGATATCTTTAATGTAAGGATTCTTATAAATATTTTTAAATTTTTAACTTGACGAAGTTCTAAATATGGAAACATCCACAAACTTGCCCTCGATAATATGAATACATACCTCCGTATTTCTCTTGGAAATCAATGCGGTAGAATTAATTATTTTTAATGTGCACGGTATTTGGATAGGCATCCCTTCCTTGCAGATTTTAATCATGTAATGAAGACTTGCCGTGTATTGTTTAACAAAAATAATTAGTATTTCTAGTTTTAATAATATTTAATATAATTTTAATACAATACTTTGTTATGGATAAATAAACAAATTGGACTAACTGATTCTTTTTATCCAAAAATGTTTAATTTAAACTATAAATAAGTCATGCCTATACTATAAGTAATCAGTATCATATAATATCAGTCATGTGGATCTCCGTGTTGTCGATCACAAGCTAATATTGTAAATAAAATCAGCTTGTTTTAGGATACAAATTACGAGTTAGAAAAACCTTAAATAAGTAATTAAGACATTACTTAACACGTTAAATACTATTCACATTCACAATTGTTGCTTGTTTTTTTATTGTAGGATATATCCACATATATGCACAGATTACGAAACAAAGAAAGATATCAAGTGCGTTAAAGTGAAAAAATAATCATGGAAAAGTGTAAAAATATTTTCCTTATTTTCCAGTGTCAGTCACCACAGTGACTGACGTAAACTGAATAGAAAGTTAAAGCTGAATGAAGATAAAATATCGATAAACTTTTAGTGTACAAAAATAAGCAGATTTAAACGATTGACATAAAGTACGACGAAATCTTCACTTTATGTTCATCAAAAAATTATTCATAAAAAGTACAAATCAAGTAAATAAATACTAACGGTGGATCAAAAAATCAATGTTGTTATTATAGTTAAATATATAAGTATATATATAAGGCGCCCAAAATTGTAAATAACAGCAAATTGTATTGTATTATTTGATGAAAGCTAAAATAACATACGAATATAAACTACCTAACACGAATTTTCATATTCATGGAACATATTTCTCTTCGAAAGCACGCATTAAAACTGTATAATTTTTAAATTGTACTACTAGCTTTCAAAACGTAATCAAAATAAAAGTTGTACGTTTATTTTTTAAAAATGAACATCAATTAGGAATAAAAAATGTAGGTTTGATTAATAATGAAATTGCAAAAAAAGAAAAGACGACATTTTCATATATTTTACCTGACACAATAAATTTAGATATTTTTTATTGTACCTAATAATAATAATGGAAATATTAGGTGCAGACTATAAATCAGCGTTAACAAATAAACGCTTACAAAATGGTTTTAATATACAGTTAACAATCGTAACATTTTTAATTAGCTGTAGATTTTATTTGGGACAATCCATTTTTGATCATGTGACAATAGCTTCTAAATTTTATCGCCCCCTCCCCCGCAGCTATTTTATGCAATACTAATAAAACCATTATAAAACAGACAAAAGGATAACCGTACCATAAGCATACAAGTATGTTTTTATTTTGATTATTTTTTTATGGCTTTACTATTATCACATAAAATAGCTGCGAGGAGAGGAGGAAGGAAGAGGTCGTAAACAGGCGAATATACCCTATTTACTGTGTGATTTGCACGACAACGAATTTCAAAATTCAGAATTGTATTTTTATTTTAATTATTATGTATTACTACAATTTATTATGAAACTATAATAATCGGTAAAGTAGGTGTTAACATAATTTAATTATGGAAAGCTACCGAAAACGATTAATACTATGGCGAAAATGGCCAATTAAACTTCCAACTTAAAAAATAAAATTTATTACTCGCAATCAGTTATAAGTCAAATTAAATAGAATCTTACAACTTTTTTTTTTTAATTTTTGAAGAAAGTAGTTTTGAAAGTAGTAGAAAGTGGCATTTAAAGGAATAGGGGTTTTTGTTAAGCTAGTTCGATTTATATTATTTATTTTATATTTTCTTGCTCTTGTATGGTATTTTAGTCTTTAATTAATTATTTAGGTATTTTATTTTGATGAGATGCATTAATCATTGTTGGCTGAAGTTATGTCATAATTAGTGCCGGCGCGGCACGCGGGCGCGTAGCGTCGAAATACCGAGACATAATTCGGTTAATTTAATAACCGATATATTTTAACGTAAGTACGTCTGATTTTTAAATTATAATCTCCTAAATGCTAGACTTTAATTATTATTAATCTGTTTAATGTAAATTTAACAAAGCTATCTGAGTATGCCATAATTTATAGTTCATTTGTTTTTCGAAAACGTTGTTCTTTTGTAATTTTATTATAGGATAATTCATATAATTATAATAATTTTTTTGAACCACATCGTTAGTTTAATTCTTAAAATTATTACAAATCAGTTAATTGTAGGTATGCAGGGTATGTCACGATTAATTTTGGTTAGAAGAATATAGGAAAGTTATAAAAGTTGCGATTCGAAATTTCGGAAGTAATGGTAACTAATTATACCCTTTTGAGTTAAAATAATTTTAGATTTCCGCTTCTTCCGGTTACACCGGAAATGAGGATCGATCTCCTTATTTTTTATAAAACATCCTAATTTTTATTATTGATTTGTATTCTTGAGACAATTATACGATTTTTGTTTCAATAGGTACTGCCTCTAAAATTAGCCCTTTTGGAATCATTTCATGTAGGTTATTACAAATAATTAGATTTCTGAGACATTCCTGCATGTACCGATTTAAAATTTTAAGTAAGTATTTTCGAAAATACCGCATTACAAACTTAACGCAATAATACCGGATGTTCAGAAAAAATGCCGAACTTGTTATCCGAAAAATATCGTTATCTTCGTAATTTTAAATAGAAATCTACATTTTTTTTCAATTCTATTGCATTATACGTTCAAAATTAGGAGCAGTATGTATTTCCTTCCTTAACTAAATATCGTAGTTTTGAAAATGTATTACTTATTAAAACTTCCTAGATATTTTATTTTGTAATATCATAAAATTAGAGCTTGATGATGAATAAAAGGAATAACGTTAGAGGCATTGTTTATTAGAACAATACAAATCAATAATAAAAATTGCAGTGTTCCATTTAAAGTAAGGAAGTTGATACGTATTTCCTATGTAACCGGAAGAAGCGGAATTAAAATTATTTTAAATCGAAAGGGCGTTACCATTACTTCCAAAATTACAAATCGTAACTCTCATTAACCAAAACTCGTAATGACATACCTTGTATACCTATACGAATTTTGTTTATTTTTAGAAACTACAATTAGTTAATAGGTTTATTCGAGGACATTGAACTTGCAGGTTTTTTTATCGCTTTTTCATAATAATTATTATCAAATTTTTCTTTTCACTTATTTACTAACTACCGTAAAATAATTATGTCGAACCACCGATATTTCCATAGCGCTTTCTCTATCATTAAATGCCTTAAACAAATACGAAATCAACTTCAAAATGTTTAGGTATACATCTCTTGTAAAAAAATGTACCTATCGATTACAAGTGTTTCGTATACTTTATCGTGATGAGAAGCCCGAAGGTTATTTCAAAAATTAAGGTGCGCGAAGCGTAAATTAACCAAAAGTAATTTATTTTTAATTTTAGTAGCCCAAACTCGGAAAGATTTCCCAAGTTTTTACATGCAACAGTATTTTTATATAAATATTTATTTCTCGTAAAATTAAGAAAACGAAAGAATATTTACGTTCGGGAATATATTTAATTTGCATCATTAAAGATAAAATTTAGGCAGTATTTAAACAAGACTAATTTAACAATAAGTTGACTTTCATTTTACGTCGTAATTTAAATTCGTTACGAATGGTTATTATTTCGAGGATCCTTGCGTGTCCTATACAGCCCCACAAATAGAATACAATTATTAAAGAATATTAATTAGTGTTGGGAAATTCGCTTCTTAGTGAAGTGGGCATAATTTGTGAACAATGAATCAGTTAGGCAACGTTCTAAAATTAATTTTTGTTATTGGCACTATGGCGTTCTAAGTGAACGACGCACTAAAAATAATTATTAGGTAGTAGGTGCGTACCTAGATCTCTTGGCAAATACATTGGATTTTAACTTATACGTGAGTACTTAGGTACCGCTGTTCTGCATAACGTTTTCAAATAGAAAAGTATTACAAATTGCTTTAAATATTATGAAAAATTATACTTGTATAAATGTAATAATTAAACGTGGCAATTTAATATTTGGAATTCTTTGGATTTCGTCTACTTTGGCAAATTTACATTTTTCGCCACCTTGATTAATCCCCGATAAAGGTCGAGCTGAATCGGCGGCGCATACCTCAATTTTTACGAATTTCAAACTTTCACTATCCACATACAAAACACGAACATTGAACTAATTGCAAAACTTTGCATGTGTTTTGTTCCAGAACCAGTATCCGCAAAATCTGCTTTCGGCCCTTCGTGGCAGACTTGGTCAAGTAGCGCACAGGCTACGTGCAGCAATTCGGTTTCGACGTTATTCCCAAAGGGATTCGCGTCCGCCAGATTGGTTTGTAGATAGAACTCAACAAGATGAAAGTACAGATAAATACGATTCCTCGGTGCCTACTTGCTGGGGACACAGCTTTGTAGTCGATCCATCTCTTCCTTCGCATTACAAGGTTTGTGTTATTCTTTTTTTATTTTTAACGGAATTCGAAGTCGAGTTAACGACATGTCTTTAGCGCAAAAGGGTTTTGAACTTTAGCTAATTGGCTTATTAAAAAATTCAACAAGATTTTATTCGAATTTAAGAAACGTGATGCTTCTAACTTATTTTTAAAGGGCACATATTGTAGTTGACACAATGAAACGACGTTTCATAAAACCTACACCAAACTATTTAATGTAATGAAAGCATACTGTCGATATTAAAAAAAAAAGCTAAAATTATGACGACGTTCCTACGAAGTGCTTTCATAAAACGCGCGTTAACGACATTTTTATGTTCAACTCAAAATGACTTAACGTATGATCTTGGAGAAAATTGATGTCGGTATGAAAAATGTGAAAATGCTCTATGAAGAGTTTAGTAAAACTGATATAATTCGAAGTAACGGAAAAGGGTTTAAAAAGTAAAAGTCGTAAATATCGTTGTCGTGACTTCTCGTTATAATGATGATACGGAAATCAACTCATCGATCATCATTAACTTTTTTGTAGCCGTTTAATTAAAAAATAATAATAGATGGCTTATTTTTATGAATTATAAACGCATTCTGCAGCTTCAGAGTTTCGCAGTGTCAATCCCAGCTAACAATTTTTAAATTTCGCGGCGGATTTCTATTGGTATCACATGAAAACATTTGCAGTCAGTAGCGGTGATAAATTAGGCGAAAGGAATTTTGAATTGTTTGAGTAACGAAATATTATACCTGCTGTTACATATATAAATAATTACGTCCAGTTTCACGTATTTTACAATTTGTTATTTTTGAACATGTTTACATTAAAATATTATTAGTTTAATTTAACCATTTACTGCAGTACGTCACTGCCTTTGTTATTTAACCTAACATTGACGTTTATATACGAGTAGTACCAACAGAAATCCGCCGCGAAATTTAAAAATTGTTAGCTGGGAATAGTATCGTTTTATTTTATACCGCTTAGGTTACTACATAACATATTGCTATGATACAGGATACGAGAAAGTGTTGAAAGGAAAGAACAATAAAAAGGGTGAGAACTAATTATAAACAAAGTAAAACGGTTATGTGTAGGAGGAACATAATTAGAAATAGTATAAAATTTAGAGTAGATAAGATAGTTTAATATAAATAATTAATAACTTAGAATTAATTTAAAAATAAGTGTAGATAATATAATATGATTAAAATAATAATAATATTAAAATAACCAAAGTGGGGCTGTACCGTAGTAATATATATGTACATAATTCCGTTAACCATATAGGGTTATTTACCTACCTAGATTGGTACTTAACAAGTTTACTGTTTTATCGTTTTGAGTAAAAACGCTCAAATTAAGGTACCTTTAACTTTAAACATTTACGGTGTTATTTAAGTTCAACTGGATATACAGGATGATTTCAAAATGGCGCATCAACTCTACAGCACGTTATAGGGGATCGTTAATGAAGCCTACACCGAGAGGAAAAATTAGTATTACACCTCTGGTTGTATTGTTGTTTTTCCATAATTTTCGTACTTTGCTTTATGTGGTGATGGCGATTGGACGTATGGCAACGTGTCCTAGTTCATTACAATTAGCTCTTTTCAAGTACATCACGTCAACGCAACATCTAACAGCTGATCCCGGGCAATATGTCAAATACCACACAAAATTTTGGCATTCTTTATTAAATTACTATATCAGAATCCTGAACGACACTTTTTTGACATTTTCGTAGTCTTTATGACAAATAAATCTATAGGTATAATTAAAAATCCTCCTGAAAATTATGTTTGAAGTTAAAGGTACCTTAATTTGACCTCAGAACAACTGTGTTTTTCATTCAAACCAATGACTGCACCGTAGAATAAATACGTTATTTGAAACAAACGCGCCCCGAGTTACCTCTATACGCGATTTCCAGGAGGTATTTGCTTACAGTTAAGCTACAACATAAAATGTGCGCTCCTGTAAAATTTTCTTTTTGTCGCTTAAGACGTTTTGGCAAAATGCCGTCGATATGGAGTCTACCAACCTTAATGCACTAGTCATATTGCCAAATTCAGTTTCTTGCGATTAATTACAAAAATACAGCCGATAGAATTTTTTTAATTATTTTTCCTAGATTTCATTAACAGTCTTCCGCAACGTACTGTAGAGTTGACGCGCCATTTTGAAATCACACTGTATGTTATAAACGTTTATTTTGAGCATACATCGCTAATTCAAAATGATCTATTATAAAGTTAGAAAATAATTCAGAAATTAGAAAATGACAAACATGATGTCGATATTATTAACGAGTGAAAAGAAAAACTTGTTCAACTGACATGGTTGATCGGAGATTAACGTCGCCACGTTTTAAAAAATTTTAATGCTAAAAACTATAGGCCTGAAAAATGTTTGCGACATAATTAGTTCCCCGTTTAACGACACTCGAACAAACGTGATGGTCGTAAATAGAATGACAATCGGCGAAATGGTTGAAATTAAGCTTGCGAGTTTCTAGTGAAATAACGTACAGCGAATTAGAAGTTTAATTTGAAAGTAGTGAAGAGAGATTGTACGACGCTGTTAAAAAAAACCATTAATACTCATGACGCGTTGTTTCTTGAAACAACGTTGTTTCTTTCTTGTTGTTTGAAACTTTCAAATCAAAAACAAATTACAGCCACGAATTGCGTCAAACTTGGAGCGTCTGGTTCATTTTGGATATTAAATAGTTTATTGAATAACTAGTGTTGAAATATCTTTTCGGCACATGTTGACATTACATGCACATTACATGACAGGCTAGAAGACTTTTAATTGGCCGAGTAGCGTGTGCAATGATTGCACACGGGCTACAACGGGTTCGATTGACTAACGAGTTTCTATTTTTTTGTAATGATCAACTTTCGGTAACATTTATTGGTGTGAAATTATGCACTTTTCATAGTGATCGTCGGAAAACAAATTGAAATACCTAATTAATGGCATATTTGTATCTAATTGTTTATTTTATAGTGTTATTGATAAGAAACTTATCAGTAGTAACATTTGTAATAAAAACTAAATTTTGTTTTTATTACGAAACAAATAAAATTTAAAATCCAGGGCCGCGCTCTACAAAAATACAGATAAAACTTTAAAAAGCAATAACAGGTGGCGCATTAAAAGATTTTTACATAGTAAGCTATACGTATGTATGTAATAAAAAACAGCAACGAAAAATAGAAAAAAGCGTAAGTAGTTGTATTAAAAAAAATAAGAATGTTATTAATGTTGACATTTTGAATAATCACGTACATTTCAAAATACAGTATTCAGATTGATTATTAACAGTTTGTTAATGTTATGTTATATATTAACGTTAAATTTGATATTTTGATGTAGGTATTTTAAATTTTGTGGGAAAGTGTAGAAATTTCTAAAAACCGCAGGCACGAAAAGGGAAGAAAAAGTTATTTTAAATATTTTTCAGTGTGCGCTTCCTAAAATCTAAAGCTATATTTATGTCCTTTGATCAAACATAACGTAGAAAAATGGATTTTTTCACAGGCAGGGTTGGTGACCCAATTTTCTGTTTAAATTAAATTTCCAATTTTAAATATTGCTGCATTTTCAATTAAAGGTTTACATCGGCGTCGTTATTGATTAATTTGCACTGTGATACATTGTCGGATCTTTTTGTTTTTATTGTTCGAAACTCCATAAAACTGCCACGAATTCGTAATTATAGGCAGACTAAGTGGCTTTTAGTTCATTGTGTACATTACATTAACGGATATTACAATTTCAATTTTCCGTAACAACTTTGTCAGCTGCTACGGATTATCGTACAAAACTGTTATGTAAATTTTAACCGTGAAACTTTGAGCTAACGCATCGATACGACTAACCTGGCGCAAAATTTACGTGAAAACTGAACCTAAACTGTAACCTTGTAACTATGACATAAATTTTTGGAATATTTTGTAGTATTCGACAAAGGGTTTTATGATTAAAGTGGAGCAAATGCTTTTACTTCAATTTTTGTAAACCGTTCAACTCTTATAAATTAAAGTAGGTATGTGCTCGATCTAACAATAAAATTTAAATCTTTGCTCGTAACAAAGCAAAACACTACGAGCAAAAGCACTTATGTACTTACGTATATGTACCTATTTTGAGTACTTTTATTTACCAATGTAATGAGCTCGAAAAATTCAGTAAATTTAAATAAAGTATCTGCTTCGCTTTATTCATAAGACCCATTGAGAGACAGACGCGAAAAATTAAAATTTTCTTGTAACAGAGTGCGATCTTCATAAAATCGATAAGATCCAACGTGACATCTTACTCTAAAATACGGGAACTTTAATTAAATAAACGTGAAATTGAAGGCGACCGCAGATACAATTCCATTTGAAATTAATAGAAAATTAAACCGAACGATGCTCGAGTTAAGCGTGTAATTGCAAAAGATACGTCATTTCTAAAAATTAAAGCAAAATAATTGGTGAAATTGCAAGTTAGAAATGTTAAAATATTGTGATGTAGAAATATGTTTAATCTGAAAGGATAATAAGTTACCTTAATACCTGGAATACATCTTCAAACGTTTACAAATCAAAACTACCTGCCTATCTATCTATACTTTGTTACTGTTAACAGTGAATGGATTGATTGTCGTACACATTTTACTTTAAAATAAATCCTATGGTTTTTCAAAGTTTTTTTAGAGCGTTATTTTTCTTGGCCTTTGAACCCTCGAGTATGGTCATTACAACGTTGCTTTTAATATTATGTAATACATACTGTAAATTCCGATGATACTTATCTCGAATTTCCATTAGCTGATAATGTTTTCTGGATGGTTCGTCATTCCTTTATATTAGAAAGTTCCATAACTTGAGCCAAGAACGAGTTTCATTTCCAAAGAAAGGTTTCATACGCATTTACCTCTGTTATTGCTTCATTGGAAACGTTTCGACTATTTCATATTTCCTTATAGGATGTTTATTCGATTTACGCACTGAAGTGGTTAATTTTGTCGAGTACGACTCGAAAGTGTTCGAGCGCAAACAATTCATGAATCTATTTTAATATGGATAGTTTTTAAGAAAAAGATTTAATAATTCTGCGTATCTAAGTACTTATCTACTTTTAGCGAATTTTCATAGAAAATAAAGTTATTGCAGCCTGTCTGAAAATGGCGGCCGTTCAAAAATTGAAAAAAAATCGAATTTTGATTATTAATCATCGGATCGGTAATGTGAAATATGTTTTGAAATCGATATAAGAATCTCTACCAATAATGCTTCTTTATAATTTTCGATAGAATGCGCCGTTTTCGAAATAATCGAAAAAAATAACATTTAGAAGAGAAATTTATAAAAATTTAAAACAAATTTATATTTTCAAAAAATGTATTTCTTTCGAGAAAAATTAAAATAAAATGAGTTTTTTGACATGTGACATTGGAAATTCATTGCCGCAGCCTGTGCGCGTACGGATCTTTTATTTATTAATATTGATGTCGATATTATATCGATCGTGTCGCCATTTTTACTTGAATTAAAATTGTACGATTTGTTCTTATATCATTGATTATTTTGGCGTAGGCGAACCAATTCTTTACCCGTAGCATTTATTCATCATGAATTCAGTGACAATGAGTTCCTTTAAAAACTAAATTTTTAACTTCGATATATCTATTATTTACAACGTAACAATATTAACTAATATAGGGTTTAACCTTCCAAATACTTTATTGTGTGGCTAACGAAATATCTGTAGATATGAAATACAATTTTCGAACTTTTTACCGCGATATAAGATACGCCTTTCCCGAATTCTAGCGCTCAAGGAACGAAGAATATAAACTTTCTTATGTTTAATTTATAAATGTCAGTTTCTGTTTTATTGTCTACAAAATAATGCCAATTTGATCGTGAGACAGTATCAAGTTTGCCTTCGAATTTTCTAATTATTTGTTTTCGTTTGTGTAAAATATAAGTATTATACATCTGTAATCTTCAATTAAAAGACGTTTTATGAAAGTATGCATTTCTTGGTCGACAATTACTATTTACCGTTGTGAATCGGTCTTCGCAATTTACTCCACATTTTTTTTCTTTTTAGTTAAATAGAGATATACTTAAATCGGCGCACGTGCAGGTCCTCGGTGTTTAAACTAGTTCTATTTGTCGACTATTTTAATACGTAAAGAAATTGTGAAACGGGCGATTGGTAGGTTAGCAAACGTTATTTAAAAAAAAGCTTAAGTCCTTTTTTTTTAAATAAAAAAGTTCTGCAGTTTTTAAAAATTGTGTCTCCTAAAAAACAATCCTTTAATAAAATATATTAATTCAAGGAACGTTTTGTAGCTTTGAAATTTGATTGGTTGTTTATCGTAGTCCAAAATATGATAAGCTCACGAGAGAAAATTTGTTCCGCTCCATTTAGTTTAGGAAATCGATATTGCAGTTGAATAATTCTATAATAAGTTACTATTTTTTGACAATATCGTTTAGGGTAGATAACTATTATTCTTATAATGGAACACACTATATGTATTAGAAATATAGAAACAATTGTTTCTAATAATCATTTATATAATGATCGGCTATAGTCAGAATTAACTGACAATTGAAAAACCGGCCCTAAATTTAATAATTCTGTATTGTGAATACAGTCATAATGAAAGTTTATTTTAACCGTTGACGTTGGTTTAAGTTTTACTAACCAATCGCTGACTATCAAAACTGAATTCTAATAAATTATAGACCAACCAGCGCTGAGTAATTAACAATTTATTAATTTAACGAACGATTAGATTTTTACGAAAATGGGCGTAAGGGTTTATAAGGGAGCACCAAATTGAAATTTGTTTAGTTATTATTTTCGCACAAGCCAAGATTTCGCGTAGAATATTATTTTAGATGTATTCCAACTTGGCTAATACCGTTTCGTAGCGAGCACCAGGTGTTCGTTTTGATGAATTAAATTTCTGTTTGCTTAGATTGCTCTCAAGATATACTGTATACAACCTACATACAGTACATATTACTTAATTTCTTCTAATTAAAAAACAATAAGTCTGCATTCTGACATTTAACATTCGACATTTAAACACCCCTAAATCTCAACTTTATTTAACCCGAAATTAATTAATTAATCAAACATTAAATTATTCATTAAACATTAATTACATTAATTAATCAATTAATTAAACATTAATCTTAGAAATTCTGGATCGCGATTTATTTGATTTTTATATGGCATGTAACGGGTGTCCAAAAAGACTTTCAGTCTGGGTTCGCCGTGGAAAGATAAAGGGCATGTCTTTTGGTTTAAGTAATTTTATTACTACGAACCAATATTGTACAATGTCAGTTTAGACTAGTTTAGGTTCAAACTAAAGTTTAAATTGTTCATTTAACTAACAGTAAGAAAATGTATAGTTTAAACTGCGATTTATAGTTAAACCTGCATTGTACAACTGGCCTAATGTGAACCGAGATAATTATTCACACATGATTTAAACTAACGTCCTTTAACCTAGTGTTTTAACAACCTTTATCTTTCCGCAGTTAATCCAGACCGAAAGACTTTTTGGACACTCATTATTTGTGCCTAAAACGTAAATGCTTTATTTGGATAAGACTTTAAAATGTCGAACTCTATTTATTTTATTAATAAGTAGGTAAATATAGTTGATTAAACTTTAAAGTTAGGTATACTAAAACTATGTAGGTACATAAATGTGGGGCAGAGTTTTGCAGGGAAACGGAGTGACAAAAATGTTTGTAAATTTATACGACGTGACAGTAAATTTTGTAAAGATGATGAATTAAGAATTAAAAATTCAATACGACGCCGACGTATAATCATTTTAAAATTAGGCAGGCGTACATCTTTATGACGAAAGACGCCTAATTAAAAAAGCGGCAATGCACACATCGGCACGTTTAATTACAATAAAATTAGGTACCTATTTTTTGTGAAATTTAAACAGACAATTTCGCTTTAGCTTAAAAATACGTTCCATCAATTTAAGCTCTATTATGGCACAAGTATTTTAATCACGTAACATTGATAACGAAACTATTCGTCTTCTTCAACGTCCATCGGTAAATTAAGCGCTATTGAAAATGTAAATGCTGAATTTGTAGAACCGAAAATTCAGTAAGATTTTACTGACTTATAAATAATAATCAAATTATATATCGAAATACACGTAATTCTTTTAATCTATGCAAATGAATAAAAACAGGAAAATGATAAAGCGTTTGATTTATGCAAAATTATTTGAAATAAATGAATATTTCTCGAAAAAATTTAAAGAGCAATAATGTGGGAAAATTGTTTATTAGCTTCGTCCGCACTGAAAAATATTTAAGTTTCATTCATGTCTTGTATTAATTGTTAACAATTTCATTCAAATGTTCTGCCGCTATTTCATATAATATTACGTATCTATTAATTTTAGAATAATTTCCAACATTAATATAGGGTCTATCATCAATGGGCGATCGGAAAAATGAATGTATTTATAATTATTTCATTTTTAATACTTTATGCAGTTGAAAATCATTCGAGTGATAAAATAGTATTATACAGTTATGCTTTGTGTAAATGATTTTTTTGAAACGAAACGAAAACGACACGAAATATCAATTGTAAAAGAATAAGACGTAAATGTTTAATTAAAAAACGGCAGATGAGTAATTTTTAATAATAATCCGAATTGCTATTAAAAATAAAATTTTCAAACCAATAAATGTTATCGAAACAAACAAATAGGCCGGAAGTGCGTAAAGAAACTGGTTAGCCAATCGAAAACGTTGTGGCCCGTCTGCAATCGTTGCACACGCCGTTCGGCCAAGCAAAAGTCTAACGGCCTGTCCTTCACATGCAATTTTAAAAAATGAATTATTTTAATGTTTTAACGGGTTTTGTTTTATTGTTTCACTTTATAGTCTATAAAACAAGTAGAAAAACGTGCGAGGGGTGGTTTAATCGTCGAGTAGTAAATACGGATTAAATCATTTTTAATTTAGGTCACGCTTTTAAATTTTTTTCGCGTCGCGAAACATGATAATTAAGCTTAAATAATGAAAAAATAAAAGTAATTTAGCTGTTGATGACAGTTTTTCGACAAAAAAATCAAACAATTTATGTTCTTATTATTTGCCAATAGAAGTACCTAGTACACTTAATCAGTTACATTTGATATATTTACGTTGCCATTAAATTAAAATTTAATTTTGAAAGTGCTTAACGAACCACTTAGTTATTATCGTGATTGGTAACCAATAGCAATTTCGCCAATCGAATCAATTTTCTTCGAGAGAAGTGGGTATTCAATTTTATTATAGTCACTTTATTATTCTGTAAATTAAATTATTTTTTATTATTGCATCTATAAAATATGAAAAAGAAACAACGTTATAATGTAGGTACGTTTAACACACGTTACCTATACCGTAAAATGGGGAATGGGGAAATGATAGAAACATTTTTTTAACTTTCTTGTTTGTTTTGAGCAAATAATTGGAATATCAAAATGTGTCTTTTTACAAAGAATAAAACTGACCTATATTTAAAAAAAAATTCAATACCACCTATTTTCTATTTGTTTCACGCTTGTATATTGTAATTGTTGGAAAAGTATAGGTAGGCGTATACAGAGTTTTTGAGAATTAACGTCGCGGAATAAAGTTGCGGGTAGTTGAGACTAATAGAAACAAAAAACCTTAGTAACTTTTTTGAATTTGCGCAAGATTAATTTTGAGGGGGGGTGGCGAATTTTGTATGTAAAATTTTTCGGGCAGTTCCTTTTTAAATTTCGGGATGGGTAGTAAACCGAGGGTAGTTATCGATTACTGTGGCATATTCAAGATTACCCACAATAATAAACAGGAACCCGAAGGGTCGAAAGTTGTAAATAGCATTCCATTTCATTTCACCTATTCCATAGTTTTCTTCCGCGACGTTAATTCTCAAACACCCTGTATTTATCACACGGGCTGAAAGGATATTTTATCACGTTCGCGTGAAATATCCGCGTTTTAGCATTAGTTATACTATAATATACTACATATTTTGTAAAATGTTTTTCCATAATGATAAGTTATACTTACGAACCATAAACACTTCTATCTCCGTATTGAAACTTAATAACACAAACATGAGTTTAAACCGGTATTAAATTTTCCAACGAGAGGATTACAAAGCACGCTTATTGAAATGTTAAATTTGTTCATGACACTGTAAAATATACTTTATGTAATATAGGTACTTACTCGGATTGTTTAAGAGATTTGCGTTTGTAAATTTAACTTTACGAATTCTGTTTCAACACTTTAGAAATGTTTGATAGCATTTAGCATAGTAATATAATAATTATTAAACGAGGGTTAAAGATTCCGTAAACGTGTACTAGCATTGTATAAGCATAATATCCTAAATATTATGCGAGTTGTATAGTGAAAACAAATCCATATCGATTGTATTGTAATTATAATTAATGTTTTATTCCCGGCCACCATTGCTAATACCTGACCAAGAAGCGCAAAATGTATCGTGATTTAAATTACATGTGATTTGGGAGTGCAAGGCGATGTTAACCCTCATACTAGCATAGGGTTACTGCAGACCCCACAAGCTTCTTGGAGGTGTATATCTTCGGAATAGTTTTTCCTAAAATTTCCCTTAGGTATATGACAAGAAATTAAAAGATATTTTAGTCACGTGTTCTACTATTTCTTGCGCTCGTGACAATTCGAGCTCGCGTCAGAGTTGAAGAAAATAAGAAACATCCGACAGCCGACATTTCAATTTGACATTAATTTATTTATTATTATATTTTATTTATTTCTGAGATGACTACGAATAAAACATACATCGATAATATAGTTAATATATACAAATAAATTTTATATTCCTGTAATAGAAAATCTAAGTAACCATTTTTGAAAACATCAACAAAATTGTATCCAGACTTCTTTATGCTCTTTATAATTTATTTATGTTCGAGAAAAGTTAAACTGATGTTGGAAATTATTAAAATGTTTGTTTTTTTTTAATTACCTACGCGAGTTTCCTACAAAATTTTCTGACTTTAAACCGTTTACAAAAAAATGTATCCATCATTTTATCATATTCGTCATAGGTGCGTATAATTTATTTATGTATTTTTTCCTTAACATTATTTTATGATTTCGGAAACGCTATCAATTGACTACAGATTTTTGCATAGAAAAATTAAATCAAATGTTATAAATACTTAGACTATCCTATATGCAGAGTTTTGTACTTTTAACGCAATAACATATACAGCACTATTCACAATAGTATTATCAAAGTTTAACATTTATTTATTTCACAATGTAGGTATGCCTACAACGTAATCTTTCTCACAAAATATCTATTGAAATTGTCTAAAAAAACAAGTTCACATGTGCTTTATTGAATAAAATGAACCAAATTTTATGTGAATAAACTTTTGAAACGGGAATTGTTTAATAATTTCTACGTATTTATGAAAATATAAAATGGAGAAGGTTTCGAGTTTTGAGGTGTCTCAAAACTTTTACTAATCGTAATTCAGGTCAACAAATTATGACTTCAAAAATAAAAAAAAAAAACATAAATCCCTTTACGCCTTTTAATTATTAGAGTCGAATTTGTAATTTTAACTATAAACTCCCTATCATTTATTTTAGAATTTAATTAACCGTTTGATCTCACAAAGATCATTAATTAAACGTACAGCGTTTCATTGATAAAAACGGTAGAGGATTTAATTTAACGTTTTATGTTCGCAAACAAGCAAACACCCTGAAGACAAAAGAAAACTTAATCGACTTACTCGAGAACTCAAAAATTTGCTTTCCAGTATAAAAAACAATTCGATACAAAACTACCTAAAGAGCCTTTCTCCAACTGAGGCAACAGAATACTCACTTTGGAAAGCGACAAGGAAACTAAAGCAACCTCAGCAGCATATATCACCGATAAAACTAGAGAACAATAGCTGGGCCAGAAGTAACATTGACAAAGCGGTCGCCTTTGCGAACCACTTAACAAAGGTGTTTAGTCCATTTGAATCGCAAACAACTGCAGCTGAAGAAGGCAATATTCGTCAATATCTCGATGTACCATTTCAAATGTGCTTACCAATTAAACCGTTTACAGTAAATAACGTCAAGAAAATAATTATAACTGACTTGAACCCAAAAAAAGCGCCTGGTTACGACTTAATTACGGGGAAAGTCCTTAAAGAGTTACCGGAGAAGGGATTCAAATATTTAACCTACCTGTTCAATGCTGTGTTAAGACTACAATACTTTCCCGAGCAATGGAAGGTTGCAACAATTATTCCAATACTCAAACCAGGCAAACCAAGCGATGAGCTATCTCCCTTCAGGCCAATTAGTCCCCTACCAATATTGTCAAAGGTTTTTAAGAAATTATTCTTGCAAAAACTAATGCCTATAGTACTGGAAAACGACATCATACCAAATCATCAATTTGGATTCCGCAAACAGCATGCCACAATCAAACAAGTCCATAGAATTGTAGATAAAATACTAAAAGACTTCCAGAATAAAAGATATTGTTCGGCTGCATTCCTGGACGTCGAACAGGCCTTTAATAAGGTCTGGCACGAAGGCTTGCTATTCAAAATAAAAAAACTACACTACTGCACTACACAATACTTAAGTCCTACCTTACCAATAGACACTTCTTAGTGAGATATACGGATTCTTTTACCTCATCTTTTACCTTCTTTTATTCCCCATCAACGCTGGTGTCCCCCAGGGAAGCGTGCTGGGCCCGTTTATGTACATACTGTATACTGCTGATCTACCTGCACCACCGGGGGCTATGATTGCAACTTTCGCTGATGATATAGCAATTCTTTCATCGCATCCTGATCTGCAAATAGCGTCAAGCTACCTCCAGTTATGCTTGTACAACTTAGAAGTTTGGTTCAAAAGATGGCGTATCCACATAAACGAAACCAAGTCAGTCAATGTAACATTTACGCTGAGACGAGGCACCTGCCCACCTGTTATAATAAATAACAAACAAATACCGCAAGATGACACCGTCAGGTACTTAGGATGCATCTAGAAAGGCGTCTCACGTGGAGAAAACATATCTTTACCAAAAGAAAACAGCTGAGTCTAAAAATTAGGAAAATGTACTGGCTAATTGGACGCAAATCCCAGATGACATTGGAGAACAAAATACTACTTTACAAATCCATCTTGCGGCCTATTTGGTCATACGGCATACAACTATGGGGAACTGCGAGCAGGTCAAACATTGACATCATCAAACGATTTCAATCGAAAGTGTTGCGCTCTTTGGTAGACGCCCCATGGTTCGTTCCAAATGAGATCATACGACAAGACTTAGGCATTTCAACGATAGAAAAAGAAATACAAGAGTAAGATGTACAGTATTCGCTACTTTAACAAAATAAGTATTTACCCTAACTCGCTGGTCGAGGACCTATTAAACTCTGACGAGGAAGAACCAAGACTTAAACGATTCAAGCCAACAGATCTACCAAACCGTTTCGTATAATGCATAGTGGTGTTAAAGATATTGACTCAGTTTCAAATCAACTAGTATTAGAATAACACACAATTTATATTTTTTTCAAAAGGCAAATAGTTCAGGCGTTAAAGGTTTGTTCCATACTTTTGCCTCACCCTGTATAAAAAGCGTATTTTTTAAACCAAACTAAAATACAATTTTCGATATAAATGTACATATGTATTACGTATCTAAGGGTGCTTTCTTAGTACCGGTACCTGTATTTTAAATTACAGTCTAGTAGAGCAGTTTAAAATGTAAAAGATTATTATGGTTGTAGAATAAAAAATAAAGAGATATCAAAAACAGGTACAACGAATAATGTAGAAAGATTAACAGAGATTTTTAAAAATTGTAAACTTATCAAAAAGATTTCATAAATTAATTTAAATGGGAGTTCCGAGAACAATTAAAATTAATTAAAAAAACAATTAATTAACAATTAAATAAATTCACATTAAAAGGTCATAAAATAAAAAAGGATTAAAATCATATTAACCAAAAAGGTGTTATTTTTATATAACGAAACTTTCCTGTTATAACGATTTTTTGCAAGATTTACCGACCGCCTCATTCAATAGAAGTTTAACTGTATTTTCTTTCACTTCAATAACGAGCCTAAAATCGATATTATGTAATTTTAATAAGTTTATCGCATTTTATAAATAAAACTTTTGGGCGTGTAATTTTTTTAACGGTTTTGTCGATTGTAAACAATTGATAAAATACTTAGGTACACAAAATACCCCCTTCTCTTTGAATTTAATTCGATACCTACATATAAAAGTTATATGTGTGTACACTTATACTTATGTAATAATCAATGTATTAAATATTGAAATTTTCAAAAACACGTATTATTTTTATAATCAGCAACTTCACATAAATTTATCAAATTTGTTTATTAGATGTATAAAAACAACGTATAAAAACATTAAAGCGGCCAAATTGTGTTTTAAGCCCAAAAAGCTTATCGATTTTAATTACCCACATAAAAATTTGACACAACTTGCAACATTTAATAACCGATTGAGCCCCTCGTGCCTATTCATTTTTCCCGTACACGTTTATAGTTGGCTTTTGATGTTTCGACGTTCAACGTTTCGACAAATTTTGCAGCTCCAAAAGCTCTCGCTTCTTATAATTTAAACTGTTACCGTCCTGTAATTGGCAATGTTCGTTATCGAAAAGCTTTGAGTCGCCATTTTAATTACAGCTTGAAAATCATCATCTATTGAAATCTCTCAAATATTTTATAACACACAGAATTGAAGATAATTTGCCCATCGTCGGAGTTACGTTTCATCGCCGTTATTCTAAAATTAAATTTCATTTTCAGTGGCTAATAGTGGTGTCCCTGGCTGTCCTTTACAACGTAATATTCGTGGTCGGACGAGCGGTGTTTTGGGAGCTGAATAATGCCGTGCCGTCACTATGGTGGATACTGGATTATACTTGTGATGCTATCTACATTTTAGATACTCTTATTAGGGCACACGAAGGTAAGGACGTTTTCAAAATAAATTATAGAACAATCAATTTGTGCAATACCGCCAGATCTGGTAGTTTAGAAATGTATATCGCTTACGTTTCAAATTACATACTAAAAAAACGTTCAATCTCTGTCGCAGTAAAATAATACATTTTGCGGAAAGATCGGAATATATCTGTGCGGTTTTCAGTGTTCATTATGTAAAAGCTTTGCGTACTTTAATCAATTAGTGGCCATAAATAGTAGGCGACGGAATTATTTTACAAACCTACATCAGTTTAAATATAAATAAACTGAAGGCCTTTAAATTTGTTATAAAGGGTAAATTACATCTATGATGTGTAGGTGAATATAAATTAACTATAAGAACTAAATTCAGTACCTTAAAGCCTTTAGAAACTGATGAGATTTAATTTGAAACGTAGTCTTTAAAGTAGTTATAATAATATTGTATGTTCCACCCCAACTTTTTCGTAATCGAACAAAAGTTATACATTGCCCGAATTAAATAAATCTAGGTACCTACCTAAATCATTTTTCAAACAAACAATTTCCAGAAACAACTGCGACTTTCATTAAGCAATAAATGAAACTGACAAAACATTCCAATAGAAAGTTTTCGAAACTCAAATAGTTTAAATAGCGCAGGTAAAACTGTCCGCTTAAAACTGTTATATCAGAACAATGTCATATATGGGCGTAGTAAGTAGATAAATATTCGGAAAATATCTAGACGTGCTTTTGTAAATCACAGTATAATTTTTCAGAACTTTCGGTATGACTTATCTGATTTATGAGATATATATATGAGCGTTCGTTAGCCTTTTATTTAAAATCGAAACATATTTCTAGAATGTACATTTTAAAATTACGATAAAAAACAGTAAATCCAATTAATTGAATTATTCAAAAATATAATTAATTAATTTTTTTTAAATAAATTAATCTGTTAGGGGTCCCTCGATTGCTAGGATTTTTGGTGCCCGAAAAATGATACCGTTCTCGGTTTTCGTCATTTTCAGAAAATTGACTTATCTAATATTGTTTCTTTGTATTATAAGCGGTATTTAGAGTTTTGTATTCGGGTTGTTCTATATGATAAAAAACAATTTGGGAGCGGCATCGGCATCGCGGAAAAATAGCCTTACGGGATTTAGCGTTATATAAGCGAGAGCCTTACATTCGATAAAGAAATTCTACTGTCTTGCCTTCCGAATTATACTCCTATAATTTTTATTTTATAGACACTTTTTGTATTTTGATTAACAAAAAAATATATATACCTATATATTTCACGAATCCCATATAAGTATGTGGGTGCTTATGTGCTAGAATCGTCAAATGGAAAGTCCTATTATTATCTACTTGTAAAGGGGTACCGATGAATTAATCGATTTAAATGACGAAATTGAAAAATCGTACATTACATTGGTAATTTTTAAATGTTTCGGAAATGACGAAATTTACTGATTAATAAGTCATACTATTTCAATTACTCCTCAGATGTTATCAACAATTAAAATAAAGACACGCACTTTATCGACGAATAGCACATTCTAGTTTATATTTACATTTACTAGAATCCTTACTTCCTACAAAATGTTCTGGCTGTTCAAATTGAGCTATTAAAAATGCTATTTTTTGAGATTAGTTGATATGGTTGACAAACAAATGTTTAAAAAATACATAGGGACGACCACGTTTCAGTCCACAGTTTTGGCAAAATTTTAGCCCTAGCTGAAACGTTTAAAACAGGTCCGGAACTATTTTTTTATGTGTAACAAAGCAAGCAATGGCGAAATTTGACGTTTCTATCGATTTAAAATTTTCGCAAAATCTCGAAAAAAATACGCAGGTAAATACCTATTATATCTAGTCCGTGGTTTCGACAAAATTTTGGTCCAAGTTGAAACATTTAGTACAACCGTTCCATAACTATTAGAAAAATCAATTTTGTCAATTTAAAATTTTCGCAAAATCTCAAAAGAGCTATCCAAGCGTATAAGTGATTTAGGTCATCAATAAAACTTCGTATTTTTACACTTCTAATAAATTGTAGTCTTTCTTTGCCGTCATATGTGTGCGGTAGAATATGCCACGTTCAAAACATTAAACTAAATATTACAAATATACAACTTAGCAACTTTTTATTGATGATGTGAGTCACTTATACGCTTGGATAGGCCGTAAATACTTATACACATAAATGATTACTTTTTTGGAAATCTTGTGCCAAAGCGTATTCAACTGTGTCATATTCATTACGGAATTTTTGTTGTAAATTAATGAAAATATCGGCTGCAAAATGACAATTATAAATTATTTGTAGAAAAATTTGACAATACCGACCTGTATGAATATGTTGCTCAATATGTTAAATGATTAAACGATTTTTTGCTGAATTTTGTAAAAAGCACAATATTTAACTTTGTTAAATTTGTCATATACGTCGTTTTAATTGTAAGCGTTTTTGCGTTATCGGTTGGCCGAAATGGCGCGGACCAACTTATATAACAGTTTACTAAAAAATGTATCGATGATGTTAGGTTTGTTCGGGCAACAATCTCTGACCGGTTTCCAATTATTTTAACCAATCAGAACTTCAGAATTGCAATTATAAATTTACTCAATATTGCCAAAATCGAAAATTCTGATTGGCCGAAATAATTGGAAACTAGTCGGAAATCGTTGCACGAACAAACCTATTGTACTCGTCAATAGATAATAAACAAGTGGCGATCATATTTAAAATAAGGCACTTAACGCCCGATTTAATATGTTAAATTAGTTTTGGTAGTTTAGGTTTTTTTAATTTTTGTCGTTTTAGAAAGAATACCCATTTATTATGTGACGTACGTATTTATTATGTAATCATACCTGACGCGTAAAATTAATATCTAATATCCGTGTACTGTCTACATACAGGGTATGAAATAAATAAAGAAAGTAAATAAAATAAAGATGAATATGTGAAAATATTTTAAATTATCCACAAAAGTACATTCAGGTTACGGGAGCTCACTTCCAACAATTAAGTAAATACCTATAAATAAAGTATAATTTATTTATTTTTAATTTTTTAGTTAATTTGTTATCATTGGCTTATTTTGTTATTTCTACATTCCTAAATTGTTTATTGTTGTTAAGTAGTATTTTTGTGTTTCTTTTAATAAAGCCATAATGGTAATTTGTCAGATTCCTGTCCCGGGACATCCTGTATTTATTTCTAATTTGTTTTATCGTCTTGTTCTATTATTTTCACCATTAAAAATATCTTAAGAAACGGTAAGTAGATATTATATTAGATAGGTACCTACGTATATTTTAAAACAGATTTTCGAGTACATTTTATAGGAACTTACAATTAGTTACACGCCTGTAAATGCGTTACAAAATGCACTAAATTTTGAAAAGCTAATCGTTATAATTGTATTAATTAATTAAGGAATTAATTAATTAATCTAATAATTAAGGACGAAAGTATAAAACAAAGTCAAGGGCGAAAAAATGATATAGTACCTACCTAATAATTCGTACCATTACAAATAGGCAAGTATTGTTAAAATTTATGAACTAAACAAAGTATGTAATTATTACGTTACGTTAGGTAATTATTAGGTTAATGGTCGTCATCAGTAAGGCAAGCAAACTGTATTTAGCTAATATCCACTTTATTACCGTTTCGAGCACGGCTTGTCATAATTAATATCCTGGTAATTGTTACAATAAACTAAAGGGAAAACCTCATAAACATCGCAGAAGTTTGTATATTTTCCTTAAGAAAATAGACGCGACTCCAATAAAGTTAAATGTCTATGAGATGCCTAACCTTTGTTTGCTAAATTTATTGCATTTGTGTAATGATTGGGTCGTACAAGGTGCTTTCCATACGATTTTAAAACAAACACGGCTGTCACGCGTTCGCAGGTATATAAGTCCCCTGTGCCATCTTGTCCCTGAGCTTTGCACGTAAACGTTACCTGTTGCGTGCATGGAATTCTAGAAAAGCTCTTACGCTCGAAATTGATAAACTATTTTAATGTCAAACGACACGAATCGTATTCGTTCTAACATCATCTTATTAATTGCTTGTCCCATTAAAGAAGATATCGTATTTGCGTGTGTGTTTAATTAATGTCTAATTAGTGTCCTTATTTGTTTTAGATCACTTTGTTTACTCCTACGTATTTTTTAAATGTAATTGGAGTTCTAGAACAAAATTAAAAGCGTCATTTTGTTTGTTCTTGGCAATTAAAATAGAAAGCGAAACATTTAATTTCATATTCATCGAAAAATAATAACTATATCTATGACCCGATACTGGATAATATATATTTTTTGTTATACACTCAAAAAAAAATCCGATGTAACGCGTCCAATGTACGTACATTAACGTACATTAGATAACTCTTAAAAAGTAACGAAAAATTCGTTATTTCGATAAAAATTTTCATTGTAGGTATGAAAGTTATTAGGTAAAAAATTATAAATGATTCGTAAATACAACGATCGTTTTAATTGCATAATTAGGCACTTATTTTCTTCAGTATATTAGTAGTATTAATGAACTTTTCATTACATCAATGATCAAAAAATCAATAACCGGTGTTCATTAATATTATGTACAATATTTTTTTGAGTGTATATATAAACATTCAAAACTCTTTAATAATTTAGTAGGTACTGTAACTAATTAATTTATTCGTGAGTTCATATAATGATTATTATTTGCCCTGATTTGTTAATATAAAGATAATTTTATTGCTGTACTTACTTTTTAAAATTGAGTTTATTAATGCGTGTAGGCGCATTTGCTTATTAATCTCGTCTTAAATAATTCAAGTATTTCTACATACAAGGTGTTCCTAAAATAGGTGGTCAAAGTTTGAGGGCACATAGAAAAAGCCAAACCCATGACGAAAACCTCAATACGTTTTTTTTTTCCTAAAAGGCCCCCTAAGGGAGATAGAGCTTATTAAATTAAAATTATCAAATGCTCAATATTCAATTCAGGGGTGTGTCAAACTGCATAGGGAGTGGGTAAATATCAACCTAATTTTTTTTCAACTTTTGACAGGAAATTATGAAACTTCAAAGTTTTCTACTTAAAAAATGTGCTCTCATCAAATTTCGATAGGACGTACCGTTTTCGAGTAAAATCATTTTGAATATTCCATTACATTAATAGAGAAAAAAAATTAATTTCGAGAAAATCGCTACTATCTTCTTTAAAAAAAATTAAATAGGTACTATTAAACTTTTAACTGTTTATAGAAAGACAGAAAATAATAACCGTGAAATCAGAAAAAAATTAAATAGAATTAATTTTAACATACCCTACAATTTTCATATTTTCTTATATTCGTCAAATAAAAATTCAGAAGGAAAAATTTATAAGAAAATAATAATGATTAAAATAATTATAATAAAAGACTGCTAGTGTCTCAGTTTGATAATTTCTAAAATTAATAAAAACAGTTTTCACTGCATCACAGCATGAGTTCGTTCATGTAATGGAATATTCAAAATGATGTTACTCGAAAACGGTGCGTCCTATCGAAATTTGATAAGAGTGCATTTTTTAGTGGAAAACTTTGAAGTTCTATAGTTTCTTGTCAAAAGTTAAAAAAATTGACATACAAAAAAATTAGGGTGATATTTACCCACTCCCTGTGCTGTTTGACACAGCCCCCAATTGAATATTGCGTGTTTCATAATTTTAATTTAATGAGCATTAAAACAATAGTAAATGTGCCAATTTTCAGGAGATGTTATATATCAAGGTTTAAGAGATATTAAATAAAATCGATTCGAAAACGCACATTAGAAAGGGCTCTATCTCCCTTAGGGAGCGTTTAAAAAAAACATATGGGAATTTTCGTCACGTTTGGCTTGCTCTGCGCGCCCTCATTTTTTGACCATCTACTTTAGGGACACTTTATATAACTCTCTACAAGATGTAAAAACCATGAGAGCCAAGATTAAAGTCAGTATAAAGGTTAAACGCAAATTACATATTAATCGAAATAAATTAAATATAAGTGAATTGAAAAATCTATCAATTCTAGATAAATATAAAGACATTATAAAAAATCAACAGTGCGGCAGGAGATATATCAGCGCATAGCATAGCATAGCATAGCAATTTGGAAAATATACGAAAGCGCTCTAATTGAAACCGCAATAGAAACTAATTGATAGATTGAACTGAAAACACAATAATTAAGTTACCTAAAGAAGGAAAGCAATCCATATGCGAAAACTAGAGGTTAATTACCTTATTCTGTGTAGCAAGCAAAATAACGACAAAGATCATGCTAGAAAGAATTAAAAAAAAACTTATCAACGAGAAATTAAGAAAAAACCAAGTAGAATTTAGACCTAACAGAGCTTGCGTTGATCATATATGTATGGACCTTAAGAATAACATTGGAACAATCACCAGAAATGGATGAAGAAATATTCATAAACTTCATGGATTTTGAAAGGGCATTTGATTCACTGGACAGAAAGACGAATATTCCGAAGTAACGCGAAACTTGATCACAAATCACCTTTTGAGCTTCTTGATGCAATAACAAAATTACTTGTCCATCAGTATTAATAAAAATTGGTGGAAATATGCCAAACTGTCTAGGGAAAGGAATAGTAAAATATAAAACGTCTATAACTATAAGAAAATAAAAACGACCTCGTTTCTCCCTAAAAATTTGGGAGATTTGAAACGCTGCTTTTAAAGTTGTATTACTGATTAATACAGGTGACTTGAAACACGTAATATTTTTGAAAAAGTAAAATAAAGTAATGTTTATAAAAATATCAAAAAATTAGTTTTTTTTTGTCATCGCCGGCTGTTTGTGTCAATGAAATCTGTGAGCGATTTTAAAATGCACGAAACAGACAGGCATAGTAGGCTATATGAAAATACACCTTTATTGTTTCTCATAATTAAGTGAACGCCGGAATATCCCAGATATACCTACCTATGGCCTATCCAAACCTATATGCAATTTACGTCATCAATAAAAAGTTACTAGATTGTTTATTTGTAATTCGGTTTAAAGTTTGGAAAGTGGCGTATTCTATAGATGATTTACTTGCGCACATATTAGATGGTATAAAGAAAGACTACAATTTATTAGAACTGTCAAAATACGAGGTACGAGGTGACAGCACTGTGCGAAACGTCATCATCTAGTAACCTTGTATTGATGACGTAAACATCATATAGGTTTGGATAAGCTATACAAAGGAATATTAATTTTCGTATTTTGACATTTTCGTATTTCGTAGTTGACATTTCGTCGTTCTAAAATCGTTTTTCTTTTTTAAGGTATAACAGAAAGGCGGCAACAATTTTTATACAGATAGATAATTAAATTTCAGTTGAAATCTATAATTTTAATTACGCGTAGGAATGCGGGGGAAACGCTTAATAACAAAAACTCCAAACTTTTTCCACAGTTCGAGATAACGATGGTGAAAGCCGCTAAAGAATATTCCCCAGGTGCTTGGATTTCACCAGTTTAACTACCAAAATAAATTACTCTCTACGGGGAAATAGATACCGCAAATTTATTAGGGAACGGTTTTAAAAACTCCAGTAAAATAAGGACTTGGCATTCTTTTAAATGTATTCCTCCCCGAGAACAGCTTAATACTACATTATTTTTCTTTTATCTTTCGATTCGGATTAACGAACCGTGAAGTTTAAGATATTGTAAGATTTCCGGCACATTTTTTATAATTTTTAGATTGTTAAATAAAAAATAATAAACTATACTAGTTTCTTTTTAATCTAAGCATTTACATAAACAAACTTTTTGTAGTTAATGTAAATGGTGGATAATTAAGTTTTCTTTTTTTTAATAAATTATCTTATGCGGATAAAAAATACCTAAATAAATATAAAAATTAGGTTCGACACATAAGTATTAAAAACATTTTCCTGTGTGATAAAACTGCAAGAAATCTTTAAAATTTGGACATCGCAGCTTTTCAAATCTTTTTGTTATTCAAACTCATTCCCTTAGCTTCCTTTCAACTTTTTCTAAATCAAAAGAATGTACTTATTCTTGCGTGAACGAAAAATTCACAAAGGCCTTCTAACTACTGAATAACGCTTACACAGCATTTATAATTTCAATTTAAAAATTTTGCCTCGAAATGTTTGTTATCCCTAATCAGTGTTTTAGACAATGTCAAACTTCATAAATAATATATTAGCGAAAGTAAAATGGGAAAGCTCTTAAGAGGCGAAAGGGGAGTGTATGAAATGATCATTAAACAAGATGATAAATGTCTTATATGTTTATCGAATTTTAACAGTTTTGGTTGAAATTTGTATCAAATAATAAAAATAAATACGGGCCCCTTTTGTTTTTAAAGAATCTAATTATTCCGTACTGAAAAAAATCACTGTAGTAACACAAAAACAAACGCGCAAACTATTACTTTACACCACCGTGAGCAATATCAAAATGATAACAATCAGCTGGTCCTTTACAAAAAAAAAGAATTAAACTTAAATTTACACTAACCAACCCCAAAATAAAATAAATTAAACGTGCCGATGACATGTTGTCGACAATAAACATAACGAGTACGAGTTTTATCTTGAAAATTAGTGATTTGTGCACTTAACCTGCTTCTTTAGCATTATGAATTTAATTTCAATCGAGCAAGGACAGGGTCGTACTTAAAATTTAAAATGAAATTTTCTCGGAAACTATCAATAAACGACCATATTATGTTGATAAGGAATTTATTTAGACTTATTTTAGTTACACCCCGTATAGACGTTAAAATAAATTGATTATACGTATACTTAATATGCAACTACGTAGACGTTTTAGTTATCTGTAGGTGATTTTGATAATTGGCGCCAACAAGAATTGGTGGAAAGTGTAAAATACATCCCCAAATGTGACATTAGTTAAGTGACCTAAGCGTTACGAAAAAATCTACTGTACAGACAGTCAATTATAAACTTAGTCGCAATAAATGAAAATATTCACAGTAAAGTTAAGGTAAAATTAAAGGTAATGTGGTCGCTGAATTCACTGTTTAAGTTATAGCATATGGTGTTGTTAGACAAGAAAAATGACCCTGGAGCCCAGTTATACTGGATGGATTTTCGTAAAACTTGCTTTATCGAGCTTGTTTAAAAATTACCGCTAATTCGAAAATTCAAAAGTTTTCGATATGTAGATAATATTAAATATTTAGGAATCATCTTGGAAACACGCTTGACGTTTGTACCGCACATCAAAAATCTACTAAACACTTGCAAAAAGGGTATAGACATAATAAAAATCTTAGCGCACCACGAATGGGGAACAAATTAAAAAACTTCACTTACCATACTCAACGCGCTTATCAGATCAAAAATAGTCTACGGAAGCCACACATATGAGTCGGCAAATAAAAACATTAAGAAAACCATTGATACAGTATACAATACTGGACTACGTATACTTACAGGTGCTTATAGAACCAACCCTATCCTCAGTTTATATGCAGAGACAAATCAACTACCTCTGAAATATAGACGTGAAAACCTAATAATAAATTACGCCATGTCAGTACTATCTAAAAAAACACTTAAATTACAGTCTAATAAAAATCTCACAGAACCCTATTGACCTACCAAAACAAACGAAAACCTCATTAAATCCCATTTTCAAAACATTAAGATGCAGGAGAAACGATATTCTAATGAAACTAAATATCAACAATATCACTATTCTACCAAGCCTTCGTTTGGAGTTTCGCCATTAAGAGCGCACAAACATCCCATAAATACAAGTCTCCAACTTACAAACCACAATAAATCTGACACAAACCCTAAAATTTTCCAGTAAATAGTTTCAATCCAGTAATAATATAGAAAAACTACCACGAATATAAATACATTTTCAATTTAGCATTTACAAATACAAATGTGGACATGCGGCATATTGCAAGTATCGATCATAAATAACGAAACGAATACAAGCTCGTCACGCTAACAGCTCTATATCATAGTGCGGAAATTTTCAGTCATTGGAAAGAAGCGCTCAACGCAATAGACCAATAAATACAAGCAACGTAAACATGCCACTTTTAATGACTCCTACAGACTCCTTAATGGCAATTAAATAAACTATACAACAATAACCCGTACATCAGGAAAATCAAAGTAGTAACTAATATAGAAAAAGTCAGACCGGGAAGTCGTCTTCATCTGGATTCCATCCCATTTAGGCATTCAGAAAATGAAAATGTGGACAAAGCAGCAAGACAAGTAGCGGAAAGCACTATAGTAGACGAGAAGAATCCCAACCAGTGACGATATTAAGATCTATATCAAGGGAAAGAATTCAAGACCTCTGGCAAGAGGAGTGGAACAGGAATCCCAATAACCACCTAAATAAAATCAATACCTAAACTGGGCCACTATGGTAGACGCAAGGACAACTACTCAAGCGTAGGAAAGAATCAAAATCTACAAGACTTCCAATAGGACATACACAAGGCGACACACGTAGTACCTGATTGAGGCGAACGGAATAAACCAATCTGCGACGCGTGTGATGTGAGACTAACAGTCGAACATCCTTCTCATTGAATAGGCCCCAAATATTCCTTGAAAGATCAACATAGTTCGGATAAACAGTTTACAACTGCTTGAACTTCTGGATAAACCATCCGACAAAAGTGCTGGATTTTCTTAGGTCGATAAGACTGATTCACCAGATTTAAACGTGTAAAACAAATCATGTCAGTCAATATAATAATAAATATAACCTATGCCTAAACCCAATAGATGGTATGGCATATTAATAAATTAAATTTAAAAAAAAAGTTTTCGAAATTGCCGAATATGAATTTACGGTTAAAAAATTAAAATTAAAAATGTTTGATACAAAATGGCGAATGCGACGTTAAAAACTTTTCGATTAAAAAGCGATTTTCAAAATTAAAGCAAGATTACCAATTAACAAAATGGAACAACGTGCATTTTTTCTTAAGTAGGAAAATCAAAAATGCTAAACATTTCGATAGAAATAATACACGCTTAGAAAAAGCTATCGTATTTTTTAAATAATTTCAGCGTTTCCCTTTAAAATTGATTTTGGCACCGCCACAAACTTACTTTGAAAACGCCGTGGGCTTAAAACAAATTTGTCTTTCAACTATTAATAACAACATATTCTGTTACTGAGGAAATCGTTTAGAAGGAAGTTAAATGGATTTTGTAAATTACCTATCCGTTTAAAATTTTTCATCGAACTCTTCGTACGGTTTATTGTGATTAGTGTTAATCAGTCTGATTTATTTGACAAGCCACATTTTAACCTACGCGATGATTAATAAGTTCGACATTTAACGCGTTTCAATTAAAAACCGCTATTAGAAAATTCTTTTATGACGGAACATTAAATCGAGGACGAAACGTTATTACAAGTGAAATGTAAATGTTGATCTAACAGAAATTTATTTTCTAGGTTATCTGGAACAAGGCCTTCTGGTTGTAGATCCTCAGAAATTAAGGAGAAATTACCTGTCATCGAAGAAATGGAAAACAGATTTGTTGTCGCTACTTCCGACCGACTTGGTGTATTTCTGGTGGCCTCCGTCAGATTGTCAGATTAAGGTGCCGTGTTCGGTAATAGTGAGATTAAATAGGTTGTTCAGACTTCCTAGATTATGGGATTGGTTCGAAAGGACAGAAACGGACACAAACTATCCTAACGTATTTCGAATTTGCAAGGTCGTTTTAGCAATATTAGTACTAATACATTGGAATGCGTGCCTCTATTTTGCTATTAGTTACGCGATCGGATTTGGAACGGATAATTGGGTGTACAACATCGACGGACCTAAAAACGCGTCCCTAACACGTCAATATATTTATAGTTTTTATTGGTCGACGCTAACGCTAACGACAATAGGTGAGACCCCAGTGCCTGAAAACGATGCCGAATACTTATTCGTGGTGGCCGACTTTCTAGCGGGAGTGTTAATTTTCGCGACAATTGTCGGTAATATTGGTTCTATGATTTCGAATATGAATTTAGCTCGAGTGGACTTCCAAAACCGCATGGACGGGGTGAAACAGTATATGGCGTTCAGGAAGGTCGGCCGAGAATTGGAAGCACATGCAAGTCATTCAGACTGGTTCAGCGATACACTTGGCCAGGAGCTTTGAGAATGAAGACATTCGTTGATTGCCTGATAAATTGAAGGCGGAAATTGCTATTAGGGTTCACTTAGATACTCTGAGAAAAGTGAGGATATTTCAAGATTGCGAGCCGGGTTTGCTCGAAGCTCTCGTCCTCAAACTACGTCTGCAGGTACGTACGGCAAATTTAATTTATAGAATACAATAAAGACCGTACGTTCTCTATTGGGCCAGAGTTTTAGATAAAGATTAGACAATGGACGGCTAGTAAACGTAGACATATTGAATACGAAAGCCACGTAGTACGGGATGTTCGGCAGATATAGGAACGAACGTATTTAGGAGTACCTGAGCTCTTAGCGTTGACATTTTATATTTTTTATCTTCGCCGCTTTCGTATCGTTATAGGCTGTTTATCAAATTAATTTGAGTGTTACGTAGACCAAATCGTATTACGGTAAATTGTATTTTTTTCTAACAATAGGGCAATAAGCAAATTACAGGATAATATAACATGTGTATACCGGTATGAAGTGAGCGTTAAGATACATAATGTGTTGATAGGGAATCATTTGTTGTGCAACTCGATTTCGAGACATTAATTTTTTGATTGGTTTGGTCAATGACATCTGTTAAACATATTGGTAATATACATCAAGTCATTGAACAAATATTCATATTTTTACATCGTGTATAAAAATGTCGAATTTTGTACCACAAAGTGATGATTTGCGGAAAGCATTAATTTTGTTTTCATTTGAAGAAAAGTAGCTGCAGAGTCCCATCGAATAGCTTGCCGACGCATATGGTGATCATGCTGTATCAGATATCAAATGCAACAGATGGTTTCAACGGTTAGAGATAATTGACTTTTGATGTGAGAAATGAAGAACGTGGAAGACCACCAAAAAGTTTGAAGACGCCATCGAATTGCAAGCCAAATATTGGATGAAGATGAATACTTTGTAGTTCTAAAATTTGCAAATGGCAACAATGTTAAATGTTGCACCTCAAATTAATTTCTGCACCATGATTTAAAGGCTTATGCGGAAAGATCCAAAAGTGTGGAAAATGGGCCTATCGATGAATATGAACGAAAGACAGATGGATATAACCGAGAACAACACTGTGTGATAATTTTGCTTCAAAGACACGAAAGAAAATCAGTTTTGCATCGAATTGTTACTGGCGAATCGAAAAATGGATTTATTTTAATGAATCCTAAACGGAAAAATCATGGATTAATCCGGACAACCATCAGACATCGACTGTCAAAACCAGATCGATTCCGGCAAGTAAGGCAATGCTCGTGTATTGTGGGATGAAAACGGATGTGAGTGTATCATGAGCTTCTAAAACCTGGTGAAACTGTTAATACTAATCGTTACATGATCAACATAATGATCAATTATGAACCAGGCAATTGATCGAAAAACGACCATGAATGGGCCAGAAGACACGGCATAATAATTTTAGTTATTCATCGCATTCAATGCGCCTTGCACCAATAGCAAAACCGGTTCAGGATACAATCAAAGCACTTGGCTGTGAGCATGCTACCCCACCCGCCGTATTCCCAAGACTTGGTTCAACATTGTTTTCATCGATGGGACACTTCATTGGCTGAACAGCACTTACGATTTACTACGAACGAAGTTGTAAAATTGGGTGTCTAAATATGGTATTGCTTCAAAATTTGACGAACATTTCTATTGGCGTGGTATAGCCACAAATTGCCAGAAAGATGGTCAAAATGTGTGAAAGCAATGGTCAATACTTTGAATAAAAATTTTTTACTTTTTCCCATTCAAAATTAGTGTTTCATTTTCACAAAAAAAACGCTCACTTCATACCGGTATACCTTCAACGATCGACAGAACACCGTCGACATCAAAATCGACCATGTTTACCATTTTTACTTGACGCCAGATCGGAATTTGACTAATTTGTGAAAATATTAAAGCGTTATTTACAGTGAAATAAATCGTTACCATAACAACAAGCACAACAGTCGCCGTAAAAACCTGCAAATAATTTTATTATTTATGTAAATTTTGAATTTTAGTTCGTCAAATATTCTGAAATTTCATAATCTTAATATGTCTTGCACGCAATGATAAAATTGAAACTTATTTTTGCCGACGAAGATAAAACATTGAACAATATACTTTCGATTAAATGACTTAACGAAACTCGTTTGGTTGCCGCAGAACTCGCTCGCCGGCCTCGCTCCGTCAATCGAACTCGTTTCGTTAAACATGCCATAATCGAATTTGTATTGTTAATATCTATTAACTGCTTAATACGTAAAATGGTATTTAATTTGGTTTAACTGGCATTTAGGGTCGATCTTTTCATTTTCCATTTAATTTAATTGACACATATTTGCCATAGAAACGTTTGTTCAGACAATTGTTTCCGTAGTAAAAATTTGTCAATGTAAATTTATTGGGATGTGAAAAAACCGACCCTTAATGTGAAATGTAGCAAATTAGATCAAATAATATGCCGCTTAACATACAATATGTATATAGATAAATAATTATCATTAGATCGAGTAGATTATTTAACGAATTGGAATTTGACATTATAATAGTACATAATATTGTAATAGTTAGAAGTTTCATCGCATTAAGGCCCGATTTTACAATTATGAAATGAACGTTAGATAAGCTATTCAGTGAACAATTTCCATGAAAACTATTCTCTCAAGAAATGTTTCCGTAACAGTTATTCTAAGAATAGCTTATCTGACATTTATCCGGTAATTGTAAAATCGGTCCTAAATGATAAAAATCGTGCAAAATTTTTGACGGACACTATATAACATGTTTTAACGATTTTTGTCAATAGCCAAAATATCCGCTATAAAACTTAAAACAAATAGAGTGAAACAAACAAATTTGGGATCTAGTGACTTGGGGACTGTGGGATATAGTCTATAAAAAATAGATCAGCGCCCTGTTAAGACGTTATTACCATGGAAACATATAAAAATCTCAATTGTGATTATTAGTTGTTAGTTTTTTAACAGGCTTTTAAAAATAACAGATTTTATTTACAGGATTGGTATAGCTCATTCATGTCATATTATGATATTCACGTCATCAATTCAAGATTACTAGATGATGACGTTTCACACAGTACTGTCACATCGTACATCGTATTTTTACAATTCTAATAAATTGTAGTCTTTCTTTACATCATCTAATACGTGCGCAAGTAAATCATCTATAGAATATGTTACTTTCCAAACTTTAAACCAAATTACAAATAAATAATCTAGTAACTTTTTATTGATGACGTGAATATCATATAGGTTTGGATAAGCTACAGGTATAGTTTCTTGTTTCATTATAGTTCGTACATACATACATACGAACGTTATACGACGTTTACAGTTCAACGTTTTTTGATAGAGATGCTCCTATCAACAATATATGCTCGTTTTCTGTTGTCGTTAATTAAAAGTTTTCGATTGACTGAATAAAATTAAACACGATTTCTTGTAACAACGAACATGACATCCAAGGATGTTGTAATTAATATAGTCTCTGGAGTTTATTTAAGCACATATACTCATAAAACTTTTAGAATTATATTAGTCACCCTCAACTGAATAAACTCTCTTGTTATCCAAGCTTTAATGTGCACTACCTATGTTATGTATCAGATTTATTTATAGAGATCCCAGCAACAGAGCAACTTATCATATCTAATTGTAAGACAGTTAATACATTAAACCAATTTTTGAGGAATAGAGGACACGATTTTGAACAAAAAAGATTCTGTAAGTTAGTATCCGATTCTTACAGTTTTTAATGCCAAATATTGGAAAATTTCAACGTTTAGTTTGTTGTTCGTAAAATTTTGCATGTGATCTTTAAATTTTCCATATTGATATTTCACGTCAGATGAAGTTTTGGCAAGATTAGTTTTCCGAATGTGTCGGCGAATTAATTTCATAATATTATTATGATATACATACATGAGAGCAATTAGGCGTTTGTATATAATTTCTCCGAGGATGGGATACACTTTATGAGAAATCAAGATATGGCATGGGCAGGGTTACTAAGTCCCTGAAGTAAGTCTGTTCTCCAGAGGAATCGTGAAAAAGTACTTACTCACTACCCGAGGCGGAATTAAACTGTACACAACGAGCGAGGAATGGGGAAAGTTGGGGAAATCTAGACATTGAACAAACGGACTATGAAAGAAATAGTTAAACTTGCACGTAACCGATGCGTAATAATACAGTACAACCGCGATCGTAAATAATCCGGATGATTGAAAATACGGATTATCCGAATTTATGAAATACATTAGCTTACCGGGCGGCCACAAAACCTCATAAAGGGCCAAGCTTACAACTGCTATGTTTATGAACCGATTGTTTTTAAATTGGGAACATAATTTCAAATTTATTGACGTGTAGAGTCAAACTTCCGGTTTTGACGGAAGTGACACTGTGGCAAAGAAGGCACCCGCCACGGGCTCAACTGGGTTTGAGGCTATTTTTTTTGGCGCTATTTGTGACTTGGGACTGTCTAACGCATGTTAGACAGTTGCCGCAGGCGTTTCATACCCACGTTACGGCGTTGTCGAATCGAAATGAAACTAGACATGCCGCATATCGTTGTATCCGCAATAAAATTTTCTATCGAATGATGCGGCCCATTCGTTTTTCATTTGAAAAATTGACATTTTAATCAAAACCATATTTTTAAAATTTATGGGCGCTCAAATCACTTAATACTAACTTGCTTTGAATAATTATTATTTGAACTGATAACAGAGTGGAGATAGAACAATTGTGCTGGTAAATATAAACATAAGCTTGGCCCGAGCCTCGTGGTCGCCCGGTATAATAAACTCCCAATAAACACACAATGGTTTTATTAACGTTTTTTTTAACTAGTAATCAAACGTTTTATTTTGATTACATACATACTTTAATACAAAGTAAAAATGTCCCGGAGAATAACCAACTATATAACGTTATTAATGAGCAACTAATAAACGAATTATTCGCGTAAGTACCTAACGTATTTTTAACTATAAATGCTTTCGTTAATGTAACGTTGAATCTAAATTCTTTAAAGCGTTATTTTAACGTTTAAATAATACGTTATAAATAACCACGAATATAACGTTTTATTAATTGATTAATATACGTTTTATATATTGATTAATGTAATGCTTTATATATTAATTGATATAACGTTTTATATATTGATTGATATGACGTTTTATATATTGATTACTATAACGTTAAATTAGTATATTTATTTTTTAATTAATTAAATTTAATAACTATATGATATATTAATAATGTGCAAATTCAAATTTATTTATTTCAATATTTCCACAAAATTTGTGCCATTAAAATATTAGTACCAAAATAAAAGACATAAATAAAAGAAATAAATGTAATTAATTAATTTGAACAACTTCTATTTATCAAATGGGTTCCTATAGTTATAATAATAGGTACTTACATATACCTACTTCATCTACGTAATTTTATTTATACCTACAGATACGTTATTGCGTTGTAAGGAACAATATTAAATAGTAAATTTTATATAAGTAGTTATAGTAGGTATTTGAAATAAGAATTAAACATCGTTAAAAACATTTATTTATTTATTTTATAAGCTATAAAAATCGTTGTAATTTAACGTTAAATAAAATGTTAAAATTTAACGTTTGTTCTACGCAAAATTATGAAGTTAATTTAATGTTAAAAAACTATTACTAAATTAAATTACTAAACCGGTAATTTATCAATGAAAAAACAAGGTATTTTTTAATTATATCTATTAACCACCTAGTTACGTTTCTTTAATATGTTTTTGTAACGTTTAAAAATGTACTTAAATAAATAAGCTATAAAAAATCCTTGTAATATAACGTTAAAATAACGTTAGTTAATAAAACGTTAAAATGTAACGTTATGGTTTTGGTTATTTTTATAACGACAAACGTATTTATAACATTAACAACGTATTTTCAACGTTATTTATACCGTGCTGTGTTTACTGGGCTAACATTTGTGCAATTCATCCAGGATTTGTAAGTTTCGAGGATTCATTTGATGAATTAAAATGAATTCCCTCATAACATTCTACTTTTCCAAAACTGGACATTGACGTTAAGTTTGTGATCGATAAAAAACGGATACTAATAACGTAAACGTTTTTTTATTGGAAGTCATCACCCCCATCACCTCCTTTCATTTATTCACGTTTTGAAACATCCTAATGTAGGTATGTCTGTAAAATTGACATCTTTTAGAACCCCTTTTGTGGGTTAAGACGTTCTGCCAGAACTGCTTCGATATAACGAACTGGATCCACCAGACTAGAGTCACGTCTTCGTCTAAATACTAAACCATATTAGCCATAAATCGTTGTTTTTGTATTAAAATTTAATTATTTTATACATATTTTCTTAAATTTCAATAATTTTCGTAAAACCTAATCTGTTGTGATTTTTGATTTATTAAAATACCGCAAAATTGTAGACTATACTCACGATTATCTTTTTTATAGATAAGTGGGTATTATAATTAAATATAAAATACATAAACAATAGTACCTAAAAGAAGCTTATGTTAGCTTATGTTATTTGCCTTGTTTCAAAGGTTTCAGTTGTTTACACATTGTTTACATGTAACTGTATTTTACCTTGTAATACGCGACCCTTCGAAATCTAGCATTTAAAATATTCCAAAGGTTAAAAATTAAAATTAAATTTTACTAACTTAAGTATAATTACTTAACACTTATTAGTTATTTATTACTCCCACATTATTTTGTTGTAGTATTCACTTGTATCAATTTAAAAGTCTAAATCTATCTTACAATCAGCGAGAATGTAACGCATACCCACGCCTAAAACCGCAACGATTAACAATGGCAATTAACAATCCTTTCCTACCCTTTTCTCGTTATCGTCCTATATATCGACGACGAACCATTTTCTGAATTAATTCAATTTAGACAATTTGGATAATACATCGTGAAACTAGACATTAACTTCTAATTAATATTAAGTACCTAGGTATGTACATATGTATACGAAATATCGTGCTCGATTACTTTCCTTTTACTTCATTTACTGCTTGCAGATAATAAAAGAAAAATGAATATAAGCGAGATCAATCGTAAACCTAATATTTAAACGTTAACGACTTCATTGTTGTTGACGTTTTACGTCGTTTCCACTTTTACATCGACGATATATATCACTTCACTAATAAAATTAATATTAAAAATTAGGCCTCGGTCAATCTAAATTGGCCTTATTCGTTCTAATAATAAACTGAAAAAGCGGCAGTCTCCGACAAAGTTACAAGAAAAGTTAATTATATTTTACTTCCCGGCATCTTTTGTTACGTGCACGATTCTATATTAACTCGCACTTTGCCCAACTAACATTTTTTAACAATAATATTTTTTAGATTACTTCCAGTCAATTAATCGCATTTTTTTAAAGTTGTTTTTGATTGCGTCTCGCTTATCAGCGAATATCACTTCTACGGATATTAACTACATTCAATTTTAAACGGTTGGAATAACATAGATCCAACTCGTGTAAATGTTTTTTAACGTCTTCAACTCCATTTCCGGTTACTAAATGGAAATGTCGTCGGATTTATGCAATAAAGTTCTCATCTTGCGGGATGTGAAACGACGATGTTAAAATTGTTATAATTACAATATGTAGATTGATCTACGAATTCTAGAAAATCTATTTTTAATTTAACTAAACTAAAATATAACTTCAAGGCGTGCAAAAAAATTTAATTGTGAGCATAGGTAGATGTACACCGACATTTGTTTCTAAACAACTATAGAGCCTAGTATGGCCTAGAGAGTCAGCCTATCGACTGGCATTCTAGCACACTCACGGCTGCGGGTTCGAATCCCGCTGCAATCATGGAAGTTTGTGAACGTAATACTAACCAAATTTACTAATAAGATTTAGAAATCAATCCCAAAAATAGACGGGTCAATATGCGAGTCTAAAGCCATAAACAGAAAAAAAAAGTATAGAATGAATTAACGAAGCATTTAACAACTTCAAAGCAAATTCTATGTAAAATACGTATCTACCGAAAACAGTAGAGTTCTGTTATGAAAAAGATATCCGGAATACAATGTTGCGTCTGAATGAATTAAATGTAACAAGCGAAAACTTGCCTGCCTTTTATGCTGGTCCCTCATGAACACTTCATTGTCAGCTTTTATCGGTTCAATTTGATTCGATTAGATTAGATTGTTTTAATTTGCATTTCGTTCGAGGTTAGCGTGAACCGGCTTAAAAAAAAACTGTACGTTCAAAACTTCTGAAAAAACTCACAATATAAATAATGCGAGTGATGGTAATATTATGGCAATTTTTGGAAGTGTGTTAGGTTTTTGCGTGATCTACAATAAACAATATAAAAATACATACTTTTAGTAATTTTCTCCAAAAATGTGTACTTATACAACTTTTGTTCTAATTTAGTTTAAATTACAGTGTAAGTCATATCTTACTACGTTGTTTATAACGAAAAGTCGCACATAACGACAAACTATATATAGTTAGGTTGGTTTTCCATGTGAACAACGTAAAAATAGTCCGATTATAGCGACGAGTCGCTTATGACTCAATTTTAGTCGATTTATAATTTTCTAAGGCGTGTATAACGATGCATGAGTGAATCATGGTAATTTCTGGAAATTATTTACTAAAAAAACAAACAAACTAGAATTACCGAGTCATCATGTAAGGGTAATTTAAAATTTATTCAGGGTGTCTCGGGAGGAATTTGCCAAATTTTTAGGGGCGTAAGTAGTTCACTTAAGTAGTTTTAAGCAAATAATGTTATATAAACATAGATCCGATTCGGAAAAGTTGTCGAGTTATGGCATATTTAAAATAATAAAAATCACAAGTTATGTTGATTTAGAAAGGACAGTAACAAAGACCTAACACTATTTAACAATTGTTTCTAAAACTTACTCTTTATAAGTAAGAATATTTTATTTGTCAAATTTGTCACAATGTCATATACTATAATCAAGTTCCCTTTGATGTGAAATATTTTATTGCAATAGAAGATAAAAGTAGGTGTTATACCTTAACAAAGTAAAATTTAATAATGGCCGCGTTCATTCGGGAGCATCGCTGAAGTAGCGGAAAGTAAGCGCTATGTTATATAGTAGCTGCCTACGGCTGAAGGACCTTAAGTTATTGTGATAAACACGTAGTACAACTGATGTCATATGTCAATTATAAATATAAAATAGCGCCAATGAAAGCGCCAAATGTTTTTATTCTTATTTTGTTTTATTTTTCCACTCCAGTTAGGAAAAATTGCACGTTTCCTAATTCAAATATAAAAATGTCCTGAAAATAGTAGATAAAACCGTCGACAAGCAGGTCAAGAGGAATTCCGAATGCACGCTTAAAATGTGATAATAATATGAAGAAAAAAAAACAATTACCTAGTTAAAATTATGTTAATTTTGCATTTTCTGTGATTTATAGTTTTCAATGCTAAAGTAAATTTTAAATGCTTTAGTTATTGCCCGAGTTTCTATTAAAATTGTTACCAAACTTCTGTTTCTTTTAGTAAATGAAATAATAGTCCGCTCAACAATTGCCTGAAAAAAACATATTACTCTATACATTCATCTAGATTTATGAAATTTATTAAATTCCCTGAAATACGTACACAATTTTAATTTGAATTGAATTGAATGCACCTGTTGAAAAAATTGAAAGTTAAATCAAATAATTACTAAAGGTATAGCTTATCCAAACCTATATGATGTTCACGTCATAACAAAAAGTTACTAGATTGTTTCTTTGTAATTCCGTTTAAAATTTGGAAAGTGACATATTCCATAGATGATTTACTTGTGCACATATTAGATGGTATAAAGAAAGACTACAATTTATCAGAAATGTAAAAATACGAGGTACGGGGTGACAACACTGTGTGAAACGTCATCATCTAGTAACCTTGTATTGATGACGTGAACATCATATAGGTTTGAATAAGCTATACGTATATTAATTTAAATTTATTTACCTAGAAAATGTAAACTTTAACTTTGAGAGATGCCTTGATTTATTAATTTGCGTTATAAGCCTTAATTCGATCATTTTTAATAATATCATGCAGATATATTTTTTTAAACTCACCGTTTGTAATGCCGCCGCATTAAAAGAGAACAAATCCTGCCTGTAATATATGAAATAAATTAGTTTACGTATTCCATCTATATTACAGTTATTTAAATAATACTTTAATTCTTCCACGTTCTCCAATAATCCTCGGTAGCCCCAATTGTTATCCATTAACCATTAACTGCTACGGACTAGGCAGTGCCCTCGTGATGTCTCGCGATATCACAACATCATTAATTATGAAATATCTTGGAAACGGCGCGTCTGGTCGGCTTTTACTAAGTGTAACTTTATCATGTAAAATTGAATAACGTTTCAGTTTTTCCAATTGTCACGCCTACAAACCTGACTGCAAAAAAGTTAGTTGTGAACGTTGTGTAACTAATGCCCTCTAATGACCATACGGGAACGTGAGTACCTCCAAACGCCTTAGATATCCGGAAAAGAATTGCATATCCAATTTCAATACGATATCGCTCTTAATTTTGATGCAGTCGAAAAAAATTATTACAAAAAGTAATTTTCGACGTCCTCTGTATCTCGAAAACGGACGACCTTAAGGCAAATATGTATTAAACAAATTCCACTTATTTTTCACTGTTCTATCACTCCTAGAGGTATTTCCATCATTTTCTGAAACATCCTGTATATCTAGTTATTTTATTCTAACATAATATCCTGCAATTTCAAAAATTCTATAAAATTATGATTACGTAGTAATTGAAAAATAAAACACCATTTGTAAGAGAATTTCGAGCAAAAGAATTCCATTCAAATTTAAAATACATATTTTCACAACCACTTCAAGATAATATAATTACATTTTATTGTTTTCTGCGTTAAACGATAAGAAATTTTATGATTTTTAACTACCTAACAGTAAGATAGGTAAGTACCTCGGTACATCTGTTATTACTTACGTCGATAGTTTCGAAAATCACAAGTTCGAGCTTATCAACACAAATTATAAAACAAGCGAACAAAATCATTTTTAATTTGTAAAATGCTAATATTGTTTTAGGTAAGCATATTATAATATCCTCGGCACAAAACATTCTATTTAAAACAATTAAAGTTAATTTTTAAATTTAGAAGACCGTACTTTAATTCAGAAAATTTTAAACATAAAAGGGAACACGCTGCACCAAAAATTTAACATAAGCAACACCTACACCATCGCCGGTTAATGACCGACTGAAATGAATTAATAAAACAAAAATGTGTTCAATTTCGGGTCGATAAGAAAAATGAATACGTAAACATGACTAATAATCGTACTTTGATAGGTTTTCACGTATGAATAATACCTATGGCCTATCTAAACCTATATGCAATTTACGTCAACAATAAAAAGTTACTAGATTGTTTATTTGTAATTCGGTTTAAAGTTTGGAAAGTGACATATTCTATAGATGATTTACCTGCGCACATATTAGATGGCATAAAGAAAGACTACAATTTATTAGAACTGTCAAAATACGAGATACGAGGTGACAGCACTGTGTGAAATGTCATCATCTAGTAACCTTTCATTGATGACGTGTTGCATATAGGTTTGGACGAAGTGTATGTAGTATTATGTAGAGGTACACATTTAACTTTTACTTTATTATTTTGTAGTTCTTGCCCATAATACACATCAAAATAATGCCATAAGTTCCTATAAAGTGTTTTCCTACAGTGCTTTTCTATTGAGATAGCCAGGGGTATAACACCTCTGACTTTTTCCTAAAAAATATCAAAAAAACCTATAACACCATTTTAAAGACCTTAATTTATTACGTAGGTATACCAAAAATTATTAAATACCAACGATAAATAAAAATGTTAGATATTTTAAATCGATGATTTTTTATTTTCAACTCTGGGGGTGAATATTTCAACGGTAGAGAATTTTATAGGAACTTGTGGCATTATTTTAAAATATACTCCCTAGAAATTTTTCACTATTTTCCCTATTTTCCGGATACCCTGTACGTACGATTCTTCAACTTGGCACCCAATTATCTTAGGTCCTGGAGATGTTACCTTTTCTATATTTTTACTGCACCCACTCAGGATCAGATAATATATGTAAATCAACCAAATTGGGGTGAACGAAGTTGCGACCATCCCAACAGTATTCTATTGCAGTTATCTACTTATATGTAATTAATGCGTTATCCTGTAAAAATAAGCAATTATTTTGTCACATTTTGCATCGTACATTAAATAGTATTTATCGTAAGATAACTTTTATAATAAATAAATATAAAGCATTATATAGGCACTTGATAAACTTACTTGACGTTCGTCCAATCAAATAGTTAATTTATACGTGCTTAATAATAAAAATCTTCTAAAACGACAATTTTACTAAAACAAATTCATAAAAATGCCACCAAAAATAATGTTTCGTATAAGACAAAAGTCTTCAAATATAAATTGCGACCAGCTAACGCTAACGCTAACCTTTAAAACGCCATTTTAACTTAAAATAAAGAAATTTTCTACTTTTGATGATTAAACATTCTTCTCGGTTCGATTTACTTAATATCGCATTAAGCGTAACTGTTCAATGTATACACGGCTGCCGTAAAAATTTTAAAAGCTGCATTTATCTACTGAATATTTATTGAAAATTTACTTTAATACCTAGGTCTTTTCCCCTGGCGACTACATATGTAGAAAAGGGGATGTCGGAAAGGAAATGTACATTGTCAAACGGGGTCGTTTACAAGTAGTTGCCGACGATGGAAAAACGGTATTGGCCACCCTTGGAGCGGGTTCCGTATTTGGGGAGGTTAGCGTTTTGGAAATAGCGGGAAATCGTACTGGAAACCGACGAACCGCTAATGTTCGCTCTCTGGGATATTCCGATCTTTTCTGCCTGGCTAAGGACGATCTGTGGGTGGCGTTGGCCGATTACCCCGAGGTGAGTTTTGTTCTTTCATTAACCTAGTAGGTGTATTATTTATCGAACAGTATTTATTAGGCCGTCGTTGCTTGTTTTTGACCCAAGAATATTCAGGCGAAATATTATGCAATCAAGGTGAATCGCTCTGCATAACACACAAGGCGGCTTGACGAAAACGAAACGGACGTGTTTCGGGGCACATCTAATTTTTTTTCGAAAAACGCTCCAACACTTCGATTTTATTTAACAAGGAGAATATCGTTGGTGGCTTATTTTCGTTAATCTTCAACTTTAACCCTAAAGTGAAGGTTGATGTCGCATGGTAAATTAAAAAAAATAGAGTTTTTCGACGTGCGACATGAAAATTCGATACCGAGGTTTGCGCGCGGTTCGGTATTTTTCAAAAAATGTATTTCTTTCGAGAAATATTTAAAAAGGAATTTTTTGACATACGACACGCAAATGCGATACCGAGGCTTGTGCGCAGTCGGATTTTTATTTATCTGACGTACCTTACAAATAAACAATATATGACATACGTCCATAACATTATTTGTGTTACTGATTATAAACGTGCTTTAATCTGCTTAAGATAAGTAATTCACTGTTGTTTTTGGTTATTGGTTTTATTATTAGTGTTGTTGTTAGTTTTATTTTGCTTTTTGCTTTTTGTTATAAGTTCGTTCCGTTATCATATTAGATATTGGCAACTCTACTTCTTAACAGATAAAACAAAATACAATACTGATAAATACAAAAATTCATTTAAAGCATTAAAAGTGTACTTTTACCAGCAGCTAGGTCGTTGAATTTGTCACCGTCGTGTAGATCTCGAATCGCGCTTTCCGGTGGTATATAACTCATGAGTGATTGTTTACGAATTCTATCGATAAATGTTCTTAGTAACAAAACCGACATAAAACATTTGAATGCCCGTAAAAATATTGTACGTCGTTTTCGTGACTTATGCTTGGAACAATATTGTAATACTCGTGGAGTGCTTTTAAATGGTGAATGGTTCATTGTTATCTTCAGTTGGGCCCAGCTCTTATACAAACCCGCAAGGTCCTTTAAAAATGATCTTAAATTCGTGTAATTTATACAATTTACATTCATTTCACATAACATATTCGATTTGTCATAAGTTACTTACGAAATAACCTACAGTCTAATACGTCAATGGGAATTTTGAACTTTTATGATTATAAAACGTTTTATGTGTGTAGTTGAGGACTAAACATTATTATTAGACATAAAGTAAAATATTGCTTTTATTATAGAATCTTATGGGAAATCGGTAATAGTAGTAGAGTCAAATTAGATTTTACTTCGGAACCCGCAAGAACAGAACCGATTTTGATGAATCTTTTTTTTTAATATTTGTTATACTACATAATATGAAATTATAAACATTCCGTAGCGTACTCAAAGTATTTGTATTGCTTAAACAATTATTACAACAATCTACGGGGTGTCCAGGAAATGGTAAAATCTCTCGAAAACGTATAAACCACATCAAAATAATGCCACAAGTTCCTATAAATGTTTTTCATACAACGCTCCCCAATTCGGATATTCACCCTCCAACGTCGAAGAGTACAAATCAATTTTTTTTTTAAATAATATGTTTATTTTTCCTTGAAATTCAATAATTTTTGGTGTACATACGTAATAAATTAAGTTCTTTAAAATGACGAAAATATGTTTTCTGATATCACCTCAGGGGAGCCAGACACGAACAACCCTTAACCTTTCTAACCTCAAAATATTTCGGAACTTTAAGTTCGAAACTTTTAACTACATTTTAGGATTTCCCGGACATTTTAGGATAAAAAGGGTACTCTTGCTTAAATTCGATAAAATGAACCATATTGCAAAAATTCACACTTAAATAATAGAGTATCTAGGATACTCGGTATCTCTTATTCTTTATGTATGATTTTCTCGAATATAGTTCACTTTATCGAAAATACAAGGTACATTTTTTATCCTGAAATGTCTGGGGAATCCGAAAGTGACCTTAAAAATTTATAAATTTAAACCTCTGGAAAAATGTCCAGAACAGATGGAGTCATATGTGATGTCAGTAGGGATAGCCTAGGCTAACCCTGCATCCTGGCTAACCTAAGCTGATATCAAAAAACCTATTTCACCGTTTTAAATGCCAATTACGTACGTATACTAAAAATTATTAAATTCCAAGAAAAATTAAAAATGTTATAATTAAAAAATGATTTTACTCTTCAACTTTGGGGGTGTATCCAGTATCTAGGTAATGGTAGAAAATCTCTCGGTACCTTATACGGCGCTTCCCTGTTGAAATTTTTATTATAAAGAGGGATGACATATTGCTAAAGTTTATTTTGTTTACTTAACTGCAGCCCCGAAATGGAGTTTGATGTCACCCAAAAAAAAAGTAAAAAAATGCAATTTAAAAATTTACTTGCGCACATATTAGATGGCATAAAGAAAGACTACAATTTATTAGAACTGTCAAAATACGAGGTACGAAGTGACAGCACTGTGTGAAACGTTATCATCTAGTAACTTTGTATTGATGACGTGTTGCATATAGGTTTGAACGAAGTGTACCTAGATTAGTATATTACTAAAATTTATTTAAATGAGTTAAAAGTTAGCTAGATCAAATATTAAGTAACTTTTCCAAATTTTTGTTGAATAAAAATTCCTCGCAAGTGCCACGAAAGTTCACAATTTACCTAAACGTCTATTTGCACAAAAAGTTATTAAAAAAGGGTAAAGGGTAAGTAGGTAAACCGAAACACAGGCACACACATAATACACGATAAACACGAAAAATTAATTTATAATGACCGAAAATGTACCATCCACGTTAAAATTATAAATGACACTGAATGCATAAGAATTTTTTTAATCAAGTCAAGTCGTAGCGTTATCTACATAAATATGGCCTATTCAAACCTATATGCAATTCACTTCATCAATAAAAAGTCACTAGATTGTTTATTTGTAATTCGGTTTAAAGTTTGGAAAGTGACATATTCTATAGATGATTTACTTGCGCACGTATTAGATGGTATAAAGAAAGACTACAATTTATTAGAACTGTCAAAGTACGAGGTACGAGGTGACAGCACTGTGTGAAACGTCATAATCTAGTAACCTTTTATTGATGACGTGTTACATATAGGTTTGGACGAAGTGTAGTTACCATGATAAAATTTTCATCAAAATCGGTGTGTACCCCAAAGGGTAACCTTCCTTGTAAGTAAAAATTCACACATGCGTGTAGATTGGACAAATGGAATGGACAAATCGCCGATTTCTGGTCGCGCGCGACCAGACTTATCGCTTAACAACAATAGGTACTTATCTGAGCTAAGCCTGCTTCAATAAATAAACTCCTACGTTTTGAATGTTTTGAAATTAAATTTAATAAAGAAATGTGTTTTGTGAAGGTCAATTATTGAAATATTATATACAGTATGTCCACAACTCGTGAGACTAAAAATATGTGAACTATGGCCTATCCAAACCTATATGCAATTTACGCCATCAAAAAAATGTATTAGATTGTTTATTTGTAATTCAGTTTAAAGTTTGGAAAGTGACATATTCTATAGATGATTTACTTGCGCACATATTAGATGGCTACAAGAAAGACTACAATTTATTAGAACTGTCAAAATACGAGGTACGATATGACAGCACTGAGTGAAACGTCATCATCTAATAACCTTTCATTGATGACGTGTTGCATATAGGTTTGGACGAAGTGTATTAATAGAATTTAATTAATATTTCATTCACTTAAATAAATACTAAGTACTTATACCTATTTATTTACATAGTAGTCGGATTCTTATGTGGGATTATGTTATTATTCAAATTTTGGATTTTTAGATATGTGCTGGTAGATATTAGATTCGTTATATTTTTTCATGATGTGCATACTTTTTCTTTTTGTGTAATTTCTCATTTTTCTATTCATTTTATGAGAAAGACCTTCTCGTTATTTTACATGATACGCACCTACCATATTTTCTATAACACAATGCAAATACACAGTGTGTTATTAAACAGAGTTAAAATTTTTGAGGACATGTAGTATGATCGAAATGAATTAAAAGATCTCGGTATACATGCTGGGCCCGCAAATTAATCGTTTTCGAGATATATAAGGGCGATTTTTTCTTTCGATGGCTTAAAAATAAATAATTGTAGGTATCTGCCCACTAATTTTGTTTGGTTTTTATGAAATTTAGAGCCGCAAAACACACGAAATGCCCTCTTTCCTTATCAGCACCGGATTTACATTTTCTCCGGAAGGAATTTCGAGTCCTATCAAAAAAAAAAAACGAAATACTGCACGAATTGTTTAAAAAAAAACAAACAAAAACGGCGCGTTTAAGCTATCAAAATACTTTATTACCTTGCCATAGTAAACAAGCGCAAAATTTCATATTTTAGGAATGTTTTAGAAAAAGTGAAAAAGAGACAATCGCTCTAATCTCGAAAACGATTGATTTGCGGATTCATACAGAGGCCGATCGTATAGTCATTCGATAGTAGGCATGAAAAACGATCAACGTTTGCAATAAAACCTAAGGCCACATTCCACTTATAGTGCCAGGAAAGGGTAAAGTTACGTGTGCACGTTGATCCTTCAAAAGTGAATAAAATCAGATTTACCTACATTTTATGAGTTGCACAATTCCGAGACTCTCAAAGACTCTTGGTGTGGTGTTGATCTTGTCCGCAGCAACATGGATTCTTGAGATGAGACCTTGATCATAAACATCATGAAGTCCACAGATGTCTCGTGCGCCAACGTTTTTATATGCCCCCAGAATTAAACATCTGGTAAATTCAGTTCCGGGAAGCGCGGGGGCCAAGCCGCAGGTTCACCACGGCCACTCGGTGAAAAAAACCGCATGTCCTTTCGTGCGGTGAGCAGAACACCCTGGAACAAATAAAATGCGGTTATAGGTTCCGTTGCAAATATTGTTCGCTCCTCTTCTTTTGTCGAAAGCGCTTACGATTGCCTCGATGAAGACTTTTTAATTTATTTTGATCGTACTATATGTCCTTAATATTTCCCTTAAATATATTAAAAATATTAGAGTACCTACTTACGTGAATATGATAAACATTTTAAAATTTTAGGCAAGAGCAACGTTAACGGAACGGGGCTGTCAAATATTGAGAAAAGACGGTTTGCTAGACGAAGAAATATTCAGGGGCACTAAAGCGGCTCAAGATTCGATGGTGGACAGCGTGGCACGGTTGGAAAACGCGGTGGAAAATCTACAAACGCGTCTTGCGAGGCTCGTTGCCGAATTTAGCGCCAGCCAGGCTAAACTGAAACAAAGACTTACACGAATCGAACTGAGGTAAGACATTATTCTTAACGTAGGCGCTTATACTGTTCAATTTAGTTAGTGTTCAATAGATAGCAAATGTCATATCGTTGATTTATTTTTTTTAATAAGTTTATGTTTACCGAATAACGAAATATTTAAATACATAAATGGTGCTCGATGGACATTTAAAATCTCCCTTGAACAGTTTTTCTAGTAGTTATATCGAGTTGAAGATTTTTCTAATCAATTCCAATCGTAACTTTCAGTCGTACTTATTTCATTGTTATTTTTAATTAACATTTTAAATATACTGATTTCAAGCAGTTCCATCAAACTTTTTGGCCATAATGGCCCAGTCATATTAGCATTCGTTTGCGTAAAAATTCACAGCCGGTTTGATTTTTGTGTAAGGCTAAATATTGGCATTTTGAGCAACATCTCAAAAGTCTCCATCTGTATTTTTCCGCGTAAAAGGTTCCAATGTAATTTGTAGCTTATAAAATTTGGTACAGAACACGGCGACGCGTTTAAGGCAGAACGGCACAAGCGCCAAATTGTATGAAAATAAGCTGCAGATTACGTTTGAACGATTTTTGCAAAACAATCAATGTTTCGCGAGATATTTGCAAAACACTGTTTGTCGCTCGCCCTTTTGCGCCCTGTAAAAAAACTTGCGCACGTGGTATCGATGGGGGACTTTTGAGAGATTGCTTATAATGTCAATATCTATCCGTATGCAAAAATCCAGCCGTGTGGGAATTTTTACGCAGATCCGTTCTTTTTTTTGTCTAATTTGACTGGGCTATAAAGTACACACTTGCTTTTGATTCATCGCTTTTCGAGTAAATTAAGGCGTAGTTAATGTTACAATCGTACACTTTGCTAATACTGGATTTCATTTTTATTGCACATCGTAACTCAGTGTAATATTTTAGTATTATCTCCGCATACGACACATCTCTGCCAGTTATACGTAGCCTGTAATATGTACAAATTAATGAAACGCCGCTTACAAATTTACGTAGTGTTGACAATACTTTTCAACTATCGTTAAAAAAATCTGGAAGTCGTCGAAATCTCTTTTAATATTGTAGATAGAAAAGAAATAAAAATATGCAAAACATTCATAGATATTTGGTGTAAAATACAATGAAATAAATCAAACAATTTTTAATTTGATTATTTAATAAAATACTGCAAACATCCAAGATCAAAACAAAAAGAACTTGCCTTGTTAAATAGAACCCATAGTTGGCTTTGGACTCATAACTAGCCTAATTGTTCCAGTTATAAGGGATGAAATTTAGTTATTTTTAGCAGTTATTGCTGGAAATAAAGTACGTACAAGTAAATCAACAAATAAAGGTATGAAATTTGTAGAAAATGAAGAAATTATAACAAACTTTGAATATATATATATAATAGCAATATTCTGGATCTCTTTGTACTTTTCATTTCCTGACGACGTAATCTTAACTACACCGTCTCAGTATGCCTCGAGGGTCCTGAACAAATTTTAATTAAGATGGAATTTCACCTTTACCATTACATTTGCTTTAATCTCAAAATAACATCGAGATTTTAATATATAACAGTTTAACGTAAGTACCTTAAATCGAGCTGACATCGACGTACAAAAATAAATACTCGTATGCGGCTCAAGAAAATTTAATATTATTATCGTCTATTTTTTTATTTCATTTTTCACCTACTTTTTAAACGTTAATGTATATTTCTCGTCTAAAATGCATTTCCCGATCGTGCAGCGTAATTGAAAAATTATTATGCGAATCAGGATATTTTATACGAATATAAATCGTGTTTAATCGTCGTATTTAAATCGTGTTCTAGTCACAAAACAAAACAAATAAAATTGCAATTAATTCAATACACGTTGTTTCGCAAGCGCTCGTTAAAAAAGTGTAAATTTTAAATTTCAATAAATACCTAACGCGACTTTTTTCGTTAAAATTGATATCTGCCTAATAAATTTGTCGTAATTGTTTTTTTAATTTAGACCCTGCGTCGAAGTTCCCGATTCCTTAACCGTTCTTTCCGGACGTAGAAGACTTCGTTCGTTCGAAACTAGAAGAAAATCCGCTTCAGATCTCAATACACGTCATAAAACAATGTAATTTTCATTGCGACGATTATTGTCCAGGGACTAAATTTCATTTTGTGTTAGTACTAAATCAAAATTATGTAAGAATTTACTTGTGTTTTATAAATTAATTAAGATTGTACGAGATTTTGTGTGATTAAGAAGAAAAGGCCTTCACCTTGTTTGCGAAATATTTATATGTATACAGGTGCATATTGTAAAATGAATATGGTGATAATGATTGCCATAACAAGCTGCCAAAAGTGATTTATATTATAATTAGTATATCGATTACCTATGTATTAGTATACCTACTATAAATTGTGAATCTTATTCCTTACAAGCTCACAAAAGGATTTTGTCAAAACAATACAGCTCACTTTTGTCACGTAGGTACATAAATTATATCTAGCAATTTATTCAAGATGGTCGAATTGAAACAAAGTTGGATCTAATTATTTTTACGGTTGTTATAAACATATCTATATTGTATATTTTCTTAAGTGTTTAAAACTGTGAAAATATTTTATAAAAAGAGATAAGTGTTTAAAGACGAAATAGTTTTACACCTGTACGAAGCCTTAATGTACTTGTGATAATCATATAAGTCTTTATGTAAGTCGGTTAGTCCTAAGTAAATATATAGTAAAAAGCAGTATGTCGCTCTCATCTGAAATTCTTCTTTTTTTCAATTTACGGTTTAGAAAAAATAATGCATTCAAGACGACTAAAATGTAAGAACGTTGTAATAAAATAAATAATAAATAAAAATATAACAACAGTTCTATCTATAAATTTTAGTCTTGTATTTTCCCAACAATTTAATAAATTATCTAAAAGTTCGAACGTGCCAGGCCGGTAACGCGAACTTCCAATGAATTTTCTCAAAAACAGCGTATTTAATCAAAAATTGCCGAGAGAAATGTTTTATAGATAATTTCATGGCGATTCTAAAACATTTCACTAACGAACTCGGCCTTACTATTCGCGAGGATAATCTTAATACACGGAATCATGTCTACAAGTAGTGACCGACACAAAATGGAAGACCGATATTTTCGTGATCTTGGAGCAACATTGGAAAAAATACAAAGCGACTCCTGCGAGTCCCGTCATTTGGAAGGCCGCAATAACTTTATTTCCTATGCACCAATTTTCTAATTAAAACCTTAAGTCGACGAAATCGACAAAGTATAAGCATAGATATGCTCAAAAACACTACAATGCTTATCGATTATCACGTAAGTAGCTACAGATTCTAATTATTCTCAAAAGAACAACTAAAAAGCATTCGTGCAAACTCGGCATGTCCAAATAAAGTAGTTTCAAGAAAAATGTGAAAAACTATTTACCTACTCGTGAGTGTTGAATTTAAATTTGTGCAATTTATATGAGAAGTAGTGTTATCGCTATACAGTCCAAGCCCCGAGCATTGCCGTTTACGGGCTAGATATGATTCGGAGAACTCATATACCATCTCTGCTCGAGCGCGCTGGAAGAAAATTCCTTTCGCCCGCTCTGAGGATTGCCGATCGTCAGTTTGACAATTTTGTCGTTTGTTATGCGTTACTTATTACTTTTATGTACACTCTTTGTGACGAAGTTGATGAAAGTTTTAACTTTATGCCAATTCCTTTGACAATCTTTGCGATATATCTTGTATCTTAATTCAAGTACATATTAATTATTAATAATAATTAATTAATTAATTAACATTGTAATTACATTTCAAAATATGAATCATGTACGTTTAGTATTTATAAAACTTGTCATACTCCGATTTCGCAAATCCTCGGAGAGTCGGATACGAAATTTAATCGGTCGCGAGCGATGTTAAGGAGTGGGGGTAGTGTTCGAGCGAGAAAGCGGGGAAGCGGCAATCCTCGGGGCGGCAATGCTCGACTGTACAAATTTTTCATTTTTGAAAGAAAAAAGTTTTGTGCGAACGCAGAGGACTTGTCTGGTTTTGTTCGAACAAAAAAATGCGATCGAGGTTCTTCGGTGTTGATTCTTCATAATGAATGTCACTCGTAACTATCAGAAATTGTACCACAGAATCTCAACAACCTTTAGATTACTCTACATACATAGGCATTAGCAACGTTTTCTTACACGCATAATTATTAACTTCACGTGGCGTTGCCGACACGGTAGATATTATAACCCAAAACTGTTATCATATAAATATGTCTACTTATGTAATATTCCACAATGCTAAATGTATTTGGTCACGTCTTGTTTTGTTTGATTAATTTTTTTCAGGTGGACATGTTTGCTTTTGAGCGAATTTGCAATATTTAGACGTAAATTACGATGGGAAGGGTCTGTTTTTCGGCGCTTCCGAGTACATGAATTGATAGAATTGATCAATAACTCTATAAATCCATAAAAAAAAAACAATTTTGTCACAAAAGCGGACATGATGAATTTACATGAACGCTTCTCAAGTGATAGGTATCATCCTAAAACTTGAAGATATTTGCTTTATCGGTATTTGTACCTAATATGTTGTAAAAAAGTGTGAACGCATAAGAAAATTTGGTTTTTCATTAAGTAATTAAGGGAAGCCGTTTAAGTAAATCGTACCAAGTACAACGTCGCCAATGGCTTCAAAAAGTGTGAATTGTGTACCCATCAATGAACAGTGTTTACCGGATGCCGATTTTGTTCGTGCCAGTGCAACTGAAGTTTCACCTCCTGTTCAAACCCTTTTCTGTAGGAGACCAAGCCCCAGTGTCCGAGCAACCAAGTGTCTCACTATCGCCAACTACAAGTGATACCTAACCGTTCTTCCGACGAACCTCCAACTGTCACTGTGTATACAAGATCAATCCTCTACCTGTTCGTCAAACACATGGCAGCAAACGTCATGGGCGAAATACAAAGAAATGTTCTCAGCATATATGTTCAGTTGCGGAAACCGCTGACAAGAGGACCACAGTACTCCTAATAAGACACCATAGCGCCCCGTATGTAACACTATTAAGATGATGACCAAATTCATTTATTATGAAGTTACAGCTGTTCAAAGTTCAAATTGCACAGTATTCCCTTAAATTATGAATTTTTAACGACAAAAAATCTATAAATTTTGGCTTACCTATTACTCTTTATGTTAAATAATGTTGATGTTCCTAAATTTTAAACATAATTGAAGAACAAATCCAACAATTCAAAATAAGTACAGCCGCCGATTGTATTAAAAATATTTTTAAAAATTACTTATTTTGACAATTAAAATTCATTGTTTAGGGCTTCTGTTAAAATCGGTCAACTTGTTCAGCTATTAATAGTTTTCATCTTCATAGTTTTATAGGTATAAACGTCTGTTTTCGTTTTTTCTTAATTAGAAGCCTTTTAAATTTTTGTGTAAACATAGGGACGGTGTTTTATTATGTACAATTTCTTTATTAAGTAATTTTTTTTCGCGTTAAACACAAAAATGGGGCCAAATAAAAAGGGAGCCAATTTATACTCGCCTGAAAACAAAAATTCTCATTATTAATACCAGTCGATTAAACGTCGAAATAGTAGGTAAAATATAAGAGGTGTAATTGTTTTTTTGAATCAAATTTTTAACTAGCTAATCGTGATCTAAGGTTTGAGATTGTAGGAAATGGATTCCGTTATCAGATAGGTTACAATAATTTTATTTCCTATGGAAATTTTTCAAATTTAACTTACAGCTAGGTTACAAAATTTATTGATTGTCGAACAAAATACAAGATAAACATGAAATCAATTTATTTAACCATTTTCACAAACGATGAGTAATAATAATATTAAACTCAGATATTAAGCGTAACAATAGGACAAGGTCCTTATCTGTATACCTCCCTAATGTCATTCTCTAAGCAGTCTTATTGAAAATACCTCTTGGAATATTGAGATTAACCCTGTTACTTTTTAATGTAATGGTCCTAAAAAGTTTTGTCGAATGTTTAGTTGGCACTAATAAAACTGCTTCAGCGAATTGATCTAAATTAATGTGTCATTACTAACAGCTAATTTATACTATTTAATAAACCGAGGAAACAAAAATATTGCTTTATTTTCACACCGACTTGTGTGTAATATGCTATTCAGCGATTCTTTATCGACACACGAAATACGACAAATCTAGAAATGATTAAGATTCTAACTTTTAAAAATTGATCGGCGAATTTTAGCGAAGCGTTACTGTTTAGACAGAATGACATTAATAGGTAACAATTTGATTTTTTGTGAATGATTATTTATTGCTTGAATTTGTCATCTTCTATACCTATAATGTTAGTTTGGAGATTTTGTTGATCACAAAACATTTATAGAGTTTATTGTTAAATATATAAATCCACAGTTGAAATGATAGTACATGAAAGGATTACAAAGTTGCGATAATAAAATTATAAATTTTAAATCGTTACTATTCATTTTTCTGTTAATAAATTATTTTTTCTGAAAATCTTTATTTTTATAAAAGGGTCAAGGTTTTAAACCTTTAAAAAAGTAATTAATACTTTAAAATAATAAAGAATTAAGTTAAAGATTTTCTTGAAATTTCTGGGCCCAAAATTTAATAAAAATTCAGAATAATAAAATTTTAATTAAATTTTAAAATTAAGATGCCCAAATCCTTAAATTTTAAAATCTAACCTTTTTCAAAATTACGAAATTTTAAAACAAAAAAAAGGATTTAATTTCTTTTGAAAATAAAAAAGGTTAGAAAAAATTTATTAATTTCCCTGAAATTTTGTTGGTTTTTGATTAAGCCCTTCCCAATTTTATTTGAAATTGTTTTAACATTCGTTATTACGTAATTTAAATTTGAACAAAAACCAACTAAAAACCTTTTAAAATTTCCAGTTTTTTTAATTTTAAGGAAAATTTTGATATGAGTTTTTTCGTTATCCAAGGATTAAATACTGTCGCCAAATTAAACCCAGAAAAAAACTTACTTTTATTTATATTCAAATTCCATAAATTTAAATTATGAAATCATTAAATTTTGAAAACGTTAAAATAAATTTTTTCATTTAAAAACTAGTTTTCTTTAAAAATTAAAATATAAATTTAATTTTAAAAATAATATTGATTGGAAATACTATAATTTTCATAAATTAAATTAATTAATTTCAATAATACTACAATAAATATAAAATTTATTAATGTTAATTTAAATTGTTTATATCTGCTACTAAATTACAAATGTAAACAAAATTATATTTAATTAATAATGCTTAGCGCCTAATTTCAAGACAAATAATATAAGTATATTCCAAACATAAAATACTTTAATAATTACATTTATCGAATATAATAATAAATTAATTGTTAAATTCCAATAATTGGTATAGTAGTATTATTTTTAAATCTCAATTTATTTAATAAAGAACTTTTATAAAGTAATGAAATTTTATTCATTAAAATATTATTTACAATTTGAAAATAATTTAATTGTAAGGAATTAATATTTTATAACTTAATCAACTCAATTTTATTTAAGCAAATCTATTTATTTATAAGAATTAATTTCAAACTGTTTTAATATTATTTAGATGCTATCGTTGTTTTCAATGCCAATATTACTATATAAATAAAGTTAAAGATTATTAAATAAGTATATGCAACTGTTTAAACAACAAATTTCTTAAAGTAGAATTGAGATTCTTTCAAATAAATAAATTTAAAATTAAGATTTCCATAAAACTTTATTAGAGTATATAATTAATTTTGAAACTGAACTAACAAATTAGTTTGATTTAAAAATTACAATAAGTTGAAAAATTTTACAAATGAATATCTGTTAGAAAATTCTTTGATTTACGTTATAAATTTTTTATTTTAAAATTCTGAATAATTAAACTTTAACTGTGATTTAAACATTAAATATAACTTATTATGTACCTTAATTGTATTTCATATGTTTTAGTTAACAAATTTCTGAACATATGAATTCATGCCGTTGTAAACAAAATTTAAAGTTTTACAATATTGATCCAGTAAAGCAAAACAAGTCTAAAAAAATCTAATTTTCAGTTTCAATTGTGATCTTAAATTTACTTTAATTTGAAGAAATTGTAAATTATATTTCAATTTGAAACTATTGTTTTTAACTATTATTAAATCTTTAATCTATGAATACGATTACTTACAAAACTATATAATATTATTCTATTTTAATTTTTGAACTAATTTAAAATATAAAAATTTAATTTAGTATTTAATCTGAAAACTAAAATCGTTAATTTGAAAATTTATAATCTTACAATATTAAACTTGTAAAAATGAAAATTGTTATAAAATTCCACCTTTAAACCATATAGAATACTAAGCATTTCTAAATTTAATAATACGAATATTTAAACATTAAATAAATAGCATTAAAATCTTAATAAAATATTTAATACCTGTAAACTTCAACTTAGAATAATGACTTAGTTAAATGAAAATATTTAAACTTGTTCAAAAGTAATTTAATTATTCAATTTATTAATGTTACAATTTTACATCATTACTAAGACTTAGTTATAATATACAAATTTTACTTAGATACTTAGATCATTAGTTTAATGATTTTGAACAAGTACTGAAATTGATACTATTTTTTAATGTTTTAACGATTACTCTGTGATAATCGCTAGTAATTGGCACTAATTATAAGTAATTTTACAGTTAGAAATATGTTAACGTAATACATGTAATCACAGATTATATCTGAAGTTTTCCATAGTGAAATTTTGTAGAAATTGTATCTGTATTACGTCACGTAATTTTGTAATTATATTCATTAACGTCTCAAAATATCAATATACTGATTAAAAATTATGATTCAGTAACTAATTCAATCAATATTTTATAAATATTCTAATAACGATAATTATCGATTCAGATTAAGCATATTATTATCACGATTAATTTAACAAATCTGTTAACCTTCTAGAACTAAATTATCTTAGTACTGTCTTAAATTTTTACGTTTATTAAACTAGTTGAAGTTATTTTTCGTAACTATTAGACATTGAATTTATGAACGTCTATGCATAGATTCATTTACAATCGTGTCTAATCAATTTTAAAATTTTAAAATTATTAATTACGCGTCTCAAATTGAATATAATATTCATTAATATTTAAAATCTTTAATATAAATAATTTTAAAACTACCATGTACGTACAAAACTAAAATTACTTGTATTTGTACTTCTGAATTCTTTACAAGTAAAGTTAATATTATTTTGAAACTGTATTTGTAAGCATATAACATTTAATTGAACTTGATTAAAATTATTTGTAATATGTATCTGTATTTATTCTATAATTTAAAATTTAAATATTGCATTTCTTGAATCCTAAAGTTTTAATTGACTAATACTTTAATATGTAATCTTATTAAATTGAATCTTTATATTTATCTATTATGATGTTTTCATATTATACGTAAAATTTAGATAAATATTATAATTAATCGTATTGTAAATAGCAAACTGACAATATCATTTACGTAAATTGAATCGTTTAAGGTTACATTTATTACAGAAGACTTGTAAAAGATTAACGACTTTTAACTCTCAGTCATCTTAACTGAGTTTACAATCTTGAACTTTTGTAAGTACACATTACTGTAATATCTAATTTATTAAGTAACTTTAATAATATTCTAATTAATATTTGAATTTGCTAATATTGAAGGTATGTTATCTTAAGAAAAGTCCAATTGATTACTAGATTCGACTTTCAATATTCATATTCGCTTATATGATCATTAACTGTTTAATAGTTAAATTAATTAAATTGATAATACGGATTTTCAGTCGACTACGTCGAGACTTGTCGTAATTAGACAATTAATTGAAATAGATTACTATTAAATGATGATGACCTGTTTAACAAATACTAACTATCGTTATCAATTAACTAGATTATGAACATCGTAGATAGATGTCTGAATAAATTAAATTATTAGTAAATTAAGTTGTTATACATTCAAAATATGAACCGTTAATATGTAATTAGTAAATTCTTGAATTAAATATCTTCTATTTAATATTACAATTGAAACCTTAGTACGAAGTTTGATACAGTAAATTCTTATTTACGAATATCATATAGATAATGCTGTAATTACATTTTACAACTAACTAAAATGATTTATACGAACTTACGGTTTAACTAATTCTAAACAAGTCATTTAAAATAAACTTGAATTTAAAATTACAGCTAGAGTTATGAATATATAGTTTTTAACTGACATTTGTTTAAATATCTTCAATTAAACAATTTATGTAATATATATATAAATATTAATACTAACGCATTAATTTTGTTAATAGTAATTATGTTAAAGTACGTAATGAACCAGTATAACATAGTAACGTTGAACATACATTAACTTCGAAAGATATCGATTAAACGATTGAATAATACAATCGGAAGTAACGATCGACTTAAACTCGAAAAGTTCAAAAAATTACATGTCAATAGTCGATCAGTTCAATGATAGTCAACTTAAATCGTAAGTTTAATATCGCATAAATTCGTAAGATCTTATATACATTAAATATAGTTGCGAAACAGTTGAACGATCGACTTTAGTTTTACCAAGAATTTAGTAATATTGATTCTAGAATAGTTAGTTACATATCTCAGACATTTAATTGACGAATAGTGTTTCATTACTAGGATTTACGAATATTGAATTATTGAATGTATCAATTAATTTTATATACGTATTGATACAATTAATTAAATCAGTCTTAAAGCTTTGAATAGAAATCGATTTCTACTTTATCAATTATGCTAAATTTAATGATTGTAGCATGATAATCATAAATATTACGACTGCATAGAAGTATAGTTATTTTCACAATGAGGTTGTCAAATTTTACTTGAAAATGAATTACTGTACATCATATAGATATAAATTAGTTAGCAGTTACTTCATATTACATTCACATCTTACGGATAGATTTTAAAGTAGTACTATTCGATACACTACATCGATACTAGATTTATGACTTGCATCACTTTAAGGGCGTTACTTAGAATGCTGTAGTAATCATTATTAGACACTATACTTTTAAACTTACGTTTAATAATAATTGTACAGTTATACTTTATGTTAATTTGAAAAGTTGTCGTTTTAGTAATATCTAATAGTACTATTGGTATAACTACGTTAAAATTTATACATTTATAAATATCTATTCACATTGATAGTAAACGTATTACGAATATTAATTAATGGTTAATAACGTTTATTAACGTAATTAAGTGAACTTAAATTCAGAATAATAAATAATTAATTTCGATATATATCTTGATCGTCAGAATTTACGTTATAGATCTGCTTACTGTGTAAAATGAACAACAGTAGTAATATGTTACTTACCATGTAATTAATTCCACGTATGACAACTTAATTATAATCGTCAATAATTATTTGTACATAAGATTAATTAGAAAGTTTTAAAATTCGACATTTTAACTATATATTCAAATTCTAGATCAAATCTAGCTATTGAATATATGATTACTGTAAATATTTAATATCCATTATTAATCCGATTCAAGTTCTCAGTGATTTTCATAATTAACACTTATTAATAGACGATTTAATAAATCTAAGTAAATGGTAATATAATATAAAAAAATTCAACAATTGAAAAACGTTTGATTTCAGAACTTAATGAATTCATACTAATCTTTCAATAACTAAAGCTTTATGATATGACTCAATATGCGTACAATTTGTAATCTAATTTATGTGATTATTTAATAATAATATATTAATTTATAATTTTGTAATAAATATTTTAATGTATAACATTTAAAATTACGTATAACATTTGACTTTACGTACACAGTTTTTCTCACGAGTCAGATTCAAGCTTATAGTCAACTAAGTAATTTCTAATAAACTTAAACATTACTTAAATACTAAACATTTAATATCAGTCATGTTTATTAAATAGACTTTTAAGGCACTAAACTATAAATAATAAAAACATCATCATAACAGTACTAATATACAATTGCAAAGATTAAATATAGGTTGAATTACAGTAGATCTTTATTATCATAATATCAACTAACATTAATCTATAATGTTACAATTAATTATTAATTCGAAGATGAAAATTGCAGTATCGTTATATACATTTATTCAATCCATTATTAATCAATGTCGATATAATATTTTAATTTATAAATATGTTCAGTATCTTCTTTCAAGAGATTCTTATTAACATGAACGTACATATACACATATATAACGAACTATCAGGCCTGAATTTGTATACCATATAAATAACTAAAGTTTCTAACAATAGATCTAATCGACGCAAATCTATACGACTAATCGTAATAATCATATTACGTATCAATTTATATCAATCTTATGTAAAATATTAATTTTACGATTACAAATAATCAGGATAATATCAACAACATTGAATATTAATTTTGAATCTTTTAATATCTCGTATAATACTTCAAAACTGTCAGATTAATGTGTATATATTAAATACAGTAAATTGATGATTAAATTCGTTAATTATAACGTACGATTGAATTTCTCATGATTATGTCATTAATCAGTGAATGATAAGTGATAACAATCATCGTATCGCTATAACGTAATAATGATAATTATGATCATTGATATATATATCGTTATTTACTTTCTATTCCTAAACTATCATAATTTGTTTAAAAGATTAATGTGTTCAATGCTTTAGATGACATTGTATTCGTATAATAGACATTACGAATTCCAAGTAATTTATAACATTACGTTAATTGTAAATTCTTGAATAACATTTGTAAACTCGAAGTTAATAGCGACATTATTACAACTCGTACATGAAGTATCCATTTTAGCAATTGAAATTCGATGATTACTCAACTCAAGATGGCATAAATCAAAAACGATTTACTTGATCACTAGCAAACTTCCATATCAAAAATGTTTACAATTCAGGATCAAAGGTATGCAATGTTATAGACGAATCTCAATTTCTGAAAGAAAGAAATGACCGCCCAAAATCTTTCTTAATGAATAGCCAATTGTGCGAAGTAATCAAATTTGGATTCATATTTCATTCCATATTATTTACAACTACTGTATGTTTACTTCAGCGAAAATTGATAATCGAAAAGATCGATTTTGGAATTACAATTGAAAACGTTACAAATAAAATCTTCGATGTTCAAATGTATAGTTTCTAATGTCTTTCGTTAATCATCAAATTACTACGTTTTAATGCAATCGATAAATCTACGACTATTTCATTTGTATCGAATTGCATTAGTTACAATTTCACAATCAGTCTCTGAATTAATTCGTACATAAATGTGTTGTCTCAAAAATTAGTACAAGTTACTACAGTTCGTGTTGAATTCATAAAAGTGCATTAAGTAGTTCGCATTTCGATCTGGCGATCTGCAAGTTCCAATCTTATCAAAGTCCTTGTCAAGACTTGAGAAGATCTTATCAATCGTGCAGAAGTTCCAAAGCTGAGTTCTTGTCACTAACGTTCAAGTCAAGAAGATTAACGGAAGTGTCAATTCCGAATCTACAAGATTTCTCACTCGCAATTCGAAAACTTCCATAACATCTTGATGTATAGTATGACATCTTAGAATCGATTAATACACCAATCGATTTTTAACTAGCGAAGTTGTTAACATGTTAATCGATACGTAATATCTCAATTCTGAATAGAATAAAGTTAGAAACAGATTTCGCAAACTTACAAGTTACATTGAGATTTTAAGATACATGTTATAATTCCATTATCGAATTAATTCGCAGTAATGTCGCCAATTCGTACTGACGCTTGATTTAAATTGTAGCTTAATGTCATCGATCCAAGATTAGTGAATCGTTCGTGTACTTCGTGTCGTATGCGCTATCGAATGTACTCTTCAGTGGCCGTAGTTTAGAATTGACGTGTAATGTATCACAGAATTCGGACAATATGCTTCCGATGAAATTATGCAACATTCTAAATGTGCCATGTGCCATCAGTAAGTGTAGTGGACCACGTGTACATCTTAGGAATATCCAATTGCACTTGGAATTACTTGCCATATCGCATTACAATATGCTGACGAATGATCATGAATGTCCATCGAACGCAAATCACGACGTTTTGTTGAATCAATTGAATTCAGCTAATTTCTCTTAAACTTCTAGTCATGAAAGCCGTCAATGTTTCAATTATTGCGATTTGAATCATCATGATTTTCGAAATTACAATATTTGTCGATAAAGTCCGCAGTTTCAATTTGTCCTAAAGTTTTACTCTATGCTATAACTCGGACATTTTGGTCAGTTGAATCTGCTCATCGAGAACATCTCAAGTGCAATTGACAGCGAAATACGAATTTACAATAGATTTCAGATACGATCTTGTCAAATCTCAATACTTTCAACCGTTTAATCAACGTCATATCATCCAATCGACGAATTTAACGCTCATGTAATACTTAATCTTTAATGTATTATCATGTAATCCAATACACAGACCTTGTACACATTAAATTAACTTTACACATTTAACATTTACTATAGTAATCAAGTAACATTTACATATTATATTAACATATAATTTCATATACTCGTGATCATACATAATCATATTTGGAAACAGTTAAACGACATATCATGAAATTTAAAACTTCGATAATTTGTACTAACATACAATGTATCAAATGCTTGCATTTAAATGACACTGATCGTATTTAAATTCTGCACCAATTTATTATTAATCTCAAATTGTGTAAAGTTAAAATTCTTGAACGCATTTCGCATTTAATTTAAATATTGAGTTCATTTCAAATATTTACAATTTAGCAATAATAATAAAGTTTACAATTTAACATACTTATGATTACATAATCAGATTCTTTTAATCGTGCTACATCGTAAATTAATTAAATTGTCAATATGCAATTTTACAAATTTTCTGCACATCAACTTAACAATTTGACATTTCTAACATAGTTTACTTATTTTAACAATTTCGATATATTACTACAAGTTTATAAAGAAACTATATTAAGCCATTTTCAACATATACTACTGTTAATTATATTTGTCAACGAACATTTCTAAACAATTACTTAAACATAGGTTATAATTAATTAATTTAAGCATTTAACATCATTTATATGTATTCAGTATAAGACGATTATTTTAAATCGTTCACATAGTTATAAGACTTATAAATCTTTTGCAATGTGCAAAATAACGATTTCAACATTTTTACAACGACTATTCATAAGTTCATATGTAAGTTATACAGAATGAATTAAGAATTCAGTTTATACCTCACATTTATTAAACATCTAATTCTATGAATTTAAAACAAATTTAGATTTTTTTGAAATTTCGAAGCGATTATTCAAAATTAGTAGTTATTTTCTATTTAAGAACTATCTGCATTCTATAGATCTAAAGATTTTCTAAATTAATTAGATTCGTCTCATATATATGTATAGCGAATTTATTAGTAAATCAGTTATTTAATAAGATTCGTAAATTATTATAAACATCAATATGGACTAATTTCATGTCAATATTAAGAAATACGATATTATTAGATTATTAAGTAGATCTATTTAATATATTTACAATAGTTATAATGTAAATTAGACATATTAGTACAAATACTGATTCAACATGTAATAAGAACGTATTAAAGATTAGTTTATATTCGAGCACATATGTATTTAATAGGCAAGCGATTATAGTATAGTATATATACAGATTACAATCAAATATTTTTCAATAGATACATATATACATTAAGTATTATACCAATTCGTATAAGTCGATATAATATCAAGTTGTTTTATACATTACAATTAAATATAGTTGCAGTTATAGTCTTACAATTATATGTTTAATTTAGATATACGTATTTGTTTTGTTAGCGAATGTAATGTTAGATTACGCAGTCAATGTCGTAAAATTTCTGACATATGTTTGCATACAATTCAGATTCAATTGCAATAGTAAGATTTTACAACCTAAATTTTTAATGATATAATTCTATTTGATACTATACGCTGATTACATGAGATTTAATGATTAGACTATTATTAGTTAGGCATCATACGTTTACGGTTGTTTCATAATATATCAGTTTTACGTAGAAATTCAATATAAATAATGGATTATTGTAATTTCAATTAGAATATCTCTGTTACATAGTTGAATTGACGATGATTAATTTGAATATTAGGATATTATATTTGGAATCGATTTTAATTCGTTGTTACTGTTAGATAAATATTATATATAGTTTAATCGTAATTATAATGGATTATAATTCTGATAGACATTATATTTGGACTCATAATTAACATTATCTCGATGAATAGTTGCAAATCTAGAATTATTTCTGAATAATTCTTTTGTATTAATTAAAATTTAAATTGCTATATAATTAAAATATATCGTCATTTACGAACTGCGTTCAATAAAACTAGTTTGATCGACATCAAATCAATGCTTTGTCATACAATGAACAATAATCGTGGGCTCTAATTTGTGCTAATTTCGTCCAACTTTGAAAAATGTTACAATCAAGCAATTTGGACAATACATTATATTGTGGAAATGGCATGGTCTATTAGGCATTTCCTGTAAAAATCAATTAAGCAGAACTACGAATAAGCTATTGAGCTTTACGGGCGAAAACAAACTTACAGATGTACGTTTGCCTATCGATCTTGAGACATCTAATGAATGATTACAAATGGACACATTAACACTTGTATGACATAATCATTGTAGCATTCTAAGATTCAAAAGGCTGTAAAGTATATAAGTGGATTAATGAAGCACTGAAAAGAACATTGACATTGAAATATATGTACTATATGAACCGGTTGTAATTTCTTAATCGATGGGTAATGCAACAACGAACGAAAGGGCTATCTTATTACAGAAATGCTGTTTAATTCAACAAAAGTATGTTGTCGATTTTTGCGTAAAATATTTAATAAAATTCGAACGCGTCAAATGAACAAATGACGCGCGTGAAGTTTTTAAATCGGCATCGCACGTGTCATATTCTTTGATGACGATGATGATAATGATGAACGGACGAAGATTGGGCTGTGTAACTTTAAAATATACAACACAGTTAATTATAGGTACCTACGAGAAATGAACTGGACATTTAATTTCAAATTTAATGGAAAACGTGAGACGTAGGATAAGTTGTAGTGTGCATGTAGATTTACATAAGTACATGATGCTCCGATGCTCTTTTCATATTCAAAACAATAATTAAACAGGTGCTAGGAACCGGATCCGAAATGGGCCTTGAGGATAATTAATTCCTATTCTCTATCTTCCTTTGTGGGTCAGAATTTCATCGCAATAGATCTTATGATGGTATATGCATTTGAAATGTTTTGTAAGGAGAGTATGTTGAGAATTGTCGAAACAAATTTGACTTGGACGATAGTCATGGAACAAGTGTACGAACGTAAAACTTATTAGTAGAAGGATATCATCCAAACAATTTGGTAACGATCGAGTTTCAGATATCTATATATTCGTAAATCATTTTCGACTTAAAATGACATCCCTAGTCATGGGACGCCCTTTATAAAAATCAAATAAATACCAAATATGTTGGTAGGTATGTATTTTGAAAATACATTCCTTTTGAATGCACTTCGTACAAACATGCATGTATTTGTAGGTATAATTTGTATGTAACCGCGTCAAATACTAAATCTTAGTTGGATTTCCACACAACCAACTGCGCTACGATTATGTCACGGCGATTAGAATCGCCTACGGAGACGTACGTACGATATATAAGCAACATACCGCTGGCCGACTCGAGGTCGCCCCAAAATAAACAGCATTTCCGGCACGGAACCGCGACGTGACAGGTTATATGGAAATACAGCTTCGAATATCGACACTTTATCTTTTCATTTCTATATTGTGGATCATCTAACTTGCAAAGTTGCCCGAGGAGCCGTGTGGTCTAGAGAATCGGCTTGTCGACAGGCCTTCTAGCACACTCGCGTCTGTGGGTTCGAATCCCGCTGCAACCATATAGACGTTTGTGAACGTAATACTAACCCAGATTTACTTACAAGATTTAAAAAATCAATTCCAAAAATAGAGACTGACTAATTGACGAGTCCAAAGTCATAAACATAAAAAAACAATGTCTGTAGCACCGTGCTTCGAATGCTTTTCTAGCCGTCTTCTCACGTTTGTGGCTATCGTCCAAGATTCGCAGCAGTGAAGTGTTTTTAAATGTTTTTACTTAAATAAATACTAACAATAAGTAAATCAAATACTGAATACAAACAATACTTCCCACCTTCCTTACAATTAGAATATTTTCGTAAAAATTTACATTTTGAATTTTAATATTTAGTTTTTTGAATAAAATAAAATAAAATTTACGAATTTTATTCTAACAAAACACACTTTATTGTACACGCGAAGCTGAATTATTGATAAAAGTACAAAAGACCCATATACATCAAACGAAACAATATCCGTAAGGGCTTTTTGCAGTTCACCTTTAATAAGGTCCCTTTCCCGTAATAAATTCTTCAATTCTTTGTGCATTTGTTAAGAAATAAGGCAATACAACCTTACATTATTTTATGGATTATCATTGTCACGGCAAAAATATTAAACTTGGAGGAAGACATTTATCATTCCTTTTCTAACTTATTACGCTCGAGTTTTCAAACGTTTTCTATATATTAATATACTCGTATCTTATTTGAATTTGAGGAAATTACAGTCGCGCATTCAAAAATTGGAAATCGGAATTCAAATAGTTCGTTGCCATTAATAACCCATTTGCCTAAATATATCGATCAAATTAACGGTATCCGAGGGCATATCTCTAATAATAAATAGGGTGGAAATTGATAGTAGAGCTGATTACATGAATGCACGTCGTCGTGTGGGCTCCGCTACATACCAAAGGCAATTAATTTTAATGATTTTCAAAACGCACCTACCCCCTCTCAAATACAAGACGTAAATAGGTATATTTTTAAAGGCCTGTCTCGAATACATCTACATATGTATCTACATATTTCACGTTTTCAAATACCTATTACATTAAAAAAAACCGACACAAACAAGAAATCGATGAAAATTCTACGGGGCTTTCTCTCCGTTTTTCTTCTATTAAGAAACCGGAATTTTTCAGCTACAAAACAAAGAACCGGCGTTGTCGTGCGAGAAGAGTTTGAAGAAACATTACTTCCTCGGATCTTCCGTTTTACGTTGTATGATGAACGGCCCTTTGAGAACATTGGACTGTTAAACGAAAAGAGATAGTTTTCATGGATGATGTATAATAACGTAAAGGCCGAAAGCTTTTCGGTTACCGTATTCCGCAAACGATCAAAACACAATAACAACAGTTCCTGATTAATTAAACTGAAACATGAGATTAACGTAAAACCGGATATTAGATTAATTTGTTACAATAATTACTGTTAGTTGAAGTGTATTCGATTAACTGATAAATTTCAGATAGAGTAGTTTCTTGCTATTGTTATCACCGAGTTATTTAGATTAGCGAATGTTAATGCAGCAACATAAAAGATAACGAACCAGTTTGTAATTTTCCTATACATTTGACTAATCGACGCTTTACAACTTTGGATAATTAAACAATTAATATTATAAAAGAAATGTAGTTTTCTATTTGGGTAAATAGTCGATTGACGTAAGAAATCCAAGGTTAGATATATATCCAGCAAGGGACATTTATGTTAATATTCCCCTAAAGCGGAACAGATAACCTTATACGCACATGGTTTTCAAAAATAAAATAACTCACGACCCACAAGAATAGTTATAATAATAGCAGATGATTAAAAATAGGTGCTTTCTAATTATATCCAAATCACGGATTCGAATCCGACTAACGTAAAATCTAAAATTATACACTTCCGTGACAATACCATGTTTTTCACGTTCAAGATTCCTATCTGGAAGTTAAAATTACTTTAATTGAAGCAAGCAGTGATATATATATATATATATATATATATATATATATATATATATATATATATATATTTTATATAAACTATTAAATTTGTTTGATAAATTGTTTTAAACGAAATAATGAATTATATGTAAAATATATTAAATACTACATAAGTTTTTCTGTTAAATAAACGAAATTGTGAATAATTCGAAAATTATGTACATATTTTTTAGTTTAATTCAATATTTTATTCGGGATCAAATAGCCTTTAAATTGCTCTTACATTAGAATCAAATAAGTGATATGATACACTTTGCATTTATTAAACTAGCAATGCCTTAGTAAGTTATAAGAAACAAATCTTTACTTGAATAATGGATTAACTGTGTCACCAATAGTTTTATTGTCAATACAATAATTCATTTGCTACAAATCACAAAAATTGCTTTAAGTTAAGGAGGTAGTTCAATAGAGCTTGTTAAACACTGCCGCTAGTGGCGGCAGCGTAACTTATCATACATTTCAATGGATGCAATGATAGTGACGTAATGGTTGCCGAAAGCAACCCGATTTTAACGGTGATAATTGAACTTTTCCTTGCGCGCTCTCGCACACCCAAGTTTTCTACTGTAAGGGTAGGTTCCAGAATATTAAATGAAGTTAAAAACTTAAACCTCTGAAAATTTTCGGGGTTAAAAAGGTTAAGGAGTTATGCGCTCCTCGCTCCCTTAAAGTGTCGTCAAAAAACGATTTGCATCATTTTAAAGGCCTTCGTTTATTACGTATGTATATCGAAAATTATTAAATTCGAACAGATAATAAAAATGTTATTTAAAAAATTTCAATTTTGAGGGCGAATATATTTCGACAGGAAATTGTCGTAGGAACTTGAAGCTTCATATTGACGTGTCCTATACAGTCCCCGGAAGATTAACACTCACGTCTCGTTGCCATGTGACGTATAAACGCGCAAAGAAAAATTAACCCTTTTATTCTTTTTCGCATTTCGTATAATAGGTATTTCACACGTTTCGTTTCATGGGAAATACGTCTAATCATTAGCCGATGACGTACCAAAAAGGGTCATCGGCTTTTCTACCACCTACTATATAAACAATAACTAGTTTAATTACCTTCTTAAAAAAATAAAGACATAAAAAGTAAATATATAATGATAACGTGTTTATGTTTTCTTTTAAATATACTACTTTTCAGTGTAGGTAATGGTAAAATGATCGATAAAACATTTCGAAAATAACTGACTACATTAGAATATAAAAAGTTTACTGTATTTACTTTTACACGAATTCCACCTCAAACCTGGCACGCACTAATGATCGAAACTTCATAGTTGTAATTACGGTTATCTGACGACCGTTCGATTTCAACAACCACAACAAATTAAGAGTGATAGGTTCAAAACGCACAATTAAACACGAGAACGCGATTACACATACTTGCAATTCTAGGGAAAACGAAATAAAATAAGAACTGACCTGAATTAGAAACGAACCTCGGTCATTTAGATGTGGTAGAAATTTGGTTAAATGTTAATTTGTTGCCGATTATTTTTGTAAGTAAATGTAGCGCCCTTCAGAACGACAGATAACAAGATTTATATCGTTAAGATTGATTGAAGAAAGTGAGCGTTATATCATGTACCCTTAGATTATAATAAGTTTGACACCAAAGTGAAACCACGCACAAAATGAACCAAAACCGATTTTAATTAATCCAGAGCGTTGCCCTTTCCAGCGACTGCGTTTGAATAGAACAAAGCCTTTGATATTGTAGGCCATATCCTACCCCAGTCTGCGCCGCAGGGTGCTTGATTAAGATTACTTTTGACTCGCACAACAGTTAACCACCATTCATTGAACGCAACTAAAGTTTCTTGCAAACTAATAATTAGGTTAAGTTTGTTCACCGAATTACCCACATTTGTAATTGGTAAGTAATTTAATTTCAAATCAGATTCATAAATTTTGAAAGATCGCAAATAAAACGAGGTAAAAATTATTTCTAGTTGTTTCAATTGTAGAAAACTGTTTTCAGTTTCTTTTATTATCTACTTTACGTCTAAAAATGAATTTTCTTCTGATTTTCTCAAAAAAATAAATAAATAAAACGGTGCAACGAACTTAAGCAAATATTATTCATATAACTTATTCATATACCACCTAGAATTTCCTAATCCATTCTGTTATAGAAACAAATTCTAATAAGTTGATCTAGTGATAATGATCTTAAATTTTTGAGCAATTCTTTAAATTCATGCAGGCGGACGTAAAAAGTCCAAAAAAAAACTTCCCCAGTTGTAAGCGGTGGGAAATTGTGCGTTTTTTGTTTTTTAATTATCTACCTGCATTAGTTTTTCTTATAATTCTCATAAGAAAAGAAAATCAATATTAAACCTCTTATAGATACTTATCGCCACATATCCGATGTTAAAGACACCGAATACTGATTATGTAAAAATTACAAATTTTAAAGATCGTTTACTTATAAAATAAATAATAAATTAAATACTCTTGTTGCAAAAACCTTCCTCAAAAATCAATTAAAATTAAAATTATCTATCTATACCTATTTAAAATACTTACAAATAAAAAGTAATTTCGTTTAACAAAAACCTACCAACCGTTCCAAACCTACGAAAGTGACTACGTTGTTCTCTGCGTTTTTGAAATGTCAAACGCAAAATAACATTGTTTTGAAAACAAACTTTTGAACTATTATTTTTAATTTTAATCTTGTTTAGTAACCAATTTTTTGTCGATTTTATCGATTCGATTTTATTTTTATAAAATTTTATATAAAAAAATTGTTTTCTTAAAGCATCCATCAATTATAGTACTCATTAATTACCTAAGAGTTGATTTAAACTATCTACAATACTTTATACTGTTGCATTTTTGACTTATCTGTCTGTTAATCTTTTTTTCTGGTTGCTGATCGTGAGCTTTTTGGATTTTGTGCGGTTCGGAACAATAAAACGTTAAATATTAAATTTATTTAAAGAATTTATGTAAATCGTCTGCAGTGATGTAACAGCTAGATATATAATGAAAAACGAATTTTCCATTTTAGACGTAAGAATTTTGGTCGAGGCGCCGGCCAAGATCAAAAACACGGCGTGAACATTTTTCCAAAACACTCGACACGTTTTTCCTGCGAGTTGTACGCAACATTTTGTAAAATTCCCTTCGATGAAGTGATTACTCACTTATATTTCTTGTAATGGAAAACTTGTAAAGTAAAATTTATCAATTTCTGAAAGCGTTTTGTTGGTCTCTTTTTCATTGTTTCTATTTTTCTACTCTAATGTAGTTAGGAAAATTGCACTTTTCCTAACTCATGGGAGTATTCGGCCGGGAAAGCGCCGTCTTAACAATAAACCAGCGGTTCAATTGAACCCCTAGTTTATTCGCGCTTTTTTATTTTATTTTTATAGTTGACGTGTGATATCAGTTGTACTACGTGTTTATCACAATAGGTTAAGGTCGTTCGGTTGTAGTCGGCCAGTATAACGCAGCACCTACTCTCCGCTGTTTCATCGATGAGTCCGATTGAATGCGCTCATTGAAAAGTGATGGAATTCCTTACCGAATTTTACAAAATTATTTTTCCTTTGTTTTCCCAACTGTGGAACGAGCCCAGCTCGTCCCGGTTGAAGTTCTAAAAAGATGTATTTAAAATAATTTTGAAAACATAAGTAATTGGGTGGATACGTATAATGCCAAAAAATCGTAAATTGATTTTTACATTCAATATACAGAGAAACTGCGTGTAATTATAACCATGTCAAAATTAAATTGTAGGGCATCCCGCTTAAACATTCATGTAACTTATTAAATTATCTGTGAATAAATACATTCTTGCTGTATTTTAATTTATCTAACCCAAGTCTTGAAAACCCTTAAATAATGTACTAGTTTGATAAGAAACTTCCCATTCTTTTACCGAAACGTGTAATGCATCATATAGAATAAGCTGCTTAAATTTGTCAATTTCCTTTAAAACGTTTAGGCAATTCATAATATCGAGTTATTTCTAACTTTTACGGTAAAATAATATTAATCTTGAAAAACCTATAACTTTGGTTTATAAAAAAAAATAAACACATGTGTATTGAAGATAAGTTTTAACTGCTTAACTATTTATTTTGTTTTAATTGAAGGAATCGATGGTTCTAAAAATGTCGGCACATTTTAATTAAAAATAGATCTTACGTTAAAAAAAAAGAAGTATCCACCCACTTAACGTAAAAAGTAACTAAACTTGTTAAAGTAAAAAATGTGAAGCTCCATAAATAAGTAGGTAAGTACGCGAGGTGTCGCATCGATTATCATCGCGTAAAGTTTTCGAATATAACAATAAACGAAAATGAACATCTCTGAAAATATCGAAGAAACGGGACAAGAAAAATAAAACATACGGAAAATGTAAACCAACACCAACCATTCGGAAGAAAACGAATAAGCAGAATTCGAGGTTCCAGAATTAGCCTATTCGGCATCTCATCGATTTTCAACGTTTAAAAATGTTTAAGCGCTAATAGAATTCGGTAAAAGAAAACGTTATTGTCCTTTCAAGAAACGAATTAAAGTGTGACGAGAAGTTTGTTTCCGCAACGTTTAGGGTCCTTTCGTTTTTATGACGTTCATTCGACAGATGCGTTTGTTTTACATTTTCCATACCGAACAGTTTACTTTACGTTAGAGATTATCGAATTCGCTGGTCGTCGGTATTTAATTTTGAAATTGAGACGCAATAAAAATACATTTCTAGCTACTTATTCGACATAAATTTCATTAAACGTGGCACGTGTCCGCTTAAAAATTCGCTTTGATAGATAAACGTATTTCTCGACAACTTGGGAAGTATTTCAGGATATTTATGTGCTTCACGTTAACGGGCAACTGAAAATATATAAATCATCCACTAGGACATATAAGAAGAAAATATATAGGTATCGCGAGTTTACGACTTCAGGATATGTAAATATTTGCGATCGATAGCTGTATTTCCACCTGTCGTTAAAGGACGTGTTTAAAGCAAAGTTCGTTTTCAGCGATACCACTTCGGGATAATGAGTCCGTGTACTGAATTCGAATACGTTTCCTAATTTGAATCTGTTCTTCGAAACTTCCGGCCCCACACCTACAGGCGCACACGTTTACGTTGAAAATGTTACTGTTTATATTTTCGTTTAACGACGACATCTTGTTAAAACTTTATTGAACCCCGAGGAACGATTCCTGTTTAGTTATTGCAGTCTTCCCTCTTTACTTTAAAAAAAAAGTTGATATCCCATCAAGATTAAAGGGACCTAATTGGAAATAAGATCGACGTTTTATACTGACAATTTTAAATACTTATCGACATTTTGCTAGTTCCAAATTATGTAGGTGTATGAGGAACATATTACATTTAAATTTTTGTTTTTTTCCGTGATATCCACGATTGAATTGGAAGGCTGACTTTAGAATATTACAAATAAAATAATTAGAACGTCTTTCGAAGACATATCGATGCGATTTTAACGTCTGCTGTTCGCTTTTCCTCCAAGGAAGATCTTGTTAAACATTGATTGGGCCTCAAGAAATAATGTTATTTATCTGTAGATTCTTTTTTAAGTGGTCGTATAAACAATTACACGTATATGTTACGTGCCAAGCTAGAAATTATACATTTCGCACACTGCACGGTGATTTTTTTACGAAGTGTAAATTATTGGTACGACAGTTCTTGTACAAAGTCGGGAATAAACATTTTCAAAGCACCTATGAGTTTCACAGTTCCTAGTTGGCTATTCTGTAGTCTCTATTCCGCCAAATTACTGTAAATATTTAAATCTATCGTCAGTTTATTAAATCCGTAACTTCGTAGGTGTTTGTCACGGAAGCGTAAAAAAGCCACATTTTTAAATTTTAATTTCTATTAAATTGCGAGTTTAAGTAACTATACATAAGATGGAATCACAAAGTGGTAGTAACTTAATGAAAAATTCAATGAAAACGAGGAATTTCAAAAATAACTAAAAACGTTTGGTTATTATACACGAAAACTAAGGAGATTAACCTTTCTTTCAACTTTAACCTACTTTTTATGGGTGTAGGTAACATTTTTATCGTAACAATTTGTAATAAATTATTAATTTAATAATAATAATAATTTAATAATAAATTATTGATTTTAAATTGAATTGTTTTGTTGGTGTTTAAGAAACTATATTTACGTGGTATACATATGTATGTGTTCCGTTAACGCCCCAGTTAATTGTTCCTTTTCGAGCTTTCCCGATTCCTAAAGCCCACGAGAGAACCTCGAGCCGTACAAGTCGAAACTACGTCAATAAAATAATTAAGCCTTAATAACGATCTATTAAAAACGAACACTTTTTTAACGAACGCAACGTAACGTTTCTTAACTATGTACTTTTTAATCGTCGAGGCGACGCACAATCGAACGGTGCAAATTAAAAAAAAAAAAAAAGAAAATAGGCAATAAAAGTCTAATTTTTACACCTACCAAAGTTAACAATTTCAATGCACACAAGTATTTTTACACTACTAGCGTTTGTCGAATTACATTTTTGGAAGCGTTAATTAATTGCTTTAATATACAAAAACAACATTATAGAACAAATACGGTAAACAAATTAAAACAATAATTCGAGAATATTAATTTCGCAGTCGCTTTTACAGCTCGATTTTATTATCAATTATTTCCCGAGCAGGTGTTTCGATGTAAATAAATAGTTGTTATGATATGAAACCGGCCAGTGATTGCGTTTTTATTATTTTTTAACCGTAAATGGGCGTCATTACGTGCAACATAAAATAACTCGGCACACCATATTCAAGGATACGTGATGGGTTGCCTAAGCATTAATCATTTACTATATCTCATCCAAACAACAAGAGTTTACTAGATGATGACGTTTCATATAGTGCCGTCACCTCGTAACTCGTATTTTGACAGTTCTAATAAATTTTAGTCATTCTTTATATCATCTAATATGTGCGCAAGTAAATCATCTATAGAATATGACACTTTAAACCGAATTACAAATAAACAATCTAGTAACTTTTTTCTTGATGATGTGAATTGCAAATAGGTTTGGATAAGCTATACTAAGTTAATTTTCTTTCAAATATATCTATTTAATTGATAATATTAAAACGAGTTCGAATTGAATCTTGGGTTTCGTTTTCATTAATCACAGGCACAGCGGGCTCCTAAATTAATGACACCCCACTCGAGTCGGTAAGGGTTGACTTATCGCCTCGAGTGGGGTGTCAAAATTAAAGCAGCTGACTGTACAGGTGCACTATACATTTTTTTTTCAGTTTTCTCCCTCGTATTTCCCCTTTAATAATAATTCAGTTTTTAATTTTATTTATTAATATGAGCTAATTGTATCAAAATGCTTTATATAACTTTATCGGCAGATTACTTTAGGATTAAATCATACCCGTCCCTTGAAACTACAGTAAATTGTTAGACATTTCTGTTGTTCTTTGTGCATAAAATGAATAACAGTTGTGAACTTCGATAAGTCGACAGCCACAATTATTCGAACCCCTTTATGAATTACCAAAAATTTCGTATACCTATTATAGAAATAAAAAGTTCTGTAGGCCGAGTTTGACAGCTTATAACTCAAAAACGTCTTAAAGATGCTAATACAGAAACAAGCAGCAAAATCCGATAGTTTTCGTGAAATACCTTACAAAATCTCCAAAACGGCTTTACGTACAAAACTGCAATTTTCACTGTGCAACGTCGAATAGTGGATGAATCCTAATAAAAATTTTATACAATTTTGTCCCCCATCGTTTTTAAGATGTATAAACTTTCAAACTCAGCCGCCAGAACATTTTACTAGGATTGTAATCAGTTAAATTTGATTAGTAGAATCTTTAATAACTCGCATTTCTCTTCATTTCGAATTCGAGTAATCCAGTTTCCACTGTAATAATGAGGTATAAAAATTAAACTAATTGTAAAACGGTCGATTTTTAACAAGCGAAAATTGAATAAAAAGAAGAAAACGATGTTGGAATGCTAGTTATTCGTTCTATCACGGTTTACTGTCGCTGTTTTTACTTAAATGGATAAAATGTTGTATCCGATTACCTTTTTAATAATATAAACATTTTAGCGCCCCGTTTATCTTTGTAATCAACTATAAGGACAACATTAAAATATAACCAAACTTTTCCCATTTACGTTACATCCCCTTCTAAGTAGGTACATAATTTCTCTTATTCCTCCAGCAACTTCGTTATTTTAATTGAGAAAGTTTTAAACATACGTAAACTTCAAAGACATTTTATAGTGAAATCGGGAAGAATTTTTACGTTGCACAAAACTCGAGATAAAGTTATCTAACAAAACGTATCCGATTTCTCCTACAAACTTCAAATCAAATAAGGAACGGATGGATCCTAATTGTTAAGACGAATCCCTTTTACAGAATTCTGGAGATGTTGCGGGAGAAGGAACGAACGAAAGCTTGTCCCTTATAAATCTCCTTTCCTTAAAGAACCACGCCAACGAGACGAAGGAAATTTAAATCTGGAATAAAAGTTGAAGTTCTACTTTCCGAGACGATCCATTATTTCAACGATAACGTGACAAGCCCTATACAGAAAAAAGATGATCGAAGCGCCGGAATTTGTATTACATATAAAAGAAATTTCTATACGGAAAAATTACGAAAACGTGTCACAATAATCAATCATCGGTCGATTTGTTACCGAAATCATATGTAATATATGTTCGTTTTCGGTAATACCTACCAATCAGGTTTAAAATCAAAGCAGCGCAATTATTTTCGAATTTTTAAATTTCCTCCGTGAAACTTGATTGTAAGTAAAGGGTGTTACAATAAGACGGATCGACGTTAAACGTTAATTAAAATTCGGTGGTGTACAAAATTGAAGATTTCTTTAATGAAACATGTTATTTGATCCATTACAATTAAGTGTGAAAGATAATGTCCGCCACGACTTCGGCGACACACGTTGATCCGCTTATCGAATTTTTTTATAACATCTCGGCATAATTGCTCCTCAATCTCATCGATGTGCCGTGAAATCTCGTCTTTGAGTTGCTGGATGGTGGTTGGCTTGTTGGCATAGACTTTACTCTTCAGATGGCCCCAAAGAAAGAATTCTAACGGTGTCGAATCGCAAGATCTCGGTGGCCAATTGACTTCGCTGCATCGGGAGATTATGCGCCCGGGAAACTTCTCATGCAGTAGAGCCATTGTGGCGTGGGCTGTGTGGCATGTGGCGCCATCTTGTTGAATCATCCAATATTGGCCACACACGTTGTTTAACATTGCGCGGTAGCGCTCGCCATTCACTGTGACCGAATTCCCAGCATCATTTTCAAAGAAAAATGGTCCAATGATTCCTCCAGCACAAAAAGCGCACCACACGGTGACTTTTTGTGGATGCATTGGCGTTTCGACAATTGCCCTTGGATTTTCATCGGCCCATATTCTGCAATTCTGCTTGTTGACGTAGCCATCGAGATGGAAATGGGCTTCGTCACCGAAGAAGATTTTGGTGGAAAATTCGTTATTCACTTGTCTTTGTTCGTGTATCCAATCGGCAAATGTACGGCGCTCGAAATGGTCCGTCGTTTTAAGTTCTTGCGTTAATTGAATTTTGTACGCGTGCAACGACAGATCTTTCGTCAATATCCGATGCAAAGTGGCCGTGGACAAGTGCAATTCCTGTGCTCGATGTCGAATAGAGGTGTTTGGGCTCTCGGCCACATTCTCCCTCACGGCAGCAATGCCACAGGCCCAGTTTCTTGGAATTTCTTCACAATTTTGCCAATAGCACTCTCGGTTGGTCGATTATGCGGGCCGAAAAAATCACGAAGAGCGCGAAATGCACTTTTGTTCGAACGTCCATATTCGTAATAGGCTTCAATAACTTTAACACGTTCTTCGATGCTCAACTTTTCCACGATTCAATTTGTAAACGACCGAAGATGTCAAAACAAAAAACAATTGACGTTTAAGCTCCATTCACATTTAACATCTGTCCAAACTTTTGTAACACCCTTTACCTATGTACATAAATAGATACTCACCGACCATCTTTATGTAAACGGCATTTTGATCGGACGTATCGATAGTCACTCCCTCGGCATTCTGGAAAGAAAAGTAATTATAAAAAAAATTGGCAAAACAATTAAAGCGTTTCACATATTTTCGGATACCTAACGTATAAATTCAATTCAATAATAATTTTGCCACCGTTAACGACTATCGTGAAAATGTTCAGGAAAGCGCTCGCGAATTGTAAATGATCGCTAATGCCTTCGAAGAGTTTGTTCTGAATTATAATCACGTACGCGTCCGTGCGTAATGTCATCAGAATGCATCCCTTTGCCCTGACGTTTTTTAAATTACCGTTTAAAAAACGACAAGGTGAACGCATTTTATTAATAATAAACGTTAAGTTTAATAACCTTCATTTATTTATATGGTACGCCTCTACATAATTATGCATTACGTAAAGTTGATACATACAAATTAAGGAAATAGCTTTGGAAATTGCTACAAAATCTAATGGCGAGAACGTGCAAGTTTTCCTCGTTTAATGTGGCATAAACACGAAACGCGTTAATTTCAAAATTGAATTCTAGAAATAGAACACAATTATTTCAATTTTGCGCGAGTTTCTTTTTCTCAATCTGGAGGATAAAAGAAAAAAAAACATTTTTTTTCCGACGCGCGTTTCTTTCCTTTTTAAAGCTCGTCGAGATTTACTGCAGTTCAGTGTAGACAACGTTCGACGAAATAATATAATAAAAGACGCATAAAGCGTAACTACTGTTATTAAAATAATTTTTCAACATCAACTCATCGTTTATCATCGTATTACGTCAACTCGACGCGATTTTAATAAAAATTTTACCTCACCATCTCAGACTTTGATCACATTTGGCACATAGGTAGCCTAAAATAGGTATCTATAGGTATATCAACCCATTTTGAAATGCGACTATGTAAAGTTTTTAAAAAAAGAAACAAAAATTAAGGAGGTGGTACAAGTACCATTTCATAACACTCTTTCTGGCCTTTTTTACGATATGCAACACAAAGTTTCTTTTGAAAATTTTAAAACGAAAACTTTGAAATTTTCACTTTGATTTTGTTTCGACATTATTTCAACGACGATCCCATTATCATCTCACTTTTTTAAACTTCGTAAATCGTTTAACAGTAGTACGAACTAATTTCCAGATTTTTTTTTGAAAAGTTTCGAAGGCGCACTTTTTCTTCAAAATTCAAAATTAAAGTTTTCACTTTTCTAATTTGCAAAAGAAACTTTCGCTTCGGCTCCTGTTGCGTTGCATGTCACGAGAAAGGTCAGAAAAAATACTATAAAACGGCACTTGTCCCACCCCTCCAACTTAATTAGATCTGTCATGGCAATTTAAAAAATATGTCGGTGATGCAATTTTTAGGTTTTTTTTAGAAACTTCACATATTTTAATAAAATTATATATTTTTCTTAGTTTATATGGAGACTATCTCTGTGCCAAATTCGATCGAAATCTAGGATGGTGAGGTTAAATTAAAATTTTCGATTTTTAAAGCCATTTCTGTTTATATATTAGGTTTATAAATTATTATTTATAGTTAGGCGAACAATTTATAGGTCTAATTTAAGAAACAAGAGACGATAAAAGTGATATAACACGACTATCTAACTAATGGGAACATCGAGACTAATAAACGATGTCAAATAACTACATCGATAGACCACCTAGGTATTTATTTAGGAGAGCGCACTATAGATAGTAGTAGTAGTATTTATTACTGATCAACAAGATCACAGTTCAAATTAGTTCTATTCAAATAGGTATAACAGATACTCCTATCCTAATGATTCACAAAAGTCACGAACAGTATTAAATTAACTTGATTTTTGATTATCGAATGTAGTGGTTATAACACTAGGGTCAAGGTCGATTTAAAATAGCGTCCGTCCTACAAATTCTTGTTTATGTTTATGTTTCGTATACAATAGCTATTTGTGTAGCGAGTTGTAAAAAGTAGGAGGTGTTTTACGCGCAAGTCGTGAAAATTTTTCATCGAGACAAGTCGAGTTGGTATGTAATACACATTCCCACGCGTTGCACACAAAGATTTTTCTACAACCATTAAAAGTGTTATAAATGATATAAGTTTCGTGTTTTTTTTTATATCTGCTTAATTAAAACTGAACTTTACGACTTTACGTAGGTAGCAGCGCATCATATTGGTTTGGTCGATCTCCAATTAATCGAGTTCGCCACTCGACGCTAACGTTCTATATCAATGCACAATATTAATGTTATTTTCAATAGATACAGATTTCTCATTTTTCTGTTATTACAGTCGGCGGAGGAAATACAATTTGAGATAAATCGAGACTTATTATTAGTTAGGCAATTACAGTACGTTTACGTCGTGTTCAACAAATATAGTCGTTGATAATATTTTAACGAAAATTCGTAATAAAATAATGGGATTTATTCGCAATTTTCTACGTAGGGGAAAAGTTGCCTATGTTGGACCGGCACCTAAATTGGACCATTTACGATTTTCGTATAATGCAATGCGACAGTGCAATCAATCTGAGAATTGATTTTATATTGCTCTCGCGCGTTGTAATATTTTATACATATTAAATAAATATTGAATATTAATATTGAATATAATAATATATTGGTCCGATTTAGGAACCTTAGCGGTTCAAATTAAGAAACTAGTTGCCCGTATCGAACCGTTTGCAAAATCTGCTTTTTATTTATCCTGACACAAAATGTTACTACGTTGGGCCATTAAATTTGTGCCCTTATATCCGTCAAAGTCCCCAACAAACCACGCATAAAATTTTGTAACAATCAATCGAATAGTTTTGTGGCAAAACAATGGAATTCTGATGGTGGTCCAATATAGGCAACTTTCGGTCGCCTTTGACGGTCATTTTTATTTCCGCGTTGGTACAAAAATTATGTCGGAAAATTTAAGGGCATGCACTACCGACCAAAAAGAACAAATAAGTCTTAATTAATATGGGTCCGAAAACGAACCGTTACGCAGATGTAGCGTTTTTGCGCTGTACTTTACCGCGCGATCAATGAAGAACAAAAATACCTATCATGAACTTTTTGCTTGGGGACACTTAAACACTTTAGTTTATGGCACTTACAACATGCAGAAAGTGCCCGTCAAAGTATTACATTGAATCCTGGAATTTTTCAAAAGGCGTGCAATTCGTTGAAAGAAAGAGGAACATTCCTCTTTCGAAATGAAAGAGGAACATGTGGACCATATCATGTAACACTTAATTGAAACCGGTCTGTTTTTTTTTCATTAATCGTGCGGTAAAGTGCAACAACGCAAAAACGCTACAGATATCTGCGAAACGATTGGTTTTCGGACCTATGGTAATTAAGACTTTGTGCCCTTTAAGTCAGTGCCCTTAAATTTTCTGACATCTTTTTCAACACCCTATACGTAAATACGAAAATTGCCTAGAAACATTTTCATGGTAAATGATTCCTTTTGGTGTAAAACTAGGTATTTGTTTTAAACGAGACATTTACATTGTGAACATGAATACATGCAAAGATAACTAATTATTAGGGGGACTGGAAAGTAATGTTGTTTCTGCGCATGTCGATATTTGATTGTCATTTGTCAGCTCATTGTGTATCTCGAAGGCGTGCCAAAATCATTTTAAGGTTATTGTGACTTGTTCACTTCTAAATAATTCAATATTAAACTTTTTTTTGCAATTTGGGGTGAAATGGCCAGCCAAATACCAGAAGAACATATCCGGCATCGTATGCTTTTTGAGTTTCGCAAGGGTAGTAACGCAACAGTTGCGACTAAAAACATTTGCGATGTTTATCCAAGTGCATTAGACGTTCGTAAATGCCAAAGATGGTTTTCCAAGTTCAGATCCGGTAATTTTGACCTCTCTGACTCCTATCGATCAGGAAGACCAACAGCATTAGACAACGACATGCTAAGAGCAGAAGTGGAACCAAATCCATGTCAAACAGTCGAGGAACTGTCAAACACCCTTAACCAACCTTGGTCGACCATCCAGGAACATTTACAGCAGATTGGAAAAATAAGCAGAGCAGGTGTTTGGGTCCCCCATAATCTGTCCGAAGAGAACAAAGCCAACCGATCCATCACATGCAACGTATTGCTTCAACGGCACCACACAGAACCGTTTTTTGATCGTTTGATCGCTGGAGACGAAAAATGGGTCTATATGATAATCCAAAACGCAAAAGGCAGTGGTTCTCTCCAAATGAATCACCACAAAGTACTGCGAAACCGGGTTTACATTCAAAAAGGCGCTTCTGCGTGTTTGGTGGAGTATTCGCGGAATTGTTCACTTTGAAGTGCTGAAACCTGGACAAACTGTTAATGCAGACTTTTATTGTGAACAATTGGATCGAGTGAACCAATCTTTAATCGAAAAGTATCCGGCGATTGTCAACAGAAAGGGCACCATTCTGCAACACGACAATGCAAGACCGCACTGTGCAAGGCAAACACTGGAAAACATTAACGAATTGGGGTGAGAGGTACTGCCTCACCCACCATACTCGCCCGATATCGCACCCTCGGATTTCCATTTATTCCGATCCTACAACATTTTCTTAGTGGCAAAAAATTTGAAAATTTGGATGATGTCCGAAATGCCATCTCGAGATATTTTACTCAAAAACCAATTGATTTTTATCGGTCCGGGATTGAAAATTTGCACACTAGATGGCAAAAGGTTGTTGATAACGAGGGCGATTATATTATTGATTAAAAATAAAGACTTATTAAAAATTTATTCGTTTGAATTGAATGTAAAAAGCGACATTACTTTCCGGTCCCCCTAATATTATGTTAGATGAAGTTGAGCTAGGAAAATTTTTACTTATTACGTTTTTCGAAGTGTTAAGATAACTAATTATTGTTTACCATCGCGAACTGTTTAAATGTTAACATTAAAAAAGAGAATAGTTGTTGGGGGCACGTTCATTTAATGTGATTATCATTTACGAAGCTGCAAATTTAGGAAACTCGGTCTTACAAGGGCGAATATTTAATACTTCGTGAACAAATTTCAAACAACAGGAAGCAAACGAACAACGTTCAGGTTAGGCCATCGATAGCTGAGGATGTTGGTTGACGGTCTCAAGATCATAATACACACACACACACACACACAGCTTGTCGAATTTGTTCGAATTTTAACACTTGGATATGATAAGCACGTTTTTTCAATGGTAAAACGTAATACTTTCCACGCGGATCTACGTGATACGTCAACTTCCTACTGAGACAGCGACGTTCAATTGTTTTATGAACACTTTACTCGGTATCTTCAGACGTTGATTGTCTTCCTGAACGCTATTCATTTGTTACACTTCCTGTACCTTGGAATTTATTCACAAGAAGTTGAATATTCGTCTTTGTAAAACCGGGTTTCCTAAATTTATGCGTAAACTCTGCTCTAAGGGCTTTATATGATTATCCTCTTAAACGTTCCCCAACAACGGCCATTTTCTCTTGTAACGTTGTACGACTAAAAAATTGTTGCCCGAAAGGAATAATTATCCTGTCGTATACTTTTTCGTTTAAATTTCGAAATTGTAACAGATAATTAGACTGTCAAGTGCCTATTCACGAAGTTATCTTCGGAACTTTTATAAAAGCTTCATTTGCTTTTCTCATCATATCGTGCTCTTTACTATTCGTTATTTTATAAACTTGGCGTGTTTGATATTTTTCTCGTAACGCTTTTTGAAGAACTGCACAAACTGGTTAAAAAAGTTAATCGAAACTATAATATCTACCCATCTGTTTACTGTAAAAATTCTTTTTGTCCACGAAACGTTTGAAATTAAATAGGCATTCGAAGCTACACGAGCTGATCAAGGTAAGGGAGCTCAATCAGCGTCGAAAAGCGCACATTTTAAATCTTAAATTTCCTATTACTTACTTTGATTTCCACATAAATTTATATTAACAAATATTTTGAGTAAAAAATTTTAAATAAAACAATAAGTACCTAACTAATTATAGAAAGTATTATCTTAAGAATTATAATATGTTGGCGGTTTCTATCATAAAAATCATATTTTGTAGAATATTAATTATTTATTGTTACACATTATTTAAAATTTGAAATCTACACAAAGTATTTTAGGTAGGTAACGGTTTATTCTTGTATAAGTATACTTACTATACGGAACTAAAAATGGAAGCTATCGAAGGGGAAGACAATATCACATTAAGAGGTAAAATTCGATATGAAGTCGACGAACTTTTTTGTAAATTACGTGATGTGCGTCAGAGACGCGGGCGTCGATGACGCCGCCGTATGACGTAGTAGACGCTAAAACGCACGTGATCTGCTTTGGAGGTGTGCCAAGCATAAAAGGTTGACAAGCAAAAAAGAATGCAATATGATACTTAAAATGCAGATATTCGTTCGATATATGGTTAACAATTGATTAATAAATTATGAAAATTTAGATAATATTTATTCGAGTCTGTGAATCGTGGTCATCAAAAAATTACACGCCTAATTGCTAATTGTAAACCTAATTAATATTAATTTCAACTAAAATCGATACATATTAGTAATGTTAAAAAATAACCTTCTAGAAGAAATAACTGAATAAAGTGGTTCTTATAAAAGTTAAATACCTAAGTACATATAACAAATGTTCGATAAAACAATAAAAAATTCATAAAGAAAAAATCAACTTCTTATAGCACTTACTTGATGCGAGTAAACCCTTGGCGTCTTACGATAAATAGCTAAAAACATTTATAATCTACTTTAGTCGCATAATGATAATAATTATAATAATTACTGTAAGCAGCTGTCCCATTATATTTCCCAATTATAAAGGTATTAATCAATTTTTTTACCTGTTTGAAACAGGCTCGTAACTATCTTGTACAGTTATTAATTTAGACGTTCGACCTAAAAGGTGTATTTTATAGACCGCAATTTGCACTTTACATAATTCTAATTGACGTAACTTTAGCGTAGGACAGCTGACGTTAGATAAAGCTAAAAATCTAATAAGATTAGGTATAGAAAGCCTCGATGCGCGTACCACCCACATTTTAACAACACAAGATCAACAAAACCATAATATCCTTAAAATCAATTAACAATACAAGAAAACAAACTATCTTTGGTTAACTAATTAGCTAACGAAGACGACGGAAATTGAAAAATGCTCCGTTTGGCAAGTAGGTTCATTGGAAATCTGCCAAAATAGATATGAACTGGCGTTAAAAAAAAAAACGACATATATACCAGCTTGTTTATGGCCCAGTTATATTTTACGATTTTTCTAGATTCCATTATTTATTTGCATATTTATGACCTAATTGTGAGATAGGTCGAGGCACTGTGAAAAAAAAATTTAATTTTGCAACACACTGTTTAGGTTATATATTTCTGAAATATCGTTAATTGCGCGCGATTAAAATTCTAGGCACGTAGGACGGACAACATGACTTTTAGTTAGTCAAAATTTTACTAGTTTAATTCGATTAAATTTAAATGTGTGATAAAAATTTTAAAAACATCCTAACGTTGTCTGAATTATACATATTCTAGTAATAAAACTAAAATTAATAAGAGAATTGGTTTATTATTACCTATATGTAAATTAAATTTTTCAAAAAGGCTTTCTTATTCTCTTCTATATATATAAATGTTGCGTGACTGACTAACTAACATATCAACGCAAAGCCTAAACCACATGTCCTATAGACTAAGAAATGACATGAGTTTCTACCTCTTGAAATTTTGTAGGAAGGTAGTTTTTGGACAACCTGATTAGGCAACTCCGGTCGCGAGCCGCCCCTCAATCGATTAAAATTGCAGAAACAAACAGGGGAGCGCCGTATCCAGGAAATGGTGGAAAATCTACAGGGAGCATATAAACAATGTCAAAATAATGCCACAATTTTTTTCTTACGGCGCTCCGATGTTGAGATATTCACCTCCAAAGGCGGTGACTATGTCTTTAATTTATTACGATACGAATGTTATTTGAACTTCGTCGTAACTAAGTTCATACACTCGTGACGCGGAGATCGACTCTCGTGCACCGGACTTTATGCAGGTATAATTTCTTTACGTTTGTATATAAATCATTGTCATCTTCATTTTCTTGTTAATCATGCTTAGGTACCTAAAACTAATAATTTGCTGGATTTCGTTTTCCTTGGGGATGAAACAGTATTCGCATTTTTCATAAATCCATAAAAATACAAATTTTTACATATTTTTGGAGAACTGAAACGTGCTACTATTTAATTTACGCTATTTAATTTTACTACAACGCAATTTGGAACTACACACTAAAATAAACAATATCCACATTTACAAGTCCACGTTCGAAGAGTAAGCGCAGAATGCGTATAAATAATAAAAGTAAACGCCCTCGTAATTTTTTAGAAAGCTACTAAATTAATAAATAGCTAGGTACTATTTATATAGAAAATTCTGAATACACAAAACACCTTGCGTCATAAATTCACGTTCAACTTCGACGAAATTATTCATGGGCAATAAAAGACATATTAAAGGCATTTAAATTTTCCTAAGGATTTCATCTCTCTAAGGTCATGTACACGTTTACAATTAACACTTTGTATCAAAACGTGATTTTAATGTTCACACTGGCTATGTTTGATCAAATATCTATTGGACAACAACTTTGAATGTATGATTTAACGTTCGTGGTTGTAAATATATCTATAGATAATTATGTAGCCTAAACGCCACGATAGAAATTTTAAATTTACAAACTTATTTAATCTTATTTTCTTGTTACTGTAGGCTAATATTTTATTTAATTGTCGTGTCGTAATTATAATGCATTTTTCTATTTTCACTCGCATATTACATATTTCCATTAAGATAATAATCGTATTTGAACTACATATATAGGTAATAAAAACTTTATAGTGATAATTTCCTTTCTAAGTCGGTAGTTATAGCCAGTTATTACATGCGAATAAAAACTATTGCTGGAACGTTGTAATAAGGAAATACAACACATCGGCAAGTATTGCAGAGAATTTTGCGACGAGATCGAGAACACTGTTCAATATTGTTAGTAATATAACGTTTTATAACAACGTAAGGCGTAGACGTGCATTCGAATTATATTATAGTTTTTCGAAATGTCTCACCGAAAGTAACTGTGACATTAATTGAAAATTACAATCGAAGCGCAACAAAATAAACGGCCACGTGGATTAAAATAGAAGCACTCAAGTTGTTTCATGTATATTCCTTGAATATTGATAACCACACAATAAAAGGCAATTATGCAATTCACATCTTTTCACGAATATAATGTCTTTAATCAATGTACATTTACGTAATTAGGTATCTACACTGATTGTGAGTGCAAACAAATGTGGAGCTTTTGAAACTTTTTTTGAAAACCTTAAAACATTATCTTAAAAAGCGAAATAATTCACACACGTTTGGCACTTATTTATTTATGTCGTGAGCAGTTCAAAGAGTAGGTAATTAATTAAATTACCTAGTTATTTACTTTTCGTGACATATTGTTATGATGTCGTAACGATGCAGGTTCTTTGCCAAAATATACATACTAAACAATATAGCCGCGTGGGGGTCGAGTATTATCAAAATAGATCGGTCCGATTTATTATGTAATCGCTCGCTGGTGCTTTCCAAGTCGAAATTGGAGAACCGAGAAATGACTTAGAATAAGTTAATCAATCGAATATTTGTATATGAAGAAGGATACGCAATGGAAGGCGCGCAAATTTTCCTAACTGTAATTTTAGATTTGGGTTTGCAATAAGGCCGTAATTAATTTGAGAAACGTCGGATCGTTTAGAATTAGATAAGGGTTAATGCTTAAATGCACAATAATTCTGCCGATTAGTTCGATTTTATGTTCTTTTTTGTTATGACGAAAATCGGCAATAATTTTACAAAGCAAAAAATATCTTACGCGTATCGCAGATGAAAATATGCCGCGTATCATTAAAGCAATAGTGATAAGCCCCGAAACCGTTAAAATTCGCGGACAACCACATAAAAAATTTATTCTCTCTCTTTTCGGCTAAGTATAGCCCTAGTATTTGGCTAAGTTGTGGTGCTGACACCGCAAAAAATCTAGCATGAATTCATATTTACTAGATTTATTGCTCGTAACACAAAAGCATAACACGAACGACCTCAAATAAAATCAACCATCGAGTTTTCTCAGTCTACACACAAACAACTATTAAAGATAACCAGATATTCCTTTAGTTAAATGTTTGAGTTACGTGACGAATGCCAAACATCAAAATGTTTTTTGTTGAACACGTATAATTCGGGAATTTTGATCATTTGAAATTACCAAACTATTTGCGTTTTATTAATCGTATAAAACTATTATCCCTTTTGATGAAGCCGATAAGATAATGTGTCACACGTGGTTTAAGGAACTTACCAAGGTCGTCGCATGTCCTTAATGTTATATAAGAATTGCCTATGGTTCTTCCGATAAATAGAGTTTCCCAAACAGTTTTATATAGTATTAATAAAATGTTTGCGATACAAAAATAACACGTACAGTCGGATGCAAAATTAATGTCGCGAACCAAGAGCATTGGGCGGACAATACGCGGCACAACGAACAAATCCACGAAAAATATTTACAACGAGCGAAACAAATTACAAATACAAAGTTGAACATTAACTATTCTGATCATAATTTGTTCGTCGTGTTGTGTGGATTAATTCTGCGCCCGACTGGTACCTACGTTGATGTTATTTAAAAGTAAACGAACAACGAGAAATAGTTATTAAAACGATAAGATAAATTCCGAACACTAGGTATTTGGATCTTCATTTTATTCGTGTAAAAATAATGACGTTCTGAAATAATCGTAATATAATGTTATTGTCATAAAAATAGAAACCTTAATCAACTTTGTATTTATTTATACCTAAAACAAAAATAGAAAAAATAATAATACAGAAAAGCTATTTCGGAAATATCTGAAAGGTATGATGTAATGAAAATGTGATAAATCGATTGAACAATTATTTCGGTAGACCGAAATACGCAATTTTTCTTTTATTTAACAAAAACAGAAAATTACATAGCTCGTAATGGCGAAATAGGCACTTTAGAAATATATACCAGTCAAATTAGACGCAAAGTGACGAGTTAGCGGACACGAACTGGAAAGTTTTGGAAATTCGGGGACGTTCAGTTTAATGCCCCAAAGAATACATATTATAGATTTTGCGCGTAATGCGCGAGTTACTCGCGGAGTGGGGGAAGGAGAGAGACGCTTCAAAACGGTTTTTTTGGCTCTAACTCGCAAACGCTTAGAGATATCAAAATAGAATTTATTATAAACAATGTAGCCCTTTAAATTGTCCACAAGAATGATTCTTAACAGTTTTTCGAAAGAACTTATAATTTTTTCCGTAAATGCGGTTAGGATACGAGCATAGGAAAAACTTTCCGGATCATGTCCGCTAATTTTCTTTATTTCACTGAGCTAAAGAAGTGGTTATGGTTTTAACGCACTTCTAAACTATCGTAACCTGTAATTTTATCGAGAATGGTTTGTTTCGATTATTTTATGCATCTAATGTAACGATACAATTTCCTAAAATCCGGTAAAAATCCCAATTCTTTCTACTAGGAAATCGATTTTTGTTTAGCCTCGTGGTTCCGTGACAACGTAAAATGCTCGCTCCTGTAAAATGAGCAGTTTGCGATTACTTTAGTAAAAAAATGCATAGAATTACTCGTCCTTTATAGCTCGTAGCTCTTGCATTTTAACTATACTTACATATTTCTTTAGCATATTTGACTTCTCGTGCTCAATACACAACCGAAATATATAAGCTCGTGATCTAACAAGCAACTCGAAGCTGCAGAGATCGTTAAATAAACCCTCGAGAATGGCTCAATAGCTAAGGGATGTAATGAAAGTTTCGAGCTGCTCCAATATGAAATACAAAAATATTTTAGGAAATATTAGTGGAAATATCCCGAAGCAATTTAAAGAGATTATTCGAGGCAGATCGTGCAGCTAAACGGACCGAAATTAAAAGACAATTATTAAAAAATACGTCGCAATATAAAATTCTGGACAAGTACCGGCAATTCTCGAACGATTACGGTCCGATAGACATGACGTGACAGTAAGAAATCCGAACGACAAAAACACCAAAGCAAAAGCTTCCGTCGGTATCAATTTAAACTTCAGAAACTTCAAGAAATTATGTAGCTGTCGAAATAAATGTCTTACGGTATGTCACATAAATAATTTCTCGTTATTTTAGAGTTGGAACGCTCATTTTTTACAAAAAACATTTTTCTCATTGTGCAATCCATTTATTATGATATATTTATGTCGGCATATTTTTCGCCAACTTTATTTTTTTCTATGCATCATAAACAACCAAGTATAAGCTGATGATATAACAAGAAGCTCGAAGTTGAAGGGATCGTTAAATAAAACCCGGAGTAAAAGCTCAATAGCTAAAAGGGATTTCGCTGCAGGAATCAGATTGGCTGCTACGCAGGAACAAATGGAAAAAAGATGTTCACTAACAAAATGTTGTTTACGGCTGCAGTCGATTCTATGAGAGATGGATTTCAAATTTTTGCTCCTCCTTTACTTATACGTACAAAGCGTAAAATAAAAGCAGAATGTTCGAAATAAATTCAAAATGTCAGTTGAATTTTCGTTAATTAGAAATGGACTCGATATCGAGATACAAATTTTTCATCTTAAAAACGGGAAGAAGGCGCTCATAAAATTAACTAAACGTTCGTTATTTTGCGATTTTTGACCGATAAAGCAATTAAGAAAAAATATTTAACGCGGCACCCTCGTACAAATGTAGTTAGTTCCTGAATATTTATCGGCAGTTAACATAAGCAAGCAAAATATTCATATTGTAATAAATCCCGAGTCTTTCATAACCTCTATATTTATAGGATGGAAGTGCGAGCTTTATGAATGGACTTCAAAAGTTTCCGGAAAAAAATTTATCGCTAGCGGTCGCATTTTTATAATAAAACACGACGGACACAAATCTAAAGTTTTGATAACTTTGCAAAATTCATAACCACCGTAGCTCCAGATGGAAAAGCACAAAGTATTTGCAAGTCATAGTAGATCGTGTGTAAACACACTCTGCCGCGCTAGTACACGTTGGGTATTAAAATATTCAACGGCTCTAAAAATGAACGAAGCAACGTGCTTAAACGTGTACCTATTAATAAAAATTTAACGTAAAGTCAATATAACGAGGATGCATTTTTTCTTTATAAAATACTCGTGAGTTATCCATAATTCAATAATAGTTGTTACGATGGGAATATACGGAAAGCGACGTTATATATGTAAATTGTTTAATTTAACATTTTCACGGCTGTCTTCGTTCTCTAAACGTTTATTATAATTATTTCGAAAACTAATAATCCGCTTAATTGTTTCTCGTGGAAAAATAACTGAAAAGTTGAGTATCGAAAAGCAAACTACACGTTCGCAAGCAACGCAATTATAAATCTTTCAACTACAACTTAAATGTGTACTTAAAAAACCAGTACAACGCTTTTCAAACACACATCAAAGAAACCTAACTTTAACGAAAATATCAAAACGATTAATATTTTGTAAATATTAAGGTGTGACGGTCATTTGCACTTTCCAAAGTAGCACGAAGTCAGTATTTTGGTAGGTAGGTAGGTACCTACTATAAAACTTTTCTTAGATAACGATTTATTAATGCGACTTCTCGGTAACGACAGTTTATATAAAGTTTTGGAAAATATCGTTCTACTCTCGCTTTTCGTTGAAATTATTCAATAGATTTATCTTGGGTTTATCAAAGACACTTTAGCGCACGATTTCCATATATTTTATCTATACGAATGGATTTTATAAGTTTACAAATTATCATAAATAATAACTGACGTATCTAAGAAGTCTTCGAATTTTTATATGAAAATGGGGACAATATTAATTACGAAAACACGAACTGCAAATCTCATTGTCGAATAAAGTACATTAGCACACCCTTAACTTTTCGGGCAGTTCTAACCCCAAATGTTGCGCAACAATTTGAAACTGACAAACAATGTAACTGTAGTAATTTATAAAGATAAAACTTCAAGACATACGGAAGAGCCGCAGAATGTTATGTTTCACAGTGAGAAGAGATAACGTTCGAAAACACAGAGGATGAACAGAGCGACAAGCTAAAATTAGATGTATAAACGTACAAACTAACCCTAGAGATTAGGGAAACGCCACTTTGGATAAGTCTTTGTAGGTCTTTTAAAACACCTTAAATAGGTAGATTTAAATCGTTGAAAATAAATCACAATTTTGCACAAAATTGGTTTTACGAATATAAGAAAAAATGGCATCGAGATGCTTTTCATCAAGATTTTCAAGATGTTATTGAAATAATACAGTCGAGCTTCGTTAATTCGGGCACCATTTATCCGGACGTATAATCCAAAAGAAATAAATCAGCCTATAAACGATAGGCTGTAGCTAAACCGGCGTGTGCAAATATTTATTTCTGTCATCTAAAACGTTAAATTCTTAATAACTAATTTATAATAAATTCAATAGTTCATCGCAGTAGCAATTAATTAATTTTCCAATAACTTTTAAAATTTTCGGTGATCCGGACGGGTGCCGATCCCATCAAGTTCGGATTAACGAGACTCTACTGTACTAAAATTGATAGATATAACCTAGAGATGACGATAGAAAGTCATAGAAAGTGAGGGGCAATATTTTATGCATTACAGGGGTCGTGGTGGAGTTTGATAAATAAAATATGCAAATAGTGACTTTTAGGAAATTTATTCTAAAATTATGTATTTTTTATGCAGTAAAATTATTTAAATAATCACTAGTTACTGCCTTTATACCGCAGAATTATAAATTTACTCTATTTTTCATTTAAAAACGATTCGTGTGTTCCTCAACGTTGAAAATTTCCCTATTACAAACCATAAACCAAATAAAAGTTTAATCGCATTATTATGCTACCGATAAAATACAAAGCAACTAATAAAACACACGCGCCACCTACTCTCATACCTTATCAGGATGCGAACAAAGAACTGAATGTTTTTTAAATAAAAGTGGGATTTCCTAGTATCCAATGCATTTGTATATAGAATTCTGGCAAAATCGTTTCAGATCTTTCGTGTCAGTTGTACAGAACGGTAGTGCTTGTTTCAGTAATTCAAATTTTAAATTACGGCGTCGTATTATTTGTGTGTGCGAGGAGAGCTCGTTCGGTTTATAAGGCCTTTTTGCGTGCGAGTGCGCGAGTGTTGTGTATCGAGTTGTGTTCTCTAAAAGGATTACAAACAAAAAGGATTAATACGACGAGGAAAGGTAGGATGTTTCTTTGTCGACTAACTCCCCGGGTATTTATAAAGTGTAAATACATGGACTTTTAAGCTCTTGGTTAGGCTCTTGAATAGAGACTGGGTTAGGGTCTTGGTTAGGGCTCCCCTCACACATTCGACGGTCCTATTTCGGGAACGAAATTTTATTTTATGCGCGTTATGTGCTCACAGTGATTGGTGAAATACAATGAAATATGAAGCGTGTAGGGAGGTAATAATGCATGTTCACAGTCAACGAAAGATCTATACTGGAAATTGGCGATAGAGAGAAAACGATGACGAGAAAAAGGTAGGAAATGGAAAGAAAAATTTAGAAGTTTCTAATTTTTTCTTATATGGCCTATCCAAACCTATATGCAATTTACGTCATCAACAAAAAGTTACTAGATTGTTTATTTGTAATTCGATCTAAAGTTTGGAAAGTGACATATTCTGTAGATGATTTACTTGCGCACATATTAGATGGTATAAAGAAAGACTACAATTTATTAGAACTGTAAAAATACGAGGTACTAGGTGAGACAGCGCTGTCTGAAACGTCATCATCTAGTAACCTTGTATTGATGACGTGATTGCATATAGGTTTGGACGAAGTGTAGTATGTTTCATACAAGTGGCAATCGCAGCGGCAGCATTGTTAGTCTGCATTTTACGTAAGTATTAAAAATATATATATTTCGGGATTTCAATTTTTTTAAATGTTTTGATTTTTTTAATTCTCTTATTTTGAGAGATTTTACCTTTCCAATTGCTTCGTTTACGGATAAAAAATTGAATTCAAATTTTGGTTGTCGCAAAAATTTAGACTAACGAGACAAAATGTGAATACTAAAATTTGCAAAAATTAATTCTTAACGGTTTTTTTTAAGAATAATCGAATCAGTCTTTATTAAAATTTATTGTGGTTAGTTTACTTCTAGATTATATTAACAGGAGTGATTTATTTTATTTTAAATAAGTAATATAGATACAATAATATATATATTTTTTTTAATACTAACTTTAAGTATGCATTTAATACTATATTAATGTTGAATTAAAAAGAAATTTAATTTATTTGTTGTATCTTATGTGTATGAATGTCGAAAAATGTTTAATGTCCAAGTTTCTCGATTAATTTTTTAATTTACCACCTCTTTAACTTAAAAAAAATATTCTAATAATTTCAGTTTCTTCGTGACATTCTTTTAATACTCCTTGTTCTAATTATCCCTCTTTTTTTCGTTAAATTTAGTACTTTTGTGCAATTGTTGTAGTTATTTTACCAACAAAGTGAAAATAAGACAACCGTGTGGGTTAAAGTAAGTCCTGTAAATACGGGACGAGTTCTGTTCCGAAAGCGCATTCGCAAGTCGAATTTGTTCGTAAGTTGAACAAAGGTTCAAAAATTGTTAATTCTAGTTAAAGAAAACACTTAACCTTAATTTCTTAATTTTTTTATTAAAAAAATCATACAAACTACTAGATATTAAACAAATTTTTTAAACTTACTTTAAAAAGTACAATAACTGGCGTATAGAAAAAGGCAGTGAGTGATGAAAACGTGATAAATAATCAGAAGCTTGTATTTTCTAAGGCGATAAGTTGGTTCGATATACTGGTGCAATTATGAAAAACGTCCATGTATTTAAATAATAAGAACGTGGATTTTGCCGCCGCGAAATTAGAAGTTACGCAAAATATTTTGCTCGTATCTTTAAAAGTTCGTAACTTGAAGGTTCGTATGTAGGGGACTTACTGTAATTTTTAATAGCCTTCAAACAGTTATAATCAATCGCTATACTGGCACAAATGATAATTTGAACGTAAAAAACAAATGACAGGGATAATCGGTCGTTCTCACGTTTTCATTGTCAGATGTGGCGGTTTTCAAATTTAAATATGAAAGATATGTCACTTCCACCCCCACCAACCGCGAAAGATAATTATTACGCAACACAGTCGATTTAAATATGTTTTTAAGGGATGGGGTAAGCGTTACCGATATGGACATTTTTGTTCGACACTTCCACGCTAATTTAAGCTGACCTGTAAAACGTTCTTTAAAATCTACTTTTGCAATTAAATTCGAACAATAGCTGCAGGTTTGCCACCATAAAAAAACGGTTTTGAAATCAAACGACAATTCTAAATGTTTGTTCGACTTAACGTCGAAATAACTTATTATAACTCCCTTAAAATATTTTATTTACCTATACTAAAGAAATCTAAAATATCCTCTCGTGATGCCAAAATAAAATTAATTTTCAACATGTGAAAGTGGCAACTTAGCAATCAGTCATCGAACACCGAAAACTACTTGGCAAAAATATCAAACGTCGTCGTTCGTCGTTTTTTCAATTTAATTGATTACGCTTCGGGGGCTACGGTGGGCGATAGCAGCGCCCAAAGATTTATACAGGTATTTAAAACGATACGAACAGACGTTCCGATTAATTTAAATTACATTTTATAATAATAACTGTCCCTAACTAATAAATATTTAAATTTCGTTAAAATAAGCGAATCGATGTAATAAATGGCGCCCGGTAGAAGTACTGATAACCCTGGCAAGTTTTATTTTGAATATTTAAATTGCAAATTTTGTTCTAGAAAATTGTAAATTTCGCGGGTGTTGCTTAAATTGATTTTTTATATGAAAATTCCTCGCGTCTATCGATACTTTAATAAAAGGTATTTTTCATCATTTCGAAGCACAATGGCTGCCACTCAAATAATGGGGTGTCTTTTTAAAATTGATTAAATAGAATGATAAAATTACTTTAACTGCAAAAAAGCGCCGTTAGCTGTTTTATACAGAGATCAGTCTACGTTAGAGGTCGACATCTTGAATATAAACGACGCAATTAACGCACTGTGAATTCTCTTTCGTTCATCACTCAGGGTCCTAACTTTTAAACTGTAATTTTTACCCCCCCCCCCTCCAGACTTATGTGGAAACCGCGTTACATTAATTAAAAATCTACGAGGTTCGAGGTTTTAGTTATTATTTTTTTCCATTTTGTAAAAAAGTTCAGAAAGTCGTTTTTTCGCGAGCTTATTCTCGCACCCGCGCAATTTTATAATGTTATTTAAAGCGGGCAATAAGATGGAAAGCGGAGTTTCGGATAAAAAACAAAGTAAAATAAATCAGTTTTTTATGAGCGAGGGAAGTCAGTTTACGGTTGAATGTTTGTGTAGAAACAACGGCGCGGCGTTTTTCACATGTTAATTCGAAACAACTGGTAATATCGAACAAAATCAAAATATGATAGTTAAACGAGCTGTAAATCAACGAGTTGATTATGGAACAATTGGTGCGAATTGTCTGTTAAAATTTAATTAACAGAACGACAATAATTAATATCTATTATTAGGTATGTGTATTTGAGGATATGCCTAACGATATGTGAACAATTACAGCTAATATAACAGGTAATAGGGATATTAAATTCGCGCCGAGCGCAAACGAGATTTAAATTTACTTATTTTTGTTGTTTCAATATCCCACGTTAAAGCATTCATTAAATAAACCTATAGGAAAGGAAGAACTGTTTCGTTCCGTTATTTTTGCTTTCATTTTCCCTGAATAATTAGAGGGCAACGATAACATTCCTTGTTTGTGAACGAAACTGTAATTGGAAAGTTACAAAGTTAGCTAAATACGCCATCTTAAGAACGACAAAATTTTAAATACTTTACGTGTTTAATTAACAAATTCTAAAATATGTATTACGAAATTCGATACTTCTAAGACAACAGATAAATTACGACGGAATATTCAGATTATTTTTTTTTGTCGAAATAAAAATGTAAAAATATAAAAACAAGAGACGTATAACCTCGTAAACTTTATTTTCGCCCAAATTATTGCCCACAATAATCGGCTTCCGATTTCCGGGTACATTTCGCCGTTTCAAAATTAAGTACTTTATACGATTATCGGCTATTTTAGTGGCCATATTTCGTAGTTGAAACGGTCATTCGTTTGCCACGCCATTAAGAGCTGTTAAATGACAAAGACGTCGGAATAGAGTACCAATGTAGACTATTAAGGCAAATTAAATATTTTATGAAAACGCTCGAGAATGCCAAGGCAACGTTAAATTCGTTTGTTCTTTAACCTAACGATAAATCTAAATTATCAGGGCATATTTTTTAATACATATTACATATTTATTTAATACACTTCGAGGAAAAAATTGATTTTTTTTAAGTGCAAATTTAAAATTCATTCCAATCGGCTTGTTTACGCTTAGTTTTTTTAATTTAATAAAAATATCATCTGACGTTCTTATTAATAGTAGTAACGCGACAAACTGAATTGATGGTGTCATACGATCCTATGGACGCTTGAAATTAATGGCCAAAAATTTCCGAGGCGTGCACGCGTTTTAAATACATAGATCTCATTTTCGCTGCATGTAACATGGTAATTGCAGGATTTGATTTGCCCTTGAAGTCAGTTGGCCCTTAATTCAGTTTTAACACCTTTCTAAATACGAAAATGCCTACGTAAATTTACGAATGGCTAAACTATTCTGTAAATGAATTGTAAAACTTAGGTAAAATTTTGTTTAAGAACTAGTTTAATTTGAACATGAATACATAAAGATAATAATTATTAGGGGACGGAAAGTAATTGTCGGCTGTAATGTTTCTGCATGTCGATATTTGATTGTCATTTGTCAGCTCATTGTGTATCGAAGGGTGCCAAAATCATTTTAAGGTTATTGTGACTTATTTCACTTTAAATTAATTTTTAAACTTTTTTGCAATTTCGGGTGAAATGCCAGCCAAATATCCAGAGAGATACTTCCGGCATGTGTGCTTTTGAGTTTCGCAAAGGTGTAAGTACGCAACAGTTGCGACATCAAAAGATTTCGAGTTTTCAAGTGCAAGTTAGAGTTTTCCGTTCAGATCCTAATTTTGATCTTACTCCTATCAGATCAGGAACAAACATTAGACAACGACAGTGAAGAGCAGCAACATGAGACAACCAAGTCAAACATCGAGACTGCAAACCTGTCAACACCAACACAGGAACATTCGCAAAGATTAACAACTGTGACCCAAATACGCAGAGAACCAAATGCCACAGCAGACTAGTCCAACGACCAGAGAACAAAGCTTAACCGTGCACACAGCAACGTATGTCCGACTGCAGATCCAATTGAGAACAGAAAATGGGTCTTATGTAATCAGACAGATGGTCAGAATGGCGTATTTCCAATATGGAAAGGTCTACCAAATACACCAAAGTCGAACGTTTTGCATAATCGGCGACTTATTGAGTTTGGTTGCTAATTCATGAAATTGTGGCAGACTGAATCTGTAACAATTGGATCAGTGACAATAAACGAACGTAACAAGTGTGGTCTGTCAACGAAATAGTTGCACACAACAAATGCAGACCGCGTAAATGAAAACTGGACATTCACAATTCGAATTGACCACCAGTCAATATCGCCAATATGCCAATGCGTCGGATCCATTACTATCGACTAAACATTTATTTATTCAAATTTGAAATGATGTAAGACATTCAACATTTTCGGCTAAAATTGTCAAATCGCAAGTTGAGAATTTATATTATCAAAAAATTGATAAATTTGTTGATTGAATGTAAAATGTAATCACTTGATTAATTAGTTGATTGAAATTTTTATGTAAAACAATTTTTGATTAATATTTGAATCGTCTGAATTAATTTTATTTGAATTAATATTTAGTTATAATGAATAGAAGTTGGCATTAAAATTAGTTGTATCGGAAGTATTTAACTTATGAACATTTCGATTAACTGCAACTATTAACTCGATTTACAATGATTAATATCATAATTCAACGAGATTCATTAGTACGATTCACTTATTTGAGACGGTCTCATATAATATATCACTGATCTAGCGAATTTTAGAACTTCGTTGAACATTTTTACTGTATTAATGTAATATCAGATACTTGACGTGTTTGCACGACTCAATATTAATGTTACACAGTTATGACTTATGTCTTACAACGTTGAATATTCATTTGAACGTTTCTAATTTGGAATCTACTGATTCAAAGGTTAAGTATCTCTTATCTTTACGTTCCAAATTTACGAACTTCTAACGTAAACTTGACGCTAAAGCTACTTAAGTTATCCAAGCAACGGCTTCTTCAACGTTGCTTTAATTCGATAACTAATTCGTAATTTGTATTCCGAAGATTTTTACTGAATTTAATTAATGCTTAAATACTTCTTCTACAGTCTTATTCGTTATGTCAAACTTCTATAGCATTTTCACTTACTGTTTGACTAATTCAAGCTTTACATCATAAACTTCTGTTTAAATTTCAATGTTTATTCGTATTCGAAAAATCTTTCAGAAGTTAATTAATCTAATTAGTACACTGATATAATCTTCGAACTATTACTAAGTTTAATTTTATACTTGCTATATCACTATTTTAACAGTTTTGATACAACTTGTAAATAAATCTAATAACTATTCTGATTTGACGTAATTATAATAAGTTCTTCAAGTATAAAATTTCTGTAAGAAATATCACTAATTTAATTATTAACTAAATTATCATTAATATTTCAATTATAGTTTTTAGTATCTTTTACGAACTAATGAAGATTAAAAGCTATCACATTAGTAAAATTGCGATTTATAATCATAACTATCTTATACTGATTGTAAGAGTCAATATTATTCGAGACTATGACTATACGTAATCGTAAAAGATTCTGTATGTAGAATGTTCGCTATAAAGTATATTCTATAGACTAAGAGTTCGATAACAAGTATATTCAATAATGTAAGAATTTGAAATGTTGAAAGTATAATATTTAATGTAATTCAAAAAATTAACGTAGATATAAACAATATTTGTTAATTTAAATAACACTTATTATTTAAATAGTAAATATTAGTGTTAAAAAATTATACTTTGATAAAATTAATAATAAATGGAATTTGATAAATTCATATCTAAGAAATAATTATATTAAAGTCAATACTATCATATACACTCAATTCTGTATTAAATCGTTACTAATTAATTTATAACTTAGGATATACTAAAAGTATAAGTTATAAAACTCTACAATATTTCAATATAAATACAAATATTCTAAATGAATATCATACATTATACTATGATGATAACGGCATATTATAAATTAGCTAATTTAACGTAATTTAATGCGTATGATAGTTCGTTAATACTTAAGATTATAGCAATCATAGATTAATAATTGTACAGCTTAAGTCAATTACATTTTAAATTACAGTTCACAATAATAATTTATACTAAAATGAAATTATTCTATTGATAAACTAATTGATAACTTAGACTAGACTAGATCTGTAAAATATTTAAAGTTCATATAGAGATAGCGATAAATGAAAAATAGTTCTACCATATTAGCAATTTAATTAATACTTATCAATTTACTGAATATACACATGAAAATTTATCAAAATTAGTAAAATTAAATATCTATTGGATTAAAATTGCTCAAAGCGACTAAGACTGTAAAATACTTATGTCATATAAACTGATAACCAAATTAATCTAACCATATATACTGATATGAATACATTAGTAATAAACATTAATATAAGATTTTAGTTTCAACCTTATGTTATATTTAATAATTCAATATTGACACTGAAATAACTTGACGTAATAGTAACATAGTATAATATAATCTAATTACTTAAATGTCGATAAATAAGCATCTAATTGCAATTATGACGTTCAGTCTAAATTAATAGAGGGTTAGTTTTGAATAAATACAGATTAAATTCAACTAAGTTTTAACCTCTATCAAGCTATACTAAACAGACATTACTAATTATTACATAGATTAAATCTAATAAGAAATTATCTTCGTTGATAAATTGAGAAATTCTAAAGGCTTGATAACTAATATCTCACTGATAAATCTACTAATTGAAACTAGACGTGAACATATTACATTGTGTAATACTATATAATCTTAACATTGTAATATGCTAAATACTCATAGTATAGCTGAACTAATTCTAAGCATAGAATCGCAGACTTAAAAAAATCATATTACACGAATTATGAAGAGTTAAGTTCATTAATTACTACAATTTGAATAGCACGCTATATAAAATTACTTACGTGAAGATAACTATTGTCATTATATACGATTTAATCTTTAGACTCTAATAATTCACTTTACATCATTTGACGATTTATGCATAAAAATATTACATAAATACGTAATTTCAATTGCTATCATGTAAAATACATAATTTTAAAATGAATTTAATTACTCTTAATTTATAATATTAATGTATCAAAATTTGCTAATTTTAAATTCTAGCAGTTTAAACTAACTTGACACATTAAGTACAGTATAACATTCGTATTACGAAATTATAATCAATTTATTACTTATAAATTTAATTATGTAAATTATAATATTCAATTACATAATTGCTAATATTACTATTAATAATTTGGCTAAGATAAATTATAGCATTCGCATAATTCTTTCATAACGTATTAATAATGTAGATACATTTGATCAAAACTTTGCGAAACTTTATATGGTAGTATATAAGAGTATTGACAGAACTATAAATAGAAAGCGTATAAATTATATAGTTCAATTATGATATGTACATTACGTAAATATGTTCGTTATAGAATTTATAATTAGATATTCATTTACTTGAACTGATTAATATATCATAAGGTCACGAGTACGTGAATTAAACATTTGACATAGTTTTCATAATATACTTTCATAATATAATCATATCATTGGATTACATTAATAGAATAATTTAAATTCTAATACGATAGACACTGTTTTCAGACAATTGAATAACATTTCTGAAATTTTTAAGTACAATTCATAATTGTATATTAGAATTACAATTACGTTATATAACTTGTACTATATTTGATTAATCATACATCAGTTTCGATAATCTTATAAATATCAGAGTAATAAATATACGTGAATCGAATTAAATAGTACTATAATAGTTCCCATGGAATCTATTAGTACAAATCTAAATTATCATAAATAGATTATTTCAATTCGCATTATGTAATTAATACATGCTTGATGCAAAATTTGAACGTACTTTGATAATGTTAGCATTAAGGCACAATAATTTGATGGTTTAATAGGACTACAAATTTGAAACTATCATTAATTTAACTAAGATTCACGTTATCGAATTATAATTCTAGATATTAGATCGTAATATGCTGTATATTAGCATTAATGCAGACTATTTCTATGCATAAAATGCATCTATCTGTAAGTATACTAAGCAACTTATACTGATGAACTATATGCTATAATCAATATGCATAATCACCTGCAAAAAATACATCGAATTCATTAATAATCATCTGTTAAGTAAAAGTAGAATTAAAATTTAAATTTACCAGAATTTAATATTGTTATTACGTAAATGTTTCACTTAAATTCGAACCATATTTTATGAATAAGTTAATATAGCGATTTTGAATCGATATTATATTTCTATGGTTAATAAGAAATGGTAATCATTTAATCTAGTCTTAATGTATATACAATAGCGTATATTCCTAAAGCAAATATTTTAATATTTAAATACATAAATGTACATAATAAATTCAGTAAAGCAAAATTTGCAATATGCTCTGAAATCAATCATTGCTACGCAATATACAATCGAATTTTATAACAAATTTATAACGATAAAATAAATACAATATCTATATAATTATTTTCAGTATTTTGATAATCGATGTACTATCGTGAGTTATTAAATTGAAAACGACAATATTTTGACAACGATAATAAAAATAACACTATGGATCTATTATCGAAAATAATTACGTGATTCGAGATAATGATAATATTGTTACGTATAATAATATGAATACTATAAATTAATATTTAGATTTAATATTCTGATTAATTATTAAGATAATATAAGAGTTTTCGAAACGTAAGTGTAATGAATTATTCGATAAAAATCGAATCTATCGACAATGAATTCTATACCAGATGCAATTAGCGAAATGTAAGATATTAATAAGTTAATGCGAAATTAGCATTAACATGATAATATTTGACCAATATCAGGTGCGTCATAATGCGCAAGTGCAAAAATTTCGCCGAAATTGCTATGCATGAATTAAATTATTAAATGTGTAGATTATATTCAATACGACAGTATTGATTTCTAATGATTCAAACGATGTACTGAAATAATTAACATAGATATTGATCTTATACGAAAGAAACGTATAATTTTCGTAATATACTAAATTTAGACTAAATGAATAATGTTCGAATTCATGAAAGTAGTGTATAATTAATTAAATCGACATATTTTTCGTACGAATGATTTTATGTTTAACATAACAGTAATATTCCAATAATCTAATCGTTTGAATAATACTTAATGTATACAGTCAAATTAAAGTCGGTTTAGTCACTAATGATCGTTTTGTAATGACAGTTGGATTTAGTTAAATGCAAAATCTAGAATTGCTATAGTTACTTAGTCAATGCGATATCAGTTTGATAGTCAACTCTTGAATATCATAATTTATCTGTGTCAAGACCTATGTATCAATGAATAACTAAAACTTATAGAATTCGTAATGCTTAATGATACCATTGTAAGATATGGATTATGTTCCCGATAAATCAAGATCTAGAATAGAGAATTAGAATTTACAAGCATTAATTGATCTGTATAATCGACGAATAAAGACATTAGTAATAGCTCAAATAAACACCAATCATATCTAACATACTCGTAATCAGAACAGTTATTCTGATAAATTTATAGTACAAATCTCGTATCAGATAACAATTCAAAACCGTAAATTTAATTGTCAATCTCTACATAGTAAGTTTCGATTACATTGATTTAGTCAACTAATTATCTCGATCTTTAAGTCGAAGATGCATTTTAACATATAAATTTAATTACTCAGTCTTATTACCGAAATTAATTATCAAAAGAATTGCCATATATGTGTAACGAGTTTAAGTCGTAAAAGATGATTAATACAAAGTAGTCAGATATGCAGAAATAAATTATGAGATTATGTGTACATGCAAATCGAAATTCCAAAGAAATGTTGGATTTAACAGATTAAGGAATTGATTCAAATTCCCTACTAATAATAGCAATACAAGAAATTTCAAATACACGTGTCGATTAATCAGTTCGAATGATTAATTGTCGATATCGAGATACATTGGTATTCTAAAACGAAACGCTAAAGATTAACTAAAGTCGATTTGATAATTTACTATACATAAGAAATATAATTGAACGACATCAGTTTTCAAATTTTCTAATTTATCGATATGTAATTCTATAATGAGCGTAAATTATCGAAATTATTAATCAGATCGCTATAATCAATTTAAATTTAACAGACATAAATGATTAAAAAAAGTTTCGAATAAATTATGTACTATTTCAATGAAACACGGATGCAAGATTTGAACTGAGTAAAATCGTGCAGATAACACAGTTAAGCGTTAATGTAAGTCGTATAAATTAGTATAAGATTCAAGACTACTAACGTTACATAACTAAAATTTAAGTACTTAAATAATTATATACAGTGCATTTTGTATAAAATTCTGATTATCTAAGTACTAAGTTATACATAATCGAAAGATTTATAACTGAAAATCGTTTAATTTATCTATTTAATTACGCATTAAATTAAATTATCAACAATAATCGAATATTCCGTAATTCTGAGTTGAAAAAAGTATAGTTCTGAAGAAATAATTCGCAAGTAACAATTAACAAGATACTTAAATGTAACTTAAACCAGATTTTAAACCTACTTATACAACAACAAGAATATACATAAATAGTTGAATATGACTCATTGACAATCATAATTAGAGATGCATTAACTTTAATAGTAGCTATATGAACAATTATCTAATGATTTTAACGACTTTTATGATTCGTTGATTACATTTTAACGTGCATTTAAAGAATTGACAATATTTATCTAGAGTTGTCATATTAATACATTTACTAAATGAGTAATAAGAATATTGCCTTTACAAAACTCATATTATCGATAGATTAAATTGTAACTTATCGTAATACGTAAAGTGAATGTTATATAAATTCAGACGTCTTATATAATTAAATTAAATTAATCATTACGAAGACTATAATTTTCCGTATTACATTGGACGACGAAATTAAACTAGAAAATTTCAGAACTTAAGACTATAGTTCAACTACCAAATTAAGCAAGAGAATGGATAAGTCAGTAACAGATCAAGACGACACTAAATTTACGATAAACTGTAAATTATTGAACAGTGGACTTTTGAACGACTTGATAAGTAACGAAGTTAATAACATTTAATAGTATTTAAAATCTTAGAATATGAGTAAATGCAGTATCGGACTTAAAAATGAAGTTATATTTTCAAAATGTTAATCTAGAAAGTACTGATAATATCGGGTCAATTAGTTCACAAGACGTATATTCTAATTAGAAAATATAGTAATTCATTATCGATATACTCTATCTAAAGTTACAATTATTATAAATTAAATTATGTGAATTCAATCATCTTATTCGATGTACGTAAATATTATAAGCATTGACTAAATACGTAATTAAGTCAACGATACAGAAAATATACTGAAATTTGAAATAAATAAGTGATCTTAATTTGATAAAGTATTATGCATCTAAAAGTACTAGAATATTTAACGAGAATGATGAAACAATGATTAAAAGATCGTACTAAGTATAGTGATTAACGACGAAACTAAAATTTCATTAGCACTGAAAAGAAGATTTATACTAAAATTACCTTAATCAGTAGGAACTAAAATTAGAGTTATGACGATACAATAGACTATAATTCAGTACGACTTGATAAAAAAATTCTGAAGTTTCTAACTTAATATTCATTACTCAAACTTAGAATTAAAATAATCAATTCTAAAATTCGGTCTTAAACGGTATGTCAAAAAATCTTCTAGCTTATGATTCGAAGAAGCTGATTTTATACGTGGCTCTCTATAGATTATCAGTTCTAATAGAAATTACGACATAAACGTATTATATTTAACTGCGATGAAAGGTAGTCTTTGAGTATTCTATGATTAATAGTAATATAACTGTTAAATTATCGAATAGTACGATGTTAGGCATACATTCATATATCCGTATGTATATCGGGAATCACAATTACTAAATGAACGAGTATATCACTAGGATGGAAATACATTAGATAGTAGACAGATTAAAATGGAAATAGCAATGGATGATTAGGAATATGTAAATGTTGATTTATCAAATCATTCTATATGACAATTCAAATGTTACATTTAGTACATATAAATTACAATTAATATTCTTAAAAAGTTCGTAAGTCGCAATTTTAAAGTTAAATTTCTATTAGAAATGACAATAAAAACGATATGTAGAATTAATAAAACAGCTATAGAACAGTCGTATACTATACTAGTACCGTATAGATGTTCAAAATAGTTGATAGTTATTGTCATAAAGTATAATCAGCATATTGATTGCATTTAGTAATGAATAATATTTGATTGAAGTTCTTAAATAGTTCTAAATATTTGAAGTTAAATCATATGTTTTCGACTAAAGATCAATTTGATTGTGATAGAAAGCATCGAGCAAATTGATTGATGTACTAAGTTTCATATAATAAGTTTTCTTAAAAATTTATCTAGATAGTTATTACAATATATTTACGGTCATTAATGTCTAATTTCTAAAGTGAAATTCATATTTTAAGATAATGTAGTCTAGATGACTATAATAAGAATTGTTAGTCATTTGTGTAGCTCATATAAATTTAATGTTTATTCAAGTATTCATTAAATTATATTAATTTATTGCTATTAAGTGAATATGTAATTTTAGTGTTAATAATATTTAATTACGTATGTTTAAATTGTATAATGTTCAATAATAGATATTGTAGTCATTAGAATTCAATTTTACTATAATGAAGCTAAATAAAATTAGCAAGTTTAATTTCATGTAAATTCCTGTAAATGTACATCTACGATCTTAATTCGAAGTTTTCAAGTTGAAAAGTTATTCAATATAAAGTAAAATTAATATTCTGTAAAGATATACTGAATTCAAATTACTGATTAAGAGAATTACTGAAATGTTAACATTAAAACAGCATAGTAGAAATGCATTGTATAAACGACAGTATAATAACGTAATTTATTATTAACTAAGCTTAATGTATAGAATTCATTGAAATGATCTATACCATTTAATTATTTAAACGTAAATTGGTATAAATTTACAAAAGTGTTAATTTAAAATTATTTAATTTTGGATATTCAAATTTTTAATAAATTATTATTTTTCGGCATAAATTAGATAATCAATGTAATAAACAATTTATAAATAATTTAAGGTTTTAAATATTTAATACTTTAATTCAAAATTTATTACAATTATTTATTATTAAATTTTAATTTAAAATTTTAATTCAATTTATAAATTTTTACATTTAAAAGATTTAATATTTAATTATAAAATAAAATGTGTATTAAATGTTTAATTTAATAATTTGGTCAAGTTTATATTAAAATAAATAATAAAATTTTAAATTTTAAAATATTTTAAATCATTAATTTCCTTTTCTAACAAAGTTCAAATTTAAATTTTTAAAATTCTTATGTTTAAATTTTTATAAAAATAAAAAATATCAAATTTTCTCGAAAAAAAAATGTTGAAACAAATAAGTTAAGTAAAAATAAAGTTTTTATTAAAGGAACTTAACATAAATTTTTATAAAAACTACAAATCTAACTTAAAATTAAAAATTTTGTAATTTAAATAAACTTTGAGGCGTAAGGTTAGGAAATTTTAAATTTTCTGACGATTTTATAATTGTGCCAATTCGTTAATGTTTTCCAGTGTTCGCCTTGTACAGTGCGGTCTTGCATTGTCGTGTTGCAGAATGACGCCCTTTCTGTTGACAATCGCCGGATACTTTTCTTGGTTCACTCGATCCAATTGTTCACAATAAAGGTCTGCATTAACAGTTTGTCCAGGTTTCAGCAGTTCAAAGTGAACAATTCCGCGAATACTCCACCAAACACACAGAAGCGCCTTTTTGGGATATAAACCCGGCTTCGAAGTACTTCGTGGTGATTCATTTGAAGAGAATCACTGCCTTTTGTGTTTTGGATTATCATATAGGACCCATTTTTCGTCTCCAGTGATCAAACGATCAAAAAACGGTTCTGTGTGGTGCCGTTGAAGCAATACGTTGCATGTGATGGATCGGTTGGCTTTGTTCTCTTCGGACAGATTATGGTGGACCCGACCAAGGGTGGTTAAGGGTGCTTAACAGTTCCTCGATTGTTTGACATGGATTTGCTTCCACTTCTGCCCTTAGCATGTCGTTGTCTAATGTTGTTGGTCTCCCTGATCGATAGGAGTCAGAGAGATCAAAATTACCGGATCCGAACTTGGAAAACCATCTTTGGCATTTACGAACGTCTAATGCACTTGGATAAACATCGCAAATGTTTTTGATCGCAACTGTTGCGTTACTACCCTTGCGAAACTCAAAAAGCATACGATGCCGGATATGCTCTTCTGGTATTTGGCTGGCCATTTCACCCCAAATTGCAAAAAAAAGTTTAATATTGAATTATTTAGAAGTGAACAAGACACAATAACCTTAAAATGACTTTGGCACACCTTCGAGATACACAATGAGCTGACAAATGACAATCAAATATCGACATGCGCAGAAATGACATTACTTTTTGGTCCCCCTAATATAATAAAAAATATTTTTGCTTTAAAATATTGAAAGCAACATTCACGCGATCTTGGCAACGCTGTTCAAGGTCATACCAATACTACTTTCTTATGCGACATTTAAAATTTTATAAATTTTGTTCGAAGCATTATTTTTTTAAATGTAGCGTTTACGAAATAATTTGGCGGTCCGGATGGTCTGGGACACCCGGTATATAAAAAAGGAAAGTAGTGTTCCTTAATTTGCGATACGGTTTGCCCCTCGCGTATGAATAAGTTAATACAAAAATCGCGTCGCCTGAACATAAATGGGCCGTCTAAAATATAATTAAACCCAATATCGGGACACTGAGCACATAAAATATGTATCAATTTAAAAGAAAAAAACAAACCGCTTGTTACTGATGTGAGGTGAATGAAGTCGAAACTGGACGTTTCCATTTCAACGTGAGACGTTGCGATACGAAGTCGTTCTGACGCGACCCTTTCAAGTCATTTCGACGTCAAAAAATGGAAAAACTGGATATTGTGCGATAATTTATTACGGACCTCTTTTTTAGTTATCGCTTCGCGAACGTTTTGGACGAGGTAATCTAGTTTATTTAAGCGGTGGACCTTCGCTTTATTTTTTCGTAAAATTTAATTTCGTTTTTTATATTTACTTAATAATTGCTTATATAAGGTGCCGCATTTTGCGTTTTGACTTAGATTTATCTTTAAAAAAAATGTAAGACTTACAAGAGTTTATACTTCATAAACAAAGGAAGCTTAAACAAAACATAATCATTTAAAACAAAGGAAGCTTTAAATCTTATTATTCCGTTCAACAACTGGAAATGTTTATGAAAGGACAAACGTGCAGCATACACCTAAAGAAAACAATTAAGGGAAACCGAAGGAGAAACTGCCGAGCACGATATTATTGATGGAATACGAAGTTCCCATGGTAACTAACATAATATACCTAATTATTACCGAATCGAATGGCACTTCCATTTGTTAAGTCGCCGCGATAGCCATCCGCCATGTTTAGAATAATTCAAACTACAAACTAAACCGATGCAGAACTCGATTTTACCCGATCATCCTGTATACTTTTGGGCGGATAATTGAAAATACTTAAATCGCGTTCCTTTCGTAAACAATAATTAAAGTCGAATAATACATTTTTCATCGTTGGGCTTCCACTTTTAAATTGAAAACGGTCGGCGGCGTAATTCAGGTTACTATAGAAAATAGCTTTGCATAAATTATTTTAAAATTATTTTTTATTTTAAAATTATTTTTGAGCAGGTATTTCTTAACCGATTTTTAAAAATATCGCGTGCAGAGGCTAAGAAGGTTCTACTGTTCCAATATAAATCACGTCCAAGAATCTTTGTAGAAAGGCCAAAATCTTTTAAATATATATTGTTGTTGACGTAATAACGGCAGTTAATGTTAACATTTGTTTGTACCGACCAATTTTAAATTTCGGCAATTTCGTAGATCAAATCTTAAATTTGTTACTTTGTAATTGCGATTTTAATAACGCACATACTTATAAACAAACGACAATGATAATATTAACTTTTGACAGCTTACTTAATTATAATTATCGAAAATAATACATTTCGAAAAATTTAATGCGCAAACGCCAACGAGTGAAATATAACCCGATATACAAAATAAAAAAGCGTCACACACGCCATTTGTATAAAATTGTGGCGAACGTACATATGTACGCTACTTACGGTTTACAACATAACAGCAACATCCTCGCAGCGTTATATCTAATCTCATAATTGAGGACAAGCATTTTATCGTAGGACATGCCAATTTATCACAATCACATAATTACGCTTACAAAACCAAAGAGAGAGAGCCTATTGAATATTCGGTCGTAAATTTTATTGTCAATGTGCTTAAAAATAAAAAAAAGGACTTTATGATGCGAATCATAATTTGTCGTTTGAGTGGTGTTTTAATCGCTTCTTTGGAAGTTTATAAAGCGTCTAATGAAGCAATTAAATCCTATCGCATTATCTACGTGTTTATGACGTGGCATTTTTTACGTCATTAAAGCTATTTTAATTATAAATATTTCTTTTATCCGTCGACAAAAGGATCGCTATACAGTCAAGTGAAAATTCAATTTTAATTTAAACTAGCAGGAAATTCAATTAGTAAAAGGTTCAATAAATAACAACGAACGCCGGATTACCCGAAACCAGCATTCAAAACATATTGAAAATTTTAATAAAGGCTTGAGAGAGTTTAAGGCCGCGCGTCGGTATTAAAAAAAAGTAGCCCGGCTTGATTAATTTGATTTGCAAAAAAAAAGGAACTACGGCAGAACTTTAATATTACTACTATATAGAAGTAAACGTAAGGGGCTAAAGCGAGCGTAGTTATTTCGGTTACTACCCCAACTGTAACACGGATGAATTATTAACCACTATTCTGATTTGAAATTATTCCCTCTACTCGCTTCTACAACTCCGGTAAATATTAATTTAAGCGTTAATCATTAACGCGGATAGTGTTGTTAACACGTTAATATTAAAATTTAATTTAATAATGCGGCTAAAAAGAGTTAAGCCGATTAACTGCAAAAGTTTCTTAAATTATTTTATCACCCGAATATACGAATTTACGTCTATATTTTTCTGTTTATGACTTAGGTGTATTATCGTGTAGTTGCTTTGAAATTAATGAGCATGAAATATGGTGTGCTTGTGAGGTGAAGTACCTACTATCGAAATTTTTATGAAATGATATAGGCACGTGTCCCCTCTGTGTTTCAGAACTTTTACACGAGCAAAATCTATTTCTCTGCCATTTTCCCCTCTTTTCTCGCATTATCGGTGATATTAAGTTAATGCTGCTTCATGATCATTATATTTTTGCCGTAATTGACATTTGCGTAGTCGTAAAATGTCACCGTGATCGGCGTCTCCGTTGTGTTCAGAATATTCTGACTATTACTTTTAATAAACATCAACATCTCTTCGTAATTAGTGCCGCATTTGATATGTACTTACGATATGAAAATTTATTAATTATTTCTATTTTTACATTTTCATTTTAGCGCTCTTTTAAACTTTAACGGTGTCAAAAGATACTTTTTAACGCCTAAAAGAATCAGTAGAGCACTTGAACACGTCAATTAATTATTGCACTCTCCCTATTTTGCGATAAATTTTAAAGTTATTGTTCAGTTTGAGTTTGTAGGTGTAATTAATAAGTGATATATGTAATTTGCATCATATTCTAATTGAGAAACCGTTGATATAACGTGAAAAACTGCCCGTAACATACAAATAGTGATTAAAAAACAATGCACATACCACAGATACCTACATAGAAAACTGTTCATCGTGTAGATAACATTAGTTGTAGTCAACTTTATCGTTTTCGGTTAATTTTAAAAGTTAACAAAGTTGGTCGTTAGCATAAAATAGTGTCGATCAAAAATATCGAACAGATTAAAATGCAAAGGTGTTGTAGAATTACTTAATTCGCACTTTCCGCCGATCAAATAAAATTCGCTTTAATTTTATTTGAAACAAAGACCATAAACAAACCATTTGGTTGGGAAAAATATTTAACGACCATACAAATAGAGTGAGAAATTTAAATTGAAAAATTGTTAATATTATAAAACCGAATTATGTGACGAACAAGGATCTCACGTAAGAAGCTAATGCTATAACGTAATATTTATCTATAATTAGTAGAGAAGACAACAAAATATAATAACGCAGCTTATATATGTTTTGTAGACAGAATAAACATAGATATCATTCAACGATATTAAACTAAAATATATTCTCGACGTTTTAGAAAAGCACAACGTGCCAGACTACTTATTCAAATTAATTAGAAACATATATTACGGCAATAACTATCAGAATCAAAACAGAAGAGAAATTAACACAAAGAAAGCCAGAAAGAAAAACAATAAAATAGAGCGATTCCCTCGGTCCATTACTTTTTATTACTTATAATGAATAAAATTATAGAACCTCAGGATGAAAACGTGGATATAAAATGAGGGGGAGAGAGCGCAACGTTAATTTGGTGAAGTTTTTATAGGTAAAACCAAATCTCGGCAAACAATTTGCCAGATGAAAACACAAAATTAACAATCCAGAGTTATAGGAGCCATTAAAAGTATTCCGGTAGCTATTGGGACTGATATAAGGAACTATCTGGAACAGCAAATGGATAGGTATTAGCAATTATATTGTACCTACAAACGATAGAAACCAGAGCCAATATAACTAGAGCTAAATAAATGTTAAAAACAATAAAAATGTAATTCAATAAAGTAATTCTAAAAAATATTTTTTTAATCAAATTTTCCGATATATTAAAAAATAATGGTACTTTATTCTTGAGCAAAATTTAGTTATCCTCATTTCCTCGCTTATTCTTATATCCCTGATAACACCTGATAGGTTCGTTGATAGTTTTGGAGGACGCATCAACTTTTATCAAGAATGAAATTTTGTAACAAACTAATAATAAAAAGTTTCCCATATGGAAAGAACTTCTTGAAACTCTCTATGTTTAGGTATATATAGATATACCTAATTGAATGTAAATAAATCAGTATTGTATTCCATTTAATTATTGTAAAACAGCTGTAAATTAATTCGAATGTTGAATTGTATTAACCAGTTTATTTGCAAGATGAGGTTTTAATAATGTTCTCAACCATGACTTTTAATATGCTTCAATATCTGATCTAATTTTTTTGCGCTATTATACCTACATTTACCACATTTCGTCATCGTCATTCAAGTTTTCCCAACGACTCATACAATAATACATTTGCAATTTATCCTAATTTGAATCCATTGCTTATCGCGAGCATTTCATTGTTAAAATTCCACCGGCGCAATTGTAAATCTTACCATTTAAAATGATTACTCTGAAAATTTGTAAACAAATTCCTCCTCAAAATGCATAAATATGCCCATAAATTATGAGAAGTTCGAACACAATTCCTAATTGCAATTATTTTCGCGCTCTTATTTTCCCATCCGTTTGTTAATTAAAATTGTCTTTAATTAAAATAAAAAAGTTCCACATCTTCTGTATCTTGAAAACAGCAATTTTTGAAAAAGTGCCTCAACACAAACTATAGTTATTATTTTTCACTGGTCTATCGTTTAACGAAGTTTCTGTATTTAAAATTGAATGATCTTATATGTTATGTACAGTCATAGACGTCATTAACGTCGTCGGCAACGTGTTTTATAGGCGTATTTTATATATACCTACACTTATATGCGTCTATACATTATATTATATGTCCCATATATCTCATATATGGTCACTTATAATCTTTATGCTACGTTTAGGTATCAAATTGCTTAATTTCCTATCATTTATTACTCATATTGAACGTTGTCGGCGACATTAATTATGACCATGACTTTACATATATCTTCACGATAAGTCGAGAAACAGAAATATAAGTTAAAAACCCAATCAATATTTGTTGCGAAAAATCAGTGTGCAGTAGTGTCCGGTTATAATGAACCACTTACTGGACACCAAAAATGGTTCATTATAGCCGAAATTCGTTATATCCATCAAAGCAGTAAATTAAAAAAATTAATTCATATATAAACCAAAGATCGCAAATAGTACGTGGCATCCACTGGACGTTCGTTTTTTAGGCCCCTAATGAATATATTACGTCCACGGATATGAAATGGATGTCCATATGATATCCATAAAAAGATATCCACTATTTAATGTTAGTTGATATATTATGAACGTCCGTTATATCCTGTACTTATTCACGACTGCGACTAATGAACCTAAAATGGACATCCAGTGGACGTCATTAATATTCAAGCAGGACATTCTTAAAATATCACTATCCTTGTGCTATGGGGGATGTATTGTGTATTAGAAATATTGAGTAAAAACGAACAATAAAATACTTACGTGTTAAGTAGTAATGGTAATTTATAACGAGTGTAAAAATTTTGGCAACTTATCGAGGAGATTATTCTGAGTAAGAAATGTTATATGAATGTAGGTCCGATATCAATCAATTACCGAACTAGGAAGGATCAAAAGTTTTATTACAAGTAGAAATTCATTAATTTAATATCTATATAGTTACCTACTATTGAAAAATAAAAAAGACAGTATGTCAAAAAACGCGAATTATTTATTGAAAAATCTCCAGATCTCAATCTTTTGGATTTTTACCAATGGGACCACTGAAAACAGTTTATCTTCGGTGTTAAAATAAAATCACGAACAGTTAAACCAAAGGATAACAAATTCGGCCAATCAAATTGGTCGTAATAATGTCGTGTAGCGCGTTTATGACTCTGTGACTCGATAACTCGCAGGTGTCAAGCTTGTATTTAAGCTCGAGGAGCACATTTTGAACATTCGTTATAAGCCATACTTACACCATGTTGAAGATTGAAGTATGCATGTAGAAAGTTCATTATAAGCGATACATTGTATGGTTTGAAATGTAAAATGTGGTTTATTATATACGAAAGTGCAACGAGTTCGTTATAAGTGAAAAAAAAATTGAATTAAATGAACAATTTGTTTGATCATCTATAACGGTTCATAATAAACGAGAGTTCATTATAACCGGGTTCATTATAAGCGGTCACTACTGTAAATGTAAATAAAACAAGTAGGTGTATAGATATGAATTTTGAAAGGATGTTAAATATACACTTTTCAACACACGTTCGCTGAACTTTCAATACTTATATGAATATTACATATGGCAATCAGTATTACGTTCTGTCTTATTTGCAAAAAAGTTCATCTTTATAGCTAGAAAAACCATAGGACAAGCGTATTGCAGTGATCTAGTTCGTCCGTTTCGTTACTTGCATACTTATCACTTGGAAGTTTTGGTTATTTATTCATTTATGATAATCAAATTTCGTTTTTACATTATTCTGCACGCACAACTTTGTCTTTCTTTGTTAAAATAATTGTCTTTCTTTTTAATATTCGAAATTATGTTTAGCGATGGCGTTGGAACTCTATTTAAAAAATCGACCGTTACACGTTTTCGAGATAAACCTTAATCTTCAGCCTTTTACTGCAACTGTTACTACATAAATAAATATTTGCGTAAATAACTTCTAAAATAGAAAGTAGTTTTGAATAATAATTTACGTCGACTATATAATATTTAAACACTACCTGTTGGCAAAATCGGATGTAATTTATTGGTGGCTATACTAATTAACGCAATTTTTAAAAAGCTCGAAGCATTTTCTAACAGAAAAACGCAACCTCCGTATTCGATTTATTTGTGTAGGTATACATAATAGGTATTGTTAAATATACTTCATATATTGAAATGGTAATGTAGATAATAAAAGCGTTGATGACATAATTTCGTCGCTATTAAAATTATAAATAACTTTGATATTACTACATATATATTAAGGTCAAGTTTTTGTGGTACAAGAACTTCTGCAAAGTAGGTACCACGTTCGTTTCCTAAATTATTCGTAGGGTTCTTTATTTATGCCGAATTAGATACTAAAATGTATTTATGTAGTTAACTTTATAATTTGTTGTATTTTAGAATGCGATCGCGAAACAAACAAAAACCGAAGGTTTTCCAAAACCACCACCACGATAGGAAATACTGCCACTACTCTGGCAGTTATTACGTAAATACATTCTGATTCTTGAACTAAATCGAAGTTCAAAAATAAAAAAGAACGGCATTGGCGAACGCCTTTCTTTGGAACAGCCAGAGATGAAAAATATAAAAAATGGAAAAAAAACAATCTATGAAAGCGCGTTCGTTAATAACGTTCAAAACATTCCTTCGCATCATCAAACTAAAAAAGCATTCCTTACAATTTTTAATTTATGATAGTCATTAGGTCATTACAATAATCTACACCCAAGGACCATTAACTATATAATAAAGGCCGGGCAGCCTATTTATTTAATGCATATGTATACGAACGAGGTATTATGTGAAAAATGTTCTTAAGTGAGACAAACTTAATTTGCTTAAATTAAAATGTAAGTTTTTAATCAACGCAAGATTTTAAACAATCCGTTTTTGAACTGCAAAAAGTTTATTAATTTAGATACGGTAGCCGCCACGAAAACTGGGACATATGTCTTGACGTAAATTTTAACGAACATTTAGCGGTGTGAAACGGACTCGGGTACTTGAAGTGATAAATAATTTTCATAATTCGGTAGTAGCTTCACGACCCTGCCGTTTCCCTATGCCTACAACGGTTTTTTTTTTAAATTTTTTCCAATCAAGCAAGTCAAGAAAAAATGTAACATAAAATAACATTAATTTATGTTTAAAAAATTAAATAATATAATATAGTCGAGGCATTTTAGGTATAAAAAACTTAATTGGCCTAAGTAATTAGTGGGAAGTGGAAACTTGGTACAGTTGTTAATTGAACCTTGAGGTGAGGAAAGGACGTCGAAAATAATCTCTTTACGGTAAAAATATGACAAAAATACTTATATGATAAAATAAACTAGGGACGATTTTCTACAATTTATGTACTTATTATTTTTCTATAAAATCAATATTTTCGGCGTGTCATTTTCACAAAATTTATTTTACCGGGTATTACTCGATGTTAATTAATTAGCATAGAGAAATTACACTTTACCTTTCGAAACAAATATGAAAACTTGTACACGGTTAGACCCATCTGGAATGTACATTTTCAGGTAAAGAGCGAAGTAAAAATTCCTCCGTGGACGGGAGTTATGAAATCCTAAAGTTTGCCGCCAACCACTTAAACTTTTACCGATATATCCTAGAAATCGCTAGTTTGATTAACGTTTTCTTTTTTCAAACGAGAGGCGTTTAAAGTATGTTTTAGACGTTAATAAAAATGTCCGATATGTTAACGAGTATTTAGGTTAATTATCAAAAATAGTAACGACAAGTGTTTGTCGTTTTTTAAAGTTTTTATCGACACATTCTATTTATCGATTAAATTTTAAAAAGTTTAAAGTAAAACTTATTTCTTATTTTATTTATTGAAAAAATGTATCTTATATTTTTCGTACGACAAAATAAAATAAATGTTTTCAAATTATAATTAAAAAAAAAAAAAAAACAAACACTCGTTACCATTTTTGTTAATTAACTAACAATAAGTATTTATCAAACATATCGGGAATTTTTTATTATGATGTGAAAGATAGGTACTCTAAAGGTCTATCATTTAAACACAGAAAACAAAAATCGAACTAATTAAAAACTCATTTTTGACGTCTTTTCCTCGCGCTTTTGACGTGTTAGTCGGCAAGGCCCGATTAACACCCGTGCCAAGTCGCCACTTCCTACTAATTATAGTTCAGTCGAATTTCTTAAAATGCCTCGACCAACAATATAATATATACATAATAATTAATTAAGTGAAATTTTCAATTAGCGTAAGAGTAAAATTTGAAATATTTCTAGAGTGCAACCTGATATAATTCTTCGGAAATACGGGTGTAAGTCTTTAGAAGGGTAAATTCAATAATAAGTCTAATATTTCATGATGGCGTAACAACTGTTTACTGCAACTTTTACCCCCTATAATTTCCAAAAGTTGTTATTTTATTTATCTGCCGCTTCGCTTTTCTAACGATAAGTATTCGAATGTCGCTTCATCGATATCTACTTCAAGTTTTAAAGTCAGTTTTACGTCGTACAAATGTTGGTGTCCCATTTTCAATATAACTAGATGGCCAAATTACAATTTTTGTTAATAATACATTCATCCTGTGAATTTATTAAAATATTAAATTCGATAGGAAAATTGAACAACCAGCAAAAAATAGGTTCCCCTGCACATAAAAGATCAATTTTCCTCCGAAAAACCTACATCGAAAAAGTAAAACGGAACTTCGTATAGCAAACAAAAAAGAACGGCAAGTCCAAATTAGAACATTTAAAAGGGGCCTTCGTTTTACTCGTGCAAGTCCTATATACTTTGCGGGTAATTCAGACTCTTTAAATTCTGAAAAGAATTTACGTAGGTACCTAATATAGGTACATACATAATTAGCGATCCTGCGCCGCATCGTTTAATTGAAACTGTGTGCGTATATTTAGGCAGATGGGTTTATTTAAACATTATCAACTTCTACATTTAGAAAATTACACGTGCACCTCGTTAATTGAATAGGTAAGTAAATACACTTGAAAGAGCAATAAGACGTTCAAAGTGAAAATGTACCATATTCGTAAGTAGATAATTGTGTTTAGTTACTAGGTACCTACCTATTTTATTGTTAGCCGTTAAAAAAAAAACAATATTAGAATACTGGATTCGGGCGCTATAGATTTTTTTTGGCATAATTAATAATAAACGATATTGTTAGATACGAACTGATACTCTTGACTGAATAATTTCGGTTATCGGAATAAAAGTAATTTACCTCGTCGCAATTCTAATGAATAATGGAATTTTTAACGAACTTTTTCGAAATTACGCATAATAATTTCGGGTTGATATCTATAAAACAAATTTAGTCGAGTCAAATTAGGTTTTTATTTCGAAACACACAAGAACAGAATCGATTTTGATCAAACTTTTTTTAAAGTGTTTGTTGTACTAAATTATTTGAAATTAGAAACGCCCCGGTTGGCGCACTCAAATATTTGTAATGTTTAAACGATTATTACAACAAAATAAACGGGGTGTCCACGAAATGATGAACATGTCTCGGGAGCGTATAAACCACCTGAAATAATACCACAAGTTTTTAGAAATGTTTTTCCGACGACGCTCCCCTTTTTAGATATTCACCACTCCCAATGAAGTTAAAGAATAAAAATCAATTTTCTTAAATAATCGTGTTTATTATTTTTTTTGAATTTAATAATTTTTGGTGTACATACGTAATAAAATAAGACCTTTAAAATGATGCAATAGGTTTCTTTTTTGATATCTTGTACTCTTGTTTAATTTTGATAAAATAAAACACACTTAAATAATATCTAATTAATAATAATTTATCTATTTAGGAAACTCTGCATCTCTTATTCTTTTTGTATGATTTTCTCGAAGATGGTTAATTTTATAAAAATTAAACAGGAATACTTTTTCTAACCTAAATTGTCTGGAAAAGCCGAAAATGACCTTAAAAAATTTAAAAACTTAAACTTCTGAAAAATTGCGAGGTTAGAAATATTAAAGATAGTGCACCCTAGGTTCTCCTAAGCTGGTATCAAAAGAAAAAAATCTATTACACAATTTTAAAGATCTTAATTTATTACGGACGTACACCAAAAATTATTAAATTCCAAGAAAAAATAAACATGTTATTCAAAAAAAATGGATTTTTGCCCTATGACATTGGGGGCGAATATCTAAACAAGGGAGCTTCGTAGGAAAACCAGTTATAAGAACTTGCGGCATTATTTTAACGCGATTTATACGCTACCAAAAGATCTTTATAATTTCGTAAAATTTAACCCCCCCTGTATTTTGTTGTAATAATTGTTTAAACAATACAAATATGTACTTGAGTGCGCCAACCGGAATGTTTCTAATTACAAATAATGCGGTATAATATTAATTTAAAAAAAAAAACGTTCATCAAAATCGATTCTGTTCTTGTGGGTTCCCAAATTTTCATGATTTTTCAGCTTATTTACTCGACTAATTAGAGTAGATCGTTACTTAATGGAATAAAAATGTTAAATCAACTTCAAATTAAAACAGGCTTTTCGGTGCGTTTTATTTAAAAAAATTGAATGAACGTTTCATTAATCGGAGTGTACAAAAGTGTGAGGTTAAATCATACATAATATTACGCTCCCTGTATTTCGGCATTTTATTTTTATTTTTTACAGGTAATAAATCATATGAATAAACGATTGCAAGGAAATTCCTAATTATATTACTTATTACGTTTTTTAATTGATTTTTTGACATGCTTGTCGAATAATAACTATTTTCTCATTGTCAATCCTGAATCACGCCAATAATAACGGGCAATCATACCTAATCTTAATTGTCGTAACACGATAAGTTTGACTTTTGATCTTAAACACGTAAAAAAACTGCAGCATTTGTTTTTATATCGGAACGCGGGGGGGTCATTACTCTAAAATGATTTACGACTCGCCATTTCGTTTATAACAAATAGTTAAGATCGCGAGATAGGTACCTACTTAACATAATAAAACTGATAAGCAATGCCGTTTAAACAACAACAGAATCCCAAAACAATGAGGTCACGAGAATGTAACAGACTAACCTTAAACGATTATGAATATGTAAATAAAGAAAACTCGGATATCCACAAAAACACAAACAAAAAAAGACGAACGCCGGTCGCTTTTTTCTGACTAAAAGTCGCTCCACAAAACGGTATTGCGCAATTAAAACTGCTTAATTGTTCGATTAAGCCGATGCCCGCTTTGTAATCGCACGTTGAAATTGTCAGTAAATTTCGATATAACGCGACACCAACACCTTCGCGTCAAGCAACCTATTCAGCAACTAGCGACCAGCGAGGAAGCCCGGGATCGAGCTTGAAACGCCTGTCACGGTTGCCTATTCAACGCACGCCCGACACCGAAATCGCACGACCGTTAACGAGCCTCCAATTTTTTTTTAGGCACTTGATAAATAATAGGGCTGTGCTGCACCGTTCATCGATTGCCGCCGAATACTCGTATCCCAGCATCCCCTAATATTTTACGGGAATTCGAACGTAAAAATAAATAAATAAGACGCCGTCGCACGGACAACCCTCACGAACAACTTACCCGAAGGGCAAAGTTTTTTTCCCCTGAATAATTAACTTTGCTTTTACGCTTTCCCTTTACGAGATAATTCCAAGGGGGCATATTTAGTACCGTAGGGAAAATGCCGACTTTAAAGAGTTAGTTGACTAGGTACTTCAACGTTAGGGTGGACCGGGGTTATTTGATTCAAAAGTGTTGGTTTACATTTGCCTTAGCCGCTTGTACTATCGCCAATTTAGTTAATTGCCTATATATACCGTTCGAGTACCGAAACTCAAGTACATCAAACAAGTCGATATAATTTACACTATTGTCAGTTTAAGACAACTTAAGCCTCCCGTGGGCATAACGAGGGGTAAACAAGTGAGGTTTGCCACTAATAAACGACAGGTAATTGAAAAACATAAATAACCGTTCGATTATTTCTTCGGTTCGGTTCGAACGAATTTCTGTTTGGCTTTAAAGTTGTATTCGCTTTAATCTAAGGGCTCAAAGGTAGGATGCGTAATTTATAGTTCCTACGCAAACGGATAAACGCTAGGGAAAGAATTAGCAAGAACGAGCAACCACGCCGCTTGCATTATTCATTCCAGGAATTGAATGGAACTTGATTACTATAGTAAAATATGTAATTAGAAAAATAATTTAGGACTCTTGATTAAGAAACTTGAAAAATAAAAAGACAGAAGACGGAAAAGGTAAATTATGCCGTAGGTACAGCTAATGAAGTTGTGAGCAGGTTGATAAAATGAACCATAAAAAAATCTAACGCATCTAATGAAAAAAGTAGAAAAAAAAATGGCGCGGTCGTTAAACCATTTTGACGCCAATCGCCTACGCGTAAAGCAAATGCACTACTATATGTATCGAGAGTTTTCGGTGATATAATAAAGATTTCAAAGAACGTTTGGGCAAACGCGCCCAAAATGTCTAAAATAGGCAATATTTTATTATTTAGGTGTCCTAAAACAAAACTTTCTTGCAACGATTAGTTCAATGGATTTTTCATCTTGTACGGTGACCGTCTTTATATCGTCTTTCCCTATGAAATTTGTCCTGATGCAATCTTTCACCCCGGTACCTAGATTAGGTGGAAAAAGGGGCATATTCTCGAACCAAACGTGTGCGAAATGGGTTTCTATAAAAATCTATTTGTTATGACGTCATTTTCGAATAGGTACGTACGTCCTCTAGTCGAACTATTCAAGAATAAGGTCCTTGGTGCGAGTGAAGAAAGTGCACCCCATCTTCTTATACGGCTTTAGTGGAGCTTCCACTAGTTAACAATAGTTTTCCGTCCTAACAATTTTCAGAAAGTTCGTGATAACAGTTCGCCTGATGTTCTGGCTTCGCAACCGACCTCTATGGTAAAACTGTTAGCTAATAGGAAAAAACTGCCATTAAGTTGCGGATTTAACAGCTCCATTTCGCCAGCCCCCCCCCCACTTTTGATTTGGGGGTTGAAACTTCGTCAGTCGTTAGTGCTGGTTTGTGCCGTCATCCCCAACGTTAGTGCTACTCGCTAAAGGGGTGAACCAGCATGGAGAATTCATCAATTCTTCCGCACCTTATTTTATAAAATCTTGATTGTGAATTGATGGCGATGTGGTTCTGTTACATAATATCGATGGCGTTTTACCAAAAGGACGCGTAACCCACACTTTTTGTGAAAATGAGTTATTCTGACTAATTTTATGCATCTAAAGCAAAGGTATCATTTGTTAAAATCTAGTAACAATTTTCAGATTTTTTCCATCAGAGAAATCGATTGTTATTTCCGCGAAACGTATTTTCTTATATTTACGCGACGCAACAAAATGTGATCTCTTATATATTTTACTTTTTGTGAATTACGTCCTTTTAGAAAAACTTTGTCGATATGTATGTGTACTCGTGCATGTACTGTGCATTATATGTCGGTGTTAAATTAGCTGGATTATGGTTTAAATAATTACCTATATACATACCTATGTAACAACTGATAAAGTTGTGTATAGCTTATCCAAACCTATATGATGTTCACATCATCAATACAAGTTTACTAGATGATGACGTTTCACATAGTGCTGTCATCTCGTACCTCGTATTTTGACAATTCTAATAAATTGTAGCCTTTCTTTATACCATCTAATATGTGCGCAAGTAAATCATCTATAGAATATGTCACTTTAAACCGAATTACAAATAAACAATCTAGTCACTTTTTGTTGATGACGTGAATATCATACAGGTTTGGATAAGCTATAGTTGCTATGCAGTTTAGTAGGTAGATAACATATATATTTACCAAAGTGAATTTTAAAGTATGTATTCCTTTTATATCATATACCTGCCTAATTACCTATAAACGGTAGGTTTATTGGAATATAATTTTGATATAAGGCAATAAATACAAACCTCCTTTTCCACAAAATCTGTGATGAACTCATTACCGACCAAGCGCTGAAATAATGATGAACCTAAACAAATTTTTATAATCATCCTACAAATATGTGAATATTTTATAAACAATAAATTACTTAATAAAGAGAAAAATCATTAATAAAGTGGTTTAAAAAAATGGTTCAGGACCGATTGTAAAATGTCAGTTTAAACTTACAATTAAATTAAAGTTGAAACTGTTCAATTTTCGTAGTAACAACAATAATAACTAAGAAAAAACTATAGTTTAAATTGCGAGTTACAATTAACCCTAAGTCGGTACAGTTGGATCTTAAATGATCATAAAAATTTCTTATAACTACAGTCAAATCTCTTTAAGTAGATTCGTCACTTGCCACTTAAAACCGTTCAACTTTAGTATATGTATATTTATCCACATAGCTTGTTTCTATTCTCGTTTCATCTTGTTAATTTGCAAAACGTCATTTTTATATTTTCGTTTATAATGGACAATAAAATATTGCTGGTACCTTATTTTCTTCAATTTCGTTAACGAGGTTGGCAACCAGCGTTTAACTGACAAAATAATAATAATTTTTTCTAATATTTATAATATTCTTAAAAGAACAAGTTTCATAAGGTGTGTTTTTATTGCATCATTCCGTTTAAAAGACGAGCTTATGTTACAAAAAATTACCTATTTAGTTCACAAGCCGCAGCTTTTCATATTAGGTTCGTGTTTAAAAAATTAAGTTGAAGGAAGAAAATGAATAAAATGAAAACAAGTTACAATTTCCAACTCTAAACTGGCTCGCATTTCGCCAGCCCCCCCCCCATGCTGATTCACCCCTTTAGCGAGTAGCACTAACGTCGGGGATGACGGCACAAACCAGCACTAACGTAGCACCAACGACTGACGAAGTTTCAACCCCCAAATCAAAAGTGGGGGGACTGGCGAAATGGAGCTGGATTTAACATCTCCTAAACCGTAGTATTTGCTATGTTTTGGGTCGGGGCAAATTCTAATGTTGTCCAGTGTTGATAATTAGACCAATTCTGCAGGTAATTTTGGTCTAAAAAACAATCTGCAACAATTTTATCTTTGCTAACATACCTAATATGTACTGTTTGGGTACAAGAAGAGCGTTCTCAATGTGAATCATTATTGTAGATGATTTCACAATGTTATTACATTCCAAAACTCAATACCTGTTTAAAAAGAGTTCACCCGGAATTACCAACATACTAACATCGAGTGTGAACCGGTTCAAACGCCACTGCATGAACAAACTGCGCCAGAGAACACAATTTTAAAATGTCCCGAAGAACAAAAGTAATAATCTGGCTCATTTGCAGTGATCTATAAAAGCAGCGAAAAACAAAAAAAATGGAATTTTCGCAATGTCAACAGTACAAGAAGAACGCCCAATAAAAGGCCGCAAAAAGCACCTTAAAAAGTTTTTCGTTATGAACAACTGTTTTAAACAGTTCGATACCTTATGTGATAAATGGGAATGGGACGATTCATCGTCGACGGTTCATCGCGGCCGTTTCTACGCAGCCAATTGAAAAATAAAGTACCTAACACGAACGTTTATATAAAGCTTTAATTTTAATGCATGAATTTAAAAAACATATTTACTTTAAAAAATACGTATGTATTATATTTTCTCAAGGAATGGTCGACGGATATTAGTTCGTCGACTGCTATAAAAAAATTAATCAGTAATTATTTTTTAATTTAAATTAAATACGAGTATTTAGTAGGTAATTGATTTGTTCTCACAAATTTAAAAAGACGTGCGAGAAATATCCCAGGCGGCACACTGTCGTTATAATGTCGACAATTATTGGCCGTTTGGGGCCGTTTGGGACGTCGTAAATGACGTGTATATGACGTCAATATGACGGGTTAATGTCACAGCTCAACGAAGTCAAATTATGACCAATCTAGTACGTTACTTGAGACGTCTAATTGACGACTAATTTTTTTAAATGGGACGTTGATTTGACGTCCCATTGACGTAATCCTAAGGCATTAATGACGTATCTAAAAGTGAAAAAAATACAAATACATTCAATATAATTATCATTTTATTACAAAAATGAAGGTACAAACAAAGAACCTAAGTCTAAGAAATTAAACAAGGTTTGTTAATATATCAAAGAATGAACACAAAATTATTTGGATTTACCTACTTAATAACCAAATATCGATATTATTATAATATACGAGTAATACAATAATATATTTAAAGATAAGATGTAAGCGGTAAATATAATATAAGATATACAGTGTGTCCTCGAGTTCTGGGATCATTTGATGGAGCCTAAACTAAGCACAATAGAAAAAACTATTTTAGATAAAAGCTTGCTGGTTGTATGAGTCGCACAATGTAAAATTTCACACCAACAAAAGACATCTAAATAAATTAATAAGGAAATGGGGGTCACTCACGCCACAAAGATAACCTAGTCATCTAAAGGTTAAAACCTATATAAATAAGTACAATTTGTCTGTTTCTTGTTAAGTCATGATTTGTAAAATTATTGTAAAAAATATTTCTTCCAGTTGTTTAAATATTTAAAATTATTCATTTTAACTTTAGGTGGCGATAGGCTAATTAATTTTTCACTTACCGTTAAGAAATTATAACAAAATTTACAATTTACAAATTTATAACGTAGATCTCACTGCAAAGTAAAACCACTAACCTAACAAAACTGCTGGCGGTAAACCAAAGCGCGATCAGTATGCATTCAGTATGTATCAGTATCAGTATATTAGTTTAGTTGTATACTAGCGTATTTATAACGTATACAACTATTACTATTAATCGCAAAGACGCGATAGAGCATAATTCCAAAATAGATTTATATATTTTTTAGTTAAAATTTTGGTTTAAAACATAAACATGTTAGAAAAAATTACGAGTAATTTACTCTTTAAATTAACGCTGCAACGACTTTATTTTCTCAAATTCAATTAACGTAACATGAAAACTTCAGTTTTTCCAGTAAGGATTCGGGACTTTGGAATTTACAAAAAAGACGTCTCGACGACGTTCTTTAATGACGTCAAATGTTCGTCGAGAAAGTGTCGTCGTGCGTACGTCACTTATTGGATCCACGACGTCGCCGACGAATAATTACCAATAATTGACGACATTATGACGTCAGTGTGCCGCCTGGGACCATGGAAAGCACAGTTCAGGTAATGAATGAATGTACAATAGCAACTCAAGCGGCAATACCAAATCTATATAGTTCATATTATATTTTTGTTACTTAAATAATGTGACAAAAACTCAAATATATGAAACATTTCTATATTTTGAAGTTAAGTAAATTTTCTGTTTTTCTCAGAACTGGTAAAAATGGCTTACGTTAGTTCCTTTTAATAATAACCAGTTCAATTAATCTACTTAAGTACCATGTTTTAATAACTGTTAATTTAACACTAACATTATTTTATTTTAGATATTAAACAGCAATTTAAATTAAATCAAATTTTATTTTCACATGATTATAGTTTCGATAACTAATTAGTTAAGTAACAAGAGGCAACAGGTAATTAGTAGGTAAATACTTAAGTATTTACCTGCTTATAATTTTTTAATTCGTAATTTATTTGCTGGTGCATAATGAATTTTACTTTTATTTGTTTTGCTTATTTCTATTATGTAATTAATTATACAGGTATAATAAAATGTATAAAATTGTTGCTTACTTACTTTCATCATAAGTTATTAATATTGTAAATTTAACTATCTACTACATAAGTTATTAATTTGTTGAAATACAACATTTAAAGATTGTATGAATTAAAGTTAACAACTACAATTAAAGTTTTAAAATTGACAAAATCTACATTTTTGATTAATTTATTAAGTCGTAATAAATAGGGTTGGCGATGAAACAGCCGCGATGAAACGGCGGCGATGAATCGTCCTAGACGCGTGATAAATACGTCACAAATACGAACGCTCGGGGATGTGGCCGATCGGGGAAGAAAACAGAAAGAAAAGTGTTAACGACTACAGAAACAAAATTTTGAAGAAAAACAGTGCCGAAAAGACGAGGATGGAAAGAGTAACAAACGACAGAATCGGAGAGATTACAAATGCGAACGGTAGATAATAAAGGATATGAAAGAACAGACAACTGATATACTTCGAACATAGTTATGCAAAAGACAATAGAAACAAGAAATACAATTAAATTTAGAAGAAAATAGAAAACAATGAATAGATAAATACCAGAAAAAGCTGTCATTAGGCGGATAGTATTAATGAAGAAACGTAAGGGAGAGGATTAGAAAAAGGGTCTGTGCAAAGACTGAGAAGGACGGCGTTTGGGCATCGAAAAGCGACGTTATCCCAAATATTAAACAAAAAAAGAACGGAAACGTTAAGAAGTTAAATCGCATTCGTAGTTTCTCATACAATTAAGCAGACCTCAAGTTTTCTTAGGAGTTCCTAACTACCACATCCCCTCCGGAGTTTAATTTTATCGTCAAACAATTATACTTGAGGATACCTTCGTGAAATTTGTCTCGAACTAACGTAACTACGAAAGACTTTAATACGAGGGATATGCGCTATAAATCTATATAAAATTACCTACATCTTTTGAACCGTCGGGCGACTTTTAAAAGCTCTAATTAAACTCGTTATCGATATTATTATTTACAATAATGATTAGAAAAGTACAAATCTTCGGAAATAATACTTTTCGAGAAAGGGTATAAAAGTTAGGTCCGATTAATTCTAAAAGTTTAACCTGAGCTTTAACTTGTTTTTTTTTCGAAGTTGGTAGATAAAAATTTAATCGGCGATGGAGCAACGCCGTCCGATAAAGTTTTTAGCGAATGTCGTCGTCGAAAAATCTGACGCGCCCTTCGCGCACACGTCTAGTGTAGTAAATTGTTCGTAGAATGTTTCAGTTCGCAATAATAAAGTGGGAGTTAAGCTCCTAAATTTTAATCGGTTCTTCGTATAATTATTTCATTGGAAGTCTTCAGCGATCGGGCGCGATAATTGAATGAAAGCTTTCGAGCGTGGCATGGTCCTACTAAGTGATGGGACAAGCTCGTCCCGCCTTCCAATAAGAACCTCTCTCGTTCACTCGACGAGGAACACGGCCAAGCTCGTCGAGCTTGAATTACCACTTTAACTTGTATGTAAGTCGATAAAGTGGCTGGATTCCACGAATGATTTGCGTAAAACTGTATAGTATACATATGTTGCTATACCACAATTACGTTTTATATTAAGTAGGTACGCGGAGGCAATGGCATTAAAGCAATTCTAAAAGGAATTACCAACGCAGTTATAACTGTCTTATATCAAAATATATCAATTAACGTTGTGTAACTTCATGAACTTCTTAGCTTTCATTCGAGTTGATAAAGCTATCGATAGTCATTACGATAATTATCGAAAAAATATATTTCATTAAACATCAAAACGTTGCCGCTTTTCTATTAATGTAGTTAAAAAAAAAACACGAAACTCGTTAAATTCCCAAAGTAACAAAAATCCTATTAAATATGTAAGTAATACCGCGTACTCACCAAACGGCAGTCTGAATCATCAAATGTTTCTCACTCACCTGTAAACAACAAAAAAAAACATTATTCGTTAATTTGTAATTCAACGTATTAACATCAAATTTTCCTAATGTAAGTACCTTTCATAAACAACAATCAACTTAATGTCCGGATACAAGCACTCAGTCCATTATAGAAGCAGATAATTTGAAGGTGTGGTGGGCATTTACGGCGAACAATTCTCTACTTATAAGATTCATTATTATGTGAAGAGAAAATTCGTCGAGTAGCGTAATATTTAAATTAGCCGTAAGTAGTTGATATTTTTACCGGTCGATAAATTATAAATAGATGTAAGTACGGGCAGGTACTACGTTAAATCGCAATAAATGCCAGTCAGTATATTTTTAATAAGTTAATGTGCGAATATAAAAGGTTTTATCAGAACGGTTGAACTTATATCGATAAAATCGTCTCTTCCATCTTCGACGCGAGTTTTAAGAAAACTCCAAATAAAATTTAAAACGCGTAGGAAACACAATTCAACCTAAAAAGCTTATACTGGGCATACCAAAAATATGACGAGGGTTCGTGGTGTTCGAGGGACGACGATATAAATCCTATGATCTTTTACGCGGTTTCGCCGCAACATGCAAAGGAATTCAAAATAATAGAACGATCATTGATTTTCGTTTCGCACCCTTGATTTCTTAAATGCTTGGAAATAAATACAATAAGAACGCCGATAAGGGCCAAAGATGACAGGCAGGAATGGTAATCAAGAGCATTAAAAGGCCATAAATTGGATACTTTCTGTTACTGAGTTGGAGATATTTTTGTTTTGTTTGGAAAAAGGAAGAAAACGAAGGAAAGTAAAAAATAATTTATTCAACTGTTTATACGGACTCCGCGTCCGTATACGAAGATACATTTACCATTAAAACGTTTCACGTACTCGGGGCGTGACACATTTCTAACGAACAACTTTTCAATTTACACTTCAGTTTGAATTGTACGAGTGCGTAAAAGTTAAATTATTTATGCATAAAATAATATAATGACGAAACCGAATGCGAGAACACAAATTTTCGGCAGGACAAATACCACTGTAACGGTAAGATGTTTATTTTACGCTATGGCCAACTATGACTAAACATAAAATTGCGTTATCTGTAGAAATATGAGCGATTTAACATGCGTTGTGCGCTCAAACTATTTTGACAATATATACTGACGTAAAAGCAAACGCGGGCGCACATATCCTCTAACAGTACCTTCGTACGCAACTGAAAATGAGAAACCCGAGCTCAACAACAACGTGCGCCTCGTGTTATTTCGAAAAACATGAACAAAGATCATCTAACAATTCACAATCCGACGTCTACTGGTTTTAATAAAGTTTGATGTTGATTGTTCATCTCTTCTTCGCATCTGTATCGCACGCGTTGCAGCGTATCAATGTCTCATTGTAATACAGCAACTGGTTTGGAACGACCTGTTAACGCGCAAACTCGCGTTAACTCGAACAAACAGTTACTTAATTGTATGTGTTAAAAATATGTGCGTTAAGTGGCTGCTTTATTTATTTTTTATTTCACACTTCATTCGATGGTTATAATTCATGTATTTTACTGATTTCGTTTTAATAATTTCCATTGTTTTTAATAAAGTTTATTGTTGACTCTTCGCTACTTAATTTTTCAATATTTTAATGCAAATTTTTGATAACTATTTTCAAACGAAACTACAAGTCTCGTTATTTATTTATTACTTTTATAGTATATAACTTCTAAATAATCACTCGAGTGTTAACGAAACTTTCTTCATTACGTTTTCGACACCGTAGAGTTCAAAAATCGTAAAAATATCTTGCTTTCCTCGAGCGGTTACGCTCGTTACTTCGAACAGTTAATTGATTTGATCAATAATTTTAAGTTCTCGTTCTTTTTATTCCCCTATTCGTAAACAGCAAAAATTTTGTAATTAAACATATTAAAATATGACCAATTTGTTTGCAATTTTCTCGAAAATTACAAGGTTCGAATCCAAAACTTTTAATATCGCCGTAAAGATAATTTAATATGATACATCACGTGATATGCGTTGCTATTTAAAAATTCAAAGGTGATTGCCGCTCCTGCTAGGGATGCGCAGGGTGGTCGTCAAAACAGTTGAATGAAATGCATAATTTAAAAATAAAATCGACGTGTTCGAGAATTTTCTTTAAATATCAACGGTAAAAGGAATATGAATTTTATTCAAAACTTCCGGTGCATTGTATAAAATCGCTCGACGAACCCATCCATGCTTACTTTTCAGAAATCATTAAATAACAACGAATATGGTATTTTACGTTACGAAACTGATAGCTTTTCCGTTGTAAAGGCGTTGAAAAATCTACATAATAATCGAATTGGACGTTAAAATTGTCCAAGCTCGAATTACCTACGTTCTATTAACTTTGAGCGAATAAACATATTTTTAAACGTATCCACATATATTTATATTATTTTATATTATTATTATAATAAAAATACGATAGTCACCCGGGAAAATTCTCGTTACTTTATATTTCATAAAAAAATTTTAGATTAAATATGACCGTGTTTGTATTATCTATTAGGGAATATTCAATTAAATTATCCCTTTGCGTGAATGGTTTTTAAAACCTAATTAGCGAGGGTGCGTAGGCTTTGAATGGCAATGACATTGGAACAAACGGAAGGTTAAGTGCCTATGAAACTTTAATGTTTTTATGCTTACACAACAAGACGATCCATATGCCGTATAAGTGAGCGGGTGCCGAATCAAAATAATAACGCGAACTACGACAATAAACATTTTAGTTGAATTAATCGATCGTAGGAATCGATTTTCCGGTGCTATAAAAACGTCCAATACGTACATTGTAGAACCGGTCCGCATAATTTTCTGCAGTAATCAAATAACAAACACAAAGCTAATGATTAATATCAAACTTTAAAAAAAAAACGTCCACGTTTCCCTTTTCCGCAGCACTGACATTTAAAAACAAGAAATGAAAATACATTTGTTAAGATAAACGATACGAAACGACTAAAAATTGAAATTAAACGTTTTAAAAATGCAAGTTAAAAACGTTTGCTTAGCGATTGAATTAATGACATCTATCAATTAAAAAATAACCATTTTTGACCTAAATATAATATTTAGTAAACAAATAAATTATACTAGGTATTTATATTTAAGCTATAAAAATACATACGTAATATTAACTAATTTATCTCAATAAACAGTAAAGGTGAGCGTACACTATGACGGGGCACAGCGGGTCGCATCACAGCGCAAAACTCCGCAACCAAATGCCGGGAGCTCTGTTGCGTGACAACGATTGGTTACGAAGTTTTGTGCTGCTATGCGGCATAATGTACGCTTACCTTAAAAGTGATTTCATTTAAAGATAAAAATGAGTATGTTTTAAAGGCGCAAACATTAATTAAAAAAGCTTCAATGGTACAAACAACATAACATCAAGCGTTGTTTTAGAAAAAAACAATGTGCCTAAATACAAGATTTAAAAAATTCAGTATCAAATGTAGAAGACACAGATAAAATGCTAGCTAAGAATAATTAACAATTATTCGACTTAGTGCATTCGACAGTGCAGAATGCATAATTAGTATCTCGGACGTGTTTAATTAAATATGTGGATTAATCGTCGTTTGTTACGGCGCGCGATTAAAGCTTTAATATTTCGGTCAGACGGCACTTGCAGTTTAACGTCTTTTAGGAATACGGTAATAATGGCGCGTGGTGTATTACGATTAAAACTGACGATCCGTCAAATATTTATATTGAATGTGTTTTACATACGTTTTGCGTTTTTAAATTCAAGGCTTAAATACAAGAGGAAGTGGTTAAATCTTTATGAGGCGGTGCGAGTTTGACGCCTGAATAAAAAATGAACCATCTACATTATTTATAGTCAAGAACGTGGTGCGTCTAACAGGGCTACATTCGTTAAATATTTATGTAGGTATCGAATGATACGTCAAGATTTAAATGTTACCCCGGTTTTCTAACAATACCGCGAATGATTTGTTACGTTCAACGCAGTAGTCAGATGATTAATCGACATTACTTATTATTCCTACCGAAATATTCATTTTTCACGTTATGCCTTAGAAACATTTTATGATTTTCCTTATATCGAATTCGGTTAGTAATAAATTGATTCGCTGCGTACAATTACTTAAGCGCAATGAATATCGGTAAAAAGCTTAATATTTGACTTGAGTTTTCAAGTCCGATGGCAATCAAAATATAGATGCAATAGAAAATACAGAGATTTCCGTATAACGCAGATTCGTATTGCTTACACGATGAAACAATTGCAACGACAGTAAGGAAGGGCAGGCACAATAAAGAACCGTTTTATTTTTATCGGCTCGTACATAGAAACGGACAAGTACAAAAAAGTAGATATATGGATATTACGTATTTACTTTAAAAATTTTTGGTCTCACAGGTAACGTAATTATTTAGCTACAAATACTTACTTACTTTAAAATTACTTCGATGTAGTTTTTGCACCCTGTGTGTGTTATATATATATAACTCCTTCTATGACTGCCACGAGAGAACTCAATGTGCGACATCGATGCTCTCTCGAGTACCCCTTTTTAACCCTGTGGCTCAATATATTAAAGAACTTTTGGTTTATAAGACAGACAGAGTGGAACTTTTTACCCGACGATCTTTTAGCCCCGCTCTACTCTACTTATAAAACAAGATAAATATTTTTCGGAACTTGCTTGTGCATTAATTGGGATCTAATTTATAAAGTATGTAAATGCATTCCTGCCAATCATTCTGTTTGAACCACTATTAATAGCAGGCGCATGATATTGTATAAGCAGAAAGAACAGTGCCGTGCCGCCCGATTTTGGAGTAGTTTAAACTAATTTTTAGATATTTAACGCTGAATGGTCGCTAAGCCGAATTCGTACACGGCTGGCACCTCCCCGATCCCCACCGAACGAACTCTAATATAAAAAATAAAAGAGCAACTAATTTTTTTTATAACTACTCTTACAAAAAAAACATACATATTTTAAATAATGTTTGATCCTTTTAATGCCAGCAATAGATTCCAAACAACCAATATCTAATAGGAATTATATTAGGGGGACTGGAAAGTAATGTCGTTTCTGCGCATGTCGATATTTGATTGTCATTTGTCAGCTCACTGTGTATCTCGAAGGCGTGCCAAAATCATTTTAAGGTTACTGTGACTTGTTCACTTCTAAATAATTCAATATTAAACTTTTTTTTGCAATTTGGGGTAAAATGGCCAGCCAAATACCAGAAGAGCATATCCGGCATTATATGCTTTTTGAGTTTCGCAAGGGTAGTAACGCAACAGTTGCGACCAAAAACATTTGCGATGTATAAACATCGCACTTTTACTTGTACATGCACTTGTATAAACAAGTGCATTAGACGTTCGTAAATGCCAAAGATAGTTTTCCAAGTTCAGATCCGGTAATTTTGATCTCTCTGACTCCTATCGATCAGGAAGATCAACAACATTAGACAACGACATACTAAGGGCAGAAGTGGAAGTAAATCCATGTCAAACAATCGAGGAACTGTCAAACACCCTTAACCAACCTTGGTCGACCATCCAGGAACATTTACAGCAGATTGGAAAAATAGGCAGAGCAGGTGTTTGGGTCCCCCATAATCTGTCCGAAGAGAACAAAGCCAACCAATCCATCACATGCAACGTATTGCTTCAACGGCACCACACAGAACCGTTTTTTGATCGTTTGATCACTGGAGACGAAAAATGGGTCCTATATGATAATCCAAAACGCAAAAGGCAGTGACTCTCTCCAAATGAATCACCACGAAGTACTGCGAAGCCGGGTTTACATCCCAAAAAGGCGCTTCTGTGTGTTCGGTGGAGTATTCGCGGAATTGTTCACTTTGAAGTGCTGAAACCTGGAGACCTTTATTGTGAACAATTGGATCGAGTGAACCAATCTTTAATCGAAAAGTATCCGGCAATTGTCAACAGAAAGGGCGTCATTCTGCAACACGACAATTTAAGACCGCAATGTGCAAGGCGACCAATGGAAAAAATTAATGAATTGGGGTGGGAGGTCACCCACCATACTCGCCCGATATCGCACCCTCGGATTTCCTTTTATTCCGATCCCTACAACATTTTCTTAGTGGCAAAAAATTTGAAAATTTGAATGATGTCCAAAATGCCATCTCGATATATTTTACTCAAAAACCAATTGATTTTTATCGGTCCGGGATTGAAAATTGGCACACTAGATGGCAAAAGGTTGTTGATAACGAGGGCGATTATATTATTGATTAAAAATAAAGACTTCTTAAAAATTTATTCGTTTGAATTTAATGTAAGAAAGCGACATTACTTTCCGGTCCCCCTAATAATTAAATCTTCAGACGTTTATAAAAAATCTGCGCAAAACCTGCTTTTTAAGCGTGTATTTATTGGAATTGTTTCGGTATATTCGGAAGGTATCTCTTTGTTGTATCGTAGAGCAATTAATTCTGGATATAGGTATTTGTTTTTTTCTACAGAGGCCTCCATATTTTTTTTCGAATATGGGGGTACGTGCCGGTTTAACGGCAACTCAGAACGCCAATTTTAATCGCGGTTTTCTTCTAAGGTACCGTATGATACAAAAACCCGTCGCTTATTGAATTGTAGAGTTATGGGCATGAAATTTGTATCAATTTGTTCGAATTTGTCCAAGTTCATCGGCAACAGTTCTTTTTTACCATACTGTACAAGAGCAATACATTCAAACCTAGGTTTATAAGCTTAGAATCGCTATTTTTAATATCGGTTATACCTGATTCTAGCTTTAATCGGTTAATTTCAATAAGTACCTATTTTATTGGACAAGACACGAAAATAAGTACAAACCGAATATCAGACACTGAATCAACGAAGTACGATTAAAAATTGTGATAGTGGTTATTTCTTTATTCATTTACTTAACGATTAAAACCCACAATTAATCGAGACTTAAAATACCGACGCTTAAATCGGACGAATAATTTCTTTCCTCTACAATTTAAAAAAATTGTCGGAGAATCGCGACTTTTAAATGCTTGTAAAACTTTAATGCGTTTTTATCTTTTAACACTTTTCCAAGTTAGACAGTAATACGTCCTTTGTATGTACGAGTAAATATATTGAAATTTAATAAAGATTTGGAAGACATTGTAGTTAGTGTTTTATTGTTCGAATTGTCAACTCTTGTTAATTAAATTCTTTAACAATAGTTAGTGCCTTCGCACCAGATTTCAATCTACCCAAAAGTTTAATTTATTGTTCTTCGAGTGACATACGTTTTCCGTTTAATTAAAGTAGCTACATATTTAAAAAAATAATAATATCAGTCGATATTCGTGAGATTATTTTTATATTATCTTGTAATAATTTGGAATAAGTAATTAACTAAACAGTCTCCTTAGGAATAATCGATCAACAAGTCGTTGTCGAGCATAGACCTAATTCTTCTTTTAGATTGGTCCCAGAAAAATCGTGTACAAAAATTCGAGTAAAAACAGAAAATAAAATCTGTAGGTAGACTGTGCATAATTAACAGAACCCAAAATCGATTGAAGGGATTAGAGCTGAACGCACCTAAATAACAAAGAGTCAATGTTAAGATATAAGCCTTGAAATTTTTTTTTTAGTTTATAAATTATTCTGTACTTTCAACTTAAATTTGATAATGTAATTTATTTCGCAGTGTTATTAAAAATTAACACAAAAAGAAAATAAATCGAAAATTTTTGTATTTTCTTCATTTTTTGAAAAGTAGAACACTTAAACACTGGAATGGGTACCTATATCGCATTTTTCGAAAGACTTTTTTCAAAAAATTTCGTTTGTGATAAGTATTAGTTCCATCTTTTAGAACTCTTAATTTAGTTGAAATGGCGTCTTAACTTTTTTTAAATGTCTTTGGTAGTTAGTGAAATATTGAGACGAATAGCCTTTCGTTTAAAGGGCAACGATTGGGCCGTTAAAAAATATGCAATAAATATATTTTTATGTCGAGGAACTACTCTACAAAACTGCCAAGTTTCTGAATTTCCCAGGTGCCTGTGTTCCCTTTAAAATAATCTCAACTGTTACTCACAATGGTTTTTTCTCTCGATCATAAATGGCAGAAAAATCGGAATAATCACGTGAGTTGTTTTATTGCTAAGTTAAGTTTCTAAATTCAATTACCCAATGTTTAAGTCATTTTAAACTAAGCACTTAGACGGTTTCAGCTCTAACCCCTTCAATTGGAAACAGTTTTTACATTATTTTAACAATTGTAAAGATGAGTAGTTGACAAAAAATCGATTCAAGATAGAACTGGAAAGATATTGATTCGTGCATTGAGAAACGACGAGTAAAGTTTATTACGAAAAATGACGAAGCGTTTAAGTAAATTATTTCGTTAAAAACAATTAAAACTTACAATTAGATGAACGTATGCTTTAAAGTATGAGATAATTTAAAAATAGATCCGAACTAATTAAATCACTTTGAATTAAAGCGACGAGCTTTACGATTGGTGTTTCATATTAATTAAATAGGTACGTTATGCCATTAAAACTTTTAATTAAAGTTTCCGACGCAAAATTTCAAAAATAGCTTTTTATTCGCGATCATTTTTATCCGGTGAAATGTAAGTGTAATTTTCCCACTATAGTTTCTATACACGACGTTCTGTAAAAAGTTTATTAATGAATTAAGTTTAACCAGTTTAACTAAATTGTACGGTTTTATTTGTAAAAGCATTTGAAAACGAGGCAAAGTAAATAACTAGATATTCGCTTGCTCAGGCAAATAATTAGAATTTATTGCATAGAAGAGAAAACAAAGTTAAAATTTTGTTGATAAAATAGGATTAACTTCTACAGTATCCGCATTTCTATAAAACAATCCAATTGCGAATGTTTTATGTTTGTAAGCGTAGCCACCAACTCCGATCAAAGTAATTTTCGACTCTAGACATAACTAGATATATATTACTCATAAAATTCGTTCTATACTTACTACTGAAAAACTGAAATGACTTAATATATGCAATGCAGTTTTCCAATGCAATTTAATAGACTGTAAAATTTGAACTATTTTAAAAGACTACCTGGTTCTAAAGATTTAACTACCTACGTACACTTCGCCCAAATTTATATGCAATTTACGTCATCAACAAAAAAGTTACTAGATTGTTTATTTGTAATTCGGTTTAACGTTTGCAAAGTGACATATTCTCTAGATGATTTACTTGAGCACACATTAGATGGTATAAAGAAAGACTACAATTTATTAGAACTGTCAAAATGCTAGTACGTGAAACGTCATCATCTAGTAACCTTTCATTGATGACGTGCATTGCATATAGGTTTGGACGAAGTGTAGTATAAAAGTTATAGTATAAAAGCCGTTTAAAATCATGCGAACAAAAATGTAATTTCTAGGTTTATTGTTTTATTTGCAATAATTCTCGTTATTGTATATTACTTAAAGATGCATTTACGGGAAAAAATTAATTATTTTAATAATAACAAAAATAGTTTTCCAATGGTCCAATCTATTTTAAATTCGAGCATTAAATGACTTCAATTGTTTTTGTAATTAAATAATACCTGGACATTTGTCCAGGTATGATGACTTAATAGTCATAGTCATAGTCAAGTCATTAAGTCAAGTTTGTTCAAAGTTTATTGTTCATGACATCATACACATTTTATTATATGTTTTAATTTTCTGAAGATTTGATCGATGTTTGTTTAATACACTGTCTCGCGCATTTCAAGGCATAAATTAAAATATATAGCTATGAAAATAAAATATGTCAAAAATATTTAATAAAATATGCTTTGTAAATTAACGTTAAACAAACCGTATATAATTTATTGTAACATGATTTTGTAAAGTTAACAAAATCATTTAAAACAAATTAAAAACGAATAAAATTTATCTTAAAAAAAAACTTGGTCAAGGAATATTTACTATAATTACGTCCCTATTTTATCAAAAATTCAAATAAGTAGGTAAATATTTTTTTTTAAAGATAGATATACATTGCTTTTGACACAAAGTGAAAGTAAAAGCCTATCCTGCGGCTTTAAACTTGGAATACCAATTTACTTAAACGATATTATTATATAAATTAAATTTGGAAACAAATTTTAGTATAAATGCGGCAAATTTGTTTAACGAATTTTCAATATCGATCTCGCATTCGGTATCTACCTATAACAAAGGATGTGCGTCATAACTGACAAATGTTTATAGGTCTCGCAGTTTGTATAAAATAACCAATAGAAAATTGTAAGCGTTTTGTACCGCATAGTTAGATAAATAAACAGATTTTGGTTACCCATACGTGCGTCTTCCTGCTTAAATCTATAAATGATCACATTAATTATTTTAACAAAGCGTATCGGTATTTGAAATATTAGCAGGCATGTACTTAATCTTATTAATCGTATTAATTTAAAAGTATATGATTTTTGATTAAGGAGTAGAACCCAAATTTGTAATTTAGTTTTATATTGTTACAGCACAAAGCCAGTGTACTACAAATCTAGAAGGATTTCTTGTTTCAGCCAACGGAACCGGAAATATGAGGCTTTTATAATCAAAATAAGCGGACATACAGTGACCGGCATAAAAGTTGGGCGTAAATGAAAGACCTTTGAAAGAGGGAGGAAAAAAGTAGGTCAAAAAGTAGAAACGATTTTCGAAACAAGCAACTATAACATCGTATTTGACGTCTTCTTCTAATTCTAAAAAGCTTTTCCAAATAACGTTTGTGTGTATTTTCAAAAATAAGGGCGTTTTACCCTCGAGCCGATTTCATATTTTTTGAACGTCCCTCGTTCGCGAAAGGTTACATTCAAATGTTGACATGCGAATTTTGAATTTGGAACTTTGCAAAGATTTTTACGAATAATAAAAGTTTCTGAGAAATTTCAAATAAAACAGTTTCCCAATTTTAATGACGGTAATTGTATGTCCGCATATTTTGATTAAAAAACCTCACGTTTCCGCGGTTCCGCTCGCTGGAACCCGAAACCCTTAAAGGTTTGTACTACAATGGCCTTGTGCTAGAACAATATAAAATTAAATTACGAATCTGGGTGAAACGAAGCTCTCCTCCTAAGTGTATTGTATTATACGTATAGGTACGTTTTAATCCATAAAAAATAAATATAGATAGGTATTACCAGCTAGTTATGTATTTTTACATTATTCTAAACATTCTGTTAAATTAATTAAAACAAGAACTAGTTTTAAGTTTGCAGTTAGCTTTAGATTTTTTGATGCCTACGACAATTCGCTATTCACGCAAGCTTTATATTTAAATTGCCTACTGCTCATTATTTTCTAGACATCGAATAAATACAGAAAGAGTAGGTACGTTTCCTCTAGCTATAACATCTCGTTATCGAAATATTCTTTAGAATTCGAAAAATTCCTCAAGATAGGCAAATTTACAATAATGAAAAATCATTTTAATATATGAAGCAACGTTGTCGTTAAATTAAGGTAGATATGAAAAAAGAAAACTAAAAATATTAAATACCTATACATACCCAATTTTTAATTTAATAAGTAGATCACTACCTACCATATAAGTGGTATACTACTGTCTACTTCTACTTACTATATTAACAGTAAGTAGGTATGTATATGAAAAACCTTTTTTATAATAAAGCCTCCAAATAAAATTCATGTTAGATTATCACTGATTAAGTAATTATATTGTCTTCGCTTATGTTAGTTAGATACTCTGATTAAATGACCATTTGCTATAACTAATAATAAGTATCTATTGTTAATTTAACGAATATACCTACTTATCGTTTATTTCGTTTATTTATTTGCGGCAGACCTATAATCATGTAAAGGACAATTAAAAACAATAATTTGAAAAAAACAACGCGATGTAGTTTTATACAGTAGGTGACATATTGAAAATTTATTCATTTGAAGGGAGAACCACCAGGTTTGCGAGACAGACCACAATAATTCTAAATAATTGATATTTCTCTAAAGTCTAGAATAAATTTTATCAAGAATCAAGTTTATCAAAAATGATTAAAATAAAAATTCAATTGTCTGCCACCGGTTGAATATTTCCCACCATATTAACTCTTAAACACACTAAGAAAATTTTAGTAGTGTTGTGACGTAGGTTTTTGTGCGATGGGAGTTTGGGTTATTACAGGAGTCGTAGTGTAGTTTGATAAAAAAAAATTGGCAGCTAATGACCGAAAATTTTTAAAATATGTACTTTTTAGGAAATTTATTCTAAATTATCTATTTTTTAGGCAGTAAAATTATTTGAATAATCACTATCCACTGCCTTTATACCGCAGAATTATAAATTTACTCTATTTTTAATTTAAAACTATTCGTGTGACCTTAAGAATTGAAAATTTCCCTATTACAAACCATAAACTACATAAAAATTTAATCGCATTTCTATGTGGCCGATAAAATACAAAGCAAATAATAAAACATGTGTGCCACCTACTCGTAAGATAACTTATCGCAGTGCGAACTAAATGTTTTTAAAATAAAAGCGGGATTTCCTAGTATCCACATATAAACTCGAATGCATTTATATATAGTATTCTGGTAAAACCCCTTCAGATCTTTCGCGTTAGTGGTACAGAGCGGTAGTGCTTGTTTCAGTAGTTCGAATTTTAAATTACGGCGTCGTATTATTCGTCACGTGTGCGAGGAGTTTTATGTGTGAGTACGCGAGTATTATGATGTGTTGTGTACTCTAAAAAGATTACAAGCAAAAAGGATTAATACGTCGAGAAAAGGTAAGATATTTCTTTGTCGATTAACTCTCCATGTATTTATAAAGTGAAAATACATGGACCTTTAAGCTCTAATACAAATTCTCTGAAAATCGAGCTTGGTTAGGCTCTTAGATAGGGATTCGGTTAGGGTCTTGGTTAGGGATCCCCTCAAACATTCAACGGTGCTATTTCGCGAATGAAATTTTACCTCACGTAGGTATATGTATGTAATAATGCAAGATTCGTAGTCAACGGAAAAATCTACGCTGGAAATTGACCATAGAGGGAAAACTATAACGAGAAAAAAGTAAGAAAAACAAAGAAAAATTTAGAAAATTCTAATTTTTTTCTTATAGTCTGTTACAGACAAGTGGCAGTCGCAGTGCCAGCATTGTTAAACTAAGCATCCACTAGTATGCATCGGACGCACAGTACCATCCCTTAAAATTTTCACCCATAATTTTTGTATCATAATGTAGGTCTTGAACAGCCATTTATAAAAATATATAGTTTATTGGCGATAGCTCTTGTTGTTTCACAGATAATAAGCAAAATCGAAAAAATTCCAATTTTCAAGAATGAATTTCACCCTCTTAAACCGCGTAAGAGCACGAACGGAATACGACTCTGGATTAGGACTGACTACAATCCTGCAACGTTTCAAATTTTTCTAAGATTTCCACCTGTCTTACCTTCCTTGTTAGTAGCATGTCATCAAACAATAAAATAAGAAATAGGGCGAATCTATCAATGAATGACCAAACATAAAATGCTTCAACTAATTTATTCTATACCTAATAATGTTTCTAGAATCATTGGAATGTTTGTTTTTAATCCAAATAATTATATATTACAACTAGTGATAAACAGCAATATCTTCAAATGTGTAAAAACCTAGTAAATGACCAACCATATAAATAATTTTAATAATTATTTACCAAATAATTTCCAATAAACGACCGCAAAAACAAAGTTTATTTAACCTTCCTATTATCTAATCAAAATATTATCTATTATCAAAATTCATCTTTATTAATTTGAAATTACTTGCTTATTTTTTTTAAATCTACGTTAGATTTTCACGCATTATTTGTATGTCGGTGAGACGCTTGTTTTTAAAAAGAATTAATTGTAGCCATTAAAATATTTGAAATGATTTACCTGCCCGCACCGATCATCTTGGGGTCTTTAAAACCCATTGCTAGATCATTACGATAACGATATATATTTTTTTCAAAATATTAATGCGATATTATAAAAGATTAAAAATTCCAGTTAACATTTAGATACTTAACTACTTTATAATTAGATAATTACAGAAAATGCACTTTTCATATTATAGCGAGCAAGGGAAAGGGAGCACCAATTCCCGAAACATCACCGCGTATGTACGTATCATTGAATTTAAGTTAATTTCACCAACCAGTTATGACCGCACCTTATTTTTATGTTACATCAAATAATTCAATTAACATTTAGAAAATATCACATTACAGTTTTCATTATAACGTAGATAGATACCTATACATCGTGGTATTAGTTCTTATTTAATTTAAAAGAGATTCTTGCAACAATCTAATGGTAGGAAAAATACTTACTTAACCGAATTATTTTACATGAAATTTTATTATAGTACTTATAGGACAATATTGTTTGCATTTGCAAAGAGTTTGCCAACTTATTCTGTTTTGTACGACATTAGTTACTAAATTAAAATTACAGATAAATTATATATATAGGTAACTAAAATATGCATCTTAAGAACTTTTAAAAATAAATTTAAGGTATAAAACGGTCATTTACGGGACGAGTCGCCCTATATACACTCGGTGTACAACTCGAGAAATTAAGGATAAGAAATAGATATAAGTGTGCCTACATGCGATGTTGATAATATTATATATGTATAATTAAAATTCCTTTTCATAGGAGAAATCGAGTTCACTAATATATGAATAACGGAAACGAACGGAATTATTGGAATACTGGAAATTCTTTTAGAAATTCATCAATTTTTAATGCCTCGTAAAATTCTCCTCGAAATATAGGTACCTAATTGGATGTGTATCAATATCATTCAGGGCGATTTATTGTGGGATTGTTTTGAACATTCAGCTTGTATTGTTATTGCCGGAGAGATGGCAAGTAAATTTTATCTAAAGCACGAAAACACGAGATCGATTTAATGCATCGTATTGTTAAACCAACATTAAGAGCTATGTATATTTGACGTTGGAACTCCAAAATGCATATTCACACATGCGGATAAATTAGCTTTTTTTTATAAGAGTAATAATTATATAAACGGATAACCTCAAAGCTCAAGATTTTAATGAGTAGGTAAACAGAGAGCTGCGCGTTATTTCACAGCAAATACATCATTAATTAAGCTAACAAATTAAAGCTCGTTTTTCACATACCTAACTACATACTATATACATTTAAAATGTATTTGGCGTTTTTATTTATACCTACACGTAACGAAATGTGTCGCTTTAATGGAAAAGCTTGGAAAAGTCGTTTTATACCCGCTATTATTAAGTCAGAAGTTAATTACAGTCATTGCGAAATTAATAAAGTAATCTAAAGTTCCCAAAGTCGTCACAAATACAGTCATCAAAAACGAAAACAAACGATTTAGCGCACACCGTAATTAGTGAAAACTATTTGAGGAATGCTGGAAGTAAGTTTGGCATCGAAACTTGGCGCATAAATTGAAAAACCGTTTGTCATTTCATTATACGTACATCCTCTTTTCCTAAAAAGGAACAACTCAAGCAGTCGACCGCCGAATATATTAAAGCGACGCCAAAGAAATGCACGCGGGACATTTCAACGAATTGCGAAAAGTTATTGTATCGTTTTAAAACAACTCCGAATTTTTGGCGACAACACAAAAATTGAAGTACTTATCTACCTAAAAATCAACCGACGTTTGTCACACGACTTGTTTGCTTGGCACGGATAACGTAACACTAATATTATTTGTAGAGAGTTTAAAAACTGGGCAATTTGCCTGATGTCTAGAGTTGCGACGTTGTTTTTTTTTTTAATATCGTGGTTCCCTCATTGACCTTTTAGAAATAAAAAATGACCCGAATATTGTATTTATATAATGCTTGTCAATTTATTTTTTTTAGAACGCTTTGTAGTAAACATGTTACGAATTCGTTTTTGTCTAAAAATAATTCGGAGAATGTCGAGAATAGAATCGAAACAAATTTTGTGTTCGTAGAGCTTGGCAGATGACACAGAACGCCACTTAGGACTTTATGACTTACAAATACGTTTCTTGTGTATGGTGCGTGTTTGTGTTTTAATTTAAATAAGAGATGAAAAACGGAAAGTGAACTAAAAATATTAACCTTAGATAAGGGTCGTATTAGTCGATATGAATACCATGCACTCGATATTATCAAATAGTTTGGTAGATGAGTTTTAAACGACGTTTAAAGTTTCATATTAAAATAGTTGTGTGTTTTAGGAACAATAAAATGTTGTAGGTAAAGGTAATATTTGCCTACACTCGGACCACCCAATTATTTCGTAAACGCGACATTTTAGAGAAAAATGTCTCGAAGATAGTCGTATTGGCATGACCTTGAGCAGCGTTATCAAGGTCACGTGAAGGTCACCTTTAATAGTTTAAAAAGAAACCCCCTATTTTTCATTGCATATTCTTACAGCTTATTTGGAGAGCTTTTCAAAACACTATACAGTGTGTTAGATTTTATATGTCACAGCAAATATTTCGGCTATTGTATGAATCAGTAAAAAATGTTGTATATGAAAGTTATTAGATTATTTATTCTTAATAATGTATCAAAATCAGAAAAACAATTGAACATCAAATAATTCAGATAAAGCAAACAAATTTAACATTTTAAATGGAACGTACCCAGTATTATTACATATTCTGAAACTACAAGAATTTATCTTTACAACGATATATCATATGTTATAGTTTTTCATTAATTAACTGGGCGCAATACACTAAATAACTGATCGTGTTGAAAACGTAGACAGTGTAAACAATGTGTTGATTAAGACAATCTCTATAACAGATTATTCAACATAAATACAACATTATGAACAAACCAATATGTGAATAAGTAAGTTAATTATAAAATTAAATTTACTAAATGCAACTTGTGCAGATTGTAAATAAATTGGGTTTTTCAAAAAAAAAAAAAAATTATAAAATTGTATGTAGCGCCTACCTAACATCTAAATTCTTTATTTTTTCGTTTTAAACTTTTCGTGTAAAATATTCTATTATGCCTTTAATTAATGAAATAAGTATAACATGTGATATACCGTTGTAAAGATAAATTCTTGTAGTTTCAGAATGTGTAATAATACTGGGTACGTTCCATTTAAAATGTTAAATTTATTTGCTTTATCTGAATTATTTGATGTTCAATTGTTTTTCTGATTTTGACACATTATTAAGAATAAATAATCTAATAACTTTCAAATACAACATTTTTTACTAATTCATACAATAGCCGAAATATTTGCTGTGACACATAAAATCTAACACACTGTATAACGTGGGTTTCTGAAAATATTAGATTTGATTACATTTTATTGACTGCATATATTTGTGTTACAGTATATTAAAGCAATTCGATCAATAGGTATAGGTATATGGAATTAAAAAAAAAAAACGATTGTAACTTCGATTTTACTTTCTCGTATAAAACGTGCTTTGAAACCTGAAAATGCACAGTATAGTGTAGGTGATTTCTATAACGGAAGTTAATAAACTATTGAATCAAACAGCGCCTTTGTTATATAAAATCTTAACTTTCCTTCTAATCCCTTCTCAAGTCGCCAACTTGATTTGATAACAACAAAGGGAACGGCGCAGGACGAGGCGCGTCTATTTCTTCCCAAAACGAAAACTTTTGAAATATTTATAGAAATCAATTGCGACTAATTGTGAAAGCAAACATAACGTCCAAATTTCGAAATTTATTTAACTCGCTACCAATTACACGAGGTGAAAACTTCTGCGATTAATTGGTATAGGGACATCTAAAGCTCTAATTGGCAAAAATAAATAATCGAAAAATTCTTTATGTACACAAACAGTTTCATTTAATTAAAAGTAAGTATGTAATAGAATTTACTGAGATTTACTGTCAACATTTGTCTAACAATTAACTAATGAATTAGGAAACTTCACGACGCGGCGCTTTGGTATCGATCCTTTAAAATTGCAGTTAGCGCTCGCGAGTACATCGAAGTTAAACAATTTCATCGAATTATTTCGAGTGTTCGTTTCAGAATTGAAAATGAAGAATTAATGTACATATCATAATATTTCATTGCGGTAGTTATATCAGCGTTCGCTTTTCTATTTTGAAAGCGTAATACACGGAAGAGTTAAAAGGCGTTCAGAACTATTAACTGCTTTTCATGCTGCAGAGTTCGGTCGTTATAATTAACAGGGTTCATTTGAATTGCAAATGTTCTTTAGTATTATACTGTTCTGTTAAATAATCCCTTAGACGTTATGGTTATCGTAACTAAAGAAATTTTGCTTATGATAACCCAACCGAAACAACCGTTTCATCAAATTATACAAACAAAATGTTGAATTATTTTGTACTAAAATCGATTTATAATATTTATATGTAACATTAATTTAAAAATAATTATTTAAAAAAAGAACCGACTCGCTAGAAAACTTTATTAGGACTTTCAGGTCGCGACGCCATTGGAAAATCGAAGTATCGCGCGGAATCTTTTATTTAAATGAACTAATTTTTGGGTAAAAATCCGAACCAAAAGTTGCGATAAACCTCGCTTTATTGGTTGTATTTTATAGGGGTCCAGTTGTATTGTTCGCAGCTTAATAAATTCTAGCTTTATTAAACAACTTCCCCGGAGTCTGGCGATGAATTCTTGCTTATAAATTAAATTATGCAAAATTGCCGCGAAGAATTGGTGAATTGTTATGCAATTGCGTAGGCGGCGACGACGACGTCAAGGTGAAATTATGAGTTACCACTTTAGTTTTTCCATAACTTTTATTTGATTTAATTTCAATTTCTTTATCGTTAACTGTAAGCAACGTAATAAAGCATGCATGATAAACAAGTTACGGATCATCAAAGTAGCGCTAGATTTTTTTTCATTTAAAAGAAATGCCAATATAACGATATCATCTATGCGGATCTGTTAACGGTTGAGATCATTTCCAATATTTCTAAGGTTACTGAACTTTGATAGCCACCCCTAAACACTTGATGTAAAAATGTATTATAATATCTAAAAGTTGACGTCTAAAAAAGTTACATTTTGGAAATGCTACGAAAAAGTAAATTTTAAACAAATTAATATTATGTAAAAAATAAATGTAGATAAATACCTTTCAAAAGCGGCAAAGTAATTAGTTAAATAAATGTTTAAGATTTTAGTAACGTCAGTTCAATATTTAACTATCGTTTGCGAAGTTTCAAGTCATATTTAAAAAAATGATTAAAACGACCGTCGACAATTTTAAATGTCGCTTGTAAAAATAAAAGCAAGTTGCCAAAAATATTAATGTCTATCTATAAATTTTAGAAATTATGACTTATTGAACCACAAGTTAGTATTTAATAAGGACGACGGTGAACGCTATATCCAGGAGCAACGGGGAAGGGCATATTGATCCGGCTTGTGCACCCTCAGGATCAGAGAGTTTGGACCGCGAGATTACAAACTCCGTACCTGTTCGGCGAGGTGTGGCACATCTTCAAAATCTCCAGGGAACTTCGTCTATCTGCCTCCGAAGTTAATTGATATAATGATGCCGCGCTTACGAATTTATTCCGAGGTTAAATTTTACTAATGTACTTACTTAATATTTTGTTATTAATTACGTTTACTATAAATTGTAAAGTCGATCTCGCATTTGCATTTAACTGTATTTAAGTATGTATATGTTACGTACCAAGCTAGAAATTGTACATTTCTGCACGGCAATTTTTGTACCAAGCGCGAAGTGCACAAGTCGTTTTGTACGAAGTTCAAATTATTGCACTTGGTATAACGAATTTTGTACTGTTCGCACTCTGCACAGTTTTATTGTACCAAGTTGTAAATTTCAAACGCACATTCAACTTATTGTTAGTACAAGTTTTAGTTTTTGTACAAAGTCAGGAATAAAAATTTCTGAAGCGCCTGCAGAGTTTTACAATTACTGGTTGGCTATCCTGCCGTCTCCTATATTCCGCCAAATTGATATTAACATTCATAACCACAGTTTATCAAATACATAACGTCGTAGATGTTTGTTAAATGTGCTTTTATAATAGGTATTTGTTTGTGATTTTTTAATTATTAGTAATTTAAGGTGTGATAGATTTTTATACATATAAGAAACTTTTAACAACTTTTACTTCTTTAATTAAAGAATTAGTTTATTTTGTATCACCCACAATAATAATAATAATAATAAGTACTTAGAAGTTGCAAATAAATTTTACTAGTTAAAAAAAAATAGTGGAATCGCAAAGTGTGTGTGTTTTTAAAGACGTTTTTGAAAAAAAAGTTAAGCGAATTGACGTTTAAGGATAATTCAATATCAATTACAACTGAAGAGCTTTACGAAAAAATAAAAAATGAAGTGGCCGAAGCAAAATTTAAAGAAATCCTCTGTAGACTATAGACGATTAAAACGATATGATGACTTAACGGTTGGAACAACAACAAAATTAATCATGCCTTTACATAAGTCAATTAATAATGAAGTGAAATACTTTGTACATAATAAAGAGATTTTTGAAATTTTAAAAAATGCCCACATCAAAACTGGTCATGGTAGATTACGTAAGGTTTACGAAGTTGTAAAAAGAAAATACGTAAATATATCACGTCAAATAGTTCTACTTTTTTTAAGTTATTGTCAAACTTGCATAAAGAAAAGAGTTCATCCAAGAAAAGGCGTCGTTGTGAAACCAATGATATTTAATGAAGTTAATTCATGGAGGATTTAATAGATATGCAGTCTTGTGAAGACGGTGAATTTAAATTTATCCTGAATTACCAGGATCACCTTAGCAAATTCATTATCTTACGTCCGTTAAAAACCAAAAAAGCAACAGAAGTTAGCTATAACTTAATTGATATTTTTTGTGTATTTGGTGCTCCTTCAATTCTTCAGTCTGATAATGAACGAGAATTCGTTAATTGTGTCATAGAAGAGTTAACGATGATGTGGCCCCAATTAAAAATCGTTCGTGGTAAACCACGTCACTCTCAGAGTCAGGGCAGTATTGAAAGAGCGAACAGAGATGTGGAGGAAATGGTAAGAGCGTGGATGGTAGACAATAATTCTACTAAGTGGAGTGAAGGTTTGCGTTTTTGTCAATATCAAAAAAATAATAGTCTTCACTCTGGCATTAAGCAATCGCCATATGAAGCTTTATTTGGAAGGAAATGTAAATTGCGATTAACAACTAGTGCTCTTCCAATTTCTGTAGTCGAAAGTTTAAATACAGAAGAAGATGTAAAGAAGTTTGTCAACTCAACATCAGATATTCAAATTGCAAAAGAAAAGAATTAAATTTAACTAAAGGAATTATAGAAACTCAACTGACTGAAGAAACAAGAATAACTTTAAATAGTAATAAAAATACTCCAAATAATGAACGTTCATTATGAAATAAAGTACAAGTAAATATTAAGAAAAATCAGCAGTTAGCTATTAATGGACTAGAACAACAAGCAAAACGTATGAAGCTAAACAGCGATTCCAAATATCCACCATTGGAAAAAGGTACAACTGTCACAATTCCAATACCTGATGTAGACAGGAGCAAAGCAGACTTCAGAAATTTTATAGGTAGGTTTCCAAGTATTTTTGTCTTATTCAAATTACATTTATGTTTCTTGTCTTTATCCAATAGGTGTCATTATGGAGGTAACTTCGGATAACTTTTACAAAATTACGAAATTAGAAGAAACGAAATTGCACCATGTAATACGACATTTTTACAAATTCATGAGGTGCCTGATAAATCAGTATCTTTACAAAGGGCAAATTCAGAAGTATCTAAGGTAGGTGACCAAGATGTTATACATTGCTCGTGTACGAAAAAGTGCTTAAATAAGAGATGCGCATATGCAAAAAGACAGTGATGTTATGTAACTCTCGTTGTCATAATTCATCGAGTTGTGGTAACAAATGATTTGTATGTAAAATGTGTTTATTTAAATTAAATAAATTGGTTAAATACTTCTCGATGCTTCTCTTTTTTTTTCTATTTCCATTACTAGGTAGGTGGGTACTTCTATTTTACTAAAATTTTCTGTTCATATTGGTCACTACGAGATATTATCTATAGATTATAATGCACGTTTCACACTTTCGTCAAAAGTTCAAATTTTAAATTGGACCGAATTCGATCGAATAACATAATAAAAATATGATACTCATTATTGTTTTTGAACGAAAAAGCGTGAAAAAAGATTTATTTCATATCTGTTTTACACAAAAACTAAATTATATTTATTAAACACGACTTATAAGTAATTCAAATTTGAACGTCATGAAACGGGTTTACATCCCTAAAATGAACTTAAAATGAATGTCAAATTACAATGACTGAAATAAGAATGGTAATAAGTTTGACATAGATATAAATTACGCTTTACAACCCTGTAGGTAGCCCGAGATTATTTACTTCGAGCTTTGTAGAAAAACTGCTGTGCGTTTAAAATTTACAACTTGGTAAAAACTGTGCAGAGTGCGAACAGTACAAAATTCGTTATACCAAGTACAATAATTTGACAAAAAACGTACAAAACGACTTGTGCACTTCGCGCTTGGTACAAAAATCGCTGTGCAGTGTGCGAAATGTACAATTTCTAGTTTGGTATAAACATATTTAAATTTTAATTAAAAAATTAAAGTATTTAAACAAATTAATTTTTACCTTTCAACTTTTTGAGTTTTGAAGTTTTCCCTATATAAAAATAAAATTTATATTTTGTTGCAAGGTTATTTAAATAAGTAAGTTAAATAAGTTTTATTTTCTTGGAAAACTCTCTTGGGGTCAAAGCCCATGAGCCTCCCGCGCCTCGTCCTGTTTGCGATCCAAAGAAACAAGTTGTAAGTACGGTTATTTAAATAAATATAGCAAATAGCGAGTAGAAAATAAATAGAAATCTATAGTTTTTGCTGATCTTTTTCCGTAAATTGTATTTCCAGCTCAAACTGAAAAACGGTCGATAATGTTCGTATCAAAAGAACACATCAACCGCTACAATCACTTTGTGTTTAATTAATTAATTAATTTTAATCGAGGACATTTACGTAAATGTAAATATATTCGCTTGTATAGCAGTTAATTCAAATACAAGTTTGTTGTGATACTGAATAGTAATAATAATTGTAATAATCGACTACTTACTTTCCAATAGATTTAATAAATTATTGTTTAGAGCTTTCGTTCAAAAGTACTTTGGCATGTTTATGAAAATGTTTTATAAGTATTCAAATTTCCAAAATTGCTTTCGGAACAGCATATGTTGTGGAGTTGGAAATGAATTGTTGGCCATAAGAAAAATACATAATGAAGAAAATGTACAGTTGGTTGTATAATCAATTAATAGCATCGAAAATATATTCTATTCTTTAGCAATCACAGTTTAGCTCTTTATTATTTTTCCCCTACAACCTCTCTGCATTTTCCGAGGAACAAACAAGTTTAGATATAAAAGTTTAATTAAACTGCCAAATCTTATCGTGTTTGCTGTTCAATAAAAGGTCACCAAACCGTAATTATATTAATGTTTTCAATCAAAATAAATTTTGAAGAAATAAAATAAAAACAATTCCCGTAAATCCTGAGTACGTACTCGCATAATACGCTATTTTTAATCTGTCCCTTTGAACGCTTTCATAATAATTTATACATTTCTGGCCTTTAAAAGATAGGTACGATGTCGGCCATGGAAAGTGAGCCACCAAAATTTGAACAGTGTAAAATTGACTTTAAAACTAACAATAACACAATTAACTTAACTACGAATTTTTATAAATTACTTTTCACAAATAAACGCGGAGCAATTTACATTAACAAAAAAGGTTCCGCCTTCGGGATTACCTAAACGACAATTCAGGTATTGGATCTGTCGGGCGTGGATTCGAATCTACAACATTTATTAAGATGTGAAAATGCCCTTTTTACGGCGTTTTAGGGTGCGAAAACGTATTTTACGGTAATTAGAGGGTGGTAAATTGCGCGAACTACAATAGCCCAATAGTACTTTTCGTCCGGATATAATAAAGTTGGGTTTTTCAAACTAAAATAACAATTGAAAAGGGCGACTTTTCGATTTTGAGTGATAAAAATTAGTTTTGCACAGCGTATAACGGGCGACTCGTGCGACCAATAAAATAAATCAAAAGCCGCGCAATCCCCACTCTACCCAGCACCGCAATATCTCGTCAGACAGACTATAGTATTTTGCCCGCTCCTTTTACCCATTTTATTACACTTGTCAAGTTAATCCTAATTCAAATCACTATATATTCGTTATCACAATCTGCTTTAATATATAAAGCCCGTTTTTATTACACCAAAACAAGTTTTCGATCTACATCCCTACTACATAATTATAAAGGTCGATTCATATTATCAGACATGGAATGATTCGTTTCGTCTCAAAAAATATTTTTAATGAGAGCGTTTGCGTTCCTGCTTGTTCCTTTATACCTATTGTATAAATACTACCTAAGAAAATGTTTTTCGCAACCAAAATGTTTCGTGTTTGATGCTTGATAATATCAATCGACCTTAACAACACATATAAGTACTACCTACATATGTGTATAATATTGTATTATACAAGGTGTCCTCGTGAAGGTGGGCAACCTCTTAGGGTCTTATTTCCCAGATAAAGATGAGCCGATTTGCCAAAATTTACTTTAGTAAAATATTTATACCACGAAGAGATATTTGCCCTTAAAGTTGATTTTTTAAATTCGTTTTTTTTTTTACTTGAGAACGGTTTGATAGAATTTTACGATTTTTGGGTCAGTTACATCCTTGTCGAAGGCAGTTATTTTCGTCTCAAGCTTGTTTGAATTGCATCTTAGGGGTGGCCGGAATAAATTACCCTTACTAACTTATATTTATAACCTTTTGAGGTTACAAATTTTTAAATTCTTTGACCGCATTTCTGAACGCAGCAGGTATTTTTGCATAAAAAAGATTTTCTTACTAGAATTCGCTGCAACGAACAGTTTCCGATAAGAATCCATTTAAATGCCCTCAGGTCAGGATTTGATTTCAGATGGAGTTAACAAAATTAGGCGACGCGACGGACGGCTGGAATATTTTATGTACATATTTAATGTACCATTTTAATTGCTTTCATGAAAAAAACAATAACGACAAATTGACAAGACTAAGAAATAATATTTAAACTATTAGGGGGACCGGAAAGTAATGTCGCTTTCTTACATTAAATTCAAACGAATAAATTTTTAATAAGTCTTTATTTTTAAACAATAATATAATCGCCCTCGTTATCAACAACCTTTTGCCATCTAGTGTGCAAATTTTCAATCCCAGACCGATAAAAATCAATTGGTTTTTGAGTAAAATATATCGAGATGGCATTTTGGACATCATCCAAATTTTCAAATTTTTTGCCATTAAGAAAATATTGTAAGGATAGGAATAAATGGAAATCCGAGGGTGCGATATCGGGCGAGTATGGTGGGTGACCTCCCACCCCAATTCATTAATTTTTTCCAGTGTTCGCCTTGTACTGTGCGGTCTTGCATTGTTGTGTTGCAGAATGACGCCCTTTCTGTTGACAATCGCCGGATACTTTTCGATTAAAGATTGGTTCACTCGATCCAATTGTTCACAATAAAGGTCTGCATTAACAGCTTGTCCAGGTTTCAGCACTTCAAAGTGAACAATTCCGCGAATACTCCACCAAACACACAGAAGCGCCTTTTTGGGATGTAAACCCGGCTTCGCGGTACTTCGTGGTGATTCATTTGGAGAGAACAACTGCCTTTTGCGTTTTGGATTATCATATAGGACCCATTTTTCGTCTCCAGTGATGAAACGATCAAAAAACGGTTCTGTGTGGTGCCGTTGAAGCAATACGTTGCATGTGATGGATCGGTTGGCTTTGTTCTCTTCGGACAGATTATGGGGGACCCAAACACCTGCTCTGCTTATTTTTCCAATCTGCCGTAAATGTTCCTGGATGGTCGACCAAGGTTGGTTAAGCGTGTTTGACAGTTCCTTGATTGTTTGACATGGATTTGCTTCCACTTCTGCCCTTAGCATGTCGTTATCTAATGTTGTTGGTCTTCCTGATCGATAGGAGTCAGAGAGATCAAAATTACCGGATCCGAACTTGGAAAACCATCTTTGGCATTTACGAACGTCTAATGCACTTGGATAAACATCGCAAATGTTTTTGGTGGCAACTGTTGCGTTACTACCCTTGCGAAACTCAAAAAGCATACGATGCCGGATATGCTCTTCTGGTATTTGGCTGGCCATTTCACCCCAAATTGCAAAAAAAAAGTTTAATATTGAATTATTTAGAAGTGAATAAGTCACAATAACCTTAAAATGACTTTGGCACGCCTTCGAGATACACAATGAGCTGACAAATGACAATCAAATATCGACATGCGCAGAAACGACATTACTTTCCGGTCCCCCTAATATTATAGAAACTGTTCAAAATTACTACCACCTACTCTAACACATTCGTGTGCACACCTAACCGTTGATTGTTGCACTCCAAACAATTCTGCATTATTTGTGCATTCATTGCTGAAGCGAAAAGTTTTTTTTGTAGCTGTTCTCTAAACCAATTGTTTCATAATAAACTACAGACATCAGATGTCACCAAAATTGGAAATCAAGTGGGTTCGTATCAGGACCGTATTAGCGTAATGGCCTCATTAATGAGGTTTTACTGTATTCAAAACATTTTAAAAAATACGTGTCGAATAAGTTAGTAGATATAATAAATGAAAATAATGTATGTTCGGGAAAACTTTGTGTTTAAAAAAAGCACTGCATGAGAGTATGAAAAACTGAAAATAAAAACCTTCGGTGTGAAGCGCATCAAGTAACTTCCTCACGCGCCTGCATTAAATCGTTTAAGTAGATAGTGACCCCATATTGGAAACATGTTCTATTAATGTATAGCATAGATTTTTACCGAGAACCCTAATAAATATGAACGTTTATCTACGGTTTCTACTTCGTTTGATTCACCAAATAGTTTTTCGGAAATTAATGTAAGAAAGAATTTCAGTTGTTCACTATAAATTAGTGTATTGTATAATAATAAAGAAATAGCCTTTTTTAAAACATCCGGAAAGTATTTCTAAATACGCAAATCGATTTAGATAATCCTAAGAACAATTCGTTCCATTTAAAATCATCCAAAATTGTTACGATGATAAACCTGGAAAATATCAAACTTCACTTTAAATAGAAATATTATTAGGTACCTGTATAAAATGTGGTAAGCAGCCTCTTTCTGATATTACATTTTAAACTATTTATGGGTGAAATTTATGTCATGTAATACCTACATAGTACATAAAGTCGGTTCTATAGGAATTAAATTACACGTTAATATTGCGGAGAAATAATTGACGGCACAACAATGTAAAGAAGGGATTGTGGTAAAATATTCCAAATTTGAAGATGTGGATCAAAAAATGATGATTAAATTTGGTCATTTACTTATACACTTCATACTACGGTCATACTTATATACAGAGTGGATAAAAAGTCTGAAAACCCTGAAATATATTCTGAATTGTTAATTTCTGGGAAAAAAAACGCTCGCACACGTCGATTTATTTTTTACGTATCCTATATTTTGACGACACTCGTTTGTTTTTTTATTAACATATGTCAAAGCAATGATGTTAGCGTTATTATTTTTTAATTGCAACATGGGTGGAGCAGCACCTCATTTAAAAGGTATTTTCATTCTCCACACAGCCTCAAATTTTGGTGAAGTTCGTTTAACCTGTTTCAAGATGGCAACACTTTGAAGCAAGACATTTGAAAATAACAATTTACAATCACACAGCCTTTCACATATCTACTTGTGTTACGTTTTTTCTAACTATACCTACCTAGCTAAATATAATTAATATAATATTTTTTAAAGTTATAGTTTTTACCTTAATTACCTAGTTTTTGAATATAATTTACAATCATATTATCACGTCACACGTATGTGATGCACGTATGCTATCTTTGTAATGCAATTATATTAATATTTTGGAACATTTATCTAATACAATAAAAATTATTTTTGTTTATTCTGTCGACTGACAGATTTGGCATAAATTGATATGATTTTAACTTCAAATAAGGAATTTTAACATGACGAATGCCGTATTGATCACGGGACTTCCGATTTTACCTTCTTATTCGCGACGAAGTGATAGCTACATTTAAATTTTTTCCGCTTGAAAAATCTCATCGACCTAGGAGGGTTCGAATATTAAACTGCGGATGTAGAAAATATATATTCTAACTGTAAAATCATCGACACCTACTTATTGTTATTTCATTAGATATAATTGTATATATTTATGCATTAATTTATCAGTAAATATATATATATATATATATATATATATATATATATATATACAGTGTGTTCCACTTTCAATGAAGACTCTTGAATAACTTTTTTATTTTTGAAGCAATCAATATAAAATTTTTACAGGTTATTTAATCCATTAAGACGCATCTTACTATGGCAATATAATTTGCTTAAGATCAAAACTTAGCCAACTGTGATCAAAATAAAAACTAGTGTTTCAAATAAAGTCATATTAGTGATTAAGGTAAAACAAAAAAATATTTAAAAATTTATTGCAAATCCCAAAAAATATCCAAATACGAAGTTTCGCTGAAAAATTTTCATTTTTGTAATTTTTCTACATTTTTATTCAGTTAATTTAAATAAAATAATAAAATTTAAATAAATAATAAAAAGTGAAACACACTGTATACGTAGATATATCACCGCATTTAATATTCTGTGTTTGGGAAATAAAAAAGATTGTTAAATAAATTGGTATTATAAATTTATTAAATGCAACAACGGAATTACCTATAACTAACAAATATGAACGACAAGCTCATTTTCCAACAAAAATGTACTTTACACATATAATTTATGTAATTATGTTCGTTACTATTTAATATTATTTTTAACCAATTAGATTATTCACTTAATTAACCCTAGAACGACCAACGAGGGAATACGTTGAACCCATAATTTAGTTTGCAGTAATACCTTCAATATCTATAGTGCTTAGAGAAAAATTGAAAAAAAAAACTTTTTTTAACGAATTATTTACATAATATATTACAGAAATTTTACAAAGTTATAATTTTAGCAAAAAAACCTCTATTAAAACGGTCGTGCGCAACAAAACGTGTGAATGAAAGAAGCCAAAAGAATGGCGAGGAAGGTGTGCCATATGTGTGTAAAAAATGTAAAATTAAAAAAAGGAACAATTCTCTTTCTACTTATGGTTAAACCTAAAGGGGTCCCTAGACATTTAATATTATTGCGCAGTAGATTTAGCAAAGATGTTCAAATTGTTTAATTAGTAATGTACACAATAATCATAGTGAGCGACATGTAGTTTGCAAGAACTGTAAAGATGTTAGTGACTAAAAGGTACAATTTTATTTATATTATTACACAAATGCAAGGTACTGCGTAAAGTCGTGCTTTATAGAAAGTTTAAAAAACTGGAATTTTATTTACTTTATTTTAATTTTATTAGAGTGAAAAATAGAAGTGGGTTCGCCAAGTGGGCGAGGAAGGGGGAGGGGGACTCTGTAATCCTAGGACGGGCAAGCGATTTTGCGTTACATAGACGGTCGACAGGGGAGATCAAAACGAAAACAAATTTAATTAGAGAACAAAATAGGCCTACAAATTAATCGGGCTTGACTACCTAATGAGGAATTATTTTCCGGGCATATTTATTGAAAAAACTGGCACTTTTGTATTCCGAAAGGTCACTGTTAGCCTGTTCGCGCAGAAATATATTAAATATAAATATTAAACTGAACGTTAAACAGCTATTTTATTAGAATTCTCTTTTTACATCAACAGCCTTTATGTTACTATGTAACGCTTTTAATCATAATTACAGCATTATTAATAATACCTACAAATGTATTGTATATATTTCCAACAGTATTTAAAATTTTTATTTAAAACCTAACTTTCGGTTTTATAATTTTTTTATACAAATACACATAAAGTATAAAATATTTTAAGGATTTTGAATTAAAGTTTGTATCTTACAAAGATTAATCTATAATACTTTAGTTTCATTAATTATGTAAAAATGTATTAAAAAGAAGTGTTATTTCGTATTTATTGCAGGCAACTATTTATTTTAACGGTGTTATAAACAAGGAAGTGAATTAATTCTTATTGAAATAATAAAAACAGGTCGACGTGTAACATTTAATTAATTTTGAACTCAATTAGTTATTTATCAAAGCGTCTACCGCATGCAGGTCAAACGTTATAATTAATTTATTATTGTTGATAGCGTTACTTTGTAAAATTCAATTCGGAACCTATTTGGAATCTATTAACAATTCTGTCGAATACAGCTTTAAGCTCATGGAATGACCGTGCGTTGTCAAATACAGAATTAATCAAGGCAACTCTCAAACACACAAAATCCTCGAAGGTGTACCTATTAATTTAACCCCGACCTATAAGATTGATATCGTTAAAATAAATTACATAATATTACAAGACTTGATATCAAGTTCTAATCTCTAAAAGTTTGTATCAGTTCCCAGTTTATTCCATACTAAATTAAAATAACTAGAATTAAACAGTTTTATCTAACGATAGGTCGTGTCACAGTCAGTTTATTTATCGACCCTGGGGGTAGTTGCTCACCATTTTCCCGTTGGAAATGTCAGTATCATTAACGGTCAAATTAAAATTACCAAAGCAAAGGTTACCGCGATGGCGTATGCGTTTGTCGTATAGCGTAATTCCATAACTGGTAGGTATGCACACGTTAACATACTTATTAAAAATTTAAACTGATAGTCCTAGCAGTTATTAAACTTTATAGTACAGTAAGACCTCGTTAATCCGGATTTCGCTTAATTCGTACGGCAAAATAAAATAAAAAAATACATACAGCGTGTCCACTGAGAAAAAGTCATTATTTATAAAGAGTTTTGCTTACAATTAGTTTGAAAAGTCCTTGGTCATAGTCAGAATGTCGATATAACACACAAGGTTGTTTAAAAATAATCAAGTATTAAGTTGTACCAGAGTAAAATGCCAATTATTTGAGTAAAAATGAAAAATGTTAAAGAAAAGAGTTACTCCTAATGTCAATAGAAGTTCATATATGAAATTACAAAACTTTGTCTCAAAATTCATACTTTTGCTTTGAAGGAAACTTTTTAAGTGAGAAAATGGCTAGATAAAAAATTTTCGAATAAATGGTTTGTATAATTCGGTCTCATAACATGGGCTACACGCTCACCTGACATTACTCCACTTGATTTTTATTTATGGGAATACTTAAAGCAACAGGTTTATGCGAATAATTTTAATAATAATGTAGAATTTTTAAAACAAAAAATAACAGAAGCAATACCTAGCTTTTTTTTAATTAAAACCTTCCTTTTTTTCATAGTTAAATTAAAATTGTATAATCCCATATAATATAAACGAGACTAGACGATTATGTTAATCCGGACTTTCGCCGATCCAAAGAACCTCGAGTCCCAATTAACGGAGTTTTACTGTAGCTTATTTGTATTTAAAATTAAAACTGTGACAATATTTAACGTCAAAATATCTCGATAAAGTAAATCGCAAGCATTAGAATTCGTTTTACTTTAACAAACTGTTGAACGTGGTTCGAATTGTAAACTAAAATCAACAAGTAAGTCAATAATTCGTTGAATTAGTAATAAGTTGCAAATTTAACCCTTTCGAATTCGCCCGATTACGATTACCGTTTGTTTGAGTGCGACAATTTTTCCAATTTCACATTTCGATCACACAACGAAAGGTTTTAGTTCAAAAAAAGCTCAAATACCAATATAAAAGATAGATGGCGATGTTCGGTTGCAAAATGTAACGCAAATAAATGTTTAGCGACTTGTATTTTTATCTTCCATAATATTTACTAATTCGATAAAGTGTGTCGTAGATGTTTGGTGCGAAAGCTAAATTGTAGGTGATGATATTACACGGCACCAACAGCGAGCTCTTTTGGTACTTATATTCGTAATGTTTGCATGTATGTAAACATGAAAATCTGACAAATACTGTCCGTGATTCTGTTATTTTAAATTTAAATTCAAGTGCACGGTGATAACGTGCCCATATCTATTTGTATTGCGGTTGTTTATTTGATTATAGAATATGGAATTGTACCTATAAAGTGTAACTTATGTGTAAACGTGAGTCGTGCTTTACGGTTTAAATTTGTCCAGGAAAGAAATATCTAATATATCAAAATGTATTGTTTGAAAATTTGTGTACAATATATTATTGCATGTAACGCGACAATTTTATCTTGGGTCCATGTCACCAGCACCCCCGCAATTTCGAAATCAAATTCGAACTAGCGCAATCGATTGAGCTACGTTTGAGCCGTAAAAATTTTTGTTTGAGCTGTTACCTGAAGCTAAAAAATCGACATATTAAGAGGGGGTGCTGCTGACACGACAGCACCACCGCAACTTCGAAATCAAATTCGAACTAGTGGAATCAATTGAGCTACGTTTGAGCCGGTTTGAGCCGTAAAAAATTTTGTTTGAGCGTTACTTGAAGCTAAAAATCGATATATTAAGAGGGGGTGCTGCTGACACGACAGCGCCCCCGCAACTTCGAAACCAAATTCGAACTAGCGAAATCAATTGAGCTACGTTTGAGCGGGATTGAGTCGTAAATTTTTTTGTTTGAGCTGTTACCTGAAGCTAAAAAATCGATATATTAAGAGGGGGTGCTGCTGACACGACAGCACCTCCGCAACTTCGAAATCAAATTCGAACTATCGGAATCAATTGAGCTGCGTTTGAGCCGGATTGAGCCGTAAATTTTTTTGTTTGAGCTGTTACCTAAAGTTAAAAAATCGACTTAATACTAACACTCCCATATTTACTATTATATGAGAAGGTATGTACCTATATAATAATTTCGTAATGAATAATAATATAATGTAAATAATGTAGGTCTGGTATGTAATAGGTAATACTGTAGGTCGTACTGCACTATAATGATGTAGGGATGCTTTTTATAAATAAATATACAGATTAGTTAGGTAAGGGAAACTGTGAACGGGAGCGCTGGCTTCGGCAGCGGGGAGTTTTTATAAGTCAGTAAGTGGTAAGCAGTGCATGTGCAAAAACGTATCGGTTCGATAAAAAGGCGTGTAACAAGACGAGGACTGCGTACATATATATACATATATATATATATATATATATATATATATATATATATAATAATCAATTGCTTGTGGACACGATTCCAGTCGAAATTTTGATCGTAGGAGGCTGAAATTTGGACAATGTATTGTCTTTGTAAAAACGAAAAACGAGTTCGTAAATCAACCAAATCGACCCACCTGTTTCAAAATGGTAGCCGTTCAAAAATTAAAAAAATTCTAATCTCCGTTATTAATCATCAGATCGATAATGAGAAATATGTTTTGAAATTGGCATACAATTCTCTACCGATCATGTTTCTTTAAAATTTTCGATATAATGCATCGTTTTCGAAATAATCGAAAAAAAGTGATACATTTTTTTTTAAAGGGAATTAAAAAATATATATTTCTTTCGAGAAAAATTTAAAAACGGAGTTTATTGACATGCGATATGAAAATTCGATACCGAGGATTCCGCGCGTTCGGATTTTTTTAAGTTTAATTTGGTATAGCTGGTTTTATTAAAGAAGAAAACGAATGATATCTTTATATACCTACCTTATATACCAAAGTATTATAATAAAAAACAATTACCTACATTTTCAACAATTCAACTAAAACTTATAGAATAATCAATTGCTATAGTTCAAAACCAATGTCGAAAGTATCATTAGCGTCATTATCATTATGTTAGCGTCATATTAAGTCGATTTTTTAACTTCAAGTAACAGCTCAAACGAAAATTTTTACGGCTCAAACGTAGCTCAATCGATCGCGCTAGTTCGAATTTGATTTCGAAATTGCGGGGTGCTGGTGATATGGACCCTTTTATCTTCGATTTTTTGACATCCGATAAATCATTATTTTTGTATATAGATACTTATTGTTAGTTCAAGATTTAGAACACAAAAGAGAACATCCAAAAATGAAATGAAGATTAAATTGTAAAAAAAACCGCCGGGTCTAAAATTTTTGACCCACTTAAAAAAGTTATATTGGTAAATCTATTATATAGCAACCTTTAAATGTAAATTAGGTACACTGGAATAATAACAACTTAATTGCCCTGACAGCTTATTTTTGCCGTTATGCCAACAATTATCTCAGTTTGCTACAGAAAATTGGCAAAAGAACAATATAGGACGCAAGGAGATTAATTGTCCTTGCCGTAAGATTTAACGGGCTATGATCTCAGTTCAATTACTCATCCGCGTCAAAGTACTTCTAAAAATAGGTGCAAACAATTTGTATCTAACGATTTTGTGCTTTTTACCCCTTACTTTTTAGTCTAAATTTAAGTGCACGAACTCTGCACTTTCTATACCTACAGGCGTGAAGTTTTAAGGGTATATTTTATACCCCCATACTAACCACAATAAACGTCGGACGTGTTTCGAAAACACTCCCTAATTCAAAATAAAACACTCACTCGGGTCCGTTATAATCAGGGCCTGACGGCTTGTCTTTTACTTTGAATTTTTAACTAATTTAACCAATCAATAAAAAGTTTTGGAGGAAACTTTAAAAAAAAACGAACGCTCGTGTCATTACCATTTTTATTAATTGAGAAGTATTAGGTAGGTATTGTATTTACCATCATATGGGATTATTTTTATAACTACCTAAAAGATACGTTAAAGGCCTTTTATTTAAAAAAGAGAAATCGAAAATTGAATGGGCGATTTCTGTAATATAACGGTAAAAGTTTCGAGAAATTCAAGTGATGGAAAAGCTGCATCAGTGTTTGTATAGTGGATTAATTTAGACTTAAAAACTTTATATTGCAACGTTCGATTGTTTGATTTTCATTTATTACCTATTTTACCAATAAAAAAGTTCGGCCTAGAGTTGCTCGACCATTAACAAAAAATTATTTGTTTGTTGACGATGGCCCCTACATGTTGGTAGTTTAAAACTAAAATATTTCAATTCTATTTTAGCTCGTTTAAAAATGACGGTCGTTTTTGTTTCATGCCGTGCGGCAGAGGTTTGTGTTTGTAGGGGTTTGCGGAAAACGTCGTATTTCAATTATGGTTTATCGCACAGCACCGTAATTAAAACTATTATTTTTGACATATTTCATAGTAAATTTTTATCGCGTGCGTTATTTTTCGTATCTTGTTTCCTTATGCCCGAAATTTCACACAAAACTTGGCATTTGCGATTACAAAAAAATTCAAATTTCGAAAGGGTAATTTTTAGAGTAGGATTAAATCATCAACCTTCGATTAACTTTTTAAAAATACTTATGTTAGGATAGATTGTGGAAATAAATAATAGAGCTCTGATACTTGTCCTCCTTTGAGTACACAGCAATACATAAATTTATAAATACTCTATTTTTCGCATTTTTTGTTAACTTTAGGGGTGAATGTATCTGGCGGGCGAACAGTTTGAATGCTTCGATAGTAAGCTGTCTTTCTTTAACAGTCGTTAGAAAGAGTCGGGGTTATAAGCGGGCCAGTAAATCCACAACGGTTAGTAATTTCTAATTAGTTAGAATATAATAGTTTAATAAGTTTATTGTAATACTTTCAATTAGATATACTTCCAGCTATAATATCTAATAAAATAACGTTTGAGAACTGCAAATTCTCCGACTAATTACATATGATAAAATTTGCTTTAATTCATTGTCAGACGAACACGCTGACTAATTATAAGTAACCGCCTTCTCAGAGTGCCCCAGACTATAGATCTAGACGATTTCTGCTGAACGTGGAATTTTCAAAGAAAGCGGCGATTAAGTACTTCAAGATTATGATGTTATCGCGCTTTCAATCCAGAAATAACACAAAAATTTGGAATTGAACAAATCATTAAGGAAAGCAATTAAATCGTACGTAATAATACTTTCAAACTTCGCGAGTTAATTTTTCCGCAGTAAATCTGACTTCCTTAAAACTTTATAATCAACAGAACGAAACTTAAGTTAACTTAGATCCCCAATTAATAAACTTTGTGGAAAAGTTTCGATAACTCAAATTAAAGTTGTTGTATGCAAATTTTATTTAAGTTTGTTCAAAACGAGGTGGGAGGTGTATTTTAGAAGCTTATATTATATTTTTTTCAGAACGAGAAATATCAAGGTTTAACGAACTCGGGACTAAAAAGTATATCTTTTGCATAATATGAAGCTTTTATCTAAATTGAACGAATTTCTGTTTAAAAATTAATGCCCGGAGAGTTCCCTTATATTCAAAGTACCTATTTATAAACGAACAAGTTATAATAATATTATTATGTAGATATATCCAAATAAATGGAAATAGGTTGTCTTTAAAAGTATATAAAATTTTTTAAATCGAATAAAAAATGTTGTTCCTAGTTGTTATTACTGTTTTACAAAAAAAGTAGATATCTCTCGTAATACTTACGTAGTATTTATAATAAAAATAATAATCTTTTGCTGTATATCTAATAGGTACATACAAAAAATGATGTGTAGGTATTTATTTATGGCATTTTTTTTAATACACTATTTAAAAACAATGGCAAACTAACAATAAGTTTTAAAATAATCCTAACAAGTTTGCTTTGAAAAGCAACTTCCCAGTTTACAATTCTTAAAGCATATCATCTCTATAGAAATCCGATGTGTTAAATCGAGAATATGCGACTTTATCTCCTTACGAACATATGTAACATAAAACGTTTGCATCATTTGTTGAAATATGTTTCGTCTTTTATGGCGTAAACAATTTTTCGAACTTAAAAACTAGTGTTTTCAAATCTGCGTGTAAATGGTAATCGATTTTTACCCTTATAGATGAAAAGCAGGGCGATGGCTGTTGGCATTCACAGTTTGATACTACACATAACACTTATCGAGCTTTTTTCATGTGTTACATCGCCCGTTATGTGAATAGAAGGTTTCGCGCACTACTGAATGGAAATCAGAACGTTTGCATAAAAATGGATAGTATATGTATAAATATGTAAGTCAGTTTAATAAAACAAAAAGTTTTATAATTATTTAAATGTTTGCATCTCGAATTAGTGTTAATGTAATTATAAAATAAAATTAAAGTCGCAGAACACGTTAAACATAAATATAATAATAAAAAAATACATGTGTGTATAAAATAAAAACACGTTTACATCAACATAGCTCTAATGGTCCAATAAATGCACTTTAGAGGTTGTGACTAATCAACCGTTTACCTACAAAACACTCTTCCATTTCTTCCTCTTACCTATAAAATTCCTTACCGTAAAGACGTCCGTTTGTATCTCCCAAGTGTAACATTTCATAAGTTATAAAACGGACATTTTTACGTTTGAAATAAATTTTCTTAAACTCTCCAGTTACTTACTTGCAAAGAAAAACGTCTTTTAATAAAACAAAATGATACTCCTATTATGGAAGGCAATAATAGAACAACAATAAACAATTAAGTTTTATCCACGCATTAAATTTCAATCAAAACGAACCGAAAAATCGACAATTACTTCTTCCAATTACTTACTGTTTTAATTGGTGGCAAGTCGGTTTCGATTTTATCGAAAAGAAAAAAAAACGATCAAAACTGGAATTAGTATATTTCCAGCAAAAATTATTGTTTTCGTTCTATTTAGTTGTGCCGGCAATTTCTCGAATATCTACGTAACTAAAACAAACGGGCTCTCCGAGTCTTTGTTTCGTAAATTCAATTAATTTAAAACGAAAATTTATCTCGATTTGTTCGCATTGAAAGGAAAACACGTAAATGAGGATATAAATTTCTTTCGCAAAGTAACCAAAACAAGATAATCGTGTTTACTTAACTCGACGTAAAGTTACTCGGAAGCACTAAAGCTTTAAAAGCAACCAAAGAACAGTTTACGATAGTGAAATTAGCAGGCGCGCGTTGTCAGGACGTGATAATCCTTGGGACTGACTATTCTCTAGGTCCTAAACTTTGAGGTTCCGGTTTTGTTGTAGGTACACATGTACGCGCTCGCTGAATTTTTCATCCTTTTAAAACATTTAACGGTTTTCCCGATTTATTTTAGACAACTAGGAACATTTTCTAGGTCGTTCGAAAATTTTATGCGTCGAATACGCGACTTTAAATTAATTTAATATCAACAATATCTAGAAATAATAAAGCAAACTAATGGGGATCGAATTTTAATTACAATAGGTAAACTGGCTCGCGCTTTATAACGTTAAAAGCGTAGATACACACTTCCATCAATTTAAAAAAAAAAGTAGGTGAGCATATTAAAACATTTAAATAAATTATTGTTTTCAAAAACCGAACGCCGGTTTTGTATGTTATATTTTTATCGAGAAATATTACTTCAATCTTGTTTCTAACTTAAACGAACGCGTTTATTAACGTCGAAAAATATATCTCCCCCTTTTATGTTATAAATTGTAACATGGCTTCATCTTAAAGTCGAGTGTAAAATTATATAATTAAAAAGTTTGTTATAAATTAACCGCAAAGTAATATTACATATTTCAATTAAGCAGCCCCGGCGAAAGCCCGAGGCCGTTGAGCCACCATCATTATTATCGCAAAAATCGTTAAAGGCAGAAATGTAGCTTAAAAGCAGTTGATGCAACCTAATATCGAGAGAGCACTATTATTTAACACGTTTAGTTTATCAACTACATTTTTTAGTTACCTGCTGCCTACACATGACGCAATGGATTTTTGCGAGTAAAAATAAAATCTTAGAAAACGTCGTAACAAAACGTAATGATTGATTAGTACCTACGTATCCAGTAGATATTTATGTATCATTCTTTTACTTTTGGTAACAAGAAATGATAGAAAAAATTATTATAAATAGAGGGATACAGGGCGTGCCAATAACAAGTGCCTAAAGAATAGTTGAAAGCAAGATTTATTATTTTGATCATTATCTAATATCATTTAGCACAGTATTTATAAAAATATTGCCTATTTTAAATTATTAATTTAAAACTTGTCAATGTAAATTAAAAAAATTATCAAATAATTTAGTTTTAAAATTACAATTAGTATTTTCGGCGTAACTAACAATAAGAAATATTGTTATGTAACGCTATATTAAGTACAGTGGAAGTTCCCATAAGCGGACACTCGTGGGACCAACTTTTTTGTCTGTTTATCGGAGGTGTCCGGTTGTGGGAATAGTACACTAAAAATTCGGTTTTCAAGTTGTTTGTGTATTTTTATTTAGAATTTTATTTAATTTTCGAATACAAAATACGTAACGTAATTTGTCAATTGTAATAAAATAAAATATAAATTTTTTAACGAATAAAATTCAACTTAAATGCCTACGTATATATCATTTCAATACATAATTAAAAATATAAAAATATGTTTAAGGTTGGTATAATACATACAGGTGAAAATAAAATTGTTATATGCTAGTTACTTAAACGAAATTCAAAATACTAGTTTGACGTAATCTTGCATTTTTTTTGTTGCAAGAGACAATTTTGAAAATGACTTTCTGAATTTTTGATGTGCCGAAATGCAATAAAATCATCTCTTGCAAAATTTTTTAAGCTACCAACAAGTTCAAAGGCTTCACCATAAGAATTTATCTCGTTACCATTTTCACTAGTTACCAACACTTCGTTTTGTGTTTCACTTCTGTTATCATCTTCACTATCATTTTCTGGACCAACGTACGATTCAATGTCAACATTTTCGTCTTCTCTTACTAAATTTTTGTCCATAGTTAAAAAGTCTTCTACTACTAGATCATCTGCGGTCCTAGTTCTTTGACGCCTCTCAATAAATTAGCAAGTTCTGACAGTGGTAAATCATTTTCTGGACCAAACTCAGTTGCATTACATTCACTTTTCTTAAATCCAGTTTTAGCAAAACAATTTTTTATGGTTATGGTAGTTACTCTATTCCATGATGTTCTAATAAAATATAATGCTTCCAAGACATCAATCGATTTTGAAAGCCCTGATGCAGATTTAACACCCCCCATATTTGATAAAATATGTTTTAAAATTTGATCCCTTTGGACCCCCCCCCTTTGGATTTGACCCCTTGGTCAAGTGACTGGCATACCGAAATTGTGTTAGATGGTAAAAATATAATTTTTACATTTCTCAGATTTAATTCGCGAAGATGTGACGCAGTATTGTCTAAAAATAGAATAATTTTTCTTTTTTGAAAGCTCATTTTTCTGTTCAGTTGCAACAATCATTCAGTCATAATGTCTCGTGTCATCCACGCTTTTTTGTTTGATTTCCAAGTTCCAGCAACATTTTTAAACATTCGAGGACGTTTCGCTTTTCCGATCACTAACAATTCTTTATATCCTGCCATACTCCAAAGTGGGGACTGGAGCCTTGGAAATTACGAGGTTACGTCTTTTAGGTATTATGTATACAAACATATTCATTCGTCCGTATATCGGGTCCGTTTATGGGAGATTTAAGTAGGAAATGTGCGAAAATATCGTGTTCGCATACAGTTATGAGAGCGTCCTCTTATCAAAATGTATTTTAAATGAGAATGTATAGAGAAAAATTTGTCCGCTTATAAGAGATGTTCGCTTATTAGAGCTGTCCGCAAGGAGAGCTTTCACTGTATATAGTAGTCGCGCAGCGAAGACCTAAATTCTCAAGTAAAACTATTTTTTGTTATCGAAAGCGAAACAGAAAGAGCGAAACGGCGCGGGTAAACGTATCATAACCGCATCAGATGAAGAACGGCAGTGCCAATTCGATTTTGCGACCGGTAAACAAAGTTCGGAAGATTCAAAATGTCGATAAAACGTTGATTGTTCGTTGTAAGTTAAGTATAACTAAAGATGTAGCGCGCGAAAATTGAAGAAAAGTCAAATTTCTTGCAACCACTAAATCATAAAAAATCAAATACTTTGGACATGGTACTACACTTAACGTGTACAAACAGAAAGGAAACGCGCAGAACTGAACAAATAATTTTAAATTCTTGCTAAACATTTTATTAAAAACCAAAAATTTGCACGTGCAAAAATATATATGCATATTTTTGATAAATAAAATTAGGTATTTTTAACAAGAATATGGGTGAAAAACAGATTAAATGTCGTCGATTGCCAAAATCTTCATTTTGTATCACCCTATGAAATCAAATTTAACCCTATTACTTAACTAAAGTTTATAATTTTTCAAAATTAAACGCAAGATATGTGGCATATCATTAAACATTTCGAAGAATAAAAATTACTTTTTTTAAATTAAAGCTAAAGGAAGATCAAAGAAACTTTTCGGTGTCGCCTCCGGAATTAAAGCAAAACGAAGCTTCGCTTTGGTTTTCATTTATAAAAAAAAAGATCGGTTGAAAAATGATAAGACTGGCGCGTAACGAAGATGATATATTACGAACTCGTCGAAATCTGAAAAAACCTTTCCTAATTCAATTAAATAAAGAAGGCTTTAAAGTTACAAAAACTACCTATATATGTAGTACTCATCGAGGAGGACTAAAGATAATTTTTAAAAGAGGCGATGTCAAAGGTAAATTACGTTAAACGCTTATTAAAATAAGTTTAAAATTTTAAATTAATTAATTCGAAGATGTATTTTAAACTTTTTATGTGTCCACATTACCTAACAAATGAAATTAATCAATTATGCTAAATACACGAAAAGCCAACGTAAGTTTTGGTTACGAGTTACGTGATTATGATGCCTAAATACGGAGCGATTTATACATAATTAATTAATTGTAAGCCAAACTTTGCACTAACTTTATTTAGAAACTATGCGTAATAATATAAATTCATGTAGACGATTTAACATTGCAATCGCCATTTTGAAATATGCTCGACATCAAATGAACAATTTCGAGCAATTATAATTAGTACGCGTTTAGTTGATTGGAATAACCGAAGCCATCGTCGGTGTTTCGGTTGCTGAAAATCGTTTGGTTTTTCGGCCAATACGCGCAAAACAGGTTTTTATAGTCAAATTGGTTTTACCAAAATATTTGTAACATATTGATTTATAAATCATAGAAATATTTCAACGTATTACCTTAAAACAAAAATAGTCGTTTCTTTCGTCCTACATTAATCCATCGATTACAGAACGCAACGGTAAATAAACTGGGTAGCTGTCGATTTGTCTCCGTTTGATTGATACACAAATATTTCGAACAAACACAAACACAAGACGACTAAAAATACGTCGTGTCCTATTCGTGTCTATACAAAGCAACTGTATAAAACATCGAACTACGTAAGCACCAGTTTGATTCTAAAGATATTAATAGATAGGTTGTTTGCCTCGTAATGTATGGAGTATTAACCTTAATATATCAACAAGACATAAATTTAATGGTGATTCATATTGACCTTAATTTTTTTTTTTTATATTTGACGATTCGCAATCTTGCAAATTAGATATCGGTTCGTAAAATAAAAGCGAGATTTAATTTTTTGGACTTTAAATGTATATAAATGTTGTATTAAACGCGATTGTTTGCATACAATCGACAATCGCTTTAGACGGAGTAGAACAAATTTGGCCATTAATCAAAAACGTTGCGTGGAATGTTTCGTTTATTTTTAAAATCAGCACGTCGTTTTCAAAAAGTAATCAAGATTGATTAAAAATCGTTAAATTGTGGATATGAAGCCAATTTTCAACGATCGAACTATGTAGGTACAGGTCCACTTTTTGTACGATTTTTTAGAAAATGTACGGTATCTAAATATCGACGCATTTTTAGTAGAACGTCTTAACCCGCAAAAATAAATTTTACAGGAGAGTACATTTTGTGTCGTCGCGTAGCTATAAGAAGATACGTTTCCGGTGGAAAAAATTGGAATATTGTTACCAGATTTGTGCGTGGGTGCGCGCGCGCGCGCGCGCACGCGTGTATGTGTACGAGTGCGTGTGCGAGTGGATATAATGTGAATTAATATGTCTATTGAAAATATTAACTTTTAAAATAAGATTTTATTTTCGTGAAGGTGACCTTCACGTGATCTTGACAACGCTTTATAACGTTTGATCGAAATATTTCCTCTAAAACGTAGCATTTACGAAATAATTGGGTGGTCCGGGTGGTCTGGTACGCCCGGTATATCATACATAAGCACTAGTAATATTTATGCTACGTTTAGGTACAAACATTTCTTATTACATATTTAGATATTACTCATATTGAACGTAGTCGAACGACATTAATTACGACCATAATGACTGTCATTATTTTCGAGACACACTATGTGTTTAGCTAAAATTGTTCCGTCTAACTAAAAATGCTGAATTTTCAAAACAACAAATAGGTAATTGATACTGATTCAAGGAAGAACTTGACTGTTACGTCGCGTCGCGTAGTTTATTTATCGCGATTTTTGGAGTAAATGAACACGACAAAAGAATTATTGCCTAAAGAGTACAGCTATTTATATTTTACTTCAAGCGAAAAAAATATATTTCACGAAAAACTCGGCGTAAATTAAAACTTTCTATAAAGATCATCTCGATAAAGATCTTTGCTTTGGTATCTATATATAAATATATAGATTAAATCATGTAATTACATATCTACATATATAATATATATAGATATATTTTCTTAATAAGTATAAACTACCTAAGATTATGTACATTATAAGTAATTGTGAGGTATTATTAAGAACTGTTAACGAAAGCGACGCCACTAGTAGCGACAGTTCAGTGTTCCATAATATATCACGTAATAAATTGTGTTTGCCAGAGTTGCCACCCATCCAATGTTCGTTGGATTTTCACGCCGTTTGAACAGTGTGGAGGTTTTCAACTCGACGACCTTTACCTTGTTCGTTCTTATTATCTTTTTTACGAACGACTAATAAATCTATATTATTTTCCCTCGGAAACCCTATTAGTTAATAACATTGCGCCTGCATTATGCACGTTAGTAAAAATGTTGGTCTTAAATAATAAAAAAAGACCCCCCCGAGACGCTCCCGGGGAAATTTATTGCGGGGGAAAAGCTCAGATATCTAAATTATGTTAGCTCGGTTCGAGCAATATCTTAAACATCAACAAAACTCTTAGTAATTATTAAACAACAGAACCATTTACTAGGTTTGTAATGTAAACGGAGATTTAGATCAAAGAGAAGTTAACAGCTAGCAATCAGTGCTATTAATCAGATTCCCGACTTTGTGTAAATTAGGGAGAAAATTTCCGTAGTTTATCGATCTTTTAACGTTCTGCGTCTAAATCTATTTTTGTTATTGAATAAAACCAAATGAAACTTTATTACTGTTGAAATATTTATTTAAAATGGCGTAGATACTTCAACATATCTAAATCCGATTACCGAAAATATTCAGATATGAAAAATCTCGAATAACGTGATTGAATTTGTAGAAATACGCAAACCCGAGTTTTCGAAAGCTCTTATATAAAATCTTACCTTTATTTTTACGTAGGTATGTAAAGCCAATAACGTCCACGTACCTGAAACAAAATAATAGAATTTTTCATTAAATTATAAAAATCACCGTACAATACGTTTTGCATTAAAAATAGAACAAATATTCAGTATTTGTATGCTAAGAAAGGGCGAAATAAACTACAGTTTTATCCCCGCATTAAATTTATATCATGTTCGAGAGTTTCTCGAGAATTTAAATATGTCTAACAATCACTAGGTACTTCGAGTTTTCTAGCTTTGAGGCTTACGAAAAATCACGTCTGCCAAGAAACTTATCTTGAGCGTATTTTGTTTTATTATACATATAGCGAATAATTATGCAAATATTAAAAAGAACGATACTTACCTATATAAAACTAAAATGGCCGTTAATTTAAATGTACCTATCATCAAAAACGCCAGAAATTACTTCCTACAATTAGCGTATTTTCTTAACGGAGAGCCGAAACGACAAATTATCAGTTTACTAAAAAGAAATAAAAGCTATTGGCGTCCTTTCTAGTTCGTGAACATCAACTATTGTTATTCGAGTTGAAAAAAATAATAAGGGCCGGTTTCGCAATGTCGCCGATCGCCGCTGATCGACAGTCGATCATCAAAAAACAATTATTCTTACATTAGACAATGTTCGAGAAAATCGCCCTATTGGCCTTTAGATCAATTTCTCAATACAGGTTTAACTTTTGATCGTAGTTTAAACCATTAATTTTCTTTAGTTAGGTATTACCGTTACCATTTTTGTGAGTTACAAAGATAAATGGGTGAATTTCGATCAGGGTGGAATTGAAAAGGTGAGACCGTGCGCAAGCCCCGGTATCGAATTTCCACGCAATACGTCACAAAACTCCTTTTTTTCTATTTTTTTCGAAAAATACACATCTTTAGAAAAATTACATTTACTAGAGAAAAATTCTCGGGGATTTTTTATTAAAATTAAAAATATATACACCCGCCAACACCCAAGACCCATTGTTAATCCTTTAGGACTACCTGATACGATAATTGTGTATCTACATTATGTATCCTGAATGACATGTGTACCTTACTTTATCAATGCTATGAATAACAATGTACAATTGTTGAACTGGCAATAAACTTAATAATAATAAAAAAATATATATATATATATATATATTTTTTTTTAACGGTGCATTCTATCGAAAATTATAAAGATAGATGTTTGATAGAGAATTACATGATGATTTTAAAACATATTTCATACTGCCGATCCGATAATTAATAACGGAGATAACTCACAATCAGTTTAATGTTTTTAATCGGCTGCCATCGACAAGCAGCGGCTAAATCCAAAATATCAAAATTCAATTCAAAATTGTTTGGTTAATTAAACGTATACTATCAGTTATCGGTAGACACACTGCATGTCTATTTATTTTTTAAGTAGATTTACCATGTAACGGAAAATCACAATCGATGACATGTCAACCACGTCCTCGCCCCTCGTTAGTAGACAAACCAGTTGGATTAAAAGCAATAAAAATCATTGATTAAATTCGTATTTTATTTAAAACAACAGACGCTGTCGCCATTCACCTCGTAAGTATAGGAATGAATAAGAACAATTTACGCAAAACGCCATTGAACGTTGCGTAAATCTTTAAAGCAGTTTTCTTGGCCCCGAATTAAAAAACCCTCAAATTTAATTTAAACTAAATTAAACAAATTGAACAGGAAGAGTTTCCCAAAGGAATAAAGGAAACGTATATCTACCTATCTTTAATATTTTCTCTGTCCCCGAGCCAACACCGGAATTTTAAATTAATTTCTGGAAAATGAAACGAGGCGAGTTGAGTTGTGTACGTGTAAATGTTGTATGTGCTTATACAAAGAAATGTAATGTCATACCCACGCCATAGCCATTTGTTGCGCCCTATCGTGAAACAAAGAGGCTAGACATTTTACTGCAGATTAGAAGCTTACACCCTAATTGCGTATTCATTACGCATATAACTTCGTATGCACGCCACTCATTTCTGCTACTCTTTATGCTTGGAATGAAAAGAATAAAGTGCGTAAAAGGCTAGCACATGACAAATTAGTCCGGGTAATTTTATTATTTTTATTTAGAATGAGTTTTATTTCACAGCTAATTATTTTGTTTGAATTACGGCTCCGTTTGTTAGAGTTTTCTAAAGACATTCGCTAATCCGAACAGTCCGTTAAGAATGATTTACTATCGGTATTAAATTCTACGTCTTCGAAATTTACGGGAAGAAGCCCTCGAGAAGTTTCTTGAGAAAAATAAGCAAAAAACTGATTTTTAAAAAAACAGTAGGCAGATAATTTCTGCATAATTGTATTTGCACACAAAATATATTTTCTTTTCCTGCAGTGTTAGAGCATGTTTTTGTTAAATCTCTCCACTTTACCTCTTTACTTTAATTAGTTTGGATTAGTGAATGTCTACTGTACTATATGTAACCTGGCAAAGACTAAAATCGTTCACTACGCCTGGGTTTAATTTAATTTAAAATTTAATTATTATTCAAAATTCTCAAATACTCAAATTATTTAAATTAAATTACATTTAAATTTAAAAAGTAAGACAATCGCATTGTCAGATAATACCTAATAACTTAACGCAAATACAATAAAGCTAATTTTGTTAATTAGGTAAACGGATACTTTTCAAGAAAAGTACCTAACGGTGATTTTTCTTATTTTTATTTATTTTGCATTATCAGCTCTTGATGAAGCAAAAAATGGTTTAGCTTTGATTTATCTTTCACTTATAAAAAACGAATCATTTAAAATAAACATTTAAACAGATCAAGAGTCAAAATTTTTATCATTTCGTTCCACCCACACTTTCAACAATTCAAATTATCAAATTATTTTATTATCAAATTTCGAAAAAGAAAAATAATGATCTTAAAGCAGATATAGTGCGGAGTGGGTATCTAATTTGCATGTATGACATTTTTAAATTAACCGATTACGCATAAATAAAGCTTGCAAAATAAACATTTTATATTAAGAAATCAAATTCTACCGTGAATTTTCAGTTTTGATCTGAAGGTCGTTCAAATTTTATTCCGATGCGCGTCATAATATAAAATGATTAAATTGTTTATTAATTTGTAATGTTTAATTTAAAGTTTGGAAGTGTCATTCACCGGGTGATTCAGCAAACCTGTCTCAAGTTAATAACTCAATAGATTTTAGAAATACATAGATGAATTTAAGCATAAATAAATTTGGATTAAAAATATATTTTCTTCAGTTTCAAACACTATTATGTCACTTCTGGTTTCACCGAAAATGATGTAAATTTTATTATTTTAAATAAAACGCTATATATTTTTTTCACTTATTAAATAGAGATTATTTTTCTCTTTTCAACAATATAAACATTGCCGTAGTTTTTTCAAGGCTTTCTTCTAAAAACTAACAATATCGGATAACTAACTAACGGAATAATCAAATTATCTGGGATTTTAAATTAAATCCAACAGGTATTTTTTTTGTTTTGTTATGATAGTTATAGCTTATCCAAACCTATATGATGTTCACGTCATCAACAAAAAGTTACTATATTGTTTATTTGTAATTCGGTTTAAAGTTTGGAAAGTGACATATTCTATAGATGATTTACCTGCGCACATATTAGATGGTATAAAGAAAAGCTACAATTTATTAGAACTGTCAAAATACGAGGTACGAGGTGACAGCACTGTGTGAAATGTCATCATCTAGTAACCTTGTATTGATGACGTGAACATCATATAGGTTTGGATAAGCTATAAACACTGGAATTATTTTTAAATTGATAAAGGCTTTTTAGTTATTAATAAAAATGGAAAATATTGCATATAGTAATGAAGAAAAGCTATATACGGCCTATCCAAATCCATATGCAATTCATGTCATCAAAAAAAAAGTTGATTATTTGTAATTCGGTTTAAAGTTTGGAAAATGACATATTCTATAAATGATTTAATTGTACAGCTGATTAGATGGTGTAAAGTAAGACTACAATTTATTAAAACTGTAAAAATGCAAGGAACGAGGTGACAGCACTCTATGAAACGTCATCATCTAGTAACCTTTTATTGATGACGTGAATTGCATATATGTTTGGACGAAGTGCACCTTATCCAAGCGGCCTGACGATTTACGTCAGCAGTAAAAAGTTGCTAGATTGTTTATTCGGAATTAAGTTTAATGTTTGGAAAGTGACATATTCTATCTATGATTTATCTGTACAAATATTAGTGGTATAAGGACTGTAATTTATTGGTACTATAAAAATACGAAGTATGACTGATGACGTGCATCGGAATAAAATTTAAATGGCCCATAGTAAATAAAATAACAATACACGTAAAAAATGCAAATATCGCCAAATATTTCCAAAAGACCTAAGTAAGTACTGTAAGTACTTTTCAAATTACAAAATCTTTAAAGGTAATTTCACAAAATGTTTTCTAAATCTAGAACAACATAGTGTAAGTATTCGTAGAATAGTGTAATTCCGAGAAACGATAAAAACAATTCGATAATGTGTTGTATTGTATATAGGCTATCGTAAATTATCACAATATTCTTGGAAAAGCTCTCGACAATTCTACACTAGCGCAATTTAGCGGTACTTGTAGCAAAAACATTTTGTTTTTATAATTGCATGGGCACCTAAACTTTAAAAGAAGCACTTTGCAAAATGAATTGCCACATTAATTTGTCCAATAATTTCGAAGGTAATCAAATCTCATAAAAAAAAATATATAATAAAAATATCATGTACGTACAAATAATGTAAAAGATTTTAAGTTACAGTAAGTTCTCTGTAAAACAGATTTTTGTTTTATTTCATAAATTAGTTTTTAAGATACCTATAAAGATACCCTAAAATCAATCGCCACAACTTTCGAATCTGATAGTTAGTAGAGTTATCGTAACAGAATGACGAATACTATTATGTTATTATAAACACCTGATATCGTTATTCCACGGCCTTCTCGAACATACACATATTGTTATATTGTTTTCGATGACTCACTCTGACGAGAACAGGAACACCAACACAAAATTGACGATTATATTAACGTTTATGGTAAATAGTGTACGATTTAAATTGGCAACACTGCTTATTTGTATCCGAGTACGAGGATCGTGCACGAACTAAAATTTATTTCATTCGAAGATTCCTTGCAAGTAATATAACGTAAGTAAGTTATACTTATTTATATGTATGTATGCATATTTAGGGTTATATTTATAGGATAATTAAAATGTCTGACGATCACGTTACGCTTAAAGTGTTTCTGAAAGACGACATTCGTCTTATTCGCGTGAAACAATCAATTTGCAAAACCTTCGCGTCAATCAACGAAGTTTTGCGCAGGGCTTATCCAGTTCTTCGTACTATCAAGTACAAAATTACATGGAAAGGTACCTATGCTTCGTGTCATAATTTGCTAACAAAATTGAACATTATTTTTTTGAACAGACTGCGACGAAGACGACATAACTATAGTAAATGAAGAAGATCTGGATATAGCTTTTGCAGAAATGGCCGACGACTACAAAATCTTGTACATCATCTTAAAAACCGACGACGACGAGGACGATATCCCGTATTTCATTAAGGTGATTGTGAAATGGATTATAAAATGCATGTAAGCATCCATAATATTCGATCGAAAATTTATCACATTGAGTCACTAAATTATATTTTAGAAAGGGAATGTGCGAGTTCGAAATCAACCAACAAGCACAGAGCGAGAAGATGTTCAAAGTGTTAATGCATTCAAGTAAGATTTTCTTTTTAAATTAGAAAAATACTTAGGTATTTTATTTATTGCAGAGAAAGTTGAAGAGGAAAACAAGCAACAAGGGAACGATTTGGGTAGTTTTGAGCAAGCTCCTCCTTCCGTGGCAAAGCAACCTGTGAGTAACACTGCAGTTAATTCCAAGGGTACGTATGCATAACCATTACGAAATGAAAAAGTAATCATTTTCTATAATATTTTTAGATGCTCAAATGACCAAAGCGTTTGAGATGCTGATTCAAATGGGATTTGACAACGAGAACGGCATCTTGATGTACCTGCTGGAAGTGTTCGAGGGGAACGTGGCTGAGGTTATTAAAGCACTGACTAATATGAAGAATTAAAGATTTCTTGATCATCCTTAATTTTATCCACGTAGGTGGATAATGTAGTTTCTTTTTTACTAACATTTAGTTTGTATAATCTTTTCATGTAAGTACTACTTACATTACTAATCATATCTTTATAATATTTAGTTTTTTTTTGAAGTTTTAATAATAAAGCATCAATTTCGAGCATGTTTCTTTTATTTATTTAGAGAATAAAGTTGAAATATTTTGTAATAACAATTATTGCATGATCCAAGTTCAGGATTTGGCGAATATATCATCTTTTAGATAAATCTAGAGTACCTATGTATATAATTTGTATGTTGGATTGTAGCAAAATTTGAATTCCGCAAGTTTCGTCCTTAAACCCAAAAAGGTAAGTGATCCACGAATTAGTTAACTAATATTTATTTTCACTTTTTTTATTGCATACTTTATAAAAATGTTTTTGTAATATTTATGGGTAATCGGATTGATACTGTGACGTTCTTTTCTGGGGGGGAGGTCAGAATTTTGTGACATGAGTGGGAGAGGGGAATAAAAAGACCCAAAAAAGCGCGACGTCCTAACGGCTAGTTTAAAATAGTAAAATTTCGACAATGTACAGTGTTAACTTTGTAAATAAATTTTCTTAGAACAATTTTCAGTACTGCGTTTACTTCACCCCGTAACTCTGTTAATATCTTTTATTATTGGAGTAATATAAGTTACGCTAAATCGTAATATTTTGATGTAAGGGTGTTCCAATCATTACTTATGGACCGCCCTGTATAAATTTAAAAATTTCTTAAATGGATGTTTTAACTAGTCTTTTCAGAATACATAATATATTCATTTAAGAAATAATGGCATGTGACGCTAAATCAAGTTGTTGAGCAACGAAACTCTGAATTTTCAAGTAATACGATTTTGTTATCGGGGGCGAAACAGACGAGGGTGAAATGGACATGGGGCAAAACGGTCGAGTCAGGGCGGAACGTATTATAACCTTGTCGTCTTATACGCACGGATCTCGAACTTATTTCTTACTAAAATTGGGTTTTACTTGATTCTGCAACAAATATTTTCAATTTATTGATTTTAAAATATTTTAATTTTCAAATTAATTTAGTCGACGTGCATATTTTAAAATTTTAGATTTGTAAATTATTTAGTTCCGGTTTCTGGTCATGAAATTTTACTACCTGGTTCATTTAAATAAATATATGTAGGTAGATAAATCATTTCAATCCTACACCACCTCAAATCTGAAACATGAGAATATTACGGCCTCAATATTATGTAAAATACAATATTATTACGTACGTAATTCACAAATTAATAACAAAACAAATATATGTGTTCAACTGAAAAAAGCTTGAAAATTTAGATTTAAAAAAAATCTAGTTAAATGAGATTTAAAAATGAAAACTGATAGATTTGGTGTAAATTTACAATTATTTTGTTTAAAAAAATCGAAGAAAAATAGTTATTAAAGACTTTTAATTAAAAAGCAAATTTAACAAACATTAAACGGTAGGTAGTTAATTAAATCTTTGAAATCTTTCTTCGCTGCTCTTATGAAATAATGTACCTACCTACATATTTTCATTTTGCTTAATAATGCACTTAATAGAAGCAAGTAATGCTGGTATCAGTCACGACCATGGGGAATTAGAACACGCAACTATATTTTTATCGTGACTATAAGACATTAACCTCAATGAAAATAAATCATTGGAAGAACTGCAGTATATTATAAATAATGTAAGAAAGGGAATTAGTTTTACCAGAAATTTTTAATTCGAGAACTTCGCGTACTTATAAGTAAACATATTTTAAAATAAATGCCCATTAAATCCGTCCGCAAAATATTTGAATTATTAATGAACATTTCAGTTATATTACCACAAAATTATGTAATAAAAATACCAGCATTATTTCACTTAAAGTATATGCGTACTCTCTTTGTTTCCGAACCCTAAATAATTAATAAGTAAAGGAAAATGACATCCACATAACGGGGTGGGTAATGAGGCCTTTCTCCTTAATGGAGCTCTAGCTGCTACTTGTTAAACTAAAATGCTTCCTAATAAAGCTCCAGGAGATATTTCAGTTTGATTTCGATACGCTTCGCAAATTTTCATTAGGAAATAAGAACGAAATTAAGAGAAAAACTGCGCGTAGACAGTTTTTAGAAAGCCTTTACTTTTTGCGACGACCTTTATTGTTATTGACGACGTTTTGGAAATAAAATGAAAAACTGAATAACAATTAATACTGTGTAATCAATATAATAAGCCTATCAAATTATTAAAGTAGGCAATTATTGAAGGTAGGCAACGCTTTGCTTCGTTTCCATTTGAAATTATACGAGCTCGTTTACAAAATAAAATTAGGGCGCATTTCTTGATTATAAATTACATGTTAAAATAATAAACGAATTAATAATAATATTACAGTTCTTACTGCGGATTTTTGAAGTAGGCGTTTAAGCGAAATAAACGAGATGATTAAGCATTTAGGTAATTTTATGACGTTTTCTGAATACTATTATAGCATTATATGGCATTATTTTTATCTTGTATTATTAACTTGGACTCCTGTTCTCGATCCTATTTCTATAGTTTCTTGTTTGTTACCCGGAGAGATGTGCTTTCGATATTTTTACCTACTTGTATTTTTATTATAACCAATATGGCTTTAATTATACCTATAATATAGAACAACATTAATATATATGGACTACAAGTTAATTAAACACCGATGGCCGTTTGCACTGTCTAAATAAATATTTAAGTTTTATATAATCCGGTTACGTTAGACATGAAAAATGAAAAACCTCGGAACCCAGATATAGGTACTGGATGAATTTTCGTAAAACTTGCTTTGTCGAGTTTTAATACTTAGTGACAACTAAAAAGTTTACCGTTTAAAGTTACCGCTATTTGGACTTCGAAAATCCGAAAATACGCAATAAATATGTAGTGCGAAATGTGACAAAAATAAAAGTTTTAATTCCGGAGCCGTGCAATGACCCATAACTGAAATGCGGCGTTTTTCGAAAACCTCCACAAACGCAAACCTCTGGCGCACGGCGTGAAAAAAAAACGACCGCTATTTTGAACGAGCAAAAAAGATTTTTTTTTTTTTGAAATAGTCAAGCAACCAGGCTGGGCCTCTTGGTGCGGATTGGCCCTTAAACGAGCGGTAATTTTTAAAGGGTAAACATTTCAGACCTTACTATCAGAAACTCTTTTTTTTCTTTTGGACTCGGTTTTTTGTCGTCGTCCAGATACAAAGTTGAGAATTGTGGAAGGATTTAACACGGACACTTGGCCGTCACGAGGTCATTCGTGGTTCTTTTCTTCTTACACGAACTGAATACACCGCGGTTAAATGGGAAATTCTGACGAAGGTTAACTACAAAAGATTTAATTATATATTTGTAATCCTATTGCTTTTATATGGTTGAATATTTCTGAATAAACGTTTAAGTTGTTGCTACAGATTATGGTTTTTCGAAATTGATTGGCCTGATTATATTTTGTTATACATTGTGTTCTTTTGGTGTATGTACCTTTTTTGTGCATACAAACACCATGCGTTTCAAATCTCCTTCTTGTCCGTAATCGCAACGATTCGATTCGCATAATCCTTTTTTTTCCACTTAGGGCACATTCCGACGTTGGTTCTTATTCTACTTGTTTTTTTTTGAAACCATGTCATTTTTTAATTTTTGGGACAACGCCGAAGTAGAAAGAGACTCGTGTCCTTTTTTTTTGTATACCTCTTCCCATTCATTTTGTACGATTTCGTCTGTAATTTTTTTTAAATCTTTACCTGTTCGCTTTGTTTTTTCTTTTTGAGTATTCGATGACGAACCAACAGTCATGCTGAGTTTTATGAATTCGTAGTAGCGATTAATTAATGTTGAATTTTGTTTAATTGTTTTGTTAATTGAAACAGCTCTTTAATTTTTCTTAGGAAGGATTTATTATACGAATATCGTCCTCTAATGAAATTCATTCCTAACTTCAGTCTGCCAATGTTTAGTGGTGTAATACCTGATTCCGCGTGAAGACGGGTAAATTGGTGTTAGTAGGCTTCAATAATCCGATTGCTATTCTTATTGATTTGTTTTGTATTATATCTATTTTATTGATATGTTTTTGCGTCATCATCAAAAATATGTTTTCATAATCAAACATCGGCCTTATATGTCGGCTGTATATGTTATTTTAAACTTATTGATGGATCAGCCCCCCCCACTTTGCATATTAGAAACTCGATAAAACAAGATTTGTCGGAAATTCATGGCTTCCGAGGTAAAAACCCCACTGCACTCGACCGGTAATGTTATTGATTTTCTCCACGTATGATTGTGTTTCCGTAGATATTTCTTTCTTAATCTAACATAAGATTAAATTACTTACTTATTGGGTTGTGCGGGTGCAAACGGTCATAAAATAATAAACTTCATAAATAGTCAAAAAAATGGGTTGATTTATCTTACTTAAATCTTTTAAAAGCTTCACCTTCTTGTAGAGTGTTTTGCAGTTTTTAATGAAATTTTCGGTGCAACAATTTGTTAAGAACTAGGTATTATAATAGAGTATTCATCCACGTGTACAATCGATAACGGTTCGCTTCGAGGAATCAAAGAAACGTCCCCAGTCGCCAAGGATTTCAGTTCATTTCCGAAGTTGCTTAATCTACCAGAAATGGTCTAGAAAATCCTTTGATCTTTAACTGAAAGTAATATCGAAATCGAGATGAGATTTTGTACGTGAAAATATTGCTTGTCCATAAGCATAGATAGTACCTATAGATAGTCATATAAAACCTATACCTAGCGAAATGGAATTCGTACGACGTACTTTTTACCTACAAGTTGTAAACTTATCGAGGCGACCATTCAAAAATCTCAGCTATTAAGTTTAACATAATATAAAAGGTAAAAGCTTCTCGGAATAGCTCAGAGAAATTTTTAGAAGTCGCCTCAGTTTCAAAGAAAAACAATAACGTAATTAGGTTCACGGTTTCTTTTATCTCGCTACCTTTGATCAAACTTACGAAGCGAATAAAAGAGAAACATAGGGCAAGTTTTCGTTTCGTACAAATACAATTTAATAGGATTATTTGCGAACGTTTTGACGTCGTGAATAAACAATTGTCGACTTTATATTCGATAAATTTTCTACGTTTTCTTTAAAATTTGTAATAAACAGGTTATCTGTATAAATTAATCTTACAATTATTAATATCAGCAAAAAGTTCACGTAAATGCGAGGATAACATAAAATGAGAAATTAGTTGTTGTTTTAGGTTTACAAATTCTGTATAAAATATGTTTGTTGATTCAACATTACCTTTGTATTTATGCAGTAGTAACGTGCTTTTGTAGAAATAATTAGTAGGTAGATAAAGAACGTTGTATAAATACAATGGGGGGAATGGACTATAGACGCTTTTTGTTCGACAGTTATGTTTAAATTTTTAATTAATAAAAGTGCACATATGGTGGTATTACTTTTTTATACTTAAAGAAATAAATTGCGATTTCTTCTATTAGTAAGTGTAGCTTACTATTATTTTAAATTTATTTATTATTCGGTTATTATTTAAATTTTCCGTAGCAATCAAGCAATGTATTCTCAAGAAAGTAAAAATCGCAACGCTAGCAGTTAGCCTGCGTAAGCCAGGTTTTCCTCGCGAACCCTGTTGCGATTTGCTATGCTTACTATGCTTATTTTGTTTACCTTTAAATGTTATCCCTTAAATAAGTAGTTAGGTATTTAAATAACAAAGAGTAATTTAACCTGTGAATTTCTAACTTCTCAAACTTCTACTACTAGTTTTTAAAATTAACGTTGTCCTAAAAAATAAATACATATTTACTTACATAAAGTAAAGTATTTTCAATTTCTTAAATATCTTGTAATTTAATTCAATATCTGATGATAATTTTATAATAAATACTCCAAATCAACCAATAAAAAAATATTTTTGGACTTCAAGATTTCAGATTTGTAAATTTTTTTTACTTATTTATTGTACCAGCTAACAATATAATAATTGTTACAATTATTTGGCCGAATTGATATTCTTCTTTTAAAATTGTGGTAATAAGTAAATAATAAACTTGGAACAATTAATAAACACCATATATTTCAACACTGTTTAGAGTTACTTTCAAAGTGGTAAAAGTATAAAAAGTGGAAACAAATTAACAATTACAAAGTAAACACAACATTTAAAACATTAGACTATTAAAACTTCAAAATATGACGTAAAAAACGAAATTGAAAAAACGTTTAAATAATTAGTTATTGTAAATCATTTAAAATTTGGTTATAGTATTATATCAAAATTAATAAAACTGTCTGTAACGAAAAAAGAGAATTAGAGGATTTACCTTTTAATTTTTTAAAAATATTTACCAATTAATTTTATTTTAATTAAAGACGAAATATAATAAAAGAAAAATCAACGTACGTGGTTAGAATTGAATTTTTTTAACTTTTAACAATGAAAGACAATGTAGGTAACCTGTGTACACGTCTTTTGGCGGAAGTAATTGAAAAACTGTTTTTTCGGCGTTTTATAACGCAGAAACAAACGGTTCGAGCAAAAAAAAATAGTTACCGTTAAATTTTATGCGTGCCAAAGCTGTTTATTCTATTTGCAGAAACGAATTTTCAGTAGTGAAAGTGCCGCATTTCTTTTTCGAATCGAAATTGTGGTCACTTCTTTATTTTTTTTAAACAAAGATAGTACAGTTGATGAATTAGAAAAGGAAACTAGGATATTTATTGTAAATATAATGCCTAAAAATGATAACTTAAATTCAAATCTTTAACACTTATTGTATAGTACAAAACAAAAATGTAGATAATTTATTTTATTATTTAACGTAAGCAACCACTTAGTTACAATAAACCAACAAAAATAAAACTGATACTACATAAAGTATCTCACGGACGTTATCAGATCTCGTTAAAAAAACAAAGTTGAATTAAGTGGTAAAAGTAACCAAATCGTTTCAAAAAGTGACTTTTTTAATTGAAAACGAAAGTTCTACAACACAAACGCAAACTGAACGTTAAATATTAATAATTCCCTGCTGGTTTCGCCAAAAACGTTTGACATTTACGACGGAAGATACGCGAAATGAATACGTTTACGTAAGTATAACCATCAGGGTAATAAAATAACAAAACGGTAAATTAAAATTAAAATTAAAATATCCATGAACGGAAAATTTATCAAATGTATTTTCTGATTTCGAAAACATCTAAAATCTAACTTTTTATAGTTATCACAAAAATGTATTTGACATCTTTATTTCCAACAAAAACTTGATAAGTAGGTATATTTTGGATTTGTGTAAAAGAAATTTCGACTGTTATTTTTACTAAACAGTTAATATTTTCACTATTGCGTTTTTAAACTAATATTACTAAGTTGTAATTTATAAAATATTTTAAATAAATTCGTATTTTCTGTAATAAGTTAATACTCCGACTTCTTAAAACTTCAGAATAATTTTCACCTTTATGCCTATACTAAATTTTTGTTTTTAATAGGAAAAATAATTTCTACTCACACTCTGCATTCGATACCGAAACATAATTTGTATATGTATATAAAACATTTTTTATTTTTAATATCTTTGTTTTCGTATAAAAGAATTTTATTATTGTATTATAATTTTTATTTCGTATATGGGTCATTGCATATCAAATCACCCAACAGTAGTTGCTTGACCATTTAGAAAAATTATAATACTTTGCACACTTATTCCTACATAAACTAACAGCACAAAAATAATTTTATTGAAAACTTATCTTCACTCGTTTAAATTTTTTCCAGCTAATTCTAAAAGTGACCGACAATCGATTTTTGCGATTACAAGGGTTTACAGAATTTCTCATATCTCCGTTAATAACTAACTAAGCTAGAGACTAGAAAAAAACAGGAAACTCTTCATCATAAACGGGACTAGATTTTTATTATTATTATTTTTGCATAATTTCATATTTAAGTATCATAAATCGATCCGAAATCTAGATTATTTTTTCTAAAAAAAAATCAGTTTTTAAGTCGCGAAAAATATAAGAAGGGATCGAGTCTGAAATTTCACATTTTATGGTGTTCCTACAGTACATCAATGGTATACGTCGGTAAAATTTCAGATCTTAAAATTTACCCCTTTTCTTGTTACGTGGCCCGAAATGTGGCCGATTATCAAGTTTTGATGATTTTCAAGTGCGGATATCTCTGGTGGGGGAGCAGAAAAAAATTTAAAACTTACAGGATTTAAAGATCCATATTTTCCCTGCTTACAAAATAAAATTAAAATTTTAGACTATTCAGGTTTACAAACTATGAGCTCAGGAAAATTGAAGGAAATTATTATTTTATTGTTCTGCGTGATGGTAGTTTTATTTAGTTTGTAATAATTTTAACCAGTTATTTTGTTACTAAACCATTTTTTCGTATAACAATAATAATTTTTGTACAGACAAAATGCCACGTAAACTTTTTTTTTACACGACAGTTAAACATCTGGACAAATAGATAAGTAAATACTTTATAATTTTTCTGAATCGTCGTGCAACCATTTAATTTTTAATTGGGCGATTCGGTATGGAATGACCCATATCATTAACTTTTTTTTTTAAACCAACCGGTTTCGTAAATTATACACGCATCGTCCTCGTCGGGGGTTATTGAAAAATTATTGTCACTGTTGAATTATTATTATTACAAATAATAATGTTTTTAAATTATTAATTAAATTACATAATATTTTATTATGTATAATTAAATTTTATATTATACTTAATTAAAATTTAATTTTTATAAATGAATTAAGTAATTAATCCTTTACATATTCGCGAAACCGGTTGGTTTAAAAAAAAAGTGAAACAAAATGAATTTAAATAGGAAAATTAAATTTTTTAAATTCGTCGACAAATATTTTACCATAATTAATAAAATTAATCACAAATGACAACAACAAAATAACAATTAATAATAAATTGTATATTTAAGAATTTATATTCATTTTATTGTTTTTATGGTGAAAACCGAATGATTTTTATGATGCTAAATTTTCTTTGCAAATTCAGAAACGAGTTAACTTACTAGTTGAATAATTTATTCTAAATGCTACAAAAAAGCAAAAGTGGTTAGTTTAACAGAAACTTCAAGCCTGATTAATCTTACACTTAAACGAACGTGGAAGTTTGTAATCCTTTAAGTAGACAACATTGAGTATTAATTGGGTTACATGTAGTAGACGGAAGTTTGACTATACTAGTACTTGTATAAATAGGTAGGTACTGTATTAGGTTAGTTATTGTATGTAGATACCTAATAATGTTCGTTCCAATTAAATTACAAACTAATGTAAATAATAAATCGCTAATTACCTACGTACGATGAAAACTTCCCTGCGACCTAGTGAGGATATATAGGTACAATCAATTTTAACTTTATAGCGTCCGTGAGTACCTACTTCAAATAGTCGTTTAGGTTCTTTCCGACAAAATAAAAAGGAATCGAATTTTCTTATAGAAAACGACAGCTTTTAAGATGCGCCTCGAGGGACATTACGTATAAGTACTTTTGTATTCGACAATATCCAGCGAATTCAAAGGAAAGTCTAATTAGTTTTCGGGTTTTCCATAATATCGAAAAGCTTTCATAAAGTAACATTTTTCCTGCGTAATTCACTATATATAGCTCATCCAAACCTATATGATGTTCACGTCATCAATATAAGGTTATTAGATGATGACGTTTCACACAGTGCTGTCACCTCGTACCTAGTATTTTCACAGTTCTAATAAATTGTAGTCTTTCTTTATGCCATCTAATATGTGCGCAAGTAAATCATCTATAGAATATGTCACTTTCCAAACTTTAAACCGAATTACAAATAAACAATCTAAGTAACTTTTTGTTGGTGACGTGAACATCATATAGGTTTTGATAAGCTATATATGTATCTACCTACGTATTTAAAACTCGCAAAGAGATTCTAAATGTAATCAAATTAATTTCGCTCAAATAATGCACTTTAATATCACAAGCAAATTTGAAAACTTGACAGAATGCGATCCATTTTAATCATTTCGCTTTAATTAAAACAGCACTGCCTAATTCAATTTACGAGAGCCTTCTTGACCTTACAGCGGTAATGAAAAACATCTGAAGAATTCTCCGAAACTAATTTTAATTACCGACGAAATATGTTGAGCTCGGAAGTTTTCAAGAGCACTGGAAAATGTCAATAGGAAATTCTATTTTATTATACTTTGATTAAGCAAAAAATTCGGAAATGGCGCGTCGATAAAAAAACAACCAGCTCGCTGCGATAAATGACAATGACCGCCGGAACGTCACGAAATTCCAGTACAGTTTATTATTTTTTGAACTTCCATTTAGAAAAAAATTGAATAACGCCGCCGAAAATGGAAGGACGCGAATAGAATAATTTATAACCAATATCGGCAATACCTATTTACCAATAACGTATTGATAACTACCGATCACTCCTGATCAGGATAACAGGAACACAAAAGGGGGTGTTACGGGACAGCGGAACCAGCCGCCTTTCAATATCGATTCGCAACGAATCCTCCCGCCGCCGAACAGGTACCCATATTCAATCCCTAATGATAAAACCATAACATATTGAAAATTCTAAAACCGAGGCCTTGCTCGCGTCGGTAAAAACTTTCATCGGCGAAATTATAATCCCGAATATAAATTTTCTCAAATAAAGTTGAGCAAATCGTTATCTCAATTGTTGCGGTTAAAATTTAAGATAACCGATAAATCTCCGGGAGAAAAATAAATTCGCATTAAAATTTAGCAACAATGGCAAAATTAGGATTAACGACGGTAAGGTAAGTAAACTTCGACTTATATCCTCATTTATTCTATTATTTTTACAACGTTCCTACTGAACATAGGTAATAAATTATACTTTGGCCAATTTAAAACACTTTTACGTTTTCTTACGAAACTAGAAAATCGAGTTACCTTACTCTTTTATTATAAGTAGGTGCCCATTTATAATTGTGCGTTAACGAATATAAAATTAATCAGGTGGTAAGTTAGGATGATTATTATTAAGGCTCTTTAGTAGTTAAAATGTATTTCGGTTTTGCGTATCTTTAGTTGCCTTTAGTCCTGTACCTGGACCTTAAATCCCTAGCAACAGACCGTTTTCAACGATGTCCTAAATTATATAGCTTCTTCCTTCCTTGTAGATATTTAATTTCCTAACAGCTTCTTTGTATTTAGTATACTAACAGGTGAGCTGAAAAGGTCGTAGGCTGACACATAGATAGCGTTACTAGGATTAGATGATTCATATGATTTTTTGTTAGTACTAACCTTTGAGAGACACGTGTATAAATTTCACAACTTCCGGTCAATTGTTTCGTGAGATATAGCATTGTGAGTAAAGCAACTTTTGTTATTGTTTAAAAATGGATAAGAAAGAATTTCGTGTGTTGATTAAACATTGCTTTTTGACGAAAAAAAATACTATTGAAGCCAAGGATTGGCTTGATAAACATTATTCGGACTCTGCACCAGGCAAATCAACCGTCGAGAAGTGGTTTGCTAAGTTTAAACGAGGCGAAATGAGCATCGAAGACGATGCACGCAGTGGACGCCCCAAAGAGGCTGTTACCGAAGAAAATATCAAAAAAGTCCACAAAATAATTTTGAATGATCGTAAAGTGAAGTTGATCGAGATAGCTGAGACTCTAAAGATTTCAAAGGAACGTGTTATATATCGTGGCATGAATATTTGGACATGCGAAAGCTGTGTGCAAAGTGGGTGCCGCGCGTGCTCACAATCGATCAAAAGCAGCAACGTTTTGATGATTCGGAGCAATGTTTAGTGATATTAAATCGTAATAAAGACGAATTTTTCCGTCGATATATCACAATGGACGAAACATGGCTCCATCACTACACTTCAGAGTCAAATCGACAGTCGGCCGAGTGAACTACACGCGATGAACCGGCTCCAAAGCGTGGAAAGACGCAACAGTCGGCTAAGAAGGTTTTGGCATCAGTATTCTGGGACGCGCGTGGTATAATATTCATTGATTACCTCGAAAAGGGCCAGACCATCAACAGCGATTATTACACAGCGTTGTTGGAGCATTTAAAGGATGAAATCGCGAAAAAACGGCCCCATTTGAAGAAGAAAAAAGTTCTGTTTCATCAAGACAATGCGCCGTGTCACAAGTCAAGGAAATCGATGGCAAAATTACACGAATTAGGCTACGAATTGCTTCCCCATCCACCGTATTTTCCAGATCTGGCCCCCAATGACTTTTTCTTGTTTGCAGACCTCAAAAAAATGCTCACTGGAAAGAAATTTAGCACTGATGAAGAGCTAATCGCCGAAACTGAGGCCTATTTAAGGATAAGGAGAAATTTTAGTTTAAAAATGGTATCGAAAAATTGTATGACCGCTATAATCGTTGTATCGCCCTTGAAGGCAACAATATTGAATAAAAAAAAAATTAACAAAAAAATATGTTTTACTATGTTAGACTACGAACTTTTCAGCCCACCTGTTATGTGTACCGACTTGTGATACACATCAATATTTTAGCGATTTTTGTTTACAGTACAGTGCTGTTACCTTATTGGATTTTATTATGGGAGCCAATTATTATAATTTTTACTGCATTTTAAAATTCGTCAAAAGTAAAAGATCTTGTAAATTTCACGTAAATGTCCTTTTTTCCAATCTAACACCAATTATGGTAGCAACGCCAGAAAAATAATTACATATACAGTAGAAATCCATTTATACGAACCCAGTCATCCCGATCACCAAATATCTCGATCGATATTAGAAAATACAAAATTACAAAATTCGAAAACAAAATATAAGTTTATTAAAATTGTTTCTAGCTCCATTGTTGTCGTACGTTCGCACAGTTGCGTTCTTAATTTTTCTTTTAATAATACGCCATTCAAATATACTTTTTTAAATTAATATTATTTTGTTGCTGGTAAAGTAAAGCTCAATTTAGTAGGAGATACAGTACAAACTTTTAGTGACGTATAAGTAAACCTAGATATTAACCTTTCTTATGATATTCAACATTTTGATACCCAGCAGTTTTACACCACTTACCCCTATTTGCCAATAAAATGATATTTGGAGACTTTATTCGAGAAATAAAAACGAAAACAGGTCGACAATTAAGTAAAAATAAATTAATCGTTCTGTAAATAATTATCAACTTTAAACCTATTACAAATATAACAATTTTGTTGCAGAGTAAGGGTCGGCAAGTTAAGAAAAGTTATTGTATTGCGAGATTGTACTAAAAAACTTAATAAACTTTTTTAATTAAGCGAGCGGAATACAAATGAAATGCTTAGAGGTAGGTATGACATTTTTTAACGGACCGTATTCTGTTTGGTTCGTTTTAAAACTTTTTAATACAAGAAAACAACTGCTAAACGTAGTAAATTTTATTTGGAAAGTTTCAGAATATCTACTGTATCTGTAATTAATGCAACAGTGTCAAATTTCTTTGAATTGTTTCTTAAACAGAGAGTTATCAAACACAGTTTGCAAACACAAACAAATCGATCGCTTTTTTGCTTCATATCATACCTACTTTTGTGTAGATATTACGTAATCAAAATACTGATCTTTTATATTTTGCATATTTATAAGATTTCTTGTGGTGCGGAAACGAGATAAGAGTACGTAATTTCTCTTTCGATTCAAGTATGTATGTATACCTAATATTAACACAAGAAAAATGGTAAATGTCGCTAAGACCTTATTCGCCAAAAGCATATTTATTGCACCTAAAACGAAAAAGGATGAGTTATAATAATAAACTGACATAAACCTTACAAAATTTTAGAAATTTGGCCAACATATTGTACGAAATATGAATAAAAAATAAGAACTCACCATAAATAAAAAAAATAATGATGAAGCAGAATAATAGAAAGTGAGCCAACAAGATTAGTAAATAACTTCAAATACTCCGACATGAAAATATTTGTAAAAAATTATCTTGAAGTAGGCGATTAGATAATATAATCTTAATTAGACAAGAACCCGTTTAGGCACGTCAACAAGCAATAATTGTTTTAATTACCAAAATTATTTTGAATACACACGGGGACGAGCACTAATAACGGACTGACGATGACTTTTTTCTAACGTCACATGAACGAAGCATGTTGTAGAGTAAAGCTAGGAGAGATTGCGCACAATTCGCAAAATTACTAAAAATCGAATGTTTATAATATTTAAAATATAACGTAAAAAGTGACATTTAAAAAAAAAGCGCTGACCTATTCATTCTATTGATTTTTTAACGAATACAAAAATTAATTAAGTTGTAAATTAAATAAACAAAGTTGTATAATGTCAATATCGGCGCAATAAAATTAACCTAACTACAATCTATTCTCGGTCTATAGATCTTATCAAATTCATGATCAAGATGTCGCCTTACGATAACAACATGTTAAACAGGATTCGATCTACTCAAGAACGTGTGTGCTACAAAATTATGTATAGGTACGTAGATAACGATTGTCTACGTCTACTGCACGCGAAAATGAATAAGGTATAGATTATTTTCAAATTGCTGCCGTTGCTGCTTCCGAAACCACGTATTCTTTTTCCTCTAATGACAGAACGAGAAAGAAATACCTAAGCGGTCGAATCTAATACAACTTAGAAATTAGACCACCCTGTATATTTTATTATACTCTAGTATTTTGTAAACAAAAATTATACAACTTATCGTTCCGAATTTGTTTTTATATTCCGTTTATTTATCTAAATAAAGCAATGCGAAAAATAAAACATAAATACAAATATTTTTGCAGTTAAATAAATTTAAAAAAAAACAGCTTATACAGATAAAACTCTACCATCCACAAAATCACAAAAAACGCTAAACAATACTGAAATATTAAAGGATAAACAAAAGCTAGTTATTTCAAAAGACGTTTCCGAATTAAATATGTATAACTAAACTAAATAACACACACGAAACGGTTGCACTTTGCATTTATGTTGCTGTGCAATATGTTACTACTTGCTATTGCTATAAATTAGGGTAGCTAGAATTCTGAAGCGTATAAACCTGAAACTATGCTTAAAAGCATAGCAGCTTTAAGTATGTATATTTGTTATTTGTATACACGAATTCCATTTATATGCCATTTATATAATTTATATTTATAAATATTCTTGCGCGCTCTTTTTAATATTAGAAGAATTTTATAAAATAATCGGTATTTTTAAAGGGGCTTCTGAGGTATCTAAATCAGATTTTAATTCCCCACAATAAATATCAAACAGGAGCGCGAGCGATGCTAATAGAAATCGAGTACATACGTACATTTTAATGCAATATTCAATAATAATTATTGTTTAAATTGAATGTTAACTCGATGTTATACGTAATTAAATGTTTTTCTAAATGATCAAAATGCAAATAATTACATCACTTTCAAAGATAAATAAAAATTATTTTTAATTTGAATGAAACGATAAAAAAAATAAAGCTGAATAAAAATAGATATTTGTTTAAATGTTCAAAGGTCTAAAAAATTGACAGTTAAGCACGAATCGGTCCTATTTTAGTCTTCTTTTTAGTTTTTCTTTGATGTTTGACCTTTGATCTTATTCACAAAGGAAATCCATTCTGTCCACGTACGTTATCAATGTGGTCATCCTCAATTCTTTACGGCTTACGCTTTACAGACAACATACATAAAAAGTATTTATCCACCAAGTTAAACTTTATTCGAATACAAACTTCGGTTTATAAAGGAAATTATCTCCCTCTAGCGACTTGTATGGAAAATTCGGTTAGTTCTCTTCTGCGTTTTATTATTCAAAATTCGGTTTCTAAATTACATAAAACGCGCGTTTTATCGTACACAAACTAATGTAAGAGGGTTAGTTAAAACTATTTTGCTATTTTTATAGTTAAGTGACTATTATTACAAAACACCAATTGTTTAATATATTAGTATTAACATTATCATCTCATATAATATCTTCAAAATCTCATTAAAGAACCTATGTAAGAAGACACAAAGCACGTGTATATTTATCCGCCAGCCCCAGCCCTCTTCAACTTACGTATATGATACGTAATTACACAGTTTAATCGCAATTCTTAATCAAAGTACATGACCGTATTTCTATTAAAACATCATTTCCTTATTTTAACAAAAAATAGTTAAGAAACATTTTAAAACACTTTTATACAGCCATTCAATTTATCAAATTAAATAAATATCTAGGTGCCTATAAGGTGTTTGATACCGTGAAATCGGGTGAAATTGATTGTGTACCGAACGGAATTTTGCTTTAAAAATTCAAATGAGATGCCATAATTAATGGGTTTCCATCAATTTTTAGTTCAGCAAAAAAGGCAAATTTATGAGAGGGCTTTTAGGGGATAAATTGTTAAGTGCAAGTACACCTATTCTGCTTTATTTTTATGATTATTACGTAATTAAAAATGCACTACGCAATTAAAACGTGGATAACTTAAAATTATGTCAGTAGGTATGTCCGTGACTTGATATTAATTAAAAAAATACTTGGTATTTTTCATTTTACGACAAAATGTCAAAATAACAACTTTTTATTGCCTACATTAAAATTCAATGGCGTTTTGGCATAAAGCAAATTTTACACGAGCTCGCATGTTGTGTTGTAGCTTAACTATAAGCAAATACCTCCTGGAAACCGCGTATATAGGTAATTCGGTACACGTTTGTATCAAATAACGTGTATTCTACGGCGCAGTCGCTGGTTTGAGTGAAAAATAGAGTAGAGTTGTATCTTTGAACGAGATACGATCTCAAGTATCGTAAGTCCTACGCGTTTGTTATTTTGAATGGTTAAACACATAACTTCCTAACAGATAATGTAATGTACCGTAACCACGTTTCGTAATTACACCTCAGGCACTGTGGTTGTTTTTCCATGATTTTCGCATTTTGTTTTTTGTGGTGAAGACTATTGGATATGCGGCAACGTGTCACAGTTCATTGCAATTAGCCCTTTTCAAGCAAGTACGTCACGCTGTCAAAAACCGCACAAAATGTTGGCATTCTTCATTTAAATTACTACATCAGAATCCTGAACGACAGTTTGTTGACACTTTATGACAAAAGAAATCTATACATACCTATAAGTAAAAATTCTACTAAAATTTATTTTTGAAGTTAAAATTTCACGTAACCTCATCAATTCCGATTTTTCGGATCAAACGAGACCGAAGATAAATAGAAATCCGGATAATTTGAATTTATGAAATATGGCATATAAATGATATAATAAATTAATATACTTATATACATTAGATGTAATGTAATTAACATATTAAACGTATATAGGTACCTACTATTGCCCGCAATATGATGGTTTAAAATAAAAACGCTAATATTGAGCTTTATTTTATAAACAAATTGATCCGGATAATTCGTAAGTTCGGATGAACGAAATCCGAATAAACAGAGTTTTACTATAGATACTAACACCAAAAGCTGTGTAACACCCACTACGTATTGCTATGATGCGGGATACGAGAAATAAAATAAAAATGAAAAAAAAGGAGATCAAGGAGACAGTTGAAATGAGAGGAGTTTGATGGTAATTAAATGAAAAATGTCGGAAAATTAAAAATTGTTAAAAATTAAAATTGTCCTGAATAAAAGCGTAGTAAGGGAGAATATGGTATAGAAATAAAGTGATAAATATTGTACTAAGAAGAGGTCGAGCAACAGCGTCGTAAAGTTATAAAAAAAATCAACGAAGAATGAAAAGATATCTGCAAACAAGAGGAGGTGATGGAAGTGGTGATGAAATCAGGTGATCAGCGGAAACTCGGAAAACCTAGCGAAGAGTCAAAAGGCAGTGCAAGTGGGATTGGAACGAAATAGGGACTGACGGAAGAAACAGGACAATAAATGGTGAGGAAGTAGTATAAGAGTAGAGACAAAAATAAGTAGGGAACCGAGGGGAAAGGGAAAGAGTGTACGGTTATTCATTGTGGGGTTAGATTAAGGTAGGTAGGTAAGGTAGGTGCATTCGTAAAAAAAGCTGAAATGGTGCGTGTGATGTAGATATCTGATTTGTCACATTACAAGTAGATTAAGTAACCTTAATATGCTTAAGTAGCATTACTTTCCCATAATAATCTTATTTGATTATTGTCTTAATTTTTATGGAAAGACATTGTAAATAAGCGTGGTTGAAATAAAAAGAATTACTTAATTTATTTTATTCGAAATTAACGACTAACTATTGTAGTTATTGCATTTGAAATTTGTTTTCTTGATTACATATAAACATTACTTTTTTATTACTCCTCGTAAATCTCAAGTTTATTCCGGTCGAGATTAATTGTTTTAAGGGTTCTTACATTGTTGTGTTGTGAAACAGACCCTTATTGTTTATTTGACTGCATAAATAATATACCTACACATTTAAACTTTTTATTTCTCGCCCCCTCCTCCCCATTTTCTTATTTTTCGATTAAATAAATCGAGCTTTACATAAACAGCATTTTTATCAACACAGTTGTATGTATTATACATACATAATACATGCTTACCTAATACATACATACCTACATAATTTTAAAGACTTTAATTTATTTAAGTGAATACGAACAAATATTATAGATAGGTGGGTATTTTTATATAAGAATTCTAAATATAAACCAAAATTTGAAAACCTGAATTCAAAATTTCCGTACAAATATAAAATAGGTAATATTTCCAACCAAACGTGAATTTTAAAATTTTTAGACTAATAAATAATATTATCAGGCAGGTATAATTAATTACCTATCTAGATAAAAATCTATTTATTATCGAAACAATTAAAATGTTGGAGATTTAAATAGTTATGGAAGTTTTCTCATTGTCAGACTTTTATAAAATTCAAGTAATTGCTTACATAAAATTCAAGGCGCAAATACCCCAGAAATAAAATATTAAAGCGTGTGTACTTTGAATTTTAAATATACACTTAGGTCGTAAAGCAAATTAGCGAGTTGACATATTGATTTATTAAAATTTCTTCTCGCATTACTTCTACTGACGCTCATCGTATCATACAATTATGTATTTACACGACTCAAATCGAAAATGTGCTGAATTTATCAAGAATTTCCGGTAAAGCTCGACTTTATGTTTTTCTGTTTAAAATTCAATATTTCGCAGTACAATTTGATGCAACTATGCAGTTCGTGCAAGCGTACTATGGTATGAATTATAATGGGCGTTTGATATTTAGCGAGATGTCGGAGGTCATCCAATAAAATTACAGGTGAACAGGTCAGTAAAGATGAACTTTATTGGGTGTTCGATTAGCACGCTATTCGAAAAGAGCTTTTATCCAGTACGGATACCCATCACACTTTTATTTTTATTTACTTTGAGTACGTGAACTCGATCATTGTTAATGTTTACCATTCATCCAATTTCAATTTACATTTTAATTATTCAGTTAGTTATAATTGGAATCTGTTATTTGCTTTGATTTAATCATACAGTCAAGTCAAACACTATAACCTACGTATTTCGTGTTTTTTTTTAAATTAGGTTTAGCGACTTTTAATTTATATCTATAACGTGGTAAAATTGATTAACCGTCAAGGGAAAAAGTTTTTAATGGGATGATCGAATAATGATTTATTTTTTAATAATAACTGCTTTTTTTTAATTAATAAAGTTTGCCATTGTTCTTCGTTAAATGAAATTATAAACGTCATTATTTCTCTCCAGAGCGCGCAGCGTCTGTATACAATCCTGATTTTATGAACATAATTTATTTAAAGTAATAGAAAAATTTACGTATTGTTTGTATAATTACTAAAAATGCTTGTAACATCGAAAACGTATCATTTATTACTTGAAAACGACAACAAAGGTATACATATTGAATTTTAGGAAAAATATGTAATCAGCATTAACCTCGAGCAACGACACGTAATGTAATGGAAAGCGAAAATAAATATGTATGATTGTAAACAAAACATATATTTTATGCCTTCGTAATATTATGTTATCCCATTTTTATTCAATAATTTGACCGGGATATAATTTAAATGCGATAAATTTTCAACTTCTTATTTCAATATTTTTTGTACAATGCTTAATGTTTATATTTGTGTGCCCTACATACATTTGGAAAAACGAAAAATAGACAAAGAACTGAAACGCGAAAACAAGAAAATCAAATTATTGGAAATTGGAGAATAATGTTGTTTTCAACACTATACAAGCATATTATTATCAAATATTTGTCAAGAATCTAGAAATTTCATGATTATGCATTAAGGACAGACAACATTACAAATTTCTAAAGGAGATAAGAAAGAATACAGAGATAAAACGAGATAAATTCAAGTAGAGTATAGTTAGAAGTACAGTAATCCCTTAACATTCGCGAATTTAACATTGGCGAGAAGGCAACTTGGGCATTCGCCGTCTTCAGCATTCAGCATCTGAAGGAAGCAAAATCGTGATCTCGGAATAGGTGACGATTGGAACCAATTCAATCCAATACTTGCTGATCTGCTTCATTTCACTGACCGTATTTGCCCCTTTTGACATTTTTTGCAAAAATTTTACGCTAAACGGGAAATAATGTCTACCTTCATAAATTCTTAAATTTGACCGGTTCAACTTTGGTAATCGAAATCGGTGCATCACCTATGTTATAAATGAACAATTTCTTATATTTAATATGTATAAAATATTACATCACGTAAGAGCAATATTTATTATTAATTCGCATGGTTTTCTTACACGTGACTGACGAACGTGCTTCTCCCGTTTAGAATCACGTCTTTAATGTTATCATTTCATACCAAATTGGAACTGCGCTGTCGCATTTCTTATTCAAAAAAACATAATTAGTCCAACGTAGGCAATTTTCCCCTAAGTACTCCGTATAAACAAATCGTTTATGTCAAAAAAACTCGTAGGTATAATATACAAACCCGTCGCATATCCAATAAAATGTGTTAATGAAATTATGACATATGTTATGCGGATTACGAGGCTTATCCGAATACCACCATCAAAGTAACGATCGTGGCGTAAAATTTTCATCCCACATGATAAATTTTGATAAATCGGTATAATTCGTTTAGCTAGAGTTTCTAAAATTCAAACGCCGCACATTTCGTCTCGTTTACAATTTGAAAATTTAATCGTTCCTCTATTTTAAATGGAAAAATTTCTATACGACATCGGAACATCAAATTAATCCGGTTACGTTGATAAAACTTGTGCGAAACACTTGAATTTTAATTTCCGGCAAGAATCCTTTTGCGATCGCATCGATCGCCGCGCATTGCAGCTCGAAAACGATTTCGAGTCCTTAGAAAACACGGTGAGTTGAAATTTTTATTTCTGTCGGTTGATTCATATTTTAAAAATGCACATGTCCGACTAATAATAGAAATAAGTTCTATATTAAACTTTCTAATTTTACCGTCAAGTGCCGAACATTTAGTAAAATAAATCCGAGGGAACGACGCGACGCGACGGAAGTTTGGCACTATTTAAATTTACTTTATATCTTACTTATGTTAGTACACAACATTTAAGTAAGTAAAAATAAATATTTTAAATAATTTTAAATAAAACTTTAAAGGTTAAATCAGGGGAAATTTTCAAATTAATCACGAATTTAAACTGCAATATGTGCATATTCATATTATAAACTAAACGGTTATTATAAATAATAATCAGAATCTGTTTGACGCGCATAGAATCCACATTTAGAATTATTTCGATCGACGAAAATTGAAACAATAACATAATGAAACCAAATAATTCAAACTAAAAGTTTTTGTAACGATCGATAATTAATTATTACCAGTTGAAATACAATAAAAACTTTAACCCCGAAAGTATTAAAAACTCCAAGTCATTTTAAATGCCTACCAATCTACTTAAAATATTTTCAAAGTTTCATTTTAACAAATAAATTATTCATTCTTTAAAGTAAATTTAAAACGGCTTTTAATAGGAAGTAACTGCGAGGAAATACTAATTCCATTTTAATCCTACGACGAATGCGAAGAAGTGAATTGTATATAACAGCGAGACACTAAATTAAATACGGTCGCATAAAATTCAAGTGTCGTTAAGGTTAGTTTTTATAACAAGGATAAATTCAGAATGGGGAGTTAAATGTTGGTACGGTCTCGATGGGAGTGAAGATGTCGATGATAGAGGAAACCTTGACCTAAGGGTAGCGATCCACGACCGTCTAGGGGATTTGAGTGCTCCGCATTGTATAGTGAGTAGAGTCAAGAACTACGTGTCGTAGTGTTAAGTCGACGATGTTTGTTGAGTTACATAACGTTGCCACGTTCGCGTAATAAGTATATTATTATTTCGTATTGTGTGTTAATGCGTTTGGTCTCAAATAAATGACATTTAATCACTACGTCATATTATCAGGTTATGGGCCTAGCACGCTTCCACTGCCGACTATAGTCGTGATAGATCGTAGTTAACGAAGGACGAGTATCTGGCGTTTAAAGTCCAGAACCCTTCGACTAAGAGAGCTCACCCTGACAGAAAAAACTGGTCCTTCAGAATGCGGGTCGAGGCGTGGGGCCAAGTAACAGTCACTCGTAAAACTAAGCTTTGCACTTAATTTTTTCGATCTTGAATTTATGTTGAAGATACTTTACAGTGAATACCAGAAGTTATAAAAGACGGAATATCTGGCAGTGAATAGTTCTTCTAAACGACGAACTACACAAGTACAAGTTATTCTAATAGTTGGGGATCTGATGGCCGAAGCAGCAAATAATGATCTGCTCATTGCCCACAATGATAAGAGTAATGTAGTTTGAATGCACGTGAATCTAAAAATTGAGTGGAGCTAATTTTTCACAAAAACAAATTTTAAAATTGCAAAAAAAATTAAATTCTTATGTGCTCTGGATTTTTAACGAGGCTTATTATAATCATGCTCAAAAAAATAACTTGATCAAGTCACGTGCTCATTGTTCGATTTCAGCTAATTTTGTTTAATACGACCCGCTGAAGACGAAAAATCATACATCAAGTATAAAAAATGCAGAGTTATCCCAGATATTAGTATTTTAATTGTTTTTTCCGACAACACATAAATTCACACGTCTAATCATTACTGAATGTTGGTCATTGTAAATATATAAATAGTTAACAGCCTTGTGCGACGAACTCGGTTTTTGTTCTGGCTACCTTATTAATGAAATTTTCCCAAGGACTGCGGTAGTTGCGGTTTCAGAAAGAAATCTTTTTCGTGTTAAATATCATATTGACACGAATCCTAAAGTGTTACTTCCTTTATCCCAAAAAAATAATTATCTCTCTGTATCTTATTATTTAAGTGCGATTTTCTCGAATACAGTTCATTTTATCGAAATTCAACAAGAGTATCTTTTTTTATCCTAAAATGTCCATTATTAAATTCCAATGAAAAATAAAAATGTTACTTAAAAAAATTACTTAAAAATGTTACTTAAAAAAATTAATTTGTATTTTTTAACTTTGACTCAACATGGGAGCACCGTAGAAAAAGCATTTATAGGAACTTGCGACATTATTTTGACGTGCTTCATACGCTCCCGAGAGATTTTACACAATTTTCTGGACACCCTGTATAGCTACTTTTACAGATATTTAAAATAAACTTCAATAATTCTGTTATTACCTAGTTAGAGTAAGTATTATTAAGCTATAAATGTCATATAATTTATTTTCAATTTAGATGATTAATAAGTAAAACAGTTTCCATATAATCAATAAACGCCCACTTTAAAATCAATTCGTTTGGGATCAATGTGTTAAATGTAAACAATTTAACAATAAATATTGATGAATTCAACTGGCTGTTTTGAATACATAAACCTAAAAATAAATGTTCAAAAATAAATTTATTATCTACTATAGGTGTCTGAGTTATAAAAGTTCGACATGAATAAATTTATTTTAAATACACATGGGTACTCGCAATTCATGGCATTTTTTTTTTAAATGAAAGATATAAATATATGTTATTAATTTTTATTTTTTGCATTTAACACAATTTATTTAGTATATTTTCTGAATACCCGATGTGAGTTCCACGTCCTGCACAATTATACGTGTTATTATATTTTGTTATGTGAATCAAGTCTCGTACTTTTGTTATTGTCTTCTATTTTTGTAGTTTATTTGTATTATTTTTCTGGGTGAACTCAAAGCATTCACAGTAAATATCTATTAATTATTGTAAAAATATTTCACCAAGTAAGTCGCCAATGGGTGCATCCAAAAACCTCCAGTATACTCTCTTGCATAAAATTTTAGCTGAAAACTCTTTAACATTTGATTTATAATTATAATTGAATTTCTTTTGTTTTATGCTATTGTATGTAGTATCTTACATCACCTGCACTACCTAGCTGTCTATTGTTTTAACTTATCTATTGATCCATTTTCAATATGAAACTGTCTAAACAATCTAAGCCTCTAAGCAATACATTATAATCTGTTATAACAATTGTATGGAACCTATTTGGTAATATTTGTGAAGGTAGATATAATTATCGAAATACTAATCCTCCATAATTTCTGATTTAAAATTGAATCACACTCCTCGAGATCTCCGTTCATCATATATTTAAGTTAGTAAGTACCTACGTAATATAATTTTTTAATTTAATTCCGTTGCCATTATTTTGGTTAAAATTTAAGTTATTATAGTTAAGTACTTACCATTTAATGGTAATTTGTTTAAAATTATTATAGAAAACTGAGAAAACAATAAAATTCAAAATGGTGCGGCAAAACTACGTGAACAAAATTTATAAGGCCAGTAAACGTATTGCTCCAATAATTTTTATTGAACGTCAGTAAATATCAGGGAATGAATCGTAAAATTGATCAAGCGGCATTTCAGTTGGTCAAAATAATAAAATTATAAATACTACTTAAATTGTTATTTCTAAATAACAATTTTAAATGTAAGTATCACAATGTAAGTAGGTATGAGTACCTTATAATATGTAGATAACTACATCCATTACAATATTAATAAAATCGCATATTACATGAAACATTTCAAGTACCTATAATTACCATGATCCTCGTCCATTCTCAACATATGATCGACATAAATCTACTTATGCAAATACAGTTATCTTTTATCATATGTGACTAAACTAGCAAACTGTTAATAAATCCATGTAGTTGTTATAAATTTCAGTATTTAAGATTTTAAATTAGTATAAAATTATTATAAATACATACAGCTTTGCCTTCTCAATTTCGTTATTATTATACAGGGTATTTCATTGAAGATGGACCAGCCGGCGCAGGATGGTAGAAGACCTCAATACGCATCAATTTAACCCCCATATACTACGTTAGGCGAAATTTGTTAGTTTAGAAGTTATTTAGGTTTTACGTATTTTTAGTTAAACACTATTAGTAGTAGTAGTCCAATAATGGGACTATCATTCTGAATTATATTTTGTTTAATATCTAAAAAAAATTTTCTTAGTATTTATCTTAAAAACATCTTTACTTTACTAGCGTTCAACCCTATAAATTTCATTGAGCCAGTCAGCCCAACGACTTCACGCCGAAAATTGTGAACAAAGTGAACAAGACGAAAAGTCCACTTTTCAATTTTAATCGAAAATATTATTTGAAAAGTGAAATAAATTGTTGTTGCAGAAATTGAAGTGTTGCAGTTGTTACGTTATATCGTAAAAAAATCATGGCACTAGTAGGTACTAATATGTATAGTTTAGCCAAAATTTCCGGGCAAAACCGGAGTTTAGCTAAAAATACATAAAACCTAAATAACTTCTAATCTAACAAATTTCCTCCGACATATATGGGGGAAATCGATGGTCGCATGGTCACATGGTCAAATCGATGCGTACCGAGATCTTTTATCGCCCTGTGCCGGTTGCTCCGTCCTCGGTAAAACATCCTGTATAGAAATCTACGAAAGTGTTTTCATATGTCTATAATAATTATTATTATATCGTTTTTCTGTTCTCTCGTAGCACAAAATTCACATTCTGATCGTCATCGTCCCCGTTTATTACATTGTAATTTAAATTTCGGCAAAGTTCAAACAGCCTCAACAGGTGACCTTTTTGTAAAAAGATCTTATTGACGTATGCGAAAAATCGTGCAACCCTATTGACGGAAAATAACATCTTTTACCTGTTTTTCGGCGTTTCGCTCATATTGCTGTTGGACCACGATCCAGCGGCTAGTTTTGAAGCACATGCACGTGGCGAAAGGAAACATCGTGAACCTCAGGTGGTCAGTTCGAGTGGGCCTCGCAGAATATATGCTCACAGTAACAACAATGCGACACTTGTTTACCGTTAGGGTTTACGCCAAATCAACGATTGATCCTTAAATAACACACTCACACAAACATCTATTTCGTATTCACGTTAGTCACGTTGTTCGTGGGGTCGAGGCTCCAGGACAATATTCTGCCCCACTCTCGGTTTGCGGAAACAGGACGAACAAATCGATACAGACTTCCTTTAGAATCGTGGAAGTTAGGGGTTCATTCCCTGACCGCTTTACTGCTGACGTAATTTTTCAAATGCAAATGTCCCAGTTTAGACTTTCAGACTTTACTCGCCCTTTAATTAAACGTGCCGTCCTTGACTGTTGCTAAATAGCCAAACGCTTCGTATTGATTTACCCACTTTTGGTTTTATAGCGTCGCATACGCAAAATCCATTCTAGTTAACCGCAAAATGCTATCTCTTTCTTTATGGATGTTTGCTGTTCTAGGATTTATGTTGTTTCCAAAAGTAGGCGTAATCATGTTGCCACGCAGCCGCTCCAAAAGGTCGTTGACCTTTTAGATTCAGAAATGTAACCCTCCGTAACAAACGTTAACAATCAATTCCGGATTCAGATTCCGGAACTTGACAGAATCACAAAAGTTTTTAGTCTATCGACTTTAATAAGAAGCTTTTGATCTTTTTCTTTCCTATACAACAAAGACGTATTTCGCGGATTCATTTGAGAAGATTTTTATTGAACGATTTTGAACTCGTAACAGCTTTATTTTTAGCGTTCAAAAACACGTACATTTAGAAATATTTATTACCTATATTAAGCACACCAGGTGAAACAGTAGCATCAAATTTAAAACAAAATATTTAGTTATGTACATACTTACAATTTTTGTGCCCATATCTATTTGCAAGTGGTAAAATTAAAAAAATAACCCTTTTAAATCTTCTGCGAAGGTAGGTATTTACCTACATATTTAGTTGGCGACGAGAAAATTAGACGGGAATATGAAGGACCATAGTATCTACGTGAAGGTCAGTACGTAAAATTATTCTGTGCTAATATATATTTAGAAAAATAGAGGATTATACCTATATGTGTTGATATAATATTATATTTCAACAACAGACTAGGTGTCAAGAAAGTGGTTCGCGCAAATTTTCGTTTTCAACGAAAACTGTAGAATAGGTAGGTATTTGATATAAAACCTTAAGATCAAAGCATCTTATATAGCCGAATATAATAGAAAAATAGCAATACGATTACGGACGCAACTAACAAAATATACGTGAATATAGCTAACAAGGAATGTACAATATTTCGGACGTTTCCCTCCGATTTTGTTTATTTAAAGCTGTTCCGCTGTGTTCAGTCATCAGACAGATCGCACAAGCTTTATTTCTTACAAAATTTATTTTGAACTTATAGACACATAAGTGCGTTAGTTATACATTTTTCAGGTTTTTAATGATAAATTTAGCCTTATTTAAACATGTTTTCAAACAGTTTAATCATGCTCGGGGGGTGGTTTACCATCATCAAATTATTTCATCATATTTAGATAAAGTGTTTTTCAGACCTCGTTGTAAAAAAAACATTTCCAGACAGCTTCATTAAAAAAGATCTTGTTGTTCATGTATAAAACGCTGCGTCCGATTCTACGCTTCCCCATTTTCAGACGGACGTTTCACCCCTTAAAAGTCCACGTCAGCATATAAAAGAAATCACGCGTCGCTTAGTTTTTGTTCTAATAAACAAAATCAGAGGGAATCACCTGAGATAATTGTAAGTGAAATTATTCTGGTCGGTGTTTTGGTCACATTCTAAAATGGCCAGTGGTCATACACTTAACGCGCGTCAAGCGCCCTCATCTGAACTAAACCTTATGCTATATAACGAATGTTTTCTTGTAATAAATGATTACAAAAATGTCGAACGCGTAACCATCGCAAACATTTAATTGAAAAGGCATTTCACAAAACATTAAGTTATTTCTTTAAATGAGGATTCGAATGGATCCTAAATCGGATTTAAAAAAATGAACAGCGTAGGTACGCAAAAACAATAATCTGATGAGCGACGTATAAAGGAAAATGATAAAGCAGCAAACAATTAAGCTTATTGTTAGACGTTTTTGACATTTTATGAGCAAAAACGCACGGTCAATTTATTAGACCTAAAAATATCAATACGTATATGAAACAGGATTGTAGATAAATCTAAGTACTTACAAAAAAATATATAAAAGGAAATTAAAAAGTGAAAAAGTATAGAATAAATCGCAATTTTAAAATGAATTACTAACAATATGAAAAAATTGTCGTACTTTATACAAGGTGTAGTAATAACATAAGTAACATATATTATAAAAGCTAGAACGTGTTCTATTTAAGCTAATAAAACTATATAAACATGTGCTAATTGTAAACTTTGTTTTAAAAACAGGCCATCAAAACGTAGATTGCATATATCCACAGTGCTAAATATATTTGGACATACTTGTTTTGATCGATTCATTTGTTTCAAATGGACGTGTCTGCTTTTGATCGAATTTGTAATATTTAGACGTAAATTATTATGAGAATGGTCTGGTTTAACTCTATAAATACATAAAAAAAAGTTGACGTAAAAATTAACATGTCTCCTTAATTATTGTAGTTTTATACTTGTAACTAACATTTAAATAAGCAACTTAAAAAGAACAATCTACTACTGATAAATAAACGTTAACACCTTCAAATGTTAAGGAAGAACCATCAACTATTCATCTAAAATTTCGGTTTGGTTTCAAATAATAAAAAATGACACCCTGTATCTTAAAAATGATGTTAGTCGTGGTTATACGACGTGTTCCTTGTTTTGTTTTATAGAACTTCTAGTATTCATAACGTGATGGTGTTACAACATTTTATTTTATACTGTCCTTGTTCATCTATATATTGTTATTATACAAGTAAAGCAGTAAAGAATTTTTAAATTTTATTTACTTGTTATCGTAAAGTCGATAAAGAAATACTAGAGAGTACCTAAAAATTTTTACCTAAAAATATATTAAATGTAAAGTTATTAAGTTATTAAAGTTAAGAGTTTTGGTTAGAAGAACATAGGAAAGTAATAAGAGTTGCGATTCGAAACTTTGGAAATAATAATTACTGGTTACGCCCTTTCCATTTAAAATAATTTTGGATTTCCACTTCTTCAAGCTACACCGGAAATGAATACCAACTTCCTTGTTTTAAATGGAACGCCCTAATTTTTATTATTGATTTGTATTTTCGAAATAATCGTATCATTTTTGTTTCAATAAACATTGACTCTAAAATTAGCTCTTTTGGAATTATTTCATATTTTGCAAAACAAATTACAACATTAGTACAATAAATCATTCTCGTCATTTCAAGTACCTCACAGAAAGATATTTCGAGTTATTGATAGAAAAATTTAACTCCGCGGTTTGACCGACTACCTGTCGGCCCCGGCCGAGTCTCAAGGGGGGGACTACTGTATAAAGTTAAAATTAGTCAAATATTTAATTGTACCTATGGAAATAAAATATACTAATTTTATCACTTATTATAAATCAGTCCGTGATTAAAAACATTATTATGTAAAAATAAATATCTATTATGTATTAATATTATTCAATGTTTTATTCAATTTTAAATCGAAAACTGAAGGTCAAACGAACAAGAAATCGTTCAAAATTTAAGTCGACTAAAGAAATCCTCCCTAAACATAATTACCAACAATTTATTTGGCAAAATAAAAAACACATTTAATAATGCGGCTATTGTGTACCTAATTAAATTCCACGTAGTTAGGTAGGTGTATCTATATAAATTTTTCAAGGATACTTGAACACGTGGAATTCTTTTACATAATTTACATTAAAATCGAAATAAAATAGTGTAGATTTTAGGCGAGAACTAAATCGTAATACATACATAGAAATTGTAGGTAATGCAGTTGACGATAAATAATATACTTGATAGTAGGTAGGTACCGGTTTCTATACTACCCACAGTAAAAACAATATTTTGTTCCATATTTTAATAATAAACAAGTTTAGTCTATCTATAACTATAAAATGTTTATTATAAATTTATTCCATAAGGGACTTCAAATTCAGGGACATCAAATCCGGACTAAAATCCGTAAATTGCAAGTTACACTCGATTAAAATCACTTTTGGGGTTTTAATTCAGATTTAAAAGTGTACATCGGAAAATACCTTAAATGGTAATCCATGTAATTTTCAACAAATTATGTAAGTTAAGCGTCGTTGTTGTTTACTACTACCTACATAATTATTAAATATTTCAATTTGAAGTATTAATAATATAAGTACACTTCGTCCAAACCTATACGCAACACGTCATCAATAAAAGTTTACTAGATGATGACGTTTCACACAGTGCCGTCACCTCGAACCTCGTATTTTGACAGTTCTAATAAATTGTAGTCTTTCTTTATACCATCTAATATGTGCGCAAGTAAATTATCTATAAAATATGTCACTTTCTAAACTTTAAACCGAATTACAAATAAACAATCTAGTAACTTTTTGTTGATGACGTGCATCATGTAGGTTTGGATAAGCTATACCTCGATTTCACGTAATTTTCAGATACTCTCGGCCGTAATCGAAAAATAACCAGTCTCTACGGGCAGTAGTTGTAAATCGAACGCACAATTTAGTTCGATAAAATTCATCGAAATTGTCTTTTTAAACATCGCTAGCACTAAAAGTTTCAATAAGAATACTCGTTGACTTACAACTGCACTTAACAAAGAACCGATTAAAACTGAGGAATGCGAGCGAGCATCGCCGGATTTTGAACACGTGCAGATTATAAAAGAAGAATGACAGGTCGCGTTATCTACTGCACACGTGTGACGCGCGCCAGGCCGGTTTTATCGCTTTCACTACGTTCCAGGTGTGTCTGCTTCGGCTGATAAGCTCGTTCGTTTTGAATATTGTAGAAATTTATTTTACGGAGTCAATTCTTATAATATTGCCTATATACAGCCTGTCCATGGCTCGCTACTGAAATGATGTTTGCTGCATTATGCATTTTGCTTATTCTTAGGTATTTATGTATGTACTTATTTTAGATAATAATAAAAACAAAAATAATTGATTAGGACTTCTTTCCTATAAAAAAATAACGATTTTTGTCTTTACTTATGTAGGTAATAAATTATGCAAAATTAATTTTAAAGTAATTTGTGCTTAGAAATAATTTTTCACCAAACCGTAAACTCCCTTAAAATAATATATAGAAAACTTCTAGGCAACACCGCTTAATTTTAATGTTAAAAAATTAAAATGAAATTCGTTCGATAAAATTGTAAATTAAAATCTGTATCTACCTACAATTAGACAACCATATTATGGATGTTTCTCCATCAAATGGGAAACTAGCCCTTATAAAGTTCCCCGTTACTTTTTGTTATTAAATAATGAAAACATCTACTTAGTTTTGGATGATAATAACAATCAGTTACATCGTGGGCAGTAAAAGGCCGGAGAAAATTTGAAGTGCAGTAAAATCCCGTTAATTCGGACTGATTGAGGCTCGAGGTTGTCTAGATTAACGAAATTCCGGATTAATGCGAATATGTCATGTAGTCGTTCAGTGTTATTAAAATAGGCTGATTTGACTATGAAAAAAGTAAGGTTTTAATTTGACAAAAAAGTTCGTTATACAGAAATGCAGTTTAAATATTAAAACAAATACGTGATACATACATTAATTTGGAAACTTACGTTTTACAAAATAAATTGCTGAACATCACTGATTGATAGAACTATGTACCTATAGCTAACATATTTACATTTTGTTATTTTTGATATTTGTATTTTTTTTTATTTGATTTTTGCCGTCTGAATTAAACGAAATTCAAATTAACGGAATTTTACCATATTATAGGATTTATAAATGAAAATTAATAGATTTTGTGAAAAATTGAGACAGAGGACAGAAATATAACATTTTATGGAAAAAGAGGAAGTTACTGATCATTGGCAAGTCGCAAAACCCACATCGTTTTCGAAACAGACGGTTTCCTGTAAAATACACTAAGCGTGGACGATGTCGGATATTTTCTGTAACAAATTACGCTATTGAGACGATGAATTGAGAAACAAAAATCGTAAAATTCAATTATTAGTAGACCCGGTGCCCGGTGCACCCTAAGGTTAAAAATTTGAAATTCATCAAATTAGTGTTCGTGCCTCCTAATACAAGTTTTAAATTACAACCAATTGCCCAAGACGTTATTCATAGTTTGAAGAGCAATTACCGACGAATTTTGCTTTCAAAAATAATGATTAACAGTAGTGAACGATACGACCATATCAATCTTCTTGTTGCAGTAAATTGTATCTACATGGCATGACAAAACGTAACTGCAAAAACAATGTCAAATTGTTTCCAACATGCAGGCTGCATTAAAGATCAAAATGAATTTGAAGACAGTGATGAACTCGCATTAAGCGATTGGCTCAAGATAACTGACCTTGAAAATGTTGGAAATGATAGCGATGCTCTATCTCTATTTCCAGAAACAGATGTTAATGTTGAAGATTATGTGCGTACCGATGAAGATGTTGTCTGTACAGAAATTTTATCAGAAGACGATATTGTAGCTTCTGTGCGTTCAAAATCAGAAGTTAATACCGGTGCCGGTGGAGATGAACAAGACAATAATGAGCCTGAAGATATTACTGCTGCGTCATCGCCGCAGGTGCCGATTGTAAAAGTTGTGCAGGACGTAGGTGTTATAAAAAATTTTCCACAAATGCATAGCGCTCCAGATAATATTTTGAACAGCCTGGCTAATGTGGAAATGTATTTGAATGACATTTACGTAACGTTGTCTTATAAACAGTCTAAAATAAACGACTATTTTAAACAATCTGATAAATAATATCTAATTTACCTACTTTTCCATTATACGTACATGTAAGAAAGCATCGTATTTTATTGTTTGTTTATTCTAATACATCTTTGGTTTGTATGAATTTATTTTTTTAAATTTGTTTACCAACTTTGTTGGATATAATGAACCGTTTTTAGTGACCACTACTGTATAATGTACCCAGCCCTATTTAATTTTAATAAGAGGCGTTTGTTTTATACGATTATTGTTGCAAACGTAATTTAATGTAAATATTTTGAAATCAAATAACGTAGAAAGCGCAAACTGTGCGTGACACAAAAAAAAATATGATAATATATATATAAGTATTGAAACGTATGAGAGATAAATGTTTTTAATGTTATTTTAGCAAGTAAATAGATAATTTATTTTGCTCATTTAAATAAAGCACCTCTATTTTATGACTTAGCCCATTTTAGCGTAAATTTTCTTTTGGTAAATATAAATTTGTATATTTTTCGTAACTTTGTAATATAAAATTACAGTAAAATATTTGATTTTGAACACGACTTTGTACTTACAACACATTAAAATGGTTAATTAGAGAGCGTGTTATAGATTATCTTAATCATCCTTTTGTTAACCCTTGTTCCATTATTAGTTATATGACTCTGCGATATAGCTATTAACATATTTCGAAATAAAGCAGACATTTTGCCTTTAAATTTTATTAAAGTATCAAACGTTCGTGTTATTATGAAATTGAGGATAAATCCCTTATCTAGGTATTTACTATTTCCCGACTATTACCTACTATTTATTGAATGTCGTACACCATATTACCCCAACGATTTGCCCCTCGGTCAAATTAAAAAATTTGCACATGCTCCCATGAAGGTTTAGCTACGCCGCGCCGTTGACTATTACCTATATGAATAAAGAAACTATCGAGGGGTAAATCGTGTCAATAAAGGGCAATAAACGGTAAGAGCATCAAATTTCGATTAACACACGCATGAAAAAACTTGAAAAATTTTGGATAACAAATCTAAGACGGCATCCTTTTATAATTTTTATAGCCAGTTTAAAAACTGCAAAAATTACCGATTTTTCTTCCAAAATATCAAACATTCTTGCAGACAAACGTTTACCTACGGGTATTATCGCAGGTGTTATGTACATAATTACATTTTCAGTTTTATTAGGTTACAGAAGCTAAATTACTTTTTAATAATATCTTTATACAAAAGTAAGCACCTACATATTGTCTGTGATTATAAAATTATCAACACGTAGAAATGAAATAAGTACAGATACCTAGGTAGGAAATAAAAATATACTATTACTTCAGAATATTTGGAAAATCCTTCCATTTAATAGCAGTAGGTAGGTAAATGCATTGTTGTATTTATTTGAAAGCGCTTGTTATCTCTTCTTGTTAGAAGTAATACAGGTATAAGGTTAACAATCAATTTCGAGCAACTAAACTTTTGAAATTTTAACCCTCAAGAGTCGTTACGTTTTTATGTTCGTGAGTATACCTATAAACAAATGTTTATTCAAAATGAAGTAAATCATTTTTGCTTGCGTAGCCAAACACCATAACGAACATTAAAAACAACAAAACTCAAAAGTAAAACCAAAATTGGGTTGGCAAAGTTTTTGCGATCTTATCGTTAGTCGATTATCCAATATTTCTATTTTGTGCTGGTGTAAAAATTCATTTATCACATGAATTTGGACCTCAAACTCAATTTCCATTTAATTTTATGTTTTTATTACTGTTAAATATTCGTATCAAAATATTAGTCGAACATGTGAAATAGGAACTTAAGATTTAACAATAAAATAAACGCTCATTTGTTTTTATGTTTAACATTACTTAAGTACAACATAATTATAATTCATATATAACCGGCAGCTTTTAACTACAAGATTTGCAATTTCAGAGTACAAAATAATAACTAGGTACGTTTTTATACGGTTTAATTTTATATAATGGCAAATAATTTAAATCCCCAATATATGAGTAACAGAAATAACCACTTTTAATAGTCTTTTTTTTAATGCTCACAACAGCAATTACAAGTTTTTCTTTTAAATCTAACCTAAAACAAAATATTTCACACTCATTCATAGGTCGAGTGAATTAACGGACATAAAATAATTACAAATTTGTTTCGCATTAGGTACTACATTTAAAAATATTTGTTTGCAAATGTCACAACAACGAGGCCGGTTTAGCTGCTAAATATTAAATCACAATTATTAACGTAGATTAAAGTTTTAGACAAATATAGCATCTTTAATATCAACATTACGAATAATATTAAGTAGTAGAGTAATCACGTTTTATATTCACATTTTTGATTTCTTAATTGCAATACAATCGAATGTCAAAAAATTCATATAAAAATTGTAGGAAGGTATATATAAATTTTTTTTTTAATATTAGGTAAGGCATGCCTTTAAGGCTTTCAATATTAGTTACAAAAGTATATTATTTCGAAACACATGACAATGATCAAAATACGCTTAGGAAAAATGAATAAATATGTTGTGACACTTATTATAATTGTAGCATATTTTAGAGAATGCGAACTAATTAATATCATTTCTATAACATTACAAGTAACAAAATTGCCGATTGCCCCCATACAATAACAACACTCAAATTAAATGATTCCTACAAAAAAAGAATATTTAACTATTAAATATACTAATTATAAATTTTCAACATCAAACGAAATTTCGTAAATCATTTAATGTCGCGAACTAACAGTTTTACTGTTAAGCTCTAAAAGCTGACTAAACACGTTTTTCTGACTTCGCCTTAAAATCGAACACTAACCCTGAAACTGTGAGCACTCCTACACTTAAACTATCTAAATTTCTTAAATTGTAATTTACCAATATAACTAGCTTTCAACCAAAAAATAGACTATATAAACATAAAAACAATCAACAATTAGTAACAGAGCACAGCTGCCAAGCTGGGGCCATTTTTCGATTTTGCAAACACTAAAGCGTGGCCAGAAGAAATGGACAATTTTGAACTATACATACTATATTTACGTAACTCGACAGTTACCGATGTACACTTTGAGTCAACTATTAAATGCTTTAATTTTTTTACAATTTATTTCAATGGCTCACAAATATTGTGAATAGGCAAAATGATGTCTACATTCAAAATTGTCCCAGTTTCTTACTTACCAACTCTATTTATTATATGTATATATTATTATATAATATATGCTCTACTATACATCTTAATTCTACGTGATGACTACAGTGAGTGTATGTTTATATACAGATGTTTGGTAGCTACTCCGCAGTGACATTAACAAATTTGTGTTAAATGAATAAAGCGGCAACGGTTGTAATGAATGATACGTATAAGAAGATTAGCTCCCGTTGATTGGTTACACATCTTCATATTTTGCTAGTTTATTTTGAAGCATTAGATTTTCTTTTTTCAGTCGTTCTAGCTCGTTCCGCAAGGTAAGATTCTAAAAGAAAAAATTGTATTAGTCTCATAAACAACTAAAATATGTAGGTATATATACCTATTATTGTCAATTAACAACACAAACATTAAACTGTAGGTGTAATAGAAACGAATTGTAAAAAAAAATTATTAAAAAGGTGGTGGGTAGGTATTTGTTTGTTTGTTTTCGCAAGTGATCGTTACACCTAATCAAGTAATTTACTTTTTAGGTACCTACCTAACCATATTTTTTTATTTACTTATATGACATAGGTATTTTTTTTAATAACGATTATTAACAAATAAAAAAAATAATACAGTTAAAAACGTTCAATGTATTATTGTTTGAATTCATATAGTGCAAAAATAAAACACTTTGAGCGATTTTGTTTCATGGCCAATTTGTAGTCCTTTAAATATCACCATTTCGTTTTGAAGAAATTTAAAATCAAAAATAGGTAGTACACAATAACAACTATTAACACAAAATTATTTCAGGATTTTCTTCTTCATTATAGTGAAAACGTTTTATAAAATTCGACCTAAGAAATTAGCAGAAACTCGGCAAAGTTGTTAATTGGCCCTTTCTGATGAAAATTTCAAAGGTGCCTATGTTAATAAATCCAGGTTGTGCTGCAGTCAACGTCTTGGAAAATGGCGCCCGATTTTCTTAAAATTAAATAAATTGTGGTATATTTCCGCTAATTTATTTTATCATATAAATATTTTTGTCGTAAAATAAACCGCAAAGGAGATTCTGGTGAAAAACTTGTTTTTGGTGGCTGAAGCATTTATAAGAATTTTTAACATTTTTATCAGCGAGGGCCCATCAACAACTGGGTAAAGTTTCCGTTTCATACTAATTTCTTAGGTCGATTGAATTTTTTATTTTTAAAACGGCACTTGACAAGATAGCCTTCCAAAAGACGTACTTGTATTTAAAATGTCAGCTTCTTATCATAATATACTATATAAACGAATTAATTTGAGGTTTTTGAGACGTTAACTTACGAGGGCTGGACTAGAAGTGGAAACGCGCTTTTGGAATGCGGTTTGTTGCAAAAGGTGCCTAGTGATTGATGCCCGCATTAAAAATCCCATACCCTATCTTCAGACACCTCTTTTTCCTCTTTTTAAATCGGCCCTAAAGGACAAGATTCTTAAGTTTTTCAATTATAAATTAAAATGTCGACTTTGCAAAATGATGGATCCTATCGAAAATTAGATAAAAAATGTTTACTTTACGTTCCTTTCGATAAGATCTATCATTTTGCAAAGTGATAATCGATCCAAAGACTTAAATTTTTGACCTTCAGGGAGCGATTTTTGAAAAGCTACGCGGAGCGTCTGACGATTGAATTTGAGATCTTAACATGGGAATGGAAGAATACCTTTTGTAATAAACCGCGTTCAATAAGCGCGTTTGCACTTCTGGTCTTTTTCCTCCAATTAATCACAAAAAAAAACATAAAAAGAGCAACATTGTTCAATTATTAAAACGTAAATTCTTATAAAACAAAAATAGGTTCGACGATCTCCTCTTAAAGTGGGTAATAAAATTTTATTTCAAGGTAAATTCTAACTGTAGGTAACTCAATTTGTGGTTGTATTATTTTTCCAACAATTGGCTGAATGTGCAATTTATCGCAATAAGCAATAAACTATAATGCAACTTGCAAGACGAACGTGGGATTCTTAGAACTTTTAAGTATGTCTAGGATGTCGGAAAATACTGCCGTAAATTTTATTCTACACGAGGTACTTATTCTTACATAAATTAAATTAAATTAAATCTGAATTTTTCCATACGTTACAAAAAATAATTCATGCATACCTAATTATTATTGAAAATTAAAAGTTACATTTGTGCACGCACTTATTTTGTAATTATTTATGTATTATATAATGCAAAAATACAAACCCATTTTACCTCTTTTTCCAAATAACCTGCTCTAAGGGCAATTTGGTTTTCTTTCATGCGGCGGGCATCACGTGATCGCTTAGCAGCCAAGTTGTTCTTTCTTCTTCTCGCCCAATACTTATCGTCTTTAAGGTCGTCGGGTACAAACTGTTTTCTGGACTTTTTGATTAAAGGTTGTGGTTTTAGGTCTTCGTCTGAAAATACTCTAGTCCGTGGGTCGAAATCTCGACAACTTGAAGCCATCGATAACGCTTCAGAAAAAACTGAATTTTAGACATTAGATCTGTGTGAATGCAAAAGTTCCTCTTACAAAACCTTACTAAATTTGTCTTTGATGCATTAAAAAAAAAAGAAAGAAGAAAACTGAAAATAAAATGATGACTCAGTAAAGACAGAAATGCATTAGGCGTATATTAATGTTTTGAAATTTAGTAAGGACATAAGAATAACTTGAATTTGGTTTTTAGTAAAATAAATTGGCTCAAACAAAGATGTAGACGGACGAAAAGTTAATTTGTATTACAATATGTCCGTAAATTAAAAAAAAAAACGATAAAAATTAACAACTGAAAGATATTTATCTATCATAAATAGAATAATCAAAGCCGTATTTTGAATACAGGCACTTGATTCATTCATTCATTATTCAACAGTGTTTAGAAGTTCAAAATCTGCCGAGAGAAAACTCAAGTGCATAAAAATCTAAATACGGCCCTGTTAATAACACTAATATAATTTGGCGAAATAAGGCTATAAAACGTAATAAGAAAACCACTGAATAGAGTATACGTGTCGAGATTCACACACTTTTACAAAAATTTATGCCGGGGCAATATTTGGAAGTAATTTTTGGGAGTTCGGAAAATTTCAGGAGAAAATGTTTCGAGTCCTTCGTATCCGTATTCGAATAAAATTTATATGACGTGCTGAAACTGTCAAGAAGAAGGACTTGAATTAATATATATTATAATGATTAGAAGACACTAACAAAGATAAAAAAATATACAAAATGTTCACTTCGACTTTTCAATTGTAGGTTTGTAATAGGTGATCTGAAATGTTGGGCGAGTTCAGCGGCACTCGGCAGACAACAATTGCATGTTATTGGAAGGTTTGAATAAATAAACCGATCGGGTGCAATTGCTGTGTGGTAGCGTTAAGCCGCTAAATATGCCTGAACTCTCCCGTTAACACAAAAATCGATAAATGATAATGAGGAAGTCAAAATGATCGATGTATGATAAATTGTCTTTATTTTACTTTGTCTGCAGCGTTATCGAGGCAGAACATAACCATAACAGTTGTTGAAAGATAATGATGAAGAACAGAATGGAATGGAAATTGACCTTATTTATACCTACATCTTTATAGGGAAAAAGAAATAAGGTCCAAAGATTAAATAGGTGTAGGAATTCAACAGATAATATTTTATAATTTGTAGTTGCTCAAAATTGTTTCTACTTACATTTTTTCCACATATTTTATCGCTCGAATATCCTTGAAATAAGTAACAAATCTTATTACAAAAAGTATTCAAGCGCCACAAAAAAAATGCGGTAGAATTTTTTAAGCAATTCAGCATATAAATACATTTTTATCGAAAATTAAAAAATATAGACAAAACCAAATTCAAGTATTAGGTTACTTTTGAAAATTTAGACTGTTTTAATTTTGAAAAAGCCGATACGTAAATATCAAACGATATAGTACTCACTTGAGTCGGCAGGTGAAGGTGGGTTCATAGTATCTGGACTCATGCAATCGCTCGGACTAGGCGAACGTTCTCGTTTTGTTATTCCATGAGAATTTGATATCGAACCGTTTGGGGTGTGAGATCCAAGGCCATCCATGGATACTCCATTTTCTGATAAAAATTCGTCCAAATCCACGTACTAAATTTCAAGACGATTTGAAAAACGCATCTACATAAAATACGAAACGAGATACCTACCTTAAGATCTGATTCGTAAGTTTTGTCCCAAAGGTTGGGTCCGAGAAAAGCAGTTTGAGCGTCAACGTTGTTCCACAACTCCCCATCGTCTTTGCTTTTGTCGTCGTTTCCTAAAATTCCTCCTGTTAAATCTTTGATCGCAGAATGTCCATGACCGTGTGGATGTGTGGGTTTACTGTTTCCTAAATAAAAAAAATCTAGTTACCTTCGAGATCACCAAAGTATTCCGGATACATATCGGTTGAAAAATGTTTACGAAAGCGATACTTATTTCCAAATATTCCAATAGATATCTGAATAATTACATCGGGAAAAATAAACATGATTTATTTAAACGTAAATTGAAGTATGGCATATTTGGGAGACGTATTTTACTAGTCATTTAACATGAAAATGACAGTATATGTTACTAAGATACTATATGATAAATAAATTAATATAACACATTTCTTCATTGGACCGCGATTATTTTAATTAGGCGTCTTACTCAAAATTGGATTAAAGTATACGACGTTTAATTTGCAAATAGAACGCAATTTAAATAAAATCGACTTCGTACAAATTAAACGTGTAGAAAATGATCGTTTCGATGAAGGATTAAATAAAATTAATCATAAAGCTACAGGTAGTTGACATTTAGATTAATACAAACAACAAACTTCAGTAACATTTTTGATTTGACGAACAAGTTTAATTTTGATGGGGGAAGGGTAATTTTGTCCGAAAAATTAAACGGGCAGAGTCGCTTTAAACTTAAACAAGCGACATCGTGTCTAATAAAATTGTAAGAAGCAACCGTTATATCTGCTGGCGCGTTCCGGTTTAGTACGAATAATAAAAATAAACGTTTCTAAAGGGTAGTGTTAAGTAGAGTTCGTTCGGTGTAGAATTAGTTCTGCCAATTATTCTGTTCGAACTTTGTATTACTTTAAAGCGTTGAACAGCAAAAACACGACACAGCGCTCGATTTCGGAGTGGTTTGAAGTAATTTATATTTAACGCCCATTGCCGGACGAGCTCTAGTAAATATTTTTTCGATTATCGACTAGTTGTGTAATTGTCGCATTTTGCAACGTTACAATTGCCTATTTAACATAAACGCATTTTAAATACATTTTCAATAAACTTAACATGATTATAAGAATCAACTTTATTTAACCATTAATTAAAATGCCCCATTTTGCGCGCCAAAATAAATCGAATTTACGGCAAAAACATTTTATACGTCCCTCTGCAACCTACGTACTTACCGACCCGAAGCGAATCGATATTTAACTTTAAGTATAAACTAGATACTAAAGAAAAAACTAGAAAAAGATGTTCATCGGCCACTGGGGGGAATTGATTCGCACTCGATAGGTACACACTTATTAGGCAATTTAGAATGTATTGTCACTATTCGATTATGTTAATATAAACAAAAATAAGTCCTATTAAGCGGAGCTCCAAAATGTACACCGAACACACGTGTAACGCATACCTATCTACTACTTTTAATTTCAAATGCGCGATATTTATATTGTTTGATGTATGTATTTGAATGCAAATTAATAGTCATAACTGTATAGTAAAATTTTTCGATTATTTTACTAAAAATAACCTAGGTACATAAATTATAGAAATATTCAAATGTATGACTACATTAATTACTTTATAAGATGTAACCAAACTTAGTGGAGTGAACGTGGGCGTCGGCGTCGCGTCGCGCTTATCTTATTCATGCCGCTGTTCCCCCTAACAACACGTTTGTGATAAAATTCACCCCTTTCGGTACGATAAGTCTACAAAATTAATGTGACGATTCGAATTTATACATAATCTATACATCTTAATATTCGCGTTTTACGTTTTACGAGTTATTTATTAATATCGAACGTGTAAAGATAAATTACGATTCGTTGTGCAACATTAATGTATAGATAAATTATAAATAATCGTTTAATGTCAAAGTGCATGTTAAAAAATGCACCAAATTTCCCCAAGTAAGTAGGAAATAATCAAGGACTTGTATGATTTATACAACTTTTTATTTATCACTCCTTATCATCGACGTGTTTGATTTATTCATTATCTGAGAGACTTTCGGTCTTCAAAACGTACAAATTAAGGGTAGGTTAGAAGTTTACCAAGACCAACGAACGTCACCTTGCATGCTGCGCCTATGATTAACAAAATGACTGTAAAATGTCAAAATAAAGATGATCACATGCTTTTTTTTTCTTCCATTTTGTTACCGATGCACGTTTTACTCTTGACTAATTTCTATTATTATTTTGGTAATTGCGACAAATTTTGCATCTTTTTGTTACGACGTCAATAGGTGATTTTAACACGTTTTTACATATAAAAAAGCGATAAGGTTAAGAGCGTTTCAAGAACAAAGCACCTAAGCGAAATTTGACCAGTTGACGAATACGAAAATACGAAACAGCCGATTGCATCTATAAACTTTTTCTTACAATATTTATTATAAGAAATATACTACAAATCGCCCTTTACAAAATTTTCACGTACCTATCTACAAAAATACTTTTAAACGTATTAAAATTTAATGCCTCGCCAAATATGTATGTAAAACAGTCTATAACTAAAAAAATATTAAAAAATTTGCTTAAAAGTCGACAAATTTTTACTATACACTCCAGTAATGGCGCATAAAATAAAGCTTGTAAATAAAACGTTTTCATCAATAATATTTTATGGTATGAATGTCTCGAATAGGTAATCTAATCAACCGCAACTTTACCTACTAAGGATTTCATTCTCATCATGGTACAGGAATCCACTGACTACAATATTGCAAAAAGAAATGCATAAAAATAACTAGTAATAAACGATGAATGTCAAAAATGATTGTTTTCTCGTCAATCACACAAGATATATATGTTATTCAAGGTCATCGAGACCGACAAATTATAGCATGCTGTGTGGGTTGTCCGCAACTTCTTTGTAAATACAAAGTCGAAGGTAATTTTATTAATAATGATCGACAGCCAATATAAAAAAACAATCATATTTTTTTACACATCGTAATTTCGCAATTGCAACGAACCGATAGACGATCGAAAATTGACGAAATTAGGGAAAATAAATAGTACGTTTCTGATACTTATACGAACACTTTCCCTCGAACTTTTAACCGAAATATTATGAGAACTAAACTCCACGAAATTGAGTTATCCGCAGTGCGGACGCAATACTCTCTCTAAATGACCGCCTGAAATCTAATGAAATTTCAGACGCGCGCCCTTATCTGCTTTAAACGAGGCCTATCTTTGAACGTCGTTTTACTTGACGATGTGTAATAAATATTATTTGTAAGTATTCAGTTACGTCGGCGTCGGTGAGAGTAGGTTTAGGACAATTGAATACGTGTGTTGAGCTTCGTTTCAATAACAAATATCCTCGTGATCCACAGGAATCACAGTCACAAACTTAAAAAAAATTAACTAAAATGTTTTCATTGAAATTGTTTCAGTTATAGTATCTACAATAGATGTGAGTATTTAGGAAATGTGTCGATTTGCTTTTGTTTAGTTCAAGGTCGTTTGGATCTCGAAGACCGTATAGACGACGTGCATGTCCTCAACCATGACTAAAAATAATTTGGTAATTTAATAAATTAGATAGAATTTTATTATGTGTATAGGCACCTATGTGCGTTACCTTCGTATATGTCATTAAATGTTTCGTTATTCCTAAATGACAAATACCACTGGGTAGAGCTAAATGTGCGATACTTGCAGAATGCTTCGTCATCTTTAAATGGTCCCGATCAGTAAAGAAGAAATTCACGATACCCATTTAAAATTTGTTTTGATCATCAAGAACTTCGTAAGTCTAGTTGAACTGAAATCGTCGATTTTTCTTCATAGTTACGACCTTGAAACATATTTACTTTGTTTTATTAATTATAAACGATTTAAAATTTATTATGACAAAAATTAATAATAAAACATCGGACTACGTAATAAGATTTCAAATAAATGGACACGTCGTCAGTGGCGCAGAAAATATATGGCAACAAAATGGCTTGCAGCAAAACAGCAATAATTTAAAGACGTCGGCGTCCTTCTTCCGTTTCTTTTAGCTGGTTTATCTTTCATTAGTTCATTTAAATACTCCACACCATCTCATAGAGGTTTTCTTACATCGATTAAATCAACCTCAATAGTCGTAGTAGGACAATTTTATTAACGATACTAATCACATTCTACGATTAACTAATATTAACGTCGTTATGCCCTTAAATAACACTGAATTGAAGCATGCGCGGAACTAACTCGCAAAATTTTAACGAATCGACGTATTAGTTAAGAAAACGAAATGGGCGAACGTTGAAACGATAAAAGCTCTAAAAAAAGTTATACCTTCTTTTAACAATCGCCGTTTAAGCGTCATAAATTCTTGATCAAATCGTCTTGTAAAATTTCCTGATAAACTTAGGTAAGCGCGAAACTAATTCCTGCTAACAAAGCGAACGCCTAATTCCGCAAAACTAAGCCGTTCTTAGAAATCTAATGAAAACGAAATGTTATGTTCATTCAGACACTACGTTAAATTTACGAGTTTGGCCTTCATTATGAAACGTAATTTGGTATTAGCTGCGGTATAACATAATGATTTACTACGGTTTTAAGGAAAAATATCCTGAAATTCCTTCTTTTAGGGCGCTTTTTAAAATTTCATTTAATTAAAAAGTTAATCCCCGTCTTCTACTGCATCAGCATTGAAATATTCTGTTTCGCGATGTCGTCGTTATTTTATAAAATTGTTTTTGTTTTTTCACATATGAACATTAACGAACGGCATTGCTTCACACATCACACATTCACCGCCAAGTGTTTATTTTACGTATGTAATGTAATGTCAATGTGATTCCAATTAGTATCTAGTCGCTAGCGAATCTAAAAGTTTGCTTAATGCAGTTGTTATATTGTTTGATATCATTTTAAGCGTAACAAGTTAATAGTCGTAGGTATGTGAATTTTTTAAATACGTATGGGAAACGTTCGACAATAAATCGCAATTTTTAAAGATGCAAAACACAAGTAACAACACATGCGAAGGTTAAAAACTATAAATTTGTCGTTGCAAAATGTATAACTTTACAATACATATGTGTAGTATATGCAGAATGTTCTATTTATAACGTTATTCATTAATCCGTACCGAATTAATTGCCTTATTAAACCATTAACCTTCAAAACTTCATTCAGAAAAGCGTAGAATTAGGTAATTTAATTTGTTTTCGCATTTACAATAGATGTCGTCCTTTTACTGTTCATTCGGTAGATAATTTGATAAAATTTAAATTCAACTCAACTTATGTGACTAAAGATGAAAAAATAAAAATGAATGTCTTTCGTGGCCCGAAACGTTAAAAATATCATCGCAAAATACCTACATATGCCGATTTACTTACTAATAATAATTAAGATGTTACTAATTGTAAACGATTTTCGTCGGGATATGATTTACTTTTTTTAATAAGGCAATTCTGTAACACACCCTCCGATTTACAATGCCAGGGCGTAACGAGTCGCATTTCAACGCAACCAATTGCTGGGGCGCATTTTGTTTGAGTTTTTTATTGTTACGGTTTAATTTTATTATATGTTTACGTCTTGACGTACCTACGTTACAATACGCCTTATAAAGAAGTATTAATACGCCCACATAAAAGTTTTGTCCAAGATTCAATATAGAAGATTCTATAACAAGAATCTATATTGGAGAAATTGGATGAAAATTGTTCAAGTTTCGTTCAATTTCCAATAATTATAGGTTTCGTTATAAGTTCTTTCTTCTTCAAATTTCATTATATTTACGTGCGCTATTAGGATAAATTTGCAATATTACCACTACTGCTTTCTGTGGCGGTTTGACTGTGCACTGTGAATATTGCAAAAGTTAACCTCAAATACTTGCCATCATTCATTTTCATTTTTTATTATCAACAATATATAAGTTAAACAAATTACCATTTACCCTTAAAATAATTTCCAATTACTCCATTATAGGTTTATCTAACTCGTACGTTTGATATCTAACACATTAAAACATGAGTAATATAATATTTGCCATCTAAACTTAATGCAAGGTATACAGGAATATTAGATCGTAATTTCAGATAGTAATCGTTAATTTAAAAGTATCGTATATTACTCGTACATTGAATTATCATCTATTATCTAATATTTTTAAAGAAAATCATAAGAACTAAATAAAACGAATTCTTAGTGTTGGTAAGTATTAAACGTAGGAATATACATTATCGTGCTTGAGGTAATTAGAATTACGAGCTTAATTCATTTTGCTTTTATGAAAACCTTCACCTTCTTCAATGCATCCTTGACTTTCTCAGATCAGTAAATGTCTAACAAGTAAATTTTAATAGTTTTATTTAGGCTTTTCAATTTTAATAACTATTAATTTATATGTTGTAAAATCATAAACGTCAAACTTCCAATCAAATACGCAGTTCTTTAATTTAATTCACTTCTGAGTCAAATTAAGAAATATATGGAATGTATGAAAATATAGGTAATACCTATGTATAGTACGTAAACGTATGAATAATAAATAGTTTTTTTATTCCATTATCAACAATACTAGGTATCGGCTGTTAAATTAACCAATTGATAAATAGTCAGCACTGATTGATCTGAACATTACGAACAGTTTGATACTAGCAATTGAGTCGAATCTTAAACCAACGGTTAAAATAAACTTCTCTTTATGAAATCGGACGTATGGTCAGGTTAACTCTGATCATCAGTCGATCATTAAAGAAACGATTCTTAATTGACTGATGGTCAGAGTTAACTCGCAATTGAAGAACTGGTACTAACTTGATATTCAATATCTCTCTTGTAGATATGTATAGCACCTATAGTCACATGCAATAAAAATGTCTGTCGTCTATAATATTACAAAACCTACGTCCTACATAAATTCATATGATATCGTGCACTATATTTTCTACATTTTTTAATTCTTCGAATTTATTTCTACGTGTGTAAATACATTCTTACCTACATAAAATGCGACAAATTACTTTTAGACGGGTAGGTATACTTATAGATAATAATTTTAACAGAACATATCTACTTGATAAATGTTCAAATCGTCTAAAGTAGTTCTACTTGGCCAAAAAAGAAATTACAACGTTCGGCTAGCATAGATATAACGTGTGCGTAATGTGAAGGCTAAACGGATGGTTATTACGTCATCATCGTAATGTGCGTAAAATATTGAAGTTACATTTTAAAAACAAAGGCAACGGTAAGATAAAATCGTTAATTCCGTGCTAATGCTTCATTTTATTCGAGGATTTTATACTACATACCTTCTCTTAATAAATATTAACAGATGTTTTATAATAATTCCGTTTTTAATGTAATTTTGTAACCGCAGTCTATCATTTAAAGGGCTATATTCGCTTTAATAACATATATCGATTTCTTATTGGAGAGAAGATTCGCATGTTCAGACAAATAAAATTACTAGAAAAATACTAAAATAATACAGCTACGGTTTGTTCAAATTGCTCTTCGTGACGTCATACACATTTTATTAAATATTTTAATTTCCCGATGACGTTTGATTTATCGAATATATTATATATTTATATAATATTATATTTATATAATATTTTATATATTTATAAATATATTATATATTTTTATTTACATCTTCAAGTGCGCAAGATAATATCTTAAACAAATATCAATTAAATGTTTAAGAAATTAAGATATTTAGTAAAATGTCTACTTATGACGTCATAAGCAATAAACTTTGAATAAACCGTACCTATACTGATAATGAAGCAAATAATTGAAAGTATTAAGCAAATAAAAAGATAATATGTATCACATGGATTACAAATTAACAGATAGAACGCGGATCAACTACTAAAAGACTACATTGTCTACATCTAAATCAGTACTAAAGGGAAAAGAGTTCGAATTTATCCATATACTAAAGTTTATCAACTTATCAAACTAACATGCGTTAGATTGACCCCGAATTAGGGCACATTATTTATCTATTGCTTCAAAACAAAACGCGCGATATTTAAGAATTTAAAGGGTTTTAAAGTTAACTGATTGTGACGTAGGTATTAGTATATAATATATACCTTCTAAAAAATAACGTATACTTAGGAGTATTTTTTTTAAGGTATAAGTAATTACTTTGTCCTATATTGTTGTTATTATAGTAAAATCTAAATTGGTTATTTTAGTATACATAAAACAGTACCGTATATAAGCCTACCCCTGCATTTTTCAGTTGATATTTGTCCAAAAATGTGGGTTTATTATACACGAGTAGGTGTATACGGTACCTAACTTAATGATCATAAAACTAAAGAAGTAATTATATTAACCGGTTATATTAACGAAGTAGCGAAATTCATACTTGTAAGTATGCAAAGGTATTACTTTCTTAAAAATATAAAACAAAATTAGCTTAAACAGAACACCCTACACACGTTTAGAATCTCAACTGTTAAATTGCTAAAAAATTAGGTACCGTAATACCTTATTTATCTAAAAATGTAATGACTTGCGCAAAATTTATTTACCTAAAGCTATTGGGAATCACGTAAGAAACTGTTTCCAATTTTAAATGTCTCCAATGAGCTGTTAAGAACGTGGAAGTTGACAATAATTATTTTTCATTTGTAAGCAATTCTTTTTTTCAAACCATTTTACCGTAGGATAAGAGGGACCATCGAACACGAAAACGTAACGAAATAAAACTGGTTTTCTTAAAATTCGAAATCAACTCTCTCCTTTACGAAGAATTTCTACGTCAGTTTTTCTTATCATTTTAAAATTTTCACAAAAAATTTAAAATCGATCGAAGCCCGGTTTTACAATAGTATATTGTATAATTAATGCTAAAAGGCGGATATTTCACGCGAGTGTGGTAAGTTTTGAGTCACGAGACCGAAGTCGAGTGACTTAATCGCCACAAGCGTGAAATATTCTTGCAGCACGTGCTTTTCCGACGACCGCAAGTATTTTTAATACAAAATTTTGATTTTTGACATTTGCGTAGATACCTTCGACATTTTAATAAAATATCAAATTTGACAATTAGAACTAAAACGGTTTGTTTTATCACATCGTAGTTCGATGTGCATTTTGTGCATAGTTTTTCAAGTAAATGCTTGTAAAGTTTTTTCCCAGCTTGAAATTAGATTAGAAGCAATAAATTATTTATAAACTTTTGAATTTCTAACATGCAATAATTCTTATTTTTGAAATAATGAACATGATATGAAGACAACGTAAGTAAATGCATGTGAAAAACTTTATTTTCTCAGATAGTTTTCTCTCAGTTTGCTCGTTTTTGACTCGTCCCCTCAGGGGACAAGTCCAACTGAACTACACCCTTAATGTACTGGATAGGCTACTTATAGAGTTTCGGGGTAGTCGAGTAAATTAAAAAAAATCTGCTTTATTTTTCTAGCCAACTTAGACAGTGTGTAAGATAGATACTACATAATTCAACGAAAAATTGATTAATTAACCCGAATCGAATACTTCCTTTTAATAAAAGTTAATTCTTCAAGTACAATTAATTTTTATATGGTTTAAATGCAATTAAATTATTAGATTATTTATAAAGTATTCGATTAAACTATTGAGAAGAAGAAAGAAGAAAACTATTTAAAAAGTTCAAAAGTAAAAAATAACTTGAACAGGTAGTAACATTACCATAAATTCATTAAAAAGAAAAATATAGTAACGATTAAAACTAATGATGTTAATTATGTTCCATTAAGTTTCCATTAAAATGAACATTATTAATTTTTGCAACTGGACCACATTTTCGTAATTATTTGAATCAAAAAACTCCCTTATAGAACACATTAAATAAATAAATATAGAATGAATAAATTAGATATATGTACCTAAATATTTCTACGACTCTGAATCGGCTCGAAAAAGAACTTAAGTATAATATAAGTATTTTGTAATAAACCGGGAATAAATTAGGTAGGTATGCAAAGATACACTTACCCAACACCTTGCTCTTAATTTATCTATCGGGCTTACCTGAAACAAAAAAAGAAGGTTAATTCCCGTTAAATTAATACATTTTAAATTGTCGAATAGTTGGAGAAAACATTAATGTTAATTTATTAGATTTCTCGCATTGTACAATAACCCAGACTTAGGTACAGAAATGAGGACGTAGACCTTTTTCTACAAAATCAATAACGAGGTTTGCAGGATTATGTGTAGTTAGGTCGGTACTTATTTGTCAAGTTTCTGCTTCCTAAAGAAAATTAACATCGTTTAACCATACGACGATATTTTGATAATGCTCGGCGTCGTTCAAAAACATGATATTCGATCATTATCGTAACGGAAAACGTGCAGCGGCAAGGCAACTGCGAACATCTTTGTAAAGAGCGATCATTTGAAACGCTAAAAACTAGTTTCAAAATCTAGCGAACTAGTGGTAAAAAGAAAAAAAAACTACATTTCCGGATAAAAGTGGTATAACAAGCCGGACTGATGTTTTCAAGGCCAGTAACCATCTGAGCGCATTCAGCTGTTTTAATATCCTATGCACACATGGAAGACGTAGAAAATTCGCTTAAAAAAGGATCATAGAACATCTATCTAATAACTTGTTCGTAGCGAAATACAATAGCGAAGAACGGTTCTCACGGGACAGACTTTTTCAAAACGTTATGGGACGCGAGTTAAAAGAAAAAATTACATATCATAATAAACAAAAAAAAACAAAACAAAAATATCCTCTTGCTAATTAAAAAGAGTTGCCGCGAAAAGTAAATCGTAAAAGACTTCTGACGTTCGTATTTCACGCCGAAAAGTTAATATTCGGTAAAAATAAATTTTATTTAAATTAAAAACCTTTTACCGACAAGTCTGTCATATTTTCAAGAACATAATTTAGCCGATATGAACCTGAGAAAAAGGTAATATTACGTTGCGTTAAGAAAATGCAGGAAAAAAACCGATCTACCCTTTAATACGGCCCGCAGAAGTTTCGTGCATAGAAAATTAACATATTCATCACTTGAAGGCGGCGAACATTTCGTATTTAATAAGATCACAAATAACCACCGAATCCTTAAATAAAACAAAAACGTAAAAAAAAATGTAAAATACACGAGTTCCAAGAAAAACTAAATGTTATTTACTAATTGTAAGGACCGGTTTTTCAATCGCGAGACAACTCTGACCATCAGTCAATCACCATAGAAACGATTGTTTCTAATGATCATTTCTATAGCCAGAGTTAACTCGCGATAGAAAAACAGGGATTTCCAAAAATAATAAGTTCGCATATAAACTGATCCCAACACGTCAGTACGCAATAAATGATTGTCCATTCGACAATTGAAATTTTACTGAAAAACGTGAACATTTCGACCCTGAAAATAATTAAGTGCACATCCTGCGGATCTGCGTGTCCCATCGACGTGGAACAACTAATTATAAATTACGTTCATTTTTCAAAAATATCGAACAGAACCGAAACGAAATCTCGGATGGATCTCGATGAACGCAACTTGACGGACGACCCCAAAAGCTGCAATAAAACGAGCCACGAATTTTTGATCCTTTCAGAATTACAAATAAACCAAAACGCAAACGGGTTACTAAAAATCTAATTCTAAGTCGAGTCGCAAATTCTTTGTGCAAAACCTGTCTAGCAACTTAAAACTAAAGCTATCGCCCGTAGCAACAATGCTTTTCGTCTACAGAACCGCTAGAAAGGAAGATTATTTTGCCTATTTAAATTTTGACTTTATAATGGAATAGGGTAATTTCCCTTTTTTTTATAAAGTTAATAACATTCATCTGTATAATGATAGAGGCGGTCGGTATAAAAATTTTGGAATTCAATTTGTTTCCTGTAATTTAAATAAAATTTTGGTTATTATAGTTTACTTATGCGACAGATGCCTGCATTTTTGACGTCTGATAGTTTATTAAATTTATTAACTCGGGTTTTAAAGTAGTTCAGATCAAAACGCGCGGATTAGGATAACTAATTATAAAACACGTTAAAAAAAACTAGGTTCAACAAATTTAAATCGAAACACGCCGTTTATTATAAGTTTTAATAAAATAACAAAAGATCCTCCCCCCTTCGTTCGCCCTATAAAAATAATTTTATTAAAAAAGAAATTGTCTTCGAAATTCAAGTAAAACCCAATTTATAAATATTACAATATTCTAACTAAAATTTCTACATTTAAATAATTAATGTGAGATGAACACGCAAAGAATTCGCTCTTGTGTATTATTATTTGAGTTACTTAATAATAAAACGTGTGCGACCGCTTTTATTATTTCACTTTCGTTTGGAAGAAAAAAAAATTCGGTAAAGGTATTAGATTATTGTTACGTGTTGAGTCACTTTACTATCAATTAGTTTTAATAGACGTCTTTTAATCTGTAGTTAATTAATATTAAGCACAATAATTTGTGCTCGATTTCAAAAAATTATAAATCAAGGAACGTGGAAGATATCGATGTGCCGATTATAATAAATGTGACAACAGCGTGTCTATCGTACATTTTAAGATTTATTCTTCCTGGTCTATGTCTGTTTGGCAACGTTCTGGTCAATAACCGCGGATAATTCGATACACATCGTATCGAATAGAACCTTTCTAAGCCATGCCTTCTCTTTGATGATCATCAATCCTAAAATATTACGGTTTGTAATCGATAACAACAAACAAATCGTATAATTATTTTTAATTTCCATTAAAAATCAACTAAATCTATGTAGGTTAATATAACACACAAAGAAGTTCCGTAAAATGAATAACGAATGACAAATACAGTAAAATCTGTCTACGTTGACCATCGCCTGTTCTGTTTAAACCTGGACAACTTAAGACCGATTTTTCATCTCTTCATAAATTTATCTGACAGGCATTTTAAAAAAACGAACAAACGTTTCTACCGAAAAGCAACTAATAAAACATGTGCGGCACCTACTTTCACGTGATAACTTATCAAAGTGCGAACGAAGAACTGGATGTTTTTAAAATAAAAGCGGGATTTCCTAGTATCTACATAATAACCGGAATGCATTTATATATAGAATTTTGGAAAAACCGTTTCAGATCTTTCTCGGTAGTGATACAGAGCGGTAGTGCTTGTTTCAATAGTTCGAATTTTAAAATTACGGCGTCAAATTGTTCGCGTGTGTACGAGGAGTGCTCGTTCGGTTTATAAGGCCTTTTTGCGTGTGAGTAAGCAAGTGTTATGTGTCGTGCTGTGTTCTCTAAAAGGATTACAAACAAAAAGGATTAATACGACGAGAAAAGATAGGATCTTTCTTTGTCGACTATCCGTGTTTATCCGTGTATTTATAAAATGTAAATACAAGGACCTTTAAGTTCTAACACAAATTCTCTGAAAATCGAGCTTGGTTAGGCTTTTACATAGGGTCTCGGGTTAGGGCTCCCCGCAAACTTTCGACGGTCTAATGTCGCGAACGAAATTTTATCCTACGTGCGTTTTCGCGATCACAGTACTTGGTGAAATACAGTGAAATATGAAGCGTAGATTAATACGTACGTAATAATGCAAATTCGCAGTCAACGAAAGAATCTACGCTGGAAATTGACAATAGAGGGAAAACAAGCGATGGCGAGAAAAAGGCAGGAAATACAAAGAAAAATTTAGAAGTTTCTAATTTTTTCTTATAGTCTGATACAGGCAAGTGGCTGTCGCAGCAGAGGCAGCAGTGTTAGTCTGCATTTTACGTAAGTATTAAAAAAATTATTTCAGAATTTTAGTTTCTTTTTAATGTTTTTTTGATTTCTCTTATTTTGAGAGATTTTAACTTTTCAATGCATTTGTTTACGAATAAAAACGAAATTCAAATTTTTGATTGTTGCAATAATTTAGCAAAAATTAATTTTTAACGTTTTTCTTAAGCCAGTTATTAAAATTTATTGCGGTTAGTTTATATTAACAGATTCATTTTATTTTTAATAAGTAATTATAGATACAATAACATAGATATATATATATTTTTTAAACTATGTGCTTAATTCCTTATTAATGTTGAATTAAAAACAATTTTAATTTATTTGGGGCATCGTATGTGTATGAATTGTGGGTCGAAAAATGTTTAATGCCCAAGTTTCTCGATTAACTTTTCATTTTGCCACCTCTTTACTTACAAAAAGATTCTAATAATTCCAGTTTCTTGGTGGCATTCTTTTAATGCTCCTTGTTCTAAATTTCCACCCTTTTTTTACTTAATTTAATACTTTCGTGCAATTGTTATAGTTATTTTACCAACAAAATGAAAATAAGGCAACCACGCGGGTGTAAAGATATAGAATTTTGGCTCACCCTGTATATTATAAAAATATAAACTTCAACAAAATACTATATTAAATATCGACTTATTGTTAGTATAAAAATTATTTAATTGAACTTTAAAACTAACTATGTAGGTACCTACTATTTATGATATACAGGATGATTCGTAAATAATGCGAAAAACTTCAAGAGGCGATTCTATGTTGAAAATTAAGATGGTCTTTCATATAATTTTTTGTCCTAAAACGTCTCCTTTCGGAGTTACACCCCTCAAAAGAGGAAGGGTAAAATTACGTTTTCGTTTGGAGAAACGAAAAACGACACCACAATCCTTTTTCATCGGTCCTGCCACTTCCGGAAACACTCCTTAAAGTCAACTTTTGAATAGCCAAAAGATGCTTCGTCGCGTTGCGTTTGATGCCCCTCGTAAAATTTGCTTTCTAGGTTGCCTCGTTATGTGCTAATAAAAATAGACGTACGAACTTAATTATGTTTGTTTTTCGGAATTTTTGAATGTCCTGCGTTAATAAAATTAAACGAGAACTTGACTTCTCTCAAATGACGTTTCTTTTAATTACCTATATGAAATGTTTATGTAACAAAATACTCGGACAAAAATATATTGAGGTATTTAAGTCAAAAACGACATTTAAAAAATATTAAAGTGGGCCATAATTTCAAAACAAAAATTAAAGTTTATTTAATTTTAGACTTACATCAGTAGCTGGGCAACCAGATGACAATTCCTAATAATTAAGACATTTTCAGTGGGTGCACGAATAATTCAACAATAAGTTTCGTTAACATCGAAACTGTGCATGATTTTAGGATATCTTAATTAGATACGTGTCTATCTACTTATAATATCATTTAGCCTTTATAATAATAGCCTTCAGAGTGACAGTGTAAATTAATAACATAATAAATTATATATTATTCATTTCGGTTAGAGAAAATTCTTAATTTTTATCTTTATAATAGTGGCACTTTATACTGCCAATCAAAGGTCTTGTTATACAAACGCTTTAATTAGCGCCGTTCCTTGCTTTGAAGACGGCGGCGGTGGAAACCGCTCAAGCTCGAAAGTTTGGTCAGGATACACATGTTTCAGTTAGGATCGCGTGTTTCTAGTTCAAAACGTTTAAAATGTAAAACTTAAATGCCACTAATTGTAAGTAGGTACGACCAAGATTTGCTAAAGTTAAATATGTATAAAATTCCCTCTTAGAATCGATTTAAACCCGAATCTGACGATTTATCTTCCTATACGACCTTATACTATATTTTCAGGATTTGCCTATCCGATTTTCTGCTCGAATATTACAAGCTACCCTAAACTTTTGCAATAAACCGCGCCATTCCACGGAAAAATATGAGGAATTTCGTTGTGCATTTCCTGCGGTAAAATTAATACGCATATAATAATAAAACATTATTAATAAAACAATAAAAGTTGTGGATGCGACTTTCGTAATTAAATTTACAGTGACATCCAGAAGGCGTTGCATTTGTAACGTAATCTGCGGAGATTATTGTGATTCATTCAAAGAGAGAAAGTTTACAATGGTTCCTGAACTAACTAGGTATAAAATTTCAATAACACTTACGACCATAAGACAAATAGTTCTATTGTTTTCATGAAATACACGAAAGGAATACTCTTCTAAGTACATAATTTGAATCCAGGAAGGTGTCGAAAGAGCTAGTGACTTCTTTTTCATACGGGTCATAAATAAAACAAATGTCAAATTTAATATTTAGTGTGCGGAATTTGCATATTTATTTGAATATTTCCATACCGTTCGTTCTGCAGTTTTGATCTCTGAATACTTATAGGTATATTTTCCTCGGGCGATTGTAACTTTTTAAAATATGTTCTTGTTCTAAAACATGCTCGAAAGCTATAGGTTGAACTCGTAAATTTAAAAATTCGTACTACGCAAGTAAGTAAAACAGAAAACTGAAAAAATTCAAAAGATACCTCCAACGCATTTTCTTAAAAATTGCATCCCGTGTAATTTTCGTAGTTTAATTGCGTTTTCATTGTACTCGCTTTTCGTTGCATAAACTGATTTGCATCGCATTACAAAATGTAGCTTATCCTTAATGCACAAGTAAATTACGTATTGTTAAAATGGCTGTTATTTTAGGATAGGTGCTCAATAAGTCGAATCGTTATAAACAAACTAACAATAAGAGAATTACACTTGAGTAATTAATTCTCCAGACTTGACGGTTTATAGCTGTGTTATTAACACTGACAAATCGTCTTTCCTAATTATCCGACAAACTAACAACAAAAATTGCTAACATGTACCTATATTTAAATTATATATCTTTTTTTTCCTAAACGGATTATTGTTTTTAGATTTCTCTCTCGTCCGATATAAAATGATTAAAAGCAAGAACACGTAATTGCACAAAATAAACTTTTGAATTAAAAATACGAATTGTTGTTGGAAGAGTATTTGGTTCCTATATGTATGTGTGTATTGCTATAATACGGGATATCAGAGAAACAAAATTTAGGAATAAAGAGATCAGAAAGACAGGGAAAAGGAAGTGTAAAAATTGAGAAATGTCAAAAATAATTAAAAATTTAGGGGAATAAATAAAAATCGTAAGGGAGAAATTAAGAGGAAAAAAAATTGTGAAAGACTGTAAATAAAAGTGGCAGAGGAGTGAAAGAAGTCGGAGGCAGCGTGGATTGGAAATGAAGATTGAAAGTGTTGAAAGAAAAGAACAATAAAAAGGGCGAGAACTAGTGAATAATTATAAACAAAGCAAGACGGTTATGTGTAGGAGGAACAGAAATAGAAATAGTATAAAATTGAGAGTAGATAAGATAGTTTAATATAAATAATTAACAACTTAGAATTAGTTTAAAAATAAGAGTAAATAATATAATATAATAAAAAAATAATAATATTAAAATAACCAAAGTAGGGCTGTACCGTAGCAGTATATATATATATATTATGTTCATGACGACTCCACAGATCTTTAAAGATTTTTCTAATTCGTGTTATAAATCACAAAGTATCGTATATTATCTGTCAAAGTTAAACCTTTTGATCATTACGATCATAAATATTAATATCTCTAAATTTTATGGTGACGTAATAAGAATATTCTTATGCGCTATGCATTTTTTACTTATAGCTGATGTCTTAAAAAGGCACTTGCAATAGATATTTTGTAAATTAATAATATTAGTACGTAATAGTATTATTGGTGACGCGATAAAGACGAATAGTCCGGGCATTTTAGGAATAAAAAACTCAATCGACCTAAGTAATTAGTAGGAAGTGAAAACTTGGCAAAGTTATTAATTGGGCCTTGCTGAATAAAACACGTCAAAAGTCCCGATAAATCCAGACTATGCTTCAGCGCCGCCATCATAAAGAAACGACGCAAAAAAAATGAGTTTTTCACCAGAAATTGCTTTGCGGTTGGTTTTACTACAAAAATACCTATATGACAAAATAAATTAGGGAACATTTGCTACAATTTGTGTACTCATTATTTTTTCTGTAAAGTCAATAGTTTCGGCGTGCCAGCTTCACAAAGTTTATTTTACCAGATAACTCGTTGTTAATAATTAATTAGAGTGTAGAGAAATTACACTTTACCTTTCGATACAAACATGAAAATTTGTACATCGTTAGACCCATCTAGCGTGTAAGTAGATTTTCAAGTAAGAGACGAAAAAAATTCCTCTGCGGACAGGAGGTAATGTTAAGGCCGGCAAAACTCGAAATTTCAGGTCTTTTAGCTCGAAAAGTACTTAATGCAAAAATACTTTGTTATCGAGTTTGAAAAGCTCTTGAAATAAGCTGTGAGAATACGCAATGAAAATTAGAGGGTTCCATTTAAAATATTGAAAAGGTGACCTTCACGTGACCTTAACAACGCCGTTTAAGATCGTATTAATACCACTATCTGATGCGTCATTTAAACCGCATAACTTTTGTTCGAGACATGTTTTTCCTAAAATATCGCTTTTACGAAATATTACAAACAGAAGGTCCGGAAGGTCTTGGACACCCCGTATTTGCATAGGTACTTAACGACGCGTTCGAACTACAACGATTTTGCAAAAATTACTCTAATTTTTTACCAGAAATAACAAAAATATATTTTCTCGCAGTAATTCCTAAAGTATACAAGTTTCTAAAAGTGTTATTTTGTCAAAATATTATTTTTTTTTTAAAAAACAGATTGAATTTTGATACTTTTAGATTATTGTTTAAGACTAAAATCAACGGTTTGTCCATGCTACATATAAATGCCTGATTTTTCGAATTCTAAAATCGGAAGCGCACCGTAGGAAATTTATGGAAACTTGTAGGTTTAAATACGCTTCCAAGAGATTTTCTATCATTTCCTAAACACGGCGCCACCCTGTTCATATATTCGCCGCTTAAGTTCAAACATAAAACTTAATTTTTTATATTTATAAATTTATAATTTTTGGTACACATACGCAAAGAGCTTTAAAATGACGTAATAGGTTTTTTGATATTACCGCAGGAGAACCAGGGTGCATTACCCTAACCTTTCTAATTTCAACATTTTTCAGAAGTTTAAGAATTCTTTAGGTGATTTTCGGATTTCGCAGACGTTTTAGGATAAAAAGGTACTTTTGTTTAATTTCGATAAAATAAATCATTTTGCAAAAAATCATACATAAAGAATAAAAGATGCAAATAATTCTAAATATTATTTTTAATTAGATATTATTTAAGCGTGATTTTCTCGAGTGTGGTTACTTTTTTTTGGAAATTAAATAAGGTAATTGATTTAAAATTGATTTGATTAAACATCCAATAAACTAAATGACCATCACCATCTGCCACAGCGTCGACGCAATTTGGCATTTGACGATTGGCGTACATTTTCGTCGATGCGTTTTCGCACAAATCGAACAGTCTAACCAGCGACGAGATCTTCGATAAGGAAATCGAGAAGAAATTTAATTTACGAAAGAAGATGCAAACAGAAATGCAGAAAAATGTTTATCCGCAAACCGTATTTTAAAACGAAAAAACCTATAAAAGAACTATTTATTTCTCTAACGCATACCTGAACTGGATACTGTCGTTTTCCTGGTTTTCTTGTCCTTCTACGGTTCGTTGAAGACTTATCCCGACTGTTTTTACTAACTAATTCGCTCGAATGCAATTGATATATAGGTACTTGTGTAGTTATTGAAATGAATATCGTTTTTCTTGTTTACAATCGTACATATTAAAACATGGAAAAACATTAACTAAGTATATTATATTTTTATAAGCTTTATTGCCATAAATTCGTAATGATTTGATAGGTACCTATATCAAAAATGGAAAAACTGGCACGGCAAGTAAAATCAATTTCTTGCATTTCAATGAAACTACGACTTTCAAACTAAACTGAAAAATTAAAAACTAAACAAAATTTATAAGACCTTCATTTTGAAAATGCGATAATCTGGCAAACTAATTATTATTATTTACCTACTTGCGAATGAAAATGAAAAATAATGATCATAAAATTATTAGATTGTTTTGAATTTCTAACAAAGGATGTCGTTAAAGAAATTGCCTATTCAATTTTAATAATTTAAAGTACCTAACAAACAAAAACTTTATACGGCTAAAGTGACCTTAAAAATTTAAGGCGAGTGATTTTAGAATAATAGCGTTTACGTAGCTACAGTAAGTGACAAATAATTATAGGAACGTATATGACGAAAATGTCTTCGTCCTCACTAATTATTATTTAAAGGAAAGATTGTGTGGTTGTTTCTGTTTTTTTAATAATTCGTCGCTTTTGAAAATTTCGCGCAAAGGTCACGTCTCTCTAATTAAACTAATGTCGATGATAAAGTCGAATTTCCTGCAGGAAGGTGGACATACTATGTTTTGTCTAACTTGAACGAAAAACCCGTAACCTTCGTTTAGAACGCGCGTAGACTCGTTTTTTTCGTAATATAAAGTACATTTCAATACAAAACCGTTTCAAAATAACAATTTCACCTTCGCAACATTAAGGTCAAAGTCAAAATCTAACGAGTACATCATTACACATACAGAAATTATTTATTACTTCTATTTTCAGACGCATTTAAATATAAAATAGGAAGTTATGCGCCTATACGTGTAAGTAATGCGGTTTATACTGTATTGACACGGAAAAGGAAACGCGTTCGACCAGTAGATCAGTAGAGCAGAAGTGCCGTGCGTTTATTTTCGTTGCACCGGAATGCATATTCATGAATGCACTTTTTACGATTTATATCTAAGCTATTCCTATTTTAACAATTTATGAGATATTCTCACTAACTTATTTAATTATTTCGCTTTTGTTTTATTATTATGTATCTTATAAATTTAGTTCAATGGGAAATTATGCGAGCATCCACGATGTGAAAATTATGCAATGTGAAAGTAGTTTTTAAGTTTAACCTCTATAATGATTATCTCGAAAGTACGTATTTCCATAACGCGATTACTGTATTGACAAGATTAATCTTCGTGTAAAGACTTAATAAAATGTGCTGTACATGTGCATAGCAAAATTTACAATAAAAAAAAATTATTAACGCTATATTGCACTCCAGAATGCTATCTACATGTGTGTGGAACTAAGCATCTTTTCTAGTAATACGATATCTATAGGCTGAAAAATTAGATAATATACACTTAAATAATAAACTACGACCACTAAACTTTCAACGTAAAATTTAAGAATAATAACGCTTCAGCTTTTACTTTTTTTTTTAAATAAGCACTAGTCAAATCGCAAATTTAATAAAAACGCATTATTTTACGTAATCGGGTGTATTCAATAGTGACGAAACTCAATTATAACGCAATCGAACGCCAATATCACGGTTGGTGCTTTCTTTTAGAATGAAAAATCGCAGTGTGTAGATTGTGCGACTGGTTCGATCTAGGATTCCGGAAAAAAGCTTGGCATTTGTAATCGTTTGATTAGTTTGTAATTGAGGCTACTAGAATAAACAATACTTTCGCTGCGAAAGTGAGAGTTGTTTTGTCTCTCTTTACTTAAAGACGTTAAGTAAGCTTGTGCAACGCCATCTGGGCTAATTTAGTGACCGAAAAATGCACGTCGGACATTTTTAAATGCAAAAAAAAGTATGCGGGACAGATTTACGACCTACAAACTAAATATTAGGTAATAGTAGGTCGCGCGAGTTTCCTTGCTATCATCTTAAATGTCAAAATAGTGGATTAACTCATTTGCAGTTGAATACCTACTGATGATAAAATTCCGGCATATCGTAAATTTCCGGGTTACCGATAAGTCTGGCCGTTAAGTTTGAGGCCTCTTCCTTTTCCTCGAAATTTCTATTTATTAGTTATCTAAATGCGGGTGGGTTACCTACCTACAAAACGAAGAACGACCGAAAATACTAGACGACACTCACTGACGAACAAGAGCAACTCGAACAATTAAAACGAATTATCGATTTGTATAAACTGGTCCGACAAATATTGCATAAGTTTTTTGCGAGACGTTCGCACAATAAAAATAAAAATAAACAAATAACGTTTCGTAATCCTCGAAAAAAAAAACGTATTTTTATAACGGAAACGAAGCAATATTGCTAATCCACCCAAAATTAAATTTGAAATCGGATATATAAATATTATCTAACCAAAATATCTAATTAAATAAAAATGAATAATCGATTTTCGATTTTCAATAAGCAGGTAGGTATCTACTTTTAAAAGTAAATGCGCAACTTTAATAATAGATGATTAAAAACTTGTTCAAATTTTTTCTATTTTTTTTTTGATGCTTTTCAAGACGTAACATAAAATGTGGGTTATACAAATTATTAATATCACTACCTATAACTTATTATTATCTCAATTAACTTATTAAAATATTTCGAATCGAATTATAATGGAATCCTTTTCAGTTACTCTAGATGAACCGTTTTACCAACTGAATTTAAGGTAATAGCACGAAAAATTTTATAGGTAGATATAATCAATATGCATTTTATTTGTGAAAAATCAATATTAGTCTACACATATGTACGTATACATAAATAAATTGCCAAGAGGATTATTACGCTCTCCTTGCAAACGCCTTTTTTTAGACTTATAGATTACCTATTCAATTTATAGTCAATTCGTTTAATAGCAAGTGCTTTTAGTTAATTAAAAATGGGAAAAGGGGTGGACAATATAGATTTTGTTCTAATATGACTTCATATTCAAAAAAGTAATATCAAGTAGTATCGAAATGTTTAGAATTTAAACTAGTTATTATTTACAGGGTGATTCATAAATAATGCGAAAAACTTTAAGGGGCGATTCCTTGTCGAAATTAAGCAGGTTTTTTTCCTAAAACGTCTCCTTTTATAGTTACGCCCCTTTTGGGGGCGAAATTCCTTGTCGAAATTAAGCAGTTTTTTTTCTAAAACGTCTCCTTTTATAGTTACGCCCATCAAAAGAAAAAGGGTAAAATTAACTTTTCAACTTTGCACTTACCACAGATTTTCCTGTAATAATATTTTCAATCGTCCCCTATGAACAGGTGATACAAGGAGGTGAAAATTCCTACCCCTGTTTATTTTCTTAAAGACCTTTTTTTTGGGGGGGGGTTAAAATTTTTCAATTTAAAACATTTTTTTTTGAACAGCTTACTTTATTTAGAACCTCCTTTGGCTCTTTCAATTTTCCCGCGAAACCTACAGTTTTTTAATAAAAAAGAAATATTACTAAATGTCATTTTTACTGCACACCTCCAAGTTTGAAAAACAAAGAAGAAATTTGAAATAAGATGAAAACATAATTTTACCCTTCCCCTTTTGAGGGGTGTAACTCCGAAAGGGGGTGTTTTAGGGCAAAACTTGATATAAAAGCCCTTACTTAATTTTCTACAAGGAACTATCCCTTGAAGTTTTTCTCATTATTTATAAATCATCCTGTATAAAAAATAAACACATTTTTTTAAGAAATCTTTCAAATTTCTATACACATTCATGGATTCCTATCGATATAGGTTTATAAGTGTAAAGGGCTATATATAAGGGATTATCCCTTACTATTTACGTACGTTAGAAACAGTATTTAATATATTTAGTATCTAATATCTATAGTAGTATCTAATATTTGGAGTGTAGTCGTCTTTTCGATAATTTAGAATACATTAGAGAAGAATAAACGACGGCTATAAAATGCAGCAATTCCGCCATTTTTTTATTCAATATTAACAAATATCATGCTTATTTTAAATTTTTAGAATATATATTTTTTATAAATGGTGTCGGGTGTTAAGTGTTAAACAGTCTAGTTGGAATCCAGATTATAAAACCTTCTTTTATTTTCTTTTACCATACAAGTTGTCATCGTCTATCATTTTAGTGAAAAAAAATTTAACATTGTATTCGGGATTAAAGGTATTTCACCATGTGTTGTTTTGTTCGATAAAAACCCCCTTAATGGACATTTTATTAAAATATTGAATAATTTCACATTTATGTAAAATACGATAATTTCTTTAAAATAAATATTATTTCATGTTAGACAGATAAAAAATTTAATCTTTATTTTATTATTATACATTTATCGATTTATCATTATTTATCGACTTGTTAAACCAAACGAATTTAATTCATGTCAGCTCAGAACGGAGAAGGTTAAGTTTAAAATTATATTGCCCTCGTCTTATAAATTTTCTGTTTACATGCCAGTGTTGATAAAATAATGTTTAGTAGATTTACAAACATTCGGCTCGTTTTATACATTTTTTTTTTGGCTGCGTTACTTTCACCATTCGCACATCAAACCCTTCTTAATCGCCGCGGCATCGGTATGCGGATATGTGGTATTCCCCAGTGGTTATCCATTTTGGGTACTAATCGTGTCCCCAACATTTATTTTCTCGATGTACACTGAGATCACATTCGGATCACACCGGTACGGTGCTGGTAGTGTAGTATACCTAGACATTGCTTTTTTTTAAGGCCGATTCATATTGACAGACATTTAACGTAACGTGGCAGACACGATATTTTCGATATTATCCATATTAACAGAAACGTAACGTAATAAATAAGGCATTTTCGATAATTAATTGAACGACACTTATTTTTCAATGGTTAATACACGAAAGATCGCGTAAATGAAAACGTTTTAAATACTTATTTAATGTTAAAAAATGTCATAACCCGCACATGTAGGCGTCTGCACGGTCACGTTACGCCGCACAAAAAAAAAATCAACTGTCAAAATCTAAAATTCTGATTGGTTGAAATAACTGGAAACAGGTTAGGGTTGGCTGCACAAAAAAACTCTATTATTATTAAAGAATGTTCATCGTGACTGCCACGTTACACGTCTGATTCGTTGAACGTCTGTCAACGTTAAACGACATTTAAACTGCATGGTTGCAGGAGGATTCGAACCCCCGGCCGTTGTTGTCGCCTCAATTAAGCTCAAAACACGATTTAATTTAACTTTCATTTCAGAAATAGATAATTTTTGTACAGAAACGAAATGAAACTAAAAATGTACAAATAGTGTTTTTGTTAATTTAAACTTTAAAATAGCAGGCATGTTACCCATTTCTTAAAACTCGAACATAAAAATATGTAGGTGAGTACAGTCAAGTTCGTATGTTTTGTCCCGCGAGGTGTCATCGCAGGCCAACGAGCAACAAGGACACGTCAGATAATAAATAAAAACGAACAGTAATCTTTTTTTTAACCTTTTACGATAAAAACTAACACAGGCTGCGTGACGGGACAAAACATATTAACTTGATTGTACATAGGTATAAGCATGTTTTACAGTACTAATGCGGTGACAAATCAATTTAAAGATCACTTAGGTCATCTATACTATAATAACTAATTGAGCTGATAACAGAATTTATGTTTTGGGGTTCTATTCGATATGTTATTGGCTTAAACTTTATTTCGTTTGGTAGTTTATTAGAGTAAAGATGATACTGATAGGATTCATTAAATTTCCAGTTCAATAAGCGACAGAAACTTACACGCACAACCAATCCAATCGATAGCAAAAAAAAACAATTTATTCAAATCAAACATTACAATCGTTGAACGGTTTGATTAGCTTAACTTAACTTTTTATTTACTTACATTTTTTAGTTCTGTTCCCCCACTACGTCGTCGAGGTAATTTGCATGCAATTCAGAATGGCGAGATTTCATTACAATAGTAATCCAATAATTTAAGTAATTATATGAATGAATGTAGTTAGAACGAAACAGTTCACTTTTTTCAATGCTACCCAATCAGTTCCCCATTTAAATAAACTTGGGCCTTGGTTCAATTTAGTTACACCAGTGGTCACCTTACCATAGATACTCAAATCACTATCTATAATAATACAATTGATATAAAAACGACAACAGTTTGTGCAAAACGCGAGCTATCGACTGATATTTATACATATGTACATACGGGCCGCAATAAAAATATATCGGTGCTAGATGTTGCAATTAAAGTGGTCCGTGTATGTCGGCTATTAGTCAAAACGATTTTAACTTTGTTTAAAAAAAAAAGAAACACCAATAAAATAACCCGAGCAATACATTTCTATTTTAAAATTTTCCTCTAATTTTATCAAACCCAAAATTTTAATTTTAAGGAAATCCGCCGGAGTGAAAGCTGTGTTGCCAATCAAACGGTTAAATATAATCGAATCGACAAAATTAACATAGCAATTAATTATCTAAAAATCTAGTCTCGTTAATTGAACAGTATAGATGCAGAAAAAAATATGGGACACTAATAAAAATGACGATTAACAGGCAAACGCCTTAATGCATGCGCGGTACACCCACGTCTGTCCGTATGAAATTAAAACCGATAAAGTAACTATTGACTGAATTTACTTTCACTTTAATTCCGATGTTACGTAACAGCATCTACACAGGAAGCTATTGTGTTCCACTCTGCAGGAGGAACAATTAAATTTTAATAACTGTGCTCTATTAATTAGTGCTTAAAATATGCGGTTTCGTAGGTTCCCAAAAGTGTTTTACAACGGAATAAACGCGGAAATTTATTCGACTACGCGTTTGAAGTAAATTTCTCCGGTAAATTAATTAACGGCTTTTTGTCTGTTACCGATACAGTCCGAAGAGGTCCTCTTTGCCACTGTACCCGCGCGTGTTTAAATAAATTGCGATGCGCCTTCTCGTTGTAGTTCATCGATAACCGAAAGCGTTGGGCAGATGTAATTTACTTTTGACCTCAAAATTGTCGTCGCGGACGAGAAAAAAGCTTTCGTCGATTTACGGGCAAAATGGTTATCGCACCTATATTTGGGAAAATTTGATATTTACAAATAATATGTACCAATAACGAAACTTCGGACGGTAATTTTTCATTTAAATAATTTAGGCTTGTTTTTACAATCTCTAAGAAGCTGCTTACATAAGAACAAGTTTTTTTTATGATACAGGAAGTAGGTCAAAGCATTTTGATAAACCACTAAAGTAATATTCGTTTTTATTTAAAAGTTTATAAGCAACCGACTTACGTTTTGTTGTATTAGGTAGATACAACAAAAAGTGGAAATAATCGAAAACCATTAAGTACCAAATATTCGAAGAAAGTTGTTTTAAAGCCAATGCGAATTCCTTCAAAAATCTTAGGATTAAGAAGTCATAAACAGACAAAAGAACTGTTTTAAAAGTGAAACTTATTAAATCGCTCCGAATACGAAAAATAAATAAAATTTATAAGGAAACGCAACCAAATAAAGGTATAGGAGTGTGTGTACGACAAAATGGAATTACGACCATTTCCGAAGAAAGTAGGAGACTCGAACTAGCTACTGTGTCAGAACAGGTCTGCAGGCTGTTTAACTTACAGGTATTGCTTAAAGGAAAGTGAAATTATACTTCCTGTTTGCACTAAATAGCTTACAAGCCAGCAGTCAGCCATCGGCTCGGAGCGTAGTTGAACAATTTGCAAATCACGTTTGTTAAGATCAAAATAAAATTGAAACCAGTTTACGGGGACTTTTCGTCAACATTTTATTATTTCGCAGAAATAATTTTTAATTAAATCGTTAGTAGGTATATGAAAAATGTTTCGACAAAAAGAAAAACAAAAACTTTTAGGATGTTGCCATTTAATATCGAATATAAATTTTGATAATTATACCTTTAAGTGGTTTATGATGGCTAATTTAATATTGATTGCATATTTAACAAAAAAAAAATTTTAAAAAAAGTGGTTTCCTTTATGTATAGGTTTGATAATTGACGTGTTCCTTTACCTACACAATCATTTATCTATTGAAAATGTAAATAAGCGACAAACATTTTTCTAAACGTTTAAAAAGCGTTTATTACAAATATGTTTTTTAAGGTGGGGTACATATTAGTAATACCGAGTACCTTTAACAAATTAGGTACAACACAAACATACGGTTTAATATCCCGACGTTTTCGAATAAATAATTGAAGTTGTACGAGAAAGTTTAAGTGCAGCGAAATATGTACTTCCTTGTAAAAATGTAAGTTAATTTCGTTAACCGGTGGTTGTAGTTGTGACTGACGTAGTTGTGAATGAACTAATTTTATTTTTCAAGGTATGAAATATTGATCTTTTTGTTGTACCTATTATTTTCAAATAAAGTCACTATTTAAAAAAAAAAACCATCAGCTACTTCTTATTTTTTATAGACTTAACCTATATAAAATTACATAAATATATAGATCTTTAATCCTTTTTCTGAACGTAACCGATTTCTAACGCTGTAAACATTTGAAAAATCATATTTTTGCATATTAACGTGCGAAATATAGATAAATAAACATTACTTTTTAAATACATACTTGTAAATAGAATATATAGATAGAATTTATATAAAAATAGAAAAGAAAAATATAAAATAGAACATTAATTTAATGTCAAGAAGTCAGAAAATCCCAAAAGCATACTTCAAGTGCATAGTATCTGCGAGTAGGTACGTACCATAGTATCTTTTTTTTTGTACCTGGGGTCGATACACCAACTCGATCTTCTGTTCTGCGACCTTTAGGGCATATTGTACCGCCACGGTAAATATGTTTATAAAAGCACTCATATTCTTTCGAAAAAACAGTTAGGATTCTATAGTAATTTAAGAAGTAAATCAATTAATTTTAATAGGGGCAAGTTTAGTTTATTTTTCATCGAAATAAATTTAAATATTTTTTTACGATATTTTTAATTCCGTTTGGAGATCTCTATTTATATATGAGATAATAAATGATAACCCCTTTCACTTGGAAGGCCATACGTCATGGCCCGCATATAAATTTATTCCTGTTATCGTACACTAATTTTTACTACATTATGAAAGCAACAGATGAAAACGCACTGATTAATGAATTAAAATATAACTGTATCCTATATAACTAAGCATATCCAAGCGTATAAGCAATTCACGTCATCAGTAAAAACTTACTAGATTGTTTATTTGTAATTCGGTTTAAAATTTGGAATGTGACATATTCTACGGATGATTTACCTGCGCACATATTAGATGGTAAAACTGTCAAAATACGAGGTACGAAGCGACAGCACTGTGTGAAACGTCATCATCTAGCAACCTTTTATTGATGACGTGTCGCTTGTACGCTTGAATAGGCCATAGGTAATTATGTATTTATATATTATTAATGCTTGAGCCAATAAACTAAAATTCAATGCCTTTTAAAATTTTATATGCATACTATATATATCGGTGTATAAGCCAACCATTAAAAGTCAAAAAATTGACTTTAAAATAGGGGATCGGCTTATACGCCCGACCACTAATTTTCCGATTTTTTTTACTTGTGATCTTCTAATGTTATTTTCATAAATTTATTTGATATGCCTACTTATACGTCATTCACGATAGGTTGCAATGCACGTCGTGCATAAAAAGTTACTAAATTGTATATTTGTAACATTTCAGTTTAAAGTTTTGTGCATATGGCATATTCCACCGATGATTTACCTGCACACATATGACACGACAAAGAAAGACTACAACCTATTAAATGCTGTAAAAATACGAGGTTTTATTGATGACGTGGATTGGATTAACCTGTCGTGAATAACGTATAGGTATTTTTAAAGTGAATCACAAAAATCCACACCTACCAGACGAATATTTCACTACTCGCACTGAGATTCGAGGGTTAGGAAGGTTAAATTACAACATTAAAAGTGGAAGGGGCAAAATTACTTTTATTTTCCACTAACATAAGAGGCAAGACTTTGTTATCTTCTGGAAAGAGAAAACTGTCAGTTTACGACGACAATTGATTTTTTTTATATTTTCTCACCCTTATAAAGAGTATAACTAGAAAAGAGTTTAGGTATATTTTTCCTTTAAACGACGAAATTTGATAAAAACAACGGACATTTGAAATTACACGTTAACGAGAGATTTATGAAATTAAATTATCAACTTTAATGGAATAACACGGATTGCTTTGAAGTTTACCGCATCAGAAACTGCTTTGAAACCGTTTGGAAATTCCGCAAAGCAGAAATTTCAGTTTTTGCATTAAATATACTAATCTAGATGAACACTCATTTATCACCCACTTATTATAATTATTTTTTGACCTTTTGTCAAAACGTTATTTCAGATCAGTGCGGGTTTTAAATATTTCTTGCCGATATAACAATAATACATAATATAACAATAATTCATAAAGTTTCTGTTTAAGTTGCCCTTTGCGTGTAAATAACGATTTATTTTTATTGATCACTTTAACGATTTTTTTTACCTAAATAATCTTTATTTATTTCACTTTGTCACGTTTTTAAGCCTTAATTAATTACCAAGATAATGTATTCATTCTTCCAGCATCTCTATACCAAATATGTGCTATAAAACTGATAATGAAACTTTTTTTTAAATGTCTCAAAACCGCGATTATTAAAAATTTCTAATATCGAACAAAGATGTTTAGCGTATAACCGTTTTTGACGCATCTCGCTTTTGATCGAGCAGCTGAACTATCTACTTATTGCTATTAAAGTTAAATTAGGTTTTTAGTTCTGAACCAACAAAAAACAGAACCGATTTTGATAAACCTTATTTTAAAATGTTTGTTATACTACATTATTTGAAATTGACGCACTCGAGTATTTGTATTCTTTAAACAATTTATTACAACAAAATACGGGTTGGCGAGGAAGTGGTAAAAAATGTGGTAAAGTTTCTATAAATGTTTTAGCTACAGCGCTTACATATTGAGATATTCGCCCGTAAGTTGAAAAGTAAAATCAATTTTTTTAAATGATTAGTTTTCGTTGAAATTTAATAATTTTTGGTACACATACGTAATAAATAAAGGTCTTTAAAATGACGTAATAAATATTATAAGAATCAGAGTGCACTACCTCTAATCATTCGAACTTCGACATTTTTCAGAGGTTTGAGTTTTTAAATTTTTAAGGTTATTTTCGGATTTTCCAGACATTTCAGGAGAAAAAGCTGCTCTTGTTTAATTTCAATAAAATGAACCATATTCGTGCATTGAGCGCGTCAACCGGAATGTTTCCGATTTCAAATAAAGTGGTATAACAAATATTTAAAAAAAGTTTCATCAAAATCGGTTCTGTTCTTGAGATGGGTTCCGAAGTTTTCGGCTTTATTTACTCGACTAACTATTATGTGGAAGATCTCATAATATTTATGAACTTGATTTAAGCGTAAGGAGATATACATATCTATACTTATCTTCTTCTCGTTGTTATTTTGATCCCCTTCGAGTTCATCGTTAACTTACTCGTCAGCATCATTTTCTTCTACTTCGCTTCATACTTCAAACCTTTCCAGATCGCTTATATTAAATTTACAACATAATCGGCATTTTATGAAATATTACAGAAACGCCGTTTGGTCGGAAAAATAAACTTAAATTCAATGAAAAAGAACAGAACAGCAATATTATCGTAATGTTTTTTTAAGAATTAGAACAGCTTCAGTCGAGCGATGCATTTGCATCCAATTTTTCCACTAAACTACTTTTAGAAGTTTGGTCACGGTAACAGCACCGGCGCCTAACAGGAGGCAGAGCTTTAAATAAAGATTTTACGCAAGTCAATTTGATGGAAAGAATTGGAAAAGCGTTAACTGATAGATTTCAGATTATAAAATTAGTACTAGTTTAATCTGACTTGATTATAGCGATAATCTATCCATAAATCTGTATTTTTTAAATTTTAAAATTAACTATAACGTTTAGGTGTTTACAAAACAAGGCAGTTATCACTTAAATTTTCACAAATAAAAAAAATGTCACCGGAATTTGAAATCGTGAGGTTATGACGAAGCTTTAAAATACCTGCGTCATTCTATAGCTAGACTTTCTAGTGCTTATTGAAGTTGTAGCCAACTTCAGATTAGAAATAAATATATCAAATTTATTACCACAATTTACCATCATTATAATTGCGTTCTTTAAGAGACGATTAATAAATCATTTGACGTTTTTTATTTTTAATGCGACAATATTGCATCTTGTACGAATTAGCAAATTTTAACCAACTCTCGTTTTTTTTTTAATATCTAAATATTGCGTACTATCGATTGTTACTTTCATGGATCAGACTTGAGCTTAAGAACTAATATTGGCAATAAAAACATATCATTCGTGTTTATAAACTACAAATTACTTAATATTAATTATAAATAACACGAAACCAGTTTATTTTTAGTTTTTTTTCTTACAAAATCATGACGAATTTATTCATTTAATGAAAAACTAGATCGATTTCACCTGTTAACTACAACAAGAAGCCCGTAACAATATATTTTTTTTAATTCAGACGATGTGTTGAGCACGTTTTCTTTATTTGTGGTCTTGGTTGTTAATACAATACGTTTCGCGGTTCCCTTATAGTAATAATCGGGACGTTTTATTAACGATAATTTCTTTAAATTCAATAAATTAATTTAACTATTTACAAAGTATTTGTCACATTTTTCTACTTTTCAACTTCACGTATTTGTTTCTATGTTGAATAAAACAAAATGTTTATCTTTATAATATTTAATTTATTCATACATATACCTAATATATAAATACACCTATTTTAATATTCTGTGTTTGTTTGAAAATATTCATTAAAACTGCGAGAGTTAATCTCGTAAAATTAACAATTTCTTGTTTAAATCTATAGGTACTTTGAGATGCTTAAAAATTAAGAACGATTCAAAGTAATTGTTATAAGTTAACCTTGACCTAAACATGCGTTCAAGGATTATTTTTTACTTAGATGCCCCTTTCCTTTTGTTAAAAAATATTAATAAAAAATCGTTAAATTTATTAAAGAAACAGCCTTCCGATTTTTTACGTTAGATACTGATACACTCTAAATTTGAAATATATATGTAAATGTCCAAATTATAAAATATAGACACCGAAATAGCAGTTGGCCTTGATTTTGAGACACCCAAGACAATTTAAATAACTAAACACGTGCAAATACAAATGTAACATCGCTTCAACAATTATTCGTTTAACTTAGCGACAAGTATAAATACTTAAACATATAGCAATTAAAAATTGATAAGTTATTAAAAGTACACAAATTGCGATCCAAACTAGTCGATCAACTATTAACAATTAAACCGGTAAAAAATTTTAACTAATGAGTTTTGACGTGCCAAGGATTTTCGCTACGTATGGCTTAATTACCAGGTGAAAAAACTAGCTGGGGTATCCGGTGTTCAAAGACGCTTCTCGAAATTTCCTGGAACGATGAATATAGTGTTGAGATATCGAATTTGAGTACATAAATATTTTTGACAGTCCCATTTAAATTTAGATTTTGCTATTACATATCGGTAAGCTCGAATTCATAAACAAGTTATTCTTATAAGAAGGTATTGCAGTTCACATTCATGATTGTTGTATGTTTTCAGCAATGTTTATAAACAAAATAACAAATGAACACTAAATTTTGTAGTAAAAGCTGTGACCTTATTTATAAAGAACTTTATCGTTAAAAATAAGTACCTATAAAAAATAAGAGCTTAGTAGTGACTATTAAACCTCTTGTTCTTTACATGGTTTAAATTCAAAAGGCTCAAATTCATACTCAAATAACTTTAATTTGCTAATAAAACGTCCTTCTAGACCGGCCAATAACTTTTTCCAATTATATTGTTCAAATTGTACCTAATGTTCGCATCTCATCCTGAATACTTAAGTAGTCAGTTTAGATTTATGTAAACAATATGTAAATAAACGGACAACTCGAGGAAATAGACCAAAATGTAAATTTGTAACTTCTAAATTTGACTATGTCAAAAAAAAATTTATTGTTTACTTACGTTTGCCAACAATTTCCGTCTTATGTTAGTTTTATAGAACAATAAAATATGTCACCGAAATATCTTGTATTTTACTAGCGACCTTTATGTACGTATTTATTACAATATGGTTCCCAATAGTGCGTTAGTAAATAACAAAATTTATCGCTTAATTATCTATTTTCGTTAGATACTTCAAATTTACATTCCAATAAATACATAAAAATCGTTACCTCCGCATCTTTATAGTCCAATAAAACAGATTCTACAAGGAAACAAAATTGTCATGCGCAACTTTGATTAAACGAGATAGTCGTTTAAGCACCAAAAATGCTTCGCTAAAATCTTAAACAGTCGAATAAATTAGCGATATAAATCACTAATTAGCTATTTAAAACTATAAATTCTTTTAGTTATATTTGAAACTTCCCGCCGCTAATTAATAGTCGGTTGTGATTCACGTTCTCGGCGATTTGAATCAGCGGTCGTGAGCGAACCTCTCGCGGATTTATACGACGCACGTTGAAAATGAATTTTCGGACTTTTTACAGCGTTTCTAATTTTAAAGAAGAATCTATCGAAAAGTCAGACCAAACAAACCTATCGGTAACGGCGAAATGAACTTTTTTTATTGTTAAACCTATAGTTGAATTGTGGAACGGTTTTGGTAACTATTGCCATTAACATAATATTTTCTTTTTCGGGAAAATTACACCACTCTGATATCTTTACAGAACATACTTATGTAATTTAAGTTTCTTGACTAACTATTCTCAATTTTTTTTTTTAACGCGTTGCAATTTTTTTTTACTACACACGACCCGATAGTTTATTTTATAAGGTTGGATAATGAAAGTTTATAGAAAAATTATCGAATTGATGCCTATTTGTCGCTTAATACATTGTATAACGCATTAATCTATCATAAAAACTAACTATTAACTGAAGAAATCGAGAATGCCGAGTCGTAATGAATGGTTTTAATAAAACGAAACTCTACTAAATAGCGCTTTTCCATGTCAATGGGCGCATTCAGTCGGACTCATCGCTGAAACAGCGGTACGTTATAGTAAGCCGATTGCGGCTGAAGGACCTTAAGCTGTTGCGATCAACACGTGGCACAACTGATGCAATACGTCAACTATAATAATGAAATAAAAAGCTCAACTAAACAGCGGTTCAATTGAACCGCTAAGGCAACGCTTTCCCGGTTGAATGCGCCCATTGACTAGAACGTAAAAGATTCATTAAATGGCCACGTAGGTCGCCGAATTTAAATCCAATTGATTTTTTCTGTGATTCATTTGGAAATGCAAGTTTACAAAGAGAAACCCGCAATTTTCAAAGGTTAAAAGCTAGAATCAGATAGAAAATACAAATCACACTGGCAAAACACCGACTGCAATAGTCGTTATTACACAATTTTTGTAACAGATTTGCGGCGTCGTCGGGTCGCGGTTCAATTTCAGTACCTAATTACCTAATTTAAAACTATCGTCATTTAAACCCTACTTAGGGCCGGTTTTACAATTATAAGATATACGTTAGATAAGCTAGTCCTGGAATAACTTTCATGAAAGTCATTGTGTCAAGAAACGTTTCCACAACAGTTATTCCAGGAATAACAGGAATAACACAATAATATTTTACAGTATAAATCATGTTTGTAAAACCGCGCCTTAAAAACATAAATAAAAAGTATTGCCTGATTACCATAGAAACATATTAGAGAACAAGCAGTCAGTTTTAAGCTAATAGCAAAGTAAAATTAGATTTTAACTCTAAAAAAATATTAACAAGCTAGATTTTTATGTGGACCTATACTTTTACGTTTTGAATTAAACCTCAAAAGTCCGCTTCGATAGCGTGTTCGCAAAAATTGTTAGAGCAGGCGAAAAAAAGGTAAAATTCAGTTTTTTTGCAATGATTTTGGAAACTATCGATTTTTCAAGGAAAAGGTTAGCATCAAAATTGTAGCTCGTAAAATTTGCAACAAAAAAGGTCCTTAGACTTTTTTCGTATAACTAATCGATTTGAATAAAAAGTGTGATAAATGGAGCAATATCTGTTTTAAATAATACAGTGATATAATATCAATAAAAATATGCCTTGACGGATCTGAAGCAAACTTGATACATACTTATTCCCATCATCATTCAGTTTAAAATATTAGCAGGGTTGCAATTCGTAAAAAAATCAAAAAAAATTCTCATAGTAAGTGGATGTGTTATTGATATATTATAGTATTATTTAAACTACCGACATTGTCACTTTGTCGCACATTTTACTCGAAACCATTAGTTTATACAAAAAAAAATCAAAGGACCTTTTTTATAGTAAATTTTACGAGCTGCCATTTTAATAATAACTTTTTCCTCGAAAAATTGATAGTTTCGTAAATTATTGCACAAAACTGAATTGTACCTGCTTGAGTCTCCTATAACAATTTTTACGGACGTGCTATCGAAATAAAACAAAAAAATAGGTCTACACAAAAATCTACCTTCTTAATAATTTTTTTTGAATTTTTCCCTTTTATGGTTTAATTTTACCAGGCTATAACGATTTACTTATAGATTGGTAATTTTATCTGTTTAACCATTTTATCAATTAAATCAAAAGCCTATTTGTTTGAGCCTATTGTGATTAAATAAATAGAAATTAGTAATTCAACCAGATTATTGACGCAAACACTGTTACTGACAGTGATATGCAATACCTATTTATCAAAATAAGTGGAAAATTGTAATGCCTGCCCCGAATTATTTTCGTTTTACTTAACGATTCGAGTTAAATTAAGATGTCAAAACACTTGTATGAATTACAAGGATCGGTTGAAACAATGGGGCGCTAGCGCATAAAAAATACTATTCGAATACACAAGTTATGTTTAACTATGAACAAGAAAACGTTCAGAAAAATATAAAAAAAACAGAATGACTACATAATCGTCAAAATTCTGCCCATTCGTTTTTAAAAAAAGTTTGTGTACCTACTCACGCGGTCGCCCGCAAGGCAATTTTGCTGCATGACTGACAACGAAGGTTAAGCGCGACGTAAATATTGACTGCTCAAATTGAAAAACGGCCAATTCGAAAAAGTTACACATTTATTTTGAAAGTTAAATAATACGTACTTGCATCGAGCGACGACGCGACGGTAAAAAAAATGCGTTTAACCACAAAACGGAAGTTGCTGAAACTCACCTGAAAAACAAAAGAAAAACGTATCAACAAACGTTACACGGCTGAAATAAAATTGCAATTGAAGAAAATTTCATGTACTTTCACTTCGTTTTGGTTTAACTCTAATTAAATACGTATAAACAAAATATTTTGTTAAATCTGCGCAAAGAAATTTAAGAATCATTTCTATAATAATCATGACAAAGTAAGTGAAAGCGCGCCGCCGACTCTTTTGTAATAATAATATTTAACGGCGATAATTTGGGAACATGCCATTCGTAGATATAAGCAAGTAAAACTTATTTTTGCCGATTTAATTAAGAAATAATTATCGAAATGTCGCTTTACGAATAGCGCAACCTATCTACTAGACGGTCCTGGAACTAAAATCGGAATTTAGTAATTAACCGTAATGGCCATTTAAAAGATAAATTTTTCATCGCGCGCGTAATAAAGCTCTCAAGTCGTTTTATATTCAAGTCGATTATTCATAGCCAGAACAAAGCGTGTAATGGGGTTTTTGAGAGTTCCGAACGGATTAGTTTTGTGATATGTTTTACATAATGCGTTCGACATGCTTCATTCATATTTCGCGTCTCGTTTTACATTCATAGTTCGGACGATAAGTAATTTATGGGGGGGGATGTGAGGGGGGGGGGCGTTCTTAATTTACGAGGCTCGTCTAAAAAGTAGTAGCTGTCAAGTAAAAATATTTGATATATAAGTGTTTGCGAGGAATGCTTGACGAAGATAAATTCAACGCAAGTTTCGATTAAATTTTAATCGTTGCCGAAAATTTCACACTTGATCGTTAATATCTAAAATACGCGAATAAATTTAAAAAATTAGGAGGTCGATCTGGTCGAATACAAGAAAATGTTAATAATTTTCCTTAAAATTTATTTTATAAATGCATGGCTGCCCGCGTTTTAAAGCGATTCATAACTTTCCTCGTTAGATTTAATTAATTCAACAGTTTTTCGACATCCTTGATGTAAAATTCGCATTAAATGTCACTTTTATGTCTTTATTATTAGTTTATGTTCGGTGCTCGATATGTTAAATTTGCATAAATTACGATTGTTATTGTGTTACTTCATGGGAGTCGTAAATAATAAAATCGGTAGGTATATTGGATTGTTCGCATTATATACGTATACGTGCAACGGTTATCTTAATTCTTATTCATAAGTAAAGTTTATTCTATTTACTACGCAATCAATTATAATTTTATAGGCATCGCGAGACTAGTTTTCTGCGTTATAAGATATCAATCAAACCGAACATAAGATTCCAAATATGTATAGGTACAGCAGATACTAAATATGTTAAGACATAAACTGCAGGAAGGGTATGTATATATGCAAACGTTATATTGATGGAATTGAAAAGTATGAACTTGTTAATTTTTAATTCAAGCAGGTGTAACTGTAACTGTACAACAGTCTCGTGTACCGTTTCGCATTCAGCAAAAACTCCTAAAGCCATATTGGTAATTATAAAATTTAATGGATACTGCATACAAAAAATAGTTCATTAGAGACCACAGTACACTAAACACTGCGTAGCATGTAAGTGCATACCTAATGTTGTATTTTATATAGGAGCGCATCAGATATTATAATATGTAGGTACTTATATTTGCAATAATTTTTTTCTGAAAAGCTTAATTTCGACTAACCACAATTTTTAAAATAATAACTTATTTTGACATTATTAAAAAATCAACATTTTCCAACTGAATTCAATGTTGTTTCACTCAAAACTCACACTCAACTTTACTCTTTGTTAATTTTATTTATGCAAGTATAATAATAATCTCCATTTAAAATCTATTTAATTCTTGCTTGGGAGTCCTATCGTGTTTATATTTGTTTATAACTCGACACCAATCGATGGTATATGTTACTGCAACGAAATGTTAACATCATCAACATCGACAACATGCGATACCGTTTCGTCTTTGGATAAACGTCACCCTTGGCCGTTTTTATGCTCCACCGTATCTTTCATCCACTGTATTACGGCAGTTTTGTCGAACGTTTTTCCAGCGTGTTCGAGATCTTTCACGCGATCTTTTCCCTGTGAATACGGCCTCCGCTCTGTCACCTTTCTGCACCATCCATCGTCCTGACTTCTTATCAGATGTCCAGGCCACTGCCACTTTAGTTTGACGATAGTACGCGTTACCGCGTCTTCCACTTTATTCTAATCCTTAGTTTTCCTATTTTGTAATTTTAACTCCATGACCTTTCGACATGTTTTTATGTTACTTTTAGCTTTTCTAAATTCGTTTGCAAATTTGAAGTTCTAACATTGCAATATAAATAATTCACACTGAATTATTCTAAACTATTACATGTATAACAATGTATGACATTTTAACCAAAAGTTTGACTAAATATGGTAGATATTCACATCGCTGTCGCAATAAAATTGTAGACGCCACAATAAAAATGAACTACGTATACGGCAATAAAGCTTATTTATACTCGAGAATTTCTATAGAAATTATTAGATTGTAAACTCGGTAGCCACATTATATTAGATTATAAAATACAAACATTGTGTATCTAGGTGTATTAAAAATAATTTTTTTTAAAACAAAATCCATCGTAGATAATACGATTACATTTTAAATTTTATGCAACATTTTTTCTTCGACTGTTCGATTAATCGATTAGGTACTTAATAAACTAATGAAGAAATATTTAACCGAATAAACGGAGCGCAATGTTAAACGTTCTCCAAACGGTAAAGTATAGGCCGTTCAAATTTTATTTCGATGCACGTTATCGCTACAAAGTTAATAGATGATGCTTTTTCGCATTGTGGTGACACCTCGTATGTTTACAGTAATAATGGTAGTCTATCTTTGTCATGTACCGCGTGCGCAGGTAAATCGTCGTTAACAGTTCAATTTTGAGTACTTTATGAAGTGCATCGGAATAAACTTTGAATCGCCTATACCTTATCGTATTTTTAAAACCGTCGATAGGTACGTGATCTGCCGACAAAAAGATATTCCAGCGTAGACGAGGTCCGACAAAATCGGAACATACGGATAAAGCTTTACATAGAATTATGTAAAATTCTTAAAAGGTTTATTCCTAGACCTATACAAAATATAATGGATGTCACGTGTAAATTCTATTGCTTAACTTTATTTAATAGATACGTTCATGTAACACCACGCAACAATAAAAACTAAAACATTATGACTAAAGGATAATCATTAGAAATTCAGATAGTCCGGATATTATGAATTAAGTGCCCGAACGTCCGTTTATTTCGATATTACAAAAATTAACTAGCTATCCGTTTATTTAATTATGAACTAATTATACCGTAACGATTAAAAACTGTTACGTATTCGCAGTACGTACCTAAAGGAAAAAATTGAATTTTCGCGATTTAATATCTACACTAATTCGTTTAAGTCGACAAAACATTCTCCAACAATTTAAATTTAACACGTTACTCGCCGTTACACATTAACTCGGTTTTGGCTGTTCTAATTTAACTTCGTTTTTTATTGGTGTCAAATTCGGATGGAATACTAAAAACGATGGTTTTTTAATCTTATAATAATTTTTTTTAGTACTAAATATTGTTTCCAAACCCTATCGAATAATTGAGGCCGAGAATACAAGCGCTGACCCACGATTAGTACCCGGATGGGAAACCAGAAAACCCCGCATATCGATGCCCTTTCATTAAAGTGTATCTGGCTGTAGAGCCAATTGTCTAATGCGAATAAAAGAATATATTAAAATAATGCCAAAAATTACTCGTTTCACCCAAACAGGGAAAACTCGAAAACTTATAGATATTGTCTCGAGTTTTAAAACGACCAACTTTTCGCTAAAATTGTTAGAAAAAAAAGCACAAGCAGCTTCGTTTTTATTCTTGGAAAACAACTTACAACTTATTTAATGAGCAGTGATACTAAAATAATTATGTAAATGAAGTGGAAAATACAGCAATTACCTTCAATTACGTAACTGTAAAATCAGACAGTTTTGAAAAATTAGCGGTTGTTAAATCGAGAGATGTTAGTTTCCGAAAAAACAAAATTGAAATCCTGTTAGAGATATTTTACAAGTAGGCGATGTATACTACAAAATATCTCAATTACCTATATGTAGTTAAACTGTAAGAAACGGAACATCAAAACAGATACCAAAAAATAAGATAGGTAGTGAAGATTTCGAGAAAATACAAAGAAAGAACATTAATTTAATACGGGCATTATAAAATAGACTGTTAAAATAACCACAAACTGCAGACTAAGAATACATTAAAGGATTTGGCATTGTTACAACAACATTGTTACATTGTAACAAAGGACAGATTGACTATAATTCAAAGACCGCTTTTCGACTCGATTTTAATCAATAGTCTTGTATTCCGTAACTTGTCTCACAATCAGAAATCTATCTTTTTCCATTAGTATATGGTGTTACAAATAAAAATGTCTTCTCGTGAAGTTTATTATATGCTTTACTAAGTGCACTTTTATAGTTAAAATGTGTTCTGCATAAATTCAATAATTTGATTGCGTCTGTTTCATTTATTTTCTATGCGCAAGCAGACAGTTTGGAAGGTCCTTTTTATTTCTAACACGTTTTAAATGAATCCGCGGATCCCATTCGATTATCTGTACCTACTTAATTTCCTTTCCAATAAGTTTCCGATACAATTAAAATGATGCATAGGTAATTAATTGAAACCTGATTTCATTTCCTCCGAAACCGGAAACGACAGAGAAGTTCGAATTCGCGCGTTAATAAGAAAACGACGCGAACGTACCTATTTACCATATTCGTTGAGTTTTAAAAAATGGTAATCGCGATTCGAAAAGTGAAACGTTCTTCCAAATAATCGCTTAAAATAACGTATTCGTATCGGAAAGCTTTTGATGTAATGTTTAGATACTACACGGACATGACGCTATTGCAACTTTTATTAATCGTTTTTTTTTTACGTTTTACTATTACTACGTGATTAAATAACGAATGGTAAGTTGTTTCAGTGCCGCATCAGATATTGAATTTTTAATAAGAAATCCGTTTCTCAAAATCTGTCAACTAACATAAAATTGCAAAATTTAAATTAATGAAATCGCATAAACTAAATATAAATATGCAAAATATGTTTTTATATCCCCCTATAAATTACGTGGGTAATCGGCACGCAAGTGTCCTGCGAAATTTAACGTAAAACAAAATAAGTATACGTAATAATAAAAAAGATGTCGCACGCGAATTTCATTTCAAAGTTAACGGCGATTAACTTATTCAGAAAGAATCATCGAGAATAGGAAATGTTTGTTACTTTCATTTTCACTACGGCTAGACTGGTTCAGTGGGACGATGTTACTTTTCTATGCCAGTGTGCAATGAAAGTAAAAATACCATTACAGCGATTGCATGCAATAAGCGATAATTTTAATGTTGTACCTATTTATAACATAAAAAATTGACGTCAAAATGTAATTTTAGACGATTTTCCTAATTGAACATATTGTTATCTTTTTTTGCAGTTGAAACTAATTCTGTTTTTCCGAATCGCCAATATTTAAAGTAATTTTGACAATGCTAAAACTACGTTAATTGACGATGAGATGCAAGAAGGCCTAATTTTGCTTGCTAAAAAAAAACGAAAAACGGCCGCCTTAAATTAAATTTAAAAACATGATTTTCGAAAGCATCGTCCAATCTGTTATGTATATATCTTTATTTTCTGACCGAATTTTTTGATTCAAGTCGACTCGAGTGCTTATTCAATTTTTACAGTGCAAAAATTCAAAATTTATTTTAAGAGGTTTAATGTACCTATACAAAAACTAGTTATTTTGAAATTGAAAGAATAATTTCCGATCGCCTCGAGAATTTGTTTGGAACCACCCTGTACATATTTAACAATTCGATCCCAGTTTGGTAAATAAATATAAATAAACATTACCAAACATGAACTGTAATTTTAGGAAAACGACGGCTCTAATCCATAATTACAACCAAATATCATAGTTTAAATAACATCCTTTCAAAAGAATTCCATATTAATTTATAGGTAATAGTTGTCTATTAAATAAGAACTAGGTACTGATAATCACAATACACGGTAAACTTCCCATTATTTAAAGTAGGTATTATCGTAAACAATACAAAGTAGAAGTAAATCTGATTAAAATCAATTTGCATATATACATCATAAAACTACTTTCCTTTCGCTATTACATAAACTTCCTGTAGTAATCCTGACCTACTGGGACAAAATGGACAAACAAAAAATTAATTTATACACTCCAACTACAGACGAATTCAATCACGAGTGAATCAAAGAGAAAGTGCAGCGCGGTCATTTTTCCGCACGCGAAAGGCGTCACAATCGAACGCATAGCCAAGATGCCAGTGAAGTAACTATTACGCAATTAACTTTCGGTAAATAACCGGCACGTGAGTGTTCAAAAATTTTATTCGATTTTCGACTTTTTTCCTCAAAAATTCGGTCAGATTTCGTGTTCCGGTTGTTTGGGCCTGATTGCGGTTATTTACCGGTCGGAATGATTATACACCTACCTACCTACCTACAAATTTAAAACGTTAAACCGATTCAGCAAGGTGGCGAGCACGAAGTGAAAGTTGTTACAGAAAAAAAATTGCACGGGTGTAATAAATTAGTTTGGACTTTTATTAATGAAATTCATAAATCATCTACAAGCCGATACGATCGGTGGTACCTACATTACAATCGGACTGTTTAAAAAAACCTGCGCGCCTGAAACAAAACGTTGCGTTAAGCGCCGACACTTTCGCCCGTCTTTGTCGCGTGCACCTACATTTTGAAAATGATGCAGAGTGGTCGAAAATTTAAAAATAGAGAAATACGGGGCGTTTCAAAATGTTTGGCTTTGTTGGTCTCTGTTAGCCAATTCGAAATTTAAGACAATACGTTGATATCAAGGTGTATAATTTATTTTTTTTGTTTTTGTTTTGGCTTTGAACGTGGTTCATTAGTCACAAATTATTGTATTAATATATATATTTTTTTTAATACAGCGAAATCAAATTAAATTTTTCCTTCGGAACCCACAAGAACAGCACCGATTTTGATGACTTTAACTAACAAGGAAGGTTACCCAAAGGGTACACACCGATTTTGATGAAAATTTTATCGTAGTAACTACTATCCAATAGATGATGTTTGGTGAAAAAATTAGCTGCCATAAAGACTTTATTTACGTTTTATTCAATAAAGTTTTAAAATTGTGATTTTCAAATTCAAAAGACTGTTATCAGAACGGTTTTAGATATAGGTTTAAAATCCGTAACATTTCAATTTAAAGTTATGTTTTGTACATTTTTGAATAAAAAAAAATTTTTTCACGCGTAGTTTTTAAGCACGACCGCCATCTTGAATTTTTTTAAATGTAAACCTGAGTTATATGACATATCATTAGAAAGCTTATTTTTTTCTCTATTTAATCATCTAAAAGTTGTATGACATTACATAAAGAAAAATTGAGATAAAATAGAAAAACGTTTTTCATATATCTACACTCAAAAAATTATTGCACATAATATCAATGAACACCAGTTATTGACTTTTTTATCATTGATACAATGAAAAGTTCATTAATACTACTAATAGATGTTCATTTTTTAATTTCCATGTTCGTAGTCCCAATGTTATTATGTTCATTAGAAACTGATGAACATATTTCATAACTTAATGGATATCTTGATTGCTTCGGCGACTCTTTTTCATTAATCCAATCATTACTTGATTGTATCTACGAATTTCTACATTAACATCATAACTTAAAATTTATGAATTTAAAACATCATATTAATGTAAGGTCGTTTTGAAATAATAACTACATTTATTGTATCTATGACTAAGTTCGCTAATATACAATATAAATACAGTTGATTATGTATTTTTTTAATTCTATATATAGAATAATCTAGGAATATTAACGGCTTCGCAGAAACAGGATAAATTCAAGATAGTGCAGTTTGAAAACTCAAATTAAATAATTGCAAAAAAAAATTATCACGACGTTTACATTAATATTTATATTAGAACTGGTATAGAAAAATATTTCTAAAAACGGTTTGTGTTTGTTATTACATATCAAATTCCAGAGAAACGTGTACAAATCGATTTTTTTCACCGGAAAAATCGATTTGTATTTCCTACAATCGACAACATTGAACAATAAAAAACTAATAATCAAATTTTCTATGTAGGTATATTTGAGCGATAATTAATTGAAACATTACAAAAAATAAATTTGCTATAGAAACAATATACATAAGCATTGTCCTATTCACAATGTGAAATAGTAACTCTACTGTTTTAATAGGAATAGAAGTGTACATTGTAACAATACAAGAATATTCCTTTATTTAATGAACACATTCATCGATACAATAAACAAAGTTTGCATTTCAGTGGAATAATTTATTGAATTTATGTAAGAATATTGATAAAACTAATAAACACAGCTATTATCACTATAAATCAAATTCATATTATCTATGTATTAATTTATTAAAACAAAGAAAGCTTGTTCATTGGAGCAGTCAAATTATTCATTAACGTAATGAACTGCATTCGATGTAGCAATGTATAAGGTCATTATACCAATAAACGTTCATTGGGTAATGGTTTCGAATATCAAGTAATCTTTGGACATACGTTGTAATGATGAAATCGTACTTCGGACGAAAATTAATGAACGCCAGTTCTTAATATAATGATTTTTTTATTGTATTTACGTACTTTTTTGGTTGAGTGTACCTATTCTTTCGGCTATTATAATACACGCTGATTTTGTTACACATTTTATCATAATAACCACTACTTATTGTTGCAAGATTATGTTTCCGAAACATCCTTGAGTAGATTAGTAGAATTGCTTTTGCCATTATTTATAAGTAGTTTTACATGAAAGTGGAAGTTGTTTCGGACCAAAAATAACACAACACTTGTTCCAAGCTCCAAACATTTATGTTACAGTATCAGCATCGGAGAAATTGACAAAACGTCATTTAAAAACTTGGTTTGAAGAAATCTTTCGATTTTGCTCGAAAATTTTCTGACAGAGTCCTAATAAACAGACCTGATATCGTTTTGCAACACTGAAATAATATCCTCAAACTACAATCGTTTGTTCATAATCAATTCTTACACTACGTTATAAACATTTTATTAAATATGCATGGTCGAAAGCGGGATATCTAAATAATAAACTATCTCCTCGTAAAACTCCTGCGAAATTTGTTTTTTAGTTACAGAACGGGGACTGTTTAGGTGATAATATTCACAATCAGTATTTAATATTTGCTCATGGTGCAAACGCCCTTTATGTTTTACTCATTTTTATATTAATCATCATCATTGTACCAATTTTGTCATATAAAAAATAAATGGAAATTTTTAGCAGCTAATTTTTTCACCAAACATGATCTTTTTGGTGGTGGTTATTATGATAAAATGTGTAACAAAATCGGTGTGTGCGATTTAGCTATAGTTTCCTTTAATAATATTTTGTTAATGTAATGCTTCCGGTATTTTAAAGTACAATATATAGCTTATCCAAACCTATACGATGTTCATGTCATCAATACAAGATTACTAGATGATGACGTTTCACACAGTGCTGACACTGGGACCCGCTGACACTTCTGTCAGTTCTAATAAATTGTAGTCTTTCTTTATGCCACCTAATATGTGCGCAAGTAAATTATCTATAGAATATGATGACGTGAACATCATACAGGTTTGGATAAGCTGTACATATATAGTAAATATACGAAAAACGATTTTTTTATTTTATCTCAATTTTTCCTTATGCAATCTCATACAACTTTTAGATGGTTAAATAGAGAAAAAAATAAGCTTTCTAATGATATGTCACATAACTCATGTTTACAAATGTAAACAAAAAAAATAAAAAAATCAAGATGGCGGCCGTGCTCAAAAACTACGCGTGAAAAAAAAATTTTTTATTCGAAAATGTACAAAACAACTTCAAATTGAAATGATACAGATTTCAAACCTATAAACCTTCAAATCGTTCTGATAACAATGCTTTGAATTTGAAAATCACAATTTTTAAAACTTTATTGAATAAAACATAAATAAAATCTTTATGGCAGCTAATTTTTTCACCAAACATCATCTATTGGGTAGCAGTTACTATGATAAAATTTTCATCAAAATCGATGTGTACCCTTTGGGTAACCTTCCTTGTAAGAAGACTAAGACTAGAGACGAAGACGTAAGACTATACTAAAAATTATAAAATAAAGTTATTTGAAAAAGTTGATTTTACTTTTCACCTTTTGGGGTGAATATCGTAACAGGGAAGCGCTGTAGGAAAAACATTTATGGGAACTTGTAGCATTATTTTGACATGCCTTATATGGTTCCGAGAGAGGTTTCACTGTTTCTTAGACACGGCGCTCTCCTGTTGAGGCATTCATTCCTAAAGTTGAAAAGTCAAATCAATTTTTTTAAATGTCATTTAATAATTTTTAGCATTATAATAAATGAACGTAGGTATTAAAAATTGTGTAATAGATTTTTTGATATCAGCTTAAAAGAGCCGAAACGTACTACCCCTAATTTTTCTAACCTAGATATTTTTCAGAGGTTTAAAATTTTAAATTTTTAAGGTCACTTTCGAATTTCCCAGACTTTTTAGCGTAAAAAGGCACTTTTATTTATTTTCGATCAAATATACTTTGGGGGCAAATATCTCAACAGAGAAGCGCCGCAGAACAAACATTAATAGGAACTTGGCATTATTTCGAAACGGTTTATAAGTTGCCAAGAGATTTTTTACCATTTCCTGTAACCTAACATAACGTTTTCTGAGACCCCGTATTTTATTGCAATAATTAAAAAAAAATACATTAAATATGTACTTGAGTGCGCCAACTGAAATGTTTCTGATTTCAAATACTGTAGTATAACAAACTTTTTTTTTTAAATTCATCAAAATCGGTTTCGTTCTTTCATCCACGGTTGCAGTGGGATTCGAACCCGCAAAACACAAAAGCAAATCGTTTAAATTATACTTCGACAATCCAAAATATTAAATTAATTGAAAAAAAAAGATAAAAACTGCATATTTAAAAATGAAGATGTATAACAAAATACTATGTAATGTATAATATACATATTCTGACTTTGTTTGACTAGTAAACTTGATTGGTATCAGTTTCATCGACTGGAAAAATAGGCCTAAATTTTCCATGCTGTTTATGGTTAGGATTAGATTAGGTTAGATTAGTTAGGTTTTTATAAATTCTTACAACTGTTGATTTAATGGAATCTCTGAAATTAACTAAATTCCTGTCTTACAATAATTAATTAATATGTTTACCAGAACATTTTCGATCGCCTTTACAATGATTGCTCTCAATGAAGTTGAGAATTCAAGCAGATCAGAATACATTTGAAGAACTAGTTCAAATATACGCTGACGAAAAATCGTATTTTTAAGATCTAATTCAATTTATTAAACATTTACATTGATAAGTAATTACATAATACGTATTAGTTATTCATAAGCAGTGGTTTGTTCATTTTTGTTCCTCCACTGGGAACATTTATAAAATGATAACGACCAACTCTACTCCACTACGACGCCACTTTCCACATTTTCTCTTAATGAAAATTTTTTGTCGAAGCGACTTCCCGACCTAAATTACAAAGTTTTAATTAAAATTTGCGCGGTAGGTAATTGTTTTGTTTCCTTTTAATTATTATAATGTTTTATTTTATTCTAGTATATTATGCGCTATAATGCAAAATTAAGTTGCGCAATTACAAATTGATGGGATTACCGCGCAGCTCTCTCCTCGCGGAGTAAAGAAAATTCGCATCTAACCAAGAAGTGAACAATCAACGAAAAAATAAAGGATAAAGTCGAACTATTGATACAATAACCGTTTCTAGCATAAATTGTTATTGTAAAATTATGTAAACTAGGTACCTTTCAATTCATATTTTTTAAAACTTTGAACCTTTAGATATGGAGATGTCGTACCTGTTTGATTTTGGCGTTTTCGCGTGCAAAACGTAGAGCCCATTAAAAATGAGCGAAAGTTAATGAAATTTTACGCAATAAAAAATTCGCGTTATCCGTATGAACAATTAGGGAACGGATGTTTAAATAACAAAAACTACAACAATTTTTAGGTCAAATAAATTAGAGTATTATATATGGATGCAACGTATTCGAATAATAAAATCGACCCACGAAAATTGCCAAATTGACGATTAATTTCCACGATCTTTCTAATATTTAATTAGGTGCAACGTTTGAAATTCGTTATTCTTTAACGAACTGTAGGGTGAAGCATTCTAACATTACAATTTCGCGAAAATTTGATAAGAGGCATCGCTTACTAATGCGCGGAGGGAGGTTTTCATTGTCATTTAAAATTAGTAAGTACGTACCTACGTTATTATCGCAACTTAAAATAGAATTTCCACTATTTATTGCTAGTATTATAATTTCTAGGTTAATAAGATTCAACGACAATTACTTGACTTAATTAAATATTTTCCGTTTAATTCTAATGCAGTTTGTTATAATAGTTAAATGCATTAGCAAATGCAAGTCAATAAACCTCTTCTACCAAGGTCCATTTCAAGTTCAACAATTCCTTTACTTTTTTTCGTATAAAATATTAACGCACTTACGTTTTCAGTTACAATTAATGTCCACTATGTGCTATTTATGTTGCTAATTAATCCTGAAGGACAAGATGAACACGAAATTTTTCTTCAATTTCAAAATTATTTTTAATAGTTTGTTCTTTACTTTTCCAGGCGATTTATGTGTACATATGTTATTTCAAAAAATCCAGACGACCAGGAGTTTACAGTTTATTTTTATCCAAAAATTCACAAATAGTTTTTAATAGTTTCTCGTCTACATTTTTGTTTTATTTACATTTAAAATGAGGCGTTTACAACTAGTTTGCATATTAATGTAGACACCCGATATGTTAATAAATAAAATAATGTTCTTATTTGAAAAATATGATGCATGTCGGATGTTTTAATTTCAAAATTTCGTTATACTCGTTATGACCTATTCGCGATAATAAATAAGTAACCGCAACAGGGTGCCATCTTATCGGTGCCAATCGTCAATTTTTATAATAATAAAAAAGATATAATTGATAATCTCTATGTAGGGATCGCGTATCACACATTACCCAGATTAAATCGTGCATTTTCACCCATAAAAAATTGCTTTCACTTCAAGATCCCGTTCGGATTGCTCGTCTAGCAGTATAAAATTAGTGTATCTCGACTTTTGACTAAAATAATGGTTTTCGTGACAGAGTAGAGTATCTCGACTTCGATTTTATCTTCCCGTTTTCACTTATTACATTTATTTTTTTTCCGACAACGCAAACCTTCTCGCTGCCAAACCAAAATACCTAAAACGTTGGTTGTCTTCGGTGAAACTACAACGTCTCTCGTTCAGGGCTAACAACTTTTTATGATCTTAATATGCCCGTCGATTGTTAGATTTCGTTATGCAGATTAGTAGGTGGGATTCGCTAGCCTACAGGTATCAAAGGATAAAGTAAATCCCATATAAATTAAAGAATACTTCGCTTATTGTTTACTAGGAAATGAAACGTTAATCGATTGCCCGTTCGATATCTATAATTAAACTTCTTGGGTGTGATTTCCATACGATCGGTTTATATATGTACCTGTACATAAATAAACGTTGCATATTCATAATCCTCCCGTGGAATCGTTGTTTGCAAATGTATTGAATTTTATTATTAATTATAATCTTAAAATTGCAAATACGAAGGAAAATCCGTAATTTATTGAAAATGAATGAATTGTTGAATTTGTTAACAAACATATCGAAGAAAAATGTTGTATACACGTTATGCAAGATAAATTCCAATACACGTCATCGATAAAACCTCACTTTTTTTACAGTTCAAATAACTTGATAGTCTTATTTTTTTAATGCCATCAAATATGTGTGCATACGTGTGTATTACTAATATACAAACCAGTAACTTTTTATTGGTGACGTGTATTGGAATCTACTTTGGATACCGCATAGGTATCTATCGCCTACTTATAAATCGTTTTCATGTTACGGTTTCAAATAATATTATAAATATGCTTTTCATTTTGAACACGATCGAATAACAATTAGTTAAGAATAAAATTTTATAATAGGCAATCAACGCGGAGGAACAATAAGAAATAAAAGTACGTGTTTAGTAGCAGACAATATAAAAAGTACTAGTTAAATTCATTTCACAGTTCCCTTTATTAGTTTACTTATACTCTTTGAAAATTATTCCGTGGCAAGATCTATTTATGAATAAATGAAATTTGATAGAGTAGGCATTAGAACACGGAAGTAATTTCGACAAAGTCACTTTGGTACAAAATGAAACGTACCTATTAGCATTAGATAAGTTTAACAACTATTAGTAGAGATAACAAATTTAAATTTCTTAGTATTCTCGTTCAATAAAGTTATATTACTTATACAACTTATTGTCGGTGCAAATTCGAAATTACTCTCCATATATAATTAAGGAAAAATATTAGTTAATTTTCATTTCAATTATTATAAGTAACAGAGTTTGTTTCGAGTACCATTCAAAACGTCTATATTGCAAATACTTATAGGACTCTTTTATCGTATAACATGGTAACTATAATCATTTATCTACATATTAATCTCTTAATACAACATACATAGAAGGACGACCTTAAATGGAGGCCAAGGAAAAGCCGCAAGTCTACTAAAATTACAATAACTTTCTATTATGATAAACACCCTTGCTGAACTTTTCATAAGTTCAAAAATACAAAAATTAATGTTATTAACCCTACTCACAACTTGAGATTTAACTGTCAAAAACCGTTCCGATATTATTATTTTTATTATTCGTCATTTTCCGACAATGCGAAGAGGGTTTTGAATAATCCGCTGTACTTAATTTAATTATCGATTTATAGTTTCCGTAGTATTTATTCTCGTGCAGTTCTTTAGAAACTTTAAATTTCTTTCTAACATACATATACGGAACGAATGTGGACAAATGCGCCCCCAAAAATCATAGATTCACTTATTTTACCGCACTCCCAACTGGACAAGGTAATCTGAACTGGTAATCTTGAGATTACTAAATTGTTAGTTTATTGGCACATTTAATTTTTCAAATAGTTTCTTTTTCTTCTATTTTCTTAACTATACCTAGTTGTTCTTTTAAAAGTTCCTTTTCTAATGCATTCAACATAACAGGCACAAATTTTTATATTTCGTTATATGTATTAACATGTTCACTACAAATTATAAATCGCCTCAACATTTTAACCGCGCAAAAATACTTAAATTTGTTAACGTGATGTACAGCTGACCAAAGTAAGCATGATTCCTGAAGAGGCGTGGCAGGTGTTGCGGTTAATCTTTGGGTACGACCCATGTAAAAAGTTATTTATTTAAGTTGTTTATAAAGTTATTTAAGAATAACATTTAATTATTGTACGTACCGTTTAATTCGAATTAGGTAACGGAGTCTTGACAAAGAGTGATTTCTAAAAATGAATAAAAGCAGAAAAATAGGAACTAATACGAAACTCGACAAACGTAAACAATAAAGACAGCTGACATTCGCGTCACGCAGTGTACTTTTTACTGGTTGTTAGCTGCGAAAATGTTTAAAATTAGTTCGCACATTTTCCGGGGAACGTGTTTACTTCGTCGAGCAGTAATTAATCGATTTTTCGAGTAAAATCTGCCCCACACAATCACTTTGATCAAATGTTTATGACAAACATTAATAATGAACCTTATTAAGCTTTTTTTGACAATTAAATAGGAAGCTCTGAAAATCTTATTCGACATCGTATCACCGAGTTATGAGGTCATGACGTTATGACGTCATTATTAGCGTTTATTATATCTACTTTGATCACAATACAATGACAATATGACGTAAATTTTAAAACTTTTGATCAATTTACTTAAAAGTTATCTTACGACACGGCGACTTTATTTTTAATCTTATCCGTAGGCTATAAATCGGACTCACAAAATGAGCCTCCGTGAGAAAGTGACCTCAAAATTTTTCGTTTTTGCTCGAACTGGAAATAGAACTTTATTTTTTCAAAGAGAATGTCAAAATCAAACAACTAGTTCATTTTTTTTTTGAATTTTTAATTATCTTACGGGGCATTTAAAGATCTATCTTTTGACAAAAATTGAATTGGCTATTTCCATAACTCTAACACTAAAGGATAAACGCTAAAACGAGAATAAATACAAAAAATTGGCGTTGGTTTGGCGTTCGTAGCTAACTACAGTTCTTTTATTTACAATCAGTTCTTTTAGGAATTCAGTAGTTTCAAATTATTGTTGGTAAAAAATAAACAAAAGCTCTATTTAAAGATAGAAATTTGATTCCTATACATCCATGTAAATCACTACATGCGATCTATTACTTTCGTAAATTCGAGTTCGTACTAAATATCAAGTTTTCGTACATTACAAATGACAAATGGTAAAAGTGCGTCCACATAATAACACGTAAGTAATTATCAACAACACAACATCCTCAGTTTTATACATCTTTACTACTTTTTTTTTGATAAACATTAACTTCTTAAACGTTTTTCTTATGAAATAATTTTTTTCGTTTTACATTTTTTATGGATATTTTTTAAATTTTTAAATCAACGTTTAAGAGTTTCTCTAATTACTGCATAAGATTTATAAACGTATTATTGTTTTCTATTTGTTTGTTTTAGTAAATATAAATACATACGTAGGTAAGTATATTTTATCATTTTCTGTATATTAATTGGAACCGAATTCATTCATTTACATACATATAAATAGGTACTTACTTCGACTTTCGTATACACGTTTTTAGGTGACGTGCGATATGTTCGAAAGTAAGACGATCGCTTGTATTTAAATCTTTATATTTAATTTATATATCATATATATTTCAATCTGGGTGTTAAGCCTAAAAAATATGAGTTACATACAAAATATGTTGATTTTTCAACTGATAAAACAAGCGAAGTCCTGAAAAAGGCAATAAAATCACAGAGACGTTGACGTTTTTCATCTAATAAAAATAGATCGTAATCGTCTATGTACTTGATTTTGAATAATTTCGTCAATAGATGTTTTAATCATTGTATCTGTAAAACATTCATTTTTTTTCTTGTACATATTTACCTAATATTGAGAATAGTCGTAACGAATAGGCACCTTATTTATTTGTATCTGGGAGCACAGTTTTGTTAACTCTTGCGATTTTAATCTAGTTAGGTATCTGTTTGATTTACATTATATGAACTAATTTTTACATAATTTTGTTTCATCTTCTAATCCGTCGTTTTTCACTTCTTTTTAATGCACACTAAACGTGACATTGAATGGTTGTTGAATATCTTCAGTCAGAACTCTTAAAGTGATTCATTTAAATCAAGTCGATTGACCTTTTGGCCTTGAACATCCTTATTTGTATGTGTACATATGTAAACGTTATTCAAAATATGTTCCAATGCACGTCATCAATAAAACTCTTAATCGATCAGAAAATTATTGCCATCATTAGTTAATTTACGTAATTAATTTAATATTAACTTTAACTGTCTTTTTAAATACGGTGCCTATTGTTTTTTTTTCTTAGGGTTGCATCCACCATATGACCCCGGGAGCACTGCAGCCCAAAAAGTTTATCGTATACGCCCTATGTGAGTTAGTCACACTCAATCGGTACCTATTTATAAATGTATCTTTTTGTTTTAATTCAAAATATATATCAAACGTACTTTTCACCACATTGTATCTTGTGCATCTTTCCTCATTCGGCTATTAGGAAAATAAAACATTTATTCGATATTTTAGTCTTGCCCCACATCGATTTCGATACCTACTGTCCTAAATCTGTCGAACCTCCGGTTCATTAGCGACAAATCTACGGACTCATTAAAATTTTAAATCGTAGTAATATTTATTCTAAATACTTATTCATTATGGGTCGCATTCTTATGCTATGAACAACTAATAAATTTATTTATATAATTCAAACATAAAAATCAATATTCTATCAATAATAACTTAACACTAACCAACAATAAGTATTTGTCAACACAATTTCTACATCAATTATTAAACTATCGTGACTCAAGGGTGTAATTCGGTTCCGGTTCGACGTTTCGGTGGCATTGCCGCCCTATTCAAGGCTATAGAATGACATGGTTGCAAAAGGTAATGTACTGCACAAATTAGACTTCTAAATATTCGACGACCGACGATATTGGTACGATCAAAATTAAAATTAACAGGTTAAAAAAATTTCATAAAGCTTTATTAATCTGAAAACGATGCTAATTACAGTTACAATTACGTAAAAATCTAAAAATAATTTACATAAATTTAATTGTAATTAATATTATTTTCGAAATCATAAAGTTTTAAATAATTTTGAAACTTTAGGTACCTAAGTAATTTAGATAAATTTAATTAAAATTTGTATTTTATGTTTTCAAAGCAATATCAAACACCAATAATAATAAAAGTTACACAACGTATGAATAAGATAGAACAGAATAATTTTAAGCGAGCTATTATTACACCACAGTTCTCTGTTGAAATCAACTGTCGCAGGATGACGATTAAAACGGATACTAAAACACAAGTACCAATTAATTATTATGACGTATTCTCATCAACTTTAATGCAACCGCAAATCTGCACCGATTCAAGGTTCCCGGAGAAGTTTCCACGTGCGTTTCGAAGGACGATTCCAATTCCAAAAATTCATCAAACCCTATAATCTCTGCTCGTCTCCTTTAGTAGCGAAAATTCGAAGAATTTATAACAAAAGGTTTCTTCGCTAACCGGCATTGTGATACCACGTAGAAATTCTAAAAGTAACCTCTGACATATACTTCAATAGAAAAGTCAGTTAAAAAGATCTTAAACTGTATTTGCATAGTGCTTACAGCTTACTTTTCTTTTGTGTAAATATACCTACGCGCTTAACTTTTACTTAAAATATTTATTCTTCCAAATTTGTCAAACACAAAAAGGGAAAGTTAAAAAAAAATCGCAAGGATACCGAACCAGTTTATATTATCTATATAGCAAAACTATATTTTAACTTTTACTTTTTACTGCAAATAAGTAAATGTAGGTATATTATTAAGCTTTAAATATGCGTCGCGTCGTGTGCTTTATAACGGTAAATAAAATCGATTCAAATATATGTTTGCAATTATTACATCTACGTATGTGCCGATTAAAAATTCAAATTGTATACTAGGCAAGCTTTCTAAGGAAGTTTTGGACAAAATTATACGTTTAATCCCTTTGTAACTTTCGCTCGAGTTCTGTATAAATGGGAAAACGATTAGTTGAAAAGAATCTTTTGTTAAACTGAAGCAAAAGCCAGTGATAGTTTACATCAATCAAAACTTAAATAAACGTCAAATTCAGCGATTCGAATACAAAGAGCCACAAAGCTTTAAGAGAAGCGAAATGTCATTTCGAAATCAACAATTTTCATCTATCTAACGTAATTACGAATACTCCCGGCTTCACCACAATAATTCATGCATGGTCGCCACGCAAACATTTGTTTAGATTCTTCAAACAAGGACGCCCGTTTCGTGTGAATGAAATTACAAGGCGAAAATATCCCTACGATTTATTTAATCATTGAATTCGGAAAGTCCAATTAACGTCGCGAATTCCACCTTTTCTTTTGCCTTGCATTTTTAACTCTTTCTTGCAACGAAACGGAACTAAACGGTAAAACGACGATTTGAATTGACGTAATTCGTCAAATAGTTTTAACTAACCGTTGATGATTTTGCACAAAAAACAATTGAACACGATATTCACTTCCTCGATTAACCTACAGATATATAAATCGAATTGGCGTTTTTGACCACCCTTCTGCAATTAAATTATTGTAAAATCATGCGCTTCCCGTGTAATCTGGATTATAAATAATTAAATGTTGGATATACATAAATATCTGCATTATATTAAAAAAACGCCGTTTTTAAAAATGTCACGGTCAACTACGGAATCTGTTTAATACGATACACGTATGTACCTACTTATCTTACGATCGACAGGGAAGATCTGTTAAAATAAGTTTGCGGATAATATCTAATTATTATGTTACAAAAATGTACAAAGTGTCCATCGTTTACTAATTAATTACACGACATCTTGAGATCGACTAATTTAAAAATAAAAGGGTGTGCCGTGATAATTCAACGTAATACTAAATTAAGTACTAAACATAAGGTTCAATCGGTAAAATCATCGGTTAAAATTTTAGAAAATCTTATTTGAAACGTCTATTATTATGACAATAAAACATTTAAGGTTGGGTAAGATTTAAAGTTAATCGGCTTTAATCTATAAATCTATAACCAAATAACAAAATTAAGAAAACATATTCTATCAAGTTTATTTTTATTACTTTTTTGGAAGTGGGGGTATACGGAGAGCGATGGCGCCCTTAACCGACATCTACGGACAAACTGTCTTTTCTCAAAATACAAAACTTTATTTTCTTATAGCTATTTGGTCCTATCTCAATTATTGAACATAGACAGCTTCCATATTAGGATTTAACACTATCCACGACAAACGCGGGATTTAATATCACGTGCTACATGATTCTTTATTAGAGAAGTCAAGTTGTTTCAAAGCCGTTTCGTTGTCGGGACAATTCACCGTCGACCGTTTCATTGCCGGAAAACTTGTCGCCGATAAATAGTTAATTAAAATTTATATTGTCTTTAGTAAATGACATTTATTTGATACTATTTGTTTTTAAATATAAAAATCATATTTTTTATGTTTAAAAACATTGGGTGATGCAATATAACAGTCTAAATGATTTATATATAGGGGAAGGTCGGGTAGCCCCGGACAGTACAATTACTAAGTAAGTAAACACGTTGGAAAACCTTTGGAAAAGTTTTTTCAATATTCTAGTTATAATAATTAAGATATCCTTTTTTTTTTCATTAGTACGATTAACAAAGTTCCTTACTCTATTTTAATGCTAAAATATAAACTGACATTTGTTGATTGTATTTTATATTTCTACTTCATTTAAGTGTCCAGGGCTACCCGACCTTCCCCTACACTCACTTCATCTGCACTAACATTTTCGTTGCACGTATAATAATAATAAAATAATCGGCGATGAAACGGCTGACGATGAACTGTCCCTACAAGTATCTGGCCTCCGATGAACTGACTGCGATTAAGTGGCGGCAATGAATTGTTCCATTCCGTACCCACATGCATCTTAAAGTTTTTCGTCACAGAAAAATGTTCAAACATCAAAATAATTGTTTTTTAAGACAGAAGAAAATCTTAGCTAATTTCAAAGCGAATATATGCGAGTATATATGGTGAACTAGTCACGCGCCACTTACAACAGGTCCAAGTTCATGTTTATGTATTTATCCACATACAATCGAGAAACGATGAGAAATTAATTAAGTACCTAGAATTATTCCGCTATCTTTGGAAACGCCATAAGTGATGTCGTGTATCATCGGCCTTGCAATGATTCGAGTGGCGCAGTTCCGTCATATAAATAAAGCTGTTAAAAAAATACGCAGGTGGACATCTGTATTAATGATAAAGTAATAACTCAACTTTAGGAACGACCGCCTACCTAATACCAATATTATAATAATTTATTCCTACCCTTAATCGAAAGACCGTATTATCTACTGTCTAAATGACGTTTCTGCATTCGAACCGTATTAATATGTCATTTATGGGGGAGCTTCTTCAAGATACGGAGACGATAACCTACATTCCGGAGTTGGTTCAACTACAAATACCTAATAATATAAAGAAAAATGATTTGATGAGGGGAGAAGTGTTGGAAAATATAGATGAAACAGATGGTACATATTTATTTAAAGTTTCTGCTATTTTTTAATTAATATAAGCGCATACTTATTGTTAGTGAAAAATACTCCTGAAGCGCATTTCCAAATCTCATCATTTTTCGCAAAAAAAAACGGAACAACTCTTTGTATCAGTCTGTTTTAGAAAAGTGAGATTCGACTAAGATATTTTTAAACCTTTTCTGGGCGAACATATTTTTTAAGCGGTCTTTATCGCCATTGAATGAATACAATACTGGAAATCCCAAAAATTGGTTAGTTATTCAAATTCCCTTTCATGCATAAAAAGTTACTAAATTGTACATTTGTAATATTCAATTTAAACTTTTGAACACGGCATATTCTACCGATGATTTACCTGCACACATACGACACGACGCAGAAAGACTACGACCTATTAATGTTGTAAAAAATACGAGGTTTAATTGATGACGTGGATTGGAACCTATCGTGAATAACGCATAATCATAAATTGACATACCTACTTAAAGTGTAACTTGTTATCTATTATTTAAGTACCTATACTGCCATAATATTTTTACATTTTCGTTTAGTAAGTACAGGTAGGTAATAGTTTCTAATTTTAATGTACAGGCTCACAATAATCAACTATAATTCCTAAAAATTAATTTTTAAAAACGACTTTAAATCGATATGAGGTTCCGTTTGACGATTATTTTATTGTATTTACTTAAAAATTAATTTTTAAATAAAGCACAGCTGATATAACTGGGAAATATTGTGTAAACAGTACTTAAATAAATTTAAAAAATAATTGATGTGGTAATACTTACTTATTAACAAGGATAATTAAACTATTTCAGTTCGTATTACAAGTACGTACCCTAAATACGTGATACGACCTTAGTCCAATTAAAATTTAATGGTTTTCGTCTAATATTTACGTTTTTAAAATACAATCGGCAGTTTTCGAAAAAAATATGTATTTACAAATTAATATTCATACATAGGCACTTGTTCAAAAAAACTGTTTTGAATAAGAGTTCTTGTTTCTGTTCTTGTTTTTAAACAAGTGTTTGTTTTTTTATATGCTTCAACAGTTACACGTAAATTTTCTAAGTGAATTACGATTACTGAAATGATAAAATTTGGTTTTTTATAATTTTGATATAATATTGATTTCAAAAAGTTAGGCGGATCCTGATGTTCCGGAGATTTGACCATTTTTAACTGTCCCGGACAACGGCTTATCCTTAAAACCCTCAACTATCACCTATTACATCCTACTCCAGCATCATTCTCTCCACCAAGGTTTAATGAGTAATAAGTAGTGGGACGTCTAAAGTGGCGGCATCCACGTATCCTTTTAACGTTAATATTATTTTAATTATTAGGTGTACCGGTATGAAATGTCGTTTTACTTTGTATATTATTTTTTCATGAATAAACTTTTTCTCATAGCGTTTGTTTGTATCTATCTTGTAGAGCGTTTAAAGCGCTATCTAATGCTTTTTGAATTTTTAGAAAAGATTCACATATGACATTTCTGGACAATTTTTAAGATGACTGATGAAGTGCCAAAAAAGGAGCATCTGCGGGAAGTTCTTTTGTTTATGTTTAATTGGAAGAAAAGTGCTGTTGAGTCTCACAAAATGATTGCTGATGTTTACGGGCATGATGCAATTACTGTCAGAACTTGTCAGAGGTGGTTTAAAAGGTTTGGAGAAGGTGATTTTGACCTGAAGAACAAGGATCGTGGAAAACCACCAAAACAGTTTGAGAACGATGAGTTACAGGCCTTGCTTGACAAAGATGACTGCCAAACGCAACAACAGTTGGCTGACTCACTAGGTGTTGCAAAATTGCAAAAAGACGACCAGAATGGGCCAAAAGACACGAGTGCTCCACGACAACGCTCGCCCGCATGTTGGAAAAATCGTTAAAGATACATTGAAAGAAATGAAATGGGAAATTTTGCCCCACCCGCCCTACAGTCCGGACATTGCCCCATCTGACTATCACTTGTTCAGATCAATGGCTCATGGATTGGCCGAGCAAAAGTTCACGAAACATGAACAAGTGCAAAAATGGCTCGATGAATGGATTGCCTCAAAACATCCCGAATTTTTTTATGATGGTATCCATAAGTTGCCCATAAATTGGAATAATGTTGTTGTTAATAATGGCAATTATAGTTAATAAAGTTAATTGAAAACAATTCAGAAATTTACTTTTTAAATGTGCAAAAAAAATGACATTTCATACCGGTACACCTAATACATAAAAATTGCCGAAAATAATAATTTAAAAAATAATAATAATCAAAGTAGGTCAGCGACGCGACCGAAGAAAAAATTATATTTTTAGAAATAGAATAAACTGAAAAAAATAATAGAAAACTACATATCTCCATATTACAAAATTTTGTAAAAGAGAGCAAACACTGCATTGTTACAAAATTCCATTGTTTAGTTATAATTGTTATACTTTAGTTTAGTTCCGTTATTTAGTTAGCTAACAAAATATCTTCTATTTTAACACTAAAATTAAATTGAATTATTTTGATTTTTTTGTATAGTTATTGACGATATGCACTTTTCCATCTACGTTAAAAATATGAATACACTTATTTTGATGCATTTAGGTAACTTTAGACATGAAAACGCTTTATCAGATAGTGCTAAAAGTCCGATTTCGAGTAAAAGTGGTGTAAAAACAGTTTTCTTATTAAGACGACGACAACCAAAATTATACAAAAACGTTTTTTTTTTTATAATATAGACTAAAAAATGCAAAAACATAGATATACAAGTATAACACAATAGATATACTGACAGTAAAAAATTCTGTATTATTAAAAAAATAATTAAAACCCAACGATTTATCGAATAAATAAAAATTCAACAGTTCGCCATAAATACATGGGTATGTATGTATGTTTCCAAAACTGCTCCAATTAAACTGAACCAATATGCGCATCCACGTTTTGTAATCGAATAAATTTTATTAAGCGCAATTTAAAAACAGTGTCCCGTACGTTATGCACGTAAAATGACCTTTAACACATATTACGACCGCATCCATCTGTGACAAGCAACACTGTTAAAAAAAATCGACGATGATTCAGCCATTACCAAAAAATTATTATTTATCGGATTTATGGACGAACGTATACGGTGTAGGAGGTTTCACAACACGAGTTGAAAACGGCGCGCCTGAAAGAATTTCTGCCCTCGCAACCGGTTTCAGTCTGCAATACCGGAGTGTCGGCAAGAACTTTCTCCGATCTTTTCTTCCGGGATTGGGACACACCGCGTTATATGCGTACGTACTCACTATAAAACGTTTTGATCTCACGTCGCTCTTTCACCTCTGCAAGATCGCAACTCGATTTCCGTCTTCTGTGCACGGGGGCTAATTTAAAAATTTTGATTGGGAATTATTTGAAAATGCGTAAATGAAGGAGAATTTTTAATGGGTAACATAAATTTAATTTTCCCGACAGTCGATACAAAAAAAAATACCGCCGTTTTGAAGTTCGCGCAATTTCGTCGTCGCATTAACATAATATAAATATGATATAAAATGGTACATAATGCAAAAATAGGTAATGACATTGGCAATGAAAATATAATTATTTGTTCGAAAAAAGCTTCCGCTTTGTTAAATGAACACGAAATTGTTGTAACGACTTGTTTAAAAGGCAGCAACGCTGAACCACGATGTGTGGGGATTATTTGAATAATCGATTTCACGGTCAAAAGGCAAATACGAATGTTATTATTAACATTAACACACCTCGCATTGTAAACCACGATAACTAGGTAGAGAATAGGCGGTGAAGGTCAAACATCGGTTTGCAAGTTAAGTACAATATTAGAACGAGTACGGTCGCCATTAATAACTATTTTTCAGCAAAACGCTTGGTTTTTAGAATAAATTGAAACCACATGTAGGTATAATATTTCTTTTGAAAACCCTACACATGTTATATTATAATTTAATCAGTCGATTCTAAATCGAAAACTTATTGAAGTAGAAAACGAAAGATAAAAACACTTGTCATGATAACTTCATTAAAATTTTACTAACGTAAGCAACGTACAGGTATTATTAGTAACGAAAGTTGTTGGACAATCCAGTAAAAAAATTTATAAATTTTTGTAGGTACATATTTTCAAAAACAAAACACTTAAATATTGTTAGAAAAAAACACGTATCTCACCTAAAGCTGTGGTTACAGTGCAAGCGACTCGTGCGAACAAACAAACCCACAACAGTAAACGCAGGTGTTCGCACGAAGGACAGTGCGCGCGAAAACGCTCGCACATTTTGGTAGTTATACAGTATTGACTCTTATAAAAAAAAAACAAAGTCGAACTAATTTCTCTTATAAATAACCAACTTACAATTAATTAACGTCTCGAGAACGATTCTTTATTTACAAAGATGTTTTATTCATGGAGCAAAAACAGAAAATATATATTGATGAATTATTTAAAACGTAATTCCGAAATTCCGTTTATTTTGGTTTTGTATCATAAAATCTTTTCTTGTTGGTCAACCGTTTTGTTTGCGACAATGCAAAACCAAACTGAGGGCGAATATTTTACAAATTTTATAATACAGTTTCTATTAAATAATTCAAAATTACGAATTATTGCGAATTTGGAAAAAAGCCGTTAGTCAGAACTGATGGTAGGTACAAGAGGATAGTCTCACGTTCGATTCAAAATAATTATAATTATACTTGCAAGCGTTTTATAATTATTATAAAAGACCACTTGCACCCGTGCTTTTAGAGTTCGTGAATTACTCGTATCTTCAAATATTACGTGATAATATTGTTCGATTCATTGTGAGAATTACGTGCGAACCATTTTACAATAAAACAAATTTCAACAAAATCACGTCGACCAGGTTTTCCTTAAAAAAACCGTCTTCTTTTACTGTACCGCCACTTTTACTTTCACACCCATAGACTATCCTAACAACATAATATAATAGGTAATATGACCTAACGATTGAAATTTCATAGAAATTCTAATACTACTATTTTATAAGGTATCGCCTATCCAAACCTATATGCAATTTACGTCATCAAAAAAATGTTACTAGATTGTTTATTTGTAATTCGGTTTAAAGTTTGCAAAGTGACATATTCTCTAGATGATTTACTTGCGCACATATTAGATGGTATAAAGAAAGACTACAATTTATTAGAACTGTCAAAATACGAGGTACGAGGTGACAGCACTGTGTGAAACGTCATCATCTAGTAACCTTTCATTGATGACGTGGATCGCATATAGGTTTGGTCGAAGTGTAGGTAATTAAATATCAATTCAATAAAAATGCGTATTTCCCATATAAAAAAATAATAGGTATAAATTCAAATTTATCTAATTAAAGGTTAAAGTAATGTTCGTTTTAGACATTTATTCCTTCTTACGCACAGTATCACAGTGCACTATCGTGTCTGTGCTGAACATCTAGCTCATGTTTACATCTTACTTAATATAAACACGTGCCTCGATGTCAGTGGGTAAACCTGTAATATTATGTAATTGTCTCGTTATAAAACTATTTAGGAGTCGTCGTAAAAAGTGCGCTATACGCGGGATGCCCTAATAAGTTGAAAGTAAAAAATACAAAAGTGCATTTTTAAAATTACCTTTGCATATTTGCGCATTTTAACGGCAGTTAACAAGTTAACTAGCATTAAAGTGGATACCTGCTAATTTTTAATATTCGTTTCCGAAAATTTTGAGAAATTATAACATATTTCGCGTTTTCGACCCATTTTAATGTTTGGAAAAGCGCTAGGTAGAAAAGCGACACGAGAGAGTGGCCAAATAAACGACTTCAACATAGGATTCTCGGGACATTTGGTTTCGAAATTTTACCTTAAAAATTGCCCGCTCTAACCTTCTTTCTTTACGGCGTTACAAGCGGCATTTAAAGCATTTCATTTCCGGGATAAACTACAGCGCGAAAAAATAGCGTTACATGCGGGATATCGCTATAAGCGAAAGTGTTATAACGAAGTTTGCTGTATTTAAAATAAGAATCATTTGTAAATATATAACTAGATCGATTGAACGGGGGACGAAAATGGCATAAAGACAAAATAACTGAGAAAGAAAGTGACTGAAGACGAAAGTTTTACGATACATTCCTAATGATCATCAGTTTCACGTTTAAAGTTATATCTACATCTCTAACATCTAGATATAATTACGCGCAGAAACATCACACACGTACCTACGTTGGTTTTGAGAGGTCCGTCATTGAGAGAAGTTAATACATTGAAATTATTTTGTTTTGTTTTTTTCATTCAACAAAGGACAAACGTAATTTTTATTGTCCGGAGGTTAGGTAGGTATATCTACATTTTGTTGCATAAAAATACTTTTTGTTATTCAATTATGGGATTAAATGTAAGTTTTTTGAAAATTATAAATAGTACCCGGAATAGGTACCGGAGCCTACCGCGTCTTTATTTAATTCTGGTTTTCATATTTCATAGTGCCTATCACTGTTGTGCCAAATTTTTGACTTATTTCGTGTCAGACTTTTAATACCGGGCGAAAGAAATTGGTCAACGTTAGAAAAAAAAATGGAACAGAGTTAATTTCTAATATCCGTCGATTGGTCCCTGATTAATGCACTTAAATACAAGCTAGGCGCATATTATGTATGGGCCATACAATTTTTATTCCGACGCGCGTCATCACTCGCGCCTCGCGTATTTACGGTACTAATATATTGTAGTCGTTCAAACCTTTAAACCGAATATTATAAATATGCAATCTAGTAAGTTTTTATTGACGACGCGCATCGAAATAAAATTTGCAGACACATTTTCATTAGGAAACCAGATGTATCTACATACGTATATAAATATCTACAATGCTACGAAAATAATTAAAGCCCGTTCGAATAACACAAAATTTTAAATTTTCGAAGTTCACTTCGATCGTCTGAAAATTTAAACAAATCGCGAAAACTTCCGTGTATTATTAACTTAATTTACAATTGTGATTTTTTTAGGCGTGTTAATTTTAAACAGTATTTTAAATATCTTTCATAGTTTATAATTCGTATAATTATCAATTTTTCAGATTATGCACGTGAAAGAGTAAAAAAAAACAACTGAAGGTTGGATATAAGTTTTTGTTTTTCCTTTGAAGTATAATTTAATTAACCGAGAATAATAATATAGTACGTCGAATAAATGTACGGGTTGCCTATCCCCCCTAATTTAATTTTAACTACTTCATTATGATGCTACTGGTATGACATCATACGCGAACAATAATTATTTTGCAATTAAAAATTTAACCCAGATAGCAATTTTTTTTTTTAGTATTAGATATATTATAAATAAACCTCTATATCTGACATCTGCGATTGTTATAATTTTATAGATAAATCAGGAAAATGGTCCAAATCCTAAATCGCTTTGTGGTTAATTACCTACTTGTTTTTATTTTTCGGATTCGCCACGTGGATTTAAATAAGTCTCCCTGTCAGCATGTGCTATTAAATTCTCATTTAGTAGATTATCAATAAATAATTAATTACAAGCTAGTTGACAGATATAAATACCATTACTTAAATTAATAAATTAATTTAACTTAAAAAAAAGTTAATTTAAATACACCTAAATAAAAACTAGTTTTGTATATTTATGTAAATTGAAATCTTTTCGGGCTTTTCGTTAAGGTACCACCCACCTACGTGTACACACGATTTTCGCACCCCCTTCCGTTAATTGTCTCACGAGGCCGTCTTCGATTTAAAGACAAATATCACGAGGAAGTAAATACACTACCTAACTTACGTAATCTCTGTTTTATTCAGTCGTCGCTTTCAAAAAGCAAAAGTTTAACTGAATTTTATTAATTAATTTAAGAAATTCCCTCATAATTTTAAATTTGTATAATAGGAAGTATTAGGCGTGCGAAAATTACTTGTTAAATTTATTAATTTAAAAGAAGAGCAAAAATAAGTTCGGTAGGTGTGTCGAAATCGACGGCATTGTCTTTTGGGAGGGAAATATTTAAAGAATGTCTATTAATATATATTTTTTATGTTCTCTCGTTAACAATTAAATTGCATCATTATTAGATAATTGGAGCAACAAATTGACCTACAGTCTTCAGAACTAGGAATTTATATTTGAGAACTGTCCGCGAGTACTATCAATTTAATTTTAAAAATTTTAGCCGCAACGAAATTTGGAAGGTGATCGATCCTTAACGTTTTTCGAGACGAAATTACGATAGGTGCGCGTTATTGTTTTTAATGAAAAACGACAATGGCATTTAAAAACTTCCTGCCGGCGCGAGTAAAATTGACAGGGGGGTTTAACCCGACAAAACCAATTACGTCAATTAGTAAAGAAAGCCGAACTTGTTTTATTAAATTATATTATTCAGATTTCTGTCTAACAATAAACGTCAAAACTGCCGAGAATAAAACGTTTTGTCGTAAAGAGTTATCGTCAAGAATGTGCCATAATCGTTTCGCGCATTACTTCGACATTTACGTATCTAAACAAAACCTAATCTGCATTCGTTGCGAAGCTCAAGCGAAATTTTGATAATTTTCGCGCGCCCGCGTATCTTTTGTTGACAAAATTACCTAAGCCTCGTACGTACGTAAATTTTCGTGCGGTTTGGTGCCCAGCTTTACATTTGGTTGCAAAGTTTTTTTGTAGCGACTTAAAAAATCCAAGGTCAATTCTGTTGACACGTTTATAGTATTTAGACGCGCCGTTCCGCGGTACCACGTTTTTACGATGGCGCATGATCCCGTGGTAATCGTAATTTACGAAGACGATAATTTCTCCGATAACGTTTATAAAAGATTAAATGGGACAATAAGGACGAGGCTCGAACATGAGGCGCAGGTGAGGCGCGTTAGATAAACAATTTTCGAAAATCAAATGGTTTCGTACCGTTCATGTAGACATGTTGTCTCCAAAGCTGGTGATATTGAGACCACCGATTGCTCTCGTCCGGAACGGTCTGCACGTGATTAAGAGTACCCTGCATAACACCAACAGGTACTTGATGAGGCACCATATTTGGGGCCGTAACAGGAGGTGGCGGTAACTGATATTCCATTTTTTGTGCCTCTTTCGCCGGTACCACAAAACTCATGTTCATAACATGCTAACTGCAGCCCGGTCCACTACCGTATAACACTCCAAGAGTGCTCACCTACGAGCCGGAAGAGCAACTGGACGTGGAGACTTCAGCAAGTGAATGGGCCACCTACCTCATGGTGGGGGATACTCTCGATTTCGCAAATACCGGAAAACACTGGTTGGTTGTCTTTATCATTATTATACATCGGCCCGCGCTATGTCGTTTTACAATGATAAATTTCGTATACCTATTATTTATTTTTCTTTCCGTGCACCTCAATTATTATAAAAAAAATTTTTTAAAACCTCGTACCTACACTTCGATCGACGTTTTTATTATTTTAAACGGGCGTTCACGACCAAAAAGCCCAATAAAATAAATTTAGTACCTTTTCGAAGTCGCACGGTATTCTATCTCTACATTCGAACAAAGTAAATCGGGCCAAATTACGCGTGTTTAAAATGTCGGAATCAATTTACTAAAAATACACAACGCCGCCGTTCATGTTTATACTATTTAATAGATTTTTCATAAGGAAATCTCAGGGGTAAATTTGGAATATTATATCCATTATTCATTATTACGACTTTATTTTGATGCAATCCATGCTGAAAGCGTCCATTTAACCACTCAGTGTATTAAATTCTTTTCGGCATGCACATTTATATTCCATCCGGCTTAATTCGAATTTTAAACGGCGATTTTAAAAATGTTTATGTGGGTACGTACCTTCGGTAAAATATTGTTTGTGGACGTTGCGCTGCTCGTAAATGTAACAAGGGGACCATTGCCTCTCCGTCGTCCAACATTCGTTCATGGTGACTTCGTACTTTTCATTCTGATTTTGATCGTAAGGAACACTCATGGAAATGTACCCGTAGTTATCCCGAGGCCAAGAAGGGCCCGCAATTTTAATAACTCTAGAAATACGTCTGGCAATAAGGTTGGTTCGTCTGTTTATGATCCCTTACCTATTCGCGGCCACAACAAGTATATTATGTATTGGTAAAACCATAAAAAAAACAATCAAAATGAAAAACATACCCATATGCTTTGTATATGTTGATGTGCTTAGAAGGTTTGCATTTTTACTGTTTCTTTAATGGTTTTATTATCACATAAAATATATCTGCTGAGGATCGCGAATAAGCGAGTCCACAATATACAAAAAAAATCTGTTCGAAAACATCCAATTTTGTTCTCATCTCATTTACTTAAAATCGCAAAATAAATAGTGTTATCAAAAATTATGTTATAGGATATCATACTGTGATAAAGTAACAGTTTTTGTATCCATAAAGATTTTGTATAGGTACCTACCCAGGCGGCACACTGCCGTCATAATGTCGTCAATTATTGGTTATTATTCGTCAGCGACGTCGTGGACGCAATAAGTGACGTACGCACGACGACACTTTCACGACGAACATTTGACGTCATTAAAGAACGTCGTTGAGACGTCTTTTTTTGGTCGTTCCAAAGTCTTGAATCCTCACTGGTAAGTGAAGATAAAGACGTTTTGAAGCGTTAATTTAAAGCGTAAAATGTTCGTAATTTTTTCTAACATGTTTATGTTTTAATACAAAATTTTAACTAAAAAATATATAAATCTATTTTGGAATTATGCACTATCGCGTCTATGCGATTAATAGTAATAGTTCTATACGTTATAAATGCCGTAGTATACAGCTAAACAAGTAAGTAAAGTCACATCCAGTTATTTATTCTAATTGTGTACGTCAATGGCTAGAACTAGTTCCTTTAAAGTGTCACGCCACTGTGTATACTGATGACGCTTTGGTTTGCCGCCAGCGGTTTTGTTAGGTTAGTGGTTTTACTTTGCAGTGAGTTCTACGTTGTAAATTTGTACATTGTAAATTTTGATATAACGGTAAGTGAAAAATTAATCGGCCTATCGTCACCTAAAGTTAAAATGAATAATTTTAAATAATTAAAAAACTGGGAGAAATATTTTTTACAATAATTTTACAAATCATGGCTTTACAAGAAACAGACAAATTGTACTTATTTCTATAGGTTTAAACCTTAGATGACTAGGTTATCTTTGTGGCGTGAGTGACTCCCATTTCCTTATTAATTTATTTAAATGTCTTTTGTTGTTGTGAAATTTTACATTGTGCGACTGTTACAACCAGCAAACTTTTATCTAAAATAGTTTTTTTCTTTTGTGCTTAGTTTGGACTCTATCAAATGATCCCAGAACTCGTGGACGCACTATATATCTTATATTATATTTACCGCTTACATCTTATCTTAAATATATTATTGTATTACTCGTATATTATAATAATATCGGTATTTGGTTATTAAGTAGGTAAATTCAAACAATTTTATGTTCATTCGTTTGATATATTAACATACTTTGTTTAATTTCTTAGATTTAGGTTCTTTGTTTGCACCTTCATTTTTGTAATAAAATAATAATTATATTGAATGTATTTGTATCTTTTTCACTTTTAGATGCGTCATTAATGCCTTGGGATTACGTCAATGGAACGTCAAATCGACGTCAAAGAAATCGCCATTTAAAGAAATTAGACGTCAATTAGACGTCTTAAGTAACGTACTAGATTGGTCATAATTTGACGTCGTTGGGCTGTGACATTAACCAGTCATATATACGTCTTTTACGACGTCCCCATTGGTCCCCAAATGGCCAATAGTTGACGACATTATAACGTCAGTGTGCCGCCTGGGTATATAACTATCTACTTATAACTGACAAATAATTTAATTAAATAATAATAACCACGTAGATAATTTATCATTGTAGAACAACCATAATTAAAATTCAATACAAAAAAAATCAAAAATTTAACTTAGGAGGAGAGCTTCACCTGTACGACCGCCCAGATTAGTAATGTAGTTTTATATTCTAATAGAACAAGGCCAGTGTAGTATAAACCTGGAAGGGTTTCGAGTTCCAGCCAGTGGAACCGGAAATATGAGATATTTATAATCTACAGTGACGCGACATAAAGTAGGAAAACCTTTTTATTTCAAATTTCTAAAAAAAAATTATTCTTCTTAAAAATCTCTGCATAGTTCCAAATTCAAAATGAGCACGTGTCAAAATTTGAATATAACCTTTCGTATACGACGGAGGAAAAAGTAAACCAATTCTAAAACGCTTTTTCAAATAACATTTGTGTCATATTTCATATTTTTGAACGTCCCTCGTATACGAATGGTTATATGTGTTCTAATTTTGACATGTGCTTTTCGAATTTAGAACTAGAATCGCGAAGAATCAAATTTTTTGAGAAACAAATAAAAAGATTTTCCTACTTTATGCCGCGTCACTGTATGTCAGTATATTTAGATTATGAAAGCCTCATATTTCCGATTCCACTGGCTGAAACCAGAAACCCTTCTAGATTTGTACTACACTGGCCTTGTGCTATAACAATAAACATCTAATACGAACCTGTGCGGGCGCACTAGTGAAGCTCAACTTTTAATGTTACTTTTTTATGATGTTGCTTGAAATTTAAAACCATATTGTGTATTAAGTAAATATATTAAATTGTTTCTACCCTAAATATCTTGATGTTAATTCAAAATGTCTTCAATCTTCATCTAAACACAAATCAATTCGCTGCCGAAAAGACTTTATTGAAATAAAACTGTATTCCAAAAATGTATTCAAATGCCAAATTATCACTTGCTTGCTTATCACGGACTATTTCGTACAAAAAAATGTAATTAAATGGGTATTTTTTGTTAGTGCCGCAAAAACTACACGGTTTAAACATAGCATATCTCTTATAAAAATTGAAGGGGAGAAACAATGCTATCCAATAGCGTAACAACATAGAAGTCATTCCGTTTGAAAAAAAAATAATTATGGCACTGCTTTTTTTGTGAACACCCTGTAACACTAAATCCCAATTTCTCATTATCGAAATAACCGTACTAACACTATTGCTAAAACTTCTTTCTTGACTTCAATAAACAACGACGCTACGATTTTTTAAAACAAAGCTTGCTCGTGGAAGATTTTTAGAAAAAAAATTGATGCTAGCAACGCAAAATTAAAAAGTGAATAGATGTTCATGTAGTTGGTTAAAAAATTACATCGGAATACCTATAAATATATATAGGGTGTTTCGTTTAAAAACATTAATTTTTGAGTTACGCAGTAAAAATGAGACGTCCTCGTTTTGCTCAAAATAATTTTAGGAAATAGATCTTTTTAAACCATTGAATTTTTATTAGTAATTTGTTTCTCCATCTCCAATTCCCGGGGCGCTATCGCTATTTTTTATGAAAACTTGTTCAAATTTGGCAACTTTATCCTATAAAATTATTTTAATTTATTAATTAAAATAAAAGAATTTAAGTCTTTCGTTTATCACATTTTAAATAACAAATGTTGTATGGGAGCGGGGAAATAATAACGGACGTGGGTAATACCTAATGGAGAAGCTGCTAAAAATTTCAAATTTTCCGCGTCGAGGATTCGTTGTAAAAATTCATGCTCTCAATTTAAAGAAGAATATAAAGTGTTGCTTTATAACTCCAACTATAACGTTGTCAACTGAAGTGGTAACAAGATGAAACAAAGAACGTTTAATAGTGTAGTATACTTTCTACATGTTCACTATTGACAACATGTTATACCGAATTAGATAGGGAAGTACTGTGCCTGTTTTATTACCCTCAGGAGGATAATCAAAGATAATAACTCCAATTAATAACAAGTAATTTGATCTCATAGTTTTGTAGATATTTAATGTACTTATCCATAAATAAATAAAAATATAAAATAAATTTTACAGGTTTTTATCTAATTGTAAGTAAAAATACAGTGATACAAAATAAACGAGTAAATTAAAAACTCGTATTAAACAAATCAACAAAATCTTAATTTTCCTTGACCTGAAAGACGAACGAACGATCCGGATAATTGAAGTTCTATTGTATCTATTTATAAAAAAGCAACAATTTAAATTAATTTAATTTAAATAGAACACATAAGTATCTCTTGTAAACAACAATATCGTGAACGATTATGAAATTAATAAATTTTATATTTGCAAATGTTTTATAAAAACGATGACAATGAGGAATTAGACCACAATGGAATTTCTTACTTTAATATTAGTAATATAAAAAAATTAGTTCACATTTCACATTAGTTCCCTCTACCACAAGTGGTAAGCCAAAAATTAATTTTTTAGAAAACGTGATGACGTCAGTCTGTCTAGTTGTATATTTGGCAACGTTACACGGTGAAACGAGTAAGAATTATATAAATTATATCGAGCACAAGTGAGAAAGCAAAAATGTTGGATTTCAGACTTTTTACACGTTCAATTTTCTATCACACAAGCCAAGTATACTTTCTCGCTTACACTATGTATTAACAATGCAGATGTATCTTATTCATTTTACATCTTATTCATACAACACTATTAAGTGTAAGTTTAGACAAAATGACGTCACGACGATGTTTAAACATTTATTACGGGCTTCATATTTAAACTATAAAGACAATTCAAAGGACATTCTTATCCTTGTTATTCGATCTTGTGATTATTAAGTACGATAATAAAAAAAATAGTCTAATTCCTCATTTTAGAACTTCAAAAACTTTCTCAAATATCGTGTGCGTAGCAGAAAAAGTATCTTTAATTTTCAACCAAAAAAATAAAAATGAACTGATAACCTATCTACCTACTTAATTTAATCATTAAAGATTTAAGAAGTAATTTTCCACTTGTCAATTTTCGGCCAGGCTAATTTTGTCATTTCGACTTTTGGATTTTAATTTATCCTCGTTAATAAAATTTTCGCTGTGCTACATTCCTTGGTACTACAAACTTAAATGTGAATTAAAAGAAAAATTTACATTTAAAATATTACGAGCCTTATACTTTCCACAGATAGCACACAACATACGTTTAAAGTTAAAAAAAAACGTACTTACGTAGTAGCATCGATATTTTTTTGACCGCTACTTTCTAAAATAGATCGAGATAATAATTTAAAAAAAACTTAAAATAAAGAGGACGATGTGCATGCACGTACGTTTTCGGTACATTTTTCAAAATTTCATCTAAAATCTTATGATTCCCTATTGTTTATAATTCGATAGGGGAAGAAGATATTTTCTAAAGTTATAACTCTGATTGTAAAAACAATTTTTTCTCGCGTGCAAAAAAAATACAAATCGCATATGCCGCAATAAACACCTGAAAAGAACATAAAGTAATTAATTGAATAGGTAGGTAGTAAATATTATAAGGTTTCCTTGGCAATTCTAAGGTTGTAAACAAAATAAGCAACTACGTTATTTCTTAACTACCGTAACGACGTATTAAAAAATATACGAATGTATTTTTAAAATAAATTATAAATAATAAATAAATGAGATGAGAACTGACCTTAAGAAATAGGTAACACCTGTATACTACCCTAACCCACCTAAGATTAGTAGCTAATTGCACAATATGTAGAGATATAGAAACACTGTAACCGTGTAGTGCCCTCACGACCAGATATACGGACGTTTAGTAAAATACTGAACCTGTTACTTCTAGGGCAAATAGAGACGGATTTGGAGGGTAAAACACCCCCAACAGCACGTGGCTCAAATGTTCACGTACGAATCCACGTGCTCGAGCTCGTGGACGCTTGCGTGCTCACATTTGTATAAAGGAATAAAGTTTCCGAATATCGAAATATAATTCCGGCACAATTTGACAATAAATGCATATACACGAGTATTTTGATTGGTGGTGTTATATCAAATAAATTAAATCTCGGATTACCGATATAATAAAATTAAAAATGTAATTAATTAATTTCCGTTCCCGATTTAATTTCTTTACGAGTTCGCACAAGAAATTATTTCTAATACCTAGATGTATATAATTTATTATTTAACGAAATCGAATCGATGCCTTTTGTTCGCCCTAATTTAAATTACGTTAAATGTAAACAAAAGGTTTACATGTTGGCACGTTGCATTCGGTTACATTATATTGAACACGTGAACAAATAAAAGATAATTTGCATTATATTTTTATAGTCAGTTTAACAGATTTGTTTAAATATTATTAAAAACAATTTGTGTTTTTTGCCAAATTATCTACCAATTTTGTTTAGATTCGCGCGATTAAACACGTATTTAAACATTTTTTGGAAAAATTTAATAGAAACCGCTATTAATGTTACGTACGTGCCTACCTTTGAAATCAAGTACATTAGCATTTTGCAGAATAAACAACAGAAAGAGTTTTTTAATGCATTATTAAGAACACGTTGTTTAAATCAACGAGACATAAGTAGGTATAATAAACAAAACATATTTTGTAGAAATAAAAAGTATTGACCCTGACTTTGAAAGCTTATTAAGTACTAGGTGCCTACATCTCGAAACCAAAGAGGACAAATTTTATAAAATTTTTACAGTGCGCCATCCGAGAGCATACAGTGAGAACTGCAGTTTTTTTAGGTAACACTGTTTCGGCAACTTAACGTCGTCAATATGTTTTTTGAAGAAATCTTTTATTTGTCAGGTAGTATTACCACTGGCGCACCAAAGGGGGGCTTTGGGGGTTGTAACAAAACCTGAAAGCCTCTAAAGCCTGAAAAATGAGTTGTAAAAATCGATCATAAATGTTCAAAAGAAACAAAGAAACAGAATAAACAATCAAATTCTTTCCGAAACCCCCGAAATTTTCTTCTAAACCCACTTCTAGTCATTTTAGAATCAGCTTTATTAACATACAACTAGAAATAAGTACTTAATATAGTATAAAGGAATTTTAGATAAATAAACAATATTTATTGCTGTATGTATTATTATTGTAAGAAGTACTTAACAACTACTGTTGACAATTAGATTAATGTTTCTACAGCATAAAAATGTAAACTAAAACAATATAAGCAAGTGCACGGTAAAAAATGTTGGGGTCACGGGATGACCCCTGTTGGTAATATTTTATACAAATTTATGTGGGTTTCGTATTTTAATGTTTAAACGGTGATAAATGTAACTAAAACCTTGATCTTAGTTATTTTAGTATAATAAATATAGGTCTACTACTACATTAACATTACAAAATCAGACATAATACACTTAAAATACAATTTTTTGGAAAATTCTAATTAAAAATAAATAAATGGACGAGTACATACTTTACAGAAACGTCGAATATGCTTATGTTTTTCTTTTGTCAGGTAGGTACTTGCAATAAATTGCAAAACTATTTGAAAATATCGTTGATGTTCGCATTGTTTATGATAGTTAAACAAAAATAAATTAAAACAATAACATAAAATGCAAGAAAATATTTAAAAAGGTGTTCGACAACAATTTCTAATTGGACATCAATTAAAAATTCGAAGTCTTTCATTCATTTAAAACTGAAATACAACAAATTCAAATAAAATGTATGGATTTTGAATGAATAAAGAGCCTATATAGAAAAATTACTTATTGTTAGCGTTAAAAAAGTTTATACAGGGCGCTTTTAACTTTAAATGCGTAAAAATCGATACTCTGTTCTGACTTAATGTTTTGTTAATCTTATTGTTAGCAAATATTCTTCGTTTTTATTGTTAGTTTATTCGAATACTTCGAACGTCTACATTAGTGTTCGATGAACTAAATTGTCTATTGACAACAATAAGTTTTCTTAGGACCAATTTTATAAAACTTTAGTTGAGTAAACCGGTGGCGCACTCAGAAATTGGCTTTGGGTGGGGTTAGGGAAGAGTTTCGGTGGAGAAATGTTTTATAAGAAAACAAACGTTTATTCTTTTTTTTTATTCACGTTACGTAAGTAGATATTAAAGACGTCTAGGTGCTGAAGAGCGTTATAACCTCCACAACCCTCCCTCGGTGCGTCAGTGTATAAACGTCATCCGTCGATTACATTTCATAAACTGGCCTTAAGGGCAAAGTTGAGGAAAATCGCGCACTGTTTAATATTTGTTAAATAAATAATGTTAGTGTATCTGTACGATATGGCATTACTTTACGAAAATAGTTGTAAATTATGTTAGTTTTCTACGATGCAAGTAGTATAGCGACAAGAATTGTGTACACGTGTCGATCCGTATTAATTCATAACGCGACTAAATAAGATTTGTCGTTTTTATTGTGGTTCCACTGAGATCTTTTGCTCTTTTGTTTATAATACGTCGTTTACTGTTGAAATTTATTATCTACATGTATTGAAGGAGTTAGTAGTATTGGATAAAATAAGAGATTGCTATACATAATTGAATAATACCGCGCACATGACACCATACTTTGGTATCATTCCAAATGTAGTGGCAATGACTATCGGTGTAACTATTCTCTATTGAAACTGAAATGGTACCTGCCTATATTGTATAAACTAGTGATGACATATCCTTTCGTTACGTGTTATACACTATACTTTTCCGACGACCACAAGTGTTTAAATTAAGCGATCCGCGATCACTCGCGTATGTTAGAATTTCGACGTTTAACATTTAACGCATTAAAAGCGATCTCTATCTGATAATAAAACTGCATGTGCTTAAAGACGTTCCGTGACAAACTCGAAGGCTTTTGATTGGCCGAGCAGCGTGTGCAATGATTACACACGGACCACGACGTTTATTATTGGCTAACGAGTTTCTAACGTACGATCGGCCTATTTTATTTGTAATGGTCGACTTTCGGTAACATTTAATGGTGTGAATTTATGCACTTTTCGTGGTGGTCGACGAAAAAATTATTTGCGAGACACGTCTATTACAAAAAAAAAACAATATTTTCACGCACACAACATAGAATTTTTATTTTTTATAGTGCGTTTTATTATTTCTATCTTGTACTTTTATAATATTAGCTGATATTTTTTTGTTACTATTTAAATTTGTGTAATCATTATAATGATGTTATTAGAGTTTACTATTGTTTGTTACTTATGTACAGTAGATCCCATAAATATTTTGACAATGACAGTTTTTCATATATCTTAATTTATAATGGTATCTGAAATATGTCATATTTAGAAACTATAAAATAAACTTTGATAACATCTAACAACTGTTTATGAATTTCAAAATGAGCGGATAATCTGCAATAAAAATGATATACGTAAAGGTTATGCCCAAATTTCACACATGATCTCATTTTTCAAGTGAAAATAAAATGGCATAAGTAGAAGTTACATTTAAGTTTCGAAGTAACGTTTACTTTTTATGCAGACGTTTCCCCTTTTCGAACGTAAGGAACATTTATATTTAGTAAAAAATACTTTTGGCAAATTTGAATTTATTAAAATACATACTTTCAATTCATTGTATTCGTAAAAATTAAATTCTTATAGTTAGATAAAATTTCACTCGATTGTCAAAGAAAATGTGCCAGCATACTTATTCACGATCGGAAATCGAATCAACTCTATACACTATCGATTTAAAGAAAAATACCCACCACAACGGTACTGCTCTCGTTCCCTTTTATTTTCATTAGAGACGATGAGTCGGGTTTGCATTTTCTTTTACAGTTACATTCGTCCCTTTAAACGTCTCATCCATATTCTAATATTACTGAAGATAAAACGAACTTCGTTTATGTAAGTACGTAGAGAAAATTTACTAGGCAGTACATAATAGGTTTGTTCCAAACATACAGTGTGTGTATCGTTCATTGAACTATTTTCTACGCATGCTAGTTTTAACTAGTTAATTAACTTACCTATTTGCGTACTGGTTTCGGATTGATCAAGAACTGTGTTGGAGCGGCGCAGAACAGTAATTTGTCAAAACTGTCAAACGGCTGTTAAAAACGTCGTAACATCTTATATTGAAAAATAGAGGAAATAGTTAAAATAGAAAACGGCAAGCTTACAATTAGTACATGATTCAGCCGAAAGTTTCTAAACGCACCCTGTACCCCGTACACGTATCTCGACAGTTTGCCAACTGGTTTGGTGGTAACAAACCTAATATAATATCGACACCATTTTTCCAAAAGGGCGTAACCCACAAAAAGTAAATTTTACAAGGGGAGCACATTTTGTGTCGTCGCGTAGCTATAAGAAGACACGTTTCGCGTAAATGCAAGTCGATTTTTCCGATGGAAGAAATCGGAATATTGTTATTAGATTTTAACAGATAGGTCCTTTTCTTTAGATGCACAAAATAGTCAGAATAACTCATTTTCACAAATCGCGTGGGTTACGCCCTTTTGGCAAAACACCGTCGATATCTATTTATTCCCAATTTTGTTTGTGTCGCCACGTTCAAACTTTCCTTTTAAATGGTGCACAAATTCAACTTCACAACATAAATAGTTTAAGCGACACAAGATTTAATCAAACGCCAAGAGAATTTTACATCGGTAGATAAGAATGAACGAGCGAAGTATTTTAATAGGTGATTATTTTGAACGGAATAATTAATTTTTACGGCGATTACATTTATTTTCTGGCCGGCCAATAACACGAATAGAAATTTTCCATTGTAAGCCTACGGAAGTGCCGATTTCGTACATTTGATTTTTGAATATAAGTATGAATATAAGTACCTACGTACCTATATTTACACGATATTTTACTCTTCCTCATTGCGATATGCAAAAAACGTGTATTAAATTTCTAAAACGACTAATAAAACAGGTTTTTTTAATTTATTTTTATTTAAAACAATTTTAATTATAAAAATTGTCGATAATTTTAACAACTTGCTAGAAAATCCATTTATAACGAGTTCTGGTTTACATTTTGGCCTACAATTTATTTGTAAAAATTTAAATTACCGGAAGCTAAATGTAAGTATATCGATACCTGTTGATGGTTATTTTCTCTGATAAAAGTGAAAGTGTGCAAATAATAAAGTGGAGTCTCTACGTAGATAGGTGTCTTATAACAGGCTGTTCTTACTTCTTAGTTAGTATATACTTTCATTCGCAAATTAATGTAGTAGTATTTCGCGATTAAAATTTAATCGTACCTAACTTGCAAGGCGGTTAAAAACGCGAATCACTCTCGAAACAGAGTTTCGTACAATTAAACAAACATAAATTGTTAATCTGTTTTTCAAGGACTAAATTCGTTATTGTCATAGATAGAAAAAAGTGGCTCTCACTTCTGCCATGTGTAATACGTAGTCGCAATGATGAATTACGATGATACCTTGAAATAAAATAAAGTCATGGTCACCCACTAAAGAGCAAAAATAGACGATTTCTTGTACACGTAGTTTCCATTTCCGTTTGTTAGCAATTATAAACGATACATTGTATTTATATTTTAAAATGAAGTTCAACGAAAAGTGTAATCATTAAATATTAGTTTTCTTTTAAACAAAATACGTACGTACGCGTTCTGTATGAATAACCAAGGAATGCGTATCGAAACATTATTCCAAACGTCTACATTACAAGTCATGCGATTTTTCGACAAACTATTAAACACCCCTAACTCCAATAAATTAATTATAAGTAATTATAAATAACAGAATTTTTTAAATTTTATATTATGAAAATCATAAATTATTCGGGCATAGGTACGACAACCCACAATACACAGCTGCATGAAACTAGTTTATATGTACTAAATTACGAGACTTCACATTTGAGGAAACTACGAAACTTCCACAATTTAAACATTTAAACCGAATAACATTTAAAAACTTGAGGTAAAACTTAGCGACCTCGCCCTAAAATTATTCTCTTACAAATTTATCTAATAAGGTTTTCAACGATAATCTCAGATTGGTATTTAAACTGTGAAAATTAATTAAGGAAAAACTCACGAGAAACGACCGTTAAACATTTTGATCGTGATCGTATCTAAGATCGTGAAAACGATATTTATCTAATTTTATTTCGCAGTTTAAAACCAGCGAAAACCTAAGAATCTTCTCTGTAGGATCAAAGTTTACAAAACACTCAACAATTTAACGTAAATTAGATGTTAGTCGAGAAGATTATTAGAAACTGTAATTAAAGTTGTAAGACGAAAACAAGTTGAAGTTTAATTAAGAAGACTATATTTAGTTTATGAAGAATTTAACTAGGCTTTCCTATATTTATCCATAATACTGGCCATACAAATGCATTTTACTAGAATATATTTACGATTTTTTTTCCAAAATAATGCGCTTATACACTATTTAAGTGCGAACAAATCTTGTAAAAAACATTGCTAAAAGTCATAATTTTATGCGCAAGATTTAAAAACAAGAGCTTTTTTTAATCAAAAATTTGGAAATATAACGACTAAAAAAATTTTAGGTAGGTATGGAACAACGAAAATTCCCACATTAAATAATCAGAAATTAGTATTTAATTAGAGAACGATTTGTAGATGATTCACGAAAAATGCAAAAACGTTCTTTAAACTATTCACGCAGCCTTTCACTTATTCGATAAAGCTTTCGCGAATTTTTTATCTTCCACAAATATTTACTTGTATACTAGGTATTAAGAATATTACATTTGCTTTATACTTTATATACAGGGCGTTCAGAAACATATTCAGCTAATCTCTTTTGTGTTCCTTAACGAATAGATATTGTCGGACAATCGGTTTTTCCAAAAAAAATTGACAGTATTTCAATTAAATTCCTATTTTCATAAAAACAATTTCTGATATATATATATATACCAAATATAATAACCAAAACAAAAAGTTAAATATTGTACTTTTTCCAAATTTAGAATAAAAAGTACTTATTTTACAGCAACTTATAGGTCAATTTTTTAAAAGTTTTCTAGAAATAGTTCAAAAAATTGTCTACTAGTAAATATTTTCGTTATTTTACAATAAAACCCTAATAAATATGGTATCGTCGTATTCGATTTAGCACAAGGTTTCCAAAAATGTAATAGAGGGCGTCCAGGAATGGTTTATCGTAAAATATCTAGAAGATCCACAAGTGTCCCTAAAAATTTAAAAACTTAAACCTTTAAAAAGTTTTGAAGTTAGAAAGGTTAGGGGTAGTGCACCCCTGGCTCGTCTAAAGTGATATCAAAAACCCTATTACACAATTTAAAAGACTTTCATTTATTACGAAGGTATACCAAAAATTATTAAATTGTTACCTACTTAAAAGTATTGATTTTTATTTTTCAATTTTGATGGTGAATATTTCTACAGAGAAGCGCCGTTGGAAAAAATTATAAAAACTTGTGACATTATTTTGACGTGGTTTATACGCTCCCGAGAGATTTACCACCATTTTCCGAACACCCTGTATAAGTATAGTAATAGAATGTTCTATTGAAAATTTTAAAGTTGTTGTCACGTGATCAAAAATAAAAAGAGTCGCAAAGAAAATCTAACTAAAATTAAAATCGAATTTAGAATCTAAATTTCATATTTGTTTTCGAGATACCGGTTGACTAACGCGTTATGGAACACCCTGTATTGACAAAAAATGTAAAGTCATAAATAATATGATGGTTTCAAGATACCTATACTGTATAACTAAAGGAACCAACTACGGCGAAAAGCGAATTACAAATAGTAAACAATATTATTAATGATTTTAATATTATTAAAGCTTGATTACTTAAACTAAAATTGTTAATAATAAATTTTGTTTCTAATTTACACGTTGGTTGTTGAAGTGTAAGAAATTTATTAATTTTATCTAACAATAAGTTTAACATGTTTTCGTATAAATATCGCATAAGATCTCGTAGAAGTAAAACACGTATTTACATACCTAAGTGACTGTTGCTTATATTTTATTTCAATATATAAACAAAGATGTTACTCTCTTAGAATTCACTCCCAACTTACCTGAAACAATAAAAATATAAATAAAATATGTATGATATGTGTATAAATACCTATCTTAATATTTGTTTTATCTAAATAGATACGTCTTTTTATTATCAATAAAATTTAATCAATTTTAAATATGTAATTAAAACAATAAGACAAAGGGCCCAACACTGTGCCCAAGCTCAATTATTTCAAAATTTCATTTTCACGTAGGTACACACGTGCTGATTTTGTTCGATTTTAATATCGATCGACGGACCATATCATCTGTGGACCCCTTTAGGTTTTAGGGCAACAGAAATTTATACTGTTTTATGAACAATATAACATTATAACATTATTCTATTAGGCTGTAAGAACGCATGATGTTGAATAAATGAATGATGTTGAAACTTATTGGAGTTTATGAAGAAATGTCTAATACTTGAAAATGTTAGTTCAAAATTCAAATAAGTGCAAAACAATTTATAAACAATGTATACATACACCTAATCATTACTAATCAACGTTAAAATTCTTAAAATTTATTATAAAAATGAAAAATTATATTAGATAGTTATAATTAATTATATAATTATTAATTGTAATTAAAATTTATTGAAATTATAAGTCGCATAAACGAAAACTCAGTGAGGACCTGTCAGATAAATTTACCAAGAGATAGAAACGTTCATTTTAAAATACTTTGTTTTAAAAATTGATTATTTAATTTTAAAATCCGCTGCAGTAATTAAAAATATACATTTTAATTTGGCTTAAATTGGGGTTCATAAATTCAACGTGCTCATAAAAATAAAAAATAAATTCTTATTTAGGTAGTTACATATAAAATGATTAATTAATACATTACATAGCTAATTAAAATGCAAGGAAATAAAAAAAAACATTAATTAAAACAAACATCAAAGAATAAATATCTACTAATAAAAATACTAATCATAAATGTTAACTTTCCGTGTCTAATTTTAAGTTAAACATAAATTTCTTAATTTAATTTATAGAAATTGGCAAGTGCACCTACAATGACTAAATAAAATAATTAAAATAATGTAAACACACGTCGTAATCAAAAATAAAAGCAAAAATTGGCATTAGATACAAGTTTTGCTAAATTACGATATACTTAAACATAAATTTATCATCGCAAGAGACAGCTAACGGACAAATATGATGAAGTGCATTCCCGAATTGCAATCGACTATCTACCTATATATAACGCATGCTGAAACTGAAACGACTGAAAATGATTTAAATTACAGTACATTAAACAACCTAATTATACTAAAATAAAAAATAACTAACAATAAGTACATTATATGAAAAACAAATAGCCAAAAAAAAAAATATATATATATACATATATAAATATCTACATATTTAAAATGCAACATGCTTGCAGTTGAAAATGCATATCTATAAAAATGTCACCCAAGTATAAATAGCGTATACGTAAAAGTAACCTTTAAATGCATTAAATGCAACGAAAAGTCTATTTTAAATGCATTCGGGCGCGAGCTTAACGAATGCAGCTGCATCGTTTTAGCTCTACGCGCACTTGGTGCACTTGCACTTTATGACGTCAGCAAATTCGTTGCATCGAGCTACCAGGATAGCAGAAGGTGTTTTACTACAAGACAGGCGCAATGCAAGATTCGAAATGCAATTTTGCATTTCTTATCAACTGCACCAAGAAAGTGCATTTTCCGGTCGCGCCCGTAAGATGCAAAGTGCGTTAAACCTTAATTTTCGTCAAGAAAGTGCGTTGATTGCAACGATAATCATGAAAGTTCTGTAACTGCTTAAAATCTGACTGCCATTTTGTTCTGTAAAAGACAAAATGCGAGAAATTACGATACATATGTTGACGTATAATTGCAATCGATTGCCGCCATTACGTACGTATGATCGGTTATTGTTTATCGTAAACGAACTTAAAATTAGTGTGGGCAAATTAAAATTTAATATAAAGTTTTGGCCATATTCAAATTTGGAACTAACCTAGGTTAAAACAAAAAACAGTGGGTATTGATTTGCGTAACCCGTCCTACCGTCGCATTCCGTTGGTTTTTTTTTTTATTTTTGTCTGTCTGGAAACGCTTGTTGACGTTTTCGAAAGAACTACAAATTCGTTCTTTTATTTATAGGTAAATGACTTTAGGAGATCTTTGCGGTAAAGGCGAAACCTGCGCTTTGAATACACTTACTGCAGTTGCAACAGGTTATCAGTTAAAATATAACAATGGCAGTCCGAGTGCACTTTGCACTAGAAACGTATTTACCTATTATAAGTGCGCAGTTTGATGGGTGTAAAAATTAATTCGGTAAGTTTCCAAATTTAATAGTATTGTTTTGGCAAAACAGTTGCCTATTAATAATGTAACTTTTATGAATAAATTAAATATTTATATGCATTTTATTAATTGACGATAGTTTTTTGTTTCTTTTAGTTCGAGATCACTAAGGTCAAAATGTATAGCCAACATATTCTTAATGTCACGATGTAAGTTCATTTGAGGTTGGATAACGTTCTAATTCAATAATAATAGGAAGAGTATTGTTAAGAACGCATAATGGTGTAGGTATGTATTTCAATTATTGTGATATGGATCAGTTTAATTCGATAAATTTTTCAGGTTTGTGTTGCAAAAGAAAAACGCGAGAAGAAGATCGAAAATGTTCGCAAGATTAAAACATATTTTCAATGTTGGCGAATAAAATTTTGTTTTCTAAGACTCTGATTGTTTGAATTCAAAATAGCTTTCTTGACGCGTTCGTGGGCTGAATTTAAAAAGTGTTCTGTGCGTATAGGTACGATGTGAAATAAAAATTTCAACAAATACACTGAAATTGATTTAAAATGAAATAACGGGAATGTCAAAGCGAAACTCCTATTTTATAATTAATTTCATGTACCTAAACTGGCAGATTACAATATAACTATAGATTATTAATTAAAGAATGAGTAGGGAATTAAAAAAATTAATAAAATCGTTGTGACAATATTCCTACACTTTTTTATGTTCGAATTCATATAGCGTTAGTATTTTGTAAAAATTAATGTTGTTTATGGCCACTTTCATATATTAAAAATAAGGGAGACATTAATTTACCTACTGACTAAATCATTATGTAGGTACTTAGGTATTTCTAAATAAATTACATACATATACATTTCTCCAAATTTTGCACCTGTTATGCTTTGTCGCTTTATGAATATTTTACTAAACGTATTCGCCCGCACATTAACGCAATTAACTTTAAGTTTTATTTTTAATAGTATCGTATGACTAAACAGAAGGCTTCTGCTTAATTCCAAGAAATTAGATAGGTGCCTATTTTTTTCTTATAGGTAAATTGGAGGAATTTGAATATTAAACTTATTTTCTACTCTATTCGTTATTTCATATTTTTTACAATTACCTAACCAAAATTAACCTTTCGCAAATTAACGAATAACCATTTAATGCCCCATTAATCGAGTAAATAAAGTCGAAAAATCTTCGGAACCCGACAGAAGAAAAACTTTTTTAAAATGCATGTTACACTACATTATTTGAAATCAGAAACCTTCCATTTGGCGCACACAAATATTTGTATTGTTTAAACAATTATTACAACAAAATGCAGGGATGCACAGCCATTAAACTGTTTAACCCGAAAATATTTACTTATATTCAAATTTTAATTTATTGTTTTGTATACCTACCTATGTATTTTAAAACGACTATTATCCAGAATTAATATTATTACTAGGTAAGGTTACTAAAATTGTACATTTGCTCTAAAACACTTTAATAAAAAAATATAACGACATGATTTATTACTGTAAATAATAAAAAATGATTAAAAACAAAATTTTCTCAATATTATTAACGTTTCTCATAAAAATCTACGACTTCTATCGATACATACAATTAAAATACTAATTTAACAGAAATTATACTTTTATTCAAATAAAATAATTTCGTTTAAACTAATTATAAGTACCTACTATGTATAAGCATTCTATATAGGTAAATGAGCTGACTTAGAAAACACGGTTTACTTACACAAAACATAAGCGTTATCCCTATAATTAAATAGGTAAATAAAAAATGTGACGGAGTGGTACAGAAACATATTATTAATTTCGTGTTAGTAGGTAGGTAAATAACAAATTAACATAATATGATATTTTTTTGCAAATTTTTATATTGATCGGTAAGTTAAATTACTGTTACGTAGGGTTTAAAATTAGAGATTAGGGTGGCGTTCGGATATTTCGGTAGATACAAACGCACTTCGATTAGGTATGTTGATACAATTTTACTAGTACTGTAGTACTTGGCATAGTTGTTAATTGGCCCTTGCCAATGAAAATGTCAAAAGCCCCATAAATCCAGGCCGCACTTCGACCGCCATCTTGAGGAAAAGACGCCAAAAATAGGTTTTTCACCAGAATGTCTTACGAGATTTATTTTACGACAAAAATACTTATACGATAAAATAAACTAGGAATATTTTCCTACAATTTATTTGCTTGTCATTTTTCTGTAAAGTCGAAGGTTTCTGCGTACCGGCTCCACAAAGTCTACTTTATCTGATTATCTACTTATAATTGATTAGCATAGAAAAATTACACTTTACCTTTCGATACAAACATTAAAATTTGTACATCGTTACCTAGGACGTACATTCTCAGATAAAGAGTACAAAAAAATTCTTCTGTGGACAAAAGTTATGAATTCGGAAATTTGACACTTTAACATTATTAATGATATATCACAGAAATCGTCAACGCGATTTTGTTTCGTTTTTTTTTAATGAAAGACCTTTAAAGTGTGTTTCAGACGGTTATAAACAATACCCGATATGTCGATAAATAAATGCAATACCTACTTACCTAATGGATTTTACGATTACAGACAAAAAACAATCATGCATGAATATTCGATAAAAATGCTGGGTGTAAAATTACATATGGATTAAAAACAAACCATAGATGCATAATACATAAATAATATACGATAGTACTCAAACACGTTTAAAACAATATTCGTTTTATTCACGTTTTATTCGGACACTATAACTAAACCAATAAGTAAGAAATATGGAATTATAAGGCTTCATTTGATCACTTATCACATGCGATTGTCAAAGGCTATGATCGTTGTATTTATTATAAGGGTAAACTTTTATTAATTCTCTAGAAGGAAATGTAATTTTTTTTTTAATTTATAACCATAAAATTTTGAACTTTTGCACAGCTAAATCGCGCAAATCGTCTATTGTGGCGTTTGTATTTACATAACAACTTTTTTGTTTAATTTTACCACTAGATAAATAAATTAGTATCTAAGTTGTATGTATTAACAATATTTTTATTTACCTACTTAATTACAAATATTCCACGGACAGTAGTAGACATTAAACTAACACTGCACTTTTTACTCTTTAATCGCGTTTTTCTCGAATATTGTTTATTTTATCGAAAGTATCCAAGAGCACCTTTTTTATTTTAAAATGTCTGGAGAATCCGAAAATAATTTTAAAAATTTTAAATCTTAAACATTTAAAAAAAAATGAGGTTAGAAGGATTATGGGTAGTGCACCCCTGGCTCCACCGAAGTTATTACGCCATTTTAAAGACCTTCATTTATTAAATTATTAAATTTCAACGCAAAATAAATGTGTTATTTAAACAAATTTATTTTTCGCATTCAACTTTGGTGGTGAATATCTCGAAAGGGAATCATTTCCTAGACGCCTCCGTATTATAACGCGCCCCGAGTTAATACTCGGAAATGGCTCTAACATTTATTGTGTTTAGTACGGTGTATAAAATAAACCACTAAAATTTCTTGTTGGTATCGCAATGTGTAGGTGGAATACAATAAAAATTTTATTTCACCGATAGTGAGTGTAACTTGGCTATAATAAACAATCACCTTTTGCACTAAAAATTAATAAAAGAATGACCTACTTTTTGCACGATAATAGAAAAAGTTAATTTTACAATTAGTGTATTTTAATTTATAAGCATATCAACAATTACGTCATATGACAATCTTCGTTTTAAAAATGTGAAAAAAAAAGATAGATAATTACCGATAAATGACTAATTAAATGTGATGCAACTTACTACCAGACAGGCGACCTATCTTGACGTGAAAGCTGTTATGCACACACAGGCAAAAATTAAGATATCGTTTCAGTTGATGGATTATTTTGGTAGTGTTCATATTGTCACAAAAATAAAAATGTATCGGTAATTTGTTGAGCATTGTTAGTAAAGTTCTACAGAATAATATTTATTGTTAACGTTACTTTATTACATTTATTTACATGAAACAGTTATTTATTAAACATTTTATAAATATATATATATATATATATATATATATATATATATATATATGTATATTTACACGTTATATCGCGATAAGTTACAATGCACGTCAAGCACAAAAAGTTACTAAATTGTATATATGTAATATTCAGTTCATTCATTCAGATGATTTACCTGGATACATATGACACGGCAAAGAAAAACTACAATCTATTAGTAGGTACTGTAAAAATACGAGGTATTATTCATGACGAAATTGAAACCTATTGTGGCTAACGTTTAGATAGGTACATCAAAAATAATCCCAATCCTAATAAAGTTTAAAAAATTAAATTTTTCTCGCATAGGTTGTAAAACAGTTTGATTTGTACTCAGACAGTAGATTGTAAGCAAGTAAAATGAATTAATTGAAAAACATAATTTACAACAAAATACTCTGATAAATTAAAAGAAAATGGCGCACACTTTCCAAAAACTGGCGAATTTGTTGGGGCAGTTCCGAATAACTAAAATAAGTCAAATATGTTTGTAGTAGTCAATTAGATAACAGTACGACATTAATAATTGCCTGTACTTAATTACGATTAATTTTATTAAAAAATGCTAAATTATAATTCAAATAATCATAAAAACAGTTTTAATTTTAATTAATTTTGGCATTAGTTGGCTATATGGAAATTTACCTATATGGTTAATTTTGGAAAAATATTTCGATTTGGAATTATTCCGAATCTACATTTATTTATTTTCTTAATTAATTAACTTACAGTACACGAGGGTTACGTTTAGAAAATGAAAATTTAACACGTACGATGGAAGGAAAAAATAATCACGATGATGTAATGAACGAATTATTGTAATGTTATGATTTGTAAAATTTATGAAGGAATCTGCACAATAATGTAAGTAGAAACTTCAAGTGAGAACTTTTAGATCGTGCAGTCTTCTCTTCGCTCCCATATTGATTTTCATTTTTTTTGTTTTTAAAGAAACCATACGTAAGAGAGAAGTCGCTGCATAATTACGTGCGCAAGTGGTAGATTTATGACACCAGAAATAAAGTAACTTATGTCTCGGTTGAACCAATTCTTCGATATCTATACCTAAATAATACTGACAATTTTGATTTCGTTATTATTAAAAAAAAATCTTATTTATTCTTATATTATTTTTCTTTATTTGTCTTTATTTTTGAAACATATATTTTCTCGAGTGTAGTGTATTATCATAAACTACGCAGAAAATTCCAATGATTAACAACTATCCAATACATTTAAGTATAAGAATAAAAACCACAAAAAAGAATTGCTACCAAGAATAAGCTTTCATTATAACTTTTATGGCCACTTGTGTATTATATAAAATATAAAATAGTTTCCCTTTCTTGCTATAAAATAATGAAGTTCGAATTTTTGCAATACTTATGTATATCCACGTATAGTTTTGACTTGAAAACTATAATTACCCTATTAAAAATTAAAATATGGGGAGATATAAAAATAATTTGAAATTACACGCCTCGGATATAATTATCTGATATAGGTAATAGGGAAAAAAACAACAAAATAAGTAATAATTAATAATAATAAGTAATAATAATAATAAGTAATAATTAATAATCAATTATTAAGTGATTTTAGAAATTTCAAGTAATAAACCGGCTGTGATAAAATTACATACGGATTACATATGTATTTCCATGTTTCATAATATATTCTAGTAATGGATTTAATTGTTCACAATAAGGTCGATAATTATTAAATTTTGATATTCACGTTATTCACGGCAGATTTCAATGCAGAACGAACGAATAAGTGAACGAGTGAACGAATAAGCGGACGGACAAATGAACGAAAGAATAAATGAACGAATAAACGCACGAAAGAACGCGCGCATAAATACGCGCAAGAACGCGCGAATGAATTTCGTTTTTATTATAATTTATTTGTTTTGAATAATCAGGTTTTGAAAATATGTCAAATAAAGACTGTGATTTATTGTTAGTTTTAAATTAATAATAATAAAATGTAATTATCCTATAATGAAACGAAATACAATTTTAATATAACGTTGACAATCTCATAAACAAATAAATTTTAATTAAAAAAAATTCCACACTTTCGATACAAGATAAAGATGATCGCACTCTCTCCTTTAATAAAATACATAATATTAACGACGTCCGAGAGGTAAAGGTCAAGATACAGTAAACCCATAAACTATAAAACTAATTGCACATTAAAACGAATAAATCACTTCAAAAAGTTAAAATTGATTTTCAACATTTACATGATCGATTAAATATCCTTTTCGCAAAATGATTCGCCGAAATGATTAATCCTCCAAATCATGAAACAGTGCGGTCACGACAATTTAAACTTGGCAAAGATTCTTGTAAACACGTTCAAAATTTGACCTTGCGATTGTCCAAAAAACTTGTCAATTTGATCCGTGACCTAGTTATGAAATTCACGGACGATTTTAAAATTTTTATGAAATATGTCCAGGAAAAGCGTCGACTAATTTGACACATCCGAATGGATGCCGAATTTCGGCATCCAGGAATGTTAGTTGGTACTAAAATTATTCGTCCGACGAGACAAGATACAGATGTGTCTTATTTAATTAATCGTAAAAAAAATTAAACGTAAGAGGCGTTTCGCGTGAAAGCGGCATCTACCCAATTAAAATAGATATAAACATCAAAGATCGTCCAAACTATTAAATTGATTAAAAGGCGTTGACCGTTGATAACTTAATAGTTAAGTATATTGATCTACTTTGAGAATTAATATTTTTAATATACTTATCAAAACGCACTTCTATTATAAAATTTATATATGTATATAAGCAATATTTAATGCACATGATTATATATTTTTTAAATACTTTATTGCGAAAAAAGCTTTAAATATAAGTTTTTGATTTATTTAATTTATTTTGATTTATTATATTGTAATTTGACTCTTATTATTATTATTTATAACAGTGTTTGTATTCTTATAAGTGGAGTCGAAAGGTTTAACGCTTGACCAAGATTCCTGAGCTGAAAATATGCCGATGTACCACACCTTACCCACATTCCAAATTGGATCCTTTTCGAGATACAGCCCCTCGAAGCGAAGCTTTATTACACACTCTTTTCAAAATAACTTATTAATGACTTAAGTTAAAAGTTTTAAATTTGGTACACGTATTGCTGCAGTTGAGGCTAACAAACACATGACGCCCTACTCAATTTAACACACAGGGTGTTTATTTTTAGGGATCATAGCCTCAGCTTTTTACCAACAACTTTCTTATACGTACGCCACATGTTTGTTTAGTAATTTATTTTCGAAAGATAAGTTAATTTAGAAACTTTTATTACCTACTTTTATAAAAATTTAGTACCTTGTATGGTTTCTCCATAAATGGACAATTTTTGTCATGATATAATTGTAATGATAAAGAAATGGCTGCAAAATCTAAGTGACTGTGGCAAAAGTAGATCATTCTTAAAGCAAATGCTCAAAATAACTACCATTAACACATTAACATAAACTTAAAAAAGTTAAACTAAACACTTTGCAACATTTTAGCATCAGCAAAACTTTAACTTTTTGCATAGAATTGTTCTATGCGAACGTGTTAACGATAGCCATTTTAAACATTTGCTATAAAAATTACTTTTGCCACAGTCATTTAACTTTTACAGTTATTGGCAGCCATTTTTTGTTAAATGTTATTACAAGTATATCATGACGAAAATTGCACATTTATGAAGAAACCGTGCAAGATATTACATTTTTCGAAGAGTAATAAAAGTTCATTAATTAACCTATCTTTCGAAAACAATTCCCAAAATACAGTGCCGTACGTATAAAAAAATTGTATTGTAGTTGTATCACAAAATTGAGGCATATCGTGGCATGTTGTGATCGTTTCTACTAACCAATACACAGTATGTAAAATATACATACATACTTACAAAGAAGGTTAGGCAGGTGGAAATCTCAGAAAAATTTGACACTTTGCAGGATTGTAGTACCAGTCAACCCTAATCCAGAGTCGTATTCCGTTCGTGCTCTTACACAGTTTAAGAGAATGAAATAAACCCTTGAAAATTGGAACGTTTTTCGATTTTGCTTATTATGTGTGAAACAACAAGAACTATCGCCAACAAATTATATATTTTTGTAAATGGCTGTTTATGACCTACATTATGATACAAAAATTAGGGGTGAACATTTTAAAGGATGGCACTGTGCGTCTGATGCGGACTAGTGGACGCATGGTTTAATAATGTTGCCGCTTGTATGTAACAGACTAAGAAAAAAATTAGAAACCTCTAAATTTTTCTTTGTATTTCCCACCTTTTTCTCGTTATAGTTTTCCTTCTATGGTCAATTTCCAGCGTAGATTCTTCCGCTGACTGAGAACTTGTAACATTACATATCTATACCTCGTAAGGTAAAATTGAACCGTTGCATGTTTGAGAGGAGCCCTAAGCAAGACCCTAACCGAGTCCCTATCTAAGATACTAACCAAGCTTGATTTTCAGAGAATTTATATTATAGCTTAAAGGTTCATGTATTTACACTTTACAAATACATGGAGAGTTAGTCGACAAAGAAATATACTACCTTTCCTCGTCGTATTAATCCTTTTAGAGTACACAACACAACATAATACACAAAACTCGCGCACTCACACGCAAAAAGGCCTTGTAAACCGATCGAGCACTCCTCGCACACGCGACGAATAATACGACGCCGTAATTTAAAATTCGAACTACTGAAACAAGCACTACCGCTCTATACTAGGAAATCCCGCTTTTATTTTAAAAACATTTAGTTCTTTGTTCGCACTGCGATAAGTTATCTTTCAAATAGGTGGCACACATGTTTTATTAGTTGCTTTGTATTTTACCGCCCACATAAAAATGCGATTAAATTTTTATCTAGTTTATGGTTTGTAATAGGGAAATTTTCAATGCTTAAGGTCACACGAATAGTTTTTAAATTAAAAATAGAGTAAATTTATAATTCTGCGGTATAAAGGCAGTAGATAGTGATTATTCAAATAATTTTACTGCCTAAAAAATAGATAATTTTAGAATAGATTTCCTAAAATTTTTTTTTTGTCAAACTCCACTACGACCCCTGTAATAACCTAAGCTCCCATCGCATAAAAACCTACGTCACAACACTACTAAAATTTTCTTAGTGTGTTTAAGAGTTAATATGGTGGGAAATATCCAACCGGTGGCAGACAATTAAAATTTTGTTTTAATCATTTTTGATAAACTTGATACCCGATAAAATTTATTATAGACTTTAGAGAAATATCAATTATTTAGAATTATTGTGGTCTGCCTCGCAAACCTAGCAGTCCTCCCTCCAAATGAATAAATTTTTAATATGTCACCTACTGTATAAAACTAGCTCTTGTTGTCTCACAGATAATAAGCAAAATCGAAAAAAGTTCCAATTTTCAAGAATGGATTTCACCCTCTTAAACCGCGTAAGAGCACAAACGGAATACGGCTCTGGATTAGGGTTGACTAGTACTACAATCCTGCATAGTTTAAAATTTTTCTGAGATTTCTATCTTCCTTGTTAGTAGATGGCCGTTGGTTAATGACGAGGGCCATAAAAAAATGAATGCATTCTTAACCGAAATAAAATCTTGAAACCGAAACGACCCCGTTAAGTACTTAATATTAATCGGACTCGCCTAAATTTTAAAGGTGTTACAAAAATAACAATAAAATAAAAATAACACGTGATACTAGTTTAGACTTTGCCAAAATATAAATTCTTTAGCACTATAATTTAACATATTTCTAACTGCTGTCGAATAATTTAAAAACAGGGAAACATAATTTTTCAACCAAAAAAAAAACAGAATCGCGTCTCGTGGTTAAACATCAAAAATAGCGAAAAGGCGGCTGATTAAATACCTGATATTTATAATTGAAAGTAAAAAACAACAATTGTTATAATCGGGAAGAAGTTTTTTTGAGGCGTTAGAACAAAATAAAGTCAATTGCAAGATAGTTACATCGCCATTGATAAACTTTGACCACAATTTATAGTAAGGGTTTGATCTCGAGATTTTCGATGACGCAGTATCGAATATCGTATTATTTTTATCACAATCGGTTGCGTTACAGGCAAATAGAAACAAATGCGATTTAAAAATTGACTGAACGATCGAATAGTAATTTTTAAACGAAACATGTTCATTGACACTAAACCCAAACGACTTTCTTTATAGTTATGGTTACATGCATATGACTATCGAAAAAAATATGATTCGGTTGATATAGTGATTGATAAGAATTTCACAACTTTATAAAAATTATTACGACAAAATTTCGAATTCGAAATTGCATAATTAGTGATCTAGATAATTTTTTTCGTGTTATTAACGTGCATTATGAGTATTGTATTTTTTAAATTTTATGATTTCGTAACGATAATGTTTAAATACGGTAAACGTTGGAAAAATTGTCTAAAGTACAACGTTTCTATATAAATTGGCAGGACGGGCCGGAAAATATATACTTTAAACGCAATGCTTGTTTACTTAGTAGTTTTTTTTTAATTTATTTATAAACATCTATTAGCGTTTATTAATGAAGCACAAATAGAAAGAGATATTTAGGTTATTTTTAGTAAGTATATTCCTGAGAGACTGAGTAAGCGCATTCGTGATTTAGATGCTTGAAAAATGTGAAAACGCGACAGATCAATACATTTTGGCATCCGCTGAATATTATCCTTTGCGAAAATTGCATAACTATTTGCTGTTAGTACGTACATACAAAACTTTTCAGTGTTTAAAGTCGCTATGTCAGCGAACTAAACCTTACAAAGTTATATGTTTATACCTAACGTAAGAAAACAACGGATGCTGGACATCAATATTATTTTATAAACGCAGGCTATTTAAAAATAAAGGTCGACTAAAAAAAAGGCTTACTTTTAGTACGCACCATATTTCATACGTGTCGATATTACTGTAATACTCTAACATTAATTTATAAAGTCTATAGTTAAATGCAAAAATGTGTAAGCCGCAACAATTAGACAGTTAGGAACAAGGTTTTCTCTTATAAATTAAAAAAAAAACTTGTTGGTTTCTCGATTATTACAATTAAAAGCAATTTTATCCGAAAGTACACTAAAAGTTTAATTATAACTTCATCAATTCAATTTTCATTAAACATTCTATTATTAAAACAAAATTGGTGTAAACATGTATCAGTAATTTAATGTACGGCTAGTTTAACGTTATCAAAATGATGTCAAAAAGTCAGTAAGACAAAATACGATAAAGTTTAAATGTTGATAGATTTCTTTTCGTTCTAATTTTACCCATATGGATTACGTTACGTATTCTACTGTTCATATACTTACATACGTACAGTTAAAATTGAAACTAAAACTTTTAGGACTTCGAAATACATATTTTTTTTAGTGACCATGTGTATTATTTCACATTTATTTAGGTAAGTACGTACGCGTTATTTTATTTTCTTTAAAAATTCCTGTTGAAATGTCCATGCAACCATTTTTCTTTATTTTCAGATATGATCTAATTTAAAGGCCATTGGAAATGTACCTTGTAATCGAATTTGGATAATTATTTTCTCAAAAATCCATTTCGATTTTAGTTTAAGTTTAAATAATAAAATATTAACTTCTAAAAATTCATACTTTCAGAAAAAAAAAATTTTCAAATACTTCAAAAAAAAAAGTTTTCTTAGAAACTATTATCGCGAATTCTATGGTATTGTAGAGGTACTAAAGACTCATCACTGGTATTTTTTGGGGACTCTGCGTGTACAGCAAATGAGGAAAATAGAGAATATTAAATTGAAATAATTTCAAAATTTATCTTATACACGGGGAGCAGTTGCCAATTTTTCGTCAAATATTCCTCGTACCTACGCCTACTATACATGAAAGTATTAAAATTTTTCAAAATGTATAACAGGTAAATATTTGAAAAAGTTCGTCACTAGAATTCTATAGCAGTTTGCTACATACAGAACGTTCACGAAATAGTGGCAGAATCTCTCGGAAACATATAAATCACGTCAAAACAATGTCACAAGTTCATATAATTGTTTTGCCTACGGCGCTCCCCCGATGACATATTCACCCTTAAAGAAGTTGAAAAAACAAATCAATTTTTTTAAATGACATTTTTATTTTTTGTCGAAATTTAATAATTTTTAAAATAACTATGTAATAAATAAAGGCCTTTAAAATTGTGTAGTAAGTTTTTTTAATATCTCCTCGGACAAATCATTACCCCTAACATTTCTAACATCAAACATTTTTAGGTGGTTTAAGTTTTTTAAGGTCATTTCCGGATTTCCCAGACTTTGTATGATAAGAAAGATACTTTTAGTTAATTTCGACAAAATGAACCATATATGAGAAAATCGTAGGAAAGCTTCTATTCCAATATCAGGCAATTCCATTAAACGGCAATAAAAAAATTAATTTAATTACTTCTTTCAAACAATAAAGAGCCAGTAAACACAATAACCGGCTACCACTGTATTTGCATTATTTTAGCAATTATAACAAGAAAATACCGGGCGTCCAGGAAATAATAAAAATCTCTCGGTAGCGTGTAAACCACGTCAATATAATACCACAAGTTTGTATAAATGTATTTCTTACGGCGTTCCCATAATGAGATATTCACCCCCAAAGGTGAAAAATAAAACTCAATTTTTAAATATTTAAATTTGGATAGTATTAATATTTGGAAGCTAACATTTTGTTAAAGTTAAACTTATATCAAAATAGACCCTTCGGGAAAAAAATTTGCCAAATTCGAGCAAAGGCACATTCCAACGCTTACCCGGCTATGGCCTTTAAAAATTAGCTTCCCTTTCTCAAATGTATGAATATAAATGCAAAAAAAAAATGAAACTTAAACTAATCCTGGTGAAATCACAACATTTCTAGTACGATGTTGTACCGAAAACGTGACCCTTCACGAACCCTTCAATTTTCGAAAACGCATCGACACAAAATCTGTGAAATAACCTATATTTTCTCTTAGACATAAAGTCTTAAAGCGAGTACTAAGATGATTTAGAATCAACCCCAAAATAGACTGGCTAATTGGCTCGATCCAACATAAATAAACGATAAACATTAAAACAAACAAAAAAAAAGTAGTGATCAAAAATTCATCGTAACCGTGCCTCTTCGTTGGTTTTACAAAAAAAAAATGTTTTGGGAAAAAAATTGTTGTTCAAGTCGTGCTGAACTTCAAGGATCGTTTGTCGGTTTTTATATACCAATTCAAGTGAAAATGAATCTCGTCGTTAAAAACGATGTCAAAACGCGAATCAATAGAAGTTTATAAAGCCAATAAAAATTCCATTATGTATTATATATTATTTTATTAACAGATTTTGTTAAAGAAAAATTAAATACCTACATAAATAATATATATCTATTGCATTATTTTATCGTATTACCATTATTGCTACCGACATTCCTACAGCCTATGTTGATTTTTGAGTCATTATTTGGCGTATTGATTTTGCTGACCCCTTACTTCAAACAAATTGTAATATTAACTATCACATCCCGTAACGGACATTAATTTAAATTGCTACTATTTTCATTAGTTTTATTGTTTCGGTCGACAATCTAATAGTTGATGATACATAGTATTAGATAAATACGTAGGTACATACTTATTTTTATTAATACAATAATGTTCGAGGCGGATCTTTTTAAATATAATATACGTAATAACAAACAAACTAGTAAATATTTAGTCTTATTATTTATTTGAAAAAAAAACATCTTCTAACACTATATCAGTTTTTACGAATTTGATAACGACTTGAAATCTTGGCGCCTCACTATCAGATATATGTAGCTTTCGAACGTAATTGCCATTATCGTCTCTAAAGAAAAATCGATTTTCCAATTTCCTCTAAAAATTTACGTTTTTTAGTTGGACTCTTGGAAAGGTATAATTTTAGTTCGAGAGAACTGTTTGAAAACTTAGGTGAATTTGTTTCAATTCGCAAAAACCTTCACATAAACAATTGACAAATCGTAATTAGTGTTTTTATCGAAAAATTATAGTCTATGTGTAGGTAGTTTGCGACGACGCCCGACGTTTACAATATTCTGCGGCCTTTAATTTAAACAATGTATTTGTATAGATTTCATTTTGAAAGGAACATTTCTCATAATATTTGTCCTACACAAAGAAATGCCGTTTCTACAGATAGTGTTGTATTTTCAATTATTGCATAATTTTGCAACGATCACCATTTAAATATTTAAGTCCTGTTTAAGTTATTGATTTTCTGTAGATACGATTACGTTTCCATAGAAATTTATACTTAAACAAGGGATAAATAATTATTAGGTTGCGTCGGTGCAGTCGGTCATAGGTAAGATAATCTTGGAAAATGTTTTGTTTCACGTAATTTCCTAATAAATTACAAGGCTACAGTTATATAAAACTATTTGTACCGAGAAAAAACGAGAGTCAAATCAACGTATATTATTATTATTTTTTTAATTTAAAATTAATACACTCTCTATACAGGGTGTTTTTAAAACATGCCGTCAAATTGGGGAATCTAGTAGGTCAAAATGTTCTTACGAACATATGTCCGAAAATGCTTAATTAAAAAGTTACCTATAACAAAAGTAATAACAAAAGTATACCAGAAGCCTATTTAATGTTTGAAATAGTAGGCAGCGAAGAAGTGCCATCTTATTGCTTTGCTTTGCAAAGAAGTTCTATCAATTTCGTTTAAGAAGCATAATTGCACGTATTCGAAACGCTCCGGGAATATTTGAAAGAGTGCGGCAATCACTAATCGGACGAGCTGAGGCCTGTATTCAAGCAGAAGGAAGAAATTTCGAACATTTGTCATAACGTTCGATTTGTTAATGTTTCTGATATAACTTTTTAATGACGCGTTTTGACCTGCTAGCTTCCCCCAACACGCTGCGCCGTAGCAAGTTGGCAGCATGTTTTAAGAACACCCGATATACAAACATATCATGCCCCACCGCCTAAGATTAGAGTATCCCTCATAATTAAATAAGTAGTAGATAAATAAAAGCACATGAAGTTTTCTAAAGCAAACAGTTCCAAAAAAAATAAGTGAATTCGTCAGTTTACCTTAAAACGCAGAATATTCAAATAACCACTTAATAATTTTGAAATTAAATTGTTTATTTTATAATACCTTAGAAACGTGGATCTGTGTTGTGTTTTAATGTTAAAGGTACTGAATTAAATTACATAATCCGTTAGAAAGCAGGCTCTGTCTCGTGCATATTAGAAAAGATCAAATAGTCATGGATGATTATTTTAAAAATTAATGTTCGTTTTTTCGTCGATAACTATAAATAAAAATTAGTATTTAAAAAATAATAAATAGATATAAGGAATAAAATGTTAATTTAATTGTTAATTGTTGTTAAATGTAATTGTCGTTTCGTTCAACGAACGATAATTAAAAAAAAAATTAAATTACCTTCTTAGCAATGCCTTGTGGATAAACTTTAGCTTATTAGGTAGTTGCACTCGTTTATTCATAAAACGCAGACTAATGATATCAAATATACTAATGATCACCTAAAGAAACTAAATAGACGCTATAGAACGGAATTTTAATGCAATTCGTGTATGTAGTGCCTACTTCATTTTAAAAGACTATCAAAAATGTCCTTATAAAAATAATAACTTTTTACTGAAAAAGCACGCCGTGCCGGTTAAACTTCAGGAATTTATTTCATAATATTAAGATCTACTTAATGGAAGTGTTTTATGCTATGTGCAAATGTCTACAAAGAAAACCTTATTATTTCCCTAAGTTACCTGTTATAAATCAACTAGAACGAAGTTAGGGGTCTTGCAGGATGATTCAATATTTCACTGACAAATTCAACTAGTAATTTATAACAGAAATTTGCTTTCGAATCCCAGCTGTCAAAGATATGATCGTTACTATTTTCGAAGCTTTCATAATAATCGTGAAAATATCGTTGAATTCGCATACCTATGTAAAATATTTAAAGGCAACTATTATATTCGTTATTTATTTTAAACATTTACGACTTATATTTTTCAAAATAATTTCGCGTGTTTATGTTTATTATATTTATTTATTTGACAGTTTAGATAAATTTCGCCGCATACATATAGATAATATAAATGGAAACAAAAATAATAAAAATTTGCATATCAAAACACATGGTCAAGTTCAATTAAAACTGTTTTTTTTCCAAATAAACCTTCAAGTTAGAAAATAATTTAAAACACCATCAGAGTCGTATGCATTTTATGAAAATTAGTCACCACTATAACAATAACATGTGTTAATTTCCTTAGAAACAATTGTTGTAACAATCGTTTCTATGTAGACGAACGTGATTTGGTAGCGACCAAATTTAGTCAAATATACAGGTTGATCGAACTTTCAGGGACCGCAGATCTACTACTTCGTTAGTTTCTATTTAAAAAAAAAATGTATGAATAATAAAAGTTTTAGGGCCGAATTCATAAACGATACTTGAGCTTAACATCTACTTACTTATGTCGTTTTATGGGTTAAATTCAGAGAGACACAATATTTGAATATAACTTTTACTCATCTTATTCCTATTATAATTTGTTTGTTCGTTTCGAAATTCATAAATAAATACAGTACATTCTCTCTTAACCTGTTCGTACAGGACCGAACCCTTGACCGATTAAACCGATCAATGCAAATTAAAAATTTTAGACCATGTTTTGGAGAGTACATAACCATGAACATTTAACATTAATTAATTGATATATTATTTGGCGTTTTAATGGTACAGTAAATAAAAATAAGAACAGCGCCTACCTAAAAGAAAAGCAAAAAATCTTGATTTGAACAAAGTAGTTATAATTATATAATTTCTAATTCGTAAGGGATGCTAACGACTCATAAAATAGGCGATTTAAAAAATTATAGATACCTACTGCCTATCCAAACCTATCACGTCATCGATCGAAGTTACTAGATTGTTTATTTGTAATTCGGTTTAAAGTTTAGAAAATGACATATTCTATAGATGATTTACTTGCGCACATATTAGACGGTATAAAGAAAGACTACAATTTATTAAAACTGTCAAAATACGAGGTACGATGTGACAACACTGTGTGAAACGTCATCATCTAGTAACCTTTTTATTGATGACGTGAATTGCTTATAGGTTCGGATAAAGTGTATATGTAATACTTTGTTATACTGCGGTTGTATACTGACGGTTACAATATATATTAGTAATTTGTCTGATCAATTGCAATGCGCAGTCTATATATTTTATAACGGTACATAGCATTTTACCGCCTGCCGGGCCATGTGACTGATTTCGTCTGGTTATCCATTCGACAATGGAACAATATCAACTCGGTTAACATGGAAACGTTAATGTCATTACTTGATTTCTTATCTTTACTATATAATTTAAATAGGTTCGATTTCATTTAAGCCTAAAATGTTGTATACATTTTGGGCGTAATTAGCATTTATGAATCTTAACGTGTCAATAACCCCCGCCCTTTTAATAACGGCTCGAGTTATTATCTACATGTCGCGGTCCATAAACGTCTATTTTACGCCCTTGATGCATAAATAACTATTATTTTGAGTTTGTTTAACAGTTTAACAAATTATTTTCATCTAAATCATAAAAAAAACTGTTAAGTAGTCGATAACCTGAAATATTCTCGACTTCAATAACTTTGATTTGAAACGTTCGTTCGTATGACAACGTTGAACTGCAATAACACGTCCTATTAAGATAAACTGACGATATGTGGGTACCTACAGTTTTAAAATAAATATATTATCGATTAATATCGTATACGGTAACTGAAACTTTTCTAAAAAGAAGAACGACATTTTATTATCTACTCTATTAAGTTTAAGTTTGTTTTTGCGAGTCTGCGCCGCTACTAAACATTACTCTCGCTAAATATTAACATTGCTGTTTATGAAAGCGCAATCGTACGGCGTTAACGGGCCCTCAATTTTGATCGGGGAGCTTAATTAATTTTACTTCAATTTAACTCCGTAATGATTTCCTTCATTTTTGCGGCAAAGGCCTCGAGCGAAGAGGGTTCGGTTGAACTCATTTCACCGAACGATTTGGGGTTAACAAAACGAACGGATAGTAAAAATAAAACTTGCTGGGTTTATTTAATTAGCAGTTAGTAACTTGCGTTCAAACGTAGGTATTTGGGTTGTTTGTAAAAACCATTATTCAAGTGAACGTTCTGCAATCGTTTTGAAATTGCGAGACTTGCGCCGCCACGTCCTCGCGAATGCCTGCGAAATTCGAATTTTAAGCGAACCGAAAGCAACCTCGTCGTGTGCCGTTCGAAAATTTTCAGAAAGCAAACTGTTTACGTATTTATTTCGTTTGCAACATAAAATAAGTATATTTCGAATGGCCGTTTTTCAAATCAAAATCAGTTTACAACATGGGAATGTTAAATGGTGTAGATTCCGATATTTCAGCTTAACGTACACTTAACTGGAGTAGTTCCAAATTCAGCAACTGCTCGCGACTTGCCAAAAGTTTCGCATTATATCTGCCAGTATTAAAATTTTACTTCCTCATTCAAAAGAAAAGGATTTTTATTTCGTTTTCAAGTTGCAATAATAAAACGAAAAAAGAAGACGCGCTTCCCCGCATATAAAGTGTCGCGGGCGCTAAATGCGTAAAAAGTATTTTTATCCATCAAAAATATAAAAGATAAGACTATCGTTAAGTAAATAATAATTACTAAAGTCTCGAAAAATCTTCGATAAATAAAAGAATCGGAGCGATCGTACGAAATCAACTTTAACGTCATATCGCAAATAATACGTTAACGGAAACAAATGAAAGTAACGTAAACACGGAATCCCTATTTATGCGATAGTACAGAGACTATTTCGAGATAAGCATGTGACCCGCCGTTTGCCAATTTGTTCAAAAGTCGAATTTATATTTTAGTACCTCTAGTAAATGTCAGGTCGAAACGTTCCGCTTGGCACCCACTTAGCCGCCGGATAAGGTAGCTCTTGCATTTAAATAAAATAATTAACGTTCATAAGCGAGTGCGATAAGTACAATTACCGACAATCGCGAATGATTATTTTCGGGGCAAAGATCCACATGCGAAATCGATTATACGATTTAAAAAATACACGTGTCTAAATAACTGATTAGGCAGTAGTTAAGTTGTAAAGGACGAAATCGAGATATTTTTTTTCCTCGTGTACAACATTAAATTTAGAACAATTTAACAAGGCTACCGTACGAACGAAGACGTCATTATTCGTAAAAATAACATTCTCATGTGCTCGCCGTAAAAATAGTTCAAACATTTTTAGTTACAACTTTTAACCGACAACTAGTCCATACGTCAAATTCCGTTCATTAAACATTTAACCAGTCTTCTAATGATTTATATACGCATGCGTTACCGACATTAAAGCCATGTGACTCTAAATATCGGTGTATTCGAAAAGCAAATTTTTTTCCATTATTTCATTAAAAGTCCGGGAGTGCGTGTACGTAAATGGCATCTACGCTAAGTGCCGCTAATTTTTTCATTTAAGCCCCCGACGTCCGACGAAAGGGCAATTCGTGCGCGACGCGTTACGTTACGTACGGCGTTATCGTCGAAAAAAAAAAAAGTCCACTTAACTCACCGTTCAAAAGGGGGTAGTTATGTCCGGGATGTCCGAGGAAAGATTTTAATCCACTCTCCAGTAATATCGGCGAACCTCGGTCCTTATAACTCATTTCACTGTCACTATCACTAAAATAATATGTTGAGCGCGGAATTTTGGCGGATTTTTGGGGCTTCTAGTATAAATACAAAACCTGCAGAGAGACACCGCGAACTCACCGACAGAGTTGCATAAATAACACGAGGTTCGACCGAGGAACTCGCAATCAATTCATACTAAAATAGTCCGCTCGCGACTTTAGTGCTCTCTGTCGCGGCCAAAAGCTAACGCCGTGGCTGTAGTCCAAGGTTGATAACAGACATGATATCACTACGAGAAAATTACACATGACAGTAACAATTAACTGGTATACAGTTCTAATAACTACTACAAACATAACCAATCTCGCAGGACAGGCATGACACAATTCCTGGTGAGCCCGCGACTGCGCCTGTCGACACGCAACCCGTCCGACTGCTTCCGCATAGAGAGCGCTGTTTTCCGCAATTTCCCAATTTTCCATTGATTCCTGTCGTCGCAAACTACGCTCTCCGCGTACTCCCGGATGCTCCTTTAAAGTATGCCACGAAATATGTTCCAGACATTTTCAAATTATTGGCAGAAACTCCCAAAATTTTTCGGCGATACGAAAGTAAATATTTACGTCGTTCAAAATATAAGCCTCTTGCATTAAAATGCGTTCGATTGAGTACGATCGGAATTGTTCAAAACGACTAATCCTACATACGACTATTACAACTATTTACGAAAAGACGATTCTAAAAAAAGTCGATAGAATGCACGGTAGATACTATGGCTAATGTATTTACTAACTCTACCGTTTGCCAATACTAATATTAGTGTGGTCGTAAATATAAACTCTGACAACGGCTTGTCAAAAACTTTCGTTAATCAGTTTTAACCATCCAGAAAGTTTTTAGTAAAAAAAATCGTGGGAGTGATTTGTTTTGAAAAAAATATTTAAATACAGGCACTTTCGTGGGGTCTTCGTATACGTCTTTATTTATGGTCAAGTACGTCATAATAGTATAAAGAATGCCATCTCTATTTCGATATTTTAAATTAACTTTTGAGAAATTAATAATTTCGGTATAGGCACGTATAAAAAAATGTCAATCAAGATCTATCTGCTAAATATTCCTTATTTAACATATTAAAATTTATTTCAAGGAAATATAGGTAATATCTTTGATTACAGTAGGTGATAAAGCTTGAATTTAAAAAACGATTCTGCGTCCAAAATATCTTTTACGGTTAAGGTGAACGATCGCGTTCACCCCGCAAAGGCAAAATGCATCCCTCGCACGTTTCAGAACGTCCCGCATGCAATTTTACCACGCCAAGCATAATTTCAATACCTGCTGAAAATAAGTCTGCGCGCCTGTTACTTTTCTAGTGGTTGTTCCGATAAAAATATCAAATGTTGCAATTCACACGAAGCGATAGTAAGTATGAGTAAGACGACGATGGAAGAATAGAACAATAATAATTTATTATAAATGCTAATTAGCTTCAAGGACGTAATACGTCAACAATTAATTGCCTAACGGTTATCGTTATTAATTAATTACGATTATAATTAAATGTAAATGGGAAAGACACCTAAAAAGCAAAAATTAACGTTTTTGAATGGTTTGGCGTTAGTCCGTACGTATAATAAAAATGAAATATCGCAAAAACCATTTTCAGAACTACAATATATCGTATCATAGTTGAAGTGCACGCCTAATATTATATCTACTTATTTACGTATTTTCCTTCTTGGAGTTGGTTTTTTGACCAGAAATTGTAGAACGCATTTTACGATGGCACTTGGTCATGAAGTCTTTCTTCTTACACAAACTTGTTAGACTGCGGTTAAATGGGGTATTTTGCATATTTACGTATTAGCGAAAGCAAAAGACGAGTTCGTTAACCAGCCAAATCGACCGTCTCACTTCAACATGGCGGCCCACATTGGGGCGAGATACCATAAAACGTGGCAGAAACTATTTTGATTTATGTAACTGTTTTAACTATTTGGTATACATTTAGATTGAATAAATATAGATCATTTATAATATTTTACAAGTTTTATTTTAAAAATAAATGTAGATAAAGGGCTTAAAAAGTTGTGATTGGTTATCGCATATGTTGTAATTTAGGACCTGCTGAACAAAAAATGTAATACGTAAAAAGTTATATAATGGTCAGTTTTTGAACTACAGTCAAACATGAGCTGTGATAGACGAGTAGATATTGTTTGAGAAGAATGTTTTTCGAACATTTCATAGTAAACCATTATTTTTATTGATCACAAGAGAAATTTCATAAATATTTTTTATACATATAAATTCATATATAGGATGTCTCTGAAATTGGGTTTACTGAACTAAAAATTTCATCGCAGTAGGAAAAAATGTATTGCTTGTAGAATATTCGACTTATTTTAAAAACAAAGTTTATCAAGCAAAAATATTACATTTGTTATATAACGTACGTACTCAAAAAACTAACTTACTGAAAAAATAAAAAATATTACTGCTATTAAACTGTTCAAAAACTTTCACAAAACAAACTCTCACAAAATCTTCGTAAATAATTTTAAAATAAATTAATAATTGAATAAAAGATTGCCTAATAAAAGGAAACAGAGAAAACAGAAAATGTTTCTTCTTCTTCGTTAGGTAAACTATTCAGGTATCTTTTTCTATTGTAATTAAACTATTCTAATCGTAAAATTAAAATAAAATTACAGTTACAATAGAAAAAAGTGTATTTTAGTCGTTTGTTGAAGAAGAAACACTTTCTGTTTCCTGTTCTTCGGGAAACGAAAAATATTTGTTTCCCCGAGCATTATAAAACATCTGTATAAAATTGCTTCAACATTTTTTGTGGGATACTAAACAGTTTACTAATTCGGTGATTTTAGAACACTGACAAAAAACATGTAAAATTTTTGAAGTTTTTCGGCTTTCTGCTACTTCTACAATTGAAGATGAATAGAGAAGAATGGAAAGTTACTTTAAAATATTCGAAATATCGGTCGAAGTTTACTTAAATTATTTTGCAATAAACACAGAGTCGACTATAAGCTTTGTCTTATAGGCCATTATCTTCTAATGTCGCAAAAAGTCGTAGTATTTTTTTTTATTATGCAGTAGCTGTATGTATTAGCTACACTTCTATGCAAAAAACGTAACCTGATACACCTTGATAGTAAACTAAAAGTCAACGACAAGTTGATTTGGTGACATGAAGGAAATGAAATTTAGTTACAAAAATAGATTAATTATAATAAACAAAATTGGGCACGTTAATGAACAATAACTTATTAAATAATTTTATGTACCTGTAGACTTTGCATCCATCTCGATTTCGACTCACTTTTGTATTAATTATCTATATAAAACTAAACGAAGAACAGAACAACCATTTGACGTGTAATAAACAATTCATACGAGTTTATCGGAATTGCCAGTGCTGCCTGTATTACACGGAAATATATAATGATAACAATAATTTCTTAATCATATAACATCCATAGATGATTAAACTATTATAAAATATGAGTTTAAATAAGTAAATATAATATTTCAATTTTTGATTTTCTGCCACGTTTTACGATATTCCGCCCCACTGCGCGACCGTTCAAAAATTAAAAAAATTCTAATCTCCATTATTAATCATCGGATTAGTAATGTGAAATATGTTTTGAAATCGGTATAAAATTCTCTATTGACCATGCGTCTTTATAATTTTCGATACAATGCGCCGTTTTCGAGATAATCGAAAAAAAGTGATAATTTTTTTTTAATTGTTATAAATTTCTCTCATAAATGTTATTTTTTTTTAATGTATTTCTTTCGAGAAAAATTTAAAAAAAGAGAGTTTTTTGACATGTGACATGGAAATTCAATACCGAGGCTTGCGCGCGGTCGGATCTTGAAACTCGTAAAGATTTAAAATTATTTTAAAAAAAACATGTTTGAAATATTATACAAATTAACGATAGAAAAATTGGGTATTAATATAAGTGTGATTAAAAGTTTTATAAACCAAACAAGAAAAAGATGAACTATACTTCGAAAATATTTAAGGAATGTTGTTATTATAATTTTACAATATCCACTGTGTGGAATTTTCATCGGTAATTAATTAATTTCAACTAGGTGTTTTGTGATATAAATATGAATCCGAATTATTTTTTATTGCTTTCGATATTTAAAATTGCTTTAACATTATTTGCAACTGTCAGCAATAAGTCAAAACGATTGTTGTGATGCGTTCTGAACGAGATTCGTTTAAAACATAGAAATAAAAATTATTATTAGATATAGATCACGGGGGGCCGATCGTTAATAAAATCGAACTGCGTTTTTTATGACGTCACTGCCCAAGTGTTCTGTGAGGCAATGATGTAGGAGAGATTGAACACGATTCGTTTAATTGCCAAAAAAATAAAATTAATAATATTTGTAGTAAATTCTATTGATAATAAATAAAATTATCTAAATTATGACGTAGATATGGTCACAATAAAATTAACCCAACTGCATTGTTTTAAAATTCTCGCCGTTGCTATTTTGGAAATGATACGTTTTCTCCTCTAATGGCTCATAAACGTATACGTCGCGAATACATACACAGTAGTGCTCGAAAATATTTCACAGTCTGCATTTTTGCGAATCTTTTACAAATAAGTCAAATCACATTGACATTTTCAATAAATATGTACTACCTGCCGTTTAAGTAAGTTGTAATATACAATACGTCATTTAATAAATATTGACAGGGGGAAACCCTTTTCGATTGCCAAGGATTTTTTTTGTCTGCATGTCTTTTTTGTCATGTTCTTTAATGTTTCTAAAAAATAACCAAATTTTGTTATTGAACGGCGTCGGCATTGTATTATTCATAATACCATAATGAAATTATTGCGATAAAGGTAAACAGGTAAACATGTTTCTTAGCTGCCTCATCCCTAAAACTGTTACTCATAAAAATTGAGTTTTGATTGATCACATAGTAAAGAGATATTGTTAACATACCTTAAAAGGCAAGGGTGTGAAATCTTTTTCAATGCAACTAAAGATTCGTAGGTACGACTAAATGCAGTCGGAATTATTTATAACGACCAACCAGATATAGCGGTTGGATTTTGACTTCTTATCTAAAAAAAAAAAACGAAAAGTAGGTATGTAATCAGTTATAAAGATACGACTATAACGACAGACTTTTCAAACGGGTAGTTTGTATTGGCTATTGGTTATAACGACAAATTTGCAGGATACTTAAGCGTTTCTATTTTCATGCGTGCTCGTCCCTTTATCTACAAGTAAAACGATGCACGCCTACTCGTTAAATACAAATAAAACCAGAAAAAGGGCGGTATCGGTTATAACGACAACCCGTTAAGTATAACAACCGAATTTCGCGTTCCCTTGAAAGTCGTTATAAACAATTTCGATTGTAGTCGAAAAAATGTGTTATATACGTTGACAACCCATCGTGCACTGAAGTATCTGTGAAAAATAATATGGCCTATCCAAACCTTTATGCAACACGTCATCAAGAAAAAGTTACTAGATTTTTTATTTGTAATTCGGTTTAAAGTTTGGAAAGCGATATATTTTATAAATGATTTACCTGCACAAATATTAAATGGCATAAAAAAGGGCTAAAATTTATTAGAACTATCAAAATACGAGTTGCGAGGTGACAGCACTGTGTGAAACGTCATCATCTAGTAACCTTGTATCGATGACGTGCCATCATATAGGTTTGGACGAAGTGTAGGTACGTGAAAGACACGCAACCACCAATTTTGATTAAAAATATATAGCTTATTACAAAAGAATGTAGACAATATTTATATGTAGATATGCAAAATGGTATGCCTATAAATAATTAATTACCTACACTTTTATCTACATTACTTTTTAATGCGAAATGCCTACAAAACGCAAAGGAATTGTAAAACAGATAAAAATACTCCTCCTTGGAATTAGGGCTAGAATAACAGATTTACTTTTCCCCTTTTTAATTTAAAGCATTGATTATTTATCTCTTACAAAATATATGTATATCTACTTCATTAACGTTTTCACGTTTTAATTTTTTTACTTTAAAATTTTATCCCTTTTTTATGACAACTATTTAGGTAATTATTTTTAATACATATCGTAACATATATATAAAAATATATATTTCAACCTTTTTTTGAGATCTCCTTCAGTGTTATTACTTTAAAATATACGTATACATAAATGTTACTTGAAACAATTTAACTTTTTTGTTTTTTGTTTTTTAACAATTTACCTAGGAAGACGTCAAAAAAAGGTCGAAATATATGTTAATACAAGTTATATGAAATATAAATTAAAAACAAAACATGTTTTATTGACGTTACATATTAAAAATAATTACCTAAATAGTTATTATTATAAAAAAGAAATAAAGTAGTTATAGTAAAAAACGTCAAAAAGAATCGAAGTAAATTAAAATCCAAAAATCTATTGAAATGCCCTTATACGCTTAATTAATAATAAAATAACAAATTCCTTACCTTGCTGTCGTATATAACTGTATGGTCTATTCCTGGTTTCAGAAAGTTCCCATTAATAATCAAAATGCACGACGCACACACACACACAGACACACACACAAAAGTACGAAAAGTCTAAACGTTACTAATAAACTATACCTCAGTACGCAGTCTGAACACGAATGAAAACGATGTACGAAATGTTCAAAACGAAATTATTTTAAGTAAAACACTTGAATCTATTCATTATTTAGTTACATAAATATCAAATGGCTTTGAACAAATTTTAGAAAGTCGATTTTATCACCACATTTTTCAATGCAAGCCATGATATAGCTTATCCAAACCTATATGATACACGTCATCAACAAAACTTACTAGATTGTTTATTTGTAATTCGGTTTAAAGTTTGAAAAGTGACATATTCTATAGATGATTTACTTGCGCATATATTAGATGGTATAAAGAAAGACTACAATTTATTAGAACTATCAAAATACGACAGCACTGTGTGAAACGTCATCATCTAGTAACCTTGTATTGATGACGTGAACGTCACATAGGTTTGGATAAGCTATAAGTAATCGAACACTGTGGTCTCGAATTCCGATGTGCATTATTGCTCTTATCAATTCCGCTACGTTGTAATTCATTTAAATTGCGAATTACAATAAAAAATTATTAAAAAATAATTTAGTTGTAGGTACCTACTGTCTGAAATTTTATTTAAAAGCAAATTTTAATTAATTAACAAGCACGAACTTAAATGCACGAACCGCGACGCCTTGCGTCGCGTCGGCATAAATACTAAAACAAATAAAATTAGTAGATAAAAATTAATTATTATAATGTAACGAATGCGTAATAATTAAGTAACCAGTAATTCTTGTTAAAAATCTCATTTAATAAAATAGCTGCACTAAAATTTACAATAAATAATCGAATTTTGTATTAGCTAATAATAATATAAAGTCCCACACACAAATCAAAACAATACAATACAAAAATGCCTCTCAAATTATAAAAATAAACACTACAAATTACGGATCAGTTCTAAAATTCGCAACGCCATTTTCATTCCTTAAACTACAATTTTTTAATAAAAGCATCGTTACAGTAATTATGCATTTTAAATTTGTACACGTAAAATAAAACTTGCAGTAAAACTATACAGATCGACCCCCTCAATAATGCCGGAGATGAAAATGATGCGACCTAAACGAAACAGTTTTGATTTTACTAATTTTCAAGAATAAGTTTAATCTTAAAATTACAATGTTATTAAAAAATGAAAACGTAATATTTAAATATTTATATCACAATAAATTGCTCTATTTCAATTTTTCTTAAAATGGCAAATACGATAGTTACCTAAACTTTTATTATTCGAGGCATTAATAAAATTATTTTAGTTGGCAAGCGATCCTCATCGAAGTGGTCAAAAATAAATTTTGATTTTAAAACGGTAAGGTATAAAAATCAGTACCTATATGTAATAGTAACTACTTGTTTTAAATTAAACTTATTTGAAATGTATATAGATACTAGACTACGTTTACTCATTTAATGACGTCCTGTTATCCTCTCCTATTTTGAAGAAAATGAATTTCAAATTTACACCCATAAAACTTTCAATGGCTTTTCTGTTAACGGATTTGCTATCTACGGGATTAGAACTCCACCTTTTATGGGTCGCCAGGGGAGCTACGCCTTCAGGTCTCTGCCAAAGCTTGAAGTCGTTCGATTTCGGCGGCTTCTTGTCTGTTACTGGACAAATAGACGCGTCGGAATGAAGGTTATTGTTTAGCGTTGCTTCTTTGTTTGTTTGTTCTTCGACGGTGGTTGAATTGATTAAAGGAATTCCCAGTTCTTGAAACGAGTTCATGGAGGAGAAGCCGCTCTCGTCTTCGGCCGAACTGACGCTACTCATAGGAGGAGAATTAGATTTCTCTGGGTCCTGCTTAAATCGGTGGTTTTTATTTCTTCCGTGGTATTCGCTATCGTTTAACGTAGAAGATAACAAACAGAATTCGCTATTCGATGATAAATCAAACGATTTGCTAGTTCTGGGCAATTCTAGATGAAAAGAGTTCCGTTTAAACTCCGCGCTCGTTCGCTGCAAAGATAATTTACGATTCAGTGCTGTGGCAATGCGAATATCTTTATCGGGAGACGCTAGTTGAAGGCTCGAACAACGGCTCTCGGGTCTGTGAGTCCCGTTATCCTGAATACGGGGAAACTCCTTTGCTAACTGTTCCAAAAATTTCAAATCTTCCGACGTGTCGTCATTAAGATGAGCTAAATCCGGAGCGCGAGTGTTAAGTAAAGATTGAGCAGTTCGAAGTAATCTAAAGGCTTCTTGCGATAGTTTTTCGGGAGGGATTTCGTCAGTTATAGACTGGGCCTTTTTTTGTCTTCTCCTACAAAATTACAATTTGTCAAATTATATCTAAAGAATTAGGAAAATATACCACGTATAGTCCCGAAAAGCCGTGTAGTCGTTCGACGCGTCCGTATTGGGAATATTCGTCCTGGCAATTTCGTAACTGTTGTCGTTTATTCTACTCGCTTGATGATCGATTTGCGCTTTCGAAACCGCCTGCGGAGCGGTATTGAGTTTTGATCCTAGCATTTGCAAACTGCGGTGTGCTCGTTCTAGGAATTTTACCACTTGTACCATAACAGCCCTGTACATCTCCTTGCTAGCCTCCGTCTGAAAAAATGATACAGGCCGTGAAGGTGAACGAAAGGAATATTAATGGTTGCTTTTACAGGTGTAGGTGTTACAATTGCAAGCGCGTAGGAGACGCAGACGTATAAACGTATAATGAAGATATAACTTAATTTTTAATAACAGGTCGTGCGACACATGGCTTAATGGCAATAAAAAGTTACTCAAAAACGATGTCGGAAAAAAAAACATAATCGTTTAAATGTGTAAAATATTTTTCCCAAGAAGTTTTACATGGAATAAATAAAAACCTATGTACATACTTGCTTTAATTGCCACTGCAATGTTTCAATTTGAGATTTAAGGACTAAATTTTCGACTGGCATTTCGGCAATACGACTGGAGCAAGCTGACGATCTTCGACTATCACTGGCTGTCATTTTTATGTGATTTTCCGTTAATGAGTTGACCTAGAAATTAAAATAGACTGTTGTAATTATAATAACTCGCATAATGTCTAGGTAGATAGCTGTTTTGTAACAGTAAATTTTGATTACAAGTACCTGCATACGTATTACACGAGACAAATGCTAGAATCCTTTCAGAATTACAACAAAAAAATCGTAATTAAATTTTTATAATTAAAAAAAATAAATGCCAAATTGGAATTGCTGTAGTGAACTATTAGAGAAATCTAATATAGAAAAAATTCAGGCTAACGTCCTTCTTTTTAGCATGCAAGGTCGTACTAGGTAAATAAGTATGTATAGGTATATACGTATACAGATAGGTAGGCAAAAAGATTTTAACGCATGGACGCATCCGGCGGATGTCGGGTACCACAAATTGTAAGGAGTTTTAAGGAACTTGATTTCCAATTTATAAACAAAACATTTTTAACTTTTACGTTCACACGTTTTTGCGAATCACGAGCTTAGATCTTTTAAATTGTTCTTAAACGAATTCTCGATTTCAATTAGGTCAACTGCAGTTTGTAGTCAATCGCAACTATTACAAAAGATAGTAAAAATACAAGAACAGAACTGAGAACTATTGACTAGGTCAGTTCCGTAAAATGGAATAATTTGAGACGTACAAATAATAAATATCATCTATTGTCAATTGGAAGGAAAATACTTATCAAATTCATATGTTTTGATCGGTCGGCGTCGCCTGTGTTAGTTTTTATCGTAAAAGGCTAAAAAAAAAGATTACTGTCCGTTTTTATTTATTATCCGACGTGTCCCTTCTTACAATTCAAAAACAACCGCTACCCTTCATCCCTCTTGATCCTCTCTCGTCACTCGTTGCCTGCGTTCACATCTCGCGGGACAAAACATATGAACTTGAGTGTACAATCACCAAAATATAATGGAAAATTAAAATTAAACATACTAAGATTAAATTTGTAGAACACTAACAAACTTATAAGCTTTATCAAGAGCTTTAAGAAATAAATTTCACTCAAAAGAATCATCGCAAATACTTTTTTTTCAAAATGACAACAATTTTACAACTTATGGGCAAAACTTTTATCGATTTCTTGAATGGAATATCATTTTGTTGTTTGTTGCTCTTCTACCTAAAGCTTTGTCTGGTTTTATCCAGTTACAAGTTACAGATCAAAAATTCATCGAATTTTCCAGCTTAAAATTTATAAAGGTAAAGGTAAAATTTTCTACTATGTACAAAACCTTCCAATTTGAAAAAAAAGACTAATAATGGTGTTATAAAAATATAAATATTTTGCTACTAAAATTCATATCGTTAATTAAAAATTCATAATTAAATTCCTAGTGAATAATTTTAGTTGCCTGCATTTTAAGATCGCAAACTTTTCACGCAACGCGTAACCAGTTAAATAGCAGGTATAAAATACCTATAATTAATCGCATTTTTATATGACTGATAAAATTTGTAGTGAATATTAATTATTGAGCATGTGTAGGTACATTCTTTTGTAACTTATCTATTAGAATTCGAACAATCAACAGAAACTTTCTCGAACGGGCTTTTTCGGTCATTATCCAATAACTTTAATACATTATTTTATAAATCTGATTCGAGCAAAATGACTTTAGTTTGGTCGGGTTGTTAGTAAAGAACGGTAATGTCGTTTAGTACGTAGGTACCTATTTAAAATGTCGGCGCCGTTGGCGATGTGCGGGTTATTGCCTATCAGCGTTGTGCTTCTGTGTGTGCGCATGTTATTATCTGATGTGTACTCCGACGATCGCGATGTTTTCTTGAAATGTAAAAATTACCTAGTTACCTATAGGAAAAATAAAAGGTAGGTATGCCTAATTTTTTTCTCAACTAACTTTCCGCATTTATGAAGTACCTATACCTAAATAAGTAGGTTATGCCTACATGACTTTTAGCTCTAACACAAATTCTCTGATAGTCTTCATAGTCTTCTCTTCTTAAATATTCGGCCGTATAATTTCGTTTTCGGACTAGTAAATATAAACATTTGGGTTCGTAATATGCGTTCATACATTACGTGTCTCAACTAAAATCGAGGTCATTCGTTCCCCATTGTATTTCCATGTTCGTAGTGATTAATGATTAACGTGAAATACATAGCGTGTGGTGTTGCAAGCTCACATTGAACAGAAGAGGTTTCGAGTAGAATTAAAATTAAGATTTCAAATTCATCTTCGCAGAAAAGAAAAAGTTTCTAATTTTTTTTGTAAACTACGTTTCCGATTGTGTGTTTTATAAATTACTATATAAATCGTCTTTTTGGAAGAGACATATTTATTAAGTAGGTAATAAAATTATCAATTTTTTTTAATTCCTTTCGAGTATTTAAAAAATCATAAACTTTTTAACGTTCGTTTCTGAAATTTGCACATTTAGGACATCTTGTATGAAGGTACAGCGAGGGACTTATTTTATGTTGCAGGCGACGTGAGCACGAATGCAACCAATAGGTCAGTTACTATTGTTGTTGATGTGGTGCGGTGCCTTATTTTATTACTAGAAACACCGCTCCGAAACCTTCGCAAAGGCGAAAACGTACCCAAATTTAAATACAGACCAGAAATGTTTTTTATGTTATAAATATGTACACATTGCGAATTTAGTGTTTTTTAGCATATTAATAATCGTTTCTTTACGAAGATTTCGGAGCGGTATTTCCAGTAATAAACTATCCATCGCTCGACAACAATGCTGGCCAACCTAAGTGTAATAAATCAGGATTTATAAACGGAAAGACTAGATAACTAGCGGGGAACGCGTGTCGTTACTTTTCCTTTGTTGCACTAGCGGTTGCATACGCGCTCACGTATCCTGCGACATAAAATAAGTTCCTCACTGTACAATCATTTAGGTGTACCTACCAAATGTATTGTATTTTAGAAAATGTTTTAATAAAACCAATAACGTTTAGAATTACACGATATCTCTTATAAAGCTGAAAAACCGAAAACGTGTGTATTACGAAACAATCAAACTAAAATCTTCTTTATGAAGTTTTAACTTTAGCTTGAAATATTTCTTTAGTTATTGTTTTATACGAAAATAATAAACGAGGACTTATAATTTGTCTCGTTTAATTATCTTTTTACATCACTTTAATAACTAAAATTAATTTTATCTGTATCTATCCGCTAAACAGATTCAAATTAAAAAAAGAATACGTAGAAGGAAGTTATAAATAATAAACGCACTCACAGATCAGTGACAACGTTAATTAGATACCATTCATGAATGAAAAAACGTTAGCCGATATGCATTACTATTATTTAAATGCTGTAGTGTATTATTGTTACGTATAATAGAAAGTAAAGGTTATTCGAATTTACATATATTTACATAATAATTATAAGGTCGTACAAGTTACATGTTTAAAAAGGCAAAGTCGATTGTTGTGATAAAAATGCCATTAAGAACGTTTTTGTTCTTAAAAGGAAACCGAATCAGAAAAAGAACGGCAATTAAATACCCACGCAGTGTACCTATGTTGTAAAATAACCTTTGCAGAAGGTAAAATATCATTAATTATTACTATTGCTCGGCAAACCCAGTCTAAATCGTAGATGACCACATGTTTAAAACAACGTTATTTATTAAAAAAATTAGGTAAAATGGCCAATTATAAATAACAGGATAATATTTTTACGAATTATCAGCTTTTTATAATGAACGAGAATTAAGATAATGAACCTTCCTTTTTTTAATTTTAATTCCAAACGTTTTTGATCGTGGAACCCTTTAAAGGATATTTTTTCCCTAACTCTATCCCTAAAATTTTTACTAACCATTATGAAACCTACAACGTTTAGCTTCTTTCATCATCTTTGAGATTTTTCGCGGAACCCCTGCAATGCTTCTGGGAAATAAATGAAATGCCGTCCGTCAATTATAAATTTTAATCGTAATTTATATTTAAATTTATATTTAATCGAGACACTATGTAAGTATCCACTAAAAACAAAACCACTCCGGCAAAATAATTTACACGCACTTGACTTCTATATTCTTAAAGAATTTCACCTTGATGGTTTTCATTTGCATGTTCATTGAAACGTTTTATTCGGCGCTCTCTTTTTGTACAAAGCAATTCTTTAATAATTGCAATTAAAATAATTTAATAATCATTATTCTACTGTAACACTTTAAATTAAATCCGATCTAGCGTACAGTCTTGTTCGTATGTTTTGTCCCGCGAGGGTGACCGTAGACCAACGAGCGACGAGAGGGCATCAAGAAGGATGAAGGGTGGCAGTTGTTTTTGAATTGCAAAAAGGCACACGTCGGATAATAAATAAAAACGAACACAAATCTTCTTAACTCGTTTTAAATAATGAGAATCAAATAAACCTAAAAAAAAGAACAAAGAAAAGTGCAATTTGGGTAAACAAGCCTGAAAATGTTCAGTTTGAAGAAGAAAAGTTAAGGAAAAAGTAGAAGCGCCTAAAAGAAAAAAAAAACGATGTTCCTGTTCAGTTAGAAAATTAAAAGCTAACTAAAACGAAAATTCGAAATAAAGTTGATGAGGCTACTCCCAGCTTAAGTTTTGACGAAGAAGATGCTTTTGTTTGGTGCAGTGTCAGTGTGCGGCAAATGAAGATTAGATCAAAGGAGACCTATGCCTGATTTAGTCAGTCATATGATTATATAACAAGCACATCGACGAATCGTTTAGTCAACGAATCATAATATCATTACGTAGTCGATGTTGGGGATTTTATACATTATGTACCTATTTTTAATTTGGACATGTTTAATTTAATGATTGACTAAACTGATGCGCATTGATGCAATGGTGCATTGGTACTGCAGTAAATACTGCACCAATTTATTGTAAATTCAGTCAGGCGTTATAATTTCCTCCGTTGTGAAGGTAATAGTTATAACGCTGTGCAATGTATTAAAAATGTACTTACAGTTAGCTCTTTAATATCTTCAATAAATTCATTTTGTAACCAATAAACAAGTATAGCGATCTTTAACGATAATGTTTATAACAATTTACATTTTTCTAACACAAACAGCAAAATCTTTTTAATTAGGTACATTTTTCAAAAGTGTTAGATACTTAATTGTTCTTAAAAAAAATTTGTAAAATCAAGAATGTTGTTAAATCGAAGTTCGTTATTTAAAAGTTCTTACACGTTTAAGTTATGATTTGTAATTACATTACGCAACATCAAAATTGTTTTATTCAATCGTATTTCTAATTAAAATTATTTTATTTCGGAAATTCTGAAATTTATAGCCGGATTTACTGTTATACAGATGCTTATTACCTTTATTCACATCGGTTAAATTATTTTACTGATAACAAATGATTAAAAATGCAATTTATGCGCGGTTGTATTTATCTCACCTTAAGAGCTAATTAATAACCGGAAATCTCGACGAAATTCTATTTATGCATGCAGGGAAACCAACCTCTCTTTATAACAAACGGAACTTATAGGGTCACGGAATTCGTACCTATACCTGTTTTCCGCGACTACCAATCGATTTTTTTTTCATATGAATTTTTAATTCTTCGTTGTGGTATACATATTATTATGCATTCGTTAGTCAGCAATCCGCTACGAGAATTGCCGGAAATGAGATAATTCTGTTCTATTCAAACGCTTCCCCTGTATAGCTAATTATATATTGTCGTACTAGTCCACTAACAAAACAATAACTAAATCAGACTGACAATGTTTACAACGTCGAAAATAAAATAAAAAACTAAAGAGGAAGAACGCAATTAAGTTTAAATTAAAGAATCTATAGATAAATCTTTGTTGTGAGTTTAACCGGCGTCTGGTGATTCCAATTTCCGCTTCATTATTCTTCGTCTAGCGCCGCTGATTTTCTTAGTTTTTGTATTCGTGGTTTGGTTCGAAGCAGAAAAGAACAACAAGTGTTACCCCTCCCCCCCCCTCAAAAAGAGCAAACCGTTAGGTACATTAATTTCATTTTATCGGTCTGACGTTAAGATGTTGAGCATTTAAAATTGTTCGCTTATTTATCTGTCAGAATTTTATAAATTTCAGGTTGTCCAAAAAACAATACTGCACTACTCGGGTCTTACGAGCTTTTTACAGGCTTTACCGGTTTACGTTTTAAGACCGTCTTGTTTTAATTTTATTGTTTGATGACCTTTAACCGAGCTTAATATATGTGCGTTCAACTTCGTTTCGTGGTTTATGCACTTTTGCAATTGTGAAACATTACGTAACGTCACCTCATGTGAAAATTACATCTCGTATTCACAAAAACAAAGAATTAAAATTTGGCGGCTCGAAATAAAACCATGCCCGATTGGTGAACAAAGCGTTGAGTAAGTTAGTAAAAAAGATAAGTGTGTCAGTTTTAGATAATAATAGGTAGTAGGTAGTTGCTAACTGCTTTATTTATGGTACAATATCGAAAACCATCAAATTAATCTTCGAGACGTGTCGAAATTTAAAGTTGTTTTATTAAAGTAGCTCAACATAAAATGAAAAAAGGCGGGTTAGTTAAATCACGAATAAAAGGTAAATTACATAATAATGATTAGTTGCAACATCGAAAAGTATTATTTAACTATAAAATATATATGTTAGATCCTTGTTAGATATTATAGAGATTGCTGCATATTTTATCCTTAAGCCAAAACTGTAGGTAAACAGAATGTTATCGATATATCGGTAATTATATATTTCAGAAAACAATACCAAACACTAATCAAACTTACATACATCGCTTAAGGCGTTCTTAGGTCAATCAAGTTTAATTTTAATAATGCAAACTATTTAGATTGTTTTTCCAAATTGTTGAAATTATTAAAAACACTACAAATTTAAATCGAATGTCGAAAATTTGAACGTTTTACAATGGGAAATGGATGATATTGTGACGTAATATTAGGAGGTACATTTTTGCACCAACCTAAAACAGTAGCCAAAATCGACGCCCGAAAAATTTTAATTAACACGCATTTTGAAATTCCACAACAAAATTATAATAAAAATATTTTGAGATCGGCTAAATATACCCACGCGGCAAATTTATGACGTCTGTAAAAAGCTTGCGGCATTTATTACACGGATTTTGACGTAAACGTTTTACATAAAATAGGCATATCTACATTATTTACCTATGCAACCAAACATAGTAAAGGTTTTACCAGACTTGAATAAGCAGATTAGAAACATAACAAATATTTTTCTCTCAGACACCTACGTGGATTACACGTAGAATTTTTTAAATAATTCTATAATCACTAGGTACCTATCTATATTTTATAATTTTAGTAATATGATATAAATATGATATAAGTAACGAATAAATAAGAAACACAAAGTTCTCGTGTGAAAATTTAATCAATTTTAAATGTTACGTAGGTACTGTTGTGTGCGACTCGATGTGAAACTAGAAAAAGATGTTCACGAGTCGCACACAATTGTACCTATAGAAATTAAAAAATACATGTAGTTTAACACAAATTTTAATAATAATGTAAATTAGAAATTTGGACAATAATTAGAATCAAATTAAATTTATAATTTTTTAAACAATTGTTTATCTACTAAAGTAGGTCAGCTAAAGGTGGTCAGTGTTGATAAGATTACCTACATTATCTATTAAGTTCGTACTTATCACTAATTATCATTAAGGTCACTCCACGTCCTTGTAGAAAATCGATTCTTAAAAACGCACCTATGCCGAAAATCAAGTTGTTTGAATGATCCACCGTTGATTACTATGTAAGTAAGTCGTTCTTTTAAGAGAAGTAGTTGCTATTATTTTGAATTCAGTAAAGTACATATTTAAATTATCGTGTGCACGAAGCGCTTTCGTGCCATCTTTGTAGCGTCTGTTCCTAATATAGTCCAAAAGCTATTATTTTATAATTTTGTTTTTACGTCGGTTAAACGTCGTTTTTTGGGAATACGCCGAATATATGTTAGAAATAAACTTGACGTTTACCAAAAAACTTTTCAGATAGAATGATAAAATTATAAAAAATTTGAAGACTTCAAGTATGGCCACCTTTAGCTTACCTGTCTTATTTGAAAATTTACAGACGCTAAATGTAGAATTTTTAAATTGAAATTTCTGTACTTCTTATACTTCTGTACTTTTTGTTATAAAATGTTCAAATTACCAAAGTTATAATTAAACAAATTATTCTTAATTACCGTAAAATTCTTTTATGACATCTACAGTTACGGTGTAATGTGAAATGTTTAAGAAACTGTATTTTATTTCATCTCGTTGTAGTATCATGGTCCAAAAGCTCGCTTAATTATTACTTTGCCACAAAAACTAATAAAATGTATGTGTGTGGTTTTAACGACGAATTTCTTTTCTTATTCCAAAATATGAAAGTTAATTATTAGTATATAAGTTCAACGATATAAGAAATTTTTTAAATTATACCTAACTTACAACTTATTAAAGAAGCTATAAGAATATGTATCGATTGTGCGTTCATAATTAATGTTTATTTTACAATCATTATTTAAACATACTTCAATATATGAATAACTTGCTTAAAATTTAAAAACGATTTAAATTGTATTGAATTTGTATTTATATATCTATAGTCTGTCTGACGACAGATTGCAGTGCTAGGTAAAGTTGAGGATTGCGCGCCTTCTCATTTCATCGGTTGCAGTGGTAGCCCGTTGTACACGGTGCAAAACTAATTTTTCTCGCTCAAAATTGAAAAGTCATACTTTTCAATTGTCACTTTAATTTGAAAAACATCACTTTTATTACATTTCTGGCGAAAAATACTTTTGTGGAGGTTGCGTTATTGTTGCGTTTGTTGCATAGAAAATATTACCGTAAAATACTAAAACTCCGCAAAAAGCGCATTTTAGTACGTATTCGAAACACGATCCATGAACACCATGCCTGACAGATCCATAACCTAACCTAAACCGTCGTTTTAGGTTATGTCGCGCCATTGTTCCACGTCCACCACTGCATTCTCTCATCGGACAGACTTCAGTGGTGTAGAAGCTATATGTAATAGGCACATCTAAATCGAATTGCGAAAACAACATTTTAGACATTTTAATCGTTTTTAGTTTGTTTGTTAGTATTGTTGTTTAAGCTGCTATACAAACATGTACCTACTTAATGAGTTTATATCCATAGCAGAAAAGAAGCTCGTAAATTCATCGCATTCGAAAGCACTTATTATCTATAATATGGCCGATTAATTAATATTTTTTTCGGTTAATATTGAATGTAAGTAACAGGACCGTATAATGAACTGTTCCTAAAATGGTGCCAAAGAAATTATCACGAGAGGATGCGTTATTATATTTTACGTATTACGTTCTAATCGCGCAACGCTATACTTCCGCGTGAATTAATTTCATTTCGATCAACTCGAAAATTGAAATTTATTATGCGGATACCATACGTTAGATTAAATTATTCGTCGTTACCTACTCTCAATTTGAAGTTTGTGGTGTTACACACGGTATGCGTTTTAAATTATTTTTAGCCGGGTTTTGCATAATAAGCTAAAGTTCAACAATTACACGTTAAACGGACACTGTGCACTATGGAATTTTCGTTGTTCCAGCACTAGTTTTACCAGTCCGGGGGGTCATCCTTATACGAATTATTTACAATCGAGCTCGCGTTCTATTCCCAACGTCGACAGTTACGTGGTCGTACGCGACAAAACTCTGTTTATTAAGCAATTTAACCACGGCAATTTTAAAAATTAAATATTCATCAGAAGGGTCAGTCGCGAAAATTAAGATCCTTCGTCCTTAATTGACAGTCCCTAATGTGAATAGGTTAATGACGCTTTTCGCATGAATTATTTGAACAGGTAAACTGGGAAAAGCACAGTGGAACAAACGAACCTAGGTCAATAAATGCTTCTTATATAATTTGGCTCGCAAGTTCAATGTCCCGCAAAAAATGCTGCTAAACACTTATTACATGGAAATTAGTTTGCATAAGAACCACATAATGTGCGAAAACCTATGCAACTATACTCGTCTGACAAAATCATTGCATGTTCGATTTTATTAACGTTCTAATATAATTTCAATTGAAATAAGATAGAAAAACCTTTAATTGCACTTGAAATTGGACGAAACTCTAAACTTTTTGTTTGTATTCAAATTTTTCGCTAGAAATAAGCTGATTTTATATTGATATCAAATTGGTTAACCATATTTTATTTTACATCTTGAACTTTAACTTTGACCTTATTAGAAATAATTTTTATACGATACGAAACGACCGTCTGCAGTTAATTTACGAAAATGATCTCGTGTAAGAGCGGTCGTTTTAAAATTTTTTTTTCAAATTTAAAATAACGTGTAGGTATGTATATAACAAAATAACTTCGAAACATTTATTAGTTGTGGTATTATACAGCGTGTTCCCGGATGGAGTTGACACGAGGAAAAAACATTTATTATTGATTTTACGACGAGATCGTTCTTTATAAAAAAAATCTGCCTGTCGAAAAAAATTAGTTTACCATAAAAAAACTTAAGCGTTTTAAGGATTTTAAGCAACATTTTCCATTAACAATTCTGTCTAAAATAAAAAATAATGATACTTTTCTCGTGACGAATTTTTATGCTTTCTTAAATTATTAACACCCTGTACATCTGATCTCAGATATTTTTATACTAAACTCGTTTTTTTCGACAAACGCAATTTTTTATAAAGGAAGACTTTTTCCGTAAAATCAATAATAAAGATTTGTTTCTCTTATCAACTTCATTCAAGTTCACGCTGTGGTTACAATATCAATACACGCAATACAATAGGTATGTAATATTGAACGAAAAAAATTGAATTAAATGACCTCGAATCGCTTGTGGCGAACAATAGTTTTAATCATTAATTTACAAAAATGTGTGGGCGGAAAATTTATAAATTGACCTTATTTGGAAAGATGCAGGCTTTATAGGCTTTGAAATTTAGAATTAAAACATAGGCCTACGTCAAAATTTTCAGAAAGATCGGCATATTATTACAACCGGATTTTAGACTACATACTTTTATCCAATGGTAGTACAGGTAGAGGGGCTAAAACGAGCGGTCGGTTGGAAGAGTTTTACTGTATTTGTTATATGATATTGTCTAATAAATTAAGAATCGTGTAACGTAATTTTTAACAATTCAGTGACATACCAAAGAGGTAAACGAAATATTGCTTTTAATTTTCTTTTCCTTAATCAATAAATTTCTTTTATTTCATGCACTTTATACTAAGTATTTCAAGATTTTATTGTTATTTCTCGACAATTCTTGCTTACAAAAATCGGCGTATTCGTTTTATTAAGAACATTGGGTATTTTTTTTTAAATTAAATGTGAGCAGCAATCGATTTACGAATATCTCGTTTAATTTGTCTCGGATCTTCTGTTCTGTAAGTGTTAAATAACGAAAGGCTACTCGAAATTGAATCATTTCAACGTAGAACTGGGACAAATTTTAAAAATTCAATTCAGATTTCCTGTATATACTTATCTATTTATACAAAAGTTAACTTTCATAAACGTTTTTACGATTTGTAGTCCAGTTATAACGAATAATGCTTACGCTGAACAGTATTCGAAATCGGATTTGTCTGTGAAGCTGATATTACACTTATCTCGTCTTAACATCATTTATAATAAGACATTACAAAGAGGAGAGACATTTCTAAAGACATTAAATAAGAAATTTCTTTGCTTAAGATTTAAATCTTTCCACCTTTCTTTAGAAGCTGAACAAAAACCAGACTTTCACCGAACGTAAAATAGATGTACACCTACCGAAATTATCATTTTTTATAGATGCAGCGTTTTTGTTCTTGTTTACGAGATGCATTTGCAAGAACGAACAATAAACTGAACGTTGCGCGAATGCATTTCGTTTTTTTTTATATAGCGCTCTATGAGGTTAATTTGAGAAATGAGCCGGAAATAATTATTATTTTAAATGTACGCTTTCCGAGCAGCCACACTTACGCGTATTAATTACCGAACGAAGATTCGCTAAGCCGGTTTCTGTTTTATTCGACATTTTTTGTTTACATGTGCCGTTTTAAAAATGTCCGAATACCGTCTGAGCTGGCTAAAATGTATAATCGAAATGCTCTGAAACTATTAATTTTTCTTTCAGATCAGATTTAAGCAGTTTTAGCTAGACGTCGATTGCATACGAATGTAAAAAACATGTAAATCAACGTAAGGACTGAAGTTGCAATAACAATCCGGTTTTATCTACTTCCAAATATGTACCTACTTGAATGAAACATGACAGCTAAAAATTTTGTTTTATTTTACCACCGCCAAATTTTATCTTTGTAGAGCACGACGTCGACGCTGACGCCGACGCCCCAATAACGTCACTTGTCGAATAGAAGAACGCATAAAAATGCATAGCTATGAATAGAAAAGCGCCAGAGACGCTTCATATTTGATATTTGAGTCACGTCATTCTCGATTCTAAACAGAAATTCCAAATACTTAACACATTTACGTGCTATTTAGAGTACCAAGTGAAATTCTTACGAGAACTTAAAATAGTAACACCAAATATAACCCCTATAAAGAATTTATCTTTGCGCACATTAACATTTGTCGAACATCTTGTGGTCGAACGGATATATTTAAATTTTTAACAATAACGGAACTCGTTCTATTTAATTAACGGCGTATAAACCTAACAATTATTACAAAAAGAAGTTTCGAGACTTCGCGAATTATTCTTTTGCACTGCAAAAATAAATGCACAACAAACACGTAATACTTTAATAAATTAAATAGTGCAGAACATTACCATATAAAATGATTTCAATACCAGAACAAATTATTTAGGTAGGTTGTATATTATTAGGCAGTTACTTTCAGAACTTATCTCGCGTGCGAATTTTACAAAATGACCGGAATGTTTCCGTGTAATTTTCGAAACGGAACTAACATTATAACTTGATTAATTTTGCCTTCAAAGCGTACAATTTTATTAATTCGTGCAACTTTAACCTTACAATAAAAAAAAACTGAAACGTTTCTGTTCTGCGGGAAAATTCAAATTCACAAGAAAAATGTACTTGTTAACAAACAAAACAAGAATCACGTAAAATAACCGTGCTCAAAAAACGCCCTAAAGTATCGTCGTTCAACGGCCAGTTGCGGTATTATACTAGACGCCTAAAAATAGAAACAAAAACCGTTTCAAAAATATTATAATAATAAATTAAATTCAAATTTAATTTATAAAATGATGGATAGGTACCTACTTAAAAACCTGACTAAATATTTTTATAATAAATAATTATAATTGCGTAATGTTTATGTGCTGTTGTCACATTCATTCCGCAATAGTACAATTTTATCTACTTACGTTAAGTAGTTAAAAAACTACGACACTTTTAATAAAGCGTCATAAAATTATGTACGGTGTGTCTCGACAAAAAGTTTCCACCTGGCTTTTTTTTTAGATAATCTAGCGATTTTTTTAATAAACACCGAAACGGATAGCGTATCGTTATATATTCACCTTTTTTTTTAACCTAACCCTCTATAGAGGGTAGCAAAAAAATAGGTAGGGTCTAAAATAGGGAGAAGGCGGAGGGTCCTTTTATCTTCCAATAAATTTACCTAACAGATATTTACCGTTCAATGGTAAAAAGGTGCCGAATAAATTTTTCGAAGACTCTTAGATTCTGTAAATTATCTGATAAATATATTTAAATACTCGCACACCCCCCGTATACAATATTTTAACTAGCTCAAAACTGTGCATAAAATACGAATTTATATTATTTTTGTAAGTGTTGAAATTTGACATTTAAATTTAATAACCATAATTAAGATTAATATTTAATTTTTACAATTTTCTAACTGTTTGGAGAAAACGATAGTCGGATATGAGTGCAATAAATAATTATTATCGTCTTTAATCTGCCACATAATGTATATTTTGATTTATAACGTCCGTTAAACTCTTCTTTAATGTTTAAACGTTGTAATGTGTCATTTTATGGACGAAGTTCGCAATTTAATGTTTACAGTTTTGAGGATTTATTCGCGCAAACGATGAAAACCTGTCGCGTGTTCTCAAAAGCCTTCGGAAATTGATTGCGCTAATTAAAAGTCGATGCGCCTAAAACTAATTAATTACTTAATACGGCGAAAAGGCGGTGTTTCCGTTTTGCTGGCGATCTACCGCCGTTTCTTAAAATAATTTACTACGCGAATTGTACATAATTACACGTTCGTGGTTTGACTGACATTTTTTTTTAACGTGGTTGACTTGAAAACGGTCATCATTTCTATCGTAGCGTGACAAGCTGATTCACATAATTAGACTTCCGGAGTTTCTGCAACGTAATCAAAAACGAGTACATTTTTATTCTGGACTAGACAAAATCAAAGGATTTTTAAGTAGGCACCTACATGCTATGATGAATTATAATTTTATCCACCTTGTACGGCAGTTGGTTGCTTTCAATTAATTTAAATTGTAAGACGCGTAATTGCCATTATTAAAGATCCGTCATTTTGAAAATAGCTTTATTATCTTATCCTACTATAAACTGTTGTACTAACAATGACTATTGAAGATAATGGACATTCATTGACTATAACGAGTATGAAAGGTAGTAATATTTAATAAATTGATTAATATTGTAACGTTGAATTTTTGTTGCATATTATAGTCGAAATAAACATCAGACCCACTTCTCTAATTTTTGGTGAAACGTAACTGTTCATCAGTTCACAAAAACGTGATTAATTAAGTACCTTCACTAACAATAATTTTTATTCTAGTAAATAACCAAATTACCAAAGAACGACCGATATCGTTAGAGATAATCAGTGCCCACAAACAACAATTAAAATTCGTTAAATAAGATTATTTAACATTCTTTAGACATTAAAAAAACAACTTAAAATCATTTATAGGTAACCAATTTTGAAAAGATACGATTTTGTATTATTAGGAGTATTTTATTCTTTAATATTTTACTTACTTACTTACTTTACTAATGCCAGAGTGATGCCAATTAAAAATTGAATTCATTAAAAGAAAGCATCAATTTGAATTTAGAGTAATCGATCAGGTGCACAGAATAACTGCAATTGATATTATCGAGAAAACATTAAAAGAAAAGAAAATTTATTCCACGATCTTCTTGGATGTATCCCAAACAGTCGACAGGATTTTTGGAACGAGGGATTCAACCTACAAGTTAAAACTATCCTCCGCAAAACAATATTCAAAAATATTAAAATTGTACTTATCAGAAAGACTCTTCAGAACCTCCTTATAACGGACAGCTATGGGACTAAAATTTTTGTCCGCTATCAGGAAGCATCCGTTACGTACGTACGTTTTAATTCGCGTACACCTAGTCAGCGACCGCTACATTCGAACACTTTAATTTTATCCTTTAGTGCAAGTAATTTTCTTTCTCCATTATAATTAACGGGTTAATGAAAATTCGAGTTAACCGGAAAATGTGGGAAAAATCAATAAAAGGCAACATACTGCTACGATGCGGGTTTCCAGAAACAATAAAATAGAATAAAAAAAATGAGAGAGACAGTGAAAATTATTAAGAGTGTAATTTTTAGAAATGTCAGATATAATTAAAAATTTAGGGAATTAATTAATAAAATGTAAAGGGGAAATTAAGGGGGACAATAATTGTGAAAGACTGTAAATAAAAGTGGCAAGAAAATACGCAGTGGCAGAGGAGTGAAGGAAGTCGGAGGGAGAGTGGATTGGAAATGAAGATTGGGAGTGGTAAAAGGAACGAACAGTAAAAAGGATGAGAGATAGTGAATGATTATAAACAGAGCAAGACGGTTATGTGTATTAGGAACAGTAATAGAATTAGTATAAATGTTAAAGTAGATAAGATAATTTAATATAATTAATTTATGTTTTATATATATATATATATATATATATATATATATATACAGAGTGAAACATAGTAAATAATAATGGCAACAACGTATAGCATAGCAATACGTTTACTTAGAGAAAAAATATTTATTTTTAACTTTTAATTCAAATTTGTATTTTTTAAAATGTTTATTTTTAAGTTTTAGCTCGCGTAAAGCTTCTTAACCTTCGTATATTTTTATTAAAGTATTCATAAATCGTTTCGAGTCAAAGGGAGTCCACTTTACGAGGTTCTACTGTAACTGTATTTTAACATTGTTAATTAACCACAGTTGTCAGTAACTTCAAAACTAGTTATCATCCATTTAAGTATCGAACGTAACAGCTGAACTGCTTTAATTTTCAGAAACAATTTCAGATTGTATGTAAATTTTTTTGTGAAAGTGATGAAAAATTTAAACGTTCTTTTTGTTTGCTTCAAACCACGACTGTTTCAATATATCGTCTTGTGTGCGAGCAATAAATAACGATTACGAAACGTTGTCGGCTTCATTCTTTGAGATTTATTTTGACTACCAACTATGTTCTACAATACGTTCACGTGAAAAACGTAAAATAAATATTTCGTAATGATAAATTATAAATCGTTTAAAGTTATACTAAATGAGCATTAATGTACTTTAAATAATTAAAAGTCGTGGAGAAAGTTATATTTAATTTTAACAATGAAAGTACCTTCTCGTGAAATTAAAAGAATTCCAAATTGTTTTATAAGATATCGCATTAAATAGAAGAAAAGTTTTAAAAGTTCACGTTAAGTAAAAAAAGAATAAGTAAATTTGTTGGTCCCAACAAAAGATTTCTAAAAAAACATTAATTAAAAGAAAGACACCTATTATATACCGGGTGGCCACGAGACCCGAGCCAAGCTTATAACTCCCATGTTTATGAACCGATTGTTTTGAAATTTGGAACACGCATATAAGACATAATTTACAATTTATTGACGTATAGTGTCAAAATGGCGGACTTCCGGCTTGCGACTGACTCCAAATTTGATTTTTGAAATGGAACGCCCCACGTATTTTACCATTTTTGGAATGTACGGACCAAATTCTATCTGATTACGTTGCCAAATTTTCGTTTTTCTCAAAAATAATTTCAAAATTTTGACCCTGGTCTCGTGGCCACCCGGTATTATTCGCTTAAACTTAAATTGTCTTAAAAGCGTTTACGGAAAAAATTTCGAAAAACAGAGTGATAACTGATAAGCCCATTATTTTATTTCCGCATATTATAAAGATCTTGACCTCGAATTATTTCAACCATAAATTAGCATTGTTCTCTTAAACTATCTTTAGCTGACAATGAGAAAGACAATGGGTGAAACGTTAGGATAAAACAGACATGATCTCTAATATGTACTTACAAAATAACATAAAACGAATAACCCACAAAACAAGAATCTTTATTGTGATCTTTTATAAACTGAAATTTGAATGTAGGCAAAAATTTGTATTTTCGATTTTCATTTCTTTAGAATTAATTTAAAATATATTTAAAAGAAACTCGGTGACGTACATAAATTAATTTAATTTCGTACCTTAGAGTCGAAAACTTAACTAACTTTGATCATTGATGCAACGCGCTTTCGGCTTTGATAAAAAAATCAAAGACGTCACGTTTAAAAATATGCCTTTACACATTTAAGGCGGTCACTAAAATAGTAAACATCTCACCGATTGCGAATAAAAAAATGCAGTTTAACTTAAAATGTTGTATCTTCTGTAGATAAATACCTATGTATGTACACAGATAACAAACATTTTAGTACCAAATTAACGTTATACTGCATTCTTCGTACCAAATCAATTAGAAAAAGCATTGGATTGAATCACTGAGTTTTTAACATTCCAAAAGTATCTTTATAAGTATATGAAATTTGAGTTTGTAAGAGATCTTCTCAATATCAGCATACCAACCGGAACGCACCTCTGCATTAGATTAATTACACGAACGTAGCTTGAGAAATATGTTATTATGTCACTACTCAAATACAGTTAGTTATCTTGGGAATGAGAGGTGTAACTTCGATATTCGTTCGTAACGATTACTGTTTAAATAATCAAAACGGGTCTTTATTTTACTTACAATTAGACCAAATAAACTGCCGTTTCTATTTATTTTTTTTAACGATATTTATTGTAAAAGGTTGTTTGCGAAGTACCTATACGTAAACCCAACAATAAATCGTTCCTGGGCTTATCTCACGATACAACTGCACTTCTCACAGCCGTAACCTTATTCAGTTCCTTTTTTAATTTATTATAGGCAAACAAAGTGGTAGTTAAAACGCAGAGTATTACATTGCGTTAATTAACATCTGAATACTGTTCAGTTGTCTTCGCGATTAATTAACTCCTTTAATTCACAATACGGTTTCCGAAGTCGAGATTCTCTTTGCTTCACTAATTTAATTAGGTACGGATAATATTTTTAAAAAATGCAATAGTGACCTACAACAACAAATCCATCTTAACGACTCATTGTTTCCTTAATTAAACGAGAAAAAATCTTCGAAAAATCTATTGTTTTCTATGTCCAGACGTAAATTATGTTGTGGACAATATGGAAAGTGTGTTCTGTTCGAGTGCTCATCCATTAGCTGCTCGTTTTTAATAACACCCGTTTTGAGTTGATGATTATATAACTAATTAATGTATGAAATTTACCCATTCGAAATCTTAACTCTACTACAGATAATGAACAGATTTTTTTGCAAATTTTATAATAAGTATACCTATGTAGTTTTATAAAATATTTGAAGAAATCGTAAAATGAACCTATATGAATTTTATTGTATTGTACGTTCAAAATTAAGGTCCCTGTGACCCTGAGACAACCCTGGATCGTAACCCTGTATAAAAAGGTGGTTAAAAGTAAAACGTGGGCGTTATGGGGGTTTTATTTTCTTATACTCCTACAAATTTTAGAATCAAATGTCTTTAACAGACATTTTTTGGCTAATTAATTAAACATCAGATTAACTGTCGACATCATTTTCATTAAAATATTCAATATTTATAAAAATGTTTTGTTATTTACAACAATAAAATGCTTAATGGTTTTTAATTCATTCAGTTGTTGTTGTTTTGTTAATAATAACAATTAAATCAACTTTAATTCAGTTTGTATACACTTTTAAATTCGCTATTTATATGAAAAAACCGTTTTTTTTTCAATTTAAGCTATGCGACATTTACGCAAAATTACTTGAAATGCAAACTATATATATTTATATCGCATTTATAATTCGTTGTCAGTAAAAGTGAAAAGTCAACTCGAAATTATTAGGTTTTAGGTTAATAACCTATTATTAGGTATTTATTATTATGTAGGTATTGTTTCTTACACAGATTTATACGTGTTGCATCAATATAGGAAATTGTTATATTTTACGATAAACATTTATTAAATTACGTTATTAACGCATGTTCACAACATTTAGTTAACCAAAAAATCTTAAATTTAATTTGTTTTTTAAATTTAATTTGCATACTAATCACATTTGTTATTTTTCAAACGAACGGGGACGTCCTTAAAATTCATCTCAAGAAAGACTTCGTAATTTATTTTTTATTTTATTGTGGTAATTTTTAACGGTTCATTATTCGATTTGTAACATGAACAATGAATTGTAATTTGAAATTTTAGCAATTATAATTACGTAATTTTTAATAATATTAATGTCAAAAGAATACGTGGATGACTTTGACTTTTGACTTTCCATAAAACCCACCGTTATATATTCCACCATATAACATCATTCCTTTGCAACACTCTCACCTCTCACGTATTTTGAAATATCCAAAGTACATTCTTACCAATATCTTCGAAAATTGCATTTGATAGAAATTAGATTATAAAAAAAATGGAATTTGTAATATAATGAATACAATCTTAATTGTTAGTATCTAATGAATAAAAAATTGATTAGACAGATATCTAAATTACTGAATTAAATTTAAAAATGGTTAAAAGAAAATTAAATAAGAAATCTGAAATATTATTTTAAATATGTGCATATTAATTTAAAAATTGCAATATTCTAAATTAGATAAGCGTTTCTCTTTCTATATTTAGTGTGAAGGTAATTAGAAATTATTTCACGTTAGCTTAAAGTGGTGTTTACTCAATATTAAACTAAATCGTAGTTGTTATTTTCATGTTTTTCATTCGCCTATCGACTAATAACTTGATAAATTGCCATCGAATTGCTTTACCGCATAAGTAACAATGCAATCCGTCGCTGTATAAATGTAAACGAACGCATTTTGCGTTGTCATTTTTATTTTTATTAATTAATATTTAGGTAATGCGGACACATCTATTGTTAACAAATAATCATTATTTTTTAGAAAGTTACAATAAATAAAAAAAAAACGAACGTGGAGCTAATTGAGCATTTAAAACAACACATAACATGTGCGGATACGCGAAAAATAAAGTAGTTGTACCACCAAATAAAGCCATCACCCTCTGTTATTTGAAAAAATACAACACTTGCTCAAACTTTCTAATAAAAGGCTTCGGTCGGTTAATTCCGAAAAAATATTAGTCGGAAATAGTTTAAAAAAGTAGCGGTTTACATACACAGGTTACTTATGTATCATCCCTTGTCACTCGCTATACATATAATAGCAAGGTAAAGATAAATTCGATACAGTGCAGTTTCTATAACGTGAACATTCCATAGTGTATATGTACGTACATCCAAAAACGTGAACGACTGATTTAATATTCCACATATTCCAAAACGTGAACGCAAAACTTTTTATATTCTAAAACATGAACAACGGAATAATACAAATTAAAAACTGTCGCTCTTAAAGTGAGATAGTGAAGTGAAAATATGGAGCTAGTAAAATTTTAACTAATATACAAATTATGACAACATAAACGTCTATATTACTTTTATGGTTTCATTTATAATTTTTTATGTTTCGCTTTACATTTGAGGAGCGTTTTTTCAAAAATGGTCATGCCTAGTAAATTACGCCCTTAATAAAACCTGAATTAAGGTCTCAATTAGCTCGTCATAAGCTTTGAACCTGACCATTTTTGAAAAAATGCTCCTCATTTATATTTTTTGATATTTATTGATGAAAAGTATAGTCCAAAAAACTTTCACTTGCCAATATTCTTAATGCACGTACTTGTAACACATGCCCAGATTAAACTACATCATCGTCGATGCATTACGAAATGCTTTTACTTCTTTATACGTGAAATAAAAGTATATATAAAATATAACCATGAATTAAGTACATAAGTATCTACATAAAAAAGCAATTCACGTACTTTGGTGGATTACTATAACAATAAATTACACCTTATTTGTTTGGATTATTCATTTTATGTTGCAAACAGATAAATCGTCATGTCTAAATATGGCACGAAAGTAATCTGGACGTAAAATTCCTATCTTTCTTATCGAGTGCACGTTTTTGGAACAAAATGCAAGTCGTGACTTGGAACAACCTTCATATTTATCCTTGAACTTTCGTATAATACATCTGATTAACCAAGTTAAGTGTTTGGAATTTTGACGAATTTTCACCGGAAAATTTACTTTTACTTACACTCTTCTATTGTAAAACCATCGAGAAATAATTGACGTATTTCTATAGTGCTCCTGCAAATTACTTTTTTGATCATTTCGACGAGAATTAAAAGTACAAAGTTGTGTAGATAATTTATTTGATGGTTCATAATAAAATTTGTTTTTGTAATCTCTTGTGGTTACTGTTAAAAAGGAAAATTAATTTCTTCGAATTTAATTATTCATTTGGTTAAGGCAACTTGTGGAAACTATAGTGCCTATCCGTCGTCAAATAGTAAGTAAAAATAAAATAAGATCAAAAACTATGCATAAAACGGATATGAATGTGGGATAAATAAAAAATAATAATAATAAGCCTGTCTTATAAAAATCGTCGACAAGCAATACCGGTTTGTAAACAATCAAATAAACCATTTTTGTATTCCTCCAAATATTTAACTAACGTAAGGCCTTTTATTTTATAAAATCATATAGAAACTTGATAATAATATTTATACTTACTAACAAAAATTTAACGAGAAACTGCCTACTATTACTGCCTTATACTATTATCTGTAATTTATTATTACATTACGTACACCCCGTCCTGACCCCCAAGAGAATAAAAATAAATCCCGTAGTTAACTCAATTTACCTTCTATTTATCCTCGACTTTCTCATTTTGTGCATTCAGTAGTCGGGCAAGATTGTTTACATTTTATGTTACATTCCATTGCAACTGCTCTTGAATGTGCAATAAATAAATTAAAATTGCGACAAAAATAAGAAGACAAAGAGTAACTCCGTTGCGAGTTATTAATCGAGCTCGTCCTTACGACAATATTATAAATTTCATCCTAAAATGAGAGGGGCATAACAACGAAATAAACAATTAAATCTGATTAAGGACAAGATTAATTAACGCAATCGTTTGCATATTCATCGAGCTTTCTTTCCTCCGAAGAAAATTGATATTTCATTGAACTTGGTGGCTTCACGCTTGATCGATGTTAGCGTTGCTATTTTTTAAATTATTGTTTTCTAATCGATGCAAATTTTCTCCTTATTGCACGTCTGGTCATCATCACAACCGCAGATCATTTATCGACAATAATTCAAATTTTAAACCTTGTACGCTTATAATCTCAAACTTGCAAAATAAACGATCGATGTATCAATGCAAATTGGCTTATTAAAAAAATGACACGAACGAGTAAATACGAAAATATAAAACCAAGTCATTGCCGTCGTCGAACCATCAATAATGAGAATATTGTGGGGAATCTCGAGAAAGTGTGAAAATAAAAGTTACTTAACTGAAACACTGCGATACTAATACTGGTTAAAACTGTCGCAGAGATTTAATTAAACTGTAGTTGTTACGACTGCAAATTACTCAATAGTGTAACAGAAATAAGAAGTACGTACACGACAAAATGAAATGGAGCACGTCGATAGTTTTTCAATTATTTAATTTTGTCCATAAAAAAACTTAAAAGCACATAGACTTTTAGATAAATGACATATTTAACATATTTTTGTAAAATTTAGATAATAAACACGTCCCTGTTTTCTTAATCGACAGATGTTGTAATTTACTTTTTACTTTTGTCATATTTTCAAGTTACTAAATAAATTAATGGAAAAATGTACGTTCATGTTTATATGGCCAAACGATCAAAAACTTACGCTGCAGTTCAACAAGTTGCGATAAAATTTGGATCAAGGACACATACAATTTTATAAATACAAAAGAGCAGCCGGTGGGGGGGAGGTACTTTTTTTTAAGTGCCCAACATTTACAATTAACGAACGTTTTTGCAACACATAAATTTTGACAAACTATTTTTCGTGCTGGTAATATTTTTTAAATTATTTTTCAAAGAAAATTTAATTTCTGTTTTTACGAGTAAAATTTATGTTTTTATAATTTGTAAATAAACGTAGATATGTCGAGTACACTAGTTGTAAATCAAAGATTATAGTACGTTTGCCATAACACGACGAAGGGAACATAGTTAATAACTATTAAAATATGTTTAAAAATACTTTATTTTGAACAAATATCTATACTAAAATTAATAATTATAGTGTGGATATTTGGTCAAAATAAAACTGTTTCGAATTTGTTTTAATAGTTCTTAACTATGTTCCACTCGCCTTGTTATAGCAAATACACTATACATATCGAGTACGTATATAAAACGGCGTACGTATCGAATTTTATATAGTAAGTACGACAAATCGGCACAACAATGAATATAAAATTTATAACTTTAATATTGGTAACAATAAGTTTAATACAACTCGTTGTTTCCGCACCTGACTTTGGTGGTACGTATTTTTTCAAATTTAAATTGAGTTCTTATTAAAAATAAATACAGTAGATAAACGTTAATAAAATAAATTTTAACTGACTACTTAAATTGTTTTTAGATTATTTGAGAAAAACATGCTATTGTCAATGCGGGAACAATATTCGCTGCAAATATCAATGCAACAAATGTCGAGAACACGCGCACCGACCTATTTTTATACCCCAGGGTTAATATTAAGAGGATCGTGGGTAATGTGTTTAAACAAAAAATAAATCGTGTTAATACTTGTTTTATTTTATTTTTTAAACCTTTCGTCATGTTCTAAACTAGATTTGCGTAAATTCATGTTAGTTATAATACCTATACTTAACAAAGCAACATTTTCTGCACCTGTCCGTTATAAATGGATACTAATTTTAAGAATTTCACGCACCATGGGATCTCACCGTGTTTTAATTACAAAATTATAGTTAAAACTATTAATTAACAAACTAATTGTCAACGTATCACTACTAATATGGGAATTAATTATGTTAATGGTGCTTTTCACTTTTATTATTTTCGTTTGTATATTTTTTTTATTTATCATCGTTACTTTCGATAATAAGACATTTTTGTTTAGGTATAGATAGCTAAATTTTGAAATTTTATACTTATTAAAAGTAAAATTGAGTTATACCTACTCGTGAAAAAATACTGAAAATGAGCTTCAAACCGATACATTTTAGTTTTTAAATCTCATCGTGCTCCTGAATATTGTTTTGTTGTTGTATAACTCACTTTGCATTCAATACGGCAGTAAAACATATATTTCCGACATTTGTCTGGATATAAACAAATCCTTACATTTCCTGTCTCATTTACATTTACACAGCTGGTGTCACATGTACCGATCAGGATGTTGAATAATAAACATACGGTAATTGTACGAAGTCGAAAACTATAAAATTGTATTGTTATTATTTTACTGTTCTATAGACCAACGTAAGTAAGTAGTCCAAACAATATAATATGAAATTTGATCATCGGACATATTTTCGGTCGAACATTGAAATAAATAACTAGTTAACAGAACTTTTTAAATAAATTCAAATATATTTAACCTACTTTATTCAACAAAAATGTCCAACGTTACTTTTCGACATACCTATTTAAAAAAATTAAAAAATAAATCACATCCCTATTTTAAATAATACCAAAACGATTCGTCGAGAAGAAAAGATAAATCATCAAGTCCTCTCCACTTTTCGTTTTTCAACACATAAATAATACAAATATTTTAACTGGCTTTGCAGACAATTTTCAAAAAATTACGTAAAGTCAGTAAACTCTAACATTAACGATCTTACTTTAAAGGTCTTTTCCTCCGACAATGAGTCACGTGCGCTGTTGCCTGGAACGAAAATGCTTTCTTTGTTCTTCGAACACGAATTAATTTGCATCCGTCGGAATTGTACATAATATAAATGAAGTGTAATTTAGAAGCTCGTGTATTACCAAAATCATCTACAGTGACCTCTCCACGAGCGTCGTTCGCTTGCATTGTGTACTTTCTGTAAAAAAAATAATCGAAAAATCGAACCCCTAAATTTAAATAATAAATTAATTTTTTTTAGTCTCGTATAAAACATTTTAAAGAACGATCAGAATTACTTTTAGAACATTTTAAATTTTACCGCAATTGAACGTTAAAATAATTCCACGAATAAAATTATGTTTGGAATTTATAATTTGTATTCTCGTTACTGTTTTTCGTACAAGGTTGTAGTTCACGGTTATTCATTGGTTTCGTTAAACTTTGGCTTTTCCTCTTTTTTTTACAATTCTTAAATATTTCTTATTAAAATTAACTATTATCAGAAAAACCTACCCAAATAAAATATTATTTGCAGTTAATTATTTAACGTTCAGTTAAATGAATAGAAAAAAATAGAAATGAATGCCGAAACTATGTAATTGTAAAACTAAAAATAGCGAAGTACAATGCAAATAACAATTACGAAACCACAACATTCCACGATAATCATAATAATTTGACAGTCGTAACAGATATTGGAATTTCTGACCTTCCGTTGACCGGATATCACTGTGAGGTACAAGTTTAAAATTCGCGTTTCGCCTGAAGGTTAACAAAAATTACCGAGAATTTTTTACGTAACTTTTCGATGATTGGTTGAAAACGAAACGGCGAACTGAGGTGTTAAATTGTAATCTTATTAGCTATACAAACGTTTAATAAGATTAATAATAACTTACCAAATCCAATTAGATACGTTTAATCGTATGTATCGGTTTACAGCATATTATATATATATACATACAAAACATAGGTACTTACGAATGTGTTTTTAAAAAGCGCTCATCAGCCCAGAAAAAATGGATCATGAGAGTTATAGAACGGATTACCGCAACTTCGTAAGAATATTCATGAATCTTTACTAACATCAATTTAATGGTTTTATGATGTAAACCGAGTGGATTATTAAACAGCACTTTAAATGGGCAAAGTTATTTAAATGTTCAGTCTTACCCTGTTTGATTGGCAATTCAGTTTAACGTAAAATAATTATTTTTCATCAGTGGCGCCATATAATTGTTTATAGTCCCAGATTGTTCGTTTAAAAAGAAGTTTATAGGACGAACAGAGCGCGTGGGAGCACCGTCGTGTTAATAATATGTTTAAGGTCGCATTAACGATTGGCATTCTTACAGTTAAAAAAAAAACACTGGGTGCATTAAATCGAACTTATTCTAATTAATTAATACCTACTCCGATCGGTTATTTTTATGTGCGAACTTTATGTTCGCATCTATTAATAAATTGTGTTAACAAGAATAAGAACGAGGTTAAACACCTGTAAACGACTAACAGATTTCAAATATGGATGTAAAGCATTAGACGTTTTTTTAATTAATTACGTATTAACATAATGGACAGAACATTCAAATCAAGGACGTTTAATTACTTTTGCTTTATTATTATTGAATACTTTTACTATTATTTTTAGTTCTCGTGTAAGATGCAATTATTTAACTACCAAATTTGGTTACGTTGTCAATTATTGTATTATTAGGTATCTATACTAACTTAAATAACTGAAGAAGTTCCCGTTTCCTATCATTGTCCCGTTACTGTTATTAGCAATACCTACTCTAATAATTGAGAATCGTTTAAATAAATGAAGTTGTTATAACGTATATATATATATGGTAACAGTTAAAGTTTGATTTATTATCATTCATTGTGGGTCGGTATTTACGTACCTAGCATGTAATTTTATTGAGTAAATAATCGTGGCACATGAAAAAGGCGTGTAAAATTCAAGAATTTTTGTTTATTTAATATTCACGCGTTCGTATTGACGATGAGCGAGTTATCTACGTCCTAGATATTTTGTTTTTTATCGTTTTATTATTATTAACGGATACTGTTCGTTGTACTGTTTTTATTGTGTGCAGTAGTTATTCGTATGCAGATATTGTGATTTAACTCCTCCACATAGAATATGTTCCTGCAAAGTTATAAAGGGTGTGTCAGTGGAACAGAAAACTTTACAATCGAGATAAATAATTCATGAAGACATCGCACATCGTAATAATTTATTATACCGTCATTTTTGAGTCGAATAATATATTTGATCAATTGACTGTGAATTTTCTACATCCAACAACCACCATTTTGATTATTGATGTAGCCGAGCAAATGGAAATGCAAAACGTTGTTAACATCGTTTTCATTTGATTTCGGTGCTTACACTTTTAACAAATTATAGACAAGCTTGGTAGTCAGTTGATTTTATCATTTTAACTTTATGTGAATTTATGGTTTTTTGCAAAAATTTTTGTAAAATTCGAAGTACTGATGTCTTAAGCATAAAATGTTAGGTATTTTTCGGCACACATTAACCGTCTCCGTTAGTATAACGTTACCAAAATGGACGAGTTCAGCGGAACTCAACGGCTGAGCTCCGCTGAACTCGCCCATTATCTCATTTTACTGTCGCGCCCTGTATTTAAAAATTTCCAATATATTCATCGTTAATTCTAAATTATTAATTAATCGTTAATTCGGCTTCTATTATAAAACATTCTACTTTTTGTTGCGTATTATTGTGAACTGCGTACCTATACACTTTTATTTTGTTAATAAATATCAATCGTCTTTCTGACAAAAAATCAAATCAAATAAGTATCAAACATTACCTGCATACATTCTAAACATATCTTTAATGTATTTTTATAATTAAATTTTTCAAAGTAACAGTTAAATGCAATAGGTGTATTAAATAAAAATTGCTGGAAATGTGTAACCTTAACCGACGTTTCAGTTTATTTGTTCCTTTCGATTCCACGCTTTCCAGTTTTACGGTTCAGCAGGGTAACAAAAATAAGCAAATTAAAAATTTAGAGATTCGTAAATATATTACAGTATTTACATTTTTATTAGAGATAATGTTACATTTATTTAAGGATCCAATTGCTAAAAATTAAAAAAAATAGTAATAATACCGCAGAGTTAAAAAATAACATTTGTTCGGTTGGTGAACGATATTTCTCAGAACGTACATTTAGTACGTTGTTCCATTAAATAGTAGGTACCTATGTTGATATTTAAATTGAAACCCCACATTCCCATGTACAAAAATGTACTCACGGCTCAAATGATAGGTCAGGTAATGAAACAATATAAGTATAAAACGTCATCGTCAGGAAAATTCGAATTAGAAATCGAGAGATACTTTACAAAACAAGTCTCACAATTCAGTTATCTGAGAACAGCAAGTTATGGGATGCGGAAACAACAGATTCTCACACAGATCGTAAACGTGAATAGCGCCCGAAGGGGTTCCAAATAAAATTAAGCAAGTATTTAAGAAAATAAATGCTTTAACACACGTAAAACAAGTAAAATATATTACAATTTAACGAGACACGTATACGATATAAATAATACCACCCACATGAAATAAACTTTAGAGATAACCTCCGAATTGAAAGCTTTCGTATAATAATAAATAAAACAAAAGTGAATAAATAACGCATGTACTCAATTCGTAAATCACTCATCATTCTCAAATCGATCGAGATATTTTTCGCTTCAAATCTAAAAATATGACAGAGGACATTGTGACCTTAGGGAAGAAAGAGAAGGAAACGTAGTTTAAAATTATAATAGACGATCGGTCAACTTTTCTTCAATCAAGCAATTCTTCCAATCAAGTTGACGATTTAGCAAGATTGTTTATCGATCTTTTCCCAAATAAGATACGATTTTTCACTGACCGAAAAGTCGCGCTAAACGAATCCCTAAAATAATATTAACCCCAGCGATAAAAAACCCCATACGAACCCTTGAAATCATGAACTGCGGAAAATAAGCGCTATATTATAGTAGCTGACTGCGGTTGAATGACCTTACGAATTGATGTCGTACGTCATCTATAAAAATAAAATTTCAAAAACGCAAATTCAATTGAATCGCTGTTTCAATGCGTCCATTTGTAGACGTTGCCTGGCTGTTTTAAGGTCGAATTCACAAACGACACTTAAGTAGGTTGTGTAAGTTTTATTTATCGCAAACTTTAAATATTTTTAACAAGGTATTTGCTTGTGAATTTCGAAACGAGCAAGCAAGCTATAATAAGAATGAGGTAGCGAAGTTTAAGAAAGAAGTTTAACGTTCATCTGGTAAGTAGCAATCGGAGGTTCGAATCCTTCTGCATACCAGGTTATGTCTTTGCCTTAGATGCGTAAGGTAGTTAGAATAACTCATTTTCGAAAAAAGCGGCGCTTACTAGAACTTTAGCTGTACTTACACATACGCGCTGCACTTACAAATATCTATTATCTAAAGTATTTTTTAAATATTTTTTATTAATCTTTTAATACTATCTAAATACATAGAGGTATTACAATTTTTGAACTGTAACTTCGTGTAAAACAAAAATAATCAAGATTTTAATTTTAGTTTGCGATTGATTATTGCTACGTAGGTACAGTGGGCTCCTAAATTAATGACACGGTGCTCGAATCGTTGAGGATTATCTTATCGTCTCGAACGGGATGTTAAAATTAAAGGCGCTAACTGTCGGTACCTATAGGTAAAACTGATTTATTTGATTATTTACTGTTCGTTCCAAAGTAGTGTGTTACCAATAAATTATTGTTTTAGCGTCCGTAACAGTTATTGGAAAATATTTTACCATATATAACCATTACGCCCTATAGAAATATAACGAGGATTTTAAGTGTTAAACATTTGAAGAGCCCGTTATTTGAAAGTGTTCGTCAAAGGAAGTTTTACTGTATTAGGTATAAGATATATAATACTAATGTGTTTCGTTTATATCGATTAAAAGAAAACTTCAAAATAGTCGAGAAACTTAAGTTCCTTTTGGCATCTGTGTGTCTTTTTAATTTGGGGAGATAATACGTTCACGCGACATATATATCAGAAACGACCTTAGTAACAAGATCTTGTTGCACATAGCGGTATATAGTCCAAGGTAGACAAAAGAATCGTGAAATGTAATGCCGTCGAAAAAAAAATTCACTCCGAACATTCGCACTTATGTGGCGTGACGTCATGTATACGGAAAATAAACTAACACCAGTAAAAATTTATAATGTGTAACAAATTTGCTTTTTTCATAGTTAAAAGAAAACGTAGGTACCTATAACTGTAAAAAATTACATCCGGCATTCTATTAAATTGTTATCCAAAGTATAAAATGTTATCAGTCGTTCACACGCTCACTAATGCGGTACATACAGGTAAATATCAACAATTTTAGACTTCGTAGTCATAGAATCGATAAAACGAACAAGTAGTCATTACAAAAGTTGATTCACCGGAAACGACCATTTCCTCGCCTGCCACATACAAAATGTTGCTCCTTAAACCCTTAATTTTTCGTTTCGCCACTGCATCCTTTTTCAACACCATTTATTGGTACGCGTTAAAAGAAACAAAGTATACGTGGTGTGAAGTAGAAAAACGAAAGAGATGGAGTTTGTTTAGTTGGCTGTGCTTAGTGACCGTATTTCCGGTTAGGGTAGTTTAAGTGCTACGAAGTTCACGCTGTCTGCTGGCGAGATTTCGTGTTTAGGTAACCATGACTAGTGTAAAAGTTTTTTTTAATAAACGCTTTCGGTCTTTAATATTTATTAAATTCGACTATATTTGTATTTAAAAATCGTACCTCCATAGATATCTATTAAAATATCGAATTTTCATATAATTATGTAGGTACCTAAGTTTTGAAAATTTTCCTACAGACTTAAATAAAATTCTTCATATCAAATATCATTATTTACTATTTCATATCATCGAACCATATCATACCACAGAATTCGAAGAAACTACAGATACCTACCTATACTAAAATAAAATATTATTTTGAACAACATTTATATACAAATGAAAAGGAGGCCAAGGAAAAGGTGAGGAAAAGACGCCAAAAATGAGTTTTTCACCAGAATCTCCTTTACGGTTCATTTTATAACAAAAATACTTATACGATAAAATAAAGTAAGAAAAACTTCCTACAGTTTATGTCCTTATCGTTTTTCTATAAAGTTAATAGTTTCGGCGTGCCAACCCCACAAAATTTACTCCATCGTGTTAATATTATGTTTGTCGTGTGCATTGAATGAAAAATTTAGCGACCTAATTTACTCGATTCTTGGCCACTTCAAAATCACGTTCTTTACCCCCACCATCCCTTAGAAGGTAAATATTTCAAAAGGCTCTATCTCACTTATCTTTAAAGATAGAGCTCTCCTTTTAAAACCAAAACATGAAGAGTTTCACGAGGAATAAAAAAAAACTATGACAATAATGACTGATTTTTCAATATTAAGCGAGAAACTACGAAAAAACGCCATTTAAAAATCAACCAAACATTGGTGATTTTTTCTGAAACTAATAAGTTTACCGTCAAAATGCTTCAAATAAAATTTATTTCTCACACTTTCAGCAATAATATGATATATATATATATATATATATATATATATATATATATTTATATAATTTGTATTATCTGAACAATGTAAAGACCAAAAAGAACGTGCGCGTGTAACGTAGAAGTGATCTGTCTACGCGCACCGCGTAGATCGACATCGATCTCACGAGCGCTACTGAGTGGTTAGCACAGCGCAGGGGTAGTTGTGATAAATATTATTAGAATTACATATTAATTAAAGATTTTAATTTTTGATATTACCTAATTAAGTAGGTATTTATATTTATATTTAATTTTAGATAATTGGCAGATAATGACGGAAATTTTTTAAAATATGTACTTTTTAGGAAATTTATTCGAAAATTATGTATTTTGTATGCAGTAAAATTATTTGAGTAATCACTATCTACTGCCTTTATACCGCAGAATTATGAATTTACTCTATTTTTAATTTAAAAACTATTCGTGTGACCTTAAACATTGAAAATTTCCCTATTACAAACCATAAACCAGATAAAAGCGTAATCGTATTTTTATGTGACCGATAAAATATAAAGCAACTAATAAAACATATGCACCGCCTACTTTCATAGCTCATCGAAGTGCGAACAAAAAATGTTTTTGAAATAAAAACGAAATTTCCTAGTATAAACATATAAACTCGAATGCATTTATATATAGAATTCTGACAAAACCGCTTCAGATCTTTCGTATTAATGGTACAGAGCGGTAGTGTTTGTTTCAGTAGTTCGAATTCTAAATTACGGCGTCGTATTGTGCGTGTGTGTGTGGAGTGCTCGTTCGGTTAATAAGGCCTTTTTGCGTATGAGTGCACAAGTGTTGTGTTCCCTAAAAGGATTACAAACAAAAAAGATTAATACGACGAGGAAAGATAGATCTTCCTTTGTCAACTAACTCTCCATGAATTTATAAAGTGTAAATACATGGATCTTTAAGCTCTGGCACAAATTATCTGAAAATCGCGCTTGGTTAGGCTCTTGGATAGGGACTCGTTTAGAGTCTTGATTAGGCTCCCCTCAAACATTCAACGGTCCAATTTCACCAATGAAATTTTACCTTACGTAGGTATATGTATGTAATAATGCAAGTTCGCAGTCAACGGAATAATCTACACTGGAAATTAGCGATAGAAGGAAAACGATGAGGAGAAAAAGGTAGGAAATAGAAAGAAAAATTTAGAAGTTTCTAATTTTTTCTTATAGTCTGTTAGTGTGTTTTTTCTGTATAGTCTGTAGTTAAGTGGTAGTCGTAGCGGCAGCAATGTTAGATTGCATTTTACGTAAGTATTAAAAAAAATATATATTTCAGGATTTTTTTTAATTTCTCTTATTTTAAGATTTTACTTTTCCAATACGTTCGTTTTGATGGTGGCAACAATTCTTAAACAATTTAGACTGAGAACGATACAAAATTTGATCAATTAACTTTTTATTTTGCCACCTCTTTGCCGACATGTGGGGGTAAAGATACGGTTCGGTTAATTTCCTAATTGCCTACCTACTCAAAAATTAGGAAAATTTCAGAACTTACCACCAAAACTGCAGTAAGTGCTTTCGATATTAGTTTTTATAAGGTTTTAGTGCAAGTTGATCTTTAGTTTTACAATTTATTGTTAAGCTAGACTTGATTCAAGTTAGGTTAGATATTAGATGGATTTCGTTTAGAAATTGATCTTCAAAGAAGGCACATCAACGACGTGTTGATGTAAATGAGGCATTCAGGAAGAAACGAAGACATGGAGAGCTATAGACCACCTTAATAAATTCGCACCATACAATAGTTGGGTAGAGAAGAACAGGCTGTGTACCTATAATGTATGTACATAAAATAGAATAAGTTAGAGAGTTGTAAACAAGATACACTGAATTTTCTCAGATCTCGACCCCTAGATCACGAAAATATAGGTCGTTCATTTTGAGTCAGTCATATACCTATATATATCATATTAAAGCTGAAAGCGTTGTGAACAAATTTTATTTGAAGCATTTTGGCCGTAACTTATTAGTTTCAGAAAGAATTATCAATGTTTCTGGAGGGTTTATATTTAAAATGGGTTTTTTGTAGTATCTTGCTTAATATTGAAAAAATTAGTCATTGTTGTCAGAAACTTTTTTATTCCCCATAAAGTTTGTCACGTTTTAGTTTTAAAATGAGATCATTAACTTTAAAGATAAGTGAAATAGCGACTTTTGAAATATTTATCTTTTAAGGGATGGTGGGGAGTAAAGGACACGGTTTTGAAGCGGTCAAGAAGTGGTTTCGTACTCTACAATTGACCATCGATCAAGTAAAATAAGTCGCTAAATCTCTTCATTCAATACACACGAAAGTACACAAATGGGTCTACTATTATTTTAATATTAAATTTCATAAAATTTACCGTTCATAAAACTACAATTAACTTAACTGAAATTTTGAAATAAATATCTATACCTACTGAGGAGAAGAGACGAACTGGTTTCTAGAGACAATCTTAAAAACATTAAGTAATGCACTAATGTTTAGTATTATTGCAAACAATGTCCTACATTTTAAGTCACGGAACATTAGAATTACCTACCCATTTGGCCAATTAAAACAGTATCATGTAATAATTTTTTCCAACCTAGATAAATCTCCAAGTACATCACGGTAACCGATAAAGTTTCTATAAGTACCGATGTATAGTTAGAATACAAATTTTAAAAATTAATTTTGTTTAAAAAAAACGTCCTCCAATTTCTTCAATTTAATGACCTTCTATAAACAGTGTCCCATTTTCATGTTCATTACGTGGAACTTCCATTTTTTCAATAAATTGAACACAATTTCTGTAATTCGTGGATTCGAATAATTATTACGTAATTCTACAAAGTTCATATTTAATTACTTTACGTAATATTAAAACGTTAACCAAATAAAAACGATTCTTGATCGACCAAATAATTGCAAATAAAAGAAAGCTCGCGTAATTATAAGGCCGAAAGAAGTGAAAGTTTCAAACATCGAATGATAATACAACAAAATCCGTAATAAATAATATCTCGGTGCGTTTAATCATAATAATAGTGCGTGCTAAAAAAAACAACACATAGGTTTTACAACTTCCCATTTCCTAATAGGATTAGAAAAGCACCGGTTTTTCTTATTGCTGCGGGTAATTGCATGTTTCCTTCGTGTATAGTGCAATTTAATATTATTTTATGCAGTTGATATCTAATCCCGCCTTCATAAACCGCTACGTAAATCGATACGGTACCACCCAACATGTGTGCTCTTTCTGTGCTCTAGAATTTTTACGGATTCTACGAAAAAGATTGTCTTAATTTCGATATTATTCAAATGAAGACGGACGTCCATTTTCGCAACGTGAACCACCGAAAAGCAAGGAAGTAGCTCTTCATATTATTAACAGTAATTTGGATGGTTGTTACGGATAATCTCGACCACATATGATGCGAAAAATTGAACTTTATTGTTATTTCTAGTGCTTTGGTTACGTGGTTAATCGAAAAGTTTTTGTTGAAAGTTGAGGATTACGTTTTAAGGGATCTACTTCCTGTTTCTTCGTATATTTTTTTACATCGATCTCTTCGCCGATACATAGTAAAAACTTGGTCTAAATGGCAAAAATTAACTAAAAATCTAGTAGAATTTTTCATCGTTTCTTCAAATTTTTGGATAAAAAATATTTGTTTACTGCATTTCGCTGCAACGAACGCATTTGAATTTCCTCAGATCAGGATTTAATTGCGCGTTATCTCGCTGTTGGAGAAGCTGGAAGTAAAGAACTTTACATAATCTTGGAGGCATGATTTTTGTGCACGACGGCGCTCCACCGCACTTTACATTATTTGTACGGAAACACCTCGATAATAGTTTTCCAAACAACTAGACCGGTAGAGGCGAACCTGTCGCTTGGTCGTCTCGAGGCACTAATATGAACCCACTTAATTTCTATCTTTAGGGACATCCGAAGTCTTTAATTTATTCTGAAATAATTTTACACTACAGCAATAAAATCAAAAATAATCCAGAACTGGTTCGAGTGCAAAAATCAACACTTAGTCGTGCACAAAAATGTGTTAGAGTAGGTGATAGTCATTTTGAGCAGTTTTTATGATAGTTTAAATATTATTTCTCAATCTCGTCAATTTGTTGTTATTGTCTCTTTCGTGAACGCATTTAAAATCTTACATTAAATACATAAAATATTTCAGCTGTCGCTTAATTGTGTTTACTCCATCTGAAATCAAATCCTGGCCTGAGGACATTTAAATCGTGGACGTATAAGTTAGTGAAGGTAGTTTACCCTGGCCACCTCTCGGGTGCATTTTTTTGTTTTATTGTTTCACGCATTAATATTTAAATGAATCATAACTCCAGAGAGATGTTCCATTTGTGTTGTAGGCACCCACTAAAAGAGGATTTTTTGAAATTCCACATTTGTACATTTCATGAAAATTCATGGAAAAATTTCACTTTTGAAATGGAAAGCATCTTTTACCAGTTAATATTATGTACGATCAGATCAACTGGATGCGTAAATTAACCTTTCGCAAAATGATAGAAACTATTATATAATAAAATTTGGTTGCAATAATAATTACAAGGTTATAAGTAGATAAACGTCCAATTCGCGTGCTTCAAGAACTTTCGTATGCAACTAAATATCTAATTTAAATTTCGTTCTATTTATCCCGTTTATCAAAAAGTATTTTTCGTCAAGAGATAAAACTTCAAAAAAATACAGTACCCAAAGACGATCTCTAAATAATAAACAAACAAAAAATACAAGTTAAAAGTGAATCAAACGAAGATGGAACGTTTCATACTTAATATAAGACTTTGAAAAAATCAGAAGACGGTCGGATGTAAAGGATATTTTGGAAAGTTGCAGACTATTAAAATGGAATTGGGCCGGACATATTAGAGACTACGTAAGATGACAGGTGAACGAAAAAAATAACGTGCCGAAGACCAGGTAAAGGCGAACGCAAACGAGGACGACCTTTATGTAGATGCAAACGAGGAATTATGAAGAGCTCTAACAAAGAACAAGAAAAACTGGAAAAATTTGGGGGAGGCCTTTGTTCGTAACCGCGATGATTGGCTTAAAATAAAATAAATAAAAATTCTAAAAATAAAAATGATTTTTTTACTAAACATTTGCTTACAACTAACTTATAATTATTATTACAATAATATATTATTGCAGTTTCTATCATTTCACGAAATGAACAATTTTGTGCAACCATTACCCGAAGTAATTTCAATTATTTATTCAGTCTGTTTAATATTCATTGTAATGAGAATCCCTATACGAATATGCTTAATGATATTACTTGCTCTAATACATGTCGTTAATGCAATTTATTGAATAATTAGTGTAAGTAGTTCAATATCTAAGCCACGTCTTGCTGTGTTACTTTATAAAATTATTGTAGAAATTACTTTAAAACTTTAACGTGCATTTACTTATCTATTAATTACTGTTTTGATTGTGAAAAACTTAGAACGAAATAAAAGATAGTATTCTTTCGATATAATTAAACAACACGTATTTTGATAACTTGCATGATAATTACGGGTTATAAACCTATCTCACGCATCTTTAGACATTTTGTGTTGCATTTTAAATAAATTAAATTGTGTCATATGAAAAATAAAAAACGCGTATGTAATATTACCTACTTATGAGCAGATACATACAGTTTACAAAGAAACATAAATTATTCTTATATTAAAAAAAAAACAAGTGACACCGAGCTGTATAAAAATATCTTTGGGCTCAAAATTTATTCGAATTTGCAAAATGAAATAAGTCAGATTTATACTTCAGTCATGTGTTCCAAAGTAAAATAACGTTAAAAGGTCGTTTTATGATTAAAATATAATAAAAAAAGGAAATAAATAATGTTTATAACCCCAATAGCTTCGTATAAAGTTGCAAACATCGAAAATCGTTAATAAATGTTAATGTACACATAATTAGCATTTAGGAGTAATGTTTACGATAAAAGATAATTTCAAAGAAATAGACAATACGTTCTCTAAACTTTTCAATTTCGACTTTTATTATAAATCACTTATGATTTTAGTTTAATATTTACAAGTATTTTTTTTTATAACTGCGTATTTTTTTTACTCGAATTTGTACCTACCTACATATTATATAAATTAGATAGATATTTATTTTTATTTGAACTCATACCTACCTACCTACAAAACTTAAGTACCTATATGAAAGCTTAATCTTCAAGGTTGGGAATTAAACTCGCGTTACACACCGCTAATCTTATTAACCAACATAAAACCTTCTGCAAAAGTTTTATTTAGGTAGGTCATCATTTTTTTTTAATTTTATTAACTCGTTTAAAACTACAACATTATATAAGGCTTTATTAAGAGCAATGGGCATACAGTTGTAAACGGAAAGTTGTTTTCCTAAGTTATTATTTGAGATGTGTATATACGAATCAAATAATTTTTAAAAAAATTTAAAATATGATTTTTTTAATTCTAAATTACGCCAATTATCTCAAAAAAAGTTTGATTCCTCAATTAAACATTATATTTAACAAATTTCAAATTTTTGAAATTTCAAAATTAATATTAAATAATGCCATAATTCGAATTTCCGTAATTTATAATTATCAACTCATCATGTATTGCCTATAACGGGCAATTTGTGAACGAGATAGGACCGCCTATTAGTAACTACTCTTCATCGCATGATTTTGTGAAAATTTGATACGCGTTTCAGGATGCAAATAACGAAGTACTGCATAAGGAAACGCAATAGACTGTTCGAGTGACGATCATATAGAAATTTATTAATTGTTCTCTATCGCTCCGCGTAGTTACAGCACTATTGTTGTATCTATGACCTATCCAAACCTATATGCAATTCACGTTATCAAAAAAAAGTTACTAGATTGTTTATTTGTAATTCAATTTAGGGCCATGATTTATACTACAGAATATGGCCTATCCAAACCTATATGCAATCACGTCATCAATCAAAAGTTACTAGATTGTTTATTTGTAATTCGATTTAAAGTTTGGAAAGTGACATATTCTATAGATGATTTACTTCGGTACATATTAGATAGTATAAATAAAGACTACAATTTATTAGATCTGTCAAAATACGAGGTACAAGGTGACATCACTGTGCGAAACGTCATCATCTAGTAACCTTTTATTGATGACGTGTTGCATATAGGTTTGGACGAAGTGTAGTAACTGGAATAGTTTCTGGAATAACTGCTATGGAAACGTTTGTTGAGACAATGGTTTCCATGAAAGTTATTCCAGAAATAGCTTATCTAACGTATATCTTATCATTGTAAAACCGGCCCTTAATGTTTGGAAAATGACATATTCTATAGATGATTTACTTGCGCACATATTAGATGGCATAAAGAAAGACTACAATTTATTAGAACTGTCAAAATACGAGGAACGAGGTGACAGCACTGTGTGAAACGTTATCATCTAGTAACCTTCCATTGATGACGTGGATTGCATATAGGTTTACATGAAGTGTAGGCGTGATTCTTAATATTTTCTACAATATTTAATTTAATTTACAATTGAATTTAGTTTAGTGTAGTTTACTTATGTTATGTAATGGGGTACTTGAGTGATAACAAATAATTGAATTCTAACAGTACATTTCTATAGTATTATCATAAAGTATCATTACTAATCTAAAATAACCTATTTTATGGAAATGTATAATTAAATATTATTAAACAAAAAATTGCGCGCGTATCGCGATGACTCATTCCTTTCGTAACAGTGCTTTCTTATTTTTAAGTTGGATACTTTAGTTAAATTTGGTATTAGTAGATATAACCTGCTTAATCTTATTTTGTTGTGATTAATGGTCGTTATGTGCTTTTTGTTTTGATTTTTATCCATTGCTTTATATATCTACTACGGAATTTAATGTTAATCTATTATATCCCTACCTTTACGGTTTCTTTTTATTTCCTGTTTTCTTTTTATATTATTTTCTATTCCTATAACCTATAAAATGATAAACAAACATCAAAATGATATAAACGTTAGAAAATCACGCCTCAAATCAGGCCGTTCGGCCTAACAACGATAAAAACTGTGAAACGGAAGGAATGAGTCATCATTTACTTAAGTTTCAGCTTTTTCCGTTCCTCTGTGAGGGCGCTTTAAAATGTACTTTTAATTAAATAATTGTTGCATTATTACTAATTATTTAACAAATTGAAAAAATAATTTAAGCTCAAAAACACATTTTTGTGACTATGTTTCAAACAGTAGTAGAAAAATCACGTGTAAAACGTAAGAAAAATGTTTTTCCATACATGGTGAATTTTTGATCAAAGTTCGACAAACAAACCGACTTAAAGCCAAACAATAAGACCTGCGTGTTTGTGCTAGAAATAGGATGAAGGACATTTTTATTGCTTGCGATTGTACCTACACGTTTCCAGTGGATTATCGCTTAAATAAGCAGGCAAGTGCCTATTTAATTAACTAAAAAGTTATTCGCACATTTCTAAATTTCATACAATACAAAAACACAGTAAAATGTAGTCATTTTGAAAAGAGATGCTAAAACAGTAATAATTTCGTTTCGTTCTAGTAATTCGGGAATTTCCCAAACTACATCTTGAATCCGCGTTGGCGGTACGACACGCATAAAACAAAATCGTTTCTTAGCCTACCATGTAACACATTTTTTTTTAAATTCAGTTCCGGATATAAATGATATGCTATGTGTGGGAAAAACGGGGAAACGTTCGGTAACTTTATGACATCGTGGTAGGATGTTATCGTTTACAATTGTTCATTGTAAATAGGTACTACTTACAAACAATTAACTAAAGTGACAGTATCCGATACTATAATTAATCTAAACAACCCTGTACCCTTGTATATGCACCCGAATATTTATTTAAATAAAACAATTTGTAGATATAATATTAATAATGATTGTTTTCATCTAACATCAATAAATATAATAAGTACAACTAATAAATGTTCGTTTTATTTGACTTAATCGGTTTCAGAAATAAATTTTGGAAAATTAATAAGAATTTCATCAAAAATGCCAAACATTAGGTAATCCATATATAATAGTTACTAAAAATTAAATAAATCCAAAATGGTAAATAATTTGCAGTAGTTATACTGAAACAAGACGCGGAAAACAATATAGGAGAAATAAAGTTCAGAAAATCTATAAACTAATGACCTTGTACAGTAGAGGAGTGGGTTTAAAAATGGACTGAAATCTAAATTTGGGCTAGCAAGGTTTTAAGTTTGTACTGGGAATTGCGAAACATTTCGAAAATTAAAAAAGGGAAGAGATTGAAAACTAATTGGATTCGGGCACAGAAGACTTGCAGGACGCTGTCTTAAACCCAATAGATGACGAATTAAGTGACCTGGAATTATCTGCAGATCGAACCAAACCGGATGATGATGGCGCCGTTTGCGTTTTTTGTGAGGGACTTGTTTCCGTTGACGCTAGTTGAGAACTGCGGATAACGTGTGTTATGTCTAACATGTGGGTCATACCGATTGCGAGTGTGCGTGCTGGAGCTGATAAAGACATTTATGTACAGTCAGACCAAATGAAAATGTTCCTCGTCCGAGTTGTAACAAGAAAACGTAGGGCTTAGCTTAAATCTTCACTGTTGATTATTAATGACTATTAAGGCATAGTCATTTAACTCAAGTATACAAAATATGTAGATATATTTATACAATTTTATGGAATTTTTCATTTTAGTTTTGGTATTGGTTAATAATATTTATATTGATTATTTTGAAAGGATTTGTTTCTGTAAAACCCGAAATTATTTAAGAATTATATCGAGATTATATCGATGGCGTTTTGCCAAAAGGACGTAGCCCACACGTTTTGTGAAAATCATATCTTAAACATCATCTGTTAAAATCTAGTAACAATATTTCGATTTTTTCCAACCGGAAAAATCGATTTGTATTTCGCGAAACGTATCTCATTTTGTAAAAAAGATAGAAGACGGGGACATTTTCATTGATTCTGATTGTACATCTGCAACTTTTGTAAATAAATTTAACATATCGAAATTTTTATGACTCGATAAGTTGAAATCTGGCCAAAGTTTTTCAATTCCTTTTTAAAACATAATTTTGTAGTCTATCGCTAAAATCTATGTACTAAAATTTTGTATTAATTAAACTGATAATTTTACATTGTTACAATTAGACCTATAGCTTATCCAAACTTATATGTTGTTCACGTCATCAATACAAGGTTACTAGATGATGACGTTTCACACAGTGCTGTCACCTCGTACCTCGTATTTTGACAGTTCTAATAAATTGTAGTCTTTCTTTATGCCATCGAATATGTGCGCAAGTAAATCATCTATAGAATATGTCATTTTCAAACTTTAAACTGAAATACAAATAAACAATCTAGTAACTTTTTGTTGATGACGTGAACATCATATAGGTTTGGATAAGCTATATGTATATGTACACAATAAATTTCTATGAATCAATTTTTCAATGTTTTTTCATCGCGCCACAATCTATTTAGATATTTGTGACATCTACTATAACTAAAATTTACAATGTGAAGTTTGTAAATTGGTGAAGCTATTCTCTGGACGAATTAAGAAAATCTTGTAAACGCTCGGAATGTTCTTTGTCCAAGAAAAAAAACTGAATAAAACAGTTCCTTTATTAAAACAATTTACTTTATATTTGAGTATCTTGTATCTACTTATATTGCTTGTATCCATTGTTAATTGTTGGAAGACTCGATTGAGATGCCACTTTAGACAACTTATTGGACCATTACTTTTACTGGAAAAGTTACGTTACAACAGAACGGAGCGCCGTTTTTACGAGTCAGTTAATATAATCTACCTTTATAAGTGTAGTTCTTCGTCACAATGAAAGGTAAAAAATGTCGGTGTTTAAATTAAAAACATTGTTTTAAACATTTTCTGTATTTTCATAAAATTATTCTGAAAGATTAACCCGCTTTTATTTATAAAAGATTTGTTATAACATGTTCTCCGCTAATTTCGCGCTGTTTATTTAAATTCCCGAAGTCGTAGAAGACGAAATTTGATAGCTATAAATTCAAGAAAATGTGGTTTAGAATTTGAAAGACGTAAAAAAAGAATTCGTTTTGAATATTATTTGCGTAAATTATTTGTAATCGACGTAAACACGGAAAAATCGATTTGTATTTCCGTGAAATGGAGGCGACAACATAAATGCACTCTCCTGTAAAATTTACTTTTTGCGGGTTAAGTTACTTTGCGAAAACTGCGTCGATATATCTATAATAAAAATTAATTTGTTATGTGCATTATTTGTTCATTTCAGTGGTGGTAGATGATAAAAAACAATTATTTATTGATTACTTTCATTGCTTTCATCGCTTTATTAGAGTTGTATTAATCGCATTTCTTTCCTTTTTAACATTCTTGATCTCGTATAACTGTAAACTCCGGATACCTAAACATTTCTAGATAATCTTAAGTAAATGCGAGGAAATGCTAATTTTCTTGTTTATTAAAAATGTCCATGTCACTATTAAACATGTTAAAAATTATAAATTAAAATTTTAAAACTTTTCTTTTTCATATAGCAAAAAATACAAACGAAAATCGACGGGCTTAATGTTAATTTATTAAATTGGCTTTAAAATAATTTGACCTTGAATAATTTATGCCCCCGTAAAATTGATCGTTAATTAAAATATCTATAGGTAGGTATCTAGTTATATCGACCCACGTTTTTATTTGTTTCCTCTTATTTCTCGACAATTTTGATAAGTATAACTACATATATTTTATAGGCGACTACTTAATTTATTTATTGAGATACACGTTTTTTAATAATTTTCTTAAACTAAATGGGAGTTTCGCTGACGGACGGCTTCGATAATAAATTATCATTTTAAAAACTAAAATCTTCGACAACTTATGAAACAGTCGATGCCATAAATATTCAGAAGGTAGGAATTTAGCCTAGAGATACTGTTACACTTAAACCTCCCACGGAGATAATGATCAACATAATGTAGCGAGCAAATTGAAGGGAAGTAAATTGATATTTGTGTTTTAGAGTGGGTGTAACTTTATAAAATCAAAGTTTTAAAATAAACGTATAGAAGCGTATACCCGTAGATATTTCTTTATTATCGGTGATTATGTAGTTTAGTTTCGCTGCCAATTAAAAATTATCACTTTCAATATACCTAATCACCCAAAAATTTAGGGCAAGCAATAGCAAATTATTTACTGATGTGGAAAAATGTAAAATCAAGTCAAAAGTGTTATAAAATGTAAGACATATCAGTGTTAAATCTACAGTTATTAGGTAATCTACTTTTATAATCCTTTTCCTAAATTGTTCTTACGAATTACCAATACTCGTTTTCTCCAAACACAAAGCAAGTTTTTTAGCTCAATGTGTCCACGAATATACTTGTAAACTTTTTTATTTCGCGTTTTTATAGAAAAGGTCATTCTTTATAGAGTTTAGTTTGAAAAGTCCTTAGCCATAGTCAGAATGTCGATATAACATATAGGGTAGTTTAAAAATAATGAAACATTAAATTGTTCAAAAGTAAAGTGCCAATTATTTGAATAAAAATAAAAAATATCAGAGTAAAGAATTGCTTCTAACGTCAATAGAAGTTCTAATATGAAATTTCAAAACTTTGTTTCGAAATTCATACTTTTGCTATGAAGGGAACGTTTCAGTGAGATATTAACTAGATAGAAGTTTTTCTAACAAATAGATCGGATGGTTAGATCATATAACATGGCCTGCACGCTCACCTGATATTACCCCACTTGATTTTATTCGTGAGGAATACTTAAAGCAAAAGGTTTATGTGAATAATTTTAGTAATTAAACATGCAATCGATTTGATTTACGAAGAATTTAGAAAAACAATAGAAAATTGTGTAGAGGTTGGAAGGCGTCGTTTCTGTTATTCAATAAATTAGGCGCCTTCTTTAATTTGGTACAGCTACATTAATTTTAATGTAGACAAAATAACAACTTTGAGACAAAGTTTTGAAATTTCATATTTGAACTTCTATCGGCGCGATGCTAGGAGTAATTCTATCCTCTAACATTTTTCGTTTTTACTCAAGTAATTGGTAGAAACAAGAAACAAAAAAGTTTAAAAGATTAAGCCCATCCGCGGACACACTGTATATTTACGTTAAATAGATTACAAAATAATTTCGAAAACATCATTGTCCCAAGACATCTTAACTGGTATTTACGTAAATTTTGGCGTCCGCTGTCATTTTTTAACATTAATTTTTCTATAGTGAATTAGTTAGGTATAGTTAACAGAAAATGCTATACGTTTTTATCCTCGAATCTTTCTAACTGTTCACCACATAGTACAACAAACACATGACATTTTGACATTAACACTTTTGTTGGTAATCACACAATTGTTCTAAAAGAACGAAATTAACGGCATCAAATGACAGGATATTAATGAAATAAATAATTACAGCACGGCCAGGAAAAAATGTCATTATATTATATTACAATATACGTACGCTGTGCAAACAAAATTGCAACATGCATTTAAAACACGCCGACGATTAATAACAGTTAAAAATCACATCTCTTACCCTACGCATTTTCGAAAAGGCAGCTGATTCTTGCTCTAAATGTTCACCCTTATTATTTGTAACTATCCCTTCGCGTGTGATTTCTTTTGGCAGCTGGCGTTGCTGCTGGTTAAAATTTTTTGATTGTTGATATTGAGAATTCACAACAACTGAACGGGCAAAACAACTTTTATAATTGCTGTCTTCAAAATCTGTATTTATATCGAACTGAACGTTATCACTTAACATCGTGTCGCAACACTAACGAACAATTTTCAAACTGCACGACATGAAAACACTGAAATTATACGAAAAAATGTTTACTATTTTTGTTTAATTAGGTAGTTAAGGCGCAAACTTAAAACGAAAATTCTATCATTAAAGCTCCCGTTACCGATTATATGGTTAACATCTAACAATGCACCTGTTCCACGCACCTTTCAAAATATAAACTGAAACGCTATTCTTTGAATAGCGCCTTCCACGCGCCATTGCGTTCAACTTACAGTTCCGTGCCGGCAACGCTAGGGAGCGCGTCGCGAACACGTTTATTGGGTTGCAGAAGCTGTTTATTAAAATTTTCAGTGTTTATTATATGCAACCCATACTACATTTCAGTGAAAATTGAAAAACTACAAACGAAATTTAAAAACGATACAATAATCAATTAGGATGATACTATTATAATATGTTGTCACAATCCAAATCGTTCAAACGGTTTCCTTTGTGGAAATTAAGAGGAATTTACAGCGTATTTTATTATACTCTTATCGACACTGCATTAAATTTAAAGCTGATTTTGTTAAAAAATTGCTCGTTTTTAAATGTTATCACAGATGATAACATGTACGATTAAGATGTTACGTATATAGATATTAGTGAATTTCCATAGATAATATAATTATTGTGACTGTCTGATGCCGTGACCCAGAGCAACTGCATTGTATTTTCTCCGATCTCGATCCCCAGTACACCAAAATATAGGTCATTTATTTTGATATAGGTAATCAAATCTTATAAACGCAATAGTGGCCACAATTTTGATCGTTAGAGGCTGAAATTTTCATACCGTATTGTCCTTACAAATAGGAAAAATAACTTTGTTACTCACAAAAATCAATCGATCCGTTTCAAAATGACATTCGACCAAAAACTTCAAACGTTATTATCTCCGTTTGTTGTCTCCGTAATGTGCAATGTAGTCTAGAATCACCATAACATTTTCTATCAAACATCTCTCTCTCTTTGATATCAATTCTTTAAAAAGTTCTAACAAATCAAATAAAGCAACTGGCAGCACTAAAATTATATTAAACTAACTAATTTAAAAATATATACTTATATTTAACACCCAGATAACAAAATCAAAACTAGGATTAATTCTTAAACAAGTTCCCAAATTCGCGGATTACGTCTAATCGTGAAATCAGCCATCAGTAAATGTTTGAATATAAATTTTAGTTTCTTATTCTTTTCTATATCTTTATCTAACATTCTTAGCAACTGCAAGTTTGCTTTTTCCTAAATTTTAAAATACAAATAAGTCGTATCTACGTAATATTATATTTTTTGAATTTCTTCCGTTTACTACAAGTATATTTAAAATAATTAGATATACTTTTTTTTAATTCGTCTTTTACCTGTATTTGTCATCGTTTATAATTTGTTTATAATTGTGTATTGTTTTTTTTTATTTAATGCATTTACGAACTATATGTAAAATGATCACAAGCACACATGGTTACAAGAGGATCCGAACCCCAGTTACCCCCAGTTTACTATATAGAAGAGTGTCTAACGTTTATTGTTTATAATCATTTACATTTGTATTAAAATAATCAGCTTAAATTGGAAAACAGATTCTTCTATTTTTGGTAAAACGTAATTTAAAAACAATCAGATTATTAGCTTATCTGCATTATCTTTTTGAATATTTATAATTATCTATTAAGTATAATCTCGTAATCAAAGCGTGAATTTATGTTGATTAAAAAAATTAACAATATTGTAACATTTTTAATTTACACGTATACCCTTGTCGTATTATTGTCTTATTGTTGGATCAAAATTTTGAAGCAACCTGAAACGTTTAGAACAAATCCGGAACTGCTTCCAAATTCGTTTTTCAAGTATAATAAGACGAGAAATGAGAAACTGCACGCATTTAAATCGATTTAAAATTTTCGTAAAATCTCGAAAAAAGACGTATGGATTTGATTTGGCAAAATTTTCACCACACCTGATTCGTTTATAACGGGTCCGGAACTACTTGAAAGCTCGTTTTTCAAGTATAATAAATCGAAAAATAACAATCTACGCCCATTTAATTCGATTTAAAATATACGTAAAATCTCGAAAAAAAGACGTAGATGGACTATACTACTTATTTATTTCGAGATTCTAAAAATCAAAATCTTCAAATCTATGGACTATAAGATTTGGCAAAATTTTGACCACATTCGTTTAGAGCGAGTCCGGAACTATTTGAAAACTCGTTTTTCAAGTATAATAAGAGTATTTAAATCGATTTAAAATTTTCGCAAAATCTCGAAAAAAGCCTTATGGTTTTCGCAAAATTTTGACCCATCCTGAAACGTTTAGAACAGGTCCTGAACTACTAGAAAACTCGTTTTTTATGTATAACGAAGCAAGAAATGACAAAATACACGCGTTTCTATCGATTTAGTATAATTTTTGCATAATCTCGATAAATGACACTACCTGCTACGCATAGAACAGGTCCGGAATTAGTTGAAAAGTAGTTTTTGAGATTAACAATGCAAGAAATGACAAGCTAATCGAGTTTGCGGCGATTTAAATTTTTTGCCAAATCTCGAAAAAATCCCTTAGTATAGTTCAGTGATTTTTTATTGGCAAAATTTTGACCGCAAGGTTTTGAGCCGTAACGTTCAGAACAAGTCGAAAACGATTAAAAAACTCGTATTTCTAGTATAACAAAGCAATAGATGACGAACTGCCGGCGTTTAAATAGATTATATTTTCCCGAAAAAAAGTCATTTGACAAAATTTTGATTTTACCTGGAACGTTCAGTACAGGTTCGTAACTACTAGAAAAGTCGGTTTTTATGTATGTATGTACATAAACGTCGTCCAAACCTATATGCAATCCATGTCATCAATAAAAGGTTACTAGATGACGACGTTTCACACAGTGCCGTCACCTCGTACCTCGTATTTTGACAGTTCTAATAAATTGTAGTCTTTCTTTAGGCCATCTAATATGTGCGCAAGTAAATCATCTATAGAATATGTCACTTTCCAAACTTTAAACCGAATTACAAATAAACAATATAGTGACTTTTTGTTGATGACTTGAGTTGCATATAGGTTTTGATAATCCATACATACTTTGATTATCAATAAGATATAATAATTAATATTTAAATGGTATCGTTTTAAAATTATCTTTGTATATCTATCATTATTAAATTAATAAATATTAAAAGACAACGACATATATGTTATAAGATACCTACCGTTTATATCAAATCTACAAATCTGCATTTTAAACTTTAGTTTTTATGCCCAATAATTGCCTACTTTTACTATCAAACGGAAATCGCTGATATTTAGACGTTTAATTTATACAGGGTATTTAATAAGTTTAGAATAACTACATATTGAGTAATTTTCAAAATTCAATAATAAATATCCATCTTATTCCGTTTCGACTCCCCAAAATGCTCATAAATTACTATTCGAGTTCAAAATTTGAGTAGTAAAATTGTTTGCGCAAAAACAAAAAATGCACACCGTTTAATTCAGTGTTTTGTGTTCTTTTTACATGTGCTAACGGAATTTGAAAATTTTAATACACAAAGTGTTGTTTTGAGGACACAAGATTTTATTGATTTTTTATTAATCCGGACCTGATTTACGTTTCGCTAGTACATTAATCATTTGGACAGTTTAGGAAATCGATATAATGTACCAAATTTCAACATAATACACAGAGCGGTCCGTTAGTTATGGCCTAAGTAAGAAATAGGCAAAATCGATAAAACACCTTGTATCTCCGTGATGAAGGGCGTCAGATCCATTAAGTATGATATATTTCGCATATATTCACTAACATTGTTGATTATTTCATAAAATTTATTATGTACAGGGTGTCCCGAGTAGAATCGGTCAAACGTTAGGGGAGTGTTTGTAAATAATTTTAAGCATAATTATATAGCTCCGAACATAGGTCTAACAGAGGCCTTAATATAACGAACTAAAAATCAATTGCGTAATCGGATGTGAATAATACGATGTGCTCATCGTTATTCATAATATTTGGTCGTTTGTTCCACATATTACTAACTGTTTTACTTATTCAGTATTAAAATTTCAATCATTTGCTATCCAGTAATAGCAATAAAATTAAGAGAACCACTTTCCAAATTAATATGAAAATCAGTTTAAAATAGACGTAGGTAGATATTTCCGATTAGATATTAATGAATGGAGAATGATACTGATCAATTTTCTCAAGTACTTATTTAAAACCGATAGCGTTTCATGACAAATTGGCGCTTGTAATCTCTATTAATATTTAAAAGTAATTGATTTTTAATAAGTAATAGTAAATTGGAGGTAATCACGTTCTAATAGAATAGAACATATTATAACTATGTAGTATTAATAAATAAAGAATTTTTAAACAATATTGGACAGCCAACTATGTTTAAGAAGGAAATACGGTCGCTCTATTCAAACGGATTGAGATATAAATTTGAAATTTTTTACGATGTAATGGGAAATGATTTCACACATTTTAGGACTAAAAAATTAATTTTTCCCTTCAATTTTTGAATACAGTCGCCGTCTTGCATATTTTTTTTAAACAGCACTATAGGTCCTGCAATACGTCGTTGGAAAGTTTATTTTTTCATCTTTATAGCCATTGAGATTTTTTATAGGGTTATATAACAAAAGAAAATGCAATAAAAGTTAATAAATGTTTGAATTATGCTACGCCGACTGAGGTATTGCATTTCGAATCTGGCAACCTCCGACTGAAATTAACAACTGCTTGGAATCGAAACACTTTCGAATCGAATACACCGTTGACTAGATTTAAGAGTGCAATTGTTAATTTCAGTCAGACGACAAAATAGGCTTTCCAATAACGTACTACACGAATTATAATAGTGCTATTCAAATATATATATATATATATATATATATATATATATATATATATATGCAAGATGGCGACCGTATTCAAAAACTGGTTGTAAAAAAAATTATTTTTTGTCCTAAATTGTGCGAAATCATTTCTCATTACATCGTACACAATTTCAAATTTATATCTCAAACCGTTTGAATAGAGCAGCCGTGTATCATTACTTTTATTCCACCCTATATCTATATTTTGGGAAAACCAAACTACATTACCTTTTATAGTTATAGACTCTGAAAAAATTCGTATTCGTGTACAAAAAAAAACAGTTTTTTACTCACATCCAAGCAACATAAAATATAAACAAAATATTAAAAGTAAATATTACTTTATTAATAACAAATATTAATCGTATAAAAAATTACGGTTTACTAATATTTAACACATTTTTAGTAATAGAGTAAATAATATTTATATCACAGGTGTACATAGCCAACTTGATCGATGAAATGCAATCAGGTATTTTAAGCATCGATGAAGCATTTACTATGCTGTGCTTGAGCTAGAATTTCTCCTGTAGCCTTGTTAGTTATGTCGCAGCCCAAATACGCGATTCTTTTTCCCACCTTTATGGTTTTGGCATCAATGAGTATATTATCGCCTATATTTGCCGCCTTTAAATATCTGCATAAAAATAAGATCGATAAGTACGTGTACAATATGTTTCGAAATTAATAAATACGTACGAAATATTTAGACCAACCGAAACGTGAACACCGTCTGGACAATTTTCGTGAGTGAGCAATGCGTAGCTGGTGAGAGTGTCTACTAAAGTAGCGATGAAAGCTCCATGTATGGTTCGCATAGGATTCGTATGTTCCTCTTCGATCTTCATTTCGGCCAAGCAAGCGCCTTGCCCGCCTTTAAGAAATTTTATCTAAAATAAATTTCATTTAATTATTAAACACTAGATGCTGTTGACCTGATAGTAAAAGAGAAACATTGAAAATTGAAAAAAAATCATTTTCATACCTTTGATACATTTCGATCGAACCCTTTGCACTGATCCAGAAACATTTTTGCAAACTGCGGCGTCAGTTTTTTAGCGCTCATTGCGAATACCGACATTTTAGTTGTTTTAGTACACGTAGTAGTGACTATTTATTCAAAATGTGCAAATTAAATGTAACGATAATAAAATAATTTCGCCTTTTATACCTTAATTTCTTTTTCGATGTATTGGTACTTCATAGATAAAAGTTGATAACCGTAGTAAAAGCGATAACCAAAATTATAAAATCATTATCTTATTACCTGATCTCTTAAATATTCCGACATCAAGAGATTTCACCGAATGTCGAGTGTAACACGTTGTTTTAAACGGAGTTTTTATGTTGAAATTGATTTTTTGGCACAGGGCCTAAATTAAAAGTTTTGTGTTGGGTCGAAACTGTTGTCTTCAAAATTTGATGTTAAACACGAGAATAGCTTTTATAGTCATTTTTATTAAATAAAATTTGTGTATTTATAGTCATTTGTAAATTGTAACATGGAGTAGAGAGTGAATAAAAACAATACAGCGTTTCTTTATATAAATACAAAAAACGGCCATCAAAAAGTTTATGAACTGTTATTACTAACGATGGAAATTTAATAGCACATTATTATTAATCTTAATCTCTAATATCGGTGAGTAATGGGCAGTACTCTAGAGGTCATCAAACAACTTTATTAAAAAAAAGAGAATAAATGAACATTTGGAATTTAGGTACTCGAATTGATCGTGATACTGAAGAAAAAGTATGTGGGAGTTTTTTATTGACGAAACACACCTTGCGTGATGCATTTCGCAAAATCTCGAAAAAGGGCCGTATTATAGGGCCATGTTTTCTTTGAAAAATTTTCACCCAACCTAAAACTTTTTGTTCCATCCCTGTGCCACAAGAAACATCACTTTGCTCCACGACGAAATACACGCGTTTTTGTCAAATCGTCACGTTTTGCTCACATTTAGCAAAATTTTAGAAAACAAACTTTACATACAGTTTTACCTATACTATATAAAGTCGTTCACAAGCATTCTTCAGTTTCTTATCTAAAACTTAATCTGCATTTGAGTGCAAAGAATGTTTTAACAATAGAATGAGTGAACGAAACAATAAACTTATTCAAAATTTGAAAACCGTTTACAACGCAGATCAAATTTAGATCACAGATCAAGATAACTAAAATGCAAGTAGAACCCGCCTTTAACATTTTACTAATTATTATTACTGATTTACGTTTTACGAGTAATAGTTTATAAATGTTTATAAATCTTTGCTAGAAATAATTGTTTATAATAGACGTTAAATTCGAATTACAACAAATGGTCGAAAATCTAAAAATTTCACTCATTTGCGTACATACATACAAATCATAGATTCATTCTTGTCCTAGTAAAATTACCAGTTTCAAAACTTTGAAATATTCTAATTTCTGATCAGGATCGCAGAAACGTGTAGAGGTTGCAAATTCATATCGGGAGTAAAGATGCCTTCGCCATCTGCGTATATAAACCTCAACTATAAAATATTGCACAAAAGGAATCTGTAACATTAACTTGAAAACATAATAAAAGAAATCTATATTTTTAGAGAACACAAAAAAAACGGAATCTGTATAGAAACCAATAAGTAACTAAAAGGAATCTATAACTGCATTAAAAATAACTTTGAATTTTCGAATTTTTCGTCCATATCTAAAATTTGATTTGCGTTGGAATGCGAAGAATGTTTTTTACAAAAAGTGTCCAAAAATGACCACAAACAGTTTTTGGTTTTATACTCATACAAAGACCGCTTAAATCAATTTCGGCCCATTGGTATCTGAAGAATGATTTCTGTTATTTCGGCAGTTTGGCATATCGCACAATTTCGAGAAGAAAGTCGCTTTATTATAGTCCGAGGTTTTCTTTTTGCAAAATTTTGATATCTATTTCCGAATAAAAAAATCACAGAAAATAATAAAAAACAGTTATATTAATATACACAACTGAATATCATTATATTATTTATTAAAACAAAACATAGATAGGTACTTGATAAGATTTATGCGACTATTCTGTAACAAATCTGTAATATTTACTGACCTGTTAACATGTTATTACCATTGCGACTGGATGTTAATTTTCTTAGTCCTATAAAAATTACAAATTTGCTACAGAATAGACCCCTAGGCGACCCATAGACCTTCAAAATATAAAATCATCCTATAAATAAATAATTAAAATGGTGTAATAAGTTATAGAATCAAAAATATGATCTTAGGTGCTTGTTCACAGTGAGGCGTAAGACAAGAAATTATAAAATAAAAACTAAATTATCAAGAATTAGGTTATGCATTCGTAATGCTCGCCTAGAACCAATACGCAACGATGATATCAACATAAGAAAATCAAACATTCTTTATGGATACTTTTACAAATTCATTATAATTCAGTTTTTATTTTATAATTTCTTATGTCCACTGTAAACAAGCACTTACAGTCTCAAAATTGTCTTCTTTTAAATAATAATTTATTAAATGCATAAAGAATTCTAAAAGTACAATGACTTCAGGTTAAAATGACTTAAAAAACATTTGATTTAAAAAAAAAGATAAAATATATCACGATTGAAAAAAACATTTTAGTATAAATATTTTAAATAAATTAACTATCTACTTTATATTATGTTGATAGATCAGTTCCAATATTAAAAGCGTTACTTAATTTTATTGTTCATTCGATCTATTTTTCTATAACTAACACAACCTCTAGCCTCGTTAAGATAAATTACATAAAATTTCTACAACATAAATATATTAGTTTGCACCTTTTAATAATAATACACTTTAAAAACTACAATGTCTAAACAATTTACTTTGGTTATTACGATTCTCTACAAAAATTGACTGCTACCAATAGTCATTTGCACTATAATCACTTCGTCACATTTTAAAAATAATATTAATTAAACATTTCTAACTGCTTATTAATAATATTGATATAATAACATCGATTCATTTGGATAATACACTTACTTAGTACCAAAAGTTATTTTGTACTGCTATTAAATTATTACTAACATGAATCACTTCTAATGTTATTCAAAACACAATGAATTACACTGAAACCTCGATAAGTCGAATATCTCGATTACTCAATCTTTCGATAGCTCGAAGTTTTCTTCTCTTCCCTTCAGATTCAAGTTATCGAGGTTTGACTGTATTTAAAAATGAAATTACGATAAATATATACAGCGATATAAATTGAGAAGAATAAAAATCACACAAAAATAAATAAAGCTATCACAATAATTAGAACAACAGATAAAATTATGATGGCGGTCCATTGTCTGCTATCTACAAATAAAAATAAGTCATTTCAATAATTTTCTATTCTAGACACTAATTTCTAATTTTCTGTTTACACGTAAAAGTTAAATTACTTTATTTAGCATATTGCAAATGAATAACATGCCTGTTATTGGAACAATTACCTTTATAATATTGAGAAACTTGAACTAAAAGGTGTGCCAGTTCTGGTTTTATGATTTTGAGAAATTGAGAAATTTCGACGGGCTTTTAAAGTATAATTAAATGTAAATAGGTAAATAGGTACTTTATTTTTTGGTTTTTTACCAAACATAAGGACCGAAAGCAAAATTTAAAAGCTAAACATTCCATAATGATGCAATGAATGTTAGTAACTTTCAGTTTCATTCTGAGTTTTTTCCTGATTTTTATTTCTCAAAAATTTTATTAAAACAACACATGCAGACTTCTCCACAATCGTTTGTTTACTATTGTAGTAACCTAATGGAATGCCAGCTGAGATAATGGTTCCTTTCACAACCCATCAATGTCACTTGCTGAAGTTTAAAGAGGAACTACTCATTTAATTTCTAAGACAAAAACAACCTCCCCCCTAAAAAGTAATTTGCTCAAATCAAAAAATGTTACTAAGATTTTTTACATATAGCTTTCTTCTGCAACATTAGTTCACTAACACCCTGTATATCCTTAGTTTTGAATAATTTAAACCTTATAATAATAGATCATGTTTCGAGAATTAAGAAAATTATTATACCATTAGACATGTGTAGGACTTTAGCAACTTTCTTCATCGTTGAATCCAATTTTGTATCGGTATTCTCCAACTCTGTTGCAAATTCATCCAGCATCCTAAAAAATTAACGAAATTAAGTGATCTATATTACCTAAATTTTTAAAATGTGTAAAAGAAAATTTACTTTAATGAAGTGCCAATTTTAACGGAGCGTGTCGCTGCTCTTCTTGAACTCGGTTAAACAACCGGATTGCATAAAATTTAAACAAACTTACCCGGCTTGTTCATCTAATTCTATTCCTATATGTCGCGAAACAGTTTTGAGTGACCCAATGGAATTACTAATAACCTCAAGCTGCTCATCTTGCTGCCTAGTCATATGGTCCTGCTGTGATAAAGTCGTATTTAAAAAATTTCTTTGGGGACTGTCGAGTTCGTTTTGAAGCTTTGAATATTTAGTCGTACTATGTGAATTTGTTACTCTAACAGGACTATTGTTATCTAGAAGTGGCTAAAACAAAATATAAATTGTTTTTTATATATTGTCCGAAATTGATTGCCATATTTATTACCTGTCTAGCAGTTCGGTCTCTATCTCTGTTTCTATTCATGTTGATTTTCTCTTTCATAGCCTAATACAACAACAAATGATAATTACGTCCAATTAAAATTCAACTTCCTACCTTAACTTCCTCCCGAGTACAGTCTATAAAATTTTTTCTAGTGGTTAATTCCTTATTATCTATTTTAAATTTTGAAGGATTTTTCTCGACTATGTCTATCGTATCTTCTAGGTCTTCCAGATCCCATTCTATGCTCCGCAATGAATTTTTCAACTCATTATTTGTCCATTCTAATTCATCTTTAGTAATACACACTGTATCATCTTGTAATTCAATCCAACGTAGATAGAGCCCTCTAGTTTTATTTAACGCTTTGAACACCTCACTAAAAATGATCATAAAATTAGTTTATAAGAAACAAATTATAAAGACAAATATATATAAACAATACCTTACAAGGTAGTTTCTCAAATATTATTATCTAATTCACTTTTTTCATTATCTTGTAATCTATAGACAACAATAATTATAATTTTATCTAAATTGGATTTAAAAATCTAAAGTATTTTGTTTACGATACAATTAATTACCCAATTTAAAATCTACTGATTATGTAAAAACAACAACCACTATCCAGGGCTCTTTTTAATACGCTTTATAAACTTAACTTAACTTAACTTTGGTGATAAACTTAAAAACGATACATGCAAAATATTTGCAATATTTTACTAAAACTAGTCTGACAATTACACCGTTTCTAACCGGTATCAAGCATTCTAACATACATCAACCTCTTAACGTATATTTTTACATACATTGCGCGTTAAGTGGTTAAACAATCATCCTCACTACATATCGTCGTACATATCGTTATACATATCGTTAGGCTTCAATTATACTGTCAGAAATTTGTCTCGAGTGTGAAATTTAACAGACATATATCTGGTAGATGTTAACAAATACTTTTAACACCAAAAATGTGCGGCATGCTTATTTTGACTGACAATAACAAAGAAGCTGCACGTATACAATTAAAATTTTTAGTTAATTAAACTAATTGGAGCCTTACCATGATTTACAACAGCTGCTATAGGAAACTGTTCAACAGCAAAACAAGCAACATACATGCAGAAAACAAACACTTAAAGTAGATAGGTAGGTATATTACAATGGCACTGAAACAGGTAATAACGCATAACTCACACAAATTGTTTATACAACTGCAGATTAGCAAACAAAACTAGCTTTGTTTATATCCCAGAAAAACAACAAATTATGCTTACTCTTTAACTACGAAAAAAGGGTCCTCCAACGTCATGTCAATTCGCGTAAACAGAAAAATTGTTGCCCAAGACTAACGATAAATTACATGTGACCATGTGAACAATCGTTTTATCTCAAATACCGAACAAAGTTAATTGTATGTACTTGTACATAGCAAACAACGATAAAAAAACGGTGTTATCGACAAACTCACCTAAATCTAAACTCCCACTGATTCAAGTTTAGACAACCCTAAACCACAAAACAAATAATATTCAAATAGGATACCTAATCGGCACGATTACCTTAAATGTCGTTAAACTTAGTTTCGAAGATGATATTTACAAAAAACACTGTAACCGTCCTATATACTACATTATAGGATAAATTAATTTATGTTGGATTTTAAATTTCCCAGTCGCACTAGTAAATTTCATTTTACACCAATCATAATCAATATAAGTCGAAGAAATTAATTTTGTTCGTTTAAACTCTAGAACTTTTATTTTTTACATTTTTCAATTATAATTAAAGTTTAATAATTTCTAAATATGCTTCTTATATATTATATTTAAATAATTATAATCGATTAATTTCAAATTCCCGCACACCGTTGTACATCAACGCCCTCTCACTAGAACCTCTTTGCAAATGGATCTTTCCGGTGTGTGAGTTGTTGGATCAGCCTACGATAAAAGATAATTTTAAAATGTAAGTATTTTTTAAATTTACTGTAAGTAATTATCAAAATATTACCGATATACTGTTATTTATTTTAACAATTGTTAAAGTAACGTATTGAAGTTCTTGTAGTGAAGTGAATTCGGTTTTCAAATAAAGTAATGGCCTTTGTTGCACGTGTTCGTAACCTTAAAACTGAATTTATTTTCTTTAAATGATGACTTACAATGTTTATTCTGACACTTCTTGTCTGATTTAGATTTGACGACAATCTTAAATTGCTGAATTTTACGGTTTCCTAGTTACGTGCACTGTTTGTTGTGCTTGGATGTTAAAAAACATATTGCTTTCAGATAAACAAGAATTATGGCAGAGGACTTCGACAGTTTTAATGATATTCCAACTGGTGGCGTAGCCCCTGCAGCTGCGGAACTACCCGAAATAAAGCTTTTTGGAAGATGGAGTTGTGACGATGTACAAGTGAACGATATGTCGCTACATGTAAGAGATTTATGTGTGTATATGTTTTTGATGGCATTTCCGTTTTATTTTTAAAATGTATCGCAATAAAATTTCCCTTAATATTTTTGTTTAAAATGATTGTTGATTATATTCTATACTACTATAAATTTCAGTTTCCTTTACAATTAGATGATGAATATTTAATAATTCTGACACCTCTACAGAAATATAATTGTTGAAATCAAATTTATATATAATCTGACAATATGTTACTATTATGAATCATAATGACTTTATAATAAACACGTTCTGATAACAGATTTTACATGTTTAGGATTATATAGCTGTAAAAGAAAAATATGCTAAATATCTTCCGCATTCGGCTGGACGATATGCAGCCAAACGATTCCGCAAAGCACAGTGCCCGATCGTAGAACGTCTCACCAACTCTCTTATGATGCATGGACGTAACAATGGTAAAAAATTAATGGCCGTGCGAATTGTTAGGCACGCATTCGAAATCATCCATCTTCTTACTGGAGAAAATCCTTTGCAGGTATAAATACTTTACAATATTGCAGTCTTTATTTGTGATTTACATTATTGAAGCAGTATTAGTCTCGTAACAGCTGCTTTTAAATATTTTAGTAGTTAGTAGGAGATGTAGAGGTAGATTACAATCAAAATTTAGAGTAAATAACTATGTTGAAACATGCGTAATTTAGTGCAGCTATCAAATACACAACAACAAAATCTTTCAATTGCTAAAATAATGTGAATCATGAATAGCTGTAATTTTATGATGAATGTAATATATGTTATTATTTCTGACACCTCTTCTGAATTAGTTTTGTTGACAGAATCCTTTAGAATCTGATTTTCGTAATATATTACCAACTTGTGGAAACAATGAATGTAAATTAAATAAATAATCTCAGGTTTTAGTTACGGCGATTATTAATTCAGGACCAAGAGAAGATTCCACTCGTATTGGTCGTGCTGGTACTGTAAGACGACAAGCCGTTGACGTGTCTCCATTGAGAAGAGTTAATCAAGCTATTTGGTTATTGTGTACAGGAGCACGGGAAGCTGCATTCCGTAACATTAAAACGATCGCTGAATGTTTAGCTGATGAACTCATAAATGCTGCCAAGGTAAATACAACAGTTTGTGTGTTGTTTTATTAAAATATTTTGTCCTTTCTAATGCAGCTGAATTATAAATTTAATTCTGTTGTTTCGCTAAGGACTAAATAAATATAGCTATATTCATTACAATGGAAATTATTAGTATTTCCATCTTTAAATTGGGTATTGCTTACATATTTTTTTATTAAAAATGCCATAATATTATGCCAATGTATTTGTTTGCAGGGTTCTTCAAATTCGTACGCAATTAAGAAGAAAGATGAACTTGAACGTGTTGCCAAGTCCAACCGTTAATTTACAACTTTTTTAGGTTTTATTCTATTTCTACTTGTATGTGGAGGATACAAACAATAAATTCATATATTTAAATTGCATTTATTATTTAAATTATAATTGTATATTGTTTGTACTTGCAATTTAGTTAAGTGAATGTTTCTTTTTGTCTGTATCTTGTTTCTGCACACTAAATACTAAACATACTTTTCTTGTTAATCATAATCGTTAAATGTAATAATCTAAATGCACCTTAAATACAATAAATCAATATGATTCATAGGAAACAAGAAAACAATTTAAAATGAATGTTACTGAGCAAAATGTCTGTTCATGACTAAAATGTTAAATTGTTATATTTATATGTAAATTTACTATACAATGTACACATTTTTAACTACAGTATTTAATTATTCTTACATGTTTGCTAATTTAAACATCACAATCTCAATTAGTTCGAATTATGGTTTCAACTATGAAATATTTTAAAATTCAAATTTGGTTGCCTAAAAATCGTTTCCTGTTGAGAAAAATACAAATCTATAATTATACAAGAGTACGCTACTGTCTATTCTAACCTAACATTAAACGTCTTACCAGTTAGTATTTTAATAATAAACGTAATGGCGTCCAATGATGTCTCAAATAATAGTGCAAAACGCAAAAAACACTTTATGCAGCCAATGCAAAAACGTAGAAGGCACGTTCTCGAACCCGGTTTCAAAGGTTTTCTTTGCAGCTGTAACTTCAAGGAAAAAGAATGCATAAGAGAATCTTACAACATCCTCAACACATATGGAGATAAACTATATGGCACGGATAAAAAAGAAGTAAACCAATCGGGAGACGTAGAGGACGATTTAGCTAAAGAAATCGAATCGCTGAAATCCGACTCCCAAAAATCAGAAAGGCGATTTCAAGTTGTGGATTCTGGTGCTAAGAATTTTTTGTTTATTCGCACATCAGTCGAAGATCCCGTGAAATTAGTAGAAACGGTCTTTAAAGATGCTTCCGAGAAAAAATTACAAATGTGTAGGTTTCTTATTCGCTTGATACCTATCGAAGTGACTTGTAAGGCTTTTTTGGACGACATTAAAAAGGGAATGGAACCGTTGTTGGAAAAATATTTTAAAGATACCCCAAAGTCGTATTCTATTGTTATCAATCGACGAAATAATAATCATTTATCCAAAGATGCACTTATTAAGGATGTTGCAGAAATGGTAGCTGCAAAACGATCTGATCACAAGGTGGATTTAAAAAATGCCGAGGTTTCTATTATAATTGAGATTATTAGAAATATCGCTTTGTTAAGTGTTATACCTAATTATATTAAGTATAAAAAATATAATTTACATGCAGTAACTGAAGGTGACGATGATGTAAAAAAATCTGCTGAAGATGCAACAAGTGCTGGCAATTCCAATGAAAATGTAGTTATCGATGAGGATACATAGTAATTTAAAAATATTGTTTGGTATTTTTTATTTTGAATAATAACTTTCTTTTGCATTTGATTCTATATTCATTTTATTTAAAAATACCTACCCTGTTTTACAGCTACTTCTGATACTACAGATTCTTGTTATAAAAACCCTGTTTAATTAAAATATCTGTTTATTAAAAAATATACGTATTTGTCCTAGTTTATGCTTATACTAATATAATAAAAATTAGTCTTGATGTGCATTTGAAGGAACTACTTCAAATAACGCTTGTATATAATACGTAACTTTATCTAACAAGAAGAACAATACATTAATAAAGAATTAAACTTTTATTGTACACAACTTACCCATAATTTGTGGTCGATTCTTTTTATACACAAACCAGTAATAAACTACTACGCCTAATACCATAAATCCAACTGCAAAGAGATACTTTATACTTGGATCTGTTACCATCGGAACTACTGCTAAATATATTGCAACAAGCATTATAAAGATAACAATCCACGTTGGTGCCTATAAATTGAGGGTTAATACTAGTATTTCAAGTGTATTTTGAAACTTTACTCTGTATGGTCTGTGAACATTCTTCATAGTCTTTCGTAATACTAAGAGAGAAATCATTGCAGTTCCATAACCAACCCATATTAGAAAACTTGCGAATTCAATTAATTCAATAATATTACCTATTAATGTGTAAACAAACGCTATCAATCCCTACAATTAAAACTTAACTGTAACTTATATAAATTATAAAACTATAAACGAACCTGCATGATTACGGCTGGTACTGGCGTTAAACGTTTATAATGAATATATGATAAACTTTCAATCATATGGCCATCCTGACCAGCGACAAAACATATTCTGAATTTAAAGCATAATAAATAACTACCTTCGGCTTATATTAAAATATATGTACCTTGTTACACTAAATTGTATACTAAGAGCACAACCAAATGTGGCGAAAGCAACACCTAAAGGTATCAAAAATTGCATCGGACCTAATACTCTCTCGCCAAAAAGAACGGCCACTGCAGGAGCTGCTATCATTTCTGGCACTGTAAGTGCTGTCAAGTACGAAATGTTCATAAAAACATACAACAATGTTACTATTGGCACACTAATTGCAATACTGCGTAGAATATTTCTAAAACATAGACGAAATGGTTTAAAAATCTTTTTAAATTCAATTAAATAATATACATACTTTTCTGGATCTTTTATTTCTTCGGTCACCGTTGTTACCGCATTCCTAAAATTTGTTTATAAAAATTTTGAATTTACAAAATATCAATAATTTATATACCAGCCATCGTATGCCCATAATCCACTATAAAATGCAAGAGCTATATCTTTCGGTGTATAACTTGTGCCTTCAAAGCCTTTATTTAAGTTTTGCACATTTCCTAAAATCATACAGTAAATTAATCAATCGATTAAAAAAAAACATCTAATAATAAGTAATATTTACCTCTGCATATTTCGTATATTCCTCCAAAAATCACAACAAGACACGCAATTACCTTAAAAGTACTAAAAACGTTTTGTATCTTAACAAACAACTTCACACTCATAATGTTTATGAAGGTAATGATTCCTGTAATTACATTAATTTCGGCAATAATGAATATATTCAATGTTCTTTGAACGTATAAGCACCTACCTAAAATAATGAGGGCTAGTAATTTCTTGATATTTTGTTGATCGTTGACATCGCAGATTCCCAAATAGTCAAATAGAGGTTGGCAAGTATATTCAGAAAATGTTAATGTTATAACTGCCACTTCAGCTGGACGTAAAGCAAGCACGTAAACCCATGAACATAGAAAGGCCGGTATTCTTCCCCAGAATGGATGCAGGGGAGCGAAAGAGTCCATGTAAAACGCATACTCCGCTCCCGAACGGGGAACCACCGTTCCTAATTCTGCAAAAGTTAGGGCACCTGCAACGATAAGTTATAGAGAAATACATTTTTTTAATTTTTAAATATAAGTGGATGGAATGAATTTATATGTGACATAAGTTTGTATTTTAGTTGCCTTTTTTTTTTTTAAATAATGGCAAGTTAAAAGGGTACAATATAATTTGATGAGGTACTAATGAGAGATCGAACAACGAAAGTACGATAAAACGTTAAAAGTCAAAATTGTAAAAATTAAAAATTTCGTTTATTGACGAAAATTGTCTTAATCCTATTACAATGCTCCTTTGGAGTGATACGTTGTCACCCCAAAATAGGGATTATACTAAGTGCTTGCTGAAAATTATATAAGTACCTACATTTTAATAAGTGCAGTAGATTACGAAAATTTTGAAAATAGGTACCTACATTGTTATATAAAAAAAACACGCCGAGGAGCGTTTTTATTTATTGCTTTGCCGAATTACACACACGCAACTGCCATCCAATTATACTCGCTCAGAAAATATTTTTAAAATATCTATTATATTACATGAAAGTTATATCGATCACTGATGCAACAAGCGTAGTTAATTGTAGAAAACTGAGAAGATATCCGGATTAATTTAGACATATTAACACAGTTGAGAAATCAACCAGATATCTTAATATTACTATGTATTCACCATAGTACTTTTGTAATAACAAAATATAAGGTGTGACGTTTATTTTAGAGTAGAAATACTGTGACAAACCCTGGTATTTTCCATGGTTCTCAAAAGTGCCTTTTTTCATTATACATTTTTTTTTCAAATTATAAATGTCCAATTGATTTTTCCATATATAGTATATAGTTTGACAGAATTATTAAACATGCAAGTTCGATACAAATGGAACAAGTAATGATACTAAAATAATTCAGATAGGTATCCTGCAGATATCAGGTGTAAGGTAAAATATTAATAAACAAGTAAATAATGTAATAAATAAATAAGTACTTACAATACAGTCTTGATGACGTGAACTAATCGATGTGCAAGTGGCATTAAAATTTTCGAAAAGTTCATGTTACTGAATCTTTTAATTACACTTTAATACATATACAGTGAAACTTATCTCTTAGCAGACATCTCCAAATACCGGACACTTTTGAAAGTTCCAGCATCGTTTTATAATGTGTAATGTATTTCCGATTAGCGGACACTTCTTAATAACAGACATTTTTTTGGTCCCACGACAAGTATCTGGTATTGAGAAGTTTCACTGTAGGTATACATGTATATTATAAATCTTTAGAAACCTTAACTTTTAAATAGAAAATATACCTATTTAACAATTAAGTACCTACTAAACATTATAAATTGTAAATAAAATAATATCATTAATAAGTTTATCTAGGTAGTTAAGGGTAAAGGTATACAGATTTATTTCCATAGTAACAACAACAGTAATTAAGAAAAATGTATGATTTAAACTGCGGGTTATAGTTAAACCTGCATTGTACAATTAGTCCTAAATGTAATTGTTTAATCATAATCATTTATCCGTTAGATAAATAATCTATCGCCTTACGATAATAGCTATTAATGATACAAATGCGAAAAATGCATGTTTATATAAGTAATTTATACAAGTGCACAGTGTCTTAAGCTGTTGACTGAATTACTTATTTATAGGTAATGAAATCCTATAAGGGCTCGCGAATTTCTCAATAATTCTAGTTTAAACTTCCATTTCCATTTTCTGATTAAAGTTAGTGTTCATTTCTATAGTAACAACAATGGTAAAATTTATAGTTTACTAGAAAATTTAACATCAAAATTAAACCTGTATTGAGGAACTGGCCCTTAGGGCAATCAATGCAATCAACGGTACCTACTTAGTGCAATAACATGTATCATAGAAGATTTTCTTTACGAACGTTAAACGATAAACGTTAAAAACAAAACACGATTGCGAAAAGTTGATAGTTGCGTGCGAAAAATGTATACTTTTCGCCCAGATAATGCATTAACGTGATGTTTTTCAAACTAAAATGAGAATTGAAAAGTATAATTTTTCGATTGTCAGTGATAAAAATATTTATTGAGAATTTTGCATTTTATTTCTTCTAATTGTAAGTAGGTAGGTAAAATGAAACTCTCTTAAATTATTCGGTAAAAAAGATGAAAGTTTCTGAACTATCATTAAAATATAAACTCACATGTAGGTACCTATAACAAAAAATTCGCGGGAAAATGTGCGTTGATCAAGCAAATAATCGGAAAAAATGAATAGCGATGAATAGAAAACGAATAAGTTCTCACAAATGGTGAAACTGTTTCAAAATGTCCAAAAGTTTTAATTTAATAGGACGGGTAGAAAATTCCTCATAAGATTCCTATACAAATATGATGATAAACTGCATTATTTCTTTCAGTATATATTATCAAAGCACACTTACCAGGCATTGATTGTTTTAAGAAGTATATAGTCATTTATTTATTTTTTTAACGAATAAAATAGGTTGCCGCTCAAAATCATATTTTGTTGTAAATGAAGGGCGACGCCGTAACGAGGGAGTGGCAAAAAAAAAACACCCGCCACGGGTGCAACTAGGTTTTAGGTCATTTTTGACTTAGGGGGGCGCAAGTTAGACAGTTGCCACAGGCGCTTCATTCTCTCGCTCGTTTAATAAATTTGTTACATTATCCCTATTAAATATGACGCGCGAAAAGTTTATTATGTATATCTACGTTAATAACTCTTTGGATTTCAGGCATTTATTTAATGTAGGTACCTATAGATAACTTGAAAACTCGTCAACTGATTTTTCCGAAATTTGGTGCCGATTTAGGTTTTTTTAATTGCCGGATTCTTTCGTTTCCATTCAAACTGTCTCATTTTCTAAAAAGAAAACGAAACACGATGGATGTTCACCGTAAAAACAAAATTGAGAAAATTTATACCTAATAAAGAAATAATGCCGCAAACTATCCATACGATTATGCACATTCCCACAGAACCGGCATGTTCTAAAGCGGAAGCGGAAGATACAAAAATTCCAGATCCAATCATGACGGCTAAAATCATGTTGATGGCCGAAAAAAGGCCAAGTTCCCTCTTCAAGAGCACGCCATCGGCGTCCCCATTAACGGACGAGGTCACCATTTCTGAAAATAACAAAATTGTAGTACCATTAAGCGGCACAAAAAGCACGTAAGGTTTGTAAAGAGATACAATTGATGTTAATCAGAAATAATGATACTTAATAGCGCACGGTTATTTACTCATTTAAGTAGGTTTGAAAAGAATTTAGAGACGCTTTTACAAGCAAAATCTTTTGTATATATTTATGCGGCGCAAAGTCAAATAGGTACCTAGTTAACTTCTTAGTTTGAAATTAATTTTTTTTTAATTTTATTAAATATATAAGTAACGTGATAAGTTTTAATACCTGTACTGAAAATTATAGATAAGTTAAGTAACAATTATTGTTTACCTAAATTTTTACACGTGTCTATAACTACCTATGTATGTGTATGTTTTTTTTTAATATTTCTAAATGTTTATCAATTGAAATCTATCTCTATAATAGAGATAAAAACTGATAGTGCTGATAGGTATTTAAGATTTCAATGACAAAATGTTTAAAACATAAAACGCGAATAAGAGGAAAGATCTATTCAACTTTTTTTTCATTGCTGATTCGAAAGTATTACTATAGATTTTTAAGAGTACGGGTAAATACATCGGGATAAAATCTTACGAATTCGTGAAACAAATAAGCTTCAACTGTCGTTAATATGACCTTGGTTTATGTTCTTTTCCACGTTTTATTTGCATTATCAAATGTGATAATAAAGATCCGACTCGAAGGACCGCCAAAACAATCATAATATCTTTCATCTACTTTTTACTCTTACTTTTTTAGAAGCAATTTCATTTGATCCAAATTATTTACTTACTATATACTTATTGTAAAGTATAAAACTGTTTTATTCCATAGGTATAAGGTTAATTTTAAACTAGATAAATAGGCATAATTTAAATAGATAATGACATAGGTAATTATATTATATAATTGTGTAAAGAAATGTAAGCCTGACGAGGAACTGTATTTGTTTTTGATGAATTAACTTGTTAAACATTTTATGTATTAAAAAAAAACAATGTATTTGCAAATTTAAATTATCTACTTGGTAATTTATTGAAAACGCTTATTAAGTATTTATTTTTCTGTAGTAAGTACAATAAATAGAACACGAATTTTATTTTAAAAATGTATTAACAACAATTTAACGTAATTTCCTAACAGTTGTTAGTGGGAGGGAGTTCATTGAATTATCTCAATTTCAAATTATTTCGTTATTTATATTACGACATCTGTTTACTATCGTTCGATTAAAGAATAAATTTTAAAAAACGGCAACAAGATACTTATGTGATATTTCCAGAATAATCTTGAATTAAAATATCTTAAGTAAATAACGACATCAAAATAAATAGATATATCTAGTGCTAACGCAAAATGTAAAATGTTTTGCATTAACAAATATTGGTTTTCTACATCTGCCGTTATTATCTAATAATTTCATTTTTAATAATTAATTTAATTTTAATGATTACTTGAACCTTCAATGTTTAATTAGTAACCTTTTGAAAAAATTTAAACAATTTATATTTATTCTAATAAAATGGTATAAATACAGGATTGTAATAATCCAAAAAATAATCAGTTTTTTATTTCAATGATTTTAGACACGCAGTATGTTAATTAATTTTGTTATTATACGTACTGCAAAACAAAAAACTTTAATAGGTAGTGGTCGTTAATATTTATGATTTAAAAAAAAATTAATAAATAAATTACTAAGTTATTTATAACACCACAGATAAAAATGTTAAATCTAACACCACAGATAAAAATGTTAAATCTAACGTTTAATTATTATTGAACTAACGCGTTTTATTAACATATAAACGTTCCGCGTAAAGTTCGAATAGTGTTTGTGGCACAATCAATAATAAATAAGACGTTTCTATTTAAATATGCATATAATAACAAAAGTTGACATCTCTTTCAAACAAATTAAAATTAGTAAACTTACCTTTCGTCATAGTCTATCCGATACTACTATCCAAAATTATTTAAAAAAAAAAGTTTAACTCGACACGCTCACGTTTTTACTATCAACTTGCACAAATCACATATAATTTCATTATCACGTAGTTTATTTTAACGTCCGTTGAATTAAACGAAACCATCGTAAAATTACATAACAACTTAAAATTTTTCAAGTCAAAGCGAGAGATGCGTCGTTTCTTGCACTCGAACTTATCAAACTAAATACGCGGTTTTGATTACACGTGACTGCCCAGAATTTGATAAGGCAGAGGTTGTGGCAAGTAAATTTTTTTATAATCAATTAGATAAAAATTTCCGATTATGGGGAAAACGTTAAGGGGAAATTTAGTTTAGGCATGTGCCCGACAAATGTGTTCGTCAAATGGCACTACAATGATTTTATTCGACCATCCGGCCTGAATAAAGTTCATTCGTTACCCATACATCACACTGATAATTTTATTTGTTGTTTAATGACCCCAGATTATGGGGAAAAATAAGTATTATGAAACAACGCGTTCTGCCATATAAGTAACGGAGTTTAAAATGTTTTAAACAAGTCTCGAAAGGACTTAATTAATTTCTTTATCTACCGTACTTACACGAAAATTTACAGATAACATCAATAAAATATTACTTTAAACAAACGCTATAAAATTCGAGTACAATAAGATTTCAAAACAATATTGAAACTTTACATTACCTTGATCGATTTACTCAAATGAAATACTGAGTTATTAATAAAAACTGCTATTATTTAATATCGGCTATATACTCTTAACACCTTTGAACATAGAATTCTAAGATGGTGCAGTTTATATATATATATAGGCAAATAGATGCGGATCTCTACGAATGGGCATAAGATCCTTAATATAATTCGAATACGCACGGATCCGTTCGAGCGAATTCCAACAAACCTAATATTAAGAATAAGAAATGGAAAGGAGAGAATAGAAAAATATATCTGAAAAAGTCCTGGGTCTCAAAAACCCATAATTAAAGCTATAGAAGGTAAATAAAATTGCTCGGTTACAGTACCTCCATTATATATGCATTCATAATAAATAAACCGTTCAGATGATCATAGTAAAATTTAACTACTGTTATTATTTATACATTGTCAATATTGACATCAAACATCTTATATTCAATCTTTAGCGATAGATCACAGATTCGAGACCATTCAACATTACCTAAATGTTTTCAAAGATTATACCAATACGGTGATAAAATCCAATCAGCTTTAATTATCATATGGGTTCATATATTGTTTACCAAACATACACAATTTAGTCTTTGCACAACTTATTTGTAATACAGATTCGCATCATGATTTTGTTGCTATCTTACTTAAATTAGTTTTATATTCGTTGAGATATTTATAGTGCTTCAAATATAATTTCATTAATATACCTATCTATTGCTCATGTAAATTGTAACGGCTCTGCTTTCCCCTGCCCCTTAAAATTTTAATAAACATTTATATTAAGAGTATCAATGATTAAGTACGGTATCGCTTAAAGTTAAATAATTGTAAGTAAATATGCAAATAAAACAAATATAGCCATTAACAATATATCAAACTAAATTATGCCACACGTATTAAATATAGTAAATATGTCATATAGTATATTTCCGACATTACACGAAGATCTTAAAATTCCACGTGCTTATTCGGGAAATTATTACTTTTAATACGGTGTATAAGTATTATCAACGTTAATAATTATACCCACATAAAAACTTTAATTCTTTGTTGTTTCATAAAAATACATAGTAAATATCTAAGTAGTTGAAATTATATCTACATATGGATGAGGGCTCAAAAGTCAATCAGTGTAAGCCATTGATTTATGTAGTGTAAGTCCCACGGCAATGTTCATAGTTTTGATTAACAAAGCGTCCACAGTGTTGGCAAAGCATCCAGTGACATGGACGTTTTGTCAACCAAAAGTATAAACATTGCAATGGGACTTACACTACATAAATCAATGACAGGATAATAATGAGTTACACCCATTGACTTCTGTGTCCTCCATATATTGATTGAATGTGAAATGATAGCTGCAGCTAAAAATAATCATGTCTATGTTTTCAGTGATTTATTTATTACATTTCTGTATCTTAATTATTTACATTATATAACAATTATTGAACAATAACTAACAGCAATATTCATCGAGAATATTTTTGATTTTAAATATATTAATTACAAAAATAAGTTAGTAAACTCTTTTATCAACAATGATTCATTATATATATATATATATATATATATATATATATAACAATTCAAATTAAATTTTCACCTCTCTTAATCTAATGCCCAACCTATAACGCAATGCTTAATTTTATTATTGAAGTTAATTCCCAGGCACTTGTATTTTTAAAAATAGTATTAAAACCTAAATTAGTATAAATTATTATGAAATTAACATAAAACCGAATTAATACTAAACACTAAAAAGTGAAAACACAGTGAAATCGAATTAATGTAACAACTGCATATAGAGCAATTTATTCTTACATTTTCATCATTTTCTATACTTGAATTTATCAAACTAGCATAATAAATACTTCATACTGATATATTTATTGCTACTTTTATTAAACATCAAATTGTCAGATCAATTGTAAATTACCACTAATTAATAATTATTTAATATATAATTTTATACCACTTAGTTCTAAATGTAATACACGTAAAATAGAGAGTTGTAAAACGTTCTCTACTTATCAGTCTTGAAAAAGTTATATGGTAACTTCGTAAGGTCCAAATTACTTTTCAATACAAATTGTATATTTACATACAAAATAATGACCATCATTGTGGAACGACAAGTATTTATAATTTCTAAAATCGCTTCGATTATCAAATTAATTATCCTCCAAAATTTTCATTTTATTAATAAATACTCGGTTAATTGCAGATTTTTCAACTACCTGCCATCAAAATATTGTAATCGTAAAACGGAACCTAGTTGTCTTTTTACTTTAGAGTTTTGTATGCCATTTTCTCTTTTACAAAATATTCAACATTGAAAATAACTTAAATATAAATAAATCCACGTTCATCCCTATTAATTTTGCTGAAATAATTTATAATTACGGAATTTTTAGATGTAACGAATATATATAGCAACCATTTCTTATAGGTACGAAGTTTTGCTAATCTGTGAGAATTGAAATGTATTTTTATCTACCTAGTGAAAATTTTCTACCGGAAACAACATATTCCATAACCACAAAAGCAGATAATTAAAAAAAAGATTTAATAATTTTATTTAAACCTTTTAATTACGTATGTAGAAAATACTGCTTACGTTATGTTGTTTTAAAGACAGTCTTAAAGACTGATTTGATGGGTTTGATTGACCAGAATTAAGTCAGGCACAGATGGATAATTTTTTCAGATTATTTTATAATCTGTTTTATATACTGGATGAACTAAAAAACAGACTTATCCCTACAGTTTCTAAACGCCTCGAGTAAGATCTAAGATTTCCACAGAAACAAAATCCAAAATTAACACATCAGTTAATTACTATACTGTGTTCACAGAGTGAGTCAGCAGTTACAACTAACTTCACAATTAACATAAAGATAATAAGTGCAAACTAGTGAACGAACAACATTGCAAAAATAATGCAGCGATTTCCTCGGTGAGCACAGTATAGATCACACACTAAAAGTATTATAACCATGATTTAAATAAATAATAGAGTATGTAATTTTAAAACCATACAATAAAATATTAGAATAAATATACAAAATGTAAGTCATTTATTATGTTGATATATACAAATTTGAATTCCATGAACTACTCAATGTACTTATAAAAGCAATTTCAACTTTGAGAACTTTTTTCTCATGTTCTATTCATATCCTTGAAGTCTTGAAATGTGCCTTACTTTTAATATAATAATTTCAAAGAAAAAATGTAATTGTGTCAAATCTCGCAGATGACTGTATTTGTGGAAATGCACCATATTGCTGAAGGTATAACAAATAGTAAAAATTACTGTTCAACTTTTTTAAAGTTTTAATTTAATCAATAATAATGATTAAATTGCAAGTTAAGGGACCCTTGTAAATATGAAATGTTTATATCGAGGCGTTTTTAGAAAATATAGTAGATGTGAGCCTGTTTCACATTACATATTATGGTAATTACAAAAGTGATTCAACTTCTATGAGAATAATAAAAATAAAAAATATAGGAAACATTTCTTTTTTAGCACCTATTATAATTAAATTGTTATAAATTAATATACTTATAGGTAGCAAGAAATATTCATTATTTGATAAGACTATTTCATTTAATTTTTAATAAATATTAGAGATCACTTACAGTGGAAGACGTGGGTGAGCTTAGATTGGTATCTCGGAAATTAGCACCTGAAGTAATATTTAAAGCTTTCGATATGTTTTCATAATCTTTTTGGCATTTTTGACAACTCATCGTAGAATTCCTGTAAAAAATTCCAAATTTAATCTAATGTTGTGTACAATATTATGGTACTAATTATACTTTTGAACATTATTACTACAAATTAAAGTTATATACTGAGGTATGTTCCTAGAAAGTCGACCGTAAGGCAAAATACTGTATAACGAATCACTTATTTCCATATAAAGTCGTATAAATTCAATAAGATCCGTTCCAATTTTTGTAAAAAAAAAAATAGAAAATCAGTGTTTTTGGTTGAAAATGCATTTTTTATTTCGTTTAAATTATCATTTGCATTAGTTAGGTATTAATAAAAACAAAAATATAATATTCTATAATGCTACTAAAATGAAATAAAATACAAACAATTGAACTTTTTTTTTTAATTTTTGAATCAGTCTGATGAACAAATTACACGACATCACATCGATAGTGTCATCATCTGTTGTTGTATATGGACCCGATTTAAAAATTTGTCCAATGTTTGATATATTTTGCATCTCTTTTCTTTTCTTTTTGTAATTTTTTGTAACAGTTAATAACTCGTGTTAATACCTCGGCTTCAACACGAATAAGTTGCACTGCATGTATAGGGATGTAAAAATATTTCTATAGGCAGTGGCAGCTAACAGTCAATCCGCAATCTACCCGTCGATTGCAGCAATAACTTCAGTTGACTAGACAACAAATTTTGAATACTTATAAGTGTGTAAGTAGAAAATTATATTCTTTTTTAATCATGTATATATCATTATATTGAGGAAAACAGTAAATTGTAATGGATATTAAGTTGCCTACCGCTGCTATAGGTAATACAACTATAACTATTGAAGTGACATGATAAATATAAAAGCAATAATTATTATACTGCTGTTACCTAATAATCTTCTTTAAATTTTCATTTTCGACATCCTTTGAATGTAAAGAATCTTGTAATGCATCAATTGCAGATTCTTTCTCATGAAGTTGTTTTTTAAGCTGGTAAATGGTATCTTCTAGTGCTTCAAACATTGCCTAAAATAAAAAGAAATATGTAGTTTCATATATAATTCCAGTCTCATATTAATCATACTCTCGATTCCTGTGTTGTATCAGACACAACAGGAGGTTCATTAAAACAAAAGAAATCTTGAATTTGTAGTGAATTGACAAGTTCAGTTTCTCTGAGTATAGCATTCACTAGTGTTTGAAGTCCATTTATACGATCTTCTAGGAATAAAGGATCAAAATTATTTCCCAACCACCTTTTTCTGGGTAAATGTTGTACTATGTGTGGGTAGGAATGTTTAAGTTTATTACATAATCTAACAAAATCTGTATATCTGCGGAAAACAAACCAACAATCGCCTGTCACTTTATTGTCAATTCGTAATTTGAAAACCTACAATCGACCCACAAATGATTTCATCAAATTCCATGAATTACAACTTACAGTAAATCTAGCTCGTTCTTCCATCACTTCATAACCAACTATAGGTATTTCAATATTATTAAAGTTGATTCCATTAAGGCACGTTACAAAGTTATCATTTTCTTCTGACGTAGTTAAATACCGAGAGGTTAGTGTTATATTAGAATTAGACATCGAACATTGTAAACTTCTGTACCTGAAAAATAATTAATTACATTGGTAACTATCGTGATGCTGTTATACCTTAACGGTTCTGACAAATAATCCTCTGAATCTGTCGTCACTGCTTCTTCAGCTGTTTCGCATTCTTCGATTTTGTTATTATTTAGTAATGGATGAATCAGGGCCGGATGCACTTCATGACTGTTTAACGAGTTAGTTAAACCATTTACAACTTCCTCCGTCATTATTTTCTTTTAATGAATATTTTTCTAATACCACAAATAATATTTGAAGCCCAAATTTACATCTAAAATTTTTTAAATGTTTGTACAACATATTAATTTATTGTGATTATTAAAATTTAGGTTTAAATAAAATTAAAACTTACCTAACCTAACATTTACAAATAAAATTTAGGATAAACTCATTTAAATCAAATTATAATTATTTGTTCAATTATTTTTCTGACACATATATGAACCTTAAGCATTTAAAATTAAACCGTTTACTTAGTATTCAACATATCACTTCTATTTACAAATAAAGCGTACAATGGTTTTGCAAAGTTAATAACCATATTATTGCAAAATACTCCTTGTAGGTGTAACTTTAAGGTGTATAATCGATTGCATCTGTTATAATGAAGGATGTTCATTAAATTCAAATACGAATTAATAGACCACAAAAGATCACGACCAGTGTTTAATCTAATTTTCCACTCTGATAATTTTTAAACTTAAAAATAGATATTTTAAAGCAATATCGTGCAAATATGATTAAAATATTCCATATAACTAAAGGTCATTTATGTGTAGGAAAGTTGCATAATTGATAAAAATTAAGGTAAATGTCAGAGGTGGATTTAGTGATTTTTATATAATTATAAAAATCAATTTTTAATTAGAATTAAATATAGTAAGATAAGCAACAAAGTGCACAAGCTTATAGTCCTTAAGTAAATTTGTTTTAATTAATAATTATTATATAATAAATATATTTAAAATTTTGATCCTAGATCCAGCCCTGAACTTCTGGTTAAGAATTTGTGACGTCACATTTATGCATATAAATCTAAATTTTAAAAACCTGTATATTACAAAACAATATACAAATAAAATTAATAAATTTTTTCAATTGTTATATCACTGGCAGACACATTTTCAACATTATTTCTTTCTTCATCAAAATCCCGATTTATATCATTATTATGTGGAAATGTTTCTTCTATTCTCGTATCTGTCTGTGTAGATAATATGTTTTCCTGCTTTGAGTTGTTATATTGTGCCTTGTTAAATTGCTTGGCAATTAATTCTTGAAATGTATTTAATTTATCATCTTGAATATACTCTCTGATTTTCTCAAAGAACTTCATGTAGTGATGAACGTTGTGACTGAAATTTAAATGTTTTTAAATATATATTATATGTTTGTTTTTGTAATTAATTATAAACAATTTAGTCCAACATATTGTAGTCCAAAACATAGTCCGGCAGAAAACCCAAATATAACACTATACATAAGTACCTACCAAACAACATCTAACAAAATTAATAAAATTATAGTTAAGTCGTTGGAGGACAGTTACAAATTTGGCTGGATTTACAAATTGGGCAATCAAACTTGTAATTTAGGGTTACAATTCAAAATATTGAGAATTTAGAGGACTGTTGTAATTTAGTTGCACTTTAATTCATTTTTCTTACTATGATATATGCCTTCAATTTATAAATTCGATTACCGTTTTTATAAAATATAACATTTATAATTTAGTACCATAGAAAAATAATATTACTAAATATTAGTAAAACAATTACAAACTTACATAGTAAGCAATAGTGGTCCTAATAATTCTTGTACTGCGACAAGGTGATGTATGTAGCCTCTTGAATATTTAGTGCATGTTAAACAGGTACAATCAGCTAAAATTGGTCCGAAATCTTCTGCATATCTAAAATATTCGAATTTAAAATTAAGATCTTATTATCGTTGCATACATATTTTTATAAAAAGAATGCCTTTAAAAATTAACAACTAGTTAATTACTGTATAAATGAATAACATAGGTAACTACTTAACAAAAAAGTACTCACTGAGGTTGATGAAGGTTTAATTCATAGTCACTGTCTTCATTTGAAAAATCTAAAGAAAATATCAGAGCACACGATCGTTCTGTAACAACATGACAATACGAAGTATCAAATAGATCTACGCCCAATTGGACCAAATGAAGGATAGTTAAAGGATTCCAACATCCATGTATCGCTCTCAATTTATTGGGTGGTAAATTATTCTAAAAATGATTGAACGCGTGTTATCTAATTTTAAAGCGATTATTTCTCACTTACAATGACAAATTCAACAATCGGCTGAATTTCTTCAATTTTTACAAGTTCTACTTCGGGTCCATTATTATGCAGTCCGTCGATTAAGTATCCTTGAATAATGTCGTTTCTACAAACTGCATCTATGCAAAATTTTCTTGATTTTATATTATAACCACCGGCTATAGCACCCATGACAAATGTATTTTTTAACATTTCAGATTTTTCGTGCCTTTCTAAACACTGTTTAAAATAAGTTATGGTATTTTTGACGGCTTTGTTAATACGTTTAGCAGGACTCGCTGCATTCGTATCTCCATCTGATAAGATATAATACATGTCTGGTTTAAATAATTCTACCGAATTCATATAAGTTTTAGCATTAATTAACACTTTTCCTTGTCTCGTCCACAAAGGTATATAATCCTGAACGTGGTGACCGGATTGTGTGTAGTCACCTGGATCTTGAACTGTTACGCACGATATACATTCCTTCATTCCTGTTATATATTAGATATATTATATAATTCTTTCACGCTCTTAAATAAAGCTTACCAACAAATTCAGATATATTTCCATGGAATTCGGTCATAGCTTCTTCGAAGTTATATGTGCTAACAAGAGGAATTTGAATTATCTGCGAATTTTCAGAAATTAATTTAAAAACTTCATTCGTGATATGTGGAATGCTTCCGCCCTAAAATATCTTTGATTAACAAATGTGAGTAAAACGTTGTAATATAGCTTACCCTAGTGTATAGCATCGCCATGGGGGTTTTTAAATTCATATTTGGATATCTTTCAATTTCCTTAAGATTACCTATACGAGGAGCACATTTTGTAATGCCACTTACAACAAATTTCATGTTGTATATCGTTAAATACTTTCTCTTTTAACTGTGTATTTTGTATTTCACTGAAATATTTTCAAAAACTTTGTAAACGGCGATATATCATTCTAGTTTTTAAAAAATCAAGCACACCTTATTAGTTTGTATTTATACTATAGATTCGAATAAATCGTATTGACGTTTTCATTTATATAAACGTGACTACTTTAAATACATAATCATTGTCAGTTTGTAATATTTCATAACCTAAAACTATACAAACATTCAAATGTGCTTATGAAGATGAATTGATATAATCATAAAAATTTAAGTTGATAAACGAATGCGTGAAAATGACCCATATTTTTAAGCAAATTAATTTATTAAATATAAATATTTGGTTAAAATAGTCTAAATTAATGGATAAGTTAAATTTATTTTTAGAATACCAACGTGTGGGTAATATACCTATTACGTTGCGTAAAATTGCCTAATAATACTACTGCTGCCCTCTACTGACTTCCCAGAATTCAGTGCAACGGGTTTTGTTAGTTTGAACGCGGTGCGTGGTACGGGTGATTCGGAAATAACTAGTAAGAAAACGTTTGAAATGTTCTGTGAACTTATAGTTAACCCATTGGGCAACAAGAACTTCTGTACAATTGTAAAGGTAAATTGAATTTAGTTTTGGTTGTACCTAATTCATGAAAAGCTGCAATGGTTTTAATGGCCGTTAAATATATCGGTTAAATCGGTTAAAACACGTAATGCACCTGATTACCTTTAATAAATCAGTTAATGCACTTATATATTATGCTTACGTTAATCAGGTTTTAGATTTAATTGAATTAAAGGTGTGTGATTAACAGGTGGTTTTACTTGCGATTAAGTAACCTCTAGCTAAGTTCGACATTCTTTAACCGAGATCCATCTTTAAGAATTGGTTTTTCAATCGCTAGTTAACTCGTACCATCAGTTAATCACCATAGAAACATAAATATGATGGTCATCAGACTAACGATTGAAGAACTGGCCGTAAGTTTTATAACGAATAGAGGGTTTTAAATATGCTGTAATACGGTAAAGCCGAAGCACTTACTTCGACTAATTTATAGATATGTTTACAGTTATTAATCGGTGTATTTGTTTTTCGGTTATGTCTATTTCTATCGGGCATCGTTTGTTCGCATGAATTAATTTTACCACATAAATCGTACTGTTTCATTAGATTTTTTAAAATAATTCTTATTTTACAATTTGACAAATTTTGAACTTCCAAAGAAAATACAAGTAGCATAATATAATAGGTATATATCAGCCTGTAAAATATATATTATGAATGATTAGCTAGAAAGTACCAAAATAATATTTTTGATGGATATTGGAGAAGATTATGTTGCAGTTAATATTATTAATTATTAACTACTTTTATATTTGTATTTAGGAAAGAAAAGTGTCAAAGACACAAAAAAGATATCTCAAATATGGTAATAAGTAACTTTAAAATTTAAGACCAGAGTAGGATATCGTTTAGATCAGTTTTGCTACTAGGGAATGCCGATGCTATTCGGAAAATATATTAGAGATAAACTTTAATAATAACAAACATCTTCTTCTTTCAATGATATTGTTACTATAATTATGTTTGCAAATACAATAACAAATATCGAGAATGATTTTAATATTACCAAGAAGATATTTGTACAATACCTAATATAAAATCGTAATATGTATTAAGGAGACTCGGAACCAGAAATAAAGTTTACCTTTATTTCATTAAATACTAAAGAAAACTATTTATAGGACAAATTCTACAGTTTTTATAAACTAATCCAACCTTTTAGAATTTTATAGAAATTGTGATTTATTAGCCATTATTGTATTTTTTTTTATTGTCAGGTATTGAAATAGGAGTTAGGCAACCAGCAAGCTTTACGTGTTTTAAGTTTGCATAACACGAATGGGATGTAGCGAAATTAAATAATTAAATAAAATAAAATAAAAACATGGACTTGTGTTTTGCAAATGAGCTTTCGTTTTGTTTTATCCTAATATTGATGTAGATAAATGAATATGATATAGGTACCATGTAAAATTTTTAATTCAAAAACTACATTATTAATCAACATTTGTTACTTGCTTGATAGCAGCATAATAAAACAAAAACACATCATACAATAAGGTAATTAAACAATTTGCTTAAAAATTAACATAACTTTATAACGATCGTTAGCACCAATCAAATAGTGGGAGGATTGAAGAAATCCCAGTGATGATGGTGCACCGTAAGTTTCGGATCGCCCATTAATATTAAACCGGCAATTAAAATTAATAACAACAAAATCATCACGTGCAAATCTTGTTTGCCGTCAACGTTTTGAAGCAAACTGTTCGTAATGTACGTAATCAGTCTTTTTAACGATCGGTCTGCTTCCACCGTACACGTTCTCACTAATTGTCCTGTTAAATGGGATATGGATGGATCGGACAATCGGCGATGCCTCCTCGATACGTGAGCAACATCTTCCGAACTCGACCTGGACACCGAGCGCGCCCTGTAATGCCGCCTACGACGAGGCGGTAAAGGAATGTCTTCTTCGAGATATGGATGCGATCTCAACGAAAAAAAGCTTGCCGGCGGTTGTGATTGTGTGTGATCCGCGGCGTTTGTAAGTTCAGCTTCACGTTCCGGTGGCCTGGGCGGAGGATCCTCTTCGGGTTTAATAACTCGATCGCATCGAGTTATTTCTAAAGTTTCGATTTCTGACTGAAAAGGAGCAGGGAAATTTTCTTGAGGAATTTCTTCAATTGTCTCGCACGTATCTGGAGTATCTTCTTTACCGAGATTAGTTGAAGGATCCGACGTAACGGATTCATCAAAATTTTGAACGATCTTTTCTGCTTGAGAGAATCGCCTTGGCGGTCTAACGGGAGGTTCTTGCGATAAAGCGATGTTTATTATTTCTTCTACGATTGAATCTTCTAGTGGAAATTCTTCTATGGGCGGAACACTACAGACTTCCGACGCTTCCAATTGAAGTTGTCGATTTTCCTCGACGCTTTCTCGATGAAGATTAGTTTTGGAATCGTACCGAGGAGGGACGGGTGGAGGTTCTTCCGTATTGCTTATTTCTAGTGATACTTGTTTAATCGGAGTTTTTTTTTTGCCGTTTTCTACATTTACGTTAATCGTTTCTGGGGCTTCTTGTTGTGGTGTTTCTTCAGATGTTTGCGTTGCAAGTTCTGGTTTTGCTGTTTGGGTCGTTGCTTCCGAAGATTGTGGCGAATAGTTTACAAACGAAGACATGTGTTCTTGAGCAGTTAATTGTAGCTTATCTAACATTTCTTGAATTACCTGAGGCGGCAGTTCGATACCGCTCACAACTAAATTGCCAGATTTAGAATTAATTTCCGAAACCTGCAAACTTACACCGTCTAATTCCGAAACGACAATTTTACTGGCCTGTAATTCATTAACACGCAACTTATCCACGTCCAAATCTATTACTTGTAATTTTTGTGCTTTTAGAATACCCACCTCTTGACTGTCTTGACGGTAGGATGTTGGCACTTCATCGACAGATTCGACAAACTCAGCTATAATAGGTGGCTCTGGCATTTGTGGTTCTGGACTTTTTAACAATGCGAATTCTTCTGGAATTTCGGATGTTTCTTCGTCATCGAATAGCGATTCTTCTTCTATTTTTGCGATAGGTTCTTCAGTTTTCACGATAGTTTCTTCAGTTTTCACGATAGTCTCCTCAGTTTTCACCACAGTTTCTTCGGTTTTTGTGATAGTTTCTTCAATTTCCACGATAGTTTCTTCTGGCTGCACGATAGATTTTTCTGGTGATGTCATAACTTTTTCTGTTTTTACAGAATCTTTTGTTTCTTCTATTACGGGTTCTTTGTCGATTTGTATTATTCTTTCTATTGATATTTGGCCTGAACTGTTCGGGACAATACGACTAAATTCGGAATAAGATGATACGATTTGTGAGTTATTTAATGGTTGGATAATTAAAGCACCGTGAGTTACAGTTTCTTCATGATGGTAAGGTTCAATTTGCTGTTCAATTTCTGACAGTATATCGTTTAATAACGTATCGTCGGCAGGTTCTTCTTCTAGTTCTGATTGTATATCTTCGATTTGTTTTTTATCATCGTTTATGTCCATATCGGATGGTATATTTCTTTCGTGAGAAATATCGCGTAATACTTCTCTCATGCCATTTCTTGGTCTCCTTGGAGGTCGTGGAGGAGCTGGCAAGGGTCGATCTTTCATTTTTTGAATAACTTCTCCTGATTGTAAACGTCGGGCTGGTTCATCTTCGTTTTCGTTATTTTTGTTTATATCGACATTTTCTTTATCTTCATCTTGAAAATTGGGCGTGACGCTTCTTGATGATTTTGTTGTTAAAGTGCAGTAGTTTCTTAACGGTCTTACCGGTGGATCGTCATACGTAGTAGGTCTTGGCACTGTGGCGAACTTATTGTTTATTTTTGTTTTGTTCTTTTTCGTCCGTTTTGGTCTGGAAGGCGTCGTAGAAAATCGACTTGGTGGCAATGGAGGTTCTTTATATTTTGATTTATCTACAACGGCATATCCGCTAGCGTCTCTAACGTCTTTAATAAACGGTTCTTCTACAACTTCTACCATGTCTATTTGAATATCTGAAATCAAAGATTCGGCTCCGCGAGATGTGTGGTCATCTTCTTGTTGAGAAGTGCCTGATTGTGAATGTGTTCGCGAGCGCGTTCTTTTAGGTCTAGACGGAGGTTCTGGAGTGGGAATTATATATTCGTGTTCGATTCTGTATGCTTCAATCTGAAATATAAAATTAGGTACGATAAATTACGTTTTGAGATTTTTCAGATAATACAGGGTGTAACTAAAATAACTCGAAAGCTCTTAAGGGGCGAAAGGGGAGTGTATGAGATGACTATTAAACGAGATGATAAAAGTTTTATGTTTATTGAATTTTAACAATTTTAATTGAAATTTATATCAAATAATAGAAATTTGTGAAATTTGTGTGTAGCATAAAATCAAACGCACAAATACAACGATATGATAGAACTTTACGCTACCGCGAGCAATAACAGAACGATAACTCTCGGTTGGTCCTTTACGAAAAAAAAATTAAACTTAAATTTGCACTAACCTACCCTACAATAAAAGAAATTAAACGTGTTTGATGTCATGTCGTCGACATTATAATCATAACAATGAATATCAGATTTCTGTCCCCTATGTAGGTTTTGCTTATTTACAAATTATATCGATGTTCGTTTTACCTCGAAAATTAGTCATTTATGCAGTTAATCTGCGTCTTCAGCATTATAGATTTACGTAAAATTGAGTAAGGGCAGGACCGTACTTAAAATTTGAAATGTAATTTTCTCGAAAACTATTAATAAGCGACCATATGTTGATCAGGAAAATGTGTTTTAAATTATTACAGCCACCCCTCCCTCCCCTCCATTAAGAGGTTTTGACTTATTTTAGTTACACCCTGTACACTACTTACATTTGGTTGTTCTATTTCCTCGTTGAACGATCCTTGTTCGGATGCACTTAAACTTTTCAAACTTCTCGATTTACGTGGAGGAGCCGTGGGTGCTCGTTCGGGTTTATCTATATATTTCTCGAAATCTTCAAATCCATAGTACGGGTCCGATACTTTTATCGCCGGCTGTTCGATTCCTTGCATATGCTCATTTTCGTACACGTTTTGTGGAAAGCGTTTCTCGTGAAATAATGGAGAGTCGCCGTTCAAAATATTATCGGGCAAAATGTCAGATCTTTCTAAAATGTCTAACGTGTAGTCTTCTGGCATAAAGGATAACATCTGTTCTTCAATGGGAATCGTTTCTTGATAAGGTACAACTTCTTCGACGAACGGTTTCTTCTTCTTATTTTTTTTACTTTTTCTTTTAGGTCTAGTTGGCGGAGCGAATCGTTTAAAATCCTGAAAAGGTTTTGGGTATTCTTCCGGTTCCGTTACAGATTCACGATCGAAACTTAATCGTTCTTTGGACACGTGTGGCGTTTTCTTACGTTTGGGTTTTCTCGACGGTTTCTTTCTCGAAGAATTTTGTATCGGTTCCGATTGATCGGATATTTCCAAATCATATTCGCGGTCCTCGCTATGAAGCTGAGATAATGCATTAACCGGATTTCTAAACGCTTCCCGAATTTCGGAGCTCAAGTATTTTCCAACTTCGATGTTGTCTTGCGATATTCCCTTTTCTCGTAAGAAAAATTCGTCCGAATCGATCTCCTCCAATACCCCTCGGTGATGCTCGCTTAAACTTCCCGAAGAATGTTCCTCTTTAGTAGACGGAACTTCTATTTCAAAACTGCCTTCGGTCGGCAGCGGTATGTCCTCCATATCGTTATTTAAGTCCTCGATTTTGTAATCGTCTGGGTACATTTTGCCTGTATATTGTTCTACGCGCGGTAGAGGCCCTTCGTGAAATTCGCCGTGTTTCCAGCGTTTCAAGTATTCTTCGTTAAGTGGTGGCGGAACGTCGATGTCTTGTTCCTCGTGAACGAAATCATCATCGATATCGATATCTTCGTTGTATCGAGTATGAGATGGTTCTTCAATCGGAATCTGATCGTCTGGTCGTAAGGGAATTCTAATAATAACTGGAGATGCTTCGTTGTCGCGTTCTTTTGCCTTTTTAACTTCTTCCGTGTGCTTGAGATCTTTAAATTTATTAATCCACGTCGAAGCTGCCGGACCAGTTTTTCGACTAACCCTCGGAACTGTCGCGAATTCCGCAACAGGCGGCGTTACGTCTCTTTCTTTATCTTGTTTGGATTTATCGAACATTCTAGGATAGGTCCTAAAGTCGAATATTTTTTTCTTGGAATCGCCAACGTTCGATTCCGTCGAAAATTGTCGCTTTCGCCAAGAATCATTCGGGTTGCTGCTTTTGCGCGTTAAATTAAATGACGGCAAATTTATCGAAGGCGGTTTAGGGAGTTTCGGCATGGTGAAATTTGGCTTTTTGAAATCTGGTTTTTTGAGTTTGGTACTTAAGAATTTCGGACGTTCTGGTAAGGTAATGTTTGGCTTTTTGATCGCTCGGAGTTTGGATTTTATTTTGTCGGCTTGTAAACGAAGCGTTTCGTTGAAACTTTTACCTGGATCTGATGTTTTCGAGATGGGCGTTTTCGTTGTCGATTGTGGTTCTTTAAACGGCGGCGTGTCTGCGTGCAATTGTTGATGTTGATTTTCGGTTCTCGAGGGTGTTTTCGCTGGAGCGGCGCGAAAGAAACGATCTTCGATGGTTCTCTGCATTTCTTGTGCAGTGAAAGTTTCGTCTGTGTTATCTTCTGCGACGTATCCTTCGTCGTTGTCGATACTTTCTTCGCCGGTAACCTGCCTTTGTGGAAAATCGTCGACGTCTCTATCCATAACGCGGGCCGTTGCAGGACCTCTTTCCATTAATTCTTCGGGCGGTGGGTTAATCGGTTCGTATTCGTGGTCACTGCAAAAATAACGAGTATTAATTCTACGACGTTAAAGCCCGATTGTCAACAAAATATTCGATGAAAAATAAAAAGTGAGTGCAACGAACTTTCAAAATCGCATTTGCTGCCAAGATTCGAAAGCTAGCGACGCCCTATTAATAGTGTCTTGGCTGGGCTTAAGTTATATCTGATTTTAATTGTGAGTTGCGCATCGAACTATGACAGTGTTGTCCAATTAACTTTGACCAAAAAAAATAAATGATTTTGTATAGGTAATTTACGTACCGGAAATTTACAACCGTATTGCTCGTACGACTGCTCGGTCGTACTACTCCAGTATAGTTTAATCTTTCGGGAAGTAAGGAATCGCATTGATAAAATTGACACGCACATCTAACATCTAGAGACATAATCGAAGAACCGGTGGATGACGTTCTCGAAACATTGTGCGGGGGTGTAGTGTATTTTTGCCCTTCGGACAATGAACGTTTATTCTGTTCTTTAAGAGACGCGGATGATTTCTTTCGTCGCTTGCGTTTTATATTGGCGCTCGAAGAAGTTTGCGCGGTCGACGGCTCCATATTTGTTTTTAAGAAAATAAATAAAAGACAAAAATCGCACGTCCGCGCGAACGACCAGGAAAGTATTCCAAAGCAAGCACTTTAATCACATTGTTTGTCTCAAATGACGTGCTTGAATATTCACTGTTCACTAAAGAGGTAGCCTAAACTGTTCTATTGTTAGAATCACAAACGACAACTACCGATATAATTCGACGACTGCGTTATTTTTACACATTGGCATAACATTTCGGCGATCTCCTGCTTTCTTGGCTGGGAGTTCTAAATTTTGGAGTTTTTATTTATGATGCTGTATTGACGTTTCCCCGGATTCGCTATAGGTTTTTATACTGTTTTTAACTAGTTTAATACTTACTTTAATTTAGACCATCTGCTGTAATCATCTTCGAGAGAAGTAGTTTTAATGATCTGCTTGTCCAAGTATGATTTTTCTTCGTCGACCGACATGGACTGAAATGATTCCAATGGAACTATTGCAACTCTAGAATTACTCTTATCTCCAGCTTTCACACTTAATTCGACGTCTTCGTAGATTCGTTCGCCGTCTTCCGTTTTAGAACGGCGTTTGAAGGAAACTTTCTTTTTTGCCATAGGAGGACTATCGGATTGTATACTAATTTTCGATTCTTGATCTTTAAATTCTTTTTCCATTTCTTCGTTTATCATCGCTATCGCGGCCTCGCTAAGTTTTAATCCGTCTTCTTCGTCGACCAATATTTGCGTTTGTTTGTGCAGAATTTTATTTTTTTCCAAAGGACTTTCGACTTCCACCTTGTTTTCGACGACTGTTTCGCGTGTAGGTTCCGGTTCGTCGTCTTTATCGTTTTCCGTTAGGTCTTCTAACTGTTTAGATTCTGGACAAACTGTATCTATCGCATTTTTAGCTAACGTTTTAAGAGCATCAATTTTTACGTTGTCAAAATACTTTTTGTCAGAATCGATGGGAGTTTCTGGAACGCCGCTGTCTAAAATTTCGTCGTCCGATGGAGGAGTTAAAATTATTAATTGAACATTTTCGCCGGGAATAATATCTGGTGAAATTGGCTCGCAATCTGTTTCTTCTTCTACCGTAGCGGCTTCTGGTGTTGGTATTATTGTTTCGTCGCTTTTCACGTTTTTTAAATGGGAGAATTCGTCCGTTTGTTCCGGTGGAAGTTTAAGGGGTATATGTATATAAACTGAAGTTTGCGGTTGTTTATCTTCCAATTGTTTTTTATTAGTTTCTGCTTTAGATTTGTTTTGTTTTTCGTCGACACTTTTAGATTTTTTAGAGTCTTTTCTATCTACTTTTCTGAACGATGGAAATTTAGGAAGTTTAATTTTAGATTTGGCCTGTTTGATTTTTTTCATAAAACTCAATTTGGATAAACTTTTTCTACTATAACTACTTTCTATAGAGTTTCTTCTCTTTCTTTTAGGTTCTTCGGACTTGGCACGTACAGGAAGCCGTTCCTTCGGAGGAGGATCCAACGTTGATGGTGGCGTTAGTTGCATTTTCCATTTAGATAAAGTTGCTTCTAATTTTCGAACTTTTTCGACTTCAGATTTATTTGCTTCTAAAGGCTGTTGAGGTTTAGAAACCTTAAAGATTTCTTCTACTTGACTAGAACCGGGCTGACTTACGTTATCACTACTAACATTTGTACTTTTTTCGGAAATTTCGCATTTATCGTCTTTATCCAAATACTGGCTTATATTATCGTCTGCCGAACTGTCTTCCGGTTCGAGCACGATCGGTTCGGGAGTTTTAGGTTTATCATTTCTTTCAGATTCGGGCTTACTGTCTTCCATAGATTTATTCGACTTTCTCTCATCCTCAAACACTTCTTCTATTACTAATTTATCGCTTTCGTTTCGTTTCAAATCTAACGTTTCACGTTCACCAATTGTCGAGTTAAAATGTTCTTTTACTTCGGCGGTCGGCTTTTCTTTTTTATTATCTTTTAAGTGATCTTCGTCGGATTGAGCTTCTTCGTTCTCGTCTGCTCGTAATTTAATTCTTTTGGTTAATTCGCCAGTCGGTTCGGTCGGTTTTTTCGCTTGTTGGTGTTGTTCGTGAACTACTTTTATTTGCGTTAAAATTTCCAGCAAAGACATTTTTCGTTTACCTTCAACAATCTGCGGAATATTTGTTAAACTTCCCGAATGCGAATGAGTTGGGCTTTCGAATTCGTATTTCGAAAATTCGTCCGTTTCTCCCGGTGGCGGCTTTAAAGGTATGTGAATATAAACGGGAGATTGATTATTCGCATTATTTGACCGATGGGATTTCGTCTTTTCTTGTGGTTTCGTTGCAACTGCAGTTTGTTTTTTTAATTGTTTTCGGTCAGATGCGTCGGATTTTGATCGTTTTAGTAATTTCGGAACTTTTAGTTTATTTTTTGCATCTCTTAATTTGTCCACTAAGCCTAATTTCGACGAACTAACGCGACTGTAACTGCTTTCCATCGACAATTTTCGTTTCTTTTTAGGTTCTTCGGACCTCGCTCGTTTTCCGTTTTCGTTGTTTTGAAGAGGTTTTAAATAAGTTGTCGCTATTATTTTTGGTCTGCTACTCGTCTGTTCGATATTTGTCGAATCTTGGTTTTCCTTATCCACGGAAACGTGAGCTCCTTTTGCCATCACAACGTCGTTTTCGATTTCCGCAATTTCTGGTGAATCGGATTTCGCGAGTGTGGAAGTGCTTCTGCTGCTTCTAAACGCTTCCATCGTCAATTCTGCTGCGTCTATTTCTTCGCTAAAAGGTGGTTTAGTTAAATGTGTCCAAGGATATGCTCCTATTTTTCTTGATCTCCGTACGTCTTCCCACCGATAAGTCTTTATTGGAACTTGAGGAATGTCTTGCTCTGAAATAAATTTTACAAAATTAGGCAAGGTTATATTTTTTAAAGGGCTTACCGTGATCTTTTAAACTATCATAACCCGTATATTTCGATTGTAATTTTAAAAGTAATTTTAGAGTTTTCCGTTTAACTTTTGTAAAAGTGACCATTTTTGGCGGTGTATTATAATGAACCATTGCGTAGGATAGGTTGAAGTTTTGGGAGTGATATCAATTAGCAACACAGATATATTAGGTATACCTTATTTACTGAACATAGTATAATATTTGTTTTATTTAATTTCTATATTTGAACAGTTACATAACTTTACTATTTGGGCATTTATTATTTACAACTTTTACGGGAACAAGTTTTAATTTTTAATTAAAGTTGGTAGTTTACCTACCTACGTGGTGTTATTCATTATTCATTTACATAAAATATAAATGTAAATATTATGTTTATATATGGTCACATTTTCTTTATCGTTGACACAGTGCAAATTCAGTTAACAAACACATATTTTATAGCGTATAGAGTTATAGAATTTTCTCCGATTATTTAAATATTTGAATAAATAAATAAATTAGGTTAAAATCTATACCTATAAAGATAATTTTACTGGACCGCACATTTTGTGTTGTGGCGTAACCATAAGCAAATACCTCCTACGGAAATACAAATCAATTTTTCTGGTGGAAAAAATCGAAATGTTACCAGATTTTACCGGATTATATGTTTTTGCCTTATAAGATAGTCAGAATAACTCGTTATCGAAAAAAATTACGCTTACGTTGTTCTGCCAAAACGCTGTCGATGTGAAAAACAAGTTAAAAAGTCACAACTTTTCAACCAGTCAATTTTTTAATTAATACAATTACATAATTTAACGCCACAAAATTAATTTTTATTATACACATTAAGTATTATCAAAGAAAATTAAACATTAAATGTAATATTTTAGGGAGACCTTAGAAAAAGTAATTAATTCAATCAAAATAAAAAAATCGTCTTTTCTCGAAAATGGTCGATTCTTGGATCGATGTAGATTTAAGCTTTTTAACTTGTTTTTAATCGTACTATATGCCCTTAAAATCCCTAATCCTCTTTTCAACACATTGTTTATTAAAATAAAGTATCGTTTTGAAGAAATTTATATTTTTAATCAAATAATACCTCATACATATTATTATGTATACCTATACTTTCTTAACTTAAAAAGTATAAAAACAATGTTCAACTTTCACATTTCATAAAAACCCATATAAGTAATTAATTTGATTAATTTTGTTTCAGTACATATAAGTGTCGATATCGTGGGATCGGATAATGTCGCGAATGAGATAATAGCAAAAGTCAAATGCATTTCGAAGTAATTTCGAGAAAAATGGCAGAAGAAGGCTAAAATACAAGGTATGTACCTACTTATTTGCATTCATTTCATCTTTGAACAATTTTAATGAGAAAAGTAACTTTTATTCGAGAATTTTAATTTATAATAAGGTAATAATCTTTGTATGACCTTTCTTGTTTAATTTTACATTAAATATTTATGCATAAAGCTTTTGTAGGTATTTAAGTTGAAGGTGACATAAAGAATATTTTAATTGAAAAAATTAGCAATATAGCCATGATAAACTTGAAATTCATAAAGGTCATTCTTTAATTTACAACATATTTTATCGTTGTACATCCGATACTGATAACTATTTTATATAAGAATACATATATGCCTTCAGAGGTAAATGATTATAATATTATTATAGGAGGAGATCCCATCGTAAGATTTGTGTTATGGTAAAACTTCAGCAAAAAAAATAGCTCGCTAAACCGCGTGTATACACCTTTACAAAGAATTTGTATTAGAGCTTAAAGGTCCGAAATAAGGAGCAGAGTTAAGGGAAAGTTAGTCGTCAAAGAAAGATCCTGCCTTTCCTCGTCGTATTAATCCTGTTTGTTTGTAATCCTTTTAGAGAATACAACACAACGCAACACTCGCGCACTCACACGCAAAAAGGCCTTATAAACCGAACGAGCACAACTCGCACACGCGAATAATACGACGTCGTAATTTAAAATTCGAACTACTGAAACAAGCACTACCGCTCTGTACCATTAACGCGAATGAACTGAAACAGTTTTGCCGGAATTCTATATATAAATGCATTCGAATTTAAACGTGGATACTGGGAAATCCCGCTTTTTTTTAAACATTAATTCTTTGTTCGCACTTCGATAAGTTATCTTACGAGTAGGTGGTGCACATGTTTTATTAGTTGGTTTGTATTTTATCTGTCACATAAAAATGCGATTAAACTTTTATCTGGTTTATGGTTTGTAATAGGAAAATTTTCAATGTCGAGGGGCACACGAATAGTTTTTAAATTAAAAATAGAGTAAAATTATAATTCTGCGGTATAACGGCAGATAGTGATTATCCAGATAATTTTAAACTGGTAAGTATTATCGAATTTTCATAGAAAATAAACCAGTCTGCCTGCTTACGGGACCCAGACGTGTTCTTTTGGCTTTTCTCCGACTTCGACCCCTAGATCACGAAAATATAAGTCATTCTTTTTGGGTCGGTCATGTATAATGTATATAATCATTTTTTTTTGGACACGATTCCGGGCGTAATTTTGATCATAGGAGGCTGAAATTTGGACAGTGTATTGTATTTATGAGAACGAAGGACGAGTTTGTTAACCAGCCAAATCGACCGACCCGTTTCAAAATTGTGAGTGTTCAAAAAAAAATTTTACAATTCTTTTCTCCGTTATTACTCATCGGATCAGTAATGTGAAATGTTTTGGAATCGGCATAAAATTATCTACCGATTATGTCTCTTTATAGTTTTCGATAGGATGCACCATTTTCGAAATAATCTAAAAAAAGTGAGATATATATATACACCGTGTCCAAGATAAGAATGCACAGCATGGGGATCTTGAAAACGGTAGAAGATACAGGGTGGCTTAAATTAGAAAAAAGTTGCGCTATTTAGAGTATGTTCACATGCTGGTCGCAAAGTTCATTATTGTTTATCGTTTTCAAAATTCTCAAAAATGTGATTTTTGGATTTTCGTTTCTTTTCATTTTTTATTTATTTTAAATGATATTAAAAACTACCGGCACTTTCTCATTGCCACTTTTAAGCTCTACAAAATGGCGTGTTCAAATTTTTAATCCGACGTTTCGTATCCGAGAACCCATCATCAACTTTATTTTTTTATATGGCCACAAACAAAGAGACACCCTGTATTCGGTAGCATTATTCATTACAAATTCAACGATGTATCACACATTATGGTTTTGAAGCCAAAAGGGAAAAACAATAACCAACAATGATAACCAACAATGGCATTTTCAACCGGCGTAACAAACATTATTGGGCAACAGACAATCTTCATTTAATAAAAGAAACAAGGCATCAACATCGATTTGGATTTAATCTGTGGGTAGGCATTTTGGGTGGCAGAATAATAGGACCTTTTATTTATCACAACAATTTAAATTCCGAACGATATCTCGACCTACTGCAGACTGATTTGGAGAATGCCTTGGATGAATTACCATTACTTATAGTTAACAACTGCTGGTTTCAGCAAGATGGTGCCCCAGCGCATAATTCAAGAACTGTGCGGGAATATTTGTCCCAGAGGTTTCCTGAAAAATGCATTGGAACTCACAGTGAAGTAGCCTGGCCAGCCCGATCACCTGACTTAACTCCGTTGGATTTTTTTCCTATGGAGTTATTTAAAAAACCAAGTGTATGACGCCACTTTTGAAACTGAAGAACAGTTATTGGCATTGGTTTTAGCAGCAGTTAATACAATCACACCAGAAATGTTAGACCATGTTTTGAATTCTTCTGTAGACAGAGCATACTTGTGTCTAGAAAATAATGGCAACCTATTTGAGCAATTATTATAATTTTTTGACATTTTGTTTCTGTTATTGTACCAGCGCCTACTAATTTAAAAAAAAAACCTTATAACTCACGTTTATCCCCTTTTTTGGCTTCAAAACCGTAATGTGTGATACATCGTTGAATTTGTAATGAATAATGCTACCGAATACAGGGTGTCTCTTTGTTTATGGCCATATAAAAAAATAAAGTTGATGATGGGTTCTCGGATACGAAACGTCGGATTAAAAATTTGAACACGCCATTTTGTAGAGCTTAAAAAGTGGCAATGAGAAAGTGCCGGTAGTTTTTAATATCATTTAAAATAAATAAAAAAATGAAAAGAAACGAAAATCCAAAAAATCACATTTTTTTGAGAATTTTGAAAACGATAAACAATAATGAACTTTTGCGACCAGCATGTGAACATACTCTAAATAGCGCAACTTTTTTCTAATTTAAGCCACCCTGTATCTTCTACCGTTTTCAAGATCCCCATGCTGTGCATTCTTATCTTGGACACGGTGTATATATATATATATATATATATATATATATATATATATATATCACTTTTTTTGGATTATTATATATATATTTAATTCTTATAAATTTCTCGTAAATATTATCTCTCAAAAAATTTCTTAATTTCGAGAAAAATTTAAAAGAAGGAGTTTTTTGACATGCGACATGAAAATTCGATACCGAGGCTTTCGACCGGTTGGATTTTATTCATTGCTGCCGCGAATTAAACAACAATATTCGTGTGGCAACATTAATTTTTCGTCAACGAAAAAGCATAAGGTTCATTTGGCATAAAAATCATTTTCAAGTTTGATGATAATAGAAATTTGAACACTTTGAACGCTGCTGCCGCCGATAAGACGACGATGAAAAAATGGCAGCATAAACTTTTTCGAATCTAAAAATTGTTCTCTAAATACTGGAATAAGAAATTTCCTCGAGTATTATCATGCCAGTTATTACAAAAAACAAGCAGACATTATATTTTTTTATTCAAAGAAACAACGACTTATCGATGGCAGCTTTGGAGTTTTGTAAAGGTTTATACACGCGGTTTAACCAGCTATTTTTTTTGCTCAACTTTTATCATAACACAAATTTTACGGTGGGATCTTAGACTATTAGTAGGTATGGATTATAATTTGCCGTACATGTTGGTAATTCAAATTCAAAATAATTCAAAAATATGATGTATATACAACTTGCGCCCCCCTAATTTAAAAATGACAAAAATTTAAAAATACAATATAAAATAATGGACTTTGTATTTATTTATTTATTTTAGTTTTTACATTTTTGCGCCCCAAAACTTAGTTACGCCTGTGGCGAGCGTCTCTTTCGCCACGCCCTCGTTACGACGTCTTGTATATACTGCTATAATTTTAAATACACAGATACGTGTTTTCCTAATATATTTTTGGCACACACATAAATTTACATTAATCAGTTTTAGCCGCAGCTAAAATTATAAAAATCCATCAGTATAATACATTAACTACTTACTATTACTTTAATTTAATGCGTTTTATTTGACTGAGTTTATCGATGAAAGTAATAATTCAATCTAAAGTCCGGGGAAAATTCTTAGGTTAGACACTGTCAAGGTTATATTTAACATTATTCAAAATTCTTCAAAAAATTTAATAATTAAAGGATAAAGTTGTCTCTATAAACTTTAAACGATTTTAACAACACATTAGTTTAATAAATTAATAGTGCTAATTGTTGTTTTTTACGTTTCAAATGAATTCGTCACGCTTTAGATTAAAACAGGTCCAATCGTTGTACTGCGTCAGAACGGAAATGAACAAAAACAATTTATTTTAAAATATATTATTAATCGTCATGTAAGTAATAAGTTTGCAAGTACCTGCATTTAGTTTTGCACAATTTTCCATACCTTTCAAAAAGTTTTGCTACCTCCCCCAAATCTTTTCAATCGGGGGTTGAAAGTTGTAATTGCTGTAGTTATGAATTTGAAAATTGAATTTTTAAAAATGCCATCGTATTGAATATGCTTTCAAAACGCGTACATTTCGCTTCACGTTTCAACGCGTTTACATCATCCGAAACGTGCAGGAAAAATAACATGGATCAGGATATTTTTCATGGAACTTGTGACACTGAACTTTCTCTTACTCATGAACTCTGAACTTTCTTAACAACGGGGTTACGCTGGTTATCAATTCCGTAACATTGTGCAAAATGATTTCACACGCTGTTCTTGACGTCTGTCAACAAAATTATTTTTTAGTACATATTATATTGTCGTTGTCGGAAAACTATAATGTGCAATTTGTGCGAAAAGGATATTTCACATGACGACTATGACAGTTTGAGCAACGGTCCGAAGGAACGATCCGAGTTTTACGCCCGGTTCCACCACCTCGCCTTGAGCTCTGCTTAGAGCTTAAGCTGAACTTGACAGAAAAATTCAGTTCCACCACGTAAAACCAGACCTTAACTTCGCTAAGTCAAGCTTACATCTGAGACGTGAATAATGAGAGCTTGAGATCATGTTTATAACCTCACATTGTTCAAGTCTGTCACAGTGTCTAGAATTTGTTACTTTGATTACTAAAGTTATTATGGAAGTGGATATTATTAATGTAATTCCCGTTACTGTCGTATCATTTATTACTGAGAGAATCAAATATTGCGAATCATCGGTTGATTTGACTGTTGATGGTCGGTCCTCCGTCAGTTCTGTACAACTCTGCGCGATGTTTGACTTTGCCTTTCTTCGCCTTTTGTTTCACATTACTCCATTGTTTCCTCAATGAATCATTTACTCCTAGTCACATTTTTCCTCTGAGCGTTGAATAATGACGTTATTTTACTCCACGCCGCATCTTTTTCTTTATTACCGTTTGTGGTTTTACATTCTATTACATTTTTATAATTTGCAACCAGTGAGGTGATAAGGTGCTTCTCCTCTCTGGTGTAATTGCACCGCTTCATTTTGTCCATAATAATATGGATAACATGAAAACGAGAATAAAACGTCGCAAACAGTCGCAACAATAACGGGCAATTTGTTAGGTTTGGTCCTTTCCTTCAGTTTTTAAATATCCCGCACTGCGACAGTAATACAGAACGTCAAAAAATAAAATTCCCTAACCTAACCATCACGCGCAAGTTCTGCAGTGTTGTCATATTTACGTACAACTTAGCCAAGGCGTGCTTTGAAAAACGTGGTGGAACGCATTTTCGTCTTGAGTCGTGCTTACATTTGAGTTCGACTTAGATAAGTTCTAGCTTAAGATGCAGTGGTGGAACCGGGCGTTAGTCACACGAATGTGAAGTATCGTCGGTTTTTAACACTCGTTGTACAATATACAATTTCCAACTACCACTATAAAAGTGCATAAATTACCATTACCATTAGAAAGCAAATACAGTGCTTCCAGTGATTTACTTTTATTTACTTTATTTACTTTTTTTTACGGATTTACTTTTATTTACTTTTTAGTCTAGATATTTACTTTTTTTTATTTTTTCACAAATCTGAGAAAAGAGTAGACTGTGTGCAGGAGGTCCTTTCCTCAGGAGATGATTTGGTTTTGATGAAGTTATAATGGGTGTTTGATTTGTTAGTGGTACACGGGCATTATCAGATGTATGAATGTGTTTAACTGCTGTTGAATCTTGTTATGATCACTTAGTATTTCATATATTAAATTATAAAAACGTGTTTAGCTCATCCAAACCTATATGATATTCACGTCATCAATACAAGGTTACTAGACGATGACGTTTCATACAGTTCTGTCACCTCGTACCTTGACAGTTCTAATAAATTGTAGTCTTTCTTTAAACCATCGAATGTGTGCCCAAGTAAATCATCTATAGAATATGTCATTTTCCAAACTTTAAACCGAATTACAAATAAACAATCTAGTAACTTTTTTGTTGACGACGTGAACATCATATAGATTTGGATAAGCTATAGTTTGTCATTTCTTTGTTTATTATATTTGAAAAACTACTTTTCAAGTAATTCCGGGCCTGTTTTATGCGTATCAGGTAGTGTCATTTTATCGAGATTATGCAAAAATGATTATCTATTTAAACGTCCGCAGTTGTCACTTCTCATTTTGTTATACTAGAAAAGCGAGTTTTTTAGTCGTTCCGGACTTGTTCTGAACGTTCTATCTCTAAACATTCGAGTAAAAATTTTGCCAAAAAAAAACGTGAACTATAGTAAGGGATTTTTTTCGAGATTACACAAAAATTTTAAACCGCCGGAAACGGGCTTAGTTCGTCATTTATTGGTTTGTTATTCTAGAAAAACTACTAAGGGATTTTTTCGAGATTTCGCAAAAATTTTAAATCGATTTAAAAACATGTAGTTTGTCATTTCTGTGTTTGGTATATTCAGTGCTTCCAGCGATTTACTTTTATTTACTTTTCTTTTGGCTTTTATTTGCTTTAAGTTTAAGAAATATTTACTTTATTTATTTTTTTTAATGGGGTGTGTCGCCGGAAGCCCTGCAAATAGATCGATCGTGCGTAAAGAAACTCGTTAGCCAATCGAAAACGATGTATAACTTTACGCACGCTACTCGGCCAATCAAAAGCCTTCTAACCTGTCATGCAATGGTTTTACGCACAGACAGTTTTATTACTAATTGTAAATAAAGGTCGGTTTTAAGGTGTCAAAGTGCCTGCGTCATACGTCAAAAATCAATTTTTTATAATAAAAACACTTGTGGTCGTCGGAAAAGTATAGCGTATAACACGTGCTAAAAGGATATTTCACGTGAGTGTGAAATATCCTTTCAGCACTAGTTATACAATAGGTATGTTTAATTGTAAATTAAGCGTTTCAACAACATAATTTCCTTAGATTCTATGTAGTAATTCTCAATAGAAAAACAACTTGTTACACAGAAAATTATCAGACTGATCAGTCTAAGTATTTTTAACAAGTAAACATTAAATACTTCTGCCTTTAAATATATAAAATACATTAATTACCTAACGTTTTCAATAAAAATCGTATATCAAATATCAAATCAATAATTTCGCCTTTTTTCGTGCCCCAATTTTGATCAGTAGACAGTAAAAGATTCTAAATGGGAACAAACCACTTTTCGATGACTTAAAATAACTATGACTGTAGACTTTTAACAAAAACAAATTCTTTTCAGTCGTTTAGTTGTTTATTTTTGGAAACGCACACGATACAGGTGGTAATTGGTCGAATAAAATGTCAATCTGCACTTTTTCTGATAAACAAACCAAAGCATTGCGCGGAATAAAATCCCGTATATTTAAAAATAATTGTTCGCGAGTTTTTTTTTAAATTGTCATTTAAATAAATTTTTTTTATATTTATATATATTAAGATATTTTTGGTAAATTTGGCACAATAGATTGTACCTATATTTCCTCATTTAGAGAATAGGTATTCAAAATAGATTTGTTGTTAAACGGCAAAAATTACAAATAAAACTAAATTTATCTTCAAAGCCAAGTGTAAATACGGAACATGAGACGGGCCAAAAAATGTATATTGCTCGATTACGCACAATGTAAGACAAATTTTCGCTAATTAAAGAAGAAAACGGACATTTAAAAAATCACTTACTTGCGATTGGAGAATTCTTATCAGTTACGTCCATAACGTCTAACAAAATCACTCGTATGCTTCCAATTATCCATTTTTTCTATTCCAGTACCCACAATCCCAAATTTTGCAATATATTTTTAAAGATTTGTAAACGATTATGCACACGCGTCAAATGATTCTGATTTACTTTTCGGTATCCTCCAGGCAAACGAATGGACTGGATTTTGTTCTATTTTCGATGGCCCTGTTTTTAAAAATAAATGACGCTACTTGCAAAATGTCCATGGCTTGGTTTATACAGTTGCTAATGCGCATTTGCTTCTATTTATTTTAGGGTTACAGACGCTCTCGACTAGTTGAAGTTAAGGCGTCGAAGAAAATTTAATAACGAAAACTATAACAATACGAGTTGTAACATATAAAAATATATCGATAATTAATTATTAGGTTAACGACCAAAGTTTAAGACAGAAGTTTCTTTACTGTTCAATAAATATGATTAATTCATTTCAGAAACGACTAGATTTATTTTGATAATTGTTTTTCATAGGTTATATCACGAGAGCTGTCAATTTTATCGGGTAAACTGCGTGTCGCTGTTTTTTGGTAAAATTTTGCTTGGAAAATATTCGAGACTTAATAATTCTCAAGAACAGCCCGAGATCGAAGGTCGAGGGCTTTTCTTGTGAATTATTTTGTCTTTAATTTCATTATCGATCATCGTTAGTGTTTAAGTATATAGGTATTCAATAATAATTAATAACTCTTTTAATTAATAAAACAACCTTGGCATTCAAAATGCAAGGATCAATCTGTTTAATCGCATTTAACCTGCGCGCAATAGTTATCCACCAAGCACATGTCAGTTGTAGTCACCGAATCAGATAAAACTTCAGATTTTAGATTAATTTTATACAAATTCCTTTAATCGAAATAGTATATTATACAAGTGTATAAATAAGCCTTTAGAGTTCGACGCAAAGTGGAGTAATTGGTACATAATGTTAAGAATGTAGCGCCATTGGGCGCATATAGTAACTATTCAAAACCTGATGAAAATATAAATTATAAAATAATGACCTACAACATACTAAAATTAAATTATAAAATGATTATGAACTAATTAAGTATTGCAAAAACACGACACGACGACGTTAATGGCAACAATAACAGTTATGACGACCCTTTACGGGTTTAAAGAAGTTCGCTTTTAACGTTAGAGTGCGTATCGCTTGGTATTACCCTTTCCTAAATTCTTAAACTAGTGGAAAACACACTTTAGGTATAATTTATAATTTTATTATCGGACGGACATGACTAACATAACCTAGAGTGATGTACAACACTTTGATATTTTTATCTGATTAGCTATAGTGATCCTTTAAAATTAGTGAAAAATCTATCTTGTTACACGTTTTAAAATGGCAGAGGTAATATTTATAATTCATTCAAAATTACTTCATTTTATAAAATATATTTTTAGAGGGTACCTCCAGCTCTTCGAATGGTTTTAGATTTGGACGAGCACTGTACAAAAAAGTTTGTCCTTTGGGCGAATCAATTTTTACCTTTGCGTTCTTTAAGAATACATTATAAAGCTTTAGAGGTACAGTTTTAATTTACACCTTGATTATGATATTAAAAATAAATCTCATAGATATCTTGTCATGGAATTCCTTGGTTTGCTTGTTGGATCGCTTTCATGTGGATTTATAGCAAGGAATCTATTGTACAGATGCAAATCAATATGCTATTAGGTACTAAATTGAGAGATTGAATATAGCAAATTTTATTTTTGTTAATTTTTAGGTCTTCTGATTGATATTATGTTTGTTGCTTTGATTAAAGCTTTCACTCGTCGACGACGACCTGTAGCAAATACTGATGATATGTTAGGGCAAGTAGGACCTGATAAATTTAGTTTTCCATCGGGTCATGCTAGTCGTGCTGTATATATAGCTTATTTTTTTATTAATTTATATCCTTTATCGATGTTCGTTTATCCTCCACTTTTAGCGTGGGCCACATCGATTTGTCTTAGTAGGATATTATTGTGTCGACATCATCTTTTAGATATCGGAGCCGGAGTAGTTTTAGGATTGTTTGAGGGTTGGTTATTGGGTCTTATATGGTTAAATCAAGATACAGCGGCGTGGATGTGGTCAACTTTGACAGATGAAAAATTGGAAGGTGGCGATTATCATGTTTAATTAAAATGGCCCTAATTATTAACTCTGTAGTATTTTGGTACAGTCTTTCCATTGATGATTGTAATCTACATGAGTTACAATTATCAATGAAAGCATTATATATTGAAAAGTGTTGTGTTTTAAACTATTTTAATGGAAGAATAACTTGTTAAATTAATGAAAATATCTTAAATTTGTGGCAGTATGTGATCATTATACAAATATAATTTTCACACTACTGACATATTATTTTGGAATATGATCAACACGACTGAGGATTGTTTGTGTATGTAAAAATAAAATATTAATACTTTCTTAAACATCTATTATTATTATCTTTCGATTATTATTTTTGATAATTCTGAATTTGAAAGTAACGGAACAGCTAAGTTCAACAATATACCACTGCATATCTGACCTCGTAAAAGTTGGTAAATCAGAATTAAATTATTATATTGCAAAAATTAAATTGTGCATGGAACTCATTGTCAGAGAACTACAAATATTTATTTTGCTAGAGGAGCTGTTTTAGCAATTCTAGGACTACAATTTTTGTGAGTGGAACTCCAAATTTTTTAGGAAACATTTTCAGTTCTGAGAACAGTTTAATTATAGTTAAATGAACTATACCGATGAACGATACAATTAAAACGAATGTTAATTTTTGATCTTGTAAACTTTTATAAGCTATAAATTTTGAATGTTTTTTTTTTTAATTAATAAAAATAAAACAATTTTAAATTAAAATTGATCATTTTGTTAAACTATAATTAACGACAGTGATATTTTTGAAACTTAAAATATCAATTAATTGCAGACACATTTATTTTTATTATTGGGACATATACATGTTATGATATATAATGACATGATGATTAATACTGTAAAAGTAATCGACAGCTTTTTTTTTAATTATTGCACATATTTTTTCTTACATAATCATACAACAATTAAAAATAAACAATAATTTAAAAACTAAACTTAAATAAAAAATAATATTTACATACATTTTGTAACATCACGTTTAAAAATCAATTTAAAGCTATCAGCTGCATTTCGTCACTGATTTGTATTAATAATCTAATCAGGACCTCAACGATAACTAACAGTATAAGTATGTTTACGTAGATGCCCTCGAAAAGTAAATATTTGCCAAATAATGACAATAAAAATTTAATAAATAACAATAGTAATTGTACATAAATAAAATTGTATAAATAAGTACATAATATAACTAATGTCTTTTATAAAATAGAACATATACTTTTATCAATATTAAAAGCAAGGTACATCGGGATCACGTAATAGCTGCAAGGGATTTAAAAGTAGGTACAAACATACACGAATAATACGTTTAATTGCTGAGAGATAAGAAATTACCATAGACGAGAATGATAAAATTTAAGGTCAAAAAATCCTTGAGCTGTCAAAGGATTTGGAGACTTACATCGACTTTCTGTATCATCTCCATTTTCATTATTTGCAGATGAATCTGCTGCATCTATATGAAGGACTTTTTCTATGTCATTTTCAATATTATCTAGATCATCTTCAGCAATTTTAACAAATTCTTCAGGATGTACCTCATTTTTGATATCGCCTAAAATTTTATCTACATTTTCGGAGTCCTCGCTGCGTTGTATAGACAATGATCGGGGACGCTCTAATTTTGGTGACTGGCTTATTGCATCCTCGAATGATTTGCGAAACTCACTGGAATATTTGAATTTTTCTAAATTATCATTAACCTTATTGTGACGCTATTTGGGGCCTGTGGGAGGAGAAAGAAAAAATAAAGAAAAACTAAAAATGTACCACAAATAAAAGATAAAATTAACGCGTTAAATCATAAAAATATAAATTGCTGCCTTAATTCTAAAATTAAATGTAGTTATAATAAAAAAAATCAAGATTTATCAGGTCAACTGTAGATAAAATTAATTTGTCATAGAGGAATTTTAGAATTGGCAGGCAATTGGCAATAAGTTTGTAATGATTACCCCTTTGTCGGCTGACCCTGAAGTTGCATATTTTGAACGGACATTTGACCTGATTGATCTTGAGTTGGAGTGGAACTAGGAAAAGGAAAGGATTTAAAAACTTATTCGGTTTTAGTGTAATTATCATTATACCTTTGCATCTGTTGATAATCTCCCATTTGATGTTGTGGAGCCTGCGTACTTGGTATACTAATACATAATATTATATCGATTGAATTTAATAAAATTAATCAAAAATTATAACAAACCTTCCAATTTGTTGACCAATCGGTGAATTAATGATATTCCTAAAGAATGCCAATTAATTTATACTTTAGACAGTTACAATGCAACTTACGTAGCTGCCTGTTGTCCATAAATTTCAGATGAATTTTGCATGCTTTGCATCATATCCCTAAGAATATGAATTTTTAAGTTTGACTTTAGTTATTATAGGAAATAGGTAAAATATGTTGAGAATTCGTAGGGACAGAAGGTCGCCTTGTATTAGTTACCTACAGTTTTGACTATTACGATAAGTACTTTTTAATTAGAAATTAGTAACTTGTCAGTGAATTAATGCCGATTTTAAAATGTACTTCAGAATATCCGTGCGGGACCGTCGAGTACTACTGTCGTACAGGTACCGAAGTATATAAAATAGTATAACGCGCGAGCGATTTTATTTCTGTGGCATATTGCGAGTTGATTGTGAATAAGTACAATATCATGTTCTACAAATTTAAATATTTCTTTCTTATTTCGTTGTTTTTAACTACAACGTGCCCACAAATTCACTTATTTGAAGATTTCTTACCGTAAGGATCTACTTTTAAAATATTGCGCCGAAAACTACATTTAAACAAATAAAATTAAGTCCGCACAACTTATTTATATTTTTAAATTAAAAATATTAATTGCAAAACATATTCCGTTCCTACTATTATTAGTCGAGTAAAAAATAAAGCCGAAAAATCGTGAAAACTTCGGAACCCACAAGAACAGAACTGATTTCGACGCAACATTTTTTAAAATGCACGTTAAATTACATTATTTGAAATCAGAAACATTCCAGTTAGCGCCCTCAAATATTTGTATTGTTTAAACAATTATTACAAGATGTCGGAAAACTTTGTGTTAGGTTACAGAAAATGATAAAAAATCTCTCGGGAACGTATTAAATATTTCAAAGGTTTAAACTGTAAAACTTTTAACTACATTTTAGGATTACCCAGACATTTTATTTAATTTCGATAAAACGAACCATATTCGAGAAAAATTAGAAAGGTTTAGGGGTTGTGTATCTTTCGCTCTCCCGAGGTGATACCAAAAAACCGATTACATCATTTTAAAGATCTTAATTTATTACGAGTGTAAACCAAAAAGTATTAAATTCCAACGGAAAATAAACAAGTTATTAAAAAAAAATTTTTTTTGCTATATTTCAAGCCTTAAGGCCGCTCTAAACAGCAAATAGATAGAAAATACAATAAAAAAAAAGAAAGAATTCCGAATCGAATGCCAGATCGTTTTTAAATTCTTTTAAAGTATCGACTTAGAAAATTAATAGATAATAAAAAAGCGATTTGAGAATAAATTTTATTTTAAACGTAGTAGAAAAAGAATGTTTTGAAAACTTTTTAATTAAAAAAATTAATGATTTACGCGGGCTTAAAGTTTTACTAATTACGAATAAAATTAAGCAACACAAATAGCCCGTTTAGTTTGCAGAATAATATTTTAAAAATGTATTGTTAATAGACTTCTTACGGGAAAAAAATTTCAAATACAGTAGAACATTCGGATAATTTCTGTAGATATAGCTTATCCAAACCTACGAGGGGATACCCAAAACTAACCGGAATAGCATTGCCGTGGGCGGAGTTTATGTAGTGTATAGCGCAACTCATTGCCCGTTCAGACCTGTCGGTGTTGTCGACGTAGTTTATTCTGTTCATCTGCAGTGATTGTTTTTGCTAGCGCCGTTTTGTTTTTGTTTCGTTTTTTATAATGGCATGTTTAAGTGAATAACGTGCGACTGTGAAATTTTGTTTTCTACTCGGTAAAAATGCTGCTGAAACTGTTTTAATGTTGAAAACAGCTTACAAAGATGACCCTCTGGGAAAAACTGGGAAGACGTCAGTGTCGCCCCGTCCAAAAAACTGTCGTCAAGTCAAATCAAACATCAAAACAATGTTGATTTGCTTTTTTGATGCCAAGGGCGTAGTTCATTCGGAGTTTGTTCCCCCGGGCCAGACCGTCAATCAAACCTTTTATTTGGAAGTTTTAAGAAGATTGCGCAACAGTGTCCGTCAAAAAAGACCCGATTTGTGGCAGACAGGAGACTGGTTCTTCCACCACGACAATGCACCTACACACACAGCCAGTTTTTAGCTAAAAATGGCATGGTTCCGCTGCCCCACGCACCTTACTCGCCTGACCTGGCTCCGTGCGACTTTTTCTTATTTCCACGCATGAAAAGAGGTATGAAAGGACACCGATTTGACAACGTCGAAGAGGTTAAGAAAAAACGAGGGAGGAGCTGTCAGTGATTTCTGAAAGATGACTACAAAAAATGTTTCGAACAGTGGAAACACCGGTGGGACAAATGTATTAGTTGTAATGGAGAATATTTTGAAGGAGATAAAGTTGTTTTGTAAAAAATTTGAAAATATATAGCTTTTAAAAAATAACTCCGGTTAGTTTTGCGTACCCCCTCGTATATGATGTTGACGTCAACAAAAAATTACTACACTTCGTCCAAACCTATATGCAATCCACGTCATCAATAAAAGGTTACTAGATGATGACGTTTCACACGGTGCTGTCACCTCGCACCTCCTATTTTGACAGTTCTAATAAATTGTAATCTTTCTTTATGCCATCTAATATGTGCGCAAGTAAATCATCTGTAGGATATGTCACTTTTCAAACTTTAAACCGAATTACAAATAAACAATCTAGTAACTTTTTATTGATGACGTAAATTGCATATAGGTTTGGATAGACCGTAGATTGTTTATTTGTAATTCGGTTTAAAGTTTGGAAAGTGACATATTCTATAAATGATTTACCTGCGCACATATTAGATGGTATAAAGAAAGACTACAATTAATTAGAACTGTCAAAATACGAGGTACGAGGTGACAGCACTGTGTGAAACGTCATCATCTAGTAACCTTTCATTGACGACGTGAATATCATATAGGTTTGGAGAAGCTATGTAATACGTATTTATTAATTGAAGTGGTGGAATTTAATTTTTTGATTATCGTAGGTATTTTATAATAAAATCACGGATTTTTGTTTGCGCAAAAAAGGCTGTCGATTTTCTGGAAAACCGAGAAAAGCTGGTTAAAGTCACGGAATTTTATTTTGATCCTGGAAATCAGAGAGTAGTCAGGGAATACCTAATCGGTCATTTATTTTGTCGATTTGTCCGACATGAAAGAAATCCGCTTTAAAATATTACAATATGTAATTAGTGCTTTTTAATTTTATAGGTAGCGTCTATATCTTTTTATGGTGAATCTTAACTTACCCGGATGCGTTGGGTACATGTGTTGCAGGTACACTTTTAATTTCTTGGGGGCTATAATAAGGTTGCTTGTAATCTGTTTGCATCGCTTGAGCAGCGCTAAAATAACCATGACGATTCTAAAATTTTCTAATCGATAAAAACTTTTACCTGTTATAATATTGATATTGATGAGCTGGTTGGTTATTTTGTACAGCATTCGTCGGTGCATTCGCGGGAGGGGTTGAATTATAGGGTTGTGTATAATTTTGATTTGATTTGATTAACATCGGTTGTTCGGTATTAGGCGGTTGTGTAAATTGCTGATACTGAGGTGTTTGCGCATTTGTATATGCCTGTTGCAAAACCGGTGCGCTGTGTTGTTGTATCGGTTGCAAATTTTGTTGGGCAGCCTGTGGAAAGATCATGCTTTGTTGTCCTCGAAGTGGCTGTTGGACCATTATTCCCGATATAGGTTGATTTTGTGGAGGAACAAATTGTTGTGGAGTTGTTGCAACTGGCGTAATGATCGATTGTGGTTGTGGTTGTAGTTGTGGTTGTGGTATTTGGAATTGTTGAGAAGTCGAGATAAACTGAGGCTGAGTCGCGGTATGGTGGATTTCAGGAACATATTGTGGTTGCGTTCGAGTTACGTTGGTTTGGTAGGAATCTATAAAAAACGTATCGCTACGATCCTGCGTTATATTTGGAGATTGAGGAAGTATTTCGTTATTAACATTATGTGCATACTGTTGAATATATGGGGTTTTTGAGAGCTGTTGCGCATATTGTTGCTGTATATAAGGTTGCGATTGTTGTTGCATCATATTCGGCTGTTGGTAATATTGCACATACTGTTGTTGTTGAGGTTGCTGGAATGGCACATTTGGGGCGTTTTGATAAACATGCATTTGTGGCGGGCTATTAAATTAAATTAAATTATACGTACCAGATTTAGTTGAATTTTTGCAATATGTTTTTTTTAATTTGTTACCTGAAAGGTTGTTGATACTGCGGAACATTCGATTGCTGTGTAACATTTCCGGATGTTTGGGGATTTACATTTGCACTATGTTAAAATAGATACACGTATCGACGCATGCATTTTAAAATAGATAAGACAAATAATTGTTACTCACCCTGATCCTTCATTTGATTGTACGGGCGATTGATTATGTATTATCTAAAATAAAACAAGTAATTACTATTTTGATAGCTCATTACTATAAAATAAATAAGATGAAAGCAATGGGTTATATTACCTGCCCCATACTACAAGGTGGCCTAGGAGCTCCGTAACGACCTAACGGCGCGCCGAAAGATTGTAATCCATTAGCTGATTGTTTAGTCTGATTTGGTGAACCATTACTGTCATTGTTAATAAAAAAGTTATACGAAATTATTTTATTAATAATGAATGTTTCTTGATGTCAGTTTGATAAATAATAATTAATTCCAGTACACCAGAAATTTTGAAAGTTATCAAATGGTAAATACCTGCTCGTATAATCCCCATTAAGGTTTTTATTGGCTTCTGGGAAAAAGCCGTCGAAAACAACGTAATTGTTCATTTGACGCATAGCGTTGTTTAAACCATAGTGTTTGTTCAAGAATGACAGTAGTTTATCGCTTGGTCTATCGATTGCAAGTTTAATAGGCTCTACTTGTTCTTTCTGTAAACGAAATTAAACGGATTATTCGGGTCACCCTCGGCAATCTGCCGTTGAAAAATGAACGAATCAGATAATTTACTTACATACATATTTTTGAATCTACTCAACAAGTACGTAGTCGATTTGTTATATTGTTTTTTTATGGAACGAAGATAAAAGACTGTATATAAGTTTTTAATTTCGAATTTGCGTTTAGATTTGATTTAGATTAGGTTAGGATGAAAATCAACATTTAGGCTCTGCGCGATAAACTATTTTGACGATTTTTAAGTTTTCCCCCTTTAGACTTATTTAACATAAAAAATTGAAGTAGGTGTAAATTTTTACGAGTGTGTTTCTGATATGAGTGAAAGAAAAGTTGAGTAGACTCTGAACGTCAAATATTGTTGGAAAAACTTGTCGAATTTACGCTTTTCTCATAATTGCGCAACAAACAATCGGGAATTGTTAAATTTATTGTAATAAGTGTGTGGAAACACAAAGAGAATAATTATATTGGAAAATAAAATATAATATATCTATGTTCTATTTTTTCTCTATAATGTTAGGCAGAAACCGTATGGCCTTTTTTAAATATTTTTAGGTGCAACATACGGAACTCCGCATTCTGCTTATATCAGGCACTACCTATATCTAGTTGTGTTTTTAAAATCTTTGGAACTCCCCAACATCATACTCGACGTGTAATTCGAATTTTTCCAATAATAGATTAAATTGGGTCAAGCTTTACTATTTACAGATTTCGTACCAGTAACGTAGGTACTTACCTACAAGACTGATAGGGTACTTCTGTGAAAGATTTTCGATATTAACAAATATAGCACGATTCGGGACTTCAAGACATGCGAATTTAAACGAGCATTAACCGCAATGTTAATTATTTGAAATAGGCTACGTCAGTTTGAACTTATCGATGAAAATAATACAAAAGCATTACTTTTAAAATCAGTTATAATGAAATTGCGGCGATGATGTTTACAGTTCCGTAGAAAAATAACTTTGACCGTTTTATAATAAGTATAACAGTTTCACAACTTGTTTAACTTCGGTAATGCTTAAATATATACCACATTATTTAATTGCCGTTATCTTCCTATTTTATCTTGGATAAAAAATTAACACAATTGTAATTGTTCGATATTATTAACCGTGACAAGAATTCGCCAATTAATCCCGTAAAAATTTACATTACGGTCTGTACTTATGCGGTAGGTAACTTACCATGAGCATGTGTTGAAAAAGCTGTTTGCCTAGACCTGTCCTTTGTCTGGACTCGTGCACGTAGAAGTCGAGGACGCAAGGCGGTGCCACATGATAATGTTGTCCATCTCGATCGAAAACGTACAAACTTTTCTTGCCAGTTTTCAACATTCCCGTCACCACCCCTTTTCCACTGCAATAGGTAAAGAGAATATTTGAGAATACGATAATGATCATATTTTTTAAATAGATAACGATATTGCTGTCTTGCTTTGCCTCTGCACTCAAAAAAGCAATTGTTTTCTATTATTCGCATGAAAGTTACAAATAACATAAATAGGTAGTTATCTACATTATTTTATCATATTTATTTTTTAATGTTTTTTGTAGTAATAGACCAGTCGGTAAGTTGTTTTTAATAGGCCATTGTGGAAATAAACGGTGGCAAGCTGTAATAAATTTTATTCTATTTATTTCAATCTCTCGAAAGACATACTAATTTTGCACGGTCTGCCGAACCCGGATTTGACCGCAATTTTAAAAAAATTCTTTAAAAATATTCGTATTTTATTTCATTTTCGTAACTATAATAATTTATTATATAGGTGCTAGGGGGGTGTTTCAATCATCAAATAAAGATTCAAATAAGCTATTCGTAACAATTGTTTCCAACGAAGTTATTCTACGAATAGTTTATTTGGAACTTGATTTTAACGATTCAAAGACCGACCCAAAATGAATTATTTTTTATGTATTTTATAAATAAAATATAAATTAAAAAAAGCCAAAATACAGCCAAACTTCCATATCGAGCAGTTTTGGCAGCAAGTCTTAACCGTTCACTTTTTTTGCGGAAATGAGTTATTCTAACTATCAAAAACGCAATCAAAAATCAAATTTGGTGTCACTTTCGTCGAAACTGGAAGTCGACTATTTTAACTCTACACATCAATAAATTGTAAATTATGTCTTAGGTATAAATGAATGTTCCAAATTTTAACATTGTTTTGTTTTTGTTTTTATAACAAACTAGTAATAAATTGTATAATTTATCGAAGTAGAAAATTGTTCGTAATGATTTTGAAAACTTGTTTTACGAATCAATGTTTGTTTGTTTTTCTGATAAAATTTTCTGATATTTACATAATGATATGTACCTACTAAAAATATTCAGAAAATTATTTTGGCGAACCGATTCGTGGAGTTGCTTTTTCCAATTTATTAATTTTTTTAAACTTTTATAAATTCACAATTTTAAATAAATAAAACGTGTTTTTGTTGGTGATATTACTACAAGACTGCGTGCCACGATTTGCCCGGAATCTATTATCAAATGTTTGGGAAACGGACAATTATTGTGAATGATAGATACATTTGGTGACTAGTTGGTGTTTGTCGCGTCGCGATCGCGTTTTATTGTGTACGTTTCGTTTTGTGCAAACTCGCGTTTTCGGTGGTAAAGAACTAGCTATGTGTATTTCAAAAATTTCTACAGATATGCTGCGAAAAGGTACGGTAATCTTTTAAAATTTTTAAAAACACTAATTTTAAAATTATTATTATTATTTAATTTTTTTAAACTGAAATAACTACTATAAATTCATAATAAACAAAGAAACGTTTTTTTTTCAGTTACGTACCACACCTGCATAGCTAATATGAATTGTCCGAAATCTTATTAAACATTTGAGAACCGGAGTGGCCAATTCTAAAAATGTTTCGTTTTTGTGAAAACTTGCGCTTTCGGAACCGTAAAAGGCTATAGATGGATGTTCTCTACAGATGCGCTGGGAAGGAAAGGTCAGTGACTTTTTCCAAAATTTTTGGGGTTTTGTATTGAAGTTAGTTTTTCATCGTTACGTAAATAAGCGATATTAATATGATTTGATAGTAATAATTTAACAAATTTAAGAGTAATAGCCTCTTTAGTTAGTTTAATGTAATTTATTTACTTTCACTTTCATTAAGTGAAAAATTGGCAAAAATTGAAAATCGTATTAAATTAGTTTATATAGTGATGTATGATAATTAGTATCTATGTATAAATGTTATATAACAGGAAATTGATAGTAAAAGAGGTCCTTGCGGAAATCATAGCTAGTTATAATGTAAAATATATGTATTTTTTACGAGAAGCGAAAACGCTTTCAGATACGAACCTAGAATTTTGAAAATTATAAAGCTTTACGTATTTATAGGATAGCAATGTGGTTCTCATGCGGGTTCAACATTGCAGTCGCATTTACTCACAGAATGTTGCAACGGACGCTTGTAGTATTTTAAACAAGCTTTCGTGGGAATTGTTAGAAACGACACGTAACTTAACAAGCGCAATCGATGATATGCAATTGAATAAAATAACCATTACGACTAGTGCACGGAACTTACATCGAAACATCTAAAATATAAAACGTTTTGGGTTAAATGGAAGGCGATATAGAAATTCTATAAGTAATAGTATTATTCGCAGAGCCATCTCTGGCTAATTTTCAATTGTTTCAACCAATCAGAATTTGAGAACCCTAGTTCTATTTAATCAACTGCCAAAACATAAAATTTGGAATATCAATTCCAATTTTGAAACTTGTTAACCAGGTAAATACCTACATAGGGTTCCACGTATACAGAGTGTTTCAGAAGGAATGGCAAATATTTTAGGAGATAATATAGCACGAACTATTTTGAGTAATAAAAAGTTTCATATAAAAATGTGTCTAATTTTCAATGGTTGTGGAGATACAGCTTTTTGAATGTTACGTATAAGATAACATCGAGGTGTCCGAGCGTTTTTAAAAAAAAATATTTATCGTCTCAAAACAAGCCTGTTTCGCGATCGGCGTGTCGCCCTTTACTCTTTCATTTCCTACTCGAAAAGTACCGATTAGGATTTAAATATCGTAAAACTATCGTAAAGAAAACTCACTGGGCTTTCAAATAACGCTTCTTTTAATATCTCAAGTATTTGAAATTTTCGGGGCGACATCGACCCACCGTTTCGAGGTTGACTTGCTAATAAAATCGACGTGTGCGAGAGCGTTCTTTGCAAAAAAATTATTCATATGCCCCATATATATCCCCCATATATTCCGTTTCGTTTTCGGTGGACTAACTTGCAGGAATTTTCACTATTTATAACAATTATCGATACTAACTTGACCTCCTTTTTAATAATTACATAGTTACAAAATTTTGATGTTCGTCAAAAAATAGCTGTAAATATTTTAACATCGAATTATACGTACTTACGTACTCGATATACCTACATTCGAATAATTTTTAATAATATCAAGAATTTTAATTGAAAAGAAATACTTAACACTACTTCAAATCGTTATTGAATCGTTACAATTTCAGTTCTTCCGCAGTTCTTATTTTACATATTATTCAAAAAAATGTTATCCAATTCTATTCAAACAAGAAAAGATATTAAGAATTAGGAAAAATCAATGACGTTTAGGTCAATTTCTTCTAAACATGAACAAATATCATTTGGAAGTCATTCTTTTTTTTAACTGAAAACCTTTAGATACTATTAGATACCCCGATGGAAATGCAAAGCGCTCATTAGCATTTGGTCGGAATACTAATTACAATCCGATGCATGGGATGCAAGGACATATACCTAACATGCCTAATTATACTTAACGGATTTAAAAGAACAAGCACGCACGCGTTACGTGTTTCTTTTATAAAGTTACACTAGAAAGAACAGAATTGCCTTCATTATTAATGCATCACATACTTCAAATCGTAATAAAAACCGTTAAAAAGTTACAATATGGTGTCTTAGAGCACCGATATTCGTCATTTCCATAGTGTTTGAAAGAAGGTAAATAAATATACCATGGATAGTTTGGGTTATACCCTATTATGAATAAATTTGATTAAATTGCCTGAAATCGAAGTAGTACCTACCTACATACTTTCACATGAGAAATTCTTATACACGCATAACAACGGCAAATCTAATCTCCTTCGGAGACCTTTTTAAACGTAAACACCTACCTATATTATTAAAACTTTTGCGCACGAACGGGTTGCCATTAAAAATGAAAATTAGTGATTTGATATGTTTTTACAAAGAATTTTTATTATAAAAATAATTTAAAAAAAAGATTTTTATTGTGGGGGTCATCTTAAAAGTGCCGTTTACAACAACATACCCCAAAATTTAGAACAATTAAAAATTCGTATTCGGGAACAAATACGGGCAATAAATACCAGTTGAGATGATACGGAATGTGTTACAGGAAATCGAATTGCACATTGTCAGATAATTAATGGTGAACAATATGAACATTTTTTTGAGTAGTTTAAATAAAGCAATTTGTTAAATTTTTATAATAAAAGTACAAATATTTAAGATTGGCGCAAATAACACATTCAGACATTAAACTTGATTTTTCTAAAAATATTTCTTACAAAACCTTACGATATTTGTAGAGGGACGCATAGAGAAAAATAAATGCTATCAAATTCCGTCATAAAAAAATATCGTTGATGTCACATTTTGAAGGTATAACTTAAAAAAAATAAATGAACATCGTCAAATTGTAGCAGATAATTAGATATCAAACTTTTGTTTTCTAAAACCCTTAATAAGGTCTCTAGTATCATTAGTCCTTACTTTTCTTTCATCCTATATAACATCGAAATATTTATAAAGGTATGGCGTATAAAAATGCGTAATATCTACAGATTCTTTTTAATTTGAAATATCTTATAAGTAATACATATAGTGCTAAATTGTGTCAAGTTCCAAAAACTCATCATACATCTACCTATCATGTCCGTTTTGTGAATCATCTAGAAGCTTAATAAAATACAGCGTGATTCATACACGAAGCCTACTTTGTGGATATATTTAGATTAAAAAAAGAAAATAGTAGGAAAACTAATTCTGAATCAAAGTTATTAGTCCAGAATTTATTTTAAATGTGTACCTACCTACATTTTATTTATAATTTTGGGAAAGTACGTACATCGATAACTTCATAAGTAATTACCTAATTAATATCTGTATAGGGTGACAAATCTGTACAAATTTACTTATTACCACCATACCTAAAGTAATTCGTTAACTATCGTAAATGTGAAAAACTGAAATTACGCGTTCTCGTCGTATTTCTTTTCGAGAAAAACAACATCAAAAACCAAAATTAACTACTGTCTTTGTTTTTGAGTTACAAGCACTTTTGGTATAAGTACTCAAAGTTTTCTAAAGAACAACACTGATTACGTAGATAAACATATTGATTTCGCAAAAAAATATTATAATTTTGTCTGCTATTTTATCCAAAAGGATAAGGATGTTTGTTTATTAAAAATTTCTATTCTATTTTTCAATGCTTTATTCGAATCTGAAGTGGAAATTTTAAATTTCCTAAAACTCTCACTACTTAACGAACTTTGTTCCGGCCATTTTTTTATTTATTTAAATAAAATTATAATTTAAACCGTCTCTTTGCGGTACTAATTCTTTTATTAAAACATTTGTTGCCCAGTGGAATATTGCTTTACTTATAACATGTAAAATTTATGTTTAAAAAGCATTATAATAAAACGAATAAACTAATAAAAAGAATTTAGCGCTTTTTTATGTTCAAATAAATTATTGTAAGTAATTAGGGAAAGTTGTAATTTTTTACTAACCAACGCCGATTGGGATCCTAGATGTTAACCGTTATTGCAAAATCTTTTCAATCGTACTTATAAATAAATGTAATTACGACCACTTTTACGTTGGTAATTTTGATAAACACATGCGTTTTTCTCATTCATAAGCGTAAAACACTACTCGCGCTCATTATTTAGTATACGCAATGATTACGTTTACATTGTCGTGACAGACAAATTCACCCTTATTATTTGTAATTGAATTTCTTAGCTGGATAACGCATAAAAATTTTAGGCTTCGAAATCGATAGGGACTAGAGTATTAGATTGCAAGTGAATAAAATCAGGATATAATAATCGTTATGTCGTATTTCCATAAATAATGACTAACATATTATTGTTTATTGCGGATAAATTTTATAAAATTAAAGTTTAATTACTATACTGACCATTTTTAGCAAAGTTATTAGCACCGAAATGTATAATGCATATTATCGTCGGCTTATCGTAGGAAAACCTTGTAAGTCCAGAGAAGTAAATTTTAAAGGCGACTGAAAAAAAAACGTTTTCTATAGTACAATTTTTGACAACAGTTGGCAGTCGACTAATTTATTTTCGGTTGATAAATAGCATTATCAAAAGTTAAACATTCTGAAAGTTCACTTAAAACCGAGTTCCTTTTAATAATAGATAAAATTAAATGAATTTTATGTTCTAAAACTGGTTTATGGTTAAAAAAACATAGTTATTGTATACAGGTGTCGTGAAGTTTCATTTTCATTAACAGGTAGCGATGAAGCCATTAAAAAATAGTTTATTTAGGTGAATAAACTGGATTTTTGTAACAAAGCTTATCCTGTGCTTACAAAGTGAAAACGACAGAACAATGACTTCAGCGCAATATCCCGGAGTTCGTCGCTTCAGGGAGGTCTGATCTCGTAATACATATAATTTCACAAATTATAAGCCTCTAAATGTCGTCCGACGTTTACAACAAATAACATTAATTCGATGTTTATTTAATTTGTTAAAAGCAACATAAAATGTGTGTATTTAATCGCATAACGGTTTTTGAATAATACAAATATTTTTGTCTTTTTGTTGCAAACGAAAAACATCAACAATGAAGCGATGAAAATATAAAACTGTAAAATTAGCGGCGATGTAAATTAAGAAATAATTTTATGCTCGGCCGGATTTCCCATAATGCATTATCCAATAAAAGCGCGATACAAAAATTCGATGTAATACTAGAACTAAATTAAGTAAAGCTTATTATTTTGCTGCGTCAAGGATTTTGTTTGGCTTTTAACTCAAGGATCTAACATTACAGGCCTTTTTCCGGTAAAAATAATTGAGTATTATTTATTCTAGCCGATGGGAAACAACCATATGTTAAAAAATAAATGTATCAGAATTAATAAGGCCAACCCAAGTTGTTACTAAAAAAAAAAAATGGGAAGCCGCGAGGTTTAGGGACTAGGATAAATTGCTCCATATAACCTTTTAATTTGTCACTTTAACCCTAAAGGTTTCACGTATTGTGACCATTCAGAGCAATTCAATATGCTGGATTACAATGGTAATCCACGCGAGTGACGAAGGGTTAATATCATCATTCGGTATTTATGATTACAAATTAGATTAGTCTATCGTAATTAAATGTTTATTTTTTATTAATCTAACTAGTTTGTTATAATAGAAATTAGGTTGCAGATTGTGTCTCTGTTTAAAATTGATTAGATTTTCAACAATTCAATTGTTGTAGATTTTAAAATGTATTTGAATAAGTTTTGCGATCACTATTATTTTAACATATTGTGTAAAAGAAAGTAGAGCATTCAATTCAACAGAAATTGCCTATTTGAAGCGATTAACAATTTTATAAAAGAATCGGACATAAATACGCTGGAATAAATATGCTAGAAACAAGAGAAAGTAAAATTGCATTGACTAGTATTTCTCATAATACATATTTCAACAATTACCTACTTACATCGATTTGTTAATTATTCGACATGTGTAAATTAATTTCTCGATATGGTTGTGTTAGTTCCGTTTCTACAAGTCTTTGTGATAGCATATTAGACCGCATTGTTACCTACAGACCTCATAACCGCAATGATTATTGTTATATGGCATTCGTTAATGGAACACAAACGAAGACATCTACAAATATTAGTTTGTTCCGAATAGTATAAAGTGTGATCGAAAATTAAATTATTGAAACATTGGAAAATCTTGCTGAAAAATTATGTTTAATAATGTTTTCAATGTATCTTTCAAAAATGATTTATTTCGTATAAATAATACCAAATTGATAACCATCTGCAGCTTCTAACTGCTAAAAATTGTGTTGCTAGTGATTTAGGTGGCCATCCGATTGATCTCTTATCTATATGTTACATAGGAAACGCAACAAAATAATAATAATAATATATTATGGTTTGGCATTTGTGATAGATTAACGGCATTATCAATTCGCAGATGGACGTCAATTTGAACATTTGAGTTTATTGAACAAAGTATAAGTAATTATATTTATTAAAAAAAAATTCTGTTATCTAACTGTAGAAAATAAACTAGAGGTACATGTTCAGAAAACAAACGCAGCAAAATCGCATGTTTGTCATTAAAAAGATTGGTGTTACTAATAAAAAAAAACACATCGTAGTCCAGTGCAGTAAGGTTTTTACCTTTTGATTATTAATCATTTAAGAGTCGATCCGCCCCCGAGAGTTTCAGTCTAGTTACTCGACCATTTCAAAAAAATATTTATTTTTTTGAAAAAAATAAAATAAAAAAAATCAAAATATTTTAATTCTATCTTAACTCGTTTAAAAATGGCATTTGTTTCGTGCCGTGCGGCAGAGGTTTGCGGAAAACGCCGTATTTCAGTTATAATTTATCGCACAGCTCTGAAATATTTTGGCATATTTATTTTGTCACTACGTTATTTTTCTTATCATTGTCTCCTTATGCCCGAAATTTCAAGTCAAACTTGACATTTCGATTACAAAAAATTCAAACTTCGGAAGGATAATTTTTAGGGAAGGATTAAACCATCAGCCTTCAAATTGTTTTTACAAATACAGTCAAATTTCCATATAACGAACTTTTTGTAGAGACATTAAAATAGTAATTACCAAAAAGTGTGATTTCTATTTAACGAAATTTTCCCTATAGCGAACATTTTTTTCAGAATTGATCGACTTCGTTATACCATATATAAAAGTTTGACTTATGTTACGGTAGATTGTGGAAATAAATAATAGAGCTCCGATTCCTCTTTCGAACACAGCTATAAATAAACCCATAAAAATATCCTATTTTTCGCATTTTTTGTAAACTTTAAGAGTAAATATATCTGGTGGGCGACATGCTAAAAATTTAAACTTTTAACTCTTTAAAATACCATACAGATTCGGAATGTTCTCGTTGCAGGTCTGGAGATACCATGTATTGGACTGAAATAACGTAATAAATTACTTGAGTGGAGGCGAAATTTCCTATGTTCCTCTGATAGTTAATAGACGGCGGCCGAAGTACGGAGTGAGGACTGTAAAATATAAACTACCGTGCGTTGATTTTTTTATTCTGTTTAACCCAGTGGTTGACGTTCTTGTAAGTTAGTTCAGTCTAACACGTTAAAATCTCTAGGCGTGCAACGAGAACGTTCCGAATCTGTATGAGAGTAAACTGTAATAAAAAGTTTGAGTTGCATATTTCATTGCAAAAAAAAAATATTTTTTTTTTATAACAATTGTTTGTTTATATTTTTTTTTCATAATTTTTTTGGTAAATATTTACCTATTTAAGAAATTTCATGTTGTAAAACTTTCGGAGTTTCGAAATGGTGGTAATTTTTTTTTCACTATTACAAACTTAATAAAACAAGTTTTACGAAAATCCATCCAGTATAACTGGGTTCCGAGGTTTTTCATTTTTCATGTTTAACGAGACTGAACTAATTGATAAACTCTATCTAACAGAATTTCACTAAATTCCCATACTTTAAACATAATTAATTCAGAAAAGTCGTAAGATTGAATTTTTAGTATTTTACATTGCAAATTAATTGTTTATAATTCTAACTGACAATTAAAGCGGTTATTGTTTTATTTTGCAATTAAGCAGCATTTACTTCTAGTACAAATGTTCGAAATTTTAAATTCTAAAAATTATGTTATGCTATGTGAACAAGGCAGGCTTATGTTAGTCGGTCACGGTTCTATGGTCAGTTTTGTTTTTAAGAAGCTTACGCATGCTGTAGTTGAGTTGGAGGTTTATTTGCATAAATAATATACATAAGTATTTACCTCTATATCAGAATAGCTTATGGGGAAATACTAAAAAATAATGTAAAGGTCATTTAAATTTTATTCCGATGCGCGTCATCAATAAAAAGTTACTAGATGCTGACGTTCCGCCCAGTGGTGTCATCTCGTATCTGAATCTCGTATTTTACGGTAATAATAAATTGTCGTCTTTCTTTGCCAAGTAATATATGTGCAGGTAAATCATCGATTGAATTTGTCGCTTTTCAAACTTTGAACTGAATTACTTACGTACCCTTTTAAGTTCAAGTTTTTCTATTTCAATACTATCAACTTTATCGAAAGTCGTATAATTTAAAATTACCCCCAGGAAACGTAGAGCGTTCTCGACCTCGTAATCGAGCTTTATAATCCGGGTAGCGGAAACGGAAATACACAATTTTCCTAAGAAAAGTTGCAAACAATTTTAAGTTTCAATTACAGATTAACGTTGCCAATTCAACGCAGTCGTGCTAGAAAACAATGGGAACGAGGGTTATTGCTCTGAAATGTTTAGGTCGACGCCTACTTGCGCATTTCAATTTTAAATGTCTAATTACTTTGTCTTCCTCGCCTTTTGACATTAACGTGTAACTTACCTTTTCGCATTTCGGTCTACGAGTAGGTAGATCGTTTGTTCGTTTTTCCTAAGCCGATCTGCCGTCGTGATGGGTTTGGTCAGCCCTTGCGCCACAGCGGATGCGTCTCCCATTGCATTTACGATCTCGGCTACTTTTGTGACGGTGTTGCTATAAAACGAAAAAGTAAAAAATCAACATAAATCGATTCAAAGAATCTTTGATGCAAGGGCTCATAGGCGTGGTCCTTCCTTTAAGCCTTTAAGCGATTAAAGATTTTAAGGGAATATAGTACGATTAAAAACAAATGATACATGCGACCACAAATCAACCGTTTTCGAGTTAAATGCGAGTTTCTTTTTCGATTTTCTAGATCAGTCGGTAAGTCGTTTTTAAGAAACCATTGTGGAAATAAAAGGTGGGAAGCTGCAATAAATTTTATTCTACGTTTGTATCGAAAGGTAAAGTGTAATTTCTTTATGCTAATTAATTAACGTCGAATTACCTGGTAGAGTAAACTTTGTGAAGCCGGTTCGCCGAAACTATTGACTTTACAGAAAAACGATAAGATCATAAATTGTAAGAAATGTTCCTTAGTTTATTTTGCCATATAAGTATTTTTGTCGTAAAATAAACCGCAAAGGAGATTCTGGTAAAAAACTTGTTTTTGACGAGTTTTCCTCACGATGGCGGCCAAATCTGAGCTTTGACAGACGGTGTAAAATTATTATTTCGTTTTAGAGGTCCAAATAAAAAGAATAAATGTTATTTTAGCTTGCCCCTATTTATTTCCACCAAAAAACACCCTGTCGACTGACTTCTTACCTACTTCTTATTTCTAAAACTTCCCTAACACATTAATTTTGCACTTCTGCTACGGCAACAAGCAACAATCTCTACCTTGGAGGCGATGGTATCTTCGGACACGTATTTATATAAAAAAAAGTCTACATGTTTTAGATACAGGCTGTATAAAAGTAGGTAACGCATTTATTACTTTTATTGGATTTTTACTTCTATCGCAAAAACACCGAAAATTTGTAATTATTAGACCAATGCCGCATGCATTCCACTTTTTTCTTTTAAGGAAGTATAAAAAGGAATCATAAAGTACACCTAAAATGTGAGAATTTTATTGTTTATAAAACCGTCCGACCGTGTTAATTATCCGAAAGGGACTTTTTACTGTTCGTCATTTAATTTTAGAAAGTTTGCAATTACAAAGAAATGTCAATCTCTAAAAATAGTGTTAAATATGACGAACGTGTATTTGAGACAAACGCAGGTCTGTTTAATTAAAAATTTATACCGCCCATAAATAAAAATACCTATGTTATCTATGCGTAAAATTGGTTCGCGGATTGTTAGTAAACTAGGGCGAAATGGGTGGACGCCAATTTGAAAATTTGTTACGTAAATATTATCAAACATTTAAACTACGTATTAGAACGCACCAATTATCTACATGAAAAGATCGTTCAATAAACGACAATTAAAAGTGTGTATTTTTAAAATATACGGCATTTAAATGAAATAACCTTTAATTAAAGTAATGCATTTGTGAGTAGGTAGGTAAAGGGCGTAAAAGTTAAAATTATTTTTTAATTAAAATTCGAAATCGTAAGCTCCAATACGTTATAGTTATAATTACCTAATGTATTTTTCTGTCACTGATTACTATCGGTAAAACTCGCAATGGCGCATTTACGACCAAAAAAGGGGCAGACGATTCAAATGCTAGTTCACAAACGCCCATGATTTTCTCAAATTTTAAAACAACACCTGAAAAGTCGAATCCTTGTTTAATTTCAATTAAAACCAACATTAATTAATTGAACGAAAAACATTAATTCCGATCGTTTCCCTGTTGAAATACTTTTTCTTTTTCAAAAGTTTGTTATAAACGCAATATAATAATTATATTAAATAGATGATTTCATTATGAATCACTTACAAATATGCAAATTAATGATAAAAACGTGCTCGATATTTTTGCGGCTCTTAATGGGAAATCGCCACGTAATAATCAATTATCATCAGTACGACTTTATTCCAAAATCGCGAATGGACCTTGATCTTGTATGTTGACCTAACTCAAACATCGCAATTTTCGATTTTAATAATATAATTTGCATAATTAAACTGGTACGAAAATAATCTGCTCGGAAAATTCGACAAACGCTGAAAATTTTCCCACCTGCATGCCGCACACATCGGAAAATTGCAAATAACGACAAATTAACATTTTCATTTTGACAGTTCGATTTTCATTTAAACGCCCTTTCGATGGGCGGATGGGGCGACCGGATTTTGAAAATTTATGCGCGCAAGCATACCATAAACTTACCATAGTCCTCTCCTATCTCCCACGTATCCGGGCGGCACGAGGCTCTGGTTAATTTCGATGATGGGGGTTGGAAAAATTTCGCTTACGTTAAATTTAAACTCCATTTTTGAACACAAAAACACAAGTCGACTTGAGCGAATTCAAGTTTGAAGGTCACTACGTCACTGAACAGTCTATAATATCATAGTAAAAACACTAAACTTGGTAAAAATGCGCCAGTTTAGAATTTCCTCCCGCTTCGCTTTTGACGGAACTGAGTAATTTGTTTTTCGGCCTACTCCACCGCTAGCGTAACGAAACTCCGTTAGTTTTTGTTTCATTAAATGGAAAGGCAGCACAGCGGGCTCGTGAAAACAGAGGCGTAGATTGAGTCGCACATAAATACGGCGACAACCGTAGTGTAGGTGTAACACTTTCATTAAGTCACGTGATAAAGTGCTCGCGTAACATCAAAACGTTAACCTCATTCGTAATATTTTTTTGTCTGACACGAGACGGCGAATTACTTAATAAATCATAATATATGAGAGCCTAACATACAAAATGTTGTGTTGCGCTTCTGATTCTTCTATTGATTTTTCACTATCGGCATAAGGGATTGGCAAGCCTGCGCAGTACTTTAATATTCACATGGCAATTATAATAATTATCAATTTTTTTTTAAATAAAAATTATCTCAATTACTGTACGCAAGTCACATTACTCGAGAATATTTTCAAACGAACGTGTACTGTACATACAATGTAGTGTATAAATTCATCAATTCACAGTAAAAACAACATAATTTCGAATTAAATTCTAGGACATCTAAATTATATTTCAAAATTTTAATTTCACTTTCGAAAGGGAGAAATTAAGTGACATCTACCGTTAAACATCTTTTGTCAAGTGAAAACCTACAGAACGCTATAGGTACTACTTTCAATTAATTTCCGATAGATGACTGTCGTATCTAAATTTTAAATTACAAAATTTCTTTGTAATTTAATTGTAGGCCGTGTGCAACAGTTAATCAACGGAAAACCAAACAAATTGCAGCGAGATGTACAGCGTCACACATCAAACGTAAAATTTTTGAACAATACAAAATGTGATAAAATACTGAATTTTGTATTGTTAAAAAATATGCCTAATAACGTTTATCGTAAAATAACATTTTTCCGGGTTCCCCGTAATATGAATAGATCGAAAATTAACCATAGTTTAGAGGCCGTAATGAAAATACGATAATTTAATTTACTTATTAAATTTGAGTTAATAATAGTTTATGAAGGTTATTAGGTTATTATCTATCTCCAATAATTTATTGATTGAGTTTATCCAATTTTACGTAAACTATCGCGCCAACGTATTTTTGATTTGCTACGGTTTATTTGTACAGTGAGGGATTTATTTTAAGTCGCAGGCAACGTGATCGCGTATGCAACCAATAGTGCGACGAGGAAGAAGTAAAAAACCATTAAGTTTTGAGAATTTTGTATCGCTTCCAATACTGATTCCTGAAACTGTACAATTTCGTCCTTATTGCTCAACGTTTAAAAGATTTCTTAAACACATGTTTTCATCAAAACTATTTAAGTTGACCATTTTCAAGAAAGCATGTTATCGAAAATTTCTCTTAAAGCAATACAGATAAGTAAGCATCTATATTTTAAAGTTTCAAAATTTTCTGTAAGTTTATTTTAATTTTTTATCCACGACTGCTATTTGGTTTTGGTCGGGTATAAAATCTACCATAATGTTTACAGATTCGCACAAACAGTTTTACGTTTCATATTACGAATTTACTTTTGTTATAAATGTAGGTAAATAAATTACAACTTACTTTTAACTAACATTAAGTGGTATTAAATGATTCTTTTATGTTAAAAAACCACTATATCCGTAATGGATACATATTTATAAAATAAAATATATTTCTGGTATTTCTTCTTTTACGAAGGTTTCGGGTTGGTATTTTCAATACGTAATAAAATAAGCCATCGGATTATCTCAATAACAATGCCGATCGACCCAATGGTATAAAACAAGATTCATAAACGGAAAGACTAGGTAACTAGCTGAAAACGCGTGCCGTTACTTTTCCCTCGTACTCTAGGTTGCATACGCGCTCACGTTGCCTGCGACATAAAATAAGTCTCGTACTGTACTTGCTTAATAGTTTTAATCGCTAATAATAGCCAATGCGTTTGTGCATTTTCGTAGGTACATCTTAGGTATCAATCACGAATTGGAGTGACTATTTACATTTTCTGATTTTAAACACTTATTGTTAATTAATTTTAATAGTAGAATTATCAGTTAAGTTTTAGATAACCTACACTGTAATAAAACAAAAACATTTGTGCAAAGTAAAATAGTTTTTCTTTATATTATTTGAAATCAATATGTAAAGTGTGTCATTTACCAACAGCGTAACAGCACACGGTATAGGCAGTCTTCGCTTTTACGTCAGATTAGGTACTGGCAACGGGACACATTTTTTCATACATTTCTATGTAAAATCGTGTAGTTACGTTCTCGGATATGTAAAAAACAACATTTTTAAAGAAACGAACTAGTTTTATTTCAAAATTGTATCTTTAAATAAAACGGTGCACCACAGTAATAAAATAACATGAATAATTAAGACAATTATGTTTGTTAGGCAAAAAAGTACTTTAAATACCCTGGTTAAATAAAAATATAAAATAATTAGCACGTCGACTGCAACATTTACAAGTCGGAAAAATTCTTTATTCTATAGTTTTGATACCTTAAATACCTACATATTTTATCAAAGATTGTTGAGCAAAAAATTAATTAAGGTACCCACTGAAATTACCACCGAGCCATTAAAAGTACCTAATTTTTAAGTGACGTTTTAATTTCTTTTTATACATATATAACATTTTTACAAGAACGTAAAACGAATCAAAATGTTGCCTGACGCAAAACGAAGCGACGTAAAACGAGGACTGTCCGTGTAACCAAATGTTTTTCACTATTTTAAAAATTTTATATAATATCATAAATAAGATCTTTGTTGTGTTTCTTTTCACTTAGAAATATAAAAGTCATTTATTAAACAATGTCGCCAATCTTTGTCTTAAAAATCTTTCTAGCTCCTACTTCTAAATTTATGTTGATTTTTGAATAAGCCGATTTTCGCTTTCTAATTTTTTTTTTAATCCTGGAAAAATATGTGTAGCTTTAAAGTTTTATTTTTGGTGGTAGATTTCTCAATATGAATAGCTGAAATTTATTTTATAATAGGTACATTTTGTAAAATTTCTCTCGAGCGAAATAACATGAGTATACGCGATGACCAATATGTTCTGGAGTCCGGAATCTGAAGTCCGTAGACCGTTAGTAGTCCACACTTATCATGCAGCGAGGATCATCTATACACTTCTTCCGTGAACCGGAGATAATATATTTACATTTAAAATGTTTTAACGTAGCTTCCACGCTTTAATATATTTTAACGGTATTATTTATACAAGCGGGGTATATAATCTTTATTTATAAAATTAACGTTTCATAAGTTTACAAGCAGTTGGTGATAAACTAATGTTATTAGCAGGTATGTACCACAGTACAGGTGCACTCAAGACGAAATATTTCTAGTTGATGTACGGTAGCCTCGGGTTGTGGTCTTTGGAGAGCTGACCGTAGGGTTGGTTTATTATGATTTATGTATGGTTTCCATATTCCTACAAATATTATGCCGTTTATACTTCAATATTTATTGTGGAATTCATGTTTCGCAATTTAGGCAGACGTAGTTTTATTTTTAGCTGAATTGCCGTTGCCGCCTGTCTGTCCATTACTCGGTACAATAACGTAATTAATACCTATTTCAGATCGATGAACAAAAAAAATGTTTAAAAAGTCTTACAAAATAATGTGCCGTTGATCACCTAAAAATGTTTTTTTTTATTACGTTCAATGTCATAATCATCATCCAATAAATTACTAGATTTCGTTTCTTTTGCGTCCACTAATTTAAAATTACTTTAGTAGGTAAATATATTTAAAAGTGCGTTTTTAATCGACAAACAAAAATAAAATAGGAATCGAAATGTTATTACTTAACAGTTAAGCAGAAGTGCGGCAAGTTTTAAATTTTAACATCGGCCAATCTCAATAAAAGCGCAATAATTTTGTTAGTTCCGTCGCACATCGGTCGGTGAAGTATTTAGAAAGTTAGCGGGGTAATTTACAAAACTAACTACTCGCAACCAAATTTTAAGAAGCGAGTATAAAATTCGGCAATAAATACGGAAAAGCAATTTAACTGTTGAAGAAACCACGAAGACTTTGTATCTTTGGAGCGATATAGTGCGGCAGTACCATCAATATTCAAGCAGGAGGTCGGCAGAGGGCATCAAATTTATGTGGCCATGTTTATAGACCCGCGGGACAAGTGTGGCCATTCCTTTCTTTAATTCCAACCCGGCTTTATGTCCTGCGCGGACGTGCCTCAGATAAAAAGAACAAACTGGGGCAGAAATGGTTTTCTATGCTCCTTCAATGGCATGCCCGAAACGCTCGCTTACAAATTGTGCGTTTTACTACACGAAATAAAGGAAACGGATATTTTCGAATTTCTGGCTAAAGGAAATCTTATTGTATCGTTTACAATTAATTTATGCATAAATTAGTTGTTTAAACTATTTACAGCGTAACTACTAACTAAAAACTGCGTTTACAGGTACTTGATGTTAGTTGTATATCTAAATTGATTGATATTCTAAGGAAAATATCTGGAAAAGGAAAAGGATATCTGAAAATATACCTATCAATTTTATTGTTAAAATATAAATTTGATGAACTTTCGCTGTTTGAAACGATTTGCCTACTATACATACATATAGATATTATATTTTCGTTTGTTTAATGTTGAGATAGGTGACCTATTTGATGTTTTTTTTAAATAAACTTAATCTAACAATATTATAATAACTGCACTTGACGAAACTATAAATAAATTCGGTAGGTAGATATCTAATAAATTCACATGATGTCTTGTATTGTGGATCTATTCGGACATTATGCAAATGAAATATGAAAACCTCACGTTATTTTGTACTTTCCTTATTAAGTTAACAATTGATGAGGAAAAACATGTTTTAAGTTGTTTTGAATCTAGGAGAAACCGCGGTTATAAGAACTAAGCTTAATAGTAAACGTAAATAAATCAATTTAGGGCGAGTTCTCAATTCTAGATTAAACACTTATCACATACAGTAGGGACAACGTTATGTCTTTAACGTGTTCGGCGTCTCAAAAAAACATCTAAAATGACACCTCACACGCCTATGCAAGGCATTTTCAATAATCATTATTGTTCGAGATATTGAAAGCGACGATGATGTTGATTTTCCAAAATGACCACTCGCCCAACTTTTTCTTCATTGGCAGATCACTAACAACAAGATCCAAATGATGAACCACGCTCGGCAAATGGACTATATTGTAAGCTCTCTTTATTAAAGATAGGCTATTCGTATTTTTTATGTTTATGGCTTTGCACTCGCCAATTAACCAGTCTATTTTGGGGATCGATTCTAAATCTTGTTCTCGCAGCGGTGAGTGTGCCTAACCGAAACTGTTAAGTTTAATTTTAATCGTGGTTTAAACCACACGTTATCCTTAGTTACTATTGCTGTTACCATGGAAACAAACAGTTTCCACGGACATTAAACTAGAATTTGAGAAACTCTATTTTATATGTGTAGGGCCGAAATTTTAGTATTGAAAACATTCCACTAAGGAAACGTTAATTGGTTTAAACGAAAATCTAACCACCTACTGAAATATTACCCTTTCTTTCGAATTCTACAAACCTTTAAATTTATATTGACGACAATCACCCGAACGATTTTATGACGTGGATCGTATATCTAATAATGAAGAAGATAACGAGCACCTGAATATTAAAAGAATTACGGATATTATGGACAGACGAATTTATGAATAAAAATGCCGAAAAAAAGAGGGTTTTTGACAATGGATTAAATTATGAACCGGTCAATTCGTTATTGATTAAACTCTAATTTTCTATCGGTAACGTATCTATTTTATCATAATAAATACAACACACAAATATATTTTAATAAAGATAATAAAAAGAAAGCGACAGTTTCGACTTTCTAAAAAAGAGCTTGTTTGAAAAATAAATAACTTTAAAATATTCATAGTATGTACAAAGTCTAATAAACGTTGTGCGAGGGACAATTTAAAATTCTAATCAACATTAAACTTTTCTGAAAACGCAAAAAATTTATAACATTCGTCTATCAGCGATGATATTGACATATTGAAAAGGGTTCTTGTGACACCATTGACCTCGTTTATACTGTCATTGCTTGTTTAATTATATACGTAGGATTACTTGTTGATCGGACCCGCATTCGTGAAGGATGTGTGCGTTTAGAAAACATCCCGCTATCGACCATCGGTTTTGTCAAAATAAATAAAGCTGCTGCAAGTTTGACTATATATTAAAGTGTATCGCATTACCACAAACGTTAAATTACATTTAGTGGTAGAGTAGACACATAAAATATAATAACAATAATTTGAAGCGGTATCGTTAAATGGACGGCGGGTATAAAGGCTCCCTTGTTTATGGTCAGCCGTAGATATTGCAGAAGCGACGCCGACGGTTTCAGCGGAGCGCTGACCACTCCGTCCGGCCCGGAATAACCCGAAACGCGTGCAATATCATGCCGAAATATTAAATATTTATGCGGAGATGAGGAAAGAAAACAAGATGAAATACGAGCATAAACAGAAAGTGCCTTAAATGAAGTTACTTTAAATATTCAGCTCCTGCGTGCATTTTGCACACCGATATGATGAATTGTTTGACGTAATTTTCATCTCGAATATTAGGAAAATCGGATTTACAGGATTTGGGCGATTTATAAATTGAAGAGTTTTCAGCTTAAAGAATTTCTTTATAATACCTATCTATAGATATCTATACGTTCAGTTATACTCTATATTTTATTATAAATGCGATGAAATAGTCTTTAACAGCCGGATTTAATTTAAGCAAACTCGTTCACGCTCATTTTCCAATTTATTTATATATAATACCTAACAATATTTTATTATCGTACTGGGCGTAAAATTCCACATCTTTTTCCTAACGTAATTGAATTTTTATAGGTAATTTTCAAATAAGCGAAATCGTTAAATTTGAAACGCTTTGTATAGGTGGGTACTCGTAAATCGTTTAATATATATAACCCTTAGATCAATTTTTTAATTTTGTTAAATTGTTGTCAGCTCCTTGCTATTAATTATATGATTTTTGATAAACACTTACATATATATATTTTTTTAATTTTAAATAATTATGGGCTTCATTATATAGGATGCTCTAAAAATTTTATCAAATAAAACTTGCAAAATTTAAAGATAACAATGTTTATTTAAAAGTGGTTTCTTTACCAGACTGTAATTTTAAAAGTAGATAACTACTTAATACATTTTAATAATAAAACGGGAAATATCTGCAGTGACAAAATTTTCTCTGTATTAATACGTTGCGACATATTTCGCGCCTGTCATGTAAGGATTGTCATTATTATTTGCCACTGCGAACATAGACTTTCCCAGATTTTTCTCATTTTTTCAGGATTGATTTAGATTGGAATAAAAAATAAAATGCCAAATTTGTATTGTTTTTCAACCATTGGTCGTGGCACGAGGGGTGTTTAAAATACCCCGCGCGTCAAAATCTACCCATTTTTAGATAATTATATTTCCGTTTCTACTACTGCTACAAAAAAATATCGGTTCTTAAAATAATTTTGGCGTATGAGGTATAACACAAGGAAAAAATTCATAAAAACATGAAAAATTAAAAAAAAAGTCATTTTCGACATTTTATTCCCACCAAATGAAAAGGAATACTTTACTTGTATTTTTTTTACGTTGCGGATGACGTTATAGTAGTACATAATAAAAATCAGACACATAGTGTTTAGTCCTTTTATGTTATCGCCTTTACAATGCTACTACCTCTTCCAAATTGCTCAAAAATTGAGTTTTCAGTATTTATTTTCATCAGGAGAGCATGGATTTTTTAATTTTTTTTCTATTGGAGATACGACAGGTCTATCAATGAAAAAAATTGAGATGGCACTTTGCCCGATTTCGGAGAAAAATTCTCAAATTTTCAATAAATTTATTGCCGTATTTTGCGTAACTACATTATTGCAAGTAAAAAGTATAGAAAAAAATTAGTTACAAACGCAATCGTAATATTATTCTTAATCAAAAACTCTTTCAAAAAACGTAATGTTGAAAAGTAAGTTTTATTAGTTTAGTATTGTTACGATTTTAACTAGACATATTTGCGACACAAACGTGTTTTGTGCCAAAATATAAATAAGTGAGCTATTAACATAACCAAAATCCGCCAAAATTACTCCCACGGAAAATCCTATTTTGGGGGTAGCATTTTAATCGGCCCTCGCGCCCACACCAACAGTTAAAAAACGCTACAAATTTAAAATTTAGTTTTTCAAATCACCATAATTGTGACCACCTTTTGTAAAAGTGATCGATTTGCAATGATTTGGCCCACGCACTAGAGGTTAATTTTATACTCGCCTAAATTTTTTTTTAGTGTCTCAAACCTATTTTCCATAAGAAAATTATTCGCGAATTAAGGGACGGGAAAATCGCTGAACTTTGCGTCGCGATTTCTTCATACCCTTGATTCTCGGATAATTTTAATGGAAAATAGGTTTTCGTCAAAAAAAAAATTACCCGGTAAAAAATCATCCTCTTGTGTATTAATATCCGATAAATAATTACATCGATAAATCTTAATTCGTTATTTTAATAATTAAAACAATTAGCAGCACTGAATCAAAGTTTAAAAATTAAGTAAGTATGTACCTAATCATTACACGTATGTGTCGGAGGTAGCTAATCTACGTATATTCGACAAAATTACAAATTGATAAGTATTCCTTAGCTACTTTGAATTCAAACAAATATTTATCAAACCTAGATGTAGGTAAAGATAGTGCATCATAGTAGCGTAAAGGCAGTACGAAGTAAATAGAACAGCGAATGAAGAAGATTCGTTCGGTAGATGGTAGCTGTAGTAGTGTTGATTTCCCAAGAGTTCCGACCACAATGCAACGCGCAGACGGCACACACTCCGCCAAAACTATTTGCAGTTTCCGGAAAATGAAGCGCACCACCAATTCCGACTTTATCGACGCACCAATACTTATTTCAAAATGAGTTTTTTCAGTAGCTTCCAATTTACACTTTAACCGAATTACACCCTCTTGAAAACAGTTTTATCGTCTCTTTTATTTAAATTACGGCCATTAAAAAAAATAAAAACCCCCACAACAAATAGGTTGCTTGTTTAATGACGATCGTTATCGTTCAAGTTGCATTTGCAAATAATATCTATGAAAGTTTAATTTTTAATGGACTGTTTTTATTATATATATACGAAACGATGACAAATTCGACGTCCGTGTCTTTGTTAAATATTAAATTGAAACCTGTTAGATTAGAGAAGTCGTAGATAATTTGTATAGAAGAAATCTTTTCCTTTTAAAACGATTCGGAATTATGTTCATCATCAGAAATATATGAGAATAATTTTTATTTTTTGCTTTTAAAATATAGATACTTATTAAATTGAATGTTAAGTACTTGATCTACTTTTTGAACGAAGCGGGCTACACATTGAATAAATTGGGTTATTTTAGAGACTATCCGTTTTCCTTGCTTTCGCAAATATGTATAGTAACTTTCTTGATCATTGATGCGCAGGTCGATCTTTTGGTGAAATTCGTCTTTTCGTGAAAAGTTAAGGATTTTCACGAAGTGCCGGCTAATAAAGATTCCTATACAACAAATGACGGCGTAACTTCCTGTGACGCAGGTGAACGATGTAAAAAATAACATATACGTTATTCAAGATAGATTCCAATGCACGTCATCAATAAAAAGTTACTAAATTGTATATTTGTTGTATTCAATTTAATGTTTTGAACGTGACATATTCTACCGATGATTTACCTGCACACATACGACATGGCAAAGACATTTATTAGTACTGTAAAAATAGGTTTTATTGATGACGAGTATTGGAATCTATCTTGAATAACATATAACTATAAGATTTCATCAAAAGACTAAACTTGAGTAGTGCATAAATCAGTTATTACATGGAATGCCGCCATTTAAAGTAAGTCATGTGCCCAGAGATAAGATGCTATTACATGCTTTAGGCAACAAATATCATCAAATATACCCCGTCCCTGCCCTGCATTGGAATATTTCTCTGTAACTCACGTCATTGTATGAAGTGACGCTGTATTAAATAATAGTCTAAGAGCTGGTGAACATTTTCACATCCGAGTTTATACCTCTTGAAATTTTGTAGGAAAGTAGTTTTTTTAAATCTGACTAAGGAATGGACCACCCGGTTAAGCAACTTCGGTTTCGAACTACCCCACAATCGTTTAAAATTGCAAAAAAAACGGGTGAGACATTGCCGTTTATACCTCTTGAAATTTTGAAGGAAGGTAGTTTTTTTAAGTCTGGCTAAGAAATTGACAGTCTGACTAAGCAACCCCGGTTTCGAACTACCCCACAATCGTTTAAAATTGCAAAAAAGGGATGTGAAATTGTAAGGGGAATTGTAGTGGGATTTCTATCTCATGAAATTTTATGTCTTTTTTTAAGTCTGCTTGAGGAATGAACCACTTGATTAGGTAAATAGGTCCGCGAACTACCCCTAATCGTTTAAAATTAAAATATATTCGAAATTTTCATTCGTACCTCTTGAAATTTTGTAGGAAAGTAGCTTTTATAAGTCTGGCTAAGTAATGCACAGTCTGGTTAAGCAACTCCCGTCACGAACTACCCCTTAGTCGTTTAAAGTTGCAAAAAAGGGGTGTGAAATTCTAATTTCTATCTCTTGAAATTTTGTAGAAAGGTAGATTTTTTTAAGTCTGGAAGAGAAATAAACCACCTGATTAGCTAACTACGTCCGCGAACATTTAAAATTAAAATATATTCGAAGTTTTCATTTGTACCTCTTGAAATTTTGTAGGAAGGTAGCTTTTGTAAGTCTGGCTAAGGAATTCACAGTCTGGTTAAGCAACTCCCGTCGCGAACTACCCCTTAGTCGTTTAAAGTTATAAAAAAGGGGTGTGAAATTCTAATTTCCATCTCTTGAAATTTTGTAGAAAGGTAGATTTTTAAGTCTGGAAGAGAAATAAACCACCTGATTAGCTAACTACGTCCGCGAACTACCCCTAATCATTTAAAATTAAAATATATTCGAAATTTTCATTTGTACCTCTTAAAGTTTATATCATCTGATACCTATTGAAGTATGAAAAAATAATTGCCAAACGGCCAGGCCGGTTTTAACCTAGTTACAGACAGTGTTAAAGTTGCATTTTGAAATAATGCATTAATTGCATTATACCTTTTGTCGTTTTTACAGCAGCTTGTTAATAATATTTAAAAGAAAAAAGTATCGTAAGCCAGACAAATCTGGCGGCCTTGGCGTCCAAAAAGAAAAACGGAAAAAAGTATTTTTACATTAGTGCGGCGGAGAGAGCATTATAAAGACGCGCGAGTGCGAGAGAGGCCTTATATCGGAATGCATATCGGCCCGTCATAAACATCACCATGCTTCCTGTAAAAATTTTCATAATAGGTGTGAAATAGAGATGATTTAAATTTCAAGAGGTATAAATGAAAATTTCGGATATATTTTAATTTTAAACGATTAGATGTAGTTCGCGGACGTATTTACCTAATCAGGTGGTTCATTCCTCAAGCAGACTTAAAAAAAGACTACTTTTCTATAAAATTTCATGAGATAGAAATCCCACTACAATTCCCCATTCCCTTTTTTTCAATTTTAAACGATTGTGGGGTAGTTCGAAACCGGGGTTGCTTAGCCAGACTGTCAATTTCTTAGCCAGACTTAAAAAAACTACCTTCCTTCAAAATTTCAAGAGGTATAAACGACAATGTCTCACCCCTTTTTTTGCAATTTTAAACGATTGTGGGGTAGTTCGAAACCGGGGTTGCTTAGCCAGACTGTCAATTTCTTAGCCAGACTTAAAAAAACTACCTTCCTTCAAAATTTCAAGAGGTATAAACGACAATGTCTCACCCCTTTTTTTGCAATTTTAAACGATTGTGGGGTAGTTCGAAACCGGGGTTGCTTAGCCAGACTGTCAATTTCTTAGCCAGACTTAAAAAAACTACCTTCCTTCAAAATTTCAAGAGGTATAAACGACAATGTCTCACCCCTTTTTTTGCAATTTTAAACGATTGTGGGGTAGTTCGAAACCGGGGTTGCTTAGCCAGACTGTCAATTTCTTAGCCAGACTTAAAAAAACTACCTTCCTTCAAAATTTCAAGAGGTATAAACGACAATGTCTCACCCCTTTTTTTTGCAATTTTAAACGATTGTGGGGTAGTTCGAAACCGGGGTTGCTTAGCCAGACTGTCAATATCTTAGCCAGACTTAAAAAAACTACCTTCCTTCAAAATTTCAAGAGGTATAAACGACAATGTCTCACCCCTTTTTTTGCAATTTTAAACGATTGTGGGGTAGTTCGAAACCGGAGTTGCTTAACCGGGTGGTTCATTCCCTAGCCAGACTTAAAAAAACTACCTTCCTACAAAATTTCAAGAGATATAAACTCGGATGTGAAAATGTTCACCAGCTCTTAGACTATAAGTCAAGTGGCGTAACTGTAACTTTCACACACATCTTTCTGTTTCATACGAAGTGACGCGGTCATTTGCTGGATTATAGGAATTTTTATTACACTAAAAGTCGACACTTCGTGAAAATCTCAGACTTTTCATGATGAGACGAGTTTCACCAGAAGACTGCGACAAATACAGGGTGCGGCAGAAAGAACTTCCCGATTTCGGAAGCTAATGAAAACCGAACCAAGCAAGATGCAATTTTTTTTTCATTTAATACCTGAGTGGTACCTACGCACACCTAATGCAGTAGTTTTAAATCAATGTATTTTAAAAATTACATCATTCAAGTGGCGGCCTCCATTATTCATACACTGATTGAACCTCTCCCCAGTAGTTTTCCATGACTCTGTGGGTCATTTCGGGCGAAATGACGCTTCCTTAAGAGCTTCCAAAGTTTTGGGATCGATCTGGGCTTTGCCTCCTTTCGCAACGACATCTGGTGGCCACCTAGGTATATCAACATCGCATCTAAACTTTGGAGGCTCGTGAAGAAGCGATAATCCGAGAAATTGCCGCCATTCCAGAACTACCGGGAGAAGTTCAATCATTGTAAATGTATCTTGATTGGTTTCGTTTTTATTAGGTTCCCAAATCGGGGAGTTCTTTTTGCCACACCCTGTACTTATACCTAATATGTAGTACTTGTTTTGTGATACAAGATATACAGAAACCAAATCATTAGGAACGCTGGGGATTACTTTGGGGGATAGACTTAAATATACTAGCATAGATGCAATTAACAGTTTACTTGTAAAAATAATTTTTTACTTGAGAAACATTGTTTTCGGGACGAATAGAAGTTTTGTTTCATTATATTTATCGCAAACTTGATCCGGGAACACCCTGTATTCAATCATGAAATTAAGATGTTAATATTAGGGAATATTTGTTTGATTGAACTTGCTATGAAAACATTTTTAGTGAATAATATTAATGCTTTTATCTATCATAACACTTGTTTTATTTTTTTTTAAATGTTATTTATTTATATTATTGCGTTGTTGCATGGTTTAAAATTAATCGATAAATATTGATTATTCGGAATACGTAAATAAAATTCAGCTACTACGTTGGAATAACGTTGAACGTCTTGATAAATATAATTCGCAATGAATAACCTACGCATTCATCAATTATGAGTAGTTAGGTAATTAGAAATGAAATATTGTGGGTAGATTTAATAATTCTTTTCGATTTTTAATCATTTTTCGCACGTTATTATCGATTTCGCAGTTTTTAGTTCGGTAGGTCGAGTAAGTTGCCTCTTACATTATGCATTACAGGATATCAACCATCCGTTCAGTGATAAATCAACTAACGCCTAATTTTATTAGTATCCGACATGAAACCTATAATTTCCAGTCAAAAGAGTCAGAAAGCTATCATTTATATATTTTAATAATAAGCTGCCGATAGATATTCTAATTCAGTAAGCTATAATTTTTATTTCAAGACAAAAATTAAAACGTTTCATGTTTTCAATCGCGCACTACTTAAATTATGAATCGATGGCATGTCAATTTGACATGTAAATACACGAATTACGGAGTCTTCTCTTAAATTCTTAATCAGCAACGTATGTTTTGAAGTAGAAGACGTGCACTGGCATTCCAACGTCACGAATCTTGAACCGGGTACTTTGAAAAATATCGTGCAAGCAATTGACCATCTTTTCAATGACAGTTGATTGATGCTCGTTTGCTCTACTGTCGTGAAAAGCGCTACAGAGACGATTTGTGGGGTTTTTTGCATAATAATATTGATGTGGCTTATACGTGTATTTAATAATTAATACCTAGCTTATTTTTTTAAGTTGATCATATGATTTATAATTATTCTTGAAACTGTATTTTAATACATATAGGCCAATCGTTATATTCGTTTTAAATGAAGAGTATCTGCCAATAATTATTATTTTGATTACGATATAGGTTTCAAATTTATAAAGAAATTTATTAAAATTGAAAGTTACGCGGATTACGAGTTTACCTCATACACTATTAAATATATAGGGCAAACAAACAAAATTCAATCTCGCAATCGGTAAGTTCCAGATCGTATTACGAAAGAAAAGCAATGTGCTGTGATATATCACGAACAAGCTAAATTACCTTGAACTGGTATACTATTAACATCTATCTACAAACACGTAAAAAAAATGATAAAATACCTCAATACAATTTATCGGTACCTAACTGTTTTAAAAAATATTTCCATTAATAATAAATTATTGTTAATGTAGACGTAATATGAGGTTTGACGTAAAAGGAAAATATGGCTACAATATTTTGTCTTTTTTTTTAATCTAAACTTATAAACGGAAATGTTCGAATTAAGTCTCTTTTTGTAACTTTTTTTTTGTTTAATTTGCCTCGGCGATAACAGCACACCCATTACCTTTATTCACTTTGTTGTCACAAAGAGAAAAACCTATACCGACCCCCTTTAGCCTGAATGCACCCTTTCCCAGGAGGAAGGGGCGAAACCTCGAGGGACCGCATTGATGCTCATTTCTGGCAGCTGTAATCGTTTCTGGATCACTGTTATTCCTATTCATAGGTAACGCGCTTTTCTAGATTCGATTACGGTTTAGAGTTTACGAGATTTTTTCGTGTCATCTGGTGCCTTTTCGGCACCAGATTCTTCGCGTTTATTACGAAACATGAAATATTCCGTTTAATACATTCGTTGTTGAATAAGCAAGCACACTAAAATCCGTATAAAGTGTCCGCAGAAGCTGCGAAATCGACCCTCATGATGAAATGAGGGATGCAAATAAGCAATTTCACAGCAAATCTCGTATTCATACACTTAATCATGGTCCAGTCAACTGATTACCATTGTAAATTACTCCTATGTCATGGTGGCGCCGCTGAAAATCATTCGTCAAAATTTGCATGCGCGAGTATATTTTGTTTAGAAATTTATGCAAACGCTAAATTGTAATTTAACTTATAGGTGTGTAGTACAAAAAAAATACTGGTAAATAATGAAAACGTTGTAAGTCGGATTAGCGAAATTAAGTCGTCGTTAGAATCCGAGAGATTAATTTCGTCGAGTTATTCTTTAGAGCCCTCGTTACATACATTACGGCCCTTAAATAGCAACAACGACGAATTAAACACCAGTTGTTATTCATGCGCAACTTTAATTCTATTACATTCTTCCGGCAGACCGGAGAATTTTGATTAAGCGACACTTAGTAGATATTTATCCTTTTAGTAATAGTAAGTGGTTTTTGAAGCGACCTAAACATAATCCTCCTTCGGATTATCTATAATAACACTCCGAAAATTCTTTTCTCTAGGATGACGCGAACGTATCCATCGAAGGGGTCCGCATCAAACATAGTACATAAAACGCAAATTTATCCTACTTAGGTGGCAGGACGAATCCGCAAAAACAGGGGCAACTTAGCTGTTGCATATTATAAGAATAAGGGTAAGACTAGCGCGTGCGTGCACTTAGAAGGGCCAAATAGGGCTAGGGCTGCAGATCCTTGCCAATCTGTGCCGAGAATGGCGCGATTGTAGTTACGTCATTGTTAGAACCCGCCCTATTTATTATTCATGGCGCTGGGCCGCGGGGGTGGCTCGATTCTGTGGGGGCAGCAGCCGTCGGTCTAACTCTTCAGCATTGTTTCGTCAATTTTGCCGTTTATTTAAACATTCGGGCATCAGAGAAACAATAATTTGCCGACTGCAAAGTAAAAATGGTGCAGTTTCTCAAGCTTTTACTATCTATGTACTATCATAGTAGTACTTATTCAGTCAAAGGGAATAACTTTTAATCTACTAAAACAATAAATACATTTTTATTTACTACGTATACTTATTATGAAAATATTTATCCTATGATACTAAGATAGGTACCTAAGTAAGTAATTACTTTCTTTTTAACTTCATGCAAGGACTTATAAAGCTGATTTGTTTTAAACTATTCAGAGTAGACTCGCGTCTTATCTTGCCTCCTTTTACGAAACTAAACAACTATTTTATGCGACAATAGTAAAACTATAAAAAAAAGTTAAAATGAAAACATACCTATCCGTATGTTTTGTATGTTGGTGTGGTTTTCATTTTGACTGTTTTTCAACGATTTTATCTATACCATTACCATCGTAACTATTGGGGGTTACGAGGAGGTAAGAGGCCGTAAACAGGCGAAACTATAATAGGAATCTAAAATTTGATTTAATTCCCCGACTTTTTAATTTTTTCTTTGTTAGTAAAATAACTACAACAATTTCATTAAGGTATTGTAATAGTCATTAAAAAAAAGGAAGAAATTTAGAACAAGGAGAATTAAAAGAATGCCACTAAAAAAATATTTTTTAAGTAAAGAGGTGGCAAAATAAAAAGTTAATCGATCAAATTTTGTCTCCTTGTCAGCCTAAACTGTTTAAAAATTGTTGCGACAATCAAAACTTTGAATTTCGTTTTTTATCCGTAAACGAATGCGTCGAAAAGGTAAAATGTCTCAAAATAAGAGAAATTAAAAATAAACAAAAAGCACTTAAAAAAATAAAATCCTGAAATATATATTTTTTAATACTTACGTAAAATGCAAACTAATATTACTGCCGCTGGGACTGCCACTTGTCTGTAACATACTATAAGAAGAAACTGTAAACTTCTAAATTTTTCTTTGTATTTCCTACCTTTTTCTCGTCATATTTAATACATTATATTTAATAAAATAATTGCTTTTTATATCGATATAGAAAATTAAAACAGATTTTTAAGTTGAATAATTAAATTTGTTTCGGAAAGCAGTAAGGGTAGGTACTTTTAACATTTTAGAGTGCAGGATATTATTAGGTTTCTATAAATATTATTATTTGATGTTTTTCTGAATTTTTGATAAACGCATAGGTACCTAATTATTTACGTTTTTTTGTACATCAATTTGATTGTTTTGTAGGTACATGACGTGTAAATAAAATTAGGTAGATAAGTAAACAAAAGCTTAATTTTATCGTTTTTTTTGATATAGATACCTATCTAATACGTTAATACGTTAATAAAATTATTTAATATTTCTTGATGTTTAATTGATTATTCGACAGTTAATTTTTTAATAAAATGTTTAAATTACAGACTTGCAAAAATAATGAATTGTTTCAAAATATTTATGTATATAAATATACATAAAATTAATGGGCGCCATTTTTTAAATGAACATGAATTTACCGATGTTTAAATCAATTTAAGAAAATGAGGGATATATTAACTTATCGTTAGTGAAGGCTCGATCACATTGACAATATCTACATATCCGAATTATTTAGATTTATAAAATTACCCTCTTAATATAAGTAGGTAATTGCCGGTCATTTTCGTTTTTTTTTTGGTTTTTGTTATTTTGTTTAACGTCAGCATAGTTTAAAATTGACGTTGGTTAAATCGTCTTGTCGGCATCGGCGAATTTGACTTAGTTAGACGATCGAAACGAACGTTCGAGGAACCTAGGAAAAGGTCGCGTTTTAGTGAAGATGTTATACGGGCAGCGACGTTAATTTAACCAACTCTATACTAATAACAACTCCAACAAAACTAAATAACAGAGTTCATGGTAGAAGCGAAACATTTCGTAACAAGTTCCATTGTGGGGTGCGTTAGGGGAATACCCGTTATTACAAGCCCCGCATAATCTATAGGGCCTGTCGGAAGGGTTGCAGCTCGCCGTTATGATTGCCACCGTTAATATTTAATCGAGTAATTAATGCAAGAAATTACCTATTATGTGTATGATTCGGGCCGCTGTAGTAATTGTGAAATACGACTGCTCGATTCCACAGAGTAATGCTTCCAGTTTTCCGCGAGCAAGATTTTCGTTGGTTCGTCGCTTAAAAAATGCGTCTAATCGCCTATTTTCGTGTCGGTGGCGGTTTTGCCTTCTTTACGAGTTATTAAGTAATTTCGAATTGGCGTTAAATAACGTGCAAAAATTTTCTTCAATTTGTCTGGAATTTTTCCATTTCCGTTTGCGAGCTCTCCTCGTCCTTCCTTCGCAGTACACGTTAATGTTATCTTGCTCGCACTAATGCACTCTAAAACACGGGGGTAGATTATTACTTAAAACTCTGGAGGGTGAAATGTAAAGAAACTTGCTAATAAATATTTAGAGGGGCATAAGCTCCGCTTAAAATTTAGAAGAGTTTCAAATTTATAACGCTAAATTTCTTGCAAACTTTAGTTCTCGTAATATTGTGTACATTTAATAATTCACAGTTTTAGTTCTTTGTAGCTGTTTTTTGTTGTTACCTTTGCGTGTTTAGCCACAAACTTGGAAAGCTCGATTCTAGACGGTCGGTAGCGTCTCGGTTCTAAGAATTGAAACGACACGTTGAACTTTTAGATTCTAATAGTCGAATTACGATACGACGAAAACTTTAATCGAGGGACTAGTTTAATTTTTTTTTATAACGATAATAAAAATCGCAGTTTCGATCACAGAGTTGACCTATTTTAACAAATACATCCAGGATCACGCATGTAAATACGTCAGAGCGAGCTTTAAGCTTTGTGAAAGCCCCATCCAAATACTCGAGAGCAAAGCTCATAAGCCGAGAGGCTTATCCACCCGAAAGCTAATCATAATCAGGCTGTAATTAGTGCTGTTTCATCTACTAAGTTAACTGAAATAAAGGGGATGTATTTTCTACAAGTAATTAGAAAGCTTTTTCTTTCGGTTTGATTTAGTCGAACGTATAAGAGAACCGCCACGTCGGCGTCGGCGTCGTCTGACCGCACGAAATTAATGTTGTTCGCTCGGTTTCTACAATATATAGATTAATGTGGAGGTTATCGTCGTTGGTGTTGTTAGCAACCTTGCAAATGTTATCGTCCTTCACTTCAACATCATCATCATTATCCCCTGTTACGCTTATATTACGTCGTCCGCTTATAGTATTTTCCATATTAAGAGCGCTCTTGTGGCTTGGGCTTAATTGAACTTTACATCTACTTACTTTCAATTAGTACCTCAAATTATTTGAAATGCTGATTACTTCTTTACCCAAAGTAAGTTCGAAATTAACACTTATTCCGAGCAATTATTTAGGGCTTTGTAAAATTATAGTGACTGTAGTGCATGTTGTTAAATATTGTCAAAGCACGATATTTTTCTGATCTTTAATCGTTTAAATTTAATACATCGGGAATCCTTTAGTTGAAATTATGAAAACTGGGTAGATTTTGTTACAATTGCCTATAGGTACTAACGGTTAATTGCACCACGGTTACTTTTGGAAAATATTTCGTAATATAATAAATATAAAAATAAATAAATTAATAAATAAATATTAAATAAATTAAGTATAAATTAATAAATTAAGTAAATAAATATTTCGCGTAAAATATTTTTATAAAAAAAAATTGGGGTCTGTGTTTTTGAGGTTTAATTCAGGAGGTTGAAACAAATCCACATTTAAGACTGGAGCACTTTCCGATTATCCTACGTTATCAACTTATTGATAAAAATGTAAGTACAGTAGACTTTCAATTGTTTTCGATAATTATAGGCTTGTCGATCGCCGATAAATGAAATCGTTGATAAAGCGCAAAAAGCACATTTCGTCATGCTTAAAAATGATAAATTCCATATTCTAATCATGCAAGATTTTTATAATGTAAAATTATAAGTATATTTACCTGGAAACAAGTACCTAGCCTATGTTTCCTATTCATATGTTGCTTTCTATCTCATATACTTTATAACATATCATAATAAACACCATGTATCAAAATAAAAGTGTTTTACCATATTATTATATACGTATAAGTTCATATAAGAAAATGAAGCTGAATTACCAAAATTAGAGTATTTTTAGTCAAAACTATAAATGTTACTATGTTCCCACGTCGTTATGGGCACTTTCCCCTTTTTTATGTGTCTTTCGCGTTAATAATTCACCAAAACCATCGATCATACATTTGAGTCTGACCAATTGACTCTGCCACGACTAACGAAAAAAAACCCTTGCACGTGTTAAGAATAAAGTAGTCCTAACAAAATGCCAAAAATGTTGATGAAACCTTTCTAGAATAAAGGTTCTAAAATAAAAAATCGCAATAACTACGTTAGTAGGATTTATTTGAATTTTCATCAATTTTTAGGATCAAAAACCCGCCTTATGGGCCCTCGTCCTTAATTTTTTGGAGAATTGAAGTATGCAAAAATAATAAGAAACTATTTTAGCTTTATTTTAGCCCACCAGCTGTCACACACCTTTTTTATTATTTAAGTTAATTTTGGTTTTCCGTGTCACTATGATATTTAACTTGTAAAAGATTATTTTCTGAAACTGCAACTACTGCAGATCTCAGAAAATTACATTAATAGGGTAGCCAAAACACATTACTTTTTATTTTTGACCTTATTTTTTATTTAAATATCTGGAATATCTATCGATACTCTGCATCTCGTTTATGTATGATTTTCACGGATACGGTTTATTTTATCGAAATTAAACTAGAGTACCTTATTTGCTCTTAAATGTTCGGAGAATCCGAAAATGATATTAAAAATTTAAAATCTTTTGAGGTTAGAAAGGTTAAGGCTAGTACACCTTTGGCTCGTCTGAGACGATATCAAAAAACCTGTTACGTCATTTTAAAAACCTTTATTTATTACGTAGGTATACCAAAAATTATTAAATTCTAACGAAAAATAAAAATGTTATTTTTATTTTTCAACTTTGGGAGTGAATATCTCAACAGGAGAAACATTTATACGAGCCGAGGCATTATTTTTACGTGATTTATATACGCTCCCGAGAGATTCGTTACCATTTCTTGGACACCACCCTTTATGTGGGTCCGCAGAAAATGGTCCATTTAATTTTGAAAAATGTTTTTTTTCGGTTTTTCGAAAATCGACGTAAGAAGCTGAAATTCAAACTTTATTTTTTCCAAGTAGGCGATAACGTTGATTTTCTAAAAAGAAATAGTTTAGGTAGTTCAAGTTTCTACGTCTTTTGTATGCTTATCTTATGATGTAAATTCCAAAAGGATTTAAGATGTAACTTTTTATTTAAAAATTGGTCGATTTCACATTGAATAGCCTTAAATTAAAAATGTGTCTATTACCGAATAATAATAACTTGAAAAATATTATTTCAAAAATAAATTGATAAACCACGTTTTACGATGGTCGTGTGATGTCGACGAATTTTACAATGTATATTCCTACATATTTTAAATTTAAAATACATTATAAAATTATAAGGTAAATTTATAGAAAGTTTTATTTTAATATGTATGTAGATAGCCTTGTATATCAATAGACTCAGACGGCACATGTTTACTCGAAAACATCCACACGTGCAGATAACGCTCACGTCTAACCACAAGGCCGACCAAAGACGTGCTTTGTTCGTAACTGCAGGTGTCGATTAGCGATTAGAATAAATTATTTTATATATTATATTATTAGTATGTACTTTATTCGACGTAGTCGCGGATAGACATATTTTTGTGACCCTATTTTGTGCTTGTTTGTTTTGACTTTCCCTTATAACTTTTATAGAGTGAATTAACAATAATAAGCGATAAGGTATGTTGCTCTTCATATACATCTTGTCGATGTTATTTATATTTAATTAAAGTAACAAGGGTGTAATTTTTAAATTATATAAGTTAAGAATTTTAATATTTCAACGGTAACTATATATACATTTTATTAAGTTCGAAGTTTTCGATTAAGTAGAATGACTTTGAAATGCAATAAGATTTTAAGCTGTTATTTAACAATAAGGAAAGATCGGCTAAATCAAATAGTTTTCAATTCTTTGTTAATAATAATTGATTTTTAAGAAAAGATGCTGAATACAGGAGTGAATATAAAAGTTAATCATTCATTTGTATGTACTAGCCTATTATTTTCTGTTATGTATTTCATTTTACATTTCGATACGAAGCAGATAGGTATAATACTTTCTACCTGCCTACGTCGATAATAATATAAAGCAACGTACGACCTACACGTGTTTGATAAGAGTTTGTAAAACGGAAATAAGGTTTGATTTTTATTTATTTATTAAAGAAAAATAATTATTTATTAAGTTTTAATATTTTTTTTCTTTTCAGCCAAGTGCATTTACGCGTGCCAGTGCAGGAGTGTTGTTGCGTTATCCTTCATTGACTGGAACTCTTTGACTCTCGACTCTTTGGTTAGGTACTTAATCGGCAGTGATGCGGTATGTAGATATTTAAATTTTGTTTTAATTCCAGGCCGCCTTTCGTGTATGTGTACAAATTTATTTTATTTATTTTTAATTATGTATTAGGTACCTATTTTGAACTATTAATAAGAAATTCAGATCAAATATGAAATACTTATAGTTTTCAATGCTTTTTTATTATTAATGATAATTGATCTGTTGCTAATTTTTGAAATTACTTAATGCAAAAGGGAATATCCAAATTAATTATCGATTTTTCTATTTAATTCTACAAATTTCCTGTTACACATTCAATTTGATATTTGCACTTACCTGCCTGCAATGATAGTAACATAAAATAATGTAATTCATTTCTTTGTTAAACATTTTTAAAATAAAATTCAAGCTTGATTTTTATGTAGGTAGGTACCTAATAAATTATTATATTTATTAATTTCCATTAAATCTTTTAGATGCACAATACGCGTATCAATGCGGGTGCGTTAGTGCGAGTGTTATCCACTACTGACTGGAAAGGACGCTCAGAATTCTTACGACGTTCACAATCCTCACGACGCTCAGGACCCCCAGGACCTTCAGGATTCTCAGGACAGCCGATTGGCGATCATAAGGTATTTCATAAATGTTTAATTTTTAAATTTAAATTTATCCGAAGTTGAAATTGTTGAAAAATACCGAAACGCCCATAGGTACATACATAATATAGGGCCTTGAAAATTACGAAACAAATTAGGAATTTTTTTTTAAACAGCCTTATATTAGTTTGCGGATCGTGCGAAATCGTAAAGCTTTATCGTTATATGTAGCTATGTACTTAAATTAAAAATCCAAAGCTTTAATTATGCAAGTTGTTCTTGGTAATAAAGTTAATAAACTTCACGGGCGTATGCACCTTCTCAAATGGTAGGCAGGTACTTCGTTCTAGCAAAAATGCTACCTAAGATAAGATATTTGCTTATCTCGATCCATTTTATTATCTCCAAATTATACGACGTTTCTTTTGGAATACCCTGTTTCAAACTAATTTGGTTTTCACTAAGGTTTAAACTAATCAGTATTTTATCTTGTTAAGGGACATCTGAAATAAAAATAATGTTCGCCTTATTTTATGTTTAAACACTAAGGCCCGGTTGCATAAAACGTAGATTAATTGATTACATGGTTAACTTTCAAGTGGGAAAGTTATTGTATCAGTTTTTTAGAACAAAAATTAATAGAAGTTATTCATTCCCGCTATAAATAAACAAGACTCGCACCATATCACGCTCTATAACCATTTTAGTTTGAGTATTACTTTTATGACGTCTTGCGTCTTTGTCCTTTGTCTGATTTTTATTTTTGTCCACTTATCTTAACGATATTTTTAACATTTTCCGTTTCGTGTACCTTTACGTTACTCTTAAATTTTGTTTGTTTCTTGCTTTCAGTGTACAGAATAGTACATAAGTTGACACTGGAGGAATGTATTATTTTAATCAAATAATTTTGTTTTTAACTCCTGTTCTATTTTACTTCTTAGGATGCCTTTTTATTATCAAAAGCAGCCCGACCCAATTTTATTCTTCTCTTTACTTCTTGTGCCTATCCGTCTGCGTGGATAGTAATATATCGACGCAGTTTTTTCAGAAGGACGTAACCCACAAAAAGTAAATTTTACAGGGGAGCACATTTTGTGTCGACGTGTAGCTATAAGAAGATACATTTCGCGGAAATACAAATCGATTTTTCCGATGGAAAAAATCGAAATATTGTTACTACATAGATTTTAACAGATGATGCCTTTGCTTTAAATGCATAAAATAGTCAGAATAACGCATTTTCACAAAAAGTGTGGGTTACGCCCTTTTGACAAAACGCCATCGATATTACCCTTAGTAACTATAATTTACAAGAGATAAATACATAAGTAAAACAACAAATTATTGTCCTAATTTATTTATCTAATAAATTATCATTGTCATGTTGGCGCTATTTTCACATTATTCAAGTATCTTTTTTAAAATGCAATTTCTTTTATTTTGTATCAGTATCTACCTACTATTCTATTATGTTATAATATTGTTTAAATGTTTTAAAGAAATTACTGCTACTACTAAATATCTATGTATTTTACCTAATAATATTGATCGGTACAACGTTGAAATGTCAATATGTAAATTTCTCCAAGAGGCTACTATGAAATTATTGTCTTTATCAAGAGATGACGGTGATAGAGTAAGTGAATGAGGTTCGCGGCAAGTAGAGATGTGGAGGTCGAACAGTCTGAAGATTTGTGTGCCAGTCAAGTGTGCTGACGCGGGGTCGAAGAGCTGAATTATACAGAGCCTTGCATACTGCATGAGCACCTAAACGCGCCGGTTAACTCAGCTCACCTCTGGACCGATCACTTACCGTCTCAGTTTCCTTTACTACAAACAAAATTCTTACTAACTTGCTAAAGTAATTTCAAATTCGACTAAACGCTTTTCGACCGATCGCGGGTCTTTCTAATAGTTTCAATTTTGAACCACTTGCCACGTAGTAATAGGGAAAGGGAGGGCGCTTTTATTCGTCGATTTTTAAATATAAACGAGTTAAACGAGTCGTCCGCCGAGTTCGTAATATTCTCGCCCTTAAAATAATGCAAGTTTTATCAAATTCACTCGTTACGGGTTTTTGAAATGAAAATTTAATGAGCAGCTTGATTTTGACCACTGCCGGTCAACAGGATGCGTTCACGTCCGTAAGTCTGTTGCTCTTGCTTTAGCACTCAGACCTCCAGTGATTACTTTTGAATTATATATGACACAAGACTTAGACGTGATCATACAGCAGCCAATACTAAGTGCAAATCGAAACGTCCTACATATTTTCTGCAGTTACGGTGTATTGTATGAGCTTTCGCTAGGGAACCGATTTCGAACGGCAAGTGGACATCGCGTAACTGTTTTTCTTTTTCTTGAAAGGCTGAAAACTCAAAAGTAAACTACTTTAAGATAATTACAGCACTGATTGGCAGTAGATGTATTTCTAAAGTCCCTCAGGAACTCGCTGTCCTAGCAACTGTCACGGCCGGGCCCCTCGTTAGTTACTTCCCGATGAAACTTCCAAGTTTGAGTTGTTGCTAATAGTTCTTTGGATTTATTTCTAACAAATGTACTTTGGCGTTACGATTTTGATCGCAACAAAAGGAATAGTTTGAGAATATGGGCATAATTTCGCATTTAATATAAGTATTAACCAATTTATTGTGAAGTTTATCTTTTAAATATTCCCGTTACTCAAAATTAATGTGGATAATTCCATAATTTCGTTAATAATTTACTGCATTATAAGAAATCGTTATGTATTCGAAACACTCTGCTACTTGCATTGTAAGCCTCCCTGTTGGGACAACAGCAACGAGATCCGGAGCAAAAAAGTTCCGGATCCGATTAACCGTAAATGGACATGCGATTGTCTGCTGTCACCGACTGCTTCTGATCTGTCACGCCGCTAATGTAACCCCCCTCAAATAGATAAGATTTGAATCGAATGTATTCGGATGCCGTTTTAAAATACGTTTGTGACAGTAGGTAGCTGTTTTTGGTAGCATTTTATGGGGGGTTGCCAGTTTCAATAAGATTTTTTTTATCAGATTGTTTAATCATTTTCGTGATTTGTTTTCGATAAAATACTATTAGGTATTACTGCACCTACATACCTATATGAAAACAAGGTAATGGTAATACTACAAATTTGATTTTCTTCTACCAAAGTGATACAGATAAATTATTTTATAATGGGTATTTTAAAAGTAGATATTGCTTCGATATGGGAATCGTTTAAATACACAAACATTTTTATTTACCTAAGTACGTTTATTTTTCTATAATACAATTATTCACCTTCCCACCTCTCTGGGCCTATTTCTTATTTACAGTAAAACTTCGTTATAACGTTCCCGTTTATAGCGCTATCCCGCATACAAAACAATTTTTTCATGATCTCCATCCCAAATTGTAATTTATCATATAAAGTAAACAGCAGAAAACGCCCTAAATACCTCTTATAATGTTCAAAAAAATGTTAGAGCAGTTAATTTTCTAATAATAATTATGAAAATTGGAAAGATAAGTGAAAATAAGTGAACAAAATTCCACCATTGAAAAGTTAAGTCCTCTTTGCGATGATTTTTTGACTTTAAGCGAAAAACTAAGTCTTCAAAATGTAGTGGATGAAATAAGCTTACTTAACTGTGAAATGTAACAAGAAGATAATGACGATGAAAGTGCTGCTCTTGACTCCATCTCGTCGAGAACGTAATTATTTAACACCTTTGGAACTCTGCAGAATTACTTTTCGTCACTTTCTTATGTACCATTCTACATTTTTCAAAACATTAATAAGCTGAAAATCCCATCGTTAACCTTCCAGAATCTTCAGCAAATGAATATTGGCGATTACTTAAGATATATATTATAGATTTAAAGATTAATACATTTTTGTTATTATTCATACTACCCTTTAAAGGGATTGCGTACCTATGTACCTATCTATATCTATAATTTTTAAATATCTGCAATTGTGTAATCTGTATATTTTAATAGAAATTACTAAAAGAGTTACCTACTTAAAATCACAAAAATAGTCGAAACTATTAGCTTTTTAAATTATTTTAACCGCCGAAACTCCTGACGATACGTCATAAAATTTTTATTGTTCTGTGGAAATTATTAAAAGAAAAAAAGTGCATAAGTATCCAATAGTGATATTTAAAACACAATATTTCTGCAATAAAATTCGCCAAGTAGACGTAAAAATGATCCTTCATCCTATGAGTACCTATATAGAATTTAGTTCTTTTTGCCTTGTAATGGTATGCCACTTAAAGGTCTTCAAATTTCTTCCTCGAATTATTTCAATGTTTCATACAACTATAAGCTTTTTTGAATGAGAAAAAGCCGAAATATGTATCGATTTTATTGTCTAACGTCACGATCTAAATGAAAATTTTCCGATTCTGTATAATATGATTTTCTTCTGTTGCATACTCTATACCTATACAATATGCAGGTAAGTTGGTATCTACATAAACAAAAATCAAAGAAATGTAATTTAAGTTTAACCCATTCGACACAGGTGACTCATCACAGGTACCTATTACGTAAAGAAATTGAGATAATTGAGGTGTTCAAAAAGCTATAATTGCTAACAACATTGGAAAAAGTGTGCAAACATTAAATTTTTGTTTTTATATAAACAATTTATTAACCATTATAGGCCAATATATAAACAGATACGTTATATCATGAAATTGATGAGAATGAGGAGTTGCATTCACTTTTAAAGATGTCGAAATTATAGCAAAGTGATAACATACCATTTGAAGTTTAATTCATCCCAGATTTTTTAATAAAACAAATGTTCCCATAAAAAAACTGTAGATATCGCCAATAGAACGTCGAAATAATGCAGATTTAAAATTTAAATATTAGGTATAATCATTTTTATAAACCATTTAATTGAGTAAATCGTAGGCAGTTGATTTTATCACGTACGTTTTTCAAATAATAATGAAAAGCACGTTAACAATTAGCAATAAATAAACGATCAAAAAAAAATTGGATAGGTAGTATTCGTTCTCATTTCGCATCCATTGGTAATTAATGCGTAAATAAAAAGGGCCGTTTTCATACCCGCGCTGTTTCTCTTTAATAAATGAAATCCTCAATATCAACAGGTAATATTGCATATCTTACAATTTTTCGACAGGCCGAGTTGCGTTAAAGCGCGCACCTAAATACATCTTGCAATTAGAAATTTATAGTTCAATTAAAAAAGTTGTAATTGACGTTTGAAGGGGGAAGAATTTTATTTGGGCTGTTTTTTTTCTGGTATGAGCCGAATCTAATTAATTTCACCCTCAAAAGAAAAAGCGTTTTAAAAAATGTTCTAAAGAGCTTAATCAAATTTGAAACACGTTGAACAACCGGCAATTTATAAAGTAATATTTCTTTGCTCATTTGAAATTCATGTCTAGGAACAACTTAACCAGTAAATTAAGAAATTAACGTATTCCCACTTGCATGGTTTATTGTGGCTTTACTTATTCAAGCTGTGGCTCAACCGGGAGGAATCATGCATTCTAAATTACCGGCAGTTCGTGAAATGTCATGTCGCTTCTTTTTATTCCGCCGCTCGTGACTTTCGCCTAGCTTTACTTTTCGGTTCGGTTGTGTTAATGTCGGGAAAATAAAGTTACTTTTAATTGGAAATTTAACGATATTTTATTAAGGACGAATTTTTATTTGGAAACGTTAAATTTAGGGTAATTTCACAACGCGATAACAAAATTATATCTACATTTTATGAAATTATAAATTGTCCATAATGGAAGAGGGCATTTGAATTTTAATTAAAAAAAAAAGTTAAATGTTACAATCTAATATAAAAATAAGTTAAATATGTGGGTCCGCAAATCTACCGTTTTTTTCTCATTCAATAGCTTTTAATTAATTTAATTAATTTCGTTTGGTTTTTAAACAATTTGGAGCCACAAAACGTATTAATTATCAAAGAAGGTGTTCGAAATGCTCTTCTTCTATATATCAATACGGAATTTACATCTTCTCAGGACGGAACCCCGCACCCTTTCAAACAAAGCGAAGTCTTACTCGAATTGTTTTAACAAAAAACGGAATTTCTAATCTATTAAAATACTTTATTACGTAGGTACTTACACTTATGTTAGCAGCAATAATATCTCTATACTTACATTGAATAAAAGCGGATATTTTACGTAAACGTTGATGGTTTGATCCACGAGTCGAAAATGCGAGTATCTTAAGTACACTACCTATAGGTTGTTTATCCTATGTTTAGGATTATGTCATACACACTTGATTAAATATTTTCGACGTGTTGATGTTTATTCTTTTATTTAATTTACATTTATTTTATTTACGTCTTCAAATGCGCGAGATAATGTACCGAAATCGTTCTAATCTTCGGAAAATTAAAATATTGAATAAAATGTGTATGACGCGGTATGAACTTAAGATCTAAACAACCTATAGCATGAAACGTCGTTTAATAAATTTATAAATGTGACGTTTTCTTTTATCATACAGAGTTCATTCGAACTACTCGTTGTACGCGTAAACCATTTGTGCGTGACACGTTTTTTGATTAGCTTAAGCAGCGTGCAAAATCATTTCGCACGGACTACAACCTTTTTGATTAGTTAATGAATTTCGTTACGCACGACCAACCTATTTGTTTGCAACAATTGACCAACTGTCAATATAACATTTAAATGAGTGAATTTATGCATTTATTTATGTATATATGGTACATGTTACCTATTTAAAGCTAATTTCGCAACTACGCTTTGCCTAAATAACAACAATAAAGCATTAAATATTTAACGTTTAGATATTTTTGAATAAACTCAAAATCCTTGTTTTGTCGTCTCCATTATCATGTATTGTTCATGTAGTTTAAACAAATTAGCTTTGTAAGTTTTCTTTCTCCGAGTTAAGAAATAAAATTCAAAGTTAAAACGTGTTAAAAGACGGAGTTCACTTTCTGTTCTTCATCCCAAAGGACATCTTGTCGCCTCGGCAATGCATAATACAAGAAGATTCTTGTTAATTATTACTCACTTCAGCAGGCGACTCAGAACTAAATCTTAACTAAGAAAATAATTGTAAGTTATTTCTCGTCTCTTCGTCGTCTGTAATAAATAATTGTAAATTTCGAGATATTTAAGTCGAATTAAAAGATCAATTAAGTATCGAAACTAACCGTTGTTAATTATCCTCAATAAAAAGACATTTTGATCGGCAACGATGCGATGCCCAGAAACCGCCACGAAAGTGGGGATTAGATACAAAAGGCGAATCCCACATGAATAAATCCGTAAACGCGTAGATAATAAATGAAATTGAAGATTAATCGATAGGTTAATAATTAAATTTTACTCGTTAACTGATGTTTAACATAAACATTATTAATGTAACGGTCAACTTATAATTTCTGCTTTGCGCGCGTTTTAACTCGTTTTTGATTAGTTTTTAATCTATGTCGTCGATATATTTTAATGCGCTTAAATATTAACGCGATTTACAACTAGAAATTTGAAATATACCGTGTAATTACGAAAATCAAAACTTACTTCCAAAAGGATTACCCGAGCTTTATTCATTGTAAAATTGACTAGAAAATCGCATCCCTTGCGTATCCAACCCCATCCACTTAAAAGCGTGAAACGCCCCTGACATTCACTGTAACAGCAGACAACCCTTGCCGCTTCTCTCGTTGATGAGGATCGTATAAACATGTAAACACTAATGTATGGAAATCTATAATACACCCTTCTTTCAAATATACTTTTAAATGGTAAACTGTCAACACGTGTCACGAATATGTCTCGAACTTTTTTGGAAGTCCGAGTTTTCCGAATCAGATCGACTGCCTCTTTTATATTTTTTAGTCAATTTAGTCGAAATGCCAAATTATTATAAATTAAATACTTTACTTACCGTTAAATCTGCCTCGCATGTATTGTGAAGTTTAATTACCTACATACAACAGGAAAATAATCTTTTTGTTGTAATAAAGTAATAAAAACGCGTTTTATCTGAAACAGTAACTACCTATATTTTATTTTGATATACAAAATTAGTTGCTTATGTTTTGTTATAAAACGAATTAATTTTAATCGTTTAAAATTTTATCGGTTTTATACCTAAATATTATTTTTTTTTATTCAGACATTTTTAATTTTTAATTCACAATAAAAAAGAAAAATCCGGCCGCGCGCAAGTTTCGGTATCGAATTTCCATTTCCAATGACCATTACCTCAAAACTCTTTTTTTTTCATTATCTCGAGAGAAATACATCTTTTGAAAAATTACGTTTACTAGAGAAATATTCTCGAGAGTATTTTTATAAGAATTAAAAATATTTTTATCACTTTTTCCAGATTATCTCGAAAACGGTACATTCTATTGAAAATGATTAAGATAGATGTTTGATGATTCTAAAACATAGTTCATATTACCGATCCGGTAATTGATAACGCTGATTACCCATAATCAGTTTAAAAATTTTGATCGACCGCCATTTTCTCATCTTTTGTATTCGTAAAGTTAATACATTGCCCAAATTTTGGCCTCCTACGAGTTGTGAATACTTACAATACAAATAATAGAATCGGTCAACGTTGTTAAGAGATAAAATTTGGGGCCACTATAAACAATTCGTTTACCATAAAGAACATTCGTCTTCTCGAGAATTACAAAGAAAACTGGTCGAAGCGCGTACAACAATTCGAGAATACGGGGAAGCATTTCGAAAACTGAAGAGAAATTAAAATATAAATTTTAAGCTGCCGCATGTGCGTTGCCGCTAGAGGTCGCCATTTCAACCAGTTATTGTAATGAAAGAAAGAAATGTTTATTAATATTATCTTAGTTGTTTCGCTCGATTTAATGTCTAATTAAAACATTTTTTTTTTAAGTATTCCTTCAATGTATTCTGAAATATTCTCTTATCAACGCTAACAAATCTTACTATCTGCATTGCAAGTACTAATAACATTCACAACATAAATCTAATAGTTATAGATTAGCGTCATTTAATTTATCATTTTATTTTTTTTAATAAGAAGTAGATAATTATTTTTATCATTTGCATTTTGCAAAATTTAATTTAATTGTTTTGGACCAGACATAAGTTTCACTTATTTATTCACTTACTTGAATTTTTTTAAGGAAGTTCTCTTTGGGTTTAGAATTTTAGAATGATTTTATGAATAACTTTTTCTTACATTATCGAAATCAATTATATCAATCATGTTGTTGTTATTGTTCAATCATATTGTTGTTTATGTAGATACTCAAGTCTGCATGATACGGTCTTAAATTTAGTATATTTTACAAGTTTACAACGTTATAAATTACAGCTGGCGAAAGTTGACAATTTTAAATACTTATAGGTAATTTATGCTTTTAAATACATATTATAAATTTTGAAATTGTTCGTCCGTTATGATAAAAATTAGCCCAATTATTAGCATCATAAGAGGAATTGCATTTTGTTTCGTAAAAGCCGATTTTCTCATGCCAAAACTTGTGATTCACGTATTACACTATTTGTAGATTAATTTTTAATGACATTAGATCAGATGGTATGTTTAAAATTAGTATAAATCAAAGGGCACGCCATCGTCTCCTGGGACTGATTCGGGCCCAAGAGAGACTCGCTGCATTATCAAATTACCACCATCCACCCCCCTGGCTTTCGTTAATCTGTTTTCAATGAACTCCGTATTTTGCACACATGATACTATACAGCGGCACCCTACACGCTAATACTACTACAATTTTAAGGGTTATACGAGCGTAAACGATGTTTGCAGGAGATGAGAGCGGGTTAAGTACCGCATTTAAAATATAAGCAACATTTGAATTAAAACTGTTTGTCAAAAAATATTTTTAAATATATTTTTAATTATTAAAATACATTACGTTGCTGTGTGGATGTGTAATAGTTATATAGCAGCTATTACGCACAACAAAAGTATAATTTATCGAATTTTTATTAACAGCTGTACAGTCGTGACATCGAAGTGCTTTTATGTATAAGTGTTATTTTTTGAATATCCATAACGAAAACATGGAGATGATTGTTCGATGCAGTTCGTGACAGCAGATGTCACTGTCACGAAGACCAAACAAAGCAAGCAGAGCATCAAAAACCATTTCAGGGCCGTGTCGGCTCATTTAAGCCATCACTTGTCCCAGGCTACCGGTTAACTGAGATTTTTAATTAAATAATGTTTTTGCGAAAATGTTTTTTCGTGTTTTTAGTTAATTTTAACGCAATATCTAATAAATATTTTACTGTTTAAGTTAGCGAGTTTATTAACGTTTTTCATTCGATGGAAAAAATTAAATTCTAAATTGATTTCTATACCTACGCGTGTTCGTTATATTGTTCGTAAAAATCTTTGACCTACATTTAAAAATTTTATTTTAAACGCATTTATGCATCTCTCGGGAAACGATCGTAAACTACATTTTGGTTTACAAATCGTAACATATCATAATAGGTACATACTAATAAGTACGTTAAATGATTACGACTACATCAATCAGTATATAAAATCACAGTTATTTGTATGTATGTTTTTTTTAAACAACACTAAAGATTCGCTTCATATTTTGAAAACAATATCCTTAAACTAAATCTAAATTTTGCTTCAAGTAAAACTGTCAAAATGAGAACGTTAAGAAAATATGCTATTTTCTGGAATATTTTATAGATTTTTATAATAAATAAGGGGGCCGTGGTGACTCAGAGAGCTAATCACTCGACTAGCCTTCCAGTGACTCACGGCTGCGGGTTCGAATCCCGCTACAACCATCGATGTTTGTGAATATAATTTAGAAATAGGAAAAACAACGACTAGGTATGTTACCATACCTGCACCGATGTGTTAAACACTTAGAAAACAAGTTCAGGGTTCGATTAGTATCCAGGAGATATTCTCCTGGGAAACATCATCACACAACCCATTTCGACGCAGTTGTTAAAAACTAAGTTTAGTATAAATGCGCGAATAGCTAGGGAGCTGCAACCAAAAAAGATTATTTTTATCAAAAAAATCGATCACATCGAACACATTAATTTAAAAGAAAAATATAACAAAACAGTTGGGTCGTAAAGCAATAATTCCTTATAGGTACGTATCTATCTTATTTTATTTTAGTCTTTATTGTTTGAATTATTCAACTTGTAATAAGTAATACATATACAACTTACAAAAATATACATGAAACGAAAATTAATATCAACTATTGTAAATAATGTTTAACTAAAAATTGTTTCGATAAGTTAATCGAAACCAGTTCCATAAATTCTACGTATAGATACTCTAGATATTTATAACAACTAAACTATTTAATAATTTTCATAAGTTAGTAAATATTTAGAATTTTCGCAGTTAGTTATTTTATATAAAATTTATACAAAAGCGACTTTTGGAATTGTATTTCAGACAATTTTTCTAAATGTCAAATACATTTTACCACTCCAAGAAAAATAAAGGATGACAAACATATTATATTTCTTTCGAAAGTTCATACCCTTGACCTTTCGTTTTTCGAATGTCCGTTTGTTTTTTTCGGCAATGAAAATTAATCGGCTGTGTACGCTGCGTGGTTTCGTGTTGTTTGTGCAAATTCCTATTTTGACAGAGGTTGACTTATTTAATCGTAGTATGGATAGAAGGAAAGGGTCATGGTTCGCCGTATCTAGGGTAGGTATCCGTCACCATACGTTGATTGACTCCGGGGCTCCGAGAATACATAATTTATGCCTCCGCCCGTCATTCTGTCACGCGTCAAATGGACAAGTTGAATTTTTTTCGGTGAATACGAGTCGAGATTTCGCAAAAGTAAATAGGAATCCGTAATATTTTTTGACTTAAAAGGCGATTTATCGTCGGCTTTATATGAAAGTACATTTTCTGTAGTGAAATGAAGGTAAAAAGCATTAAAAACTCTCGTGCATATGGGACCACCCTCTTAGAGCACCACCAACTATACTTTACAACTTTATGACTGGTTTAATGTGCAAATTAAAAAAGTTATCAGCTCTTAAAACTACCCCGCGTAATACAAATTAGAATTTAATTAAGAATAACATCCCTGTAACGAGGGAACGTTGAAAATTGAAACGTTTTTATAAATTATCTATTCTGTTTGGCAGAATTAGATTTTTAGCACGCATGATATCTACATTTTAAGAAATTTCATGTAAATATTATAAACTGTAGAGTTAAAAGCAAGCGTGTTCGTGAAGTAAAAGTTGAGGAAGTACGTTGTTTAATCCGCTTCGTTAATCCGAACTGCACTATGGCGGCGTTCTAGGATTAAACGCCACTGGTTAATTTTAGCTTGATGAAGGAAGAGCTACTTTGTTCGACTAGTTTATATCTTATTAATATTATATTTAGATGTTTTAAACAGTTTACACGACACGTCGAGTGCCAGAAATTACATGTTAGGGAAATACCGAAAATGTGCCTATAGTTATTTTGTATGTTATAAAAGTTTTGAACATCTCGTCTAGTAAATCAACCAACCTATAGAGATTAAATTATTTCACCTCTTTGAGCTGCACTGTGGGGTGGAATATCGTAAAACGTGGCAGAAAGTCAAAAATTGAAATATCATATTTACTTATTTAAACTCATATTTTATAATAGCTTAATCATCTATGGATGTTATACGATTAAGCAATTACTGCTATAGCTTATCCAAACCTATATGGTATTCACGTCATCAACAAAAAGTTACTAGATCTTTTATTTGTAATTCGGTTTAAAGTTTGGAAAGTGACGTATTCTATAGATGATTTACTTGCGCACATATTAGATGGTATAAAGAAAGACTAGAATTTTTTAGAACTCTCTAAATACGAGGTACGAGGTGACAGCACTGTGTGAAACGTCATCATCTAATAACCTTGTATTGATGACGTGGACATCATATAGGTTTGGATGGGCTATATCATCACATATTTCCGTGTAATACAGACAGAACTGGCAATTCCGATAAACTCGTATGAATTGTTTATTACACGTCAAAATAGTTGTTCTGCTCTTCGTTTAGTTTTATATAGATAATTAATACAAAAGTGAGTCGAAATCGAGATGGATGCAAAGTCTACAGGTACATAAACTTATTTAATAAGTTATTGTTCATTAACGTGCCTAATTTTGTTTATTATAATTAATCTATTTTTGTAACTAAATTTCATTTCCTTCATGTCACTAAATCAACTTGTCGTTGACTTTTAGTTTACTATCAAGCTGGAGCAGGTTACATATTTGCATAGAAGTATAGCTAATACATACAGCTACTGCGTAATAAAAAAAAATACTGCGACTTTTAGCGACATTAGAAGATAATGGCCTATAAGACAAAACTTACAGCCGACTCTGTGTTTATTGCAAAATAATTTAAGTAAACTTCGACCGATATTTCGAATATTTTAATGTAACTTTTCATTCTTCCCTATTCATCTTCAATTGTAGAAGAAGCAGAAAGCCGAAAAACTTCAAAAATTTTACATGTTTTTTGTCAGTGTTCTAAAATCGCTGAATTAGTAAACTGTTTAGTTTCCCACAAAAAAAGTTGAAGCAATTTTATACAGATGTTTTATATACGCTCGGGGAAACAAATATTTTTCGATATACAGATGAATCGTTTCCCGAAGAAGAGGAAACAGAAAGTGTTTCTTTTTCATCAAGACGACTAAACTACACTATTTCCTATTGTAACTGTAATTTTATTTTAATTTTACGATTAGAATAGTTTAATTACAATAGAAAAAGATACCTGAATAGTTTACCTAATGAAGAAGAAGAAACATTTTCTGTTTTCTCTGTTCCCTTTTATTAGGCCATCTTTTATTCAATTATTAATTTATTTTTAAAATTATTTACGAAGGTTTTGTAAGAGTTTGTTTTGTGAAAGTTTTTGAACAGTTTAATAGCAGTAATATTTTTTATTTTTTTAGTAAGATAGTTTTTTGAGTACGTACGTTATATAATAAATGTAATTTTTTTGCTTGATAAACTTTGTTTTCAAAATAAGTCGAATATTCTACAAGCAATACATTTTTTCCTACTGCGATGAAATTTTTATTTCAGTAAACCCAATTTCAGAGACACCCTATATATGAATTTATATGTATAAAAAATATTTATGAAATTTCTCTTGTGATCAATAAAAATAATGATTTACTATGAAATTTTCGAAAAACATTGTTCTCAAACAATATCTACTCGCCCATCACAGCTCATGTTTGACTGTAGTTCAAAAACTGACCATTATACAACTTTTTACGTATTACATTTTTTGTTCAACAGGTCCTAAATTACAACATATGTGACAACCAATCAATGTCACGAGATCATATTTTCTATAAGATACAATTATTGCGGGTATTTTATTTTAACTTTTTTAAGCCCTGTATCTGCATTTATTGTTAAAATAAAACTTGTAAAATATTATAAATGATCTATATTTATTCAATCTAAATGTATACCAAATAGTTAAAACAGTTACATAAATCAAAATAGTTTCTGCCACGTTTTACGGTATCTCGCCCCACTGTGAGCTGTAACTAAAATTTATTAATAGACGAGTTTAATTTAATCTGTCTGTCGATAATTAAAATAAAAATACAATAAGAACATAGATAGATGCGTACACACCTATCTGATTATTTATCTGTATAAGTACACACCTACATACAAAAAATAAATTCGTTTCATTTTAATAGTTAAGGTTTTTTGAATACGTATCTATTACATATAAGCTTTCAAACTCATCCGCCAGAACTTTTTATTTATATAACAGGCGTTTTAAAGAAATTGATTCGTCTTACTTTTCTAGGTATCTACGGTCTACTAATTAAAAATTGTCACCTATAAAAACGCATAACGCTTTTAACGCATAGATAGATATTTAGATTTTTCAGGTTTTAAAAATGACATGTAAAGTATCATGTAACCACGCACATTAATTTACTCGTTAATTTTCCGTAATTGGTAGGTTTTATGTGACATGCTAATACAACTATCAATAAAACGGAAACAAAACGACATCGACAATGCAAAAACTTACACGCATACAATAATTGTAGTTTTCTGAAAGAAATATCGGTTTCAATATATTTACTCGATTACTTACCTAAAACATGAAACAGTTATTGCGTTACCTAATTATCTACAAGAAATAATAAATTCTAGTAGGTATAGATATCAAATATTTTCACGTTAGTATAGGTACTGTGAACGCCACGTAACCTGAGATAAATCACGCAGCTGTGCTCGATTTAATACGCTTTGTATCGTCCACATTCACTCGTTAAAGAGTATATTATTTTCTAAATATTGGCTGGCCTTTAATTAGATACATTCTAGATTAGGTACCGCTTATTTTGATTAGTCGTCTCATTCAAAACTGCTGCACAGTATTACACTTTTTTCTCAGATTGACTTGACCGATTAAAAATAATAAACGTGCAAAATGTAACCCAATAAATAATATTTAGATAGGTACTACATATAGCTTATCCAAACCTATATAATGTTCACGTCATCAACAAAAAGGTACTTGGATTGTTTATTTGTAATTCCGTTTAAAGTTTGGAAAGTGACATATTCTATAGATGATTTACTTGCGCACATATTAGATGGTATAAAGAAAGATTATAATTTATTAGAACTGTACGAAATACGAGGTACGAGGTACGAGGTGACAGCTTGGTGAAACGTCATCATCTAATAATATTGTATTGATGACGTAATATCATATAGGCAAATATCAAATATCATATAAGCTATACATAGATTGTAATGATCGAAAACATTAAATATCAATATTTTTGGATCAAGTTTATTTCTAAATTTTATTGCAATTCTATTTTATAATTAAGTATCTGTTTCCATATATTTTATGTAGATAGTGAGCGGCGATAGATTCTTTTTGTAGAAAATGTATCAAAGATTATATAAATTAATATTCGTAGGTAGGTGCTTTACCAATAAAAGAGGTATAATTATAATAATAATAATAATATTATTATTATAATTATTATGTTCATATAGCTTATCCAAACCTATATGATGTTCACGTCATCAATACAAGGTTACTAGATGATGACGTTTCACACAGTGCTGTCACCTCGTACCTCGTATTTTGACAGTTCTAATTAATTGTAGTCTTTCTTTATACCATCTAATATGTGCGCAAGTAAATCATCTATAGAATATGTCACTTTCCAAACTTTAAACCGAATTACAAATAAACAATCTAGTAACTTTTTGTTGATGACATGAACATCATATAGGTTTGGATAAGCTATACCATATTGTTAACATTTTATAAATTAAAAAAAAATAGGTAAAGCTTAATTTTAGGAATTTCACGCAGATTGGGTACCTACATAATACGTAGATATATCTTTCTAATTATTCGCTGTCGCGTCGCGTCTTGTCGATTATTATTAATGTCGAAACAATAGAAAATGAAGTAAATTTCAATTACGCGTTTGACTTCTTTATATGGTTACCTATGTTTGTAACAAGTAAACGTTATTTGTATCTAGCAACAATTGGAGTACAATGAATGCCGACGATTCCCTTACGCATACAAGGCACTCTAATCAGCAGTTCATATTTGTATATAATTTGTTCATATAAAAGCAGCGATCCCCTCGTATCGCTTACAATGTGACAGGCAGCCCTGTGAGATTCTCGGCACAAAGGAACCCCTGCAGCAGTTTCGAACCGGCAGGATCTCTGTTTATACAACCATATGTATATCGTACGCATGAATACTTTCAAAAAGGTCACTTATCTCCGCATTCCTATACCTAGCTGTTTCTTTTACATAGTCGTTCTCTACGCATCGTCGGCTATAAACAAACGGCATCGTTCGAATGCAAAGGTGGAAATTTTCCAAATCTCTAGAGATTTAATTGAAAAAAGGAGTAGGTACTATTTCAGATGTTTATCTAAACGTGCAGGACCTCCTCCGGTAAACTAGTATCCGGAGTTTCCGGATATATTACCTCCACACAGGAAGTTCGAATGTCACGATATACATCAAATTTTCCCCTTATAATTGAATATCTCGAAAACGCGTTTGTCCCACCCTATTTTAGGAAAATCAATTAGCCTTTTATTTTAAGGTAGGGAAGTCTGAAATTTTTGAACATCAATTTGAGAAAATGTTCTTCCTAGTAAAATGTGCCTTTAGATAAAATTGGTATGATTATAGATGGCACGTGAGCGTGATTGAACTTTGAATGCGTGCAAGAACATATTATGTTTAAATATCAAGTACGAAATAGATATTCAGAGAGTAGATAGTCAGAACGCTTGAAAAAACCGCACTCTTGTGTTTTTGTAAATTATTTCGATAATTAACTGTATAGAGCCGATTTTTATTTGATATAGGTAATATGATCATTTAAAATGATCAAAATTATATTATAAGTACCTATACCTTATTCATTTGTGCCATTCATTCATCGTTATGTAGGTAATACATACTATGTACATACGTAATCCCTTAGCACATATATTCGTGAGTAGGTCGAACCCCATTTAACATGTCATTATCGTAAGGCGGCATCTTTATCATACTTTCTCCGCATGCATTTGTGAATATCTACTGCATAGGTTTGGTGAATAGACTATAGTATATTTTAGAAAACAAATTTTGACTATTGAATAATTCCACGACAGATTATCCAGTCCTGTTTGCTGGAACCTCTTAAATTTATTAAAATTTGTATTATATATGTAGGTATCTATAGCTCATCCAAACCTATATGATGTTCACGTCATCAATAAAAAGTTACTAGATTGTTTATTTGTAATTCGGTTTAATGTTTGGAAAATGACATATTCTATAGGTGATTTACCTGCCCACATATTAGATGGTATAAAAAAAGACTACAATTTATTAGAACTGTCAAAATACGAGGTACGAGGTGACAGCACTGTGTGAAACGTCATCATCTAATAACCTGTTATTGATGACGTGAACATCATATAGGTTTGAATAAGCTATATGTATATTTATAGATAGTTTTATTAGTGAATAATCTATAACAAATTCCACAATGTTTTTATCTCTCAACAATGTAAATCTAGAATACGTCTCACGATGAAAAGTCATTTAAGTAGGTACAAAAGAATTTAAACTCAGTTTAAATTTTTTTCTAAAAGCTGTCTACCATACATTGGTTGCTACCTAGAAAAAAATCAAGTTCGACTTTTAATTCATTCCTGTTTTTTCTGACGCAAGTTTACATTTTTTTAATTGAAAATAACGTTTTTAAAAGTAATTGCATAAAAGGGCGGGAGTTATGCGAAATTTTTAATTTTACTATTTTACTTTAAAGTTAAAAATCGTACAAAAATTTGTACTCGCCTCAAAATTTGTTTGTGTATTTGTTAATATAGTGTAGAATATTGTGAGCACAAAGCGGCCACGATCGGAAGGGTTTTATCTTTTTTCTTGAGGTATGAAACGTGGGGTGAATTTTTTTATTTTAATATAGTTCAAAACTGAAAAATGTTATCAAAAATTTCTGAAATTAAAGTTAAACGTTAAACGTTATCTATAATTCGTTTTTTTTTTAGCTTCCTACCCATAAGGATTATTGAAATTTTAGTACAATAAGCGGCAGATGTTTCGTGTCCCACACTATAGTACCTACATAGTAGGTTCTCGTAGTGTGCGTAAACATTTTAGACTTTAAAACGTTTAAAGTTACTAAAGCTTTATGTATAAATAATAAATTAACAAATTAATTCTAAAATTGCGTAGCAAACCAATTTTTTAAAGGAACTTTAAAAAAATATATATTTAAATAAATGGTGGATTTTACGCCAATGTTTATGTTTAAACAAAATTACGCTTATAATACCTTTCGAAATTTGTAAAATTGAATGTTTTTCAACATTTTAATACTTATACCATTTCCTGTGCTATTATACCGTGTAGGTACGTAAAACATTCATTTATCTTTTAATAATCAATTCAATAACAAAGAAAGTAAGTAGATAAAAATATCATAACGAATTAAAAACTATTGTAATTTTTTTAACATATTAGATTGAATTACGTTTTAATTTCATTAATCGATATCATATCATAACATATAAGTGCAATTTTAAAATTTATTTTAAATAGAATATCACTTATTTTGTATTTTAGTGGACCTGACCTAGTTTATATTTTTACACGAATCTTTGGGGATTGTTCTGTAATTGTTAATGTGATGTATAATTTTTGCGCTATCAACTGATTGTTTAAGACCACTTCTAAAATTCTTTCTCTTGATTATTGGTACGAATAGTTCGATGGCTACTAAAAAGGCTATACTTTCGTAATTTATAATTTTAACGTTGCTATCATATTTTGGATAAAAAAATAATGTTAAAACAAGTTTTAAAAAAGTAGATAATAACCAAAAATGTTTAAAAGTAATAACTCGTTAATTTTCATGATAAAGAACCAACAGAAAAAATCGAATTGTAAACACTTAAGTATTTTCACAACGTTTAATTTTTATTTGAAGAATTCTTGATAGTTTTCGTTCGAATCCTTCTACAACCACCGACGTTTGTGAGAATCTTTACTAACCAAAAAATTTTCACGATCTACATTTCACATTGTAGCCGACTGTATGGATTAATTCTCAATGCCATTAAAAAAAAGACTTTATTTGACGCAGTTTTATGTGGGCAACTTCATTAGACTTCGTGTAGACATACCTACTGCAGAATTGCGTATAGATAAAAACGCGCGAGTAGATTTGTTTTATTTAAATAAGCTCTAACGTGTCGATAACGCATCGACCGACAAATTATATGCCATCGCAAATTGATCCATAAAAATCGACTGAATAATTCAAATAGATATAAAGTTAAGTACGTACCTACGTCTTTCATTCACAAAATTAATTAAACGCGCGAAATTGCTTATTTGAGCCTTTCTTTTCCGATGTTCTTTTATTGGATTTTTTCCTAGATTTTAACTACTTAAACTTACTTACGGCCATTGCACCAAAACGGCTGAAACAATTTTTAAATCGTTTAATGTCTACCACGACCGTATAATATTTATGTAGGTTTTATATCCGCAATATATCAATGGAAAATTTAGTACCTACCTATTATTTATTTTATTTTAGTTTCGAGGTGTCATTTATTAATTTGGTTTAGTGAATTTGTACAATGACTTATTCTAAAGTTCTTCTTATTGATTAGAATGTGGACATCTTGCGGGTAAAAATAGACCTTATTTGCTTATATTGAAACCATATAATAAGAATTTGATCGAAATTATTTTCTATAATTTTGTGTAGGTACTTAACTAATAAAGAAAAATCAGAATTAAAACTTACCTATCGTAAACGGTGTAGATATTGTTGTCTTCAATGCAGCGACCTGTTTGATTTTTTTTAATTTCTCCGTGTACTGCAAAAACTTTTAATAAAAAAAATAATAATAATAACACCAATATTTATTAGGCTTCATCTTTATTACATAATTGGAAAATGACTTGTACATAAGAAACTGGTAGTCTTTTGTTATTATTTTTTCAATCAAAAATTCTTTTGCTCCTCGATCGCTATAGAGATATTTGAATATTTTTTTTTGTTACGACGAAATATTTGTTTTAAAATAGGAAGTAGTGTACAAAAGAAGATTTGATGAATTTCGTATGTCTTTTATCTCATCTAATTGTTAAGCTCTTTGTTATCGAAAATTGTTAGATTGTCATAAAGTAACATTAAAATTCAATAATTTGTTTATACACGTAGGTACCAGTAAAGAAAATATGTACACGTTCATTTATTTTGTTTACGGGAAGTTGATATGTATGCGATAATTAATCTAGATCTATTTAGTGATATGTCCTCTTACCCTGTTCTATGCGTTTTTGGAAACTTTGCAAAAATTTCACATATATATTTATATCATTTATATTTGCACTTATTATTGCTCACTTTAGAATTAACTGTAAAACAAAGTAGAAAATTTTCATATTTACATTTTAAAAATCGATAATTTACAAACAGTTAAACATAATATTGCCTAAAATATATTGCACTTTCAAATAATTTATTATAGTATAAATAAATAATATCACTTGAGACGTTTAGTTTGCCCAAAATACTGTTCATTTCGTTTTAATACTGCCGTGCTATGGTCCATATATGTACAAATGACTAGAACGTTGCTCACCGACTACAAATTATTAATATATTATTTACATGCTTTAATACTTTTTACATCGACTAGGAGACAGTTATGTGATTAAAATTGTATAAAAATTGTACTAATTATTATTTACAGGGGATTAGTTAACGGCACTCTCGCACACTTCGAGCCGAGCGCTAACATTCGCTTTTACTTCGAGTCGGAATGCCGAAAAACCGAAATTGCAGTAACGTAGGAAGTGACCATAATCTTATATACAATGCTTTGAGCATAAGTATGTTGCTGTACGCGAAACGATTTTTAAACTACTTTGTACAATGTACTCTTCATAACAAGCATTTTAAAGAAAGGCGATCTATCTCTTTTATTCTAACTTAATTAACCGGGAATCCGACGAAATTTACGTCATGTCAGTGCTGCGCCGCGAATTTCATTCGTTTTTGCTTTTGCCGTTGATTACAAAACCATACGCGCACTACGTTCTTTTTTAAGTCCAATTTTTCCGCGATGGCCGCAATTTTTTCGCCGGAAGGTCTCGGTTGCACCGCGAAATAGGCTTCTAGACTTCTTTTCTCCGGTGCCGCTATCGACGTTCGTTTCCTTTTCTTCTCTCCCGCCGGAAGAACGCTGGGGGCGTCCGGATCTCTTCTCTTGTTTTTCGCCTGCGCTTCCGCTTCTTCTAACCACGCTTGCAAAATCGGTTTTAACGCTATCATATTATTATGCGACAACGTAAGCGACTCGAATCGACAAATGGTGGACTGCGATAAGGCTCCGACGCCCGGTAATTTTAAGTTCGCTAAGGCTTTTCCCACGTCCGCTTGGGTAACTCCTAATTTTATCCGCCGCTGTTTAAACCTTTCGGCGAAAGCTTCTAACTCTCTCGGATCCGTGTCGGCGTCCGGATGGAGTCCTGCCACTGCAGCCGCCGCCGCCGCCATCGCCGGATGGTGCGGACCGGGGTGGCCGGTGTGGTGGCCCGGATGGTGACCGGGAGCGCCGTGCCCCGCAAGGGGTCCGCCGTGGTGATGATGGTGATTCATTACGTGATTCATGCCGTACGAGTGCATGTGAGATGGAGTTTCTGACATCGGGGTTAACGTTGTCATGGATGACGTGGAAATTGGATCTAACATTTCTAAACCGTCCATGTGACCCATCTGAAACAAATTCAAAACAATTAAATCTGGAAAAAAAAACTATTAAAACGGTTGTAAGTAGATATCTATGTTATTTTGTTTTTTCATTGAAAAAACTAAGCTTTACTGAAACGTTTAATAAAATATAAATAGAAATTTTCGAAACGATTCGAGTTTGTGTACTTACAGGTTTTTTTTGCTCATAAACTACTATAGGTACTATCTTATACTAAGTTATTAAGCGCACAAACTTCATTTTCTCATAAGCACCTTTCAGGACTCTGCCGGTGACGTTACTTAACGAACTTACAGTAGATATAGGTACCAAAAGGTTTTAGCTTCACTCCTGGTTTCTCTTCCTTATTTTAAATTTTGCACTTAAAAAAAATACCTATATCGTGTTAATGGAGATGTGTTTTCTTCAAATCAAAAATTCACCATTTTCAAACATTATTTTCTACGCCGATAAGTGCGGTAATTAAGATGGATCGCTCAAATAATTACGTTTAAGCTATAAACGTGCATTCGGTTTCACAAACTGATATCACATTGCAAAACCCAAAGAATAAGATTTACTATAGTTATACAACTTTACGTTTACAAATAAATACAATCAATGTCGTCAATAAAAATTTACTATTAAAATGTATCTATATTTGTAATAAGTATTAAGTTTAAATTTTTGAAAGTGGCATATTCTACCGATGATTCGACCGACCTGCACACATAGATACAACATGACAACGAAAGACTACAATAGGTACCTTCAGTAAAAATACCAGGTACGAGTGATGAGGTGTATCGCAGATTTGGATGGCCCATATATCTAAATTAAATGTAGGAAAAAAGTGAAAGTAATAAAATGTGCATTACTCGTATTTTTAATTTTATGTACATTTTTAATTACCTAGATGAGCACCTAACTGCCCATCTAACTTAATATTATCCCACAAATTTCTCTAATGAAATAGATTCATTATTTTTTATTAATAAAATAATATGCTTCCAATAATGGTCATTATTTTAATGACTGGTTTGAGTTTTTCAGTTTGATCGTTAAAAGTGATTATAAATTGCATTTGGTCTATAAAGGAAATAGTTTTCATTCGACTCGATGGGCGCATTCGACCCAGAAAACGCGCGCTGCCTTATAGCGCTGTTTTTACTCGAAATCATTAATTCATTTTTAAACCAAGAAGTCGGTATTATTTTAAAGGCATTTTGTTAATTTCTGCATGATTTGTTTGCATATGGAAACCGGAGACTTCTTCGTCAATTTTTCACAATTTGTAGCTTTTTTAATCGTTATACGATTTGAAAAATAATTTATTATCATCAAACTTGTAGATGGACGAAAATAAAATGAAAGCAAGTAGGTCAGTTTTTATTTTTTTTTGAAAACCGACAGATCGGCGACATTCCTAAAAAGAATATTTATAAGAGGCGAAAAAACAAAATACAAAATTAACAATTTTGTGTTTTACGCGAATTATTTTTTACGCAGCGACTGCTTGATGATGCTATACGGTATCCAGGTATCCATCTCTTCGTATAATTTACAACAATTAAAAGTCGGTTAATAATTCGAATGTTATTCGATAATTATGTCAATTATGTCGATACTGAATAATTATTTGAGGACACACACACACACACATATATAACACTTGTGTTTTAAAGTGAATAAATGTGTTACACGGAATTCTAATTTATTTACTAAAGGTGTTTTACCGCCGTCATAGATATCGTAATGTGGAAATCATACAATAAAAGTATATATGCCAGCGTGGTTCAATCAAAATGTGTGTTCCCTTGGCAATTACCAATGAATAACGTAGCTCATTAAATATTTATGTTCGTCATATATGATCAGCTATCTGATGTGATTGATTATTACCGATAGAGTACGTACTTTTCTGATTCATGCACATCGGAAATAAAATATTAGGGTTACGTATTTTATATTATTAAAGTAATAATCGGCGAATCTAAAACATTTTCCACTACTGTGAATGTAGAATATTTAATTAACTTTCATTTAAATTGAAAATTTGCAAGTCAATGTTTCAAATGTTAATTTATGCGGTTATTTTGTATTTGAAGCATTTGTTGGATTTTAGTTTCAAAACGCAAACATTCTGCAAATTAAAAGCATTTTCGCGTTGAATATTTAACGAAAAACTATAGTAAAAACCGCATTTTGCAGCTTCAATCAGCGTATGCGTTTTATTTCATGAAAAACAAACACGCTGCCAGATAAACATAAAACAAAACCAACAGAAAAAATATATAAAATTCTGTGCTGTGTAACGTGTTTATAGCATGCACACACGAAATTACCGACAATCATAACTCGCGGGAATGTTAATGTAAATTATTATTATTATTATTATTATAGCTACCGCACACAAACATGGCAATTTACTGTAACTTTTTTTTTATTTGTTAGTTGTGTTCTAAATTCTAAAATAAAAAAATTCGGTCACATTTTCGAATACGCGGTTATCGATTAGCGAGACATTAGTATAACCCTCTTGCGCGAACTAAGAACAAACAAGGAAGTATGTAAACACAATTTCTAATCTAGAGAGATTATCGTCTCCTAAAAGCGTAAAACAAAGAGACAATAGAGTTGAAAACAGAGCAAATACTTGAAAAACAAATGTATATAGTGTGTAACGTTTGACAAACGGCAGTCGTGTAGTTGGCAAACATGCGACAAGTGCGGCCCCAGGTCACATATAACATTTCCCGTGGGTGCCGTGTCCGTGCCCCTGCTTCGGGCACCCCTACCTCATGTACTACATGCCAAATGACCACTTTACAGCAATGTGAGCCCTAATGATGAAATATTTTACTTTTGGGAGACGTTGAATCATTGGAATCCACAGTAGTATACAAACGGCCAAGAAAGCCTTCGTATCATGATATCAATCATTCCAGTCGATACTTTTCAAAAGTTTTATTCGTAAAACCTTACGATAAAGCAATGATAAAATCCGACCGCGCGCAAGCCTCGGTATCGAATTTTAATGTCGCATGTCGAAAAACTCCTATTTCTTAAATTTCTCTCGAAAGAAATACATTTTTTGAAAAATAATATGTACGAGAGAAATTTATAAAAATTAAAAAAATATATATTACTTTTTTCGATTATTTCGAAAACGGTGCATTCTATCGAATATTATAAAGAGACATGATCGGTAGGTAATTTTATACCGATTCCAAAACATATTTCACATTACCGATCCGATAATTATTAACGGAGAGTAGGATTTTTTTAATTTTTGAATGGCCGCCATTTTGAAACGGGTCGGTCGATTTGGCTGGTTAACAAACTCGTCCTTTATTTTCGTGAAGACAATACGCTGTCAAAATTTCAGACTTCTATGATCAAAATTGCGATCGGAATCGCGTCCATAAAAAATTGATTATATATATATGACCGACCGTAAATGAACGACCTATATTTTCGTGATTTAGGGGTCGAGATCGGAGAAAAACCAAAAGGGTGTCGTCATCAGACAGTCTGCAATAGCTTTATTTTCTATGAAAATTCGCTAAAAAGAAATGTCCCTGACTATTGGAAAAAATTTAAATCTTATTTGCTAAACTGATTAATTTTTTACTCAGAAAATGTTACTTTTTCCCCTTTAGGAATGAAACAAAACATGACAAAAAACAATTTTTAGTTATCTACTCTTGTGTGGACCATTTTTAACCGTAAGGATATGGAGTAAACAGTTTATGACGCTACACTGAATATTGAAATAAAACAGTGTATTTAAAAAAATGTATAGAAAATACAAAATAAAAATCAATTCTAAGAGTTAAAATTCATATTTTGCAACTAGTACTTTTTGATATAAGCACATATAAAATAAGAAACAATTATTAAGCATTAATTATTCTTTTTGGAAATCTGTACAAATTATTTAGGATCGAAAATGGTCAGCGCAATTTCAAAAAAAAATCTTCTGTCAGTATGATGTCTATATAATGTAGTATAATCTTCTCGGTGTTTCCACTTAATCGACTACGTTTCGTTTTTAGTCCAAAAATAATGTGAACATCAACAATTACTCTGTTTACAAAAGATTTTTCTCTAAATATAACGTATGTATGTATATATGGATACGTATTTGTTCTTGACTTTTATATGATATCCAAGTAAATACAATAGAATGTTTTCATGTGTACCGTACGTAATATTCAAAGAGTATGTCGTTGATCGACCGATTAAATAAACTAACATCTGCTGTTCCAAATTGTCGTATTGATTTCGTCAATTATTGTTAAGGATACATTTCAGATTAAGCTCAAAACGTATTCCGTCGCACACTTCGTCCAGAACCATTGAAAAATAATGAAATCTTTAAAAATTGCCGATATTTAGTTATGTATCTAATTTTTTTGGTTCTCTTATGTTTTTTAATTCAACGAGATTTTTTGATGATTTCGTAAGGGCTACTTATAACCCAAGCGTCCTTTAGTGATAATAGAGTGAAACTTTTAATTGTGGAGCCGCGTGCTCTTCCATAAAAAAAATTAAAAATGCTAAAACTAGTTCTTTTTTTAAGTAATACTTTTGAATTTAAAAGACGTGCATAATATCGCATAATTTTATATGTACATGCAGGGTCGTGAATAGTTTACATAATAAATCCGTGAATATTGAGGCACTCATAAACGTATTGGCACACAGTTTGAATACCCTCCTCATAAAATTCTGCCGCCTGAACTTGTTAAACCACTGTATCACAAATGTTTTGACAAATTCGTTATCCATTGAAGATGCTGACCACCCAGGTGTTAAGATCTTCAAGTCGCAGCGAACAAACTGGTGAGATCGCTGGGCGTCCATTGAATCAAGGGACTGTATGGAGGATGATCTAGTGAGTTTCCCATTTAATAAAGATTTGATGAATCTTTGGTCCGATCATGTGCACAGTGAATTTTGGGAAGATTCAAATAATATAAAATCAATCGGAAATAGTGAAAATCTTAAATTTCGTTATGAGACATATGCAGCGTCTATGTGAGACTAAAATCTTGCGTGAATCCAAAAAAAGAGTTTCAAAATATAAAATTTTAACGTTGCTTATGACAATGCCCGTCACATTGGCTAATCGGACCAAAGATCTCATCAAATCTTTTAAATGGGAAACTCTAGATCATCCTCCATACAGCCCTGATCTGGCGCCCAAATACCATTTGTTCCTAAGCTAATTTATACACCTGGGTGGTCAGCATCTTCAAGACTTTTATAAAAATAAAAGAGGCGGAAGTGAAAATCTAAAACATTTGGTGAATGTAAATGGTTAACCAAATAAAGCCACAGAAATTTTTATTAGAGGATTTCATAAACTAATTTAGTCACTCCAGTGGGGTTCCGTTGAAATGCGCTCAATGGTCCCTTTATACTACTAGCGGTAAACTACGATTAATGGTTTCATATTAACGAAAACGATTCTATTAGGGCGTGTTTCATTTCGTTTATAATGTATTACGTATAAATATTGCGATACTTAATGCATCGTCTTTAATTCCAAAACTGGTACTTACTTAAAAACGCGCCTCGTAGTTTCATATATCTATTTTATAAATGAATACTGATGCGATGTTGAAAGTCTGTTGAGTTAATCTTCGCATAAATTTGTTTATGTCTACTGCATGGGTTCGGTGAATAGAGTATAGGTACTACAATAAAAAAAACTATATCGCGGAGCACAAAACAACATATAAAATAATTTGTTAAAGAAACGATACAGATGTCGGAAATATTTGCTAAAATGTATAATAGTTATAACAATTGTTAACGTTGAATGTCCATGCGTTCAAAATTTAGTGTCCAAACGGTTTGCGTTCAAATCGCTCTACGTTCAAACGACCGCACCGCGTCGAAGCGTCCTACACCCGCAGGGACACATGGGTAGCGTGAGTTGAAAATAACAGGTGAAATCAGAAAATAAATCTCGAAAGTGGTTTAAGTAATGAATCGATATTATTATTCGGAAAACTTTTTGCCATTAATTAGCGAAAACGCACTGAAATAATTTTAGGTATTTTCAAATAAATATAAAAATTAAACAAACTGTGGAAATCATAGAAAATGCTTAAAATTTTCGATTGATTAGTATCGATTGGTGTTGATGGCGAGCGACTATAATACTCATATTTTTAGTAGAATAAAAATATGATGAATTTCGAGTATAAATAATAAATAATTTCTAAAGCAGATTGTTTACTTAAAAAATGAATTAAAACCACGACAAATTATTTGCATTTTGTTCTACGCTGTTGTTTCGTTCGGAATCTATATCTTCGGCATTGACGGTATTTTAAGATAACTTTTAAAAATCTAGCAGCTGTAATGCTTAAATTTATTTTCATCCTGAAAAATGAAAGGGATTTTTTTTCATAAAAATATAAAGAGGGTCGGAAGTGATCCTTATTATATCTATAACTAATATGACGTAAACCTGTAAATGCGATCCTACGCCCCCAAAGTTAATATCCCATCAAACGACTTTTTGTTATAATACCAAAATTTCATGGTCTAATTTAGTACACCTCCGAGAATAGGGGTTCCGTTGAAATGCGATCACATACGGTCCCTTTTTTGATGTACTTACTTTCAGCGGTAACGGATTCATTTACGGCGATTTATATGCGCTTTCCACTTTCTATTTGTTATATCGGAAAAAGACGATTATCAATTATTTATGGGCGTCTGTTTGCATTTCGTTTCGACTATAGATCGGTCATTACGTAAGATAAGTTTCAAGTTGACGGCATAAACGGAAAAAGGAAATATTACGAATAAAAAGGTCGTCTATTTCCCATTCAATTATCTTATTCTCTTTACGTGGTTCGTGATAAAAGACTTCGATGTACTCTAAAAATAAGCGACTTACCTGCGGTCTACTAACAGGTGGAGGTGCTCCCATGCTGTGATGATACATCATGTCGTGTTTAAGTTGAGGAAGGCCCGCGGGTCCTCCTGTTCCTTGATGCTTGATATCGACAGCGGCGAGAGCTTCCGCCCTGCTAATGAGTCCGTCGTTAAGGCCAGAAAACAAATCGCCCTGAAAACCAATTACTTAATTTAGTTAACGAATACCGTAAGGGTGTCATATGTATAAAATCACACATGCACTCGAAACATGCCGGGGTAGAAACAAATATCGAAAGATTCAACGGCGGAAGCGCCGTCACACGTTCACAAGAACGACTCAAACCTTACATCCACACCTACTTCAAAATTTATGTGTTGAAATTATGATAAAATGATTCGTTAAATTATTTATGATTTTTCCACTAACTTTTGCAACGTTTGCCGATTATTCATGTTGTTTTTGTAAATAGAATCTTTAAGCGATCCTCTGACGGTTTGCTGCATTAAATATTGATGGTAATGGATGTGTAAGTTATTTGTACGTACGTATTCTTTGAAAGTTTCTATTAAGTTTAACGAGCATGCGATGCACCCTTTATTTCATAAAACCTCAATTTTATTTAAACGAATTAGAAAAAATTTAACAAAGAATTTGTTATCGATTTTACTCGGAAAAACCCGAATTTGATATTTATACGTTATTTAGAACCGGAAAATCTTTGCATTATTTTTGATTGCCTGTAGTAGTCCAGTCGTTTTAGGAATAAAAAAACCCAATCGAACTGAGTAATTAGTAGGAAGTGGAAACTTGGCACACTTGTGAATTGGGCCTTGATGTCTGACATGTCAAAAATTATGTGCTTCAGATGCCATCGTGAGGAAAAGACGCTAAAAATGAGCTTTTTATCAGAAAGTTCATTTTACGACAAAAATACCTATGTGATAAAATAAAATAGAGAATATTTTCTACAATGTATCTTGTTATTATTTTTCTGTAAAGTCAATAGTTTCGGCGTGTCAGTTTCACAAAGTTTATTTTATCAGGTAACTCGACGTTAATTAATTATCATGGAGAAATTACACTTTACCTTTCGATACAAACATGAAAATTTGTACATCGTTAGACATACATAATAACATACATCTAGGATGTATGTTCATTTACAGGTAAGGAGCGCAGAAAAATTCCTCCGCAGACGGGAGTTGTGAAGTCGTAAAGTTGGCCGCCACTACTTGATAACGTGGTGGTAACTTGGTAAAAATGGTAACGACGAACGTTTGTTTCGTTGAATTGTAATTTGAAAAAAAAAATTATTTCGTAGTACAAAAAAATACAAGATCAATTTTTTATAATAAATAAAATAAAAAACAACTTTTACTTGACAATTTTTGGCGAAAACTTCCAATTTTGATAATTATCCAATTAATATTCGTCGTCATATCGGGAATTTTTTGTTACTGTCTGAAAGATGCTCTAATGGTCTCTCGCTTAAAATCAGAAAACAGAAATCGAACTAGTGGTTCTTGTAGTATACCGATGAAAGTTTAAATGGTGGCGGCCAATTTTATGACTTCGTAACTCCTGTCCACAGAGGAATTTTTGTGCTGTTTGCCTTAAAATGTACATCCTAGATGGGTCTAACGGTGTACAAATTTTCATGTTTGTATCGAAAAGTAATGTGTAATTTCTCTATTCTAATTAATTAACGTCGAGTTACCTGGTACAGTAAACTTTGTGAAGCTGGCACGCCTGAAATTATTGACTTTACAGAAAAATAATAAGGACATAAATTGTAGGAAATATTCCCCAATTTATTTTATCATATAAGTATTTTTATCGTAAAATGAACATCAAAGGAGATTATGATGAAAAATTCATTTTTGACGTTTTTTCCTCACGATAGTAGCTGAAGCACAGACTGAATTTATGGGTTTTGACATGTTAGTCAACAATGTACAGTTAACAACTGTGCTAATTCTCCACTGCCTAATAATTACTTAAGTCGAATTTCTGAAAATTTCTCGACATGGGTGTTGCGTAGGTAAAATAAAAAAAAAACAAAAAGAAATTTTTGTTTTTTAACGTATGTTATCGGTACAATTCTTATTGTTTAATCGAAAATTAAAAATTAATAATTATTAGTAATAGTATCATCGAAGTTAAGAATCGGTTTCAAAATTTTCCCAGTTTTAGACTTATTATAACAAGTTGCCATTAAATTATGATAACAAAAAAATCGATGTAGTAATTTTAACATTTATTTGGGAAATGTTTAATACACGTTAATCACATTAAAAACGTTTATTTTAACGAGTAGAATTTTGTAAATCAATAATCGTTACAGCAAATAACAATGTAGAAATTAATTTCAATTACACACCAGTCCACTGCAGATTTAATCCCGAAATTTAAATTTTAATTACATTTCCTTAGGCGGTATTTAATAATGTGAAATTAGTGGAATCGTTGTTTTAATTAAATTTAACTCGCGTAATTATTAGGTAGCTAACATTTCTGTAAAATAAATTCAATTTTAAAAGCAATTTTTAATTTTTAGTTTATGTAATACTTGCACATGTAAGACAGGGGTGTCGAACCCAAACATTTTGAAATATCGTGCTAGAAAAGCTTGAGTAGTCTATGTAAATACTTGACAGAAAAGCTTCACGTAAAGCGTTCTTGAGTTTGGAGCGTAACTTTCCTGTCATTTTCTTGACAAGCATCACGTTATATGTATATCATACAGAAATGATAATGTTCGCGGTATTTCGTGATACCGACATTTCTCCGTTTAAAAAGAGACGCCCGAATCATAGTTAACTTACGGAAAATAAAACATCGCGAAAATAGATGAAGAGTTATACGAATAGAGACAAGTGATAATCGCCTTAATTTCATTGCCGTTTCTCGTTTGTTACAGTAGGGAAACGGTGTAAATTTATCATGGCTAGCAACTCATTTAGAGGTTAGGTCCCCATTCATCTTTCTCCTCTTATAAATTACCCCATTCTCCTAAGTTACGAGTATTATATTAACAGGCTGTTTAGTCATTTTCCGGAGACTTTCGGGATTTGAAATATCGCTTATAAATTTGCATAGTTAACAGACCCTTCTTGGATAAAATAATCACGTTTACGGTCTGATGTTGGTTATTATTTTTATTTTGATACGGTGCTATTTATGTAATTATGTATTTTAATCTTTAGACGTACGAGGGATTTAATGAAAAGCTACGTTAGATGGGTTCGAATAGGTTCATTTTTTATGTGACGCTGGGCAAAAACGACGATTCTTTAAATCGAAAAATTAAATAAAGTAACGAAAGTTAAGGCCCCTCTGAATATAGATTAGGAAACTATTAGCATTTTTAAATCCGCATAACACAAACGGGAGTGTAGCCTATGAAAATTTGAAACTTGGAATATAACAAGCAATTCCAAATAAAATTACGGATCGTTTTCTTTTTTAATTTTTTTTTAATTATTAACAACGTTAGAAAATTAATGAAGATGTTTTTAAAAAACGCATTCGAGAATAAATTTCTACTTTATGGTACACAGGGTGTCCAGGAAATGGTGGCGAATCTCTCGGGAGCTATCGTCGAAATAATGCCACAAGTTCTTATAATTTTTTTCCTACGACGCGGCGCGCGGCGCTCTCCTCAAGGTTGAAAAATAAAAATCAATTTGTTTAAATGACATTTTTATTTTCTGTTGGAGTTTAATCATTTTTGGTATACCTACGCAATAAATGAAAGTCTTTACGATGGCGTATTTGATACAATACACATATATAGATATAGATGACGATAGATATACTGCATCTCCTTTAAAATGTATGATTTTCGCGAATATGGTTCATTTTATCGAAATTAAGCAAGAGTATTTTTTTCGTTTTAAACTATTCGGGAAATCCGAAAACCTTATAGGCCAATAATTTTATCGTTAGACATAAAAATGATCAATCTGGCGAAAAAATCCCAGTTAACAGGATTTTTGAAACACCTTTCTTTTAATGTTTTAAAGAATTTAATAGAAGTCCCAATCGATATCATGCCGGCGTTGCGAGATATTCAAAGGCAAAGGTCATGAAAAATTGTTTTTTTAATGATCTCATTTCCTATGGCCCGGAGGTCGATTAAGGTTATTTATATTATACAACAAAATTGTCTACTAAAACGGTTCTATACATTTTATTCGTACAACCAACCATTTTCGTAATACGAAGCAGAGAAGGTATAAAATTTATAAAAATGCATTCGTTTCGGTACCATTTTAGCGGACTTTTTTACTTTCCCCGATGGATTTAAGAAAAACCATTTTTTGTGACTTTTACCTTCGAATATCTTATCTCGCAACGCCGGCATGATATCGATTGGGACTATTAACACGTTCTTTAAAACATCAAAATAAAGGGTTAAGGTGTATACAAAAATCCTCAAATCAAAAACTCAGATTTTTCAGCAGATGAAACATAAAATTACTGGACTATTAAAAATTTAAAAAGGTAAACCTCTGTAAACTTTTGAGGTTAGAAAGATTAGAGATAGTGCACCCTCGACTCATCTGCGGTGATATAAAAAACCTATTACACAGTTTTAAAGACCTTCATTTATGACGTAGGTAGGTACCTATACCAGAAATTATTAAATTCCAATGAAAAATAAAAATGTTATTTAAAAAACTTTGATTTTTCAACGTTGGGGTGAACATATTGATAGGGGAAATAAAAATCTTGTAGCATCATTTTGTCGCGGTTTGTACGCTCCCGAGAGATTCGCCGCCATTCTTTGAACACCCAGTGTAAACAGAATACCTATGTTTTGCAAATGTATTTAATTAAAAAAATAATTGAGTTATAGCGATCAAAAGATTTACAAAAAATTAGCTCTTCAATGTTCGTTTAAGTTTGGAAAAGTGTATTTTTTTTCTAAACAAGTGTGGAAAAGTAAAACAAAAGAGCAATAAAATTAAAAAAAATTTATTTGCTATAAATATTAATTACAAAGTTATTTATACATCATTGCTAACGATAAAGCAAAATTCTGTAGTTAATTAAATTCATAACATTAAACGGTTTTGTACAGGGCGATTCAGTTTTAATTAGAAAAACTTTAGGAATCGATAAACCAATAAGAAAAATAAGTATTTTAAAACACTTTCGAAAACTACTTATAATAAATTAGTTTTCAAAATATAGAGTGTTAAAACATTTTTTTTTAAAACTTTTCACATCTAATAAATAATCTACGTAATCACTTTTGGACACGTGGTGGCGCAGAGAGTTAGTTACTTGTCTGGCCTTCTAACGCCACTACGCCTACGGGTTCGAATCCCGCTGCAACCATTGGACGTGTTTGTGAATGAACGTTAATTGATCGTAACCTGTACTTTTACTAACCATATATATTATATAAAGATATAAATAAAAGTCTGCGATCAATGGAAGGCGATCCTAAGATCATAAAATAAATATCGAAAGAAAAACTTACGCTAATCTTCAATTATTTACATTAATTAATTTATAAATGATTTATATTTTATTCAAAAATAAAATATTTATACACCATAGTTGTTTAATAATATATAAGTAAACTTTAAAATACTTAAGTAGTTACTTACTTCACTTTATTAAAAATATGTAGGTAAGCACCTACCTATTCTAATATTTTGGAAATAATAATCAAGTATAATGCTACCTATACAAAAGAACTTGGGCTGAATTTACTCAAAAACACATAACACTTGATTTTCTAATAAAACTCTGGAGAATTTTTGTCTCAAAAATTCATGGTCGTCAAAGTTATTGATTAGGAAATAAGTTTCAGAACCCTGACTGTAGTTAAAAGTTTAACCGCATTTTTTAACATTCAAAACAAAGTGTTTAAAAAAAACTTACTTATAATAAAGATTAAAAATAAATAATCATGCAAAATTATTGTAAAGTAGGTAATAAATTGAGAATACATATTAAATACTAGTACAACAGGTTTGGATCGCTATTAAGCGAAGGAAACGTGGCGCATCCCCGATGATAAATATTAAATATATGTATAAGCCAGACAACATAATTCGATAGAATGAAATTAATTTAAAGTTAAATTGTGATGACGTACCTTATTCATTCCTTCGTATAACTGAAAATAAAATGAAACATTTTAGAATTACAATTTATACATAATACACTTAATAATAAATAAATATACATAGATAAATGACGAATAATCTATTTTAAATGTTATGTTAGCTTAAAAACTTTTCAGGTGGCTTGTTAAGGTGAACTATTTTTTCAGTTTTAAATATTTATGGGGATTAAACTTTATTTTATTCTGAAAAACAAATTTGACGTTTCGCCTACATTCTTAGTACGTAAAAGCACTTGATATGAACGGTGTTCTGGTAAATAGATTTAGTTGTTCAATTGTTTGAAGAAATGTTTAAAATTGTGTGCATATAAATTTTGATAAATAAGTTAATAGCTAATAAGCTAATTATTGTAAAATTTTATGACAGGTCTTATTTAACGCATTTCAAGAGACTTACAGTTGACCATATTTTAGTAAAATTATATTTATCTGTACTAAAAAAGGTGTTGTTAATTTAATAATTGATAAACTTAAATTTTATCATTTAAATTTTATGTGATTATCATCTAAAGTGAGAACATACCTGAACAGTTTTATTATTTCTTTTGGAAACCTCAAAATCGTTTTTGAATATCTCATTGAAAAACTGATTGTTATTGAGAGGTATAAAAGAACAATATTGACGAATCGAAGGTTAACTTTTATAATTACCTATAATGACGATTTATTAGGACTCAAAACGTAAAGAAGTTTAGGCACCTGTAATAAGTAATTTTCGAACTTTCTCTTCAATGATTTTCTTTACCTTGATATGACGTTAAATAAAAATATTCTGTATTATATTGAAGAAGATTTAGGTGTTTTACTTGTTTTCAGATCGTTTTGTTTTTTAATTGTAATTATTTTTTAAACGAACTTTATTTGTGCCTTATATGTTTTGAAATTCGCGCGTAAATAAAGTAAAATGATACTTATTATACAATAAAAACTGATTAAAAAGTTGCTTTACGATTTTTTGATCAGAGCAATAGTTTTCTAGTTATAGTGACTTAAAAAATTTGAAAAATTGGTAAAATAGTGTTTATTTTCAATTTGAAATGTATAAATCTAGTAGACTTACTTAAATCAAATCAAGGACGTATATATTTAAAAACAAAACAGTTTTTGTTTAAAGTTGTCTCGCTCACTAGACTTAATACCATGCGACTTTCTTATGGGGGCCACCTAAAATCTTTATAGTGTACAGAACACCATAAGTGAACAAGTTAAGAGAGCACATCAGGTTGTGCAAGTAGTAACACTGGAGCAATGGAACAACGTGCTGCTGAATCATGATTAGCAGTAGCAGACGGTAGAAATTTTGAACAAATGTAATAATTTTTTATAAATTTAACTTTTATTTTCCTTTGTTTTAAAAAATTTGCTATTGTTGATTTTAATTACATATTTGATTTATACATTTAAAATGTATATCACTCCGTATATCTATTATTCGCGAAAAAACAGATTTTTTGTTTTTGGTAATTTATCTACTGAGAGTTAAAATTACGTTTATTGTAAGTAGGAGAAACAAATTCTTTATAGCCGTGATCCTTAAATAAAAGTTAATCACTAGTGTAAAAATTTCAAACCATGTAAGTATCTGCTTATTAATATTTGAATTGTAATTATTAATTATTCATTGCAATTTGACACTAGTTTAAGTTCATTCGTATGTTATGGATAACGTAACACTTTTTTTAACGATTTATTTAAAAGTGGTTGATTGCTAGTTTTAAGTTCGTTATGTTTAAAACGCCCAATTTAACATGTACACATTTTCACCGTGTATCGTTGTTTCACTGATATTGAACACGAGCCTCGCGTTACCCATGGAAAACATTAGTTTGATAAAAATCCTCTCGTACGAAAACTACAATTGTATTTTTAAATTCAGCGAAAGCATATGTTATTTTTCAAACTTGCCTGTAGGGAAAACTCTCTAGGTAGAGTATGGAAAGTCTAACGGGGACTTCACACAACTCTCGGAATATACCTATCGATTCTTCAGATCGATATAACATTCTTTTACCTCTCGATGTCCACGTGTATATAGCTGTGTTTTATGTAATATATATATATATATATATATATATATATATATATATATATATATATATATATATCTATATAGTTTATCCAAACCTATATGATGTTCACGTCATCAATACAAGGTTACTAGATGATGACGTTTCACACAGTGCTGTCACCTCGTTCGTACCTCGTATTTTTACAGTTCTAATAAATTGTAATCTTTCAATACGATCACAATCAAATCACGATCAAATGTACACAAGTAAATCATCTATAGAATATGTCACTTTAAACCGATTTAGAAATAAACAATCTAGTAACTTTTTGTTGATGACGTGAACATCATATAGGTTTGGATAAGCTATAGTTTACGCGATTGCATGATTATTTATTTCTAATATTTCAATCAGATCGGTTTGTCCGTGGAAAATTCGAATCGTAAAAAGCAAACGACTAACTAATCGGAAATAAGTGTAGCAATTTTAATAGTCGAAATACAAGAAATTTCAATTAACTAAGGGAATCTGATATCAATTAGCACCCATAACCCGTCACTTAATAAAAGCTGGCCGGAAGTGCTAGTGTTGTACCGGAAACGGGAGCGGAATGGTGAGGGGAGCAACTCTAACAAGTAGGGCCGTACTGAATAATAAATGAGCAGTAAGAACTAACTTACGCAGCCCCTCTGTTTTTATACTTCCTCCCTCCTCGAGCGAATTTCTGAATTTAAAGCTTGATATTTGATGGTAATGCGAATAGTGCTTCGATTATTAGGGAACAGCTTTGACGCGCCACGATTACATTATATTTAACTATCGAGGAGAGTGGGATGAAGGGTACTAAAAGATAACATTAGCATTCCATATTCATTACTTGAGTAGTCGAAAAATATGTTTATAACCCTTACCGATATGCTAAAAGGGAAATATCATCGATCGGTGCAATACTTACCAGAGATTTTGTTTCCAAAATTATTACTTATCATATCGAGTACCTAGAGGTTTATTATGAAATTCTCTTACGCGAATTTTCTTTTATTAAGGAAAACTAAATATAGGTAAACGCACGATCAAAGGAATGGGACAATGTTAAGTTTTTTCTAAATCAAAATTATTCTTAATTTGAATACAATTTAGGACCGGTATTTCAACCACCAATTAATTTTAATCATCAGTCAATCGCTATAGAAACTATTATTGAAACAATTGTTTTTAATAATTAATTCTGTAGTGATTGGCTGATGATTAAAGTTAATTGATTATTGAAATTTCGGCCACTAGAATAGATAATCGCTAATAAAATAATTAATATCTACAATAATAATCTTCAACGTTTTTTTTTAGGTAGATATTTAACTCACACTTAATGTATAATTTAAAAAATGCTTATCAAAAGCTTTTTTAAATTTTATTGCGAATTAAGTAGTACCTACATAATATATTGTCACAAAAACTGGTGCCTTAAATGAATAATAAAGATATTGGCCGATTAATAATATTCGATTAACTTGTTTTCGGAATTACTTTTTAGTACACTCCTAATCATTTATATTATCTAATATTGTTAGTAGTACCTATTCTTTGCCCTGTTCGGCTTGTATTGATGACTACCGGTTTTCATTATTAAACCCCACCTGTTGCTGTTTTCATTAATCTGTATTTCTTTTTTTAGGTATTTTAGTTCCATTTTTATTATTTGTTAAGATTGACTGAATTTTCTTAAAACACCGACGCGACGTGTTCGAAGGTGTTCGTATTCCACAATATTCAATTAGAGTTTCAAAGGGATTTTAATTTATTCAGTATCTAGGTATACCTCGTACTCAAAATTAACGTTATTTTTTTTAAAAGGCATTTTTAAATTACCTAACCCGAAATCCTGAACATAGGATATCCTGAAATTAGTAGTAGAAATACAATTAGTATTGTCGGAAATAGTTTGTTCGCCGATTTCGCAATTTTAATTTCGTAAAATTAGTGCAATTTTTCTAGTTTTGGCTTTATTTTCAAAATAATCAACAAAATAAGCAAATTATAAACATCAGATAACACCATTTTAGGCCATTTTAACACCATTGTTTAGTCAAAGAGCTTTAAATAACTATTTTGATAATTGCTTTGAGATTCATTTCTATATATTTTTCATCAAAATTAGCCCATTATTTTCCATATAGTGCGTAGCGTCATCTAATCTTCATATTTTCCACGTCAACAAAATGCTTATGAATTGTTTATTATTGAATAAATACCAAAAAGGCGTAGGTATATATTTGAAGTAAAGAAAAAAATAATTGATTCGAAAAATATAATCCTTCCCTATTTTTAGAAATGTAAACATATTTTGATTTAGGACTTTTGATTTTTTGTTTTTGTAAGTTGTAGTTAACAATATAGGTGCCAATTACATTTTTCGAAAAATGCAACGAGTAATGCACGACTATGTAATTAATAAACTTCTAAAACAAATGACGGTTCAATACCTTAACAATCACAAACCTCGAGGTTTGAATCCATTGTACTGTTTTACAATAGTTTTATGTTAAATAATTTTACATACATAGGTATGTGTTTTCTATTTTTTGATTTTATGGAGAACGTCGTTTCTTGAATTATTGAATTATAGTAGGTTATGGTAGCACTGCAAAATAGTATGTACACGTACCACGTACTCTATAAAATAATGTATCTCTTATAAGTAAATCTTACAATTTATTAGATAAATACGTTAAAAATATTTTTAATCCTTTCACTACCAGTTCACGTTTCATCCGCAATTTACTCGACTACTTCAATTTTATCAACGTAATCAAAAAATTCAAGATCATCGGTATTTTATACATATTTATTTTATACCGGACTTTCCCCACGTTGTAAGTGATAAGGAACACAGTTATTTACTCATAGGTTATATCCCAAGAGCCTGTCAATTTTATTGGTTAAACTGCGTGTAGCTGTTTTTTGCAAAATTTTGCTTAAAAAATGTTCGAAACTTAATAATTCACAAGAAAAACTCAAGACCGAAACCAATTTTAAAAAAATATATATTTTTTTAATATAATATCTTTGCATTTTTCTGCTTATAAACTAAAAATCATCGTTTCTAAAGGGTTTTTAGGACAGTTGATTATGATTTTGCAATAAAAATTTCGGTAAAAATTACTTTTAAAAAAGTTAATAAATATAATACAAAAATATTATTAGTAGATAAGTATTTAATTATTTTATTCTTTATTTATATAATATAATTTATTTTCAAATTTTAAATAATATTATTTACACCTTCTTCATCCTCAAGTTCAGTTTCATCAGTTCCTTTATTAAATGAATACTTTCTTCCTGTCATCACCTTAGGAGTGGAATTTGTAATTAACTATCTTAAAAGCCCTTTAGAAACAATTATTTTTAGTTTATTATCAGAAGAATACAAGCTACTACATTAATATATATATATATATATATATATATATATATATATATTTTAATTTTGGGTTTTCCGAATTTTTTAGAAGTTTTCAATTTGAAGCATAAATTTTTAACTTATAAAAGTTTTGGTATTTTTAATTTGCTATATTTTACAACAAAAATAATTCAAATCTGTGTGGTTTGAACCAAATTAAAACCGAATTCTCCTTCACGAAAAGCTGTAAGAATTTTATTCAGTGTAATAGTGCTATCATTGGTTGACATTTGAAATTTCACGAAATATGATTGGTCGTTAACTAGCTAATTAGTGAAATAAGTATCAAACAAATTTTGGATGAAGTAAAATTTAATGATTAAAAATAAAGTAATTTGCGGTTTTTAGGAAACAAGGGGCGCAATGTAAACTTTTGTAAATAAGATCGCTACTTACTATTATTATGTTTTGATTCATTTTTAAATAATATTACACTAAATTAATTGATATTAAGTAGTTGAAAAATTATAGACATTTATACACATTTATCTGATAAGCCACAGATTTAAAAAGGAGATAAATTATATGATTTTTTTTATAATCATCACGCGGTCTCGATTTTTTAATATTTTATGCTATAAAATAGAATTAAATTCATTTTAATTTTATTGCGTAATCATTCAATCGTTAGTTAGATACCTACATTTATTTTGTTCTTTGTGATATGATGAAATCTCAACTTTACCTAAATAAAAAATATGTTTACGACAAAAACTAAATAAATCGATTATAAAATAGAACACTGACTTATAATAATTTTATAATTGAAAAAAAAATTTAATAGGAATACCTAGTAATTAAAGTTTAATATCAATCACTGAGAATGAATTAAATTATTTGATAATATTGAATTTCCTACAGAATTTGTTATTAAATTTGTGTTAAATCATGTACAGACGTTAGTTTTTTATTACTATATAAATAGTATAACTGTACGTACGTGCATAATTGGCATAAATTGATTTTGAAAAATATTTTTTTAGATGAACTACGTACCCTATTTCCCCTAAAATAAGACCTTGTTGAAATCTTATATATTAAGTATTTACCTATATCTTAAGTAGGTATATCGAATATAAATAAATACATAGGATTGTGGTAAATTAAAAAATAAGATATCTCTTGACAATAAGCCCTAAGAGGCGTTATTGAAGCAAAAATTAATTTAAGACTTGGTCTTATTTTAGGGGAAATACGATAATTGTTTAATTTTTCACGTTTTTATAATACGTTAGGTATACGTTATTTAAGATAGGATCCAATGTACGCTATGCATAAAAAGTTACTAATTTGTACATTCGTAATATTCAGTTTGAAGTTTTGAACGTGACATATTCTACCGACGATTTACCTGCACACATATGACGCGGCAAAGAAAGACTATGGTTTATTAGTATCTACTGTATTAAATGTACTAAATGCTAGATTGTTTATTTATATGATATATAGTCATTGCTTCAAATTTTTACTTGGAACGGTACCTAAATATTATGAATAAATTAGAGTAACAAAAGCTCGATTAATTATTACATTAAAGATTTCATGTTGATTTTTTAGAACAACCTGAATTTAAAAATAGAGATAATATCTATTTTATTTATTACTTGGTACCTATAATATAGGTACCTTCAGTTTTAGTTAAGAAATTGTAAGATAATAACGATATAACTCCCGGACAAAATGATAGCACACGTGCGAATTTTTAAGTTTCCATATTCGCACTTGGCATTCGCTAAATGTGACAGATTGTATGTAAACACAACATCGTAAAATCATAAAAAACAGTAGCAGATATAAATTTAAACTTTGTCCTTGATGCTTACCAATATAAGTAGGCGAAATGACAGCACATTTAAAAAAAAATAATAAAATAACAATAATAATTAACAATAATAATAAAAAACAAAATATACAGTTACACTTCTTAATACTGTGCAGATCCCCCTTTATTTTCTATAACTTCAATCATCCGTTTTGGTAATGAGGAGTATGGGTTGTGGACGATAGTTTGCGACAGGTTGCTCCATTCTCTTTCAATGCATTTTTTGAGCTGATTAATGTTTCGAATACAATCAATGAAAATGTCATACGTGTGCCATCTTTTTGTCCGGGAGTGTACGCCCCAATGACTTTTTCTGATATTTTCTTCTTCCTTACAAATACAATTAGGATGAAGTGTAACATTTTCGTATAAACAATTTAAAATATTCTGCATAAGTAATTTTGTAGTTGTAGGTATATTAAAAGTTAAAGAAAACTTTCACAATATAAGGTGTCGTAACAAGGGTCGACTAGCAAAGTGCCAATCGTCGATTACTGAAAAGCAAACATTTTTAGAAATTTCTGAAACTGTAATTATTTATTTTGCAAATTTCTTATAGACGTGTAGGGTGACCGTGGTTATTGCTTTTACCATTGCCAACTTCGTTGTCATTGAATTTAGGAAGCATTGCAAGTTTTACAATTGATTATGCAAATAGAAACTCCGTGCGTAGATAGACACCTGTGAATAATCACAACGGCAATAAAAAAAAAACATCTATAAGTAGGTATTATTATAAATACATAGTTCTATAAATATCTCGTATGCGCGACGTTCGATTGTTTTTCAGCTTCCACTCATTTAACCGATAAAAAAGTTAGACATAAAATGGTTTAATCAACTTTGTGGCTTTAATAATAACGAAACCTACGTTGATCCAAAAAGTGTATCATAAGGTACACAAAAATGTACACCAAATGTTTTTAATTATTAATCTCAATTATTTTTATAATTTGAAACAATATTAATATATTTTTATGTACTATCTACTGTATAGAACCTGTTTTATAAACATATGGGCATCCGACAGATTCATGAAAGATAAACGAACGTTTCAATACCTAGTATTTGAACACAAAGAAATTTTAACGTAAGAACGTTTATGGGGTTTATATTTGGATTTAGTTATGGGTCACGAGATACCTCACAACGTAATATAGAGAACGAGTTGAAAAGAATAATAGAATTCGTATATACCTAATTATTACAATCGGAATGTTATCGATTATTTGAGATATCTATATGTATATCGTACATATATAATTAGCGAACGAATGTGTAGTTTTTATATTTTAAGTAATACCTACCAACTTTTCTATGTAGGTAGTTATACTCATATTTATTCCCAATTTTATTCAAATTTTGTGTTATTTGCCGTATATGTGTATTTACTTCTTTTATAAAGTGATTATAATATGAGCAATTTCAACTATTGTTGAAATTCGAATCGATTTGTTCGAAGTCGAATTGTTAAAATATATTTTCTTAAGCGGTACTTATGTATATAAATAGATAAAAATAAATATTAGAAATATTTATAATACGTCTGATAAATTGCATTCAAATCAGATCATAACTTTCATTAAAAAAAAACAAAATTTTAAAAGACTTACATTATATTTTGGAGACCAAGAATTACACATAATAGATGCATCTTCTAATATCCGACTCTGAAAAAAGAATAAAAATATTAATTAGGTACACGTTTGGAATATACACCTACACATACTAATTAAATGCATTTAAATAAAATTTGCTGTAGTAGGGAACGATCTTTGAGGCAAGAAATTTTTCCGCTAAACTAATTATAAAGGGAACCCCTAATCTTCCTCTCCTCGATAACAATTTTGCAATCATAGGACGCGTGCTTGGCACGTGGTTGAATTATTGAAATTACCGCTGACATCAATAAATTTTATCGAGCGTGCAAGTGAAACATTCAACCCCTACATAATGAACTTCATATTTCTTTTTATGTATATTTGTAATTTTATTGTGTCACAATTAGCATCTAAAAATTGTTGCCTTGTTATATAATTATTTAAACAGGAATTAGAGCTTTCTCCAAGCTAGTAAAAAAATAGAAAACTACACAATAGAATTATAATATGAATATTTTACGCAGATATTCGTTTCTATTATCTGCACATTATATAGTAAGCAGTTTAAATAGGTACATAATATTATATTGTTATAGTATTAAATAATAATAATAACAAAAAACCAGAAAGTTATAAATAAAAGTACTTATGATTCTATTATATCGTATTTCCAAGAATTAAACAAATTAATAATAAAATGAATGAATAACAAAAAAAATAATGAAAAACAAAATAACAAAAAATAATGAATAACAAAAAAATTTACAATACATATTATAAGGCGATTTTTGTAATTAATTTGTTTTTATGTTTTATTGATTTCTCAAATATTGTTTTAAATAACAATAGGTTAGGCAGGGTAACCGAACACTCTAATTGTAAGAGGTTCTTCTAAAAATATTTTTAAATGTCTACACTTATATAAGGAAATTGGGGGCACAATCATCCCGATAAGAAGAATGTGGGTTCTTGGAAAATGCAAACATACACAGTATGTGTAAGTAATATGTTTAATCTTTACTTTCATATACCTACATTTGAACATAACAAAACAGTCGACCAAACAATAATATTGAAAATAAAATAAACAGTGAAAAGATGAAGCGGTATAGGGGTGATTTTTAACTCAAATCGCCACAAAATCATCTCTGCAATTGGAATTTTTTATTTGACATGAGGGTTTCTGGACACCCTTTATATGTTAAAGTATAAAATAATAATCTTTCTGTAGGCGCAAGCTATTGAAAACAATTAAATAATTACTTATATACAGGATGTTACAAAGTAACGCGCGTCCTTTTAAGGATCGAATCGGTAAGCTAAAAGAAATCGAAAGCCAAGAGTGAGAAAATTTCCTATTGCTCCTCATTATAGTTTTATTGACGGAAAACAACACAACACAAAATCAAAAACAAAAGATCACAAAAGATGTTCAAATATGTTTCCATTGAGATTAAATCAAGCTCTTGCGCGGTTTAACATTGGTCAATAACAACTGCTGGTTCCACGACTGATTCAAGGTAAACATTTTTTTAGGTATCATCATAAAAAAAACATCTACCGGATTGGAAGACCGATCGGAAATTTTGTCACTCTTAACTTTCGATTTCTTTTAGCTTACCGATTCGATCCTTGAAAGGACATACGTTACGTTTGTAACATCCTGTATTAAAAAAACCTATAAAATTTCTAACTTTTTGAATTGAACGCTTAAAATTCTAAATGTGCCGAAATGTAACCTGTAATTTTTATAAATAGTTCGCGAAAATTATACTTTGTTTTATGCATGCAAATAAAGAAAGCTTATTAAATTGCTTATTTAATTTGTACACTCGCATTTTTAAATTAATATTTGAATTACTTATATCAATTATTTTTTTTATACATTCATTTTCCATTCGGAATTTCTGTGGTACAAATTGATCTGAATGAATTACAAAGATTTTTTATTTGCTTGTTCAATGTTATTAGGTTAGGTTATGTTGTTAGATTAGGTGTATAAATTACCTTTAATATTTAAATTTTGCTAACGTTATCCATTAAATAACTCAGTTACCTGCTACGTTTTTATGACTGTTTTTTTTTGTGTACCTTCATAATTTTTATTGCCTCCACTAAACAATAAAGAAAAATGATTTTCTACAGTGAACTATTTTTGTGTTGTACCTATTACGTAATTCTTTACAAAAATTGAATTAAATTTTTCATATAAATAAGAATAGGTAGTACACAATGCAAAAAATTACATTTATTAAACTTTAGATCTAAATATGCTTAAGTATAGCAAACGGTAGATGTTAGAATTCATATTGATATGGTAGCTTACAGCGAAAACTCGATAATTCGTTATGTTCTCATCGCGTATTAAATCATTTTTATAGTTCCTGAAATTCTAGAAACAATAAGTGTATTTTTTCAAAAAATTTATTATGCAGCGATAACCGTCTTAAACTAATTACCTATCTGATGTTAAAAATGTAAATAGCTTTCGTCGCTAATACAATAAAACTAATTTAACGTAAATAAGTAGCGTATTATATTAAATTGTTACGTGAATTTACATTTTCATATTGTTACATTGAAAATATGTTTCGGCATCCTTTAATCATGGAAAAATACCTGTTCGTGAATCACATATCATCTTACCTCTTTGTTTGGTTTCGTTGTTAAATGTACTTCTAAAAAGGAAGGGTTAAGCATGGCGTTATATGAAAAGTACAGATGGAGAACATTATTCATTCATGTCTTCAATTAGCACATAAAGGCTTGTGATAATATACACTTGCAACAAGCGAGTGTTTAGAAATTCCCTTTTCGTTCAGTCAAGACTGAGTTAATTGTTATTATGGAATTGAAATAAATTAAAATGTGAAGGGCGCACTCGCTGTACTCGTTATGAGCACTTATTTTGGTTGCTCTGTAGTATCTACTTATTACAAATTTGCACGGATTTATGCGAAATTCTTTAAAAGGATTAAAGAAGGCCATCTACAGATAGCAAGTTTGCTAAACTTAATTAATTTTAACACAGCTTACGTAAAGTAGTAGGAAATAATCTTATTAACTATAAAACGTCGTCTGATAACATAAAACAAAACAAAAAATGTTCACGATGAAAAAGGTGGAAAATTTTCATTCACGTCACATTTCTATATACAAGGTTTCATCAAATAACACGTTGTTTAATAATAATATCAAAAACAATTTAAACAATTTTTTTTCTTAACGGCAGTCAAATCTTGAATTCGTAATGAAATCGTGCGCGATTAACGACCCGGATAATCGCGAATCGGTACAATTGAGGTCCGGGTAATCGAGTTTCTACTGTATACTTAAATTATTTTAAACAAGCGGCTAAGAATTAATCAACTTCTACGGAAACTTAACTGTAAAAAAAAAAACACATTTCTTAATGGCTTACTTTTTTAATCTGTTAAGTATTTCATCTTTTCTCTTTTCAGTAGAAATTAAATACCTATCCATAAATATTATTTACTTATAAGTTAATAATACAAATATTAACTCATAAAGCAGACAATTAAATAAAATACATAGTTCTCTAAACATTTTGTTTCTTTTTGCGATTTGCTTTACAGTTTATTCTGACTATATATTTGCACCATTGTTTTCTAGATCTTTTTTACATCTTTTTTCAATTTTTCTTTTCTTTCTCTTCTCTTCTTATTTTTCTTTTATTTACTATCTACCCCGCGGATGTGGCCCATGAGCCACACGATATGATTTTTTTCTTTCATCTATTAGCTTTTATTTATTTAGCTGAAAAGTGCTGAAGTAACCAATGTGGTAACCCCGTGACGAAAAGTTTGCAGAACGTTGATCTAACTGAACATTTTACCAAGTAGTCCTCTCGTCATTCTCTTCATGTGGTGTACCATGCCAATTGTTTCATCTCTATGTTATCATAAAGTGCATCTTCTCTTACTATAACTAATATTATTCTCTTTATATTTACTGTTCAAGGTACTATTCATCAAGGTCACTCCGCAAAATTTTTCCAAAAATCAATCGCAGGCAGTATTTATTTTACTTTTCATATTGTCGTTGTCTAACTTCGCCTCCACCCTATTTGTTCTATATATTATATTTTATCCACCGTATATAATATGTAGATATAAATCCCACACATTTTAAATTAAAATAACGTCTTCTAGGTACTCGAATTTATGTTTTACCCATATCCATAGGATTACGTTATTTTAATTGCACGCGAAGCTGGCCAAAACTCGCACGCTATGTATTTTTAATATTAGAGGGACACACGTATTTGTCTTCCAGGTGATCGTTTAACGCCTTTAATAAATTAATTCTCGAATGTGACTCGATCCCCATCCGTTTAAGTGCCGATTATTAATGTTCCCCCTGTTTATAACAATCCCGGTTTTTTTTACGAAATCCAATCTGAAACGTTCAGATATGTACGAGAGGGATCTGCGAATGATTTTTGTGAAATATGAACGTTCCGCAAAATTGAATGTCTCAATTTAGTTGAAATTCGAAGAAAATATAATCGCTGGCAATTTACAACAGTATCGACATTCACCTGTTCAGGATAAAAAGCTTAAATCTGTAAAAACATCTACATTGTGCTTTAGAGTTAGTGGTGGGGGTGAGCTTTCGGACTAGAGGGAGTAAAATGGCGGCTTGAGTGGGAGAAAGAGTGACATTGCGATCGATAAAGCTCAAGCTCTGATTGGTGCACATATCCAATCGGGTGGAGCGAGCTTTTATAACACAGTTTTACTATCTGTGATTTCAATGGCATATCTTGATGTAAATTTTTATGAAATCCTTTTATTATTGTTGCGCTTGTTTCGAGTCTACCGATACAGATAATTTTTTTTCGCGCAAATAAGCTCATTCTTTGGTTAAACCAAATTTTCTTGCGTTCCATTTCTTTTTGATTAAAAAATATTTTTACTGGCTATAGGGAAAGGTTTCCGACTAGATTTAATTTGTGGCTGCGATACGAATAAACGAAACGAAGCAAAATTAGGTTAAGTGCACTTTTGATTTAATTACCGATAGATTCTCTGTAGGATTTTCAAATTGGGGCCGAAAATATCAGACGAAAATTTTTTTAATTTATTTGTAAGTACGTCACAGTTGCCTTTAAATATGTTCAAATTTTCTGTTTTATTCAATTGAATTTAACAGCTTTATAATGAACCCTCTTCTAGAGGGTGCTTTCGCCCCATTCTATGTAAGGTGTATCACGCACAGGTGTCTGTCTGCCTGCACCATATGGTTGTTGTTGACTGATAGAAATCTCGATGGTGCTAATACCATATGTTAAATCAGTGGCACACTAACGATAATTATTATAGTCGCATCGTTAATGACTTTTTGTCGTTATGTATATATGAATCGGAAATTGTTTTAAATATCATTTACGAACAATTTGTACTTATATTTAAAAATAAATGCGCAGTAATAGAATAAAACGTAGAAATAACCTTAACGTACGAACCATTTTCGTTTCTGTCTGGAAAATTATATGGATATTTCATTATTTAGATAACTGATTAGGTCATTAAGGTCAATTATCGACTTGTATTAGGCTATTAGTATGCTTATATAGTCAATTTACTAAAGGATATCTTTGGGACTTTCTCCCAAAGGGAAAGGGATCTTTTTTGTATGAGACTAATACAGGTAACTAATATTGAATAGGATATGAATTAATCTGTAAAATAAAATATCAATTGGTTGCCGAGGAAAAAATCAAACCATATTCGGACCACTTCCTCTACGTAGTAGGTATCTAATGAATTCTTTACTCTTAGGCCCATTTTCTCTCTTATTTTTACCTCCCTGGGGCAAGCATAAGTGAGTCCATTATTAGTTTTAGAAGAGGTGCTAACTTTACACGAAAACGAAATTTTTTGAAAAAACTAATCATAAAAAAGTTTCCCATGGGTATAAAACGAACTTTTTAAAATACACTTGTACGTATAATTATTTAAAAAAAACAGGATTATTTTAAAAAACAGTTACAATATCAATTTATTCATCGTATAAATCATAAAAATATCATAATCGCAACGAGGTTATCTGACAAGGTCTACAGAAATATTTCAAAATTATTAGATAGGTACAGGCAAGTTCATATGTTTTGTCCCGTCGCCTGTGTTAGTTTTTATCGTAAAAGGCTAAAAAAAAAAGATTACTCTTTGTTTTTATTTATTATCTGACGTGTCCCTTTTTACAATTCAAAAACAACTGCGACCCTTCGTGCCTTTTGATCCTCTCTCGTCGCTCGTTGGCCTGCGATCACATCTCGCGGGACAAAACATATAAGCTTGACCTACCTATATAATATCTAAATATTAAACTAAAAATATGGGAGTATCAATCTATTTTACAACTTATTTTACCTAACATACACATTTCTATTATTTAAAATTAAAACGATAAATTATTAGCGTCGATAAAATGAAAAGCTTAAAACGAAATTAAAGTGACAATGATCAAATTACTACCTAATAGGTTTATGAATGAGAATTAAAAATTGCCACTTGAAAAAAACGTTTTTTCGAAGTCTGCGTTTAATTTTATCTCGTCGGTAAAGAAATTTTACACTAAAAAGCACATTATAGTGTTTTATATTCTTTTTAATTTTTTTTTTCTCAAATTGGAATAAAAGTCAGGTTTCGCTCTAACATAATTTTCATGGTACAAGTCGGAGAAAAAATGTGATGTAATAACTTGCGTGCTCAGTCTGTGCCATCACGCACGCTAATGAAATATCGAGTAATTAGCTCTAATGCAATAATGGCCATATGTTAATAATCCATGGCTAGTGTGACCGCGACATAGTCGTGATGACACGATATTCGCCAGTGAAATTAGAAACAAATAAAACAGATTTACCTTTTTTGACAATAGGTATCGTGCGAAGCTCAATTACACAAAATTTCCTTATAAATTATTTATCAGCAAGCGTTTTTGATTTAGAATAAATTTTGAGTACTTTGGGGGCGATTATTGCCACATAACTAATATTTTATTTCTACTCATTGGCTACTTTTATTTTTGAATGTTTTTTTCCTGAAAATTATTTTTAAATGGTAAGTTTAACTTCATAGCAATTTTATTAATCAATCTTTAACGAAACGATAAATAACAAAGAGCTAAACAATAAATAACGGAGTAGTTACGTCAAGACTAGGGCCACAATTTCAGGTCCTGTTCGCTACGATTTCAACTCCGCGACCACATGTCGTAAACGTGGCCTTAGCTCAAACGTTCGACAAAAATTGTGGGCATATTCTAGACATTAAAATAAATAAGTAAATCAAATCAAATTTTAAAAAATATTATGAAATATCATTTTAAAGAAAATGAACCGAATACCTAATATTTTTTTAACAAATTCGGCTCATACAAATTCTATTGCTCGTGACGTCACGAACATTTTATTGGGCCGCTTTTATAAAACTTTAATTGACTAATACCTGTTCACAAGTCAAAGGTCGAATTGTTCAAATTCAATTGAGCTACGACAAACAATTTATGCAATTTTTTTATAAAAGCAATCAAGCGGTTGCCATATTTGACGGCTTAATTTTTATTTACCACAAATTAGTTCAACGTCAACATTCGATTACACATTATAAAGCTGTCCCTAATTTTTTTTTACTTCTCGGTGTTTGTTTTATTTAATTAATTTACTTTTATTTACGCCTCCGAATGCGCAAGATAATGTATCTATTAAACAAATAGCCATCAAATCTTTAGGAAATTAAAATATTTAATACAATGTAGATGACATCATGGGCAATATTTAAATGACTTTTATTTATATTAATAAAAATAGTTACCTACCTAGAATAAAAATGAATTGAATATTCGAACTAAACTTCATAAAAGAATTCTAAAGCATTGTAATTATTATAATGTTGCTAACCAAGTAGGTAATTAAAAACTTTTTTAAACTTTTAAATTAAAGTCGATTATAACTTTCATATTACTTTTTTTTTGGCTAGTAAAAATCGGTTCTATTCTTTTAGCCTATCAGGAGGTAGTCATTTTGAAGTAAAAATTAAAACTTACTTTAATTCGGTCACTTTGAAATATTTATAGGACGTTTTACATCAAAAATCATATACATTATAATAATTATTAGCTACCTAGTTTTTGTAATTTATGTAACTACTACTATTTATTTTGTCTGAACTGGTACCTATACACGTTACACTACTGTAAGCTAGATGAGAATGTTCGACAAAAACCACCTAACAATCTTGTCATATATTATCTGGTTTATAAATATCTTCAACTATCACATTATCAGCACTTTTGATGTTTAATTTTTAAAAATATAATTTATTATAGGTAAATAACTTATCACGGTATATTTATTACCATCCAAGTCCAAGCAATAATTTTTGAAACTATCAATTTTTCGAGAAAAAGGTTATTTACAATAGCTTTATTTCCTATGAAAATTCACTAATACTTACCAGTTTAAAATTATCTGAATAATCACTATCTGCTGCCTTTATACCGCAGATTTATAATTTTACTCTATTTTTAATTTAAAAACTATTTAGTTAAAAACTACTTTATTATTCGTGTGCCCCCTCGACATTGAAAATTTCCCTATTACAAACCATAAACCAAATAAAAAGTTTAATAGCATTTTTATGCGACCGATAAAATACAAAGCAACTAATAAAACATGTGCGCCACCTACTCGTAAGATAACTTATCGGAGTGCGAACAAAGAATTAATATTTTTAAAATAAAAGCGGGATTACCCGCTCGAATGCAAACTCGAATGCATTTATATATAGGATTCCGGCAAAACCGTTTCAATTCATTCGCGTTAGTGGTACAAAGCGGTAGCGCTTGTTTCAGTAGTGAGTGCGCGAGTGTTGTGTTCTCTTAAAGTATTACAAACAAAAAGGATTAATACGTCTAGGAAAGGTAGGATTTTTCTTTGTCGACTAACTCTGCTCCTTACCTCGGACCTTTAAGCTGTAACACAAATTCTCTGAAAATCGAGCTTGGTTGGGCTAGACTAGGTTAGGGTTCCCCTCAAACATTCGACGGTCCATTGCTGCCGTGAATTAAACAACAATATTCGAGTGGCAGCATTAATTTTTCGTCAACGGGAAAGCATAACCTTTCATTTGGTACAAAAATCATTTTCAAGTTTAATGATAATAGAAAGTTGAACTCTTTGAGCGCTTCTGCCGCCGATTAAACGACGATGAAAAAATGGCAGCATAAACTTTTTCGAATCCAAAAATGGTTCTCTAAATACTGGAATAAGAAATTTCCTGAAGTATTATCATACCAGTTATTACAAAAAACAAGCAGACATTTTATTTTTTTATTCAATGAAACGACGACTTATCGATGGCAGCTTTGAAGTTTTGTAAAAGTTTATACACGCGGTTTAACGAAACTATTTTTTTGCTGAAGTTTTATCATAATACAAATCTTATGGTGGGATCTCCTATTATATAGGGTTCGAATCGTAATATTTTGATGTCAAAAATCTCCTATTTCTCTGTGGACCATTAATAAGCTTAGTTTTTTTTTCAAAAAATTGTCAGTTGTCGATATAATTGAGAAAAACTTAATTTTACCTCCTTTCGTCCCTATAACAATTTTTCCGGACTTTTATCAAAGGGGAGTTTTCAGATTTAGTTCAAAACATAAAAATAATGATCCGCACACAAATCCTGCTTGTTAATAATTTTTTTTAGTTAAAATTTAATTTTACTGGGTTAATGAGATAAAAATCAAATTTATGTCATTGACCAATCAAAAAATGTAAATCGTTTCATATAATGATGTATTTGTATACAATGAAAACACATTTTTAAAAATACGTTCTATTAATAATCAAATGTAAGGAAAATAACAAAATAAAGAAATGGACATATTTTTCCCTCTTTTGTTAATAAACAAAATGTATTGTATTTATTGTATGTAATGTATTTACATTAGGTAAATTTAATTCCTTTTAATGTTTTTTGTTCCTATTTAAAAATTGTGCATAAAAATGTTGTTAATACTCGAAACAAAAATCATCACAGATAAGAACACTTTACGGCCAGGTGAGCTCGACACATGTGCAGATAACGCGACATTGAAATCATCGGGCAGGTCGGTACCCCTGTCCGAACCGTGGTCTTATGTAAAACTATCAAAATTAGTTTTGGTGATGTGTACGTTATTGTTAGTCAGCATGTCGCGATCGTCTTTAATAAACGGTGGGTGCATTCGATCGTTCGTTAAAATTTTAGTTTTCCCGTTTCATTTAAAATAAAAATGGTAAACATTTGCTAACAGTTCAGTGAATTGTGGTTTTTAATTTTGTTTTGAACGAAAGTTTTATCTTGTAAATTTTGACGGGTTTCGCGATTAAAAAATGTGTATCGAAGAACATCGAGACTTACTTATTGTATTGCTTTCGACATCACCGACTTAAGTCGTTTACCCTTTTTATTTTTAATGTTAGATACCTAGTACCAAACATTTGCAGGCGTATATTTAAATCTATGTTTTAATTATTTTCCTGAGACTTGCAAAATTCAAGATTAAAATATTTAGGAACACATAATCGCGGGTAATGCGTTCCCACGAAACACCGCGGATACGGAAATCTATTGAAAGTCTGATCGCCAATAAAAATAACTCATAAATCATAGAAGGATAATAAATCATAAATAAATAAATAATCAATAATAAATCATTAATAATAAACTCAAAATGTATTAAAATATAGGTGTAGGTCTTACTACGTATTGTTATTTATCTAAAACTTTGAAAAATTTGTTATTTTACATTATTGTTTTTGTTTAGTTTTGCAATTTTGCGAATAGAGAATCCGCGAATATGGAGAGGTTTTGTTGAACATTTGAATGTTATACACGTAGGTGGTACCGATTTATAAAATCTATTTCGTATGTACCTAATTAATTTCATTGAAAACACGAATAGGTGCCTATTTCTTTAAATTTAAACAAACGCTTACAACTATTTTATACTTATTGATTTGTATGTTTCATGATTACTTTTTTTATTGAAGATGATTCAAATAAGTGACGTAGGGTGTTACGGCCGCCTGATACAGGTACCTTCACTTCTCTGATCAACCGGCTTATCGTCGAACGTGATACTGATAAGATATACATTTGTTAAACCAAACACACCTACTTGAAATAATTTGTCATGAGTCGAGCTCGTTAAATTATCCTGGGTTTTCAGATTTTTAGGAACCTTTAATTCGAATAATAGTAGGTGTTATGTATATATTCTACATTTAGTTGCTTACAGTTGCTACTTCGCAACTACTTTTTGGGCGATAGTATTGCGTTGAAAGATTTATTTGAAAAAGCGCGACATTTAATGTCCATTTTTATTTATCTCTACTATGAAAGCCCACTAATAAGAACAAGTGTACGAATGTAAAATTTCAAATCAAAGTCAAATTGAAACCTACACCATATAATCACGTTTAATCACGAAAAAAAAACATACCTACCATGAACCTCAATATCTGTAGTGACCTTACAGTTATTCATAAATAACTTATGTCTAACACGTGCCTTAAAAGGTACGTGCGCGAATATAAAATACAAAATCAAAATTACGTCGATACCGTAAAATTGAGCATTTTTTTGGACTTTCACATGAGCCTAACTGATTTTTCGGAGTTGTCCGGACACCAAAGTTAACCTAGAATTGATCAGTTTGCGTGTGTTTTGGAGTAGGTAGGAATAATTTTTTTTCAAAAACTCTCAAACACGTCGGTTTTTTTGCTAGGGCGACATTTTAGCTGCCTATTTACGTTTATTTAATTTCAAGTTAGGATCGATGTCATCCCAAAATTTTCAAATAGTAAGGAATGTTAAACGGGGTGTCATTTGAAAGTACGGTGAATTTTCTTTATAATATTGTTTAAATTTTTAAATCCCGATTATTATTTACTTATCGAATAGTCACTGCCGTAAAACAGTAAAAGATGACTCATGAAAATTGAAGCGTATGTATATATATTTTTTTTCAATAAACGTTTGGACGTATCGATTTTATTAATAAAGAGAACAATCGATGACGTATTTTCGTTTACTTCAACATCGACGGTGTTTGAAAAAAATATTTGATACGTCTCAAAATACGTCTATTTCGTTTTTGGTGGGTTGCCTTTTACCGTTTCTTTAAAGTGATTACTCGTGAAGTAGAAATTTAAAAATTTAAACACTCACCTATTATAAAGAAAACTTACAGTATTTTCAAACAACACCTTGTTTAGCACACCTTATTATTAAACATTTCGTAATTTCGGTATCTGGACAACTCATTTCACAATCAGCAAGGTTGGTTAGGCTCGTGTGAAAACCCAAAAAAAAAGCTCTATCTCATACTTACTATTAATTTGATTTTGATTTTAAATTTTACATATTCACACACTTCCCGTGTAAATAATTGTAAAGGTAACTACAGATTTTATAACGTTCACGGTTTTCTTTTTTTTTGTTTTTCTTTTGTGATCTAGGTAATATATCTAGGTGAAAGGTATCTATATGCATGCGACGGATTTTTCGAGGTATTTCCAACAACTTTTCGGGAAATGAAGCTTTAAAAAATCATCGACACAAATCACATTTTATTACCTCAATATTTTTAATTTCTTAATGTTTGTTAATTATTTATAATGTATCAATAATATCTTCAAGGAAACCAAAATATTTAATAAAATGTTTATAACTTCATGAGCAATACAATTTGAACGACCTCTACTTATTTAGAAAAGTTAAACAAAAAGTCGGTACAGACTTCTTATGATTCACGGTAACGATTTTATTTATTTTTATCACAAAGGAAAAAAAGCATTTCTATAAATATTAATGAGCCACCCTGACTTTTTGAAACTTACAATATATCTACACGAAAAGAAGCGAATGTAGCAAATGTTTGTTTTAATTTAGTACATCGGCATAATTAAAATGCTACATAATCTAAATATATCAATTTAAAGAATCATGGATAACGTTCTTAATTTAGGTAAACATTTGAAACATAGAAACAAACGCAGTGGTTCCTATAATTTACATTTTATTGTTAGGTACGTAAACAAACACGAGAGAATATACCTAATTTTTTTTATGTAATCCGAGATCTTTCTGTTACATTTTTTATGTCGGCAAACATGTTATTTATTATTAAAGTCAACAATACGACGTACATGGCGTAACATATTTGTTAATAAAGAAAATACCTACATAGAGCATTTTAATTAGGCAACAAAATTACTATATTAATTAAAATAAATTCGAATTTTTCATGCCGTTTTACAAATGCGACTGCCGTAATGTATACTCGGGGGTGCCTGTCAAAAAGTTTACGAATTTCATCCCCCAACTGCTAAAACCGAAAACTCTGAGACCCGTTATTACGAGTACTGCGAGGTAATATTGTTTGAACGGTCTGTATAATGACACCTCTCGGACAACTCGTCCGATATCGATTATCAATTACTCATATTTCAGCCCTGGTCTTCAGTCTAACCCCCACAACTTTGAAGGGAATTATTTGATTGATATTTGCGTTATTTGTCATCGGAAAATACTGTTATTCTAATTAAATGTAACTGCTTAATAGCACACTATTTTCCGTTTTGTTGCAATTAAAACTTTTATTAATTACTTCGGCGTCGTAGTTATTTATATCTGACGGTTTTTGCGAAATTTCTTATAGGAATTACGTTTTATACGTAAATTAGTGAAACATTGGCGTGTATACTGTACGCTCTAATAACAGCAGAGTAGGTTGCGGCGAGTTTAAGTGACGTATAATCAGGTGGTAGCACTTGCGAATTTCCCACGCTATTCCAATATTACCAACCTATTATTAATATACTGTTAGAGGACAATTATTTCCCTTCTAGTTATTTCATCTCTATTATTATTGTATTTATCCCAAAATCAACCATTTCATTTTTGGGTAATTATTGAGTATCGTACCTAATACAATAAATATAATTTCGGTTGGATATAATATTTAAATTTCTGTAAGAATTTATTTCTATCTGTTTTTTTTAAATAAGAAACTTCAAATTGAAATTGATAAAAATCAGTTCAATTCATTATGATCGAACAATACACCTCACAAAATTGATAGAAATAATTAATAAACATCCAAAATAGTATTTTGGAATAACTATTTTCAAAATTTTCAGTACCTAATTACATATTTTAAAATTGACAGCTATTTTTTGATACAGGTTGTTTTTAAGTACCTAACTGGTATCTATCAGAACATTTTTCCGATACTCTATTTTTCTAAGGGCCGATTGCACCAACGCATCTTAAAATTTAAACATAACTTAAATAGGAATATAAATTATCGATGGAAACAATGATATCCGAGGGAAATTAGATAGTTACGTTACATTTAAATTTTAAAATAGGTTGTTGCAAGCGGCCCTTAAAGAAATTAAATTATCTTATTGTTAGATTTTTAGTTTAAGTAATTCCGTAGTACGTTTCCCATTTTGATTTTTATTGATCTATAAATAAACTACCTGTATAACAAAATAAATAAATAAATTATCTACACTATTCTACGTACTCCAATTGTTAGGACCAATTTCAAGCCTGTATTTTCAACCTATAACTGACCCATACGAGAAATTTACTTTTTTCTCAACGCCCTTTTTTTTTTGAAAATTACCATAATTATCCGAGACTATTGTTTTCCTACATTTATTTTACGATTTTCATTATTAATTCATAAGTTATAGTTTTACAATAATGGCCACGGTAAATAGTTTTCTGTACATTTCCATTTGCACAAGAATTATCTATTATTAGATGGTTTTTTTTCCTCATTAGTTATTTTATTGAAATTGAGTAACGATGTTTCAGCGCTGCTATATAAAACTTTAACAGTTATTCTTATTGAAAAATGTTTGTACTGATTAAGTTCGGATCTTTAACAGTCTACCTTATATTTTAAAGGTTCAAAAAAAGCATTTCTCGTTTCTGATTTAGGTCTGATCCTTTCCATCTTCTGATAAATCTATTTGACTGATATTTACTATAGAAACGTTTTAAACGTTTAAAAACAAATAAATATTGGTAAATATCTGTCAGATAAAATTAGGAGATGGAAAGATCGTAATAAATGAAGGTCTTTTAAATTGTGTAATAAGTATTTCGATATCACCTCAGACGAGCCAGGGATGCACTACCCTAATCTTTCTAACTTTAAAATTTTTTTAGAGTTTTGTTTTTAAATTTTAAGGCACCTTTTTTATCCTAAAATGTCCGGGAAATCTGAAAATTGAAAAAGTTAAACTCTACAAAAATTTGGGATTAGCAAGATTAGGGGCAATATGACTACCCTGAGGTGATATCAAAAGACCTATTGCACCATTTTAAAGACCTTCGTTTACTACGTATGCACACTAAACATTATTAAATTCTAACGAAAACTATAAATGTTATTTAAAAACATTGATTTTTATTATAATATCTCAACAAGGGATCGTTGTAGGAACTTGCGGCATTATTTTAAGGTAGTTTATACGCTCCCGAGATATTTGCCACCATTTCCTGGACACCCTGTATCCGTGGGTTACCTGTACATAATTTTTCATATAACTATATGTATTAAAGAAAAGTATAGACGCAAACTACCACTGACTTATTTAAAATTTGTTTAAGTTTAAAATAAACAAATTTCGTCATTAAAAATTTTTATCTAATTGGAAGGGTAGGAATTTTTCCTAACGTAATTAATTTACAATATTAGTATTAAAATTTCGAAACATTGCAAAACTAGAAGCATAAAATATCGTTCAAATTGATAACAATTGATTCGTTTGAATGTAACAAAATATTGAAATGTTAACATGCGATTAGTTAATTTATAACTTTAGTCCTCTATTAAGATTTGATCATTATTTGTAAAACCGAATATAAATGATTTAACATTAAATATTGAGTATACATACAACAATGTTAATAATGTCCAAAAAAAAACTATTAAACCAAATATTACAACTATCATATGCATACTTACTACCTACTTAATTCGTATTGTTGGTATAAATAAATTTATTATTAATATGCATACATATTATTATTCAAAATATCGTTATGTATTTAATTTCATTCATAACGAAATATTCAAATTTTGTTCTAACATTAAATATTTTAAATTTTATAGATTATTCGATTATATCGATACGCTTCTAAAGGGTTTAAGACCACGTAGATTCTACTGATAGGTATTTAAAAATAAAACTTCAAGCCTAAAATTGATACTTATTCCGTTCAATTACTCTTCGAAAGTTATCCTATAATTATTGTTCGTGCATTAATAATTGACAATCATCAACACTAGAACTCGGTGCTAGCGTGGACGTTAACTTATTAATGCGTTTAATGCTTTTATCCCATTCGATCCTTGCTCCAAGAATAATAGATACATACATATCGTGATCATGAGAAATCGTAAATATTGTTATACCGATGCAATATTGTATAGACAGTGTAATTTAAATAACAACATGTGAAATAACCGAAATAGGTATGTCTGAGAATAATAACAGGGCAAAATATGTGTGATAAGTAATATTACTAAAATAGGACTTCTAAAGCAAACAAATATGTTAGAACTTTGGATCGCGAAAATTAAGGTTTCAGAATCTTCTCTCCAAAATTCGTTTTATTTAATTAAAACTATTTGAAGATTTTATCCTAGACTCGTATTAACATTTAACATTAATTTAAATTTACACGATTATTGCCTTGTAGAACTTTTAATTTTAATTGACTAATTATATGATTACGTCATTAAAAGTGTTGAATTCACACATCATTGACATTGTTTTCTTAGTTTATATTATAAGGAATTTCCATTTGTTTTCTTTATTATAAAAGGAACAAGAAAAATATATGAAAAGCAATAATTTACCTTCGATCAATTTATTTATTGCCTACAATTAGAGATCATTTAGTCGCTTAATAACAATTTGATCAAAATAGGGTTGATTATAAAATTATGTAGTTAGGTACCTACTTATACCTATTTACTTATATTTTAGCGAGCGTGTAACAATTAACCAAAAATAATAAATAGAGTAATAAAATGCAATGGAGTATATTTCTGATCTATGCTAACGATAAGACAAAAGATCGTATGTGCAAAATAGCAGTTTACCGCTCGCAACTTGTGGGCATAAGATATAATTAATTCTTGATAATGTTTTAGATAAATATGACTAATAATCGGTGGTACGTCTTTCTGGCTTAAGAAAACATAATGATGAGTCGTTTGCAGCCGAAATCCCAAAATCGCTTTTTGACACGTACAAGCTTTTGTCTTAAGGATGTTCGGGCCGCTTAAAATTATGCGAATAAAAGTGTAATTTGTAAGTTCTAGTTTAGTGTTTAGTTTGCAATAATTGTCGTTATTGTATAATATTACTTAAGGATGCGTGTAATTATACCTATCGGGGCAGTATTAATCTGTGAATATATCACGGCAGAGCGTCGTAAGAAAAAAATTTACGGGGACTCGGGGCATTATTTTGACATGGCCATATCCTGGACACGGCGCTCCCCTACTGTTTTCTGCAATTTTAATCAATCGACGGGTAGCTCGCGGCCGAAGTTGCCTATTCCGGTTTTCCATTTCTTGGACAGAGACTTAAAAAACTACCTTCCTACAAAATTTCAAGAAATAGAATCTCATGCGTGAAAATGTTCACCAGCTCTTAGTCTAATAGTTATACTCTCCTAAACAAGGTTTAAACATTTTAATTTACACTGATCGGTCTAACCGGTCAAGGGTCTGATCCCGTACGGACCGGTTAAGAGAAAATCTACTGTATTATAATCGACAGTCTCAATTTTAAACTGGACGAGTTCTATTGCAGTATATTATTTTAAAGCTGCAGGCCTTCTCTGAAAACGTAAAAAGTTTAAACTCAAAATAACAAAAATTGCAGGTTGTATTATACGAGTCGTTAGTACCTATAAAAAATGATACCAGATATTTTTGATGAATCCGAAATAAAACGATTTAACATAATGTTAGGGGGGACGATGGATTAGAAAATTTACAATTTTTTAACCGGGGAGAAAATAACGAAAAGGATTAATCGATGCTAAAGCCCGCTACAAAATACAATTTTTTGTCTTTTATTTGATTTTTCTTCTATTTTTGATAGAAAAATATAAAATGTGAACTTCACGAGTGGCAGATTATTACAAAGTATTACCACTATATTCGTTAATGGAATACAACTTTATACTATGTATTAATTTGTGCCGTACACAAGTTATAATCTTCTTAAAAGGCTTTTAGGAAAAATAGAGTTAATAAACAGACTTTCTTTTAAAATACGATAATTATGCAACTCACGTCAAAGCAAATGTATTATTAACTGAATATTTGGAGGCCTATTTTTATCAAATTACTTATCTGATAAGTCAATTTAAGTTCAACGCTAATTTGACATTTTATTTTCAATGTACGACATTCGCATTCAATTGCGAATTATTATTTTACGATGACAATCCAACTTAAAATAAAGTACCGATCAAACATCTAAATTTTTGTTTTTAAATTTAAAGTTATAAGTACAAAGAATTTGCTTATCACAAATTTTCATCATCGAGTAAGCCCGTAATATTTCGTTACAAGTTTTTTTTGACAAATTTTACAAGTTTAAATGAAAATTATTCAATAACGCGGACGACCATTTCTGATAATATCTACCGTGAAATCGAAACAAAAAATTAGCTCACTCTTATACCGAGATAGATTTTCTTACATCGATCAGGAACGTGAATAAGTGAACTCTACAGTCCTAATAAAATGTTTTGGCGGCTAAGTTTGAAAACTTTTATGTACTTTAAAAAACGGTGGAGTCAAATTGTATAAAATTTCTGCTGAGTATTCGTCCACCGTTTGAGATTGCACGGTGAAAATTTCAGTTTTGTACGTAAAGTCGTTTTGGAGATTTGGTAAGGTATTTCACGAAAACTGTCGAATTTCGCTGCTTAATATAGCAAAAATGTAAAATTTTAACGATTTCTAAAGAGCCGATACAATTCCAGGAAAATGCGGGCGTATTTTACGGAGCGAAGTGTAAATCTTTAATACTTTATGGTGTAACAACTGTTTACTACAACTTAATCTCCGTATTTTGTTACTATTTACCTGCTCTTTCGCTTTTCTAAGTATTCGAATGTCAGTTCATCGATAGCTTCTTTAACTTTTAAAGTCGATTTTACATGTAGTACGAATTGTTCCATTTTCTATGGCGCCCACCGTACCTGTTTATACGTCGAAATTTAAACATTTTGATCTTTATCCGAAAAACCTGTAAAGCAAGTCTTGCGGCTCATTATGAGCAACAATTCTTGTTTTTCTTATGAAACCTATAATTAGGTAAATACCAAATACGTGAATTATTAATTAATGGTAGTTATTAACATTATTTAGGTACTTAAATAATGGTTTTATAGATTTTAGAGTTATTTTAATGGCGGGCTTTTTATATTTTTCTACATAAAAAAAATAAAAGATAAAATAAACTAATGCTACATAATATTAATAAGTATATTAAAATATATTTAATTTCCCATTCTGTCTGCCGCTTCTTCGGAAACATTAACGTTAATACACCATCAAATTATTTTCTGAAAGGTCTTCAATTTTTTGTCTTTAAACAATAACGTTGTTATGCCAGTGATTACAAAAGCAATAATCGTGAACATTATCGTTAGTACCCAAGCAGTTCTACCTAATATTCCTACCATATACTGGAAGCGTAGATGATTAAAGCTCTCATCCAAAAGTTTCGAAATAAACTCCGTAAATTAGTTACAAATTATGGTAGCCTGTTCTGATAGCTTTTAATAAATTACTGTAATTAAACGAATATACCCGATAAAGTTTAAAAAGTTTATATTTAGTTTCCTCGCCATTTAATATTTTTCTTCTTCAATATTGATCATCAATTATACGGGCGAAAATCGAACGTTTCTCGGCATATTTCAATTTACTTCTTTTAAAATACGATGTCTTGAGGTCATAAAGTGCGCCATAACTTTAGCAATGACCAGTGTCCGACGTCGAGCGTCCATAAATTAATTTAACAACTTTAGGGCGTCTTAACGCTCGCCACAATTTAAAGCACCGTTGGGAATTCGAAGTAAATTTATATTATTAACCTTAACTTCTTTTCGTAGTTGTGTCGGTGCGTTTAATAAATTTTTGCCGTTTTCGTAATTTTTTTTTCCGATAACGGTCGACTCTTAAGGACAAGAAGCGTAGACGACGCTTAAATAAATCAACATAAACATTTGCGCTATTTTCCTAAATGAAGTAAATAAAATAAAGTAATAATAGTGGCAATCTGAGCTTTTCCTGTAAAAGCTCACAAACAAGCAAACCCGGCTAACTAGATCTAGTGAGTAATGCATGAGACCGCGATCGCAGCGCTCAGGTAAGCGCATCAATGATGCAAAGCGTCACCCCAGTGTTGTTGACAAACATTCCGCCAACTTACATTATCAGTTTCCATGTCCAAAAAAGTAGTTTGTTTTGATTATTTTCAGATCAGCGAATAGATTTACGATTTTTATCGTTGCCGAAACTAATATTTGTTGGTTCTTTTATTAATATTCATTAGAAATGCATGTGTTAATTTTACTCGTGAAAACAACTTTTTTTTTAAGGAAGAGGAAGTTAACGTTGTCGTTGTTTTTTTTTAATCGAGGTAGTATTTTAGTTATTCGCCTCTAGATACGTGGTTTGCATTATGCAATCTGGGGAAAATTTTACGTGAAATTAAATTTTAAGAACCAATAGATTGTCAAGTTACTAAACATAACTGACAAGCACAGAATATTCTCGTCAAAATTGAATTTAGTTCAAAATTTCCATCGCAAAATAAGGTAGTCGTAGACTCATCTATTTTTTATAATGTACGAAAACATAGCTTAAACGGTTGCTGCAACATTAATCAGCTCTGTTTGATTGATATTTATCGCCTTTTGCTTATAAGAGGTTCACAAAACAAAATCCTTAATATTTTTATACGAGGTACATTTAAAAAGTTTAACAATAAACTATAATGCCCACTACTACTCCTTAACTGTACCCGTATTAAGAATTATTAAAGTGACGATAAACCACACAGATAAGGAACTTTTAATTTCAATTGAAAAGTCGTTAGGTTTCTACCGAGCGTTTTTCGTGTCGAACGAAAATTCAAAACGCTACGCAAAGAAAAGGTAGCAAAATAATAAAAATAAAGCGAAATGGGTTCGATCCGAGCTTTTACAGGCGATTCTCAGTTTATTGAGTCGATCTGCGGTTTGAAAGCTTCCCACTTGTTTTGCGAAACTTTTATATCCTGACGTACTCGATTACAACGGCAACGCATTGCACAACCGAGGTCTTTGTTAAACATTTTATTCTCGATTTGTTAAAAATCTGTTTGAATAACGACACTCTTAAGTCGGCACTGTATGAATGTTATTTGTTTATTATCTTCACAAATATTAAAAAATAAATAAATGGTTTTGCCGTCGAAAAATGTTTGAAAAACAAATTTTCCTCAAACGTTAACATGTACACCACAACTTTAACATTTCATTTTTTATGTGCCTATATTTAAAATAGTAGCGGTAATCAGGAAAATGTAATGAAAATAAACATGGACGTATTTACAAATTAATGAAAATCACAACTATTACGAAGAGATTTGCGCGCTAGAAAATAATTGACGAAAAAATGTGCATTTATGAACTTCGATAATTTTATAACATCGAAACAAACCGGAATTCGTTCAAAGCCAATTCTAGAATTAACCGCCAAATGAACTATTTAATCGAATTGCTGCCTGTAACGAACACAAAAATTCTGAACTGGTAGAGTTTCGTTTAAAAATATTTTCGCGAAATAAGTTTCAGTGGTCTTCCGTTAAAAGCGGAAACACTGAAAATTTGTCGACTAAACCGCATCGCGTCGCCTTGATTTTACATTTTTCACGAAGATCATTTAAGAGAAACCGCATTTCTCTTGTTGGGGATAAATAAACGATGGAGTGAACTTACCGACGGATTGGGCATGCATCGCCTTCCCATCGGCTCCGGATTCCGGTACGTCGGCGAATATCTGCCCGGAAAACAGGCTCCAGTTGTGGTGATGGGTCCATGTAGCCCAGTCGGCCCTTTCGAGCCCATCATCTTATCCGGAGAATACATCACAGTTTAATTTACTATCGCTTTACGAAACACATAAAACTCTGTTCCTCTCATATAGGTACTCTAAGAATTTATCATAGTTTCTAAAGCACTCTGTGTTCATTAATGAGTACATTTATTCATATTTTATTGCCAATAGCGTTTAATTATTGCATCGTTAAGTATTCACAAAGTACGAGTTAATTATTAATTAGTTTAAGGTAACGGTTAGTAAAATTTTAAAGTGCACCCTTCGAAAAGAAGTCCATTTGTGTTAGGGTTAACATTCAACACTGAAAGGACATATATTGATGCACCCCTGTGTTCAAAAGTTGACTAAATTGTAGACTGAGTGTCTGCCATTGGAGTCCTAGCGCCACATTCGGGTTGCGAGTCCTGTGCGCAGGACGTAGCGTCGCGACGCCCGCCCTCGCTACCCTATCTGATGCCGCATTCGCCTCCAACAAATTAGTGGCGTTTTGATGGTATAGATTTTTGAATTGCAATCGAAATTGTGTTAGAGTTCTAGTGGTACTCGCGTCACTGTTATTGTTGTTTTCCAAATGACTCCTAACCACCATTAGGGAACGTTTTCTTTTTTTCGCTTAAATGATTTCAGTTGCCGACGATATATAAACTTTTATCGGCTTTTACGTCGAATTTTCATCGGTAACTTCACATTAACTTTTCGAAAACTTTCGAATTCGCGTTTCTTAATTTTGCTTTTGCATCTTTTATTCCGTTTAATTAATATATTCGAACGAGTATTAAATGACCATCGTAATGTTTGTCGGGCGTAACCGCTCTCTAGCAGATTTAGGGCTATTGTATTAATTTTTTAAAACGTTTGGAACGTAAGCGGCTTCGTGTTTTATACATAAATAGTACTTTTAACGGTCGAAACAACAACGACACTACCGAAAGTTTTTAAGATTAAGGGTCGGTTTTTTCACCTCCCAATAAATTTACTTGACAAATTTTTACCACGGAAACAATTGTCTGAACAAACGTTTCTATGGTAAATATGTGTCAATTAAATTAAATGGAAGATGAAAAGATCGGCCCTGAATCAATAAAAAAAATAATATAAATCTTAAAATTACATGTTACTTTTAGAAAATTATATTACACGTGTAGGTATTTGATAAATTATTTGTGAATCTTTTATATGTACACTCTGAAAATTAAAAAACGTAACGAATCTAGTTGAACAATGTAAATATAACTTTCATATTAGGTAGCAGCGCAAAGTTTTTAGAAATGTTAGATTGTTGACGTTTCTAAAACTGATAAGTAAGTTTAAATGACAAATGTAGTTGACAGTCGGCCCGTTTCAAACAACTAAAATGAAGTAAATTTTATTGTTAGACAGTTTCAGAACTGGTACGTTTTTTAATTCGTCGAATCTACAAATGCGTGTGAAAAATTCTGAAACGGCAACCTTCAAGTTGTGTCTTAAATCGGACATTTTGACGAAAAAAAACTTATTTGTTAAAGTGACAAGAAATAAAATGCCTACATATTTTGAAATTTCAAAATGCCTCGCGTAAACGAGACGCAAAAGGACGAGACAAATAATGATGATAATAATAACAAAAATAATGAGACAACGGTTTGACAAATACCATTCATACACATAACCTTTACGCGATAAGTGAAATTTACACAACAACATTTTGGAAGTGAACAATAAAGCACATTTTGCAGTTTAAATGTGTATTATTCTATTTCTTCCGGGCTTTATTAACGGTTCCCTACAACGTACGTGCTGTACAATTGGTGCTCAATTTTGAAATTACCCTGTAGAGCAATTTATCAAACTTTAATTCCAATAAAATAAAAATTATACAGGGTGATTCACGAAGTTTTACCGACAGTTACGAAGCTCATTCTGCAGGTAAAAAAAATAAAAAAGTGACATATAAACATATTATGTCCGGAAACGCTTCGTATTCGTGTTACGGATAGTGGGATATTTCCACCTGGTTTCTGTTCCAAGTGTAAAATGAAGCCGTATTGAAATTCGTGTGTAAATTAGGCGTTTTTCTTTCATTATATGTTTTCAGAACTATATTTCTAGTAGATAGAGGCTGAGAAAATTACTGAAACGTCCAAAAATTGGAGTCGAAAAACACAATGTTTTAAGTTTCAATTTCCCCTCGAATTTCAGTTTGCCTTCAATTTACCTTTGGAACCAGGACGAAATATTCCGTCAGCCGTAACCCGAATACGAAGCGTTTCCTGACATATACATATGTTTATATGACACTTTTTCTTTTGTTTTACCTATAGAGTGAGCTCCGCAAGTGGCGGTACAACTTCGCGAAACACTCTGTATAAGTGCAAAGTGTAAGTTACACGCATTAGCACTATTTACATAAAGAGAAAGAAAAATCAATCTTGCAAAAAAGCATTATGGTTATAAAGTTTAATATAATATAAGTAATAGAGACTGGGCCACATCTGATTTTTTAATATAATTTTGATTAAAAAGAAGATAGACATTTTTCAATTTCGTTTAATATCCAACGAGAACGGTCAAGCATGTATGATGTGTGTTTATTTCTTTGTAAAACGCAAAAAACGCCCTAATACGTTTCTAGCAACGATTTCTAATTGTTTAAGAGAAAATGTGCGTTTATACAATGTGCTTTGCGTAATCGACTTGCTAAAAATTAAATTAAATCAATCGCAAATATTATTGTCATAAGATAAGCTAACGTTGTAAGATAAAATATGTTTACTTTATGAAATAAATTCAAATTAACAGCACCGTCAATCAGATTCATTAAACTACGAATATGATGTATCATGGTTCTTGTGAAAATCGAATTTTCAGCAACATAATATTGATTTAAATAGATAATTGACTACAGTTAATTTGTCTAATTTGAGTTAATTTGTTAATTGCCGGTTAAATTTAATGAAAGATTAACGGCAGTTAAAAGAATAAATATCCATGCAAATTACAACTATACATAGGTAACCATCGTATGAAGATATTACTTAAAAATTTAATGGAAACTTTTTGAATGTTTGAACCAAACTATGTTTTCTAAAACAATCATTCCAAACTAAACCTACTATTATAATGAAACGAAGTTTATTTTGGTGTTGAAACAAACTTCATAAGACTAGGTATTCAAAACAGAATTATTAAAATTTAATTCGCTAAGTACATGCTTATACAAACTAGCACCTGCATATTCCTATATACTATTGTATTATTAAATATAGGGATAAATGGGACTTTAATACAATCGGTTTTCATAAATATTAGTATACCTTTTTGAAATGTAAAAGTTCAAATTTACGTTGCCTACCATGTATTTAAACGTATGCGCCTAGGTACCCAATTAAAAATTCAAAATAGCTGACAACGAGTGTTTTTCAAAAGCAGGTTTTTGCTAGTTTCAAAATGCACGCTTGTTTATCGGTTTAAAATGTAGCCATCTAAATCAATTGAAAGAGATTCTTGAATGAAAAACATTGAAAAATTGTTATAGGACAATAATTTACCTCCGCCAGTCGAGTCACCGAAAAATTAACGTTAACATCGTTATCCCATAAAGCTTCAAAACTTCAAAGAAGTTTTTAAATGCATTTTTAAACTGTCGGAATTACTAATTCGTTTGTGTATTTTTAATATGTAAGAAAATATAATGTAAACAAATTTTAGAAAACTATAAAATATTAGTAGTCGAGACCTTTTAAGAAACTCGGACCTGAGTAATTAATAGGAAGTGACGACTTGGCACGGTTGTTAATTGGACCTTGCCGACTGACTGCTGATGAGACGCCAATAATGAATTTTTCACCGGCATTTGTTTTGCGGATTATTTTACAACAAAAATATCTATATGATAAAATAAACTAGGGAAACTTTCCTACAATTTATGTCGTTATCATTTTTCTGTAAAGCCAATAGTTTCGGCGGGTTAACTTCACAAAATCGATTTTACCAGATAACTCGATATTAATAATTAACTAGCATAGAGAAATTACACTTTATGCCTTTCGATACAAACAAGAACATTTGTACATCGTTAGACCCTACTAGGATGTACATTTTAAGTAAGGAGGGCAGAAAAATTCCCCCGTCTACAGAAGTCATGAAGTCAAAAATTTGACCGCCACCACTTACACTTTTATCGGTATACCACACAAACCGTAATTCATTTTGGCGTCTTTTGGCGTTGAAGCACAGCCTGAATTTATGGGGACTTTTGACGTACTAGTCAGTCAGGCCCAATTAATAACTGTGCCAAGTCTCCACTTCCTGCTATAATTAGTTATAGTTCAAGCGGCGACCGTGAAAAAAAAATGTAAGCGCATTTATGATAGGCCGAAACTTTTAGCAGAGATAGTATTCATCATGGCAAAACCCAGATGACAAGGTTCCTCGAAGAACACCTGATGAGAGGAGGAAGGTTAATTCACTTTCGTGATTAATTTTCGACACTTTCGATATTGTGTTCATAACATGAAAGCATGTGAGCTTAAAACCTCAAACAAAATATAAAAGGTTGCCACCCCCTTAAACTGATGCAATAGTTGCTTTAAAAATATGTCGTTCCTTGTCTAGGTTTTAAATTCATAAACGCCAGAAATCTTTCAAGAACGTATCGAACACGTCAAAATAAAACTTTAAGGCACCATAAACTGTTTTCATACGACGCTCCCCTGCCGAGATATTCGGCCCCAAAGATCAGATAAAAATCAATTTATCTAAAAAACACTTTTTGTATTAAAATTTAATAATTTTTTTTGTTTACGTTCATAATAAATGAAGGTTTTCAAAATAGTCTAATACCACCCCGTTGAAACTAAGGGTGCAGTAGTGCCCCTAACATTTCTACTCTCAATTTTTTTCAAGGAAATAATTTTTAACTTCATTTTCGGATTTTCCAAACATTTTAGTATGAATGTAAACTAAAAATTATTAAAAATAACACGTACTTAAGTATTATTTAAATAAATTGATTTTTATCTCGCCTTTGGTAGCGCATATCTCTGGCAGGAGAATGTCGTAGGAAAAAAGTTTATAGTACCTTCACGTTTTCTCTTGACGTGTTCTATACGTCCCCGAAAGATTTTCCACTACTAAAAAATTGATACAGTCGCAAATATTTTTAAAATATATAGGTTAGGTCCTAGAACCTATCGAAGTGATTTTTCATTTAATTTAAAACTTTATTCTCAAGAATTGTACTACATAAAATGTAAACTATATAGATATATAAATTCAAAACATAGGATAATAATATTTTAGTTTATAATATTCTCAATTATTATAAAAAATAATCTCGAGTCTACATTTACAAAGTAGATGTCGAATTAAATGTCGAAGTAACTCGGCGTGTCATTAATTTTAACGTATTCAATTGCTGAGGTAGATATTCTTGGGCTAAATATTTTCTCCACGAGGGCACAAACACCAGCACGACTACTCCGACGAAAAACGGCAAAAAAACTGAACACACCAACTGCAACATTATCTGATGTAAAATTTTGAAAACGCCAATTTAACAGTTGCATTGTAATAATCGTACCTGAATAATCTTTTGCGCAAGAACCCAAGCTCCGACGCAACAAAGCCCTGCAACAATAACTGCCTGTACTTCGGCGTTATGTAACCATTCTGCTGTTAGTAGGACGTTATATATGTTTTTTTCCATTTTTATGAATTGATTATGTCAAACAATCACTGTCGAAATTTTTTCTATTTTCAACAACTACGCGATTTATTGCTTTCGATGTCAACCCTTAACAACTGACCACTTCCTGCATTATCGGAAATGACGTCATCAAATCGAATCAATTTTTAGTTCGAATAAAATTATATACGAATGCAAGTCATGCAATCACGGTTTTCGTTTTGTTACCGACAATTAGGAAATTACGCTGGTACGGCAATTATTTGTTTTTGTATACGATCGACCATATGGAATAAATTTTGTTCTTGTTTCGACACATCTGCCGCTAATTAAGTATTATAATCATTGTAAGCGTTGCGTCGTACAAGGGCAGAAAAACGATGATAGGAATTCGAATAAAAAGGGAACATAAATAATAATCGAAAATCAAATATCTCACGATTTCAATTTCTGTTAGAATTGGAATTCTCAACTTTTTTTGAGGTTCTAACAATAGAAACGAGTCGATCTAATTGAAAAATTTAGGTTTGTTCTTTTATTTGTGTTATTATCCGAGTGGATACGTTTAGTTCTCAACTTGTATTATTATGAATATTAAATAACGTCTTTAATTATTTTTTTTTATTTTCAGGTAATTGTCTTCTTATTATTCTACGAAAGTGGGTGAGTCATTTATTATATATTACCATGTATACCTACTTGTTCGAGGGCTATATTTTTATAATCGCTCTATATGATGTACTTGTTTACAATTTATTGAATTTAGGAATTTAAGTTAATCTTGAAAAATCACTGTTTTCTACGTTTATCATAAATTATACGTTTTGACAGTGCGTGACAATTTCGACTCAACCCTAATCAATGATCATAAAAATAAAGTAAACAACTTGGTCGCGTTAATTACGTTAAAAAAATTCAAAGCAAAAACAATAAAGCGTTATTGATTTTTAAACGTATATAACATTGCAGCATCCTCGTTTTATCAATAAAATCTTTGAAAACTAAATTTTAAACTAATTTCTTTATGGAGAAATTGTCAATTCAAACAAAAAAGATGGGAACGAATTAGTAAATTATCTAATTGTAAGTTCTTACTTTTTACTATTTTCTTTTTGTACCTATACACGAAAATTAACGTCTATCGTAAAGCATAAAACCATCCATAAATAGTTTATCGGCGTTACTATCTACTATTAACAATTTTGCGTTTCTAATCATTTGGCTATTGTTGTTTAACACAAGATATCACTACCATAGATAAATTACCGAGTACTCGTATCACAATAAGATTTTATGTCGCCGCATAATATTTTAATTTGGACGATTATCTAACTATTCACATATTATAAAGGTCTGCGACATCTAGTTGACGCTCAACTTAAAAAAAAAATAAGTATGTGAAGTATTTGCCTTAATTTCTTCACAGTTTGATACATTTTTACTAAACAGAGTGTTCGGTAAAGAGTGGCAACTTTATAAATATTGAAATAAAGCAGTTTATGATAATAGGTACGAATTGAGCAATTTTATTCTTTTTAAGTACAGTAGAATCCCGTTAAACCGAACTAATTGAGACTGAGACCTGTTCGGATTTTTGGATTAATCAAAATCGTAACGCAATAGTGACTAGCAAATAAGCACGAAGTTTTTAGTTTGCTGTAAGTTATAAGGTTGCCATATTGCACGTCTAATAATGTGAAACTAACCGACTTTATGAATAAGCCAAGCAATTAATTTATGTAATTTAAATTCTGGTCTACCTTTTCCTACATTTTGATTCTCTTCATTCTTCGTTATTATACTTATGTGTTTTGTTCTTATTTACGTTTCTCATTATGGTACCTCTGATAATTTAAACCGATTTTCAAAATACAAATTTATTTGTTTTCACTTTTTGTATGTATAATTGTGTTCCTTAATTTTTTTAATACCTTTTTAATACCTTTAATACCTACCTTAAACGTTTTATAGTTGATCATCCATATAGTTGAATATTCACGCTCTTGTTCTTACAATCGTTTATAAGATTTAGCCATAGTTTATCGTTAATTAATTAAGCTAAACTAGTATATTTTTAAATTGTTCTTAATTTATCCTTAGACAAACATCAAAACTATACCGGAACCGTACGTAACCGTTAAAAGCATAAACCTCTAGGTAGCAAGTGGCAAAACGGAAAAGAGCAATCAAGTTGTGTGCTATGGCACGTGCCGTTCACGTGCTCCTCAACAGCTACCCAAGTATTCGTATCTAATTGTATCCAGATAATCATTTGATAGAATTAATGTATTACTCGAAAGCCTCGTGTCGGTGTTAGGTTGCATTAAAGCGCAAGAGCTTGTTTGCATTACGTTGGGTCAGAGCACGTGCACGTTTGGTGGGTTAATTTTAAGCGTCCGCTTTAGTAACCCCGCGGCACCCTTTTCTGCTACAATTACTTTCTCAAAAAAAATTCCCGATGCTTTGGGGCTCGCGTGTTTAACAATAATCATTGTTAGCATTTGTCGGTTTCTGGAATGACGTGCAGTCTTCTTTTGATGGTTGACATTAGCGAGTATTGCATGACATCTTCACGAGCGTAAACTCTACGTTTCGAGAACCTCTTAATGTGGTAGTTACGTGCACGATAGTTTCTAATTTATGGTAAACGCGAAGACGCTTCGCTGTCTGCGATATAAAAATCTCAATACTTGTATAATTACGATATCGTGACGTCGAAATTTTTAACGGAATACCTATCTGTTAAAAGCTGAGCGAATAATATTAAAAGAATCTTATTTTATTTAGTTTATCAGATAGCAACTTTTTATCAATTTTCATAATGATCGAATAAAATAAGTTCAGATGAACTACACGGTCGGGAATGATTCGCGTTCTTAAAAAATTAATTCTGTAGGAATTCTGTTTTTAAAAATGTCGCAGCTTTATTTTATTGGGAAAACAATTTTGATTGATATTTTTATTGTGCAAGTACCTAACGGTCTAACGCTTCTATTTAAAATGAGATAAACATCGATGTCTTTAACTAGCGGAGTTTATAAAAATAAATGTTTGAAGAAAAATATTAGGTATATATTTTAATTCAAAATTTCATTTCAAATGAAAATTAAAATTAATGAAATTTTTTTTAATTTCATTTAAACGTACCTATTATGTATAATATTAATTAGTATTGAAATAATTAAATACAACTGTTTTTTAAAATGTAGGAGTAGTTTTTAAGGTTAACGCACAATAATTACCTATATAATCTTTATTCCCGACATTACTTTTGGTGCTAAATTAAAATCTTCGTTTACCTAAAATACTAAGTATAAGGGAATCGCGTTTTACAACCTAAGGAACAATTGATATACGTGTTTGAACAGTAACATAAACCGGAAACGGTAATAATGTTTACCGCAGAGCTATTACTGGTACGTTAAACACCCTCAAGAAATCATCAACTAGACGAGAACCCTCGTTAAAGTTACTGTTATTGACTCAATGACGCTTTTTTTTCGGTTTATAATATGCCGTTGAACCTTTATAACTTAAAAACTCGCGAAATTAATAGGGATTTTTTTCAATAAAGCGTCGTCCGCTTTTTAGTGTATTGTTACATAAATAGATAGGGGGAAACGAGAATACAACTCAAGAGATTTTAGTCCTGTTTTCTTCAATTAAGGATGAAATTACATTAAGCTTTTATGGGACGTCGCGTCGTAATGAATAAATTACGAGGGCGTGTAATATTTTTTTACATTTTTTCCGAATAAGGATGCTATTTAAAACTTAATATATAAATTTTATTGTTAAGATTTCCATTTTTGCCGGAATAACAAGTACAACGACGAAAAAAAAATTATAAGACCCGCATGTTCGTCGCTATTTGGTTTTCTTACACTTTCCTGAAAAAAATCCTAATTGAAGCTCCCGTTTATTTATTGGTTGGCTCGAGCGACTCCGGGTATATGTAATCTAATACAAGGCGAATAAATCCACATTTAGGTTGACAGAAGCTGGGCAATCTTGAACGAACCATCTCTTAGCGAAATTTCCAACCTTAACGGCGAACCACTCCGAGCTTCTTTTAATTTTTCCCCGCTTACGTAAAAATAATAAATATCGATACAAAGCAACGACGTTCCCCGTTTTAAATCACATTACTGACAAAGTAGGCAATACAATCAGCATAAAATTTCTCCACGACGAATATTCGACTATAAATTATTATTTTTATACGACGCCGACGGTGAGCTCCCCACATGCTAGACTTTATAGAAGTTCGTGTTAAGGCAATCTTAGCACAAGTGTACGTACATGACAATAAAATAAATATACTGGGGGAGCCCCTTTGATCCCTCACTTTAGGGAGTTGTTAGACTTCCCTCTTTGTATGTGTATGTATGTACGTACGTACACTGTTTGATATGATGGCGTATATTCCACCTAAAACTAACTGGGAAAACGGATCAAGATTTATTTTAGTTTGCTAAGCATACGTCACAGACTGAAGATGGTAGCGTTTGTGGATTTTGTCGATATTCTAATCAACGTTTGATTTTCTCTTAGATATTGAAAATGAAAACACCTAAAAGGCTTACAAGGTGCCTATTCTTCTTTTTCTTAACTTATTTAGGAGTTATTATCAGTACAGTATGTGTATCGTCAGAACAATTTTATCTCCAAAACGTTTCAAAACAACTGTCGTTAGTTTAATCCTTAAAAGAGTATCTACACCTTTTCCAGTTGTATCTCAGTATTTGTAAATTTAATTTCAGAATGTGTCATTTATGTTTATTTATGTCATTTGTATTTTAAATTCGTCAATTTAACTTCAGAAAGCGTAATTGGTATTTCAGAAAAAGTAAATTGTATTGCAGATGAGATATATATATATAAATTGAAAAGGGCACAAAATTCACATAGAACGTAAAGAAAGTTTTACAATAAAAACTTTCAATAATATATTTAAGCAAATTATGTACAAAACAAAATCATTTCCATGATTGTTTTATTTCATCGAATTATATGAAATATATTTGACAGTTTTTGAAATATATTTGACGATTTCTGAAATTAATTTGAGAAATTCTTATTTATAAATGTTGTAAACTGAAATTACAATTAACGCTTTCTGAAATCAAACTGACCATTTCGAAATACAAATGAGGGACTTAAAAGTAAAGTGGTACAAGTGACATTTGTTCAATGGTAACTAGAATTGTGAAGTGGGAGTTGCTCAATAATAATAATACTTCTACAATTTATAGAAAAAGCAGTAGTATTATACAGTGTCAGTAGTTGAGTTTACTCGCGTAAACTCAAATGTCTTGCTTTCTGAAATCAAGCATTGACATAACTGAAATACAACTGATTATTTCACTCATTTTCTGACGACTAATCATATTTCGCGACATTTCAAATATCAACCAATAACGGCTCTATTACAACTGAATAAAATGCTTGCAGCTTTTCAATCTTTTTAAGCTTTTAAGCTTTTTAAATTAACATCGTAAATATCCGTTTTTATAAAAATTATTTTTAATACGTTGACGTGCCAAATTTAACCAATTGCCAATCGCTATAAATATTTATCTATTAGATGCACCTATATATCAGTTGAAGATATTGGAAACACATTGAAAAATTATCCATTTAACATGAAGAAAAACTTACTTCGTGAAATAATCTTAAATTATACACCTCGAGCTTTAATTTTATCGTATAAACTGCGGTAGCTGTTTTTTTTTAAAATTTTACTTTAAAGCAAATGTTCTCGACTTAATAATTTCCAAAAAAAACCCGAGTCCCAAGTATGTCTGTAATATTATATTAAAAGAAAAAAATGCCCTGCTTGGGCTTCCGTAAATTGACAAATATACAATACGCGACCCTACACATATTAATTATGTAATTATGAAATCTTTAATTCATTTTAAAAAATTCTTTAAAATTCTTTAAAAAATATCTAACTATTAATTACGCGGATAACCAATGGAAAAGTTACCGTTAAAACATCAAAACTAAATAAAAGCTAAAAGTTTTTCAAACAAATTGAATTTATTTCTTAACTTGAATTAAACTTGATATTTGAGCTTTACAGGCGGGCAAATTAAAATGTGCAAACGTCGAAAATTTAAACTTAAATAATAGGGTACTTTACATGAATTTTTAAATTCAACGAAATGAACGTAAATAAACATTTTAATTTATTTTAACTATGTAAAAAATGTTTGAATTAAAGTTTGAATAAATTCAAGTGTATACTTAAATATTAAAAGAGGCAGAACGCTCACCTATTAATATAAGAGGTAGTACCGCAGATGGAGGGTGCAGTTCTCGGCTCATTTTTCTCTACTGTGATAGTGGCCGATAGAAAATATTTTACGTATTTTTTAATATTACTATTATTTTGAAATTAAGCTTATAATAATAATTTTTATGTATAGTCAGTCCAGGTTCTTGGTGTAAAAATAATGCCGAATTCTGTACTTTTCTGCAAATTTTAAGGGTATATTTTATACCCTATACTAACCACAATAAACGTAAGATCCAATTGAAAATTACCCCCTAATTCAAGATAACCCTCTTTGGTACACGACGTGCCTAGCAGGATAATTAGCAGTATACACCCGTTACTCTTTATGCACAATTTTCGCCAATATGGCTCATTTTATGGAAAATAGGCAAGAGTATCTTTTTTATTCTAAAATGAAGTTAATTTTTTTTAATAAATTTCCTGAAAAACAATGTCATTAGAAAGGTTAGGGTTGTATATATCCTTACTCCTTCCGAAGTGGTGAAATTGTTTTGAAATACTTACTTCATTTATTATGAATGTAAACCAAACATAATTAAATATTAATAAAAACGTCAAAATAAGTAGGTAGATAGGTATTATTTAAACAAATTGATTTTTCCGTTTCAACTTTGGGGGTGAATATCTCGGCTAGGGAGCGTTGTAGTAAAACAGTTTATCGAAACTTAATGGTTTATTTTAACGTGTTCTATACATATACTATATATATATATATATATATATATATATATATATATATATATATATATATATATATATATATATATATATCTCGGAAGATTTTCATCATTTCTAGACACTCGCTGTATTATAACGCACCCCGAGTATTAAAATTATTAGACTAATATTAGTCTTTAGCTTTCTGTATGAGTATTCGACTAGTAGTTTGCAGCTAGATGTAGTTGTTTTCACAACGTTTTTTGTACGCACAACATAACGTTTTTTGTAATAATCTTATATCTGCGGGTAGATATTCAAATGTTTTTGTGTCGTAGGTAAACTTCATTAATTTATATTTTGCTGAATATTATGTTAACATCTATTCTAGTAGTTCAGGTTAAATCTTTAAACTTTCAAGGCACAATAAGTGCTATAATTTGCATAATTTTCAAATATTTATAGATGTCATATTTTAGGAACATTAAACAATACATTTTTCCCATACATATAGGTACAGAATGTCCCCGGATCGAATTTACGTGTGGACCAAAAACTTCATGGTACGAAAAAAATCTTTTCTTTATAAAATCTTCTACTTATTTCAAAATCAAAGTTGGTCAAATAAAAATTAGGTTTAGATTAAATTAGAAAATTCAATTAAAAAATTATTGAATTGGTGCAAAACCTTCTCCGCAAAAAAACGTTGATTTTCTTTTTAATAAGTAGGTATATGCTTTGTACTATCTACCATTTTCTTTTTTCATTTAATAGACCCCTAAAAATAAAAATCAAACGGGATCAAATCCAACTTCCCGCGACGTGACGATCCGAAATTGGATTTGTCAAATCTGTTGCACCAACATCCAAATAAAACGTACCTACCTATTATTAATCTGGTAATTAATTTATAAATGCTTCTAATCGAAACGTAAGACTTATTTTTTATAATCAGATCAGATATAAGTATTTCATGATCCATAAAACTTTGTTATCTATAAAAATACATTGTTTAGTGGTTAACAATATAATTTTGGAAAATTAACGAATAACTGACATTGGCAAGACAATATATTTGATTTTGAGTTGCCATATAAGCCGAGAGGCTTTTAGTTTAAAATTTCGGTGTTTAATAATGTCGGGCGAATAAGCCGAAGTTTGGAAATTCCAAGGAGGATGTATCGGACGCGTTCAAAAGTTCAAAAACTACCTTCTATCAGACGGCTTTTAAACGGCCAATTCGAACTTTTAAAATCCACTTTAAAAATACGTAAGTAGGTATATCAAACTTTATGAAAATGACATTAAAAATCACAAGTAAAAAAATCGGAAAATTAGTGGTCGGGTGTATAAGCCGATCCCCGTTATAAAGTCGTTTTTTCTGACTTATACGCCGATATATACGGTAAGTGTTAATTTATCTGGATAATACAATAAAGTTATTTTTGAAGCGCTCTTTATAATAATATCGACTTTTAACTCGACAAACTTTATTTTTGAGACAAGCAGAAGATTTTATATAGAATACCGTTTTTTGTACGATGAAATTTTTGGTCCATATCTATCGTAAACTCGATCCGGGTCTATTTAAAATGGACTTTTATTGTACTTATTAATAGGTACAGTCAAGTTCATATGTTTTGTCCCGTCTCCTGCGATCACACCTCGCAGGACAAAACATATGAACTTTACAGTGCATATTTAGTTAACGTAGGTAAACCATCAGTTAAATTAAAGAGAAAATACGGAAAAAATAAAAAGGCTAGTTTACCTTTCTATTTCTACTTGGTACTGTTTTTAAAGATTGAAATAATACATACTGATATGTACATTACGTCGCGTGCGCAATTTTAAAATGCGTTTATGTATTCTGAACGAACATTAAACTTTTAAAAAACGACATAAATATAAAATGTGTAAATTGAATATTAGTGAATTGATAAATAAAAACGTATCTACCTTCTAAATTGTAAATTAGTCCGCCAAAAATAGCACTCGTATACTTTTAACCTCTACTACACGTAACGTAGATAAACGTGCAACTATATTGCACTTAATGTGATAACATGCCCATTCTGCCATTAATTATTATGCAACTTGTATTTCTTTTTACTTATAGAAAATATAAACACTTGATTGTATTATCCATTTAACCTTTTTACCACATTTGTTGGAAATAAATAAAATGTGAATCAGCAATCAAAATTGAAAGTTACCTAGATACTTACAGTAATAAAAACTTAGTAAGAATTACAAGAATTTAATTTGATTTAAACATTTATAAAAATTAGTGATAAATCAAATTTATTTAAGTTATAAGTTCCAATATACGTCGTCAAGAAAACCCCGTATTTTTACAGCAGGTACTAATTAATCGTAGTATCTGTTTGTCATATCATATCTATGTGTGCAAGTAAATCATCGGTAGAATATGTCACGTTCAAAACTTTAAACTGAATATCACAAATATATATAGATAAGCGGATAATATATAATACTACAATGTGTTGATTTCCAAGATATGAATGAATTATATACATAGATTCACTACACGTGTGAATGTAAATAACAAGCTTTCTAATATTATAACTCTATAATTACGTAGGTATCTATAGATACGTAAAAATAGAACAATGCAGTTTGAACTAATAAAAAAAGTTCTTAAGTTTCATAAAATTGACAATATTTCCAATAAAAATCAAATAAGATTCAATAAAGATACAAGATACATCGAACTATACTTGTTTTAACACTCTCAAGGTGTCTTACTTCCTATATTTTTTTCAAGACCATTGTTTTATCCATTCCAGAGAAAAATTTTTTAATTTTTTAACTTTAAACCATAAATCAGAAACCACATGGATTGAAGGGCTGAAATAATAGGTAATTTAGTGTTGGGCCATGAACCCGATAACGCAGGGGGCATCCACCATAGGAAAATCGGGCGGACCCTTAAAATATGTTAAAAAAAAGTAGGGGGTTCTATTTAAAATAATACCGCAATATTGCATCATCCTGTATAGGCGAAAATAGGCTTGTATAAGCGTGTTTAGTTTAGACTCTATCAAAGGATTCCAGAACTCGTGGACGCCCTCTATGTATAGTTACGCGACGACACAAAATTACTCCTGTAAAATTTACTTTTTGTGGGTTACGTCCTTCTTCAAAAACGCCGTCGATATGTAAAATTATAATTAGTATCTATGCGTATCGTTTTTGGTGAACATGCAGATAAATTTAGCAACATGTACATATCTATGTTAGAATATTTAAATTTTAATCTAACAGTATGGGTATGTAAATTGACCGCAATACATATTATATAAACTTCTAAACATTCTCGCTTGTTGATTTTCGAAATGTAGCATCAACTGAACTATAAATACGAGTCACGAAATGCACATACTGCGTAGTTTAATGCTTGATGTGAACACAATCATCTTAAAAATTTAAGCAACGACTAGATAAGCTATTATAAAAGTTTCGGAAATAAAATATCGACACTTACTAAAATAAATTTAGGTACTTGACATTACAGATTTTATGACTGATATTCACATCTTAAATTATCTGTTAGTTTAAAGTCATCATTTTTAATGTAAAATATAAAAACAGTTTCAAAGTTTTTCAAAATCATAATATTATTAATAGAATAAAATAAGAATCATATTTTATTTTGTCCGTGCTAGAAATGTGCCAAAAAATCAAAAATAAATCAAAATCTGCGGTGCGTGTATAAAATGAGGGGGCCATCAGTATTCCATCTTATATGTCACATTATCGGTTCTGTGGTCAAAGACAACAAGGACAACAAGTCGATTGTTTCAAGGTTACAAAATTATTGAAAATTTTAAGTTTAAGTTCAAATATTGCTTGTAAAGTCGTTAATTTAACTATTCTTTCGATTCATATAGATTTATAAGTAGGTAATCTTTTAACGAAACGGTGTATTGTACAGTACTTATCTACCTACTCGTTTTCTTCCATCTTAATAATGCGTCCAAACCATTTTGGTTGTTATATCTATTGTTCATTCCTGCGACTTTATCTATTTTCAATTTAGTGACTGCCTTTACTACTTCTATTAATTTTATTTTTCTTGTTGTCTCTTCCGTATTTCGGTCTCCATCTTCCTTCTCGTTGCCTATTCCTAATAGAGCTCCTTATAATATTCTCTCCGTCTGGTTCATATTTCGTTTTCGTCCCATAATATTACATCCTTCTTTACTTTTAATATTAATAAGTGGGTTTTTCTTTTCTGTTCTTAAGTTTCTCAAAGTGTTCCCTTTGTAATTGCTACCAATTTAAATTTAAATACTAATAATATTAAATTAGCTATTAGCGAAAAAATTTATTATCCAGATACTTTTCAATTGAATGTAAGTACACTTATTAAAGTTCCAAACGAGTCGCTTCCAAAATATGTTCGTTTAAAACTTTTAAACGCGTTTGCCTCGGAAACGGCTCGCGCTTAACGATTTTTCTAATTTTAAACTTTCACATAATTTGCCTCTACTACAACTATTTTATGTACCGAATTTAACAGTGTTCCACGTCCCTAAGTTTTGACAAAATCGTGATACTACAAAGAAAATGGTTGTTATACTTTCGAAAACGCCTTTTCGAAGTTTGAAGCAAATTTACATTTCGGCAATAATTTTAACGTGTATTTCTTGTTTTATCATAAAAAGGTATGTTTTGTAATCTCATTTAGTTGGCTTCTAAACGTGTACCGTTCATATAAAGAGTTTTCAGCAAAGATTGTCGAGCACTCACGTGTTAATATAAGTTTATGCAGTGATGCAAGTAAAGTAAGTTCATAATAGAAACATTTAGTGTGAATTTGCTGGAATTTCGCGTTTTAATAGGTGTAAATAGTTAATAAAAACAAACACGTAGATATAGGTCACCTTCCCATATAGGTACGGTGAAATCTAGTTACGGTTTGGTTACATTATTCGTTATATTATAATTTTTCTAATTGATATTAAAAAATACAGTGGTTAAAAATAATTGGTCATAATATGATCAAAAGTCGGAATTTTAAAAGAACAAAATCAAGAAGAATCGTAAGGGTCTGTATAGGTATCTGTAGAGTTATCTCTGAAAAGTATCTCGAGGTTTAGGACGTTGTATGTAGAATATAATTCAAACAGTAAAACTAAAAAATTTCTATTATAAATATTTAGGTATAGCTCATCCAAACCTATATGATGTCACGTCATCAATACAAGGTTACTAGATGATGACGTTTCGCAGTGCCGCCGTCACCTCGTACCTCGTATTTTGACAGTTCTAATAAATTGTAGTCTTTATATGTCACTTTCCAAACTTTAAACCGAAATACAAATAAACAATCTAGTAACTTTTTGTTGATGACGTGATTGCATATAGGTTTGGATACTATAGGTACCTATACATTTAAATACTCTATAGACAAAGAGATTACAATAAATGTTCGGTGTAGTGTCAATTTATTACTGTCAGCAAAATTTTATGTATTCGTACGGGAGATATGAAGAAACTAAGAACTTGGATTATAGGTAGTAGCGGAAATTCGAAAACCTATATCCGATTAATTTTTTAATTGAAAAAAGTAGGTTCGATGAAAATGGCTTTAATAAAAAAGTTGAAATTAATTTTATAAATTTTTCTAGTATCTGTTTAAATGGTTTTTCAATGGATACGTATATTTGTAAATAAAACGATAGTATAAAAATATTTTATAATTTACAACCACAATTATCTCTTTTTTTTTAATTTTCATATCTATAACTTAATAAAAATCATAACTGATAGATATCGGCGATCACGAGCGCCGAGGTACGGTGCAAAAAACGCAAACGACGATAGAAATAAACGATAGGCATAACAAATCAGTGCGAGTGGCTGAACAATTAAATATTTGAGAGGGTGTTGCAGGCTGGGTCAAGCAGCGAGTTAATAATTGAGCCGCGTGGCTTTTAACACGGCAACTGGCTGTTCTTTTATTCAATACCTTAGCTTCTGTAAACGAGAACTTGACACCTAGCCGCCGGATTGATTATAAAACCACCCGGGAGTCGCGCCACTCATCACACCTACGCCCCTAACCTTTTGCCTATTAACAATAAATTAGCATCCCTTAACAAGTTATGCCTCCTATGCATTTTCTTCGTTCGTATGTAGGTCAAGCGGGCGTCCGAAAATTGAACGAAAATTTAATCGATCCGTATTTTTGAGTAGCGACGAAAACGCACTTTGTGCTATTTTCGTCATGTTATTTTCGCAAGATGATTTTCGAAAGACATACCTACCTCCGTTTGTGAGACGTCCGATTATAATCCCTTTAATTATTCCTATAGCGGCTAAAATTTCATTTTTGCTGCCTTCGAATGACGATCCGTTTTTAATCTTGAATAGGTAATTATTTATTAGCATTATTATTTCAAAGTATGTATTGCGTAAAAACCACGAGACCCTTCAAGAGTACTTACTTTAAATTTAAATTTAAAATCTAATATTTAATAGCCGAATTAATAAAATTAGATTGGCGGGTTTAATTTAAAATTTAAATTTGTAGATAGATATAATTTGGTATTGCTCGTAATATGCAAGTGAAACTTAGAAGTTCAGATAAAACGTTAGAACGCTTCGGTTAATTTTTTTGAAAGTTATCAACGTCACGACTCACGAATAAGTTAATTAGAAAAAAGCGGATTTTTTTTATTTCTTATTTTCTATTTTATTTTATTAAAAATTACGGGCTTTTTACTTTTTAACTATTTAAAACTCGACCCAATTAATTAAAAGTGTTTCGTCGTTTTGTTATGTTTACGCGCTATCAAACGGACAAGAGGATTAAAAGGATAATCGTCGTTCATTAATTCTGTAACGTATTGTCAGTAAGCGGCGTAACACTAGCAGCATTCTCGGAGTGATAAAATGCTTATAAAATATTTCGCCTATACTTAGGGTAGTTAAGGGGTGACATCAAAAGCCGTAAGGATCGTGTATTGTTGAAAAGTTAAAGCCAGAAGTCCCGCAGCGCGCACACGTAGAGTGTAGGTTCGCCTTCGGGACTTCTAGATGGAAGCAGACCCCCAGGACTAAAACTGAATATTCTTTATATATCCTACACTTAGACGAACGTCTTCTATATCAAAACACTCCTTTAAAGTTTCTTAATGCGAAATACACGTACTTTCGTTTTCCGTTTGAATCATATCGAAATTGTAAGTAAGCGAAGCTCTATTAGAAATCTTCTTGCTTCTTTTATTTGAATATTATTTTCAAAGGCAGTTGGCTTTTTTATTTTTATTTTTAAGTATGGCCCTCTTTGAAATTTTGCCGACATCTGTGCAATCTAATATCTAGGTATACAGGGTGAGTTAAGGTAGTAGCAATCAGTTCGTTGAATATTCATATTAGAAAAATATTGTCTTAACAGAAGATGTTTAGAATGATCTCTATACGTTGCTTTGGCTGGTTAACGAACTCGTCCTTCATAAAGACAATACGCTGTCCAAATTTTAGCCTCCTACGATCAAAATTGCGACCGGAATCGTGTCCACAAGAAATTAATTATATATATGACGACCCAAAATGAACGACCTATATTTTCGTGATTTATGGGTCGAAATCGGAGAAAATCCAAAAGGACACGTCTGGATCCTGTCATCAGACAGGCTGCAATTGCTTTATTTCCTATGAAAATTCGCTAAAAGACATTAATCAGCGTTACAAAACTATGTTTTTAATTTAAATTAACTGAATAGTTTAAGAACTATAACTAATTTTATTATTCAAAGAAAAAAATTCAAAGGTCCAGCAAAAAATTTTAGTTAATTTTATTTTACCCGCTCACGTACGTACTTATTTACTATAATTTCACGTATGACTATTTTTTGATGAAACGTCGAATGACTTAATTAAATTAATATCGAAAGCTTTCGTAGCCTGTTAAATTTAAAGTACAAACCGCTAATTCTGAATGTCTATCAATCTGCACGACATTAACTATTTAATAATTAAAGTACATGGGCGCAAAGCGATACTGACAACGTTGGAAACACTATCGTTAACGTTCCACAAAACAATGACGTGCAAGTTGCAAGGGCTGGGCGAATGCATAAATTGCTATCAAACAATTGCATAATGCGATCGGAAATCCTTTTGGGAAATAGAACTAAGTGACAAGTTGCATTGAGAGCAAAGAGCATTGTAGGTCACGTGACAACATGCCTTTATCTAATTGGTTAAATCTGTAACAACGATAATTATTTTCCGCTTTAATTAGTCGTATATTTATCCGTACTAAGGTATGTACCTACTTGAAAATCAAATGTAAATTTTAGACGCTTAGAAAGTCGACAAAAATTTTCGACTAGATAGGTAGGTATGTACACCTACCTCGCTTATTTACCGTTACCTATGTAGCTTGGCTATGTAAACGTTTGCCGAACTAACATAAGTATTATTTATACGTAAGAAAATAGGTAGTCTGAGACTGATTGACTTCGTCTAGCAAAAATCCTCTTAACGCTCACCTGCGCGTGCCTCCAGTTTCCTTTGAAACGCCGTTCTTTTACGCGAGTGAAGGAAAATAAATTTGGGATGGACGCGGCCGTATTTCGCGTCACATCACATCGCTTAATCAAACACGTATCAGTTGGGTTTAAATCAGCCACATCTGTGATTAGCAAACAGAAAGTGAGTTAACTGTACTAATGACAAACAGTGCCTGCGGGGGTCAGGTCTTAATCAGGGCTGCTCCCCCGTGAGCCCCAGGGCTACATCGATACGCCACCAAGCTGGCTTATTAAAAAAGTGTATTAAAAAAAGTTTAGCGTGTCCGTTAATTTTAATGCTATTTATTTTACTGTTTTTGATCTGCCTTTTCATTCTTCCTGCATTTTATATCGTGTTTGGTTTTGTTAATTTTTTTTACCGCTACGCTTTCTCATCCAGATTTTTTCCCGCGTAGAATTTTACTAAAATTAAACAAGAAGCCTTCGCCGATTTTATTCGTTTATTGGTAACGAAGAACGACCGCGTTCGGAATGTTTTATTTTGTTTGTGGGCTATTATGTTCGTTAGTTGACTTGATTTTGTACCGATCTCTTAATTGTAATAATTAGTATTTGAAATTAGCAGAAATTTTAATTCTGCAGGTTTGTTGATATAGTTTAGTGTTTCTAAATAATTGCGAAATATTTTATGGGGCGTTTCTTTAGTTTATTTTAAATTTAAAAGTTTCTTTGAACATAATGCGTCCTAAAATGCTTCGTTTTGGAGATACGGGGTGTTAAAAACTGATTTTCTCAAATATCTATCTGTAAAACCACAAAAATATTCGACACATGTAGGTAGTACATAATGTATTAGATAATGAACTAAAATTATTGCCAAGTATTGCCAAGTTCTAGATTGGAATAAAGAATAAAAATGTGTAACGTAATTTTTTCAAAGGCATGTTTTTAAAAAGTAAGTTCGATTAAAAATACAATAAAAATGTCTCCTTGTTGAAAATCGATAGGACGTATCATTTACGAGAAAAATAGCTAGGTATGAAACTTTTTTGTTAAGAAAAATTAATAACCTGTAGATTCTCCAAAATGGTTCATTTACGCTACAAACAATTATTTAGAATCCTTTAAAAATTAAAATAAATGTCGATGCCATGATTCAATTCTCCCCGTCGACTACCAAACTCTATTTTTAAAAACTTTCATCTCGGAAATGAAGCATTTTAGGGCATGTTTATGGGAACTTTTTGTCATCGATACCAAAGAATCGCCCTTTAACATTTTTCGAAGACATTCAAGAACATAATCTGATTGTTGGATAATTTCAGGACTTTTAGGGATAGTCCCTAAATCCCTAAAAGTTCCTATTCTTAAAGTCGACCGCTAAAAGTGCCTTTTTTGGAATTTTGGTCCCTAAGTCCTCTTTTTTCGGTAGAAAGCACTAGTAAACTGATGAAAATTACTCTACTACAAACTAGATAGTAATAAGAAGTAGCAACTTGTTTTAATTCATTTAATATAAATTTATTTTATTTAATAATTTGGTCCGGCGCTTGACTCGGAGACAAAATGACAATTTGGCCCCAGAATTTGGAAAGGTTGCCCAGGCTTGCTATTCATCTATAACTGAACTGTTTTTCACACAAATATCGACTTGCTCATTTTTGATTTACACTTTGTAACACTGCTCACTTTATTAGCAAGTTTAAAACATTGCCATAAGTTTTATTGTTGTCTAGTTATTTTACTGCTGATTAGCAGTAGTTTGTAACAAGAACCACCTGCCATTTGTTGGTGCGGTATTTTAAACCTTCAGTTTTTCTAGGTGGATCGGCATCAATGGCAGATGTTGATTTTACGAAAAATAAAGATTGATTTTGTAATTGTGGCTAGAAGGAGAAATTACATAAAGTTTAAAGCAAGTAACTGTACAGGTGTCAAAATTTTGTTTTTATTTGTCTAATAGTTTTAAAAATAATACCTAATTTTTTTTCTGCGAGTCCCAATTGTTTTCTGTAATGTACAGAAAGTATTGATCCCTAAAAGTCCCTTTTTTGAAACTTTTGTTTCCCAAGTCGCTCTTTAAATAAGTTTGTAGTATTAAAGCCCTGTAAATTTCAAAAAAACTGTTTATGTAGGTATTCACTCAAATTTCTCAAGGCTATTATTTACTGTAACCTTAACCATAAATACTAGTTAGGTACCTACACGTGCAACATCATTTTTAAGTTGATCATTTCATCTTTCGGGCAACTCATGAAAAATTTGACGATCGAAATCTTTAACGATACCAATCAAAAACGTGTTCGCTGTAATCTTTTACATTTCCAATCGCTATACGCTCATTTAAAATTAACCCCCTTATTTATAACGCTTACGCGTGTACAGCTACATAAGGTAGAAGAAACAAACGAATCAATAAATAAGTCAAGAAAATGTTCGAAAATGTCGTGACTTTTTTATTGTAAACCAAAACACGCGAAAGGATGTAGATGAGAAGTAAAGGGATGATCTCGTCCGCGAGTGATGTACGCGTTTTCGATATGAGTTATGGGCCCCCGGTGGCCGCGGCGACGACTTGCCAAGGATTGCTATCAAATATGCACGCCCATGTATATGTATGCCCCATGTAGTGCCCGTCCGCACCTTTAGCTGCCCCTGCAGGACTACTGCGGTACGTTCGCAAGAGGAATGTCAAAACATTCTTGAAATATGTACCTTACATCTATCCGATAGAGAATTAGGCATATTACGATAACTTCAATATCTACATAGAACAATTCGTGTTCATTACGAAAGAGAATTTATGTTTTAAATTCAACGCGAAATACAAAAGTTTATTCCTAAATATATACTTAGGTACTTACATAATTGTAAGTAATAAGTAGAGAAAATCCCGCACTAGAAAGTCGGAACGCTTTATTAAAAATTTCAAAATAAGTGAGCCATTTGATAAAGTATATCGGTGGTACTTTATTATCTTAACGTACAGGAGTTGTAATAATAATCGATAAATGTCATTTGAAATTATTATATAATAAGTACCTAACTGTTGCATCGAATGCTAATTGGTAGTCGTTCTGTTAAGATCCAGGTTACAATAGAAAAAAATATATATCTACCTACTTTTTTAATTTTCAGTCAATCATGCATAATCTTTGCGATATTTCTTATTGTTCGAGAGATAAACGGTGAAAATGTTACTTCGGATGTTAGATACAATACAATTAATGTAAGGTGATACATTTTAATGAATAATTCTCTCAATAAGCTACAAACATACATTGTAGCGTACACGAAAAGGTTAGGGATACGACCTTTTAGGCGTTTTATCCCTAATTTTTGTATCATAATGTAGGTCTTGGACAGCCATTTACAAAAATATATAGTTTGTTGGCGATAGCTCTTGTTGTTTCAGAGATAATAAGCATAATCGAAAAAGTTCAGATTTTCAAGGGCGGATTTCACCCTTTTAAATCGCGTAAGGTCACGAACGGAATACGGTTCTTGATTAGGGTTGACTAGTACTACAATCCTGCAAAGTTGCCTAACCTTCCTTGTAAGTATAATCTTATTTTTTTGGTCATTTTATTAATAAGCGCCTATAAAAATCACTATTGATCATATACGTACATAATGAACGCCATTCCTTACGTTCACCTTACGTGCAGTCGACAATGTGAAAATATCTTAATTATTTATTCATTAATTTTCATCAACTTTTTGATGCAAGAAAGTTTTTACAAACTTTAAACATTTAAAATCGCCCAAAATATTACAACAGAATTACAATTTAGCAAATTTTATTAAATATGAACGTGTTCAGGTAAAACTGATTTGACTATTAAACATTTTTTAATAAATAATGCGTATTTCTTTGAAGTTTTCTATTAGAAACAATATTTGACAAAAACAATTTTTTTTCTAACAATAAGTAACATTTTTCGATATGTTCAAAAATAAAAGTACCTTACTCTTTAGCCAAAATTGTATTGTTTGATCTCCCTCGTATATTATGTGATATTTTTAATTTTTAATTGGCGCATTTTTAGTTTTGGGAGTTTAAGTGGCAGTTTTATTTTTTCGATAAATCCATAATAAAAAAGTTTGTCATATGATGAGTACTTTATGGATCTCGATAATTCTAATAAATAAAAGAAACAGATAAAGTGGTTCGACCAGTGGTATTTCAAAGAAGAGAATGCTTGTTATATGCGATTCGTAACGGTCCCTCCCGGGGAGGTTGTCTTTAGACAAGCTTCAGTTTATAATTATCGATTACCTCCACACTGTATACTATTTAAAATATAATAAATTCGTTTAATTGTTGTTTTTGATGTTCGAAGCCGTCCAGCTGTCGTAATCAGAACACCTTTATTTAATCGGTAACGTTTATGGTTTTTCAAAAGAAATCGTAATATAGTAATTCCCGGGTTTTCCCGGACCGTTCGACTTTGGTTTTGCCACGTTTGAAGACATGAAGGCGAATATTTAAATAAATAATCAACAATCACTATTAAAGTAGCTGATGCACAACCAAATTCGCCAACAGTTCTCGATGTTATACAGAGCACGACTCAAGAACAAACGAACTTAAGTTCGACTCTCGAGGTATCTTGATCTAACGACAAAAATAGAAAACGTACTAATTGCATTCCAGATCAGGACGTGCTTTACGATTACTTAATTTCGATATATTTTAGTGCTAGTGATTTCTATCGATTTTGATTTTTTAAGAAAACCATCAAGTAGGTAATCGATAAACCAGTACTTATCAAAAACGGACATAATAAAATTGAAGGACGCGATAAAATAAATTAAATTCTAAACATACGTAATCATAAATAAGATTATAAAAGCAAGATACTTCATTAGCGATTAATAAATAATCTTTACTTCACCATATTAAAATAGCATATTTTAACACAACTAATAAAGTTTCGCAAACCAATTTATATTACAAATTTCCTTTTTATCTGGCAATAAGGCTTGTCCATTGATTTTCCATTTTCCAATAGGGACATATTGAGGATATTTTGAACTATCAGGACTCCAATTTACAGTACGACATGTAACCTAAAAGTGATTTTTATTTTCCGTCAATAAAAATTAACGTTTTTTCTTAACCTTACTCCAATTTGTAAAGGAAATGTCACTGGTGGACGTGTATAATCTAAAAATAAATTACGAATATCGAAAATGTCCACGTTTCCGTCCATTTGCGACAAGGTCTTTACAACTTGCATGGACATAAAGCGGTAATCTTTATTTATCAATCGATAAGCTTTAAATAAGATCTAAAAATGTTAATGTTATTAAAATGAAAAACCTATAATACCTATATTAATCGTATAGATGCACCTTTGACGCGTTAGGTATGGACTTTTTTATTATTACAGAACCTTGTAGGGCATTTGTGGTTTCGTTGAATTTATAAACCTCTCCCGTTACTTCCAAGTAATTGTGATCCACATATTCAACAGTAACATTTTCCAACAAAATTGCGTACTAATTTTCGTTAAAAATTAATTAATTTTTCAAAAAATCAAGCTAAAATATGTATATACCTACCCGTGCTAAAACTTCGACTACTAAGAACATCGATAAGACTGTTTTAAAAATCATTTTTTCTACCGTATAATACGACTGTTTTATTAAACAGATATAGTACCGAATTTTACACTAACGCTGCTTTTATAAATTCAAGGTTTTTACAAAAATTAAAGACCATCAAAAATAAGAGGCGCAAAAACGATTTTCAAACGAGTTCCGGAAAATCGTTACTATTTATTTGTGTATTTGACTTTTATATTATATCATATTAAAAAAATAACCCAGTTGCAATTTATAATAATTATTTTCCGTTGATCGTCGATATAGATAATATTACGTTATTTCAAAATTTAAAAAAAACAACTTAAAATACATTTGCAATGAAGCATATCGCCTCGCTATAATTTCCGTTTCCGGAAAACGCATAAAATATAGGTTAAATATAATTCAAAATATATCTCTTATAGGTAACTAACAGTATAATATTGCAAACATACTTAGGTTGCATAAACAAATAAAAACAAAATGAAATTTAATTTTTAAAAATCACAAAATGAACCCGGCTGGAATTTTTTTGAAACGGAAATATTTTATACTACCTACTTATAAAAATCAGCCGTTAAACAATAACTATCTAGGTATTTATGCACTGAACATTGTACAATTTGTCAACTTTACAGCCAGTTCTATACGGTATTAAACAGAATCGCAGAGAAGTATGGAAACTGTCAATTATTTTCTAAAGTAAGATAGATATCGAAAAATGTGAAATATAGAAATTTTCGGGTTGTTTAAAATCTATTACGATAAAACAAAATTAGTTATACAGGAGTGGTCACAAAGCCGTGACAAAACAAGATAGCTTTTTTTTAATGGAACACCCTGTGTATTACTCGATAGTTCAATTCTTTTTGAAATTCTACAAATAATTCGAATAACACACCATAGGTATACCTAAATGTAACTGTTTTCAAGGTATCGAGTTTTAAAAATTACTTTTACTATACTTACTCTCAAAATTGGCGCAAAAGGGCCCGAATGCTGGATATTTATTATAAAAACTATGCAAGGCAGAGGATAAGGATTATTATTCAATTTATTAGTTTGTTTTGTAGAAAATTAAAAAGAAAAACTATCATAATAATTATACGGGGTTGGTCAAAATACATGAACCGAAAAAATTGTATTTTTTAATAGAAGGTCTTGTAATACTACTAGATATTTTATAAAAACACTATATCAGAAGAAGAAAACAATATAAGAACAAGCTTTAATAAACAAGACATTTTCAGTACACGAATCGAGAATATACGAATATATCTCGAAAACGGTTTTTAGGTATGAATTTAACAACCCTAAAAATTTTGTGTTGAACATTTTTCACTAGCTCTCGTACTTTAGGAAATAATCGACCGTTTCCATACTTATCAGTGACCGTGTAAAAATAAAATTATAATAAATGATTGACTTTAAACCAAATAGAAGTCGACAGCGATTTAAGATATATTAACAATAACAAAATGGAATGTAAACTTCGTATCATAATTAATTATATAAACAATATCCAAGTCAGTTTATCAAATAATAATTAATCAAAATTAATGGAAATTTTTCAAAACTAAGATGAGTTTTAATAAAGCAGCTTTGTTTAAATTAAATTTGTTTCACTGCCATTTACTTTTATACCTATAAGAACTAGGTATCTGTTTATTTTATCTATTAATGTACAGCATTACATAAAAGTATAGAAGAGCGTTAAGTTCAAGAATAGGTATACCTATACGTGTTTATGGAAACATTTTTAAAGTTTTATTATTTTACGATATAACGAAAGCCCGTTTAATTTTTAACAACCGTACAGACATAATTAACACGTTCGCTTTTATTTGCACCAATTTCTACCATTACAATTTCTAAGAAAGATAAAAATTATGTAGACGAATGAAGAAACAATTGAAATTTATTGAAGCATGCAAAGCGCGCAGCCTTTTAGAAAATGAAAAGAAAATTGCGAGTAATAACCGACAAAAAAACAATTACATATCAATTCTCCGTTCTCTTCGGAACAATAAAAGAATGGAGCAATTCTTTGGCCGCAAGGAGCTATAAAAAACCGTGAATATATTTTGTGTAATTGCGCTCCATAAGTCGACTTTATTATTCTTAGTTCGGGAAGGCCGCGATGGCGCTGGCGTGTTACTACCCCCTTGGGTCTCGGGCACGTGAGTTTCCAGACATGTTTCACTATTTCTGCTACAATAGAACCAAATGATTTCTTTTCCTACTTGAGCTTTTCTTTTATACATGAACTAGTTTTGTTAGTTACGTCGACCGGACAGGAAAACCCTTTAACAACAACGACACCATAATATAAACTCGAAACGCGCTTTTCAAATGACATTACGGTGAAAATCGTCGGTCGTATAAAAATAACCACGTCCCTATCTTAGTGACCCTAAGAAGGGCCGCCGGTAAGCGAAATAAGGAAAACAACTCCGAAAATTTCGCAATTTTAAACGTGGCTGAAAATTTCTCTCGCGAGAGGTGTAAAACTGTTTCGTATTTTTCCAGTGTCGTGTCGAATTACCTAAAATATGTTTCATTCCTAACGGACGGCTATTATTTTTGTTTAAACGATACCTTCAGAAACTAAATTATTCACGTAATAAAAAAGGAACGCAAACGAATAACGGAGGCACAATTGTATAACTACGAATAACTGCCTTCTTTTAGACGTTAACACAATGTACGCCCCTGAGGCTATTATACATCTAGCATCTACCATTGCAATTTGCTTGCCGGAAGCGTAGCGAAGCTATTGTATGCCTACCCGTGTGCTGGACATAAAGAAGAATGCTTTATGGCGGAGATGCGAGTCTCTCAGAACCTGAACTTAATAAGCTCAAGAAAGAAGCTTTATGGGAATAATATTGGCTTAACGTTTACTATAATATATGGCATCAAAGTTTCTGATTGATATATTCCTCCGAGTTTTACTCCCGCTTGAACCGCTTGAACGTACTTTGATTACGATAAAAGCGCCGTGGGGAGATTTTTGATCGTTAATTAGGTAATTTTAGTGGGTAATAGTAATTTCATAATTTTAGAACAATTTTGCGATAACAAAGTTAATTAGGTGATTACCTATTTAAAAATTGACCTCCGTTTTACGTAGGTATTGTAATACTATTTCAGTTGTACGGGGGGGGGGTCTTTACAAAACTAATGCGACGGTCAATTATGTTTGTTACGATTTTATCGTTCCCTTCCGCACTTTTATAAGTGTTATACACTTAAGTATGTACTACCTCTATACCTATTGATTTAGGTTTCGGCGCTGCCACAAATTCAATTTCAATGACATTTCCACAGGACGAACTAGATACAGTCACACTTCTGCGGATCGCTCACAATCGGACGACGATTTAGACTGTCACATATTTGAACATTTTGAAAGAAACTGAAAAGTGAAAAAAGTAACGCGTCGACAGAATTTGCGCCGATAGTTGTTTCGCCAATTTCACGCACCTTATACTATTTTAATTTGTAGAAAAATAGTTTTTCTACGAATTTGTTTTATACGTACTTGCTAATCGCTAATCGCTAAATGCTAATCGCAAAGAACGCCCAAAAATTGAAACTTAATATTCTTTATATAAAATGTCAAAACCACATATTAGAATTTTTACATAATAAATTAATTTATGGCAGATGCCCTTGCTAAAAATTAATAGTTCCCTGTATTCCAACTTGATGATCGGGTTTCATGCCGCGTCCAAACGTCGTTTGTCCGGTGGCACTGATCGCCGCATTTCCACTACGGACGATGGGGATGGAACCGCCGACGGTTCCACGTGCAGGACTGCCGTTAGTCCTCGATCCACTCAAAAAGGCACTTGCACCGTTCTGATTAAGATAATTAACGCCAGCGCTATTCGTTGCTGGTCCAATCGGTTTCAAATCTCTGTTCAAAAACCTGTCGTGTTGTGCGAACGCGTTCACCTGGTGGTTGGGCGTATTCAGGATGCCCACTTGTCCTCTCAACGAACCTTGTCCTCCAAGTCCCGGTTGCATTGCCAAACTGCCGCTCAAACCGTGTCCTTGTTTCGATAGAAAATCGGCCCCAGCGCCAACGGTAATCGGAGTTCCGAATCCGCGTGCGTCGTGACTTTGAGATAAAGAACCCCAAGCCGGTCCTGCTCGGTATCCAGCTTGCTGGAACGATCCTCCGCCTGGTAGATTTTGTCTTCCTCCAAAGAACTGACCACTCGCTTTCGAGTATACGAGAACCATCACAACTGCACAAGATAAAATTTTAAAAGCCATTGTTGTGCTGTTACAATAAACGATTGAACTGTAATAATTCATCTGTGTTGGTGCCGTCTTATATAGTCTTATACCTGCTGCATACGTCCAAGAATTATTCGCTATTAAATAAAATTTTGGATTAAGTTCTTCCCCGTCGATATTTTTAAAAGAACGCCTGAAATGTTGCAATAATAATTTGGGAAATTCTAGTTCGTAAAATAAATAATCGTCTTTGCGCTTACGTAACATAATAATTATATTTGCATGTATATAGCTTTATCTATATTGACGATAATCATTAAATAAATTTTATAATTAAATAATTAAATTAATAGAATGTTCGTTATCGCACTAGCTTTTTTTTAGTTAGCGTACAACGTAAAACAACTTCAAATTCTATTGAAATGACGATTAATTATTTTTTCACATGTTTTTCACGGCAACCTGTTATTTCGACGATGTCGCCTATAATTTAAAAAAATGAAAACAAGCGTTTAATCTTAATACAATATTAATTGAAAGTTTCCAAAATGAATACCTATATGTATTTTTATTTACTTATAATTAGAATTTCGTAAGAGTCATAGTTCATTGCCACTTTTTATTCATATCAATATTAAATCCCCACGAAACTCTAAATATCTTAGACAACTATATAATTCGCCACCGTAATAAATAAACAGTAAAATACTGTAACAATAAATAACTGTAATAAACAGTAATCTATCTAGGAAAATGTTGTAGGTGTACATGGGGAAGGCCGAGCCGTTACCAAGAAATTTTCATATGTGTAGTTTTTTTATACCACGCAATTCTAAGATATTTAGAACATCTTTCAAACATAGATACAAAGTAAAGTATAAAAATAATATCTATAACGCTTAATACGATAACTACACATAAACTGGCCGGTAAGTGGCCGCCAAATTGCCACCCTTACTTAACGAAGGGCAGTCGTGGGGATCTTTTTCGTTAAACATGCAAAACCACTTATGGGCTACTTGCAAATCTAAAGTATTTACCTACCTACGTGACAAAATCAGTAGATATGCCTACGAATTAAAGAATAAATTACACTTTTAATAACTTAAACTACAAACGGATAGTGTGTATTTAGATGAAAATCTCTAATAACCATTAAATTCTACTTATGAACAATAGTATCTAGGTTAACAATTAGAAATATTTTTGAAAAGCAATCGGCCAAAAATGTTTTTATTATGTTTTATGTTGTCATGTTTTGTTATGTTTTATTTTATTTTATTTTGTTTTTAATGTTTTTTGCTATTTTAAACATCGTAAATGTCATCTATAGGTATTATTAAAATATAATTATTCGTTGACAATTTGAAAACGCAAACTTTACAGTCTTCTGATGGGTACACTGTGCGTCATATAAATGTGGTAGGTACACTTAAATTTTATCGATAGTAGTTTTCGTTTTACTACACAATTTTCAACATCACTTCACTTGCGAAGTGATTTGATACACGCTAAAACGAAGAGTCATTTGGTCATCAGTGGTAACGTCGGCAAAGTTACGACAACAAATACAGATAACACAAAAATGAGGTTAGAACATCTGAAGTGAGAGTGAAAATTTAACTGATATACCTACTGATGCGCTTCAGTTAAAAATCGCATCACTTATTAAAACGAACGAGTTTGACAAGTGAAGTGATGTGAATGAATCGATTCAAATGCTAAAACGAATCCTCAAAATAGAGGACGATGGGTGGTCGATTAAGAAACTGGCTGAAGAATTCCATTTAAGCAAAACTACTATTCACAGTGTTAAAGAAAGTTGAAAAGATGAACAAACTGTAGAAAAAAAAGTTTAATGGAATTAAACTTGAATTTAAATTAAAAATAAATACATATACCAACCTATTTTGATTTCTAAAAATATCTAAAACGTCAATCATCATTAAATATAATTTATCTATTTAAATTATCGTGACATTTAAATTTAATTTTATCGCAAGTACTTTTTGTAGATTTGTTCGTTGTGCACATGTATTTGCCCGAGCAATGCTCGCGATTCGGGACATTTTAATTTTGAACTTACTGTACGTATACGTATCTCTAGCTAAAGTTCTATTTGCATAATCGATATTAACAATTTAAAAAAATGTAAGTCTTAATTTGTACTTACAGTCTTGTACTAAAGTCTTAATTTGTACTTTAGCTAAAATACATGTCCTTATGACATAATATAAGTATGTAAAGGGCAATAAAAACCAATAAAAACAATGTATTCAAACTGTCACTAGTGTGATAGTTCGAATCAATCATTTTTAATGATTGTCGATGAGAAAAAGAATGAAAGATGAGAATGAGTTTTGTTTACGAATTTGACTCTTAATCATTACAATGTTGTCTCGTCGATTTTTATAAAGTTATGATGTAGATATTTTCTTTTCTTTTCGAACAGATAACATAAAATCAAATTAAGTATATTTATTATCTCATAACTCAAAAATTTAAACCAAGTGTAAATCTAATTCTAATATAGCAAATATACATAGGTATAATAGGCATAGTGGATTCGACCTTAAATACAGAAACTTGATAAATAATTTTCAACCAACAGAAAATGGGCGTAATTTGTTTTGAAACACGTCTTGGTTGGCGTGTCTTGGTTTAAGTAATGTTATTAGGTACTATGACATGATTTAAGCTAACAATAAGAAATGCCTTTATGCCACAACCACAACGAACCAAGACTGAAAGACTCTTTGGACACCAGTTACTTAATTTCTGAAATTCTGAACGATGTAAAACTGAAATATCTTTTCGAGAGTTTTCTTCGACTAACTTGCACTTAATTTATTTGCATTGACTAATTTACGACAACTTCGGTCTTCGAAATTTCGTAATTAGACGTAAAAGTTGTTGAATAAAAAACTATTTGACGCTAAAGGAAATTATTCGCTGTATTGTATTTCAGTTGAACTGCCCTGTATTCTTTTCAAAATTGATCTTCACGGAAAGAATCGTCGCATAGGTATTTTATCTGCATCATTTGAATTTATAGAAAAATTGTTTTTTTATGCGAATTTGTAAGAATATTCTTCGCATATAGCTACATAAAAGTTGCGTCGCTCATTGCAATGAATACACAAGATTGAAAGTCAACATTCTTTATAAAACGTTAAAAAATACAACAGATTTTCCATAAGTAATAAATTAATTTACGATAGATACAGTTTCTAAAAATTAATAGTTCCCTGTATTCCAACTTGATGATCGGGTTTCATGCCGTGTCCAAACGTCGTTTGTCCGGTGGCACTGATCGCCGCATTTCCACTACGGACGATGGGGATGGAACCGCCGACGGTTCCACGTGCAGGATTGCCGTTAGTCTTCGATCCACTCAAAAAGGCACTTGCACCGTTCTGATTAAGATAATTAACGCCAGCGCTATTCGTTGCTGGTCCAATCGGTTTCAAATCTCTGTTCAAAAACCTGTCGTGTTGTGCGAACGCGTTCACCTGGTGGTTGGGCGTATTCAGGATGCCCACTTGTCCTCTCAACGAACCTTGTCCTCCAAGTCCCGGTTGCATTGCCAAACTGCCGCTCAAACCGTGGCCTTGTTTCGATAGAAAATCGGCACCAGCGCCAACGGTAATCGGAGTTCCGAATCCGCGTGCGTCGTGACTTTGAGATAAAGAACCCCAAGCTGGTCCTGCTCGGTATCCAGCTTGCTGGAACGATCCTCCGCCTGGTAGATTTTGTCTTCCTCCAAAGAACTGACCACTCGCTTTCGAGTATACGAGAACCAGAACGGCCGTGAAAATTATAATTTTGGAAGTCATCGTTGTGTGCACCGTATGTACCTGAACTGTTTTGACTTTTCTGATCCGACGCTTCCTTTTTATAGGAATCTATCATAATTAAGGAGTTAATTATCAGTTTAAATTTAAAATTTAGTTCTTCCCCGTTTATCAAATCGTTTATTTTTAAGTATCAAATGTCACAAGATAAATTGGGAATTTTTATTTCCTTAAGTAGATAATTGTTTATTAGCTTATAAATTCGTACTTGCTTACGCAAGTACGATTTGGCAAACTATAACATTGTTTAAATCTTTTTCGTAACGAGTTTAATGGATTTTTAATTTCTTGTAGGTATTGTTACGAGTTACTCCAATACGCCTTAATGCGCATTTCGTAGATTATGTAGTAGGTACATAATATAATGTAGTTTATAATATGTATGTAGTATATGTATGTAGTATATGTATGCCTGTTACGCCCCCTTGCCTATTCGCGACCCCCAACAAATATTTTACGCAATAATAATAAAATTAAAAAAACGATCAATATGAAAAACATACTCGTTGCTTTTTGGTATGTTTGGCATGTTTTTAATTTTACCCGTCTTTTTACATTGCATAAACTATCTGTTCGGGACCGAGAATAGATAAAGGAGTGTAAACAGGCAAATCGACCTTATATATATATATGCCGACTGTGAAGTTTAAGGCTATGGCAACTTGTTAGTAAGTACAATTAATTAAAATTTTCTTTAATTTGATCAGTTTTTCAATAGTTAAAGTTAATTATTATTTAAGAAACCTCCCCTTAAAATAGCTGTAATTGATTATGACGGGTAAAACATTTTTAACGGATGACACAGCAAATGCCATAAATTATACATCGTTGGAAAGCTCTGCTAAAGAGCTTTCCAACGACATACATATGTATAATATAGCTTCTAATATGAATGTATGACGTCACATGAGGTCAAAGTTCATATTAGTGATTTTGTTATAAAAAATTTACTACTAATATTTATTTTTAAATGATAAAATGTATTTAAATTCACGATGCGAGAATGTGAACTGTTTAATAAAAACTTCCTAATCCATTGAAATTCATTTGAGACTTTATTTTTGAAACTATACCTGGTCAAGTGCAGTAGGTATCGTGTTGTACGTCAATTTTTTTTGTCTTTCGCATATTTTTTGTTATTTTGTTCTGAAACAACTAGAATTTTTTTTAACAAAAAACAAAAATTGTCGAGTTTTGCAAATTTTTATTATTTCTTAATGGTATTAAGATTTCATAAGAATCTCGAGGCAAGTGTTGAAAGTGGTTACAATTGAGCTTTGATATTGAACTTTGACTTCCTATGACGTCATTTGACGGGAAAGCTCTTTAATAAACCTTACAAATTATGTATAATATATATGGCATTTGCTGTCATTTGCGTTAAGAACGTTTACTCGTTAATATAAAAATATATACATAATATAAGAACCTATACATTATTCACAATATGAATCCAATCCACGTCATCAATAAAACCTCGTATTTTTACAATAGATATTAATAAATTATAGTCTTTCTTTGCAATGTCATATGTGTGCAGGTAAATCATGCCTTGTTCAAAACATTAAACTGAATATTATAAATATATAATTTAGTAACTTTTTATGAATGACGTGCATTGGAACCTATCGCGAATAACGTATAAATATAGCTTATCCAAATCTATATGATATTTACGTCATCAATACAAGGTTACTAGATGTTGACGTTTCGTGCAGTGCTGTCACTTCGTACTTCGTATTTTGACAGTTCTAATAAATTGTAGTCTTTCTTTATACCATCTAATATGTGCGCAAATAAATCATCTATAGAATATGTCACTTCCCAAACTTTAAACCAAATTACAAATAAACAATCTAGTAACTTTTTGTTGATGACGTGAACATTATATAGGTTTAAATATTGTTTATAATTAAAATTGTTTTTATCATTTTATAGAACTTAAGGGCTTTAAAAAAAACAAAATATCGCTATGCGTCGTTTTCAAACAGTCGCTACCAATATGTTAGGCGAAAGTGTTTGGTGAACTTATTTTTATTCATTTCTGACGGAAGTATGGCAGGTATAAACATTTTTTAAACGCTATGTTTTATTTAAATAATAACATTAATGTTGGTCTACGATATAAATTAGTATATCTACTCGGTTTCGATCTAATTTTTCGGGTGACGTTCGCGGTCTTTACTTGTTTTGGAAATGAAGATCCACGTGCTATCAGGCATCAACCTATTTTGAAATTGAACTATTAAGTAATGATTGATTATTATACATTTAGTTACAGTAAAGAACATACTGTAAATTATGCAAAAATTAAAAACTACTAAAAATTACTACTTACCTACTTAAAATTATGCAAGTAATTCCCTCAACAAAGATGTCTCATGAGTAAAGACAATATTAAGCGATCGTAAAAGGGAATACCAAAATCCTTCGAGTTTTAAATTTCAAAAACCTATATATTAGCTACCGCGAATCTGTTTCTACAAACAATTAACCAGATCACTCTGAAGAAGTTCTCAACTCTATACTTTAGACAATTACTTTCTACAATTAGAATGAAAGCAAAATTCATCTTCGTTGCCGTGTTCGCGGTGCTTCATTCGCAAGTTCACGGACAGTTCCTAGGACAAGTATTGAATTTGCCTATGGGAGGTTATCGTGAGGAAATTGGCTATCAAGCGGGACCGTTTTATGGACAACTTTCGCAAGTACGCGATATATTAGGCTTTCAAAAAGAAAGGGCAGCTAGTATAGACGCTGTGCTTCTCGAGGCAGGAAGCAACAGCGTCAGTGCTAATGCAGAACTGACGTCCGGAAAGAGCGGAAAGAACGGAAAAGCTTCCGTGAATCCAAGACCGACGTTTTCGATAATGCCAATCACCAAGTCACGGCTGAAGTGCAGCACGATAGAAATTTGAATAAAAATGCAAATCCGGTTGGTCCAGCAACGAATACTGTCAAACTCGATTACACTAACAAAAAGGATGGCTCGACCGCTTCCTTAAGTGGAACCCAAACACACGGAGATCCAGCGAAGATAACCTTCGGCGGTACCGTTCCTCTTGTAAAAACGGGAAGCTCCGAAGTAAGCCTTAGCGGTCAAACCACGCTCGGAAGGGGTGGAAAACCCGATAGTACTGTCAGCGTTAACTACCAAAACACAAATAACGGAGCTACAGCTTTCATAACGGGAACTAAAAGCGGAGGAAATCCGGCACAAGGAACTGCCGGAGCCACCATCCCAATTGTTAAGGCCGGAAACGTAGACATAAGCGTTACCGGTTCGGTTACTGGTGGACACGGTACGAAACCTGATAGTAAAGTTAGCATCGATCTGTCGACTTCGTTTTAATATTTATTAAAGTAGGTATAGATAAAATAATTGTAAAAAAATAATTGATAACTTGATAATTTTATAAATTAATAATTTATTGATTAACTATTTTTAGAATAAGACGTTATTTTGTTGTTTTCTTTAAGAGAGCTGTCGTTATCAAAATTTGCAAAAAATACCTTTAAATAATCTTCGAAAACACTTATGTAGGTACCTAAAAGATAAAAGACGGGAATGTAACCGTAAAGGGCCTCCAGAATAATTGAACAATTGCCATAAAAATGATCGCCGAAACAATTATTCGTATGATGGTCTACTGCTATATTTAGCTCCCGCATGTACCTAATACATATTAGTACCTACTTATTGTTAAAATGCACTACGTTAAAAATTCTCCTTAAAATTAAAAATCTTATGAACATACAATTTTAAGTAGGTAGCTAGGTATCTAGTTTTTTATTTTTAAATGGTAATAGATAATTGACATGAATGTCCCCCTGAATTTCATAATGTTGCAATATTAGGTGCTAATACCCTTCCGTTGTTGAAAAACAAACAATTGAAAATAAACTTCCAACTTTTGCATGTATGAAATTACATATGTATACAATTGGGATTAATCTTTACAAACAATTAAGTAATTTAGCTCATAATGAGATAATAATTCTTAAACGGTGTTTCCCCTTTTACTTATAGGTTTTATTATAGTGCTTATCGTTCACATTTGAACTTCTAAAAATTGTTTCGATAACATTGTATAAATACTCCGTATTATTTTAATCACATATGCATACTTAAACATAAGTATATATTATCGTCATAATGTATTAAATTTTGATAGAGTTTGATTAATACCTATAGGCAAAAAAATTTAATTTAATTATTTTAATTTTTAATTAAATTAAATTTTAATTTTTGTAATTAATTTAATTATTTTATTACCTAATTGAAATTAAATTAAAAATTAATTTTACAAGTTTTCTAAACCAGAATCTTATTCTGAAATACGATTATCAGAATCGATTTTCGTGTTATTCTTTAATTCATAAATACATATTTACAATATGTTCTATTATTATCCGCTTGTGGAGAAATTCACATCAAAAGAGCATTTCTTAACAAGATTATTTTAATATATATTTTTTTTATTATTTTGCTAAGTTGCTTTATCGCTAACTGTTTATCGCTATTGCCAACTTTATTAACTTTCCGTGGTTGCACGAATCGCGTTTACTTGTAATTAATTAGAACGTTAATGTGAAAAGCAGTTCCTTTTAAATTCTCGGAGCGAAAGAAAATGTTTCCATAATACAGTGCTCTCCCTCTATAGTTCCTTCCTCAACAGTTCCGCTTCCCCAGTTTTCGACTCGACTAGTACCCCCACTCTTAAGACATCAGCGCGTACCTCGAGATTCAAATGGCTCTCTCCATACAGTTCCGCGCGCTGTAAGGCTTGAAAAATCGAGTGTATCCAATATATATAGCACAAATTAAGTAATTTATATTGTATTTATTATTTTATTATTATTATTTATTTATATTTATTAAAAGAACTATAAAAACAAAATATATTACGTTGATTTGTGACATTTTATATTATAAAGATATAGATTAGCACGAGCGTACGAACAACAACTAACTGTCGAACAGAGGAAAACCATCAGTAGGAAATCAAAACAAAAGAAAAACATTTTATTAGGACGAGTGTAAGATGGAACTATTAAGAAAGACGCAAGTGAATTCGTTCGAGCGCTACGAAAGGCGCTTGGTAGGGGAACTCTGTTCGACTTAATTTCTAAGAAAAGTTATTCCCCTCATGCCCAACTGCGGAACTGTAGAGGAAGAGCACTGTATAGTGTTTCCTACTCGTAAATCTCTACTGGTACAAATTCTTTAAATACGGAACCCCTCTACTTTCTATTTAGTACGATATACCTAATAACACATTAACTAAAGAAGATAAAAAGACGGCGTTAGAGGGATAAACTCTTATCTTGTTAAGAATGAGGGTGTACATCCTGTAAGCTCGGATTTGTCAGATTCGCTTACCGTTGCACTCGATAACGATTGAATTTGAACCTTTCGCATAAGATTATTCAAATTTTAAAATAACAAAATTCAGTTGAGATTTTTATTAATTGTAAGATACATTTATTAGATACAATTATTATGATAAGTTGTTAAATCTGTATTTAATTGTGAGTATCTATCTGTATAGTTTAATTTAGACATGATTTTTAAAGAAATGTAATCATATTATAAGTAGGTAATATAGATACACTGGTGTACAAAAATTAAAGACGAGAAAATTAAAGACGTCTCGCAGCAGTGTTTCAAATCGCTACAAAGCATGCCATAACATTCTCAAGATATAAGACTATGGAAAAGACGAACAGTAATACTGACAAAAAAAGAAATCCAAGTTCTCTTAATTAATAGGTATAGTTTACTTATAATCGAAATATAGACCTTCATTTCTTTTAAGAAACCGTTCTTCTAGTAAGTGTTAGGTACATATCGATAAGATACATTTCATGATTCGTAAAATTTTACAACAAAAATATATTGTATAATTTGCATTGCAATTTCAGAAAACTAACAGCAATCGACTTACAAGTCATAATACAAACAATATAACCTACTCGAGTTAACAAACAATAATATATCAATAACGTCAACTTTTAACTTGACAAATTTTGTTTTTGAGACAAATAGAAGCTTTTGTAAAGAATAAACTTTTTTCGTGTGATGAAGTTTTTGACGTATTATACCGGATGTTTGGGAAATGATGTAAAATCTCTCAGGAGCGTATAAATCAGGTCAAAATAATGCCACAAGCTTCTATAAATTTTTTTGTTGAAATATTCACCCCCAAAGGGGGTGAAAAAATAAAAATCAATTTTTTTAAATAACATTTTTATTTCTCGTTAGAATTTAATAATTTTTGGTGGGTATACCTACGTAATAAATTAAGGTCTTTTAAATTGTGTAACAAGTTGTTCGATATCACCTTAGTCAAGCCAAGGGTACACTACTCCTAACATTTCTAGAGGACACTAAACGTTGTCTTTTTAAGATTTTTTATTATTAAATGTCGAAATATTTTTCAAAATTTATATTGAAAATACAACTACTTATCACAAAGTAGGTCATGCGACATCAATCGAAAGGTCTCGTTAAGCCGAGTCGCTGAAGGATTAGGAATGCCCTAAAAATCAAACCTAGGTGCCCTCTAACGGCTGTACCTTTGAAGCTGTGAAGTTAGTGTTCAGCAAAAAGTTATAGAGTAGTTCGAGTTCTATACAAAACTCGCATTTCAAAAAATTCTGACAATTAGCACCAACCCCGTATAATACCTACTGTAAAGGGTGGCTAAAAATAAACTATATTATAGAATTTAGAACACTCGCGCTTTTGTTGTGTACTTACCTGAATTTTAGCAAGTTCAATAAAAGTTTGTCAATAATTTTTTTCAGTTTCAAATCACTTTGTAAACAATCAAATGCCCTTTTATCACAAAATCAGGTAACTGAGACATATAAAAAATAATCAACGTCCCAAAACTTTTAGGCAATTTTCTGAACTGTATTTTAATAAACGCAGATATAAATTAAGATTATACTAATATTTCGCACAATCGAAAAAAAATAGAAATCACTTATTTTGCCTCTTGATTTTGTGTTAAAAACTAATCAAATGTTGGAAATTTAATTTAAACAGAAAAAATTAGATTTCACATATTGTAACTGTTGTACCTACGTATTAAACTTGTTTGCGTCGTTTAAGAAAAGAAATATGAAATAGTGAACCAACAATAAGGAACAAAGTTGGAATAGGTACCTATATCTATATAAATATAGGTACTTCCCTAGTATGTATCTTAAACGTTAGCGAAGCTACGTTTACGAACTCGAAACAGATTTAAAAATCATGAGAAATAATCTGTGTAAAACCGATCCAGCCAATTAAGCGAGTTAAGTCAAAGAGCGAACCGTAGCTGAAAGATGGCATGCAATATGCATGGCGCCTCCACCCCAAAGGGCCGCATAGCGATACGGCATTATGCATTATTCAGTAACACGCGATTCGATATTACTTCCGATTCTTTCAACTTATATCCGTATATTTGCAAACATACTATGACGACGAATACATTTGATACCAACTCCACTTTATTTTAAATGCGAAAAAAATTTAAACGACACTTTTATTAATCAAGAATTTTAAACGAGCTCGGGGAGCGAAGTTTACGAAAACTGGTAAAAAGTTTGTAAAAGACCATAGGTAAACATTATATTTCAAATCATCGGCGGTAGGTACTATAATATTCCGAGTATAAAAGGACTGGGCAATTCATTTCAATGAGTCTACTCAAAGTAATATTTACTCTAAAAACCGCTTTGAATTTTTCCTTTCAATTTCTAAATAACAAATTGATTTACTACAGTCACTTTATCGTTTAGTTTGTTCTATATGTTGCTCTTGCGAGCGCGGTTAAATTAACGTGCCAAAAACCGTCGATCCTCGAAGAACACGTCAAAAAGCTCTTATAAGTATAAGTACCACCTATTCCTAACAATCGGGGGAAAGAATTAAAAGAATGCATCGTGTTCGTTCCATACTGGTCCAAGATTTAGCAAATGCTTTTGTTCTCGTAATTAACAGTGGCATACAAAATTGCAGCGAATTAGGGTCGCAAATTACGAAAATCAATCTTGTTAATAAGACGTGTGCTTAGAGTAATACGCTTTGGCGGAAGCAAGTGTAAGTAAGCGATTCTGGCCGCACTTATAGCGGCCAATTTGTTAACTGTCCAAGTTAGTAAAGATAAATAGCGTAGTTAGCACTCTGTAAATGGTCTCGAAGTTTCTGCTTTTACTTGCACGACTTTTCTAATAAAAACATCTTTAAAACAGCCCACGTCGTAAAAAATTCACACTTGTTCTGACTAAGAAGTATTTTCGAACCGACACAAATGTAGGTAATATTGCCAGTTATAACCGTAACAGGTCGATTCCTTTCTAAAAATCTTATCTTTTCACGTTTTTTGGTCATGTATTAGCAACATCGTAACTGTGTCGCACTTTAAAAATTGGGAAATTATACACCTACTACCATTTATTTAATAGGTATTTGTTATTTGGGAATTGTTGAAAATCAGATATAACAAAAATGAGCTCGACAATATAGATACATAGATATAGACTCTACTACGTATTAAACAAATATTCATTCTTTATTCGCGACTTATTAAATTTAGAGCGTTCGTGCAAACTCAACATGTCGAGAAAAACGTGAAAAACTCGTGGGGCGCTGACTTTAAATTTATACAATTTATATTAGTAGTTTTAAATGACAATTTTGAAAATGTCATTATTACTACTATTACAAATTTTTGATTTTTGAAAGAAAGACCTAATAAAAAAATGAACATGCTGGTTTTGTTTGAACAATAGAACGCGATCGGAGTTGTGTTCAGTGCTAATTATTTCTTTATAATCATTGTCACTAGTAACTATCAGACATTGGTTTGTTGAAAACAAAGATAAACAAAATATTATGTTGTTTTAGGCGTTTGCTTCCTAGCATTCATTGTTCGGTTACTTTACATAAACACAACCTCAACAACCTTTAGAATACTCGACAAGTTAGTGACGTTTAGGGACACACATAATTATTAAGATCACGTGCAATTGCCGACAAAGTAGATAACACCAAAGCAGCTAGATATCATGTATCCACAACGCTAACATACTTGGCATGTCTTGTTTCGATTGAGTTTTTTTACAAGTGTACATGTCTGCTTTTAATCGAATTTGCAATTTTCGACTTAAACTATATTTCGTCCAAACGTATATGCAACACGTCATCAATAAAAGGTTACTAGATGATGACGTTTCGCACAGTGCTGTCACTTCGTACCTCGTATTTTGGCAGTTCTAATAAATTATAGTCTTTCTTTATACCATCTAATATGCGCGCAGGTATATCATCTATAAAATATGTCACTTTCCAAACTTTAAACCGAATTAGAAATAAACAATCTAGTAATTTTTTTTTGATGACGTGAATTACATATAGGTTTGGATAGGCCATACTATGGGAAAGGGTTTGGTTTTTAGTACTTCCGAGTTCGGGAATTAATAGAACTGATCGACAACTCCATAAATCCATCAAACTCCAATTTTGTCACAAAAGTGGACATACCGAGTTTGCTCCTGAGCCGGCTGGCTATCAGGAAATTATGTTAACGAGAAGGAAGGTACATAATCCAGTCATCGATAAATAAAACATTATAGCACGAACTTTTATTCAACGTTTCGCCGATTTACATATCGGCCTCATCGGGAAAAAAACGTCAATTAAGCACATCTGTAAATCCAATAAATGATGTAATTCTAATGTATGATATCTAATTATCTGTTTGTTAACTTTTCTTTTCTTTAGTAAGATAATTTTACAGATGTAATTGACGATTTTTCCCGATGAAACAGCTATGTAAATCGACGAAACGTTGAATAAAATGAGTTTAGGATTATAAATATACTAACTGCTCTAGTTGACTGCAGCTCCCAAATTCCTTGGGTTGTTGGTGCTTATAGAGTATACCTTTCTCCTACTTTCTGTCACGACGCGACGTAACAAAATGTTCATGTTATAATAATGTTTTATTTATTAATGACTGGATTATATACCTTCTTCCTCGTTAACATACTTTCGTAAGTTATTGTTTAAAAACTATTAATGCACTTTAATTTTAAATTAAAATTTGATTTTGACATTTTGTTACACCATCTTTTCTTTTTTTTTTCTTTCGATCTAAATCGCAACAATGAACATTATTATTCCTCTTGTACGACTCCACTACACTGATGTCAGTCGTCTAAATTTAAATTCTACGTCCGTCACTTTACATCCTTCATTAAGAACTTTTGCATAAAACTCGTGTTCTATTTTAGTTACAAAATATGTAGGTAGGTACCTATAGTGTGTTATATTGTTAGACAAGTTACGATTAAGCCTAGCTTTCTAACACTAACGTGCGTTTCAAACCTGTTAAGTATTCATCAAACTTTAAGTTTAACTGAATTCCGTGAAATATATGGATAATAATGAAAATGCGAAATACTCATAGTCGTAACTTTTTAACAGATTGGATGGTTGAAAATGTATAAATAGAAAAAAATTGTTTATATCTCCGTTTTTCAAAATTAAAAATAATTAATTTAATTTTCGGTAGGCGGGTAGGTACTATGTAGCTTATCCAAACCTATATGATGTTCACGTCATCAATACAATGTTACTAGATGATGACGTTTTACACGCTGCTGTCACCTCGTACCTCGTATTTTGACAGTTCTAATAAATTGTAGTCTTTCTTTATGCCATCTAATACGTGCGCAAGTAAATCATCTATAGAATATGTCACTTTCCAAACATTAAACCGAATTACAAATAAACAATCTAGTAACTTTTTGTTAATGACATGAACATCATATAGGTTTGGATAAGCTATACCTACTTTTTCAACTTCCATTTCGAAAAAAGTAAATTCAATTTCAGAATATATTATTGTATCTATAAAAAAATTGGTAATTTAGCTAACGAATAAGTAGGTACTTCACGTAATTACTTTAGGGCCGATCTTTCCATCACCTAATAAATTTATTTGACAGATTTTACCATATGGAAACAATTTGAACAAACGTTTGTATGGTAAATATCTGTCAAATAAATTTATGAGTTGATGAAAATATCGGCCCTAAAACTTATAAAATGTAAAACATTGAATTTTTTATACAAATTTGTATTAATTGCGAAAACACGAAGACGTCGTCGATATTAATTGCAATATTTAGTAAATACTGATACGTATGAATGTATTTTTAAACCGTTTAAGTACAAAACATTCAAATAATTATTAAGACAAACGATTGTTCGTCATTACTAAAGAATAACTAACGATTGTTTAATAACGATTTTGAAAAAAAATATCCAAAAATGGTTGCACGATTTCATGTATCCTAGTCGTACTTTAAAGATTTTGCCCAACACTGTACAACAACGTAATCGTTTGTAGCCAATTTCGTTCCCTTTGCGGTATTGCAGATTTCTACAATTAAACAACTTAATTTATATATAAATTAACAGAAAGGTAAATATCCATTTTCTATTAACAACATTAATCTGTATTACCCAATTTCATTATCATTTTATTGTTTTATTTTATAGAACCATTGAAATAGGTTATGTTTATTTTTGGAGGGGGTTAATAAGAGAAAATGGTGGTGCGTTGTTCGTAAATCGGACCGTAAATTAAACAATGCCTAAAGTAGGCAACGAAACAAACATAAATAACGATGTATTGTTAATTTAATAATTGTGAATAGTTCGACAAGAGAATGGTGACCATAGCACAATGTTTGGACGATTCGGTCAACGATGCACAGACCCTGTTCGTAAAAAAGATTTGTTCGGCTTTATTTTACGGCATAGCATCATTCATGATAACCGTTATTAATAAAACAGTGCTCACATCCTACGGATTTCCTTCTTTTGAAGTATTAGGCGTGGGACAAATGACCGCTTCCATGTTGGTGCTTTTCCTTGCCAAGAAACTTCGTATCGTAAATTTTCCAGATTTAGAATTAAATACGTTCGGGAAGATATGGCCTCTACCTCTTATATATATTGGAAATATGCTGTTTGGATTGGCAGGGACAAAAGAAATCAGTTTGCCTATGTTTACGGCTTTAAGGAGGTTTTCCATTTTAATGACTATGATTGCAGAATTGTATGTTTTAGGCATTAAACCGAGTTTTAGCGTGCAATTTAGCGTATACACTATGATTTTTGGTGCACTTATTGCAGCCAGTAACGATTTAGCATTTAATTTACAAGGATATATTTTTGTTTTATTGAACGATTTCTTCACGGCAACAAACGGCGTTTACATGAAAAAGAAATTGGATTCTAAAGAATTAGGAAAGTATGGGCTCATGTATTATAATTCTTTGTTTATGATTGTTCCTACAATTTTCTTTGCTTTTTATACGGGAGATTTAGAAAAAGCGTACAACTATCATTCTTGGAAAGATATATTTTTTTTAACTCAATTTTTACTATCTTGCGTGATGGGTTTTATTTTATCTTACAGCGTAATTTTGTGTACATACTATAATTCGGCCCTTACAACTACAATAATTGGATGTTTAAAAAATATTTGTGTCACCTATTTAGGAATGGTGATTGGTGGCGATTATATATTTTCCTTCATAAATTTTGTAGGTTTAAATTTAAGTGTTATAGGTAGTTTAATATATACATATGTAACCTTTAAAAGAAAGGATCCTTTGCCGTCTTATTCGACTTTGAATTCCAATAAGTCTAACAAGATGGACATTGTATAGTGTACATTTTTTAAATAATTTTATTAGTTACGTTTAACGTAACAATGTATAATATTATCAGGGTATTATTATATATTTTTAAAGTGTACGTAAAGTATGGTGCCATGTCTCTTGTGGAATCTCTAGAAATTTTAGATGATCGGGTGATAGTTAATTTCGAATATTAGAAAAATACCAAAGGAATTTCAATAGAAGTATCAAATACTGCTTTCTGGATGATTACAAATTTCAGTGTGCTAAATAATTATATATGGTTATAAAGGAAATAGTTGTGGTTAGTAAATTAAGATAAAGTTGTGTAGATTAACTGTAATTAAATAAGAAAATTCTTGTACCACAAGTAGAAATTATGTTTAGTTTTTAAAATGATTCGCAACCACTTTCTTACAAACATTTATTATTGTTTTCTTATTTGACTGATTATGTTGTTGAATTTTTTCTGTGATGTATATCGAACAATCAAATAAATGTAAGGATATAGTGTCCCTTTATATGTTGATTTTTTTTGCTGGAGACACCATTTCCAATAACTACAAACAATTTTGTTGTCCAACAATCATATTCAAAACCAGTGTGATTAAAGAACTAATTTTTTAATTACCAGTTAATCACTATAGAAACAGTTGTTTCTGTGATGATTTACTAATGTCAGTTAACTAATGATTGAAAAACCGACACTTAAGAGTAATTCAATTAAACTAGATCATATACATAATTAACTAATTATAATTACAGATGAAATTAAGGATACATTTTAAAAAATATTTATTATAATGATTACACTTATTTACTGTCTGAATATAGCCTTTAATTACGAAATCAATATTTGTGACATAGTCATTTTGCACCGTCAATGATCTAATATTTAAATTTTGCTTAAGTGATTGATTTTTCTTAGATACTGTTGCTTCGATAGACACTTTATGTTTAAGTAAAGCCTAAACTATCAAATTATGTCACGACAAATGGCCAATAAATACCTATTGCTTCATAAGTACAAGATAATGAAAAATATTACCTTTGAACATAAATTCTCGTATACTGATAAATAGCAAAGAAATTCATTTAACATTTATACATGTATACCCAAAAAATTGGTACTTATATTTAAAACCATTTTAAAAAAGAAGTCGAGTATAAAACTTAAATAATTTACAGATGTTACAACTTCAAAAACTGATGCCCCTCCTTGGTAACAATTTTCATAGGTCTTCTGTAATCACCAGATATCTGCATCATACAGTCTCTGAGGACTTTGAAACTCAGTTTAAAGCACACTATATACCCACAAACGTTTTTCAAAGGACTCTACTAACAACTGGATCGGCGATTATTTCATTGCTCGATCCTCGTAGAGCCGATATGATTGCTTGTTTAGGTGAAACTACAGGTAAAATAAATATTAGTAGAAATTATATAGCATGTATATATAATCAGAAATATGCTTAGGTTATCAAGCTGCTAAATATATCTTAAAACAAATGCAATTATCGGACGAAGGATTACAAATATTAAAAGAAAGACCGAGAATTAATTCTAAAACTGTCAATCTTGAAAAGTTAAAGATTTACCCGGAAGGAACTTTGGGAAAAGTGTACAGTAACTTTTTAAAAGATAATGTACGTTATAGTTAATAAACAATTCGAAATAGACAATAATAAAGTGAGTTTTTAGAAAGTCACTCCTGACTCGAGGCACATGGTTCAATTTGTTGATGATATAAATATTGCCTATGTTATACAAAGGTATAGAGAAGTGCACGATTTAATACATACAACTTTAGAAATGCCTACGAATATGTTAGGTGAGTTATAATTAATATTAATTAATTAATATTATAGTTTAATAATTAAAGTCTTGCTTGATCTATCTGTTAATTTTACTATCGATGCTTAGATGTTATAAAATTGAACAGTTATCTATTACAGTTAACTATTTGGTGTTAATGCGTGTACATTTTACAATTTAAGAATATTTAATTGAATAACGGAGGCTGTGTGGTACCAGTTTCCCATTTGTCTTACATAAATAGTAAAAGCACAATAGTAGCAGCCTTATTTTTTCTATAAAAGATATAACTAAGTATTGCATACTAGGTACCAAACAAACGACATTGTAATATTTATGTATTCAACTAATAGACTGATAACTATATCAAAGAAAATTCCAAAAATTAAGATAGTAATATTAAATTTTTAATAGGTGAAGTGACAGTCAAATGGGTAGAAGCAATACAAACACGGTTACCAATGTGCATAGGTGGAGCTCTGTTTGGTGCTATAAGACTTCGACCTAAGTAATTAGTTATTTAATAATAGCACACTTCGATCTAATTAAATTAATGCTTGTAGACATAGGGAACTGTATCGAAAACACTACTTACCTTGGGCAATCCAAACTGGAAATCATAGTACATTTTTACTTAACGTATATTTTGAAAATCGTTGGGAACAACCATTATCGGAACTACATAATGAATTGAAGATTACACCCTTTGTTATACCTGAACACAGTTCAAATTAATGTCCATTTTATTATAATTATTTATTGTTTGCAATTACAAAATTATTAAAAATTATTACTTATTATATATTTTGTTATTGCACCAACTTGTAGTTTCACATTTCCTTTTGTACTTTCCGCTAATAGTTTCTGTTGCATCTCAAGTTCTTTAATTTTGTCGGCTAGTTCAAATTTAAATTCTGAAAATTAATCTTACAATGAGTAAAGTATACTAAGTTGTTTCAATCGAAACACGATCCTTATTTGTTCTTTACGTAGAGCAGCCTTGAATTTAGCAGTTAATGAAGCGCAGTGTAGTGTTTTAAATCTTCATTTTGTTCCTTTAATTGTAAATTTCAAAGAATTCCGTCTACTTTACTTGTTATAACTTAACAGATAAGACATAAAAATTCATTACATGAACTGCTATTTGCAATATTTGATCAGGATTCAATTCCATAAGTACAATATCTAATGAACAGATTGAAATAACATTTACATAATATAAAATAATTCGTGAATAGATGCCGTTTTATATTGCTCAAATGGATTTAAGTCTTATATTAATAAAAACAATCCAAGTCATTTTTTAAAGTGGTTGTACAGACCAAACGGCGAGGTTTATCGTATCTCCATAAATTATATTTGGCAAATGTTTCGCACAAAATATACGCAAACAAAAGGTTACATACGCCTGCTTAATTTTTTATCGCAAGAGTATAAATTGCAAGTAAGCTGTGACATGGTCATTTGTTAATAATTATTAATTTGTAAATCAAAATTTCGCGGTATTTCATTGTTTAGGTACGTGTGATGAACGTTGACACGTGCACAATATGGCTACTAATAAGATTCTCAAACTAAAAATTAAAAATAATGTCTGGATCTTTTACTGGATTTAGCGAAGACGATATACGAAATTTTAATCAGAAGAAACAAACGAAAACGTTTCCCAATAATTCTATTCAAGGTTTGATTATTTTATTTAGTTTATTAATTTATTACCGTTTTTAATGAAATTGCCCATGTAGACAAACGAAAACGCCCAAAAAAAATAATATCCAACGAAATTTCGTCCGAAAAACCACCTGATGATGAATTACAAAAAAATAATACTAATAATGATGAATTACAAAAAAATAATACTAATAATAACGAATCGTCTAACGTAACCTTAAAAACTATCCAAATAGAATCTACACACATACAAGAAAATGAACAAGTGATAGAAGCTATGTTAGTACCTGTAGATAAAAAAATTAATTTAGAAGAATTTCAAGCTAAACAAAAGTTAATAGAGGAACAAAATAGGAAACGTAAGGAATTGCTATCGAAAGCTTTAGCTGTTAAGACGAAACAAACGCAAGAAGAGGCTAATAAATTGAAAGCAATAAAGGAGGAATTTAAAAAGCTAGACGCTTTACTCTCGACCGATGTCAAAATTTTACGAAAACAAATTGAAGTTGCAAGTTTAGATTACACAGAAGCTCAGTACGTATATCGTGCAATAATTCCAAATGTAATTAAAGTTATTTTATTTTTAATATAGGAAAAGGTATTATAGAATTGAAAAGGAATTTCTCGATGCAAAATTTGTCTTGCATCAAAAATTAGAACGTAAAGAAATGCTAACTGAACATTTGTGTGCAATTGTCGAGAGAAATGAAGAGCGAAAAGCCGAGAAACTGGACGAATTACTACTCAAACTAAATTTGAAAACGGAAACCGAAGAAATCGCAACTAGTATCAATACTAAAGAATCTGATAATCATAATACAGTATAAATCTATTAAAATTATTAAAATTGGTGCTTAATTAGTCAATCATTTAATATTTTTTAATGATATTTAATATAGATATAGGTAGTATAATATATGAAGGTGATTAAATCTAAAACTTATTATAGTCTTGATAAAATGTTAATCTTTATATTTTCATATATTTTTCTAGATTGTAGCTTTTATAACAAGATTAAAGTATTTTATATAAAATAATTATTAATAAAAATATACTTACCTATTTTAATTCATGCAGATTTTTAATTTTAATTTGAAGGATAGGTACAGCTTTCGTATGTTAAAACATTGTATATTACAAGTAAAATTACTTATAGTAATAAACCACCAGATGTAACATTTTACATATTGTTTGTGTTGAGACTTAGGTTGCGGAACTCGCCTATTCATTTTGTACAGCTTAACACAATGCCGTATATGAGGCATTTAGGATTAAAATTTGGCAAGTTCGATTTTAAACCCTATATCAATTTTTTAAATCTTATGCATTTATGAAATCTCGCATAGATATTACATTATTTTTAAATTTATTTTATAAAAACAAAAGAAATTATCGAAACATATAAACAAAGGAAAAAAAAATCTAAATTTTCAAAATTATTTTCATTTTGGCCAATACAAGCTTGTAAACGCATAATATGATAGTTTCTAAAACTGTTTAAAATTTCAACAGTAGATAATAATCGTAAACGCACTTCTAATTCTTATTTTCATGTCGTCAGGAATTGTAGGTGGTGCACTGTAATCTATAGTGTGATGCACTATCATTTCAGTTCCACTGTTCAGTTTCCACTTTTCTGAATATTTGAACTCGTAGCTATTATATAATATGGTGTTTAACACTGTAATATTGTCATCTAACTGCACAAACAACACCGTATATATATAAAAAATAGTTCATCCAAAAAACTAAAAAATCTATCTAATCTCCATCTAAAATGTTGCATATTACTGCTTAAATCTCATTAAGCCCTGAAATAAAATTAAATGTATCATTCTGAACGTTTTTTGTTAAGAAAATATTTTTCTAATATGAATATTCAACAAATAAATAGGGAGTGTGGTATCCTTAACTCACTCTATATATAATGTTTGTTATAAACTACAATTGCAATTGCAATAACTAGGTATGTCAATAAAAATTTTTAGTTCATAATAAATTAACAATCAACTATAGACTTTTATATTAAAATACTAATCATTGGTACAAATTTAATATTATTTACATACAAACATGGTGCAAAAGTAATACATCTACAATTAACTGCAAACAATAAATTATCTAAACTATCTAAGTAACGATATAAATTTAATTTTGTAATATTTACAACATTTGGATTCACATACTTCACAACAATATTTATTGAGGATATATAAAATTAGTCCCTACTAATAATATGGCAGTCATGACATTTAACACTAAATAATAAATATATTTACAAAAGTCGAAATGTGCGTTTGAGGTTTTTACTATGAACAAGCAATTTAACGTAAATATCTAATCTATATCATTGAACTAGTTCATTCTTTGGTAATAACTGGCATTTTTGATAAACTTTAAATGAAAGGAATTTAACAGAAGTCCGTTTTTTTAACTCTCATTTCACTCGTAGCGACTGCAATCCATTCGTTACGTGAACTATCGAACCATGTTAAACCCAAATTGTACCGTCCATTCAAATTGGCATGTTGACAATGAGAAAACCACCATCCGCCTTCATAATTACTAGCACAATGTGTATTCGATATATCTCTATCATTATCTATTGTCGAAAACTCCATACGATTTTGATAATCTAAAGCGTCACTTGCGTTCCCCTTGTACTTGTCGACGTTCAGTTTAAAACCGAAACTGTAATCGGCGACTCTGAAGTCGAGGTACGTCGCCTGCCAATACTTTCCATAAATATCCTTCATGTTAATTTCCAGTTTGGTGCAATTATTTTTTGTTAGATAGTGTATATTTCGATTACCTAACCAGTGCTCGCCCGTTGCCGACCCAAACCCGTTGGAGTATTCGTTCCAATCGCGATTAAAATTAACTGAACCATCGTAGCGTTTTTGAATGGTGGTCCAACCTTCCTGACAGTTTGCCATTATTGGTTCTCCGTCGCCGGGCGAAATTAAATAAATTCCATTAGGTCCCGATACTGCATTGCAATCGTGTGGTAGCTTATTGACGATGCTCTTGTATTCTTTTTCGAACGTTTTTAATTCTTGAACAAGATGAATTGTAGATTTTGTTGCATTGAGATCGATAGTCGAGGATTCGGACTGAAACAAATACAATTTGTTTAATTAAAAATGTAAAAAACTGTTTACTTTTGCAAATAGTTAATATTAAAACCATATTGTTACAAAATAAACAAAACCAGTTATGACTAAAATGGTTTATTTAAAATTCTCACGTTTCTGAGACGCAATAGCATAATAATTATAATAATAATAATGGACGTTATGTTCCAAAATTATCAGACATCCAAGTCAAATATTTGCACTATAAATCAATAATATAGGCAGGATTGTATGTATTTGAGTTTTATGTAGACCTAGATACCATTACTTTTTATCTAACAATAAGTACCTATACAAAATTGATTTCTTCCAACAATGAACTTAAAACGACAAATTTAATTGAAAAGTTCCGTGCTTTTGTTTGAACTAAATTGAAATTGAGAGCAAGTACAGTTAATGTTATGAAAGCAAAAGGAATAAAAGCAACATATGTTTAAAAAGGTAAAATGCAACGTAATGCAAGATACTAACGCGTTATACGAGGGTGCGTTTTTAAGTTCGCCGGATTGCGGGATTGAAGGGGCGCGAGGGGTTCGCGGGCAGCTCGTCCTCTTGCGTGACTGGCCAAGAGTATAAATACCGAGTCTTATCATAATCGGGTTAGTAGGCTCTGAGACATCGCCGTTTAAACGTGTCAAGCCGGGAAAACGCATCGAATATACAGGGTGTTGAGAGAGTCGACGTTAATATTGAAGAGTTCAGGAATAAGAGAGTTCAGTTATCGGTTATCGAAATAGCGACCATTATTTATTGTTGCCAACGGATGTCTTCTGCTTCACGGGGACTTTGGCCCTGGAAAAACATTGGCTACGAGTGACATGATTTCTTTACACACGTTGGAGAAGTTCCGGGTGTCTCAGTCGGTCGGAAAACTCTTGACGGCCGTTTTTTTTGAGACACAGATGTAATCTCACTCATCAATTACAAGGACTGAACATTATCGTAATGGGACAATACTGCGCTACAATTCTAGAGCGATCGAGGGAATCCATTAAAGACAAGAGACGAGAAAAAACTAACCAAAAGCACGACAACGCACCAGTGCACAGGAGTCGAGTTGCACTCGCTGTTCTGCACAAGGTGGGCTTCGCAGTTTTAAACCGCCCATCCTATAGTCTGTAACTGGCCCTCGGCGATCATTACCTATTCCCTGAAAATTGAAAAAGAACTACGAGAAAAAAATTACCAGAGACGGATGTAGTTTTAGCGTTTTTTGGGGGCAAGAAAAATCTTTTTTTTCGAAGACACATAATTTTACGAAATGCGTGTAACTTAAATGTATGGAAAAAACAGAAAATGTTCAAGATAGTATCTCTACATGAAAAAGGCATGAATGAATGTATGTAACAATTATCGATACGTATCAGTAATTAGCATGATTGGTATAATTTAAATTTACATTTTTCTGTAGAAAAGCTCAAAGCATTTTTCAAACTATTGTTAATTATACAAATATAATTTTGATTGTCATTATATTCTAAAACAAATTCGGGGTAATAAAATATAAAAGATTTTCCAATAATTAGTAGAGTGAAACTGAATGGTAGTCGATAATAATGCTTACCTTCAAGATGTGATTGTGCAACTTTGACGTTTGCACGGTGGAGGATTTCTTCAAGTTATTGACATCGTCGCGCAACGTAATCAACTGAGTATGATCGAGATCAACTTTATCTTTCAAATTTGAAACGCTAACGCCGATAGCCTTAACCGATTTCCTGGTATTTGTCTGTTCTTCTTTTAGCAGAGCAACCTGAGATGTGGCTTCGGCCATCTGTATTTCCAATTTCGAAATCTCCTTTCGGAATTCCGGGAAGTTTTTGTCGACCTTATTTTCGATGCTTTCTACGTTTTCTAGTAATTCGAGCATGGACAAGTGCAACTTATCAAAGTTGGACAATTGCCTGCTCAAGTTGAAGATGGAGTCGGCGTTTGATTTTTGATCAATTTCCACTTTCGAAATTCTTTCTTCGAAATTCGGTTCTTTCGCGTTAGCGATTTCGTTTAATTTGTGCATTTTTATGTAATCGTCGATTTCGTTCCCCGCGATTCTATCGATTTCCGTTTCTTTCCCATCGTTTTGCAGAATGCGCATTTCTTCTTCCAATTTCAACATTCGAGAACGAAGTTCTTCGTTCGAACGTTTAAGCGTTTTGGAAGTTTTTTCCAGATCGATGATGTGCTTTTTCAAAATTCTCTGATGTCGCGACGAACGGCCTGGTTTGTTGTCGTCCGCAGGTAAAACTGATGGCAATTTGTTTTCGTTGAGCTTCTTCCAATTATAATTCCATTCCAATTGTGTGGCTTTCAACTGCAACAAAAAAAACAATTGGGATAAGTCGAAGGAATTTTTGAACAATGAAAAAACCGTTTAGTCGTTAAAACGACCGGCAGTTAAACATATGTCGGAGACCGTCCCCTACGATACGGCGTAGCCTTGGTGTTAATTATGTAAGTCAGGTATAACAAATTGCCAGTTTTATATAAAACCTGCATAGCTCGTTACCATTTTTATTAACCGATATGCGGGCGAAAACAACATTCGAAGCAAATGCTGGTACCCTTTAATTAGTACAAAATTTTTCAAACGTCGTTTTTAACATTTTCAATTTAATTGGATTTATTCACTTTCGAAAATTCGTTATAGCGTATACGGGGTTGCGTTGAAAAGCTCGCGTTAATTTGTATAATAGGTTAATGAAATTTTACGTTATGCGACCTTATAACGGAAAACTTTAAAAAACCCGAATTTCAAATTATAATACGTTATTATGCCTAAACAGGTGTTTTGTCAAATCATAATAATTAAGAATTCTTGTTATAATATATTTTAATATACTAGAACCTCGTTAAACCGGATTACGTTAAGATTATCGCTCGAAAATCGATATACACATTTATATTATAATATAAGTATGTGCTTTTTATGTGTATTTATAATAAACACATTTATTGGGAGTCGCATTAATTTTTTGTTGTTGTACAATTAATTCGATTATCCGGATTAAGAGCGCCTGAGGAATTTATTGATTCGCGTTCTTTGCAATAACGGAATTTGGGTTGTAATAAATCGGAATCAAATTTAATACTTATAATACTGATATATAGCGGAAAATGCATTATATTACAATTACACAAATATAAAATTTATGTGTGTTAAAATCTTCATTGTTTTTCTTAAAGTTTTTACATTGGCCATTGCAAGTTTTGTACTAAGAACAAATAGATTTTCGATGTCGTAAATGCGAACATAGGTTTAAAGCACACGTATATTTTCAACGTGTTATTTATGGATTGTCAAAAATGATCAACTGTTATTTGAGCGAATCGGGTAGCGGGTTCAGGTGTACAAAAAGTCAATTTCGTGTTTCGGTCCCTGCGGTCGGTTCCGGCACGTTTAAGCCCAACCTACGTCCCGCGCGCTCGTCGAGAAATTTTTATAAAGAATTTTTTTGAAATTCTAATTCAAATTTGTATTTTGAAGACGATAATAAATCAACCCGATTATATTCGGAATAAAAGAATACAGACGTAGGAATTTAAATCACGCGGTCACCGATTTAAATACGGTATTTTTTAACCCGGAAAGAGATTATAGCTTTAGATAATGCCGTGATATATTACGGTTTTCGTAAAAATTATAGTAACACTTTGAAGAGCCCATTGTTAAATTTCGTTATAGATCGAACCGTACGTGCGACGAGGCTTGTCAATTATGAACGTGTCTAAGCTATTTTTTCGTTTTCGATAACGACTATATACGAGGACCGCTTTAAAATTAACATATTTGTTTACGTGGCGTAAACAGCAGATGTAGCTTTATCGAGTACATTTAAATTGTTAAAATTTTCAAACTAATGCCCGAATCTCTTTTACAAATACGTTATGCTCCCGTTAAAATAAGTCGAATATAAAATACAGTACAGTAGAATATCAAAAAAAAAATGCGACTAACGAACAAGTCGAGAACGCGTGTCGTTATTTCTCCCTCGTTGCACTATTGGTTGCATACGCGCTCGCGTTGCCTGCGACATAATATAAGTCCCTCGCTGCACATACATATCATGATACAACAATCTGTAGATCGCGTTATACTAGAAACCGCGGCCACGACAATTGTAATCACAATTTATACACCGCGTTGTATAGGTACGGCAATTCCTTTAGATACAATAGATTTGTACAATAATTAAATATAGGTGCGATTGGGGAAAAAGAACTAGGTCAGAAACGATCCAGGATCCGGTAAATGTAATGGTTGGACCACACGGTTACCTAATTCCACAACCATCGTTGGTATTTAATTTTCACAACCTAATGGCTTTTATCGACTTTTACTTATTCTACAAAATATGTTTCCATTAAAAAAAAACCATTTACCTACCAAGAAAAAACAAAAGATTATATTAATTCGAATAAATTAAACGAAACGATCTAGTCGTTTCTGCCAGTTTTTTGACCTTTACTTGCCAAAATCTGTATACGGATTTCTATAGCAAAACAAACAAAAAGAAACGGCTCGTCGACGATGTGTTCTCAAAATTCTGTGGATCGAAAATCAAATCCGAAGTTGCGCGCATTCCAGAATCGACACCAAAAAAATATTCGAAAGTTATTTAATGACACCAGAAACGCTGTATAACTATAATGAGAGTCGATCTGGCGTAAAGATACGAATTAAAAAAAGGTATAAAAGATCCAGGTAGGTTAAAATTTGGGTATCGCTATTGGCTACCAAAGGCAGGTGAAACATAGCGGAGAAGTGGACACACGTGAAGGCGTCCAGAAGCACCTGCCAGTCGCACCGGTCACCGTGACATAAAATAATCGATCCTCTCGTTTTAATTTCTAGTTAAAAATAAGTTGGTATGTTATTGCCCACTGATAAAACATTTAAAAAAAAAAACAACTTAACGCGTACCTACCTATGTGTATCAAATTCGGTATAATCGTTATAAACGCTTTGTTAACTGTCAACTTTGAATAGCACATATATCGAATTTTAAATCGTAATGGGTGGTCTGCCTAAAATAAATTATAAAATTTGTAACGCATAATCAACTTCTATGGACGACGAGGTTTTCCATTTTCTTTTCCTGTTTTCTACTTATCTCCTCAAATAGATCTAAATTATCTATAAAACTAACAACGTTTTGTATTTTTTTTAAACTGCCAAACCATCGCGATTAAATTACTTTCTTGCACACCATCACATATCAATGCACAATAGAAAACCCGGCATTCTGATCGCCACAAGATCAGAGATAACTAAACAATGGCAATAACGATGTGGTTCCGTTCGTTCTTAACAAATGGATGAAATTTATAAATTCTGGCCGAGATTTTTACACATCAATGAATACAGTTCACTGTTATGAATCCTCTCCTACCTGCTATCAAATTTTATCTTTGATCCTTGGAAGGGAACACATCTCGTTAACTATCCTAAACGGAATGAATAGAAGTTTCACTTTGGGTTACCGTTGGCGAGGAATGCGGTCCCGCTTCGATTAACCAACCAGTTGTATTTTATTATATTACCATTACAAATAATATACATAGTTACGTTCGGTTTAATCAATTTCAACTTATTAACAACCTCATCGTGTTTACCTCATACTTGGATTCGGAGAGGCGTTGAAAGTATCTACTAAAAAAACATAATTTTCTTGTAAATTTAATATAGACTATTTACTTAATGATTTTAGGCTCGTAACAAAATATAAATAACGAAAAAGTTGGGGTTTTTATATTTCATAATTTATGAGCGAAGGCAAACGCGAACGATGCCGAAAACATCGATAACGTATCCTCATTTCGGAACTAAATTAATTGGTGTCGGTCCGTTTTATTTTAATAGCCTAATCCGTATTTGTAATCTATTAATCTCCAAATTTTCGAACGCTACCTTAATAAAGTGATAAATCGCCTTAAACGAGATTCTATAGACGAGAAGTCGGCCAGAAACCATTTAGCACCGGCGGAACCCTCTTGTTCTTGATTCTGTACGGAACTGAATGTAATATCGGCTACAACCCCTTATGACGTCATACCAAAACATAACTGACGTCACAAGGATCGCAGCTAACATTACAATCTTTACATTGGAATAATGAACGGCGAAAACTTCTTTTGCGGCACCTCAATTATAATTATTTTGTAACTTTGGACGACATCAATTTATTGTTAAATGCGAAATAGCGCAAATTGGAAATCAAATGCGAATGCGCATATCGAAAAGGATCAAAATACGCGATTACTCCGAACATCAGATGGTGTATAGTTCAGCAAAGTTTAGAAAAGAGTCGACCGACTCAACAGGAGGAAACAGTTCACGATCGTGTCCACGTAAACGTCGATTAAGGCTATTGGAATCAACCGTGTAACGCGATCTAAATGTTTTTTTCAAAACACCTACATGTGGTTAAACGATTGTTAAGCGAAAAAACTTTGTCGGTCCTTTTGCTGCACGTGAATTTAATCGGTCCAATTTGTACGATGACAAGTAGATTGCGTAACCAGACCAAGGTAAACTCAAAGTCTCGAATAATCTCGAAACAATTTGCTAATTACATAAAGAAGCGAATGAAATCGAAGGCGTAGTAAAATTTAAAGAACGTAACAAGGCAGAAAAGGCCCAACGTACGCGAGGCTTAGCCACGGTGTTGGCGGTGAAGACTTCGCTGATATGACAAGTGAGGACGCGATGAAGCTCAACAAACCCAAATAGCTTCGTTCTTCGATAAAATGTAACTTTAGGAGTCGTACTTACATGGAAGGTTACCCAAAGGGTACACACCGATTTTGATGAAAATTTTATCAAAGTAACTACTACCCAATAGATGATGTTTGGTGAAAAAATTAGCTGCCATAAAGACTTCGATTATGTTTTATTCAATAAAGTTGGTAAAATGGTGATTTTCAAATTCATAGGACTGTTGTCAGAACGATTTTAGATATAGATTTGAAATTCGTAACATTTCAATTTGAGGTTATATTGCACATTTTTGAATTAAAAAAAAAATTTTTTCACGCATAATTTTTGAGCACGGCCACCATCTTGAATTTTTTTAAATGGAAACATGAGGTATGTTATATATTATTAGAAAGCTTATTTTTTTCTCTGTTTAACCATCTAAAAATTGTATGGGATTACATTAGGAAAAATAGAGATAAAATAGAAAAACGTTTTTCATATAACTATTCGTTCGGTTATTATAATAGGTATATTATACTTACTTACTTTCATTCTTCTATTTTAAACTTACTTTAAAACATAGAAATCATTACATTTATAAAATATTATTAATGGAAACAGTAGCTAAACCATACACGCCTTTTTTTGGCAAAATTTTGACCAGAACGTTTTGAGGCGAAACGACTAGAAAACTCGTATTTGAAGAAGAACAAAGGAATAAATGACGAACTGCGGGCGTTTAAATAGATTTAAAATGTTCGCATAATCTCGATTAAATGACATTACCTGATACGTATAGAACAGGTCCGGAATTACTTGAAAAGTAATTTTCCAAATATAACAAACAATGAAATGACAAACTACACGTTTTTAAATCGATTTAAAATTTTTGCGAAATCTTGAAAAAATCCCTTATTATAGTTCACGGTTTTTTTGGCAAAATTTCGACCCGAACGGTTTGAGACAGAACGGTCAGAACAAGTCGGAAACTACTAGAAAACTCGAATTTCTATTATAACAACGCAAGAAATGGCGAACCGCGGGCGTTTAAATAAATTATAATTTTTGCATAATCTCGATAAAATGTCACTACCCGACACGCATAGAACACATCCGGAATTACTCGAAAAGTGTTTTTTCGAGAATAACAATGCAAAAAATGACAATATTTAATATTACAATAATATTGACATTAATTAACAATATTACAATAACCGAATAGGTCTATGAAAAACGTTTATCTATTTTACCTCAATTTTTCCTAATGTAACCTTATACAATTTTTAGATGGTTAAACAGAGAAAAAAATAAGTTTTCTAATGATATATAACATATCTCACGTTTCCATTTAAAAAAATTCAAGATAGCGGCCGTACTCAAAAACTATGGGTGAAAAAAAATTTTTTAATTCGAAAATGTGCAAAATAACCTCAAATTGAAATATTACAAATTTCAAACCTATATCTAAAACTGTTCTGATGTTGTCTACAAATTCGGGAGGACGCTACTTGGGTATTCGCGAATATTTTTATTGATTATTAGTAGTGCATTGAATTGGTTTACTCATTAAAATATTATATAGATGATAACAATATGAACATTTTAAAATTGAACATTGAAATTTTAAAACTTCAACAACAACTTGTTAAGGAAGCAAAAGAAACCGACCCTTCACTGGTGAGGAGCCTTAAATTCAAAGGAGAAATCGAGGCCGCGACCCTTTCTTTATAACGACATTTATAATGAACAAATTTGTTCTGCTAAACAATCACAAATCACCAAATATTTTCAGCCATCCACTAGCAAATAAAGTTTATCTGTACTGTTCTACTACATATTTTAAACATATTTTTTCGTTCCAATTGCTTTATCCACTATAATTAAAATTTCACAGAACTTAACCCCCTTTTTTACACAGGAAAATAATCTCAACGTTCGTGGGGTTACGTTCTAGGAAACCCTCGTAAGAGTTAAGGTATTATTGTAATTATGTACGTACCTATATGGAAATTAAAAAAAAAATGTTAGTTTTTTTTTATTTGGTCTCGATCACCTATTATATCGTTTATTAATGGACTTGAAACACCGAAGAAAATTCGGAACGTATGTCTTGCGAATGTTTACCGATGTGTAGTGAAAACAAATGTTTAGTTTTGTAGTAGTTGTAAATTGAGCTTTTGAATTCACTTCAATTTCTTTCACCATATTTCTACAATCTTCGCAGTGTTTAAAAAAGATTAGTTAAACAACAACGTTTTTTCCTTAAACGTCTCGTGAAAAAACTTGTACGAATGTGGAAATTCGAGAAAATAATAGCTTAATACAAGGAAAAGGGTAATTTATTTTGAAAATTTAAATAATAAATATGGCTGTCTACTTGTGGTTGTATAAATGACCGAAAATAAATTTTCCTTTCTACCGAACATTGTTATTAATCATCAAATCTAACTTCGCGCGCCGTAAACTCGAACTTATTTTAAATAAAAAAGGTCAAAATCTTGTTCCTCTCGAAATTGAAATTCCCACTAATTCGTAATCACGCCTTAGTGGAAAATCGATCTAATTTGATTGAAATTCTGTAGGGTTACCGTAACGGATCGTTTCGAAGAGCATTTTGTATCGGGAAACATCCGAAATTAAAGGAAAATTTTGCTGAAAACGTAATGAAGCGAGTTACTTCCAATACCGACAGGTGCTGCAGAATTTGCAATTCGGTAATAAATTTTAAATGGGATTCGAAAGTTACGTCTGCCTCGCTGTCAGCTGTTTATCCGGTCAAACGTACGTGTTCGCCTCGCGCCGTCTCACAAAAATTCCCGTAGGTTAAAACGGTAGCGAACGTCGCATTAATTTTGTCAATGAAATGCACATTGCCGAATCATTGCTTTTCTTTACCCAAATTTATTCAAAATGGCACGTCGCATTCCGTCGTTTAACAATTTGCTTTTTACCGACCAAAATTAATCTCTCGTTATGGGAAAGAAAAACGTAATTACCTATCCTTTTTTTTTGTCCGCGTTTAAGGCTGCCGAGCACACCTTTTCTACACTTGTAGATAATTCCATGATTGTTTTATCAAAATTCGAGCGCGTATAGTAAAATCTAAAACCGGAATGTCGTAAAATCAAATGTTTGCCCGAAAGATCTTGCGCATTTAAAGACGATTATCTGTGTATTTACACATTTAACGCTCCTAACTGAAATTAAGAGCATACTAGTTGTGGTAATTTATTCGAAAAAACTTTGTACCGTCCATTCCGGTTTTCCGCTTATAATTCCGAGCGTAGATATTATCAAAGCACGTTACAATTTCGTTCATAATTATTATTCGCATGAAAATTAAGATTACGTTTTACTGCTTTGTGTAGGTCCTTAATTACTCGCGATGGTGGAGGTAAATGCGAATTGTGGCCGTAAACTAGGTCTTTTTACTGAAATTCCGGTAGACGAAATTTAGTTGGGTTTCGAACTTTCGGCCGTAATTCTTGAAAGTTAAACTTCGCATACCTGTACGTCAAACTTAAATTATAAACTAAAACCAAATAAAATCGGGCGCGCGAACTTGGCGAAACTAAATAGTTTGCGCCCATATTTTCATTTCGGAATTTTCGGAGATATTTGCGATTAACTCGTTGTTTTCGCCACGAAATTATGTAGTCGCATATTTAATTTTTTTTGTTTACTAATAATTTGCGCCCATTTACGCCCACTAGCTCCCCAATTTTCATTTTAACTTTTTCATTACTTTCGAAAATATTCCCGATTAACTTATAATTTCGATAACTTTATGCCGCGCTGACGAAACAAAGTTGAATTTTTTTAATGTTTCTTTCGCCAATCTATTACGTCCCAATTTTCGTTTCCAAATGTTCGTTACTGTCGAAGATATTTGCATTTAACTTATAATTTCGCTAACTTTAAGATATTAAATATTTTATTGAAACTGTACTGTTTTTTTTTCATTAATCGTGCGGTCAAGTGTATAACGCAAAGATCGTTATCAATATCTGCAAAACGCCTGGTTTTCGGACACATGTTAATTAAAACTTTTTTGTTCCTTTTGGACAGCCCGACCTTTTTTAAACACTCTGTATATACTGTGCTACTTTTCCACATCTTTGTGGAATCGAAATGGCGCCCATTGTGCGCAGTAAATGGAATCTATCGTCAAAACATTCAGCAGATTAGTTTGTTTTCACATACCTTTTAAGAGTCGTATCTAGTCCATATTTTTATATTTGAAACAGGTCTCCATTATATTGTGCGGGGGTCAAGGGAAAAAACATACAGGTATCAATATCAATTTGATGTTCAAGTCTAAGCGTCAGTAAACGTCCAAAACGTCCAATATCTCGTTCCATTTTTAGCTTCTTAAGATCGGTTGATCATAAAACAAAATGCGTCGAAGCTTCAAGTTTTAATTTTGATCTGATGCATTTTTCTCGTAGGACCAATATAAATCGAGATCATCGCAAAAAACTTCCAATAATAAATTCAGTCAGGCTGACGAAACGCAACAGTTACAAGCTGAGTATCTACTCTTTTTTTACTTTGATTTAAAAAAAATCATTAGGTACTTTACTCGATGATCAATCTGCAATATCGTTAGCACAGCATAAAGTTAACGAACTTAATAAAATCGCATTTTTCGTTCACCACCAAGACCGCACTAGATCATAATACGTACAATTGCGTCACTAAACACGAAATACTTACAATTAATAGTGTTTAAGAAGTGTATTTTGCTAAGTGTAGTTTTTCAATAATAATTTACCTATATTAGACTTCATAAATTGAAATCCAATAATAAAACACACTTCATGTCGAGTTAACTTGTTGCTGACTCGTCTTGCATGGAAAAGTCGTGAAAAATTTATTTAGGTTATTTCGCAAACTATTTAGTTTTATCGCTTTCATCACATTTATGATCAAAACTGTCGAATTTCTTAAGTTTACACGGAATTTTCGTCCCTTAATTCGTACACAATTTATTTATATACGTGTGGAGCAAATAAAAAAATAATAATTTAATACCTATTGCATTCATAATATATTAACTTGAGGTAGATAAACATCTTCAATTCTCTTAATGTTTCCTTTTCGTTGAAATTTCCTAAAACTTTATCGGGAAGACGGAACTTACGCATAAACTATTACCTATGATGAAAAATTTATTTATGAAGCTCGCCCCACGTTCTTCGTGATTTATTTGCAAAAGACTTAAGTATTTAAATTTTTACGTAGTCGACCCATGATCGACTTAATGAAGAAGTTCGACGCGATTTTAAATTTTTTCGAATATCTCGCCTTGAAAGCCGCGACGAGTTAATTTAGTAATTTTGATTTGCGCTTCGTTTTGGAAATTGACTCTCCGATTTCTCCGGAGACGTGGCTCACCGTCGCAGTTCACCTGCATAACTGTATCGTAAATTTTCAGAGAATTCGCAGAATTATTATAATACGAGATTTTGGATAAAACTAATAAGTTCGTTGCTGAAGATTAAAAGTAACAACTTACTGCTTTCTTTTAATGTGTTTATAATATAGCTACGTTTTTTTTTTATTAAATTTTAACCAAATCCCCACACAAATTTTAAAATTTCTGTTGAGAGCTTTTCGCGTAATCTCGCCCTAATTTTTATATTATCCAGAATCCTTACATCCTTTACTTAATAAAAGAACCACCTATCCCCGGTTTTATAATAATGTTTAAACAATGATCTAAAGTCCCTTTAAATTTATAGTAACTTGAGGGTTGATTATGTAACTGGCCCTTATTGAATTTTAATATTATTTTAAATGTGTCCCAATGGATACACAACGCGAATTTTTAGGTTTTTGCTGGTCATCATTGACGATTATGCTCTTTTAAATTCTTTTAACTACCTATATTTATTACCATTACACTATTTCATAAAAATTGCCAAAAGTAAACCGAAAGTTTACTTTTTTTGAAGTTTTCGGCGTTTTACAATACAGATCGATATTAATGAGTTAAGTTTGTTTAATTTAACAAGAACATTAACTGTCGTTAATATCAATTTATATTGTAAAACGCTGAAGAAGACCTCAGAAAAAAGTAAAATTAAAATAAAACATAAGATCGTTTTCTATTGGCTAAATATTAAAAATAATTAAATACAGTAAAATTCGGTTATAACAAACCGCAAGGGACTCACAACTTGAATTCCCTATATCCGAAGTTGTAATTACTTAAAAGTAATTACTTAATAGTAATTTGGGAAAACCAAGCGTATGCACAATTATCTTATGTATTTTTGTTAAAATTTAAGGCTATTGTGCTTGGTTACCCCTTGCGTTAAATATCCGCCGAGAAGGTTAACTAAATAACTTATTTTTCTAAAAAAAGAATTAACAACCGTGCGCTAGTAGCGTCATAAACAACCTATTATTCTCGAAAACACATTTTTACCTAGTTTTCTGGAAAATTTTGTCGATCGTTAGGTATAACCGAAAGTTCGTTATAATCACCAAAATTTATAGGGGATCTTATGGGTTGCATGGCGGGACTTTTGGGATGGTTCATTATATCCGGAGGTTCGCTATAAGAAACTTCAACTGTAATTAGAAAAAAACACCAAAAAGAATTTCCAACATTATTATTACTGTTCTCATTATGTATTTACTGACTTATCTAATTAATAGATAGTACAAACGTAAACGTAATTATTGAATAATATTCGCAATTCACCATCGAACTTACCGTTATCAACTTTACGTTATCAAGATTTTAAAAAGCATGTGGAGCATTGGGTGTTTTACCTGATCTGTCTTTGAAGGCTAATTGCACCGATGATATTGCACTGAATTTTCTTTCAATTCTAGATAGTATCTACTTGATTTAGAAATTAAAAAAAAAACAACTAATTAATAGATAATAAGATAATTAATAAATTAATTAATCTATTAATAAATTAATAGATAATAAAATAATTTAAAGTTGTTATTTTGGTTACATTTTGTAGTTTTTTCTTCTTGTGTGGAAAAACAAAAATAGACTTTTGTTTATAAGTTTTTAAATTCCGCTTGAAGTTTTCCAATTGCATTTCTTATAAAAACTTTAAGAACCTTAAGTTCTATTATCATGCGAACAAACATTTAAAAAAATCTATAGATAACTCTATGTCTATAAATATTAAAGAAATGTTTGTTTATTATAATAGAAAAAGTTCGCCGGTCTTAACGTTTTAAAATAGTTAAAGGATTTAAGTGTAACTCTAAACATCTGTGTTGTGGAATGGCATTCGAACATTTGATGGACTTATGAAAAAGTTCCATCAGGTTCGAATATCAGAAATCAATTTTAGGGAAATTCAACCAATGATTTATAATTTTAATTCGAATACAAAAAATCAACAACGTTTTCAATTATTTAAGTTCTAATAAAAAAAGGTATAATAGGACATCGCGGTTTTAGTTTCGTTTTCATATGAAATTTCCTTTGTAAATACTGCAAGATTTTATAAAATGTGGACAAAATTTTACCTGAAATTATACACAAGAACACTACTGAATTTGTACTGTATGTATTGTAATATAAAATAAACCGACCGAATCGATAAAACCAGATTCTCAGATTTTGTTTAATATAATATTATATCGATGACGTTTAAGCCGCAAAAAGCAAACTTTACGGAAGCGCGCATTTTGTGCTGTCGCGAAACAATAAACAATACCTGCAGGGGTAGTAATCGAGTTTGATACAAAAAATATGCAAATAGTGACCGCAAATTTTTGAAATATGTACTTTTTAAGAAATTTATTCTAAAATTATGTATTTTTTATGTAGTAAAATTATTTGAATAATCACTGTCTACTGCCTTTTTACCGCAAAATTATACATTTACTCTATTTTTAATTTAAAAACTATTTGTGTCCTTAAACATTGAAAATTTCCCTATTACAAACCATAAACCAGATAAAAGTTTAATCGCATTTTTATACGACCGATAAACACAAAACAACTAATAAAACCTGCGCGCCGCCCACTTTTATACCTTATCGGAGTGCGAACAACGAATAGTATGTTTTTAAAATAAAAACAGGATTTTCTAGTATCCATGTAATAACTCGAATGCATTTATATATAGAATTCTGGCAAAATCGCTTCACATCTTTCGTGTCGGTAGTACAGGGCGGTAGTCTTGTTTCAGTAGTTCGAATTTTAAATTACGGCGTTGTATTGTTCGTGTGTACGAGGAGTGCTCGTTCGGTTTATAAGGCCTTTTTGCGTGTGAGTGCGCGAGTGTTGTGTGTTGCGTTGTGTTCTCTAAAGGGATTACAAACAAAAAGGATTAATACGACGAGAAAAGGCAGAATCTTTCTTTGTCGACTAACTCTCCATGTATTTATAAGGTGTAAATTTAACCTTTAAGCTTTAACACAAATTCTCTGAAAATCGAGCTTGGTTAGGCACTTGGATAGGGACTCGGTTAGGGTCTTGGTTAGTGCTCCCCTCAAACATTTGACGGTCCAATTTCGCGAACGAAATTTTATCTTACGCGTGTTTTCGCGATCACAGTGGTTGGTGAAATATGAAGTGTATGTATAGGTAAAAAAAAGATAGGAATTTTTCCTTATAGTCTGTTGCAGACAAGTGGCAGTTGCTGGGGCAGCAGCGTTAATCTGCATTTTACGTAAGTAGTAAAAAAAATGTATTCCAGGATTTTATTTTTTTTTAATGTTTTTTTTTATTTCTCTTCATTTAAAAACGGAATTCAAACGTTGTTCAAACGTGTCGCAACAATTTAGATTGACAAGACAAAATTTGCAAAAATTAATTCTTAGCGTTTTTTTTTTTTAATAAAAGAGTCATTTATTAACATTTATCATGATTAGTGTACTTCTAGTTTATATTAACAGGAGTGATTTATTTTATTTTAAATCAGTATTATAGATACAATAATATATTAATTGTTATTTTAACTATGTATTTAATACCTTAAAAGCAAATTTAATTTATTTGGGGCATTGTATGTGTATGAATTGTGCGTCGAAAAATGTTCAATGTTCACGTTTCTCCATTAACTTTTCATTTTGCCACCTCCTTACTTAAGAAAAATATTCTAATAATTCCAGTTTCTTCGTGGCATTCTTATAATACTTCTTGTTCTAAATATCGACTTATTGTTAGTATGAAAATTAATTAATTGAATATTAAAACCACTTATGTACCTACTAATTATGATATACAGGGTGATTCATAAATAATGCGAAAAACTTCAAGGGGCGATTCCTTGTCGAAAATTAAGGGGGGAGGGGCTTTTATATAAGGTTTTTTCCTAACATGTCTCTTTTCGTAGTTCCTCAAAAGGGAAAGCTCTTGAATTAATGAATAATCACGTTTCAAAATTCAAAAAAATTTAAAAAAAAATTCAAAATTAGAAATTGATAGTGTTTTAAAACGATTAAAAATAAAAATAGGTAATTTATATACGGAAACTGAAAAAGAAAATTTTATTGTTTGCACGTTCTGAAGTTTCGATCTCACGAAGCATCTCGAACAAAAACAATTCAAAACGTAGATTTTAATGGAAAAAGGCATGTCAGAAGAGGCAACATTTTATTGTTCTGTTAACATTATTCTAATTGCTTTATACCGCATCTTAAATTTCCATAATCGTTCCGTTCGTAGTTTAGCTACAGAAAGCATTAATTTCGGCAAAGCAATAAGTTTAAGCTCATTCTATTTAACCGGTAAGCCAAAAACGAGAATTAATTTTATCCATTACGTCGTACATAAACGAACGACCTTTATTCTGGGTTATTTAATATTGATAATTAGGAAACCCGGCTCCTGCCTTAGCCTTCGTTCATTCACAATTCATTAATGTTGTTTACTTCCACTATATTTCGAAGAAATTAGAATCTCGGAGCACTATTATTGTTTCGAGCAGTTAAGGTCACGGTCGAAATTACATACATTCTGATAACATCTAATAAAGAATTATAATTTAGTCGTTGCTAACGAAACTTGAACGTTTAAAACTGAAAATTGCCAGTCTGGATGCCTCTACGCCCGTCTTTAATGCTACAGTGCATACATACATCTCCAAGTTAATGCAAACAGCATTAGTATTCTGCTAAATAACCATAACGATTCATTTCATTCAAAACTCCATTGAAAAAAAAAACGCCCTACCTATTCGTTGCATAATTAATAACAACGATATCGCCACGCTATTATTACACAATAAATTTAATTCGACGATAGAACGTTTCGCGGAGAATTTCGGGATAATTGTCCATTTTCGAGGACACGACGACGACACTCTATTCACCACGTTAATTAAGCGACTTCCTATTTTTCGCCGGCGACCAAAATAATTGCGTTTGGCCTGTCGGATTTACAACAAAACACGACGTTCCCCCTTCCAGCCCTGCGATGGTAATTGTTCCGAAAGCTTTTTGTTCGACGTTTTTTTTTCCGTGCCACATTCCTGAATACGACGGATCGTGTGGGTCGAATTTGAAAAAAGGACGACTTAAATCGAGGGGGTAATTTGTTTCGTTTTCTCATAGGAACAACACCACGGTTGTCAAAAACTCATGGGAAAAACGTGGCTCGTTCGTGAGAGTTTAGCGAAAATCCTCTTCTTGTTAACACACGACCGTCGTTCCTTCTTTTTTTAAAAAAGAAAAGTAACGTTCGGTGCAAGTGATGTGAGAGAATAAATTAGTGTGGATTTAATTTCTGTTTGATTTCCCACGCCCTTCGGATTGCGTCCGAAACGTCATAAAGATTATCTTCGTTTGGAGACTCGTGACACCGTATTTATATATAATTATCGCATTAAATCTGTCCGTTTTTATATTATTTATGATGTTTTGTAAACAGAAGCAATTGTGTACGCGCCGTTAGAGAATACGGCGTAAAAGGGGTTAAATGAACGAGGCGGCGTATAATATAAGGGACGCTTTGTGAGTTAATATCACCGTTTAGATAAAGGGAGTACACTAAAGATCTTCCGTTCTTATGTATGTTAGTATAAAGGCTTATGTAGTTACGTCATCTTAATGTCGACACAATCGTCATTACCCTCGCGAAATTCTCTAACGAAACAAATGCCTTTGTTAAGAATGTTTGTTTAAGAAAGACAACCGCGCACCCTCGTAAAAACAATTCCGTTTTATTTCGCGATATCGGTGTGGATAAATGAGAAACTGGAACGAGGTAACTTTATAACCAATTTTAATTCGTCAGACACGGGCAGCCTGTGTCGGTCCGTTTCTGGGCAACAATAAAAGCACCGAAATGCGCGGAAACCACTTATTACAATTTGCCTTCGGTCGTTTCTATATAATTTTCCTGCCCGTTTATCCGTTTGTTTCTATACAGGGCGAGTATATGGCAGGGCTTTAAGTCTTTAATTAGTAGGTACGTAAAACGAGTGCGGCGTATTTGGTGCTGTACGAAAGTTTTGTGAATGTTTCAAACGGGAAATTATAACTCAGTTCGTTGGAAAATTTGCCCAAAATCCCGAACGATAAAACTGGGTTGAGGCAGTCGTGATTCTTGTTCTATTTTCGGCGTAGTTGGAATTATGTCACACTGAAAAGTAATCCGGGCGAATTTGTTTTATTTGCTTGGCCAAATATTACAAGTGGGCGATGAGGACTTTTTCACGGAGATTTAAAAATTGTTTGGAAATAAAACGGTACAACGTACTTTGTGCACGATTGATCGAAAACAATTGTTTTCCAGTTATCGACCTTTAAATAGTTTAACGTGAAACCACTAAACGCGCTTCGTTAAGGTAACAACTTAATTTAAACATTCACGTTCCACTAATGTTAGCTTTTTATCGAAATATAAATATAATGCCTCCTTCGTGTTCACATACTCGTAAGCGAGAAAATCTTAATTAAATACATGACAGTAAACGGAAGCGTTACGTTCTCGTTAAATTATATTTTGTCATCTGTACGCAAAAAAAATTCTTTTGTACTCCTGCAAGGGTAATTAATCGGTATAATTATCCAAAAAAAAAACTTTGTTAACTTCTTGAATGTTTACATTTTCTCTTTGTAGTTGGAGAAAGAAAGCGTCGCCGAAGATAATAGTATCTATATCTAATGAGAAAAATGTATTTAATAGCAGGGGAGCTCGTTGCGACCTGCTCGGACCATTAAAATAACAAAGTAAAGATAATAATTACAAATGATCCACCGAAATTTTCTCGTTTGTTTAGCATTAAAACAAAGATTATCTTTGATCGCGGTTAATTATAATTACTCGGAATTTCTGAAACGTTAAGATATAAATTGTTCCCACGATTAACAATATTTTAATTAATGTTGGAGTGCGTTTATTTTCACGATAACGATTAAAATATTTTTTATTTATTTTTTTAAATTTGCCCTTCACCGAGACCGTTTAAAAATTTCTAAAATTAACCGTGAAGAATCGTATACCTAACTAGAAAATTTGTTGCGTCGACTAATCGCTTTAAATTGTTATTAAAAGAAATTTAAAAAAACATTGGGAACTCTAAAACTCGGATGAGTGTAGTTGTAAGTAGTTTATTTTTTAGTTAGTCGACGAAATGCTTCACGATATGCTCAACCAAAAGTCCTGTCTACCGACTGATTTTTTTGCAATAGAATTGTCGATTAATTCACATTAAAGTCGAAATTTATGATTTACTTATTTAACGTCTATTAAGCTAACGCAACCACTTAGGCACAATCGAATGAAACCTATTTCGAAATTTAGTGTCATTTTTTTTGTTCTCCAGTCATTACGACAAAAACTATGGCTGTGTTAACTTAACAATTAAGCTAACCTAACATTTCAAAAACAATTGTTTCGTGCTTTATTTATACCGAAAAGAGCAGTTTTGTTATAGGTATAGTAGATACGTATAAAATACACAATGACCTGAAACGCAGACAACGGTTGTATTAATTAAAACAACTATGACTATTAAAATCACAAAGTACTAATCTAACAAAAATTTCGATATTTTTGTAATTTTTAAGTGTCGTGCTGGGGCCGTGTGGCCTAGAAAGTCGGTCTCTCGACTGGTCTTCTAGCTCACTCGCGGTTACGGGTTCGAATCACGCTGCAGCCATGGATGTTCGTGAACGTCAAACTAACACTAATCGGAAAATCGTAAACTAAAAATTCGACTGACTAATTGGTTAGACCAGGGCCGTTAATTAAAAAAAAGCATTTGGGGGGTAGTTGTTTCGAACGTGGAGCGACAAAATCGTAAAGCACTAGAACCTATCGAAATTTCGAATTTTTTAAGTGTTGCGTTAGTGAAGCGGGTATGGGAATGGTCTTAGTTTTGTTAAGGGAGGACCAATAATGTCAGCAATAAAGCAACAAAATAGTGCTTTACAAACTCTTCCTTATTAATACGTTTTTTATTTTTTTTGTGGGTGGCTGTGCTAGGCTTAATTTGTTAAGTCAGCGCAACCATGGTTTTTGCCGTGATGGTTGGAGCGAAAAAATCGGAAATAGAACAACAAATTAGCACTAATTGCTTTATTATTTTTATCGATTGTCAAAAACAAAATGGAACTATTTGCGTAGATGTTAGTTCAAAACAAGTTTGCCCCTAACTCGTAAAATGTTGAAATTCTAAACACTTTTGTCGATATAGTACCTACTCGCAACACAATTTTCAAACACAAAGGCCACAATATATTATAATCACCCTAAAACTATTTCGAAAATTTAAGAATTTAAAAAATTACACGTAACACACAAGTCGCCAACGACGCCGTGCGTTATTCGAAATATCCGAAAATTTTTTAATCGGCAGGTATGCAGTGCATTCTTTCAATAACCAGAAGCGGTTTATAAAGAAAACAAAAGTTGGCATACATACGCCCGTCACCTGCCGTTTTGTCCGCGTACGGACGAGACTTTGTATACGAAAACTTTTTAACGTCTCGTATATTACGAAACAATTCTAGCGGTTTCTTAATTTTAACGTTGCCGTTTTTAATAATTCCGTTTAATTTAATTACATCCCCAATTAATTTGAAAATGTGCCAACCGCTTTTTATACTTGCGTATTCCGAACACGCCGTCGCAAATGGACCGATTAAAATATTTACGATGTATTTTTCGGAACCGAAAATTTCCAAAAATTGAATTAACTTCCGCGAGCTCTGATTAAGTTTTATTTGAACAGCCAGAGCTTCTCGTTTTCAGTTGTTACGCAAATAAACGTCGATGAGAAAACTTGCCGAAGAAATTCTCTCTATCTCTCTCTCTCGATTCCTTAAAAAAAGTTTTCGATTTGATTTTGTAGCGTGTATTCGTGAAAACGGAAACTTTTCAAATGATCGAAATATTTCGATTCGCAAGGTGGTATTGTTTACACTTTTCGATAAAGGCGAGAAATAAAAACGATAGGTAATATAGATAAATACCTGATTTTTTGTTTTGCCGCACATGACGGCCGTAGCTTTTCCGTGGTCCCTAATCGAGGCGACTTCTTCCCTAAGTTCGAGTAGTTCCGCTTCGTACTTAACGTTTTTACTTCTAACAATTTCGAGCTCTTTGTTCAAATTGGATACGTCAGTTCTTAATAGACTCAATTCGCCATAGACTTCCTCGTGGTTCTGGAGAATCGCAGTCGAGTTGAGAGACGTTTGAATTTCTGATACTTCCGTTTTCAGTTCTGATACTGTATTAGACAACCACTTTACGGTTAAGTGCTCGTTCTTCTCTTGCGTCGCGTGTTGATGGTGTTGCATTTTACGGAAGTTTCCGTTTCTCAATTGTTCCATTTCTAACCTGAAATTAGCGTACATTTAATTTTATGTTTTGTTTTTACGAAAATACGCTCGTGTAACGCAATCGCTAACGGCGCCCGGATCTTTTAATATTAAAGCGAAACACGAGAAATGTCTAAAGTTGCACTACGTTTCAGTACTTTTTCGGCCTTCCTAGACTAATATCCGGTAAATGAGGAGCTTTATCGTCCCTAAAAAAAAATGGGAAGAAAGCAGGTAAAGCTCGACGTTTCCTCACAACTTATATAGTATACTTATCTACATACTTTCTTACCCTACACCGCCATATATAGCGTTTCTTTTTACGCCAAAGAGGAATGACAGAAAAACCCCATTAAAAACTCACGTTGAAAAGTAGGTACTAACATTTTCATCTATAGGTGTGTTTTTTTTTGGTGATCTATTTAATCGTGTTACGTATTTAACGAATATTCGAATAAAGATTTTTTAGACGTGACATTATACATTATCGAAAATTCGGTTTAACCGCACGTCAAATAAAGAATCGTTTCGGAAGCAATTAAAAAAATACAGGCTTGTCACTCATACTAATCCATTACATTTATCATGTTTAGCTGAAAATTGACCTACGTCGTATAAGCGAACTAACGGAAATTGGTATCGACGATTTTCGCAAAGAATCGTATACCTACACCTATAGAGGTGCTATGGAAACCGACAAAGCACTTTAATATTTTTTAAATGCTGCTTACTACTATTTTTAGACTTTTCTTCTGATTGAAGAGGGTTCTCGTGAAAATGAATCGTTAAAAATTCAAGCGCTTCGTCTTTTAAAAAAGTGACAAGCCAGTTTTCCTTTTCCGAAGGATGACGGCGAAGCGATTGTCTGGTTCTTAAAAAATATAATTTCGCGTTTAAAGTAGACGTTTTAGGTCATTTTTCACTTGAAAGAACCTTAAAGTGTAGTATAATAAGTAGTTGCAAATTACAAAATCCTCGTGCTAATGGAACGCAGAGGAGTCATTGAATACCGGCTTTAGAAAACAACCCTGTTGCAAAGCGGAACACAATAAAAACCGCTTCAAAAGCTTTTTCAGAACAACAATACTGGACGACCATGATACAGTAGAAAAGTCACTGGCGAGATTCTGTTTTCTAATTTAACAACAAATATATAGGTATGTAAATGATGTTTTTCTTGTTTGCACACGTGTCACTTAATTAAATTCGTAATTCCCTCGGCCGAAAACCAAACGAAAAGGAATATATCTTGTAGCGTGTTAACTGGTTTTTTTTTTGTTATTAATTTATCTCAGATTCTAGCGACTCATAAATTGTATTATACATAAACATAAATATATATCAAATAGAATAAGCATGCTATACATAACGGTATTTGTATAGATATACAAAATAATTTCGAGTTACGAATAATAATTGTCTGCAACTCTGACGTCAATTTTACCACATATAAAAGGGGAACCATGATAATAATAGGTCCAATCCACGAAAAACTTGCTGACATTTGACAATTAAGGACTGTTGATTCTTTTTTGACAATTGTTTGCAGAATTCGCACACATTGTGAAATTCTAGGGTGTACAGAGGAAATGTAGAATGTAAATACATATTTGGCTTATTGTTAGGTAAAAATTTAATACATTGTCCATATGTATTTAAATCGCGTCTAAGCACCATTTTAAAAATGAGCAGATTGTGTTTAATAGTATATTCTTCAACGAGCGTATAATTATGGTTATTATTCACGAGGATTATTATCGCACGAGTAGAAGACGAGTGCCGTAATAATCGGAGTGAACTTAGAACGTTTTATTTAGAAAATCTCAAAATGTCGCTTCGATTTTGTTCAAATTACCTGCATTTAACCCAGTCATATATTATATTACATTATTAGGAAAAAATTTGGTCGAACCTTTCGAAAAATAGCGGGAAGCTAAAAATTGCCTACGTAGTTCTATACGATGTCCTGAACAACCTATCAAAGTCCCGAGCACTCCGCTGTTCGCGTCCTGAAATTCCAAGAGATTAAACACCTGAAGCGCTGGAGAAGTGCAAGTTCTCACGTGCAAACGGTAGGGCCTAAAGAGTTGAAACGGGGCTCGTATGTAAACAAAAATAACTGGACTTTAGTTTTTATTATGCCTACATATCGTCGCTCCAGAAAACCAATCAAATTTTTGAAAAAGGTCTGCACTAGATCGTCAGTGGTAATAAATCGCGAAAAATGTGGCTTTTCACGTTTTACCAATTTTTGAATAGTTCAAAGCCACCATTGATCTAGTGCAGACCTTTCCTGAAAACGGTAATTTTTGAAGACATCACCTAGTTCTGCTCTGAAGCGGCGATACAGAAGATTAAACAAAATTTGCAAGTTGACCATACATATTATTCGTAAAGTTCTTATTTCATTCTATTCCATTCCAATAATCAGACGCGCAATTTATTTTCCATAAAAATTCGTTAAAATTATTAAAAGTTTTTAAAATAAACGCACTCCGATTTGCAATTTTCTAAAGTCCGATAACTTTTTGCCTCGAATAAAAAGTACATCGACATCTAAAAAACTTCAAGAGACGTATCTAGTTAAGAAACTTGGAGAAACGTGCAGCTCGTCACTTATTAAACGTACACGCGTGCATTACGGACATCAATAGAAAGCCGAAATCTCGCGTTGAAAAAGTTTTATATCTGGCGTTTCTGCGATATCGATGCGTCCAAAATGGTTTTGGTCGTTTTTGCGGCAACGGATGATGTGCAATTAAAACGATATCAGCGAAAACGAAAGGTCACTTATTTATCTCTCATTTGAGCTCTCTATTTCGACTCCGTGGAACAAACCGTATGCACGTAACAGTTATTCCACCGATAAGTTGCACTTCTCCAGCGCTTCAGGTGTTCAACCGCCTGGAATTTAGGTTGTGAACGGAAACATGTCGTTCAGGACATCAAATAAAGCGACTGGGCTAATTTCTAAGAAACGTTTTCATATCCGAGCAACAAATCCGCGTAGGTAACATTTTTCGTTTATTTATCTGCGAAACAAAAAGACGACAACTTATTTTCGGAACGAATGACGAACCAAAATGTCGTATTTTTGTGATACCCTAACATCCTGATGTAATAAGAAAAAATAAAGAATAGAAATTAGGGAACACTTACAAGCTTCGAAGCTTAAACTAATAAAACCTGTTTTTAAGTAGATAACAAATTGCATGGTCCTTCGTAACCATCAATATTTGATGAAAAAAAAATTAGGAAGGAATTTGCTAAATCGAATAATTGAAAAAGGTTAAACTTTCTGCGTGGGTGCTTAACGATATATTTAATTTCGTATAAATATTAAGTGTACCGTCATTTGAAAACAAATCGTTTTTGAATGTGAACGTTTTACTTTCAACGAGCCTTTGTTTTCCTGACAGGTTGTGATATTGAATTCAGAAAAAAACTCCGCAACTGTCGCAAAAACGAGATTTGCATTTAAGAGTTTTGATATAATCTTAAATTGATATTCCTTACGCAGCCTCCTGTTCATGTTACGAACCAACCATGTCTTATACATATCTTATCATTATGAACTATAAGCATGTCTTGTTCTACTACGTTTTTCGGTTGTCTTTTTTACCTTATTTTTCTAAACGTTTGTTCTTCTTTTTTTTTAGTTTGGAAACTCGTTAAATTAATAATGTAAGTAATTTGTTCAACGCATTTTAAGTAATGACTGTTTAAATCGAGAGTAGCTACACTTCGTATACAAAACTATTTTCTTAACATATCGATTTTACAAAACGCTCGACTCGTAGATGAGTTGTTGCTGCTTTAAAGTTAAAACATTCGACAACTAATTGATTTTCATCCACCACAGACACGCATTCCTTTTCACGAGTTGTACGCTCATCTTCCTCAATAGGAAGTACTTATCGCTTTAGTGCCGTAGCAGTGCCGACGAGTTTAAATTAGTTATACTTTAAATTTTTTTTGCGTGTACAGTTTAAAATACTTTTCTTATAGTTCGCTATACGTATATACCGGGTGAGTTTTTTTAACTTGAGGCTGTAAAATATCTGGAGATGAAAAAAATGTTCGACGTCAAAAGTTAACATTTTCGAGGGGGGGGCTTTTCCTTGGAATTTCAATGAGGTTTCAACGTTTCAAAACGTTTCAGATTAACCTTACGTATTTTCGACGTACTATTCGAATTTGCAACAATAAGTTCCAATTGAAGATTTTAACGTTCCCCGACACGACCCCCGAGAGGGACGGTGTGAGGGGGAGGGCTGAGACAATTTTATCGTACGTCGATGGCCCCCTCGAAAATATTAACTTTTGATGTCGAACACGTTTTTCGTACGCTTCGGTGCTTATTTCTCCAGATATTTTGTAGTCTCGAGTTAAAAATTCACACGGTATATTTGGTTTATTTCACTATCCTTAAACACGCTTGAGGGAGTCTAAACCTACCATATATTATAGAAATAATTTAAATTCCTGCTTTAACGCTAAACTTATTGCGGTTTATGGCTCTTTATGAATACCTAATCCAAAAATCTACATTACGCGCTTATAAATAGTTGAGCAAAATTGTATGCGCATCATTCCGGGAAATACAATCGGTCGTAGGTTGCGGTAGTAAAATATTAACGCAATTGTCGAAATAACGACTTGGGAATTTGCAATTGTAGGGGATAAAGTAATTATTATACCAAAATTACATCACATTAGACTAGATTTGAATCGAAGGAAAGAGTTGAGTAGAATTGCCGACATGGGAGTTGGTTATCGTCAACGGTATTGGTGATACTAATTAAACGCGATGTTTTGTTGGTACAATTTTGGTAGATATATCCTATTAGTCCAAAGTTAATATAAACAAAAATGTCGACTTTTTAGCTTTGACGTTGTACGTATATAAGGACGTGCATAATCTCAATATTGAAATGTTTGAATGGAAACATCAACAGATCGTATAGAACCGCTTCCGTTTAATTAATTACGGGAACATCTTTCGCGCCACCTTCGGTTTGAACGGGTGAAACTTTTAGGGTACGTGTTCGACTGTAACTTTTAGTTTAATATTTAGACGTCTATCAATAAACGACGTTAAATCTGTAAATTACTAAAAGCGAAAATAAATTCGTTAACTTCACGAAGCGGAAAACGAAACGTCCATCGGTCGCCCCTTTATTTATCATTCATTAATAAAATATTTACATTAAGGGATAGACTTTCCTTTTTTACTCTATTTTAATTAAGGCGGCTCTTTGAAAATTCAAACGGTCTATAAATATTCGGCTGTTTGCGAGATTTCTTTTGCTTATAAGAAGTAGGTGCCTACCTACGAAATTACCGTGTCCCTATTAGATAATGGAATTTTTAAGTTGTTTTTCAAAATATGAGTTTTTAGTATTTTTTTTTATGATGGATATGCATAAACCTACTAGGTATACTTTTAAGGTGCAATTCATTCTAACTGACATCCTTTTACTTTTTTTATTCGACGTCATTTCTAAATCCACGGGAATTTTTCAAAATTAAAAAAAAAATGCTGTTATTAATTTGATGATTTTTAAAATAGTTTTTATCGGTGATTGTTAATTAAGTACTCGTGGTCGCGCTCATAAAGAAGAAGCCAAATCTTACGTCATACAACATTAATCGTCTACTACTTTTTTAATTTCAAATTGAACGTTTGTCTTTCTACTTCCGCATTTTTCAAGTTAAAATATAATTACATATCTGATAAATATCTTAATTTTTAGTACTAGTAGATGTTTTATTATTTAGATGACGTTGTTCTACTATTTTTATTGGAAGTGAATATTCAGAGCCGATGCAAATTGCTCTCCTTTCAAAATATGGAAATATTATCCTTCCGTACAATGCATTCGCAAACTATTATTTACTACTTGAGCTTTCTGTAGATGCCGATCGTCTTTCCACTTGAAGTCGCCATTAGTCTCTATTGAATATCTCATCGTTTTCTAATTTCTGATCGCGAGTTTCAAGTTTTGCACCCTCGTTACGACGATTTTCAAATAAATGATTTACAACTTTTTTACGATCGTAGTTCAAACTTCGATTTTTAAGCTATAGGTAGTGGGTACTTATAAATAAAAATACATTTAAACTCGAACGATATTTTCCAGTAAAAAAAATGTGAATATGATGTTTATACCTAGTTCCTCCTACCTATATAAATTTTTATTTAAAAAGGAATTCCGCTTTAAAGTTTGATTTCTGTAAAATCGTCTTTTTTACGCTTCGATATTTAACGCGAAATTATTTTGTTTAGCAAATTAAGCAATTAGACGTTCCAAAATAATAACGAAACTTAATTATACCTTAAATTTCTCATTTCCTCTTGAACGTCGTTAATTTCGGGACTTTTGAAGAGTTTCCTTCTAAGACTATCCTCGATAATCTGTAGATCCTCCTTTCTGCGATCCAAGAGCGCCTTCACTTGCTTACTGAGGATTTGCAATTGCTCGTCGAGTTCGATAGGTCCTTCACTATAAGCAAAGCACACGCTCACCGCGAGCATCACGCTCAAGCTCAAACACCCCCGTTTACAGGACATTCTCGTTCGCAATACCGAATTATTACTGAAGCTCAAAGCGGCATCAAATTGCTTTATACGAACCGCTGCTTCTGCACGCAAGCGCCTTTTAGGCCAGGTGTTACAAGGTGTACAAATTTCAATACCTGTTTCTTAACCGCTGCCCTTCTTTTCTATCAAACTAGTTTGCCTGCAAAGAGAGCTGGAATGAGGTAGTGGTAAACCCTTAATTCAAAAGACCCTTTGATGAATTTCTCCACAAAAGTAAATATATTTTCACTCGACAGATGTTTGAAGGGACTACACCACGCCACGATCAACCCACCACCAAATATAAATCACACATCGCCTAAAATTGTTTCGCCTAAATATAAAAAAAACGAATGGCACCATTAATGAATTAGGTACCTAGTTTGAATCGAATCGAATAATATGTAGAATCTACATAGAAACTAAATATTTCGTAGCTACATGTACGTGTGTATCTTTTGTGTAAATAAGTATGACGCCACAATTATGTCAGTGTATTTATGATGGATCGCCGGTCGTTTTCGTTTCTGTGTATAATTAACTCGCATTTACCACCTATTATTGATAATAATACTTACGAAATGGCTAAATCGATATTGTCCCGTAACACATACTACGTATGTATAAAATCAAAAATATTCTAAATACGCTCCTGTAAACTTTAAATTTTGGCCTACCTTTCTTGTGTTTTTTTAATTTTTATCGAACGTTTCTTAATTTAGTAACTTTATGTTATTTATTCTCTATTGATAAATCCATTTTTTATTGAAAATTTTAATGTACGCTACTTTTTTATCACTTTTTTCTTTTTTATTTTATAGTTTTTTTTTAAACCTTCGACTACGTGTCACTTTAATTTTTGTATTGAATAACATAAAATAAGACATTTAAACGTCGCTTTATTATTTAAAATTGTACATAAGTACTGAAAAATTATTTTCTGAACGTCGGATTATTTATTTTTCAACTTTGATAACACTAACAATAAGTAACGAATTTGACAGTTCGTAAATGTTCTAAAATGGTTAGTCATATGCAATGTAATCGATCTATTCTAATCGAATCAAAGCAGGGACAATCTAATTCCCAGTATTACAAAGCATTTACTAATCATCCGTCAAATTCTCAACGTTTAATCGATCCAAATAAAACGGAATTGAATTTATTAATACATACGTTATAGGTATTGTTCTTTGCTATTCTACTACTTTTACTATGTTACTGTTTATTATATTTAATACTTGCTAAATATGCACTATATTTTTACTGTTTTACTACTTTACTATTATTATTTACTATTCATTTCCTTTAAAAGGCAACTGATTGGTTAACGGATGGATATTGTGATTTTGTTATACATTGATCTTCGGTTATGAATAATTAAGGACAATCCTCAAACTTCAGTTGTGTAGGTACAAATTGGTTTTGATTCGAATTTGTATCTGTCGGATTATCGTTTGCCTATCGAGTTAGATTTGTCAATCTAGAATATAGAAATTTACATTTAAATTTAAATACGGAAATATTCGCAAAATTAACTAAATAGCTCGGTAAAATTAGACGTTAAAAAGAGCAAATTCTAAAAAAATTATTAAGCAAAAATTTTGTGTGAACCTTCATATTTGTGTTTCGAACTAAACCTCAAAAATTCCCTTCAATAACGTATCCGTAACAATTTATTGTTTTAAGAGGTGAAAGGAGGTAAAATTCAGTATTTTTGCAATAATTTTGGACACTATCAATTTTTCTAAAAAAAAAAAGGTTATTATCAAAATTGTACCTCGTAAAATTTGCTACAAAAAAGGTCACAAAAGGCAAAATTTCCGTAAAGCTAATGGTTTTCGGGTAAAACTGAATTGCAGCCCTACCAGTATTTTAAACTGAACGGTGAAGGGTATTTGTACCAAGTTTGATCAAGATCAGTCCAGGCAGATTTATTACCTCTGCCACCCCGAACGTAAATGGTGGTTTTCTTCAATAAAACCTTACCTACATTTTGACCGTTTAACCGATGAAATAACAAATATATGTGCCAAGTTTGATCCAAATCCTCAAAGTATTTAAGAGCCTATAAGGAACATACATATAGCCACATTTACTTTTTTACACATACTATATTATGGTGGAGTGCACAGTTTTTTTCAGACTTCATTCGGCCTATATCTTTGAAACGGTTGATTCTTAAAAAAAAAGTCAATGATAATAACCATTAAACCGAAAAAATAATTGTTTCCGAGGTAATTGCGAAAAACTGAATTTCGCCCTCTATCACAATTTTTGGTGGACCCGTCATCGGAGGGAACTTTTGATATTTAGTTCAAAACATAAAAATAAAGGTTCACGCAAACATCTAGCTTGTTAATAATTTTTTTTACAGTTAAAACCTAATTTTACTGATCAATATTTCTATAGGTTTTAACCTTTAGGTGACTAGGTTATCTTTGTGGCATGAGTGACCTCCATTTCATTATTAATTTATTTAGATGTCTTTTTTTGATGTGAAATTTTACATTGTGCGACTCATACAATCAGAAAGCTGTTATCTAAAATAGTTTTTTCTATTTTGCCTAGTTTAGGCTTTATCAAAGGATCCCAGAACTCGTGGATACACTATATATCTTATATTATATTTACCGCTTACATCTTATCTTAAATATATTATTGTATTACTCGAATATTATGATAATATCGATATTTGGTTATTAAATAGGTAAATTCAAATAATTTTGTGAATCATTCTCTGATATATTAACATACCTTGCTCAATTTCTTAGATTTAAGTTCTCTGTTTGTACCTTCATTTTTGTAATAAAATAATAATTATATTGAATGTATTTGTATTTTTTTCATCTTTAGATGCGTCATTAATGCCTTAGAATTACGTCAATGAGACGTGAAATCGACGTCCCATTTAAAAAAATTAGATGTTAATTAGGCGTCTCAAGTAACGCACTAGATTGGTCATAATTTGACGTCATCAAACCCGTCATATATACGTCATTTACGACGTCCCCCATTTGGGCCCCAAATAGCCAATAATTGACGACATTTTAACGACAGTGTGCCGCCTGGGGAGCTACAAACGAAAAAAAAATTGATTTTTGATTGACGAAATTTCTTTTTTTTTCTACTCCCGCGTGTGAAACACATTTCACATATCAATATTTATACGTGAAATATAATTTACTGGAAGAAATTAGAAGGAATTCGGATGAGTTTAAAGCCCGTATTGAAATTTGTGCCATATTGCGCCTTGTTTGAATAATCACTAATTTAAATCAGTGAACAATAAATTAAACAAAAAATAAAACTTAAGTTGGGCACTGATAATTTATTGGTTTTTAATTTTTTTCGAATTCATGCCACCGATCTCGTTTAAATTCGTAATAAAACATTGTTGGTGGTCATTATAAACGAAAAATATAAATTTTACTCTAAACTTACTGCGTAAATACCTAAGCAACTAGTAGTGTGATACATACATATTATATTGAATTGCAACTGCATTACATGTCGTTACAGCCCTAAGCCGCAACGTTTTAAATAGGTACTTCGATTTCCATCAGCTGTCATTTATTGCTTGACTACGTTCATCACAAACAAATATTTTTATAAGACTTCATTTAATATTAAGTAGGTAATACTACACCTACCTATTTACAAAATTAATACATATTTGATTATTATGAAATTATGTATTTTATTTCTAAAAAATAATTAATTTAACCTTAACAAAAATATTTATTAACGTTAACTATAATTCTTAATTAAAATCGGAACGTGTAAGACAGTAGCAGTTTTCAACAAACTTAGAAAAATTCGTTACTGAAATCGATATATAAGTAGGTACGGTCTATTGCAATTTAAATGTTATTCGAATGCCTTTACAAATGCTTACGAATTAATAGTAAATATAATATTAATTTTTTTACATCTATAAATTATACAACAGTTGTTACTCTTTCTAAGAAATAGAATAATAGAATACGCCATTTTTTAACGTAGCTATTCGAGTTACTAGAAAGGGATACTAGTACCATTTAAATTGCGATATACTGTACTTATGTATGTCTGTATTGTATGATAGGAAAAACGAGACAAGAAAAAAGGTCAAATTTATTCTAAAACGAATACAGTTTATAAGGGTTTATATTATTCCTTCGTTAAATGGGACAATACATAAATCCTTACAAATCCACCTGATATGATTTCAACCTAAAACTATAACCTACGCAGGGTTAATACTTTAGAAATAGAACAAAAAAGCTTTAAAACATAATGCGCCTTAAAACATTTAAATTTATTTGTCGTTTCAAAGAAGTTCAATCCAATTAATGTTTAAAATTCTATTGAACGAAATCGAATAATAGATAGTTAAAAAAGGACTGCCTTATTACTTGAAATTCAAATTGCTAATAATGCGTTATGTTTATTTTTTCTTTTCGTTTTTGGTTGTTGAACAGCTTAAGATAATAACGCGATAATATTTAAGCTCTCTAATATTGCGAGTTAGAAGTGACCGCGATTTTAATATAATTACATTACCCTTGTCATGAGGATTAAGAGAATAAACGGGGATGAACCATCGTAATCGCACATGCTAAAAGTTTCCCTAGATTAATAATAATTGATATCTTCTATTCGACATAAATTAGAAACCTCACGTCAGTAGTCTGATGGTAATCTCATCAGTCAAATTCGATATTTTGCGCTCGCTGGATTGGAACTACGGAATGTAACCCAGGGCCGGACTGGTTTATTTGTATCCGGTCGGGGAATTCTATCTGGACTGGAGTTCCACTCGTCCTTCACTTTATTATTTACCGATATTTTCCGACCTTCATTTGAAAATATCGACGTTTTGCACGAAAGCGAAGGGAGAGCAATACGTATATATATACCTAATAAATAAACTCGCTCAGAAATCAGATGCGATAGGAATATCCGATATCTATTATCAAAATCCTATACTTCATATACATACTACGGGAAAAGGCAATAACTTGTATTATAGATGTTTCAAACAAAATGTTTTCGAAACAAACCTAAGCCTCATTCTTTAAACATCGTTTGTATAGATTAACAACGTGAATTTCGACTGACGGATTTTTGGCGATTAACGTGGCACCTGTGCATATTTCGCATACAAACCAAAAATATTCGTAGAACCTCATCTTTGCACATTGCACGCGGACTGGTTAACCTGGTCCAAAAGTAAAGTCCAATATCATTTAATTGATCTGCCTTCGGGGTCCCTAGCATCATTAACGCGAAGCACACGTGCGACAGCTGCTGCTCTTCTATTCTATGAACACCTTGCCTCAACACCGGGCTATCATTAACTATTGGCTCGTTTATAAACAACTTTTCGGCGTTCGCCGCAATAAGATAAACAAGGATAAAATCTGTTGGTGTACAAGAAATGAGAAATTTTAAAGGTGAAATTGCGTATCAGCCCCTCGAAAGCGGCAGGAAAAGGCAGATGTCTTACGAAAACTTTATTGTTCCGAGTGCACGAGCATGTAGAGAAAGAATAACACCTTACCTGTACGATGTACATCTCTAGAACCTACGGTAGTAGGTGCTTTTTTTAAAAACCTGTCTCGTAAACTTAATCGCGAATGTGAAAGCATTTTTTTGATACGCGCCGCATTAATTTACAGACATATGCAAAGAGCTGTCATTTCCGGAACTTTAAAGATTTTCATCATTTATAATTATTATGATAAGGGTTAAAACACCTGCCGAGCACCTGCAATTTTATGTATTTAACAACTGTCGGCGGTTCTACGTTTACTGTAAAGATTAATTCCGATGTTAGTTTTATATTTTCTTCGTAATTAATGCGCAAAATTATAGAAATTTTCTTATGCGCAGTTGGCTGTACAAATAAAAACGTTCGTCGTTGGATTTTTTTCTTTTTAATTAAATACGGGCACGCTTCAAATTGTAATTAATTTTTTTATGTTGTTTTTTTTATCAAAAAGTAAAGCAACGTTGCGATATTAATCTTAAATTTTAACCAAATTGTTTTAGACGATTAAATGAAATCGCGAAATCATGTTCCTAAAGTAATAAGTACTTTGAGGAAAATTGTCTATAAAATGTGGTAACTATTGAATTATTGTGTATGCTGTGAAGTAATTTACTCCATTTAGATGTCACCTGTCAATTACCATAAATTACTTATGAATTCGCACATTGAATTCCATGAATTTTGAATGATTACGTATCTGTCCAACTAAAATGCCTTTAAGGTCTGTTTTAGGAAAATTTAAGTTTCTCGCTAATTTACATCATGGAACCGAAAAGTACACACGTAGATTATTATGAGAAGTGCATTACTTTAATGCACTTTAATATTAAAATTAACCATGTAATATACTAATGTAACTATCGTGTAGATCCAAACATAACTAACCACATAACTAACAAGGGAATGTAGTGAATAAGTTGTGAAAATTCTTGACAAATCTTTCATTAGGGCTTGTCGAGCTGAATACGAAATTGAACTCAAATTTTGCAAAATAGATTTGGACTACGAGGAATAGGCCAAAGAAATTAAGTCCAAAAAATTAAATTAAAGTTCCATTAGCTGTTTTACACTTGTCATTGTGGTCGAGCGGATAACACACCCTCGAACACACCTGACTACAGTTCTGTGTATCGCGAGTTCAAACCCCAACGCAATTTGTTTTTAAATAACTATTTAAACTATGATAACTGTATAAAATAACATTTTATCAGTATCTAAAGTGATAAATATTTCGGGTATTTACTATTATACGTAAACATGTTTCGCGAACCAAACATTGATAATGCATATGTTCTACGCACAATTTGTTAATTTCCACATCCCATTCGCTTCATTCCCTTGTAAGGGCCGATCTTTCCATCTCTCGTTAAATTTATCTGACAGATATTTACGTTTGTTCGAACAATCGTTTCCATAGTAAATGTCTGTCGGAAAAATTTATCGAGAGGTGGAAAGATCGGCCCCAAGTATGTTGACTGACGCTAACTTTAAAAATTGGCAATTTGAAGATCCTCGCTGGCATTTTTAATAATTTCAAGCATCGCTTAAAACTTTAAAATCCGGCTGAACTTAATTCGCGATCGAACTTTACTTTCAGATAATTTTAAGTGACAAGAATTTGCCATCGAAACATTTTTTTTTAACTTTAACCCCCGCTAGATTTTGGAATGGGTGCATTTGCGGACATAACTTGCCTACTTCAAATAATAAAATGCTACATAAAATTATTTTAATTTGTCTGCCTTTGACAGTTCCGTACTGAGGACGTCTACCTCAACTATTTTCTATGGTTTTACGGGTAATTGAACAGACGCGAACACACCGTTTAATAATCAATTTCTTCTAACAAGTTTAAATTCTCGGTTTAATCCGGTTAAACGGTTAAATTCTCATTTATTGAAACTATTAAATTAAAAAACTATGTATTCAAATTATTAAAAACATTAATTCAAAATCAATGCAGAACACGTCTGCCTTATATGTTTTTTTTTTTTGATATTTTTGTTTAAATAAACAATTTGGACACAAAGGCAGACGTGAACAAATAATATAAGGAAGCTAATTTTTTTTGGACAAATTAACAAACTTCATTAATAATGATAAATCATGAGTATCGGATGATTTAAAAATTTCGGATCTAATATGAGCTCCCCAGCCATAAGTTATTTTTTGCAAACTACGAACTTGTGAGGGATAAAATTTGTTCCATACACACTAACTTATTCGATCGCACTCGTGCCACTTATTTTGGAATAAATAGTACATCTAAAATTCCTCTTTTTAGAGACTTCTTTAAATGGTCCAATTGCGTTTTTTTATTATACTACGTTTATTCGCTCATTTCAAAATACGACGTTTGTGAAAAACATTTTTCTTTGTCATTTAGTTCACGTTGTTATATTTTATGTAAAAAGATACTGTAAAAGGTAAATAATAATTATTTTTTAAATATTTTTATGCTATAAATAATAAAACAATTAAATATTACCTTTAGATTAAGTACCTAATGGAAATAAAAATTACTTTATGTTGTATTTACCTTATTTTCACAATTTAATCCTATCTATTCTTAACTTATCGTATTTTATGATAATTAGTGCTTTTTTCCATTTCAAATCTAAATTAAATTTAATGTTTACTGTATTGTATACCTAAACATTAATTATTAAAGTAATTTATTTTATCAGACGATCGTTATCAAAATTCCCATTTTATTTATACGTATGTATTAGACATACATATATAATGCTTACTATTTATGTAAATGTAGGTATGCTTTAATTTATTTAAAAATGGATTTAAATATAAATCTACATAGCAGACCCTCATTTTTATTTACTAGATATTATTATTTCATTATCTACTACGAAGTAATTGCTCTACATATAGAACATTAAATAAATTTGAGCTCCCGTTTTTATGTTAATCCATCAATAATTATTTAATTGAAACTTTTTTTAATTTAATTTAAATCGTCGATACATTTTTTTCACATTTTAATAGTCCTAAGGCTGTGATTACAATGCAAACGACTTCTCGCGAACTGTCCTTCGGGCGGAGTAGCGAAATGCAGCTGGTTACAGTATGAGGAGCGTATATAGTCGCGCGAATCATTCATTATCGTTTTTTCACTTACGTCCGATGCTTTTAGATCAAATCGCTTTAAATCGCGCAAACATTGAAAAAACAATTCGGGCGCAGGACAGTTCGCGCGAATCGCTTGCACTGTAACCGCAGTCTCACTTAAGGGGATAGTAGTCGCTCGAAAATAAATATAGTTAATGAATTAGTATAATGAATTTATAGTTACTTATGACGTGTGATCATAAAACGTCTATAAAAATTAAAATTGTGAGATTACTAAAGGGAAGTTTTAATTTTTATCGATATTATCACCTATATAAACCAATACAGATTCTATAAATGTAAAAATATGTTATAAATTCCCCATAGATTTTGCGAAAATATCTAAAAACTTATCTTTGTTATCGTACAAGATCAATAAATTTTTATTACAGAATATTAAATAATTATAAAAAAATACATCATTTACAACGTCAAGAAACTTTTCAAAGTCGTTGCCAGCGATAAAAAAACGATATATAAGTATTCATTTTCGAGCGACTACTATCACCTTAAAAATGTGTTTGATTCTTTTCACTCGCACTATATTTTCTTCATAATCTTCAATTATTGTTTTTTTTTACAATGCTATACTTTATCGATAAAATGAAAAATCAACCCAATTTATTTTTCCTATTTTACAAGAATTAATGATTTAATTGTTTTTCGCTGCCATTTGAAATGTTTCTGATTTTAATATACAGGGCGTTTCATGAGGAACGGGACCTTGCAATATCTCGAAAATAAATAAAGATTAAAATCTTTATAATAATAATCTTTAATCTTTATAATCTTTAAGATATAAATAAATTTTAATAAAACTCAGTTACGGACACATATTTTGTAACGGAAAATCTTAAAACTTTATCCATTTCCGCTAGGTGATACTATCTAACTTTGATATTTTAAATAGAATGCTATATTTTTATTGCATCCATTGACATGTTTGTAATAACTTTTATTAAAACTTTTACTAACCTACCTTTTGTAGTTTCTGAGAAAAAAATAATTTTCTGAAATTTTAAGACGAAATCATGATTTTAAAAAATGTACGTTGACTAACATTTGAGTGCATAGCGATAAATTAGTAAATTTTACATCTTACAATATTGTAAAATTCATACACCAGATTTTCTAAATAATCTCGAAGAGCGAATAAACTAAGGGACTAAAGTCAGGAAGGCAAGCTGGCCATATTATAGGACCATTTGTATATATTGTATTTAAATGATTTCTTATTATTGCGCTACTGTGAATCGGTACACCATCCTCTTGAAAGTTGAAAAGGTGATTGATTTTCAAGAAAATTCAAATTCCGTTGGCCTGTTAGGGAGCGTTAAAAAATAAGGACCACCATACGTACATCATACATTTAAGCTCCATCTCCATCTGTTACCTAATAAGGATTTTCTGACAGCCGATTTTTGTGAAAGAAAAATCTTTATTCGTTTCCGAGATGTTCCTTGTGAAACATCCTCTATATGTACGTAAAATAAATACGTTCGAATAAGTAGGTACTTAAATACAATTTCTAATTTTTAGCCGCGAAAACCCTACGCGACTTTAAAATCAACCGAACCGAACTGGATTTTATTTCTATACCGGCATCGACATTCAAATCGAGAATTTCCCGTCCGAACAACCTTGTCGACTGAAAAATTTAAAAGAATCCTTAACCTAATATTTTCTATGTATACGTTTATCACCATTACGTATTTTATTGCACTGTCGGGAAATTATCTTGAAATTATCGTGACGTACATTATCCAAAGTCATAAATTGCATATAGCTTGATTCTACCAATAACGATAATAACTAGCGACTTACATAAAAGCTCGTTGTCGAAGTTTTGAATATGCCGTTGCTAATAAACGTGTTTGCATTAAAAACAAAAAGTGAAATCTTCTCCTTATTAAATTTCCAACGGTGCACGTCTCATCCTAAAATTTCACTTTTCATTTTCCGCGTCGCATTTCCTCAATAAGGTTGTAAGTATTAAACGAGGCGTGCATGCAGGAGTTGGTTCGACAACTCTTGGATGTGCTTTGTTTGATGTTAGATAATCATCCGTAGCAAAACTATAACGTTTTGATATAAGAAGCATTAAAGCATGACAAATTTCCGGATGGACGTAAAATTGTTTTAACGATGAAATTAGGTTAATGTCGCGGTATATTTTGCATTGAAAAATTAATTGTTCAAACAACTAAATAATCCAGTAATTTTAGGTTTCGTCTGTCGAAAAATCGCAATTAGCAGGAGTTTAGTATACTTACACCTTTATTTTGATGTTTTAAAGAACGTGTTAAAAGTCCCAATCGATATCATGCCGGCATTGCGAGAAATTCAGGAGCAAAAGTCACGAAAAATTGTTTTTCTTAATTATTTCGCTTCCTATGGCTTCCTATGGGTCGATTGCGATTATTTATATTATACATGTTAAATTTCTCCACAAAAAAGGTTCAATACATTTTATTCGTACAACCAACCGTTTTCGTGATATGAAGCAGAGAAAGTATAACGCACTGATGTACATAAGTAAATTTTTATAATTTAAGGAAGTAACTTTAAACGCATTTTTCTCTGCAAGACAGTTTGCTGAAGTATACCTTTCTTTGGACATAATGGACTGCTATTTCAAAAACGTTGGCGGTTTAAAGAAAATCTCGGGTTGCAAAAAAGTTATTGTAGTAACAATAGAATGTGTAGGGTGTGGCGAGCACCCTCTATAATTATATAAGAAATAATTATCTTGTCTTATTTGGACACATTGAAAACCCTCATATTCCTCATAAACCATTGAAATTTGTATGAAATAACTCCAAACATAAGCGAATAATTGTGAAAAGATGAAATTGAAAAAAAATCCTTCAAGACGCACATAACTTCGTAAGAAAGCAAAATTGCACCAAGGTAAAAGTTGGCTCAAATCGGTTTATTTTTACCCAAAAGAAGTCACTGTTAGCGTATGGCCCATTCTTTATACTGAACACCCTGTATTTTGTTGTCGTTTAAAAGGCAGGTGTTTAATCGATTCAATTAATCGCGATTTGTTATTAATTTTTATAATATAAATTAAACTTATTTTTGTTTCGGCGTAGCCTCCAGGTGCGCCTACGGTGGCTGGTAAGTCTTTTTAAATTATATTTCGTTTAAAGCGGTGGATAATTAAAAAAGTTAGGCATGGACGTACGAGGCATAAATAATTATTTATAATAAGGAAACGATTTATTTGTTAAAATAATTTATCTCTTTGACTTCTTTAAACCATTTAAAATTTAAGAATTTGAAAAAAATCTTTTAAGGGCAGATAATGTAATTTGTAAAATTATTGATTTATGTATTAATGCTCCATTATCTGTTTGGTATTATTTAATTGAAGAGATTTGAGAAATTTTAATGTCTATTTTAAATACTTATGCGTATAATATAATTATTGTTATTAAAAACAAAACTGTTTACATGTAAAAACTTAACGTCTGACGATTATTGGCATTCCTGCAGTTATATAAGTCTTTAAATCTTAAAAAAAAGTAACGTATTGCAATTAATCGAAATTACTCGATTACAATAATATTTATCAATAATGGTTTTGCGCTATCGCATCACATCGCATTATTACTTAAAACGTTTAATTTTGATGGGGCGTGAAATTTTTATTCGATTTTTGACGATTGAAACAAAATCATTCGCTTCTTATTAACTCGTAATTACCAACAAAAAAATGTAACTTCGAAACAAATCTGTTCATCAGTTTCCCCATCTTTATGGGGAAACTATCACACGAATAATTAACTGTTCGCCTAGATAATTCAATACACGAGTGAACGTACAAACCACAGGGTTATCGCGTAAACATATATAAGGGTGCTGTGCATTCAACATGAAGTTCGCGTGATGCCACAGTGTAGAAAAAAAATTGTATTACCTGTTGGTTTCCGACTAAATTAGTAGGTAAAACCAATTTAAAAGCGATTTCCTATTCTGTATTTTCTATATTTAAGTAGAAGTTTTTACGTAGGTATATTTCAGATAACAATTAGTGGGCGGCCAGTTTTCTTTTGTTTTTTATCCGCTTTCAAAATCTACAGAACTCGATAGGTAATTGTTTTGTTTTGAATATCAGGTAGTCGAAAACGATTTTTACATAATGATTGTTAATTACTTTTTTGAGCGTATAGCGTTCGAATTTTTTTAATCTATTTTGGTCGTGCTGTATGTGTGTGTATTTGTGTACCTATTTGCCATCCGTTTTTACTGTATAATTTTAACGAGTACTTCTTGTTAAATTTGAACCACCAACACAGTAAATATACTACACTCAAAAAAAAAATCCGATGTAACGCGTCCAATGTACGTATTTACATTAGATAAAAGTACATTATAAACGTACATTAGATAACTCTTAAAAAGTAACGAAAAATTCGTTATTTCGATAAAAATTTTCATTGTAGGTATGAAGAAAGTTATTAGGTAAAAAATTATAAACGATTCGTAAATACAATGATCGTTTTAATTGCATAATTAGGCACTTATTTTCTTCAGTGTATTAGTAGTATTAATAAACTTTTCATTGTATCAATGATCAAAAAGTCAATAACTGGTGTTCATTAATATTATGTACAATATTTTTTTGAGTGTAGATGTGCTTTTTCTTCAATTTATTGCAAATTTTTTACTCGTATGAACAAGAGCCTCCAACTCAAAGTAGACGTGTGTTTTTGCTCATTTTTACTACAAACAAAAGCAAACACTTACCTATAAGTAGTACTGAGCGTACTTTTAGCGAATTTTCATAGAAAATAAAGCTCTTGCGGTCTGTTTAATGACGGCACCCAGACGTGTCCTTTTGAATTTTCTCCGATCTCGACCCCTAAGTCACGAAAATATAGGTTGTTGATTTTCGGTCGGTCATATATCAATTTCTTGTGGACACTATTCCGGTCGCAATTTTGAACGTAGGAAGCTGAAATTTGGACAGCGTATCGTCTTTACGAAAACCAAAGACGAATTCCTTAACCAGCCAAATCGACCGACCCGTTTCAAAATGGCGGCCGTTCAAAAATTAAAAAAATTCTAATCTCCATTATTAATCATCGCGTCGGTAATGTGAAATATGTTTGGGAATCGACATAAAATTCTCTATCGATCATGTCTCTTTATAATTTTCGATAGAAGGCACTGTTTTCGAGATAATCGAAAAAAAAGTGTTAATTTTTTTTTAATTCTTAAAAATTTCTCTCGTAAATATTATTTTTCAAAAAATATATTTCTTTAAAAATTAAAAATTTCTCTAAAAGTTTTTAAAAAAGGAGTTTTTTGACATGCGACATGAAAATTCGATACGAAGGCTTACGCGTGGTCGGGTATTATTCATGAGTCGAAGAATTTCAATAAATTGAAGTAAAATCATTTATTACAATTTATTCATAAGATTCCATGTAGGTATACCGATTTTTAATAGTAATTTGTATTTTAAATTTAACCGGATGTTCTATCAACTTTGAATTTTTAAATTAATATTCACAATTAGGTGTATTTTTTGATATTTGGCTGTTGCAGAAAATTTACTATACATTACATGTCAACTTGTAATAGGTATATGTATCCATTAAATGAAGCAGACATTTTTTAATTTTCAAAAAATGTGAAATAATTTTTTTTAAAATATATTTTCATGATAAAAACTAACTGAATTGTCGCTGGAATTGATAATAATATACAAAATTATATGGATAATTATCGTCGGATTAATAATAAAAGGGCGTAACTACAAACATAGCAAAAATAAGACAAGCGTTGTGCTATATCGAGCCTACCATTACTACAACGCGGCATTATGAATAATGTAAAGGAAATAATGGAAATTATGTAATTAATTCTTTCTTTTTCATCATACGCTTAAAAGACGTATTCGCAAAACGTATGAAAGACGTGCACGATTTAAGTTTTGATGTAACACTATTTATTCATTGGAAAGATGCTTATAATTATATTCAAAAATACACACATTAGCCGCTTACTATATAGAATGACAAAGGTCGCCGGCCGATCTAAAATTGCGTCTCATTTTACTAACAACACATTATATTATTTATTATAAAAGCATAAGGAATTATTACTTAAACAAAATAATGATACAATTGTTGTTCAAAAAAGTAACTTTATTATATACACAAATAATTGCGATAATTGCGATGTTCGACATTTAGCGTCCCCAAAGGCATATTAGAGAAATTAAAATTCAATATACCTATACATTTCCTTACAACAGATTTGAGGTACATTATTTCCAAATTTCATATAATTTGGTTCAGAAATACTTTAATTATGACGTCTTAAAGTTGCCGATACAAAATTCGTGAAATACCTCACAAAATCTCCAAACGACATTATGTACAAAACTGAAATTTTCAGTGTGCTATCTCAAATGGTGAATGAATACCTAGTAAAAATTTTACACAATTTGGCTCCAACGTTTTTAAGATATAAGGTATCGATCTCAGCCGCCAGAATATTTTACTAGGACTTATTTATATTTTCATCAACATTTTCCGTAACACAAATTATTTCATCTCCGTTGTTTGTGGTCTGTTTTCGTACTCTCTGCCTTTGAAATAACTCCATAGTCGCACGAATTGAGATCGGATAATAAGCTGATCAAAACCACTTAGTACCGGTCTCGTTTGAGTAAGAGTTGGAAACAACGTTGTTAATGCAGTCATCGTCTAACAAGCGCAAAACATTTTAGTAATATGCGGTCTTGCTCCATCTTGCTGAAGAAATAAGTCATTAAAATTATGAGAGTTCTCGGATAATCGGAATAAATTGCTCTTTCAAGAGTGTAGTATAACGAGCTGCGTTTGTAGTTTCGTTCAAAAATATTGGTCCAACAACCGACGAAGGAAAGAGCACTCCAAATTGAACATTGTCTTATTGTTAGATTCACTGGAGCGTTTTCGTGAACTTTCGGATTCTCTGTTCACCATATTCGCTGGTTTTGTTTACTGACAATCCCATTCAGTTAAAAATGTGCCTCGTGTGTAAATCGAATATTGTTTTAAATTAATATAAATCAAAATTAAACTTATTGTTAATTAAATATTTTTATAGATTATTTAAAAATACTACATACATAATTATAAGAACTTGAACTTGCCAGGAAGAGTTTTAATACGACTGGTTAACACGATAACAGAGTGGAACATCATTACGTCCTTCTGAAGTCGCGTTTTTCGTTTGGTTCCTTGAAGAGCATATTAACGAACTTTTACTCTACATACTTATGTAGCTATTTATAATTTTGTGTTCGTGATAACTATTTCAGGAAAAACTATTAAGTAATTTTAGCAAATATTAGATAATTACTTACATTAGTTTATTAATGTTTTGAAATTGCAATAAGACACAAATCATTCCCTGCATATTTTTGTATTAAAATATTCTCATACTGACTGATAGAGTGATAATTTGACAACGTCACCTATAAAAGACGAAACACGTAGAAATGTATTTCTGACATTTTCTTTTCTCGATGTTTCGTAGCGAACCGGTAGACACAGTCGTGCTTCTCGAAATAACATTACAATTTTTATTTTGTTTTCACAGTATATATACACAGTATACCTATAGATATGTAGTATCTTAATAGTACAAAAATGTGCTTCTTTTAAATTGTTTATATATTTAGCTGCATTCAACTCGGCGTAAAATTTGCAGAACCGACAAAAAGCAGGTCAACGTACAATTATACTCGGTGAAAATATTAAAGTGAAACCGACCGTGCAATATATTATTTATTAATAACTGGAAATTTCGTTATAGTTTAGACAGTATCAAACACGGCAGGATGCATCTGCCAATCGTAGTGCGTGATGGCAATTAAATATCGCTCCATACTAAATAGAGCAGGTGGCCACGTCAACCTGAAAGTACATTTTATATCAAATAGACTAGCGGAAGTGCGTCCGCCCTTATTCTACTTCCTGCCCTTTCGTTATTTCCTCTCCGACCACTCACCTATAACTTAAGCTCCGTTCCATTTGTTTATGCGTTCCTAGACGCATTGTTCGACAACTTACAGAGCACGGAAAAAATGCACCGCAAGCGTCGTTTATTGATGTTCTAACAGTATTTTTATCTAGCTATCCATTCATCTCTTCTCCGTATGACTTGCGAATATGAAAATGTAGGCAACTACTGAAAATATCGTTGCGCCCGATGTTAATCAGGTGAATAATTAACAATTCTTTCGTTGAAATGTCGAAACGGTAGAAATACTTTTTGGACACCCGTTACTTAAAATTAAATTACATTGAATATTAACCATATATATTAATTGCCTATTAAATAATTAATGTTTTTAAGCTAGATACAATAAATACTATTATACATACATGCCTATACACCACGAAGTTTGAAAAAGATCATGTGGGCTTCTTTGTCGCCTTTATTATTTGGCAAGTTTACTGGCAGAAAGTACTTGCCGCCAGTAAGCTTACCAAATGTAGAGTCGATTCGTCTATTTACGGTCTCTTATTTAATCACGACGTCCAACGGATATTTTCAAAAACAATCAAAATAAAAAACATATCTGATGTATGCTTCTGTATGTTTGGTACGTTTTCATTTTAACTATTTCTCTTACCGTACCGTATCACGAATTTAAAACGATTTTGACTAACTATTTTACGTCACTTTAAGGTCATTCTATACGAACGTTGAATTTATTAGATTTTATTAACGCGATTTATTAGCGGAGAAATTCATTTTTTTCGCTTCCATTTCTAAACAAGCTTCGGCCCTTCTTGTAAATTAATTGCGCGCCTTTTGGAAAATTGTAGGTTTCGATTTAATAGGTAGTACTTTGACAGACATTTTCCACTCCTCAAGTAAGAAGTCCATAGGATTTAAAACAGGGAACCGAGAGGAGACCAAACAGGTTCCGGAACGGAACAAGACATTTTTGTTTATAAATTTTCAAACTCTGTATTTTTAACCATGTTTTAACAATCATTTCAAGTAGGATATATGTATATTACACGTGGGTAGTAGTGTTACGAAAATTGTCGTATTTTATTTGACCGCCCCCATAGGTGACGAAATTAAATCAAACTAAACTTGTTTGGACCCTCCTAAGGTATTTTATTTCAGATAGTTTTTCAAAACCGTTGCTTTATCCGTTCCGGAGAAAATAATCTTTTTGGTTTTTGAACTTTATGTCGTAACTCAGGAACCACGTGGATCGAGGAGCTGAAAGTATAGGTAAATTTAGCGTTGGATTATGAGGAATCATGTGTGTGAAAATCAGCCCGTTATCGATGGGGGTTTCTTTTAGGTTTTCTTTTTATTGGTAACTACCGATATTTTACCAATAATTTATGCTTTATTCCATGACGTTTATTTCTATCTCATTTTTTATTATTCAATAATTTAAAAAAATGTGTAGGTTAAGCTTCACTTTTACTGAAGGAAATGCTGATATTTAAATTTAACAAATATTTTTCTGGTTTAGCTGTTTCGTTTTTATAGGAGGTTATAAAACACACAGTTAATACACCCTGAAAAATGGCATATAAATAGACTAAGTACATCTTTTGATGTTGGTTATCAATGGCATCTTTCTTTTGTTTCCAAGATTTTTTAAGGTTCATATAACAATATTTTCCTCTTCTGCTTTTATCGAGGCAGCTGAACTTAAATGAAGTTAGACGTTATGATGGGTACAGCATAACATTTATTACGTCGGGCACAGCACTTTTATACGTATTTATTTTTCTGTCACTCCGTCATTTAAAACGGCATTCTTTCATAATTGATAATATAAAAGTATTCTGTAGGTCTGACTGTTTCGGGACTAATGTCCCGAAGTGTGGATTATTTGAAATTATTATTTTTTAATTCAAATGGCGCCACCTCGCAGTTGAAGCATTCCCATGTGGAATATCGATATCATTTACTGCTACCTGACTTTCCACTTAAACTTGATCATTTTACGAGAATTTATATTAGAAATAAACTACTTTCTCGCTTAACAAGGGTTGGAAATAATTGGATTACTCCCAACCTTAGCGGCAAACCACGTAATAAACGCTATATTATCAGGTAATGCAACCACTTTCTTAATAAAACTGTTCGCTCCAATTAGCAAATGAAGAAAACAATTAAATACCTACGGTGTACTCGTTTCGCTTCTTAAAACAATTTAATCCATCAAATATATCGGTTCGCCTGTTTGTGAGCAACGAAACTTTCCGTTCGACCGAATGCTATTAAAAACGAAAAATGCGACCCTGCGCTTTGCACAGATTGAGTATAAAATTGTTTCCAAGTTATTGTTTTTTATTCCACGGCGTATCTCTAAGGTTTCGAATACATTTCTACCTAAGTAAATTCTAAATATCGATAGTCCCCTGAGGGCACGGCAGCTGGAAAGCAGGGAAAACATCAGACAGGCCCACAAAGGGAGACTTGACAGACGCACGGCACACGTCTGTATCTGACTTTTATTTTGTTTTTTTAACCTTTAAACTATTATATCTAATTATATTATTTTAGACGCTAAAACGATGTGAAACTTGTCGTACCCATACCTATACAGAATTTAATTTGCTTCTCGATCACATTCGTTCATTCTCAATCGCCCCGTTCGATTACTTTAAAAATGCGCAAAAACTAATATCGAAAATAGGTACCTATCTAATTCTTAAATGTTACGGCGATAATCTTTGAGCGGCGGGTGTTTTACATTTTTGAAATTTTCACCTCCCCAGCAATTTGTTTTAAAAATCTTTCTTAAAAATAGATGTTTACCTATCTACAACCTGTGTAGCTTAAAGCAACCTATTTTATTTTTAAAATATATCTACTTATATAAAATATTTGACTAAAATCGAAATTCGTGTTATTATATTTATTTCAGAATGTATATGTCATCCAAATTTTATTCCGATGCACGTCAGTAATTCGTCATCGATAAAAAGTTACTAGATTGTATATTTGTAATATTGACGTGGCAAAGAAAGACTACAATTTATTAATACCTACTGTAAACATACCAGATATGAGTAATCGGAATACAAAGGTGCCATTTTAAGTCTCTCCGTAAAGGAATGCCACATTATAACTAAATAGTATCTAAACGGTTTAAGTCGGTGATTCTCAACCTGGAAGGGATGTAAAATATCTAAAGAAAACTGGATATCGAATTCGGCTGTATATGATTTTCGAAATTTTCTCCAATTCTCATTATTCACCAATTTAATCTCAACGTTAGCATCGAAAAATTTAGAATCGTAAATAAATGTAAAAATGTGGCACACATGAAAGAAAATCGAGAAACGCCGGTTTAAGTGGTTAACTCCTCAATAGTAATTGCAAAGTTTCTTATCAGTTTCGTCCAGTAGGTAACTTTAGATGTAAAAGAAGGCAATCTGTCGAAAAAATTAATGGTGAATTTTTCTTAATATGGCCTATCCAAACCTATATGCAACACGTCATCAAAAAAAAGTTACTAGATTGTTTATTTGTAATTCGGTTTAAACTTTGGAAAGAGACATATTCTATGGATGATTTACTTGTGCACATATTAGATGGTATAAAGAAAGACTACGATTTATTAGAACTGTCAAAATACGAGGTGACAGCGCTGTGTGAAACGTCATCATCTAGTAACCTTGTATTGATGACGTGATTGCATAGGTTTGGACAGCTTTATTTCGTCATTTTAAACAACACGTGAAAGTTCTCGTATAGATATCGTGCCGGCGTTATAAGATATAAGAGGTCGAAGATAAAAAAAATGGGTTTTCGCGAATATCTCGCTTCCAGTGGGTTGGAGGTCAATGTAGATATATTGTGAAAGTTGTATATCTCTCAAAATTATCTAAATGGTACATTGAATTGTTTATAAAATCACGCGCTGCGAAGCTTCGCGCAAAATATCACTCTCCTATTTATATCAAAAATATAATATAATAATAATATAATAATAATATATAATATATATATATATATATATATATATATATATATATATATTTATAAATCATCAAACATTCAAAATTTGAAGTACACATAGGTAGGTGTTATGTAGATTATTAAGCATTGACAGAAATTTGCTCGTCGTATGGCATGATTGGATGCGATACCGTATCTGTGCTCTTTAAAATAAGGGAAAACTTAACGCATTAAAAATGTTTGAAAAAACGTTCCGACCTGCATCCATCTGTAGAAGTGTTTTAACGAGAAAATTGCCCTCGGCTCATTACATTATTAATAATGTAGTACGGTTTGTTTCGACTATTCAACAAACAACACCTGTACCGCGCGTGTTACCCCGGAGCAAACTGAGTTAGGAAAGGACGTAGATCCAGAACAGTGGGGGTGGGCGTTTAAATAACAACTTTTCGAATCCCGTCGCAACATCATCACCGCTTGTTCCGTACGTACTTGTTAACACGATCTTTTGCAATTGCATGCAAAGTTTTGCTCTGTAACTTGCGGTAATTGTCATGGGCAATCAAGCCTTAATACCGATCCTGGTGCTATTTCGGTTGATTCTTCCGATAATTTCGATAACACCGAATACGATTAGATCGTTTAGCATCCAATATGATTGAAGATGGGGGATGATGCAAAGATTGTGGTCACGTATTCCACGAAGAACATTACGACGAACTGCAAATGTAAGAAATGGACGAAGACGAATTATATTTTTTTTGACAGAACACGAATTAGGCCTACTGGGAAAACCATGTAAAAAACGCGCCTTGCAATCTACCTCCAAGATGGTATGAAAGCATGCTTGCTTTAGATTTTGAAACCGGTTTGTTGCACGTGACCAATGTACCTATATCTGGTACAATTTTGAGAGATCTAGGTACAACTTTCATGATAACTTACATCGTGGAAGGAAGCGAGACATTCGCGAAAACCCATTTTTTTATCTTCGACCTGTTATGTCTTGTAAAGCCGACACGATATCTATGGGGAAATTTCACGTGTTGTTTAAAATGGCGAATTAAAGCTGTCTATTCAAAAAAGTTCGCTTTTATTTTTTGGCAGATCAAATCTAAAGTTACTGGGCAATAAATAAAACAAAGATACATTTGATAGAACTAAATTGTGCTTACTATACAACTATCGATTATCAAAATTTTATATTCTACAATGAGATGATGTTCCTAATTAATATTTATTATTTAGAAACTCTATATAGTCGCCCGTCTGATTTGATTGAAGGACGAAATGATCTCCTGGAGTAAAGATGCGAAGATTCCTGTCAGGGCAGTGAAAATATTATTAGTTACTAAATAATTGTTTTTGTCTTGCCTTTTTCGATCCATTATTATTATTAATTCGTTTATTATATGAAGAAGTGGATGCAGAGGTGCTTCGCCTCTTTTGGCTCTCTCATATCTATTTTGGGGGGAGTGGGGGCCACATATCGGACTCTGGCGGTTGGAAAGATCTGGATGGTGTTGTAATTACCTATGACCCAAAGTACGGGAGAGCCGAAAGGGGCGAAGCGCACCTGGAGATAATGCATCCACTTCTCCGTATGTGACCGTCTCTGATAAAACCCACCTAGCGTACGAAAAATTATTAAATTTTTGAGTGATTCTCTATACTCGAAAACAGTCTTAACTCATTTTTTCACACGCTAGCTGAGTTCTTATCAGAGACGATCACATATAATAAAAGAATTAATGCTAATTAATATTCACATATCTACATATCTCGGTACCTATTTGAATTATTTAATTACCTGGCTTCGTAGTCGAAAGTGTTGCGATAAATTGTTGAAAAACATTAATGATGGCTGCAAGGGAAATAAAAATGTAATATTAAATATCTAACATGTATTAGGTAACAAGTATCGATACTATTGCAATTAGATCGTTTAATTATTAAAATTCTTAGAATTTAAAAAAAAAAAGGAGAGTTGCTTACCATCAAGACTAAATTCTATTGCCGCACTCAGCTGTTGAATTTTCGTAATGAATTCTGTAAGGGAAATAAAAATGCTAGATTAGATATGCAAAATAACGCGTGCTACAAGTATTTATCCGTCAATTAATAGGTATTTTAGTTCCATTTACCATTTGAAAAACCTGGTATTGCATCAATTAATTGTTGAATTGCGCCTGCAAAGGAAAAAATAAAATCAATATTTATGTTGTTTAATTATCATTAGAATTTCGAATTTTAAAGTGAAACAAAATAGGCACCTAACTAACAATAAGATTTATCTATAGGTGATCGTATGGTTTACTGTTTGAAACGTTCGTGGCGTTTCCTACAAGGGAAAAAATGTTACTCCTATTAGGTTATTATAGGTGTGTAAAATACAATTTTGCAGCCATGCTAAACAAAAAGGTCCAAATTTTGTTCAAAAATTTTTATCCGAATCGGAAATGGTGAAAACATTTTGCCGACTGCTATAATTTTTCCCTAACTCGGTCGTTAACGTTGAAAGATTAACTTTTTTAAATGACTCTTACTGTAATTACCTACAACTATTAATTACTTTTTATACATACCTATCTATAATGTTTAAAACTGTAACAAACTAGGTACAACTTCATAGGTATTTCAAATATTTATCATTTTTAAGGCGTTACAATTTTCACACAGAAACGCACGATAATCGTAGGACTATATGCATATTTATATTTTCATTCGTCTATTTTTATCAATTTCTTATCAGTTTTAAATTCTAAAATTAACTCGATAGTCTTATATATAAGGTTACCGTTTAAAGTAACAAGTGTCAAGCGTGAAATAACCTCTTGAACTATACCTGTTATATTTCCTGCAAGGAAAAATATTATTAGTAGATATCTATTTCTATTATTGGATATGTTAAATGTAACTTACCGCCGGCTAAACCAGGTAAAACGGCCCCCTGAAATGCGCCTAATGGATTTCCTACAAAGGAAAAGTGTTGTTAGAGAATTTTAAATAACGTTCATATGACTATCAACATTTTTATGATATACTTAATTATTATCAGATTGTTAAACTCTAAAATGCAAGTAAAAAATCTAGATATTCTTATATTTTACCGTTTAAATAAGGTACCTATTAGTTTTTAACGTATTAAACTAAAGTAAAGCTGTTAAATTAAACGGCCTGCTGGATTATGCTTACTGGGTTTTCTGCAAGGGAAAAAAGTCATTAGAAAGTGCTAAATAACATTTGTAGATATACAGGGTGTTTCTAAAGTATCCGGTCAAATTGTAAAAGGTGTTAGAGGAGCCCAAAGTAAGCATATTTTGTCGAGGAAATGCCACGTTTTTTAAGCGCCGGCGCCAAAGTAAGAATTTCAAAACAAAACGAAAGGCAGTCGTCGTCGTACCTAAACGTGGCAATTTCGGACCCGCATTCATTTGCTATAACTAAATTGGGCTTTGTTCATTCAACAGCAAGTTTCTCTTTTATGTAAAAAATGGTAAACGATGTGAAAAATAATCGTATAAGAAGACGTCGAGGGAAGTATGATAAAGCCAGTGGTGTAATGTTTTCTTTAGTTATAATTTCTCTTTTCTTACGATAAGAATTAAGAAATAGCGATATACCTAATTACTTAATTCGATATTACATTTTCTTATCGAATACAATAATCTTACAATTAATAAAATAAAGACATTTAAATTTTATTCCGATGCACGTCATCAATAAAAGGTTACTAGACGATGACGTTACACACGGTGGTATCACCTCGTATCTCGTATTTTACAGTACCTACTAATAAACTGTAGCCTTTCTTTGCCATATAATATGTGTGCAGGTAAATCATCGCTATTTACGCCTACTATAGAATATGTCACTTTACAAACTTTGAACTGAATTACAAATATAAAATCTAGCATCATTTTATTGCTGACATGCTCGAAATAAAATTTGAATGACCTATAATTTCATTATTCAAATCAATCAGTAAGCTTACAGTGACTACACATAATGTGTGTAATAAGTGAAACTACATATTAATAGACACTTAAATTGAACTTACTTTTTCTGAAATTGAAATTGAAAAGGTACAGATCATATTATAATTTACCGTTTAAATTAGGTGCGAATGGTGATATTGCCCCCTGAACCGCGTTTGCGCCATTTCCTACAAGAGAAAAATATCATTTTAGAGAGTGTACCTACTAAAAAACATATCAATCAGACTGTGTCAAAACGACGGCGATGCGACGGACGTTAGCAGTATACCTACAAGAAAATATAACCCAAGAATTTAAATCCAAATTTATACATGCAGGATGGAATAAAAGTAAGGAAACACGGCTGCCCCGTTCGAACGGTTCGAGATATAAATTTGAAATTTCGTGTGATGTTAATGGGAAGTGATTTTGCATATTTTAGGACAAAAAAATAATTTCTTTCACAGCCAGTTTTTGAGCACGATCGCCATCTTTCATTTTTTTTTTAAATGGTGCTCTAGTTCGTGCAATACGTCATTGGAAAGTTTAGTTTTTCGTCTTTATAAGTTTTGAACATGGTAACGACAACGACTACAGAAAGACTACGATCTATTAACAATCTATTAGTAATTACTGTGAAAATACGAGGTTTTATTGATGACGCGGATTGGAACCTATTGTAAATAACCTATATGTATTAGGAAGGCTATTTAATGAAAATATTGGCGAGTCGTGTTACTTTCATTATAACCAAAAATAACGCCAACTTTTTTATTTTAAATTGAACACCCTGTACTTATAATATTACTGGATATTTGAATTTTACACAAAATCTTATTAATTATGAGACTTTATATAATATTTCCTACACTTAAAATGAAATTTTTTCGAGATATTTAGGTGGACCATATTTAGAATAGGAATATCGAAAAAATCCGAACTGCTTGTGAGTGTAGAAGATCTTTTCGTAGTGTTTTATTATCAAAAGATGTGTTCAATATTTTCTAATTTTTGTAAAGTGTCATACAAATAGTTTTTCAAAAATTCAATATTAAGTAAGTAATTATAGCATATACTATATGAAATCTTAATAAAATTTCATATAGAATTCAAACATACAATAATATCCAATTAGTGATCCAATTAAAATAATAGAGCCTGCATACAAATTTTTAGATTTTCTTTCGAATTACTTTGGAAAATGTGGATGACAGCTCATCGCTATAACACAGACTGTATAGCTATCGATATTTTCAACGTGCTTTTAAAAGAATTTTAAATTGCAAAATGAAAACAGTATAAAGTAACATTTTAAGCTAATTTTTATAATTTACCGTTTAAAACAGGCGGAATTGCCCCAACTACAGGTGGTGGATTTCCTACATGGAAAAAAAATTATTAGAATGCGAAGTAGCTATTCATATTTTCATCGTCGAAATACAAGAATTTTAAATTGCAAAATGAAAACAGTATAAAGCAACATTTTACAAAAAAAATTTATAAATTAACATTTTAAACTAATTTTTATAATTTACCGTTTAAAACAGGTGGAATTGCCCCAACTACAGGTGGTGGATTTCCTACATGGAAAAAAAATTATTAGAATACTAAGTAGGTAGGTATGTACCTAATACATAAATACTTAAGTACCTACATAGCTATTAATATTTTCATCGCCGAAATACAATAATTTTAAAATTTAAATATTAAATGCAGCGACCATGTTCAACACACGCTAACGTTAATAAGCAGTTGGCAGTTTACTGCATGCAATTAAATTATTTAAATAAATAAACCAATCCATACGTACAATAAATTATAGCGTGCCTGTGCGACGCTACCAACGCGCTCACTTCTATAGAACGTGACCAATAAGTAAATAGCATTTATTTAGATGATCTTATAATATATTTTACCGTTCACAGCGGGTATCAATGGTGCAGCAGCCCCCGGAACTACGTTTACGGGGTTTCCTACAAGGAAAAATTTTTATTAGAGAGTGCTGAGAAACGTTTATATCTATAAGTAGCGCTCACTTCTATAGAACGTGGCCAATAAGTAAATAGCATTTATTTAGATGATCTTATAATATATTTTACCGTTTACAGCGGGTATCAATGGTGCAGCAGCCCCCGGAACTACGTTTAAGGGGTTTCCTACAAGGAAACATTTTTATTAGAGTGCTGAGAAACGTTTATATCTATAAGTAGCTATCAATATGTCCAACGTTTAATTAAAAGAATTTTAAACAGGAGAAAGAAAACAATAAGTAAACCTTTCATCTAATGTAAGGTAGTTTTATAATTTACTGTTATATGCAAGGTGTTTCGGAAAAACGTGGCAATAATAAGTGGGGTTTGCTTAATACACGTTTGCCCGAAAGTCGTCCGTTTTCGAGATACAGGACTGCATCAAAGCTACGAGCGATATTGTATTAAAATTTGGTATGCAGATGTTTTCATCCAATAGGTCATCCAATTTTACATGAAAAGGTTACTCTTAGTAAATATTGTCCAGACGCATCGTTTTCGAGATATTTAATAATTAATGATGTCGTGATATCACGATACGACACGCTTAGTGCATGTCGCACGGAGCAAACAACTAAACAAGAAAACGTTCAGATCGCGAAAGCGAGTTTTGAATTCACATACCCCGCATTTGAAAAACTCATATGCACTGGTTAATTTGCACATAGAATTATCGCCAGACGTCGAGACACTTGGCCGTTATAGGGCGACTGTTTAATACAATATGCATATTCAACTTGATATAAAAACATCCATAATACGGATAATTCGATTGGGATGAAACTTTCCATATTTACTTACTGGGCCATAACCTCAAGAAATTTGGAGGAAATCGGTCGAGAAGTTCACTTGGCCAAAATGGAGCTTATTGGCCATGGACACTTGTCACTCATGCCGTAGACCGATTGCCTCCAAATTTTTGAGGTTATGGCACATTTTCACATAAGTAAATCTGGAAAATTTAATCCAGTTTCAAAGTTTCGGGTGTCCAAAAATTGTTTCAGTCTTGTTTGGCTGTGAAAAGCTACTGCGCGCCTTTATTTTTCCACAGTCAACCAAGACCAAAAGACTTTTAGGATACTCGTTATCTTAAAAGTTACAAGAGAAAATATGTTATCAGAAAGCGCTAAATAACGTTTGGACAACTAGGTATCTAGCTGACCAATTAATCGTCCAATTTTTTGAATTTTAAATTCAGCGGTGAGACACTAGAGATACCGTATCTAGAATGTACTGTGGGGTGTTTAAGTGCTCTCAGTTAGATATTACCGGTCACAGAAGGTTGAAGTGTTGGTGTGGTGGATTGCGTAATTCCTAGGATACCTCCTACTAAATTACCGATGTCTTGCAACAATTGTCTATCATTTAAACGTCTTGAAGTTAGTGCAGCAGGATCTAAAAAATATATGTATGTTCTTTTAATCCTTCACATTTTTTTCATTATTAAGAAACGTGTCAGAAAGTTTACAACGCTGAAACAATTAACCGATTAAGTATTGATACATGCAATACTTACATAATATATTGATTGAAAATTTAAATTTTAACTATCAAGTCAAAAATAGCACTTATTTTAAAAATGATCGTGTGACACGTGATTCACAACTTAAAAAAAAAACACTTACCAGAATCTGCAGTGTTCATATAAGAACAAAAGCAGAGAATAGCAAAGCTATTAATAGCAAACGTAATTTTCATTTTGAAAACTGAAAAACTGAAAATGAATTTGATGTTTACTCTTAGTTTTTATATACCTACGTTTCCATTAAAATAATGTAAATACAAACCACGTAATTTTGCGACGATGTTGTAAATTTTAATAAACGTAGTTACATTCTATTTAGAGCTATATTTGCTCAAGAAACAATACGATAATAAATTTAAGAAAAAAAGATTAAAAACATATTTATAATTTTTCAAAAACAATTTTTCTAAATCTTTTATTTTAAGCGATTCATGACCTCCTACCACTCGATGATTATCTGAACGCCATATACCAGTTAGTATACAAAATATGTAAGATATATCCTGCAATGCAAGGATAGAATTTTTAATTTTCATCGCTGTTAAATAAGTTCTAACATTTTAAATAGCGATTTAAAGTATTTAAAATAAAATTATTATTAATACCTGACCAATAATGTCAACTGTTTCAGTATTATAACGTGCGTCCAAAAAAAATCTTTCAGCCTTGATTTTAGGATACCCGTTATCTTAAAACACACATGTGGATACGTACTTAAATTTTATTGATTATTTATAATTAGTCCTCAAACTACCGTGGGGGGGTCACTGGAGACCCCACATGCTCTTTGGAGATTTATATCTTTGGAATCGTTTTTTTCTAAAATTCCAAAAAAAAAGACTTTGTACGTGGCAAATAGTTTTACGTTTTGGTAAAGTTTAGTTTTGTAGGATGTTGTTTCCAAAATAATTAAATAAGTTATGCGTAATACTACTGGGATTACCGACGACTCCTATAGTATTAAGTACGGTATATTAATTTTTGAATATTGTTTTGTCCTACATATAAATTGTTAAATTCGTTTGCTTTTTCCCCGGTAGTTCTCCGTGTATTGATAACTAGCAGCCTCATAATTTCAATGTTCCCGGATTCTTTAAGTTCCTTGTTTGTTTTTATCTCAATATTACCACTTTTTCTTTGTGTCTATTAGGAGTTCAGTAAATTCGCTGTTTATGAGTTTTGCTCGATGATTCGGTAATCGTGGAAAGAAGAAGTTCGGTTCGAATAAGTGATAAAGTTGCAAAAGAAACTATGCTAAAGTGGATCGAAGAATCTGAGAATGATAATGAGGAATTCGGAAACTCTTCCAATCATTTACAAAATGAAAATGAAGATTTTATTGAAGTGTTACCAGTATACGTTTAATAATAATAATAAAATTTGACTCTCGCGAAAACAATAATCAACAACGTAGCTATGACTTTGTAGCTGTTGTAGCTATTGTTAATTATTTGTAGTATGAGATAGAAAGTAGACTGTTTTTTTACTTACCTTTGATTTTCTTTCAGTTTTCCAAAAATGTATAATTCGCTAAATATTTTACAAAAAATAACAGAGAAAATTTAAAAAAATACGTTTTTAATGTGTTTATTTTGCTTAATTTAGATAAAAAATTGTATTATGCCTTTCGATCAAATACATTTAAACAAATTATTAAATTATTTGAAAATTATCTTTACTCTTTATTTAATTTACTATTCTTTACTATAATAATCAAAGTACTCTTTGAAAATTAATTTTTTTCTTCAAACGTCAAAGAATTTGACATTTTAGAACTGCATAAAAATCATTAAAGTTGGACTTTTTTGACAAATGAACATGAAGTAGTTTCTCTGACGCCGTAAGCGACAGAACCGCTGATGAACCGATGAAATCCCTTCATTTTAACGAACATACTTTATTTTGTCAAATTGAAATTGAAGTTTGTTTTGTTCGCATGGGATCCGTAACCATGCACTACCCAAATAAAGACATTCCAAATAAATCGCAGCAATTCGTTTGAAAATCAAAATTATAAAACACGATGTAGAAGAATGTGTCGTTCGTACGTGTGTGTGTGTGTGTGTATTTTACTTATGTATGTATAAAAACTAAGATCGTCATGTCGAGAATCTTCTCGTGAACACACCGTATATAATGTACATTTGTTATTCTATTTAAAAATATTTTTTTTAATTCTCATCGTAATAAAATGTAGAAGTACATAAATTTCTAATGACATAGCAGATATGCACCATATTATGCCGCTTTTATTATCGCTTTGCAAATACATATTTGAATAAATATGCTTTATGCTTAAAAAAATAGTACAAAATCATATTCATAGGTGCCTACTTATTTGTGGATTAGTTTTTGTTTTATCTGTTGCCATCCACTATTATGTTAATAATATTAATATTTAAAGAATACACGAATGCTATATCACTTCAGATGTTTCTTCACTTTCAACATCTTAAAAAAATTAAAAATAGTAAAACATCAGCATGTAGTTATAGCATTCGCAATACCCTTTAATTAATATTAATATTGTTAGCAATTCCTCTAGTGTTAATTTATTATTATTTCTTTTATGGTTATAACCAGTGATATCTATGGTAATCTATAACTTTTTGCCTGTCATAAATTCTACAGTTTGACATGTAGAATAAGATTCTTAATTTTGTTTTAATAGTTTAAGTGCCAGTGACACTTTGCCGTACGTCGTCAGGTAATGAATTAAGACAAAAAAAATTCAAAAAAAATGTATTTATTTCTTCGAGAAAATTGAGACATTTTCGTGACATATAACACGTGAAAATTCGCCGTCGCGACCTACGCGTGGGCGAATTTTTAGAACTCTAATTTTTGGCGCTTCTCTAAGAGGTAGGCGTCCAAAAGAAAAGTCGATGCATTTTTTAAGGATAAGTAAAAACTTTAGTTTTTCTCGTTATGAATACTTTTTATATTTAATATATATTATTATTTTACTTTATTCTTTTTAAATCGGCTTAGCTTCGGTAATAAACGAACTTTGAACTTTTTGATGTTAGTTTAGGTATAATATTTTCGAAGAATTAATGAATAATCGACAATTATTATTGTTTTACTTGCAAAACCTGGAACTTCTATCGATCAACGTCAACTCCTAATCCTAAATAAATGGATACAACTAAGGTCACAATTCTTCTAAAGTTTAAGCAGTTCTTTTTAACCAGTTTTAATTCCGATGAGACCGAACTTGAAAGTTAAGAGGACAACAGTTCCTTTGTTATCTGCGAAGATAGGAAACACAAACTTCTCTCTATATCTAAACGGAACTTCAAATATGTTAGTATATATAGCGTCCTGTTCTTATCAAATATGCTAAGAACAAAGGCGAGCGATGTAAAGTAGAATTGTTATATGTATCTATATTGATTGTTCAAGTTTCACTTCCGTGCTTTATACTGACAACGAATAAAGTGCACCGCTTAAATGTGTCGTACCGTAAACTGGGAATACTTTGATCAATCACTTTGGCAGTTTATAATTGAATAACAATTTGTAAAAAATACAGAGATATCGGATTTTCCTCTTCATTTAATTCTGAAAAGAATGATACTTTCAGAACCAGTTTTAGTAAAAAAAAAATAGAAAGCACCTGATCAACATTAAGCTGCATCTGGGGATATTTTGATCGTACAAACTTTTCAAATGATATATCAATTTATTGCCGTTATTAAGGAATGTAAAAATTTAAATAAATCTTTTTTGGTCAATGTGCAGTGGGGTAAGCGAACACGTGAAAATGTAAAGGTTATTTCGAACGTTAAATACCGTCATACTAATAGAGATTAAAGTGTTTCTAATGTTTGTACATCAAATACCGGCCAGTGTTAGTTAATCGATAACGATATCAGACTGAAATATATAATATAAAAAATATATAATGCGAACAAGACGCAATTTTCACTTTCCCCAGATAATTTGGGAAGGCTAGAAGTGTTTTTCTTGTTTAAGAAAATAGGTTTAATGCGTAGACGTTTGATATCCATACCGTATAAAACTGTTAACTGTTTGGATACAGAAGTTTCATCCGTAATTTTGAACGTTTAAATACATTATAGTGCCGCAAGGTAGTGTACTAGGTCCAGTACTCTACCCGCTATACACTAGTAACATTCCCGATCCTGAACAGAAGACCATTACAACGTTTGCAAACGATACAGCCATTATGGCAATAGGAAAAAACCACGAAGAGGCCGCTGAAAAACTACAATCCTCCATGGACAATTAATAAACATCTGGACGAGAACTTGGCGTATTAAGCTCAACGAAAGCAAGTCTGTACATGTAGATTTCACTAATAAATTAAAGCAGCACATACCCATCAGAATCAACGATGCCCAGATTCCATTTGCTGATTCGGCGAAATACTTGGGCATGACCCTAGATGCAAGGCTACACTGGAAAGTCCATGTGAAAAAGAAAAAAGAAAAGTTTAACTTAAAATGTAGAAAAATGTATTGGTTAATAGGAACGAACTCCAAGTTATCCATTGCTTCTCTATAAACAAATTCTAAAACCGGTATGGACATATGACCTACAGCTTTGGGGCTGTGCTAGTAAAAGCAATATTCAAATCATTCAACGACTACAAAACAAAGTACTGAGAGACATGGTCGATGCACCTTGGTACTTCCGTAACTGTGACCTCCATAAGGACCTTGAAATAGAGACAGTTAATCAAACCATTCCCAAAATCGCAAGACGTCACGAAGAACGACTTCTCCAACTCGTGAATGCTGAGGCACTCCAGCTCCGCGACAGCACCAATCTGACAAGAAAACTGAAGAGGACTAAACCCTTCGAACTAGTATAGTGAAATGAGTGAAAAGCAGAGTAATTGTGCGGTAGTTACACGTTAAAATTAGTGTAGTTTAATTATCAGAACCTGAGGTGAACTAGTGAGCAGATCCTTAGTTAAGTTTCAACCTGTAGCAATTTAAGTTGGAATCAAATTATTCATTTATCAATGTTAGGATCAGATTATAATGTCAAAAATGCCTGAGAAGGGGCATTTAATTAATAAAAAAAATTATGGTCTTTCGAATCGTTTTTTTCTTTCTCACCTTTTGAAGTCCCAATCCGAAAAATAACCGTCGAAAACGTCCTGTATTTCTGACGGCATGGATTTTCCCGTTTCAATGACGCCCGAATTTCTCCGATCCGAATATAAAACCGTCAAAAACTTATATCGCAAATTATAACAAACTTTCGTACCTAGATGTAATTTCAAAACGATCGAGTTCGCCCTCGCTTGATAAGACACTATCGTAAGCAACTCGATTATTAATTTTACCGGTTTCTCCGGCAAAGAGTCGCCTCTAGTCATATTTTTCAATTTACGAACAAATTTAAGAACCATTTAAAACTTTCTACCAGTGAATTTTCTCGTTCTCCCCCTTTCCGAGTTTTTGCGATATACTTTAGATCTACGTAAGGTGTATCTTCGATAAAAGTAAACGTCTCGAAATCGTATAACGTTTAACTAAGTAGAAAATTGAAGCAATCAGAAGGGCTATACCCTTTCGTGTTGATTACATTTTCATTACATTTTTCATTTTTGAAAATAAGCTCGCGCCCGTTAAACTATTTTAATTTTCAATCTACGGAGGTTAAAATTAGGTATGGTAGGTAGGTAGTGTTGCTTTAGCAAAACGCCCCTTACACGTGCCTGCCTGCCAAATGCTACGAGACCCTTCGACCAGCGTCATTATTATTTTACAAACCGCTGCACACCATTTGGACAACATATGGTTGTTAGTTTTCGTTGAATGCACTGCAACGCACTTATACGATTTCGCTGTTGAGTTTTGCTGCATGAGCAATAGACACTTAAATATTTTCGATTCCGATAAACAGATGGATGTTACGTTTTATACGTTTTTTGAAATCTTACTGTGCTTATAAAAATTCCACAATCGGTAATTCAATACTTGTACGTAAGTTTAATCAAAAAGTAATCTGAACACTATTAATTTTCATTTTTAATCGAGAAGCTGGACAAATCTTACCAGCAGCGGACTGGCTATATCTACCTGAAAGCAATTAAACCGTTTCGAGATGTACTAGCTATTAATAAACAATTAAAAATTTATTACAAATTCCATTTACCTTTTTTATTCCTACAATTAGTAGTTGGAATACAATTATAATAGTTCTCTAATCCTAAAGTTAAATATTGACCAAAAGTACAATGTTGCCGCTAACTGAGAAGAGAAAGTGTTTAATTTACGATAAGGAAAATTCACGGGAAGGTACAACGAACCGCCTAATAAGAAAATGAGAAGATTTGCTCGTAAAGTTGCAAAAAAGTAACGTAGAAAGCAACAACAACAAAAATAGTTATTTATGCATCGAGGGCGTTAAATAAGCGTTTATGGACCGCGGCGTGTAAATAATAACCCGAGCCGTAGGCGAGGGTTATTAAGACGCTAAGAAATGCATGCAAAGATTTTATGCACGACTATCCATCGCAGTTTAGGTAAAATTGAATTCCAATTTAAATTATATAGGAAACACAATAAGTCAAGTAATGACATTAACGTTTCCATGGTAACCAAGTTTTAAGTTTTTGGTTTGAATAATTTATTAAGCCTGTTGTACAATAAAGTCGGAAATCGTGTAAGTAGTAGTTGACGTTAGTCGGTAGATGGAATGCGCTACGACGGCGTTGTTCTACAATCAAGATTGTTCAAAATACTAATCTCAAAATTTCTTTTTTTTGCAGTATTTTGTGGTATAGCTTATATCGTCGTCTGCGTTGATTGTTGTCAGAGTTGCTTATAAGGTCTGTGCATAGCTAAAACAGCTGACCTGACAATTTGAATGGAAATAACAGATGTCGCTCGCGTCGGATATTAATGGTAACTGTAATGATTATTTGCAACTAGGATTTTCATTTAAAGTGTGGAATTCACAGTAAATAATATGCAGCTAAAACATTGTTGTGTACCTAATTGCACACAAATAAATAGAAATAAAATTAAAATGCACCGATTTCCTTCTGATATTATGTATAAAAACTTGTGGTGTAAAAAAATATTTAATGTAACAGGTAAATAATTGCGATTTCAATAATTCATTCTTACTTAACTCTTTATTACTACTTAATTATACATTTACAGGACACAATATTGAACCCAATTTGTATGTTTGCGAAAAACATTTCGAAAAGAGTTGTTACTATTCCAAAAAATTCTTTAAGTTCCCATTTTTCTTGTTACAATCATAAAAATTTAATCACAGACATCATTTTAACAAAGCTAATTAAACCATTATTTTCCAGTTACTGTAACACGCAAAATGATAAAGTAATTAATCAAAATGTATATTCAAAACCACAAACTAGAAAAATTTTAAAATTATAGTCTTTATAGATCAGTATCTACCATTTTATTAAATATTTTCGCAATAATTTCTTGTTTACTTTACGAAAAATACATTAATTGCAGTTTTAATAGATGTAAAACGAAAACACAATTTTATTTTTCAATTTTAAAAAGTTACACCAAATAGTCAAGTTCTAAACCATACATAGTAGATTTCATTAATATCTGACGCAAGCGCCTTTAATTGTAAATTAAAATCTATTGCACAGACCTTATAAGCACGAAAACAATCAACGCAGACTACGGCTTATATGATACCTGGTATACCTATATGATATTCACGTCATCAATACAAGGTTACTAGATGATGACGTTTCACACAGTGCTGTCACCTCGTATTTTGACAGTTCTAATAAATCGTAGTCTTTTTTTATACCATCTAATATGTGCGCAAGTAAATCATCCATAGAATATGTTTCTTTCCAAAATTTAAACCGAATTACAAATAAACAATCTAGTAACTTTTAACTCATATAGGTTTGGATAAGCTATATATATATATAGGTATATACGAATTTTCCCTTGCCATATTAATAATAATTTCATCCGTCATTTTAAAATATTTTTAGGTTACCCAAAAACGGTCGTTGTCGGGGCATCGGACGACGTAACATTAAACTTGGACCAACTTTTTCACAACTTACATTTAAAAAAATGCAAATATGCAACCAGTGTATTAAAAAAAAAAAGAAGAAAAATAAGGCAGCGCAGTGTATGGTCGCCTTAAATTAAGTATACGTCAACAGGTGTTTGAAGTTTGGGCCGGTAGATGGTTGGCAAGGCAACAGCGTTCATAACGAACACAAAAATTAATTTGTTGTTCTGATCAATTTAAAATCCAAATAAAATAAAAATGAGAACTCAACCGAAATGGGTTGATAAAATTCAAGACAGCGAAAAAAATGAACAATGGTAGAGTATCGTTACACCCTAAATTCAGCTATCGCATTAAAATTGCAGTTTTAGCATCTATGACCTCTGTTTCAACCCTGACGGAACACAATTAGTAGTTGCTAGTGGAAATCGAGTACTGGTATATGATACAGGCGACGGGGCTTTAATTCAACCATTAAAAGGACATAAAGATATGGTTTACTGTGTCGCTTATGCAAAAAATGGTCATAATTTTGCCAGTGGCAGCGCCGATAAATCTGTCATAGTATGGTCCAATAAACTTGAAGGTCTTTTAAAATACAGTCACAGCGATGCTATACAATGTTTAGCTTATAATCCGTTGTCGCATCAACTAGCGTCGTGTGCTATCTCTGATTTTGCCTTCTGGACGGCAGAACAAAAAGGCGTGCAAAAGTACAAAGTAACAAGTCGCATCAATTCATGTTCTTGGACTAATGACGGACAGTACATCGCACTGACTTTTGGAAACGGTGTGATTTCTATTAGAAATAAGGTAAGTTATTTAATTAAAATAAACCTCATATTAATATCAATTTAATTTAGTTAGGAGAAGAAAAGAGTCGTATCGAACGCCCCGGAAGCCCTGCAATTTGGGCCATATCGTGGAATCCATCCAAAGATGATCCTGCCGATGTCTTATGCGTAACAGATTGGAACAGCATGTTGTCGTTCTACACGCTTGGGGGTAAACTTATAGGAAAAGAAAGAACTCTCGGTTTTGATGCACTAAGAGTAAAATACTTTCCGAAAGGCGAATATATTTTAATATGCGGCATAAATAAAGCTTGTAATTTATATACAAGGGATGGTATTAAAGTAGGAATGATCGGTGAACAACAAAACTCGTGGGTTTGGTGCTGTGCTCCACATCCTAATGGAGCTTTCGTCGTAAGTGCTATTGTCTTACCGAAAATATTTATTAATCGTTTACGCTTTTAGGCTTTCGGATGTCAAGACGGTACCATCGCTTATTATCAGTTGATTTTTAATACCGTTCATGGTCTCTACAAAGAAAGATATGCATTTAGAGAAAACATGACCGATGTGATAATTCAACACCTAATTACAGAACAAAAGGTACGGATTAAATGCCGCGATCTCATCAAAAAAATTGCGATTTATAAACATCGTCTTGCCGTAAGTTTTATTTAAATTGTTCCTCTTTTTGCTAATTTTATTTTCTATCAAGGTGCAATTACCTGAACGTGTTGTTATATATGAGTTATACTCGGCAGATGTGAAGGACATGCATTATCGCGTTAAGGAGAAAATTACGCAAAAATTGGATTGTAGCTTGCTAGTCGTTTGTGCTGAACACTTGGTGGTTTGCCAAGAAAAAGAATTACGTAGTCTCACATTTTCGGGGGTCATAGAAAAAGAATGGACATTTGAAAGTGCCATCAGATATATTAAAGTTATTGGAGGCCCGTCTTATAAGGAGAGTCTTATTTTGGGTCTTAAAAATGGTCAGGTATGTTTATATGAGTATTTCTACAATGTCCTTATTAAAAATATTTTGAATTGCTATTTTTTAATGAAAATATTTGAAATAAACTAAAGTAAAATAACTAATTGTAAATAATAAGAATTTCCAAATATTTAGGTATGGCAAATCCAACTTGATAATTCTTTTCCAATACTGAAAGTGACAGTGAATGCAGCTATAAGATGTATTGATTTAAGTCAAAAGAAGGAAAAATTAGCAGTTGTTGATGAAACTGGACTGTGCCAAGTCTTCAATACCACTAATAACGATTTGTGTTACCAAGTATGTTGATTAATATATGTTTTATTACGATGTCCATTAAATTACCTAATACATTACGGATAGGAGCCAAATACAAACAGTGCTGTTTGGAACACTCAATACGAAGATATGATAGCCTTCAGTGGCAACAATACTCTTTCGATCAAAGTTGCCGATTTTTCACCACACACTCAAAAGATGATCGGTTTTGTTGTCGGTTTAGCCGGTTCGCGTGTGTTTTGCCTGAACGGTCCGTCCATGACCACTCAGGAATTGCCTCTCGGTACACCAATGTATCAGTACATGGAAAAGAAAATGTACAAAGACGCTTACATAATAGCTTGTTTAGGTAAAATTATTTGCCATAATTAATCTTTTAATGGAAGTTCTTGTATGAAATAGGAGTAACCAATGGTGATTGGGAGGAGTTAGCATTTACTGCCTTAGAAAATCTAGAACTGGAAACGGCTAGGTTAGCTTTTATTAAATTACAAGACTACACTTACTTGAGTTTAATACGTAAAATACAAGTGAGCAAATATTTCACTTTTGCTATCAAATAATGCTTGTCAATAATTCAAGGATAGACAGAAAAAGGGCGAAAATAACAGAGACGTTTTTATCGCAGATATATATGCATATAAAGGTAAATTTAAGGAAGCCGCACGATTATATCAGAAAGCTGGCCAAGAGGATAGAGCATTAGCAATGTATACGGACTTGCGTATGTTCGATTTAGCACAGGTTTGAAAATAAATTTATGATTTCTATTTAACGACGCCGATACTATTTTAGGAATATTTGGGAAGTGGTGATCAGACGAGCTTGATAAAGCAAAAAGCAGAATGGGCCAGAAATATTAACGAACATAAATTGGCAATTGAAATGTTTTTATCCATAGGAGAAACGCAATCGGCTATCGATATTATGGGTAAACAGGGATGGACGGATCAGTAAGTGATTATTTTCTTTTCGGATATATTTGTTAAGTACAATCGAACCTCGATAACTCGAATCTGAAGGGAAGAGAAAAAAACTTTGAGCTATCGAAAGTTCGAGTAATCGAGATATATTTACTTGAGAATTTTGTTTGTAATTCGCACAGCCAGTGCGAGTAATCGAGGTTTCACTGCACCTATATATCGAACATATTTTTGTATTTATATTGAATGTATTTGTAATTTTATAGATTGGCAGATTTGGGAAGACGTTTAGATAAATCTGAAAAAGTCGCTTTGATATCCATTGCAGAATATTTAAAGCGATTAAACGATTCTACTGGTGCTGCTGAAATTTATCGTCGTCTTGGAGACTCGGTGGCAGTTTTACAGTTGCACGTAGATGCCAAAGAATGGATCGAGGCTTTTGCTCTTGTAGATTCGCAACCTCAACATAAGGCCCTAGTATATGTCCCATATGCGCATTGGCTTGCTGAGAACGACAATTTTATTCAAGCGCAAAATGGTAAATGTGAAATCTACTATTATTATTATTTTTAAAGTACGCTATTTTTTTTAATTTTATAAACTTCCAGTTTCCTGTCATTGTAATTAATATTAAAATTGATTTAATTTGCTAATACAAATCAAAATACTTTCATATTATGGAATTGTGCGAATTGTTTACGTAAATATAATTAAACGTTTGTCGCAGCTTTCTATATGGCAGGACGCCAAGCAGATGCTTATAAAGTACTGCAACAGTTAACCGATATTGCTATAAAAGAATGTAGATATCAGGATGCTGGCTTTTACTATTGGACATTATCCAGACAATGTTTGGATTCACTGAATGATGAGTATGTTGTAAAAAATAAGATTTGTTACTACCTACATAGTTTAAAAATTTGATTTATTTCCTTATATTTATTAGTTAAATATAATATTTTATCGGTGAAATTTATATAATAAAACTTTTTAAGACCCCCATATTATCATAATTACTTCTGATAAATAATTTATTTTTATTTCTAGAGAAAACAACGAACGCATTTTAAATAGATTTTATGAAAATGAACATTTGGCTAACGTATATTATGCTTATAATGCGATCCATAGATATTTAGAAGATCCATTCACGTCCTACATGCCCGAAGTTTTATTCAACATATCACGATTTGTTATGGCGCATATTGCTCAAAATAAACCTAAAGGAGTTTCACTATTGTATCCTTTATTTATTATTATAACTTTGTAAATTATTTAGTCACCTTTGTATTTCGTAAAGTTTAGCTATAAAACTATGCAACGTTTCCTCAATAAGTGACAGTTCAGTTTTATACACATTAGCGAAACAAGCAAGAAATTTAGGAGCAAATAAACTGGCCAAACAGCTGTTTGATAAAATTCAGGCACTTCGTGTACCGTCTAAGTTTCAAGAGCAGGTCGAAATATGGACAATTGCTTCAAGGGCCAGGCCTTATAATGATCCAGAAGAATTACTGCCAATGTGTTATCGATGTTCTACATACAATTCTCTTGCCTCTAACAGTAATAGTTGTGTTAATTGTGGACAAACTTTTATATATTCCTTTGTCAGTTTTGGTAAGTTCTATTATAAATCGTAATAAAGTAATGTAGTGACGAGCAGATTTTTAAACAAACACCAATTCGTCTGTTACACTGAAATAATTTTTATAACTAACAAAGATACCTATTTGTTAATTAACTCAAAATTGTTAACACGTCTCATAAAATGATGATTACGATTTTAGAAATCCTACCCTTAGTTGAATTTGAATTGGATGTGGGCATTAGCGACTTAGAAGCGATACGTTTAATTGAAACTCCGCCAAATGATAAGCCAGAAAGTGAAAATGGTTGGAAGCAAGAAATTAGCGATACTCACGAGGCACTACAGTTGGATCTTGAAATCGACGATCCAGAAGATCCTTTTACTTCTAGACTTCTTAATTTTCAAATTGTATTATTTCTACTAGACAAAATTTACGAAAATTTGATTCAATTATTTTTAGGATGGAGAAAATAAATATCAACCAGTAATTGTTAACAGAAAAACACTGTTATCCATGGAAAGTTTGAACGTGTTAATTTGTAAATGGAAGCCACCATTTCGATACAAGTATTATCGCAACTTATTGCCAGACGTGCAAATTGTGCTTTGCAATTTATGTTTTAAAGTATTATTATCTGTATTTTATAAGTGTTGTGTTTTATGGTCATTTTCATAATTGCAGTTTTTCCATGTTGACGACTTTGAACTGCATGTGCTTCAAAAAGGTTATTGCCCTTATTGTAGGACTCGCCCGGAAAATAATTAAGAGAGAAGAGAATACATTATTAAATGATACATTTATGCTTTAATTCTTTAATTTGTAATAATTGAATAATAGTTTTTAAATTATTTTAGCTAATGGAATTATTTATATTTATAAATAATGTTCACTATTAAATTATTTTAAAAACATTTTTATGTATATATAATTAGACATGAAGATAGAAAATTATCAATGCTGTTGGGCTTAAACAATAACTTTAAATGTGCCGGTGTTTTGTAGTTCTGCCATAAAACTGTAGATGTCACGAGAAATTTCCGGTATAAAAATATTGACACGTAAATGGTGTAACTTCCTTTATTGGTTTAGCGTGTGGGAAGGTATGGCATAATATTCTTTATAACTTTCAAGTTTCCGTAATTAAAATTTAATATTTCGATACTTAATCATACTTACTTAAAAATAATCAATTACAAATATCTGTAATTTAGTTTAGCACGTTTTTTACCAGTTTAGTAAACACGTGCATTATTTTTCAGAAAACATGTCTGCCCATTTAGTATGGAGTATTATTCGTAATAATAATGCGTTTCTTTCGAAAAAACGCAACATCAGTAAACCGTTCAGTACTGTAAGTAGGTGCTTTTTGTATTTAGCATGCACAGTTTGTAATTTGCTACTTGATTCGCAGGAACCGAATAACCTTACAAACTTGAATTCCTACAGATACAATGGACTTATCCACAAGAAATCTGTCGGAGTTGTCGATACACCTGATAAAAAAGGCTTTACCGTTGTTTACAAAAAAGCTAAATTCCAGGTAATGTATTCATTTTATAATTTTATCAAAATTTAATCGCTTCAAATGATGAGTTTTTATACCCTCGTCTTCTAGATGCCTTATATGAAGACAACTTTCATCACCCACTTAACTGATTATATTATATATTGAAATTTTTTTAATTGATTGAAATTTTTTCATATAGTTCTAAAATCGTTTTCTTTCAGCATAAGCCGAAGAAAAATACCGTGAAAAGGACCATGAAATCGGGACCTCGTCGATCACTATACAAATTGAAACGATTAATGGTTAAAAACCGATATCGTACAGATTTAACTAAGGTAACAGGTTATTCTATAATGTTATGTTTATTTCGATACCTTTCAATTTTTGTTTTGTTTGTCTAAATTGAAATCAAAACTTGACATTTTGCTGGTCATACTGGTAGCTTTTTCAAAAGTTTTATTCAACCTGGCATGGCCTTTTACTTTTAGTGGCGAGCGTGCCAGTTAGATTAAAAATTCTGAAACTGACAGTATGATCGGCGAACCGTCAAGATAATCAAATTTTAAAACTATAAAGTTTTACATAAATATAGCAAAACTTGAAAGATTAATCCAAATGGACAATGGCTGTGAAAGCCTCCATTCAACTAATGTTGAATGGTGAAAATGATGATTTTGTATAACTATCACCAAGATCTCCGAATGTTTTGACGAATATTACGTTCTGATTATTATTATTATTATCAAACAAAAAGAATTGTGTTTTAAAAGAATTAACAATGTGTTTTTGTAGGCCGCCCTTCGAAGAGCTAGCGCCATTTTGAGATCGCAAAAACCGCCACGTGCTAAGAAACAACGTCCCAAGAAGGAAGCATAACTTTGTAATTCCTAAGTTCTTAATAAAACACTTTTGGTGATATTCATAATTTTGATTATAACATGGTGTTAAAAATGATCTGAACATAACCTCAAATTCTAAACGTGGTTTTCTGCATATTGTGCGGTTCAATGTGATTGTGTTTAGAAAATTTTACATGGCTTCATCTGAACATTTGAAATTGACTGCTTTTATTAAAGAAGTTCATCAAAATTTACGAAATGAATCTAAAATTTTAGGTGTTGACGTTGCTTGGAACAAGCATTGCACAAGAAAGGATGTTCTGGAAAAATATGCAGAAACAATGCAAGAACTTGCTACAAAGTTTTGGGAACATAATTTTGAAACAAAAGCAATATCCTCGAGAGTTAAATGGATTTATGAATTCTGCAAGTTGTACTTTTTTCAAGACGTGATTGTTTATCAACAGAAGCGTGAACAGGAAATTGCCAAGAAAATTAACATTGATATTGAAATAAAATTGGCATACAACCAAAACAGTCTCAAACTTTTGGATGTAGGAAGTTGTTATAATCCCTTCAAGAAATTCAAATGTTTTGATGTTTTAGCCATTGACATTGCACCAGCTACCGAAGACGTTTATTATTGTGACTTCTTAAATTTAAGTGTAATAGATCGAGAACTTTTAAATGTAGAGAAAAGTAAACAGATTTCGGAAATGTCACGTTGCACATTTGATGTTATTGTATTTAGTTTATTATTAGAATATTTGCCGTGCCCTGAACAGAGATTACAGTGCTGCATAAAAGCTTATCAGCTATTGAAATTTGAGGGTCTTTTAATTATTATTACACCCGATTCTAAACATATTGGAGCCAATGCTAAACTGATGAAGTCTTGGAGGTACAATTTGGCAAAATTAGGATTTTCTAGAATCAAATATGAAAAGCTATCCCACATTCATTGTATGGCATTCAGGAAAAGCCTTAACTTGAAAATAGCTGCTCGATGGGCTGAATTACAAAACAGACAAACGTTTTTTAATCGCTTGTACATTCCTCAAGATTTTAACTGTATTAAAACGAAAAGTGATTATCCTGAAGTGCCTAATATAGATATTACTGAAGAAAGTAAGATACTTTTATTAAATGAGCTGCCCAATTTTTATACTTAATTTTAAAAAAAAATTTAATCAAATAAAAGTTGAAGCAATCATTAAGTTTGTTTGTATGACTAATTTCAAAAGAAAAAAACTTTTAAAATACAATATCTGATTAAATTTTGATTTATTATCATATAAAGCGAACGCCTTATAATAGAGTATCTAAAATAATACCCAGCAATTAACACCTAGGATTTGATTCTCAAGTCATATGAGCTTCCGTTACTATGTTATATATAATTTATGATGTTTCCATAGTTACACTTAATAGATATGTATAGATAGACATAAACGAATTTGTACTTATATAGTCTGAGAATAAAAAGCCCTTAATCTTATCCAAACTTTAGACTGCAATTGTTATAGTAATTAAGGAGCGATGCATTATTTAACTTTTTAATTGATATAAATTGTTAATCTTACAGTGAAAATTACATTGAAATACCGATCTTCATAATTACGAAATTAATAATTTTTGATAAAAATTGCTTTTCTCATATATTTTTTTTGTAACGATCCTGTAGATAACATGTCATTTTTTACCGTAGTGAACTTAGCAGCCTAAAACATATGTGGCAACGTCGCATCGTTCAGATCCACAAGTTGGCAGTATATGTAAGATAAGTACAGAAAATGTGCGAACAATAAAGTATAGAATTGCAAATCGATTTTTTTATAAATTCTGTAACATCAGCCATTGGGCCCAGGAGACGTTTCCTTACAATAAAATACAAAATATATAAAATTGATAAATAATATTTAGAATTAAACTATCTACCAAAATATAAAATTCGATCATTCGCACAGTTGGGATAGTTAGCGTCGAGACCCCCACATCCATTTTCCACAGAGGTGTCTTAATATGTTGTAAATAATTTGTGAAAATTTAAAAAATTTCTCATATACGGAAGGCCTTCAAATTTCCTAGCAGCCCAAAAATTGCATATCTACCTACTATACAATAAAATTCGATCCATCGCACAAAAGGGTGGTTAGAGTCGAGACACTTGCATCTCCTTTTGCACAAAGTTGCCTTAATATGTTATAAACAATCTCGATTAAAATTTTCATAAAACTCGAAAAAAAAACGGACTATAGTCAATGGATTTGGCAAAATTTAGACCAAATCTGATTCGTTTAGAACGCGTCCGGAACTACTTTAAACTAGTTTTTCAAGTATAATAAGATATAATTGACAAACTGCACGCATTTAAATCGATTTAAAATTTTCTAAAATCTCAAAAAAAGACGTACTATAACCCATGGTTTTGGCAAAATTTTGACCAAACCTGATTTGTTTAAAACAGGTTCCAAACTACTTGTAAACTTGTTTTTCAAGTATAATAAGACGAGAATTGAAAAACTGCACGCATATAAATCGATTTAAAATTTTGGTAAAAATCTCAAAAAAAAGACGTACTATAACCCATGGTTTTACGCGCTTAATTCATTATTTTTCGTTTATTTGACGTTGAAATCGATACTTCTCGACGTACAGGGACGAAACAAGGACTTTCAGGGAGGGTCAAAATTTCGCCAAAATCCCTGATGTATAATAAGGAATTTTTATCGAAAATTAACAAAAATTCGATGTCGGCGAAAACGCGCGTAATGCATTATTTTATACGTGTTTTACCTGTAAATCGACATTTCTCAACGTACCGAGGCCAAAAAAGTAGTTTAAAAAGTTTTGTAAACTCGATGTCGGCGAATACGCGCTTAATTCATTATTTCACGTTGAAATCGATAATTCTCGACTTAAGGAGAAGAAGCAAGGACAAGTTTTTCAAGTATAATAAGACGTTAATTGACAAACTGCACGCATTTAAATCGATTTAAAATTTTCGAGAGGCAGAATTGCTTGCTTCATTTCTTTTGCGAGACAGTACGTTCACTTGCACCTAAAATAAAGTCGAAAATTAATTATTACACATTTTTAGATAAATTGAACACTGTGGTGCAATTTGTGTTGCCTACAGCTAAGGGGTCGTCTTTTTTATGTACAATCATTTAAAACAGCAAAAATTTTGACATCTTATATTTCTAGTTAAAATATTTTAAAATGATTAAAATAAAATATACTTATACATACCTGTGCGTTATTTGCGAAAATTTAATATTTTGATATTTATTATTGTTTAAATATAAAGTTAGTGTAAGTATTTATTGATTTTATTTGTCCATAATTTAGTTTACATGTGTTTTAATCTGTCGATTTGAACATTTTATGCGATGTTGCCACATATGTTTGAGGCAGCTAACTTCATTACAGTTATTTTTTGTAGTTGTTGTATACCTGCATCGCTATAAGAGACACTTCATGTTTAAATGGGACAAATTCCTGTTCGTATAATACATCAAATGGTATGACCATGACACACGCCATAAATTGTTTATTTAAGGAGTTCTCCACATGAATCATAGATTATTTAAGTTAATTTAAACTTTATTTGTCTGTTGCATTAAAACATTTATATACATGTTAGTTTTATACAGTTAAAATGTCTTTAAGTGCAAGTGCTGAAAATTTGTCGATTGATTCACAGGTAGATGAGTAAACTCGGCATTTCTATAAAAATTTAACCACAGGAAATTAGTATAATTTGCAGGGATACGATGGTTCGAGCAACATGTGCCTGGAGCTAGCATTAGAGGGCGAGAGATTGTGCAAAGCAGGTGATTGCAGAGCAGGGGTAGCGTTCTTCCAAGCTGCTATACAAGCTGGCACAGATGATCTCCGTACATTGAGTGCTATCTACAGTCAACTAGGAAATGCTTACTTTTACTTGGGCGATTATGGGAAAGCGATGCAATACCATAAACACGACTTAACTTTGGCTAGGTTAGATAGCCGATATGTTTCCGTAGATATTAACTATTGTCATTGTAGAACTATGGGTGATAAGTTAGGCGAAGCAAAATCTTCTGGGAATTTAGGAAATACTTTGAAAGTGATGGGACGATTTGAAGAAGCCGTACTCTGCTGTAAACGTCATCTCGACTTGTCCAGGGAATTAAATGATAGACAAAGTGAGGGACGTGCACTGTATAATTTAGGAAATGTTTATCATGCCAAAGGTAAACATGTAGGACGTGTAGGTAACAAGGAACCTGGCGAATTTGCCGAAGATGTTAAAAGTTGCCTTCAACAAGCTGTGGGATATTATGAGTAAAGTATAAACTTCGGCATTGAAATTAATTACTAAATGAATTTTGTAGGGAAAATTTGGCGTTGATGCGAGATTTAGAAGATGTGGCGGCACAAGGCAGAGCTTGCGGAAATTTAGGAAATACTCATTATTTATTAGGCGATTTTGCCCAGGCAATTCGCTATCATGAGGAACGTCTTTCTATTGCACGGCAATTTGGCGATAAAGCTGCTGAAAGAAGAGCTCACAGTAATTTGGGGAATTCTCATATATTTCTTGGACAATTCGAGGATGCTGCTCATCATTACAAGTACCTAAATTTTATTGAAATAGTTTATGTGGCAATTTATAATCCCTTCTCTTTTAAGGCGTACATTAACTTTAGCTCAGGAATTAGGTGACCACGCGGTCGAAGCACAGGCATGTTACAGTTTAGGGAATACGTACACACTTTTGCGAGATTACGAAACAGCCATTGAATATCATCTTCGCCACTTGTTGATAGCTCAACATCTTGCTGATCGTGTAGGTGAAGGCAGAGCCTGTTGGTCGTTAGGAAATGCATATGCAGCACTAAGTAATCATGAGAAGGCACTTTATTTTGCAAATAAACATTTGGATATAAGCAAAGAGGTAGAAATTGGCAAATTTATTATTACGTTTAATATCGGTGTCGTTAGTTAGGGGATTCGATCGGCGAAGCAACAGCTAAAGTGAATATAACGGATTTATGCAAAATCATGAATCTTCCTGACAGTCCAAATAGTACAGAAATCTCTGATAAGTCTGATGCTATAAGTCTGGTGTCACCTTATCCTATAGAACATCCTCCTAATCAAAGGATATATAGGGTGAGACGCGATAGCATGGAACAGCTCAGTCTTATTAAGGTAGTGGTGCTTTATGTTGTGTAAATATTTATTGATGCATAGTGAATAATTTATTAGGCTGTGTATATAGCTATTATATCTATGTTGTTATAATCGTGCTGGTAACTAAAGTGGTGTTAGATGCATTTTAAAACTTCAAATCAGATCGGATTTAAAGTATAATTTATGAGTCTTATATGCTATTAACTTAATTATTGTATACTATCAAAAACATAATAACAGATGACTCCCGATGGTAAGTCAAAAACGGGCATCATCCTACAACCTCCTCCTCAAACGGCGACAGCTCCATCGCCTACAAAAAACGAAGACGAGGATTCATTTTTCGATCTTTTGTCGCGCTTCCAATCCAAACGAATGGATGACCAAAGGTGTTCTTTAAACATTGATAATAAAGAAAATTCAAACGTAGCTAATCTACCACACGATGGGACAGAAGATTTAATCGATATGATTGCGGGCATGCAAAGTAAACGAATGGACGAGCAAAGAGTTTCATTACCTCATTTACCAGGTCAGTCGCTAAATTTTATATTGAGAATGATCTAATCTCGGTCATTTGTAAAATGGTCAACTATTTTCTTAATTTATATTCTAAACTTTATAACGTGTCATCTTATCTCTATCAAATTTAAATAATAGGCCTTCAGTCGAATTCTCTGCATCGGCTGACCGACTCGAACCGTAACAGCATTCCGGATGATTCGTTCTTAGATCAATTAGTACGTTGTCAAAATTCCCGTTTAGATGACCAACGCTCACCACTGCCAGTGTCTAGTGTAGATGCAGAATTAGATCCGCCACTTCCAAGTGCCGAAAATAGCTCGAGAAAAAGTGGAGCCACCGTCCCCGATGAAGATTTTTTTTCTCTCATCATGAGGTTCCAATCTGGACGAATGGAAGATCAGAGGGCCGCTATTCCTCGTTTGGAACATAGGTAACAGTTTCCACCTGTATCGTAACTTTTACAAATTGCCTACCGTATTTTCTAGAATGGCGAATGGAAGTGTGCCCCACGTTCATAACGGTACTTCTACAGTAGGAAAAAGAAAAAGTAATCTCCGTGTATTAGTTACTAATTCCATATCTTAACCGAAACAGCTGCCAGATAAGAGGTATTACATTATACGCAATTTTATATTTTATAGATAGAGGAACTGTTAGGCCTAAAATTATATTAATCTCTATGTTAGTGCAGGAGACTCTCGATAGTCCCGACACGTTTGGTAATCCGACTATACATATTTTGCCATTATAAAGTGCGCGCAACAATGGAAGGGAGAGGGACGGTTAGTTTTCCTGTCGATATGTGAATAAATTACAATGCTGCAGTCATTCTCGTTCCGTTATTATGCAACTGTCCGTAAAAAAAACGACTTAATATATTTCTCGAAACTCGTAGCTGTATGTAGCATTGTTTTAAATGATACTCTCGGTAAGCTATTATTTTTGATAATTCGGACACCCATCTGTCGGATTATCAAGAGTCGACTGTGTTACGCATTTACATTATTTTGTCCTTTTTAAGAAATACTTTTAATGTTACATTTTAAAATGTCCACATTCCTTCCTTGATAGATCTGAAATCGATTCCGTGTTTAAATTTAATTGTGATTCAACGTCTTTTATTATTATTAATCAGAAAATAAGGGGTTTCCTTGACAAAAAACAAAACACCAAATATGGCTATGACTAGGCCAATGTTTTGTATCGAGATGCAAAATGAAGGTTACATTGTTTAAAAAAGTGAAAGAATTGTATTTTTGAATGAGTAATGGCAATGTATTTATCAATTTACAATTATTCTCTAAGATAAAGCAAAGGATATTTGAGGAGAGTTTTTTCAAAAATGGTCATGACCAAAACTTATGACAAGCGGATTAAGACCTTAATTCAAGTATTAATTAAGGTCGTCATTTACTTGTCATAAGTGTTGGACATGACCCATTTTTGAAAAAACGCTCCTCCTATGCATATTTCTCGAATGATAGGCGTATTAATTCACAAATTTAATTCTCTTATATGGATACATGGCTATACTACCTCCCAAAGTGGTGATGCACATGGAGGTAGTACATCCACATCTATAATATAATAAAAGAATTAATAATTATGGTGGATGGAAAGAGGCAAGACTAAAAATTCATAAATTTATTTATTATTTTGGAAAGAACACATCTTCAATGACTTACCCATAAAGAAAACAACGAAAAGTAACGAAATTTTGATTAAAACTAATAAAATGATTTCCCAAATGAGACAATAGATTTTAGAAGTTTAATCTTTTTTTTATTTATAGGTATCACTCATCACAAGTTAAACCAATTTGTTCTAATCACATTTATTTATAGTATTTTTAAATTTTCTTCTATTAAATATAATCGACATTATCTTCTATAATACCTATTGGTTTTTCTGATTATCGATATAGTATTCCTTTATATTTCTTATACTTGTTGTTCAATTTGAAATTGATGGATAAATCAATTACAAAGTATTCACCTTTACTTAAGAAAGATGACTAAACGCACAAACGGCTGTTAAAATTAATATCTACATCCAAATAAGCCCTATTTTAAGGTGAATAAAATCGAAAGCTCAATAATAGTTAAATAAATAATTATTTTATAACGTAACTATGTAAATCACCATAAAACATAAGTTAGAAAATGATAATTTATTTAGTGTTCAAGAAATGTTCTTTTCTCATTTCGACATTAAATTTCGTTTAAAATGTCTAAGACACACACACCCCCCATTATTTTCTGAAATTGTAATAAGAAAAAAAAAACTGATATTATTAGTGCCAATGCTCTTCTCTACACTAGTATAGAATGTAGACAAATTATGTAATTTAACTTGGATTTATCCACCACAGAGTTCATGTTAAATAATATATTTTGTATTAACTGTATAAGGAATTTAATTAGGTAGGTAATCTCATGTTTCCATTAACAAATATGTGATTTATTACTGTTTATGCTTTCTTGAAAAAATAAGAAAATATCTAATAACCACCACCATTTGCATGTAACAGAATTAGAAAATTCAGATGCTAATGTAGTTACTTGAGAAGCAGTTTATAATGCAATTAGCCAAAGAATTGTTTATAAAGGTTTTTACATGTATACAGTTTTTATGAAACATTTTATTATCTAAGAACTGTTAAATTTGAAAATGAGTACTTATATTTCCAAATGTGGTACAAAAATATATACATTGTATTAAGAATTTTAATTTTTTGCTTATCTATTTTTGTAAACACCTGACATTCCAGACATTCCTCTACAGGTGTCAATTACTCTTATTATTATTAGTACTTACCTACTAAAATTTTGCCTAGATTGATTTCAACTTTACATAACATTGCATCAAAACATTGTTTCGTTATTCATCGATCTCGAATAAATTTTTATAAAATTAAAATTACAGATCAATTTTTGCTATATTTATTTCTTATTATATTTAAATACATTTATTAGTATTGGCCAATGCACCTAATTTATTATGTTTTACATTAAACATTTTTAATATACCAAATTACAAACTCACACCTTTAATAAATTGACTATACCACATAAAACTTGTAATTGCACTCAAACTATACCATGTTAATATGTAAGATAGATGTTCATTTCTTAATGTAATTCGTGTTTGACCACCAATGGGACCTCCTTCCACATCAAATTCATCAGTAGCATCCAAAAATATAGGTTCAGCACCAGTTACTTCGCACATTTGTTCGAGATCTCTATGATAACATATAAATGTTGATTATTTCGTTATTAAACAGTAATTAACATTACTTGCCTATAAATCCAAGTCTTCTTTACTGGATTATTAGCACTCATAAAAGGAGCTCTATTTTCATGTTGACGTAAAATACCTATTAAGTTAACTTCTCCTTGAATTTGCCCGGATAATCTCGAATTTGGATTTTTATTATTCATCGGAACCCATCCACGATTCACAAGAATAGTTTTCCTAAAATTATAAAAATGTATTCAATTCAAATAAAATTAAACTTTTACGTTACCAAGCTTACAAAATCCTTGCACATTAATTCATACATTTTTGAGGTCTTCTGTAAGCCTGGTAGTATAATACCTACTCTCTGTCGGACAGTTTAAAGGGCGTAATTACAAGATATCCTTGTGACGCTCTCTGTCTTTTCGAAATTAATGCACTAGACGAAACTGGTTCTCCGTTATGTAATAAAGTGCGTGGCCCTAAATAGATCTCCTTATCGTGTAAGAACTGGCCACGGACACGAATAGGACGGTATTGCAATTCGGCAATTTCTTCTAAACTAAAAACGGAAATTGCAACATAAACCCCAAGAACAATATTATGGATCTAAAAACCTTGGAAGTTCAATTGGAATCGCATTTGAACATAGTTTCAATTCTGCAATTAAATTTTCTTTCCATTTTTTCGTTGCACTTGCCAAGTACCAAGGACAAAAGAGGCCCCGGGTATTATCTATAATTATAAAGGTGGGATCAAAATGGCTTTTGTTAAATTTATTTTGCAACTAACTAAAAGAATCCAGCCTATAGATCCAATTTTCGTATTTTTCGTTCGGTACCTTTCCTGTGTTATCGCCTTCTGTAGTTTATTATTGCAGGACAAAAACGCTGTATTACATACATTTTTAGACTTTAACTGAAGAATATATCGAAAAACTTTGAACATTTTGAAAATTATAGGTTATACATATTATAAAAAATATATATACTTAAGAGGGGGGTTCGATAAGCGAGAGTCAACAGATGTCGCTATGGTAGATTCACTTCAGGAAACGATACTAAAAAACTATTAAATTTCATTAAAAAAATTTAATTGATAAATACTAATTCAATTACCTATAGCTTATCCAAACCTATATGATGTTTACGTCATCAATACAAGGTTACTAGATGATGACGTTTCACACGATGCTGTCACCTCGTATTTTGACAGTTCTAATAAATTGTAGTCTTTCTTTATACCATCTAATATGTGCGCAAATAAATCATCTATAGAATATATCATTTTCTAAACTTTAAACCGAATTATAAATAAACAATCTAGTAACTTTTTGTTGATGACGTGAACATCATATAGGTTTGGATAAGCTATAGTTGCTCCTTATATTTTTATCCTAAAAAAGTTAAAGGAACAGTTTTGCTAAGTTGTACACATGCTTCCGAATACTTCAAATTATAAGCTATTTAGCTACTATATGACTAAAATATTATAAGGAGCAACTAGAAGAAGGTTCAGTGAATACGTATATGAAAGTACAGGGTGTAATTGTTGCTAGAATTCGTAAACCGTTTTCCGAAAAATCGTCATTTTCAAGTATAAAGCTATCTTACAGATGATGATTTCGAAGAATTTGTCTAACAAAATTGTCCAACTATTATTGAATAGATGATGCTGTAAAAAACTAGAGTGGTATTTTTCTTTATTTGCCGACTGATTCGTGGACATTAATCTCCCATATGATAAACAATCATCAAACTGCATAGGTGGCATATTTAGTTATGAAATATTTATATTCAACGTACCTATACCGAAAATGAACTCGTAATTCTTATACATATAAACTAAAATCAAAATTGAACTCCTGTATTTTCTTATACTCTAAATAGTAAAATTCCAACCATTTCTACAAATGTGTACGTGATTTATAATATTGTATAAAAAGGTCTAATTTCAAAATTACAATTAAAATTAAGGATGTACGTAGGTACATTTGTCATACCTACAGTTTTATTTATTTACAAGTTTTCATTCTATAAAATATAGAATCTCATTCGGTTTGTTTTTCGATAGTAAGCATAATTATTTTGCATTTCGACGTGTTGCTGCTACGTTTGCTACTAGCGGAAACATGGTAGAAGCTGATTTTTCCAGCCCTCTCTTAACTATTTTACGGTGACTATCGTACCTTCATAACAAAACCCAAAGTTGATCGAAACTTAAATATTAGAATGAAGTAATCTCTTATAAGCTACGGATGTTTCACAGAATAATTAAAATATATATGTAATTTTTATATGACAATTCACTGATATATATTAATTTAAGATCGACAAACTCGTGATTAATTTAATTTAGTTTGCAATCAAATACGTTGAACCAACTTTATCGTCTTCGAAGTTAGAAACTCTACAGTATTTGTCACGATTGAAAATTGTAACATCTTAATCGATACCATTTTTATAATCGTTTTATATGATCTTTAAACGTGATAAATAATTAAAAGTTTCTATTTTCAAATATGATAAAAAGTTGGTGCGGTATTTATCGGTACAATTATTTAAAACGCTTAAAATGTAGATATCGAGACAATATCCACTTCCAATGTAACCGCTATAACCTCAATTTTTTGAATTCAATTACTAACAAGATATCGTAGTTTTTATCAATTCGACTATAATAAACATCGTAATATAATGTCGAAAAATTTAATTATATCTACAATCACAAACGAAGAATACAAAACTATGCAAAATGTTCACATTACATATGGTTTCGTTGACTCGCAATTTGGCCCTTGTATTATTGGTATTATTGATAAGCAACTGTGCCATATCGCTTTTTTTGATGAAGGGAAAGATAACGTCGCTATCGATATATTACAAAATGAATGGCCTAAAGCGATTTTAAAAGAAAACAATAATGTTATCGAGGAAATTGCTAAAAATATCTTTGAAGATTACAAGGAAAACGACAAGGAGTTAAACGTACTGTTGAAAGGCACTAATTACCAAATCACCATTTGGAAAGAACTAGTTAAAATAAAATCTGGTGTAACTACAACTTATGAGGATATTGCAAAAGCAATTGGAAAACGTAAAGCCATTCGAGCTGTTGCAAATGCCATTGCCAGAAACAGAATTGCGTACATAATTCCTTGTCATCGAATTATCCCAAAATCTGGAGATATTGGTAAATATCGATGGGGAATACAACGTAAGAAGAAAATGCTGAAACTTGAAAAGGCATTGTAGTAATTTAATATAATTTTTGGTATACCTATTCAACATATACTAATAAAATAATTTGCCAATCCAGTTGTGACAAAGGTTTAATTATTTAAAATCCTGATTAGTTTTATCACCAAATGCGACATTTATTAGAGAAAATAATTGTTTTTATTATTTACTAGAATATATTGTCAATATTACACATACGTGTGATGTATCTCGTTGATCTTTTATTTGAAAATTGCTACTAAAAGTTAAACAATTCTTTTGTTGTTTATTTTCCCTTAATAAAAATTCTAGTACCTATGTACAGTGAAACCTCTCGATAACGGACAACTGGGAAGTAGAAAATATTGGCCATTGTAGGGAGGGTTAACTAGGACGGAAGTTAAAAATATAATTTTATAAAAACCTTAATATTTTTAATGAAAACATGTATGTAGGTATAAGTACTTAATACACATTGATGTGCATTTATTTTTATGTGAATTCATTTATCTACATCTTTTCTGTAAACTATTGTTCAATGGTTGTTTTGGTGCAAAACTCCTTAAACTCTAGTTAACTCCAAAATATTAAATTTATTCTTTTCGGAGCACTCTATTATGGAGACGTTTTCTTCCTGTGTTAAGAATGTTCCTTTATTTTGGGTCATCTTCTCCGATTGTTGTACTTAAAGTAATACAATTTGAACTGTATTTCCACATGAAAGAGGAGCTAAAAAATTGTTTACACAAGTTCGCAGAAAAGGTGGTTCATGTTCAAATTAACTATTGCTTTAGTAAACAACTGTAATAATCGGTACATAATTCTAAAGTTTCATTGTATACGTACATACTTATTACCTAATTATTTGCATATTCCTCATAAACCAAACTGCAACTAACAATTAGCTGTAGTTAATGATGTATCTTAAATGTTTATGCCTACACATCTTGCTAAGACAAGAAATCGTATGTGCAAAATAGCAATTTTGTGATAAATGCTCATTTTTTTATATAATAAAATATCATTCAGAAAAGTAAATTTACCGAAAATCTTTTTAAATATTAAAATGTTCAAAAAGTGATCGATTTGGTACGAAAACGAACTTTGGGCAAAAATCGGAAATTTCGTATCAGGATAGCAGAAGTTAATGGATTTTTTTTCCCCATTCAATAATAAGCTCTAAACAATTTCTGCTCTCCTAATATCCAAAATCAATTTTTCGTTCAAATATTGACGAAAACATTCAATAAGTGTTTGTTTCTGAACAAAAGTGAGCATAATTTTACTACTAACCGTTAAATAAAACACAAACATTGTATTAATATTATATTTATAGTTTATAACAACTTATACAGATTAATACACAAAAATATAATAATACTTAAACATTCAACATTAGAATACTTATATACTTCTAATACTAAATGAACGATACTTCAACATTAAAATAAATGTATCTATATTTATTTCACATTTGTTATCAAATATTTGCTAAGCAAATAATTGTTACAATAGGAAAAGTGATTTTAATTATTTACACAGAATAATAAACCCTTAATTTATTTGTTAATTAAAACTAAAATAGTGCAAATTAGACAACATGCAAACAATACGAGCACTTTTACTATTTCATCTTTCGAAACTGTTTATTATATCTCAGTTATTCCCTCGCTGAAAATCTTTCAAGACGTTTTCTTATAAGCATTCGGTTATGCGGTCACCACATAAGAAATGCATCTGAAAATTATTTTATTTAATAATTTTATGATTACAGGCAATTAATTAATAAGGGAATAAGTTGATTTATTTTAATTTGATATTTTTATATAATTGAAAGGTACTATAAAAAAAGTACAAAACACCATTTGTTAAAAGAATGTAAATCTATATCTGTTAAAAGAATGGTACAAGTAATTGTGTATTTAAGTGTTATATTTGAATTTCAAAACGAACACGAGAAATATTTCTGTAATAAAGAAATGTTAAACAAACAAAAAAACAGATAGAATAAAGAAAACTAATTTAAATATTACAGATTTTTGCAATGACGAAATCTGTAATTATAGCTAATCGAATAAAATAAAGAAATTATACTATGTAACAAGTTATCAGAAAAAATTGTAATCCCCATGCAAATTCGAATTTCTTACGATTTCCAAACTATCAATGTCATTCTAATTTAAATCTATAACTATGTTATTAGCCGGCTACACACGGACAGTACATGACTTAAAACATACAGGTACACTCGTCAGCGTAGACTTAGTAATACCGTAGACAAAATGCCCAGAGACCACATACATTTCGGAACAGTTTTGTCTTTGATTTTGTTCGAAATGCTCGAAACATGCTACGTATGTTTAAAAACAATCTTATGAATTTTACCCACACACGTCGATATTTAAGTGCCCTCGGAGATAATTTTCAATCGTCGACAGAAAATATCCGCACGACGGACTTATGCGCGTGTATACACATTAACGTGTGAACTTATTCTGCCTACACGCGATCGTTATTGGCTATTCTGTTAAAAGTTCTGTTCTGTTCTTATTTGATAGTTGTTTGCTATAATTGGTGATACAAATTGATATTGCAAAATTACGTGTATATAAACTAACATAAATCGCCGATATAAAAACTCAGGACAACTCTCTATGACTGTAACGCAAAAAAAGTAAAGAAAATACAGTCAAACTCGGTTATAACGAGCGTAGGTTTAACAAGATCTGAATATTACGATCACAAGACAACATTCAAAAATGTAAAATAAGAATTAAATTGTCAATAATATCGGATAAGTTTCAAAATTGCCATGAGCCATCAGATACAAAAAGTTAACACCTATTAATAACTATGAATGATTTTAGGCAATTAACTGTTGAAATTCGGTCTGCTAACTGATTAGAGGCCATGGCCCTTTCGATGGGCTTTAAAGTGCCAAAGAGTAAGTAAGTGTAATTGTCGAAATGGCTCGGCATGTTTATTTTTGTGCGGCCGCCATATAAATATTGGCTAAAAATACTTACCGATGCTTTGTTGTTTAGATTATAGTGGTTACAGCGAATTGGTGGCAGTAAAAAAGTGTAGTTGTACCTATACGCGATCGTAATGGCAGAATACAAGTTTTCGAATCGTTTCGTCTTGCCCATTGCTCCGCCGTTCGGTTCATGGTGTGAAAATGAACGATTGGATTGTGTGTTACACGAAGACTATTTCTATCAATTTTATTGTGGTAAGTAAGCAGTATTAAATAAATTTATCTTAGGTACTAATTTCCGTACCGAAGTGGGTTGCGTTGCAATATGGGACAAAAAAAATATAATAAACTTCTTCGACTATGAAACAAAACGTTATTATGAGGATTTTGGTAATGGGATGTATCTGCACGTTATAAAAGTGATACTACTTGCACAAGTAGTACTTAAAAAAAAGTTACTGAAGCGTAGATTAACAATCGTCCGCGTCTTCATTTTGTAAATATTCACCCATATGTATCAATGGTAATAATGGTATAGGTAATAATGACGTGTCGTCAGACAAATTGGATAGGCCTAGTTGTATGGCCTATCCAACTTGTCCGGCGACACGTCATCAATAAAAGGTAACTAGATGATGACGTTTCACGCAGTGCTGTCACCTCGTACCGCGTATTTTTACAGTTCTAATGAATTGTAGTCTTTTCTTTATACCATCTAATATGTGTTTTGAGGTAAATCATCGATAGAATGCGTCACTTTAACAAACTGAATTATAAATAAACAATCTAGTAACTTTTTGCTGATGACGTGTTGGCGTGCCGCTTGAATAAGGTATATTGTACATATAACAATTTTATTATTTTCCCCAGTTTAATAGTCTAATTGTTAAAAACTTATTTTAAATTTCTAAATTTTCTAACGCCATTCTGTAACAAGAATTAAAGCGGGAAATTATTATTATTATTATTAGGAGATTTTTGTAGTTTTTTGTACCCATTATTCCCGAACGATTCGTAAAGGTTTGGATCGCGTGCATAAAATGTATTAAATAAAAATCAGGCAGTTGCGGTGAAGTCAACCAGCGGAACGTTGGATTCATGAATTGGTAGAAGTTCTTTGAAAACAAGTGCGCCCCACGCTTCCTCTACCTTTTGTATTTACAAAATGGACGCGCGACATTGAATTTTGCCTCAGAAACCAGTTCTAAATAAAACGAATATGGTGCGTTCCCCCTAATCGTGGTTCGTTCTAATTGAAAATATATATCAATAAAAATTAAACGATCAATAAAGTTCGCGTTATGTCATTCAGGTAAATGTCGTGTACCTACCTAATATCTTACATAATAGTAAACGATGGTAATACGGGATTTAAATGTCTCGCTGAAACATTGCTAATTTCTTCTAAATTACAACATCAGGTACGTACATACCGATATTTTAATTTCTGTTTAAACGTCCGCGTTTTGTAAAATTTAAAACAAAAACGAATTTCGAATTTACGAGGAAAATTCGAAAGTCCAAAATTTTCGCACAATAATTTTCTTCAATCGTTCACGCGCAAATAGAAGTTATCTCGTTGACCTTTGTATATTATAAAATAATTTTATGTAACCGACATAATATGCAGCGCGAGTCGTACAATTTAACGATTTTAATTAAAATTAACAAATTCGGTTAGTTAGGTATAGTACATAATATTAATATTAACCAATTAAAAGTTTATTTTTGGAAGCTCGATGTAGAAAAAAGACGTGATAAACTTAAAATTCTAATACTTATGTTAAGGATAACGAATTTACGAGACTAGAATATATAAATTTCTATAGTATAAAGACGCATTTCTTCGGTAATTTCTAAAGTAGTAATCCTCCAGGCAATCAACTATTATCTGTTCGAATTCAGGGTCAAACAAAACATTGTAGGAAGACCGACACAAAAATAACGCCCACGTTTTAAAAATACAGGATAAATACAAGGCAAATTCGATTAATTTATCGAATCGAAAGCGCAACACATTTTGGCCCCAAAAAGGACCCGATTTATATTAGGTTTTTTATAGTCGTGGAAATGTTTTTGACGATTTCTCGTATACACACTCCGATCTACGCAATATTTCCATAGTTACTGATTAGGAAACGTATTTTGTTTTTACTAAACCACGTTTTGATTATTTTTAATAACGTCCCTAGAAAGCCCCTCTTTTCTGAAACCCTACTTGAAACATTCCACGGTACATAAGTTGAGTAACTGGTACGTTTTGGCTAATCACGTTTATTGCAAGAGGAAAACGCGTTTTGCGTAAAAATTAATCCAATTTTAGTATTTTTGAATTAAGATTGTTAAAATATGGTCAGATTCGTCAAACTTCATGACTTCAAAATGCTCTGCATCGATGCTTCGCATCAAAATGATTCATCTTTAAGTTGTTTATATTATGTAGGTGCACGTATCGCAGTCATGTTTTGTTGATTGTCGGTGTGGCGATACGTTATTAAAATTATTTAAGAATACAAATTAAAATTCCAGGCCTCTACATATGTGAATATGTTACTGTGAAAAGTTTAAGCGTGTTCTAAATACAACCACATAAAAAACGATCGTTTTTGTCGAAAGAGAAAACCTTCCATTATTATTAAGGAAGGACGTTATTTACGCAAAACTATATGGATTTTAAGAATACCACGCCTCATCATCATCATTATCTTGGATTCTCCACATACTGTACTAAACAAATTTTGTTTATGAACATCAAACATACGTACGTTTTCATCGATGTTTTGAAGCCTATTGTCTTATTTAATCCGGTAAACAATTAAAATCACTTACCAAATCTATACGAAGCCTACGCAGAAAATATCTTCTTCGACGATTTGGTTTTCATGTAGTTCTGGACGAGCGTTCGATGATCATTCGACGTGTCTTCTCCGATTGTTTTCCACTGCACCTGAAAAATGTATCCTTTATTGGCAAAATTTTAGGTAAGCCCAATTACGATTATAAATAGTTTCGTTTTTCAATAACTTTTACAATTTCCAAAACAAAAAGTTAACTATGTCAAAAATAACAAATTAAGAAGACGCGCGTTCGTCGAAGACCACACGCAATCACCTAACTAAGTAGTAAATTGTTAGAAATTTAAAGGAATTCCCCGTTATTACGAACGCAGTTTAAACCACGACCTCAGAAAACAACTTTCTTATTCGAAACGAGAAATTGAATATTGTTAGTTACGATTTCGTTTGCGTATAAAAAGCTCGGTTCATTAATAAAACGACGACCATGAAAGGTGTAGTTGTTGTTACGTAACGCGCCGTCTTTAAAGCTCTACCTATTCAAATGTACATGTATTTTCAAGGTTTTGGTTTAGGTCAACGATTTGGGATGTATATTATTATCAATCAATTTGCCCGATATAGCGGCTAATTTTAGAAAAATAATTATTGGGGAAGTTTGCGGTCTTCCGTTGTTTATTATTGCCGTGTCGTGAAAATTCGATCCACTCGACTATTTTTATAGTCGACGCGATAATAAACGTGCTTCAAGAATTTCGTCTACTCCAAAAGTTTGTATGCAGCTCAAATTGAATTTTTTATCTTTAGGATAAAGACGATATAGTGATTACTCTCCAAACGTATAAAAAAGAAAACCTAAGATAACGATGGATATCCAAAACAGAAGCGTTACTTTACCGCGCATGGGTACCGTTGCTACCGAAAACCAAAGCGTTAGAAATAACAATTATAATAATAATAATAGTAGACCCGTAAGTTTTTATGATAATATAAGGGAAAACGGACAAGAATACCAAAACTGCAACGAAAGTTCGTACCGCAACAGTATCGAGCTGCAAGAACTGAGACTCGACAAGGAAAAAAGTCCAACGCAAGTACCTTTAATGAACACCACCGTACCTCAGAACATCGGCGGCGGTTTGAACTTGGGGGATCGTCACGAACCCACCAGAAATAGTTTGCGCCACAGTCGAATGATCGTCATGTGCAGAAATGGAAACGGTATTGCCGATTTTTTTATTTATTTAAAGTTCAAGCACCCCTAGCATTAATATTCTTCTGTCGTTGTGTAGTACGCACGTTTCCTGTTCAAAGATTTAAAGGAAGTAATTTTATGCCTTACTTATTTTATCGTGCACGAAAATAATTATGTCTGTGCCACTTCGGTGCGTCTATTTTTAAATTTCATATCCGGCTATTTATTTTTTGTCCATTTCAATTATAATGACTATACCTACAACGTTTTGTTTTAGTACCGAAGAAATATTTACCTCCAATTATACGATATCATAGATTAGCAAAAACTTTAGTGGGATTACAGACGTTACTGGGATTTTTATTGACGATTTTATCGGCATGGTTGTTATTATGGACGCCTAATTTAAGACAAAGGGATAATCCATATTGGAGTGGCATACCGGTACTTTTTTTTATTTAATTATTTTTAAGATTTCTATATGCAAGTAAAATGAGAAAGCATTATAATAATTTACGTTAGTACGATTAATTTTACAATTTGGCGCCAGTTCATGGCACCGATAGCAACAAAGTAAACCACGACCGTAACCGGCAAGCGTCCAATTTCATTCTACCTTATTGTTATAATTTTATCATTCATTCGATCGGAGTAAAATTATCTTTATAATGTTACCTACGCGTAGATAAAGTTTATTGTTATAGAACTCGACTTGCTCTACAACTTTCTTCCGAACTCATTCCATAACTCCAAAGATTCGGTCGATAGATGGGGCGATTTTTTTAAAGTTCATCTAACCCTCTAACGATTTCGTTTTCGGGCCAATGAAATTTGTATTTAAAAAATTACGACCTTTTGGATGATCTTCAATCAAAAATTTTTGGACGAAAATTACTCAATCCGAAGTGACCTTTCGATTAATAAGTCACTTTTAACCTACTTTGGTGACAGCTTATCACAGTTTGGTTTACGATTCAAAATTAAAAAAACATGTTTCATAATTGCAATATAGCGAATTTTTCTACAATAAATAATAGGTCAACTATTATCCTTCAAGTTTTCGTATCGGCACTTGATCTAAAGGCAAATTGAGGTCGATCTAAAAGATCGACTTGCTGGGTTCTCTAGTGCTAATCTTTGGCGCTAAAAAGTTGTGCTCAGAAAAAAATTGTAGAGCACATTGAGTTCTATAAGAAAAACTCCACGTCTACTTGTACGTCATATATTTTTCATCAAATTATAGAAGGTAAAATATTTTTTTAAATATGTTAATTATAGCAATTATGTATACATAACATACATCAAAATTGGAAAATGACGTATCTACGTAATGTTAAATTTTACTTGTCACAAACACATCGCACATTTTCGTTTTGTCAGTTATGTATGACACAATAATTGACAAAATACATCAGTGTCGGTATTCAAAAAATAGATAGTCGACATCTAAATTGCACGCTATTAGATGTTGTTGTGTCTGTTAAACTAACTAAAAAGTCGATATTTCTACTGAGTTTAACCTACATAATAAATAAGTTTATCTACATACCTCTTTTATTTTTGATTAAGATAATATCGAATTCGCACTTTTCCATAAATTACTTTCACACGATTTATTAACTTTCTTCTTTTAGTTGCTGCTATCAGGTATTTTCGGTTTAGGGCTTCTATGTTGCTTCAAAAAAGAATATCCTGGAATGCCTAACGGATATTTTGTATATTCCGTAAAGGTAAGTTTTAATTTTTTTAATTTGTCACTATACCATATTTTGATACGTAGAAATTTGCATTCGATTTTCACAGTTTTCGTGCACTCCCATAATTTCCTGTCTGTGAATTTCCATTTCATCTAAAAACAAATGTGTATGTTAATTTTTTTTAAGTATTTTGCAGCATCGCTATTTATGAAATTAATTGATCAAGTCAAAAAATTTTATTACAATAAAAAGCACCAGAAAAAAGACTGTTCTTATCGACAAATTCCAATGAATAATTAGATAATCAGTGTTGGAAATTAAAAATTAATTTTTATTGTATTTTACTTTTACAATTCTTCCTCAACTTATCTAACTCTTTAAGAACTTAACCGATTTAATTCAAATAAATTATTAAAAACTTGTTTTTTACCTAATTTCCTCGAAGGTGTCCTAATGCAACAAATCTCAACCGGTTTATTCTCTTTCTTCTTTTTCAGATTTCTATAAACATAGTATGAAATTCGAATTTATGAAAATAGGCTTCTTGAAAAAAGTACCAATAGTCAGTACGAGATCGGAATCTATCCCATTTAGTTTGTTATTCTAAACCTAAAATTTTAATGTAATTTCAGGTATTAAGTGTATTCCTGAGTACAGTAGCAGGAGCAGTTTGTTTGATAGGATTTGTATTCACGATTATACATTTAATATCTCTCTCCACGATGGCATGTACACCACTAAATCAAGTAAATACTACGTGTTATTGCAAAGTGGAGTCTTCCAATGATACTACTGCATTACCTGCAAAAAGTTACCACTACGTAGACCTCAACTGCCCAGAAGTGCACATCTTAAACTTCCTGGTGATATTTTCGTGCGGAACAAATGGCATGGGTGGCATCATTGCTTTATGGTACATATACCTGCATTGGTCAAGTAGATATAGTTACACCTATTCAAAGGTTAGAACAAAAGAAAATAGGCCTGTTATAATTAATAATAATACTTGATATTTTGTTTCTCCTATATGTTACAATAGTGTATGTTGTAAAATCTGTAACAGTATTTGTTATTGTTATAATGAAGTACTTAACTAAATTTTTCAAATGATATTTTATACTAACTTATTTTATTTTATATAAATGCATCACAATTATAAATGGTAATTTATTAAATTGCGAATTATTTGCATAGATATCATTACTTATTAAAACAATCACATACTAAAATGGCTAAGAAATAATAGGAAAGATTTATTAGGTTTTCTAAATTAAATATAACAAATAAAAAATTACAAAAAATTATAAGGTTCTAATAACAACAATGATTAGATATATAGATAGACGTCGGTTTACAACTATGTTAGGTTGCGATCGACCGGTCATAAAGCGATCTAGACGTAAATCGAACTAGTTTAGGTAAATCAGACATTGTGTACAACACGATTGGTTTACTATTTACAAAAATAAAAAAATATTATGAAAAAGATATCAAATACTGTATAAAACCTAAAAAATATTGGCAGTTGTAAAGTGTATGTCGTCAGTTGACAACTATCTGTACATCATTTTCATCAGAATCACTATTACATTAGAACTATCTTTGGTATATTTTGTTCTATTTAATTTAGAATACCTTTGTAAATACGATCAACGATAAAATACTATAAAATGTGATAGATCAGTCTAATAGTCGAGGAAGACTTTTCAATTAAAAGCCAATATACTTTACTCTTTCTCAATAGCACCATTATTATTCAAATCATCAGACTAATAGAAAGTATATAAACATTAGCATTAAAAAATAAGGGATAAAATTACTTGGTAAAAATAAAAGTGAAATTGCACATCGCTTTTGGGGGTCAGGTAAATTAAAAAAAAACCATCTTTTAAAACTTAATATAAATAATACTAAAACTGAGCAGATTTTAAATGAAACTTCCTATAGGTATAACATCATTTACAAATAGGAATGACGAATTTCTCACTATAAACTTATGTTAGGAACACCTACTGGACAGCTCTTCACTACTATCCTTTTAAAAAACGCGAATTATCTAAAATACAATGTACTTTTTTTATCAAGGCACAATACTTTGTAATAATTTTATATTAATAAATTTAAAATCAGCCTAATTTGTCATTAAATTGACATGTTGCGGGGGTGGCGTTAAATCTTTTGGATGCTCGGCCTTTAACATGGCTGCCAACCACGTAGCTCGCAGGCCCGGATTATTCCACACAATTATATTACCAAACCATGGTATTGCTTTTGTGCGATTCGGTGCTTCTTTTTGTAATATAAATGTTACGGTCCACTTAGACTGTGGATTTCTGCGAGGTTCGTTCCCTAAATACCATAAAATATCTTCTATATTCCAAGATCCCAATTTTGTGGAACACTAAAAAATCTAGCGTCAGCATCATAAAAATGCTCGATGTATTTGGTTTAAATATTAGTTGCGCATCGTCGATTAAACTAATAAGTGTAGAACAAAGTGCACGGTGCTACGACTTCAACTTGATGCAAGAATGTCAGTATAAAAAACTGAGGTAATATCTTATGTTTACTATGAATGAAAAGATGTCGCATTTAAAATTCTTTGACAACAAAAAATTAAACATGTCTAAATTAATACCTACCGTTCTATCCTTATAATAACTTAATTTGGCTTGGGCAAATTCAAACATATACATTTTAAACGTTTTCATTTTTTGATCGGCAAATTTTAATTCCCCCGATATCGGTAACGGTTTCTCTTGTATATATTCCCAATATTTCGATATAGGAGACAACACAAGGCAATTATCTTTTCGATCGGGTTCGTCCCAATAACCCCAACGCAATACCACATCCAACACCTCGAAAATAAATCAATTTTTAAATTAAATTTAAAAAAATAAATCGACATACTTTCTCCGTATGATGTATAGGCCTTATTAAATTATCATTTAATACCAGCTCTTCTAATTGCAACTCGTGCACTCCCAGTTTTATTTTCAAACTTAACTCCTGACATACTTCGTATGCAGTTTTTTGCGGGCCGATCTGTAAATATTATAATAAAAATAAATTTGTAATCCAAATTATTTAAACTTACAGCAACATTAAACGTTTGTCCGTCTTTATTATATAAATAGACCCACACTCTTAAGTCACCGGACGCCTTAGTATTAACGGGACCTTGTGGAGACTTCAGACAACGTTCGAGTACTTGAAGCATCAACTTTTCCTGTTCGATTTCTTCAGGATTCTCGGGAAATATATTTCGATACATTGCAATCAGTTGTGCTACGACGGCCGATTCTTTTTGTCCATATTGGGAGGAATCGTCCTTATCCTAAATTTGGAAGTTCGTAACATTCTTAAATCTACCAATTATTTAGTAATTAACTATTTACATCGCAATACATTAAAGTTGGCCCCAAACGGATGCTAAATTATCAACGGTCATAAGATTACGCTCACTTTGTGAAGTTATGAAATGTAAATGTCCCAGAAGTCTTTTTGTAGTTTTATAAGTTATAGGTGAAAAGTGGTCGAACATTGCTCGAAACATTCGAATCTTCTCTTCGGTAATTTTCACTACTACAATAGATAAATCTGTATCTGTAATCTTCTTTTTTAGTACTTAACAGAGACCTAACTTACATGAAACCTGGTATAAGTACTGTCTGTTGCTGGTCGTCAACAGTGGTTCGGGAAGATCGCGGAAAAATCTCTTCAAAGCAGTGGCAACATCGTGTTCTGTATATTTATCTGATGTTAGTTGTACGGCCCAGGCGTCTCTTCTAAACTGAGTAAGAATATCTAATACTGTTGAGCCACTTCCTGCTCTACGATAAATTCCTTCCATCATGCTACCTAATAAAGATGTCAGTAAAATTTTATTTATATATATATATATATATATATGTGTGTGTGTGTGTGTGTGTGTGTATGTATATACAGTGTGTTAGATTTTATGTGTCATGGCAAATATTTCGGCTATTGTATGTATTAGTAAAAAATGTTGAATGTGAAAGTTATTAGATTATTTATTCTTAATAATGTGTCACAATCAGAAAAACAATTGAACATCAAATAATTCAGATAAAACAAATAAATTTAACATTTTAAATGGAACGTACCCAGTATTATTACATATTCTGAAACTACAAGAATTTATCTTTACAACGGTATATCACATGTTATACTTATTTCATTAATTAAAGGCGTAATAGAATAAATAACCGAACGCGTTGAACACGTACAGTGCAAACAATGTACCGACGACGCACACTTTTACCTTTGCATGTTCTATTAAGTAGAGCCGAGAAGGCTGTGATATGTGCTCATTTGTTATCGCTATCGTGTCAAAATGGCTAAGTAAATTGTTAATTGTTAATTTTCATCTCCTGACACATAATGAGGGATAGTTATTATTCTAATAATGAAAAAATGGATATGTTGAGAGTGTATATCAGATGCAATGATAATCCTAAAGAAGCTTCTGTATTGTATCGAACCTTGTATCCAGAAAGGGTATAGCCACATCCTCGCACGTTTGCAAGAATTGAACATAATTTACGAAGAAATGGATGTTTTAATGCTACAGTGCGAAGACCAAGAAATGGGCGTGCAGCACATGATGAAGATATTATGGTGTTAGCATATTTTAGAGCACATCCAAGAAATTCAATCCGTGAAGCAGTAGCCGACATAGGTATCACAAAGTATTTTTTATTCTAAAAAACCATAACATGACCCCCTATAAAATTAAATTGGTTCACGGTTTAACAGCTGGTGATTCTGATAGAAGGCTAATACTTTGTAACTGGCTTAACAATAATCAACATTTAGTGGATGTCATTCTTTGGAGCGATGAATCTAATTTTAATAATAACGAAAGTTCTAACAGAAAAATTATAATTTCTGGGATACAGAGAATCCACGTCGAATTCGGGAATACAGATTCCAACACAGATTTTCTATTAATGTCTGGCTTGGTGTATTAGGTGATACTATACTAGGTCCTTATTTTTATCGCGGAACGCTTAACTTTGAACAGTATGCTAATTTCCTTACGATAAAATTCCAAGAATATTTGGATGATATACTCCAACAAGTGCGACGTGATATGTAGTTACAACAGGATAGCGCACCTCCTCACAATGCAAGGAACGTCAAGGATATTTTAAACAAAATGTTTGGTGCGAAATAGATAGGAAATGGTGGCCAGCACGATCGCCAGACCTCTCTGTGTTGGACTTTTTTGTTTGAGAATATGTTAAATCAAAAGTTTATGTTACGTGTCCACAAAATTTAGAGGATCTTACAAATCGCATTCATAGTGTATGTGCTCAAATAACACCAAACATGTTGCAAAAAGTGCGACGAAATTTAATAAGCAGATGTCGGGAATGTATTACAAACAACGGGGAGCACTTTGAACAAAGAATTTAGATGTTAGGTAGGCATTACATACAATTTTATAATTAACTTATTTACATATTGGTTTGTTCATAATGTTGTATTTATGTTGAATAATCTGTTATTGAGATTGTTTTAATCAACACATTGTTTATACTGACTACGATCAGTTATTTAGTGTATTACGCCCAGTTAATTAATGAAAAAGTATAACATGTGATATATCGTTGTAAAGATAAATTATTGTAGTTTCAGAATATGTAATAATACTGGGTACGTTCCATTTAAAATGTTAAATTTATTTGCCTTACCTGAATTATTTGATGTTCAATTGTTTTTCTGATTTTGACACATTATTAAGAATAAATAATCTAATAACTTTCATATATAACATTTTTTACTAATACATACAATAGCCGAGATATTTGCTGTGACACATAAAATCTAACACACTGTATATATATATGTATATGTGTCTCTCTCTCTCTCTCTCTATTAAACAATTAAAAGATTTTACCATTGGCATAAATGAAATTAATGCATTTTTCGACAATAACTGGAATATCATTTTTTGTTAACTGCTGTTGCTCTAACAAAGCCCCATTATTGTGTGCAGCCAATCGGACCATATGACACCATGCCTGAATTTTATTTTTAAATTATCGATACTATAATAAAATACACAAATGCATACTTTAGTTTCCCTTATAGTCCACATTCGTAAGTAAAGCACGCCGCTTGGACAGTCTACCAACATGTTAGGTCCTTTATCGTTTGTACGAGGAGTAAATTCATTTTCTTGAAAATTCTGTAAAACTATACAACGAGCTTTGCGTAAATCTAACGATTTTACAGGACCATTATCGACCGCAAAATGTAAAATCCTTTTACTTAGTATAAGCCAGACGCCCACCCATTCTCCACTGACACCTGCAACGTTATTCAGTTAATAATATATTAAAATTGAAATAGGTAATTCACCATTTTTTATTTTAATTCATATAAACTAAAAGATTTTCTTTTTTACCTTCTTTAACATAAGTCCATCCAATTCTACTATATTCCGATATAATTTTTGCATTAAAATGCGACGTAAGACCTTCTGCCAGTCTTTGCATCCAAATGCGTCTTTCCGATATGCTCCTACTTCCATATACATGACCGCCTCGACTTTTTCCTGAAACATTTATTTCAAACAATGCAAATCTTCATTATCGTATCTGTAAAAAAAATGCACATCAAACAAAGACAAAATTCGGTAAGACTACGTACTTGTAGTTATATTTATGATCGACTAAACTTTGTACGCTAAGAATGCTGTCCATAGGAAAATTTTCCTTAACGTTATCCCCAGTACTATCGGAATAACACATAAAAGCCCCTTGCTCGAGAATACACCATCGCAGAAAATTCTCCAAATAAATCTTCCAACCGGGCCGCTCGTTACTTTATATAACATACCTTCTGTTGTACATTCCCTTTGGGAAGTAATATCGGACGCATTACCGTGTTCTCTTTAGGTTTGTTTGTTTTTTTGAGGACATCGTTAACTTGCTTAAACCAGTTTATGGCCTTCGATTCGACCCCGCTCGTTTTATTACTGTTGCTCGACTCGGGCAGAAACCAGTTTGTTTTAGTTTTTTCGTTTACGCGCGAAGTAACCGCCACTTCTTCTGGCAGAGAATCAAACCGGGCAGGTGGCGTAGGGGGATTTATGTATTCTTCTACCTCGGATTCTGTAGAATTGCTCCAACTATCAAACGCGCCGACATTTGATATTGTTCCATATAAGTCTCCTTGTAACAATTCTTCTAAAGCTTTCAAATCGTTAATGTTAGAATAGTTAGTGGAACTTGTCGTGTTTAATGGATCGAATTGCAAAATAACACTTTCGGCAGTTCGTTTGTTTAGTTTTTTTGTACGAGGTGGCGGCTTGATGGTGTGATTTTCGTATAAAGTGTTACGCATTTCCAAATGGGAAAGCCCTTCCGAATCAACATTACTATAAATACTTTCGGTTTTTGATACTGAATCGTAATAATTCCACGAATCGGATCTGTCGAGTGGACTGGATGTGCTATCGATACAGTTTTTTATATCCGAATTAAAAGGGTACATAGGAAAAACACTTTCGTAATCGCACTGGTTGCGCTGTAACTGATTAGTGCTTCCCGAACTTGCAGAACTACCCGATGCAAGCGACTGCGGTTGGTCGTATATGGAGTCTTCTCGTAAAGGTGGCGGAGGATGAAGAGGCGGCGGTAAACTAACCGACTCTTCTGAACTAGTGTCATTTTCAAAAGTGATTTCTACGTTATTATAAATACCGGAATTTGTTCGTATGGGGGACTGAAATGTTATAGAATTAAAGATGTCAGTAACTGCAGATTCCGATTTCGTATCATCTTCTACGTTAATTTGGGTGATAGGTTGTTCGATGCCCGCTGTGGTAAAACGTCTCGTGATCTTACGTACACTTTGTCGTGTGCCTTCTATAACGGCCTTCTTTTTTTCTTGAACTTTACCAGCAATTTCTTCCGTTAACTGTTTCGAGGTGTTACTTAAAATTCTTACGCGTCTCGTAAAGGTGTTAAAATTTGATTCGTCCGTTTTTTCCGTTATTGTGGGGACCAGCCTTCTTGGAGTCGGGACAGGTTTTTTCTGCTCGGTCGTGGTGGTAAAAGTACGGGGAGCTGGCACAGGTGCACTCATTGTCAATAAATAAAACTAAAATAAATTTCAACATAAAAATAAAGATACACTTTTAAAGTGATAGATTGATGTTTATATTAGTCATGCGAAAGGTCTTTGAATCCGATAACTTAGTTTACATAAAGTTAGATAAGGTTATTATTGTCGTTCTACGTTCTCGACACAAAAATGAAGTAAACAAGCCGCTGCTGTTGTGTAGAAAAATTTACGTGTACAGAGTAGATGACTAATGTAAGCTGGCACGTATTATTGTATGGAATTATTCATTACTGAAAATGCGCTTTTGTTGAAAGAACGAAAAATGTTGTAGAGTCCTTGAAACGATGAATAACGTCAATAAAGGAATCGTAGTCGGCATTAACTTCCACGAAAACAGGAAATGCTTTTTTAGCTTATTATTATTGTTTAATGATAAACATATAATAATTATTAATGCACTACACAATGTTCCAAAGTAATTTTAATCTTACACCATCTATTGTATGTTATATATGTAATATATAGGTTGTCCTGTATGTGCTGATATATAATCTAATCTGTAATTGATCGGTTCGATAAATTCCTATTACGATATTTACCTACGAATATTTTTTTTTTTAAATTATTAATAAAGATTGCATAGGGTGTCGTCAATCTTTAGTTATAAATAAACACGATTGTTTTTCTAGAGGCGCGGGTCTTACCTTAGAGCACATAATTATAAACGAACAAATAGACATTATTTTAAATAAATTTAACTTTAAATGCATTATGAAAATATTTGTTCGCAAGAATCTTAATTTTCTTTTCATTTAGGTACAGTCGGCACAGGAGGTTTCTTGTAATCATTTCATCATTAACAAGCCAAAATCAACAAAACAAATCTAAAATTACCATGTGTTTGAATATTTAAGTTACGGTATTTTTAAATATTATGCATTTTAATTGCATTGCCTATATTTATCGTTAAAATAAATCCGAACTCGACGAGTAAACCGGTTACTTCGAATATTCCTACAAGGGTCTTGTTAACAATGAAAAGATTACAAGGGATCTTATGCTGTGCCGCTCGCCTATCGTCTCTTGCACACGCATTACTTTTTTAGCCGATTGTACGTACCTCCTATCTAGATAGATACCTACATTTATCAAATTTTATTTTCACTTTTTAGATACCTATAGGTTTCATAAATACCATAATTATAACATCCATACACTACAAAGATATAAAACGATACAATAGAAGAAGTTGTATATTCTATCACAGAGCTGTTAAGGGGATAACATCCAAAAGAATCCACCGAAAAGATATGGTATTCTTCGTTTACAAATTTTATCTAAATAATATCTACATTTTAATTACCTACTAAAAATTATAATTATAAGAGATAAAATTAAAATACAATAGGCACTTGTTGAACATAAATAAATATTTTATATGTACTTATCGTTAAATACTACACCTAAATAGCTTTACTTATTAACTTGTTTCTAAGTCCAGTAGCAATGTCCCAAAAACAAATGTGCGCTTAACTAATTTTAAGAACAAACTTAAGTTTCAATCTATTGCATCAAGCGAGTTCGTTTGCAATTAAGAAACTATCTAAATGAATATTAAATGAATTTAAGTACCTAATATTTTCATGCTGCTTTTAATTAAATCGATGAAGAAAACAAAAAGAAGCTGGGCGCATTTTTGACTTCCACCATTAAACAAATGTCTAAGGAAACATGCCTATAGATGTGTTGCCTATGTGTTAAAAATAATCTAAATTAAATTATTGCTTACAAACACCGCTTTAGGTTGAGTTTGCGAAAATAACAAAAAATAACATATATGGCAAAATGCGTTTATGAAATAAACAAATTCTTTTGCCGTACACTCTGTATAAACTGTAACGAAAATAAATGTATCTAAACATAGGTACTTTTTCAGTATCACAGTGAAAGGAATGCACAAATTTTCATTTTGTAACTATACCTATTTACTCGTTGTATAATTTAAAATTTTAAGCACATATATAAGTTAGCGGTAATATACCTAACAAATATTCAACTACTTAATGCATTTTTAATTGCAGAGCTCGCACTTGCACATGCCATTAACGATACTGATCTAAAATGTCGAGATACAAGATTCAAGTTTGGTTGATGGTTATGCAAACCTAAATTTTAACTAGGTGACCGTGAAAATTGCGAAAAGGCCTATTTTAAGTAGCTATGTGCTAATAAAACTTTAAATCGTTCGAAATGATCAAATCAGTCCCTTGGCACTTATATTCGTATAAGCGAGATTGGACTTCCCGAACTTTTAGGCGAATCTATGTTGCTCAAACTGTCCTCGAGCAGGAGGTGTTTCTTTTCTTCTTTCTTTTTCGTCTGCTTCCGTTTCCCTCTATTTATGACGCCGTCCTCTTCGTCCATCATTCTTAACATCTGAATCTGATCGGATGAATCGATTGGTGCAACGGATATATCGCGAACGGCGCGAAATTTACCGCAATTATTTAAATGTTCGTTTTCTAAACGGAAAAAATTCCAAACGAAACGACGAAAAACTTCCAACGGCGATAATATTGACGTCATTAAATCAGTACTTACGTATTGCATCTCTGTTAAGTACAAGGACGGTGCCCATATAAACCGAAGAAGGAAATCTTCTACGATGGCGAAATAGTAAAAATACTGTAAATAGGATTAAGTTAAGCAGTTAAAATTATTTAATGAATCGTAACATACATATTATATACTAGTGATCAAATTAAACTTCTGCACGGGTACATACATGCTTAATTGAATATTGTAGAAAAAATAAAAAGGCAATTCTATAATAAATGGAATTTCTACAAGAGTCGATGAATTACAATCATAGAAACTATTTGTAATGTGTACATACATACAAAGGATTTAATAACAAGAAAAAATAGGATATACAAGAGATACAATATTTTTATTAACTGGTGATAATCAAGTACCGCATTAACCCGAATATAAAACGTGGCTTTTTCCCATCGAATGCGATTAATAAACAAGGATCGTCTTATATACGCACCTTTCGATTTTCGGATAGGTGGTCTACTGTAAGCGTAAGTGCTGATGAAGATGAGGCTATCGGTGAGACATTTGACGATTAAAAATAACTATAGCTTATCCAAACCTATATGATGTTCACGTGACATTTCACACAGTGCTGTCACCTCGTACCTCGTATTTTGACAGTTCTAATAAATTGTAGTCTTTCTTTATACCATCTAATATGTGCCCAAGTAAATCATCTATAGAATATGTCACTTTCCAAACTTTAAACCGAATTACAAATAAACAATCTAGTAACTTTTTGTTGATGACATGAACATCATATAGGTTTGGATAAGCTATACCATTGTGAATTTTCAAGTATGTTTTTTAGATCATTTTTATTAAAATGTAAAATAATTTTCAAAGATCGTCTTATAATTGGGGTCTTAAAAAATGTGTTTTTTTTCGAATTCTTTTAGTAAAAATTAAACTCGTCTTATATTCAGGCCAATACGGTAATTTACTTTCTAAGTTAACTTTTAAAATTTTCCGGTTGTTATGTGGTTATAGTGTATGCTGATGGAGTTGTGAGACTGGCCAATTAAATTTTGTGTCCGTATTATAGCTTAGCCTTGCTGACCCTATGCTAGACAAAGTTCTTCTCGGCGTCGGTCCCCTTTTCTAAATTTATGATAAGAGCATCTGTTAAGTTATTCATGATGGAATGTAAAAACACGCGATACTACTTATCACGTGGAACAGACGCCAGCGAAGTTATGCTGGGTCGTAATATACCTAAGCTTTTTAATTTTTTATAGTTTATTGTACCTATTTACAAACTCACTAAAAAATTGATAAAAAAATCAAATAATGAGAAACGAATGATTACCCTGTCGATGAACTTATTAGTGATGAAGCACTAGCACTGTCGATTGTCTTATTTACGAAAATGGATTATTTGTTTACGAGATGGATTTCTTCTAAATCCAAACCCAAAACTGAATAAGAAAGGGGACCAACTTATCATCTAATTAAAGAATCAGAATCACTTACGGTAGATGAATAGACTATTTCCTCTCGTAATAGCTTATTTTCTCCAGCGGCCTTGTCAAATAATCCCCAATCCATTCTGATGTCCCATGTGTATGCATAACACGAACTTATAACCGATGCAGCAATAAACAAGAATAGATATGGATTGTCTGTAGCATTTGGATAATCGTCTAAGTTTCGAAAATAAAAATATAATTAGCAATTCTTGTAACTTTTGCATAAATACCTTTATAAATCCCACGAAGTGTTCCGAAAATGACAACGAAAAAAGTACTTGCATATTTACCAGCGTTGACCAAATGTGGAAAGGCTTCTCTACTATCACGGTACCGCCTTAAACATTGAGCGAAACGTATCCAAGCTGGAATGCAATTCACTATTGGGCGGGTAAAATAGTTGTTCTCCATACATTGAACTGTACCTAAAAAAAATATACACTCTGTGTAAGCGACATCACACATGATCCATTTAATAAAAATATTTAAATATTATATTATAAAGGATGGAATTGATCAATGCTATTACTTAATTAATTTTACCATTATTCCTACTTTTTATATAATGTTTAAACTATTTTATATATATTTTCATAAAATTTGTCAAGTCTATATATTTGGAATGAAGTGTACAATTTGGTGGGTCATTGGTGTTTTCTTGTGTAAATATTTACTGTGATATTAAAAAATTGAGATATTCTTATAGGAATTTTTATAGAAAAACATAGGAATTCATTTATGGCTGTTAAATACTATGCTAATTGCATGAATACCTGTTCAAAATACATATATCGGTCATTCAAATTTTACTTTGATGCACACCGTCAATAAAAAATTATTAGATGATGACTAGATTGTACATTATTTTGTAATAATTCAGTTCAAAGTTTGGAAAGTGACATAATATTAAGTTTGTTCCAATACACCATCAAACCGGTTTGTGTATGGTACAGTACATGCTGTTAGATTTTGATAGTTGAGTAAATTCTAAAATTGTGATTGGTTGAAAGCATGCACTGTACCATTCGCAAACTGGTTTGATGGTGTGTCGGAACAAACCAATTATATTCTACCGATGATTTATCATGTCATTTGTTTCTGCATAGTTTTTGTTAAATCAATTAAACACTTACTTCCAGCATCTAACCAGTTGCTATTGGTAACATAAAAGCATGCCAAGAAATGAAAATCCAATAATGCCCCCACTAAACTGTTAAGTTGATCGGCAAGCCAGAAATCGGCAAATCCCACGTAAAAAAATGGAGCTGCAAACATACGGCCCTAAAATTTCACAAATAAAAACGTGCTCTGAGCAAATATAAATGAACATACACATAGTCTTAAGAACCAAAATCGTGCTTCGTGTCTAAACACCTTAAAAGGATTGATGACAAACACGATCATAATTATTGCTAACGCTAGGGGATTTACATAAGGTGGTATGCTCAAACTAGCACTATACAAGAAGCTTAAAAGGCTTAGTGTCCAGATCACGCCAAAAATTGCAGACATCTCCATTAAATGCTGTTCCGATAAGTGATTTCTCGGATCCAGCTCAAAGATCAGTACATGGTTTACGCCTGAAGATCTCCAGCCATATACATTAACGCCGATTAGAAAAATAAATTCTATAATTAATAGCGGTCCTCTGTACAACCGAAATGCAACTTTTAAATTATCGCTAGTCCCTTCATGAAATACTGCTGATAAAATTACTGTAATAAAAAGTACTATAAAGGATCCAGAAAAAAGGCCCACTTTAAATGTAGTCCAAGGTGATCGTTGTTCTCCTAAAGGTGGCACTCTGAGACGTTTCATCGCTTTCTGCCGATCACCACCTTCCAATTCGTTCGTAACTATTGCTTCTGTATCATTGATTAGTTTGTCTATATCTTTATTCGTGTAAAAATGAGACGTTTCCACGTTTTCCGTCCTCCATTTAGCACCAATATCAACAGACAGCAGCTAATATAAACCAAAATAACTACATACATATATACCTTCATCGATACTAATCTACAGTTACCTTGTCATGCTTTTTTAGAATTTTCCTAAATCCAGTAAAGTTGAGAGTTTGATAATTTTGCAATAATATAAGACTAAGATAAAATTCGCTGAAAGCCAATTTAAGTTCTTGCAATTTACGAACAGGTATTACTTTCTTATGATCGCCGTCCTTTCTTAATTTGCTCTTCTGCACGACTAAATTCAAAGTAGTTGCTAATTCGTTACTTAAAGTGGCATATTTTCTAGTCGCTTCTGCTAGTTTCTCCGAATAAAATGTGTTAATTTTCTTCAATTCTTTGTCAGAGTAATGGAAAAATTGTTCGTCGAAATTTTTGAAATGGCGAGTGAGAACTTCGGGTTCGACGCTTTCCGCTGATGGGGCCTCTTCCACCGCCAAATATAACAGGCCCTTCATTTCCTGTAAAAATCATTCAAAGTAAGCGCCTATTTAAATTGTTTTAAAGGTAAGTTATTAGATGGCGCTAATTTGTATAACCCAAAATTTTTCTTACACAATCATAAGAGAAAAAAAATGAATTACTCTGTGATAAAAAATACAACTTTTCCAAGCTAAAAATACACAAACAAAATACGAACAAGTAGGGAATGCGTATTGTTTTTGCGGATGGTTAGGGTTATTTTTAATTTTTTTTGCCCATACCTCGTAATGTATGTATTGTTTTCTCCATTCCGGGGTGATGTGTGCGCAAAGATGTTCGGCAAATTTCATTTCCAAGTTTTAACTTTAACAATTCGAACGTTTGTCGTCTTTTTTATGCTATTTGTGCATTGCACTAAAACTAATCTCGATGGTATTAATTAGTTATCTTACGCATATCTGCGATCTAATTTCACAGCTAATAATACCGAAAAATTTACGATTATAGATGTAGCTATTGCAGGCTATTAAATTAGTTTAAGAACAATTAGTTTGTACGTTTTATGTTTTATTTATTAAAGAAACATAAAGGTTATGTAAACGAGATAGCACGTGTTTAACAAATTAACAAATTGGCGTTTCGTCAACACTATATACATTTTCAAATGCAGAAAACTTATTTACTAGATACTACCATTCAATAATAAAAATTCATTTTCTATAAATTTAATACTTTTTGGTTGCGTTCAAGAAAACGTACCATTAATAAATTATTATCAACTCATAAACGTTTACAACAACCGGTGGCAAAATATATGTACATATTTATCAATTGTAAAAGTAATATTATTTAACGATTTAATAATCTAGAATCGTATAATTCAGTTAAATAAACCGATTCAATATTTACTTATAGTGCCTCTTGTAAATAAAAAATGAAATTATTAATTATTCTTTAGGTATTTAATTTAATTTAATACATACATTCTAATTGTCTGTAAAATAAAATTAGGAAAATCCTAAAGCCGGTTGAACACATACATACATCAGCTAAACCTGGGTTTGTTGGTAGGTACGCCTGTACAGGCCTATCTGATATCGTACTCGTTAACTGTGACTATTCAGAAGTGTTACGTTGAATATGCTAGATGTTAGTGTGTTGGCAGCCTCTGGAGACTGACGTTTATCTAGGACATCAGCACGTTAATAAAACGCATCTCAAATGATTACTTGAACACTACCAATTGTGATATAATCGGTGTTCTCCTTGTAGCCGTAATAGCATTTTTGTCAACGTTTAAACTCGAAATTCTAGTAAAATTGCATCAAAATGAGTGCATGGAGAGCAGCCGGATTAAAGTAAGCGTGGCATTTTAAAACTAACTGTTTAAACTATTTATGAAAACGTTGAGGTTATGTAATCGTAAGGTAAATCGATTTAATATTTTATTACAGCTACATCAACTATTCCACGATCGCTGCAAGAATCCTGCGACAAGCATTAAAAACAGATTTGAAAGCGGACGCTGCTAAACGCAATACTTCAAATGTTAAATTAACCACTTGGGTCGATGGAAAAGCACAAAGTAAGTTTCGTCAATTTTTTAATAGTCTTCCTTTAAGTTATACAGTAAATTTGTATAACACCAATTTGTTGTAGGCAAACAATGAATATTGATAATGTGTAAGTTTGTGTGTACCTTGAATAATTGTTTGAGTTTGGGTTTGGGTGTGCTACTAACACACACGATCGTTATAAATATTGGAATTTTTAAATATTCAACATTTTTGTTTCAGAACCTACTACCATTCAATCTTCTTAAGGCAATAGTAAAATTCGTGGAATAGGTAGTCAAAATGTTTGTATAGTATAAGAAAAATTAAATAATATAATAACAAAACTTTATTAGCCACCTTGATCCCATAATCCTGTACAGTATAAATGCTACAGTATAAACTTACGTCAGATTAATTTTGTCGGCAGTCCATCTGAATTTAATAAATGTACAGTTTTATCTTTTAAAATCGAAGGTCCCTCTCCTATTTTGGTATGAATTATGTACTTTATCATATCTGGCTCCCATATTTTAAGATTAATTGTTTTGTTTATGTCCTAAAAAATTGCATTGATAGTACAAGCTAAATTTTAAAGATTATTTGGCATTTCAAGTGCTTACCTCATTTAGAGGTTTTTTATCAATCGCTATTCCCTTAATATGTTCAACAGCATTGGCGTTTGGTGGAAATATTTTCTGAATTAAGCCTACAACTTCTGGAACATCCTGTTCCAGCAAGTACAAACAAGCATTCGGACCAGCATCAAATGTGTAAGCTACCTACATTTTCTACACTTAAGTACATATAATGAATTGAATGAAGAAATCTTTACCTTAGTACTACCTCTAAACTCATTATAGGAGTGAACCAGTTCCACTATTGCATGAGATATGTCATTCATGTATGTACACGGCGGAAACGTATCCAAACAAATGGAATGAAACTGGTTAGAATCCTGCATAGTAATAGTGGCAAATGTCTCAAATTCTTTTTCTTGTAGAGCTCGAGTTATTTTTGATACACGTTTGGGTACCACATCTATTACTCGATGTTTTAAAAGTGGAGAAGTTGATACACTTTGTTGCATGCCTTTTGTCGAACTATATTTTTTCTGCTTATCATTTACCACTAATATAATTAAACTAAGCTCTGGCCAATGAGTTGCTGGAAAAAGTTGTGTTGCAATAGAATCTGATCCGTCGTTTAAATTACCAGCATGCCATTGCACCTGTAATTCAATCGAAATATTACACTCCTCTATAAAGTTAAATCTTACCCATCCTCCAAACACACTACGACATGCGCTACCCGATCCTCTTCTAGCTACATCAGAAATATCGCCTTGCACACCATACAAATTTGCCAAAGCAAATACAAAGCAGGCATAACCGGCTGCTGATGATGCTAAGCCCGATGCAGTTGGAAAATTATTTTCAGAACACACGTGTATTTTCCAACTGGCAATTTCAGAAGTTTCTGCTCTACGTCTAACTTAAAAAAAAACAACTAATTTAAATAATGACTTTTAACGTTACTATTTTTGGTGCAACCTTCACCTAAATGAGATAAAAATCTATGTAGTACATACGTTCTTTCAAACAATTTAATAATCTAGGATTCTCGAAATTTTCTTCTTTGCCATTCAACCAAATTTTATTTTCTTTGAATTCAGGGCTTGCCATGATTGTGGTTTTTGCGCACATCTGAGAACAATTAAAATTGAATTGTTTCAAAATGTATGCTTACTTAATCACTCACATGATCTATACTTAATGTGCTACTGATTGAATCGTTTAGTGGTAAAATTAGGGCTTCGTCTCTTTTACCCCCTAAAACCGATATGGAAAAATAGGTTATGTATTTATCCAAGTTGTTAACTTACAATATTTGATGACCGCTATATTTACAGGTGCGATGCAAGTAATAATTGCCATATTTGAAACTTAACAATTTGGTTAATTTGCTTGAATTTCAAAACTTTCAGCGCCCAAGTAAATTAGGCAATAACATCAACACGTCAAAACGAAATTATACGATGTTTACCGAATAAAATGGAAATACAAGGTGGTCCATTAATTTAATCATACGTTTTCAAAAATTTGGAAATCAAAAAACAAAATAAACTGTAATGTCTCCAAGACTTTTACACTAATTGTAAGTTTGGAAAATATTATTATCATCTTTTAAATGGCGGTCTTTTCAGAACACCCTTCTTCGATACGACAATACCATTATATTCCCAAAATTTTCCTCAAAGTGGTGTATAGTTCGCATTTTATCAGGTTTCAAAGAAACTTCACTTTCAAGACATAAAACTACCATCTCGATACCGTGCAAACGTAAAACATTTCATTTCATCGTTGGAAGATAACAAATAAATATCGAAAAATTTAAGAACAGACTTGTGTGAGCCACCCCAATATAAAAACGGCGTTTAAATATTATCTATTTTTATTTATCACATATAATGCAAGGATGTTGAATACAATTTTCTAGAATACTAATAATTACATAATACAGCTGCTATTAAAGTATAAACTAAACAAACGGCATTTCTAATATTATTTAATACTAATTAGAAAATAAAGAGTATTCAAAATCATTTGAAATTACATCTAAAATGTGAGCTGCCACCAATATTAATAATAAATATACATAAAGTGTAAAAAAAATACATTTTAAAATAGAACAAGTACTAGAAATATTACTTACGAATGAAACAAGATTACTGTGTTTCTAAATACTTTAAGTACATTGTTGACTTAGATGTTTCGACATAACCACAGATGATATTCTGACTCTTAAGGGCCGGTTTTTCAATTGCTGGTTAACTCTTAATCATCAATCAATCGCCGTAGAAACAATTGCTTTGATAATCATGTGTATAGTGGTTAAGTGTTAGTGTTATAGTGGTTAACTGATGGTCAGTCAACTATAGATTGAAAAACTGATCCTTACAAACACGAAAATAAAACTAAAACAAAGATAGTAAAATGCAAGCACGCTATCAATACGTTAAAGTCTATGCTATGATACATAGGAGTTACATAAATAGTGAATATTCTTTTTATTAATAAATAAATTGAAAATTCGCTTTTTACAATGCTCCAATTATCATCAGCACTATAATGTATATTAAAAATACAAGACCTACCCTCGAGGAGGTATTCTTTGGGAAGTAGTTGGCATCTAGTAAAATAATTCTTGGAATTATTTGTACATGATTTTTTTTTTAATTTACATGATGAGTAAATGCTTTAACTGATAAAAATCATAATAAAATCTTATTACAAAATATAGTAGTTTGAAAAATACATAATTATGTATTTTTATAGCTTGAAACTATCGTAGATATATAAGTAAATTTTGAAATTTTCTAGTGCAAGATCAAAAATCATTATAATTTGTGAAATCAAAATTTACAAACTTCTAGAACAAACCTTTAGTTACAGTATCAAATGCTGACTACAATTAAAATTAAGTATATTACAAAACATTTATAAATGACGTAGAAACAGTTTTATTTTAATAGCATCTAAATCTGCTAATGTTTTAATTTAGTTAAAACCTAATGCCGATTAGATGGATCGAGATTTTAACAAGAACAACAATAAAGTAACGACATTCATTAATAATACAACTACTCTAATCGGATATTCTTTATTTAAAGAAGTCCGACGACACCGATTCAACATTAATTCTTCTAGAACTACAAAAAATCAGTCAAATTTACTGGACTACATATTTCCAGTTACAAGAAAAATTGAGTCTATCTAGATGTCAATTGCAAGAAAAATTTGTTGGTTAAGAGGGAATTGAGGTATTCTTTTGGATTAAGATGAAAACTTGCACCTGGTCGGTCATATTCAAATTGGTATAAAGTTTAGCACAATGATTATGTTCAAGTCAGTTCGTACTTAATAACTGCGCCTTTTATAAGTAAATGAAGTTAATGTTTCATCTTTAAACTTAACATAAATACTCTACCAACGCAGACCGAAATTGTTTACCGTTATTTAAATACAACATCAAAAGTCAATTTTTGCATGGCACTTGTTTTGATTAAATTTTCTTAATCCACAGTGAAACATGTAAAATTGATTAAACAAATATTGTACTAATTTATATTATATACTAGTAGCAATTTATTTTTAATGTAATCATCCAGTGTGAAGAAGAAACATAAAATACCTACATTGTGTAATGCCTTAAGCACGTGACTTACTGACAAATACTATTTTTCTTCATTCTGTTAATGCTGCTTTACTTACAACAATTACTAACACAATTATGGAAAAATAAATTTGAAAACTTACAGTTAATTATATAATACTACTATTTAACTAATGTTTTTTGTGCAGTAGGCTTTTAAACAAATACTAAATTTAAACAAAATCAAATCAAACATAACATGTTTCACCGTAATTTCCGAAGTCCCACCGAACAAGCAATAAATTCTTTAAACGACATTTAACACTTTAAAATTACTTTGAATATATTTGGAATGCCGTATATCTTTCAATAAACGCCGGGTCACAAAAAGAAAATTGTCAAACAAACTCCGGTCTCGCACGCTCGCCTAGACAGACGCCTCTCTATCGCAGACTTCGAATGTACGATGGCGTCTCTAATAGACACCACGTCAGACATCGCTGGGAGACGTTTAATGGAAGATATACGATACGTCACAGAATATATCAATAAAATTACATTTACATATCTCAAATAAGGCAACATTATTACAATTTAAAATAAGAATTTAGCAGCACCATGATCTGGTTGTTCAATTAAAAACAATAACATTTGGACCCCCATCTTGAAACAATAAAACTTGTTTATTATTGCAGTTAACTGTGACATGTTCTTTCAGGACCCAAACATTAATATACAAAATTAAAGTAGTTTACAACCTTTCAAGTTGACATCCAATTTTATTTTTTGATACGACTAATTAGTTTCCTAAATGATGCAGTCCACTTTGTACGCGTAAGTTTGGCACAATCCGCTTCGTCTAAAGTGCCTTTGGGGCTAAATTTTTCTTTTGGCGTCGTCGCGTTACTTTTGTATTCGGGACAAAAATCCGAAGCAAAACCAGAATCGCTTCCAAAGCCTTTGGAGAATTTAAAAAATATTCAGTTTATTTCTCGATCATAATGTTATTACCAACCTCTAACACTTGCACATGCTTGACTGGTATGGCTGAATCCGTCGTGTTCCTTATCTTTATCGTCGAGCTCCCGACAATGCGATGCAGATTCTGACGTGTCGTCCATATAAGAAATGGCAAGTTCGGCAAAGGGAATACTCAACGACGAACATTCGCTCGGGCTATCGAGTGTTTTACATAAAGGACGGAACCATTCCGAAAGACTTTCGCCTTCTCCACTAATTGGCGAAGGCGGCGGTTTTATCATATTTTTCATTTCTAGGAATGGCGTTTGCAAGCAAGAAAACAATTTACGGCTAAAAAATAATTCGCCACTTATTTTTTAACGTATCGAAGATTTGTCACTTACTCGTACTTAGGATTTCGAGGAATACCAAATGCTGCTTTTGTGTATGAACACACCGAACATTTGCGTCGCTTACATGTAGCTAGATGTCTCATCGCCTTCTGGAATTGAGAGCTCAGTGCGGCATTGTGGTGAGCAACCAATTTCAGTTCATTCATCTAACATATTAATAACAGATTTTAATTTAAGAAAATGTACGGTAAATCGTCAGTCATTTAAATACTAGTGTAAGTCGATGTTGGTCATTTTAAAATCACAATCGTGCAAAGTAGAAAAATTGTTTAAAAATTTGTCTGTTGACTATTTTATTAGCTTTTTTGAAATTGTTAATTGTTAATTTGTTTTTTTAATTGTTAATGTTAATTGTTGTTTGACTTTGTTAATCTTTAACAGTAAGAATCCTTTACATTCGGCAAGTTTATAATAAAATTCAATATTTTCTAAGAATTTAATTAAAAGAAAATGTGCTCTTAAATCATGGTTCGAATCTCTGAAATTGTTTTTCTTCATATTGAATACTTTATTAAACTATTTTTTTTTTAATTTCAAAACTCAAATGTTATTTTCAATTAGCTATTTACATACAAGAGTGATGAATTCGTAATTACCACTCGGATTCGAGTTCTTTTCACATTACAAAATTACTCAAAATGAATTTTTATCATTTTGTTCATAAAACAATAAAAAAAAGGTAAAACAAATTAAATTTCGAAATGTGTTATATATTTTAATTAAAAGCAATGGTTTTCCACAACCGCCAATAAAATAAGCAGTTGTCAAATTATAATTGCATATCTTTTTATACATTGTTCTTTGTCGAAACGGTGAATCATCAAATTAATTTAAATTCAAAGGGTTCCCCACTTCACAAATAACTAATATTTAGATCTTTTGCAAGATAATCAATATTAAAATACCTCTCTTTGAAAATAGTCTGGATTTGTGTAGTTACGTTTCCTCTGCAACGTATTAATGTACCGCTCCATACCTTTACGTTCTGCCTCTAAAGTTTCCTTCAGCTGATCGTTCTATTAACATAAACAAAAACGAAAGATTAACATACGCCAATCGGTAAAACACAAAAATCAAATCACCTCTCGTTCCAAATATTCTTTTTCGTGTTTCATTTTGGTCATGTGAGTAATAACTTCCTGACGTGCCAACTCTAGCCTCCTACGATCCACTTCAGATTCTTTTGCTTGTTCCTTCAACTGTAAATAATCGTTCACAAAACTATAGTATCGAGTTTCTCATTTCAACTTTCACCTACCAATCTGAGCGCCTCGTCCCTTTCTTTTTCGATTTGTAATTTTTGCAAGACAAATTTTTCTTTTTCGGCTTTTAACTGAAAAGCGAAAATTTAAGAAGACAAAAACATAGTTTTATTTAGTCACCTTATCGCATTGTTCTTCTAAAAAGACCACCCTTTCTAATTGAACAAAAACTTCATCTTCTTTCTCCTTCAATAGAGATTCGTTTGATTCTAGACGTTTTACTAAACGGTCTCTTTGTTGTACTAAATCATCTCTTTCCATCTAATAGAGAAATTAACTAATTACTAGGTATGTAACGTTGCAGAATAACAATCTTCAAACCTTATTTTTAAATCATTTAAATTAAATGTTACACTTGTTAATTTGACTCCTTAAATTCCAAATAGGTCAAGAACTATGCATTTGGGCAAATTTGATAACGAGATAATGTCATTAATTTTACTTTTGAAGCGAATGGAAATCAACGCCGACCTGACATAAATTATTCTGCAAAACTTGACCTATTATTTTGTTTATGGTTTACTCATGATCAAATTATGAATGCAGACAAAAATGTATTCCTTATTTGCAAAACAATTTAAATTTATTTTTGGCTTATCCGATAACAGTGTTTGCATACGCTTTAAAAATTTAATTTGCATAAGTCAACATCCTTTAAAAATTACCTTCACTTCGTGGTATTTTTCCTCCAAGTAATAAGCAATATTTCTGGCTTCTTCGTATTTCTGAGACAGATGTAAATATTTATCATAATGTTTTTTAAAAAGAACGAACCTGTAACATAAACATCTTACACTCTAGAAACCTCAAAGTTAATTTCAATAAACCTATAAAAATCATTTTCGGTGACGATATCTCTAATACTGTCTTCAGGATCGACCCTATCATACACTGGAACTCTTCGTCGATGCCTATGAGGCAGCGTCATAACATCCGGCTTATCTAAAAAATTATCTTCTGTGGGAGACATACAGCCCGTACTGTCTAACAAATTTTCTGAATGTCCGTGATAAATTTCATTAACAACTGGAATGTCGGATGTATTCTGTAGTACTAATTCGTCGCTTTTGCTAGACTTTAGATCATTATAAAAGTCTTCCGTGGTCCTAGTTGTTTTAGTAGTGCGATATGTGTCCAAAAACGATCTTGGAAATGTATCTCCACGAGACACTATCAATTCAGTCATGTTTTTGAACTTATGATATCATCACCTAAATACCATTTACTCGAGACCCACAAACACTATTTCGGCAACACACACGTTTATACGCACCATCACAACAACACATAAACACGAACAAGTGAAACTTATCATCGATATAAATAAATAAATTACATTAATTTACAACTCTTAACAAAATTGACATTTTTACTATGTAACACAACCACTTCAAGGTCGACTTTTCCTGCTGGCATCTTCCTCAAATCGACGGTTTCGACAAGGATACCTAGCATACGTAGATCTATTATTTACCTACTGTTTGAACTAACCTGTTCACCCCTCTCCAATTATGTTGAGAAGGTCATTTCTATAGTTAGTGATTTTAATTTTGCACTATAGTTTTACACCCTGTAAATTTTTTTTTATATAACAGCGGTATTCACAAGTTTTTACAATAAAAATTAAGATATTGTCAGCTGAATTTAAATACCAGGCATACGAAAGGCAATGTTTACAACTAAATACGGTTAATTTGTAAGTATAAAATTCGCTATTTTTTAAATTTTTTTAATGAATTGTTTCTTAAAAGTTATAGTTACTAAATATCTATAGATAATTTTAATACCGTTGCACTTAAAGCATATTAAGCAATCATAACAGTGTTGTAAAGTACTAAATAAACAGCAAATAAGCTAAATAAACATGTCTAGTTTGAATTTTAATTTTAGTGAAATTAGTTTTAAGAGTTTGGCGAAATCGATAAACAATTTTTGTGAACTACCCATGTGTCGCCAATTTATTTTAAAGAGAAGATGGTGTTCAAGTGTTTAAAAACTATTTTAAGCAATAAATTAAATTTAAATGTTTTTGTACAAATTCGCAAGGGTCATCATATGCGAGGCAAGCCACCAGAGACAGCTCGTTCCTTACAACAAAGATTTGCAGGTATATTGCAGTAATTGAAGTTCCAAACAATTTAATTTGAGGTTATGTCGCAGAATTGAATTACAAAGACCCTAAGCTTTACTATCGAGTTGATATCGGTTTACCGCACGCTAGTTATTCAAGAAGTGAGCAACTAAAGAAACGAATAGAAGTCGTAAACAAGAATCGTAAAAATCCGGAATTAGAGAAGTTATCACGAAACAAACAACGTAAGTTACTCTGTAGGTGTTCGATATCATCATAATTGTAACGTTTTAGTCGAGATCGATATGGAAATAATGAGAAAAGATTGGTTGGCAAGTGCTGGACAGTATCAAATTAAAGAAATAGCCGATCATTATGGCGTGTTCGAACATTTGTATGGCGATGCATATTTTGTTCCACGAATAGATTTATCAGTTTTGTATAATGTTTCGGAGGACAAACAAATGCCCGTATATTATGGGAATGTGGTGAAACCTGCACAGGCCACCAAAAAGCCTGAAGTGATTTTTGAAAGCGAAGATAAATCTTTGTGGACATTAATTTTAACTAATCCGGATGGGCATTTTACAGATCAAGAATCAGAATATCTACATTGGTTTGTGTGAGTAAATTAATTGTGGAATATGTTTAAAATTCTTATAATTAATTTCACAGAACAAATATTCCTGGGAATAATGTAGAAAAAGGTGAAACTATCGTTGACTATTTACAGCCTTTTCCACCAAAAGGTACTGGCTATCATAGGTTCATATTTGTGTTATATAAACAAGAGCAGAAAGTGGATTATTCACATTATAAAAAAACGGAACCTTGGTAAGTACATATAAATTGTGATATACGAAGAATTTAATAGCGTGTTTTAGTCTTAAATTGTCAGAGCGTACATTCAAAACTTTAGATTTTTATAGAAGCCAGCAGGAAATTTTGACTCCTGCAGGATTAGCATTTTATCAATGTGACTGGGATCAATCACTGACAGACTTTTACCATAAAATTCTCAGTAAGTTTATTACTCTCGAAGCAATTTTATGTTGAACCTGTTTATTTTAGAAATGAAGGAGCCAATTTATGAATACGACTTTCCAAAACCATACTTAAGACAGCAGGAATGGTTTCCAAAGAGAATGCCTTTTAACATTTACATGGATAAATATCGAAATCCAAAACAGATTAACAAAGAATTCTTAATGGACAAATTAAAGAATGTTCATCCGTTCAAGCCAACTACGCCACCTTTACCATATCCTAATGCTATTGCTTTTGATCTTGATGTACCTTCTTGGTTGAGGATAGAAAGGATGAAATCTAGATTGAAATGGGGAAGAATCAATGATATTGAATGAGGTTTTATTTAATTCTATTAATAAATATTATGTTGGATTATTTTTTTTCAGTTCTTATACCTTTATTTATTTTTTTAATTTCCATGACTAAAAATACGATCTGTTCCAAGGAGGACATTAAGTATTTTATGTGATGGATTAAAAGAACAAGGTAGTAGGGACCTCCAATGAGACCCTACTTTGACAAGACTTAAAACTACCAGTACACTTGTTAAAATTTATTTACGTCTAACAATAAGTCATTTGGTTTGAATCTTTTGAGGTTTGAGTTGGTGTATTTCGACCTTGTTGTTCAAAAGATTTCTTGCTAATATATTTTTCTAAAACAATAAATGTAATATTTCGATAATAAATATGCTTGCAGGCGCAATATCCAAGATTTGAACACTATAACATACTACCATTTCTGAATAAATGGTTTTAGCAGTTTTATAAGTATAGATGATTATTGCAGTTATATGTATTTATTTAGTATGGTATTCAAGTTTGGGTTGGGCCACTTGCCAAAATGTGTAACATGCTTAAAGGAGACCTCCCGATGTGTTTGGAGAAAAAAATATATGAACAATGTATTGTGAAACAACCGAACTCCCTATACTGATATTTTTCTCAAAAACGTGTTAGAATTTTTCAACGATCAACTCAAACCCATCTGGATTAGTGCAAGATTCCCGTACCATAGGTGCGTTACAATTTTTCCATGTGTTCATGGTAAAAGTTTTAAAAAGATTTTTTTTATACCTTTATAGCAATTGAAAATTTCGATAACTTTTATAGTCTTTATAAATTTTCACTTTTGTTATTTAAGAATTTCAAAAGAAACTTCAAAATATCTTTTACGATATTTAATTAGTTAGGTATATTAATTTTTAAAATTTTATTTTATCACAGATTACACTCGCACAATTTTCTAAATATTAATTAAATTATTTAGAGGAAGTCATATCATTTGAAAGTAACTAACTGTTGACATGCTGAAGTAATATCTGGATAAACATATTCAAAACCTTCAGCTTGAGTACGAACTGGCAACACTTTCTGTCCTTGAGTCATCATTTTAGCTCTTTCCGAATTAAAAACTAGATTCAGTAAAAGTTCTGGTATTGGTAACATAGCTGGTCTCCATAAAGCTGCTGCAAAGATCTGAAAGAAGTTAGATAAAGCATGATAATAGATTACTTTTTATATATGTCATCTTCAAAAGTAACATTAATTTATCAAAAATCTTACATTGGTAAATTCTTTATTTGTAATTATTTGAGGTGCAACGCCATTTAATATTCCTGCAAGTCCTTTTTTCTCCATAGCAAAAACAATTAGTCTGACAATGTCGTCGATATGAATCCAAGGTAGATATTGTTGCCCAGAACCGATAGGTCCACCTAATCCCAATGAAAAGGGTAGATAAATTTGCTTTATCATTCCTCCTTTTCTTCCCAATACCACACCACTTCGAATAGTTACTTGTCTACAATTTATATCAAGAGGTAGTTGGGCGGCTTTTTCCCATTCTAAACTTAATTTTGAAAAAAAATCAAACTCTTTCGCATGTGAATTTTCGGAATATTCTTTGTCTGGGCTAGGCTCGTAGATCCCAACGCCAGAAATGGTTACAAAAACTGAAGGTTTCGATTGTGCGTCAATGATAGCTTTTGATAAAGCGGCAGTGGTATTAATTCTCGAATTCCACACATTCTGTTTAAAGCCGGGAGTCCATCGTCGTGTCGGATCTAATACATTTTGGCCAGCAACATTTATAACGGCCGTAGTGCCGGTTGGTATTCCCATTTGTTGAAGTTCGTGCCATGTCATGCGTTTAGGTCCTGGCATCCGGGATATAACGGTGACATCGTAATTCTTGTTACGAAGAACGTTGCACAAATGCGAACCGATAAAACCGGTGCCACCGCCTGTTTACCATAAATTTCGTACTGACATTAGATTATTATTATACGATATTACAAACCTACAACAACGGCACCAGGTATCCCGTTCATCGATCAAAATCCAATAATCACCAATAACTTGTTTATTTATAAAATAATGTCAAAAATATTTTCACGTTAGAAATTCCAAAATTTAATTCGACCTACAATGCAAAGATGGCGCAATCAACAAAACAATTTTTAAAATGTTATCGATGTGTTAGTTTTATTACTATAATAATACACACTTGATTACTATTTACGCTCAACTCGCCTTCAATAAACGTTTCAGAATTCAACTACGTTGTTCTTAATGCACTACTGCAGTTCCACATCTTTCCTTGCACCCTCTAAAAGCAAACACAATTTTAAAATTCAATTTTATTTCCAACTTATTAATTCTACAAAATATTTGCAATTATAATTTCAAGCACCGATCAACAATTTATAAGAAAACAATGAAAGTATAAAATGTAACTATTATTTCATGCCACTATCCATAAGTTCAAGGTCGTTTTTAAATGTAATGTAAACACTTTCAAGTTGGAATTCCTAATGTTCTTCTAACTATTCGTTCGGCAATTTTATTAAATTCTTCTCTATTTTCTCGCCACATTTTGGCTGCGTCTACATTTGCACCACTTTCATCATTTGGTTCTATAGAAATTTTCAGTTACAACTAGTTGTACTATTAAAAATAAAACGATATAGTACCTGCTAACATACTAATAACCGATAGTAGTATTTTTTCTACACTTTGAACAGGAGACCACCGTTCGGCACTCGACTCATAACCCATCGGATCGTCACCCGGTGCATGTAAAATGGAAATGCACACCCTACCATCTGAATAAACTTCAAAAGAAAAATTAATTAAAAATACAAGAACAAATAATGTTACACTTACTATTTGGATGGAACATTTCACATGTAAATTGCATTTTTGGAGGGCTCAAGGGATAATCAGGTGGAAATATCAACTTTGCTGGAAAGACACCTCCTTCGAAACAAGTTCCCTCAGGACCACTACAATGACATTTTATTCATTTCCACTTGGCAGCTACCATCATAGCTTACCATTTTACCAAATTAAACGCACTTACGTTATCAATGCTTCCCATTCGAAGAAGTTTTCTTCATTTATGGGTCCCGCAATTATTCCTTCTGGCGGATTTAATGTCAGTTCTGAAATTTTTTCGATTAGCATAAAAACTAAAGGCGAAAATTGCTTACGTTTATATTCTGCCATGAGGCGTCGTAACGCAGAGCCAGCCATCCTTTTCTTTACTTTAAATTTTAACTCTCGATAATTTTGATAATAAAAAAAAGGACCGTAATCACGATAAACGGAATAATAAGATAAAATGTTAAAGTCCCTATTTATTTAGTTTAGTAACAATCAGCGGCGTACTGTAACTTAGCGCTGTAAAAAAATAAAAGATAATTTTAAGTATGGTATTTAATTATTTTATTTATTTTAACGGTATTTTGTTTAAAGATAGAAAGCTACATAATACTTAATATGATACAGGTATCTTAAAATAAGCAATATAACATAATACAGAAGCTATTCCGGTAGAAGTTAGAAGGCGTTCCAGAGTAGTTAGCCTTACACTCGACAAATTGCACCATATTTTTAAAAAATTCAACAATTCGTTTCTGTAGAAAAATATTTACAACATAATATTATAAACAAAAATAACGCAGATTAAAATTTAAAGTTTCGTTGGATTTTTCCAGAAATTTCAAAACATTTGCAATACCCTGTACACCTGGGATATTTGCCGCGTAGTTTGAAATTAGTTTGTCGAAAAAGTCATAATTTGTAAGATTTTAATAAATGGATTTATTAGTAAGAAAGAAAGTAATTTTTAATTGCAAATAAATTTCATATTATTTAAGAGTTAGACACACAATAATTATTGGTATCTAATTGATTTTGTTAGATCCTCACTTTTCATTGGAATTGACATTTTGTCTTATCAAAAATAGAACGTTGGAGCACTTAGAGAATGTTATTTGCTCTCTGTATTTTTCCGCTGTAAGTCGTATTGCGTTTATTGTTAGCTGAAAAGTTGTTACCTATAATTATCATGTCAAGATGTGAACAAGATCAGTTGTAGAAAATGCTTTTTACCATATTAGGTGTTGCTTTATTTTGTTACGGCATATTTTATGCCGTCTTATTGTGCTTTTTAGATTGTGATTTGCAGTTGGGCTTTTATGAAAAATTTGGAAAGTCGATAGGTAAGTTTTGGTTTTAGACTTTGAACGGTTCTTTTTTTTAACAATTAGTCAGAAGGTTAATATACTTTATTGAACAAATAACAACTGGTTTTGTTGCTAAGGGTGTTGGTGGCCAGATCCCTATGTAGTTTCCTATTTTATTTGTAATTTTCTAACCACATTTCATTTTTCAATTTTTGTGATTATCTACTTCCTAGTTGTGACGTTCTCGTTTACTGGAAAATTTAAAATGAGGGCACGAAATCACATCAATTAAATGACCTTTATTGATATTTATCCATACGATACACTTTTTTGCACATGCCCATATAAAATATAGATTACAGTTATAAATAACTGTTAAATGTAATTCGATAAGCAGTACTGATCCACTAAACTTGTATAAATATAAAAATACAGAATATATTATTCCTATTATTTTCTTCAGTTTTATGGCATATCAATGTTCCTTGGTAACATACTTGTTATTGTTAGCCATTACCTTTTCCATATATATATATATATATATCTATATCAACATGCACCTAGCTATAGCAAGAAACTTAACAACAAACATGCTTATGTAAAATATAATGGGTCAAAACTAATCAAAAATCTATCAGTATTTTCTTGAGATTGCTATTTTCATTCGGTCAAATGTAAGATTGCAGAACAATCTTGAGGGTCTCGAAGTAAAAATCAACCACTGATTTTCAAAATAGATAGCAAATCTAAAGAGTACCTACAATGTTGATTGGATTATTTTGTATAATATCAATTTAGTTATCAATAATAGCAATTTAATCCTTGATTTTTTTTTATTTCAATGGTTTCAATTTTCTCAATTAAAGTAATATATGCATATTCAAACTATAAGATAATTGATTTTTCAATGGATTAGCTTATAAACAATTGTTCGGACAATAGAGCGTTTTTAGGAACAATATAGTGACCAATTATTGAGAAAACTCCCAGAAGTAAGACTTTAACATCCCAAAAAGCCAGTTATTTATGGTGTGTTTTAAGAGCAACCATATATAGTGGGAAACTCAGCTAATTTCGTGATTTTAAGAACTATTTACATTATAACATACTTAAAATTAAAAGGAACAAAAGGAAATTTGTGTTCTGAAAAAGGTACAGTCTTCATCTGAATTGTTAATTGTATGTTGTAGTGATAAGCCGACTTTGATGCTATGTGAAGGTCGTATAAATTCGTGATAACCATAGTCTTAATAGAATACCATGATAATTCTGAGTTTATTGTGTATTTCAATGTAAGAATGTTTACAACAGATCAACTAGTTCTACAGCTTCTATTTGAATGTATCAAATATTTACTATTTCTGTTAAAAAATAATTAATATTTGACATACCTGAGCATATGTTTACCATGATATAGTAATTATAATGCAGTTCGACTTTCCACCTTGTTATAAAACATATGGAAGCTATCACGAAATGAGACTAGTGTAATTTTGAAAAAATCTTAGCACATAAACTTCTCAAAAACTGCTTGGTTTAAACCCGTGAATGTATTTTTTTCATGTTATTACAGAATTAGCCATGTTTTCTTTATACATATATGAATAAATTATAATATTTACTTTATATCGCACTTCAGTTAACAGAAATTTTTTAAACAATTACAACTCAAATAATACATACATTTAATAATTTTATTAAAAAGTATTTGTATGGATCTAATTATGCACATTTGACAGAGTGCTGTGTACAACATGTTGTACAATATCAAAATATACAATTTTATCTCATTCTTTTGAAAATTAAGTGCATTTTAGAATAATATATTATGTATATTTTCAAAAAGGAAAACAACATAAGTAGGTATCGGTATACTTATAATGTTTATATTGTTAACACAGTTTGTTATATTGTTAAGTTTGAAAATTAATAACTATCATCAAACTTATCCTCAAATCTGATTTGCTGATTATATGAAATAAATTCATCACGTACAATTATTTAAATAGGTATAAGTACCTATATAAGTATTTGTTTGAACGATCTGTTTAAAGTAGATAATTTGAAGTGATATAAAAGTGTATACCTACTTAAAAATCCATATATAACGAAACTTCTCAATAGTGGACACTTGCGGGATCAAAAACAAAAAGTTCATTATTAAGAACTGTCTGCTAATGAGATATACATTATACCTACACCATAAAACAATGTTGGAACTTTTAAAAGTGTCCGGTGTTTGGAGATATCCATTATAGATATAGGTAAATAAATCTGTTTATAGAAAATTATATAGATATAAATATGATTAAAAATATAATATTATTTTTATTTAAATTCCAGGTCGGCTGCAAGGTAAAGTGGTTTTTATAACTGGAGCGTCTAGTGGTATTGGAAAACACACAGCACTTGCTTTAGCCAAACATGGGGTAAAATTGGTTTTAGCAGCTAGAAGGCGTCCCGAATTAGAAGCGGTTAAGGCTCGGTGTATAGGTAATATATATTTTTTTGTAATTGAATCAAGTCCAAACCTTAAAAGGGAACATATACTTAGAAGAGTTTTATAAAGAATCAACAATAACCTAACGATGGCAATATCGATTATTTCTGTTTTTAAAACTACTGCACTACGTTTAATTTTTTGTTCATATTGTCATTACATTTGTTGCACTTAATATATATATTTTGAAAGTAAGGACATTATTTTTTCAGACATGTCTGGTACCAAATTAACAGACAACGATGTGCTCGTTTTACCAATGGATATGTTAAACGTTAAATCGCATCAAAAATATTTTGACACGGCTTTGCGTCACTTTGGTCATATTGATATTTTGTTTAATAACGCGGGACGGTCACAAAGAGCAGTTTGGGATAAAATTGATCTGTCGGTCGATAAGGAGGTGTTTGAATTAAATGTTTTTTCTGTTGTGAATCTTACAAGAATAGCTGTAAGCTATTTTCATGATAGGGGCGTTGGCCATGTTGCGGTGACTTCTAGCTTAGCAGGTGTCATGGGTGTTCCGTTATCAGCATCATATACAGCTTCTAAACATTGCATTCATGTATGTAGAGTAATTTATTATGGGAGAATGTTATATTCGTCAATTTTAGGGTTATTTCGACAGTTTAAGAATAGAAAAACTGGGAACAAATTCTTCATTGGCTGTATCCGTAATATGTCCTGGACCGATATTTACTGAATTTTTACAGGAATGTTTCACAGAAAAATCTGGCGAAGTAAAAGCTGTCACGTTTGATTTGATGTAATGAATAAAATGTAATTTAAATGTAGAAATATGGAATCAGTGCACAGAGTACCGATCGACGGATGACCGGAGAACGTTGTGGGCAACTGTGCGCTGTCACGTTGGCTAATAAATTAAACGAAACTTGGATGGGACTATTTCCGCTAATGTTATTTACTTATATTTTTGTATATTTTCCTGTAACTCGTGACATGTAAGTTATTGTTTAATTTAATGATTAAGTACATAGTTTTAAAAAGAATTGTCGTTTTAGATTTCTAAAAGTTATCGGACCACAGAAGTTATTCCGATTGCGAGATTCTAATGTTACTGAGGTAAAAGTTGTTTAATTTATAATTTAAGAAATTTTTATTTATGATTTTATTAAAAATGTTATTACATTTAGAAAAATTTTGGTTTTCATCAGATTTAAAGTAGCTTTTGCCTAAGAAGTCACATCAATAATATTACAATTGGCATGGTTTATTTGAAAGCATTTGGTAATAGTCTAATCTATTCTTTATCTTTCAGATTAAAAAGAAATGATTACTTTTAACTGCTTTGGTGATGGGATTTGATGCACTCACTGCTTTTAATATTTAATTTGGGATCTATTGGTAGTTTTGTAAAATTCTTAAATTTGATTTTTAGATAATTATTATCATTCTCAATAAATATTTTAGGTTCACTCATTTTATATAATAACCTATTTATGTAGTTTTTAGAATAAATTCTCTTTTCCTAAACTTATTTGATACTTTTTATCATTTATTCTTATCTGATGTTTTTTATACATTGTTATTCAAGAGTGGCTCTGCAAAAATCTATTATTTTCTTACTTGTTGGGACTGATCTACTTTAAGAGGTTATAACATTGCTCATAATTTGATAATTTGCATAACTGTTCCTCATGATACTAACATATAGTTTATTATTATTTGCTTATTCACAAATATAATGTTTTTCATACACTATTTTCACAAAAAAATATAATATTTATAAAGTGAGTTTATATAACATGTACCTATGTATATTACAACTATTAATAATATAATAGTATAATAATATAATAGTAAGTAGTAGGTAATAAATTTAAAAATATTGTTTATGTATTGTGTTTGTATTCGTATATTATGTTTGTTAAATTGTAATAAACTATATTCTTATAATAACAGTTAAAGATTTACCCATTTCATCTAGAAAGTTATATTCTATATTATTTCATACAAATATGATGCATAATAGAGAGACTTTAAAACCAATATATACCTACAAAGTAATTCGTACATTATAATAGTGAAAAATAACAATTAGAAATTTAAGTAAATGTTAAAGATGTATTTTATTTAATAAGTTACATTTCTTTTGAATTATCATGAACAATATACAATATATATACAAATCATAATATGTTATATGCTCCTTAGCATAAATATTGACTTGTATAAAATCTGAAACAAATGCCACTTAACCTAATTTTTAGTTATGTCATTTTATTTTGTTTGTATGTAGAACATGTTTATAAATAATTGAACGAGCGGAAAACGTAGAAATGTTATTATTAAAAAAACTTGGTAATGTTAGATATTTTCCTCGATATATATTTTTAAAACCTTTCTCATTAATCGGTAATCAGCAAGTGTTGCCTGAGGAATCTTGTAAGTATTATTACATACCTTAATTTATCTCTAAATTTAAATATTATTTAGGTAATATTTTGGAAAAGAAAGTGGAAAATTCAATACTAAGTCATCCTGATTTTTTTAATGTTCACGATTTATTCACTGTGAAAGATTTATACAATGCAAGAGTACATTATGGTCACAAGAAAGGATCACTGAACGAACGGATGTTACCGTACATTTACGGCGTACGTTTAGATCACATCATATTTGATTTAGATATAACTGCAGAATATCTAAGAACAGCATTAAATTTTGCAGCACACGTTGCATTCAGAGATGGAATAATTTTATTTTTCTTGAGAGGTGCACAAAATTCGCACATCGTTCAAAAGACTGCAATCGAATGTGCAGAATTTGCTCATACCAAATTTTGGCGTGGAGGAATTTTCACAAATGCGGACAAACAATTTAGTGCAGTTACTCGTTTGCCAGATTTATGCATTTTTTTAAATACATTAAATAATGTTTTAATACAACATACAGCGGTACGCGATTCTGCTAAGATGGGCATTGCTACAATCGGTGTAATCGACTCAAATTGTGATCCCAATCTCATCACGTATCCAATTCCTGGAAATGACGATTCGCCCTCGGCAATAGAGCTTTATTGTAAATTATTTAAAGTAGCTATTCTTAGAGGGAAAGAAAAACGAAAACAATTACAAGGCGCGTAGTTTTTCTTATGTAAGATTTAATTAAATAGAGTTACTTTTAAAAAATGGTTATTTTTTATTCACACAATTATACTTGAAAATTAAAATGTTAAATATTACCGCCTTTTAAAAAAGCTATTTTTAAATTTTTTAGTTTGTGGAAACATGTAGGTCGATTAATGTCTGTTCAAAAATTATTATTCTTTATATCTATGTTGAATGCATAAATTCATGAATACTTTATAATCGTCAATAATTAATTAATTGTATTAATAATCGCAATTAACCTTCACATAATTGTTTTACCTTACCAAAATGCAAACAAACATTGAAACTAAGTACAGGCAGTTCTCGATTTATAAAGGAGTTTGTTAGTTATACATGAAAACACTTAGATATACACTTTTTGTGTATATATGATGACTATTGTGATTATATGGTAACGGTCATTTTTACATATGAAAGGCACTTGACGGAAAAGCACATAGTTGTCATTTCTTGTTTTGTTATACTCAAAGAACAAGTTTTCAAGTAGATGCAGATCTGTTCTAAACACTTCAGCTTGCTCAACATTTTTTGAGATTTCGAGAAAATTTTAAATTGCTCAAAGAATGTAAAATTTGTCATTTCTTGCTTTGTTATAGTCAAAAAACAAGTTTTCTATTAGTTTTGGATTCGTTTAAAACAAATCAGGTGTGGTCAAAATTTTGCCAAATTCATGGACTATAGTACACCTTTTTTTTGAGATTTTACAAAAATTTTAAATTGATTTAAATGTGTGCATTCTGTAATTTTTCGACTTAATATACTTAAAAACGACTGTTCCTGACCCGTTTTAAACGAATCAAGTTTGGTCAAAATTTTGCCAAAACCACGGACTATAGCACATATTTTTTTCAAGATTTTATGAAAATTTTAAATAGATTTAAATATGTGCAGATTGTCATTTCTCGTCTTATTATACTAAAAAATGAGCTTTCTAATAGTTCAGCTCGTGAGTTAATTGTTTCTGGTAATGTTTCAATTTTCTCTGAACAGATTATAATTTAGCCTCTTTTTTAAGATTTCTCGATAATTGTAACTCGTTAGAGAGACATGTATTTTGTTTCATGCTTTGTTTTAGCCGCAAATCGGCGTTTCTAGTAGTAAAAGGTTCAAAGTAGAAGTTTCATGTCGGGTCAAATTTGTATTTTTTTCGCGATTTTACAAAAATTTTAAGTTGTTTAAAGGCGCGTAGTTTTTATGTTTAGCTGTATCAGTAATATCAATATTTTAACATATATTATTGTTGAATTTGATTAACAAATTATTTTACACTAACAAACAAAGTATTTTATAAACTTTTAAATGTTAATTGAAATGAGTTGCAATAACAGTATTACAAAATACTGACAGTAATTGTTTTTAGAAAATATTAAATTCACCGACATAATTCCAGTCTGATAGGTACATCAGTTTTAACATAAATCCTGACATGCAATTTTGAAACATTTCGAGACTATACTGTATTTTTTGTCGTTTATATAATATGTTGTAAGAAAATGAAGTCTAAATATAACCTAACAAGTATTTCAAAAATGTTGGCAACAATTTAATTATATTTACAATTTTAGAAGATTAAAGATGATACAATAGAAAATTATAATACATTTTAAAATAATTTGTATCGATATATAAATAACTATTATTTTCAAGTTCAATATCAACAAATACTCTAAGAATTATATTATGTAATGTAACAGTAAATTGCACTCAATAGTCAAAATAATTATAATGAAATTGAAGATAAAATAGTTAAAAATACATTTTCACTAAAAATTACAACACAAAATATTTATGCATGTTAAGGGTAAAATTAAACTCATCGATTTGTTTAAAATTAAAATACTAATGGGATAACGCATAATGTTCCTCTAAATCTGCTGATGGATCCTTTTTTAGTTTATTTGGATTTTTATCTACACCTAAATCTGCTTTTGCAGCCATTGCACCTTTAATGATGGCATCTGCGTGAAATTTATTAAGATCTTTAGTATACAATGGACAGCTAAAACATAAACGATAATAAAATTAATAGAATTTTTTTTTTATATTTCTACCGAAATCCGTTTCGATCGAAATGAGTATAATCCTTAACGGGTTTCATACATACATAACACATTTCTGCTCCACAGGAACAAGTCATTTTATTACATCCCGATTCTTTAATGAATACCTTGTTGCATTTCCAACATTTTCTGCAATCGATTTATTATTTAAAGGTTAATTTAATAGGTTGATTTATTAAATAATTACCGAAGAAGGGCTTCAGTCATCTTATTTTCGATATAGGTTCTCATTCGCACGTCCTCGTCATACTCAATTTCACTACATCGCAAGGGTATGTGTGATACATGTCTACATTCTCGACAAGATTCTTTTTTGCAATCCACATTAAGACATTGAAAAATTTTGCTGTCTGGTGGTGGTATTGTAGCAAAATCACAAAATGGACACGTTTCTAATCCGTCTATGTTGGCTCTTTTTATTTCTTCCATTTGTTTTCGCTGGGCCATACGAGAGAATACAACCGAATCTAATACCATCTATAATATTGACTATTTTAAATGGGAACTGAACAATTACTGTAACTCACCTGTAAAGTTGGAATACTGAATTCAGAACCACAGTCGGCAAGACAGGGAAAATCTAATTTACCTTCTCCAATCACAGTCTCAGCACCATTTTTAACACAGTCTTTACAAAATATACAAGCATTTTTGCAAAAATAACACTCTTCTGGTATAAGTTCTTCATCGAAACAACAACTACATGTCTGTAATAAGCCGTTTGTTTTGGCTTCTTCTTTTAAACGTTTGTAATTACTGTTATATTCCTTGATGATTTTTTTCATAGTTTTTCTATTCTTTAAATAAGAGATCTCTTGTAACAATGGAATGTTTGTCGGTGTAGTTTCGCAAATGCTAACCTTCCTAGGTTTAATTACGGCTTTGGTCATTGTGTCTAGTTTAGAACAAATTTTAATAAGATTTTTCGAAAACATTTTAAACACTCTGTCTATATCTCTTTTTCTCAAGTGAGAGTAATGATTGTAAAGAAAGCACAACGCATATAATTCTTCTTCTTTATCTTTTTTCTCGTCAAGAAGATTGCTGGACGCAAGGGAGAGCTTACGTTTGGGATTTGAAAAATGCTTTTCGGGATCCGGGAATATTTTCAGAAATTCCTCGATATTAAAATTGATCGTGTAACGATTTATTTCATCAGTTTCTTTTTTGGTTCTGAAAAATAAGTAAAATGTGATTTAAATTGCCATGAGAAAAATTAATTACTCTTACGCCATATCCACCTAGTAAGCGTGTAAATAAGAACACTTATTAAAATAAACACACTTGTCACTAATTTTGTATGTCGATATAAGAATAAAATTAATTTACTCAACATTCATACGTACTTATATAATTGTGATTTGTATAAAAGCTAATAAGATATGGTAATATTAGCCTGTAAATTATGTTTTTTGACAATCGTAATTGCACTTGTTATTATTAACAAATACATCCAATTATATACATACACAATATTTGTCATTTTAAAACTTATGGTACATTTCATGGACGTTACTTAAAGTTTAAAAATAGCTAAGATAACGGGGAATTAAATTATTAAAACTCAAATACCTACTTTATATAATCATCGATAGTAGGGTAATCGTTATTTTCAATAGCGTCTTCGACAAATTTCTTTAGAGCTGAAGGACTTGCGTAAGCCAAGCTGTCGGCCTGTTTTTGCAAATATAAAGGGTCTGCTTTAGGTAACATTTCTTGTAACTGTTTAAAAATATTCTTAGAACTAATTTCTCTTCTCGGATAATCTACTGCAATTAAATAAAGTAATTATATCGAAGAAATAAAGCAGTTGATTGGGTTCCTTACCTTCTGTCATCGTATCGATGAGTGCATCGATGGTGTAATTCCTTCTAGCATATTCATGGCACAAAGTTTTCACATATTTAGGACAAGCATCCGGAAAAATATTTAACACCATTTCAAAAAACACAGGATCATTACTATCACTTACACTACGACTAACACCTGCAGCTTCGTCAAGTAAATTCTCTTCATCATCGTTTGTTTCATCCCATTCATCTTTATTACCACAAGACTTATCGTCATTTTTCATTTCCATTAATATATCGATTATATTTTCTAATTGATAATCATCATTTTCATGGGGAGTTTCCCTTTTAACCATTTGAATGACTTCTTGTATTTTTGCAGCAGATTTATTTGGAAAAATTTCTCTAAGATAATTGGTGTGCTGAAACTGAGATGAAGTATCCATCTTGAGAGTGAAGATTTTAAAATCCCAATCCTCATGAAATACATAAAACTGTAAATAAGTTTTAATTAAAAAAAAATCACAGAAATGAATATTAAAAAAAATGAATTGGACGTAAATAATAGGTACTATAAAATAGCATTACGGGTACATTACCTATTAACGAAAGTTTGGATTACAGTTAACAAAGAGAAACCTGATAACAAAATCATTATCTTGACAGCTAATAGTGCATATTATAAGTGTATTTTGTAGAATTTCAAGATAACACTTTCTAAAATTAATTCGATTTAACAATTAATGAAAAAAAAACCAATGCCTAAAGATTATTTATCAATATTAAATTTATTTTAAATCACAAAAAGTATACACGAGCCGGTTTTATTTTTAACGTTCATTTAAAAATAATTATACAGTAATCCACTTGTATGTGAACTTACTGATAAATAACGTTATAATTACAATTTCACTTAACTTCTTGGATAAAATTTAATATCAAAATCACAGTAAAATACCAACACCACTAAAGGAATGTCGCTTACCTTGTTATTTACTTTCAACAGATACCAACATTACCAATCTGAATATATATAGGAAATACCAGAAATAATTACTTTAATTTTCAAAAATAAATTTTTACAATAAATATATTTATGAACAATGTCTACTACTATATTAAATACTAAACATTTGTGTATATTATAATAAAATTACTCTGTTATTTATCTTTAAAATAAAAATCTTGCAGTCCTACCAACCTTAACCTTTTGTCACTAAACAGAAAAATTTTCTTGGCGGCAATTCAAATTTTATCCATTTCAATTGAATATGTATTTAGATTATCTAACAAAGGCTTTAATAAATTGTCTTTACACGAGTGGATATTCTTAATAAACCGTTAGCAACTGTCATGTAAATAGGAAACGAATATTAAAAAAAAAAGAAAACCAAATTTATGTAATCGAAACCACAGGGAATTTGAAAATATGCCATTAATATTATATATTTTAGTTATACGTTTCCTATTATATCTTTATTTCGTCCATTAAGTTCTGTAATGTTAATACTTGATTCTTAAATTTCATGTAGTTACCATTACATGTTAACATGTTTTTAAAAATTATACTGTTAATGGAAAAAACAAATTAAAAAATGACGCAACAGTTGTAAATTTGTAGGTTTCCTGTTTAAATTAAATATACATACAACCAAAGAGATACAATAGTAATACGAACAAATCATCTGAATAGTTAAAAAATAATATTAACAAAATGTAGGTACTCAAATCTTTTTACAAGTACAGTGGAACCTCGATAAGATGAATATCTCCATTATTCAAACTCACTGTGAATTATGTACTAACAAAATTACTCGAGCAAATATACCTATCTTACTCGAAGTTCTTTTCTTGTCCCTTTAGATTTGAGTTATCAAGGTTTGACTGTAATTTAAAATATTATAAAAGAAATTGTTCACGTCATAATACAGAAGCTGTAGTTTTTTTTTCATTTAAATAACTAAAACATTCACGAGATGATTTTGAATACAAAAAAATTAAATATCATTAACTAGTTTATTGAGGTCCTGTTACAACTAAATACGGTCAACGTTAACAGAATGTTAATTTTAAAATCCCAAAAACCTAAGATATGGAAAGGCACAATACATTAAAACATAGTCTAAAATTGCAGTTCACAATAATTATACATGAGAGAGCCCTGCAATTCCCCAAACTGACAATGACGCTATATAAAATTTGAATGAGCACAAAATGTGCACATTATGTAGTTATTAACTAAACGTTGCAACCTGTCGACGGTAATTTCTCTAAATATGTCGAATGCCCCCAAATACATATTATCTGGGAGTCGAGCTCATTTTACTACAACTAAGATTTCGAGTAGTGATTTGGTAGCAACTAAAAGTGTCGAGGTGAATCAAGTAATATAATAGGACATTAGAAGCCGTGGACCTTTAACTGGTCTGGCTTTGCCAGGCCCGCTTTTGTGAGCCACTGACAAATGTTTTCGCGTTGATCTCCCTGTAACTGCAACACTTCTCCGTATTCCGGATGTTCGATCACTGTTCCATTGCAGGCGAATTCCTATAAAATGAAAATGATCGTTCTTCAAGTCGTGACCTATTTTACCTGGCGACGTTGCCTACCTTTTTACATGCTCGCACAATTTTTTTTAGGTCATAATCCGACGACAGGCCTTGAACAGTAGTTAAAGTCTTACGACCATTTCTCTGTTGAATTCTTATATGAACGAGTCCGTCTTGAACATCGTCGTCTGCACCCTTGTTTGCATCAGCAAAGGGGTCTGAAAATGCAACATGACCAAAATAAACATTTTATCTGATGTCAAGTATTTTTAGAAGCAACGCGTCGTTGTTTACTCACGAACGTTTACATTATGCAATCGAATTATCTTAAGGGCGGGTAATGATAAGCGAAATTGACAACAAACGCCATTTTCTTTAGCGAGCGAAAGATACCTAGTTAAAATATCGAAATGCTTACCAAATGTCTGAAGGTTCTGGATGGACATACGATACTCAAAATATATACGTAGAAAAAAAATAACTGCAAACGGCACAGAACCTACCAACAAAAGGATGATCACAGATGTCTTATTAGAACCTTATAAGACCTTTCTTGCAAATAACGTGATGAATCAGAAATCCGGTATGACGTTCGTTTGAGCGTGCGCAAAGGGAAGTTGTTTGACTGCAATTTATGGTGCTGTTTTTGTAAAAGGAAATAACGAAGATTTTCCTATTTTTTTTTGTTATAACAATCCCGAAACTAGTACAAATATTTTAATTGATTAAAATTATCACTATGAAATTTGTTAATAAAAGACTATCAATAAACAAATGGTTGCGTTCAATTAACTGCTGGCTATCCTAGAATTATTAAAAAAAAAACAAATAAAATTGAAATATTAATACATTATAATGAACATATTTGCGTACTTTAACTTGTGCTAGTAGACTTGGTGTTTACGTTTATGAAATTTGTTTTAAAATGATTCTTTTAATGTATTTCCAGAAAATGGTAGCGTTCAATAAATCGAACAGGAATGTTAAAATTGAGGACAATTATAGGAAATTCGAACGACGTTATACTGTAGATAGATAAAAATGATGGCCATACTAAAGCCAATTAAATATTATTTCTATAGGTACTTTTATTAATGTAGGCGTTTGCCGTTTATTAATCGATTGACCTAAAAAAAAGTGACACTTTGGTACTGCTGGTATTGTGACCTTGATTCTGGCAAACTCTCCGCCTACTGACAACAGAAAATTTCTTATCTGTAAGTAGAAATAATAATGGCAATTATTAATATTAATGTTTTTAATCCCGATTATACGATAATAAGTAATAGCTACATGATAATCTATTGTTCTTAGATAACGGGAAGAGAGGTTCAAACAAAGTATATTGAACGATTTTGCAGATCGTATCATTTTTATTTTTAAATAACATAAATTAATTTTGTAATTTTAGTCGTATTCATAATATAACATGGACAGCTTTTCGTCCTATCATAACAATGGGCAGGTTAGGGAACAGGACTTTCAAAAGCTCGCTCAAACAATTGAATGTAGTATTCAGAAAATTTCACAAAATGGTACGTAGAAATATTCATTAGTAGAGACGTAAACTGATAAATTACTTATAGTATCGTCTATGCAACGTATGATAAATCAAATTGGTACTCATCAAGATTCGCGTGACTTACGGAAACAATTGTAAGTTGACCAATACAGCCAAGATAAATTTTATTAAATATGTTGAATACAGACATTCCATCCAACATTATACACAACAACTGGTGAAAGATACGAATGGCTACATTAAAGATCTCACAACCATCCCTGCAGCGCCCGTACTTTCAGAACAGAGGCAAAGAAAAATGCAGAAGGAACGGTTGCAGGATGAATTTACCTCGACACTAAACGTGTTTCAATCTGCACAACGCAATGCCGCTCAGAAGGAAAAGGAACAAGTAAATAAGGCCAAAGTACAAGCTTATGGGGATACTTTTTCAGGTAATGTATCGAGTATATCGCGTTATATTATTTTAATGTGGCTTGGTAGGAGTTTTTAAGAAAGATCAACAACTGATCGAATTACAAGATAATTACGGAAGTAAACAGCAACAAACACAGATGCAAGACGAGGAAGATTTACAAGCACTTCAAGAACAGGAACAAGCAATCAGACAGTTGGAGGTAATGCATCTAAAGTTTTAAGTGTAACGATCTATATATCGCAAGTTATTCACAGAACGACATCAGCGATGTTAATCAAATCTTTAAAGAATTAGGTGCCATGGTGCACGAGCAGAGCGAGATCGTGGATAGCATAGAAGCGAGCGTCGAGAGAACCGAAAATTATGTTTCACAGGGATCGCATCAACTTCGCGAAGCGAACACCTACAAAAATAAAATAAGGAAGAAGAAAGTTATTTTATCAATTATAGCGGCTATCGTTTTAACTGTGATTATTGTTATAATTGTGTGGCAATCGTCGTAGTTAACTAAATTAACAAAGATGGAAGTGACGTCAATCTTAAATAATCCACTCTTCGATCGACTGAACATTTAACTTCAGTATAACATTATTTACATATGTTAGTATTTTAGTTGCACATTTTATTAACTTTTGGTGGATATTTTAATCTCGTCTGCTTGTGTACTTGTATATTATATTATAGAAAGTTTATGATTTTTTCCCTAATAATTGAGATTATATTATTTATATAGGTATATCTAATAGAATAAATGTTAGCGTTTAATGAAACATTTTTAATATATAGTTTATATAAATTATAACTTAGTGGTTAGTTACAAAAGTTATCTTGCTATCTTTTTTTAAAACTATATATAATGGTTCAATCAAATAGATATTGAAAAATGAAAAGCTATTAATATATTGAGTTTTGTTTACCTGTTTCCATTCACTATTATCAATATTATTTAAAAAATATGAATGATATTGCGTTTTGTTATCAATCCCTTATGTTGGTAAATACCTATATATAATTATAATTTGTTTTAGAATGTTTTCTTATCAGTATGTTATAAAAATTGTAATAAGTATTGTAGCGAATATTTAACAATCTTTATATAATTATAATTTATCTATTTAAATTAATAAAAAGTTATGTTGGAGGAATTTATAATTTTCAACAGTATGTACAACAAAAAGAAGAAATTCTTTAAATAACACCACAAAAAAATTTATCTGCGTATATGTACTTAAATATCATTCTATACAAATCGGAAATACAAGGAACTTTTAAACTTTTGTAAATTATCAAAATCATAGGGGCAATTTATCCACATCAAGATTATGTGGTTTGTTAAATATTACACAAATCAAGTTTAGACACTTTTGAGTATAACAGGAACAATATAATTTGGTGTTTCATAGATTCATGGTTATTTACCATGAGTATTGCAAGCTTATTATTGTGCTATTTTTAAAAAAGAATTACGGTTTTGTTGTCCTGTTATTTGATTTAGAAATTGTATTTACATCTATAGCCTACTAATGCACTTTCGACTAAAAAATAACTCAAATAATATAAATATATCAGTCCCAACATTTCAGTTCTAAATTATAGTTCGTTCATGATTGGTATGTCAAAAGTAAGTTGTATATATTGATATTGCTTAAATACATATTATCTCGCTAGTTTTAAATAAATAAAGATATTTGCATTAAATAAAACAGATATCAAGAAAAACTCACTTTCAACTTAACATTCGCAAATGAACCATATATGTTAAAAAAAACCATAACACAATGTATTACAAAAATATTTCCAGTAATTAATATAAAAATATACATATCCAGTTATGTCAATCCATCTGCTATACTTTGAACTTCACTAATACACTTCTTGATCTTATCCATATACTCTGGAAAACCATTTTGTAAATATACACATGTAGAAAAACTGATGGCGACTAAATCGTTCACTTCATTAATACTACAGTCACCTACAAATAATATTACATTAGAATATTTCAAGGTAGCATACTTATATCAACACTGGTATAATAACTATACAAGGTAGGATCTCCGAGTGTTCTAAACACGTTCAACTCCATGCAGTGACGTTAATGGCGAGTAGTAGCACTAAAAAAACTTACAAACCATCATCAACAAAGGTGTTAAAGAAGACAGAAATAGTATGTTATTTATTATTCCTATTCCTGGCTCCGTGGTTTCATTAGATGCCGAAAAACTATTTAACTAAATACAATTTCTGAAAACTAGGTATGGGCACCTTTTAAATAAAAATTTGAAAATCATAATGGCCGAAAATATAAGTGGCATATATGTGTGGAAATGTGCAGAGGCGATTTTCCGTAATTCTTTCACAATTGTTACGGTTGACAATTACTGCAAGGAGATAAAACTGTTCGTTAAAACGAATGGTAAAAACTATGTCGAGGTCCTAAAGTCCTAAACATTCTATAGGCGTCTCCCTGAAGTAGTGCCTAAGGCGGTACCAGGAGAGAGGTAGAGTGGTACTCCACGACCCTATCACGAGGAGGAGTTTAGTTGGTAGGCAGGCCGGATAGAATCGCTGGCCTGAATCTGACACTTCCCCTGGTGACCACAGGGGTATCTGCGAAAATTCCCCTCTTCCAGAAAAAAAAATGTAGCACGTGGCAATACATGTAGAAATTTAAAAGTCTACTTTAGACTCATGTATATGATGAGGCATAAAAACAATTTTAACGTCAAAACTATGTTTTATTATACTTGCGAATGTGCCATCCGGTATTCGGAAAATGTCTGACAGTCTTATTCGCCCTCCGATGACGTCAAACAATATGCACAGAGCCGCCACCAGATCTTACCTTTAGTAGTTATTATACCATGTATATCTACTATTTATACTTGTATCCTGATGGTCTTGTAAGAGAGTTTTAAAATTGTTTACGGTATGCTGGAATTGCTTTTGTAAGTTACAGGAAAAAACAGGTTTCCAAAATCTTTGAAATAGATTTAAACACTCTATTAACGACCAAGGGGATGCTGTGATATGCATTCCAGATAGAGCCTTTCCATAATGTTTATTAAGTTCCGTGGATATTATTAAATTAAAGAGAATATCCATTTGAGTTTTGATAAGGCGAATTTCTTTATATTTCGATTTAATTAAATTATTATCTTGGTAGGAAGATTTATGCATGTCCAATACTTGTAAAACTTCTTTGTGATTATAAGTAGTTATTCCGTGAATAAGAGCCTTGTTTTGTAAATTAACATCGTTGGTCAGTAATATCTGCAATTATTAAAATTTTAATAACAAAAACGTAAATGCGGAGATTTACCAGTTGATTATGGGATTTCATCATTTGTAAACAACAATGTAAGATGCCGTCATCTGGATTTTTACTTGAAAATTGTTCTATCGCATCTTTTACTTGCTGTCCTGTTTAAATAAATTAATAATAAGAAAATTGATATCTATATAGAGTTCTGAGACTATAATTATATCTATAACTATCTATTCGGTATAGTGCATCTTGGATGACTTTGTATAGAAAAGATAATTATTATTTAAACCCTAAAATTATTATCTTTTATAAATAAATATAATAGAAATTAATATATTTTTTATTATTATAATTCTATACTACCTTTCTAGTCATGAAACTAATATTAATAGAAAGATTTCATAATATGACCAAGGAAGTCATTTTTATTGTCACATTATTATGTGAAGAGAGCCTCAAAATCTGTGCAATTCCTAGTACATATCTGTACTATTTCTCAAAGAAATGATGCATTCGGAATGAATTTTTCCATCCCCAATAATTGAACAAGACTATATTATGAATGACAACAAATTCTTGATGAAACATTCAAGACATCCGTAATTATATTACAAAGATTGGATCAAAATATGAACATAAGATCAAAACTAATTTTCACCTTCAACTTCGTTCTACATTCAATTTGATAGTTTATCATCAACAATGTTTAACACAATTCAAGAATTATACTTTAGTGAGGCTCACAATTTTAATTAATTTTCTTTTATTTTTAGAAACTGTTTTTCAGAATATTTTCTTTTTTTTTTAATTGAATAATCTTAGAATTTATGTAACTTATAACTTATATTTATGTATTTAGACACAAAATAGCTACCTTTAAATTTTCTGTTTTGTACGTGTAACTGTTTGTTTATATATTTTATTGCTGTCTTGGCAGCATCTTTTAATCTAGAATCACTTTTATTTTCCTTCATATAATCCAGTTCTTCGATCACCATCCATGGAACGTAAATTATAGGACCTAAAATTATCGTTTTCTTGCTATATCATGAGACTTTAAATAACATTAATTACCATTAAATTGTATATTTAGGATATTTTTAATAATGTGTAAGTAGGATAAGAAAATATTTGTGTCAACGACAATATAAGTTTCGTTTAAAATTTTCTCGTCAAATGAATTTCTTACATTATTAGATGTACTCGCTTGTATAGTCATTTGTGGATTAATTCCCTGTCTGGATGTAATTTTTCTTGTTTCTTGTACCTAAAATTTTAATTAACTTAAATAACAAATACTTTTTGGCTGTATTTCTAACAAAAAACTTTCTAACAAAAAAGTTTAGAATTTAAAAATCATGCTATGAACTAAGTACAGTAGAAACTCGATTATCCGTCAGGACCTGCTGAACAGGCTAGTACATAAATCTTAGAAACTACGAAGTTTAAATTTTTTTATACAGTATGTACTTACATATTAACTAATTACTGCATGTAACTTTAATAGATATAATTAAGGGGTAATTCTCGTTGGAAGTCTTGTGTACATAATATTGAAAGTCTTTAAAAGTCCCTGGAAGTCTTTGAAAGACTCTGGAAATCCTTGAAAATCCCTGAAAGTCTTTGGAAGTCCCTGGAAGTCTTTAGTCATTGGAAGTCTTGTGTATATAATTTTTTTGGAGGTTTACCCCTCGGATATAATGTACCATTCCATGTAAACCTACATTCATTAACTAATATGTACACATCTATACATACACTATATAAATTTAAATCTCAATGGAATAAAGCTATTGCATTGTTTTTTCATAATAATTATAGGTTGAGAAGGTGTACTATTATCCGTCATGGCCTCGGTGATAAGCCTGACGAATAATAAAATTCCTACTGTACGTATTAAAAAAACAAAAAGATTATTTGAATCTCTATTTCAATTATTCGTTTGAAAATAAAAGCTAGAAATATTAAATTGCATCATACCAAGCATAATAAGGTGAAAATTCTGTTTATTAAATGTTAATCAATTTGCGGCTCTTCATATTGCTCTCATCTTACGCTATTAACGTGTTAATTTCTACTATTTAAATTTTTTTAATAATACCTCGAAGAGCACTTCCTCATCACCTAATGAACACCATTCCATTGCACAATCATCTACACTTGAATTGAATTTATATTTTGACGATGTTGTAGGCTCTGCGATATCACATTTTGATCTTGCAGTTTCACTAGAACTATTTGAAAGAGTTTTTGATAATATATTTTTACTAAAGTGTCCACGAGATGCCGATTTATCTGTTCTATTCAAAGTATTAGCCTCTAAATTGGCACGTAATTTTTTCAATCGATCATTGGCCGAATAGTGTTTAAGCTGTTGATTATCTGTCCTACCCGAACACTCTTGTTTAGCATTTTGGATGGGAACAGTCTTATTCGCAGCTTTATAAGTTTGTTTATTTGCACAAAACTTTTTCCCCGCAGAAACTTCTTCATTATCGTGCTTTCGTTTTCTTGAATGCAAATTCACATGGCTATCGTAACTCATTATATAATAACAGTAGTTAAACGTATAATTTTGATGAATAATTATTTATATTTTTTTTTACATTTTTAAATAAATAAATACCTGAAAAATAGCCAAAAATAAAGGGTATTTTATTTTTTTTTAATGTCACTGGCAGCTAAGCAACTATAGCTTATCCAAACCTATGTGATATTTACGTCATTAACAAAAAGTTACTAGATTGTTTATTTATAATTCGGTTTAGTTTGAAAAGTGACATATTCTATAGATAATTTACTTGCACACATATTAGATGGAATGAAGAAAGACTACAATTTATTAGAACTGTCGAAATACAAGGTACGAGTGACAGCACTGTATGTAACGTCATCATCTAGTAACCTTGTATTGATGTTACGTCATCAGTTTGGATGTTATACTATAATATACAGTGTGATGTAAATATAACTTATATTATTTTATTTTTAATTATGTTTATTTTAATAGTTATAGCTTATCCAAACCTATATGACAAAAACAAAAAGTCATCAACAAAAAGTTGCTAGATTGTTTATTTGTAATTCGGTTTAAAGTTTGGAAAGTGACATATTCCATAGATGATTTACCTGCGCACATGATGGTATAAAGAAAAACTACAATTTATTAGAACTGTCTAAATACGAGCGACGAGGTGACGTGTAAAACGTCATCATCTAGTAACCTTATATTGATGACGTGCCATCATATAGGTTTGGATAAGCTATACCTATCATATGTTCTGTCCAAAGCTATTTGAGGTGCACGTCATCAATCAAAAGTTACTAGATGCTGACGTCAGGCACAGTGGTGTCAGATTATTTCAACGCTATCTTAGTAAACAAAAGATATAACCTCGAATTTTCACATTCGTAAACAATGTTAAAGTTTCGATACAAATTATTAGGCAATGCGTTACTACAAATTGTAGCTGTTGCTGGGTTAACTGTAGTTTGATTTTAATTAAGTTCATAGTGTGGATTTCCCGATATGTTACTTGCACAGGTTGCTTACATGCCAAAGAAAGATTAATACAATTCATTAGAACAAGGTACGTAGGTCCTAATCATTGTAAAACGTTATATAATAATCGAATTGATGTTTAGATAGACGAGTTACTTTCTGGGGGGTCGTCTTATATTCATGCAATTATAGTGGAACCTCAATCGTCACCTTTGATAAAGCAGAACATGTAAATATCAATATTATTGATAATAATTGACACTTTTATGACTAACTCTAATGTGTGCTTCTCCTACCGACATACACTGCAATGCATTTTGTTTCAGGGCGAACATATGTAGAGGTTAAAGCCACTGGGTCTTCACCTGTTAAAAATTGAAATCTTGCAACACATAGAAAGTTCGTGAACGTATAGTAAATCAATGTTACCACAAAATTAAGACACCTCATTCGGTAGTAATTAACTAGTTGTTACTAATTACTTGATTTGAGAACGTTTATTATATGCATGTTTTTCTGACGAAGTGGTACCATGCATTTCCAGGATCAATTTGTCCAACATATGTACACAGGAAGCTCACATTTATAGTATAAAAGCAAGAAAAAGCGTGTACCACTGAACGTTATATAACTAATATAAAGCATTACATCTTTGAATATGCATGCATGGTCTTTTATAATAATTCATGTAATACTAAAACTCCGTGTAACTTGTTTACATGTGTATTAGTGCAAACATATGCATACAGATTATTTGTAAACAGAACTAAACTAATGACGATTAGGAATAGCAGAATGAAGTGTTATTTTTCCATTTTTTATGTGTTTTATTACAAGTACAGTACCAAAATATATCAAAATCAAACCAATGTCATAAATGAAAAGCAACAAATACTACAAACACAACCAATTTGAAAATATACATAGACAACAGCTTGTAAACTTAAACTACACACACAAAACAATGTACATAACTAGAACCGTTGTGATAAGACGCATTATCCACGACGATCAAGGATGGTTCCTCTAAGGGTTTTAATAGCTGTTCTTCAAACCACTGTAGAAAATTACTAGTATTCATTTCCCCGTGGTAATTGCTAGTTGTTTTGGAATGAAATAGTAATTTTGCCTCAGGTACAAACCCATTTACTGTTCGTGCATGTACTACGATAATATACATGCAACATAACTGACACAGAATAATCACTACAGTATGTTTCTAAACTACCTTTTTCATCCTTTCCACCTCTTTACAGTATTATGTTGCCACGACTTAATCGTTGAACCCATTTTAATGATCCATGTTTCGTTTAAATATACACATATTGTAATGGAATGTCACTAGTTGGATTTGCCTCATATTCTTGTAAAAATCTCACTCGTATCAGCGATATGATGCAATTGAAATAATGTTCTACGATTACAGTCTTTTTTCCACTTAAATGCCAAGTTATTGTTATGTATTTATATTAATAATACAAATATCTTGCTAAAATTATATTGGTTATTATATTTTTCAGTTCTACACGCACAAAGCTCCTAGTTGGTATTATAGTTTCCTTCCTATTACAATACGGTACAGTTTTGTAGAATTTTTACTAAGTTGTTTCGACCTACATCGTAAAAAAGCTTTGTCCCTCAATTTTGCCAATAACAAGTCCCACTAGTTACACTCATCCCTATATACAATAAGGTACGATAACATCACTTTTACAAATCATTACATCAACTTACGTGCGGAATACATCTCATAAAACGATAACACTTCGTAGTCTGTATTTGGTAACAGAGTCAATGGTAACTACACTTGTAGCAGGTGGCTCGCGTGTAGTAACTGTGGACGCACTACGTACGTTTTGAACTGCATTTAATGACCATCTTCTTGCCGTTCCTTCTCAAAATGGGCTACTAAATTAAATATCTTTTTGGCATATTTCGCGGTGGATTCCCTACACATACTAAGGCGCAACACGTGCTTTAGGATGGGAGCAAAACATTTGGCAGCGTCGCATTTCTGATATATTTCTCGTACGCATATGCCGCAAAATAGACATACGGACGCGAAGCATGTTATCAACGTGTTAGATAAAGATAACAACATACAGATATGTCGAAGAATGCTGATTACGCAGATATCGGTAGCGGTCGGATAGAGGTCCTTGTATTACCAATTACTTTTGAAATTATCGCATCATTTTTACACGGAACTGTTAGGAAATTTCATATTACGGTTTTGGTAGACGATTGATGGCGTGACCTCAAATAGCTTTGGACAGGCCATACTTGTCTTTACTAAAATATTTCAATAAATTTCGAAGCGTAAAATTAAAAAAGAAAATTAAGGTAATGTTATTGTTTTAAAGGAAAGTAGATAAATTACCAATTTGTAATTTGCAGAATATGATTGCTGTAAAATTTTTCGGTTTATTAGTTAATTCATATAGAAGTGATATAACTCTCAGTATACCAATAATTCTACCAATCTTATAATGCGTGTACAATTATCTTATTTCATTGGTACCAGTAGTGTATGAAAGGTTGCCTATGTATATTCAGATTATGTGTTTAAAACATTGAGAAATTACGAAAGTGATTAAAGGACACTATTAAATTACTTACAGTAATACTGGCTCGTATGTAGGAAACAAAGATTCTTATTAGGATCTATTAGGTCTAAACTACTGTAACAATCATTCAAAAGTTTATCACTAGATGGTGCTACTTAAACGATCTAATTAAAGCTCCTTCAATTTTTTAATTCAAACTAGTTATGTCAATTAGTGTTCTTGAACAGTAAACAGTTAATTATATCAGTCAGTAAAATCATACATTGCCACGGCAACAAGAACGATTAGGTACCTATAAATAAAATGTGAATTAATGCAACGACTCGGCTAGCAAATGGTAAAACATAATGTAGAAATTGCGATCTCAACATTAACTACAGAAATAATTATATGTATATGCGTTTCCTGAAATTATCCTCATTAAAACCATCAAAATATAGCGTTATTGAAATTTTCAATATTAAACATCAAATAACACAAACAATATGGTTTGATTCTACCTATATTAAACCGTTTAAAACATTAAAAGCACATCAAAAACTCTAATAGATTCAACATGGTATAATGGTCAATTAAAGGTCCATTTGCAACAAACAAATATTGACTGAATACATTTTATTGCAATAAATAAATCATTGAAACAAATAGGTACCTTATCACTAGTCTGGTAGATAAATACAGTCGAGCACAAACAGAAATAGGTAATATTATTAAAACAAACCTGAGCTAAAAACTAGGAAATATAATCATCAAAACCGAATATGTGCGTGATTATATTTTTTGTTTGTTCCAAAAGGCGGCGGCTTTCTGAAAACTATCACTTTTAGGCAGATCGTTAGTCTTTAATTTTCTAATAGAAGGACTATTGCTATTTGGCATTTTTATACAATCCGATTTTTGCAAAGCGTGTTCGGGTTGTCGACGAGACGTTAAGTAATTAACTTTGGCTTTTTCCAACGACCAAGTATTACTTTTCGGCACTTCGTTTTCGTAAGAATTCAACGTTTTATTATAAGGAGCATACTGTGGAATGGACGTAGTCGGTTTAATTGGCGATCGAGAAGTTGATTTGTTTTCCAGTCGATCAAATTTCTTAATTACACACGCTACTGGATTGGGAGATTTTAGGCTTGCTGTGATGGGCGACGACTTTGGCGATTTTCCTGTACGAACACAAAACAAAATTTAATAAGAGACGAATGTGCAATAAAAATCTGAAAAGTTAACATGTTCGGTTTTCAAAACTGAATATATTATCATTTTTATAATTAAATTGTATAACTACTTTCAAACTTTTCTAAATGAAACATAAAAAACAAAAAAAAAGCATATGTACCTTTGTTGATTTGATTTGTTGTCATATCAAACTGTTTAATTTTTTCATGCAAATTTGTAGCCGCTATATTACTATGGGTTTCCCTATATTCTATGTTATTATTTCCATTTTCTTTTTTATAATCGTTATACTGATTTAATTCACATTCAGTCGCTTCTTGACAGATTTGTAAAGAATTCATTTGTAGAGGTTCTAGGTCCTGAACGCAATCACGCGAGATTTTCGTGTTGACATCTTCGTTCCTAAGCATCACAGTCGACGGTATAGCTTCTTCATTAAAACTAGACGTATTTGGATCGGCATTAGAAGAGCGTGAACCTTTGGGACCCGAGGAAATGCAATTCGTAGCCGAATTTCGTCGACTTACATATAGCGTCGTCATTCTTCCAAGAGCACGAATGGCGTTGCCTGTTTTCTAATGAAAAGCAAACCAGCAACAAAGAAAAACACGCTTATCATGCAAAAAATTAAGCACTCTCTAGATTGAAGTAGATCATCCACTTACCTGCCATTTACGTCTAATCACAAACTTTTTTAGTTTCTCTGTACAAAGAATCACGGTTTTTTGATGATTTTCTGGATCTAACCAGGTGTGCCTGAGGCATTCATCCGCAGACATTCGTTTTCTGCAATTGATTATTTCATAAGTACTTACTGATACAGAGAAATTTTGGGAAATCAACAATTTTTTACAGTGTTCACGAACGGAATTTAAAAATTTTAAACCACTTACTCCTTATTTTTGATCAACAATGAACTAATGAAGTTTCTAGCGTTTTGACTAACAGCATCGAAGGCTTCGTCGTCAAAGTCGTAATAAGATTTCGTTATATTTACAAACGTTTCGGCATCGTTCTCCCCCATAAACGGGGAAAGTCCAGATAATCTAAAAATAAATTTGAAATGTCGCTTTCTGCGATAATCGACCACTAGAAAAACATACTTACAGAACGTAACAGATAATTCCCAAAGACCACATATCGGACGACGTTCCTATCGGTTCGTAACTTACAATTTCTGGCGAAATAAATTCGGGCGTTCCAAACAAAACACGAATCGGCTTATCGGGATCGAGTTTTTGGGCGAGGCCAAAATCTATGATCTTGACTTTATGGGAAGTTCGTGTATGGCACATGATATTTTCGGGTTTTAAATCTAGATGAACTACATTTTGGTTGTGCATGTAGGCGACCCCTTCGCAAATTTGTCTCATGAACAGGATGCAATCGCGTTCGGTTAAAGTGAAATCGTCGGCCACGACTCTTTCGAATAATTCGCCGCCGGAAATACTGTAAAGGAACAGTTAGGTAGTCATTTAAGATGGTGCTGTTTAAGCATGCTTACTATTCCGTAACCATTACGGTCTCCCGAGAGTTTTCGAACGCGGCTGCCAGCTGCAGTAGTTTTTCGTGCCTCAGAATGTTCATGATGTCGATTTCTTCTTGTACTTTTTCTTTGTCTTTGGTCGTTCTGCATCGTATAATTTTGGCGGCAAGAACTAAAGACGAGTCTTTGTCGACGACTTTGTGCACCACGCCGTACCTGCCTTTGCCTAGTTTTTCTAAGATTTCGTATTTATTTTTAAATTCCGTGTCAGGTTCTAGCGATACTAGACGTGGCTCAAATGTTGAAGACGAATCTATAATGGAAGAAGACGACTGTTGAACATATATTTCCTGTAACTATCTTTTCACTAATCTTTTCGTCAATTGAAATAACCAAACTGAAGATTGTGAGAACGTTAATTCTTTTGGTCCTAGCGACACGATTCGGGTTTCATTTTACGATTAATTACCTGGTTCCTTAATTTGTACTCTATCAGATTCAAGTCCGGGTAAACTTGATCCGTGAACGTTAATAGTTCGAACGCGAAAAATGTAATAAGTCCCCGATTGTAATCCGTGTATCGTGTAGCTGAGAGTGTGGCAATTTTCGGCCGCCGTTTTCCAAATGTTGCTATCCAACTGGGAATATTCTAATGCGAAACCGGTGATAATTCGTCCTCCATCGTACGGCGAGCTGCTCCAAGAAATTGTAGCGCTGTTGATGCCGGCTTTAACAGATGGTTTGCCAGCGGGCGGATCAGGAACACCTGAGCGTGCGATTGTGAATGTAATTACGTTACAAATGGTCGTAGAAAAACAAGCAATATTACACAATTATGTAGGTACCTACATACTTACAACTACAATCTTACTACGATCTTATTCGAGTTTCATTTAGATGAGGATTGAGCAACAACTGACAATTAATTTCTTCTACATTTCGAGATAAGAAAACTGATATCACAATAATAAAATTGCGTGGAAGACAGTGGTAACTATAGATAAATAGATGGAAATACATCTATAATCACATTTATCATATTTCTTGTTGTTAACCAGATCTTATTGTTAAATAAAAATTTACTTAAATACAAGGCGTGACGATATGATTATTACTTTCTTCCATTAAACATATCCCATGCGTGGCAGTACGTAGTAAGATCCAAAAGATCCAAAAGAAAACCCGGCATTTACCGCATATATACATACACAATATACGTTACCGCATATAGCAACCGATTTATCACCGAGCGCGATTAATTCACTTATTCGATCTTAAAACCGATGACAACCGAATTTAGAATATTCCCGAGTGTTCGATTAGGTATCTACTCACAGTAAATTAGCGGATGTGACTCATCACGAAATTTTCTATTATGTCACAAACAAGTCTTGTTCTTGTACAGTAACTAATTTCTCATTGTTAATAATATATGTCGCGTCTTAAACTTGTGTTGTTTCTGTGACAAATTTTAGTCCTTTTCCTAGCATGTTACTTAAATTTTATCGTTTAATTTTTTATATCTGCTTATAATGAACATATACGTACCTACTGATTATGAGTAATAAACATGTTAACCATGTCTTATTCAAAATTTTAACAATTTATTAACGTAGATAATTAATTAGATTCGATGTAACATAATCGGCGTCTTGGATTAATAGTGCGTGTACAATTTAACTTGCAGAAATAACATGCATCGCGATCACGTTATACACGTTCGCCACGTTTATTCTGTGCATCACCGTCGTCACATACCGACACTTGGTAGCGAACTTGTTAATTTCCTTATAAGTAATTAATATTCGAATAACTTTTTTACCTTCTACAGACACAGAAGCGTAATGACTATCGCGACCGTGGATATTTTCGACGTAGATTTCGTACTTTCCGCTGTCGTTTGCCGTGATGTTCCGGACAAGGAGACGAGAAATTCCATCTTTGGACGATATACTGATATGATTATCATTTTTCAGTTCTTTTCCCTGAAACGTTAATTTTGAGTTTTAATCGAGATCATATTTATTCAATATAATTTATTAAGTATGTCAATTTCAAAAATAATTAGCAATAAATATGCTTATTAGCGTGTTTTAAATCGATTAAAGAAATAAAACTGGGCGCCACGCTATGGTGCCATTATAATGCAGGGCTTCAACAACGATCACTAATAAAATGCAACTTTTAACGGTTTTATAATAATTTTGTATACCTACGTTAATTTTATGAAAGTGACACGCATTAGTCACGCATATGGCAAAGTTTATAAAAAGTCAGGCTATATTTAAAAGACATATGGTTCGCTATAACGAGTGCAGATAATCTATTGCTCAAGATTCTAGGTCAATTGCGATCGTGTACACAAACATGCACCTCATGGACTTCAAGGATACTTTTAATGTCAATATTGGGATATTTTTTGTTTAGTTTTTCAGAAAACTCCTCTCGTTTTTCGGGACGTTTAGGTACTACCTACCCTATCTACTTATCGTTGATACAACGAGTATATTGTAAATCAGGATATCCGGCGACGAATCATTCAGTAATGGATTTTACGTAGGTTTAACGAAGCTATTGTTTATTGTTTAAACAGAAAGTATATGACTAACAAGATAAACAAAAGTGGCATACCTATGCCTACAATTAACATTTATGCAAATGAAGTTTATAAAAAGACCGACGTTTATGAAATAATATAAGATATGCGCAAAGTGCAATTTGTGTTTAAAATAAATATCTAGTTGTTATTTAAATACCTAAGCGCATATTATTATACATATTCATTATTTCATTTATTCAACTTTGAAATCTAATGTCTAATATTCGGATTAACAAGGTCGTAAGTAAAAGATACTCAACGTAACTGGCTTATTCGAAATAAGTTATTGTTTTTTCCCATCAATGGAATAATTTATAAATTTTATACATACATAAGTGTTTACCTATTTACAATATGTGAAATTGAATAGGTACTAGAAATTTATGAGCGATCGTCATATTAAAACATATATGCAGTGCAGGTACACATGTTTAGATTATAAATAGGTGCAAGATGTTCGTAAAAAGTTCATACATTTTGGGGAGTGGTAGAATGTAGTGACTAGGTAAAAATAATAAAAATAGATCTTAAAACCAATATTAAAAAAGTTATAGGAGGAATAACGAATAAAAAAAGTAATAAGATGGCTCAATTATATCAAAACAATGTATTCGAGGCAAATGAAAAATGTTTAGATATTACAAATAAATGGAACACCAATTTTAGTACCTTCGTCGGGTAACGACTTAATATTTTTGAAAGAATGTGCGATTTTTTTTTACTGCAGGGCCTCAATGTTGTAGGCATTGAAATGGATTCTGCGACTTTTTGAATTAATTTTGAATAAAAAGAGAACGATAATCTCGCCTTTTCGAATGCCTATAATTTCTAAAGCATCACAATTTTATGACCCACGTTTATTTAAAACTTTCTTTATTGTTTTGGTCCAATTTACGACACTCTAAAGTTTGTAATCCCTTTCTTTATATATATAGGGATGTCCTGTATAAAAGATTCAAATAATCTCGAACAAACTACTTCGAACAATTGTTTTCATTGTAACTATCTATCAGATAAATTTATCGGGAAATGGAAAGATCGGCCCTTAGAGAGCTGCATTTTATGTCATCTTATGTTTACCTTACAACATTTTAAATTTTGAAGTAAAAGAAATGTTGAAATCAAAAGATAGTGTAATATTGGTATAACATATACAGTGTTCGCCAAAAATACAACACCATACGGAAAACTTGTTTACTATCGATTTGACCAAAAAAAAAATATTCTTGATAAAAATTGGTGTATGGCCTAAAACCTAAAATACAACCGTCAAAAGTCAATATTTATTAGTCATGTACGGGGTATGTCCGAAAATATAAATTTGCCTCAAGAGTAAAGTATCCTTATTTTTGACATAATAAAAAACTGTTATTAAGTAAAGTTGTTTAGAATTAGAAACTACATTTAAATATGTAGTCTCAGTTGTCTATCTTGAAAAATCGTGATTGTTATAGTTTATTAAAACTAACGAAACTTTTGTTAATTAGTTTATTATTTCGAAACGTCAGATGCTGTAAGGTAAAAAATATAATTTTGAGTCAATTTGATATAAAATAATTAACCCGTTAACTGTTAAGTACGTTTTAGTTTACTTTTCCCTAAGCACTATTGGATCCCATCGAGGTACCATCGCGAAATCGAGCACTTATATTCTCAATTAGTGTATATAAACAACGTATATTTTTTTCAAAAGAATTAAAGTTTTCGATTTTTTGATTTTTCAAAAAACACTTTTTTTTAGTGTTTAAAATACTAACAGTTTCTGTAACGTAATCTTGTAGGATATCAAATTAAAGCTAATGAAATGCTAAACAAAATGACACAAAATGCAGCTCTTCAAACCAAATAGTTTTTCATAATTTATAGTTTCATATAATAGTTTCCAATAGAGTTGGCTCATTCAAAGGTTTAAAATGCTGTAAATTTTGTGCAATTTTCCTATTTACGTATTCTCGTAAACTAAATGTCCCAAAATCTGAAACTTTGCATTTTCATCATTTTCATAGTTATAGTAAAAATACAAAAATTCGCAAAATTTAAAAGCACGAATGTTCAAAATTATATTTTTATTGGTTGGTTTCACACGATTTGCCCCTTCATTTCAATAATTACTGAAAAATTACAAAAATTTACTGTTACTGAAACAACGTTTAAAAGTTGTTAAGCTTTTAATAAATTAAAAATTTCTCTCACAATATTTGGTTATTGCTATCATAGAGCAATGGCTTTTTGTAAGAAGATATCGCCTTTCGAAACTATCGACTATATTTATCTCTAAATACTTTCTCTGTATATTCAGGGTCAATTATGTCGACCAAAAGGCAATCTCTGGTTCATCGACATTAAACTGTAATTTTTACGAATGCCATTAAGAAATTCCTAATGGTCCGATGTCAAAATCGAATTAGATAAAATCGTGAAATAAAGAAAACACTCGGAGTAGAAAATCTTATGCTTAAGAAATTCTTGGCGTGCAAGTTGTTTAAATACGTAGATTACGCCATGGAAATATTTCGTTCCTAAAAAGTCCATAAGGATTTTTTACGTGTACCGTCGTTACCTAATATATTTAAAGTAGACGTACGTGTTAAATTTTTGTAATAAAACATTAATTTAACCTCCATTCGTATTGTCGAAATCTAAACGGCAATCTCTTAATTAAAATTAACTACGTATTTATAAAATTAGCCCGAGGGACCATAAGTACGGTAAAATTTATATTATTTATAACAAATAAGCTCCCTACAATAAACGAAAAATGTAAATTGTTTGCGTGAGGTGCCAATTTTTTTCTTCTACGGCAATTAGATCAATGCATGATTCAATAATAGAATTAAGTAAACCACAATGCCCATGTATGGACGCACAAGTGGCTATCGAATCAACCAATTATGACCAATTAAAGGTTTAATTGCAAAACGAGCAGTAGTCTCTTAATTAATGAAAAATTAACGAAAACATCGACTTACAGCTCTACTCCATCTGACTGTAGTAGGTTCTGGACGTCCTACGTACGTAGCCTTCAGAAGGACACGTTCACCCACTAACACAGTTGTATCCTGTGGCCCTTTGAGTAACGCTGCTGGTTCTTCCATGCTTCGTTTACTTAATATCTCCGAACGCCTTCCATTTGAATTCTTCGAACGTGATTTATTATCACCCGTGACGCCGGCAAAGAAATCGTTATCACTAATCACCGTAAGCTTCGTCGAACAACTAACGAGATCGTCGCTTAATGGCAACCTCTTCGTTCGAGCGTTCGCAGAATACTGGCCTTTTTTCCAAGAAGGTAAACATGCGGTGCACGTAACTTGTCCATCATCGAGATGTGTCACGCCGAAGATATGAAATATATTTACGTCGTTCGATTCTTCCACCTGCGCGGAACAGACAATTGCATTATCAAATTCATTTGCATAATAATAATAATGTCCGGTGTGCGTTTTAAGGCGCAACATCTGGCAAAAATAAAACAAAACTTTCGGTGGAGCGCGTTATTTAAATTGTTCCCTCGTTTCGATTTGAAAACCCGCGCCATCTAGTAGAGCTCCTAATAAATTAGAAAATGCATCCCTTAAATTTCGAAATGATTAATTATTTAGCGACGGCTACAATTTATAATTTAAAAATCGTATACATTTTCATTGGTATACAAGATGTTCGAAAACCGAATTCTAGTGTTTTACAAAACTAAAAATAAAAACGTTTCTATAGTATGTAATATGATATTATTGTTATTAACGCGACGTGTTTTTTTTATAATAATATTAATTACATAGTTAACACTTCATTTCACTTAGATACTTAATTGTATAAACAATACAAACCTTTTTTTTCTGTTTTAAAAAGTGGTTTAAAAAAATTATAAAAAAATTTAGACACATGTTTGGGAACAGAAATATTTCGTATATGCATTGTATTTACATTTATTATTTAGTAACCGATGTGACATATTATGTAGATATTAAAAAAATACAATAAAATTATGTAAAATAAAGTAGTTATAGTGAACTCTATAAAACCGTTCTTAAGAACAAAAAAAAAGATGAATATCGTGCAGCAGTATTGTTACAGGAACGAGATAAATGATACACCCTAACCAAAATAAAACGACAATTTAGAATGTAATAATAACAATCTGATAATAATGTCCTGTTTAACGAATAAATGTAGACGATACGAAGCACATAAGACCAAGAGTTTACTATATATTTTGCCATATTTTGGAATATTATCATCCTTACAAAAATAATTAAGTCGACTCTTTAAAGTGGAAAAAATATTTTCCAAACATTTCCTCACTTGCAACAGTCCTTACCTGAAACTTATCACACGATTCGACGCATTTTCCGTTAATTTTCCAGGAAACTTCAGGTTTTTCAGAACCGACCGTCAAGATCCGACAACAAAAAGACGCGTCGCTCCCCAACTTGGCGAGAACGGGCGCGGATCTTTTTAAAAATTGCAAGCAACGGACATCTGAAGAAAAGTAAATTTGAAACTGAAAGTCGAGAAATTTGCGTCACTTACCAGTACGATCGTCACAGTACCTTGGAGATAAATCTCTGTATGGGTTATAAATTTCATTTCTATGTAAAAAGCCATCGAAACCGTATCCCGCAGCGGTCCCCATAAATCGCCTATCAAAATTCGACGATGGTCTCGGAGACGCACTTCTTGCCCTCAAGCCACTCACTAGTCCTCTTCTGTAAGAAATGACGTCTAATTTCGCGCTCGCTTCGATTTTTCCCACGTGGTTTTCTACAATCACACGATATATCCCCGAATCTTCTATTGTTACGGAATTAATTTCGAGGACTCGTAAATCATTTTCTTCTTTAATTGATATTCTGGAAGTGGAAGTGAACGTACGCCCGTCTTTTGTCCACGTCGTCCAAGGATCCGGATGGCCGGTTATAGAACAATAAAATCTAACAGTTTCACCTTGTTCAGCTACACGATTGTGCGGAACGGCGTAGAATTTCGGCGCTATACCCCTTAATTTTCCTCTAGAGTCGGATGGCGCCATTTCTCGAACGGGAGTTGGACGACGATCTAAAGTTCTGGATGGCGCTCGTTCCGAGCACAAATCAAGAGGCATCGACAAAGCTTGCGACAGAACGCCGTCCTTCTCTTCGGGTACTAAAATAACGGCAAATTAATTATTACAATTGATTCTTGATTAAACAGGGAACTGACTATCAACTAATAAGCACGACGAAGTGACGGCTTCCCCTAATTCGTTAAAAGCGATGCACGTGTATTCGCCTTCGTCTTCCGGATAAACTTGAATAATACTGAGTTTCGCTATTTTACCGTCAAAATCCACTTTAAAATCTTCCCCAACGTGAACTATCTACGAATAATAATTAATCAGTTAAAAAAAAATGTAGATTTTAGACGTTTCGCTCACCTTTCCGCATTTTTCCCATCTGATGTCTGGAGGAGACGTCGCTTCTATTTCGCATTCTAATGATATCGCATCTCCATCGCAACACCGAATATTGCTTAGTGCTCTTGTAATTTTTGGTATGGTCTCAATTTTACTATAATTATAAACTAAATTTATACCTACTTATACGAATAGATAAAAACGAAACTTACCCAATTTTCTTTCTAGCGTCCCATTTATCATTTATATCTAAAATTTAGAAAGTAGCAATAATTGAAAAAGTAAGTAAAGTCGAGTTAAAAGGATAGCGTTTCAGTTTGCGCGCTTCTGCATTAACTCACCTTTGACCTTAATTTGTAGGGAAATTATAGCCTTTGCATTACCATAACAATTTTGGGCGTACACGGTGTAAGTTCCGGTATAATCCAGTTTTGCCTGAGAAATTTCTAAACGATACTCGGGCCCCTCTCCGATTCTGTGGAAGTGAGGCGAATCTTTGTAATAATCCGGCTGCGACAAAACCAAAATTAGTTAGATAAGTAAAAGATAAGATAAGTCGTTTTTTTAAAATTCTGACCTTCAGGAAATCTCTCAACCAGACAACTTCTGGCTTCGGATCGCCTATAACTTCACAAAGAATTACGATATTATCGCCTTCAAAAGCTTCAGTCGAGCGAGGCTTTTTCAAAAATTTAGGTTCCTTGGAATATCTAAACGTATAAAAAATTGTAATGATTGTGTTTGGATAACGATGTTACTTACGGAAGATTTGGTGGAGTAATGGTTTTAGGAATGTCCGTCGAAATCGTCGCATCTGAATCGACGACGTCGACTTTCGTGCTCGTTTCCGCTCTTCCTATTTCGTTTGAAGCTAGACAAGTGTAGACGCCGGCCTCTTCCAATTTAATTCCGTTTAAAAGTAATTCTACGCGACCATCGTGAGATAAGTTCGTGTTTATTCTTCGGCTCGGCCTCAAACGTACCTGTGCTGCCGCGCATTAAAAAAATAATCGAAAATCGATTTAAAGAACTTACCCCGTTTCTGTACCATATGACTTTAACCGCTGGATAAGCCTTGACGCGCGCCGAAATACACAATTTTCCGCCCTCTTGAACGCTAGTCACGGAAGGATCCAAGAAACAATCAAATTCTGGAGCGATATATGCCGGAATTCCTTTGTCGACGATCAGTTGACAACGACACGAAACGGAACCGTAAATATTTTTGGCCACAATGCTGTAAGTTCCAGAATCTTCGAGAACAGTTTTGTCAATTTCCAAAGTATAAAACTGATCGTCCCGCAAGAACGTGTGCCTCGAATCATTAACAATTTTCTTTGCATTTCTTAGCCATTCGATGTTCGGCACAGGAAAGCCGTTCACTTGACACGTCAAACGGACAGGATGAGTACGCTGTACTCGTCGATCGCGAAGTCTCATTATAAATTGCGGGGGGGCGTCGGAAATATTCTCCTGGAGCCTACGGGAAATTAACCACGGTAAAATAATAATACGAGAAAAACACTTACAATTTTAAAGCGGCATCCGCGTTAACAATTCTGGGATCGTCGACGACGCCGAGACTAGCAAATGTCGAAACTCGACCGGCTTTATTAGTCGCCTCGCAAACAAAACTGCCACAGTCCGCTTCGTTAAGTTTCGATATTGTCAAGGAACACCGTTTTCCATCGTATTTTACGTTATATTTATTGACGTTTTCTTCGTTAATTTCCTTCCCATCTTGATACCAGCGCACAGACGGTTCCGGTTCACCACGTACCTAAGGCAAAATGTGTGTCTGTCAGAAACGATTTGAAAACGAATCGATTTTTACCTCGCAATGCAAAACAATCTGGGATCCCAATAATCCTTTCATTTGTCCGGGAAGAATTTTGGTAAATTCCGGAAGTTGAGCGAATTTGTTGATAGCGATAGGTCCAGTTTGCACGGACTCTCCCCATCCGTATCGATTTCTTGGCGTGACCCGAAACTGATATTTTCCATCGGGCTTTAAATTGAAAGCGTCGAACGTGTTACTTCCTGCTATACCGAGTTCTTGCCAACGCGCTCCGTCGCCTCCCTGCATCCACACGTCAACTCTGTATGCTACCACGGGAGCGGCACCCTTACTTTCGGGCTTGTTCCACGATAACGAAATCCAGTTTCGACCGCTGTCGGTGACGAAAGGTTCCCCAGGGATAAGGCCGGGAACATCTGTTTTTCAGATCGACGGTTATTGTTTTTGCGTAACTTCGAAATTTACTCACCTCGATTGCCAATCAGACCATTTAAAAATTTAAAAAGCGAAGAATCGCGGGCGTTCCAAATTTTTCGCAGCTTTGAAAGCAACAGTTCATTGTCTTTGTAAAACTTAATGCTCATAATACCTATTTGAAGTTATATAATACAGAAAAAAAAACAACGTATACTTAATAGAAGAACGTTTTAAGTAGTGATGATAACCTTTGCTTTCGTTCGAAAATTTTTGGAACACCACACGTATTTTTAATTAATATGAACGATAGCGATCTCTTATTTATTATAAACTCGTGTAAACAAGGTCCACTAACACACACACACTATAATAATAACGCTATATTATATTTAGCAACTATGTAGGAGTAGGTAACGCATCTTGGCAAAAGCTTACGATTTGTGTAATCACATAAGTAGGTATTATTTACCTGTAAAATAGCATCGTTCCTGATAACTAATAATGTTTTTCAAAATAGTTTCCCCGCTTTCTCTGTTCGGCGTTAACGACCTTGCTCTGTATCGTTGACGAACGGTGAAGAACGCCTTATCGCAACCATATCTGTTTTTGGCCAAAATGCAATAGGTCCCCATGTCGTCTTCCGTTGCCCTTTTCAAGGTAAATCTTATGTAATCGTCCGATGTCTCCATCATCGATCTGAAGCTGGTTGTAATATCGCCAAGTCCCTTCATCCACGTAACTACAAATTAACATTGATTAAATACTACTCACAAAATCGTACTGGCTGGCGCATACCTTTAGGTTTTGGATCACCACAAACTCGACAAGACACCACGATATCTTCTCCGACTCTTATAGACATCATCTTTTCCGGTCGAGATTTAAACATTGCCGGTTTACCATCTCGAATCGAGTGCGGATCGATCACGCGAACATAGGCCGAAGTTTTTATTCTACCATAAACGTTGGACGCCTTAAAGGTGTATTTTCCAGAATCTAGTTCGGACGCAGAATTAAATATCAAAGAATAGATACCAGATTCGGCAAACGACTTATATTTGGTCGATGTTTTTGGTAAGGCTTCGCTGCCTTTATACCATGTAATTTCGCTAGGTTTTCCACCGATTTCTACCTGCAAAGCTAAAGTTCCACCGGTCGGTACGACATTATCGGTTAGTACTCCAGAGAAATAAGGCTGTCTGGAGTCTGAATTTCGTACACGTCTCGTCAATTTATCCGAATCTCTATCGAAATTGATGTCGCGGGAGATTTGGTCGCTCCAATAAGTGTTTTTAGCTTGACATACGTACGTTCCACTATCTTTACTTGTAGGATTTGATATAATCAATTTGCAAATGCCGTATGCTAAATCGTACTGTTTGTATGTGCCTCCGCTCTGTATTTTAATTCCATCTTTTAGCCACGTAATCGTAGGACACGGTTGCCCTTTGACTCTGCATTCCAACGTAAGCTCGTCCTTTTCGATTTCGTACGTGTCAATTATCGGTCGAGTAAATGTTGGCGATCGAGGTGTTGCTTCAAATCCTTCGTGCACTTTAAGGTTCGATCTGGACGTGCAGTGCCCGTGATCGTTTCTCACGGTGCAAGAATACTCGGCGGAATCTGACAGTTTAGTATTGAGGATTTCGATAGTGAGTATAGTATCTGCGGCAGAAATAACGTATTGATCGTTATCTTGTAGAAGTTCACCGTTCTTGTGCCACTCTACCTGTAGGGGTTGTTCTCCCAATACGCTACATGTCATTTTTATTCTGGAACCTTCGGTAATCGTTTGATTCCTTAAATTGGTTATGAAATAAGGTTTCTTTAAAGAATTACGAAGACTACGTTGCTTTGTTACATCGATATCTTCTGGTTTATTTTTTGTTTCGATTCGTTCTTGGATTTTATATTCGGATCGTAATTTGAGACGTTCGTCTAACTGAACTGCATCTTTTTGAACTAATCCTATTTCTTCTGTAGCTTTTGGTTCTTTGTTTTCGCTACTGCCTGCGATTGCTGATTTTTCTACTTTTGATTTTTGATCCTCTACGCTTTCTTTTTTCTCATTTGTTTTTCTCGACTGTTCATCTTTTGATGATCTCCTTTTCGATTTCGGCCTTTCGAAACCTTTAGCTGTTTTGGAATCTATTGTCTTCTCCAAACCTGTTTCTAATTTCGTGTCATTTTTTATACTCGATTCGTCTGTTTTGTCAACTTTTTTTATTACCTCTATTTTACTTTCTTTTGGAAGGACACCATTGTCAATTTTATTTTTATCTTTGTCAAGTTCTGCTATTTCCGATGCCGACTTTTGTTCATTTATTTTATCAGATTTTTGTTTTATATCGGTTTCTTGCACAATCTCTTTTTTCGTGCCTTTCTTTACCTTCCTCTTCTCGTCTTTATTAGTTATTCCAGTTTTGTCTTTTTGTTTTGCTTCCTTCACTTCTTCTGAAATCGATTTACTCTCTATTGTCTTTTTTTCATTTTTATCGTCATGTTCTTCGTTATTTTGTACAGTAGCCTTTTCGTCTTTTTGCGAATCAGATTTACTTTCTAGAACTTGTTTAGTTGATTCAGAAGTATCTTTATTTTCAAGTTTTAAAGACGGTTTAACATCCTCAATTTCAGTTTTTATAATATCTTTAGTTTTATCTGAAACTATCGATTCGTCCTTTTTACTTTTTTCGTCGTTTGTTTTGTCTTTTAACTTTTTAACAGTCTTAATTTCTGAAGGTTTATCTGTATTTTTTGCTTCTGATTCTTTTTGATTGTCTGTTTTCGTTTCAGTTTCTAATTTATCAGGTTCAACGATTTGACCTTCGGTAGAAGACTTTTTTCTGATTTCTGAGTTTTTCTTTTCTTCAATCGTATCGGTGGTAGGTGTTTCTACAGATTTCTCCAACAATTTTCCTTCTTTCGAAATATCCTTGTCCTTATTACTTTCGTTTATTAATTTATGTTCCTTTATTTCTTGCGTAACTGTTTGTTCAACTTTATTACCTTGTTTATCCTTTATAACTGGGTCATCAATTATTTCAAGTGCGTCTTTTAATTGTTTTTGCGTTTCACTTTTTTCTTTTGGTTCATCTACTTTTTCAGTTTCCCCCTTCTGATGCTGGTTTGCTGGCAATTCTTTACCTTTTTCTTCTTTATTTGTTTTAGGTTTTTCTTTATCACCTTTCGTTAGCTTGTTTTTCGATTTCTTATTTGCATGTTGATTTTCCATTGTTTTAGATACTTCTTTTATTTCTTCTGTTTTCTGCTTTGATTCATTATCTTCTTCACTTGGTTTAAGAATTTCTTTTATAACTTCTATTGTCGGTTTAGCTATTTCAGATTGATCTTTAGTTTCTTTAATTTCTTCAGTGACCAATTTATCTTCATTTTTGGATTTATTATCTTCTTTTTTATCTTTTTCAGTGGATTTTACTGCGATCGATTTCGCCATTTGCTGTTCTTGTTGCGCTTGCTCTTTATTATCGCCTTTTTTACGAATTTCGGTAGTTTCCTCCTTATGTTTCTCATCGACTCTACTTTGTTTAATGGTTTCTTCTTTTATTTTATCATTTTCGGTTGTTTTCGACGCTTCTTCAATTGGTTGTGGTGTTTTCTGTTTTTGTTTTGCATCAGTTTTAAGCTCTTCTTTTACATGTTGGTCCTCCATTATTTTAGACCCATCATTCATTATTTCAATGGATAACTGCTCCGGTTTAGTATCGTTCAAAACTTTTTGCTTTTGTTTAAGGTCGGTTTTCGATTGTTTTTTAAGCGTGTCCTCCGAACATTTGTCGTTGTCTCCTTTAGAAGCTTCTTTTATATGTTGTTGTCGCTTATCAGAATCTTTTTTGGTTTCCTCTTCGATTACTTTCGGTGATTCTTTAATTACTTCCGTGATCGGTTGCTTTATGTCGATGTCGTCTCTAGTATCCTTTTGTTGTATAATTTTCTGTTTTTCATCAGGTTTATCTTTTAATTCTTGTTTTTTACTTGTTTTTATTGATTCTTTTACGGATTCCGTAGTGCATTGTTGTTCCATATCTTCTATTTTATCTAATTTCTTAGATTCTTCCACGTGCTCATCTTGCATTGTGCGTGAAGTTTCTTTTAATTTTTCTACGGTCACTATTTCTACTTCAGATTTTTCGTCTTTGTTATCTTGCCTTTTTAACGGTTCTTCTTTTTGCTTGCAGTCATCAGCTGGTTTACATGACTCCTTTATCGGCTCTTTCTGGTCCATTTCTGGCGATTTTTTATGTTCTTGAATTGATTTAGACGCATCTTTTTTGTCTTTTTTCGAAATATTTTTTGTTATTTTAGGCGAATCTATAAACGATTCCATTTTTAACTCTTCCTGTACAACTGGGTTTTTGTCGGGTTTCTCTAAATGTCCACTATCGTCAGTTTTAGACTCGTCTTTTGATAATTTATCTGTTTTGCATACGTCTTGATCTGCCTGTTCAAGCATTTTATTTTCTTTAAATAGTTTTCGGGTTCAATCTCAATTTCTTTAGGTGTTTCTATACTTGTTACTTCTTTCTTATGTTCCATTAATTGTGGTAATTCTTTAGGAATTTCTACCTTTTGATCACGGTTACCATTAATTTCTTTAGATTTCTTATCATCGTCCTTGCATTTCGAGCTATTCTTATCCAACGGTTTCTCTTCGAGTTTGTTCTTCGTTTCAATTTCTATATGTTTTTCTTCTTTATTTATTTTTATTTCTTCTGGTTTATCTTCCATCTTTGTAGTAGTTTCAATTATAATGGATGATAGGACTTCTAAATGCGGAATTGCCATTAGCAACGCCTTAGCTTCAGGTGTCGTTAAAGAAACGTTTTTGTTTAACTGTAAGAGAATTTTTAAAGATTTATCTAAATTTAGTTTCTTGATACCTGATATCCTTGAACTTTTTAAGCCGTCTATTATATTTGTTGTAGCCTCTATTAAATCTTTAAATGGCTGCATTAAGACAGCGGGAGATTTTTCGAAAGTGACGTGTGCGATATCGGTTTCTATATTAGTCAAATAATTCTGAATGGCATTTAGCGGTTTTTTTATATTAGATATTTCTAGTTTAACGTTTTTAACTGCGATCGCACCTTCATTTAATTGTGGCGGCAGTCGTTGCATTTTTTGTATAACAATTAGACGTTGATCATCAATAATAGTTTGCAATTGTTCTTGATTTGTCGATATTGTTACAATTAAAGCCTTAAGAGGAACTAATAGATTTTCGAAAGATGGCGTTTCAAGTGTGACAGCTAAAATATCGACTAAAGTTGATTTCAATTCGGCCAAACTATCCAAAAGATAGAGTTTTTCAATTGCCAACGTTTCCGGATTTGACAAAATCGTTTGCAAATTGTTTATATTTTTTGTTGTTTCTGCTATGGGTAACTTAAGCCTTTCAAGATGCTCAGAATATTCTTCGTCGATTAATTTTAAATTCGAAAATATATCTTCAAAAGGCGTGAGGCACTCTTTTAAATCCATTATATGAGAAAGTGCTTGTTGAAGTGATGGTGTCAAGTGAATCGCTTTCACTTCAATGGACGATATGCTTAATTTTAATAAAGATATGGAAGCTTTGAGTTCTTTAGCTATAATAGTGTTGTATTTTGGTTCTATCACTGTTAAAATTCCATTTTGAAATTTAGTCGTTTGTTCAGTAATGGGAATTTTCTTTGATTGCGGAATTGTAAATATTTTTACAAATAAATTGCTCTTTGCAGGTTTAGGTGTAGCAGCGATGTTACTTCTTAACAGATTTATTTCCTGTTTCAAAAAGCCGATGTTTGCGTTTTTATCATCAATTTGCGTCAAATTTTGTTCAAAGTCGCTTAAAAGTTGTTTTAAATTAGGCAGATGATCTTTGATTTCTTTGCAAACATTTTTGATTATTTTTGGATGAGTGTTCATGTTTTGAACCTCCTTTGCGACATTTACTAATACATCATTAACGTCGTTTAAATTCTCAGGGTAAGTTTCAATATTAGATATAGTTGCGATCAAAGAATTGAGAGGATTTGAAACAATTTTGAACGTTTTTGAATCGGTAGTTAAAGACACCACATTCTCAGAAGTGCCTTTTAACTGCTTCAATTGCGCGCTGATAAGTAATTCATGCTTAACTTTTGCAATAGTGTTGACGATACTTTCAAGGGGTTGCACGATTACTTTGGATGGTTCAATACGCTCGACCAATAATTCAAACGTCTGGAGTGCATTTTCCAATTTGGGAATTTCAACTTCCAATAATTGAGGAACCTTGAGATTTTCTAATTCGATAGCGATGTCCTTAATAGGTTGTTCCAAGTTTTTCATTGCCTTTATGTAATTTTTTCTATCATTCGGAGTAGCTTCAACCAGACGAACGTTGTCGAGAGTCGATTGTAGAGCTTGAACTGGTTTATTTAAACTGATAATTAAATACTTTACGGGTTTTTCTTGAATTTTAGCAGTCAATAATAAATTAAGCGATTCTTGTAGTCTGCGCAAAACTGCTTGCTCTTGGTTTAATATTTTTAATGTTTCTTCGGCATTTGATATCGCGTTTATTAGAGGTTCGACGGGTGTCGAAGGAACTGCTCGCTTTACTTCTTCAGTTGCAGATTTCAGCACTGTGAGTGCTTCTTCTACTGCTGCGTTGTCGATTTTATCAACTAAAACTAAGGCAAGTTTGGAAATTGGTAACTCTAAGTTGTCGACTTTTTCATTTGCTAGAGATGGCAACGATTCTTCGAATGCTGTTAGCGGTTGTTCCAAATTAGCTAACAAAGTGATAACGTATTGATCCATGGGCGCGTGCAATGAGGTGATGTTCACTTTTAGTTTTTCGATGGACTCTTTTAGGGGCGAATCTACCATAATTTCGGCAGTACCTTTTGTAGGTTCGGGCATAGTGGCGACGGTACTGTTCAACACGTTTAATTCCTGTTTCAAAAAAGTAGTGTTTATGTTTTTATTCTCAATTCGAGATAAATCTTTCTCGAGGTCACCTAAAACTTGTTTCAAATCAGGCAATTGATCTTCAACTTCTCTGCAAAACTCTTCTATTTTTTTAGGATGGGTGTTCATGTTCTGAATCTCTTTCGCTACACTCACTAATACGTCATTTACGTTATTTAAGTTTCCAGGATGAGTTTCTATATTAGAAACAGTTGCAACCAAAGATTCCAAAGGTTTCGTAACAGTCGCGAACGTCTTCGCATTAACAGTTATAGAAACTACTTTTTCTGAAGTGGCTTTTAACTGTTGCAACTGTGTGCTGGTAATTAATTCTTGTTTCACTTTCGTAATAGTGTTGACGATACTTTCCAGAGGTTGTACGATTATTTTAGACGGTTGAAGACATTCGATCTGTAATTCAAACGCCTGGAGTGCATTTTCCAATTTGGGAATTTCAATTTCCAATAACTGAGGAACCTTGAGATTTTCTAATTCGATAGCGATGTCCTTAATAGGTCGTTCCAAGCTTTTCATTGCCTCTAAGTAATTTTTTCTATCATTCGGAGTAGCTTCAATCAGATGAACGTTGTCGAGAGTCGATTGTAGAGCTTGAACTGGTTTATTTAAACTGGTAATTAAATACTTTACGGGATTTTCTTGAATTTTAGCAGTCAATAATAAATTAAGCGATTCTTGTAGTCTACCTAAAACTGCTTGCTCTTGGTTTAATATTTTTAATGTCTCTTCGGCATTTGATATCGCGTTTATTAGAGGTTCGACGGGTGTCGATGGAACTGCTCGCTTTACTTCTTCAGTTGCAGATTTAAGCACTGTGAGTGCTTCTTCTACAGCTGCGTTGTCAATTTTATCATCTAAAACTAAGGCAAGTTTAGAAATTGGTAACTGTAAGTTGTCGAGTTTTTCATTTACTACACATGGTAACGATTCTTCGAATGCTGTTAGCGGCTGCTCCAAATTGGCTAACAAAGTGATGACGTATTTATCCATGGGCGCGTGCAATGAGGTGATGTTCAGTTTTAGTTTATCGATCGACTGTTTTAGGCGCGAATCTACTACAATTTCGGCAGTACCTTTTGTAGATTCGGGCATAGTGGCGAGGATACTGTTCAACACGTTTAATTCCTGTTTCAAAAAAGTAGTGTTTATGTTTTTATTCTCAATTCGAGATAAATTTTTCTCGAGGTCACCTAAAACTTGTTTCAAATCAGGCAATTGATCTTCAACTTCTCTGCAAAACTCTTTTATTTTTTTAGGATGGGTGTTCATGTTGTGAATCTCTTTCGCTACACTCACTAATACGTCATTTACGTTATTTAAGTTTCCAGGATGAGTTTCTATATTAGAAACAGTTGCAACCAAAGATTCCAAAGGTTTCGTAACAGTCGCGAACGTCTTCGCATTAACAGTTATAGAAACTACTTTTTCTGAAGTGGCTTTTAACTGTTGCAATTGAGTGCTGGTAAGTAATTCTTGTTTCACTTTCGTAATAGTGTTGACAATACTTTCCAGAGGTTGTACAATTATTTTAGATGGTTGAACACATTCGATCTGTAATTCAAACGCCTGGAGTGCATTTTCCAATTTGGGAATTTCAATTTCCAATAACTGAGGAACCTTGAGATTTTCTAATTCGATAGCGATGTCCTTAATGGGTTGTTCCAAGCTTTTCATTGCCTCTAAGTAATTTTTTCTATCATTCGGAGTAGATACAACCAGATGAACGTTGTCGAGAGTCGATTGTAGAGCTTGAACTGGTTTATTTAAATTTGTAATTAAATACTTTACGGGGTTTTCTTGAATTTTAGCAGTCAATAATAAATTAAGAGATTCTTGTAGTCTACGCAAAACTGCTTGCTCTTGGTTTAATATTTTTAATGTTTCTTCGGCATTTGTTAAAGCGTTTATTAGAGGTTCGATGGGTGTCGATGGAACTGTTCGCTTTACTTCTTCAGTTACCGATTTGAGAACTGTGAGTGCTTCTTCTACTGCTGCGTTGTCGATTTTATCATCTAAAACTAAGGCAAGTTTGGAAATTGGTAACTCTAAGTTGTCGACTTTTTCATTTGCTAGAGATGGCAACGATTCTTCGAATGCTGTTAGCGGTTGTTCCAAATTAGCTAACAAAGTGATAACGTATTGATCCATGGGCGCGTGCAATGAGGTGATGTTCAGTTTTAGTTTTTCGATTGACTGTTTTAGGGGCGAATCTACCATAATTTCGGCAGTACCTTTTGTAGGTTCGGGCATAGTGGCGACGGTACTGTTCAACACGTTTAATTCCTGTTTCAAAAAAGTAGTGTTTATGTTTTTATTCTCAATTCGAGATAAATCTTTCTCGAGGTCACCTAAAACTTGTTTCAAATCAGGCAATTGATCTTCAACTTCTCTGCAAAACTCTTCTATTTTTTTAGGATGGGTGTTCATGTTCTGAATCTCTTTCGCTACACTCACTAATACGTCATTTACGTTGTTTAAGTTTCCAGGAAGAGTTTCTATATTAGAAATAGTTGCGACTAAAATTTCCAAAGGTTTCGTAACAGTCGCGAACGTCCTCGCGCTAGCACTTATAGTAATCACTTTTTCTGAAGTGGCTTTTAACTGTTGCAACTGTGTGCTGGTAAGTAATTCTTGTTTCACTTTCCTAATAGTGTTGACGATACTTTCCAGAGGTTGTACGATTATTTTAGACGGTTGAACACATTCGATCTGTAATTCAAACGCCTGGAGTGCATTTTCTAATTTTGGAATTTCAATTTCCAATAACTGAGGAACCTTGAGATTTTCTAATTCGATAGCGATATCCTTAATAGGTTGTTCCAAGCTTTTCATTGCCTCTAAGTAATTTTTTCTATCATTCGGAGTAGCTTCAACCAGATGAACGTTGTCGAGAGTCGATTGTAGAGCTTGAACTGGTTTATTTAAACTTGTAATTAAATACTTTACGGGGTTTTCTTGAATTTTAGCAGTCAATAATAAATTAAACGATTCTTGTAGTCTACGCAAAACTGCTTGCTCTTGGTTTAATATTTTTAATGTTTCTTCGGCATTTGTTATCGCGTTTATTAGTGGTTCTACGGGTGTCGATGAAACTGTTCGCTGTATATCTTCCGTTGCCGATTTGAGAGTTGTGAGTGCTTCTTCCAATGTTACATTATTGATTTCATCTTGTAAAGCTAGTGCAAGATTGGAAACCGGCGGCTGTAAGGTGTTGACTTTTTCAATTTCTTCGCCAGTCAGCGATTCTTCGAACTTTGTCAGTATTTGTTCCAAATTAACTAATGAGGAAATCACGTATTGATTAATGGGCATTTGCAGAGAATTAATGTTTATTTTCAATTTTTCGATCGACTGTTTTAGGAGAGATTCTATTACAGTTACGGAAGCTAATAATGGTTGTTTTGATATATCCTCGATACGAATTTGTGTTGTCGATATTATTGATTTTTTTTCAATAAACGATATTAAAGCTTCGATTGCTTTCTTATTTATGGGTTCGTCAAGCTTCGTCACCGACGGGTATTGAATGCGCGTATCCACTGAAGTTTTTAGTACTTCTTGTTTAATGGGAGCTTCCTTGACTTCTTCCTGCATTTTCGAAATTGCTGTCGTGAGTAAATTTAAAGGTTCGGATATAGATTGAATTTCCAGTAGCGTATCAAAAAGCTTCTCGGCCGTTTCCTTTGTATTCGTAAGTAGATGTGTAAACAGTTGAGGTTTTTCGTTTATAATGGCGGAATTTAGTTGATTTAGTGATTCGGCAAAATTTGCAAAATCTTTTTCTAAATTTTCATTGTCTTGAAGTATGCCTTCTACATCCAAAAGGTTTTCTTCTAATTGAGATAATGGCAACTTAATACTCTCAAACTCTGTAACTTTGTCAACGTTGGATAACAATTCAGATGCAGCTTGGTTTAAGTTATCTAAGACTTCCGATTTTTGATTTACTACCGGTTTTTGAAGTTTCTCACTGACGTCACATAAGGTAGACACCAAAGCGGAAATAGGTTGCGTTACCGTGTCGAGATTTATTTTTTCAATTGTGCATTTCAGGCCTTTCAGTGCTTCTCCTAATTTTGGCTTTTCTACTTCGAAAAGTTCTGGTGTTTTCGCAATATTTTCCAGTTGTTTAATTGTTACGGTTAATGCTTTTACATCTTCTTTAACATTTTGAATTTCATTCGTCGTACATGTTACGCTAGGTTTAATTTCGATCGATAATAAGGCTTGCTGTAGATTTTCAATAGGATTTTCTAAATCGCGAAGAGCACCTTGAACCTCCGATTTTAAGTCTTTTAGAGTTGCTTGTAGAGGTAATAAAGACTCGTGCAACTGCTTCGATAGTGAAACGTCTTGTGGTTTCTTTTTCTTCTTTTTTAATCTATTTAATTTATCTAATAAGGCGATCACGTCGTCTGTTAGATATTTTAGAGGTTCTCGAAGGGCAGTAAACGAATTTATTTTTCCAGAATAACCAATGGTCGAATCCAAATCGGTCTTAAATTTTTAAGGGTATTTATTAAGATGGGTATAACTGCTTCTATTAATTCAGGTTTTAAAACGACAGCTTCTAAACTAAGGACGACAGTTGCCAAATCGACAATCGCGTCTTCAATTGTACTCATCTGCTTCACATTATCCAAAGTGATGTCATCATTTTGACTGGCGTTATTTTTAACAACTTGCAATGTTTCTTTGAGTGCTGATAAAGGCAGTTGCAATTTAGTTATCGAAAATATTTCCTCATGGAGGGGTTTAATTTTTTCGGCTTGTTTTTCTACGAGATCGAGGTTCGTTTGTAATTGGGAAATTGATGAAATCAATTTCTTTGTTACCGCAACATCTCGTCTGCCTTTATTTCGAAGTTGTACCTCGATGTCGGATATGCTTTCTAAAATAGCTTTCAAAGACTCGATTGTGACGTCTGAAACTTTAATTTGAAATCCGGAGACGTCCACAAGCTGCACGACCGATTTCAAAGATTGTAAGGCGACTTGTAATTTAGGCTTTTCCAAATCCAACATTTTCGGATTATTTAATACATGAGTTATACTAATGACACTGGCGGTCAATGTCTGGAGCGGTTCGCATAAAATAATTATATTCTCTTTGGTATTTTTTAACATTCCTAATGGTTTTACCAGATTAACGACGGACAACATTTCTTCTTCGTCGACATTTTGCATAGCCTTACTCTTGTTTTGTAGATCGATTAAACTATTTTGAAGGCCTACTAGAGGTTCTTGTTCCAAGCTTATCTCAACTTCTAAAAGAGCCGTAATGAAACACTGAAGGGGTTCGGTAATCGCCGAAAAGGTTTCGAGATTTTGAACGAAGTTTAAAACAGATTCTCCGACAGTTTTTAATTTTTTAAGGGAATTTAGAAGAACTGGCGCTTCTTGTTCTATATTATGGGCGAATTCAATAAGAGGTTCTTCAAAAGTTTTTATTTTTTCTTGGATGTCTGAAGAAATGTCTTCAATACGATCGACGTTTGCGGCTTCTTCGATTACCGTTAGGGCACCGAAGAAAAATGCGAGAGGCTGACTTAGTTCGATGAAATTTCGAGATCGGGAATTATCGATATTTTGTTGCAAATTTTTTATTGAGTTTTTCAAGTCTTTGATGATTGTTATATCGTTTCTTTCGACTTTATGTAATTCCTGAACAGCCAACTGTAGGTTTTGGAGTGATTTCATTACAGTGGACGGTTGAGTCGTTTCGTTTATTAATTTTTCAATCGATTCGTTAATTTTTTCTAAGGCGGAACGTAGAACATGCGGTTTGGATTTATTGTTGACGGCTAAATTATCAACAGTTAGTTTAAATTCGTTCAAATCTCCGACAAGATGATCTTGAAATTGACGAACACTGTTTTCGAGAGCGTTTAAAGGTTCTCGTAAGGTTAAGATTAACGAATCTTCGGCACTAATAGCGTTGTGAAGTTTATGTAACGGTTCCTCCAGAAACCGAAGGTATTCATAGGAATGCGATAGTTTTCCTGTATGACAAATTGGAAGAGAGACGTCGAGTAACTGAACTTTGAAGGTCTTAACATCAATTTGTTTTCTCATTAATGACTGTTTATCTTGTTCCTTTAGTGCCTTTTCAACTAACGTAACGAGATTCGCGTTTCGAGTCGAAACTGATTTCAGAACGTTCAAAGATTTCAAAAGATCGCCCTTTTCTTCTCGAGATAGTTCACGTGTTTGGACGACGTCACAAATTTGCACGAGATTGAAAATCGCCTGTTTAATTTTACAATGGTCTTCTTTCGGCGCTTCGAGAATTTCTAAAAGATTCAGATTTCTAATTGCCAAAATTATTTTTTGATTAGCAGGAATAGGACAACATTCGGTAGAAAGAACCTGTAAATTTGTAAGTGCATCTTCGAGTTCCTTTAAGTCCGCGCATCCTTGCAATTCGTCGTGAATTTCTTCAATTTTAGAAATTAGCGATTTCACAGGTAAGTTCAGCGTCTGGGCAACTTTTGCTTCGGGAATCGATATCATGGCAATTTCCACGGATGATTTTATTCCCTGTAGTGCCTGTAAAGCTACAGGAGCCTCGACGATCAGTCCTTTCGCTAAAACTTCGGACAAGACTTTTAGAGGTTGTTTAAAGCTGTCTAATTTCATTGGTGAAATTTCTTTTGATAGATCACGGATTACCGGTAATTGTTCTTTGAATTCTAGCAACGCAATTTTCACTTTCTCGTTTAGCACTGGCGTGCTTTTATTGATGTTGTTTTCTAAATCGTCGACGTTTTGCTTTAATTCCAAAACTTCAACTGGCAATGCAAGTTCAGCAACGTGCGTATTTGCTGATTTCAGTAGCGTTACTGTATTTTCTAAGTTGAATTGATCATCTTTTAATTGGGTTATGGCATGATTAAGAGTCTCTTCGATATAATTAATTTCACCCATGTTTGATTTAAATGTAGATCGATCAACTTCCTTTAATGCTTTTACGGATTCTCGAGTTTCGTCTAGAAGCGTTGATATTTCTCCAGTTAAAGGAAGCGCTTCCAATTTGGTAATGATAACCTTGAGAGGTTGAGCTAATTTATAAGTCGGATTATTAATTTGTAGTTGTTCTTTTATGGAGGCAGTTACTTTCGTAATAGGCGCCAATGATTGAGTTTCTTCTGACACGAAAGAGTCTTCCAATGATGATTCCAAAATTTCTGTATTTCTTGTCAAATTCGCGTACTCGAGCGTGGCCTTTCTCAATTTTTCTAAATCGTCCTTGATGTCGGTAATTTTTCCAGTTTGCACTGTATTTTCGATGTTCGTTTTTATAATTATAGCAGATTTATGCAAATCGCGCAGCGGTTCTTCTACTGTTGGTAGGTCTGCTACGGTATCGTCGAATTCATCTAAGATTTCCACGACGCTTTTCATTTTATCGAATGCCTTTTGCTTTTCTGTTAGTTGCGTTTGTACGTCTATAATAGCTTTAGCGATGTTTTCAAGTGGTTGTGATAATTTTTGTACTAAGCTTTCTTCGACTGACGGTGCGTCCTGTAACACAGCTTTATTGCACACCGACAATATAGTGGAATACAATGTAGATAGAGGATCGAGGAAATCTCGTATCGTTAAATTTTGACCATCGACGGAATCTATAAGTTGGACAATCATCGAGAGAGAATTTTCCATGCTCTTAATCGTGGCGAGTTCTTCAGTTGCAATTCCCATAGCGCCCACTTCCTGTAATTTCTGTTTAAATTCGTACAAGGGATTTTGTAGGATTTCCAATAAACTTAAGTCATCGTCGGGCAGGTGTTTGGCTATTAAAATGTACTTTAAGAATATATATAAATAGTTGATAAGATTTAAATCTCCAACGGTATCTCGTTGTGCAAGCACGATATCGACAAAATCGACAGCCGCTTTTAATTTCCGTAACGGTTCGTTTAAAATTGACTTTTGCATTTGTGGCTCGTCTTCTCCCACTATCACAATTTCTTCTTTCATGCCACGGAGGCATTTTTCAATCGACGTAACCGGACCCGACATGGCATCGTTAACGTTGGAAATACTTTCAGCCACGCCTTCTAGATTATTCAAATCGTTTTCGGTAATATCCTCGTAATTTAACGATAACGAATCTATAATGCCCGCAAGAGGCTCCTGTAATTCCGTAAGTACAATTAGATTGGCGGATTTTTCTCGAATTTGTGTAATTAAATTGATTGCGGAGTGCAACGCTTCCTGTATTTTAAACACCTTCTTTATTCTTTTTTGAACGGAAGTTTTTTCGACAAACTCGATGATCTCGCGTAACGGTTCTACGATACTTCGAAGGTGACTGTTTTCGTTGATGTTAGAGAGGGAAGATTTTAAGACGTCCGTAGTTGCCTCGGAATTGAGGGGCGATAATACTTGAATTGTATTGTGAAGAATCTGTTGGTCATTTGGAGTCAATTGCGTTCTTTTTTCGATTAAAGCTTCCCCGGTTTCTCGGACTTTAGTAAGAGATTGAACCAATTCTGGAGCGATGGTGTTTTCTACATTAATAACGGAGTGACAAAGTTCTTCTAATAGGCTCAAATCGGGCTTTTCGAACAAAACCAACATTTCCGATACTAGACTTTGCACTGCTTCCATAGGAACGTTTTGTTCCGAAGCAATAACCGATGCCTTTTCTATGGCAACTTTAACAACCTGCTCGTCATTGTTAGGTAAACTTTCTAAAATAGACGTTAATGTGCTGTCAATAGCCACAAACACGTCTTGATTGGCAGATAAACTTTCTAAGGGCAAGTTTACAATAGAAATTTCTATATTTTGACGTGCACCCGTGTTTGCAACATTAACAACGGCCGTTTTAATCTTCTCTAATTGGTTTTCAAGAATTTCCTTTCTTTGCTTAGTTTCGATTAAATTGGTAATTCTTTCTACTAATTTTTCCAACAAAATCATGACCGATTTTGATTTTGGATCGTCCGACGATTTCACGTTGGAAATCATCAATTTGATGATTTTCAGTTTATCGAGCGTCATTCCCTCATTTAAATAATGATTGATCGTAGCGAGAACGTCATTTACTCCTTCGTAAACGGCGAGATCTTTAATTGGCGTCGACGTGGATAATAAAGCGTCTTTGACTTTTTCGGTTAAATTAATAACCAAAACTTCTAGATCGTTTTTATTTTGAACAGTAAACGACGAATTTTTTAAATCGTCTAAGCAACAAATTATTGACCGAACAATTCTGGCAGCATCTTGCGAAACCTGCAATTCACTTAAAACACCTCGAGCGACTGGCACGAGAGGGCAAAGTGTAATTTTTATTTTAGATTCTTCAGGCAAGTGTTGTAAACGTTGTTGACATTCTTCGATTTTTTCTTTAACACTATGAACTTCTAAATTATTTAAATCCAGAAAATCTTTCAAACTGCGTTCGAAAGATTGAATGGCTTTTTCTTCGTGTCCTGTTAAATTTGTCGGAATGTCGTCGATTATCGATATTACTGCAAACTGAAGTTCTTTTGTGTGCGGTTGATGTTCGAGATTTTCCACAAGTTTGAGAAGCATCTCCTTATGAACATTTTTGACATGTTTCGGTTTCAAAAGACTATCGACGGAATTAACTATATCCTTGATATTTGAAATGAGATCTCTCACTAATACATTTTGAGGTTGACAATCTACGATGAACTGTAGCTTATCTAGTACATCTTGGTCGTCTTTAACGTTTTCTTCTTGAAAGCCAACTATATACCAATTCAAATCGTTTAAAAGTCCTTCGATTGTCTGAATCGTAAGGAGATCATCTTCCGTTAACGACTTTACATCGATATCGAAAACACACGCGTGCAACATCGACAGTTTCTTAACAGTTTCGATGATCAAAGGTTGGTTCTGTTTCGCTACCGAATGTCTCTGGAATTTCGCCAAGCACCTTTGAAGATTTTCGATGGAAATAGCGACCGCTTGCGTTGCAGTTACTTCGGCGGTCGGTTGGACAATTTCGGTCACCATTTTAGCTATTTCCTGGACATGCAATAACATGTTCCTCACAGGAGATTGCGATCCAATAATGGACTTGAGCAGTTGCATTTCTTCAATACTTTCTTCAATATTTTGAACCGTAACAGTAATCGTATCGGGAAGTTGTTTTAAATACGCATGCAGATCTTCTCCGACTTTATTGATAACAAATATGGAAATTTCTTCTTCATTACTGACCGTAGAAATTTTTCCAAATTCAAGGGGAAGGCTCTTTATAAAACCGGCTATGGATAATTTGACGCAATCGATTAATTCAGATTTCTCTAATGAATTTTGATGTGTCGTTAAAGAAGCGACGAGGTTTTCGAAAGTGGCGTTTAAGATTTGAATTATAGGTTGTAATGCATCTTCGTCTTCTATTTCTAGTTCGCGAGTTTTCTTCAGAGTGCCGTTTGATTTGTCTGTAATATTATTTTGTTTAGAACTTTGGTGATCGGGAGCTTCCTTTTTGTTTTCGTCTTGTTTGATAGATTCCAATTCTAAAGGTTTTTCTTCTTCGCGATCTTTTTGCACTGTTCTAGCTTGACCCGAAGGTAAAAGTTGTGTTGGTTTCTCGTCTTCCATAATTTCTGTTGATTTTATAATCGAAACTTCACTATCTAATGTGTTTTTAGCGACCGATTTTGTTTTATCATCTATTAGTTCCCCTATTTTGTGAAGCTCACCTTTGTTGACGTCTAGTGCCAATTTATCGTCTATTACTGTTTCTGCTTCGTTTTTAGACGCTTCATTTACATTTAAATTATCATCGTTGACTACTTTTACCAATTCCAAAGCTATAATTGTCACAGCACCTTTACCATCACGATTTAACTGATCCGTAAGTGCGCTTTGTGCCGAAGCTTCATTATCATTTATATTCTCGGTCTTGATCAAACTTTGATTAATTATTTTATCTTCGACGGGTTTGGAAACAATTTCGTCAATTTTCTCTAAATTAAGCGACGGAATCGCTGTGAATTGTTCACTTTTGTAATCTTTCAAATCCGTAAGAGGCTTCGTTTCCGTAACGTCTTCGCCCGGAACCAAATCTACCACTAGAATTTTGACAGATCTTTGATTTTCATCTTGCTGCGAAGTCTGCTGCATTGATTTTTGATTTATTGACGCGCTTGAAATTTTTCCTACTTCTTCTTCAATTAATTGTTCCTTCACCACGTTTTCGATTGAATTTAACAGGTTCGAGCTATTGGAAATAAAAGCTCGTAAAGGAACGGGCGTGTCTGTTGAAATATTCATAGCTTGTAGAGATTTATTTGTATTTTGAATACAGTTAACCAGATCAACTGAAATTACACCACCAATCGCTGCTTTCATCTTACAACTACGTATTTTTTCTGGAATGTTTTTTAATTCTGCATATTTAATAGTCATTTCTCGAACTTTTTCTTCCACGTCGTCAAATATACGTTCTAATTCAAGATTCAAAGTTTCGCCAGATCGTGTTTCTAATTGATCCAAAATAGTTGCGAAACCTTTTAAACATCTAGCCAGTTGTACGGAGCAAGTAAAATCCGCCATTTCTTTGGACGTAGACAGCAAAGAATCTGCGAGTTTCTTTGTCGTCGATTTGTTGCTCGAGATAAATTTATCGACGTCCTGAAGTAGTTTCCTAGTCGTGCCTAAAAGTTTTTGTTCGTCGAGAGTTAATTCTTGCTCCGATAAATTATTTGTTTCCATTTGTAGAGCGTATAATGACCTCTGGAATTTTATAGCTTGTGCCTTATCTATCTTGGAATGTTTCGTTACAGCTACGTTCCTTATCAACGTTTGCACGGAATCCGATAACAAACGAATTGCAGTCAATTTAGCAACCTTCGCTTCGCATTCCTGTTTTAAGGTGTACACCAAAATATCGCCGACATTTTTTGTTAATAAAGAAAACGGTTCCGTTAAGTTGTACAGAGTCGAATCGTTAGGAATGGATTTGATGGCGACTTGCAATTCATCTATCGAAAGTTTGACCTCTTCTGTTGTTACTTCTCCGAGTTTTGCACGATCTAAATAAGTTTCTAAAATTTTAAAGGATTTTGTTACCGCATGGATCAAGTTTTGTTCTTCTGGAGTCGAGATTTTATTACTGCTACTGGATGTATTTTTTAATTGATGTTTAATTGTCCTTAAAGATGATTGGATCGCTGACGATAATTCGGTTTTATCCGCTACTTTGGTAAAGTTAGCAAGTTGTTCGACTGTTTCCACGAGTGACGAAACCGGTGGTATTAACGCAGTAGATAGTTGAGATAATAGAGCCTTTAGTGGTTTCGCGATATTACAAAGTTGTGGTTGTTTACTAACAGCATCGATTGACGAATGAAGGGAAAGGAAATGTTTTTCTGTAACCTTAGCTTTGCAATTTTTGATCTGGTCTAGTGACGAAGCAACATTTTGGAGAATTGGCAAGTCTTCGTTCAACTTTTCAACTTCCACCTTGCACTCTTCTATGATGCTCCTCAGCAAATCGCCGCTGTCTGCTTTGGACAATTCAGGTATCGATTCCTCGAGCGATAAGAGCGACTTCGTTAATTTGATCGTGGGCGGTGGATTCAAGCCTTTTGTAAGTAAAGCAGAGAATTCGTCAAAAACTCGAACGACACGCGTCGTCGGCAAGTATTCGCTGATCTTTAAAAGCTGTTTGCAAAATTTGTTGCCTTCTATACTTACAATTTCCGATACTTTCGACTTTTGACTATCCGTTAACTCGATCAAAATAGTTTCGTTTAACCTTTGCAAAGAAGAATTGATTTCGTCTAATATTTGTAACTGCTCACTTTTAATTCCGGTATCCGAGTGCTCGATTAAATGCTGAACGGGCATTCGCATAGCGCTTACCAACGATTTTAAGTTTGACGTTTTTATTTCTTTGACGTTGGCGCACTCGAGTGATTTCAATGTAACGATCGTCTTTTCGTGCAAATTTCGAATTTCGCCAACATTTTCGTACAATTCTCCTAGGGATACTAAAAAACTTTTATACTGAGCTTTATTTTTGCTTTCGTCGAATCTATCTGCACTTTCTAAAACTCGCATAACTCCATTTTGAACGTCGGGATGGAGATCTTTTAAAGTTAAAAAATACATTCTCAATTCCGAGACTACCGTTGCATCCACGACGTTAGGTAAATTTCGTACATCAGAAATTCTTGTTCGGAGTTCCGCATATTTCGCAAGTTCCATTATTTCTTCCGGTATCAACAAAACTTCTGGCACCGACGGAGTAGTTTCAATTTCGTTCTTAATTTCTACGCAACGGTTTTGAAGTGCCGAAATTTTGTTACGGAGAGCGCCATTTTCTTCGCGAACGCTTTCTTTTATAACGTTCAAGTCACTTTCAACGAAATTCAAGGCGTGCACTATGAGATTTTCGTCTTTATCCAAAATTCTATTATTCAAAGCGTCTAAATGTTGAGACAAGTTATCTAAGACGGCGAGATTATCTTCTGATTTAATTACCGAAGACCCCTCAAAACTGGTGCACAAGTCTTGATAGAAGTTTTCTAAACTCTTCAACACCTTGAACATTTTAGGATCAACATTGTATTTTCCGGTTTCGTTTATGTTGTGCTTCATTTCGTTCAACGATCTGAACATGTTTTGAAGAACAATTTTGGTTAAATTATCAAAAACTTCCTTAACAATGGTTCCAGCGGTAACATCGTCTTCGACTTTTCTTAAATTGCTCAATACGTCTTTAACTGGAACGACGAGTTGTTCCAAAATATTCTCACTATTTTCTAATTTTCCGATTGCAGCTTGTTGTTTAATCGTTTTCATATTTGTAACTAAGACTTCTATAGGTTTAATAAGATGTTGTACGTGTTCCTGTGCGGCATATACAGAAACTGATTGAATTTCTTTAGATAGTTCTTCTACGTGCTCGTTAAGCTTCATAATTATCGTTTTGTCGATGTTCACTTTTTCTTTAATGGCGATTCTTTTAATATCTTGAAGTACTTCGTGAAGTTTAATCGCAGGTCCCAAAAGTTTTTGAACAACTTCCGTATTTGCCTCTTTCTTTGACGTATCTTCAATAGCAGCCCTTCTCTCCTTATCATCCATCGTCTTAAATGTTTGAAGTCCATTTTGCATTTCTTCCAAAGTGATCAAAACTTCTTTAATTAATTTAGAAGAAACAGATTTACCACTAACATTGGCAATTCCAACGTCGATTTCTTCTTTTTCCAATGACGCAATCTTTTTAATTAGTTTTAGACTTTTCCTCAGAGGTTCCGTAATATTATGAAGAATATTATTGCACGTATTTTGGATTAAGGTGTGCTGTTTTCCTAGCACTTCCGTGCATCTTTCTACAATAACTACACTTTTTTGTAACTCGAAAATTGGAGGAGCAATTAGTTCTATGACCGATAAATGCGCGTTTTCACTTTCTTTTTGATATAACGTCGCTAAACACGTTTGAATATCTTTTATCGGTACAGATATGCCGTTTATTACTTCCAAACTTTTATCGGCTGCGGCAGAACTTGATTTATATGTAGATTGTAAAAATAACTCTTCCTCGACTACGAATAATTTTTCAAGAATGTTCGTTAAGTTTGCTAGAAGCGACGTACTAAGATCTATTTCTTTGTCGCGGTAAACTTTGATTTTAGACGAAATATCTGGTTGAATTATTAATCCGTCTTCCTCTTCGCCTTGAATGTCCCTGGGAAAATCTTCTTGGTACAAATCGAGAATCGCTTGCGGTTTCTTCTTTAGATAGTCATGGGAAGAATCTTCTGAACTAATCGAGGAATTTCTGCTGGACTTCCTCTTCTTTCTATCTGGAGAGACGACGTTAACGCGTAAATCTGAACCAATCTCGTGAGTAGTTTGAGGCGACAACGGTTGCCTTTCTATCAAAGTATCTTCAGAAATGTTAGTAATTTCTGGCATAGAAGCTACTTGAAATACCGGACCTTGTTCGTTACTCGGATTCGAATCCCTCGCGCTTTCGAAATCTCCGCACGATTGACTATCCATGTCTACAATTTCCGCGAGACTTTCCTGTTCGCATTCGGAAATTTTGGCGTCCACGCGTTTAGGACTCATTACCCTCTTCCGCGGAGGTCGTACGGGAAGTTCGTTGCTTAAAGACAAAGCCTTGGAATCGTCGGCACGAGTTTCGTCTGCCCCAGAAAATACTTCTTCGATGTCTGCTTCCGTTCTCAGATCCTCTTCGGCCGTCATGAAATTTCCTTCGGAAACATCTATAAGCACAGCTTCCATCAGTAAATTTCCGGACGTGGACGATTCTTTTGTAAAACGCAGTGGCGGTAATTCTATTATGCTATGTTCTACAAAGATTTTATCGGTTATTAAGAATCGAACATTCGGCTAAACCGAATCTTACCCGATATGTGTTCGGATAACTGATCAGCGTACATTTCGATTATTTGAATTGCTTCTTCGTCAGTTAGATCTGGTGTTTCGTAAAGCGAAACGGAGACATCTTTGCCGTCGAATGAAAACGAAAGATCTCCGCGATCGTCGATGGTAAGTGACATGTTAGCTTGGGGAGTGTCGTAAAGTTGCGACGTGCGTTCTTCATGTATGGTAGATAAGGAAGGTTGTCTAGCTAATTCTTTTCGTTGATCGAGACGCGAAAGCGTTTGGTCTTCAATTCTAAGCAAAGAAGCCGAACTAGCAACGGTTCCCATGCAGTTTCTTGCTTCGCAAGTGTATGTACCCAAACACCTCGTACCATCCTAACATTACGTCACGTTTCAATATTGTAAACGAAAGATTGAACTTACCTTTTCGGATGTTATTCGATGTATGTCGCCGGGTTTCAGTTCTTCTCCATCTTTGTACCATTTCAATACGGGTTGGGGAACTCCGATCACTTTGCATTCTAAGTTGACCGTTCCTTCCTCCGATAGGACGGCGCGCAAGCATTCTAAGAATTTTGGTATTTTGTAGTGTTTTGGAATTATCAACTTGAGAAAACACGAAGTCAAAGAATGGCCGAAATCGTTCGACGCGACGCACTTCCATTCAGATTGATCTATAAATTCCAAACGATCGACATCTAAATGATAAGTTTCAAAATCATCTTTGACCACGTTGTAGCGCTCGGGTTCGTTGTTAATAGGCTGGTCATCGCGAAACCAGAATATATTCGACATGGATGCCATGTTCACTAAAATTAGAGATTTTACGCATATAATGAAAAAAAAAACGACGCTTATCTACCTTGTACAGTAAATCTGAAACTTTCGTTAATTTTTGCTTCGCAACTTTTTAGCGCCTTAAGGAATTTGGGCGCCTTATCTTTGGATAGAAGCTGAAGTTTTTCTTCTTCGCTTAACTGATTCTGAATGTCTTCTATAGTTAATTCGGCAACGCTGCGAGCTTCGCCCATGCAGTTTGTTGCAATACAACAATAAGATCCGAGCGAGTTGCTGCCGGTAAGTTGATATACGTCGCCCGGTTTCAATTCCTGACCATCTTTGAACCACGTTAATAGAGGAGTCGGCGAACCTACTACTTTGCATTCGAACGAGACGAGACCTTCTTCGGTTAAAACCGCTTTTAAGCTGTCCATGAAGCGCGGTTTGCGATAACGTTTCGGAACTACGATTAAAAATATAAAATGTAATAAAAAATGTATTAAAACAAAAATTACTTGACTTACTTATCATGGACACGTTACTCATCGAAATCGCGACGCCTCCATCTTCGTTTGTCGCGACGCATTTCCATTCGCCTTGATCGACAGCTTCGGTCGGATTAACTTCCAAATTGTATTTACCGCGACCGTCCGATAAAGTTTTGTATCGGCTTCCGCTAGCTGTGTCGTTCACGCGTCCGGCCGAGTTGTACCAATTAATGGATTTTGGCCATGGAGGTATCGAAACTGAAAATTTCAGATTAAAATATTAAAAAAAAAAAACTTCGAAATTCGATCGAAAACTCACTCTGACAAGTTAGCGTTAAAATGTCGCCGATTTTTAGTTTTTCGTCTTGTAGATCTTGGAGGAATGCCGGGGGCGTTCCTAAACGCGATGCACTAAAACAACGCGCATATTAGACAAAAAACAAAATAAAACCGTAAGGTGTTTAACCTGTCTTCCGGCCTTAATGGATCCTTGACGTTACTGCCAATAACGTGTACTTTAGAACTGGAGTAAGCTTTGCCCATGCAATTAACGGCTTCGCACGTGTAAGTGCCTAACGACGTTGGATCGTCAGCGTTAGCGGTCAAAGCGAAAACGTCGCCAGCCTTTATTTCCTTGCCGTCTTTGAACCATCTCAGTAGAGGAGTGGGAACCCCGACTACCTTACATTCGAGGGAAACGGTGCCATGTTCCGTGAGAAGGGCCCGCAGTTCTTCGAGGAACAACGGCGCCTTGTACGTTTTCGGCACTAAATATTAACCTGTGAGTTTTGTAGTTCGAGGATTATCGAACGCTTACCGAGTACGTTGAGGTGACAAGAGCTGGTTGTTTTCCCTTTGCAATTGCAAGCCGTGCAAGTCCATTTTCCCGCATCTTGGATTACCACGGGCGCTACGTCTATCCCACGAAAATCCCCTTCGTTCACGAAACTATATCTCTCCCCTTCTGTTATTCTTGTATCGTCGTGCAGCCATTCGATCTGGACATATTAATAGGGCAATAAGCTGAACGTAACTCTAGAAAGAATCGAAAACTCGAGTCAACGCTTACCGTTAGATCGGCGATACTTCTAATTTCAACTAGAAACCTGGTTCGTGCGCCAACTTTAACGGATTGTTCGTTTAATCGTCGTAAGAATATGGGCGGTTCGTCTGGACTTTTTGCGGTTTCTTTGACGTGAACTTCAAACTGTTTTGTAGAAACTCCAGTGGAAGATCGTGTACTAACAGAATATACTCCGGAATCGTCTTTTTCGACGCCGTCTATGATTAATTGGATGTTATTGCCGGATTCGTTAAATGTTTGTCTGTCGGTCGGAGTGACGAGTTCTTCGTTTTTGGTCCTGCGAAAAAATTAAATGACTACATCGCGAAAGTTATTAACAAGATATTTAACACGCGAGAAATATTTTTACTGCAAGATAAACGGTTTTGTATTGCGAAAAATATTCCTCTTGTCCTTTTATTTCGACGGTGCGGCAACTAGAGGTCAAAAAAAGTGTTAGGGCGCAATCGTTCTAGCGAAAATAATTGTAGGAAAAAAAATGCAGTTACACAATTATTTTTGTTGTAATTGTTGTTTGTAAACTGAAAGATTTATTTTTAGGCACCGTTTAGAAGATACCATCATACTTATTCTTAAATTTTCTAAATATAGTTAGGTTTATTCTAATTATACAAAATTCTTACCCACTACTATCAGTTTTATAAGAAGAAACGTCCGTTAAATATTTTCCGTTAACACCATTATTGGGACATTTGCAGCAATTGCTGACTTTTTGTCCCATATTTAAATAAATCGTTACAGCGCGCTTTCGTTGACGAACATTCTTGCGTCGATGTGAACTTCAATAAGTTGCAGATCACCAATATTAATAAATTTATAAAAATATTTTTCTAAGCTGGCCTAGTTAAAAAAAAACAACATAATATTACGTATTTAATAAAGCAGCCAAGACGATCGGCGTACCTAACAACAAAACGAAATTATAAATAAAACGAAATCGTTTGTTATTATTTAAAAGTAGGGTAGATTGTGCGGCACTCAAATTTACGTAGACGGATTCGCGCGTCCATTTAAATAAAAACGATTTATTTAAAAATAGAGTGGTACTTTCTTTTAAAACCGAAAAACAAAAGCGTCTAAAAAGAGCGGGCTCGTGCAGGCCACCTCGACGACTGGGCGGAATCGACGTGAGCAGCCTAATACTTGGCTCGTATTTTTGACTCTGTTTAAAACGTCACTAAAATTTGTGAATAGATGTCGAAGTATAGGAATTTGTTCAAAAATTCGTTCTTTTACATTCTTGTAACATACATTCCTCCACAAAACTTATACACTTATAAATGTCGCTCTGAGTGGTCAGCGCGATAGTCGAAAGTAGTGAAGGTAAATAAAAAGAATTAAAAGAAACCATTATGTTGATTACTGTTTAATCGAAATACCTACGTATCTTAAATTAATACTTAAATTTAAAAAAAAATCGTTTCACACAATCGTTTACCTACTGAACATTTTAAAAGACACACATCATGATTTGATTCAAATGGTTTTCAAATCATTATTATTAGGGGCACCACTCACTTTCCGAATTCCGGTGTATTCGATACTCTCCAATAATTTGGAGATCAGAATGAATGTCCAAATCAAAAAAATCCAAAATTTTACTCATCCCATTTGCGCAACGATGCTCGCTTAATATCACTACCACAATCGTATAGAACATTACAACCGCCACAACAAAGAATAAGGAAATCGCCACTGCACAATAAACAACTATAAACCAAAATAAAACGCGGAACTTGCATGCATGTGCATTCGAGAACGAAACTCGACCGACTAATGGTTGTTTCCCTTACGCTTTGCGATATATTTTATCTCAACGGCCACATTTCTAATCGTTTATAACATTATCCAAATTATAACAACTAACACCTATTAAAAATTTAAAAACCCAATTCATTGTCAGACAAAATTACCTATAGATAACTGAATTATGTATTTGAGAAACCCACACATGGCCAACTATCATATAGTTTTATGAAAAACACGAAAAAAAAACGTTGTTTGCCTGCAAAATAGCGACGGCGGTTGTGTTAGAAATATGACTAAGAAAATATTTTTGTCCTGAATCTTTGGAATTTTATTACCTATATTAAATGAATGATTTCTCAAATAGTAGGTACATATATAAAAATTTTGAAATAATTCTGTTAGCAAACCGGACGGTGGATATGTGTGATTTCTTTACATCTAAAGCCTATGTCGCACTATCAAACCAGTTTGATTAAACTGAGACGATAACGTCACGTGACGTCATTACAACAGTTTGATCAAACTCTCTAATTTTCAGAAAAACCTCTATTCCATCAATCAGTTTGATGCGATCTGTGACCCGATCGATTAATTTAAATGAAAAGAAATGGAACGAAGGAAACCTTTAGGGTTTTTATCTTTCGTCGGTATCTTCGCACTTGTTTCTAATTACAATAATTAACAATAACGGAAAACACAGTAGCACAAGAATTAATCAGTACACGAAACGCTTAAACAAAAAATAACGTAAGGAATACGTAGAGTATTTGGGTAAATATGTAGAAACGGTTAAGTAGTTTTCTTGGAACATTGACGGGTAATTTAATTTACGCCAATCAGACGCCGTATCGCATCAAAATATGTTAACAGTTTGATGGTACCAATTTGATAGTGTGACAAGCTTGGTCAAACTTGTAACGGTTAACGTCATCAACTCAGTTTGATCAAATTGATTGATAGTCTGACTTAGGCTTTACATATACAACTATAGGTAAGAAACCATTTTTTGTAAACTAAGTCGTACGTCCAAAATACGGAGGCGTGGAGTTTCTCAAATACGTGATTATAAACGACATATGCATAAACTTACCAAGAAACCACCGTATCAGGAGTTACGTCACAAAGTTCGGTTTGAAGCACGAGCAGATCCCCTTCGCATGCGGATACATATTCGATATCGTTTCCTTGAGCTTTCGATCCTTTGTCTAAATTTCCTAAAATTAATTCATTATTTAATCCACACTGTTAACACCTTGCATCATCGGTGTTAGGCAGCACCCGATGACGATTACATTGCGTTTGGAAGATTGTTAGGCTTGTTGCGAGTTATCCAATTAAATATTTGCAAAAGCTGCGTTTAAAAATGCTTCGAAAAAGAGCGCAAGAGGGCACATTGTCAAAGTGCGAGAGTGCGTTTTATTAATTAGGTCCTCGTGGAATCCTGTTAGTAACGTATAGGTTTTTCCGAAATCGATTAAGTTCCTCGCAATAATCACACAAGTGAAAAAAATCAGAAACGACGACAGAAAAACGCAGTTCGATAGTCGACGTGCCATAATTCAACTAGATCGTCGAGATTAAAGAAATTTCATCAATCATTTTCTTTACCACGATTATGAAGAATATATATCACCAGCACTATAAAATACTGAAATAGATCACGCGGCGACTGTGGTTTGGATCGTTGCTTTTTACCATCAAGAGCAACCATATTTTCTGTAACACTAAGAAAACTTGTGTACAGTCGTTAAGGTAAATGATTAGGTCCTCATAATCCAGACGTATCTTCATCCGATTTTTATTTACTTGTTCCATTGAAAAATCTTTTGTTAGGTAAAACCCATAATCAAATTGTTAAGTACTGTTTGGTTTTTAACTAATAATTTCACTGATAAAATCATGTACAAATATTACGTAGAAGAAGATCCTCTCTCAATTTCCTACACGTAAACTTGAAAAATATCTTCGATAAATTATAGTAAAAGCATCCATCGAGACCTTCGTTTTTGTAGTTTTGGCACGAGTGCCGATTTTCCTTTTATTTAATAACGATGGAAGCGTGGCGAGAAAATTTATGCGAACGATCTAAATCTACAATGTAAACATTTAAAATTTAATAACGGTCGTCAACTATGAAAACGTGTTTGAAAAAAAACTGTATTGTTTTAGACAGACGTTCACTTGTTTCTTGCCGTTGGTCCACTGAAGAGAGTATAAAAATAATTTACAAAAATTATCTAAACTTGCGCGTTAAACTTGTAATTTTTTCATGTTGGACGCGAACGCGGGGCATTATAAAACTTGAATTGCTAACTTCTTTTGAGCGCGCAAGTACGTATTTACATCTTCGTGATGATTTTAATTTCGAGAGCATTTCAAAATCTCGAGTGCACCCGATTCGTAAATGCTAGGAAGGTATAAAATTAAATACCTATAAACGAACTTTCAGAATATTTTAGATAAACAAATACGCAACACGCGGAATTAAAAGAATCAAATAATATAATGGTACAGGATTATGGCGAGAATTACTCATGCAAGCTGCGTTTTTTGGCAGAGACCTCGAGCTTTATTTTTATTTTTTGCTCATTTAAAAATTAATGCACGAACACGAAATAAATTCACCTACAAAATGTTCTTAATAGTTTTACCGTAAGTTTTTAAATGATAATTTTTGAAACTCGAAGAAATTACTTGTATTGAAATGAAATTTTTGTCAAATAAGTATCAAAAAAACATTGTCCAGTATTATTTACTAAAAATATCGTATTGATCAAAATCGAGGTAATTCAATAATTAAACGAGCACGTTCTTTTTGTAAAATCGTTTTTCTTGTTAGGGGAAATGCGACTCATTCTTAGTTTTCGTATCGAATAAGAACAACGAACTATCAAAAAATATTATTAACTACCTACACATTCAACAAATTATAATTAAAAAAATGATTACCTATTTTAGTTTGAATTAAAAAACAAAAAACGTGAAACGATTTCATGAATTTTTCTTCAACAGGTGATTCGGAAAAATTTGGGCGTTTGAAAATTGAAGGAAATTCAAAATTAACACGAAAATATTGTGAGAAATGAGCCAAAATGGAGCAAATTACCTCACCAAACGTTGTTTACTAATGTATAGAAAAATGTAAAAAAGGAACTAAATCGTAATTGTCTCGTAAACGAACAAAACGATCATTAATCATCGCATCATATAAACATTTATTTTCCTTGGGCCATTTGACATGAGGATACAGTAAGTATCTATAATTATAGCTTTACAAAAAATGTTTCTTTCTCACAAAAATTATTAAGGAAAGGTCGAAAGGTTATCGATGCCAATTCGTAGCTTTGAAATCTGTGAAAACCTTATTAAAAAAATAGTCAGTTAAAGATTCGCGTTTTTTTTTTCTCCAGAAAACGATAGAGAACCGGCATAAACTTGTAATCAAAATTAAAACCGACCTGTGCTTTTAAATATTTTGATCAGGAAGTAAACAAGTGCCGCCAAAAATGTAAAAGATTCTGATCGCCTACTAGCGTCGACGGCGACGTTTCGGCCGCAATTAGTTTTGCATTTTAAAAATAACAACTTCGGTAAATAGTCGCATCAGGTATTCGTTTCCATATAAATCAAACGATTAGGAAGCAATTAAGAATTAGGCCACCCCTTTTTCTAGACTACCTAATACTTATAGTTAGTTAATTATATTGTATTATTAGCTCGTTGAAAACGATCGCAGTCGCGCTGGAAAAGCGGGAACCCTCACTGACCTGATACAATTCTCATGTCCGGTTTTATTGTTAAATTTCTATTAATCACTGCACCGCAATACGATACATACTGCTAGAGGTTGTAATAGCTTGATCTAAAACTGGACCGACGTCAGCAGCATCGCGACGCTCACCAAATACCTTACAATAAATTCAGATTTACGAAACTGCGCATAAAAAATATTTAGCAGTTAAGTAAACGCCTAATAACTATACAACTTTAATCTCAACACGCGAATTTGGAATAAAGCGCGAGAACATTTAAATCTAAAAATAATGAATCGCGTTTGAAATAATTTTTTCTGTTTTAGAAAAAAAATAATTTGTATTGTTATATCCGTTTTAAAATCGCACGTTCCGGTAGCTTTTTATAAAATAGCAGTAAATTTGATTTCCTATATTAAAATTCTTTTGTCGTTAACAAAATAATGGTACGGTCGAAGTATACACGCCTACACAGAACCGGACGACCAGCCGGTAAGATTGAATTGAAGATATCTAGATCCAAGATATCGATGTCATCTAATGATTCATTAATCTTCAAACAAAAAAAACATCTTTCGCATCAGATTCTTCTTCACTTACTTATTATAACCTTCCTTGCTTTGGTTATTTTGCCTCGATCCATTAAGTGTCCCTATTTCTAGCTTTCCCACTGCAATTTAATTTTATTTGCAGTTATTTGTTTATATTAACGTTAATGTCTAAAAATATCACCAATCTTTTTAGATTTGAACATTAAGATTTCACACTTGATTAGATAATTGATATAAAAATTAAAAATTTTATAAACTACTTACTTACTTTTTCTTCTTTGTCCTAACTTTAATATGGAAAAGTGATTAATAGTCATCAAGAAGCAGGATCGTATAGGATCTTCATTAAGACCTATTTCTTTCTCCTGTAGTTGCCTTCTAGTCAGCTACTTATGTGCCTTTTCTACAATAAACTAGAAGTGTAGTGGAAACTATTATATTCTCTTACGTAGATTCTAAAGATTCAGTTAAATTGTCTAATGTCTAATAGCCGAATGCATAGACATTTGATTAAATTTAGTCGCTACTAAATCATGTTCATCTCCATATAAACTATTGTTGCAACAATTGTTTCTAAGGAAATTAACACGGCTTAGTAACGACTAATAAATTTAAACAAATATCTATGCATATGATTGTAAGTCTTAGGGCCGATTGTACCAAACTAAAATTAACTAATCCAAGATTAAATCTATTAATAATGATTAAAAAAACTTTTGTTATCAATGGTTTTAACTCTAACCATCAGTCAATCACCGTAGAAACAATTGTTTCAATAATAATTTCAATAGCGATCGACTGATGGTCAGAGTTAACTAGCGATTGAAAAACCGACCCCTATAAAAACAAATGCTCTTTAACTCTGACAATCAGTTAATCACTATAGAAACGATCATTAGAAACAAATGCTTCTGTGACGATTGGTCGATAGTTAGAATTAATGGATCTTTGAAAAACCGACCCTCCACAGATTAATTTAACTGTAGTCAACAAAACAGGCATCATACTTGAACTAGGCTCAAAAAAGAAAGATATCATCGTGCAGGGCCGGCGCTATTAGGCATGTTGGTTGGGCAATCTCCCTAATTAAGACACTATCAACTAATCTAGTGTCATGTGCGATTGGCTACTTTTCCACAAAGAGCTCACAGAATTCACGATTTATTTCACGAGTCTGCTTGCTCGGGTGGTCGAAGAATATAACAAAGAAATATGACATGCTCGAATAGGTAACTGTAAGAACTGGACAGATTAATAATAATTTATACAAACGATGGGTCGTTTTGAAATTCTTCGGCCAAAATTTTTACGCCATATGTACACCCAAATTGCAATTATATTGCGTACTAGTCGAAGTTCTCACTTGTAACATTGCTATCGTCAGCGTCGGTATCTTCTTCTAAATTTATAATAAGAGCATCTGTTAAGTCGTCCTTGACAAAATTAAAAACATGTTGCGCTACTTATTTTGTGAACAAATAACCAGCGAAACCACGATGTGAAGTGATGATTCTTTTGGGAACTCTGGTTGGATTATACAAAATACTTTGAGAAAATAAATACAATGAAATTTCTTCAAACTTGTAACTATATTTAGCAGTTTTAAATGGTACCTCGATAATCCGACACCCATCCCGTCTCATGTCTGTCGGATTATCAAGTCTTCTGTAACAGCTTTTCCCTTTAAACGTATTATTCACAAGGTCAGATGAAGATATTTTTCTGTTCGCGACAAAAGAACACTTGCTTACAAGAAAAGCTTATTTATTTATTTTGACAGGTGTTGCAGGTTTATACATTCACTAATTGAAGATATTTTCAACTAGTATACTTCAATTTTTTTTTTAAACAATTTTTGGATATAAATATTTCGCCGACTTATATATGGGATGAACTGGAAATAATTAAACTTGCGTCGTAAATTAAATGAAACTTTATTAAAATTCGAAAATTTACAAACCTCATTGCCTCTGCTGCATCAACTGAATCAATCAATAAGTTCATTTGTGATGTACTATATGAAATAATTTTATTATCCGACAAAATAGTTTTTTTCTAACTTCTTATCAGTTTTTCTTTCTTGTCAATGTTGTAGTATTCCGTTTTGAGATAGTAGATAGCAATGAATTGAAGACATTACATATATAAGCTAGCAAATTAACAATAAAATCTAAAAAATATAAAATTATGGCACATGTAAAATATAAATAAATATTATTTATAGAGGCAACCTTCTTATAACACTTTAAAGTAGATATGTACTGTTACGGGAGGGTTGCTTAAATCAATAATTTGTTACTTGATAATATGAACAAAATAAATTAAAACTAGGTAACCCTGAAGTGTTTGGAATAAGAAAATGCCAAGAAATAAAAATTTTAAGCATTAACAAACGTAACATAAAAATACATTGGGTAATCAAATCTTTGAAGACATGCGATGTCAGAGTGACTTCCCATTACATTAAATGATTAAATATATTGTTAATAAAAATAAACTATCCTGAGCATAATTTACAATAATAATACAATCTTGGAGCGAATGATATTTAAAATTTATACATTAACTGTTTGCAAGTCATAAATTCATCATTTAATAACATTTCTGAAAATTGTAAAAATTAGAATTTTGTTTCACATACATTGTACTACACTAAATAAAATTACACAAGATTTAGATGAGCTTATTTTTTAAATTGTCTTAGTTTAGTTCATTATTTACATGTTCAACTTATTAAATAAAACTGTTTGTACAGGGTGAGTTTATTTAATAAATAATGTATTACATTATGTGTACTTAATTTTAATGTAATTTAATGTGGAATTTTCATTTTATAGGCAATAATAATATTATACATTACAATCTTATTTATCTATTCATTTCATTTCCTATTTTACATTATTTTATAAGTATAAACTAATACTTTTCAATGACCAGGTGGGGTTAGTAGTGACTCGTTGATTTTCTTATTTGTTTTATAAAATTTTTCATATTTTCCAGAAACCAATAAAATAAAAATTTCTATGTTTAATTTAGCAAAAATTATTTTTTAATCGAGTCTACTGCAGAAATGCAGTTTTTCTGCACTACACGTTGGGAATTTAAAAAAAAAAATACCAATAATAAAACAAATACCTAATTCTAATTCGCTGGAACTTGTATTTAGCAACTAGGTACTTATTTAAGTTTTGCACCTCTTATCTACCCTTATTGAATATGCATAGTAAAATCAAAATATTTATTGCTACATTCACTTAATGATCGCACCTGATCATTTCTACTATATTTTTTTACGTAGAAAGTCTAAAGAAACTTTGGAAATAATTGTCTTACATAGAAAAAAAGTTTCTAGTGTATTATGAAGCAATAATGTTGTAATTTTAATTAAAACGTTCCATATATTACATAGTACAATTTATTTAAAAAAAAAAACAAATTAAGATACATATTCAAATACTCGACCAACTTAAAATATATTTAACAAGTACATACAGATATAATCTTTAATCTATTTGTACTTTACACAACATACTTTTACTTATATATTTCATATTTCTAATATAAAATTTCGTGAGTAACAAATAAGTTTCTCACAATAGTTTAGAACGAATAAGTTTCTTCAAAATAATTTAGTTATGAAGTGTAGATATTTATAATAGCAAATTAATCACAGATTTTAAATTCCACTTGTAAAAAAATGTACAAAATGACAATTCATTCGATACACTATACCATCAATCTGCAACAACAATAAAAATTATTAAACAATATTAAATTTTTATATTATCTATATTTGATGTAGAATTAAACATTTATAATAATAAAATAAATGTATGTTTCAAATGAAAACATACAATAAAGAATCAATAATAACAGTTTAAAAAATTAAGCGATTATTAACTAAATGAAATTTGATTAAACAATAAAAGTACTACAAAAATTATAAAAAAACAAATAGGTAGGTACAAATATTGGAAAAATAAAACGGAAAATCATTAATTTTAATTTGTTGATTCTCTTTTCTATCAATACATACGTGTTTTATACGTATATCCTTTAATCCACTCTAAAAGGGCCATCAATATAATATGACATACCTACTGCCGTTTTGCTTTTTATTATCTTCGTTTTGAGTGGCGGTGGTGGTGGTGACATTTTTCTAGGTCGACCTGAAATACAATATTCTCAATCAGATTCCCCTAATTTCCAAATTCTTTGCCGCCACAGCGTACGACGGCAAAACCAAGAGATAAAAAGGAAAGTCGTTATTTACGCAAGCGTTAGCGTGCATATTTCTTATTCATTTTTAGAAAAACCCGAAGAAATGTTCAAAGGACGTCTGAAAGTTAATCGAAAAAATTATTAGATTGTATTGCAAATTCCGACCTACCAGACGTGGGCGGTAATTGACCTGCGTGCGACGGTAATTTCCCAAAACATCAATATTAAAGCAGATGCGATATTAGAGCTAGATAAAGAGAAGTTTGGCAGTAAAAAACGATAAAATTAAATTTTGTATATCAAAAAATAATAATGCGGCATTGTTTTTTGTCGCTAAAACAAACTTTTAATCACAGCTAACGTCGCGTCGAGCGGGAAAAACAGTATGCGCGATTAGTTTTGAAACAATAACGGCCGCGCACTTCTTCTAAATTCAACAAATAAAATCAAAATTTCAAATTTTACACGTTAGATTTTAAAAGTGTTCGTCCGGCGTAGAAATAGGATCGAGGAGGGGAGGTGCCAGCCGTGTACGAACTCGACCTAGCGACCAATGAGCGCCAAGAATAAGTATAAATTATTTCAAACCACTCCAAAATCGAGCGGCACATCGCGTGTCGTTTTTTTTTTTACGTATACAATATCACGCGCTTGCCATTAATAGGGGCTCGAACGGAATGATTGGCAGGGCTAATTCTACACCGGACGAACTCTAATCATTAATTTACAACAATCTAAGAGCAATCAAACCTGTCTTTATGAGCTAAATTGTTTAATTTGGCACTTATGTACACAAACCGACAAAAATTTTATTAGTTCAATAACACGGTTTTCATAAAGAACCAAACAATTTTATTTTAAAGTTTTCTTACTTCTTACTTATCAGAGATAAATATCAGATATATTTCCTGTAAAGCTATAAATTTAATGGCAAATGAATTACATTATTAGTAATGACGTAATAAAAAGTAGATACTTTGATTATAATATAACTTATTATATTTGTGACGATAAATTTCATTATTTGAACAAAAATTATTAAAAAAAAAAATGTTTTAACGATGTCTAGGCTCATTTGACTGTATACTGAAATTACTATTGATAAGACATTACATTTTCTCTCTAGTAACTTATCTGCATCGAGTTACCTCTTGATTATTTGGATTAACAATAAACACAAATCAACATATTCACTTACATGAATTTTGAATAGTCTAATAGATCGAAATCGTTTCCAAAAACTGACTGACTGTCGTATTTATTATTTGACTTGTAATAGGGGCCTTACACGATCAATAATACTGTCATTACTTAAGCACACATAACAAGGTCATTATTATCATAACAAGTAATGATGATCACGTATAAAGTCCCCATAACAGTTAATTCAATCTAACACTAATCACGAAAACTGTAAACGGTAACAAAGCAAAACTAAATACATGGATAGTTCCATCAAGACTTACCTCTAAGTCTCTTTGATGGTTCCAACTTTGGCGGTTCTGACTTTGGAGATTTATTCAGCCTAGATTTAACTTCTTTTATATTTTTTCTTACAGGAGAAGTAAAGTCTATAAATAAATTAAAATATTTTAAATTAAAAAAAAGGTTCGTTTCTAATTTATAGCGTATTTAGCTGGTTGCATTTATGCACACCGAGCGCACCTCCATCATTTCCTTTTATGTACCAATAACGAGAGACAAAAATGCACTCAGTATGCACCAGTGTAGCCAACTAGATAAGCCATTAGGTAAAACAATACGGTTCCAGGACATGCCCGAATACGACGAAACATCATACACAAGTTAACTCAAAAAAAATTAGATAAAAAAAGTGGTGAACTTAAAATTGAAATGAAGGAGACACCAAAACCACACACTTCCTTAATAACGAAGATTCAGGTAAGTGAAAAGCTTCTGAAGGCATTCCTACTCTGTCCCGGAATATTTATTGTTTTACTTTCATTAAAATCTTGAAAAGCAAATAAAGCAATCAACCTATGTACTTAACAAAAGAAGTTTCATCTGAATGAATTATGGCAAAGAAAGTAAAAGAAAAACGAGTAAATATAGACTCACCTTTCGGATGCCTTTCACCACCTCCCTTATACCGAGTAGTACTTGTCCGCTTCCTTGACAAACCTTTAAATATAAATAATCAGCATCAGATAGAGATAATTGAAATAGTTAAATAGTAAGTGGTAATATAAATAATTAACGAGAATGCTAAACATCATCATAAATAGCTTGTCTCTTCTTTAAATTCCACAAAAATTTCTTCAGTCTTCTGTGTAATTAGAGGCACCAGCACCATACTAATAGTACATATTTTTCTAAATTTACTTATTAATTTTACTTTAAAAAAAATGTTAAAACTTAAATGAGGTAAATGTAAATTAATTGCACTTCATTATTGTTATTTTATTTTATTTTAAAATGACGAAAATGTGATTCTCAAAATATATATTAATAAAACAATAGCAACATAGTTAAAAAGAATTAGTCCAACGTTGACGATATCTTCTCATTCTTCTCTTCAAATTTCTTTCTTCTACAATTGCCATTACAGATATAGGATATATATTTATATGATAAAAACATTTAAACATTGAGGAATGATATTATTTAACAATTCGAAATGCTTATAATTTTACACTTAGTAATAAAAATAATAATTTGGAACTAGTTTATTAGATAAATGATGAATAGATATATAAAAATAATTATAAATATATACAAACTGAGTAAACGAACAAATTAAATTCTTATAATAAATAATCACAGCCTCAACTAATACAGTATAATGTTTACGTAAAAAGAATGTATTGGTAACATCAATTTATAGGAAAAGTTTTACAGCTACCTATTTAGATTTTATGTAAATTTTGAATACGGGTCAACAAAATATTTATTCTTCGCTTGATGCTTCTTCTTTTCTTTCTTTTCTTTTTTTACAACTTTACCGGTCGGTATTTGTTTATTATCTTCGACATTATAAATGTTACTTGGATTATCAAAAGTATGAAGATGAGGCAAAATAATTGGAGGCAAAGAATAATAAGGGGTATATGGAACAAATGTTCCATGATAAATAGACGGCACTGGCACATTATTCATATGATAATTAATTGTCGGATTATTATATGTATGATTATTAATATTAAATTGATCCGCTATGATGGGACTAGGATCGACAGAATTTAAATTATATAACACGGGCAACGACGACATTTCGCTATGTTGAGTAGGAGTTTTGACATTTATGTTGGGCAGTCTATGATTTTGTTTGAGCGCTTCGATTTCTGCAATGCTAATCATAGGCGTGGCAGGATAACTTATCTCTTCTGTTACAGGATGGATCTTTTTATTTAATTTTTGACTAACGTCGACCACGGTTACTTTACGTTTCTTAATCGGCAAACTTGTTTCAGTTTCAAAATTTTTAATATTTTTTTCAATACCGATTTTACAATAATTGCATATCGTTTGTGAAGTGCAGCTGCATACTTCTTCAGGTTTCATATTATTATTTAACATATTGACTTTATCCAAATTTGTGTAAAAATTAGAATTATTTGACAGAAATGAAGTGTTATTATTAAAATTAAAAGTCACGTCCAAATCGTTACTTTCTAAAGCTTTATCCATTAAGCATTGCTTAACTATTTGATCAGGATTCGGAGAAAACTTGGGCGATCTTGAGAATTCAGATTCGGGAAGGGCAATATCGTTTAAAGTATTTTTAGAAATAGAAAGGCTCAAATTAAGAATTTCTGAGTTACAATCATTATCATTTGTACTTAATGCATTATTAGAAAAAAGTGTTTTATAAGAAGCATCAGATAAGCCCCCTTGCTCTAATATATTCGTACTTGAATCTGATGTTCCTCCTTTAGCAGATGCTTCTAGAAGATCATGTGCTAAGAATGAAATAACTTTTTAAATATTTCAAACTTTAAATTAACATAGGGAAATTAACTGCAAAATGGTGCTGGATACATTTTTTTTTAAATATATAGTAACCGCACGTTCACTTACAATGTTATGAAGAAAAACAAATACACACATACTACTAATTATTTTGTAGTTAATTTCGTATGATGTTAAAATGTATTTAAAAACAACTAAAGCAAAAAAATTAACATCAATGTACGAGGTTCGATTATAAAGTTTCCAAAATGAATTTTTGTTTCACCAACTTCTTGAGCTTCGTCTTCTCTACTGTCTTCTTTTTTCATCTATTTCAAATGAAACTTATCGATTAGAATAACTTGAAAGTATAAATCGTTTAAAATTTAGATTAAAATTTTACTTTCTTCTATGTTAAAACTATAAAAGAAAAATATGATTAACCAGAAAAGGCAAATTAATAAAACAAAATGGAATGTGACTTTTCAAATCCGTTGCTCTAGAATCCAGATCCAACGCTTCTAACAGTACAATTTAATTATAAGAATCGCACCATAACTATTTAAGTCAAATAACTTTGGTGTAGTTTTCAATTCGACGAAGCTAAATACGTAGACAATTGGGAAAAAAACCTGGAAACCTTATAATCATACCTTTATCTGTACCAAATTTTTTAATAATTTTCGTTCCCTTTAAGTAGGTATAAAAATAAAAATCAAAGGTACGTTTGATCAGAGGTCGGCAACAATTAATTCCATTAATAGTTAAAAAAAAAGTCTATCAAAATTTAAAGCTACATTACACAAAAGAGTGGGAAAATAAATTGTATTTGGTTTATTTCTTCATTACAATTCCAGAATGCAAAGCACAGAGAACAAACATATCAGGTAGTTAACACCTTGAATTATATACCTTGAACAAATGGATTAGATGATTCATAAAAAATTGTAAACGGCATTTGAAAATAATGCAACATACCTACTACGATTAATTAAAATTAAATTATTTATTATATATATTTATACATGTTTCAAATGATTTTTAAATTTTTTTATAATCTCAATATAAGCAACCTGCTCGATTTTTATTAGTTGCATAAATCGAGATTATATTGCAATTAAAGATAAAAAGATAAATTTTGAAATGTCTTGTAAAGAAGTGTTCTTGTAAGCAAGTTGTACTATTTTCTGACTCACGGCATTCTGACAACGGCATTTGAAAATAATGCAACATACCTACTACGATTAATTAAAATTAAATTATTTATTGTATGATACCATATTTATATATGTTTCAAATGATTTTTAAATTTTTTTATAATCTCAATATAAGCAACCTACTCAATTTTTATTAGTTGCATAAATTGAGATTATACTGCAATCAAAGATTTAAAATTAAATTTTGAAATGTCTTGTAAAGAAGTGTTCTTGTAAGCAAGTTGTACTATTTTCTGACTCATACATTAGTGGATAATATTATATCTAAATTATTATCACAGTTATCGGCTATCATTTTATTCTAATTAATTTTCCTAATTTATTCAATAATCCATTACCACCGAAATCACAATCAATATGCCAGATTATCGGCAATCTTGGAATATTTTTTAATTACAGCAATTATCAATTAATTAATTTGCAGGTGCTATAACAAAACGATATGATTTAATTAAAAAATGCAACATGAGCCATCTATTTATTTAGGTACTACTTAATAGATATTGAAATTTTTAGAGATAATAAATATTAAAATTTTTATTGAATGTTGATGTATACCATAATAATTATGATGTTCGTGATGGCAAAACATTTAAAAAGTATACAGAGACCATCATAATTCACTTTTGCGATACTTTTTCATACAAGTGTGACACTTTTGAGTCATAAACCCGAGGCACTAAAGTGCATATTATTCGTTGCTAGAGACAAACACCTCTAAACTTCTGCTTGTTAAGGGTTCCTTAATAAATTAACAATACTTCAACGGCTGTAGGCGACTAATTTAGCGCTAGTTGTGCAATCTGCCCGATTATCTAAAATTTTGCTGACATTGCTTGTTTATTTGACAGTTGTTTGCTATCAAGGGCGATTCAGAATTCATATTACAAAATTACATGGGTAAACTAACACAAGACAGTAATGAAACTTCAGAACTGGACATGGTTACAAAAAGCAAATCTACTGCATTTCCTCTATACATCGCAGAACATTGTAATATGAATTCCGAGTCACTATGTACAGCAGACAACTGTCAAATAAGCAAACAAGTTCTTTGTTAAATGTCAGCAAGATTTTAATGAATTGGACAGATTATCGTCATTATCGTGTTTAAATTGTTCATTTCCATAGTAACAATAATGGTAACTAAGAAAAATGCATGATTTAAACTGCAGATTATAGTTAAACCTGCATTGTACAACTTGCCCTAAATCGTGCAAGTATAAAATATCCTTCAAGCACAAGTATGAAATTATAACAAACCTTAGCAAGAAAAATGCGTAAAATCATTTCGCACGAATCGAAGGTTGTACTTAAGTCTGATTGCGAGTTGTTCGTTTCTAAAGGCCAATTTACAAATTTTATACATTGAAATTTATATTATATCACAGAACAAACGTATCTTAATAACACCGTATAGACCATTCAAATTTAGATTGCATATTTGTGATTCACTTCAAAGTTTGTACCGATGATTTATCTACACATATATTACACATGTGGCAAAAAAAGAGTACAATTTATTAGCACTGGCGAAATACGAGATGACATCACTGCATGAAGCATAATCTATATCTTCATGTAGGATTTCATCCTGCAGTAGATATAAACAATCGTTATGTACATACATAATCCTGTAGCACACACATTTGTGAGTAAATCGGACTCCGTCTAACATGAAATCATAAGGCAACACCTGCATCGTGCATTCTCCACATGCATCTGTTTATATTTACTGTATTGATTGAATGAATAAACTACAGTAACATTGATGACATGCATCAGAATTAAATTTGAATGACCTTTAGCATGTATTCTCACAATCAGTACTTATTTTTAATGAATTTATTCACTAATATTTTATAGCATACAGGGTGTTTCAAAATAACTATTCCTACTTTTCGGATGCGATAGAGGACATGTATAATTAAACACTTTTTTATAATAAAGTAATGTCCGGAAACGTTTCGTTTCCGAGATGTTATACCGTTACAGTTTTTCAGTTAAAACTTCTATGCCTCCAAATTTATTACAAAATTGGGGGTATTTTTAAATTTTTCAGTATGTTTTGCAAAAATAAGACCACCTGCACTCTTATCGTGCGATGCATCATTTTCGAGATAAACGACAAAGTAAGATTTCATACCCATTTAAACATGCGTCGAAGGAAAAATTTATTTCATAATGCCGTTTCCAAACTTTGGGAAGTAACAGTAAACAATGAGATTTAATTTTGAAAATACCTTGTTTCCAAAATATCACTATAACTATTGTAACATCCTGTATCTCGAAAACTAAGCGTTTCCTTGGACATTACTTTATTACAAAAAATGTTTACGTACATGAAAAGTAGAAATAGTATTCTGAAACACCATGTATAATAAGTAATTTTTCAAATAATAACCAGTTTTGAAGATCATCTTAATAAAATGCAAAAGCATCGGCTACATATTTTCTTGGTTTTATTCGACATCGATTGTTTTTGTTAATTAACGGTCTGGATAATATATTTGGTAGTACAAGTGACATTTGAGTTTATGTGAAATACTTAATTTTAAACTTAAAGTATAATTACTAAAAATATTCCCAACTTTTTCGAATGCCATACAGCTGTCATTATGGACTAAATATCTACTACTGTTTTTTCTAAAACTTGTATTAATTTGAGCCACTTCACAATTCTCGTTATACTATACATATGTGACCATTTAAACAAATGTCACTTGCACCGTTTTTCCTCTAAGCCCTTCAATTATGATATTATAGAAACTTAAAAGTAGTTGATAAATGTAATATAATGAAAAACTCGTTTAAAAATAAAGAAGTCGATGTTATACTTGACAAATGGCAGCTTAAATAATACATCTAACAATAAAAACCAATTAAAATATATTTTTTAAAACATACAATATGTAACGAAGTATAATTGAAAAGTTTGTTACCTATTTAAGATTGTGAATAATAAACGAAAGTACTTACAGGTAATTATAGATTGACCCTTGATCTCTTTGCAATGTTGCATGGTATTTTGGAATCTTCTATTTTGAAGTCTTCTTGTCTCACTCATTGCAATGATGCTAAGACCGGTTGTAGAATTGTGGATTTATCATTTTTGTTCCATACAATTTATTTGTACACATGACAACATGATGTAGAACAACTTGCACCTTTAGTTTATTAAAATAGTTCCCATACTTATATGAACTTATATCAATAATACCATTAATTAGTTTAGAATATTTTAGTACATTCTAATATACCTAATTTTAGAAACATAAAAATTCCAACAGACTATTTTTATTTTAACAAAAGTTGAAAAATAATTCAAATTTTTGTTATACAATTTAATTAAATCGGGTCTTACAGTAAGTTTAATGGTTTTAACGTTTCAAAAACTTAAATTTTAACATTTCGCACCATTATCCTTCATCATATTATTCATTTTATTTGTTTATACCGTACGTGAACATTTCCATTTAAAATAATTATGGTACCCATTTTCTTCAATAAAAAACCGGACGAAACTTAAGCAAGATATGTGTGGAATTGAATCAAGTCTATCTTGATGCTAATTCTTGAACTTTTCAATCAGACTTCGTACAACATTATTATGTAATGGTAAATACGTGAATCTTTTTTAAAAATATTTGTTGCTTTATGCTTTTTTGCAAAAGATTACTATCTAAACTGTTACCGACCTCTGTTTTCACATGACTTAGATAAAATCTATATTTTTCAAGATCTTCCTAAACAAACAATTACATAATTTGCAAATGATCCAATTACATGAACAATAATTATTCACAGTACAATCAAATAAATTCTTACCTGAACTTGTTGCATAATTAGGTGAAAAGTCTATTCTGCATAATGTCTCCCTTTCTTTATTATTAGAGCTCAATAAAGAAGATTTTGATGGAAAATCTACACAAGAAGAAGGGACAGCCACTTGTTTCTTTTCAATTGCAGGAGGTGGATTATTGCATATTTGTTTAATATAATCAACTCTCGTAATGATACACGAATCAATTACCACATCGTCTTTAACGTTTCTATGTTTTATGATATAATCGAACATTAAAGCTTGTCTTTTACAAAGAATTTGTCTTTGCGAATCCATTTGCACTTTTACTTGAGGTTGGAGATACAATAATTTCCTATCGTTAAATCCAACTTTGTATTCCTTCATCGATTCTTTTGCTTCTTCGATAAACACGTCACTTACTCGTTTCACCTCGGGCGGAATTATTCTTATATCTATAGTTCCAAAGTTAACGCGTGCTTTCTTTGCTGGCAAGTTTTCAGAATCAATTTTTCTCTTTTTTGAAGATCCCGCAATAATACTTCGTATTGGTTTCTGCGGCAAACTATTTTTAGATACAAAGTCTTTACCGTTAACTTCTAGAACATGAGCTTGGTATTCTTGAGCCTGAATATCTTCGTACGGAGGAGAAACTTCTTCAGGACTGTCTTGTAAAGAATCATTTTGTTTATTAACTGCAGAATCGGAATAATTATCATTATTTGACGCTGCAGGTGTCTGACTGTTTATGGGTTCCAAAGGTCCAAAAAGAGATTGTTGGAAATCGGATAATGTTGATAAGTGATTATCGCAACTTTTTTGAGACTTTACTTTTGCCATTTTAGATTTTCTTTCTGACGATAAAGGACGTTCGGCGTTCTTTTTTCTTGGTACTTTGTTAATTTTTTTATCGTCTAGTTGTGGCATACAGACGGATGCTTGTATCTTGCATGTTGAATTTTGAACTAATTCTGTATTTAAATTTGGAAAAAATTCGTTTATGAAATTATCTTTAGAGAAGTTGGATTCGTATTCTTTATTGTAGTTTTGTGTCGATAAATTCTCAGATAAAGAATTGGTAATAGAAGTATTTTCTGTTCTTACTATGATTTGATTATGAGGAAGATCACCATTCAAAATTATGTCCATCGGAGTTAATTGTTCTATATCCATATCTGCACTGTTATAATCATCTTCGTTATTAATATTTTCTCTACAACTTTCATGTAAAATATTAACTCGATCATCATTTGAAACTGGTTCTACGATTACTTCCGAAGGTGAAATATCGATACTCTTATCTGGATTTGTTTCTTTAATTGTTGAAGTATGAGCTATTTTTGTTTCTTTCCAAGTATGCAGTTTTTTTAAATTTCCATTGTTTTCTATGACATATTCGGAGAGTATTCGAGTATTTTTGTTGCTATTCACAATCCCAAATTCCACATTAGAGGGTAAATACTTTTCCACCTTACTTTCAAAATTTACATTAGCAGGTTGTTTTTTTTCATCTTTTCTCGCATTATTTTCCAAATTTAAATTAGTATTTGATGAATTTTCAATTTTGTTGTTTGTACGAAGAACATCTTTCAAATTGTTAGTAATATTTGCGGTAACACTATCGTGTGAAGCCGGATTGACTATATTGGTCATACTTTTGTACAAAGATTTTCTCATTTCATCTAGATTTATATTAATGGGAAACCTTTCTTTTTCTAAATTTTTATTGGTGTTGGCGACGCTTTTGTGATGAATCTTTTTTGTACTCTTCGAGATTTTACTTTTACTTGCATCTAAATTTGAATTATTCATAACATCGTTGAGTTCAGATTTTTCGGTTTGTTCCAAAATTGCATCGATCTTTTCGAAACATGCTTTATGATTAGCTTTTTTCGTTTTTTTCGGACTTTTGTTACTTTCTACTGTTTTATTGAATGTGGGAACCTTTTCAATTTTAATGAGCAACTTTTCAATTTTTTCTAAAGGTTCATGTGTATCTGAAGCGACTTTTTGATCAACTTTTTTTAAATTTTTATTGTCGTGAATTTTATAAGTGTAATGTGAATGATTATCTTCTTCCATTCTTAAGTTACGATCTGATAAGTTACTCTTATAAGCTTTTTTAGTTTCTTCTTTATCTAATATGCTATAGTGAATTTTTCCAATTTTTTCTAAATCTGTTATATTCTTATTGTTGGTTTTCTTAGATTTTTTTGAAGTTTTGTTGTCTTCTACTGTATTACTGTTCAAGATCGACTTTTCAAATTCCATTAAATTTAAGTTACAATCGATCGATTTCCTTCGATGAATTTTTTCAAGTGGTTTCAAACTTTTACCGCAAGGTGATTTTTTAAGTTTATCTAAATTAGTGTTAATGTTAATAAATGTATTATCATGGTGATGCTGTTTATGATCGAGCTTATCAGAATTCAAATCATCAATAGTGTTTTTGTAATGAATTTTTTTTGTATCTTTTAAAATATTGTTTTCATCTTTTGATTCATCAACTTTATGATTTGTCTCGATGATGTTAGAAATATAAAACTTTTCTTGGGTAATATGAGAAGAAATTGTGTTATTAGTTATCTCAGCAATACTGGACTTTTCAACGTTTAAGTTCTCGTGTTGATAGTTCTTGTCTTCTTTTGAATTTTTATTATCAAGGACAGTTGAATTGCCCTTTGATATTTTATTAATAATTGCAGACTTTTTGATTTTTGGTTCCTTTGGAATATTGCTGCTATAAAATGCCTTTTCGATTTTTTCTATATTTATATTATTAGTTTTGTGATGAGTCTTCTTTTTAATTTTCTTTGAAGATGTGTTAATATTTAAGTTACGTTCTTGATATTGAGATTTCTCTACAGTTGAACTTGAGTTAAGAATGGGCTCGCTCAAGTTAAAAACGGGTTCGCTCGAGTTAAGGTTGGGCTCTCCTAATTTAAGAATGGCCTCCACCGAGTAAAGAATGGATTTACTTGAATTAAGAATGGGTTCACTTGAATTGAGAACGGGCTCATTCGGGTTATGAGCGGATTTACTTGAGTAAAGAACAAGTTCATTTGAATCGAGAATGGGCTCATTCAAGTTATGAACAGATTCACTTGAGTAAAGAACAGGCTCACTTGAATTGCAAATGGTTTCACTTGTGTTGAAAATGGGTTCACTTGAGTTGAGAACTGGCTCCCTTAAATTAAGAACGGACTCATTTGCGCCGAGATCGAGTTCACTCGAGTTGAGGACGGGCTCGCTTGAGTTGAGATCGAGCTCTCTTGAGTCGAGGACAGACTCATTCAAGATATGAATAGACTCATTTGAATTAAGAACAGATTCACTCAAGTTAAGAATTGGTTCTATAGCCTTTTCCATTTCTAAATTACAATCAATTACATTATTGGGTTGAAGTTTTGCAGTTTCTTCTATTGTATCAGAAATGTTTGTGGCTTCCTTTGAATTTTCACTTTGCATTGTTATCACATTTTCAGCAATCAAGTTATCATTTATAATTTCATCTGAGGGTTCAGGCATTTCTTCAATAGTTGTAGAAACTTTTGTTATTTCAATATGACTTGTAAAGTCATCTTCATGATGTAGTACACTGTTTTCAAGAGATTCTTCCAAAATTAACATGGTATTTTCAGTCACAGTAGGATTTTCTACTTGTAATTCTTCTTTATTATTTGAGTCTATTAAAACTGGAATTTCAGGTGGAGTATCAGGAAGAGGAGGTCTGTTAGATAAACTTTCGATAATTTTACTGCTGCTGTTGTGTAGCTCAGTAGTAAAACTTTCTAAAGATTCTATACAAATTTCGTCTCCTACGCGATCAGATGGAGGAGGCGTCATTAACCCATTAGGTAAACTAAATCTATCAATACTGGTCTGGATATCCATTACACTTACATCAAGTTCTGGAACTTCTTTTGAAATGCAGTTGCTATTGGTTGTAAAGTTTTCATTTTCCTTTTTAAGTTCAGATTGTGATTCACTATTATTTGGCGATAAACTATTTAAACACTTTAAACTTACATCATATGATGATGTATCATTTGTTGTCAAATTAGTTTGGGTATTTTCAGTAGTTTCGGAATTATCTGGTGTTTTATCAATTAATGTCGTTGTTTTGACCTTTTCTGCACTTACATTTACAGAATTTCTATCTCCACGGTAAGTATTTAAATAAACTGAAATAAGTGGATTAGCTGAATTAGTTGAGGATAATGCACTATCCGATTCAGTTTCTACTGTTGTTGTCGATGATAACATCTCTGTAGAATTATTTGAATTATCGTCTAATAAAGGTATCGAATCCAGGTAAGACATTGTTAATTGTGGAACTTGTGATTTTTGTATGCGTTTTCCACATATAATCTGCAGTTACAATAATTGAAATTTCAAAGTTATACTTTTCTTTTTACTTACGCTTATTTCCTCTATATCAGAGTCATCATCATCGATTACATAAACAACTTGTCCACTACTAGTAGAAACTTCATTGTAATTTACGTTTTCCGGCGCTATTTTTTCACCTTTGATCCTATTTATTCGTCTATTTTCTTGTTCAGTCTGAATCTGAGTTCGAAATAAAAACAATTATAATCATTAATAAAATAAGGAAGAAATGCTTCTGTATTTATAAAATTTACTTTCTTTGATAACATATTTAAGAAGTCATAAGATAAGTAAAAAAATCAAAAGGTATTAAATTAGATTTTTGAATAATTATTGAAGTAACACTAGGTAGCAAAAATACATTTTTGTCTCGTTTTTTTAATCTCCAAAAAATGCGAGTTTTTATTTTCATAAATACAGAAGAAATGGTAAAAATTATACTCACAAAAATAGATTCCACCATGTTTTCTTCTTCATCGCTATCTAAGTTAATCGAATGAAGATATATTTCATCTTCTTCTCTTTTTTTATGTTCAACATACTTTAGATATGAGTCGACACAAGTTTGCCAACTGCTTGTTAAAATATCGACTATGCCAATAAATGATTGTGTTGATGGTAATAATAGTTTTCTCGTAATTGCATTATTTTTAATAGATTCAGGAGTCATGTTAAATCGGAAATACATAATTTTATCCATCCCACTATGACCATTTTTATCGGCTATGCACTTCCACTTCTGGAATAGCAAGTAGTTTCTACAGAAACATAATATCGACAGATCTTTTAAAGGTGACGTGATCAAATAGTATCTGAAAAAATTTAGAAAATTATTACTGTTTAGATAATTGAAAGCAGGAAAATTACCTAAAAACTAATTGCATAACGTCTTTCCAGGATTGTGCATCAGTTTTGTAATCTAATTTCAAAAGAACGTGGAAAATTCTTTGTTCATCTCTCAGTAAGTAAACTGTCAATATGTAGATCATTTCCTGAGCAATTTGTCTAATTGTTCTATTATATTCTTTAATCAAGTTACTCCTTTTTAGTTGATAGATAACTTCAAATTCTAAATTACATAAAATAACCAACATTTTCTCCATGTAGTCGAGATAATTCACCATTTCTAAGCCAGTTCCGTCATTTTGAACGTAATGAAGATGAAAAACTTTAACATGATTTAGAATCTTATCCTTTAGTAATTTTTTTGCTCGAAAGTTGATGACGTATTCCTCCAATATCCTATAATAAACATTTTATTACTTTCTTTTTTCAATTTATAAATATATGGAAAAATGATACGGAATGAAAATTAAAAAAAATTAATTACAAATGCAGACAACATTGTTTTCGCATGGCAAAACAAAATGAATAGATACAGTAAATTCTGTCTTTCTCTCTCTCTCTCTAATCCCGACACCGATGATCCGGATTGCCCAAAAATTTGGACCGGTCCGTGTTTGTCGTACGAAAATTTTAACATGGTTTCGAGAAAAAATAATATTACACTAAAAATATTCATCTAGGTTGCAACAAATTTTGTAGAAAATAATTAAAAGCTAGTGCAGTACAGCAGTACCTACTATAAATTAATTAATTTTACAGTACTTAGTGCAACGACATAATTCCGGACTGAATACATAGGTACATATAACTGCAATAATTATCTATAGATATAATATTTACTTATGATAATATTGCCCATAGGTACCTTTGTTTATTCATAGCAGTTCAATATAGAAAAAACATGTTCAAATTCTCGGATATTGCTATTGTTAGCAAATTTATCGTCGAAGTGTCAAATTTTCTCCCGATAATCCGGAGATTTTCGGTAATACGAACCGAACCCGGCCCCGGATCTCAATCAATAAATTTCTCAATTTATCTCTCGTAAAAAGAACTCACACTTGGCCAAGTTTATCTTACTTCGGTATTTAAATTAATATTACAAAATAAATAAACGACTACTGTATTATAGGTAAGATATATATATCTTACTAATACTGTGTACTATGATTAAGGGTAGGTTTTTTCAATCGGTGGTTAACTCTGACCATCAGTCAATTGCTATAGAAATGATTATTGCAAGAATTATTTCAATGGTGATTGACTGATGGTTGGGATTGACTAGCGATTGAAAAACGGGCCCTAACGACCCATCTTTCCATCGCCTGATAAATTTTTCTGACAGATATGTATTTACCGTAGAAACGTTTGTTCGAACAATTGTTTCCATGGTAAATATCTGTCAGATAAATTTATCGGAAGATGGAAAGATTGGTCCTAAATTAAAGAAAATATATGTAATAATAATAATAATAATGCAGAAATGACTATCATATTATTATACACATTAAATTTTTAAATAAAAATGAAAATTATAGTTATGATTAAATTCCAAAAACATGACTATTTTTACTTGTTTGAAAAGTACAGAGAGAAGTAGCTTTCAAACAAGTGTATTATTGGATGAATTCGCAAGCGTCACCCCTGCGATGAAGGGTTAATAGTTACGGGTGACTAACGTTTTTGAAATCGGAAATAAACAGATGATGCAACCCTTACGCCTGTTTGATACAAACGACTAATTAACTTGAAATTATTGATTCTGTAATCCAAGTGCACAGTTGCATGTACCGGAGATTGAAACTAGTTAAAAGTTGTCATGGCAACCATGCAGCTTCCAGCTTCCAACAGTCTCGATTTCCCGTTTCTCATTTTATATTTAGGTACATAATAAGCATAAAGTACATAATTAGAAAAATGTGTAGTGATTTACGTACATTTTTTATTAACATTTCTAAACCTACAATTCAATAAATAATGTAAAGAAAAAATTATAAAAAATGAAATTGTACAAAAAAAACTTTTAAAAAAATATGTAAAATTTAAGAATAGTTAATTATGAATACAGTGGAACCTCGGTTATCGAATATAATTCGTACCTAAAGCGATTTAGTCCTTATTTATAATGAGCGTAAATGTAAGAAATACATAAGAAATTATAAAATAAAAATTGCATTATAAGAATTAGATTATGCATTCGTAATGTTCACTTGGAAACAATACGTAACAATAATAATCAACATAAGAAAATTATGCATTTATTGTGGATACTTTTACGAATTCGTTACAATTCAGTTTTTATTTTATAATTTTTTATATAGTTCTTATGTCTTACGCCCTCTGTAACTTATAAGGGCCAATATTATTGATAATACATTTTTCCAACCCTTCTGTGGCAGGTTAAAATACGAAAAACGCCATGTCCTTTCATTTACGGTTTGAGCGTTGTCGATATATATTATCAATTGCGATTAGATTTTTAGCGAGTTTAGTTCAAAGAAATTTACATAACCTATACATTACATATGCATTAAATCAATAATGCAGCAGTCAAACTAAAACTAATTAATGATCTATCCAACCCACAGTCGGATGATTTATCAACCGGTCGAAACTCGCCGATTCAAAACGCGTTCAATCCAATACGGTCTCTATAACAACGCCAAATATTTAACTACTCAAAAATTTTGTTTAAAGTAAAAGATACTTTCGCTAAAAATGCAAAATCACCACCGAAATTCCACATCTACCGGTTCACGCAAACACTCACAAGACCGCAAAGAAAAAAACAAACAAAAATTCTTAACGCGCGCGTTATACGAAAAACCTGCGTTCTTATCAAACGTACCAGTCGATTTTTACTCGAGAATTCCCGATCGTTATCGTAATATTAATGTTGAAAATAATCATTTTATGTCCAATAAAATTATTTTCGAAAAATGTTCGTAGCAGGTAAATTATGTGACGGGAATTTTGATTTTAAAACGATGCCGAAATTAAAATAATTATCTGTAACGCGTTATCATTCGTAACGTGAATTTATATACTACTGCAAGTGGTTAGTTTTCAATTAGAACTGAATAGGTAAATACTTAATATAATTGATATACATAATATAGTGTAAAAAAACACCAAAAACAGTTAAAATGGCATATATTTTATATAATGGGATATAAAAAGAAATAGAAAATTTGTAATTTCTCAAAGATTTTTTTTGATGGCACATACAAATCGGCACATGTTACATGTACCCAAGCAAGTTGCTTCAGACAGTGCATAGTAAATTCACTTAAATACATTATATTCATAATATACTGTACACAAAAAGTTAAATTGATTATATAACTTAATAATTACGTATTAAAAGAAAGTGAAGAATTTCTCAAAATTTGATGCGCACATACAATGCGAAGTTAATTACCCAAAAACTATAAAATCATAAATTCAAAATCTCAGATTAAGATTGAAGAAGTGCATATTTTTATAATACATAATTACTATTAAGAATCGAATAAGCAAAATCGAACCCAAAACTAAACAACAAAATTTCAGATTATATTTAAAAGGCATATTTTTTTTTATTACAAATACATATCGAGGGTCTCAAGTCAGAGGAACGTACCTAACAACAAGTTTTGTGTAAATTAAGATTTAGAAAGTATACGTTTCTTTTGATTTTATGTAATTTGTGTCGAGTTTTACGTTCAACTGTGCAAAAAATGAAATTTTGAAACGTTTATGTCGTTTCCTGTAAAATTTAAATAAATGTCCTATTCTGACTCGACTTGACTTGAGGCTCTTGGTATATATTTTCTTATATTAAATGGACTTGAATGTATTGGCCAAATGTTCATAATAAAAAAGTACCTATTTATACGCATAAAACATTATTTTCACATTAAGATCATATCATTCATAAATTTCAGAAAGAAACTGATTATCTAAAACCTTATTCAATTATTTTCAATTGCTTTGATAAAGGCACAGCAAAAATTATTTAAACCTATACCTAAAATTACTCGACAACCACACTTACAAAAATTTATCTGCTTTGAAGTTATGGCGGGTTATAGAATATTCTGCATTTATACAGTGTACAGTCAGGTTAATATGTTTTGTCCCGTCGTCTGTGTCAGTTTTTATCGTAAAAGGCTGAAAAAAGAAACAATTACTGTTCGTTATTATTATTTGACGTGTCCCTTTTTACAATTCAAAAACAACTGCTACCCCTCATCTCTTTTGATCTTCTCTCGTCCTGCGATCACATCTAGCGGGACAAAACATATGAACTTAACTGTGCATTGTATGTACTAGAATCTATTTAGATAATTGCCATATAAATATTGGGTTTAGAACTTCAGAAATGACACTACTACACATTCACCGACTTTATTCTATAGGTAAAGCAAAAATTTTTTTCGGTATCGCTTTAGATATTCAGAAAAATCTATTTTCTAAAATACAATTAAAACTAGAATATTATATGTGGGTACATTTAACAGAAAAACCTGTACGTTTTTTTCGTGACCCTTACGAACATTGAATTGAAATAGATCTACATGAAAGATTACAAGATTACATAGACGGTACGTTTAAAGATTATTTTGGATTGCTCACTAACGATCTACTATGGTAAAAACTTTCAAAAAAAAATCAAGATGGTTGAGCAACCGTGATCGGGCAATTTGACGTGGAACGACGCGGTGCGTCTTCTTTATTTTATTTTATATATATATATATATATATATATATATATGTATATATATATATATATATATATATATATATAGTATATATATATATATGTATATATATATATATATATATATATATATATATATATATATATATAATCAGAAGAAAATAAGATTTGCATTATCTATAAAAATTTAAATCTAAAAAAATTGTTATACCTGCAGGTAATTTGTATCTTTATCTGTTTCTTTTGTATTTGTACCTTTTCATCTTACAATGCTAAATAACTTTTCCAAATAATATTTTCGTGTGTTTTGAACAATGAACTTTACTTTTGTGTAAATTTCCTATGTTTTTTATCTACCCTGTATATAACAAAGAATATTTTTGCCATGCGCGTTCAACTTTTTGCCGGATGCTGTATAAATACCTACTGCAGTCTCTATTTTATACAAAAATGTAATTACTTCCTTTTGAATTAATATGGAAGATTGCCGTTTATAAGATAGATATATTTAATTCGAAATTAAATACAGGGGAGTTATTATCAAATTACATTACCTACATAATAGGTTTATATGTATATAGTTGCAGTACAAAATTGAATTTAACAAACGATTAGTTAATTGAGGATTAAATCCGTTAATAACGACTTCCTATAAGCCGAGAACATTGGTTGCTATGACATGACAACTTAATAAACCATTAAGTATTTAATTTCTTTTCTGCAACGGGCCCCTATTTATATTAATTTATGACAATTTGAATAATTACCATGGAGATTTATATGAACGCACGAAGAATTTGCTTTAAAATGTACGACGATACGCTTTGTGTAACAAAATGAGAGATCGTTTTCTTAGAATAAATCTATATAATAATCATTTTTAAATTAGTTATATTTGTTACAGTACATGGTTTTAGAAGTTGAGGTGAATTTTAAGACACCTAGTTCGTTATAATGTACCCATATTTTAAATTAGCCAGTTGCGTACGTACAAGCTTATTATAAAAAACTATAACGTTAGAAAATTATACTTTGTGAAAATACAGTAGGTGCTTGGTTATGTGAACTAACAAAAACCAAAGGTGTTCATATAATCAAAAAGTCGTTTTTATTCATGTTAAGTATAAACCACTATTATACAGTTTATTAAAATACTCGAACTTTTTCTGTTATCACTATGTGATGTCTAGTTGTCACTTGAATCTATGAATTGTACTTTAGGTTAGACTTATTTAAGGGTTGCAATATAATATAAAAAACTACACCATAATTTACTTTAGGTGCGAGCTATTCACGAGTTGTAATCTAACGAGCGCAATTTTCGTTTTTCTTTTAAATTTGTTTCATATACATATTTCTTTAGCAGTTTCAAAATATATTAAAAATAATTCTATATAAAACTATTTGCTATCTAAAGTATCATTTTATACATGTATACCGATTAGAATTCAATGGCTTAAATAGTTGCGGGCAGATAATAGGAAAAAATTAAATATGTATTGTATTTGTTGATGAACTTTTTTCGCAGCCGAACTTTTCCCTACACGTTTGCAAACCAGTAGGTCATCTAATATTAAAAACATTCCTTTCACTCCAAAGAATACGTCTGCCATATCTGACGAACTTATTTCAATTATTTACCTTCATATTTATCAAATCATACCTATTTTAATTAGGTACTACTTAAGAATGTTCATTACTTCTTTCAATAAAATTGTTTTTTTCTATTCAACTACCGTGCTTTTTCTTCAAAATATGTTCACTGTAGCGGACGGTTCATATTATTACTATAGTGTTCGTCAGATAACTAAGTGCCTACTGTATCATTAAAATATCATGAAAGGACAATATTCAACGTAGCAACAAAACTTACACTTAATTAACAGGCCGAAAAAACTACTGAATATAAGTGTCGATAATTTAATTTTTATTAATAATAATTTTCTTTTTCAGAGATTAATATATGTGAATTTACAATAAAAGATACACAAAAATCGTTTTTTAAAACACTTATGTAAGTTCATATTTTATTAGGACTACATCCGTTTTTAATAATTTATACCTCAAAATGCGATGGAAAAACTTCGAAAAATTACACAACTATTTTTTCTACCTATTAAAACTTGATGCAATCAAGAAAGGGCAACGCACCACTTATTACCATTCGATACATAATGAAAAAACTGACCCAACACTGAGAAATTGATGGGAAAGTTGCAATTCGTAATTTTAGATTTATATATTTTCCATTTAAAATACATTGTTGTCATTCATTTTTTATTAACAATAACACCTAATAGTTCATTAAACTATTCTTTTCAGTGACTAAAACTTTTAGTCACTGAAAGGATTAATTTAATGAGTTATTAGGTACTATTGTTAAGAAAAAATGAATGACAGCAATGTATTTTAAATGGAAAATATACATGTCTAAAATCGCGAATTATGACTTTCCCATCAATTTCTCAGTGTTGGGCCAGTTTTTTCATTATCTATCAAATGGTATAAAAATAATCAAAATCGACTGGTCTTTAGTTTTTCATTTAAATGGCGCGTAGCCCTTATACGGTAATAACATACATAGGCACATGAGATAGGTACCTATTTGTTTGTAATGAAGTGCCTATTTCAAAGGAAACAAAAAATCAATAAATAAAATACAAACAATCTCGTAGATTTAAGGTCTTTCTTTAATTTATAGAGGTAAAAGTATCTAATGAAATTTATTATAATAAAAAAAATTAATCGCAAGGTAGACTATAATCAATATGTCACAGAATATCCATTTGAATAGTTACCATAGTTACTACTGCCTGGATTTTTAGAGGAGGGCCATAAGCAGGCGTCTCCAATAAGATAAATGTTTAAAAATAGATTTAACCTTAATGGAAGAGTACCTCAACTACCTATTTAATATTTTTATTTATTAATTGAAGTGTTTTTGTCCTTCAACCCTCGCACTTTATATTCGATGTGGCTGTGCACTCGAATTTTTATAATTTATAATGCGAATAGTATAATTGGAACATTTGTAATGTTCCTTATAAAAGTAAATAGGTAAAATATATCATGATTTAGACCAGCTAAATTAACAATATTTTTAATTCTTAACAACAATAACATTGCCTTAAGTAATAAATAGGTTAATATAAATATTTAATGTAAATAATTTAACTGATAGTAAAATGTAATTTTAAATTAAAGGAAAGAATATTATCAGACTCGGTTTCCATAGTAATGCTTCCCTTAACGATTACTTGTGCTGGACCATTACTAAAAATAGCCCAAATTTTACGTACTAGGAAACATTTCTTGTAATAATGACACTTATTTTACACTCTAACGAATTTTACTAAGAATTATTTTACTTTTTAATATTTAAGTAGGTACCTATTATTTTACATCAATTAAAAAAACCGTTAAGTGTTAAATAAGAATATTTTAAACCTTTATTGGTAACAATTCGATATAAAGCATGCCGTAAAATTTGAGAAAACAAATGGAACATCACAATAGTTGTAAGGATGAATAATATTTAATAATTCTAATAATTAAAAATGTCTTTTAACAAGTATCAGTCATTTATGTGTTCTAGCCAAGTGGGACAATGTGTAGGCATAATAAATTTAAATCAATTATGTGTCAGCCATTTGAATTTATAGTTTATCAACTTTAAAACATAAAACTATAATTAATCAAAAATATTAAAATGCCAGTTCTATGGTAAATTCCAAGTTACCTTAAAACAAAAAGAACTTGAGTGTTACAATAAGACGGGGGCTCGTATCAAACGAAACTGGTTTCGTGAAATCAGTTGCGCGAAACGCGAAATTTAAGTTTTATGACATTATTCGATGCAAAAACATACAGATGCCCACACCGAGTTTTATACAAATATAGTTGCACAAGATTGTACGACCATAGTTTTATGAAGCTAATCAAAAAGTGCGGTAATACCTCCACAATGCCCAAAGAAGATCTTGTTTATAATATCAAATTGACCTTCTTTGCTATTCGAGGACCGACTAACTGCATCACCTGGTCAAAAACCGATTTACTAATTCTATTCTATGCAAAATTTTAACTTTGCATCTCCTATTTTTTTGATTTCGAATCCCCCACCCAACAACACAATTGTAAATGCTGCAAAACTAGTTTCATGGTAAAAACAGACGTTTCAAAGAAATTATGAAACTAGTTTCGTTGGCGTGCGCCCTGCTTAAACCCTCATCATAACAACAATTAATTAATGCGCTTTCTCTTTAATTTAATTATTAATTTAATACCGGCACGAGCTCGCTTTATTCGATATAAATATTTCAACTGTCTAAATCTAATTTAAAGTCGATAAACTGCTCGTTAGAAATCCTATAAACGAAATGCGGAAGTGGCAATTGCACTTTTAACGTGAATGTACCGAATTACTGAGAGGCACATAACAAGTGTTTTTTAAATAGCGAACATAGATAACTTACGAGTGTAAGAAAACTAGTGAACGTGCACGATCTTTCTCTAGTTCCGTTGCATTGTTTGTACGTAGTTAAAAATTTTTAAAGAAAATGAAAGTTACCTGCAATAATCTTTAAGGGTGTCCTCGAATACTTTTCCATTTTGACAAATGGCCAGTTTGTTCGCCAATTTCCGGGAAAACTTTGCATCCCAGTTCCTGACAATTTCTTCGTTAGAAATTGTACTTGCGGCATCTAGAAAAAAATATTAACAACTCATCGTTAACGATCAATGTATTATCTTACCTTCTATTATACATACATCCATGGTTACTAACGGCATGTGAATAAAATATCTATAAATAAGTTGACAACAATAATAACACCGATAACGCTACATTATTAAAACAGACGCTCTTTAGACTAACATGAATCGCTATTCTAAATTTCGTAAAATGCTAGACTAATTCGATTATTGGAATTTAACGAATACTAATTAATAATATATGTACTATAAAGCACGTAAAAGAACTCGCAATGTTAAAGCTAAAGTGACTAATAGTTATGTAGTAGTAGTAGTACGATATTCAGGAATACACATACACAAATATGGCGATTACACACAGTTTTACCACATCCCAATTTATACATAACAATACGATGAAACTTATAACTAACTTTACTTATCGTCCACAAAGTTAATTATTGCACAATTTATAAATAAATTGTCCACAGTCACATAGTACATATAGATTTGTCAGACATTTTCTTCAATTAGTACTGCCACCACACGCCCAATCCACTTATTCGATTAAATTCCTCTAAAATTCCTAACGGATTCGCCTATTCGAAAACCAAACGACGAAATTGTTTGCCCCGTTGCGGTTTATTTCGTATTAATTTCGGTCAAATAATAAAAATTCGAGTTAAACGGCCTACAATTAAAATAATTTAACAAAACCGTCGTTTATTTGTATGGTTGCATTACCCGCCATTAATTTTATAGCGTAGAAAACACCCCCAAACAAAACCAATAAATTTGATAAATTGCGAACACCACGTACCTAATACGTACTTCTAACGTTATCGAACGATCTACGAATTGAAAGTGTTTTTCAGCTCATATCACTACATAATATAGGTCAACTGTACGTGCTGCAATGATTTATGTGTTATACGCCGCCGCCGCCACCACCACCAAACAATGGAGTAATAAAACCAACGCGAATACATGTCGATAAATTTGAAAAAAAAGAGTAAAATTTGTAATGCACTTTATGGTTGCGCAATGTTATTGAAGCTGGAGTCACGTTTACACCATATAAATCTATTCATAATCACACACATCAATCTACGTTATTTTTACAATTAGAAATTTTCATGAATATTATGTACTTATTCAATAAGTATTAAAATTTTCAGAAAACACAAAGTCACATTTTCTACATTGAATTATTTCATATTCGTCTATATAATAATGAAAACAAGTTTTTATGTTGATATTATAATTAAATTGTAGGCACCTACCGAAACTTAAATTTAAAATTCAAAAAAACTATTTGTATTTTAAAGTATAAGAACAAATTTAAAATGTAAATTATAGGCACAAGATAGAATGAAAAACGAGTAAGATAATAAAATTGGTCCCAATTTAGGCCCAACTTTATTAACAGAGAATGGATTGAAAGAGCGCAACTACAATAAATTAGCCCCAATTATTTACTAAAATGTTTTTCTTTTCAAACAATCTCGAACGTTAAGAATCAGAAAGATTACTGCTTTGTAAACCTATAAAAATACTATCACTATATTTGTTGTCCTAACATTACATTAAATTGTACATTATTATAATGAGCTCGAATCATCAAAAACGTTCACCGTATAATTTGTAAATACCATATTACGAAATAATATTTATACCTAACAGTGGGTACCTATAATAGTGTTCTATTTGTATCTATATGATGGTCGCAGCCTAATTCATACATGTACGTAGTTACCAGACAGTACTTGTATAAATTTACTTGTGCATTTCAAATTAATATGTAATAGGAGTATTATTTAATTTAAGTTTAGTTGTTAAGGGTATAATATATAATTTTTGCGTTAATTTTTCAATCAAGTGTTATTATTAGTCATTAGTCAATTACCTACCATAGAAATGATTGTTACAACAATTGTTTGTATGTGACTGATTGATGGTCACAATTAATTGGTAATTGAATGAGACCTAAATGTTAATTTAATCAAATCACAGTTAACTCGTAACGTTATTCTTTTGTAAGTCGAATGGATATTCATAGTTGTATTTTACTTTTTATTTAGTTGATTAGCAGCAGTACCTTCTTACTATAAAATTACAAATAAGTGAGGAAAATCATAACATATTATAATGCAATAGCAGTAGCTTTCCTTTATTTACATAAGTAATAAATTTTTGTAAAAATATCAAGATTCATATGTGTATCTAAACACGTACTGTAAAACCTTTATTATCTGTGTTATTGTCTTTACCAAAAATTACATATTTTTGAATCAATTTCTTTCATACTGTAGCTTATACATAGTAGAGACAAGGTCGTTAAAGCACAGGTTTGATATCAATACATCTTATTGTTACTGTATTAACATGTTTCTTTACCTTATTGCATTTTCTTTCTTTGCTTTACTAATTAGTAAATCTGATACCATAAATGCACCGCCAACAGTTGATGTACCTATTGTTATTTTGGAAATTTTACATTTAAAGCCTATCTGAATTAATTTACATATAAATGCAACATGCAACCCCTCTCCAACAACTGATATTTAATTTTTTCTCGAGTCTTCCCAAAATTATTTATTATATTTCTAATTTTAAACAAACAAAAATGTATTATATATGAATCACCATTTACCGTTTTTAACGGTAATTACCGAAATTTAACAATGATAAAAATTCAAAAAGTGTAGTTAAATCTTTTATTATATTATATGGTTCTCCAAAGTACAAACGAGAACAATTTCGTTAAATGTAACAAATCTACCTTCTATAGTAATCATTTCTTCAAAATCAATCAAGCGCTGATATGTAATGTTGCCAAAATGGTCATGAAACGTAGCTAGATGTGCTATTTACACTTCAAAAAAGCAGAGTTTAACCGAAGTTGTAGAGGAGATGTATCTCAGGATCCCCTAACATTATTTGCAAATACGTGGCTAGTCAAATCGGTATTTGAGACAAGGATGTTGTTCATAGATATGCTAGTTATAAAATTATTGTTTACAGCCACAACTGCATTATTAAATAAGGGCACTGTATTGTTAACGTTTGTATTGTTCTCTTCTTGTTCCTCTACAACTTCGGAGAGATGTTCTGAATAATAATGGGGCGTGTTTAAATAATCGATCATTCTTCTTGGTAAAGGTAAGTTAGATAATAAATCTCTTCTGACTAACTTAAGTATTACAAATCTATAAAAAAATTTATTCGAGTCTCTTACTTCAATTCAGATCGACTAATAAGTCTTACCTGCACATGTGTTGTAAACTCTGTACCTGTTTAAATCTGGACACAGGATGAAGTAGTTGAACTCTTACTGGTCCAATTACTGGTCTTCGATGTAAGAAAAATAAATACCTACCGCTACGTGAGTGTTCTACCGCATTTTCTATAAATTCTACGATTGTTTGCGATTTGAATTTGGTACAACTTCCAAAACTGAAATTACCTATAAAAGGAAAATACGTAAAATCAATTTTCTTATGTAATGAATTGAATATGATACCCTGATCGTGTTCTATTCTTACGTGTCGAATAGAATTATTGAGTTTAAATGTTAAAGAGAAAATATAATGATCATCACTACTATCACGTACGATAAACGAACCATCTGGTTCATTTGAAAGTACTTTTTCTGCCGTTTCGCTTGATATTGGACCCCAGTACCAACCATACTGAAAGTAAATTAATACTTTTACAATAAAAAATCAATTCAATTCAATTTTTTGAATAAAATTAAAATCTAGATTAAATTACAAATTTGCGTTTTGCAGTTGCTTTCATGAAAATTTATAACGTAACTCAAATTTTAATTTAATCAAAGTTTGTAAATGTATCTCACATAAATAAGATAACGTATATCGTGGGCTTAATGCACAAACCTGTTAAGTCAATATTAGTAATTTTGGAGAACGTGCGATTTAAACATATTTTTTCTTGTGAAAAATTCGGTTTTTGATTTTGTATCGAACAGTAATCACACTTTGGGAATGTAGATGACATCTAGTTACCAATGTATTTTCTAAATTACTCAATATTAAATCATAGATTGGAATACTATTAATTTGCACGTTGTATTAATTTTACTAAATCTAATGGGTTTTTGCAGTAAGCCCACAATATTATAGGTACATAATTTAGTCCTCTTCTACCTTTTGGTGTAGAGGAAAATTGAATAAAACTGTAATTTTTTTAAATTACCATTAAACAAATGAAGTACAGGAAATATTTGAAAGCAGATACCGTAACAAACAAAATTACAAAATGTCACAAAGAACTTCCAAACATAATAAGAATTCAAAAAATGTTTTCCTTTTAATTAATTATATATATGAACTTAAGTAGCATTTATAGGATCATCATTTAAATATTTCTAAAAAAAAATCGATAGTATATTATGATGAATTAAATAGATTAACAAATATTAGGTATACGTTATTCAGGATAGGTTCCGATCCACGTCATCGATAAAACCTCGTATTTTTACAGTACTAATAGATTTTCTTTGCCATATCATATGTGTGCAGGTAAATGATCATACATTTAAATTGAATATTACAAATATAGAATTTAGTAACTTTTTATGTATGATGATGTGCATTGGAACATGTCTTGAATAACGTATAGGCATTGGTACCTAATTGCTGTGCGCCCCTGTCCTGTTTATTATTATTATTGTTAACAGTTTAGTTTAGTCAGCAATGCAAATATTTTTTGTATACCTACAGTTAATTTATTTATAATTTTAGATGTAATTTTGTCTAGTTGTTTTTTCCATTTACTGTTAATGACAAATACACATTATTAACTTTATTAGTAGTCGTTATAAATATAGGAATATATTAAACTACCTTTCTGGCACAGTTATAATTAAAAGAGGAATTAAAATTTAACATATTTATGACCGATTTCCAACAAATTGTTGGAACAATCGTTACCATAGTAGTAACCAGAGAATAAAGTTATCTGGCATTGGTGAAATCGGTTCTTTATTCATTTGAAAAGTAGATGTAAACATTAAGTATGAAAGGCTAAAGTTTTTGTTTCAGTTTTCATTTTCGAGCTCCGTTTTAGTATTATAATTATCGCGATTTTATAAATTAAAACTCAAAATTACAAGTTTGTATTGCACCAACACAGATTACTTTCAATAAACAATTATAAGTTAACCAAAAGTAAGCAATTTATGCGTAACTAATATAATTATATGCCAGAGCACATATTTGCATTTGTTCGTGCGATTATAAAATAAAAAATCATCAATAAAATAGCATTGGAGACATTGGACACTCATAAAGAATCAATTAGTCCGTCACACATTTTGCAGTTATACAATTTAAATTATTAAAATAATAAATACTTGTAAACTTTATACTTACATCTTTCACCTTTTGAATACTCGTTGTAAAATCGACAGCTTGTTCTACTGAACATTGAGTTTTCGATGGTAACGGAGGCAGAGCACGATTAGTTATTAGTTTATGATTCTCACTGTTAACCATAACGATATTATCCCTATAACTAACTTCTGCAGATTTCCTCTTTCGGTCTGGCGAGACAAAACGTCGAAATCGGAAAATATTACAAATTGTTTGTTTCAGAGATGATATTCGTGCTGCAGATTTCTTAATCTTACTGGACTTGGTAACAGGACCCTGTTCCTTAATAACTGTATCACAATTATCACTTACATGTTTATCTTTATTATTAATTAAAAACTCGTTTTTCTTAGACTTTGAACTAATGTGCAGGTTATATCGACTATTTTTGGTATTTGATGAAAGAACTATTTTATTTTCTGCCAAATATTTATTGTTGTTTGTTATCAAAAGCGTATTTTTCTTGTTCATGTCTTTGTCCACATGAATAGAAGAATCTGATGAACTTGAGTAAAGCGTCTGCAAATATTGACGTACTTGTTGAAGGGTCATATGAACCGGCTCGCCTTCGACATCTGCAGATGATCCTGCCACACTGTGTCGCTTCGCATTCGTTTTTGAATTATTTACTACACAATTGCATTGCACGTAATTAATAAAGCATTTTCTATTAAGATTACTTTTTCGTGCATTCTTAAAATGATCATTTAATTCGTGACAACACGACGTATTTCTACGTTTCTTTTTAGGCGGTAAAGTTCTTTTCGCTTTCAACGGTTGTCTAATTACGTCCACAGGTACGGCATAAATATCACTATCAAACGGAACATTATACACATCCGTTATTTGACTGTTAACAAGTATATCGTGTGAAACAGCTTGCATGATGAAACTAGAATCGTCTACTTTATGAGTAGCTGGGACGGTTAACGAGTTATGAGAACTGGAAAGACGGGATGATACGAGCGATCGACTAGAACTAGGTGGACTACCAAACGGCAAAAAATCCGAAGTCCAATATGAAGATGTAGGTACTTGATGATCTGAAAATTGTACTGGCGATTTAAGAGGTGAAAATTCCATGCATTTTAAAACAGTCTTGCAGTAAATTCTGATTCCTTCCGTAATTATTTTTGGTATTAACTTGTCGGCTATATTTTTATACAGGACAAGATCGGGTTTATCTTGAAATTCTATAGGTGGATCTATCATGACGGCACTTACAGCACTCAAAGACTTATCCTCCTTATTACTATTCAACATCTGATTTCAAACAAATTGGTTACATTGAGAAAATCGTTTAACGAATACTTACTTGCATAGAAAAATTATCACAATCATGTTTCCCAAACATAGTATCACTAAAACTAAAACGGTTTCTTAACGGCGAATCAGTGCGTCTGATTAAATTGCAATACTAAAAACATGTTAATTTATGTAAGGGTGTTTCCATTAAAATCTCAATTATTTACTTCAACATAAAATAAGGTTAGATGCGAGACTATTTATGGATTTTGTACAGACATCTATAAAATAATATTTTAAAATGAATAACAGGAGATAATTACCGAATTTCGTTTTGAAATTATATAACAAATTACCTTAAATATTATTAGAAGACAAAGGGCTATTCTATTTTAATTCATTATAAACTGCGCATCTCGTCGCCATTTTTAATTTCTGACTAATTCCCTAAAATTATTCAAGATTATTTAACTTTCTCTGCTAGTCTTACATCACCATAATTTTAAATAAATAATTTATTATGTAGGTATATCCATTTCGAACGTTGTACTTAATTTGCATTATTATTGTATTTCATAATCGCAGAAACGCATTCATCTGGGGACTTTTTGTTATACCTCGTTTATTTTCATTTGCTCAATTTTCAATTCAAATTTAAATAAAAAACTGGTTCAGTAAATGAGAAACATTATTTATTATGGTTACATAACATTGTTTTTATAAATTTATCATTTTTTTCAGTATTATTTAAAATAAATAAAACATTAATATCTAATGGGATTCAAAATGAATTTTAAGTTGGACTTATCATACATGAGTAACAAGATATATATATAAAAAACCTAAATAAAGTGCCACCATTAAGCAGCCCATTCACTAGGCAATACTAAAAGATCCAGATAGAGTAATTTCACCATTTTTGGCGAAATTTCCCAATATCTCCTAGTTAACGTGATTATCAAATATATTTTGTCGTCTAATAAATAAAGAGCTCGGAGAGCAACCACATCATACAATCCAGTTGCTTCAATATTGCCAAACGAATACGCCACTTTAAATTCTATAACAACTTATTTTTCTTGATCGAGGTGAACACCTCAACCTACAATTATCAATATTTGCTTAATAAAGAATAAAATTTAAGGAAAAACATATCAATATGGAAATATAATTTTTTAGATAGAATGCATTCGACTAGATTATTCAAAGTTTTGCAAAATATGAATTCTCGACTGTCCAGTACATTTTATTTTTCAATTATTCTATTAAAAAAGAATAGATTATTCAATTTCAAATTAAGATTATAACTACCAGCAAACTATTTATTTATATCTAGTATATGTATGTACAGGACAGTTACAAATTCGAAATTTGAAAAAAGTATATTACAAGAAAAAAAGGTTATACAATAATGAATAAAATAGATAATCACCGTGCGGTTTTATGTGTTTTTATTTATTTTCAACCAAATAATCAACAGAAAACAACCTAAATCGACAGTATTCAGAGTTCATTGTTTTACTAATAAGGCCTATTCATCTATACATAACATTGGTATAACCACATTGTAATATTGCAGCTCCTTGTATAAAACAACTTAACTCTGAGAACGAGGCAGACACAAACAATACAGTAAATACAAGAATAGTTGAATGATAAGACATTTTCACAAATGATGTAAATGCCTTTCCCAAATAAATGTTAAAATAAATAATATAAAATATGTTGTACATTACGTTAAGAAAGCACTATTCCATAAGAATGTTCTTATGTAAGAAAGCAGTGTGTTACTATGATCTTTAAACTTCTCGTAATCATATTTTTGTATACAACAGTCTTTACAATGTGATAATATAAATTTAAAAATAACCCCATGCCGACATTATACACATACATTTGGCAACAAGTAAACCACTCACACGTTACTCTTTAGAACACACTCATGGATTCGATATTCTATATAGTTTAATATTTCAAACATATCATGTTGTTATCACACGGTATATTTAAAAAAGGCTAAGCAACATCTTGATAAAAAGCATTGTACAATTAGCAATATTTCAATCCTGTCAAAATTCTAAGATATTTCAGTCATATGTTTAACTTAACGATATAATGTATATTCATATCTTTCAGTGGCATAACTGTAATTTATATCACCGCTAAAAAAACCATTGACCTTTAATTATTATTATTACACTAAAATGCGGTTACCCTCATATTCAAACAATGTCCGATGAAAATAAAATATAATCCTAAAATTTAACGGCACAAGTTTGCATTATAGGTATATATTTATATATGACATTTATATTTAATACAACTCGTTAAAAAATAATACACCTACAAAGTAAATTAAACAATTCTTTACAATAAAAAAAAAGGGAAAGAGGGGGATATGAAAGAATTCTAAAAGCCTAAAGTTTTGAGTGCAATTTATAATAAAAATAAGTCTTTAAAAAATACACAGATGTTTTCACATGAGGCTATTCTTTTATAACGTAAGGAACTATTATGACCCAAACACAGACCATCTAAATGGCTATTAATTGTTATTCAATTGTCACTCTTATATACACAATTTTACACCTCGAGATGCACACATTTAACAATATAGAATTTGACACTAAGTACAACAAGAAATATAATTTTAATAATCATTCGGTGTTATTCATAAATAAAAAGATTTGATTTATCGTATATTTATAGTGATAAATTCTGTCTTAGAAGGAAAAATGTGATGGACAATAAGAAAATAATACTTTGTGGCCAAGTTGATATTATTTTATCCATGGCACTTGAAAGAAATCATGCGAAACGTTACATTATTTTCTAATCACATCCTGTATATTCAACGTAAAACGAACTAACTGGAAGCACCGTTATTCGATAGAAAATAAAACTCGAGCGATCCTTGTTATTCGGTTAATGTTAAACATGTTTCTGTCGAAGAACTTTTCTATTGACGAGCAGGGGTGCCAGGTTTGGGCCAAAATTTGCATCAAGATACAAACAACAAATTATTAAGTACTAATTATAATGAAACAGAAAGCTGAAAAATTATGCAACAAACGACTAGAATGGAAAAAACAAACTTTTTAATACTAAATTAAAGAAATAATTTAATGTTAATTGTTTGCATACATAAATATTATTAGTAGATATGAATTTATATAACTAAACAACATCTAAGATAATTCCTAAAAATAAATGAAATAAAAAAGGAAGAGCTTAAAATGTAACATTTCTTTTTAAGACTGATAAAATAGCAAATTTGATAAGACACAGAGATGGACAAACATCTATGTTTAAATTAAAATAAATATTATTCGATTTCCGAATAGTTAAAAATTTTTGAATTAGTTTTTTTTTTATATATGAATAACACAACTGTAACTTGAAATTGATCGAAAAATGTAATCGAGAGCAATCAAGATTTTGCAACAAATTTATTTACGTATTTAGATACGCAACATTATATTAAAGATGTAAATAGAAAGTCACAATTATAATGTAGGAATATAAGTTTAATATTTTTTTGAGCATAATAAGAGTTTAAGAATCACACGATGTAACTCTAGAATAAATAATCAATTAAATTAACTTAATAAATTTGGCCATCTATTTACACCTTATTTTTTTCTTCAAATCCCGGTTGATTTATTTAGAAATTAATGCTAAAATACGTGCTTACAAATATAATACAATATATTCTTCCAAAACTACCAATTTCAATATTTTCATTAATAGTACAAATAATGATTAGTGCTGTGTTTCACATCATCTAATATTTACAATTCGAAAATATAATTATTTATTTAAGAAAGTGTTTCTATTTAAGATGATGCCCTAAATTTATAGTTCAATTTTGGTCGCTAAGGAAATCTCTGATGATTAAACGACACTTGGGGGACCATAATAATAACGGCATTCCCCTTAATACTTCAATGGTAATCGAACAAATAAAAAACTAAACGAAGACTAGTTAAACTCAGAAACTAGTAAAATTCATGTACAAAGGTCTCTTCTACCAAAGTGGCAAGTATCGTGTGAAATGGACGCAAAAATATTGCTCGATCGTCTCAATAAACTTTCGCTAGTAGTAAGTATTTAGAGAAATAAGTGGGCGATGAAATTTTGTTAAATGTCTAAACCTAAAATTTCATTTTTAAATAATGAACAAGGAATGAATACGATTTTTATTAAAATTAAAATTTTATCTGGAATGCTAATGTTAATCTGCAGGTCATAATAAGATACCCTACTCTTCAGGGGGCTTATAAAACAAAGGAAAATTATGAACTAATTAGTCTTTGCCATCTCTGTTTCAAAGTCGAAACTCCAAACGGTAGTAGTTTAGCTGCATAAATAAAACAGTAACACCCCTGCATAAGAACAAATACATAATTTTCATGCTAAATCATAAGCTAAATGTTTGCTAATTTATATAAAACAAAGTAACTCACGTGAACGACTTGCATCTCCTAACAAACAATAAAAAATTAATCGAGCTTTCTCGATCGTTCAGACGTGTGCGTCGTCACACCATGAGATATTTCAAAAAAAAAAAAAAAAACTGATCAAAATAACAATCTTAAACCAGCTAAACAGTCTTAAAATAACTTACATGCATACTGATAACTGAAAATATGCGTGTTGCTATTTGCTCGGGTTGTTTACAATTTATTTATTTACAAAAGTATTTGATCGTTCCGAAGGCTAACTTAAGAACATTTTTTTCTATATACAAGACACAGCCTATAAGTAAAAGTTGTAGTAATTTGTTCTCAGATCTTCATAATATATTATTTGACCAATAAAAATGACAGGTAATTTGCCCGAGCAATTAGGAACAATCAAACAGTAAAACCCAATAACAGCATACACATTAATCTACACATCCCTATACATCTTATACATTACGGTAATTATTTGTCAAAAATAACTTTGCTATTAACATTAGTCTATACAACATCTCAAACGCTCTTTGATAAAAGAGCATCAAACTACCCATATACCTGCCAATACAAAGATTAAAATCACGAGCTGGTCTTACAGTAGGTGCAGGATGTACCTCATTCATATTCAAATGCTAAACCAAGCGTGAATTTTTTTCTCGAGCACCAATGACAACTTGACAGTAATATATACTGAGCAGCAGTATAATTCTCAGCAATAAGCTCTAAAAGCAAATTGATATTACATTACTGCTGTCGATACACGCGTTAACTGAAGGCAATGTAGTGAGTCGTGCAGTCAAGGGCCTATCACAGATGCACGCGCGAGCTAATCATAATATAACCATCCTTCATCTACCATTTTACAGCACTAAAATTCAGTAGTATGTATCTCGAGTTAGGAACGTGACTCGCACAAAATTAAGTGAAATCATAATGTACATGTACTCATAAATGCCAAAGGATTCAAAGAGTAATATGTAGTTCAGGCAATGTCGCACCCACGATTCACTTATATGTTATGGCCGATGACAGCAATATAAAGTTTATGCGTGTGTGCAGGATAAATTATAGATCTCACGCGGTACCGCTCCAAATCACCTGCCACACAGACACTGCACCGGTCGCTGACATATGCTACTTGGGCGAACGAGATGGAACGAAATCCCTCAGTTGAGAAGTTCTTTGTTCGGGTCGTCGACGTTGAGGTCCCGATCGATCGTATCCTGATCTAGAGCCGCTTCGAGATGTGCCATGGCGAGATTGGCCAGCTCCTTCACGCTGCGGTTGACCTTCTAATAAAAAAGTTCTATATGCAACTTATTTAAATTAATTTTATAAAGTTCAATTGCAGTTTTAAATTTCCATTGAATAAGGGTAGGTTTTTTCATCTCCCATTAAATTTACTTGACACATTTTCACCATGGCAATGTTTGTTATAACAATTATTTCTATGGTAAATATCTATCCAATAAATTAAATGGAAGATGAAAAGATCGGCCCTAAGTACATTTAAAATATTAACGGCAACTTAATATAATAAACTGTAAAAAAATGTAAAATTATACATATGTATAATTTTGAGTATGAAATGGAAATTTTGTAATTCTTAATCTAAATAATAGTTGATTGATTATACAGTAGAACCTTGATTATCCCGGGGAATAACAGGGAGAGGGGCCAACGGAAAATCGAAAACCACGAATAATTGATTTTAAGTTTCTTAAGTTTACTTGCTTAATGGTTAATAGGGTTATGAAAAAACAATATGACAATTAATAAATCGTCCTCTTGGAGTAGAACTAGCGCATGTCCAAGTTTTACCGAAATTAGTTTTTATAACCTGTGTGTTCCTCCGGTAAGCCTGCATTCGCTGCAGAACTATCGAAAGTCCCAAATCAACGATTAGGATATTAATATAACAGAATACAACTCAAGTAATGCTTACAAAATTTTTATTATGATGAATTTTATTTAAAAAAAGTCTCCACTGTAAAATTTGCATAATGTGACTTATGCTAGTTCTGCCCCAAAGGGACCATATTGAACATAATGTCTGCAGAAAAATATACGAATGAATGAATAGCATTGTTCATTGTCAGAAAAGGTGAGAATTCTACTGCCCGTGGGCATTTTCAGGAATTTTTTAAAAATGTTGGTATATGTATGATAGCATATTATTTTAAAATGGCATTCTTGGTTTTCAATGAGCTGTATAACAACAGTTTGAATTTATTTTGTGTTTGTCATTTTAACTTTCATACTAATCTTGTTAATTAATGATTAGAATAAATGCAGACCCTGGTTAATCGGGTGCCCAAATAATCAATATTCTACTGTATAAATATATAAAGGATATATAGGTAAAACGCATCAGTTTGAATGTGTTTTTACTAACTGTACATTACTTATGGCCCACAAGACATAGTAGTATTAAACATGAAAATTTCAACGAATTTCAGTAACAACCCTAAAAAGTCAAACAATTTACTGTAACGTGGTTAATTATTGCAAAAAGTAACTAGACAGGTGGTGTTGTACGGTAAAAAAACATTAAAAATGAAGAAGTATTGATAGTAAATTCGTAACAAATTCTGTGGTATTCTACTTAAAAAAGTCGATTGCTTGATAATCTTCATCTTTGGCTTAGCTTTAGGACATCAGCTGGCTGAAATTTACATTGAAATACTTGTTGGAACAGTAGTTGTTTCCATTACCAATATCAATTATATAAAATTAACCAAAAATGAAGAGACTTAGTCTAAAGCATCAATTTACATTTGGCAAGTTTATTGACAAAAAGTTCTTGCTGTCAGCAAATATGCCAAAGGTAACCTGGAAGAATTCAAACTTGCTATTTGCTAACAACTGAATTATTCAAGTCACATTTGACAAGTTTATTAATTGACTTATGATATTATGATACTTGTTACTTATTTTAGCAAGTTTTTTAAAAGTTAAGCGTTATCTAGTGGCGAATTTGTCTTAAAATTAGATACTATCATGGATTTACATGGACATTTTTATTTATGTGTAATATGTCTTAAAGTTTAAGCATCGTTGATAAAATTGGTCATTGAAATAATATTTTAACATAATTTACACAAATCTAAAACAATTAAAAGTACTATAAATAATTCTTAAATACATATTATTTTTTAATGAGATTAACAATGACAAATATTTTCAGTTTTTTTTAAATACGAATAAGTACCTAAATAAATTCTATTACAACACAAAACATTATTAACATAGTAAAAATTAACACATTTTTTAATTATTTCTGTTTAAAACATATTTTAACATTAATGAGATAAATTAACCTATTAACGACCATCTTATTTATAATATATAATTTAAGTATGTATTATAAAAACTACAAACATTTTCCATCAATTAGAATATTAATATGCAAGTACTTAACGTATAAAAAATTAAAAATGTTATATTTTCTATCCTTGGCGATTACCAGAATAAAAAGCGAGTGTTCACGCACATCAGATATTAAAAAAAAAAATACATCGTATTTCAAAGTTTCTAATATTATTATTTAGTGTAATTTCTCCAATATTGTAGTAAATTTTTAGTTGTTTAAGATAAAAAAAAACTTTTTTCTAAAATAAGTGAGATTCGTGATATTTATTATCATTATTAATGGTTGTCAGATATATTAATTAAAGAGCTTATTGTAAGAACATGATAAGCCACAATACCAAAAGTTTAGAAGTACATATAAATGTATTTTTGAAAATCTATCTAAGCTAAAGGTGTAAACTATTATTCCCTATCTTTAAGTAAAATTAGTTATTATAAAACAAACAATTTCTAATTTTAAGAAAACATAATACACATAATACATAAAACAAAGTGTGGCTTATGTTCTTGCAATAAGTCCTTCAATTTTATTGCATTTTGTTTTTTTTTATTAATGATTCTATTAGATCAAATGGTTTTATATTAAAAGTTAAAAAATAATAATCTTAATAAGCTAGTTACAAAAAATAGATAAAAAATACTTGCCCCTGGAATCTTTGCAGTCTCGTTGCTCTGCTTGTACACGACCACTTGAAAAGTTATTGTTATTAACAGGGGTAGTCTGTTTATTATTTTGAATAATTTGATCACTCCCTTGCTTTTCTTTCACATACTTTTCTTTCTGTGCACGAAGTTCTTTATGATGTTGGGCTACTTGCGCATAGCTCATACGAGGTGGATTATTCAAAGACTCCTGAAAATCATACTATTAATTTCTGATTATTTATTTTAATGGGTGAAAAATTTGAATTTTTTATAACATTTATTTTATAAACATTAGAAATAACTGGCATTTGTATAAATAAGTATAACCCATTTCTTTTCCACATTGCGTACACATAATGTAAGCAAGAAATAAGTTAACGCGAATCTAACTAGTGCATGAAAAATTACCAAAGGGGGAGGTGGTGGTGTTGATGGTTGTTTAGGTATTTCTGGACGAGTATCTTGTTTGTTGGGAGGTGGATGTCCACGTGTACTAATAACTGGTACATTAACTGGAGTAAGTCTTGGAGAGGCCTCAGATGCCACAGCAACCGTCATAGTAGCGGCATTAGTTGTCGTTGGGCATGCAGTTTCCAAATCTCCATTTAAAAAAGCATCATCGGTTTTGGTAGACTTATCTGCCATTGTGCACTTTGTCAATAGAGGAACTGATCTAAAAGATAATATTTTTCAATTAAACATTTAGTTAGTAAAACAAAAGATAAATTACTTTTCAGGCGAAATAGGTGGTGTCAGAGTACAAATCGAAGATTGTGGAGCAACATTGGCGATAGTAACTTCCTTTACATCTATAGAACTTAACAAGGCATTATTTTGTCGTGACAGGCCAGTTTGGATTGCTTGATTAACATGTTGAGGAGAACCCGTTCTAGGCGAATCACTTTCAGGTCCACTAATTATCTCCTTATTATTGACTTTAGATTTAGCTGTGCCTTTTACTACATCGGCTAATCTATTTTCACTTCGCACATTTTGATTCTGAGTATCTGTACAGTTGTGTTGCTGCAAAATTTCTGAATTGTCAGCTACAACTTGTCCTTGTTTTACTGGTATTGAAGTACCAGAATGCTCTACAAGTAAATACTGCTACAATTCGTTCAGATCGTTTTAATTAACGTACCTGGCAGAGGAGGAAAAGCAGAATCTTCTAAATCAAATTGAGCTCCTCTATGTGTCATGTGATCCCTCGTTTGCACTTCATTCGATTGGGCATTATTTATTGCAGAATCTTCTTCTTTACGTTTACGTCGATGTCGCGGAGGTAAAGGATCTTTACTAACTTGTATGGGAGGTAGTATTGTAGGTCTATATAAAAGTCCATCCTCGATAACATCAGTCCGAATTATAGATTGCATACCTAAATTATATTATTTAAATCGTTTTCTGAAAAGTTGTAATAAAACATACACATCGAAACTGCAGTTACGGGATGTGAATCGTGGCCATCACCGACAGTATTATGAACATGATTTCCCTTTGTCGTTTCACATATAGATGATTTTGTGTTTATGGTGGCATTATTCTTCGGCGTTCCCTGAGGGGACGTGGAAAGAGGGGCCTGAGCACACTGTTTGATACTGTTATTTTGACTTGAAGTTGCTGTTCCTTGTGAATTCGATTCAGGCTGTAACGAGGTTGTCCGATTTTGTTTACGAGGCCTTGTGTTAGTACGATATGGCTGTGGTTTGAAAGTTTGCGGAGCCAGTCCGTTTACCTGAAATACGCTACTAATATCATAGTAATGGCCGCCTGCAGGCCAAGCTTGAACTACTGACGTGTAAAATGGCTGCTGTTGATAAGGAGGCTGCAATATAATGTTTTCAATTAACTCATTGATATTTGTCCAAGAAAAATTAAAAATTTAAAAAATAATAAAAGTATTAAAAATATTTTATCTAACAAATAAAGACCAAATAATCAGTGAATGTTTGAAATGCCATCAATAAGTACACCCCACTAAGAAATAAAAAAGATTACTTACTTTTTAAAAAGCAATTACTTCAAAAAACTCTTAATTTTGCATTTGGCGAATGGAGACAATTTTCTACGGTTATTATTCAATTTATTCAAAATTATAATTTGGGTTTTGGAAATTAAACAATAATTTCACTAAAAACATCTGTTCGCATGTAGCAAAATCGCCAGAAACAAATTTCTGCATAGTTTTTATACATTATTTTGTTGATTTGCAATCTCAGAGACCACAGATCTGATTTAGTTCCTTTAATGGTGCATTTTTATTTTTATCTAATTTGATGCTGCTATCGAATGTGTATTTGCAGCTGTATCTGATACCAAGAAGTAAATTTAAAACTAAATAAAATTAGAAAACGTTAACAGTTAATTTAAATAACCAATTATAATTCTCGAATAAATATTAATTGCCTACAGATTTTTATTCACACAGTACTATATTTATGTGGGTAATTATTGATAAAATTGATAAGCACAACTATAATTGCATTTTACTGTAATATCTACTTCAAACTTTCGACACTAATTATTATTAATATTCATTTGAACATTTACATTTTTATAAAGATATACTATTTTAGGGAAAAGTTATACTTACATAAACGTGCACTTGATTAGCATATGTAACAGATTGCCCTGGAGTTCCATTAGCAAAGATAAACCTCTGCTGCCCAGGTGGAAAGGTTGCTGGATCGTAAACGGCAGCCGGCGGTGGAGTAACTCGAAAACCATTTTTAAATGTCGGTAACGAAGGCATAGGCATCCAATTCATTTGTTTCGCTTTAATTCGTGCCATAATCGGCTTACCTTGAAATTCCCGAACTTCTTCTCGTAAATATCTGTAGGCACGTTGGGCATCGTCGTCAGATTCAAACGTAACATACCACGAAGTATTGTGCACAAACTCGCACGATATAAATCTTGGACAATTTTCTCCAGAAAATAAATTCTGAAACAATTCAATTTTAAATAAGGAGAAATGTAGATAGTATTAAATATGGGTACCTTAATTTCTTCGACAGGTGTATTGTCAGGTATTTCCCTTAAAATAACGATACATCTTTTATGATTCGGTCGCACTTTGACGCCCTCTTCATCAACTTGGACATTTGGGGACTCCCGCAATACTTCCGTAATCAATTTAATGTCTTTGGTGAGCTTTTTTACCTGATTAAAGTTAGCCACTGTCCAAATAGGTACGTACTGGTCGTTATCCATTTGTGATAGTAAATACGTGTCATTAGCCAAGTTTTCTCTGAATAAAGAAAGTAATAATAAACAGATTTTCAAAATTTATCAATTTAACTAATTCCATAATAATTATTGAAGGTACCTACAGAATGTAAAGTGCCACGAAAATATTTTTTATTAATGTCGGACTATTAAGCCGCAATTTTCAGGTGATATTTATCGAAGAAAAATATGGTTAATAATTATTAAAAGGTATATGAATTAGACAATGTAAAATTTAACGAGAACTTGTACATTTTGTTATAATATTATATTCATGCACAAATTATACTTATAACAATCATATCTATGTTTTTATACTTCGCATGGCGAGAAGAGTAAAGATAATGCAAATGGAATTCTTACGAGAGTTAACTGTCTTATGTTGTCAGTTTTACATAGTTTTACATGGTCGAACCACACTGTAAGTTGTTTAATTATGTAAATTAGGCATTATCAGACGTTTTAAGCCATTTCTTGCTATTACATGTTGTAAGCGTGTGTGTGTGTGTATTCCAGAAATAATGAGAAATTTAGCAACGCTACCATTTACCATAAGACCCTGTACTAATTTCTCGTCGTAAGATGCAACGAAGACCCAAATTTGTAAACGAAACTTATTTTCACCTGGTACTCAAATTAAACTATGGAAGTTTTTTATCGGTTGTCAAAAACAAAATAAAACTATTTGAGTAGAAAATGAGATCGTGTTTAGTTTATTAATTTGATCCTTAGGTCACATTTAAGAAAAAAAAATGCAATAATTTTAAACCAATATAATTATTCAACAAATAATTGTTTTAATACATATTATGCAAGAGATTATCTTCAATAGAAAGATGATTTAACAAAACGAATATTTAATTGGAAATGTTGCAAAAATTGTAGTTTATGAATGTAAAATAAAAATAAGTAATATTTATGATTAATTTATTTAACAAAAAATCATAGTTAAAAAGTATAAATCTACGTACTTCAAACCATTTATAGAATTTACGTAAGTACAATTCTAACAAAAAAAAGAACCTGAATTAAATTAAGTAGTAGGTAGATATGTTCATCTAGTAGTAACTATTCCTATTATGTTTGATCAGTTTTTAGTTTTTTTTACCAGATTTAAAATATTACATAATTTTTTTAAATGTATTTTTGACAAAAATTAGTTCCGCCCGATTCCTATTACTGTTTATTCTACAGAAACAAAATTGAATCTTGTCAAATGCTCACGTAAATTAAAAAAAAAAAAAGAAATATCTGCCATTTTCTAATCCACTTTTAAAATATCTCATTTGGTTTAATTTAAATTAAAAGAAAACTATTGTAAATAATGAAAGTGAAATGTGTGATTTTACACTTACCCATGGCATATTTAATTTTACAATATATAAAAAAATGAAATAAACTGTAGGTACATTGCTAATCGTAAGTAGTTAATTCTCAAGTTTTTTTTTACTTTGTTAAGAAATTTTGTTAACAAAAATTAAAACTGTTTAGGATCAAAGCCTAATTGATATTATCTTTATTGCAAAAATGTTTTAAAAAATGTACCAGTTGCCTAATACTACTAATTGTTGTAAAAACAGTTTTACTAATAGTTATCTCATCGTCAGTATATAAGTAAACTTAACTACCTATAGGTACTCTATTAATAAAGATTTAAAGTTCAATTCAAACTTAAAATATTTGATTTTATATATCATAAAATGTGCTAAAAATTACAACTAGCAACCGGAACAAATGTGTTGATGAACTATATCATTATATATTTCTAAAAGCCTGAATCATTCAAAATTAGATCCTTAGTAATAAATATATAAAAAGATTAACTACGATAAATTTTCAATGCACAATTACAACATGACATAATATATTTTGGTCCTATAAAATACGTATATAGGCTAAATATTATCAATTCAGATGTAGTTAAAATTGACAAATAAAATTTAAAATATATAATAGCAACAAATTTATCTACCTATATATATATATATATATATATATATATATATATATATATATATATATATATATATATATATATATATATATATATATATATATATATATATATATATATATATATATATATATATATATATATATATATATATATATATATATATATATATATATATATATATATATATATATATATATATATATATATATATATATATATATATATATATATATATATATATATATATATATATATATATATATATATATATATATATATATATATATATATATATATATATATATATATATATATATATATATATATATATATATATATATATATATATATATATATATATATATATATATATATATATATATATATATATATATATATATATATATATATATATATATATATATATATATATATATATATATATATATATATATATAATTATATAATTGAAATGCAATATCAAATCATGTATATAAAATCAAATCTAAAAATTGGTTTCTACATCCTACTTTTTTTTTAATTTATAATGTTCAAAACACATTTATAGTAATTTTTAAGTAAATGGTTATACTTGTTCATTTAATTCCATCACAATATAGAAAATTAATAATATAATTCACTTTTGGCCCTTCTCTGTTTATAATAGGCATCTAAAAAGACTTTCAGTCTTGGTTGACCGCAGGAAGATGTCTTGGTTTACCGCAGGAAGATGTCTTGGTTTAAGTAATTTTATTACTATGACATGACAAGAGGTAATTTATGACATGACTTAAGTTAAGACATGGTTTTATTTTGCACAGCCGGTTGGCTGTGGCAGCTTCGGTTTGTGGCTTCAGCTTTGGTTAAAGCTGAAGACTTTTGGATTTTTTTTGGACAGTGGTTATGATGGGGCATAAGTGCAATATTAAATTAGATCGGTTTTGAATAATTAAACCACTTATACATATACCTGAATAAAATAGTGAAAAGGTAGAAGTATTAAATAAACAAGTAAGACATGTATTTTTTTTATCTCACCTCATGTTTTTGACTATAAATATGTATAATAAAGTTTACATTAGTTTAAATGTTCTGTGTAGTTATTAAATAATCAAAATTATAATTTGAAGCACAGTTAAATAAAAACATCGCAAATTTATTGATATGGAAAAATTAATTTTGGGAAAGTTTTAAGAGTTAACATCGAATTTATAAGAATTAGTATTTACATACATATTCATCATGTAGGTATGTACTTATGTACAAGTATCACAGATATTCGTAATCCATTTATCGATTTATCATTTGTTTATTTGTTAATATCCGTTCGTATTAAATTGATGCAAAATAAATAATAAAAATGCAGTTTCATATTTACCGATTTGTTTTGAAATAGTCGCTAATTAAATAGTAATTTTGTTGCACAATACAACACTAAAAAAGGGAAGGAATAGGAAATTAAAATTTAGTACTTATTGTTTATTTTAAAACTACCAACTGTTTCTAATAATAAAATATTGATATTATGGAAAATTCCCACTTTAAAATTTTTAAACTTTCAGTAACATCAGTAAAATTAACTTAAAATATATTTAGTTAAAATGTACCTAACCGAGACAACATACAAAGAAAAGTTTATAAAAATTGTAAAAATGAAGAAAATAAAATATTAGCAAAAATAGTTAATGGTATTAGCAGAATAATATTTAAGCTATCATTCGACTTTAAAGCAGTTTATATTATTCTCTTTAATTGCTTAATCTGTAATATGTCTGATAATGAGACACAAATAAATTTTCTCTCTACTCCCACCCTTCGCCGTATTTGCACTAGAGAATAGTGTCTCTTATGTTAGTAACTGCCAATCTAGTTGCTGAACAAGCACCGGTCAAAAACCATTCTCCATTTAACAGTTATCAGTCATTTTGAGTACAATAAAACCACTTTGTTCACTTTAACAAAATGTTTCATTTGCATTGTAATCATTAGTAATCACTTTGCATTAAAATCAGTTTAATTGAGAATGTAAAGAGATTGCTAAGGTTGTATCTTGTGCTGTTATTATTTCTTAAAGTTTATTAAAATCATTGAAATCACACTCTCATTAAAAATATATTTTAACATTAGAATACTAATGGATTCTAGGAATAATATATAATTCCGGATAATCGATTAATACTTAAAAATACAGCGCTAAATTAAGTCAATTCTGTTGCTACACAGATTTTACTAACATGTTACAGTCTTTACAAAAAAAAATTACATTGAATTTAACATATGGAGGGCTCAGAAATCAATCGGTGTAAGTCATTATTGACCTGCCATTGATTTATGTAGTGTAAGTCCCACTGCAATGACTTATACTACATAAATCAATGGCAGGACAATTATGACATACACTGATTGACTTCTCAGCCCTTTATACATAAAATATTATGTAGTAAAAACCCCCAAACTTTCTGGATGACCAATTTCTGAATAATCGATGCTCTACTAAACATGGATACACTTTAACATGCATTTTAAAATAAAATACGTACTTAAATGTATTTGGATAGAGTTTCTGCAGGAAAAAATAATACACGTCAGATAGACATGATATTTTACTATATCAATATTTAAAAATTAAATTGTATAGAAAGACTAATAAAATAATGATAAAGGTAAGAAATCAATTGAATGATAAACTGTAATAAGAAAATATAGGATTTCTTTATATAACATCTTGTATACAATCCCTGAAGGTATTTTTAATTAAATAATGACACGATAAAAAGTAAGTTTTGTATGATAATCAATTATCATCTACATTATTGTTTACACTAATCTAAATACTGTTGTCCTCCAAACATGAAGCACAATCTTTATCTAAATTAAAAAAAAAGGAAACTAATGTAAAATTAGGTGCACTTAAAAAAATTTACCATTACTTTGATTATTATAGGCTTTGGCATGTAAGAGCCAATTTCACCAACGCCAGATAACTTTATTCTTTATACCAGAAAATAGTTACCTGGCGTTGATGAAATCAAATATTTATTCTTGCATGGTGAACAAAACTTGATGTTTCCATTAAAATTATTCCAATAAAAAATGTTATGAACGAAATAAGAAGACTTCCTCCGCTGTGTTTTGTCTCCAGTAGTTATTTTTGCGTAATTATTGTTTATTATTAAAAAAGAAAATTAAAATAAAAACTAATTAAATTAATTTCAATTTTAACGTTCAAAATTATGTTTGATATCTTGTAAAAATTCAAAAATGTCCAGATTTTCAAATCACACAACACACAATCAACACAATTTATTTTTTGCCATGTATTATTTTGATGATTTTATCACAGCTAAAATAATTAATTTTCATAAAAAATTATCATCAATAACTATACAAAATTAAGATTTGATTTGATCAAGTATAGGTCAGTATTTTGTTTAACAGTTTACTATATTTTACTAAAAAAAAAAAAAAATAGCATAAACCCATTGTCTTATAAGCTAAATGTTGCCTTATTACAGTAAATTGCACTACCTCCCGGTAATCATAACATTAAAGCCCATAATTTTAACTCATTGTTGTATAAGTAAATTTTGCAGTTGCACATCACAATCGCAGGTAAACATTTTTTTTATTCCAAACTTTAAAATTGGATTGCGCATTATGCTCGAGTAAATACGGTAATGTTATCTCACAAAATTAATTAAATAAATATATCCACTAAAATTGGCATTACCAAATGTTACAAAGAAAAACTTAAAAAAAATAAATAAATTATTCAGACAATTTTAAGCTTTACCGAGAAAATATAATACAAAAAAAAAGCAAAATTTGCTCATCAGTAAATTAAATAGCTTTCACCATTTATATTGAAGTGAAGATTTGAGACTTTGACCGCATTGATTGTCATTAACTTATACCAAAAGAACATTGCACACATTACAAAATCAAAGGTCAAAAATATGCATTACTTGTTTAATATCTAAAAACAAATTTCCAAAGTTATTTACCCCTTTTAAATACCTTTGTTATATTGTTTTTTTTTTAAAATAAAAATTAATCGTACTTTTTCTTGTTGTTAATTGTAATAATAACTTGTTGTTGTTAGTAGAAAAAATAAACTCTGAATTCCTTTGAAAAAGGAGATTAGAAGATTGATAAATGCTCATTAATTGATAAGCCACAATACTATAAATAATGATAAAATTGGAAGACAAAATACACTCTTAGCTAATGATAAATAAATTACAATTTGGAAGTTAAACAAATTTAGAAATAATAAGTGTGGCAGATTCCCAAATGGGGCGATAAAAAGGTAGGTGTGGCCTTAATGGGCGATTGCTTGGTTTAAAACAAACTTAAGACAGCACCTTTATTAGACTTTTAAACTAAGAAATAAAAATGTTGGAACAAGGTGTTACATCAAAACAATGTCCTAATATGTGTTGTGTTGGGAGGTAAAAGTATACAGTTTTAAATATAAGTTTAACACCACGGTGTAACCTTTGCGATGAATACCTACCATAAATATGACAACTGTATACTTCCAAAATAAAACTCATTACATATTTAATGTTATAATATGGTGTTTTAAGATTACAAATAAAATCACTAATTTTGGTTTTTGTTAAACTACTCATTCATCTAGTTAACTAAAGGCCATACAAATTTCATTCTGATGCATATCATCAATAAAAGGCTACTAGATGAAGACGTTTGACATTTTGTATTTTTACAATAGTACTAATCAGTTGTAATCTTTCTTTGCCATCCAATATGCGCGCAGGTAAATCAACGGTAGAATATGCCATTTTCAAACCTTTCAACATAATCTAAACCTTTCAATAAAATTTGAAAGATTTATATGCAGACAAGTGAATGATTACCACCAAAGAACTACTGATTTTCCAAGTTTCAAAATGTCATTTTACGGTCATAATTTAATTTAATTAAAGAATAGCGAAAATTAAAACAATTCATTGTACCTACTTATTAAACGTTTGCATTGTCCAATACATAACATTTTAAGAAACAGCTGTTTCCAACTATGATCAACAAATACGAGAAAAAATCAACAAACAAACCGCCCGTCTGATTAATTTGAAGCGGCTATAATAATAACAAGTCAGTAATTCTAATACGATCAAGTGTACACCCCATACAGCTGTTATCTCTACCACGTATTGAATCAAGACTATATTTCGATTACAAAATAGACACATATAACCTCAAAATCGATCATAACTATAATACAAGCTAAAATATAATTAATCTAGTTAATTCATAATAGATAAACGTACCTCGAGAAATAATATTCTAGTTGTTGTGAAAGCATTTGTTTTAGCTGATGTAAAGGTAAAGTGGACTGAAGTGCATTATCAGAAGGAACGGGAGGTTGAACAGGGCTTAATGCCTCCGCTCCTTCTGCTATCCCGTTGACTGCCACAAAATCCGACATGGTGCCGACTGGGGCACCAGATTCAGGGGTGGTTGAGTACACCGCCCCTGAAGGCAGTTTGCCGACATCCCCATTCATGTACACGTATCCTACAAACAGAAGAAATTACCATGATGGTCTCTACGAGGAAAGACGTTTCTATATTATCTTTTATTCAAGTAGAAATTTAAAAATAGATTTATGCTATTATAAAATGGCCAATTCTGGTGCAGTGTGGTGTAACTTCTATATATCACGAGTAGCACTTGTCTTTAATAATTTAGAAAAGCACCGAACAAGTTAACGAGACTCAAGTTATATGGGAACACTTTCGTATACGAATACGTACCATACATCATCAAATATGGTGACTTTTCATACTAGAAAACCTAACCTTATTTTAAAATAGTGAGGGAACTAATATTTAAATCAAGGTCATTCTAGAACTGTTTTACGTAGGACATATTAGTATTAATCCGGGACTTATTGTTTCTTAAAAAAAAACCTATTGCCTATTTAGTTCTAAGTAGGTGGAACACTATTTTTAATTTGACGTTTGAGAAGTCTATTATCGATATTTTACCCTCGATAAAGCTGTCAAGAGAACGCACCAATAAAAAAAATAACTTTTACAGACAAAAGTCCGAGTAATGCTCGAAGCTAGACTCGAAACAGGAAAATTTGACATTAGAATAGTGCGAATGTACTACCTATTGTGTAATAATAACGTGAATAAGTACGATATACGAAAAATAACCACGACATATGATTGCCTGTAGCGACACAATTTGCATGCAGGAAGCATTGCGGTAGCATTTCGAAAGTGCAACTAAATGAACCGAACCAAACATTCTATTCATACATATAACGAAAGACCAAAGCCATGCGATAATCGCTCGACTTTGTTAAAAGCTGTATGTGTAACGGGTGGCAATGTAAGGGGATTCCTCACTGTTGCCGATATTACAATCATTATAAACGTTGTACTTACTAGTTATGCCCAACTCGCCACAATAAATCACTAATGCCTACGCAAAGCCACAAAAAACGTTTACCACTGTTTACTGAACACAATTATTAAACTAATGCTCGCGGAAACTTGTAAAATGGCCGTCGTTGGGCACATGCCACTGTAAACTAGTTTTAATGATGTTGGACAGAGATCGCACCATCACACGTGGTGCTGCCCTCTTTTACACGATTATGTATTACATAATTTTAAAATTTAGCGGTAAACATTACTTAAACATATTTCCCAATTAATTTCAATAAACTACTACGAACGCGTAAACTATTTAGAATTTTTCGATTTAAAAATTGACAACTTGATGAAAAAGAAATTGACTTTTTCGTTAAAAGAAGAAAGTTGGATTTTGTAAATGTTCCTGTTTTTTTTTGCGATAAAATATCTTCAAATGAACAATATTTGTTTGTAAAAAATTTATTACCTATATTCAGGCTACCTACCTTATTACTACCTTTATCCTAAAAATTAGATTTAACAAATTATATCGATGCCTATTTTTCTAAAATAAATGTATATTATTAGCTTACAATTAGATATCGTAGATATATTTTTTAAAGAATTTACTTGACGAGTAATTAAAGTAAGTTAAAACTTATTTTATTTTACTTAAAAAGATATCGTAAACATAATTTAATTCTATATGATGGACTTATTGTAAGTTAGTGATATCTGATACTTTACTGTCATGTCTTCTTTCACGTACGTATATACCAGCAAAATCGTAGTAGACAACGACACCAGCACCCAGTATAATGTGAAAAGTCAGTTTTTGTGATTCAATCTATGTGCGAAAACTATAATTTGTTTACATGGAACTCGACTGTCGATGCTATCACTGACTTCAGTTTCGCCAGTGTGTATGTGTAAAAGCAGCATAAAGATGAAAGGATTTTTATCTTTTACCTATATAATTAATATCGAACGTTTTCGTACTATACATACATAGTTATATGTGTATATTTTATTCCTATCAATGATTTATTAAATAATAGATAAAAAATATGATCAATATCAAAGCAAAAATAATTGTTATGACTTACCTTCTAATGAGAAAGGACAAATCAATTCTATCGGAAGGTAGGCTTGATGTTGTTCGAGCCAACTGCGAAGATCAGAATCAATATTCGATTCAGTTTGAAATTTCAATTCATCTGTGTTTGGATTCAATATGATTTCAGGATTCGAAGTCACCTGTAAAATAATGAAAATAATTAAAGCGGCAAACTTATACCTATTAAATAGGTACGTACACATTTACAGTATAATTTGGTTTTTCAAAACTCTACCTATAGGTTTGTTTATTAAATTCGGTAAATGTAGGGCATACTTACAATTAGTATCAGCAAAACTAATACTTAAATACTTAAACATATAATAATAACGTCTTATAATTAACAATTACAAGATTAATTATTTATAGAGTAAATTTTGGAATTGTCGAAAGAAAAATTTATGTAATGAAAATTGAAGCGGTGACATACCTATTAGCTGTGATCGTCGATAATAATAAATGTTGTTTCTGTTATAATCGCAAATTAAAGATAGTCATTTATGCAGTGTACTAATTTTTTTAAGTTAATATGTATTTCTTAATTATATTTATAGGTAAATAGGTACAGTGGAGCCTCGTTTCATGACCAAATTGGTTTAGGACCAGCTTTGGTGACCAAATTTTGACTCGGTTGGTGTACAATAACTCGGTTCACGACCAAAGTTGTAGCCAATAGGACAATTAATTTTTTCAATGACAATACTATGTCGCACTTCAGAAAAATGTTGCAACAAAGAAAAATACAAATTTCTTGTGTGCATTTCTTTGATAAATCAATAGATGAACAACTTAAAAAAGTGCAGAAAACCACCAAATCAGACTAATTTATTTAAAGTAGGTATGTATTTAATCGTAAACAATATTCACGTAAAGTATTTAATTTTAATTTATTTTTTATTTTTCTATAATTAATGTTACATGTAATTTACATGCATTCTAAAAAAAAATATTATATTTAAAAAATACCAAGTTTCAGAGTACGAAACGGATTAATTATATTTACATTAATTTCAACGGAGAAAAATGGTTTCGATTCATGACCGATTTACTTCGCAACCAGGGTCCAGGAACGGATTAAATTTGAGAACTGAGGTTCCACTGTACCTATTTCATTTTTTTCACACTTTTGTTTTTTATGACTACGATATTTGTTTCAATTTATGTATTTATTTATTTATTCATTTTATTGCATAATATTATCTAAAAAATAAAACTGAAGCTAGTGTTTTAAAAAACATTCATATTTATGCCTAAATAACATACAGAAATGAAACTTAAAAGAATGAATTTTTGTAGAAATGTAATTTATAAGAGTATAATATTTTAATATTTTTCTTTGTATATCTCGTTTTATTTTTTATAAGAATAATTTTTTGGTTTATCAAGTTGTCATATTTTTGCAATTTTTTTGAAAATTACATAAATTGTGTTTTAATATTACCCATTAGCCCATTAATAAGTTATAGTTTATAAATAATGGTGTAATAACAAGACCATTTAATTAAAACATAAAATATTAATTACGAATAGGTACGCACTATTAAAATCAAAAATAACACACTATCATGGTACTAGGATATAGTCTATTGTGATGAGTTTTTTAGATCTAGGTATATTTTATTTAATGTATTAAAACGAATACTTAAAAATGTAGCTAGTTGATTGAAATGTAAAGATAAATTCAATTATCTAACAATTGTATAACATTGGAAAATCTAACTCCTATAAAATAATCGAAATGGACACGATGTTAGACAACCAACGATACACCTCACATTGGAAAACAAATTGAGCATGTTTATATCTAACGTAAATTTTAAATAAGTAAGTAATAATGAGCGTGTTTAAATTTGAGTGTGAATTGATGTAGCAAGTAATAAATAGTTTATTTAGACAAATATATGTTCGAGGATTTTTCTACAGTTAATATGCTGCAAATGATAGAAACTGAAATAACTTTAATAGTCAAAGGCAGACTCATGAAAAAACGGTCAAAAGTTTCGACTCATTCCACTTCTGACTATATAATTATTATTTACTGGTGAAAATCTTCGATGCGTATTTGACGAAGTATTCAATTGTGTAATTAAATGAGAAGCTCTGGGAAAAGCTTATAAACCATGTTTGTTTGACGATATCGAGATCAATAGGTAATAAAAAAATTTATCATCCATAATATAATGCAAAAACGCAATTATACTGTCATCTGTTGCCTAAATATCATTTCCACGTGTTGCGCGGCAATTTGAACAAATCTCAAAACATTGCGTATCGATCCACCCAACATGGACGTATATAACAAAGAGAACTTTTTTATTAATCGCGTAAGAATCGAGCATTTTGGGAAAATTTCTTTTTGGGAAATTCGAAAATCAAAAACTCAAAGTGGAGAATTGTTTGAAAAAAGAAAATAAACGTCACAACAAGTCAGACCACTTCCATATGGAAGATGTTTCTCACCTTTTGAATGATATAGCACCTGGGGTTGAACGATGTACAAATGTAAGTGCCATTTGCATCCAAGCAAGCCGTCAACGGATCAGGCTGGGACACAGTTTTACCGCGACCTTTCCGAAGAGGCATCTGTACTTAGAAACCTACGACCGACACTCACCATACCGACCTGTTGAGTCCGGGCTCGACCAGCTGATTATTATACGGCGCCGACGCCTCTTTGAACGCATTGTGGGGATCGTAGTATCTCCCGTCCATAAATTAACCTATTCGGATGTGATGGGTAGTAAAGAGGAATCACGAAATCGACCCTTTTCAACAGTTTCACTTATAATTTTGAAAACTATTTTACATAGGTATCGAATTTGTATTTATAAGCAACTCGAATACTAAATTCAGTTAAAAAAATGAGTCAATAAGCAATCAAATTTGAATAAAAATGAAATTTTTTTAAAGTCCGTAATTATAGGAAACGGACATGTAGATTTTTCTCTTGTAAATTTACAATGTTCTATATTGGTAATTCCATGTCAAATCAAATTTGAGAGTTTTATGCCTACGCATTTCCAAGAAATTCGTATTTGAATTTCGCATATTTCGAAAAACATCGAGTTGCATAAATTGAAGTATTGGACCTATAGAGTTACCTAATTCGTTTTTTATTTTATTTAGAAAAGTGCAGAGAACGCAAAAAACAACGACCTTACGATGTAGGCGTATAATTATTGGGAATCTTTGTTTTTCTCGATTAAATTACTAAAACGCGAAAACGATGCTTTAATTTTTATAATTTTTTTCGAGTAATTTTGGTTGCAAATGACTGTTCACTTTATTTGATCGTCCCCTTTTGGGACACCCTGCATAGTCTTATTTATATCAACCGTATTGGCTTTCGTTGATTTAACGACGAAAGATTCCATTTACTTCATAAGAGGAGGCCGACCGTAATTACTAATTTTTCAACTTTTTCACCACTTTTATTTATGAAATTGGTATTTGGCGTATCGGCAAAATAAAACTTTTGTAATGCGGGATCCCGAGCAGTGTTTTTTTTCTTTTTTTTTAATTAGTCAAAACTGAAAATTTTTAGTTTCACACTTAATATTTTTATTTGCTTCATTATAAAGTATAACAAGATAAAAAGTATAGGGGATTATACTGAATCATAATAGGTATATACGAATTCTAAGTCGAAAGGGTGTAAAACTACAATATTATGAAATATCTACATATATAATATTATGTATTACTAATATAAGGAAGAGTCGTATAGTACCGACCTCTTTAAGTTTATTTACCATAATTTAAGGTAAGATTGGATAGAATAAAATTGAATGAAACTGATGTATACTACAACTAATAGGTACCTGATAAAAATATAGACATTATTTTTACTATAAATTAATTTTTAAAACCGATTACTGGTCAAACAAAAAGTCTAAATTTTTAGTGAATGAAAATTTGTCGTCCAGTACCGACCAGTCACTTTCTTGGTAAATTTTTAGGTCTAAATGGTTACTAACACTAAACAAAAAGTTTTAATGTTAAAAAACAAGGGTTATTAGTAAAAAGTTCATAATTTTACAAACATCACAAGTAAAATATTTTATATTTTCTTGATTCGTGCATTCCACATGCGCCCAACCCTTAAACTAAATACATTGAACACAATCTTCGTTTAAATGTTTCTTTATAAATTATGCATTCTGTCACTTCTTCATCGTAATGTAATGCCCTCTTTGCATTTTCAGCTTTTTTGTTTTGTGCGCGTTTTTCTATCTTCGTTCCTTTGTCAATTGTTTCAGTTCTTTTTAGTTCTCTATCCGTTCTCTGCTTGCAAGTTTTTCTCATCGACCAGTTTCTTTATTTCTCTCTTAACTCTTCTTTGTAAGGCGATACAAAAAACGACATAAAAATGCGATTAAACTTTTATCTGGTTTATGGTTTGTAATAGGGAAATTTTCAATGCTTAAGGGCACACGAATAATTTTTAAATTAAAAATAGAGTAAATTTATAATTCTGCGGTATAAAGGCAGTAGATAGTGATTATTCAAATAATTTCACTGCATAAAAAATACATAATTTTAGAATTAATTTCCTAAAAAGTATATATTTTAAAAATTTTCGGTCATTATCTGCCAATTTTGTTCATCAGACTTCACTACGACTCCTGTAATAGCCCAATCTCCCATCGCACAAAAACCTACGTCAGAACACTACTAAAATTTTATTAGTGTGTTTACGAGTTAATATGGTGGGAAATATCCAACCGGTGTCAGACAATTGAATATTTGATAAACTTGATACTTGATAAAATTTATTATAGACTTTAGAGATATATCAATTATTTAGAATTATTGTGGTTTGCCTCGCAAACCTGGCAGTCCTCCCTCCAAATGAATAAATTTTCAATATGTCACCTACTGTATAAAACTATATTGCGTTGTTTTTTTCAAATTATAGTTTTAATTGTCCTTTACATGAATATATATGTCTGCCGATGTAAAAATGTACCCAAGTATGGCAAAGTTAGGGGTGAAAATTCGAAGGGATGACATCCCTTAGGATTTTCATCCCTAATTTATGTATCATAATGTAGGTCTTGAACAACCATTTACAAAAATATATAGTTTGTTGGCGATAGCTCTTGTTGTTTCACAGATAATAAGCAAAATCGAAAAAAATTCCAATTTTCAAGGGTGGATTTCACCCTCTTAAACCGCGTAAGAGCACTAACGGAATATGGCTCTTGATTAGGGTTGACTAGTACTACAATCCTGCAAAGTTTCAAATTTTTCTGAGATTTCCACTTGCCTAACCTTCCTTGTAAGAAGCACGACGTCGGATTATGTTAAGTATGAGCACTTCACTTAGCGGTCTATGGCCATAAAAGTGGGTTTATTTGACATACGAAGTGAGAACTAGCTATGGTCGGTACTGCACGACGCTCCCCTACATACCTACTTACGTAGATTTATGCGAGGGGTAGTCTTTTGTGCAACAAGTAAACTTAGAACTTTGGCTTACTTATATTACGCAAACTTACAATATGAATAAATATTAAATTTGCAGTACAGTCAGGTTCATATGTTTTGTCCTGTAAAAGGCTCAATAGAAAAGATTACTGATCGGAAGTAAGTACTAAGTCGGATTTTTTCTAAAAATTGTCTCATAAATTTGGGGCGCCTTTTATGGTCCGCAAAATACGGCGGTTTAATTTTTTAATTTATAGAAAATTACTATCTAATATTATAATATTTATAATAAATTATTTCTTTAATATTTTTTTTAAATAAATGTTAATTAGGTACCTACTTACATAATTAACATAAAAATAATGTGAACCTATCAGAACAAAACGACGTTTATTTTTACAGATTGTATATAGTCAAACATTGTTAATGTTTAAAATTAATAGACGTTAACAAAGAAATCTATTGAAGAAATTGTTTTTTTGTTAGGAAGTATCATTTTAACGACAACTTTCCATTTACCCAAAGGCGCATACGGTGGAAATTTCGAGGTGTCAGGGCTCCAACCTAGTGTACGATACGTAATCTAAAAGTGTAATTTTTTCATTGTGATCAGACATATATTAATAATTTTCAAATAATAAGTATCACCCCAGTCTGTAAAGCATAATCGATCGAAGGGCGGGTATATTCCGAGCACAATCTACGAATATCGAAAGCTTCCATATTTGCATTAAATTGTGACATTTTTTTTTCGGCTTGTATGTATGCATTGCGATATTCATTATTAAACCATCTATAACACTGGACCCATAGCTAAAAATTACATTTATTTAAGAAAAGTACAGCTTTCTATATGAATATATAGATAAGTAAATAGGTACTTTAGCGGATTCTGGTAGATCTTTTCTTAAAGTTAAGGTGCCATTTAATGCAGTCGCAGTTTTATTAAGTTTGTATATATTTCCTGACATTTCTACGTAAGTACGATCCATGTAAGTTACATTTAAACTTTCCATCATAATTTTGTACTGATGGTATAAAAAAAATTATTTTACAAAAAAATTACAAAATAAATTGTTCTTACATGTGCAAAAGAAAAGTCTGAGAAGAATATTAATAAAGTCGTTATTAATATCAATTTCATTTTGACTATTATACTTATATCGACCTTTTACGAAGACTTCAAAATTTATACTGCAATATGTTTGGAAGTATGTATAATAATAATCAATCCAAGGTTTTGATAACAATAGATGTAATAACATAAACCAATTATCTAATATAAATCGTGCAAATCGTGATTTGCCTATTTTTTCAATAATATTGACAACAGGTAAAAATATAGATTATTTGTATAGGTAGGTATGAAATAAGCTTTTCTTTTCTCGTGTGTAATATTTAATGAAATCGATGCAATACATGAACAGGTGAAAAAGTGGAAAAAGTTTTAAGTTGAAATTTTATCTTCTGGGATTCAACCCTGCTCGAATAAAAACTAATTTGTACCATAATTTTAGTTCTGAAAAATCAAGTACATCTTGGAAATACACGAAAAAGTTATTTTTCCCAATAGTACAGTGCTTTTTTATATAGGAGATGCGGCAAAATGTTATTAAGAAAAGTTGTTCAGAAGGAAAAATTGAAAACGAGCAAGAATACAAAATTATAAGCGATAAGAATATTAAAATAATCAAATACAAACAACTTAACAATTTATTTTTAAACTAAAAAAAAAACAATAGTTACTTCATCTAAAATTACATTTAATTACATTCATTCGTTAAGTCCACCCCATTTATTCGCGCATTCCTCAATATTTTACGCGATTTTGTGAAAACTGCTCTAATCTCCTCAAGGCAAATAGAATTTATGGCATCTATAATACGATTTTTTTACACTTCTGTATCGTTTGGAAACCTGTCCAAAATTCTAAGTTTTTTCTAAACAACATTTTGCTACATATTCTGGAGAAAAAACACTTAACTAGTGAGAAAAATTACTTTTTGTGTATTTCCAAGACTTAGATAGATAGAAGATACCAGAAGATATAATTTCAACTCAATCATTTTTATACTTTTTCGCCTATTCATGCGTCGAACACTGTATAGTTATGTAAGAAATGGAAAATGATCGTCACACGTTACTAAAACTCAAACATTTTTGTTTAAATGAAATATTTTTCTTTGAATTCATATACATAACTCATATAGGAAAGTATATACAAGGTGTTCTTAAAATAGATGATCAAAACTTGAGTGCACGTAGCGCAAGTCAAACCGTAACGAAAACCTCGATATGATTTTTTTCTAAAATGCCGCCTAAGGGAGATAGAGCCCCTTCGAATGTGGGTTTTAGAATAGTTTTTATTTAATATTTCCCGAACCTTTTAAGATAAAAAGACGAAAATTTGTATTTAATACATTTACTGTTGCTTTTATGTTTATTAAATTAAAATTCACAAATTCTCGAAATTATATTCGGTGGTGTGCATAGGGAGTGGATAAATATCACCCTCTATTTTTTGTGTGCCAATTCTTGCAGCTGTTGACAAGAAATTATAAAACTTCAAAGTATTTTTACTAAAAAAAAATGTGCTCTCATCAAATTTCGATAAGACGCGACGTTTTCGACTAAAATCATTTTGAATATGATGACAATGAAAAAACAAATGGAGATTTTGTTGAATAAAAGTAGACATCATATTTTATGTGTTTTAAAAAAACCTACATATTCTTTTCTAACACTTTGTTTAAATGTTTAAAAATCGTTAGTCAATTTATTATATTTTACATATTATATTAACGTATAGTTTAAATGTTCTTTACGAGTTACATATCTACCGTTAAATATCACACACATATTGATAAAGAACGTCAAAGTTAAGATAAATCAAAATTCATTAAAAACTAATGTACTAACATCAATACTAAAAACAGACATTTCAACTGTCGAAAACTACCATTTGAAAAAAGTATATCGTTGTTTACATCTTTTCGTAGTTGATTAAAAATGTGTACTGATTAATTCTATAATAGATATTATGTTGATAGCATTGATACAACAGTATAAATTTTGAGATCTTATAGTGGAAATATATTTCCACAGATCTTAATTCTGTTAATATGACAAAGCAAGTCCAATTCACAATGATAAAATTTAAGTGTACTACATTTATATGACACACAGTGTACATAGGTATAACAGGAAAAATAGTATATAAATTTAATAAAACTACAAATAAAGAAGAAAAAAAATGTTTATAACAAAATCTACAAAAGTAAATGTATATTCATAGAAGAAATTATTGGAGGCTATTCTGTAAAAAAAAATTAACAACCAAATACAATAAAGATTTATATACGTTTGGTATGGTGACAACATGTTAACATCAGGGCGTTACAATTAGATATTTAACAGATTTTACAGAATTGACCCCATATTGTTTTAAGAATACATTTAATTTTAGGTATGGCCCTAGTGTTATACATAGATGGTTTAATAACGATTATCGCTATACATGCATACCTACATATAAATTATAAAAAAATGTCAGAATTGGATGAAAGTATGATGTTTTCGATATCCGCAGATTGTGCGGATATCGGATTGTGCGGATTGTACTGTACTCGACTGTACAGTACATTCTGTACAGACTGGAGTAATGTTTGTTTTTAAGTTACGTAAGTAGCGTATCATTAGTTGGAGCCGTGACAGCTCGAAATTTCCGTCATACGTTGCTATGGGAAAATAGAAAGTTATTACTAATGTAAAATAAAATTTATTTAATTGATTGGTTAGTTAATACTTATTAATTTAGATCATTAAAAATGTACGCATAATAATTTATAAAAATAAAAGTTGGGTAGATGCTGAATTTTATCTTTTTTTTTTTTTTTTTTTTAATATTTTTAGCTGGCTCTGCAAGAAGATGCAATACACGGCTGTTTTATAGTAGGTACTTATAACTGAGATAATGTCAAGAGGAAAAAATAAATTAATAATTAATAAAAGAGGAAAATAAAATTAATAATAGGTTAAGTGAATTTTTAGAGTAAGTCTTGTGGTAGCCTGCGTTTGAGTCTTATATGAATGTCTCTTTGGCCGAGATTAAGTTTCGTAGCACTTGTACACTTCACTAAATTTTCAAAGAAGTTATTTGTTAGCTTGCTTATGTATTCTGTGATTAGTGGAACTTTTAATTCATGATGTATTTGATTGTTTCGAATGAACCAAGGGCAGTTTAGCGCGATACGAAGAATTTTGTTCTGCATAGTTTGAAGTTTCTTCAGCGTAGTTTTCGGTGCATTCCTCCAAACTGGGCACGCATAAGTCAGTATGGGTCTAAGAATCATCTTATAAATTAGCAGCGAACATTCAGATCTAAGATGTGATTTTCGGTTGATCAACGGATAGAGTATGCCGAGTCTGGCATAGCACTCATTTAACTTTTATGAAGGTGGTATCCCCAATTAAGTTTTGCATCTAAGTGGACTCCTAAGTACTTTACCGCTGAGTCCTTAGGATTCCACGATAGGTCTTCATTATGTAATCGCAGTGGTGGGAGATGGTTGTAGCGCTTGAGAGTGAACATTTTTACTTGGGTCTTAGTATGGTTGATTTTGATTTTCCATTTTTTGTACCAACGACATGTTACGTTTAGCGCATTTTGTAAGTGTTCAACTGTTGTTTGAATTGTATCACTCTGAGTTAGTATCGTTGTGTCGTCTGCAAACATGGCTAGGATTGAGTTATTTACTGTGGGCACGTCATATACGTAAAGGTTAAACAGTGTTGGTCCCAGTAGGCTTCCTTGGGGGACTCCAGCTTTTGTAATCTTGTCACTAGATAGAGTTGCATTGATCCTTACTCTGAACTTTCTGTTGGCTAGAAAGGATTCTATGATTTTTATTATGTATCCCGGAATATTTAATTTGATCAATTTGTACAAGAGTCCTTCTATCCAAACCTTGTCAAAGGCTCTTTCCAGATCTAAAAAGACAGCTACGGTGTATTTCTTCTCTTCGAATCCTTTCTCAATCAGTTCAGTTACCCTAATAAGTTGATGTGCTGTGGAGTGTGATTGCCTGAACCCAAACTGATGAGAGGGTATGATTTCATTTTCGAGTATGAAGTCTTGTAGCCTAGTAAGGATTACCTTCTCTAGTAACTTAGCTAAAGTAGGTAATAAGCTTATAGGTCTGTAGCTACCAGGGTCTTGTCTATTCTTACCAGTTTTATAAATTGGTACTATGTTTGCAGTCCTCCAAGAGTGTGGGAAGTATCCTAGTCTCATACAACCGTTATATATTGAGGTCAGATATGCTACAGCTTTTTTTGTTAACTTTTTTAATATTTCGTTAGTAATTAAGTCTGGTCCAGGGGTCTTGCGTTTTGATAGTCGCTGTATGTATGTCGTGAGTTCTTGGGTAGACGCAGGGGTTATTTCCATATCTTCTCTCATATTAAAGTCAGCTATGGTGTTTGTTATTTGAGTAACGAGTACATCGTCTTCTTCATCCTCATTTGTAGTGAACACTTCCTCTAGGTGCGTAGCCAGTATTTCTGCTTTTTCTTCTTCAGAGGAGTATGTTACGTTGTTAACTACTAATGGGTAAATGATATTTGGCTGTCTCAGCAACCTTTTGGTTGCCTTCCACATGGTCGAATCGCCGGGATGTATTTCTTCTAAGTAGCTATTATACGCTGTGATTCTAATTTTGTCCAGTTCTTGTTTGATTAAATGATTTAGTCGATTATATAATGTTTTATAGTAGGGTAACCTCGTCCTTTGCCATTCTCTTCTATATTGATTTTTTGAGTTAATCATGTTAATTATGTATTCTGGTGTTCTGTTATGCGAGTTACTATTTCTTTGGTTCCTTGAAGTTGTGGCTGCCTGAGCACTTTCTTGAATTGCTGTCGTAAATGACGCTGTTGCTGTATCAATGTTGATGGAAGATTGAAGTGGTCTCATCCACCGTAATTTTTTATCAAGCGTTTCTTGGAAGGTTTTCCAATCAATTTTTCCGTTAATTAATTTCGGTGCAGGGGACTGTATTTGAGGCGGATCATAAAAGGTCATTATTACAGGGAGGTGGTCAGAGTCTAACTCATTGGTTACCGTCTGTTGAATTGGGAATTTTAAGTTCTTGTGCAGGATAACGTCTAAGATGTCCGGCAGATGATCGATCCTAAATGGATAATAGGTGAAGTCATTTGGGGCTGACAGTAGTATACCATGATTAGCCATGATTTGGTGTAGCCTTATTCCTTCAGCGTTATTAGCTCGGCATCCCCATATGGTATTTTTAGCATTTAGATCACCTAGTAACATTATTGGCTCTGCATTTTCAAATAATTTTTCTATATCGTGGGCTAATAGCCTTTTATTAGGCTGTTTGTACGCGGAGATTAATTTTATTTGGTGACTTTTTCCCGTGCTTAACTTTATAGAAATAGCTTCTAAATTTTCTATTTCAGGAAGGTGAAAAAGGTGATGTTTTAACTTTTCTTAATTATAATCGCGACTCCCCCTGAGGCCTTATTTGCTTCTCTGTCCTTTCGGTGTACTTGGTATCCAGGAATACGAAAGGTTTCAGTACTTATAAAATGGGTTTCTGTTACGCAAGCGACGTCTATGTTATAGCGAGTTAAGAAATCAATAAAGATGGATCGTTGTTTTTTTAGACCATTGGCGTTCCAATTAGTCAAGGTTAATTTAGTAACTATCTGGTGTTTATTTTGATCCATTAGCTAGCAAAGTAGGGAGAATAGATGCTAATAATGGCGTAAGTTTGTCTAGATGTGGGATAAGTAATTCGACCAACTTTTTTAATATAGTTGTGATAAGGTCAGAGGTGTTTTGTGGGATGTCCTCTGTGTTGATGTTAATTGGAGATGTACGTTCTTGTGGTTTTTTATATGCCTGCTGTTGGCTTGCAGGGTTTTCCTGCCATTTTGCGGTTGCTTGTGCATATGTTCTATTAGGTGTTCTGAATTTATTACTTGATGACTGCTTCAGCTTAAGAAAGTAACTGCAACCTCTGTAGTTTGCTGGATGTTTCTCTAAGCAGTTCACACACTGTGGATCTTCATTTTGTCTTTTAGGGCAATTTGTGTATAAATGGTTGCCTGTGCACTTCACACATCTCGGCTGGGATTGGCAATAGTTTCTCGTATGGCCATATAATTGGCATTTTTTACACTGTGGTATTTCTGCTGGTTTTCTTCTCATTTCAACTTCAACTATGGAATAATTAAGTTTTGTTAAGCTAAAGATTTTTCTTCCTTCTTGGGTATTTTCAAGATCTACTGCACATATCGGTATTGGATACCTATTCTTATTGTACAACCGCGTAATTTTGTTAACGGGGTATTTTAACTCTTCTAATTGTGTTTGTATTTCTTGTTCATCCATTGATATAGGAATATTTCTAATTATTACTGATAGTTTGTTAATTGTTGGGTCCTTAAATGTGTGATAACTTAATTTCATTTCACTATAGTGCCTTGTCATGCATCTATAATCTTCGATGTTAGTTAAATTTACTCTTAGTTGGTTATTTTTATAGACTGTGGTGAACTCAGCCTTGGCTTTGTTTTTCAGGTCCGAAATTATTTCTTGATACTTAATTTTATCCGCATTGTGTAAATATATTGGTGGTATTTTTATTTTCTCCTTATCTGGTTCTGATGTGGATTGTTGTTGGCTATTAGTATCCATAGCACTGATTGCTGCAGCGTGTTTGCCATGATAGATAATTTTGCCGGCATTTTCAATTTGCTTTTCGTTTATATAAAATTTATTTTGTGTGATTAGGTTTTGTGGTTCGAACAGGTATTTCTTATTGGGTGCAAAGTCTGTTGGCGATAAATCACCGCTGGGTCTTTTAAGTTTATTATTGCTCATATTAATTGCAGAACCCCTCCACAGGGGTCCAGTAAAAAGTTTAAGGACACTTACAATATGATGCTGATACACAGGAGGTGCACTATCACTAGAGATAAGCCGCAAGGGGCTTGATAATATACAAGAGATGTTTTAATTTAAACTTTCAAGCGTACGAGCAGAACGTCTTTACTCTGCGCTTTACTAGTCTTTTTCACCACTCACAGATGAGACGTATATTTAAAAAGTGTAATTATTATTAGTAATTCTATTGACTTTACTTTGACAGGTCACGGCTGTCTTTTTTTCTGAATTTTATCTGTACCTATATGTAGTTGCGTACTATGTGTAAAGCCGTCTATAGCAAGTGTCTAATTTGCGCCCCCTATACCCAAAAATCACATACAAATTTTAAATGTAACAAATTAAATTTTAATAAATGCAATATGTTAAATACTTATCTGCTATTAACTCTCATCAAAGTGTAGCGCCCCAAACCTAGTTGCGCCCGTGGCAGGCGCCTCTTTCGTCACGTCCTCGTTGCGGCATCGCATTTTAATATTTGTGATTATCTAGATATACATATAACTATATAAATAAATATATTTCGACTTTATTATAAATTAACAAATTATAAAACGAATTCTAAACCTGTTCAATATAATTTTAAACAGAAATCGCTTTAATAATTATATTATTTTTCTACAGATGGAGGCACATTAACAAAAACCTAATAGGTGTTGGAAGTATTTTTAATTTTTGGTAGTCAAATAAATTTCAAATGTTGTAACCTGATACGCGTAAATGCCCCTGCCAAACAATCACAAAAATTACGAATCAAAATAAACCAATTTCCAACAATTTTCGATATATCAAAATAATCAATCAAATTTTTTGACCCCACCTTTTGAATTTGACGTATTCGCAATCTTTTTTGTTTTCGTCTAAATGCCCAATATCTTCTGGTCGTTATTCGTTTTTCGAAACTGTATTTTTTAAGAACGAATGCGATTTGAATTTTTTTCTTTTCTAGGCAAAACTAGAAGCTGCGGATGCGCAAATTAAATTAAAGAGGCGCGCAAACGCCGCCGGCGATTCTGATGTGTACAAAAATAAAACGCAATTTGGGGTAGCGTGATGCGATCGAAGACCGTGACCCTCCAACGCTTTCCCTTATACCCTGGACTTCCTGGAATTTGCTCCTTGGAAGGATCGATGAAAACTACGCAATAATCGAGAAAGCGTCATATCTACATCGCCTTTAAATTTTGAAGAGATATAGAAGTTGATTTCACTTCAATTTAAATGTGATTAACCCAGACGCGTTGAATGTCAATAAACTAATAGGTATTTATATTTTGTTTTGGCTTCTTCCGCGAAAACGACTTTGCTTCGGCGGAAAATAATTAGTTCTTGTAATGTGATAATTTAGACCAATTAACATGTCGTTTTAATTACAATAGAATTGACTTACATAGAACTTATATGGCCTTTAGAATATTTTTACCTATTATGAAATTTTTTTGAAAATTCTGAAAATTTTTCACGAAAAAAAGATACGTAGATATTAAATAATTATTTGAATTGAAACAATTTTAAAGCTGTTTTAACGCTCTCCCTACTACGTCACTATTATTAGTTTATTTATTATATAACAAGAATTTCGGTAATATGTACTTTTTTAGAAGGAGAACAAAAAACAGTTTGGAAGCGTTACAATTATTTAAAAGTACCTAAGTGACGTATGTCACTTATGGTTTTCAAAACGAAGAATAATTGTACGACTATCTATCAGAATGAGTTATTTGATTACTTATCAGACATCTAAAATTTATTAAATATTTTTTAAATAATGCCTGAACGTTTAAAATGTTTTATTAGATTTTATTTATATGTTGATTGTTTTTAATAAAAAATAAATTTTAATTGTTGCATTTATTTTCTTAAATGATTTTTCCCTTTCCTTACCATCTGAATATAATTTGTTACGATTTTAGGAATGATAAAAATAATAACACTATCGATATCAGTTATCGATTGAAGGCCAAACAAAAAAGGGCCTCCCATATGAAGGGTAAACATTGTTATTTTGCCAATTAATTAATTATACTGTTATCCTTCGAGTAGGAGCAGATCGAGTTGAATGAACGGTTTTCGCACCATTAACCCACTGTCTTTGGCAGTCCGGTCCTGTATAGTTTTTTTTTGTTAATTGCTTAATATTTGCCCCTTTGACAAAAGCGCATGTAAAACTTTACATATGTATTCAAAAACAACTTGAAGAACCATCAATGGTCCAACGGTAGATACCTACTACTACCTCATGAGTGTATTTGTAACAGGTAATAGTGCAGTATTGTAGGTGTTTGGTTGTGACGTAACAGTAGCAGTGCGTAGCGTCGCTTTGTTAGAAAATATTCCTTCCACACCAACCGTCTCTCTTTTCAACATATTGATCAGTGATAATGGTTTCCCCTCTTTCTCTATTGAATGTCAATCCCATTCCGTCTACAGTAGAAACACATACGAACGGGATTTTGCAGTGAGCGGTCGCTAAGTCGCCATTTGCAAAAAACGCAGTCTTATTTAACGGGGGTGGAACGCGTACATTTCGGTGGCCGACATGTGCAGTTTGGTTATGTAACTTTTAGTTGACTTTAAAATCTTTCGAATAGAATTTATTTAATATAACAGTGAAGTGTTTTTATGGTGTCATGTACAGGTTTTATGAACCTGCTTTGTAGCGAGCGGCGTACAACTCCTACCTGGTTTTACGTGCAGGTAAGCGAAAGTTTTTAAACTAGGTATTAAATAATTTCGATTTATTTTTAAAAATTTAGATTTATTTGTTTGTTTATTTATTTTAGATACATATTTGTGATTGTTTTGAATACTATTTACCTATCGCTCTTTTCGGGAAAATTAAAATAACGTTAATTATATATTTTAAATATTTAATTAAGCAAATTTTAATAAAAAATCCTTAATTTTTATATATAAATGTATTCGAACATTTTTTAATAATTGATTAAAAAAATAACATCCTGTCGAATAACAAAATAACAAAATCAAGGTAATAATAATAAAGAAATAAATACTTGTTATTAATACTATATTAGATTTCAGGTAGATAATTATTTTAAATCAATGATTGATAGTAAACTTTTAACAGAAATTGATTTTGTGACATTGAAAATAGATTTTGTTACCGATCGAGTCAGGGTCAGGTATATTTTTTTGTTGAATTTTTAAAATCAGGTAGGTACCTGTTACCGCAAAAGGTAGACAAGGGGGAAAAGAATGTCTTGATTTATGGCATTTTGTTGGGTCGGAATTGTAGCTGCAGAACGCCAGTTTCTATAGAGGGTGCGTCATTTTGTTGTAAAGGGAAGACAATTTATAACGAGGGTGTAATTTCCATGACAAAAAATGTAAGGTGCACCTCGGTTAGAAAAGGACAAACGATGCACGTGTAAGCAAATTAACCTAAAAATTGACCGGCATGTTTCAGTTTATAAACCCCCATTTACTAACTTACAGTGGCAATATAAAAATAAAGCAATAATTGAATATGGCGAAGTACCTATAGTTTTTGTGTTTAGACCTTTACAAGTGATTGTTTTTGAGAGCTGCGCGCTACCCTACACTGCCCCTATTAATTCAGATTGCATAGTAAGTTATAACGATTGTGCTAAATATTTTCTTTATAATTAATTCAAAAACATTATAAAAGTATAAGAACATTTATTCTTATATTTTTCGGGAAGCAAGTTATAACAAATATCAATTATTAGACTACGATATTGAAATAAGAATCAATATCAAGGCAATATAAGGAAACAAGTATCTAAAAAGTCTATCAACTCTCGATTAATGTCTAGTTTGAATTCTAATTTAACGAATTTTATTTACAATGACGTCAGTTGCACTCGAATTTAAATTATTCAAAAATAGAAAAAAATTATCACGAGGTCAACTATAGACAGTTACAGTTAAGTTCTCCATCAAATTCCAAGATACAATTTAAACTTTTAAAATAGCAACAGTTATTATTAAACTCAAAATAAAAAATTTAAAAAAATGGCAGTCTTTCTTCTTTTACACAAGAAGAAAGATCGACTGTCCGAGAATACAAATTAAATAGCTTTGTTTTTGAAAATACTAAAATAAACAAAGTATTGCCTAACAATAAACATAAAATTTTCTATTGGATCCAATCGAAAAGTTATTCGAAAACCTTGTTATAAAATGGTAGTCTCGTAATAATCTCATTTATGTAGATATCGAAACAAATTGTGTGACTACGAAAATGCACATTTAAAAGATAATTGAATAAAATGATAACATAGAGTAACTTCTATTTTATATATCTAGCTAAATTTACTGCTACATTTATTTACGTTTATCAATAAGATAACGATATTTGACGTAATTTACGTATTATTATATTCGAGTACATACCTACGTACTTCCTGACTTACTAACAATGTAATTTGAAATGGCAAACAAATTAAAAAAATAATTGACACAATCAGGAATTCAAGATAACTGGGGGTTACCATCAAATCGATTTTCGAGCGATTTGCTTTCAAACATGAATTTTTATAAATTGATTAAGTCAATTAATCGTTTAATCTTTTACAGAATTAGAATCACTATTTTAAAATTGCAAAATAAATTAAAAAATAGTGACTTTTCCTAAATAAGTATAATACTCGGGGCGCATTATAATAAAAGGTGCCTAGGAAATGATGAAAAATCTTCCGGGGGACGCATAAAACACGTCAAAATAAAACTTGAAGTGTTTCTATAAACGTTTTACCTGCGACGCTCCCCTGCCGAAATGGAAAATCAATTTGTTTAAATAACACTTTTATTTCTTATTAATCATTTTGAAGCATGTTTAAACATCTTTAGTTTACATTCCTAATAAACGAAGTATTTCAAGACAATTTTATAGATTTTTTGATACTGTCCCAGAGGGAGCAAGGATGGATATACTTCACCTAAACTTTTTCTAATCACATTTTCTTACAGGGGATTAATTTAAAACATTTTAACTTCATTGTCGGATTTCTTAAATATTTTAGGATAAAAAGAGATGCTCTTGCTCACTTTCCATAAAATGATAAGAACCTGAACTATTTCATTAAAATACTAGAAATAAAGCTCTGATAAACTTCTAAATTGGTTTAACGGTGAGCGTAGTTCTATTAATTTATTTGTTTCCCAGTTTGTCATTTGTTGGCCGTATTCGGACGGCTTGTGGCTTGCATAATTTTCTTTGGCGAGTCTATTCTGTCGATAGTCCACGCGCGTTGCTTGACGTCCGCGTATTGTAGAAATTGTTCCCCCCCCCCAAGCGTCAGCCGTCTCGAGCTGTATGAGCCCGGCCTTAGAACTTATAATATTAGTTTACTGTTTTTCTATGTTGAATTGCGACTAGTGTATAAAAACAGAAATATAAATTACTGAATCGAAACTATACTTAATATCATTTAGAGCTTATAATAATCAAATATGATAAGCAACAGCTTCAATTTCAATTTTTAGGTGTGTCTGTGATTTTTTCGATTAAAAATCGAACGTCTTATTTAATTCTAAAATTGTCTTTTTATTGTTATTTTGAACGCAAAGTAGTTGGAATAGTGCCTAATATGGTTATTAAGTTTATTCCGAATAAATAGAACGAAAAAGAACATCTAAGAATAATTTTTTTTGAAAATAAAGATTAAAAAACAATATTGAATTTTAACCAAATGAATATCTTCGTATTTAGGTACATAATTAATTTTCTAAAGAGCATACTTATTATCGTACTAGTATTTGCTGGTTATTTGTTTACTATTTTGGTGCAATGTCAGCCAACCGATAATTTTTAGATAATTAAAAACTAAATTGTTTAAAAAAACCTATAACGAAATACTAAGAATGTTGGAAATGATCTTTGTTCAGCGCTAGATTAAAATATATTCAACTGCAATGGGTAGTAATACATATATATGTACCTACATTCATACATAAATATTATACAAATTATAATGTTAGTAAAAAGATAGGAGTATTTTATTTTAGGGAATAGTTAGTACAATTAACTTCGGAAGAGCTTTTCGATTAGATTTTCGTAATCTGCTGAATGATGAACATACGTATATAGAAACACAATTTATTGCTAGCCGTCGACGTATCTTTAGAATTTCATAATTTACATAAAGTGATAATTACGAAAATTTGTTTTTTAATTTGAATTTTCTACATATTAATATAATTATTATAATTTTAGCTATGTCTTGCATTTCGAGTTTATTAAATTTTGTTGGTGATAGGGCAAAAGTATTTGACATTAAAAAATACATATTTATTTATATATGGCCTATCCGAACCTATATGCAACATACGTCATCAAAAAAAAAGTTACTAGATTGTTTATTTGTAATACGATTTAAAGTTTGGAAAGTGACATATTCTATAGATTATTTACTTGCGCTCATATTAGATGGTATAAAGAAAGACTACAATTTTTTTAGAACTGTCAAAATACGAGGTACGAGGCGACATCACTGTGTAAAACGTCATCATCTAGTAACCATTTTATTGATGACGTGTTGCATATAGGTTTGGACGAAGTGTAAGTACATACTGGTTTATTACTTAAAAGAACTATACAGATAATTAATGATATTACTATAGTTTAAAAACGAGTTTTAACTATTAGACTAATATATACTAGGTATTTTATGTTTAAACGATTGATTTTTTCAAAAAAGCAGAAATTGTGCATTTTTAGCTGTTATTAGTTAATCAACAACTTAATCTTATCAACTTTGCGTTCCTATTACATTACAACGCAAAAAATGCTTAATCATTTTGAATTAATAGCGATTTTTAATAAAATTGGTAAAGTTATTTTAGGTTTTGATGCTGTTCCGTCTCCAGTCGACGACACACGTTAATAGACTTTTTTATTAATTTAAGAAATTTTAAAACTTTCTATGTATTGTAAATTTGTAAAATGACAATTTTTTTTGTAATTTAGTAATAATAAATTAAGTACCGCACGGTAGTTTAGAGCAATTTTTAATAAATTAGTTTTTCAACCTCAGCAAGATAAATAAATACCTACACGAAATCAAATTGAAATCCCACATCATCACTAAAGGGAATTTTATAAATATCTACATACCTGTCTGTACACATTTAAATCGAATTTTTACGTCTGTACGATCTGTCTGCAATACGAGTGATAGTGATTTAGTACAAAAAATATTAAGCTAGAAAAGGAGATCAAAATTGAAGATTTAGAAGGAATTCCATTGTAATTATTAAATCATAATAATAATAATAATAATATAATCGTTATTAATAGATTTTTTAATTTTTCAAATATTTCTACCGCTAGACTTATTATCAAATCAATATGACAAATCAAACTTGTCTAAATAATTATTATCGATAGGTAGGTACCTAATCACGTTTATAATACAAACATTAAATTTTAATCGATTAAAATCCAGATCACTAGGTAATAATACATAGAGTAAATTATTAGGTTGTTTTAGCGAACATATTAAAAAATTAATTTATTGATTTTTATAATTTTTAACTAGGTACCTATATTAAATATATTCGAATTAAATGAATAACATCAGGTATATATTATTATAACATTATTTTCATAATAAACAGGCAGGAGTATTTTGTTTTATACAAAATTATAGTTTTTAGATATCTACTTATAGAAATATACCTAAACGGGAAAATTGAAATAAAACAAAAAAATTTTAATCAATAACATACCTACGTTTTGTATAAGATGTTGTTAATACCCACAATTTTAATTATTTCCTTTTATAACGTTTGTTTATATGTATTATTAGAAATTCAGCTTATGTTTCTTATGTATTAGGTTTAAACAAAAGATAGTAAAACTAAACAGTTATGTATATCTATTAATGCAAATAACACGTTGTTTACTTTAAGTAATTATAAATCAAGGTTGGCGTTGCAATTAGTAAAAACAGTTGGAATATCTATTGGTGTTCAACAAATCATTCGGCTTTTAATATTGTATATAGACGAGAAAGTGAAAGACAAAATTGATGAAGTAGTGGTGCACGTTGATGGTTGATACATTTTAAATTAACTTATTGACTTCGTTTGTTCCGACTACATGAACAACTGAATTGAAATCGGAAGACAATACCGATCGATCACGTAAGCAAGGATAAAATATCATTGTTGCTATACCAATACATCAACCGCAAACGTAATAATTGCATGCTAGTTATTAAAAAAATATTTACAAACGCTTTCTTCTTAATTGATATTTTTTGGTACCTACGCAATCTTTAATATGTACATATCTATGTTAAAAGCTAGCGGTTTTATAGCTATCGAGAACGATTCATATCCGTAATTACAGGTCGTTAGCGAATCTAAGTAAACGGATTATCGAAACTGACCCTCTTTCGGGAAGGCACAGGTACACGCCAAGTAAACGCTTGTTACTGTAGAGTACCGATACGTACAGTAGACCCTTAACGTTCGCGGGTTTAGCATCCGCGAATTTAACTTTAGCGAACCGAAAAATGTAGACGTATTTTAATATCGGCAAACTTAACATTCAAGTGGAATTATAATTATGTCTCGTATAATTTATACGTTCATCGGAAAGTGATCGGCAGCTTCCTAATTATTGTGAGAAATGTTACATTTTTTCAACCGTTTAGCTAATTATAATATTTGCACTTTTTTTTAAAGTCAGTTAACTATCATTTTGTACGATGGACGGTTCTAATGTTCCTCCATGTAAACGAAAGAAGATAGATTTTCACTTACAAGGAAGGTTCGGCAGGTGGAAATCTCAGAAACGTTTGAAACGTTGCAGGATTGTAGTACTAGTCGACCCTAATCCAGATCCGTATTCCGTTTGTGCTCTTACGCGGTTTAAGAGGGTGAAATCCACCCTTCAAAATTTGAACTATTTTCGATTAGGCTTATTATCTGTGAAACAACAAGAGCTATCGCCAACAAACTATATATTTTTGTAAAGGGCTGTTCAAGACCTACATTATGACACAAAAATTTGGGATGAAAATCCTAAGGATTGTCATATCTTCGAATGTTCATCCCTAATTTTGCCATAGTTGCGTACATTTTTACATCGGCAGACATATATGTTCATGTAAAGGACAATTAAAACTATAATTCGGAAAAAAAACAACGCAATGTAGTTTTATACAGTAGGTGACGTATTGAAAATTTATTCATTAGGAGGGAGGACTGCCAGGTTTGCGAGGCAGACTACAATAATTCTAAATAATTGATATATCTCTAAAGTCTATAATAAATTTTATCAAGTATCAAGTTTAGCAAATATTCAATTGTCTGCCATCGGTTGGATATTTCCCACCATATTATCTCTTAAACACACTAAGAAAGTTTTAGTAGTGTTGTGAGGTAGGTTTTCGTGCGATGGGAGTTTGGGTTATTACAGGGGTCGTAGTGAGTTTAAAAAAAATTTTACAGATAATGACCAAAAATTTTTATAATATGTACTTTTAGGAAATTCATTCTAAAATGATGTATTTTTTATGCAGTAAAATTATTTGAATAATCACTACCTACTGCCTTTATACCGCAGAATTATAAATATACTTTATTTTTAATTTAAAAACTATTCGTGTGCCCTTAACCATTGAAAATTTCCCTATTACAAACCATAAACCACATAAGAGTTTAATCGCATTTTTATGAGGCCGATAAAATTACAAAGCAACTAATAAAACATGTGCAACGCCTACTTTCATAGCTTATCAGAGTGCTAACAAACAACTGAATGTTTTTAAAATAAAAACGGGATTTCCTAGTATCCACGTAAGAACTCGAATGCATTTATATATAGAATTCTGGAAAAACCGCTTCAGATCTTTCTTAGTGGTTTCGGTGTTTGTGGTTGTGGTGTTTGTTTCAGTAGTTCAAATTTTAAATTACGGCGTCGTATTGTGCGTGTGTGCGAGTAGTGCTCGTTCGGTTTATAAGGCCTTTTTACGTGTGAGTGCGTGAGTGTTGTGTTCTATAAAAGGATTACAAACAAATGGATTAATACGACGAGGAAGGGTAGGATCTTTCTTTGTCAACTAACTCTTCATGTATTTATAAACTGTAAATACATGGACCTTTAAGCTCTAACACAAATTCTTTGAAAATCGAGTTTGGATAGGCTTTTGGATAGAGACTCGGTTAGGGTCTTCGCAATCAACGGAAGAATCTACGCTGGCAATTGACCATATATGGAAAACGGTAATGAGAAAAAGGTAGGAAATACGAAGAAAAATTTAGAAGCTTCCAATCTTTTTCTTATAGTCTGTTACAGTTGCAGCGGCAGCATTGTTTAAGCTAAGCATTCACTAGTCTGCATCGGACGCACAGTACCATCCCTTAAAATTGTCACTCCTAATTTTTATATCATAATGTAGGTCTTGAACAGCCATTTACAAAAATATATAGTTTGTTGGCGATAGCTCTTGTTGTTTCACAGATAATAAGAAAAATCTAAAAAAGTTCCAATTTTCTAGAGTGGATTTCACCCTATTAAACCGCGTAAGAGCACGAACGGAATACGGCTCTTGATTAGGGTTGACTAGTACTACAATTCTGAAAAGTTTCAAATTTTTTTGAGATTTTCACCTGCCTAACCTTCCTTGTTAGTGAAAAATTAAAAATTTTAGACCGACTAGAGCGCGGAGAAAGTGCGACGTGCGTGAAACGTGTTTTCAGAATTAACGAATCAACGGTTCGATCAATGAATAGTAAGACCAGCGAAATTAAACAGTGTCGGAAGCGCGGCGTCGCACAAAACGTTACAAGTCAGGGATGACACCGTTGAGAAACCTTGTGGATCGAGATTCTAAACTAAAGAAATGTGCCTAAGAACTAAAGCGAAAAACATTTTTGATAATTTCAAAAGTAGAAGTGAGCTGCAGGACTTCAAAGTCAGTAAAGGCCGGTGTGAAAATTTCAAAATTCGTTTCGGTCTCCGTAACTTAAAAATTACTCGAGAAATAGCGTCAGCAGACCACGAGGCAGCAGCTAAATTTAATAGAGTGTTGTTGAAGAAATCGGTCGTGCTCTCTCCACAAAAAATCTTAGCTCAAAGTCGCTAGTGGATATAAAGTGCCTAAAGAACGTGTCTCTGTCCTCTTATGTGCCAATGCTTCAGGAGATTTCATTCTTAAACCTATGGTAACGCATAAGTTTTTAGACCCAAGAACGTTTAAAAAAAAAAGACAAGACAAGACCGAATTGCCAGTTTTTTGGAGGGCTAATCGAAGAGTTTGGGTTACCGTTTCACTCTTCACCAAATGGTTCAAAGACTGTTTTGTATTGAGTGTCACAACTTGACTTAAACATAAGAATTTGGCCGCTAAGGTACTTTTACCGATAGACAATGCACTCGGTCAGCCAGTAGCTTTAGAGAACATGTACCCCGAGGTCAAAGTTAGAAGCTGCTGGAAAAATTTTAATATGACAGATTTCGTGACAGATATAGCTAAATCAGTAAATTAAAAACTACACATTAAAAGCATGTTGGAAAAAGCTTCTTCCTCAAATTTGTTTAGATACTGATGAAGCTCCAGCCGTTTTATCAGAAGAAGTCCAACATATTGTAAGACTTGATCATGGTATCGCCGATGAAGACTTTGCTGATATGACAAGCGAGGACGTGGAAGAACTCATTGTCCCATATTCTCAGGGTCTGCCCGAGGACGACGAAAAAAGAAATTCCTGCATCGATATGCGGACTAAAGTCCGATATGTGGCCCGCACTCACTCATACTAGATATTCGCGAAGAAAATTTGGAACGTATGCCTCGCAAATGTTAAGGTTTCATTGTATTTAATAATTATAAGTATTCCATTGTTTTTTGTTAATAAAATAAATAATAATTATTGAATATTGGTTATCATTATAAAAATAACATTATTGATAAATACTAATCGTAAGAGTCCGTACCTACTTTATACGAGAAAGCAATTTATTTTTTTATTATCGTTTAAAAAGTTTGGATGAGAAAATATTTGTTATTTTATACGATTATTAACCTCAAGGATTTAAGTAGGTATCTATATTTTTTTCATAAAAACATAATAAACAGGTGTATCTTTATCTAGTTGTTTTTATAAAAGAACTTATACTTAAAATAGGAATTTCAAGAGAAAGTCAAGTTCAAATTATTCAAAAATTCGCATTAATTGACTTCTAAAGGAGATTTAATATCACTTAAGAAAATGATGAAAATGATAAAAGTTGTTTATCGCGTAGGATGGTACCTAGATAAGTAAATTATCAATATGCGTTAAAATAATTATCAATATTTTTATTTTTATTAGTTAATAAATATTAAGAAGAAATATTTTACTGAAAAACCCGTCGATAAGAAATTCTCACATTAATCTTTGATCCTAAAGAATTAAATGGCGGTGAAAATAGTATTGAGAAATCTATATTATTTTAAAATGTTCTTTGTGTCTGCGAAGAAACATTCATAAAACGAAGAAGTAATATTAAGCAAGTAAAAAAATTATAAACTTTCAATTTGTCTTTTTTTTTTCATTTGAATTTATTCAACTACCTACAATATATCTACTGTTGCGACGAATTTTTTTAATCATATTTTACTTGTAGTAAATATTTCTACATAATCGACTGTCTTTTAACTTGTATACAATGATTAAAAAAAAATTATGTAAAAATTTGTATAGGCAAATGAAAACTCAATAATTTATTTTGTCACTATCGATATCTATTAAAATAGGCCCTAATTAATTAATATCCAGTGATATTTGTCTTAACACTTTTAGTGTTATAATATACAATTATTTAGTGCAAACATTTAGTGTCAATTATATTGGTTGACGCAGTACCGTAGTAAATGTAAGTGTCAACCATTATTGTTGACGCAGCACTCAACATGTTAAAAGTTTTAAAAACTGATTTCTAAGCGTTTTGCTACTGAAAGTTAAAAATCTAATCTATGTTTGCCCTTTGAAAAATAACGTGAAAACGTATATTTTTCGAAAAATCTCCATTCATCAAAAAACCCATATAACCCAATAAACCCATATCATAAAATTATATTTTATAATATAAAATACGACAATTTGTAGAATATAAATAAAAACAAATCTTGTACAATACGAATAACATAGAAAAATCCACGACTGTACTACCAGCTATCAAATTAGGTATAGGTATAATTAATGTATAAAAGTATAATTATTTAAACAGTGCGATAAATATTGCTAATTTAGATTTCTATTTTATTTTTAATGTTAGGTTTTTAAAAGTTGACGTTAATATTTTACCTTTATACTTAGAATTGATCAAAATTGATATATAAATGCATGTTTATATCATATTGTATGCAAAAACGAAATGAATATCTACTTAAATTAATTCTTAAATTATAAAGGCAATTGAAATCAAATACACCAATTTCCGCTCTTTAATTAATGATGTTGCATCATTAAATTCTGATTACTAAATTAAATTTCATAAAGTATTAAAATTTGTACATATCTCATATAAGTACATACAAGCATGATTATAACTATTTTTAAGAAAATTCGGTCAGGGTCAGTAGCCGTATTTTTTAAAAATAGGATTTGGTACGTTTCGGTACAATTTTCATCATTATTATTTTCTTTTATTAGCATGCATACTCCAGAAGGCACACTAGAACACATCCAAGGCCCCCCATATACCACTCAGGGTTACCTACAAGACCAACACAACGGCGATCATGTCCATGTGTCTCATTTACTGTCTTTGCCCAACTTGGATGATCGACAGAATTTTAATAACAGGTATTCGCCCATTTATTATTATGAAATAACGTAACCACTTACTTATAGATCGATTGTAATGAAATTGTTTCTTAAAATCCAAACTTCTACTGCGCTAACGAAGGGGAACAAGGACAGATGATAATAAATAACCTGTTCTTATTTGGGTCATTGCTTATGTTCGGAAAATTTAGATAAATCTAACAATAAGACTATAATCAGGTTCTGTAAGTACCTATTTGAATTTATTTGATTACTCTCACATAAGAATGGCTAACCAATATGGAACTTCATAAAGATAGACTTTTAATATTAATTAATAGACATACGTAAGACAACAGCTGTTTTATGGGTTGGGTACATTAACTATTGGGTACTTATTGTTGTTAATATGGGAAATGTCAGTTTAAACTGACATTTTACGATTGTCCCTATATCACGATTTTTAAACTTGTAATGCGTGTTTGAACTTATTTTACAAAGAAATATTTGGGAAAGTCAATAATTAAAAAAATTCTACATTAATTTAATCCGGTGCCGATAAAATTAGAGGAAGAAAAGGGGTCCTTGACTACTACCGCGCGCCCCTGGAAAATACTAGAAACCACGCATTCATGTTAAAACAATTAATTTGACGGTCTAATGACACTCGTAAAGTTTCATTTTAATCCACCGAACCACTTAAAAGTTATTGAAAATAAACCATTTAATTTTTTTAACTTCAACACCCTACATTTTGGAAAGGGTGCATTCACGGACATAAGTTACCTATTTCAATGTGCATGATTTGGCATCGGAAATTTGCGCTAGGTCGTTGGCAGTCGAATTCTGGGACACCCTGTATAAAGCAAAATTGTTTTAACTTTCCCTAAATATGCAGTATCCACCTCGCATGTCCTATACAGTACGTTTTAATACTGAAAACAAAGATGACGGCGATTTTCCAACTTCTTTTTCATTACCAGAACACTAGCAACAAAACCTCGAATAAGTGATAGATACTCTGGTAAATGAATGACGTACAGAACCATGCTTAGTAAATAGACTATACAGGACAGTAAAAAACCAGGACAAGTTGTTTTAATCCTTGCACATATTTCAAACTTTCTCCTAGGGGTAAAGCCAGCGGTTCATCCTCCTCTTTTGATAAAGTTTCTTCGGCCCGGTTCGGGTTGTTGTGACTACAAGAATTTCTTTCTTCCTATCTCCACATTTTCGAATTCTTCATCTCCATTAAATTCAACATAAATATGGAGAATAAATAATTAAAATTCGCAATTACATAAATTCTAAAACCTTAATTTTCGGAATAATAGGCTGTTCCTATAGATATAGATCGATTTTAGAGGCGGTCGCCACGAAAGATTTTACTGTATTTGTAAACATACCAGAATAGTATTTTAACAAAATCATTTTAATTTAAAACTTCGAAATTTGGCATTATCTTGCGTGATAAAAGATGTTATATTTGAAGACCTTTTGGTTTTAGCTGTAACCGCGGATGTGGTGCGCTTTTAAGTGTATGGAAAATGTTAATTCTTTTAGTTTAAAATCTTCTCCGTTTTAAATGAAAACAAAATGATAAAGATAACGACTTGAAACGCGAATCCTGCAGTTCGTACAAAGTCCACGAAACAAAAAAAAAACAATCGCGCGCTACTGTATTTCAGACGTAATTTAAAAATAAACAATTTAGCGTTACGACAACGATTTCGATAATCGGTTCAAATATAAACAAAATTAACAGCTGCTCGTTATCATTATCTTATCACTGAAGAATGTACCTTGTGACTTGATAAGTTTTGCAGAACAAGGATGGGTTAGTATTATTGACGGTATGGTTTGATTAACTCGTATGTGATGCCAGTAAAATAGTGATGATATTTACATGGAAAATACGGGCTCAAGACCTTACGGATAATATTAAAAACAACATAAAGCATAGTTTGATCGTGTTTGGTATTAAAACGGTTAATATGGTGATTGTTACGTTACAGGACGTTCGGGGAAAACAGCCACGGGAACAAATTATCGCAAATAGTTGTAAAAATGGAAGGTATTGTTTTTTCGTTCTTATTAATCGAGTTAATGACCTTAGTAAATTGTGCAAATTTGGTTTTGTGGAAAAATACATGAAGATATGAAGTACCTATTTCATAAGTGCTCTTATAATTAATGACCACGTTTTCCATCTTTTTTTTTTAAATCGCTAACTGATTAAAAGTTAAGCGAAATTATCTCTAAATCTGTAACTTTTATGTATTTTATAATAAGTAATAATTATTAATAACAATTTAAAATAATTACAAAATTAGTCAAGAAGTGAAGATAACAAATATTGGATTAAAATTATCTGTTATTTATACTTCCAGTTTATGAAAATTAAATCTTAGAAAGGTAAAAATTTGGAAAGGTTGCTTCGAATTTTGTCCTTGTTACAAAACATAATTAAGACGGAAAATTTTAATAATTAAGAAGAATTATTAAATGAGATTTCCTCAAAGCATTGTTTATCATTTACGCAGAGAAAATTCAGATTATGGGGGGTTTTAATATTTGCTAATATTAAATTATTGTGTGTGGCTCAGGGTCAATTGTACAACGTCAATTTAAACACAAACTAAAGTTTAAACTGTTGATTTCCACAGTAACAACAATAGATAATAAGGAAAACGTATGGTTTAAAATCCAGATTATAAGTCAAACCTGTATTATACAACTGGCCCTCATATGATATTAACCGTGACGATGCAGTCCCAAAACTTTTGTCTTAGATAAACTGAGCGTCTCTGGGCGTTATTATCGACGCTGCAACGAGGGCTTGGCGAAAGAGGCGCCCGTCACGGGCGCAACTAGGTTTGGGGCGCAAAAATGTAAAACATGTAAAAACCAAAAATAAATCAATGGATATAAAACTCCGGTATTTTATATTGTATTTTTAAATTTTTGTCATTTTTGATTAAGTGGGGAAGGGGACGCAAATTAGACACTTGCCACAGGCGCTTAATACCCTCGTTACGGCGTTAGTTATTATCAAAATCGACACTATTTATTTTAGATTTCATTTTTTGAAATCGAAACTGTTTCAAGTCACTATTATTGTCAAGTTATTTACTTGAAATATAAAGACTACCTCACAATATTAATCTCTTACAATTAAAGTTCATTTTTGTATGGTTATAACTTTAGCGATTTAGCTTCAAATATAAGTAGATTTGATACGAAAATTAACTATGATAATTATTTTTGATTATTATGCAATATTCGTAAAATGTCGCTCGTAATGGATATTGTAACCGGCCTTTCATTGAGCAAACTAAATATCTTTTAATGTTCATGCCTAAAAATATCACTAATCTTTTAATTATACTTTTAAAAACTCCCTAAAAAGTATAATTTAATTTTTAGGAGTTTTTAAAAGTATAATTAAAAGGTTAGTGATAAATTTAGATATGAACATTATTATAAACAAATATCAAATAAGTTTAAGTAAAATTAAATCGATAAATATCTTTTCTCTAATATTTAATTAAAGGTTCATTCCCTTCCCGATAATCCCATTAGACGCAACTTGGTAGGCTCCCCAACTTAAATCCCTTACTCTTTCGCATTTCTTGGAATTCCGGCGCCGCTTTCCCTCCACTTAAAGGTTCATTTAAAAACACCATTTCCCGATCTAAATAATGGAGACAAAAGTAAAAACGTGAACTTTTCCATTCGCATTAAATTAAATTTTATTTTTGTTTCAGCATGTTATGCATCCAGGAAGAAATAGGACACTTAAGTATACATCAACCAAACAACAACGATCGCTCTAAAGTAGCTATTAGCGTGCCTGAAGCGATTTGCAACGACAGCTCTCCGGATACTCCCCAACCTGCCTTCGCCTTAAAACAAGGCTGGATGGAAGGTATCTTTGGATGCCTAAGACCGGTACTGTCGATAATTGGAAAGGCAAACGTTCACGAAATTAAAGGGAATCAAGGTATTTTCCAAGTTGATAAATCGATAACAACACGAACATTCTTAAATATTTCAGATGATTGGGAAATCCCATTTGAATCGATAACAGATTTACAATGGCTCGGTTGTGGGGGGCAAGGTATTGTCTTTTCTGGTATGTTAAATAACGAAGCGGTAGCTGTGAAAAAGGTGTCCGATATAAAAGAAACGGACATCAAAAATTTGCGTAAACTGAATCACCCGAACATAATTAAATTTAAGGGTGTTTGTACACAATCGCCATGTTATTGTATCGTCATGGAGTATTGTCCGTACGGGCCGCTATATGATTTATTGAGGAACCAGCAGAAGATGGTTACGCCCATTAGAATTGTCGGTTGGGCCAAACAAATTGCTAGCGGTATGCAATATTTACATGCGCATAAAATAATACATCGAGATTTGAAAAGTCCAAAGTAATTATTAGTTTTTTAGGTCTTTAACTAAGTTATTAATTGTAATTCGTTTTAAGCGTGCTCATCGGCGAAGGAGAAATAATCAAAATCAGCGATTTTGGAACATCGAGGATGTGGAACGAAGTCAGCACAAAGATGAGTTTTGCAGGCACGGTTGCTTGGATGGCCCCAGAAGCGATACAAGAGCAAGCGTGTTCGGAGAAAATCGACATATGGTCATTCGGCGTGGTATTATGGGAGCTGCTCACTTGCGAAACGCCGTACAAGGACATGGAGCAAAGTGCCATCATGTACATGGTCGGAACCGGAAAGTTACGACCTCCAGTGCCTAGTACCTGTCCCGAAGGAATCAAACTCATAATGCAAATGTGTTGGAAATTGAACCCCAAAGATCGACCGTCATTTAAATTAATTTGCAATCACTTGGAAATCGCGTCGGTCGAGGTTCGATTTTTCACTTAATAACCCAACGATTTCTAATTTGTTTATTTTTTCGATTTAGATGCTTAGCAATTACAAAGACGAACAATTTTTCAAAACGCAGGAAAGTTGGAAAGAGGAAATAAAGACGCAAATAACGTATTTCAAGATACAGCAGCAAAAACGGCGCCACGAATTTCAAATGAAAGAGGAACAGCTAATAAGAAAAAGAGAGACTGAATTGAAACATATTCGCGATATTAGGGAGCTGTACGATCGCAAGCTCGAACGCGTCAACCAGCTTTATCTAGAGCTTTCCGCCGTGCTGTTACAAGTTGAACAACAGAAGCAAGAAACTCGAAAAAGGGAAATGATGCAAAGCAAGAAAAGACTGATACAGCCATTTATGAAGCTACAAAAACGACGTTGTAGTCAAAATAGTAGCACTACTCCTACAAGTCCAGAATGTAGTCTTACGAGTCCCGACAGTCCTCAAATTGTAAGTTGTTAATAATCGTCGAATTTTGTTAAGGTAATGCGAGGCGCGTTCGCAGGTCCCTACGAAACCGCCGGCGTACACACCAGCAAGTGTAGATAATCATGCGGAAACAACTTCGATTACTCACTCATCCACAAAATCTCGTAAACGTCATCATCGTACAAATTCAGGATCTCCACGAAGCTCGGGTAACTCGCGAATATTGAACAACAACCAAACGTCGGCGTCGGTACTCGTTGATTCCGAAACGCAGACCGATTACATGGATATGAGCGAAACTGAGGTCAGTCCGAGCAGTTACAGTTTAGCTAGTACTGTACAATCCATAACGACCCGTCCAAATCAACCGCAACGAGTAATACTGCAAGAAGTACAACACTCGCCCGACGAGGAAAATTTCAACGGAAACTCCGTTCAGATTTATTACATGGCACAACATTCGCAACCTTGTAAGTTCTCATTTCCTTTCAATTGTTTTACGTGTTACACGTGTTATATTATTTAGCTATTCAAGTCTATACTCGAATAGATTCTCGAAGTCCCAGTCCAATTCTCGAAGATCAATCGGACGCAGTTAACAGTAACACAAAAACTATATCCGATATCGACGATGACAGCTTAGAAACGATAGGCAGAAAATTGTCCATTATCAAAGCCAACACCGACAATATTTTTTCGGACACTAGGACTTCGGATAACGGAAACGAAATCGACGGAACCTTGCGAAAAAAGAGGTGCAGGGACAGGGAAATTTTGGATAGTGCCGAGGATGCACCGAACGACAGTTTGACTGACGAAGAAGGCGACGATGGCCAATACGACGATTCTCTTCGTCGACGAAGGTTAGTATCTCTAATTACGTTATTTGAAGCTAATCTACGAGGTTGTGTAAGGGAAGATTAACGGGCTTTTTCTTTTTTTAGTAAGCACGGAAAAGATGCTTCCTTGAAAATAAGGTAATCTGAAAGCAATGGGTAGCTTCACTGGTGTTTAATGTGCTTACTTTTGTTTTTATCGTCGAAACCTTTGTTTCGTGTACATCGTTATTAAATTATTGATATTAATGCGTCTTTCCTTTCATCTTCATTGAAATTATTTAGAAGATTGCTTGGGTTTAAACATTTTCCATCACATTTTCTGAAAGAAGTTTCCACATTTCAGTTTGCCGCTTCGTTTTATGGTTTGTTGGCGTCTTATATTTTCAATTTTAATGGTTTTGTCTGATACAAGTTTATATCAAGTAATAACACAGCGCAACAACAATTTTTTTTTTATTGACAAAGATGTTTATACGATTTCGCAGAACATTTGAGGCAAGGAATTGAGAAAAAAGCATTTACATTTCTAATAATTGGCTCTCGTTTTTGAAATAACGAACAACTAACTTTTCATTTTATTCTAGTATGGACGGCACTGTTTCACCGGTTGTGTCATATTCGTCAATTGTAATTTTTGTACAACGATAAACTAACGTTTGCGAACCTTTTCCGACATACCACAACGTATTATGGTACTAACGGTTACAACGGTACTATTTTAAATTTTGACAATTTATTTCTTTTGAGATCATAAAAAATCCTACCGCTATTTTTTCAATTATTTAATTAATATAATTGTTAAGATAAACTTCAATCTCTTTTAGTTTGGCTCGAAGACCCATCTATCCCGGCCGAAGGTCGAACAGGTTAAAAAATTCCTTAAATCATTTTCAAAGAGAAATAAATGCCTCCGACGAAGGTAACACATCAGAATACTCAAATCCACCATCTAGTAAAAGTTCGACATTAGAATCCAAACCGGATCGAACACGTTCGCTACAAGGTTTAACTTCGAAAAGGGCTAACGATCACTCTGACGGATCGTCTGATAGCGAATCAGAAGAGGGTATTACTATAGCTACCCAACTTTGTTATGATATAAAAAAAATAGAGAGTGTAGTCTGATTATACTTAAATTAATGTTGTGGTACGTAAATGTATGAATGTATGTATATGTACCTATTACCACTTAGGAACGATTTTTATATATGTATAATTTATAATTAGTTTTAAGCGAATATGTGTATTTTTTGTAAATTTTGTGCAATAGTTAATTATTTAACATGTTTTATTTTACTACTTTCTTGTTATTTACTGGAAAAACTTAATTTTCATGCATATATTACATGTAAGCACATCATATTTTAGAAACACTTTAATTTAAATTTTTCTAAGATGTCATGTGTCGCTAGTGAAAATTCTGTAATGTATAAAATTCGGTAAATTTCAAATTGGTACCTATTCGCGTTTAACCAGTCTTTAAAGTAGTAAATTAAAATAGAATTTGATGGCTGATGATGAGTACGTATTATGTATTGTCGATAATTTACTATTTCTTTACATTCCATTTTTAAATTATATTTAGAAATTCGTAATTGTTAATATTGTACAGAGTGTTCTTTAATAGCATACTTAATAGCTTTTAATTTCGAAGTTTTTAATATTTTATGAATCTAATCGGATAAGATCTCTATTAATGTTTCATTATTTTTTTTACACAATTATTTGCATATAAATGATATTAAGACCTAATCTCATAATGTATGAAAATATTAAAATTCTGTTCAGGTTTTTACCACAATCTTTTAGTTTTTGATACAGTTAATTATCTTTATTGGGGACTCGAATGTCTCATGAAAAACTTGAAGAAAATCTTAATATTATTGACATTATTATGCAAAGGTCTGATTAAGTATAAGAGGTGACAGAAATCGAGTTGATATTAATATGTATCTTTGTATAACTCAAAAATTAATTTAGAATAATTATTAATCTTTCTAGCTTTAATGAACTGTGATTAAAAGTACGTTTATTAAACTAACCCGACTGTGATTAATAGTGAAGTTTCAGAAAATTATTTTGAAATTTTTAAGTTATTTTTCTTCCCCGTTTTTAAAGTGTTTATGTTTTATCGTTAAATCGGTAATTTTTACCAATTTTCTCAATTTAAGCTTAATTACGATTGATCTGTAAATTTTAATTGAATTAAGCACTGTATGCCTTTATAGGACACCCTGTGCTAAATCATTCTTTGGCAATTTTAAGCAGCTATTTCTAAGATTGTATTGTTATACAGAGTGGATGTGAGCGAATGTTATTTGTTAACGTTGGTATTGTATTTTGTGTAAAGAAAAGTATGTATTTTGGTATCAGATCTGATTTCGACCTACCAACGCAACTAAAAGATGTAATTTTTTGATCACTCTGTATATACGTTTTCAAGAGACATTGTTTTTATCTAAAACACTGCAATTTGCTTGTATAATGATATAAAGTAATTAAATTGCAATATTTTGTAAATTAGTTTTTTAACGAAGTTTTGATATTGCTCTTTGAGTATCGATACCTATTTTTGCAAGAAGTGTGTAATTACAATTAGTATTGTTAAAGTATTTATAAAATTGTAAGATGCCATTTGGATGTAACTTATAAGAAGAGTTATAAAAAGAAACTATCGTAGATGTTGATAAGGGCTCTGATCTGAAACATGCCGCAACTAGGAACATATAAACAAATTATACATTTTGCTAATATGCAAATTAACAAGTTATGTTGCTAGATTTGCGTCGAAAATCTTGTCTTGTAACAAAACATTCCACTTTGTGAACAAATTTATAAGGTACCTAATGTAAGATTATTATTGTACTACATAAACATTTTGTGGCCTAGAATATAATTTTTTCCAAAACAAATCGCGAGTTGTATGTAAACTCTTCGCCTAGGTTTTACATGTTAAATAAAGTAGTACTAAATAAGAAGTTTCTATTAATTCTTTTAAAATGTTAATGTCTTTTTTTTCTATTAACAAATGCGATATTTCTTTTCGTGTCATCGTTTTTACTTTTTTGCATTGTCAACTAACTTGTCGAAACAAATTCATATGTGCATTAAATCGATATTATTTTACAGGTATTACATGCAAGCAATGTAAGTATATTGTGCTACATACAGTGTGTCCACGAGTTCTGAGATTCTCTGATAGAGCCTAAACTAAGCACAATAGAAAAAAATATTTTAGATAAAAGTTTCTGGTTGTAAGAATCGCATAAGATAAAATTATTTTCACCTATACGGTATGATGTAATATTGCGGTGGAGCATCCAACTTTATTAGTTTAAATAGAACGCTCTACTTTTTTTTTGCATATTCTACTTAAGCGCGTAAATTTAAGTCAAAAAGTATTCAAATGATATCCACTTAAAGTTGATTGTTTTTGAGAATAAGAAAATGTTTTTTTGAAATTTTGATTTTATGAGAAATGTTAACGAATAACAAAACGGCAAAACTCAAACACATTGACGAATGTCAAAATAATAATGTTTTACGTGACAGTTGATTGAATAGAAAATTTCAAAGCCACCTAAATTGTTTGTTATTTTATGAAGAAGCAACATTTCTCATAAAATACCGGAAAACTAAAACTATCTTGGTAACGGTTATGTTTAGATATAGAATATGCAAAAAAAGTAGGGCTTCCATTTAAAATAATAAAGTTAGATGCTCCACCGCAATATTGGATCGCCCTGTATAGTCGAAAATAATTTTATCTCGTGCGACTCTTACAACCAGAAAACTTACCAAAAATGTTTTTTTTTATTGTACTTAGTTCAGGCTCTACGAAAGGATCCCAGAACTCGTGGACACACTGTATATGTATGGACTTTCAAAAGTTCACAAATGGCTCGAGATATTTAAATTTGTTCCATTTAAATGCTATCATTATTTTTAATTGAGAACACAATGAAAATGAAAGTGATGATAGGTAGTAAGTGTAGATAAATAGTTTCTATTGAACATCAATGATATTTTGAAGATGGGCATATACCTACGGTAATTATTTTCGTAATTTTAGTAACTTACTTAGATACAAAAATGTATTGTATAAGAATTGATATTTAAAAAATAGGCATTAATAACATAATCGCCATCATTCTGTTGGCCACCTGAATTCAAGTTTTGTAATTACATAATTTTCATTATTTTTAGGTAGGTACCCACGTAGGCACTTTAACTGCTAATTGCAACTTTTAATTTTTTTTTACAAATTTTTTATGCAGATATTAAAATGATACCTATAGGTATAATAAAATAAAAGAAATTATGTAAACCTATTACAGTTTTCATTCCTAACGTAAAGGGTTTTCTGTTTTTAGTTCCTAATAAATTCTATTTCAGCTTATAAGTGCCTACTTTTTAAAAAATGTGTATTTAAGTTGATCAATTTTACTTCTACATCTTGTCCATTTAATTTATATTTTTAACGCTTGCCACTTTTTATTTTTATTTATTAAACATATTATCTTTGATCAAATGCCTTTGAGACATTTAAACGACTTTTTAGAAAATATACCTGAAAGCGAATGAGTAAAGAAAGAAAGAGTAAATGATTGGTCATATGCACGAGATTGCAGAGATTTTTAGGTAGATCTTTCAAATTCTCACGAAAAATCTTAAATGTTTTTGATAAAGTTTAATTTTAAATTTGTTCTTTAGATTAATTTTTTTTTACCTAAAACTAACGATAGTTGACTGTAAGCAATGCATGAAGATCGACTGCGAATTCGATAATAATATTGAAAGTATCTATAATAAATGTTTATATATATGGCCTATCCAAACCTATATGCAATTCACGTCATCAACAAAAAGTTACTAGATTGTTTATTTGTAATTCGGTTTAAAGTTTGGAAAATGACATATTCTGTAAATTATTTACCTGTGCAAATATTAGATGGCATAAAGAAAGACTACAATTTATTAAAACTGTCAAAATACGAGGTACGAGGTGACAGCACTGCGTGAAACGTCATCATCTAGTAACCTTGTATTGATGACGTGATTGCATATAGGTTTGGACGAAGTGTATCTAAAATAATAATTGCATAGGTACTAAGGTAGATATGCGGTCGGGAACTGCAAACATGTACACCTAAAATATGCAATACAGCAATAAAATGTGCAATATTAAAAAATGAAAATACAGTCGAAATTGTTTATAACGACGCTGGTTATAACGGCTGAATGTTTTCGGCCCTCGGAGGTCGTTTAAACGACATCGACTATATTTTATTATAAATAATTCCAAAAGAATATGAATTATAATAGCTACAATTAAATACTCTATCTAATTTAAAAATCGATCAAATTTTCTATTTTGTTGTCAAAATTCGACAGATGAGAACTAAAATCAAAGAGATAGAGGTATCATAGTAGGTATATTAAAACGGCGGTTTAAATATATAAAAGAAGACAGTAAACATTTTAATTACAGATTTAGATAAACTTTTATTTCACGTTAAGTATAATTAAAAGGGGATTAATTGTAGTTGGTAAGAATGTCGTAATTGGCAGTTTATTCGTTTTGACCTGCCAAATGATCGTCCGAAAGTTGTACTCAATTTATATGCTCGCCTTTAGCATTGGTCTAGACGTTTAGCCTAAATCCACAGGAAATACCTGGACCAGGGATTCTGAAATGTACGTAATTCTATAGTTCGCTTTAGCGGCTATTATTATGGAATCACTATTATGAATTATAAAAGTATTTATTAGACCTCAAATTTTGTAGCCCGTAGATTTATTGTAATAACGCGTTTTGTGTGTGTGTGTGTTTTTTTGGCGTTATATTTAAACGGTTCTATTGTGTGCTATCGGCATTGTATTTTATTGTCGACAAACATTTAAAATTGCTATTTATTATTAATAGATAGATACTAAGGGATCTATTCTGATGTAACGAATTTATTGTTTCTAAATACCTGTTAAATAACTAACAACAAATCACGATCGAGATTTTCATACGTTTCCATGGCGATAATATGTTAGCAGGGCGTTAAAATTAACAGATTTTTACAGAGTAGATCCCTTAATTTACTATTAATAATAATTATTATAGAATCTGATACGAATGGCAAATAGGTACTTAGAAATAGAAAATTTTTAACATTTCGTTGTTTTATTCCCGAGAATGTGACGTTATTGGCTTTTCATTTATAAGAAATATAACTGTAATTTATACAACATTAATATCAATACATGCGACATCCAATATAGAGTGGTGACGGTATTGCAAATTCTCCACTCTCGTTGGCTGTCTCAAGTGTCGCTGTCGTCGGTTCATGACCTGTAAACGCAGCTTTAGAAAATAAAAGTCTAGCAAAAATCGTCGGAATTATTTAGATCTATCATTAAACTTACGTAGGCACCTATACAAACTTAGAAGGGTATACAAGGGTAGAAAGTAAACATTTAATTGTATTTTCGGCATTATCGGCGTGTTTAGCAGACAGGTGTATTTGTTACAGATGTAGGTAAACCTGATGCAAACGAAAAACGATACGAAAAGGATTCGTTTATTTATGGACAGTTACGCCTAATAAATAAATAGTTTAATCTAAGATTAAATTGTGATTATGGTAACAAAAGTTTTTGACCAATAGGAAGTCATTATGAATCGATTTAATCTTGGTTTAGTTAATTCTTTGTTTAATTTAGTTTGGCGCGACCGGTCCTTAACATAATTTATTAACAGTTGAACAAGTAAATGATTTATTTTATAATTAAAAAACATAACAATAACAGGACTGTATTAATTGTTACCATAATTTTCTGTTCGTTGCCTGTGAGTAATCAAAAACTTTTATATTAATCCTCGTACAACCGACAATTTCTATTTAGAAATAAACAAAAAAAAATCGACTAAAACCGTGTACTTTTAACGCTCATACAAGATGTTTTATAACTTCGGTGGGCAGGCAGCTACTTTAAAAACAGCAATAAATCATGTTTCTTCAACATTTTTAATTGCGTGGGATGGTACCCACTGTTTTCGGGTTTAATTTATATGCCGCGAACGATTTTTAAAAATTTTTATTGGAATCGTTTTGAAATACATAGGTAGATAAATGTTCCGATGGGAGAGTTAAAATTTATCATAGGTACCTCTCTTATACTAAAAACGACGAAATATACGTTTATTTGGAAAAAAGGAACGCCGCAGTTGCTGAAGCGCCAAACAGGAAGTCCGCGATGTACTTGATAACTTATAATCCGATCGGATTTCCATAATTTAAAATGCACTTTGTGAAAATGGAAGAAATGACGATAAAAGTAATGAATCCCACGCCACAGCGTATTTTTGAAACTAGAATTTGCCTTTAGACAAATGTTAATTTTTCATTGTATGCAGTGTTAAAGATTATTATTATTATAGTTCATAATTTTATTAAATAGATTAATTTTCATAACAATATACATACAGTAAAACTTTTCGTAACGGACTTTTTTAAAAATACACATCGGACATTTTAAAAATCATCGCCATTTATTGGTCCAAAAACGGCGATCGTAAAATACTGACCATTTCCGAACGTCCAGTTAATTTATGATAAAAATGAAAGTAAATAATTTAGAGAAAAGGAAACTGCTCGTCAGTTTAACTAACATAAGCAAATCTTGGCGCGATTGCAATTAATTAGGTTTAAATAATTAAGTACTAGTAGACATTTTGCATCCGTTACATAACATTCGAACGAAGTTTACAGGATTAACTGGTACGAGACATACCCGACCCGATATTTAAAAGTTTTTCTGTATAAATATGTGGAGTAAAATATGTTATTCTCTATCGTGGTACAATAACTACTAAAGGTAACATATTCGAGTGTTCTAAACAGGTTCAACTTTGCACAGTGACGTCATCCGTGAGTAGTAGCACGTGGCAATACGTGTAGAAATTAAAAATATTACTTTCGGGCAAGTTCACTAATTCGAATTTCAAATTTCTCTAACAATCGTCGTTTTTAAAATGTTTCGAACAAATTCTTGAAGTGTTAATAACAGCCTTCAACCTCAATTCAGGTTGGTTGCGAGGAAAGCAGAAAAAAAGCAGTTATTTCTCACAGTTGCAATCAAACATCGCGCACCTCATGTTTATGATGAGACATAAAAACAATTTTAACACCGAAACTACGTTTTATTATACTTGCGAACAACGTATCCATTGGTATTTGGAGAATCTCTGACGGTGTCTGATGGTTTTATTTACTCACGAATGACGACAAACAATATGCGCAGATCCGCTTCTATATCGATGGCGTTTTGCCAAAGTAAATTTTACAGGCGAGCACATTTTGTGTCATTGCGTAACCATAAGAAGATACCGTTTCGCGGAAATACAAATCGATTTTTTCGGTGGAAAAAATCGGAATATTGTTACCAGATTTTAATGTATGATGTCTTTGCCTTAGATGCATAAGATAGTCAGAGTAACTCATTTTTTCAAAAAGTGTGGGTTACGCCCTTTTGGGAAAAGCCATCGATATGTTACCTTTAGTAGTTATTATATCATGATTCTCTATAACTACCTATTTAATTTTTTTATTCTAAATGAGAATTTGATTACTACTGTCCTTAATTTTGAGTTAATTTTTCTGAACACTTTGCAAATATAATGTATATTTATAAGTAAGTAAGTAATACAATTTGTAATTATTTTATTTAAAAATATCATATATATATATATATATATATATATATATATATATATATTATATCATATATATAAGTAGGTATACTCGATAAAAAACATAAACCGTAGGTAGATATATTTTTTGTGATTTATATTCGATTTTTAAATTTCTGGCTATTACAAATATAAGTTATTTATATAAATGTGTTAGTTATCGATTGCATGAATTAAAGATAAAGAACATTTTATTTTTCATTTATTAATAATAATTCATGTTTGCAAACAACCTACAGAAGCAGACACTGGTTATGGCAAATTTTTGAAGTTGTCTTTTGCATCTTAATGAGCTTCCCGTTTTCCGTTTGACAGTAATGGGTGTAGAACACGCTTAAAAATCTTTAATTTAGGACGGTACCTATACCTACATTCATAGGAGTACTAATTTATAATTTTCCTCAAAAAAAAATGATGTGAAGTAAATTGATCTGCTAATTGTGCGAGAGACGCGAGATATTTTATAATGAAATCATAACTAACGCAAATTAATTTGTTTAATAATAACAAATAGGTACCTATGTTATCCATAGTTCTTAAATATTATAGTATTTAGTCATAGGTAAAAACAGTAAAGAAGAACATTTCAATAACAAACGTATACAAAATTTAAAAAAACTAGACGTATCATTGTTTCTTTTTAAAACTAAGGTGCCGCTTCAAATTTCCATAGGAAACAATGCTATTGCAATATGATATATTGCAATGCATGTTTGATGAGTGCACACAGCAGAATTGCTTTGAATTTTCTCTAACCTCCGCCCCTTCATCACGATGTATATCTATATGATATAACACATTCTTATCAAAATATTCAAATACGATTAATGGGAGATAGACAACAAAACCTGTTATTAAATATCATCTCGTTAATATTAATTAATATTTTATAAAATTCTCGTAAAATCGTGATGTGGGGAAGGTTTTCCAAGGAAACGGAATAAATAAGATGACAATAGCATTAGAGTAGACAGTGAATAAATATACAAAAGTTGTCGATACCGTTTTTGCAGAACAGCGTAAGCGTCACATTTTTCAAAAATGAGTTATTCTGACTATCTTAAACATCTAAGGCAACGACATAATCTGATAAAATTCGGTAACAATATTTCGATTTTTGCCACCAGAAAAATTGATTTGTATTTTCGTAACTACGTAGAACTCGTCCTGGCAAAGTCCAAAACACTGTAAGTACCGTGCCATTGACAACTATGCCTTTCTAACAGCTGGTACTGTTATATAGCAACGTGCTGCCACCGCGCGGGCTTCGCCAATTCACATAGCAAACACCTGTGCTGCGACAGTAACGTGTAAACTACCCTTATAGTAGGTACCTAACAAATAGAAATGAACTGTGATATGTTGTCATGCGGCCAATTTACAACACTACAAATCACAAAATGCAAAAATCATGTAAAAACAACCATAAACGGTGTCCGAGGTATAATTACGAAAAGTGATTACGCTACGTTATATTATTTTATGTGTAAAGAAGTTGCGTTTGTGGTGACGTACAACAACAAACGCATGATACATACAATGACCTCTCATTGTATCTCGTTTAAGGATAGTATCTAACCTCCGTACAACTCCGTTTTTTATAGAAACCCGTGACTGCATCGCAGAACAAGTACGTTATTTAGTACAAACGTGTCCCGAATTACTTATACACGCGGTTTCCAGGAGGTATTTGTGAATAGTTAAGCTACAACGCAAAACGTGCGCTACTGTAAAATTTGCTTTTTATGACTTACGCTGTTCTACCAAAACGGTATCGACGTGATTATTTAAGAACGATAAAGGAGCGGTTTTTCTATTTCTTGGTACATTTACGTGACAGATATTTACAATAGAAACGTTCGATCGTTGATCGTAAATATCTGTCATTTAAAATCGGAAGATGAAAAGATCGGTCCTAAGACGATTAATTAAATCGTGTGGTACCGTTTGTCATTTTTCGATCGAAATTAAAGTTTTCAATCACAACGACATTATTAAATAATTTCGATTCTCGCTTTTTTCTGTAAGAATTGTTTTTTTTTAAATTTTTTGATATTTCCACATAAATGTTTTCTATTCTATGAAATAGATATGTGCTCTTGGTGTTGATCTCGTGGAAACAACTGAAACCATCAGGGTAAAAACGAAATTCTTCAGTTCGACTATGAAAGAAAGTGTTAAAAATAAAATTTTGGATACGTTTAACAGCGACTGTGATGACAATAATTTTCTCTGAAGAACAATCATGCGTGTCATACAATTAGAAAACAAAAAAAACGCGTGTAAAACATGGCGTTTTTGAAAACTACATCAACGGCGTTTATAATCACAAGTTTTCTCGAACTTTCTTACACAAAAAAAAATGAACGTGCATAATAAACAAACTACTTATGGGTGCGTAATTAGAACGTTTTTTGTACGTACAGTCGTCAATAATGGCCGGAAACGTCAAATATTTGGGTTAAATAAGTTACCGGCTACCGTACGACTAATCACCACGTTTTAAAATTAACGACATGTTTAATTAATGCGATTAACTATTCGACGTCTATAAATTTTATAATTTAACGGCGCATGGGAAATTGGACGTGTTTGCGTTCGTGGGGATCGAAATTTTTGGTTGTCAATTGTATTCGCGGCCGAAACGCAAATTAGCAACTTGTTGTTTTAGGAACAATAACAAAGTGACTTTGAGGATTCCCTCAAACAGAAGTCAGCAGTAGCTCCTTTGTCGGTGTAAGCGGTAGCGATTGTACACGTCTATTCTGCCATTATTCACGCGACCACTCCCCACGGCTTCAATAAAACTCTCCACACTATTTATTATTATTGCCTACGGTATCAAATATTAATTGCTCTATAAATTTGTGTACACCTAACATTTCGTTTTTTCATTTTTTAATTAGGTATACGCTTTGAGGAAAATAGGCAAAAAGTTCAACGCCGTTATTACAAAATATATGTAGGTATACTTATCGATTTCTAACGAATTTGATGAGAATCACAAAAAGAGTATGAGACCAAATACCTATGTATAAAAATAAAAATGAATAAAAATGAAATAAACAGCTGAGAATTTGAACAAATGACAATTGACTTCTTGTTATGACCATAACAAGATTCGTGATAAAATTTCATCGAACATCTAACATCAAAAATTGTCGAAGTCCAAAAATTTAATTTTTGATTAAGAGTGACGATTTCGCTCAAAATGAAAACACTTTCCAAAACTGTACGACGCGCTTCGCCGATACACATTTTCAAGTTAATTTCGAGCTTGTCGAGTAAATGACTGAAAAATTGCAATATTTCGTGTTAATTTTCTAATAATATGATGCTAGCCTGTATAAGTAGATACCAATCTTACTCGAAGAGAAGGTGGTGTGTAGGCGCGGTAACTACCGCTGGAGCCAGCCTCGCCTAAGGCAACGGTGAATAGCTTTTTAATAAATTCTTACCAATTTTGCGGGATCAATTCTGGTAACTGCTACGCGATAATAAATTAGTAAAAATAATTTTTACGGTTCTCTATATTTAAGTGCGTGAAAGCTGTAATCGTCATTATTTTTTTCAGTATGCGTATCGCCCTTTGTTACATATAAGGATATAAAAATTATCGTATGAAATTGTGAGATCCGTGGAGTAAGGTAGGTACCTATTCTCTTTTGTATTATAAATTGTTGCAAATTAGATGCAAATTGAAACCCTTTTGGATGGCACGTACCTATATTCGAGCGCGTGGCACGTGTTCAGTGGTTTTCTTCTTTTTGAAAATAAACGGTCGCTGCTGCACGATTTTTGCAATTTTAAAGATGCCGCTAATATTATAGCGAAAGCATGGGAATTTGCGATATGTTTTTATATAAGTACCCATGTATTTACTGAAATTTTGTTATTAATAAGTTGGTAACACATATATGTACAGTATGTTTGATTTATTGTGTCACAACGGATTTGCTCGATTATTGTAAGAATCTCAAAAGAATATTATAGGTACATATATGAAAGCTGTACAGTGGCCACCACAGAAACTGGGACATGTCTACATGAAGTAGATTTTAACGAATATTAAGTGGTGCGAAATGAACTTACACGACGGTAATAAATAATTTGCATAATTCGGACGTAGTTTTACTATCCTACAGTTTACCTATACCTGCCTACACAATTTTTTTATTTTTTCCAACCAAACAAGTGCTATTTCTATTTTATTTGTAATTTGTTGGGAACAGTTTGTTGGGCCACCATTTCATATCTATATTGCATAAAATTCTTATATTGTCAGTAGGTGATATATCCTTTTGAAATCACACATCGTATGTCGATTACATCGTAATTATGTTGTATTTATGTTGAATGATAATCAGAAACTATTTTAAGTGATTTCAACGTCTACTTTTCCGAATGTAATTCTAATTTACGTAAGCGAACAAGAACCAATACCCTCCAATTTATTTTTAAATCCTTTATTTCATACCTACAAATATTTACATTTGTTAAAAATTAACGCGTAAAGAGGCACTAATTTATTGTTAATTTAAATATTATATTAAATACCTCTTTAAATGAAGCTGGAGGTAGAAAATCGTATTCATAGCTTTGTGTGTTACCGATCTTACGTCGTGTCGGGACGTTTTTATATATAAATTCCTTTGAAAAATTGAATTGAAAATAACTGACAATAGATAAAACTGCTTTGTGTAACCATTCACGACAGTGTAGGTGTAATCTTCATGTTCGGCAGCATATGGAAAATATTTTATGCTTTAGCACTGAACGAAAATTATGTTAGTAAAAACATTTAAATCCTTCACAATCGAAATATACAGTATACTTATGCTATAATGCCGAAGAGGTAAACCGCGTGTAAAAAGTAAGTGTAGGTATAGTAAGTTCATATGTTTCGTCCGCGAGATGTGATCGCAGGCCAACGAGTGATAAGGAAGGATCAAAAGGGACGAAAGGTAGCAGTTGTATTTTATTTGTAAAAAGGCACACGTCAGATAATAAATAAAAACGGACAGTAATCTTCTTTCTTGAGCCTTTTACGACAAAAACTAACACAGGCGATGCGACGGAACGAAACATATGAACTTGACTGTATATACATACATACTACATATGTATTTTAAATAGGATGATCGGAATTACTCACATGTTCGAGGAATTTCGATCAAACGTAATGTCTAGAAAAACAATTATTTGCAGTTTATCCAACAATAATTTTACGATTTTTTATTTACTTACATAATATAATCATGTAAGTACCTAAATGATAAAAAAATAAATATCATTTTTGATTTATTTCCTAGCACAAACAATTTGATTTGTGCAATCACTTTACCCTAACTTATACTTGTATAAATTCCTCATACATGTTTATAGTATATACTGTATATTTTACATAATTTCTGTATAGATACACACTTATATATCAATAGAAAGTTTGCATTTTTTAAAATAATATAGATAACTGCCCTAATAATAAAATAAAGTAGATAAATCTGACCTTAACAGCGCAGGAATCAATATCTCCGAATTCAATTCTTCGATTATCACATACAATAACACGCGCTACGAAAGATACAACGAAACTGAGAAAAATATAAAAATTCTATCGCTTTTACATAAAATCGAACACCTTTTAATTTTCCCAACGTCTGTGAATATCAAAAGTAATCCACTTTCCGATTTATCACCATTGACAAAAACATAAGCTGGTATTAAATGAATATAACGAATTTAAATCGCATGTAAGATATACTTCAAGCAATGAGGGTGTCGTGGCTTTTAATTATTTATCTTCTTATTACTTATACAAAATAAAATTACATTGATACCTACTCGTTAAAATTTAATTTTTACTGGTTAGTGATGTTTTTGAAAAAGACTCGCACTGTTTGAAAATTTGTGCACCTTCAAATATTTTATTAACATCATTATCATCAACATTAACAATATTTATTTAATATTAAAATTTCAAATTATATAAAAGTTAAGACAATAAAACTTATACAAGGTGAAAAAGAAATTGGTGATTCTTGTTGACTTCAAAATAGTACGATTTGATCCGATAAGCCTTAATAAAATGTTAAGATGTTAAAAAAGATATACGGTTTCAAAGTTGAAAATTGAAAATTCATTTTTCACAATATGTTTAATGTTTTTGAACGTAAACACTCGGCTGCATAATTCATTGCAAGAAATATAAACGCCGTAGGCGCAAATTCTAACACAAATTTTGAAATTTTCTGAGCTGTTTTTTCAAAAATTCTTATATCAAAAATGATTAGTCCCAAGATCAAAACCAATAGTGATATGTTGATAATCTTTCTAATCTCGCACCTTCTTCGTTCTATTATCCCAACTGTTTAATCATACCCCTTTATTATAACGCTCATATAGTAGTTTCGTTTAGACTCCTCAATTAATTTTTTGGACGATGAGAAGTCAAACTCGAACTTAGCTTGATAAAAATTAGAGGAACAGATAAGTAATATACCCTACTACGGCAGGGGAAATGACGAAGCACCAAAGAAAAGAAAAAAAAACAAACAGATAAACACGCAGGAATAAATGAATCTAACATAATGAACATCAGAAGCACGGCCGAAGGCGATCGCACAACAATTACCTGTACGAAGTAATTTACATAATGATAAAAGCCTGCTAACACTATACATATTGTCCATTGTATTACGAGATTTATTAGCCGGAATATTGGACTTTTAAGTGAGTGTTTATTTTTATCTAACGTTAAAAGTTTTATCGACCTTTTTAACCTCGCGCTTAGAAAAGAACGCACCTGGTTCAATATTTAGCATACATAGAGTAATTATTAATAAAACATTGTTAAACCAAAATGTTTCACCACAACTAACATTAGCAGAAGTCAGAATGTTAATTATAAGAACCAGTTTCAGAAGCTACACGATATGTTAATTATTACTTCTGTAAAATTTTACGAACACGCACTGTAATCCAAGCAGAACGCTAATGCACCCACCTGTTAAAGAATTTTCCTGCGCGTGAAACCGATACGTATTCCGATTGCATCTCTACGTGAACAAATAGCGCCGTTCGAAAAATGAAAAATTGTTTAGAAGCTTCGGGATCGGTGGCTATTGGTAAACCTGTTTTTAATTCCCTAGAGCTTTAGATGCTCTCGCATTGACCCCATCGTCCCAAACACACTAACATAATTATGTATGTTAAAACCGGCTTCATTCATATTTATACAGCCGCGTACTTGAATTTTTGTCAGTTGATAAATGGTTATCTACGATTTATTTCCTGTAGGAGAAGTCGCTCATTTTCCATCAATCGAATTTTCCGCAAAAGTAATTCCCAGAAAAAACGGAGTTTTCTACAAATAGGTATCTATACGACGATAAATAATTCTGGTCGATGTACTTTCGAATTTCCCGTCAAAATAAAATACGATTTAATTTTTGCTCTCAAACGATCGATAATGTGTCGATGAAAGCTTACAGAATAAGAACAGGTATTAAAAATATCGATTGAATTGGATTTCTTTTTTATAAGGTAGGTATTTTGAAAGTTAAACGGGATTGCCAATTTTTTTTTTGATTTTGTTGGAAATCTGACAATGATACGTATTCGAGAGGGTCGAAGCTGATATAGGAAATACTTTGCATCAGATAAGTATAACCTTGACGTATCTACAATTAATTGTAAGTTTTTATTGAAAGAAAAATCATTTTAGTTTTTAAACAGATATCTATAATATTTTTGTAATTAAAACTGTTTTACAGTTATAAACAAGTTATTTTGACTTCCATCAGTTATGTGTTTCTTCATCGATAACTTACAAAGAAGAAAGCTTGTTGTTAGTGCAAACAGATTAATGTTTTGTTTCTGTCTTCCTCGTGCATTTCAAAAACCTTGAAATCGATTAAAGCAATCGTTTTATGTCTATGCCGTGTGTAACAGATCATGGTACACCCCCCCCCCCTAATATGTTATTTATTAAAATAAAATGTTCAAACTTATTATACATCTAATGTAATTATCGAACGTCACTTTTTGACATAAAAATTGTCTGGTTTCGCCGAAACCGTCATCAATTTTCGATTTTTAAATGGAACACCCTGTATATTATTACGTTTTTGGAATCTGCATAATTTTCTTAATATAATTGCACCAAATAAGTGACATTTGAATTGTCAAAAAAAATTGAGGCCCATTTTATTTTTAGAACTAAAGTGCCATATTAATGTTTTAATGATTAATGTTAATCGACCTTATCAACACAACGAAAAATAAAATTACCCCAAAAACATGCAATTGTTTGTTATCTGGTAAAGTTACCAACAATAATTTTTGTATCAAAACTTTATTTTTCTACCCACGTGCCCACTTTGTCGGTGAGATTAATACGGCCTAATTTATAGGAGAAAATATGAAAAAAATAAACTAAGCAGGTACCCTTTTTTTTTGAGAGTTGAAATGTCCCTTTTTTGATGCCATTATGTTCAGAAAATTTTGCAGATTCCAAAAATGTAATAATAGACAGGGAGTTCCATTTGAAAATCGAAAATTGATGTCGGTTCCGGCGAAACCAGAAGTGAGAAAAACAATGTTTATGTCAAAAAGTCACGTTTGATGAGTACATTAGATATGTAACAAGTTTAAAAATTTTATCTTAATAAATAACAAAATTAAAGGAGTGTACCATGATTCTGTTACACACGGTATGTACCTAAGATATTTATATTTAAATTAAGTACTTATTGCTAATGTTATTTAGGTGTTATTTATGAATGATGCTGTCTGTATACATTGGTATGTTTTTATTATACGTTAAACGCCTAATAAGCCTAGCGTGTGTACGACTAAATATAGTAAACACCAATAATAGCGAAATTTACAGAAAATTGTTGTTTTGTTAAAATTATCTAGATGCCCCATGCGATGCAAAAAGAACAAAGTCAAGTGTGCGTGCAGCAGATTGCATTCCAATTAGCGTCTGCACCTGTAGAAAAATCTGTATAGATTAAAAGGGCAAGACGTGAACGTTTTTGATAATAATATTTTAAAACAAAATGTATACTATAGTGAAATTTTCCTATATTTTGCGTGCAAAACGAATAAAATAATTTCGGCGTTTCAGTTTTTTTTTGTACCTACATTACAAAACGATTTGGGCTTTATAAATGTTTCGACGTAATTTTATTTCGAAATTTTTGTAAACAAATAACCGAACGTTGATCTATCAAATTAGGGCAAAAATGTAAAATTATAAAATTCCAAGCTTCATTTCTTGAACTTTATGGGATGGGAAACGACGAGCAGTATAGCTATCCATACTGTTGGTTAGTCAGGAAAAAACGTGTAATAACGAAACTACAAATTAAACAATTTTTTGCAATGTTTGGGGGCAGCGACCCGTCCATTATTTCATTACTGGCAATTAGTTTTTCCGATTCTATAGAGTAGGTAATGAAATACGTATTCAAAAAATCTAATTATCTGTGATTTGAAAAGTTGATGACGATTGCGTTTGTGAGAAAAACGAGGTTTTTTTCAACAGCAGTCGTGAACTGTGTAACAGCGAAACATACAGGGTGCCCCACCTCGATTGCAAAATACTTAAAAAAAAAGCATAGTTTTGGAGATAAACATGCGCTAAAGCGCCCACGTGCACCACATGATCACATTGAATAGGTATTTTTTGTAACAGTTTATTTTAGTTTGTCGTTGTTAATTTTTGTTTAATCAATGTTTATCTCCGATGGTATATATTTACGAATATGGGTATGTGCCTTTTAGACCGCAGGTTTTGTTTCTTATTTTTGACTCAAGAATAACCTGGTGAAATATTATTCAATTAAGGTGAGACATCCTGTATTAAAAATTGATATTCTTCAGGTTTAAAATGTATTAGGACTGATTACGTCTAAAATCGTGACAAATCAAACTTACAATCAGAAGGTTACAAGCAGTCGACTATAAAATTAATGCGCACATTAGAGGCGCCGGGCATCGTCGCAGCACGAGATCTTTTGTAATCAAAATGGTTGGATTTTGACAAAACCTTTTTTGAAAATAAAAACAACGAAAGTAAAATTTAAAAAAAATCGATAACAAAGAAGATGTAAGAATAATAATTGCTGCATTTGAAATTTTTTATAACCGTAATAAAACTTATTGAAATTAGATTGTTTATCTTTTAAGTTGTTTACTTAACAGTTTAATTGAATGTTGTTTAATTAACAGTCATTTTTATACTCAACTTTAATTCCCGTTCCCTTCCTTGTTGGAAACAACTCCTTGCAAAACGCTAATGAAAGAATAAGTCGTCTTTAACACCTGGAAATGATGTCGAATTAAATAATTTTAGTCGCAATTGTTTGTGGAAAACTTACCGAGAGAAATGTCTCGTGAGAAAGCACAAAAAATTTAGCCGTCGTTAGTACGAGAGGGCGTTGCGAATGTTGGATCATGAAACATATGGTCGCCTGTACCGATGCACTACAATTTTCCCACTCCAATGAATAACAAATATCACTAATTTTTACGCTCTACAACAAATCAGTAGAATCACAGGTATTGTATAGGTATGTGCACGTGGAGCCTATGGTGGAAGTGGAAATTTTGAGGCTTCTATGGATAGAAATCGTATCATAAACAGTGGAGGTAGGGCACCTAATATTAAAAATGTAAAAGGAAATATGTTCGTAGTAGGAAAGCCTAGAGAAAGGTGGTGCGTTTATCCGAAATTTAATTGATGACTACAATTAAGCTTATGAAATTTCAGTGCAAGTATTAAAAGGCAATATAAGAGATACTAATTTTAGTGAGAGTGCTGTAATCAATGACATAATATAGTGCAATTTCCATTCCAACCAATCCGTCGAAACGGCCTACGTTTCGATTAAGAATGTTAATATTGAAATTAAATCGCAGAAGTCTTGTCATCTGCGCTTATTTTAGAACCCACCTTGCCGATGATAATTTCACCAAACATGCACGCTATTCCGACTTTACTCAAGGCAGACACAAGCGGTATTGCAAATTCTATAACATTCCAGTCGGTTAAGGACATCTACAGTTTAATTCGATTATTTCTATCTCCAAATCATATTAACTATATTTATAACTTACGCGACTCAAATTGACAATTATGATGCAATTTAGGAACGCAGTAACGATAAACGAAGAGAAAAATTTGTACGTAAATGCATCCTCTATTGAATATATATATCTAGAAAATTAAATATTTTATTATGTATTGTTATGTACTAATGCAATAATGTTATTTAAATGTTTATTATTGTTGTTATAGTAATTCTAATATTTTTATTTTGTTTTCAAATGATACTATCGAACATAAACAAAACAACTTGCCTTTCGATGGCATTGTGGTGCCGAATACAATCCTTGAGTGAATTATGAATTTTGCGATTCCACCGTTTGTTAGCACGACGCGTTCGTTTTGGTAAAATTTTCATTTCGTCCATAATTCTTTCGAGTTTCATATGCAAAATGTCGAGCTGCGTTATACCCATAATAATAATTATATAAAGAAATACATCGAAATTGGCAAAATTATATCCGCAAGTGATACTAATATAACGAAAATAAATGTGATATAAAAGTTGATAAATTTCCGAATCCATTTTGAAATCGGGAATAATTTTTACCACCACGCCGTTTGCCACGTAAATGATATGACATACGGTTAAGAGTATTTTACAAAATCGAATTCTGTTTCCTAATAGTTCATCCTCGGTTTTAAATAGTTGATCGTCCAAATTGTCTAAAACTTTTAATAATCTATGTTTCACGGCAAACCATATTATCACTTCGCTGACAAACGAAATTAAGCCGACAAACAAAAATACTGCGCTTTTTTCGTTTGAAGTATTGGGAAAGCCATTAAGAAGTTCGTTTGCAACTAATGCGGTCAATAAGATCGAGCTGAAGTTCGAAAGTAGTCCATAAAGCTTGTACAAAAACGACGAGTCGCGTATTGGCCAAACTCCGGTAATCAGACTCAAAATACGCAAAACTTTGTAAGACTCACTGATAGCGATTTCGGTCATCTGAAATATAAAGATGATTTTCTTACAAAAACTCGTACATACATTTTCAATTATTTATATAAAATTAGGTACACGTGGAAAACTGTATAACAAGGTTGGGTTTTAAGCATTTTTACGTGCTTACGTTTGAAATTGTATTCACTCAATGCTAGAAGTTCCCGTTTACTACGTGCTCGGTTTCCGGACATAACCAGCAAAAAGTTTAAGAACGTTGTTTTATTTGGTACACTTATTTTCCATAATGCGTAAATAATTTTTTTTCAGCTGCGTTTTTTCGTTCCCGGTTACAGCGGGCATCGGCTAAAACGAGCAAAAGGTGGCGGTCCCGTCAGTTTCGTTATAACCGAGTTCGACTGCGTTTCTAACAAACACTTTAGAATCGTTATTTCAATTAAGTAGAAATTGTTTCGTAACCATAACTTCTGTTAATTTTTACGATGCAGTTTCGACATTTTGCAAAAAAAACACGCAGTTTACCCGATAAAATTGACAGCACTCGGCAAATAACTTGTGATTTTAAAAAAGGCCACACTTACTTGGATTTATATTATTATTATCTCTTACAAACGCTATCTAATTGTAAGAAACAATATTTATGGGAACGACGAAACAAGTACTGCTAATAAATTGTAAAGTAGGAGTAATAATTTTCTGTCTTTATCAGTTTCTGACTGCACAATTTATAAATTATTTTTTAGGCACCATTTCTGAAACCCAAAATATTTTAAATTTTAATTTACACAGAAATGACTGGTTCAAGTAATGCCGATTAAAGCTTACACGACTAGAATTTTAATAAATAAGTATTATTAATCGCTACAGAAGGGTGGTGTGAGTAATCTCTTCCTGCAACCACGCATTAGTTAAAATTACAATAAAAAGTTTTCCACATGTCTAAATATATAGGTAGGTGGGTATCTACGTACCACCTTCATATCAATATTTATATATAAACTACTTACATTACCGAATGTTTGCAACAATGAACCGTAATTCGAAACCTTTGTGTCGCGCTGAAAGATATGAACGTAAAATCATAATTATATATCAAAATTTTACGTGAATAATTAATGAGCAAACAATTTAATAAGGGTATTGCATGTTATCTACTGTAATATATGATAATATGCGTTTAATGACTGTTTTAATTAATGAAATAATTATTGTTATTTAACTTTCGCTTATTTACCGTGTAATTAAATCCTAATTAATAGTATATCATTTACCGACTACTACAGATTTTTATAATACATGAACAACTGATCTATTATCTCCTTATAATAGCACAAAGTATCTATAAAACAAATTTATATAAAATCGAATTACCATAAAACTGAACGAATGAAAAATAATAAAATAAAAAATCATTAAAGCACTCGTTAAAGAATATTCAACTAGTTTTAATGTATGTATTTCCTAGATTTATATACTAATTATGTAAATTAATTGTAGACTTCCTCAAAGTGTGATATGTGTATTAACGAAACAAACTGAGGGTTCTCGAAACTCGGCCGACAATGAGGCGCATCGAAAGCCCGAATTTGTCAAATGTATATTGTCTTTTTAAATCGCATCCAGTCACGGCGAACTGCACCTGTATACTAATTAGGAATATCTAATCAGAATATCTAAATACCATACATTGCTCCAAGCAGGTTGAATATAGCAGGTTTAGTAAGTAATTAATTTTATAACCCGTCCAAGATTGATGATTCCTTCCACATTCGGCTATTATGCACTTTGATTAAACTCAACGGCTGAGCTTTGCATAACCGGCTTTCGGCGACGCGACAGATTTTGTAAATTCGACATTTGTATAAATCAATTACCGGAAAACATCCGAAAATGTTCCGTGCGTTCTAAAAAAAAATTAATTACCCATCGATAAAAAGATTCAAGTTCGTCGAAATCTGCTAACATACTTCATTCCAATTTATTAGACAATGTGAGTAGTTAATAAGAACAACATTAACTATAGATGATCGAGGTTAATGTAAATTCTTTTATTTCAGATTGAATCGTTAATAGGTATCTATCAAATATGTATTTGTTATACAATGTGGAAATGTCTTTAATTAAAATTTTAAATTAAGTATTTAATTGATTTTTAAAAGATAAATGATATTGGATGGGATCTTGTTTATAATTAAAATTAAATTATTAGGTATGTAAGTGCGTATTTTAGTTAATTTTTGGAAAATTATGATTATAGCCCATTCAAGCGGCCTGGAGATTCGCGTCATCAATAAAAATTTACCAGTGCTGTTACCTCGTACTTTGTATTTTACAGTTCTAATAAGTTGTAGTTTTTCTTTGTACCATCTAATATGTCTCCAGGTAAATCATCTATAGAATGTCACTTTCCAAATTTTAAGTTGAATTACAAATAGACAATTAGTAGGTAATTTTTTAGACGTGAATCGCCAGGCCGCTTGGATAAGGTATGGTACTTATATATTTTTTAAATTACTATAGACACATATTTTATATTTAGCGATCGCAATCATATAATAAATCACACAAATTACTTTTATAACAAATACCGTAAGTATTAGATGAATGATTATCATTAGTTTAGAACAAATGGGCGAACAATTGCATGCGATTGAAAGCCAACTCGCCCAATAACATAAAACATTAAAAATAATAAAAACAAGAGCATTAGTAGAATCCGAAATCAATATAAATATAAATATCATAATAAAGTAGACGAATAATTTTCCGCAGGATTTTGGTTCTCCGAGTGTTTGATCGAAATTAGGTCTATTTTACTAATATTTTTCGCGCTGCTTTCAAAAACGCAATGCGTTTTGGTCGTTATCGTGATGTCTATCTCACATGAAATATAGTATCATCTATCGGAGCTTTAATTTCTACCATTAGAATTTTATTTTTTACTTTTATCGTATGAGAAAGAATAACTTCTATACGAAAAAGAATTTTTAACACTAACATAACCTCATCAATTGAATGACTTCAAAAAACCGGCCGTCGGTCTAGGTCGTTTCAAAATATAGCCCTCGAAGGCAATAACAAAAAACAACAAACGCTTGCGTGAAACAGAGAGCATTATCAAGATATTACAGTATTATAATAGGCACGGCACGAGTCATACATGTTATTGTATACCTAAATAGAAACGTGCTTCGTATAAAATATCAACCCCTCGATACACTCGCTCTCTTTCACGCGTGCGTCCCGCGTGCTTACGTGCGTGCGTATGGTGCTTAAAAGAAAGAAAAATTCGAAAATTTCGAAAAATTTAAGGGTATATAGTACTGACCAAAAGGAACAAAAAGTCTTTTTTTTTTAAACACATTGTATAATAGGTATGATTTACTTAATTACAGAAAGAAATTTGTAAGTAATTTAATATTTACCTAATATCTGACTGAAAAAATGGAAACCTATTTTCGTTATTATTGAAAATAAATATATATTTTTTGTAAATACAGTGGAACCTCGATAAGTCGAATATCTTGATTACTTAAAATTAAGAAATAAAAAATGTACCAGAAAGTTAAAGGCCTACCAAGATAGGTACACAAAAAGTTACACATCGTAGCGATATATCAGCCAGATGCAATGAAGTTGATAAAATACATTAACAATTAGGATGTGTTTACACGAAACAAATTGTGGTCGCAAAGCGATAGAGAAATCCTAAACAAAAGCAATAGGTAGGTACCTATACCAAAAAATTCGGAAAATTCGAACATTAAAAGTGAACGAAACAAAGATGGATAATAAAATAACACTAATACATAATTATTAGTTAAGAAAATTTAACCAATTGTTTTTAAAAGCAATCCTCGCAACAATAAGAAACTCTATACAACATCTATAATAAATTTTCGCATTTGCAACGTTCGATGTACATCAAAAGCTGTGTAATAACTGAAAGTTGTAAGAATATATAAGCGATCGCTTCTAAACGATGTTATTAGTTGTGATGACATCGAAGAAATTAGTTCGATACTATATGCGTAGAATAATTTATAGTTTATTTCGCCTATAAATTAAAATGACTTATATCCTTTTAAATGAGAAATGCGTGAATATACAAGGGCGATAAATTAAGTTGTTTTCTGACTTTTTTTAATGGACTATCGATGTACGCCAGTTTTTATTGATCAAAACGTCTATTTCATTCCGAGAGACAATTTGTCTGTCAAAATAGGTACGTATAAAGTTGCTAATTTATAATAATTACTCTCTAGGGATATACTGCATTTTAATTGCGCTAGTTTTTAGAATTTTAAACGGGAAAATGTCAGTAACCTCAACGTATATATATATATATATATATAGTATGTATAAACACAGGTAAAACTGGTGCAGTTTTATCACAAAACAACAATCGACCATGATAAAAAGAAAGACTCGGAAATTGCCTTATGCTGGACGATTTTAACATCGATCACATAACTATACCGGGCGTTATCATCTTTTATTTATGCGATTCGATCAAAGCAACTCGCATTAATTATAATGACATCAACTAGTCGGTCTTTTGTTGACCGTGAATGATAACAACAGGTTGTTAGCTCTCCTCTCCTTATAAAAACGGTAGCTTCGTTTGTCATAATAGATCTATTCTACCTCCCGCTAACAGTTATCTTTGGACAAGTAAACCTATTTAATATTAATAAACGTATTAAAAAGGCGATTAATTTAGAACCTGTATTTCGAGAAAACGTCGATTTCCTTACGTAATAGTTTTGATAACTAAAATAATTAAAATCAACATGAAAGTGACCTACTTTAATTCAATGTAAATGTAACATTTGTTAGGAAATTTTCGAGATGTAATTGGATTTATTGATCAATCGCATGACAGTTCGGATTTATTCACTTCTTTTCCACCTATTATGTATTTAAAGAAATATTTTCCAGCTATTAAAGACTCCAGGAGCCATACGTATATTCATTAAAATGTTAATTAAAATACAACACCGTAACGAGAGTACGAATCGTCTGTGGCGAAGCGCCTGTAGCAACTGTCTAACTTGCCCCCCCCCCCCCCGCGACAGTCAAAATCAGCCACAAACCTAGTTGCGCCCGTGGCGGGTGTCCCTTTTGCCTCGCCCTCGTTACGGCGTTGTTAAAATACGAGACAATTTTAACATGCTTTAAAGCGCAGTTTTAAAGTGTTTGCGTTAATATTGTGTTTGTCGTGTGCGTTGAATGAAGAAATTTAGCGACCTATCTTGCTTGATGAAGGATAAATTGTAGAGTACGAAATTATTTCTTCGCCACTTCAAAATCGCCTCCTTTGCCCCCACCATCCGTTAAAAGGCAAATATTTCAAAAGGCTCTATCATACTTATCATTAAAGATAGAGCTCTCTTTTTAAAACCAACACATGGAAACTTTTATGTGAAATAAAAAAGTTTTTAACAATAATGACTGATTTTTCAATGTTAAGCGGGATGCTACGAAAAAAACGCACTTTAAAATTCAGCCCTCCGTAAACATTGGTAATTCTTTCTGAAACTAATAAGTGTACCGTCAGAATGCTTTGAATAAAATGTACTCGCCACACTTTAAGCTTTAATATGATATATATATATATATATATATATATATATATATATATATATATATTTATATAATTTGAATTATCTGAACCCTGTGAAAACCACCAAGAACTTGCGCGTATAACGCACAACGACACCGATCTCACAAGTGCTACTGAGTGGTCAACACAGCATAGTAGTAGTTGTAACAAATATTATTGGAATTACATGTTAATTAAGGATTTTTAATTCTGATATTACCTAATTATGTAGGTATTTACATGTAAATACCTTTCGTGCCACCATCTTTTATAAAAATTTTGGCAGCAATTAAACAAAAAACAAATACCAGTTTAAAATTATTTGAATAATCACTATTTACTGCCTCTATACCTCAGAATTATACATTTACTCTATTTTTAATTTAAAAACTATTCGTGTGCCCTTAAGCATTGAAAATTTCCCTATTACAAACCATAAACCAGATCGCATTTAATGTTTAATCGCATTTTTATTCGACCGATAAAATACAAAGCAACTAATAAAACATGTGCAACGCATACTTTCATAGCTTATCAGAGTGCTAACAAACAACTGAATGTTTTTAAAATAAAAACGGGATTTCCTAGTGTCCACGAATAAACTCGAATACATTTATGTATAGAATTCTGGAAAAACGGCTTCAGATCTTTCGCGTCAGTGGTACAAAACGGTGGTGTTTGTTTTCGTAGTTAGAATTTTAAATTACGGCGTCGTATTGTGCGTGTGAGTGCGCGGGTGTTGTGTGTGTGTAGTGATCTCTAAAAGGATTACAAACAAAAAGGATTAATACGACGAGGAAAGGTAGGATCTTTCTTGGTCGACTAATTTTCCATGTATTTATAAAGTGTAAATACATGGACCTTTAAGCTCTATCAAATTCTGTGAAAATCGAGCTTGGTTAGACTCTTGGATAGGGACTCGGTTAAGGTCTTGGTTAGGGCTCCCCTCAAACATTCGACTGTCCAATTTCGCGAAAGAAATTTTATCTTACGCGCGTTTTCGCAATCACAGTGGTTGGTGAAGTACAGTGAAATATGAAGTCTAGGTGTAGGTACGTAATAATGTAAGTTCGCAGTCAACGGAAGAATCTACCCTGGAAATTGACGATAGAGGGAAAACGATGACGAGAAAAAGTTAAGAAATGCAAAGAAAAATTTAGAAGTTTCTAATTTTTTTTTTATAGTCTGTTACAGACAAGTGGCAGGCGCAGCGGTAGCAGTGTTAGTGTGCATTTTATGTAACTATTAGTAAAACAAACTCTATTTCAGGATTTTAATTTTTTGATTTTTTTTAATTTCTCTTATTTTGAAAGATTTTACCTTTTCAATGCATTCATTTACGAGTAAAAAACGAAATTCAAATTTTTGATTGCTGCAACAATTTTTAAACAATTTACGCTGACAACGAGACAACATTTTTATTTTGCTACCTCTTTACTGGAAAAAAAATCTAATAATTCAAGTTTTTTCGTGGCATTGTTTTAATTCTCGACCTTGGATTATTTACTGTGAATTGTGCGTAGTAAAACCCGCGTAAGAAAGTTTGAAGATGCGGTAGGGCTATAGCTGAAATCTCGTCCTTACGTAGACAACGCACTTGGGGGAGTACCTCGAAAATGGTGTGGAAAACTCGCCAACAATTTAAAATATAGTTATTGTAGCCTGTCTAATGACGGGACTCGGACGTGCCGTTTTCGATTTTCTCCGATCTCGACTCCTAAATCACAAAAATATAGGTTGTTCATTTTGGGTCGGTCATATACCCGTATATAGATATCATATTAAAGCTGAAAGCGTGGGGGACAAATTTTATTTGTAGAATTTTGGCCGTAACTTATTAGTTTCAAAAAGAATTACCAGTGTTTATGGAGTGTTGATATTTATACTTTCGTATTTGACACAAGAAACCAATACAGAATTACTTCTTGATAATTCTAAACTAAAATAATTTGTTAAAAAATTAAGTTTAATTATAAAGAATAATTTTAAAGTGAAAAAACGTCAGAATTCATTTGCAGCGATCATTATTTCACAATAATATCGAGCGTCTGCGGGGCGCTTAAAAAGCTGGCAATAAACGTTGGTAAGTCAGTCAGTCAGTCACCTTACCTTTTGATATACATAGATTTTCTAAACGGATTATAATTTTCGAGTTATACTACCTATTATTTTTAGGGAATTAAAAACACTGCTTAATCGGGTTGTTTAAAAATTGTTATTGCAAGTGTCGATTTTATACTAACAATAAGTACTTAATATGATAATAATGTAATAAATAACAAAATTATGAAATTACGTAGTAGCTATAAATTAGTTTTTAACGAGAAAATCTTAACACGTTGAAAAAGTATAGGTATATGACGTGTTGAAAACTATTTTCGTTGGGAGTTCGCTTTTGCAACAAATAGATATCTGTAAGTGTCGTATAAATGCTACGTAGTCAAAACATACAAATTATAATTTAATTTCTATCCAATTTAGATTTTCGTACTATTAATAACGTTTGGATCGCAACTGGTACTTTAATCAAATGTAATAAATAGCAGGTATTGAAGTAATAACGGCGCATCGAGACAGTGGAATAAGCGCTTCAAAAATAAACAGCTACTTAAGTCGCCCACAATAGATAATTAGATGACAGTGATCAAGTAGTCGGCTTTTAATGGCTTGCCGTCGCGACGCATCTCGTACATACAGTTATTGTGTATCTATCTACAAAGGTAAAGTCGCTTGAACTTTCCTCAAATACCCGATATGCCCGTGCTACTTTTATTGTCAGCAGATTTATAGAGCTTATTTTATGCGCAAGAAAATCCATTCCAACAAAAACTACTTATAATTGAGTGGCCGCGTAACAAAAAACGACATCAAGCATTTAACCAAATCTGTTTTATACATTATGCATTCGCGGGGCTTCAGACGCATTCCCCGACACGCGAAAAATGGAAAACACAGTTTTATTTTGAAATGCCGATGCCGCGCCTCCAGTTTATTATATACGCTTTTATTAGATGTTAAGACCCTTTCTAGTTTGGCTGACAATACGATAATATTATTATTAACTTTAATTATCAATTTAACAAATTAAAACGTTACATTCTTTAAATGCCGACATTTGGATTTTTATAAATTAAACTTACTTATAAACGCGATATAAACTTTAAATAAATATAAAAGTTGAAAATGTAATCTAAAATTAGACGTCTACCGATAGGTATACCTACCTACACCTTGTTCGACGTGTTTACAAGTTATATATCAAATCAAGCGTCACGACGCCGATGCCGACGGCGATTTATTTAAATAATTCCCGAATTTTAAATCGACCATAGAAGTTTTAAATAAACTGTAAATTCCTTTGTTCAATAAATGTTTAAAAAACAAGGGGTTTGGGGATGAAATAATGATACTCGACCGATTCACATTACACCGATAAAATAAAAGCAAAAACCACAGCTTTTATTTTATTTCTATGCTCCTGACTTAACACAATTTCACAGTATAGAAAACATCAATTATGTTTCCTTTATAATAATGTAACAATTACTCAATGTAATAACGTTAACTAGTTAACTCTCTTCTATTAAAGACCTATGTAGATATATTACATTGAGCGAGTTAAATAGCAGCGAGTAAATTCGTAGGCAAGTGGCGAGTAAACTCGCGCAACGTAATTGAAGTTTTGGAAATAATTGTTTTCGACTAGAAATTAAAATGTTCAATTTAATTTCTCGATAGGATAGAATAGTATATTATTCAACGAGCGCATAATGATGGTTTTTCGTTTATAATGATCGACAATTATACGCGAGTAGAAGACTAGGCTTTCTCTACGACTATTAAAAATACAGGATAACTAAAAATTCATTCAGAAACTTGCGTTCATTGGAAAATGACCGAACCGAATCGGTTCAAAATTTTCAATCGGGTTTTCTAATAGTTCAAAGTTACATAAAGGTTAATTTTTGTAATTATAAAAATACATGCCGAGTTAAAAATGCAACCCCAAATACGATTAACAGATTTCAAACATAGGCGCTTAAAAATAACCGTTTCGATTGGAGTTCGTACGGTCGGCTTACCGTTGCACCAATGAAATGTATGAAAGTTACGCTAGCGCCACTAGCGGTAGGATTTGTCAAGTTTAACTGAACTACACCCTCGATAATTTATTTTGACATTCGTGTCAGACGCTATACGTATTTCATAGCACACTCAAAGTATGTAAGTTTACGGATTGCGATTGGACATTCAGGTGACGTGTTAATCAGCGATTGGTGAATTTCGTTATTACACTAGTGGAATAATTCAACTGAAAATACAATAGAAATAATAAATAGTCGTGGGAAAAACAAATTTGTAAATACGTAGGTAATATAAAATAAGATTAGTCACTTTTAATTTGTACAAATAAATTCGTTTTTAGGATTGCCTGACGTTTCTATTACTTACTTAAATATAACCGCGATTATTCACATTAAAATACTCCGATGAAATGACAAATCCCCTACTTCAGTATCAATAAAACATCAAGAGTATAAAAGCTCTCAGATGTAAACCCGACGAAGACGTCGGCATAAGTTGGTATGCTCGAATTAAAAATCAAATCATTATGTTAGCTCTAAGGTGCTCAGCGGGGGATTACCTTAATAACACTATAAAAATGTTAACTCGGACATAAAATTAAATATATAAACAGTGCCTACGTTTTGATGCAGCACTAACTAATGTATACAGGTGCATTTTGGAAGGTTTTCGTATTTTTCGCCATGTAGACGTATCCGAAGTTGACAGTCTGTTTAATTGGTAATTAAGCGGTGTATGGGGCAGATGCTCGTGTGCACCTCGGGGCACCTGAGGGGCGGATCAGCTTGCGCCCCCGGCAGGTGCCCGCGAACGGGATCTTAAATTTTGACGTTTTAAGTCTCGCGCACGACCTCCGGTTAATAATTCAGTTTTGAAAGCCGCTTCCACGCAATAATAATCACGAAAACTTGTTTATTATTCTTTACGAAATTACGTTTCGCAATTTTATTCATGAAAGTACGGCCCATCTATTGTAATTTGTCTGAAAACTTGAAATGCCTCATTTCGAAAACACCACTTATTGTTAATGTAACGTGCCGCTGTCAGGTTGCGTGAGTTTATGTACTGTCACATTAGCACAAAAATTCTAGAAGCCCGTCAGTCCCAAGAAGTACATAATATCATTTCACGTCACTTCGCGCTATAGTTTACCGCAAACCGCACATAATCATAGAGAGGGTACGATATCTTCTATGGAAGAACTGGATGGGTGCGAGGTATTTTAAACACCCGATAGTTTGTAGACACCTGTATTTTTTTAATATTATTTTTTATAGCGAAGTAAAATATCGCATAAAGAATGCGATAGGGTTTGTAACGTTATGAATAGATGTCATTTAACGAAAAAATGTTCGAACGTAAATTATTCAGCAAAGAAAAAAGGAAGCGTTACACAGAGAAGGATGAAAGAAGGTTAAATCATGGGAGGTCCACATAAAATAAAAAATATTAATAACTAGATGAGCGGATTTCATGCTGGGTCGGGATCTGAAACCTCAAATTTTCCCAAACATTTATTTGTTGTAATATAAGTAAAAATGTTCAATACGTTTATTACTGAATTGATAGATGGCACTATAGAAGCTCGAGAAAATCCACGAATAATAATACATCATCGTATAAATTACTCTCTTGTTAAATTTTGAACCCCTTCGTGTTTAAATATATGCATTTTAAACTGATTTTTATGTGAAACTTGTATTGATTTATTCGTTGTTTTTCAACTTGTCATTGTTTATAAAGTCTAATGTGTTTACGTATAAAAACAAATACATAAATGTACTGAAATATTAATGACGCATGTTTAAAAATTCAATCTTATACAAATACAGTGTGTCCATGGATGGACCTAACTATATATACTTGTAAACGTTTTCATTTTTCGTTTTTATAGAAAAAGTTATTCTTTATAAAGAGTTTTGCTTAGTTTGAAAAGTCCTTCGCCCATAGTCGGAATGTCGATATAACATATAGGGATGTTTAGAAATAATGAAACATTCAATTGGCCAAGAGTAAAGTAATTCCAATTATTTGAGTGAAATAGAAAAATGTTACAGAAAAGAATTGCCCCTATTGTCAAACTTTGACTCAAAGTCCATATACTTTTGTTTTAAAGGTAACGTTCGAGCGAGAGACTGGCTAGATAGAAGTTTTTCTAATAAATGGATTGGACGGTTCGGTCTTATAACATGGCCTGCACGCTCAACCGACAATACCCCACCTGACTTTTATTTATGGGGATACTTAAAACAAAAGGTTCGATTAAAGGTTTAATTATTTACAACAATATTCGACGTACAGAACAAGAGTAGGCGGTTGTGACAAAAATCTGCACGAGCGGAATGCGAGTAAAGTTGACATTACCATGACGACTGTCGTTCGTTGTTGCATATCTTTCATCATCGATATAAAAATATGTCAATAAAAGTTTACAGATTAAATATCTACTACCTATGTTCAAATGCCTTATCCAAAATTAATGGAATAAAGGAAGACAATTTTATTTTAAATCGTAAATATTTGTTGTCAGGTCGGTTTGCGTGATATACCGCGATCTAATTTCGGATGGATTTTTCTGGAAATCCAAGAATTCGGATAATTAAAAGTGCGCTATTTGAATTATTTTCTTTTAGGAAGTCGATTTTCATTCAACTCCGGTGCGTTATCTACCCATCTTCACAATATATTTATATTAGTACCAAATGAATCAACGTTAATTACTACGCAAATAGTTTAAGTGTGCCGTTTGCTTATTCATATAGCACCACCGGCATTCGCGGTTTCGTCGTTCGTTTTGCACTAAACGATACTTTTAAGTCTTCGTTAAATTTATTGCGCTTCTTAGATTTATTTTTATCTTGACAGATTAATAGTTAACAGTCGAAATTTGCGATTCGATCGCAATTATTTCTGATTCATTCAGTAACGTCTGCAATAATAATTGTAACCGGTTAAGTTAATACCCGGCTTTAACGAAATAATTACGTAGAACATAAACGTAGTAGTGTAAGTGGGTGGCTTTCTCGTAACTAAATATTTCGAGGGCATATTTTTACATAAAGAAGTGATGCACTTTTCGAACCGAGACTACCTAATCACAAGTCGATCATCTTATTATAATAATACCTTTACTCGTTTTAGCTTCAAGCAACTGTACGTAGGCTTGTGTGCTCGCTCGGTGGACGTTTTATTTTTCGAGTAGGTACCTAACTATCACGCTCCGAATTTGCGAGATTCACAATTTTCGTATGCCATGTTACCTATTTGCATATAAATTTATGACCCGAATTTTAAATTTTTACACCGTTCAATTATTTATAGATTAATTCGCGTTTACGATGAATTTGCAATTTGCGTGATTTAAGTTAAAAGAGAAATAGGTTCCAGTTGAGCGCAACTCAAATTCGTTTAATTTCAATTTCATCTTGTTAGGTTTTTTTTTTTAATAAATAAGTGTATTTTTTAAATGCCTACAATAGTTTTTCAATAGAAATAAAAAATATGTATTGAAGTATGGGAAGTGTCAAAATCGAGATACAGTAGAGCGTCGATTATCCGAACTAATTGGGGGATATGGGTGTTCGGAAAACCGATTTATTCGGATAATCGAACTGTATATTTTTATTTACCAATTTACCAATAAAAACCATATTTACAATAATATGAATCTCTTTTATTACAATGGCAAGTAGAAATCAAAGTTACACAGACAGCTTAGTAAATAAAATACGTAATACATATGCATTCTGCATGTACGTACAGAATTAACGAAAAAGGAACGCCCAGTATAAGCGTCGGCAACTCGACACATGTGCGGGGGGGGGCAAGGCCGTAGCGAGCGGGGAAAGCGGCACGTGCGAGTGAGGACTAGCAGTTCGGTTAAGCGGTCGTTCGGTTGACCGACGTTCGGATAATCGACGCTCTGCTGTACATATGTACAGCAGAGGGCATGTACAGCATGTATAATAGGTGTATAAGAAATAGCTAAAAGAAATATATATTTCTTTTAGCTATTTCTTATACACCTATTATAGAAATAAAAAGTTCTGGCGGCTGAGTTTGAAAATTTATATCTTAAAAACGGCGGGGGCCATATTGTATAAAATTTTTACTGGGTATTCATTCACTATTTGAGATTGCTCAGTGAAAATCTCAGTTTTGTACGTAAAGTCGTTTTGGAGATTTTCTAAGGTATTTCACGAGAACTATCAAGTTTTGGTCGTTTGTTTCTGTATCGGCAACTTTAAGACGTCGTAACTAAAGTATTTTTGCGCCAAATTATATGAAATTTGGAAATAAAGCACCTCAAATCTGTTATAATTAAATGTATATATTGAATTTTAATTTCCATAATTAAAGCGATTTTGGGAATAATAAAAGTCAAATCATCGCAATTACCGACGTCTGATACCAAATGTTACATGATACAAAAATTACATTTTGGAACAACAACTGTATAATTACTTTATTTAAATAATAATTCGTTACGCTTTTATAATAAATAATAATTATAATGTGTTGTTGTTAAAACGAAACGCAGTATTAGATCGACCGGTAACCTTCGTCATTCTAGATAGTAAGCGGTTAATATGTGAATTTCTAAATATAATCATAAACATATTTCCAATGAATAAGCAGTGTTTACACCAAAACATAAGTCGTATATGTCTTTCATACGTTTCGCGAATACGTCTTTTAAACATACTATGAAAAAAAAACAATTAATTACATCATTTCTATTATTTTCTTTACATTATTCATAACACCTCTTTGTACTAATGGTAGGCGCGATACAGCACAACACCACACTCTTCGCACCCCGAATACGCAGGCGTCGGACTTTGTTTACTAATATGTTATAATTTCTAGAGCCTTTAAACATTAATATTTTTATTAATTGTTTGACTTGGTAATTTACCTTCTTTATCCATCCACTAATTATTTTAATACCTCGTCAAATGAGCGAATTGGAGTGGTAAGAGACTTTTTATTAATTAAACAATTTTACGAAAATTGCACTAAACTATTATGTAAGGTTCTGTCTCTCGTATACATAAATATCGTTGTTTTCCATTTAATAATTTTTGAATAAGCGAGTTATGAATACATGCGTTTGTAAATATTGCGTTTTTTTAAACATACATTGCTGTAGTAACTTAACGCCTTTTTGGAAAATTATGAAATTACGCACAATTATGTAGGAATAAAGTATTTTTAGTATGCGGTTTGTTCGAGTGAAATCCGTTAGGTACTTTTTAAGATATAAGTTTTCAAACTCAGTCGCCAGTACTTTTTATTTCTATAATAGGCACCTACGCAAATCAAGCTCGTTAATTTTTATACCTTCTATGTTACGTTTTAAATAGTAACACCGGTAATATTTTGCAATTATGTAAACACAACTCAAAAGTAAGTGGGTAATAACATCGTTACAAGAAAAATATGTAAGTATGTACTATGTATATTTAAATAATGCACGGTGCGTCCTTTAAGTAATGTAACTGTTATTTTCCAAGTACCTCGTAGAAATCAGAAAAGTATTGTACTGTTGTAACCGCTAAAGTGTATTATTTTTAAGGTTTACATGTTCGTCACGCTCACCACACACAGCTTATCGCAGCTGATGTAAGTATATTAGTAATATTTATTTTGTGTATCAAAATGTTCGACATGAAGCAACGTTCTGTGATTAAATGTTATGTAAATATACAAAGACCTGAAAAAATATGTAGGCACATACAATATTAACTACCTAAATTGTGAACAAGTTTCCCGATAGTTTACACAGATGATCCTTACCCAATCTGTCTACTTTTTCGGTAAAATAAAAATGTTTTCGATATGTGCGAGTATAAAAGAACTCTTTGGCGAATGAGCGAGTATAAAAAGAGTAGCACATCAGATTTGCGGTAATTGATACAGTAGAGCGTCTATTATCCGAACGACCGCTTAACCCTACTGCGAGTCCTCACTCGCACGTGCCGCTTTCCCCGCTCGCTACGGCCTTGCCCCCCCCCCTCCCTCGTACATGTGTCGAGTTGCCGACGCTTATACTAGGCGTTCCTTTTTCGTTAATTCTATACGTGCATGCAGAATGCATACGTATTACGTATTTTGTTTACTAGGCTGTCTGTGCAACTTTGATTTCTACTTGCAATTGCAATAAAAGAGATTCATATTATTGTAAATATGGTTTTTATTGGTAAATTTGTAAATAAAAATATACAGTACGATTATCCGAAAAAATCGATTTTCCGAACACCCATGTCCCTCAATTAGTTCGGATAATCGACGCTCTACTGTACTTAAGTAGTTAGTTTTTTATCAGTTTATTTCTGAAATAAAACAACAAGTTTTGGAATAGCGCGAAAAAGGATTTCCTTGACTGTAATGGCGAGCTACCTTTGCTTGCATAAGTAGATAAAAAAATTAAAAAAAGATGTTAAATACAAAAAGGTGGTAAAATATCGTATTATTGTATACCTAACATTAATAATAGTAGAGGAAAAGTTAAAATCTTCGAAGATAGTAGATAATAAGCTACCAGATACAAGGTACACTAAAGCTGTTGCAATAAATCTAGATTACATAAGTTGGGTATGAAAACACCTTAAAAATCCTGAAACAATAAATAAAACCCTCGATTCGTTTGTTGCTTTTTTGAAATTTTTAATCGATGGGCCTATTTCATTTTTATCACTTTTATTTTACGTCTGTCATTGACACGTTACCACGGATTAAAAAAAAATAAAATTAGAAATATATAGATATACTTTCGTTGTCTGTTTACCTCAAGTAGGTAACTTTGATTTACTCAAAAACCAAGTAACATGCATACCTCTATCATCTAGAAATCGAAAGCTGCATAGTTTATAATCGGAATTCCCTATAGTTTCCCAATCATTTAAATATAACATACAGTCGGTAGGCGTGGTTTTAGATAACAATAACGGGAGCGGCGATTGTATTCAGGGGGGCGCGTGTCAACGACAGCTGCGTATCCTACGCCACCCCCACGCACACGAAGACACTTTTACGACTTTTACTTTAAACAAACAGGTTTTGTTTATTGCTCCTAATGGATATCTGTCAATGCGTACGAATAAAAAACGTAGGTATAATTTACTATATGGGTCGTCCTACACTAGTTTTTGCGCTTCTTTTATTAATTTGAAAAAATAAAACGACAGTCAGATTTCCCAAATCTTGGTCGAAGCGCCCTGTATATCTCGCGTGATTTATTTTTCAACAAGATAAATGTAGTGTTACAAGAGTGTATATATTTTTAAAATGATTTTTGGCTCACTTCTTGATTGTAGAGTGTTCCGACAGAGTGAATTACAAAATGAAAATGTCTGATAAGAGTTATGGGGAGCATGTGTAGTGTTTAGAGCGGGACATCAAAGAAGGTCGTGGTTCATAAGCGTATTTACGTCCTCCCGTGAGGTCGGTGTAATTTTTCTCGATAATTAAATAGCTCTAACCAAATACAACAAATTTAATTGCTACTTTACACCGTAATAAATACAACTAAATAGCGGCAATTAGAATAATTTATAAGCGTAAAAGTGATTCGGTCCGTAAGTTTGGTATTTAACGTCGCATTTAGTGTTTTTGTTTTTAAATTATTGGAAAGACCGTGGTTTGCGTTTTAATAAAATGCCAATTTATGATTACATATTTATGAGGTAGGTGCTGCGCATAATATAATAAAATAAAAGAATATGAAATACATTATTATGAGCGCTAACCTACTAATGGTTAGCAAGGCAAATGCAGAGGTGTACGTGTTAACTAAATTAATAAATGCTCAGTCTTTATTGTGTAACTTTAATAGTTTTTATCAGGATCGTATCTCAAGTAGAAGGGACACGTGTAGCAATTATAGTCGGCGTTGTACTATAGATAGGGGAGACTGACGGGGTTAAATAGACCTAGTTTTTTTTTAACTTGCTTTAAAAAATTCGAACGTCGATGGAATTTCGTAAATCTTTGTTGACACGCTAAGTTATTAGCACTGTCCAAACCTATATGATGTTCACGTCATCAATACAAGGTTACTAGATGATGACGTTTCACACAGTGTTGTCACTTGACAGTTTTAATAAATTGTAGTCTTTCTTTATACCATCTAATATGTGCTCAAGTAAATCATCTATAGAATATGTCGCTCTTCAAACTTTAAACCGAATTACAAATAAACAATCTAGTAACTTTTTGTTGATGACGTGAACATTATATAGGTCTGGATAAGCTATACCATTCATATTTTTCGGCCGATAGTCTGACTAAAATGGATAATAATAAACTATTTTAAGAAAACTGAGCTTAACCCAACAACTGGAGTTAACTGAATTGACTGTGGGAATCTATAAGGAAAAAATTACAAAAGACTGTATTAATATTTATTATAATAAACTGTAAAGCAATAAAAGACATTATCAAAGACGATTATAAATTAATATAAGTGAGTGTCCTTGAACACTGTAAATAATTACACTTATAGTAGGTAAATCAAATTATGTGTCAACACTTATCTCAAGAACTACAGATAAACGGAGGAAACTTGATGGATTATGGGAATAGTATAGAGCAGAATGGACTAACAGTGTGGGAGGGGGGAAAGTGATAAGAGAGATATGTGGGTGGGCATAAAAGTAAACTGATAGTGGGAAAGAAGATACAATCAGGCGCTGAAAACCTTGTAGGTACAGTGAACCTGACATAATAGCAGTGGTGAAAGCACAAAGACTGAGATGTCTGCGACACATGTATAGAATGAAACAAGGGCAAAAATGGTCCTGCTCCAACTAGAAATCACCAACTGGAAAGACAACGCAAAAAATTAAAACAACTGGAGGTCAATGATTAATCAATGTTAATGGACCTTTTAGGCATTGAACAATTAATTTGAAACGACAATCACGGAAACAAAACATTCACCGCATTGCTAAAAATAATAACATCCTCAATTGAACCGGTGTAATTGCAAAACGGGAAATATCAAGCGCACTCAATATATACAGATAATCTTAAAGGTTCAGTTTCAAAATTCAACTCCAAAATTCCCATCTCCCAACACAATAACCCCATCTCAACGCAAAATCTCAATTGACGATATTACTGCCGCTTGTGGAAGACGAGTAGATATGTTTTTGAAATTGTTTGATTATGAGATGACGATAAAGTTTCGTTTATGAATTTGGTTCAAATTAGGTACGATCCCGATGTTTTGAAAAGAATTATTAGGTATATTTTTTAAAATGTCTCTTTGTTTTATCATTTTTTATTTATTTATTAGTACAGCCGAAAATGAACTAAGCAATGAGTTATTTTTAGTAGAATTTCAACACGTATAGGAATTGTCGTACTTCCCTCGTTAAGGGGATAGTAGGTGCTCGAAAATGAATACTTATATATCGTTTTTTTATCGTTGGTAACAACTTTGAAAAGTTTCTTGACGTTGTAAATAATGTATTTTTTATAATTATTTGATATTGTGTAATAAAAATTTATTGATCTTGTACGACAACAAAGATAAGTTTTTAGATATTTCCGCAAAATCTACGGGGAATTTCTAACATATTTTTACATTTATGGAATCTGCATTGGTTTGTCTAGGTGATAATATCGATAAAATTTGAAACTTCTCTTTAGTAATCTCACAATTTTAATTTTTATAGACCTTTTATGATCACACGTCATAAGTAACTATAAAACATCTATAAAAATTGAAATTGTGAGATTACTAAAGGGAAGTTTCAATTTTTATCGATATTATCATCTAGATAAACCAATGCAGATTCCATAAATGTAAAAATATGTTATAAATTCCCCATAGATTTTGCGAAAATATCTAAAAACTTATCTTTGTTATCGTACAAGATCAATAAACTTTTATTACAGAATATCAAATAATTATAAAAAATACATCATTTACAACGTCAAGAAACTTTTCAAAGTTGTTACCAACGATAAAAACACGATATATAAGTATTCATTTTCGAGCATCTACTGTCCCCTTAAATCACTTTATTATTATGAACCTGTGTCCGACAAACTTATTCCGAACGAATTTCACGGTCTCGACGTAATCCGTATCTAGATACACGTCGAAAGCAGCTCTAGACAAATTTCACACAACATCGCGACATAAATTAACCACCCACCGCCACCGTTAAACGAAAAAAAGTTGTATTCGATTCAAGCGCCTAATTTGAAACAAAATAAAATATTCGTCCATATAATTCGACGTTTGTAAAGATGAAAATAAAAAAAAACTTGTACGTCTGTTAACGACCACATTAATCGACCTACCGGAATCAGTCCGACTTAATCCAACTCTGGTTCTCACAAACATTTTCTAGAACAAAATATATTTAGTAGGTTCGAAGAAGTGTAGGTTGAGCGCAAAATAATATATAACGTACATGTTTAACAAGACTGACAACAACCTAAGCAGAATGCTTGTTACTTAACCTCTTTCTACAAACACAAGGTACATGTAAACCTGCAAATCAGATTTTATGAGTCTGTCGAGGACATACAGAATAAATATGTAACTTGCAGTAGAACATATGTCACTTTGTGTTTGTTATGAGCTTGTTTGTTATATTTCTACCGGTATTAACTTGTACTGCACGGAAATTGCCCAAAAACGATTTATCCGCTAATTGCGACCTCAGATTTTTACCGTATCTTTAAGAAATTCAAGAATAATGACAGATGGTAGACGACAGGTAAAGCAATGAACATTTCAAAGTAGGATAGATCGGGCGTAGCGACAAAACGGATACAACTTAAACAATACAATATGGACATAACTGCAATACGGGAAATAGGCAAGATTATCAGATATTGAAAACATGGAAATACGTAGATAAGTCAATGATATTTTATGATAGTAACTAGAATGGTAAAAGGGTTCGGTGTAAAGGAATATGTATAGTCACATTTTGAAAAGTGAGAGGCGATTTTACTTATGTAGGTATTTGAATCTATAAGTATTCTATACAATACATTTTAAACCCGTATTTAAATATTCTAATCATTAAAAAAAATTGTTTAGATCGTCTGAAAATACGTTCATTCTGTTTTCTATTAATTGCAAATTGTTTCATAATATATGGTGACTGTTAATTGTTCGAAGTTTGTATTTATTAGCTATCTGGGTGCCATAAGTTTTAATTAAAAATTGTTTCATATATAAAAGTATATGTTAAAAATAAATGTTTAAAAGGAAGAACTCGAAAAAAAAATTAAATACTTAACAGTTGATTAAGTTGTCATTGTCATAGTAACCATTTTAATGAATCGAGGTCGGGTTGCGCGAAACTATTATTATAATATAATTTAACACGCGATTAGTTAATCTACAATTGAACCATTAATAATGATTTTCTATTGGTTGAACTTTGGTTACCATAACAATAATGACTTGATTTAGATTTGACAGTATTGAATCGTTTATTTCTAGCTGTATTATTTTCACATTACTATTATAGAAATAAAATGTTCCGGCGACTGAGTTTAAAAGCTTACATCTCAAAAAGTACATAACGGACTTCATTCGAACAAATTGCACGCTAAAGATACTTTATTCCTACACAAGCATGCGTAATTTCATAATTTTCCAAAAAGGCTTTAAGTTACTACAGCAATATATGTTTTAAAAATCGTGATTTTTAGAAACTTTTGACGGATTCATAACTCGATTATTCAAAAACTATTAAATGGAAAGCAACTATTATATTATATGAAAAGCAGAACATCATCTGATAGTTTAGTGCAATTTTCGTAAAATTTTGTTGATTAATAAAAAAGTTAGACTAAAAGTCGACTGCCCCCAAATCGATCGTTTGAAGAGCTATTGAAAAAATTCTCGCGCACAAAGTAGGTAAATTACCAAGTAAAACACCAAGTAAACACATAAAAAATATTAACGTTTAAAGGCTCTAGAAATTATAACATATTGCTAAACAAAGTCCAACGCCTACGTATTCGGATTCGAAGAGTGTGATGTAGTGCTATATCGCGCCTACCATTGCTATAAAGCAGTATTAAATAATGCGAATTATGTAATTAATTCTTTCTTTTCCATCATATGCTTAAAAGGCTTTAAATACTTTAGTTGCGACGTCTTAAAGTTGCCAATACAATCTGCAGCAAAATTCGACGGTTTTCGTGAAATACCTTAGAAAATCTTCATAGCGACTTTACGTATAAAACTGAATTTTTCACTGTAAATAGTTGTAAATTGTTGTAAATAGTGGATGGATACCCAATAAAAATTTTACGTAATTTAGCCCCATCCTTCAAGGATTCCTTTCAAACTCAGCCTCGTATTAGGTCTGTAGTGGACAGAAATGGGTAAAAAAATTCAAATACATACACACCTATTATTTCATAAAAATTCATTTTACTTCTAATTATATATGTATTTACTCAATACATGATTAAATTTTAATCCTCGTTTGTTCTTATAATATTTATGTACATAATTTAAGAATATATTTATGTAGATTTCAATCATACATTTTTGGCACTTAACTAGATATAAAAACAGTTGGGATATTATTATTATTCTGACAACTCTTGTTTTTTTGGGCGCTGAAACCACTTAATAAATTAGAAAAACAAGGAAGAGACGCAAAAAGTATTTCATTTATTCTCCATAATGTTGAGTTTCGTATATAAAAGTCCATTAATGCAATAATTGAAATGTTGTAAGAAAACCGCAATCAAATAATTAAAAAAAAATTAATTATAATGTGTAGGTATTTTTAAAAGATGTAGAATTATGTGTTTTTGCATTTCGATTTAAAACCTCTTTGTAAGGGGTAACGCCATTGTGTAAGAGTGTAAACACACAACCCTTATGTCGCGCATTAAAGCGAATAATTAACGTATTAAAAAGCGTGTTGAACAAATCCGTTAATGCGGTTTTATGATTTCCAGTTGTGAAGGGGTTTTTAAGAAAAATACAAAAACACCTAAACTGCTGTACAACATAGTTATACTGTTTTCGAAGAATAATGACAATTTTGTAAATTTTACGGGTACCTATGTCTTTTTTTTAATTGTATGAGGGTGGTTTATTCTCATAAATTTGATTGGAAACCGCTGCCAAAACATTCTTCTTATTACTCATCCAAAGAACTGATTTAACATTAAAGTCATTTAAATCTAACAGCAGCATCTATACGAGATTGCAAAATTATACGGTTACACGCGCCACTTTGGTGGGTGATTTCACACACCAAATCCGTTTTATCGCCGGTAAAAAAATTTCTATTTTTAAAACCTCGTTCACATCCACGTAAGTTGCGTCTCTTAAGTGAATGTGAACGAGGTTTTCGTTTTTGTCCCTGTGTAATATATTCAAAATTCATCAAAATCGTACTCGTAGTTTAATAAGTTCACATGACCCCCCCCCCCCGCTACATCTTACACTGAACGATGGATTTTTTTTGTTTTTAATAGTTTATTATCTTGAAAAGTTTCATTAAAATCCGCGAGGGTGATGTTCTATCTGAGCTGAGAAAACTCCCCCCCCCCCCCGTTTGGAATTATGACCGATTTTCTGTTGTTTTGGTTAATTTAATTAATTTTTTGCAGATTTTAACATATAGGTAATTTTGATTTCTAATACTAAGTCAAGATTAGAAGATATGAAACTAAACTATATTTCAACCTTTAACTTTTTTTGCATTTTAATTGAAAACTTGACTTTACCTAAAAATTTAACCTTTGAAATTGTGAATCCAAGTAAACATTAAATGCAATTATCGTCTGTGCAACAACGAACAAATAGGTAGTTTTAATAAAAAAATGATAAATAATAACGGTAGGTACTGAAAATTTGAAAATTCAACCGAACACATAAATTTTCATGGAAATCTAGTTTGATTTCCAATGTAGTCGCACGTGATTGACTGTTAATTTATTTGAATGTTTTTATCGGTTGATTAAAATACACGCGAGGCGTGATTGAAAACATCAATTTATTGTTTTTCTAATAAACATTTGAGTATTGGTTGTACGCCATCTACACGTATCTTTTACGATTAAAAACATGCACATTAAAATAATTTACATTTTGAGGTTAGAAAGTAAACATTATTTTGAATAATCAAACAATGGAAAGTAGAATAACTAAATATGTTCTAAATATTTATTTGTTTAAGCAGAAACATGATATTTATGCAAATATTTCATATTTAATTTATATTTAACCATGCGATCATAAACATTAATGACGTTATTACACGTTACCTGCTTGATTGTTTAACGAACAATAACCAATTATGAAGCATGTTTTTAAATATTAATATCAAATACTTCAAGTATATTATACACTTATACTTAAATATAATACTATATCACGAAAAAATTGTTACCTATATCGGTTTAGAGCAATCCATTAAAATACCATGTTAAGCATCCTATTATAAACAGCGCAAATTCAAGGAAATATGTTTGATTTAAAGTAAAACCTATAACGAAACCACTTACCGATGTATTGGCTGGTTTCCATAATTTTTCGATTCCGCCACGCCATCTCGGCATAATCAAATGTCATACACACAAATTAAAAAGTACAAAAATAAATTTTAACATAAACGCGAACCGAATTCACATATAACTTATTGTTAATACTCGCAAGAATTTGTTTAATAGCTTTCAATTGTTACAAATAAACACTACGTAGTTATAATTTACACGATGAACTAGGTACACTAGTGTGCTATGTCCACATAATGATTAACGAACGGTTTATAATGTTTATTGAAACAACGTAATCTTCACTCATTGTTTCTAAATAAGTTAGAAGCACTTACTCGAGTAATATTTAACAATTCAATAAATATCTGTCAAAGATGTGTTTCCCTTATGTCACTTTGGAGTGAAGTTTACTACAATGGTAGAAATGGCAATGTTCAATTGTTTTAAAAAGGAAGCGTTCATCGATTTATTGGATATAATCTAAATAGTTCGAATATGGGCATTTTCGGTAAATTATGCAACACTGCGATAAATATTTAAGGTCAATCGAAAAATTTAATATGTAACAATATCTATTTAGTAGATACGCGCATAATTTTATAACAAATTTTTAGTTATGAAGAATAATGAGAGGTATTACTTATTAGTATTACTGCTACTAGGCAAAAACAGCACTTAGAACTTTAGCAAAACCTTATTAATTTGTTTTACCTAATCAAAATATCAGTAAATAACAGGTATAACAATACTAATTGTAAGCCTAATACTAATTGAGAATTGCACGTTACCTATAGGATTCATTATAGTGTGATTGAATATTTAACACGAGAACTAAAGACAAGAGCCAAGTGTGTAATTTTTATTTAATTTATAATACCTAACAGCTCTTGCACCTTGTAAAATACTTATTTTGTTGAATTAAAATGATGTAGGTATTTGTTTTTTATATAGGTAAATGAACATCTAGACCTTTTATTTTCCTTACAGAAAATTAAGATGTATATCAAACTGTTGAAAATATACAATATAGATAGACAATCATATCGATGACAATTGCTATTTTTAGTTGTTTACCATCTACAATTACAATTTCATAAGTTTCTATTACCAAGTTCATGTTTCTACCACAAAATATACCAATCTAGTTTTTTCTTTAATTCGTGTTATTCGTGTTACCATATCAAAAACAATAATATTTTATTTATACTGTATAAAAAACATGCATATTTAGTGTTCTACTTAATTGTAATTTATTTATTTAATTAATTACCATTGTTTCGAAACGACCAAAAAGTGGTAGTTCTCAACAAAAATGCCCTAATAAGATATTTCTAAAAAATTACTGTAAAACAAGCACATTAGGTTCTTTTGAACAAAATCATTCATAATCGCTCCTAAAATTAACATAAAATTATGATTTTCAACACGATTTCCGTATTATTTACAAAATTTTATTTAATAAAAAATTAATAAAGATTGAGATGTCAATAGAGGCCATCTTACGCCATTATAGTGTAGAATCACAATCGGTTCGTTTTCGCGTGTCATTAGATCCGGGTCCTTGTTCGATTTGATTCAAATTATTATATTGATCTCTCATAAATTACATTACAAACTATGAAATATGTGCGTATTAAAGATTATAGTGACTTAAACCTTTCGACAAACTTATATTAATTCGGACTTTTCGGTATTCGTAAAATAACCTGTGCTTCTTGTGCTCCAAGAGATTTCAACCTTGTCGGACATATTGGGAAATTGCAAATTCGTTTTACGGGACTAAAATAACTTATTTTATAACAATCGTTATGCAATTAAATACTACGTCTTATCCATAGTTACTTATATGAAACTGAAAATAGTGAATCGGGTGTGTGTGTATATTGTGCAACAAGTCGGGTTGACGATGCCGAGGCCTTTCCTATTAAGAAGTTATCTTCTGCCGACTTTCAATAAGAATATTTACTGATCTAAACGTGAGTACCTACGCATTTTTAGTTATATTCGAAGTGATAACTTAAGTGTTAACACGGGTTTTGCGGGCACGGTTTCGACGAAAACATCCATTAACAATGCATTCCTATTGGTTACCATAATAATAGCGACTTGTAATTAGTTTACGGTTAATTAGCGTTGAATTTCGTTTCTGCAACTGGCCCTGCCTTTCTTATAAGTACGCATACAAACAATAGTTTTGTTGGTTAAATTAAGGAAAGAACCGTATAACCAACCATACGTCTAGTGTAGAATTTTTTTTCATAAATCTTGCACGAAAGGAGATCTTAGATAGAGGGTGAAAGTTGTTTAAAAGCGCAACCCCGTGAAACCTCTTCTCCGCCCTCAAAATGGGGGCTCACAATAACAGGGATGCGATTTTTCTGGCTTTTGATCCCGAATAAGGTTCAAATTAATTAACCAATTAATCAACTCTATTGTAAGGGAGTGAGAATTTTAAAAGCTGTCGTGACTTGACGACAAAGTTAAATAACAATATATTTTGCAATATCTATATTAAATTAACAGGTATAGGTAATACCTAATTGTTGATTGCGGACTTACTTTAGTAAGAAAATATTTACCGTCTCGTAGCGTGTTGTTTTTTATTACGCGTGCCTACTTAAAATGATATTTGAAAATTTAAATTCGAAATTGAAGGTTTTGTTTTGTATTCAGGCATTAAAGTCTCCACATGTCTCTTATGCCTCGATATATTTCCTTATATGGTTTTGTTTTCAAAACTTTAATCGTCGTTTATTTTTATCTCCAATTATTTCGTCGCATGAAATTTTACACAGGTGTTAGAGACCAAATAAGAACAAGAAGCTACATAATGTGTTTTGACTCTGATGTAAAAATATTTCGGTGCAAACTTTAAAATTTCACATCACATTATTAGGTTATATCACATTTCACTTGACAATTTGACATCGAATACAAAATAAAATGTTATTACGAATGTACAGTCAAGTTCATAAGTTTTGTCCCGTCACCTGTGTAAAAGGCTAAAAAAGATTATTGTCTGTTTTTAATTATTATCTGACGTGTCCCTTTTTACAATTCAAAAACAACTACTACCCTTCATCCCTTTTGGTTCTCTCTCTCGTCGTACGTTATCCTGCGATCACATCTCTTGGGACAAAACATATGAATTTCAAATATGTCTTCAATTCATTCGTCTATTGGCAGTTAAAGTTTAACGTCTAATTTAGTTCGCATATTTTCCGCGAACTTTGTAAACTTGGTGGCACTGATGTAGATATATGGGTATGTAGATACCTACAGGAGACCTTTCCATAATATATTATGTAATAATTCAATGGCAACGAGACCCTAAAGATTATCGATTGGACCCTAGGTTGGTCATTTTTAAAATGCCCTAATCGCTGATCCAAATAGTTGTTGCATGGTATCGTTTCTGACTAATTTGTATTTGCTAAATACGGCCGTGTGACATTAAAAAATGCAATTTGACTCGCTAAGAAACGCACTTAAAAAAATGCACGTTATCTTTTAAACTACAATAAATAAAGTTTTATTAACTTGCGCCTTTATGAACTACAATATAATAATATTATAGTTGATATTACAGTTATAAGTAAGTAGTTATATTATTATCTTCATCACATATAAGGCGTAACTTTGAATAAAGAGCTTCGCATCGGAAGGAAGTAAAGGTCGATTGATTACTTGAAGAGTTGTCTGACCGTTCACAAATCCATCTGTCAACGTTGTTGTTTGCGATACAGAGCGGCTTTTGTACATCTCTTAAAACAAAATCCAGATTTGAAGACTGTACAGGAATACTTCTCGCAAACCCCGTCTGAGAAGTATTGTAGCTTGAAGCTTTAAAAGTCTTGGAGCGAACCGTCAGGAATGGTGTTAAGAAACACCATATCCACGGCAATCGTAGCGCAGGAAGTCATCGACAGAATCTTCCTAATAGAGGTAGGTAATTAAAGACAAATTCCTCCCGATAAATTTATCAGACAGATATTTGTCAAAGATCCGTTTGTTCCAACAATTGTTCCCATGGTAAATATCTGTTAAATAAATTTATCGTGAGATGGATATCACCACTCGCAAAAAATTTAAAAAACGTAACAAATCTAGCTGAGCATTGTAAATATGGCTTTTGACATTTCTGAAACCGATAAGTGACATATTATGACGGTTAGACGTAGAGACAGTTAGTCCGTTTCAAACAACTAAAATGAACTGCGAATCGCACGACTCGTTACGTTTTTTAATTAGTCGAGTGTACATCTCATTGTTAGTTTGCTTTAAAGTTAATTCGGTTTCTCATGTAGGTGCAGATTACCTATGGATTGGAAAAATTATTATCTACTAAACGCTTCAACTAAACAAGGATTGCTTCGGCTCCCGACAACAAACCTATATATTTTTTTTTATCTTCACGTCGTCACGAGTATTGTAGGATTAATCAAGTTGGAACACGTCTAGAACACTTGGACTAATAATCAAGTTATACATAGAAGTGATTAAAATACTGTCGCTGCTTTTATTTCAGACCTCTGGACATTAAAATTCTGTAGGAGATGTACAGCCTCGTATGTTATGAAACATTAAAAATGCAAGAGTATTAATGAACCCGCAAGATTTTATTTGTTAATTGGTCTTTGTGGCTAGTTCAATCAGTACATCAATATTTGCGTCAACACATTATAACGAGAGTTATGTCATCGGAGGTTATACTTATTTACTTATTTACATCATATTATCTTACAATTAGCGGTTTTTTTAATAATCTGATAATTATAATCAATTTATTATAATTAATTTTCTTATAAATAGTTTCTAATTTCATAAGTTTGAACACTTTGCACTACAATCAAATCACTAAGTACCTATATTGAATATGAGATGTAAATTTTCGATTTAAAGTTAAACAATCATTGTGTTAATTTGCATCAGTCAAATACTCTCTTAACTTGAAATAATGGTATAACGTAAAGAGGAAAAGAGTTGCTGTAAAAACATTTTAATATAATGCTGATTTTTAAAACAATTTTTTTCACAAAAATGAAAAAAATAAAATCTTACTAAAAAAAAATTTAAACTAGCTTTTCATATTAAAATTTATATAATTTTCAAATTCTATTGTTAGAGATTATGTAATTTTGTTTATTCATATAGTAGTTGTAAATTTTTATTTAATTCATTCATTTAATTACCTAATTAATTAATTTTTTATTCAATTCTTTAAAATAACAAAACATTAAGCATAATTTAATCACCCTAAAACGACTTTAATTTGGAGTATATTAATAGGTTACAATAATAATTTTTTTATTCGAATGCCTACGTTTGATTTTTATAGCATTGTTAATGCATGCGCAACAAGAAAATGAGGGGTAAATAGATCATATTAAATATCATCGAAAGGTAGGCTTATATGCTATCTAATGTGTAAAGTTCTAATTTATTTATCATTTAAATAGTTAATGTTATTTAAGTGTATTCATTATTAGCGTTAGTAACTTATTTAAAAATTTGCGCAAAGTAACCTCCGATGATGGTATTTATCACGTGAACAACTATAGGATTGTGCAAATAAACTCTCCTACCGCTTTATTATCTTTATTCGGATGTTCATGCAGGGAAACTTACTGCCATGCGTTCTAAGCTACAAGAAGTTAATGAAGATTATTCTATATATAAAGCATCCGTAGATCAGATTAGAGGGTCTATTCTGTAAAACCTTGGAAACGTACGAAAATCTCAATTATGATTGGTTGTTAGTTTTCGATCAGGTTTTTAAAAATAATAGATTTGTTATAAAATATACCTACTCCTAGGGCTTGTTATATCTTATCTTGATTTTTTATGTATCAGCACTAAATACTAAACTGTCCAAATATTTCCAAGCCAACGGAATGTTAAAATTGTTAAAAATTTGCAGTCTTTTAGATTCCTCCACAAACAATATTAATTTAGTATATAAGTTTAGTATATAATATAAGTTTAGTATCCTTTACTTTAAATGTTCGTCTTTCGGATAGGCGGATATTAACGAAATTAATTTCCTAAGGTGGTGGTGACAAATTGTAATCGGAAAGATGAAAATTTAAAATAAAGCGGATTATACTTAATATTTTTATTTCATTTTATGTGATATTAATTATATTATATCTGAATCCCACCTACACAAGTAAGCAGTTGACGCCAATTGTTTTAAAATTAAACAATTAATGCCGAAATTACTTATTCTTATAGATATATAATATTACGTGGAGAATATTATAATTTAAATAAACGTTATAGTTAACCAAAATCCGTTGATTATTATTAATTTAAGAGATATATTGTACTTTTAAGCTTACGGGGTTACCACCATTGTGATGTTGTCACGTTGTTTTTGCGAGTAAGAAAGTTAAATTGTATTTTAATGTCGCAATCGTATTTAGACGATACAAATTAAAAGGCATTCAAATTTAATTGTATATAACGTCATGCACATTTTATTAAATATTTTTCTTCCATCACTTAAAGACATAAATAACAATGCAACGATTAATTATTAATACGAAAATCAAGATAGCAAATATTTTTAATAAAACGTGTATGAGCAATAAAATTTGAATGAGAAATAAATGATACTATAATATAATCACCATTTTTAGATAATAACGTTAAAATAACGATTAAGGTCCTAAAATTTCAAAATAACCGACCAAGGGCATAACCTATAACTTTAGGGCCTCAGAGTCGACTTATGTCGCTTTGCCACAATTGAATTATTATTATAAAAACGTCTCCCATACGCAATCTGTTTAAGTTATTGTGTCACAACAGATATCTCGGTTGTTGCGAGAATCTCGAGAAAATACGGAGCAACAAATATTTTCAATCAATCAATAGTTCGTAACGTTTTGCGCCGTTGTGCGATTCCTAGCCTCTATTCATTCCTATTATAACACTGATTTGTGAGGTTTCTTTCGCTTATGAATTTCCGAATTCCCTGTACCCATGATTTTTTTGACCTTCCTCTTCCTCGTCTTCCCATAGGTAACCATTCCATTGCTTGTTTAGGTAGCCTGTTGTCGTGCATTCTACGAACATGTCCGTACCATATTAGTTGTTTTCTGGTAATGTCGTCTGTTATTGTTCCGTCTATTCCCATACGTCTTTTGATTTTTTCATTTCTGATTTTTTCTGTTCGTGAAATTCTCATGGCTCGTCTAATTGCATCCATTTCGGTCGCTTCCACTTTCTTTTTGTTTCTCTCTGTTAATCTCCACGTTTCACATCCATATAGTAGTGTACTTTTAATCATTGCCTCATAGATATTGAATTTGCTTTTCTTCGTGATATTTTTACTCCACAGGGCCCCCCATTCAGACATCCAATAATTTTCCTCGCTTGTACTACTCTCTTGTTTATTTCTTGATCGTCGGTTCCCTTTCTGTTAAATGTTATTCCCAGGTATTTGTATACATTACATGTAGCTATTATTTTTTATAATTATATAATTATATATAATATAATATTAATATAATATAAATATATATATAAATATAATATAATAATAATAATATAATATAAATTATATAATATATATAAATATTATATAATTCCCCCAATACACAAATATTTTAGTTATATCAAATACATTCGAAATTTTAATTATAACATAATCATTAAATTATTAGTTATTCTGAAACTGTATGAAATTCTCTTTACAACGATATGCCACATGTTATAGTTATCTGATCAATTAAAGACAATAATTATGACATAACCGAATAAAAGACATTGTTATAATAAATAATAATTAAAGACATAATTGAATAATTTATTTTATCGATCTAGCCTGAAAAACGTGCGAGTTCTAGAAATTGTTTTTATTAGTTTTACCACCCGCTTTTCTGATTATAACTATTCGTGTAAAGCGTTCTACGCACGGTCCGATTCGGTTGGAAATGCGTCATTTCGACTCTGTTGTATACTGCATCCAGACGGTCCGACGTAGCAGTCAATTTAATCAGTTAATCGATCTCTGTCTTATTCAAGAACGACCGCATTATGTCTGCTTGTTTTATTGAAACGACAACACGGTAGAATCTATTATAACGTTGGACACGTTCGGTCGTAAATTTCACGATTACTTGAGTGATTTACGTTTTAATCTGTTTTGAAAGGAGTATTTATTGCAGTTAAATAAATAGTAGTTATATGACATTTACGAGTTGTAAACTAAACGCCATGACTGACTTTTTGACGTGAGATACCTTTGGACGTAAAATAAACTAATTATTTGATTTTGTATAGTATATGATGCGGTAAGCTTCACACTTGACTAATTGGGATACGAATACAATTTTTGTCTTGATCCATAAATATCTGGTTACAAAGTAGCAATTATTATTAGTAACATTCATCTTTTAACAATAAATTGTTTGTAAATAATAATTTAATAGTAAATTGAGTTTGGATATCGGTTATAATCGACGCATTTGTTCTTCCTTTATTTTATTTATACACCTAAACACTGACGATATATGACGCAATTCAATTCAACGAATTTTTATAATACGTAAACATTTTTGTAGGGCAACTGCGTGTTCTGACTCCTCGATAAATAAATGATCATTATTTTGTCGAATGATAGCCCTCCACACGATCTGACATTCAACCAAATTGGCAAAAACCGTCTGACGAGATCGGACCATGTGTAGAACGCTTAAGCGTGCAGTGTTTTCAATTACCGATTTATGTCTTTAATCGATTAGATAATTTTATCGTGACGTATCGTTGTAAAATGAATTTCATGCAGTTTTAGAATATCAAATAATAATGGGCACGTTTCGTTTAAAATTTCGAATGTATTTGCTGCTTACCTAAAATATTTGACGGTCAATGGTTTTTCTGATTTTCAAAAATAGAATCTTGAACAATATTCGTACATACGTACACAAAACATTTTTTGTGATTCTCGTAATAGCCGAATTAATAAATAAATAATAGTGACATAATAATTAAAAACAAGATCGTATAATGAAGCAATTTAAAATTTAGCATCTAAAATTTTGTTAAAAGTTTAAAATGTTATAGTTTTTCAGGGGGTCGCTGTACATATAGGTCAGAAGTTCGTGTGCTACGGGTTAAATCGCTTTATTTGACCTTACTGTTAATAACGTCTATGTAAAATTTCATGCTTTTAATGCAAATAGCCACATTTTCTAGTTTATTTTGTGTGCATATACACTGATATACTTTTGACAGTGTTTGTACTATTTTATTTGTTTACTTTGCACTACGTTTATGATAAAAACATGTCATTTTTATGTCAGATTACGTACTAGCAACTGTATATGAATACTTAGAATACGTAGAATTGCATCTAGAGCAAAGACATCATCTGTTAAAATCTGATAACAATATTACTATTTTTTCCACCGAAAAAATCGATTTGTATTTCCGCGAAACGTATCTTCTTGTAGGTACGCAACGACACAAAATGTACTCTTCCCTAAAATTTACTTTTCGTGGGTTACGTTCTTCTGCAAAAACTGCGTCGATATTATTATATTCGTAACATGTTTACTTACTCACAAACATTGTAATATCTCATTTTTCACTTTTTCAAAATGTTTCTTTCCGCATTTTCTCATTGTCTGCCCCTTTCACTTTTCGATTGTCCCTTCTTTTCTTTCGTTTTAATTTTTGATTGCGTAGAACGGTCTACTATTGGGGAAAATTTTTAACCAAACGTCATCCGTGTTTACAATGTGAATTACCGAAATGATCGACAAGAACAGTAATAACGTGTGAACAGCTTATTCATATTTTTATACAAATGAAAATTTTCTGCTAAAAAATTAAAGAAATCGTGGAAATTGTGAACACTTCGTATTCCTACAACGTATATGGAAATTCTGAAATGCACATTACTCGATAACGTCGGCATTGTTTAGCCGATTGTCAACGATAAAAATTTATTCCAATATCCTAGTTGTAAAACCGATGTCGTAGATCAGATAACTAATTTCCATACATTCGCATACTATTTTTTAGTGCCGATTTCGATGCTCAAATAAGAACGTCACTAATTGATTTCTAGTTATTTCTGATTATTTTAAAGAGGTTTTCTAAAAAAAATCGAAGGCTTTAATGTTGTAAGCCTTCTTCATTCTTATCTTCAATTCTTCATTCTGAATACAGATTAGGCTATCATTATCATTAAGCCATTACTGCGTGATTATTATCGTTATGCAATCGTTGAGTAAACCAGCGTGTGGAAGGAAACAATCGCGATATGTTGTGTGGCAATCATTTGTTTTTTTTTAGATGATCGCATATCGTAATTTGAGCAATTTTTTGAAAAATAAATTGGGAAGCATATTGCTGGTAATATACCTATACCTCAACCGAAATAAAAATTACCGATACGGAAGTACGGATCCGTTGCTAGTGTTATGTAGGTATTCAAAACATTTACAAACAGAACCACCGTTTAAATAAATTGTAGTGTGGTACCGTGGAATAATGTAAGTTTTAGCCATAACAGTTAAACGTACCCAGATTAAATGCAAGAAATTCGTCCACAAAATGAAAAGATTAAGAAGCACGATTATTCACCTGACACGTACTGTAAACTAGGTATTTGTAATTAAACCGACGACGTGACATTCTTGAAGTCGGGCAATTAAGTATTCGTCTATGTGGTCAAGTTTCAAGTGTCCAGACACTAAAGGAGTCGCTTTAGTAAACTTGTGTCTTGTAGAATCTCCTATTCCCACGCAAATAAAGCTATAGTTATGGTTAAATGCTTGCAGCCCGCGGTGTTTCTATGTAGGTGCGTAGCAACTTAGTTAACTCGAAGAAGGTATTACTACGAACTAGTGACATTCCTGTTTGGAGATGTTCATGGGAATGCTCGTTTTATCGTCCAGCTACAATCACACGTGTTATGTATAAATATTAAAGTCGAAACGTCTTTCTCGGACGTTTTGCGGAAAGTACTACGTGGAATCGCAGGGCCAACTCGTGGCCGTAAACGAAAATTTAATTATTTTCTTAAAGCAGCCGTTTGTAAATGTCAAACTTGTTTCTTTTGATGAGCCGAAACGATGACATAAGACACCTAATAGTTTGTAATAGTTAATCAACTAGGAAAATCTTATTATATGTACCTAATTGTAAATAAATAAAAATTCATTCGTGTGGGGAAATCTTTTATTATAAAAATTACATAAGGAGGTACAATAATGGCAATACATAAACAATTAATTTTAATAATTCGAATCGGTTGAGCAGACTCTGCGCGTGGATAAGAGTTTTTTCATTAAGGCAACATTTATTAGGTTGTATACTTGAAGGAGATACGAAAATTTTAACATGTATTCTTTAAAATGATCGACTACGAGGTATTTTATAAGCGAAATTTAAAAACATGTACCTAGGTATCTAAGGTATGATACCGATAAATTGAATATTTTCTTATAAAAAAATTAATAAAATTGATTTACATACATACGTAACCTAATGTATAATGTACATACCTATAACTATAGGTATTTGTATAAAGTAATTGCGATTAATTTGTCTATTGCTGCATAAAATACTTATAAAATTGAAAATGTAATTATCGATTAAATATATATTTAGATACCTACGTATAGATTTAAGAAACTTGATAAATTTTACAAGTCTGCATGCCGAAAACGTTGCGGAAACGCAAATTATGTTTTTATTTCAAAATCTTACACAAAAAATGCATATTACAAAGAAAAATTTATAATTTATTATGTCGCGTTAAGAAGTAACTTTTTTACATTTTTCTTTTTAACATTTAACAACTGGATTATTCATCAAGGACATTTTTTTTAATTTTTAGGTAGATACATACACTTAAATTATAGGTGAACTTGGTTTAAAGAGGAAATACCCGCAACTTAGCTCCACCCCGATTTCGCTGATTCATATTATATATTGTGTAGTCATGCGGATGCCAAGTTGATGAATCATACGTACAGGGTATCCGGAAAATACGGAAAATGGTGGAAAATCTCTCGGGAACGTATAAACCATATCAAAATAAAAGGTTTTTCTACGGTGCTCTCCTATTGAGATATTCACCCTCAAAGTTGAAAAATAAAAATGAAGAAAGTGAAAAAAGAATAAAAATGATAATAAAAGTTTTGAAATTTTTAAGGCTATTACGGATTTTCCATACATTTTACAATAAAAAAAAGGTACTATTGTACATTATAAAATGAACTATATTCAAGAAAATCGGGCCTACTTAAACAATAAGAAATGAAGAGTATCCCAAATATTATTTTAATTTACTATTTTTGCCATTGTTATTTGTAAAGATGCCGCAAAGCACAAAGTATCTTTTTATCATTACTTTCTCATTAACTATAAAACGCCAATTAAATTTTCGATATCTTTACAAATAACAACGGCAAAAATAATCAAAATAATATTTGGGATACTATACTTGAAATCTCTTATTCTTTATTTACACGATTTTCTCGAATATGATTTATTTTATCGAAAATATACAAGAATACTTTTTTATCGTAAAATGTCTGTAGGATCCAAAAATATCCTTAAAAATTTTAAAACTTAAACCTCTGAAACGTTTCGAGGTTAGAAAAGTTAGGGGTAGTGCGCCCCCGACTTCTGTGAGGTGATATCAAAAAATCTACTGCATCATTTTAAAGACCTTCATTTATTACGTAGGCACACCAAAAATTATCATATTCCAACGACAAATAAAAATGTTATTTAAAAAAAATTGATTTTTACTTTTTAACTTTATAGGTAAATATCTTAACAGGGAAGCGCTGTAGAAAGAAACTTTATAGGAACTTACGTCACTATTTTGAAGTGGTTCCTATGTTCCCGAGAGATTCTTCGCCATTTCCCGTATTTCTCGAATACCCTGTATGTAGGTATGATTAGCTCGAACTCGGCATCCAATTATCTCAGGCCCTGTGTGAGGTGTTACCTTCCACATTTTTGCTGTACCCACCCAGGACTGCACAATATGTATGAAACGGTCAAATCGGGGTGTGCGAATTGCGACCATCTCCTCTTAAGTGGAGCTGATCTTTATCGCCCAAAGATTTTAATCAGCTTTTCCCAAATTGACGATTTTACGCTTGAAATGTATTTTAGTAAAGCGGTTTCAAACGGAAATTGTAATTTCTTAATTTAAAAAATATGTCAACTTCCGTTCTTAAAAATTTGACGATTTATTTTAAACTAATAAATTGTAAAATATACAGTTACATAAAACTTTTAATTGACGATCAGCCGATTGGCGATTAAATCGTTATTTTCTTTTGATTAAGAAATGTAGTTTCGTTTAATGTGCCAAATTGTAAGTAGATAGGTAGGTAGTACCTACCTTAAAAAAATTTAATTTATTTTCTGCAACTGGGCCTGAAGGATTTTAAAAGGCTTTTCCGATTAATTGTCGAAATTGAAGTTAAATCGATAGCTTGTTAATTGTTGTACCTGTGAAAAATAAATGCGCATCTTACGTTAGTCGATAAAAATGCAAAATTTATGCATTCAGAAACCCGCAATGCACACGTGCAATAACGTCAAAGTCGCGAGAGTTTTCAGAAGACCGTCGCGTCGGGAAAAGCTCGATGAATCGGTGGATGTTTATTACTGAAATGTGTTAGTCGCTTGTAATCAATTAATTTGTTTTTTTTTAAACACGACTAACATATTCCTAATTAGTGTAAGCTATTGTATAGAAGATATGATACTGTTTATAACAAGTGTAAAAACTTTTAACACTCCGTTGAGAGATAAATAACTTATCCAAACCTATATGATGTTCACGTCATCAATACAAGGTTACTAGATGATGACGTTTCACATGGTACCGTCACCTCGTATCTCGTATTTTTACAGTTCTAATAAATTGTAATCTTTCTTTATGCCATCTAATATGTGCGCAAGTAAATCATCTATAGAATATGTCACTTTCCAAACTTTAAACCGAATTACAAATAAACAATCTAGTAACTTTTTTTTGATGACGTGAACATCATACAGGTTTGGATAAACTATAGTCAGTGAATTTCTATTTAATTATATTTAACAATAAAATAATTTTTTTTTATAAAAGCTTGCAGGCGCGTAGATATTTCATTTATCGTTATTAAAATTAGGTTCATTAGGTAGGTGCCGAAATGCTTCAAATGATTTTTTCAGTTAAAGGTTACAAATTTCACGTTTTTCCTTTACCATTATTTGAAAACGTTTTCGTTGATAGGGTTGTCAAATGATAAATGTATATATATTGTTTTATGTTGAATTACTACCTAATGTTTACAATTACTATTGAAAATTATTTAATTGCGAGACTATAAATAAATGTAAGTCAATTATATTTTCGCAATTACCTGCGTATACAGCATGTCCACGGATGGGGTTTACAAGAGGGCAAAGGGACAACAAAATTTATTTTTCGAAAAAAGTCATTATCGATAAATGCTTTTGCTTCTCAAAAGAATTATATTCACCTTGAAAAATTTCATTTTTTGTGTACAGGAAGCTCCAAAAATATGATAATGGGCCAAGAATAAACAACCTTCGTTTTTAGATTTTGAGCCAAATGTGAAATAGAAAAGTTATTTAGATTCTGATTTGCAGTCAAAATCGAAAATTTCAATTCAATACAAACGTTTTCTAACTCGATAGTATTTATTACCTGAATGGACCTTTTATTACCTTTTTACCCATTGTAAACCCCATCCGAGGACATGCTGTATATCATAGGTATGACTTAATTACAAAAAAAAATGTAAGTCATTTTATATCCGAGTTGACAGGGACAAAAAATTGGACACCTATTTTCGTTATTATTAAATTTTTTTTTTCCCGTAAATATATAATTACACGCATCTTTTAAGTAATATACAATAACGCGAATTATTAAATAAAATAATAAACCTAGAAATTACATTTTTGTTCGCATCATTTTAAAAGTTAGGAACGACCTTAAAAAGCGATGTGATAATAAGTAAAAGTGTATTTATTATTGATTCAAATAATCGCAGATAATTTACGCAGACCTCGTATAAAACGTGCACCTTTTGTTATCGTCTATAAATTAAAATTGAGTCGCGCGAGTTCTCGCACGGTTATCTGCGTACGGTCGTTGTTTCTGATTAGTAGTTAGATCATCTGCCAGTGTTGAATTGACTCTTTGAAACAATTGCTGTTGATTTTATTGATGCAAAAGTGTTGTGTAATTGATTTAATGCCCGAAACCGATTTTCAAATAGTTAATTTTACGTGTAAGTGGATTTTCGATTTCATAATTATTTTATAATTTGCCTAACTTTAAAGGTGCTTATTAATGCAATTTTAAAAATTTTATTTGCACACTTGTATATTTTCCAAATATTCTTATCAGAACTTTACAACATTAACAAAACTATTTTGTCTCTCATAATTTTTTTTACAAAAAAACAATAGTAATTTTAAATTTTAAAATATTTTGAGGATAATAAAGGAACGTTAGAGTAATTTTCACTTCTATTTTAAAATGTTTTATTTAATTTGATCTTTATTTTTGCAGAGACATTAGTGGTGCACCGTGTGTGTCGTGTATTGGACATATGTGGCTGTTCATCCTAAACGTAAGAGAGACTGCGGAATCATCGACAGCTGTTAAAGGTACGTTTTTTTTTTAATTTTTAAAGGACATTTAAATTTTATTCCGATGCACGTTATCGATAAAAAGGTTACTAAATGATGACATTTGACACAATGGTGTCACCTTGCATCTCGTATTTTTACAGCTCTTACTAATACGTGTGCAGGTAAATTATCGGTGTCATCATAATATGTCACTTTCCAAACTTTGAACTGAATCACAAATATACAATCCAGGCATCATTTTATTGATGACGTGAATAAAACTTGGATGACTGAATTTAATTTAGTAATATTTCCACAAAAAACCGAAACGCGTGCGCTTATTTACTTTATATTAAAATAAACGGCATTAGGTAATTATGTCTTTTAGCGCAAAACCCGTAAGTTCTCTATACAGTTCCAAATCATTTTACTTATATGGAAAGTACCTAAGTATTCGTCGTATACAAAAATAATTCATGTAACAGTAATTTTTATAGTAGTCCAAAAAGTCTTTCAGTCTTGATTGGTTGTGGAAAAATGTCTTCGTTTAAGTAATTCTATTAAATTTATGATATCACATGATATTTCTTCTTTTAACGTATTTTGTCTGATTAGGTCGCTTGTCGTCGTCATCTCTTTGTATAAATTAGTTTATTTTATTATATAGGTATTTTTACCTTTGTAAAATAAACCGCAAAGGAGATTCTGGTAAAAAAAAAGCTCATTTTTGGCGTCTTTTTCTCATGATGGCGACTGAAGCATAGCGTGAGTGTGAAGCATAGCGTTAATCAATGTGACACAATTAACAACTGTGCCCAGTCCTCACTTCCTACTAATTACTTAGATCGAATTTTTTTAAATCCCGCTACAACAAGGGCAATTTAAGTAAAATATTTGAACGTAAGTAACTTTCGGCAACTTTTTAACTAGACCTTTAGATGTAGGTATTCTACATTTATCAGATTATGTGCAATTTTGTGCAATATATAAACTTAAATTATTCGATTCCTTCAACTGTACCTATATACTTACAACTTTAGCTTTCAAAATTTAAAAATAGCCAAGATCAAACACAAGTTGGCTTTTAAAAATAAAAAATAGGCATATAATATATTATTGCACACGAACAATACTAAAATAATTTAGTTGTAAAATATAACAGACGACACGAATATAAAGCTCATAATTAGTGCTTTGATCTCTAAATTTCTATAGAGGAACAATTCGGATGTTAGCATATTAGCGTCGCAACATTTGCAACTGATAATTACACCCAAACTTTTTATACACCGATTAAAACAATAAATTACTAATTAGATAATTTCTAGTTTTACACCTTTCGGTAAACATTAATTTAACTTTCATTCTTGGTATTCATTATATTTTTGAGTTTCTTTGGGTTTTTAAAAATTTATTAAAATCGATTATTTATTCTTAAAAATCTTTAAAAGAAAAATAAAAACCTTTTAAAATCCGTACAATATTAAGTAAGTTTACCTATATGTAGGTATCTAATTTTTAGATTAGTGATAGAAATGTTTAAGTACTCGACTAATCAACAGTTTAAACAAAATAATTTTCGTCGAAGTTGATTTTGTTGTCAATGTACACAAAAAAATCTACCCCATTTAAATATTTCTACTTTCTTTTTTATTCTATTAAACAATTTATACACTGCTTTAATGGACGCAATTCATCATCAAGTTGGCAAACCGTAACGCATGCTCAAATTACTTTAGAATACCATAAAAATACGTTACAAGAATCGAACACTTTTTCTTAGAAATATCCACAGCACAAAATAGGCATTAGATTGAGGACGGAACATCTTAGGACGCACTGAAAAAAAAGTCAAATAAATTATGCCAGTGAACGATGCCAATGAATGTACTTAAATTAATAAATATTTGAATCTTAAAAAATAAATCTTAAAAAGTACATTATATTGACAAAAATCCGTTATTTGAATGGAGATTTTATGAAAAAAATTATAAATTAATCGTGAATACAACGATCGTTTTAATTGTAATTTCGTGCTTGTTTTATTTTTCAGTCTGCAATAAGCTCATAGATTACACTATATTCAAAATGGACAAATATTGTGCCCAAAAATTCTTAACGTTTTTAAAAATTAGCCGCGAAGCAGAAGCGAATAAGGAACTTGGCGGATCGCCAAACCACTTATTTTTGACAACTTTATCGTGGAAAAATATAATTAAGTAATTGATGTAATATTTTATGGTGGCTAAACGTTCTGTCATAAAATGACCGAAACTTGTAATTTCGCTTCCCTGTACTAATTCTATTCATCAAAATGAAATTAGAAAGTAAATGTGATGTACTAATTTAATAAAAACTCCGACTGAATAAGTATTAACCTTTGTCGAGCTAACATGAAGAGACGATATGCGAAATTTTAAAATAGCGTGCAGAAAATCGTCTGACGCAACCGTTTTTCTGTAGTACCGTCGACGAAAATCGCGAGACTTACGCAACAACTATCGGGCTTTAATTTTAAGTCTATGAAGATATCTGTGTTAGAACTTTGTAATAATACATTACGATTATATACCCACCTACCTATAAAGTTTCCTACTGTAGGTACATGATTAAAATGTAAATTTGTATCCGTTTCAAATTACCTTATTCACATCTGCTTTTGACAAGTTACGGCATCGAGACACATCAAAGCAAAAGGATCAATTTGGTTAATAATTGAACGTGACAAATAAAGAAATATTAAAAAAAATAATAACTAACTAAAATCAGTTTATTTTCAAAGACTCATAACAAAAACGTTGTGAAAAAACAGCAAAGAAAAGATTCACTGAATCGGAAACTATATAAAACTGAAATACAAATTATTCAAAACAGCTCTGCCTTCGTACACACATTAAAACTAAATCGGTTTTCGCAAACAAGAAAAATAAATTATTTATACAAAGTTATTAAATTACTCGATATAATTATTACAAAATAATGAAAACCAGTTTAGAATTAACCATATTTAGCAGAATAACACTTAATCATCTAAAAGACGTCGCAAATTAATAACTTAATTCAACTAAAATTAACATATAAAATATTGAAAATAAATATGATCCGCGCTAATAACATTCTAACATTAAATACACAACAAAACGTGGCACATTTTCATTTCTCAATTTCTTCAGTATACTCTTGTAGGTACATATACGTACGTATGCGATCAAAAAATAAAAATAAAAAAAATTAAGGTAGGTCGTGGAACACGTAACGTGCCTTAATTGAAATCCGGCCAATTTGGTTTTTCTGCATCCTGTTAAGTTTCTTAACGGATTTAAAATATCGAATGCCGTGCGGCACCTACTTTAATTCATTTTTTTTTCGATCTCATATTTTCATTGTAGATAAATCCGAGTAACAGTATATTTTAACAGCAATTTAGAGTTCTCGTTCATACATTTTTAAAAAGCAATTTGCTTGTCGACGACTGTTTTCTTAAATTTATAATGCCCAATTATCCTTGATGCCGATAGTCACGAGTCTCAGATTCATTTATAAACGTATAAATTAATAATAGATAGATGAGATATGTTTTTTTTTGTATCAAAAATTACCAACTTAAAATATCACAGCAACTATTTTACTTTACTAAATTTAAATAATTTTCGTAAATTACAAAATGCTTAGCGATTTTGGGAATTCGAAAAGATCGCTCGTAGTCCACTAATTAAGGCACAGGAAACGTTATTTATAATAGCGCATTAAACATATTACGTATACCCATAGAAGGAAATTCCTAATTAATAAGCGAGGGTTAAATCTGAATTTCGACCATCGCGTTTAAATGGAAATAGATAAAGCAAATTTTCTGTTATGACGAAAAATTTATTTGCGGTTGAATTAAATTATTTTATTTTGAAGAATACAAGAGACTAGTGATCCTGTGTAATTTTTGATAATATGTCATATTTGTTGTAATCTAGTTCTACATATTACATTACATAAGTTTCCGTTAAAAATGCGGATCTCGTCATTGCGAAAAAACGTTGTGTTTCGCCTAACATCCTGAACGTTAGTTGCAAGACGAGAATAATGAAAAATTAAAAACACATTTTTCATTTCGAAACGCATAACAAAAACAAGTAGGTAAACCTTACGAACGACGTTTTTCAACGAGAAACATAAAAGAACGCATTATCTTCGTAAAATTAACAGCTCAATAATTAATTTTATACAAAATGTAACTAACGGGCAATGAAACGTTAACACAACGGGTAAAGTAGTTAAATAAAAAAAAATAAACAAACTAGGTTTTACAGCTGAAAGATTTAATCATGAACTTACAACAAAAACCGGACTTCGACGTAATGATCGGAAAATGTAAAACAATTGAACGTTAAATGAATGTTAATTTAAAGTCCGTACAGGATCGGGCTGTCTTAATTTTAGTCTTGTTTTTGCCTTGTTATGTTGTATTAAATCGTTTCGCAGAAAACACCTAAACGGATAACAAAGCAAGTTGTGGGTGAACATTAAACCAATAAAGAGAAGTTCGCGCGAAACTTTAAAAATCCACAGAAAACAAATTTCAAATTTCAAATAAAATTAGACAACGATAAATATAAAATAAAATCTAAAGCTACGCAAAGAATGATGTAACGGTACAAGTAAAATTCAATTTCAAGAATTCAGAATACAATTAATCCTAAAACAAAATCTACAGGAAAATTTTCTTTTTTTTAAATGCATCTATTCTTAATAGAATTGACTAATAGACTGTATTAATATACAGTCACACCCCCCGAGTTACGAAAGTAATGCGTTCCGTAAACCTTTACGTAACTTGAATTTTACGTAAATCGAATTTCTAAATTAAATATTTACTTAAGTGTAACTTCGTAGGAAACTGCAATACCTAAGTATGTATTATATATATACAGGGTGTTTGGTTCACCGACGTATATCCGAAAGGAGGTGGTAGGTGAGTCGGTTTGGAACTTATTTAACCAAAAATACCTTTATACAAAGTGTCACGGTTTCTGAGATAAAGCCAACTTTGTGATTTTATTAAATATTTTGTTTTATCACATGTAGAGTGTATCAAGTGATTTTATTTGATAGAACAGATATCAAAGACTACTAAAATAAAAGTTACAAGAAATTAAAAGTTTGCAGTTGTGTCTAATTAAAATTAATCATACTAAAACTGCAGTAATTTAATAAAATCACAAAGTTGGCTTTATCTCAGAAACCGTGACACTTTGTATAAAGGTATTTTTGGTTAAATAAGTTCCAAACCGACTCACCTACCACCTCCTTTCGGATATACGTCGGTGAACCAAACACCCTGTATATATATGTATATTATTTATTATTATTTTATAAAACAGTAGCAAACATATTTGCTCTGATATAAACTAAATTTATACAAAAAAAGTATGAAAAATATACTTATAAAAGATTAAAACAAACTGAAATATTCACTTTTCAAATAAAAATGTCTTGATAGGGGGGCTTAAGTTGGTTCTTTACGTAATTGCGAGTTTACGTAAATCGCGTGTTACGAACTTGGGGGTGCACCTGTAGCATTATATATAATATATAGTAAAGCCTCGTTAATAGATATTTCAAGGGACCAAATGCGAGATTTTTTTTAGATAAGATAATGAAAGTGAGCCCCGAGTAAAAATAGCGTGTTATGCGAAAAAGTTCGCATTAAGCGGATGCGTTTAACGAGGTTACGCCGTATTAAATTTTTATCAAAATTTACGAGAAATTTTATTTAAAAAAAAAACCCGTAAAAATAGTTCATTCCACAAAACTGGGAAATAATTTCTAGAAAATAATTTTAGGTACCTACTACTATTCGTTATAGTTCGTTATTTATAATGCAACTCGAGAAAAATCGATCAAAGTTTAATCTGGTTGCTCGTCGAGGAATCGATTTTTTTCAATTAATTAATCGATCTTTTTTAAATTAGGTTACGCAAAATCGTTACAACATTATTTATTATCATGCGCGTGAACTTTAACTAATAATAGTTATTCGCTAATTTTTCAAATTTTTCATATCGATACAAAAGTTGCCCCTTCCTTGGCCTTGTAAAATTCAAATGATTTACTTGCATAGGTGAGTATATAAAATTAATTTTATCGAATTTTGTCCGTTGTTAAGGACAGAAAATGTACATTTTGAAAATGTCTCTAGTGCAGCACAGAAGTAGGTGCCCTTAAAAGTCGCCAAAAGAAAATGCAACGTTTTGTAATGCATTTTTGAAAAGAAAGTCTAAAATACGAATAAGTAGCGAAAAGTTTATAAAAATTTTCTCCAGCAATAAATTATTAGAAATCTGATTTAATAAAAAATGTATAGTAAACGCATATGAAACCATTACTAACGGAAACCGTTTTTCTTTGGTCGGCATCGACAAGCCCAAAATGAAATTTACACACATGTTCGCCGTTTAAATTAAAAATATATATATATATATATATATATACCTATCGATTTATTTGCTTTCTATTTTAAGTCGATTAGACGTTACCTACCGATACTAATTGCCTGCTGTGCAAAATATTTTATTCAAGTAACCATCAATAATAAAATGTATGACCTACAAAGAATTGAATAGACGTTTTTAATGCGCTTTAAACTAGACTAAAACACGTTCAGTGGCCTCAAGAATTTCTTCTAATAAAACGATCGCTAAGCATTTACGTATAATAATTTTTGCGTTTCTAAGACTTCGTGAACGTATTTATTCAGATCACTTTTTGGCATTACTTAGTTAAACAAAATAGCGACAAAAGTTGCGATATATAAGTAATCTATTATTTTTTTAAATGTAGACGTTTCCGTTGGCCTCGTTTATTTGGCACTAAAATAATTAAATTTCGTTAATCGGGTAGTCAGTGTATATAGTTGGTAAAACTGGCCAGGCGTATTACTGGAATGAGATGAGATCAGGAGCAGCGCAGCGCCACGTAAAACGCTACCGCACTTTTCTTTTTTGATGTTACGTTTTCAAGACAATTGAACGCGTGCATCTTGTAAAATACGCACACGATTAAGCCGCGGCAAGCGCGCGTCCGTTAACACAACCACGCCATTAAATGGCACTACCTTCACAACTTCGGATCAACGCTACTGCAGTCGCATCGCGTAAATTTACAACTAGAATCACTTGCTTGGTGTAACCAGTCTATGTCACAACCGCCATTTCGGAAAATTGAATGAAAATTTAGTGTTGTTCGGTTTTCACCACCACCACCGGATCGACTTCGTATCTCGCATGAGTCCGCATGTGTCGCGTGATCATGTCCCGACGACACGCCGCATAAGGGCACTGCGGGCATTTGTAAGGTTTTTCGCCCGTGTGAGTTCGTTGATGCGTAGATAAATGGTCTGATCTCGAAAACACTTGTCCGCACACGCGACACGTGTAGGGTTTAACCCCGGTATGCAGCCTCATATGGCGCGTTAACATGTCACTTCGCGCAAACGACCTCTTACAAACTTCGCACAGATAAGCTTTCGCCGCGGTTTCTGAGGAATCTTGTCGATTTTTGTGCCTCGACGCCATGTGTTTCGCTAATCGGTCGTGAAGGCTGAACATTTGACCGCAAACCGGACAAACGTAAGCCACGTCGGATCCGGGCGGCATTTCCTCGACCACAGGAGACACCTCTAAATTATATCGAGACGCCACCGATTCCTTGGTCGTCGGAGACGCGACGTCGCCTTTCACGACCGGAACCGAAACGCTACCTCGCGACGGAAGAAAGCCGGTGGGCATCAGCTGCAAAGATCTCGGAATGAGGCAGCCCATGCTTCTTATCCTGTCGCGTTTGTTAATCGACAGGTCTAAAGGGGAATCTTGTGGCGAAGACGTCTCCGACTTTATCACTCCGGTCGCCAAATTTAAAGGATGTAACCACGGAGGATGAGGTCTCGACCTCTCTGATTTGGAAGTTTCTAGCCATAGGGGTAAATCGGAATCGGAATGACTTCTTTTACGGAAAATATCTGGCAGGTACTTGTAGTGTAGGTATCGTTCGAAATTGTAAGTGGTCGGGGTGGCGGGTGACGGGATCGAAGGCGAAATGGGCGACGAGGGGAACAGTCGATCGTAGGAGTAAAGAGGCGGAGGTGGATGATTACTTATGCCGCTGACGCACTGATAGCACGGGCAAGTTGACCTCGAAAGAGGCGGACTCGAACTGGCGTCGTCTTCCTTAAGACGCAAAGGGCTGAAACTAATACGCGGCGACCCACTGGAACTGTGAGGCGACTTGTTGCTGGAGCTGGCGGGACTAAAGACGTCTTCGTCCTCGCTGGTCTGATATCGCTCCTTGTCGGTGTTGTCGAAACGAAATATCTCACCGGACATGTGCTTTAGCGCGTTAAATAGACATCCATTCTCTTTTTTTATGTTGTCGTTGAGATCTTGAATGTTATTGTTGATTGTGGGCGTGGATGAAAAACTGGACACCTGACCGGTCAACTTGTCCAACACTTGACTTAGACGTTTCCTTTTGCGCTGTTTCGATGCGGGACGGATGTGGTTGATGATGAGCGGGTGATGATTGTTATTGTTATGTGTCTTTTCATGCGTTACCGATGGCTCGATTATAGTTTCGGCCATAGTCATTAGAACTATGAAGCCGTAAAATTTTCGGCTTCCTCGAATTAATTCGAATTGTGCGCATTCTTACACTAATGATGATTTGCGATGACTCGTTTTAATTCCGCGGGCTAATCTTGCGACCATAGCGTAATCGAATGGTGGTCTGTAAAAGAAACAAAAAAATATTAATTCGAACGAGTTACATTATATAAATAAAATAACGAATATAAATATAAGAAATACTTAAATATTACATTTAATGACAATGTATACGTATCCAACAAGCGAGTGATACGCTATCAACTAAAAGTGCACATTTAATTAAATATAATAACGCTCTTTTAGTGTTCGCTCGCTTGCAGCCAAAGTCGTCTTCGCACGAGCTTATGCGTGCTAGTCACCAGAGTTTGGATAATCTCTAGGGAAGCGATCCCGTTAAAGTTAACCGGGTATGCTTATTTAGGACGTGTGTACTCGCAGATACGCAATAACTGCATCGCAACGTTCCCGTTGGTCGCATCGAGTTCGTAGGGTGCACATGTTAATAGCGTCCTTCTAAAAAGGAAATATTGGCGTAATTGCGTTTTGTCAGTAGATATAAATCACTCGGTTTATTTATTTTTTCTACCATAGCTTTCCGCAGCTTCTACAAAACGTTACGTATTACGTTCAACCAAAATAAATACACTACTCCTTTAAAACTGGCTTCTCGAATAGGAAAAACTTCCACGGTAATAAATTTAATACTTGTTACAATAAACCTGTCATCGTTCGCTCGTGATTTCCTTATAAAAACCATTCTTTTTTTAACAGAGACGTTAGCGTTAGAAAAATCATAAAATGTAAATGAGACGCACCGCCGAACGGAACGTTTATTTATAATTTAGTTGCTCTTAAACGGAATATTTACCTTTTTTTCAGAGGATATTTTAAGTGTTGGAAAACAATAAAGCTGTCGGGGCTTCGTCGCCAAAGAGCGCCCACTTCGAATATAAAACCCTCGTGATTGATTAAGTTTGCATAATGTATTTTTACGTGGTTGTTATTTTGAATCGGCTTCTCGGGACCCGTTAGACGTCCTTAGTTTTTTTTTAGTAACATACGTCGATTCATATTTTACCGATTTCCTACACGGAAGATCTAAGCGGATCAGATAACGAGATTTATTTTAAATGGACCGTTCTCGGGAACGCATTGCACTGAATAGACGAGTTGATGGAATTCTTTTGAGGTGTCTGTTCAGTAACCGCAGCTTCTGTCGATCCACTATGTTTTATTTCCGAGAAACTCGACCACTCTTCGGTACGGGCAAAGAGTAAGGAGTCTGGTCGTAAAAACTGGAAACTCGGCCCATGTACGTACGTGTACGAACGGAGAACCTTAGTGGCAACTCTTGCGACGAAACACCTGATAGCTGACCTCATTATAGAAATGAATGAAGAAGGTGTATTTCAATGTGCATTTCAACCGTAACAGTGTTCTGATGAATTATGCTAGTGCAGGCATGTACTTGGTGCATTGCGGTGGGGGTGGTGCGCTGCGACTGCACTGCGGTGTACACCCACAACTTGGAAGTGCTGCAGCATTAAGTCCGTTTTATGAGTTCGAGTTGCAGATACCTATTATTCAAAGATCTCGCGGTATAACGACCGAAATACGCTACCGCGGAACGTGGACCTTTACAATAAAACGCGTAGCAATACGTGATCCGACATTAATTAACTTAATATGGAGACTATCAATTTAATTCCGTAGTCACGCTTTCTTTAACTGCGTTATTTATATAACGCGCACGACACGTGCTCGCTTATTGTTTGAAAAATCGCATGCCGGATGCCTTATTTGGGCTTAAAAGCTCTGCACGGGTAAGGAATTTAAACAATACAAACAACGTCGTATTTAAAACCTAAAAATATTCAATAATAATACGTCGATAGACTAATAAGGAAAGCAGAAAAACGACTTTTTTTTAGTTTGATTTAAACTTTTCAAAACACGAACGACCTCAATTTAGTAGATCGGTAAACGTTACAATAACCATAAACGAATACAAGCCGCACGCTTATAAGCATCGCCACCCTCTAAATGTATGAAAAGATAACCGGTAACATATGAATACGAGTTCGGGCTGTTCTTTTATGATACCTAAAAGCAAAAGCAGAACTGGTTCACAAAACAACCCGACTAAAACTCCAGTAATTTTTATCAATATAAAAACGATTCTTACTATATTTATATCTTACTTTATACTATATTCTTACTATATTAACTAATCGAAACGTCAAGTTTAAAAAAAAATCGACTTAATAAGAAAACGACCTAGCGAGAGGTGATAAAACAAATCGACAAAACTATGCCGTGCTTTTATGGGAGTGCGCATGTGTCAAACTAGAAATTTCTTCAAATAATTAAATTCTCAGTGCAAACTGAGTGAAATTTTAAAGAAATAGCCATTTTAGATAGATAGTAATCATATCTGTAATACGCACGAGGTTAATTTTGTACTCGGGTAATTTCTCGAACTAAAAGACTCTTAATTAAGACTCTTCTTCCGTGCTCTTAATTCTCGAATAATTTTCATGGAAAATAGGTTTTCGTCAAAAAAAATTTACCCGATAAAAATTGACCTCTTGTGTATTAAATACCCGAAAACACTGGACTTTTTTTTTTTTTGTAGCAATATTTTCAATTTTTCGTAGTAGTTTAGGAAGTAGTTGTTCAATTTAAAATATCTAGATAGAGACGTCAGCATATCGATTACGATTATGTGGCTACACTTTCAGACTCCCCTATCTGTCGTCTACAAGGTCTATAGGCTATTCAATTAGCAAAATTAAAAGAAACGTATCGATTATTTAAAAATATAGAAACAATTTTAAATATACAGTTCAACAAAAGAATAATACCAATTCAAGTCGCCAAGTCACTTCGAGTATCTCCTCTAAATGACATTTATTTCATACTGTCCGGCATATACTACATTGCAACACCGATTCGAGTCCGGGAAATGGCACTAGGTCGGTAAAGTTACTTTACCGGACCCGCTCACTTAATAAAATTTCAACAGCGATCTATGAAAATGAGCTCATTTTTGACGTGTTTTTGATAAGAAAATACACAGACAAAAGAAATGAGTATTCTCGAAATCGTAACTAGGCGACAGATTCAAAGATGTTATGACTGAAGTTGAGTTGCCATATAACAACAATGAAAAATCAATAGAAAAATTAATGTTTTTTTTAATAAAACAGTATGAAATAAAACATTCTACGATACATAGTCGAGTATTAAAATACTCGTTTACTCATAAACATAATTAACTATTTTCGAATCTGATTTCTAAACGTAGTTATGATCTAAATAAAGTGAAGATTGTCATAACTTGGAAAGAACAAAATTTCGGTCACGTAATATCTACGTATATAAATTTTTGTTTTGGTTTTAGTTAACGAGTACCATACGACTATGCACAACCAGTCCACCGTTTTTGTTACACCCCGTATAATACAGTATTATAACAGTATTTTTCAAAATTTTGAAGCTTTGTAGATATTTAATACTGCTATACATTTTTTTAAGTTATCATCAGTAACTAACAATGTCAATTACAAACTCCCATAGGTTACAAAAATTCGAACCTTAAACCAGTAGTTTACCAATCAAACACGATGTCCATATGGCCACTTGACACTCCAAAAAAAAACAACGAAAAGGCATTTTTCTAAAAACGTAAATCTTATATATCACCAACTATAGTACGTTACGAAATACACAAATTTTCCCTAAATAAAATTATTCTTTTTAGTATTACGCACCATTAAGATGCAGACATTTATTTTTAAAACCGACATTTTTACAACACGGTAAAGACGAGAAAATCTAAGCTATACTTTACCCTATGCGGGAAATTTGAAATCTCCCTGAAAATCTAATATAATAGATATATGTATAGCACAACACTATTAAGTAAGTTTTAATTTAAAGTTATAATAAACCTGAGGTGCTTACTGTATGTACTTCTTATTGTGAACTATGTTTATGTAAAACCGTATTTAGGAAAAAGTTGATATCAAACGGAAAACCTAACCGCATCCTCCTTTAAAACTGTTACTTATATAATACCTATTAGAACATTTATTTGTAATAATTCTCAAATTAATATATTATAATACACATTACCGTACATTTCAATAACCATTTTTTAACTTAAAATCACTTTTTGATGAAAACGACAATGAAAAATCATTTTGGCAGTTGAAATTAGAAAATGTACGTACCTCCGCGCCCCTACGTAAAAATACGTACAGTTAAGTAATGAGAACAGAAACGCACGTTACATACTTAAAAAAGTATATATATATCCTCCTTCGCTAGTAAGACTTAAGTATTTGATGCGGTTTTGCCATATAAGCGCATGACAAACTGGTATACACACTTGCTTTAAATCAGAGAGTGTCTTGTTTCGAATACAAAATCAGTTCGCATTTTTGCTTCGATTGTAATTAAAAAATAAGGCCCGATAAGTATCGCTTGATTTAACTGCGGAATAAAACGGAAAGGCGGGGTTGATGTAAGACGATTTGAGAAAAATTACTTATTGTTATTTGTGGATACTTATTAGATATAGAGGTTATTCACGACGATAGGTTCCAATCCACGCCATCAATTTTTTATTTTTGACCACGAGGTCACAGACTTTTATTATTTGGTTAGTAGGATGGGTTGGTATTAATTAACATTCACGAACGTCCATGGTTGCAGCGGGATTCGAACCCGCAACCGAAGTGGTGCTAGAAGACCAGTTAAGTAACTAACTCTCTGCGCCGCGTATTTTTACACTACTAATAAATCGTAGTCTTTCTTTGTCATGTCATGTGTGCAGTTAAATCATCGGTAAAACTTTAAACTGAATATTACAAATATCAGAATATTATATACGTACCTATAGGTAGAATATTTTTCATATTAAAAAGTAAAGTTTTACCGATCATTTCCTAATGTATGAAATGACGGTATGACAATAACGGTATCTTATTCGTGATAACATCATTATACATATATCATTGCATATATTAAATTAATTTTTACAATCAAATAAAACGTAAACTATATGAATATTCTAAGTTAAAGGAAATCTATTTCAAACCGTTATACGATAATTAAGACAAGTACGGATATAACTACATTTTTTGTACATATTTCTAAATTTGTTGTACCTATGCACATATCATTATGCAGAATATAATTATCTTGTATTAAATTAAAAATTTTGAAAACCATAACATATAACACTTATTTATTTCCTACGGTAAATATCCGAAATTGTTTCCTCTGTTCCAGCAAAAACTTGTTCTCATTAAAGACACGATTTGGTGGTTCAAATAAATAGGTAAGGAGTACCTACTAATATATTACCAAGACCGAAAAAAAAAATTACAATAAAATAAAAACAGAAATATGAAGTGTTAAAATTTTGTAAAATTAAAATAAATAGATAGATACCTACTCAAAATCACTTTGGTTTTTAATTGATATCGACTTCTAGTGAATTAAATCTAAAACGATAAAGTTTTATTATTATTAGGACGCATCATAATTTAATAAATAATTAATGAATATTAGAGGACCTTTGCATTTGTAAATAAAATAATTTGAACATTTTGGAATCTCAACTGACAATGAGAAATTTTCGGTATGAGCATCAAATTTTGATTATTATTATGAAAGTTATTTCTTCATATTTATATATCAAATGAAAGAAATGCCTTGCCAACAAAATTCCAACGAATAATTCGTTGGACAAATACATTTTCGGGCCAAGTTTCCTGGGAAACGAGGGCGAACAGATTTCCGAAGATCAATCAAACCATCATTAATTTACCTAACAAGGAAGGTTAGGCAGAAAAATCTTAGAAAAATTTGAAACTTTGCAGGATTATAGTACTAGTCGACCCTAATCCAGAGAGTGAAATCCACCCTTGAAAATTGGAACATTTTTCGATTTCGCTTATTATCCGTGAAACAACAAGAGCTATCGCCAACAATTCTACATATTTTTGTAAATGATTGTTCAAGACCTATGATTATGATACAAAAATTAGGGATGAAAATCCTAAGGGATATCATCCCTTCGAATTTTTACCCCTAATTTTGCCATACTAGGATACATTTTTACATCGGCAGACATATATATTCATGTAAAGGACAATTAAAACTATAATTTGAAAAAAACAACGCGATATAGTTTTATACAGTAAGTAACATATTGAAAATTTATTCATTCGGAGAGGAGACTGCCGGGTTTGCGAGGCAGACCACAATAATTCTAAATAATTGATATTTCTCTAAAGTCCATAATAAATTTTATCAAGTATCAAGTTTATCAAAAATGATTAAAACAAAAATTCATTTGTGTGCCACCGGCACCGATAGGATATTTCCCACCATATTAACTCATAAACACACTAAGAAAATTTTAGTAGTGTTATGACGTAGATTTTTGTGCGATTGGAGTTTGGGCTATTACAGGGGTAGTAGTGGAGTTTGATAAAAAACATTGGCAGATAATGACCGAAAATTTTTAAAATATGTACGTTTTAGGAAATGTATTTTAAAATTATGTATTTTTTATGCAGTAAAATTATTTGAATAATCACTCTCTACAACCTTTATACCGCAGAATTATAAATTTACTCTTTTTTTAATTTAAAAACTATTAGTGCGCCTTTAAGCATTGAAAATTTCTCTATTACAAACCATAAACCAGATAAAAGTTTAATCGCATTTTTATGTGGCCGATAAAGCAACTAATAAAACATGTGCACCGTCTACTTTCATAGCTTATCGAAGTGCGAACAGAGAACTTAATGTTTTTAAAATAAAAGCGGGATTTCCTAGTGTCCATTGCATTTATATAAAGAATTCAGGCAAAACCGCTTCAGATCTTTCGCGTTAGTGGTACAGAGCGGTAGTGCTTGTTGCAGTAGTTCGAATTTGAAATTACAAAATTACAGCGTCGTGTTGTTCGTGTGTGCGAGGAGTGCTCGTTCGGTTAATAAGACCTTTTTGCGTGTGAGTGCGCGAGTGTTGTGTATTGTGCTGAGCTCTCTAAAAGGATTACAATGAAAAAGGATTAATACGACGAGGAAAGGTAAAATCTTTCTATGTCGACCAACTCTCCATGTATTTATAAAGTGTAAATGCATGGACTTTTAAGCCCTAATACAAAGTCTTTGAAAATCAAACTTGGTTAGGCTCGGGGACTCGGTTAGAGCTCCCCTCAATCATTCAGCGGTTCAATTTCGTGAACAAAATTTTACCTTACGTAGGTATAGGTATGTAATAATACAAGTTCGCAGTCAACGGAAGAATCTACGCTGAAAATTGACGATAGAGGGAAAACGATAACGAGAAAAAGGTAGAAAATACAAAAAAAAATTTAGAAGTTTCTAATTTTTTTCTTATAGTCTGTTACAGACAAGTGGCAGTCACAGTGGCAGCATTATTAAGCTAAGCGTCCACTAGTCCTCATCAGACGCACAGTAACATCCCTTAAAATTTTCACCCCTAATTTTTGTATCATAATGTAGGTCTTGAACAGCCATTTACAATACTGTATAGTTTGTTGGCGGTTTCTCTTGTTTCACAGATAATAAGCAAAATGGAAAATGTTCAAATTTTCAAGGATGGATTTCACCCTCTTAAACCGGGCAAGAGCACGAACACAATACGGCTCTGGATTAGGGTTAACTAGTACTACAATCCCGGAAAGTTTCAAATTTTTCTGAGATTTCTACCTGCCTAACCTTCCTCGGAAGTGTATATTTAATTGGAAACGTTTTGTTAGAATTTTATTTTTGTAATTAAGTATGGATGTACATATACATAAAAGTAAAAATATAGGTACCTACGCATTTATACGATCAGTTATGGAAAAATCATCGTTTGAAAATTGCAAATTTTGCTTTGAGTAATATGAAAACATGTCTTATTACATACACATACAATGGGAATCTTTCGTTATGGTGTAAGCATCCATAAAATCGCAGTGCAAATAAAACAAAATAGGTAGGTAATAAAAAATGATTAATTTAAAACTTGTTTACCGTGCCACTGACCACGAATACATCCAGATTTTACGACTATTTTTGCTAACAATCGTAAAAGCAAACGAGGTACTTGACTATCCTAATAGGTAAGTATGATTAACTGTAGACATCCCACGCCATCGACTAACTAAGTTTAACCACAAAACAATGCATTACCTTCTATAATTTTAATATATTTAGATAAGTTAGGTAGACACGTTTTATAATATGTTGAAATAAAATAGTGGAAATGCAAGGCGAAGACATTCAAGTTTCAATCATAGAGAGTCTTATTGTAATAATTTTAATAAAATAATTAATATTAAATTTTTAAAGAAAAATCTGATTATGAGGATTTTGCTACGTTTTCGAGGATCAAAATCTATGGGTTTTCTTGCCTATTAGATACCCATAAAACAGTCTATTTCAGTTTAGGCCATTTACCTACCACTATCATTTCGATTGATAAATCATATACTTAGATATTTCGCTGCACACTCAAAAAAATATTGTACATAATATTAATGAACACCAGTTATTGACTTTTTGATCATTGATACAATGAAAAGTTCATTAATACTACTAATACACTGAAGAAAATAAGTGCCTAATTATGCAATTAAAACGATCGTTGTATTTACGAATCGTTTATGATTTTTTACCTAATAACTTTCTTCGTACTTACAATGAAAATTTTTATCGAAATAACAAATTTTCCGTTACTTTTTAAGAGTTATCTAATGTACGTTTGTAATGAACTTTTATCTAATGTACGTTATGTACGATTTTTTTTTTGAGTGCACATATGATGCATAGAAAGATTAAAATCGATGCGAGGATGCATTTCAAATGATTCCTGCTGAAGATTGTAAAACAGTATAGGGCGTTACAAAAAACTAACACTTTAATTAATCTTAAAATACAATACATCGGTCCGAAAATTCACCGTTTTCGACATAAAGTCAATTTTTAAGACATTCCGAAATAGTAAATTTTGCGCTATTTTGTCGCTAATTGCGAGTATAAACCTGTAAATTTAATAATTTTGCCAAGTTACAACGGCGAATCGAACAAAGGTGTTAAACAATTCTGACTTTTTTTTTTAAAGAGCGCGGAGGAGTTCCTTTCTAAGAGGATACGATCCTGTGTTAACGTGGAAGCAGGATATTTCGAATATTTCTGATAATCGATGGGTTTTGTGGCGGTAAATTGTCCAAAAAATTAAATATATACATATGTAGGCAGTAATGTATTTTAGTTATCGAAAGAGAAAATTACTCTTATCTCAGAAACGTGTGATTTACGGATCCATTTTAAGATTTTTTAACGTATTTTTGGTCTCTTTCAAAGAAATTTAAATAAAAAATTGTGGCTAACCAGTTCTGGCAATTGTGTAATACTGTAGTTTCAAATAAGTAGGTACCCTAAAATATTCAATTTGTTTGTCATTATTTTAATGTACAAAGGTGCCCCCCCCTAATTCCTATTGTATCATATTCATTATATCTTTAGTTAAAAATAATGTTAATTACATAAAGAGTAACAACGCCGTAACGATAGTTTTTCTATCTAAAATTAATCGACCATTTAAAAACAATTTATTTTGAAATAATAAAATTTGATTGTTCGTGTACGATTTCGTCTATAAAATAAGGAATAATTGACGCGAAAAAAACCGAAAATAAACGATTCCGTCTTAATTCGTAGCGTAGCCAGATTGTATTATTTATAAAAACTAACCCCATAGATTTGGTGTTGCTATATAAACATCTCTGCTGCAATTAAATGACAAAAATAGTATTGGCAATTACAAAAGTATGATAACAACTCCGCTCAGATGGAAGGCATTCTTAGAAAAGCAATGAAAGCCTCATATGGGCACCGCTTTATGTTAAAAATGGCGAAACAAGGTAAGTAGCCGTTTAGAATTTAGATAGCACTTACTTATATATTTACCATAAATCTTGCTGACTTATTTGAACGAAGAAATGCATTTCCTGTACAATACAGATTACATGATTTCTACTAAAAGAGATTATCGCAAGAATGCAAAAATACACACTGTTTATAACTTTGACGTGTAGATACTGTAGTACTAACTACCTATGTGTGAAGCTAAGACTAATTCTAATTTGGAACGTAAAGAGGACCGAAGTTCAATTACTACCTAATAATTTCGAGGTCCTTCCGCAGAGAAAGTTTCAGGAGGCATCGGTTCGCGAAGAACTTCAAAAGAATTCATTTCTTGGGCAATGTACGAGTCATTGCGTGGGGGATGTAAAACAATTCGCTACAAGTAAATTACATTTGCGGCACCTCTTCTTTGTTTTTTTTTTAATTTATTTTTACGGGAATAAATTGCCGTGATTATAAGGCGAGGCCAGTTTAAAATACTGCGAGATACGTTGCTTGTACTATTTAAATTTTTTTAAGTTTTCGATCGTTTGCGTGCACGATGTTTTGGGTTTATTAATAATTAAATGTACCTACGTTAATTAAATATACATTAAGGATGGAGCGATCCATATTTTTTTATTGGCGATATTTTAGTTTTAAGTCGTAAATGCACAATTACATCATACGTTTGATCTGAATGTTTATATTGTACTTATCATTTAAATAAGAAGAAAATATAATTTTTGATGGTTATAAGATTAGATGTTTCGACGGCGAAAACAAAAATGATATAAAAGGAGTATAAATCTACCCGTATAGAAACGTCACGATAAATAACGACATAGTGATAAAGTGAAAATTTTTAATTTCGCGTAATATTATAAACGTGTTTTTAAATTAATAATCACAGGTAACGTCGTGTCGTATTTACATTAAAAGATAACGTATTCCTTGTATGTAATAAGTATATGTATTAAACGAAACAAAGAACTCAACCATGTACAAACGTGGGTGTTGCAAAAATAATTTAAATAAGGAAGGAATTTGATATTTTTATCAAAAACAAGTGCCAAATATCGATAAACGTATTAGATAAAGTCGACACTTGGACACAACATTTCTCAAACGTCTATTTGTGCACCACCGTTACGTCAGTATCGTGAATTCACTGCAACACTTTGCGGCAGGTGGATACAAATCGCTTGCATGTGCAACTTTACAACTTATTATCAATATCGATACTAACTATTAAAATAATTCGAAGCGATGTACATAATTATTAACGACAACACTTCCTCAATAAACACCATTACAATTTACTTAATGAATTCTCGATTGTTAATTGGTACGGAAACTACCCATCAAAAACAAAATTAACGTATTCTCGAACTCGAATAAAAATCAAAAATTGCTATTCGTCCAATCGATTTCTTATTCTTATATACTTTTTATTCCGTAAGTTAAATTTTCCAATTAAACATTAAGTACTTTATTTGTTTTAAGTAAACCTATCTAATTAATTTTATTTTTTTCAGGTAGGATTTCCATTATTCTTCTGGTGGCGGGTAAGATTATTATTAGATTATTTTTGTTATAAAGAGATAAGTGTTAAAGCATTTCATAATACGCGGTATTTAACATTTTAATTAAATTAGACAACATTAATTATGAGTATAGAGAGTTATAATTAAGGTCTCAAGAATAAGATTTAAACAATACAAATAGTAATTTGAAACGCAACAACATTCAATAATGCGACATTAGGTTAATTTTAACTCTTAGTTTATATTTCGATTGCAATTTACTTTTCAATTCATAGTTATGTACTACATACGTACACCTAGATATCGGCAATTTTATAAAATTCATAGCCTCGACATTCTTATCGCCTAATATTGCTTAAGCTCATTTTTCACCTAGGTTACACTTAAGCAACATAAGTTGCCTAAATCTGTATATTTCACGGATGAAGGGTTGCATTCGATAAAATGCTTGGTACTCTTTCCAAACATTTTATTTGATATTTTTATGTCCAGTAAATACGTAGATACACATAAAATCAGTGACGATATTTTTAAGTATCCATTTTAAAAGAATAATGGATTAATTTAAATAAATTAACGCATTTTGTAAATTAAAAAAATTAAATTAATTAATATGTGGTCGAAAATTTGTCCTTTCCGAGTTTATGGACATTTATAATTAATTTAAATTTAAGAAACAATGCAAAGTATCTAATCATCGATCGTGTTATATAGCTAAAAAAAAACAAGGCAAGATTGGCAAGGAAACAAATGAAATTTATCGTTATACAAAATTAGACTTTCTACATTTGTAAGTACCTCGTTTACATTAAAAATGAGAAATTATTCCTTCGATTAAATGGTTGATATGCAATTATAGTATTTTATCTTATGAATTTTATTTAAATGCCTCCTAAATAAATAGAGATTTTTTTGTTCGTTTTAGTGAGTACTACACGATTATGTATAGCCAGTCCATCTTTTTTTGTTACACCCTGTATAGTAACGATAGGTAAATAAACAGACATAAGAGGTTATCTTTGTTAGATAATTTTCTGTCGCCGAGCACACAAACGCTCGACAGTAGTAATCTGAGTGTAGTACCGATTAGATAACAAAATAAATGCGAGAGGAATTACCAGATTTTAACAGATGATGCCCTTTCATTTAAATGCGTAAGATAGTCAGAATAATTCATTTTTACAAAGAGTGTGGGTTACGCCCTTTTGGAAAAACATCATCGACATGAGTAAGGACAAAAAAGTACCTATACATACAAACTGCGATTTGTCACACTGTGACTTGTTAGATTCCACCACCGCACCCGCCTGGAGCACATAATCATCGGTAGCCAGTTTTGTCGGTTTTGTAAAACTCTCCCTTAATCGTTTAATTTTCGTAAAAGCTCTTTTTGCTCCCGTGCTCTTCGGACACGACACGGGCTAAAGAGAGCGGTTAAAAGAATTTCCGATTCGAGTTTTTTTTTCTCGGGCCATTTCGGTTAAACCGAATTTTGGATAACCGAATACCTAAGTAGGTATTTATTTATCTTTGTTTTCTCGAAAATTATCAGATGTAATTTTCATGCATTGGCATTGTTTACACGATCGTATTAACAACGGTAAAATCTATCAATATTAAAATAAAAAATGGAGGATTGCCATTTTTAAAAAAATAACGATCTCTCGATCTGACACCAAAATAAATTAGTACATGATTTTAAAAAACAAAATTGACCTGTTCGAGAATTATTCGTTGAATTTTAAACGAATTTTCGATACCTCCATGTAGTATATTCAATAGACTGTGGCAGTAAGTGTAACTTTGAGTTGGAATTGTCCGACGCGTTTAAGGCAAAACGACACAAACGCCATTTCGTGAATTTTACAGGAGGGCTAAAAATTTATACGGCTGGAAGTTTGACAGTTGGCGCTTGTGCAAACTTTAAATTGATATTCCGCTAAAACAAATTTTTGACGAATAAATTTTCTACAATAGGTACTACAGTTTTAATTGATTTTCATTTAATTTGACGCTTGTGTCGTTCTGCCTTAAACGCGTCGATGTGTACGATAATAAAGTCGAGGGATTATATATCTCGATCGAACAAGTATATGAATACAGTAGAACTAACAACGATTTATAGTCCATAGCGGATCTCAAGTTATCGTTGTCAACTTGAAACCTGCGACTTACGTGTGCCATTTTAGCACATTTAACTGTCCCTTACCACACTGGTTATAGTACCTCGTTAGCGTGTAGTACATTTGTTATGCTCTTAATTCTCGTGCACATGTTGCCGTAATTTTTTACATTACATTACTTTTACATTAGTTAACACGCAGATGCATATCGACATTTTCGACCTTTATGCGGTTGTACGCGCAAGTGAAGACAATTATTTATATATTTTCATCCTGACCCATTTGTCGGTAATAACTAAACGTATTAATTTTATAAAAATATTACAGCTGCTTAACCTTACGACGACAATAAATTTTATTCAACTGCAACTGCTGTTAAGGACTGGTTTCATATCTTTATTTTCATATAAGATACACGCTAACAAATTCTTGTTCACGCATTGAATCGATAGACATTTTATTTAGAAATTTGCTGCACCGAAGCTAGGCAATTTAAATATTTAATTACATTTGAATAATTTGAATGCCTACATTTTAAACGAACCAATAATTTTTTTCCGCGAAACGATTATGCCTATCTATGTACTTTACGATAAGAGAATTTCACGGCTTGTCGCTAACAAAATTTGCTGACGTTGTGACGCGCATGTTTTCACGTCCGAAATAATTTCACTGCGCCTAGATATTATTATCTATTCCTAATAGTAGCAATAAATATTTAATAATATAAGTGGACAATGCAAAACAAATGTGTCTATTTATGTATGTAGGTAATACATACATACGTCGCTGTATGATTTTTAAAAGTTATTTTGTTATAATTTTATCTTTTCAAAATAAGTTTTTGTTTTCGTAATGTATTTATTTTAGTTCTTAACGGAAAAAAAAACAACAAACAAAACAAAATATTTGTGTAGTTTCAAGAACTCCCTCGCAAAAAAATTGAGCAACGCCTCCAAGTTGTATTACATATAGAAATCGAAACGGTAGTAGGTTGATGTAATAATAAAATACGAGTATAGACTAGACTATAGTTATTAAAATTGAAAAAAAATACTCGATTTTTAACTTACCAAATTTTGAAGCTTTCCAATTTTTCGTTCTACTTTAACGTAACCTGAAATTAAAATTTTTAAATCGTTAATAAAGCGACGGCAACGAAAAAAGCATCGACGGCGTCCGCGGAAAATTTTCCAGGGGAGACGAAACTTGTGCGGAATTTTTTACTCGATCGCAGGGGAAAGGGCCTCTTTTTCGGCCTCTCTGCGGACGCCGTTGAAAAGCATTTTAGGTAATTTTAAATTTTAAATTAATTATTACGTATTTTAAATTAACCATGCCACTAATTGGTTTTTTGTGCGAACAGTTTTTAAACAATTCCAACTTTCCAACTATATTATATACCAGTGAACAATCTTGAGCGTAAAACGTTTAGTTCGTTAATAAAAAATATTCGATAACAAAAAATTGAGAAAGGCATTATTTTTCGTTTAGTCGTTTAGATATTTTTATTTTTGCAGATAATTTTGATCGAAGTGTGCAACGAAAGAGAATTGTTTTGAACAGTTCTAACTTTCACCCGACGAATATCAAACCGCATTATTTACTTTTGCCAAATTCGATAACAATAAGTTGAGCAATAGACCGAAAATAATTTATAGAGGTAATCTATACCTATACACACTTTCCACGGAAAATAGTTCAGATCTTCGACGTATATGTAACTATACGTATCGAAGTTCGATAATATTAATTCAAAAAATTCAACCATATATCTCTAATTAGAAACATGTATCTATCTATATATTTCACATAAATAAAAATTTGTTATAAATAATATAAGTTAGGGTAGGTACCACCCATACCTACTGTTAAAAATTTAATTTTAACCATATTTAATTCGAATAGGTATTTTATGTTTTTACGAACTATATCTAATAATGTTAAAATATAAATATTTATCAATTGCGACAGTTCAAAGTAATACATCATTCTTCATAATAAATCGATTTATGTAGCTATAGTTGCGACTGCAATTAATTACCACGATGCCACAATAAAAATCGAACTAATAACGCTGTCATTATTCTATAAAGTTCACTTCTCAAAACGTTCATTCGCCAAATGTTACCGCTGTAAGATATCGGCAAGTCGAGGTTGGGTTCAACGTATCCGTTTCAAATTTTCACTTGCAATTTGAAAATAGCAAAATTTTACAGTGGTATAGAGATCGTAAACCACAGACAAGACTGCCCGAGGCGGTAGCCATTATCCCGGAGATCTTAAATTTAAAATTGGCCAAGGTGTATTTGATGAAGTGTGAAATTATTGTTAACGTGCATTGCTTAATTACTGCTTTAGAAAACCTAATTCCGTTTCTCTCGCAATTAAATTTTACAATTAGTCATGCTGTGTATAATGAAGAGAATTGCATAAACTATACGGTATTAGATTTGTCCTGGCGTTTTTCAGAAAAATCTATAGATTTCAAAACGTCTTCGAGCCTTATGGATCGTTTCGTTAGAATATTAGGTACTATCCTAAGGGGCCGTCCATAAACTATGTTATTTTACGCTAATTTTGGCCTTTTTTATTCCCCATTGTCACAATTTTATAAACCCCCCTTCTAATATTATACCACATTATCACTCCCCCCCCCCCCAATTTAGCCCAATAGCCTTTCAATAGTGAAACCTAATATAAAAATAGTACTTTTATTGTGTTACTTATGTATAGGAAATATATATTATTATATTTATGGTACTACAATTGTAGTAATTAAGGGTAAGGTAATTACCTTATAACAATTATATGCAGGGTGTTTCAAAATTGCACCGCACTATTATTAGAGGTGATAGAAAAGTGAAAAATAAGTGGGGTTTGCTTGGTACACCTTTGCCCAAAAGTCGCCCATTTTCGAGATTCATGACGTTGCAAATTACTTTTAATATCCAAATATTTTCATGCACAAATAAATGCCGAACTAAAATAATCGGCCTACTTACAATTAGTTGTCTGCACTGTGCGAGTATCACATGCCTTATCATGAAATATCTCGAAAACGATGCGTCTGGACGACTTTTACTAAGAGTAACTTTTTTACGTAAAATTGAATTTCCTTTCAGTTTTTCCAATTGTCACGTCTACAAACCTGATTTCGAAAACGTTATAAACGAAAGTTGACCTAAAACGTTACGTACTAAAACGTAACTAGCGCCCTTTATGACATGCGGGAACGTGAATACCTTCAATCACTTGAGCTATCCCGAAGACATTTGCAAACCAAATTTCATCATAGTTTTGATACAGTCGAAGAAAAAAGTATTACGAAAAGCGGTTTTCAACGTCCTACATTTCGAAAACGAACGACCTTCGATCAAAGGTGGTGTATTAAGCAAAGCCCACTTATTTTTTACTGTTCTACCACCCCTAGCAATAGTGCCGTGCAATTTTGAAATACCCTGTATTGCAGTAGATACATATGGTATCAGATAAATTATTTATAAAACACCTCGCCATTTTTTATTATATTTATGACCACAGTTTTGTAAATTATAGACAATAAAACGTAATTAGAAACTTACGTAGAACATTGTTACATTACATTACGCAGAACAAGTTTTTCATTGATTGTTATCTAGAAATCATTCCACCGAGTACTGTTTAAATTTATAATATGCAGGGTTAAGATAAATAAAGTAAGGAACCAAGCAAATACCGATAATTTCGGTGAAACTGCGCCTACAGTTCATGATATTTGTCCGCAAACCTAACCGCAATTTCTTAAACTAATGGAACAATAATAAATTTTGAAACTCTGATGTGTTTAACAATAAGGTGTAGGTACTTACCTACACTTTTGAACTGTTATCTTGAATCTTTTCGCAGTTTGTTTTTCAAGAATCCAATGCATTTACTATATTATATTAATAAATATTAGTTGCAGTACTTATTTATACAGTGAGTTTTACAAAATATATAAGAATAATAATCAATCATTATCAACACTATTACGAAGCATTCTCTTCGAGGATTAATTAATTGGACATTTATTGGTATTAAGAATACGAAATAGTTATTTTTCTTTGAGAAACTGTGCGCTATTTTAATGTTAACATTTTATATAGGGACCCGCACATTAAACATCTGAATGCATATACAAGATAGCAGATTTACATATCAATGTGTAGCCTACAGGAGGTAATAATTTTACCACAGATCGAATTAAATATATTTTATATGTGCATGCAAAACGCGGCTCATAATATACAATATTTAAAAAAAAAATCAAGCGGCTTTCTTCATAAATTATTTCATTTTTCGTTTTTATTACTCGTCAATTAAATTTACGTCAAATATTAGATAGATTGAACTATAAAATAACTCGTCTTTGGTATGCATATTTATATACAAGGTAGTCGAAAAAGATATGATACAGCGCGCATGGGTAAAAATCGCAGCCTATCGATTTGATGTGTGTAGAACAACCGATGGAGCACATGTTGAGGTACAATACCTATACCTACTATAAGATAGAGTATACATGTGAAACTTCTCAATATCTGTCACACGCGGGACCAAAAAAAATTATTCGTTATTAAGAAATGTCCGCTAATGTGATATAGATTACACACTATAAAACAATAGCGGGACTTTTAAAAAAGTGTCCGGTATTTGGAGATTCTAAACATTTTGCAAAAAATCTTATTACTTTAACTCGACTACTTTTTGAATTACGATTTTTTAAAATCGGGGCAACTCATTTCGATGACCGCGTACTTCTTATATTATCACGATATTGTTATTCGACTAAAGGAAATGAAACGTTATATTTTAAAAGCCGACAGTTTAGCAAAAAAATCATCATTTTAATAGTAGAATAAGAATATGAACTTTTTGTCTTACTCAGCGTAGCTATGAGTTTGTTACCTACGCGAACATTACCTAAGTTTAAGTTTTTATCATTACGTACTTATAATTTATTATAGAAACGCGAGGGACGTCACGAATACGTAATTATGTAGGTACCAAATTTCGGTTTCATACACTTTTAAATTGTAAGTTATACATTTTTATCTGTATTTATTTCCCATTTTCATAATATACACCTTTTTATAGAACGTAATGCATTTCCTATATTAGCGGGCTCTTCTTGAAAACGAATAATTTTTTGGTCCCGTAAATGTCCGGTATTGAGAAGTTACGAAAGAAGATACGAAAATAAAAGTAGGTATTTTGGGCGTGGTACCTATAAAATTAAAATAAAACGCGAGGTATTTAACTTTGAAATATGATGATTGATTCATTTATCAAAGTTTATTGGAGCAATTGCACGAATTTAGAAGATATTTTTGTGTAACGAACCGTTATCTCGAAATAGTCGACTATAAAAGGATCGACTATCACGCACAGCCTTTAGATAACACGTTTACCTGTGTACGAAAACATTCAACTATATTTGAGTAATTTCACACTATCGAATTAATTCGAACGTAATTTTTGAAAATCAGATTCGTCGAAAAGTGTTTTTTTAAACGCGTCGTTTTTATTTCCATATTTGTTATCTAAATATCTGAGTTTTCGTTATTACAAAATTTGCTCAAAACTAATCTCGATGCATTAAAAAAATCGAACGTTTCTTTGAAAACCGAAGTTGGTTTGAATTATTTCAAATTACTAAAGATACGTACAAATTTACAAATTGTCTACATTTTTATTTTATTTACCTAAAGAGAATTCATATAGTCAGAAACAAGACAATTTTTAAAATAACGATTTTTAACAATAATTTCAATTATATTTAAGCAACCATTCTGAGGTAAAATTAATAAAAAAAACAAACTTGCACCTGAATCACGGCTGTTATTAAACACGCGAGTCACAATCGTGAATTTCCACAAAAGTGACGATTTTATTTCTAAGTTGTTAAATAATTATACGTAGTATACGTGATGAGTGATAATAAAATTGTCGGTTTCTTTTTCGAAAAAAGTGCTAATCGCGCGCGAATGTTTAAAAAACTTATAGTTTTTGAAAAACTATATAGGTACTAAGTTTATCGTCTAAAATTGGTAAATCTCATTATGTGAGCATGTTTTACATTTTGAATATAAGATATTTGGATTAAATCAAAAACCGATATCGTATCTAATTATGACGAAATTATTTTTAAAATTGAATGCACGTAACTTTCGCAACTTCAAAATTGATTAAATTGTGATTGTTAAATGAACGATTAAGATACGAATCCAAATTCATTTTGCTCAATATACCTCGTCGGGTATTTGAATTGTTTTGTTACATTATAAAAATAAATTGTTTCACCGTGGGCCTAAAGGTTCTCTAATATGCGTTCTAGGGTTAAAGAATCCATTAAATTATAAGTGTTGTAAGAAGCGAGAGGTATCTACTTATACTTCCAAAATTCCTACCACAGTAACGTCAATCTACCGAAAAGGAAAATTCACTCCCGAACAACCCAAATCGGCCGTCAGAAATTCCTTCCACAGCGTATATAAATACTTTTATACTTTTTGATTAGGATAGGTAATGGGTATCTATCTTAGATGTTCGATTGTCAATATAGTAGGTAGGTGCCTACTTTCTTTTTTTATCATTATTCATTAACGAAGGAATACCTACATTTTAAACATTTTTTTTAAATAAAACAAGTGAAATCTCACAAGTCGATCTCCGATAGTTTACTTATAATCTAATAATAGAAATCTCTTGTAACGTACGCTTCTTTGGTTCTTCGTCTTATGTTAGATACAAGTCTCAAATTCCAGAGTACACCCACAAGAAATCTTCAAGTAGCTAATTGGCCACTCCTGCATTTATGTAGGGTACACGCCCGACATTTCAATGACGCTTAATACGTGTTCGCGGGCACATTAAAATCGCGAATTTTTACAACTGAAAAGTTAAACAACAGGAATATCGCTTAATGTCCTGACGTCCCGTGTGTGAAAAATTATCTTACATAAATCCATCTGAATACGACGACTAACAAAGAACAGCTGACAGTTTTATGATATTGCCGTACACTAACCACTTTCGTTAAATTGCTTCTCGGAATAAATGTTGAGGAATTGCAAGAAACGTTATAAAATTGCCGGAATTTCTTGTTATCAATTGTTATAGAAGTTTGATGGAAGAAAGAAAAGCCGCCGTTTTCGGTCGGGTAATAATTAGTTTATCGTTAATCGCGCGACGTCCGCGTTATCGCAGTTATTTCTAAAAATCCGAATTTAAAGACTTTGAAATTAATCAACCGAGTTTAGGCCGCATCAAAAATTTTAATTGGTATAAAAGCCTTAATTTCGTCGAGCTAAACTTTAAATTACCATAATAATGTTAATATAAAAGTGCCTTCGCGGGCTACCTATACCTACCTTTCTAGGTAGTTAATTTATTAGGGTTGCGCCAGACAAAGATCGAGGTTCCCACAAATACCTGCTGCGCCATTTCTTAGATAATTACCGTCATACGGATCGAGGGCATCTGCTTGCGCTACTGTGGAAAACGTAAAAAAATCGTCAGATTTCACCTGTTATGCTAATAACTTTGATTCGCGTTTTAGTTGACGGAGGTACAGGTTGTAACCATATGGGAATTTCCGTACAGATATGGGATTTATTAAATGGGTTTAAAACCATCCACAGTAACCCCCCCGAGAGTTACGTAAGTATAATGCGTTCCGTAAACGTTTACGTAACTTGAATTTTACGTAAGTCGAATTTATACATTAAATACTTAAATGCAACATCTTCTGAATGTTGTAAATCCAAAATAGTTATTTAAAAACCCGTTGTCTTCGGGCCATAAATAATAAACTCGGTTTACGTTCTGTTTTGTTCTTCGTCATTTAATAAGAAACGAATTATGATTATTTAATACTAACATGTAATATAATAAAACTTAGGAGTTATGTTATAGCCCAGAATAAATCAGCAACTTAATACGATGATGTGATGCACCTTCTAAGATTTCTTTTGTAATAAATGCACACATTGAATGCATTTATCATAATTATAAAACATCGGTTTTTAATTTGTCACGAGTTCATGAAAAACACCATTTTGTTTGTTATAGCATCAGTTAGTTATCAGTTTACTAACAATAATCAAGTAAAGATATATGATAATAACTGTATAAACATTGATTTAGTATTTGTCCCGGACAGAAGTCTGCATATACCTAGATGTTTACACTCAACCAAAAAAGTACGTAAATACAATAAAAAAATCATTATATTAAGAACTGACGTTCATTAATTTTCGTCCGAAGTACGATTTCATCATTACAACGTATGTCTAAAGATTACTTGATATTCGAAACCATTACCCAATGAACGTTTATTGGTATAATGACCTTATACATTGCTACATCGAATGCAATTCATTACGTTAATGAATAATTTGACTGCTCCAATGAACAAGCTTTCTTTGTTTTAATAAATTAATACATAGATAATATTAATTTGATTTATAGTTATAATAGCTGTGTTCATTAGTTTTATCAATATTCTTACATAAATTCAATAAATTATTCCACTGAAATGCAAAGTTTGTTTATTGTATCGATGAATGTGTTTATTAAATAAAGGAATATTCTTGTATTGTTACAATGTACACTTCTATTTCTATTAAAAGAGTACAGTTACTATTTCACATTATAAATAGGACAATGTTTATGTATATTGTTTCTATAGCAAATTTATTTTTTGTAATGTTTCAATTAATTATCGCTCAAATATATCTACATAGAAAATTTGATTATTAGTTCTTCATTGTTCAATGTTGTGGATTGTAGGAAATACAAATTGATTTTTCCCCTGAAAAAAATCGATTTGTACACGTTTCTCTGGAATTTGATATGTAATAACAAACACAAACCGTTTTTAGAAATATTTTTCTGTAACAGTTCTAATATAAATATTAATGTAAACGTCGTGATAATTTTTTTTGCAATTATTTAGTTTGAGTTTTCAAACTGCACTGTCTTGAATTTATCCTGTTTCTGCGAAGCCGTTAATATTCCTAGATTATTCTATATATAGAATTAAAAAAATACATAATCGACTGTATTTATACTGTATATTAGTGAACTTAGTCATAGTCTTACATTAATATGATGTTTTAAATTCATAAACATTAAGTTATGATGTTAATGTAGAAATTCATAGATACAATCAAGTAGTGATCGGATCGATGAAAAAGAGTCGTTGAAGCAATCAAGATATCCATTAAATTATTAAATATGTTCATCAGTTTCTAATGAACATAATAACATTGGGACTACGAACATGGAAATTAAAAAATGAACATCTAGTAGTAGTATTATCGAATGTTTTATTGCGGGGGGGGGGGCAATCTGCGGCTCGCGAGCCACATGCGGCTTTTTGAAGGATTATTTGTAGCTCTCAATTTCAATATTTAAATTCAATACACATATTTTGTACTTTTATTTATATGTTTTCAATAATTTATTAATACCTTTTAAATACGTATTTAATTGCGGCTCGCGAAAAATTTCAAATTTTGAAAAATGGCTCGGACTATCAAGGAGCTTGGCCACCCCTGTTTTATTGTATCAATGATCAAAAAGTCAATAACTGGTGTTCATTGATATTATGTACAATAATTGTTTGAGTGTACCTACAAATAAAACGTGAAAAAAATTAAATGTACTTTGAAAAAAAGGCAACGGAACAGTTGTAGGTCAAAGAATCGAAAATTATGAGAAGATAAACTCGATTCGAATACCGACTCCTTCGACCCATAATGTAATGGTTGCGCGTAAAATTTAAAATTGAATAGGTAGGTACCTACTTTACCTACATAATCGCTAAAATTAAAAAATCGTTTTCTTTTTAATTACTATGTAGTACCTACAGATATGAATACCTATAGAACCTATATTTATTTGATTCACCATCATCAATTACTTAATACGTTTATTTTGGATTTTTACAAAATTCATACATCGTTGATGAAGGATCGCGGAAAGTCTCGCGACTTTCTTTTAATCTCTATATGGAAACTTCAAAGACCTTTACAAGTGGTATGACGTCGTGAAGATCGAGTGCACTTCCAAAATGTCTTAAACATGACAGTTTTCGCGCGCCAAACTTAAATTACCCGTAATTAATTAAGTACTTTCGCGTCAGAGATAATGTCTGGTAAAAACGGTTGTTTTACATAAAAAAAAATTAATTTAATACGACCTTTTCGAATAAGCGTGCATGTTTTCTATTTTACAGACAATGGACGATAAATCTTAAACAAATGTAAATACATATTTGTAACGACACTAAACACTATTGGCAATATATTTATTATATTAACGTTTGGCATCACATTTGCTTTTGACAGAATCAGTAGATTAAAAACTGAAAAATGCGTAAATACCTACCTATAATAAAATATTGAAAAATTGAAACTAAAAATAATTCTGATATGTTACTACTATTCATTGTTAATTCTAACAAAAGTTGAATTGGAATACTTTGTTAAAGTATAAGCACAAATAATGTAGATGTCCATTATGAAAAATTAACTGCACTGCTGAATTTCGAACATTTGGTTTTAATTCGAAAATAAATAACTGATGCACCCAAAGAAATATGAATTTTCCGTTTAAAAATCGAGGTTGCTATCCAAATATCAACAAAAATACGAAGAAATGCAGCTTGTTTCAACAGCATTACGTAAATTCTACTTTTGAAAAATTCACTGTCTGTGTCTACAGTATACGGTATTCACGATAGGTTCCAATCGTATTTTTACAATACTAATAGATTGCAGTCTTTATTTATCATGTCATATGTGTAAATCGTCGGTAGAATATGACGCGTTCAAAACTTTAAATAGAATATTATACGCGTATAAATATACAATTTATTGTTAGTAATTTTTTATGCATGACGTGCATTGGAAACTACCGTGCATAACGTATACGTTTTTATTTGAACTAAAAAGGAAAATTCTCAACTTGCCAGTAAACATTTTTATTATTATTTAATTTATTTACGTCGTATTTGACATGTTTATTGTCGAATGTAAACATATAAATTCGTTTTATCCGAACGTCTTCAAATTATATTTACGAGATAAATGACGCAGTTTCTTTAAAGTCATCATTAACGCCATTCAAAAGTCTCGCTTTTCGGTTCGAAACAATTTTTGTTTAATCCAATGCAATATACCTAACAGTTAAAAATCAACAGTATTTTTCAATCAACAATTTTATTCTGTTGACGCATTTTCAAAAGCAAAACTTCACTTCAACTTTTTACTTGATGTTACCTGTAATAATTTTGTTGGCCCTAAAACAATATTTCTTTGGGCGTGGATTAATGTAATTTTTAACAAATAAAAACACATTTGGAAACTTCAGAACAGCTGTAATTGTTTGAGAACTTCTTTAATTTCTTAAGAACAGGTAACGGACGATATTTGTGGGACACCCTGTGTGTATCTACACTTATATACCTAATAGCATTAAAAATAAGGAGAAAGAAATAAAGGTAGAAGGAAGAAGGATGCTTCGACTGCCTGGTTAAGTAAGACTCCCGTCTCATAGGGGTATATTGTTGCCCCCTCGGGTACGTTACATTGGGACTAAAGGAATACCAAAATATAATGATGATATATTTTAATACAGACTTTATAGACTATTTGGGAACTTAATTTTTTATTTCGACCGCTACAACCTAAGTAGTATATTTTCTAATAATAGTAGGTACACTCAAAAAATTATTGTACCTGATATCAATGAACACCAGTTATTGACTTTTTGATCATTGATACAATAAAACATTCGATAATACTACTAATAGATGTTCATTTCTTAATTCCCATGTTCGTAGACCCAATGTTATTATGTTCATTAGAAACTGATGAACATATTTAATAATTTAATGGATATCTTGATTGCTTCAACGATTCTTTTTCATCAATTCAATCATTACTTGATTGTATCTACGAATTTCTACATTAACATCATAACTTAAAATTTATGAATTTAAAACACCATATTAATGTAAGGTCGTTTTGAAATAATAACAACATTTATCGTATCTATGACTAAGGGCCGGTTTTTTCATCTCCCAATAAATTTACCTGGCAAATTTTTACCATGGCAATGTTTGTTATAACAATTTTTTCTATGGTAAATATCTATACTTCGTCCAAACCTATATGCAATCCACGTCATCAGTAAAAGGTTACTAGATTATGACGTTTCACACAGTGCTGTCACCTCGTACCTCGTATTTGCGACAGTTCTAATAAATTGTAGTCTTTCTTTATACTATCTAATATGTGCGCAGGTAAATCATCTATAGAATATGTCACTTTTCAAACTTTAAACCGAATTACAAATAAACAATCTAGTAACTTTTTGTTGATGACGTAAATTGCATATAGGTTTGGATAAGCTATATCAAATAAATTAAATGGAAGATGAAAAGACCGGCCCTAAGTTCACTAATATATAGTATAAATACAGATGATTATGTATTTTTTAAATTCTATATATAGAATAATCTAGGAATATTAACGGCTTCGCAGAAACAGGATAAATTCATGACGGTGCAGTTTGAAAACTCAAGCAGTCTTACGGCCGGTTGTATAATGTCTGGTTGACTATCGGTTGAAACTTAACCGGTGGTTGATTCGAAATTTTTGTTGTATAATCGTCGGTTAGTGCTAAAGCTGAGGTTCAATTGGTAGTTGACAGAATCCTAGGTAAACTTGAGTTTGTAATTTCGAAGCTTCAGTTGTTACTTAATTTGAGGCTAAGATATTATTGTTATTTGGTTGTGCTTATATTTTAAAGGTACCTAAAATAATAATTTGAGAGTAAGTAACATTTTTCAAAACTCGAAGTTATTTTGATGTTTATAAGTTTTACCCAGTTGAAATATGGAAGCTGAAAGTTCATCATCATCTTCTAGTGAAAATCTTTATGTTAACCGTGCGGACAATCGATTTTTACTTCATAACAGTGGTTCATCTTCAGAGTCGGAAGAAGAATTACTGTTAAAAATGCAACGCCGTGTAAGAAAGGAGCGCAATTTTCATCTAAGACCCGATCATTTCACAAAATGGACTGACCGTGAATTTGTGACGAGGTTTCGTTTAACGAAAGAAACCACTTTATTTTTATTAAGTCAAATTGATGGATATTTAATTCAAGATACGAATAGGTAAATGAGTGCATTTTTTCATAGTTCCTTGTTATTTATTAAAGAACTTATAGAAATCACGCAATTTCACCACAATTGTTATTGACATTACGTGTATATGCAACAGGCACGATGTTGATATGAATAGATGACTTTGGAGGCATCGATAAATCTACTACTAGTAGAATTGTTAAGAAAGTCACAAATGCAATTGTATCAGTAAATAATACTCTTTTACGAAGTGTGGCCATTCTGTATTTATTAAATTTCCATTAAGAGGGGGGTTCCATAAGCGAGAATCAACAGATGTCGCTATGGTAGATTCACTTCGGGAAACGATACTAAAAAACTATTAAATTTTATTAAAAAAAATTAATTGATAATAAATACTAATTCAATTAGCTAGTTGCTCCTTATATTTTTATCCTAAAAAAGTTAAAGGAAGAGTTTTGCTAAGTTGTACACATGCTTCCGAATACTTCAAATTATAAGATATTTAGCTACTATATGACTAAAATATTATAAGGAGCAACTAGAAGAAGGTTCAGTGAATACGTATACGAAAGTACAGGGTGTAATTGTTGCTAGAATTCGTAAACCGTTTCCTGAAAAATCGTCATTTTCAAGTATAAAGCTATCTTACAGATACCTACTTGATTTCGAAGAATTTGTCTAACAAAATTGTCCAACTATTATTGAATAGATGATGCTGTAAAAAACTAGAGTGATATTTTTCTTTATTTGCCGACTGATTCGTGGACATTAATCTATTAATCTCCCATATGATAAACAATCATCAAACTGCATAGGTGGCATATTTAGTTATGAAATATTTATATTCAACGTACCTATACCGAAAATGAACTCGTAATTCTTATTACGAAATCTTAAACTAAAATCAAAATTGAACTCCTGTATTTTCTTATACTCTAAATAGTGAAATTCCAACTATTTCTACAAATGTGTACGTGATTTATAATATTGTATAAAAAGGTCTAATTTCAAAATTACAATTAAAATTAAGTATGTATGTAGGTACATTTGTCATACCTACAGTTTTATTTATTTACAAGTTTTCATTCTATAAAATATAGAATCTCGTTCGGTTTGTTTTTCGATAGTAAGCATAATTATTTTGCATTTCGACGTGTTGTTGTTTATGGTTTCTGTGAATTACTGAGAAATGCTGAGAATGAGGCGGACGTTTCCCATAAATAAATAGATATGTATACATACGTTATTCGCGATAGGTCCCAACACGTCATCAATAAAACCTTGTATTTTTACAGTACTAAGAGATTTTAGCCTATTTTGCCATGTCATATGTGTGCAGGTAAATCGTCGGTAGACATCGGAATGCCATGTTCAAAACTTTGATTTAAATATTACAAATATACAATTTAGTAACTTTTTATGTATGACGTGCATTGGAACCTATCATGAATAACGTATAGCTACATGTATTTGAGAACGAAACTGTAACTATTTAACTTTAATAATTAAATAACTTTAATAATTATTATTCTAAAATACATACATAAGTAATTACATATGTGCATATGTCAGTAATATTGGATTTTCTATTGTTACAATTTTTATTTTGTATTAATAATGGCACTTCTCTCACACATTACACAAAAAATAAATTTTAAAACTCAATCATCATTATCATCGTGACTTTCTTGAAGAGAAATATTTTGAATTTTCCGCTCCCATAACTTAGTAACTTTTCTGGTTGCAAGTTAAATAAAATTTTTAAGCTTGTTAACTTACATTTCATTATTTTTGTGTCTCTCATCAAAACGCCCATTCTTTATATTCTGTAACTTTATATCCTAGAATAAATAAGTATAAACGCTAGCAAAGTTTACAAGTTTACAGTTTAGTTTTAGTACAAGAAAACAGGAATTAACATTTAAATAGCTGATGCCAAAATCGCGCCATCTTACGATTAAACCGTTTGATATTAATTAAAATAATTAGAAAAATACTACTGTGGCGTTACTAGCGGAAACTTGGTAGAAGTTGATTTTTCCAGCCCCCTTAATATTAATATCCTAGTATAATGATTGCACTATCTTACCCTAAAAAACTTTTTTGACGATGAAAAATCAAACTCAAATTGTGTGAACTAAATTTAACGAAATCGTAAAGAGGTTTGACACAGATGTCAAATAAAAATTAATTCTTATTGGTCAAACCTAAAATGTCACTATTACCAACATTCACGAAAATATTTCAACCTTCGGTTAGCCAATCTTTCTAAAATTGTCGTTTATAGCTTATCCAAACCTATATGATGTTCACGTCATCAACAAAAAGTTACTAGATTGTTTATTTGTAATTCGGTTTAAAGGTTGGAAAGTGACATATTCTGTAGGTGATTTACTTGCGCATATATTAGACGGTATGAAGAAAGACTACAATTTATTAGAACTGTCAAAATACGAGGTACGAGGTGACAGCACTATGTGAAACGTCATCATCTAGTAACCTTGTATTGATGACGTGAACATCACATAGGTTTGGATAAGCTATATACAACAGAATAAATGTCGGACCGGCGGTTGATAGTTTAACCGACAGTTTACCAATCTCCGCTTGAAAAAACGTTTATATCACCGGCCGAAAGTGTGTTTCTTGTGCCAACTGGGTGTTGGCCGAATAAAAAGTACCTATACATCAATTTATTTTATTTTAAATATAGTGAGTGTAACAAGTATTCGTACACTTGATATTTGTAAAGTAAAATTTTTATTATTCCGTTTTAAACCAAATAATTACAAAAAAAATTATCAGGACGTTTACATTAATGTTAATTTATATTAGAACTGTTGTAGAAGTGTACGAATACTTTTTGCGTTTGTTTAAACGGAGTCTCGAGTTTTCTTTAATTTTTTAGATGCGCGTTTTTTAATTTCATTGCCGAGATCTAACAAGTAAAGATCTACAATCCGGCAAAGTTATATTTGAGCGATAATTAATTAAACAATAAAAAACAATATACCTAAACATTGTCCTATTTACAATGTGAAATAGTAATTGTGCTCTTTTAATATGAATAGAAGTGTACATTGTAACAATGCAAGAATATTTCTTTATTTAATGAACACATTCGTTGATACAATAAACAAATTTTGCATTTCACTGGAATAATTTATTGAATCTATGTAAGAATATTGATAAAACTGATAAACACCAACTTCATGTTATTTATGTACTAATTTATTAAAACAAAGAAAGATTGTTCATTGGAGCAGTCAAATTATTCCTTAGCGTAATGATCTGAATTCGTTGTAGTAACGTATATGTTTTCATAATACCAATAAACGTTCATTGACTAATGATTTTGAACATTAAGTAATCTTTGGACGCACATTGTAATGATGAAATCGTACTTCGTACGAAAATTAATGAACACCAGTTGTTAATATAATGATTTTTTTTATTGTATTTACGTAGTTTTTTGGTTGAGTGTATATCGATCACAACATTTAAATTTGGTTATTTTGAGTTTATATACCAAATGAAAAAAAAGTAGGCGATCAACTGCAATTTTACTCAACTCGCTTCCCATGTCCGAAATTCGCGTTAAACTTTTATTTTTTGCACGTTTCTTGACGTGCATTAATTCCAGTCGTATATGAGCCATCGTTTATCCGTATACGGATATACTGCTGCCAGTCCGACATGACAGAAGGGAATTAATTTGCTCCCCCATCGAAGTTTAAAACTATCGGCCCCGAGTAAACAGTAACGAATAAACGCGGTAAATTAATTTACAGGTAGGTCCCAGTAGAATCGTAATTCAATCGTATATGAAGATGAAACGATATCGTAGGGAGTGCATGCCCATTTCGAAACAATAAAAATTTACTGGTTCGAGAACTGGAAGAAGAAGTGGTATTTCTTGTGCGCAGAATGTTATTTTTATGTCGCAAAAATTCCATCCAGTAGGCGTATAGCGCGTCATAACTTTAAACCGACAGCCGTCCATCCATAGATGCAAAGAAACGTTCAACTCGCCATCATCGCTCATGTCATCATGCAGAGTCGCATTCCACATCTCTACCGGTTCTTTTACACCGGGCACTTTTTGTGGGCGTCTAGTGTCTTAACAGCGCGCGGCTCATTTTTGGAAAAGGCGACAAGGACTGCTCTTCACTATCGACTTGTAGCTGCCGCCTAGAGACAAATTTATCGTCCTACCTGAGCATAACTTATACGGTGGACACCGGAGACGGAACTTCTCCCACACATTAGAAAAACCTTACACAATACGATGTCTTTTCTTATTTCGATTTATCGTCCGATTTTGTTTTGAAACTAAATGCGCGCTTTTATTTCGTCTTACACGTCGTCACTTGCCGACTTCACCTGCATTTGCAAGTATAAATAAATTATTCTCGACGTTCACTTTTTCTCCTTTTCACGAGGCCGTCTCCGCATATCCAACGGCGAATACTTATAACCGGAAATACCGGAAAATAAAAAATTTCAAAAATCTTTTGATCATCTGTTAGATTATTTCAGAACGACTCGGTCTCAACTATATATCGAACGACACCCGTACGTTTTTACGTAAACTCGTTTCCGACGTGTGCAGACGATTATCGTTATAACATTTTGTTTAGTTACAATAATTATGCTTACTAATATGAGAAAGCGGATGTAAATATAAAGTAGATCCTTTAAAACTAGACAAAGTGGTTTAGAGATACGTAAAAAAAATCCACTTCCTCTTGAGGTTTTCTACCAATTTCGTTTTGTAGATATAGTGTAACGTGAGACGTTTTTACTTTGCGCAGCACTCACTACCTAATAAATTTTGTTCGAATAATTGGAAAACGACGTTCAAATAATGCTAAAGAGGCACTTTTGAACGAGGGCAGTTTTTGATGAACACGAGGAATTTCTCTTACTAGAAAAGAGGGATAGCGGAGAAATTTTTACATAGTTATAATACTTACATTATTCGTGTTAATTAACAGAGATGACCTTAAATTTAGTAAAATCAGCTTCACGCGTACGATAAAGTAAAGTGATTTATTGTTTTTGAGCCGAATTGTAATTTTTAATGGAACATTAACGAATTTGACCTCCTAAAAAATTACTTTTTGCACTATTCAACTGATTTGTCAGTGACTGAAAATTACCACTGCACTGGTAAGAATATTACCTTAAACCGATAACGTTTATATGTACATATTTGTTTAAATTTTACTCAAATGTAGCTTTAAACAGTTAGATTGGGGTACCTTTGTACATTTTATAAAGACACCACATACTACTAAATAAGGGATTATAAATACTTTAGATTTTCACAAACAATTAAGTTTCGGGGCAACGTTTGAACCGAAGGGACTTTTTGAATGAAAATTATTTGATAGCAGCAAAAATCTGGGCTTTTCTTGTTCACCTTAAGAATTTTAAAAAAGGATATAGGTAGACTAAATGTTTGTTTTACTTTTATAATGGCTTTTAATTCTTAATGGCTGCATCTTATTGGCTATCTGTACATTTATCGTAAATTAACTCCCAAAAATTACATTTATCTCCAGAAGAATTAAATAACTCCTGATGGGTATTAATCGAACCCAACACTTGTTTGCTTTGTCACTTGTTTATCGGCATTGCTTTTCCCATTTATATTTTTATATTCACAAACACCCATGATTGCGGCGGGATTCGAACCCGCAGCCTTGCATGCATTGGAACGCTAGACGAACGTCTAGCTCTCTAGGTCACCACGGCACCTTTTACTAGTCTGAGGAACTTTTGAACACTCGCCGTATCTCTTTTCGGAAAAATTTAAAGAAAGGTTGCGACTTAAAAGGGTCGATTTTTCAATCGCCAGTCAATCATTATAAAAATAATTATTGAAACAATTGTTTCTATGGTGACCGACTGATGGTCTTGAAATTAACTGGCAATTGAAAAAACGAACCTAACAATGTTCGTTTTTCAAACTCCTGCGAACGTTAACCATCGCTCGATTGTCATAGAAACTATCGTCGAAACAAAAAATTAACCGATAGTTAAGCGTTGACGGGCGATTGAAAGACTGATCCTTACCGACCCGATTTCATGAAGGGAAGTTTATTTTAACCGTTCGTTTATGATTTACGATTTTTATTCGTTTATGTTCATGTTTAAAAATATCACTAACCCTTTTTAATTAAACTTTTACGAGCTCCCTATCATTTTTAATGCGCAAAGGTGTCACCCTCGCTCCCTACCTATCAATTTGGAAGTCGTCGGTCGGGAAAACGGATAATCGTGAACCGGAATTAATTGCTGCGCGCAAGCAAAACAAACGTAGATTACGGGAACATTATACGGTAGTAATTGAAGTAGCGGCAAAATAGTATCTTTAGTAGTACAACTTCGTGCGGAAACAAACAGAGCTGCATCGATCTGTCCAGGTCTGGATTGCTAGGGTCAAGGTCGTCCATGTCGGCACGTGTCATCGACGGTCAGGGTCGTCTACGACTTTGTACTGGGGTTGATAATATCGAATAACAAACATTTCCTTTTCCATTTCGGCGAAGGACGTCGTTTCGTACCTAATTACTTTTCCAAGAGTAACGACTCGGGAAAGGGGAGGAACAACCTACCTCGTGTGGCACAACCTACCTTGGCAAAAGCGTTAATTTACCCTATTTTACATATAAAATAGGAAAGCGAGACTTCGCAAACAGTTATTATCAGTTTTGGTCACAGCTCGTAACTTCGTTTGTTAGCCTATATAATCTGCACTTAATAAAGGAGCAGGTAAATGCTATTTACGAGCGCACCAAGCGTATTATACTTATCGGCATATTAAACTGATCGGAATTTCCCAGAGGATGTTAATTTACTGTCACTTATAAAAGTTAGCTGCCTTTTTGCACTATACGTAGTTACGTGCACGTGTTAGATAAGTAGGACCTGTTGCGCTTAACGTCGACTACACCTATCCTTCAAATTTCGTGCGGTGTATTTATTAAAAATCGAAAATTAATTAAGCTAAAATATTACGGTAGATATTCGAAAACCGTGTAACTGTTTTGTATGATGAACATCTTTTAGCGCTATGGGAAATAAAAATTAATTACCGTATTTATTTGTGCGTACGTATACCTACGTGGGCGAGCCTCCACGCGAACTTGTCACACCTCTAGATTAATTAAAAAGCAATTTCCTGCATTAGTATTTTGAATTTCAGTTTGTGTAGTAGAAGTTATAGTTTATTATTGAACGATGCAACTGGACGAAACGTAGAGATCAAAGATCGAAATGGAAATTAATTTTCCAGATTTTAATTTATACGTAGTTGGAAGTCAAAATTAGATATTTGTTAAAATCTATAAAAATTGTAGCGATCGATGGAAATCAAAAATCGGCCACAACATCGAAACAGACAGTTTTCCCAACTTGAAAATTATATACCGTTCGGATTATTATAAAGAGTTTTCAACTGATGTATAGCAGACCAACCTCTAAATTAATAAGATTAGTTAGATAACAAATTCAAAATAACTATACTTTCCGATTTAATTTAATTTAATTTAAACAATTTAAAAAGTGCACGTTTTCTGTTTCAGTTTCTAAATTTTTGATGAACGAGGCGTTTAAAAAATTTCAGAATAACTACAGAAAAAAAACTGTTTAATCCTTGAAAACGAAACGTGATTTTTTTAAATTCGGAAAGTTAAGATTTATGTTCAGATTTATGGTAAATACCATACACATTTCAAATTAAAGTCTCACTTGTGTGAGCTGAGATATATGCACCTGAAGATGTAGATATATAGTGAGGACGAATATATAGAAACAAGAAATTTTTATAGTACAATTGTCCACAAAATTAATGCGCGCCAATAAACCATAGGCGATAGGCGTACGTCACAGCGAGCAATAATTAATTCGTCGTTGACGAGACTTTGCAAAAATACAGTTAAACTCGTCGATTTTCAAATTCCTTTTAACAATAAAATACGGTTAATATTTTTGAAGAGTTGATCATTTTGAGATTGCGTACGATTTTGCGAGCGACTATACCTAACTTTTATTTATATTACCATACGTTACATAACGATACGTGACATTCACCCTTATCCAGTCAACGTGAGTCCATCATCGCAGTCTTTTTAAAATAATGTTATATATGTTTATTATGTTTTCAATTAATTTTTTGGTCGTTACCTCTTATGTAATTTAAATTAAAAAAGTTATCTAGAATACAAAAGAAATTCCGTAAGAGTACCTCCATACAAAAACTGCGTGTATTTAATAAACTTATAAATTGTTTATAATATTTAAATAAATAAGCTTCAATAACATAATAAAAACGTAATACATTGAAAATAAATAAATTCACATCATAGATCGTTATTGTTAAAAAATTAGGTTGTCCGGATAACGGTTAAAAGGGTGATAATGACGAAGGTCGATATTCCCAATGCGTTATTATTACTGTTTTTGAATTTAACGAACTCGAACTTGTAAAAATATATAACCTAAATTCAAAAGTTAACTAATAAGACCTATTTAACAATCGTTCGTATCAACGTTGATCAATTTAAGCATATCGTTTAAGCGTTAGATGGGTACTTAAAATGTCCGTCTTGTTTATTTTTGTATTACGTTCAAAAGAAAATAATAAGACAGGAGAATGTACGGAATCGATTTACAACTATTTGCGCCATGTTCGAAAATCTAAAAACGGCATGCATAATAATCTAATTTTGTAGCGTACGTTGGGCTGGCAATACAATACGTTTCGTAACTAACGCCAATACGAAATGTAAGTTTAATACGTATACGCACACATTTATTAAATTAGAAATGACGCAACTTACTGTTTGTAAAATTTATCTGTCGAAATTACAATTGTAAAATAAGGTGCAAATTCTGCCCCCATAATTTATCATACATCATAATGTCGGCTGGAAAGTTGCATTTATTTATATTTTCAACAAGTTCTCGATTTGGTTTTTAAATCATTTGTAATTCGAATCGCTTTCAAAGGCGTTACCGCACATTTTAATGTTTGTCACAAACGAACGAGATATTTCATTAACATTTCTGAAATAAAAACAATTGCCTAAGTAGATCCTATAAATCTTTACCGCTTTTTACACCTTAATTCACGAATACAATTCGTTTTACGTTGTTCTTAATCAAATAACAATTATAAATAATTCAAAACGACAAAAACCAATTAAATGGATCTGTTTAAATTTATGAAAAAAAAATCTTAAGCAACTTCGTGTTCTTACAATAAAAAAATTCGCGTTAAACAATAGAAAACGTTAAACTAATAAATGAAAATTCACATTTAATGAACAAAGAAATAGTCGTCCGATAGTTTTAATGACGATGATAGTGAAAAGCTTTGTAATGTTTCCTTAACATACTTATTATCGTGAACGAAAGCTTTGATCGTTCATCGAGTGACCTGGTGAAAAGAATGTTGATGCAAGTGTACATTTAACTCAATATAATAATCAAAATTTCTTAAGTAGGTATAATTGTATAATTGTACATATACAGGGTGTCTAGGAAATTGTGAAGAATCTCACGGGAGCGTATATAAACCACGTCAAAATAACGCCACGAGTTCAAGATGTTCGCCCTCAAAGTTGAAAAATAAAAATGAATTTTAAATGGAGGCATTTTTACAAAACACTTTTTGCTTTCTTTTAAAACATGACGCAAACTTCCTTTGTCAGTTAAGAATTGTAATAGATTAAAGTCTAAATTTGTTTATACGAATTTTCCACGTACTTTCGGGATATTAGCTACTACAGTATAGTCACACAAAAATTTAGTTACAGCCTGTAAGGAAATATTTTAAATTATGCAATTTGAGGCGATTTTGATCGTATACTATGATTATTTATTAGTGAATCTTCTTGGGTAAAAGGGCAGGAAAAAAAACATTGAAAAGTTAGAGTTGATCGGGAAAAGAAGATCGTATCGAATGCAGTTTTGATTCAATTTTAAAACTAATAAAATAATCCAAAAAGGGAAAATGGGCTGTTTCGTAATTAGTATCTGAATTGATGTGTTAAATAATTTTTCTCTTCAAATTATAATATTCATTCTAAAATAAATTTGTTTGATGGTTATTTGTCGATTTGATTGTTTTGAAACTCATGATCGTGATCACCCTCAACAAAATTTTTGACCTTTAGCATAAAAACTAAATAGCGGAAAAATCGGGAGTAACATTAATCGTTCTTTGCCTTATGTCACCCCCAATTGAGGAGTGACATTGGTCAAGTTTGGTCTTATTAATTTTAAAGTTTGTAAGGATCTATAGTTCACACATAACTGCAGATAATCATTTAATAAAATAATAAAAAAATTGCATATAGGTATAAGAAATTTATACACGCAAATGTTGAAAAAATTATCAAAGTAGCCAAAAAAAGCTTCGCGATAGCCAAAACAAAAACGATTCGCATATTCTAAGCTTTCGAATTAACTAACCGAGCTTCGTTGTACAAGGTTAAGAGATATTTATTTACAATGGCCAACGTTCAGTAATAATTCGACGTGTTAATTTATGTGATCGTTGGAAAAATAATTATAATACATACCTATAATATCTGGGACACTCTGCACATCTTGTTTTTATATGATTTTGTGGTTCACTTTATCGCAATTAAACAAGTACCTTTTTTATCCTGAAATGTCTGATGAGGCGATATATCAAAGGGCCTATTACACAACTTTAAAGATCTTCATTTATTACGTATATAAGTACACCAAAAATTATTAAATTCTAACGAAAAATAACAACGTTATTTAAAAAAATTGATTTTTATTTTTCAACTTTGAGGGTGAATGTCTCGACAGGAATTTACAACTCAAATTTATAGGTACTTGTGGCGTTATTTTGATGTGGTTTATGCGCTCCCGAGAGATTCTCCATCATTTCCTGAACACCCTGTATGTACCTGCAGTAAAACCTCGTTAAAACGCTCCCGCTAAATACGCGCACGTTTCGTAATTTTTTCAGCATAAATCCCGTTTAAGACGCGCATTTAAACAATTTTTACAAAGAACGTTGATATATCAACGTGATATTAATATATCATTAAGAAAGTTTACTGTAAAGCAAGTTGATTTTCATGTTTGAAGTTGTTTAACAACTTTCTAATTTTGTCAGTAAGAACATTTTTGACTTAAGCAGTAGGTATCATCACGGATTTTCGATGTGCATATACGTAACCTAACAATACGTATTCGTATTATACAGAAGTTTTAATATATTTACTTAATCGTAATAGCGATTCTCACTCCTCGAAGAGCGCATTAATGGGGTTTTACTGTATATTGGATCTCGGTATTTCCAAAAATGGTGTTCATATTCGGTGTTCTTTTATCTTATTAAGTCTTCTATATTAAATGTTTATAAACTGCAAATCCGTATTCAAGTGTCTTAACAATAAACCCACATTGTTGCGCTCGAAGAATCGAACGTCTTCTCTTTTACCTTTTACGGCACCGATCCATTCTTGTGCGTAAACGAGGCATTTTGCGAACACCTAAAAATCCAAATGACGTACCTGCACGACCGACGTTTGCGGCGTTTGTGTGTCTCTTGACAGAAACAAAATAAAAACGTCTACCGTCATTATAACGGTTGTTAATTCGTAAAGTATGTGTGGAAATTTAATATATTCTCGATGATTTCGGCCGAAAGTTAATATATGGATAACTATAAATTAAATAAAATTACTTCTTGCCAACTAATTCGTTTGTCTCTCGATACGCAGCACAACGTACGAGCATGTTATTATTTGATAAATGTGACAATTTAACTTAGAGATTATTACTAGAACACGAGTGTTCCCAGTAAAGCGAGGTGACGCAAATGTTTTACATAACATGTCACAACACCTGGCTGTTTCTTGAATTCACGCATTCCCGTATAAATTTAGTGTAGACATCTAGAAATAGAGACCGGCCAGACTGACCATGTGAAAAATTCGCCGAGCTATTTCACTATTTCATTTTATTAAAATTTCTATAGATATAAATAAATCACTACTGCCAATTTTAAATAAAATAATATTTAGAAACACAGTCGCTCTTTTTAGTTTGTAGTAATAATAATTATAGATCCGCTCCTCTGCCAAACGGGTTAAGATACCTATAATGTGTATTTATTTAGAAAAAGACGTCACGTTTATAATAAATATACTTTATTTGGTATTCGTTATAGGTCTCTGCTAATCATTAAAATTTTTGATACTAATTGGAAGTTGTTTTTTTTTTCGGTGGATATTATGACATAAACGCGTTTTTAATCTAGTAAATTTATGCATCGATAATAAGTTGTGAAAAATAATACTCCTTAATAGTTCAAATTATTTTATCTAGAAATCTATTTTAATTCACTCTAAAGGAATAGGCAACGTGCCATCTTAGCAAGAAATAGTCACTGCCCCGGGCTGCAGACAGATTGTCGCCGCCGCAATCCCTTTATTGGATTACGGTTTTACGTGCAATTCATAAAGTTCTTAATTATTTCCTTTGACGAGCGGCGAAATTTAAAGTCGATTTAATTAGCGGGCCAGATTGAGACATCGATATCAAGGGGGGAAAAAAGCTAACTTAATAAATCCGACTGCGTTTCATTCTTTTGATCTTACCTAATAATATTTCGATCAATTCTTTACTTTGAACGTTAAGATTATTTTCTTAAAAAAAAATTGGATAAGTTTAAAATTGGAATGTTCAAAAAAATATAAATCGTCCCTTAGGGTTAAATTAGGATTAAACAGGGCGTCGGCGACATATACCCATACATCAAAGCTATATAAAAGTCGCATTACTCGATTACCTACTTAAATATTTATAACAGCAACTTCAAAAGACATACCGGTCACTTTCGATATTTATAAATACATATTTAATATTCAACCCTGATATAACACAAAGGGATGATTTTTTTCGAATCGACAGTTTTTTTAGTGTTTCAAATGGCACAGGGTTTTATACGTGCTGAAACTTGACTAAAGTATTTAAAAAAAAAGGCTTCTTCGGGTATTCTTTGTTTAAAATGATGGTCTTTTAAATAACAAAAGGTTGTTTATGCCAATCTGTGAAAGGTGTTTTGCAAATTTAAAAAATATGCCGCAGCCCCCCACTTTGACGGGAAAACCATGGCAACAGCACGAAAGTGCGAATTACTTACGCAACGTGACTTTGTCGCATATTTTTTTAAATGTGCATAACACCCTTCACAGATTGGCATAAATTTCAACCTTTTGTTATTTAAAATAAAATTTCCACAATAACTCTAAAACTATGGACATTTAGATATAGCAGTAAATACATAGTGCCTCTACTTTTAAACGTAAAATTCAATAGAATTGAAAAAGGTGCATGTTATTATTTAAAATTACTAACAATAAGATATTGATATTTTTCGGATAACAAGTTTGGCATTTTTTCTGAACATCCGGTATTATTTTGTTAAGTTTATAATACAGCATTCGATGCAGCATGCTTTCCAAAATATTTACTTAAAATTTTAAATCTGTTTATGAATCAATGTCTTAGAAAAGTAGTTATTTGTAATAAACATGAAATAATTCGAAAAGGACTAATTTTGGAAGAAATGTTTATCAGAACAAAAAGTTGTACAATTGTCTCGGGAATACAAATCGACAATAAAATTAGGGTGTTCCATTTGATATAAGGAAGTTGGTATCCATTTCCGGAGCAACCGGGAGAAGTGGGAAACTAAAATTATTTTAAGTCGAAAGGGCGTAACCAGTCACCGTTACTTCCAAACTTTCAAACCGCAATTCTTATTACCGTTCCATATTTTTCTAATCAAAACTCGTCGCGACATACCCTGTACACGAAATAACATTTAAACATGATGCGAACCATCTATAAGTTCAAAAATTTCACTATACCATGAATTTTTATAGTTAACTCGCCAATATAAAACAATTTTAAAAACAGGTGCCGAACTAAGTATTAAACAAAATAGCAAAAGAAGTACCAGGATCTAAAAAAAAGAACGTGATAAACGAACAAAGCCCCAAATATTAGGGTGATTGATCTAAATATTTGTTATTAATATACCTGAAAGAAATTGACAGGTGAGCCAAGCGGAAGGATTATGTTTTATCCTATAAGTAAATACCCAAAATACCTTCTCAATTGGTATACCTACCTACCGAAGTAAACGAGATTATACCTAAATATATTTTTTTATAGACCATTATTTATAGACCATTATTCGCCTCGTCATTGTTTCTTTTAAGTCGCACTTTTCATAATTGTTGGGATTTTGAAAATCGACAACTTATAATGGAACCAGGTTTAATATTACGTCGGCAGTTGATAAAACCGAGTTCAGTTGAACGCTATGTAAATTAAGAGAGAATAGATACCCGATAAATTACAATTCGCCGATAAAAACAATAAATGAAGTAGTTATGTACATATTATATGAATAGAAAGTTCAATAGGTAAATAAAAGTGCCCAAATATTTTGACATCAACCTTTGCAATTAAAAAAAATTAAACACCTTTCTTAAAGTTAACGATCTGTTTCACAATAAGGATACAAATCAAGTTGCCAGACACATTCTCGAAGTGACAAATGACATACATTGTTGTAAAACGCGTAACAGGAAATACCGCAAAATTTTGTAAAAACACGTTAAAAATGCTTTCATCTGTATTACTAAATAATTGTTAATCGAAAATTAAAAGCGTTCCAGTGTCAGTAAATGTTTTTAGAATATCACTCATTATAATTAATACGATCGATACGCCCGTTACCATTTTTGGATCTTTATCAAAGTTTCAATTTACAAATTAGTCGAATAGTGTCGTACGATTAGTTTAAGTCTCAAGTCTATATTTGACATCCATACAAATCTTGCGTCAACCCATTTGCGTGTACGTGTTTATTTTAATGTTTTCTAGATTTCTTGACGTTCTAGTCATAATATCGGTCATAAGGAAATAAGGGAATTGTGCTTTATAATGTTTTTGCCAAATGTCCGTTCTACTTTTTGCTTTATTACATCAAACCGATCTGTTTATATTTATTTATTTTGATAAGGTGTTGGGTTCCAGTAATTTTTAGGCCGAGAGTACGTCAGAAACAAACGTTTTTTTTATTTACTTAATAAAGACTGACGAAAATGGCCGAAAAAAAATACGACGAATAGATTTTTGGAATTAACATTCAAAATTTTCGACTTGAAAAATTACGTCAATAAACTAAATATGTTTAATTATTATTACATACATATTATACAACTGTTAATTTACGGTTTTTCTATTTGTCAAAGCACACAGATTCTTTAAAAGAAATACGATAGGTTGCGTATACCCTTAACAATTATTGAGAAAGTGGTATAGGAACTGGACGAAAATAATTCATCTGAATGAAAGTAGAATAAATTACCTACAATAAAATGTTAAAACAGGCGGTTGATAGAAAAGTATTAAGCATCGACAAAAGAAAACGTTTAAGTGGTAAAAATAACAGAAATATTTTAACTGTCTATCATAAACAAATCAATTTTGTCGAATAATCAAGAACATCTCTCGGAGGTGTTTTCCAAAATCGACGAAGTAAAATAATCAAAACGGGGAAACTTCGAATTTATGGATTGGATGGCCAGAAGAGTTAGTCCGTAAAATCGAGGTTTTAATCGGGACATTTCATCATTACCTAGATTTAATTTTTAAATCAAGTAAAAGCGCTCACTCAAGAAATTATTTTTAAAACGACTTTAATTTTATTAATAGAAACAGTAAAAAATTATGCGCAGCTTTAAAGTTTAAAAGGACAGGAACACACCGATTGCGAGACAAAACTGTCTTCGGACAGTCTCTCGTGGCCAAGCTGCGAAATAAAAATTGAAAATGTTATTTACGTTGTTTGTTATGTTAATTGAAATATTATTCATTTTTTTCTAATATTTTAGTCTTTGATGTACTAATGTTGTTACCAAGATAACTTTAAAAAAGAGAATGGAGAAGTGGATTTATTTAATAAAACATTTGACGATATTTTTATTTTTATTAGAGATATAATTGAAGAAAACTTCGCTCTTTTGTTATTACACGTATAAATTAATAATATTTATTGTCACGGTTGTATTGACAGATAATAAACAAATTTCAAACATTCAGAAGACAAGCTTACAAAGATTATAAAAACCTTATGAAATAAAAAAAAGCTAATATCGACAGATCAATCAAATTTTCATAAATACGTATATGTCGAATTTTTATTAGAAAACGGTCGTTACCGAGACGATATCAACTTCTCATCAAATTGTTGAAGCACAGCTCGAATATTTTTTTCTCAGTTAATATGTGGATAAAACTTCGATCAATACGTAATGCTACTACTAGAAACAAAATTTTAACAACAAATATGTAGTATCTATACGTACATACATACTTATGTCCCTACTTAGGTAACACTCGTTGGCGTAATTATAATTTTTATTTCATTATTTGCCAAGTATTTCGTACCAGATTCTTTTTTATTATGTGTTCTTAATTTGTGTCCTAATTAAAAGTGGAATTTCCTCCAAATCGAGGTTCGAACCCTCTTATAATCATGAACGGTTGTGATCGTCTCGTTACTAATCGCAATATCGCAATATATCGAAAACAGATAAAGATTTTAAAAGTATCAAAATACTTTAATGAATCTCACATCAGTTAGGGGCGAAAGAGACACCCACCGCGGGCACAACTAGGTTCGCGACTAATTTTTAGGTTAAGAGGGTGTAAGTTAGACACTTGCCACAGGCTCTTCATCACGATCGCTTCAACCCTCGTTACGGTTTTGGTTAGGGGCACATTTTGTGGTAGGAAAATTTTAAACTACGTCCTCCGTCACTAGATGGCACTGCCCGACTTATCGCTGCATCGCATTATTTAGGAATTTAACCTGCATTATTTTTAACTTTTATTCGATACCTCCTATAAAATTTATCTCTCGCCACTCAAATGTTAATGCGATTATTTTTTAATTTTGCTTTCGTGTTAAAATTTCGAAAATTATTCAAATTATTTTTTTTCTCAGTAAAAATTATCAGAAATACGTCGTAGAAAATAAAAAATTAAAGTCAGAATAATTATGTGCCCCGACTGAGATTAATCAAAATATTTTCATAATCTTAAAATCTCCGTCCGTTTTCGAGATTAAGATGTCCCGTTCATAGCTAAACACACTGTATACCTACCTTCATATTATGTATGTTTACATCGTTGTTATTTAGATACCTAACTAAATGTTTACCTACCTATATTTACTTAATGTTTACCTATTTTTAACGATATTTACAAATTAAAAACTTAAAACGAAATGATATAAAAACAAATTCGTTTTTATTATAAGTAGGTACGTACCTAATAATTAAAATTGACGGTCAAGGTTTTGTTATTTCTGCAATTAATCCTAAACTATTTGACGTTAGGGTAAGTGCAACAAACTGTACCTGAGTGAAAAAACGGGAGGACGTTCTTAAACAACAAAATAATTCAATTATCGATTTTGATTATTTGAACGTTTTCATTTCGAATAAAAAGTTTTAGGAACCTACTTTTCCACTTTTTACCTAAATATCTATTTTATTTATCTATTAACAAGAAAATAATCGAGTAAATACCTGCATCGGAAAAAGAAATCTTTGCATAATAAATAGTTATTTAAAAACTGATTCATCGATTAATATTAAGAAATTCGAGGGGTTTTGAAAATAAAAAATCCAAAATAACCAGATCTTACATCGATCTTATTATAAATAATATCTTCGCTAATACCTAACAGCGATATAAAAAACAACGTTAAGGCAAAGATTAAAAAATTAAACAAGATTAAATCAAAAACTATAATTAAACACAAAAACGCAAAAAGTAGACCTTCGCGAATAGACAGAAATGGGAGAGCATGACCTTTGGAATTATACACGTCCAAAAGAGAGGTACGTGGAATGATATCATCCTGCATTAATACAAAAATGATCAATTCCATTCGAACGTTTAGAATTATCAGAGCTAATAAATATAATATCTTTACTAATTTTTAGTTGAAAGTCGATGTGCGATTACGTTCCAAGACACGAACTAGACCATTCTAATCCATTAGATATCTAATAAAAAAAAAAAACGAATACCTGTAACACAGTTTTTCGTAGCATGTAAATTCGTTTTTCGGGGTTCATTGCACAACTTTGAAAAAGAAACCTCTATCGATACACATATCGAGGTATGTAATTAAAATTTTCAACGAAAGGTGCAAAAAGATGCACTAACTATATCGCTTCGGGGCCACCAAATACGCGTTAAATTGATAAAATAGCGATTGCGGCTCAAAATTAACGACGTGTTGTAATTTAAAATATTACCTTATTTAAAGCGATAGGGTTTCACTCAAATTAAAGGCCCGAACTAATAATTTTCTATAATTATACTTTTAATAGCGTATTAATAACAAATTTAAATAATTACAGGAAATAGAGTTATGACTAATTTGAATTTTTTTTTTAATTTGAGTAGAAAGAAACCATAGCCCGAACAACCCACTCTGTTGATAAACAGAATAGTTTATTGAATTGCAGAATTCATATACAGAGGCTCGAGGCGAGCGGCATCTTTTATCCCGGCCTCCACCGTTTGCGCCGATTTTACCCTCGAAAAAGAATCGCGAATTGTGGATTACTTCAGTTATCGATCGTCATTATTGCGAAGGGTAGGGATTAAACTCGCTAAGGCCAAGGTCGACGTTCTTACTCCACATCGTGACGGCGAACTATAAATGTATTTTGAACAACTTGTTGATTACTTTCGCTTCACTTCTGATGTTTTGCCGCGTATACGCTTCGTGGTCAGCCTTGTTATTTCATACCTTGTACTACGTACGCTACGTAGTTTATTTGGAATCTTTTACAGATGAAATTTACAATTGCAATTAGTATTGTATTTTCTAGATATTTGAACACAATTGTCAATATTTCTATTATTACTTATTATTATTGGTAGATTTAAGAGGTTATGCATTATTGAAATATGAGCAATAAATACACACTCTTTTTCGTCACAATAAGTTTTCAAATACTTTCCAGACATAACAGCATACACATAACACGATAATTTGTTCTGAATAAAACGATTTTGTTATAAAAATATAAGAAGCAGAATATCGATTAATAAGAGATGGAAAGAAAACCGACAATGTGTAAAAATAAAATAGATGGCGCATTTCTTGTTTGTAAATAAGAAATAAATTTCGAATTTGATATTATAACCACAAGAAGATTATTATTAACCGTAGAGATAAAAACACTACAACAAATAATGTAATGTCCAAGATGTGGTCACAAAACTGCCAAACCATCGTCGATTAGGTGTAGGTATTTGAAATAACAAAAGAATAAATTAGCTCTATTTTTTGGAATTCGCACTTCAAATAGGCATAATTAAAAATGTCAGTTTTCGTTTTTGTTTTTTTTTTTAATTATACTAATATGTACCAATTTAGTAAAACGAATGGCATTATTCGATGTCGCCACCTCAAAGTAAGTTCGTTAGCAATTTACAAAATTTGCAATAGTGACACAGATCCCCGTTAAATGCGTTGAGTGATTACTTGTGAAAGCGTTTCCCGAATTTCCATTACTTTTTTTAAGTAAGTTTAAGAATTCACTTGCGATCTTTGCATGTAGGTAGCTGTTGTTTTACGACCGACTATTCCTATGTTCACTTAACTTGTCATTTATTTAACATCAAAAATATATTTTCTCAATTTTTTTTTGTTAAGATGAATTGCTGATAATATGGGTCACCTACAAAAAAGTCCAAGTGTACTGACGATAACGATGCTGCCTGCGTATATTTGTAACGGCTATTTTTACGAGATTACTGAGGAGAACTCTCTTTTGTCGTCAAAAGTTGTTCGTTGTTTTTCACATTTGTGCAATTCGAACGCAAAATTGAATTTTCATTTTAAAATGAACGTAATGATTATTTTACAAAATCTAGCTTTTTTACTAAAGAAAAAATAAAACCGGAGACCACTTCCATATATTAGGACCACTTCCTCTATCAGACATTTTCTTCAAAAAAATAAGCAGCAGAGTCATTCCATGTCAAGTGATCAGATTTTAGAAAATCGTCCCGCTCGACCATCTCCGATTTTGATGAAATTTTGAGAGGTTATAGATATATAATCCAAACTAACTTTGGTAAAATATTAGCTTCTACAAAGTAATTGTCGTTGGGCGCTTATATGTCCCCATTACGCGCACGACTACAGTATCACTAAAAAATTTAGCAAAATTTGAGTGCTAATTTTTCAACCAATATTAAATCAAAAATGTTGAAACTGCGGGGGTTTGTACAGTTTTTTGTGTTCTTTTCAATGGTGTCTGCTGCATTTGTAGCTTCTCAATATTCGATGAGCCAGAGCAGCTTAAAATAAACTTAAAAAATTAGCTGTGCGAAAAAACTTGTAAGTGTAGTCTACTGTATTTTTTTATGTACTGTAGATATCCGCTCCAAATTTTAACCATATGTTAGCATTACTATAAGGTCTTTGGCCCACCACAAAGAAGACTTTGGTATCGAAGCGAAATGGAATTTTTTCGGCACTAGTCATGGAAAGTCACCGTGTGATGGAGTTGGGGGAACCAGCAAACGTTTAGCTGCGAGAGCTAGCCTTCAACGACCGTCTAACGACCAAATCCTGACACCAGAAGACCTTTTTGAATTCTGTGACAATAACATTCATGGTATCAAATAAATATTCGTACCCAAAGAAGATAGACATTCAAGAGAAACGATGGCAAAATAGTAGCACGATTGCGGGAACGAGAGATCATCACCAATTCATTCCACTCGATTCGGGCAATATTCGCGTGAGTAAAGTTTCAGACGACACAGTTTTCTTCACTACCAAAGTTGCGAACATGGTCGAACTCCCGGCGCTTCGAATGACAGATTTGTAGCCTGGTAATTACTTTGCGTGTGTTTATGACAACAAATGGTGGATCGGAAATGTCATCGAGGTTTCGTTGATTGAAAATGATGCACAAATCAACTTCATGCATCCTCATGGACCAGCGAATTCGTTTTATTGGCCAGAACGGCAAGACGTGTGTTGGGTCCCAGAGGAGCATATAATTGCTACAGTGTCTCCACCATCCGTTACATCTAATGGACGTCAATACCAATTATCTGAAGACGTTGGACCCTTGACGAAGAAACCAACAACAGGCTTGGGATCCTGAACAAAGAAACCCACCCGTGGCTGTTTATTGCGCGGCTATCTGGCGTGACCTATATGGCGATGAGGTTGTCAGATCAGTATCTGATATTGAACTGGCAGTGGATATTCCATCATGGACCAACGCAATACACCTAAGTATATACGAGCATTATTTTACGCACAATTTACTTGATAGATTATACTATCTTAAATATAGTTCGTCGTAAATATCACTAACACATTCCATGAACCTACAGTAACCTGCCTATCTTGGATTCGATTTTTAGTAAATTAGCCGTTCGAGGTAGATAATTAAACACAGGTTTTATAGTACTTCATGATATGTTCTTTCTAATGGAAGTGGTTTGAAGACGATCCCAGAGGGCTCTCTTCTGGAAAATGCGATTGAATTTATCCTACTTTTGACATTTTTCACAAAAATAAGAAATAGTAAGTTTCACTGTGAAAGAAATAAGCAAGCTAGGTTCGTGATATTTGGGGATTAAAGACCTTATAGTCGGGTTAACGTATGGTTAAAATTTAGAAGGGATATCAACAGTACATCACAAGCTACAGTAGGTTAAACTTACAACTTTTTTCGCACCGCTAATATTTTAAGTTTACTTTAAGCTGGTCTAGCTCATCGAATATTGAGTAGCTACAAATACAACAGGCACCATTGGAAAGACCACAAAAAACTGTACAAACACCCTTAGTTTCGACATTTTCGATTGAATATTGGCTGAAAAAGTACCACTTAAACTTTGCTTAATTTTTTAGACATACTATAATCGTGTGCGACACGGGGTCATATAAGCACATGCAGCGCAACGACTATTGCTTTATAGAAGCTAATACTTTACCAAAGTTAGTTTGCATGATGTACCTACAACCTCCCAAAATTTAATCAAAATCGGAGATGGTCGAGCCTTTGATCACTTGACGTGGACTGACCCAGCAATAACTATAGACAGGTGTTTACGGGAGTTATTCTTCTTTATCAGTTCAGTAAAATTGAATCGTCGTTATTGCTTTTGTTATTTATAGTGTATTTGTTATTTTCTTTCAATAATCCTTTAGTTTACTTGTCAGCGTCGCAGGTTTTTTATATTATTAATAAACCGCGGCACATTTATAATTTTATATTGTTAAAATCAGGCGTTCAAATGGGTACGCACTTAACTACTTATCGTTTGTAATACGAGTGCTTTGATTATTTTCGACAATATTTGACGTTCGGAGTACGAGTAGTTGTGACGAAAATCTGCACCCACGTAAATTTTCCAAAACAACAACTTACGAGTGCTCACGAACGTCAAATATTGAAGAAAAGATCCGACCACGAGTTGTACTTGGCAAAATAATAATACAACAAAAAAAACGAAATAAATCAAACGGTTATTTCTGAATTGTCAAAAATTAACGTGTACCTATACAATTTATTATTTTACACTGTTATTCAGTTTTTTGATAGGTACCTATACCTAATCATTATTTATTTATTTATTGTCGTAAATTGCAATACACGTCATCAATAAAACCTTGTATTTTTACAGTATTAATAACATGTAGTTTTTCTTTATCATGTCATATGTGTGCAGGTAAATCTTCGGAGGAAAATCCCACAAAACATTAAACTGAATATTACAAATATACAATTTAGTAACTTTTTATGCACGACGTGCATTGAAACCTATCGTGAATAAACGTATAAATAATGCATTTCTTTTCAACTAAAATAAAAATTCAACTAAATTCAATTAAATGTCAACCGTAATTTGCTAAATATTGATCGATCAATTCTTACCCTTCTTTGCTTGCACCGATAAATTATTGCCCTATATGCAGATATGTACTACGTATAGATCGGACAAATATTAATGTAGAAAAATGTAGTAACTGATTATATAATTTCGCCCTTCTATGTAAATACGTCTACTGTTTCGAAAGTCGTCGCTTTAGTTTTATGTTTACTTATTTTCATACCTATTTGTTTTGAAATATGATTTAACTCGTTCGATATTACTTGAAGTTCGTTTAGATTTTTGTTGTATAAGAATAATGTGGTTCGCAAACCGCAGGTGGTTTAGTATTACCTACGGGAATAATACCAGCGGTGTGCAATGGAACAAGCTCGACGGATTATTTTTTTTTAAATTTATTTATTTTGACCTCATGGTACAGATATCTTCTTTACGAGACACTTGACACTTACGCTGTTATGACCAACTTGTCAATTTTTTGAAATCGCACCTAACTGGAATTTTGCTATAAATCGACGACAAACCATTGCGTCTAAAAAGACGCAAAGTAAAGACTTTTTATTAAATTTGTAAACGTTCAAAATAACGTCAACTGTTACTGTTGTTTACTTCATTGATAATTTACGACTGAGTTTGACGTTGTTTGTTATCGTGTATCCACTTCTCAACTCTCTTTTGTAACGATGATCTGAACTTGAAATTGCGCCAGTGTATGGTAAAGTGCTATGTTTGGTCAGTACTGTTATGTGGCGCAGAGTGTTGTACCTTGAAGATGAACTTACTTAACAGACTGGAAGCATTCGAAATGTGGACTCATAGAAGAATGCTCAGAGTCCCATGGACAGGTCTATTAACTAACGTTGAAGTATTGAGACGTGCTAGAGTGAAAGGACAATTAATAACAACTATAAAATGTCGTAAAATCGCTTATCTCGGTCACATACTACGAGGTGAGAAATATCGATTCCTCCAGCTCATAATGAAAGGCAAAATAGAGGTAGGCGCGGAGTGGGTAAAAAACAGATGTCGTGGCTGAAAAACATCATAGACTGGACAGGCATAAAGGGTGCTTGACAGCTCTTTAGAATGGCAGAAGGTAGAGATGCACTCTCCACAGTAATCGCCAACGTTCGGGAGACCGAACATGGCACCTAAAGAAGAGAAGATCCACTTCTCCGTTTTTATAAGTGCTTTGATTATTTTTAACATATATGCAAATAAATAAAAGGTCGCGTTGTGTCGCATGCGTCTACATGTTAAGGTGCAATTCCTATGCGACGACTGAAACGACGATAGTCGCGCGGCTATAGCAGCGCGACTGTAAACGCTACATGAATTCGACTCCTTTATGGGTAAATGATTGGAACCCTTTCCTACGGCGTGTCGGTGGGCACGCGACTGAAACGACTCTAATGAGATGGCTCGAAACGGATGGCTAGACGGTTTCAGTCGACGCGATTGAAAGTGTTTTCGTTCATTTAAATATTATTTTCGCGAATTTTCGTGAATTCTGCGAAGTTCACAATAAATGATTCCAAACTAATTGAATTAATACGAGATCACAGAAGCCTGTACAATCCCAAACACCCAAGGATACACCCAATAAGGATATATTGGTCTTTGAATAAGGATATTTTGGAATCCCTCTTTGTTTCTGGTCAAGTACATCGGATTAGGTTCCATTTTTTTCTAATTGATGCAGCCTAATCAGTAATTATTCTTCCTCAAGAAGAAGATACGTTACCAATAACGATGTATTCTCCGCGACGTTCGCATAGCGACTCAAACAAAAGTCGTGGGATTGGAAGTTGAACAAGCGACTCGGTTCGCGCGGTTCTGGTCGCGCGACTATAGTCGTTTCAGTCGTCGCATAGGAATTGTACTTTTAGGGTCCTTTGGAATGGTTTGTCCTTTTTTCCTTTTTTAAATTTATGCTTAACTTGAAATTAATCTATTTTTAAGGCCCTGCCTATAACTTTTATATGATAAAAGTTTATAAAATTGCCAAAAAAAGTAAATTTCCATAGTCTGTAAGGAATTTTAATAAAAATAAAAAAAAAATTTCAAATCTCAAAAACTATTTAAAACAAACTAACAAGAAAAGTTAGGCAGGTGAAAATTTTAGAAAAATTTGAAACTTTATAGGATTGTATACTTCGTCCAAACCTATATGCAATCCACAAAAGGGTCATCAATAAAAGGGTTACTAGATGATGACGTTTCACACAGTGCTGTCACCTCGTACCTCGTATTTTGACAGTTCTAATAAGTTGTAGTCTTTCTTTATACCATCTAATACGTGCGCAGGTAAATCATCTATAGAATATGTCACTTTCCAAATGTTAAACCGAATTACAAATAAACAATCTAGTAACTTTTTGTTAATGACGTGAATTGCATATAGGTTTGGATAGGCCATAGTACTAGTCAAACCTAATCCAGAGCTATATTCCGTTCGTGTTCTTACGCGGTTTAAGAGGGTGAAATCCACCCTTGAAAATTTGAACTTTTTTTTTGATTTTTTTACTATCTGTGATACAACAAGAGCTATTGCCAACAATTCTATATATTTTTGTAAATGATTGTTCAAGACCTACATTATGATACAAAAATTAGGGATGAAAATCCCAAGGGATGTCATCTCTGTGAATTTTCACCCTTAATTTTTCCATACTTGAGTACATTTTTACACCGGCAAACATATATATATTCATGTAAAGGATAATTAAAACTATAATTTGAAAAAAACAACGCTATGTAGTTTTGTACAGTATAGGTGACATATTGAACATTTATTCATTTGGAGGGAAGGACTGTCAGGTTTGCGATGCAGACCACAATGATTCTAAATAATTGATATTTCTCTAAAGTCTATAATAAATTCTATCTAGTTTATCAAAAATGATTAAAACAAAAATTTAATTGTCTGCCACCAGTCGGATATTTCCACCATATTAACTATTAAACACATTAAGAAAATTTTAGTAGTGTTGTGACGTAGGTTTTTGTACAATGAGAGCTTGGGCTATTACAGGGGTCGTAGTGGAGTTTGATAAAAAAAATTGGCAGATAATGACCAAAAATTTTTAAAATATGTACTTTTTAGGAAATTTATTCTAAAATTATGTATTTTTTGTGCAGTGAAATTATTTGAATAATCACTACCTACTGCCTTTATACCGCAGAATTATAAATTTACTTTATTTTTCATTTAAAAACTATTCGTGTGCCCTTCAACATTAGAAATTTCCCCATTACAAACCATAAACCAGATAAAAAATTAATCGAATTTTTACGTGGCCGATAAAATACAAAGCAACTAATAAAACATGTGCTACTTTCGTAGTTTATCGAAATGCGAACAAAGAAATGAACGTTTTTAAAATAAAAGTGGGATTTCCTGGTATCCATTGCATTTATATAGAGAATTCTGGCAAAACCGCTTCAGATCTTTCGCGTTACTGGTACAGAACGGTAGTGCTTGTTACAGTAGTTCGAATTTTAAATTACGGCATCGTTTTGTTCGTGTGTGCGAGGAGTGCTCGTTCGGTTTATAAGTCTTTTTTGTGTGTGAGTGCATGAGTGTTGTGTATTATGTTGTGTACTCTAAAAGGATTACAAACGAAAAGGATTAATACGACAAAGAAAGGTAGGATCTTTCTTTGTCGACTAATTCTCCATAAAGTGTAAATACATGGACCTTTAAGTTCTAACACAAAGTCTCTGAAAATCGAACTTGGTTAGGCTCTTGGATAGGGACTCGGTTAGGATTTTGGTTAGGGCTCCCCTCAAACATTCAGCGGTGCAATTTCGCAAACGAAATTTTACCTTACGTAGGTATAGGTACATCATAATACAAATTCGCAGTAAACGGAAGAATCTACGCTAATAGAGGAAAAACGATAAGGAGAAAAAGGTAAAAAATACAAAGAAAAATTAAGAAGTTTCTAATTTTTTTCTTATAGTCTGTTACAGAAAAGTGGCAGTCGCAGCGGCAGCATTGTTAAGCTAAGCGTCCGCTAATCCGCATCGTACGCACAGTACCATCCCTTAAAATTTTCATCCCTAATTTTTGTATCATAATGTAGGTCTTGAACAGCTATTTACAAAAACATATAGTTTTTTGGCGATAAGATCTTGTTGTTTCACAGATAATAAGCAAAATCGAAAAAAAATCCAATTTTCAAGGGTGGATTTCGCTCTCTTAAACCGCGTAAAAGCACTAACGGAATACGGCTCTGGGTTAGGTTTGACTAGTACTACGGTCCTGCAAAGTTTGAAATTTTTCTGAGATTTCCACCTGCATAACCTTCCTTATAAGTATTTTATGATAAACTCGTTTAATCATTCCTTTCAGAGAGTTTACAGAAAAATAAAAAATCGTCATTACGAGATTAATAGTTTCGTTTAAGGTGTTCGTAAACAATATTTATCTTGATAAATGTATAATAAATTCTTCAATAGTGATATAAAAACTGATTAATTAGCTATTAGATGTGCTTGTTGTTGTCATATATTTTCTTTTCAATCGACTGTTGTGAGTTCGTTACTAAATATGCTTCATAATTCTTTGCAATGAGTGACATTCTCCATACGACATGCATTTGCGAATGCAAACTGCATTTAACCTTTTTGAAAATTGAAATTAGCGAAAAACATGGGAATGTTATAACTGGCATTGCAAAAACTAAGAAAATGCAGTTCCCGCATACATTTATGTATAGGTACCTACATAATTAACTTCCTTTCGTGATTAATCATATTGCAAAACGCGAAGTAAACTGTGTCTACAAAATAAGTACAAAAAATAATTCCACAGACGTACCTAATTAGTGAAACGTACAAAAAAATAACAAAACGCTAATTTTAATATTATGCGAGTGTTTGCATTTTATTGCCGTTAATCGATACTCGTATAAGTAGGCATTATAATGCGCCGTTTAATTGCAGCTATGATAAGATCGCCATCGGCGTTTAGCAAATTAAATTGATTCTTTATTTTCCATGAGGTAACACCTTTTTAGTGTTCAACTATAAATAGTTTACAACTTCAGCTGCCTTCCTCGTGAATTTTCCTAATTAAACTTATTCGGGTATTTAATTTTTTACCTCTTAATTAAGTCTATAAAGTATAGTATGTCTAAGAATGGTTGCTGAACTTTTATTAAATCGGTTTCTGGTCGTACTGAAAATAAATTTTGTATTCGTAGATACAAGCGAAGCAATCGACTGGAAAAAAATTGTAAAGCCCTCGTTTAAGAGTTTCGTGTGGATTTATTACTTGTTCGGAATAAAGTTAATGTACGAAGTTAATTTGTGTTTGCATAATACTCGCAAAGGATTTTAAAAATACCTACGTTTGAAAAATGTAATAAATTATTAGATACCTACAAAAAATAGGTAGGTACCTATAGGTAATTAAATATTAAAAATTACTAATAAATCACTTTGCATTATCAACGGTGTATCATAGATTTAAAACGGAATTATTGTACGGAGTGAATTTCGACGTAATCAACATCAGACTTTTTTTTTTTTTTAGTAACGCTGTTGCTTTTTGTTACAGGAACTTTTGTACAAAGAACGAGAAAACAATTTTCCCGATGGCGTTAATTTTTTAAAAGCTTTAACATCGTAACTTTAATGTTTATTTTGTCAAACATAAGAAAATATACCTAACTGAATTCTTTTACCTTAATAGATATTAAAGCCTGAGAATTTAATTTTCAAAACATTTTTCTATAGCTCTGCATGTCTATATTGTAAACAACGCGTATTGTCCCTAGTGTTTTTTTGATAGGTAGTTGATATTCGTTTATCTAGATTGTACAAAAGTACCGAGTTACTTCGAAAATAATCAATTTTATTTATTTTCGCTATTTCTCATATTTCAAATACGTATCAGCCACTGTTACTTATAGGTTTATGTCGGTGACAAAAACTACTTCCACTAACCAATAATATTAAACCAATGCCAACGGTTAAAATAAACTTTCCTCTATGAAAATGGCCGTTAATATCTATATTTTTCTTTGTTCTTAAAATATCAACACTGGCATCGGTCTCTCCTGCTGATCGAACTCTCCCGGACTTACCCCTATATAGTACCATTAATTTTTTGTTATCCCCTTACATTAGAATAATTAGCGAAAAACACGTTTCCCCTATATACTTCAATGTTAACTTCAAGGTCGAAAAACAATCACTTCCGGTTGACCCACTTAAATTTCGATTCCATTTTTGTAATCGGCGTCAAAACAGTTTTAATGAGCATTTTTTTTATTTACTAAACTATTTATTAAACTATATAAAAGCGGGTATGAGGATATTTCCTTTTAATTTTCTATCAATTAATTTATGTGACATTTTTCAAAAAATAAACACCCAAAAATGTGTGGGTACCTATTCACAAAATTAATTTTTAATAACATTATTTACTGCGGCAATGCCCGATTTACCACGTATCGTCACCTTCCTTCGAACCATAAGACGTACTTATATACCCCAATGTAATACTCCTATAATTTTTTTTTTAATTAATGTAAGCGAAAATATTATAAGAGTAAAAATAAGTCTTGTAGGACTTATTTGAAAAATATACAGTTCGATGACTTGACAACTGATTTATGTTTTAAATTGCGATCACATATGTACATCAGTTATAAAAAGAAATATAAAATGACACGAAATATTAATTTATTGAACCGATCATTTTTAATTAAAAATTTGAATACGTTCGTTTGTATCGTTATTTTTTTTGGAGTAATTTACTAGACGCAAATATGTACACTAAAAGCTCTTCGCCCTTTCTAGAATTACCAAAGGCAAACTTCTTTATTAAAATTAATTAAATTGCTCGCTGAAATCTTATCTTCTTCATAAACTCGAATTAGTTTTATTTACTTGTTGTTAGCTGTTACTTAACAAACAACCAATTTCGTTCGTTTTATTGATTGTTCTCCAATTTCATACCTTTACAAAACACAATTTTCATTAAACGATAAGCTAATCTTTTCGTTCTGACCGTTTTCGGTTCTTCGGCAATAATGTGCAGTCGCATCTCGATAACTCGAACCACGATAAGTCGAAAACTTCCGATTATTTCAACTCATTCTGAATTACAAAAAAAAAAAAAAACGTAAACATACCTGTAGTCATTTAAATCCGATTAAGTAGTCTAATTTTTTCCTTTCCCTTCAAGTTCGAATCAGCGAGGTTCGACTATATTTTTACGACCTTTGTTCTTATATAGGATATTCACTATAACAGAACTATTGCGTCAGTACATAATACATCCTGAAAAATTGCCATCTTTTCAGTTTTATAAATAAAATAAAATCGTTGCTTATAAATTTCAAAAATAATAATAATACATTTCAATAACAAGATAAGTAGGTAGTAAAAAGTTCAAATTTTTCGAACTTTATCGATCGCGCAATAAATTGAAATGAAAGTCTAAGTAATTTAGGGTAGATATTTTATGCTAATCGTAAGAGGTATTTTATATAAACGTCTGTTGCTATACGATGAATTATTAATCGCGTGACGTTGCAAATGATTGCAAATTGAGTAATTCTTTTTACGACGCGACGTTAATACGAATTTTTTTTTCTATTTGTTCAAAAGGCGGTTTTGTGAAGTCTGCGTGCAATAATTGTTTTGCAAATGTGTTTTAAAATTAATTAGAGAAACGTTCGAATAAATCGCACCTAAGCCTTGCCAAAAATATTTGTTAGGTAGGCACCTACCTAATTAAAATTTTACTTATCTTGCAACCAACGTAATAGTTTTTGTTCAACCACTTCGAATTAGAATTCCAAAATTGGTCGCGAGCTTGGCGGCAAGCGTTTTCCAGTAATAAATTTAACAAACGTAAATGATGTTTTGATTAACGTGATTTTGCGTTTGAATGTATGAAAACGTACCTATATAGGCATACGAACTATTCACTGAAAAGAAATAGATGTAGATACCCGAAGTCGTTTAACGTTTTAATCACGTGACATTGCGTTTTTTAAGTCATTAAAATTTTTTATCCTCGATTTTAATGGGTATTGGAGTTCGCGCAAACCCGCTGCCACATCCCTGGTTACGTGGAATTTGGGGCTTGTTGATTTGTTTTTCATTTGTCACGAAGTTTCTCCGTTTCTTATTGAAAAATGTAAACGCAATATACGTTGTATATGATTATTTCTTATGTCAGTAACTTTGTATAAGATGGAAGATAGAATTCATGTTCATGTTTGTGCGATATTTTTTATATAACCACATACGACGGCTCGGAAAGTAGGTAACATTTTCGAGTCGTATATCGAATTTTACCTGTAAATTTAATTACGTCGACGGTGTTTCGTTTATTTAATTAAAAGTCCACCTTTTCACTGTTTAAACGTCAAAATGTTAACCAAACTTTATACTATTTTCAATCCGACATTTTTTTTTAAACTACTTTTTTCAGATTTTAGATTAGGGTAATGCGCAATGTAGAGAAATATCGATTTTTTGATATTATATTCCCCCCCTCCCTCGATTTTATTTCCATTAATTTTCCCACAATTCTTTTTAAAGAAACATATTGTATTCAACGTTACGCGATCCCTATTTGCTGGCAGACGATAAGATAAGAAGTGAATTGATCAAATACGGACATGGGTATGTAACAATAAAAACGTCGACTTTCACAAAATCTTATTTTATACATAATCCGAAAGCAATTATTACACATTGATAAAAATAACAATACAAGTAGGCCGCAATCCTTTTAAATTGTTAGAACGTATTTAATTTGAATTATTGTGGAACGACATTCTTAACATTGGGGAATTTTGTTTTCGCATTTCAGGAATTTTTATTGAATAGAATTGTTATTTCCTCTTTATTAGAGAAACTTATAGAACGTATCACAAGCATGTCCACTCGACCTCTGACATCCTTAACTTTGTGACGTTGCAATTTAGGGGGTTGTTTTATTATATCTACTTACACATAGAATTATAATATTGCGAGCGCGTTTCCGACGTTCATTAAAACAAAATATGAACGAGAGTCATCGAATAGCATTAAATACAAACATGTATATGTACCTATATAATTTAATAATTTTAATAGGTATATTTACAGTTAGATAGGTAACTAAAATATAACTGGAAACACAGAGTGTATATGTTATACAGTCTATATATATTTTTTTAATTCCGACCTGTTATTACTTTTATTTCGCCTATTTTTGTAAATTAAGTATCCATTTAAGCAATGCCATTTAAAATAAAATTACATAATTTAAGTCCAATCATAATTTATCTAATATTTTTTAATGGCAGGTACCGATCGTAATATAAGTATTATAAAGTTTTTAAACTGTGTTGGAAAGAGTTTCAAGAAAACAGCTACAATTATTATTGTAGGTACCTACCTATAAATGTAGGTAGATAAAAATTCAAATCCTCCGACATGTTTATGTGTTTTGTAAAATCTTGATAAAGAGCTTCTTGAAATATTCATTTCTTTTTGTGGTTTTTAAAATTAAGCGTTATGTTAAAGCTTACGCCAAAGACGTTAAACACATACCCTATACCTATAAGTTAAAATAGTTCTACTGCAAATAGGTTTTACCTAGAAACAATTTACTTAATAAATGATTTTGTTGAGATTTTGTGGCAAATTTACAGACGTAACGTTGCATACAAGAGCTATTAATTTTACTTTTTTAAGTATATAATCGTCAAGAACGAAAAGAACCAACAGGAAAGTCGTAGTAGTCGAAATAAAGCATAATTATAACCTGTACTCGACGGACTGCAAACATTTTCATCCGATCGCGTATTATAAGAATTACTTTGAAAACTCAAAATCGTAAAACGCGCACCCAGATTTTCTTACGATCGCCGCACCCAAGAGGATTTCTAAAAGGAAATTCTTCACGTACGATTTACGGTATAATTTGCTTTCACAATCAATTGTTGTTTGAGGCTGCCGATGCCGTAAAGATTTTCCAACAGGTGTGTGTGTGTGTGTAATTAACGGTAACGTAAAAGCAATAAGATGTGGGCGTTTAAAAACCGCATTTCGCTGCAAAATCTGGAAACAATTTTTAAAATAAAGGTGGAGTAACCTTAATATACCGATACATTACATCAAACGAAACTGACCGACGTTCATTTCGTGCAAGTTGGTATAGCAACTGCAGCGAAATTAACTTTGACCAACATAACGTTACATATTTTACAAATTATAATTTAACGAAAATTAATTTCCTGTTTATTTAAAGTAGCACCGCGAATAATTAGTTTCTACGTTAAAGATACGTGCATAATTTGTTGTTCACGGTTATAACGAAATCGTTTTTTTGCGTTTTCCTTTTTCTCCATTACAACTGTTCACTTCAGAAAATTAAGTAGTATATCTATATAAATAGCTTCGTTTCTAATTATTATTTACTTTAATTCGGTAAAAAATATGTAACTTAATAGATAATAACACGTGTTGAATGTGAGATAAAGTGTATGCCCGGAAAATACCTATACGCATCAAAAACAATATTTTACGTCGGCTTTATTCCTCACTAAACTGATCCGATTTCTTTTTTAAAAGAATTCAACTAATAAACAATCGTTAGCTACAATTCACTTTGACATTTTCTTCTTGGACGCAGATCCTAAATTTAAACAAGGGGGGTGCTGGACATCACAAAAATAATGAACTTATAATTTTGAAATTGATTAGATGTAACAGAAAATGTTAAATATTGTTTGAGATAAAGATATATCTACTTACTTACCTAAATCGATTTGCTTTTCCCAACAAAAATTAATAATTTCTACTTACTTATAAAATATTGTAAATTTAAGGAAATTATGCGAGCATTTATTGGAGAAACGCATTTACTCTATCCAGTCGGGAATATATAAATATACCTACTAATAGAGAGTGGAACGTTTTTCTACTTAGGTTAGAGAAAATTCATTTATTATTCGCAGTCAGTTAGAATGTACTATTCTATACGTTAACGTATAATTAGGTACCATTACATTTAGAAGTTTCTGCTTCAGAAGAATATTTCACAACGTAAACAAAAGAAGAAATAAGAACGCTATGAAATAAATATTCAGCCGATTATGAATCAAAAACGCTAAATATAACATGTACGTTATAGGTTATGGTTTTTCAAATTATTTTTTTTAATTTAATCTTTAACACAACGTAACTGTTAAAAACTAAACCGCCACTATGTGTCAAATAATATAAGCTCAGGCTAATACTTTGTGATAGTTAATTCCTACGTACTTAATTTGATATATAGGGTGATTCAGAATACATGTTACGAAACTCTAGGGCATGTAGAGAGAATGTAAGTGATAAATATTTGCTTATAACCGAAACCATATCCGAAAAAATACCGTTTATGCACTACAGTCGCGAAAAGTTGTCATAAAAGCACCTGAGTTCACCTTATAAATGTTGTTGGAACATACAAATTACTTGTTGATAATCTAGGTAACATCTGTATAATTAATAATTTAGATAGTACTTAATAGTAACAGTTTATAGGTAATGATGTAATTTAGGTTATCGGCAAGTAATTTGTAATTTTAAAGAACTTTTAACGTCATCGGGTAACAAAAAAAGACGTAATTCCCATCGACGCGTATAAAATACTTACTCGAAACGGGTAAAATTGCTCCTCGAATCCCGTACCGATGAGAATAAAAGGGTTAATGTTTCTTTGTGCATTTATACGTCAGATTGCAATGAGATGTAAGTTTTAATCTTCCGGAGACGTACAGAACACGTTAAAATAAAACTTCAAGTTTCTACAAACTTTTTCGCACGGCGCTCCCGAGCCGATAAATTCGCCCCCAAAGATGAAACATTAAAATCAATTTTTCTTAAACGACATTTTTATATTCTGTTTGAATTTTATAATTTTCGGTATACTTACGTAATAAATATAGGTCTTTAAAATGAGCCGGGGGTGCACAAGTCTTAACCTTTCTGACCCCAAAATTTTTCAGAGGTTGAAGTTTTTAAATTTTTAACTATACATCGAAACTTGTGTGCGCGGGAGAGCGTAAAGAAAAATTCAATTACCATCGTTAAAATCCGGCTGCCTCTGACAACCGTCACATACATATTCTTAAACGGGAGACTTTAAGCTTTCATTTCGTGTAATGTTCATCTCGTTGTTCGATGACGAAAGAATGCAACTATAATACCTGTAATAATATAACGTTTCGATTAAAATTTAGCCGCGACTTTGAACACGACTGGGGTGACAACCGAACGAGTTTAGGGCACAGTTTGAGCCCCTCTACAAAATGGGCAAGCTCACATCTCATTGCCATGTGACGTATAAATGCGCAAAGAAGAATTAACTTAAATCGACCCTTATTCCCATCGGTACAGGATTAAAAGAGCAATCTTTCGCGTTAAGAGACACATGTTTCATGGGAAATCCGTCTTTATTCATTATCCGATGACGTACCAAAAAGTGTCACCGGCTCTTAGACTATAAGGTAAACTCGAATGCCTTAACGGCAACTTTCATAGGCATATAATGATTTCATAAACAAATAATTATCTACCACATCTCCTCTGCACACCCTAAATCTTTGAATAATGAGAATCTTAAAAAAAAAGAAAGGTGAATTTATCAAAAACCAACACAATAGGGGTTAGATAAAAATGCAATTTTGATTTTGAATACGTTAACTGTAACTGTAACAATTTTTTTTTGAATCCCGGTGAACTTCGTTATATGGAAGTTCGACTGTATACTTATTAGTTCAAAATACAAACTAATTCGAAGGAACTTTCGATGATTTTTGAAAATTTGTGGAAGTTGTTAACTTGAGTAGGTACATAATTGTCGTATATTATACAACATTGTTCAAGAATTCTTGGATAAGAACTACAATATTATTTAAGATACTTGCCCATTACTAACTATATACGCGATCAAGACACAGAAATTTTATTGTACATATATGTATCGTAGGGATCTTCATCAATATCCAAATTTTGAACTTTTATCAATAAAGTCTACCTATACGTATCTAATGAAGGTATGATAAAGATTTTACAATTTATTAACTATAACAACCGATAGTCTGCGATGTTAAATTAAATAAAGAGGATGAGTTGGTAAAACACAAAAAATATAATAGCGTATCTAATTGTAATCCGTAATTAATTTATAATGAGTTACCAACTGAATAGTTCTAATTACTCGATAACTTGCAAAAGAATGTTAGAACGAATTTCTTATTCTGCAGGTATCTATATTTACTGCAAACTACTTGCGTTCATATAGATTTGTACGCAAGTATCTATCACGAAAATCGCAGATTCTTGATTCGTCGCGGCATTAGGTAATAATTAAGTCTTTTGTTGACCGGGCGCGTACAAGCTTTCGAAAAGAAAGAATTTGTGAAGGCGTTTTAAAAAGAATTTTACTATCCTATTATAAAAGAGATTCTTTCGATTTCAAAAGTATACGCAGGTACCTACTATTGTAGATATTAATGAGAGGTCCACGTGACGTTTTTGAAATCTTCATTTCGCTATTACGAAAACTAATAGGTAGGTGTACTTGATTTTCACCGATTTTTATTATAGCATTAACGGAAATACTTCGAAGTCTATCGCTAATTAATGATAATTACTTACATATATGTAGGTATTTTTAATACGTTAAGTTCAAACATTTTTATCTTAAGTATTTGCGCCCACACGAAATTTGAAATTCATATAATTTTAAACACATCTTGGCGATAGTTTTTACATTTCCAAATTAACGACGTTAATTTTTTAACACTTAACAATACCGGCGAGCTACTGTTAGTTTCCTTGTAACGTAACCTGAGGCATATTTTTTCTACGACATTTTATTGCAAATATATATTTTTTAATATTAAATTCACCTTTTAGGATCTGATTATTTAAAAAAATATATTAATTTATTTTAAATGTTGCCTTATTTTGGATAACTCGTTCGGTTAATCGTATTAAAACATACAGTTTATGAGGCGTAATTTAATAATTAATACAATGCGTTGTGTGAAAATTAAAAAAAAAAAAAATTTATTCTTAGTAAATTAAACGTGAGTAGACTGGTGGAAGCAAAATTTCGCTGCAGTCGAACATCGACATACACACAACTATAACATAAACAAAAAGATACTTACGGCAACAAACAGTAGGAGAAACACTGAACAATAAACACTGAATTTTACGAGCGACAAATAATTATAAAACACCAACAACGATAAGCACAAGGGTTAACGGCGCCCAATTATATCCACAGAAACAGTAACAAAGTAAATAAAACAAATAAACAAAAAAGAAAGACTGTCGCCTTTACAATTGTCACATCACCGCGGCGGCCTCTGTGACCGCGTGGAAAGCAAGTTTACGCTCTGAAACGTACCTACATTCCTACCCGTTAAAAGTCGAATTGCAACTGATGAGTAGTAAACCGAGGTCCCCGATCTCGGAGTGGTGGCCCCAGCACGATGATTCGCTCCATACAGTTCTGCCTCCACAACTAATTCCATGTCCCCACTTCTAACGAAACCACTTGGTTGCCTTTAACTTTGTATGAGCAAAGATTGGAACCGTTTTCATAGGTACGCACGAACTCCCGTATTTTTAGCTTGCCAATCGTATAGTTTTTTTAAGGGATACCGAGTCTCTCTCGTTCTTAATTCTAGATTGTAATAAGGATTTGTCGAGGAAACGTTCGATTCTTGTTAAAGAGCCGTCTAATTTGGTGGAAGTAGCAGTCCATCGAAAAATCTGTTTTTTAAGTGGTCGATCAACCACTTTGAGACGAATTTCTTCACAAACGACGAAAACAATCGTTATTTACGACTTCTAAAAGAAATTTTTACTTTATCACAATTGTGATTATTTATCAAAAATTACGATACCTAGGTACATAATTTAGTAGTGAAATCTTGTAACAAACTTTTTTCATGTACAAATCCAGAATGAGACATTTTTACGAGATTTTTGTATCGTTAGACAAAAATTTCAATTCACTCTGCGTAAATAGTCGCCTGTCTCGTTCGATATATTTGGAAATATCTGAAACAATGGACGCGTTCAGCCGGGCTCATCGCTGAAGCAGCGAAAAATAAGCGGTACGACTGAAGCAAGTAGCTGATTACGACTAAAGGACCTTAAGTTATTGTGATAAACACGTGACACAACCGATGTCATACGTCAACCACAAAAATAAAATTAAAAACGTAAATAAACGGCGGTTCGATTGAATCGCTGCTTTAGCGATAAGGCAGCGCTTTCCTGACCGAATGCGTCCATTGTCTCGTGAAATTTTGTTCGCTTGAACAGATCTCGCCGTTGAAACGCGATACATGTAGGTACGATTAGCCTCGTGCGAAACATTTATCTCATCTGCTGCACACGTCTTATATGAGATATTGCTACGCACAAAGGAATACGGATTCTCATTTTAAAAATCGAGCTCGTTATTCAGATATCGACAAAAATACCAATACAATTCGTACTTTTGAATAATGTATTTGACTGTATATGCACTACATATACAGTATGAATGTCGAGTCCACAATTACTTAGGTACAACTTTTTAAATTAACTACACTTATTTTTTTCACTGACTAGGTACCGTCAAACTTTGCCGTCAACTTGCAAACTTGCAAAATATTAAAAATATAGAGACTTTTTCTTAGAGTGCAATTTACAAAAAACTATTGCTATACTAAAGCAGAGAGGGTTCTATACAGTTTTGCAAACGCACGACTTTGTAGTAAATCTATTATTGTATAATTAGGGGAAATTTAATGTTCATACGACAACTAGTGTCTTGTGCATTTTTGTATATATATTAGAAAAAAGTATTTTGTTGCAAAGAAATACAATATTAATAACTTGTAGTTTTTCTTTGCCATGTCGTACGTGTAAATCATCGGTAGAATACGAGGGGTCGGTAACTTATGTATTAGTGTGTATTTGTTTCTAGAATGTAATACAGAATTACATTGAATTAGTTTGTATTACATGTATTACTTTGAATTACCTTGAATTACTTTTGAATTACTTTGAATTACAATATTAATTTAAGATTAAAAAAATTTTTAATAAAAAAATATAAATATGGAGTAAATATAAATTTAAATATTATATTATAAGTATCGGCACCTAATTAATTATCTAAAAATGTACCGGAACACAAGGGTTAATATAAAGTAGTCAAAACCTTCAAACAATGTGAGGTCAGATTAGAAATTGTAAAATATGATGAAAATTCGGAAACCGATCGAAAAAAAGTGTAGTACCTACACTTCGTCCAAACCTATATGCAATCCACGTCATCAATAAAAGGTTACTAGATGATGACGTTTCACACAGTGCTGTCGCTTCGTACCTCTTATTTTTATAGTTCTAATAAATTGTAGTCTTTCTTTATACCATCTAATATGTGCGCAAGTAAATCATCTATAGAATATATCACTTTCCAAACTTTAAATCGAATTACAAATAAACAATCTAGTAACTTTTGTTTTGATGACATGAATTGCATATAGGTTTGGATAGGCTGTATTTATCTATTAAAAAATAAGCGAAATCAGAAACGAGTAAATTTTCCTTTAAAGAAATCCGTTACGATTCGTTACTGAAATCCAAGAAATTGCGAGATCATTAACGATCGCCGTCTTTAATGTGCATTTACGTCTTTCTTTACCATGCCATGTGTCCAGGTAAATCAGTGGTAGAATATGCCACATTCAAAACTTTAAACTGAATATTACAAATATACAATTTAATAACTTTTTATACACGACGTACATTGGAATCTTTCGTGAATAACGTATCTAGACTAAATATTTGATAAAATATATTAGCGTTCTCCAGAACGTCCGATTTGGTTGGTAATGCGTCTGTGCAACTCGGTGTAATCTAGGCCATTCAAATTTTATTCCGATGCATATTATCACTACAAAGTTAGTTAATGATGCTGTTTCACACAGTGGTGCCGTACCACCTTGTAATTTTACAGTATGAATAAATGGTAGTCTGTCTTTGCCACGTGTGCAGGTAAATCATCGATAAAGTGTTATTTTTGTGTAATTTTTATTGATGTCGTACATCGGAATAAAATTTGAATGGCCTATAGCTTTTTGTACATTTTTTTTTAAATCTGCATCTGCTGAAAAATGTAACAAACGTAGGCGAGCTCCTACGAAATTGGAACATGTATAGATAACTCTAAAAATATGTTTCATTTGTTTATGTTTAGTCAGCGTCTCGATAACCGTTTAGAAATACGATCTCGTTGCATGTTTCTATAATTTTATATTCTTGATCTATGAATAAAAAAAATGTGCCCTTTATTTTATTCAACGGAATCGTCAGCCTAATTTATATAATACTGTTAATTTCAAAACAATCGAGTATATCTTAAAAATTAAAAATTCAATCTTTTATTTTTTATATTTTAAAATATTTTTTTAAATCAACTATACCTTAATACAAAGAACACATAAGTATTTATATGTATATACCTACGTTTGCATTTACATATACATATCTATGTATAGCTTATCCAAATCTATATGATGTTCACGTCATCGACAAAAAGTTACTAGATTGTTTATTTGTAATTCGGTTTAATGTTTGGAAAGTGACATATTCTACAGATGATTTACTTACGCACATATTAGATGGCATAAAGAAAGACTACAATTTATTAGAACTGTCAAAATACGAGATACGATGTGACAGCGCTGTGTGAAACGTCATCATCTAGTAACCTTGTATTGATGACGTGAACATCATATAGGTTTGGATGAGCTATACATATCCATTTCTATGTATTACTTATTTCGTATGAAACATTCATAATAGGTATTAGTTTGAATTAGACTGAATTAGTTTGTATTACATGTATTACTATGATATTACTTTGAATTACATTGAATTACTTTTAAATTACTTGAATTACTTTTGAATTATTAGAATTGCTTTGAATTAGTATTACTGTGTATAAAATTTACTATAGTTACTGACCCTTCCGTAGAATACCTATATGTAACGTTTAAAACTTTAAACTGCGTGCATTGAAACCGATCTATATTATATTATATGTATAGGTATGCAATTTATTGCTATGAAGCAATTTTTATAGGCACTTTAAATATTATTCTATTGTTTTTTTTATACGCATGTCATTCCACAATTGAACTTTTGGATTAAAGTAGCCCCCGTTTGATGGCAATTTTAAATTAATTTTATGTTTATTTGAACTAAAACAGATAGGTATAATACTCACGTTGACAGTAAGCATTTTTATCATAATTTAATGTATTTACACCGTACTGACAGATTTACTGCCGAATGTAAACATAAATTCACTTTATCTGAACGTATTGAGGGGATAATTCATTTCAGATTATATTTTTGAGGTAGGCAAGTGATGCAGTTTCTTTCAAATCTTAAACATCATTCAAAAGTAGATATTATACTTTTTAGTTACAAAAGCAAATTTTTTAAAATCCAAGGCAGTTACCGAAAATACGAAGAAAATGATAAAAGACAGCACTATGTACAGGTATCAATTTTAATTAAAACAAAGTTAAATGTTTTATAGTTCAAACCACGTTTCCATATACCTAAGTATCTACCAGGAAGACTAATGTTTTTTTAATATAAATTAATTGACTGTTATCCATGTGTCGTAATCCCACGACACACGGATAACACCGATATAGTTCTGATGAAGCCGTGCTAGGCCGACGAAACGTTAATGTTCAACATTGTTTTAATTATAATTGATACCTACATAACGCTGATTTTTATTAGAGATACGGTGAAAATTTAATAATATCAACAGAATATTATTATCTATTATTTTGTATCCTTCGCATATCTGCAACACCTTCTAAAAACTTTTCATATATTCTTCTCGTCGCATTCTTAATTAGATGCCTACCTACATTAGATATAATAACAATAAAGTGAGAAACCACAGAAAATAGTGCGATACAACCGAATTACGTTTAATCATATTAAAAATCTCGAAGCACAAGATGACGAGGGTGGATTAAACTTCAGTGTAACGTTTTTCCATACTTACCAATAATGGTGTAGAAAAGGTGCGCATTTATATATAATAGGATATCCCCTAGGGCCGATCCACGTGCCTCATTCTTATGGGAGACCTTTCAATCTTTTTAATGGAAACAAGACATCTTTAGTGTTTACTTTCGGTATTCAGCCAACTTTTTAACGGCCAAATTCGGGATGCCGCCAAAACGTTGTTTGAACACCTTTCGCCCGCATTTATAACGATCTTTCGATTAACTTCTTTAATAAAACGACCAGCTATCTATGCAGAAAACGTAGACGTTCTGGCGTAAGTCGATTCATTATGCTACCGAATTTCAGAGCCAAAGACTTACAAGGAATATTCACCACCTCCTTTAAAGATGGTAATTAACAACGACATAGTCCTGCTGTGTTTCTTTACAAACGTTTCGGTATCTTTACATTGCTTGTTTCTTTACAAAGGCATCGAGCCTTTTGTCGGTTTTGTAAAGATGGAAGGCACGTGGACAAACTCAATAAGAAATAATTTATGGCTTCTCAAAACATATGTATCTTGTTTGTATTTCTAGTCGTAAAGTCGGAATTGTAAAATATTACGTATAATTTTGTAAATAGCGGGTGCGATTAGAATTTATCGAGTGTAAAGGGAACGTTAGCTGCTTACAAGATTTGCTTTAAAATAGAAAAATGTTCTAAATTTTTGTATTTTTGCTTTTTCGTTTGCTTGCTCGTAAATTTGAAAGTAGAGATTAATGAATGTGATGAAAATTTATTAAAATTTAGAATTAGAACAACAATAAAAGAATATAAATATACACTGGCGGACACAAAAACGTTGCAAAACGTCTTTAACTTGCTTTTACACCAGCACACTTGTCAACAACTAAATACAAATTAATATAGGTACATTTTCTGAGGAACACTCTAAAAAAATGCATAAACTCACGTCTTCAATTGTTATAAGTATAGGTAATACACTTATACCTACTAAAATTTGGAAATTTTAAACAAATACATAATATACATAATCGCGTTACAAAATATATACTAATCAATTAAATAACAATAATATTTATTGTACAAAATTTATCTTTCCTAAATACAATTTTACATTTTGTTATCGTAACTGAAAAGTCTCACAGCTTCAAGAAAATCATAATCCATCAGATAGGTCTCACTTTTGGTCCACCTTGAACATTTGTTAAAGGCGTATTTTAAAAAGAAATCAAGTTATACAAGCTATACTTGTTTACCGTTGATAATAAAACATTCCAAAGTTTTATTCTAGATAACTTTTTTCCGGTTCTTATTCATACAAAAATTTTAAAATATTTCATCATGTTTTTCCACTAATAAAACATTTTCTTACTTCCATATACCTATAATCAAAACTTTAATTTTTCACGCAAAATATTTAATTAGTATCTAAACCTATAATAGAGTATTCTAATTCAATGCTTAATCAACCAAAATTTTCAAAAATCTGCAAATTGGACGCATTATTAATTAGATAAAGTTATTTTAAAATACCAAATTTTATATTTTTAGGCCCACGCATTCCGAAGAAATTCGTATTTGAATTTCCCACATTTTGACAAACGATGGATTTCCGATAATATTATATAGACCTATAGCTTATCTAAACCTATATGATGTTCACGTCATTAATAAAATGTTACTAGATTGTTTATTTGTAATTCGGTTTAAAGTTTGGAAACTGACATATTCTATAGATGATTTACTTGCGCACATATTAGATGGCATAAAGAAAGACTACAATTTTTTAGAACTGTAAAAATACGAGGTACGAAGTGACAGCACTGTGTGAAACGTCATCATCTAGTAACCTTGTATTGATGACGTGAACATCATATAAGTTTGGATAAGCTATAGAGAGTTATTTTTTTAAATATTTTGTTCAGAAAAGTGCAGAGAATATAAATAATAACGGTTTTATGATATTTAACTATTGAAAATATTTTTGTTCTCGATTAAAATACTAAAACGCAAATATTTCAAAAAACGATGCTTTAATTTTTCTAATTTTTTTTCGAGTAATTCTCACATCTATTGGTTATTACTATTCCAAATCCCAACTTGGGACGACGATGGGATCAAGAATTATGATTTTTTTTGTCTACGATGCGATGGTGCTTTTCCGAAGTAATTATCGAGCGTCATGTGTGTGTAATTTCCGCACTATTAGGTGAATACTACTTTATCATCTGAAGTTTGTTTTAGAAAACATGCGTTTCATTATTAAACAATTTATTTTTTTTAAATTTATTAAAGAAAAATTAAAAAACATTTGGATGAAAGCGCACCTATTGTAGTCCAAGCTTTTGACGTAAAAATAATGCCGAATCCTGCACTTTGTGATACAAGCATGAAATAGGGAAATATTCTATACTCTGTACTAACCACAATAAACGTCAGAGCCCTTTTAAAATCACCCCCTTGTTAAAAATAACCCCTTTTAATACTCAGGGCGCGTTATGAAATCTTCTGGGGACATATAAAACACGTCAAAATAAAACTTTAAGTTTCTATAAACTTTTTTCCAACGACGCTCTCCTGCCGAGATATTCATCTTCAAAGTTGAAATGAAAAAATTAATTTGTTTAGGTAAATGACACTTAAATTTTTTATTAAAATTTAATCATGTTCGGTTTACATTATATAATAAAATATTTCAAAATAATTTTATAGATTTTTGCTACCACTTTAGGGGGAGCAAGGACACACCACCCCTAATCTTTCTAATCATATTTTTCTTCAGGAGATTAATTTAAAAAAAATATTTATAGTCGAATTTCCCAAACATTATTTGCATTTGCATATAAAAAAAGAACACTCTAGGTCCAATATTAAAAGGAAGACACATCGATTTATGCAACACCATGTTTGTCAAAATATGCGAAATTTAAATATGAATTTCTTGGGAATGCGTGGGCCTAAAATCTAAAACTTGGTATTTTAAAATAACTTTATATACCCACCTAATAATGCGTCCAATTTAAAAAAAAAATGTAGATTGTGACGTGCAAATCATTGGTTGATTTGACATGGAGTTATCCAACGCTTACTGCTTAAATAGTAAGTAAATATAACAACAATTAATATATACCTACCTAACAAAGGCTAAATATTTTATATAAAATGTTTAGTCGCGATAATTAAATTATATTAATGAAAAATAAATGATTCTTCAGTATAATTCATTGGAATTATAAACCAATCGAGGTTTTCTTTAGAAAAGGCGTAATGGGTAGTATTTTAATGTTTATTAGTTCTAGTTGGTTATTAAATTTAATGACTTGTTCTTTCTTAGAATAATGTTATTTTATTTGTGTCTATAAAAAAACCTTTCTTTTAGTTTACTGTATAAGAAGTTTTATAAAGCTAGACATGCGTACAACCTATCCAAACCTATATGCAACTCACGTCATCGATAAAAAGTCACTAGATTGTTTATTTGTAATTCGATTTAAAGTTTGGAAAGTGACATATTCTGTAGATGATTTACTTGCGCACATATTAGATGGTATAAAGAAAGACTTACAATTTATTAGAACTGTAAAAATACGAGGTGACAGCACCGTGTGAAACGTCATCATCTAGTAACCTTTTATTGATGACGTGGATTTCATATAGATTTGTACGAAGTGTATGCACCTTTTATTTATGATTATACTTACCTACTTATCGTTGCATAGATAATTTAATCGTGTAATTGCATAAATGTTAATCGAAAAAGGAAGACAAATACAAAAAGAAAATACAGAGGCATTTGCGTAGGAATTATCTGCCGGACTGGACTATGCGTGAAAGCTCTAATCCAGGGGTTCCCGATCCTATGCTCGTGGACATCAGGGCGCACACCGGGCGATTTACTTGTGACCGTCAGTGTTCGATCACGATAAAACACACACAAAAGGTTTTTATATACATTTAATTTTAAAAATACTTACCTATTTGCCTGTATTTCTTTTAAGAATTTCAGTGAAGAAATTCAATTTGAAGTTAGTTTAGGTGTCCTCCGCCCTTCCGGTATTTTAGAATGTGCTCTGGGGTATAAAAAAGGTTTGGAATCCCTGCTCTAATTTGATTATGTTGCATGCAGTGCCGTCGCCGTCGCCGGCTCCGGTTTTGCCGCTATTTTTTGGGTATAACTTTTACCACGAGTATTTTTTTTTGTTTGTCGTAAAATACTCAATAATACTGTTGTACAATGAATGATGAATTAATATCAAAGTAAAAGTTATTGTTCAAAGTTATTCTGTCGTTCAATGTAACCCCGTTTTGCTGTAGGTATTTTATAGAGCGAACATAAACACATTCGGCAAAATAAGTTTTATAACTTGAATAAATTATAATATTTAGAATATAAAATACTAAAATAGTTATAAAAACTAAAAACAAAACCATGATTACCTACTTGATGAGTTTTTTCACAACACAAAAATCTCGATATATAACCAAGTCGATTTTCTATCTTATTGTCTTTTGCATTAAGTAAATATTATCTAAAATCGCCCCTAGATAGATATAACGTAAGTAAGAAAATTCTAAATATGAGAGCAATTAAGTAAAAATTCTTAATTCCTTCATATATAGATAAGTAAATATAGGTAAATACGTTTTTATTTCCAAACAAAAATTAATACGACGTTATTGAACGACGTAACATTCCAACAATTCATGTTACATCTGCAATTATTGCAATTACCTTTTACAAAATACATTCTAATTGGAATTTTCTTTATATTGATAAGTACAAGAGACAACATATTGCAAATTCTCGTCGCGCTTATGTCGCAATTAATATTGTTCAGATTTTTCCCAAGAGACCATTAATGTGATTGAAAAGAACATATGTTATTTTTGCATATTGCGCGTTGCAAATTTCAGTTTGCCTCGAATCGAATAGCTATAAACCGCCTTTTTGTTGTAGGCATTTAAGTGCCTACTATTAAAAAAGGGTCTGCTCAAAAAATTCAAAAGTTACCCCCCCCCCCGGGCGTAACGCGGACGGCCAAAAAAAATCGAACACGAAAATCTGTAGTAAATACCTGTGTTTTTTTGTTTTCGGTATAGATGCCCATTAAAGAAATATTTTTAATGCACGATAAAAACAAACGCACGCCTTATATTAAGAAATTTTTACTGTTGACCTCTGATGCTTTCGTACAATCGTGCCTCGCAGCCAAGAATAATCTTGTCAGAGCATCAACCAACGGCTTCTCCAGAAGCCACGCGTGATTCTCTCGACTCGAGAGCAAACATTGCCGTAAACCGGTCGGCTTCCGCGGCAAAGCAACAGGTGGATTTTCATTTTCTCTCTTTCTACCATTAAACCTTCAAATTATATTTCTCTCAACAATCCGCTAAACTACTCCACAGTTACCACAGACCTATTCAACCTAATTTATGGAAATTCAATACTTTTGACACGCATTTAAAAATTAAACACGAAATTATCTAGTAGATATCTACCTATCCTCGTAATGAACAAACAAAAAGAAAACGGTTTATCGTAGTTTTTATTGCGTTATTACAGTACCGACATATTTACATTATTTAATTGAGAGTGCACGTGATTCGAAACGAAAAAAAAAGGTACAGCTGAAACCGATACAAAAACGTTTCATTTAATATACGTAGGTACCTATTTACCTATAATTAGAGTGCACGCTCGCCCTTTAAACGCCACCATTGAGATAAAGGTTTAGATAAACTTGAAACATAAAAATTCTAATTCGTAAGAGATACCTGTCTAGATACAAAAGTAGTTCAATAATTGAGAAAAACATTTAACATCTCTTCCCGGCGAAGAGATAAGGTTTCGAACGGTGGTTTTACGATATTTTTATCTTGGAATAAAATTCGGACATATTCTACATATGTAGGGTATATGTATAGGTATCGTTTTGAAAATAGCGTTTTATTTGTATAGGTAGGACAAAATCAATTCAAAAGGAAAAATAAAAGTATCTGCAATTAAAGGCCGTTCAAATTTTATTACGATACACGTCATCGAAAAAACTCTAAACCATAACATTATGACTACAGGGTGTCTCAAAAACATACAGATAAATTTGGTGGGGTTATAGAGCACATCGAAACATGCAATTTTTGTTAACACGCCAATATCCGAAAATGAACCGTTGAGCGAATTAAGGTTTTAATTTAATTTTTGCCAAGGGTGCTTTGAATACGAACTGAATGTAAAAATTTGGTTGTTTATGGCCTATCCAAACCTATATGCAATCCACGTTACCAAAAAAAAGTTACTAGATTGTTTATTTGTAATTCGGTTTCAAGTTTGGAAAGTGAGATGATTTACTTGCGCACATATTAGATGGCATAAAGAAAGACTACAATTTATTACAACTGTAAAAATACGAGGTACGAGGTGACAGCACTGTTTGAAACGTCATTGTTGTGTATTTCTATTTATTTAGAACTTTAACACATGTACAATACAACTCGCTGCGCATGCAACTGTCAACTATTACGGAAACGGAAATAACTGTCTCTATATATAACACTCCTTCCCTCCTTAATGAACATTTACAAATTTAATCTTTGGGGTGGTCTCCTAGTTCTAGTAGAACGCCTTAACACTGGTATAGTATTATCAACATTTTCAGTAAGGGTTTGGATTGGTTTCTCTACTGGAACTGGAATTGTCGGAATTTCAAGTCAGTTTGAGAATTAGTCGTAACAGTTACAGTCATCTCTTTAATAGTAGATGGCGTAATTTGTTGCTGTACAGTCACGTCTGGTAAAGGTAAGTAAGGTTTAATCGTCTCCATATGTGTGTTTTGTCCTATTTCTCGAATTTGGTCAATGTGTCTCCGCCACACCCTTTCATCATCTAACTTTACTAGATAGTGTAAAATGCCTATTTTGGATAGGACTTTACCAAATTTCCACTTTTCATTAAGGTAATCTCGAACTGAAACTCTTTGGTCAACATGTAAATTACGATATTTCTAGTTAGCATTTAAAAATTCAGTATTATGGTTTATATCAGGTTTCATGCAATCTAGTCGAGAGCGGATTTGTCTTCCAAATATCATTTCTGATGGACTTATCCCTGTAGTGATGTGTGGCATTTTCCTATATTGAATAAGTAATTTGCAAAGGGTTAAATTTCGGTTATTTTCCTTATGCATTGCTTTTAGTGATTTTTTGAAAATTTGCACATATCTTTCAGCTTGTCCGTTTGAGGCTGGGTGATATGGTGCGGTTAATTTATGTTTAATATCATTTTCGGTTAAAAATTTCTTGAATTTGAACGATGTGAAATTTGCACCGTTATCTGTGACAAAAAAATTCGGTATACCAAACCGTGAGAAAATTTCTCTGCAAAGTTCGATCGTGGTAGTTGTAGAAGTATTTCTTACATAATGAATTTCAGGCCATTTGGTGTATGAATCTATCAGTAGAAAATAATAGCCGCCGTTCAATGGTCCTGCATAATCTGCACGAACACGTTCAAATGGTTTAGTGGTTTTTTTCCCAAATGTGTGTTTCCGTTTTCGGTACGTTATTTTTTTCCTTATTGCAATCTGTGCAATTTTTCACCATTTCCTCGATATCATTATCGATCTCTGGCCACCAGCAATAACTTCTGGCAGTCATCATCTAGTAACCTTTTATTGATGACGTAATTGCATATAGATTTGGACGAAGTGTAAGTTTTATTAATAACAAATGTAGGTATGGCCTATCCAAGCGTATAAGCGCCACGTCATCAATAAAAGATTACTAGATGATGACGTTTCACACAGTGCTGTCACCTCGAACCTCGTATTTTTTAAATTCTAATAAATTGTAGTCTTTCTTTATGTCATTTAATATGTGCGCAGGTAAATCATCGATAGAATATGTCATTTTCCAAACTTTGAATTACAATTAAACAATCTAGTAACTTTTTTTTATGACGTGAATTGCATATAGGTTTGGATAGATGTCGATGGTGACGTTTTAGACAGTGCCCTCACCTCCTACTTCGCATTTTTACAGTTCTAATAAATTGTAGTCTTTTTTATACCATCTAATATGTGCGCAGGTAAATCACCCATAGAATGTGTCACTTTTCCGAACTTTAAACCGAATTACAAATAAATAATCCAGCAAATGATGTCGTGAATCGCTTATACACTTGAATAGGCCGTAGTCTAAGTACAAAAGCGCGCAGTAAGTTATGTGTCATTTCGTGTCAGTTCAAATAATTAGCGTTTCTTTAATTGTTAAATTATTCATTTAGTTTTAAATTAATTAAATTATTAAATTTAATTATTTAAATAATTGGAATTCTATTAACATCCAGTTCATATTCAAAGCACTTCTTGGCAAAAATTAAATTTAAACTTTAATTTGCTGTAGGGCCACAACGGTTCAATTTCGGATATCGGTATATTAACAAAAATTGCCTGTTTTGATGTGCTTTATAACCCTGTGTAACTGTACAACGTGAAAGATGATAAACTTTTCAGTTTATAATAGGTTTTTGGCTTCTTATCATTCACTATTATTATTAACTTTCCTATTATCTTGGAGTTGATTCGACCCCAAAATTCATCTTTGATTGAATTCTAACTTATTTTCACTTTTACAGTGCTACTACATACATAGATAGATACTATAAATATAAAGCAAAACTCGATCATATGGTCTTGCGGTACGTCAAATTACGAGACCATTACCTCGCAATTTACACAAAGGACATGAAATTCTACGAACGCTTTATGTAGGAAAAAGCCGCGCCTCGAGAAAAAGAAAAATCTTTTTCTTTCGCCGGTCAAGAAGTAGGCCAAAAGACTAGAAGAAGTGGGCCGACAGACTGCGGCGATATTTTTTAAATTGCCTACCGCGGCAATTTTCATAATTTTATTATTATGCAAGAAATGGCATTTTATGTTGCCTACCACATAACGTAATTTATTCGATCAAAATCGTGTTTTTATATAATTCTCTTTGAACATGTTTTGGCATCTCTTTATTTCAAGTGTCAATAAAATATGTGGTGTGTAGATAACCTTATATTATTTGACTTATTACGAGGACGTAGGTAATTTAACGCAAAATAATTTTTGTACTTTCAAACGTACAATCGAAAAAAGAAAATCGTCGCGTGCAGCCCGTGCAAAAAATTTAGGAAGATGACTTCCAAATAATTTTGAACGACCTCGCACACAAAAATTACTCGGGTTAACCTGAGTAGCTAATTTAAAAACTGACTATTATAAAAACGAACACAGCTATATGGTAAGTAATTAAATCTCTCTGTCTTATACGGAATTTATAATATAACCAAAAGTCTACCATTTAATTATTCCCCGTAGGCGGTCGAGCTACAAAATGATTACTTATTGTAGGTGGTTTAGCTGGAATCTGCAGCTGCTTAGGTATAATTATATAAATTAAAAATATAAAGTCCTGTTTTAATAGTTTTAATTTTGTAATTGATAAAGATGACAATTCTTTAAATTCTCCGATCTCATATCCGAAATAATGTTAACGCATTTATAATAGACATCTACAACTTATTTGTGCGGCTTAAAGCTATTCCGCTAGCGTTTAGGAGTTCCACGTATCGGATTTAAATTAATCTCTATCACAAATCGAAACACCTGCTAGTTTACTGTTTCACTTTCATGTTCGGCATTTCGAAGGTGGGATAGGTTTGTAGCCTCTTGTAAGTAGGTTATGTTGTAAAGCATATTTAATACGGCATTTTGAATATTTTCTAGTTGTAAATTATGTCTTTGAATACATTAAGACGACGAAAAAAAAATCGCTCTAATCCGACCAACTGGAAATCATATGTTACTATCGTAGTGAACAAATTACACATAATAGTCCTATAATTAACTGCGCGACTCATATTTACATAATTATAATACACATTGATTCTATATACCTACATAATTGGATTCGAGCAATTTAAACAAGTTCTGCGGCAAGATTTACGGGGGTTGTTCAACCGTTACCTTATTAAAGTGATTTTGCGGAATTATTTTCCGAAATTATTGGCCTACTGGACAGTTTGTATAACGTCGTAATAAAACTGCGCGTACTATCGATAACTAAAAGGCTTTAGATTAAATTATGAACGATTATCTATAGGTATCATCAAAAAATATTTTCAAAACTCGTTTTAATCATAAAGGATCGTAAAATAAAATTGGAGACATCGATAAAATTATCATATTAGAATCAAAAGTTGATGAGGCAATTTCCTATTTTTTAATCTACCCTGTACGTAAGTGGACGATCCACAGCATCAACAACACATTTAAACTTTTACAAATAAATTTTTTGTTTGAAAAACTTTTATCAAGAATAGTAAGATTTGATTGATTTGTTTTGAATAATTAAACGGCTCCTTTAAATCTATAGTCTTTATAACTAAATTAACTGTTACGAATATTGCAAAAAAGTTTCATTCTTATTAGGTACAATAATATCAAAGTTTGTATTTTCAATAATTTAAAAATGTACAATCGACTTTAACTCACAAATACAAAGTAACGTAATTATACGGAATCTTTATTAATAAGTAAATATTTGCGCATATACCCAACTGTAATTCGAATATCTGAATTTAAATGTCGTTTTTACTATAATTGTATAAATCGGTAAAATCTGCTAAACTAAACTATAGCTGTAGTTTTATAGGCCGGTCGACAAGGGAGTTTTGGTGGAAATAAATAGGGGTAAACTAAAATAGCATTTATTCTTTTTATTTGGGCATCTAAATACTCATTTTGCACGGTCTGTCGATCCCGGATTTGGTCGCCATATTGAAAAAACTCATCGAAGGGCGTTTCTTTTTAAATTTTTGTAGATATCTCGGTCGGGGTTCGTTTTAGAGCAAAATGTAAAGTAAATGAAAATAAAGCACATCAAATTGTCTACAAAAACGGTTCTATTTGTTTCCACACCACTTAGCAGCTTCCAGTAATTATTAATTAGCTTTATTGTGTTTTTTTATGCCCTAGACTTACTTATAAACTCATTTGTAGTTTGAGTAACTTGTTCTTCTAATTTTGCCTGAAAATCTTGTCAGTTCAAAGAAGACAGAGGACTTTACCAGTGAGAAAAATAACTTTTTTGTGTATATCCAAGACGTAGTCGATTTTTCAAAATTAAACATTATGGTGCAAAATTGGCTCCTATTCAAGCAGGGTTGAATCGCAGACGATGAATGTTCAACTAAAAAAGTTTTAGACTTTTTCACTTATTCATGCGTCGATCCGGGGACACGCTGTATGTAATTAAATTTATTTATTTATAAAAAATAATCTATTAATTTAATACTTAATCAATTACGATATTTACGGAAATGAAACAAAATATGTACATATTGACATTATTTTAAAGGTTTTTTCAAAACGGCGGCCAAATCTGGGCTCAGAGGACCGTATAAAATTAATACACCTACACGTCTTTCAAGAAATTAAAATAAATAGAATAAAATTCATTGCCTATTTTCACAATGTTCTTTTAAAAACGACTTACTGACTGACCTATTATTTACACTTATCTTGTTTTGCAAATTTTCCAGATATAACTTTAAATCGTTTGGTTAAATATCTTTATTATCTAATTTCAAAACAGCCGCGCCTATTTAACATTAGTCGATTAACAATTTTGTCCGTATAGGTAGCAATTCAGTTATTTGATCATAAACAGTTTCGGTTTCGTAATAATTAATCGTCAAAAAAAGTGGCCCCTAATACAGAGAAACATCAATGGCATCTAACACGTATATCTGCGTATATATGTGTATTGTAATTTTCATTTCGTCAACAGTGGGTACTTACAGTGGGTACAGGACAAAGCACATAAAATATGTAAATTACGAGTAAGGGTAATAACAGTGGTGTCATTGAGTTCTCGCCTCGTTCAAAAACAGAAAATCGAAATTTTCTCACAAGCAACACCCTAAACTTCCCACGCTACCTATACCTACGTCAAATTGCGCCATTACGACGTCGGTATGCATCGAGATAATGACATATTTACTTGCTTCCCCTACGTATTACTTAAACCTTCTCTTTATTTTATGCCCCACGATAACTTGGCGGGAACTAGACGTTACGGGAAACCCGGAAACGGCCAGGTGTTGAATCGAGAGAGGTTATGGTTGTTTACCGTGATTTTTGCGGACCTGCGAGAATCCTATACCTGGGGCGAGGGATGGTTCCGGGATGACATATGTGACGTAATTTAACGGTAAGAGGGTTACGACGCGCATAGTACGTGTGACAGTTTTGGCTTTTGTCGAACGAAAATTCTCTAGAGAGCACGGTCTTATGTATTTTTGGGGAAGATAAACCTGAAGAGTGTGGATTTTGTAAAAAGTTAAATTTGTATAGAAGATAAAAAAAATTGAAGTACATAACTTTAATTTGTTACCGCTACCTGATAAATATCTTTATGTAAATATTTTAGTAAAATATTGAACAACCGTGTTGTATTTCACATAGTTTTTTGGGTCTCTTTTACAAGTCGGACTGATTTAAATTTTACGGTGATTGTAATTTATTTCGAAAGTATTTAAGTTTTATTAAGCAGCCTACTGGACAGTGAGAAATTAACGTTCGTTATGAATGTCGATCGCTAACATATACACACCTATACGTAAAAATATAGGAGTATTTTATTATACCTACTTTAATTTTTAACAGAATAGTGGTTAGGTAGTTTAAAAAAATTAATAATCAACAATATCTATTGTTTTTTCATCACAAATTGAAAAACAAAGATATTAGTTCTCTAATTATATCAATACATGATGAACACGCCAACATGAGTTCTATACCGCTTGGTAAGCCCGCTTCCAGATCTACATGATGGTGCAAAATTCGACGACCTAGCTGCGAGGTGCGAGTACATTTTTATTGTTTTGAATTACATTTTTGTTATGGGCCCAGACACTTGAAGCCGTATAGGCTATGCATACATCGACACACCCTTATGAGTCATATACCACTGAAATATGCGCTTCTAGATCTACATGATGATGCAGCAATTAAAGACTACACATAGTCAAAGCACTTACAAGCAATCAGTAATACAAACGACGTTACTGACATATATTATAGATAGATATAATACATATATTTTTCCCTATAAGTATAATACTTATTCTATCGATAAATTCCCTTAATGACAAAATCTATAGATACCTATATAAAACATTTTAATGCTCGTATGAAAATGTAAGTACGTCATTTTAGTGACTTTTATGCTATTAGAAGCAACGTTGTAGTACTCGATGAGAGTTCTCAAATGGTGTACTGTTCACTGTTATCTTTAATTGGGCCCAACTCAGTATACGAACCCGTAACGTCCAAATTTGCTATAATAGGAAATAGGATATAATAAGAAACTAACTGTAAAACAAATCGAGCCAAACAAAACAATTTTTATACAAGGTGTTCCTAAAATAGGGTGATCGAAACTTGAGGGCACGTAGAATAAATCAAACCATGACAAAAACCTCCATATGTTTTTTTTTTCTAAAACACCCGCCAAGAGAGATAAAACCCTTTCAAATGTGGGTTTTAGAATGGTTTTTATTTAATACCTCCTGAACCTTTTAAGATAAAATGATGTAAATTGGCACATTTACTATTGTTTTAATGCTTATCAAATTAAAGTTATCAAATGTTCAATATTCAATACGGGGGCGTGTCAAACTGTACAGATAGTGGGTTAATATCACTCTAATTTTTTGTTTGTAAATTTTTTCAACTTTTGACAAAAAATTATAAAACTTCAAAGTTTTCTGGTAAAAAAATGTACTCTTATCAAATTTTGATAAGACGCACCGTTTTCGAGTAAAATCATTTCGAATATTCCATTACATTAATAGTAAAACAATAATTTCAACAAAAACACTAATTTCCTCTTTTAAAAACTAAATTTAAGTATTATTAAACTTTTAATTTAAGGAAGACAGAAAATAATAACCGTGAAATTAGAAAAAAATTAATAAATTAGAATTAATTTTAACATAGGCAGATACGCGGTTAGAACGGTTATTATTTAATATCTCTTGACACTTTTAAGATAAAATTAATAAAAATTGTTTTCACTATTGTACCACAGCATTAAATGCATTCATGTAATGGAATATTCAAAATTATTTTACTCGAAAACGATGCGTTTTATCCCCTTGAAGTTGCATAATTTTTCGACAAAACTTGAAAAAATTGGCTTACAAAACAACTAGGGTGATATTTACCCACTTCTTGTGCAGTTTGACACGCCCCCGTATTAAATATTAAGTATTTGATAATTTTAATTTAATAAGCATTAAAACAATTGTAAATGTACCGATTTTCGTCATAATTTTATCTTAAAAGATTCAAGGGATATTAAATAATAACCGTTCTAATACCCATATTGAAAGGGCTCTGTCTCCCTTAGGGGACCTTTTAGAAAAAAAATACATATGGAGGTTTTCGTCATGGATTGACTTGCTCTGTGTGCTCTCAAGTTTTGACCACATATTTTAGGAACACCACCTTGTATATCTAAGAGGAAGGCCTAAACAATATAATAATTCCTAGGAATTATTATATTTTATTTATATTTTATATTATTTATATTTATTATATTATTTATATTTTATTAGTATTTTGTTTTGCGATTTTAAATATAGTAGAACTCCAATTATGCGGATTAACTCGGACCACGGCCTATATCCGGATATTCGGAAAATTATTGGGTTGTTTTGTTAGGTCAAACAGTACGTTATCGAAGTGAGAAAATTTAATTTCTTCGTTTATGATATTTTATAATTTAATAAATGTTTTAGGGTTTAAAATATAAATTAGAAATTTTTATTTACGTAAAAATACAATACATTAACGAAAATCTTAATTTTATTTGTCATTGGAGAAAGAACGAGCGATCCGGATAATTCAAGTTGTCAAATTAAGTTTGAACATATAGATAAATACACCGATAAATACACCGAGCCCAGGAAAGTGTTTCAATATTATTTTCGGCAAGGTAATCGATGCTTGCACAATTAGCGATGTGAACTAAGCAATTATCTTGCTGAAAAATAAAATTGTTGAAGGTAACATACTCACATACTCAGAAGGCACTACAAGGCACATACTCAGAAACAACCTCTTGGCCCCCAGGCGCCTAATTCTAAATTATACCTACTTATAATATGTATATCAACATAGAAATAGAATTTACCACCTATTCGGTATCAAAATAAAACGGTTTCTAACGCAATTTACCTACTGTTTCAGAGTTATATGGCCTTGTTTCAAAAGACGATTTAGAAATTTTCTTTTTCTTTGAAAAACGGTTGGCACCTAATAGAAAGTTGAAAGAACGTAGCCGTTTTTTATTATGAGCTCTCCTGGCTCACGAAGCAATCAAAATAGTTTCTTTGCATAAGAAAGGTACCTAGATTGTGGGGGTGGGGAGTTACACAATTTTTCTTTTTTTTAACCGACAAGAAAATAATAAAAAATTATTCCTCCCAAGTTAAAGTCGATCGAGAAGTGTAAATTTTTATATCTATTATTGAATTTTGATATCTTTTCTAGTTTTTATAGAAAAAAATAAAATAAAATGTAAATTGTGTTATCAGAACGCAAATTTTAATTAATACCATATAAAAATCTTAATAATCAAAAACCTTCTATATAGATACTTATTGAGTTAGTAGGTATAACTTTTATTTGAAGTAAAAATGTTTTAAACATTTATTTTTAGTTTTCATTAAAGTTAAATTAAATACTACCGTTAGTACATCTATCATTATCAAACGTATAAAATAAACATTTAAATTATATTAATTAGGTATTATTTATTTATTTTATTATTATTATTTTATATGAATCAAAATTCCTCATAGATAATTGGAAATAATCGGTCCGATTCACACGAACTCTGGATCACTCTGCTGTATAGCAAACAACTGTCAAATAAGCAACAACGCTCTTTGCTAAATATCAACAAGGTTTTAGTGAATCGGGCCGAATTACACATTAAACATTTTGATTATTTTTTTATTGCGCAATTTACGTGTTTTAAATAATTCAAAGTAATTAGTCATTTATTTTAATTTGAACTAATAAATCAATATCCACTTTATTTCCTATCACTCCGTCTTCTTATTGTTAGCTTAATTATATTTATGATTTTAAAATATTAAGGGGCGGTTTTTCAATCGCCAGTTTAACTCTGACGTTCAGTCAAACATTATAAAAATTATTACATATTAGAAACAATTCGTTTCTGTGGTGATTGACTGATGATGGTCAGAGTTAACTGACACGATTTATCTACACCTGACGATAATATCTATTGATTATTATTACAAAACGACGCAAGTAATTTAAGAAAATCGCAGCTGTATTCTGTAAAACACGCTTAATTCTCTAACTAAAGAATTACCGTACATACATATGTAAATACGTATCACATTTCGATGTCATAGTGATCGTAAAAAAAATTTCATTATCAATAAATACCAGCCTATTTTAAGCTGTCGAAATTTACATTTTAATAGTGCATAAATTTAAATTGATAACATGTGCGAATGACTTTAAATATAAAAGGCAGAGGAAACAGTGTACGATTTCACTTCCTAAATGCGAATCGCTTTCTCAAAGGGTTTTCTTTGAACTCGTTTTTATTTTTGGTAACTTGAAGCTGACCGAGAAGACTTTCGTGTCCTTTTGTCGCGTATTTTTATTACGTATACATAAATTATAACATTTCACTTTTTGTACATGTCGTTACAGTTTATCGATCAAAATTATAAAAATTTTCTTTATTACGTACACATTCGACGTCTAACGCGTTCGTTATGTTAAATCTTAAATCGAATTGAACAATCGATGTCGTACTTTATTGCATGTTTAAAGTTTTAATTTGTAACGTGTCAGGGAGTCAATTGACTTCTATGGTCAAATCTATAAAATAGCTCTCCACCCACTTAACAAGTGTGATTTAGCTGAACAGTCTGACGTCGAAAGCAGTTTAATGAATATAAAAGCATAAATGATTTTAGTCTGGACATTTATTGAACAATTAAGTTCCAATGAAATGCACGAACATTGACGTAAGTGTTCGCACTTTGGACTTTCGAAAACTGAAAAATCATTTAGTTACAATTGGACATAGTGTTTATCAAAAAGGAACCTAGCGCCAAATTTTAACAAATTGTGCAAGGAACAAATAAGACCCTTTATTATTAAATTTGTCGTTTGGGGCGATTTTTGCAATTTCTTAAAATTTGACGCTTGGTTCCTTTTTGATAAACACTATATCCAATTAATATACCTATTATCTTGACGATTGCAATCGAATCACCTACTTTTGTGACGCATGCTATCATTGTGTACCTAATAGAGTAGTAGGAGGATCGAGGTTAATTTTTTAGATACCTACTGAATGAGAACACGGTGATTTTATTGAATTGACCTTATTAAACAACATCCACAAAATTTTAATTAAAATGTTTTCACGGGGTGTAATAATTGTAACTATAGTCATTCCTATGAATAATATGTAAGTATGTCACAAATGATATTTGATGTAGATTTGATATTTGTAAATTTCAAATGAAGATTAGGAAATATTACCTATATATACCTATATAGGTACTTAAATGTTTGCGAATTGCGAAGTGGTTCTTTAGTATGTGTAAGTACGTACGTACATACCTGCGTCGTACAATTCGAACGATATCTATAGTGTCCACAACCATACGAGATGCCCTCTATTTATAGAGATTACATAACATAAAAGGGAAATTTGCATGTACTGAAAGTATTCCCGTTCCTCCGCTCGGTTCATTATAAGTCGAATATATGAGGAGGGTGGTTATTAAATGCACACCTTGGCAATCTCACATAGGGTGCATGGGAATTTTATACTCAAATAGTTTCACTTTTAAATGCCAACGCAATCCGAATGCTTTGAAGTCGAAATCGCAGTTGTTTGGGGGGTTGTTTAACAATTGCGTAAGCAAGTCGTAAGGGCATCAGAAGGGAGTACCGGTCCGTGGGAATAGAAAGTCGTTTGACCCCGCTTTAACCTAAAAAAATCAGGACCGGCTTGATTTTATGCGGTTTTGTTTAACCCCGCGTCGCGCGCCGTTGCCACTGTCGTCCACTAAATTATTTATAATCCGGCCCTTTTGAGTTATTCGAAAAATAGTGCGTGTTATAAATATTTAAATTCCAAATCGAAATTCAGTTTTAATTGTAGTACAAAAAGAAATTTAAATTCAAAGCAGGAACACGGAAATCGATTAACAAAAACAAAAAGCGACAACCGCTTTACATGTATAATTTCATTTCGTTTACCTACTATTTCAGTTCTTTTTAATATTATCGAGAAGCTCGTTTTATTATCATTTTTCTTTAAAAAATACGTACCTACTACAAACGAGACAACATATATACCTACATAACACAATATTATGATGATGAACAAGTTATTTAAGGTATGCATCGTATTGCTCATAAAAATGGAAAAATTTTCGAAGAAAAGACATTTTAAATTGAAATAGACGTAAAGGAAGTTGTCGGAATGAAAATATTGTTTGTACAATTATGAAATATTGTTCCAGTAGGTATACACGTGACAAGAGGCGAAACGAAAGCCCTTTGTAATTTTGAACAATAATACAATTAACACGTAACATTCGAATGATTATTAATAAAGCGGACTTTTTAATTCTATCGGATTTTTAATCAAATATTAAAGAAAAGCGCAATGTAATATGCTTATAAAATCCTAGAAGAAATTGTTGAAAACAATTGCTCGAAAAGCAATAATTGCTTGAATACTATTCGCTGGAATAAAATAGGCACTGTATGTATAATGTTATTGTGAACATTTTATTTACACGTCGGGAGCGTAAACTCAATTTTCAAAGATCAACGCTTATTTTCATAGGCAAAAAATAAAATTGATAGATCGATGTGTTTTAAGGTCGTTTTTAAATTTAATTATTTAGCGCGTTCGCCTGCATTAACACTCAGCGTTATTTTTCTGCATTCATTTAGATAAAAAATACATACAGCAGTGTCCACGGATAACTGATGATATACGTGTCCAAAAATTGAGCAAACATTTTCGAATTGATTATTGATATTTTGGATTTAAAAGCAAATTTCTAAAAAAAGACAAGAGAAAACTGCCCTTATTTGACCAGATACAAAAAAATCGTTTGAAATAAGTCATTTACAATTAAAAGATCGACTTATTTTAATATTTTTGCTTTTTTTGGTAATTTTTCTATTTTATTTTTTACTTAGATGAACTAATTACATGAAAAAAAGTTGATGATAGTTCCATCGTAGCCGGCGAGATCACCGTGGATTCTAATTTGAGATCGGATTAAAAAGGAAGTATATGCGGGACTATTAACACGAATAATGATTTTTTTTAAACTAGCATTTTTAGTGTTATAAATTCGATAACTTTGGATGAAGTAAAAAACAGTATTATAGAATCTAAAAATAGAATGTGAATGAAAATTTCAATAGAAGAAAATTGATGTTAATTATTATTTTACATAAGTTTTCGGTTTTTAACATTTTTGTTTAAAATACTATGTTAAAATATATTTCTATCGTATAATGTCATTTAATTATTTATTATGGATGCGTAAAAACGTATAAAAATTTATTTGAATATAACTAAAGAAAAGAAACCTTAATTAACGCATGTAAGTAAAAAAAAAATTAATTAGAATGATTTTCAAAAAAGCAATGATATCAAAATAAGCCGATCTTTCTGGCATTCTGAATTTGGGCTTATCTTTTAATTCTAAAAAACTTATTTCAAATGATTTTTTTTGTATCTGCGCAAATAAAGATAGTTTTCTTCTCTTGTGTTTTTTTAAAAATTTGCTTTTGAAACGTCCCCGTATATGAATGATTGAACTCGTTTTCGCTATAACACTGTATGAGGACAAGCGGGATCTAAATCCAGAATATCAAAAATCAATTCGAAAATGTTTGGTCAATTACACGTATTTAAGAACTATCAATTATTCGTGGACACACTGTATAATGTGTAGCATAAATTTATAAGTAAGTAAATTTGGAAACTAAACGGAAACACATTTTTAATTCGAAGAACTTTCCTTTCGGGCAATTCTCTGTTCGAGTAATTGTCTGCACATCGTTTATAAAACTACAGTGAGATTATGTGGTGTAGCGCTATATAACCTTATTAGGTATACTTACTTATTTTTTTTATTAATTTAAAATTTTATAATAATATATTATAACAATTACATAATAAATAATTACAATAATATAATAATTTTCTATTCATTTAATTTTAAAATTTATTTATAAGTACTATAGATACGTTTCATTTATTATTTTGGTCGAGTTTACAATACTTTTTTAATATTAATTTAAATACTGCGCTTTTACGAAAATTTGTCACGTTTAACGGATAACTTTTTGTAGGTGTGTAGGTATGTTTTAGTGACCTTAAAACAAGTGGTTTCAAGAAACCATTTATGGTAAAAATTGCGTAATGCATACTTACCATTTAAGTATAAATAGGTATAGAATTTCCAAATTAAAGCAATAAAACATTATTCGTGGAACAATGGAATATGAGGTCATATTTTCTTTATTATAGGTGGCTTTAATCTTTTTTTTATTTTATTTATTTTAAAATATTGCGTGCATTCTATAGAAAATAAAAATTCAACAAATTTGATAAACGAAAATGAAACGTCCATCATAATTTTGATATAAAAGAACGTTTTAATTAGTTGTTTTTATAAACTTTATTAGTAGTGACATTTTTGATAAAATTGTGACGACCTTTTTTGATAAGTACTTACTTACCTATATAGTTTCTGAGGTAAAATGTGAAGAAAATGTTTTTCAAAACATGTTTTCGTTTTACGTCCTGCACATCTTAATTTATTTTGTACTATTTTGTAATTATGTACCTAAATGTTTGAAAATACCGACTTCGTTTTAAAAAAAGGATAATAAATGGTACTTTTTGAAATAAAAAACAATTAACAATGAGTTATGCACAGTAACTTGAGCTCACTTTGCAAATTTACATATTTTGTCAGCTCTAACCTAACGTAACCATCCCCTAATAAATATAAGATATGTTTTATCGGAAGATGCAAAAGCTGTGAGGCTATAACGCGTTTCTTGAGAACATAAAATTACTATTGATTTCTGAAGTTTCTTTATTTAAAATTGATAGACCCTTTCTTTAAATGTCTACAAACCGTTTTTTTTAATTAATTAAATCGTACTCTGTTTTTTTAGTACTTTATATTTTTATTGGAACCTTTACAATAACGAGTTTTTCTCACGTTCACATTTTAATTGTCTATTAAACGCAGGTTATATTTTACAATTTTATATTACACATCTTCAGCGAAATAAGATATATATATATATGTATATATATATATATATATATATCGATTTAAAACTTAATAAAATTTATTTCTGGGATGGTAATACGTAATAGTTTAAAACTATGTACTTAGTTAAAAGTAAGCCGTAATTTATTTACCGACATTTATAACAAAAATAAATTTGTAACATTAAATAGACAAATTTAAAACTGTTTGTGCAAATCTGTAAACTTTGTGACGGCAATAAATAACTAATACCACCCACCACTAGTACGGCAAGATTTATAACCGAACAACAGCCGTAGGTAAATTTTTGATTATTTTAAAAATTATAATAAACTTACAGAAAATTTTGAAGTTGTAAAATCAAAAAAGTTGTAAAGTTGTACTTATCTGTATTGTTTTACTAGAAATTTTTGATAACATGTTTTTTTTTAAAATGGTTTACTTATATAGTTTTGATAGTTTAATATCATTTATTCAGAGTTTATACGAAATTAAATTTAATAAAACTTTAATACGAATATTTAATAAATAGTATTGGTTATAACTAACCGTCGCGTCGCTGAAACTTAAAATTTAGCTGAAAAACGAATCAGTGGAATCCTCGAAAGGTTTTCGACTACTAAATACCTATAGGTACTTGACTAATTGTTTATAAAATAAAAAACAATTAAAAAATTAAAAATAAATCATTATCTACCTATTTAAGATTGGGTAGTTCAATGTTTCGAATTTATTTTTATTGTAAATGTAGGTAAATATAAATTACGGCTTACTTTTAACTTGTTTTAAACGATTATTAATATGCTAAAAAAAAACACTAAATCCGTAATGTATACATTTATTTATAAAATAAAAAACATTTCTGGTCTGAATTCGAATCTAAGCACGTTTTTGCTTTTACGAAGGTTTCGGAGCGGTATTTTCAGCAATAAAATAAGTCATCGCGCCATCTCAACAAAAATGCTGACCGAACTAACGGTAATAAATCAAGATTCATAAACGGAAAGACTAGATAACTAACTAGTCGAGAACGCGTGTCGTTACTTTTCCCTCGTTGCACTGCTACACGTTGGTTGTTACTTGCCTGCGAACATAAAATAAGTCCCTCGCTGTACATCAAAATGCGATTCGATTATATTTACTGTATCGAACATAATTAAAACGCCCTTTATATTTTAAATAATATCGAGCAGTTTTGGCAGAGCGTCTTAACCGTCACTTTTTTCACACAAAATGTGCGCTTCTATAAAATTTACAATTTGCGGGTTAAGACGTTCTGCCAAAACTACACGTCCATATGTAGGAAATATTATTCCTGAGTAAATTTATTTTTTGAAATAACTACAGTAACTTTACATTTCCATTATTTTGTGTAAAACGTCGTGTTAAGTATTTTGCAACGTCCTATCAATTTTTGCAATTATTCAGAATGAAACTGAATCACTAATAATCATAGGTAATACCTACAAAAGTCGTCGGAATTGGATATTTAATTTTCTCTTACATTCAAAATTTTTATTTTTTTTAACAAAAGAAATTTAGAAAATTGCGATTTGTCTAGTTAAGCATAGCTTGTATAAACTCGTCTGCGATGCGATATCCATAAATCAACATTAACATTACCTTTAATAACAACAAGTATACTATCGGAATTAATATACATACTTCAATGAGATAAATTATATCAAATTACACTTAAAAATCACGTACCTACTTACTTATGCGGTCGCATAAATCAAGGGTCGACTTCTGAAAATTTTTTTAAGTAATCTAGCATAAAGTCGAGAGATAAATTATAAAATCTACAGCATCTTACTTGTTAATGATAATTTATTCAACGTAGGATTTCGGTGTTCATACAACTACATAAAGCGGCTCTTTTGATCTTATCTCCTTTCCGTGCGTAATTGTTTTAATTGAATACCTACCCTTTTTATCTTTTCCGGCGATTTTCATTCTTTTATTTTTTTTTATTTACGGATTTGGAAGCTTACAATTTTAACGGCCCTGATAAATTGGATAATTGTTTTCTTATTTAACAAATAGCGGTCGCTAAAATCAAAATTAACGTTAAGTGTAACAACGTCGCGTCGGCGTAGTATGCGTATTTTGTTACAAGACAAAATGAACAAATGAACAAATTTATTTAAAAAATAGTATAAATTTAGTTAAATATGTAGTAATAAATTTTTTTAACATAATGAACTCGACATACGATTTATTACCTATGGGCATGTTTTAAATGATGTCGGTATAAACAAATTATGCCTAAGTACAATTAAAGTAATTGTTCATTGCCGGTGATTTATAAGAAGAAAAATATCTTTTCTCCACGGTCAAATAAATTAACATCTAATTTGCCATTATTCAAACTCTACGTTTAATTAACGAAATAAATGAATGAAATGCGTGACGCCATCTTCAACGTTCAACCGTAACCATATATTATAGTTTTCTTATTAAATAATTAATCGTAAAAGTGTACTTTTCTTTGAAAAGTTAATATTTTTACTATAGTTTAAATAAAATAGAAATAAAAAGAAACTTAAGATTCTACACGATTTTTGCATAGAAATTGCAGCAACGCTTACGTTTCCAATATCAATCATTTTAACTAGATAACTGATATGACAGTAGATGGTAGTGCCTACGAAAGAGTTCATAAAAGTAAACTTTATCAATTTTCATTTATTAACACCATATAAATACGTACAATAAAATAAAAATAATAACATTTGAACCTATTCCTAATATAATGTATAGGCAGTGATTAAATTTATTAGTCACTTGAACTATGTCCATCTCCAAAAATGAACGTAGTTTGTTAACAATTAAATTTAATCGTTGTCTAATAAGAATATGGTCTATTAGTCGAGAAAACGTCATTTACATTAACTACCGCAGTAACGATATTAAAAAAGCAAGCAATCGAATAAAGTCTATTAAAAATTTAAATAAAGTAATTAAAAAAAAAAAACATAATTCTCACTCAACAATAAATTATAAATAAATTATTTATTTTGAGGCACGATAATATCACCGTGCTAGTTTCAATTTTGATAGGTAAATTAATTTTTATAGAACACACCAAATTATACACGATTCGATCGTATCAATAAACCGGACAATAATCAAATACGACAGTAAAATACAGTCGATATTTTATTTAGTTAGGCGGTTAAGCATTTTTTTTATCTTGCGACATGTTCGTATCACTATTCGTTGCAACTTGATTATTTAACGTTTGCGTTCGATTAATTTTTTTAATACAATTTCCACTAATATATCCGGCTATGCCGCAGCCAATAGCGACAACAGCACCAATTTTCAATCCTGCTATCGAACCGATCGGACCTCCGATTGCGGTTCCCAAAAAGGCACCTGCCACTGGATAAGTGGCGCCTTTTGTCCTAAAATTACATAATAAATAATATTTATTTAAATAAAATTACAGTAATCTCACTTAATTGCTTGAGCGAGAGATTTTAATCCACTCGAAACGTTAACGTTTGCCGTTTCTACGTTTGTTTCTGTTCTATCGACATGCTCCCTCTGTTCGTTTACCATTTGATTGAGATTAACGAAGATTTCATGAACATCTCTAATGTCTGTATTAAGTGTTTCGACCTGATGAAGCTGACTTTCTAAATTAGAATCGGCCATCGTTTGAATTTTTATTTGAGGCAACTCCGATAAGATATCTTCATTTTGGTTACGATCGTTAGTAGATCGATGAACTTTTGTGAATGCCAGGATATCGCTTTGTAACACTATTAAATATTATACTAATGGTCGTCAATCTTACATAAAAACTTACCTATGTAGTTAGTAATCAATCGCTGCATACTTTCTTTAGTTGAAAGTGCTAGATCGTCAAACTTTTTTAAATTCGAATCATCTACTTGGGATCGCAATGTGCTTAATTCGTGAAACAAATCCTCAATTTGCCGAGAGCATTTCGTTACAGTATTCGTTTGGCGTTTAAGTTCTTGTAAATTATTAGTCCGCATTAACTAAGCGAATCGATTACGTTTTTTTATTAAATTCAAATCGTCTAATGCGACTTACTTTGTCTATTTCGTCTTTATGCTTCTTGAACTGAATTTCGTGATGAGGAATAACTTCATCGTTGAATCTATGTAAAGTTACCTCGATCAATCTGAACGATTGCTTCGCGTTCGAATTCGGTTTGTTCGCCATATTTAGCCGAAATTGCACTTTACTGTTGATTTGAAAATGAAATGGGGAAAATACTAGAATTTATACAGTGATCGACAAATTTCAATTATCTTTGTTTTTAAACACAGTTGGACCCTAAATAGTTCAAACTTTAAAATAATAAAAGTAACTACTTTATTCAAAAAAAAAATGTAATATACAGGATGTAACTAAAATAAGATGTGAAGATTTAAAACATAAAATGGTCGCTTACTGATAGTTCCGAGAAAATTGCATTTCAAATTTTAAGTACGGCCCTGTCTTTATTGCTCAATTAAAATTAAATTCATAAAAAGAGATTCATGAAGAATGAGACAAGTGCACAAATGACTCGATTTCATCGATAAGCAAAACATATACATAATATGTACTTTCGTACTCCCGTACTTGTGGGAAATATGATCATTGTTGTGATTGTTTTCGACAACATGGCGTCGCATCGGCACGTTTAACCTTCGTACATCCGCGCCATTTTTCGTAACACCTATACCCGTGTGCGGTGTCTCATTGTCAGACCGATTATCATTTTAATTATTTGTTAGAAACCTTATTAGAATTGAAAGTTACCTATTAATTATCTGTATATGTTTGTGTAAATAAGAACACAACTGTCATAAATAGTGCACTTTAGTTAATAGTAATAACAGTTCGTCACAGCCTCTTGAAAACATTAATCTATTGATAATCATTATATTCTTCAGTTCATATTTGGAAGCTACCAAAAGACGCAATAAAGCACTAGTGCTAGCGTCAGAAAAGAATATTTTTATGTTTTGTCGGTCAATGCGCGCATCGACGTCGTTTGTGCACACGCGGAACATAATATTATAATTATATGTATGAGATTCTTTTAAAACAAGGCAGATCCGTATTTATTTCTATTATTTGATACCAATTGCAACCAAATTTTTTCAAATTCAATAAACATGTAAGACGTCTTATTTAATGATCATTTCATACACTCCTCTTTTATCTTTCCTTTTAAGGGTTTTAGGGCCGGTTTTACAATTATGAGATGTACGTTAGATAAGCTATTCCTGGAATAACTTTCATGGAAACTATTATCTCAAGAAACGTTTCCATAGCTGTTATTCCAGGAATAGTTATTCTGCAGTATAAATCATGTTTGTAAAACCGGCCCTTAGAGTTATTTTAGTTACACCCTGCATAAGGCGAAGCAACAGTTATATACAAATATGTTCGTGTGATATGTACCTATTTATTACATGAAGTTATAACAATATTGTCGGTCTAATAATGATTTCCTACTTAATTAACTAAACAGGTATTTGTGTACAAAAAATATTTGGCAAAAGCTTGATTACTCTTATGCCGTTTTTTTTGGAAGTTCAAAAAAGTGCTAAATATAGTCGAACAATATAATAATTTAATTCCCATTCTTAAATATGAGCAATATTAAGCTCAAATGAACCAAAAATCTACATCTGTAGGCTATTCAAATCAAATTGTATTCCTATACACGTCATCAATAAAAAGTTAGATTGTATATTTGCAATTCAGTTCAATATTTGAAAAGTAACATAATAAAGAAAGACTATAATTTATTAATATTGTAAAAATATAAGGTACATACATATAAGTGACTATATCAATTATATAATAACGTTTACTTGGTAAGTCGTGATGCCAATTGAAGGGCTGAATGCATAAAAAATTCATAAAGCCCATTCAATCAAAATGTCCAGGAAAGGCAAAAAACATTTTATAGCGCAACTATTTCAACTTTAATTTAATACCCAAAATGAACTATTTTATTAATTTTTTGAATGAAATTAACAAAACCAATGTATATATAGTTGATAATATAATATTTATAAGTAAGTACATTTATTAAAAAAAAAACAATAGCGTTCGACAAAATTACAAAAATTTAGCATCTACAAAATTCTTTTAATTATTATTAACGCCTCCCAAGTTTCTTCTTAGGCATGGTCATAAACATTAAATCTTCGTCGATCGTAGAGATTTCCACCAAATATTTACTCTTCGCTTTGATATCGAAGTACGTTGGTACTTGAGAATCTTCTATAGACACGTCACTGATAAGTGCTACAAAATATGAAGGGTTAAAAGGTGTTCGGACTACGTGTTCTATTTAATACAATCTTCTACTTCAATACATTCATCGTAATGAACGATCGGGCAAGTTGATGATATAAGCTGGTGGAATAATTTATAAGCGAATTCGCTCTTTTCGTCATCAAATATTACAGAGGTAGCGTTGTTCATCAAAATATTTAACTTGGGCTCGAGCGACGCTATGATTTTCAAACCTAAAACGAAAAATGTTTAGCTCGTATTTATATTCGAGCTACTTTCAAACTTGCCATCTTCTTCTAACTCTAACGGCGGCATTACGTTAGTAGCAGTCTTTTCGTCACCTACACATATCGTTAATTTGGCTTCGATTTTAGCCGGCTTCGAGTCGCCCTTAGACTTAATAATTGAACATTTCTGCGATAACTGAAGTAAAGCTGAACGCAATTTCATTAATACGGTGCCTTGGTGTATTATGAGTTCTTGAAGACTCTCTTTCTTTTCTTGTATATTTTTAATTTCTTTCTGCAATCTCTTCTTTTCTTTTATATATCTAAAAATTAAACCGATTGATTCTGATGTAGTAGGCACATACATATTGTATACTCGAGGGTTGTTTCGTTCATGGTATACATCAACGTTATGTACATTTCTTCGGCGTGTTTTTTTTTATTGATTAAACTATCTCTATCCTTCATGGATTTATCAAGTAATTCTTTTAACCTGTTGGTTTGTTTTTGTTGTTCTTTTAAACTGCAAATCGAACGATATAAAGAAAATGTTATCGGGCAACTGTATCCTCACCAGGGAAAAATATCGTCGAAGTGAGACACAAACGTCATATCTTGCAGAGTTTTTAAAATATTTTCCATGGATTCTAAACTTTGTTGCAATTCTACATCTTCATTACTTCGCGGCTCCGTAACTTTTCCCATGTTTATATCGCTCTGAAAGTCAATTTACCCGCTTAAACTTTTCCGACATCATAACGATAATTTTATATACGTCTCTTCTGATCAGCATACCCATTGAGTTGTTTAAATCGTTAACTTCTTGCCTAACAATTTGGAGGGATGCCTCTCTCGCTTTCATGTCGCGCTTCACGGCCCTTTCTAATTCCTTAAATTCATGTTTCCTATCGTCCAAATATTCGGTGGCTAGCTGTCCCAATTCCGTGGTGCGTATCATACATTTGCTCTGAGAATACCCGTCCATGCGCAACGATGCTAAAACTGCGTCGAAATATATGGAATCCTAGAAAAATAATTTTTTAATATGTGTAGTAATATGTATAATTTTCAAAACGCGAAAGAGTAGATAAACCTTTTTGAGAATCGTGAGTATATTACAATAGGTGCGTCCGACTGATAATGCCGCTTCTTTCTTGAGAATAGCGTCTTGGACTTTTCCCGTAATTATTTGCGCTTCTTTCTCGACAGGAATTTGCTCGTTGTTTTCGTACTCTTTCATTCTATCTTCTAATTCCGCCAGTTCTAACTATATAAGAGACGGCTAGAATTATAGTGTATATTCGCGAAGTAAGTGTTGATAACTCTAACGTTTAAGCACTCATATAGAGAAGAATGATGAATAAGCTATCGCTACTAAAAATTACCTACTTTTAAATTGATGAGCATTTGTGTTTTTTGCTTCATTTTGTAATCTAAACGATCTAGAAATTTCCTTTTGCTAAAATTGTCTTGGTTGAGATGGTCGATAACTCTCTACAATCAATTCGGATAATTTCTAATAATCAACTAAACAAAACTTTCCCACAATGGGCGGTAAATTTTGGAAACCCAATTGTAAATCTTTGTGTTCCGCCAGACTGTTCCGAAGTAGTTGGTGGTCACCTTGAATTGCATTGCCTAAATCGAATCTTCCATCACGAATGTCTTTCCTGAGCTGTTTTATTTCTCTGACTTGTTTTTTGCAAGCTATCGCGGCATCGGTTGCTAAAATCTTTTTATCTCTGGCTGAAAATCTAGCGATTAATGGTAATAACAGTTGGAAATGTTTTTTTTGTTTCTACCGTATAAATTCGTCAGGCCTTTGTACTGCGTTAATTTATCTCTTACAGACCATCGCGAACTTTGCATTCCATGAATCCGAACTTTTCTGGCCGACAACATATCCATCTCGATAGAGTTTTAATGTTTATTTTATTAATGTGACGTACGTTGTAGAAACCCTCGTTCCGCTTTCAATTTCTATACACCCTAGATACTAAAAATATTGGAGACGAAAATTATAGGTTGACAAGTAAAAGCTTTCTTTGTTTTTTATTTCAATATTTCAAAAAAAATAATATCCAATTATAATAATCTAAAGAATATTATATTCTAAAATAATTATCTAAAGAATGCAGTTAGGTGCTGAATTAATATAAAATCTAGTAGTTTTTATTAAGCTTTTAAAAAATATTTTCTAATAAATATTATTCGTTCGCGCACAGGCTGCGATAACAAATTTACTTTTTTCCGATTACTTAAAACAATATATTTTCACGAAAATTGTAGACATATTTGATAAGTAATTTTATTGAAATTCTAAAACATAGTTATTTGATATTATATTAATGGTTTATTAATCATTACATTCATATGGGTATTTTTTACACCATCTTCGGTTACACCCTGTATATATGTTTTACACTAGTCGGTACATAAATAACCATGCGATCAATCGTAAGTTAACCTAATTTTCTAATTTTTGAACTATAAACTGATTTTCATTAAATAAAATAATTATAATAATGGGCAAGAAAGATAAAAATAAGAAAAAAGGGAAAGGTGCAGAAAAAACGGCAGCGAAAACTGAAAAAAAAGAATCTAACAAGATGAAAAAAAAATTAGCCGCCATCGGAGAGGTACGAAAACATTTTACAATTTATTTACGATAATCGCTTTCAAATGCAGAACGACGTAGAAGCTATCATAGCACAAATTGAAAAGGAAGACAGTAAAAGATCGGAGGTAAAGGTCGTGAAAGTCGAACCGCCCAGTAGGCGAATTAATTTTTCGTTCGTTGCCCATCCCGATAAGGAGGATTTAATACTTTTCGGGGGAGAATTTTTTAACGGTCAAAAGGTCGTCGAACACAAAATATTAAAAAAAAAATGATACGTAACCAAGTTTTTTTGCAGACATTTATATACAATGATTTATTTTTTTATACCATTCATAATAATACTTGGACGCTTATTAAGGCGCCTGGGGCCCCACCGCCGCGCTGTGGCCATCAGATGATTACAACGTCCGCTAATAAAGGACAATTATGGGTGTTTGGTGGCGAATTTGCTAGTCCATCTCAATCACAATTTTATCACTACAGGGATCTATGGGTTTTTCATTTAGCAATCAATCAGTGGGAAAAAATTACATCCCCAAACGGTCCCAGTGCAAGGAGCGGGCACCGGATGGTTTATGTAAAAAAGCAGTTAATTTTATTCGGTGGATTTCACGATAATCTTAGGGATTATAAGTATTTTAATGATTTGTACAGCTTTAGCACCGAAACTTATAAATGGACAAAGTTAGAACCTACCGGTAACGCTCCTGCTCCAAGATCTAGTTGTTGTATGATACCTTTCGCCGATGGTAAAATATTAGTTTACGGCGGTTATAGTAAGGAAAAAATTAAAAAGGATGTCGATAAAGGTCATGTTTTTAATGATGCTTATTTGCTCGTTCCAGAGAGTAAGTAACGGCACTATTTATGTTTACAAAATTTTATGGTATTTTTGTCTTCGAGAAAATGATACTAGTGGTACTAAATGGAAATGGATTCAAACAAAATTAGGTGGAGTACATTTTCCACATCGTAGTGGCATATCTGTTGCATCGGCACAAAATAATGCAGCATATATTTTTGGGGGTGTGATTGATATGGAAGAAGAGGAAGATATGTCGAGTATTTTTTTGAACGACAGTTATATGCTCGATACTGTAAATTTGACATGGCGAAATCTAACGGTCTTTGGGAAAAAAGACAAATTGCAAAGAAAAAATAAAGGTAGTATTTGTGCAATAAAAGATTTACATAGTGCTTGATTTGTGTTATGTTAATAGAAGGTGCAACTTGTGAGCAAGAAATGGATATAGATGCTTCTGAAACCGAACACGTTCCGAAAGTAGTTGCAGACGATGGCATTTTTACAGTAACTGTAGGTCCTGCAAGTAGTGCCCCTAAAATTGAGACGGCAAGTCAAATCGATTCTGTAAACGTTTTTCAACCATCTCCCAGAATGAATTGCGGATTAGCTATTAAACATGGTATTCTATATTTGTATGGTGGCATGTTCGAAGATGGAGACAAACAATTGACTTTCACTGATTTTTATTCGTTAGGTACTTACTATTGTGAGGTATATACGTATATAAAAGATGAAGTGAAATAATACGATTTTTAGATTTACGAAAATTGGACGAATGGAGAACAATTGTTGAGGATAATCAAGTGCAGGAATGGTTAGCATCAGATAGTGAATCTGAAGAAGGGGAGTCTAGTGATGAAGAAGATTCCTCTGAAGATGAAGATTCTATGCAAATCGATAAATGATTGTTATTAACAATGTGATACAAAATAAAATTACAGCTTAGAATCCAAGGACATTATTGAGATTTGACATGAAATTTAATTCATTAATTCTTAGGTATATAAATTTAGGTTTTATTTGATTAATGTGTTCTCATAGAATTTTCGAAACTCAATTTTTATATGCAAAATATTTTCAAAAAGCAATTGAATCCTAAAAATATGAATTGACGTAATATATATGGATTGAAAATACAAATAATAATATTAATATTGCATAATTTATGTGATAGATAATTTCAAGGATTGTATAGAATAGAGACAGCAACTGTTAATATTTATTCCGAAAGATTACTAGATGATGACATTTCGCACAGTGGTATCGCAGTACTAATCAATTATAGTCATTCTTTGTCGTGAAATATGTGTGTAGGTAAATCATTGGTAAAATATCTTGCTTTTCAAACTATGTGTTTAATTAAAAAGTGTACAACTAGTCATTTTTTTAAAGTGCAAAGGAAAATATAATCGAAGAAAATTCAAATATTTGATTGGTGTTTTGTATCAGTTTTATAAATTTTCAACTGAATCAAATCGGACAAGTGTGTTGTAGCATTTTTTCTTAGAATTGCATTAACATCTTTTTAAGAGGTAACGAACATTTTATTAAATCAGTTACCTTTACCAGTTTATCTTTTTAGTACTTACCTACAAATTATAACAATTCATAGAATTGACTGTAGATATTCTAATATTAGTGAGGTACTTTTTGTAGTGTACAAATCCTAGTTTGTTATCTATTTAAAAGCAAACAACTTTTTATCTTGTTTTGGACAAAAATAACTACTATGGTATTTTACTTTGTTATAAATTGTTTAAAAGATAAGGAATTGTTTGTCTATTTTAATTATATTTCAAATATCTAAATTTCTTGATTCTATCTATTAGTGCTTACCTATAGAATAGATATCTTTAAAAAAGAAATCATTTCAATAATTTTAATGTTCTGCACAACTTGATTAATTTGACTACATTTTATATTATGGTACTGCAGCCCTTAGTAAAAATTTTATAAATATTTACTTGCCATATCCAACTTCATAGTGATTGTGAAAATTTCATAGAAAATTCAATTACATATGGAACAAGGATTATTTTGCACACCTTTTGGTTAATCATTCGATTTAAGAGTGATAACAAAACACAAGACTCGCTCGAGTTCTAATAAATTAAGAACATTTTCCAAAAGTTTAAGTTTACCTATAGCATTCATTATTGTAAAACAATATAAAAAATGCATTAAGAGAAACGCCGAATATAATTAAAATAGAAAGTGTAGTAGTATTTAATTTATTACAAAAAAAGCAATTGAACTAATTTTACAAACAAATAGTATGTAATAGATATATTTAATATTTTTCTAAATATTGTAGACCAGTTTTGGTCTACAGTTGTATAGGTAATGTACCTAATTACATTTATATCTTGTTGAAATACAAAAATGGCAATTGTGTTTATTAGAATAATAAAAAGGCCGTTCCTAATAGCACATTTTAAATTTCGTGGCGGATTTGTGTTGGTATTTACCCATATATTATATAAAAGTCGATGTTAAGTTAAATAAGAAAGGCAGTAACGTACTAAAATAAAAGATTAAATTGAACTTGCAATATTTGAATGGAAACTTTTATAAAACAAATAAATACAGTAAAATCTCGTTAATACGCTCTTAAGGTATCAAACAAAAAACGCGTCTTAAATAGAAAAGCGCTTTAAACGGGAATCGCTACTACGATTAAATATTAAACTCCTTCCGTGGTACATTATGTATGTGGTATAAGTACCTATTAAATCGGAAATGTGTGTATTCGGAAATTACGCGAAAATGATGCACATAAATATTTTCACCAGCATGCATAAAAGTTACTTGAATAATTAAAAATGAACCAGCCAAGTCGACCGAACCGTTTCAAAATTGGGACCGTTCAAAAATTTAAAAAAATGTAATCTCCGTTATTAATCATCGAATTGGTAATGTGAAATATGTTTTGGAATCGACATAAGATTCTCTACCGATCATGTCTCTTTATAATTTTCGGTAGAATGCACCATTTTCGAGATAATCGAAAAAAAGTGATAATTTCACTGATTTTTAGTGATGCGACATAAAAATTCGATACCGAGGTTTGCGCGCGGTCGGATTTTTGGATTAAATTGGCTTTCAAACATACCGATTTTTATCTGGGTTTTAATCTTATAAAGAAAAACGTTTTTAGGTAGGTACCTATTTGAGAGGTTACTTATTCTCTGAAACACGTTTAAAACTAAAAAAATTCTATGCGCCGTTTTCGTAGTCCTTACGAGCACCGAATTTAATGTGTCGCTGCCGATGTATTTAAACAGGACTAAATTCAAGGCGCTACCGAGGGTAAAAATTGTTTCGGATTATTCACTAATTAAATGGGTAGAATTTCAAAAAAAAAATTGAGACGGTCGCGCAAGCACGACTCGGAGTGACCCTATAGGAACTTAATTTGCGATTTTTTAACTTTTGATTAACTTTGATTTTAGATATAAAATTATTACCGATTATAAATTGGAAAACAGTTTAAGCCAATTATTTTTATTTTGTCCTGCATTTACGTACAAAATCATCGGATTAAACCTGTCCTAGTTATTAAGTTATTAGGTAGTAAAAATAGGTCAATAGCTAATTACATATTATATCCTTAATCAATAGACAATATAAAAATCACTTGAGTTAAAGTAATCGATTTAGCAACTGTGTTTTTATTTGTGAGTATTTGAAGTGACCTGAACATGCTAGTTAATTGCCATAGTTAATTTTTTTGTTATAAGTGACCTACTTATTTCTTTAACTGTTTAAAAGTACCGACATACTATTGATTTAGTTGTTCAGCAATGTATTCGATGTCGCATCTGATATAACACCATATGGAGGAATCAAATCTACAGTGCACACATATTCATGTGACATATCACTTAATTTTGCATCATTTTATAATGCAGAATTAAATTATAGACCAAAACTGATAGTTATAGTCATCATTATTATTTTCATATCAATTAAACTAACAATTAGATTAGAATAATTATGGTATGAAGGTATATTTTTCGTGACCATCAGTCTATGTCGAAAAGGGCTTTTTATACTTGGATCTTCTGATTAAACAACACACTTGTGTTTCCATAAAAATGCAACACGTTATACCCACACAATTTCTATAGATTTCTAAACGATTCCGTTTGTTTATGAAAACGGTAGGATTTGTTTTGCAATTTTCAAATTCAAATTATTGAATAATCAGAGTACATTATTTGCCGATTGTCCTAAAGGACAAATTTAGATTGCCTACGGTATATTATTTGATGCCAAAAACTATGCCACCACTTACGTATAATTTTGAATTACACTTTGCAGTTTAGAGGATTTGAATAAAGTAAATACTTATACGGTATCTAAGATAGATTCAAAATACACGTTATCGATAAAAGCTTATTAGGGGTGGAATTCATAGTCGTTCCTTATCACAAGTAGTTCTTTAAGTCACTAGTTGTTTTTTAGAAACGATTGTTAAGACTCGAAATTTAAGACTCACTGTTCGATAATCTGCCAGATTCACTAAAAGTTTGGTGACAGCATTTAACAAAGAACTTCATTGCTTATTTGACAGTTGTCTGCTGTATCTACAGAGTGACTCGGATGTTCCGGGGAAAATTTAGTAGATAAATATTTGCGTTTTGAAGCAATATCAAGTAAAGAAATTGTTTATGCACTACCAGTCATGGAGGGCGTTGTGAGCTTTTAATATGTAGTGTCTTTATAGCAAACAACTGTCAAATAAGCAATAACGCTCCTTGCTAAATGCCAGCAAAATTTTAGCGAATGGGGCCAAATATCTCACAAAACATAAGAAGCCCCGAACTTACAATCCAATTTTATAGGAACGACTACATATCTTACCATTATTGTTCGAGTTAAACACGAAAAGTGAATGTTAGACTAATCTATTCTAGTGTCTTTAAACAATCAACAATAGAGCAATATAATTTGAGTAAATTATGACCTTGAAACCGTAATTACCTTAATTTTGACCAAACAACTAGGTACCTATATAATGAATGTTTACTGTAAGCAACGGCTGTATCGTGAAAAATCGCAGACCTTCAGCTACACAATAAACATACCTACAGGAGTACAATATGAGTAGGTGGGTAACTATCAAAAAAGGTCATAACATGTTCAAATACCTACCAATGTTATTGGATTTCTATAATAAATTGGTAAAAGAATTCATTTAAATGTGAGTTATTGTTTGCTCATACGTTATAGTTGCCAAAAAAAATGTTGAAATTTTTAAAAATATGTAGCCGTCCAGCGGAACCATGATTAATTTGTCTAGACTGCAATAATCATCGGTCAAACTTATTTATAGAAAAGTTGTTTTTTTTCAAGATAAAATTCATCCATTACTACTACAATTTTTATTGAAATATTGGTTCGCACCGGTACAGGATTATTTACTGCATAGGTTTATTTCAATACGGTTTCGCTAGACATTTCAACTTTTTGTCAATATAAGTGCTTGTTCACAGTGAGCGTAAAACATAGGAAATTATAAAATAAAAACTAAATTATAAAGAATCAGTTTATGCATTCGTAATGTTCACCTGGAAACAATACATAACGATGATATCAACAAGAAAAACTAAAGCTATTTAGGATTGACAACGTTTTTGAAAATATTTTTATGAGCAAGATGTAGTAACTCCAGAAGAGAACGATCTAGGTCAAATTCATAAACGAAACTGATTCTATTTTCGCAACGACAACCAATAAACGCGATGCGGGTTCGAACTGTCAAACTACTGAATCCATTGTTTTTATTCGTTGTTAGTGAGGAAATAGAATAAATTTCGTTTATGAATTTGGTCCGTTTTTTCCAAAAATTAACAATCTGACATCTACCGGTCTTCATTAACAATACATTTTCTAGAATAACGAATTTTTGTAATTTCATCAAAGACCATTATTGTAAAGTATGTAACATGGACTAGCCGTTTGTACATTCACAAGATTTTGTGAAATTCGGTTAGGAATTCCTTAATCATTTTAACTGAATATTTTATTTATCATGTTAAATATTACAATTAAGTTCCTTTGATGTACTGAAATACAGTCAAGCTCGATTATAACGAGCATCGGTTTAACGAGATCCTGGATATTACGAGAATTTTACGTACTTACATTTGAAATTCGGTCTAAATAAAAGAAGAACAAGAAGATAGAAATTAAAAACTATCCAAGGTTGATAGCGTTTGTCAAAAGAAAGTCAGTCGGTCCGATTTTAAAGAAATCCCGAGTGTTTACGAAGTTAGAGGTAGGAAAATGTTTGAAAGAACCGGACGATAGAATTTATTTGCTGATGAAAGTTAGATTTGCATGGCATTTCATATATAAAGTGGTTTTTTCTCGAAGAACCGACATTTCCTGATGTAAAACACGTTAAAAGCACGCTCGTTTTTTTCCAACACGAAAACTAAGGCAAGAAGAGAATTTAGAATGTCACCTGGAAATTTTGACGGTGTGTATCTATTGAAGCTAATTAGAATGTTGACTACACCCTTCGCCCATCATCAATTGAATTCAATATAATTCCTGGAATACCAAAAAAAATTGTCTATTTTTAAAATTACGGAATTCTTCAAAACGTCTGCAACATTACTTCCAGACGCTGAAACTAACGTTACTATTCTCGAGCGCCATGGAAATTGGAAGTCTACTAAATTACGAATATCTTCAAAAATAGTAGGAGAAAAGCAACAGTGTTGTGATAAAATTACTAATATAGATAAGAACAGAAAATTGTTATTAAAAAGAAATGTAATTGCTTAAATTTAAAAATTGTTTTAATGTTGTAGTTAACTTTTATATAAAAATAGATTTTTTTTCGCTGTTTCTCTTGTTTTATTCTTCCATTCTAGTTAGGAAAAATTGCGCTTTTCCCCAACTCAAATGTGCATTGAAAAGTTAAAGAATTCTTTAACGAATTTAACAAAAATATTTGTATCGCTATATATGCCGTCGATTATCTCATGTTAATTTTGAACTAAATACATTTCATTAGAAGCTAAAAAGAGTAGGGGCGGTTTCCGAAAAATTTTCGTTCGTGGACCGTAAAATTAAAGATACTCATCGCCCTTACAACAAAGGTAGACTACGTCTTTTATCGATGTTATAATTGCCACGAAAAAATTGCACATTATTGTAGTCCCTCAAGGTTACGTTAACTACAGCAGTTGTACGCTAATACGACTCTGGGTTATCCCCAAAAGGGGTCAGATCAATACAGCCCGAAAATAGGCCGGGCTACCACCCGCCTGTTGCCAGGCAACCCGCTACACTGACGTGACACACTGACACCCTGAATTACATAAACTTAATCTCCGCTTTTTAAATATTTAACGACCGTACTTCACTAATACATAACCACTTATTTTTCACTTTTGCCTAACGCTAATTATTATCAATTATACAATCATAAAAATTAAAGGAAGAAGTATTTGGAAATTAAATTATAGCCGACTAATATGTAGGATGAGATTATTTTAATTAAATAATTGGGCCGAAATTCCTTCAAAATTAGATTGTCGCTTTGAAAACGTTTAATTAAAGCGAAGATGAAGTCGCAAATTTAACAATTCGGTGCGCCACGCCATCTTGTTTCACCGAGTAAATCCATGGCGTATCGTTAATAAAAACAGAAACGACGATGATTAATCTAAAGCATATCGCGGACGTTTATCTCAATTTTAATAATTCGATAAAATAACTGCTAGATAAATGAATTTACGATCGCGATAAAGAAGGACCACCGACAGTAAGTAGTAATTGTAAGTTTATTATTATTTTCAATAAAACAGGCGGCCAGTTTTCCCCACTCTTAACGGATTCGTTTAAATTCATTTTCAAAGTTTGATAAGCGGATGGATAATTTTCCTGCGAGTCTCTGGAAACTCGTTCGAGAAACTGGAAAAAGTCGAGTTTTACCACAATGACGCGCCGGTAATGGAATGACATCATCGATAGTAGGCGGCCATACTGAAATTTTGCGGACATGTGTTGAACGAATGGCTGCGGAAAAAACCGCTGTCGAAACTATCTGCAATCCGATGACTCACGCGACCATTATTACATGAAATGTTACTATCGATTTTCGAAATTTTTGCCTAAACTTTTATGTCGCACGTTAGGTTAGGTAAAGCGTTCGCGCAAATTTTTCGTTCTTCTCATAAAACGATAATTAATATCGTCTCGGAACGTCGCTAGCAAGTACTATCTTTATTTGTACGTTTGTGGATTGCATAACGAGTTAGCGTAGGCTGGGTTAAAATAAACGTCCATGACGGTTTCGCGAGTTAAATGGACAAAACTGCTTTCTAAACCAAGGTCGTGCTGCAAATAAACAATGATCTCTTTATGTAACATCTTGCTTGCCGATCATATTTAAATTATTCGAGGATAACTACTGTGCGTTTTGTTCGTAATTTGTATGTTTTCGAATCTAACGGAAGCACCGTCGTAATATCGCTTTTATTTAATGCGGTTTTCGTTTCCGGTTGGTATTAACTTCCTTATTATATGCGGTAGTAGCAACAATTTTATAGTAACAAAAATATTCGCGCCCGTTCGTTATTTCAACTCCAAACGGAATTCCATCGTAAAACGTACGAAGAATACATACATATAACGGTTTTGCTGTTTTAATTATTACGCTCGAAAGGAACATATTTGTACTACTAATCTACATGCGATGTCTAATTCGGGCCAGGTCAATTTTTATAGTAGTAAAGATAACGATTATTCGCGATTAAAGTGTTTGGGATAGTTTAAAGTTTGGTTTTCCCGATGTAAACATTCGACCTGTTTCAAAACGAAACGGAGCTAGAAGATGGAATTATAAAATACCTGGGTACCATAATTTTAAATTATCGGTTTTAAAAACAAATCATTAAATAATAATAAAGATCGAAGGATATCACATAGAAGTAGGTACATGAAAACAAAATGTCAGTTTGAATGGTCGTAGTTATCTAACATCGGTAAAGGTCAAATGATTGATGGTAATATGCAAATGTGCACCAACGTAATTATCCGTACGTACATTTTATTTATTATGAGTAAAAATTAATTAGGTAATATTATTGCGTTTCACTTGTTGTTAGGTTCTGTGTGCCTACAACCTAACTGAATATTTTTTTAATTTTAATATAGGTATATTTAAAAAATTCAAATATTTAAACATATTGTTTATAAAAATCGTGATCGTTCATTGACTTTTTATAAGTACTACCATTAGGTGTATGTATATCGTCAAATGTTTTTAAAAATTAAGTACCTATACGTTATTCGAGATAGGGTTCCGATACACATCATCGCTCGTATCTCGTATTTTTACAATAGGTACTTACTAATAAATTGTAGTCTTCGTTTGTCACGTCACATCTATGTGTGCAGGTAAATCATCGGTAGAATATGCCACGATCAAAACTTTAAACTGAATATCGCAAACATACAATTTGTAACTATTTATCGATGACGTAAATTGGAACCTATCTCGAATAACGTACCTACATATTATGAATCTATGGGCGAGCGAAGCATTCTCGATGTAAACCTTCAAACACGCCTACTTGGTATACGATTGTTGTGTTTAAAAAAAAATACGTGAATAATATACCTACAAGAATTACATAATTTATGAAGAGAAAACGTTCGCCAACATCATAATATTATTATGACGTTTTTAGGTGGATTGCCTACCTACTTATTGCAAAATATGTTTCAAGAAGTTGAAGAGAAAAATATAAAATGACTTTGTATACCTTTCTGATTTAACTGTATTTAAGTCATTAATAATTTATCCCGTTATTATTAAATTTCGTCTACGAAGAGGTCCATTTTTAATTTGTTTTTACGCAAGGGTGGTTTCTTTAATGGGAATTGTGGGGGGCTCGACTACTCTCAAGTTGCCTGCGAGGATTGTAAATATAATTTGTACTATTGATTGCATTACTAACTAAGTGATTATCATTAATTACAACACAAGGAATTTAAATTATTACCCACATACCTATAAAATAAAATTGGCGTCACAATAAATATCTATAAAATGGCCGCTATTGCGGCAAATTGAAAATACAAAGTAAGTGTTTACATATACCTACCTACCATTTTCTCTCGCATATCGTCCCTCTAAATATTTCTTTAAATAAAATCTAGACACTTGGCACTTTTTAATAGAAAATATTATTTGAATATCAGCGTAAATTAAAATAAACATGTCGATCGATCAGTTTTCGATATGGAAACGCTTATACGTCAGTAAATTTTGCTTGATAAAAAAAAAACAAATAAATTCGTTATTATTTACGTCCACACATTTTATTTCAATGTCCTGTTCAGATTTACCTACTTTATTAGAGTAGGTATCGCTTAATAAACAAAACACGAACGGAACGCAATGTTCGTCCGAAGACAGAGCGGTCACAGAATTCGAGTTCCATCGACCTAAATGCTCCCTCATATTGTACAAAATGCGAGACACATTTTTTCATACATTTCTACGAAAAAATCATGTAGTTAGGTTCTCAGATATGGAAAAATACAGCATTTATTAAAAAAAAATGAACTAGTTTTATTTATGAAATTAAAGTATCTTTAAACAAAATAGATGGGTAAAATACTTTGTTTTTATTCTATTATGAATTTCTCTATAGGTAATATTTATAGGCGAGAAAAACGTTATTGTTGACTTCAAAATTTCGTTCAAAGTTAGGATCATTTATAACTCAAATATTTGATAGGAGTATTTAAAATATCAAACAATGTAATGTATTTTGATACATTAAATGCATATGTATTTTATCAATGATTGTTGAGCAAAAAATAAATTAAGGTCATTACCACTGAGTCATTAAATGAGTCATTACTTTTACACACACATAACATTTTAAAAAAACGTAAAACGAATCATAGACGTAAAACGAGGACTGCCCGTGCAGGTATAACGATGAAGAAGGTTAAAAATCTTATTTTTAATTTCTCGGAAAAGTTTATTTTTCTGGAGTAATGTTTAAAAGTTCAAATTTAAACAAAATATTTAGAATTCAAATTTTATAGGTATTAGTCTCAAAAAAGAACTTCAATCAGAAATTTCAACCATATCGCGCTTTCTTCATTTGAAAATGGCATTTTCTAACTAAAGTGTTTTCAAATTTCAACGCAACTATTTGAAAACAAACACAGTCGACTGTCAAAGTATGTATCTACCAATTGAAACATATACGTGATGCTCTTTTGTTTTCGCGACAATCCTAGAAAAATCGTAAAAGCCAAAATATTTCGATAAATTGGATATTAAATTTGGAATCAGTAAAATAATCTACATTCAAACGAAAATAAATCTAATATGGCGTTCATAAAAAAAAAACAAAAGTTGACTGTCGTTCCTTGTTTTTTCTGAAAGTGCTAGAGCAAATGTAATATTATTTTTAAATTCCTCGTTAAAAACGTCTGAATAATGTCTTGGTTAGAAATGGCTAACTCGACTGATTTTCGTATAAAAAAAATAAAAACCAAAAATCTCGATTTTCAGTTTTTTTTGCGATATTTTTAAAATTAAAAATGCGAATAAAATTTTTTCACATTATTAATCAGCACAAAAACGCGCAACTTTGTCCCCAATTTAACCGACTTCGTATCGCTTAAGATAACCGAGATCCCCATGCATTTACTTGAAAAAACGGGCACCCTGTAGACTACCTATAAATATGATTTCTTTTTAAGAAATTTTCCGATAAACGAATTTCACATTTTATGTACCTAGGCACAGTTAAAAATCAACATAAACCCTATACTACCATAAATAAGTTGTGCTATTTAATCGCTTTCAGTTATCGTTATCGAGCTAAAATGCGACATGAAAGGGTGAACTACGTAAATAATCGTTTACTTTTCAATTAAAAAATAATTATCAGCTCTCCTTGAACTAATCCAGCACTAGGAATATAATTTTTCAAAACAATTATTATCGAGGAAACGAAATTAAAATGGAACGGCAACTTTTTGTTTCGCCATCCTTCAAAGTGAGTGCACAAGTCCAAGCTATAATAATAATTATTGATTAAACCATTATAATATTTAAAATGTGCACGCGTACAGATAGCAAACGCTGATAAGAAAATTTCTAAATAGTGGGGGTAAAAAAATAAGACACGGCTTTTTATATCTAATAATTATTATAAAAATTAATTTGCGTGCAAAGAAAACTTTGTATTAATTTAAACAAAAAAACAACAATTATACTTACGTAAAATCTGTAATACGTAAACGTCCTATAATTTTTTTATAATTAAAAATATATAATTACTAGGTTTTGTTACAAAAAATCATTTATCTATTTTCACATATCATTTTTTTATTTATTTATTTATCATAGGAATTTTAGACGAATTTTGTTAAAAAAAAAGTAAGTAAATAACTGTGAACACTCCCTAAAGTTGTACATTTTTTAATGACTTGCAATAAACACTTGCGAGAATTCAAAAATTACGTGATCATCATTCAAAGAAAACTATTTTCAGGGAAATGTCCGTTAAAAAACAAAAACGATATCTTAATTTTTAACCGATTTGATATCAATATCTCAATCCGCCGACGATATACAATGGCCGAGGGGGCCGGGGGCTACGGTGAAACGTAATCTTCGCGGAATTAGACCTTGAAAACTGTTCCGGCTGTAACAGCTGCCTTCCCGCCAAAAGTGTCTCGTAGGATTGGCTGTCATACTCTTATAAATAAACGAGCGTCGACTATTTTCGAGACGACCACGATACTTAAATTTGCGCGATCGAGTCTGGAATTGTTATACAGGAAATTCCCAATTTTACAAAAAAAGTCAAATTATCGTTGATGTTTCTCTTCTGGAACCTGTAGCGTTGGCAAAGTAACTACGATACGAACGTGCATTTAAAGTCGAATTCCGTTATAAGAGCCGTGTCAGGAATTTTTCCTTCTACAATGCACGAGCCGTTACTCCCACCTGAATGAGTTACAAATTCACGCTCGCGAAATCGTAACGCCGTTATTTATTGATCTTTTTCGGGATCGTAGATTTTCTAGAAATAAAATTTTAACCAAGGTGATTCTTTTTTGTTATTAAAGGTAAGCGCGAATCCCTGCAATGCGGTTTTTTTATAATTTTTTAAACATATTTTTGATCCTTTTAGTTAAATATTTGTAAAATTCTCCATCTTATAAAATAATTTTAATATAAATATATATATATATATATATTTTTTTTTCTTAAGTACCTATATCGTGCACAACGTGCAATAAAATAAAATTTTTCTCAATTTTTTCGGTATCTGTGATGATTAAAAAAACTTTTACAAGTTAACAACTTGGAAAAGTCCGAGGGCGAGACTGTCGATTAATTTGGATATAAAATTATGTACTACATACATTATTCGAGATAGGTTCCAATACCAAAAAACTTTATTCTTCGTAAAAATCCCTGCATGATTTCAAATTCGAAATACGTATGTCAAAATTTGAATATAACTTTTCGTATACGAGGAACGTTCAAAAATATATAAGCGATTCAAGAATAAAGTGCCCTTTTTTTGAAAATACACAAAAATGTTATTTGGAATTTTTTTTTAATTTCAAGAAGGAAATTGCGCTTTCCACAAGTATATTTAAAAATCTATATAATTAGGTAAATAGATATATAGATTTCGTTCAAACTTGACTATGTGACGATGTGTACCTATTGTAAATTAATATTAATTGGTTGAATTGGTGAATCTGATATAGCTGAGCGGATAACCCATTCCTTTTTTTTTGAGTCCACTTCATTCACTTAAAATATTTTTTAATATAATTTATTTTTTAATACTATCGAATAATAAATATGCTTACAGTTGTCAATAATTATACAATCCGAGTACAAGTCCGAGTCTCGCTAATCCGTATCTAGTTGACGTAATGAACTACCAGTGCATCGTTTGGCTGATTTATTTTTCTGGAAAGTACGTCCTGATTATCGGATTAACAAGACTCTACTGTATTACCTAATAATTTCTGGTCTAATGTAAGTAAAAATAGACCGAGATATTTTTATTAAAGCAGCTAAGCAACCATATAGTTAGCTCAATACAATGTCGTGTTGCTATACTTGAACGCATTCTGTTACAATATACTTAATGAATTAACTAATTTTTATTAATCATTTTATACATGGTGTAATTGATGTTACAAATCGCAGGCCAAAGAGCGACGAGAGAGGATTAAGGGGGACAAAGGGTAGCAGTTGTTTTTGAATTGTAAAAAGGGACACGTCAGATAATAAATAAAAACGAACAGTTATCTTTTTTTTTTGAAACCTTTTACAATAAAAACTAACACGGGCGACGAGACAAAACATATGAACTTGACTGTACATATACACGCATCGTTACAAAAGCGATTTTTAGTCACGATACAATTCCTTGTACAATTCTGATGAAATTCATTTATTGTTTGTAAGTCTGTTATTATCGTTTAATTGAAAGTGAGTACAATATTTATAAATAACACGATGTTGCTTAATATCAATACCTTGATAAAACTTTAGGATCGCTAGGTAATCGGTATTATACCACCTACCTTCTTTTAAATAATTGAATCCGTTATTCCTCGCAGGAAAAATCCTAAATATGGCATTCCATTCAAGTAGGTACTTAATAAATTATTGAATCATAAGACTGCAGCTTCTGTAGCACCCATTTAAATTTTTAAATCGATTAAAAATTTATAAGTCCTAGGTACGTACCTGCTCCGTGCTTGCTCGGAATTAATGATGTGAATAATAATGAATAAAGCAAAATCGGTTTCAGCGGGCCGAGCATTAGGTACTACCTACAAATTATTTTATTCAAAATTAACAAATTAACAACAACAACAAATTAACAATTAGTGTAGGTAAATAGATAAATAAATAAAATTGTGAACCGCGCTGCAACGTTTTAGATTCATCAAACTAACAAAATGTGACGAATTTGATCACAAATAGGTTCTCGCAACAACTTGATTGTTATTTAGTAGTTCCTACCAACGTATTTTCGAAGAAATTTCATTATCGTAATAATGTTGTTCATTAAGACAACATATTTTTTTATTCTTTTTAATTATAAATTACTTTAATCGGTTCTAACAACAATGTTTTCTTTAGTTGCAAGTCCGAAAAAAATAATGAAACTAGATAAATAGTATCGCAATAGATAGATTTTATTACGAAAGAAATGAAAAAGAAATCGAGATTTAAAAATTTAACAAATTGACCAATTCCTATAATCTCGTACTACTAAAAAGCTAAAGGTCTAATAATTAAGTATCAATTAATCAGTTATTCGGAACAGTAACAAATAACGTACAAACAACCAAGATAATAAATTGTCAACCTTCGATAAAAACAGCTCGAGGAAAAGATTTATTTAGAAGAAAATCGTTATAAATAATTTATTTTATTTTATTTTTATTTTTTCACATATACTCACTAATACGTATCGCGCTTTTCTTAAAGTTTTCGCAAATATATTTAGTTTTATTTTCGTTATTTAATATTATCGTGTTTGTTTAAAAAAATATTGTTTCTTCGATATTCAGCGATGATATTCATTTCTATAATTGTTATTTTTGCTCTCGGATGCTGTTTCATATTTTTTATTGTTCGCTTGTTGCATATACCAACATGTTTGTTCATTTAATTGGCATTCGCTACATTTTTATAGTGGCAAAAACCTCATCCGGTTTTGCATCGATAAAAAACTAAAAAAAAAAGTAATAAGTATACCTATATTGGTATCGTAAATTAACTAATCCTAAAATGCATTTTGTTTCTTTAATAATCAAACATTGGGTATTGTTATATTTTATACTTGTATAAGAAATTACAATAATTAAATCCTAAACTTGTTACGTGATAAAAAAAACATTGCGTTGACCGAAAATCAAAGGTTTATTGAAAGTAACGTTCAGAAATAGTTATTTTTGATGCATTCAACAACATTTTTTTCAAAAACTGTCCCAAAATTCGTAAAAATGCGTCGAGAAAGTTTGACATTGACGTTCAATGATAATAACATAATGCGCTCGAACTGTCATTTCGCATTCCATTCGCAAAATACCTTATTTCGCGTAACTAAAACAATGTCAATATTTTATGTATAGTTTTCGAAAAATTGAATTATACCCACCTACCTACGGTTTGTTAAATAATTTAAAATTACATTACATTAATCAAATTAATATCTTTCCACGACTGTATATATAAACTTTTTTTTATATATAAACATATGTATAGCTTATCCAAACCTATATGATGTTCACGTCATCAACAAAAAGTTACTAGATTGTTTATTTGTAAATCGGTTTTCGAAAAGTTTGAATTAGTGACCCACTCTACCTATGGATTTACTTGCAATATTAGATGGTATAAGGAAATGACTACAGTTATATTAGAACTGTCAAATATACGAGTACGAGGTCGCACAGCACTGTGTGAAACGTCATCATCTAGTAACCTTTCATTGATGACGTGAACATCATATAGGTTTGGATAAGCTATAAACTTTTAACGGCAACAAAGCGACAGTTACGAGTAATATTTTAATTGTTATCTGTTAATTAATTAAAGCCTATTAGTTTTATAGGTCGGTACTTTTTTAGGAAAAACATTTTTAGAAAAAGCGTTAATTATACCGTTGATATGAAAACTATTCTTTATTTTGATGAAATTGTTAAGCGTAGTTTATTAATAGATTATATACCCACTTTGTTTTCAAATTAATTCACAAAATTAAAAGTTATAATTCTTATCAGTAAAAAGTCACTCAACTTACTCGATATACCTACGTGAATATTTCTATTTTTACAAATATAATATTTCGTCTTTGATGGAAATTATTTGGCACAAAACGAATATTCTGATTTTTATCATTCAACAAGCATGATTTCTCTACATTAATAAATAGGTTATTTAAATAAAGGATAGACGCTTACTTACATACGATTTTATGCAATTTCATTAATACAAAATAAAAATAAAATTAAGTAAAAATTCGATATTTTTTTATGAATAATTAAATTTCGCATAAGTCGAATAATATGTCGAATGTTCATTATGCGTCTTATAATGACAACGTATGAAATTGCGGAATTTGCTCAAATTGCTCGTAACCATTTAAGTATTATTAAATACGTGAAGTTGTTCAAGATTTTCGTACGGCCATCTTAATTTACGTATCTCGTTTTTTGTAGACAGAAATATGCGTTATAATTAAAATTCTAAATATAACGTTTGGCAAACTGATAGATTTTGTAACGCGTTTTGTGTATACTTAGTCTTTAAAATATACTAATGGCTCGTCAACCGTTTACGCTTAAATTTGTTAAAGTAAGGGAAGATTAAGAGATTTAATTGTAACGTAAACAAACGGTACCCGAGTGAATCTTGTTTGTTTTACCTAATACCGAGTATAGTAAGAAATCTTTGGGAAACCCTTGCGGCATACGGCTAAAAACAAGTCGAGTTTTCACCATAATGCTTAAACAGTAGATAGGTATATGGATATACCTTTACAATAATATTGAAAATCTGGAATTTTCAAGGATTAAATAAATACCTACACGCGATGCAGGAAATATTACATGATAATGACGGTATTATTCTAATTGTAAGACTCGCGCAATAACACTAATCACTTGACAGTATTTTTGAAAATTCAAAACTTTAGACCAAACTATTCAATTTTTAAAATTAAAATAATTTAAAAAATGAACGTACGTACACTAACATCACAAAATCTAACAACTACGTATTAAATTTTTTGAATGTTTTTTTTTCATGGCTACTAGACGAGATTGCTAAATAGAACACTTTTCAGCTTAAATTGCATTTAACAATGTAATTTTATCATCTAATCCCATAATATTTTTATGACACAGTATAGAGAAAAGATAGTTCTTTCAAAAAAAAATGTTAAAAAAATCTCATTAGACCGCGAAATAAAATAAACGTACAATAATATACAACGTACCATTCTAAACATATTTTGTTAAGAAAACATTTTTCTAATACGAATATTCAACGAACTAATAACGGTCTTAACTCGCCCCGTATCGTGCGGTTAGTACTTTTTTTTCATTTCGGTTTTTTAGCGAAATTCGATTTTTTCACGAGTAATAGGTAATATACGGGCTCGTTCAAATATTACCTACAAGTCGATGTTTGCTGTTTTCGTTTTGTTTGTATGTACTACTTATCTAAGTTATGCAATTACAAGATAATGTTCGGTAAACTATATTGTTATTATACATTATTGCACAACTTGGAGTAGTAAAAATTGCTGACGCATTCGTACTAAAATAACTTAATCGATTACCGTGTTGAAAATGTGGTGTAGGTAAAATGTCAGATGTATATTTCTCGGGATTTTCTTTGTCATCCTAGTTTTACGTGAGCCACCGTAAAAGGGCGATGGGCCTTAATTGTTTGATATAGTCATCGGACATTTTATTTATTGCTAACACGGAATTCCTGCGGTTTGTCTCAATATAGTTACAGTAGGTACTCTAGAAGGAGGCGATGTGTACGTATTACCATCGGTTAAGGGCTTGCATGAATTTTCCATCTCGCGTTTGGCATTCGTAAGAGAAATACATAATCGATAATAATAAAACGTTTTTGTAACAAACGAACGTAGATAGTTATTGATTTGTAGAAACTTATACGTAGAAATAATATATATCTATAGGTACCTACCCCATGATTTTAATTCGCGTAACATTTTTAAGTTGATACATTATTATATACATAAGTACATCAGTATTTCACGGATATACCGAAGAATTACCACATCAAAGCTCTGAAGATGTTATCAAAATACGTTTGTACTTAAATAATCTGTGCGTTTTATCGAAAAATTAAAATAATACCCACCTACTGGTTTCGTTACTTATTTGAATATCTCTTCTTTTGATTACGTATTGAATTTTTTGCCATACGCGGAGTTATCTTGAAATAAAGAATAATAAAGTACGTCAGACGTGTTATTTCATCGATAAAAAATATCTCATTAAATTAATAACAACGGTGTAGGTACCATAAAATGTGACGATGCGTATACTGCCGTTGAAAATAAACTTTTTAAATTACCTATTTGTTTGCAAGTTATTCAATTAAAAAATAATTTCGGTTAAATACAATGTTGCGATTACTTTTTGATTTCGTTTACTTTTTGGTAAAGCTATAATACAAAGATTGCAACCCCCTAATCTATTTTTTAAGCCCCAGGGGTTCTTTTCTTCCACTTAGAGTTCTCCAGGGTTTCTGAGTGCCTTGTGTGTTTTGAATACTACAATAATACTTGCAAACAATTACATACTTGTAAAAATTACTGAAATGCAAGCGATGTAGGCACACGAGTATACGGTTTTATACTGGAAACAAAAATGTGTTGGAAAATTATCATATTAGATAGTATAGTCTCGAAAGTCTTATCACGACGTGTTAAAATTTAAAACCGATATCATATACATACCTACATACACAGTTATATTTACATAATGTACCTACCTACAATTAGCTACATAACACACAAATATATATATATATATAATATAAAATATACACATATTCTGTCAGTGATAATTACTGACGGAAAATATTTAAAAATTACAAAAATAAAGATTTTCAATGAATCTTCGTAGGTATTTGGGCCTTTTTTATGATTTTCAACAACTTGTTTTAATACTTTTTGTTCTATCTTAATCGCTTATATATGACTTTGTTGGAAACGCTGATTCTTATTTTGATCATAGTTGGCTAGGTTTTGATCTTAAGGAAATTCTTCTTCCACAGAAAGATGTGTTTTAATGGTCTAAATAACTTGTACCTACACATTTTATGTTGATTATTTTAAAAATAAAAAAGTTATTTAAGTGTCTTCATTAAAAACGAAACACACTGTATATGTTCATACCTACCTATTTTTAATTTTTGTAAAGATGATTGACACAAATAGGTTGACATGAATAGTTGACCTAATTGACATGAATTGACACGCCCTTTAGTAGATCAGCTTGTGTTAATATTATCCTTGTCGTGTGCATTGAATGAAGAAATTTAGCGACCTATTTTACCTGATAAAGGGTCAATTGTAGGGTACGGAATTACTTCTTGACCACTTCAAAATCGCGTCATTAAATTACATCCCCATCATCCCTTAAAAGGTAAATATTTCAAAAGGCTCTATCTCACTTATCTTTAAAGATAGAGCTCTCGTTTTAAAACCAAAACATGAAAAATTTTATTTGGAACAAAAATGTCTATAACAATAATGACTGACTTTTCAATATTAACCGAGATACTACGAAGAAACGCACTTTAAAAATCAACCCTCCATAAACATTGGTAATTCTTACTGAAACTAATAAATTTACCGTCGAAATGCTTCAAATAAAATTTATTCCTCACACTTTCAGCTTTAATATAAAATAAATATTTCTATAATTTGAATTATCTGAACCCTGTAAAAGCCACCAAGAACGCGCGCGTGTAACGTATAAGCGAGCAGTCTACGCACACCGCGTAGACCTACACCGATCTCACAAGTGCTACTGAGTGGTCAGCACAGCGTAGGGACAGTTGTAATAAATATTATTGGAATTACATATTAATTTAGTAATTTTAATTTTGATATTACCTAATTACGTAGGTGTTTATATGTAGATACATACTTACTTAATTTTAGATACGTGTCAGGTATAAAATAAAGAATAATAACAAATTTTTAAACAAAAACAAAATTCAAGAAAACAAAAAAATTAAATAGTATCAAACGTTTTTGTCAATTGTTTTTGTTGTTGTCTTTTGGTATTATTTGAGCTTACGTATAAAAATTTACCCTGGTCATGATGACTGGCATTGAAACTATTAGAAAACCTCGTGTATCTATTGTTTTTGTCAGTGACTCGTTTTTGACAAGAATCTATTGTAGTGACTCTCGTTCTTGTGGGTTACGCATACCACCTATAGAATATCAAAAAAATTTGTACCACCACCTTTTATAAAAATTTCGGCATCCAAATAAAAAATACAAAAAATCAGATACCCGTTTAAAATTTTTTAAATAAGCACTATCTACTACCTTTATACCGTAGAATTATAAATTTACTCTATTTTTAATTTAAAAACTATTCGTGTGCCCTTAAGCATTGAAAATTTCCCTATTATAAACTATAAACCAGATAAAAGTTTAATCGCATTTTTATGCGACCGATAAAATATACAATGCAACTAATAAAACATGTGCGCCACCTACATTCATGCGATAACTTATCGCAGTGCGAAAAAAGAACTCGATGTTTTTAAAACAAAAGCGGGATTCCCTAGTACCCACGTATAAATTTGAATGCATTTATATATAGAATTCCGACAAAATCGCTTCAGATCTTTCGCGTTACTAGTACAGAGCAGTAGTGCTTGTTTCAGTAGTTCGAATTTTAAATTACGGCGTCGTATTGTTCGTGTGTGCGAGGAGTGATCGTTCGGTTAATGAGACCTCTCTGCGTGTGAGTGCGCGAGTGTTGCGTGTTGTGTTGTGTTCTCTAAAAGGATTACAAACAAAAAAATTAATACGACGAGGAAAGGTAGGATCTTTCTTTGTCGACTAACTCTTTATGTATTTATAAAGTGTAAATACATGAACCTTTAAACTCTAACACAAATTCTCTGTAAATTGAACTTGGTTAGGCTCTTGGATAGGGACTCGATTAGTGTCTTGGCTCCCCTCAAACATTCGACAGTCCAATTTCGCGAACGAAATTTACGCGCGTTCTTGCAATCGCAGTGGTTGGTGAAATATAGTGAAACGTGTGAAGCATAGGTATAGATACGTAATAATGCAAGTTCGCAATCAACGGAAAAATCTACGCTGGAAATTAGCGATAAAGGGAAGTCGATGAGGAGAAAAAGGTAGGAAATGCAAAGAAAAATTTAGAAGATTCTAATTTTTTTTAATAGTCTGTTATAGATAAGTGGCAGGAGCAGCGGTAGCAGTGTTAGTCCGCATTTCATGTAAATATTAGTAAAACAAACTTTATTTCAAGCTTTAAATTTTTTGAAATGTTTTTTGATTTTTTTTAAACTTCTCTAATTTTAAAAGATTAAACCTTTTCAATGCATTCGTTTACGGATAAAAAACGAAAATCAATTTTTTTATTGTTGTAACAATTTTTAAACAATTTAGGTTGACAACGAGGCAATTTTTATTTTGTCACCTCTTTACTTAAAAAAAATCGAATAATCCCAGTTTTTCGTTGCATTCTTTTAATTATCCTTGTCCTAAATTTCTTTCTTTTTTTTTTACTAAATATTATAATGCTTTCATGCAATTGTTGTAGTTATTTTACTAACAAAGTGAAAATAAAGCAACATGTGGGGGTAAAGATACGGTTCGGTTAGTTTCCTGATTATCTACCTACTTAAAAATAAGGAAAATTTCGGAACTTACCGCCAAAACAGAAGTAAGCGCTTGCGATATTCGTTTTTATGAGGTTTAGTTGATGCAAGTTGATCTTTAGTTTTACGATTTATTGTTAAGCTAGGCTTGATTTAAGTTAAATCAGATATAAGATGGATGTCTTTTGGAAGTTGATCTTCAAAGAAGGCACATAAACGACTGGAATGTTTCGCTGCAAGTTGATGCAAATGAGACATTCAGGAAGAAACGAAGACATTGAAGGAGTTGACGGAGCGCTGTAGAAGACCTTAGTAGAGTCGCGCCATACAAATAGTTGGGTGAAGAAGATAAGTGAAATAGCGCCTTTTGAAATATTTACCTTTTAAGGGATGGTGGAGTGTAAAAGAGCAGGTTTTGAAGTGGCCAAGAAGTGGTTTCGTACTCTACAATTGACCCTCTATCAAGTAAAATAGGTTGCTAAATTTCTTCATTCAACGCACACGAAAGTACACAAGTGGGTCTACTACGTGCAATTTGCATGAAATTCTAAAAAAATGTTAAAATTACATTACAATTAAAAACGTTTCGTAGAATGTTTACCTATTCAAAATATCCACATAAAAATTTTGCGTAGGTATCCACCTATAATTTGCATATTCGACAAAATATTAATTTAAGTGTATTTGTGAAATAATAAAATAGTAAAATTGTCCGAATTGTCCATAAATTCGCAAGCATTTATCACTTCATTCATACAAATTTTATTTTTAAATGAGATTTACAGTAAATTTACTCATCGAGTACCTATAATTCGGTGGTCAGCAGCTACTGTATGTTATTTTTAAACTTATCTATTGTATATAAGTGCACGGTGCGTTTGAAACAGTTCTTTCCATATGGAAAACTTATTAGTTTTAAAAAAAAATTCATTTTTGTTAAACGTTAGAAAAATGCTATATTGCATCTAAAGTAAGCCGCCTACAATAACCATAACCTGAAAGTACCATAAGTGCACTTAAAGTATGTGCCATTAAATTCGACATTAGTAGTTAATGTGAGATTTCTATTATTAATACTTAAGTAAACAGTTTCCCTGCGAAATTAGGGTATGGACTGCAATGTCCCCATTTCATAAATAAGGTATGGGTTCTCTGCTGATTAGTAAAAACGCCGAAATCCACAACGAATGATTTCAAAAATAAATCAACACCAACTTTACCACGCTTCATCTACTACCACGCGTCTTGCTTTTTCTATGTGTCTTATTGTCTCTGCGGGCGCGCATTCCCCACTTGTCACCGGTGGCTTGCGCCCGGGTTCACTTCAGGACGTCTGCGTCGCATTGCAATTACGATAATTCATTTGGATTTTTGTAAATACGGTTTACTTACTAATACAACACTGTTTTGCAAACTTATGCATATTATCGAGAAGTTATTAACTACTACATAACTATCGTGACAGATGTTACATTCTTTCAACCGCTCAACCGAACTGGACCGAACGGCAATACCTAAATCTGAATTTTGATCGACATATGGTACGTGGGTACTTCCTTCATTTTTCCATTAAAATAAACTTAAAAAATATTGTTTATATTTTGTACATTTATTGAATTGATAAAAAAATTTGAACGTTTGGAAAGTAAGTAAATATATTTCTGTTTGTATTTTTCGTTTGCCAACAAATGAAAATTAAACTAGGTACTACGTATGTGGTATGCATATGAAGGAATAGTTTTTCTTTTGTAGGTGCGATTTTTATCGCTCGAACAGTATATTTGATTTCTAATATACGCCAGAACGAATTGTTTGTCTTTTTTTTTTAAATAAACAGTATTAAAACTGGAAAACGTATTAAATGTTTCTAAAAATTACATCCCACTGGTCGTTATATCCATGGGGACTACGATCGAGGCCAGTAACCTCTGCCACGACCGTACGCATTTGCCATACTAATAAATACAAAGTGAGTAAGCCTTTTCAATGTTCCATTCAGTGTAGTTTTATCTTTTTTATTATAATATCCCATCGATTTTAAATGTAGTTTAAATTCTGGACCGTAACAATTAGGTATTTACGATAACGACGAGCTGCTTTTCTTCTAAAATTCGTACATCTACATTTAATTTCAATTTAGATATTAGGTCCCGGTAAAAAAAAATGTTTAATCGTCAATATTTTGAAGTTCACATGGACTACCGTTAATTTAAAATTATCTACAGTTTCGTAATATTACTCGTCGTGTCTCTAAGGAATTTGCTGATCAAGACAAACAAGAAATGCGATCGTCGAGTTCAAATGCTTACGTAGTACACCTCTACGTACTGCAAAGTAAGCGTACAACGAACGCATCACCCGTTTTGTTCGAAACGGAATTGAAGAGTTTCTTAACGTTTGATATGCTATAGTAAATTTGAAGTTTTATAATATTTATAATCTAGAAAACGGTCGTTGCTCCGTCCTCATTTCGACTTGCGTTTTCCGAATTATAGTTTCCAGTCTACTTCTGCGGATATTTTTGTTCCCAAAATTACGCAAGTGGCCTCGTTTCGAGCGGAAATAACTGTTTGATGCACACACACCCTACCCATAAAGCGATTTCTGCATATGACTCCTCTTTTTAAGTTTACGTTCGCCAAACATTCTTCCACAATACATACATTTCGCTAAATATAGATATGTGACACATGGTGGTGAAGAGTCAAATTTAGAAGGTACTTTCATTGCAGCGGCTATAAATATCTCGTTTTATTAAATCATATTAGACGGTCATCAGTTATAAAACGTCAGCTCATTTTTTTTAACGATCCATAAGCGTACAGCATGTTTGGTAGTATAATTATGTATTTGTAAAATTCTAATTTCTATTCCTTCGGTGAACAAATTAATGGTCATTATTATGAAGGTATAGGTAATATATATTTTCGTGCAAAAAACAAACGAATGCAATTCCACACGGTCATTTGGCTCGAGAGCTGTTTAATAATCAACTATGTTTATACATTATTAACGACAGCTGCTCGCACGATGTAATTAGATGCGTTCTTGAACACCGTTGTTCAAATAATCTCACCTCAAAATCGGCTCATTGTCAGTTAAAAGTAAAAATTGCGTCTGTTCTTCTAACAATAAGCAAATAACTTATTTCGGCTAACAGCTCATACCTTAAAATTAATCTAGCAGCTTATCCCCTCTTCCAGTTTTGCATCACTACGCGAGTGGTGGGAGATAGAATGGGTTAAAATCTCACTTTAGAGGTGGAAGGAGAATTTTGAACGTTCACTCGATTGTTTTATTAAAGGGATTTGTTGAAATTGACAATTTTAAAAATAATTACGGTCAAACTTCCACATGACGAAGTTGGTAAACCCTGAAAAAAGTTTCGTCAAGTACCTACTATTTCGACGCTGTATTTTCCCATTGTAAATGCGATTTTAGTAAGTGGCTAATTGAGACAAGTTTGACGTCTTTCAAAGATTTATGAAGGTTTCGCAATAGCCAAATTAGATGAGAGATGGTCATGAAATAGTATATTGTATAACTAACTAATGCTTTGAAGGCGGATTATTTCACGCGAATGTGATAGTTTGAATCACGAGACGAAGTCGAGAATTTCTCTCTCCTCAACAGTTCAGAGTGTTCTTATGCATAAGTTATTTTCAACGAAATTTTGCCAGAATATAAGGGGTGGGTTTATTCGGGTTTATTATAATATAAGGGGTGGGACACGATTCGGTCATTTTTGATAAATTTTCCGTTTAAATTGTGGGGGGGGGCTTTATTACACTAGTATACACGGTAATATAGTTTTTAAATAAATAATACTTATATTTCATTGTTTATTTTATGCAAAAAATATTAAGGCCAACTTTTCGTACGGAACAAAACACTACTTCGATGAATAAAAATTAACGTTTGCCTTTTCTTCTATAAATAACGGTCGTAAATTAAAATATATTAGTATAGAGGAACGTTAACTAAGGGGAATGCAGCGTGAAATTATTAATAGTTTGTTATTAAATAAATGACGTAATAAAGTAAATGTTAATTTTAGCATTCTAGTTAGAAGGAAAAATTCATTTTTGTTAAACGTTAGAAAAATGCTATATTGCATCTAAAGTAAGCCGCCTACAATAACCATAACCTGAAAGTACCATAAGTGCACTTAAAGTATGTGCCATTAAATTCGACATTAGTAGTTAATGTGAGATTTCTATTATTAATACTTAAGTAAACAGTTTCCCTGCGAAATTAGGGTATGGACTGCAATGTCCCCATTTCATAAATAAGGTATGGGTTCTCTGCTGATTAGTAAAAACGCCGAAATCCACAACGAATGATTTCAAAAATAAATCAACACCAACTTTACCACGCTTCATCTACTACCACGCGTCTTGCTTTTTCTATGTGTCTTATTGTCTCTGCGGGCGCGCATTCCCCACTTGTCACCGGTGGCTTGCGCCCGGGTTCACTTCAGGACGTCTGCGTCGCATTGCAATTACGATAATTCATTTGGATTTTTGTAAATACGGTTTACTTACTAATACAACACTGTTTTGCAAACTTATGCATATTATCGAGAAGTTATTAACTACTACATAACTATCGTGACAGATGTTACATTCTTTCAACCGCTCAACCGAACTGGACCGAACGGCAATACCTAAATCTGAATTTTGATCGACATATGGTACGTGGGTACTTCCTTCATTTTTCCATTAAAATAAACTTAAAAAATATTGTTTATATTTTGTACATTTATTGAATTGATAAAAAAATTTGAACGTTTGGAAAGTAAGTAAATATATTTCTGTTTGTATTTTTCGTTTGCCAACAAATGAAAATTAAACTAGGTACTACGTATGTGGTATGCATATGAAGGAATAGTTTTTCTTTTATAGGTGCGATTTTTATCGCTCGAACAGTATATTTGATTTCTAATATACGCCAGAACGAATTGTTTGTCTTTTTTTTTTTAAATAAACAGTATTAAAACTGGAAAACGTATTAAATGTTTCTAAAAATTACATCCCACTGGTCGTTATATCCATGGGGACTACGATCGAGGCCAGTAACCTCTGCCACGACCGTACGCATTTGCCATACTAATAAATACAAAGTGAGTAAGCCTTTTCAATGTTCCATTCAGTGTAGTTTTATCTTTTTTATTATAATATCCCATCGATTTTAAATGTAGTTTAAATTCTGGACCGTAACAATTAGGTATTTACGATAACGACGAGCTGCTTTTCTTCTAAAATTCGTACATCTACATTTAATTTCAATTTAGATATTAGGTCCCGGTAAAAAAAAATGTTTAATCGTCAATATTTTGAAGTTCACATGGACTACCGTTAATTTAAAATTATCTACAGTTTCGTAATATTACTCGTCGTGTCTCTAAGGAATTTGCTGATCAAGACAAACAAGAAATGCGATCGTCGAGTTCAAATGCTTACGTAGTACACCTCTACGTACTGCAAAGTAAGCGTACAACGAACGCATCACCCGTTTTGTTCGAAACGGAATTGAAGAGTTTCTTAACGTTTGATATGCTATAGTAAATTTGAAGTTTTATAATATTTATAATCTAGAAAACGGTCGTTGCTCCGTCCTCATTTCGACTTGCGTTTTCCGAATTATAGTTTCCAGTCTACTTCTGCGGATATTTTTGTTCCCAAAATTACGCAAGTGGCCTCGTTTCGAGCGGAAATAACTGTTTGATGCACACACACCCTACCCATAAAGCGATTTCTGCATATGACTCCTCTTTTTAAGTTTACGTTCGCCAAACATTCTTCCACAATACATACATTTCGCTAAATATAGATATGTGACACATGGTGGCGAAGAGTCAAATTTAGAAGGTACTTTCATTGCAGCGGCTATAAATATCTCGTTTTATTAAATCATATTAGACGGTCATCAGTTATAAAACGTCAGCTCATTTTTTTTAACGATCCATAAGCGTACAGCATGTTTCGTAGTATAATTATGTATTTGTAAAATTCTAATTTCTATTCCTTCGGTGAACAAATTAATGGTCATTATTATGAAGGTATAGGTAATATATATTTTCGTGCAAAAAACAAACGAATGCAATTCCACACGGTCATTTGGCTCGAGAGCTGTTTAATAATCAACTATGTTTATACATTATTAACGACAGCTGCTCGCACGATGTAATTAGATGCGTTCTTGAACACCGTTGTTCAAATAATCTCACCTCAAAATCGGCTCATTGTCAGTTAAAAGTAAAAATTGCGCCTGTTCTTCTAACAATAAGCAAATAACTTATTTCGGCTAACAGCTCATACCTTAAAATTAATCTAGCAGCTTATCCCCTCTTCCAGTTTTGCATCACTACGCGAGTGGTGGGAGATAGAATGGGTTAAAATCTCACTTTAGAGGTGGAAGGAGAATTTTGAACGTTCACTCGATTGTTTTATTAAAGGGATTTGTTGAAATTGACAATTTTTAAAAATAATTACGGTCAAACTTCCACATGACGAAGTTGGTAAACCCTGAAAAAAAGTTTCGTCAAGTACCTACTATTTCGACGCTGTATTTTCCCATTGAAAATGCGATTTTAGTAAGTGGCTAATTGAGACAAGTTTGACGTCTTTCAAAGATTTATGAAGGTTTCGCAATAGCCAAATTAGATGAGAGATGGTCATGAAATAGTATATTGTATAACTAACTAGTGCTTTGAAGGCGGATTATTTCACGCGAATGTGATAGTTTGAATCACGAGACGAAGTCGAGAATTTCTCTCTCCTCAACAGTTCAGAGTGTTCTTATGCATAAGTTATTTTCAACGAAATTTTGCCAGAATATAAGGGGTGGGTTTATTCGGGTTTATTATAATATAAGGGTGGGACACGATTCGGTCATTTTGATAAATTTTCCGTTTAAATTGTGGGGGCTTTATTACACTAGTATACACGGTAATATAGTTTTTAAATAAATAATACTTATATTTCATTGTTTATTTTATGCAAAAAATGTTAAGGCCAACTTTTCGTACGGAACAAAACACTACTTCGATGAATAAAAATTAACGTTTGCCTTTTCTTCTATAAATAACGGTCGTAAATTAAAATATATTAGTATAGAGGAACGTTAACTAAGGGGAATGCAGCGTGAAATTATTAATAGTTTGTTATTAAATAAATGACGTAATAAAGTAAATGTTAATTTTAGCATTCTAGTTAGAAGGATAAATATTTTAATTTGCAACGCGAGTTATATAAAATTTATAATTAATTGCCATAAGTGTATAGACTCGGAGTAGGCCAAGGCGAAACAACTTTGCCCGTTCAAGATCCTAACATAGTAATTGGGCCTTAAATTTTCTTCAAGTGTAATGTACTGGAGCGTCAATACATTTCAAAGCGCTCTTCTAAATATCTATAAAGCCCAGACCAACACTGTTCGTAAATACTTATTATTATGTATGTAAGAACTCGTTTTCAACGCGGTCACATGTCCTACAAGTTTTTTATGGTATTATTCGTTTTGAACAACAAAAGCGCGAATATTTCATTACCTAAAACTTAATGATAATCTTCCTTTGCTTTAGTAAAGAAAATATGTTAAATAAATACTAACACGGTATGGTCACATACCTACAAGATATTATGCAGGTAATATGTAGGTCAAAAGCTCTAAATTCGCTTTATTTATTTCGTTCGTTTAAATATAGGCACCATAAGTGTTTTAAACCACATAGATGTCATTAGCGTGTATTTAACTATGTATTTAAGAATTTCCCATAATTACTTCTTAGTTGTTCCATTAAAATTAAAACGCAACTTCAGATTTAACAATTATCTACATGAGAATAGACGATTATATTTCGTTTTCATAATGATTTTACTTTTTACCATTTTGTGAGAATCAACGTCGAAGTCCGCTTTACTTAACGCGAAAAGGAAATAGGCACTATAAGAAATATTAACCTTGTCGTTAATTTAAAAGTCGTCGAATATGGCAATGGGTAATAAAAGATAGAAATAAAAGAAAATAAATATAAAAAGAAAAGAATTTCGTTTATAAGTATTTTTGCGGACAAACGCGCAGGCGTGTATTTTTAATACATGCTTACCTACAACCGATTTTTGGAAGAATTAATGTTAATCCTGAGGACGGGAAATGGTCGAAGCCGGTTCAATTCCGAAAATAATAGGGTTATCGCATATTTATAAAACACTTTTGGTTTTAGAGGGCGAAGCCTGTCGTTTATATAATAAAATATTGACGTTTTTTATTCTGTAATTTTAAAATTTAATTTATTCAAAGAAAATGAGGAAGAAGATCAGTACCTATATTATTATTATATTTAAAGTGTGCGAAAACTGCAAATTGCAGGCCAATCAAATTGTCAAAACGAAAGCCGAAAGCCTCTAGAAAATAAATTAATTTAGTGCTCCCTCTATATAGTTTCCCGACATACTTAACTCGTTAAATTTGTTCCACTCCGTTTAGTTCGAGAGTTGACGAAGTATTTAAGCAAACAAGCTTTATAATTAATTAGATGCAGTTCTACAATTTATAACGAATCGACATTTTTTAACATCGCATCGATAGAACAGTTTGAAACAATATCGCAATCTACGAATTTTAGGTAATTTTCTTATCGACGTGTTTGTTAACAGTCGATTTGTGTAACGTAATAGTGGGCGATGCTTGTAGCGAAAACAATGCACTCGAAAGGCGATATTCCATTAGTTATTTAACTGATGATTTTAAGTAGCACAAAGCCACTCGATCACTTAAACGGAATCTTCTTTTTTAATGTTCCTGCAGACACGAGTGTTTTTTAAACGCACGAGAGCGTGCGGCACAGGTACAGGTAACCCCCCCGTTGATCGCGGGGCGTTTCGGACGAAGTCGCGATCAACGAGGGATTTAAAAAATAAATATGGAAAAATCTAACTGAAAAAACTATTAATTTTCGTTACGTTCCTTGCTTTGCCCGTTTACGTTTGTTATGTAAAATTTGTCGGCAACGAAGAAATAGTAGCGCACAGTTCCGCGGGGAACGCCTCCGATATTGCGTTGAAAAACATTTGGCGCGTAAAATAGAACAAAATTGTGTGTTTTTTTTTAAATACTACTTAAAATCGATCGTGATATAACGAATCCGCAGTCAATGGGGCCGCGAAAAGCGGAGGTTACCTGTATAATAATACATGCGTGGTAAAATCTCGCACGTGAAGAGGCGTCAATACAGTTGCACGTACTGCCACGCACGTATGTAACATTTGATGCACGATTTTGTGCGTCTAAAAAACGTTCGTCTGCAGGAGCACTTACGGCGGGATGGGCCATCTGACTTTTCTGACTATTTTATAATTTTTTAACAACTATTTATATTTTACGATAGTGTTTAGTGTTTAGTCATAGTCATTTAATATGAGTATATAATAAATAATACGAAATTAAGCAAATTAATTCCTAAACGTAGCATTAATATTATAAATGCTTATAGATGATGTATATATGGGACATATAATATATAGACGCTTATACATATGCTCATAAAATACGCCTATAAAGCACGTTGTCGACGATATTAATTATGTCCGTGCCTGTACATAAGCTCGTCCATCATTGAGATGTTATCGTTTGTACTAGAGAGTGAAAACTGAACCTTATTTGTGAAACCCTAATTTGTTTTACGCAGTCGAATAAATTGATCGACCTGAATATTTATTTTTCAGTTACTCATCGTCAGCGGCTCCCGTAACAGTCTAAATCTTTTTTGTTTGGTTCACGCATATCGGTAGTCTATTCTACAGTAAATTTAAGTCTTGGTTTTTTTTCTCAGTTTTATTCCACATATTTCATTAACTTGCATTAGGTACTTCATTAGCTACCATCTATACATTAGGTACTAAGGTATTTGCATTAGATAAAATTATACAAGTACAAAGATACATATAGGTACTATTAAGTTTATTTCCTAATTTTACAACTGTTTGTAATGAAACTTTGAACGGCTTTAATTCGCGAAAACGGGTTTGAGGATACCTATTATAGTACATAAATTGTTAAGGCAGTACGGTTTATTCATTCTCAATTTGACGTAATTGTGAAAATATAGATTTCGTTTGGCGTTTTGAAACGAGCCCTACATTAACTTTTTATTATTACTTACGTCCCTTTAATTAATTAATGCTAACGTATAAGAATCATAGGAACTTTAATTTATGATTAATTAGACAGGATGTTTGCTGAAACACATTGTCGTATGCACATGTCAACTGTGCGATGTTAAACAAAAGCTAATTGTCCATATGGACAGATTATTTAACTCTAAGAGTTGAAAAAAAAACTTACAACATATTGGTTGGTAATAGGTACACCTATAATATACGTGGTTCCATGAGAATTGCTAGAAAACAATTGCTCGAATGGAGAATTTCTCGAATCATGTTGATACAGTAGTGAACGTTCTATTCACACTTCGGGAGCGTAAATTACGCTCTATTTGAAAGGTAAAGAATAAAAATTGGTAAGTCAATTTCCCATGTTAAACTAATAATCAAATATTTTTTTGGTCTATTTCATTTACACTAACTTACACCTCGACTGCACTAGTCTAGACTCGCTTCATTTACACTAACTTAAGCTTACCTCATCTATATTAACCTAAAACTTACCTCATATAGACTAAACTAAGCTCACTGGATTACTTGACTTACTGATTGTAGCGAAACTATAAGCAAATGGAACCTATGGAAATATAAATCAATTTTTCTGGTGGAAAAAATCGAAATGTAGTTATCAGACGCATAAGATAGTCAGAACAACTCATTTTCGGAAAAAGTGGCGCTTAAGATGCTGTGCCAAAACGCCATCGATATGTAAAAAGCTGTCCAGCGGCCCCCTTCTTAGATAGCCTTATTTAAAAATTAATAGCTTGTTTTTAAACAAGCTGTTCTACGTGAAAACGGTGAACAACTGTACTGTTTTAACCTAATAAGGTAGACGTTAAAGTACAACATCGTTCACCCCCTATCAAATCTGTTACATTTAACGACAGCGTTAAGAACCTAATAACCAATCACAATCGAGAATTTCATACGTTTCCATGCTAATAACATGTTAACATCATAAGACTAAGTATGCCGTCAATATTTGATTACAATATTGGAAAATCTGTTGCTTAATAGATTGGTCCAATATTTATGTCAATATTGGCCCAACCAACTTGCACTAAGAGGGTAGTATTTCAATCGAAGGAACGAAATTATCTTTTTAAAAATAAAACGTATAGGTATGACCATTGGCACCGATATAACTTGATAATTCAGACTTAAGTATAAAATATTTAATGGAAACACATTAGTGTCTAAAAAGAAAATCAATAACTTCAGCAAGACTTAAATATAAATACAAATGGCAGTACAAATGGCCAATAATGATACTACTACTAATTCTAGGTAAAAGGGCGTATCTAATAATCGCTTTGGCAATTTTGTTAATACGAGCGAGATTATTCATTATAATCATCAAACTTGTTTACCAAACTTGAAAATCGTTTTCTCCAGAAAGCACTTACTGTGCGATGTCCTACCAACTAGAATTTCCAGGATAAATATGTGTATTAACCTTGAGTCATTTACGTAACTATTATCCGCAACATAGGATCAATACTTTTGTTTGCGACTGCCTTGTTTCAAGGTTAGAATGGAAATCTGTTAAATACATAGATATAATATGCATACATATTATGTATTTCGATTTCTGCACCAAACAAAACACCGTTTAAAAGTAAATTTAATATGTATAAGTAGGTAGTTTTCGCTGGTCTTAATTTTACTATGTAAAAAATAACGTTGTTGGTAACTTTTTTGTTCGTAATGTTTATACCAACTGTATATTGTTGACGATGACGGCTTCATTGATGGGATTTAAAGAGTCAGATAAAGTATACAATATGTCACGAATGTCTAAAGAGATTCTGAAATTTAGCCTATCTACGTAGAAGCAAATTAAATAGTGTAATGGCCGCCATGAGGGCGGAATAACTTCTGAAATAAGCAGTTGTTTCCCATAGCACTTTTCACGAATGTACTTGCCTATAAATATTTTGTTATTTTCTTTTTAATACAGTACAGTGAAACTGCTCTTAACGGTCACTTCCAAATACCGGACACTTTTAAAAGTCCCACCATTGTTTTATATTGTGTAATGTACAATATTTCCACTGTATTATTTTACAATTTTTTTATTTTCTTTGGGGAAAAAGTTGCCACTTATTTATTATTCGCTGAACTCGGATGAGTTTATTTACGTCGTGAATGTTACTTTCAATATTTGGTATCTTGCAAAAATTCCGTAAAAAAACCTGTGAAACTATCAAATTTATCTTCAAAGCTAGTAAACATTTAATAATCAATATAAATTAGGTAAGATTATAGTTAGGTAAGGTTAATAAGTTAGAATTGTAAAATGATAAACGATAACCTAATCCAAACCTATATGCAATTTACGTCATCAACAAAAAGTTACTAGATTGTTTATTTATAATTCGGTTTAAAGTTTGGAAAGTGAGATATTCTATAGATGATTTACTTGCGCACATATTAGATGGTATAAAGAAAGACTACAATTTATTAGAACTGTCAAAATACGAGGTACGAGGTGACAGTACTGTGTGAAACGTCATCATCTAGTAACCTTTTAATGATGACGTGGATTGCATATAGATTTGGACGAAGTGTATATATATATATATAATATATAAGGTTAGCTTTCCAACGGCACATCACCCGTTGGAAATGCGAAACGAAATGCGAAATGCTATATTCTGTGGATTTTTTAGCGAAACTACAAAATGTGTCTGGGTTTGCCCCATCTTCCCTAAGTATTTTAAATATACAGTGAAACCTATATTAACAGAACAGTTTCTTATTCCCCAAAGTTAAACATTTGCCTTAGTTAACCCTCCCTTTAGCGGACACCTTCCAACAACGATCAATATTTTCTACCACATAGCTGTCCATTATTGGGAGGTTTCACTATATTTTAGATACATACTTACATTATTCGCGAAATGAACTGTATAGGTATCGTATATATATATAAGTGAATTAAAAAAAAACCGTTTTATAAATTCATATAGAAACTTCATTAAATCGAGCTTTTCATTAACTAATTTACCAATTTAATTTTCTCTGCAAGTTTCGTCGAGTATTTCAAGTAGTTACAAGTATCGGTGGGAAAACTTTTAACTTTAAAAGTGTTATATTAGGTAGGTACTTCGGTACTTCACTTCTCCCCTTCGCCTTTTTAAATTATCTGTTCGCGATACTTTTCAATTTAAATATCCCTAAAATTATAATTTATTAGTTTCTGCGAAAGCAAATTCATTTCTGTTTCAATTTCGTAATAAATCAACTATTGCAAGTTGTTTTTTAATTAATTCAGTCGGTTAATTCGTTCTATTAGCAGTATAGATGCATAAAATAAATTGACGTTTGCCAATTATAATTGAAATATTTCAAGGATGTTTCCATTCATAAATAGACTTCCATGAACTAAATATATTGAACAATAGCTAGGAATTTTAGTTTTTTTTTCACTGAAATAATTGATGTGTGGTTTCATATTATATTTATTTATCTCACAACTATCATCTAACTGTAAGCGATAACTTAATTGTTATATCAGGCGCCTCGAGAACATTTCGTCCACTAAGAAAAAACGATGATTAGCACTACAATTCATTTATTTATTATTACTAAAGTCGATTCACGGTTTTTATTATCTTCCATTTTTACACGAGATTTCTTTTCTACTACAAAATTTTGCGAGATTATATGGGTACGTTGTACAGAGACTGTACGCGAAATTTGCGTAATGATGCGATCAAATTAAATTTTATGGTTCTAGTTATTCGCGAATTTTTGACATTCGCGGAAATCCCAGAAACGTAATCTCCGTGAATGTCAAGGGTCGAATGTTTAAAACAAGTCATTCAATATTCTAAAGTTTCGAGCCACTACCTACAGGAATAATCACATTTAAGATAAACTTCTTCTGCGTACGGTGGGCGCCATAGTAAATGGGGCACCAAACTTTGTACAATGTAAAACTGACTTTAAAGTTAAAGCAACTATCTATGAAATGGCGTACTTTGAATACTTAGAAAAACGTCCGAATTATGCGAATGATTTATTACTCTGTCGTGTAAGTCCGTTTCACACCACAATATTAGTTAAAATCTACTTTAAGACATGTCCCAGTTTCTGCGGCGACCACTGTATTTTAATCAAATTGAGGACGTAAATGACAATTTTAGTAATTACATATCTAGCTATTTAGCTGCAGGAAATTAGAATTTGACATCTATGATAAATTTGTGAATAGGAAATCATATAAGTAGTGACGTAATTGCAAATACAAGTATAATGTTTAGATAATTGTTAGGTAAGTATATAAAAATACAAATTCAATAGTAGATAAATAAATAAAATTGTCTTAAAATACTATACGATTCTCTTTCTTTATTATACATTAATCTACTTTTGTAGAAGATTTTTTTTGTTTGACCGTTGAAAACGTTTGTTATAATTAAACACGTTAAATAATAATTATTTCTTAAAAGAATTATGTCTAATGTATACAGGATCGTTAAGTGAGGAGTCACAGGTGATTGATGACATGACGAATGGCCGCAGTAACTCGTACACGAATTCCGTGTATAACAAATATTTTTTGTATGTTTGATGTTTTTCATCCATTACAAATACTTACGTTGATTTTATTTTTTTACTTGTAATTTTGCAATCAGCTGCATTAAAAAAATATATACAATGCAGGTGTTAACGAAATGCAGATTATGTACACCTGCTGCTTTGCACTAACGTCGGTACCTACATATAGATACATAAATCTACTATGTATTATTATTTGCATCAGTATCATAAGAAATGTCATGTGTTAGTACTCATAATAATATTCGATATTCTAGTATACAGTACGTCTAATAATTTGCTGATTTTGCTTTGTTTTAAATAAAAAATATTAGATTCATTTGTTTATGAGCAACTAAACATCAACAATATTATATTGTACCTACTTGGATTTTTGAAGTTTTTCTACATCAGTTCTGTTTTATGATAAAACATCAAACCATCAAACGTTCTTCCTTAAACATCGTTTTTGAGATTGTGAATAAACAATAATTTAAGACATAATAATTTAATAATAAATGCATTATGAAATAATATTTTAACACTTTATCTAACTGTTAACAGGCCACAACAGGCTAATGTGGCCATATAGTTACCATCAAAATTTTAATTGACACAAAGACGCTTGTCATTAGTTATTTATTATTTGAATTCTCGTACAGTAGAATAAAGTAAGTAATGACGCCCTCTCACTGAATTATTTTGTTGCAGGATGTCAATGCAGATCACGCATCATCAAGGGTAACCAGTCGTCAATGCAGTTTTGAAAGGTAAGTAATCATCTTCTCTACTTAAAAACGATTTTGCGCTGTATAACCTCGGATTATTTTTGGTCTGGTCATGTGAGCACTTTTGAGACAGATCTTTGCTTCAAAATCAAGAAGCCTCAGTGAAAGTGGCACCTTTCGAGAAGGTACCTATTGTTAATTTCCGAAGTTGCCTACCGCATGGCCCTAAAAAATTTAATTGTTCAATCTTTTGCTCATTTTTCTAACTGTAAAACGGAGTATTGTGTTGTATTAAACGCCGCCCTAAAACATAAAACACTTGGTAACATTATCAGCAAAATCTCTGTCGATTGATTATTAGAAGATTATATAATCCACAAACCGCATTGTTTGACTATTATTATTACGGTGATTATGACAATATATTAACGCCGTTTATTAATTCGATAGTAAAAAATTAAACATCGCGGTGACGTAACCCTGTTTACACTACTTTAAATATTCAGTTCATAATTTGTTTGTTGTATCGTGTGCGTCCGCGAAATGTTCGCGACCAGGAACATTAATTTTCAACTTGACTGTACATAAAAATAACAAAATTAAATAAACCTTTAACGTCCTGTTAACATGTTATCACCATGGAAACGTATATGAAAATCTCGATCGTGATTGGTTGTTAGATCTTCAACGGGCGTTTAAAAGTAACATATTTGTTACAGAATAAATCCCAATGTCGATATGCAGTTAATATTTAACATTAATCGTTCCATCCATGAATCTCTGTACCTACTTTTTCCAATTATACATACGACAGCACACGGAAATCCCCGGTCAGTTTTAAAACCAATAACACACTTATCGCGATTTGAATACTCGCATTATAACTGTAAATATAATTTTATGGAGGTTCTTTGTTAGCAGGTACAAGAATTTTAATTGCACGTTAAAACTGAACGTATATACTGTACCCTAAGTACAGTCCTGCTTAAAACGGTAATAGAGTCGAATAGAAATTGCGAAAAATAATGAAATTATACTGTACGATTATTTGCAGGTACTTCCTTTCACCTTTTAATGATTCAAAAATATGAGAAAGTACGTGAAAGTTTTTCTTCATTGTTCGTTTCGAGTTGCATTATTATTTTCAGAATTTTTTCCATAGTTTAATTACAAAATGCTTTACGTCGTCGTTTTCTATTTAATTAACGTCGTTCTTTAACCCGAATCGATTTAAAAAATAAATCGACAACCGAGAAGCCAAAATTTACATAAGAATCCTTATAACGAAATATGGGAATCCATCTTCATCGGAATTTGGAGGAAACAAGTAAAACTAGTTTTGCTATTATAGAAGAGAATCTGAATTGGCAAACAAGCGAATATATTCATACAGATCTTGCTCGCGCGACTCGCGCGACTCGCGCAATTATAGATTTTTATTGTTGTTCATAGGTCATAAACAACTAGGTATAGGTTACCGGCAACGGCCGCCGAATTTTCGCTTTCTCAAAATGCACAATCTCCGAATGCCCCCCGAACCGTCAAGAATTAAATTAAGACACGCCGAAGTTTCGCTCTGTTAATTTTTCCATCAATTATAACCCCCTTTGGTTTTTTAGAAGGTTGTTTTGCCAAGTATTAAAACATATTAATTTCTCGCATCTTTTATTTGTTTTTATACAACTTACGTTGAATTACCAGTTACCTAATTAGAAATCAACAAACGTTATTTTCAAGTTCTGCAAGAAAGGTAAATTTGCTCATTAAACCTACTGAAAGTGCTAATTTGTAACATTTGTGAGAAGTCGAATTTAGCCAATTTTTGTTGTTAAAGAAATTTAACATTAAACACATAACTATTGTACAAATGTCTACTATGTAAAATATTATACTTAGGAATGCGTAGTTGTTTGATAAAAAAATTTCATTAAATTACATTACATTATTATTACATTTTTGTTATAAATTCTAAACATATTTCTGTTGTTTTTAATAACCATTTTTCATCTAAAAATAATGATTAAACATTAACCCCTACGAATTAAAAGACAAATAAATATAACTGTAAAACTTATCATTAATCCTATATTTTGACATGAACATGATCAGCGTTTAAAATATTTCGCCAAAAACTGCGACTCTTTGGTATATTACCTATACCTACAACCTTCAATTCAATCACGTATTTGAGAAACCCCATGTATCCATATTTTGAATGTTTGGCTTTTTTACACAAAAAATGGCTCTCTTACCTATAGTTTTATATGTTATAGGTATAAAAAAATCAGACATGTCCACCGACTGGTTTGCTAACAGCATTTTTTCGAATTTTTTGTATATTTGAGAAATCTCACATATATACAGGGTGAGTTACGGTAACAACATCCCCCCCCCCCCTATTAATTGAATATTCATTTTAGAAAAATATTTTCTTAACAAAAGATGTTCAGAATGATATTTTGTATATTATTGTATATCTATTTTACTTCAGGGCCAAATGAGATTTAAGCGGTAATATGCAACTTTTTATTTTTAAATGAGACTCTGCATATATTTTGCATTTTTTTTGTAGAACTATCTTTTTTCTATATGTTGCTATAAAAATATTGTAGGGTTAGATAACAAAATTACACTGTTAAGCACGATTAAAATTGAAAAATGTCTTATTTAGCAATATCATCGAAAAATGTCATATATGTTATGTACAAATCTTTTTTATTGGCGTTTCTGGTACTGAAGGTATCTCGTTTCACGAAACCTTAAAGTATTCCGACTAGCTTCTCTACTTGGTACAGCCTTCTATAAAGAAATTTTTCTATATATATACAAACGTTTCATTCCCTTAATAATACAATTTTATTCACCAATTAATAAAATCATGTTTACCGAGTCATTTTTCGATAAACGAATGTTGTTAGCCATTGTAAATGCACTATTATTTCAATTTTCACACATAAACAAAATGTGAAAGCTACGTATAGAAACGTATTAACGATTATTTTGTTTCATGGCTGCTAATTGATATAGGGAAATAGGACATTTTTCAATTTTAATCGTGTTTAAAAGAGAAATTTTGTCATCTAACCCCACAATATTTTTATAACACCGTATAGAGAAAAGATATTTTTTCCAAAAAAAAACGTAAAAAATATACAGGGTATCATTTAAAAATTAAAAGTTGCATATTAATATACAATAATATACAAAATATTATTCTAAACGGCTTTTTTTAAGAAAATATTTAACGAACTAATGATGGGACGCTAACTATCTTAACTCGCCCTATATAATAAAATTTCAAAAATTTACCTATTCGGGGCAAAGACGAAATTTTCTTAGCCATAGTTCTAACACACCACAGTCGCTATTTTGCATAAAACAACGTTTTTACATAAAGCAATTTTTCGTGTTCTTCTCGAAATTAACAATAAGATAGTTGGACACGTGGAGTTTCTCAAATACGTGATTCAATTAAAATGCCAATCGTTTTGTGATTGGTTTACATCGTAATCGTTGTAAGCTGGTGTGTACACGCGACCTTATATTATTGTTAATAACGGCAGTATTCAGCAAGAGTAATTTGAACGTTATCGAATTAAATATATATATATAGGTAGCTGACTACAAATTTGAAGATGAAAATGCCTGGACAGTAAATATGTAATTAAAATTTTAATTTGCTAATAATCACGAAAATCGTAATCGTTTTTTTCTTGTCGAACGTCGCTTGACCTTCTCTCCGATTACTTACTGATGTTGAATAACTACTACTCGGTCAGTGTTTGATGAATAACTGATAAATCGATGAATTTCCGTGAACGTAGTAAAAATGAACAGTGTACCGTATCGACTAGTTCTTATGTGATTAAAAAAAAACGATTTCGATAACCCTAAAACAAAATTTATAACCTCACTTACAATTAGGTTGGTAGATTTACTTATAATAAATATTATGTTCAGGATAGTTTATGTCACGACAGACTTGTCGCTAACAGTAATAGATTAAAGGGCAACGAAATTAATCACACAAAATAATACATATTACAATTTAAATATTTACTAGGTTTTGAAAAACCTTAAGGGCCAGTTGCACAAGAACCGATCACCGCCGAAACTCGATCGATTGCCACGTGAAATAAATTGCTTACAATTAAACAATATAGCTTCTATGGTGATTGACTGACAATCGGCTGATGAGTCGAGCAAAAAAATTTTAAGAAAATTTAATGGATATATTCGTTACGTTTATAAATAAAAATGATGACAAATCGAGTGTTTGATCATATTTTTTTTTCGTTCGACATATTTATAAAAGAACGAAAAATTAAACAAACGACAAAATAATATTTATAATTTGTAACAAATTATCTAAATTGTTGTTCGAAGTAATCTCGGTTATTATTACAAGCACATTTGACGACCTCTCTTAATAGAAGCGTCATTTCCTAGTAGAATATTGAATGCCGTTTAAATTTTTTATTGTAAGCCGATAGCGTTTTTAAATTACTTATAGCTATCGTTTTTTTTCCAATGAAAATGGCCACCTATAGCCGATGGGTTATATTTCGCCTATGGGTTTATTTTTATTTTGGTGGCTTCTCCTGCAACTACCAATTAACTGATGTTTAGGAATTGGAAACGTTGTCGATGGTAGTTAACAAGACTAATTGATTACATTAAATTTCAAAAAATTATAAAAAACTGATAGTATGTATAAGTAGAGGTGCCTATATGGTTTGTTTTTTTTTGTACAAAACTAATTTAAAAAAGAACATTTAAACAGACTAATGAGGTGACTAATGGATCTTCCTTTTTCGGTCACTTGAATGCTAGCAGTTTATAAAGGGTGTTACAACAAGACGGATCGACGTTAAACGTTAATTAAAAATCAGTGGTGTACAAAATTGAAGATTTCTTTAATGAAACATGTTATTTGATCCATTACAATTAAGTGTGAAAGATAATGTCCGCCACGGCTTCGGTGGCACACGTTGATCCGCTTATCGAATTTTTTTATAACATCTCGGCATAATTGCTCCTCAATCTCATCAATGTGCCGTGAAATCTCGTCTTTGAGTTGCTGGATGGTGGTTGGCTTGTTGGCATAGACTTTACTCTTCAGATGGCCCCAAAGAAAGAAGTCTAACGGTGTCAAATCGCAAGATCTCGGTGGCCAATTGACTTCGCCGTATCAGGAGATTATGCGCCTGGGAAACTTCTCATGCAGTAGAGCCATTGTGGCGTGGGCTGTGTGGCATGTGGCGCCATCTTGTTGAATCAACCAATATTGGCCACACGTCGTTGTTTAACATTGCGCGGTAGCGCTCGCCGTTCACTGTGACTGAATTCCCAGCATAATTTTCAAAGAAAAATGGTCCAATGATTCATCCAGCACAAAAAGCACACCACACGGTAACTTTTTGTGGATGCATTGGCGTTTCGACAATTGCCCTCGGATTTTCATCAGCCCATATTTTACAATTCTGCTCGTTGACGTAGTCATCGAGATGGAAATGGGCTTCGTCGCTGAAGAAGATTTTGGTGGAAAATTCGTTATTCACTTGTCTTTGTTCGTGTATCCGATCGACAAATGTACGGCGTCCATCGTTTTAAGTTCTTGCGTTAATTGAATTTTGTACGCGTGCAACGACAGATATTTCGTCAATATCCGATGCAAAGTGGCCGTGGACAAGTGCAATTCCTGTGCTCGATGTCGAATAGAGGTGTTTGGGCTCTCGGCCACATTCTCCCTCACGGCAGCAATGTTTTCGGGCGAGCGTCCTGCACGAGCACGTACTGGCTTCTTAACATCTGCCACAGGCCCAGTTTCTTGGAATTTCTTCACAATTTTGCCAATAGCACTCTCGGTCGGTCGATTAAGCGGGCCGAAAAAATCACGAAGAGCGCGAAATGCACTTTTGTTCGAACGTCCATTTTCGTAATAGGCTTCAATAACTTTAACACGTTCTTCGATGCTCAACTTTTCCACGATTCAATTTGTAAACGACTGAAGATGTCAAATCAAAAAACTAACCTCAAAAAACAATTGACGTTTAAGCTTCATTCACATTTAACATCTGTCCAAACTATTGTAACGCCCTTTACATACCTACAAATTTTCTTTGAAAATTTAATATCGAGTACATCGGACGTTAATCGTGCAATTTACGATTTGGGCGGTTGTTCTTGCATTATCGACTAATTAATTTTTAGAACAACTTTCGTCAGATCTAACTTACGTTAGTGAGAAAAAAGCCGAAGAAACCGCGTACTATTTTTGATCGCCGTAATTTTTTTTAATCGACGCGGCGCGGTGTGTGTTAATAAAAATCGTTAAAATGTAAATCCGGTATGAGCAATTGCGATTATCGCTAAATTACTCACACATTGGCATTTCAAGTAACATCCTGATATGATGTCATCTTGATACTTTAATCCTAGTACCTCTACTATCATCTACGAAACACCCTTACTATCTCCGACACGAATCGCGACTCGCTTACATCCTTATAAGCTAACAGGATATACGAAATGCGCGGCATAAAATTAATTTAAATAGAACTCGGCATGAATAATGTAATTGCAAACATCGTAAGTAATTTGTTTAATTGTGACGATACCACATCCACGTTTTATACGTAAAAATACTGATTATTAAGTATAAAAACTAAATGAATCCTTAGCCGTTTCGAGTTGTTTTTTAAAAATTTTTTAACCAAAATGCGTTAGGTCAGTTGAAACGCGGCACAATCCGACGGTATAACCTATAGCGTTATAAGGTAGGTAAGGTAATTAGGTACGGGAAAAAATTAATGCTTAGAAACGGCGATCGTTTCGATCCTTTACAACGAAGATAAAAATAAATTGCATAACTAACGTCTACCTACCTACCTGAATTAATGATAGGGTAACTTTTACTTTCAGAGAATCCGTGAAATTAAAAAAAATAAAAATGTAATATCTACTTATTTGAATCGTTCGTTGCAACACGAACACGTCTAATTCTAACGGAAACCTTTTTCTGATGGTATGTATGAAAACGATGCAGAGACAGTGTTACGTTTCAACTAAAGTGCACAAGTACACAATTGCGTAACGTTATATTAGGGTATATATTTATATTATATATATATATATATTATATATATATATATATATATTATATAAATTATATTTGTTATATTTGTGAATCGGGGCCGTTTTCGTTATAAAAACCTTGTAACGCTCGAGAGAAATTAAGTTTTCGAATTAATCGAATCAACATCGTTCCCAATGATAATTAAAACCATTTAAAAGTTAACAGTTTGCTTCTGCGACGAAGTCCTACATAATTCAAAGTGCATACTACGGTAGGTACTACCGTACCTACTAAGGTACTACATACGGTACTACTAAGTGCATACGTAAGGTACTACTTGTAGGTATAACACATGCAAAATAAGCATTCCATCGTGACCGTTATAAAACTGAAATAGTCCAGTTTATTAACATTCATTGAAGCAACAATAGTTACATAGGCACCATTACCTACTTCGTTATTACGTAAATAGTGTACCCTATACCTTGTTATACTTGAAACGGCTCCCACTTTAAATTTCAAAATAATAAATAAAATAAAAATAAGTGATCGATTTCGTTTTGGAAACGGCCGATTAAGCAGATCCATTTTAATTTTGCAAATACATACATACATAGATAATGAGTGTTAAGCGCACAGTTTTTAAAATTATGACTACAAGCAACCCTCGTATAACGCGGTTTATAAATTGTGACTACTCATGTATCGCACGGTTGCAGTTACAAATTGTATCGTTTATAATAGATAAATTAGAACGCGCGAGTACATATACATAGTACCTACATATTTTTCTTTGCAGTGCCAAAAGTGATAACGATTAAAATATCCAATTATTCCTTAATTTTGAAATTTATGTACAATTCCTCATTTTTATAGTTTTATGTTGTGTTGGGTATTTTTAAATAAATTACGTTCTTTTAATTACTAGAATTCTTGAATAAATAAACGTTTTTTTGTCGAACGTCATTGTTATTTATGTAACTAATTAAAAAAGTGCTAAACCCAACGATTTTGTACGAAACTTGAATTTCGCAAAACGTGCAATATTTCCAAAAACTAATCTTGGCGCAAAGCCGTAACGAGGGCGTGGCGAAAGAGACGTCTGCCACGGGCACAACTAGGTTTGGGGCGCAAAACGTAAACGCTAAAAATAAACAAAAACGTAGATACAAAAATCGATATTTTATATTGTATTTTAAAATTTTTGTCATTTTGGTTTCGGGGGACGTAAATTACGACACTTGTCACGGGCGCTTCATATCCTCGTTGCCTTGGCGTTAACCGAGATCGTTTTTAATTTAAAGAGGATCTACGGAAACAAAAAAAAATAAGAAAACTGGAAACGAAATACTCCTCCGCATGGAATTTACCTATGGGGGAAAATAAGTACCTATAATAAAAGTGTCCTATAAAAATTATTTTAAAAATTCAATCACATTTTTCAGTTCCACAAAAAAAAACAATCTTTTGCATATTTACTATAAAAAAGAAAATTAATGAAAGTATACGTATTAATACCTTAGTAGGCGTCGAATAAAAACAACCAACGGTTCTATGGTTAATGTAATAGTTAACATATTTTGGATTGTTCGTTTCACTGACTGCGACGAGTTTTCTATTAACTTAGAAAATATTTGATTTAACCTATATAGGCAGCTGTTATTTATCATCTGCGAGCGATTAGCTTTTAATCAATCATTACCAACCAAATTATTTTTAAAATACAAGCGTTCGCAAAAATGCAGTTCGTTATGGTTTTGGCTGGGAAAATAAATATCTACTAACTCGCACATGGAATTATCGCCGGACGTCGAGACAGTTTGCCGTTATAGGGCGTTAAATAGGCGACTGTTTGATATAATATGCATATTCAACTTGACATAAAAACAGATGATTCGATTGGGATGAAACATTCCAGATTTACTTATGAATAAATGATCCATAACCTCAAAAAATTTCACTTGGCAAAAATGGAACTTATTGGCCATGGACACTTGTCACTCGTACCGTAGACCGGTTGCCTCCAATTTTTTTGAGGTTATGACCAATTTACTCATAAGCAAATCTGGAAAATTTCATCCCAACCGTTTCAATAATCTATACTGTTTTTATATCAAGTCTGAATATGCAGATATTCATTCATATACAGTCGCCTATAAACGCCCTATAAGTGTCGCGATGTCTGGCGATAATTCTATGTGTGAGTTAGCCAGTACATATGGGCCTTTCAAATGCGTGGTATGCGAATTCAAAACTTGTTTTCGCAATCTGAACGCTTCCTTGTTAAGTATAGGTAATACCTTGACAATAACTTTTGATGTAAGTAGGTATCTACCTACCTATATTAAATAAAAACGAATATCTATTGTTTTAAAACACCGCAACATGCGTCCCTTTCTGTTTATTAAATTTCACTGCGTTTTTGCCGTCTTAAAATTTAAAAACGGTCCGCGCTATCAATACTTACGGTCATTCAAACCATTTCGGACGATTCGGGTTCCGAGAATTCGATCAATGTAGTTTAACGATATTTTATATGCTTCTAGTGCAACACGAGGAATTGCTACTGTTTAATTTACGTAGGTACGAAAGTTGAACGCAAAAAAAGTATCCGAGGTTCGCTCAATATTTAATTTGTACTGGTCCATTTTATTACCTACGTTGGGGAAATTACAAAAAACTACGAATTTTCAATTTTAGCGAGTTTATTATTACGACAAAAAATGTTAGGTAGGCATCTACTTCTGTGAATGATGAGCATCTTGAAACAATTGTAAATTTTTTAAACGAACAACGAAGTGAGCTATGTATGTAGGTATTATAGAAATGAATACAGAAACAGAAAATAGGTATTTTATGCAATACAATCAAGAGTGTCGGAGTATTTTTATTTTGGCAAAGTAACTTGATAAAATGCAAAAAAATACCTATGCCTACCTACAGCAAAATTGCAAGGAAAACTAATTTCCGTTGAAAAATTTTAGCCATCTCTTCAGACTTGAAAAATATCTTGAAAAAACTTAAATAAATCAATTTCTTTCGCGTCAATTAGATAACAGTTTAAATTAGATTAAATTGATTTTTAATAGATATTTTTGCGTGGAATTAATTAAATATGTAGGTATAGTTATTAGAAAATGTTATGGCTAACTGGATTTTTGAGATGTATTACACAAATTTGCATTTTGTTTTTTAAATGGCGATCATAGTTGGACGTGCGCTTATTAAAAGTTTATTTTTTACCGAATTAAGTTATATAGCTACGCGTCGAGACACAAAATGTGCTGCCCTGTAAAATTTACTTTTTGTGGGTTACGCCCTTTTAGAAAAACTACGCCGATATTAACGAAGCGAACAGGTTCGAGGAAAATGATTTTGAAATCGTGTTAGAGGAAATAAACCGTGTAAAAAAAAAGAGAGGCGGTTTTTTCGGGACCGTGTTATTTCAAAACCTTGCAAAAAAAGTGTTGGGTGTGCGAGATAATTCATTTTAAATCGTCAAATAATACGGTAAATAGTAGATACGTCTAATGTATTAATCCTGTTTCAGAAGTTATTATTATTTATTATTTATCAATTTATTTTGATCCCGTTTGATTCGGATAAACGAGGTTTTACAGTATCCACCGTGTACCCCCCGGTACCGTAAACGTGCTTAAATTAATGCATTGAAACAATTGAAGACCGCTCGAAACGCTATATGCACTGTTTTAAAGCTTTTAAAATAAAATTAATAATTAAGTATCTATAATTTAGATTTCATTAATCTTACTTTGTGTTCCTTATAATAATTTATTATAAGAGTGGTGTAGTAATTTAGATACGGTTAAACTGAAAATTTCGACAATTATTAATTTATTTTCGAAGCCTACTTGTGTATTTCACCTATAGGTACTTTTACTTATATTATCAGCTATGTTAATTTTTTTCTTGAATTTTAACAAAAATAGATAAGTTCCGTACATATAAAACATTATATCGGCGAATAAAGAATAAATAAACTTTCTCCGCGATTATTTGATAATACACGTATTCTTATTGCATTTTCAGTTGAATAATGATATTACATTACACACATTGCATTATATTCATTATTACACACTGTGGAATAATGAAATTTATCAATCGCCGGTTAATACGTCACTTAAATGTTCAATCGCAATCCTCAAACCTACATAATTTGAGTGTGTGATGAAATACATATAGCGTCCGATACAAAAGTCAAAATAAATTATCAATGAATGAAGTTTACGAATGAATTCTTAGTTTTCCTGTATTTTTAATAGTCGTGGAGAAAGCATAGTCTTCTACTCGCGTATAATGGTTATTATGCGTTCGTTGAAGAATATACTCTATTCTAATATTGCGAAATGTATTAAAAATAATTATATACAGTGTTTTTGAAATATCTGGCCAAAAAAAAAGGGAGGAGCTCAATATAAGCATTTTTCTGTCAAAGAATGTAAATCCGGAAACGCGTTTAAGCAAGATTTGGAAAATACCATGAAAGATGGGAATAAAATCAAATGCATCAAACCTGAGTCTTGGATGCTCAAAACAGCGATCGCCGACACTTACACAAGCTCCACAGCGAACACGAAATTGAGCGATATTTCCTTAAAGTCTGAGGAGATTTCTTAACGGCAATAGTCCTTGAAGTTCTGTCCAATTTTTCGAATATAACCGATCTTGTTTATTTTATAGGCAATACAAATTTATTCAAACGATCAGATAGAAAATGGCGACCCTGTATATAAATTCGTAGAAGTGTACCGACACTCGAGTCGATTTCGGTTTTTGTGGAAATTTTATTGGTAGGTATCTGTATTTACCTGCCGGTAGATATTATTTATAAAAAAAAACAACATAAATTGAAAAACAAACTGCAGCGATCAGAAACTAACAAAAAAATATCGAATTATAAAAATAATATAGATAAAAAAGATGAAAGTATCCATTAGATAAAAAAAAAGTGTAACGAAAATACTTATTTTTCCACAAAAATAATTGGAGTTTACAAATAAGTGGTAGGTATAAAAGAATTTGCTAATCCAACTTATCCGACGTGCCCCACTAGAATTAACACGTATCGAATGTTTCTATACGTAGCAATTTTACGATTGAAAATAGCAACGAAAACCGTCAACGCTTGCTTATAAGATAAAAATACGTTTTAATAATTTCGAAATATATTTTTTTAAAGTAGTAGAAGTTCAAAGTCGCCCTTCGTAGCTTGGTTGTTATAAAACAAAAAAAAATTAGTAAAGAGACCGGCGCTTCAACTATATTTACAAAAAAATTGTTTACACAACTCTCGATATTTACTACACGTTTATTCACAAACGTAAATAAGATAAAATGGTATGTGGCGGCGATAATGTTTTTCGAGATAGTACAGTTTCTCAACCGCTAAAAGTTGTTTTAACGGTTTACGCATTATCTAACTTGCAGGAAGTAAAATTTGCAGTAGGCCTCGATGCGTGACAGACCTTGTTGCTATGGAAAGTTTGGGAGTGCCAGGGCCGAAATACTGGTCTCTCATTGGCTCGACCAAACTCCAAATATCTTACAATGAACTAACGTGGATCCCAACGCTTCGTGTGGGCAATCTAAAATGCTGCGACCGAAGCTAGGATTCAAAGGAGTCGACTTTTTAAATACACGAAGAAGTTCATAATACCTGCAACTTTTACATTATATACACATTAGCATCATTTGAAATTTACTAGAACGACCCCTTTCTTTGTGAACAATAATTCTATGGCGAACCCAAACAGACGCCTCCACAAAGAACACGTCCCTCCCCTTAACGACCAAGGTCAACAGGGGGCCGTTAGGGACGAGGGTGACGGATCGACCAACCCCGAAACAGCAGGGAGACGCCATTTCTAACACAATTGCCTTCTATGTACGAACAACGAAATGGAAAACCGTTAAACCGCAATTTTCGAAAAAATCAATAAGTTTTTCTGTAGCACTTCAAACGGATTAATAGGAGAGAGAAAAAGACTGACTAATTTAAATAAAGTAAGCCTACTTCCTCTCCCCTGTTCACCCATCGCATTCTCCATGACCGTTTCGACAACAATTAAATAACGGGTTAATTCCCGTGCGAAATCGTACAGGGAAGTTGGAAAAAGACCCCCGATTAAAAAGTGACCTTTTTTTGATAAATTGCGCAGTTCGCGTCAACGGGCGCGGATTCTCGAACGCCAGAATCAAAACTAAATTTATCTATGGCAAGCACTACTTGGTGTCTGACGTCATCTAGAAAAAAAAAACCAATCATCATCACAGCACAAACGTCATCGCTTATAGAATTCTCATTTTGCGTTAACTCGTTCAAAAAAAAAACCAATATGGAAATTAAAAAAAAAAGTGTATATATAGATGAACCATATATGAATCGGTACACTATATATATTAAAAAAAAAAAAAACCAAAAAATATTTCTGCCGATCTGTTGTGAACAAGATGGCCGTCTCGTTTGCAATGCGGAAGTTGCGAAAGTGGGTCGTAATAAGGGTCCTTAAATTCCGAATTTCTATAATTTTTAATAAACGGTTCGATTTCTATCCGGTTTATGTTGAAACAACTTCGAAATCGCGTACATCACTAACTGGCACAACAATTTCGAAATCACAAAGAACACGTAAACTGGATCTCAACACACTCACTTTGCCAATATCTGAAGGAATAAGAAGCCAGAGTTTTCACGAACTCCCTGCAGGTCTTCCAGAGTGGGGAATTCCACGCAAGCTCGTATTGGTCGAATTTATCCTCCCCCCACTCTTTGCAAAAGAGCGGCGTCCGTGGGTTAGACTGTGACAAACTGCGCACTAAATTAAGTTCCTATCTCCGTGAGGAAACCCGTAGTTTGTTATATTACGGAGCAGAGCGAAAGGGACAATTTTGCCGTCTTCGTTTCTCCGTGACACGTGGCAGTTCGATGACCTCGCTACACGTGTCAAGCCAAGTTACATTGTTGCGCAATGCAATTCTTCTGGAATGCGGTCGCAATTTTATACCGTACACTAATTTCATATCTCGCACAACAAAAGTGTTTTTTTTAAAACTACACAATATATCGCGAACACAATCGCGCGTATTTATTCGTATTTAATTGAAAATGAAAATCGTTCGCGGAAATACTCGAAAAAACGCCGCAAACGGCGCGTCGAACGCTGAAACGAATCGAACAAACGACTCTCGCACTTTTCGTTATGAATCCGACGGTATAAAATCATTTTAAATCGACACATAACTTCCCATCCGACTAAAGCGACTAAAGTGGAACAAAGACATTACTTTGTACTACGTTCGCTTTCAAGTATTGATTATGTTTTCTCGGTTGTCCTCGTATTTTTCCGGTGGTATAAATTGGGTCACCAAGCGCATCCACGTGCCGATATCGGCCTTGGCTTCTATGCAGTGAACTGATAAAACGGTTCGGAAAAACTATAACACCCCAATTTACCTTTGCGCGAAACAAAAACATGCGGATACCGTACGGTTTTAAACCGATTAAACCGAAACGCGTACGCTTAAACACTTGAAAGTTAAAGTAGACGACGTACAAGCCTATAGCTGACATGCGCCGATGAGCGAAGAAGTATTCGCCAAATTTTACGCACCTATTCTATTCGTTTGTCAATTGTTTTAGGACCGCAGAGATCCGCGGATGTCCGTATCTGGGACATTTTCTTTGTGGCTCCTTCGCATTTCCTTGACCTCTTTTCCCCCTTTAATTTAATCTACCGGACAAAGAAACGTATTCGTCGAATTTTGTTTTGTCATAACGGCACGGACCGTGCCTCGACGGAAAACTGTCGAGGAGAATTTTCTATTTCGAACGACCGATTTTTACCCTATATAGCTCGAGTCGGGGTAGATTTGTCCGTTTACGGCCTCTTACCGCCTCGTAGTCCTCGACCTGTTATTTTATGCCATAATGGTAAAATCATTAAAATAACAATTAAAATGAAAATCGTTAGGTTTCATTAAAATCGCATAAGTTTTTTGTTTTAATTGTTTATTATGGTTTTACTATTATTTGAATAAAATGGCTGCCGGGAACGTAATCTGCTCAGTAGACACAAAAACTCTTTAGTGGAAACCCAAACCCCTTAAGGCCTTGCTTATTAATATTCAACAATCATTAGCAAAAACAATTATGAGAGGACTTTATTTTTGTCCTGGTGTCTATCAGGGTTTTTCACACTTGATTTTCAAGAAAAATTACCGATTTTATGACCTTAAGGGACCCGCCCTTTAAAATGTTTTGTTGGACACATAATTTCTGTTAACGTTTCTGTGATAACGTTAGATATAGACTGTAAGATTAAATGTAATAAGATCTAATTTTCCTATATATAACGTTATCGTTATTTTTAACATTCAGTTCTATGCCGTATCATGTCTGTTATTTTAATAGTCCTGTCAAGGCGTTATTACCTTGGAAGCGTACGAAACTCTCGATAGTGATTGGTTGTTAGAATCAAGGTAATACAGAACCGTTAAAAATAACAGATTATGTGCCGATTATGTGATACATACTCAAGCTGAACGAATATCTGTGTAATACTTATGTGCGGAATTGTATTGTATATAAAAATTCGTCAGCTTATTTGGTTAATAGGTGTCGATTTAGAAAATTTTATTATCAATAGATAAATGCTGCTGGCAGATGTGATAAGTTTAAGAAATAGATATATAATATTGATATATGTGTGATGTATGCACGTAAGCGATATTTTTCTCTCTTTTTTTTTTATTCTGATGGGCGGGAGTGAAAAAAGGAAAATCGTGAAAATTTGTGTTTGTTTTTTTCTGTACTGTTCTGTCCTGTCCTGTTTAATAAATAAATAAATATGTGTGTCAGTTACGTAATTTTCAAATTTTGAAATTCGCTTAATAAAATAACTAGATAAGTAGGTACCTACCTACAATTGGATTTGGCAATTTGGCAGATTTTGATCGTCGGAAACGGACAGAATTCAGATCGAGATAAAGTTGCAAAACGTAGAATGAATTCTTCTTCATTTTTAAGTTCGTTCTGACAATCATGAGTATTTTTTGTATAATTATACTTTTTCCTTTTTGTCTCTCTACCAGGCTGTTGTGTTTTCCGTTTCATCTGTTATTTTCTATCGCATTATTTTCTATTTGTTATCACTTTTTTTTATTCGGCAATTTACATGACTTTAATCACCCTGGTCGGTCTTCCCATCTCATGTTAGGCCTCCTTTTTCGACCTGTTCTCAGATGGTTGTCACTTTGCGAATTATTATTATTTTTATTATGGTGTTATTTTCTCTTCTCTTATACCATGAGTGTATAGTACATATTCGGATTTGTACCATTATCTATAGAGTGCATTTTGTACAAAAACAGGTAGATACCTATCTGTAGATAATGTTAGTGTGAAGTAATCGTTTATAATTTTTGTCCTTCGTTTTTCCAAAGATTATTTTATTTTATTATGATCTATTTTTACGTAGGTGCCTAAATTACAAACATTTCATCACGGTCTAATTATTATACCTACATCTACAGGAAGAAATTGAAACGCAAAATGTAAATTTTCTCATTTTTTTCACCATTTCATGGAGCATATCCCAATATGTAATTGTATAGGCAGCGAGCATTCCGGTTAAAAATATATGCACTTTTGCTAAAAATATATGTTTCAGTCGACGTCATTTTATTAAACATTTTAATAATCACAGATCTAAAATGTTTTCGTTTAAAATTCATTTGAAAAAATCTTTGCTTAACGCTACAAAGCAATTAGTATTTCTTTTAAGAAAAACTACTCAAAATTATCTACTGTTTAAACATATTCGGTATACAATAATTATTTTGATCGCATTAAGCGTGATATGTATTTCTTTATTAATTAAACAACTACTATCTTGCAATAAAATCTATATTATAATGGAAAATAATTTTGCTCAAGTTAATCGAACGTTCTATGGAAGTATAACTAAACGGTGATTTCACCTTTGTCCACACCGTCTACGTGACCTTTTTAACACGATCAGTGTTATAAGAATTAGAACATATAGATAAGTTAACTGTAATAATAGATCACAATTTTGAACTTTAATTTGTAAGCCATTTAGTTTGAAGTAAAATCTATCGCGATTCATTCTAAAATAAGGATAATTTACTGCATGGCGTTTTTTTCCGATTTTTATATAGGGGCCGATTGTAATAAACAATGACGGTCATATTAAATGGCTTTTACTGTAATGTACTTAAATTTTAAGAATTTCTCGGCATTTTAGTCGTATAGTATAGTGAATTTTCAAAAACGTTGCGTTCTAGGTCACTTACGAATACAAAATGTAACTGTCAAAATGTTATGTCACATCAATTTACAAATTTAAAAATCCGTCTCTGCGTAGGTATATCTGCTATTATCCGTTAAGCAAGCATGTGACAGAATATTTAGGAAGCACTAACATAATGTTATGTGAAACTAATTACGTTGGAAATTGGGTCATAATAGCGTCTTGTTGACATTTACGTCCTAACGTCTGTTAGTACGTTGAAATTATTTTTTAAATAATTTTTAATAGATAAAAGTCGAAAACGTCGTTAACTGCTGTAGGTAAATAATAACGTGATTTTTAACTGTCCAGTTTGTTTGTTCTACATTTTGCACATTTTTATTTTTTACACGCAAAACCAACTATTAATTGCTTAATCAAATTTTGTCGGTTAAGTAGGTATACGTGAATGAGTTTAAAATAGATACTATTAAAGTAATTTAAATTACATAATCGACCTGAATTACTTTAGTTTAAGGTGGGAGAATGAGTTAAACAGAAAAATCATGTTTGCGATTAGGTTGGTTTATCTTAAAAAACGAAAATGTTTTCTTTCCACCTCTTATATAAAGCCGTTTGCATTTAATCAAAAAAATATGCAACGACAAAATCTTCGATTTCCCTATAGATTTTTTAGAAATTCTGCCGAAAAATATAGGCGCGTCTTCAAAAAAAAAAACGACGGGACGGCCAAACTAAATATTTCAGCTCGAAGGGAAAATATTTAACTACCTCTGCTCTTATGACCTATTTTAGCTACCTAAATATATAGCGAAATTCGACAATTCCATGTAACGCCCTATATAACGGGGGGGACGAACCTACGTCTCATCCCCCACCGAATTTGAGACACCTGCAAGTCCATTTCGAAACGATTTTCACTTTTTATTTTCGCGCATCTATAATTAAAAATCGCGGAATCGATCGAAGCGGTGGGAAATGTCGCGCGTTACGCGGAGGCATTGGAAAATTAGCCGCCAGCACGATTCTTCCTCTCGAGACCTAACGACACCGTTCCGAAATTGGCAAAGGAAAACGCAGAACGTGTTAGAAACGCACGTTGAATCCAGGGGCCCATGCATCGATCGTCCTCGTTCTAACAGCAACTGGCACGCAACGCGCAGCGCAGCCCCGCGCCGTAATTTACCGCGGCGACTCGTACACGCGATCGTCACAGTCTAAACATATTTTGTCGGAAAGGACGTCGCCGCAGATAACTAGAATGTTGCAAATCCACGTGAATCGATGGAAAGGAACTCTCACATTCTAATAGGAATCTAGTTCATGGATCCTAGAAAGGTGGCGAATTAATTTTTCTAGTTAATTTAGAATGTGAAGACCCAATGACGTTATGATTAATGCCGTTAATTATTATTGGCCTTTTCTTATGGTGTTTCATTTTGTGCGAAACGAGCAGTACGTCCGAGGCAAATATACGTAGGCACCAACTATATGCACGCGAACAAGAAGGGACGTAGGTACTTATTACTTTTTCTAAATTTAATTTTTCACGCTTGTATAGGAAGGTATTTTATTTTCAGGCCAGTGAACTTAAAAAAATCCCATGGTTAGTTGGTTGCGATGGGGGCCGTCACACTTTCACTATTTTGTGAGTTGCGTCACGAAATAAAATTACCTATAGTGGGTACCTGCCTCTTTAGATTTTCACTTTGCGTTTCTAAGTAGATTGCGTCATTTACTAATAGAAAAGTTACGATGAACGTTATAAATACTATCCGACGAGGATGTGCTTGCTTACGTACATAGGCAGGTAACGGAATTGCCGCATCGAGAATTTAAAGAAAAACGTAATCGAGTTTCGATGCCGAAGTTAAGTTGATGATGTAAGCGGACTCGAGACGCCTCCGTCTTGTCGTGGCGCTCCATCAATTATTGTAAATTCTAGCGTACAAGCAGATAGGTTGTAACGTCGATTTAGCAGGTGGCTAACGGAAGATCTACTGTTCTTTTGTTTGATTGGAACTTGCTTGTTCGGAACCCACGTCTGTCTAGATACAAATCGCATTAACTTTTTAGCAAGCAAAAATTTATTAGCTACACTACTTATCGAACTAACAATAATGCCGTTAGCTACACCATTACATATACATATGGAGTTGGTTGTTTTTTCAGATTACTGACTTTAATTTTAATTTTCCGGCAATACGTGGTCGTCTAAGTACCTACTTCTAAAGTAGGTACCTACATATCATCAGAACTAAAAATAAAGTCCATTGTCTTTCTAGTGCCACAATATCGATTTAAATCAATTGTATTCCTAAAAGTCTTTCGGTCTTGGTTGACTGTTGGAAAGACGAATTGTCTGTTGTCTTAACGTTACCTTCAATCATGTCATAAATTATTAGTAATAACATGCGTTTATCTCTACACAGTCAACTGAAAGACTTTTTGGACACCCGTTATATGTGCATAGGTATAGCTTATCCAAACCTATATGATGTTCACGTCATCGATACAAGACCGACCAAATGGCAACGTGGTTAGTAACTTTAGTAATTTTAACGTTTTAAAGATTTTAAGTTTTACAAACCATCATTGCCGTCGCTTGTGGTTTTTGCTTAGCTTATTTGTTTTCCGTTTGTTCTATTTTATTAGGTTTTCGTGTGCTTTCAAACAATCGGTTCTTTTGAAAACTTTTCATTATGGTTGGTTATCAATTTAAGTCGTTGAAATCTGATGACAACTTGTTTCTGATGGTCGTACATTCTTTTAGGATTTACAGGTGAAATAAGATCTAAAAAATGACAAATAATTGAAGAATTAAATAATAAAATCTCACCATTTTTGCGAGGTTATAATAAATGTGATGTTTACAACCAATATACGTAGGTTACTAGTAGGGGAGACCGGGGTTGGTTGTCACAGGGTTGATTTTTCCGCTGTTAGGTACGCTAGGAGTATACTAACCATGTTCAGCATGAACAAGGATATGTTCAGTCAGTGAATATAGTTTGATGTCTGTGGCTATACAGAGTTTAATTATAGAAACAATTTTCGATTTCTTCGTGTGGTAAGTAACTTTTAGCGATGTCATCAAATGTTTTTTCTTTGCTAGCATGTTAACCTAGGTTAGCTTTCAATCCATGTTCTTAATAGATGATAATTTGAAGTATATTATCGTACATTTACAAACTTCCTACTTATAACGTTAGGCTTGCTATGATCTTAATTATTCAAAATGGCGTTGCGGGGTTGGTTGTCTCACAGGTTACGGGTATGATTGTCACATGTGACAACCATCAACATTTTGTAGAAAACACTAAATGTTCAAAGGAAAAACCATCTTTGATTGTTTTAGACAATCACGGGTCACATTTATCAACTGATGGGTTAAATTATGCAAAAACAATGGAATTGTGTTGTTGTCGTAGCCACCGCATTGCTCTCATAGACTACAACCGTTAGACAGAAGTGACTACGGTGCGTTTAAAAAATATGTCAATAGTCAAATCGACCGTTGGATGGTAAATAGTCCGAGAGGCACGACTACCATCTATGATATACCAGAGATTGTTGCTGCTGCTTAATTGTATTTCTAATTGATTTGTTTTGTTACGCTAATAGAAGGAAATATTGGATGTTTGTTTTTTTTTCAATCGTATGCAGGTTATTATATAGGGTTTAAGTATTTAGGTTAGTATTGTAAGGACTGAAATTATTATTCATTCCTCACTCTCATTTAAAACAGCTGTGACAACCAACCCCATAATGGGGAAGGTTGTCACACGTTACACGTTTGTAAAAAAAGTTATGTAAGTTCGATTACAATTAATATAAGAACGTTATTATTTTTTTAAAGGTACTCGAAGAATAGAGTTTTAGAATAGCACGGTCAAAATCGTTGTAGTGCTTAAAACTGATGTGTAAAAATTTGAAAAGTAAAAAATGTGACAACCAACCCCGGTCTCCCTATGCAGAATAATTATAAAAGTTTGTAAAAATTCGTTATTTACTATTTTGCGCTCCAAATGTAACAACAATTTATAATATCGTTTATTATCGATGTAAAATTTATTTCCGACACCAATGAAATGTCAACATATGATGAAAGAACGTCGTTGCCAAATTTTTACAAGCGGTGTTGTCATTTGATCGGTCAGTTCTAAACAATCACCCTTTACTATCCAATATGTGCACAAGTAAATCAACTATAGAATTTGTCACTTTCTAAACTTTAAACCGAATTACAAATAAACTATCTAGTAACTTTTTTTTGATGACGTGAACATCATATAGGTTTGGATAAGTTATACTAGCTTTTACTCGCGACTTCCTCTGCGAGGTGTTAGAAATATTCGAAGAAACTATCCCACTTTATAATTCAATAGTAGTAAATTAAAAAAACATATCCTCTTTCCCCTTTTCGTCCGTTTAGAAATGGAATTTTAGGTGCCTACACGAGAAACGGAACGTGTCCTTTGAATTTCATGTTTCTAGGACCTATGAGGTCCTTGAGGACCTCGAGTACCTTGATTTATTAAATTTTTATATAAAACATACTTTCCCCGTCATCCCCTTAGAAGTGGAATTTCGAAAAATCCTTTCTTGGTGGATGCCTACATCATAAAAGGAACATATCCTTCAAAAGTTGCGCTTCTAGGACCAATGGTTGAGGTTGGACGTTAATTTATCGAATTTTAAAAATCATATTGTACTTTCCCCGTTTTTTTAGGATCAGTGGTTGAGACTGGGCGTTGATATGTCAGTCAGTCAGCAACACTACATTTTGACCCAAAAAGTCTTAATAAAATGTTAATAATAAAAAAAATACATTGTGTCAAAGTTGAAAATTTAAAATATATTTTTCGCAATATGTTTAATGTTTTTGAATGTATGAACATAAAAATTTGGTAGTAGACGTTTTTATAAATATTGCAAATCATAATCAAATCATAAGCCATGTTTTTGATGTAAATTTGCGCTTAACGTTTTTATCTTTAACGTTTTTTTTTTTTTATTAAAAATCTTAAACCGAACTCATTTTGGCGAAACAAAAGTTTTTATACTTGCCATTAACCTTAAAAATTGACCGTTTTCTCAATAATCGCATTTTGACACTCGACTGCATAATTCATTACAAGAAATATGTATTAATGTAGTAGGCACAAATTCTAACACAAATTTTGAAAATTGACGTTCATCAAATTTTATAATGTAATTTATTTCGCAGGGTTATTAAAAATTAACACAAAAAGAAAATAAATCGAAAATTTTTGGAAAAAATAGAGCACTAAACACTAGAGTACCTTCCTATGACATTTTTCAAATTTTTGTTGTGATATAGGTATTTTAGTACCATCATTTAGTTGAAATCGCGTCTTAATTTTTTTAAAATATCTTCGATAGTTTGTGAGATATTGAGACAAATGGCGTAGGATAGCGTTTCGTTTAAAGGGCGCTAGACCCCGAACACCGGCGATCGGGCAGTTAAAAAAACAAGGGACGTTCTTATCTCGAGCAACTCTACAAACGTGCCGAGTTTCTAAATTTTCCTGTTGTTTGCGTTCCCTTGTAAGTGCACTTGGGTCGGTGGTTTTAGAATTAAAATAATCTTAACTGCTGTTGACAACGGTGTTTTCTCTCGATCATAAATGACACAAAAATCGTAATAATCACGAGGGTTGTTTTCCTGATAAACAAAGTTAATGCTCACGTCATTTGAACTAAAAATGCAATTACACGATTTCAGCTGTAACCCCTTTAATTTCAGTGATAAAATAAAAATGAATAAAATAAAGTCCGATTACGTTATACTAATACAGTAGAAGTATCTAAATGTTACGCATAGATATAGAAAACATTGATGTACTTACCTGCGCAAAGAAATTAGGGTACCTACTATATTTATTACACATATCTTTTAATAAGAAGTTCAACAACTTAAATATGGTGTCATTAAAGGTCACAAATTTAACAGATTAACGGCAATTATGTACGTTTTGTATATTTTCAAATGATGCAATTCGACGTTGATATTGCAAATTACTTCCAATGATAATAATTAATGAATTAAAATCGCAATTCAAAAGTTTTTTTTAATGCAGTTACGCGCAAAAACATTGAAAAGAATTCGATAATTGCTTTATGTATTTATATTATTTATTTATATGAATATACAGTGACCGGCGTAAAATTGAACACAAATAGAAAACTTTTTTATTTGAAATCTCTCAGAAAATCTCTCGAGTGATGCTCTGCATGCAATTATTACTGCAAGTATTTTCTAAATGCTCAACATTTCTAAACGGCCTATGTTTACACACTTTGTTTTTCAAATAGCCTCACATAAAAAAGCCCAGTGGCGTCAGATCAGGAGATCTTGTAGGCCATGGACAAATTGAATACCTTCATATCCAGTGTTATTGTAAATTTAGAGTAATAAATTTTGATAAAGACTCCGCGCGACGCCGATTGTTTGTATTTTCTTTTTATAGTCGGACATAAAAAACACGATTGTTTTAGCGTTAGTTTCAATTATGATAATCTTCTAGTCGTCGAGTGATCGAAAATTAATTTTGATAGTACACTTTTACGTTACCCGACAATAGATCAACTTCAAATAAATTCGTTTTATGTAATACATACAGGGAAAGGCAAAAAAATAGGCCAAAAGGAAAAACATTTTGTTTTAAGTGACTGTAGTTTCGTATTTGATATCTTCTTGCAATTCTAAGAAACTTTTCCAAATAAAATTTTTGGGTATTTTCAAAAATAAGGGTAATTTACATTGAGTCGATTTCATATTTTTGAACGTCCGTCGGAAACGAAAGGTTATATTGAAATTTTGTCATGCGTATTTTTAGTTTGAAACTATGAAGAGATTTTTACGGAGAATAAAATTTTCTGAGAAATTTCAAATAAAAAAGTTTTCCATTTGTGTCCAACTTTATGCCGGTCACTGTAGATATTAATTTTTCTAAACAAATTAAATCGAAAAATGTTACCTATTAAAATTATACGACGAATCCCGATAATGATTATTTTACGATTTTAAGTACCTTTACTAAAGTTTTTATACCTAAATAATAATTTAAGTCGTTCTCGACTCTGGAGAATCGTTAGATTTGTATCCAGAGAAATACTTGCGTTTAAATTACTAATTATGTAATTATGGTTCTCTTGAAATGCTCGACCAAACAAGTGCATTAATATAAAATGAATTGGAGCAAGATTAATCCATTAAATTAAAAGTGTAATCGAGGCATTTGTCGACAGATGATAGAAAAATTACAAAAAAAAATACTGGAATTACCAATACCTATGTATACGTTAAATAACGTATAAATATAGGTAACTAAAGCTACAGCAATAAGTTGTATAATAGCATGGTATTAAATTATGCAGGTATTGCTATATAAAAATAGATTATTTACATTTAACGACGATTTATATTTCAATTCGGAATTAAATTTTATAGTGCATCGCATAAATTACGTTAAAATGTATCAGTTTGTTTGAATTCTTTTAACACACTTATCCATAAAATCGCGTTCGTTAATTAAAATTTTATTATACAGGGTGTCCGAGAATTCTCCTGCCTAATGAAAACATCGAATTCTTTAGAGATGATTTTATGTTGATTTGAGTTAAATCATCCTTATACAAAATGCTTCCTAAGGGAGTTACAGTCCTTTGAAGATGTCGTTTTGTCATGAATTTTTTTTCAAATATCTTCAAAACCTCGTCAATAACACACATTTACAAAATTCTTATTTTGTTGATTTATTAAAATCAAACTTCGAAAAGTTCGAATTGATTTTTCTCGAAAACAATCGAGCGATAGCAAACGATGATAAACAAGAGCATCTTAAGGGGAGGGTATACTATATTCCCGGCGACCATTAGAATTGAATTATATTTTTTATTTTTAAATTCTACAAAATTCTCTCATTTGGAGATTTTTCGCCATCAAATTATCTATCATTTGAGTTTTTAAAGTTTAATATAAAATTATTAATAACGAAATTAGAACTTTTGCACACAATTCAAAATCCAATTTAAATTGCGGCTTCAATTTTACAATGTATAATGTTCAATACAATATCTAGGAGATAACAAGTTTTGATGAAGATAGCTGAAGTAGAAATAGATTTTTTATTGAAAAAATGTTGCGTATATGTTTACTTTTATGAATAAAATTCAAAATTTCATATATGCGTCAACATATCAACCTCATGTTTTGTCATTGCCTAGAGAACGTTTTTTTATATCATTTAAGATGTCGATCAAGTTTTCATCTTTAATAGCACATGATAATTGTACAAATGTTTTTATAAAATTTCACAGTTAAACAAAGAGGGCTCACAGAAAGAGAGGATGTGCAGACCTCTACAGCTCGGCACGTGGTCTTGTTAGAAATATTTATTACCCAAAAAATCCTGACAGATATATAAAGGTACCTATACGCATTCGAAACTACAGGCAAGTTTTAAATAGTTATAAAGCGTCAGAAATTGCCTTTTAAAAATAAAATAAAAACGTTATGGGTACCTACCTCTGCTACTACATAATTTTTAATAATAATAATATGTGTAATAAAAAATAATGTAGTTTGTAATAAACAATATGAATTATAAATCAGCTATTCAAAATTTAAGTGTTATTATTATAAACAGAATGAAATGGTTGCAAATGTTATTAGATTTAAACATAATGTAAAAATTTCGTTTTGTTTTGTTTTAAATGGCATATATATACCAAATGTCCACAAAGCCTGGCCCCGCACAATTTTTTCGGAAATTGTTGGGTACCTATATGGAAAAATTGGCGAACACGCACTTACCTACCTATTCCATTATTTTTAGGGCACAATTTTTGATGGAAAACGTTTAGGTGTGTAACCTCCGGGAGTGGGAGGTGGAGGTCAACTAAAAAATTTCAAATGGAAACGCATTTCAAGTCGTATGTCATTTAAAAGCTTTTAATAAACAACAATTTTTAACGTTGGTCCAAGATCGATGCACCAAACAAGTCATGAATGGCGAATACGAGTACCAAATAAAATTTACAAATAAGTTGAACAATAAAGAAGAAAGGAACCAAGGAAACGTTTATACTTTGCGCGTACCTGCGCCACCCCGAAAGGACCAGTTTCCAGGACCAGCCGATTTTTCATCTCTTGGTAAATTTATCGGTAACCGTATAGGTATTTACCGTGGAAACAGTTGGTCGTGCAAAGTACGGTTAAAGTAAGATTAGATTCTATGGGAAATACCTATCAGATAAATTCACCAAGAGGTGAAAAAATCGACAATAAGTTTATGTTTTCGCAAAATATTTTAAATAAATGGGAAATGAAAAACCACATCATTCTTATTCTGTAATAACAGGGTCATTAGCGAATTCAAGAAAGCGAATGATCGAAACTAACAGTTTCGGGGTGACGCAAGTACTCGCAAAGTAAAATTCATGTTATATTATTTTCAGTACGGATAGAAGTAGTGTATTTAATTATACGTTATTCAAAATAGGTTCTAATATACGTCATCAATAAAACCTCGTACCTATTTTTACATTAGGTAATAATAAATTGCAGTCTTTCTTTGTCATGTTATATGTGTGCAGGTAAATCATTTATAGAATATGCCACGTTCAAAACTTTAAACGGAATATTACAAATATACAATTTATCCACTTCTTATTGATGACGTGCATCGAAACCTATCTTGAATGTATAGATCGAGAATTCGAACTATACTAGGCAAATCCGTTCTCAGAAAGAACTTCTATCTGCCAAACCAAACGTTTGAGAAGTCGTAAATCAGTAGGTCATAAATAAACCGGGACCGATAATAAGCATTTAAATTGTCTCTTCAAGGAACTAGTGTTAGTATGGTTGTCTATGTATAAGAAATTTGCTACAGTACCACCTATTCAGACGTTTCGCTAAGTTCTAGACACCCTCCTGCCCTTAATGTTAGAAAAAACACTAAAGTTTTCAAATTTAACGTCAGAAATGACGTCCGTTTGCCCCCTCCCCCCCTCCTAAATGAGAAGCTTATTGTGATCGCAATAAAACATTCATATTTGCACTAATAGATTGAACATTTAATAATTAATTATTGTAAAATTAATTGCAAGACGTCTTCTTCAAAAGGCTGTAATTTCCTTAGGAAGCGTTTTTACGCTTAAAAAATACAGATATGTATGTATAGCTTATCCAAACCTATATGATGTTCACGTCATCAACAAAAAGTTACTAGATTGTTTATTTGTAATTCGGTTTAATGTTTGGAAAGTGACATATTCTATAGATGATTTACTTGCGCACATATTAGATGGTATAAAGAAAGACTAGAATTTATTAGAACTGTCAAAATTCGAGGTACGAGGTGACAACACTGTGTGAAACGTCATCATCTAGTAACCTTGTATCGATGACGTGAACATCATATAGGTTTGGATACGCTATATATATGTACGATATCGCAGTTTTTTTTAAATGCAAAATGAAAAAAGTGCTCCGTGCGTTTCATTGTCACTTCGCTAGTTTCGTCAAAAGTATAGGAACTCGTCGGTCCACTTTGTTGGACTACTATTTATTTATTTGGACGAAACTCCGTTAAAATGCAATTTTTACGGATGAATTCATTCGCGATGTATACAGGTATCCGCAAGGTACCTACCATAGATTATGACTGTGACATTTATTTACCTACATTATTGTTAGCCACTTTGTTGACCAACTTATCATAATTAAATATCGATGGCGTTTTGGCAGAACAGCGTAAGTGCCACTTTTTTCGAAAATGAGTTGTTCTATCTTATGTATCTAAGGCAAAGGCACAATCTGGTAAAATATGATAACATTTCGATTTTTTTCACCAGGAAAGTCGATTTGTATTTACGTACGTACAAAACACTTGTGCTACGATAGTAGCGTGTAAACTACCCTTAGTACCGAACACATAGCAATGAACTGTGACACGTTTATGATCACAAAAAAGAAAGTTCGTAAATCATGGAAAAACAACCGTTTAACCAGTACCTGAGGGGTAATTACGAAACGTGGTTACGATACGTTTAACTCTTTGTACGGAAGTTGCGTTTGTGGCGACGTAAAACAACAAACGTATAGCACTTGCGATACTTGTCATGGTATCTCGTTAGTATCTAACATCGTACATTTCCGTTTTTCACTCAACCAAGTGACTGCATCGCAGAATATGTACGTTATTTGGTACAAACGTGCCCCGAATTACCTATATACGCGGTTTCTAGAAGGTATTTGTTTATAATTAAGCTACAACACGAAATGTGCGCTCCTGTAAAATTTGCTTTTTGTCGCTTACGACGCGATGTTTTGCCAAAATTTATACCTAGAGATTTCCGAATCAGTGGGTAATTCACAAATTGAATTTCTCGTGTAGTACTATATGTAGATAAAATTTTAGAACAATTGCGTACTATAAACTATGGTATTAAACTTCAAGGACGGCGTTTTAATAAAAAATGATAAGGTTCTGTTTGTTTAGTTTACTTCAACTCAAAAGCGGTAATTATTGAAAAAATAAAACCTCGAACGTTTTTGTAATAATATTGTTTAAAATAATTTGTTTTTTCGTATTACGTTTTAATTTCGTAATTAACATCATTATATTGTCATTACAGGGAAATTGTAATTTTACTGTAAGTTCATAATTTAATTTGCATTGTAATATACAGCGTGTTCGCTTTAGAAGGAAATTTACTTTAACGTAGTGGACGCAGATTCTTTTTGATCAACGTAACGTTACTTAATTGATGGCTAATTTATCGTTGTTTACAAGTTTGAAAAGGTACGCTGCGCCGTCGAGCGGCAAATGCGAAATGTGACCTCTGCACAATGTCTAGATACATATTTATTGTAAATACCTAAAGTTTTACATCGTTTGAAAACTCTATAGAGTGGTAAGAGATTCACAACTTTAATTTTATAATTGTGTCATTATTTTTTTAATTCTTTTTTATTTCATACTTTTTCTTTTCTTTTTTTCCCTATATTATACGCAAATTACAAAACCGACGTTCCTCACTAACGCGAATTAAGTAAGGAAGTTCGTTGTAAAAAAAACAAACGTCCATTAAAGTATCACCGAATGCAGTTGCCACCCCACAAGCAAATTAAATATTAGTTTAAAAAAAATTTAGGAAGAATTCTAATATTCAGCTTGCAGGAAATTGCCGCGCCAACCTGTTTTGCGGAAACGAACAGGTTTTTTTTTTGTTTCGCGTTCGAGTTTTCAGCTGCTGCAAGGTGTTTAAATTCGTTAAACGTAATGTGCGTTTATCTATATTTAATTTAATTCGGCGTTCGGTACACGTTAAATAATCTTTAACTGGAAATTATGTTTCCAGGTTTATATATCCTACTGTTCGATTTATCTTTGTTGTTTTATGTACATTTCCCGGAACCGCATTTGTTCTGGCTGCGAGTATAACGTGAGAACGTTTTTATAACATAATAACTTTAATTAGATCGCATTGCCCAAGATTATATTTCCATTTCCGAAAAATAACTACATATGGCCTATTCAAACCTATATGCAGTTTACGTCATCAAAAAAAAGTTACTAGATTGTTTATTTGTAATTCGGTTTAAAGTTTGGAAAGTGACATATTCTGTAGATGATTTACTTGCGCACATATTAGATGGTATAAAGAAAGATTACAATTTATTGGAACTGTCAAAATACGAGGTACAAAGTGACAGCACTGTGTAAAACGTCATCATCTAGTAACCTTTCATTGATGACGTGATTGCATATAGGTTTGGACGAAGTGTATTTAAATAAATTTTCGAAAGTTTCTTGTTCGCTGATGTTATTAACAACTATGCCGTTTTGAGTACTTCGACCCTAAATGTTTCGTCATATATGTAGGTACGAGAGTAGTACGTAGTACCGTATTACGTTAGCTATCTGCTTCTATTTTGTCGACAAAATTCTTGTCTGGAATTATTTTTAAATGCAGAGTTGAGTTTCCCAATTGAAAGAGGATTCGAAAAGAAAGAATACATTGCGGTTGTATTTATTGACTTGGAAAAAGCCTTCGACAAGGTCTGGCATGATGGACTTCTATATAAAATGAGATTATTAAATACTCCAAATTACCTAATCAAAATCATTCACTCTTTTCTCACTAACAGAACTTTTTGAGTCCGGATCACCTCAACCTTATCTAGTTCAAAACCTATTCGGGCCGGAGTACCCCAGGGTAGTATTCTGGGTCCCACCCTATTCAACCTGTTCGTTCACGACGTATCCACAGATCTCAACTCATCGCTGGCTATGTATGCCGACGATACTGCAATTATTACACAGAACTCCAGTCTTGATATAGCAATCGAACTCCTCCAAAACTTTATAGATACGTTATGTGCATGGTTTCAGAAATGGAAAATTAAAATAAATACTGATAAATATCAAACAAAAATTTTTACACTCAAGAGATATGAGCAAATTACAAAAAAAATAATAAATAATAACGAAATAGATTGGAATCCAAAGGACTCAGCTGTTAAATATTTAGGCGTGCACTTAGACGAGAAATTGAACTGGGGGTTTCATATCAATAAAAAACTCAACGAGTGCCACAACAGACTGGGTGCCTTGTATCCACTTATAAACCGAAAATCCCACCTCAGACCTGAGTGTGCTGTACTTATCTACAAAGGAATCCTCAGACCAATTCTTACGTATGCATGTCCAATTTGGTGCAACACATCAAAAACTAACATGAAGAAACTTCAAACAATCCAAAATAAAGTGCTCGGAATCGCCATCAACTGCCCTTGGTTTGTGCGTAATAAACAAGTTCACAGTGAATTAAGTGTTCCCCTAATTACAGAATTCATTAATAAAGCTACAGTGAAGTTTTTCCAAAACCTAACTTTGTGTTCAAGTGCTACTAAATTAAATCTAGGCCAAAAAAATATTCACAAGCGTCTCAAGCGTAAACTACCTCAGGAACCTAATTTAAATATGGTATATAAACCCAACTCAATGTTTAAGATAGAGGTGCAATTTATCAGTTAATCCCCATTGGATTAAACACCATGTATGTAGTTTAGCACTTAATTAATTAATTGTACTATAATAATAATCAAGCCGTGTATTGCATTGTATATTGCAGAGCCAGCTATAATAAAAGGAAAAGAAAACAAAAAGAGTTGAGTTTCCATTAAGTCCTGAAATGTTTAAAGATCATCCTATAAAAACTCCGTTATAATAAAGAAATTGCGGCGAATAAGTTCAAGTACCAAGATACCATCAGTATCTCAATCGACGTCAGTTTCATTTTACTTTTTACAATTATCTATGTTATTAGGTTCTTCTGAGAATATGACTTCGGAATTGATTTGGTCACTAATTTCTTCATACCCCCCAAAAAAATATTTTTGTAATTATAATTTTCTAAAAGAACGTTCCAATTTGATTATCGATAAAATCGTTCGCCCTTAAATCGACAGTAAAACGTTTTATCGAATAGGTAGCCTATGGTGAAATTTACATTTTGATTTTTTTTCTGATTTTTGTTCAAACAATTAACTTTGAAGAAATAACTAAAATGTCCGACGTTAGTCACTTTAGACGTTAGTCGTCAGATTATTTAATCAAAATCGAGTCGTTTGGTATCCTGGCGTGTAAAATATATAACTCGGCCTCAACAACGCCCAAACGATAACCTAGATTTGAAATCATACTGACCTCATTTCCATTTTAATGTGTATATAATCAATTATGTAAAGCAAAAAGTGGCGAAGGAAGATTCGGTTTTACGCGAATTTATCATTGCTTCAAGGTACATAGTTGGTTACGAAAAATTATTAGATATTAATACGGGCCCGTGTGCGATCTGCGAATTAAAATCATAATGTTTATTCGACCCACTCTAACAGCGGGGCTTCTATAAATAGCTCCAAAATGGGTCAGTAGGTCGATCAATGCTCGAGGCATCCAGGCGCCCGCAATGGTCGCTTCCGACGCCAACCAGATCGGTCTATTGATTCAATCAGGTCCTTTGTACATTTCAGTTGAACAAAAACAAACCTTTCCGAAAAATTTGTGTGCGTATTTTCATCTAAGACGTGATACATTGCAGATTTTCCGATAGAAAGTCGACGTCCTCTTTATTTTTTTGTTTTTCTTTAAGAGTAGGTAATACACTTAAAAAATGTTTTATTTCTAAAGCGTTTATTTCTTTTCCTTTTGCGAAAACACGAAAGTACTAAAGCATTCGTTTAAAGATGAAGAGTAGCACGAAAGTGCTATATCATTCTACTGTTACACTATTAAACGAATAATTTAAAAAAATGATTCAACTAATCGGAAATACCACAGTGCAAATGGCATCGAAATGCTTTTGCCAGTAAAGAACCAAAATTATCGAAAATGTATGCGGTGTCTTATGACTAAAAAATATACCGAGAAAATTTTAGGCTATAGCGGATGCTGACGAATTGTGAGAAAAATCGAGGAAGTATGGGACGGATTAACAGTCGAAAACTCTATTTTAATTAATTAATTTCCGAAAGAGATTTTACTTAATTCTTTATACAATGCGTCCCCGGATGGAGTTGACAAAACGTAAAAAAAAAGATTGATTTTACGACGAAAGGTTATTCTCCATAAAAAATTCTGCTTGTCGAATAAATGAGTTTACCATGAAAAAATTTGTGATCAAATGTGCAGGGCGTTAATAAATTAGGAAAACACGAAAATGCTTCAGGAGAGAAGTGCGATTGTTTTTTATTTTAGACAAAATTGTTAATAGAAAAAGTTGTTTAGAATCACATCAAAAGCCCTAATAGAAAGTCTAAATTTTGAATTTCATGTTTTTATTTTAATTGTTTTAATGTTTTTAATGTCGATCACAGTAATTGTACACAATCGTAGAAATTCTGATTATTTGCTTATTATGTTATATTTGAAGAAAAACGCGAGTTACATAATTTTGAGATTAAATTAAAAATTAGAATTTAAACTTCAAATTTTGTATTCCGGCCTTTTTTATGATTTTAAGCGACTTTCACTTATAAACAATTTTGTCTAAAATAAAAAATAATGGTACTTCTTTCCTGAAGCATTTCTATGTTTAATATTGTTAATTTATCACATCTGATACCCCTGTACATCTGATTTCAAAATCAGATTTTTTATGGTAAACTCCATAAGGGAGGTTTTGACAAGCAGAATGTTTTTTTTTAAATGACTCGTCGTAAAATTAAAAATAATGATTTTTGTCTCTTGTCAACTCCATCCGAGGACATACTGTATACCTAGGCATCTATGTAGATAAAAAAAAATTACGCTCGCCCTTGCCATAATTTATTATAGAAATAAATATTTATATAAACCTATAATTTATTTGCTGCGTATAAATACGCGCTTGCCTAACGTAATACTTTAGTTGACTAAATAAACATAAAAAAATTAAAAGACACATCAAAGTATACCGATTATCCGTTATTATAAGATTATCAATACGTATAAAAAGAAAAAAATATATAAAAAATATTTAAAAAAATGGAAAGTTCTTAGTAGGTATCATAGTTATTGTGTTTATTTGAAAGCACTTGTCATCTCTTTGTTCAGAGTATTACTTCTTGTTAGAAATAATACAAGTACCCATACGGTAAACGTAGTCAGTTCGTTTCAAGCAACTAAAATTTTACAATTTTACCTCTAAAGAGTTGTTACGATTTTTACTTTCTTGCGTAAAAGCATAAGAGCACAAGAAATTGAAATACAATAGTAACATTCGACAGCGCGCACGTCTCGGTATCGAATTTCCATGTGGTACGTCCCAAAACTCAAAACAAAACAAGAAAAATATCTTTTGAAAAATTACATTTATTCGAGAAATATTCTCAAGAGTATTTTTATAAGAAAGAAAAAAAAATTATCACTTCTTCCCGATTATCTCGAAAGTGATGCATTCTATCGAAAATTACAAAGAGACACGGTTGGTAGATAATTCTATGTCTATTCCAAAATATTTTTGGCATTAGCGATTGGATAATTAATAACGGAGATAACTCGCAATCAATATAAAATTTTTGATCGACCGCCATTTTGATACGGGTCGGTCGATTTGGCTGATAAACGAACTCGTCCTTCATTTACGTAAAGACAATATACTGTCCAAATTTCAGCCTACTATGATCAAAATTACGACCAGGGTCGTGTTTACAAGAATCGATTATATACAGAGTAGGAACAAACATTTTGGAGTATAGGAATTATAATGCATTTAAGAAAACGGTTGATCAGTTTGAAATTTAACGATATACGCTATAATCCGAAATTTATTTTCCTACTCTGTATATGACCGACCCAAAGTGTAAGACCTATATTTTCGTGATCTAGGGGTCGAGATCGAAGAAAATCCAAAACGGCACCTCTGGGTCCCATCATTAGACAGGCCGCAATAGCTATATTTTCTAAGAAAATTCGCTAAAATGTAGCCTTGCCAGAACGAATTTAAAACGAAGAAGAACGCATTCTACTTTTGGAAAATCTATTTGAATCCGAAGTCGCGATTTTAAATTTCCTAAAAAACCGCACAAAAAGACACAAATCGATTTCGAAAAAAATTTATTACTTAGAATTTTGTCCGCCATTTTCTCCATGTTTCTTAACAGGACGTTTCTCGATAGGACGTTAGTGCAACTTTTTCTATTGTACGTTTCGATGGAAATTTTAAATTTTCCAAAAAAAAAAACACACACAGACACGTATAATCGATTCCAGTAACGAATTTTTTAAGGTTTGTTGTAAATACAGAAAAAATAGACAAATGGGTGCGGAAAAAGCGTAGTCGACTAAAAGTTGAGAAAATCAATTGAAACAATTAAGTGCACGAAAAGCGTGCAACAAAACTAATTGACCAAGAAGATACGCAAGGACAATAATTGTAGGCACCTAATTATTTGGGAAAACAGAATTTATTTGTTATACAATATTTGTATTGTGCGACTGAAGGACAAAATCTACAGTATATCAATGAAAAATACCATGCATAGTATAATATGACTTTACACAAAATAACTGCCGCATAAATAATTTATAAAGAAAGGTCAAGGAGTTATGTAATGCCGTCCCTTTGATTAACAAAATTTGTAAATGGGGCAATCAATAAAAGACTAGGCACATGACGCGACGATAAATAAATAATTTTCGTTCTTTTCGTCTCGACCGACGAATCAAATTACCGAATAACGAAACGAAGGCGGTTTCAATGAGATTCTCGATAAATCGAAATTAAAATAGGACACACACTATTTTAACGAGCAAAATCGGCGAAGTATTTGGGACGAGGATAGATTATTAGAGAAAATAGTTTTAAACCGCTTCCTTGAAAGATATCTATCTATCTGTGTGTTTTTTACGCGTCACTGTCGACGCAAATGTTTTTCTCATTTTGTTAATTACAATCGAGGCTAGTTCACTTCTAAAATTGTAAAATATTGCGTCACTATCGATGTTCTGCTTGTACGTACGTTCCGTATTCTATTATGTAACTCCGCGACCTACTTCCTCCGACACGTGTAGCCGTTTTTCATCTTCAACTGTAAGCTCTAGCTGCTGCAGGAAGCGTTGGAGAGATATCGAGCGAGTCCAGTCGACTTGGTTTTATTCGGCCGAAATTTTTCTAAGAAGACGTTTCTTCCTTTCTCGTATATCTTGTATTTCGATGGTTCTCACGTTAGACTGAAATTAAAAAGTAATTCGTTTGCTAGAAACGATTAAATTAAAAATTATGTACATATTGATATAGGTACCGTTTATATTTAGGAATTCAAATGCCTCATCTATCCCGCAACTAGCTAGGCATTTAGTTTTCCGGTTGGTAAAGGATGCTTTAATGTTCGTTAGTTATTCTGTTTAATTTTGTGAATATATATCCAGTAGGTGGCGCACCTATGCACTCCTACAATATATTACATTTACTATGTTACATAATAGGTGGAAGCTCTAACGAGTTTATCCAATAGACAAAAGTGAAAATTACATTTTTAAAATTGTCGATCTTTGACGATAAAAAACGACGGCCTTATTCATAGACAAGCGATTAAAATGATTAATCGCTACTAACCGACATTATATTAAAGGAGTACATAAATGCATTAAATGGTGGGAAGTTTTCCACGCCACCTACGAGGTAGGTACTTACTCTTTTAGATGCGTCGTCTCTGAAACGTCGAGTATTCGCCTATAGCTCTACTACACCTTTAATCTTTCGTGCTAGTAATTGACCTTATGACGCTTCTCACGTTCGGCGTAACTTGTTTACAACTTACATTATACCTAACCCGTTCGCTGGCAAAACTGCGAGATATCTCGCGTACGTCATGCGAGTACTCGCAACGAGTTATCTCGTATTAGGCAAATTTCGAAATTTAGAAAATCCCATTTAAATGCTTGGCTTTATTTATAACCTTTTTTGACGCTTGCATTTTTCCCGCAAAACCTACGGTTTTTGAGTAAAAAAAATAAAATAAGTGATCGTGATAGGTCGTGAAATTTCGAAGATATCAATTTTCACTGATATTTTATTGGTTAAATAGAATTTAACCAATTTACTTAGAATTTAATAAAATTTAATTTTTTAGAATTTTGGTTGAATAGAATTTTGTTCAACTAAATATTTAACATCATTGTCGTTCATTAATTCAAGACCTTCCCCTTTCGATTAGATACGATAGGAGACGTTTTAGCAAAAAAACTCTATAGTCATATAAAAGCGGCTCCACTTAATTTTTGATAAGAAATCGACCCTTCAAGTTTTTAAACCATTATTTATGAATTATCCTGTATATACATGTATTCTTTTTATAATAAGTTATCATAAAATTAGCGTAAAGTGATGTTACAACTAAACTCGCCGTAAGCAATTAAAATACCACCATTTTTCTTTCACAATCTGTTACGGCATTTCTCGAGGTTTAATTAAAAAAAAATGTTGTAGGCAACTCCTTTGTCACATAATTTCCGTTCATAGGCAATTATTTTTTAAAATTTCTAGTTCGTTAATTTTTTACGAGCTAGTTATGCGATAAAATTGAGCCAACGATTTTTATTCAGGTTCTTCATATATATTTTTTAACATTTGTGTAAATTAATAATTTTAAAATTAAATTTTAATAATTTTAACCTTCTTTAATTCAAAAACTGTTCGCGTACCACCATAAACATCGCGTAAGAAGTAGTATCTTATGCAAAATTTCATGAAAATTTCGGATGGTCGATGTCAAAATTCAAGTTTGATAGTTAAATTAACGTCGATTAACCCGCAATCGTATCGTTAAGAACCCACTATCTAATATTTAAACGCTTAGAACAATAATAACTTAAAACAACAACAACTTAGAACAATAAGTTTTAAGAAATTTCCTTCAAAAAAGTAAACGTTTTCCTATATGTTAATCATATATTTTCGTTTAATTTGAACACATTGGGAACGCAAGCAGTACGATATACATAGAAATTATAGTGAAATACATAAGCATTTACTTACGATAAAATTAGTGCTATACGTGGCATTTTACATAATTACAATAAACGTTATTTACTAAAGAAATATAAAATAATAAGGCACGTTACATCGCACACGCTAAATATGAATATTCAGGAAGTCTGTTGAAAAGTATGTTTCACTCACAATAATATCTGACATACAAATTAGTAACTTATACTAGAATATGTTAGAAATTACAAATCCTGAATGGAATTATGTGTATAAGTTCGATAGTCTTCGTTAATTAATATAAAAGAGTATCTAGGTACCTAAATATCTATATGTATAGTTACCCATAAAAAACTATAGGTATAATAATTATTATTATTGAAATGTTGATATTTGGTCACTTATAATACAAAATAACAAGTACATAATATCATAATATAAATATGAAATACATCGATATGTAATGTTTTACCTATAATAATGCCATTAAAATATTGTAAATAAAATCTTCTGTTAAGGTTAATTTACGTAAGCTCCCAAAAATGCGTTGCAGCTTGGACAATAGTGGTTTTTGTTCTTACAGGAATCTACGCAGTATGGAATGCAACAGCACCTAAAATATACAAATAAATTCATCAATTTGTACCCAGTAAAATCGTGGAAAATAATAAACGGAAGGCGCGGAAGGTTCAAACAGTGTAAGTTATCATATTGTCTTGCCATCGATCTGTGTGACTCCCACTGCAATGTTCATACTTTCGGTTGACAAAGCGTCCACGTCACTGGACGCTTTATACGCACTACATAAATCAATGGCAATATATGGCAATAATGACTTACACTGTTTGACTTGTGAGTCCTCCAAATTTATAAGTAACTTTTGACCGTTCGAAGACGTTTTATTTCGATTTTCGAAATTTCGATTTAGGTTAAAAGTTGTTGTTCGCCTGCAATTATAAAACTTCAAAATAAAATTTAAAAAGTGTAAGTTTCCGATGTATCTAAACGGACGATGCCGACGCCTTTAATATAAATACGCCTATAAATATCTTTGATGATGCACGAGATATATGCGATTAATGAAACATTAATGACTAAAATACATAGATAGACATATAAATAGGTTTAGATACAAAATGATAAACGTCTTAAAACTACTACCAGTGACCATCGAGGTTAGGTAATTTTTGAAAAAAAAAATTGAAAACGTAATTTTTTCAAAAACGCAATTCGCATTTTCGAAAGTTCAACAAACTATCTAATAAAAATGCGGCCGATTTATTAAATTTGAAAATTTCTACAAGTTTTCAAAGATTTACATTATTGTTTACTGTTCGATAAAATTATTGGCGATTATATTGACATGCGTGCCAGAAATCTGTTCGTTTTGGACGCGTAAAAATATAAAACGGTGTCAATTTTTGACAACATACGCGTAAGATACAAGTAGTTTATATTAAACTGTTTAAAATTTGACTTATTTTATTAGTATTTCAATGGCATAGTAGTTGTTCGTGTTATTCGACAACGATATTATTAACTTTTAAGTTTTTAAATTCCGAAATCTTAACTTTGTTTTTGTTTATAGGTATAGGGCAGGGGTCGGCAACCTTTTGAGTCGTAAGAGCCAAAAATAACAATTTACAAAATTTCAAAGTTTTTAAAGAGCCACAAAATTTTTTCTTGCCAACAATAAATAGTACTCGCATAAATAACTAGAGCCGCAGCTTCACATCCAAAGAGCCGTATATGGCTGGCGAGCCGCAGGTTGCCGACCCCTGGTATAGGGTATGTATCGTAAATGCAGGCTGTGTAATTAACTAGGAATAAGTAACGTTTGGCTAAATGATAATTTAGATGTTGCAAATAAGTTGGGTTTGGGTTATGTTAAGAATAAATATAGAGATCATTATAATGTTGGGCGTAATAAACGGTAAAGGCTCTTCTGGGAAATTATAAAAAGACGATTACCGGTAGTGTTTTCTCGATTCGTCTTTTCGTTTTCTTTTCGTTATTGTCGTTGATTAAAATTGAGCGTAGGGCGTGTACAGAAGACGAAAGTCGTCTCACTTATACTGACGACTGTTAATTCAAATAACAATCTTATATATTTACATTTATTTGTCCACTCTATAAACATATATCATTTTCCTAGATTTCCGCTTATTAGAATCACTTTATAAAATTCAAATTTTTGAAATTGACACCGATCGCTCTTTAGTACTTTATATATCTATTTATTTTAGTTTATAAAAGATAAATAAAGGTACTTAATGCATTTTTCGATAGTCTTTATTTTATAATTTTCCACAATACTTACCACACAAAACAAAGGAGCACTGCGATAATGTGCGTTTTCGTTGATGCTTCGGCTCTTACAGCAGTAATTACTTCCTGGTGGCAGTAGGGACATGTCAAACTTTGGGCATTCGGCCCGAAAACGGCTGGTGGTGTAGCCATAACTGTAGATTTAAAAAGAATTTTAAATTGTCGATTTTGTGAAAATATAAGATACGTAGGTATTTATTAGGTAAGCGGGTAATTTAAAATAAGTTTTCTAAGACACTGTGACCCTATACATTAATCACATCTACCTACACCGGTTGATAACGTTAACAAACCAGGTTTTACCTATACAAACTTTCTCAAATAAAAATAGTTTTACTCATTTTTATACGTAAGAAAATGTAATCTTTAAAATTCGATTTAGTTGTGTAGTGCGCGTGGTGATAAGTGAACGTGTAATGCTGGAAAATTTTAATTTTGGCCGTAATTGATGTATTTAGGGTAAGTAGGCACTCGAGAATTTTTGTCTTTGACGATTTTTTCCAATTTTCGTTTGCTCGTCTGTATTTTATGTAATATTTTCACACACGAGTTTCTATACCTCTTGCAGTGTCGTAGGAAGGTAGTTTTTTTAAGTTTGGCTAAGGAATAGACGACTATCTGATTAGGTAAGTCCGGCAGCGAGTCACCACTCAATTGTTCAAAATTGCAGAAAAAAAAACAGAAGAGCGCCGTGTCGAGGAAATGGTCGAAAATCTACCGTGTCAAAATAATGCCGCAAGTTCCCATAAATTTTATTTCTTACGGCGCTCTCCTGTCGAGATATAAACCTCCAAAGTTGAAGGATAAAAATCAATTTTTGTAAAAAACAGTTTTAATTTTTCATCGGAAATTAATGATTTTTGGTGTACACACGTAACAAATTAAATCATTAAAATTGACTAGTAGGTCATTTGATATCGTCTCAGTGAAACCAGGAATGCGCTAGCCCTAACTTTTCTAATTGCAAAATATTTCAGGGGATTAAGTTGCTAAATTTTTAACTGCATTTTCGGATTACCCACACAGTTAGTTTGACGCATGCGCACTCCGAAAGCAAGGCACAGTTATATCGTTTTGTTTTATCACCTATTAGTTGCCTGTTTTCTCACTATTGGTCATTTTTTTTTTAATTTAACGTTTTTATTGGTTTATATAGTAAGAATTGTTTGTTCAAATTTCTAGAAATAATTTTTCATTGTTTTTCGAGAATTTTAAAACTGACTCATCATCATCTATAAATTGTCATACTGGAACCAACAAATTAGCTCGGTTTAATAAATTAAGTGTGGGAAGTAGTACGATCGCGTTATTACGCAAAATTTTGAAATATAATCGAGATGTTGTAAAGCCCTATAACGACTAATTATTATTATTTCCGGCCTTGTTATTTATTAGAATAGTTTTTAGATCGTGGGTGAACAACTTAAATGTTAGATAAATAATAGAATAGATCGAAAATTCAGACGCAATTTACTGTGGTTCTGATATTAATAAAAAATACTTACAATTAGTATCAACAGTGCAAACAGTTTTTTTGGTGATTTAAAGGTTTTGGATAAAGTAAAACGTTTTCCAAGAAAAATATTTTTTTAACTTATCTATACATATACAGCGAACTGAATTAAAACAATTTCCGTTTGTTAAAAATTTCCGTGGCAATGCCGCACCTGTACGTCCAGATAAGATAATTTAAATTAAAATAATCCGGTTTCTTTCTGTGAATTTGATTTTAAAAATAATATTTACACCTCGGAGGCAAAAAGTGGCGCACTTTCCGTTTACCTTGGAATAAATTTTGTTTTTTTCGAGCTATATCGTGCTTTTCGTACACGAAACGTCAATTATAATTTGTAAATTAATAGTTGCACAATACGGTAACATCTAAATACCATACCAGGCGTAACAGGTTTGAGGTCGTTTGTTCGTTAAATATATACATACATTTATGTATATTCAACGTCAATTTATTACTATCGTTTTTATTATGAATAAACGCAAACGATATTTTTATTACTACCAAAAAAAAAATGGAAAATTTCCACATAATTTATCGAGATATACCAGAAATAAACTTATACAGGACGATTCCAAAATCGCTCATAAATTCTACAATAGGTTAACGTTGCAGTAAGCTATTATTGGAATTTAAGAAAAATAATTAAAAACGTCTCGGTCAAACAATTCATTGAAAAATGAATAGATAAAATAAATCACTTGACGTCTTTTCATTTTTAGAAATTTTTGAAACATCACATCATTTTTTGTAAACGTTTTGTATTATAGATACCTACCCTTTGTCGTTGTCCAATAAAAATAATGACTCACAACGCGTAATATTAATTTTGAAAAAAAATTGCAATTATTTCTAAATGAATATAAATTGTATAATATAATATAAATTACTCGTTATTGTTTTAATATGATAATGGACTTAAATCGTTTAATACAATATGAAACACTATCGAATCACTTGAACTGATCAGCGAACGATTCGCCGATGTTGTCGAATGATTCCCCGTTAATGTTGATAATGTTGTAACATGTTGATTTTTACTATAGTTTTTTGTCTGAAAATAGACATAAAAGTTATTTTCAAGCACATATTAAAAATTATAAACGAACGTTTTCCTAATACATATATAATTAAAGCTACGTAAATTCAATATTTATACTTAACACAGTACTTATTACGACAAGCATAACTCTTCTCTAATTATGCCACTAAAATAATGTGTAAAATAAATTAATACCAAGGACATAAAATTACAAACAATATTATTGAATTCCTAGGTACCTACATTACTAACAATAGTCTAGAAAGACGATACCGATAATAATCGACATAAATAAAATTACGGCCGTGACAAAATGTCCCTTTAAATTGAAAATCGTTAAAAGCTAATAATTGCACAAAGCCCATTAGAGGTTTTGTTTGTAACTACTTGCCCACCAACATTATTGCTGTATCGCGTGAAGCTAATCGATGTTGCAATTTAAAGCAGAAGTTCTCAAACCGTACGAAGAAAAATTTCAAAATAATCGTATTTACTTAATTGAAGAAACGTTTAATATTTATCGACAAAACACGAAGTGATTACCTATTACAAACATCGATGTTTGCAATAATCTAACCAATAGGAATTATCGTATACAGGGGAAACCGAAAAATTGTTTTGCTGTCTTGCTTTTGTTGGCGGCAATTTAAGTTTCACATTCGTAATAATTATGACCTGTAATTCGCGCTATTTTTATTTTTTTTCGCAATATCAATTTTACCCAGGTATTAAACATATTAGTTTTATTTCGAAAATGAACGAAGACGATAAAACCTTTTTTTTGTTTTTCCTGTATAAGAGGTACGATAAGAGTACAGAAAGATTTTTTTTTGGTAGACAATTCGTAAGTTTTGGACTAACGTAAGCAGAATTGTTTCCAAGAAAAATATTTTTTAGTATACGCAGTTATAATTAAAACAATTTCCATTTGTTACAAAGCTTTCGTGGAAGCATTTAATCTTTGTTGTCAAATAAAACATTTCGTAATTTACTTTTTAAACATTATCTAATTCGGGTTCTAAATTTAAACATCGAAAATACTTAAACGTCCGTTTGTATTTTGATCGGTAGATACTGAGAAACTAATTTGGGCGCAATTAAAATAGACGTATTTGTAATGTTTGATTTTAAAATAGATCACAATTACCGCATCGACTGTTAAGAACGGAAAAACGCATTTTCGAGTGAATGACGAGTGCAGGAGTGCACTCGATGGTGATCTATTTTGGACGACAGACGTTACATTCGTTCGGTGGTTTAGAGCAAATCTGATATAGGAGTGATACGAGGGCGCGCCGGTAAATTCTCGGATTATAGAGAATGTCACTTTCCAAACTTTGAACTGAATTTCACTAATTTACAATGTATTCATCATTTTGATGACGTGCATTGGAACCTACTTTAGATGCCGTATAGGCCTTTTTCAAATAAATACACTTTTCGTAGCAATTTTGTAATTTTTTGACTTCGGTTTGCAAAGCGATATTCTCTAAAGTTCGAATCCTTTCCTTACGAGCCGTGTGGCTTAGATGGTCAGCCCGAGGGTCAGTCTCACGGACTAATTTTATGGCGCATGCACGGCTGCGGGTTCGAATCCCGCTGCAACGCAGTTGTATATAATATTGTATAGAATAATACCTCTATAATTTCATGCTTGTATCACAAAGTGCAAGGTTTCTTTATGTTATTTTGGCGAATTTTTATTTCTGCAAAATTTCTGAACATTTTTTTAAATTTGCTAAGTTCCTACCCTTAATAAAAGATTGTGCATTTATTTGACGTGTAATGTTTATTTGATTTGATTTAATTAATTTTGATTTAAATCGTTCGTGCAAGATCAATAAAATTATATTTGTAAATGCGTCCCTGTAGTAGTTGTCAAGTACAAAATTAATAGCGCGAAATACGATGAAATAATTTTTAATCATGTGTTTGTGTTGTTGTAGGCAGCTTATTATCAAAACGCTTACGGACTTTCTAAATATTATTTTGACAAGAAGTAAATTTAAACATGACGATTGAACTTATTCAACGACAGTCATTATCTCTGCCGATCAACAAAACATCATTTGCACTGCTGGCTTATAGAACTAGCCCATTATACATTTGTACGTTTTCCAAATAAGACAATATCCACAGGATGTTTTGGAACTTATATTGCAGAAGAATATGGCGTCCGCTTTTCTTAACGATTATCTAAAACGTTTAATTGTTCCCTATATTCGTCAATAACCCTACATTATATTACAATTAGTTATTTATTCAGATTAACGTCAATTACACTTCATTATTCTACTTAATTAATTACTCTTTATTAACCCGAACATTTCCTAAACACGACGAGACACGCACCTGTTTCCGTAAAATTAATCAAGCTCGCGAATATTATGATTAATAAAACAAAATTAAATAACTACTTAGGGGCCTACCTTAAAAATTACCAAGAAGCGTAATTGGGAATGGTTATTTTAATAATTTCAAGGCCTCATTTAGGTGACTCGCCTTCATAATTTTTGATGTTATTTAAACTCTTAAGTATTATTTATAGAGTGAAAAACGAATTGTCGACTGAACATATTTTAATATTTTTTTTCAAAAATTTGTATCGCTGCGTTTGAATTTTGAATTGCATTTTACTTCAACTTAAGTGTAGGTTATAAAAAAAAATACATACTTGATATTTGATTAAATTGTAACGAATAAAATGTACACTTACATATAAGCAAATTCATTTGAAAAATGGAGAATTAACAAGATAGTAAGTAATAATCAAAATATCTAAATTAACGTTACAATTTTCGTTTCGGAACTATGTATTAGTTTTAAACGAAGGCGTGCGATTTTATTTGTAATGCAAGCCGTTTAAAATAGAATGGGATTTTATTTCGGTTGAAGTAGTCGTTTATTTATTTGGAAAATAAACGAGTATAAAACCCCTTCAAAGTTACAATTTTTTAATGTTTTAATAATTATGCCATATTAAATAATATAGAACAAACCTTCGAATTCAGTAGTAGTTATAAAACAGCGAACGTGGAGCACTAACAATAAGTTTGAATAACAATCTAGCAATCGGCGAATGCACAATATTTTAAAAGATTTTATGAAAGTTTATTTTTTGATAATTTTGTATGTTCACATGTAAAACAAGCTAATTGACGACACTCGCAACAATTTTATAATATACACTGCACTACTCATTTATCCAGTAAACTATTTTTAAATAAGCACACTCACGCGCATTCGCGCATTCTCTATGAATATAAAAATTATTTAAAATAGATGTCACTTGTTGAAAACGTTGCCGGTGGGTTCATAAATCTTTTAAACAATAATTTTTAACTTAAGTATAATATGTAACGGCATTTCGTGATTATTTTTGTAATAATTCTTTTGTAAGTAGAGTTAAATAATGGCTTCCCACATGAATTTCAAAGAGAACGCCGCGTTTTTGAGAACATATCAAATCTGATCAATTTAAGATTAAACGTTTAAGTCTGATAACCTGATATCACTTTGTTAGTTCGTCTTCTAAGTATTTTTTTTTCTAAAAATGTCGATTAACGCATACAAATTTCCTTGTAACGATTTCCAATCAAATACGACGTCGTAATTTAAAAAAATTGAAAATGCGTAACTTTGAAAGAGTTAATAGCTTTTTAAAATTCGATTTTTAACGAATAACTTGAAAAGAAAAAGAAATTCGCATCCTGTCTAACAAAATGTAAACATATTAGAAATTTAAATTTATTCATGTATTCTGCCAACGGTTACGTAAATAAACATTTTTAATTCGTTTATTTGGTATTAAAGAAAGATTTCAAGGTACAGATAAATATTACGCCTACTTTAAACAAGTCCTGTTAGTACTTTACCTACAGAATATTATACGTATATACTTTTTTTTGTAATATTTTTCGAAAATTACGGAATTTAAAAAGGGCGTTTGCGTTGTTTCATCGTGCGTTTTTAACGTGAGAATGTCCTAATTATTCAATTAATATTACGCTGAACGACTGCGGTTAATAAACTAGGGTTAATTGCTTGAAACTAAGGTTAGTGTGTAATAATAAAGTCGAATACGATGGTAGATATCTTTCAATTCAATTTTAAATATTTTAAAAAATATATTTTATTTTTTGTTGATTTTTGTTTGCTTCTTGTTTATTATTTTAATTAATCCAAACTATTTATACCGGCTTAATTTGGACGTAGGTGGTTTGTATAATAAATGGCGTTTTTTAAAAGTTCAATCGTTGATGTACAGGGTGTACGAACAATAGAGAGAAATATTTGGGGAACGTATTATTCACACCAGGTCAAGAAATCGGCTGTTTCTTTTTGTTGTTAACATAGAACGTTGTATGCAAGCGCGATGGGCGAAATTTGAATGTTTATTGTAGACGATTTTTCAAACAAAACAATGGGCGCATCATCATACAGAAAAGCGCTGCTTGAACGCCAAAACAGCGATTCAATTGAATCGCTGTTTATTTGCGTTATTTTATTTTATTTTTATAGTTGACGTATGACATCAGTTGTGCCACGTGTTTATCACAATGTAGTTTAAGATCCTCGAGCCGTAGTCAGCTACCATAACGTAGGGCTTACTTTACGCTGTTTCAGCGATGAACTCGGCTGAATGCGCCCAGTAATGATTCAGTCAGAAACAATCGATTTTTGGACATATGTGTGCATATGTTTATTGTCTTTTTTTTTGTCCCTTTGTGTTCACAAGTAACTGGTTGTAATTTCGTCTAAATAAGACGAAACGAAATTGATTTTTAAGAAGAAATCGATTAAGAATTTACCGAATGTATTAAACATCTCCGAACTTAGTATTTGTGTAAATTCGTTACAGTAATTTTCAATTGCATAATTAAGTATTGCTATATAATCAGTTAAGTTTAGCAAATCTGTTAAACAATTCAAAGGGAAATTGTGTTCATTATATCTACGTATATTTATTGTTGAACAAGAGTACTTACAACAAAAAAGTTAACCTTGTACTTTCAGTTTGTATGTTAATAGGTAAATTTAATCGGTACACCTACTCTTGTTGTAAATTCGTCTAACGTTAATGTATTTACATAAAATACGATAATTGTTTGAAAACTTTAATAATTATATATAGGCATCTAACTAACTAAATTATAGGAGTTAAGAAATGAAATTTAGTACACACCGTACTGAGGTTGTTGATTAACTTGGACATATCCTTGAGGCGCACTTTGTCCCTGGGGAGGAACTGATGGATATAGTCCTTCCGATTTTTCCATTCTGTAAAAATTTACATTAGAATAAATTACCGTATTTCCTCGAGTGCCCCCACTCTTTTTTCTACGCAAACAGGCGCGATAATTAGGACGCGGGACGTAATTGAACCACGACTATGACGAGTAGTAATTCCTAACTAGGTACCATTAGTTATAAAATATAATAAGTACAGTTGTATTTTTTTTAAATTACGATACTATAGTACCTATGAGTTTTATTTTTATTTTTCCGTTACATTTACCATAATATAACCATAAGGAACACATTAATTGAACTTTTTCGAGCTTTCTGCTCCAAAAACTCGAACGCGGGGCTTACGTGGGGGTGGAGGTTACTCGAGGAAGTACGGTATTCCAATAATTATATGCAACTCGAAAAGAATTTGCAAATGGATTTCGAAAACCCGAAGCGAGATGGATAGAAAATACTTATTTGTTTTTATCGTTAATTATTGATCCAGATTGAATGTCTAACAATAAATGACATTTTTCGAATGTGAACCATGCCAATGTTGATGTTTCGCCTGCGATAATTCAAAGTCCCTTCGGGACGCGTAAAAACTCAATTCGTACACCAAACTCGAACGAAACCTTTTTAGAAATTTTAGAATTTTCAAAATTCTATTTCGGGCAAAGCTTTTTATTTTTGACTAACATAAAAGTTTACAGATCAAGTGTATCGATACCGTTCAAAACCGAAAAATTCGATTTTAATTAAAATAAACGGATTTAAGAGCTGTTTTTTTAGATATTATACAGGTTTTGAGACTTATTTTTGTACTTATGAAGCGCAATTATTAAAATACGTACCTACAATACAAATGTGCGTCAGCTGTGAATCGCGATATGACGCGATATCATTTTCGAGGAAAATTAAACTCTTCTTTGGAAAAATTAATAATCTGTATCTCCAAAACGGTATATTGACGCATAACTCAATTCTTTGTTTTTAACGCCTTGTATATAGGAAATAACCATTTTAGGACCATACGTTTATAGGAGTTTTTTGTCTTATAATAGACCAAGCCAATCATCCCTTAAAATCTCATGCATTTTATTTAGGTATACCCTGCACAATAAAAATGTATTAAAACCACGGACGAAAACTTCAATCGAAGCTGAAATAAATATAAATAAGGGACTCGTGAATTAAGAATATCGAAAAATGTACAAAAATAGATTAACTGTCTACTAATTAGATTACTGTTATTGCTAACCAAAATGTAATTAATTGAGAGCAAACCAAACACTTTTGTCAGGCGATAACGTCATACATTATCGATACGTTGTGAAAAATCAAACCTATAACCTCGATAGTTCATCCGGATTATAGATAGGACGAAGTTAAATTATCGAAACGAAATTTATTAAATAAGCCCGAAATCGGTTTGGATTACCAAGGGCAACGCTAACAAATAAAAACTGCTAGGTATCAATTGCATAATTAAAAGTATTCGTTCGGTACTAGAAGAGAGAATGAAAAAAAGGGCTTGCCCTGCAAAAGGTCGGGCAGCTTTTGGTTTTCGGCTACGTTTTTAGACATGGGGTCCCGAAAAAATTCAACTTTTCGACAATGGCGCACTTCCGCTCTCGCACTGCCACGCCATATATTGGAAAAATGACTTCAAAAACGAGTTTTTCGATATAATCTCATTTCCGAATTATTTAACGATAAAAATACCTACGTGATAAAATAAACTAGAGGAAGTTTTCTATAATTTATCATTTTTCTGTAAAATCAATAGTTTCGACGGGTCCTTCGGGACCTCCTTTAAAGTAAATCTTTTATAGACAGTTATAAAAAATTCCCAATAAGTTGATAAGTACTACTTTAACTTTTTGGTCTTGAACGTGGTTCATTAGCCAGAAATTGTTGTATTGATATTTTTTAATATTTGTTAGTAGGACATTCACAACGGCCGCGGTCATACTTATTTGAACACGCATATCCTATTGTTTTCATGCTTGTATCAAAAGTGGAGTGTAATTAACGTATGCTATTTAATTATCGTCAATTTACATGATAGAGTAGACTTCGTGGTGTTGGCAGGCCGAAACTATTGACTTTACAGAGAAATGATAAGAACATAAATTATAGAAAATTTCTTCTAGTTTATTTTATCATATAACTATTTTTATCGTAAAATAAACTGAAAAGGAGATTATGCTAAAAAATTTGTTTTTAGTGTTATATTTCCAATATGACGTGCAAGCGGAAGTGCATCAAGGTCGAAAACTTTGATTTTTATTGGGACCCTAATAACTAAAATACCCAAAAATCAAAATTACCCGACATTTTACAGGGCTACATAACTACATAACATAATATTATAGTTAGAACATGCATTGTATGCCGCGTTCATATTAAAAGTTCAGTTTATTTTATCGTATTTAAATTCGTTTGTTTGATAATTTTCCATTAATCCGGTACTACCTGGTCTGATATGTGCCGAATTAGCGAGATTCTACTGTATATTTGAGATACTCTTATTAATAGTATCATATGTGAGGTGTTTTGTTATTAAATTAAAAACCTCGAATTTCATGATATCAAGGTAATACGAGGGCTACCCTGAAAAAACAGTTACGTTCTGCAAGAACATTTTATTATTTTTCAAAATATTCTTTTAATATTTTATCATTCTTTGAAATCAGGTTGAAATTCATTTTGGGAAGGTCCTCTAGAATATTTTTAAATCGCAATTTCAATATGAGCGTTTATAAATTTTCCGTTTCTGCTGATCGCTTGTAAGTGAAAAATCACCGCTAAAAGCCGATATATATATATATATATATATATATATATATATATATATATATTTGTTCTAATACTTCATAAGCTAACAAAAATATTAAAAAAAAGTTTTAATACAAAATGTATAATTCCACGTGGTCTTAGAAACTTCGCATTTGATTTTAATAAAAATGGGGGTAGGGGTGTAATAATTTTCAAAACTTTTCAACATTTCAATTATTTTTCTTTAATTCTGTCTTTAATATTTTAAATGTCGTAAGATATTATACCTACATTTTTCATTTAAATTTCTTTTTAATATTTTCTTTAGTATATGAAATATCTGTGGGTGATTGTTTCCTGGAAAGGCGCTTATCAGCAGAAACGGAATTGATAAAATGCCCATATTGTAACGCTCTTTTAGGCCCGGTTTTACAAACATGATTTATACTGCAGAATAACTATTCCTGGTACAACTGCTTTGGAAACGTTTGTTGGGACAATGGATTCAATGAAAGTTATTCCAGGAATAGCTTATCTAACGTATATCTTATAATTGTAAAAGTGATAAGTTTGAGTGACATGTTGATGTTATCTGACATTTACTTAATATCATCGTTTAAAAATGTTGTGTTATTATGCATTGGGTCGATAGATTTGGTTTGATTCCATCGATTTATATATCTACAGGTACGGCCGGATGCAAAAATATTGTCGCGAATCACGAACATTGGACGGTCAGTACAGTAAGACGAGAATTACAAATACAAAGTTGAATTAAATGTTCTGATCATCATTTGTTCGTTGTGTCATGCGTGCTCGCGGACAGCGACATTAATTTTGCACCCGACTGTATCATATCAATTTTCAATATGGGAAACCGCCCGACACTTGTTGACGTCATGCGTCATGCGTCCAAAATATGCAATAAATTTGTATCTGGAACCGCAATTAGAATAGTGGTCTATTATGCTTAAAATAGTAATGTTATAAATTTGGGATAAGGATAGGAGCGCAATAATACAAGGCGTTCAATAATTATTTAGATCAAGGTCAAAGGGACAGTGAATGGAGTAGGGAATCTTTTTTTAATTTCATTGTTCGTTTAGCTATTGTAATATAGTAAGTAACTAATGAAATTTGTTCGATTTTTAAGTGAACGAAAAAGTCCCGTTTTACAACTGATAAACATTTTAATGTCTTCGAAGTCGAGGAAAATCTCCGTTATTTTCTAAAAATAATTGAGTACCCATGGTTATAATTACCTACGCGTACACTATGTATGAATTAAACGAAACAATATTTTAAACAAAAAATCACTTGATCGTGTTTTGGTATTAAAATTAGAGACGGGAAATTAGACTTTTGCTATAGAACCTATGTACTACTATATACGAATTTTCTTTTTACTTTTAGAAATTTTATTCGATAATAAATTGACATCGTTAAATTTTTAGAGAACCAAAAACCTGTAAACACAAAATTTTTTGTAGTGGAAGAACGATCAAAGCATTAGACGATAAGCCTCGTCGAACTTTTGTCATTAACCATGCGCAAAAAGGTGTAGGGCAGACACCTACCTGCCGGATTTTAGGTATTTTGGCAATCGCGCCAAATAGTACTAGTTTTTAATTCGACGTGCGAAAAAACTAGTCTTATGAATGAAATTCGTTTGCGATCTCGATAATATAAAGTAGGTATAACACAATTGGAATGGAAAAACAAATTACTTTGCAAACAAAGAGGAAACGTACTTAATTATAGGTACTACCTATTTAAAGCCGCCGTTGTGTCAATAAGCAGAACACGTTCATAAAACACAACGTATATTACACAAATAATTTGAAGGTCCATATAAAGATAACACGCGTAATATTTTAACCTTTTTACTAACTTCGCTTGAACAAATACATATGTATGGTTCAAATCCCAATAACCTTGGCATATTTGGTGTGACGTTATACATATAGTCGAATTTAATTAAAAATCAAACAAATAGTTAGTAGTTAATTATTTTTTTTAAATAAATTTTTAATGTTATGTCAGAGTTTAAATACCTATTGCCTCATTTATTTCGGAATTATATTTTTCACGACAATTATGGTATTATAATCATAAATTAATAATAAAAACGTTAATGTAGGTAATTATTGAATAAATACACGATTTAATTACTAGGAATTTTGATTTACTTACGATTATTATTATTTCGAAAATTATGCGAATATTTTAAAAGCATCACTAAAATACGACTAAAAAATTATACTTACGAGCGAATATCACAAATAATACTAATCGTTAAATTACATATGTGGAGATAATAAAAATGGTAGTTACTTACTCGTGTTTTGTAATTTTTCGACGTGGAATAAGAAGTTTTTCTTCCTAAATCTAACTCGCAACACCACAAATCGTAATATTTTAAAATTGGCCACCGGTACAACAGTAGCGACACTGCTTCGTTTCATGCGAATATACACGAGGAAGTGGCGATGTATTATTTCCAGTGTAATTTGCGCAATAAAAGCCTGTAATTCGGAATGTACGGATTTCTGTGCATTTCATATAAAATATCAAAATTTTAGGTGAAAAACTAATTGGAAAACTGATGTTTTTTTTTTAATTATGACAATATACATTATGCCTCAATTATTTTAAAATGTCGCGTTTTAGAAAACGATAAAAACATATTTTTAAATATGTTTTAGAAATTATACGTGAACACATACTTACATAAAATGAATTAATAAAAACTTGTTTTTAATTGCTAATTACTCTTTACAGTAGGTACCCCGACGATTGGATATTATTTATAACTGACACGAATTATCTTTTACGGTTTTATTTTTGCCGTTATGAGTAATCTCCCGTTACTTTTGTCGTTCAGTTTGTTTGCCTATGTTTATTGAAACGTAAAGTTGCGAAGTAAGTTGGAAATATAAAGTTTTCGTAGGAAATATTCGAAAAAAAAACAGCTCGATTAACTATGATTAAACGTCCAACACTGTTGTTACCACAATACCTCGTTAAATTATTTAAATGCTCTCGGTTTAATTTAATAACGAAAGGAGTTTTACACGATCCGTTAGGAACAGTTAATGAGCTATTGAAGAGGTTGAAAACTTCTTGGCAATGGCTTTTGATAAATGCTAATTGAAAATTATTTGGAGCTGCGCCTAATACATTTTAATAATTTGTTTTGCCAAACAAAATACAGGGATCTCTCGTTAATCGCGGGAGTTAAGGCTTTGCGTGATCTTCGTGTATAAAAAAGAAACAACTTAGAAGCAAAAAATAATGCGAAAATGGGACACCAAACTTTGTACAATGTAAAACTAATTTTAAAAGTTAAAGTAATTATTGATGACCTGATATTCGAATAATTAGAACATGGAAAGAGCAGGTAAATAATAACAACTTCTGGAGATTAAAGATTTGTTTTTGAATTCATCCTTCTAAAATACACCCGCATTTTCGTAGAATTGTATCAGGTAGCTTTTTAGAAACCTTTCGAATTTTACCAACCAATAATTTACCAATTATTCATTTTCGACCGTGATACCCTCCCCTTAAGGTTCAACAAGTCACCTACAAAGAAATACATAGTTTATGACACGTAAAGTTAGTTGTGTATGTGCTGTTTACGCATTTTTGATACTATGTTAGACATTAGATACGTAACATGTTTGAAAATTTTATTTTAATAAATAACAAAATTAAAGGGATGTTAAGGGCAAATTATTTATTACCCTGTTAGGTAAGACCGTTTCACGTCACTAATTCGTTAAAATCTATTTCAAGACATGTCCCAGTTTCTGTGGAGGCCACTGTACAAAACATGCCGTTTAAGATGTATTCGAAAGTAGAAAGTCATCCATTTAATTTACGGGGTGGTAACGTTTCAAGAATTCGCCTACATGTTGAATTCGCGTAAATTGAAGCATAGAATTACACAATTAGGGGTTAGGTTCCATCAAGTTTCCATCCACATTCGGTATATTCATCCATACAACTAAGTATTCTTTGATCTCGTTATCGACCATTCTTTGAAATCATATCTAATAATTATTACACTTAGAAGAACTTTGACATTGAAAATGAAAGGACGAATCGGTTTAATCGCATCACAGCTGCTGCACAATAGTTAGGTACCTATATAATATATTTACCATCAAGCACGTGCGAGCTGTGACGTCAACTGGTATAAAATTTATCTGTTTGCAGGAAGTCACTTGTTTGCGGTCAGTCATGCGTAACATGACGTTTTAATGCTGCATACATATTCGAATATGGGCGATTTAAAATATTGCGATACGGAAGTGACGTGATGTTTTAATTCAGTGCCGTGCGATAATTATAGGCATCTTGTAAATTTTCGCGTTTTGCGAAATCCAAAATTTAGTCTACATTTTGAAGTTACGTTAATTAATTATTGTTTGTGTAACTCGGTAATTTTTAGAATAATAAATTTATAGGCGATTTAAATCGAAAACGTTTTTATTTGGCAGGAGAGTTTTTGGGCAGCCTGTTAAAAAAGGATTTTAAAATGGATTTTCGAATTTCATTTACATTTGCGTTTTTACTTCTTTTGAAGATTTCATTTTAATATCCGTTCATTTGGGCGTTTTGAAAATTTTGGACATACATATTATGTATATTTTCAAACAGATGCGATTCGTGATAACGTTTTTATAAAATTTTGATCTACACCTGTTGCCCTTTATTTCTTGAAATAACGAACATTATTGATTTATTTATGGTAATTGGTCCTGCGTTACAACGTTTTATCGCGTGTGTAGTTTAATCGATTTCATTCATAATAATTGTACAATATAGATATATCGCCCTAAATACTGTGCACATTTCCATATTAATACAAGCTTTTTATTTTATCCCTTTTATAAGTGACGCCGCTTAAAAATTGCACGGTTTTTTAAAATTCCAAGTATTTTTAATTTCTATAATAGATGCTCGAGCCATATCGTATGCTAATTAAAACAATATCACAATCTACCTAAGCAGATCTACTCGTTTTTAATTAAAAAAAGCAGCCGTTGTTGCATGTGTCGCATTCAGAACCGACCATTGGCGAAAGATGAAAGAGATATAAATAGTTACCTAACAATAAGTTTTAAAGGGTTTAAAATATTCAATATTTTTAATAAGTGTAGGGAATTCGTCAGAAACGGACAATTTAGTAAAATCGCCGAACAAGTATCTATCATGTATAATACATTTCTCGTTTTGTTTTCCAATACCATAGCCTTAACTCATATCATTTTGTTGCTTGTTAAAGGTCAGTGAACTGGAGCGCTTTGTTGTTAAAATTTTGTATAAAAATAACGATAATCATGTGACCGTTAAGCAGTTGTTTCGTACATAATACATACACATTTCTATTTTGTTTCTTGTGTATACTATAAATACAGTAAAACCTCGATAATTCGAACGCATCTTGTTCAAATTAGGCCAATTTATAGCCGCATGAAAAGTAGAAGACGGGAAACAACGCTATTTAAAACGAACTTTTGACTTCTGCTTCCCTTTTGTTTGTACATGAAAATAAAATATTTGTATTATTACAGTGACGCGTTTAATTATTGTACCAATTAGTTCGGATTATAGAGATTCTACTGTATGCGGGTATTTAATTTCGTGTCCAAGCGGAAAGCAAACGCTATAGAGAACGGTAATTGTTAGTACATAATGTCTATATCTAACAGTTAACAGGAGTTCAACGTGTTTTTCAAAACGTCATTTAATAGCACACAATTTTTACCAGCAAAAAATACAAATATGTGCCATAATAATATTGATTTTCTAAAATCTTTTAAAAATTTAATTCTTAATTACATAGTAAAACAATACGTAGATAATCTAATTTAAGGCGTATCTTACAAATACGGTAGTATTACCAATAAATTTATAAAATATTAAACCTAGGTATTAATCGGTATATGCTCCTAAGAAAGCTCCACAGCTTGGGCAGTAGTGATTGCGATTTTGACAGGAATCCATGCAATAGGGAATAAGACAGCACGGAATGCATCTGTAAATGAAACCGAAATGAATTTCGTTGAATAAGAGCCTATTGATAATCTGTAGGCACACTTACCCGAATATGCACAGAAGCAGGGCGAACAGATGAGTTTTGGTAGCGGCTTCCGATTCGACTCTTGTGCTAATTTGATGATGACAATGTGGACAAGTGATCAGTTGCGAATTCGGTCCAAAAATTGTTACGACTTGAGGACCAACGACCATCGTTACGGTACTTGCTAGAATACAAAAATGTTTTTGAATGCAGTTTTGGCAATATTTAAGTACATCATTTTCTAAATATTTATTTAGCGGTCAGGCGCAAAAGATCCTGAAACTTTTAAGTTTTCATGGACGTCGTAACGAGGACCTGGCAAAAGATGCACCCGCCACGGGCGCGACTGGGTTTGCGACTATATTTGTGATTATTTTTGGGTTAGGGGGCGCAAGTTACGACACTTGCCTCAGACACTTCGCCTCGGCCGCTTCATACCCTCGTTACGGCATGGTTTTTCATAACAATAATATATTAATTAATTAAATTTGTAGCGAGCCGATCGTGAAATAATTCAATAGAACATCTAAATGGCACAACTAATTAATAAGTGGTATTATGAGTGATAACCATAATATTAAATTTATACACTGAAGGTCGTATGACAAATTAAAATTGTTTAGACTGAAACCGCCAATTTTGTCCTTGCTTTCTGGGAACATTATGTGCTTATGCCTTGAACTGATTTGAAACTATGCGCAAGAATTTAAGATGGATTTTTGATTACATTACTTATACCGGGCGACGACGAAATTACAAGATGGCCTTTATTTTCAACGGTGAAAAAATTTGTTGTGAGGAATATTTAGTACAAAAACGGAGCTATATTTTGACCGTTGAAGAACTACTGTTACACTTCCGGTTACACCGGAAGTGACCTCATCTTTCGATTTTTAAATGGACTACCCTGTATATTTTGAATTTTTTGTAATTTTTACTCGCCCGATGTAATTCACTCAGTCTCGACAATATTATTGAAACTGTTCGTCGTTGTACTGAGCGAGTTTGATAGCAGCGAGTAAATTCGCGCGATTTATTAGGGTTTTAGGAAATATTCTAATAATTAATCGAGTTTTATACATTTTGTATAAAAATTAGCTTCTAGGCTTAATGTATAATTATTAAAAGAAATCTAGGTAGTAGGTAATTTAATTTTGATAAAATACGGTATGTATAGGTATAACTTATTGTTATTTTCTATAATAATAAATTGGTTATTCTAAAACAAAACATGTTCATAATTTATGTAATTAACTTGTAGCTGCTTTTAACGCATTTCGCTCTTGGCTATTTTGTGGATTAAGTCATTTCATTTTGTATAAAATTCAGAATACATACTTTGTTACATATTTAGATAGTCAAATTGTTATAAAGCAATTTGCTTTCATATTAAATTTACTATATTATTCTATTTATATGAGGAATATTACCTTGACGTTTTTACGTAGACGATACGTTTGTAGACAATAAACCGGTTATGTAAATACATTTTATATCGTGATAGTAGGTACCTAATTATTTATTTTCAGGGATATTATGCTTATTTATAATAATATACATATGTATGTATAGCTTATCCAAACCTATATGATGTTCACGTCATCAACAAAAAGTTACTAGATTGTTTATTAGTAATTCGGTTTAAAGTTTGGAAAGCGACAAATTCTGTAGATGATTTATTTGCGCACATATTAGATGGTATAAAGAAAGACTACAATTTATTAGAACTGTCAAAATACGAGGTACGAGGTGACAGCACTGTGTGAAACGTCACCATCTAGTAACCTTGTACTGATGACGTGAACATCATATAGGTTTGGATAAGCTATATGTACAATACCTAGATTGATTGAAGTGGGGTATAATGAAATATTCATAGGTATATTTTGATTATTTTGACTTTACATTTTAGTATTTGGAGAACCATTCATTGAAATGTTTCAAAATACTTAGGTACATAGTTACTTTTTTACGTTAGTTACGTATAGCTTTATGTACTTAGTGATTATAAGTACTAATTATAAATTATAAAAAATAATTACTTTATTTTGATGTAAAATATTTATTTGGTCAACTCTTGGTACATACATAGATATATCCAAAAATATACATATTAGGTAGATTTACACGGATCTACTGTCGGAATAAAATGTTCTGACCTCGACATCGAGAGCTCATATTTCTAAAACTGAAGCGCCTTTTATAAAAAGAAATTCAATCTATCAACAAACTATTTTCGGTTAGTGTCAATTTCAATTTTTTACGTAAAGCCACTTTAAGTAAACTAAAATATAAGTTTAAATTAAGTACCACTCAAGTACTAAAATATACATTAAAATTTGGAAATACTGCAGCTCACGTCGTTTTCAAGCGACTGCATATCTATATTAAATAATTTGTCTAATTAAATTAGAAAAAGTCGAACCATCGTAAATAAAATCTTAACGGTAAATAAAACACCAAAACATTATATAAAAAAAAACTTCATTAAAAATTAAAGTTGAAACTATGGCAATATTATTCACAACCAATGAAACAATGAACTTATAGCGACAAAAATTACTTGGTTTCTTATCGTGAGGTCGCGTAAAAGGGCAAATGGAGGAGCTACAGTTGTTTTTAAATGACATCGAAAATTTTGATAAAACAGTGACTAACTGAAGATAATTAAGAGAAGGTCGTTTGGGAGATACCTACAATTTTTCATTCATAATTGCCCTAACTTTAACTTTTAATAAAATTCTTTCCCTATTCAATGTATTATAAATTTTGTGCTTTATTTACCAATAAAAATATTAACCTCAATTTAAAAGACCCATTATACAAGATGAGTTATAACAGGTGGAACATTACCTATATGGGATGTTTCGAAATTCGGGCATGCGAAAAAGTACGATGATATTATACAATAAAAAGTTTCTTTGCGATTTTTCGATTAGACCAATACTTTTATAGTTATCGCGACTTTAAAAATTTGAAAAGTAGATGAAATAGTGTTTATTCTTAATTCTATATTTATGTATAAATAAAATAGACTTACTTAAATCAAATCACAAAACTCGAATTGAACAATGCAACAACGTGCTAAAGCATGTTTAGTGGACACGTTGAAGAAATTTAATTTTCATAAATTTAACTACTGTTTGAACTTTTCTGGAAGGACCTGTTACGCCGGTCGTCACTTGCCAAGCGTTGGTCTCTTACTCCCAGGTTCAGGATAGCCGGCCCTGCTTGAGGCCCAGCTACCTGCTGGCCATAAAGATCCTTAACATAAGTCCCACCTACCTGGGGACGCATACATATATATTTTTAATAACTAATTTAAACAATAACACTACAAAAAAAATAAATGTCGGTTGTAAGGCAAACAAACTACTTATCATCGTTACTAGTGGGAAACAAACAAATTTTATGTACAGCGCGCTTCACTATTACCCCATTAGCGCATGAGACGGTCACTACGCGCACCACATTATCACGTCCGGGGTGAACCGCTACGATGCGCCCAAGTCGCCATTGGAGGGCTGGGAGATTGTCCTCACGTAGGATGACCAAGGCTCCGGGCTGCATTCGATTGGCCGCATGTGTCCTCCATTTGACCCTGGACTGTAGTTCTCCTATGAATTCCTTGGACCACCTTGTCCAAAAATCCTGCACCAGCTTTTGCACCATTTGGAACCTGCTCAGTCGATTGTCGTTGATTGCCAATACGTTTTCGACTGACGGTCCCATTAAACTCCGTCCAATCAGAAAGTGCGCCGGGGTCAAGGGATTTAGGTCTGTTGGATCGGTACTTAGGGGGGTAAGGGGACGTGAGTTTAGTACTGCTTCGATCTGAGTCAATACAGTATTCATTTCCTCGAAGGTACATAACGCGTTGCCTACGGTACGTTTTAAATGGTGCTTTACCTTTTTTACCCCTGTCTCCCACAACCCACCAAAATGCGGTGACCGAGGAGGAATAAAGGTCCAACTTACACCCTCATTTGCTAAAATTTTTACAAAACTTCCTTTTTCCCCGCCCGAATTGTGCGCTACTAGAAAATCTCGCAACGCTTTGTCCGCACCAACAAAGTTTAGGCCGTTGTCCGAGTAAATTTTGCTAGGTTTTCCCCTTCTTGCTGCAAACCTACGCAGTGCTGCTATAAAAGTCTCGGATGTTAAGTCCGATACCAATTCTAAATGTATCGCTTTTGTTACAAAGCAGACGAATATTGCAACGTACGCCTTTGTAATTTTGCAGCCTCGACCCTTTCTGTCTTTTACCATTAAAGGCCCACAATAGTCGACGCCACAAACATTAAATGGGCTTGAAGGCGTCACCCTGTCTTTGGGCAGAGCACCCATGACGTACTCACATGCTCTTGGTTTAGCACGAAAACAAGGAACACACTCGCGAATTATCTTTTTAATTGTATTTCTTCCTGAAATGGGCCAGTATTTCTCTCTAAGCGAGGCTAACACTGCTTGTGGCCCGGAATGTAAAGTTATCCTATGCTCGTTTTGAATGATTAACAAAGTTAATTTATGTTTGGGCGGTAATATAATGGGATGCTGTTTATTTATATTAAATAAAGAATTTCCTAATCTTCCCCCTACCCGAAGCACCCCTTCACTATCTAAAAATGGATTTAAAGGCAGCAATTTTCCTTTCGATATTGTTTCTTTCGCCCTTAATTTCGTTATTTCTATCTCGAATACTTCATTTTGCGCGATTTTTATTAAAACAATCAGTGCCCGATTTAATTCTCCGACCGTTAAATGTTGCGTGTTACGCTCGTGGTTTGGTTTTAACGCGTTTTTTTTAAACCTTAAACAATACGCGACGCAGCGTCGTAATTTTGATATCGTTGAATATCTGGAGAACAAGAACATTTCACTTTTTTTGCTTATGCTTATCAATACCTTTCTCTCAATTGTATCGTCCAAGCTGCGTATCTCGTTTAGGCAACCTATTGGCCATTCATTCTCGGCTAAATATAACCAATTTGGTCCCTCCCACCACAATTTAGATTTTATTAACGCTTTTGGGGTAGTACCGCGGGATATCAAATCAGCAGGGTTATCGCGAGACCTTACGTGGCGCCATGCGCTTACATCTGTTTCTTCTCTAATTTTGTCTACGCGATTCGCTACAAACTGCTTTAATGAGCTTGGCTCGGTGCGTATCCACGATATCGCTACGGTGGAATCGCACCAGTAAATTGTTTTTTCAATGTTACAATTTAGGGACTCTTTAACCTTTCCTATTAATTTTGCTAACAACATCGCCCCGCACAACTCCAGTCTTGGTATAGAAATTTTCTTAACAGGTGCCACTCTAGATTTGGCACAAAGTAATCGCACCGATGCGCTGCCTTGCGGGTTTGTGCTCCGAAGATAAACGCATGCCCGTATGCTACCTCCGATGCATCGCAAAATCCATGCAATTCGATGAAGTTTGCTTCGTCACAAAGTATATTGCGCGGAATTTCAATCGTACCTATTAGGTGTAATTCGTTCTGAAATTTCAACCACTCCGTGTATATTTCCATGGGAACCGACTCGTCCCATGAAAGCTTAACCTTCCATAATTTTTGCAATAGCGTTTTAGGCACTGTAATTACTGGTGCTACGATTCCCAAGGGATCAAATATTTTAGCTATTACCGACAGCATTTTACGTTTGGTTACTATTGTGCTGTTTTCTACCTTACTTATATTGTAACCTAAAAGATCTAAGTTAGGATCCCACAAGAGGCCGAGTTTTTGTATTATTATCTAAGGATAACTGTAAAGTTTGTTTCATGTCCGTTTCTAGTAATCCCTGTAAAACTCTACGTTCGTTTGAAATCCACTTACGAAGTGGAAAACACCCCTTTTGTAATATTGCGGTTATTTCGTCTCTAACCTTTATTAATTCTTTAATCGAATCCCCACCTGTAAGCAAATCGTCTACAAAGAAATCGCGCAATATGATTTGTGCCGCCCTGGGATAATCGGTTGCACTTTCCTTCCCTACTTGATGCAGACATCTTATCGCTAGAAATGAAGCCGATGCTGTACCATAAGTTACAGTGTTTAATTTATAATGTTGCAATGGCTTTCCAGGATCATCCCTCCAAACTATTCGTTGAAGATTCCTTTGCTTTGGATCCACTAGAACTTGCCGATACATTTTCTCTATATCGGCCGATAAAACATAGCGATGTTTTCTGAATCGAATCAGTATAGCGAACAAGTCATCCTGCATAACTGGGCCGACCCTCGCGCGTCGTTTATTGAAACCCCGGTAGAAGTCTTCGCCGAACCATCAAATACAGTTCTTAGCTTCGTTGTTGTGCTAGACTCGTTTATTACCCCGTGATGAGGCAAGTAAAAATTAGGTTCGGATGCGTCAACTTCTGAAATTCTAGTCATGTGCTTTAATTTGTGATATTCTTCCATGAACGCAATGTATTTTCCCTTTAATGATGGATTTTTTTGTAACTTTCGCTCCAACGATTCAAATCTCTTTATTGCCGTTTGCAACGAGTCTCCCAATTTGTTTACACAATCATTTAAGGGAATAGATACTACAAATCTACCATCCGCTTCTCGTCGGGTTGTCTTTTTAAAATGCTCTTCGCAACAGGTTTCTTCTTCCGATAAATAATTGGCCGTGGGACACTCTTCTATTTGCCAAAACTTAGCTAATTGATCTTGAACACTATCCCTACATTTGGCTAATACGCTTAAATTACAATGCGAATATTGTGCATTGTTTCGACTCGTTAATGGACCAGCTAATACCCACCCCAATTTTGTTTTTTGCATTACGATGTCGGTGCCCTTTATTTTTGCTTGTCCGACGCATAATAACGACCAAAATATTTGCGATCCTAACAACATGTCAATTTTATCTGCCACGTTAAATTTCTTATCGGCTAATTTTAGATTTGCCGGTGTCGCTACAACTTTCGGGTCGAATGAAACATTCGGAATTTTACCGGTTATTCTTGGAAGTACGATGCAGGAAATTTTTGTCTCATACGAATTGTTAATTGATTTAATCACTACCTCTACATTTTGCTTCATATTCGTTTCTATTTCACCTATTCCCGTTACCGTTAAGTTCATTTTATTTCTTTTTAACCCTAACTGCTCGCATAATGCGTTCGTTATAAAATTTGACTGACTCCCGCTATCCAAAAGCACCCTGCATTCGTTTACGTTGCCGATTGGACCTATCGCCTTTACCGTGGCGGTTGAGAGCAATACCTCACTGTGATCGTTTAATGAATAGTTTACCATTGTTGTCGCTGGATTTTCTAAATTTTGATCAACTTCTAAATTCGAATGCGAGAACCGATTTACATCACCGCGCTGTTCATTATCGTTGTTATTTAAATGCAGCAGTTCGTGATGCTTTCTATTACAGATTTTACATCGAGGCGACTTGCAATATTTCCCCGAATGACCACCCTTCAAACAATTAAAACATAAATTTTTAGCTTTTACGATGCTTACCTTCTCGTTTACATCTGCCGCCTTAAACTTGCTGCATTGTGTCAACGCGTGGGAATCTTTGCAAAGTGCACAAACTACCTGCTTAGGGACGCTTGCAAATTTGTCGTTTATGGCTACTAGTGTATTCGTTCTCTTGTACAACCCGCTATTGACTTTGGGTTTTTCACTAATCCTAATTGCATTTCCAGGCGGCGCGTTTAACGTTTCTAAAAGTTCGCATTTATGCTTTAAAAATACGGACAAGTTATTTACGGTGGGCAATTCGGCGTTGGTATGTTGACCTTCCCATTCGCGTTTTGTGATTTGATCAAATTTTTGTACGATAATGTAAACAATTAACGTATCCCAATAGTCCACTGGTTGACCTAAAGCCTTGAGCCCCCTCAAATGCTTGGTCATGCCATCCAATAATTTGCGCAATTGAACCTTACATTCCTTTACCATTGTTGGCAAATTAAACAATGCATTCAAGTGACTATTGACAATTAGACGCTTGTTTTCGTACCTTTCTACCAACGTGTCCCATGCAACTAAATAATTGTCATTGCTGATTTGCAATGACGCTATAATCTGGCTAGCTTCGCCTTTGAGTGCCGCCTTCAAGTAATGAAATTTTTGGACATTACTAATCACTCCGTTCTCGTGTACCAGCGAATTAAATGTATCCCTGAATTCTGCCCACGTATCATAGTCTCCGCAATAAATCGGTAAATGGATTAATGGCAAGCGTACGTTGTTAACTAGTGTACCGTTCGGATCGACACCGCTTTGCGCGGCATTATTCGCTTGCTTCGTATTATCTGCACTAATAAGGTTTTTTGCTCGAGCAATGCAGGCAAAGTATAATTCCTCAAAATTTACTCGTTCCCTTTCATGCAATTCCTCCTGCTCAGGCTCACTTTGAATCGTTTCGACCTCGAACTGTAACGCGTTAAATCGGTCCAATAACGGTTCAATACTCATAATTCTGCTAGTTACCTGCGCTTTATCTACGTTTAGCTGCCCGGATACACCGTCCTAATACGTTTGAAACCGCGTTACTTGCCCCTATTATTAACTCAGATCGAAGCTATTACCAATACAATAATAATGGGATTAAATTGAAAAAGGAGGCGCACTTACCCTATTCGGTTGTTTGGTTCGGTTGCTTGGTTCCTGGACAATTTTTGAGGCCGATGCACTCACTTTTATTCACGTTTTTATTTTATTTTTATGCTTTTTCGCCAATAAATCCGGCTCGAAGGACCATTTTATGTTTGAACTTTTCTGGAAGGACCTGTTACGCCGGTCGTCACTTGCCAAGCGTTGGTCTCTTACTCCCAGGTTCAGGATAACCGGCCCTCCATGAGGCCCAGCTACCTGCTGGCCATAAAGATCCTTAACAACTACCTAATAAAAAAAAACATCATCCTACTTTCCGTATGCGCGAATTTTGAAACACCCTGTATATTTATAAAGTTCATTTCATCCTTTATGACTTGCCCTGTATAATAAAATAAAAGTGTCTAAAATTTCATTAAAAAAGTAATACTTTGTACTAATTACGGGCCTGTAATTTAACTTATGTCGTGGAAATAATAACATGTATAAATTTAAAAATATTGAATATTTCTCAACTAAATAATATTCTTAATTAAACAATAAATTGTGTATTTTTGTAAATTTTATACCCTGAATTTTGCCATAAATTTACTTTTCGAGCTTAAAACTTTTGCACTGAAATAAAATGCGCACTTACAAAAATTACACAATCTTAATTCAATTATTTCGCTCTTTTCAATTTTGTTTATTATACTAGGCGACTGCGCTATCAAAACAATACACGTCTACCAAAAATGAAAAATATATATTCAGAGCGGTTCGAAACTTAGGGCTTATGAAAGAAATGGACAAAATCGATAACACGCCCTGTATTAGACGCCCTGTTATTTAGTATTTGAGACTCAGTAACCATATATAGGTCATTTGGAATCGCATATAGGTGTCCTCTATTTACAGTTAACGCAGGTACATTTACCTGTGAAAAAACATCACGTATTACTGTGTATTCGTAAACGAGATTGAAAAGTGATTTTTGTAAAAATGCACAAACACATAATATAATCATGTTTAGAGGAATTTATTATGACAACGCTAATGAACCATGTACGTCAGTGTCCGTTCGTGTAGGTACCGTATCAAATATAAATTTTTAATATATTTTTTTAAATACATAGGTTTCGTGTCTGAATTGATTTAAAACTCGCCTTTCGGTAATAATCAGAATTCATAGAGTTGTGTAAAATTGATAACAATCAACTACGTCAGCGTATACCTGCATAGAGGGGAAAAGCCAACAGTTCAATATACTTGGACGACGCTGTATATGAAAATATGAACAAGGTCATATTCAATTTTAGTAACACAACATTTCAGAACCTATATCTACACCGACTATGTATACTTTTATATTATTTTATCCGGTTAATTCCAGTTATCCAAAAATAAATATCGATGATGTGCGTTTTCCATCTGGCGCTAATTTTGGCTAGTACAAAATTATTTGATCACTTAAAGGAAATCTTCCTTTGTAAATGGTTCATCTGATTTTCTACAGAATTTTTCGATGGGGAACCAGGTGATCTGGGGGTCTATTTTCGACCACTCGCTTACAAAACGTCATAACAATGGGTTTCTATAGAAATCTAATTGTTGTGACGTCATTTTCGCGTGTACGTTTTGTAAGCGAGTGATCAAAAATAGACTCCTCCTCCCTAGATAAGAAAGTTGACCGGTTTAATGGAGTACACCTAATAATGTGCAAGTGCAGGAAACGCGGACAGGATATTCTGTTGCTGCGCGCTTGGAAAATTTACCGCATTTCCTTCTAATTTTATGTTTTCGAATTAAATTTAAGTAAATCGTTACCAGGTTGTTGTGGATATGTTGGCTGAGATTGTTGTGGATATGTTGGCTGAGGTTGAGCAGGTGGCGGCACGTGAAATCCAGGTGCTGGATATTGGCCTGTTTCCGAATATGGCGGGGGTGGTACTTTTTCCATTCTAAAAATTAAAACGTATTTGATAAGTACTTACGTCCATAACGCACTCTCCTAATAATAATATCATTTTGTTCATTACATGCAAGTATCTTAACAACGTGAAAAAACGCGCCCTTTAAAAATTCCACGTGGGACCCCTTGAATTCAATTATTTGGATTTCTTTCGCAACGATAGATATTTGGAATATTATTTTGTACAACTAGCGACAAAATTAATTGCCAATTTTAAACGGTTGGTGGTTCGAATCGACATTAGTGTATGATTTAAAAATAATTTGCAAAACATTTCCATAGGCAAATATTTAATACTTAAATAAACCCATACGTAATTTAAATGAGCGCTTTTATGAATACACTTACAAAATAATTATTGTTTGCCATAAATGATAATATCGTTATCTCTATAATTTATTACCGGTTTAACCGAGTCACGTCAACTTTGTTTTTAACACGACATCACATTCTTATGTTAAATTAATATGTCGATTATTTCTAAAATGTATAGTAATAAGGGCGCTCTAAATAAGTTCCAGAATTTTTATGCCGATGTGAGTTCATCGAGTACATACACTCAAAAACTATTATAAGCAGTGACAACAAAAAAAATATGTTCTACGAATTTAACTATTTCCCTTCTATTTTATTCGTATAATTAATAAAATTTCAAACCTGCGCAACTCATTTTTCCGACGATCACTATGAAAAGTGCATTAAATGTTACCGAAAGTTGAACATTACAAATAAATAAGCCGGTCGTGCGTAAAGAAACTCGTTAGCCAATCATAAACGTCGTAGCCCGTGTGCAATCATTGTACACGCTAATCAGACAATCAAAAGCCTTCTAACCTGTTGCGCGTAAGCAGTTTGATTATTAAATAGAGACTGATCTTTCCATCTCCTGATAAATTTACCTCACAGATATTTACCGTAGAAACGTTTGTTCAAACGATTGTTTCCCTTATATCAAAATAGATAATTTATAAATTATACTTGCACTTATTTGGTGATATTCATTTACATTACCTAATGTTTCATGTCTAACAATATCGCTAAACATTTTAATTATACTTTTAAAAACTTCCAGTTTTAAAAATATAAGTAAAAAGTTAGTGATATTTTTAGATATGAATATTAATATAAATTATACGTTATTCGCGATAGGTTCCGATGCACGTCATCAATAAAAATCGACTAAATTGTATATTTATAATATTCAGTTTAAAGTTTTGAACGTGGCATGATGATTTCATGAACGTACCGATGATTTACCTACCTGCACACATATGACATGACAAAAAAGGCTATAATTTATTAGTACAGTAAAATTAGGAGGTTTTATTGATGACGTGTATTAGAACCTATCTTGAATAACATATACACTTTATCCAAAACTATATGCAATTCTCGTCATTAATTGTCTATCAAAACCGTAATATGAAATTTCCTAAAAGTTCCGTGTAAAAATGGTGCGATAATTTAAAAAGTAATTGGTAATACAAGGACCTCTATCCGACCGCTACCGATATCTGCGTAACTTACATTCTTCGACATATCCGTATGTTGTTATCTTTATCTAACACTTTGATAACATGCTTCGCGTCCGTATGTCTATTTTGCGACATATGCGTATGAGAAATATATCAGAAATGCGACGCTGCCAAATATTTTACGCCCATTCTAAAGCACGTGTTGCGCCTTAGTATGTGCAGGGAATCCACCGCGAAATATGTCAAAGAGATTTAATTTAGTAGGCTATTTTGAGAAAGGAAGGGCAAGAAGGTGGTCAATTACTACCATTAAATGCAGTTCAAAAGGTATGTAGCGCGTCCACAGCTACTACACGCAAGCCACGTGCAGCAAGTGCAGTTACCATTGGACCCTGCAACCAAATGCAGACTACGAAGTGTTATTATTTTATGAGATGTATTCCGAACGTAAGTTAATGTAATAACTTGTAATAGTGGTGTTATCGTACCGTATTGTGTATAGGGATGAATGTAACGCTGAACTCGTTGACAAAACTGAGCGACAAAGATTTTTACGATGGAGGTCGAAGCAGCTTGGACAAATCTTAAATAACTGTAGCGTATTATAATAGGAAGCGAGCTGTAATACCAACTAGGAGCAGATCAAGGTTATCTTTTGTGTGTGTAAAAATGAAAAATATAATAACCAATATAATTTTAGCAAGATATTTGTATTATTAATATAAATACATAACAATAACGTAGGGTTTAAGTGGAAGAAAGACTGTAATCGTCAATATTATATAGAACAATATTTGAATGGCATCATATCGAAACATTAGAATTGTTTACGAATGTGAAAATTTGAGGTTATATCTTTTGTTTACAAGCGTTAGAACAATTTGACATCACTGCGTATGACGTCAGCATCTAATAACTTTTTATTGATGACGTGATTGCATATAGATTTGGACAGGCCGTAGGTACCAATATTATAAGTTTGTGGTGCAGTCTGTTCAGTTCATTGTTCTCTATTATTATCATAAGTATAAGACTTTTGAATGTCGTCAAAAGGAAAACGTAGATATGATTCATTGTTGCACTATTCGAACGTATCTACTAATTACTGTTTCTATGTATTACTTGATTGTGTAATGTGTTTACCTATATAGGTATCTACTTACTTACTTAATATAGCTCATATTGTTTAATTTACTTTTAACTACTAAATTATTAATTAATAATTAAATAATTAATAACTATTTAATTTACTAATTAACTACAACTTCTTATAAACATGTAGGGGAAATTTATGAGAAAAAGTACCGAATAAAACAACAGTTCGCAGGTAATAGGTAAAAAATGCATCATGTCTAGTGACCGATTTCACAAACGCCAGATTTCTTTATTATCCGGTTACTTTTATGGCAACAGATTGTTGGAACAATCGTATTAAGGGCCGGTTTTTTCATCTCCCAATAAATTTACTTGACAAATTTTTACCACGGAAACAATTGTTTGAACAAACGTTTCTATGGTAAATATGTGTCGATTAAAATTAAATGGATGATGAAAAGATCGGTCCTAAGCCATTTAGTAGCGAACCAAATATTTAGACCCGCTTTCTGAAATCGGGTATAGGAGACGTTGAAAATTTCTTAAATTTAACTCTTTCCGAAATTTTATAAATCAAATCTATGTTAAAAATATAAACTTGAACAAGTAATAGGGAGTTGCTAAGAAGCAAAAACAAAAGCAACTTCGGTAGTTCTGTCAAAAAGACCAATTCGTTTAATTTTCTCAATTTTCTATTTTTTGTTAACTAGTTAATTTCTGCTGTTTATGTTAAATAAACTGATTATTAGAACAGATCTAATCTAAACACACATGCTTCTCAAATTAGACGAAAATCAAAAGTCCCAGAAAAATAAAAGCAGTCAATTAGTAATATACCAAAAGAGAACCCGAAACGATATTTCTACAATATAGCAGATAAAATTCCGAAAAGGCAAGTGAATGATCGTTTCAATTTTCTGCTAGACTAAAAAGAATAGAAGTTTCGTAAGGACCACCACAGCAACTCGTTTAAGAATAAATAACACTTTCTCGTATGAATGAATGAATCGTGCCTTTATGTGTTTAGACTCATTATATTTACCGTAATTGATAGTGAGTAATATAATTTGAAATATTAATCGACGCATTGAAATAGCTTAACAAATAATAAGCATTATCTAACTGTTTATAAAATAGATAGGCACTTATTGTTAGTCATATGTGACGAAAATGTCCCACGTGCAAGTCGAAGCACGAAACGAAGCGATGTTTACATTGGCGTGGAAACACAGCTGTGTCGTAGATAGTCAGACATACGTGTATATTACTCCTTGCGTTTACAAGTCGATAAATAAATAAACGTATGACTAAACACCACTCGAGTTATGGTCTGATTGCCATGCTGCGCTGTGGTGTAGCCACCACAACTCAATTTCTTAAAAAAATCGCGAAAAATTTAGAAACCAAAAGTGAGGAAACATGAAATACCAAAATGGTTGTCGTCGACAAGTAAAAACCTACCCTTCCCAACACGAACCTATCTCGTCCAAAGGACATCAACGTTGTTATAGAAATTGATGCATAAAGTTTAAAACCCTCCGTCTAACAATAAGGGCCGGTTTTATAAACATGCCGACTACCGATTCGAAAATCAAACGTTGAATTGTCGAAACCAGAGCTACGATAAATAATTTATGTGTACTTTGTATAAAAGTGAGAGATTAATTTTTACTTCGCTTCAGACTAGTTCAACGTCAACAAACTGTCGTGTCGGTTACACTTTATATTTATAAACTGGCCCTTTTAGTAAAGTTTCAAGTGAGTGAGAACGGAATGCGCCCGCAAGCGTAATTTATTGCCAAAACGTGCCTAATCGCTAAACAACCCTCAGATGGTCTAGACCCAGACATATGTGCGTAATAATTGAATTGTAAGATACGAAACAATGCAAAATTGATACTATTAAGTAATTGACAACAGAAGACATGCTAACACATTGTTAATTATCAAATTCGTATAAGTAATTTTGAATGTAATTAATGATCAACCCTACACAACAAAGAAAGGGCGTTTTTTCTGAATTAAATCAACAACAAATGCATTATATTTTGACGTTTAAAATAATCGAATTTTTAAACATAATAAACATTGATGAAATACCCGCAACAGTTGGTTTGACACAATTCTTATTTATAGTAATCTTCACTTAACGATCACATATCCGATCATAAACCCGACTGTACTATTTAGCAACCAAACCGTAAGTCTTTCCGATTTAGATTGCCGGGGGGAGTTCCTCGTTCCTCGTCCCTCGTAAAAAGCGCTGTGTACAGCTTTTAAAATTTAAACTCGAACCAGGACACATCAACGCTTCGATCAAAAATACGTCATCGTGTACGAAAAAAACACGCCTCCGTACCTGTTTCGTACATGGTTTCTTTACCACTGTTTGAAAAAGAGCCACGCCAGAATATTATTCGACTTATTTTGATAACATTCATTACATGTTATTCGTGACATTTTTGTAAATTTTATTTTTTTTTACATTTAATCAAAAGTCCTTTGTATTACATTTGGACTAAAAACTGACTACATATATCCCGATTTTGTTGCTCGCCTATTGGCCACTCCAAAAACGGGAGTCGTAGTTGAATTTGATAAAAAAATATGCAAATAGTAACCGAAAATTTTTAAAATGGGTACTTTTTAGGAAATTTATTGTAAAATTATTTGAATAATCACTATCTACTGCTTTTACAGCGCAAAATTATAAATTTACTCCACTTTTTAATTTAAAAACTATTCGTGTGCCCTTAAGCAATTGAAAATTTCCCTATTACAAACTATATACCAGATAAAAGTTTAATCGCATTTATATGCGACCGTTAAAATACCAAGCAATTAATAAAACATGTGCGCCACCTAAGCTTATCGCAGTGCGAACAAAGAACTGAATGTTTTTAAAGTAAAAACGGGATTTCCAAGTACCCACGTATAAACTCGAATGCATTTATATATAGAATTCCGGCAAAACCGCTTCAGATCTTTCGCGGCAGTTGTAGAGAGCGGTAGTGCTTGTTTCAGTAGTTCGAATTTTAAATTACAGCGTCGTATTATCCGTGTGTGCGAGGAGCGCTCGTTCGGTTATAAAGCTTTTTTGCGTGAGTGCGCGAGTGTTATGTAGTGTTCTCTAAAAGAATTACAAACAAAAATGATTAATACGACGAGGAAAGGCACGATCTTTCTTTGTCGACCAACTTTCCATGTATTTATAAAGTGTAAATACATGGGCCTTTAAGCTCCAACACAAACTTTCTGCAAATACTCTTAGAATATTCTTGGAACTTGTTTAGACTCTTGGATAGGGACTCGGTTAGCGCTCCCCTCAAGCATTCGACGGTTCAATTTCGCGAACGAAATTTTATCATACGCGCGTTCTCGCGATCCAGTGATTGGTGAAATAAAGTGAAATATGAAGCGTAGGTAATAGGTACATAATAATGCATGTTCGCAGTTAACGGAAGAATTTACGCTGGAAATTGGCGATGAGGGAAAACGATGACGAGAAAGAGGTAGAAAATTCAAAGAAAAATTTAGAAGTTTCTAATTTTTTCTTATAGTCTGTTACAGACAAGTGGCAGTCGCAGCGGCAACTGTGTTAGTCTGCATTTTACGTAAGCATAAAAAAATATTTCAGGGTCTTAATTTTTTTAATGTTTTTTGATTTTTTTTAACTTATCTTATTTTGAGAGATTTTACCCTTCCAATATATTCGTTTACGAATAAAAACGGAATTCAAATTTTTGATTGTCGTAACAATTTAGACTGACAACGAGATAAAATTTGAATACTAAAATTTGGAAAAATTATTTCTTAACGATTAGTTTTTTTTTTAAAGAATAATCGAGTCAGTCTTTATTAAAATTTTATTGTGGTTAGTTTACTTCTAGATTATATTAACAGGAGTGATTTATTTTATTTTAAATATGTATTATAGATACAATAATATATTAATTTTTGTTAAAACTATGTGTTTAATATCTTATTAATGTTGAACTAAAAACAAATTTAATTTGAATGTTTTATTTTATGTGTATGAATTATGCGTCGAAAAATGTTATTGCACAAGTTTCTCGATTAACTTTTTATTTTGTTATCTCGTAACTTAAAAAAAAAATATTCTAATAATTCGAGTTTATTCGTAGCATTCTTTTAATACTCCTGTTCTAAATTTCCCCTTTTTTTTACTAAGGGCCGATCTCTTCATCTTCCATTTAATTTAATTGACACATATTTACCTATAGAAACGTTTGTTCAAACAATTGTTTCCATGATAAAAATTTGTCAAGTAAATTTAATGGGAGATGAAAAAACCGGCCCTAAATGTAATACTTTCATGTAATTGTTGTAGTTATTTTATTAAATTTATAAATAACGTTTAGCACTATATATTTTGTTTAGTTTAATGAACATTTCTTCTTTTTGGTTTGTGAAAGAAATATAAAGGGTCGCTGTTAATTATGGGAGTAAGACGTTGTAGCCAAAATTGCTTTAAATATACCATAGATTTGAATTGAAAATTGTTTCGCACATTTTCTAACTTATTGTTAGCTTATTAAATTTAACCGCGACCGCCATCTTGATTTTTAAATGATAGCATGGTGTATGTGATACATATAGTTAGACAGTTTATTGTTTCCTTTATCTAATGATCTTCAACTATCTGCTGTTGCGTAAGCAAAACATTGTAGAAAAATTCACTATCTTTTCGACATTGAAAACTACCGATAGCACCTGATAATATGGATTTTAAAAAGAATCTTAAAAGAATATATTATTTCGTCTATACATGTTTTGAAATACTTCGCTGTCTGATATTTAGTGTGAAACAAGCGATTATACTTACGTATAAATAAATGAGAAAGATGGAGATATAAACAATGAAATTTGGAGTTTTAAGGGCACAATTTAATTAATTATTGTCACAATATATGCACAGTTTCTATCACGAACACCTAAGCAATACATTGAAGTATGTATTTTATATATTTAGAACTTGAGTATTATTAGAATGAATTAAGTCGAGTAGTTGAACAACACCCAAACGCCATTTCTACAGACGTCAATGTGCAACAATTTATTATATTTGACTTTTAGGAATTACAGTTCCCTTCTTTCAGTCCTCAACATATAGGCATTTATGTATTTCTGGCAAAGTCGAACTTTTTGAATAACTGTAAAAAATAAAAATAAAACTACAGTTAAAAAAGTATATTAAAAAAAAGAAAGAAAGTGAATATAATAAGTTAATATTAAAAATGTTTCCCCATGACAAGTCCTTACAATTTGAATACCTACCTGGATTACTTAGACCTAAATTTCGTAATTTTTACACGTTTTGCTATATTTTACTGCTAAAAGGCAACTATTTGCAGTGATAACTGATATTTTTTCAAAATATAACTTTTATTCTACAGTTCTAGAACGAATTTGGTTTTATGTTTTGAATAATACTTCTATAGATGTTTCTCAAAAAGTGGGCCCAAGTAACCCTCACGTTTAGGTTACTTGAACTCAAACCATATTTTCTTATTTAAAAACCACTGACAAATGCTATGGGACCAATTGCAATCTTCTTCTTCTTCTTCTTCGTCTTTACTATAAGCAAATCTGCTTGTTTGATTTGATAAATTACAGGTTGTCCTTCCATCTCTTATGTGGATGTCCTATGCTTCTTCTGCTTCGTGATCTTTTATCCCTTGCTATTTTAACAATTCTTTCGTCTTGCATTCTATCGATGTGGCTATTCCATTCTTGCCTTCTGATGTATGGGTGATGTTGCATTCCTCGCGTATGTTGTCGTTATGTATTCTGTCCCGCAAGGTATTGTCCGTAATTCTTCTTAAAACCCTCCTTTCGATGGCCTGAGTTCTTTGTGCTGTGTTTGTTGTTTTTGCTATCGTTTCCGAAGCGTACGTCAATATCGGCCTTTGTTGGTCCATATTATTTGATTCAAGCATCCACACACTCTTTCTGCCTTTATGATTTGTTTCTCAGTCGCTTTGTTAATGTTTCCATCACTGTATATTTGTACACCCAGATAATTCATATCCATTGTTTGTTCAATTATTTTATCGTCAATTACAATTTTACTTCTAGTAGGCTCTTTACTTATAGTCATCTGCACTTATAGTCTATAGTAATTGCAATCTAGGTTTGTCAAATCATACAGTTTAGATACACTTTCTTATAACTCGACTCGATTTAATTTTGCCGATGACCTTCTCGGACTTTGCTTGTTTTGGAGATAAGCGTCCACGTGCTCGTGTAACCAGTCAAAACAATAAGTTTCAAAAGACATGTAGTTACCAATATTGTAGTACGTATTGCTATAGTACACGTTGTTGCCATTATTATTTAATATGATTCACCCTGTATATATATATACATATACTACTACACATAACCGTCTTGCTCTGTTTATAATTATTCACTAGTTCTCACCCTTTTTATTGTTCATTCCTTTCAACACTTCCAATCTTCATTTCCAATCCACGCTCCATCCGACTTCCTTCACTCCTTTGCCACTGCGTATTTTCTTGCCACTTTTATTTACAGTCTTTTACAATTATTACCCCTCTTAATTTCTCCCTTGCAATTTTTATTTATTCCCCTAAATTTTTAATTATATCTGACATTTCTAAAAATTACACACTTCATCATTTTCACTGTCTCTCTGATCTTTTCTATTTCTATTTTTTTTTTGTTTCTGGTATCCCGTATCATAGCATTATATTTAATGTTAATAGTTGTAATATAGGTACATCAAAAACACTACAAAACTATACAGTCACCCACAAAATTAGATCGAATATGAGTTCACAAAACCAATTAAATATTTGTTAATGTAATTAAAAAAAAAATGGATTGAAAAAGAAAATGTTGCATATATACGGCGGAAGTCGTATATTACGAGGTCGCTTATAACGTTTAAATATAAAAGTAGCATATAACGACAAAATATAAATACTTTGGTCGATTTTTCATACGAATAGTCCGTATATAGCGTAGCCGTGACAAAGTCGATTTTAATCGATTTTTAATTTTCTAGCACGTTTATAACGACGTGTCAATGAATCGTACGCGAATTTTTGGGAATTACTTGTAGATAAAAAGAAAAAACAAACTAGAATTACGGAGTGCCTATTTACGAAAGCGTAGAACGGCCACAAATTTTTTAATTTTTAGTTTCGGCAAGATGCACAGCATTTATTCTTGTTGTAATGCTGACGTTTTACATATGTCTATTGCGCTAATAGTGCCGTTGATTTTATTATAAAAGGAGTAGAGGTACCCGCCCATACCAGCATACCTCGCCCTGTTGCTGGACCCCGAAAGTTTTCAATTGAAGCGATACTCCTGCCCTTAACAAGGAAGCGTTTATTTTCGGTTATCGTGCTTTATTATTAAAATTGATATAGCGTCGCAAATCGCGCGCTTCCTTCGCTGTCGTTATTTGCGTCTTTCATTATATATTAAAAATTAAAAACTAACATCGAAATAGAAAAACCAAAAACAAAATATTATAATTAAGGTACCTGAATCCAATACGGCCTACCCGATCTATAATTTTTTTAATGTTGTTAATGTATGAAAACGTGCTTTTAATGAACGTATGTAAAAATCAATATTTTTTAATTAATTACTGAGGTTATATTAATACAATATAAAGTAATAGGGGGCATAAATAATTTAAGTGAACACTACATACAATTAAATTACACTACATACAATTAAAAAAAAAGGTTATCACATATCAAACTTTACCATTGCATTATTATGAATAGATATGTAGTTATTGAAATATGTACTTATCGATTATATACCATCTGGAAATTCTTGTCCAAGCAAAAGTACACAAAATTTATCAACTCCAAGAAGAAGTGGTAAGAACGGTACAATCAAGTAGTTTAATACGAGAAATTTTATAAATTTCGTTTCACGATCTTCAATTGGACATAATTATATAAATGTAAATAAATTGCAGAAAAACAACTTCTTTCCGTTCCAGACGCTTTATTTATATACTTTAGTGAAACAGTAATTATCAACCAACGTTTTGGCATTGAACAGTACCATCATTACCGTAATTACAAGATCGAATTAAAAAAATACGAATGCCCTTTGAATTTTTTTGTAGTTTAAATATGAAACCGTAAAAATCACTGTGACGTTATTGGTGTCTAAACCTACACTTGGCAATATTGTTTAATAAAATGAATAAGATATATATGGATTCGAACGAGCGAGAAAGAAAACCTGGCTTGTTTAGTTAAAAAAAATAGGCGTGTAAAGCAACTTTTGTTTTGCAACATTTAAAACGTGACAAATGTGATGTGTCAACATAACCTATATTCAAATTCGTTTGACGCTGTCTTGGTTTACGTTCCAAATATCGTGATTCGCCAAACACATACGTCAAACCGATGTTAAATATACGTTATGTTGTAAGAAACAGAAACTTTAGTCGTTTTACACGTCCAGTTTTATATATGAAATGAAACATTTGCTTTCTCACTTGTACTGCTGCAACTTCTATATGTCTTACTCGCTCCCCAACGTAACGTTGCCAAATGTACAGTTAGGCACTACTGACGTCTTAAAAAAAATTTAAAAAAATAAAAATAAAATAAAAAAATAATATTTATATATTAGTAACATTAAAAATAAGAAATTTTATTGGATAACTGTTATAAAATAAATAATCATAAAATTTAGAAAGAAATAAAAAGGATTAAAACAAAAAATATTTAAATTAAATTTAACCAACGTATAAAACCGATTTCAACGTGAAAACGAACATTTTGTCCCGAAGGAAATTAAATTTGAACTATTACTTTCGATTAAAATTAAATAGCAAGTGAAGAATAAAAACCGTTCTGAAGGAACGATCGACCAATCAATCGATCATTCCTTAATCAGTTAAACCTTGATGATAACTTTGTTCGATGTCGAAACGTTGGCTAAATGATTAGCCAGCGGTAATTATCGCATAACTAATAAAGGGTTTGGTGCCGAAATAAGTTGTTTTTCTGCATTATCTATATAGTCTTGGATAAGTATGGTAAAGCGTTGAATTATTATTGAAAAAAAACAAACACTAACATATTATTATGTTCATATCGTGGTGCTCGTTAATCTCCCCAATATTTTGAGGTTCTACACGTCCTTTTATGAATCGCGAAAAGCGCGAACAGTTTATTTTGCGCTACAAGATTAATCGGCAAAGGACTCCATTTTGTGATTGGAATTGATAATCACGTGTACGTTAGCCTCAAGTTGAAACAAACGGGGGGAGGGGGGTGCAGTAGTTTTCAAGTTAAATCAAAATGTAAAAAAAATAGTATGATTATGAATCGATGGTTCGTAGATTTCGATTAAAATTGATTAATAATAATTTATAATTACGAAAACAAATTGCTTGTTTTTTCCAGTAATCACGCAGATAACGCGTTGGTCGTTATGACCAATTAAAATATTTTAAATCGTGCGTTATCAAATCGAAATACCCGTACCTACTTATTCGGAATTTACGAATAACACGAATTTTAATTAATTTAAAAATAATATGTAACGCATTCAGAAGTTTTTAAGGTTACCAAGCGGAACATTCGATCGATTAATGGCCACGATTATAGCACGAAATATTAAAAAAAAAGTTGCGACAGGTAATTACTTTATAATCGAAGACTATTTGTTACCGAAATTTACGATTATAATAATTAATAATTAAAAATTCAACTAACCTGAACAGCTGTTAACGAACGAATCGAAGAACTTCTTTGAGCGTCGTTTTTCGTGTAACTGACGGCAACCACTTTTTAACTGTTTCTATGAGGTCAACTTATAATCTGACTTCGTCGAAACAGAGAACACAACAGTGTTCGTGTGATTCATACGAACAACCAATTCATTTACGTCGGTGCCAGTGTACAGAGAATTGTTTACATATCTACATAACAATATGTCGTAATATTGCGCAGTAGGCACTATAAGAATTTTTAATTCTTCGATTGCGGTAGGTACGTAACACCTTGGTTACAAAAATAAACATTACCCACTAATTTAGGGACGCGGGCCAAGTTGTTAAAACGCGACTTTTGAATCGATTCGGCAGGGAAATATAGATCATATTCAATTGTTTTAATTTTGTTTATTGTTCGTTTATAATGTGCATACACTTTAACTTATTTGAAAAGGTTCAGTAAAATTATTATCTAGGTTATCCTGTGTATATCCCGAAAAGGGGAAAGAAGACCTCTCACGAGGTCGGGGGTACGGCCAGTTTTTTTCAAGCATTTCAATAGCCAAGCACTATTGTAATTTTCTAATTCAAGGACTTAAGCACTTCAAACTTCGAAAGGACGATTTTTAGGGAAGGATCGGCCTTCAAATTTTTTACAAATACTTATGTTACGGTAGTTTGTGGTAAAAACTAATAAAACCCCGATACTTGTTCGATTTTACACAACCCCATAAATATACGATTTTTCGCATTTTTTGTAATCTTTAGGGGTAAATATCTCTGGTGGGCGATCCGGACCTAAAAATTTGAGCTTTTTACATTTTAAAGTACTATACGAGAGTACAGGGTTATCGGTAAATACTGTCACGCGTAAAAACACATAACTTTTCACAGAATTAACAAAATAACCCGTTTTATATACCATTCGAAAGAGCAGGAAATTCTGTACAAGACACAATTAAGAATACTCAAAATGGTTTCCTTCGGCGGCGATACAGGCGTCCAATCGCTTCGGAAATTCTTCAAAATTGCCGCGATCATTTCTGGCGTTATTTCATCTCGGGCCTTCTTCAGCGCGCGCTTCAGGGATTCGATGGACTTGTGCTTGATTGCGCAGGCCGTCTCCTCCATGATGCTCCAAATTGCGAAGTCGAGTGGGTTCAAATCCGGCGAATTTGAGGACCAAACGTTCTTCGTCCAGAATCCCGGGAGATTGGCTTCGCACCACGCCATGGTCTTCTTCGCGCCGTGGGTCGGGGCCCAGTCCTGCTGGAGCCTCCAATCGACGTTTTCCGCATTCTCTTCGGCCCAGAGGAGAACGGCGGCTTCCAGAATCAGCTTCTGATACGTTTCTGCGTTGATCTTGACGCCTTTTGGGACAAAAACAAGCTTCGTTTTCCCCAAACCGGAAATGCCGCCCCACACTATGACGGACTTCGGGAAATGGGTGTTTTCGACCTTCACGCCGCATGGAGAGCCTTGTGGAAGCAATTCGCGTTGGTTCTAGGAGTTTCGGTAGGGTTCCACCGTGAAAATCTTCTCGTCCGTGAAGAGAATTCGCTGCAGGGCTTCGCCGCGGCTCGTGGTCTTCATTCGTCGGCATTTTTCGAGTCGAGAGGCCTTGTGTTCTTCCGTCAGGGCTTGTCCTTTGGCGAGATTGTACGACTTGAGTCCCAGATCGTCCGTAACAAGCGTGTGCATGACGTCGTGTTCCTTGGCGAGTTTTGCGATGCTTCTCTTAGTATTGCGCTGGATCTTCTTCTTCACCTTGTTTTTCAGCTCCGGGGTGCTTGCGTTTCGTGGTCTTCCGCTTTGCTGACGGTCCTTTATCTCTCCTGTCTCTTGGAAACGCTGGACGACGCTGTGACCTATTTCCGCTATTAGTTTGAGCGTCTTTGAGATCTCCGAAATCGGCATTTCCCACTTGTGGAAGGAGACGATGGTGGCACGGTCTTCTGATACCATTTTTCCTGGAATATAGCAGAGAAATGGCAGAGAATACAGTGATTCTAGATCAAAATAACGCGCAGAACACGAATAAATTAATTGCAAAAGTCGAAAAGTGCTGAAAACCGAGAAAATTTGTCCGTTCGGTCGCGTGACAGTATTTACTGATAACCCTGTAAGTTGCAGTAAAAAAATTGTGTTTGATATTCCGCCGCAAGCAAAGTTGTGCCAGGTTAAAATCTTTAAAAAATCAGAACTTGGGAATAAATGGGATTATTTTGAATTAGGGGGTGGCTCCGAAAGGGCTCTAAGGGTTATTGTGGTTAATATGATGTATAGAATATACCTCTAAAATTTTATGTTTGTATTACAAAGTGCAAGGTTTATGCACTTAGAACTTGACTAACATGTGCCGCAGCGTTTTATTTTGCAGGTGAACTTCTAGGTTCTGGTTGAGCTTTATTTATACAGTGGATTCCGTTTAATTTGGCTAGATCAGGACCGGCCAGGTCCAATAATTATCCGAAGATAAAAAATAGAAATTTTATTCTGTTTTTTAAGATTTGACCCGATTAAGAGGCTGGTCCAATAATTAAGCGAAATCCAGTGTAATTTAAAACAAAAACAACAAATCTCTCCTATCTTTTTGGTTTAAAAATTTCCTTATTTGTTGTTATGCTTGGCTAACCGTTCATTTTAAAAACTTTCCTAATTTGTCATCACCGTGAATATATTTCACGAATTGTTAAAAGAAACCTTTAATTTTTGTAGTTATGTGTATGTGTGTGTAACGGAGACAGGGATCTATTCTGTAAAATCTGTTAATTTTAATATCCAAATATCGTCCAGTTTGATCAAACTGATTGATAGTTTGACGTAGGCTTAAGGGCGTACGGTCCCTACTGCCGCCAAACGATAATCCGTAGATGGCACTGTTAGTGAATTTTAGAGAAATTTTAAACAGACCATCCTTCTTGGTTGAAATAGGCTGCCTCTGTAAAGTCGTAAAATCTACCTGCTTTGAAGCTAAGGGTATAAATGTTTAGATACGGTGTTTTTACATTAAAACGTATTCGAAGACGATTTTAAAATTCGCAATACAAAAGTTAAGATTTAATGTTAAGTACAGGAAAAATCTGAGATTACTGATCTGAAAAACTGATTTATTTAAAGTTCGCTAATAAATAATCTACTTTAATTTTAATTGAAATTAGAAAATTAATTAATAATTAATAATATTATTATTATAACAATATAAATAGGGCGTTCTCGAGGATATTGAATGCGAACGGATCTCGGTAATTGTATTGTTATCAAAAATGTTGATTTTAAAAAATAGTAGATTTCACATGTGAAAAGTATTACATTAGGAAAATTGTAATTTAAGTAGATGTATTTTAAAAGAATATGTCTCGTATAAATTGTAATAATGTTTAATTTAATTTAATAATGTAAAGTTAAATAACTTTATTAAATTTAAAGTTAAATTAAAGTTAAATAACTTTATTAAATTTTCTTTTCGATAATTGCATATAAAAGTTTATTCTTATTGTTTCTGTTACGCGAAATGAGGTATTCTGCGAACGGAATGCGAAATGACAGTTCGGGACGCGAAATATTATGGATTGTTATTATCATTAACCTCAAATTAATTAATCGTAAATGTCAAACATTCTAATCACATTTTACTAATTTTGGGACAGTTATCAAAATTATTTGATACACGATTGCGAAATGCTTTCGCATTCTCGAATTTTATTTGCTCGCTAGCGCTCGCAGAAAAACTTTTATTCTCGAATGTAAATAGTATAGTAATATTGTATGACTATGCTAAAATATCCACTTTTCCGCACGTGTTATATACTATACTTTTCCGACGATCACAAGTATTTTTATTAAAAAAAATTAATTTTTGACGTTTACGAAAGTTCGTTTGACATTTTAATAAAATGTCATTTTACATTTAAATTGTCATTTAAATGACATTTTAATAAAATGTCATTTTACATTTAAATTGTCATTTAAATGGCATTTTAATAAAATGTCAAATTTGATAATCAAACAGTTTATGCGTAAAGTAATTGCATGACAATGTAGAAGACTTTGATTGACCGTGTGCAATGATCGCACACGGGCTGCAACGTTTTCGATTGGCTAACGAGTTTCTTTACGCACGGTTAGCCTATTTGTTTGTAATGGTCAACTTTCCATAACATTTATTGGTGTGAAATTATGCACTTTTCATAATGGTCGTCGGAAAATGTAACTTTCCGTACTAATAATGTAGGTAATATACCTATTTCTAGTATTTTAATTTGCATTACACCGCCAAAGTTTTATAAATATGTACATGTAAATAAAGACCATTTATTAAATAATGATGTCAAAAGTAGAAGGTGCCATATACAAAAAGGCAAATCGTAAGAACTTCAATTGCAAAATAGTCGTCAAAAATAGTTGTGGGACGACCCACAACCATTGTCCGATATTGGGCGTCAACATTTAAACCAAAAATTAAAACTTCCAACAACCTGCTTTTGATTATTTATAAAAATTGATGTAAAACGAAAATGATCATCAGAAGTGATTCTTTACGGCAAGACGTGCTAAAATTTCTCCAATTTATTCAAATGATCGTTAAAACACACATTGAAATTTTAAAAATTGCGAAGCAATTATTTAATTAAAATAAGTATTTATTTTTTTTTTTTTTTTTTTTTTTTTTTTTTTTTTTTTTTTTTTTTTTTTTTTTTTTTTTTTTTTTTTATTTATTTTTTTTTTTTTTTTTTTTCAAGGTCTTTGGTCGTATCTAGAATCTCAATACACCCGTTCAATGGAAACTTAACGGGAACTCAAATTACGCATAATTGAATAGGACAAGGCAGTACAAAAATTATAATATAGGTATCTATTCAAATAATTTTTAAATGTGTAATTTCATATTTTTATATATTATATGTAATATTTTATAATACATTATAGGTAGGTATTGGGATAAACTTTTATCGTTGGCGGCGCCACAATCAGTTAAGCAATGGCGACGTTATCGAGTAATGTCCATTTCAGGATTTATATATATGCTATAGGAAATACGAAGTATTTATGATTTCTTTAATTTTTTAGCAGCAAATTTTCAATTGCATAAAAATATGAATAAGTTGGTCACACGTTACGTGTTCTTGTCGACCATTTCAGTAATTCAAATTGTAAGAACGGGTGGCGTTTAATTAAAAATTTTTTTCCAACACTAATAATTTTTTCATAGGTTTAAAACGATTGCATGAAAAATACAACCGGTTGAAAACTATTCTACTACCGATATTTCATTTAAAATCTAGGAGAAGCGATTTAAATTTATCACGCTAAATCGATGCCATTTCATAGGCTGAATTAAAGCCCGATTTATACAGTCCCAAACTGTTCTTTTTTTTGCTTTTCTACGTCTTGTGTTATTTTCGTTTTTAAACAGAATTAAAATCAAAATATCAGTTTAGGTTTAGCAATAATTATTATAACACTAGTAACCACAGAATTATTAAATAAAACAATTTTTAGGTGTAGGTATTTATTATGTAGACCTTATATCCGAGTGTTTATAAAAAAAACGTCTTCCAAGATTTCCAGTCAGGGAAATACTGAAACATAATAGTTTCGAAAGATGAAATAGTAAAAGTGCTCGTCTATGTTATTTGCATGTTGTCTATTTACACTATTTTAGTTTTAATTAACAAATAAATCGAGGGTTATTATTCTGTGTAAATAATTAACGTCATTTTTTTTCCTGTTGTAACAATTATGTGTTTATTGTTAGCAAATATTTGATAACAAATGTGAAATAGATGGATGTACATTTATTTTAATGTTGGAAGTACTAAATTAATTTTTAAATATTCTTCTATTTTGTGTATTAACCTGTTAAATATAGGTTGCTATAAACTATAAATATAATATTGATACAATCTTTGTGTTTTTTTTAACAACTAATATTAAAATTTTGCTCGCTTTCGTACAAAAACAAACACTTTTTGAATATTTTCATGAACATTTTAACAAATTTTTGGTATTAGGAGAGTAGAAGTTGTGTAGAGTTTACTTTTGAAGGCAGAAAAAATTAACCTTCCATCAATTTCTGCTATCCTAAAACGAAAATTCCAATTTATGTCCAAATTTTGTTCCTTTTCGTTCAAAAAACGAGCACTTTTTGAACGTTTTCGACAATATTTGAACTGAAATTGATTTTTGGTATTAGGTGAACAGAATTCATTAAGAGCTTATTTTTTATTTATAGTAAGATGTATTATATATACATGATGTACTGGCGAGGACGGCACGCCGGCTTCCGTCCGATAGGTTCCGGGCTCGAATCTCGAACCTTCATTTAGCAATAAGTATAATGTATTAACTTACTAGAATGTACATTATTATTTGATTATATTTAATAAAACCTTAAAGGTATTAAAGGGTATGGGTTTCGGCATAACAATCGAAAAACTTTTCGAACGCCCCTGTATGTTTTAGAAATGAACGCCAATTTTTTTTGTGAATATACATGTATATAATTTCATATATAGTCGTTATTGCATTTTTCATCTGAAAATTACAATAACGATTATACTGAGGAATTCGAGATTTGACGCTAATGTTTAAAATATACGGAAAACGTTCGATAAGTTCCTTTGATTAAAAACCGATTTAAATATATGTAAGTTTAAATAAATTGCGGAAAGCAAATAAAAAGTAACTACAAAATAGAAATGATTTAATTTATTACTTATACACACTCATACAAACGAACTAATTTAATAAGTAACAATTTCTGAAGGCAGTAGACTCATTGGACATTATTCTATCATCTATTGCTGTTGCATAAAATAGACACTATTTCTTTTAAATCGTCTTAACACAGTCGTTGTTTAAATAGACTCCTGCAAACCATCATGTTCTATCTTTCACAAATATATATGTACTCTGATTATAAGGATGATATTCATATTCGTACGATAAGGATATTCGGCATGAGATCGTTATATAATAACATTTTTATACAAAAAATTATAATTATGTATTTAAAGTATATCACAAACCTATATACAGATATTTTGCCTTCTTGTTATGCGTTTATTAAATTTCAGAGTAATTGGTACAGTGTGGTAAAGGCATCGACCAATGTCCATCCACAAGACACTTTGGCCTTGCTTCGAGTCGAGCCTCGAAGCCCGGATTGCAGATTACTTGCAACTCGTCGCCCGGCTCGTACGAAAATTTTGATGGCACCACTGCACCGTTCTCTGGTTCTCCTAGATATGGACAGCGAGGTTTACCTGCAAATAGAATCTGTTTTATGATTCACGTCTCGTGCTAATTATTGGCTATAAAGTAAAACTATAAAATAATCGGACTTTTCCTTTAAGAATGATTATTAATTTACAAAATTACTCAACGGTGTATTATACCCTTCAATGTAATCCCTTCCCCTATCACCATGAATCGGTCCTTTTTTGTGAAGTCGTTTATGAGTTTTGCCGCTTTTGTTTTCACATCATCAACGAACTGAAAATTGGTTCCTTTTAGCGCAGACTTGATCCTCGGGAAGAACAGAAAAAAGTCACATGGGACTAGGTCAGGTGAGTTGAGTGAAGAATCCACGAGTTGTTTTTCCACATTTCAAGTCTTTTTTTTTATGCGTTTACAAATGACTGTCAAAGTCTCCTCGGTGTTATGGAAATGATAGATTTTTTAAGTATTTTTCTGTGAATCAGAACATTGTAATCTATGGAAAACGTAATTTATTTCATGAAAACATCAATCTTTTTATTTGGGATGTACCGCCTTAAGATACACCCTTTCGCCCGAAACCGAGCTCATGCAATTTAACTAACAGTGTATGATTTCTGTTGCAGTTAAACAGAAGCACAAAAATCAATTCGTTGGAATCAAGGATAGTATCTCTACCATCGGAATGGACGTTGGCTCAAATCAAGATCTTTGGTTGTATCTAGAATCTCAATACACCCGTTCAATGGAAACTTAACGGGAACTCAAATTACGCAATAATTGAATAGGACAAGGCAGTACAAAAATTATAATATAGGTATCTATTCAAATAATTTTTAAATGTGTAATTTCATATTTTTATATATTATATGTAATATTTTATAATACATTATAGGTAGGTATTGGGATAAACTTTTATCGTTGGCGGCGCCACAATCAGTTAAGCAATGGCGACGGTATCGAGTAATGTCCATTTCAGGATTTATATATATGCTATAGGAACTACGAAATATTTATGATTTCTGTAATTTTTTAGCAGCAAATTTTCATTTGCATAAAAATATGAATAAGCTGGTCACACGTTACGTGTTCTTGTCGACCATTTCAGTAATTCAAATTGTAAGAACGGGTGGCGTTTAATTAAAATTTTTTTTCCAACACATAATTTTTTCATAGGTTTAAAACGATTGCATGAAAAATACAACCGGTTGAAAACTATTCTACTACCGACATTTCATTTAAAATCTAGGAGAAGCGATTTAAATTTATCACGCTAAATCGATGCCATTTCATAGGCTGAATTAAAGCCCGATTTATACAGTCCCAAACTGTTCTTTGACAACTGCGCCGTTTTGCTTTTCTACGTCTTGTGTTATTTTCGTTTTTACGAATTAAAATCAAAATATCGTTTAGAGCTATTTTTAAACTGTCGGAAATCTATACAATCTTTTTGTTCTACTCTAAATTCACACAATACTTTTAAATACTTTCAAATTTACCGCTTCGATAGTTTGGTTACTTTTAGCTGTCATTAATTTTTTTTAATCGCGCCCTCTTGTTATCAAATGAAATATACTGGAATAGTAGTGTTATGTTTTTATAGTTAAGTAACCTCCAATAACACCAGCTACAGAAAAAATTGATAGATGTCGGTCGTGACAGTTGTTAAATAACTATATGCATACGAGTATATTAAGTTGCCTATAGGTGTGTTCGTAGAAACAATCGGCGAATTCAAATACAAATATAATTAAGAGGATGATTACGCTCGCACAGAAAGCTAAATACAATTTTCCAATAATGTTATCTACACGTTATTGCAGTATCCCAGTATACAAGTTGCCCACGCCACACTTCATTTCAGTATAAAATATTTATGCTTATCTAGTAAACATTCTGATAAACATTAAATTCCAAGACATTATATTAAATAGGTATAATTATTTGGTAACTTGTTCGAAATTTACATTCTACAGTATCTGGTTTGTCAATTGTTCAATTATTACAACAAATCAGCCGAATAATTCTAAAATTAGTGGCAAATGTTATAACTACTGTTATAACAGTACCCTCGTAACCACTCGTGTTAGTATGTTATACCTTGTCATGTTAACAACTTGTAGTTGTTGACAAAATGGAATTTATGGAATAAAAACCCAGAGTAACTTATACGTATCGATGTGATTAATTATAATAAGGGCCGATCTTTCCATCTTCTGATTATATCTGACAGATATTTCCTTTAGAAACATATCTGACAGATAAATTTATCAGAAGATGGAAAGATTTGCCCTAAACCTGCATTCTGTTAAATTTATAAATATATGTTAAATATATGTAAGTTTAAATAAATTGCGGAAAGCAAATAAAAAGTAACTACAAAATAGAAATGATTTAATTTATTACTTATACACACTCATACAAACGAACTAATTTAATAAGTAACAATTTCTGAAGGCAGTAGACTCATTGGACATTATTCTATCATCTATTGCTGTTGCATAAAATAGACACTATTTCTTTTAAATCGTCTTAACACAGTCGTTGTTTAAATAGACTCCTGCAAACCATCATGTTCTATCTTTCACAAATATATATGTACTCTGATTATAAGGATGATATTCATATTCGTACGATAAGGATATTCGGCATGAGATCGTTATATAATAACATTTTTATACAAAAAATTATAATTATGTATTTAAAGTATATCACAAACCTATATACAGATATTTTGCCTTCTTGTTATGCGTTTATTAAATTTCAGAATAATTGGTACAGTGTGGTAAAGGCATCGACCAATGTCCATCCACAAGACACTTTGGCCTTGCTTCGAGTCGAGCCTCGAAGCCCGGATTGCAGATTACTTGCAACTCGTCGCCCGGCTCGTACGAAAATTTTGATGGCACCACTGCACCGTTCTCTGGTTCTCCTAGATATGGACAGCGAGGTTTACCTGCAAATAGAATCTGTTTTATGATTCACGTCTCGTGCTAATTATTGGCTATAAAGTAAAACTATAAAATAATCGGACTTTTCCTTTAAGAATGATTATTTATTTACAAAATTACTCAACGGTGTATTATACCCTTCAATGTAATCCCTTCCCCTATCACCACGAATCGGTCCTTTTTTGTGAAGTCGTTTATGAGTTTTGCCGCTTTTGTTTGCACATCATCAACGAACTGAAAATTGGTTCCTTTTAGCGCAGACTCGATCCTCGGGAAGAACAGAAAAAAGTCACATGGGACTAGGTCAGGTGAGTTGAGTGAAGAATCCACGAGTTGTTTTTCCACATTTCAAGTCTTTTTTTCTTATGCGTTTACAAATGACTGTCAAAGTCTCCTCGGGTATTTCATCAATTTGTTTTCGATGTGCTAGGAGCTTGGACGCGGTTCGTCTTCAATTTCCTTCCTTCAAAGGTGTTGTCGTACTAAATATTGGATGACTTTGAAATTTGGAAGGTGGGGGGGGGGGCGAAAAAACAGATTCATATGCGATCTTGCTAGTTGTTGCCGGAGGTCCAGGTAACAGGCAGATCGGTTCAGTTATTTCGTAGCGACACCTCGTATATAAAATGTATCGATGTATGGAAATGGCGATAAACTTAACTTACAAAAGGGAGGTGGATGCGACCAATAACCAGTCTCTGTACAAATTATGCTCGGTTCCCCTTCTAAAATGTGTGCTCCTCTGCAAGCAAATTGCACCAGACTACCAACGGCGTATCTTCCGCCGTCCATTCCAGCTGCTTCGGATTGAATTAGATGACCGTTTACTGGAATAACGGGTGGCGAACATTGTATTGCTGGAACACGTGAAAGTTAATTAAACACGAATCGGATGTATCGAAGAGGATGTAACGTACGAACGCATTTAGGTATGGGTCCTGACCAGTTTCCACTTAGTTCGCATTCGATACCGGGGGGTCCCACCAACTGATAACCCCATGCGCAACTAAAAACGGCACGTCCACCGTAACTGGAGTTGTGCTCTACCAGTTTAACGTGAGGTTCTTCTAGACCACCAGGTGACGTTAAAGATGGACAACGTACAGGTTCACACGTTGGCACAGAAGATGACCATTTACCTAGAATGTGGTATTTCGTTCATTAATTATTAACAAAAAACGAAATTAACGTTACGAAACGATAATTAACTGACTTTACATGTGTCTTAACCCTTTCAAAACTGATTTTTTATTTTTTAGGTAGGGTGTTTTTGCAAAGCACACAGTGGTTTCTGGCACATTTTACAAATAGTTTTAGTTCTTGTTTCCTTGTTCTTGCTGGGACAGAAAGCACATCTTCTTCTGGTTGGACCTTCTTCAGGAAAGTGTAACCCTACATTTTCCATAAGTTTTGCTCGTCTTCTGGGACATATATGTCTCGTCAGGTTCGAAAGGGAAAACATTGATGTTTCTTATAGCACAGAGATGGTACAAAAATTGTCAGGTCGTATCAGAAACGTATTTCAATGATTTTGCTTTGTTTTACATGAAAATTGATGTTTCTTGTAGAACGGGGTCGGCACAAAAAAATTGCAGATCGTGTCAAAATTTTGAAAAAACATGGACTACAATAATACATCTATTATCGAGATTTTGCGAAAATTTTTAATCCATTTAAATGCGTGCAGTTTTTCATTTCTCGTCTTATTATACTTGAAAAGCGAGTTTTCAAGTAGTTCGGACCCGATTTAAACAAATCAAGTTTGGTCAAAATTTTGCCAAAACCGTCTTTTTTTCGAGATTTTACGAACATTTTGAATCGATTTAAATATGTGAAGCTTGTCATTTATCGTCTTATTATAATTGAAAAAAGAGTTTTCAAGTAGTTCCGGACCCGATTTAAACAAATCAAGTTTGGTCAAAATTTTGCCAAAACCGTCTTTTTTTCGAGATTTTACGAACATTTTGAATCGATTTAAATATGTGAAGCTTGTCATTTATCGTCTTATTATAATTGAAAAAGAGTTTTCAAGTAGTTCCGGACCCGTTCTAAACGAATCAGGTTTGGTCAAAATTTTGCCAAATCCATACGTCTTTTTTCGAGATTTTACGAAAATTTTAAATCGATTTAAATGCCTACAGTTTGTCATTTATCGCCTTATTGTACTTGAAAAACGAGTTTAAAGTAGTCCTGGGCCCGTTCTAAACGAATCAGGTGTGGTCGAAATTTTGCCAAATCCATGGACTTTATACTACGTCTTCTTTTCGAGATTTTACGAAAATTTTAAATCAATGGAAAAGCGCGTAGTCTGTCATTTTTGGCTTTGTTATGCATAAAAAACGAATTTGCAAGCAGATACGAACCTGTTTTAAACACTTTATGTACGGTCAAAATTTTGCTAAAGCCTTGGAGTATAATAATATCCCATCTCGCACTCACACATCGCATTAATATCGTAAGGGTATCTCATACGCGTACCCTCGTGTGAAACCGGTCTAAGACAGGATGTACACTGACGCAGTTCGTTGCATGCAATCAGAATAATAAAATACCGAGATGGCTTTTTTATTAAAATGTAATTGAATTTTCTGTTACACATAGGCCAGGAAGTGTTTCGAAAGTTTCCCTTTCCAGAACCGCTACATAAAATTTGAGAATTTTAAAAGGCCGATATATTATTCCGAGGAAATTGAAATTCTACTTTATGCATTTTCATAGTTCATAAGTCATCTTCTCGCATAATTTACGGTAATTTTCCTACGTTGTCACTTTTACAGCCGAATATCGTTGTTTAAAAAAGAAATTAACTTTCAGTTTTAGCTTTTACACGAACGTTACATATGTACATTTTGCGGTAGAAAGTCGGCGAACGGCGTTAAATTACACGTAAACTATTAGATGCGCATATTTTTGTACGTTCGGTTAACGCTTGGAAGTTACAAATGAAAATTTATAACATCGCCACGCTCGTAGATTAAAAACCTACCTGAAACTTGACACGTAAGATTAGCGTTGCCGTTGATTCGGAAACCTACAGGGCATTGGAAAATCGCCGTGTGTCCTAATCTTGTGCCTTCGACCCTAACGGTGAGATGCATGCTCGATACGGAAATGGGGCCGCAATGTACGGCTGTGGAAAAATTAGATTGCGTATAATACGTTAACACCCCCGTTATAAATCCGCACCAGCGACGTGTAGCGATATGCTGTTTGTAATCCCTCGAGGCGTAGCGCACGTGAACGTTCCGGAATCTTGAGGTTTAACGTAGTAAATTGATAATCTGTACTTCCAATCGCGTTCCTCGGATGCTATTGCCCATCCTGAAACAATTCGCAAAAAAGTCTACGTAAGATAAAGGAAAAAATTGAAAATATCTAATATTAAAGTCTTAACTACACGAGGGACTCTCCTCTCCTACTGCAAACCCGAGTATTTTAATATTACATGAGCTTTTAAAATTCTCAAAGGAATTTCCTTTATAATCTATTCTAAAACCGATATTGATCACATATTATGTAATAGAGCACTTACGGAATCTATTTCTGAACACTAAGTAAACATTACATTTAAAATACCTCGTAGGTAAATGTGTGCGAATATAAAAGAGGTCAACGTAATAAAGGGGAATATTTATAAAAGGGACATAAGTAACAAATTCAATTATTCTGATAGGAAATTCAATAAGAGTATGAATATAAGTTTGATTATGAAATAGTATTTACATATTTATACAGGGTGATTTAGTATTTAGTCGGGAATAGGGAACTGATAGAACACGTAAAAATAATGGGGTTTGTTGTATGTAATACATAGATACAATTTAGGTACTCACAGCGTACAAGAAAACGTATGTATCATATCATCTACTCGATCAAAGTTGAATTTGAATGGACATTTTAGACGATCCGTCCGTGCTCTACCTTCTCGGTGAAATTGGCTATTTAAAAAAACATTCCTAACGGACAAAGTAGAATAAGACACGTAACTGGGCCAAACAAATTTCAGACTTGAATCCGTTGGATTGTTATGTTTTTGGTTGTTTAAAACGGAAAGTTTATGATATGCCGGCGTATATCAGTGCTCGGCTAATGCCTAGAAATCAAGTTATTTGTTAGGTTAATCTACTTTAAATTTCGACCGTCCAACATACGCATAGAACAGGTCCGGAATTAGTTGAAAAGTAGTTTTTCGTGATTAACAATGCAAGAAATGACAATCTAAGCGCGTTTCCGGCGATTAAAATTTTTTGCCAAATCTCGAAAAAATCCCTTGTTATAGTCCAACGATTTTTTCTCGCAAAATTTTGACCGCAAGTTTTTGAGTCGTAACGTTCAGAACAAGTCGAATACGATTAGAAAACTCGCATTTCAGGTATTACGAAGCAATAAATAAGGAACTGCCGGCGTTTAAATAGTTTATAATTTTTTATAATTGGATAAAATGACGCTATCTAATACGCATAGAACAGGTCCGGAATTAGTTGAAAAGTAGTTTTTCGTGATTAACAATGCGAGAAATGACAATCTAAGCGCGTTTCCGGCGATTAAAAATTTTTGCCAAATCTGGAAAAAATCCCTTGTTATAGTCCAGCGATTTTTTTCTCGCAAAATTTTGACCGCAAGTTTTTGAGTCGTAACGTTCAGAACAAGTCGAATACGATTAGAAAACACGTGTTTCAGGTATTACGAAACGATAAATAAGGAATTTCCGGCGTTGAAATAGTTTATAATTTTTTATAAATTCGATAAAATGACTATACCTAATACGCATAGAACAGGTCCGGAATTAGTTGAAAAGTAGTTTTTCGTGATTAGCAATACAAGAAATGACAATCTAAGCGTGTTTACTGCGATTAAAATTTTTTGCCAAATCTCGAAAAAACCCTTGTTTTTTAAAACCCAGCGATTTTTTCCGGCAAAATTTTGACCGCAATCTTTTGAGCCGTAACGTTCAGAGCAAGTCGCAAATGACTAGAAAACTCGTAATTCTGGTATAACTAAGCAAAAAATGACGAACCTGGGGGTTTAAATAGATTATTGTTTTTGCATAATTTCGATAAAATGACACTACCTGATACGCATAGAGCAGGTCCGGAATTACTTGCAAAGTAGTTTTTGAGGAATAACAAATGATTAAAATTTTTCAAAATTATATAATTGTATTAGAAATCGATGGAGGATTCCAAAAATTTAAAATATACAGAGTGTTCTATTTGAAAATTGAAAGTTGAGGTCATTTCCGATGTCACTGGAAATGTGACGGTAGTTTTTCGACAGTCAAAATTTGGCACCATTGGACTATGTTCTTCACAAAAACATTCGGACTGATACCTTTTTCGTTGTCAAAAATAAAGGCTGTCTAGTGATTTCGTTGACGTCCGATATACAGAAGTATACGGTATTATGTTTTACGTGTTCCTCGGACCCCGAATTTTCCAAATTAAAAACTAAAAGGAAATGTTTAAATCTGAAATATTCTGATATTTATTATAATTTTATTTATGAGTAGTTTGCAAACTACGGAAACGCGCCGATCCCCTTCTTCGAATTCTATCGTTTTAACAATTAAAAGCATTTCGATACTTATCTAAAATGCGCGAGTAAATTGTAAAGCAACTATTAAAGCTAAATGCCCTTAATTTAGTGGGCACATAAGTTCTGATAATGCTCACGCGCGTATGAAAGGTAGATAGTGCGTGGATGGTTAGATAAAATTGGATCCGTCTACTTCTAATGAGGATAAATGGCGCATTAAAGCACCTCCTAGCTATTGCCTATAAAATAAACGTGATTTATTTCTAATTTCCTGAAAATAATTAAGCAGCCGAATGCCGTAATTTTCTATTTTCGCGCTTAGGAAACGGCCCCTCGAGAGGCACCTCTCCAAAAAATAAACGAATTAATAACGTTCAACTCTTATTCGGTCCTTGAGGGTGCAATAATAAGATAATAATTAGATTTGGTTATAGTTATTTATTATATGTATCGTTATTCGCCCGCGAAGTAGAAATCTACGTTTCGAGAATGTAAGGGTCGAAATCTACCGTATTCTAGTTCGATCATTTCGTTTTATGGCCAAAAGCGAAAGGGTAATTTCCCAGAAGGACACTACTGATTCAACATAAGCATATTTCAAACATTTAGCTTTATCTGTAGGTTATTCCTATTTGAGTCGCACGATGTCGGTACGGGGGTGGCTGGTGGGGTGTTTTCTTCTTTAAAATAGCGCAGGTTTTAATCGTGCCCGTACAAAATGCCCACATTTCCATAATCCATACGTCACCCGATCGGCAACATCAAAATCAGAGATAAAACGCGCAAACCCTTCTATAATTTATTACCAACCCAAATTCGCATAAATAAAATTTCGAGTTCCTGTAGCAGGACATCGACTTCATGCAGGCTCGACCTTTTATATAAACCCCGACGTGCTTGCGGGAGGAACCTCGTTCCCAAAAGGGGTTTATTACTTCTAATATAATTTGTAGAATCCTGTCCAACATTATTTCGGAGTTAATAAAATTTTATTAAACACAAATTTAAACTTTTAGCTAATTTAATTACTTCCCCGCTTCACGAATCGAGATAACAAGAAAACAGTTTAGTAGATTAAAGGTTTATTGCATTTTTTTTTGCGAAACTATCCGCCGATAATAGAAGGACGGAATGTATATTTGGACTCGTCGACCCTCGTTAAATCGTCGTAACGTAAGGAAATATCAATTTAGTTTATGACCCGGTCGTAAAAGATCATCGGACTAGCTTAATAATGTAGTGTATACACACCGCATCGATTTCGATCAACGCCTTTCATGGCAAAATCTAGCCTCCTACGTCCAGGACCCACCTATATGTACATAATATTTAAAAATTTTAGTCGCGCCAATTGATTTCCTATAATGGAAATTTGTATCTCCAATTATTTAATTTCCGTAGTGGTAGATGAAAGTTTGGATGAAATTCCATTGGCTTGGTTAAATAGCATTTGTTACCAACAGGACGGGGCACCAGCACATAACAGTCAATGTTCTTAATTGTTTAAATTTGAGGCATCATAATCACAACAAATAGAGATGTTCCATGGCCTGCGCGACTTCTTTTTACGTGAATTTCTAAAAAATGAAGTGTACGGAGTTTAAAATTTTAATAATATCGAGGAGTTGCGCAACTGCGTACTTAACGAGGCTTGCGTTACGAGTTTACGTTTGCGATGAACGTTAAAAAAGATTTTCACGAATACGTGCTTTTATTTTTTGATTTAAGATACATGACATACACATGATAATTATATTAAATTTAAAAAACAAATGAAGGGTTTAGAATTGAAACCACGTAACACAAAATTAGTGTTGAGATATAAGAATTTAAAGTTTTTAATTTTTTTAGTTTATAAATTATCCTGCGCTTTTAATTTAAATTAATACGAAAAGAAACTAAATCAACAATTTTTGTTAAAATTAATGGGCACACAATTTTGCACTATCTCGTTCATTAAAGCAAGTTTCTATCTATAGCAATTACAAAGATATCTGTGATCAAAGATCGCTTCAAATCAGATATCACTTAAATCATTCTTAAAACTATCTTTTTATGTCTTTAACTTGTTCGGCATCCTAAAAAGCATATAAAATGACACCGCACATGCCTATGTAGTGATTTTCCAAAATGTCCACTCGTCCAGGCTATCGTCCAACTTTTTCTTCATTACTGGACCACTAGCGACAAGCTCCGAATGAGTTACTTTCTGGTAAATGAATGACATACAGAACTACGCTCGGCGTGCTCAGCGAGCTATATACTCCTACTTATATTTTATTAGTAGAGTGCTCAACGCCCTGAAAAACGCTTAAAAATGACTTTCGTGGGGAGGTCGGGATTACAAGATAAAACCTCGACAGATCGAAAGAGCGTATTTTTTTATTTACTAAGCAAAAGCCGTCAAAAATCGTCCAGTGCAAAAGGGCGCTATCTTCACCGAAAGAGTTATTCAGCGTACGTATAGAAGGAAACGTGAACTTTCTTTTGCCGTAAAATTCGTAAAACCAATGTTTTGTGGAATTAATCGTTTAAATAATTTTGAAAAAACGCTATATACACGGGCTCTTATGGAGAAAAATAACTTTCGGGGCCGATATCTCGGTTCGAACAGCTAAAAAGTTCACTTCAATTTCGCCTTTTTTACCGTTTATACTGACATAACTACAAAACAGTACGACATATCGAAAAATGTTATTCTTTAAAAAAGTTTGGTTCGTCCTTGTAGCATTCGATGGTATAAGAATTATATTTTTGCAGGGCTTCATAATTAAGATAAATAATTAAAAGTGAAAACATGCGAAAATTGCATTTTCGAGAGTCGCACTCTCAACTGGGTGCATTGCATCTCCCATCTCACTTTTTCCCGTAGCTCCCTCTCATTCTACACGTAATTCTAAAACAAGCCAACATACTGTTACTTTTATTATAAATACACCTTATCCGTTATTTTAATAATTAAATACACAATATAAGAAGCGTTTTGTATTAAACAAATTGACAAAAAGGTCCTATTTCATAATAAAACTACAGCGACTTTAAAAATTAATGTCTGTTATTATTATTCTTCTTTTTATAACATTGTGGTAATAAGTCAATAACAACAATTAATTAACACCATATATTTCAACTCTGTTTAGAGTTATCTTCAAGTGGTAAAATTTTATAATTTCCGCAGTAAAAATCAAAAATTTGGTGCAAGAAGGAAACTCCTGGTAGGTATTAATTGTATCCTTATTATGTTATTATTATGGCAATTTATTAGGGCTATTGGTCCTAATTTTAAGTGTATTAAATAACCACAAGTTAAGTTAACCACCACCCTAAGTTAATCACCATTTTTCTATTACAGTATGCCAAATGTGCCTTACAGCCTTAAGTTTGTTAACAAATTTGGTATTACTACGTTCAAAATTGTACTTTTCGCAGTTTAAATTAACAGCCTTGATATTACACACCCTTAATGATTTAACACTCATCTTATTCACCATACATTGACACATTTAGAATTGTCACTGCATTGGTACATTTTTGTTCCATAAATCTACAGAAACCAATGCAACTCATTCGATTTTCCTGCATCTGCACACTTTGCTACTGCAATCTAGAAAACATAATGAAACGAAATTTATGAATCAGCAAATAATGCATGTTAGAAGAATACCTTTGTTACAACCACACGATACTAACACTCTTAGGTTATTTGGGAAGGATGGAAGAGTACTTAGTATAGGTGTCAGATTTCCTTCCAAATCTATTTTCCACCCAGAATCGGCTACGTCGGGTAACTGTGGTTGTAGTTGTAATGAATTTAGCAAAACTTTATTTTGATAATATGATCTTAAGGTGAGGATATCACTATTTTTCGAATATCGTTAAAATTAATGTACAAAATAATGTAATGGTTACTTAAATTTGATTTTTAACATAGGTAATACCAAATTTGTTAACAAACTTAAGGCTGTAAGGCACATTTGGCATACTGTAGTAGAAAAATGGTGATTAACTTGTGGTTATTTAATACACTTACAATTAGGGCCAATAGCCCTAATAAATTGCCATAATAATAACATAATAAGGATACAATTAATACCTACCAGGAGTTTCCTTCTTGCACCAAATTTTTGATTTTACTGCGGTACGGGGTGGCTGGTGGGGTGTTTTCTTCTTTAAAATAGCGCAGGTTTTAATCGTGCCCGTACAAAATGCCCACATTTCCATAATCCATACGTCACCCGATCGGCAACATCAAAATCAGAGATAAAACGCGCAAACCCTTCTATAATTTATTACCAACCCAAATTCGCATAAATAAAATTTCGAGTTCCTGTAGCAGGACATCGACTTCATGCAGGCTCGACCTTTTATATAAACCCCGTCGTACTTGCGGGAGGAACCTCGTTCCCAAAAGGGGTTTATTACTTCTAATATAATTTGTAGAATCCTGTCCAACATTATTTCGGAGTTAATAAAATTTTATTAAACACAAATTTAAACTTTTAGCTAATTTAATTACTTCCCCGCTTCACGAATCGAGATAACAAGAAAACAGTTTAGTAGATTAAAGGTTTATTGCATTTTTTTTTGCGAAACTATCCGCCGATAATAGAAGGACGGAATGTATATTTGGACTCGTCGACCCTCGTTAAATCGTCGTAACGTAAGGAAATATCAATTTAGTTTATGACCCGGTCGTAAAAGATCATCGGACTAGCTTAATAATGTAGTGTATACACACCGCATCGATTTCGATCAACGCCTTTCATGGCAAAATCTAGCCTCCTACGTCCAGGACCCACCTATATGTACATAATATTTAAAAATTTTAGTCGCGCCAATTGATTTCCTATAATGGAAATTTGTATCTCAATTATTTAATTTCCGTAGTGGTAGATGAAAGTTTGGATGAAATTCCATTGGCTTGGTTAAATAGCATTTGTTACCAACAGGACGGGGCACCAGCACATAACAGTCAATGTTCTTAATTGTTTAAATTTGAGGCATGATAATCACAACAAATAGAGATGTTCCATGGCCTGCGCGACTTCTTTTTACGTGAATTTCTAAAAAATGAAGTGTACGGAGTTTAAAATTTTAATAATATCGAGGAGTTGCGCAACTGCGTACTTAACGAGGCTTGCGTTACGAGTTTACGTTTGCGATGAACGTTAAAAAAGATTTTCACGAATACGTGCTTTTATTTTTTGATTTAAGATACATGACATACACATGATAATTATATTAAATTTAAAAAACAAATGAAGGGTTTAGAATTGAAACCACGTAACACAAAATTAGTGTTGAGATATAAGAATTTAAAGTTTTTAATTTTTTTAGTTTATAAATTATCCTGCGCTTTTAATTTAAATTAATACGAAAAGAAACTAAATCAACAATTTTTGTTAATATTAATGGGCACACAATTTTGCACTATCTCGTTCATTAAAGCAAGTTTCTATCTATAGCAATTACAAAGATATCTGTGATCAAAGATCGCTTCAAATCAGATATCACTTAAATCATTCTTAAAACTATCTTTTTATGTCTTTAACTTGTTCGGCATCCTAAAAAGCATATAAAATGACACCGCACATGCCTATGTAGTGATTTTCCAAAATGTCCACTCGTCCAGGCTATCGTCCAACTTTTTCTTCATTACTGGACCACTAGCGACAAGCTCCGAATGAGTTACTTTCTGGTAAATGAATGACATACAGAACTACGCTCGGCGTGCTCAGCGAGCTATATATTCCTACTTATATTTTATTAGTAGAGTGCTCAGCGCCCTGAAAAACGCTTAAAAATGACTTTCGTGGGGAGGTCGGGATTACAAGATGAAACCTCGACAGATCGAAAGAGCGTATTTTTTTATTTAAAAAGCAAAAGCCGTCAAAAATCGTCCAGTGCAAAAGGGCGCTATCTTCACCGAAAGAGTTATTCAGCGTACGTATAGAAGGAAACGTGAACTTTCTTTTGTCGTAAAATTCGTAAAACCAATGTTTTGTGGAATTAATCGTTTAAAAAATTTTGAAAAAACGCTATATACACGGGCTCTTATGGAGAAAAATAACTTTCGGGGCCGATATCTCGGTTCGAACAGCTAAAAAGTTCACTTCAATTTCGCCTTTTTTACCGTTTATACTGTCATAATTACAAAACACTACGACATATCGAAAAATGTTATTCTTTAAAAAAGTTTGGTTCATCCTTGTAGCATTCGATGGTATAAGAATTATATTTTTGCAGGGCTTCATAATTAAGATAAATAATTAAAAGTGAAAACATGCGAAAATTGCATTTTCGAGAGTCGCACTCTCAACTGGGTGCATTGCATCTCCCATCTCACTTTTTCCCGTAGCTCCCTCTCATTCTACACGTAATTCTAAAACAAGCCAACATACTGTTATTTTTATTATAAATACACCTTATCCGTTATTTTAATAATTAAATACACAATATAAGAAGCGTTTTGTATTAAACAAATTGACAAAAAGGTCCTATTTCATAATAAAACTACAGCGACTTTAAAAATTAATGTCTGTTATTATTATTCTTCTTTTTATAACATTGTGGTAATAAGTCAATAACAACAATTAATTAACAACATATATTTCAACTCCGTTTAGAGTTATCTTCAAGTGGTAAAATTTTATAATTTCCGCAGTAAAAATCAAAAATTTGGTGCAAGAAGGAAACTCCTGGTAGGTATTAATTGTATCCTTATTATGTTATTATTATGGCAATTTATTAGGGCTATTGGTCCTAATTTTAAGTGTATTAAATAACCACAAGTTAAGTTAACCACCACCCTAAGTTAATCACCATTTTTCTATTACAGTATGCCAAATGTGCCTTACAGCCTTAAGTTTGTTAACAAATTTGGTATTACTACGTTCAAAATTGTACTTTTCGCAGTTTAAATTAACAGCCTTGATATTACACACCTTTAATGATTTAACACTCATCTTATTCACCATACATTGACACATTTAGAATTGTCACTGCATTGGTACATTTTTGTTCCATAAATCTACAGAAACCAATGCAACTCATTCGATTTTCCTGCATCTGCAGGAAATGAAACGAAATTTATGAATCAGCAAATAATGCATGTTAGAAGAATACCTTTGTTACAACCACACGATACTAACACTCTTAGGTTATTTGGGAAGGATGGAAGAGTACTTAGTATAGGTGTCAGATTTCCTTCCAAATCTTATTTCCACCCAGAATCTGTTACGTCGGGTAACTGTGGTTGTAGTCGTAATGAATTTAGCAAAACTTTATTTTGATAATATGATCTTAAGGTGAGGATATCACTATTTTTCGAATATCGTTAAAATTAATGTACAAAATAATGTAATGGTTACTTAAATTTGATTTTTAACATAGGTAATACCAAATTTGTTAACAAACTTAAGGCTGTAAGGCACATTTGGCATACTGTAGTAGAAAAATGGTGATTAACTTGTGGTTATTTAATACACTTACAATTAGGGCCAATAGCCCTAATAAATTGCCATAATAATAACATAATAAGGATACAATTAATACCTACCAGGAGTTTCCTTCTTGCACCAAATTTTTGATTTTTACTGCGGAAATTATAAAATTTTACCACTTGAAGATAACTCTAAACGGAGTTGAAGTATATGGTGTTAATTAATTGTTGTTATTGACTTATTACCACAATGTTATAAAAAGAAGAATAATAATAACAGACATTAATTTTTAAAGTCGCTGTAGTTTTATTATGAAATAGGAGCTTTTTATAAATTTGTTTAATACAAAACGCTTCTTATATTGTGTATTTAATTATTAAAATAACGGATAAGGTGCATTTATAATAAAAATAACAAGTAAGTTGGCTTGTTTTAGAATTACGTGTAGAATGAGAGAGAGCTATGGGAAAAAGTGAGATGGGAGATGCAATGCACCCAGTTGAGAGTGCGACTCTCGAAAATGCAATTTTCGCATGTTTTCACTTTTAATTATTTATCTTAATTATGAAGCCCTGCAAAATATAATTTTATACCATCGAATGCTACAAGGACGAACCAAACTTTTTAAAGAATAACATTTTCGATATGTCGTACTGTTTTGTAATTATGCAGTATAAACGGTAAAAAGGCGAAATTGAAGTGAACTTTTTAGCTGTTCGAACCGAGATATCGGCCCCGAAAGTTATTTTTCTCCATAAGAGCCCGTGTATATAGCGTTTTTTCAAAAATTTTTAAACGATTAATTCCACAAAACCAATTACGAATTTTACGGCAAAAGAAAGTTCACGTTTCCTTCTATACGTACGCTGAATAACTCTTTCGGTGAAGATAGCACCCTTTTGCACTGGACGATTTTTGACGGCTTTTGGCTTTTTAAATAAAAAAAATACGCCCTTTCGATCTGTCGAGGTTTCACTTGTAACCCCGACTTCCCCACGAAAGTCATTTTTAAGCGTTTTTCGCGCTGAGCATTCTACTATAAAAATCTACAGTATTAACATTAAAGATTAAACATTATGATTAAACCTAAGAAAATTTCATCTGTTTTATGATGTTTAAACGCACGTTCGATGAATTATCTAAAAAATAACAAAATAATAATTGGATCCTCGACCATGAAAATGATATCAAAGTGATAACCAAGCACCTAATAACCAATTTTCCGCGAAGCCCAACGATATTAGTCGTTTTAATTTCCGCCAGTTGTTGATGGTTTTTCTTGATAGGTTCGTTGAAAAATGCTTCTATTTATTTTTTAAAAAGGAAAATATCTAATTTATCGACTCCGAGTTACTTAAAGGGCTTTGACAGAGTCGATAAGAAAGCAAAGGCATCCTCCTATAATGAGAATTAATGAGAACTAAAGCGACGCTTAGCCGCTCCCTGCAAAATAAAAGTAATTTATTGCTAATTTCCGGGGCATAATTAGGTTCCGAAATCCAGTAACTTCCCAGTTTGGATTTGTTAAGTAAACCCTTAAATCTCGTTTTCCTATAAATCATCCCTTTAAAATTTTTCTCTTTTGTATGGCAAATAAATATAAATACAAATATAATGGCTAAGAAATTTTGATTTATATTTTTTTCCTACATCGATAATGCTTTTGTAAATGTTTTCACTTCGCTCGGCCAATAATTCGGAAATTAAGCGTTACCTAGTTAACTTTCAATTACCGTTTTGTTTCATTTTGTCTTTTATTTCAATGCGAGTTTAATTAAAATAAAAATTAAAACTTAACGGTTTCGAATTTAAGGCGAACACGTGACAGATAATTTGATGATTATTCGATTAATAGGTTTTAATAATCTATACATTTTAGTCGTAATTCGAATACAAATTCTACGTGGTGGGTTTAGTTTAAGTTGGAAAATAACGAGCGGCTTATTACATAAATAGTTATTCGACATCACCGCGAATTTTCATATAGCGAACCTTGTTAAATCAAACAAAGTTTTCATCTCGTTTCGTAAACCGCTTTGATCATAACGAAAATTAAGTGTTCGGATATTTCGAGTTTACCACTTACGGCGCTATACAGAGATATAATTTTTACGTAACTCCATAAAGCGGGCATTTTAGGGCTCTGGCCCTTTTCACGAAAATTACCCATAAAACTTGAGCTATGAGATATTAACTGATATACGTAAAACAAACTGTAAATTTGACTTCAAAAGCAATTTCGATTAGAAGAAGAAAGTCGTCGCGCGGCGAAATTTAAAAAGCGAACTCTTCCTGAATATTTTATAACTTCACACTAAATTTCGGACGATTAACTTATTTTATTAACTTATTATCTATATATTTCGTTTTATGTTTCTGCAGAGTCGTATTTGAAAATATTTTAGTTTTAGACGAATTACACGTTTTAATCTAACGAGGAAACGTTCAGATCGCGAAAACGAGTTTTGAATTCGCACACTTCGCATTTGAAAGGTCCATATGTACTCGTTAACTCGCACATAGAATTATCGCCAGACGTCGAGACACTTGGTCGTTATAGGAAGTTACATAGGCGACTGTTTAACACAATCTGTAGATTCAACTTGATATAAAAACAGTGATGAAACAGATTCGATTGGAATGAAACTTTCCGGATTTACTTATGAGTGAATAGGCCATAACCTTAAAAAATTTTGAGGCAATCGGTTTACGGTACGAGTGATAAGTGTCCATGGCCAATAAGCTCCATTTTGGACTTATCGCCTCTAAATTTGTTGAGATTATGGTCCATATAGACCTGGCGTAGAATAAAATGAAATTCCTGTTTACCAAACATTATTACTACGACAAATTCAAGAGAAGGTTTTAGCAGCACAATAAAAAAATCGAAAATCCCAACAATCAAAAACTAGAAACAATTCGTGATTATTTTAAACCCAAAGTGTAATAAGCACGTTCATAATTTCTGATAAAATATGAATTTATATAAAGATTTAATTTTTATTTGTCGATTTTTGTTTACTTTCTAACAATTTTTTGTTTTAATTAAATAACCTAACACATTTAGTACATGTAAAGAAGAAAATGCAAGGTTTCTTTTATTCGCGGTTATCCGAACACGCAGCGGTCCCAATTAATTCGAATTTTCAAAATCACATTGTATTTTGTATTTCGCTCCAAATTTGAGCACTGTTTATCGGCCATGCTGTCAATTTTTATTATTTATATTTTCAATCAAAAAATTTAAAAAGAAAAGATAGCATGTAGATATCATTTTTACTCCATTTTGGATTAACTGCAAGGCAAGTACATAAAGTTTATTTTGCACATAAAGAATTCTATTTAAAATGGATCAAAATTCATGCTCAAGTACTAACTTACATTTGCAATGTAAATGAAGTCTAATTTCTTTAAAATAATGTTAATATAATTGTCCCACTTACAATTATTATTAGTTAATGTCGATAAATTAAAATTTCAATTTAAGAGCAAGAAAATTAATAACGTTATACAGGGTAATTTATAAAGAGTGTAAAAAAATCGGCAGCTTATTAAGGAGATTTTTATTCCATATCAATTAATCACTAAAGTTCTATTTATTAATGAAAAATAAAAAAGACAGGACGTCAAAAATTGAAAATTGTTGAAATATGTAGATATTGTATTCTGCACGTTTTTAACATTTGTCGTAAGCCATAGATTAGTTAAAGTTTTTTTAATACTAATTGTTATATTATTAACTAATTGTAATTAAATAGAATAAGTTTTGCTTTTTTTGCTTTTTGTTTTTAAATAGAATTGTAACTAGATATTTTTCGTTTCGTTAATCCGAACCATGGTAATCCGAACGAAAGTATTTTAGAAACAAATAGTACAAAAGTCAAATGAAAAAGAAACAAAATATATAGAAAACACATTGCATTTAGATATTTTGTTTACAAAAATGATAAAAATACAATTCGTACAATAATTACATAAATGAATTTCTTATTCATAAAATGGGCAAGTGACGGATTATTATCAGACGTTCAACGTGCCAAGACTCAAGTAATATGGAAAACTTATAGCTTACGGCAAACTAAAAACATTGTATTTGCCATTCGCTACTACATTACTGGAATAATTTCGGTTAATCCGAACAGGTCTCGGTCCCAATTAGTTCGGATTAACGGAACTTAACTATGCCTTATTAACAAAACTTTAATCTCCTGTAACTTCATAATTAATCGAAATAGGAATAATACTATATTTACATAACATCTTTTACCCAACATGACCTCCTTAATTTCAACGACGTTTTTCATACTCGTTATAAATCACTCTGTAAAGTGTATTCACATTTTTCTGTAAATCCACCTATAAATCATTGTAATCGAAAAATATATACGTTATAAACGTTATTCGCGATAGGTTCCAATGCACGTCTTGTATAAAAAATTAGTAAATTATATATTATTTTGTAATATTCAGTTTAAAGTTTTGACGATTTACCTGGACACATATGACATGGCAAAGAAATATTACAATCTATTAGTAATGTAAAAATACGAAGTTTCATTGATGACGCGGATTGGAACCTATCGAGAATAACGTATACACCTTAAATTACAGATTATTCATTGGATTGAACATACTTTTATAAAAGCTAATTCATTTTTTTTTAAAGTGCCCACCTATTTAAATCGGAACTTCTTTACCTGGCCGTATAAAATTAATTTACTTAACGAGCGCATAAATAAACGAAAAAGATCGTCTAGCAAAACACTGTTGTGCCGTTAGAGTGGATAAAATAACCCTTTTAAAGTCCACAATTTATTTGCACAGATAAAATGCTGCAAAACACCCTAGGTGCTTTGCAATTAATTGTGCAATAATTGCATTGCCTAGATAATATTTAACAATCTTAAGATGCTCCGTGCATTTAGATAGTTTTTAACTCCTTTGTTATCGTTATGGTCGCACGAGGCATTTTAATTTTTCACGAATTTCAGGTTAGTGAACGATAAATATTATTACGAAAAGCTGAAACTCTAACCTAATTTTTGCGAAAAAAAATGCTTTAAAGCGGTTTTAATTTGAAGCTTTTATAAATATACCGAAATGTGTTTTTATCAAATATACTTAAAGGATAACTGGCGCTTGTCCTCGCCGAATATTCTGAGAAAAATACATGTTGTAAAGAAGTTAAGGGTACACAAACCTACAGGGAATGATACAAAAGCCCAAAGTTTATACCCTTTCACCCCGAAAAAATTAAAAAGGAACCGATTTTCTTTAACATTGCTGTTACGAAAGAAATTTCAACTTTAAATACTTGCCAAAAATATCGCATTTGGTCTGCGACTTTCAAACTTGGCGTGTCTTAGCTGGTATAGAAAATCAACTTTAAATGACAGATATATTTTTCTTGCTTTTTTTCGCCGCGCCACACAAAATCGATACAAACTTGATGTGAACTGATACACACAAATTTTTGGTATCTTACCCGAATTTAATTACAAATACTTAGAAAGTACCTGGAAGATTATAGTGAAAAAATTAATCCAATACTTCTAAACTTACTGATGATTGACTTAATAAGCCATAAAAAACCACGGGAAACCGGCTCATAAATTTTGTTTGACTGGTATCATCACAGATCAAAAGATAGACCCATAGTATCTTACAGCAAAATAAAAGTCATCGATTCTCTATCGAATGGTAAAATGGTATATTTTGTTTCAACAACGTAAAAACCCACAAAGCCCTCATAAGCTGGTCACGTTCTTGCAATTAATTTTTATTCATTAAAATGAAACGACTATCTACTCTAAATAAATAATTTATTAAGAACTCTCCGTATTTTTAATTCAAAAATTTATAATTCATGTTTATCTTGTTATTCATTGATCCCAAGTTTAATTTGCATAACAACAAGCAATTATAAGTCTACATTTATTTCTTTTACATAAAGGGAATCTTAATTTAAAATTTCTCGACTTGACAGAACAAAACAGCAATAATTCTTTGTATTTTCGAGAACGAATAAATGGGAATCACAAAAATAATTAACTTTGAATTCAAATGCTAAACAAACAAAAGGTATGTCAAAGTTAAGTTTTAAAACTGATTACTTTCTGTTTTTTACAAGTTATCGATACGTTTAATAATCGTTTAATTTGTAGAATTTCGTAGGTTTTAATTTAATTTTATTTTATTAATAACATTAATTTTAAAAGAGATCTACTTCGCGCACAGCGACCAACAAAAATAATGTCGTAAAATTCAAACGCTTTTATCAAATATTTTATTATTTTAATCGATTGGGACGGCAGTATTTCAAGTGTGGTTCGTAATCAACTATCGAAAATGGCTTGTTGCGACTGTGTCGCGCAATATATCGAATCACATACGTACAATCACGTGCAATGAAAATGTTCCTCGTCCGAGTCTTGGTACGAGAACGTACGGCTCAGCTTAAGTCAGTCTGTTTTGCATTTTCAAAACGTTCTATTTTTTCCGGCATCTATACGAAAATGTCTTATTTAAGAAAAACATAAAGTTGATACGACGGAAACGAGATAATAAATATTAATTAATTGAACTTAAACCGTGCTTGGGTTGGCAGTCGATTTCGTTATGCTGCCTACTTTCATTTTTTCATAAATTAACCAGTGACGATCAATATTTTACGTACCTTTAGCGTGTGATAGCGTTTTCATTCACGTGCTTTTGACGCGATACCAATGTATATAAGTCATCCGTTTTGTAAAACGACTTAGACGACAGAGACATTATGATTGTTTGCGATTGTACTTTTCTAATTTCTGTCAACTGTTCATTCTTCCGCTGTGTGTTATTATCAACGTTTTTTTTATCAGTGTTACTTATCGTTAACTTTGTTTATCACGGACTCTTTTTAAATATTTTTCGTTGTCGCGTAAGTACCGTTTCTCGACAAAATCGTCTATATCATACAAAAGAATCGATCTTTACGAATACAAAAATAAACGTAAACGAAACGTTTATTTCCTTCTATTTTAAGTGTAAAAAACTATTTTTCTTTGAGCTTTCGAAGACCTTTTCGTAGCGGTAGCGCAAATTCCCGGGGATTCTTGATTTTCGATAGTTTACACACGAAATGTACGCTAAATATGAACGCGTTCACATGTAATGTAGTTAACTAACCAAAATCTGAAATTGTGATTGTTTGAAATAATTGGAAACTGACGAGGGTTGGTGTGTGCGCCGAATAAACCTATTATTATTAAAGAATGTTTAAATCGTATGTCACGTTACGCGTTTGACACATTGAACGTCTGTAAAAATGAAGCGAATTTTCGTGTTGATTGCACGAAAGTTCTATTGTTCTTGTACGGTTATTATTTCAGTTATTCGAATTAGTCTCAACTTTCAAATGTTTTAATTATCTATGATTTATAACGGTTGTCGTTGATTAATTGGAGTTACGTAACGCCCGTCGTGTGCCACTTTAAGGCAACGTAAAGTAAAGGACAGAGTGGACATGACAGCGGACGACAGCAGCAGGACACATTGTTTTTTGAATGGCGTTTTGAGCGGCGAGCGTGCCGGCGACTCGTCGTGAAATTTTCGTGTCAATAATGTTGCTTAGAAATCTTATTCGGTTCGGGCGACGCGTATAAGATCCTAGCAACTTACGACCGGGAATATCGTTTTGGGCCTTTAATCGTCAATTTAAGGGATGTCCGTTTATTTACGAAATAACGGTAGAGAGGGAAAAACTCATTCTATAAGCAGTTAATGGCAAACATTGCAGCTAAACAACGAACACTATCAGTAGTAATATCCACTTTAAACGCTATATTTACAAATCAGATAATCTGAAAATTTCTACTTTCTCCGCACGTCTCGAATTACGTAATATTAACGTAACGTAATAGTAGTTTATATTATATTAGTAAATGCTTTTATGTGTCGCGAACAAACATAACGCGAAAGCTCTCCGCCGTTACCATAACGCCGAACCTAATCAACTTTTCTACTCGAACGAACGTTAATGCCTTCTAGTTTTAATGTAATCAGAATGACATTTTTACAATCCCCGCGTCTCGTCGGATCGCCCACATAAATTATTCCGAAAAAGTTTTAGGCCGAGATCCGTATTCTAATTTTACGTGGAAGTTGTTTTTACGTGTCACGTTAAATATACGTTACAACAGTTTTATATTAGATGTGACAACTGTCAGTTCTGATTTACTTCGACGCGTTACTTCGGCAATCTTCTCTTGTATTGTCGTTACATTTTGTATTCAAATGGAAACTTACGAAGGTGACAACCCCCTTTTTTATTGTCACAGATAAGCGTGGCTGTGTTTTTTTAAGTAGGCCAAAATTTATGATGCGAAGTTGCACTTAATTGATGACCGTCAAAGGATTATAGTGTTGTAATAAAAATTTTTAATTTGACGAAGATAAATGATGAAGACCTAATAACGCGAATATTACAGAAATATTATAGGTACCTAGTTTTTATATTAACGGGATAGTAGTCGCTCGAAAATTAATACTTATATATCGTTTTTTTATCGTTGGTAACAACTTTGAAAAGTTTCCTGACGTTTTAAATGATGTATTTTTTATAATTATTTGATATTCTGTAATAGAAATTGATCTTGTACGATAACAAAGATAAATTTTTAGATATTTTCTCAAAATCTATGAGGAATTTGTAACATATTTTTACATTTATAAAATCTGTATTGGTTTATCTAGGTGATAATATCGATAAAAATTAAAACTTTCCTTTAGTAATCTCACAATTTTAATTTTTATAGACGTTTTATGATCACACGTCATAAGTAACTATAAATCGTCTATAAAAATTAAAATTGTGAAATTACTAAAGGGAAGTTTCAATTTTTATCGATATTATCACCTAGATAAACCAATACAGATTCTATAAATGTAAAAATATGTTACAAATTGCTCATAGATTTTGAGAAAATATCTAAAAACTTATCTTTGTTAGCGTACAAGATCAATACATTTTTATTACAGAATATCAAATAATTATAAAAAATACATCATTTACAACGTCAAGGCACTTTTCAAAGTCGTTATCAACGATAAAAAAAAACGATATATAAGTATTCATTTTCGAGCGACTATTATCCCCTTAAAAAACGAACTCGAGAAACGTATAGATACCGCACAAAGTACAAACTATTAATTAATTGCTTTAAACCCTAAATTAAGCACTCCCCCTTTCACTTTATAAATGCCGAAATGTGAGGAATCGAGATGAGTACATAGAGCTAATTTTGGAATCATTTTCAAAACAAAGCTTTGTCAGTCGAGCGCGATAAATTCCCTTGTGAGCTTGTTTTGTACCATCATGCATGTGTTGTCTAGTACAGGTATAGAGTATAGTGATCGCTTTAGGTCTTGGTCGGTAGTTTAGAGAAGAGAAGATTTACGGAACTGTAGATAATAAGTCGATGTTTAAAGTTCTCCGGGCTATATTCGACTCTAAACTTTCCATCTCAATTTTGAATATCTCGAATCCGATTGTCAGAAATGATAACGTTTTATTGTCGTGTACAGAGAACTTGCATAAAAATTACCAAAAGTTCAGGTTTCGGTGATCGTCTCTCGAGGGCAGCGGACGATTATTATTTTAGAGCTTCTTAAGTTACCTACTTACGTAAATATTGACTATATCTTAATCGACAGTAAAACTTACAAAGTTGATCACCTGCCTTAGTTAGACCGTATTTTAATGAATAGGTGCGGCAAATGCGCGTTTAATTATATTAATGTATATAGTAATTTGCCTCTATATTGTCATCACCTACTTTAGTTGACCAAATTTTAAGGAAACAAGCCGTGGTCAACGTGAATAGGTTTTTATCACATTTTGATTGTTTCGAAACTATTCTATCGAAAATTATAAAGATAGAGAATTGTATGATAATTCTAAAACATACTTCACATTACCCATCCGATCATTAATAACTAAAATAACTGACAATCAATTTCAAATTTTTGATCGGCCGCCATTCTGAAACGGGTTTTCTTAATGACTGTCCAAATTTCAGCCTCCTACGATCAAAATTGCGATCGGAATCACGTCTACAAGATTTGATTACATACCGGGTGTCCCAGACCAACCGGACCACCCAATTATTTCATAAACGCAACATTTTAGAGAAAAATCTTTCGGACGAAGGTTATAAAGTTTTAAATGATACATCTGATCATTTGTGTTTTTGTAGTTATAATTAAAAACAGCGTGTTTTTTTTTTTAAATCAACGTAAAAACAATTCTTTCAATTCGTTAAAAAATATATGTCAATATTTGATTAGTTCCTTTAAGCTTTTCCGAATCGATAAAACTAAGAAAAATTCGCGTCCATTCGTTCAATTTGATTACGATGGCCGAGTGGGCGTATAAATTAATTTTAAATAACGTAGATACGTATATCGGTGCCGACGTCGGCGTCGTGTAGACCTAAATTGGACGGTCATAAATAGCGCTTCCGTCCAACGGTATAGTTGAAAACGGTCAAATTCAAACCTGTCAAGAAATATAAAGTGCACTTTCATCAAGCCGTTTATCCAAAATAATGGATAGCTAACAATAAGACGTACATTTTGTTTAAATTAAATTTTCTTATTCTATTCTTATTTTAATTAAAGCTACTCTTTAATAATTTCACGTGCTCTTTAAATACGATACACTACCTACACTCACTTTATGGCAATGAAACAAAAATATGTTCTTTTTTAAATTTTGAAATAAAACATCCTGTATCTCAGTAAAGAGGCACATTTTATCTGATAAAGAAGGTGAGGCAGGTGGAAATTTCAGAAAAATTTTAAACTTTTCAGAATTGTAGTACTAGTCAACCCTAATCCAGAGTCGTATTCCATTCGTGCTCTTAAGCGGTTTAAGAGGGTGAAATTCATCCTTGAAAATTGGAAACTTTTGAAACACTTGAAACTTTTTTCTGATTTTCCTTATTATCTATGAAATAAGAGCTATCGCCAACAAACTATATATTTTTGTAAATGGCTGTTCAAGACCTACATTATGATACAAAAATTAGGGATGAACATTTTAAGGGATGGTACGGTGCGTCCGATGCGGACTAGTGGACGCTTAGCTTAACAACGCTGCCGCTGCAACTGCCACTTTTCTGTAACAGATTATAAAAAAAACATTAGAAACTTCTAATTTTTTTTGTATTTCCTACCTTTCCTCGTCGTATTAATCCTTTTTGTTTGTAATCCTTTTAGAATACACAACACAACACTCGCGCACTCACACGCAAAAAGGCCTTATTAACCGAACGGGTACTCCTCGCACACACGAACAATACGACGCCGTAATTTAAAATTCGAACTACTGAAACAAGCACTACCGTTCTGTACAGTAACGCGAGAGATCTGAAGCGGTTTTGCCAGAATTCTATATATATATAATCCCATTTTTATTTTAAAAACATTCATTTGTTTGTTAGCACTATGATAAGCTATGAAAGTTGGCGGTGCAAATGTTTTATTAGTTGCTTTCTATTTTATCGGCTAAATGAAAATGCGATTAAACTTTTATCTGGTTTATGGTTTGTATTAGGGAAATTTTCAATGCTTAAGGGCACACGAATAATTTTTAAATTCAAAATAGAGTAAATTTATGATTTGGTGGTATAAAGGCAGTAGGTAGTGATTATTCAAATAATTTTACTGCATAAAAAATACATAATTTTAGAATAAATTTCCTAAAAAGTGCATATTTTAAAAAATTTCGGTCATTATCTGCCAATGTTTTTTATCAAACTCCACTACGACCGCTATAATGGCCCAAGCTCCCATCGCACAAAAACCTATGTCACAACACTACTAAAATTTTCCTAACGTGTTTAAGAGTTAATAATATGGTGGAAAATATCCAATTGGCAGACAATTGATTTTTTTTTAATCATTTTTGATAAACTTGATACTTGATAACATTTATTATAGACTAGAGAAATATCAATTATTTAGAATTATTGTGGTCTTCCTCGCAAACCTGGCAGACCTCTCTCCAAATGAATAATTTCTCGATATGTCACCTACTATATAAAACTATATCGCGTTTTTTTTCAAATTATAGTTTTAATTGTCCTTTACATGAATATATATGTCTGCCGATGTAAAAATGTGCCCAAATATGGCAAAATTGGGGGAGAAAATTCGAAGGGTGACACCCCTTAGGATTTTCATCCCTAATTTTTGTATCATAATGTAGGTCCTGAATAGCCATTTACAAAAATATATAGTTTGTTGGCGATAGCTCTTGTTGTTTCACAGATAATAAGCAAAATCGAAAAAAGGTCCAATTTTCAAGGGTGGATTTCACCCTCTTAAACCGCGTAAGAGCACGAACGGAATACGGCTCTGGATTAGGTTTGACTAGTACTACAATCCTGCAAAGTTTCAAATTTTTCTGAGATTTCCACTTGCCTAACCTTCCACGTAAGTGTTTTAGATTAAATCGTCATATTGTGTGCCTAGGATTCTCCAGTTACTTTACATCGCATTACTAATGAAACAACCTGTATATGTGCACTTACTGACAAAACAGAAATTCCCGAAGTGAAATTGTTTAAGATAAACACGACAGAAACAATGGAAGTAAAATTGCGTAGCGAAATTATTCTATGAAAGACACGACAAACAAAATAATAACAATATTTAATGAGCTTTTGTTTAATTTTCAATTCTATTACTGTTATCGAAGTTATGTTTTCAATCTTAAATGAAATTATGGCAAAATAAGTTTTAGCAGTAAAATTAAATCCAAATATTACGCCAATTATTATTATGAGCTTGAAATTTGAATTTAAAAATTTGGCGCCTGCCGAACAAGCTGGAAGTTAGTTAAGCTGCCCTCCTTTATCCTGTCCTTGCATTCAAATCAGTTCACTTGAAAACCCAATTTGAACCAGATAGGTATTTATGAAAGGAAAGGCTTTCGTGAATACGAAGACACGCGATAAGAAAATAAAAGTTAAACGGTGGGTCGTTTTATTTAAAAATCAAACAATACATTAATCCCCATTACCTTTTATATTATTTAGAATAATCGATTTAAAATTAGGGTAAGCCATAAGACCATACCTAAGGTTCGAAGGTGTGGAATATAGGGTCAATCAATGAAAAACGCTCTTTGTCAAGTCGAGTTTGAGTTTACAAAAGGATGATATTTAAAAATAATTTAAAGTGTTTTGTTGAAGCCTTACACGCCCTCTCCGGATCACCGAAAATCCAGATTTACCGGAAATGCTATTAAATGCGTAATACTGATACAAAATGTTATTGTAAAACTAATAAATTTAATTGCAACTGTAAGGAACTGTCGAATTTATTATAAATTCGTTTTAAGAATTTGACATTGTAGATGACAGAAATAAATATTCCTATACGCCGCGCCGCGCCTGTCAATGCAATAAACTACCGGTGCATCGTTTAGTCCGACTTGCTACCGGATAGGATACACGGTGCCCGGATTAACGAGACTCTGCTGTACCGTAAAAAAATACAAGTGATGATGTGTCGGAATAAAATTTGCACGACCTATGCCCGAACTAAAGCTAAATTTTATTGTTTTTAAAATCCCGCTGGAATATAGACACGGCATTTACGATTTCGTTTGAACTCATTCGCGAACGCTCAAACGAGCGGAAAATTAAACAAATTTAATAGGTATTAACGGGAGATGTCCCCATTCGAGGATTAAAAATTAAATTGAGAAATACTTCGACAACAGTTTCGGATCTAAAGCGAAAAATACATGATTCTACCGGAAATCTATTAGCGGTAATTTATCAAAGAACATCCAAGTGTTCACATCGTTGTAACAAAACAATTCGGGGCGAAAATAAGGCGGTCATTTAAGCTTCTCCCTTTTCATCCACACGTTCGTCGTTTACGAGACAAAGACGTGTAGAGGGTAGCAATAAGGCTTTTTGTGGATTTAGTGGGGCGATTACAGCGTTCTTACGGCCAAAATAAACAACACGATAGCAGAGCGTTGCTCTAATGAAAGGCCATTTGTTCCGTGTCTACTCAGGAAACACTTTCGTTCATTTTTCCCTACCTCCGGGGATATATTTAGATTGAGTTATGTATTTTTAGAGCATAATATAGTTTAAATAAATAGCGGAAATGCGAACGGGATCGCAGGTGGGTCGGTACTTGTTGCTTTCTTCCTTCAAAACGTCCGGTTAAACGTTTTCGATCTGTTTCTACTGAAAAATGTAACGGAACGTTATACCATACAAGAATTCGACGACGTTTTAAACGTTTCCTCGCTTCATCTGCCCCCAGTCGATTCCCCGCTAATCCTAAAACTAATGACGAGACATTTAAAGCTTTCTTATTGTGCGTGTTTTCGATTGGCCGTATTGTTTCACTAGGACGCGGATGTAAGGGATTCGATGGATACCCGAGATCATTTTTCACCATATTGTCATGTGACCTACGAAATTTATTTCTTATAACTAGTTTACATGACCACATTGGCACATTAGAAGAGATGCGGAAACATTCGAAATTGTGATTAAGGCGTTGCTACCGAGCGACTAATAACGTAACGAACAAACAAAACATTCGGCTGGATTATCCGAAATTTGTGACTAATGAGGTTCGGATTGGCGGGGTCGCACTGTATTACACAAATTGTAGAAAATTAGAATTTATTTTATTATCTATATAAATGGTCCGCTCGCAATAGATTCAAGTTTGAGAAGTATAGATTGCAATGGAAAATATAGTTTTAAGTAAGACGAATTATGGTTATTTGTCGTACGTGCATCGATAATCTTGATACTCTCGGATTTTAAAACCCTTGTTCGCCGTGTAGGTATTTACTATCTCAAACGTAAAAAATTTAAAAAGCACTAACATAAATTTGAGGATTTGCTGACAATTTGGTTAAAGGGTTCGCGACTCGAAATTATCGAGTTTAATCGGACGTGAGCGTTTTGGACGATTTGGCAGAAAAAGAATGTCTCGAAAAGTTAATCGTAACTCGCGACAACATTGATAAAATTATGGAAATTTACACTTCGCACCTTGCTACTATTAACCCACTTTGGAAATTTAATTAATTAAATTAATTGGCGTCAAACCGATTTACAACCAATATCTAGGTACTGTTTCCATTTTTCTAATATTGTAATTTTTTATTAATATCCATTTTAAAACTGAACGCCAATTTGGAAGGTCCCGTTACACGTTAAACTAAATAAATGTGTATTTTATTATGTTAATCTTCGGAATAAAATTCGGAAAAAAGAAAGAAAACGAAACGAAATACAAAGATCCGACCGCGCGCAAGCTGCGGCATCAAATTTCCATAAATGACGAAAATTTTTTTCAAAAGAAATACATTTTTTGAAAAATAATATTTAATAATAAAATGACATGATCGGTAGTGAATTTTATGCCGATTCCAAAACATATTTCACATTGATCGATTCGTTGATTAATAACGGACATTAGGATTTTTTTTAATTTTTCAAAGGCCGCCATTTTGAAACGGATTGGTCTATTTGGTTGGTTAACGAACTCGTCCTTCGTTTTCGTAAAGACAATACACTGTCCAAATTTCAACCTCCTACGATCAAAATTGCGACCGGAATCGTGTCCACAAAAAATTGATTTTATATATATATATATATATACTCATACAGGGTGTAACTAAAATAACTCGAAAGCTCTTAAGGGGTGAAAAGGAGTGTATTAACCATTAAACAAGATGATAAACGTCTTATAAGTTTATCGAATTTAAACAATTTTTGGTGGAAATTTATATCAAATAATAAGAATAAATACAGACCTGCTTCGTGTTTAAAGATTTCAATTATTTTGCCTTGGAAAACATCGCGAACACGTTTACTAGTAGCATAAAATCAAATGCACAAATACCACTATAAGTTAGAACTTTACGCTACCGTTAGAAATAACAGAAAGATGAATTACATCGATGTTCGTTTTACCTTGAAAATTGGTCATTTATGCACTTAATCTGCGTCTTCAGCATTATGAATTTACGTAAAATTGAGTAAGGACAGGACCGTACTTAAAATTTGAAATGCAATTTTCTCGAAAACTATTAATAAACGACCATATGTTGATAAGGAAATTGTACGACCTATATTTTTGGTGATCTAGGGGTCGAGATTGGAAAAAATCCAAAAGGACACGTCTGGGTTCCGTCATCTTAGACAGGCTGCAATAACTTTTATTTTCCATGAAAATTCGCTAAAACGTAAAACAACGTGTGCAGCGAACAAATTAATTCAGATTCGTCGATGAGAGAAATACTTCTTTTATTGAATGTTTTTCCATGGCGTAGCAGTACATGAAAAGCTTTATTTATGTTAATGCTTGCGAAATAACTGTTTATTTTATTACTTTAAGGAAATGCTTGCGACGATGAAAATAGGGAGTTTACAGAGTTTTATCTATGTATATTAATATATTACAAAAGTTTTGTTTTTTCTATTGTTTTTTCTCTCTCAAAATATCTATTAATATAATTTCGTGTTTACGTCATTTTCCAAAGCGATATAGATATATAAATAGAAAACATAACTTAGACTTTCATCGTTCATATTTTCAAGAATATTTAATCACAATTTTTCTGTAACATGATTAAATAAAACAAAGAGATTACCTACCCATTTATAAAAAAAAACTAGAAAACTAATTCAATAAAGAATACGAATTAATTGCTCAAAATAGGGAACTAGACTAATTTTTTTATTATCGTAATTACAAGATCGAATAAAAAGGATAAGAACGCTCTTTGAATTTCTTTTGTAGCTTAACACGAAGCTCGTAATTAATGTTTAAAAATCGCTGTGACGTCATTGTTGTTTAAACCTACACTTGACAATGTTGTATAATAAAATGAATAAGGTATATGTGGATTGGTACTAGTGTAAGCGAGAAAGAAAACCTGGTTTGTTAAGTAAAAAAATATTTTGAATAAACAAATAAACTTGTGTATAGTAAACATTTTAAATAATTCCGCAATTTTTCGATGTTACTTAAATGTCTTGGCATCATCGTAAAGTTAAGTACGTACTACGAAATTGTGACAGATTTTTCATACTGTTAATGTGACAAAGTAAGTCCGATTTACATTGATAATTGCATCACATTTATATGATGCGCGGCGGTAGTCGGATGCAAAATTAATGTCGCGAATCATGAGCATTGGGCGGGCAATACCGACACGATGAACAAATCTACAACAAGTGACATGAATCACAAATACAAAGTTGAACTTTAACTATAACTTATCCAAACCTATATGATGGTCACGTCATCAACAAAAAGTTACTAGATTGTTTATTTGTAATTCGGTTTAATGTTTGGGAAGTAACATATTTTACAGATGATTTATTTGCGCACATATTAGATGATATAAAGAAAGTTTACAATTTATTAGAACTGTCAAAATACGAGGTACAAGGTGACAGCACTGTGTGAAACGTCATCATCTAATAACCTTGTATTGATGACGTGAACATCATATAGGTTTGGATAAGCTATATTTTGATCATAATTTGTTCGTTGTGTTGTGTGTGTCCGCGTAACGCTTGCGATTGGCGACATTAATTCTGCATCCGAGTGTACAACATCATACATATTATGAAACAATTCTTCGATTGTTAAAACAAAACGCTCACGTCTTTCTAAATCCATCGTATATTGACCCAAAAACTATACATTTGTATTATTTTGCTTTGACGCATTGTTTTTGTTCGCGAAGTCTTTAAAATTCAAACAAACAAGCCTAGAAATTCAGAGATTTTTGCTACAGTAATATGATGAATATTTGACGTACGGTGCACACGTCGTGACCGACGCGGTGTTCGCGAAAATTCTACGGGCGCTTATCGAGTATGGCACCCCTAAATTGATGGCTTACGCGAGTAAATACAAGGACTTAAATTTGTTACAATTAATCTTCGCGTGTTTATACAAATTTATAGTTAAAGAAGCGAGATTATTGTTGCGGCCTTATTACTTCCCTTCAGGAACTTGGGGAGCGTAGATTTCAGCCTTGCTCCCCCACAGTTTCCGGTACTTGTATACCTCCGGATATCCTCGAAAGCTTTGATGACAGCGAACAAAGTTCTTTCGAGCCCGTTAAATATTCGTTAATCGATAAAAGAGAACCATCAGTCAGGACAAGATAACGAATGCAATATGAAGAACGGAACTGGTGCATCTAAGTGGAAAGGTAAATAAAAATTTAATAAAACTCGACAAAACTAACAAAGGGGAGAAATGCGTCGACACGTCGGCCGACGACGTGTAAAATGTAAACAAAAAAATAGAAACAGGGCGTCGAAAACTTTAGAGTAACGATTGACGGATTAAACGTGGCACTCGAAAAACATCCCAACATCTAGGAATGATCTATTAAACATAATCTACTCTACCTGAAACGAGATTAGCGTTACAAAGGGTGCTAACCAAATGGGTTTGTGTTTGTAGAAGTCTCGAATATAAACTTTGTAATTTCCCATTCTCGCCCTCGCAATTAAGAGGATAAGAATTAAATACGAATTTATTGTTGTCGATATTTTATTAACCCGGATATGCCTAATGTACTATATTTAAGACGGAATTTTGAGGGTCACAAACTTTCGAGCATACATACCTCCAGCTTTGCAGGAATGTACATGTTTATTCCGTCCTAAATATAGTACATATCAGGCATATATAGGCATATCAGGGTTAAGGAATTTTTGTTGTTATAAACGTCAAATAATAATGGAAATCGTTATATGCACGACCTACGAACAATAAATACGTAATGTGAAAGTTACAAAGTATCTCCCATTCTATTTTTCTAAAGACAGAAAACTTGAATAACTCGATGTATTTTAGATGATTCGAGTTTTCTAAATCGAATTATAATTTTACGTAGTTTACGTATAGTCTTTGCGACGTCTAAAGTCAGTAATTTTGGTTACTATAATTTTGAATCGATCGTAAATGATGAAGTTGATAGTTGTTTTGTCATCTATGTGAATCTCGAATAATAGATATGAACGCGACAATTACGTGTCAATAACAAAATGGCGAACATTTGAAGGACTTAATTTTCAAAAATAATTAAAGATTATTTCAAAAAAGTGTATTTTCATTTATAAAAGTATGTGTGCTCTGTTAATAAATAACAGGGTTTTTTATTCAATTTTAAATTGACCTAATTGACCCTTTAATTGACCCATCCTGTAGATGTAGAAGTTGGTTCAAATACGGATACGGACAACTAGATGCGGCCAACTCGACGCGAGCCCAACTCGATGCGGGACAATTCGATACCACGAATTATTAGTATAGCATTTTGGAAGATAAAAACATAAATCATTGTTTTGAATTATATTATGAATTTGCTGTTATATACTGTTATGAATTTTTACGTAATAATAAACAAAAAAAAATAACCAGATCTAGGAAAGACAATTTAATGAAGGAAAATTTACCGAAAGGAAAGTTTAATTTAAATGATCTTTCTTTTAAAATTTAGTATAGCTAGGTATATAACAAAGTGTATCTTTTAAAAAAAGTTAAATGTCTAATAAAGCTTTTAAAAAAATTATTTGAAACGCTGTACATATTATTGTAAATATTGTTCGTGACTATAAATTTTTTTTTAAATTTCCGTCGGTAAATTGTCTTTCCTAGATTCGGTTATTTTTACGTATAAATTCATAATTGTTATACTTTATGATTTTATCTCCCAAAATACTATACTAATAATTCGTGGCATCAAGTTGACCCGCATCGAGTTGGGTTCGAGTCGAGTTGGCCGCATCGAGTTGTCCTGGACCCGTTCAAAAAAAACTCAAAATATTTTAAAACAATGACGCACCTAATAATTTCGGGTTATTTATGTAAATTGGCTACTACCGAAACAAAATACGACGAAAACTGTTAGGCTAGTTTCACACACACGCCGGTTCTGTCGGTACGACACGCCGCGCCGGCCCGATTCGACCGGATCGTATGAAAACAAGTACCACTAGTGATCCGAGAGCCGGTTCCGACTGGTATCCGAGTGCCACCCAGGCCTCCGATCACGATCGGTGCGCGTGAAAGCTGCGGTATAGTTTACACGTTTCGTCACTTTATCCGGAACAAACCGGGCCGAGCGAACCGGAACGTGTAAAACGAGCCTTAGTATCGAAATCATTTCGTAGTGCCGAATCGAACCGAAATAACGTCGTTTAAAAATTAAAATCGTAATGTACAGATCATTAAACGAAATAAAAACTAGGTACTTATTAAATTTCGTAATCAACGGAATTATTTATTCAAACTAGAATTTCAGTGCTCGGCGTGAACAATTACAATGACCCCGCGTTTAATATTCATTCCACTTACAACAACAACACACCTAAACGCTATCTCTCGCTCGATGTAAGCACGAATTGTATTAATTTACATTTTCTCTTTAATAATCCCCCTTTATTCTCTTCATTTGGCCTGCAAAATATTCGTATATTGTTTCGCGTTTTCCACTCACGTTTCAATCTGTTGGTGTTCATCGAAAACAAAACTTGTTTGTACGATCACGTTGTATACGCATACGTAAATAATCGTTAATTTCGTAATAGAAGGATTAATTACAGACAGAAAAATAATAAAACGAATAATTAAATTAACGTAAAAATAATTTGACACTGAATTTGAAACTGTTTGTTTACTTACCGATTAAAATAGTAAAAACAAATAGGATTCACGACTATCGATGTTCTACTTTAACGAGCAAATTAAATTAAGCTCCTGACTAAGATTTTTCGCATGTTTCGCGCTACTTAGTGGAAATCGGAACGCAAAGATCGCAGCAAGAATCGTCAGAAATAAAAGATTCGAATAGTGGAGAACGCAATTTATTCTCCAATTTCGAGAATCTCTACTTGAGAGCAACGGAATGTTTACCTGTGAGATATTGCCCCAAAGGAGATGTCCACGTCCAGTCAGGCGAGCCGAGCCGTCGGGAGAAGAGGCACTCCAGGTGAAGCGTGGAACCCGGAAATACCGCCAGCACTCCAGTCGGCTCCACAGACGCCGAGCCCGACGGAATTTTTATCAAGACCGTCGGTGGCGCGTCTTCTGAAAAAGAAAAACTTGGTAAATTTACTTGCAAGAGATTACGACGTTGCAATAATAATTCTTTTTAAGGGGTAATCACGTTGGGTCATACTCGAATAAGTCGTTCTATCGACTTTAAATAATTTGCGAAAAACGCAAACAAGGCATTTCGACTGGGGCGAAGCGAAACCGCCAGGAATGTTTTCTTTTCATTTTCCTCTTGTTGAAAAATACCATCAATCGAAAACAAATAATTTGTGTTTTGCTAACTTTGTTTCGCACTTTACTGATCGATCCTTAAACTAACTGCTCGAGTTTGCTTATATTTTGAACGATGGACGGACTTATAAAGTCGCCGTTAAATAAAAGAACTGCATTCGATTTGTCGAGACATTTCTCGGGTGTATTGACAAATATTTCTCATTTTGACACGGCTCATGAACGATATTTTTCCACTTCAGCGTCACCTGATGGAGTTAGTTCCAAATTGACGGAGAAATGTTTGAAAATTTTACACTAGACTGACAAAATATTTTCGTTTCGTGGAAAAAATATGCGCTTCGATTGCTGTTACCGACGATATTGCGTTTAATGTAGAGAAAGTTAATTTGAAAAATTTTATTTTGAAACTAAAAACGAGAGTACCGTGTAGTACCGAGTACTAGATGCCTAAAACGAATTTAAAAATAAACAGAGAGTTTTATTTAAATAAGAAAATCTAGATTACGTACGATAAAACACTTTTTCTTATATTAGTTAAGTACCTACCTAATTCTTATTTATATGTGTATTTTCATATTAGTGTTACAGCAGGTACCTGTTTACAAATTTCATCAGATGTTTAATTGTAAGGGCGTTGTACGATTGGGCGTGTTCAACTAATAACTTGCTATATATTTCGTTAACTATTAAAGCAACGGTACGTCGTCCGTAAGAGCTCCAATCAGAGCGTTTATGTTTAAAATCTGTTAATCGTATTTATCGGCAATTCCATTTTTTGCTCAGGTCAGCACATATTTTTATTTAAGCTGTACTTGTTAAAAATGCGTTACTTACCTAATTGAATGTTATTTTTTTTTTAGAAATTTAAGATGTGCAGACTTGAAAACTTTTTAACCTCAACATCTTCGTACACATCAAGACTTCTGCAGACGCGGGTCATTTAATTTCAAAAAATTAAATTGCCAAAACTGGTCAAACGTGGTTTTTCAAGTCAAACTTGAAAATTTCTAAATGTTCTAAATATCTAATTCCCGTAATTTTTCATATGTTAACTATCAAAACAGTGCCATTCGATCAACTATGGAAAATACCTTGTCGAGTCAAATCTGGTTTTTTCTTCGGAATCCACAAGAACGAAATCGATTTTGATGAAACTTTTTTTTTAAATGTTTGTTATACTACATTAATTCAAATTAGAAACATTCCGGTTAGGGCACTCAAATATTTGTATTGTTTAAACAATTATAACATCAAAATATGGAGTGTCCAAGAAATAGTAAAAAAATTCTCGGGAGCGTAACATATAAACCACGTCAAAATAATGCCGCAAGTTTCTATAAGTGTTTTTCCTACGACGCTCCAATTCCCCAAAGTCGAAGAGTAAAATAAAAATCAATTTTTTTAACTAACATTTTCATTTTTCGTTGGGTTTTAATTATTTTTGATATACATACTGCTATGATACGGGAGACCAACAATAAAAAGACGAGAAAATAAAAAATAAAGATCAAGGAGACAGTGGAAACGAGAGGAGTTTGATTGTAATTGAATGCCAAATGTCAAAATAATAAAAATTTAGGGGATAAATAAAAATTGTAAGGGAGAAATTAAGAGGGAATAAAAGTGTAAAAGACTGTAAATAAAAGTGGCAGAGGAGTGAAGGAAGTTGGAGGGAGCGTGGATGGAAATGAAGATTGGAAGTGTTGAAAGAAAAGAATAATAAAAAGGGCGAGAAATATTAAATAATTATAAACAAGACTTGTTAAGACTGTTATGTGTAGGAGGAACTTAAATAGAAATAGTATAAAATTAATAGTAGATAAGATAGTTTAATATAAATAATTAATAACTTAGAATTAATATAAAATTAAGTGTTGATAATATAATATAATTAAAATAATAATAATAATATAAAATAACCAAAGTGGGGCTGTGCCGTAGTAATACGTAATAAATAAAGGTCTTTAACATGATCTAATAGGTCATTTGATATCGCCTCAGGAGGACCGGGGTAGACTACCCCTAACCTTTCTAATCTCAACATTTTTCAGAGGTTTAAGTTTTACTTTTTTTCAAGGTCATTTTCGGATTTTCCAGATATTTTAGGATAAAAAAGATACTCTAGTTTAATTTCAATAAAATGAACTATGAAATCCAAAAATGACCTTCAAAATTTAAAAATTTAAACCTATGAAATATTTTGGGATTAGAACGGTTAGGGGTAGTGTATTTCTGGCTCCTCTGAGATGGTATCAAAAAACCTATTAGATCATTTTAAAGATTTTAATTTACGGAATGGGACAATTTATCGCCGCCAGTTTGTCGCGGCCGTTTCGTCGCCGCCGATTCATCGTGGGGGGACAATTAATTCATCGTCGGACGTTTCATCGCCGATTATTTTATTACATATATTATTATAAGTACGAGGCGCGTTTTTTAAGTAAGTACCGTTTTGGAATTAAAAAAAGACGTGCAAAGATATCGCAATAATTTTATTTTTACATGAAAGCCTGTACCTTAATCTACTTTTCTACATAATTTCCGTGAATATTGAGGCACTTGTCATAACGTGGCACCAGTTTTTGAATACCCTCCTCATAAAATTCTGCCGCCTGACTTGTTAACCACTGTATCACAAATGTTTTGACTTCGTTATCGTCTTGAAGATGCTGACCACCCAGGTGTTTCTTCAAGTGCAGGAACAAATGGTAGTCGCTGGGCGCCAGATCAGGGCTGTATGGAGGATGATCTAGAGTTTCCCATTTAAAAGATTTGATGAGATCTTTGGTCCGATCATGTGCACAGTTTTTGGGACAGAAAAGGAGTATTGCTAGTGGAGTTTCTGCCTCGTAATGAGACAATCAATGCAGCGTCTTATTGTGAGACATTGAACAATCTGCGTCGTGCAATCCAGAACAAAAGACGTGGCAAGTTGAGTAAGGGTATCGTTTTGCTGCATGACAATGCCCGTCCACATGTGGCTAATCGGACCAAAGATCTCATCAAATCTTTTAAATGGGAAACTCTAGATCATCCTCCATACAGCCCTGATCTGGCGCCCAGCGACTACCATTTGTTCCTGCACTTGAAGAAACACCTGGGTGGTCAGCATCTTCAAGACGATAACGAAGTCAAAACATTTGTGATACAGTGGTTAACAAGTCAGGCGGCAGAATTTTATGAGGAGGGTATTCAAAAACTGGTGCCACGTTATGACAAGTGCCTCAATATTCACGGAAATTATGTAGAAAAGTAGATTAAGGTACAGGCTTTCATGTAAAAATAAAATTATTGCGATATCTTTGCACGTCTTTTTTTAATTCCAAAACGGTACTTACTTAAAAAACGCGCCTCGTACAATGAAAAAGTTAATCAGTTTAGGCAGGTTAGTAGCCAGTATCGGAATAAAATCTTTTCTTGCAATAGAATTTTGCATTAAATTAATTTTGGAACACCTAAGGTGTATTTATAGATATAATAAATAATAATTACCATTAGAAGTATCTATTCATTTGCAATAAACGGCGATAAAACGGTAGAGGATAAAGTTTTCGGCGATGACGAAACGCTGGCGATGAACTGGCGTCACTGAATTGTCGTAGATCCCTTAATTTATTACGTATGTACACCAAACATCATTAAGTTCCGACAAAAATAAAAACGTTATTTAAAAAAATGATTTTTACTCTTCGACTTTGCGGATTGAATATCTCAACAGGGGGGGAGCGCCGTAACAAAAACATTTATATAGACGTAGTTTATACGCTCCTGAGAGATTTTTTACCATTTCCCAGACACCCTGCAATAATTCTTATTAAACAATACTCGAGTCATTAAAAAAAAATTCATCAAAATCGGTTCTGTTCTTGTGGGTTCCAAAGCATTCGACGATTTTTCGGTTTTATTTTCGCGACTACATCTGTTAACGTGGATAATTTCGAAAATATCGGTTCTATCATGTTACGTGTCTGACACGTTGAACGTTTGTGAATATGAATCGACTTTTAAACGTAATTTGAAAAATGTTTTTTGTTATTTTTATTACCTACGATTTGATCAAAATTAAAAATTAAGATGAGTATTAGATATTTTAAAAAATCAAGCGATCAAACCCTTATTAGATTATAAATATAAGACGGTAGATATAATCAAAAAATACATGGTTGATTTAACTAATCCGCTAAAATTCCTGAATGGATACGTTATTGATCAATTCGTTGCTCGAAACCGTAAGGATAATTTATGGCTGCAGTGCGACGGCATCAAGTTTACATGCCTAGTAAGTAGGTACTGCACGTATTATATCTTTGAAGCGTTTTTCTACGAGCACAATTTTTTACCGTAAAAGGAAACATTCAATTACGAAATGTAAATTTTGATTTGCAAAAAGGTAACGTTATTTAAGTAATAAATACGCGAGACATTAAAATTGCCGCCATTATGCGGACGCTGTTGTTATTCAAGCGCACGCAATTTATTTCGGAAGGTCTGGAAAAAGTTCTTCCTGAAAAACGACATAGCAATTTTTTCGTAAGTAGACCGAATGACTAGAATGTGTATGAGACAACCAACCTAGTTTCTTAACTTATACATTTTGCAGCCCTAGTTTTTCAGAGGCACCGTGGAATGGACGAAACCAATCTCGCGAATGCGGCTTTAATGAATAAACCAATAACTTACGCATGTACGTTTTGATTAGAAATCGCATAAAAAGACGACTTGTTTTGAATTTTTTTAAGTTAGGAAATAATTAGGCGCTTTCCGAATATCTATCATTGCGTTTCAAATTTATACTTATACACGAATATAATTTTTTCCGCAACAAAACCAAAACACGTTCGGTTGAATTTTTTATAAATCGTTTAAAAATAATTTTAATCGAGACAGTTTTCTTTTTGGAAACCGAAACAGTAAAATTACGACTTCACTTATGATTCAAACGAAATGCACGCCTTTCCTCTTCTTTTTCGATGCCGCAAGTGTTCCTGAGAGCATGAAATATTCAGAAAAACGTTAGAAGATAAGTATTTAAGAATTTCATGGACTACGAAGCAATAAATTTCTATACTTCGGTGCTCGCTACCAACTTTCGGCTTCCTTCATATGACACCAACAAAAAACAGTTGGCCAGAAATATAATCCATCCTCATTATTTATGGCTCGAGCAAACGAATCGTGAATATCCGCAGTTCGAAGAAAGGACGAGGAGATGTAGGAGGAAATTAGAAATGTGTGCACTGCGCACCGATTGAAACAATTAAAAGTTACGTATGTAGACGGGCTTAATTTTAATGCTTAGATTTGTGCGGTTTTAGTTAGCTAATTACATAAATTTCATTATAAACGAGTTTATTAAATTAATTTTTAAAAACATAATCAAGTTGATTAATTCTGTTTTCCTTTGTTAGAGATAAATTGAAAATGTTCTTAACAGATTTAGCGGAAAAGTACAGGAATTAGTGGATAATTGAAAATTTAATTAATTCAACTATATTATACCGGGCGTAACTAAAAATAAAGAGGACGACAAATTTCGAAAAGCAAATAGAACACGTGAAAATAACGTGGTATGTGCCACGTAATATATATATTTTTTAAAGGGCTTTGTTACGCAGATATTTATACAGTACCTATACGAACTTTCAAAAATACGAACAAATTTCGCGGCTGGAAAACCCACGTTCTTATTATTTACCGCACGTAAATAAATATCTGTATTATAATAATGTCGTTCTCCGTAATTGCAACGGTATACTGAATACTTATCAACTTATCGCCTTAGAAAATACAAACTTCTGATTATTAATCACGTTTTTACCACTCGCTGCAAAAATAAAGCAAATCAAGTTAAGTGTTATCTTTAAATAGAACAATTTTTCGCTTTGGTATACCATTGTTCGACTTACGAACAAATTCGATTTGCGAACGCGCTTTCGGAACGGCATTCGTTCGTACAGAGATCCAAAACTGAAAAGAATTATTTTTAATTTGACAAATTTCACCATTTCTGATCCACGTTTTTGTATAATATAACATGAAATTAAAAAAAAAAATGGGCGAAGTTGACCATATTTTAACAATAAATTAGATACGCCACTGTGATTTTTAATATTTGACACATTTTTCGTTTAATTCGCCCGATTCTCTAGAAAGGTTTCCTTGCAATATTTTCGTAGTAAGGTCATAAATATGGCAGAATAATAACGCCTTTTCACCAATCGATTTTTCTATTTGTCTGATGATAGATAATGGTCACGTGATTAAAAGCGTTCAAAGACCCAAACCGATTTGGCCAATCTTCGACTTCCAAATGGATAATCAAAGTTAACCCCTCCAACCCCCCCCATCTTGGCCATTTCAATTTTACATAGGTTTAATTAATTTTTAGGTCTACTCCAGAAGGAGGTTAGAAAAAGATTGAATAGCATCGATCCCAATTTAAACCTTGGTTCTGATGTTGAACCGAAGCAATGGGATGTTAACTTTGAGCCCCCGATTCGAGATCAACGAGTGAACAGATGAATTTAAGTATTTAGCCACGTTGAAACAACGAACCAATTTTACATACAAGTAAAATTTGAGAAAAATTGGACTTTTCTGCCGACATGTTAAACCGATCTTCGAAAAAACAAAACAAGGTTATAATAAAATGTTTTTTTTCGCCATTTTTCTAACCAGGAAATTCGATAAAACGACGGGGTGTGTGGTAACGTTACTCCCCATGACTTTTTACGTAGAAATTGACACATTTAGCTCGGGACTGAAATTAAATTTTTCAAAGCGACGTATTTAACACTTTTTTCGACTGTTTTCTGGATCGCAAATTCGACAAAACGACGCTCGACGTCGGCGTACAACATGACAAGAAATAATTTGCGACACGATTTAAGTTAGAAACGACCGTTATAAAAATTGTTCAAAAATTATCAGTGCACGTAACACAAATCACCCTCGAAAGCTCAACCGTATTTAAAGATTTAAAAGCGTACTTACAGGCAAATAAATATCAGAAATCCCGAAATTAACCAGGAAACTATATACACGAGTCCCCACATCACCGCATTCCCGAATTACCGTACACAACGCTCACAATAAATTTTCGCAACGATACAAACTGATCGAAACTAAATTATTCATTTCTATTAATTATCTAACAATAAAAGAATGGCTGCGAGCTGTACAAGGTAGACGTGCATATAAAACCTTATCTCGCACATGTTGTAGATATGCATATTTATCGTTTAGTTCAGGTCTGTTTGACTAATAAAATCGCTTGAATTTCAATGGAATTCCATTGTATCTTTTCTACGTACCTGACGCGGTTCCGTATTTCTTTTAAAATGTTTCGTCAAAAAAAGTAAGTAGTGTCCGCTTGTAATGAACGTAAAAACTGCACAACGCCTATAGGTACGGCTCGTTATAAGCGAACTTCACCGAAAAAGAAATCTCAAACATTTTCCCGCACATATATTATGTCGGCCTTTAAATCGTTCAACCCGCAGCTACAATTAAATTCATCGAGTTGCGCCGGTTTTTCTTCTTAACTCAGTTCTCCTTTTTTTTTTATTGTAACGTGAGATCGCACTTTCAAGAACATTTTCAAATCTATTTTGTGAAAACATTCCGCGAGCAACTTCATCGCGCGTTGATTTCCTTGGTTTTTTTTTGACTTTGGCACCTCATTTTTCATAGGTCGCCGATATTTTTTGTTTTTGCAACAATGGTCGCATTCAGGGAATTGTAGCGTCGAAACGCTGCAGCGCTGTAACGCTTTATCTTGCCTGAATAAACATTTTTAGTACTAGTTATTTTTCAGCTTTTAATTCTTAGGTTGGCAATTTTGTTTGTAAAATACTCAAATTTTTATGTAAAACTTACCTTGTAATATCTTCAACCTTTCTTCTTACAAGGGAAATGACTTCGTCTCCGAATTGTAACGTTATAAGCCATCTTTATTTTTTGCATAAACAACAACAGCTTTATTAGAAGCATGGATGCATTGCTTTATTTAGTTATAGCGTTAAACAAATACATTTAAGCACAAGCACCACTGCATAAGCTTCAGACATCGCTTCGATAAAGCGCTACAACCATTCCCTGAATGCGATCATTGCTTTATTTAGTTATAAAGCGTTAAAGCGGAATATTTATATGCTTTAATGCTTTACTAAAGCGCTGCAGCACTGCGAGTAAAGCTGACACCATTCAGAGCATCGCTTCGATAAAGCGCTACAGCGCTACCATTTCCTGAATGCGACCAATAAGTTAATACAGTCGAATTTCTCTAAGTCGAACTTTTATAAGTCGAATTTTTCAAAGAATCTTAAAAATTGTTTCTATAACTCGAAGTCAAATTTGGGAGTTTCGTGTCGATGAACTCTTTTTACTCGAATTTTTGTTTTTTTGCATATTTTTCTATATTTTGTATTTATGAGCGTTCCTCCCGATTTTAACATTCCTCTTAATGTTTGCTAATGATTGGGCTCTTCAGGTACTTATCATCCCGGATTAATCGCAAGGGAAAGTGAATACTTTATTACCTTTAATGTTAAAATACTTAAAGTAGCCCTAACAATTTTATAAATCGCTGTAGCTCGTTGATTGTTATGTAAGTAGTGTATATAAACTACCTAAACGCACGACACGGAAGTGTTGTTTTATTTATTTCACGCGTTTTCTATATCTTAAATTTTTTCAGATTAACAATGGAGATTCAACTTAAGGAAGTTCGACTGTATTACTATTTATGTACATCAAGAAAATATTCATGCTTTTGATATCTTGTAATTTAGCCGCATTAATTTGTTTTCTTTTGTTTTAGATTATCTTCTATCTATGTAATAGGTCTTTTTTTTAAATTTTTATTTGCTATATTAATTTAACAACTTAATATTTTTTTTCTTTGTGTTTTCTTTATCTACACATAGGTATATTATTCTATAAATTTTTTTTCTTAAAAGCATAGATAACATATAAAAGGCAGTGTTATAAAATTGAAAAAAAAGCAAGAAAAATAAATGGCTCTCGAATGATTCTCGTACGAATTTTAAGATCGCGTGCGCGACCTCGCAAAAATGCATTTCATTAATACGATTTGAATGATAAAAGTGAAATAAAAAAAAAAACTGAATTTTATCGCGGGAACTTTTATCGCTGTAATACTGGAAAGTTGAATTTCTACGGCGAGGAAGGAAGTATCCGCGCGTATATGATCAGTGAAATACATTTCTGGAATACAAACATTTTTATCGGCGTTGTTGGGTTTGAAATTTTCAGTTTTCGATGTACGAAATTTTTTTAACGAAAACGTGCAACTTTGCAATGTTACGCAGAATGATGGCCGACACGAATCCAATTGATAAGAGATTATTTATATAAAGAACCTGATCTGTAACAAACCTCTATGAGTGAGAACATGCAGATTACTTGTAAGATCGAAAACAAATCAAACGCGAAAAGATAGTAATTTTCAATATATTCGGGCAATCTAATAGGATTACGATTGAAAAATTTATATCTCAAAAGTACGTTTTCATAACGAATAAAAGACCTTAAAAAAATTGAGTTGTCAAATCGGATATAGTAGAAGCAATCTTGGTCGTTTGTTGTTGAATATTTCATAAACATTCTAGATGATAAAAGTGTTTTCCTTTTGTTCACATGTCAAGCAACGGAGCGACGCCGACGTAACGTTAAATCGCTGAAGGGTATAGACATCCCTCGGAAATAAATTCGACACGTTTCTTTGCTTAAACACGAGAAATTCTTTTGTTCAAAGTTGGTTTTTTTAAATACATTTTTATAAAACTAATGCAACCGATAATAATTGAACCGAGACGTGTCCTAGATTTTGGAGTTCCGACGATCGTGTTCGTTATTCGCGGTACGGATCGTTTTATCCATACATATAAAAAGTTTTAGTTATCGATCGCTTACTCGAGGACTTGTTATAAAAATATCGCGGCTTATTAAAAATTCGCAACTCAAAACTTTTATGGAGTTACATTATTATACAAAAGCAGCTCGGGATCCAGTTCAGGAAATGCATAAGTTGTTGAGAGTTGGTTTAGAATCTTCCTCGAGGGAAATGAATTTTCGCGGTCAATTATCAACTTTTTGATTTTTCCCCGATAAATCATTTATTTTTTTCTTTCGAGTAATTATTTTCTATTGATAGTTTCGGAAAACTATTCAACGCCTTATATGAGAAAGTGTTTTGGAAAACAAATTATTTTCTTGTAGCTTAAAATTTTATTTCTTCTTAATATTTGGATCGCAGATAATTTATCGTCCTATTAAATCCGATTATACTTGCACAAAAAGAAAGTAGTCGAAAAATAACGGAAAAATTAATTATGTAGCGTCATTCAAATTTTAAAAGGGAATCCTAAAGCTAAAAGGAAACATAATTTTAAATTAATTTAACAAATGTGACACCTTAAGGATAGTAATTAATTAAAAAGCACGTATTAAATTCAGTCAAGTATAAACATGACTTAATCGAAATTAATATTTTTTTTATTGACAACGGCAACGTTATAAACTTTTGAAAATTAATTTAGTCGCTATTCGATTAGGTACCGAATAATTTATAACTCTTAATTTTCGTTCCCGGAGCGAAATATTTATAACATGGTTGAGTATTTTTTCAACGTCTAATTTTTAAACAATTTGTCTAAGATCTTGAGGAAATCGAGAATTATTGATGTTTCGGCGCGACGAACTTGTCGTCTAAATTGACGAGTCGAGATGTGTTTTACACGGCTTTGGATCAGATTAGGTGTTATTTACCTATGTTTGTTAATTTTATTATAGTAAGTTTAAATGTACTTATCCGCTTATTTAGTTTTTGATGTTTGACTGGTACGAGTGGCATAAAATGGTGTTAGCTTCACGTAAAACCACCCTCGATTGTTTATACGCTATAAAATATTAGAAAAGGTTTAGAAGATTACGGAGTGTTTTTGAATTTTTGGATTTTAACGTCTTAATTAGCATTTCTATTGCTAAAGGGCACGTGATCTTCAGTTTATAATCCTAAAACATAATTTGCATACTGTACGTTGCAAAAGCTAGAAATAATGTGATTGTCGGCACGTGATATAACATTATTGTTGTGTTGTTATTCGTTATCGTGTTTTGAAAGCGAACATAAACATCATACACAGTAGACTCTCTCTTAACCGACGTGGCGAATGGAATCGGGTCGCAATCGGATAATAGAAAAGTCGGTTAATGGAATGGTAGCTCATCTATGGCCGTTGAGAACAAATAATTGATTATAAAACCCATTTTATCAATAAATTAAGCGCACATTATAAAATTGCGGATAAGTGATAAGAATTAAGTGGCTCAAATTTTGCACCAATAGTTAGTCGACAGTTACCTACATTTGAAGATTGACTTTTGTAATTAATATTAAATTTCTAATTTTTTATTTCAAATTAAAAAAAAACGAACAGTGTATGTTAAAAAGCAAGTAAAGAAATACGATTAAGGGCCGGTTTTACAATTATTATCAGGTAAACGTTCGATAAGCGATTCCTGGGGTAATTTTCATCGATCGATTTTTCTCAAGAAACGTTTCCATAGCAGTTATTTCAAGAATAGCTTATGTGACGTTTATCTGCTAATTGTAAAATCGGCCCTAACATTTTAAACATAAGCGCTTCATAATAGACGCTCTGATTTGAGCTCTTACGGTCGGTCTGGCGTTGCACCAATAAAGTGAAGATATGACAAGATGCTAGCGCCAGTGCTAGTAGAGTTTAACAAATCCAATTGCACTACGTCCTTAATGTTAATATTCGTAACATACTTACATCAAAAACACTCTAAGGCTCGTCTCATATGCTCCGGTTTGTCTCAGATAACGTAGCTAATGAAACATGGAACTGTTTCAGCTTTCATACACACACACACACACACATACCGATCGTGATCAGAGACCGGGCGGCACTCGGAAAGCAGTCGAAAGTAGCTACCCGGCCTCCGGTTGCGATCGGTGTGTGTGAAAACTGCGGTATAGTTACACGTTTCATTACTTTAGCCGGGACAAACCTGAACGTGTGAAACGAGCCTAAGACTGCGCAAGGTCACCCGCAAAATTAGATCAAATTCTACTATAGGTATTTACCGTGCACTAACGAGAACTTAGTCGTAACATCTGCGATTATTTACTTATATATGTACAGTGAAGTTCATATGTTTTGTCCCGTCGCCTGTGTTAGTTTTTATCGTCCATTTTTATTTATTATCTGGCTTGTTCCTTTTTACAATTCAAAAACAACTGCTCTTTCTCTCTCTCTTGATCTTCTCTCGTCGCTCGTTGACCTGCGATCACATCTCGTGGGACAAAACATATTAACTCGATTGTACATGTCTATCTATTAGTTTATAATCACTTAGCTGCAGTAAATGGTTTTAAATACTCGTTTAAATACTGCAGTAACCGCTTGAAAATGTCTAAATATCCTAATAATTAATTATACAGGTACAGGGTGTCTTTGAAATAAGAGACAATACGATAACAGGCAATAACCGAAATGATAATAAAGCAAAATTCAAAATATGGCGGGGCTATCGTTGCGAGTAATCTGTCCAAAAAAGTTGATTTAGAAATACTAAGTGCTAACTACGGCTTTGGATTATTATCGTTGTAGCGTTGCCTGTTTATATGCTAGTCTGCGTGATTTTTGAACATGTTTTTTTTTCGGAGACAAACACGTTAACTAGAGTTTTTTTGCGACGGCGTTGTTTACAAACGAGTGTTGGCATTTCATTAAATTATCATAATTCTCATAAGCGGGTCGATGTGACCCTCGCTTAGTTCGACAGAGTCGTTTTTAACAACGCTTTTCGATAAATGTTTGGACCAGGTATAATATGCGATACATAGCAGGACAGCAAATGTTACTGAAAATGCTGTAGAACAGAAATTTATCAAAAATAGTACATTCGCCTATAACCAAGATCAATTTAGGTCATCGAGTTTATATCGTACATCGGAAGCCGGCGTTTTTCGTCATCTTGCAACGTATACATAAATATCAGTGTATAAACAAAGATGCTTTGGAATTCCCAAAAAATTGTTTGGAGGTCGTTCATATTGCGTATTTGTGTTTCTTTCTGCGTCAATAACCTGTTAAAATATAGTTTCTTATTTCAGGACACCCTGTATAGACATTTGTCTAATTAAAGATGACGTAAAACGTAATCGAGAAATTAGAGAAAAGGATTACCGACGATCTGTTAAACGCTTAGTTTACATACGTAAACAAACACCAATGCTAATGTTGTACTGTGGCATTGCTGCGTATTACGAATACACAATGGTTTAACATCGAATATTATCCTAAATAACTTGTAACGGCCTATCCGCACTGTACTTTAAACCATTGTAAAATAGAACTACTCGATTAAATACCTAGTAATTATTTATTTTGTGACTGATTAATTATATCGTTATTGACAATAATAAATTTCGCATCAAACGCTGTATCGTTGTAAGCACACAAGTATTTATCAGTTATTAAAAATATGACCACAAAGACGCGATCAAATATTTTAAACCACAAATTATTTGCCAACGATCGAAGTGTCGTTCTTTGGACGATTACATCGATCCACAGTAATTCCCAAATTTTGTCAGAAAGCGAATTCCGATAACAGCCAGGACTGTAGTTTCGCGCGAATAATATGCAAGTGAAAATAAAAAACGAAACTGCGGAATAAATTTTCTAACGAGAGACGAACCGTTTCGCCCCAATTACAATTAAAGAAAACTCAGTCGAAACGCTTTCCATATAATTATACCACAGAGTGACGAGCTGTGTCCGGAGTATATCTATGAAAGCCCACATTACAACTTAGGGAAAGAAGTAAATTAAAATTTTGATGGAAAAAAGGGAACGAGCTGTTATGCGTTCGTCATCAACATTTTTTTTATTGCTCGTTATCATCTGAAAAGGTTGTTTAAAATTTAGTAATCGAATAAATTTTGCGCCCGACGCGACGAGTTAAGAAATAAATAGTCGAATTTCTGTCCGGAAACGTGCAAACGTACTCTTCAGTTTTTATTGAGTAGTATTTTGTCTTAACTGGCCCCCGTAGCTGCAAGAACACCACTACTAGTCCCTGACGCGGACACGTAAGTTTATTGCTCGGCAATCGCGAATGCGGTAGAATCGGGGGCCATAATTAAATTGTACGTCTTACGTCTATCCCATGTTTGATACATTAAGAATCGCCGCTAATGACGGAACTACTTTATTTGAACAAAATTTCATTAGAGCAACCGTGGTTGATTTAGAGGAATTGAAAAAGTTCGTTGACTCGATAAAATCGAAATTTAGTCGAAATTAATGGACTTTTCGGATTAATTCGAGTCGATTATTGTCGATGCGGAATGATTTCTATGTGAAAAATCGACATTTGCCCATGAAAACGAAAATAAAATATTCGCGTTATAATTACGTTATCGTCATTATTTTTAAAGTTAATAATGAAAGGCAACTTTTCGACTCGTTTTCGACGTGTGCGATGAGAAATTGATAGCTGAATTTTATTTCAAGTTTCTTACAATCGGTCGTTACGAAATGGACAGCTATTTTTGACGCTTTCTTGCGTGAAGAGCGAACGCATTGTTGTTTCAAATTTTAAATTTATTACGATCTTGCTAGTGATTTCTATGATAGCGCAATATATTGAAGTACATACTGTTAAATGGAAGAACGGCTATAGCCGTCGTGTCGCGCATTTGAAATCTTAGGCGCCGCACTATGGGGCGAACAGGTACATATCATCTCAAAATTTAATAACTTTAACAGTAAAACGTATTTAGAAGTGAAATTTTGAATGTATTCTACTGAATAAATGTAGTTTTATAATTTATACAGAGTTTATTAGTAAATATTACATTAGAAATATAACAATAAGCATAGGGAAAACGCTCTCTAATATGCACTATAGCTTATCCAAACCTATATGATGTTCACGTCATCAACAAAAAGTTACTAGATTGTTTATTTGTAATTCGGTTTAAAGTTTGGAAAGTGACATATTCTATAGATGATTTTACTTGCGCACATATTAGATGATATAAAGAAAGACTACAATTTATTAGAACTGTCAAAATACGAGGTACGAGGTGACAGCACTGTGTGAAACGTCATCATCATCTAGTAACCTTGTATTGATGACCTGAATATCATAAAGGTTTGGATAAGCTATATTTAAATTTTCTTTCACTTTGAAGTGTTTGACAGTAGTACTTAACGGTATATCTACTAGTAGTATTATTATGTACCTACCTAAGTTGAATTTAAATTTCTTTATACAGGGTTGGGCAAAATGAGCGGAACACCCAATTTCTGACTTTATGAGCTGGACTGAAAACTGACCTTAAAAAAGTTTTTGTATATTTTATTTAATATTTAATGACGTTTGGAGATTTTTTTTGATAGTACACCCTATTTTTTATTATTGATTTGTATTTCCTAGATAATCGTACGACTGTTTGTTCCAATAAACATTGTCTCTGAAATTAGCCCGTTTGGAATTATTTCATGCAGGGTATTACAAATAATCACATTTTAAAGACATTTATTCATGTACAAATTAAAAATTTTAGGTAAGTATTTTAGAAAGTATGCTGCATCGAATAATGTATTATTAACTTAACAAAATAATACCAGATGAAATAAAATTTCGAGGGAGTTAATACATTTTCCAAAATAACCCTAAAACTATGACATTTAGATATAGGAAAGTAAATACGACCTGGCCCTAATTTTGAACGTACAGTGCAATGGAATTGAGAAAAATGTAGGTTGTTATTTAATATTTTTCGGATAACAAATTTGACATATTTTTCTGATCATCCAGTATTATTTTGTTAAGTTTATAATACATCATTCGATGCAGCATACTTTCTAAAATACTTACCTAAAATATTAAATTTGTACATGCATAAATGTCTTACAAATATAGTTATTTGTAATAGTCCTCAGCTGTCATTTTTTTACAGAACATTAAATAATTCCAAACGAGATAATTTTTATTGGAACAAAAGGTCGTATGATTGTCTCGGGGAATACAAAACAATAATAAAAATTAGGGTGTTTCATTTAAAATAATAACTAACGATATCACAGCTTGAAAAATATGACAGCTAATGAAAATTTCTAAATGTTATTAAATATTAAATAAAATATACAAAAACTTTTCTTAAGGTCAGTTTTCAGTCCAGCTCATAATAAATCCAGAAACTGGGTGTTCCGCTCATTTTGTGCAACCCTGTATATTGCTTTGATGCGATAAATATAAAAAGGAACCGGTGCAAAATATTATATGCAAAATATTGACAAATGTACAAATCATAATCTCATCACAACCACAGATAAAATAATATTTTTCGAAGTTAATTGTTCTTATTGAAATTTTATTACGCAGCGCTCTGTTAGAAACCTAATATTTTAAAAAGGTGCAAGTTGGTGCAAGATTTTATTGCCGATTCTTAAAGAAGACAATTCGACGAATATAAAAATCGCAATTTCTAGACATCGGCAAAAAGCGCTAGTTACTAAATGTCTAATGCAAGTTTATAATTGTAGTCAATTAAATCGTTGTGGTTCTCAATTTCATTTGAAACCGTTATTAAATATAAAGACATAGCAAATAGATGTCCTTTTAAGCCAATAAAACAAAAATAATATCTAGATTCAACCCATAACACATTATGATAGGAGTTTAAAGTTTCGCGTAAAATGTAGCAATAGATCTGTTGTTTTAAATGTTCAACTTTGAGGCCTTGTAACAAATTAACGGAAAGACTACAACAAATATAATCACAGATCAAAAAAATATAGATTTCAATGATTTATAATTAATTTTTCTTTTACTTCTACAACATACTTGACAATATTGAATTTTGAGATGATATTTGTCTTGTTCGCCCCATAGTGCGACGGCTATGGTCGCTTTGTCCGTCAACGCGTTAACAAGACCCATTCCTGGTAAAAATGGGCTGGGTACTATTTCAGCAATATTTAAGAAAACTTACTTTTCTAGTTTTCGAATCAATTTTCTGGATACAAAACGCTATTGCTTAAACGCTTATAATACTGGCGAAAGCTGTGAAACTCTTTCGATAAATATATCTACTTACAATTAGCCTACAGATGTTTTAAATAAGTACGTCGGCGTCGGCGTCATTAGAATTATTGGGCGCATTCAGCCGGGCTCATCGCCGAAACAGCGGTAAGTAAGCGCCACGTCCTAGTAGCCGGCTACGGCCGAAGGACCTTGTGGTACACATGTGACACAACTGATGTTATAATTCGACTAAACCGCAAATAAACAATGGTCTAATTGAACCGCCGTTTTAGCGTTAAGGCAGCATTTTCCCGGCTGATTGGGACCATTGTCTGGCGTTAGAAGTTGTGGAAAGAATCACGAACAGATCTTGTACTATTCTAAATCTTCTTTTAAAATTTTTAAAATAACCCGACGATTAGGTATTATTCGCACGGTTAGTTTAATTACAGTTAGCAACGACAAGTTGACCATTAGGTATTTACATTGAACTTTCGGAAGAATATTGCAATTACAACCTGAACATGACCCGTTCAACGACCGTGCTTAGCTCTCCACTTTGTTCTTTTTTGTGGCGGTAAAATATCGACCGAACTTTAGAACTAACACTATATGCGACGCGCGGATCTAACTTGTGTGCACCTAAATCTGACTTTATACGTTTTAGTACAATCTAAATTAAAAGAATTCAATGATGTAGTTTATAAATGCGATGAAATAAATTCAGATAAACTTTGTTAAAGTTTGTTATGGACGACGATCGTTTTCGATAATCGTTAAACAGCTGCGGCTTTAATTTTAATTTAAACGCCTCTGCGAGCCTAAGCTTTGACTGTACAGTATTACAACATTACATAGTCAAAGGTATAAGTAATCAGTCATTCAAAAATATAAAATCCCCAACAAACCTTCACCGATGCATCATCGATCGTCAAAACGAACAAAAACGATATGCATAATATATAAATAACAACATGATTAGATCGTTTTGCTTTTAAATTATCAAAAAATTCCCCGGTTATTTTAAAGAAAAACTCCATTTCACGAAATGCTTCCTATTCGAACTTCCTTTGCATCAAAGGATTTCAGGAAGCGCTTAAAGCATAATTTAAAAACAAGCTTAGGTAATAAACTTAAATGGATAAATCGCGCGGAAACTTTGAATGTATCCATTCAAGTTTACGACGCCATCCTAAAATTAGAACTGTTGTTAAAGTCTCTTACCTGTAAAGTTAGTAAGAAGGGTAGTTGGTACGCAAGAGGGTAGTTTATGGGACCAGGCTCCGTTCTGACATCGAGGACTGGCCGCTCCCAAGAGCTTATACAGCCCCAGCTCACGACACCGTATCTGAAGTTTGGCTCCGTGGGGAAATACCCAACCTGCAGTCTTAAGTCATTTATCTCTTTAAGTATTCATGGCTTCTTTAATCGATTTTATAGAGCTATTTAATATAACGACAGTAATGGCAAGGTAAATCCGGAGTTATAATGGTTTTCTATAACTCCGGATAACTTGTTCGAATTTAACGAACAAGATAATTTTGAATAAGCACATCTCCGGAGGTTAAGGATACCGAGTTTTAAAACGGCTCGCTTTGCGAATATCGACCTTAGATCTTAGGTCGTCCGCAAGCTTTTCCATTTAGAAAGGATTCGGAGTACTAAAAATATAAGTAATAAAGTTTTTATCTAACTTTGGCAGTAAAAGTGGTTACAGTATCTACCTGGTTCGTTATTCGCTTTTTTTTTGTAATTTCGACTTATTCATTTCTAACAAAAGAAACACTAAAAAATTTTGACCAATAAAACTTTTTTTTTCCGCAATAAAGTAGCTCTCGGTCGTTGTTTTAAAATAACGAGTTCAGGTAGGTAAATAGGCGCGCGAATAACGCTATTATCTTTTTTTTTACCTGCATATATGTGTAAGGAAAGCCGATAAGGTTTAATTAAAATCGGGGGTTAGGTTTTCTACAGGATCAAGTTCCACGGGGCGAGTGTATTTATTAGGTACAAGTTGTACTGATTAAAATCGATTAAGTCAAGGCAATTCCTTTGACAATAATTGATCTACAGTCCCAAAACGCTAAACACGAGGACTTTTCCCATAGGACGCTATACAAGCGTTTCCCTCGAATTTGTTATGTTCCGGATAAAAGAGGGGGAGACTATGAGAATTTTGGATTATTTTAGACGGATGGGGTGAAGTATCGCTGCATTTGGCTGGTAATTTAAATAGACGTCGTACAAGATGTATCAAGGAGAACACTCTAATTTTAATAATGCCTACGTTAACATAAAATTTAAGTAATAGCATTACTTATATCCGAACTTTGCATTACGGTTGCGGTAATTTAATAAAGTATAATATAGAAAATAAAATAGCTGTCTGTAAGTTGTATCTTTTTTTTTAAATATTAATCGCTGCGGCTCCTTAGCTATCCGCACATTTATTCCAAACTTGTTTTTAGCAACGGCGTCGGAATGCGTTGTGTGGCGATGTTCCCAGGAGAATAATTTCCTGGGTACTAATCGAGTCCAGCACTTGTTTTCTAGATGTTTAACACCGGTGTTGGTATGGTAGCAGTGCACTAAAACGCTAGACGAGTGCCCCTAAGTTGTATTTAAACCTCCTTAAAAAAACAGGAAACTACTTTTCATCATTAATTTACAAGGTTTGAATTTAACGATCAAACCATAGCATTTAATTATGTTACCGATATTTTAAAGCAAACGTTTAATGACGTAAACGAACGTTTGGAAATATCCAGGCATTGTCAAGGGCGTTGGTCGTATTGAGCTTGAAGAAGTTTCCAAGGACAAATATAAGATATAAATATGTTCACGACGGGATTATCCTATTTATGGGTGCGAATTGAATAACTTGTCAAGTACTTAGCGGCAAAATAAACCGATTGTGAAATGAACTGATTAGTGAAATAGGTAAACGTTACAGTATTTTATTATTTGTATTAAATGGAGTTATTACTCGCGACCTAAATAATTAACAATTATACATAATACTTATACAAAGTGTCTCAGAATTCAACTACCAACGGTTTAGTATAAAACCCATCGATAACGCATGTCCGCAAACGGCAACATTGCCATATTCTCTTATTCTTTTACGCATCGACACTGAAAAATGTGGAACGACGTGAATGAAATCGGCGAGAAAAACGTTATACAGGAACAATAATGAAAATGAATTTTTCTCGAAAACTGTTAACTTTAAAATGTTACGACTTCTTTACAAAAGAACATTTGGGAAAGTCAAAAATTAAAAAATTTCTACATTTAATCCAGTGCCGACAACATTTGGGGAGGAAATGGTCCCCGACACCTGACACCTCAGGTAAAATGTCATTTCAATCCACCGAACCACTTAAAAGTTATTGAAAATTAATTATGTATTTTAATATTTTAACTTTAACACCATAGATTTTGGAAAGGGTGCATTTGCGGATATAAATTACCTATCTCGACGTGCATGATTTGGCACCGGGAATTTGGCACTGTATAAACATTGTACAATATTTTTGTTAAACTTAAGGTTCTAACATGAAGATTACACCCAGTGACGTTCGGGTCAATTATAATAAACGAATAAAATTGTAACTACAGCTAAATAATTACTTAGGTATAGATAAAAAAGGAAAACATCTAAGGGTTAAATTTTTTTAAATTGGAATAAATTTCGCAAACGAATAGAAAGTACTTAATTGACGTTAAACTGCACCTTGAAACTTACTTGATCACATCAAAATGATAATTTGATCGAACCACATCGATACAAGTTTGAAATTCTATAGCAAAAGTCTCATAAATATAGTAAAAATCGGCTTATCCGAAACCCGTGTTAACCGAAACGATTTCAATGAGAGAAATGACGGCCGCGTATCGGTGACGCGACGTTTCAGTTGAAGAAACTATATGGAACTACGAAGAAATTATTTTAATTGCTTCAATTAAATATGTTTCTACTGTAAATTTTGCGTTTTCTTTTTACCGTCATTTAACGGACAGCAATAGCCTCCGCACGAATTATCCGAAAAATTGCGCTATCTGAAACGGCCGCGTCCCTTTTAGTTTCAGTTGAAAAGGGGTTCTACCGTATTTGAGTTTTGGACGAAACGACCTTGCCCTTTTCCTTTTAATTGCTACATCAGTTTTATTTGAACAACTATTCAAGATTTACAACAAAAAATGTGCGTAATAATTATGTGTCAATACGTCATTAAATTAATTTATAAAAGTGTTATTTTAGAATAAAAATGGTTTGAGTGTTATTCGAGTAACTTTACGGAGAAACGTAAAATTTACGTCGAATTTAATGGTTCACTTCATTTTTTTATCATACACATTAATTAAGGGGCTAATGCTTATTTGTAAAAAGGAAATAGGTATTCCTGATGAAACCGTAATAACGTCCGTTATCGAGGATGGTGTTCAAAAAATTAATTAGGTACTTACCTACCTAAATGTCGGCATTGAAACGAATAAAAACAAAGAAATAATAAATGTTTAACATCGAAACAAAAAGTACGTTCGTTATTTATGAGAAACAAAACTCCAAAGTTATCGAGATTCGGTATTCATTTCAGATACACTGCGGTAGCTGTACCAATAATAATTTATTTCCACTATTTTCTTAATGTCCCGAACAAAGTAGCAATATAGTAATTAAATTCGAGGAACATCTAGCTACAAAATACTGCCAGGGGAGAAGTATATATCTACATTTCCAAGAATATTCATTACATTCGCCAAAGTTCATTAAAAAGGGCAATCAAGAAATTGAGCTCCGTTAAATTATGTACGTAAAATAACTGTTAATTTATAAATATGTAAGACATCCTACGTTTAAACATCATTTTAATAAATTATAAATATGATTTTGATGATAACGTAACTATTACGGGTGTAGATACGTTTTACAAGAAAAAAGCCTAGAGGGCCTAAACACTCGACTGGCACTTATGGCTGCGCGTCGAATTCCGCTATAACCATCGATGTTTGTGAATTTAATTTAGAAATAAGAAAAGCAACAGCTAGGTATGCTTGGATAAGCTATATATGACCGACCCAAAATGAATCACCTCTTTTTTAGGGGCCGAGATCGGAGAAAAGTCAAAAGGACACGTCTGGGTGCCGTCATCAGACCGGCTGCAATAACTTTTATTTTCTATGAAAATTCGCTAATACTTACCAGTTTAAAATTATCTTGATAATCACTATCTACTGCCTTTATACCGCAGAATTATAAATTAACTCTATTTTTAATTTAAAAATTCTTTGTGCCCTTAAGCATTGAAAATTTTCCTATTATAAACCATAAACCATATAAAAGTTTAATCGCATTTTTATGCGACCGATAAAATACAAAGCAACTAATAAAACATGTGCGCCACCTACTCGTAAAATAATTTATCGCAGAACGGACAAAGAATTGAATGTTTTTAAAATAAAATCGGGATTTTCTAGTATCCGTATAATAACTCGAATGCATTTATATATATATATATATATATATATATATATATATATATATTCTGGCAAAACCGCTTCAGATCTTTCGCGTTCGTGGTAGAGAGCGGTAGCGCTTGTTTAAGTAGTTCGAATTTTAAATTACGGCCTCGTATTGTTCGTGTGTGCAAGGAGTGCTCGTTCGGTTTATAAGGCCTTTTTGCGTGTGAGTGCGCGAGTGTTGCGTGTTGTGTAGTGTTCGTGATTAGTGATTAATACGACGAGGAAAGGTAGGATCTTTCTTTGTCGACTAACTCTCCATATATTTATAAAGTGTAAATACGTGAACCTTTAAGCACTAACACAAGTTCTCTGCAAATCAAATTTAGTTAGGCTCTTGGATAGGGACTCGGTTAGGGTTCCCCTCAAACATTCGACGGTCCAATTTCGCGAACGAAATTTACGCGCGTTCTTGCGATCACAGTGGTTGGTGAAATACAGTGAAATATAAGTACAAACTTAAATTTCAAGAGATGACAGCACTTTCGCTTCAAACAAATTTCACGTTTCACGAAACATGTTTTATCTATCATCCACACGGCAAAACAAATTTTTTGACAGTTTGTTAAACAATTTAACAAACATGTTTTACCGCGAAGACGCTGCTTTAAATGCGTAGCAATACAAAATTTTACTTCGTTATTTGGAAACAGTTGTATATGTATTTTTTGTTGTTGTAAAAGATCAGTGTATAGCACAAAAGTTTGTTATAGGAGAAATTTGCTATATAGAAGTTCGTTATATGGTAATTTGGCTGTATTTATTTTTATTTTTGAATATTGGAGAAAATTCTAAGTGCGTGTAAGTTTCTTAATAAACCAAACTTTCGAAAAGTTTTAGAAGCAATCTATAAATAAACTAGTTTTATTTATCATAAGATTATTATAATATATCGCTTTTCTGAAAAACCTCCATTTATGTAAACGATACATTTAAATTTACACCAAATATTAACAATATACAGCGAAAACTTTATTAATTCTGTAAAGAAAACTATTTAGAAGTTTGTCGATTTAAAAGCTGCCCGTTTGGCAGCGTATTATAGTGTTGTTTACATTTTAACAGGTCGCTCAGATTTGAATTTTCACGAAATTGCTTAATTGCGAATTGAAAAATATAAAAGCGTCAAATAATTAAGGCGACAATTTAAAAACCAAATTTTCGTTAGAAAAGCGCCGCCCTTGCAATTTTCTTGTATTTATAATTAATTCTGGTCACGGCGACAATAAAAATTATCATAAATTATTTCAAATCGGGTTCGCAACTTGCGCACTTTTCTCAACCGCAACGAAAAGAATCCCCGAAGAAGCCGAAATAAAACTTGGAATTTTATGAGTGTTTTTAAATCGATTTAATTTGCATCCGAGATAAATTTAGATAAAACTTTATTATAGAATTGAATTCGGTCGAAGTTTAGATAAAGGAGTTTATGATTATGACTGGATTGCGTTCCGTGAAGGTAATTCAACCTTATGTGTAACGTATGATGGTAAAAAAACGAGACTGACCACAATCGCGTTCGAAATAAATGTGCATGTGGCACGGTATTGATTAAGCTTACCAAAAAATTATTGAAAAATTAATAAGGATAGTTGAGTCAGCCCGCTTATAATAATAATATTATAAAGTCTACCAACTTTAGACTAAGGTCAGAAGGCTAAACAATGTTACGGAAGGACTTGAAAAACCTTAATAAGGTCATGAAAAAGTTTAAAAAAAAGACCAATTTAGGCAAGTCTTAGAAGATTAAATCATATTGCAGTACCACGAGACAAATTCGATTAAGATCGTGCAAGGTCAAGAGGCCAGATAAGGTCACAGAAGGTAAAAATATGGTCAAACAATGTTATAGAATGTCAAGACAAGGTCAGGCAAACTCGGACAACGTCAATCTCAAATGGGCCACAGCTGGTAAAATCTACACTTGACATTCGCGCGCGTTACGTTTCCAGGATTTCCGCGAATGTGGAAAATTCACGAATAACTCTACGTAACCATCAAATTTAATTTCTCACTTACTTACAGTTAAATCCTTTTTCTCTGGTAATTGACCTATTTATTAATGTTTTATTTATTGTGGAAATCGAAGATAATTATTATCTATTAAAATTTCTATAACTTAGGATTCTCGATGAAATTATTATATAAAAAATAACAGGGCGTCTCTACATATTATATTATTGTTGTCATTTCAAAAATTAAATTTTCCTGCAGACAGATTATTAGTAAACAGCAGTCGTTCAAAATATCGTTTAAAATATGAAGCCACATTGAAAATCTAAATTCATTTTGAGTTTTGGTTATAAAACGCTAATCGGCTAACTTTCGCATGCCGCCCGATTATTCAAAACGTGTTGTATATGGTCCACGGATAAACGTTCAGCTTTGTTATTTCTTAAATTTGCATTCCGTATTCGAAGTTGCTTATCTTTATGGTGTCACGTCGCACATTGTAATAATATTCATAACAACTCATTTATAACTGCACGTCCAAATTCCTCATCATCCCACCGACTTGTTTGACTATATATTCGTTGGAGAGGGGCAATCTTTTCCGTGCGCACGGGGGAGCAATTAATTAATTTACGTGACAGGTAGCTATAGTAGTACGAGATTGAGTTTTAGATTTTAATGCGAAAGTTCATTAATCGACAACCGTCCTCGTCGGATGTTAAATTTCATAAAAATAAATGTTCAGTTTTGTTCTTTTAATCACGCGAGCGTAAAATCACGTGAGTTAGGTAGACAAGCGGGAACGAAACGCGTTTTTTTTATTATACACGTTTAATTTAGTGCACCATCGGCATTTAAATATGTACAGATCTTCGATTTATCAGTGGAAAACCAAAAACAAAATGACGGAACTCCGTTTTCACATATATGGCCCGGTAAAATTACATTGTAACTATAATTTTTTTTTAACAAAATTAATTTCTGAACTTTTATTTTTATGTTTCGAACTAAACTTCAAAGGTCCCCTTTGGTGGCATGACCGCGAAAATTGTTATAGGGAGTGAAAGGAGGTAAAATTCAGTTTTTCGCAATTATCTCGGAAACTGTCAATTTTTCGGAAAAAAAAGGTTTTCTGTTATCGTTGACTTTTTAGTGGAATTAACCGTTTCAAAGATATAGATTGAATGAAATCTAAAAGAAAATGTGTATTCCGCCATAAATAGGTATACAGGGTGAGTTAAGATAGTAGTAATGACATATATGTCATTTATCGATTATATTGCAAAATAGGACATTTTTCAATTTTAATTGTGCTTAACAGTGCAATTTTGTCATCTAACTTGTCAATTAAAAAGTTTGTTGCTATGCGACTCTTGAACGCTTTCAGGGATTTTTCAAATATTTTTCATCCCCTGGACAAAATATAGGTAAGACTTTATTCGAAGAAAGCGCTCCTTCTATTCGGGGCGGCAGAAGTAAAAATATGCCTCGACGGAACTGAACCAAACTCGATACGTACCCCGTTTCATCGTCCAGCTTAAAATACTGATTATAATTCGAAAACACAAAAAAGTTCTCTTAGTAAGCTGATGTTATTCATATGTCATCGTATTATTTAAAAATTTAAACTACAGACATTGTCACTTTGTCACACGTTTTACTCGAAAACAATTAGTTATACGAAAAAGTCAAACGATAAGTTTTATAGCAAATTTTACGAGTTACAATTTTGATGATAAACTTTTTCTCGAAAAATGAATAGTTTTTAAAATCATTGCAAAAAACTGAATTTGTTCTCTTTTCGTGTCATCTAACAATTTTTGCGGACGTGCTATCGAAGGGGACTTTTGAGGTTTAGTTCTCACACAAAAATCTAGCTTGTTAATATATATATTTTTAATAATTTCCTCCATTTGTGATCTAATTTTACTAAGCTAATAATAATATTTATTTCGATCGTGATGGTGGACCTCGATGCCGGATTCGCAGTTTTAGTTTAAGCCAATTTTCTATGCCGTCCATTATTATTAATTCGACAGGAAACTGACGTTGATTGTTTTAAACATTGCAACGATGGATGGTTGCGAATATTTTGATTAAAGAACATTTTGTGCACGTGCACTTTATGTGCATTACATTAATTACGACTGACTCGACGTGCATGTGAGAACCGATTCGTTAGCGGAAACTTACTTAATTTCGATGTATCTGTCGTTAGGGTGGATAAATTCTTGTGTCGGATGCTTAGGTGCGAAAATCCATTCAAGTGTTAATTAAATGTCAGGAGGTACTACGAGCGTGGGTTTCTAGAAGCGCTGTTTGAGTTTATCGGATAAAGGGGAAAAAATTAATAAATATCTCTTCCTAAATACGTTAAAGTATAAGGCGTATCTCGATTATATTGCTTTATGAAAATGTTTAGTGAGAATATCTTACGAATAAGAAAGTGCGGCTTTAAAAATGACAACTTTTGATAATAAACTTGACGTGTTTACGTGACTCGCTGGCGTAGCAAAATTATCACCTAGATAAACCCTTTGGCTTACAGTTAGAATTAGAGGACCTACAAAATGTTAAATAAGCGAAATAAAATAAATTTTCGGTTTATTATTTTGTTACCATTATAAGCGACGCGGAAAATTATCACGTAAGGTGCGCCCCTATTGTGAACATACAGAGTAGGTAGGTATTCTAACGCCATAAACAACATCATACTTTGTTTTAACTACTGATGTAAACTATCACAACTTCGTAATTATAATGAGAGAAGTTAAACCTTAGTTTAATTTTCGAAATCTGTTAGTTCCTCGCGCTTTGCATAATTTTGGGCAAGACGTATCGCGATGCACATAAAGTAGGTTAAAATTGTATAACTCTACATGTTATAACGAAACTTCGAAAGTGTCCACAAAGTAACGGCAAGTTGTGTTTCAAATTGCTGCACATGCTGCAAGTAAGGTCGATCGTCTCTGCAGTATGTGTAGGTGTTGAATAACGACGAGGAAGTGAGGCGAGTTTGAAACGTTTCGAAAATTAATTAATCAATATCGAATGCACGTACTGCGTCTTAAATTAAAATCGTAATTTTGAAACAGAAACGTTAAAGCTTGCCCGGTGCATTTCGGTAATAGGTACGTACATACATCAACATAAAAATTTATGGTTTCAACAACTGCTTAGGATCGTAAAAGAACGTATTATGGAAAAGCAGTGCAAGTTGGCAAATCGAAAAAGCTTTACACGTAACAAAATCGGTTGAAAAACTTTATGGGTCTTCTACTTTACACCCGATAATAGAAGTTTTGAATACTTCTGTTTAAAACTCGAAAGGGCGACGATTTCGATATTTCAAGTTTCGCATTAATATCCGAGTTAACCATAAATTATTTTTTCAAATATTAAAATGAAACTTTACACTAAAGACGATTTAACAAAAATAAGTGCTCTTACTAATTGATTTTAAACACGATCTTCCCGGTCATGTATTAACCTGTTAACCGAGCGGGACGTATAAATACGTCAAACGTAAACAATATCGGGTACGGGTAGGACATATGAATACGTCCTTGAAATATATGTTGCGCCCTGGAACGGGTAAATTTATTAATTTTTTAATTTGATGTTTCCATTTTTTTGTTGGTATTCTTTTCTATATTTGTTTGTAATTTTGTATTTTCCTTTGTGCTTTATATATAAATAAACGAAAAAATATATATTTCATAGTCTTTTCATTTATTTTAAGCATAAATAAAAAAAAAATAATATGAACTTACGTCCTCCGGGCGTAACGTATTTACACGTCCTAGTGAAAGAGTTCGCGCCCGTTATATGCTGCGTAATTAAAAAAGGAATTCCCCGGTTAACAGGTTAATTATTGTAAGTATGCAGGACTTCCAGCAACATACCCCCATTAAAAAAGTACGTAAAGTAAATATTTCTCAAACTTAAAGTAAAAGCAAATAAAAGCGAAAAAAAAAGTAAATTCGTAAATAAAGTAAATAAAAGTAAATCAGTGGAAGCACTAAATATAACTAATAAAGAAATTACAAACTACACGTTTTTAAATCGATTTAAAATTTTTGCGAAATCTCGAAAAAATCCCTTAGTTCACGTTCACGTAGTGTTCACGTTTTTTTATTTGGAAAAATTTTGACCCGAACGTTTTAAGACGGAACGTTTAAAACAAGTCGCAAACGACTAGAAAACTCGTATTTCTAGTATAACAACATAAGAAATAACGAACTGCGGGCGTTTAAATAGATTATAATTTTTGCGTAATCTCGATAAAATGACACTACCTGATACGCATAGAACAGGTCCGGAATTACTTGAAAAGTAGTTTTTCAAATATAAGAAACAAAGAAATGACAAATTGCACGTTTTTAAATCGATTTAAAATTTTTGCGAAATCTCGAAAAAAATCCCTTCTCGTCGCACACAAGGGGTTCGTAGCGGTCGGTGGCCGTCACGTTAAAATGCATGTAAAATACAATCCGCACGTGAAGCGGCCATCGGTGGCGACCGCAAGTGGCCTTGTGCGCGAGGAGCCTAAAATAGAAAATCTGAGAATAAAACTAAAGTAACGTTAAATTTAATAATAAAAAGTAATGAAATCGAATGAAATTTTTCGGTCGTGAAATATACATTTATAATAGAGTTCATCTAGAACTCATCAAATTACAAAAAGAAAAAAGTATTTTGAAACCGTTCAAATTATTTGCCAAATATTATTAATTACTCACGAAAAATTTTAACGAAACATTGACAATGGAAGAAATTAAAGGTCGTTATAAGGTGTCGGATTTTAATCATGAATATGGAAAATTCATGGCCTTTCTCGCTCATTAAGAGACCAACATCCAGAAAAATTTACTAGATTTTATGATAACAAGCAAGAAAAACTCGCTATTAATATAATAAATAATGGAAAAATGATTGAAAAATCAACGGCAAAGCTGTAGCGAAATAACGTATAGTATAAGGAATAACGAGTAATACCAATGGGGATTAGATCGAATAGATATAGAATAATGGTGACAAACTGCTGTAATCGATATAATAAAGGAGTTGTCATTTAAATACTTATAAATGGTTAATACAAACGTTACAGAGCGATAGAGTTATGGTAATTGTAAGTGCTTGAGATCCCGTAAAACATAAAACTGCTTATAAAAAATTTAAGATGTTTCACGAAAACGCGATTAAGAGAAAGCCGCTCTGCACAACGCGTTTTTTGTTATTACCTACTAACGACGATTGTACGGAAAATAATTTTCTTCTTAAACGCGCGGCAAATTTTAATTTCGGCGTAAACGCACTAATTGTTAAATCGGTGTTATCACCACACCAATTACATAATTAATCAATTTGAGATCTCTTTTCATTTTTGTTTATTTTTAAATAAATAAGTAGGGGAATGTGGGGCAACGTGGAACTGCAAAGGGCAAAATTGTGGGGCAAAGTGATATATAATTTAAATAATTAGCTGTTGGCGCAAAATTCACTATTTCGTGGGGGCATGTTTCCTTTCCCTGTTGGAATCGGGGGTTACATGAAAATATGGCGTTACGTTGTTCATTTCTGGAGGTGGCAAAATTTCGATTTTGATAGATTCTGTTATAAAAAGAAAATTTTGTTGCATAATTATGTGGAACATTTTGATTATCTGCGCAGTATGTACGCGAACCTGCTATTTCGCATATTTTTATAGTAATTAGATTTAAATTAAATCATATGGGATTGCCGCAAACACTATAGGGGCAAAGTTGTCCGCTCTGCCCCCTTATGCATCGCGCCCGTCTTCTACAATACCCATTGAGCAGACCGGGGCAATTTGAGTCACCCAACTGGTTTTGTTGTGGGATAATCACAAATTCAAAAATGTCAAAAAAATATGTTATACGGAGTAATATAAACATGCGCCTATAATTTACTAGAGATTCGGAATTCTTATCAATCGTTTCGAGGTTATCTGCGGGCCGACTACCCTTGCAGAACGATCAAATTTTTCAAGGAAATCGTCGAAATTTTAACCGTTTACCTTACACGAGCGAATTGAACTTTCCCAAGCGAAATAGATATCTAATAACTGCTATATAACGGCGATTCCCGTAAAATAATACCGATTTCGACGATCTCGTATAAAGTAGAGTGAAAATAGAAATGAAGAGTTTTTAGGAAAATTCAACGGGGAGCGATTGTATTAAAGATGGAAGTGGCGATGACGCAACTACCAGCAGCACTTTCAAGCTTTCTGACAAATATTCTACGGGCGATTTCGTGTTAGTTAAAACAAAAGATGCACAATGTTGATCAGCGTTTCGCTGCAAAAATTATCAGAACGAGCAGTAAGCAAGATAGAAGTGTCTAAGAAATTTCAGAAAGCAAAAGCATAAATTTTTGTTTTGCCGAAAGTGGAGGAGACCAGTTTCGTTTTTAAGCGCGACATTTTAAGAAAATTTACATAAATACCTACTAGGCTAAATCTACGCATCGAGGTTAAATTAGTTTAAGGGCCGATCTTTCCGATAAATTTATGCGACAGGTATTTACCGTGAAACAATTGTTCGAACGAACGTTTGTATGGTAATTACCTGTCGCAAAAAATTTATCGGAAGATGGAAAGATTGGCCCTAAAATTAAGTTGTTTAAACCCCATCCAACAAACCCACGTGTGGTTTTTCTCGATTTAACGAATCAAACTGATCGTGAGGAACTAACGCGACGTCTAAAGGGATTTAAACCGTCAGACTTACCAGAGAGTTTCAATTAATGTGTCTGTATCTCAAGTTATAGTGCATATAAACAAAAACGAGTAGGCAATAATTTAGTTAGGTTAACAATTCTAGGAAGACGTTCGCTGGAATACCCCCCTCCCCCTCGCATCAAGTCAATTTATGTAAATTTTCAGAAACGAACTTATCGTCTTTTATTTATACATAGTATTTAATAAATAAGGTTAAAATGTTTTCTCTTACAATTTTCTTTGCCTCTCACATGGGAAAAATTGAACGTTTGCCAATTCCAAGTATATTACGAGATAGGTACATCACTTCCATGTAAACAAAACCTTCTGAAACATTTGTATAAACAAATGTATAAAACATTTTTGTTTGTTAAGTCTCATCATACTTTGCCCCACATTTCCCTATAATTACGTATTTTAAAATTTCGCGTTTCTTTTAACACTTAAAGCGTCGGACTCGCATTAATGCGCATTCATATTATATTTGTGCAATGAAATATTGTTTTTGTATATATATATATATATATATATATATATATATATATACAGTTTATACGTTTCTACCAAATTTTCGGGGAAAACGTAGGTTTAAAGTGGGACGTCGTGTAGCCTATTATAGAGCACGTTTGTTTTTTGCTTTTGCTACATTTGTTGAGATGTTTTTTCTACAAAATGTAATTCGATAAGCGTTTATTTTGTACAGGTAAAACATTGAAATTAGACGTGTATCCGTCGGGTTTTTAAAACTTAATATTTTGTCGGATTTGCCGAACTTTGCGCGACGTAAGCAACATCATTTTACCTGATCCGCTTATCGTTATCGCCTAAACGCAACATCTTAAAATTTTCAAAATAGCTTCAACATTTCAAAATATTCTCCAAAACGGTTTTTTGACGATTTTTTGTAGGAGTTACGTCACAAAAGTATGTATTAAAACAAATATTAGCTTTCTACAATTTGTTTCGTCTCCGACCCAATTTTTTTTGTAGGTATTGTTTAATTTGCAAGACTTCGTATTTAGATATACAGGGATAATAACAATAATATCGATATTCGACCGAGGCAACTGCAATTTAGATAACGAAACATTTCAGAACGACAACGTGCTATTATCTCGGCTATTGTATGAATTAGTAAAAAATGTTGTATGTGAAAGTTATTAGATTATTTATTCTTAATAATGTGTCAAAATCAGAAAAACAATTGAACATCAAAAAATTCAGATAAAGCAAATAAATTTAACATTTTAAATGGAACGTACCCAAGTATTATTACATATTCTGAAACTACAAGAATTTATCTTTACAACGGTATATCACATGTTATACTTATTTCATTAATTAAAGGCGTAATAGAATAAATACAGCGTAAACAATGTACCGACGACGCACACTTGTACGACGCACGAACCTTTGCATGTTCTATTAAGTAGAGCCGAGGAGACCGTAATATGCGCTCACTTGTTATCGTTATCGTGTCAAAATGGCTAAATAAATTGTTAATTGTTAATTTTCAACTCGTGACACATAATGAGGGATAGTTATTCTAATAATGAAAAAATGGATATGTTGAGAGTGTACATCAGATGCAATGATAATCCTAAAGAAACTTCTGTATTGTTTCCAGAAAGGGCACAACCACATCCTCGCACGTTTGCAAGAATTGAACATAATTTACGAAGAAATGGATGTTTTAATGCTACAGTGGAAGACCAAGAATTGAGCGTGCAGCACATGATGAAGATATTATGGTGTTGGCATATTTTAGAGCACATCCAATAAATTCAATCCGTGAAGCAGTAGCCGATCACAAAGTATTTTCTATTCTAAAAAAACATAACATGACCCCCTATAAAATTAAACTGGTTCACGGTTTAACAGCTGGTGATTCTGATAGAAGGTTAATATTTTGTAACTGGCTTAACAATAATCAACATTTAGCGGATGTCATTCTTTGGAGCGATGAATCTAATTTTAACAATAACGGAATTTCTAACAGAAAAAATTATCATTTCTGGGATACAGAGAATCCACGTCGAATGCAGGTTCCAACACAGATTTTCTATTAATGTCTGGCTTGGTGTATTAGGTGACACTATACTAGGTCCTTTTTTTATCGCGGAACGCTTAATGCTGAACGGTATGCCAATTTCCTTACGACAGAATTCGAAGAATATTTGAATGATATACCCTTACAAGTGCGTCGTGATATGTGTGGTTACAACAGGATGGCGCACCTCCTCACAATGCAAGGTACGTCAAGGATATTTTAAACGAAAAGTTTGGTACGAAATGGATAGGAAATGGTGAAGCGATCGCCAGATCTCTCTGTGTTGGACTTTTTTGTTTGGGGATATGTTAAATCAAAAGTTTATGTTACATGTCATAGGGCATGTGCTTAAATAACACCAAACATGTTGCAAAAAGTGCGACGAAATTTAATAAGCAGATCTCGGGGAAAGTATTACATACGACGGGGAGCACTTTGAACAAAGAATTTAGATGTTAGGTAGGCATTACATATAATTTTATAATTAACTTACTTATTCACATATCGGTTTGTTCATAATGTTGTATTTATGTTGAATAATCTGTTATTGAGTTTGTTTTAAACAACACATTGTTTACACTGTCTACGTTTTCAACACGATCAGTTATTTAGTGTATTACGCCCAGTTAATTAATCAAAAAGTATAACATGTGATATATCGTTGTAAAGGTAAATTCTTGTAGTTTCAGAATATGTAATAATACTAGGTACGTTCCATTTAAAATATTAAATTTATTTGCTTTACCTGAATTATTTAATGTTCAATTGTTTTTCTGATTTTGAGACATTATTAAGAATAAATAATCTAATAACTTTCATATATAACATTTTTTACTAATTCATACAATAGCCGAGATATTTGCTGTGACACATAAAATCTAACACACTATATATATATATATATATATATATATATATATATATATATATATCCCTATATAAACCACTATACATAACGAGCGGCATTTCTATACAAGTTAGAAATAAAAATGTTTCGTGTTTAACAAGCTGTTGTAGCGAAACAGTTAAGCTAGAAAGTTGGAACTTGCTACAGACTCGGAATGCGTTACGGCCAAGATCCTTTGGGAAAATAGGGCTCGGCTGGTTTAGGAGTTTGTCCCACCGATACACCGGGAGTTGTCGGTGGCGGTAAGGGTAATGCGTTGAATAAAACTTTTGCAATCCGACTTTTGCAAACATTTCAATTTTCATTGCTTGGGTTTTATTATGTTTGGACATCTCTTCGTTACGTTGCGTTGTACCGAACTTAATCGACATCGAGCCCGCGATTTTCGAAGCAAGTACTACCACCTATACGAAAAAAAAACTCGGTTTCATAATATGTTAACGATATACGGGATTTTGCGATTTATTCCCATCGTTAGGGTAAATTTTTTGCAGTTATGGAAAGCTTTCGTATTTGTATAAAATCATAACGAGATTAGTATCTTGTCTCCGGCAGATAATGCGAATCTGCGTTTTGGCATTTTTATGCCGTGGCCATTAAGCTAAAAATGAAAGCCCGCATTTGCATATTGATATTAGAACTTGCGAACACGCTAAACACATGCGTTCCCGAACAATTATATTAATGGGGGTCTCTATCAGATTCTGCCTTCGAAATCCATATGTAAATGTCGACATAATCGGATGATTCAGTGAGCATAGACTGAGATAAGCCTTTACGATTTCACGGTGTCCAGCTAGCGTATGATTGGATACGAGATTGCGGATCGTAAGATTAGATTTTCGCGAACGAACGGACACATCAAATCTTAATAGGTACGGCTTAAAGGCTTACAAAATAATTTTTACGCGCCGGTATCTGGACGGGCTTCCTAATTATTTGGATACTCGTTCGTCGATTAAATTAATTTCGAATCGATTAATTTTAATAATGGGCAACATTATTGAATGCCGGAAGGCTATTGGACGAACGACCGCAAATAAACATCAATAAACATACAAACAACATTTGCTTGCCCGCATTTGAATGGGCCGAATTGGAGGGTATATTATGGTGATAAGTAAAATTAGATTTGATGCCGAGGACGTAGAGAACCCATAAATTTTAGGTTCGAAACTCTCATTTTGAGCGTTTCTCTTATTCTTTGTGTCGTAACCGTTTGGAAAATTCTCCGATTTGATAATAAATCATTTTTCGAAACTAAACAAATATGAATAAAATGCAGATACGTGGGATGATTTAAACAGTTTTATTTTGTTGCGTTTATCTGTTTTTGACAGTTCGAGATATATAATTATAAAAACTACCCCGATACACCTAATAAATTCGTTAATAAATAAGACTTCTTGAATTATATATAAGTTGGTAATTTTTAGAGAGTATGTTTGGGCTATAACAAATGGTAACCTGTTTTAAATTTTTTAAAAAGTGCAAGAGAAAATTTTGAAGTTGAATTTTGCATTGCTATTTAATGATTTATCGGTGAATAATGTAATATATTGTTTCAGACATATTTATTATATTAACTATTTTTTATTTTCAAATTTTATTTTTAAAGCTAAACTTTCATTTTCTTTTACACAACTGAATAAGTTGAATTAGATATTTGTAAGTTTACTAAGGTTTTTATTGTTAGTGTAAAAATAATGCTGACTAATTTACTTTGTAATAAAAACATGAAATTTTAGGGGTAGATTCTACATTAATACCGCATACTAATTATGCTTGTATCACAAAGTGGAGATTTTATGCACTTAAAACCTTAACTGTTACTAGGTATATAATTTAATGTTTTAAGCCTTTCCTTGTACTCGTGCGGTACCACTACCACTACTACAAGTACCTCTAGTTAGTTATTTTCAACTAAATCATCCATAGAATTTCGATTTTAACCTTGTTTCGATTTATTTCGCGAAATTCTCGAGAACCTTAAACTGAAAAAAATTAAAAATAAATTGTTTGTGTCTTTGCCCCTCAACGAAACTATTTTTTCAGGTTTATACTTTTTTCTTAACCAAAAATTCATGCTTGGCCGGGAAACGGTTCAGGAAAACGTAAGAATATATCTGCATTTCTAAATGTCTAAGGGCCGATCTTTTCATCTTCTGATAAATTTATCTGACAGATATTCACTATAGAAACGTTTGTTCGAACAATTGTTTCCATGGTAAATATCCAAACAAACAAACCCTAAAACAAACGTTTAACGTTGCCTATTTATAGTACGAATTTGTTTTAAAATTCTGAAATGACAACCGTTTTGAGACGTCACGTAGGCGTCGTCTATTACAAGAACAACAATATTTTCCTGGATAATATGTAAATAAGTATTTAACGGACGCGCTTTTTTAAAAACAGTTAAACGTAGGTATTACAGGTTAAACAGTTACGTAGGTATTTAAAAGTCACTTTCCCAACTAAAAAATCGTTATCCATTCTCTTTTACGGATTAAGATTTTTATTTTACTTCGGGGACTTTTATACCCTCTGTATTGTAGATTAGGATTCGAGCACTACATGAATTTTTATTTGCCGGGATTCGTGTTGCGCGCTTTCAAATCGATCGAAAATTGACAATTTAGGCAATTTCAGCTGGAAAATGTTTACTTTTGAATTTAAAGAAAGCTCTCGGATGAGAAAAAATTCTTTAAGTTTCTTAATTAAAAAGAAAATTGTCTTCGAGGAAATCGAGCCCACTACATATTTGTATCCTATTAAATAAATTATCGTCTTTTAAGAGTTGTTGAAAACAAAATAGCCTAGCATTTATTTAAATAAAATGTTATTTTATTATTAAAGTTAGATTCTACACAAAATCTAGGTACACGTCTAACAAAACGTCTCACAAAAATTTAGAAATACGATCGAGTGATTATGAATTAAATTATTTTTAAAGCTAGATTACTAATAAATTATTAAAGCATACATAGGTACATTTATATTGTGAATGTCGATAAGAGAAAATAATCACGAAACCTACCTAATTATTTAGTCCTTTTTTCATAAAATGATGACCGCTTTTTTAGAGTTTTTGATTGGACGACTTCTTTATTATTTTCCTTTTATATATATATGAAAGGGTTAAAGCTGAAACCGCCTAAGTAACAAAAAGTCAATTTCGAGGTAAAAACCTTTAAAGTTTTATTTAGTTTACAAATTATTTTGTGCTTTCAACTTAAATTTGATACTGTAATTTTTTCATACGGTTATTAAAAATTAATACGAAAAGAAAATAAATCGAAAATTTTTATTTTCTCTTTATTTTCGGAAAAAATAGAGCACTCAACAGAACACTAGAGTATGACATTTTTCGAAAAACTTTTTTCAAAATGATTATTAACGTGCCTTAATTTTTTTTTAAATATCTTTGATAGTTTTTGAGATTTTGAGACGAATAACGTAGAATAACCTGAACATCGGCGATTGGGCTGTTAAAAAAAAAATGCAATTTTCTTATCTCGAGGAACTCTACAAATCTGCCGGGTTTCTGAATTTTCCAGTTGCCCGTGTTTCCTTGCAAATACACTTGGGTGGTTTTAGAATTAAAATAAGTTCAACTGTTGTTCACGATGGTTTTCTCTTTCGAGTTCATAAATGTCACAAAAATCGGAATAATCACGTGAATCGTTTTATTATTAAACAAAGTTAAGTTTCAATTATGCAATAAGAAGCTTTTGAACTAAAAATGCACTTATCGTTAAGCGGCTCCAGCTCTAACCCCTTCATATTATAAAAACATTCGGTTTGATTAAAAATCATTGTTACAAAAATTCTAAACCGTATGCGTAACACTTTTATCACGACTACCGCGCTTTACACTTTTGCGCGCACATAATATAATTACTACAAAATAATAATAAACGTGTTAATTACATATAACATTTCACGAGTTGTCAGTCGTCAAATTTGCCCTATTAAATTTTAAATTAAAATATCTGCCATTCAGAACTTTATAGTCAGAAATTAATTCCTGCAATTGCATATCGTGATAAATTTCTAATAGCCGTTCAGTGTAAATAACGACAGAATTTAATTCGAGTTTAGAACGCTTAGAAATCAATAAGCGACCGACTCGACTCGACTGTTCGTTAAACAAAGAAATCAAAATTGTTTTAATGGAAGCCGGAAAGGATTTTTTTAACGACATCTCTGGGATGTTCATAAATAAAAAGGAATTACGAGAAATTGAGTTTTCGGTTTCATTAAAACAAGACCCGTAATCGAGTTAGTGGGCTTTCCGTTTAACCGCATTTTACGTTTTAATTTTGTTCAACGTGCATGTAAATTTAAATAATATCAATATTCGGCAACTCGCGATTCGCGTTTACTTATTTATTACAATTACTAAATAAATATTTGGTTAATATAGTTATTTATTCGAGAGAAAATTGTTCTGTTTAATGCGCGTATTTGTTCGGTTAACTGTTACGGCGGTCCACGGCAGTGTTGAAGTTTCAAAAAGTGATTTTTAATTTTCTTCTCGAATTTGATTAAGCTGTCTTGCGTTCATTTTTTATTAGTTGTGAACAAAGCTCAGGGGTTCAAATCGCAATGGGAACGTTCGGGTTTTCCCCGTGCAAATGTGTCTCTGGAGGCTACTCAGCTTTTGTAATAGCTATTTGCCGTTTAAACAAATCATAAGGGATGAAGTTATGCTGCCGACGTAGTCTTCACGTAATACGATAATATTGTTTTTTCGTGTAAGTACTTTAAATGCTTTCCGTTCTGTCTTAATTGTTAGATTTACATGGCAAAGTACCATAAGCAATACGCGTTATCGTTTTATATTCTATGTGTTCTGAATTTAAATTTTATTACGTAGACAAAATTACAGATAATTAAGGGAAAAACGTGTTACAGTTAAAACTTAAATAAACAAACCAAAATTACTTCAATTGTTCAAGACTGATAGGCGCACTCACGTAAATAGTTTATTTACAGCGTTTCTTCCCAATGAATTATTAGAAAACGAGACGATATTTATCAAAATTTCAAAATGTATGGTACAAATTACTGTTTGTAGAATGGCCGAAAGGTATTTTTAAGCAAAAAAAATAATTAATTTTGGAAATTTTCATCGTTAAATCTAAATAAAATTTGCTTGATTTTTACTAGTTAAATAATATTAGTAACATTCTATTTAAAATATTTATAATTTTTAGCTAAAGCTACATCCTTTAACAACATATATATATATATATATATATATATATATATATATATATTGTTTAAATTACGATAAAATTAAATGGTTTAGTAACAATTCATCGATCAAGTAGCCGATATTTAACACGAAAACAAACATTCTGTGCATTCTCGAGCTTAACAGACTATCACATATCGATTAAAAAGTGCCAAGTTTACTTTGATTGAATACTAAAGTTTCATCTGCGGCTTTTACAATTTTGCGCCTATACCCTTTTAATGATTATTAACTACTGAATCAAACACGTTTCAATTCTGAGGACTGCATCGACTTTAATTCCCAAAAAGCCAAAAAATATGTGTTTAAAGCTCCACTTGTAAAAATTAAAATAAGCCCTTTTGCAACATTAGTGAAACGGAAAAATTAAATGTTAAGCGGTGTTTACATTAGCGGGGAGTCACGGCTGTGTCGTAGATAGTCAGACGTATAGCTTATCCAAACCTATATGATGTTCACGTCATCAATACAAGGTTACTAGATGATGACGTTTCACAAAGTGCTGTCACCTCGTACCTCATATTTTGACAGTTCTAATAAATTGTAGTCTTTCTTTATGTCATCTAATATGTGTGCAGGTAAATCATCGATAGAATATGTCACTTTCCAAACTTTAAACCGAATTACAAATAAACAATCTAGTAACTTTTTGTTGATGACGTGACATCATATAGGTTTGGATGAGCTATATGTATGTTACTCCTTGCATTTAAAGTCGATGAATAAACAAAACATTCGACGCATTCACCGCTTCCGGTAGATTTGTCAGGTCAGTAAAGTCGCTGCAAGCAATGGGCGATGTTCTCGAGAACATTTAGAAAAAGCCTGCTTGCGTGTGTGCGTCTGGCTTTGTATTTAATTTTTTTCCTTACATAAAAAAGCGTTTACTACGTCATCTATTGTCATTAAAGATAGAGCGATGAAAATCTCATGGAAGTTAACCTTTTCCTATGTTGTTACGTTTAAATGGTTGAACGAGAACGACAACGGTGTCGTTTATATAACGTAGTTTATACAGGGCGTCCCAAACATGGTCGATCAAACGCAATGAGGTAATAGGGGCGATCGTTTGTAACCAAAATAACCGTAAATGTGGTCATTCAATTGTTGATGGTTCAAAACTTATTCCGAAATCGCCTAGTGCAAGCATTAACACATGATTTTAAACCAAATGAGTTATTTGATACGTTATGAGTTATAAGTTTATTTGATGGTTGATCACATTTCTGAAGTACATTTTTTTTCTGCCACAGTCACTTAAAAATCAAATAATTTTGTTATCCAACGAACCGTGTTCACGATACCATCGTTACTGTTTGATTGACAATAATAATTTAAAAATTACAAGTTATCGTATCATACTTACAATAAAATACCAACCGAATAACTCATATTTTGTTTAAAATCGCGTGTTAATATACGACTTGCACTAAACTCGATTTCGCAGAAGAATACAAATTGCGCAATAACTTTTATCCATTTTTGGAACGCCCTGTATAAATATGCTATAAATTAAGTACATATTACCAAACGTTCTCGGACGTTTGCATTTTATATTACGTGCTGTAAACGTGACGTGAACTTTTAAAAAATGTCAAAAAGTATCTGTGTTGTATTCAAGAAATAGCGGAGTTTAACAACACTTCTTTTCGCCGCGAGACGCAGTATAGATGTGCATCTTGAAATAAAATTCTCAATAGGCCTATTGAAAACTTTTTTTATTAAAACTCGTGATTACGAGGACATTCAGAAAATAACAGATAACCTACATAAGAATCTGTAGAAGCTGTGACGGAGGCGATATCAAAAAATAATTAAATTATACTCGCATAACGAGTAAAACTTATTTTTGTTTTGATAACAATTTATGATTTCAAATTATATAATTACATAATTTAAGTTAGTTGGGAGAAATCGACGTCGCTTTATTATTATGTACCTATAGCACTTATAATTCTAATAGATAAATTTAATAATAAACACATAATTACTCTAACGCAGATATCTCGTTCAAATGGTCCCCAATTTCCATTAGGGTCATACAATTACAATTTAATTGGGTAAAATTCAACGATTTTGTTTGCATTGCATCAACGTTAATTTTGGTCTATCCGCGTCGTCTAAAAGTTTAGGATAACACGAAAATATAATGAATAAGTAATAAGTACGACTGTGTTAATAAAATACGAATAAATTTAAACTTGATTTGATGAAACTTTTAAATGTGTACCTGTATTATTAATTATTCTTCTTTCAATGTAGTGTACGGATTCTTTCAACTACATCTACACTTTGATGTTTGATTTGTCAATTTATGACATCAGAGACAACGAGGTAGACCTCGGACTGGCTATTCCCTATCGGATAGACGATGATGTGGACGAAAACTAACAAACCTAAGCGAATTGAGCTTTGACCCAACATGTAATTTCTTATTTAGGCGACCGAATAATAAATTGCATTCTGTAGGTAGCTATTTGTTATGTTTACTGGGTGCTGATGTTAAATGGTACGATAGTAATAAGTCCGTACACAACCTAAGTGGCGATATGTAGTTATTAGGTACATTTAATTTGCACAAATATATGACATTTTATGGGAATAACTTCATTTTGACATTTAATAACGACATATTGTTTTACTACAAGACGTTCACTAATAGCATTGCTAGCAAATTAATTAAAAATTATTATTTTAATATCTACCAGGGGCGACTGATAAGTAATGCACACCTGCCTACATTTCGAGAACGGAAACGGCTATCGAAATGAAACAAGAAAGAATAGAAATGACAATTTATTGACTGCAAACGGAAACAAATCAGAATTGACATTGATATGTTTGACAAGTGTTTACATTCCGTCATCAACGAAGACATCTGCTGGCTTACGTTTGATAACAGATTTCAAAGTTGCCTTGGCCGTATCGTATGACTTATAATGGAACGCACTGATAGATCCTCTTCGATTCCGAAAAGAAACACGTTCTTATGTGTTTTTCGACGAGTTTGAATTTTGATGACGTTCTGCGCCCACCTTATAGACCAGATTTGATCATTTTGGATCTTGGAGGGGGGTTCGTTTCGAGTCAAACGATGAAGTCGAGGCAGCTGCGAAGTCGTATTAAAAATAGACCGGCGTAGACGTCTTCGTTGACGGAATGAAAACACTCACCTACGGTAATATTTACTATATTTATCATCAGAGAAGTGTGAAATATTGTTTATTGAAAATGTAATATCTATTAATATTACATATTACATTATAGCATCGAAAAAATGAATTTACTGTTCGATTTGAGTTCTAACTATGAAACAAAATGTTTTCGTTCTCGAAATACACACGAGTGTGCATTACATGCTTATCAGTACCACCCCGGTATGAAAAGTGAACTTAAAACTGTAGTAGTATTTGCACAAAATCTACCGAATTAAAGATCTTGTAAACGAACGTAGTAGTATAGACTTCTTTGACCTGTCCAAAATATATTTATGGTACCCTACCCCCCCCCCCCCAATAACTTGAATGTTATGCTTTATAAAATAATAGTGCAAATATCTCATGTCAGTCAGACAATGTTTCACTATTAAATAGAATCGTGGATGCACCCACTCAAGGTGAGCCGTTTTATTTATTTAATACCGAGAATCATTGAAACATGAATTAAATTATTGTAATTTCAACGATATTTTTCACGTCAGTTTAATGTTGAAATAATCTACGATTTATAACATAATCAGAAAATTGGTTAAAAGTGCGGCGCATGAGAGGATCGGTTATAGGTGACAGAAAACGAATGAGAGCCGTTAAATTGATGTATATTGTTAAAAACCAATAGCTGGCAAAATCCACTTTATTAGAATGAAACATCTGGAAAGTGACATATAAAAACCTTTCATTCTAAAAATGACCCTTATTTGAAATTTACATAAGTGAAAATAGTCAAGTTGCTCGTTCTCAATTTTATATGCGTGTCTTAAACAAAATTGTAAGAAATTTGTTGTAGAAATTTTCAGTTATGGCGTGGTCACAAAACGACGAATTGACGACAATAGGTTTTTTTATATTCGCCACAAAATACAGTAGAGTGTCGATTATCCGAACTAATTGGGAGACATGGATGTTCGGAAAACCGATTTATTCGGATAATCGAACGGTGTACTTTTATTTATCAATTTATCAATAAATGTGATATTTATAATAATATGAATCTCTTAGTACAATGACAAATAGGAATCAAAATTACACAGACAGACTAGTAAACAAAATATGTATTCTGCAAGTACGTATACAATTAACGCTTAAAAAAATCCTGAATTTTGGTCTGTCGAAGCAAGCCTACCCGCTTACGAGCAAGCTAAACACGCACTTTTTTCAGGACAATTATCTGATACTGGTGGAAACGTGGGTTGTTAATGAAGGCAAAGAAAAAGGAACGATTTCAGTAGTTCAACAAACGTCGATAAACTTCGACAACTCGACACAGGTGCAGGGGGGGAAGACCGTAGCGAGTGGGGAAAGCAGCACGTGCGAGCGAGGACTAGCAGTTCGGTTAAGCGGTCGTTCGGTTGACCGACGTTCGGATAATCGCCGCTCTACTGTAGCGTAATAACGAACATAGGAAAAATCGCGAAAAATGGCGTAAACCGTTTTCGAAAAAAAATCAAAAAAGTCCCTAGTGAAATTTTTTTAATTTACATTCACTCTTCGAATAATTTAGTTGCTTTAAAAAATAGAAACTTTTAAACTCAAATCTACGTACAGTGCAAAGCTAACTTTCTTTACAAGGTATTGGAAAAAGGGATTAAAGATTTTAATGGCATTTTAATTCCATCAAAAACAAGCTAAAAAGTATTCGCAAACCAACCATTTTCGAGATAAAAGAAATTTTCTTTTTCGATAGCTTAAATAAATTAATATTTTGTTTGTTTTTTTTTTTTTAATACTTTGGCGTCACAAAATACATTCATTATCGAAGTTGTTCGTCGAAATGCCCCCGTCTATATCGACACAGAAGCCACATCTTCTTAGGAACTCCGTAATTTCAAAAACGTCATCACAAGAAAAACTAATTACAGTAAAAATTTAAAATTGACGCTAACATGCAGGATGGGGCAAAAGTATGGAACCAAGCCGCTCACGCCTAAACTATTTTGCTTTAAAAAAAAATAAATAAAAAATGTATGTTAAATGAGACAAAAAGGCGCGTCTGTGGGTGTTATTGTACTTATTCGAAATAGAATGTGATGTGTTGTCTTGAGATATATACTAAAGATTATTTGTTGAATTTTAATTTCGAATTCGTTACATACTTTAACGTCTTACTATATATATACATACATACACACCTACCTACGTAATGGAAATGCCTAAATTTAATTTAAAGTAAATTGATAGACCTATTTAATTAATAGCACAACAGAGAATGCTCGCGGGACTAACAGTCGCTGATAAACAAACATGGGGATATACTAGTTTTAATACATACAAACCCTATTAATTGAAACATAATTAAACCGATAAAACTTTAATCAGTCCTTTTGTAGAATTGCGTAATCATTAACCTGCGAGCACCGCTGTATCATCTGAAGACAACTAAATCAGATAACCTAATAGCGTTGTTGATTGAGTACTAATTAATCAATTTCAGTAATTGTCTACTAGTCGAGGTTCAAGATAATGTTGCAGAATTGAAAATATTTATTACCTACTTCAAGTACTTAATAGGCACATTTTAAATTAAACTTTTTTAAAGGGATACCTGTACCTATAACATTATCTACTATGTAGGTACGTAAAGCAAACTAAACGTTTGAATTTAGTCAACTTTAATCAAAAAATTGAATAAGCAGATGTTTATCAATTTTATAATTATTTATCTTTATCGTTTTAAAGCCTAAAATCGCTTTATTTCAAACGACCACATTTGAATTTAGGAGGGCAACCGATAATATATATATATATATATATATATATACACGGAGTTTTCAAATTTTAACAGAAAAGAAAAAGTTTCCAAGGGATACATTGCGATATTGGAAAACAACAAACAAATAAATCCGAGAAAATTAGTTCGGTCATATCTTTAAAATTCGAAAAAGCTGTACTTTTCTTGTTTTTCCTTTCCACTCGTGTTATATAAGTTTAACCACTTTTAACTTGAATTCGATCGAAATCACAAAGCAGGCCGCTTTTCAGTATAAATAAGGGAAATACATAAATAACTTACTTGTATAGAAACGTTCCTGAAGGTGACTACCAGATGTGGGTTGATATATTCGAGTTTGCAACTTCTAAACAGGGGTTGAAACCGGCCGCTTTCTGTAACCACCACAATAATATTAACTCGACTATTATATGCAACTGTTTCGCTAATAAATAGGGTGTCCGTAAAAATAAGGAAAAAGTATTACGAGGTGAACCCAAACTATTAAAACGATAAATTAATCGTTCGGTACACGTGTGTCTTTTTTTTTATTAAAAGAGAAAACTACAGCACTATAAAGCCACCTTCTAATAAAAGTCTACCAGTTCTTAATTTATCGCCGGTCCCTCATCGTTATCCTTGCAAAGTTAACTACTTGATTAAATGCCGTATAAGTTACTTGCCGCGGCTTTAACAAAATTGAATCGGAACGTTTTAGAAATAACAATCCACGATGAAACAGTGGAGAAACTCGGGGAAAATGTAAAACGTTATAAATGATTTTGAATAATGCTTTAGCAGAATATTAGGGAAGCTTCTTTAACCTAATTTTGTCACATTCGACTTGATGCGAATCGGTGCGTTCATATCGCTATTTGCTCGCGGAATTGGTAAAATATGGCGCCATCTGCCATACACGTTCCCGAAAATGATAAATAACGAGATTTCCACCTTTAGCAACAGACGCAGTTTAGCGTAATTCGACGAAACGAAATGTTTGTAATAATTTTGTTACGCTGTAGGGCGTGATGATTTAGTAAAGCTCCGAATCGCTAGTTCTGGTCTCACATCGATGTATGCAGGCTTTTCGGATTTTCTGAAGCATAAAATAGGCCGCGAAAGTTGTATAGGAGACGTACACATCGCGGGTTATTCAACCGAATCAAATGTTATGCATTACGTTTTGGTAAAACGTTTTATCTAAAGATCCTTTTTGTGTTTTAAATTCTGGCTAGTATCTATTGTTTTTGAAGGATTTATGAAGTATCGCTATTAAAGAATATATAGGTAGGTATTGTGCAAAAAAATTGCGAATAGAAATTCTCATTTTTAAGTCGAAACAATCAATTACTACTTATAGACAGTTATGCGTTCGTAAAAACATACTTTTTCAGTTTAAAAAACCACTTGTTTTACATGAATATGGTATATCGTAAATGACAATTTGCTTGATTTTTGATTTTATAAATAAGTGTTTATAGTAATTAAAACTATAGGGAATGCAAAATAAACGCATAAATACACTTTCGATGACATTAACATAATTAAAAATCAATTGTATTTAACCATTAATTAAAATGCTGTTTTGACCGTTGCATTTTGCGCGCCAAAAGAAATCGAATTTACACCAAAAGCATTTTATACATCCCTTGCAACCTATCTACCTATCGATCCTACGACCGACCCGAAGCGGACCGATATTTAGCTCTCAAACTAAAAATAAGTCTCAAAATTTGTGGTGGGATAAACTAGAAAAGGATATTCACCGACTCGCACACAATAGTACTATATTTATATGACGCACAGTGTATTTTGCTACACAGCTTACAATTAATGTAGCTTTTTTAGAATCATGAATACTACTTAAAATCGTACAAAATTTTCACAATCTGAAAGAATAAGAAATTTTAAGAGCAAGTGCGCGGCACTTTTGACTTCTACACCTATAATTTAATGGAATTAATCAAAATTAGAGTTTTGGCAGAACGACGTAACCCACAAAAAGTAAATTTTACAGGAGCGCACGTTTTGTATTGTAATGTAGCTATACAAAGCAGGTATAACACTATACGAGTTCACAATTCGAGCGCTCTTAACTACTACTCGTTACTATGATATCGCAAACTAGATATGATCCTGTTTACATTGGAAATATATCAAAAAAGTGCGAATTTTATCATTACGTTCAAAGTGTGGAGTATTTTGTTAAGTTATGTACGTATTTACGGTGCTGTTTTTCGATTGACAAAATAAAGTTTAAGTAATCAATATAAATTTTGATGACTTACTATCTTTATACTACTCAATACTAATGCTCAATGTCAGCTGTTGAATGTACTGCGTCAAATGCACATGCGCAATATTAAACTCGCACGAGAGCTCGCATGAAAATAGACGCAGTTCTAATCGTAAAAGTTCTCGCAAGTCCTCGGAACCAATCGGTCACGCGAGACATCTTTTAATGTAAATATATTCATATCGATCCCGATAGAACTCGTACAACTTATTGTACGAGATCTCGCATAATGTAAAACCCGCTTAAAAAGATACATTTCACGGAAATACAAATTGATTATTCTGGTGAAAAAATCGCAATATTCAGAAATACTCAGAAAGTGTGGGTTACGTCTTTCTGCCAAAAACTTGTAACTATAACTACATATTATATAACTATATATGATATTATATTATATGTCGATTTCATATATCGCATAATATCTGTACAAATCAAGTTTTTAAAAAACCGAATGTATATTTTATTTTCTCTTTAATATATTTTTATTTAGTCATTTTAAAATTCAAATAATTTAATTAAAAAAAAAACTAGAAATATAACTTTTTTAACGAAATTCCGAATTTAACAATAAGATACAATTTAAGAATAGTGTCGCATGTTCGGCTGACGATGAGTTTTGATATTAAAAGTAGGAACACGCGTTGTTATAAAAAAACGAGACGTTCCCGAAGGTGTCTGCTTTCACGATACAGTTTCTGTCAGTTTGAAAATGCAATATTTTTAACTGCCGGTAAAAAATTGCCACTTGCGAGTTACGTCCTTATATCAATATTAGATATCGTCTTGACTTAATCGACACGTCTTAACAACGGATCGATTCGGAAAATTTTTCACACACGGCGTTTATAAAGATACACGATAATGAAGAGGGCCTATCTTAAAAATAAATAAATGTGTATTTTGTAAAAATAAACGTACGTATATATTGACGAAAATATACACGGTATTATAAAGCAAAGTGTTAATTTTTTTAACCACAATATTTTATTAATGCTCCCCCCTTCAACGAGTATTAAATAAAAAATGTATAAGTTTGTAAATTTTATTATATATTACACGGCCAATCACGTTCGATTCACTAAAAACTTGCTGACATTTAACAAGGAACGTTATTCGATTATTTGACAGTTGTTTACTATATAGAGTGATGCAGCATGTATATTAGAAAGTTCTAGGGTGTACAGAGGAAATGTATAGGTAAATGTTTGCTTATGAAACCATGTTCGGAAATGGACCGTTTATACGCTACAGTAATAGAAAGTTGCGAGTATTTATAAGTGTCTTGCGTTAGTTCACTCGTGTAACTTTATAGCAAACAACTTTCGGATAAGCAATAATGCCGTTTGCTAAATGGTCGCAAGTTGCTTAGCGAATTAAAATTAGCGATTTAAAAACAAAACGTTAATAATATAATGATAGATGGTGTTGAAAATATTTAAAAAATATATATTCTTTGAAAACAGAACGTCGCCATCTTTTGTTCAAAAGAGGAATATTAAAAGAGAGGAAGAAACGTTCGATTAAAAATTTTGGGTTGTCGCGTAGAATACGTTTCACGAAAATACAAATCGATTTTTCTGGTGGAAAAAATCGAAATATCGCTACCAGATTTTAATAGATGATGTCTTCGCCTTAGATGCATAAGATAGTCGGAACAATCAATTTCGCAAAAAGTGGCGTTTACGATAATCTGTCAAAACTGCGTTGATATTTTGCGGCAGCTATGAATGATATTTTTGGATCTTTAAAATGTACACTTAAAAACACTGCTTCGTAATGTTTTAAATACGCTGTAGGTACTCATTTTGAAAATCGTCTGTACAAAGTCACAATTCAAACGTAACCGAGACAAGTGCTATATTGATCAGTACACGGCCGACACCTGTCCGGCCCTTTGGTAAGTGGTTCAGTACAATACAAAAAAACTAATAAAACAAACAATTGCACAATTAAAATGAATATCTAAAGCTAAAAACTCCTTTTAATTATCATAAAAAAAACGTAACGCACATATACTCCCTTAAACTAATCAACCTAACCTAATTGTTAGTACTTTCTTAACCTATGTTTTACTTTGTTTTCAAAACGAACAAACAATAATCATAAACAGAAAAATGGAGCTAAAGATAAAATTGTTTTAGAAAAACGAATTTAATGGTCAATTTATGATCTATTCACAATACCTTGAAGTACTACGTCAGCTCCGACTTTACGAGATGCTCTAAAAATTCTTCGTTCCCTTTTGCTCCTCGGAAGTACCATTTACTTATGAGTGTTGATTTGGCGGTTTTTTTCTTCGTTCACCTTCCTTATGTATTCTCGTAATATTAAAATACCAGCGTTAACGCTATTTCCAGTTGCTCACATCACACTCGAATCTTACGTATTTTCGCAATATTCCAATAACCCCAGTAAATACCAGTTACTTTGCACCCAGCTCAGTCCGTCCTTTCTATTTCATCACCTTGCTTCCACTGTTCGTTTCTCGCACAAATCTCGCCTACTCCTTCCTTATATTATTTAGGTAGGGGGCACACCCGACTGTACCTCGTTGCAAGTTTTTAGCGCCACGTTCTTATGGGACTAACTGTATGTGGTTATCCAATTGTTGATAGTTCTAAAGTTACTGCAAAATTTATATTTTTCTGCGGAATCGCCTACTGCAAGCATCGCAAAATACGAGTTATTTGATAAGTTATAGTGGGTACATTTTTTTTGCGCCACAACCACTTAAAAATCATATAATTTTGTTATCCAACGAACCGTGTTCACTGAATTACTGTTATTGTTTGATCGACAATAACAAAGTTTATACAAATGCTTTTATTCAAAAATTACAGGTTGTCGGATCATACTTACAATAAAATATCAACCAAATAACTCGCATCTTGTTTATAATCACGTGCCAATGCTTGCACGAGGCGATTTCGCAGAAAAATACAAACTCTGCAATAACTTTTGAACTATCAACAATATAGGATAACCACATTATATGGTTATTTTGGTTGCAACTGACCTCCCCTATCATCTCATTTCATTTGATCGTCCACTTTTAGGACAGGCTATATACATGTAAAACTGAAACATCAGTTTTTTTATCATCAATTGATCTCGAGCAGTTTCGACTGTAGATTTTTAGAAGTAAAGAAACTCATTTCCATACGGTATGAAGTTTTAGTTGTAGTTATGTTGCTGTTAGTCAAAATTTGGCATTAATTTAAGGAAATACGATAACCTACCCCAGACAACGATGCTGCAAACAATACCGCTTTCCCCTACACTACACTTACATACAAAGATGTTGATAAAAACAAACTTTCTAAACGATGCTAAGAGGTACATAAAAATTAAGCTCTTCTTTAAGGATTACAAAAGGCTTGGAACAAAGAACACTTGGATGTCAGAGGATTAGAAGTGGGTAGAAGCATAACTTTTAATGGCAAGAAAACGAACAACAGAAATTTTATCCCAGTTATAAGCTTGATGGTTTTATTAATAATGTACTTTACTCTAACAGAATAAAAATTTTCATTCACGCGTCCATTAAAACTTCATATAAAATTTTCAGTTTGCGCTATAACGTGATAAAGCCGCAGTAGTGTACGTATTAAAACGAAACTTGTTAGCGAAATACTTAATTTGACGAATGTCGCGGCAAGTTTTACAAAATTTAGTTAAGCGGAGATTTAAAAACTATTATTAAATACGATTTTCCGGCGTGACTTCGAAGCTCCACGTATCACGTTACCATTAAATGTTTTCGAGTGAAATACTTTCAAACGTAACGATCGTCATTAAATGATAACGCGCACGTAAACACATGAACGATAAATAAATTGCTGTAATGTGCTTTTCTAGTTTACGTTTTGTAAATATTAATACTGCTGTGTGAAAGTACAGTAGAACCCTGTTAATCTGAACTAATTGGGACCGACACCTATTCCGATTACCAGATTTTCGGATTAACCGAAATTATTCCTGTAACGCGTTAGCGAGTAGCAAAATAATATAAAGTTTTTACTTTGCTGTAAGCTATAAGTTTTCCATATTAGGTGCCTTGACACGTTGAACGTTTGATATTAATGTGACTGTTACCGACTTTATGAATAAATCGAGCAATTAATTTATGTAAATGCGGTACGTACTGTATTTTTATCATTTTTGTAAGCGCAATATCTAAATGCGGCGTATTTTCTATAGATTGTTCCTTTTTCATTTCGCCCGTCTATTATTGTTTTCTAACTTACTTTCGTTCGGATTATCCGGATTTTCGGATTAATGGAACTCCATTGTAGTAACATTTGTTTTTCCGTAGCTACGCATAAATTATATTCAAAATACAATTTGAAGGTAATGCAATATGATGATCGTAAAACGTGGCGATATCAAATTATTTGATAAATCAAATCAAGCAAAAGCAAAACAAACGAATCACGAGAAAAAAAATTGAATAGGTACTTAATCGCCCGTTCTACTTTTTCCTGAAATTAAAAAAAAAAACTATTCAATAAGTAGTTTGTGTATATAATATTAGTCTAAAAATTTAGATTTGTCGTTAGGTGTTTGTCAAGTTGACGTGACGACTAAACCAGTTGCATTGCTACAGAGGGTGTCTCGTAAACAGTGGATAACCTTGGAACTGGTGATATACTAAGTCATGACTGTCCAGAATATCACAACTTGACCTTATCGAAAATCCCTTGGGTTTCGAGATTTTTGGCACTTTTGTGAATATCACGAAAATTGGTGCTTTTGTCGGTTTTTGCGTGTCGTTTTTACAAAGAAAAGTTGTTTTGGCATTTTAAAAACTAAATTAAATGCGAAATTTTGAACGTAACTGACACGTTTAGTACAGCATATTTTTTACACCGCCAACAGTCAAAATAGGGCGATGAAAAGTAAGCGCGATCTAACTAATTTTCGTAATATTCAGAAAAGTGTCAAAATCTCGAAACCCGAGGAATTTTTACTAAAGTCAAATTGTGATATTCTGGACAGTCATAACAGGGGAGCTTATTCTCGAACTATTCGCTTACAAAACGTATACGAAGATGACGTCATAGCAATGGGCTTCTCTAGAAATCTATACGTTATTTAAAACGTAAAAACGTAAAACGTTAAAACGTTACTAAATTGTATATTTGTAATATCCAGTTTAAAGTTTTGAACGTGCACGTTAATGGGAAATACATTACAAACTATAAAACAATGCTGCAACTTTTAAAAGTGTCCGATAATTTGAAGATTCCGTTATTTGGAGGAGTCCTTTAAGAGAAGTTTCACTGCAGTTACCATAGTTACTAGTTTTCTCTGACGTTATTACAAAGAAATAGATAATATTGCATTTAAAGAAAATAATAGTAACTACTTATTATAATTGTCATTCCTAATCTTAAACTGGACGAGCTTCTGGTTACTTGTAAAGGCTTTTCAATCTTTAAACTTTATCGTTCAACCAACACCCGAGCTTTCTATTTTTATGCAGGGTTTTCTTTGTAACTTACGATTAGTAGACAGATCGATTAGCTCTAGAAATTTAGAGGGGCGATCAGAAAACGTAATTCTAAACAGTTTGTATAAAATCTGTTTATACGTACGTGAATGTGCAGACGACGTCGAAGTCGCAATTTTTTATAATAAAATAAAAAACCTAATTGTAGTTAAGCATAAAGTCCGTTAAAAATTTATCATCCGAACGCCTCTCCCCGTTGACGTTTTTGTGCAATCATCAATTTTAATAATAGCGTAATAGTGAATGGCGGATGTACATATTTTGACAGCTATTGCCGGGCATTCTTCAGAATAAAAGGTAAACTTACGACGTAAGTAAAGTAAAATTTATAAATACATCATAAAATACAAGTTTTATGTGTCAGATCATGTCGGAAGCTGAACAAACGCTGTAAAATAAATGATGCTGCCATAAGTTGAAACCTCTATAAATACACTTTTACATAAATTTGCTGAGCAAAGTAATTTTGAAATTCGCTCAAGATATACAAAGAACTCAAAGGTTCCCTGAAAAGAGCGAACGTAAAAAACGTTTTAATAAAAACAATGCAGATGTCGCTTATTTAATTAATGCGTGATTGACGTCGAATTCGTTGCTTAAAAATTTGAGCCGACGAAAAAATACTATTTCAATTTATCTTCGTGTTTATACAAAATTTACTAAACTACACAGCGTTGTAACAAAAAACATATGCGGGGGGGATAAGCTACAAAGATAGATCTAAATAGGATTTCAATTTGTATCAGTAGCAAAGTAGAAATCACCATGGTAGGTAGACGAGAGGTTGGCGTTTCGTCCATTTCGGATTGTCTTAACATGTTAAGGTATCCTCTCGGGATTAAGATACTTCGGAAAAAGAAAATTTTCTTTGTTTCGGCATACTTACGATCGGGGTTATTGTTTCAATTACCTACACAACTTCGAGTTTTAAACTTTTTTAAATATTTATACACGCACAACAGGGTTCGCTTTTTAATTTAATTTAGAACTACTAATGTTATTTTAACGATCGTCGATATTTAAATATTATGTTGAGAATTATTTTTGGCGCTTTTCATATACTTACGAATAATTATTTTTAATACCTTTCGCTAATAGAAAAGGATCTTATTTTATGCTTTAACAATATTTTCCGAGGTCTTCTTTAATATTTTTTTTACAATAAACTGATTATATTGATAGGAAAGTTTTTTTGAATTAAAATTTTTATTGTCATTAATATCAGTTTATTGTTGGGTATTAAAAAAATAATTAAATAGTTATATACAGGGTGTTTCTAAAATATTTGACCAAATTGAACAGGACATTGGAGGTGCGCGAAATAAACATTTTTTTGTCAAAGAATGTGAATCCGAAAATTCGGCATTTAAGCGAGATTTGGAAAATACCATGAAAGATAGGTAAAATCAAATATGTTAAAACTTTTTCTGAATCCTGTTTGTACAGGATTACAGACGTACCCTATCTAATTTGATCAGATATTTTATAAACACTCTGTATATAAAATAAGTCGCCATACGATTATCGCAGATGTTATTTTTATGTGATTGTTTATAAGAATTGAATCAAAAACCAAACGTTTCAAAAATATACCGACCAATTTGATGGGATTATAGAGCACATCAAAACAAACAATTTTCATTAACATGCCGATATCCGAAATAGTTGCAATTGTGGCCCTGTGAGTAAATTAATAGCAAATGTAAGTAAGTAGTGAGTGCGTCATTTTGTGTCGGTTCAAAACATTCGTTAACACCCTATATTGTCAGAATAGCTCATAATCAGTAATCTTATCGTTAGCGTTTCTTTAATTATTCATTTAGTTTTAAATTAAATTAATTTAAATTATTCAAATAATTCGAATTCGAGTAAGTATTCGGCACATATTCAAAACACTATTCGCAAAAATTAAATTAAAACTATAATCTGCTCTAGTGCCGCAACTGCCTCATTCTCGAATATTGATTGAATACTGAACAAAAATTGCTTGTTTTGATGTGCTTTGTGGCCCCACAAATTTGTCGGTACGTTTTTGAGACACCCTATACAATAGTGGAATAGTGGACCAAATAATTCACGTCATCAGTAAAAAGATACTAAATTATTTATTTGTAATTCGGTTTAAAGTTTGAAAAGTGACAAATTTGATGACAACGGTGACAATGATTTGCTTGTTTACATATTAGATGATATAAAGAAAGACTACAATTTATTAGAACTGTCAAAATACGAGGTACGAGGTTACACTGTGTGAAACGTCATCATCTAGTAAAGTTTTATCGATGACGTGAATTGCCAGGCCGTCCAGACGAATCGATAAGCCATAGCTTTATATTTTTTATAAAATATTACACCGAAAGAAAATATGTACAGTTCATCGAAGTAAACATGATCTCTGAAGGGGCGTGGCAGGTGTTGCGGTTAATCTTTGGGTACGGTCCGTGTAAAAAGTTATTTATCAAACAAAAATAATATTTGATTACGTACCGTAATTCATTTGTATTGACGACGTTGATTATTGCAATTAATGTTGCTAAACATTGGAGCCAATTTAAACGTAGGTTAGTACATATTGTGTTAAAACAATTCGAATTATAATATATTACTATTACCCATACCTACACTTCGTCCAAACCTACATGCAATCCACGTCATAAATAAAAGGTTACTAGATGATGACGTTTCACACAGTGCTGTCACCTCGTACCTCGTATTTTGACAGTTCTAATAAATTGTAGTCTTTCTTTACGCCATCTAATATGTGCGCAAGTAAATGTGCATCTATAGAATATGTCGCTTTCCAAACTTTAAACCGAATTACCAATAAACAATCTAGTAACTTTTTTTAGCATATTTTAGCATAGTTTGGATAGGCCATACAGTTAAATTCTCAATTAAACAATTTTAAGAAAAGTAAATAAAAGGAAGTACCTACTTAATTTATATTTTGGAAAATTCAATATTTAAATTTATATTAAATGTTCAAAGCGGAGTTTCGCAGTAATTACCCACTATCATCATTATAATCCGTGTTTTTGAAGTTTTGAATAATTCTAAATCAACAACGACGAAACGCAAATTTTAAGTTAATATTTAAAAATGTAAAATTACTTATGTAACTCTAGATGGCTTTGTCAAGTTTCGTTCATCATAAATAACCACGGTTTAAGAAGCGCCGGAATAAATACGGAATTAACACAATTGCGGCGGATTAATATACAAAATAACCATAAAATGAACTCAGGTGAAACGCTCGTCTTCCTTTTAACGTTAAAATATTAAAATGCCCCACTTTATTTTAAGGGAAGAGTAAGTCATTACAACACTGCGCTTGGCCAACATTGGATGACGAAGTAAGAGGTCGATTCCAATGTTCCGTGACCGGGTTTGAACTCGATATTTTTAGTCGTAAAGTCAGTACGCTATTTTCACGCTACGAGCCCTTGCAAAAATTTATTACTTCTTGACCGGAGAAGCGTGGTGTCATTAAAAAAACTCCGAACCTTCGAAGAATCGACATCTTCGCCCTCCAAACGCAAATCAGAATGTATGAAATGGACCTTCGCAATTCGGATAAATGATGGAACGTGATCGTGTAAACATTTAAATTCGACTAGCGAATCATAATTTACCAATAAAGAAAATAAAGAATTTTCCTTTCTGTAGATTATGTCCCACGCTCGATTTTCTCGCAGATCAAATAATAATTACGAGTGTTCCCTAGCACGTTTTCCCGTAGGGAATAATATAAAAAAGCTTGTAAAGCAGTTTGGACAAAAAAGTTCCGTCTTATGGCTCACGGCATTTTCGTCGTTACTACTATTTTTCCCAGGATTTCGAGTATTAAATACTAAAAGCTAGCAATTGAAAAAGTAATTTTTAAACTTTAAGCTTTTGAGCTTTAAAATTGTATGAGTAACGCGTGAAAAGTTAAGAGATCAATTTAGGCACGAGCGCTTCGACAGAGATAAATTAGACAGTTTACATATCAATACGCGGTTTAACCGTAACCTAACCAACTATTTCCTGTTATCATTAAATGTCTACCGTAATTACAGTTGCCAGAACTTTGTTTATGTCGAACTTTTAATAAAATATCGTTATTTTCATCCATATAAAACTAATTTTGTGAAAAATTGCCAAACATTTCCATACGGAAAAACAGATTTCGTAATTGTATTATTATTGGATAAACACTCGGTAAGAGCAAAACGACAAAAGTTTCCTAAGTTTTTGTTGACCTTATGAGATACGATATCATATCATCAACGTAACGACAACCGTCCATGTTTACAATTTTAATCATTTTTGTTGAAATTTTTTTAAATAAAATACTATACTAATTAATTCGCCACTTATTTCATTAAACGCAGGAGTTTGGATTTAACCTTGTTTTTTCAATTTCTTTCTGTTATTATCAAACCAAAACCAAAGACTGATTTTTATCTTGCACTTAACAAATTGTGTACTAGGTAGATATATATATATATATATATATATATATATATATATATATATATATATATATAATATAATAATATATAATAATATATAATAATATATAATATATAATAATATATAATATATAATATATATATATATATATATATATATATATAAAACTGCTTGTAAATCTTTTCAATATGTTTTTAAAAATCCAATACTTCGTGCAATTTCCAGAGATTTAAAGTACCTTAAAATTTAATCACTTCAGTAAAATATGTTCTAGACGAGTTTGAAATTTCATCTTCACGAAATTACATATCCGAAAGCTTTTTTTAGTATTACCCTGACTTGAAAGCTTTTCGATTTAAGCTCGTACTTACTTATGTTAGTAAAAGTAAACGTTATTTCATTTATTCCTTGATTCGAGTGGATTCGTTTACCCCGGTACGATGTTAATGGCGCACTTGATTTAAACGGCTAGAAAAAAAATAATAAAAAGTCGAAAAGTCAACGATCGTATTAAATGTGATAATCCGGCAACAAAAAGACGAGCTCGGTTTTTATATAAAGCTCAGAACGACAGCTGGTCCGATGTAAAATATTCTCAAATTAAACAAACTTATGAAAGAATTTAAGAATATATGAATAACACGCTCGAAAATATTGTGATAAAAACTAAGTTATGAAAAATACGACGTTTGTCGTTCTACTTCTTGATATTAAATTTATGTTTTTCAGTTCATTCTAATTTATCGTATCTCGTATAAGTTCCGAGAATTCTTTTTTTGCTAACTTACAATTTTCCGTTAAAGTGCTCCTGTCAATACTTCTATCTCCATTTCCTCTCATTTTAAAGTTTGATCCTCTAGAGTCAAAACTGAATTACTTATACAGGGTCGAGTATTCGATATCTCAACGACTAACAGCTAAACAATCTGAGATGTCTTGAATTTTACGATAATGATAAATAAATGGTTACTTTGTTCGTGTACCTAATCGATATTACGTTTAAAACGGATTTTTAATTATGTAGGTAAATTTATAATGGTTAGTTAAATCGCATTGTAAATCTGGTATTGACACAAAAATAATTAAAAATTTTGCGCAACGATTATTACGATTATAAATTCATAAACGTAGTTGACAACGAGCTTTATCATACCGTCAGCTTTTGGTAGTACCCATCTAATCCTAAGATAATCGCAGACGACCAATTAGTAATTAGCAACAATTAGAGGATAATATAAAATAAACCTTTACGCAAACCGACGTCGACGAGTCTTTTGTAGTGCACTTCTGGTATAGTACGTTTCTTGTTTTTCAACGACCCTACTGTTGCGGCTTATTTGTATTATTCAAATTAACCCTTGTCTTCGACCCCTATTATTCACGCTTTACAATTCTAACCCTATAATTCGTCACCATGTGATATTCATAGACGAATTGCTGTAAAGTAATAAACACCCGACAAAGTATTGCTGCTGACGCAAACACATCGAAAACACTACGAGGGTTGTAATTGGAATACCGGATTTACGTTACAGAGAGCAAACATAGTATAACATAACCGAATTTTTAATATAAACGTAATGGACGCGAGTTTAAAATTTATGTATTTGCTAATGGGAACGTCAAAGGGGTGTACAATGTCGGTTGTTCGTTTGTAGCATTTAGATAGTATTGTTTAGCTGACGCGACATTTTGTTAAATTCGATAGGATATGCTGACATCATTTGTATACATCTAAACTTTTAATAACAATTAATTGTGCGGAGAAATGACATTTAAAAATTATTAAATTTTACTCCAATAATATTTTTACGACAAAACAATAGGTATGATCCGTTTACGATTGAAATGAATGAAGATTGGCCATAGAAAATTGACAATTTCGTGCATGTAAACTGGACTTATTCCTGCGTGAATTTAACTTCGTACTGGAGGTTATGTAATTTTATTTTTAAGATTACGAATCGCGACTGCGTTGCCAGTTTCAGCTACTATTGTTTAGTTTTTTGTTCGACGGGTTTTATGCACAACAACCATTTGATTAATTTGACAAGACTCTGATTAATTCAGAATACCTAGAATACAAATTGCAACATGGCAGCTAAGCCACATCTGATTGAGGTAATTGTTATTTGTAGTGGCAACACTGTAAATCTATTTACGTGCGTATAAATATAATGGAACATTAACGAAAAAGTATAGGACTTGTAATCTGGGAGTCAGTGACGGATTTTATACGTCATAGTGCTGAATCGTCGTTTTGGGTGGATTAGTAGAGGGTACTGCAGTAGAGCACATAATGAAACTTCGGCCAGTTTAGTTTAGTAGCTTTAAGTAGTTGCGTTCCACCGCTATTTGGGGTTAAAAGCGTTCGAGCTGTCGGTGTATTTACGTCACATATCTGAGTCAAACTTAAACTCTCATTCAATAGTGTATGTTACAATCAATTAAAAAAATATATAGTCAGTCATGTCACGTAGATCGTCATTCCCGTCAGTCAGGGTGTCAAAGTGTCAACTGACACATCCGACACTTGACACTTGTGCCAAATTTAAACTCTACACATTACAAAAATGCCCGTCTGCCAAGTCAAATTAGTTGCCTCCGCTGTCTGACATCCACTTAAAAATCGCGCGACCCAACTTTGCCAACTGTCGGATGCGTCAATTGACACGTTGACATTCTAACTGACGGAGATGACAACTTACGTGTCATTATTGATTTTTCTTTAATTGCTTGTAACGTAGATACATTATATATGACAGTTTAAGTTTGGCTCAGATATGCGACGTAAATGCACCAACAGCTCGCACACTTTCAACCCCCACTAGCGAGCAAACTTACCGGAGTTTCGTTATGTGCTCGGTACCCTTTACTAATCCACCCAAAACGGCGACTCGACACTATGACGTGTAAAATTCATCACTGAAAATTAAAAGAAAATTGTAGAAAATTAAACAATTTAATTTTTGTCTTATCTACTTATAGCCTACGCTGCCATTTTCCGGAAAAAAACATACCGTAACGTTTATCGAATTTTATAAAATGCATTTATAATTCAGTATTTAAAATATTTTAACTTTTAGTTAAATAAAATAAAAATGCAGTGAGTCAAACCCCCTTATTATTATTTTTTAATTCGTAATATGAGTATTGTTTAAATAAAATTAGTTATAAATATCCATAAAAAAATATTTTTATTTTCATTTCATATTTATCCTATCTATAGTTGAAATTAACAGTAGGTAATTATCTAAATATAATAATAGTTCTCCGTTTGTAGGCCGCGAAGGAATTATATAAATACAGGTAAAACATTTAAAACATTAATTTATAATTAATTGGATAAAGATTATCATTTTATATTATTTCAAAGACTACCATACATTTATGGTAAAACATTTGCCCTTTATTGTATAAAGATTAAAATAAATAAATTAAAAACGCCGCACCGTAGCTGGGAATAACATTAGATATTAATAACAAACCGTATAAGTCCACAATCCCATTTAATATCTGTTTGAAGAATAAATTGTTACGTTGTAGTAAATATTTCCGAGGAAAATAACTAAAGCCGAAGTTTACCTACTTTCGACAATAAGCGGTATATCAACCAAGTGTAACTACCGTAAACTGGAAAATAGGGATCACAAGTATTATCCCCTAAAGCCGTCACCGCAAGCTGCTGGAGTGTTGGCCAACAGAACCTCAGGCGGTCAGCGGTGGCGAAAGCAATGCTACTCCATTTCCTATCACCGGAACCCCTTAACCGTACTCGCATTCAACAACGAAGTCTGGATTTTACAATTCACCCCCTGCAAGATCATTTCCACGACTCTAATGGTTTTCGATGATGTGGGTTTTTCTGTTATTACCGATCGCATCCCCTGACCGTTCGATACATTCGCTATGACAGAACTGACACGTAATCTATACGGATATATGTTGTAGAAACATAAATATCTCGATCGTTTCGAAAAGTATATCCTCTCGAGATGGAAAATGAAATTTTTTAGGTAATTTTATTGAAATATAAAACAAGGGGAGCGAGTCGCTTTAAAAAAAAGTAGCAAGCATGTAAGAATTTAATATATTTTGTTTAGGTACGTGCAGCGGTATACTAAATGTAATTAAACCTACACAGTTTGTTTACTAATTTTGCTCTCACAACCAGCTCTACTATAGCTATTAACCCTATAGATTTTTTGCCGTTTTCATTACTTCAAAAATTCCTGTTACGTTTCCATTTGGAACGTACAAATGTAGAAACATGCTCGAGTTTTATTTTAATAAGAAGCTTTGTCGGAAATTGGAAAAATAAAGCGTTTGCGCTTAAGGTATTTTATTCAACTCTTTGAGGAATATATTATAAACAATTGCGAATCGGTGGAAAATTAACTACAAGTTATATTGAACAAATCGACTTTTTGAATGTTTGAAACACATTCGTTCTGTTTATCGATTCACGATGTTTGAAGCTATTGCAGTCCGTCCGATGACGGGATCCAGACGTGCCCTTTTGATTTTTCTCCGATCTCGACCCCTAGATCACGAAAATATAGGTCGTTCATTTTGGGTCTGTCATATAAATATAATCAATTTTTTATGGACACGATTCCGGTCGCAATTTTGATCGTAGGAGGTTGAAATTTGGACAGTGTATTGTCTTTACAAAAACGAAGGACGAGTTCGTTAAACGACCAAATCAAACGACCCGTTTCAAAATGGCGACCCGAAAAAAAAATTAAAATAATTCTAATCTCCGTCATCGAATCGATAATGTGAAATACGTTTTGGAATCGATATAAAATTCTCCACCGATTATGTCTCTTTATAATTTTCGATGGAATGCGATGGAATCGAAAAACAGTGATAATTATTTTTTAATTCTTATAAATTTCTCTCGTAAATATTATTTTTCAAAAAATATATTTCTTTCGAGAAAAATTAAAAAAAAGGATTTTTTTGACACGCGACGTGAAAATTCGATACCGAGGCTTGCGCGCGGTCAGATATTCTATCTTTCTACCGCTCATTTTGATAACTTTTGCAGCAAAACGCAAATCCTTTGTTTTAACTAACACGAAATCTCCCGAATAAATACCTATTCGTCAGAAAGTTTGGAAGTGCTGCTGGAAGTTGCGTCATCGCCACTTCCATATATATTTTCGTAAAACTTTTCATTCCTACAATTTTTATTTCTATTCTTTCATAAACTACGTCGTCCAAATCGGTATTATCTCGTGGGAATCCCCTTCAGGCAGCTGTTATTATACTAGGTACCTATCATTTTTGCACGGGAAAGCCTAATTCGCTAATATCTCATAAACAGTTGACATTTCGGCAATTTCCTTGAAAAATTCGGGGGCCATGCGGTAGTAGCACACATAGAACGAAATAAACTTCGGTGAATCCAACAACATTTAGTTTAAATTTAATTATTATAAAAAAAATGCGAAATAACAGCCTCGCGGGCATACTACACAGATAATTATAAATGTAAAATCAAAAATATGCTATACAACAAATTTTTTAAATAGCTACTTTCTTTTTTATAACAGAAATTACCTATTTCTATATTATTATTTACACTACCTTCACAAATGAATAATGTAACGCCTTATTCATATGTATGTATGTACAATAATTCGGATGCCAGCACAGAAAGGAAACATATTCCACGATATAGTGAATTTTGTCCCAATAGTTAATTATTTAAATTAATATTCTACTTTGTTCCACCGTTTCACGTTGTCTCCTCACATTCTCCTACTTTAAAAATATAATACTAACGACTATACATATTTCGAAACCTGAAACGGTAAGATATTTTACGTAACGTTTCTTGCGTTAATCATAAATGATGGAATTAAATTATGGCATCGTTATATCTACTAATAAAGTGAAAATGTTATCAAGGTATCTTAAATAAAAATCTAATAAAGAAACTCGACTAAAATTTTACTTTACAGTGATTGTATTGACATTTTTTTATGTGTGGCCACAACTGTGGCCGTGGGTCGTAACTAATATCGATCTAAAACGAATACAATCGGGGGAAATAAGATATCTAAGAGCTGCCAAACGATGAACAAAATACACGACAACGTAGGAGAACTTGGAATTTATAGTCCAATGCATTACACCTTATGTACTTTAATTTCCTTCCATTTTATTTTCTACTTACGCTTTTCCAACTTTCCTTCGATAATTTTATCCGTCACTACATTCAGTAGTAAAGGATTATAATGATGGATTAACGTCTTGTGGAACTGGATATTCTCACTTATTACATCGAATACAGTTGGATTTATGCAATTAAATTCGCTTATTAGAATCACGTTCGTGCACCGGGTTTTCGAGTCAATTACGCGATGATTCTGTTAACGGAAAAATGTGCACTACTTAAATGTTTTTTTTTTATTTTAATTTTACCGTAATATTCTGTCGAAGAAAATTATCAACCATTTAACAAATAAACTAGATTATTACCAAACAATCATTCAAACGCGTTTCAAGCAGTATAAAGTAGAATACAGTACACCCCAGTGTCTTACATACGTCGATTACCCAAAGGATTTCGATACGATCTAATAATGGGCGGTGATAAAAACCTTACAACAAACCACCGAAAAGTTCACACCAATCAATAGAGAGAAAGAGAAAATGGAATAAGAAAAGCATTTAAAAATACAGTCGATTTTATCCAATTCGGATTTTGACGAATTTCGATAACTACAGAAAATGATTAAAATCGTAAAAAATGACACTTAAAACAATGGACATCTACTTGTTTTAAATTAAGTAAGCATAGTAGTGTCCTGAGCAATAGAAATTAAATTATATTCTTACCTTTATTGTCAGTTACCCTTACTGTTTTTTATATAAAAAAAACAAAAATACGTTTCGTTAAATTCCTTGCTCGCAGGTATATTTTTGCTAACTGATCCTAAAAATTCCTTTTTGTACATACATGTATGTATGTAGGTCAGATTTGATAAGTTGTACTTATGAATGTAACTTTACTGTTGGATTTGTCAAACCTCTTATGACGGTATTTATAATCATTCCATACCTCGAGTATTTCCTTAAATCACAATTTTTTCATAGAAACGCTTATTATTATGAAAATGCAAATATTAAGTAAATACTCAAGATAAGGAACCATCCCTAAACCTTTAAACGTGTCCTTAAACCTTTAACTTCGTCTATTAAACAACCGACAGTTTCTCTTAGTTTTTAAATTTTGACGAACATTTTTAATTAAAAGTAAAATTTTTTTTAATTAAAAACATTTAACAATACAGCTATATTTATGGTACGCTCGATGAAGACCGTAATTAAAAGGAAATCGACATTTATAAATTTTAGGTGTTAAAATGAAATGCTTGTAAATTAAAATGAAGATCCAATCCATAATTAATTGATTTCTAAGTAGACATTAGGCATTATTTATTACCTTTGGTGATTACTTCCTCCCCATTTCTTAGAAAACTCCAGAAATTAGAATATATCCGGGATACTTTAACTCATTAAGAAACATGAAATTCGTTTATCATGACGTTAAATATACAAAAGGGTTCAACTTCTCAGTATCGTAGCAGCTGATTATCAAGTGTGTTCTTGAGTAATTAAGTTTCGAGAGTTAAATTTGCCTACTGGGCTTCAGTAATAGCTTTCGATTAAAATTTTCCCGGAAAAGTTTTTCGTATTTATTAAAGCAACGGAATATCTATTTGAATATGTCATCTCAAATGATTATAATATGTATTTGATTTCGTCGAGGCAAATGTTTAATTATTATTTCGAGCAGCTTTATTTTTTAAAACGATCAAGATATTTACCACGAGATAGCATGTAGGTAAATAAAAATTTCAGTTTTTAAAATCATTATCTGTAGCATTACGATTAAATTATTTACGGGAATTTATGTTTAATTATATTTACATATTGGGTTTTCGACAAAGACTGTCCGTCACGTTACCGTACAATTTATGCAACCCTTTTAATAAAAATGGTATTGTTCAACTTCGGCAGTTCGTAAAATGCATACAGTGGGGTCTATTTCCATATAGAAATTTCCGTATATAATGCGTATATAAGACGGTCACCAACAATGGTATTTATATCAAAACTTAATATTTTAGCTAGTACTATAATGGTACTTTGGCATCAATAGGAAGTACATTCAACTGTGAATCTACCCACATGTAGGTGAGATTAATACAACCGAATTTATAGGAGAAAATCTGAAGAAAATGAATTAGGTAGGTATCAATTTTTTTTTGATAGTTGAAATGCCGCTTATGTGGTGCCATTATATTCAGAAAATTATGCAGATTTCAAAATCATAATAACATACAAGGTGTTTTATTTAAAAATCGAAAATTGATGTCTTTTTCGGCAAAATCGGAAGTGAGAAAAACGCAATTTTTATGTCAAACAGTGACATTTGTTAAGTATATTAGATAATATATAACAAGTTTGAAAATTCTATTTTAATAAATAACAAAATTAGGGGGCGTACCATGATTCTGTTACACACGATATAAATATATCGTTTATAATAATTCTATCCTTTCTCGTAATATTTTTCACGTTTACCTACAGTTAGTATTAACCTAGGTATTTATATATTTACAATATAATTACCTAAATTAATATTTTAATGCAAATTGTTTTCAAATTAGCAAACAGTACTAATAATTTCGGTATTAATAAAAATTTTAATAGATATAATAAAAATCAACAAAATTAGGTATAGATATATAATTTATTGCAAAATAATAATAGATTATTACTCGCGTTAGACTTACGTTCTATATATACAGACACACACATAAAAATAGCTGATCTTGCATAAATTGATGTAGTATGTTAGGCACATAAGCTTTCGAACGAAAAAAAATGTTAAGAATAGCTCACGAACACATCGAAAAATGTAATGCGCGCTCAAGAGCCCGATAAAGTTCGATTTAATCTTTTGTACCTAGATGCAAAGGTGCCTCTAGACACATATATCGCCCTTCAAAGATGGCCAATTTTCTCTTGTTTCCATGTAACAATTTTCCTTCACTTCAACTATTTCTGTTAAAGCTCCGTATACAACTCGAAATTGTCAATTTCCGTGTTTTATATTGAAATACATTACTTGCACCGTTTCGTTTTGGCTGCGTGTTAAAGTACTTTCCTATGTTTTGTCAATCTAGAACTTTACTTTGGCTTCGAGTGTTATCTCCAATCGTTTTCTGGGTTTCCTTTAATTTTGAATCGTACGAGAAGTAATAGAATATTGTTGTAAAAAGCGCATTTTAAGTTTAATTTTATTCTAATTGTGTTTTCATCTTTCGTCATTTTTTTTAAATAAACGATACATACCTACGGCCCGTCCAAAGCTATTTGAGGTTCACGCCATCAATCGTCTACCAAAACCGTAATATGAAATTTCCTAACAGTTCCGTGTAAAAATGATGCGATAATTTAAAAAGTAATTGGTAATACAAGGACCTCTATCCGACCGCTACCGATATCTGCGTAATCTGCATTCTTCGACATATCTGTATGTTGTTATCTTTATCTAACACGTTGATAACATGCTTCGCGTCCGTATGTCTATTTTGCGGCATATGCGTACGAGAAATATATCAGAAATGCGACGCTGCCAAATGTTTTGCTCCCATCCTAAAGCACGTGTTGCGCCTTAGTATGTGCAGGGAATCCACCGCGAAATATGCCAAAAAAGATATTTAAGATAATTTAGTAGCCCATTTTGAGAAGGAACGGCAAGAAGATGGTCAATTACTACCATTAAATGCAGTTCAAAAGGTACGTAGTGCGTCCACAGTTACTACACGCGAGCCACGTGCTACAAGTGTAGTTACCATTGACTCTGTTACCAAATGCAGACTACGAAGTGTTATCATTTTATGAGATGTATTCCGCACGTAAGTTGATGTAATGATTTGTAAAAGTGATGTTATCGTACCTTATTGTGTATAGGGATGAGTGTAACGTTGGACTCGTTATTGCCAAAGTTGAGGGACAAAGCTTTTTACGATGTAGGTCGAAGCAACTTAGCAAAAATCCTACAAAACTGTACCGTATTGTAATAGAAAGGAAACTATAATACCAACTAGGAGCAGATCAAGGTTATCCTTTGTGTGTGTAGAACTGAAAAATATAATAACCAATATAATTTTAGCAAGATATTTGTATTATTAATATAAATACATAACAATAACTTGGCATTTAAGTGGAAGAAAGACTGTAATCGTAGAACATTATTTCAATTGCATCATATCGCTGATACGAGTGAGATTTTTACAAGAATATGAGGCAAATCCAACTAGTGACATTCCATTTCAATATGTGTATATTTAAACGAAACATGGATCATTAAAATGGGTTCAACGATTAAGTCGTGGCAACATAATACTGTAAAGAGGTGGAAAGGATGAAAAGGTAGTTTAAAACATACTGTAGTGATTATTCTGTGTCAGTTATGTTGTATGTATATTATCGTAGTACATGCACGAACAGTAAATGGGTTTGTACCTGAGGCAAAATTACTATTTCATTCCAAAACAACTAGCAATTACCACGGGAAATGAATACTAGTAATTTTCTACAGTGGTTTGAAGAACAGCTATTAAAGCCCTTAGAGGAACCATCTTTGATCGTCGTGGATAATGCGTCTTATCACAACGGATTGCTCGACTTGCAACCTATAACGGTTCTAGTTATGTACATTGTTTTGTGTGTGTAGTTTAAGTTTACAAGCTGTTGTCTATATATATTTTCAAATTGGTTGTGTTTGTAGTATTTGTTGCTTTTCATTTATGACATTGGTTTGATTTTGATATATTTTGGTACTGTACTTGTAATAAAACACATAAAAAATGGAAAAATAACACTTCATTCTGCTATTCCTAATCGTCATTAGTTTAGTTCTGTTTAAAAATAATCTGTATGCATATGTTTGCACTAATACACATGTAAACAAGTTACACAGTTTTAGTATTACATGAATTATTATAAAAGACCATGCATGCATATTCAAAGACGTAATGCTTTATAGTAGTTATACAACGTTCAGTGGTACACGCTTTTTCTTGCTTTTATACTATAAATGTGAGCTTCCTGTGTACATATGTTGGACAAATTGATCCTGGAAATGCATGGTACCACTTCGTCAGAAAAACATGCATATAATAAACGGTTAGTTCTCAAATCAAGTAATTAGTAACAACTAGTTAATTACTACCGAATGAGGTGTCTTAATTTTGTGGTAACATTGATTTACTATACGTTCATGAACTTTCTGTGTTGCAAGATTTCAATTTTTAACAGGTGAAGACCCAGTGGCTTTAACCTCTACATATGTTCGCCCTGAAACAAAATGCATTGCAGTGTATGTCGGTAGGAGAAACAGACATTAGAATTAGTCATAAAAGTGTCAATTATTATCAATAATATTGATATTTACATGTTCTGCTTTATCAAAGGTGACGATTGAGGTTCCACTATAATTGCATGAATATAAGACGACCCCCAGAAAGTAACTCGTCTATCTAAACATCAATTCGATTATTATATAACGTTTTACAATGATTAGGACCTACTTCGTTCTAATGAATTGTATTAATCTTTTTTTTGGCATGTAAGCAACGTGTGCAAGTAACATATCGGGAAATCCACACTATGAACTTAATTAAAATCAAACTACAGTTAACCCAACAACAGCTACAATTTGTAGTAACGCATTGCCTAATAATTTTGTATCGAAACTTTAACATTGTTTACGAATGTGAAAATTCGAGGTTATATCTTTTGTTTACTAAGATAGCGTTGAAATAATCTGACACCACTGTGCCTGACGTCAGCATCTAGTAACTTTTGATTGATGACGTGAACCTCAAATAGCTTTGGACAGAACATATCTATTTAAATTCAAGAACGATATTTACTTTTAGATGAAGCGAATTACCAACGAAAGAATGTGAAGGACAGAGAAACAAATAAAGTTTCAAAAGAACGCAAACAAGGGTGAAGTCCAATCTACTATAAATTAGAGATTTTTAATAAAAACGTTGCGATTTTAGACGTTCCTTAATTTTGTAGAATTTGTGTACTTATAAGAGAACGTTTATTTTATTTCGATTATTAATTTGTATTCTGGTTAATTTCATTTCTCAACACGTTTAAGAAAATATAAACAACTTCGTTTGTGTTCAACCAGTACAGTGTCTGAGTCTATGAGATAAAAGGCAACAGTGTAAACATTTTGAACTCGGTGCATACTTTATATGCAAATAAAAATGAATTACGAAATCGATGACGGACTAAAAGCAAACATATTTTATTCAACTGCACATTATATATTAGGTATAATCGACAGAAAACTGTACACGCGCGATATTGGTGATATCTTACGATTTTCGCGTTCTTAACTTTACCTGCAGTATTATGTAACTTAACTTTATAAGGATAACCATATGTGTTTACTTGAATTAAATACGTTTTAACGGTGCGTAAACGTTAAGTCTCAAAAACATGATTTTATCTATGGAGCGTAACTTTTTAAAATATCTTTAATCATATTTCAGTTGTATTGCTTTAACTCAAAAACGACTAATCTTCCCGAAAAAACATAATATTTAATAAAAGTTATTAAACCTGTAAAAAACAGTGGTGTAAGCATTTTTATTAAAACAAACTTACAAAATATGTATCAATTATTTTGTAAAACATTTTTTAAGTTTAAAAAAATTAACGCATCGCATATCTAGATAATGTATATCTACTTAATTTTTTCAACTTTAATAACTTGTAGGTATTTTGAAAACGACATTAGTAGTTTTTAGGACTCATCATTAGATATACAGTCGAATCTCCCTAAGTCAGCATCTCCTTAACTTAAATTCCTCCGTAACTTAAATTATTTCATTGTCAAAAGCATTTAGAACAAGATTTAAATTAAAATACCATCCTCGAAGTCAAAATGTTAAGTCGAACATTTTTATTTGGCATTTTTGGATGTTGTTTGCATATGTATTTTGATTTTTATCGTATATATTATTTTGTCAGTACATATTTCTCAATGAATAAATATTTAGTCGATCGTTATTGAGTTTTTTCTATTACATTTCTGTAACTTGATCAATTAGTTTTTACAATATCGAACATAACACTTAATTAAAATTTAATAAGGGTAGGTATTAATATCTACCCAAGCAGCACATAACATCACCGATATTGATCCATACAATTTAATAGATTATTACATATTAAATAGTGTAGACCAATATTGGTTATACGTTTTGTGCTGCTTGGGTATAAAGATGAATTACATCGTCTAAAGGCAAAAACAAAAAAACAATTATATCTGAAAAAATTCTAAAATTAAATTATGATACGTATATTTGAATGGGGATAATTCAAATTATTCAAATCAGACACAATAAATTTCGCTCCCATCTTTGCTCAATTAAGTAATAACTGGATAGTGTTCCGAATTCGGTTTCGCTACCAAATTTAACGTTGGCGCCTAAATAAAGAGTGCTATTAAGCACAAAAACATTCACCTCTCAAAATTTACGATTTTTTTATTGCGGCATACGGCGCACAAAACACTCTACATAAATATACAATTAAGAAAATTATTTTCCCAATTTCGTACAAACACACGAATTTACCGTAGCGAAACTGCGGCGTTTGTTAGGTCGTAACACCATTAATTTTAATTCCGATCGTAAATTTAATTTCTTTTGTTTTTGATTCTTCCGGTACAAGTGCATAATATACGTTCCACCATATCATTGGCCGCCCATTCGAAATACTTAACGATATAAATTAATAATAGACAGTCAATCGATCAGGAAATTTGCAGGGCACAGTAATGAGTCAGATATACAAATTATACACAACGAGAGCGATTAACGAACGTTTTTAACGTTTTAATTAATTTTAATTGTTCCTAATTTGATCTGGGAACTTTTTAAAGTAACGATTTAAATTATCTAATTTTGGTAAATTATAATATAATTTATTAAATTGAATAATAAATAGGTTTATTGTCTAAATATTAGCAACTATCGTCAAAGTATCTAAACAACAACATTTTGAAATAAGAATATTTGACAAAGGTACAATCGCATGTAATGAAAATGTCCCAGTCTTCTATCTCATTTTACAAAAATATGTCCTACATATTTAATGCATCACAGTTTGACATTTTAAATATCTAGCGGGATTTTATTAAAATACGTAAAGTACGGAAATTCAAAAAGTAAATATTAACGTAGAGGTTAAAAAATTACATCGGTATACCTACAAATATATAGGATATTGCATTTAATAAAATAAATTTTCGAGTTACAGAGCAAAAATGGGCCACCCTGTATCGCTGAAAATAATTCGCTTTTTAAAATATTGCTTTTAGGAAGTAGATCTTTTTAAACCAATGAATTTTTGTCAGAAAGTGTTTTCTTGATCGCCAACAACCGGGGCGCTAGGAAAGACCGACACACTGTTGCAGGACCCCGTATACGTATAAAGATTTTATTAACATAGTATATAGATACCTGCCTATATTTAAATATTATTTATAAATTTTTTGCTATTAAATAATTTTTCTTTTAACTTGTAAAAACGAAAATAGTATTTTAAGCAAATACTGAAACAATTCATTTACTTATCAGAAATTTTATATCCACCCATTTTACTTTTAATACACTTGACAGTGCCTACTTATAACAAATTTCAAGCCACTGAATAGTACCTACTTATGGTAAAACGATATAACGAAACTCTTAAAATACAAAATTGAATAGTAGGTATTTAAAATAATTTTGGTGTTTATTATTTACCAGAGAAACGTTATTTAGAATTCAAGAGCTTCTTTTCATCAACACACTTAAAACTCTAGCTTCGAATTTAATTTAAGCATTACCTAGGCGACATAAGCACTGAACTAATTAATTAACGTCACAATTTCAAATAACTGTTTAATAAATTAATTATAATATATCGTGGTAATATCTACGTAATATTAGAAGCGTCCGTAGACGCTGAATATAATATTATTGCATAATAATGACGATTTCAAGTGAATTCTCACGTATTTTTCACTTAAAAATTGTTGTTTATAATATTAAACTGTATTTTTTAACGAATTCTTTTATTTTAGCATTCTTCGATTGTTACACGGATTAGTTGTCACAAATCTAATTATTTAATACATATAGCGATCTGACGATTGTAATTTGAATTCATAATACCTAGAGCAAGAACTACTTCCATAGTTTAGTAATTTTACAGGCGTTTGTATGTTTCTTTTTAAACTAGTGAGTAATGTTTAGTCACTTCACGTTTATATATTATGAATTTCAACTTTAACTATGGGGGGTCTATTCTGTAACAAAACAGTTATTTTTAAAGACCGGTTAAAAAAACTAACAACCAATTACAATCGAGATTTTTATACGTTTCCATGGTGATAACATGTAAATAGGGCGTCGAAATTAACAGAATTTTTACAAAACAAACCCCTAATGCTATTAATTTTAAACATATTTTATGACGAAACAAGGAAATCGGTTATTGTTTTACTGTATTAAACGTTAAACGTGAGATTATTTTAGGATCGTAGGATCGTTTTTATTCAAAATGACGATGTGGAGCTGGTTGTCATAAATACGTCGGGGTTGGTTGTGATAATCAACCTCGGTGGTATTTTCCTCTATAGTTAGTATTCCTTTTCGTGTAAAAAAATATTTCCTACAAATGCGTAGTTTTGTAATAGGTATAATAAATACATATTGTTTGATGTCATTATTTTTTGTTTCTCCAACCAATACAAGGTCTGAGGTATCTGACGTACTGCTTGTCATAAGTGCAAAAAAAATTAATTACAAAGTATTCTTTACTGCAATGTCATAATTATGTTACTGTGCCAGAATGTTGATAATACTATTAACAGGGTTTACAACGACACACCCCATTAAAAAAGTAAATATTTCTCAAACTTAAAGTAAATAAAAGCCAAAAAAAAAGTAAATAAAGTAAATCACTGGAATCACCGAATATACCAAACAAAGAAATGAAAAACTACACGTTTTTAAATCGATTTAAATTTTTTGCGAAATCTCGAAAAAATCCCTTAGCATAGTTCCAGTTTTTTTTTTAACAAAATTTTGACCGCAACGTTCACAACAAGTCGGAAACGATTAGAAAACTCGTATTTCCAGAATAACTACGCAAGGAATGACGAACTGCGGGCGTTTAAATAGATTATAAATTTTGCATAATCTCGATAAAATGACACTACCTGATACGGATAGAACAGGTCCGGAATTACTTGAAAAGTAATTTTTCAAATATAACTAACAAAAAAATGACAAACTACACGTTTTTATAATTTAATATGTGAAATACTAAGTGATTATAACAAGATACAACAGCAGTTAAACGCATTCATACATCTGATAATGGCCGCGTATCACTAAAAAATCAAACACGCATTACAACTTCACCAGGAACCAAATCATCTAGAAAAGGACCTCCTGTACACAGTCTACTCTTTTCTCAGGTTCGTGAATAAATTTAAAAAAAGTAAATAAAAGTAAATCACTGGAAGCACAGTTATCGCGCAATATAGTATAGTACAATCACTCATGAATATTGTGCAATCTTCAATCTCACCCACAAACGTTCAATATTATTCTGCAATTTTAAATAATGTAAAATAATATCCAGGGGACCGCGTAATACACATTTTTACCTAGAGATACTAACGTAAGGGTTATGCATCATCCTATCTGTCTTGTTTGGACGTATCTACGTTATTAATGAATATTAAAATGGGCATGGAAGCGTTGCCATGGTGTTACGAAAGTGCTCTCAAGACACACTTTTAGTCGATTATGCATTTTCTGCAAGAACTACACTATACGCGAACAGATAATGGGTTCACCCCCATATAACGCGACAATTGCGATAAATTATTAACAAAGTTTCATAAAACTCAATTTATATTCGAATGATTAATGTTCTTACCTTGTTCGTCTTCACTAACGCAGAGAGGACCTACCCATTGGCCACCGATGCACTTAATTTTGCAGAGTCGGCGTTCGCCCAAGGGTCCGATAGCTCCGGAAAATTTTACTTCCCTTACCAGTCTATATTCATTGCGTATTCTGTTATCTCCTTCTTCGGTCTCTGTGCCGTTTAGAGCCAACGAAGGCGGCGGACAGCTTTCCATCGTGAAATCTGCAACAAGAACTGCTATAAGTGAAATTGTTTTACTAATCGTTTTATATAAAAACGGGCGCTAAATTTTCATTAAATTTTCCGCACTTTCACGAAAATTTCTCGATAATTCGAGTTCCGGTTTAAACGTATATAATACCCATGCATATTTATAATCCGTCGTTGTCGGCGCTTTTTTTGATACCTCTAACTAGACAAAGCGATATAGGTATTAGGCAAGAAAAATTTATGCTAAATTTCGGGCGACGCCGAACTTATGTAGGAAACAAAACCTTAATTTATTGTAGCTTGAAAGTTTACGCGACGTAGAAACTTTTAATACTCGTTAACGGAATTTTTCAACGTCTCGTTTTCGACTGTTTCCGGTTTGGAAAATTAATTTCCTTCGTAAATTGCTCATTGGGATCAACGATCTTCTTGTTTTGTCGCTCTTATTTAATTTTTTACGCGTTTGAAAAGTGTAAAGCGTTTCGACGTTCCCGAAACCGAAAGAAAAACTAGAACGTATTTGTTTGCTTTTTAAAAACCACGAGAAACTTTTACGTTCACGTTTCCAATATAAATTCGCTTCGGCCCCCGCACTAAAGCTGCTACGAAACCCTAATATATTCGCAGCGGCAAAACACGAGGTACTTAATTTAAGCGTAAGATACGATTTTCTGCTCTCGTAGATTTGGTGCATGCCACAATCAAAGTAGGGTGACAAAAACTAACAGTAACATGATCGGCCTTCATTATTAAGGTTTCGACGTCGATAAAAAAATGTTTACTAGTATTATGTTTTGCCTATATTAGGTAAACTATTATAAATGATTAGAAAACGTTTGTATTTTTTGATTTTGATTTTCAACCCCTAATATTCCATACGATTCTACATGAACACTACATTTTAAACGATCCTTAAAATCGTTAGTTTAGTTACAAAATCGATCCTTGTCGGATACATTTTTATAAGCCGATTATTATGTGAATCAAATTAGCCGAATCAATTATGTACTTAAATATTAATCACCGGTTAAACGGCTCCGATTACTCGTGTGTGTGAAATGGCTCAAAAGGAGTCTACTGTATAATGTTAATTCGCTTATTGCTAGTTGTTTGCCTTATCGTTGGGGCAGATTTTTCAATCGCCAGTTAACTCTGACCATCGTTCAAAAACTATAGAAATGATTATTCGAAACAATTGTTTCTATGGAGATTGACTCATGGCGATTGAAAATCCGGTTCTTAGAGTCGATTACATCACCTCTGGAAAACTTATCCCCCGATTATTTCGTTATCATACAAGTAACCGGAAAATAAAGTTATTTGGGTGCAATCGGCTCTGAATAAATTAGTTATTATTTTATAAAGTTAGGGGTGTATGTATCTCAAAATATAGCTTCTAACTTTAACGCACCAACAAAATAAATATGCGCTGACAACAGTAAAAAAAAAACTATGTATCTAGGGCTGTATCGCTGCAATTTCAAAACAAGATAAAAAGATGATATTTAAGCGTAAATACCGTATTTGAAAGTATAGTTTATTAATTTTGAAACAAGGTTTACTGAAGCTTTTATGTTGATATACAGGGTGATTCAAAAATAATGCGAAAAACTTCAAGGCACGATTTCCTATCGAAAATTAAGGGAACGCCTTTTATATAAAGTTTTTTCCTAAAACATCTCCTTCCGAAGTTACACCTCTCGAGGGGGTTGACTATAAGGTAAAACTAAGTTTTCATTCTATTTCTCAAACTTGAATAAATGTAGAATAACAACATTAGTGGATAATTTTTACTTATCACGAGAAGGTGAAAATTTCAACCCCTGCTTGTGTTTTTTAAGATCTTTTCGGAGAGTTAATATTTTACAATTTAGAAAATCCTTTTTGGAAGCTTGCTTTATTTAGAACCTTTTTCGACTATTTTATTTTTCCTGTAAAACCTACAGTTTTTGAGTAAAAAAATGAAATAAAAGTGATAGTACACTACATTAAAAAGAACATTTCAATATTCTGCGATATTTTATTGGTAAAATAACGGTTGTTCATTGTCAGAACTTGTCAACAACTTTATCCAACGTTTGTCTTTCGTTAATCAAAAGCATTTTACTCTTCCTCTTTGAAGGGTGTAACTACGAAAGGAGACGTTTTAGGAAAAATACCTTATATAAAAGGCCCCTCTTAATTTTCGATAAGGAATCGTCCCTTGAAGTTTTTCGCATTATTTGTGAATCACCCTGTATAGTGAGAATATTTTATAAGTACACAAATAAAAAATAATTTACAATCTATTTTAACGATTGTAAAACTTGATTGTTTGATTTCTTTGAAAAATGTTTCGAACAAAGTCTTCAAATTCCTTTCATTTTTATTTCTTTGTGTGCTTATATATTTCACAAAATTTTATTTGTATAGTAGTAGCTTAGCGATAGTCGTTTTTATTGGTAATATACAGACAATTTAGTAAGTAAAAAAAATGCCGTTTCGAGTCAACGTTATTTTCGACGAATTATATTCAGCTCCTAGGTTATTTGGCGAATAAAACAAATAACTAATAAATATATGGTAGGTACCTACTTGTCAAAGAAGCAAATTTCAAAACCACCTGCTTTCAAGATTCGCTTTGAAGAAATACTCGTCAAGAACAACGAAAACCTAAATTTACATTTTATGTCGAATAGTTCATCAAGTTTTATATTATAGGAATATCTAATTAAAATTAATTGCTCAAACTTTTATTGTGACACCGAATAAAGCTGCGACACAGCCAGCAATTGACACCATTTTACTAATTACGAAAAGATTTGTTAAAAAGCTCGGAAAAAAGAAATTTCGTTTAAACTTTTGATTAACACTTTTAAGACTTTCGGTGTTGATTAAACATATTGAACTAATGCAACGCCAAAAAAAAAAACGTTAAAATGAAAGGTTCTTTTAATGAATGTTGTAGATAATGAGATTGCTCGAAAGGATTCTTTATAGGTTTAATTTAAGATATCTTTCTTCGGGGCTATAATCGATATCTTAACGAAAGCTTAACGTTGCGTTGTTTAAAAGTATTTTTGTTATACTCGAAACTTAATTATTAATTTCGATATTGGAAGCGCTCTATTGTTAAAATTCCAGGCGTTCTATTCTTGGCCTTTAATAATTAGGCACGTACTTATTTAGTAGATATTTGATTTCTAAAATTTTATTCGAATCAGGAATTTTATGGTCTAAGGTGTCGAAGAAATTACTCGTTTGGTTTTCCGAATCGCTATCAAAACTTCGTCGATAAATTAATCATACGAAATTGCAATTTGTAGATTAAATTCTGCATATTTTATGAATCTCAGAAACTATATTACAGTAATCTATTAGTGTGGTCGAGTTAGTAAACCCACAGAAGCAGTTCTAATTTGCATCAAACTTCATTTCCTAACCATATGAAACTGTAACTAGTTATCAAGTTAATCACTTCTAATTCCGTCAACATGCAAATAAGTAAAACGGGCGCTTTAATATACATTATAGTAGTACTACGTATTGCCTTAACGTTGTATTGGAAAATTACATTTTCTAAACGCTTAGCGACTTCAGTTTAAAGTACTCGAAAGAAAAATTGATAACTAGCTACCGGCTACGTTGGTTCATTAATTTTCGATCAAATGCAGGTTGTCGCTACTTTCTTTTTCGAATAAACCGAAAACTTACGGGGTTAATATTATTAATCGAAGCACCTTAACAAACGAACGGTTTTCATTTATCGATTGAATGAAAGATGTCGATGTTTCTAACTCGTTGATTGCGAGCGAGATAGAATGACGTATTTATATATTCTTAAAATTAGCGCCTATTTATATCTTAATTTATCCAGTTTACAGGCAACGAAAGGACGAATCATCAATTACCGAACGTCTATCCGTTTAAGTAATAAATTGAAGGTCTGCTCCCATCTGGCATCGATAACTTACGGAGATCGTTTTAACTTACTGCCCTAATTCAGTTTGCTTATTTATTTCTAGCTTAGATTGAAACCATGACCCTTCTCAATCTGTTGGGGATCGAATCGATTTAATGAATACTTCGGCTTTGTAAAAAATGCGCCAGTTTTTCTCGTGGAAAAATAGAAAAGGCGTTAAAGCCTGAAGTTTTTTCATTTAAATTAATGGCATTTTTGCATTTCAAACTAATTTGTTAATCAACCTACTTTTCCTGTACAAATTTGTTACAACAAAATTATACGCGAGATTTCGTCGTGTAATTAAATGCAAAGTACGAATTTATCAGGCTTAATGTAACAATTAAATTGGGGGAAAACGTAACCTAATTTTTCTTTTAAGTTATGCTTTACCTATGCGCCTACGAGCGGTAAATCTTCCTGTTAAGTGTATTTTGATGTTCCGTACATGTTAAGATCGTTCCGGAAAACCTATTTGAAATTTAAAACACATGTTGATGTGATGGTTTGTGCTCGTTTTCACACACAAATGACCTTTTAGAGTTTATTTACAGTTTTCGTGTCTCTTCCAGAGTGTATTTTGCGATTTTATATAATGCAATTTTATCGGTCGTGACTAGAATATAATGCATCTAAAAATACTTCCCTAGAGTACGACAAGAACTGATATTTCAGTTATAAACGTCCGATAAAAGAACTCGAGATAGTAAAAAATAGCGATCACTGTCTAATTTTATAACATTTAGTGTACCGGGAATTTTGAATAAAAGCTTTTTCGTCAAAAATGTAAGACATGCATTGAATTGACGAAATCGAAAAGGACGCGTAATTGAACTGAAAATAAATCAAAAATTGTACCCGAATATACGGATACGTTTTATCGCGTATAAGTTAAAATTTTTTAAGAATACATTTGTAGGTATAATTCAACTGCACGGTATCGATGTTATATAATCTTAATTGACGTTCGTCAGCTTCTGTTAAATTCGTCACATCTATAGATATACCTAACGTAGTATTTTAGGAATTCGTTTGACACTGTATAATGGATATTTTTTTTATCAATTCGAACTCATATTTTTTGTGTAAATATTTTCTTTTGAGACCAGTTGTTTGTTTTGTCTTTGTTAGTTTAAAGCTTTGGTTTGATGTCGGTAGGTAGTATACTCTATTTGAAGTTTACACTTGTAAGATTTTTATCTGTGGATATTAATATTGGAGCTTTACGGTGCGATCCGATGTCAATTCGTTATAATAAAAGCATTGCTGTAGAAATCTGCATTAAGGTCGATTTCCACCTAAGCAGCGAAATACTGCGACGCGCTGCATATGTGGAAATCGACCTTTATTGTTATATCGTTATATTGTTATAACTTTTACGAACAATAAAAAAATACAAATAACAATTAATACAAAATAATATTTAAAACGCTTATAAATATATAATACTGTAAAATATATAATATATATAATACTATAAATACTAATACCCAATATATAAAACTGATCTAGGTATAAATTTAAATTTCCTGGTTACTAAAGTATTAAGATCTTTATAATAATTATGTGTGAAAAATTCAATTTAGCACAACAAAGCTTTAAAACCAACCGCAGCTCTCTGTAATATAATATTTTTTTAGATGACTCGTTAAAAAGCGTATATTTTATCCACCTATACCGAGTATTTTAGGTGCAAAGGTGCGTTCTGAATTTAATTAGAAAAGACCGTTAACGGTTTCGGTATAATCCTTTTATTAACCTAAACGACTAAATTTTCTATTTTCGCCCCAAATGTTATTATGGCAAAAATATTTTACAAACATTTATCAAGGTGGCAAATCAGTTAGTGTTGTTGTGCTTATCAAAATTTCATGAACGAAATCAATAATTTGATTGACATTTTAGCTAATGCCATTTTGAGAATTTCAAATAATTTTTTTAAATACTTTTGTCCAGCTAAATTTGAATTTTGGACCACTGCGCGTTTGTTGCCTTAACCAGTTGGTTAATTACTCAGTACACTGATTGATCTATAATTTATTGGAATCACTTTGATAATAAATGATTGGGTTAGTTCAATCTTAAACTAATAGCAATGGTTAAAATGAACTTTCCTTTATAAAATTGGGTGTTAGAATGCTCTCCTAGATTTTTGTAATGATCGCATATACGCAAAACCGTGAATAATAAATACGTGAATAATGAGGGATTACTGTATACTTATCTATACAATCTTAGCAGGTAACAAATTCTGAACCATTAGAATTCTCGCTTAAATTTATAAAAAAGAAATAGTTATTATAGAAATCCTACAAAGTTTTCCTGAAACACTTTTCTAATAAAAAAAGATTTCCTAAAAATTACAATATGTTTTCCGTTTTCCACGCTACATTCTATTGAATTCAAATCTTTTACTATTTATAGGTATGTTTAAGTAAAATAAATGTTTAACGTAGAACTGATTCTATATATTTACTTACTTAATTTAAATTGTTGAATGACATCAAATATTATCATGTACGTTATGTAAAGTTACGCTGGAAACTATCAGTACATTTTACTCTTGACGACACTTTAATCTTAATAATTAATCGGAACTAAAACTTCCTCTCATAGGTCAAACATAGACGTCCTGAATAAATAGATGTATTGACAAATCATAATCTGTGTCCATTACTTGTTTGTTCGCAACGCAACGACCAAATAATCCCATTATGCAGTCCTTGTTAGCGAATAAATAAGGAATAGAAATGTTTTAAACATTTGTAAATTTTTATAAAGCTTGTATAAAAATGTTATAAACATTTAAAAAAGACAACAACAAAATTTACAGCTTTATATACTACGTTAAGAGATCCGATCGCACGCAAGCCCCCGGTATAGAAAGTTCTATGTAATACGTCTCAAAACTCCTTTTTCCCTTTTCTCTCGAAACAAAGCCGTTGTTTGAAAAATTACATTAACCACAGAATTAATTTCAAGAGTAGTTATTTTTAAAAGAATTAAAACAATTTTTATCGCTTTCTCCCGATTATCTCGAAAACGGGGTATTCTGTCGAAAATTATCAAGATCGTTTAATAGAGAATTAAGTCACTTGAATTCGTCTCGTGACTCAAACTATCACACTTGCGGGAAATATCCGCTTTTCAGCACTAGTTATACAATATACTATTCAACTATTAATTAATCGTGTAAATTGAACTTTTTCAATTATTACCTACCGTTTCAAAAAATTATTTCGCTCTTCTCAAAAATTCGGATGTAAATCAATTCACGGAGAGTAAATATGTTAAAGCTACTAGGAACATGCAATTCGTATGCATATTTTGCTTTTCATTATAATTTAATAAAAAAAGCTCGAACTTTTTGCGCGATAAATACTAATAAAGTCCACCCCTATTATAATATGTACGCAATACACCTACTGCACAGTGGTAACGGTAGAAATAAATGAAATTATCGCTTTTGCATTTCATGCATTATCTTTACAACCGGGAACGAACGGAAATAACAACCGCACTAGAGCACTTCCCTTATTAAAACCAAAATAAAAGCAACATTCATCATCATTACAACAATGCTACGATGTATGTGACAGAAGCGAGTTCTATTGAAAATAAAAACAAATGTCGAGCCCTTATTAATGAACCCCATCGCAAAATACCGTTTGTTATCTGTCATATTATATTATTCCAGATATTGTCGTATAAATGAATATTGCAAATTGGTATGGCGGTGCAGATCATGTTCTTTGACGCGAAAAAATAATTGCTCTTACGCATCTAAACTCGAATTGCTCCGAGAAAGTTTGTTATAAATACCACAATTACTTTTAACGATGTAATATTTCACTCGAACGAATTTATGTTGTCGTCAGTGTTGACGTCAGCGCGAGAAACTTTTTTGATTTAATTTTAATTAGTTTGATCACCGTAATTGATTCTTAATTTCTTTAAAATTCTGAAAAGTTTCCGAAGTCGCACGGCGAAGTTTTTATTATAACGGAAAATTAGTTGTAATAAAAACTGGTGAAAACGCAAAAAGTTTTAAAACAAAAATCACTTAAAAAATGCGATTTAAAACTTAGTATCGATACGTATTATATGGCGATAACAAGTAGTGCCGTAATAATATGTCTGTCTTTTCCGAAAGCCGAGTATTAATCGTACCAGGAAATAATTAACTGGAACATAAGTTATTTAACACGAAAAAAAAATGTTTGATTGGGTAACGTTTGGGAATTTCAGAAATTCCAATTTTGATAAAAAAATCCGTAGGGTTGATTAATTCGAAACCTTTTTAATGTATTGCTCGCTTCAGAATGATGTAGAATTTATTTTTTCATCCAGAAACGTCTCTGCATTTTTCGATAGAATGCGTCATTTCAAAAAAAAGCAGTAGTCCAACCATATTAAATTTTGTATTAATGAACCTCGGTTTTTCGGATAGGCAAAGTAACAGTTGTAATTTGACTCGTTTTTTTTTATAATATTAACCCATGCATATCAAGGACGCAAGAATCAACATTGATGCATCGGACTATACCTTAGAGGTAATTAGCGAAACTCAAAATTAAAAAAAAAATGCTTTAAAAGTACTTACGAGCCTGATCCACAAAGTGGATTTTACAAGTGTACTTACAAGTCTACATGTACAGTGAACTTCATATGTTTTGATCCGCGAGATGTGATCGCGGACAAACGAGCGACGAGAGAGGATCAAGAGGCACGAAGGGTAGCAGTTGTTTTTGAATTGTAAAAAGGGGCACGTCAGATAATAAATAAAAACGGACAATAATCTTTTTTTTAGCCTTTTACGATAAAAACCGATCAAACTTGACTGAACCTATCTGATTAAAAAATTTAATTCTATCATAAGTTTTTGTATAAATATTTATAGTAGGTATTACGTAAGTTGTCAAACAAATGGAGTTTTATCTATTAAATATTACTTGTAAGCAAGAATTATTTAAATTATCTATAACGCTTAAAATCACCTACACCAGAATCACTGCTAAACGTTATAAATCATTTTTGGAAGACGACCAAAAAGATTGAGAGCTAGAAGTACCACCTATAATACATAACTTATATCCTTACGCGTTCGTATAAAGGCTTTAAAATAATATTTTAATCGTCCCATCAAATTACCTTTTAAAATACCGCACCTAGTTAATTTTTTAATTACTTATTACGCTAATGAAATTTATCCTGTTCTTCCAAAATTGTAATATATATACAATGCCTACAATGTATTAAATAATACGGAGAAATTTCTTAAATGTGTAAAGCAGCAAACAGTTACTTACGTTACAAAATATTGCCACTTTTTATCTTAATTTAACGTTTAGGTACAAGGAATATGTAAATGAGAAATTATTTATTACTAAATTAAACTGTTCCTTAAAATTTACTCGCGAATAGCTTATACGAAAACGTTGGTTAATTTTAATTTATAGTCATTTCGAGTTTGTTATTTTGCATGACTCACGTTTGCCGCAACGAATTTTTGCCAATCCACATTTTCCATTCATTTCTCGTAATGGTACATAGTAACGCAATTTGCGACTTGAATTTAATTTAATATTTTCTAAATAAGATTTTCGGAAAATCTGTAGCAACAAATTTCGGCGAAGTAATAAGTCGTTTGGTTGCATAACGATATGTCATCAAAAGGATATATTCCTTACGAGTTCATTTCGATCTTTAATTAATGAATCGTATATTTATCATAAAAGCCTTATTGTTCGGGCATTTACGTTCTACTTACTTATTTCACTTTCGATATAAAAACAGCAATAAAGTTTTAGAGAATTAATTGCTCATAAATAATTTATTTGACCGTTTAAAAGTTCAGGGTTACTACAAAATAATCGTCGGGTTTTAAAAAGCTAGTAGTATATTTAATTAAATCTACAACAATGCCCACCAACCTGTAAAAAATACATTTATAGTAGCTGGAATTCATTAGATCACGTGGATATCGGATATTTATTAAAAACTTGTTATACTTATCTGATTGGTTATTCAAACAATGTTATTTTTAAAACTCTCCATTTAGATATCGTAATCATGAAATAAATATCATTGAGTTATTCTCTAAAGAATCTGTAATCGAAAGTTTTTTGGAAGACCATTCCTCGTAATAAGCTTAAAATAAGATGTATATACAAAGGTGGAGGTTGTTACGATGTTGATGGTTAATCTAGTGATCAAGTTGCGTAGAGTTTCCAAAATAAATGCGAACGAAAAATATAAAATAAAAAAAATAATTAAAATGTAAAAAATCGCACACGGTATTAGTATTCTATTTTAAGTTTAAATAATAGTGATCTTGAACATTTTATACACATAGGGTGATTTAAAAAGTGCATATAACCTTAGGGGTTTGATCATGCAATTTTACATAAAATATACTACTAATAAAGTACACATTCTGAAGGTTACTGAAATAAATCAAAAACAACGATAAGCAACAAACAGAAAAGGGAATCAGGATTGATCTGAAGTACTGATTAGTTAATCTGATCGAGTTAAATCCGGTCAAACTACACTGAGCGAGTCGAATCCAACCGATTATTTCGAATCGAATCCAGTCGGATTAAATTAATCGAATAAAAATAACTTAAAACTTAAACCTAAACTAAACTAAATTGACTAATTAAATAAATTAAAATATAAAAACTCATCAGCGGATTAACTCGATCGTTGTTAAATCCGATTTAATCAAATTTAACCCAGTCGAATCTGATTCGATGAATCCAATCGAGTTAAATCCAGTGCAGTTACTTCGACCGATTAAATCCCGCGATAGTAAATTCCGATCGAGTTAAATCGACCGATTTCACAATCCGATCGGGTTAAATCCTACCGAACGAAGTTGAATCCGATCGAAATGGACGTCTTTAAAACGACGTAATAGATTGATATTTGATTTTTGATATTTTTGACCATCACCTCAATGTACTACACCTCTTATTTTCCTAAATTTTTCGAAAACAAATAGTTTGGACAGTTTGTACAGTAACATCTAGCGCTGGGCATTTTGAATTTTGAGCAGAAACGTCTCAAAGAAAATCCGACCGGGGTGTTTTCTGTACTAATTGTAAGTGAGTAGTAGATGCGTTAACTAAGTATTTCAAACTATAATCTTACCAAAAGTAAGTACTGTTTTCACCACCCGAATAATTGTTACCCTTATCGGCCGTACTAGGTAAGTATTAAATTTATAGATTCTTATTCGCGTTTTCAATTCAACGCTACTATGTCGCTACAATCGAGTGCACACACGACACAACGAAACAAATTATGATCGGTTATATTTAAAATTCGACTTTGTATTTGTACTTTGTCTCATTTGTCGTAAATACTTTTCGTAGATTTGTTCGTTGCGCCGTGCATTGCACGCCCGACGCTGGTGACTCGCGACATTAATTTTGCACCCGACTGCACATACATACTTAAATGTTATTCAATTTTATGGATTATTTGTAATTCCATTATAAATCTTTTGTTTAACATAGGTAAATTAAATCTAATATATTTGAAAATATGTAGGTACACTCGACTTTTTTTAACACGATAATTTTTCACGGTTTTGAAATAACACAGTCCCGAAAAAAACGGCTCTCTTTTTTTTACACGGTTCATTTCCTCTAACACGATTTCAAAATAATTTTCTTCGCACCCGTTCGCTTCTCCTACTAATTTATTATATTTATTATGCAGTAGTATTTGCTTTAACTCGAACGAATACCATTAAATGATTTTTAGTTGGGTATTTCTAGTATTTTTAATTTAATTTTTTTATTCTTTCTTTTTGCTTGATGTGTGCGTTACTAATTTTAGTTTAGTTTTTTTTTTGAAAATAGGTACGTATTAAGCAGATTTTCTTTAAATAATTGGGCTCCACACTACACTAAATACACGTTAAATATATTTAGGTACATATATCGTAAACAATTTTCAGTCAATCTGTCAAAAGAATCGATGCGATTCAGAAGTCGATCATATTGTTATAAAGCTAAGGCGAACAAGGCCGGTAAACACACTGATAAGAACACGTTAGTTTTCCGTTCCCTACAGTAAGCTGTAAACAATAATCAGTTCGTATTAGGCGACGTTTATAGCGTTCGCCCGTCTTGAGTTTGAATCGTGTCTACGAGCATGCTTGAAGAAAACACGAAAACTTTAAGCGAAAAATTACCTTTGAAAAACAAGTTTATCTTAGCCTGCATTTATTATATTGGCATCGAAACTGGTTTTTACAGTTCCTAGTACAGAGAAATTTAACTCCTATTACGGAGATTATCGGTTTCAGATAAGAGAAATTCTGGAATAGCGATATGCGCTAATACAAATTACCCTCAATTTACATAAATAATTACGCGAATTAAACGAGATTATCGGTTCTTCACATAACACGGTGTATTATCGGAGGGTATATATCAATTAAATATTCTAGTAGATTTACTCGAATAACCTAAGGATTTGCTTAGAGATTTCATAGCAATTTACCCTTCAAAAGTGACTTCGAGTAGTTTAAAGTAGGAGACGTAGAGAAATTGTCCATAGCGATATTACAATTTCTAGGGATTTTGACAGTAATAAAAGAAATTCTTCTAAAACGTCTTTTTGTAATAAAGTTTTGCTTTTACTATGGCGGAAGCTCTAGTTAAAGAAGGTAATCGACTTTTTAAGCACCGATAAAATAATGAAGACACTTTCCACGTAAATCTTTTTTAGTAGGCTATTAGTTTACATGGCGCCCGTCATTATCTTTGAATCCTTTTGCGTTTTTTTCTTCGACTAATGCGCCATCATTCGCTGGCCATATTTCCAGATTTATGTAGTATTCGCGTAATTGAATAAATCAAGTGGATGCCCACAAAGACTTATTTAACGATAGCGTCTTTTAAATTTTCTCGGTTTTTTTTTATCAGAATTAGCATCTTTAGTTAGCCCGAGATAATAATTCAACTTAATTTAATTTAATTTTGAAGGCAACAAAAGGTACAATGAAGACCTCACTTGAGATTAATGTCTCCCATGACGATAGAACGCTGTTTTCAGCTGAAATAAGACTCGCTTTTAAATAGAAGGAACGACATTTGAATATAGAACGGAAAATGCCGAATTAAAACTTTCCTGTCCCATACAAATGCTCTATGAATCAACATTTAGAGTTCAGAAAGTTCGGGTTAAAATAGCGGCAATTTTACAGAGAATATCGCAAATCGAATCGACGAATTTCTGTTTTTAGTAATTTATAAGTACAGTCAAGTATATACGTTGTGTCCAATTGCCTGGCTAGACATGCAACACATTTACCAGCAGCCTGACGGTGCAAGTTTGAAGGCCGCTGGTCTAATGACCTTGTCCCGTAAGGTACACTTATCGAGCAGAACTGTTTTAAGCAAAAAAGTTTGAAAAAAAAAGTTGTGTATAACGTACAGTTAAATAAATAAGTTGACGTGTAGAACTAGTATAATTCTTGCTTATCAAAGTGTGAGATGGAGATTCATTGAAATATAATCGGTGTTTATTAAACATGCAAGGGATGCGTATTTAAAAATATAAACCATTATAATTTATTCACCATAAGTTTAATATAACGTCATACACATTTTATTAAATATTTTAGATTTGTTGATGTCTTTTATATTTAATTTATATATTTTTATTTGCGCCTGCAAATGCGTGAGATAATGTATTGAACAAATGCCAATTTAATATTCGGGAAATTAAAATATTTAATACAACGTGCACGATTTCATCCTAAACTTCGGCTAAACAATCCACAGTCTATTAGGTTTTACAATAAGTGTAAGGGCAGTAAATGAATAAGCCCTCGTCTTTGTGATACAACCACAAAATTTTACGGGTATAATTTTATACCCTTTTATTGGTGTATTTATAGTGTTGTAATAATCTGTTTTTATATTAATTCTATTAAAGTAAAATTTTATTTAGGAATAAAGTGTTAAATAATTAAAAGCAACAGCAACACAAAGGTTATTTTAGCATATTTATTTTAAACCCTTTCAATTTTAAAGGCGTTGCTAAAGTTAGATATCAGAAAATTCATAAATAGCAAGAAACATTCGTTCAAACTTTCGTCGACTTTAAAAGTAACGAGTTAAGAAAAACATTTTAATTTCTTACGTGATAAGGGCTTGAAGACCAGCGGTTTTCAAACTTTCGGCACCGGGCTGTTGATAAATGTGTTGCATATCCAGCCGGGCGAGTGGACAAAACATATAGTACTTAATTGTACTACCTACCTCATTATTATACTCTACGTTGCGGGCGTTGTCACTTTAAAATTCGGTCGAATGTTAATAATAAAAAAATATATAAATTAGAAGGCGCCTAATTTATTAAAGGCGAACGACGACGAAACTGAAATTTGAGTGGTGGAACCGTCGTCGGAAGTCCTACCGATGTTCTCCTAAGCTTCCATGTTCCAGGAACGAGTTGAAAACTCCCTAGGGGACCTAATGGTCTCACACACCGTTGCGTTACCGCTCACCTCATAAAAACAACGCAAATACGGCTCTCGCTTATTAAGACAAAATGAAATTTCGTGTATAGTGGTTAAATGAGTTGGCACCCCTGCTGTCATGTGCACACGGCTCGTTCCACTCACTACGACTTGTACCAAGATGGGTTTCCGTTTCCCCTTTATCGTTTCTCGCTTGGAATAAATTAAGTCGATTTCATGTATAAAAAGAATTAGCCTTTTTCCACTTTGTAAATGTTTCGGACGTGTGCGCCAATAAATAGTTGATTTATTGAACGTGAAAACGCGAACGACGGGGCGTTCGGCATTTCTTATACGCGCTCTTTTTATATCTATATGTGCACTTTCGAAACGTTTAAGAAAAAATTAATAATTTCATCTTTTCGTACTGGAGTCCCGAGATTAATTTAAACCTCCGGACCTTAAATAAATTGCCTCCATAAAATACAGACCTCTGGTTACAATTTACGAGCCAAAACATAGACAAGAAAATGGAGACGGAGGCAAATAATTAACTAAGCGGAGTAAGGGAATTTAGAAAAACCTACGTGGGAGACCCAACGTCCGAACTGATAAAGACCGTCGAAATTAGAGAAGTGCTGTAAACACACCGAAAACCCACGGAGGGTCGTGGAACTTCTCATAAGTAACTAATTACGATCTGAACAGCTGTGAAATGCTCAACTTATCGCATAACTGCCAGTCAATGAACTGACTGCACGTTTAACGTTGCGAACAGATTTGTCATTATTAAATCGTCGCACTGTACCGGTCCGAAATATACATAGGTAGTTATATAAGTCGTTTCTAAACTTGAAGTAGATATATATTTTCGACGTTCAAGAGTTGTTTACGCTTTAACAAGCGCTACGAAACAAAGGGAACAATTTTCTCGAACAATTTTAAAAAGCACTCGAGAAATTTAAGAACACGTAAGATACTTTGGAATTTTTCTCGGCAGCTGGAAGTGGACGATTTTATAGAAAATAACAATAAAACTAACTGCGGCATTAAAGTCGTCATCTAGAACAAGTTACCTACATTTCAGAAAACTAAGTTTCAAATGTGTTTTCCAACAACTTTCTTAACAAATAACGACAGCACGTGCTTAGGTGGTAAATACATAAGTACAAAACTGTAGCAGTCCTTGTTTGCAAGCACCGATACTTATGCTACTTCATAGATCATTTCATACGTATAATTTACGGCAAAGCGTAGCTCTAGATAATTACGTCTGATTATGTAAAACGCCTATAATAAGTAAATACTTAAAGTTACAACAGAGACTTTAAAAAAAAAACCCTTCGTTAACTAACAGGCATTTAAAATATTTAGCTTGTTAAATTAATAGGTAATTGATTTTATTGTCTGTCAAATGAAAGAAAACTTTTCTCATTTTAAAAATAGTTGAAATATTTACATAGTTTAGCCGCATTCTGTCAATCTACACGATTCGGCTCGGGAAGCGACCCACAAAATTCCGCTTCAAGGATACCGAGATATATCCAAATGCCGAAAATATGATTGACAGATCCTTTTCTATTTGACTTTCAGTCCCATAAGGAATTAAGACTGAACCGGATGCTCGAAAATTCGAAATAATAAAACTAAAATTACGTCTAATATTTAATTAAACAAATCTTTTAGTCGCCGCGCCGAGGATAATTGAAACGTTGATGGCAAAACTTACGATATATAAACCTAATTAATTATTATCATCAAATTTCTTTGTTGGAATCAAAACGAAAAGGACGAAAGAAATCGAGCGATATAGAAACTAAAATAAATAATATTGCTATTGTTGTTGGTCGTTCGGTAGTTTTTATAGGTTCGCGCGCGAGCTAAAATTTCTGTTTGTTCTCCAGATTTCAGATTACGCTCCAGTAATTTCTACGTAGAACTTTTAAATCATGGGCTCGCAAAAAATTTGTCCACGAAATAGTTACGAACGTTCGCTGTGAGCAGTTGATTTTTTTTTCTGGAATTATCCGTTTACCAAATATAGTTGTGCTTATAAGTGAAATCGTGATAAATTAATATCTACATAGGTACTTTTAAATTAACCATAGCAATTTTTAATACGTTAAATAGAAGCGATTTAGATTCAGATTTTAAAGCAAAAATAATTTTTATCGGAATTTTAGTTTTGATTTCGGCCGTTTTAGCGAATTTTCATAGAAAATTGCAGCCTGTCTGATGATCAATAACTTTATTGGTTTCAAAACTATAAATCGCGAAATAACATTTTATTCAGTAAATTATTGTTAAAGAAGTAAAACTAATTAAACATTGGAAGAATTTTAGATAGAAGTGCAATAAAATTAAATACATCTATACCGAAGTTTTATGTTGCTTTCAAAACTAAGAATTTCCTTATAATTAGTTAAATTTAAATTGTAAACAAGAAAGCTATTTTAAGATTATATCTACTAACGAAGTGGATTTCCCTACGAGGGTTTATCTGTTGCTTGGATTTTAAACAGTTTAAGTGCTATGTGCAAAGCATAAACATTAGGCGTTTGCTAAAATTCGGGTAAGAAATTTTAAACAACTAAAATCGCCCCTTAAAATATTAAAATTTGTCGTAGGATGTCGCACGTCGATATATTTAATTATAGTTTTAATTTATTTCATTCGAAAAAAATTAATAAAAAAGTTCATTTTGGGTATTAGTTTTAATTTCAAGCACTTTTTGCTATAAAATATTTTTTTGTCGTTCCTCGACATTTTGAGGTCATATAGTACAAAATAAAGCAATTTTAAAAAGATAAAGTCTCTTAAGATCCAGTACTTTATGCAAAATAATTGGAGGTCGCCCAGATCACCGATCAAATCAGATGATTGTCATTCATTTAAATTTATATAAATATTTATTTTATAACAAGATTTAATTAATCGAACCGATTTCTTACTCTAAATTTTCGCTCGGAATAAGATCATGAAGTTCGGACTAGATTATATCTAGTCCGAACTAGAGCGATTATTCGCACGATAGTTTGCTTAACATTCAAAAACAATCTTTAATGAACAAAATTTTTTCGATGCTAAATCGACAAATTCGGAACTCTTATTGCATTACTATTATACAGATAAATTTGTGAGTGTCGAAATGTCTGCGTCGAAACGACCTTGTGGCGAAACGGTCTCGGTGAAAATAATATGAAACAGCAACTTTGAAACTTCCTAAGACTTTCAATGAGTCGATGTTTATTTTTAATGCATAGATGTGGTAAACTAAATGACATCAATCAATTACATTCTGCCATGTGGTTTTAATTTAATTTACTTGTGTAATATATTAAATGAACGAGACGATAAAATTCTCGTAATTTTACGTATTTTCAGGATACATTTTTATTAACAACCGCTTTCAGTATTTTACTTTGATATGGATTCGTACGTTGTTAATGAATGTATTTCATCGTTTACATCGCGCCTTTTCGTTTGCGAGCGGAATTAAAACCGAACTCGTTAAAAACAAATTCATACCTACGGAGATTTAACTCCTGGAGGTTGGGTTGCAATAATTCTATATTTATTGTGGGGATAATTGTTGGAAACCCCAAAACTATATGAAATAAACCAAAATAATTTCTTCTAATTTAACTAAATAGTAAGTTACGAACGAAACATTTGGCATTTTTAGAAATCAATTAAATTTGAAAGCAGCCCATAAATTAATGTGCGAAACTAATGCACTTTACATGATCTGACGTTGGTTGTTTGAAGTTGAAATTATTGTAATGTACTACGAGCGCCAAGTTACGTGACTCCCAATTTCCTGGAACTTGATTCGGAAAATTATACGATAAAATATTCTTATGCAAATCTTATAGGTAGCCATAGTAATATATATGCTTATCTCTAAAGAGCGAAGGTTTTATATATATATATGTATGTATGTATTACCGTGGTTACCTATAAAATTCGCATAAGGATTTTGCATGCACATTCTGAATAATCTTTTACCGTTGATATTTGAAAAATCGTTTTTTTTTTCTAATATTGTTAAATAAATAATAACCTATATAAATATAGGCATGTCTCCGATAAATTAAAAACACTTTTTTAGTTATTGAACTAATAGTGTGAAAGTTAAGGTTGTTTTCAAAATTATAAATTACAAAAAAAATAAGTTACGATTCATTTATAATTTTTCATGGTACAGGGTGTTTCCGTACGATTTCCTCAAACTTTAAAGGTGTATTTTAGCGATGCTAAAGATTAAAAATTATCCATAAACAAATGTCTTAAAATGCTTCGTTTCCGAGATACGGGGTGTTAAAAAAAAAACTAATTCAAAAATGATATTTTATCAAGTAACCATAAAGTCATAAAAATCAATAATAAAAATTTGCACATAATGTGTTAAAAAAATAAGCATTGGGTTTCAAGATCGTATTGCTATTGGGTACAAATTCTACACTGGAATTAATTTAAGAAAAAGCATAGGTAGACGTCAAGCTTTTCTTTTAACATCACCTTTAAAAATTAACCATTAAGGCGTTCATACTGTTTAAAATGATACGAACAAAAATGTAATTTATAGGTTTATTGTTTTATTTATAATAATTCGCGTTATTGCATATTACTTAAAAAATTATTATTTTTAATAATAACAAAATAAACTATGAACAATGGGTTTATTATCGAATAGTTCGAGAATCGAACCCCTAGTAGACTATTAGGGGAGAACGGGGTAACACCGGTCGGCGGATAATACCGGTTATCGCTAATACTAAGGTGTAAAAAAGTGTACGTGCATTTTGATTAGGGGTATAATCTGTGGGTTTTCGTAAATTATTATTAATGTGCGAAATAAAATGCCTAATATTTAGTATTAATATAATTGGTAGTTCACGCATAAGGTTTACTTTTTATCAATATTAGACTTCAAGAAAAATATGGTGAACATTAATTATTAAATAATAAGTACTCGACAATTTTTCTCAAAGACCTAGGTACCTACTAATCGTTGGTTTATTATGGTGTTCGATGAAATTTTGATATTTATAATTGGTCACCCGAATAAAATGTGATTTATTTTACTCTAACACAACATTTAACGTTTTTATAAAGCAATTCTTCGTTTTTCAAACAATTTAAAATAAGTAATTAATTTTCTGACAAGACAGCAGCGACCGAACTGATATCAAACACCAATTCGTTCGCACATAAAATCAATTTTATAGCAATTGAATGTCCTTTTCGATGAATTATTTTCAGATCTCGACTACCGATTTATTTTTAATTAACTAAATGTTTTCAACGCTAGATGCATTTATTTACGTCCTCGTTTTGCCCCTTTAATTATTACGATTGTAATTGCAAACTTTAAAATTTATTTATATACGTACTTATTTCCATTAGGTAACGGAGATTAGTTTGTTTTCCTAGAACTACGTATTGAACGCGCAAAATTCTGTAGACAAACAAATTTGTTTTGGTTGTTAATGAATTGTGCGAAATTACTTCTGCATCAAGTTAATTCAAACGATTTATGTGGCAATGAGAATTAAATCAATTTAAAAGCTTTCGTAATCAAGGTATTATTGCCATTATGTATTGTATTGAAATTGTCTTTGAAGTTAAATAAACTTGTTGCACTTAAATAATTATAAATGATGTAGCTTTTGTAGAACTACATATATGTACATACACGAAATACGATATTTATTAGAGTGTAGGTAGGTAGATAACGTATTAGGCACCTAATGAAAATTTTACTGAAAATACACATTTATTTCGTTCAACTAAACAAAAAATAAACTATGGAAATAATAATATATTGTAGGTATGCGATGAACAATTCTAATAATACTCGGATGGTTTCAAAACTTGATATATAAATTGGATGATTTACGTAACTCGTGGAAAAAATCGTCGAAACAATGCATATAAAAATATTCACAAGAGAAATATTACAATATCCGTCCGCGCATTGTAGTGACTTTCCACTTGCTATACGTCCCTAAAACATTTTTTCCGATTTTCTCGAAAGCAGTGCATTTGATAGGTAATTTCATAGAAATATAAAATGTAATATATTAGAATTTGATGTTAAAGATTTGACGATAAATAACGATACATATGACCCATTCACATCAAGATTATAACCACCTATTATTTTCGTGACCTAAAGATCGAGATCGGAAAAATACAAAACGATTTCACTGGGTTCGAATTCCAATAGCATTTATTTCTTCTAGAAATTCGCTAATAGAAATAGTATTTAAGAAGGAAACAAAAATCTACGAACGAAATAAGTAGGTACTTATCTATAAAGTTTTAAAGTGGGGAAAAATGGTTTTTACATAAATATTTAAAAGTTCATAATTTAGAAGGTGATAAGTATAAACTATTAGAAAGGTAATATTAGTTTTTGTTTTATTTTCATATTAAGATAAGTAAAAGCGCATGAAGTAATTCAAGTTTCTACTGCAAATATCGGTGGACGCTGTAATACTCGAGGCTTTCCACGAAAGCTCGTTATATTGGCAAATACCATTCTAAATTTTCAATTATTTCCTCTACTTAAGTCGGCTCGATAAAACAGTAAAGGTTAAATTTGCTATAGTATCGCGGTTAATTGAGCTTCCGATGAAAAGTCCTTTATAATTTAATAACGGGTAGGTACGAAAATAGCACTTTCATCTGTTAGCGAGGGGATTTCTTATCCCCGAGTAATAGAAAAATGCGACGTCGTGAACTTTAAAACGAATAAAAATCCTCAACCAGCAGCAGACAACCAAGTGAAAACGGTACCTACGGAAAACGGAAAAAGTTCAGCATGCAGCGAGATTAATTCAGGAACTTTAAAAAATGAAATGTAATTGTAATAAAATAATTTGTCTCCGCGCCATTCCGAACTACACCTATGTATAACAAAAGTAATTTATACTTTTTACAAATAAATAACTTTGTAACTTGGTTTTCAAACACGAAAATTAATTCTAAAACCAGTTATTGTGAGAAAACTACTAACAATAAGTAAATCAAGAGCAGTTTTTTTTTTAAGATTTACAATAAAGTTATTTGAATTTAATTGTTATACATAATTCGTTCGACGCGCATTGAAAATGTTATTCTCTTGAACAAACCCTTCCCCTTAATATTTACCCCAGTATCACATTACTTTCACTTACCGCATATGCTACCATCTGTCATCATATTAGTCAGATATTATTCACTAAGCGGTTTTGGGATATGCGAAGAATTTCTACTACCACAAGAGTGTGTTTGCATCACAGTAAAACCATCTGCTGATAATTACTAAGTAAAATGCAAATGAGGATGATTAATAAACTACATATACGTTATTCACGATAGGTTTCAATGCACGACGTGTATGGAAAGTTACTAAATTGTATATTTGTAATATTCAGTTTAAAGTTTTGAACGTGACATATTCTACCGACGATTTACCTGCACATGGCAAAGAAAGACTACAATATATTAGTAGTTACTGTAAAAATTCGAGGTTTTATTGATGACGTGGATTGGAATATATCCTGAATAACATATATCTAGGTCAACCGACTCATTATCAAATGGACGGGGACGTGGTCTAAAATAGCGAGATTAACGCACAGCTCTGTATTTCATTTTCTTCGAGGCATATTTAACTATGTAAGAGGAGACGTTTACATTTACTGACATAAACAAAACATAAATCGTTAAATATGTTACCGACACTTCTACAGGTCTGAAGTCTATGTTTACATTTATGCCGTTGGATCTAAGTAGGTGTATTAACATTAAATTTAAAAATCGGTTGTGCTATTTGTAATATACAGTAGAGTCTAGTTAATCTGAACCACGCCACTGTGAAAATGCGGTTAATCTGAACAAAAGTAAGTTAGAAAAATTATACAGAGGCCGGAAAAGTGAAAATAGAACAATGTATAGAAAACATTGCATTTATTACGGTTATAAAAATGATAAAAATAAAATATGTATCTACAGTATCTACTGTACTTAATAAATGAATTGTTTGGCTTATTCATAAAGTCAGTGATTGTTTCTTTTATCGTAATGTTGAAAATGTTAAACGTGTCAGACAAACGCTGGTTAACTTATAGCTTACTGCATTACAAGAATAATTTTGATTAATCTGAAAATCTGGTAATTCAAACAGGTTTCAGTCCTAATTCGTTCGGATTAACAGGACACTAGTGTATGTGTGATTGTTTATCTTCGGGATTATTCTAGAAAATTAATAGGTAAATATATTTATTTACCTAATAATTTTCTATATATTACAATGTCACTATTATGACATATATTTATGTCACAAGTAAATACAAATAACTACAAAATGCGCAAAATAGGCATAACAAGCGTCCGTGGGTCTTCAGAGGCCTAATCAGTATCTAGTGATTCGTCACCAAGGAACGTTTCCTTTTACTTTTGCTGGATTAAGTTGTTTTACCGTTTTACGTTTTATATTTCTAGCACTATGTATGCCTAGAAGAATTAGGGCCGTTATTAAAAATAAAAATAATGTAACCAAAATGATTACTTTTGACATCCGTATTTTATATTTTTTTATAATTTTGATTACTTATTATTTGCATCTTATTTGATTGAGTGCCAATAATACTAACAATTGTATTTTACGTGTAACGGATTAACTGAAAATTGGTCGGGATTCCTAGTATTTCAGAAGTACTCGAAAAAGGCTATTTTCCGTAAAACTATAAACTTTATTTAACTAAAACTACATTATAGGAGTATTTAAAACTTTCATTTATTAGGGTTTATGCCAATTTATTGTATTTTTTTAATGTCATAATTGACACTGACATGTGTGTATACTGACGACGATCTTACAATAAGACAGATTGAACGTTAAATATTAAAATATTAATTATGAATTTGTGTGATTGGCTCAAGTGTTAGAAAAAACAAATTATTATATTAAAAAACGCCAAAAATCTCGCAAACATGTAGTGGTTACAATTCACAAATAGGTATCGCTTTTTAATTATGTTTATAAGTCAGTGGATGTAGTTGTCACTCACTCGCTCTGTATAACACTGACAATAATTTAATTACTTTGGAAAGAATATTCTAATTGTTAATAGTCGATATAAATGGTGTTTATGTATTTAAGAGTTGAATTTGAAATTTTTATATTACTATCTGTTTATCGATATTAGTAAATTCATATTGTTCATATGAGTTTTTCTGGACATACTAAAAAGTATGTTTGCCATTAACACGAAACTGTTCCTTATAATTTTATTACTGCTAATATTCTTTTATACAATTACGTAGTTGTACAAATCGGCGACTCGAAATTATTCGCCGATATCAAGAAATTCTATATTTAGATAGGTGTCGGGATTTAGCTGTGTGCTAACAACGCAACTCCACAATTCATACATCGAGCTATGTCCATTTCATAATGCGCCGGTCGTACCTACATAATATTATGCTTCAAGGAGAAATGAAAGAATAGTGAAACAATCGTGTCGTTGATATAGATAGTATGTGTAATATATTAGCCATATATCTACTAGTATGTATATTATTATTACCATAGCAACAGTAAAAGCCGAAGATAAAATGCGTAGGTATAAGTAGATATTGAGATAACATTGTAAATGTTTACATAATAACTTGTTCACCGGTTGACATAAAATAACATTATTTTTTTCATACACACATAGGTACAGTAAAACTTCTCAATAATGGGCATTTGTGGAACCAAAACAATTGTTCGTTATTAAGAAGTGTTCGGTATTATATAAAGAAAATCCGGGGAATTTTACAAGTGTCCGGAAAATATTAGGTATTTTTATTTGGAAGTGTTCATTAAGGGTAGATTTACTGTATATAGCTTATTCAAACCTATATGATGTCACGTCATCAATACAAAGTTACTAGATGCTGACGTTTCACACAGTGCTGTCACCACGCACCTTGTATTTTGACAGTTTTAATAAATTGTAGTCTTTCCTTATACCATCTAATATGTGCGCAAGTAAATCATCTATAGAATATGTCACTTTCCAAACTTTAAACCGAATTACAAATAAACAATCTAGTAACTTTTTGTCGATGACGTGAACATCATATAGGTTTGGATAAGCTATAAAAACAATTGTAATTATATAACTGTATAGTATATCTGCAAATTGGACTAAGTTGTCATTGTCTGGGGAATGACCGAATTACTGTACTTATTACCGCATATTATAGGTTTATGTAGGTTAAGATAGCTGAGATTCGGTTAGAATAGATCCAAGCAAGGACGAGTATGGTGCTAGTGATCTTACAGATCAATGTGGACCGGTGTCGTGTGGCGCATGACTTACTAGATGTCACAGCGATGGAGCAAGGTGTACATTTGGGTCTTGTCCAGGAACCCAATATGGCCATTGCTTCTTCTAGGAATTGGTTAATGTGCCCTAGGGAAGACGCGGCTGTAGTGATTTACGACAGTTCCATCATTGTTGAATCTAGTGGTTCATCGGATGGGTTTATATACGTTGTGGTGGGTGGTGTCGCGTATTATAGCTGAGGAGTGTGCTTATTGTGGCGGAGATGACGATGTGGAGCATGCGATTTTTACGTGCCCCCGATGGTTCGAGGAAAGAATGACGCTTGCGTCAGTGGTCGATAGTGTAGTGACACCTGATAATACGGTTACGATCATGCTGGAGAATGAAGCTAAATGGAATGCGGTGGCGGATTTTATGGTCCGAGATCATGAGGACTATGTGTGCGGAAGAAATGACATAAACATCTAGACCAGAACCCCCCACTGAAGTAATATCTCTCGATGGTTCCAGTGGGGGTAAAACTATATCTGGCGACGAGGAGGGGTTTAGTCGGTAGGCGCACCGGCTAGATTTGCCGGTGTGAATCCGACACTCCCCCCGGCGATACCGGGGGAGTCTTTTGAAGATTCCCCTCCTCGTAGAAAAAAAAAGGTTAGAGTAGATTAAAGTAGATTAGGACTAATTGCAATAGCGAAAAACAACGAGCAATGTGGACGTTGCCTTTGGTAGTAGCGACTTTGCCCGATTTGAAGACCTTCCCCTTAACATACAGGTACATACGTAATAATCATACAAATGATTAAAGTTAAGTTTTCTATAGAAATAGTTATCGTTATTATTTTTTTTTTAAATAAATTTCTAATTGTTTCTGTTTTTAGGTAGAGACATACTATTTGATGTGTTATTTTAATAGTACAATTAATTTGTCACGATTAAACAAACTTATTTTCTTTGTTAATTCCATTAATTAATGCAAATAGGCGAATGTGTGATTTAAAATCGAACAGAGTTACTACGAAATTAATCAATTAATGCTCGAATTATTTTCTACAATTCTAGCAAAGATAAAAACGGTTTTAATTGTAAATTTGAACTAGCGACTGTATCCCTCGGGGTCAAAACGTATCGAGCCGTTACTACCGTTCCGGCTTTTTTGTCTTTTGCAGTATACATTCGGATACGCTCAACGTGTTCCGAAACAAACATTTATCTGCATATTAAAATTCTAATCAAAATCGAATCAAACACTAATTAGTAATCAAATACTAATTGTTTTAATTTTGGGACGTCGGTGTCGGCGTGGCGTCGTTATAAAGAGAAAATAAATATGTTACGCAAACAATACTTTCAAAATATTAAACCAATACCGACGTCATTAGGTAGGTACCTAAAACCTAAATAAAAATTTGGTTCAACGCCAAAGCGTAAATAATAAATAAATATGATATTTCTCTTTCTTCAATTCATATTTGTTAAATATGTATTACTTTCAAGATATGTTGGTCGACTTCAATATAAATATGTATACAGTATAGATAATTAGAAAGCTTACTTTCTTCTGTTTCCGTTCCCGAAAACGCAGGACTTTTACCGAGTTGAGGTTGACAAAATGCTTGTAATTGAAAATGTAGGAAAATGTGCGATTTTTCGAATGAAACGTATGATTCACGTCAGTATGATGTTTATTATATTAAAGGTTGTAAGTTTCTGTAATTTTGTTATAACTAATAAACACACCTACATTTTTAATAATATCGAATTAATTACAATGCAAAATACCGTGTATTTATTTAATCGCAACATCTGTGCATTTAAATTATGAAAAATTGAATTTTATTTTTAAAACTTTATTATTCGTATTATAAATCGTCATCAATGTTTTAAGGTGTAAAACCTTATAAAATAATACGAGTCAGTGCTTGAATAACGGAATTTGTATTTGGTAACAATATTTCTACTTAAAAGAAGCCGTTTAATTCTTTAATTATATATAATAAATTCGTAAAATTATCGTTTGAGCGACAAAAAGAGGTAGCGCGGAAACTTTTTGTTAATAAAGAGTGTCAGTACACGAAAGGAAAATAATAAATGACAAAGTACAAACGACAGATTCACCCAAACGTGCATTTCGTAACCTGAAGGGCAGAGTATATCCTATTTCTGGCGACCATTAGAAGAGAATTATATTCTTTAAAACTTTTACTAATTTTTTACTATGTATTCTTAAAACTTTTTATTAACTATAAACTTTAACTATTTCAAAACTATAGAAATTATAGGGCATAAACACAATTCTAATTACCTTGTTCCAAATGATCAAACCGATCTTCTTAACTCATCAATTTTGAATTCTCTAATTGAAGAAAATTAATGAAAATCTCAACGTCTATGAAATATCATTAATCGATGCTCGAAAATGCAATGGGTGATTGCAAAACGCATTGCATCACAAGCGGTCCATAAATTGCTCTGGACGCAGAGCAACAGTGAATTGCTTACTTCAAAATATTACGATTTAGCGCAACTTGTCTTAATTCAATAGTTGATATTAACAGAGATACTGGGTGAAATAAAAACAGTACCTCTGAAAATTGTTCTAAGAAAATTTAATGTTAACTAGCCATAATATCAATAATCACTTAAAGTCAATAAAAATGATTAATTTATTGCATCGAACAGTTAAACAGTGGATGCCTCAAAAATGGTAAACTTAAATGACATTTTAAAAACTCTTCAAATTATACAATGTAATAAAATGTTTACTTTAACACTCTGTATTCCTGTTAATGTCAATTATTAACTAACATAAAGTTAAGTTACGCTAAACCGTAATATTTTGATGTAAGAAATTCAATGTGTCCCGTTACTTATGGGCGCCCCGTGTATTGATAAATTAAGAATTAATAAATGAAATACATACTTACATTAATTGCATAGATATAGGTACCTAATTATCGATATAATTTTGAACCGGTTTCGTATCCAGTAAAATAATAAATTAAGTGCGCTAGAACCAGAACTAATTATTTTAATATTAAGTAATTGTTCCAGAAAATTATTCACAATCTAAAGAACGAGTTGTAGCTTACATAAATGTTTTGGTTTATCAAGTGAAATACGCATCATTTGATTGCACGTATTGCTACGCTACACATTGTTGCCATTATTATTATGTTGCCATTTTTTATAAGTTATAAATTAATTATATTAAATTATCTTATCTGCTCTAACATTTATTATAATTCTATTACTGTTCCTACTACACTTAATCGTCTTGCTCTGTTTATAATCGTTCACTATTTCTCGCCCTTTCACTGTAGCGTTCCTTTTACCACTCCCAATCTTCATTTCCAATCCACTCTCCATCCGGCTTCCTTCACTCCTCTGCCACTGCGTATTTTCTTGCCACTTTTATTTATAGTCTTTCACAATTATTACCCCTCTTAATTTTTCCCTTACATTTTATTAATTAATTCCCTAAAAAAAATTTCTCAAAATTACACTCTTAATCAAATTTTTTTCACTCTGATCTTTTTATTCTATTTTTTTTTTGGTATCCTGTATCATAGCAGTATGTATACTCACATCATACGGGAGTTACGCAACTAGGTAAATACGGTGTATCTAGGTATAGTAAAGGGACTATAATATAGGACTAGTAAAAGTCCCAAAAGAAGTAAAAATTCACACTTCAAATTTCACGTTTCAAAAATTACACTTCGATATAATTTTTAAATAACAAATCTGAAATATTTATTACAAAACATTTTGTACTACCGTACTCACTGTCACGCAATTTTTAATGGTGAACAATATGTAAATTAAAGCCATAGCTTGCGTAAATGGCGGGCTTTTACGAAAATGTTTGTTTTAGAATTTTTCGATAATATTCAACATGCAACTAGATTGCAGTCAAATCGAAGTACGCCAACTGCAACTTTGGTTTCTTTGTCCACACAATGCATTTTAGGGTCAATTTTAAAACAACACATACTCGTACACGACCAGAATTCAACTAACACTAAATAAAAATTTGTTACGGTATTAAGATAAGCATATCTACTATGCTCTACGCAGGTATATTCCTTACAACAAACGTTGCACGACGCCCAGGCGGCACACTGCCGTCATAATGTCGTCAACTATTGATAATTATTCGTCGGCGACGTCGTGGACCCAATAAGTGACGTACGCACGACGACATTTTCACGCCGAATATTTGACGTCATTAAAGAACGTCGTTGTGACGTCTTTGTTTGGTCGTTCCAAAGTCCTGAATCCTCACTGGAAAAGTGAAGATAAAGACGTTTTACATGTTTATGTTTTAATCCAAAATTTTAACTAAAAAATATATCAATCTATTTTGGAATTATGCACTATCGCGTCTATGCAATTAATAATAATAGTTCTATACGTTATAAATACAAGTAGTATACAACTAAACAAGTAAGTAAAGTCATATCCAGTTATTTATTCTAATTGTGTACGTCAATGGCTAGAACTAGTTCCTTTAAAGTGTCACGCCACTGTGTATACTGATCACGCGTTGGTTTACCGCCAGCGGTTTTGTTAGGTTAGTGGTTTTACTTTGCAGTGAGTTCTACGTTGTAAATTTGTACATTGTAAATTTTGATATAATTTCTTAACGGTAAGTGAAAAATTAATCAGCCTATCGCCACTAAAGTTAAAACGAATAATTTTAGATGTTTAAACAACTGGAAGAAATATTTTTTACAATAATTTTACAAATCATGGCTTAACAAGAAACAGACAAATTGTACTTATTTTTATAGGTTTTAAACCTTTAGGTGACTTGGTTATCTTTGTGGCGTGAGTGATCCCCATTTCATTATTAATTTATTTAGATGTCTTTTGTTGGTGTGAAATTTTACATTGTACGACTTTTACAACCAACAAGCTTTTATCTAAAATAATTTTTCTATTGTGCTTTTTTTTCTATTTCAGCTTTATCAAAGGATCCCAGAACTCGTGGACACACTGTATATCTTATATTATATTTACCGCTTACATCTTATCTTAAACATATTATTGTATTACTCGTATATAATAATAATATCGATATTTGGTTATTAAGTAGGTAAATCCAAATAATTTTGTGTTCATTCTTTGATATATTAACATACTTTGTTTAATTTCTTAAATTTAGGATTCTTTGTTTGTACCTTCATTTTTGTAATAAAATAATAATTATATTGAATGCATTTGTATTTTTTTCATGTTTAGATGCGTCATTAATGCCTTGGAATTACATCAATGGGACGACAAATCGACGCCCCATTTAAGGAAATTAGACGTCTCAAGTAATGTACTAGATTGGTCATAATTTGACGTCGTTGGGCAGTGATATTAACCCGTTTTATTGACGTCATATATACGTTATTTACGACGTGCCCATTAGTCCCCAAATGGCCAATAGTTGACGACATTATAACGTCAGTGTACCGCCTGGGCGTGTTATCAACAGCTGCATTTGAAGGTTTAGATAAATTTATTTTGCAACATAAAACAATTTAAAATACTTACCGGCCGTACAAAATATTCGAAGATTATTATATACAGGATGTTGGAACAAATTCAACATAATATATTTAATGTCGTCCGAATTTGAAAGTTGACGTGCCCCGTCACGAAAATCAAACAACAAATAGGTTTCATAGCAAACATTAAAAATTAATAAAAAAATAAATTAATCCGTTTCAATATTTGGTCTAACAAATTCTAAATTAACTTTTAAGTATTTACACATAGATATTAAGTAAAGGCTAAATTTAATATTTGCCTAAATTTTGTAAAAGAACTTAAAACCGAAATTATATTGACGTTTAATTCGAACCCTCGCGAATTTAACCGATGCAGTTTAAATCATTAAAGTAGAAAGCAGAAGGTAAATAAATAATAAATTAAAGTCCAGCGTGATGGCAGATTAATTTTGTAGCAGCAAGAAATTCTAATAATGTTCCCTAAGGACGAGGGATTAAATGATCTATGTTATTTTAGCGTGTAAACAAAAAGTCAGAGCACCTAATCTACGTTTTTTACTTCTATGGTTGCTTTATTTAGTCTATGCACTACAACTCGGTTGTTAATTACTTTGTAACAAAAACAATGCCTGTTTCGGTAGAGATAGATAAACTTTCTTTGAAGAGCAAATATTGAATATATATGTATATATATATAATATATAGATAGTTGCTTGGGATACTTGGAAATTTGGCCGAGGGTGTTTAGGGCCACTTCAGCGCCCTTTGGATAAGCATCGATGTTGATGTTACGGTTACGAGTGTCAAAGGGGATTGCACTTTTACCATTTATACGGTTACCGCTTGCAATACATGTATTTTCCCACACTTTATTCGTCGAAACGTTTGTAATTCATGCAGTGGCAAATTAATTTTAAGTACCTATACCGTAATTCTTTTGGCACTTTATTAAGGTTATCGCAAAACTAATATTGTTCTAAACAAATTTATTATTGTTAAGCTAGCTTTAGTAGACATGGGATCGCGTATAACGTGGTGATACGCACATTCGGAACAACATGAGTAAACCGAACCTTTGGCCTAGGATCGTTACAGTGACAGCACTTCAGAGAGATGCTTCTCCAAACATTAGGGACGTAAGTTTCTTGAAGGATAATTACAGAACATTCTATTGCGACACACTATCAAATTATTGTCATAATGATATTAAAATTATGGTTTACGCGTGAAATTCAATTCGAAGTAATTGGTATAGTAACTACTAGTATTCTAAAACTAGACGACAATAAAATTAATTATGAAAGATTTAGATATCCAACGTTCTTTTTAAATCTGTTTCTTTTTAATGAAGATGACGATGTCTTACTTTGCCTATTTAATATGTGTTAAGGCACCTATTGTCAGTGGTTAGGTTCACGACCAAAAATTCGTAAGACATTTGATAATTTGGAGGAGTTTCAATCCAAAAATCCACGTTATTATACATATTTTATATGTGACCCTGGCGGTAATTGTTTTTCAAAAATGTTTTTGAAAACCTTGGTTCGTACAAGACTACAAAATTGAATAGGTCTGTGTACGGCTTGTCTTTTGAACATTTTATGTAGTTTAATCGTCTAAAAAAATATATATATCAGCCCTTCTATCGCCTAGAATTTAAAGGACTAAACAGGACAAAGCAGTGTCAACGGTACAAAGACCTTTATACGAGATAATTAAATACCTGTCCCTTTGTGATCTGAGTATCCATAGTGGTTCACATCCAGCTTGCCTTTAAACTATTTCGTAACTAATACAATCTCCATTTCTCCAACTTGGATTCCATTTTCAGCCGAAGCCGACGTTATATGCTTTGTGCTGCAATATAATATCGTGCCCTCCTATAAGGGACAAAAAGTTTGTGTCTCCGTGTTTTCCCCGGTGTTTCAAAATACCCGCATTATTACAGTTTAACATGTCAGATGTATAATAGTTTCGGAGTTGTCATCAAACTATTTACTTAGAAGTCGTTTTCGGGACGCGCTTCCGAAAGTTATCGAAGCGAATGTTTTATGTTGTAGTGGTGGAATCCATTAAATCGTCTTATTATCAAATGCAGTTTACCAAGACACGAGGAAATTTAATTGGAAACGCCGAAGGGGAGCCAGATACCTACGATTTCTGTATCATTCAAATCCGCCATGAATTGCTTGCTTCCACGGGGTGGACCGTTAATAATCCCTCCGTTTTATTTTAATTTAAAATGCCGTATTCGACGAATTATTTGACTTTATGTGTTATTAAATTCTCGAATGAAAATTTTTAATCTACCGGATATTAAATTTTCAATAAAAATCACTAGAAATAATCGAATTCTTTCAATTGTTACCTACATATTTAACGTGAAACGTTATCTACGATTTTTTGTAACGTTACATTAACAATAGTTGTTTGTAACATAGAGTTACACAGTTACCTCATCGATGTAATGTGATCAATAAAGAAGACGAGTTTGAGTCGTATTTTCAGAGCCATTATATGACGTACATACGTATATCTGCAGCTTCAGAAGTACTCGTTTAAGAAATGCCGCGTCGCAAAATCTCTTCAGACAGAGTTGACGACTACTACGAAATTCTGTAATCCACATCACAGAAAAATCTATGAAAAATACAAAGACATTAATAATGAATAAAGTAAAATTTATAATTTATCATTAAGTAAATCGGCCGTTTTCGTTTTTATAAAATGAAAACCTATAAGAGGAAAATAAGATAAAACAACAGGTAACGAAATCCTATCGTAAGAATGAATTGAATGGAAATCGGAATGGATCGATTGCTCGAAATAAAATATTACCGAACCTCGATATCCACATGAATCAACGTTTACGACAAGCTATTTTCACACTAAACCATAACGAATAGTCAAATAGGAGAATATCAAATAAAACCTATATTGAACTTTTCAAGTATAATCGAATTGGTAGGAATGTGATTTTGATTTTATTTGTGTCCTACGTTTAAGATACATACAGAACGTAGACGTAGGCGTTCGTTTAAGACATTGTTAATAAATTTTATTATTTTTTATTTCGTAAAATATTAATAAGTAGATGGATATTTATTATTTTTACGATTAATCATAATATGATTGTTTTTATTGACTTACATAAGGTGATTTCATCATTAATATTACTCACAATCAGGAAATCGCTAATCTCCCAAATAAAACGATCCGAAAGCTACACGTGTACGTCGACGTAAATACCGAAGTTAAATCCTTACAAACTTCGGACAGAGAAATATCTTGAATCTAAACACAACCAGTGTACCCTGGCGAACTAAATAAAATTAAATGAAAATCGACTAACGTCGATCGTAGAAAACATTTCGTTGTAAGATACTTGAATTTATTTAACTGCTATACAGGATGTAACAAAACAATTGCGAAGGTAATACTCACTAAAACACCCCTCCAAAAAATTATTGAAGAATCGCCCTCCTCATTCGTGTTAAACTATCAACAAATTTTCCACTTCTTAGAAAATGCCCACAGATCCAGCGACCCAATCTCCACTGCAAGAGAATACACTAACGAAATCGGTAAATTAATATCGATGTTAGAAGTCATTCATCCACATCTAAATCTCCGATCAATAAAATCTAGATGTACCAGAATAAAAAAGAAGCTCACAAATCAATATCAAAATGAAAACTCACCCCAAACATCTCTTACCGAAGACGACAGTGACGTTTCATTAACAACTTCTTATTAATGGCAGCCTCCTTCTTAGCGCAATGGAACATTAATGGATATTATTCTCATCTACCATATTTACAACTACTATTATCCGAACAGCAACCTGCGATACTCTGCCTTCAAGAAACACATTTCCTAAATGACCATCACCATAAATTAAAACAGTACGACGTTTATTCAAAAAATAGAACAGGAAGCATCAGACCCAGCGGAGGGTATCGATCTACGTTAGAGACTTTTCTCTTCAACTGAAATTCCTTTAAACACCGACTTCGAAGCGATAGCGATAAATCTGGTATATAACATCAAATTATCCATATGCAACATTTATATCCCGCCCGACAAAGACTTTAATCTTAATGATCTAATAAACATATCAAATATATCATGTATATATAAAATGTAATTTTTTCAATCAATGTATAAATCTAACCACCAAATCTATTACGCTAATAACCCTTAGAGGTTGATGCGAAAATAAAATAAATAAATAAAATAAAACAAACAAACAGTATGTCAAAAAGTAATCATTGATCATATTATAGCTAAAAAAAAACTGTAAGATAACCAAGGAAACAAATAAAACTTATTGTTACAATATAGACTTTCTGGAAGACACATATTATATGTATAAGGCAGAAACGTCACGACATAATTTCGAACACCAGAATAGAAGATTCTCCATTTTTTTTTGGTGGTTAGTGCTTTTTAAATTTGAAAATAATTATTTCAATTAAATCTCGTGTTGATTTTTATTACTACAATAAACTGATAATACAATTAAACTAACAATTACTTCAAAATTTAGAAACACTGACCTTTGTTACATACATAGCCTATACGAATTGTTTTAATTCCAGGGTGTTCGCTATAGGTGCTACTGTCGGGGGTTCCCAATAACGTTTCTTTACTGACAATTTCCCCTCATTCTACCCTCGTCGCAAAACTGATAGTTAAAGCAACATGTATGTGTGCCTTGTTTACTAAAAAATGAAAAATTATTTCTTCGAAAAAATGACTGGTATGCATTTAATGTACTCTGCAAAGACAGGGATTTTTTGTTCGTTTTAGTGAATAGTACACGATTATGTATAACCAACCCACCTTTTTTGTTTCACCCTGTATAATAATACAGTATACTTATGTACCTATTGGGTAGGTACTTATATACCCCTTGCTAACTACATCGGAAAATTGGTGGTGATATTTAATTAACATATTATTTAAACGAATATGTATAGTGCATAAAAGTACAAACAAACCGAATTAGAAATATGTATTTCATTTAAATTACAAAAGTACGAAAAAATGCATTTTTTGAAAAAGTGGATTAATTTTAATATTAGAACAAAAAGGAATCGCGTAAATGTATTAATCTAATTATTTTTTACGAGAACTGGCATTAATTTTATAGATACTTTGCTAGAAGCAAAATAAAATAATAAACGCGAAATGTACATAAATTACTTATGTTCAAATTTCAACGAGTAACTTTTATCATTTAAAATCTTCTACATAAGAACAGTCAAAATTGTTATGTTATAATCTGAAATATTAATATATCCGGAAACGCGAGTAATTTGTTCTATTTCGGTTGCGAGAGAATTCAATAAACAGACGAATAGAAGTTCGATTATTCTAACATTTAAGAATTACGCTATAAAACCTATAAATAAGATACAAATTGCATAAATGGTACATGAAAGGGTTTATGATAAGTTTGCTATTATTTGGCTTTACGTAAGTAATTATAAAATCGTATTTTTCTCGAGTTTTTTTAAACGCACCAGAAACTATAATTTTGTCGTATCTCGGTGGCGAGAGCCAAGTATGTCAATAAAAGAACAACATAGAACGTTCGACTTATTGCTAAAAGACGGAGGTTTCAAACGGAGATTACGCGGATGTATAAAACCTGCTATACTGCGAAAAAGATCACTAAATTGACGATAAGGTACATGAAAGCAGTTACGAAACGGAGCAGCGATAAGTATTGCATTTATTTGGGACTTTTACGTAGAGTGAATTATAACACATCGTATGTTTGTTCGAGTTTTCTCTTTTTTAATACGCATCCAGAAACTATAATTTGATAAGAATACGAAATTGCTATTAATTTATAGGTTACATTTTTCATAAGGGCATTTAATGAATAAAGTTTGAGCTTAATTGTTTTCGTGTAAGTACCTTCATCTAAATTAACGATAATTTTATTAAAACGGTCGAAGTAAATCCTATATTAAATTTTTTGAAGAAACCAAAACGGTTAAAGTTTTTTATTATTAAGTATTTAATAAAGTAAGATCTAGTTGAAGTCTAACAATAAGTACAAGTGCCTCATCTGAATATCTAAAATTAACACGTTTTGTCATATGAAATTTTAATAAATTTCCCTATTTCGCAATTTTTTCATTATGAAATTATTTCATATTTTACATAGATTGGTACTTACAACACATACTAAATATGAACCGAAAAATTGATTAAAAACAGTTTTTCTAAATCTAACCTTGTTTAGAACTGAAACCTTAAGAGTTCAAAACGACGGTAAGTAGATTTGAATTTGCTTCTGTTTAGAAAATTTAGTGCTAGCAAAAGATTTTCGATTAGAATTTACTGTTATGATAACAAATTTTATGGCCCGTATTTATGTACCTAATAAAAAGCGAGCTATATCCGAAACTGTAATAAGTGACACGGAATAACCAAAATTCCTTGCTTATTTATGAGTTCCCCAGAATTTCCTGTTTTATTATCGCAAACTTTTATTTTGTTACTTGTACACGTACATTTTAGGTACCTACACGTACAATTTCATAAGCAAACAATGTGTCCTTATACAGAATCAACATCATTTATATCCTAAACTAGAATCTGAATAATTCAAAAGCGATGTCGCAATTGTCACCGACATTAGTACCAACTTATTGGCAAACGATAGAAAACGAACAGAATTTCGGCATCGATTCCTCTAAAACTTGAATTATAGATACCGCAAAACTTTGAAACTAACACGGTAAACCTTCAGATTATGTTACGCAACTTTGAAGAATATTATTCGAAATTACACATCGTAAGCATATAAATGCACTTAACGGAATCGAACGTTATATTCGCATATTTGTGTAAAGCTTCCTTCGCTTTAAAAATTAAATTTTAAGTAATATTGGCTAGATTATAATTTTAAACGTAAATATACGGACCATCCTATGTTTAAATCCAATGGGTCACGGAATGCCATTTATAATAATTTAAACATTTTCCGACGACCACTATGAAAAGTGCATATATTCACACCATTAAATGTTACCGAAAGTTGAACATCACAAACGAATTGGCGTAAAAAACTCGTTAGCCGATCATAAACATGTGAGCAATTATTGCACACGCTATTCAGCCAATCAAATAAAGCATCTGTCCTGTCACGTAATAACCTTGCGTACAAGTAGTTTGATTACTAAATAAATAGAGGTCGCTTTTAAAATGTCAACCGTTATATGTTAAAATTCGAGCATCCGTTTATTCACCGATTACTTAATAAATACTTGCGGTCGTCGAAAACGTGACGAAAGGATATTTCATCACTGGTTTCACAATATGTTATTTCGGTCTCCTATAAAATTTACTTCTCTGGACTTACAAGGTTTTCCGTCTAATTGTAAGCTGACGTATTGTCAAAACAGTAAATTAACTGATGGTCAAGCGTTAACATGCAATTGAAAACATCATCACAACTGATGACGTTTGTATAAAGTTGGCGATCGTTCGCTTTTACCCGTTAAAAAAAAAGTATAGTCTCGAATTATCTACATACCTAATTATGTATACAGGGTGTTTACAGTCTTGAGGTTTCTATTTTTAAGAGTTGAATAAACACCTAAACAGAGTGATTAACTCTAAAACACCTTAACAAAAGACGGATAATAAGAAAAATACGTTTTTTTAGGTATTATTTTTAATAATTTTGCAAACACTAAAGGTAACAAAATGATAATCGCTTTACTTGATGTTGAACGCCAAGTTTCGCTCGACGTGTCCATGAATCGGCATAATTTGCGAGACCAAGGTCTTGTTGCCAAATTGTCTTCGCAGCTTCTTCAACACGATTACGAAGATCCTGGAGGTCAAGTATTTCGGTGCCGGTTACTCTTCATAAGGCCCCATAAAAGTCCAACGGTGTTAGATCGGGTGACCGAGGGGGCCAAGGAACAGGACCATCTCGGCCAATCGATTTATTTTCAAATGCGTTGTTCAAGTGTCGTCGAATTAAACGATTAAGATGCGCACGTACGCCGTCGTGCAATAACATTTGTTGACGAAACTACATTCAATGGAACATCTTCTAAAATTCGGGCAAACGATTGTGCAACAAAATTAAATAATAATTTCTAGTCAATCGATTATTTTTAAGTGTTCTAGTGTTAATCGCCTTCTTTTTAAGTATTTATTCGTCCCTTAAAAATAAAACACAAGACCGTAAACACCCTGCATATAAGTATACAACTTAAGTAGGTACCGATTTGTTTAAAAAAGAAGTTAAAAAGTCTGAGCAAGAACACGTTTCGGTTCCTTTATACGCTCTGTTTCGAAGAAGTAATTACAAAAGTTAGGAATGTTTTCAATCGAACATCAGATTTAGTGTCACACCATTATAACTTTGTTACACTTCCAAATAAAAGATGCTCACGTAAAACGAAAAACTTAATAATAGGTTATACCTATACAATACCTAACCTAGATACAATATTTTAGATACCTACAGTACTAGTAAAATGTTCTGGCGGTCGAGTTTGAAAGCTTATATCTCAAAAACGGTGGGGTCAAATTGTATAAAATTTTTATTGGGTATTGGTTTTTGTCAAAAACAAAAAAGTTCCAGAAAGTTTAACTCCTGGACGACATTCAATAACCATGTTCTAAAAAAATTGTATAAAAATTACGCTAATTTATGCAACTAATAGCCAAAATGATACAAATTTAATTTGATAAAAACATTTTTATTTTCTCAACAAACGAGCGTTTACGTAACGTGACGGGTCGGCAATGTGTCCGCAGCTTAAAGCTGGGAACACACAGCCGACACGTCACGTTACGGCACGCAACGTTATGGCACTGATTTCTACTCGCCGACATGTAAAAAAAAGTATAATAATAAATAAATATATAAGAATTCACTATCTAAGTTTATTTGATATACCAATTACAAACCAATAAATAGCGGCGAGCATATAATATATCTTTATTTGAAACGTGCTGCGCGAGCATCTGAATAGATAGCGTCACGTATCGTCCTATGTGTACTAATGTAAAATTCCATGCCGGCACGTGACGTGTCGGCAGTGTGTCCCCAGCTTAAGAGTTTGACTAGTTAATGCGTGACACCCAATATATACACTGGGGTTTCTAGGTACTTACTGGTAAAAACGAACGCGATTCTGCCAAAAATAAGAGTGGAAATCGCAAATAAATAAAATATAACTTTAATATAAGTTTTGGCGACAAATAGAATTAAAAGTACTTATAAAAAGAATGCGTAAAAACTAGCCGCGACTACAAATTTCTTGTGGCAACATCTTTCACTTTTTCATTTAGTACACAATCAGAAACAGAAAACTAGATTAATAAAAAGTAAAACTTTATATCACATCCCGGAGTAACAATTTTAGACCTTTTAGTGCCTTTTTCGTCCCTGTCGCTTTTTTGTCCTTATTTATTAATATAATACGTTTTCCCGTCGCAATTCCTTCTCCTGTTTAAAGCTTGTCGAGTTTTGTGTAATTCTAAACTCATATTCTAGTTACGTTTATTTCGTTTTCTTCTTTTTTAAAGATGTTTGACCTTTACATTAGAAGCGTCGCGTCGCCTAAGACTTAATTTTAATTTCGAAGGTGCATCATTGGATAAACTTTAATTTAATTTTTATAAGGAAATGCTCAATTAACGCGAAGTTGCAAATACCGCGCGAACGCTCCCTTTCATTATTATCAGCACCCTCGTTTAAGCAAATCAGATTAAGAAGTCGATATTGTAGTATCAGTTTAGTTTAAAGGAGTTTCCAAAGGTTATCGACTTCGTCTCCTCTTTCTATGGAAACTTGAGACCGAGGTATCCTCGGAGGAGCCACAGACAACTTTCGCACGTTTAATTTGTTATAGGATTTGCAAGCAATGCGACGAGTTGTAGAGTTGTAATTAAGTAGTTGAACATTTTCCTTGTTTACTAAAGCTCTCTGGTCTAGTAAAACTAATGAGCTTTCTACAGTAAACATTGTGGACTTTAATTAATTTTGTCTTAATTAGTTAATTAATAATCTTGTTAACTCCTGCGAATTTTATTCCTTCCTCATCCTAATGTTCTAAAATTAATAGACACATTAAACAGCAGACGTCACGTAAGCCGTGTAATCTTACTTAAAACGACTCGTGGATAGTTTTAATAAAGTATAAATTAAAACAAATGAGGCTAAAACGTAAATTTCAAGAATGAGTTTTAAAATTACAACATCCTCTCGTTAATACGAACGCATCTCTTGGAGATTTAACAATGTAAAATTCATTTTTATCGTAATAATATTTCAAAATACTTGTTACGAGACGATGTAGACCGGTTCACAAAGGACTAACGACAAAGGAACAGTTTTCTAAGCGCCTCTTCATATTACCTGTATACGGTACCCATGTAAGGTCTGTGTAATTTAACCAGCATTCTTCAAAGTACTTTTGTATTCAATTTTAACGGACTTCAATAAAGATCTTTATAAAGGTGTTGCGCTATCTTTGATCATAATTTTTACTCGGCTATTTCTGCATTTTAATTGAAATTCTCGAGATCAAAGAACTTGACTCGAAAAGTGATTACAGAATGTCGGTATCCTGTCACTCTTTTCCAAATATGCAGTAAATTAAACCGCAAATTTTTAGTTTGAGAAGTTTAGTTTTGTAAGTTTACACATTGGAGACAGGTTTTACAGTTTATTGGGGCGATGAGACGCGATGATTTTTTTAGTTTTTAATCGGAAACGTGACATTGCTAATTTACAGTTTCGCTATATTTATGTATATTTGTGGTTTGTAATATTATTAATAATGGTTCCTAACATATTTTGAAATCTGCTTGTTTTCATGGTCCCACAATCAGGTCCGTCATAGGTAATTGTGTCGAGAAATAACCGAGAGATTTATAAAATATTTACTGTCAAAAATCACAATCGTTATTGTTATTTTATCATAAGTTCCCCGTTCCCTATATTCGCTAACATTGTTTACCTATAGCTTTATTGAAATTTAAAAAAATCTGAAATTTCAAATGTATCTAACATTATTTGTAGTATTACGCGAATTAAAGCCGGTTGCGCCAAACTAACCTAAACAAAGAATTACCTAATCTAATTGAAAGATTAAATCGATTTCGTATTTTTCAAAAAATTTTGTTAACCATAACCACAACAACTTAATCCTAGATTAAATTATTTATTTATTTGATAAAACTGGAAATGAGGTATACAATTACAATGTAAAAATTATATGCTGTCGTTATTTATATACCGGGTGATTCAGAACACACGTTACAAAGCTCTAGGCCGTTCCCGAATCCAATATGACCAAGGACTCGATATGGCCTAATTACATTATATTATACGGCGTCAATATAATAAAAAATTCTTAAAATACTACATTTTTATTAATAAAACGACATTGAATTTTACGTGCGTTCATTAAAAGCACAACTTTTTTTAAATTAACAGCATTAAAAAAGTTAATGCAAGTAATGCAAGCTAAAGTACTGTTAGTAGTTAAATATTTATTATTTATTATACAATTATGTCCGAAAAAGCACCGTTATACGCTGCAGTCGCGGATAATTGCCATAAAAACACCTGAGTTTACTTTATAAATGTTGTTCAAAATTACAAACCATATTTGTTGATAACCTAAATAACATTACCAATAATAATTACCTACTAATGGTAATAGTTTATACAGATAATATCGGAAAATGTAAGTCATTTGTAATTTTAACCTTTTTTTATAAGGTAAACTCGGGTGGTAGCACACAAACAGTTCATTTTAGGACATAATTTCATAAGCACCTAAATATTTATCTACCACAACCCCTCTGCACACCTTAGAACTTTGTACATAACATGTATTCTGAATCACACTGTATAATTCGTTCACGATAGGAATGAAATGACGTCATACACATTTTATTAAATAATTTTGACTTCTTGATGCCTGTTTTGATTTAAAAATATATTATTATTTACTTACATTCATTTTTCAAATTAGTAAGATAACGCATTAAACAAAATATCAATCAAGTCTTCAAAACAAAACATTTATTAAAATGTGTATCACGTCATTTCATTCGTATCTTGTAAAAGCCATAAACTTAAACCTTTTATTTGTTCATCTAACCGAGTAATTGTCTTGCTAATCAATCACAATTATTTTGCTCTAAGATCAATATTAAATAGGAGTACTAGTAACTTTAGTACTTTTACGTTTACATGTGTTTTCTCACTGTTGTATTTAATTTAATTACCTACTATAAATAAAACAACAAAGCATTCCGTAAATAATTAAACAGTCTTGTATTGTAACGATATTAATTCAAGTTGAATACCTCTTATTATTCGCATTAAATCAAATCTAAATATTTTTTTAGCATTATAAATATTGATTTGGTTAAAAGAAATATCATTCATAATTTATTATCTATTATTTATTATGCTTGTTTTAGTAGTAATTCATTTGTTTAAAAGGAAAACGATATTGTTCCGGTACCTACGCAGGTATATACTTACATTTATAATGTAGTTTCTACAAAGGACGTTGAAAAAAAATACTACCAAAAACACGTTAATAATAATATACAGGGTGCGGCGCCAAAATCCGGACATCTAAACATTTTTTTTAAAACATAATTTTTATTGCACAAATGGAGAAGTTTATAATTATTTTTTTTACTAAATTGTTTGTTAGGTCATAAAGAACACATTTACTCAATATAATCTCCTTCTGCTTGAATGACCGTCTCCATTCTCGGTCTGAAGCGTTCGCAGACCCGTTTTAATGAATCACAGTCCATATCGGCGAATGCCGCTTCAATAGCGGCTCTCGATGATGCGACTTGTTAGTGACCCTTTCAACCATGCTCCATACATAGAAGTCCAAAGGATTTTAATCTGGGCCGTTGGGAGGCTCAAAATTCTTTGGACCAAAACATGTCGACGTTGTCCGACAACCAATTTTGCACCAAATGACTTGTGTGCGCGGGCGCACCGCCCTGCTGAAAAACATACGGCTTTCCAGACGATACAGTTTCCATCCACTGCTTCATCAAATTTATCAGAACATGCAAATAAACTTCTTTTGTGACATTTTCCCCTTTGTTAAAGAAATGCGGTGGTACGACATCACCCTCACTGGACACAACACTTAGCACGTGAACATTCGCCGGAAATCGAAACAATGGGGACATCTTCAAGATCATGGGCGAGCCAGCGATCATTCCTTCGATTGATTTTCACATCGACAGTAAAAATTTTTTAGTCAGAAAAAAACCTGAGGCGTCCAGCAGCATTGTTTCGTAAAGAACGCAAAAGCAGATTACAGCGTTCAACTCGCTTTGTCCTGGCAGCTTCGGAAAGCATCTGTCTCACTTTAATTGTATAAGACTTGTAGCGGAGGTCCTCCTCGACGATTCGATGCATAGTTCTTTCACTCACACCGACAACCGACGACAATTTTTGGATCGACTGCCCTGGATCCTCAACAATCAGCTCTTGGGCCAGTCGAATGATTTCGGGCGTCCTGACAACGCGCTCCTTCGAGCGAGTTTTCCTTGCCGGTGTTGCAAAACCTTCGTTGGACTTCTCCGACTCGTTATACTTCGCGACAACATCATAAACAGTCGATCTTGGCTACCGGAATATTCGAATGATTTCTGTCGTTGAGCGCCGAGCGCGAACACTTTCGATAATCGCGACTCTTCGATTATACTCCGCACTTGGTTTCACATTTCGATTGTTTCGAGGTTATGAATGTTTAGTACATGCGTCAAGTTATTTGGACGCCAATCCCGACCTCTCGGAGTGGTATATAACGGCGGGAAATTCAAAATGAATTTTGACCGGATTTTGGCGCCGCACCCTGTACATGATGGATCCGCAAATCAGTCGTTTCTGAGATAAAAGCAATTTTCTCTTGCTTTATTTCTCAAAAAAAAATGTAATAGTAATAAAAGACTGTTTTCAAGTATCGTCATTTTGAAAATGAAATTAAAACCTGAAAGTCTTAATTTTAAGTCCTAATTTTAAAATAGCAGGTATTCTGGTATAAAATTATATAGGTAGGTATCTGCGTTCTACTTAGCACAGGCCTCTTTGTGCTACGCTTCTGTTAAAAAGAAGTCGCTAATGTTTTTCAAGTTGAAACGCATAAATTTCCAAGAGCGAATAATAGCCGTTACACGCCTAAAGACTTTCGAAGATAAAAACGAGAACGGCGAATTAGGTACTTTGATTTCCAACGCAAGTAATGTGTGTGATTTACCTACAACGTTTAGTAACAATTTTTAGGAAAATATGCAGAGCGAGTAAAAAGTATGGAACATATCAAATAAAATTGAAATAAATTAAGTTTTTGTAAAAATCCTGAAACACGTCGATTTTATTTTTTAAAAATGCACATTTGTATGTCGAATTAATCTTGAGACATTCATTTGTTTTTAAGTTAGATGTCATTCGAGGTTTTTTTCTAAATGGCAACCCCTGATTTTTTTGCGAGATTTGGAGTCTTTGATTGTCTAAATGACAGTATACAAATGTAAATTCAGTTAAATTTTAATAAAGATCACGTCGTGGATCTAAAAAGACACGTATTAGATAAGAAATTCAAAGAATTTACGAGGAATTTGATTTTCAGTTGCTTTTTTTGTATTCTAATAAAAATATTTTAATAATTTATTTCTCGAAAATTTTATTATGTAAAGTATTCACATTATTATACTGTCGTTTATTGTTAAAAATCAGGGGTTAACATTTAAAAAATTCTGACAACGTTTAACTTAAAAACAAATGAATATCTAAATATGATTTTGACTATGTGAATTTTTAAAAAATAAAATCGACTTGTTTAAGGACTTTTTGCAATAATTTATCTGCTATATTTAATTTTTTTATTTGTATCAAATGCAAAATTTTGTAGGCAAGTTGTTCAACGAGCCGTTTTAAGGGTTATAATTTCAAGTCATAACTGTTGGAAATATCGAAAACGGCAAAGGTTATTACATAATATACCTACATCGATACAAAGTAATTTCAGAGCAAAACGTATTCCATTGGCCGAATGAACGGACCAAGAATAGATATTATACAAGTTTTTGTGTAACCCTAATTAGTTTTTGATGGCACGCCAGTCTTTCGCCGAAAGCTGTAGAAAATTTCTTTCGACCAGTAAATGTCGAAATAAAGCGTTCTTTTTGGAATTTAGTTTACTCTTATATGCAGCGCGCGAAATGTGAATAGTGCTGACGAATTCGTATGAGAACGTTGTTACATGAGAATGCGTGGTTGAAGTTCGTTAAAGTTTTGCCCCAAGTTATTACGTTCAAGGAAGAAGACTCGAATCCAGTTCCAACATTTAAGTTTCAAATAGGAGCGAACGCGATGCATCTATTGTAGTTAGAATGTTCTTCGCTCTATTGTTACTTAAAACTTATTAACAGTTATTTTAATTACACTCAGTTCGCATACCTGTGCAGCTTATTATTAGTATATATCAACTGTTATCTGAGAGTTTTTAAAGAATATAAACAACTATCAATTATGAAAACTATAACAGTAAAACAGTGAAACAGGCGAAAAGCTGATTCCTTTTGAAAATTGAAGAAACTTAAATAAATTTTATTCATATAGATTAAGCAAAAATTAATTAAACAAAACGTTATACATTTTATACGCGAATGTTATATAAATGAAAATTCGAGCTTCACAACGTGTTTTACGTGTTTTGCGTATTTTCAATAACGAGCCGTATTATACGGTTTCTGCAATACTTAAAAGAGATTTTCGGTACCTTCTGCTTTATTTCGTGTAAATTTGGATATCAGCTTATAACCGCTTTGAGGCACCCCTTCAATAAACATTGAATGTGAGGGAAAGCAGTCTTGGTAAAAATTCTACATCCTGTTTAGGGTAAACGATTTTTGAGCTTTTATTGGGCAATTTAAAGAACGCGTGAAATAGGCTCAACGGTGATTATTTTAAAAAAATTTAAATTTCTTTGCCTATTTTAGAAATTAAAAATGTTCGACCGTAATTTTAAGGCAAAGTGTTTGTGTCGGAATTGTCAAAAGTAAAACTCTGGAATGTAGAAATTATTTTTCTTCCTTCAAAGGACATAGGTATGCGTCTGCACAATGAACGCCCGACAACCCTGCGTGCTTGCAAACAATTTTTAAATGCGATTCCGAGAATTATTTCAGTCCTTTTTGTAATACAAATAAAAATTATAAACTTTAATCTGTTCTTCAACGTCTAGTTGAATTGTGTCACGTCCATTTTAAAAATTAATTACAATTTTATTATCTACATCATTCAACAGTAGCCCAAAGTATAACAAACCAAAACAACTTGTAGGTAGATTAATTTACACAACTTTTATTATTAGGTAAATTAAATAAATGTTACGTATGTAAGTATGAGTTACTTTAGAAACCGCATCCTTGCCTGCCAGCTGTTAGATAAAATGCATTAAAAATAGTTTTGAGGTCAACTCACACTTTACAACTTCGGGGAGTTATCGCCCAAACTTCAATTCGTTATTTCATTTTTATTTTATTTTTAGTTTAAACTTCATTGTTTTATAATGTATTACTGGTCGTAATAACATGAAATTGTCTTTTTTTTTGGTCTTGACCGTGGTTCGTTAGCCACAAATTGTTGTAACGATATTTTTATAATTGCTATTGTTAGTAGGACATTCGCAAACACCCATGGTTACAACGGGATTCGAACCCGCAGCCATGAGCAACCTAACAGAGTGACAACTCTCCGCGGCTCACCGCGGCCTCCATATTCCTATTTAGTTTTCCTATTTTTAATACTAGGTAGGTAGGTAGGTACAACTAGGGTGCAACTAGTTGTACCTACAACTGTAGGTACAACACTTTTAAATGTTCCGTCTCAATCTTATAAGAATTAACGTAACCAAAACCTCTTTTATGTGGAAACTCCCAAAAGTGGACATGAACAAGCATTTAATGTCGCTTAGCTACAGATTACTTCTTCGTTATGGACATTTAAAAAACTATGATACATACACACAATGAAGGAATACGCAGAAACTGATGTAAACCTACGTACAGAAGATACACCATGTAACATATACAAAATATTGTATAAAAGCACTATAGGTATTGAATTGAGTGATTCCTCAGACGATGATATCGAAGAAACTGCAAATTGCACCAAAATCAATAATCTACAGAAAGCTCTAGCAATAACTCAAGCATTTAAAAACCATTGTTGTGATTTATTCTAGGAAATTTATTCTAAAATTATGTATTTTTTATGCAGTAAAATTATTTGAATAATCACTATCTACTGTCTTTATACCGCAAAATTATAAATTTACTCTAGTTTTTAATTTAAAAACTATTCGTGTGTCCTTAAACATTGAAAACTTTCTTATTACAAACCAAAAACCCGATAAAAGTTTAATGGCATTTTTTTTTCGAGTGATAAATACAAAGCAACTAATAAAACATGTGAGCCGTCCACTTGCAATCTTATCTGAGTGGGAACAAGGAATGTTTTTGAAATAAAACCGGGATTTCCTAGTATCCAATGCATTTATATATAGAATTCTGGCAAAACCGTTTCAGATCTTTCGCGTTAGTGGCACACAGCGATAGTTCTTGCTTCAGTAGTGCGAATTTTAAATTACGGCGTCGTATCGTTCGTGTATGCCAGGATTGCTCGTTCGGTTAATAAGGCCTTTTTGCGTGTAAGTGCGCGAGTGCTGTGTTTTCTAAAAGGATTACAAACAAAAAGGATTAATACGACGAGGAAAGGTAGGATCTTTCTTAGTCGACTAACTCTCTAACTCATAAAGTATAAATACATGGACCTTTAAGCTGTAACATAAATTCTCTGAAAATCGAACTTGGTTAGGCTCTTGGATAAGAACTCGGTTAGGATATTGGTTAGGACTCCCCTCAAGCATTCGACGGTAAATTTCGCGAACGAAATTTTAACTACGTGCGTTTTCGTGATTACAGTGGTCGGTGAAGTAAAATGAAATATGAAGCGTAGGTAATCATGCAAGTGCGCAGACAAAGGAAGAATCTACGCTGGAAATTGACGATAGAGAGAAAACGAACGATAATGAGAAAAAAAGTAGGAAATACAAAGAAAAATTTAGAAGTTTCTAATTTTTTCTTATAGTGTGTTACAGACAAGCGACAGCAGTGCTAATTCGCATATTACGTAAGTATTAAAAAACATATTATTTCAAGATTTATTTTTTTTAAATGTTTTTTTATTATTTTTTTATTTTTCTTATTTTGAGAGATTTTACCTTTTCAATGCATTCGTTCGATAAAATCGGAATTCAAATTTTTGATTGTCGCACCAATTTAGACTGACGAGACAAAATTTGAATACTAAAATTTGCAAAAATTAATTCTTAACTTTTTTAAATAATCGAGTCAGTTATTAAAATTTATTATGGTTAGTTTACTTCTAGTTTAAATATTAACAAGAGTGATTTATTTTATTTTAAATAAGTACTACTATTATAGATACAATGAAATATATATATTTTTTTAAACTATGTATTTAATACCTTATTAATGTTGAATTAAACATAAATTTAATTTATTTGGGGCATCGTATGTATATGAATTGTTCATCGAAAAATGTTTAATGCCCAAGTTTTACGAATTAACTTTTTATTTTGCCACCTCTATGCTTAAAAAATAAAAATATATATTCTAATAGTTCCAGTTTCTTCGTCGCATTATTATATACTCCTAAATTATAAACTTCCCCTTTTTTTTACTAAATTTAATACTTTCATGCAATTGTTGAAGTTATTTTACTAACAAAGTGAAAGTAAGGCAACTGTGATTACACACCTAATACTCAAAAATAAGGAAAATTGATCTTTAAAACTACTTATGTACTAATTAAGATATACAGAATGATTCATAAATAATGCGGAAAACTTCAACAGGCGATTTCTTGTCGAAAATTAAGAGGGCCTTTCATATAATTTTTTTTTCTAAAACGTCTCCTTTCGGAGTTACACCCCTTCAAAAGAAGAATGGTAAAACTACATTTTCGTTTTATTTCTCAACTTGGAGAAATGTAGAACGATGACATTTAGGGCCGATCTTTTCATATTCCATTTAATTTAATTGGCACATATTTACCATACAAACGTTTGTTCAAACAATTGTTTCCATGGTAAAAATTTGTCAAGTAAATTTATTGCAAGAAGAAAAAACCGGCCCTTAGTAGATGATTTTTACTTATCAAAAGGTTTCCTATACTAATATTTTCAATCAGCTCCTTTTTTGCATAAATGCAACCCATGTTGGTTTTTTTAAAGACCTTTTTGGAGAATTAAAACTTTGCAACTTAGAAAATCCTTTTTGAAAGCTCGTTTTATTTAGAACCTTTTTTGGCTTTTTCATTTTTTATTTGTTAAATAGCATTGTTCGTTATTACATTGTAACATTTGCCATTCATTAATAAGAGCTTCCCTTTTTGAGAATCTACGAAAGGAGACATTTTAGGAAAAAACGTTATATAAAAGCCCCCCCTTGATTTTCGACAAGGAATCGCCCCTACAAGTTTTTCGCATTATTTGTGAATCGCTCTGTATTATATTTAGGTACATACATAAAAAAATGTTCTGATATTTTTTGAGTTGTTAACAGCAAACTGAATTTGTGAAACCCGATAAATTATATAATTAGAATCCCGTGCCGGTTGGCGTCGTAACAGGTTACCTAGATGCAAGCAACTGGACGTTATCAGTGTAGAAATTACACATGGCAGACAGTATAATAAAAATTTATTATCAGTTTCTGCAACTGGTTAATCTTTCAACTTACTGAATAATCACGATTAGAAGAAAATGTCATAAATTGTTCGTAATATGTACTTTAATGTAAAATAATGATCAAGTAATGATGATGACTGCGCTGTACTTTTAATGAAAAGCAAATTAAAACTAGCGATTTTTTCAAATAATATTTAACTGCATTGTGTAAGTATGTAAATATCTACATATTTTCACTGTTTTTTTAAAATATTTATTATCAATAGGTAGGTACCTGTAATATGCTAATGTTTTATCTAACTAAATAAAGTCGATATATATATATATATATATATATATATATATATATATATATATATATATGTGGACACTTTCTGTGGTCCCGATGATATCCACATTATAGAGGTTTCACTGTATTTAAAGTAGGCAATAGGTAGTTAAAGCCAATTGAACTCTCAAGTATTGTGCGAACGTCTGTCACTTTATTCTTTGATAGGTGTATACTTATAAAAATGAGAAAAAGAAGGAGGAAGGTACTATATATTAAGAAGAAGATGGGTTTTAAATTTGCAAAGAATTACAACGAGGGACTGGTTTTATATGAAAAACGAATGATGATCGCGATACGGAGAGAATTCTTAATAAAATATATATATGCGGAATGATGAATCGCCAAAGTTTTTATAAGTAGTAGTAGTCTTCATAAATGCGATATAAGTTGTCAGAGGACCAAACAAATGTTATAGGGCCGTAGAAGGTAATCTTAAATTTCAAATGTTTTGAACGCGAATTACCGTCTTATATCTAATTAAAATTATTTTATGTTTGTATAGGTACTTTAGACATTATCGCGTATTGCTATACATCTGAAAAATTATGTTTTAAGTCCGCTTAACTATTTATTGTAGTATTTCAACTGGTACTAAAAGAAATAAAGATTTTCCTTTACTTTTTTATTACTATTATGTGACAATGTCTTCTATGGGATTATGTTTAGTTTAAAATTCATCGTTTATCATGCTTTATACATAACATTTTGAGCACGTAGGCTCTCTAGAAGAGTGCTCTTTTCTGAAATACTTTATTGGTGAGTGTGCTTATGGGACAAGGTCTGATCACATATATTGTATTGGAAAATGTTTCTCGCACGAAAGCATACGTGCGTATATCTAACAACTTCATTGTATCTTTCATAGGCAAGTTTGACGGATAACTGCTCTGTTCGGCAATCAAAATGTAAAATTTAACTTAGGTAATTTTTTTAATTTAAAATAGCGACAGATTTTTCTCAGTTACTTAATAAAAGTAGCAAATCAAAAAATTTATGAGTGCCTAATAGTTAATTTAAAAAAAAAATAACAAAAATTAACTGAGAAATTGAACCTCACCATACATCAAGTATTATTTATGTACAGTCGTCGGCATAAAGTTGGACGCAAATAGAAAACTTTTTTATTTGAAATTTCTCAGAAAATCTCAGAAGTGGAAAATTGTGATGGGGGAAACTAAAAAAGGATGTTCACCGATCACTGGGTTTGAGTCGTAATTATAATTTTCAAGATACAAAGCGACTGCCGGATAAATTAGTCGTACCCACGCAAAAAGTTTAAAGACGTTCCATTGTATTGTTCATGCAATACCTATTTAAAATTATTTTTCCTGCATTTTAACGCGTGTTTAGTGCAGGAGAACTACTTATGACAAGTGAAAAACGTTACACAAAAGATGTGTTTTACACAACCGTGTTTAATTTCTAAAACTGTGCAACTAAAGCAAGCAAATCCGGATTTCTTTTTTAATCGTTATCGATTGCAGTAATTTGTAGCGGCGCCGTTTACAAAGGTCTTTGTGCTTGCACTTTTTCCCCTTTTTTTATTTTGTTCTTGTTTCATTCGATTAAATACTTCTAGAGGTATACGTTTATTAAATTATTTACGGTTATCACTTAAAACGTCAAAGACCTAGAATGCAAAAAAGAATTTCTATGTTGTATAATTAAACGGCCCGTCAAATAAAATTAATTAAATCCTTCTGTAATTTATCTACTTTTTTACCCTATAAGTTTCGAGCTTAGTTTTTATCTATAAAATTGCTTTCGTAAAATAATATGTTGATTTATCTGCAAAGAAATTAACAGCTATCGGATCGCTTTTAATTATAATAATTAATAAATATTAAATGCAGCGCATACTTAACAAAAACATAAACAAAACCAATTTATTGTACTTAAGTATTGTTTAGATCGATTCAAATTAAACATTTTAAAACGAAAAATTGGAGAGACAAAAAACGTCACGTCCTTAATAAAAGCGCCGGATATTGAGCTGCCTGTGAGTGAAAAATTCATTGTAACTAACGAAGTTGTCAAATTCTCGTGGCTAAACATCCGTTTGATGTAGAAATCTTGAAAGAAACAATTCTGTTCAATGTAACGTAGCTGGAGATTATCAAATACTTTTTATAAAAGATATTTGAATAACGAAGTTGATATCTACATTTATCGAAATGCTAGATATATTTTCTTTAAAATTGAAATCGAAACTCTATGTAGTATAATAAATTCCTACTTAAATAGATTTTAAAAATTATAACACCTACTATTTACACTCTTCTCTTGTCCGTTACACTATGTATCAAGCTTGACAATGGAGTTATTTTACTGGATCAGTAAATCCTGAAAAATAACTCTCTGGATTGAATTGACAATGTGCCCAATGACCTGTCATGCTTTAAGGGCTTTACGATTTGCATGTTTGAAACTCATCCATGCCGAACTGGACACAACCACAATCATGTCGTCAAAAGCAAACGTCCAAAATTGTCTCGTTTGCTTGCAAGGATTAAATTAGCACTTTTTCCTGCACTCGTTAATTAATTTCAAAACGTTTCGTTTAATTGGCGTTTCAACATAACATCCAAATAATTACGCGCACGCAACACCTAAATCACGTAATTTATCGATATCGGGGTTAAAACGAAAACCGCCTCTGATTAAATTTAAATGATCGACAGACAAACGTTTTAAAACGCAATAAATGCCTAATTGAAAATATATTTTTCTAATCGTAGCGAAACGTCGAGGGACCTAACTGAAAAAAAAAACTAATAAAATTACGCAAGGATAATCGTATAACTGCACTATAAATGTTAAATATATTGTATAAATGTACACGTAAGGTCTGTCCCAGCGCACCGTCAAACCGGCTCGCGAGCGGTGCAGTACATGCTTTCAACCAATCGAAATTTTAGATTTTGGCGGTTGAGTAAATTCTACAATTCCGATTGGTTGAAAGCATGTACTGCACCGTTCGCGAGCCGGTTTGACGGTAATTGGTTGGGAAAATTTTCGACGACAGACTTTCTAAATAATTTTAAACCAACGCAACGAAATTAATATGGGATGACCTCCAAATAGTTTTGAAATAGTTGAAGGCTAGCTAATTTTGCGCGGAAAGTTTTTTTTATTAAACTTTCAGCAATCAATTCGTATAGACCACGAAAAATAATTGGAGCAGATTTTTCGCTTTTATAACTAAAAGTAAAATGCGGACATTTATAATGCCAGAAAGTGCTTTTCGCTGTAACTTTCCACACTAGCTTACATCAGATGCGAATCCTGATATTCACGCGTCAAAGAATGCATTACTTACGAAGATGCACTCTGTATAGTTGTTACTCGAGTCCTATATTTTGAGGTTTATGGCGAATCAGTTCTTGCCGCAAATCGCAAAATTAATTAATTCCTGGACGTCCAGCGGCAAATATACCATCAAGATTACAAGAGAGCGGAAATAAAAAATTGAAAGAGGGAAGTTCAGGTCAATTTAGAAAAGCTCTCATTTTATATACTTTTACGTGATGCATGTATCCACGAACGTGCTGAAGATAAATGTACGAGTTTTCGGTATTCCGTACTCGACTTTCGGAAGTACTAGAATTCGTCACGATTGTATCTACTACTAACGTTGAATTTTTTGCAACTTTCGAGGTTATTAAAAAATTCGTTTCCGCTACATTTAAGTGGTAGGTAGGTGGTACGTACGGAGCTTACGCTCGGGATCGAAGATTCATTTAGACAAGTTCTACCCCATGAATTTTTGAAACAACTTTTCCTTTCATTTCCAGAAATTCTAGTAAATTACGTTGATTTGGAGCGTTACGCGACATTTACTTTAGCCGACCTCATATTGCAAAGCGGTTATAAAAGCGACATTTCAGTTCTAAAACGTTTTACGCAGTTCATTAAGCTTCATACAAACTAGAATATTTATGGGGTGTGTCCGAATATTGTCGATGAGATCTTAAGTACGTGTCTCATGAAACGGATTTTACCCGTCGTTCGTTACCTTTTGTTTTCACAATTTTCGGCAACATTTTCAATTTAACTGTTGCTAAAAGTAATTAAAGCAAATTGACTATTGTTGCGTAGGTAATAACATTTTGTTCGTTTAGAAAAAAAATGAAATACCTTAAAATAATTAGAATTATATAATATGTAATATGCAAATGTAATATATAATAATATAAAAAAAATGTAATCATAGAATGTCAACGACGCTATGATCTCGGTAATTAATGCGTCAGAAAAATAAATAAATAAAATTTTGTTCGTTTAAATTATTTCGTTAATAACAAAATATAATATGATTCTTGTTCGTTTAATTTTTATAAACTAAAATATCTTTTACATATGTATGTATGTCCTGGCAAAACCCAACATAGTCTGGAAATTATTGAACAATAGATATTAAAAAAAATCCAATAAGCGTTGGTGCAAATTTCGCTGTCTGTATATCTTAGAAACGGACTTTAAACCCTTGTTAACTGCAGTCTTGGACATTTTTTGTAAATGTGTGATGTGACGTACTGCAAATAAGTAAGTGTACGTAAGTAATAAACCCGTTTCCCTGACGTTTACGTTTTCAAATATAATTAATTCTGCCTTATATTTAAATGACCCTAAAGTACGTCCCATCATGTTCGTTGTGCTTACAAGGCTTAAATGTTATTAGTAAACTGCTGAAGTGCGAGAAATTTTTGTTCAATAATCGTCTGCCTGTCTGTTCTTCAGCCGAATATTGGGTTTTTCCAGGACGTCGACTATACCTGATTAAAAAAAAAAAACGATCATGAAATGTTTGGCCTAAATATTCTTAAAAAAAATAAAAATCATCAGAATACACATGCTCACAATTAAAATAAACAAAAGTAGCAGTCGAGCTACAGATAAAATAATCACACACATTTCAAACTCGAGTTGCATTTTTTCTTTATTTTTTTATTAATTGTTTATGCTTTATTGTTCTTTAACCCTAATATTAATAAATATAATTATATAATTACTTCTTCACATTTTTCATCTTTCAAGTTCCATATGCTTATCGATTTAATTTCGTTTATCGGTTTTATTTATAACCATTGGAAAACCTTTAATTAATTAAGGATATGAATCAAGAACAGAACAATTAAAAGCAGACGTGTCGTGTTTGCTGGTTTATACCCAATACATATAAAATTCAATTAGTTAATATAGTTTGAATGGCACTTCTTTTTGATTTAAATCTTTTTAACAGATGAATTTTGCTAGACGAAAATGAATACTCCGTTACAGCTAACGATTCGTGCTTAATTTAAACTACGGATTTAAAACTACGAAACGCTGCTGCGCCCAGTAGATTACGCCTATATCCATTTTAAGGGCGAAATATAAAAGTGAACTCTCCTTAATATAAAGGTTTTATAAAGTCCTACAGGGACACCTTTGAATAAATGATACTTCATTCTGGTTTGCATGAGATTTATGTTGTTTATGATAAATGCACCCGTAGTACTTATTAATAACTTTGATTTTAGTTAATTATTTTAACTTGTATGCTTATTAAGCAACGCTCTATATCTATAAAAATTTAATCAGGTTTAGTTACATTAACAATAAGAAATCTCGATTAATTTTCAAAATAACACCTATTTCTAAAAGTTAAATTAACAATAATTATATCGCATGTAACTAATTTCAACTCAATTAATAAGTAATTCAATGTTAAAATCAATATTTAGTTAAAGACCTAACTTAATTAAGATAGTTATACCTTTGCCGAACGTACAAACTGAAACCACATTATTTAGGAGTCAATTATGGTTAAGTTCTATGTATTCGATAAAATGAGGGCTTTGATTAACAATTTTTTTTCTTCGATATCACAAACAGTTTCGGCAAACTGACAAAAGGGGGACGTTCAAATCAAATGAAAGAATGTTTCTAGAAACCCACTTAAAACATTAAGTGGGTCGCCACCTTCGTAATAGTCGCCCTTTTAACAAATTATTGACGAAGTGTTTTACAAAAGTTCAGAAAGTTCTGTTTAACCGAATTAGAATTCTCAAGAGTCACAACTTAATGGCGTTTTCGGCGCTTAGGACCTTCGTCGTAACTGATGTAATGGAATAGGATAAAGAACGAACAAAGCTACCTAACAACATAATACAGTTTCAAGAGACCGCAATAATTAGATCGATATAATTTCACACACAATGTGTTTTATTGTGCACATAAGATAAAAGACAAATTCCACCAGGCAACTCTAAATGAATCCCTTTTGTCAACATATATCTACGACGTAAATAAACTTAATTGAAAAGGATTCATTAGAAACATCTCGAACAGTTCTTTTGTACCTACTTTTTATTAAAAAAAAAGAAACTGTATTTTTCGGTAACCAATAGTGATGGACGTTATTAATTTGATGAAATCTTGCTTGAAAGGCTAATTTTTAGACTGTTTCGACGTAACTCTAAAGGTACGTTTTCCTAGCTGCGGTATTACGCAACGATTTGCCGCAGCGTTTTCCCGCACTGACTCGTGTGTCAGTATAACGTGGCTCGGCGGAGGTGTTTCTCTAGGTGCGGTATTCCGCACTGCCGCATTTTAGCCCTATCTTGAGCCCAAGAGCAGTCTAGCCGCAGCGGCAAATCGCTGCGGAATACCGCGGTTAAGAAAACGTACCTTAACATAAGTTTATATATAATCTTAAGCTGTGTAACAACTTTGCGTGGCAGCTCAGAGCGGTTTCTTGACTTACGACAATATGGTATAATATTGTATGGAATGGGACAATTTATTGCCGCCAGTTCGTCTTCGGGACAATTCACCGTCGACCATTTCATCTCCATTTATATTATTATTACTATAAGTGAAACGATTAGTATAGATGAGGTGAGTTTAGGTTAGCCTATAGATGTAAATCGTTTAAGTTGGTACGTGATTCATGTTTTCAAAATAAAAAATAGGTACCTACGGTTATTTACAACCAATTATTATTATTAAATAAATGACTTTTACTAAATGTAATAAAATAGTGAAGAATACAATTTCCGGCGATGAAACGGCCGCGCTGAACTCGCGGCATTGAATTGTCTTGGATCCAATACTGCATCCTTTCATCACGTGTTTACCTACACTATACTCTTCCGACGACCACAAGTGTTTATCAAGTGATTTTTATTAAATCTAAGACACGTTGAGCTTTGAAATATTTTTCGATTTCAAAGTTGGCATGCTTGGCATCATCGTTAGCCTAAAACCTGATTAGATTAATCTGAAATTAACTTGATTTACTCGAAGGCGGCTTCGGGGCGGTTTTGAAAACCGATACGGCCGCGTAGGTGTCATGAATCTTTTTCCCAGCCAGTCGGTCGATCTGTTTATAACGGTTCACTTTTGGTAACGTTTAACGGTTTGAATTTATGTAGGTTTCATAGTGGTCGTCGGAAAAAGAAATTACGTGTGTTTTGCTCATTCAATCGAGACGGAGTTGTTTGTCCGTAGTGCGCAAAATGAACGAAAACGTATTCAGTTCTCATACAATTTTCATGATGGTCTCGCGAGAACTAAGAAGTAACGTCGATCAATTGTCGCGCGTAGTTGTCGCGCTTGTCGCTGGAGTAGGTACGCGCGAAGTCTATACACGACTTTATGTCGACATTAGGGGGAGGGTTGTGATAGCAGGAACGAGCTTTCGGTGCGGTTCATTATGGAAGTATGTTATCCATTGAAGGATGCCATAAATAAATATACCTACTTCGTTATCTGAATTTCGATTTTACTAATTGGTAGGAAGAGAGTCGAGCGAATACCATAGCTTCGAGTACATTTATTAATCGAAATCGAATAGCTATTACGCGAGTTTTTCTCTTGGGCAACATAATTAACAAATTTATTTAACAAAACACGCGTATAAACAATGACCGGACATTTCGCCAAATTGATTTACTGCGAACAGGCATTAAATTCAGTCGGTTGGGTAAAATTAACAGACTGCCTCTACGATTTTGTTCCATTGAAATTAATTGAACCGAAAGAAAACGGAATAATCGTAAAAAGAGCTAGAAACCATTTCAGTTAATTGAATATTCGAAAGTAGTTTTTTATTAAACTAAAATTAACTTAAAACAAATAGTGATTTTAAGCTGTGTGAACGCGTTAATAAATTATTACTTTCTGCTATATTGTGCAACACCAACTAATGTGGAGCGAACTTTTACAAAACAATTTCGTCCTTTGTCGTGAATATTTCATGAAACTGAAATTGCTTTATATTTGTAACGAAGTAAATATAATTTTCGAGTCGTTTTAATTTTGCGCAGACTTTCATAATTAGTGTCCGCGGACCTATGCAGCTAGTGTAAAAAAGATCTGATTTAATGGAAATAAGGTCGTAATCATCTCGGTTTTTTTTTTAATTTATGTTAAGTGTCAGTATTCTGCGGTATCTCTTTTTGATTAAAACGCATAAATTGAAAATATTTTCAAACTGTCAAGTAGGTAACTGCGAATAACGGCAGATTTTATACATATTTTATTTTATTTATTTTCCAGTATTTTGAAAAAGAGTTATCTTAATTGCCGTGAAAAATATAAAGGAAAAACTTTAGTTAATGAAGCTACATCATTTTAAGGGTATTTTCTCGGTCATCAGTTAATTTTAAGTATCAGTCGATTAATATTTTATATTTTGCGTATATAATAAGTTCGTTATAGCATTGCAATGTATGCTATAATAGTTCCATTACGACCGTAACTTTTCATTTTTCGAAGTAGGCAGCATTAAACGTCACATAAATTCCTAAAAAACCTAACCCAAAACTTTGATTTTGAATTAAATTGACAACAAAATTCCCTTTTATAATCAAAATAAAAATATATAAAAAATAGCAATAAAATAAAAACAATCATAGGCTGTAGGTATGTATACGTATAAATTTAATATATATTTTTAAAGATATTAATTTTTTAAAATGAATAAAAAAAATTAAGTCACGGTTCCTTCCGCACCAAGAAAAATTATAATTCTTTGTACACTCATACCTAAATAAACGGACATCACAAAAATTATTTTATTAAAAACTTATCCCCACTCGTTTATGTTTTCCAGCTCATTGTAAAATTGGCCGACAGTCGATTTTTGCGATTACAAGCGTATTTAAATCATTTTCATTTCGTACGCAAGCGTATTCTCATTTCTGAACCATGTTTAACAAACACCTACGTTTAGATATTCTGAAATTTAGTCCTTATTATATTACATTCAATACCTTCATTAGTGAAGTTACATCATCGCATGGGGTACTTCGAATTACACCGGAAATTTCTGCGTTATCTAGTCGATTTCTAATCTTTAAAGCTACTGTTATAAATTACTTTCTAAATAGCAAAAATTTACGGACATAAAAGCTAAATTTAATAGAGGTTAAAAACTGCACATGCCCACGAATATGTACTTGGGACTAAATTTTGATTGTGTTTCTGCTTTGAGTGTAGTTGCCCCCCGACGCAGTGACATCCTTAATGCATTACGACGGCCCTATTATACCAGCGTGCGCCTCGTAGCATATTCCACCCCATTATAATTTTATTTACTTCTAAATTGGGTATGTTTGAGTTGACGGCGCCAAATGTACACAACCTGTTTAGTTTTGTATATATTCTCTTACTATATTGTCTTTGTGTAACGCTATTATAATATAATTTTAACAAAGAAAGTTACTAAATCTCTTAACTTGTAGGTCTTTATAATTTAGAAAACGTTGCCTGCAGAAACTAATCACGATAACTACGTAAATGAATAAACGTGGTAGATAATCAAATTAAGTGTTATTTTCAAAATTTTAGTCTAGATTAATTTAACTACTTGTGGAACGGTCATAAATCTGTACTCCAAAAAAAAACAACAGCACATCCTAGATTCGAATAATTAACGTGCATTAGTTACATACTTCGGAGGCAAGCCACCGAATAAATCTTGGACGCAACATGCAGCTTATAGTAACTGCCAGATATTTGTCATTCTAGTACGTGTTACTGTAATGCGAAAATTATTTAATTTTGTTGCTATAAATCGTGTTCGTAGACATTAATCGCCGAATTAAAAAAACAATCAACTCGAAAATGAGACGATTATTATTCATAACACCTCTAGATTTCATATTGATATGAGATATCGAACGAATCGAGCGTTTCGACATGCGTTTGCGTAAAGCCGGGTTTCCATTTTATCACAATAACTTAAGGTCGTTCGACCGTAATCGGCTACTATAACGTAGCGCTAACTTTCGCTGCTTCGCCACTGAGCTCGGCTGAACGCGCTCGTTATCTTTAGACGTTTGAAAATCATAACATAACCTCAAACGTGTCAGCCGCTATATCAAGAAGATAACATAATAACATAGTGAACTGTGATGTCATTACAAATTAATGGCGTAAGTGCATCGTTTCGTTAATCCAACTATACCTTATCCAATCGGTCTAGCGATCACGTCATCGGTAAAAAGCTACTAGATTGTTTATCTGTAATTCGGTTTGAAGTTTGAAAAGTGACATATTCTATAGGTAACTTACCTGTACACATATTACATGGTATAAAAATAAATACTACGATTTATTAGAACTGCAAAAATACGAAGTACACTGTGCGTCACATAAATATAGTACAATTAGTCTAGTGGATCGAAAATCGTGTTTTTTTCTTTAGCTGTGTAAGTGTGAATAGTAGTTTTGCTTAAATCGAATACTTCAGCTAATCTTCTAATCGACCACCTATCTCCTATCGTATTATTTTGGAAATAATTCGCAATTTTTCGATGTTTCTTAGTAATAATATTAAAGTATTAAAGTAATTAGTATTAAAGTGATTAAGTAAAGTATTAAGTGATAAAGTAATTAGTATTAAAGTATTACGAAATTGTGACAGATATTTGATATTGTCAAAGCACGTCCGATTTACATTTAGATTTTATCTAGATATCTAGATTTTATCAATGATAAAATCTAGTGTACCGCATTTATACGACGCGCAGTGTACGAGACGACGGCGCTATGTGAAACGTCATCATCTAGAGTTCGTAAGGTGTAGAATTACTCGTGCCAATCATTCTGTTCGAATCCCTATTAATAGCAGTCGCGTAATATTATAATAAAGCGCTAAATAGAAAAACACGGCACAGTGTTGTGCCGCTCGATTTTTTAGCGGTTTGAAATAATTTATACTTAGCGCTGATTGGTCGCTAGATCGAGTTTGTACACGATTGGCAGTTTCCCGATCCTATTTGACTGATTGAAACTGAAAAACTGACCTACATTGAAAATGTCGTCCTATTTAATACTTTTGCCGAACAAAGGAGTCGGTTAAATAAACATGTGTTTTCCCACAAACTGACCGACTCTAAACATGTGGCTAATAAATAAGTCAAATATAAATATCGGCAGACTTAAACTAAAGATTTATAATTCTAATATAAAATGCGTGAACGTGGAAAAAAAAGGTGTGTTTGGCACATTCCAATAACAACAAAAGCTCGTATAGGTACCTAATGAGCGCATACGCAATTATTAATTTCAAGTAGATAACCATAACAATCAATTTTAGGTAATTTAAAATTGGCCTTCGTATTTTTCGAACAAGTATCTACGATCTGACCTCCTTTTATTGAGCTAATTTGCTGTTAATGACGCAATTAAATTTGATTTTCCGAACCATTTACTGCCGAACTATCGTTACGGGTATTCGGTTTAAAAATTCGTTTCGTCGATATAATATGGCACGTTACGATATCAAAGTTTGCTAATCTCATTTCTTAAATATGACTATTTATTAGCAAAACCATTCGTTTACGATATTCGAAAGCTATTAATCAATATCAAATTTGTTGTAAAACAATATCCTTACGGTAAATGTGAAATAATTCGCTAGCCGCTCGTTCCCCTCGAAAGAAGCTAAATGGAATAATTCATTAGTTTCTGACTTTGCCATCATTCTATGTCCCAAAAACGGTTCTGAAATATGTGTTAAGGAAACCAGAAAGACTCCCAGTTTGAAATAAAGAGCGTATTAAACAAGTGAAATCTAGCTTGAAAATGTATATGACTAGGACTCGGACCATTTCGATAAAACGTTTCGTAATCCAACCCTAAACTTCATCCCGTTGATATCAACTAGGTCTCATAAGCTAAGACTCGACCTCCTTCATAGCTTGAGCTTAAAAAATGGGAAATATACGTTTGAAAAGTTACGTTATTGCCATCAGACGAATTTATTTCGAGAGAAAAATAAATATAGATATAACTTTTACGTAGTTGATATTTTCAATATTTATAATCAGTTCGTAGTACACAACGCTTGTATGTTATCCAAATTTTATTTCGATGCACGTCATCAATAAAAAATTATGTATAATGTGTAAGTTTTGAACGTGGTGATTTACACATGGCAAAGGAAGACTACAAATTATTAGTACGTATGGCCTATCCAAATCTATATGCAATTTACGTCATCAACAAAAAGTTATTAGATTGTTTATTTGTAATTCGGTTTAAAGTTTGGAAAGTGACATATTCTATAGATGATTTACCTGCGCACATATTAGATGGCATAAAGAAAGACTACAATTTATTAGAACTGTCAAAATACGAGGTACGAGGTGACAGCACTGTGTTAAACGTCATCATCTAGTAACCTTGTATTGATGACGTGGATTGCATATAGGTTTGGACGAAGTTTACCTACTGTAAAAATACAAAGTATGAGTAATAACGTGCACCGGAATAAAATTTGGATGATTCTCGGAGAAAAAATTTCAAAACCGACATCTAAAAAACGTGCGATAATCACCCATCTTCTAATCACATTTTTGGATCTCGACCAAGATCTCGACTATTCAAACGTCTACACCATGCTTAACACGTTTCCAACTATCGATTGATAGATAGAGATTTCACGAAATAAAGCAGACATACACTCTTCATTAATCAAAATTAACCGTCTTCTTGAGTGATAAGGGTCTGCAACATCATACTAGAAACCCCATAATCGCTTTCACACGATTTACCATCTTCATCTCCAACATTAGGTTATAACCTAATTTTACTAATACAGTCATACTTACACGTAAAACTGTTTTCGATTATAACGCATTTTAAACAAAAAGAATATCTATTTTAAAATACTTCTAGGTAGGATTGAGTAAATTGAAATAAAGGACGTTTTACACTGATTATTTCATTTACTGTTACTTATGTATTTACGTTGTATAATTTTTTATCTGACTTTTTCATTGTAGGTATTATATTCTTTATTTTATATTATTATTCAATAATTCCGAGTACAGTACTTACATACATTTTTCAAAATATCCCTATCAGTAAATAATTATGATTTAAAAATTATATATTTTCACTTATACTAAATTCAAAAAATTGTAACCATTTGTTGTTTGTTTATTTTTCCTAGTACAATAAAGAAACCTAAAACAAAGATGGGAATTTTACCGAAGGAAAATAACTGTATCTAACGTTTTTATTCTTTGTGTTTCTTGGGCCTTGCGTATCAAAAGAATCACATTTTACTGATTTAAATTATTCTGAATAAAAATGCCCAATCAATTGTAAATAAAAAATATTTTTTTGTGTAAATAAATGCAAAATAGTTACACTAACAAAATGCTAAATATTTTACTATACTTTTTAAATACAGTTAAGCCTCTATTTTACGGACAGATAATCGATTATTTTATAATAATATAAACAATATAGTAGAAGGTAACCAATCTTCCAGCAGGGATACCATCTTCTAGTATTACCATTGGGATCAATATTCCTAACATATGTAGGTATATCAATCACTTGTTTCCACGTTAACCAAGTTCCATGGCGATAACATTGCGGAATTCTTTTAAAAGAAAATTTATTAAAAAGCTATCGATCTTAAAGCAGCTATTATGTTAATTGTTAAACGTAATTTTATAAGGGAGCGATAAATGGTAGGTATTTTATGTTTCAAAACTTTCGACGAATTACCTACCGGGAACTTTTCGATTTTATTGAGCATTTATAAACGTCGGACTCGCCGAAATATTTCGCAGTTTCCTGTATATACATCACGAGCAAGATTGTTTATAAATCTTAGTTCACTTCGCATCTATATTCGCAACCGTCCCGAGTATCTCCAAGTTATATGAACCTTAATGGTATATGGATACACCTGCCACGGCTCATTACCCTCGGCTTTTCAGCTGTCGTTTCTTGTTCCTTATCCTTCCTGTCATATCATGACAAGAAAATATATACTCCACATACTTCTTACATCGTTTTTTGATGTATTACCTATACGAACGGCTTGTTTTATAACGGATTTCTGAATTGCCTATGTATAATCTTAAATAAGAATTATGTTCGCTTTCATCAAAAAAACTTTGTATTTTCCCGTTTTCCTTTTAATTTCTTTTACAGTGAAACTCGAGATCGCGATTTTCTTTTGTACAAATTTTCGCGGAGCAACAAAGTTAATGCCGGTATTCAGATTTTAACGAAAGCTACAAGTGATTGTCGGTCTTTTATCTTTTATTTCTATTTTTTTATATATATATATACAAATTCGTGTAGTTTGCAACGAAATGAAAAGCCAACTAAGACGTATTTTTTAATTTAATACCTACGTATTTATGAACAAAATAACGAAGAAAAAATATTTTTACTTTAGTTCGGGACGAAGCGTTATTTCGCAGAAGTATTTAATTAAAGTATGTATTAATAAAAACTACCTAACTTTTGCAATTTATTATATAGGTGTAATTTTAATTAATTTTGAATGTGCGAGTCATCTCGCTCGACATTAAGTAGGTACCTATATATTAACAAATCAATTTATTTGACATATTTAATACTTTTTTAAAATCGGATACGTACATATATGAATAAATTATAATTAAAAATGACGAGAATGTCCAAAATATAAAATTATTTATTTATGCAAAATTATATTTTCGATATTTCGACACACGTTTGTTATTTTCAAGAATTGAATTGTCTTTTTTGTGAGTTTTTTTATTTGATTGATCAATCAAAACTGACAAAAAAGACAAATCAATTCTTGAAAATAACACGAACGTGTGTCGAAATATCGGAAATATAATTTTATATAAATAAGTAATAGGGTAGCTACTTGCACATTTTTCGATTTTTCGTAACATAAATAGGCGTAGTCAAATACAGAAATATATCTAGATATTTAAATTACAGCATTATAATATTTTTGTTATTCGGTTTGAAAATTCAAACTATTTTCGAGTGCGCAGAAGCAGCCTGTGACGCACTATAACGATATCGGCTAGAAAAGAGCCATAAACGCTTACTTAACCTCACTAACTAATTTATTGCAAGTAACAAAACTGTAAATACCAACAAAGTGGTAGGCGTTCTCTGTGTGCGGTATTGGTCCGTGCGGTGATACGTCACACCAATAGGCTAGCGTATTTAAATGTATTGAAACTTTAATTTGCGAAAACTGGATAAATAAGTGAATCAAAAACTATCTTCACAAATCTTTATCTATACTCGTACATTTTGTTAGATTTACATTGTACATTTGCATTATTTTAAATAATAATATAAATTATGTACTTATAAAATGTGAAATTGACTTGACGCCTATGTTTGAAACTTACACTTAGATAACTTGAAAAACCTATGAAACCGATGATTTTTGTTATTTCCCAACTCGTAAGAATTCGATAAACTTTCTTTATTTGGACGTGTCAAATTCGTTTTACTAAATCAAATGGATCGTTAACATTAAAGTACGCCCTGTAGATTGTTGACTAACAGGCAACGTTTGGTAAACGGTTGTAGAACAAACAAAATTTGAATGGAGGATTTAGGATAATTAGTCGTTGGACTAACAACGTTGATTAACGTCCTTCTAATATTTATTAAAATAGGACGCGGCGTCGCCGCGTTTATAAATTCGCGTTACATTTTAATCGAAAACGTATAGGTAATTTTTTCAATTTCTCTTCAATTATTGTTCATTTTAAAGATTTACCTACGAAAATCGACTCATGTCCCGCTAGGTGACAAAACGAATTTATTTCTTGTAGCATAACTGACAACGAGGGTGTCAGGAACAGATGAGAGAAGTAATTTCCTTATTTCCCTAGTCGATTAACGTGCCAGCAATTTTACCAGAAATAATTTTACCTTATACAGCGACACAGAAACTAGTTTGGTAGACAATGTTTAATATACCTAATATAACCTTCTTTCTTTTTTCTCTCAATTTTTCTCCATAAACTACGCAAATCAGTTAAAAATTAAACAAAAGCATTGCCCAGTTTTTAAAAATCATAAAAAGAAAAAGTAGATAGATATATAGGTACTGGCATAGGTACTGTCGGTTCCTTTAATTTTTTCACCACGTTCGATTCGGTATAATTACGTAGATAACTGCGATGAAGTGACCCTTACGGAGTCGTAAGGGGTGCTATTAATTTGGGAGCCCGCTTTGCCTAAATACAAATAAATTTTATCGTGAATGTTTAAACACAATTGTCACCATTATGTCACATGTAAGGTGATATTGTGTTAATACTTACAATTTATATAAAAAATGGAAATGGAAAGGAACTGCGGCAAAATTATTTTTTATGTTTCTTACGTAATAGGGTATTTTTAGATTTTTATATTTATTTAGCTTAAATACCTATTTAATGTTTGTTTTCTATCTCTCTTCCTCTTAACATCTTCAACATGTGTGGGATTACATAAAAAAAAATCAAAAAGATAATCTTTCTCACTATGTAGGTATAAGATAAATTATTTACAAAAACTATAAGATCGTAGTCACGTTCAAAAATTATGCATAAAACCTCTCTATATTTTTTTTAATTCAAATATGTGCGAAAATTTTCATATTTATACCTATTTTATATTTTCCAAATCTACGTATTTATAGTTTTGAAGAAAAGGGTGAAATATTTCATGGGTATTTATGTGTAGTACAATCAAAAACAAGTTAAAAATTCTTAATGCGTATGTACAGTTTAGACGGAAAAAGATGTCCGCGTTCTCTTTCATTTTATTTGAGCGAGCTGAAGCGGAAATTTGTTATCGCTGAAGCTATTTTAAAGTATGTATTGACTGTAAATGGAATATAAATAAGTAGATATGCCTATCTATTATTATCCATTTGAATGATTTCATAGGTTTTGAAAGTAGGTATAAGAATGTATCTTTTAATTTAGCCTGTTATCGATGGTTTCAACTTAAGAGTGAGAGATAGAATTTATTGTTAACTTTCATATTATAAAGTAAAGTAAAGTAATTTTTACTCTGATCAAATAATTTATAAGATTAATTATAATAATTTATAGATCATTTGTTTATAAATACTATAAATAGTTATTTCAGTATCGAGGTCAATACATACATTTTACAAGTCAAAGAAAATAAATTTAAATTTTCTAACGCTTTTTGAATGTAATGTCCGTAGTCATTACATATTATTTTGTTCACCATCGGAACGGTAACAAATTAAAAATAAAATAAACCTGTTTTTTTGTATGATATGGGTAGTGTAATAATAATATTGAAGTGAAATAAAAAATATTGGTTTTACTTATCGTTCATACTCGTTTACTTATCGACTCTGAGTTTGAAAAAGATTAAATTAGGAGGTAAGCTCTTTAGTTGCATCACTAGAAACAATATCCCAGTAAATGTGTACAAATACTGATCGTGTAAAAAATTATTTAAAAAATATTGTAATTGTATAAACCCCCGGTCGTTGATCGCGGAGATTACATTTTGCACAAGGTCGCGATAAACTAATTTTCTTGATCGACGGGAGATTAAAAAAAATAGATTTAAAAAATAATCAGATGAGTTAAAGATAATTTAACTCAATAAAACTGAAAAAACTATTCGTGAATTCGTTTTGGTCACGTTGTAGAAAATAATTAAGTGTTCCTTGCTTTGTTTGTCTGCGTTTTTTATGCAAAATTGTCGGTAACAAACAAATAGTCTCGCACAACCTTATCGAACGCCTTATACGTGTTGAAAAACATTTGGCACATAAAATAGAACAAAATTGTGTGTCTTTGTTTTTAAATATTATATTACCATTCTCATTTATTAAATCGATCACAATATAACGAATCCGCACTCAACGGGACCGCGCAGAGCGAGGTTTACCTGTATTGATGTTCTTGTAGTAACCACTTATACCTAACACTTTTGCAAACAAAAAATAGAGGGCAAAGAATTATTCCCTTATTATTTCAAGTACACCCATACCTCGCTTTACGGCCCAGATACGTTCCACGAAACTTGGCCGCAAAGCGAAAAGCCGTATAAGGAATCAATTATTCTAATACAAATTCATACAAATTCAATGGGATCGGTTCCAAATTTGTTAAATATGTAACATGGTTTATAATTCAAAATGCATTTTATCTTTTTATTTCATTTAAATAAAAAATACATACATAACAAGTACATACATTTGTACATAAAACAATAACAGACTCCAAAAACCAACAATAATCTATAAACAAAAATGAAACAACTTTATGTTACATAAAATATGTGTATGTATACATACATAATTTTTTTATAAAATGGCTTTAATCTGAAGACGATGAAGAAATGGTAACTTGCAGATCACTATCGTCATCATTTTTCGCTGGTAAGGATGAGCCTGGCTTTAAAAAATTATCCAACGTTGTTTGTCTTGCCTTCTTGTCTATTTCGTTCTTCAGTGATTTATAACAGCTAATGGCTGAGTTAATTCCTCGAGAAACTCTAGCGCTACGTTCGATGTCAGGATCATTTTCAAGGAGGATGTTTATTCCTTGTTCGAAATAGGAAATAGCTTTGAACAAATTTTTTGATGTTAGCTGTTTGGATACAACAGGCTCTGTCTCTTCATCAAATGCCGGTTCTGCTTGCAACTGAATGAGTTCCTCATACGAAAGGGATTCCCTATCAGCTTCAAGTAGATCAAGCACATCACGTTCGTTTAAACCTTCAAAGCCGAGATCATGTGCTAGATCCAAAATGTTTTGCCTAATTTCAGGGAGGAAATTAACTTCTGTATCAGTACTTTTTACACATTCTGGTCATATTTTTTCCCAAACATGGTTCATTGTTGTTAATTTTAATTCCTTCCATGATTCACTGATGCTGTCAACAGTATCCTTGATGTTATAATTTTTCCAAAATGTTTTAATTGAAGATTTACCATCGGTTTCCCTTATAAGTTGTCGGAAAGTTCGGCGTAGGTAATATGCCTTAAAAGTAGCTATTGCACCCTGATCCAAAAATTAGCAAAGCCTTGTTGCTTAAGTTATTGTCTCGCAAATATTTTTTCAGTTCTGTACAAAAGTGATTTTTGAACCAATCCTCAAAGGTAGCTTTAGTCATCCAAGCTTTCTTGTTGGATCTCCATATGATGGGTAATTGATTTTTATTTAGTCCTTTAAGAGGCCTTGGATTTTCGGACAAATATATTAAAAGTGGTTTTAGCTTAAAATCACCCGCGGCATTTGCACCAAGTAGCAAAGTTAATCGTTCTTTAGATCACCTTATAACCAGGCGCAAATTTTTCGGTTTTTGAAATGTACGTGCGATCAGGCATTCGCTTCCAATAAAGCCCTGTTTCGTCTACGTTAAACACTTGTTCAGGTTTATAACCACCTCTTTCAATAATTCCCTTTAAAATGTTGGGATATTCCTTAGATGCGGCCTCATCGGCGCTAGCTGCTTCACCTTTCATTTTCAAATTATGCAAATTAAATCTATTTTTAAATTTTTCAAACCATCCTCGGCTTGCTTGGAATGTGGAATCTATAGCAGATTCATCGGTATCTCCATTCTTCAAATTTTCGAAAATACTTAAAGCTTTTTCCTGGATAGTCATTTGACTCATTGGCATTCTTCGTTTGTTATTGTCCTCAATCCATATAATCAATAGTTTTTCCATTTTTTCCATAATCCAGTTTCTTTGGCGTGTTAATCTCGAGACATTTAAAGGTGCAGCAGATTGCAAATATGTTTTAATGTCTCCTTTTTTATCACGAATAGTTTGAATTGTAGATTTCGCAAGTCCCATTGCCTTGCAAATTTCAACAATTTTCTCTCCAGCTTCTATACGACGTAATACTTGTAGTTTAGTTCCTAGCGTAACTGATTTTCGGCATCTCTTTTTATCAGTCTCCGAAGTCGATAATTGTTTCGATGGCATTTTGTCTAAAAAATAATGAACTATAAAATAAGTTTAATAAAAAAATACATATTAAAAATTTTTAATTTGTACATGTATTTATATGTACTTAAGTACCAAAAATGTCCCTAATTGTTTAAAATTTTTTCAGTAAATGTGTAACAATTAGTAATAAATATGTATATAAAACACTCACAGACAAGTCTAAGCCAGCCGCTTTATGAGCACACACTGAATAACGTTCGTAAACAAGAAGAAATAGAAGAGTGTGCATCGAGATTGCGCTTGCGCAAGATTGGCAACATGTAGATATATCGACATCGAAAAAAAGTTTTTTTGCCGTTATAGCGAAACATTTTAGGCCGTAAATCGAAAACGTGCCTTAATTGAAGAGGGCCGTTATAGCGAAATGCCGTATAAAGAGCGGCTGTATAGCGAGGTGTGGGTGTACTCGATACAATCGGAATTATGTAGATTAGTTAAGAAAAGAAACGCCTTATCTTCTTAATTATTAATAACTGATTCCTACAGTTTTTTATAACTTTATGTTTATTATGAAAATTTATTAATCTTAAAGTAAATACATATTTACATATCCAGTCGCTCAACCAAATAATGAAAGAGCACGCGGATACTAAATAGTACAAACATTGGTCGGCAAACCGAATGTTTTTCGAGATAAAAGGAAATTTTTTCTATGGCTTCAATAACTTTATTTCATTTTTTGTCTTATTAGATCTCGCGGCTCAACTCATTTGGATTTGGGGCTTAAAAAAGTTTAGTGCACGCAACACCTGTGAAATGATAACCTACTTATCTTGCCAAGTTGCAACAGTAAAAAACAAAATTGTCGAACAATTCGATTTACAAAATTAGAGACCACACTTTTTCGATAACGGTGCGAAGTTCCTTCCCGAGGTGTATGCAGATCCTGAGTCGATATGAAAGGAAGGCATTTTAAATATATTCTTTGATAAGCAATTAGGTTTTATGGTACTAAATTACTTATAAACTAAAAAATCATAGGTGTAGTAATTTATTAAATAATAAGTTACCAACTTAAATTAGAAAATCGCTCTTTCGAAAGATCTGTAAACTAAAACACTCTGTATATAAAACGTTTTAGTAATATACACGCAATGTCTCGATTCCATATTTAAAGGACCATTATAATAAACTGCGGTATAACAATTTCTATCGTGATTCAGTAAGAAATTTCAAAATTTACAAACAGGCCTAAAATAATTAAGTTCGATAGGTACCTAAAACCTACGTCTATAACTATCAGATGTAGAAACTTGCGAAAGTAAATGCAAAAACAATTTCGACACAAAAGAAGATTATTTTTACGCGATTCTCGAAAACAAATTTTAAAATAGTATAAATCGAATTTTGAATGCGATATTCAAAAAGTGCATTTGTGTTTCAATTCTAATTCTTAGGTTTCCGTCACAATCTGTTATTCAGATTTGGTTTTGTGTATTGCGGAGACATCGGAATTTGAAATTGTAATGGAAATGTCGTTTTATTGCTATTATAATCTGAAGTAACGTTTTCTATAAATCATGTTAATTTACTAATATTTATTATAAGCGATAAGTTTAAACTTTTTAAACTTTTTCAATGATTTTTACAAATTTTTACAGCTAATTTTCGAGCGATCGTTTTAAAATTGGATTACTTTCTTTATACTTACGCTCTATGTGAACCTAAATCCGGGATAAAATTATTGTTTTAAATATTTTTAAATGCCAAAAAGTAGCGAAAAACAGCCAAAAATCGATGTTTTATGTTTACACACTGTAAAAATTTAATTTTCAATTTTGGTGGAGTTAGGTTCACATGAAGGAGATATGTTATTAAAGTAAATTTAAATCCTGTTAATTTCAGATGAAAACTCTGGCCTCCAGAATGTACACAAACTGTCACTTCTGATGGTGACGCTCCATGGGCAGCAGCTGATATCTTCCATGTTTTCCAACGAAATGCTTAAAAAATTTCACAATATTTTTTTAAATATATATACAAAATGTTCATAAAGTATAAATAAATTATATACATTTCTGCTATTCGAAAAAAATTCATAAAAATCATTGAAAAAACCACCTTCTAAACCTATTTCCCCCCTTAAATAAGAAAATCGCTCTTATCACGAAAACGGTTGATTCTTTTCATTTGTTTTTAATCGTACTATATGTGCCCTTTAAATATTTAACCTTCTTTTTTTCAGATCTGTAAACTAAAACACTCTGTATATAAAACCGTTTTGGTAATGATAGCAGCGCAATGTCTCGATTCCATATTTAACAGCGACCATGTATAATAAGCTGCGGTATACAATTTTTATCGTGATTGCAGTAAGAAATTTCAAAATTTACAAACAGGCCTAAAATAATTAAGTTGCGAGTAGGTTACCTAAATACCTACGTCTATAATATCAGATGTAGAAACTTGCGAAAGTAAATCAAAAACAATTTCGACACAAAAGAAATTTATTTTTACGCGATTCTCGAAAACAAATTTTAAAATATGTATAAATCGAGATTTTGAATGCGATATTCAAAATAGTGCATTTGTGTTTCAATTCTAATTCTTAGGTTTCCGTCACAATCTGTTATTCAGATTTTGGTTTTGTGTATTGCGGAGACCGGAATTTAAATTGTAATGGAAATGTCGTTTTATTGGTATTATAATCTGAAGAGTAACGTTTTCTTAAAAAATCGATGCTTACATTTACTAATATTTATAAAGGAAAGTAAACCAATATCTTTTAATGAATTTAGAAATTTCCTTTTCGCGAATATTCATTTATTTTAATAAATATTTTACGACAAAGAATTACGTTTTAAAAGGAAATTGTTTGAGAATAAATAATTAATGATGGCTCTTATCTTTTTTATGTATCGTGTAATACTATTGTGTTATAAAAAACCGTAAATTAAAAATTTTTCCGGCATTAAAACGTATTCATTATCACGTTAACCCAGAATATATATAAAAAAGGAGCAAAATCAGCATTATCGGTATCGTTCTATTGTCGACACTTTAAATTCTGTGGACTAAGCAAAAGAAAATTACAGAAATGTGTCGGTTATCTTATAGTAACAGCTGTAAGTTTCCCTTTAGTAGTTAACCTTTATCTTTATAACTTTTATATTATTATTTCCATCTCGCAGTTTGCGGTTTTTTTCTTCACGTAAAAAAAGTTAATGCAAATTAATCTTTCGGCGCGTCGATGCGTCCACCGTTACTGTTGAAAGGGGTCCGCCACCCCATCGTTAACGTCCGTATTCGTCAATGTCTGCACTACCGAAAGGATCGCTGTCCATTTGTTACACAACTTCGCGCGTTTATTGCTTTTAATTCTAAGCTAAGTTCGATAACAACGAGGGTGAATTAATTACCAGAATTTACCGACGCTCGCAAAAAATATTATTCGAATCTGTTCGTCGAATATTCATGGACGAAAAACTTTTTAAATAGAAGAAAACGTGACAGAACCGGAAACTTTATATGAATGACAGTCTAAGTTGTTTGTGAATCGATAAAAAGTTGAAAAACTAACTCGCAAAAGTAATTTTCGTTGAAAAAGAAACAAAAATGAGAAAGATCGTAAAACTAATACTGCCGAATACGATCTCCTTTGAAACATGAAAATTTTAATATGAAACATTTGTTCAGACTGTAAGACTATTTTCGTGAAATTTCGCATAACAAAATTTAATTGTTTTCAATATCGAACACGAGTACCTACTGTTTTCTTCTAATGAAATTATTTAATAATTTATTGAAAGGCGTTCGTTTTTACCTACTTTTAATTGAAAGTCTTTCTTTAATTTTCTTGTGAAAAAAAAACAAATCGCAAAGATTAGCTGAAATTCGAATAATACTAGAATCATCAATCACGCGAAAGAGACGGCGGCATCCGTGTATAAACCACACATACCAATTAAAGTACAACCTGTAGATGATGTTCGTAAAATACATAGAAATCCAGCCGTGTAAGGGACGTAGTAATCGTAGGGAGAATGGAATTCCGGAACAACTTATAACCAGACATCAAAGTGAAGGAAGTGAATGGCAGTGGGATTGGCCCTCTTTTCAAACGCATAACTTTACGGATGGTGGAATTTTTTATGTACGAAATGTCTCCAATTGTCAATAAACTGTATATTTACCGAGCGATCCAATTTAAGTAATTGCTTGGAAATTTAATACTTCTAGGTATAACTTAATCGTATTTTCATTTTAATATTTAATTACCAATTCTAAATCAGAAATTGTTACTTTATACAACACTTAAGTATTTAAAAATTTTCTTATGTGGGAATAACCGAAGTTTATTAGTTTATCGACACTAAGAGAATCTTGTCGAATAGCGTTATTATGCTGCTTCGTATGCAGCGTTCGATTGTTATTTGATGGTCATTTTATGTACCTACTTAAAAAACTGATGTAAAATTATGTGATGAAAAAGTTATATTATTACTATAGTTAGTGGGGCCACGGTAATCTAGTGGTATAGTGAACTATCACTCTGCTAGGTCACTCGACTGCGGGTTCGAATCCCGCTGCAACAATGGATGTTTGTGAACGTAAATAAGAGCAGCAACGACCAACGGTACATTACCAGTAACGGTGTGATCGAGTGCTTGACACGATTAGTACCCAGAGGGATAACTCCTGGGGAACACCAACAAAAACACCGATGCCGTTGCACATACAAAATATTGTAGCTAATGGGCTCAGAACCCGAGGCCACAAAATTAAAAAAAAAAGTAGTTATAGTCTATACGGGCACAAAGTTCTTTTTATTTTTAATTAAGTACCTAGGTAATTCAAATATATAGATCAATAATGAATAAATAAATATAACTATAACTCACAATCAATGTGTTTTTTAATAGCTTTCACTATATCATCGGTTCTGAGTAGAACTAGTCTATCTTTACAAACTCTAATATCTGCACTAGCTCTATAGTGGCCCGAATTATTTAAAAAGTGGTAAAACACGATAAAGTCAAATTTTTCGCGTTTAACCACTTTTGGTTCAGATTTCAGATAAATCAGAAACTTTCAGATATTTCGGACTCATATTTTTTGAGCTATTAATTAAAAAAAAACAAAAATTTGACATCTTTAACTCTTTAAAAAACTGTAACTCAAAACTCTTCGACTTAAAGAGCTCAATTTGACGTCATTCTCTTCTACTTTTAATGAGCTTTAATTTGATATGCAGCATGACTACAATATTTAAATTTTGTAATTTTTGAAAAACTTAAAAGAATTTTTCTTTTTTAAATCTCAAAAACACCCCTTTTAATTAAAAAAATATATACATATTTTAAAGACGTTCGTTGACTATCGGATATGTCGACATATAGAATGAATGAATACAAACTAAATCACCATGACTAAATATTAATTGAGAAAAAAAAAGTTCGACAATAAAAAATATATAAATTCAAACGATAAAATCTAAAATTTCTAACCGCGGTTTTGTATTTTCGAGGAAAAATATGAAAAGTGAATTTCAACTTATAACCCAAACAGGGTATCTACAACAATTAAATAGTCTAACCCACGGTTTGTTTATTTTTTAGTTTTCTTGTTTGCAATGTTCATTACGGTGCTTGTTACAATAGCAATCAAAAATGATTTACTTATCCCCATTAAAAAAAAAACGGTGCCCCCCTCCATTTTATTATCAAAAAATCTAACCCACTATAGATAAATAGCAACTTCCGAAATTTAGAAAAATAAGTCTAACCTTCCTCGTGATTACATTTGCATACAAATTTAATTTATCTGCACTTGCATCCCTTATAAGCGGGGATTAAAAAAATAATAATAAGAGTTGCTCAATACACAATTTATTATGGCATCGACAGTTTATTAATGTTTTTTTTTTCATTTACAGCAAACAATGTGTGGATGTATTAGATCGTTGTTGCAAAACACCGTCCCATTAGGGCAACAACGTCAAAATGATAAATTATAATACCTAATTATTAATTTCAAAAAGGGTAGGTAATAATATACGTTTCCGTGCGTTTTATGTAAAATACAGTTTTTGCCGAGATGAACAACTCTAAAAAGGAAAAAGAATTTTATAATACCTACGGCTAACTAAAGCCAGCGCGTGTTAAATATAAATATCCTCTATGTAAGCTCGAATCGGCTATCCTTTAAAATGTTAAATTCCGCGTGATACGTGAACTGGGTAGCAATAATAATATTTAACTTGATTAGTTTTGTTGCAGTGCAAAACGGATGCCACTGCAGGCTAGTGCAGACATTTTAGTAGATTTTTACGGCAGGATATGGCGGTTTCATCCACTATAAGGTTTATTTCTTATTTTAGAGATAGTACTGTAGTAGATTACGTCATAAGACAAATCTTCTGGTGATACACCAGCGCGATAATGCCTTCATACGAACGTTGTAAAAAGAACAAAGATAATTTAATAAAGGAATACACGACAACATTAAATATATTTATTTTCGTACAATGGCCGAGCCACATTTTTAACGTAAAAATACCCATCAGAAAAATGTAATTAAGCATTATTAAATTATGCGCGCCAAAAAGGTCCCGTTGTATATCACCATTATTAACAAGAACATTTTAAAACTCGTTATTTGCGCGACATAAACTTAATTAAGAACTTCGAATAAGGCAGAAACGAAAGCCAGCAACTAAGGTTTTAACCATCCCTAAATGCAATTTTCAAATCTGAAACTGCTAATGCGACAAATAATTATTTTCGTCCCTTCCGCGGATAAATTGGACCGATGTTGATAACTTCAATTCACGGATGATTAGACCCCCCCTGCAGCATCGGAAAAATTCCCGGTGGACTCCGCGAAATTGAGCTATCATATCACAATAACGCTAATGAAAATTATGATTATTGATTTAGGAACGTACAAAGTTAATTAAATAAACCGTTCGTTTCATTACTTATCCTTTTATCGACGGTTGTAAATGTGGAATTACAGCGTTTGATCCCTCTCTTTTACGTTTATTTTTATCCGAAAATTTCGGCCGTCTAATTAATGCGTTGCAGTTTTAATATATAAACAGGATAACATAAAATACGTCTTCTAAATGTAGGTACCTGTCTCAATTTAATTTGTGCAAAACGTTAAAATTCAATCCAAAAACAAATTTAATCGTCGTAAACTGAAAAATGTACGAAATTTTTATTCTAATATGTGCAAATTGTAACTGATGCTTGCCTCCGAAAAAAATTTATAATAAAAGTGAATTTCGGCGAAGCATTTTATTAAATGTAAGTAAGAAGAAATTGCTTCGAAACTCGTGTAAATATATAGAAACCGAAGTAGGTATGTAAATACCTATGTATGAGTAACACATTTACTTTATCTATAGCAAAGTATGATTCGATCGTGTGTACGAAAAAGTAACGGCCTCGAACTCTGAAATACTTATACTATCCAAATACTGTCCAATCTGTACAAAATTTGTATTTATTTCTTAATAATTTTCTTATTGTTAAATAGTGTTACAGTACGTCCATTAAGTAACGGCGCCGCACAGTGGGGACGTAGATACCATAAAACGTGGCACAAACTATTTTGATTTATGTAACTGTTTTAACTATTTGGTATACATTTAGATTGAATAAATATAGATCATTTATATTATTTTACAAGTTTTACAATTTTAAAAATAAATGTAGATAAAGGGCTTAAAAAAGTTAAAATAAAAATACCCCGCAATAATTGTATCTTATAGAAAATATGATTGGTGATTGGACATATGTTGTAATTTAGGACCTGCCGAACAAAAAATGTAATACGTAAAAAGTTATATAATGGTCAGTATTTGAACTACAGTCAAACATGAGCTGTGATGGGCGAGTAGATATTGTTTGAGAACAATGTTTTTCGAACATTTCATAGTAAACCATTATTTTTATTGATCACAAGAGAAATTTCATAAATATTTTTTATACATATAAATTCATATATAGGATATCTCTGAAATTGGGTTTACTGAACTAAAAATTTCATCGCAGTAGGAAAAAATGTATTGCTTGTAGAATATTCGACTTATTTTAAAAACAAAGTTTATCAAGCAAAAATATTACATTTATTATATAACGTACGTACTCAAAAAACTATCTTACTAAAAAAATAAAAAAATATTACTGCTATTAAACTGTTCAAAAACTTTCACAAAACAAACTCTTACAAAATATTCGTAAATAATTTAAAAAATAAATTAATAATTGAATAAGAGATGGCCTAATAAAAGGAAACAGAGAAAACAGAAAATGTTTCTTCTTCTTCGTTAGGTAAACTATTCAGGTATCTTTTTCTATTGTAATTAAACTATTCTAATCGTAAAATTAAAATAAAATTACAGTTACAATAGAAAAAAGTGTATTTTAGTTGTTTGATGAAAAAGAACACTTTCTGTTTCCTCTTCTTCGGGAGACGATTCATCTGTATATCGAAAAATATTTGTTTCCCCGAGCATATATAAAACATCTGTATAAAATTGCTTCAACTTTTTTTGGAAACTAAACAGTTTACTAATTCAGCGATTTTTGAACACTGACAAAAAAGTTTTTCGACTTTCTGCTACTTCTACAATTGAAGATGAATAGGGAAGAATGGAAAGTTACTTTAAAATATTCGAAATATCGGTCGAAGTTTACTTAAATTATTTTGCAATAAACACAGAGTCGACTGTAAGCTTTGTCTTATAAGCCATTATCTTCTAATGTCGCAAAAAGTCGCAGTATTTTTTTTATTATGCAGTAGCTGTATGTATTAGCTATACTTCTATGCAAAAAAAGTAACCTAGTACAGCTTAATAGTAAACTAAAAGTCAACAAGTTGATTTAGTGACATGAAGGAAATGAAATTTAGTTACAAAAATAGGTTAATTATAATAAACAAAATTAGGCACGTTAATGAACTTATTAAATAAATTTATGTACCTGTAGACTTTGCATCCATCTCGATTTCGACTCACTTTTGTATTAATTATCTATATAAAACTATATCTATACTAAACGAAGAACGGAACAACTATTTTGTCGTGTAATAAACAATTCATACGAGTTTATCGGAATTGCCAGTTCTGCCTGTGATAATAGCAGTAATTTCGGTAGCAGTAAATCGGCAGGTACTGCCGATACAATTAGACATCAACACTGAAATTTTGATAAAATACAAACAACCTCTTCCATTTAAACAATTATTATTTACCGAGAAATTGTCTTTTGTCTTCGGCTGAAGAAAAACTTAGGGGAAATATAGAAGTTCCTTTAGGGAATTCGAGGAAATTTCGTTTCTTTATTGCTTACAGATTAGTTTCAAACGTCGAAGTACATTTTTTGCCAACTTCCATATACGTTTCCGAGAACACCCTGTAAATATTACTTTTATATTTCTCCCGTGAAACGAAATCGAAAATTCCAAATTATATAGGGAGGATAACTGCAAGTTGTAATTGCCTTATTCTGTGTAATATACGAAACCTCCTTTGGGAAACGCGAAGGGACAGTCGTCCTTTTAAATATGTATTGGATATTAAAAACCGGATTTATATTAATCCGCTTTAAATATGAAGGGGCATATAAATGACATTAAAAGTAAACAACTTTTTATTAGTTTTGAACGGGATTGAACTAGGCATAATTTTTTTAAGTCGAATTAAAATTATATAAATTGTATACATTTTTGTCATTTTATTGACTTTAACACATTTCAAACATACAGCTTTGGTCAAGAAAAATAGATCACTCTGAATTTATGTATTTTCACTTAACACCAAATAACCACATTTTATTTAAACACTAACGACATCACTTTTAATTTTCTAAGAACAAAATTGTTTAGCATGTTATTTCATGACCAAAGTATTACTTTTGGTCAAGGCTGTATAAAGTAAAATATTTTTAGGCATTTGTTTATAGATATATTTAAACAGATCCGCTTCTTTTCTAAAACATACACCTAATCGAAATTACATATAATGTTGTAAACGTTAACAGACAAAGTTTTATACGCCGTTTTCACAAACCTTACGAGCACTTTAGACCCGTCGTGCCGCGGTCAGTATAGGTACAGTGAGCTCCAAAACTAATGTCATCTCGCTCGAGGCCGTCTTCACTATTACCTAAATTCCCGGACATCGAGCAATCCATTTGCGACCTCCATTTTACAAACTTAATATTAATATTATACAAAGTGTTTCAGAACTGCACAGTACCTATCTACTATTTTAAGGGATTATTTTTTAGGTCAAAATAAGCAAACAATTTCATATAAGTATCTACCTAAACAAAATTATTACCCATTATTATTACTTAATATATTAAAATACGTATCTTCGCATTAAAACATATAAATCTCTAGCGACTGAAATTAAATATACCTACGTTATTTTCATTTTTTTACGTGTAAATAGAGCGTTTTTAATCGCCAGTATAAAAAAGAAAATTGCTTTTATCCATTTAAAAAAACAATTTTTGTTGAAAACGATTTATTTACAAATATAATACTGTATTTACTGTATAATACCTACATTTTATTTTACTTATTGATACTCTTTTTCGTTTCTTTCTGAATATTAGGTAACATCTATAGGTAATCGAAAATAAACATAACAATCACTATCTATTATCGACAAAGTAGAAAACATATGTGAGTGATGTTTAAAGACAAAGGATTTTAATAAAATATGGATGCCTAAGTTTCTCCCTCCATTTTACAATAATGAATCTTTCTTATCGGGCAGCACAAGGTGTAAGTTCTCATTTTGCATAATAATGAAAAAGTTAAGTATTCCTAAGATAATGCTTAAATTACTCTAGAAACCCTTAAAAAATGCTTTAAAAAGCTGGCTTACCGAATTTCAGATTAAAACAAAATCGAATTCTCGGTCCATTCTATTGCATATAAAGGACGAAAAACAAAATAGGTTAACGAGCCGGAATTTTACGGAACTTGGTGGTGTTTGGTGATTGCGTTATCGATAACACGTAGCCGATATATTTACGGGAGGATTAATTTAACATTTAATCAACACTTGAATTATTACGCAGATTTACATTTTAATTACTAAACTTGAACTTGGCTAGCGAATTTTTATCACAACGGGTACATCTAACAACCCTTAACTCCTTATTGCTAACTTAATTTACATTTTGTAGTACCAAACCCAGGATCCTCTTCTGTTTAGAGGACCATTAAATAGTGAAATTCTCAGATTATAAATCTCATTTAACAGCTTTATGCGCGCCTATATTGCATATCGTTAGAATATTATTATGGCGCCCGTTACGTAAAACGTATCCTATAGTGATATTTTGAATTTGTTCTCCAACTATTTGACTCCAACAATTATATTTAAACATCAAAGATCAACAACGGCTGTAATATTTCTCGTCAATTAAAGATCACACAAATTGCTTTTTATGGAAGGGTGTATATAAAAAATACATAAGTATGTACCAAATACATAAATAAGTACTGTTATAATATACACTCACCGGCACAAAATTTAGTTTATAATTTGATTATATTTACATACAGTTTAAAGGGTGTGTAAAACAAATGTTGAAATATAATCAAACCGACGGGAACATTTTTATTGCTCTAACAACAAAAATACGGCAACATCTCGTAACTAGATAAAACGATAAACAACATTAATTGTGCATAACAAGTAAAAAAAACGAAAAAGCAAAAAAATCCGTAGCACGTAGTAGCACCCCGTGTTCGAATTATAGCCTCTATTCGCCTTGGCATATCCTCAATAAAGCAACAAATGTAATGTTGGATAATTTCGTCCCATTCTTGGACTACTGCTACATTTAGCTCTCGCAAGTGAGAAGGAGCAGGAACTCGGCAACGAACTCGTCTCCCACCACATCCCAAACATGTTCGATCGGATTTAGATCGGGACTTCTCTACTTCTCCCAAGTACTTACAAACAATTCGGGCAACATGCGGGCGGCATTATCATGCGTTAGCAATAAGTTGTCACCAATAAATGGAGCGAAAGGTACGACATGTGGTTCTATAATGTCTCTAATGTACCTGTCAGCAGTCATCGCCCCTCCAATTACTTCTACTAATTCGGTGCGAACTCCCATGCTAATATCTCCCCATACCATGATTGAGCCACCACCAAAACTAAGCTTTGGCACAATATTACATTGGGCGAATCTTTCTCCAGTCCTGCGTCATACTATTTGACGGCCATCCGCAGATCTTAAACAAAATCTCGACCCGTCGGTAAAAAGAATTTGACCCCAGTCATCATTATCCCAATTTTGGCGTTGACGTGCAAAGTGAAGCCGCTTCACTCGATGTTCTCTGATCAATTGTGGGTCGTTTGCGGGTTTTCTTGCTAGCAATCCGTGTTCCTGCAATCTTCTTCTTACGGTTCTTTCATTAACACTTACACCCGGTACTTCTTGCAATTTATTACGTGCATTAACTGCAGTAGTATCTCTGTTTCTTAGAACTTTTAATGTAAGGAAGTGGTCGTCCCTAGCAGTTGTGCACTTTTTCTTGCCTGATCTCGCTCTCGTGGTGTAGCCTCCAGTTTTCCGAAACCTTTCTACAGCTCTCTGAATACTACACCTTAAAACACCAAGGACTCGAGCGGCGTAGTACCGCGAGCGCCCACCTTGAATCAAAGCAATTGCTCTGGCAGTATCGGTTGGATTCAACACCATATTTAATTTTTACAGACAGTAAATTCAATTGTATTTTTAACAATTAAGACTAATACGCGTAATAAAGTAATAAAGTTAATAATAAAGTACGCTCAGAATTTGACTATTATAATTTGATACCATCCAAATAAACAAACTAACTAAATTCCCCAAACGAATAAAATTTTATCGCAGTAAACATGTCATTGGAATATGAATTTTCCCCATTATTAGATAAAACAAATGTTTATCGCAATTTTTTTACTAAAAATTGTAGATGGATCGAATTTTGTGCCGGTGGGTGTAGAATGAAATGATGTTCGTTAGATATCAAATTTTCTTGAGAGATTATAAAGTTGCTTATTAATGATTGTAACCCACGTGACCAGTATTTTTAGCAGTTTAGGAAGTTTTATATTTTGGTGTTATCACTTCGATGATGTCACTTAAACCGATAATCTGGATGTTAAACCGGATTTTGCTTAGTTACTATTGAAATCAACAGTTTAAACTGATCCTTAATGTCAAACTAGAAAAGGCACAGTTTCGGGTTTTACTATACAGGGTTTCCAGAAACTATCTTGTCAAATGAAAACGTCGATTTTTTTTTCAATAATCTTTAAAACGTCCTGAATAAAAAACGCGAACGTACATCTCGCGAATGTTAAGGGTTTACTGTATTACTAAATTCAGTACCAATAATAAGAGTTGACTTTGACAAATCAACAAACTAAGAACTGTATAGAAAATATTTGAAAAAAATTCAAATTTCAAAGGACTGTAACTCCGTTACAAAGCGTTTTTGTATAGGGATAATTAATTATATAGGGTAGGGCTAGAATTCGACGTTTTCATTTGGCAAGAGAGTTTGTGACAAACACCCTGTACATGTATAGTTGTAAGTTATATAAAATTCTTATTAGCTAGCGTTCAGTGGAATATTTTATATTTTTTCTTCATTGTTTATTTTTGACTCTCTGATTATCACAAAAGTTCCACAAAAAAATGAATTAAAAAAAACTAATTCGGTTGTTACCACTTCCGCATATTTGGTTGCCTGTATAAGCCGGTGGTCACGTGGGTTATAATCATTAATAAAAGCACTGCAAACGTTTATCCCTCGCGTGGGGGATGTGTAGGTGTGTAAGTGGATACATTCATACTAATAAATATCGACGAATTCATTAATATTTTATATGCATATATAAATACTAAACAGGTGGGACGTCGCCTAATAGAGTTTAAAACATGATCAAAATAAAGTTTTCAATTTAAATTTTTAAGAATCATATACGAGAAAAACTCCCGCGTTTCAATAAATCACGTTCACTTCTAGATATATCCTTTGAAACCTGATTATGCTGGCCCGACGAGTTTAATGTTATTCTTCTCCGCAGTTATTACATTAGAAAGGTAAGACTTTCAGATAATCCCGTGCAAGTTTGAATTTTAACCAAAGTATCTGCTACATTTATGATGATTTATGGCGGGCGCAACAAACCTTGGCACGTTACCGGAAAAGCAATTTCGGTAAAAAAATTTTTATATGAATAGGACTCCAATTTCGTCAGTTACGGAATTACAAGAGTTTATAATGTAAGTTATTTTTATTAAAATTTATAAGGTTGACGGTAAATTAACTTTGAAATGATGTTTACCTGTATTTTCTTTTGTTTAATTTTCTTCGTAAATGTATTTATTTATTTTTTTTTACTCCGCATAGCTAAGTTTATTATAATAAATGAAACGAAGATGGGATACTTTTTCGAATAAATTGAATTGCTATCGGATCAAGCGCAAGCAAATCAAATAATAAACGACGAAATCGTTTAGATTAATATAAAGCAATTTAGGCCAACCCCATTAAACAAATTCGAATTTAACGCGCCGAATCGTTTCGAGCAATGTGTTCGAAACGATAAAAGATAGTCGGTATATATTGTTTATTCGTAATGGTTTCAACGGAACGGTCAGCGCGTTTAATGCGAAAAGTTAAAAACTTTATTTTTCCCTTATCTTGTTGAGTTAGCACCTATCTAGCCAAGGAAGTTTTCTACGCTTTGTAATCTGTACCGTATGCACATAGGCGGACTAAACTTTTTATAAAATCCGTTCTCGGTTCAAAAGTTTCCTTATTTTATAGAAAAACCGCTATACGCTTTCTTCTTGCAACAAATGAAATTTAGAACGTCCGCAACGGCCGTTATTTACTGGTCGTATTTTCACATTCAGAACGTTAATTTAATCTCGCCATGTTACCATAAAATCCATAACACTCCTTCAAGCGTAAACATAAACTAGGATGTTGGGGCATTCCTGTTGTCATAACGCTCGTTTAGTTTCGAGTTGTTAATGCCGGAGTTTGCTCAGACTTCTTAACTCAATAACGTCTAATTAAATATGCACCATGACGGATAATTGCATTTTAGATTAATTTAAAACTATATTAAATACTAGGTAATATATCTTGTTTAAGTGTCGGTTATAAATTATCTCAATATTAGCAGTCGATTTTAATTTAATTGAATCGCGTAATCGGCTTATAAATAGGTAAAGGAAAATAGGCAATCCTCTCGATTACGAAAACTTAATTAAATTAAAACAACGTACAGCGTTAACGACGGTCGCTGGCAAAATACTTATAGTACCTACTTACATACATAGGCAAATACGTCAGGCTAATCGAACGCAACAATGAAAAGCATCAAAAAAAGATACGGATCGAGTATAAAAGCAATATTTAAATTTCGTAATTTTCTCCACCTCGTGATTAAACGAGTTTAATTCTTTATGCAAATGTAACTGTCAAAACAGTTGTCGTTTATGAAGCGACGTCAACTTTTAAATGTTTATTGTTTAGTTTGCACGTTTAATTTTCGTAGGTAATTAAACACTACGCGTATCCTCAATTTATTATTGTGCCTCGTTTAACAGATATTTATATATAGAAAGTTACTTAAACGTTTATTTTTGATAAAAATGCAAAAAAAATACCTAAATAGGTCGATTCAGAATTCAGCGGATTTATTCTTAAAATCCTATTCATTAATCAAACATTCGTTTGGTTTATTTTATCTCGTTTTAATGCCGATGAGTTATGTTATACGACGATACGATCCGGTATTTAGTCAGACGATATAAAAAATTAAGAGTTTTTTTTTTAATGAAAACGTGTATTTAGTGATATATTTTACAACTACAAAATGAATTGCCACGTGAATGCATTGTCTGCACGTCCAAAACGTACACGATACATCACATCATTACAAAATGATCATTTAACTATACATGTTAACAATACAATCGTTTAGGACTCCTTTACTTACAGTTGGAGTAAAAAATATTATAACTTTTGTAAACTTTAAAGTGCGTCGACTCAATTATGAGAATAATTTATAAAAATATAACTGTATTTCTGTAAGCACGAAGAATTGGACACGTTTACTTCTATAAATTTTTTACTCAAAATAGTCCGTACTACCACCTCCTAAATTATTTACTATTCCTCCGGAAACGTCCTGTATATATATACAGTGGTCGCCGCTTATTGTGTTCACTGGTTATTAGAATCAGCCGCTTAACAAGCTCGTTATTGTCTGAAGGAAATAATTAAACTAATTATTTTATCGCCGTTTAATGGAATCTTCGGATATTGGAGTAAAAATGCTAGACCCAACGTGATTCTATTAAGCGACAACTATTCTATATACAAAAGTAAATACATGAAAAAAAATTTAACCGAATTTTCGGATTAGCATAGTTCGAATTATTGGGACTCCACTGTATATTGTCCAAAAACAATTAACAAAAAAAAAACTAAATTCAACATAAAAAGTGTATCATCAAAATCATCCGTAAAATTAACCGAGTTTTGTGGAATGACCCAATAATAAGTTGTGCATAAACTGGGAATCTAGTGTAAATAATTGTTCCATGATTTTTGCGTTTTGGTTTACGGGTCTAGTACATTTCGGCGTCGCGCCGGAGCACTCGTGCATAAAGATTTTCAATACGAGACTGTTCAAAACGTAGCTTCGTATAAAACTGTAACTTGCATTAGTGTAATTTTTTATGTTAGATTGCGTACATCTTCGCCCCGAAAAATCTCTGCATCGAATTGTCCCGGCGTTGAAATGTTCCATTTCGTCAATTTACGTCTTATACGTTATTCAAGATAAGTTCCAATAAACGTCATTAATAAAATCTCGTATTTTTACAGTACTAATTAATTATAGTATTTCTTTGCCATGTCATCATGTGTAGGTAAATTATCGTCCAGACATTACAAAATATAGGTGCAATTTAGTAACTTTTTATTGATGACGTCCATCAAAACCTAACGTGAATAACGTATAGGTATTTATAATATAGTATACTAATTTGAAATGGAACGAAAATAGCTAAATAAAAAGAACCGAAATCAAAACAGATTAATAACAAAAGATATTTTGAAAGATAATCGATTCTTTTTCGCATTTTAATTTACTTCTTCTGCCCTTTTTCTTAAGTTAAGCCATTTGTTTCCAAACTTCCATTTAATTCCAACGTGTCTATCTATCATTTTTGTGGTCTTCGAGGGAGCTCTCTGCCCAAACGTGTTTTATATAATTTTAGTTAATATGCTTTTTATCAGTTTTTTTTGTATTGTTATGTAATACGCATTCTATCAAATTTCTTGAATTTCATATTTTATCTCGTTGCAAGTCTCAAATAGGCATCTAATTATGTCATCTTGATGGTTAAATAGTATCTACTTATTGTAAATATAACCAAATTTTAGCGTTACAAAACAACCCTAATTTTTTTTATATTCTTGCAATTTCACACTACCTAAGTAATTAAAATTGACGGTTCATTACATCCCCACTATTTACTAATAAAAATTATCATATAACCTATTAACAAGCTAATGATTTGAATAAACAAAATAATATTATAAATAATGCATCGTAATTATCTTAATGGTGCGTTCTTACAAAGCAAATATATTCCGAATACAAAACAGAAAATATAATATTACTACATTTTTAATGCCGATTTACTAATTAAAAAGAGATTACAAAACATCTCTCAAGCTCTACTGGGATTAAGCCGTTCCTTCGTCGTCTCCATGTTAAAGTTGCTCCTATACCGAAAACGATTTTTCAACATCAAGGAATGACAGGGATGCAAATTTTAATTCCGTACCGCTCGCCGCTGCCACTAATTCTGCGGAGAACAGTTTTATTTCGACCTGAAAAGGCGAACCTGCATTTTGTATCTAAAGTTATTTAATACGCGACCACGCTTTTTCCCTAACGAACGGCAACAGCATATATTTCGTCGTTCGCCTCTGTTAATTTACATAGTTGAAATCTCGGTAATAAATTTGGAAAACGCATATTGTCTAAATTATTACCATCTGAATATTTCATTTACGAACGCGTACGCCGAAACGTTAATTTTAGCAAATGAAAATGTTAAGTTTGTTCAAATTTCGATATGCAAACATTCACTGCACGTTTAGCGGCACGTAAATTTGGCATAGGTACGTATTTATATGCCGAAAATAAACTTGTAGCTCATTTGGGTTTGGCGAAAATAATTTTCTAGAAATCAGACGGGAAACTCTCGCCAACTAATTAGCTGAACGAAATACATGCATAGGTACCTGATGCTCAAGTCAAAATAACACATTTTTGGATCTCCCAAACACTTTAATATCGAAAAATTAGATACTCTTTAAGATAAAATGAACCATATGTATTTCAGAAAATCGCATTTAAAGAGAAACATAGGAAGATAACATTATTTTAGTTACTTTTTAAACTGATTGAGAAGCGCACAGATGTACGTGAATGATGAACGAGTAGGTAACGATATACAGTGTGTCCCATTTTCACTGTATTTGTGTTATATGTCTGTTATTATAAATAATACAGAGTTGCAAATTTTACATTCCTGTTCTACGTTTTTATCCTAATTTTAAGGATCAAATAAAAAATTACATATACATAGGTATAACCTACACATACTTGCAATTCGATATACTTATTTTAAGATAAGTATTGCTAGTAAATGGCAACATTACTAGTAATTGAAGGTCTTTGAAATGATGTACATAATATAGTTTTGATATCGCCTCAGATATAGTAAGGTTGCACTACCCTTAATTTTTCTAATCAATTTTTTTCAGGTAATGGACCTTTTGAATTTTTAATAACATTTTCGGATTTCCGAAACCTTTCATCTATACTTAATTATTTAATATATCACCTTTAAATTAATAATACAATGAGGTAGGTAGGTATGGCCTATCCAAACCTATATGCAATTCACGTCATCAAAGAAAAGTTACTAGATTGTTTATTTGTAATCCAGTTTAAAGTTTGGAAAGTGACATATTCCATAGATGATTTACTTGGCACATATTAGATGGTATAAAGAAATACTACAATTTATTAGAACTGTCAAAATACGAGGTACGAGGTGACAGCACTGTGTGAAACGTCAACATCTAGTAACCTTGTATCGATGACGTGGATTGCATATAGGTTTGGACGAAGTGTACCTACTACAATCTTTATATTTTTATAAACCTATTTATGTAGGAATATTGATAAATGAACAAAGATTTGATTTACATAATTATGAAATTTAAGACATGTATTTCAACTGTACCTATCTAGCAAAATATTTTTTTAAAGACTCCTATTTGATTTTATATACATTTTGGCTACTGCGATATTTTTTGATTGCATTATGCGATTTAACCCAAAATGCACTGAATACTGATACCTACGATATACTGAAACCTGCACTACAACATATCCAAAAATGATCTGGGCGAAAGGTCTAGTAATGGAGATATCATGATTCAAAGTTCTCCTTAATTAACATAGAAACAAATGGAGAAAAATTGGAACTTTCGATTGCACTAGTCGATTTTGTTAATTTTTGTTTGAGCGACGTAGGAAACTATCCTTTACAACATATATAAAAATGAAACGACCGAGTTACTCGATATCAGAGATATAACTGAATTAGTGGTAGCTAATTCATAACGTTACTTCGTTCTGCTTCAAAATACGAATACATTGTAATCATGCCTGAATTTCTTGATGGAAAAACTCAATTTACAACTACTGAGGCCAACTATTCAAGACGCTGCACAATGAAAAGATTTGTAGTCGAACTTGTCTTTGGTCGTCTGAAGAATGTATTTTCATTCTTCAAAAATGTTATTCGTCGACCATACTTAGATATGTTGCATATATATTTCAGAATCGCATGTGCAATTTCAAATACTTTCTTTGGTCTATTATTCACCGAATCTGACTTTCATCGAGGAATTGCCGAAATTGCTGTTTCTAGACTTGAAATATCCAATCAATCACAGCAAAGATCGGAAGAGACTGGATTGTTAAAATCTCAAAGAGGAGCAGATTGGAGGAAAGTAACTCCTCAAGAAATAGTCAATTTCCGGACACTTTCGATCGAAGACTTGAAAAAGATCACTATTGGTGTGTATCAAACATGCTTGGCTCCGTTTTATGTTGCAGAACTTATTAATCAAAAGGACATGTATGAGTTATACGTTGCTGTAGCTCAATATACTTTACTGAAAGTTCACCTTAAGTCTCGTCATGTTTCTGGGGTTAGTTATAAAGTGTTCATTGAGTTTGACTCTATAGAAGAAGGTTATGCTTCAATAACTGGGTGGGCTTGCGAATGCAAAAATGGACAAAGAACCGTTGGTTGTTGCGGACATATTGCGTCCGTGATTTGGTTTTTTGATCACTTTTCCAAGTTTCCAAATGTTAAATGTCATTTGCGACCCAAATGTCTTGACATCATTCAAGATGCAAAGACTATGATTAATTCATTATCATAAACATTAGTTTATTATTTTTAAGTTTTAATACATCAGCAGTAAGTAAAATGGCAGGCCAACTCAATGGCCAGAGAATCGAACATGTAGCCATCGACAAACACCAATAAGTATCCAATCAATTACAGCAAAGATTAAAAGAGACCGAATTTTTAAAATCTAGTCATATTTCTAGAGTTAGTTATAAAGTGTTCGTTGTATTTGACTCTATGCAAGAAGTTTATACTTTTTCCATGTTATTTCCAACACAATGGTACTCCGCTACGTTACGGAGCAACTATTCGTTAGCAACTAATAATATGATTAATATGTTCTGAACATAAAACGGAGTCAAGTCTGTTTGATGCACACCAAGAGTGATCTTTTTCAAGTCTTCGATTGACAATCCAGTCTCTTCCAATCTTTGCTGTAATTGATTGGATATTTTAAGTCTAGAAACAGCAATTTCGGCAATTCCTTGATGGAAGACAGATTCGGTGAATAATGGACCAAAGAAAGCATTTGAAATTGCCCATGCGATTCTGAAATATATATGCAACGTATCTAACGACGGTCGACCGAATGCACGATCATTGTGATGAATTCAATGAATTCAACAATGAAATTCAGGCATGATTGCAATGTATTCGTATTCCTACAGCTTTGAAACAGCATCACTAAAGCCACGATCTACAGTAACTAAATCTCCTGGACGTAGTTTGGAATAAAATCCATTATGATTATTTTGCATGCTAAGAAGAATTTGTGCATCATTATTTCCTCTATCTTCAAAATATGAACCTTCTGCTTCACGGATTTCTCCATTGTCTAGAATTACAACCATAAACTTAACAAGGTGTCGATTTTTCTGGAATGACCATAACTTTTTTTGTAGAGTCGGAGTAGAGTCTCAACGTACAGATATGTACCAACCAGAAGTACAAAAATTACTTTTGGATTTTTTCCATTCGTGTAATTTATAAAAATAAAAAAATAATTCGTGTCACTCATATATGTCATTTTGATGAATATGTTTTGCAACATAAAACGGAGCCAAGTAAGAAATAAAGGAAACACTTCCGCGGAGCATCTTCAGGTAGTGCTGAGCATTTAAATTATATAGTCGTATGTCAAATCTGATCACGACAATATATTTCTGAAAAAATTGTGATCTTGTTTAATATGAAACACGACACACTTACTATTTGACAATATTGACCTTAATCCAATATGGCGAATTTTAAGATGGTCGCAATGTTCTAATAATAGCCTTAAAGATAAACCATCTGACTGATTTTTTTATTGAAGTATTTAGTCATTTCTTCCCGTTTCTGAAACTCAAAAAGGACGTCCCAGAACTTTTGACACATCCTGTATATTTAAATAACATCGCAAAATTGTCATATGCACATTTTCAGTCAAAATGCACCCTCAAACTTATAGGCTATAAACACTTGTATTACCCTATCTGTTTTGGCCAGAATTGACATGAAATCAGATAGGGTCCTTTAATTTTTTACGAAATTATGAAATCATTTATTGTAACTAAATTATAAGCGTAAACTTTTAACATAAATCAAACTGATACAAACAATTTCCAATAAATTTCCATTAAATATCCTGTAACAAAATATTTAAACGAATTTCCAAACTCAATACCTATGCCTAATGTTCGTTTTCCACAAACCCGCTGACTCAATAAAAAAATTTAATAAATTTCGCCAATTTCTGGAGGTTATATAATTCTTCTTTGTTTACGCAAACGAAGTTTCCTTTATGTAAAGATAAAATGCTACTTAATTATTTTTTAGATAAGAACCTGCTTTTAAAGTTTTAAAAAACGCATTTCGTGAAGATGAACACAGATTAAACTTACTTTTAACTTTTCGACACGCAAAAGGGATCCGAAAGCATCGATTATAAATTTAAAATTGCGGAGATCCTAATTTTCAGTTATGCATTAAAAACAAACTGCAGTTACGGACCACGTTCTTCTATTATAAGTGTAACGAAAATCATGTTTAGCATGTAAAGACATGTTTAAAGTAGGTAAATTAAAATGACTCTTATCGTGAATTTACGTACTTCATTTTCATAATATTCCCCATCAATTATTCTTAGAAATGTACACGCACCCTTCGAGAGATTGAATAATATACCGGTCTGCAACCCCTATCAATGTCAGTTATAAATCAACTTCATTGTAAATAAAGTCATAAATAATTCACTTAGTAGTAATTCTCCAAATCCTTGTCTCTATTTAATCCATATTAAAGGACCATTTTATTTCTTACGCAAAGACGACGAGCGTTATTAAAACTGACGTTCAATATTCCAAAGTAGGCGCTTACCTAATTTTTTACCGTATTGTTATAAAAATTAAGTTAAAATGTTTAATAATTGTTCAAGTTAACAAAAAGCATTGGATTTATTTAATATTTATAGGTATATATATTTATTAAATATATAAACTATGAGCCCCAACTACGACGAACAGGGGCATATAAAGCTAAACCTACATATCAAATTAAAGGCTTCGATATGCAGATGAGACAAACTCGTTCGGTTGCCGTGGGGTGTACGAAATAGGAGCTAGGCTATTCAAAGTCGAACCCTTGCCCCACAGGCATATTTAGTGTTAGAAATCACGACCTAATACACGCTAGCTATTAAAATATGGTAATAATGGGTTGAAATTTTGAAGCGGAAAATTAAACTATTTTCTATCAAATAAAATATGTACATAGGTAGATAAGTAATTACCAGTAAATAATATTCTATCATTTTTGAATATACTACAAAAGATTTATGTGCACGCGCATAGGCAACTCATCATTTTATACTTGTTAATAATTTAGATTAATTAAATAAATAGGTAAATAGATTAAATATAAATTCGAGTCAGTTTAATGTGTTGCTTCTAACGGTGACGATGTTTATCACGATTTCGTTCAGGTTTTATGCGAGGCATGATTACGAAACGATTTCGCATGGTTTACGACGTTTTCGATTGGCTAACGAGTTTCCTTACATATTTATTTATTTAATTATTTATTTATGATTAGTTCATCGGCACATTATTGAATCGTACATTGTCGATACTTGAATAATTTAATCTAATACATAACTTGTTCCCCAACTAATAACTTGACATTACTTGAGTTAAAAGGAAACACTATTATTTCCCGTTACGGATTAGATCTAGTAGCCAACGTTGCTCATATTTATCTCTTACGGAACTTCAGTTATAAATTGAGCCATAAACTAAAATTTATTCTATTAAGGGACATCCTGTACATACATAAGTGAATCACACCTAGTTTACAATAAATTATAAATATCGTTTCCCTGTAAATAATGCACGGATCGGCATTCGTAATTGAAACAAAAAAAAAAAAAATAAGTAAAAATAAGAAATTCAATATAGAACCGCATCTGGTGTTGGTAAATTGCAAAAAAAGCTTCTAATAGTCATGTGGGAAAAGTTTTGGAATATAAATAAAGGCACCCTCGCCTACCTAAAAATATAATCGAAGGGAACGGCACAGAGTACAAAAAAAGGTGCAGACAGTTTACTTCGCTGAATTATGACGATATCGAACGTTACAAATGAATAACTTTCCGTTAAATAATAAATTTCGGCGAGCGCAATAAAACGATTAAAAACGAATTTAAAAAGAATTCGGGGAAACTGCGTATTCGATCGTGATGCTACGCGCGAAATGAAAGCTTTCGTAATTTTTTTTTTCGTCGTTTAATAACAATAACTGACACGAAAGAAAACAAAATGGACAAATGGAGAGATACTTCAGATATAACATAAATTGGAGATTTGTCGCGTTGCCGAAGTCGCAGTTCGTTCATTTTTTATCGGCACTTTTAGAAATTAATATAACACGATTGCCGGAAAACGGCTCTTTTGTTACTGACATACAATTTTTTCTGTTTCTCCTTTCGGATCTTATTGTAATGTAATCGCATTATAAACGATAGAACACGATTCTAAGATTTTTCTTATTTTCTTTGCGACAAAATTGTTGTCGACAGTTGTTCCACTTCTCATTCGATGGGATCATAAAATATGAAGGTTCGGTTTACTTCAGATATTGGTATCGTGAAAACATTTAAACAAACGCGTTACGAGTTATACAAGTTATTCTATTAACAATTGTTTTTCCACTTTAGGTCTCTCTTCAATCATCATGAGTACAATAAGCGAGGCGACCGCTTGCAAATTTAATTAATTATTTTTATTAATATACGATATTTAGGTACTTATATAAGTTTATAGAAATTAAATTGAAAGTTTAAGACTAATTATTATTTTTTTTAATTTTCGTCGGTCAAGGCGAACGAGCTAATCTAACGCTGTTCGTGGGTTAATTCGTTTATCGAAGATTCCTGCAGAAGACCTCCGCTTGGGTTACTCTTTCGTATTAACTTCTCGTAGGTCTAGGAGGCCGAATTGGTGCAGAGCTGTTCGCGTGCCAATTTAGTTGCCGAGTAAATCCCGCCCATTCACATACCGAACTAAACCCAATTGTCGTAGGTTACAAAGAGCGTTTATGTCATAGTTCTAGAGACTCTAAATAGCAGACCCCTGGACAACCGTGTCCACTTCAGTTCCCCAGGTATTTCGCCGTACAGGAGAGTAAATTGGGCGCCCGAGCAACCTGTACAATAACCCAGCGAAAAAGGCGTTACATTTTGGCGCCCGAGCAGGGACAGGAAAAAATGTCATTACACTATCATTACTATAAAGCGGCATTATGAATAACATAAAGGAAATAATGGGGATTATGTGATTAATTCTTTCTTTTTCATAATACGATTATGTCATAATATGTCTTTCATGTATGAAAAACGTACACGACTTAAGTTATTATTAAACAAATTATTATTTAAACAAAATGTTGATACCATTGTTGTATTGTATTGTAATTCGACAGATTTCGTGAAATACCTTAAAAAATCTTCAAAACGACTTTACGTACAAAACTGAAATTTTCACTGTGCAATCTCAAATAGTGGATGAATACCCAGTCAAAATTTTATACAATTTGGCTTCGCCGTTTTAAAAATGTAAGCTTTCAAACTCAGCGGTCAGAACATTTTACTAGGGCGTGAACAAAGAAATTTAACTCTGTAACCTCAGTTTAACCTGTTATAATTGTAAATTTGTCACATCATTAAACTCAAACCGCACAATCGTAGGACAAATGTTAATTAAATAAAAAACTAACAAAATCGATTCGGTTTTTTCCAAAATGTGCTTAAGTAGTTACTCGCGATAAGGTTTACCAAACTTCAATTCCTTTCCTAATCTAATCTAACTTCTAGCTCAAAAATGTCAAACATTAAGAAAAGAAATTTGTTCGCCCGTAACATTAAACAACAAGCTAATTCCACAATCTCAAAGAGCGAAATACTTCGAGATTCATCTAGAATTAAATCTAGAATTTAATGAAATGCACTCCCTTTGGAGTTGAAAGTCGAACCTCTCATTAGAAAACGCGGCCCTCATCTATTTCGACCGAAATTCAAGTTTTCCGATAAGACCTTGTATTGTACGAATTATATTTGAACGGCTTAGAATTTAATTTTCTCTCGCAAAATTCGTACCTAGTTTTCAAATTAATTTTTTATACGAAACAAATAACAGACAAAATAAATATTAACTACTAGCGCGTGAAAATTGTAGTCGCCGAAAGATATTGTCGATATGTTTAGAAATCTTTGCACGTTTTTCTTAATAGTATTTAAGCCTTATCCAGAATAACTACACAGTTCATTTTCAGCTTAAAAAATATGAGCTCACCTAAAAATTAATTTCAAATATAAAAGTGTTGAAAAAACTCCTTTTATATCTACCAATCTAAAACCTAATTAGTTTTTTCGATTATAATTTACGAGGACCGATAATTACACCAAAACCGCTTTTATATCCCAACAAAAACAACTTCGTAACGGTGCAAAATGAAAATTAACGGAGGGAATTATATTGTAAATATTAAAAGATAAAAATATAATCTTACAATAAATAAAGATTGTTATTTCGTAATCCGCCGAATTTTTGCTAATACATCATTTCTACCCTTCCGCATTATCAGAAACCTAATCGGGCGCAAAATAAAATCGTGACACATTATTTTCCTTTCTTCTTATTGAAATTAATTTAAAAAAAAATAAAATAGAAATGTCCAGATTTACGAATAAAGTAAATTTGCTTTAGAAATATGTTTAAAAATTCGATTAAGGGATCAGAAGGAAATTCGGAATTTATTTCAATAAATTCTTATTTTGGTGATAGATAGGGTAGGTTCGAACGTTATACTTAAATTATAGGTATTTTAAAAGCCGTTGTTCTGAATGGAGAACTCAAACGATCGACTTCGATTATTCGTTTGGTTAATTTAGGTTCATAAAAAAGTTTAATATTCCATTAATTCTCGTTATTTTTGAATTAAAACAGACAAGTTTCTATCTTTTTATTTGTAAATTAATGCATATAATAATGTTATGTTTAAAAAAGAGTAAGGTAACGATTTTATAATACAGAATTTATTGCGACGCGACGCTCTTTTTGATCTAAGTATTCATTTAGTTTTTCCCTAGCGTTTACTTGATTAAAAGCTTCTACATTTTCCACGAAAGTTGCGTCCATTGTCTCGATAGCGTTCAACAAATTTTACTGGGCGCAGTCTCTAAAGAAATTCTATTAATCAGAGCCCTTCGTGAATGATCGAACATTCAAAAATCCTTTTATCTACTTATACAAGCAAAATTAATTTGTTTAATTGCGTGTTTTACTTCACCTCGTGTTTATGTTTAGTTTAGATTTAATTAAATCAAATTAAATTAAACGGCGCATCGCGTCTCTTGGCAGAAACTATTTTAATGCTCTGTGATGATGTAAACTATTTTTTTAATTAAATAATTTTGTTTAATCTATTTGACAAATAAAATATCTATTTATAAAATCTAATTCTTTATCTATTTATTTGAATATATTGTGTTTATAGGTATAAATAATATATTATGTGCTTCTGCATACACACAGGGTGTTAGAAATTTATATTAATAAATTTAAAATCCGATTCTTTAATCCTAATAAAAAGGCATATTTTTAATCTAAATTAATACTTTATACACTTTTTATTATATCGAAAAATGTTGTCTAGATAGATATAGGTTACCTGTATCTGATTCAAATACACTACGAAAAATCTATTAAATGATTTGAATCCATCAAGAGATTTATCTAATTGTCAATAAAATGAAGTCAATTTTCTAAGTTAATTTTTTTCAAAAGTGGTATTTCTTTGTTGCTTACAAATTATTCATATTTTTAGGACACTTTTAATTAAATTTCAATTTAAATGGACCATTTTTCAACTTTAATCGTGTTTAACGTGATAATTTTGTCATCTAACCCCATAATACTTTTATAACATCGAATATAGAAAAAATAAAATAAAAAATATGCAGAGTGTCATTTAAAAATAAAAAGTTGCATAGTACTGCACATCATATCTAATTAGGCCCTGAAGTAAATAAAGGTACAATAATATAGATGCAACGAATCATTCTAAACATCTTTTGTTAAGAAAATATTGTTCTAATATAAAATATTCAACAATGTGTGCTACTAGCTTAACTCACCCTGTATAACGATTTAAAGTAAATACTCGACTCGTTGATTGACTCTCGAAAATAAACAAATTCTTACTACAGTTGAGGCTAATTTCTAATTGTAAGATCAATAATTACTTTTAGTTTCTGGTCTATTTAAAACTGCAATACTCGACTGTGCGTCGGCGTCGTTCTGGTTGCGAAACAAATTTTAAAATTTCATCCATACAGAAACATTACTTAATCATTCTATTATTTAATTTACATTTAAAATCTCTGACTTTTGTAATTAATTGAACACTGGGGAATTTTAAATTGTATCCCTTTATTATTAATTTACACGTCATTATAACAACCTCTTGGGATTAATTTCCTTGTAACTGCATTACCCTTTCGTCTGCGAGACATCTAAGCCTTAAATACAGACGGTTTTTAATTAGTTATTCATACGTTTAGGCGCGTAAAACATGAAAATTGAAAACGACCGTAATCACACTGATTGCGGGTGTACATTTCGTTATCGTAATTTAAAATAAGCGCTTGGATCAGTTAAAATTATCTCTGAACCGTATAAGTTCTAAGTAAGTACGCGATGGACCTTTCTTTTTCAAAATTATCCCCTGGCTGTTAAATAAAGTTTCGCATTATAGGTTAAAACATATAAAATTACGCGGTTTAACAAACATCGTTTTACAAATCTATTTAATCTTTAGTAAGCGAGCTTTCGTAAATTTTTGGAAGCGCGTCGTTACAATTAGGTAATCTATAAATGAGATAAACGTGAAACCACCTACGCAGTTACCTACGCTTAAGATACTTTAATGCACACTTAAAATACCTATTTTTATTAAACTTTTAACCATCAATTAGGTAACTACGTACGCGATAGAACGCGAATATATTTTGCAAATCGACGAATATCTTAGAATTAGTGACGAGAATTTAAAGCAGTTATATGAGACAGAATTATATTAACGTAGATACTTCTAGTTTAATAGTTAGGTATTTGCATTCGGCTCCGACAACATAAACGCCTACACAAAGAAGATTAAAATAATTAGAAAATTGCCCTTTTGAAACACCAATTACTTATCTACTCTTGAAGAAGATATTTTTGTTGACCTATAATATTTTCCACGTATATTCAGATAAATTAAAAAACATCCCCTCTTCATTTTTTTTTCAATTACATTCCTTTACGGACGTGTAATTATAAATACAGGGTGACGTCGTTTCAATCGGATGATATCTCGAAAACGCTTAGAACGACAAATACTAAATTTGCCGATTTTAAGCAACCAACAGCGGTACACTTTATTTATTAATTAAATTTTCTTGCGGTTTTCTATTTTTGTAGTCACGCGATAACAACCTGAAAGTTTTAAATTGGACATCGCATACTTATATTACCTACCTGTTACATTTTGGGAAACATCTAGGTACAACAAATTCAACGACCCCACGTTTATTGGGGTTTTATTGTAAAATAATGAATATATCCGCCGTTAAATGGAATTAATTTTGTTGTTATTAACTGTTAAATGAAGTTTTATATATTATATACTTTTAATGTTGCCATAAAGTGTCGATCACGTTTTAAGCGAACATGCGGGACAGGACTGCAATTCCAACAATAATAAACTCAGCATTTTCCCTCGCCTTAAAATTTCCGATCTCGGAAAAACCTAACAAACGCCACGCAAAAAGAACATCCAATTCCTTTTCTAAATTAAGAAAAACTGCTGATGCACAGTCAAAGAAACATGAGGTTCAACTATACAATTTCTATCTAGTGTCAGTCACGATTTATAAATATAAATATAAATATAACGCAATATATTATTGTTAGAAATCTAAAAATACAGATAGATATCTGCATTAATAATAAAGTATTATTGTATTTAAAAACGTCGTAGTCGTAAATAATGGCGATCTCGTCAATATTCCAAGTAGGTGCGCCATCTGTAAACGAGTCAAAAAAGTTTTTTTTTTCTTGAAGTTATAGATAAGTATATGTATAAAGAAACAGCAAAATACGAGCATCTGTAGACGTGATTTTCGACAATTTACACGGACAAAATAGAATTTGCAATTATTAAATGAAACTGTGTTGCTCAAACAAACAACGGGCAAAAGTTTAATTTAGAACAAGGCCATAATTAAACTGCTAGTTGTCTCTTTCGCCTTTACACGTAATTGGAGAAAGGTGGTGGGTCTACAAATTTAAAGGATTCCTTATCTCCCCGATAAAGACGCTTAAAATAACAACTTCGCAAATATTACCTTGTATATGTAGGTGCCTACATATAGTTATTTGATAATTAATAAAAATATTTAATCTCCAGGAAATTTAATTAAACTGGTGTTGTGTAAAATAGGCAAATCTACTATTACAAACGACAAAGGAAAACCCAATGAAGTTAACGAGTTAAGGAAATTAAGACAAGAACGTAGTAGGTACTACGTACCTGCATGCCGAGTATAAATAACGAACTTAAACTATGCCTACATAACGTATAAGTACAGCGGTAGGTATATAAAGTAAAACAAAACACAGGAGTGTGTTTTAAAAATTTTGATTAGGTTAGTCAAACATTTGAAAGCTTTTGTCAAAGCAGTAAATCTTATCGTCAGACGATAATTGGACGTAGTGGAAGGCACTAGAACAGGTCAAGGGCATCGGTGAATTACAGTAAATTCGAAAGTATTAGAAATTGTTGGTAATAATCCACGAACAATACAAAAAGAAGCGACCCGCAGAGAAGATTGAGCTATTTCAGTATACGAGTTGACCGTATTTTCTCCTAGAATTACAGTATACCTATCATACGCAGAAGCCCACGCACTTGAAATAGATAATCAAAGGATACTGCCTTTCTGTCGAGGAAACCAATTGGACGTACCCTCATTTTACGAAACCCACGAACACTGAATCTGACATCTGCCCGAGTATTCTTATATATTTTTTGATCCCGCGTAAAAAAGTTTCCGGATATAGAAAAAGATCATTAGTAACGGAAGGATTATGGCTAGACATCTAGCGCCGATAATTTATCGCGAATATCAACTGCGAACCCGAAGCATGTGTCAAAATTTCGTTTCTAATTCACGTAACAAACTGTTATACGAACAACCCCAGCGAAAACCAATATTTGTATAATACCGTATAAATATAGCGAAACGATATTGGTACAATATTAAGTGTTGACGCTTTTTATATTATATGAATATTATGTAAACATTGTGCTAAATATTGTTTAAATATTTTAAATTATCCTGCAGAACAGTTTTGTCGATCACCGTGGCCCCTACATTAGGTAATGAAATTCTGGACACTGTAGTGTCTATTAAAATCGGTATGCTTAAAAAGCATAATAAGTGACCCAACTACAGGATCAAAAAAATGTGCACAAGATATCACTGTTTAATATCATTATCACAATATTGTGCAAATATCCCGTTTACAGCCGTAAATTAATATTGTTTGATAAATATTTTCTTAATATTGTTATAATAATAGTCGCACAATATTAGATTAAAATATTAAAAACGATGTTAAAACACTATTCAAAATATTTTTAAGCTAAGGTTACCTAATTTGCTATAATTTACAATCTTTCGTTACTACCTATGTATTTTTTTTGCAAAATTTAAAAATCCACAACTGCAGGAAAATTTTCAATAAATAATAACGAAAACAAAAAACGTTTTCGTGTGGCAAAAACAACTAAAAGGGGCGTTTTCCCCGTGATTATTTTACATTGTGGCGGACTTATAATTTTTCAATGCTTATATTTGAATAAATAGAAAACTGCCGATTCAATTTATTTCTCAATTTTATCCGCGACCGCCGACGAATTTTATGAATGCAATCCTTAATTAATATTTCAGAACTAAATAAACAATCGATAAATGAAAATGAATCAACTGTCACGTATAGCTTTTACGAAATGTAATTAGCTTTTCATACAAATTGAGTGCTTTCTGTTCATTATTTTTTAAAAAATTTCGAATTGCTTCATTTATTAAATTAATTTAAAATATTTTATTTGAATATATAATTCTTTTACTTACAGTCCACGATACGACCGCGTTTTTTCGTTACAATAAACACGAAGCAAAGTAGGTTGTTAAAAGTGATGTTAAAACACAAATAAATGCTACACCTACTTATCGATTTAAGTCATTTGGGCCTTTTATCGCATAATCGATTTAAGCCACGTCTAGAAACAATTAATTAATTCGCGTTGCATTACATTTTTGTCGAATTTCGGACCATAATGTGGAAAAGAAAAAGAAGATATTGTTTTGTTAGTCTGAACGAGGCCATTTTAATAAAATTTGTTTCGAATTATCCATTAATTAAGATTTAATAAAGTATTCACCAACAGTTTTAGAAAAAACAATTAATTATGGCAAGTGCCTACCTATTAAAATAAATTATAAAACGCCATTTTCCCATATTTTCCACTAATACATAATTTTGTTTATAAATTATAAATTATTAACATACCCATAAATCACGAGACAGCTCGAACTTACCTGAAACGAAAAAACAAAAGATTAGTCACAAAATTATTTTGCATTTGATGTCTAAAGAATTAAATTTGTTATAAGGCAATTATAAATTGATTAGCTTCCTAATCAAATTTTAATTCATTAAAGTGATTAATCAAGTAATCGATTATAATTAAAATTGTGTTTACATTTCGTTGAACGAAAATCAATTAAATTTAACTTTTACGCGTTTTCGAGTAAATTTTGAAACACATCCAAGACAGTAGGTAATAAAGATACATTGTTACGCTACGAATTATGATGAAAAATACTTAATTAGTTTTTGATGCATTTGTCGCGAGTCGCGAGTTTGTCATTAAAAGCATTTTTAAGACATTTTTAATATTCAGTTCTAAATAAATGTTTCTGGCAGTGATATCCCAAACAATATGATATCATAATAGCGTGTGATTTTAAATAAAACTTTAAATTGTATATTTTTCTTACAATAAAAAAGCAATTTATTTACACATATGTTACACGCATAGGTATGTAAGTACCTCATGTTTCAGGTCAGTTATTATAACTTATTGTTAATATACCTAATAGATATAGTTAGCTGAATAGGTAGTTATACGTAATAAATAAAGGTAGTTAAAATGGTGTAATAGGTTTTTCTATATCACCTTAGGAGAGCCAGGGTGGTCAACATTTTTCAGAGATTTAAGTTTTTAAATTTTTAACTACATTAAAAAACATAAAAACCTTTTAATTATATCCTGAACCTACTCTTACACTACTAGAAACTTGGGTGCGCGCAAAGAAAAGTTCTATTACCACTGGTGAAATCGGGCTGCCTCTGGCAACCGTCACATATCCGTAATCTGAAGACTTTAAGCTTTCGTTTCTAGGCAAATGCCCTGTCTTTTTGCAGAAAACCGGATTGTTCAATATGCCCGCGACATGACTACTACGTTAGACGGAAAAAGTTGATAAGTAGTTAAAATTCGGTAGAATTGAAATCTTGAAACTTGTCAGAAATGTTTATTCAGACATACTATTTAAAATACTAGAAGTTGTCAACTCAATATGTTGAGCTACAATCGCCATCTTGGAAATATTGTGTTAAAAAAGAGTTTTTCTGCAGAATCTCCTTTCCGATTACTTTTACGACAAAAATACTTATATGACAACTATAAACTAACAAGGGAACACTACATCCAGTACATCAAAATTTGGGATGCCGATTTTTTTTGATGATTCTAAAGGTCAAAAACAACTATACGTGTCTTGGCGTTTTGTCGAATGCTCCGTAGTTTTCGAGATATAAATTAAAAAAGAAATCAAAGAGTGAAGTTGCTGTTTAATAACCGTCCCCGTTAGTACGTTTTTTGACAATGTTGTGACGCTTTGAGTAATGTTCTCGCTTCGTAAGGAGGGGTCGGTAACTATAGTAAATTTTATACACAGTAATACTAATTCAAAGTAATTCAAGTAATTAAAAAGTAATTCAAGTAATTTAAAAGTAATTAAAAGTAATTCAGGGTAATTCAAAGTAATACATGTAATACAAACTAATTCAGTGTAATTCTGTATTACATTCTAGAAACAAATACACACTAATACTTAAGTTACCGACCCCTCACTTCGTAATTAGTAGGTCGCTAGTTCGATCCCCGTGTCTTCAAACTTTTTTTCAGTTTTGACAGAAGACAACTCTATAAATTTATTAATTTCCATATATAATGTATATCGTATAAGAATACGTAATTTTATTAACAATAAAATCTCCCAAAAAACCTTCTGTAGTTTTTTCGCCTTTAATGGAGAGAATTCATCGCACATCGGCGCTACATCGGCACACTACTGGATGTAGTGTCCCCTTGTAAGGCAAATTTTCTATAATTTATGTAGTTATCATTTTATTGTAAAGTTTATAGTTTCGGCGTACCAACTTCGCAAAGTTTACTCTACCAGGTAATTCGACGTTAATTAATTAGCATAGAGAAATTACACTTTACCCTTCGATACAAACATGAAAATTTGTACTACGTTAGACTTAACTAGGATGAACATTTTCAGGTAGGAAGCGCAAAAAATTCTTCCGTAAACAGGAGTTATGAAGTCATAAAGTTGATCGCCACTACATGAACTTTTTGCCACGTAAATATTTCATTTTGTGAAATACCTATAAAATTTACTAAAATGCTTATGTTATATTCTAAGATTTTCTAAAACTCTAAATACTTTAGTCAAAACTCAAAATTTATATTTCAGTTTTATTAATATTTTTCAAACTTTGTAAGTGTATGGTAAATAGGAATCTTGAAATAAGCTCTGTATATATATGAAATATCTCCGATAAACTAGTCAGAATATAACTCGGATAATTCTAGAGACGATATTAAAAAAATATCGCTTTCGTTGTTATTATTTACAACCACAGCAGCCGTTGCAAATGTTTATCAAAACCATTTAATGCTGCAGTTAAATGAACATTACATTTTCGTATAACAAGCTGCGCAAATCTACACAAGTAGCAGCTAATGAATGGCATTATATCATGTCACAGGAAACACATTGATAAAGAAGGCTGCGGAGAGGTCTATTCATCACCTTAACAAAAGGATTGATGGCATTGATGGAATTAAGATTCGTCATTGCAAAATAAGAAGTTGTTGAAAATTAGTTAGTTTCAGAACTATTTTTGGTATATTGAAAACAAAATTACAAGAGAAACGCGATAAAACTTTAATATCTATTGTTACAGTTCCATTATTGTTTATAACCTCGAACTTTTGTCGTTTTCTGAGACATCCTTTTATAACGAGCTATTATAAAAAAACATTTCGCAAAACCTATACTGACCGTTATTTTTTATTTCATAAATATGTTACCAATGCTGCAGTTAAAAAATTAGGTATAGGAGAATAATATAGCAAAAGTAGAATGCTTATAATAATTAACTGAACTAAATAACTAACACGTACACACAGGATGATTTAGAAATACTTGGTCAAACTTGCAAGATGGTTGAATTAAAACATTACAACAAAAAAGTGTGTATGACTGTAGATCATCGTTTCTTTTAGCAGTAGGCCCTATTGTTTCCCACAAACTTCACAGCCCCCATACCATGAATTGTGAAATACGGTAAAAAATGTCAGAGCTGTGACGAACTTTATCACATCAATTTACAATGTTGTTTCACAAAGTTAGCGTGTCTCCAATTGGCGTAATCTAGACTAATGTCTTAAGATGATAAAGAATCCAGAAGTTTGTGGTTAATTAGATGTCAACTGGCCAATAAATGAAGTGCAATAAACACCCCTACCCAATACTTATTGTTATGGGATCAATTGAAAATTGAAATTGAATTTGAACATCTCGAAAATAAAGCATTCGAAGATCTATAGCTGTGGGGACTTTTTCACAAGTATTTCTGAATCACCTTGTCTAACGATACACGAATATACAGGATGTAACAAAAAATGTGGGCTGACTATACACAAGAATCTTCGACGGAAAGTGCTCCACGTCCACGTCCACGAACCGACGAGCTCAGCAGTGTGTTGCTGCCCGCGGAGGTCATTTTGAACAACTCCGTTTCCTGTTATCTTTTTGAATAAAAAACTGAAAATCTCAAGTAGCTGTAACTCGGTAACGAACTATTTTAGGACATACATTTATATAAACTTCTTCCTTCTTTTTAGTCGTAGAAGCCGCCCGTGTATAGTCGGTCCACCTTTTTTGTTACACCCTGTACACTTATTTAAATATTAAAAACCGTTTAAACGGGGAAATAAGGCACTAAGGTAAATAAGTTACTTATGATAATTATTACTGTAGATAAATTAACCAGATGAAAATAATAGATGGTAATCTTAAAACTATTAAATTATTTCAATATAAACATTGGTGCGCTTACTTGTCACTTTCAAAGATTCGGGCGCTTTTATAAAATTAATAAAATTTTGATGAATATATTAATAAACGGTTAAACAAGTAAATAAAAATATGACGCTAAAAACAACTGCCAGTCGATTTTTACGGCAAATATAATTTTGTATCCATATAGCACCTGAATGTTATGTTGTATTTTCGAAGTTTGTTATTATGAACACGTAAGGTTTTTATGTTTATCGTTTATAGAAAACTTTACGAGGGCTCCTAGGTGTATCAGCATAAAATTTAAATGTTCTGAAACACCTTTGATCGCTATATTCTCCTTTTTTTATTAAGAATATTGATAAAAATAAGAATTTTGAAGATTTGGATATATTTAGGTATTACATTTTATTCGTAACTCGAAATTGTTTATCGAAAAAAATAAGATCAACATTTTTCATATAGATTTACATACCTAATACACATTTAAATTATAATCCTATTTCTCGGACTCGTAACCTCCGTGAACGTGTAAAGCTTTCTCAAATCTCTACATGGCATGAAGCTTAGAACTAACATCTATTAAGCAGTCAGGATTGACAGAAAAGAGCTTCACCTTACGTGCATCGCCCGTGTTCGTCTGAAACTTTCTACGCTTACCGTTATTGTTTTATTAATATAAGTTTGGATAATTTAATTATTATAACAAAACGAATAGAGGAACTTTATTAATTTAGTGGAGTGCAAGGATTAATAAACACATTGGCGAGTAAGTTGATGCAGCTTTATTACTTTACTACATCCCATTAAAGGAAATTGTCCAAGTTGGCGCAATAGTAATGATAGGATGAGACTCGTAAAATGAGACGGTTAGGAGGGTTGCACGGCATCAATAATACATATTTGGGAACTTACTTTAGTTATTATTAGTTTATTGTTATAGGATTCTTCTTAATTTATTTATAAAATAAGCCTTAGTGCTATTAGAAATTGTTTAATTATTTTTCAGCTGCATAATTATGGTTATGAGAACGTTTATGGAATTACCTACCTACAAGGTGACCACCTTATAACGATCGTTGATTTTATTCCGTTACAAGTATATTAAGACCATAATTTTAAACGTAATTTTAACTTAAAAATTAATAATAAACGAAACTGTAGCTGATTATTTTGCTTAGGTAGGTTCGCTAAAAAAAAACTACATAAAAAATACACGAATTTGATTTTTTCCGCATAAATATATTCTCGATATAGATTCCTCTAAAATTTAAGATCAAATATCGTTATACTTCTCATCTTTAGAATGCAATTTTAAGATTCGTTTATTTCGCGACCCCACATAAAAATTTATATCCTTAAATAAGGGTTTCTTTAAATCGCGGGTTAGATTTTATATCTGCACATGTATGTTATATGATATAGGTAGTGCCTATTATAGTAATACATATGTAAAACTTCAACTGTAAAACGAGGATGAAATTAAATAGCCACCTATTAGTTCCAAACGCTTTAAAAATTTCTAAAACTATCATAAACAATCAATTTTATATAAGCAAATGTGTTTAAAAGTTAAAAATTGCGCTGATACGTACCCCACTGCCACAGCAATGAAAATAAAATTACTCGTTCGAGTCAATATTATCGTGCAATATTTAACTTAAGTTAGTCCGTTTAACAATAATTAAAAGATCCCAAGTTTCGTGCACGGAATAAATTTTTTTCTACGTGTTTATAGATAACATTATTTCTATTGCTGTTTGAAAAAGAGCCACAAAAGAATAGTTTTAAACTACTTTATTGATATTTGTTATACAAGGTGTTTCTAAAATAGATGGTCAAAAATTGAGTCAAACTTTGATATATACCCACTCCGTATGCAGTTTGACACCCCTCCCCCCTTCCTCCCCGAATTTAATTTTGAACATTTGATAATTTTAATTTAATAAGCATAAAAACAATAGTGAATGTATCAATTTTCGTTATTTTATCTTAAAAAGTTCAGGAGATATTAAATAAAACCATTATAAAATCCACATTTGAAGGGGCTCTATTTTATAAAAATGATGTATTCGTCATCAGTTGACTTGTAGTAGTAATTTTACACAGACAGGTATTTGATTACAAAACGAAATGTAAAATTTATTAATCATTTATCTATATTATATTTCTCAGACAAGGGTAGAACACAAAAGTCATGTATAAATTCATGTATTTCAATGTAATTGTATCGCTTAAAAGAACGTATGATTACATATTCGTGTTTATAGTAGGTGCAAAACTGTTAAAATGTAAGCTTGCTCGACTGTACAATTAATGAAAACTTGGTATATATATACAGTCGTATCTGATGTAGAATTTTATCTCTTTATTGCACTTTGTTCGTCTCTTAAGACTCATCCGCACGTTACTTCGTGCGTAACAACTTACATACAATTTCCTGTAATTTTTTTAAGTCGATATTGTTCTCAAGAGTAATATTCGTACCTACCCAACGGCGTGCAATTTTCTGTATTACAACTATTATCTTTAAAACAATTTAAAAACTTGAATAAATGATGACTAACAAACGAAGGGGTTGGAGCTGAAACCTCCTAAGTAACAAATAGTCGATATCGAGATATAAGCTTTCAAGTTTGTTTTTTTTTTAGTTTATAAATTATTGTTTCTTCAACTTAAATTTGACAATATAATTTATTTCGTACGGTTATTAAAAATTAATACGAAAAAAAAATAAATCGAAAATTTTTGTTTTTTTATTTATTTTTGGAAGAACTAGAACACTTAAGCACTAGATTACAATATTTTTCGAAAAACATTTTTCAACTCATAATTTAATTCAAATCACGTCCTAATTTATTTTTTTTTAATATCTTTGATGGTTTGTAAGATTTTGAGACAAATAGCGTAAGATAGCCTTTCGTTTAAAGGGCGCTATACTCTGAACAACGGTGATTGAACCGTTAAAAAAATATACAATGTTCTTATCTCGAAGAACTCTACAAACCTGCCGAGTTTCTAAATTTTCCAGTTGCCCGTGTAAGTGGACTTGGGTGGTTTTAGAAATAAAATAATCTCGAATGTTCTTCAAAATGGATATTCCTCTCTATCATAAATGGCACAAAAATCGGAATAATCGCGTGGGTTGTTTTATTTCTAAACAAAGTTAAATTTCAATTACCTAATGAGATGCTTAAGTTATTTTGAACTAAAATGTACTTATAAGCGGTTTCAGCTTTAACCCCTTTAAATCATTTAGTTTAAGCAACGAATGTCTATATTTAACCAACAAAGCTATAACGAACATTTGAATATAGTTTAAATTTTGTTTAATAAATATTTTATTACATTAATTACCTACTAATTAAACTATATACCTAGATTAAAATAAACAACATTATGTCTTTGTATTAAATATAATGTTTTCATTATTTGAGAAACTCGAATATTATGGTTTATAGTATCTATATCTTTGCCATCATAATACTTGTACATATTGATTCATAAATTGAGACTCTTTAAATCTACTGTTACATCTACATAATACTATATTTAACAGGTAGAATCTGTAATACCTAAACAGCTTGAAAATAAACAACTTCTTCATGCTACGTACTAAGTACCTACACACGTACATACCTACATTAAATAACATCTTAAAAATTCCGAAGTTTTAAAAATAAGTACCTACTTAATCATTTTGTTTTCAACATTTTTATAACTACGGAGAAGAATTTTATAAATGAATTATCGACTTTAAATAGGTACACTCCCGGAAAAAAATTAAAAAGTGACAAGCTTTGTATATTAAAAAATTTATGTTATCCTCTATTCTGTAATCAAAAAACTTTCCCCTTGATGCGAAGAGAATGTGTAAAAGCATTCGAAACTTCTTAAAATTTCCAAGGGAGAGACGTTAATAAAATTCCATTTACATGTTAAAAATTAATATTAAATTTTCTTCCATATAAACAGTGACTAATTTTAAACTACTTACTGGCAAAAATTTGTTTTACACGTTAAAAACTAGAAATAGTGTAAGAACAAAATTTATTAATGTAATTATAGGTATTTACGTTACCTACTTATTATCCTACCTAATTTTAAATTATTTAAAAGACGATTTTCAACTGTAATAATGTGCCTACCTACTCGAATGCAAATACAGTCGAACTCGCTTATAACGAGCTCGGATTTAACTGGATTACATATTACGAGCATTTTACGTGCTTACGTTTGAATTTCGTTATAACCGAGTTTCACTGTAGTTTAATTTTGTTTTACCCATAGCCTAAGAAATTCTTTATAAACATTTGAAAAGATATTTTTTTTATGATTTTACCAGTTCAGCAAATATTTATTTGCTATACATGGTTGGTTTGACATGTAAAGTGTAAAATCAAATAACTACAATAAGAGAAGATTAGATTAATTAGTATTAAGTTATGGGAATTAGTTAAATTATAATGGGTTCTGTTAAAAATAATGTTATGTTCTTAATCTAATGATTTTCTAGTTCTTCTTTACAGCACTCGTTAAATTGTCTTGTGGTAAATAAGCGTAATAAGTTCGTAATAAATTTGATTGGTTCTAATGAATCAATCAGCGCTTGTTGCTATTCGTAGCACTTTGTTTTGATATGTTTGGATTTTGTTAACGTGAGTTTTTGACGCACCGTTGCACACTACGTTGCCGTAAGTGATGATCGCTCTTAGAATGGCAGGATAAAAATTAACATATAGGCCGCGGTTGCTCGATACACGAAACTGGGAAGTTTTCGCGGAAAATAGTTACTCGCCATAAGCAAATTAAAAACGTTAAAGGGAAGGCGGTATTCGTCCAATAGAGGAAATGACACTTTAGTGCAGAAAAATACAGATGTTTTTTCGGTACTTTCACAATTATTTCTGAACTTTTGATTAGTCTGAAATTTTTAAGTAAGGTTTACATAACCTCATTGATAAAGCGTAGTAATTTTGGAAACAGTCAACAACACTGTTATTGTAATGTAAAACATGGATGTTTTGTCAAACCTCGACAATTCCAAATTAATAATTCAATTATAATTTATTGAAATCTTATAGACAGAAGTTCAAGAAAACGTACATTTACATTTACAAAATTAATGAATAAAATATTAATTAATTGTATCTTACAGTTAACTACATTTAATACATCTGAGTATATACTGAAAATACTTTAAACCATTTTTTTTTTAATTTCAAAGCTATTGGTCGTTGATAAACGGCATAAAATTACGAGAAAATGTAATTTTTACATTTATTATTTTTAATTTGTAAAATGTGGTAAGAAAAATTCTTGATAGGTAGGTATTTATTATCTAATAATTGTAACAGAAAGAATTTCCGTTGCAAACTGCATCTAATTTAAAATATTGCCGCACCATGTATTCATAGATTATGTCCGACACACATGCGAACAAACACTTACCGGGATCGTTAATACACAAGTTGTAAAGTAGTGCTCATAATGTCTACTTTCGGCGTACAATCTAAATTATGACTTGAATATACCCCTAACATTAATTTTAAAGAAACATTACTTTCGAAACAGTTATTCTAATAGTGCGAAATGAGAAGTTGAAAACACAATATACATACTTACATATTTTATACACTTCCATTAATATTAATGGTTATTAATTGAAAAATTCCATCTCGAATATTTTTCTTTCCAAGAATCTACTATCCGTATAAACAATTAACATCCACGAAGACATCTTATGTAAATTATTATTTACAGATAGGTGCCCAATAAATACGTTTTTCATTTTTTTTTTCAATGTATTTCCCGACTTTAGTACCTATAGCTTATCCAAACCTATATGATGTTCACGTCATCAATACAAGGTTACTAGATGATGACGTTTCACACAGTGCTGTCACCTCGTACCTCGTATTGTTACAATTCTAATAATCTGTAGTCTTTCTTTATGCCATCTAATATGTGCGCAAGTAAATCATCTATAGAATATATCACTTTCCAAACTTTAAACCGAATTACAAATAAACAATCTAGTAACTTTTTTTTGATGACGTGAACATCATATAGGTTTGGACAAGCTATAATTTATCAATCGCGATTCGTCGGTAAAACGTATAGATACTAGAACTATTGTTGGAAAAAAACTAAATCAATTTTACGAAAAAAATTCGTAATTCGTCAAGCCAATAACAGAATTCACAATATTTACACTGGTCGAGTTTCTTTTTCCCAATTCCACACGTGCTCTCCCAAATTTGTTGAAAGGATCGCGAACGGTCGCAGAGAAATCGAGTGACCCTCCCTTACGTTCATTTAATGCGTCTGAAGTTTCAGAGTTTACAATCTAAATTAACATTTAATCGTTCTTTTATATAAATTATAAAAAAAACTTTAAAGAAGTAATTTAAAATCTTCCTAATATTTTCAAAGTAAAATCTTACAGGAGAAATTATTTTACCCCAAGAGAGAGGGCATCGACTGCCAACTTCATTTGCATTCTAATTTAAAATATGGTTATTCTGTCGTGCATACCTCGAGAGTAGTTAATTGAAATTAAAGCTGACTCCACTTTTTCTACTTAGGATACTGCGTGACTAGTGAGAAAATTGAAAACGCGAATGTAAAGATATATACATTCCTTCGCTAAATGGCAACATTTACTTTTCCAAATTGGCATAGAGCCTCCCCGTATTAATCGCCGAACATGCCAATCCTTAAGCGTGCTTTGAGTGCTGAAAAGCGTTTGAACCCCTTGAAATCGTTACGTAGTTCGAGCTCAGAATGAACATCCGTCGAAAGCACAGGATTGAAACTAAGACCAAAGCTTTTCTTTACATCCTTCAACCTAGGTAACTAAATAGTAGGTACCACATTTCAAACTTCAAAATTTAATAAAGTCAAACGGTGGCGCCTTTTGTTACGGCTTCTGTTTTGCTTGCGGAAGGTTTTTAATTAAAATTAAAATTATCGAATAAGTGTTGGGTGTAGAATTCCATTAAAATTTAGCAAATAAATATGTAATAAAACGAACACTTAACGTTGCCTTTTTATATCCACTTAATGCACAAGGTGCAACGTTTGAAAGTAACCTAAAAGCTGCTACCCTTTTAAATAAACCTATGTAAACTTTACGCCCCAGCTACGCGACGTTGCGTTGAGCCAATTTCGGTGTAATATAAAAAAATTTAATATTTCACAGTCATTTAAAAAATATTAACCTTTACGAAAATACCTAAGATAGGTATACCTACAGACTAATAAATATAAAAAAAGTTTTTATTATCGCATAGAAAACACACCACGATAAGAAGAAAAAACGCAAAGTTGCCGTGTTGCATTAACACAAAAAGAGACAAACAGCAAATATTCCAAATATTTAGTGATACTTTAACGTAATTTCCAAGATAACTAAAAAATTTTCCCCGACAACGACAAAACGTTTGGCTACTAAAGTGAAAGAATTTAATTATATTCAAACATACAATTATTGTAAATTCTAATTGCTGAAAAAATTAGTAAAACTGTAAACGTAATAAAGGTTACGTGAGCTTTAGTCCAGACATTAAAAAAAAAAACACAATCGACCTAACTAATTAGTAGGAAGTGGAAACTTGACACAGTTGTTAATTGTGCCTTGCTGACTTACACGTCAAAAGTCGCCATAAATCCAGGTGAAGTGCTTCAGCCGTCATCGTGACGAAAAGACGCCAACAATGAATTTTTCACCAGAATCTCCTTTGCAGTTCATTTTACGACAAAAATACTTATGTGATAAAATAAACTAGAAAACATTTCTTACACTTTATATTATTGTTATTTTTCTATAAAGTCAATAGTTTTGGAGTGCTAGCTTCACAAAGTTTAGTCTACCAAGTAACTCGACATTAATTAATTAGGATAGAGAAATTACAATTGACTTTTCGATAAAAACATGAAAATTTGTACCCATTCAGAACGTAGATCATCAAGTATAGTACGCAGAAAAATTCCTACTCGGCAAAAGTTATAAAGTCTTAAAGTTGGCCGCAACCACTTAAATTTTTACCAGTATACCACATGAACCACTAGTTTGATTTTCGTTTTCTTTCTTTTAAGTGAAAAACCTTTGGAGTATGTTTCAGACGGCAATAAAAAATTCTTGATATGTTGACGAATACTTAAGTCAATTAATAAAAAATTATTACTTATTTTGCCAAAACTTTTTATTTATTGATTAAATTTTAAAAAGTTTAACGTAAAAATTATTTCTTATTTTACTTATTATGAAAAATGTATCTTGTATTTTTCGTACGACAAAATAAAATATATTTTTACAAATTACAATTCAAAAAACAAACACTTGTTACCATTTTTGTTAATTAATTCTATATTCATCTACAAATCGGGAATTTTTTATTACCGTCTGAAAAATACTCTAAAGGCCTCTCACTTAAACGAAAGAAAACGAAAATCAAACTAGTGGTTCCTGTGGTATACCCAGGGTCGTAGTGGAGTTTGATAAAAAACATATGCAAATACTGACCGAAAATTTTTAAAATATGCACTTATTAGGAAATTGATTCTAAAATTATCTATTTTTTTAATACAATAAAATTATTTCAATAATCACTATCTACTGTCTTTATACCGCAAAATTATAAATTTACTCTATTTTTAGTTTAAAAACTCTTCGTGTGCCCTTAAGCATTGAAAATTTCCCTACTACAAACAAGAAACCAGATAAAAGTTTAATCGTATTTTTATGCGACCGATAAAATACAAAGCAACTAATAAAACATGTGCGCCACCTACTCGTAAGATAACTTATCGCAGTGCGGACAAAGAACTGAATGTTTTTAAAATAAAATCGGGATTTCCTAGTATCCGTATAACTCGAATGCATCTATATATATATATATATATATATATATATATATATATATATAGTGCGCGAGTTCTGTGTGTTGCGTTATGTTCTCTAAAAGGATTACAAACAAAAAGGATTAATACGATGAGGAAAGGTAGGATCTTTCTTTGTCGACTAACTCTCCGTGTATTTATAAAGTGTAAATACATTGGCCTTTAAGCTCTAACACAAATTCTCTGAAAATCGAGTTTGGTTAGACTCTTGGATAGGTACTCGGTTAGGGTCTTCGTTAGGGCTCCCCTCAAACATTCGACGGTTCAATTTCGCGAACGAAATTTTATTTCGTGTTTAGTAGTTGGTGAAATACAATGAAATATGAAGTGTGGGTAATCATGCAAGCTCGCAGTTAACGGAAGAATCTACGCTGGAAATTGACGATAGAGGGAAAACAAACGATGACGAAAAAAGGTACGAAGTACAAAAAAATTTCAAAATTTACAACAAGTTTCTAATTTTTTCTTATAGTCTGTTACAGACAAGTGGCAGTCGCAGCGGCAACAGTCTTAATCTGCATTTTTACGTAAGAATTAAAAAAATATATTTGAGGATTTTACTTTTTTTAAATGTTTTTTGATTTTTCTTATTTTGATTTTACCTTTTCAATGCATTCGTTTACGGATAAAAAACGAAATTCAAATTTTTGATTGTCGCAACAATTTTTAAACAATTTAGGCTGACTACGAAACAAAATTTAAACGATTAACATTTTGTTTTGCCATCTTCTTTACTTAAAAAAAATATTCTAATAATTCCAATTTTTTCGTGGCATTCTTTTAATTCTCCTTGTTCTAAAATTTTCCCTTTTTTTTAACTAAATATTATAATACTTTAATGCAATTGTCGTAGTTATTTTACTAACAAAGTGAAAATAAGGCAATGTGTGGGGGTCGATACTACTCGGTTAGTTTCCTGATTACCTACCTAATACTCAAAAATAAGGAAAATTCCTTTATGATATCCTATATACTAATTATTGTATCCAGGATGATTCATAAATAATGCGAAAAACTTTAACAGGCGATTCCTTGTTGAAAATTAAGGGGTCTTTCATATAACATTTTTTCCTAAAACGTCTCCCGTCTAAAACGTCTCTCGTCGGAGATACACCTCTTAAAAGTGGAAGGGTAAAATTAAGTAATTAAGTAATTAAGGGTAAAAGTTTTCGTTTTATTTCTCAACTTGGAGAAATGTAGAACAATGACATTTAGTAGATGATTTTTACTTATTAAAAGGTTTCTTATAGTAATATGAAAATGGGTGTCAAAGACATGATGGAAGCAGAACCTGTCGAGATAATTGCTACAACGGATAAAAGTTAAAGGACAGAGATTGGTAACGGTCTTATGAACGTAGTCACCTGGAACCAATATTTTAAAGGTGCAAAACAAACGTCTTTAATGCTCTGTAAATGCACAATGTCGTTGTCAGTATTTAACCTAAGTTCTCTGAAAGAATATTCGATCATGTCGCAAAACAGAGGTGATATAGGTTGGTCGAAAATGTGGGCTTGAAGATGAATAATAGAATATACCTATTGGTAATATCAATGACGGGGTGGAACAGACGTACATGGCAAGCAATTTTTTCCAGAAATACTGCTAAAGAAAAAAATATCTTCCAGTTGCAGCTTGTCTGCAGTTCTTGGTGGAATTGTTTTCACAATTACATTTGGAAACATGTCGTGAAAGGTACGGACCACACGACCTGCCCGTGGCCGGTCCAACAATCAAGAAATGAAAGTACTTTCTAATCGGAAGAAACAGATGTCATAAGTTTCGTGACATGCTGGATATGGTGGTTGGCGAAAAACTTGGACCAAACAGTCCTTTAAATTCTTGAAGACATACGTAAAGAGGGACACGAATAGATCCGTCAGCATCAATGATGACCTGAATAGATCCATCTTATTTTTATTTCTAACGAACCTCTCGGTAATCTTTTCACCCGTAAAATATACCTAAAGTACAATTTGTTTGCACTGCGTAATTATAACCGCATTTAGTGTACAGAGAAAGGACACTCCAGGATTATCCGGATTTTCCGAACATCCGGATGGGCCGTCGTGGTCCGAGTTAATCCGAATAATTGGATTTCCACTGTACATTTAAATTATTATACAAACAGAAAGTATCGAAAATCACAGCGCTTTAAAAGTTTAATCTATTATAAGAAATTCTCGAAGGTGTTTCCGTGGATCTCCAGATATTAACAGGAACACCGCCGTGAACTCGGGATAACAACGCGCGCTGTTCGTAAACAAGCTAGAAAACGTCTGGGAGTCTATGGAGACACTAAATTCAAAACAGTATAATTTTCAATATTATTTTACAATTAAAATAAATGTTTTCTTGCTAATTTAAACCTATTTAACTTGATTTTTAACATTTAAAGACCGCGTAAATCGGAAACAAATGAAAAGCGGATAACAACTTTTAAATTCATTAGTCATACGTTTACCTATGTGTACTATACGCTCTCGGAGTTTGGCATTTTTGTCCCGGCTCATCCTGTATAATACGAACTAATTGTAAGTGCACTCGATAAATTAAATACGAAAACGAATAAATCGGGTAAAAGTAAATCGACACAAAACTTGCGTCATTAGCTAAAATCACTAGAAAAAAATTATTTATCGAACAACACATTTTTGATAGAATAGATACTTGTTTTGAAAATGTATTGCGGTTTATTATCAGTGTTGCCGTTTAAATAATATGATATCAATTTTCACAACAATAGGTTTCTTAATTTTCGGATTTTGCCGATAATAACGTATTCACGTACCTACGGCCTATCCAAATCTATATGCAATTCACGTCATTGAAAAAAAGTTACTAGATTGTTTATTTGTAATTCGGTTTAAAGTTTGGAAAGTGACATATTCTATAGACGATTTACTTGCGCACATATTAGATGGTATAAAGAAAGACTACAATTTATTAGAACTGTCAAAATACGAGGTACTAGGTGACAGTACTGTGTGAAACGTCATCATCTAGTAACCTTTTATTGATGACGTGGATTGCATATAGGTTTGAACGAAGTGTACACTTACTTATCGTGAACTGTTTCAACACTAATCGTTATTCACTGCAACGTTAAAAATTAGTTTTCAAGTAGGAAGATTGGAACTTTAAAGTTATCAGTACGGATCTCATTTAGATAGAAAAGACCATTCAAGGACAAACTTGGTAAGTATTTACAATCAAGTTCTAAGTGGGCTTCCTACAATTTTCTTATAGGTACTTACGATAAATTTAAATTTGTTTCAAACGGTGAATTTAAAAGTCGATCGGTTAAGCACAATTTTTCCTGACATTTCGATTAAAAAGCAAATACTAATACTAGATATACTTTAACAAATCCATATATGTCGAGCCTTTAAAACGTTCAGAAAATCACTTTAAAAGAAGACTGCGCTTCACTTAAAGTTGATTACTGTTCTCGACTCTCAGAGATTCTTTAATTTATTGACGCAATAAATTCTTAAATACCTAGGAAATTCGTTATTATAAAAAAGTAGAATAATTTAAATTTAAATATCGTAACGGTTCCATCATTTTGACTATAAATACAACTTCTTAAATTTTATTTAACTGAATAATATACATTGATAGCTATCAATTTTCCGAATACGAAAATACACAAAAAATGGCATTTATCGAAAAAGGTAATATGCGCATCACTTCAAATTACAAAAGAAAAACCAACCCGAACTTCTAAATACATTTGAAACTATAATAATAAGTATATGTACTCGTGTTATAGGTACACTACCTTACATAAATATTGTTATTTCTGCTATAAACAGGTAAATGCGCGTAAGGGCGATTTGTAGGTACTTATATATCTACAAGTGCCCAAATATATTATGTATCTCTTTAGAAAATGAAACTTTTGTGCAAAATTGCGTTGCAAATCACGTCGCAGTAATTTCTTCGGGGATTTCGAAACTTTTAAAAACTTTTTCTCGGTAATTTCTTTTTGCCGAAAATTATAATTTATCAATTTTTGAACCGTAAAATATGATTTTCTGGAAGAATATCATTTAATGGCGCACTAGCGCGACAACTTGAAAATAATACAGTCGCATTCTATAGAAATTCAAAAATATAAGTAGATGCAAATAAAAGACTTACCTTGTTGAATCAGTCTAGCGTGGACGCTTAAATTGGTTGCCAATAGCAACCCTGCCACCAAAAATGTATCTTTTATACACACCAACATCATATATATTATTATTTACTTCAAGTTCGTAATTGTACGATATTTTAAATAATACCGATCATGACTTACATTTTTATAAGTTTAAATTTAATAATATAGTATTAAAACATTTGAGAAATCTCGTACAATAATTAGTATTATTATTCATAAATAACTAGAACGATTTGTGATCGTTCGAACTTCGTCGTATCAAATTACAAATCGAATTAAGAGCGAACTCGATATTACGTAGGGGGCGTCTCGACGCATCGAAGTTCGGTACAGAACTGATGTAAACAGTTAAAGTGTAGACTCCGGAGTCTGCACTCCGGGACCACTCCGGAAATCTACAAATAACAGCTGACTACATGCTACGCAGGCGTTTGCTATTATAGTACCTCATTAATCTATGTGTACGTTATTTTTATTTTTCGTTAATGTATCAAATAATATTTACAAGAAACATCGCTTAACAGTAACACGCCAATTTTATACGATTTACTTATTAAGTAAATTTACTGCAATCGACAAGGCTTTGCGGAGGGAGTCAGCTATCATTTCGGAAATTTTACTGATATTCTGATATTTTACCGATATAGTTGAGTATCGCTCTCTCACATGCTCTTGTTTATATATCGTTTTTCTTTATCCTTTTAGTATCGAGAAAATTTTATACATATCGACGGCGTCTTCGCAGAACGACGTAATCCACAATTAGTAAATTTTACAGGAGCGAACATTTCGCTTGTGTTGTCGCTTAGCTATTAGCAGATACGTTTTACGCGAATACAAATTTTTCTAGTGAAAAAACCAAAATATTGTTATCAGATGATGTCTTTACTCTAGATACATAAGATAGTCGGAATAATTCATTTCCGCAAAAGTGTGGGTTACCTATGTCCTGCCAAAACACTGTCGATATATACTATACCTACATATATCTATAATACCTAGATATATACAGAATGTTTCACGCAAACAAAATTATTAACAATTTTTTTGCTAATTTGATTTTGAACTTTGCTTCTTAACTGTTATTTTAAAAGAAAGGGAATATTTTTATTACATAATTATAATTCGATTTTAAATTAAAAATTTAAATTAAACCGTACAAAACCAGACAAAACATTAGGTGAAACTTTTGTCTTATAATGTACCTACTTATAACCGTTAATCATACATTAAGTAATTGATAAAATATATTCAGATACAGAATTTTACATGAATAATAATAATATTACTCAAGATCAGGACTGAGAAATTTTTAACTGGTACTTATGTACGTAAAAAAAACTGTATGATGAGATCTAACATATTTTTATAATTTCAGGACAAGAAAACTCTTAACTCGTCCATACGGCTCAATAAAATTTAATATATATTTTATAATTTCAGAGAAAGGAAAGTCTTAATTAGTACGTAAAAAACTGCTTGATGAATATCTACTGATACCTACATACACCTATTTTTATAATTAAAGGACCCGAAGGAATTTAGACATTGAGCAAAATGGAATTCTGTGCCTGTGAATTCCCATTATTCGTTGGTATTTAGCGTGTTTTTTCCCGGAAACAACAAGGTGCCCGGAAATGAGGAACAAAAAACTCGGGAAGGGGGGGCGATTTCACTAGAAAAATTAATGCCACAAGTGCCTATAACATTTTTCGGAAAACTAAAAAATAAGAAAGTTACAAGGCCTCAAAATTTATTTGATCTTCAGGAGCTACCATTTGCTAATGGTAAGGGTTAATAAAGGAGTTACTCTTTCGAAATTTCATGTATCATGGCATTGTGACATTAAGGGATTTACGTCAAGTTTGGAACAAGAATACAAAAGAACATTAGTGATGAGTGTGCCAAATTTGAAGAGAATCGGTACACTACCAAAAAGGTTATTAGAAAAAATTTATTAAAAAAAAACAAACTTTGTTATTTTCGAATTTTCAAAAACTGTTATAGGAACGTAAGACGTTAATTTTTCCTAGTGGAATCGTCCACTAAGTTTTTTCTTATCACGTACAAACGTCAGTACCGGTACGTAAAGGAACTCCTCGATAAGTGCTAATACCTATATTTTCCTAATTGCAGCTTCCCGGAAAATTATATATTAAACGTTCAATTAAAATGAAGTTCTGCGATATCTGATTGTACTATTGTATTTACTAATCGTGAGCGTGTTTTTTACATAAAAAATGTTGATCTTTATATTATGTATAAAGCTGTTACGTAAAATAATTGCGCGATAAGACATAATATTATATTTCTGTAATTTATCTGCTGCCGATAAACAACGTCAGTCGTAAGAAACACTCACGGCGCCGTTGCTGCAGATATTACATTAAAAATTGAGGAAAAGGAAAATATTGAAAAATATAAATATTGTCGACGACGTTTGTTGGATGGTGAATCGTCGGATAGCAGGGCACTCGTTGAGCACATACTTTCAAACATCAAAAGTATAGGGAACATGGGGCAAAGTGAAATAGTGGGACAATGCGAAATGTGCTCGTCAATACATAGATTGTTGCAACGTCTATTTTATTTTCATGTTATTAATCACTTTGAAGATTAACAAATTCGTGGCAGTACGTTGGAGCACGCCGCACAGTTGGAAAAATTTTTTATAAAGATTATTTGATTTCCTATGATCGATTTGTAACTTTCCTAGGTAAGATGAAGAAGTGTCCGTTCGCTCAGAGTAAGCTTATTACTGCGTCATAGCAATTATTTCGTGTTACACGTGATGTGGGACAATTTGACAGGAGCAGAGTGAGATATTATTCCACTCATGGTGAAATAATGTCACTCATCTGTATGACACGATAAAATGATATTTAAGGGGTCGACCGCTCCGTTTGTTGTCAATAGATGGCAGCAGCTACAAAAATTAAGCATTATTTTATGAATTGACAACTTTTGAAAAACGTTAAAATTTTGATTTTAGCTTGATTTTTTACAAATGCAATACATTAATTTAGGGAATCACAAAATTTCATGTTGATCATAACTGTTTTTAAAAATTTATTGCTAATTAAAGTTTGAAAATAGTTTGAATAGATTAAATTTATTTCGAGTAATGTTTAACTTTTTCTATATGAGTACCTAAGTTATTTTATAAATGTTCTAATTTTTAAATATGAATGTCGAAATGGAACTAATAAAGTTTATTGTCAAGCTCTAGTTATTATAAATATAAATAACGTTTTTGAAAAGTTATCCATTCATAAAATAGTGCTTAATTTTTATAGCTGCTGCTATCTATTGGCAACAAACGCAGCGGTCGTCCCCTTAAAGAACTAAAATATAAATAAAGTATAAAAAAATATCAACGTAATTGAAGAAATATACATATGCAAACCATTGTATTTCACTTTATCCCGTGTTTGGGGTAAAGTGACTTTTAGAACATGTTTTTCTTATTGCGATACACTTCAAAGTGTATAAGGAGTAATGACTCAATTATTTTATTATATACAGTAGGCGTTATATGTATGGCGTTAAATAAACCTCACTTATTACGGCCCTCCGATTACAAATGTTGCTACATTGTTGTTTTCCCATGTTCTCCTACTATTTCCAAGGCGCATTCATACAAACGCTCGTAGATCTCTCTACTTATTTTTTATGTAGATTTTCCTGAAATCTCACTAAAATCCAGTGTGTTACAGTTGAGTAATGTCACTTGCTAATAAAGACCTGCGTTCAAATAAATTTAAAATTAGAATTTAACTTACTTAGGAATCCTCGTACACCTAATTAACTGTAAAACCTTAAAACTCGTCTAAATTAATATTTTTGAGCAAGTTTAGCAATAAACATCTCAGTAAGTAGATAGACTTCACATAAATAATTCAAAAAACCGTATCCTCTATCAAAACGAATTATTTTTTTATCATTCTTCGAATTCGGGTTTCATATCCGCATTTGGGATAAAAACCGAATTTTCTGTAAAGCGTTTAATGCAATTTCCAGATTTTCTCTAGGAATATATGAAAAAGAAGGCGTCGAAGCGATGTAAAACGATTTGCGATTTTAATTTTAACTGAAGCAAATATTTGATATATGAATTTTAAATTATAACTTTTTTAGCTATGTATATAGAAAAATTTTTAATATCCGGTCTTACGTTGATTTAATGGACTGTTCCGTCCTTCTCGCTGTTTGTGAAGTACCTACTATTGCCGCATTTGCAATTTAAATGCGGCATTAAAATTATAATTAAAAACTTATTTTAATGGTGTATTTGAATTTGAAAGGGGTTGTTTCAATTTATTCGCAATTAGTGGTAATAGGTTGTATTATGTTATGAAGCAATTACTGGAGAATTATAAACATTCCTATTGTAGAATGTTCGGTTGAAGTTTATAATGCAAGTGCCTATCTATATACATATATAAGAGCTGCCAATATATCTAAATCGTTCAATTTTATAATAAGTGGTAACAATAACAATATCAACGATTCAAAATTGAAAATTTCTTTTAATCGACTGCGGCGCCGCCGCCGCACCGCGCCGCGCCACGCCGCGCTGTCGCCATCCCGTCATAAACAACAAATCTAATTATAATAATTACGAACACCAATGAAGGAAAAAGCAATTTGGCACAAGGTTTTAATTCAAGCGAGAAAATCATTTGAATTTAATTAAGTGTAAAACGACTCGATGGAAATTGCTTGAATTTACAATAACGTACAAGAAAACCTCAATTTTCCTCAATTGGAAACGTAACCATGCAATGTAACCATTCGATGAAGGTTTTTCTTATGTTTTGAGAAAGATACCTATATGTATTTGAATATATCTAATACAGGGCAATTCCAAAATAATGAATAAGCACTGTACAATATGTAAAGATGTTAATTGAGTGTAGAAACATTATAAATATCTGATGTCCATATTTTACGTTACACAATTAGATAACAACAATGAATACCTATGTATTTTCAAATTTTATTTTCATTATAAACTACGTCTTACGAATGCGTGGTTGTATCTATGCAATACTAATAATTATAATACCATATTTATAATTTTTTTCGGAAATGAAAGTTTCAACGTGGAGTTATTTTAATGAGATGAATTTTAGTAGGTAATTAGCTACCTAATAATATTTTTCGAGTAAATGACAAGCACATAGTTTGCAGTACCTACTTGTTGGCTTTTTTTTCATTTGTACTTTAACTTCAATTAATTAAATTAAAGATTAATTGATTGAATAATTAATTTAATTAATATTGGGGAATTTCCGGAATAAATTAATTTCCGGAACTAATCCGGAATTAATTTTGGGAACAATTCTTACTGTGTAGATGTTGTTAGTCACACTTTTGATTAAATAATATTTACTATATATATATATATATATATATATATATATATATATAATATTTTCTATATCTGTTTTTAAATTGCTTTTCTTATCATAGATTTATACCTGAAGCTGTAGAGAAAAAAAGCGAGCTGAAGTATCGCAATTTTAAAACGTCAATAACACGAGCGACTGGCATTGAAAAATATTTGAAATGACTATTATTTTTTTTACAACATAGGCCCACCAAAAAGTACTTATATTAACAAAAACTAATACCCAAGCTAATATAAGTAGATACTTACCCAATAACGAGTATGGGCACAAATATACAAACATTTGATCGACATCACCAACAATTTATTATTTAAACTAAGTATTTTAAATTTTAAATTTTTTATATAATTTTTAAACTGTTTTCCGGCGCGTTGGCAGGCATCTAATCTCCTATAGTAAACGTAGTTTTAAAACTAATTGTAAGTTGATGTATTCTACAATATTAGATACCCACATTATTGTAAACTATTGTATAAATTGCATTGTATCATTGATAATATTCAGTAATTGATTATTTTAAACTTTTAAAACAATCATATATGTTCTTTAGAAGAGTATAACAACATTTTTTTATAATTTGAAGATCAGAAATGACAGTTCAAACAAAACCGTAATTATTACTTTCAATTATTATAAATTAATTTGGAATTTTTCTTTAAATTTATTTAAATATTTTTAGGTGCACGGGCAGTTAAATATTTACCAACATGACACAAGTTACTTTGTTAGTATTTATTAATACAGTCAAATGCGCATTTCGAAAACATTTCTAGAGATCGAGAGTTTTGAAGTAATACTATGTTGTACAAATTACTTACTTTTTATAAAAGTTGCGCGTTACCTAAGTTAGTTAGAAGTAATCTTAAACTTAGTTTACGATGTACTGACACCGAAAACACCTACTATACAAAGTGATTCATAAATAATGCGAAAAACCTGAAGAGTCGTTTTCTTATTGAAAATTAAGGGGGGTCTTTTATATAAAGTTTTTTTCCTAAAACGTCTCCTTTAGTATTTACTCAAAAGAAGAAATAACAACAATGTTAAATAGAGTTAACAATGTTAACAATTGTTCAACTAAGATATAACAGTTGTTGACAAGTTCTGACGACACGGATAAACTAATAAAATATCAGTGAATATTGATATGTTCCAAGTTTCAACTGATTTCTACGATTCCTTATTTTATTTTTTTACTCAAAAACTGTAGGTTTTGCGGAGTAAATGAAAGATCCAAAAGAGGTTTCTAAATTGGAAAATGTTAACTTTCCAAAAAGGTCTTTAAAAAAAACCAACAGGGGTTGCGATTTTCACCTCCTTATCAAGATAGAGATGATTGGAAATATTACTGTACATATAGGAAACCTTTTGATAATTTTCTCATTCTTCTACATTTCTCCAAGTTTGAGAAATAAAATGAAAACTAAATTATACCCTTCCTCTTTTGAGGAGTGTAAACCCGAAAGGAGACGTTTTAGGAAAAAACTTTATATGGAAGGTCCCCCCTTAATTTTCGACAAGGAATCGCTCCTTGAAGTTTTTCTTATTATTTTTGAATAACCCTGTATAATTATAATTAAGGCAGAAGCGACACTCTCTCTCTCTCTCTCTCTCTCTCTCTCTCTTGCTCCGTTTTCAATGATCTTGCGCCATGTTTTTGACAATAAATACGTTCGCAAATTTAAATTTTTATACATCAGCTAACTTTGTTAAACTCTGTAAGTTTTGTTTTATAATAATGTCATAAAATTCAAATCGTTTCTAAACCAAAATTAACAAAACTCAAACCAATCTATTCATATATTTCAACCCCGTTTGGGATTATTACCGGTGAAATTGGATATCGTAGCATATGTCTATGCATACATAAAATGTATTACCAGCATTGTAGTGTTTCACTACTTTTACTTTCACTTTTATTTCACGATTCGGACAAGGGACATTTTTATTGTATGTGACTGTACCTACACTTTTATTAGTACATACCTGCAATAGATTCTCGATTATCCACGACGGTACAAATAAGAATAAAGAATCAGATAAACAAAATTCGAATAATCTTTTATAAATATTTAACATGATGCACTCGTATTGTCAATGTGAATAAATGTAATGCTATCGATTAGGTAAAATCTAAAATCATACAATATTTAGCATAAGAGTAAATATTTATGAAATTGCATTTAAACTTATATTCAAATAAATATTCAGGTAGGCAGATATCTGCTAAAAACAGGTATTCCTGCATTTAATTATAAATTATTACTGTTATATGGATAATAGTATAAATTTTCCTTCATATTACGTGCTTTTTAATATTAAATATATTGATCAATTTCCCCTTTGACTACTTTAAGTACACAATAAGGTATTTCGCACAAGCCAGGCATTTTTGTGACCAACTCTTTATTTCAAAAAAAGATTTAAATGTGCATCTATACCTAATAATATATCACTCACCTTTTTTCGGCTTTATAGTTATCTTCATCCATAGATCCATTCTAGCGTAATTACTCCGTTTCCGTTTGATGATTCTGTACTGATTATGTTCGTGATGTCCAATCTGCAACATAATTTGTATTTAGAATAAAATGTTGATAAGTAAAATAATAAATAATAGATAATCGCAAATAATAAATCAATAACTTTTACTTTCTGAATTATTTTTATAAGTTATAAAACAAGCAATAGGAAAGATTTATCTACTTCTTCAAGCCTTTAAAGAATTTCAAAAAATTGCCTTGCAAAATTTCACGGTAGATAAGACCTTAGCTAAGGTTTGTTTTCATCTTGATACTTTGATTCCAAAAACTCTGGTGTTTTCACCAGAGGTCGTTTAATGTTTTAATACTAAATACGTCAATTTGCTATTCTAATAGTGCCACGATTACTTCATGACGTATATAGATTAATTATCAATAAGGTAGGTATAAATATATCACATTTAACTGAAAACCATTTAGATTTGACCGAGAAAAAATCCAGAAACGTTCTCAAAAATAAGAGTTTTTCAAATTCTTTTGTCATTTTCACCCCTTAAACATGAATAACATTTTTAAGATTAAAAGCGCACACCGCCTATTGGAATCGCGAGTTCTACGTTGTCATTCGGGTATTGTTATCACTTTCGCAAAGAACGAACCGAACGTATACAACTATACCTATAAGAAAAACATCGTTTATAGTAATCATGACTTCGGGTTATGTTATTAATTTTTGTAAAGATCATTTTCGTATATGTACGAGCAATAACTTTGTATGCGTGCATTTGTTTGTTTGTATTTTCAAGTTCAAGGACGCCTAACTTCTCTCTCCCGCAAATTACCAACCTACAGACCGAACAACAGAGAAAAACAATGAGAAAGAGTTTTTTTAACTGCGTATTCTTCAGAGGTGTTTGTATTCCGGGACTACCCCAAAATTCCGGGTTTTTAGGTAATTTATTGCTAAGTTTATTTATTCTTTATTTTTAAACATTTTTAATCAATAAAGATTTGTCGTTTATCTTTTTATCGTATATTGTTATCAAAAAGAGTCCCGACGTGATCACATTAAGCGGAGCGAACTGTATTAAGGCCTAAGGCCTCTATATATATGTTTGAAGAGAGTTCCGTGTCATGGTTTGTAAATTCTGATTTATAAGTGTAGATAATATCACTATATTGGTAGGTACCATTATGCGTCGCATTAAATTAACATTAGACGATTATATTTGGAGCTTTTAGAAGCGTTAACTCGAAATACGTAGGAGTCTTACAACCGCTAATAAAATTTTAAATTAGATTAAATATTAGCTACACCGAAACTTGATAATTACTTTCAAAAAATCGAAACACCATCGAAACACAAAACATATTTATTCCCAGTTAGAAGGGTAGGTAATAAATAAAGGGTTCTATTTTTTTTTTAATTTTCGCCGTCGTTCTCAATTTTGTTTCTCATCAAGTAATAACCTGATAGGACTACCTCCATAATGTAGGTATATTATGGCAAACATTAATTAATAATAATTCAAAGCGAATGTTCCAAGCATCTCAATTTCCGATATAAAGCAGGAGAGAGCTGTTTATTTGCATGAACATTTATTAATGTTGGCATCCATAATGTAGGTATCGTAGAGAGAGATTGGGTGTTGCAGTTATGTGCAATAACAAAAATGATTAGAACGTGTTCAACAAACATCTCGTAAAGTGAATTTTTGTATATAAGATATATGTTCGCAAAACAACAGAAATCAACAAAAAATTGAAAGACAACAGATCTATTAGATCTATTATTTACGTTAAAATTACTTATTCACATAAAGGAACGCATTCAACGAAAATTTAGTTCACTGTCAAGCACTAAATCTTAGCAACTTCAAAGCCTTTGTAGTAATTCTGCACTACAAATTACATGTCTTCATTAAAATTTATAGGCCTTTTCGTGGGCGTGATGTGAATCTTAACTAATCTTCTTTAAGTAACCTTTCCGAGTTTCAAAATTTTGGATGGTTCTAAATCGAAATTTATGTGGAATTGTGAACGCGTATACGTTTATATTTAGTAGCTTTTATTATCTCGTAGATCTTCTTTATAAAATTCACGTACCCTTTAGTTATTTTTATCGCACGAGAAATTATTACTATACCGGAATACTATACACAGAGTGTCTCCGGATCGAATTTACAATATAGATATAAGAGACGAAAAGCTTATATCGTACACTAAAAATGTATTCTTTCTAAAAATCTTCTGCTTATCTCGAAAATAAAGTTTATCAAGTTCAAAGTCGATATTATTATCTATAATATGTAGAAGACGTTGTTGAATTCGAGTTTCACTTTACCATCCCTTTAAGGTTAAGTGAATCCACTAAAAAAACTGTGCACGATCGAAAATTACGAAAAAATCACAAAAACTAATGCGAACGATACTAATGTTCTAACAATTTTATTGTTGCTTAAGTACTCAAATTACGTAGATTGTAATATTTAGTATGTAACTAAAGACAAACAAGTTTATAAAAATAAAATAGGTTGATCAATAAATATTTTATAATTATATAAGGTATGTCACGAAGAGCTTTGATTAGAAGAATGTAGGAAAATAATAAGAGTTGCGATTTGAAATTTTAGAAGTAATAGTAACTAGTTACGCTACTCTTTCGATTTAAAATAATTTTAGATTACCACTTCTTCTGGTTATACCGGAAATGAATACCAACTTCCTTATTTTAAATAGAACACCTTAATTTTTATTATTGATTTGTATTTCCAATACAATTTTAAGACTTTTTGTTCCAATAAATATTGCCTCTAAAATTAGCCTTTTAGAATTATTGCATGTTTTGTAAAAGCAATTGACAGTTGCAGACTATTACAAATAACTGTAGATTTCTAAGACGTTTATGCATGTACGGATTTAAAATTTTAGGTAAATATTACAGAAAGTATACTGCATAGAATGATGTATTATAAACTTAACAAAATAATACCGGATGTTTCAGAAAAAATGCCAAACTCGTTATCCGGAAAATACCAATATCTTAGCCATTTTAAATAGCAACCTATATGTATTTTTTTTCAATTCTATTGCATTGTACGTTCAAAATTAGGGACAGTGTGTATTTACTTCCCTATATCTAAATGTCATAGTTTTAGAATTATTTTGGAAAATGTATTAACTCCCTCGAAATTTCATTTTGTAGAACGCTACCGAAGATGGCATAAATAAATAAAACAAAAGTGCGAAAAAGCAATATTTTAGCTTTCATTTAGTATAAAGATTATTAATTTATCTCTAACCATTCAAACGTTAATGCGAATATCTTAAAATTACGCCTTTGTTTTAAAATTTCGAAAATTATTTTCTTCCAGAAACTACAAAAGATAGGTCGATAGAAGTTTTGATAAAAATTATCGCAATATGTCGTAGAATCCGAAAAATCAAATTAAGAATAAGGCATCGCGTCGTTTTTAAAAAATTAAAGTTAAATAGTGGCACCAAGCGATGGTGGACGTAGTTTTAAATTTTCCTACCACAAAATATGTGTCCCTAATTGAGATTCATTAAAATTTTCACGATTTTAAAATATTTATTAGCTTCTGAGATATCACGATTTTCAGTTCTTTGCTGAACGCACTTTGTATTATGAACCGTATTATGTATTAATACCTTTGTATTATTATTATAAGCCGTTTAAAAAAGGCTTGCGAAACTTTAAAAGATTAAACATACATATTTTGCATTAACGCCAATTTTCTAATCAAAAGCTGTGCAAGCTTAGGGATGTGCAATCCCTAAGAAATAATCGATAAAGAATTTTACCTTTAATTGAAATTTAAATTTAAAATAAAATTTATCCTAAAATTAGTTTTAGATTTTTACGCTTGCCTACGTTTTAAACACGAAAATAACTGTAAAACGAACTTCTTTAACTCCTTTTCATTTTTTTTAAATGTATAGAACGTTAACCTCAAAGATAAATTACGATTTAATTTGCTAAGGGATTGAAAAACTTCATCTTTTTTAAAAAAGATATTTTTGGGCTGTTTTTCGTTCAGGTGATAAATAACGGAATGTTTTCAGACGAATGAAATGATGTATGTATTTTGTTGGCTCGGTCGAAAGATCATCAATCAAGACTAATAATCATATACTTAAGTACATGAAATATACCTACATAAGTATATATTGCATTCTCGATCAACAAAAAGAGTTAAACTTCAACTTGCTTATACTTAATTCCATAGAGAATTTATAGTTAAGTTTACAATAAAGTGAACTTCCTTGTACTTGCGTACGGATATCATTCAAAGTTTTCGAATTCCGCCGTGTACACGTTATTCATTCAAATCAAATTTATGCGTTACGTAAACTTTAAAGTTACTTCTGTAATTTTAGGATTAATCTACGTTTTGGATTAATTTATTTATGTACGAAAACTTAAGGTATTTATTATGTAACATTGTCGTGCATATTTAACTGAAATTCTAAAAATTATTAGTAGGTATGTTGTACTTAGTACATATTATTACTGATTTAGAATATTAACCATATAAATACAGGGTATGTCACGACGAGGTTTGGTTAGAAGAATATACAGTAATAACCCGCTTAAAGCGGGGTATACGTTCCATCAAAGTAGAGCGTTCTACGAAACAATGTTAAACGAGGTTATTTCAGCATGTAAATAATGGGGTTAGGGGGAAACGGGTAGAAAATTTAAAAAAATGTTCAGGTATTTTGTCACTTAAGTTCATTAAATATGTTTTTTATAACAATACAACAACAAAAACTTATTTCTTACAAATATAGAAACATAACAAATGGATATACAATATAAAAATTAATAAAATTTTAAATCACCATTTATGTTTGAGATCATTCAGATTCTTCTGCATTTCCAATTTTCTGCCTTCCTATCAAGAAGATATCCAATGTCATTTGCGTTTTTCTTTTGCGCTCTGCAAGAAATTGTCGATATGTGGACAAGGCATCCATGACACCCCGTCTTGCCTTTGAGCTCCTAGCAAAATCTGTGACCTATATCGTATTATTTCTAGAACATGACACTATTTTTTCTTTATTCTTAAGAATTGTCCTTATTGTTGAAGTTGACAAGTTCAATGCAACACCAATTTGAGATTGACGTTCACCAGTATCTAATTTTCTAAGCACTTACATTTTAGTTTCCAGCGAAATGCTTTTTCTTGTCGCTTTATTTTCGAGTTTTTTATTATCACCCGTAATAAAAACTAAAAATTATAATATTTATCACTATATCATTCATTATATTACATAAATTAATACTTACAATAATGGCAAAAAATGTTTGAAATAATAAAAATAGGTTATATGCACTCTTATCGGCGGCTATTGGCATACTACTCTGCTGGGAGGAAGAGAGAGAGAGAGAGGGAGTGGGGTTAGGGATGATCGCGTTACACTTTGGATTTCGGGGAAGACCAACGTTGTGTGCAATTTTCAGGGAATACCACTATTCCAATAAAACCGCGTTAAACCGAAACAGCGCTAAGCGAATCATCGTTAAGCGGGGTCTTACTGTATTAAAGTAAGTTGCGATTTGAAATTTCGAAAGTACTAATAGTAACTGGTTTTTCCGGTTATCTAGTAAAAAATCTGGAATCTATGATTATAAACTTTTCGTATGATCGATATCTGGATAACCGATGCTCTAATGTATCTGGTAATTAAGTTAAAAGCACTTTGTCGAGGACGCCCGAAGTGGAATATACAACACATCGTTTAATCGGACAATGATATAACCTAAACTATAATTTCTACAAAATTTTGAATGACCCGATTAGTTTATGAAAACTGTAGAATTTACCATACAGGCGTCTTTCCAGTATTTCATGAAATAAGGAGCCTCCAAAGTGGTATTAGACAACACACATTTCTACCGTAAAAATGCAATCCTTTTGGGAACAATAAGGGGGCGTACACAAATTACATGTTAATACATGGATACCTACAGTTTAAATGGGAGTTTATAATTTGTACACAGTTGTTGGTTCAGGTTTTAAGTGCATAAACCCTGAACTTTCTGATACAAGCATGTAATTTTAAGGGTATATTCTGTACACCATAATAACCACAATAACCGTCAGAACCCTTTCGGAGCCACCCCCCTAATTTAAAATTTAATACTCCATTTAAAACTCGGGGCGCGTTATAATACAGGATGTCTAGGAAATAATGAGAAATCATTCGGGGACATATATAATATGTCAAAATAAAACTTTTTTCTTACGACGTTTCTCTGCCGAAGAGGGGCTTGCTTTAATTTGGGGATGATTTTCAATCAATCAAAGAGCTCTGACGTTCATTGTGGTTAGTACAGGATATAAAATATACTTACCCCTAAAATTTCATGCTTGTATCACAAAATGCAGGGTTTATTAGAACCTGTTCCTTATTCACGATGATTTATTTACCTGCACACATAATATGTGTATCACGACAAAGAAAGACTACAATCTATTAGTACTGTAAAAATACGAGGTAAGTATTATTGACGACGTGAATTAGAACCCATCGTGAATAAGAGCCCTAAACTAACGCTGTACTTGTTAGGTACCCTTTAAGTGTGATTTTCTCGAAAATGGCTCATTTTATAGAAAGTGGGCAAGTGAGTACCTTTTTTATTCTAAAATGTTGGGTGAGTCTAACAATAAAGTTATTTTTTTTTTAAATTAATCTCCTGAAGAAAAATGTGATTTGATAGGTCAGGGATAGCGTACCCTTGCTCCTTCTAAAGTGGTATTTGTCGTGGTAATTATTTGTCGTCTTGTGATATTCTTTAAATTGTTTCAATTGCTTGTGTTTGTTGAATTTATTTATTAAGAATGTAAATCAAACGTGATTAAATTTTAATAAAAATTAATAGTGTTATTTAAACAAATTGATTTTTCCCTTTCTACTTTGGGGGTGAATACGTCGGCAGGGGAGCGTCGTACAAAAAAGGTTTATAAAGTATAAAGAAGTTTTATTTTGACGCTTTCTATACGTCCACGGTAATTCGTAGGTGAAAGGATAAGAAGAAGTAATCATCTGTGCACAAGTAGAGAGTGAAGATCTGGAAAGCCAAAAAACTGTACATGTAATTTGTAATTTTTTTGATCTCTGAGGGTAAACATTATTTTTAATTCAGAGGTTCCTTAAAAATATACTAGTAACCATATAAAAGTATGCATAAATCTAACAAAAAAAGTGTTATAAAAATGTTGAAATTTCGCATAGGTATAGGTAAGTAGCTAATACCTAATACAAATTAAAAACATTTTAATACATTTCGCAATTAATACTTCTATGCTGACATTCTTCAAAATTATATCTATTATAGATACAATGGTAACCAGTCAAAAAATCCCCGACAAAATAATCTCGCAACAAAATGGTCCGATCCAAAAAACAGCCCCGTCAAAACAACCCCATCAAAACAGTCCCGACAAAATATGTAATTCCTGTTTTAGTTAAGATTTTTATTTAATTCGATTTTGCACGAGTTCTCACGTTAGATAATCATTTGACTGCCTGATTTTGGTGCGAGATAATTGTAATAATTAATAATAATCCGTAATAATTGTTACATTATTACCTATAGTTTATTCAAACCTATATGGTGTTCACGTCATCAATACAAGGTTATTAGATGATGACGTTTCACACAGTGCCGTCGTAATTTGACAGTTCTAATCAATTGTAGTCTTTCTTTATACCGTCTAATATTTGCGCAGGTAAATCACCTATAGAATATGTCACTTTCCAAACTTTAAACTGAATTACAAATAACTTTTTGTTGATGACGTGAATATCATATAGGTTTGGATAAGCTATATCTAATGTTTTTACACGTCCTCGACAGATCGGTGTAACATATCTCCAAGAAATACTTCCATCGGCATTTTTTTTAGCTTTTCTACATCGGTATCCAATTGCAATTCTTTTCCTTTCCGTGATTCTATTATTTCCACATTTGCACGCACAAGATACCTATTAACATTATTGCAGAACTTGACAATGCAAAATTCAGTTAATAACTAATCATACTTGGTAAATTGATTCAGATTTAAGGGTGCTTATCCCCTCTAGAAATTATTCCCTCTACCGTCTTAAAAATTCTTATTTTTACGTGACTATTTTGTCGGTGCATCAGATACAATAATAAAAACCACGAAATATACAAAAAATGCGCAAGATGACTAAAATTCAACAATATTACCTATGATTATTTTTAATTAACTCCTAGATTAAATAAATATCACAACATTTTAACCGCCGCGACGGCACCGACGCCGTTTAACTTTTAATTGTGATTTACTTTAAAAAGATTTTAAGTTTAATTTATTATAGGACGTGATTAATTTTAACTTCTAGTTTAGTCCTCGTAATAATAGCATCAGCTGCATATTTACTAAGAAGGTAGCTTCTAGTATTTTGATTGATTAATGAAAAATAAAGTACTTACGGAACCACATTTCTGAAGTTATTCGAAAGTACCTATCATTAATCAAATTTTCCATTTCCTTTAAATTTGAGTTTACAACTAAACCATCATATACCTTACTCGCTGTTGTAATTTGGCTCGGTTGGAAACTTGGAATCTTCCACACACGCGATACGTTATGTACAAAAAAAAACAACAACAAACGTTTATGCACGAAACCATTTGCAATTTAGCTACTTTACTATCAATTTTGAAATGGAAGTGTTAAAACAATAATGGGATAACGGCGAAACTTTCTGTCGATGAGAAAACGTAAAGAGAAAGTAGTAGGTTGGATGAAGGATAAAAGGAGGTTAGGAGGTTGTTAGAGAACAACTCCAATCTCTTCTGCGGTGGGGTGCCGATTGGATTGAAGTAATCAAAGCGCGGTTATCCAGAATAGCTGAAAACCAATCTAATAATTTTCCACTTCCATTTCTCCGCTCTTTTACGAGGCGTCTCGTATGTTTTATGTCGTTATCCTCGCCTTTCATCACTTATATCACAAAGACACTAGAAAATAAATAGCCATAAACGGCATTCTTTATGATTGCGAGCTTTTACGATCACGTATATATAATATTTTAGCGCCAGATAAAAGCGAAAGAAAGTGACATTATCAACCCTTAATTTTTTGGCTAGGGTTATTTATTTTTCGATTCCTTATTGTAAAAATTGACGAACGAAAGGACGTAAAATGCTCGATTCATTCAAATAGAATTTCAACCGATTCAGGCAACAAAGTAAATGAGAAGATGAGAAAGTTACCCTTACAGCCCTTAAACGATTATTGGTTTATTATTGGTGCATTATTGCGCTTGTTTATACGAGAACGATTCCAAAAGTTTCGCTACATAATTTTAATTCTAAAACAATAAAATTGAAATCCCTTCACTTTAACTCATATAAGGCTCATTTTATATTTAACATAATCTTGTAGTAGTGAAAAGTCGTCTATATGGGAATAGATCAGGTTCTTAATGTAAAAATAATACCGACTTTGTGATACAAGCATGAAATTTTAGTACTATATTCTACGTACTATACTGACGACAATAAACGTCGGAGTCATTTCGGAGCCACCCCGTAATTCAAAATAACCCCCTTTTAATACTCGGGTCGCGTCTATAGGAAACGACGAGAAATCTTCCCGGGACGTATAGAACACGTTAAAATAAAACTTTAAATTTCAAAACTTGCCCTTCTCCTGTCGAGATATTCATCCCCAAACTTGAAAAGTAAAATCAATTTTTATAAATAACAATTTTAGTTTTTAGATTTAATTTAATTAGATACGCAGTAAAACCCCGTTTATACGTTTCTCACTTATACGGTTTTCGCACTTGTAAGTGCACGCCATTATGTTGAACACTCTTTCGATTTTTCATATAAAGTCATCCCGCTTGTACATTTTTCATTTATACGTTTTCGCGGTTGTACGTTACTTTTTTTAGGCCGGCTTAGTCGTTTCGTCGCACTCACACATTATCCAGATTCATATTTCATATTTCCGCGTAAATCCTTTCAAAACAGAACAGTTTTCTATCGAAAATTTTTCATTTATTCTCATACTCTAATTACGTATTAGTTTAAATTTAACGCGTGTTTGATCGATACATCATCAGATCAAAAATCATTGCAGTAATTGCATATGAACGCTTGTTGTATGAATACAGCCTTGCATTCGCAAAACAAACAACAATCGATCATTTCTTTAAATAACTCTAGATTTTTGTAGTTGTTTTTGGTAATTTGTGTTCTTTTTTTGTCGTTCAAAAGTTAAAAATTCGGAAGTTTCAATTTAACGTTATTTTACTTAGGTATATTTTTTTATCCTCCTTCGAAAACGTATAAACGAGGTTTTACTGTATTATTTATGTGTAATTTTCTCGAATATGGTTTATTTTATCGAAATTAAACAAGAGTACCTTTTTCATCATAAAATGCAATTAAAAGTTTAACAACTTAAACCACTGGAATATTTTGGGGTTAGAAAGATTAGGGTTGTGCATCCCTGGCTCTCCCGAGGTGATATCGATAAAACCTTTAGCGCCATTTTAAATGTCTTAATTTATTAAGTAAGTACACCAAAAATTATTAAATTCCAACGAAAAATAAACATGTTGGTTATTTAAAAAAAATTGATTGTTAACTCTTCAAGTTTGGGGGCGTATATCTCAACACGGGATCGCCGTAGGAAAAACATTTATAGGCACTTGTGACATTATTTTGAAGTGGTTTATACGTTCCCGTTCCCGTTCCTCTACTTACTAAGCAATTTTTCAAAGTAACATTTCCAAATATCTTGAGAAATGAAAATTCCTTACTTTTTACTTTGCCTGCTCTTGAATCAATTTCCTATTATTTTTTTTTAAATCTACCTCGAATACAACAAAGGATATTCAAATTTTTACAAGTGCAATTTGAGTTTCAAAAGACGCAGAAAATAAGATAAGTGGATATCCTAATTTTTAGTTAACGAATTCGAGCACTTCTAGTAAACCAATATTCTGCGGATTCTGAGGGTGATATTTTTTCAGCGTGTCTTCTTTAGCCGGAAGACGTCAATTTCTAAGGGAAACAAACCGCGCACGATGTGTTAATATGATTTCGTAATTTTTAGATGACGAATCCGAAAAATTTTAATGTAAAATCCGATATTTTTCTGAATTCTGAAGTACATTGCAGTATTGCAAGTATTATTGTACAATAACGATTATTTTTAATGAATTCTCACGTATTTTGCCCTTTAAAATTATTCTTTCTAATTAAACTTTATTTTTTAACAAATTTCAGGCCTAATAAAAGTCAATTCTGCAGAATTAGCACACGAACTATCCTTCGTAAATGCGATTGATAAACAAAAACGATTGATAAAAACAATTTTGACTATAGACGAACACGAAAACGTGAGATTCCATAATCTTTGTGTGGTTATTGGAGGATAAAATTGGTTAGGTTTTGTTCATATAGTAGATCAATTTTTGTGCATTGCCCCTAGCAGCACACTTAGCTAAAAGTAACATAATTTCCCGATATATTATTATAAGCCAATGTGACGGTCTGTCTTATCATCACAATATAGAATTTTGATGTAAAACCTATGCAGTTAAGCTATATTGTCAAGATATGTAGATTCTATATCTTAAACATCAGGAACATGCACTTTTTTGAGGTTATATTGAAATTTTTTATATTGTTCTGATCTTAAATGTATATAAATAAGTTATTTTGTCATTCTCGTATTGATATAATAGAGATGTATACGAATTATTTAAAATCTATATTGCTAGGAACTATTTTACTTATGTTACAGTGGTATAAATAAGAAACTACTATATTATCTTATAATTTTATTATTGAAAAAAGGATATAAAATATTTTAGTTGTTCATACTAATTATAATACAAAATTAAACATATTTTCAGTAATATCTTAAAATTTCAATTCATATTAATAAAAGTACCTATATAAAAACTTGATAAAAGGCCAGATTTATTAATTTATTATTTATCTATTTTCAATGTTTCGGCACAATTTCTGTAATTTTCCAACAAAATTTCTTTTTATTAGCAATACTTACAAGACAAAAATTGACAAAAAAGAAATTTTCGTGTTTAACAAAAATAGTGTAAAATTGAAAATAAATAATTAATCAATAAACAAATTTGGACTTTATCAAGTAGGTGCATATAGTCAAATAAAATTTAATAGATATCTATAAATAACACTTATATTTATAAAAATACCGAAAATATGAAAAAGTTGAAGTGAAGTGTCATTGTTTAATTTTTGTATTTGCCAAATAGATGCCGACGGATTTTCTTATAGTTATCATCACGGATGGTGTATAACACTCGTCGTATTATTTCTGAAAATTAAATTACACATTAATACACGATTGACTATACAAAAATTACTTATATTTAACTTACCAACAATACATTTGTTACTTTCAGGTCACAGAATGTCGGTTTGTTGATTCTTTTTTCTAACGCCGTGTCCGCACTTTGTACTTATTGGCTACAATGTGAGTTAGTAATTTGACCATTTAGCAGTAAACTGTCTTATGGGCATTTTTTCTCCGATGGGATAATATGATACGTTTATCTGAAAATTAATATAATTAATCATTCAAAGAAAATAGTAAAAAATAATATCTAATAACAAAGATTACCTACTTAAGTACATTCTACTTAATTTGTTCGTGTTTTTAAATACTAAAGTAAGTAGGTATAGTCAAAATGGAGTATGACTCACCTATGAAAGTAATAAGTAATGCAATGTGGCGTTCGGCTATCGTTTCCACAGAAGTTGGCATTGTAAAAGAGATCGAAAATATCGACGTACGTTTGAAGTTGCTTAATTCGTATGTTTTTTTAATTGCTCCCAGAATGTTACATCCCACGACTTCATAAAATATTAAATGTATTAATAAAATGTAATATATAAGATTATAAAAATTGACTTACGTATTATAATACTTACTATTGAACATTGAAAATAGAAGTACACTATCCGCTTCGTTGCAGTGAACAAGATACCCCTCTGTTTACACCACTTTGGTCCAGCAACAAAATTTGATATCCCGTAGGGTACCTATTGACCGAGGGTTAACAATAGCAGGTATATACGCTTAGGTACCTATACTTGGTATAACAACTTACGAAAGTAGGATATCCGAATCTTCTAAACACGTTCAACCGCGAAGGACGTCATCCGTGCAAGTACATACCTGTCAGATTTCTGATTCTTTCACGAGTGACGTCACATCTCGATGTGCAGAACCTATATATATACCAAGTTGATAAATAAATATCAGAGAGAGAGAGCACATTTTTTTCTAAGTAAGACGGAAATACCTAAGTAGGGACTATAATCAAAAAGGGTACGACGACTTCGAAGTGACCGTAACCTTGAAATTCCTACCATTTATGCCGAGTTGTCGAATAACGGAACGACGCACGTGGTGCAATTTTGCCATCCCCTTCAAAACAAAAGGAATAAATTACTTATATCTATACTTATGAGCGTGTGGTAGTAGATTTGATAATAATTTACAAAATCACTACCTACAAGGACACTACTACTCATTGAATAAAATCACAACTGCAACTTAAAAACGACAATACCTTACCAATATGGTACAGGCGGCGTTTTGGCAGAAACGTAGATATCTGTTCTATCGTAACGTCACTGCGTGAACAATAAAATATGACCCATGAAACAAAGCTTTTGTTATGAAGCTTTTATGGTTAATTATGGTTCTAGGAAAATGTTATTTTACCAAAGCGAAATCTGGTTTTGAATAAACATAATAATAATTATCATGTAGTAAATTATCAGATTATCAGTTTTTGAGTAATTCAGTGTAAAGTTAGATAGTGAATAAATATGTATCAGTAATGAGCTCTTGAAAACATGCGATACATATACAATAAAAAAAAATAATTCTTTCAAGTCGGTCAAGTTAAATCAACAACAGGGTAAAATGCGAGCCGGTTAGCTTAGGGCCTCTTTTACGATCTTGTGAATACTGACTTAATTCCTGTCATAAATTATCAAACTCGGAGAGAACATTTAAAATCGAACCGAATCAAAAAGTTCCGCATCGATAACGACGTTGTTTATTAAAATTTTTACATTTGGTTTGCACCAATCGATTTTACAAAAATATATCTACAGATTGGCTTAAGCAAACAGTAACTTTTTGGCTCCATTTATACTTGCGTATTTACCTGATGATTTTACATACTTCAAAGTTAAAAATCGACAAAATACAAAAACCAATTTGTAGGCAATTGTTTAAGGATAAAATAGATACTAGAATCATTATATCTTTTCTATAACTGAAGATATGGGTGCGGAACTTAACATTAGAACTCCCATAAGAGAAATAGGTACGGATGGCTCTTAACAGATTTTGTTAAATTTGATATCTATTTAAACTAATTCAAAAGACATTGAATAGATATAGAAAATCCATATCAAGTATAGCTAAATTTAAACATGTTTATTAGTATAAAATTTAAAAGATTTAAAATATATCATTTTTAGATAAATTTAAACCCATTTTAAGATATTTATTTAAGCTAACAATTTTATGTCGCAGGTATATCACGTTAAAACATTATTTACAAGTATGATTTACTAAGATCACATCGATCTTAATATTATCTAATTTTGTAATATTTAAACAAACCATCTAAAGAATATCTGCAAAACCTTATACTAAAGTCACATATATAAATATGGCTTATTATATCACATTTAGATAATGCTGAGTTTAATAAACTCAGATGTGCTGCTAGGGGCGTTTGTCGTCACGAGTCGTTTAATATGCAAGCAAACTGGGCTTAAGAACGGAATAGGATAATCGTGGATTCATAATGAATATGAAACGACTACATGGAGAACGCCATGACATTTTTTTTTACTATGGTGTCACTTTTTTTGCCACAATAGCGCGCGTCATCCTCGCATGTCGAACTACCTTTTGTTTGCCCAAAGTTGTTCTTTTTGACGCGAACTGAACACATACAAAACATGATTATAGTACTAGCGATGGGTAATTTTTGCCCCCCCGAACAGCTTTTGGCTTTGGATTCTCGTTATTACTTCTTTATTTTATTTTGTAACTTTATAGTTATTATTTTAGTTCGTCTGAATGTGCGTACCTATTTTATAAAAATGTCGAGAAAATTTCTTGGCCCTTTTACAGGTAATCACCTAATTTCCATTTTGATAAATTAATTTTTTTAATTTTCAAAACTGACTTAAAACTTCTATTCCGATTTGTTTTCTAGGTATTTGAAAACGCACGTGCTTATCAAACACACCTACACTTCGGAATGGCCTGCATAAAATATTTGTTATGCACTACGATCGCGAATGGGGAATTTGATTTGGATTTTTACATCGCATGCCAGGATCGTTAGTAAAGACAGTAATTTTGAACGATGTAGAAGTGCGCGTCGCAATAATACGGATGTGCAATTTCTAAATTTTTGAACGAAAGTGACAATTTTCCGTTTGCTAATGTTATTTAAATTCGTTTAAAAGATAGTGTGTTGCGCGAAAAGTGAACTTACAATAACGTTATCACGTGTTTTATAATTAAAAAAAAAATTAATTCCATTCGTCGTCACAAAACGAAGTCGTTACCGAACATTTTTTGTGTTTGATGGAAACTTGGCGTCCAGATCTTCTAAACTGTAAGTCGTATTAATATATTTTTTTTTAATATAGTTGTAGTAATATCGATGGTGTTTTGCTAAAAGGGTGTAACCCTATCTTATGCATCTAAAGCAAAGACATCATCTATTAAAATTTAATAACAATATTCCGATTTTTTCTACCGGAAACATCGATTTGAATTTCCGCGAAACGTATCTTCTTATATAACTACGCGACGACGCAAAATGTGCTCTCCTGTAAAATTTACTTTTTGTGGGTTACGCCCTTCTAGAAAAACTGCGTCGATATTATTATAAACCGACGTTTTTGAAGCATTAGTTGGAAAATAATAATTCCTCGAAATTCGTAAGATTCGATTGAGAGTAAAATAATTATTGTGTAATAATGATTTCTCCACCTTGCGGTTTAAAATTTGATATATTTGTTCAAGTACCTATATATTTTTGAATGTTTTAAGAGAACGTTAAGGGTAAATAAGCATTTTTTTTATGATCGATAAAAAATTCTTAAAAAACGATTTAAAACTTTTCGCAGTTACAGTTAGGAGTAAAAATTTTGGGAAAACATTTCTTCGTTTTTCGAATTTTGTCTGTAGTACAACTTTTTAGGTTTCAATTACGTAATATCGTCCTTTGTAATTAAAACATAATAAAACTGGTCTGCAATAAATTCTCTACAGGACGATTACGAGAGTATCACAAAAAATATTTTGATAACAATTTGGCACCATGGTGTTTAACACTTTTTTGAAAATCGCTTAGTTTCCGAGATACGGAGGGCGTTGAATTTTCTCTTAAAAAAAAGTGTTATCTCATAACTTATGCACATTTCAATAAGTACGTAGTACCATACATATTTACATAATTACACAATTACACGTGTGTTATCTTATAAATCCGACAAAAGTCGCTGGGTTAATTTAACGGACCACGGCACAACCCCTATCTTTTATTCTTTAAAATCCCTTGAAACACGACTATACCCAAGCGGTACACTGCCGTCATAATATCATCAATTACTGGTAATTATTCGTCGGCGACGTCGTGGACCCAATAAGTGACGTACGCACGACGACATTGTCACGCCGAATATTTGACATCATTAAAGAACGTCGTTGAGACGTCTTTTTTTTGGTCGTTTCAAAGTCCTGAATCCTTACTGGAAAAGTGAAAATAAAGAAGTTTTGAAGCGTTAATTTAAAGCGTAAAATATTCGTAATTTTTTCTAACATGTTTATGTTTTAATCCAAAATTTTAACTAAAAAAATATATCAATCTACTTTGGAATTATGCACTATCGCGTCTATGCAATTAATAGTAATAGTTCTATACGTTATAAATACAGTAGTATACAACTAAACAAGTAAGTAAACTCACATCCAGTTATTTATTCTAATTGTGTACGTCAATGGCTAGTACTAGTTCCTTTAAAGTGTCACGCCACTGTGTATACTGATCATGCTTTGGTTTACTGCCAGCGGTTTTGTTAGGTTAGTGGTTTTACTTTGCAGGGAGTTCTACGTTGTAAATTTCTACATTGTAAATTTTGATATAATTTCTTAACGGTGAGTGAAGAATTAATCGGCCTATCGCCACCTAAAGTTAAAACGAATAATTTTAAATAATTAAAAAACTGGAAGAAATATTTTTTACAATAATTATACAAATCATGGCGTTAGGTGACTAGGTTATCTTTGTGGCGTGAGTGACCCCCATTTCATTATTAATTTATTTAGATGTCTTTTGTTGGTGTGAAATTTTACATTGTGCGACTCTTACAACCAGTAAGCTTTTATCTAAAATAGTTTTTTTCTATTGTGCTCAGTTTAGGCTTTATCAAAGGATCCCAGAACTCGTGAACACACTGTATATCTTATATTATATTTACCGCTTACATCTTATTTTAAACATATTATTGTATTACTCATATATAATAATAATATCGATATTTGGTTATCAAGTAGATAAATCCAAATAATTTTGTGTTCATTCTTTGATATATTAACATACTTCGTTTAATTTCTTAGATTTAGGTTCTTTGTTTCTAGCTTCATTTTTGTAATAAAATAATAATTATATTGAATGCATTTGTATTTTTTTCATCTTTAGATGCGTCATCGATGCCTTGGGATTACGTCAATGGGACATCAAATCGACGTCCCATTTAAGGAAATTAGACGTCAATTAGACATCTCAAGTAACGAACTAGATTGGTCATAATTTGACGTAGTTGAGCTGTGACATTAACCCGTCTTATTGACGCCATATATACGTCATTTACGACGTCCCCATTGGTCCACAAATGGCCAATTGTTGACGACATTATAACGTCAGTGTGCCGCCTGGGTAGGCTAATCAATGCCCTTAATGGAAACCAACAAAAGAACGAAAGACTGATAACCAACGTATAATATATTAAACAACGTTTTACCGGCGCTTGCAATTACTCAAATCGAAATTAAGTCCGCTCTCTTCCAAAATTCTATATCATCTTTGGCGAGCGGATATAAACTCACACACAACGCTCAAGCACCTAATAAAATTAATAAAAATATAAATGTATCATAAGCCTGTGCAAGATTTGTTATCACAAGGTTATAATAAACTCAGAAATTTCTGCCAATTGTTAATTCGACAATGCACGCGAGATTCTAACGTCATGAGCTGCCTGCTGATTACCGATGAATCTTGTTTTACAAGAAATGGGATTACTAATTTTCGAAACACCCATACTTGGGACGTAGAAAACCTTCATACAACTGCTATTACGCATTACCAAGTTACCTTTTCATTAAATGTCTGGAGTGGTCTTCTCGGTGAAAATCTCATCGGCCCCTTCTTTTTATCAACAAGTCTTTCGGGAATATCTTGCTTGAATTTTTTTCAAAATAATCTGTATGAACTTCTAGAAGAGATTCAGATTGCCATTAGGCAGAAGGGTTTGGTTTATGCATAACGGTGCCTTTATTAACTATTAACTAATTGCCTATTTAATTGATTATTTAAACACAGCATACGGTAACCGATGGGTTGGTCGAAACAGACCTGTTAAATGGCCACCACGATCTTCCGATCTAACGCCATTAGTCTAGATAAAGTCTGTGGTTATTATCATACATCTATTGACACGCTAGAAAAACTAAGGAATCGCATCGTGGAAGCTGCGGCAAACTAACAAGGATCGTTCTGATGCTATAAGACTTGCCAGAGAAGCACGGATTGAATGCTGCATTCAACAATGCGGAGGCCACACGGAACAGTTACCGTAAATGTTTTATTGTTAAATAAATATCTTTATACTTCAATATCTCGGCAATAAATTAATTTGAGACATATGTTTATATGAACTTTTTTTTTATTTTGTGCTAGAGAACACATGCCTAAAATAGTGTCGTGAAATTCTGAAACACCCTGCATAATTCCCAAGCCTACCGTTTAAAGCAATGCTAAATTTAAAGCAATTTTTAATTTAAGACACAAACTCTTTAACTGTCCGTTTTGGCGGACCCTGTACAATCGCTCAATATTATCGCACAATCTCAAATATTGCACAATAATATTGAGTGTTTGGAGGCCCCTTAAGGGTGGCATCGTGTTGGGCGTACCTTCTTTAGCTAGAAGACCTCGTTTTCAAAGAACTGGTGCGTGACACAGCCCCGCGCGAAACGTTAATAATATTACGATTATTCGTAAATTTTTGATGACGATTCCGATAACTTCTATAGTAAAACCGATTTTTTTGTACTCTAACGCTGGTATCGCGGTCAGCGATGACCTTAGCTAGAAATCGCGTACTATTTTTCGGGTAGGTAATTTTTAAATGCGTTACCTATCACAAATTTCTAACTATTTTAACCCTAAGTAGGTAGATATAAAACACCCAATAATAAAAATAAATTCATGGCGACGTTATGGAATTGTTCAAACAAATCAATATCTTAACTTATAAGTGATATTACTCATAAAGTTTTTGTAATTTAACAACTATTTTAATGGTTTACTTCGTTACAATCCAACCATTATACCACATATCGATGGCGTTCTGTCAAAAGGGCGTAACCCACACTTTTTGTGAAAATGAGTTATTCTGACTATCTTATGCATCTAAAGCATAGGCATCATCAACAATATTCCGATTTTTTCCACCGGAAAAATAGATTTGTATTTCTGCGAAACGTATCTTTTTATATAACTACGCGACGACGCAAAATGTGCTCTCCTGTAAAATTTACTTTTTGCGGGTTACGCTCTTCTGGAAAAACTGCGTCGATAAGTTAAAAAATTACTTACAAAAGAATTCGTCGGAGGTCCATTCCATCACTAATATAGTTTTAAAATGTACTTCACAGTTATTATTCAAAGTTTGGAGCGGCACCTCCATAGTTGTCGAATTTAATTCGGATTTATTGTACTTAGACACGTTACCGATTCACATTTCACACCGAAACCGATCGTTCCATGTATTTCTTGAACACGACGCAACGTAAACGATATAAATATGCCGTTTTAATTCAATAAATACTATTTTTATGGGAAAATCTTTAATAAGGCACTCGTTGAAATCTCCGACTTTAATGGCTGGCGGAGTCGAACTACTTCATTTTCACGGTTCACAATCAATCACACATCACTCGTATTAATTATCCGTACGCGCACTTTAAACGTGTTTAAACAAAAGTTAACTAATTGGACTTTGTTTTTACGAAAACGTTATTTATTTAACTGTAATGTTACATTAATAACCAGTTAACTAAAACTTTTAGCAAGCCGGACGCGTCAATATGGCGAAAAAGAAATCCCGACAATAAACAATTGACAGACGATGAATATCTGTATTTTCAACCACGCTAACTTATTCAGTGCCTAATGTAATGTTTATTATGATCGAATAGCCATCGTATACTTATCTATAGATTTACATATGGACCAATTTAAAATAAATTTTGTAAATTATATATTATTCTTGCGGTAAGTTTATTATAATTGCATGCCGATTACAGATAGTTATTTAATGTAAATGTTTTAATAGGTGACAAACTTATAAATCGCAATGGTCGCCCATGTCGAAGTAATGTTTGTATTTTCATCGGGCAAGTTCTTTTATATCATACCTACACTTGAAAATATTATTGTAAGTATGATGATTATTCTATAATACTAAATTGAATAAAACAGTTAATACATTTTTAACGCCGATTATTGTGTCAAAATTTTATAAAATCGAATATTCCGAAATTGACAAATGAGCATTTAATGTTATATTTCGCTAAAAAAAGAACTAGACACTTTATTTCCTCCGTTTTTATGAGGGAATATTAAATTGCGTTCCATTTTTCAACTGTTGTATGATGATTATTGCCATTTGTGAAAATATTATGATGTAAATGTGGGGAGTTTTCCACGGAAACGGCGTTCTAAACTGTTGAGTTTCACATAAGTAATTTATGTATAAATGATTCGCATTTGCTATTCTTTAACCTAGTTTTTTTTTATAAACATCTCGAGTTGCTCGAGAATGCTGGCAAAATGGAAAGGCAGGTAAATCTTTGAAATAAGGGATGTTAGTGAAATAGAAGGGTAGGCAATCACACTCTTGTCTCTTATTTTATGTTCTATTTAGTTTAAGAATGAGGACAGAAGTGCATTAATAAAGTATATCAAATTTAAGACAAAAGTGATAAAAATCTACATTTTTATCCTTAGTTTAGTGGCTTATATATCAAAGTACCATTTAAAATCTTCCTGTTTTAAACTTCGCCACATAACGCAGTATTTCTTAATCTTTCGCGCAAAATATTTATCCTCTATACCAATTAATTGATATAATAAATTAAAACAATTCAAAAAGATCATAGTAGTGAACTTAATAATAATTAATGTTTTTCAATTTCTTGTAGATATACGTGTAGCTACATATACCATCGAACTTCAATTTTTTTTGAAATTAAGCGATTGTTAAAACACACTAACTTTTCCCAGTGAGGCCTTCTAAACATAATGGTAAGTAAATCACAATTTAAAGCTATTAGCGTTAGATTTTCTACATTTTTCTATTATGTGTCTATTTATTTATTATTTATTTATTTGAATGAATATCTAATTATTGAATTTCTGCTGTATTGTTTTTTTTTTGTAAAAGCATAAAATTAATAATCAAAAATAATTAACATTTGCTGTAATTACCACAATACCACGAAAAATATTGGTATAAGTAACCAATTCTACCATTATACAAGTCAGATTAAAAATAGCCTAGAATACATAAACAAAAAGAAAAGTATCGATAACCTCACTTTTTTCAGTTGTCATTTTTGATGTAATTAATTAGATAATTATCCTAATTAATATATTTTTTAAATTGTGTCGAAATTTTCCTAAAATTTAGGTAAGCTCTTAACTTTTAAAATTAACTACTCTTATACATGAATTTATAGCGCCCATTCGAAATCTTCGGAGTAAATTTGCAATGATAAAAATAATATTAATATTACACTAGTCACATAACTGTTATCGTAATGAATGCTCGTCGCTTACGGCTGTTAACGTTCGACGTGACAAACACGTTATTAAAATTCAAAACTGCACCAGGAAAACAGTACAGTGAGATCGGTGAATTATACGGTATCATTTGCGATAGCAACGATTTAACGAAGAATTTTAAAAACCACTGGAATCATATGGTAAAGGAACATCCAAATTTTGGCGCAAAGACTGGTATCGGTTGGGAAATATGGTGGAAAAATTTAATTATTGGCACGTTTAAAGATTCAAGACCTAACATAGAGACAGAAAAACTTGATGAAATATCATCTCATTTGATACATGCTTATAAAACATTTAGATTTTGGCAGCATTGTAATGGCACCTTAGATCTGCTCTCGTATTTAAGACACAAAGGAATACTTTTAGGAGTTATATCGAACTTTGATCCTCGACTACATCTAACTTTAGAAAGTGCAAATCTTATACATTATTTTAAATTCATCGTCACTTCATATGAATTTGGAATAGAAAAACCAGATCCGAGAATATTTGAGGAAGCAATGAAATTATCCAAAATTACAAATTTAAAACCGGAAGAATGCCTCCATATAGGAGACAATTTTACTTTGGACTATGAAGGTGCCAAAAATGCTGGTTGGAACGCAGCACTTATTTCTGACATAGATATGTTGAAAAATGGTCATCGTTTAGATCCTAGTAGTGTTTTTTCTTCACTGTTCGACTTACAAAAGGATTTCATGATGTCTAATGGAAAGAAATTAATTGCTGAATTGAAATTGTGTTGACTACCGTTTTAACTTATAATTTACGTACGTACCTACAAATATTTGAATGACATACTTTGTTATTTTAGTGTTCATTATTAAGAGTTATCTAGTCAATTTAAAAATACAAAGTTTATAAAATGTTTATCAATTAAAGTAGAGGATGTCCTTTTTTAATTAATGTTATGCAATATTATTAATTAACAATAGTGTATGTAAATAAATCTTAAGCTATATGTTAACATTTTTAACAAAATTTCTTTTGACACCTTATATTTTAATCCAAAACAAAGAAATTGAAATGTAAATAGCTAATTGAAATACATTCGTTACTATCAGATTACCTACACTATTTATATATTCTATACATACTTAAACCTTAAAACCTTTAATTAAAAAGTTCATTAAACTATAACTACCTATTTAAAAATATACTTCTTCTATTTCTCCATCATAGCGTGAGAGTATACAAAAGATTCGTTATTATTTAGTTATATCTTCAAGATAAATAGTATCCATTAACGGTGAATAATTATTATTCACTGCTTCTGACCAATGCAAAATTCTTACATACTTATAAAACCTATTTTTCTAAGTAAAATATGAAAATAAATATTTTAGTATAAATAGAATTTTATTTAAATAAATAAGTTTATACATATACCTACAATTATTATTATTAAAATATTAATAATTTGGCAATTTTACAATACATTTGTGAAGAGACATCTGTCGGCTTTTAAAGAACTAATAACTTGAAAAGTTTGATATTCATTTACCTATATCTATAAATAAATTATAAAATATCTTTTAATTATAATCAAACAAGACATTATTCTTATAATAGTCGTGAACAAAATATAATGTTCTACTGGGTGTGTAGTGGTTATTATTCATTACATGCTGGTTGAATAATATACATAGGCGGTACTATTGTTAATACTTTTTAACTTCTAAAATCGTAAATTTCACCGGCTCAAAATTCTCAGTCTTATATTAGAATAATATAATAAGCAATTAATTTCTCTTGTGTATTTGCTGCGGCGTTTCTGTTCGAAAAGTTTTCATTGAGTAACAGGAAAATCAATCTGTTTTATAGGGTGAATCATCCCTTAACGAAATCAATATCGCGCTTCATCCAATCATCATAAAACATGTTTTTAACTAAAGATTCCACGAATATGTTGCCAGAACCGGAAGATTTTGGAAAATTATTTCACGAAATGTATAAAGTTTTGCCCGATAGTCAAAGGTATATCTCGAAAAATCGTTGATAATTTTAAATTAACCTCACATATTACAACCCTATTTTCTAGACGCAAACAAGAGTGGAAAAAAACAAAAAGGAAAACCGTAAAGAACAAATTCAAACAGAAAAATAAATTAGAATTGGTAAACGAAAACGATACTCAAACTCCACCAGAAATGGAACTTCCAGGAAATGCATCGGCATTTGCTATGTTTGCTTCTGTAAGACTAGCTGTTTTAGAACGTTGGATGAGACATGCGAGTCAAGAGTACCTTCAAAGTAGTTGTAGTAATCCTATGCAAGATCAAAGTGAAATTGATACAGATACGGAAGATAATTCTCAAAGTAGTTCGACGTATGTACCATTACGAGTTTCGAAGATTGTTAGTCTCGGTTTAAGGTCTGTTTTTGAACTAATCAAAGAAAGTCGTATAAATCATCCTATACTTTGCACTAAAGCTTTATCAGCATTGTTGGATGTTTTACAAGGACAGGCGCCCGAGGGACTAAAAGCCGAACCTGTAGAAATAATAGATTCTTTGTTTGAACTTTTACTTGATTTAGCTACACTTCATGGTCCCGAAAGTTCAGTTCCGAATGATGGTACTCATTTGACTGCAATTGCATGTGCTTGTTTGTTATCTTTAGTGGTCGTAAGAGGAGATACTGGAAAATATCTATCTGCGACTGCAGCTCTTTTGATGTGTCCAAGAGCACTTGCTATGCAAAACATACAAGTAATACTTCTGAAATTGTTAATGCAATTTATATTTGTAATTGTTTTTTATAGATGCCCACTGTTTTAACATCTTTACAAAGAAGTATTCATGGAATACTTCTGGGAAAAATCATACGACCTGACTGGATAACACACGGTGTACCACACAATTCTAAAACTGATACTTTTCATGTAAGAATGCCTTCTGATGTTCTAAATGCACCTCTTACGTTGAAGTCTCTCGCTTGTGATGGACAATATCTTTATTTATTTACCTCTAGAGGTCTATTTAAAATTGGATCTGGGTATGGAGGAACTTTAAAGGGTCACGTGTATATCTGGAAACCCGATTTTTATCCTAATGATAAAGGGAGCTTAGTTTATTGTGATGTAAGTCATTTTTTATTAATTGCTCTGAGTAAATGGATCGTTTCAGGGAAAGCTTTATTTGAAATTGTCCGGACGTCGAGGAAATGAATTTTTAATTGTGGAAAGACAAGGTCTACTTATTTCTGGTTCTTTGCCACTTCACAGTCGAGATGTGGTGACTTCAGTTGTTTTTTCAGATGGAGAATTTTTAGGCACAATTTCTCCAACAAAAGATGTAGGATTTATATATATATATATGTATATATTGTTTTAATGATATACTTGCCAACATTTGCAGGACGGTTTTGTGGTGCGTGTGCTCAATCATAAAACTGTGCCAGCTTCGTTAATCACCGAGTTACCGTTGAAGTTAGCTCGTAAATGCGTAGACGCATTAGGTACGGCCGCATATGACGGCGACGGTGTTTCTCATGCAATAAATGCTGGAAACGAAGAAGAAATTGCAACTGTGACATCTGGAAAGGAATTTGGATTATTACGAACAACTTCAGGAAAAGTAAATTCATTGTTAGTTTAAGTTTGTTTGAATATGTATAAGTAATTGAGCTGTTAGGTATTTTATTGTGGAAAAGCTGCATCTCTTGGTGTTAAACAAGTTGGGATGAGAACGGGAAAATGGTTGGAATTAATTTTAACGAAAACCCCCAAAGTTACTCATGTTACCATTGGGCACGACGGATTGCATGCTATTTTATTAACAGAGGATGGTTCGGTGTTTTTTGCTGGTAAGTTTTTATTTTTACTTTTTTTTTTAATTTTGGTTTTCATAGTTTAATTAGTCTAGTCTTGTTTATTATTTAATATAAATTTATTACAGTTATCTTAGTTAATTATATTTTATTATTTTTTTGTTACATATGTTAATATATTATAATTTGAAATTTAACACAATTTAGTTCTAATTTGAATAAAAATAATTTAAAAACTAAGGAACTGCAAGACGGGGAGAAGATGGCGATCAGAACAAAGTAAGACGTCAGCCAAAACCAACCAAGCCAAAGAAGATGATCAAAGTCGATGGACAATTTATTGTACACGCTGCCTGTAACAATGGCTCTACAGCTCTTGTAACCAGAGACGGTGAACTCCTTATGTTTGGTAAAGACACAACACATGCCGACCATACCACAGGTAAATTAACTTTGCAGCATTAGAGTAATCAAAATGTTTAATTATACACATAATTATTTAAAATATATTGATATAAAATTTATATCTGGAAAATTTAACTGAATAAAATTTACCATAATTTAATACTGGATTAATTCTAGGACTTGTATGCAACTTAAAGGGGGAATTTATAGTTCAGGTAGCCCTAGGTAAAGCACATGCAGTAGCATTAACAAGTAAAGGGCAAGTTTTCACTTTCGGTATAAACAATAAATATCAATGTGGAAGAGATTTCATTCCTATTAATAAAGAAGGTAAGTATAAGAACAATAACTGATAATTTTATTAATTTAATTTGAATGTATTTACATTTTTATGTGTTTTAATCTTTTAAAAGTACCAAGTATATTTATTAAATACAAAATGATATGGATTTTCTTTCTTTAAAATTAACTAAAATTATTTAGAAAATGTGAATTATTAACTAAATAATTTCAGAAATATCTACAGCAGTGGTTCCAATGGAAACTGGCGGAGCCAGTCATGACGAACAGGACATTTATGATGATATAGAAGAAATTGCACATCGAGACGAAATAGAAAACATACCTGGAAGTTCAGATAGCAATCCTTCAGAATTGGTAGTGCACGATCACATATGTCCACCTGATAATCACCAGTGGCACCACGACATGTGTATGGTTTGCACAGTTTGTCAAGAATGTACTGGTTATTCTATTAGTTGTTTATCTTCGATGAGGGCTGATCGAAAACCTGGACAGTAAGTTTTTAATTTATATTTATTATTCGTTGTTTTCATTATTAGAAATTTGTAGAGAATGTGGTTGTGGTGAAGGTGACAGTGGATGTGCTTTATGTGGTTGCTGTAGATTATGTGCGCGTGACACCGTGGATAATCGTCAGTTAGCTATACTTGGTCCTGATGGTGCTGCCGATCTTTCTGGGATGATGCGTTTAGATCTTATATTTCGTGATAAAGTTAAAGATTTAGTTCCTCCCAGACAAAGAGCCAAACTACAAGAACAAGTAAGTAATTTTTTAAAAAATAATAAATTTGTTACGAAAATATTTCTTAAGTTACAAAGCCGGTTAGAAGAACGAAAAACTAGAGCACGCAAATCAATATCTGTTGCTGGCTCTAGCAAGCAAGTTATGGCAAAATTGAAAACCACCCGGTCATCACCTGCTATTGTTCCGAGTACTCCCATACATCGTGCCAATAACACCATTAGACAAGCAAATATAATAGGTAAAATCTATGTTTCAAAATGTACTTGTTAAATATTAACAGGTAACATTTCATTAGGGAAAGACCAAGCTGGATCTGATGTAGAAAGAGATGCGACAAGGATTGCCTGTTTGCCTCCTGCAAAAATACAACTGCCTTGTGACAGTCCCATTATTCAGATTGCTTGTGGACTACATCATACTGTTCTGCTTTTACAAAATGGACAGGTAAAATTTAATATGCAAATCGATTACGTAAATTTTAAGTAATTTATCAAAATAGGTGTACAGTTTTGGTTCAAATCAATATGGTCAGCTAGGTTGCGGTGACATTTTAGCCAAATCATCTATACAGTTAGTAAAATTACCTTGTAGCGCAGTCCACATTGCTGCAGGAAGTAATCATACAGTGATACTAACAGCTAAAGGAGAAGTGTATACGTTTGGGAACTACCAGGTTAGTTGATCGATTACGTTTTAATCTGAAAGTAATATAGAAATTACATTAAAATATTTTTCATATGACAGTATTGTTGCATAATTAGAGTGAATATTTTAATGATACAAGTTCAATTAAATTTACAATGACAATACAATAAATACAAAATTAATAAATTCAATGTCTGCACAGACAAATAATTAATCTAAAAAAAAAAATAGAAATAAGCCACCCATTACTATGTCATTTTTTGAACTATTAAATCATATAGATTCACCCCAATTTAACATTATAACGTAACAACTTGGCACCTACTGAATTTATTATTAAAACCTATTGAAAAACGTTGAATATAACTAACATCTAATCATTTTGTTCTATTATGAAAAACTTTCTTATTATTTATAATTAAACAGAAAGGACAACTTGGTCGTTTACCAACCACTACATCTCCTCAAGATTCCATTCAACCAGGCCAAAGTAATTCGACAAAGTATCGAGACCCGAGATGTCCATGGTATGCTATTCCCGGTTCTATACTGAACATTGGCCCTCGACATGGACGTAGAGCAACTTGGGTCGGAGCCTCGGGTGAACAGACCTTTTTAAAAATCGACGAGAGTCTAATTAATTCGGTCAGCCTCTCAAAATCGACCGTCACAGCTAACAGAAATTATATAAGTGAGTTCATGTTGCATTTCATAACACATTAACGTAAAAGATATTTTAGTTTTACTTCCAAATCAACTGGATAATGCTAATAGCTTTCAAAGTTTAGTAATAAACAAACGAGAAGGCAATTGTAATTCCTTTAAAAGTATAAACCAAGTAGACTTTTACAATAAAACCGTTTGCATGGATCCAATTTATAATGTGTTATGGTCGCACAATCCTGCTAATCACGAGGTTACGTGCTATAATATAATATCATCAGAGTTAAGAACGAAAAATGCCATTGAAACTACCGACAAAAAAATTCTCTCCGATGTAAAAATGTTTTCCATATCAAATTCAGCTAAAACTGACCAAGATTTGCCAGGCATCAATCTTTCTGCCATTTTAAGTGCTGAATTGGCACTGCCGGTGGTATCAAATTGTTATGTCACACGTTTACAGGCAGCAATAAATTTGCTATGTTGTTTGGATACACTTACAATAGCTCACGATTTACAAATGACAGCGATTAAAGATGATATAGATGAACGTAGACTGGTTGCTGGAAAACAGTTCACCAGAGAAGACTTTCAGTGCGTCAACAGATTTGAAAGTCACGGTGGTGGTTGGGGATATTCCGGACATAGTATCGAAGCAATTCGATTTATGGCAGACACGGACGTTCTGTTAGGTATATAAATGAATAAGTTTGCGATAATTGAATTAATGATTGCTTACCTTACAGGTGGATTTGGTTTGTTTGGTGGTCGAGGAGAATATACTGGCAAAATTAAAATATTAGATATTGGTCCAGATGGTGGAGAACAAGAAGGCGATGGAGAGTTGTTGAGCGAAACTGATGAGATTCCATATGAATGTGGTCCTCGACAAAAATTTCCAATGATGTTTGAAGATCCAATACCACTTCAGGTAATTATTATATTCTCGCACGTTTGTATTTCTTAAATTGTGTATTTTTATTAAAAATGAGTTAAAAAAATTATGAGAAACATTACTGTTTAGCTATTATTATTATTATTATTAGCTGTTATTATTATTTAGCTGAATTTTATATCTACACAAATCTTGCAATAAAGTTCTCAATATTTAAATGTTACTAATAGGCCCACAGATGGTATGTGGCTTGGAGTCGTATTAGTGGTCCTAGCAGTGACTGTGGCTCATCAGGTCAGACAATGGTCACAACAGAGGACCAAGTAATATTTTATTTTAAGTCATCAAAGAAATCAAATAACGGAACAGACGTGAACGCAGGTCAAATCCCACAGCTTCTTTATAAAGTAATTACAGCAGAAATTCAACCACCAAGGCGACAAGTCGATGTGACCGAACCGATACACATTTTATCTAAGGATTTCTCACGCACCGTCACAAAGGAATGTTTCCAAAGCTTGCTATCCTTACTTCAGTGGTCATGGAACACCTTCAAATTGGGCGTTATGGACGGACAAACGGCACAACACATGTATACAATTTTAGAATTGGAAAGACTTGTATACATCAGTCGTGCAAGTCTACGTTTAATTAGAACTTACACCAATGAAATATATCCTTCACAAATTTCGAAAAAGGCTCCCCTAGAAAATGTGCATTTGGCAGAGTGCATTGGAGATGTCAGAGCATTACTTAAACAAATCTTGTCCGATAATTTGCCAACCACCATACAAGGTAAAAAATCAAATAGAGGTAAAACATCAAAAAATGGAAGTTATTACTATAAAATGATGAATAGCATCTCGGAGGAGTGCCATGGAACTTTTGTATCCTGTTTTCATGCTTTTTATCCAACTTCTTATTTAAAATGGACATGTTTGTGTGATTTACTTGCAGATATTGAAAAAGTATGGTAAAAGCAAAAATATGTATAAATAAATTTATTTAATCAATTTCCAGGAAGCGGATTTTTATTCCAACTCCAATAGTCAGAGACTTTTAAGTGCTGTGCTCTGTGCCCTATGCAGTCCAAGCATCAGACTTCGAAGTACATTTCCTTTACTAAATAATGGTACAAGTGCCGAAAATTCAATGAACCGTGGTTTAAGCCCTTCAGATAATACAGGATTACCTGCAATGAACGGTACTGATTCTCACCATTATCCTGTATTAGTCGAACAAATGACATACAGAAGTCAGGTAAAAGAATGTAATTTAAATCAAACTAAAAACGTTAATTTGATTTTATCACAGATGGAAACAACGGGCGCCACCAGTTTAACGTGGTCATGGAAAGACGTGCTGAACCGTTTGTTAAAATTGGCATCAGAACCAGTAACTCAAGTACTTCTGGGTCAAAAAATTACATTTTTTCCTAATTTAACCAGACACTGCTGTCACTTATTAGCGAGAGTTGTTGCTGAATTAGTTCATCAATGTAGCTCAACAGAAGTAAATATATAGGTACATGTTTTATTTTTTATAGTTTTAAACTCGTTTCTTTTTAAGGAGGATCTTCAAACTGCATGTGGTCGCATACTACATGTTACCCCTTCACGCTTTACACGTACCAATCAATCGAGAACTTGGAATACAGGCAATGGTTCGCCAGATGCAATTTGTTTTCAAGTAGACAGAGGAGGTATATCCGTTGCTGGCGTTGGTATTTATAGCGGTATAGGACATTACGAATACGAATTAGAATTGTTAGAAGACGTATGTCAGAAAATAATTAGATTGCCCTATTTTATAAAGTAAAAAATTTACAGCAGAGTTCTGTGAGCAGTATAGATAGCCATGCACACACCCAACGATGGAACAGTTTAGAAATTACTCGAGGCTCCTTCGGACCTGAAGATTTTGTACCAGATATTGCTGAAATTAAATTCGAAAGAGCAATTCTTATTAAGGTAAGAAACTGCTTAATTATATTTTTCTAACAATACCGCTTATTTCTAAAACCGTTTTTACAACAAAAATGACCTTTATAGGAAAATGTTAAATATGCCGTACGCTTAAGAAATCATGGCGGTAGGACTAATAACGGTGATGGTGGATTAAATTCTGTGAAAGGATCAGATAACACTACATTTTCTTTTTCAACTTGCTCCTTAAGTTTTAACGGTACCACCTTAACTCGAGGACAAATACCAGTTATTCTTTATTACAGGTGTGTGGCTTGTTATGATTTTTTAAATTATGCACTCTCGATTATTTGATATTTCTCAATATTTATGTTTTCTTTCTCTTTATTTACCATAACATATAAGTACTTACAATAAGTTAGTACCGTTTTTGTTTGTTGTTTTTTTTATATATGTATGACTCTTTGGCCCTAATTCCATGATTCTTGGCTTTGTTGGAAGTTGATTTATTGGTTCTTCTTTCTTTAATATTATCAATTAATTGCTTTTTCTTAATTCTCATATTATTTATTATTAGTCAATTGAATTCAAATACATAATTTAATATTTCAGCAATCCGATGGAATGTGCAAAAATTACTAGTACACGTTTAGAACAACAAGCCCGCAAAGGTGCTCTAGCTATGACATCCGCCATAGTTCATAGTTGTTGTACTTTGTTAGCTATGGCCAGAGAAAAAGCAGATGAAGTTTCAACAGCAGAACTGTTGAGTAATGCTTGTATTGTTACAACTCTTTTACCACTTATAATGGCTCACATTAGTCCTCTAGCTGCAAGTGACCCTCGAGTATGTTTTAAACCTATTGTAAAGATTATTGAAAACCATGTTGCTGAATTTTTAGAATGCCGTTCATATATTAACCTTAATTCAGGATATGTTGCCGCATGTAGCGGCTCTTAATTTATTAACTGGGATGTCTGTAGTTACTAGTGCAAACATAGGAGCTTCGGGTAGTTCTTTTAATCAATCGGATGCTGCAGATTGCCTAAACTACACAACTAGTCAACATTATACGTGGATACAAAGTGATCATCCGTACAAATCATGCAACGTTTCAAATTACCGGTACATAATATTATTTTCAAATAAATAACTTTCTGGTCTACATTCTTATTTTAGAGTTGCGTTTCCTGAAACTGTTAGATGGATTTCTCTGGAATTTGATAGCTCATGTTCTACAACTCAACCAGAAGATTCTTTACAATTATATGTGCCTAGTTTAGGCAATATAGCTAGTTTGAAAACTAACGTGAAACTGTTAGAATCGGAGGATTACGACTTTGCACCTTTACCATACTGGCCCGTTTTACATAAATTTACTGGCAGGTAAATGAAATTATCAATTTGCAACTTGTATTTATAGGCACGTGATTATTGTAGCATGCAGTGGCCCCAGTCGGCGGTCATTTTACCCGGAAATGAAGTTATATTCTCTTTGGAAACCGCATCCGACTATTTGAAAGATGATAAGGCAAGTTCTTATGGTTTTCGATGTTTGGTTGTTGGTTACGAATGGCCTTTCCCCGGCATATGTGGACCAACTATCGGACTGAAACACTTGGAAGCCGAATTGGCGTTTCTAGGCGGTATGTGTTCAGCTAGTTTAATGAAGAAGGATCTTATGCTTCCTAACAATAATGAATGTAAGTATCATTAAAACATGAATTAATTTGATTATCTATTATTTTATTTTTTCTGCTAAATAAATGATCTTTTAGTTTTGAATTTGTTGGATAATTTTTATTCTTTAATCTAAATAAAACTAAACTTTTTCAATTATAATGGCATACTGTGTGTCACGGAAATTCAAACCCCAATTGATTTTATTATAATCATTTTTATGCCTGATATCCTTTAAGGGGAAATTTATTTTGACAGTTGGTTTTAAGATTTTTAATTAATAATTTACTATTATTACATTGATCGTAACGTTTAGACTAGTCATTGTTAAATATTTAGCAATTAGTTAAATTAACAGACAGTTAGTCTTTTATGAAATTGGTCGTTAGTGTGTTAATTTAAAAGGTTATCATATTTTTAATTATTTTAGGTGACGAAAGTGATTTGGATGTAGAAATAGCAGAATTAGTTGCAGCACAAACCCTTGCTACACATGGATCATTACTAGCCAAAGGATTAGCTTTAAGTAGCCCTCCTTCTGTCACCCAAGCCCTTGACGGAACTCTGCCATATAGGTAGGTGAATTTTTTTAATTTTAAAACATGTGATGTGGCCGATTAATTGCTGAATGACTTACAATGAATATAATATTAATGAAACAGATATTGTTTTAAAAAAATAATATATTACAAAGTGGATTATATTATTTTTCATAATATGGCGTAAAATGTTGTTTAAAATTAAACGTAAAAATAATTTTGTGTCTCCATATCATGAATTATTTATTTATAAATGTACAACAAAATGAGATTATTATAGTTAAACAAATAAATAAATTCAAATACTCTAAATAGTAGATTCAAGTCTACTTTAAAGGATTTAAAAACCACGGATTATACAAAAATAAAAGAAACGTAGGTAGCACTAAAGCGTTTAATTTCCAAAATGTTGATATGATAAATATATTATTATTGCTAAATTCGTTCAGAAGAAGTAACGTAAATGACCATGTCATTAAAAAGATTAATAAGAAATTATTGCTCGGAAATCAACTACTACAAGCACATTTATTTAATTTATACAAAAACTATATTTTACAAAACAGCATATAAATTAACAGACTAGTAAATTATAATACTAGTAAGAACACACATTTTCAGTCGACGAATACTTTGTTAATAACGATAACAGAAAAACCAGTTTTCACTCTATACGCAACATTTTCATACTGCTAAATACATAATGAAATATCACAGATTTTACAGCTTGCCATACTTAAAACAATATAAACATGAACATTATAAATCGGTCGTTAACAAGTCTGCCCTTTCGACTACAACATGAAGCTCAGTTTCACGATAAGTACGTCCATCTGGCATAATTAAACTTATAGGTTTACCATTTTTATCGGTTATATATTCACTGTGTTTTTTATATATGCGTTTAAAATAAAACACCAAACCTGAGACCACAATAATAAATAAAATTAATACTACTCCTAAAACAATAATTATAGTTGAGTAACTCCCTAAAATGGTACAGTTATTTTCTCTGAACTCCTTAAGAGTCACCGTTTCATTATCATCAAATAAGCATCGAAATTCTTCATGATCGCTATTATCGGACATATATTGACAATCGCATTGTTGATTTATAACTATGTTTGTGTATTTAGGAAAAAAGCTCGTGCTATTTACATTTAAAGACCTTTTTTCGAGATTGTTAAATGTGTCGCTATCGAACCAGATTTCTTCGTGCGTCAGTATTTCATTGTGCAGACTAATACCGACGAAAGCACCACTATCTGTTACATTAAAAAAATTATTTTTGATATTCACACTTCCACGAGTTACAATTTTAAAGCCTTCCCCTTCTACCTTGTTTATGAAAGAATTAGAAAGCTCAAAGTATTTTGGATTTTGTACTAAAAAGGCGCTGGATCTAATTGTATCAAAACTGCAATTTTTTATTTCAAGACTATCTAATACTGTTACATCTGAAAACGTTCTGCTAGGCAGCATTTTAAACGACGAAGCGGTCAGCGTTAGGACGTCGGTTGGAAATTTTTTGAAAGCCTGTTCTTGGATATTCGAGACATTTACGTTAAAAAATTCAATGGTTTGCGTTTTGACTAGGGAAGAAAAAGCGAACGGGGCTATATCTTCGACAATGGAATCTCTAATGATTATGTTTTTAATTTGACCTTGAAACGTGTAGCTGCCGATTTTCTTAATTCTACTTTTTTCTATTTTAATTTTCAACATCGGCACGTTCTCCCATGAATTGTGATAATTGTTGGCTTGTACGTAGGCATTCCATTGTAAGCTAGAATCGTCCAAATGTAGATTGTTGATATTTGAAAGCTCAAGAAGTCTCAGATTTCTCATAGCGCCGATTGCATTGCTACCAAAACGGACGCTGTCGCAATTGTTAATTCTAATAATTTGGGCGTCGTAGGACGGAATTGAACCCTTTTCTATGTAGAATTCCTGCAAATTTGCGATGGGTATAACTTAATACTGGAGAAAATAGGTAATTTCTGTGCTTTTAAGGAGAGGTCCCTAAGTCTGTTTTTCTTGGTAAAGAAGTACTAGTGAACTGATGAAAATTACACTACTATAAACTTCTACAGAAGTTGAAAATACTTTAACAGATATAAATTTGCGTATCCTGCAATCGGGTATTGTTTAAGCATATTCATGTTTGAATATAATGAATTTTGGTGTCATTTTATTTTGTATTTTTGGTCGCAATCAAGGATACTGAGAGGATATTTGATTGTGAGTATAACTTGCGCTCCTCGTTATCTAATTGTTAGTACAACAGATAATGTTGTTGCAGCACTAGTTATATTTTAATTTAAGGGGTCAGAGCCATAAGGGTTTAAGTGCATATTCTTGAATAATTGGGTTAAATGGCATAGATAAATATCTAATTTATTTGGTGGCATAAAAAACAAGTGCAACTTACAATGTCATTTTTTTTAACCAAAATGTTCAAAGCTTTGACAGTCGATATCTCAAAATGTATTATTCTTAACCCTTTAAACCCTTAAGGCTCTAACCCCTTCAACTGTATTTCTTTGTTAACTTACTTTTATGTTTCTTTGGTCACAAGAATGCAGTATAATTTCGTAAAAAGAAATAATTAAAAATAATGTATAATTTATAACTGAATTGTTTTTCACGCAGATATTGACTTGCTCTTTTTCGATTTACACTGTATCATTTTATTAGTAAATTTAAAACATTGTCATAAGTTTTATTGTTATCTATGTACTTATTTTACTGCACTAGTTAGTAGTCGTTTCGCAACAAGAAGCAACTGCCATTTATTGGTGCGGTATTTTAAACCTTCAGTTTTTCTAGATGGATCGGCATCAATTGCGTTTGCAAAAATTTTATTCTGATGTCGGGAAGTTCTTTAATGATTTTAATAATAATAATAATTTTGTTTCTTAGTGTCCCAATTCTCTAATGTGCAAAAATGTTTTTTTTTGAAAATTTTAGTCCCCGAATCCCTTTTTTTAATCAGGTTCGAGTATTAAAAGTCCTGCAATTTAAACAATTAATTTCTTACCGGCGCACTCGAATGACATCTACACGTTACTCCACTGTCTACACTTCCCCCTGACCACTGGCAGCCAAAATTTGTGTTTCCAGTAACATCGGTTGCAATCATAGACCCCCGTGCTTCCCAAACTAGATAAATGAAGAAAATAATCCAAAACAGCACTTTGCGCTTCTTCATTATGTGAAATTGTAGTAAATTCGCATTCTTGCAGATTCAGGATGTGCCAAGTTTCTTCTGCAATTAAGAACTTCATTTTATTAATTAAATTGAAAATTTTCCTAGAATACCCATGAAGGGTTTCCACATAAAATTCAGTATTCATTTGTTCCAATCTCTTTCCATTCATTCTGATACGCAATAATTCGGAATAAAAGAACTTGATTTACCTTCAATAATTATGTGAAAGCCGATGTAGAATAATTTCTTATCGTTTTGTTAAACTATTTGCGCACGAAATATCGTAATTGTTACCTTTTAGGAGAAAAAAACAATTTATCTACGCCTTGAACCGATAAATATTACAATCGTCAATAATCGATACCTGAGTCACATAAATTTATATCAACGTCACATCGTTATCACCATTACCTCTGCAATAAAACTAGCAACTAAAAGGATTGAATACTCGAAACATATAACTTACTCGGCAGTTCTTATCAAAAAGATAACGAACGTTACGCGGTAAAACTGGCGCAATTCACGCCTCATATTCCGAGATTCAATTTCATAATATTATCAATTCCCATGCTAAGGAGTTTTCTTTTTTACCTTATTAACTTTATACTATATAAGCGCACACCAGAAATACACGTGTGTAAACATCGAGAACGACTCGCCCAAACATACCCGACGCACATTGAACGGGATTTCAGTAAAATAAACCGAATATTAAATACGAGACAAGTAGAAGAATTTTTTTTTCTTGATGCGCGCCAGAACTAACTACGTGTAATTGAATTACTCGACTTACTTCCTGCAATTATTTACGTGCCCGAGATGCGACACTTTTTCGAGCTTTCTTCTCCGACGAGAGGTTTCTAGGACGAGATTTCTTTCGTTGGAAACAATTTTTGCACCAGAAGCACCACCGCCACCGGGGCCCCCCCTTTTTGTTTATTCTCGAAATTTTTGTTAAAAATCAAACTCGAGAGGCACTTTACCGCCGACGCGAACTAAACATGGTTACCCATAATTGTTCAAATATTCCTCGATAGTTTTTTTACCATTATTTTTTCTCGTATTTGTTTTATGTTTCACATCTTCCACTGAACAAATATCACGTTGTCTGCGTTGTTTTAATTTTTTAAACGTTGTCGAGGTTCTATCTCTTTTACAATGAAGAATAATTCGTATTATTTTAAAATATATATTTGTGCTGTTTTTTTTTAGATAGCGATATATACTCGTTAGAGCTACCATAAATGTGATCATCGCTTATTTTAATGGAACTTTTGGCGGACTATTTATTGTTCCGAAATTATTTTGTATGCCATTCTAATAATACATAATTAAATAAAAATTTGTCAAGTGCGTGGGCGTTTTCGAGGACACTTTAAAAACTTTACTTATCAGCTACAGACATTAAATTATTTTAAGTAACATTATAATTGCGACTTTTCAAAATTGCAATTAAACCGTAAAAATAAGACATAAATATTTGCCGAATAATGATGCAAGTAATAAACGTCGAGCAGTTTCTAATTTAACGTAATTCCTTAATTTAGCCACACTAATGAATAAATTATTTAAATTTCTTACATAAAAGCGATGAAATATGGTTACTTACGTCGAATTTCGATTAAATCAAATAAACCACTTGTTTGACCGAAATCCTTACGAAATGCATGCATGTATTTGCACTTTTTCAAACTCTAACGATTAGAATTACGTAACGGGAACGAAAATCGAAAAATTTAAAATAAGAGCATAGCCGTCGCGATTTTCCATTCATTTGTTTGCACATCGGACGCGCACACACTTTAAACGCCCGCACTTTTTTCGCTAAGAAAATAAACTTAGTCAACTTTAATTGTCGACCAATTGTAAATGTAACAAAAAAAAATTGGATCTTCTGAAGTTCGCGTCTAATCTTTTCGCGTGTGAATCTGCGGCTATTCTGTTTTGACGCCAAGGTTGCTATGGCAATCAAAACGAAACGAAACAGAGGCGGTGATGACTTAAAAATCCATATTCGCGGGCGAAGTGGCTTTTGTTTAGTTTTTATGGTAAATCGCTTAAATTCGAAAGGTTGGCAATATTTACGTTTAAATACGGGGTCAATCGTTATAACTATCGAACTCCTATGTAAATATGTATTAGAGGTATTTTAAATTTCGTGACGATTCCTGAATTTCGTGAATTCTGTAGAGCTCAAAAATTGTTGTAAACCAAAAACATCGTTTTAAGCAATTTGTTTCGAACTTAATGACATTTTAATTAGATTGTAATTTAAAACGTGGACTTCCGTAGTTCGAGTGGCCTGAATTTTTTTTGAAAATTCTTAAAGGGAAAAGTGTAGTAGCACACATAAAATCTGGCAACGATCACTTTCTACTTATCAGTTTAGGAATGGCCGGGGCTACATTACATCATTCAAACGATTGTACAACAAAAATTTCCAGGAGCGGACTATTCTCATTTTCTATCTATCGAATTATTCAATAAAACCATATTTTGCCTATAGGTAATAAATGTTGATTTTAATACGGCGATATCATTTAACGACGATCTTTGATAGAACCAAAAGAAACTTTTAAATGCAAGAAGCGTCTGGAAAAATAGGTACACCACTGATTTTCCGATCGATGCATGTTTATTTTCAACAACATAAGTAGCTACTGGCGTCATTGATCACATACCCACCTAAACAAATTCGTTGCATGCGTCGCGACGACCTCTTTCTGACGTCGACTTCCGGTTTTATGTTGACCGCGGACAGTTCTCGTTCATATTTACATAATAAATTATCCACTAATGCGTTAAATTGTACATTATATTAGTTATGAAAAACGTGACTCAATGCGTGATCGTTTTCTACCAGTTTCTTCTAAAAAAAATTCGAAATTATATTGTCCGCATCTGTAATTTTACATCGACAAAAATTGCTTCTACTACATCGAATAAATCAAAATCGCAAAATGTCATCAATTTGCGACTTGCGACAATTGAACTGAAAACAAGTGGCAGATAACATGTTGCGAGACCCTCGTACGTAACTGACCTTTAAAAGACTTTTTTGCGTACAACATTATGTCGTAATACTTCTAATTTATATTTTATTATGCATTATTCAAATGTCATGACGAAATGTAATATCTATCAATCCAAGGTTAACCTACCCACAAATTAATGTTGCACATATACATAATTTCATAAATTATGCGAAAACTTTGTTCCCATCGGATTGCATTGTTCACTCGATTCTGTTATCTCCTATCTCCTTATAATTACTTATATAAATGTTTTTTTTTTAAGCGAAACAGTTCGCCGAACTTATTATTTACCTCTCATTGTATGACCTAGTTTTACTCGCGATCAGTTTAAATAAGTAATTGTCGGTTATTTTTAGTGTACGACTACCGCTTAATAATAAGGCGAAATTGTCATCTAATTCAGTCCATTATACAATAAAGGAAAGACAACATGATTGAAGGTTAACGTGTTGCTCCACAATCGAAACTTTATATACGCACCACGTATACATAAATGAGCCAAAATCACAATTTAATGTATTTTTAATTGTATCCTGTCAGCTAGTAATGCTGATTACCCGTAGACATAAAAAAACAACGTAAAACGTACTTTCTCAAAAAGAACTTACAATAAATTAGACAAACGATAGTATTAAATAATACAACAATAATAGTCGGTATATTGCACAAAACATAAGTTAACATACCTCTGCAAAGGCTAATGTTTTAGAATGTCTTTTCTCCATATTTTTTCGTTTCCTTCGCAATTGAAAATTACATACGATAGTAACCGTTTATTTCTGGCACGTGATGAAACCAAATTAAAACGTATAAAAAGTATAGATAAACGCAATCAGTTCTTTAGAAGTGCGTTCCCCATAATCGTCTAACCTTTTCCTAGCTACTTACGTATTTAAATTTATAATTTTCAACATCCCTCTTTTGGCACCGTAAACAGATTTAAGTGGATTGGATGGGGAACACTCGGTCGCGGAGACCACTTGTATTTTATTAAATATTTTCGAGGGTGTTAATTATTATTTAACTTGCAACAGCTCCGAACGATAAAATAAACGCCTTACCTAAATCTCGTACGAAAATCATTCCACGTCCAAAACTGCATCCTTGTCCTTATCCCAAATTGAACAAGGATGGTTATCGTTAAACGAATTAAATATTTGGTTTTAGTACTTATTTAAGGGTCAGTAAGATGACCCCTTAACTAGCTGACATCTTTCGACATCTGTCTACATTCAGCATCTTTCTTTGTTAAATCGGTTTGCTGTTAAATATAAAGGAAAGACCGACTGGACTGAAGTTTTAATTACCGCAAAGCAGTTCAATTAAATTTTCTTTGCATTTTTGTGATTTAATGATTGCCGTTGTTTCTGTACCTACTCTTTATTTTATAAAAACCCATATCGAAACAGATTTAAGTACCTACCTTAAGTATGTGTAATCTGTTCACAGGAAAATTGAACAAGCGTGGATTTGGCATTTTTCCTTTTTCTTTTTTGCCTTTTTCTTTTTGTCCCGTGATGTTGAGATGGTGATACAGCGTTAACTATGTCGTGAAACGAGTGTCGCGTGCACTGCAAACGTTTTGAAGTAGCATTTCTTTACGTTCATTTGCTTGGACCGTGCATATACCCCATAGCCGGATAAGCATTTTGAAAATGTGCCTTTGTCCAACTTTGACTAATTTTTTTCTCAAAAATCTATTTCGATGTAACTTTAACTTTATCAAAATATATGTATTAACTTCCAATGATTTACATTTTTCGAAAAAAATTTTTTTTTTCAAAGACATCGCAATTTCTGTGGTACTTGTATGATATTGTAGAGACGCTAAAGGTTTATAGGTGGTATTTTTTTTTTGGAACTCTCCGTGTATAGCAAAGGAGGAAAATAGAGAATATTAAATTGAAGTAATTTAAAAATATATCTTATATTCGGGGAGCGTCACTATTATTTTTAACTTTTTTTCGAAAATGAATTATTCTGACTATCTTATGCATCTGAGGTAAAGACAACCTGGAATATTTGGTAACAACATTTCAATTTTTTCCACTAGAAAAATTAATTTTTATTACCATAAAAGATATTCGCTTATGATTACGCTACAACACAAAATGTGCGCTCCTGCAAAATTAGATTTTTGTCGCTTACGCTGTTTTGCCAAAACGCCATCGATATGTAAGAATCGAAATTTTCCAATGAGTATAACAGGTGAATATTTGAAAAAGTTCGTCACTCGAATTCTATAAACAATCGGCTACGTACAGGTTGTCTAGGAAGTAGTGGAGAATCTCTCGGGAGCATCTAAATCACGTCAAAATAATGCCACAAGTTCCTATAAATTTTTTCCCCTGTTGCGATATTAAATAATAGGAGTATCTAATTAAAAAAATATCTAAGATATTCTGCATCTTTTATTCGTTATGTATGATTTTCTCGAATATAATTTATTTTATCGAAATTAAACAAGAGTACCTTTTTTTATCCTAAAATGTCTGGAAAATCCAAAAATGACTTTAGAAATTTCAAAACTTAAACCTCTGAAATATTTTGGGCATAGAAAGGTTAGGGGTAGTGCATCCATGACTCTCCTGAGCTGATATTAAAAAAATATATTGCGCCATTTTAAAGGTCATTATTTATTCTACGTATGTATATCAAAAATTATTAATTTTCAACGAAAATTAAAAATGTTTCGCAGGTATTTAAAAAAATTGAGTTTTATTTTAGAACTTTGAATATCTCAACAAGGTAGCACCGTATGAAAAACATTTATAAGAACTTGTGGCATTATTTTGACGTGGTTTATACGCACCACCGGTGGTTTCCTGAACATCCTGTGGATAGCAGACTGCTACTACTAATTCAAGTGAATTCAAATATTTACCTGTTATATCCTTTTGAAAATTTTGATTTTCCTCATTTGCTGCACGTGAAGAGTCCCAAAAAAATACCACCGAATGAGCTTTCAGTACCCCAAGTCATACAAGTACTATATCATAGTACAAGTACCACAAAATTCGCGATAATAGCTGCTGAGAATTTTTTTTTTCGGAAAATATGAAATTTTGGACGCTGATATTTTGCTAAAGTTAAACTTACATCAAAATGGACCTTTGAGAAAAAAACTAGTCAAATTCGAGCAAAGGCACATTGCTAATGCTTTCCCGGTCACGGCCTTTTGATGGAGAAGGCCTCAAAGTGTATGAATAAATCTAACAATAAGTCTTTTGTATGTACATCGAGTATGTACAATGAGTGAAAAGGAAACGAAGCCTAATTTAACACTTTTGTCAAAATATTTTTGAATCATCCAATAGTATATTTTCTACATTACAGTCCAAGCCCCGAGCATTGCCGCCCCGAGGATTGCCGCTTCCCCGCTTTCTCGCTCGAGCACTACCCCCACTCCTTAACATCGCTCGCGACCGATAAATTTCGTATCCGACTCTCCGAGGATTACCGCGAACGAAGTCGGAGTATAGACAAGTTTTATAAATACATATAACGTACATGATTCATATTTTTATAATTAATTACAAAGTTAATTAATTAATTAATTATTATTTATTATAATTAATATGTACTTGAAAATTAAGATACAAGATTATCCAAAATTTCAAAGGAAGTTGATAAAAAGTTAAAACTTTCATCAACTTGTACAAAGAGTGTACATAAAAGTAACTAAGTAACGCATAAACAAACGACAAAATTGTCAAACTGACGATCGGCAATCCTCAGAGCGGGCGAAAGGAATTTTCTTCCAGCGCGCTCGAGCAGAGAGTGGGGGTATATGAGTTCTCCGAATCATACTCCCCTACGGCCCCGTAAACGGCAATGCTCGGGGCTTGGACTGTATATACGTATAGGTAGTAGTAGATGAAAATGAAATTTCTCTACGTGATTTTAAATTATTATAGTCGTTTACAAAGACGAATGAGAAGATGAGTCATCTAATTAGAAAGATTACACGACGTCCTAGATTGCAGTGTTTGATTGCAACTTTTGTTTTATTATCTTTTTTTTAGACTTCATCGTAGTTTTTATCGGTAAATAAACAGTAAATATGCGTTTACAACAATTATCTTGCGCTATGAAGTACTAAAAATTCGTTTTGAATTTTGCGTTTAGATAACGATAAATATGTTGTTTACCTATCTTATTAAAAATATCTACTCGAATATCGTGAATAATGTTAAAATATAAATACAATTATTAAGCAAGATTTAATCAATTTTCTTTTAGTAAATCCCTTTAAAAGGAAATGAATTTCGATTGTACGTTACCATAATACATAATATTATAATCTTGAATTCGTGCATTTTTAGTATGTAAACCGCATAAATTAAGAATATAAAAAAGTTAAAATTTGGATGTATACTAACTGAAAAATTAAGATGCAAGATATAAATGATAATTTATATAACAGTAAATAACATTTGTAAACATATTCAGTCGTATTCGTAGGCAAGTAATTAGATTAAATTGTTATTAAACTGTGACTTACCTATAGAAATAACATTTCGACAACAATCGTTTCTATAGAGCGATAATCACAGTTTAGTATTGATTGAATAATAATCTAATCAGTTGTCTATAAATACTGCCGATTATTTTTATAAAACAAGTTATTTTAGTAATCAGTAATATTATACATTGAGCGCGTTTTCCCCTATTTTAATGGACAAACGCGAAATTATCAAGGAACGCCATTGACGTTATTTAATTTTTATGTGGGCATAGTTAAATTTGTTTCTGATAAACTACATTTATTTTACGGATTACTTCCATTATTTTAGTTTTAAAAATGCTTTTAACGGTTTTCAAAACTATCTAAATATTTAACGTATAGTTGTTCAAAGTAAATGTACTTTTACGCAAACATTCAAAACGTTTTCCGTTTTAAAGTACATTGTGTTTGTTTGGATGTGCTTTGTTGAAAATTAAACATGAAAAATATACCTACCTACCTACTAAAAATATATTTGGAGTCTATTGAAAAATAACTACAACGAAAAACGGATTTTATTTGTTTCTATTATTTTGGCTAATTTCCAAATTTAATTTTATACATTTCACACTCACTTTAATTAGTTTAGGATAACTGTATTTTCTTACGATTTGTGGATTCATGCCGTTATTAAATATTTGTGAGTTATTTATATAAAAGACAAAGATAAAATGTAAATTAGTCCCGCTCAACACGCACGTGTATTACCTCAATATGTCAGAAAAACTAAACGTTAACCCACATATACGTTTATATCTTTCATTACCTAAACCTTCTCTAAAAGCCTCAATCCATACCAAAAAACATAATACCTAATTGTATTGAATTTAGAAATATTTTCTTATTTTCCATGTTTTTTTTAATTTACATAACTTTTTGTGTTGGTTTCAAATTTTTATTGACGAAATGGTTAATTCTTACAAGGAAGGTTAGGCAGGTGGAAATCTCAGAAAAATTTGAAACTTTGCAGGTTTGCAGTACTAGTCAACCCTAATCATGAGCCGTATTCCGTACGTGCTCTTACGCGGTTTAAGAGGGCGAAATCCACCCTTGAAAATTGGAGCTTTTTTCGATTTTGCCTATTACCTGTGAAACAACAAGAGCTATCGCCAAGAAATTATATATTTTTCTAAATGGCTGTTCAAGACCTACATTATGATACAAAAATTAGGAATAAAAATCCTAAGTGGTCTCATCCCTTCGAATTTTCACCCCTAATTTTGCCATACTTGGGTATATTTTTACATCGGCAGACCTACGTACTTATGTAAAGGACAATTAAAACTATAATTTGAAAAAAAAACAACGCGATGTAGTTTTATACAGTAGGTGACATATTGAAAATTTATTTATTTGGAGGGAGGACTGCCAGGTTTGCGAGGCAGACCACAATAATTCTAAATAATTGATATTTCTCTAAAGTCTAAAATAAATTTTATCAAGTATCAAGTTTATCAAAAATGATTAAAACAAAAATTCAATTGTCTGCCACCGGTTGGATATTTCCCACCATATTATCTCTTAAACACACTAACAACATTTCAGTAGTGTTTTGGCGTAGGTTTTTATGCGATGGGAGCTTGGGGTGTTACAGGGGTCGTGGTGGAGTTTGATAAAAAAAAAATGGCAGGTAATGACAGAAAATTTTTAAAATATGTACGTTTTAGGAAATTTATTCTAAAATTATATATTTTTTATGCAGTAAAATTATTTGAATAATCACTACATACTGCCTTAATACCGCAGAATTATAAATTTAATGTTGTATTGAGTTGTATAATGTTTGTATTTGAGTGCGCGAGTGTTGTGTATTGTATTGTGTTCCCTAAAAGGATTACAAACAAAAAGGATTAATACGACGAGGGAAAGGTAGGATCTTTCTTTGTCGACTAACTCTCCATGTATTTATAAAGTGTAAATACGTGGACCTTTAAGCTCTAACACAAATTCTCTGAAAATCGAGCTTGGTTAGGCTGTTGGATAGGGACTCGGTTAGGGTCTTAGTTAGGGCTTCCATCAAACATTCAGCGGTCCAATTTCGCGAACGAGATTTTACCTTAGGTAGATATAGGTATGTAATAATACAAGTTCGTAGTCAGCGGAAAAATCTAGAAATACATGGAAAACGACAACGAGAAAAAGGTAGGAAATACAAAGAAAAATTTAGAAGTTTCTAATTGTTTTCTTATACTCTATTACAGTCGCAGCGGCAGCATTGTTAAGCTAAGCGTCCACTAGTCAGCATCGGACGTACAGTACCATCTCTTAAAATTTTCACCCCTAATTTTTGTACCATAACGTAGGTCTTGAACAGTTATTTACAAAAATATATAGTTTGTTGGCGTTAGCTCTTGTTGTTTCACAGATAATAAGCAAAATCGAAAAAAGTTCCAATTTTCAAAGGTGAATTTCACCCTCTTAAACCGGGTAAGAGCACTAACGAAATACGGTTCTGGATTAGGGTTGACTAGTACTACAATCCTGCAAAGTTGCAAATTTTTCTAAGATTTCCACCTGCCTAACATTCCTTGTTAATCGTACTACTTAATTTAAAATGACATTTGTATCCTGAAAATTATCTTAAATATTTTTAAATTATATTGTACTTTGAAAACTTTCACCTGCCCACAGGATCTTCCTTTCTTTCCTCTTTGTTCTATTGTATGTGAAACAAATTCAAATCGAAGTATAACATCCATTGTCTTTAATTTCATAGTCGATCAGTTATACAAAAAAAAGAAAACATTTTTGACTAAAATTAATAAGCCTTTATTTTGGTCTTAAAAAATTATATAAACTCACTCTAAGGACTATATTACATACATATATTACAGTTTCGTTGCAGTGGAAGAGAATCTTCACACCGCATAAACAATATACACAAATATTAACATGGCGATTAAAAAAACTGTACACTTATCACAGCTGGGCAAGATAGTCTTCCCTTTTACATTTAAACTTTAAACGAATTAAAATAAACAATAATAATTAGTAAAAATAATGAAAATAAAATTTGTTAGATTGGTTTATTTAATTAATTATTTAATGGTTGAAACTCGACTATCTACGAGAGATCGATCCATGGGACGAAGGAATTTGACCCTAATTTAATAATTTTTAGAGGGCCCCGCCTCTGAATCGTAATTGTTTTTAGGTTTTTCCGGCAAAGGCCTGAACGCCATTTTTCCCGAATTATTCGACCTTTGCGTGTTGCTCTGGAACGACTGTAAGGAATCCCTCCTGTTCCCGTTATTTACTTCGTCGTTCCTGTTTTGTTGTAGTTCGGAATACAAATGGACTGCGGCATCTGTAGGTTCCGAATATTCTCCGGCGAGTGCCGGTCTTTTGTTACCTAAAATTGCGTTAGCGGTGGTGTTGTATTTTTCCTCCATCATCCTTAAAAATCCGAAAGGTTCGTCAAAATTTGGATTGTCGCTCTGCCGTTTCTCGTTCGCTTGAATATTATTTGGAAGTTGTAGATTTCCCAGTTCTTCGTATAAGTGAGCTTCCTCCTCGTTCCGATTATTGTTAGTGTAACTGTCTCCAGTTATGAAAAGCTCGTATAGTCTTTCTATCATTTCTCGTGCATCTTCGTGTGTGGTAGGATCTTCGAGTTGCTCTCGAAGTTTTTGAAGAATTTCGGGAGTTAGTTCTTCGGGAATTTCCATTTTATCACTTGTTTCTATAGGAACTATGGTTCCTTCGTCTTCGGGACTAGGATGCTCGTGATGATAATGAAGATTTCGAAACCTCATGCAGTAGCCTTTTCTTTTTAACCATAGGCCTCCACGTATGAGCAATATGACTATCGTACCGCTTACGGCAATTATCAACACCGCACCAAGAACTAATCCCAAAATAAGACTACTATTTGTGCTGTTACTATCGTCTATTTCTATTCTAGTAGTCGTATCTAATATTTTCGTTTCTCCCGAATAAGGTTCGCATTTAATAGAATCCTCCGAACCACAAACTAATTCGGTAAAATTATGCATATTGATAAGTCCTTCTTGCAACTCGAAACATCTGGATAACAGCGCGTTGATTGTACAAAAACTCGAATTTAAAATAAAAGTGGTATCCTGCGCCGAATTTCCTAACAAATCCGCTACCCACTTATCTATATCACAGTGACACGTTTGATTAAAAAAATTGTTATCGAATTTCAAGTTCAGCACAGTCAACTCCAAATCTGGCACGAAACTTAAGGCGCTTGCTTCGATCTTGTAAATTTCATTTCCAACAAACGTGAACTCGAACTGTTGAATGTCGGGGTTATAGGGCACCTCCAGAAAAAAACTACCGACGCGTTTCAGTATGTTATTATCGATGTTGACTCGGTTCCAGTTGTTCAAAACGAATCCTTTGGAGTGAAAGTTTCCGATTTCGTTGTCCGTAATTATTGCTTTCGGAACGGTACCATTGATGGCTCCTTTTTGTATTTCTGTAATCCTAAAAATAAAAATAATTAAATCGACGTCAACATTAGATATAGTTGGACGTCGCGTAGCGTTGCGCGCGTCGTTAAAAAATTAACAGATTTAACTCGAAACAAAAGATTCTCGTTAGCCAACGAATTCGAAAACGTTTTTAAATGCACAACATGGAATCGGTTACTTACTTGGAATGTTCAACAGTCAGGTTACTCATGGAGGCCATCACAGCTCTTGTTTCCAACACGTGTATTTTGCACTTCGACAATTTAAAATCGATTATGAGCGTTCTATCGCTGAAAGCTCCCGACTGTATTTTGTATATGGAACTATTGGCGAACAAAATTGCCGAAATCTGACTTGCTTTGAACGCTTCCGATTGAATTTCCCTCACTTCTGAATTCTTTATGCTTATTTCGGCCAACGACGAATGAAACGCGGCCATCGGTATTTTTGGTATCACAACGTTATGGAAGGAAAGCTTAAACAAAACACGTTCGAAAAATGTAAAGGTTCGAAAGAAAAGTTCTTACAGTTGTTACGGGTCCATGGCGACCGATGATTCCTTGGTTTTCGAACATAAATGCACCTTCGGATAATTCCAGGTAGGGGATGTTGTGGAACTTTCCGTCTTGTAGGCGACTGAATGCCGAATTTTGAATGGTCACGTAAGAACAACGACTTATTTCGATAGAAATTGGTGTCTGAAAATTCGCGACTTTAAGTACTTAATGTCTTCCGTTTAAAAATTAAGCGACCTACCTGCATATTTTTGAACGCGTTCGTTTCAACACTGAACTTATCACAACTTTGAACCTGAAGAAGGAGACTAGCAGAACTAAGGTCGACGAAAGAACTTTTGCGTATTATGACGCGACGTGTTCCATCTATTCGAACCAGATGAAAACCGACTAAATTGTTGAACGTGTTGGATTGAAACACGACCTCTCCACCACCACTGATCGACACTTCCATTGTTTTTGATGGAATGGAGTCCGAGGTGAATTCGATTTTCTGAAACAATTATGAGGATTGATTAAACAAGCAAATTACTCGGCAATTTGCGGATAAGTTTTTTCGCGACGAAAATGTCTTACAGTTGATATTTACACATTTATTAGCATTATTTTATATCGAGGAACATTTTAACGGTGAAGTTGTACTCGAACTAGTCGAATATTTGACAGTCGTCTCTTCAATTTTGTACTTGACGTCGGTTTTGCAAAAACAAAATTATTTATGGTGAGAATTTAACTCTACGATCTTTAATCGCAAACTCTGCATAAAACTAACTCAATAAAACATATAATTTATTATTAAGTGAATAGTACTTAATTAATATTAATACTTAAAAGCATCACTTGAATTTTAACGTAACAGTCGTGATGGCGTGCTCGTTGTCGAATGTATCTCTATTTAGAACACTTTTTGCAGTTAATATTAATGATCGTTAGTTAAAATTAATATTAAGGATCGTTAAAAAACTAACAACCAATCACAATCGAAATTTTCGTGCATTTTTATGATGACTACTTATGTGTTAACAGGTCTTTAAAATTAGCAGAAAATTAGACAACCGTTGATAACTATAACCTTACGCAAAACACTTTGCATACTAACGTATTTTGAGACTACTCGTGGGATAGTTTAAATTGCGGACACGAATTTTGCAAATAATTAATTGTACGGAAACGATAGTTGCATTAAAATATGTTTAAGTACATATCCTCGAGTAAGTAAACATATTCTCAAGTTATCTCTCGTGTACTTATCTGTTATTTATGAAATTTTGACCTGGTTAATACACGGTGTAGGAACTATTTATTATGTTAATTGCATTCAAAACGGATATTTGTGGGAGTACTTAGTAAAAACTACAATTAAATAATTGCAATTTTTGGAAATTACAGGTTTTCTCTTTATCATGTTATTTTATCACAATATACAAGAATATATATTTATGCAACTACAACCTAACGATTGCAATAGCAATTTAAATAACATCGCGAGTATGTTTCACGCTTCGTCAACTATTAAGGCTACTCTTTTATTAAACGCAATTACTTTTGTACCATTGTTAATCTTTTTCAGGATATCTGTATTAAAAAGAAATACTACGTGACGTAAGATTATTTTTTAATTAGGCATTATTACGATTAATCTGTTCGTCGAACCTAAATACGCGGATGTTAATTTATTCCTTTGTTTTAATTTAGAGTACGTACTGGCGGTAGACAGGATCGCATTAAGTAATATTTATGGTGTGCAGGGGCGCACCCACCTCAATTCCCCCCAACCCCCACCCATTGACTAGTCGGCGTTGCCCAAAATATCACGTCACGTTATTTTGCACTTATATCTAATTATTTTGTCAACAACACGAGATGAATTATATTTGCATGGAACTCGACGAACTGGGGCCTTAAACGAATAAGCATTATCTCAATTTTTTTTTATTGGCCGAGGTGACTTACTACTTTAAATAGGTCGTCGGAAAATTATTTCGCTTTTTTTTGTGTACGAATATATGGTTACTACAAAAACAAAAGAACGCGTTTTTAAACCCCCCAAATCGTTTCGTATATAGTTTAAAATCCCACCAACAATAAACGGAAGTGAAACGTCATCCCAGGCTTTCATCATTTATTTTTATACCACCCGCATACTAGTATCAATCGTCGACACCCTTTGAATTTAGTAAAAAAAATATATATAAACAGTCCCTAAATCCACCCTCTTAACATGAATAATCCATTTGCTCGTATTTTTTAGGCTACTTTTGATTGAAACGATCATCGATTTTTGAGATGTAAAATGCAAACAAAGATGACTGACGTAAGTTAAACTTTCAAAATAAAACAATACGGGTACAGTTATAATTAAAATGAGAAGTCCTAATAATTTCCGGTTCATTGGGATCTCGGATAAGGGGGTTATCGAACCAATTTAATATTTTAGGCCTTATTTATAAAGTCAGAAGGGCGAGCTGTGATGTAAAATGACAGATTCGACATCCATTGCTTTAATAATAATCCGTGTGAAAGGTTAATAATGGGTTGAGCCATGACCTAATATAGCTCTCCGTGTTTATTGTTTCGTTCAGTTCACGTTGGACAAAGTACTGATGTCTTTATTATCAGTACAACCTTTATTATTTATTTACGCGCGATAGACAATTATAAACGTTTAGAATTTTTCTCGAGACATTTCAATGCGGTACTACTTTTCCCACGAGAATTTACATTAAATTCGTTTCTCCTCCTTTAAAATGTAGTTGAACATCTTTTGTTGTTTTTCACTATATTTTCACTTACTGCAAAAACAGAGTTGATATTGATATTGTTTTATAAATGACGCTCTTTCTATTGTATTGCGTTATATGTATTAGAAACGACACCCCACAAGTATATTTGCAGGTGATTGCAGATCTTGATCGAAAAATAAAATATATCAAAATTACCTGCCCATTTGGAATCTGTTTTTCTTCACAAAACGCCTATTAGCTAAACCAATAATAAACCCAACGAAACGTGGATCTGCCGCGTTGGTTGTAAATACATCAGCAGCAATCCCCGAACGTTACAAAAGCTAGAAACGTTCAGTTTCTCTGTATAGTATTTCTATAATTAACCCCGAAAAAAAAACGGGATTCGCAACCAAAAGGTGCTACCCCGCATTTTGAGTCATAGATTTAGTCATCGCTTTAACTAGTACGCCGCTTAACAAAAATGGTGTATAAATATTATTAGATTTTAGTCGATTTATTTGTAACAATTATAGTACACCGAGCAAAATCTTCGACGCGAGAGTTTGAAACTTAAGATCGAATGGGAATTTTTGAACTTTAACTTTCCGAAGATACCTTGGACCTGAAACATCTGAAGCAGTGCTTCAACCTGCACTAATTTTTAAATTAATTATACAATCGACAATCTCTTTGAATGTATGTATAAGTCTACAAAATTATGATTTTGCATCAGTTTTTAAATTTAACTTTGCAAAATTAAATCAGCAGATAATAGCAACAAAGGAGATGCTTAGTATAATCATGGCATGGCATAATTTTTCATGGCATTCTTTTATCCGGAGTAATTAATATCTATTAAGGATCGCGTCTAATTTTTTAAGCCGCCCACACAGTCCGACTGGAATTGCCATCATTCGACACAAAATAATCGTTTCGTCGAAGCATCTCCTTTTCGTTATTGTCCATGCCCTATCGATGCACCAACACGGCCCGAAATAAAATATGCATTTTTTTACGTCGAACAGGAAGTAGCCTCATCTAAAATTATAAACAGTGTTTTATATCTTTTCGTAGCTAACTTATGCGGTTTAGTTGTTCAAAAATTTACTTTTAGCGTTTACTTTAGATGAGAGCGATAATAATTGCTGGAGGGTATTTACCTTTGACCTTTTCCTAATTACCGCCGTTTCACTTGTTTAAGTACATATTAAGATGCTCGTTATTAATTCTGTAATTTGGCAGTTTTTAAATTACTTTTTTTAGACTAAATACGGCAATATTGGTAAATGCGTTAACGTTGCCGATCGAAACGTTTGTTCAAAGAAAAAAGGATAATCTATGGGAAACAATTAAATGTAACCACGCTTCCCGTAGGATTTGTTTTCATGTTTACATGAAGATATGTGCTTGATAGAGGGTCAAAATTGTTCTCTAAAACATCTCCTTTACTACCAAAATTGGGACCAATTTAACACGGTGCGGTGTCGTTTCTTTAATCGATTGGGTTCGAAATTTATAGATAATATACAGGACGATTAAAATTAAGGGAAGCCTTTCGTATAATTTTTTTTTTCTAAAACGTATTTTTTCTGAATTACGTACCTATTTTCACAAGGAGATGAAGATTGCAACAGCTGTTGGTTTTTTAAAGATCTTTTAGGGGGGTTAAAATTTTGCAATTTAGAAAATCCCCTTTGATAGTTTGCTTTATTTAGAACCTTTTTTGGCTCTTTTATTTTTCCTTCAAAAGTTACAGTTTTTGAACAAAAAAATTAAATAAGTGATGGTACACTACAGTGTGAACTCGGAACATATTATCAATATTCGCTGATATTTTATTGGTTAAATAGCGCTGTCCCTTGTCAGAACTTGTCAACAACTGTTATAACTTTATTTAACATGTTATTCATTAATTCAAGAGCTTCCCCTTTTGATAACTACAAAAGGAGACGTTTTACTTACTTAGACATAATTTTTGATCCTAAATAATGTTTAAATTCGACATTTTTCAAAATTTGTACTTTTTTAATCCTTGAATATAGCGGATAATTAACCAATTAACTAACCCTATTGTAAGAGAGTAAGAATTTTGACAAATGTTTAAACCTTGTTCAGGATCAAAAATTATATACCTATACTAATTTCGAGACCGATAGGCTAAAGAGAATCATGGTACACCCGCTAATTTTCTTATTTATTAGGATTACAATTTTCAAACTTGCTACATATCTAATTTACTTATCAAACGTCACTTTTTGACATAAAAATTGTGTTTTTTCCATTTCCAGTTTTACCGGAACTGACATCAATTTTCTATTTTCAAATAGAACACTCTAGATATTATTACACTTTTGGAATCTGCATAATTTTCTGAATATAATGGTACCACATAACTGGCATTTTAATTGTCAAAACAATTTTCTAGGTACCTTACCTAGTTAATTTTTTTCAAATTTTTTCCTGTAAATTCAAAATGAGTTAGTGGATAGATTCGTCATTGCACCTACTTCATATCGGTGCCATAGGTATGGTATGGTACTATTTAAAAAATTACGTTTTGATACAAAAACCATTGTTACTAACTTTATCACATGATAAGTGAAACAATTACATGTTTTTGGCGTGATTTTATTTTTCGTTGTGTTGACAAGGTCGATTAACATTAATCCGGGGGAGAGGAGGTTATGAAACTCTAGTTTGAAAAATAAAATGAGCGCCAAATTTTTTTTGGCAGTGGAAATGTCACTTATTTGGAGTCACTATATTCAGAAAATTATGCAGATTTAAAAAAATGTAATAATATACAGGGTGTTCCAATTGAAAATCGACAATTGATGTCAGTTCCGGCGAAACCGGAAATGAAAAACACAATTTTTATGTCAAAAAGTAACGTTTGTTAAGTAAATTAAATATGTAACAAGTTTAAAAAAAAACATGTAGATATTAAAGTTAGCGCATGATCTTTGATTTCTAGTCTAATCTTTAATGATGATATTGTTTTACAATTTAATGTACAGGTTATTCGTGCTAAGTATGAAATGACGTCATACATATTTTATTAAATATTATTGATTTCTTGATGTTCGTTTTATTTAAATTACTTATACCTATGTATATTTTTATTTACTTCTTCAAATTAATAAAATTATGTATTATTACAAAAATATTTAATAAAATGTTACCTACCTCATTATTCCTACCTATTGCGAATAAGTTATACGTCAAAAGTGCGGTCTGCATGTGCAGATCTATTTATTGCAAGTTACGTATATCAAATACTTAAAAGTTTACTTAGGTAACTTAATTAAATTATTTTTTATAGTTATCGTTTCTAAAATTCCAACGGTAAAGCGTTTAATAACAACACCCTGTCAATCGAAATACAGGTGTTTGAAATAAAATTATCAATTCTTATTCCTAAAATTTTTTACCGCTATTTTTCGTTTTCAAATAATGTTCAACAAAATTGTTTCTCAAAATTATGGAAAAATCTTAATTTTATTTCGATTAATAAGCGAGTGATATCTCAAACGTTATTTTCGTTTTACATAAGGTATGCGCCCCGCAATCGTGAATTCTACAGTTATTTGTTATATTTTCGGAATCTCTTTCTATTTAAAACGGAATTCTTAATACGGTTTTTTGTCTATTATAAGACGCGTCGAATGGCTTTAATTGTTTTGTCGCGTCTTATCTTAAATGATATCGTGATATGTTACAAATTTTGTATTCGTGTTGTTCTTTTTGATGCCAAAACTCAAAATTCGTTTATTGACGCGATATATTTAAACATTTCATTTATTAATGCAATTTCATCACTGGCATTATTAAAAGTGTCTATTAAATCACACATGGTACATTTCCTTCATAAAATTATTTTCACCCTCTTAACACATTAAAAGGTACACGACGTCTAAGTTCTTGTTTTTTTTTTGGGAGCCTTTCAAAACTAATGATAGAAATATTTTTATCGGTTTTAGTACTTAATTGTTTTACAAAATTGTCACTATGACTTGATGAAAACTCGCATTACTTGTAGAAAAATAAAAAAGTGAAAGAAACGCTTTATAGTGGTATTTGCTGAACATTTATACATAGTGTTTTTTTATTTTTTTTGTCAATACACTTAGGTAGTTAAAACTAGTTTGTCGAAATGTCGGTTGTTTTTCAAAGTGAAAATGCCATAAGTAGATAGCTAAATTTTTAAATGTACAGATGACAAAAACACGTTGGTTCACAAATCACTTTAAGTTAGGCAGCTAGTAAATAACCTCTTCCCAACGTGATTTTTTGTACTCCTACTATTTTTCCATTCTTTTTAATTCGGTAAATTGAGGAAATCGACAGTGACCACTCCAGCTAATGGCAGGTATTCTACTGGTTTCGTCATATTTATTAACAAAATACAATTCAGCTTTGTCCGTTGTAATTATATTAATCCCATTTAAACAGTTAAAATCGAATATATTACCTACAAAAATTAAGCCACGTCAAAAATGTTAACTAAAGTAATTTTATCATTTACTCCCTTAAACCGATTATTTTTAAATTGTTTGCTCTATAGATTTCAATTGTTTGTGTATTTGTTTAATCTCCCAGATGTGTAACAGTTTGTACATATCCATTCATAAAATTAAAAAAATTACATGCTTTACGGTTATTTCGATAGCGGAAACGGTAAATTCATTCGCAATTCTCCATTCGAGTTCATAGTACCTGCATGCAGATATATTTTTAGACCGAAACCAAAGGAGAAAATAAATGATTTAAGGTCCTCTAAACAAGAGACTTCTTAAAACGAAGAGGCTAAACAATTATCTACTTACTGTTTTTGCTCGAAGTACTCCCATCAAGTACCATCGCTAAAGACATTACATATTAAAAAATTTAATTTTCCGCGCAATCGAAAAACGTTCAAATTTAAATAGGTGTCATCGGGAAGTTCGTTTTTTTAAAGATCTGTTTTTGAAATGGCCCATTCAGTTGTTTTTTTTTAAATAAGGACAAACGCGACGATGCGACAGAAAAGTCCGACTTATTAAATAACTTGTCTGGCACATGGTTCGGTAGTTTGTTTTACAAAAAATGTGAAAAAGGCCAGTGACGCTATTCTTACGAGAGAAGCCTCGTTCTGCGGCGAAGAGCTTTAAATATAATACGATCGGCGCATTCTACACAGAGCTCGTCAATTTTTTAGGTTAGATAATTACGGCGATTTATCTATAGGTATAGTAAAATTATTTGAATCGCGTCGCTAAAAATAAAACAACGTTGTACGAAAGAAAGTACCTACGTTTAACAAGGTAACATCGCGACAACCTGTTTATAACACGTTAATTTATTACGACCTGAAGACTGAAACGCCGAAAAATTGCCTCGCTTTCTCAGACCGTTGGTAAAACAATTTATTATTTAATTTTTTGGGTCGCATCTGAATTACAGTTCGCTTTTCTCGACACAAAGCTTCCTGCCGTTCCGTTTTTTTTTCTTGACGATTTGTTTAATGTTTTAAAACCGATTTAAGTAAACAGTCTCTTTTCAAAATAAAGACGATGCGTTAAAATGGTCCATTTGTTATTTCGGAATTATTTAAATTTTGGAGATGTTTCTGATCGAAAACGTGGCCACGCGACGAGTCACGTCGCATCATTGAGTCATTATGGTTTCGAGACGTGTTTCGTCTCATCTCCATGCTAGATAGAGATTATCTTTGGGCCAATACATTTTTGAAAAATTTTTCATTCGAACAAAATTTCCGGAGGACTTTTTATCGAAAAGATAAACCTGAAATTTGACACTTTTAGCCGACGCCGACGTCAGCGTAAGGGTTGTATTTTGAAAACCGTATGCTTGCTGTGACCGATTACATTATAAAGAAAAGTCATACGACATCGTAACAAGAAATTACATCATTACACATTATTATGTTATGCGCGCCTATACATACATCTTGTATATGGAGTAGACTATAGATATTTTCTTGAAATTGCTGATTTGTGTAGTTTGCGATAACCTTATCAGAAGTTCGTGCATTAACCGACTTTTTCTTTTATTCTAATTACCGAGAATTCATCTTGTAATCGACAACAAATGCAGTAAATGTTAATTACATATCATTATACAAACCGAACCGATTCCGTTTTAATGAATATGTCCTCGAAATGTCTAACTTCGTTATTCGTTCTGTTCACCTAGCCATTTATCGTGCGTTAAAATAAAGTAAAACTTTACGACTCGATCCAAATAATTAACTATTTTTAATCTAAGCAATCTTCTCAGAATGAACCGCGTGCATCTCCGATTTTTCCGTCAAAATTTCGGTACTTTCGTTTGTCTAATCTTATTCGCAGATGTTTTTGTTTACTCTTAGTCACTTCTGTGTACATACTTGAGTTTTTAGTCATTTCCGAAACCTTGGCCGGCGATGGAATAAACTAAATTTTGACGTAGAAAAAAAATTACCCACACTACTGCTAACAGTCGCTCAGATCGGAAATGCAATTAAAAACCGGCTTCGAAAGTATAATTAACGTAATCACCTTTGTGGTTTAAAAGAGACAAACCATTCTAACTCGTTAGCGCGAATTTCTTTTAATGTCGAACCAATTACGTCTTACTAAATACAGTCAATTTTCCTTTTACAGTACACGAAGTCGCCTTTGTATTCCGATTCATCGCTTTAACTTATTTATTTTGTTACAAGTCTTATTCGTAATTAAGATCATAGGACGTTAACTGGAAGTTGTGGTCCAATTATGTACCTACTACACGAAATCCACTCTACCATGTATTTTACAAAGTAGGTACACGTACAAGAACTTTTCAATACTCCCTCGTATAAGGTACCTAATTAATATTCATTGCGAACTCGTTTCCTTCATTCGCGACATTTACGTTAAATGTCATCTCGAAAACTGAAACGTTCATTTGTTCCCGTTTAAAACAAAAACTTAAGGGCGATCAAAATCAAAATTTGTTGACTCGGCATTTGAGATTCACGATAATAATAATCATGATTGATTAATGGTTTAAATATATCATCACGAGATTCCCAAAACGTAGATACGCAACTGTTTATCTTATTAACGAAAACCTGAAATGAATCAATGAATCTATATTTCGCAAAATATAGCGATCATCTATTTGTTGGTATTTACTAAAGACTTATAGAAAATTAAAAACAGTATTATAGAAGTATCTTGAGAATTCTTAAATGAATGTTTAATATCAGTATGCATGTAAAAACGCAAGGAAAATTGAGGTCGAGGGGCGGGATATTGTAAGTGATAATTATAATGAAACAGATACTCATATATTTGTCAATAATACCTAGTATGCCCAAAATGTTATCTACTCACCGCCACTCTCCGTAAATTTATCATTTTCATATTGCTATTCAACCGCCATCGACATTGTAAATTTCCAAATATTAATTAATAATAAAACAGACTGTTAACTGTTAGAAAAATTTATAATTCTCAAAATTTCAGTAATAGATAGTAAAGGAAGTTCGCCGATATTTCATTTTGTCCATATATGAATTCAAGGGTGAATTACGAATAAAGAGATAGAAATTCGGTTAAATAAATAGGGAAGGGTGTTTAAATTTTATAAGTTATTCCATGTGTGCTTTTTCAAAAATCTACATAGTTTGCTGAATACAAGCGAAAAATTATAATTTAATAAATCGTTAATTAAAAGTACCCCAACGTTCTTATTGTTATTTCAAAAAATAATTACATCTTGTTAAAAGCTTTTTAATCGATCAACTTCGGGTATTACAAATGTGAGAGATTTTTTGAAGTTTGAAAAAGCGAAAAGTAAATATCGGCAGATTTATATAACATGAATGCAGGCTTTAAATTTGGGCCGAACTTAGAAAACAAAAAACAGCAAAGGTTCCATTGTATCCGAAATAAACTCCATAGTTCTGAACAATAATACCTATGTAGGTGATTATTTCTGTACGTTAGACAGGTCCGAACCTGTCACCAGTTTTTCTTAAGAATGTGGATAACGTAGGGGTGCTTGGCAACAAGTTCCGTTCTTTTGTTGAAATAGTTCTCGACGGGCCGGAAACCTTTAAACTTGAAATATTTCTTCTGTTTTCTTATAACTCGCACCATCTCCATTTCACCATCAAATAACGATAAAATTATTCTTCTACATTTATTACATACAAAAGGATTTACTATTACATTACCTTAATAGTATTTTTTAATTTTTGCAAGGATTCCAGCACATTCAATATATAAAAAAATTGAAACATATTACTTAAAACTCGCAAAACTGAAGCTAAATTTTTTCATAAACATAAAAGTAGTTCGTAGAACAATTAGTTGTCAATTGTACTTGATAGATTTTAAATGAGTTTTGTTAATAAATTTGATCCTCAAAGTGTTTTTGAGTAACAGCAACAGAAATTGATCGTGAAATTTGAAAAATACTATTAGGTAGGATAAATATTTATTTTAATACTTGCTAGGCTTTACTTGACGGTCTCGAGAAACGTGATTTTCGTGTGATTACAATTGTAAAAAATATTAAGTGATTTGTAGGTTATTACAATCGCTATTATGTATTTTTTTATATATATATAATAGGTATATGTAGCAAAATTTTGGTTATTTTTTTTAATTCAACACGTCAAATGTTGTAATGTAAAATATACAATTTTCAGTCAATATGATACAAAATAATTAACCCATTAAATGCGTAGTAGTCGTTTTAGTTTACTTTTCCCATATTGGTCAATATATATTTTTTATAATAGTATTCTATCAAAATACCAAGTGTATCAAAAATATGTACTTTTTTAAATCAAAGCTTTCGATTTTTTATTTTTCAAAAAAAATTTTGGCTGTTTAAAATAATAAAAGTTATAATAATATAACCTAATAGCACATCAAATTAAAACTTATAAAAAACTGAAGAAAATGACTCAAAATGCAGCTGTGTAAGTCAAATAGTTTTTGCGATAGAGCCGTTCAAAGGTTCAAAACCGCGATACATTTTGCGTGATTTTCATAAATTTGAAAATTAATAATTCAAAAACTATTAAGATTAAAAATTAAATATTTGGTGTTTTCTGTTATTTTTATGGGTAGAATAACTATGCAAAAAATTATTAATTTCCGTTTGGTTTATCGGTTGATTTCGCCTGGAATTGCCTATATTTGGTTATTACAATCGAGTACCACTACTGTTAGATCAGTTTTACAAAAAAATTTGCAGTTCTCCACGAGAACGTACTTTAGGACAGAGTTTAGAACTTTATTTTCTGACTTTAATATTCAGGGCTTGATCTGATATTTATCTGGAGCGAGTATTATTGCTAAACGAAATTCTTTCGATACCTGTCGATGTGTAGAATATTAATTAAAGCTATTACAAAAGTTAATTTAATGGTGAAAATAGTACGCATTATATATACAAATAATAGTTTTAGATGTTAGCAGTTTAACAAACAACAATCTACTTATTTCATTGTAACTTACGCCTTAATAAAAGATAAACATCTCGTTTTAGAAAGCGTTATCCCACATCCTGCTTACTGAATTTATTTACTATAGGCAGACAATTTACGTAGTCTGAACCTCCAATCCCAACAAATTTTAGTTCGACTAAATCGGAAACGCTATTTACTTCGAGATAACGATACATTTAGACGTTATCTAGAGGTGTTGTTTTAAAAATTTAAATGTTACAAGTAAATTCGACATTACACCTACTTTTGATATGTATATGATCACTATATTGATGCAAAAATTGATAAATCTGTTGGACGAATGATACATGGTTCTACATGTTCAACATATTCTAGATATCTAATTGAATCGACGTGGTCAAATCGACGGATCATAGTATACAGTGTGTTCCTGGATTTAGTTTGCGATAAGTGTAAATGTCAAATCATTTTAGAGTTTTGAAATGTAACTCGGAGATCTAGCCCTGCTTGGACCAAGACTAGGATGTACCGTGAAAACAGCTGAAACAACTCTATAGAGCGTGTTTTATTAAATAATATTCAAAAAGTAACATACGATAAAATTTTATTAAAAGAAGTAAGAACTATACACTATACAATGTTGCGGAAAAATCTGTTATCTGAATAAAGTTATCTGGCGTTGGTGAAATTGGTCATTGAAACGTTATTATTTTTGACGCTAGATGCGAAATGCATCTTTTGCATTTGAGCATGAAAGTTTTTTGGGGGATTTTCGAAAAATGATTTTTTACATCTCCTCTAGAGCAAAATTAATTTTCATTCAACGCATAAAATATGATTATGTTTTTGATGAGTCGGCTACTTGACAACGCTGCAGGACTTCTTTAGAAAATAATGGTACAGGGTGCAACAAAAATAACTTTAATATCAATTATAACGTCTTAATTAGAACGAATACAAGAACATGTTAAATACAAAAGTTTTTTGGTTTATTTCGATGCGCATGATAATGTATTTGGTTTGATTGTATACTGTTTTGTTTCGTTGCTATAGTAACCAACTTTTTTTTGTTTTTTTTTGTTTTAAACGGCACCCATATGTTTTCTTTGCGTCTCTGAAACGGGCCTTTTTTTCTGTAAAATTTTTAAACAAAAATAGCAAACCTCTAGTTAGTCTCGACCCCCCCATTTAAGGTTAATTATTCTGTGTCCCCAGAAAAGCGTTAAATAGGGGTTCTACTGTAACTAGATAGTACTCTCCTAGTAAATATTTTGATGATTTTAACACTTTCAGTTACTGCGCCCAAATCAGAAAACTATTTCGTGGGGCTAAAATTTTTTGTTTGATTTTGATGCTTTGGTGCTTTCTTTTTTTTCATCTTCATAATGGTTTTGAAGGTATTTTGATTGTTTTTTCTATTTTTTACCACAATATTGCAAAAAATTAAAATATCCATGGAAGTTGAATTTCAGAATTTCAAACAATATCATAGGATCTAAGTTACAAAACGCCCTATAATATATGATAGATCGTCAATACATTTATTTACTGTTAATCATATTGGTTGACGCGGCACCATAGTAGATGTGACTGTCAACTATTATTGTTGACACAGCACTCAACGTGTTTATACCTACCTTGTCAATAGTTTCGACTAAACTGGGATTAGCAATTTCGAGGCGCCTTTATTGTTTTGTTAAATGGAATAGGTAAATTGTATGAGTAAACCTTGTCGTTAATAATGTTCTACTAGTACTTACTTAATTATGATATTTTCAATTCTTTTTGGGGTAAAATTTTAATATTATAATATATTTATATATTTAAAAATATTACATACCTAATTGACTATTTAAAAAATATATATTTTTGAACTGGTTATGAATTAATCATTTATTAAGTTAAATTAATGTAATAACGTTCTAATTATACATTTGGGGTATTGAAGCAGATAAAGGAGTCCGCTATGCGTTGGTGCGGGGTCGGAGGTCGTTCTTCTCGCCGGAAATTACTCACAAACGATAAGAAGCATTTATACATTTTATTGAGGAATCTGTCTCGCAACAATCAATTGTATAATTAAACTACAACTGATCACATGACACTAAACTTATTGTGCATTTACTTTTTTTTATCATAATTATCTACTAACAAAAGCCGTTTAGAAATTTTTAATTAACTTTTAAATGGGTTTTGCTTAAGATTGTTGAACTTCGGAGATTAAGTATTTCAACTTCGACTATTAATCGAAATGGAATTTATATAGTTTTCTAAAATAAACAACTCGTTCACTTTCTACATACCTATAAATCAAATATAAATCGATAACTTTTACCGATAAAATATTTTTAGCAACTTATAGATCGGCTTATGTCAATTTCTATGAGGTGAAATAAAGAGGAGACGCGCATCTACCAAAACCTCGTCATTAATTAATCTTCCTTTCTAGTTTCAATCATTCGCATTAACCTTACACGGTCACGTTCACATTTATGTTTAAAATAACTCTTAATTTCTAGAAAGTAATAGGGAAAGTTCACGCCCGCACCTTCGATTCACCCTATCTGTTGATTTTCTACTACCCTCATTAGCACTAGGTGAATTCAAATTTCCCAAATGCATACTTAGCTAATTCATTAATTAACTCCTTTTAACGGGACTATGGGAATTTTCAAAACTGATGTAATCTCGCAATTTAGAATTTTAGAGTACTTAAACTGATAAATTTTAATTCACTCCTAGACCGAAACTCCCACACATTGTCGGACGTAAATTTTTATATATTTGAATGCTTCAGAGTTAACTTCGACATCCCACGTGTATTTTTAAGTACCTACATCTAATTTTCAATATCGATAATTTGAGTAATTCGACTGATGTCAACAAAAAGCACAATAATTGGGACCAATCCGAAAAATAAACAGTTTAACGCCGCGCAACCGATTTAAGTAAACGAAAAAATCGAAAAAACTTCATTTGCAAAAAGGACAACAAAATGCAGAAATGTGTCTCGGTCAGCGTGCATCTATTTTTCTACATATTTTAAGAAAGCCGCGTTCAAAAATAACTTTCACTTCATGCGTGCGGGGTTAAAACACATGCACAGAATCCTACTGCAATTTGTATTAAGTCCTACCTTCGCGGATAATAACCAAGGAAATAATCGTAGGTGTGTTGCATGTTAATTTCGTTGCCGTGATGGTGTAAATCGAATGTTAATTTTTTTTACCTAAAAAATTGACGGTCGCGCAACACGTTTTTTATTTAAAATTGAAAGGCCAAAATATAAAAGAAACCCAGACAGAAACGTAATGTGCATAAACAACAAATGTTTTCAATCTATTTTTTCTTTTACTGTTTTACGAGAAGAATTTGTTTCTATTTTGACGCGTTGTTTTGTTAGTCATTTAAATTATATTTTTCTAGTTGAGTGCGTGAAATTCCACGCAAATTCCACGTTTTGCATTTAAAGTGCTTAGAATAACTTATCGGTTACTTCATTTTGTTTAAAATAATGCTTGTAATAGCCCTTTAGACCTATTTAAAAACGTCCCCGGTCTATTACGACATTGTTGACACAAATTAATAGGTCATTCCATGACAAATCAACACACTGATCAACCTCACCATCTCATATTTAGATCAAATTGGGCAGAGAGACAAAATATATAAACCCATTTACTCTCTTATAATTATTAAGATAGAGAGGTGGGAGTGGTGCCGTTTTGTAGCATTTTTTCTAACCTTTCTTATGATATGCAACACACTGGGGGTTGTGGAGAAGATTCTTTTGCAAATTTGAATGTAAAAACTTTAATTTTGAATTAAAAGCGTATCTACAAAGCTTTGATAAAAAATTTTAGAAAATCGTTCTTCGTCATTAAAATAATGTAAAACAAAATTCCCTTCTCAACAAAATTTAGGCCTATAAAGGTGTCCGGGAAATAAATAAATTCCAATGAAAAATAAAAATGTTACTTAAAAAAAAATTGATTTTTATTCTTCAACGTTTGGGGGCGAATATCTCGACAGGGAAGCGCCGCGAGAAAAAAATTCCTGGACACCCTTATAGACCTAAATTTTGCCGAGAGAGGCGATTTTGTTTTACGTTATTTTAACGACGAACCCATTCTCGTCTCACTTTTTCAACTTTGTAAATCATTTACCATTTAATATGAACTATTTTCTAGAATTTTTTGAAAAGATTTGAATACGCGATTTTTTCATAAATTCAAAATCAAAGTTTTCACATTCGAATTTGCAAAAAATCTTTCCCGCAACCCCCACGTCGTAAGAAAGGCCAAAAAAAATGCTACAAAATGGCGCTTAGACCACCTTTATCGTGATGCGATTTTTAGGTTTTTTTTTAGAAAGTTTACCTAGTCGGATTTTCAAAACAGGTTGATATATTTGAATGAAATTTTACATTTTTCTTAGTCTATGTGGAGGTTAATTTTTGTAATTAGCCTAATTAGGGATTGTTTTTGTAACTTACGGCCTCATTTTTACAACTTCATTCAAGATTATTTTCACATTTATTCTCTGAATAATTTTAATTCGTTTTAATTACGACAATGAGTAGGTATGACCAAACAATTAATCAGTTTTTCCACTAAAAATCTTTGTAATTTCTGATAAAGAATTTATCAGCTTCCTTTTGCCGTAGGTATAGGTATGTATGTATTTCTGGATGCGAGTCGTTTCCCTCGATTAATTTTTTTTCGATTCTGTCTTAGGTGAAATTCTTTTGATGTAGGTATGTAATTGGGTACTTAAAGAAAACCTCCTTCCTTATTTAGTAATGATTTTAATGAAACAAGATTACTTTTTAAAAGCAGTCTCGCTTGTGTAGGCACTCTTGATTTTTCCTTCATTGGAAGTAACACTAATTTGTTGTTTATATGCGAAATAACACGAAAAACGACAAAGGAAACGGATTAATTGCACGATAGACTTTAAGAAACAAAAACTAATAGTCATGTGTGTTATTCGTGTCTCCTTTTGTTTCAATTTTTTTGTATTTAAATTGCTAGTAATTATCGACGGACGCATTACTTATTAAATAATTACTTGTATATAACTCCTTCATTATGAAATATTTTTACGTCCTTTAAAAAACGAGCACATCCTGTTTCTAACATAATAATAACATGCAAATCGATTTAGTTATTGTCATCTAATTTCCACGGCGTTTTTCCCCGAAATGCGTGAAAAAAAAACTGACCTGTGTGCTGTTGAAGGTGCAATTAATGATTTTCCAAATTTTAGCGGCGTCCGTGCACTTGCACCCCGGAATGTGGCAGGCGTCGGTCGTAGACCCCAAAGCGCCGTTTTCCACATAAGCTGGTACCGATTTCGCCACAAAAACACCCACAAGCACCCAAAAAAATAGCGAAAAACACCGCTGTGCACCCATCGCGCGAAAACATGCTTACACCGTTATCACTATTTATCCACAAATTGCGAACTTGTCGGTACTTGTTCTTTTACCGTCAACATGCCGAGGATGCAGCAGATGATTTCCGTTTATGACGAACGCGAAAGGTTGTGGAAGACTGCTCCGATCTCGCTTTTGACTCAGTCAGTGACGGCCGGTTAGTTTGATGTCCCCGAACGCTCGGCGAGACGTAGGAGGAATTCAACTGCCTCCGAATGACTATCTCGTTCCCTTTTTAGAAGCCGCACGTTATCGGAGTTTACGACTATGGGCCAGTTTACGCTCATTCCCTTTACTTCTTTTGTATCTACACCCTCGACCTTTTTTATTTTTCAAGGCCAATCGGTACATCTACCTGAAATCGACTTTATGAAATTTTTAAATAGGTAATAGATAATTCCTTAAAATATTTGTAATGCTAAAATTTAGATTTTTAGTTTTGGGGGTAGGTAATTGAATTTTGATCGAACTGTTTCTTGAATAACAAGAAAAATACATGTGTGATAACGATCTTCTATTTCTAATTAGGTCTTATAGTCCAGGTTCTTGGTGTAAATTTCTCATGGCCGACTTCTGCACTTTGTGATGCAAGCATGAAATTTTCATGGTATAAACCATTATACATACATACCATACTGACCACAATAGCCGTCAAAACCATTTCGGAGCCACCCCCCAATTCAAAATAATCCCCTTTTAATAATTGAGGCGAAGAAATCTTCCGGTGACGTATAGAACACGTTAAAATAAAACTTTAAGTTTTATAAAAAAAATTCATACGACGCTCCTCTGCCGAGATATTAACGCCCGAAATTGAAAGGGAAAAATCAATTTGCTGAAATAACACTTAAATATTTTTTATTAAAATTTAATCGTATTTAGTTTACATTACCAATAAATGAAGTATTTCAAAACAATTACATAGATTTTTTTGATTTTTTTTTTATTTAAAACAATTTTAACTTCAATGCCGGATTGTCCCAACGTTTTAGAATAAATATGGTACTCTTGCCCACTTTCCATAAAATAAGCCATTTTCGAGAAAATCGCACTTAAAGAGTAACAGGTGCAACGTTAGTTTAGGACTCTAGGTTCTAATATTCTAAGTTCACAAACCTTGAAAATTTTAGGGGTATAATTTATATCCCATACCAACCACAATAAACGTCAGTGTCCATTTGAAATCACCCCCTAATTCAAAATAAGCCACTTTTTAGTGCAAGGCGTGCGTAGCAATATAATTACCAGTAATACACCTGTTACTCTTTAAGCACGATTTTTTCGAATATAGCTCATTTTATGGAAAGTGGACAAGAAAGAGTATCTTTTTTATCCTAAAATGTTTGGAAAATCTGACAATGAAGTTAAATTTTTTTTTAACTAATTGATTTCTCCTCTTCAACTTTGGAGGTGAATATCTCGGCAGGGAGACGTCGTAGGAAAAAAAATGTATAGAAACTTAAAGTGTTATTTTAACGTGTTCTACACGTCCCCGTAAGATTTTTCGTCATTTCTTAGACACCTTGTTTTATAACGCTTCCCGAGTATTAAAAGGGATTATTTTGAATTAGAGGGTGACTCCGAAACGGTGCTGACGGTTATTATGGTTACTATGGCGTATGGAATACACCCCAAACTTTCATGCTCGTATCACAAAGTGCACAGAAATTGTGTTTTTCCCACTTTCGGTTTCGCCGGAACTGGAATCAATTTTCGATTTTTAAATGGAACACCCTGTACATTATTACATTTTTGGAATGAGCATAATTTTGTGAATATAATGACACCATGATTCTGTTACACATGGTATTAGGTGATAAAATAATAAAAAATCTTAAATAATTGGATGAGTCGACAATAATTTCGTAATGTTGGATTAATAACACCAATGAAATGATACACATTTTATTTGTATTATAGTAGTACCTATGTATATCATAAAGTTCATAAAATATAAAAATTATACCTACATTTTGTTATTCTATAATTAATATATTCAAAGCTCCTGCATAGTTTGGGCTATTGCGGTTCGAATTGGTTGATATTTCCTAAATACACGAAAATTTTGTAAATTTTTAAAATCGTGCTTTAAGTGTCGGTTTTTCAATCACCAAAGAAACAATTTTTTCAGTTATCTTTTCTATAGCGATTGACCAACGGTTAGCGCCCTATACTAGCCCTAAATTTTTGACAATACAATTCTACAAATAAGTTACCTATTTTAAAGTGGTACTCACTTCAAACTAAAAAGTAGGTAATCAATTACACACCACACTATTTAAAGGAATTGACTTTTCATGACCAAAACTGGTGTAGATAGATATATTACATTTATCGAGTTATAATCGTCTAAAATCCATATTGTATTATGTGATATGATTGTATTCACCTCTAGAGCAATGGATGTTTAAAATAAATCTTTGAATTGATCGACCAGCTTCGTGAGACTCAAATAGGTGGGGTAGGTATCGATTGAAAGGGTAAATGAAATTGCTTATAATAAATGATTACTATTTTGTTAAATTTACAATAACCATTGGTCCTGTTCAAACTTGCAAAAATATTTTCTTTACATACAGTGTCCATTCAAACGAGCGCCTTTTCCTTCGAGATTTCGTCAGTTGTGTGGCAGGTTCGAGTGGAGGCCGGTTTGCGCAATGGCTCCAACCTGGCAGTCGTGTGGATCCGTCCAGATGCCAAGTACTTTATTCTCGTGAAGATCTACGTTGTGGTTGGCCAGCCATTGTTACCATACTTACGCGAGACCAATACTCGGATCTCGTCCATGTTACTAACATGAAGGTTTGTGGTCAAAATCGATGGAAAATCGTTGTAGGTATCCTTCATTTTCAAGGTGGAAGTAAAAGCAATTCCGATTGATAAAAAGGAACTGGGAGATCATGATTCGGGAAGAAAGATGCGAAGAGTTAGCTTGCCTGATCCGCTAACGTTTGGTGGATTGCCTCCACCGCCTCTGCATCATCCGTATGAACAGACAGTACGAGACAAGATGTGTTTCCATTCTATTACCGTTATGAAGGTAGTCCATATGAATATAATAAAGTTCAAATAATTTTGTATGGCATTGTAGGCGTATCAAAATTATTCTTTTGAAGAATTACGGTATACGTCTCCTCCTGTTAAGCGTTCTAGCGAGAATATGTTAGTTCGTCCAAATGGAGATGGAACCTATAGTGCTACCTGGACTCCAGCGTCTATCGGATGCTATTCAATCGTTGTCAATATAGACGGCTATGATATGGAAGAAGTATTTAACATTCATAATGTTTAGATGTTTAATTTTGCTACCCTACAATTTGTAGGTATTTAAGGTAGAAGTTAAAGAGCCACCTCAAGGGATGACCCCTCCATCACAAAATTTATCGAAGAAACCGACGCATCGACCAAGCAAATTAAGAAAATTTATCGCCAAAAATTCCGCCGGTTTACGAATACGAACGCATCCATCCCTTCAAAGCGAACAAATTGGAATTGTGCACGTGAATGGAACGATAGCTTTCATCGATGAGGTGATTTACATTTAATCTAAAAAAAAGAATCACAATAATTTATGATTTGTTAGATCCATAATGACGATGGCGTTTGGCTTAGACTGTCTCCCGAAACTATTAAACAATACTGCAATATTTCCGTAATTGAAGCGTGGTGCTTGCAATACAACCAGCACTTGGGAAAAACGCTACTATTACCTGTAGAAGAACCAAAATCCATTTTAGACCAAGTCATTACAGAAACCATTATGAGAAAATTGCCGGAAATACACGACAGACGAAAAGCATCGACTGGTTTTACCGGAGCTTATCAAGTTATTAAATGTGGTGCATCTGGTCACAATGTCCGATCTAGACCAAGCTTAAAAGCTCCGCCCGTAGGAATGCTAGTTTTGGGTAATCGTATCGGAGTTACCGAATACGTAGTCAATTGTGATGGATGTTGGGTGCAACTTGATCAAGCCACCAAGGAAAAATATTGCTTTAATGTGGAAGGCGAGGCTTGGTCTTTAGCTATGGGTCACAATAATGTTTTGTATATAGGAACGTTAAATGACGTAGATAAAGGTAGGTAATCCATCGATTACTTCTTATTATTAGTTATACTATTATTGTTTGTGCTTAGATATTAGCCCACAGATTATTATAGACAAGGATTCGCCTAAAATAAACTGTAACAAACGTGGTTTTGATTTTACACATAATTCCGTTCCTACGCCTCCTGAATCACAATTTTCCTTTGGAGGTCGCCAACTATGTCACGCAGCTCCAATTGTTAAAACAGAAGGATATACAACTAATCCATTTGTATTTGGAGATTGTGGTCGTTCAGATTCTCCTAAAGTTCCTAGGAGGGAAAAAATTAGGGATAACATTAAACCTAGTAGTGTGCCGAAATGGGTTAAAACAGAAGAAATTAGTAAAAGGTGAGGTATAAACCGTTTAGTTTTATTTTATTGAAGTTATTCTTCGTATTTTGCAGTAACGATTCGTCTTCCGAATTCTCAGGAGTATCTGTAAAAGATCTGGTTAAAGCCATTGGTGAGTCTAGAGCCAATGGAAATGGCATTACTCCCCCAGAAACGCCAAAAAGGGGTGGTCATATTTCGCCAAGAATACCCAGTCGAAGTTCTAGTCCTGTTGCCATTCCTTGTAAGTAGTAGTTGTAAAATTCTATTATTAATCAGTTTTATATTTCTTTCTTACAGCCAGTAGAAACATAGTGCATGATAGTACAAGTAGCAGTCCTCAGGGTTATGGGTCTCCTAAGAGCATCGGAATTTCTCCTTTAGGTATTTTAGAGATCAAGATACATAAATACATTCTAACTCTTGCTTTAGTATCAGGTTTAGGTCACGATGTTACCAGAAGAGGTTCAAATCAATCTGATACCAGTGCCTTCATAAGCAGCCTTACTAGAGATTTATCTCAATCACCTAGTCAAGCAACACAACCACGAGATCTATCTCCAAGTCCCAGTGGAAGTTCGTTACAAACTCGATCGGACAATAGTTTACCATACACTCCATACAAAAGACAACAACCTACCGTAAGTTACCTATAGCATCTCGGATTTATTTTCAAATTGTCCTTATATTGTCCCTATACAGGACTCGGAGCAAAGCCCACGAAAATTAACACAAACTGGTACACAAACTTCGCCAGAGAACAGCAGTAATGTTCCTTTAAAAGGGCATTTTTCTATTGGTGCTGCAAATAAAGATGATCGTGTTTCTCCTAAAATGTCGCGTAAAGATCGTACATCAGGAAAGGTTCGTCCTAAAAGAGCAATATCCCCAGCAAGTATGCAACAGTTACCTACTAACAGTAACAAAGTTGGTTATCCAGGAAATGAACTGATTAAAGAAGCCATGAGTCCTTCCGTTGCTGAGTCACTTCGAGCTGTTTTTGCAGCTTTTCTTTGGCACGAAGGTATTTCACAGTTAGCTTAAAAATTGATGTTAGGTACGGCACTTTCATAATTATTTTAATGTTAGGCATTGTCCACGATGCAATGGCTTGTGCTTCATTTTTAAAGTTTCATCCGAGCCTACCGAAACAAGGTGCTTTAGTTGTAACTCGAGGGCCATCTGAATATGTTGTCGATAAGCGTCGTCAAGAATTGACAAAAGAGGAGCGTGCTGCGACAGCGACATTCTGTAGAAGTCAGTACCACGGGCACTTATTTACATATACAACCTTCTACTTTAGAAACATTAACACGTTCGGCCATAAACGCCAGTGCAAATCGTAGTCGTAACAGAAAACTACCCGAAAATGTTATCAAAGAAGATGCCACTGCCGACGGAAATTATGGTTACCAAACTATATCGGTACTGCCGCCTGCCTTAAAATCGCTAGTGTATTTATGGGAGGAACTTTCTACAAACTGTTTACAAGCGATGACACAGCATATGATAATAATAACTCCAGTTCACAACAAAGTCAAGAAAAGCGAAAAGATCATTTCAAATAAAACTGAAAATAAAGATATAAAAGAAAAAAACGTTGTAGCTGATAAGGAAAATAAAAAAAGTCGTAAGAAAAAAGTGTTTCCTAGAAATTATGTAGGTAATAATAATTTATATTTGCTTTTAATAATTTAGTTATTGGTTATTAATTTTATGGAATGGTAATTAATAATAAATATTATCAACATTAGATACTTGATAATTATTTAAAAAAACTTTTTCGGAAGTCAAAAAATCCTTAACGAAGTAATTTTATTTTTTCGCATAGCTGAAGATGTTGGCTTATACAGTTACATGAATGTGACTACCGTCGACCGAGAAACATTTTGCGAACTTTGTGGCGAATTATTTCCCCATCCAGTAACGTATCATATGCGTCAAGCTCATGTGGGTTGTGGACTTCACGCAGGGGGTAGAGGTTATAATTCGGGAGGTAATTACTGTCTTGGATGGGCAGGAAATTGTGGAGAAGGAGGATTACGTATGTTTTCTTGTTATTTTTCTACAACACATTCATTTCTTATTCGTTGTAGCTGGAAGTTCGTGGTATTTACTCTGTGAAAACTGCAGGGAAAAATATATCAGGACGTTCAGAAGTACAAAGCAGCAAACAAATCGTAGTAAAACTATTGCAAAAAGAAAAAATATTTTTAGTAAATCTGTAACTTCTCCTGGAAGTATTAACCACACGGACACCCATATAATTATGAAAAATAATGCAATTTTTCTTCTCGATTTGGCAAGTTCTGCTGATACAGGTAAAATTCTGTTTATTAAACATACCTAGCTTAAATTAACCTATTTCGCACAGGTATGTCTCATCAAAGACGGGCTTCTATGAGTACAATGCCATCTTTATCTGAAAACAACTCGCCGCCAGATCTCGGTGGACCGTTTAGTCCTCTTCCTCCGTTCCAATGTTTACAAGCTCTTGGTGCAACTTCACCTTACGAAGAAACTCCATTTTGTGATGAAGCTTTACATCGAAAAAGTATTCAAGAAGGTTTCTTCCCCGGTCCACCAAGTGGACAAAGGGTAAATTTCGTAAGAATAATTTATTTAAATATCAATTTGAAAATAAATTTTAGCCACTTTCTGAAATTTCGTTATCTGATGACCCCGATAGCATAAAAGGGCTTAGATTTCATAGGTCAGTTTCGATGGGTACAAATGGAGCTCCTTGGTCAAAAGCTGGATACGATGGAAGAATTATAATGATGAGGAAAAGAAATAACAGTAGTAGTGAAATGGCTAATGGTGAGAAAATTTTTTTTTTTATAAAGTGATAAAATTCGGCTTTTAATTTATAGAAGGTGGTTCGTCCTTGCTTTGTAATCCATCTACAACTCTACAAAAGCTTGTTCCAAATATGGACGGTTCATCTATTGTTACAAATAACCAATCGAATGACTCTCTTAATTTGCAAAATCGCCCTGACAAACTATGTTTGCTCCAACGCCCTGTGATGCAATTTATTTTACAACAACATGATCTAGATTCTTTGCAGTTAGCGATGCGGCAAGCATTAAGGTCTATATTTATGATAATCTAGTATTTATCTATGTAATAAAGATAACATTTTAGAAAAGCCATGTGTAGAGTTTATGCAATGCAAGCACTAAATTGGCTATTACGATCCGTTACCCAGCCCGTGTGCCTTCATGATCTTTTGTGGTGGTTTGTTACTTCACTAACTCCTGTTGATATTGAAACCGAAGGCGAGGAGGATAATAAACCACAGAGAAAAGTTGATGAACTGGTTCGTTTTTAAAATTTCAATTTACAGATAATAGAAAACATATTCGTTATAGGAGTTAAACGTATGTGAACATCCTTTGTCAGACATTACTATTGCTGGAGAAGCTGTAAATCCTTTACCGTCAACATTTCATGGTCTTTTACAAACAATCGCCGATCTCATGGTACTACTCCCAATGGGATCTGCTTTACAGCAAATGGCTGTCAGATGCTGGGGCCTTAGATTCGCTCCTACTGATCATTCATTTCTTCATAGATCTCAGGTAAAATGTTAACAAAAGCAAAAATACACAGAATTGAACAAATTTGATATTTAGGTGTTTAGTAATATTAGTAAGATACTATCAAGAAGTGAGGAAATGGAAGATTGTACCATTTCAATGCAAGACAGTCATCAAAGTAATTGGAACCAGGTAATAATGAAGTAAAATGTTATTTTCTTATTTTTTTGTTTAAACCAGCCAATTTTATTGTAAAAATTATTATATATGCCTTTTGTTTAGTTGACCTGTGTTGTGGAAACTTTAAAAGATTTAACAGCCGGTATTGAAATAAAAGCGTCGAGTCGACAGGCAATGGTAGGAAGTTTGACAGATTCTTCAACTGAAACTTTTTGGGAATCTGGCGATGAGGATAGAAGTAAGACGAAAAGTTTGACGATCGTGTGTGCTCAAAATCACCACCCGAAATTAATTTGCGTTCACATTGATAACTGTAGAGATCTTGCTGTATGTATTTCTTATTTACCTCGCGAAATAACCGATTATTTAAATTATTTCAGAATAAAATATCTAGCATATGTTTCTCCTCCGGTTCAAACACTGACGATTTAGTTAGATTAAGAACGGTGGAAGTGGAAAGTAGGTTACTCGGTGGTTGGGTTAATTGTCCAATACAAGGTAAACATTTTTGAAACGTCAGGTGCATTTTATTCTTAAATTTTTAATTATAGACGTGGATCATACTGTTTTACGGGTAGAATTGAAAGGTCCAGATAATTCGGTGCGAGTTCGTCAAATAGGGGTGCTGGGAGAAATCTTGGGGGAAACCCTTAAAATTGGAAAGCAGCATAATGCAGTCACTATTCAACAACGAAATTGTGAAAGTGAAACTTTGAGAGTATTTAGATTGATAACGTCTCAGGTTTTTGGTAAACTTATTGTCGGTGATTCGGATGGACATAACATGAATCACTTCGATGAGGGTACTTCGTCTGCTGCCGATAATTTAGAACCGTTAGAAGAGAGCAACGATCTTCGAGAACATATGGTTGGAATTTTGTTTAGTAGAAGTAAATTAACTCATCTTCAGAAACAAGTAATAGTTCATATTGTGCAAGCGATACGAAAAGAAACGTCAAGAGTTCGAGATGAATGGGAATCTCTTTTGTCTTCTACCACGGCTGGATCGGCTAGCTCAGGTCACAGTTTAGATGTTGCAAAAAATTCGGATAATTATTGTTTTGAAATGCTATCTATGGTGTTGGCACTTTCTGGTAGTTCTGTTGGTCGTACATATTTATCTCATCAGGGAGGTTTGTTAGGTGATATTTTGAGTCTTTTGCATACTGGAAGTGCCAGAGTACAAAGACAGGTAAGTGATACAATTTGAACTATATTTAGATTTAGATTTATTACTTTTTTTAGGTAACTGCTTTGTTAAGGAGAATACTTCCCGAAATCACTCCTGAATTCTTTGCAAAAATCGTGGGAGTCGGTTGTCTTCCTCCTAAAGATTTTAGTATTGTTTCTGCAGCTAACAAAGGGTTGGGAAGTAGCAGTTTTGATGTTCATAGGTACTAAAAATGTGATAACGCGTCGTATTTATAATTTAAATTTATATACGTACAGGATTGGAATATTAGATGTCTTTCTGAGTATAATAGCCAAAGCACTGACTGTGCAGGTAAAAATGAGAAGTAAATTGACAAACGGTGGTCCAGCTAAGGAAATAAGTACTGTAACTCTAACTACTTCCATACAACCAAGGGACTGTGTTCGTGGGCGTTGGTGGTTAAGGGGCAGTGCCAGTCGTAAATTAGCTGAAGTGATTGTGTACTTGCTCAAAGACATGGCTTCCGTAAGTTGTTGTTATTATCATTTGACAGATAGGCTAGAACAGAAAATAGTTAACTTCAAAACACGATAATATTTGTGAACGAGACTTTATAAAACTGCCCATTAGTAATTAATGCATCGCATGATATTGTGAAAATTTGATATGTATTTTTCATTAATTTTTTAACCAACAACTTTCCTTGCATAGGGAAACACAATAGACTGTTCGGGAGACGATCATATAGAAATTTATTAATTATTCTCAATCGTTCCGCCTAGTTACAGCACTATTGTTGTACCTAGATGTGAATCTTAATATTTTCTACAATATTTTATTTAATTTAGTTTAGTTTTTTATCTTGTATAATGTATACCTACACTAACCTAGCTAACTGGAAATGATAAGATTGGAATTTTAAGAGTAACTCAAAGAAATACTTATTGTGTGTTTGACCTTTTCGTCGTCTGCGTTGATTGTTTTCGTGCTTATAAGGTCTGTGCAATAGAGTTTAATTCACAATTAAAGGCGCTTGCGTCGTGTACTAATGAAATCTATTATGTATGGTTTAGAACTTGACTATTTGGTGTAACTTTAAAATTGAAAATTAAAATTGTATTTTCGTTTTACATCTATTAAAACTGCAATTAATGTATTTTTCGTAAAGTAAACAAGAAATTATTCCGAAAATATTTAATAAAATGGTAGATACTGATCTATAAAGACTATAATTTTAAAATTTTTCTAGTTTGTGGTTTTGAATATACATTTTGATTAATTACTTTATCATTTTGCGTGTTACAGTAACTGGAGAATAATGGTTTAATTAGCTTTGTTAAAATGATGTCTGTGATTAAATTTTTATGATTGTAACAAGAAAAATGGGAACTTCTTCGAAATGTCTTCTTCTTCTTATTCTTTTCGAAATGTTTTTCGCAAACATACAAATTGGGTTCAATATTGTGTCCTCTAAATGTACAATTAAGTAGTAATAACGAGTTAAGTAAGAATGAATTATTGAAATCGCAATTATTTACCTGTTACATTAAATATTTTTTTACGCCACAATCTTTTATACATAATATCGGAAGGAAATTGGTGCATTTTAATTTTATTTCTATGTATTTGTGTGCAATTAGGCACACAACAATGTTTTAGCTTCATATTATTTTCTGTGAATTCCACACTTTAAATGAAAATCCTAGTTGCAAATAATCATTACACTTACCATTAGTGCCCGACGCGAGCTACATCTGTTATTTCCATTAAAGTTGTCAGGTCAGCTGTTTTATGCTTATGCACAGACCTTATAAGCACGAAACAATCAACGCAGACTACGGACCTTTTAATTATAAATCCTCAATTAATAACTGGGCAATTGCAAATCAACTCCTCCTATTTCATCTCTCGTGGTTACCTCGTTCCTTACAGTTGCCCTGCAGCAGAAACTTTCGTACGCATACCCATTGCTCTTAATTCTATTTTATTAAATACAAGTGAAATATAAAATTCCAAAATTAGCCGTAGAATATCGGTAATCATGAAAATCTGACATAATCAAAATCTTAATCATAGGAAGATAATATTAACAAATTACAAATGACCTTACCTACCTTAATTACAATTACCTTATTACAAATTAACTTAATTTTGATTTTATTGTATATCAATCGATTCTCAAGATGTTTGAGCAGAAAGCATTAGACACAATATTTTTGGCCATTTTTTGAAGTGTCTATTTTAAGAAATATTGTGCATCAAATTGTTTTTCTTTTTAAAGAATATAAAATTCTATTTTAGGGAAAATTATCAGAACCCTGGGCAAATGTTACAAAAGGTGCAATAGCAGAAAACATATTGAATTTGACTCATCTTAATGAAGAACAACGAATTCCATCTACTTGCTTACATACGCCCACTTTATGGCTTGCTCTTGCTTCACTCTGCGTTTTGGATAAAGATCACGTGGAACGATTATCTTCAGGTAGAGTATTTACTAATTAAAATGCAGAAACTGACGTTGTTTTTTTTTTTAGGGCAATGGAGTAATGCAGATGGACAACCAACACCACCTAGACCGACATGTACAAACCACGACGATGGAGAAACTAATGCAATTATTCAATGTAATGCATGTGGAAATTTATGTGCCGACTGTGATCGATTCTTGCATTTACACAGAAGAATGCGAATGCATCAGAGACAGGTTTTGAAATGTCAATTTGTTAAACCAAATAAGAAATTAAAAATTAAATTAGGTATGCAAAGAGGAAGAGGAAGCTATTAAAGTAGAACTTCATGAAGGTTGTGGCCGTACCAAATTGTTTTGGTTGCTTGCTTTAGCTGATGCAAGAACGCTTAAAGCTTTGGTGGAATATAGAGAAGGTAATGCACGTACACGTGGTTCTGCTACTAATGGAGTCTGTCGATTTTGTGGAGCCACTAGCAATTCTGGATTGCTTGCCATTGGAAACGTTTGTGCCGACCATGAATGTCAGGTAAAATTCATGCAATCAAGTCTATTTGATATACCTCAATTGTATATTTAAAGGAATATGCTCGTACTGCTTGCACAAAATTGTTAAATTGTGGTCATATGTGTGGTGGTGTTCAAGGTGAAGTAACATGTTTGCCCTGTTTGCACGGTTGTTCCTCCGATCCCTCTTTAAGACAAGATGCTGATGATATGTGCATGATCTGCTTTACCGAAGCATTATCTTGTGCTCCTGCTATACAGGTTTGTTAATATCCAATGATAAATTTAATTATAATTTATATGTTGATTATTATTTAACTTATTAGTTAAAATGTGGACACGTATTTCATCTACATTGTTGTAAGGCTGTATTAATGAAAAGATGGGCTGGTCCCAGAATTACTTTCTCGTTTTCTTTATGCCCCATTTGTAAGGTGAGTTGTATATTTGTTTATGACAAAATTCCGTACATTCTACTTAATTGTTCCAAAGGATCATCTAGAGCATGTTATGTTAATTGATCTTCTGGCTCCTGTACATGAGTTATTTAAAGATGTACGACGAAAAGCACTAATGAGATTAGAATATGAAGGTTTGCATATGGTCGAAGCCATCACAACTCCTGGTACTCGTTACTATGAAGATCCGGCTTCATATGCTATGGATCGATATGCCTATTACGTATGCTACAAGTGTAGTAAAGTAAGTTGTATTTTTATAAAGTCCCGATACAAAATTTCTAAAACCATTATTTAGGCTTATTACGGAGGGGAGGCTCGATGTGATGCAGAAATTGGAGAAAATTATGATCCAACAGAATTAGTTTGCGGAGCATGTTCAGATATAGCACGGGCTCAAATGTGCCCTAAACATGGAACTGATTTTTTGGAGTATAAATGTCGATATTGTTGTTCCGTTGCAGTATTTTTTTGTTTTGGCACTACACATTTTTGTAATCCATGTCATGATGATTTTCAAAGGGTTACGAATTTACCACGTACCGAATTACCCAGTTGTCCTGCAGGTAAGTTTTTCATTTTAGTAATATAATAGATTTTATATGCTTGCCATAGGTCCTAAGGCAAAGCAACTGGAAGGGGACGAATGTCCTCTTCACATAAAACATCCACCGACAGGTGAAGAATTTGCATTAGGTTGTGGTGTATGTCGAAACGCACACACATTCTAATTGTATGTTTGTAAGTGTTGTGATTGTTTCCAACATAATATGTTGCACTTAAGAGAGGTTTACATTTGAGTTATTTATTTTGATGAAGTATATTGGCTAAAAGGCCAATTTAATATTAAATTATTTTTATTTTGATCGATTTCCCTTAATTGCAGTTGAAAAACATTTTCAAGGTTTTAGTCAATTGTATGTACATTAAACGCCTTCAAGGTATTATTGATCTCATAAAACTGCAAAGTAGACACATATATTTTTCAATATGTGATACATTTTATTTGAATGTCTTTCAAGGTAATCGTAAAACTTTCTTTAAATAAATTAATAAAAATAAATTTACTAAGATAAAAATTCTTTAACTTTGTTGTTTTAAATACAGTAAGACACTAATTATCCAAAATTATTGGATGGATTTTTCGTATAATCGAACACACTTGGGGAAGGATAGAATCAAAGATAAAAGGTACAAATTATGTATTGAAAAATATTACGTATTTTTATTTGTAGAAAAAGGTAAATAAATGCAAATGCAAAATGTTTATAAAAAAAACTTCATAGCAAAGAAAATACTGTGTTTATTTATATACATAGTGTAAAAGTGGAAGGAGGAGAGAAAGGGCCGTGTTTCGATACCTGAAACTTTAATTTTTCAGATTACCAGTTTTCGGATAATCGTTTCTCTATTGTATTACAAATGTTTGAAAATATGTACCTACTGACGATTGGTATGTATACCTTTTAAGTGCTTATCAAAGAAAAGATATTTGTTACTAACAATGTTCAATATAATTATTAAATTTGCTGCCAAAATAGGTCAAGAAAGTCATGATTTTCAGATCTCAAAAAATTAATGGCGATAACATTTCTCATTGTCGAGTGTCAGTCATTATTGTTTAAATAGTTCTGTTCTATAGTGATTGATAATATTTAGTAGGTAATGATCACGATAAAGTTCTAGCAAAAAATTTTTATTTTACAAAATTATACTCCTAGTATTTTTATTGCAAATAATTATTATATTTAAAATTAAATACTAAACGATACACGATTTAAATATTTAATAACACAAATGTTTCAAAAATTAATTTAAGAATTATTTAAAAAATGCAACATATAACTTATCACACATTGTTATCAGTGAACATCATAAATCATTAAATAGGGGATTTTCTAGTAACAATTTTATCTGCTAGGAAAAGTAAATAAATAAACTAAAGAATTAAAGAAATAAAAACTATAGAAATGAACTAGAATTGTTTGATTTCAATATAAGATGTGAATTAGTTTGGGACTAAATGTCGTTATTGTATCATCAAATAGATAGTATTATCTTCTGTGACTATATCTATGTATTATGTTGCAATGTTTGTAAAATGTTCAAGTAAAATAACCTCTCTTAAATGTTATAGTGCAAAAGCAAGTAATGTAAGAAACCAGGTAATTGTATTTGTAGTAAACTATTGTGCGTAATGGATATTATAATGAATAATTAAATTATAATACTAAGACTTTGTGATTAGAATTTTAGTCATCATTACTGTCTTACTTATGTCATAGGTTTTGCTTTAATATGAATATAAGATGTGACAGTTTTATTTTAAATAAACATTGTATTAATAATTTTTAATTTTCCTAGCAATAACTTTTTGATATTTTTAATGCTTTAAAATAATGGTTTGTGAATAAACTAAAGATAGGTATAACTATATAATAGGACTATATAACTAGGACTATATAATAATAATTAATATTTTTTAGCAAGAAAACTTATCGTGAAAAAAATTTGATTTTTTTAATCTAAAATATTTTGAATTACCAATATTAATAAATATGTATATTAAATGTATTAAAAAATTCTTGTCAAAGTCACATTCAGCTTTAAGTACACAGTTACAGAGTTCAAGATTTTTTATTAGAAAGGCAGAAAATGGAAATAACTTCAACTATTGCCAGATAATGTAAACTAAGGAAATTTCTGTAGTCATTTGAAAAAACTGAAACTATTAAGAAAATTAGGGAACTGCAAGAAATTGCTTGATATTGTTGAACCATTTATTTATCCACTGTTACTATCGAAAATCTTCAAAGAGCCTGCTTATGATTCATTTTTTTTGTGTTAATATCCTACTTATATTCCTATTTCATGTCTTTGTAGCGCTTCGGATTTTTATCTTTGGCAAAACAACTATAGGTTTGAAAGTTCACTTTTAAGTCGACATACTGTATCTATTAGCTGTACAATAAATTAGATATTTATAGTTACGCAATTGCGAGTATTTTATAATTTTGATTTTTGATTCGTTTCGTTCGTTTTTAATAATTAGGACCCGTGTTCATAAACAATGATTGTAGACTTGGAGGAGTTGAATTTCGACGTTGGGTCATCCGTCATCGCCAAAGCGACTGATGTGCGGCATATTGGTGTAAACGTTCGGTCTGTTTTTCCAGATTTGAGATTTGTGATAAGCAATGTAGACGATAAATAGCTTATTCATTGATAATTGATGTGTGATTTTTGCGGACTTCTGGTTTGACCGGAAGTGAATCTAAATTTCGACTTTCAAATGGATTATAATAATGGATATTCTTGCATTTTCTGAATCCTGAGTGAATTCTGAATAAGATAATATACACAATGTTGGTGAGTTTTTAGGACAACATAATATTTTGAGAACAAATTTTAGATTTTAATCTAGAGAGCTGCGATTTTCTCGAAATCCGAAATTACCTAAAAAATAACGGAAAAACACAAACTTCAATCAACGTTTCTCTATCAACGCAATTAGTTAAGAAAAGCTTTGAAATTAGTCGAAATTAGTTTTTTGCCGAAAAGTAGATTTTTTCAAATGGCACCATCCAGCAGCACAAGGTTAGATAAATGCAGTTTTTGGAGACCAATCCAACTGTATCCTCAAACCCAAAATTCAACTCATTCAACTCAAAAAGAAGCGCATTAACTACTTTCGTAATTATCATAATAAATAGAAAATAGTCTAAATATTTATCACCAAAATTGTGCTAACCTATTCAGTATTCACGCAGGATTACAAAAATGCAATAATATGCAGGCGATTCCATTTGAAAATTAAAATTTCGATTTGACTGGAAGTCAAATCGGAAGTCCGAAAAAATCACACATCATGTCAATATATGGCCTTTTTGCGTCTTTATCGACTGTATCGAGTTCCATTTCGATAGTTTGAAAAATAAGGTACAAAAGAGGGGTGCTAGTGATCTCGTTGACACCCGGTTTTATGAAAAACCATTGCGATAACGTTTTACAATATGAATATAAATTATGTATGTATTTAAAAAATCAAATTTACATTTTTCAGACGCAACAGTTATCTAGGTAGTCGTTTAAATTGCAGTTTATTCAAAAATCGTAGTGGAAAATTGAAAAAAAAATTAATTCGAAGCTCGATTTTGAACATGAATTGTTTTTAACGTTAACGATTCGGATGCACTTGTTTAAAAAAGAACAATTCGGAGAGTTGCGAAAAAAGTTCGATAAGACTTCGTTAAAAAATTACTAATTCTTGTTTGTTTTTGAATGTTTTGGATGAACGACTTTCCCGCCTCGATTCAATGTCCTTCGCACACGTTATCGCGAGACCTCGCATTTATTTTCTGTAATTTTGTTATCAGTAATACTGTATCACGTAATTCAACAGGTGGTTTAACCACTAATGTCACAGCGAACGGCTCAAACAACGCAGAACAGTCATCGTGTTCGGACGTGCTGTTGCTCCTCGACGTCTAACCGTTTCGAAACTTGAAAAGTACCAGTTTTTCGGTTTTCCATCTAAACTAGTTTGCCATGTAAGTGCCGTAATTCGAAAAAATCGACTGTGCGCTCGTAATGAATCACTCCTGTGAAAACCGTGCCACCGAATAATGGACGATTAGATTATTTTAATCAGTCAGTACAAGTGATAACGATAATTTTAAGCGGCGCCTCTTCGTCGAAGGATTATGCGAGAAAAGTGGAATAAGAAAGATGCTCATCGGCAGAGCGAAGGCCGACAGGTAAGGAGGAATATGATTAAAAATTATCGTTATAGTTGTCGTCTTTTTGTATAAACGATCGTTTATTTCGCGCATAATTTGTTAGATAGGTACATTTGTCGCATTTACAACTAGTACTTTAGACATAGGCGTTGATTATGAAGTGCTGATGCAGGGGGAAAATTGTAAGTACCGCTGAACTAAACTTATTTATTTTTAGATTCAACGTAATTGATGTTCTTATTATTATTATTAAAAGAACGAAGTTCAGTCTTTAAATTGATATATGACGCTTTATTATTACACACTATGAAATCAATTCGCGCCATGATGTCGGAAAATCACGAAAATAACGTAAATTATCATTTCTCTCTCCATAAATTTCTCGATTTATCTCGAAAACAGATGAAACAATTAATTTATTCCGTTTACTAGGAAAATGTGAAATTCTATTTCGTTATATGTACTTATTGATAGATATGTTATGAAAAATTGTCGTTTTTTCAAGTTTAATTTATAAAAAAAAAATTCTTGCCGAATAATGAAGTTGTTAAACTTTAACAATCAGATTTAATTCGTTATAGTGTATAAAAGGCAACTTGCCCTAAACTTCGCCCCTTAATTTATTTCTTTAGTTAATTTTATTGTTTATTTACATAAGACAGTAAGTAAGTAAGTACGGCACATCACAAGATTTCGAATTTAAAGCGAAAAAAAATGAATTTCAAAACTGTAAATCGGAGATAAACCGCTTATTGTTCAATTATACGGTTGAAACCCTTCCGACAATGACTTTCACCGTGAAACTACACAAATCTACGAGTAACAATCCAAACGTTATTATCCTAATTTGTTTTAGATATGAATTCAAAATTTGTATAATGCGATCACAATAAGTATTTCGGATAAATAAAGGGTTTTCCGCAACCTTAGACGGGCACAAAAGAAACTATAAGGACGCGACATTGAACAGATAACAAATATGGTCGAAATTGATAAAGACGTTATTTAATGCAAATTTAACACGTTAAACTAATAACCGAACATCAGCTCGTTTACATATTACCTTTGATAACAATAGAACACAAGTACGATATAAGGTTACGTTGGACCATTATTTCCTTCGTGCCGTGCGTGTGAATAAAAGACGACTATAAAATTAAAATATGTAGGTAGTAAGTAGTACCTATAATTTTATTAGTTCACTTTTACAGCCTAAAATTACCGGACTCGCTCATATGCCCTTTCGCAATCGAAATTGTTCGCGTGAACCGCGTAACCTCATCAAGCTTTTAATTGATGAGTCATGTTAGATTACGAATTGACGAGTTGAAGTGCAAAAATAACGGTGACTTCTCCCCGACGATTTTAATTATGCTCGAATATTTTCTTATCATATACGGAACACCTTCTCGGTGTCGATTATCGAGCACTTACTTAAAAATGCAACGAAACTAGTCGAGTGGAAAAGAAATTTGAGAAGTGCAACGAAATTTAAAACTTATCGATATACTTATTATTTTCAAATTAAATTACAAAAAAGTAGGTATAAATTTACCATAATTATATATATTTTTTTCCATTTACAGCCCAACCAGATTCTCTCCCTGTTCCCGGAAACGTACCGTCCAAAATTATTGTCCAAAGTGCCATCGATGCGAGCGATCGACAACTACAACAGCGTAGCAACCGAAAATAGTCATACCTACGATAATCTATCATATTCGCCAGATGAAGAATATAAGCCCCCTTTGACCCCACTCAGTATTGCCACTTCGTACGATTACAATGGCACTCTTAGTGGTAGTTCCGCCAACGGAAACGGCGTTTGTTTGACCACCTTGAACAATAAGGGCATTTACACGACTGATAGAGACTACGCAACTTCCCGTTCGACACCCTCTTTGGGAGACATTTCCGAAACAGAAAGCAGAAAGGAAGACCAAGGATCGACTTCTAAGCTTCTTTCTGCAAGACGTCGAGCGGTAAGTGACACGTCATTGCTAATCACAATACATATAGGATTAACCTGAATACGAATACTTTTATATGATTTCATCAATGCGTCCAGGAATTTTTTTATTTTCGTGAACCGTTTGCAACAAGGTAGATAAGAGTTGTTTTTTTTTTTCGTATATTACGGAACGATAAAGAAAGCCTCGTAAATAGCTCGATATATTCTCAAAAACAGAAGGTCGCGCGCCTAATGGAAATTCTTGACGTTAAAGTGAAAATAATCTAGAAAACCCATTTAGTTAATGGTACCTAACGTTTCACACGAGTTCTTATTGAATTTCCAATCTATCGGTTTGTTTTTTTACAGTTTTTTACAAATTCTTACTTGATTTGGTATTTTGCTAATAAATAATTAAGTTTTTTCGTTAGGCGTGTTAGGTGTATTTGTGACAAAAACAATGGTAGCAGGTCATTACCTTCGCATTTTAAATTTCTCCCCACGTAGGCACTCGACTTGAGTTTGGACTCGTCATGTAGTGTATCGTGGTTTCGTCAAAGACAATTTAATAGGTAGGTACAGTGAAACCCCTCTATTGCGGACACCCATGGGACAGCACAAAATGTCCCTAATAGACGGGTGTTCGCAATAGAGGGCGGCGTAATTTCGTCGCTACCGCATCGCCAGTTTGCGAACACCACACTTTTCAGTTTTAACAAACTGTACGATTTTAAGTTTTTCTTTTAATGTTAATAATTGTAAGAAGTTAAAAAGGGTCCTAGATAAATATATGTTCATGGAAATGATTCTTAAAAATTCAGATATTTACATTTATGTGTAAATGCGACAAAATGCAAGGGTGATACAATTCGCAATTCGTTGTGACTAAATGTTCACATTACACGGGTTAAAATTAAGGGTTGCGGCACAAATATTGTGTCCCGGTACGCAATGGAAGGATTTCGAATGCACATGTTTAACTGTAGTAACAAAATTCGGGACATTTGAAAACGGTCCGTAATGCAAGGCGTCCTCATCAGAGGGGTGTCCGCAAAGAGGTGTTTCTCTGTTCTTACCTAGATGCCGAAATTTTTTAATATTTCAATTTTTCCGATAATTATTTAACGGACATCGTCATTACTTAGTGTCTATGTTAATAGGAAAAAAGAATGAAAATAAACCTTTTTATCGTTCAAAGTTAAAGTCCCTCCGAAACTAAACGTTTGATTAATACAGTTTTAATTGAAATTAATGAGTATCAAAGACGCCTATTAAAACAACAATCTGTTAGTTTACACTTAAAACAGTTGTCGCTGAAACAAAAAAAAAACAGAACGATGCTCAATTGTAAAACAATTTTTTCCTTGTATATTACGATCGATTTGTCTGTTTATCGCACCTTATGTCTATTCGTGGTTCCCAACGGATATTTTAACTATTTTTTTATGGTTCTACTGTTGCGTAAAATATTTGTTATGGGCCGCGGAACGCATAAGGGACCGTAAACAGGCAAATTGGCCCTATAACGTTGAAATCGCAAAAATATAAATTAGAAATATTTACTTTTTCTGCGTTGACTGATGGAAATAACATTTTCATCGTCTTTTCCCACTTACTCATTTTTTATTTATTTATAATATCCTATATAGATACCTACGATTACCTTTGATTAGAATATCGGCTAGCTAACATTATTGTTTGTTGACGATTAGGTGCTATTCAATTGTTAAAAATATTTGTGTTTTAACTTCAAATTTAATTGATAAAAACATTGGCTACATGTAGTTCCAAGCTGATATCTATACCTACCTACCTATTCAATTTTACTATCATTTTTTTAATTTCAAAGATAATAATTATAATCAATATTTTGACCTTATTTAGTGTTCAAATAAACGAAATACCGTTTGTTTTGTTTAGATCGAATTCAAATGATACAATTATAAAAGGAAAACGACGAAATCCTATTACAATTCTAACTTATATTTTATTTGTTAATTTTCCATTTAGTACTTGCAATACCTATAAACAACCGATTTTAATTGATTTTTTTACAAATTTACCTGCAATCAAACAGTTTTGAAATATTCATGACCATAACAGGATTCGAACCCACAACTGTTGGATTGGCGACGTGAGGTCGCGCCGTACAACTTCGATACTCGAGTTCCCCATATTATAAGTTTTATGCAAAAGTCAACCTATTAGGCCGATTTAAAAAACGTTTTGTACTACTTCGTTCAAGGCCTTCAAAATAAATTAGTTTCTAAAGAAATTTAAAGTGTAATTTGCGCCCCCCTAACTCAAAAATGACCAAAAAAATGATTTTTTTTAAATGTAACAAGTTAAATTTTACTAAATGCGATATGTTAAATACTTATCTACTATTAGCCCTATTAAAATGTGTGACGCCGCAAACGTATAATTGCGCCCGTGGCAGGCGCCTCTTTCGTTACTAAAGAGTTTACGTTACCGGATATAAAATGCAACAATAAATTTCTATAAAACTATATCTGTTTTTAACTAATAAATTGTAACACTTTTGACCGACAAATATCTAATCGTTAGTAGGGTATACAATTTTGGTATATTACCTACTGTCGTAGGAATTTTCTTTTAATCATCAGACGAAAGTTTTTCTAAAGAACAAATTGTTTAGGTCGCCTTGTAAACTAAAACTAAACATATTTTTATCATTTTTTTGTGTCCTGCAAAGGTGGTCGTTTTAATCTGCTCTTCAGTGAAATAATAATTTGTTTTCAACGTTGCAAACATCCATGGTACAATTTGTGGTGCATTAAAATTAAAAAAAGTGCCAACTGAAGTTCAAAAACGAATCTTTGTTGACGCGTTTGAGACAAGATACGAGAAATGGATCTTGCATTTCGATACCCAACGTGAAGGGTAAAAGGTTGCGGTTGGGAGCTAATTAATTTCAAATTCCTACACGAAAAGTGCTGCGATTAACCTATACACCTCAAAAAGATAACGTTATGCATTTGGTAGAATGTGAAGGTTCTCATCCATTATAAATTATTAGATTATGGACAAACAATCACAATGAATATCTACCGCAACTTAGAGACCATGACCTTACAGTAGGATAACACCCACTCGCGCACGTTTCTATTACTTAAAAAGAAACTGTTTTAGAAAAAATTTCGTCTGCTTCAAATTGAGTTTATACAAGCAATGGTCCGGTGATAACGATACTTTGAGGAAGCCAATGGGGCGGGGGGCAGGCGCAGTTTCAAAATCTACGCTCTCATCATATCAAATCACTTTCCATTGTTTTTAGATCCCATCGACACTTTTTACAAAATAAACCATATAAACAACATTGTTTGAAAGTAACGGGGATCCGACTTGGGGGGGTCACGGAGTCAAGTGGAACTATAACTCTTTTCCCTCCCCCAAAAATTCGAAATTTCTCCATATTGCGGCAACAAAGACAAACGTGCTGGTAATATATATTATATAGTTCATTTACTTTCGATAGTCCGGTAAATTCTTGACCCCCCCCCCTCGTAAATCAAGTTCGACGTGATGGTTTCTATTTCCACTATGAAAAAGTGTCGCCCTAATGTTTTTGCACGTGTTAAACGAGGTCGCACATTGTGCTTACGGAAACTGTAGATAATTTTATTTTAAAACAAAATCTACGCAAAAATCAGTTTATGCGAAATTGATTTTTAAAACAGGAAATAAAATTAAATAAAGGTGAAAGTTGCTTCGTACAAGGTAACGAAAGTTATGTCACTAGCGTAGATAATGGTAATTTTATAAAGGGTGGCACTTTTTCTTATTAGTGGAAAGGGAAATCAGATCGAACCTTATTTGCGGAAGGGTTCGTCATTTACCGGACTATCGAATTTAAATGAACTATAAGAATTTGAAAATACTCGACCCCCCCCCCTACAAAGAATATCATTCTGCGATGTTCCCTGGAACCGTGTCGCACCGACGCCGTCGTTCGAAAAGATAATACGTTGTTCCAATCGGGTATTGAAAAATGTTTAGCAAATGGTGAATTTTTCTAGAAAAAGACTCAGATTGTTTACTCTTGATGACTCAGTTGTTTACAGAAATGACACATACCTAGCAGTAACGCGAGCGTCCACAAATGGCATTTCGTTGCTAGCCCTTTGAATAAATCGGTTATATTGCACTCAAATTGTCTATTAATCTAATAATTATTTTATTAAAACCTTAAACCTTCAAAATATACCTATATCTGACTGATTAAAATTATATATATTATATACATTTCACAATATACATTTTATTTTTTAACCTTTTAAATTTGTCCATTAAAACATGTATAGCTTATCCAACCCTATATGCAACCACGTCATCAATACAAGGTTACTAGATGATGACGTTTCACACAGTACTATCACTTCGTACCTCGTATTTTTACAATTCTAATAAATTGTAGTTTTTCTTTATGCCATCTAATATGTACGCAGGTAAATCATCTATAGAATATGTCATTTTCCGAACTTTAAACCGAATTACAAATAAACAATCTAGTAAGTTTTTGTTGATGACGTGAGTTGCATATAGGTTTGGATAAGCTATAGGTAATAGAAAAAAAGAAGAATACTTCCAATAAAAGAATACCTATATATAGTAGGTGATGTGAGCAAAATTCTGTTATTTTAAATACGTCTATAGAAACAACACAACGGTCAGTTTTCATTAATTAGGCAGGAAAATACGGTACCTGCCTATACCTATTAAAATAAGTTGTTAAAAATAAATGGCAAATGAATTCGATATAATCAATCTATTTATATACATATAAATTCGAAGGTCGCTTTCTATTGTTATAAAATCGTTAGTTCTTATGTTCGTGAAAATCTGGCAAGGCTATCGAGTTATTTAATTTGTTGTGAAAATGTTTCGATGTTTACCTGTAGATAGTTAATAATTTTATGGTAAATCTTCGTAGGCATCGTAGTCATGTTTCATAATAAGTTGATTGTTTAGCATACAAATTAAACAGGTAACAGTAGTGGTTTAACATTACCTACATTAATCGTAGGACGTCCAGTATCGTAACCTACCTGTATAAGTACTTACCTACGTAATTACGTACATTTACAAAAATTAAATATCTATATATAGGTACTTCTTATATAACTTTAATTATCTGAATCTTACAAACGATTTTTTGGTAGATCGATATTATTTATAAAAACACGACTAATTGTATGTATTGAACAATTACAGTGCAATCTCGATAATCCGAACTCCCAGTAATCCGAACAGGATGCCTATAATTTTTCGATTATTCAATTACAAACAAATTTAAATGATCACCAATATTATAGTAGAATTGTATTTGTTTTACAAATTAAAACGATAGTATAATGTATTTTATGCGATCTTTGATAAATTTCTAATATTTTCCGTGTTATCTTACCTATTATTAACGCAACTTTCGGTAATCCGGACTTTTCGGTAGTGCGCATCGATCCTTAAATTAGTTATAATTCGGATTAGCGAGATTGCACTGTATTGAAAATGAATTTTTATATTTTCGTATGGCGAACTTATTTTATTTCCTACAAATATAGGTATTTAACGTAGTACGGTTTGATGTAATTTGCAAAATGTTTAGTAATGGGGATTAATTTGATATGTAACAATATGCAAGGCGATTCACAATTTCTCTAGAATTATCGGTTCTATTTTCAATATATGTACAAACTGTTTGATTTTTTATATGACAGCAGATATTTTGCCTATTATAAGAATTTCAAATAAATATGTTATACAGGGTGTGTCACGATAACAGACCGTTAACCATACATGGAAAAATACATAAGTATTTACATTTACACTTGCTACAATTAAAAGTCCCACTCAAAGGACTTTTAAGTTAAAAGTACAATTATTTTTTGAATTTTTTCTCTCGCAAATCATCTAAACCTGAACCGATTGATGAAAATATCTTGGTAACGGTTTATTACCAAAAAACATGTCTAGTATTCCATTTATTAGCTTAGTTTTCCGCAATGGTCTGCAGGGTGCTCGTAGTGTTAGTGTTGAATTTTCACAATCTCTTCAATAATAGAACAACATGAAACAACTTGCAAATTGTATTTTTTAAGTGCTGTTGTTGCTTCAGAGTACCAAGAACGTCAAAATGACGTCGTGCGATCGCAATGCGGTTCCGAAAAATTCTTTTTTGCCGTAATTTATCTACTCGTTGCATTGTTAACGTTCTTTAGACATGTTGTAAATTATGCTTGAACTAAAAGCTCTTCTCCGTCGAAACCCAGATTAGTTTGTTCGTTTATAAAAAAACTAATACCTACCCTTACCTATAGTAAGTAACGAGCATTTACCAATAATACTGCGCCGAAAAATAAACTGGACGATGGTGGTGCGATTTAAATTTTTTAAAACAATATTGCAACCAGTTTACCTTTGCGGTTTATTACTACGCAACTTATTAATGAAATTCTTTAGCAGTTAGTGAACCACCGATGACGTCTTTAGCGTAGCTAGATAATCCTCGATGAAAGTGACAGTTAAATTGAAAATCATTCTAGGAAGTTGCCGTAAGCGACCTTCATTAATTATGCTCGTTTCCAACATAACATCCACACAATTAGCTTCTTTAACAAGGCCTTCGAAATGCACTAAAATGCTGTTCGATTCCGTTTTAAAAGTAAATGGTCTCGACGTATTATTATTTGAAAAATAATATTCGAGAATTTATTATTTATCGTTTTTGGAACGCGCGCCGATCAAATAGATGTGAAAATTCTTTAAACCCATTTAGTCATTTTCAAAGAAAGTTGCGCGGTATTCGCGGTTTACTCATTTTAAACCGATTAAAATTAATGACAATATAATAATCAATTAATAAGTTGCATAAATAGAAATGACTAATATGTAATCGCACTTATCTCTATAAGTATTTGGATTGGTTTTTAATAAAATTATTATCTAGTTTGAAATTCCTGTGAATATCGTGCTCGTCATTTCTCGAATTTGGAAAATCCTCGTCGTTAAACTATTAGTCCAGTTTCAGTTTAGTTTAGAGTAAAAATAATGCCGGCTCCTGCACTTTGCGTTGCAAGCATGAAATTTTAGGGGTAGATTCTACACTTCGTACTAATTACAATAAACGTTAGGCCCATTTCGATGAGAGTATTTTTATATTCTCCATAAATAATACCTACTCCTAGATATTTAAAAAAAACTAATACTTTTCCAATGTTTTTAGTTTATTTACAAATATACGTAATAAATAAACATACAATTGTTTAATAATAAAAATATTGTATTGTACATATAAGGAATGATTTTACATTGTTTTATTTATTGCGTTTAATAATAAATAAGACAATAATAAATTGTATGTACTAGTTGTAAATAGTCCATTTTACAGGTTATATTGTTATGAACAAATACTTCTAAGTATATAAGATATATAAGGTATACCTACATAAAGTCGGGGGTTGAAAATTGTACCTATAAAGTTATAAATTTGAAAATTAAACTTTCGAGAATGCCATCGTGTTGTACAGGCTTTGAAATGTTTTACACGCCTTTTCAAAAGTTGCTATCTCTCCTAAAGCCCACAATCGGGGGTTGAAAATTTTAACTGAGAATACAAAATTGCTCATATGGAAAAAGTAAAAAATAAATGCGGCAGATACGATTGAAAAACGTTCCCCATCGACAATGATTATTATTTTTGGATTAATGTCTTCAAAATGAAAAAAAAACAAACTAAATCGGGTATCTATCAAAATTGATTGTGCGTCTTCAAGTTACGCAAAACTTTTAATTTTTCGCCCCCACACACACACACACACACAAACATTTCTACGTAACAGAAAAAACCACACATTAAATGTAGCATGCTTATTTAACAACATAAACGTCTGTCGAAGACAATTATGTCAATTTAAAATTGGACAAGTTGTTGATTATATAATGGCAACGGTTAAAGTTGTAGATAATTGTTTTAAAAAAACTCGACGTTTGTGAGCACGTTTATGTTGCAGTAGTAGTTCTCGCCTTATTTGCGTGTATATAGTTGCGTTTTGATCAAATTCGCGGTTACTTTTTTTTACAGTCTACTGATTACAAGTAGCAGGGGGGCTTTTCTTATGCATTGTGCTCGAGTTAGTTCGCCTTTATATTTCGGCACGTGAACAGTGGTCGTATTTCGACAATCGCGGGAGAAAAATGTGATTTTTTGGCTTTACTCAAAAAATACAGTAATGATTTTGATTTACGATGATAAACATTACGTATATAATTTAAATTACGAGTACGAGTACTATACTTATCCGCCCCAATTTTACATACAGAGAAGTGCAAGTGGCAACTCGTGGGGGTTTAAAATTAAATATTTTCTACAGTCCCTGGACTGCTTCAGTTTGAAAATTATAACCGATTTTAAAGTAAGTTCACTGATTGTTATTACGGCAGAATAGTTAAAAATGATTGGACACAGTCGTTACTTATGTAGTCCAGTCGTACCCAACTAATAAAAATTAAACAGGCGATTTTTCCGTTATCTAATTTATTAACGGAATCACAATTAAAAACTCGAATTTACATAAGTAATATGTTTATCTAGGTATTTATCCGAAAACTGAATTAGCGCAGGTAACCTTGAATGTTACGTATAAGGTATCTATATATCTATTATATTATTTCACGTTAAGCTTGGTCATGGATTACAAAAAAAAACAGGAAGTTATGAAAGAAGCCCCGCTCTGTTCAATCGGAACGCAATGCCTATAATTGTTCCTATAAATTAAATTTAAGAATCCATCAAAATCAATAGTGAATAATTATAAAAAATCTCTTACGTCAGATGTGCAATATACGACTATTATTGTACTTATCACAAATTTGTTTGTCATTTGTTTTCGTGTCTGTTCACGTGCAATTTAACTAGATGTTCTTAATGTGTTTGTTATTGTCTGTTTTTCGATTAGATATACTATGTACGACATTTTAACATAATTATTATTAATTGACAAACACTGGTTAAATCTTCAACTTTTTTTAGATAATTTTAAATCAACCATATACTATCATACCATCAGTCAATTACTATTCAAACAATTGTTTCGATAATGTTATTTTTCATACCTTACATACATACCTGTTATACCTATTTCAATCATTTGCTGAGGTCTTCTTCACAATATTTTACAATAAACTGATATTAACGACGGTAATTTTTTTTAAACATTTTTATTAAGAACAAAAAAAATTTACTGTCATTAATAACAGTTTATTGTAAAACACCGAAGGAGGCCTCAGAAAAAAAGTCGAAATGTGTGTTGTTCAAGTACAAAATAAGATCCGCGAAAGATATTGAAAAATAATTAAACAATTATATAAAAAATAACTCCAAAAATAATTTCTAATATCAGTAATCTTTTCTAACTGGTGTCCAAAATATCTTTCTGTCTTGGTTGGGTATGAAAAGATAAAGGCATGCCTTGGTTTAAGTAATTTTATTATTATAGCAATACATGACAACAAAATAATAATTTATGACACGATTTAAGCTAACAGAAGAGACTGACGAACTTATAACGATTAATAAATTGATACTCAGAGCAAATTAACTAATAATAATTTCAAATCACATCTAAATATATTAAAAGTTTAAAGTCTACGTCTCTGCGAATCCATCAACAATCCATACAAAAAGGCTGCGCAATTTTCACGAAACAAATCGTTTTAGAACAGTTGTTCGTGATATATGAAAATCTAAACACAAAACTTTTTCGCATAGCGAAAATTATTAAAAGATGAACCTTATTATGACAGTTTGATTGTCGATAGACGTTTAAATACAAAATAATGATATCGCAGCAAGTTCGAGTTTTTTTCAAAACAACACTGTTCTCATTGTCAGAAATTTTTATGTAATGTTTGAATGTAGGATAAGTGCCGTGTATTGGGTATTTAAACACAATTAAACCCAAAGACGGGTACCAAAACAAAAGAAAATTGAAGTGCGAAAATACCAAAGGGGCGAGTGTCAATTTGTTTTAGAAGTCAAGTTTAATATTAGAAATGTTACAAATGTCATTTACAATATTTCTAACGGAAAAACTCGACTTTTCAAAAAATTGGCACTTACCCCCACTTTGACATTTCCACTCTTCAATTAGACAAAAAAATAAAAGAAATAAAATTTCCATTGGTATTTTTAACGATCAATTTTTTTAATGTGATTTTATTGTTCGCAGTAATTTTAATGCAAACATATTTTTATGTTTTGTGTAGGTATAAAAACGCCAACTTTTTAGCACTAATTTATTGTTTACATAAAATAAGAACAGGGAATATTTCAAATTATTGTGTAATCGTGAGAAATTCTAGTGTCTAAAACTACTCTAAAAATCCTAAACGAAAATTAATCATTCATGATGATGATGATTATGAAGAATATCGTTATCTAAATTTATTAGTTCACTATTTTTTCTGAGATAATTTGAAAATTACCATAATATTATTGCAAGTAGCTTTTATTGGGATTTTTCCATTTAATTAATTTTTTTATTATGTTCGAATTATTGTGTATACGGGGTGTCCACGGATGGACCTAACTAATACTTATTAACTTTGTTATTTCTTGTTTTTTAGCGAAAAAGTCATTTTTTATAAAAAGTTTTGCTTAGTTTGAAAAGTTATTGGCCATAGTCAGAATGTCGATAGGGTTGTGGGAATGTCAGGGTTGTTTAAACATAATAAAAAATTAACTTGTTCGAGAGTAAACTACCAATTATTGGAGTAAAAATGAAAAATCTTAGAGGAAAGAATTATTCCTATAATGTCAATAGAAGTTCAAATATGAAATTTCAAAAATTTGTCTCAAAGTTCATAATTTTGCTTTGCTTGTAATTTTAACAAAATATCAACTTTTTACTTAAATAATTGGTACTTTACTCTTGAACAATTGAATGTTTCATTATTTTTAAACAACCCCGTATGTTATATCGTCATTTGAACTATGGCTAAGGACTTTTCAAACTAGCAAAACTCTTTATAAATCATTACTTTTTCTCTAAAAACGAGAAATAAAAATGTTTACAAGTATAGTTAAAATCCATCTGTGGACACGCTGTATTTCTACCTACCTTATTAAAAATATCTTACCTAAAAATTTATTGACAGAAATATAAACATCCGTAAAGCGATAACTAGCTTTATGTTGTTTAGAATAACCTCGTTACCAACTTATTATTGTCGTTGCCGTATAATGTAACATGTATAGATTTTACTTCCAATTACATAATTAACGAATCTGTATGTAATGCTTATCATCACAATAACTGTTTCCCTTTCTTAATCAATTTCTGAGTCAAAAGAAAGTTATTATCTATAGTTTGTTTTTTTTCTTAATTAAATATCTTCCTGATCATTGCGTAGGTATGAATATAATATATTTGTTTTATTTTTAACTATTTTCTTACTCACAATATCACACTTTTCGATTGTCATTTCAATTTGAAAATAACCGCTTTTGTTACACTAACGTGAAAACTCCTTTCGCGCGCAACTGTCAATGTTTTGCACTCAAATGTCGTACTCGAGTGAAAAATGAAATGTTCTATTTCATTAAACCAATTTATTTTAATTTAATCGATAAAACTGGTTATTTTTTATTTATTTATGATGTACTCAGTGAATAAAACAAAAGATATTGAAACATCGCATAAACGCGCGTTGACAGCAATGTCCGATTTACTTTGGCTGGTTTACTCGCCACTCGCACTTCCGAATTTACTCGCTCGTTCCCTCGGTAGAAGTTTGGCGGCAAGCTATTTTCCAATTTGTTTCCATTATAATAACGAGTGCTATTAATTTGTTTCTGTTTTTTTTGAATTTTACCATAACTTTTTATTTATTACGTCAAAGTTCAAAATAAAAGTTATTTCTTATTTTATTTTTATATTTATATTTATTATACCTAATATAACAAGAGGGTTAATTTATTTTCACTTTTACGGTACCTACTTTAACATTAGCGACTTGCAATATTATAGTATACGTACTTTCTTACTAGTGCTAATAGTTTTGATAGAAATAAAAAATTGTTTTTTTCTTAAATTTTGAAACGTAAAGCTATTCTTTTAAATTGAAATTCAAAGCAACACTTACGATTAGAACTTTGTTTGACTGTTAAATTAACCACAATTAACCGGGTCACAATTAACCAAGAGAAATCACGATGAATATCTATCTATTCCTTAATTCTTGTTCTAGAAATGTCATATTTAAAAATGTAATCATTCTCTTAATCAATTTTGAATGTTCATATAAGAAATAAATAGTCAATTTAAATAATTGCCGTATAAATACGTACATATAATTAAACCTAATTAGGGCGCAAGTTAACGAGTAATTTAATTACCACGTAAATTATTTTTCAATCGCAATTTCTGATAGTCGAGTCGACGTTCTCCGTAATTTCATATTTTATAAAATTGCACCTATAACTGCACATTCGATAGATAAACTCATAAATAAAAATAACTAATTTCGCTAATTACCAATCTTTTATTTTAGTCGTGTTGGTCATGGTTCACATATGCAGAAACCGTTCTGAGCACGATATCTTTAGCCGCTGGCCTGGGAAATTTATACAGATTACCACAAACTGCATTAATCAGAGGTGGCCTACCGTTCCTCGTGGCCTACATAATTTTGTCTTTATTTATTGGCCTCCCTTTGCTGTTTTTGGAACTGGGTTTGGGCCAATTGGCCCAAGAGGGGTTTACGAAGACTTGGAGAGCCGTTCCACTTTTTAGAGGTACGTAAACTTAGAAGTAGCAAGATAAGCTTGTGTTATTTATATATAGGTAGGTAAATATTTTGAAAGGCATGGCGATAGGCACTTACTTATTTAGACACTATACTGTTATCTGCCGAAAATTGAATTGGAATGTCTGTTTTGTTATTCTATAAAGTACCCATTATTGAATCTCTGTTTACTTTATGTACGTATATCTATAAATATCGTGTAGCAATCAGGTTGTTTTTTGAGAAATTTCCCACTTTTTTGGTACATCTACTTGATACCTCGATATAACTGATAGAGTTTCAGCACTCTACCACTGCCAGCAATTGAATCTTCAATTACCTACGAACTTTTGGGGAGTACAGTCGACCCTCGCTATTCGCGAGGACTACGCTTCTCGAATTTGCCGCGAATAACAAAACCAAACCTAGATGTGGAAAATGGGTAGTTGCGTTCATAAAACTCTCACAAACTCTTAATTTTTTTTATTTAGAATAAAATGGTAATTTTAAAACATTAAAAACTAATTCAAACTATTATTTTTAAGTTTTTAATAAAAGCAAACTTAAAGCATAAAACCTTATTTACAGACGTTAAATTAAAATTAGGTGTAACTTCATCTTCATTGTCTGTATCTTCGTCCTCCAGGTTGGATAAAGGCCCCGTCATCGACCGTTTTAGTTCTTTCTTTGTAAGAGTTTCGTTCTCATATTCAAAAAGCTGTTGAAACTGTCCAAGACAACATCTAGACACAGTTTTCACCAACAAGTATAATTGATCATCGAAAGTTTAATTTCATTTAGCCAATTACAACCGCGAATACCAAATCCGCGAATAGCAGGGGACGACTGTATTTCGAATCCGACGACAGTTTATAGCTAATATAAAAAAATCTTTATTAAAAAATTGCTTTTTTGAAATTTTTGTAAATCGAACCTGATTTAATTAAAAAAGGCAGTTTTTAGAAATAAATAACAAAGACAACGTGATAGTAGTTAACAAAAAAATAAATACAATTAAATTCGCATTATCTGTTAAATGTCCCTGACAAAATTAAAAATCGGTTTCTAAAACACATTTAAATAAATGTAACAAAAACAACAACAATAATATATAGTAAAGTAGGTACGCAGATTGAAACTTTCTACATAATATTTAGCGTTCCCATATTCAAATAATGTTCTTCGTTCAATTGCTTCATCGTATAGGTGTTAAATAATAATACCCGCCTTTATTATTTAATATAGCTCGCACGAAATTCCCTTAAATTAATAGCGTGTATCTTAAAAAGTCAAAACTTTCTCGGTCGGCACACGATATTTATATTTATAAAGTGTGAGCATCAAAGGTACTTTCTTATTTATTTAACCATTCCGTTGCCTTCTATACTTTCTTCATCTATTGGACTTACACGCTCGTTCACAGTACGACGAGAGATACCTACTGATAATTGCGATTAAATTTACTTTCAAACCTTCTACTCGATTCGAAAAATGAAATCGCGCCAGACGCCATGCTTCTATGAATTAAATAATTAGCAATTTCTATTGTTTTCAGGGGTGGGCTACGTCAAATTCGCGGCATTATGCTTACTTAGCGTGTACTATCCTTTGTATATGGGATTGTTCGTTAATTACATCGTTTGGCTCGGAAAAGGGCCTCCCCCGTTTCCCGAATGCGCCTCTGTTAAGATTACGGAGGTAAGTCGACGCATTTGAAATGCATTTACATATGCAAGTATGCTAAATAAATTTTAAAGTTTTCAAAATTTCGTAAAAAATCTTCGGCCTTCGACGACGTCGTTCAAAATTGTAAAATTATGCGTCCATCGGTTCTCTTCATATCTGATTGTTTTAATAATGGCCATTAAGTCGATTTAACGGTAATTAAACAGGTCGGCTATTTTTAGTTATTTAATAATGATCATTCGATTTCATAATTGTCGTAATAATCATGTACATATTTTCGTTTTTAGTTCGGTTATAAAGCAGAAGGTATACCAGCCCAAGAATGTCTGCAGTAAGTATTCCGTTGGCGATTTCGATCTTCGTATCTCCTGCACCCATTTTTTTCAGGAAAACCTTTCTAGAATCTCCTTTTGTCGACCCTAAATGGTACGGACTGTACGCCGGTCTTTTATTTTTAATATGGATTGTCGTTTTCATTTTGTAAGTAAACACAGTTTTTTATACCTTACTGTTTGTTTATTAGTGCATTCTTGTTAGATTGATTGGTAGAACCAAATCCTACGTGAAATCCTTGACAATTTTATTAATTCCTTCGGTGGGTTGTCTCGTAGCCTTACTCGTTAAAGCCATCCAGATGGAAGGTAACTACAATGGTTTGGATAAGTTCACTAAAAATATCGACTGGTCGCTATTAGGCAAAGCAAACGTAAGTCTTATGCTGAATTGTTTATCTGATTGATTCAAGGATCTTTTAATTAATTCTTGTATAACCATAGAACTAATCAGTATATGACGCGCATTTATGTTATTAGAAAATCAATTGAGAAGCTTCTTAACGAAAAAACCTAATTTTTAAATAACCAAGGACGTTATCATAATATTATGATTGTCACAAAATTTAGTTTATTTTAATTGTTAGAAATATTTAATTCAAGATCACTGAGGTGATGAAATAATATAATATACTATTTTATCACATGACTAAGGGCCGATCTTTCCATCTCCTGATAAATTTATCTTATACATATCTTATACGTTTCTAAATAAATTTTGAAACGATTACCTACTAAAGGCCGATTTTACAATTATGAGATATACATAAGATAAGCTATTCCTGGAATAACTTTCATGGAAACCATTGTCTCAAGAAACGTTTCCATAGCCGTTATTCCAAGAATAGCTATTCTGCGGTATAAATCATGTTTGTAAAACCGGCCCTAAATTGAAATTGAAAAATTCGGCACTGCTAGTTTGTTACGGCCATTTAAGCGCGAATAAATATAAATACAAAAGATAAAAATATAATCAATAAAAATCTAATTAATCCTATAATAATTATCATAATGTTTTTAAGTAGTTTATCGACTATTAAATACAAGGGGAATGCACCAAACAATTCGTAAACGGTAAAATTGAATTTCGGAGCAAGGATATTTTGACCCCTTCGTTAATAGGCAACCAACATTACGCAAAAATAATAAATTTGAACAAGTAGCGAATAACAACGAAAGTAACAGTTATCTATTAATGTGAATTTAGTTCAAAATTCATTTTTATTAATAAATTATCCTATGGTTTTCTTTTAACAGTACGTAATTAATAAGACCATAGTTAATACAGAAGGTCATTTAATCGATTTAACGTGAAAGATAAGTTGAAAAACGCCGCTTTTCTTATTTATAAAATGTTTATTGTTCGTAAACTATCGTTTATTATTATAAACTAATGAGTTTCCTAATCACATTTTCAGTGTAAACATACATAATTTATAACACTTTGTTTAAATAGTCGTTACAACGATCGTTTGGCGCCTTTTAACACGTTCACTGCAGCGTCGAGCCAAGCCAACGAAACGCTACTTCTATTAACTAAATACAATTTCCAGATATGGTATTATGCAGCAATTCAAGTATTATTTTCGACGAATATAGGATTCGGTTCCTTCGTTACGAACGCCGGAATTATCTTCAGCAAAGTAAACGCATTTTGGTAAGCACCGCAGCGGCTTTAGTGTACAAATCGTGTTGTGTAATTGTTTAATTTTTTAGGACCGCTTTGGGATATCTTTTCTTGAATTTAATTTTCGGCTGTACATCCGTTGTAATTTGCTATATCCTCACGGGCAGATTGGATCCGACGAATAAAACAGGAAAAGTAGCAGAGTTACACTTGCTTTCTTTAATTTACGACAGCGGACGCGAACATGCTAATTCTGAAGCGCAAATATGGACAATCGTTGCTTACAGCATGTTATTGTTTTCCGGATTTATTAGCATAGTAAGTAAGGTTGCTGAAAAAACCTCAATTAACAGCTAAATCATTTATAATTTTAGATCACGTTGGTCTACACACTTTTGAAAGCAGTAAAAGTTGAATTGAAACAGAAATGTTCGTGGTGGATAACCACTATCGTCCTGACTTTTATTGGATTTATTTGTGGAGCGGCAATATTTTTGCCACCCAACTTTGCAGTGGTACATTTGTTAGACCATTATGTGGTAGGAAATGTGATATTAATTTCGATTGTAGTAGAAGTATTAGGAATAGTAACATTTTATGGTAAGTTCAATTTAAGAACCTATATATTTCGATATGTCATGGAAAAAGATATTTTAGGGTCTAAACGCATCCAATTAGATTTCGAGTTTATATTGGGCCAAGCTCTGTCACGAGTATGGATTGTGTTTTGGTGGTTAACACCTATAGCGCTATTGGCTATATTTATTTGGGGGTTAACGACGCTTCCCATAACAGGAATATGGGAGAAAGATCCGGCCTGGTTATACGGAACAGGTTGGGCTATTGTTCTCACATCTTTAATATTAATAACTGCCATGGCTTGTTTTCAAATATATAATCAAGATGAATATTATACTTTCAACGATGTAAACATTTGATATAAAATGTTTTGATTTGTTTTTAATAATTTACTTTTTAGAAAATGGTGGCAGTAACAAAACCGTTACGAAAATGGGGTCCTGTAGATCCAATAATGCGTTACAGTTGGGTGCAATGGCATAGTAAAGCAAAAAATGGTGAAAGAGATTTTACTTTGAAAAGAAGAGGAACCAGAGACTATACACATTCGATAAAAAAGCGCCGAGAGCCGTATATGCAAACATACGTGTCCACTATTAGCAACTCCTCTACATTATCGAGGGATTCCCCCAAAAGCTATAATAAGAACGATCACAACCAGAATAGCATAAAAATAAGAAATACTAGTCTAAATTATCCGCAACCATCAATAAACCTTATAAATAGCCCTTATTCTTCACAACACTCTAAAACATTTACCGATAGCAGCCAGTACGAGAAACCTCTACGTATAACATCACTGGTTGACACATTAGATTCCCCACAAATTTATCATTCGTATTTAAACGATCAAAGTTCTCACCAAACTACAAATCATAAAACGCAAACGAATCCATTAGCGTTAACCATTAATGTATACGGAGATGTACAAAATGAAAGTTCAACCTCTGAAGGGTACGGTACTTTCAGAAAGGGGCCTTATTTTATTCCAGATAATAAAATTCAACATGTTTGCCATAGAAAGTATAGCGAACCTGAAATATCGACGGAACTCTAAAATGTTAGTTATTATATATTATTATAATAGGTAAATACTTATTTAATTTTGTACAAATGTTGTAAATAAACTATTTTATCGATAAAATAGAATTTAAAAAAATAGGTAAACGAAAAATACACTCCTCCCTATTGCTGAACAAGTTCAACGAGAACAAAATGTGAAGCTTTTATACCTCCTGCAGTTGTATGTCTCAAAGTATGAGGCTTCAAAACTTAAACTATGTATATGAGAATGCAATTAAATTTGCTTTTTGATAAGTTATTTATTAGACGATTAAACAATTTAATTTATTAATGAGTATTGTTAATATTTTGAAAACTTAAAAGAAAATGGCATTCGATGTTTCATATTTAGGCATTCAGTTAGGTAGGCAATTTTAAGCAATTTATTATAAAATTATAAATTATTTTTTAACAAATCAAGCTTCTATACTAAAACAGTGATTCCAAGCTTTGGCGTTAACTTGCTTTAAAATTGCTTTCAGCGAAGTACCGGGACCGCATTCGAAAGTTCTTGGAAAATATGCATCTTGATCCCGCTCATAAATAACGTGCAACAGCTGCTCCCACTTTACGGGTTTTACGATCTAAAAAACAAAATTGTTGATCATATTGATCATTCAAAGTTAAATTTATTTACCTGTTTAGGGAGTTGCCTTTGAATGTGTGCCGCATCTGTATATTGTTTTCCATCTACGTTAGAATGAACACTAATAACAGGATTTGATATCTGAGATTTTTCTAATGCCTTTTTAAAGGGTTTAATAGCGGGCTCCATTAAATTAGTATGAAAAGCTCCACTTACAGCTATACGTCTCATTTTTCTCAATTTAAACTGATGAAGGTTCTTCTCTATAAAGTTGAGAGCCTAAAATGAGAAACTTTATTCACATCGACCGGCAAAATCCATTTCGATATGTGTACTTCTTCACTTCCGGCAATTACTTTACAATGTGGATATAAATAATTGGCAATGCGACACTCGGGTTGTTCTGCACCCCTTTCCAGAGCCCATTCCTTAGCCTTCATCAGTGCACTAATCAGATTACTGTCGGGGCCGTAAAATATAGTGGCCATGCCGCCTTTATAAACTTCACTCGCTAATTGCATGGCTTCACCTCGTATCTTAACCAACTGTAAAGCTAATTTAATCAATTAATTAAAAAATCTATATACTATCGTTGTGCACAGTACCTCTTTCAAATCCCAAAGCACCTGCAAACACTAAAGCAGTGATTTCGCCCACACTAAAACCAGCAGTAGCTACACAATTTTCAATAGCGTTTGGTCTCTCTTCTTTAAGTCGTTCTAGTGCAGCTAAAGAGGTAACCATGACTGCAGGCTGACAGTACTTTGTTTGATCCAGCATTTCTTTTGGACCTTTTAGGCATATTTTCAGTAGATCATAGCCCAAAACATAATTTGCTAATTCAAATAAGTCTTTGGCCATAGGAAACTTTAAAAGATCTTTAGCCATTCCGACAAATTGGCTTCCTTGACCGGGAAATATTATTATAGAGTAGTCGCGAGGATCTTTTATGGGTTTTTGAAAATAGACACCTTGCTTCCGGATTTTTGTTCCTTGTGGGTAAGGAAGAGTTGCCCATTGCTGTTTAACGTTCAAGTCTTCAAATGAAGCCGAATCGTCAAGCAACGCCTTTAACGGCGAGTCATTTTTGATTTTTGGATCGTCATTTAATAAATTCGAAGCTAGTATAAAATGAATTTGTAATTATTTCCTTACTTCGTACAACTTTTCGCAGAACCTTTAATTGGTTATACATATTTGAAATTCCCGCTTAATATGTAAGTTGTCCATCAACACCACCTCCCAGTTTCATTCAATAACGATTTCAAATAATTAAAAACTAAAATATTACTTATACATATCAGTTTCAGTAAGTTTCAGCTCATATTAATAAAATGCGATGTCGTGGAAATTAGTTAACGTTTACTTTTAGGTTAAGCGAGAACTGTCACAACACGTGTCAAAGTTTTTACTAATAATAATTATTAAATAGCGTCGCGATTTAATTAGCTTTTATCGAAATAATTAACTTATAATCAGGTAAATAACCAATCAAAATATTCGAGCAGTGAAAAAATTAAAAATGTTTAATTCTTCCAGAAAAGCGTTCTATTGTAACTCAATAGATGGCGGTTGATGGAATTGATAGAAAGTTGTTGGAAATAAATTTTGAAAAATATGACTAATATAAATTCAGATACAGAAGAAGATTTATATTATTTCGAATCCGATCACTTAGCCTTAAAAGGCAATAAAGATTACAGTGAACTATTAAAGACTATTTTTGTGCTTGAATCTCAACGAGCCCGAGCAATTAAAGTAAGTAGCACTTTTTTTAAAGAATTTATACTACAGCGCTGAACATAGGATTACGATAAAGTTGTCGAGCTGCACAAAAAAGCTTTAGACGATCCACTAGCCTTTATTCAAAAGCTTAAAAACAAAGAAAGTTTAGATTTGCCAGAATTACAAGTAATAGCTGAAGTGCCTAACGTACATTGGTCAAAATATAAAATAGAAATTCCCAAGGAAGGTTTAAAGTTTATTAAGGAAAATAACGACGACGATAACTCTGTAACCAATTTTGAAGAAGAACAAAGAAAATTGCAGGAACAGGGTAACACATATAATAAGGTAGATGTAGTTTTTTATAGATTAAATAAAATAATTTTAAATATATATCTATTATTTAAGCCATGGACAATAGAAGAACAGAAAAGACTTGAAGAACTTCTATATGTTTATCCTCCAGAGCCTATAGAGTCAAGACGATATAAAAAAATTGCCAAGGCTTTAGGTTAAAATTAAAAAAAAAAACAAATTTTGCCAAAATAAACTTCTATTCGTTTACAGGTAATCGCACGGAAAAACAAGTATCGAGTAGAATACAGAAGTACTTTTTAAAACTTTATAAAGCTGGATTACCTATACCTGGACGTATTCCAAAATATGCCGAAAGATCAAAAGTAAAAAAACAAAAAAAAATAGCTCTCAGGGTAATATTATACACCATTTTTTTTTAGAAAACAAAATTACACGTACATCAACGATACAATCACTATTTATTTAAACCGACCACTTTTTTCCCACAACTCAATATTCCAGTAACTATGAATGAAAATGAAGATGTTCCAGGACCGAGCAATGAAGGCTTAAATAACAATAGTGTCGGCAATTATCTCATACCTAATTCTTTAGATCCCAGTAACGAAAACTCATCAGAAGGTTCCAAAAATGACTTAGAAGCTCAACTAAACATTTTACATCAAGTCAAACTAGAAAAACAGGAAGAATCTCATTATTCTTCCCTTTTACACATGGGATACAAAGTAAGTGACTAGCTAACATAATCGAGCAGAATTTTAACTACAACTCGATGCTTTCAGTGTAACTTTTGTAATGAAGAACCATTAATCGGTACCAGATGGCACTGTAAAAATTGTCCATTTGAATCCGTCGATTTTTGTACGGACTGTATAGTTGCACAAATGTATTCGGAAACTCCACATCCTTTGTCTCATACATTCTTCCCAATTAGAAATGATTATTCAAACGAAGACAGAACGAATAGCAGCAATTCATCGTGCGAGTCGGTTTCGGAAAGTGGGGCAGACTTGGAAAGCAGTAACGAAATGAGTGCCAACGAGAGCGATGAAAGTCAAACTACAGATATTGCAAAATCCAATTTTGAGATTAAGACTGAAAATGCCAATTTTGAAGCAGATTATATGAATCTCCAACAAATAATGATTAAAAAAGAGGATACTTTAAATTACGAAATGGACGACGAAGATCAGCAAACAGTTTCTAATAACGTCCACTTTAACACAAATAATTTTACAGAAACACAAAATGTTTCATACAGTTATTTACATTCTAATTTATTACTGGATACGTAATGACATATGAACTGTCGCAAACATGAGTTATAATGATATAATGTTGTTTTGATTTATAAATTATTTTCAGTTTCCCAAAATCCAGAATCATCAAAAACAACCGATACCCAAACATTCATATATAGATTGTCGTCGTGTAATCTCTCCTTCATTTTCATTTTAACTCCTTTTGTGTGGCAATCCTAACGACTAGATGTTTCCAACATTTTTAGATATAAGGTGAGTAGATATCTAAATTTCAAATATGCACATCACTTTTGTTATAAAATATAATAGATAGAGAAACGAGCCAAATCAATACTAATGCATTTTGTTATCCCATATGTAGAGAATTCGTAAAATTTGCAGCTAAAAAAATCAACTGTTTCATTGTTTGGAAATATTTTTCCAACACTACTACATGTCTGTCATAAATGTAGAAAAACATATTAATTAACGTCCAAAATCTTATTAATTGTTAATTATCAATAATAAAATGAGAAAGAGTATATGAAACAATAGATTACAATTGCAAAGGTTTTGCATTTTAATAAAACTTTTGAATTTTTGATTAGGATTCAATTGTCTTGACAGAAGCTTCAAAACTACTGATATCAAAATTATATGTCTGAAATAATTTAATTAAACCAAACAGTAATGAAAAATTCATGTTTTTTGATGAAGAAAAAATGTTAGGTGAGCAAGTTTTTAATTTCATTATAACAATGTGTTGAGAAAACGAAACTTTATCCTATAATTGATTTTAAATGATAACCGATGTTATTACAGATGGGGCCTACGGTTGTATGTAACTTGTGTGGGAAAAGAATTGCTTACAAACCATCGAATATTGCCACATTAGGAGAACACCTTTATAAGATACATTCTAAGCAAAATATCAACCACTACTGCATTGATGAACATTACTTTGAAAGAAAAATGTACAAAACAACTGGTTAGTCTGTATTAACTGAATGTGACGTATGCAATTTTAATCGATTTATATTTTACTAATAGTCGAATCTTGGAAGCCGGGTGTATCGTTGTTGACTTGTTCGTCTTGTGGAAAATCTGGACCACCTGTTATTCATAAACAGCAAAACAAAGTAAGATTCTTTTTCTATTTTTTATTAATTATTAATATCGATAAAACTTAATAATCTGAATTGATTGAAATCGACGTGGTTCAGATTACAAAGTTTCTACTGTATGTGAATGACACTGATGTAGTTTTGGTTGCATACATTTCGCTTACACAGTAGTTGCCAAAAATGATCATACGTGAAATATGTACTGTGGTATAAAAATATTTAGTCGTAATGTAAGTATAATATTATAAATGTGCTCGTCTGTGCGTACGAAAATAAAATATTGTAAAATTCATTTGCGGAAAACTGAATTCAAACAGATATACGAGTACACACCGCATCCTGTTTTACAATTTAATGATTCACGAAAACATTTAAACGTCGTGTCGTCACGATGACGTATATTATGATAATTGGTGACGTCTTATTTCCGTTGCGGTATAAAAATAGAAGATTCAAATCAACAGGGCCGACTTAAGGAATATGTAAACATTCACCCATCACGTATAAAATCTTATAAAAATTATAGCTATCGCAATATTAATCAAAACGAATCCTATATTTTCGAAATTTTTTACTCACATCAGATTATGCTATCTATATTTTATCTGATAGGTATATTTATTTAGAAATGTTCAGTTTTTTTCTTATACATAGATAATTCTGCTTGTAAAATTTTATATTATGTAAAATTGCAGACGATTCCTTACATCAGCTACCTTGGTGAAAGCAAGGTCTTGTTATAGTTTTTTAATAAATATTAAAAGTCTCAATTAAAAAGTATGTCGCAAACCGACCACCTCCACAACTTCATACATTTCAACGTTTACAACTGTAAATTTAATGTGTTTAGCATAATTAAATCCGGTTTAAGTCCGTCAAGCGTATAATCTTCCGTCAAATAAATGACGTATTTTTAATTAGAAATTATCTATCTGTTGTAATTGACAACATTTGACGAGTTGCAAATGAAATCCAAAAGTAAAAAAACACCGAATCGCCTCTGACCACGTACGTTTAATTCGTGTTGTTCATAGTAAAATTTAAAAAAAAAGTGACTGCAAAAAATTTAAAAAAGAATAAAAGAAAATGAATTTATATTGAATTCCGCTGCTATACGCTAACGAAACGAACATGAACATCTTACGTGCTGATACTCACGTACGCCACTTTCAGTTATTAACCTCCACCGACATCTGGCCGTTGACCAAGCGTGTCCATACTATTGCAAGCCATTCGTTCCAAGAAGTAAAATATTTGCTATATCCCCGAATACTTTAGCATCTCGTCTTCGCAAACACGCGAACTCCAAATTTATCGTTGTCCAAATCAGAGAAACTTTGTCCTTTTGCCGCATAAATAATGACGACGCGACGTCGAAATTTTTGACCGGTCTACCATAACGTAGACCATCACATACATCCCGATTCTTTGGAAAATCGTGAATCGATGAATTATTTAAAATTGATTATATAAATACTTGAGGGATAACCAAAACTATAAGATGGTCAATTTCATACTTGCTGATGAAAACTGTTTTAGGTCGCTAATTCGTCGTTAGGTGCACTATGTCTATTGGGTTGTTGGCCATTGTGTTTTCTTCCATTTATGCTTGGCGGCAGTAACGTCATGAATCTCCACTGTAAACACTGCGGACAATATCTTGGGACTTTTGATAGAAAAACCGGCAGTCTTCAGTCATTAAATAAAACTCCTTATAATAAAGAATAAAAGTATAGCATTAAAAAAATATTTTATTACCAAAGTTGTGTTTTTTCGTCGTATAAAAATATTAAAACTAAACGATCAATTTCAGTCTTAAATTAAGGCAGTCGCGACCATTTCAACAGATGTCTTACTATAAGTAAAACATCATCTGTTCGATTAAATAAATTAAGTAAAAAAAATAGTTCATAAATGATATTAAGACAATTGTAGTTTATGTGATAAATAATGCAAATGGAAAACGCTGCACCCTAAGCTGATAACGTTTCCGATGGCGACCGTGGCGTGGATTTTCCTGAACGTCTTGTATGCTTGCAGATATTGTTCGTTGTGGATCAAAACCCCCGCGTCGTGCTTCCCTATTTCCATACCGACGCCGGCCGCTTCTTCGATCTCGCTTGTTTTTTTCATCAAGCGTAACATCGGAGGAGTCAAATACAGACGGACGATCAGTTCAACCAGGAAGCAAATTGTAAGGACTCCGATCTAAACGAAAAACAAGGGATTGTTGGCGCAAAACGAAAATTAACAGTGAGCGATACGTACTTGCATAGAAACCTGTGGTAGATTGAGCTTCGAATTGTTGCGATTTAAAAAGACGCTCAACGAGATCAAACTAAGTATCGTATTGATGAGAAAGTACTTTGGAAATAGAATCCGCTGAACTTTGCCGAACGTGTGGCGCGGCAGGCAAAAGTACAGGGACAGTCCAGATACGAAACTCATCCACAATTGCGCCCCAAAATGGGCACTCACCGATCCGAGATAAATCAGATTCAGGAGCGGCGACTGACACGTTTCGTGTTTTTTTGGATTCGCATACACGAGATAGCCAATCACAATAACCGCCAGGAGCGTTACCAGGTGAGCGGGTTGAGCTGTGCCGGTTAATATTCTGCAACAAAAATGTGCTATTAGCCGAAATACTATAGACTAGAGGGTTGAACCCCCGTTTTAAAAATTATGCAGATAGGGGTATCCCAGATAACTTTCGTTTACTCAGAGAACCCTATACACGATAATATTCGATAGAAAACTGAAATATCTAGATCGAACTCGTATTAATCGCGAAAATTGAATTTTGCATTCTTCAAGCCTTAACATCTTTAAAACCTTAAACGTTTATTTCTTCATTTTGGAAAACAGAGAAAATTGTAAAGTCATCGCGTGGCCGTACAATTGTTATGAAAAACAAATTTCCATAGGCAAATCCTATTTATGTAATTAAATGACCGCTAACCACATATGCAGGTAAATGAAATTAAAGATAGAAAAGCAAAAATGATTATAAAACCACTTTGAGTAACCAATACGTTCAAATTATTGCATCGTTATGTAATGCATTTTTTTTTTAATTTTAATTGAAACAAATGTAGTGGCACTATGTACTAATAATAAAAACAAACGATGAAAAGCGCATCGCAGCGTCCTTGCATCGTTAAAAAAGCTCGCTTATAGATAGCTTATCTCTCATTCATTTCGATTACGCCCAACACCGACACCTACATAAATACATTATTACTCAATAGGATCAAATAACGTTTTATTGCATTAGCGAAATTCAATATTACCGCAATTAAATCGGGCTAACAAAAAATTAATTGAAAACACTCACCGGTAACATTTGCTCGATTCAAATTTTTTAACTCCATCGCCGATAGTGCGTAAAACAATTTTCGTACGATACGTAAAAATCGCGAGAAAATCTTCCCGAAGAATCGTGTTTCTTTCTTCGGATCTCTTGTTTCCGTTTCTTTTGCTCTCGTCTTTTTTTATCGCTCTGCTAGAGATCATGTCCGCCTTCTTCAAACACATCGTTGCGAATATTATAATTTTTAGCGCAATTGGTACAAATACTAAGGCCTTACTAGGCGCCGTTATATGCTCCTCAATCGTAGGGGGGGAGTTTTGCGTTAGGGAATGCCCTCCAATGATGATACGTGCCTGAACCAAAGCACGTGCTCCACGATTTTTCAGTAGATGGTAATTGTATAAAATTATCAATTTCGATGGACGTTTCAATTCGCATTTGTTATCTTATCAAGCATTCTATTTCTTATAGTTATTACCTATTGTATTCTAAATAGTTAAAATTTATCTTTAATCTTTATTAATTAACACGATTGCTAAAATCAAGGTTTCGTACAAGAAAATCGCTCTCGAACGTTCTAAATATATATATATGGGAAAAAGTTCTTTTACGTTTTGGTAAATAGTATAATAAAACAAGACATTTCAAAAACAAAACTTTGAGAATTTGATTCACTTAAAAAATTAAAATATAATCAACGTAATATAACGTATTTTAAGTAGACTTTTAACTGATATTCATCACAGTCTTCCTGTTTTATGATTATCGTTATCATCGCGAGATTTATTAGATAGATATACGGGGTGGGCCACACAACGTCGAGCCCCTTAGATTCCGAAACTGCAACCCAATCAACAAGTTTTTCCATTTGTTCGAAATGTATTTGATGGTTGTTGTTTCACTTAAATTACGTCAATTTTAAGTATTAAAGATGTTTACAAATAGTGAAAAAACTAATACTTTGAACACGATGAATTTTTGATATATCCTACAAACTTATTTTCTCATTATTGGATTCTTATTCCTATAGCTTATCCAAACCTATATGCAACACGTCATCAATAAAAGGTTACTAGATGATGACGTTTTACACAGTGCTGTCACTTCGTACCTCGTATTTTGACAGTTCCAATAAATTGTAATCTTTCCTTATACCATCTAATATATGCGCAAGTAAATCATCTACAGAATATGTCACTTTCCAAACTTTAAACCGAATTACAAATAAACAATCTAGTAACTTTTTATTGATGACGTGGACATCATATAGATTTGGATAAGCTATACACATAATTATGTATTAACAAATTGATTGACATGTCAGATTGTGATTAATTTTATTTTGAATAAGTATCGTGTATCTATGTTGCCATGATATTTGTATATTGAGTTGCTGTCTAAAACTTGTAAGGGGTTCTACGCTGAGTGGCTCGCACTGTATCTAATTGTCTTTAAAAATATCGTTTAACAATCGATAGGGGTCGTATAAAATTTTTAATATCATTTTAATCGTTTCATTCAAACCGTTTTACAATAAATTAATCCGGTTATGTCCCTTATACTTTAAATTTTCTTTTTAGTTTTCTTCCAAGTTTTAATAATTATATTCTCGTTCGATTTTTAAATTAGTTCATTAGATTTTCTAAATACAAATTTTATGCGAAGACCCTACCTATATAAACATTTTCATGTTTATACACAAATCTCAACTTTTCAAGATTAAATGGAATGTTTGTTTTAATAACAATACAGATACTACTTTTTGTAGATATTTATTTTAAGTGAGATACAGGTTTTTCTATTTTTATAACGTTTGAGGTTTTACCAATCCGTTATAAATTATGCGAGTGTACATATAAATAAAAACCATCAATTCGTTCTATTTATAGCAAACATTAATTAATTATTTACATCAACGCATTTAGATTAGTTTTACAACAAGAATTTTGCGAACTTTTAATAATACTTAATATTCCCAACTTTTTAAAACATCGGAAAATGCGGAGTTTTGTGGGGCGATGGTATAATTTAAATTTAATAAAATATAAATAACTATAATATATGAAGTAAAAACAATAAATGTTGATACATATAATATTATACTGTGAATGATTACAAAATTATTAAGTTTACATTTGTTTAGCTTTCTTGCCTGCTTTTACTAAAAAATACCTACCTATATGTTTTACATTTTTGGATTTGAACAGTTATTTCTTTTAACAATTACTTAAACGTTAAGTAATGCATAAGTAAATGTTATGTTTTTAGATTGCAAAGACATAGGTATACTTATAGTTAATTTAATGAAATACTTGTTAATTCAGTTATAAAAGAGAAGCTTACTTTGTAATTACTAGAAATATATTATATCTTATTTTTATTATTCTTTATATTTGAAAATATGGTGTAATGTGACTCCACAATTATTACTTTTATTGTATGTTAATTATTTATAAAATTTCTCTAAGGGCCGGTTTTTTCATCTCCCAATAAATTTACTTGACAAATTTTTACCATGGAAACAATTGTTTGAACAAACGTTTCTATGGTAAATATGTGTCAATTAAATTAAATAGAAGATGAAAAGATCGGCCCTTAGTATAGGTGATTCGACCTATATATAAAAAGATACATAGTATAAGAAACGCTCCTCATAAAAAATGTGACTAATCGTTAGATATTTTTAGGTTATTTTTCACTGTATTTAAGAAATCCTAAAAAGACTACAAAGAATATGAGTGACGGTGATTTTATGCCAAAAATCGACCCAAAGAAACTTAAACAAGTTGACCTGGATTTTATGAAATATATAGAGAAACAGAATTTCGAAAGAGTGCAGAAGTTTAAGCGCACGCGACAAAACAATATCATAACCGGGTGCCTCCTGGGCGGATTTGTTCTTGGTATTTATGGGTATACTATGTACGCTGTCCGCCAAGAAACTTTCCTAGACGACTTCGAGGAACCAGCTAAAATAATCGAAAAAAAATAATTCGTTTTATATTTTTAACATGTCGGCAGCAAAAAATGCTTTACGTTTACCACCAATACCTACCACAAGGGACCTCATTCGCTTGTATAGGCTAAGAGCGTTGCGACAGTTGTCACAAAATTTTCTTTTGGACGAACGTATAACTGACAAAATTGTACGTGCTGCCGGCAATATTAAAGATCATGTTGTATGCGAAGTAGGACCTGGCCCTGGCGGAATAACTAGATCGATCATTCGCAGATCTCCGAAAAAATTGATCGTCGTAGAAAAAGATGAACGATTTCTGCCAATATTGGAGTTGCTGCAAGAAGCATGCACAAATCGTGTCGATTTAGCAATTTTTTTAGGTGACATTAGATCCTATAATTTTGAAGCAGCTTTTGAAGAAATACCTAAAAGTTCTTGGCAGGACGTGCCACCGCCTATTAATTTAATTGGAAATTTACCTTTCAACGTTTCGACAAATTTAATAATTCGTTGGCTGCATGCTATATCAGAGAAACAAGGTGCTTGGGCTTTTGGTCGTACACCAATGACCTTAACATTTCAGAAAGAGGTTGCTGAACGGATGGTGGCACCTGTTGCTGATAAACAAAGATGTAGGCTATCAGTTATGTGTCAGCTTTGGTGCAATGTTCAACATAAATTCACAATCTCCGGGAAGGCTTTTGTTCCAAAACCAGAGGTAGACGTGGGTGTTGTAACCTTAATACCACTTAAAGATCCATTAGTTAATTTACCGTTTGTAATGGTAGAAAAGGTATTAAGACATATATTTAATATGCGCCAGAAGGCATCACGTCGTGGAGGTGAACGATTATTTCCTGAGGCATTACGAGCGGAATTAGGACCCAAGCTGTTTCATTTGGCCGACACCGATTTTAAAGCACGTCCTTTTGAAATATCAACAGAAGAATTTGCCAGAATTTGTTATGCTTATCGGGCAATTTGTGTGGAACATCCTGAAATTATAAACTACGATGATCGGTTAAATAAAAAAGTTTAGTTGCTGCTGTTATAGTGTTAAATAGTTATTATGTATCTAAATTTAAAATAAAATGTATTATGCCGATACATCAACCTGCGTATTGTAAAATAATTACGATAGATTTCATCGTGAATAATTATTCAAAATGAAGACTATTCGATAATAACATGTCTAAGAAAATTAAACCCACGTTACTATTCTAAACTTGTTAGAAAATTTTGTGCATATAAGATGTTATAAATTAAAAGTTCTATAGAAAGTAACATTAATACTTCCTATCTATTGAATGATAACGTGGAGACTGAAAAATTGATACAAAGGGTGGATACATTTTCGAACAATAATATCTTCTATTTTTAAATTAATAACAAAATAGATGCAAATTTAATATTTATTACCGAAAATTGAAGGTCCCGCCCTAGTTCGTTTAAACGAACGCAGCGGTTTTTAATTTATTTAACGTAAATAGCGATATTTATTGAACGCAACCATTATTTGAATGGTTGATTAAAGTTATTTGACAGGAACTGTCAAAGAAACTGACGTCTTTTATAGTTCGTTTTGTTTTCATTATTATGGCTGAAGATGATAACTTTTCTTCTGATGAATTTCGAAAAACACTACAAAATGCGTCTTTTAACAATAGTTCTGACACGGAGGAACTGATGAAGTTAGATTTAGGAATAGATCCGTCATTAAATCTCGATACAGTTTCTAATAACGTGGAGGTAGCTACAGGTAATTCGTTGGCAGGATTACTCTTTCAGACGAAAAGCATTCACCTTAAAATTTTACAGTTTCGACTGTAAACGACACGCCCAAAAGGGAGGATAATCCGTTTTCGTTCAAACATTTTTTACGTAGCGATGTGACAAATTATCAAAATCAAGGAGCAAGACCAAAAGTATACTGCGATGGTCGTCCGATATCTTCAATATCGGACCTGAATCTCCATCAGTCGTCTAGTAGTAAGCAGACTCGAATTGTTCCAGAATTTTCCTCGGCCTTACCAGATTTTGTTCAGGATCATTTAGTTGTCGAACAATGTTATTTGGATGATGATCCTTCGTGTAACAAATTTAATTTAGATATGTCGAATTTACCAGATTTTGCTCCTGGAAGAAATAACGTCAATTTTAATAGATTAAATGGTGAATCTAGTCGTAGTATAGGTAGAAGAACTGAAGGTAACTTGAGCAATTTATCGATACCGTTAGATTTACCTGTAAGGCCTTCGGTTGAGTTTCCTCTCGACTTACCAGTTACGGAATCTCAACCTTCTGGATGCAGAAGTTGCCCTACGTCTGTAGAAGTGAGCTATTGCAATTGGAATTATTGTGATAGGGAATTTATATTAATTTTTAGGTCGGTGTTTCGAAAAGCCTACCAGATTTTCTAACTGATGGTGCGGTGTGCACGCAAGGAAACGAAGAGACTCAGGCTGGCCAGAGTCCTCTTTCGGAAGTAGACCGACTTCAACAAGAATTAGATGCATGTAGGCAACAGTTAGCCGATCGCAGTAGAAGCATGGAACATCTGCAGAGACAGCTAGATTCTGCCAGAAATAAAGAACACGAGTATACACAAAATCTTGCCAAAGCTCTAGAACAGGTAGAGGAAAGTTTGGAACGAAGCAATGTGAGTTATACCAATATTAAATATTAGTTACGAAATGGGGGTATTATTTCAGCAAAGGGCGGCTTCTGCAGAAAATATTATTACTAAATTGAGACAAGAGATTAGACAACTTAAGGTAAGTTTCGACAATAGAATAATTTAAGTGTAAAGATTGATTTTGATAAACAGAGCGAAATAAATCGATTGAGACAAGAAAATGGAGAATTGCGCAGAGAACAAGGTGCTACTGGAGGCCCTAGTATTGCACAATTGAGCGAATCGCAAATTCAAAGACTGGCACAAGAGCTTCGATCTTCTGCAGGCTCTGCGGAAAATTCTCTTAGGTAATCTCTGAAATAGTTCGTGTTAAATTGTATGCGATAAAAGATTATTAAACGTTTTAGACAGTTACTGTTGGGCGTCGATAATTTACGAATGATAGCTTCCACTATAGAAAATATGAATCGCATCGAAGAGAGAATCGATTCCTTTTCCGATGCCGAGGACAATGCAGGACCTGCATTATAAATTTTTTTATAAATAACGTGTGCATGAAGTTTTTTCTTTCGATATTTTGTATATATGTTGATTTCGTATATACTGTTTTTTTTTTAGTGTATTTTAATAGGTTGTGCATATGTGATTCTTTTAAACGAGAAGTTAGTTATTTAAGAACATTTATTTTAACAGTCATTGCAAGTATAAATATTTATTTAGAAAATTATATAATACAATTATTTATATACTATAACATCACAAATTAAATTGTATACTACAAAGAATTGATTTTTTTGTGAATGTTGAAAGATGAGGATTAAATTTAGCTGTCTCGATCAATTTTCAATTGCAAGTTGAAAATAATACGAAGATGATGATACGGATGAAACCTAGAATTCTCTAAGACCTTTCTTAATTTTGCTTTGCAACATGTTAATTTATATAAATTTGGTTTTGTATTTTGAAAAATAAGCTAGCTAAACTTAACCGCAACTTATAGTCACACGTTTCATAAAAACCACCGTTCAAATAAAATACGATATTGAAAAATATATCATCATAAAGATATCTTGTACTGATGCTGGCAAAATATTAAACTAAAAAAATTAATAACTGATAAATGAGAAATTGTTTTATTGTAACTTAGAATAACATACAAAATATAATTACATTAATCTTATATAAAACAAGAATAATATACATCACATCGACAATAAATATTTTTTACAATAAAACAATCGAAACGCTCTATATTACTAAAATAAAATTTTGTTCGATTACACCGACACATTAAATTTATGCATGCAGATTAATTTCTGACCGTATCTTTATTTGCATTTAAGGAAAGAATGTAAAGTGTGACATTTATATCGTTTATAACAGTTTAGTTTATTGATGTAGCAATTATTTTAAAAATAGAAATGTTTTAATTTTGAGGAAACAAAATATAACAAAAAAGTATCATTTACAGTCAGGCATTAATTTCTTCTAACAATTTTTTAAAATCGACATCGGTTTGAGTTTCCATATTGGCCATACCTCTGCAGCTCAGTAATGGTTGCGTTTTGTTCAACGACATCATGGTTTGACTTTCAACAGATCGAGCTATATCGTCAAAAACCGTTTGCGTTTGGATCGTGCTACACAATACGTCGTCGTAAGTCTTCTGACAGTAATCGTCTAAATTCGTAATGGAAGGGTCGTAATTTAATAGATCATTATTAAACATGAAATCTGTTTGTGTTTCGATATTACAATTGAAGAAACTGGACGAATCAAAAATTGACATGTCGTCGTTAAAACAAGTTTGAGAACTAGAATGCATACACTCAAAATTTAAATCTGAAGTGTCGGTATAAATTGAATCGTGCGTGGCCGTTGAAATCGAATAAAGGAGCTCGGCAGGTGTTGCAGTTGTTTGTGTGCTCGACGTGCTTCGACGAACGATAGGACTAGAAACATACTCAGATTCATCTAATTCAAATGAAGTATTACAAGACTGACTCTTGGAGGCTATCGCTTTTGTTTGAGTTTTTATGCTATTATTTATAGTTTTATTGAGACTAACATCTGTGTGAGTTAATTTGGGTTTCTTTGAGCTATAATCGCCGATAGTTTGTGTTTCTGCCGATGAACGTGTCCTGCGTAAATCCAAAGTTTGTGTACTGAAATTAAATTTTTTCTTATTAACCTGAGTTTGCTTTGTTTTTAATTTCGGTAACTTTGTACAAGTATCGGTTTGGCTGCTTTTTTCAAAAGTAGAAGCGCTAGCAGTTTTAATTACTAACGGTACAGTTATAAACTGTAAGCTTCTAGAAGTTTTAGGTAAAATTAATAAATCTTTTTTATTAATTTTCAAATCTGTTCCTTTTTTACTTGTGTTTGAATTGATTCCGGGATTGTACATAGTTTTATCTAGAACTCTATGGTTTTTACGTCTGGCATGCGTTAATAGAGACTCGTAGGAAACATACGAAACGTCGCAATCGCAGCACTTAAAATTAATTCCGCAATACTCCACATGCCTGTTTTTAAAAGCAAGAGTAGAAAAACCTTTATTGCACGTTGTGCACGTGAAAGATTTATCTCCATGAACCTTCAAGAAGTGCTGTTTGAGAAGTTTTAAGGCTTTAAAGCATTTCTCTTTATGGTAAATGCAATTTAAGTCGGGGCAATGATATTCTTTATTGCCCGAATCCACTTTCCAGTCTTTCTTGTGGGTTTTGACAAGGTGCAAGTTTAAGTTCGATTCCGACGTAAACACACCGGTACAGCCGTCTTCTGTGCAATGTAGACGCGAATTTATCGTTTTCAATTCGTCGGCGATTGGATATATTTTGGTTACTGTATTCATACCTGCAATTTGTAAATTAACCAAAACCTCGACTAAATGAACGAACACTTACTGGAAAATTTGAATTTTTAAGGATATTTTTATTTATAAATTTAATAATAAGTGAATATTTGAAAAAAGCCTGGATGTGCTTTATTTATTATTTTGACAGTAAATCATGAAGTTAGCCAGAAGTCTTTATTTCGGTTGTTCTGTACATGTTAAGTAGGATTTTTACATACTTCTCTGGAAATAAATTCTAAACACTTATACTAATTTCATCTAGAAAATTCTTAAAGTAAGTATTATTACTATATTTAATTAGAAAGTGAATTTGCTTTTAATTTTTATTGGTCAAAATAGTCAACACGATCAAACGAATAAACCAATCAGAAGTTAGCGGAAATTGGTGCGCTCTAATTTTTAAACACTCTATATAACATTTTTTTAAATTAAAGAACAATAAATTAAAGAATTACGCTGATAAATCGAGATTAATAGCACGTTGTCGATAGTAATCGTAAGTTTTTCGAACGATTTATGTAGTTAGTAAGGTTATAAGCTTATCAGAACATCAACAAGCTTTTCATATCTCGTAGTGTGTTTACGTGGTCTTTAAATGAGGAACAAAACGCAAGTAAACGGTATAAACGAGAATAGAACATTATGGCAAAACGGCATTTGGCATTCAAAACATTATTATTCTTGGGTAAGCAAGTGTAGTATTTTTATTTTCTTAGATATGTCGTAATTAGCAACGAAGACAAAAAGTCGAATTTGATATTTAATTGAAAAGAAAGATGTTATAGAAGAAATTCTTTATTAATAAAATAATCAAATTTAATTTTATTTAAATTTTTTGGGGATGACTTGTTCATCGCTCAGCCGATAGATGGCTACCGCAGCGCTGTCAAATTTGACAAACAAAATATTCATCAGTCGTGTAGTATTAAGCGTAAAGTGATCATGTAAATAGCGTAGCAAGCAAAAAGAAAAATTAATTATAGTTGTATTTCACAAAATTAAATAATGAAAAAACAGTTTAACAATGCCAAATATGAAAAATTATCGCAACAACTGTATAAAGACTTCGAAGCGGATTCGACGTCTTTAATCGTAAATTCGGTGAGTTTTTTTTAGATAGGTAATTCTTTAAATTAAAGGTTTTGTTGTTCTTGGAAATTAAATTTTGTAGTTAGTGGTGTATCGATTTATTTTATTGTATTAAGGGATGTAGGTGTTCAACGTGGATTATCGAGGGCGCGGATCGATAACGTCGTACTTATCATAATTATTATAAACGTTTTATTGCTAGGATTTTCCTGGAGACACTTGCCGATGATTAAATTTAACATTTTTATCTCTATTACTTTGTTTAAATGTTTCCGGGAATTTTTAAAATTTGCATTGAATTTTAACAAAAACTAAAAGCGTTTAAATTGTATATAGTTATTGATCTAATCCCTGTTGTCCAATTACAATAATTATATGTGTATAGTTTAGTTTGAATAGACGAATACCGATGACTTTCGTCGTTGCAATTATAGGATTTTCAGTACCAACACGTTCTGAAATTGTAATTTCGCGATTCTTCATTCGCAAAAAATATCTAATTCTACGTTTTGTTTTTGTTTTTAATCATAAACGTTTATTTCGTAATAAATCTGAGAGATACCGATATTTCACATTTTTTTAATGAAATAAAATTTACAGAAATACCTTGTTTGTACAATAAATAACGTAAGCAAATGCGAGGAATATGAAATGTATAATAGGCATTTTTAGACACTGCGAACGTTATCAGTTTCTTACAAATATGGTAAATTTTATATGAATTTGAAATTCGTTAATTATATCATATATAGGTACCTACCTACATACCTACCTAGCTGGTGGTTTATATTATGTTTTGCAATGATAGAAATGTAAATAGGTACCGATACCTTTACAGAATTAGTTTGATTTTCATTACCTCTTGATAGGCAAGATAAGAATTTTATTCAACATAAAGTTTATATACATATATTGCTTTTTATAAGAATCCGAACACCTTGTGATATTTCATCCCAAATGGAAATTCGTTGCGTTGTAAGTTTGAGAACTTTTCACGTAGTTGCTTCGTTATTTCACCTCTAGCATGGAAAAATTGATAGTTATCACTAAAGATTATTCGATTCCAATCTTGATCCCAGTTTTTTGCTCATTAGACCACTCCAGATGACGAATATGATGTATCAGTGTTAAAGATAGGTCAAAACAGAGAAATAATGTAAACCACTTATCGTTTTTTTTTTGCTTGATTAACAGATAATGCTCTTTATACACATACAAAAACGCTTCGATTCAAAATTCCGGCAATAATAATCTTTGCGAATAGGACACACAAAATTAACTTACAATTCGAACTATAAACATTATTATTTTTTGCAGGACGCGCAAGGGAACAATATGTGGCTGAGTACGAGCGATGCAAGTACACTTGCTGCCGAGGAAGTGGCAGCAAGGTTTAGGGTCGATGTGAGGCAAGGTTTAAGTTGGCAAGAAGCAACTCACAGACGACAATTAGCCGGGTAAGAGATTGATCGTTTTGATTTTGAAAGAAATAGCGCAAAATCGGTAGTATTAAAATGAACCTTGCAATTGATTCGATTTGCATCAGTCTCGGTCCAGCTGTTTTATGAAGTTCAAGTTAAATATCTTTTTAAAAACTGTCCATGATTAGTTGTTATAAAATGTAATGAGTTCTACCGAATCTGATCTTGACCTACCTTTTATTTGTTATAAATTGTGCATTATTATTAATTTATTTATATAGTGTGTCTCTACGAAAAATTCTCACCGGACTTCTTTGTACAACTAATGATTTTAGTGATAAACGCCGATACATGTCGATTTTAATTGCAAGGGCGACAGCTTATCGTTATAAATTTGCCCATTTTACGTTAACTCCTTAAGTGGGATAGCAACCCTTTCAAAAATCTTGAATGGATATAGAGGTCAAGTAGCACATCATTTTAAAAGTCTTTTAATTCTCTTTACAGTACCTATTGCTTTGTTTTTTGAATTTGAGACCTTTAAAGTGATGTGCCATTCGATCCCTTTTTCTATTTGATCACTTAACAAAAAATATATATGCATAACAAGTTAATATTATCATTTTTACTTAAGGCGACATACTTATTTCATATAGTCATTGCTAAAACGTTTAAAAAAAAAACAGTTTAATATCAAAACAAAATCAATTTCCTTATTTATCTACGTTAGTTGTATATTGTTCACTCGAGGAAGTTTTTTAATAATAAATTAAAATTCCATTGTAAATTGATTATAAATAATGATGCATTATTTGAAAATTACAAACGTAATTGTTTAATAACATTCTAAATTACACATATTTATTATAATAATTTAATTTGCTTTAGAATATCGGTTAATGATTTATCTTTTATTATAATTTTAAACGTGGAGGTCGTTTTTATTTTTTTACTACAAATTGTTCTATTCAATGACTACTTAAAATATGTTTTTAAATGAACGGCTATCTCTAAAGGTCAGCTTGTGGGATTCTACATCTAGAATTCAATTTAAATATTAAGGTCTACAATTCGCACCTACTTAACAATTTAATTTTTAAAAATTGATTTAATTTAGGTATAACGAATTTTCCGTGAAGGAAGAAGATCCGCTATGGAAAAAATATTTAGAGCAATTTAAAAATCCCCTTATTCTACTATTATTAGCTTCTGCCTTAGTTTCAATTTGTATGAAACAGTTCGATGATGCCGTCAGCATTACTGTAGCTATAGTTATCGTCGTTACCGTCGCTTTCGTTCAAGAATATAGATCTGAGAAATCGTTACAAGAACTAACCAAACTTGTTCCCCCTTCTTGTCATTGGTAAGTGACTCTATTTGTGATTGGTAACAATTAAATATGTTGATATGTTGATTTACAGTCTACGAGAAGGCACGCCAGACACATTTCTCGCTAGAGAGTTGGTACCTGGTGACATAGTATTATTAAATATAGGTGATCGTGTATCTGCAGATTTGAGACTTTTTGAAGCGACCGATCTAACGATCGACGAAAGTAGCTTCACGGGCGAAACGGAACCTGCACGCAAACAAATTGCACCAGTATTAAGATCTAATGGTGCCCATTCGTCCAAGTCGAATATTGCTTTTATGGGCACTTTGGTTCGTTGTGGAAATGGAAAGGTATAAAATAAAAACTGTATTCGTATTTCTGCTTAGATAATAATCGAACGAATGCGTTGTAGGGAATTGTGGTCAGCACGGGGACACACAGCGAATTCGGTTCAGTATTTAGGATGATGTTGGAAGAGGAGGCTCCAAAAACTCCATTACAGCGATCGATGGATAGTTTGGGCACCCAGTTGTCGATGTATTCTTTTGCAATTATCGGTCTTATCATGCTGTTAGGTTGGTTGCAGGGCAAGGTGATTATGGAAATGTTTACGATTGGAGTTAGTTTAGCTGTTGCTGCCATACCCGAAGGTAATTTTTGTACCTATACATTTATCATTTATACAGCATTAAAGCATTATTTTATTAAAATGTTAGGATTAATAACTTGTCATCATAAAGTAGATTGATAAAAATAACAATGAAAAATAGTAACAATACAATTTAAATTCTAGGCTTACCAATTGTGGTCACAGTAACTTTGGCTCTCGGTGTAATGCGCATGGCAAAACGAAACGCCATCGTAAAAAAGCTACCGACAGTCGAGACTTTAGGTTGTGTAAACGTAATATGTTCCGATAAAACAGGGACCATTACTCGTAACGAGATGACCGTTACAGTTCTCATTACGTCCGATAGTTACCTTTCCGAAATCACCGGAGCAGGTTATAATGATCATGGCCAAATCCTCTTGCACAAATGCGACTATCCGGATCGTGCAAGAGAAAGCGTATTTAATTTGCTGGAGGTAAATAGATATAAAACCAGATTGCTTCGATTATTAACTTTAAGCTTATAGATAGGTACGGTGTGCAACAATGCGGTGATCCATAATGAAGTTTTAATGGGACAACCTACAGAGGGCGCCTTATTAGCGGCAGCGATGAAAAATGGAATGTACAATGTATCAGACAGATACGTACGGTTGCAAGAGTATCCTTTCAGTTCAGAACAAAAAATGATGGCCGTTAAGTGTGTACCCAAATATGATGAAAATAAACAGGACATATTTTTTGTGAAAGGCGCGATCGAAAAAATACTACCAAAGTGCACTAAATATTCGTACAATGGTACTTTGCAAGTACTTACTAATAAAAAAGAACAAGAATTTATGGCGGAAGCGCACGAAATCGGCAGAAAAGGTTTAAGAGTTGTCGCAATGGCTAAAGGTCCTTCTTTGCAAGAACTTATTTACATGGGTATTGTGGGAATATGCGATCCACCACGGCCGTTTGTAAGAGAATCTATCACTACCTTGTTGCAGTCGGGTGTACAAGTAAAAATGGTAACGGGCGATGCCATGGACACTGCCGTAGCTATTGGTAATTTGTTATCTTACACCGTAAATTAAATAAAAAATATTTGTTTTTTTAAGCACAAATGATTGGATTAGATACATTACACTCTCAGATAATATCGGGCGAACAGTTGGAATCGTTTACAGAACCAGAATTGGATGCGGCAACACCTCATGCGACTGTTTTTTATAGAGTTTCTCCCAAGCATAAATTAGCGATAGTTAAGTCCTTGCAAAGAACTGGTCACATTGTAGGTATGACTGGCGATGGCGTGAACGACGGTGTTGCTCTTAAAAAAGCGGATATCGGTATTGCGATGGGTAAAAATGGAACCGATGTTTGTAAAGGAAGCTGCAGACATGATTTTAGTAGATGACGATTTTCATACTATAATGTACAGTTTTGTGCATTACACAAAATAAATATTACAATGGTATTTTTTAGATCTGCAATTGAAGAAGGAAAGGGAATTTATTATAATATTAGGAACTTTGTTAGATTTCAACTGTCGACATCGATAGCTGCTCTTTCTCTGATTGCTTTGGCTACCTTAATTGGAATTCCTAATCCTTTAAATGCCATGCAGGTATGTCGTGTCAATTATTTTTAAGAACCAAATGAAAATTTTGATTTTATAGTTTAATATTTAAAATATATTTATTTTTAAAGCCTATCGTGATTTATTTGTGATAGTTATTAAATGATATAATACACGTGGTTTATTAAATATTTTAATTAGCACTTGTTTGATGAATTATCTCGCTTGTTTCAAGAAGTAAATAACATGTTATTATTTTAAATAAAACAAACGTCAAGAAATAAAAATATTTAATAAAATGTGTATATCATTTCAAATGAGCTAAGTTATTAAAAAAATTGATTTTATCACTTTCAGAAATAATACTTAAAACGTTTCAGATACTTTGGATTAATATAATAATGGATGGCCCTCCTGCCCAAAGCTTGGGAGTAGAACCTGTTGGTAAAGATGTTGTTAAACAAAAACCTAGAAACGTGAAGGAGCCAATTATAACTAGAGCACTCATTGTAAATGTGCTTCTATCTGCACTAGTTATAATAGCAGGAACTTTGTGGGTTTTCAAGAAGGAAGTAAGTGTTATATACTTTTAACCTGTTGAACGGTTATGTCGATTATATCAATCGTAGTCATAGTGCATGCGTACCGCACATGACTGACATATTCATACAAATTCCAGTTCGTGCTCCAGCAAAAAGATGTTTTTTGTTCAAGGTCGAAACGTTCAACAGGTTAAAATGCAAGTTATATTTATTAAAATTCTGATTCGAAATATTGTTCGAGAATTGTTTATTATTATCGATAGGAAAACGACAATTAATAAAATAAAAATAAAATGAACAAAAATGTGATCGTCATTAACTGCGCATGTTCTTTGTAAAAGTACAAGTAATTTACATATCTCACAAGCTCTACCTATTATTTTCTTTCCTTTGTCTCAGATTTTTATTTTTAAATGACTACCTGCATCCTTAGTGTTTTTTGAATATTTCTGATGGACCTGTAGTTGGAAACAACTGATTTAAATTATCATATTTTTTCCCTCTAATTTTATTATTATTTATTCAGTTTTTTACATTACAGAAAAATTATTTATTCATTTACATTGTTCTATTAAAAAAATACATTTAATAGTGTTAATATTTACTTATTTTATTTTTTATTTACAGATGAGTACTGAAGGCATAACTGCACGAGACACGACCATGACGTTCACCTGCTTTGTGTTCTTTGACATGTGGAATGCCTTGTCGTGTCGTTCTCAAACGAAAAGCGTTTTCTCAATTGGCTTGTTTTCAAATAGGATGTTCTTAATAGCAGTCACTCTATCCGTTATTGGACAACTTCTTGTCGTATACACGCCACCATTGCAAAGGGTGTTCCAAACAGAGGCTCTTACTTGTTGGGGTGAGTAAATTATGTTTCAAAATAAATTCAAAATTAAAGCTGTCATTTTTAGACATGGTATTTTTAATAACGTTGACCTCGTCCGTTTGGGTATTATCAGAAATCAAGAAGCTCTGCGAGAGGTTATTAGAACAACGCAGCAAAGGTAAACGATCGCCCTTAGAATATGTATGACGGCGGAGAGGGGCTGGGGTGAAAAGCCATCGAAATTAGTTGCCCCTCGTACCTTGCCCCTTCATTCTTGATCCCTTTAGAATGTGCGAAAACAAATTTTTATTCTCCTTATAGCGTAACAATGTAATTTTATTAATATTTCTTGCTGTTTGATGTACTATCTTGTCCCTGCAACCAAAACATATGTTTGTTGATTTTTGCACTTTGGCTTTAATCGCGTGTTAAGGAGCTGTGTGACGAAATAATTTTTGGCTTGTAAGGGCGGTATTACTTTTAAATGTCATTAATATTTATGTTGATACATAATAATTGACATTTTTCATGAATGTATTAGTTCCGAGGGAAAATTATGTTTACATTGTTTTGCACATTTTAATTATTTTCAATCAGTTTTTTTTACTTAAGTTTAAATGTGGCAAGGTATTTATTTCATAGAAAGTATTAATATTTAGTCAATTTTATGTCGCAGCTCTATAAATTATTTATTACTAAATAATTCCACGTATAAATAAGTTATTTTTTTAAATGTGTGACTTAATTTTTTTATAACTATACTTAATGATTCTCATTTTAAGATTTCACTGTAGTTATATTAGGACTCGCATCAAGAGTTAATATTTAAAGACAATATTGTGAGTTTATTTAATTTTTTTGTTATTTTAATGTGTAAATTGTTAGTTCAATTTTAAAGGTGCTTATAGGCGGTATTCTCTGAATAAAAGCAAATATGTTTCGACAATTACAGCAATTTTTTAATTTGTGGAAGTTAGTTAATGTAAACAATGTATGATAATTTTGACGCAAATTGTAAATATGAAGTGTCAGAGCCTTTAAAAACCAATTTGGGTTGTGCATTGATTTAATCAATTAGTGATACATGTGTGAGTGCAGAAGTATCTAAATTGTTATATGACAATTATATATATCGTTACAATATATTGTTATACTTTATATATTTATCAGTAATGCATTCATGATTATAATTTATATTTTGTCTTTACTAGAAATGACTGCATTTGTAAAGTCCTTTAAAATGTCAATTAATTAATTATTTAAATTTCTATTTAAAAATCGGTCAAGTTTATAACAATTTTTTTACATCTGCAACCAAATAGAATATGTAATAACCAAAAGCCTTTGTTGTAAATGCAAAAACAAAGTATTATTTTTCTAAATTCAAAGATACTCAGAAAATGGGGTACATACATCAAATTGTAGAAGTCTCGAACTAAACTTTTAAACTGAATTCGATTATTCTCAGATAATTAATTATCGTTTAATTTTTATATCTATTTATACAAGCATTCCTTCAATTTTTACATCGACATTTATTTACATTTACGCAGGCAACTAGTGGCTTTTAGTGCTTGTATAATGTAAATATGTTATTAGAAAATTTCATACATACCTGTATTATTCGGAATATAATTATAGTGTAACTTAGCTATTAGAATAGTAAATGTTGTTTTGCCTAAGAGCAATGGTAGCATAACTGTTATTCCTAAATACACTTTATACAGTAGATTATAAGGTCGATATTGATATTCCTAACACTTCTTGTATATTTCGAATTATCTTACAGCTTAATTTGTTAATTTTGTCTAGGAATTTTATATATAGATCAAACTAATGTATTGATCGTTATTAACTTACAATTAGTTTAGTATAATTTTATAATGTTCATTTACAACTAGGTATATTAATGTTAACTTGTGAAAATATTTTGTAGTATTCTGTGATACACTGTTAAAGTATAACTTTTGCACTAACAATTAAAATTTTAGTTGGCTTGCATGAAGCTGTTTAGTAGGAAACTTCCAAAGAGATGCAAATATTTATATAAGTTTGTTTATATAGATATATGATTGTAACAGTTTCAGAAATGTATATATTACGCTAATTATTTTACAAACTATTTCTGCACGGCTCAATTTTCTAATATTACTAATGCAGTTTCTTGAAAGTAACTTTGTATTAAAAATACATATTACCTTTAAAGCATGTAATTTACGCTTCTTCGTACTTTTCTAAAAAGCATGCACTGTTCAACGATGCTGCATAGCTTAATAAACTTGCAAAATGTTATTTAATCGCACTTTTTTCATAGTAGAACGATTATATTGTTAATACATAGTTTCCTAACCAAACAAATTATACTTATTAGTCAGTTTAGTTATTTAAAAATGTATGTGGGATCATTTTTTTAAATCTTTGTAATTAAATACTTTAATTCTTTTGTGAAGGTTTAAGAGAATCAATAGTAGATATGTAATTATAGCATTTTTCATTCAACTGCAGTTGGTGATTTCTTTTCGTGCAATGACGTAACACATGGTACAACTTACTGAAGAGAAAACTGCATATTGAGTTGAAAATACCAATAACTTCGAGTGAACACGCCATAACTTATACAAATATTATGTATTTATAAAGTATTTTTGTTGTTATAGTATGTCTTAACAACTTTTAAAAAATGAGTGACAATATACACTTGCGTAATTCAATTTGTTTACCAATTGAAAATCTATTTTAAATCAATCTGTCTAGAAAAATTAAACTATGCTGCATATTTATTATCGAATTACAAAGACATTCAATTAACAATTTTTATCATTAATTCGATGATTCGTCAAATTAGAAACAAAAAGTAAATATTGTAACACCTGCTAAATAACGTAATATTGTAGCTAATAATTAAAATTCAATAAAATTGATATCTAATCAAAATTCATTAGGATAAAATATGTACCAATTATTTTTTAATTAACATAAGCAGTACCTATAACAAAGAAAAATTGTTATTTTCAAAGATGGTTAGAATTTCTCTATTACGTAAAATTACTTTTTAACTCTTCGTCCTTAATTGATTTTAATTATTCAAAATAAGTAAAATTGAACTGGAAGCGTTAATTTAATTATGATATTGGTTTTTTTACACTTTTAGTTAATTATCAAGTATCGTTGTGTTATTTTACTTTTCTCATAAAATAGTTCTATTTAGAGCAAATTACCGTATTTGTGTTTTTGCGATATCTAGATATTTTCTGAGAAATGTTGCAAAAAGCTCAATTTTTTGCCGGCGATATATTCATTAAGTTGGTCACGATGCAGATCAAAATGTTACTGTTAATTTAATTTTGAATTTACCAATGGGAAAGATTATCCCAAAACGACAATGCTCGTAGTAGTGGGGATTATGGCAGCAAAAATTAATAATTTCGATCCACCGTCGTCCGCAAGCTCAGACAGGTAAAATTAATTGTTAAGTACACTTTAAGCAAGCACCAGACGTTAATTAATAATAATGACGCAATCCTTATCGTTGTTGTGTGCAAGACGATATTTTGAAGACCGCATGTACGTTTTTACGGTTTGTTTATATTTGCAATTATGGAAAATTTAAACGTTTATGTATGCTGTTTTCTAATTTTTTTTACACGTTTCGATTTGATAACGTCAAATAAATGTCTGCTTATATTTAACAATGGAATGAGTCGTCTGATTTTAAACGACTAACCTAAAATATGTATTTTTAGCGATATTCCACGTGGACGTTTTAATTAAAAACTTTGCATGTTTATAGCGATGTTGGTGAAACGCAAGCAGATTTTTCCGACGTATTTCCCGACTGCGAGGGCGACGAAGAAAAAAGCGGAGATTTCTATAATACGCCAGCGTCCCCCATTACCGTGCCATATTGTCCACGGCCCCCGTCTACAGGTAAGTTATTTCTTTGATAGAAAAATTAATTATTATCGGTAACGTGATACCAATTGTTATAGTTTATTGATGTAGCAATGACATTCTGCTTAGTTGATCTTTTATTTATTAGATACGGCGTCTGAATCGAGACTTCTTGCATCGGAACGTATTCAAACAGGATGTTTAATAAAGATTGGTAAAACTTTATGAACTAAAATTGCTAAACATATTATTTTAGCTAATTATAATAATGTAATTATCCTTGGAAATTTATTAATAAGTTTGTTAACAACAAATTTAAATGTAGATTTTAAAAATTAGTATTTCTGGTATGTTTAATTAGACCATAAATAATGAAATTTTCATCATTTTAGCTGCTCGTAATCCATTTTTTTTTTTTTAAATTCATGTTTACAGATAATTACATTCGGCCATGACTCGCATTATTGTTGCTATTTGTTTTTCCATATTTTCGAATGTGGTTATTGTTTTTAATTGTAATAACTGAGATTTTAAAAATTGTTAATGTGCGGCGTCTAAAGTTTAAGGACCAATTTTTCAGACTTCGGTTGTCTCTAACCCTCTGGGGACATTTGCTAAAGGAATTATTGTTGAAACAATTGTTTCTTTGGTGATTGACTGACAGTTAGAGTTAACTGGTGATTGAAACGCCTTCCTAAATGTTCATTTTCACAGTAACAATAATAGCACTTAAGAAACATTTGATTTAAACTACAATTTGCAGGTAAACCTATATATCCCTTAATGGTTTATTAAAATCGACATTTAATGTTTGTGATAATTTGTTTCAGTTTGCTAATTATTTATTAGTGGCTAACCGCAAGACCTTGTATTTATAATATTAAATTTATCATCGCACGTTTTTATAATTAACTATATTGTTTTCAATTTAGATTTGTCATTTATTCGTGATAATCAGTGTCAATTTGAATTATTATTTTGGAAAGCTTTTATTATTTGCTATGTAAACACATGCAACGCTGATTAAAGGATGTTTTATCGGTAGTCCTATCGACATATCTTTTAAATGTTTAAAAACAATTACCTTCCAAATATAGTATTTTTGGAAGAAGTAGCTTTATCAGTTCAATATTTGTGTCAAGAACTAAATATTTCTATAGACGTTTTCGAGCCAAACCCACTTGTCAACTTTGAAAATACAAACTTGCGATTTATTTATTTTCTTCAAGTACCATTCCAAACATTTACAAAAATTGTATAAGTAACGTGATACAATTTTTAATCATGATGGGCAATCTCAAACTTCTTCAGTTTCAACCATTTCTGTTTTAATCTACCATTATTTGTTCTAAAGATAAAACGGAATAGGAAATAAAAATATTTTGCTTCATTATTTGCACGAATGTTAGCTGTAAACTATATTGCAAATTTAATGTTGATTACTTATCAGTTTTAATATTAATTAATTGTTTTCAAATTTATTTTTAAAACTGTTTATTGAAAAATTCTATATTAAATCTTTTAAAGGTAAACAAAAATATTAGCGATTTAATGAGTGCGTTCTGATTGCGGGTACATTATTTTTATTAATAAATTATCTTTTTTTTTTGTGTGCCAAATAAATATAGAATGCATGTAAATAATTCGATAAAAGCGAATCTTAAATTATTTGTCTTTACACCATTGATAAAAGAAATAAAAGAGGTTTTTTTTTAACTTTAAATCAGAACCTCGTCGAACTTTATAAATTTCAATTACATATTCTATAATGATATACTTTTTTAATGAAACGAACGTCTTTTAAATTAGAGCTGTGTATTAGTATTGAAAAATGAATAAAATGCATTCAAGAATCGTTTTTTATATAAGTAATTTATTTTATGAGCATTTGTGTGTAATAAAACACGTTGAATTCATCAATTTGTATTTTTAGGATCTCAAAAGTCTCCAAGAGCACGACGACAACGTACTACCTCCATTAATCAATCGTCCAAAAAGACGGCCACCGAATCTGTTCTGCGCACTCAGCATCGAACCATCTACACTGCCGGTAGACCGCCTTGGTATAACCTGGCCGGACAGCAGGTCGAACCTTTCGTTATAGGTGAGCGTTGGTCTACGAATTTTGTGATTTCAATTACGTTTGTTTTTATTATTTTAAGTATCAGTGCAATTCGTACAGGCATTTGTGGTGGCAGTGCTTCGGGGAAAACCACAGTGGCTGCCAAAATCATAGCGGCACTGGACATGCCTTGGGTGACTCTTCTTAGCATGGATTCGTTTTACAAGGTCTTAAATGAAAAGCAACACGAACTTGCCGACAACAACGAGTACAACTTTGATCATCCGGACGCTTTCGATTTTGACCTACTTATAACTATGTTGCAAAGGTTAAAGGAGGGCAGAAAGGTGGAGGTGCCGATTTATAATTTTGTAACACATGCTAGAGAAACTAGGACGGTAAGTGTCTAAAACTCCATACTTTGAAGTTCGTACTGTGTAGAAAAGGACCTGAATGGCTCGTCCTTTTTTAACCGGACTGGTCCAATAAATTACATAAATTGCTATTACAACTACAAGAATATAACGATTGTATTTTTGTAGAAAACCATGTACGGCGCCAATGTAATAATATTTGAGGGAATTCTTGCCTTTTATAATCCAAAACTTCTAAACATGCTGGATATGAAAATTTTTGTCGATACGGATGCTGATATTCGATTAGCGAGACGTTTAAAACGCGATATTTCTCAAAGAGGTCGTGATCTCGATGGTGTAATTAAACAGTATACTAATATGGTGCAGCCATCCTTTAATCACTATATTGCACCCCTTATGGCACATGCGGATATAATTGTTCCCCGCGGTGGGGAAAACGAAATTGCGATTCAATTAATAGTGCAGCACGTGTATGCTCAACTTCAACAGGTGAGTTATCACACTTTATGGTAACAGTAATAATTATCATGTACCTTTAGAGAGGTTTCAAATTGCGAGAGGAACTGGCACATTCTTATGTGGGTCAGCCTTTACCAGATACTGTACACTTATTGCCAACAACCCCGCAAATTAGGGGTTTACATACTTTTATAAGGAATAAAGATACACCGAGGGATGAATTTATTTTTTACAGTAAACGCCTCATAAGACTCGTTATAGAATATACGTTATCTCTGATGGCTTTTGTCGAGAAATGCGTCGAAACCCCTCAAGGCGTTATATATCAGGGTATGATTTTATATGTGTTTTTATAAATGTAATTTAATTTAAAATGGTTTTAGGAAAACGAATGGCTACCAACAAAATCTGCGGTGTATCGATATTAAGGGCGGGCGAGACAATGGAACAAGCAGTCTGTGATGTTTACAAAGACATAAGAATTGGAAAAATATTAATACAAACTAATTTTCATACCGGAGAACCTGAGGTATGGCTCCATTGTATAAATTTGCAATATTTACTTTACAATTTAATTTATTTTAGCTGTTCTATCTCCGATTACCTAAAGATATAAAGGATTACAAGGTCATCTTGATGGACGCAACTGTTGCTACAGGAGCAGCAGCCATGATGGCCATTCGAGTATTATTAGATCATGATGTTTTAGAAAGTAACATACTCATTGTGTCTTTACTTATGGCCGAATCGGGAGTTCATTCGATTGCATATGCATTTCCTAAAGTGCAAATCGTCACGTCCGCCATAGATCCAGAAATTAACGATAAGTTTTATGTGCTGCCGGGAATTGGAAATTTCGGTGATCGTTATTTTGGAACGGAACCATCAGAAGAGTAACAAACATTTTATCCGATACAGTCTTGAACGTCGTTAAGCTACCTACTTAGTATATTATATTGTTGGCCAGAATATTTACTTTTGTTCAAATTGAAGATAGAATAATATTAGAATTTGTCCGGTATAAAATTAGTCCTGCCAATCATTCTGTTATTGATATTGTAATAAAGCGCTAACATAAACTGAAAAAAACAATTTGTGGTTCTTTGGTTCCAGTTCTGAAGTGGTTTGAAATAATTTGTACTTTAATGCTTCATTGGTCGTTAGGCCGAGTTTGTACATGGCATGATCATATTTCTACACCGGACAAACTCTGCGCAATGAATAACTTAAACAAGTATGACGATCTAAAAAAAATGTTTACGTAACAATGATTATTAAAATTATTATTCTTACTTCAACTTGTATAAAACAAAAACTTTTCAAGTTTATCTAAAATTGATAAATTATAAAAATAATCTGGTCGTGTATTTTCCAAAGATTTTATTTGACTATTCTAGTCAATTACTGATTTATACTTTGATGTATAATTACAGCTTACAACTCCGTACTTAATAAAAGATTTTTGAGGCTGATGAATGATGATATTACTAATTGATCTATATTATTTTTTAACTTTAGACTTAAAATTTTGTATATTGTAATTGAAAAGTGTGTTACTTGTTATGAGATCTTTTTTTTGACTGGTTATATTCTCGAATTACGTACTTAAAATTAGTGATGATGTGTGTGAATGTGGGGAATAAGAGTAGAAATGAAGTTAATTTACAGGCATTATCAAATTATTTTTGTTAGTGTGCTGCAAAAATGTTCGCCAATAAAACTTAAGTAATTAAAAAATGTCTTTCTAAACAAAAGGTAAATTATAATGCAATTTATAACATTTTATTATATATAATTGAACAAAAAAACTGATTATGATCTATAATTGGAGATGTTAATTAAATTTACTCGGTTAAAATGAGAATTTACTATTACTGCCCAATAGCGGTAAATACATTTCATTCAGCAAACCGACAACTTTCTAACTTTTGAAATAGGTATGGCCTATCCAAACCTATATGCAATTTACGTCATCAAAAGAAAGTTACTAGATTGTTTATTTGTAATTCGGTTTAATGATTGGAAAGTGACGTAATCTATAAATGGTTTACTTGCGTACATATTAAATGGTATAAAGAAAGACTACAATTTATTAGAACTGTTAAAATACGAGGTACGAGGTGACAGTACCGCGTGAAACGTCATCATCTAGCAACTTGTATTGATGACGTAAATTGCATATAGGTTTGGACGAAGTGTAGATCGCAATTGTTTTGCAATAATGCCCTTTTTTTATGTATATAGATTAAGTTGGAAATTTATTTGTGGCGATCTTGTATAAATTTATACTTTGCTTTTAATATAACTAGGGGATTTCGTTTTGCAATGGTTGTGACAAGTTGTTTGTTATTATTTTAGTATTGTTTAACAACATTGTATTTTTTTACTTTGAATTGAGATAATTCAATATGTAAGTTAATACTGTAGTAAATTAATATTATTTCTAATTAATAATAAGAGAGAATTAAATTTGTACAATTTATAGTTATAAAAAAAATTCTGAACAAAACCATCCACTTCATTGCGATAACTAAAATTGTTCTACTATTGGATTTTCCAAGTTTAATTTTTAACGATTTGAGATCATATTTATCTCTTTAATTTTCAGATGTAACGTTCAAAATGAAACTTAACATATCGTGTCCATCAACGGGATGTCAAAAGTTATTTGAAATCGTCGACGATCACAAAGTTAGGATTTTCTATGATAAGAGAATGGGCTCTGAAGTTCACGCCGATCCTTTAGGTGAAGATTGGAAAGGTTACATTCTTAAAATCACAGGCGGTAATGACAAACAAGGCTTTCCCATGAAGCAGGGAGTTTTAACTACAGGACGAGTGCGATTATTGCTGTCCAAATCTCACAGTTGCTATCGTCCACGTCGTGAAGGAGAACGGAGACGCAAATCGGTGCACGGCTGCATTGTAGATTCTAATCTTAGTGTATTATCACTAGTTATTCTTCGTAAAGGCGATAAAGACATCCCTGGCTTGACTGATAAAACTATGCCACGTCGTTTGGGACCAAAGCGAGCTAATAAAATACGTAAACTCTTCAACTTAACAAAAGAGGATGATATTTGTCAGTACGTGATAAAACGTCCGTTGCCATTGAAAGAAGGCAAAAAGCAAACTTTCAAAGCTCCAAAAGTACAACGTTTAATAACTCCTCAAGTTTTGCAACGTAAACGTCATCGTTTAGCTCTTAAAAAGAAAAGGTGCTTAAAACGTAAAGAGATTGTCAATGCTTACAAGAAATTATTAGCTCAACGACACAAGGAATCGAAACTACGTCGACAAGAATTGAAACGTCGTCGTACTGCAAGTCTTCGTGAAAGCAAAACTAGTTTGGATAGTACTTAGTTATGAGTAAATTGTGATAGGCACAATTTCTTTCATATTTGAAAGCATTCTAGTGTTGCACAATATGTTAGAATAGTACAGTATTATTTATCTAGTCACAGTTAATGTTCCTATTTCTTGTTGTATTATGCTGTTCATGTATTTTCACTGTTTATTAATCTGTTGCTGATGTACTAAATAGTTTTAATACCTAATGTTTATTTTGGTTAACTTTATTTCTCGCAGCGTGTTTCTCTGTTAATAAAAATAAAGTGTTTGTAGTTTTGAAAGAATATTTTTGATTTTTAAATTATAAATCTATATTATTGTTATTCCATTATGATGCATGATATAGAAAACCGTATAGATAATCTTTTAAAAGTGTCCAAGTTTCGAAATATTCATCTTGGTAAAAGAAATATTTTAAATGGAAACATTTCTACGTTTCTTACAAATAAGGAACTCGTATAATTTCTAGAAATAATCAAGAAACAAACATAAATATGTATATAGCATTTTAAAATGAATTACTCTTATAAATTTCTATTTTAAATAAGAATTTTTTATATTTTATTGAAATATTTTTTTGAAGATTCCCTGTAACTGCGCAATTATAGTTCAATGTTTATACAGAATCGTTGTTATACAAAGATTTGTCATCTGTTTCTATCATTTTATAAGTATAGTTATTATACCAGGCATTCTATAGTTGTTGACGTGTCTGATTTTTTAAAAAAGTACTTAGGAATTTTGAATGATAAAGTGTACAACCATTAATCACTTATTATTATTATGTTTTTTTCATAACTTGTTATTGTTATTGTGCGGTTACCAACGTTATCAGCAGTAAACTATTTAGAGTGGTTAAATATCAAACGGTTTTTTGTTTTTCATTATTAAAATGGTAATACAGAAAATTTGTTGTCTGGGGGCTGGTTATGTAGGAGGACCGACTTGTAGCGTAATTGCATTAAAGTGCCCGGAAATCAGGGTGACGGTAGTCGACATGAGCAAAGAACGAATAGCACAATGGAATTCTGATAAACTTCCCATTTATGAGGTGAAGACCACTAATATTGATAAAACGTTTCAAGTTTTAGTTTATTTCGTTTTAGCCTGGTTTGGATGACGTTGTAAAATCATGTAGAGGGAAAAATCTTTTCTTTTCCACCGATTATACTAATGCAATATTAGAAGCAGACTTAATTTTTATTTCTGTTAATACTCCAACGAAAACTTTTGGCAATGGCAAGGTAAAAGTATAAACATTTTATCTTTTTGATAGTAATTATTTAATATTATTAGGGTAGGGCTGCCGATCTGAAATATGTGGAAGGGGCAGCACGTATGATTGCGGATATTGCTAAAAGTAATAAAATTGTTGTCGAAAAAAGCACAGTTCCTGTTCGAGCGGCTGAAAGTATTTTAAATATATTGAGCGCTAATAATAAGCCTGGCGTGTCGTATCAAATATTATCAAATCCAGAATTTTTAGCTGAAGGTACTGCCATCGAAGATCTTCTGCATCCCGACAGGGTTTTAATTGGGGGAGAAGAAAGCCCTGATGGTCACGCTGCCATCGAACAATTGTGCAGTATTTATGAACATTGGATACCGAGGAAAAATATCCTAACCACTAACACGTGGTCGTCGGAATTATCAAAATTGGTAATCTTTTGTGCGATTTAATCATCGATTACAAATTTAATTGTAATTTTTAGGCGGCCAATGCAATGTTAGCCCAAAGAATATCTAGTATTAATTCATTATCTGCAGTTTGCGAATCAACAGGTGCTGATGTATCGGAAGTAGCACGAGCTATAGGATTAGATTCGCGAATCGGTTCCAAATTTTTACAAGCCTCAATAGGTATTAATCGTTTCATGTTTAAAATTTATTTTTTGTCATTTAGATTAACCTTAAATTTCTTCTTATTGGTTTTGGTGGGAGCTGTTTCCAAAAGGATATATTAAACCTGGTATATATTTGTGAATGTCTGAATTTACCAGAAGTTGCTGCCTATTGGCAGCAAGTGATCGATATGAATGAATATCAAAAAACTCGATTCACCGCCAAAGTAGTTCAAGCACTTTTCAATACAGTTAGCGGAAAGCACATAGCTTTGCTTGGTTTTGCTTTTAAAAAAAATACTGGTGATACAAGAGAAAGTCCTGCGATTCACGTTGCCAAAACACTTCTCGATGAAGGAGCAACTCTACACATATACGATCCCAAGGTAAATTTAGGCCATACATATTTATATGTACAGTGTATATTTATATGTCTATATATTTATATATACACTAAATTCCTTTATAGGTGGAGGAGCTACAAATATTTGAAGATTTAACTCATCCCTCGATGTGCGAATCTCCAGAATATGTTAAAAAGTCGGTCAAAATATATCCAAATGCTTATTTAGCGACAGAAGGCACACATGCAATCGTTTTATGTACAGAATGGGATGAATTTGTGGTAGGTTTAGTATTACATGTGTACTTATAACCATTTTTAGAGGTTACTTTAGACTGTAGATTATAAGAAAATTTATGGAGGAATGATGAAACCTGCTTATATTTTTGATGGGCGAAAAATTTTGGATCACCAGAACTTATTAGAAATAGGATTCCACGTCCACACAATTGGAAAAAGACTAACGCGGCCTCTATCTAATAGATGTTGGAGTAGCAGTTCTAAACTGCTGTGAAAAGGAAAGAAAACTTAATTTTAAATTTACAAACGAATAGTAGATGACCAGAAAAATCGATTTATTTCCGTTAAATTTAGGATCAGTTATATTATCGAAAACAGGGTCGATTCACTTTTAATTTTACTTTGAATCTTTTAAACGATCGAGCTCTTTTAAGTTTAAAATGCGTTTTACTTTTTCAAGAATAACGCAAATAAATTCATAAGTACTTTAAAAATTTTAAGCTCGTTCATTTATATTTGCTATCTAGTCATTTAATCTCAATATTATTTGCTTTATTTGTTTAGATTTTTAATTATACATGTTATTTTAATATTGGTATTGCTAGTATTTGTGGGATCAAATGTGCTTCAGTAAGTATTTCTATTTGTGCCAGTGTAAGATATTTTCGTATATTTTCATTTATTATTTTTACACGTGTAATTTTATTTTATTGTGTAATGTACAATAAATAGTTGATTTTAAGTACAAATTATTATCAATTAAAGTCTAACCCTTTTTGAAATGCAATAATTTAGATTAACGGTCTTTTTTAATTTAATCTGGGAACGATAAGACGATCGTGTTAACCGAATATTTAATTAGTCCTTTGTGATTGTTTTTATCTAATCAATTTTTAATTTAGTAATGCGTAATTAATTAAATTGTTTAGCGGTTTCAAGTTTGGGCTATTTTTAAATTTCCCGCCATCACTGGCGTCCTCTATCGCTTCTTAACATAACGAAAATGGTAGAAGCAAAACGACATGGCTGCTATTTTTATACCAGTCATTAAATTTTTTAAATAATTTTTATTTGGAAAAAGCGAATTTCGTTTGTGTCATTTTGCGACATTTCGCTAAAGTGTTGTTTAAGTAATAACGTATTGCGTCAGCAATAATGGAAATATGTGGAAAAATGCTAAACACCTAGATATAAGATAGAAGATTATTCTTAAATGGCAGATCGCTGCAGTGTTTTTGCCGAATTTTTTGAGTAAAAATGTAAATAAGTATGTAAACGGGTTGATAATTTATTAAGTGCCACTTTAATTTAAACGTGCAACAAAAAAATGTGTAGGACTGCCTTACTTGTTATTATTGGTATAATTTGGCTGTGCCAAAAATTTAATGGTAAGTTAAAGGTCACATCATTACAGGTAGTTAAACGATCGAGATCGGAGAATTAATTTTTAACTATTGTAAAGTACTCGACTACGTTCGACGTATTCGAATGATACATTTTTGTTGCTTTTGCAGGAGTCAAATCTCTAAAATGTAAATGCGACATTTGTCGGAAAACAAATTACACATGCGAAACAGACGGATACTGCTTTACAACGACGTACCAGCCTAAAGTTGGGATCATCGAACATACCTATAGGTACGATTTTAAAACTATCATTAAATTAATAACAATCACTTAAGGAATCCTGACGTGTAAGATGCTGGATTAGCTATTATTACGATAGAGGAAGGCAAAACATTGTTATCTATGACGTAGATAAACAACTTCAATGATTTATTAGAATTTCAATATCAATTTTATGCGATAGTTGTCAGTAGCCAGTCTAAATTTAATCCTGTATCAAAATTTTTCTCCCATTCTCTCCAAACCTTCTCCTAATTTGATGTTACTAACATGTTCTCAATTGGTTTATATAATCTGTCGATGTTCACGCAAACCTTTAAAATGTTCTACTTAAGGGTTTGTGGAAAGATAATGTGTATTTTAATTACATATCTACGAAAATATGGCATTTATGATTTGTTTAAATTATTTATTGCTTTTAAAGTACATATTTGCCTATTTTATCAATTTACGTTTATTGTTGTATATTAAACAAAATCTTTTTTGTTAACAAGGTGCTTAGTTTTCCATTTTCTATGTATATACTTGTAGAAAGATTCGTACAATGTGCGCATCTGATGATCTTAGCTTATTTTAAACTTATTTATTGTGTATATGTAGGATTTAAATGAAATAAATAATTTGAATCTACGTAAACTAAGAAGTAAGGGTTTTAAAAAAATAATTTTTTAGTTTTTCTCTACAAAGTTTGCATTCTTATATAAAAAAATTCATAGTGTATACATAAAATTGGATTTAGTTTAATTAATACATTGACTGTCGTACGAATTCCACATGAAAATTGTAGTGAAATAAAATATAAATTAATACGAACCATTGTTATTTATGATTATTATATTTTATATCCGCCGTGGCAGTCAAAGTGTTAAAATCGGAATGCACGCATTTCTTATGTTTAATTGTAAAAGAAATAAGAATTATGTGCATTCCAAAAATATGTGCTTAATTTTATTGCAATAAAAATGTTAAATGTGAACTAACTGGTACTGGAATGGACGTTAGTTGTTTAAACAGAAGCAACTATTTTCCTCCGGACGATTCAAAGTGGTGTAATGGACTCCCTAAAAATGAAGAGGTGGTGTATTGTTGCAACGATTCTGATATGTGTAATGCAGGTTTCACGCCAGAATTGACTTTACCCCAATCTCATTCCGTTTTTAATGAAGGTACTGCAGGTAACCGTGTGACCCTAATTCCATTAACCATCACAAGCTAACAAGTTCTAATGTTGTCGTTTTATAATTAAATTATAACTAATACTAATGTTTGTTTCTGATGGTGAGTATCGTGTGATTTTTTTTTATAACAGAGTACCTATTCTAAAAGAAACAAACATTATTTTTAACAGCTATTTGTTAAAATAATTCAGCAGCTATAGTTAATGCATATCCCTTTTTTGTCCTCTGTTTCTGTTCCGTTTTCCTAAAGAAATGAACGTCCGAAAGTTCCACGATTACCAAAATTATGGTTACTTCGTTACCAGCCTAAATCCTATCAGACTGGCTATATTGCCATACAAGTATTTAAAAAAAAACGATTACGTTTGTTGTTCGTGACGACAAAAAGCTTTTAAATACAGTAAACAAACGCAGTGTTTAGAGGATAATTATTATGAACTTTCTGTTAAAAATATAGCTGATTGATAAAGGCTTAATTTCACAATTAATCTAACCATAAACCGTGCTTTACCTAGTTTCTGTTATCGATATTTTCCTGCAAGAGTTAAATATGATATATCAATAGATTTTAGTAAATGCAGTAAATTAACCATTAAATTACGTTTATAATGAAGAAACAGTAAAAAACTTTAAGCATAAATACATATTTAACATCTTGTATATAACTAAAAATTTTAAGTATGAGCAATAAATCGGGAACTGGTTAATGTCGGAAATACATCCCTAAATGCTTATTTGAATTAGGAACACAGCGGCAATTTCTATGGATTATGCACACGTGGGTGAAGCTTATCGTTTATCGATGCCAGCGCTCGCGGTGGCAGATTGAGGAATCAATCGCCCCCTAACGTGTTTATTGGTCACAATATAAATAAGTATCAATGAAAATTGAATTCGAGGGAGTTTTGCTAACAAATAAACTATTAAGGTTACCAGTTCGTCGCCTAGAAGTATCATTAAATGTCGGCGAATATTATTATTACGCCGCGAAAGTCAATCAGTTTGATTTGTCACAAACAAACATTTTATTTCATAGTTAGATCTTTTCAAATTGAATAGTAAATTCTCTTTTTCGGTCCCATAATGTCTTACCTTTCACTTTTAATAAACAATATTTCACACTTTCGTGTATCGATAACATTATAAATTTTGAGGCGACAAATTTCAATATTCGTCGATGGCTGCGCCACACGTATTCGCGTGCACAGCCCATAATTATTCTAGGCTTTTTCCTATTCAAATGAGCATCGCCTTAACTTTAAAGTACGAATTATACGAAAAATGTACATTTGCGACCGATTTAATTTATACAAAAATAACCGAAATCGAAATGTCGCCATGCAAATTAAATTACTACTTTGTTGAATTTCGTGTATTTTGAACTTGCAAGGATCGCTCATTAATGATGTTTTGCACAAATTACTGAACGACCCTTTTATGCGAGTCGTTTCCATAGAAATTGGATAAACTGTTTCAGCAAAAAAAATTACTTTTACAAATCAAGTGTTTGTTAAATAAAATTTGGCAATTTAGGTGCCTGGCTCAGGATCTTCAAATTCCCCATGATAATCCTCTGTTCTGCTATCGTCAGAACCCTCTCAATCATACGTTTGTAATGGAGTGCTGCAAAGACGAAGATTTCTGCAATGTCTACCTTTCACCCAAACTATTGCCTAAACCCCCAGGTAACTGCCCGAGCTGCTACGATATGTATATTCTATTATCTACCTTCTAGAAATTTAGCACATCTTTTCTTTTGCAACGCTCTTGGTGCATCGAATGCACTTTTACATTTAATATTAAACTTAAGGTGGCAGCATTTCCTGAAATCTTTGGTGGTAGTTTTCTCCTGTATATAACTTGCTAATTTTTCTTAATTACTAATGACTTGTATAAGGAGTATCCAACTTATTTCTTCCTAAAGTTGATTTTCACTTATTGGATAATATGTTGGTGATCTCCTTTCTTTTAAATTTTATTTGCAAAATTTTAAATACAGGCCAAGTTTTGTTTTTAGTTACTTATATTTCGTAATATATTTTTTTTTTAACTGCTAGATGTTTGGATAAGAAAAATATCTATTTCAATCCCGGTAATCAGAGTAGCAACTATTGCAAAGAAGCTGCGATTATGTACGATCATCCGACTATACAAAAGCGTGCTTCAGATTGCTGTGATGATAGTGACTTTTGTAATGAAAAATTAATTCTTTCATTGTCACTACCTCCAGGTTAGATTTTAAATTATGGAAAAATATGTTTTGTCTTGGTTAAACGATATGGGAGCAAATACGGTCTACGCAAATTTGATTTAGAAATTGGGGAGTTTAACGAGCTGTCTGTTTTGAATTGAGCGCTTTATTTAGTTTCGTCGTTGTTCGTAAACATTTAAAGCACGATCGAAGCTCCTTTTTATAATCGGTTAGGCAATATTGTTCGGATCAAAACTATTTTCAGCAATTTCTTTATATCAAATATGTGCAGATTGGATTTGTGTACTGTGATGTCAGCAATTACGGTTAAAATACGTAAGGGAACTCAAAGAGAATTTTCTATTTTAGGCAGGAGTTTCCTACACGTTTACAGAATTATCATGTGAGATACCGATCCATCCTTGCAGCTCTACTACTTTTAAATGCACGTGCTTAATTGTTATTTATGCTTTTTGCTTGTGTCATGTTATTTTTATATTATTAATGTTCTAATATTTTTGTTGTCTTTAAAAGGATCGTTGATATTATTATGTATAATCGTAAATTCGAAAATTTTACTGCTTCTAAACGTTTTTTAACTTTATGTCGGTCATTACGTAAGTCACCTTATATTTGTAATATTTGATTTATTGAATGCTTTTTATAAGATGAGGGTCAGGCAATTATATAAATATAAAGATATTCATTATCAGTTATCACAGTATTAACACTAGAATTCCCAGATGGGTCGAATTGACCTGTAATTATTTTTATTTATATTAGTCATTCTTATAATCGCAGATTTTACAACTTTTTTTAAATAACATAAAAAAAGACATGATAAATTGGTTTGAACCTGACACCCGATTTTATTAAAGAAACTAAAATTAGCAGAGCATTATATTTTAAGAGTAGACATTTATCTTCTACAGAATGGTGTTTAGAAACGATCCTTTTAAAGAGAATTTACAACAGTTAGGCCCTATTACTCACACAGTTTTATGTGCTAGATATGACAACACAGAACAAAACAATGGGTACATTCGAAATAGCCGCGGTTTTCATTGTACCCACAATATTTATCTGTATCATTGCCATTGGTATATTCTATCGTTGGCAAAATAAACGGTCCACTCATCATCACTTGGGACTGGAAGATAGTATAGAAGCTCCGGACCATCCGATTCTGAACGGAGTCTGCCTTAAACATATGATCGAGATGACGACAAGCGGTAGCGGATCAGGTAAATGCGAAACTCGACATTTAAATTATCTATTGTTTAACACGTTCCGATTTAGGATTACCTTTACTGGTACAACGTAGTATAGCTCGACAAATACAACTTGTGGAAATCATCGGTCAAGGTAGGTACGGGGAGGTGTGGAGAGGGCGATGGCGGGGAGAAAATGTGGCCGTCAAAATCTTCAGCTCTAGAGAAGAAAGGTCTTGGTTTAGAGAGGCCGAAATATACCAAACGGTCATGTTGCGACACGATAACATTTTGGGATTTATCGCCGCCGATAATAAGGGTAACTAGTAACACGTTTAAAAACTAAAATTATCTTATAAATTTCGTAAATAGATAATGGTACGTGGACTCAGTTATGGCTGATTACCGATTATCACGAATACGGATCGCTTTTTGACTACCTCGGAAGAAGTACTTTTGATACCTGTGCCATGATACGTATGGCACTTTCTATCGCTACGGGTCTTGCTCACTTACACATGGACATAATGGGCACCCAAGGTGTGTAATGACGACTTTATATTTTTAAAATTGATAAACTTACACGTATCCGCGTATTTAGGCAAACCAGCTATAGCACACCGCGATTTGAAATCTAAGAATATCTTGGTGAAATCAAACGGTACGTGTGCTATAGGGGACCTAGGCCTTGCTGTCCGTCACGATGTTACCACTAATACTGTTGATATACCTCTTAATAATCGTGTAGGAACTAAAAGATATATGGCGCCGGAGGTAACTTAATACTTTAAAAGATATTTCATGTTTATTTGAGCGTCGTTAAAGGTTTTAGATGAAACCATGAATATAGAACATTTTGATTCGTTCAAACGTGCCGACGTGTATGCATTAGGTCTTATATTTTGGGAGCTAGCTCGAAGATGTAACGTTGGTGGAATATTCGACGAGTATCAACTTCCATTTTACGATGCAGTACCTTCAGATCCCACAATCGAGGAGATGAGGAGGTAAGACTGGATTTAATTCTTCATATATGCAATTATGGAAATTGTTCCTTTGTAGGGTGGTGTGCGTCGACAAACAAAGACCTAGCATACCAAATCGTTGGCAGAGTTGCGAAGCTTTACACGTGATGTCAAAATTAATGAAAGAATGTTGGTATCACAATGCAACTGCCAGGTTAACTGCTTTGAGAATTAAAAAAACCCTTGCCAATTTTCGAGCTTCGGAAGAACTCAAAATTTGAAATGTTATGTAGAATTTAAGGTAAACATAATTTATTTTGAATTATTATTATTAGTGGTGTTTGATGAATATTAAATTCGGTCTCCGAATTAGATTAATAGCTTGATAAGGTGGAGGTGCAAAATATGCAGCTATACCTTATTCGTTTTTGCCGTGAAGTAGATATAAATAATTGTTATGTACATACGTAATCGTGTAGCACATACATTCGCAATTAGATTTTAAATTGTTTCAATGTGTTGTTATCGCAAGGCGACATCTTGATCATGCTATTTCCGCATGCACTTGTTTATATCTACTACATAGATTGGACGAATAGACCATAGATAATTGTTGAATTATCGATAAATGTTTTAAATATGTATTTAAAAAATAACAATTTTTTTTTAATTTTCAGATCGCACGGTGAAGAAATTTAATTATATTGGTGTGTATGAATTGTATACATGATTGTTATGGAAATGTTACAAGTTATATTTTTGTTAAACTGGTACCAAATATTGCTTAAAAACGTAAAAGTCGGTTAAGCTCGTAAAAGTACAGGTTTAAAGCCACTGCCCTATTCATTCCATAGTTTATTAGGTTTATTTACATCACCTTCCTCCATATTTGCGCAATCGTACAGTACGATACTGTCGGCCCATAAAACACGTGTTTTAGAAGTATCGGCACTACTTCATTATATAGCAACATATAACCTACTGCCTGAATTGCCAAAGCAATCGAGTCAATTATTTTACATATATACAAACTGCGACAGTGTATAATAAAGACAATATTTTATATTTATACATTTTTGAGTGCCCTTACTTTTTTAACACTCTAGTTCTAGTTGTTAATGTTTCATCCACTTTTTATTTCACGGACAATGGTTTGCGAGGATGTGTGTACGTGTATACATTTTGTAGTTCCTAAAATTAATGTTTTCATTTTGTTGAATAATTATATGTAATAAAGTGTTACTCCTAAAATCTCTGCAAGAATATACTCATATTTTATAACGAAAAGTACAAGTTATCATTTAATTTAAAATCCTAGTTTCTAGAATTGCAAATTGCATATTAGAAACATATTGTATAATGCTTGCATGATTTTGGGATTCAAAGAGTGAACGGTAGTGCGATGTATAAATGAAATTTTTATGAAAATATAAGCCTAACGTTTTAGTTGTGCTATAAATAACGTTTATAAGAGAAAAACTATTGTTTATCTCAAAATACTAACTCTTAAAAGATAAGGTTTTGTTTATCGTGTATAATAACATACTAAAAAAATTGAATTTGGTGCTTGCGATAGCCTATGAACAAACCATACGATGTTCTTTAATCTAACGATAAAATTAAAGAATATCGCATGTTTGTCGAATAGAGAGAATATCGTTTTAAAATCAGAGACTGATAAAACTATAACTACAAAATTGCTATATTTGGTAGAACAAAGATGAAGATCAAGAGCTCTCCAGTGAAAACGAAACAAAAGATTTCTGTATGTTTTTTTTGCACAAAACCTTTACTTCCTCCAAGTCCAAATATATACTGTCATCATGGTACCATTCGTGGGTCTTCTAATTGTTTTTGCACTGTATTAATATTGATCTATATAATTCACAATAGAAGACGGCTCGCAGTCGATAGAACTATGAAGATAGGATTTGGGCTGTAGCATTATAAAAACTGTTGATACAGTAACTATAATACATTTATTAATATGTAATACTTTTGTAGATGGTTGAAACGTATTTTGTCAATATGTATATAAACAGATATAATCCACAAAATAACAGTTAACCATTAAGATGGTGAATATTATATTTTCAAGAACAGTAGTGCTGTTTGCAAGGTACAAATACATGTCAGAGTTTTATACAGAATAAAATTGTTATCAAGTCTGCTAAGTGAAATGCGGTTCGGTCGTATTTATATTGTTTAAATTTGACAAGTAAGGTTTGCTCCAATTTTGCAGTTTTTATATTTTATGTGATAGTCTCTATATAAATGCGGCTGATACACATATTTCTATAGAAAATATAGAGATTAAAGTACGCCAACTATATTTAAAAAAAAAATTTACTGCAAAAACCAATCTAATTCTGAAATTCATTATACACATTTGGCTTATCGAAATTAATCGTAAGTACTGTAATCTCTATAGTAGATTGAAAATTCTCAGGATAAATGTACACACAAAACTGCAATAGTTGTCTTTATTCAACAATATGTAGATGTAGATCTTTTTTTGTTGAAAACAAATGCTTTTTAAAATGCGAGTGTATTTTATTTTTAAAAAGCAGTTATTCTATTTACTGGTTGTAAAATACAGAAGTTATATATTTATAGTATATTTTTCATGCCAAAATCACAGTAATAATAAGTAAGCCATGTATGAAAATGGAGTTTACTTTAAAAGCATTTGCCTATATGATTTTTATAATCGTTTCTAATGTACAGAGATGTTTTGTGGCTTAGACAGCAGGTATATACTATTTGTAAACATATTTAAAATTACGTAAATACTATTAAAATTGCTGCAGTTTTTATTTCTTATTCTCACATCGGTAATTAAAATTCCTTAATATTTCTATTTTAATGTTAATTTTGATGACACTTAGGTTCAGCTGTACAACAGTCATTCGCAAACACGTATAAAATAATGTATTACACGCGTTTTCGCCGATATCGAGTTTTTGATAATTTTCGATAAAATTCCTTCAGTGATTTTAGCAAAATTTTAGCCCGACATGAATGTCTTTGTTTCGTCTCTGTACGTCGAGAAGTATCTATTTTAAAGTCAAATAAACGGAAAATAATAAATTAATCGAGTTTTTGTTAATTTTCGATAAAATTTCCTTAGTATAGTTCAGAGATTTTGACAAAATATTGACCCGACATGAAAGTCCTTGTTTTGTCATCATGCATCGAGAAATTACGATTTCGACGTGAATTAAACAGAAAATAATGAATTAAGGGCGTATTCGCCAACATCGAGTTTACAAAAATTTTTAAACTACTTGTTTGGCCTCTGTACGTCGAGAAATATCGATTTCCAGGTAAAACACGTATAAAATAATGTATTATGCGCGTTTTCGCGGATATCGAGTTTCTGATAATACTAATACTGCTTAAGAACCCGATTTTCAAGTGTAATAAGACAAGAAATTGCGAACTGTACGCATTTAAATCGATTTAAAATTTTCCTAAAATGTCGAGAAAGACGTAGTATTGCCCATGGATTTGGCAAAATTTTGACCAAACCTCATTCGTTTAGAACGGGTCCGGAACTACTAGAAAACTCGTTTTTCAAATATAATAAGTTAACTGTAACGTTTTACAAGGAAATGGAATCTTGAACGTTGGTTTCAAATATAAAAAGCGGAATCTGTAATATTATTGTTAATATATTTAACGGAATGTGTAATATTGATATTGTTAATACAAATAACGGAATCTGTAATCATTTTCAATCAAATAGAAAAGGAAATCTTTAATTGCATAAAATTTAATGTTTTCTTTCCCCGATTTTAAATTGAAAATGTATTTGATTAAATTTAATTTAAATTTCATAATTTTGAACGTTTATTAATTGAAATTATAAATCAACTAACATAAATAAAATTATGCTGGTGTTTAGTCATATTCTTCATCAAATGTGTCCCAACAAGCGTACGACACGACGACCGATCTGGCATTACCATACAATTCATGCCACTTGTACTTCGGCGGGTGTATATGACTGCTGAACGCATTTTATAGTAATAAGCTACTTGATCTTGTTGCTAGAACATACCATTTTAAACATCCAACTGGCACATTTTTAAGTACTATTTTTCTATGGCAGTCGACCTGTCAAATATAAAAAAGAACTGGAAGTTTAAAAAAAACAAAATGTTTACTACTCCCATTAGTTATACAAATTTTATTCCGATGAACATCATCAAAAACTGTTACTAAATGATAACTATATTGTATAAGAATGTATAGTTCACAGTTAGAAAGTGACATATATTACCGATGATTTATCTGCGCACATATGACATGGCAAAGAAACACTACAATTTATTAGTACTGTACACCAGTGAGTTACACCACTGTATGAAGCGTCCCCACCTAATAACCTTATAATTACAGTTTTCATTTATATTAAATAACTTAATCAAACATATCATCGTACGAGACCAAATCTCTTTTGTGTTTATGATTTCCCTTTTGTGAGTGACTCGCAGCTAAAAACAAAAATATAATGATATTTTTTTAATATTCAAAACTGAACTAAATACCTAATGTAGACCATGTTGATGATGAGGTAGCATCATTGATAGGTTCAATTTGTGGTTGTCTTCTTGCTAGCGATACATTTAACTGAATTCCTGATACCATACTACCGTCCATCTACAAATACCATAAATAATCGATGTAAACATTTAAGAATAGAAAAAGTACCTCTGCAATTGCTCTATCTGACGATTCCATTTTATCAAAAGTAACAAAACCACGACTGAAAATACACAGTATAATTAATTTGTTAAAATATTACCTACAAAATATACTTCTTCTCAATCTCCATCGATATATTCACAATATTTCCCACCGTTGAAAAGTGCTTTCTCAAAAATTCTTCCGTAATTTTATAACCGGTAACATATATTGTATTCCCTTGCCTCGGTTTGTCAGTTTTTTCCCTTTGCTTATCATTTAAACCTCTCTCCTCGCGATCCCTTTGATTAGCAAAGGTATCGTACAAGTTCTTAATCCTAGGTGGCTGATTTCCAGGATTATCAGGGCCATCGTCTGCTTGCACCGCAGAAAATGGTTGATAACCACTTACAGTTTTTTCCGATATCAATTTTCTTTCAAGACCTACAAGGAAAAATGTAGTAAATTAATTTTACCGACACGTAACAATTACCTCTAGGTCGTTTAAAAGCCTGTTCGGGCCGCTTCTCTTGTTTGGGTATTGCACTAATTGCACCGGATTTGATTAATTTTTTTGCAACTTCTCTCGCATCTCTGGCCTCGGCAGGTCTCTTAGGTATTACTGGTTTCTCGGGTTCTGGTTTTGGAGCCTTTAACGCTTGCAAAGCTTTTTTCTGTTTAAAATTTAATAATTTAATACTGTTCGACTTAACCTCAGTTTTGATTACCTTCTTTTTCAGTTTCTGATATTTCGCTTGAAGCATCAACTCTTCTTCTGTAAAGTTTGCAGGAAAATGAATATACACCATAGTATAACAATATTATTATTGTTTTTATTTTTGTTATTAAATAAAATTCACAAACGGTACATTAATTGACATTACGTCAATTAACACAGAACTACATTTCCTCCAAATAATTTTTGAAAAATATAAATTAGGTATATCATTCTCTTGTAAAGTTCCTTTTCATTTCAAAGAGTAGAAATTGCATTCATTTTATTATTCAACTTTTTCATAACCTTAGTAAGTAGTTGGGGCGGTAGTTGGCTGCTTTCGATTAAACGTCCAACCGATGTTATTTAAAAAGTAAAGGCAATTTTTGTGTTTTGTTATTGTTATATCTTATCTATTGGTATAAATAGTGCATCAATCTCACAAAATAATCGATAAAATTATCTTCTAAAGATTTAAAGATACGGATACATTTATAAAAAAGTTAAAAACGAAATACAACTTGCGCAAGCTCAATCTAAGTTATTGTAAGATCTCCATTTTGTTTGCTAAACGTAAACAGTTTTGTGTTTTTATCGATATTCTGCAAGTATTTATGGAGTTAGTATTGGAATCGGGGCTGCATTTGTAGCTACATTTGTATATCTTATTGTAATATAAGAATGGAAGATCGTAAAAAGCTTTGGGATGGAAATACCAATAATCCACGACCTCCTAGGCGTCCAAACAGCGATGTAAATTCATTTAGTAATACAAATAATGAAAATTTGCAGGGATCAAGATCCAGTTTGAATTTTTCGAATACGTCGAACGATTCTACAAGTTCCGAAGCTAACATTTTATCAACGACAAAATTATCTGTAAATGCAAAAGAATGGTACCCCAAAGATCACAATAAAAGTGCCAAATTGGAACCCGCTATTAGTAGTTCTAGTTTTATTCAAGATAGGTTAACTAAATTTAAAATTCACTCCGAAAATGAGAATAAAGCGAGTGGTATGGAAGTGCAAGCGTTTTCTGATACAAGCGAAGAAATTTCGAGAGACCTTGTAATGTTGCAGGATATTATTTGTAAAGTTATGCAGCATCCTGAGAAATACGATAATTTAATAGGCAGTTTCCTAAATACATTTTATGTACATAGTCAAGATAAAAATTTTGTAATTAAATTGGCAGAAGTAATCATAGTGCAGGTAAAAAATCATCAAGGATGTTCTTTTATAGATTAATTTTGTTAAGTTTGCAGGCTCTCGATAAATACAACTCTCGATACAATGCTGCCAAGTTGTGTGCTGCAGTTCAAGACAGTTCTCTGTTTCAATCGGAACTCTGCATGCTTCTATCATCAAAAATGATCCAAATGCCATACAATTCTAATTTAGCGCTTTTTCTAGCCGAATTGTATGTCAACTTCAATTATAATAATTTATACGGTCAATTCCTCATTGATTATTTGAACAATATACTCACGCAAGCAAACAGAAACGATATTATAGCAGTGTGTCAAGTTTTAAAAGTAAATATAGATAAAAAATAATTAATGGCAAGTTATTAATAGAGGTTTGGGGGGGGTTGTTTTATAGCTGACCGGGTCATCTTTAGAATTACACCACAAAGATGCTCTGAATAACATATTTACACGTTTAACTTCTCTAACGCATATATCGTTGTTGGCCGTCAAAAATCTTATCGATAATGTAGTTGCTTTAAGAAACTCTAATTGGGGCAAAAATAAGGAGGATGAAAATAATGCAGTTGAAGTAAATGAAGGGTAAGCGCACGTTTAATTACTTCCATAAGTATATTTTATCCCGATGTAGCCTAATTTTAAAATGTTAAGTTAATTATTTTTTACAACCTGTTACCGTGTTGCATTTTAGAAACGGAACACAACAGCCAAACTTTTCGGACGACTTTTACGTATTTTACAATCCCGATTGTATCCAATTAACTGAGGAAGAGCAGCAGTTTCTTGACGAAAATGTTTTAGATGATCCTGCATCTCCAAAGTGAGTACCTACTTTAAAAAAAAATTTAATCAATTATAAAAAAATACACTTTGATTTCGATCATCGGTGAAATTTTGACAACTCCTACACCTCACAACTAATACATTATCTCGTTATTTAACATAGTAATTTTAATTGTTTGGCTTCAATATAGTGGCGATTTGGATCCCAACGATTTGTATGATTCCGATTCGGAAATGGACGAGGAAATGCAAGCTGCTTTCGAAGAATTTCTTCGACTCCGTGAATAAATGGATTAAGACTTGTATGTACGTTAGTAATTGTGATCATTAATAAATACATTTAAATAAGTGCTTAATTGTAAAGTAACAAATTTTAATCGGCAAGTGTAAGTTTACATTTAGTGTTTGCAAATTTTAAGTTTTACGTGTATTTATGCTAATTGTAAGTAAGGTGTCGTTTTGTTGGGTATGTGCTACCGTGTGTCTGTTATTACTAGAAAATTTTTATTTGAAACTACTTACTGGTTTTTGAAGGAACGGTAAATTATAGGTTTTTTTTTTAAGTTTAAATTATTAGCGATCATTTTATTTTAAGGATCTAAATATGTATTGTGCTCAACCAAATATTAGGAATTAAATTTGGTAAGTTCAAGTTTGAACTACTGTAGTGTAAAATTTAAATTTCATGGCCATTTCACGATATAAAATATGTATAATATAATGAAACTTATTTTCGTAATTTAAGCGCAAAACTTACATTAAAATTAATAGAGGTGTAAATAGTTATTAGTTAAATAATAAATATTTATTAGATACCGTTGTGCAACTCTAAAGGGGCTTCGAGTGGAACAACATGTATACCATATTATACACAAAATCAGCTATTTCAAAAAAGTACATATATTATAAAATAATCTACACAAAACACACATTTTCCAAGATATCGCTGAATGTTGTAGTAAATGTTTTACTGTGTGGTTAGCTGTTAATATTATAATAATAAAATGCTATTTCAAGTTTATTTATAGCAGAATTTACTCTATTTGTTAAAATTTCTGTAAAAAATTAATATATTTTTACTTGTTGATGTGAAATATTCTTGCTCTCGTACAAAGACCTTTCCTGCGGATTTTTACCAAGGCTTATATACTCCCAAAAATTGCTGACAGTTGGAACAATAATGATATGTGTTCTTGCAAGAGTCCATGCAGTAGGGCAGGAAACAACATGGCCAACATCCACAAAAACATAGAACTATTGCCGATATATGCATCAAACTTGATCTGTGCGTTTGAATGGAAGTCATTATTAACTGATTACATGCTGGACAAATTAAGGTCATCGGATTAGGTCCCCATACTATTTCGTCCACTGGAAAGGGGATAAAAACTAATTCAACTTACGATTAGTGCAGCTGTTAAAAACTGCAATCTACCTTGTGTTACAAAGAACGGTGATTCTATTTGATAGCCTTGTGCGTGGGTGTAACGTGGCGGCGGAGGTGGTGCTATAAATGGCGGAGATGGCTGTATACGAATTGGAATCCTGCTTCGACATAATGTCAGTTCGTCCGAGGTAGAATTGACCCTCATCACGGCAGAATACGACGGCGGTGCGCCGGTAAGGGGTGGCGGAAGGTGAGTTTGGTGAGAAACTTGAATGTTATCTTCAGATTCTATGGTTCCTAATAAATTATCATAATACCTGAATATTCTCTCGATTCTATTCGAATGCATCCGCATTGTTTCACTTTGACAAGGGCGTAAAAGATTTCTTGTTGTCGCTCTTGCATTTAAAATAGGAATTCGAGATAGGTTTGTGTTTGCAATATCGACATTGGGCATTTCATTTATAGTGTTTTCGTAGCAGGGCGGTCTTCGTTCTTCGCCATCGTTTGACAATATAACTGCTCGATTTTCTACGATAATGGTATCGTTAATATCTTCCAAATTTGTTACAGTAGTTTCCGTTTCGTCCGTACTTGCATCGTTTGTAATATTTTCTGATACACATGCGACATTATCATTCTGCATGATGTTTTAAACTAGTATGATGACATCGTAACTTCTTTTGCTTCATATAAAAAGATTGTTTATTTGCGATAACTATAAATTTTATGTATACTGGTGATTTACACCGAATAAATTTGACAATGACATTTTTATGTTGTTTTTTGCAAATAATTTCAATGCTAATCATGATATTGAAAAAGGAATCAATTGTTAAATGTTAGTCAATTGTTAATCATAATAAAAGATTTTGTTCTTCAATATAATTATGTACATAACTTGTTAGTAAATTACCAGTATACTCAATAGAAAATATTGAGCGGATTCAGGGACAGTTAGTGATTTAGTGTTGGCACACAATCTTACGATTTAAATAAATAAAACAATCCCATACAATCTGCCGTGTGCCAGTGTAATTTCAGTCAAATTTAAACAAATAACCCAGATAGCCACAAGGATATATCTATTAGACATTCTATAGATGATCTGCTTGGATATCGAGGATCTTCACTGTATATTTATTTTAAGTCCAAAGGATATACTTTGTCATAACCTTGGACAAGCAGGTCCAACCTTAATGGACATCCCAGGCAATTAACTGACCTTAAAAAGAGGTTTAAAAATCTAGCAACAAAAAATGCAGAATTCATTAACATCTACCACTGGATATAAAATTGCAGTCCATCGGATATCATCTTTTTTTCATCATATGAATATATCAACGCAGTTTTTCAAAAAGGGCGTAACCCACAAACAGTAAATTTTACAGCAGAGCACATTTTGTTATGTCACGTAGCTATAACAAGATACGTTTTGCAGAAATACAAATCGATTTTTCTGGTGGAAAAAATTAGAATATTGTTACTAGATTTTAACAGATGATGCTTTAGATGCATAAGATAGTTAAAATAACTCATTATTAAATTACGTGCCCTTCGTTATTATTTCAAATTGATGTTTTGAGCCTATCATAACAAAAAAAAGTTTCCAACAGCCAATCTAGATGTATTATTAAAACAGATCAATAAACTATTTACGTTTACAGAATATAATCATCAATTTCTTGTATAGGAACAAATTTATTAGTGTACATCAAGTTCTGTACCCCACAGACAAATTATGCCTAATCCAAAATTTGAAAAAATAGGATACACATACCAAGTTCCTTACACATTGTCTTTTGTTGCAAATCACTAGAATTCATACTTAAAAAGATATAGTTAGTTGTAAGTTTTGCAAAGTCCAATTCTTTGAAAAAAAAAAGTTCCTTCAAACTGTTCTCCTGTAAAATAATTATAGCATTTAGATATGGCAACTTTGGTTTTGGGGCGCAGATACGTACACTTACATAAAAACTAAAATACACAAGTATTGATTTTTGAACCCCAAGCTTTCCATAGAGAAACATATGTTGTTACGATTGTTACAAGCATAATACTTTAGAATATGAAATTTACTTTTGTCGACAAAACATAATCCATTTTGAAAAATGTTTTCAGTTCTAATTTTTTTTTAAACGAATTAAATTCATAAACTACCTACATTAAAATAAAAAATTACTATATTCGTACTTACCATTAAATAAAAAAAAACAAACTTAAACCTTTTATAAATACAAAACAAAAAAATCAATAAATAATCAAAACTTCAAATGTCAAACCGAAACATTTTCAAAATATTTATCAGTATCGATTAAAGACATCGCAACATCTGTGGAGGTAAGCCTTGATGGGATAAGCGTAGTATCTTCAGAACTGTCATCCAAAATATAACTACAGTACTTAGACGTAGTGTTGGACTCTAATAGTGTGCTTAAACAGGAATAACTCACTGAACTTTTCATTAATTGCACTTTCGAAACTAGCCTTAATATTTTTTCATCGCAAACTTTAAGGAGCAATGTTAAATCCTATAAAAATTTGATTGAGGATTCGATATACTATAATGGGGATATACTATATACTACAAACCTCAGGCAAATTTTTCTTATAAGTTATAAGACTGCCTTGTAAATGTTTATGTTGAGGAAAACTTGTCACAGTACTATAATGATTGGCAATGGCTCGAACAAATTCTTCTTGCGACTTACGATGTGTTAAATTCGTGAAAGCCACATTTTGTCCCCGAGTAACGTTGTCAAACAAACCACAAGAATTAGGTCCCTCCAAAACGTTGATGAGCATCAAGTTAGTCTCACAATCGGTTATCCACACTTCTTGCATATATTTCTGTGTTTGTATTTGTACTATTGTGCCAACAGTGTCGAACTCATTAAATGGAAATTTATCAAAAGAATGTTGCACAGCAGAGATTTCTGTGATGTGTCGTTCCGTTGCTTCTGCAATTGAAGAACTGACAGATTCGATGTCGAAATGGGTTCTTGATGTAGTCGAAAAATCGCCATTATACCTACGATTAAATTAATTAAATGTTTAAGGCAAATTAAATACGATGCATTAATTAACTTACTTGACGATGACGTTAAAAGCAGAAAAGGCAGAATTTTCTCGTAAAATTTCTAAATGTTCTTCAGTCGGTTTCCAAATGTTTAAAATAGCACTAGTATTAGATGAATCGTGAGCGTCGATGACTCGCAATTTTAAAATTGGTACGACGTTCCTTTGAAACGACTTTAATTTTCCCAATTCCTCTGAAATTCTCATCGATAATTCTTCTTGTTGCTTTGCAAACAAATTTTGCTTGTGCTCCATTGCACAGACATATTGAGTGTGGGAAAGTTTGTCCTATTAAATAAAAATTTACAATTGAATGTAGTATAATAAAACAATTGAACACCGAGTGAATATAGTGGGTATTCCCAAAGGTTTTATTCAAACTGGTTGTTATTGAAATGAAGAAAATGAATTCAGCAAAATATTTTTATGTATTGTATCACGGTTTTACGTAACATATAAGTATTTTTGTTGAATGCACAGTGAACGTGACTAAATGGTACCGGTAGAAATTTTTATCTGCAAAGTATTTCCTAAATTTGTTATGCCGCAAAAAAATTATGACAAATCGGTAACATTATTGTAAATTACCACATGCTTAACGTTTTCTTAATTAATAACTCACACACAGAGTTTGACTATTTTCCTATTTATACTATCATAAATTAGCAGAAAAACTACAGTTTTTACAATTGCACTTCAATTCCGTAATTTGCTATTTGAACAATTTGTTTTTAACATAAACATAGACATAAACATCTATATATTTTTTAAATAATCAAGTACCTATATATTGTTAATATAATATTACCTTAAATACGTCAGGATCATTAACATCTTCTATTATTTGATACAGGTTTGAAGAGGACGCATGCAAAATATTATTCCAATCGATGTCGTCTTTGGTATTGTCATTTTCAGTTTTTTGTTCATGCTCTTCCTGCACTTTCCGATAAATATTTTCAATATCTTTTGATCTTTGACATTCCAACTCTCTAACACGTTTTTCCTCTGCCTTGTTATTTCTCCACACTTCAAGGAACATAAATATGTAAATTACTAAATCGAAATAATTATTTGTGATTTACCTATTTTGCCATCATTTTGTTTTTCCATATATTGCATAGGATACACACGGGCAATATAAATTTTAATACAACCGATATTACCCCCATCTGGGTTAACAGTTCTAAGACATATAGGAAACGGTTTAAAACACCTTTGATAACCTAATTTCGAATGCCAAACAGCTCGCCTAGTACAATTATAATTAATTCTCAATTTTGTGCTCGTCGGAACCTATAAAACTATTATGAAAATATATTTCGTTTCGAATTAAGAGATTACCTCTAAAGGATGACAACCTTCGCAATTTAAAATTTCAGCACACTGAACAATCAGTTTAGTACCTATAACAATTTTACCGGCACAAACTTGCCTACAAAGGAGTTGATCAATTAATGTCCGAATGCAATACCAACCATCACTAAGTTCTAATTCAAATAAGTTATTAGCAACCTATAATGTATTAAAAATAAATTTCAATTTATTAAATCAGATAGCAAAAACCTTTATTATATCTGCAACGCACAAAACCATTCTTTTTTGTGGAATATCATCCTTTTCTAAAATTTTTCGAAGTGCTGAACGTTCAGCTTTATCTATTTCCCTATCATATCTACGAATAAACTAATTAATAATAAATTGATTACTGTAAATTAACGAGTACAGATGAATTATTTCAATTAAAAAACTGATCTCTTATTAGTTCATTTGAACTAACAATGTACGTAACTTTTAAAATTTTCGATATTTACCTATATTTTAACTGCTGCATAACATTTTCCACACTAAGGTATCCGTTAAAAATACTCGGGCAACTCCTTTCCATAGCAACCAATTTCCACACAATCCATTTGTAGTGATTGTCGATCCAACGAAATGGCAATAATTTTACGTCGACCCCCGGCATCACTTTAAAAGCTGCTTCGATTTCCGCCAGGCTAATTTCATTATTCACGTTTGGAATCACAACAGCACCATCTGCTGTATATATTAGAGAACTTCCTTCTTTCCCTACAAATATTAGGCAATAATTAAATTACAACAGTCCAACAGTAATTTTTTAATATCTCAAACGTGGGTTAACCTCTTAATATGCTTTTTTTCACACTCATAGTCTGGGAGCCAGTGATGAATTTTACATGTTATAGTGCCGAGTCACTGTTTTTGGGTGGAATAGTAGAGGGTGCCGGCGAGCACATAATTAAACTCTGGTCTGGTTGCATTCCACCACTATTGGGGATTGAAAGTGTTCAAGCTGTTGGTGCATTTATGTCACATATCGGAGTCAAACTTCAAATTTCATTCAATAGTGTATGTTACAAACAATTAAAAAAAAAGAAACAGTCAGTCATGTCCCGTAGTGTATCATCCTCGTCAGTCAGTGGAAAAGTTGGGTCATGTGTAATGTGTAGTTTAAACTTTCATATGTAATTTTAATTTTTGCTTACAATTAGAAACATGCATATGACAATGTGGCAAGTGTCAGTTGACACTTTGACACCCTGACCGACGAGGATGACAACTTATGGGACATGATTGGCTGTTTCTTTTTTTTAATTGCTTGCAACATACACTATTGAATGAAAGTTTAAGTTTGACTAAGATATATGATGTAAATGCACTGACAGCTTGAACACTTTCAACCCCAATAATGGTGGAACATAACCACTTAGAGAAAACTGACAGGAGTTTCATTATGTACCCACTACTAATCCACCCAAACCCGTAACTCAGCACTATAACGTGTAAAATTCATCGTTGATATTCAACGTGCATGTTAAAGGGTTAACGAATATAGTTCAGCTGATCCCAGTAGTGTTGTGCAGTGTAATAATTGCATTTACCATCCAACTGGTTGGAATTAAATGAACTTACTCGTTTTAAAAGTCAACCAAGTTAAAATTTACTTTTATTAAATTATCTTAATATAGAAGGAGTCTCTAAAAAGTCTGTACAATACTTGACCACAGATTACCAAGTTGAAAATATGGCGATATACTTAGAGGGTATATTATGATTTGGTGATTATTATACCAAATAGCTGATCATACCATTTATGAATGAAATGAACATTTGCCGCATTTTTAGGTGTAACTTCTAATAACTGTCTCGGCACAGAGTAATCTATGGCTGGCTTATAGTTATTTAATAGTTGAAGTAAGGAAAATTGTTCTGCAGACTTCTTTTTCATCAATAAAACTCCCATAATTGGCCTATAAATTAACATAAGTAATATCAATCGTGCATTACAAACTTAACATACTTTACTTGCGTTTCAGCCTTGGAAAACATTAACTTCTTTTGTTCCTCGAGTGCGTTTTTCCTTTCGAGCAAAATCTTCAATTTATATTGTAAATCTTCATATTCTTTTTGGACATTTAATAACCAGTCATTTAAGTTTCCTTCGATTTGTTTTTTAAAAACAATAGGAGAATCTATATTGTCTGGGCAACAACGTTTCACAGGTGTTAAATCGACATCGGCTAAACTGCACAATCTCTTTAAATCGTTTTGTTTTAGACTTTTAGGGGTGCCGACATTTTTTATTGGTGTCGAACTATAAATTCCTGTTACATTTTTCGGTTTTTTACCTAAATCATCAAGTAATATCTTTGCTCGTTCCAATTTTCCATTCATAATTGGTATAGGTTTACAGAAAGACATTCCTAACCGTTTCTTTGTGCTATCCATTTTCCTCGGACTAAAACTGTTTGACTGTTTTTCTACGTTAATTTTGATTTGAACATCAGAAAACAATTTTTTTGGATGAAACGATGTAGATGCCTAAAATAGAATTCGTTTTTGGAAAGAAATCCCACAAATCTATTTTTTTTATTATTATTAAAATACCTTTTCAAGAGAATCGACTTTATCTGAACATGGCACGTCCTTACTAATGGAACAAGCCTTTTGTATTGTTTCGATGCCACATTCATTTAAAATACCAACTAAAATAGGAAGTGTTTTATTTTAAATTAACTAATAATAAATAATATATTTTTTACCTTTACTTGTGCAAAATTCCTTTTGATTTTTGGTTTGCAACCGAGTCCAATCATGAGTGGGATTTGTGTTTGAGAAAACAGTTTTAGCTTTGGACAAAGTCTCATTCGATACATTAGTTTTATTTTCTACAGCTATTAAAAATCCACAATCTGGATTTTTCTGATTCGTTGATGTTTTCGTCTCATTTTCTCTTTCTACATCCGTTATATCGGTGAACAATGTCTGAGCTCTACGCAAAGAGTTGGTCGAACTGTTGATTTTATTTCCTGCAGCTGTGGAAAAACCAGAATTCCCTTGTCGATCGAATTTAATGAATGGCACGTGATCATCTTGATTTTTATGATTAGGTGACGTTTGAGCATACGTAATTTGTACATTCTCTTTTTCAACATTGATCGTATCGGTAAATAAAATTTTAGCTCTTTTTAAAGCGTTTTCGGTGCTATTAATTTTTATCCCCGAAGCTGTAGAAAATCCAAAATAGTTTTGTTGATCAACAGTGACGTTAGACTTTTCTTTTTCCACGTCCATTACACCGTCAAATGGAATTTCAGCTTTTTCTAAAACATCAGGATGCTTCTGCTCTTGAATAGTACCTATAGGAGAATAGTTTCCTTCGTCCTCATCGTTAGGTTGTTTTTTTGCAGTTGTAGAGGCTGCACTTTCTTCTTCTACATGAATTATGTTAGTGAATAAATTTTGAGCTATATGCAAAACATTAGCGGAACTATTAACTATTTTTCCTGCAGCTTTACAAAATTCTGTATACTTCGGTTCATTAATTACATGCAATGAACAATCATCATCAACAATTTGTTTTTTAATAATTGTAGATGGCACATTTTCTTCCCTAATATCACGCAAATCAGCAAATGGAGTATAAAATTCAGACTGATTTTTCTGATTAGGTTCATTCAGTGGAAAACTATTTTCTTTATGTTTATTATCCTTTTGTTTCATAATGTCCACGGATAGTGCATTTTCTTTTTCTACATTCATTACATCGAAGAATAAAGTTTTAGCTCTCTGTAAAGCCGTAGCAGAGCTGCTAATGTCTTTTCCCGAAGCTGTACAAAATCCAAAATTCTGCTGCCGATCGACTAGTGACAAACAATTTTTTTCTTGAGGCCCATCATCAGGTTGTTCTTTAACAATCGTAGATGCTACGTTTTCTTTTTCTACATCCATTACATCAGCAAACAACAACTTAGCTTTATGTAGATTCTCTACAAGTTCTTTATCTGAAGCCGTGTAAAATCCACACCGCAACTGCTGCTCAATTTTATTCGGTTCGAAGAGATTCTGCAACACATCAGAGTCAACTTGACTTTTTAAATCCCTTTTGCTAGTTGATACTTCAGATCTATCTTTGTTAAGCCACACGTTTTCATGATTCTTCAGATGCTTTCCCTTTTCTGAAACAGTTTTGTTTAATGAAACGTTATAATAATTATGGTTCGATTTAAATCTCTTGCTGGCTATTGGAGTAAATTTATACTTTTTACATTTTCGAACTAATGCATCTTTTAAAAAATTGCCAACACGATTATTGAATTGAGTTACTTTTTCTTTTGCACAATTACGTTCATCTGGTGTGAATCCTAAGAAACGTTCAGTTTCTCGAGAACTCCCCGAACTTCCAAGTTCCTCATCGATGTCTGCAATATAAAAATATATATTTCATACGTAAAAATTAAAAAATATGTAAATATCAAAGATTTTACAAGCAAGATTAAGTAGATGCAAATTAAATACTTCAAAATTAATCAGTTGTGTGTAAATTATAGGTCTGTTCCAACACTCTATCAAACTGGTTTGCGAACGGTACAGTACATGCTTTCAACCAATCAGAATGTTGGATTTTGACAATTAAATAAATTATAAAATTCTGATTGGTTGAAAGCATGTACTGCACCATTTGCAAACCTGTTTGATAATGTGTTGGAACAGACCTCAAGATTATGGATTAATACTGATAGAAATTTAGCCTAATCCAGAATTATTTACTATACAAAAGACTCGCATGAAAACACAAAGAGAAAAACTTTTTATTAAATAAACTACTAAAGTAGATAAAACTGAACCCTTTTCATGAACAAAGAAACCTAAAATTGTAAAGCAACATATAATAATAAATTGCAAGTCAAAATTTAATACCCATATTAATTTTGCTTTCAAAACCATCCATCAAAGACAATGCAATGTCAGCTGCAAGAACCATTTGTGAATTACTAATGCTCGGATCACAAGGTTCAATCGATGATTCATTATTTGCATCGGTTAAAACTGAAGAATTAACAACCATTTGTGAACTAGCGATAGTTTGATTGTCTACATGATCTTGTACTTGAAAGTTTGCTATAAATTTATTTCGTGCATGTAAAGGATTTTTATAAGTGGAGGTGTAAACATTTTTCGTTTTTTTTCTGCTAAAGTTTCTTCTAAAAATTGAATTTTCCAAGTAATAGTTGTTGGTATCTATATTTAAAATATCTCGAAACATTTTATAATATTCTTGAAACTTCTCGGACGATATTTCTATCTTTTTTCCTGTACCGGTAGCAAAATTCACAAACTTTGGCATTTCATGTTTTAATTCTTCAATTACCGAGTGCTGTTCGACATTAATATTTTGTTGTGACATTTTTTTTGTACACATCGGTAACATAGGAATTTTAAATTCTTTAGGCTCTTCCTTAGATATGTATATGTTTTCTGTAAATTTTTGTTTTTCACTTTCAAATTCTTCGATTTTCCTCAATCTATCATCACTATCTTCACAATTGTGTGCTCGAATTTCATTATATATTTTAATTACATTATTACAATCATTTTTGATAAATATTTTTGCCAACTTCGTTCTACTTTTCCGTTTATTATTCCTTTTATTCGTTGTTGATATATTACTAGTTAAAATAGGCGACAAAGGTGCTTCGATAGCCAGTTCTTCAGTCAAAATAGAAGTGCTAGATTCCAATATAGAATTATTCGATAGCATCTTCAATAATATTCTAAACTAAAATACTTTTAATCAAAATGACCAAATTAATTCTTATTATTAACACTTACCAAAATTAGAATATAAAGTAAAGTAAACATAAAATTACAAAATTTAAATACAACTAATCATAACCTCCAATAAAATTTAAAAAAAAAATTACATCTCCTTAAGGTCGCTTTACACGTATGTAGTATTTATTTATTTTAATATTTTTGCATGTCAAAATAATTGTTTATAAAATAACAAATTTTACATATTCTGTCGTAGTTTCAGTCTGCACCATAACAGATTTATTCCATCATTAGCTGTTTATCTATATATAAAGTTGTCTCTATCTACAAAACTTGTATTTGAATATATATAACGGGAGTGAACTTAGCAGACTAAAGCTAGCAGCCTAAAACATATGTGGCAACGTCGCACTGAACGTTCCCACGGACGGATTATAACACTCGCTTAATTATTAACAACTAATTATGGACAAATAAAGTCAATAAATACCTACAATAACAACGAAACTAACAATAATAGATTACAAATTGTATAATATTGGCGAAATAATAGTTGTTAATATCAAGTTTGGAGAAAACTAAAGTATATAATGAACAACTATTAAATTTAGTTTATAAATTAAAAAAGGCACTTCTAATCGAGGTCCCCACATGAGACTCGGCATGAATGTGCGCTCATGTGTTATAAACAATATACCAAAGTTTCAAAAAAATCGTATTTGCGGAAGGCCCTTAAAAACGCTAGCAGCCCAAAATTTTGTATTTTTCAAATTCATGCATTTCTGCGAAAGGGGCACTTAGCGTCGAGGTCCCCACATGAGACCCGGCATAAATGTGCGCTCATGTGTCTTAAACAATATACCAAAGTTTCAAAAAAATCGTATTTGCGGAAGGCCCTTAAAAACGCTAGCAGCCCAAAATTTTTGTATTTTTCAAATTCTTGCATTTCTGCGAAAGGGGCACTTAGCGTCGAGGTCCCCACATGAGACTCGGCGTAAATGTGCGCCCATGTGTGTTAAACAATATACCAAAGTTTCAAAAAAATCGTATTTGCGGAAGGCCCTTAAAAACGCTAGCAGCCCAAAATTTTTGTATTTTTCAAATTCCTGCATTTCTGCGAAAGGGGCACTTAGCGTCGAGGTCCCCACATGAGACCCGGCATAAATGTGCGCTCATGTGTCTTAAACAATATACCAAAGTTTAAAAGAAATCGTATTTGCGGAAGGCCCTTAAAAACGCTAGCAGCCCAAAATTTTTGTATTTTTCAAATTCTTGCATTTCTGCGAAAGGGCACTTAGCGTCGAGGTCCCCACATGAGACCCGGCATAAATGTGCGCTCATGTGTCTTAAACAATATACCAAAGTTTAAAAGAAATCGTATTTGCGGAAGGCCCTTAAAAACGCTAGCAGCCCAAAATTTTTGTATTTTTCAAATTCCTTGCATTTCTGCGAAAGGGGCACTTAGCGTCGAGGTCCCCACATGAGACCCGGCATAAATGTGCGCTCATGTGTCTTAAACAATATACCAAAGTTTAAAAGAAATCGTATTTGCGGAAGGCCCTTAAAAACGCTAGCAGCCCAAAATTTTGTATTTTTCAAATTCTTGCATTTCTGCGAAAGGGCACTTAGCGTCGAGGTCCCCACATGAGACCCGGCATAAATGTGCGCTCATGTGTCTTAAACAATATACCAAAGTTTAAAAGAAATCGTATTTGCGGAAGGCCCTTAAAAACGCCAGCAGCCCAAAATTTTGTATTTTTCAAATTCTTGCATTTCTGCGAAAGGGGCACTTAGCGTCGAGGTCCCCACATGAGACCCGGCATAAATGTGCGCTCATGTGTCTTAAACAATATACCAAAGTTTAAAAGAAATCGTATTTGCGGAAGGCCCTTAAAAACGCTAGCAGCCCAAAATTTTTGTATTTTTCAAATTCTTGCATTTCTGCGAAAGGGGCACTTAGCGTCGAGGTCCCCACATGAGACCCGGCATAAATGTGCGCTCATGTGTCTTAAACAATATACCAAAGTTTCAAAAAAATCGTATTTGCGGAAGGCCCTTAAAAACGCTAGCAGCCCAAAATTTTTGTATTTTTCAAATTCCTGCATTTCTGCGAAAGGGGCACTTAGCGTCGAGGTCCCCACATGAGACCCGGCATAAATGTGCGCTCATGTGTCTTAAACAATATACCAAAGTTTAAAAGAAATCGTATTTGCGGAAGGCCCTTAAAAACGCTAGCAGCCCAAAATTTTTGTATTTTCAAATTCTTGCATTTCTGCGAAAGGGCACTTAGCGTCGAGGTCCCCACATGAGACCGGCATAAATGTGCGCTCATGTGTCTTAAACAATATACCAAAGTTTAAAAGAAATCGTATTTGCGGAAGGCCCTTAAAAACGCCAGCAGCCCAAAATTTTGTATTTTTCAAATTCTTGCATTTCTGCGAAAGGGCACTTAGCGTCGAGGTCCCCACATGAGACCCGGCATAAATGTGCGCTCATGTGTCTTAAACAATATACCAAAGTTTAAAAGAAATCGTATTTGCGGAAGGCCCTTAAAAACGCTAGCAGCCCAAAATTTTGTATTTTTCAAATTCTTGCATTTCTGCGAAAGGGCACTTAGCGTCGAGGTCCCCACATGAGACCCGGCATAAATGTGCGCTCATGTGTCTTAAACAATATACCAAAGTTTCAAAAAATCGTATTTGCGGAAGGCCCTTAAAAACGCTAGCAGCCCAAAATTTTGTATTTTCAAATTCCTGCATTTCTGCGAAAGGGCACTTAGCGTCGAGGTCCCCACATGAGACCCGGCATAAATGTGCGCTCATGTGTCTTAAACAATATACCAAAGTTTAAAAGAAATCGTATTTGCGGAAGGCCCTTAAAAACGCTAGCAGCCCAAAATTTTTGTATTTTTCAAATTCTTGCATTTCTGCGAAAGGGGCACTTAGCGTCGAGGTCCCCACATGAGACCCGTAAATGTGCGCTCATGTGTTTAAACAATATACCAAAGTTTAAAAAAATCGTATTTGCGGAAGGCCCTTAAAAACGCTAGCAAAATTTTTGTATTTTTCAAATTCCTTGCATTTCTGCGAAAGGGGCACTTAGCGTCGAGGTCCCCACATGAGACCGGCATAAATGTGCGCTCATGTGTCTTAAACAATATACCAAAGTTTAAAAGAAATCGTATTTGCGGAAGGCCCTTAAAAACGCTAGCAGCCCAAAATTTTTGTATTTTTCAAATTCTTGCATTTCTGCGAAAGGGGCACTTAGCGTCGAGGTCCCCAATGAGACCCGGCATAAATGTGCGCTCATGTGTCTTAAACAATATACCAAAGTTTAAAAGAAATCGTATTTGGGGGGGGGGGGGGGGGGGGGGGGGGGGGGGGGGGGGGGGGGGGGGGGGGGGGGGGGGGGGGGGGGGGGGGGGGGGGGGGGGGGGGGGGGGGGGGGGGGGGGGGGGGGGGGGGGGGGGGGGGGGGGGGGGGGGGGGGGGGGGGGGGGGGGGGGGGGGGTTTTTTTTTTTTTTTTTTTTTTTTTTTTTTTTTTTTTTTTTTTTTTTTTTTTTTTTTTTTTTTTTTTTTTTTTTTTTTTTTTTTTTTTTTTTTTTTTTTTTTTTTTTTTTTTTTTTTTTTTTTTTTTTTTTTTTTTTTTTTTTTTTTTTTTTTTTTTTTTTTTTTTTTTTTTTTTTTTTTTTTTTTTTTTTTTTTTTTTTTTTTTTTTTTTTTTTTTTTTTTTTTTCAAATTCTTGCATTTCTGAAAGGGCATACGTCGAGGTCCCACATGAGACCGGCATAAATGTGCGCTCATGTGTCTTAAACATATACAAAAAGAAATCGTATTTGCGGAAGGCCCTTAAAAACGCTAGCAGCCCAAAATTTTGTATTTTTCAAATTCTTGCATTTCTGCAAAGGGTTAGCGTCGAGGTCCCACATGAGACTCGGCTAAATGTGCGCTCATGTGTTTAAACAATATACCAAAGTTTAAAAAATCGTATTTGCGGAAGGCCCTAAATTTCACAGCCCAAAAAAAAAAAAAAAAAAAAAAAAAAAAAAAAAAAAAAAAAAAAAAAAAAAAAAAAAAAAAAAATTTTTTTTTTTTTTTTTTTTTTTTTTTTTTTTTTTTTTTTTTTTTTTTTTTTTTTTTTTTTTTTTTTATTAGAATTTAAAAATGTCTTATATTTAATGAAATAAATTCTCATCTGATTAAAAGTAGTATTTCTTTATTTTAGGTATTAATACGTATTATATATAAATAATATCTATATTTCATGGTTACTACCTAATTTTTTAATAAATTTATCTTATAATATTAGTGTTCTTTTTATTAATTTTGTTTATAATTGGCTTTTTCTAATATTTAGAACAATTTAATAATAAGGGTTACCCTCCGGTTCAATTTTATTTCTTTAAGGAATGGGTTGTTTACGTAAAAATGTCTTTAGCTGTTTATCGAAAACGTCATGATTTGAATCCTTTTTTTTATGATAGCCATGACGCCGATGCTTAATTTCTTTGAAACAATGAATCATTGTTAGATTGTTTGTTCTCGACTGCTGAGGTTTTTGATTTGAATAATTGCAAAATTAGAATTCTTTTTACTATTTATATAAATTGTTTCATTCATTTTAATTTCAAAACGTAATAAAATAATTAAAAGAATTTTTGAAACCGTTACATAAAATATTTCAATATTCATTTTAATCATAAAGTAAAGGTCGTTTTCAAAATAGTAAATAGTCTAAAATTAATTGGTAATATTAATAATTAATATTATAAATAATTAATTTATTACATTTTATATTATAAGTATACCTATTATATTTATTATATTATTTTAGTATTATATATATATATATATATATATATTTTTTATTATTTTTTATATATAAGTTTTTAAGCATATTAAAATTATTGCTTTTATTTCTAATGATTTTCAAATAATTTATTAGGTATACAATAATAATCTAAATTAAAATATTACGGGTAAGTATCTTTACGCATATGCCTACAAAAATTAATTCAGAAATACCAAGTGCTAACTATGACCCTGGACTGTTATCGCTGTGGCAATACGTCCTTCTTGTATGTACCATAATTCGAGAAACGATTTGAAAATTAAGGTATACGGTGCATTTTATTGCGTAGATGTTACTTAATAATATGTTACCTTCAGTAGTTTCTTTATAATTCTAGCAAGTTTATAAAATGTTTAGGAAGCACAAAAGGCATAAAGGCACATTTTTGCGGAAGCCAAGTAGAATGCGTCGATCGTTCTAAGGAACGGTACTGTCCTTTCAAATTACGAAGATCGTGATCGTGAACGACCTCTAAGGATAATTAATAAGAAAAAGACTAGAATTATGGAATGCCCTGGAATACCTACATTAACGACGGTTTTACCATTCGATCCTAAGTGATCGCCTAAGGCTAGAACAATAGGGCGCTTGTCTATCAGGCGAAACTGCCTTCGTTGGTAACCAAATTAATTTTTCTGTCAAAATTTGTAAAATCTTCAACTATTGGTGAACATATTTTAGTTAACTATATATCTTAATGATTAATATTTTAATACAAACTTTACTTAAATATTGAATATAATAATAATTATAAAAATAAAACTAAAGAGGATGATTACCCAAAGCACTAATATAGGATTTCAATGTAAATTCGGTCAGGTATTACACCTATATTGATAGAAATTTTCAATTTTTATTAAAGAATCTAAAAATATGTATCATCAAGTATGTGAAGACGTTCTTATTTTTTAAGAATATATATACTTCTTATATAATAACTATTTGAAGTTGGAAATAATTAGACTAACTTTTCGATGTCACTTTCTTGAATTAGAAGCTATATATTAAAAATAAAACGTGTACAGCCATCTTTTAATTACCTAAAAATATTTCTTAATAGATACTTATAAATAAAATAAGGGCTCAAAACATTTTCGTTTAATAATCGGCGAATCGCGGTCTTTGCTCGTGTCTCTATCCTATATTGCCGTCTTGCTCACGTTATCTCCTCGCTGCGTAAACTAAACTCGAAATGTTTATTTCAAGATATCCTGCATATTACCTCATAAATTAGTAAAGAATGCGTTCGTCGAAATTTTTGTATGGTAAAAGTGGTTGTGCTAACAAACTTTTAATTGTCTATATATGTATTTTAAATACATATCGACGCAGATTATCGTAAACGCCATTTTTGCGAAAATGAGTTATTCTGACTATCTTTGCATCAATGGATCTATAAAAACATCTCAAGAACAAAAATTTGGTATCAATATTCCGATTTTTCACCAGAAAAATCGATTTGTATTTCGGTAAAACATCTTCTTATATGTAGCTACGATACAATACAAAATGTGCACTTCTGTAAAATCTACTTTTTGTCGTTTACGATAATCTGCGACAACTACCGTCGATATAGTTACTGTTACTTTGAGACGATGCCGACGATTATCTACATAATTTTCTACTTCAACAGGTAGTAAAAAATTCGAGATTCACATACACAGGGTTTTATTGTAGTTACTTATTTATATATAGTATTTTACTTATTAGACTTATTGTTAGAAATAACTGCAACAATTATCTCTAAAACGTATTTATGTTTTGAGAATGAATCTATATATATATATATATATATATATAATATATTATATAATATATATATAATTTATATAAATATATAATATATATATATTATATATATATATATATATATATATATATATATATATATATATATATATATATATATTTTTATATAATATATATATTATATAATAATATAATAAATAAAAATATTATATATAATATATATTATAATTCATTTTAAAAACATAAAATTTTAGAAAATATTTTTGCAGTTAAAAAATAACATAAGTTTAAAATACTATATATAAATTTATAAAAATAAATAAAAATTATTTTAATTTTAATTTTTACTACCTTTAAGTAAAAAAATTATAATAATTGATTTAAAGTAAAAACAAATGCTTTTGTCCAAATTATTCGTAAAACAAATAATTTTTTAACAAATGACATTTTTTATTTATAATATTAAAAAATATTTTATTAAATACAAATATTTTTCTTTAAAAAAAATGGAATATTATCCAAATTTTTTTAAACTATATTTTTACCTAATATATCATAAGATAGTTTAAATAATATTTTCCAAAAATGCTTTGATAATTGCGTATATTATTTTTAAAATAATACAATTTATTAACAATTAAAATATTGTTTAGCAAAAATTTTTACCATATTTATAACTTTTTCTAAATTTATTAGGAAAATAAATTTAAATAAAATTTTTTATTACAAAATAATAAAAGTAATAAGGGAAAAAATATTATTTAAACGAAAATTTTTACCTTTTATTTATAATATTATTAAAAATTTATTTTTTATTAACTTCAATTAAGAAAGTGAATCGAAAATTTCTTTTTAACCAAAATTTTATAAAAAAATTTTAAAAAATGAAGCTTCCAAAGATTTTTTAACTTTAATAATTGTTTTAAAATTAATACCGCATTGAAATCCCATTTGGGGAATCATTTAAAGTGTTTTTAAAATTTAAATTTAAAATTTAAAAATTTGTTTAAAATTTAACTTAAATAATTTTAAAAATTTGTTAAATTTTTAAATTTTACAAATTTTGCGTAAAATTTTTGGACCCGAACCAGTTTTGGAAAGCGTTTTGCAAATTTTGGGGCCTGGTAAAAGCGTTTTTAAGGGCTTCCAAATCATTTTTTTTTAAACCGGTGTTAACACATTTCGAATTTAAAGGACAGTACCTCGGTTCCTTGAGGGAAATCAAAATTTTGTTCAAAAGGGCCTGTGCCGGGCTTCCCAAACTTTTTTAAAGAAATTTTAAAACTGAAGGAACATTTATTGCCAGCTAAAATGGGTGGGCCTTAATTTTAAATGCCTTTGGCAAAAGAAGGAATTTTGCCCAAAATGGGCTGTTAGCCGTTTTAAAAGGGCTTCGAAAATGGTTTTTAAATTTGATTTTTTAAATGAGGAATTTTGTCATTGAAATAAAGCTAATTCTTTAAATGCAAAATTTAAAAAAAAAAAAAATTTTTTTATTTTTAATTAAAATACGATTTAAAAATTTGGTTATTTTTATAAAATGAAAAATTAACCATTAATTTATACCAATTTTAAAATTTTGCAAAATTTTGAAAATACCAAAAAATTTTGGGTATTTTTAAGGTTTCGAAAAATCTTTTTTAATTTTTAATTGTTTTAGAACAATAAGGACTTTATTCGGGTAAAATTTTGATTACAAAATCCCCTTTCGCAGATCAGAAAAAATTAAAAATTTTGTTTCACGAAGGGCTTCCCAAAAAACGATTTTGGAAAACCTGGGGTTTTTTTATTAAACAACCCATTTGAAAAACATAAAAGCCGGGGGTCTCATTGGGCCCTCAAAAAAGCCCTTTAAAATTAAAAAAAATTTGGGAAAATAAAAATTTTTGGGTTTGTAAATTTTTAAAAAGGGCCCCCCTTTTTCCAAATACCGATTTTTTTAAACTTTTATATTGTTTAAAAAAACTTTTTTCATGTACTCCTTCCCTTTCGGCAGAATTTGAAAATACAAAATTTTACTTTTTAAGGGCCTTCCGCAAATACGATTTTTTAAACTTTGGTATATTGTTTAAACAAATGACGCCTTTATGCCGGGTTCATTGGGGACCTCCGCAAATCCCTTTTCCAAAATGAAGTTTAAAAATACAAAATTTTGGGCTGCTAGGTTTTAAGGGCCTTCCGCAAATACGATTTTTTTAAACTTTGGTATATTGTTTAAGACACATGAGCGCACATTTATGCCGGGTCTCATGTGGGGACCTCGACGCTAAGTGCCCTTTGCAGAAATGCAAGAATTTGAAAAATACAAAAATTTTGGGCTGCTAGCGTTTTTAAGGGCCTTCCGCAAAAATTTTTTTAAACTTTGGTATATTGTTTAAACACATGAGCGCACATTTATGCCGGGTCTCATGGGGACCTCGACGCTAATGCCCCTTTGCAGAAATGCAAGAATTTGAAAATACAAAAATTTTGGGCTGCTAGCGTTTTTGAGGGCCTTCCGCAAATACGATTTTTTTTAAACTTTGGTATATTGTTTAAGACACATGAGCGCACATTTATGCCGGGTCTCATGTGGGGACCTCGACGCTAAGTGCCCCTTTCGCGGAAATGCAGGAATTTGAAAAATACAAAAATTTTGGGCTGCTAGCGTTTTTGAGGGCCTTCCGCAAATACGATTTTTTTTAAACTTTGGTATATTGTTTATAACACATGAGCGCACATTTATGCCGAGTCTCATGTGGGGACCTCGACGCTAAGTGCCCCTTTCGCAGAAATGCAAGAATTTGAAAAATACAAAAATTTTGGGCTGCTAGCGTTTTTAAGGGCCTTCCGCAAATACGATTTTTTTTAAACTTTGGTATATTGTTTAAGACACATGAGCGCACATTTATGCCGGGTCTCATGTGGGACCTCGACGCTAAGTGCCCCTTTCGCAGAAATGCAAAAATTTGAAAAATACAAAATTTTGGGCTGCTAGCGTTTTTAAGGGCCTTCCGCAAATACGATTTTTGAAACTTTGGTATATTGTTTAAAACACATGAGCGCACATTTATGCCGAGTCTCATGTGGGGACCTCGATTAGAAGTGCCTTTTTTAATTTATAAACTAAATTTAATAGTTGTTCATTATATACTTTAGTTTTCTCCAAACTTTATATTAACAACTATTATTTCGCCAATATTATACAATTTGTAATCTATTATTGTTAGTTTCGTTCTTATTGTAGGTATTTATTGACTTTATTTGTCCATAATTAGTTGTTAATAATATAACAAGTGTTATAATCCGTCCGTGGGAACGTTCAGTGCGACGTTGCCACATATGTTTTAGGCTGCTAGCTTTAGTCTGCCAAGTTCACTCCCGTATATATATATATATATATTCAAATACAAGTTTTGTTTATATATATATAATATATATATATATATATCACAAACTGATTCTTTTCTATACACAATTGGCTTGAAAATACAAGGATAATATTATCATAAAACAAAACTTTTATTTGTGTAAATATTAAAATTACAACTGAACCTCATCGACGTGTTTCCGTTTATTATGTTTAGCTAAAGCACTTTTTGTATTAAATTTCGCAAAGCACATTTCACATTCGAACTCTCTCAAGTTACTGTGGGTACGGAGGTGTTCTTCAAAACCAGTGGTCATGGTTTTATTGCAAATATTGCAAACTTTCTTCTTTAGGGTTCCTTCGTGATATTTAACATGGGCATCTAGATTCTTCTGCGAAACGAACTTCTTGCCACAAACTTGACAAGAAAAGTTCTTTACGCCATTGTGATTGTTTATGTGCGATTCTAAGTATTCCTTACGCATAAAGCCTTTATTACAAATGTCGCAGACGAATGGCAACTTATCGTTATGAAACTTCATGTGGTAATTTAAATTACTTATCGTTTTGTAGCTTTTCTCGCATTTGGTGCAATTAAATTTCTTTTCTGTACTGTGAGTAATTTTGTGAGATTTATAATCCGACAATTTAACAAATCCTATATTGCAAATTGAACAGATGGCAACAAATTTCATATCGTGCTTGAGTTTCATGTGATTTTTTAATTTGGTAGCTGTGGGAAATTTTTTGTCGCAACTGGAACGATCACAAAGGTATGGTAAATGTCCAGAACAATAATTCTCGTGTTCGGTTAAATTCGTTTTTGTGCGAAATGTCTTTTTGCAAATCTTACACAAATAAGCGAGAAGCGTTTGAGGCTTTTTAAAAACGACTTTTTTATGAAGCTTCAAGTGATACCTAAATTTATTAAATTTAGAAAATCTCTGACCGCACTGTTCGCACAAAAATCTATTTTTCATTTTATGTTTCGACATATGCAGTTCGTACAGTTTTTTGATCGAAAACAACTTCTTACACAATTTACATTTAAAACTGTGTATTCCACAGAAATGCTTAAATTTTCTAATTGTACGCTTTTTAACAGTTCTTGTTGATTTTGGTTGATAACTCGGAGGGTAATTGAATTTTACGTTATTTTCTTTACAAGTTTTTTCGTACTTATTATAAAGTTCAAGTTTACTACTTTCGAGTTTCAATTGTAGGTTATCGATGGTATTTATAAGATTTAAACAGAAACTACATAAATAGTTTCGTGTATTGTTAAATGTTCCGATAATTTCTGTCAATTTTCCAAACATGGGTTGCTGGGAAGACATTGTTAAAGGAGTTTGCGAATTTAAAATATAAAATTGATTGCCCACAGGAGTATACATAATATTGCAAATAATGCAGTTAGTAGAATACTCGCATCTTTTTTCTAAATCTTCACTATAATCTGTTACATCGTCATCTGATTCTTCCACAATTATGTCACTTTCACAGTTAGATTCGTCGGCCATGCGTTGCTCTATATTATTTATATCTGGAAAAGGCAACGGTTCATTTTGACTATAAAACTGTTCATGATTTATGTCCAATACGTTAAATTGTGATTGATTATAATAGTTGCAATCGTACTGTTGTGTACACTGCATATTAGTGTATGTAAAGTCATTCGTTTTTTGTAAACTAAAACATTTTGTAGATTTTTCTTCAACTGTCATAAAATTATTTCCCGGAATGACTTGGGAACATGAGGGGTAATCCATGTATTTTTGATTATTATAATTAACATTGCAGTACCACTGAGATTCATTGGATGTCGATTTATTATAGAAATTTGCGTCTTTGTTAAAACTTTTATAAAAATCAGGAATCAAAGTATCGATGTTACTGCAACAGCTTACCGGACTTAAATCTTTACTTGTTATCTCTATAGTTTCCATTTTATCGGAAAATTTGAGTCCTCGTTCGATATCCGTCACCGGCACCCAACTGGCACTGTCAAGTTGATCTGTACAAGAAGAATTCGTCGGAGTTCCGTGCATGAAATCGCAGGCGTTAAATTCGTTATTGCTCATAATTGGTGTATACGTAGAGTATTGTTGGAGATTGCTATGAAATTGTTGGGCGCATTGTGGCCGAGTAAAATTATCGAATATATTGTCTTGATAATATTTATCAGTCATTTTGATTCTTATTTTGTTTGTAAATAAAAATTACTAAATAAACGTTAAAGTAATAGGTTATGTTGTTAAGAATACAACCATTTTAACTGATATAGGGAATTTTAAAATATTTAAAATGTCCCTAGAACAGTCAGATGTATAATATATACAGGCTAAGCAAAACAAAAAGTAAGCAAAAAAGTACAACTCGATTTGCAGTAATTATCGAGATAATTATAATTTAGTAATTTTTGGTAACACAAATACCTCAACAATCTAGAAGCGCTAGCATAAATAAAATCTGTTACTCTATTTTTGTCATCACTCTGTGTATACATTTTCTGTCACTTTTGCACAAAAACCGTTGTAAACAATGCGAAGACAAAACATTTGAATTTAAATATCAAGTTCAAAAACCAGTAGTGATCGTTGTAACGTTTCTTCTTATATCATAAAATGGTAAGTAACAATTTGATATAATTAAAAATTACATTTATGTTATAACATTAGACATCCAACAAAATTGAAGACTACGAAGTACTAAGTATTCTTGGTGCAGATTTGAATTCGACCTGTTATAAGGTTAGAGATAAATCTACATCCGAAATTTTCGTGTGGAAAGCAATCAGTTGCGAGTACTTGGATGAAGATGCAAAAATATCTTTACTCACGCAGATAGAAAAACAAAAATCTTTCCGGCATCCTCACTTGATACAAACGTTCGATTACATTTTACAAGAAGAAGCTAAGATAGTGTATTTAATAAGCGAATATTGTTCTAATGGTAATTTAAACAATATAGTTCAAAAATGTCTAATCGAGAACGAGTATCTACACGAGAATTTTTTATGGCGGGTTCTTTATCAAACAGCATGTGCATTAAAAATCAGAGGTAGCTTAATTTGCCTGAATTTAAACAACATATTTGTCGACGAAAAGTACAGCATAAAATTATTTAATAAAGACGTTCTTAATAGACATATAGAAAACGGTAGTTTTGGCTCAGTATTGTTTCAATTGTGCACCTTACAGAATCAAAAAATTAACACCAAAAATTCGGTAGTCTTATCTAAACAGATTTTGACCGATATACCAGATTATTATTCTAATGAACTTAAGGAAATTATAAAGTTCACCTTTTCCCTTGATTACAGTGTGAACGAAATGATTGATGCAATATTGTGTCATCCTACAATTTTGTTAAAAAGCACCCAAATTATAAAAAATATTTTTATAAAAAATCCCATCGTCAATCGAACAGAGAATTGCAACCAATTGCGATTGGAAAATATTAAATGTCGTGAAGCCGCTTTGAAAACTCGTGAAGAAAAATTAACTTTGAAGGAACGCGAATTACAAAAGCGCGAAAAAAGAATTACCATTCAAGAACGCGCCATCAAAGATAAAATTTTACAAGCAGAATTGTATTTAAGAAGGTGTCGAGAAATTAAATCTTCAAGTGACAGTTCATATAAAACTCAGAAACACAAAGAAACATCTTTAACAGACTATGGAGATTGTAGCATTGTCGTTCCTACTAGTGGAAAATTAAATTTTGATGTTGTTAAGAAACCCCATCATTTTGTTAGAACCATGTCGGAACGAAGAGTGCAATTTAAAGGTCACAGCCCGTTGAAAGAAAAGTTCAATAAGAGTACGTACGAAATTGTAGATAGAAGTTTGAAAAGCGTTAAACCTAAAAAAAAATTGGATTTGTTCGCCGCACTTCCTGTTAGGAGTAGAAAGCCGTTGGTGGATCAGCATATAATTTATGAGGAAAGCAAAGAATGCAGGCCCATTTCTTGGACAGAAGAAAGCAAACAACAAGCATTTGATTTGTTGCGCATTATAAAACAGTGCGAGGAAAAAGAAACTGTTAAACATACGTACTTATAAATCATTTGAAATTGTGCAATATTTTTATGTATTTTATTCCTATATTAAGTTTATAAATAGATTTTATTACTAATAACTGGCAGGGATTAATAATACAGTATTAACAAAAATAAAGTATAATGTTTATATGTATACTGTTCAATTTTTCTTTTCAGTAATAAGTTGTTCATGCATTTGTTTTAATGGGTAAAATCTGAAGAGATGTATTTTTGTCCATCAATTATTTTCTGGATTATTGATATTATTGTATATAGATGACAAAATTTTACCGAAATTAAAATAAGGCGATTTCAACACCAAACATTCATCAAATTGGTCAATGTGATGTAAATTAAAATTCATATGTATTTCGAAATATATTTCCAATTTCATAAATTCGATATCTATTTTAAAAATCATAATTAAATAAGTGTTTATTGATGGGGGACTTTGTTATTATTAACATATACTAAACTTGTGTGAACCTTAGAGAAGTTCACACTTATCGGTCAACTAATATATTTTAAAATTAAATAAAACATACCTTCATTTAAATCAAATTCCAGCACAGAAAATACACCATCGTTAAGGCACGTTTTCGATTTCGTTCAACTCTTATCAGATCTAAAAGAAAAAATTAGATTTAAAAATTTACAATTCCAATTATTTATTATTTTCAGTTTTATCTACTTCCTAATAACTATACCTTATTTTTAAATTGTTGGAAGTTGGAAATTATTGAATCACAAGGTTTCATAAACACTTTGATATTTGAAAAATAAATTATAAACATTTGTATTGTATACTACAAAGAATTGGTAAGGTTATAATATTATAATTTGAAAGAGGGCTCCGCGCCGATAAAAAAAATGCATACAGTTCATTTCTTATACCTGTCGTTAATTATACGCCTTTTTTAACTACATACAATTATAATAATTATTATTTTTGTTTTTGAACAATTATATAAATTAAAATTCATTCTATAACGGAAATAATTTATAATTTTATTTATCTAAGTAATAAAGAATTGAATTATCATTTTTTTTTGCATCTATCGTAGAAGTCAATAGTTTTTGTTGTTTCATTATTATCATCATCAGTTATTAAATAAATAAATAATTGCCTTTTTAAAATATTGATGGGTATTATTATAAATATTAATTTATAATAATATAATAATAAACTTATGTTCAAATAGTTACTTAGCTACCGGTAAAAATTTGAATAGACGGGAATTTAACATGACGGGAAATTTTTGTTACCACTAGTTGTATATAAATTTTTGACGTTTATTTTAAGATAATATTTTAAAACATCTTTACAATTTGAACAAGCAAAACGCAAAAAGGGTAATATGGGTTTTGAATTAAATCGTTTTCAAGGCGACGTCGATGAAGAACTGGTGTGCCCCATATGTTCAGGAGTATTGGAAGACCCTTTACAGGTTCTAATCATAATTTAAACTTTCACTAATCTAATTAGAGTCAATTTTAGGCACCGGTTTGCGAACACGCTTTCTGCAGAACGTGCATTCACGAATGGATTTCACGACAACCCACTTGCCCCGTTGATAGGCAACACATCACGTCGGCACAATTACGACAAGTTCCTCGAATTCTAAGGAATTTACTTTCTAGGTGAGATCTTGAAATACCATATTAAGTGACCAAAATCATATTCTACGTTGTAGGCTATGTATTAATTGTGATAATGCCGAATATGGGTGTACTCGTGTGTTGAAGTTGGACGCTCTGGTAGCGCACTTGGAAGAATGCGAACATAATCCAAAACGACCATTACCTTGCGAACAAGGTTGTGGTTTAGTGATTCCTAAGGACGAATTGAAAGATCATAATTGCATTAAAGAACTTAGAGCACTCATACAAACGCAACAACAAAAACTAAACGACTTTCAACAAGAGTTAACCGAACAAAGGTTCACGATGAGTGAACAGAAGCGCGAGTTGCAGTTGTTAAAGGTAACAATAATCATCAATATTAATTAATAACAATAGTAAATTGTGCGGATAAAATAGGACTTTATGAAAGCGATGAGGATATCCAGTCCAGCCATGCGTGCAATAGCGGATCAGATGGAAAGAGATGAAGTGTTGAGGTGGAGTAATACGTTGAGTAGGGCTCGTGTTACACGATGGGGAGGTATGATTTCAACGCCCGATGAGGTATTGCAGGTAAAATTGTAAATTTTAAAAGTTCTATATTGTTAAATTCATGTTTATGCAGCGCATGATTAAAAGAACGTTAAGCGAGTTTGGATGTCCTGCACATATATTGGACGATTTGATGGAAAACTGTCACGAAAGACGATGGCCTCCTGGTTTGTGTTCTTTAGAAACCAGACAGAATAATAGAAGGCAGTATGAAAACTACGTTTGCAAGCGTATTCCAGGTAAACAAGCCGTGTTAGTGTTACATTGTGATAATCAGCATATGAGTGAAGATATGATGGTTGAACCAGGTTTAGTCATGATATTTGCTCATGGTATCGAATAAATTTAATGTTTCAACACACTTAAAACATATCTAAATGTAAGTTATAAAATTAAAATTGTCGAATTGTTTGTCTTGAATATATCGGCAATTTGAATAGAGGGTCAGACTGTAATCGTTAATAATAAATTGTATACTTGTATTGATTAATTAAGTAATAGGTGAGTCGTGCTAAAGGTAAGGTACATCAATATAATTCATAATATTTAGTTTTATAATGGAAATTGTGAAATTTGTTAGATTTATGATCTCAAATGTTCAAAACGAAGTTGTTCCTGCGTCCAAAGCGATGGAGTTGGTTTTTTGATTGACTAGTCAATGTTGGTTAAAACGAGGAAAATGTGATTTATTTAAAATTGTACTGATATTTATTTGGTTTTGGAGGATCACTTTGTTCAATATAACTTTTCGTCTTCCTTTAGATAAGAAGTTTTTTGCATGTGATGTTCATTTGAGGCTTAACGTTTTAGTTTGATTTTGTAGCTTTATAAGTTTTATACATATATTATAATAGCTTTTTTAATTTGTTAAGTGCTTTTTTCTACTATAATAATTTACTGCCAATTTATTACAATAAAATTGTTTAACTATATTCTATGAGTGTAGATTGCGACAATAAGTTCTACCACTAGAAAACCCATTGAACCTAATATTCCTACAACGAGAAGTAAAATAGCCGAACCTACATGTTCTATTCTGGCACTTGAGTAAGTTCTTGTGTTATCCTTTACAAATGCCATGGGCAAGCTTTTTTGCAACATTCTTGTCAATAATCCGTTTTCTTGTAAAGATAACAATCTGTAATAGATGCGTTGTAACACAAAATAATTATTTTGTCGAGGAATTACTTACTTTTTGTTTAGATATTTTCTATAATTGTGATTTTTTAATATTAAAAAGCTTCTGCGATACTGAGTATTGGAAAAAAGTGAATCGGTGTACTCAGATTTGTGATTAATGTAATGTTCCACAACTATTTTTGGTAAGATTCCAATAATAGAATTATCACCTTCAATGTATCTAAGTAAATCATCGACAGAAGAAACTGTTAATAAATCACTTTCTAAATTATTTCGATTCATTAAGTTTTGCGATTCTGTCAAGGTTACTAATTTAAGTTTCAATTTCTGTATATCGGAAATCGTTTTTATTTGATTTACATCTTGGTGCAACAGTAGTGAAGTAATACCAGCTGCAAAGCCTGTATATAACAGGTACGAAATTATGTAACCAAGGAAGAATATGAATCTGCTCGATAAACCACTTGGAACATGACTCAATCCTGAAAAATAGTTACCTACTTAAAATGCGATCGAAATGCATAATATGGTTACCTTGTTGACAGGCTGCTGCATTCGCCCACAAAGTAATGTCGAGCCAAGACCACGATTTATTATTCACATATATAAACTTATACTGTTTCGTTGTTATGTATAAACAAACGGCAAGAACTATTAGCATAATTAAAAAACATAGCCATAGCGTTCCGGCAAAAGTTGTTATAAATATATCTGTGGTAAAACGAAGTTGATTTGGTTTGTAAATTAAAACATAGCTACAAAAAATCATAGTTGCTACAATAAAATTGTAGTAGTTATTTATATAACTTAAAGATCATACTTGCTCTTTATTGTTGGAAATAGGCAAACCACACGAGTGTGTAAATCGTGATTATCTGGATGACAAGCTAATAAATCAATCTCCTTAGTCAATAACTGCTTTGTTAAACTTTCGTTCCTATTTAATAGTTTATACTCTATTCTAAAAATTTCAAGAGCGTTTCATGTTCTATAGATTTAATTTTAACTATTATTACCTTGTGCTCGTACAATCCTGTAATAATTTCAAAATTTTTAAACTGTATCCAGTAGTAATTCCTTTGCAATCAAAAGGTAAATTGGGATTCTCGAAAATTCCAACCTTGAGAGTGCTACCTTTTCCTGTAATATCTGGTTCCGATTTATCTGTGTGAATGAAATATTTGTATTCGATCCAAGTTGTATTCGAAGCATTTACGTTGGATAAAATTGTAAATGTACAATTGTGAATTTTTCTATGTTCAATAAAATATTTAACAGCACTTCTTGTTTGACAATTTGGTATTGAAATTATTACTACAGCTAAAATCAGCAATAACATTTTGTTAGGGTTTGGAGTGAATTTTACAATTCCGATTTAATTTCTTAAAAGGCATACTAAACGAGTCATTTTGTATTTACTTAGTAAACAACTTCGAATACTTACTTTCCATTTATTAAATTGAAACTTTTCAATCAAGTCTAATGGCCGCTTTTCGAAATACCTAAAATTGTCGAATCGTTATAAATATTAAATTGCCCGATGGTTTATCAAAATTTTAACATTTTGTTTCATAGGATTTGTTTAATTATAGGATAACAATACATATAAAACAATTTTGAAAGAAAATGCAAGTTACGTTGGTTTTAACATGTATTACAAAAATGCCGAAATTAGTTAAGTACATTCTATATTAACATGATTTTTCCAACACTTAAAAAACAAATATTTAGAATAGAATACTATGTGATAAAAGTGTATTTAATTACGTTTACCATTATAAGAGTAGAATATCGTTTATAAAAGTAATAAAATAAAAAATTGCATCATTTATTAAGACAGGTTTTTTTTCATACAGTTGGACAAGATCCTACAGACACTTGTCCTTCGGCCATTTCTGGTATGAAATTTATGTTATTATTATTTATCTGGACATCCTTAATACATCCAATAAATGGAGTGCGCATAGTTAAACCTCGGGCCCGGTGTAAAAGCCGGTGCCCTCCAAGGAACAATGCACCGCCTGTATCTGTAGATTGAGATCGATAATAACCAATACCAGGATCACTAAATGTACTATCAACTGATAACGTTACCACATTTTTCGATTTAACAGCTAAAAAATCCATTCATTAATTATGGCATTTCAGTCAAAGTTATCATAATTTACCTTGAATATTGTGCCACTGTCCATCACAAAAGTAATGAGGTTTATCTGGTTGGAAAGATGTAGTGATGGCACCTTTACCGTTATCCACCGAAAATTTAATAACACCATTTACCATTTCCAAGACCAAATAATCTTTCTTTCCGTGAACAGCTATGAGGAGACCAGAAATGTTCCTCGGTTTAATTTCCATTTTAATATCAATTTCTAGCCCAACTTTGAACTTTTCTTTGAGTTTCAGATAACCTCCTGGAATACCAAAGAATGCTCCTGGTTCGACAAGTTCTAAACAACGTAATACTGCGGTGTTTGCAGGATTTTCCATCGCATAACCGTTCATTGCTAAGTTATTAATGCAGCCATCAAAATATGCCGTGGTGTTCTATAAAAAAAAATATTTAATACCAAGTTTGTTTACAACAAATGTATACGTACAATGTTAGTGAATACCGAAGCAAACCTTCCTGGTGGAATGCCTCCTGCATAATAAGGTGGATATAACTGAATCATTATAGTATTCTTAGGAGTTTGTCCTTCGGCTACAATCTTAAAGTCGATGGCCAAAAGACCTTCTGCTCCAACACGACTAATATTAACGTGATGCCAATTTCCATCGTTGTAAATATTTTCTGATCGTAATACTGCAGCACCGTAACCACCATTAAATGAAAATACAACCTACAATTGTGATTTGAGAATAAATCAGTTTCTAAGCATGTTAAAAATCGTACATGTCCGTCCTGTAGAAACAGGGCTACATAGTGAGAATCGGTTGGATTAGTAGCATAAAGTATTATTCCTTCTGTGTCGGTTGTTTTAAATTCCAAGGTGAAATCAAACTGTTTACGAATTTTGCCTCTAGTTAAATTGTAGTCAGAACGACTTTGTTTCTTTTTAGCTGAAATAAAAACTTTTAGAGACGTTCTTATTAAACGATGGGAGCTTTACAATATTTGTAGGCTTTTGTGGAGGTCATAACATCGATGGCAGGCACCATCGGCAAAGCACAAGAAGGTTGTTTTGGTAACGGTTGTACTACTGGAGGCACAGTTCCCGGAATGGCTATAACTCCATTGCCTTCCATTGTCGTTTCACGTGGCCTACTTTCTCTGCCTCCATCACCTCTTTGAGGTATTCCTGCACAGTAATAACTTCTTAGTATTGATATTTATTATTTTTAATTGGGTAAGTTTGTTTAAAATTAATTATTAGGATAGCAATCGCATAAAATGTTTTCTAATTAATTTAGTTAAGTGTCAGTCTCTAAATCGTCAAATAAAATTCTATAGATAAACTGATTTTCCTTATTGGGAAACTTATTTGATAATCGAAAAACCAGTTGTTACTTTTCTTGCGATTTTAATTAACTTATTAAATTTTCCTTAGTATAAATTTAATAGATTCTTACACTTGATGATAAATTTCAATATTAACCCAATAAAAATTTAGCTTAGGATAAGTTACTTCGTATCATAGCTCTTTAGGTGATCAATTTTTAAACAGAGATTTATTTTGGCTATTTATTTTATTATACCTGCAATGTATGGTTCTTCCGTTTTCATTTCGTGATGTTTAGTAGAACCATACCCAACTTCTTTTATAGGTGGTAATGTAGGTACTGTAAAAAAAAACTTGTGTTTAAACAAATTTTGAATTGTATACAAGTTAAAAATTCAACTTCTTAAATTAATCACTCATCTTAAAAAAAAATCTAATTGTTGAGAGACCTCTTATGGATAAATAATAATAAACATAATCGTGAAATTGCATATATACCTATATGAACATTTGTTTCGCTAGATAAAGCTTCATCGAGAATACATTTCCCCAAAAATTCGTTCTTCTTATTGGTAAAACTGGCAAAATTCAGGATATCTCCATTTTTACTTGCATCGACAATACAACCCGAAAATCCTACAGTTGTAGCAACTAAACCTTTTACTATTTGCAGCTCGGAGGGAATACCACCAAAGTACAAGTCACCATACATCACACGAATTGGTTGTGGTGGTGAATCAGTTCTAGAAATTTTTTATAAACATCGACGTTTAACTTCAAAAATTTTTAACATACACTTTACTGATGTAATCATCAACATCCAATCGTAATGTTTTAGAATTGTGGGTAATTGTAACCACATGCCATTCGTTATCATTGTAAGTATTATCATTTGTTTCTATCTGCAGTTTTTGACTAATTAAAATTAGACGTCCTCCAACAAGAGCTAGAGAGACGCCCTCATTCATAAATTTATCTGTCGCTAAAAACAGTAATCCTTCTTTTGATTTAGTTTTAAATCGAAGATTCATTTGGAATAAGTCTCCGGATGAGAAACTGTCGCTTTTTATATAACCATTGCCTTCAGAAAATGAAACTAATCTTGCAAACTAAACAAAAAAAATGAGAATGCATTATCTGCGAGGTGCTTTGAAATATTTACCTTCTCGGGACAACCGGGAGTAACTCCGTAAGCTTTGATGTGATAACTTAAATCAACAGGATTACGCATTATGGTAACATCATCGATACATCCGTCAAAATCTACATTAGTAACTTCTTTTATACTGTGCTGTCGAGGATATCCTCCAAAGAAGAAGGTTTCGAACGATTCAAGAGAATTACCGCCAATAGGATTGGAGGTATCAGGTATATCTTCTTTGTCGACAATAAATCTACCCTTTGCACCATCTCGACTAGCGGTGATGGTATGCCATTTGCCATCGTTATAAGGTTTTGATGTAACCCACAACTTAGTGCCGCTTCCCAAATTATACTTGAATTGGTATTATTCAGTAAAGTTCTACGTCAAAAGAATATAGCTTACAAACCTGATAAACAATTTTGCCTTCTCTAAGCTCGAGAGATAGAAACGTTTTACCCGTACTACCATGTATGAGGAACAAAAGGCCTGCAGGATCAAAGGTTTTAAAACTAAGTTGGATGTCAGAGCGCGACCTCAACGAGTAGGATCTAGCATCGATTATTGCATAACCGAAGCCGTTAAATCTGAATCCCGTATTTGGTTTTAGATTCATTAATTCGTCCCTATAAAAAAATTAACATATTAGTCTAACTTTTTTGACACTAATAAAATTTTGAGGCTCATACATTGCAAAATCATAATTTCGTCTAAATCATTACAAATCTTTTATCAAATTGCCTTACATCTTACCTTCTAAAAGCGCCATGATTGTTTTCATTGCCTTCTTTAAAGTTCCATAACGAAATAGGTATTTCTCCTATCATCAAATCTTCAATTTCACCATCAAACGAGTTTTGCTGAACTTGATCTTGTATATTAAATTGGGCAGGATAACCACCGACGAATAATTTGGACTGGTTTTTGTCTAAATTGAAAATCGTATTCGGACCTGATAGTTTTTCAGATGCCATATGTGGTGTCTCTTTACCAGCACCGATTTCTTCCCTTATGATCAATTTCACATTATGAGCAGTTCTAAAAAAATAATGATTTGTGCATGACCATTAAAAATTGAGAACTACATTATCTACCTGTCGATTATGAACTGATGCCAGTGATTATTAGACACGAATTTATTATTTACGACACGTTGTGGACCGTTTCCTACATCTAAAGTAAGCACTACATATCCATTTTCTACTTCCAAAGCCATATAATCGTCCTACAAACAAGATTTGTTAAAATACAAGTACAAATATTAAAAATGATTATAAATTTACAGAAGTTGTTCTGCGTAAGTTCGTTCCTACACCATTTCCTAGGTATAAGATCAATCCATTTCTTTCTTTTGTTCGGAAATATCCAGAAATATATGTTGACGTACTTAAATCATCTAAATTCGGGGGATTTTTCAGTTCTAACGTGGTATTGCGGAAAAATTTAACACCAACCTTAATTCTATTAGCAACATCTCTGGCTAGCGCAATTTGCTGATTAAGTATCTTTATTTTTTCTTCGAGACTACTAGTCAAATGATGCACCCTTTCTTGCCACGAAGGAATGTTATTTAAACTGCTTTTGATTTCTGGCAATTGTTCATTTACTGTATTAATTTGATTTTGCGCTTTATTAATACCTCTTATCATATCTTGTAATCTATTTGGAAGACGTTCAGACGCTTCTTTTTCTTCTTCTACATCTGCAAAATTTTGTTTCGTTTTACTCTGTATCCCCATTGCCAAGCCATTCGCAGTTGTTGCAATTTCGGCTGCTTTGATCAGTTGAACATCCAGCGATTTTCCGTGCGGCTGTTTCAAGAATTTCTCGATGTTATTTAATTTTTCAACGTTTTTTTCATGAAGCGATCGGACTGGTCGAGATTTAGCGAGAGCTCCTGCGAGACGCGGTTTCAAATCTTCGACCGTTTCATTATTTGCTTTATCCGCTTCCCCTAGTAATTGATTGGATATTTCACTAGACGTTCCTGTGTCTTCGGCCACCTCCAAAAGTAACTCGGCTGCATTAGTAGCGGCCTCGTCGCCCAATTCGGCAGCAGTGGTGGCATCGTCAACTGCCTCCACAATATAATTATAAGCCGTTGCTGCCCTTACAGCATTTGTCGAGATATTTCGAGATTCTGTGAATAAATTATCAATTTGTTCTGCTTGTAGTGATAAATTAGCAGCATGATCTTCAACCTTGGGTACTAAATCGATAATGATCAAGTGATGCTGCAAATTCTCCTCTATGGTTTTATTTAGAGAATTATTTTGTTCTTGAATTGGATGCGGATCATCGGTTATCTTGGTGTAAGATTTTTGCGTTTCTTTCACATAATACGTTGCGTTATTCAACAATTTTTTTGAATCATTCAGATTTCTTTCTATTTCTGCCGACTGAAGGTCTATAGTTTTCAATTTTTCGATAAATGCATCTTTTCTGAAAAAAAATCGATTTGTTAATTTTATTTTTACACGAGAAAAATAATTAAATACAGAAAAGTACATAAACATGTGTATTTCAACTATACATTTTGTATTCGTGAAAATTGTAGATAAAAAACTTAGTGAGCTCGTTTATTCTTTCGGTATATTCCCAGTTACTCTTAAAGTGAGCAGTGCTATTGAGTTGTTCATGTTGAGAAAAGCTACAATCAAATTCGGAGTATACTGAACGAATAAATGAACTTATTGTCAGCTTAAAATTATTTCATAAGTATTATTTTGAAATTTTGCCATTAAATAAATTTAATTTTCGACCCCCTTCAAAAACGGAATAGCACGCTTATGGATTCGACGTCGCAATTGGCAGAATCACGTGACCTTGTTTACGTCTGTCAGTTAGTTAGGTTATGTTCCTATCTTAGGAGTTGTGTGTTCTAATTAAATTCATTTTATTTTTTACTACACAAATCTGATAAGTATTAAAAATGCTACCTACTACCGGTTATTTTAAAAATATCGATTGTCCGTACTATGAAAACACCTGTGATAGACCGTATTGTCATTTTAAGCACCGTAAGAAACCTCAAGAATCGAGCCAATCTTCGACGGCGACTCCGGAGATCCCTACCTATAACCCAACGCCTAAAAGTCAATTGGCGGTTTCGAGAAGTCATATTCCAATTAGTTATGTTCCAGATTTGGCGATCGGAATAAACCGTAACAATTTCCATTCTTTGTCATCGGGATTTCGTGATAAACAGCCTACTTACAATCCAACACCGTTAAGTATATTATCCACAAATAAAAATAAGTTAACAGATGACAATAACAAGAGCGACGAGACGATTACGTTAAACATCACACCATACAGTCCGACATCATTTCAAGATGCCGAAATTAATTTTGAGGATTTAAAATCAGAATTTGACATGATAGACGAGCTTATGAGTACCTCCAACACCACAGAAGCAAATAAAGATGTAAAAGACTCCAAAACCTCAAATAAAATGAAAACGCATTCAAAAAGCAGCAGTAGTAGCAGCAATAGTAAGTCAAAATGTAATGGAGACATAAATAAAGACAAATCAAAGTCTCATTCTAGTTCTAAAAAGACGAGTCTAGAACATAAGAGTAACAAACGTGAGCATAAAGATAAGCACAGTTCCAGTTCTAGAAATAGAAAGAAATCTAGTTCTAAAGAAAAAGACAGACACAAAAGTAAAACAAAAGAGCGAGATAAAGAAAAGAAAAGCAGCAATAACAAAGAAAAAAAGCGTAAGACAAAAGATGTAGTTAAAAGCGATGCAAAAAAAATTAAAAGCGAAGAAAACATAACTAGTAGTATGTATGCGTTGACCAGCGATTATATGGATTCAGATATCGAAGATGATCCGTTTGAAGAATGTTTCAAAATATTTAATGAATATAAACCAACAGAACCACAAATACTTTCAGAATCGACTAAACCAGATATATCCCAAGAGCAAGAAGTATCCGTGTATTCTAAAAAACGGATTGCACACGAAAATGTTGATAAAAACAAACCAAAACATTCAACAAATTAAAACCGCCCAATCTTAGTCCTGCACAGGTTATGGTTAACAGACTTAAAATGATACGTGAAGCTCAAGTCAACAGGGAACAAACTGACGATATTGTAGAAATTCAAAAACAAATTAACAAAAAGGAAGTTGTAGTAGATGCTCCTCCTAAGGTAACAAAAATATCCAAGCCAAAATTGAATGTTCCACCCCCTTCGACTTCAATCGTTGACGATATTATAAGTGGCAGGACAAGTAGTACATCGAAACCTAAACGAATTGCTCCAGTCCAAAATGTCAATTCTATTCAGAAAGCAAAGGAGAGAATAGTGGAGATGGCAAAAATCAGGGCTGCAAACATAATTGCAAATAAAACAACAACTCAAACTATATCGAAAGGTGTAAAACGAACGGCACATGCACCAGAAATTAATGTGGACATACCAGATTTGTTAGAAGTGGTGCGCTCTAAATTACCAGTGAACGTTCGTTCTCGTTACTTAACGATGATAGTAGAAGAATGCGTAAAACTATATTACAGTAGAGAAGAGGCTCATCAGAGAGCTGTTAATGAAGAACATAAATGTTACGAACGTTGTGCAGTTTTGACAACTTATAGAAATTCGGCAATGTTGGCCATTAATCGGCTAAGAAAAGAATTGCAGGAGAGAGAAGCGGCCGGTCTAGGACTGATTCTGCCTGGAAATGCACCTAGTTCTGATAAAAACAAAGAAAGCGATTTGACAGGTCGTAAATTTTACAAAAATATAAAGAAATTTGTGTTGAACGAAGAAGAATTAGTTTTGCACGGGTTTCCACGCGAAGGATCAATTCCCGGTCAAGCTGTGGTTCGTGTACAACGATCGGCTCCTAAAATTCATTTAGATGAATACGATCGAATTTGTTCTCGGTGCTCTAAAATTTATCATGTAGATAAAGATGGTTTTGCATTGTACGAAGAAGAATGCCTGTATCATCCATTAAAGAAAAGAACGTTTAGGGGCGAAAGTATTTATTTATGTTGTAAAACTGGGGAAGGTGCAGGTTGTGTTACATCGCCTACGCACGTGAGCGAAAAAGTAATTTCTAACGAAACAGAACTCGAAGGATACCAAACCACAATGCCAAGTGAAAATAATTGTGACCTACGGAGTGTAGAAGTATTTGCATTAGACTGCGAAATGTGCTACACTACTAAGGGTTTAGAATTAACTAGAGTTACTATCGTGAATTCCGAGTGTAAGACCGTTTATGAAACTTTAGTGAAACCTCTTAATCCCATCATTGATTACAATACTAGGTTTTCAGGAATTACGGAGGAACAAATGAATCGTACTGCAACAAGTATACTCCAAGTACAAGCTAATATTTTGCATCTTTGTAATTCCGACACGATTTTAATAGGACATAGTTTAGAATCGGACATGAAAGCTTTAAAAATCATTCACAGCAGTATAGTTGACACGTCGGTCTTATTTCCGCACAAGTTTGGTTTGCCTCATAAGAGAGCTCTGCGAGATCTAGCTAGGGAGTATTTAAGCAAAATAATTCAAAATGACGTCAGTGGACATGACAGCGCTGAAGATGCTCTTACTTGTATGGAACTCATTCAGTGGAAAGTGAAAGAGGAGTACAAGACGCGAGGCATCAAAGTGTAGATGTATTGTGATACTGTGTATAGGTTTATGTTGTTGTATGCTTGCAGTAATTAAATATCGATACTCGACTTAACTTAATATTTTAAGTTTATTTTATAGTTACGGTATATATTCTTGGTTGATCCACTAAATAAATGTCATATGTGTAAAAATTCATTAATAAAGCTATTTATTATTAATAATAAAGTAATAATTATTTTTATGATTACGTGAATAATTTTTAAAAACTTATTCCTGTTATTTTTAAATGTTTTATTCGTCCGTGAAATCGCACCTATTTCGTGTGAATTATTGATTTTCTGAATTTACATGTGTAAAAATCGTTTAACATGAATTGTGTTGATTATATTAAATAATATGTTAAGACATTACATAAAATATTGAACATTCTTGACATGTACAGTGAAATGCTAAATATCACAGTTTAATTTTTCAATTTGGTTTTAAATAACTACTATTTAATGTAATATAAAAATGATATTTTATTTCACAATATTTATATATTGTAAATTATTTGTTATATATTTTTATTTATAAATAGTTTCTTGTTTTATTTAAACATATTTTTTGTACTACTCTAAATTAAAAAATTTAATTATAATAAATTGTAAACATATAAATATTAGGAATGTTCTCTATTTCCCAAAATCTCAATATATTTACCAAATAAAATATGTGAAATTAAGATAGGTATCTTCATTATAATTTAAGTCGACCTGGGTTGGAACTTGGCCGAATTACAAAATAAAACAAAGAATGAAAAATAGAAAGTGACTAATATATTGTACATACTTTAATTTTTCAGTAGCTACCTAGACTACCCAATTTGTAGATTACACAGATGCTAAATTGATAGGTACTTGGTCAATTCTCTTGTTAGATTCATAAGCTTTAATATGACACTGTTTGCTTTTGATTTGTATTTATATTATGCTTGTAATAACAAGCTGTGGTAGTTATCACAAAATAATAAACAACTGACAATTAATTTTCAACATCACCTGATTCATAAAGATACATTTATAGCCGATTTCATCTACATTACTTAAAATTTTAATAGTTCTCCCACGTTATATACTTTATTCCCTCGACACCCTTTTTTAACACTATAGACCAGAAAACTGGCCTAAAAAGCTACCATCATTAATCTAAGACCTGTGATCGAAAAGAAAAGGATAATTTTGTTTCACTAAATGCTGTCATTGCGAGAGTGAAAACATATCGATGGCGTTTTAGCAGATGGATGTAACCCACAAAAAGTAAATTTTACAGGAGCACACATTTTGTATTATCGCGTAGCTATAAGCAGATACGTTTCACCAAAATACAAATTCATTTTTCCGATGGAAAAACTCAGAATATTGTTATCGGATTTTAACAGATAATGTCTTTGCCCTAGATGCATAAAATAGTCAGAATAACTCACTTTCGCAAAAGTTCTTCTGCTAAAATGCCGTCGATATTATATCACTTGATATTTTTATAGCTTTTTTTTGAAAGAAGAGAAAATATTGTTACTATAGCTTATCAAAACCTATATGATATTCACGTCATCAACAAAAAGTTACTAGACTGTTTATTTGTAATTCGGTTTAAAGTTAGGAAAGTTACATATTCTATAGATGATTTACCTGCACAAATATTAGATGGTATAAAGAAAGACTATAATTTATTAGAACTGTCAAAATACGAGGTACGAGGTGACAGCACTGCGTGAAACGTCATCATCTAATAACCTTGTATTGATGACGTGAATATCACATAGGTTTGGATGGGCTGTAAAAGTATTTCTAAACTTTAAATTACTGTTTAAAATATTAATGAACGTTGGCCTCGTTTATAATTCAAACAGCAAATAAGTTATCATTTAGTAGAGTGTTCATAATATATATCAGAATTGTGTTAAGGTAAGTATCTGTAAGTAACATTACATTTAAGGATAATTTTTGTGTAACCCATCATAATTGTAAATTTAAAACAAAACAAAACAAAATATATATATATATAGTGAAACTTCTCAATATTGATTCGTGGGACCAAAAAAATCCATTATTAAGAAGTATCTGCTATAACGAGAAATAACAGATTATAAAACAGTTTGAAAATTGCAGTAACTAAAATAATATATCTATTAATAAAAATGAAATGTATCGACGCAGTTTTTCCAGAAGAGCCATAAAAAGTAAATTTTAAAGGAGAGCACAGTTTGTGTTGTTGCATAGCTGTAAGAAGATATGTTTCGTGGAAATACAAGTCGATTTTTCTGGTGAAAAAAATTGGAATATTGTTACTACCGTTTAACAGATGATGCCTTTGCCTTAGATGCACAAGATAACTTCAGAATAACTCATTTTCACAAAAAGTGTGGGTCGCACCCTTTTGGCAAAACACCATTAATATGTACTTCATATTACTGCAAGATCGATTTATTAAACAAGAGATGTATCAGTTTCATATTAAAACTTTAAAAAAATTATTATTTTTTAAACAAAAATCTGTTATTTTAGTTTGTTTTTCACTTGCAGAACAATGTGTTGCTGTAGATTGGACATCATTAACCGATTACGTTTTTGCGACATATATGATGTAAAACAGAAAAAATTAAGAAAACTTTTAGAAGTGAAGAAATAAGAAAATTAAAAAAATATACACCTAATAAATAGCCAATAGCACAACTACCGAACAGTATGATTAAAATTTAACTGTCAGAATAATTAATACAAAAGATTTATGGTTAATATCACGTGGATCAGTCTAAACAACACCCCAATACTTTTGCATACATTGCCGTCGTCATAGGCATTTATGCCGAGGTATTTACCTATGCAATTCGAAGGTATGTAAGTACGTACATAAATCTAGTTTATCAAATTTTTAAACTGTCCGCTACTGGGAAGTGTTTTAACCATTATAGCCTATAGAAAAATGTAGGGGATTTGAAAAGTGTCCAGTATTTGGAGGTGTCCGTTAAGGGAAGTTTCACTGTATATAATTATATACACATGGAAACCAGAAATTTTCTATACGTAATTCAAATTAAATTTAACAGCTATTACAACCACTTTTGTATAATATATATCGACAGTTTTTACAGAGTAACTTAACCTGCAAAAAGTAAATATTACAGGAAAGCAAGTTTTGTGTCGTTACGTAGTTATAAGAAGATACATTTCACGGAAATACCAATCGATTTTTCCAGTGGAAAAAATTGGAATATTGTTACAAGATTTTAACAGATGATGTCCTTGCCTTGGACGCATAAGATAGTAACTCATTTTCACAAAAAATTTGTGGGTCAAGTTACTCTGTCAAATCAGCGTCGATATGATGATATAGATAATTACTAAAACTTTAAGATTATTTAACTACCCAAGCCCATTGCTACTTACATTTAGCTGATTTTGTGTTTAACACAACATATCCAGTCATAACCACCAACTAATCACAATAATATAGTATTTTCTGAAATATGAATGTACTTACCCAATTTTTCCACACCAATTATCTGCTTCTATCGTCTTATTTAAAGAATATTGAGTTTGATTGTATAAATCGTCTATTCTTTTACTAAATTTACTCAAATCAGACTTTAGATCATCAAAATCTTTTTAACCTTATCAACAGGTTTCTTGTAATTTTGTAAATTATTAATTAAATTATTTGCTTTTGTCAATTCATTGCTAGTTTCGATTTCTCTTGTAGTTAAATTATATAATTTAATGCCTTCTAAGATATTCTCGGCTTCTTGTAATGCAGAATCAATTCTTGGACCTATAAAGAATCTAATTAAATCACGCCGATCTTTATTATTGTTAGATTTTAAATATACCCTCTCCAGATATTAACGTTTCAGACAGATACTCAATGTTCGCTATAGCTTCTTGAGCTTGTAGAGCCGCTTCCTTAATTGCATCATATATAATGAAAGCTTCTTCTCGAATATTTTCGGCATCTACTTCTAGACCTTTACTGGTATTAGTCGAATAACTTGCCTAAATTTTTATCGTTAATTTTATCCATTAAACAAACAAATTAAAATGTACCTTTTTATTAATGTTCTCTGAATACTTTTCCAAATTTTCAAGTTCTGTTAGAATAGGAGTTAAATTAATTTCATTAGGATCAAGTAGAGCTACTCGAGGCTTTAATTCATATAAGGTGTAGTTAATGTGAGTCAATCTCTGTGTTGTAAAATATCCAGAATCGACTGACTGTAATGAAACAATTAGTAACAAATAAATAAATACAATTTACGCATTTACGTCAAATTCTGTTAAATGAGGATCGATCAATTCGTGGAGCTCGTTGGTGTCATCTAAAAGATTATGGATACATTTATCGCACACGTGACATCCAACATCTGGAACGAATACCCAACGATCAGGACACTGATCGCATTTTTCACCAATAACATCCGGTAGGCATTCACAACGGCCTGTTTCTGCATTACACCCGAAGCCAAGGGAATATTCACTCTTACATCCACAAGCTGTACGCACAAGTATGTGAAACAAAAAATATATAATTACATAAAGAATTCTTACAGTTGCATCCTTCCTCGCTATAATTCCAATAGCCAGGTGCACAATGGTCACATTCTCTGCCGGTAACACCCGACTTACACATACACTGACCGGTAGCATCTTCACATTGTGAACTTAGAGAAGCTAAACCGCAATTACAAGGAACACAACCGTAACCTGACTGAAATCCATAGTGCTCCACTTTACATCGATCACATTTCTCTCCAATCACGTTGGATCTGCATTCGCACGATCCTATGTAACTGTTACAACGGTGAGTGCCAAGTTGATCGCACAAACATGCTAAAACATAAACGATCATCTTTAATTGTGACTTTTTAAAGTTATAATGCTTACGTTGACAATCTTTAGCTTTGATTGCATCTCCATAATAACCCGGTGCGCACAAGGCGCACGTTTCTCCAAACGTGTTATTCAAGCATCGTAAACATTCGCCGGTAACTGTATCGCAAGAGCCCTGGTCGTTGGGATTGATATTTCCAGAACATTGACACGGCTTACAATAATCGTCTGTAAACGACAATTTGAATTTAAATTTTTAAAATCGAGGGTTTTAATATTTACTTAAATCTTCAGGTCGTCCATAATATCCTGCAGCGCAAGATTGACAGCGTGCTCCATAATATCCCTTATTACATTTGCAACTTATTTTTTCACCGTCGGCACTTACTTCACAAGAACTAGCAAAACTAAAACGCCATAAATTAAAATAAAGCCCAAATGGCTTCCTTAACAAAAATAATTCTGTATACGATAACATCCATAACTTGAAAAAATGTTACAATATCTTAACTTAACTTACTTGTTTGATTGTACCGGTAAAGGACAAGCGCATATTAAACAATCCGATGGGGTTCCTTGATATGCATTACCGTGATATCCCACAGCACAATCTTCACAGTTATTACCTCTCGTATTGTGTTTACATCCCTACAGCGTTATATTTTAGTCGACAAAATATATAGCAAGTGGTATACACTTACAATACAAATTCCCGTATAGACGTCACATTCGTCAGCATGACCGTTACACTGACACGGTACACAATAACCTCCATAAGGGCCCGAACTAATTCTGTAGTATCCCACGGCACAATATTCGCAAGAAAGTCCATCATATCCTGGAGGACATTGACATTCTTCGACCGAATTTGCAAATTTATATTCGCCGTCTGTATTATAATACTGAAAAGGTATTGCGTCGTCCATTAAAACATGGACAGTCTTGTAGTTACACTGGCGCTCCAATATTTAGCTCTTATGTAAATGCCTTTTAAGTTGTGTAAAACAATCATAATATGCTCCCGTTTTGCCGGTAAACCGTTTAACAGTTGAAAGTTGTATTCTACAAGTTGTAAGCTAGCAACATAATTTTGGGCAGCCGCTGGCTGCTCGTAACTGGTATGGATTAGATATGATTCTGTACCCGCTAAAATTACGTCGGCACCTACAACGGCTTTTCCTAAAATTGTTTGGCGTTATTGCTTAAAATGATTTAAAAAAATTAAAACAACCTGATAATCCAATGGTATAAAATATTGTATAATTTAAAAATCCTCCATATGATGTTAGTTTTGTTCCTAAATACGCTTGTGGTGCAGAAAAGTAAACCACTTTATTTTTAATATTGTCAAAAGTAAAATCTATACCGATAGTGACGTGTTTATCGACTTGTTCGATACTCGTATTTAAAGGTTTAATCTCTAACTTTGCAGTTTCGTTAATACTAACAAGACTCCAATCTTCCATTATAAATATGGAAGTTTGAACAAAATTTGAACTCATGCAGCGTGTAGTTTTTCCAAAACAGAAGCACTCTGTGCAGCCATCTGCGTTAATACTTTCCAAGTTGTAGTTACCTTCCTTGCAGAAGTTGCAAGTCGGTCCAGTAACATATTTCTTACAAAGACATTCGGCAGATTCTTGATCGCAAATGTCTTCTGTTGTACCGCGACGATCGCATTCGCAAATCTCGCAATGAGGATAAGCGAAATAACCAGATTCGCAAGTATCACATTGACGACCAACAACGTGTTTTTTGCAGCTGCAAAATAAGTAATTATATAGTACAAAGCAATTGAAGTTGTTATAATGATGACTTACGTGCAACTGCCATTTAACAAATTACATTGTAAATTTTTTTCAAGAATTCCAAGAGGATTACATTTGCACTGTTCGCAACCGATAATAGGATCATATCCATAAGTATACTGCATACACTGATCACACTGTTCACCAGTTACATAAGATGGGCAGGTGCAATTTCCTTATTAAAAGCCATGTTATATTTAACAATGTAATTTAATGAGCAATATTACCTGTTGCGGTATCACAATGAGCAGTAGCCGGACAATGACATGGTTTACAATCGGGAAAACCATAATATCCATTTCTGCAAGCTTCACATTGCCTTCCGATGATATTTGGTTTACATTTGCATTGTCCACCAAATTTATCGCACTCGAAACTTAAGGACCCGTCATAATCACACTGACAATAGAGTGCACCATTGTTATGTGCGGCAGTTATTGAAAATACGGAATCTCGGCAAAATCCTGTACAAATTAACAGATCAAATTACATCTTTAAAAACATAAATATACCGAACGTAAATGACTACAATATTAGGTCTTAAAATCTTATTTACCTTCTTGTGCGGTGTCAATATTAAAATGGTTATTCCCACATGTAGAAATAAATTCGCCAGTTCGGTCAAATGTATCTTCTTCCAAAATTTTAAATGAGTACAAATCTGAAGGAACTATAAGTAAATAATCCAAATAGACCGCTTTATCATTCGGTTTCTGTAAAATATGTTACTATTAATTACTTATTAATTCCATAACATGCTCATTAATACTATTTTAGTGCTTAACATTGATTTCATTTAAATTCTTAAATTAATTTTCACGTCTTTCATTTTATTATCTGTTGTAAATTGTTAAGTAATAAACGGCAATAAATAAAAAATAACGGTAATTTTGATTTTAATTTAGTTAAACTTATTTAGAAAATAATATTAAATTATTCAACGATTTTTAAAAATAATATGATGATTTGTTGAGGGTTTTTGTTAAAGGCTGTAATTTCATATTCCGATTTATTTTTAGGTCTAAAAATTATTGAATTTTATCAAGAATAGAAATATTAAAAATTATTATTCTAAGTAAATTTTCGACACTATCTAGTTTTCATAAAGAAGACTTTAGTTCCCATTTAAAAACAGAAACAGAAATTGTTAAAATTGCATAACCTGTACAATTAAAGCACACTCACCTTCACACTGATCATGAAATTTTCAGTCAAGCTGAACCTGGTGTTACCATTGTTTTCACTAACTAAAGCCCTACAACCCGACTGTGAAGGACAATGTGGCACTGGCAGCTTCGCCTCGTAAAACTCACCATTTTGTAAAATAATATCAAGATCGAATTCTACAAATCGTAATTAAATATCAAATACAACCTGTCATGTTATACACATACCGACAAAATCGGGTTGAAAATATTGCACTATAAATACGTAAAATCCTGGACTCGAAACTTTACCATGCAAATCGACCATGCCGTCTTTGCGATCTAAGTAAATATAGGACGACGTGTTAGTTAATTTATAAATTGTACGATTTTTAACTGCAACAGAATCTTGCTCGAATTGAATCTTTTTAGACTCGGGAGGATTGGGATATGTGGACTGAACACACATTCCATTTTTACGAATGCAAACCGGTTTTGGTTTAATAAAATCTAAGGACCATTCTTCCGCAGGTATAGCAATAATAGAATGAATTCCAACATTTGCATTGACGCCTTGCAATGTAACACTAATAAAATTTCCATCGACCAGATGCACTCCCACTCCGCTTTGTTTATCTGTTACTGCCTGTCTACATATAGTCGTATAGGGACAAGAATAAAAAATAATACGTCCATTGTTTTTCCCATTTTGAGCAACAGTTTCGACATGAATTGTATGGGTTTGTTGATCATCAATTGGCGTTAAATAATTAACTACAATTACGTAACGACCAGGTTTTCTAATTGTTATATTATACGTGATATCTGATTGCACATTATTTAATAAAGGAATTTTGTTTAAAACGCCCAATTCTTTTAAATGCTAAAAATACAATTTTACGGTAGATAACTAACGCACTATTTATGAATTTACTTACACCATTTTGTTTGTAATATTCCGTAAGTGGACTACTACTCGATCCATAAACCATATAGCCTCCACTTCCTAAACTCATATCAAAATAGGATGTATTTGGATAATTATAATGGCGACATAATTTATTTTCTCCGACTAAACAGGGTTCTTCGATTTTCTGATTGAGGATAGTTGCCATATAAAAATCTTCAGGCAAAAGCACAAAATAATCCATTAATAAGTTGTATTTGCTATAAATGCTGATAGTCCAACGGCCTGGATTCATAACAAAAGTATTACCGGTATCGCCGGATACCGTTACAAATGCAGGTTTGGCGCTATTTTTAAAATGAACTTTCGAAGTCTGTTCGTTATCATTTGGATTTTCGGGAATTATTTTGATAGTTCCCGTGAGAGTTTCTGGATTCAAATTAACGTAACGAATAACAATACGATATAGAGTTGGTTTTGTATAAACACGTCTTGTAATATTTCATTCTAAAATTTGAATATTTAATCGTTTTTAAAAATTTAAATTTTAGGGCAATTTACTTGAAGAAGAGAGAATACCGCATACGCCTTCCACGAGTAATCTGGGAATATGTTTTCATCGTAGCCATATCTTATAACCGTATTAGCAGGCGTGTAGCCGTCTTCAATTTCATATTGATATTGATACAGCGTGGGAAAATAGTGAGCTTTTATAGGATCTTTGCATGTACGACCGGTAACACGTGATTGACAAGGACATTGACCAGTAACTTTATCGCATAGAGAACTGATCGAACCCCCAATATCACAATTGCAATCTGTAATTTTTTTCAATTAATATATCAAATAGATTAACAGATTAAAGTAAAGAGGTACCTGTACAACCAAACAAATTATTTTCCTGAAGATTATAAGTTCCCTCGACACATTCAGAACAGCTCCTTGCGATTACCGACGGTTTACAAACACATTGTCCAGATTCGGAATTGCAAACAGCATTCCCACCTAAAACTCCTGGAATGTTGCAACGACATTCCTCGCAACCTTCCGGATTATTCAAATGTAAATTCCAATATAATGGCTTGCACTGGTTGCATATACGACCCTGAACGCGTTCTTTGCACTGACACAGTTCGCCTGTCGGCACCGAACCGCATCCCGCAAATGCTGCCACAACACCGGCAGGGTTGCAGTTGCATTCTAAAAAATGCCATTAATAAAGCAATTCCATTGTTTTAAACTAATAAATTCAAAATAAGTACCCTCGCAAATTGGAAAATTGTAAAATCCTTCGTGACACTGATTACACCGATTACCATCGAAATTGTATTTACACTGACAATGGCCCTCATAATCGCAAGAGATTCCATTAGATCCATGACCGTCGCATTGGCATTCTAAATCGGAGACTCTCAGAAATTACAAATAAAATTGATAAGAATAATCGACTTACGTAAACATTCCGGATATTTGTAATAACCGACACTACATTTTTCGCAGGTACGTCCTCCAAAGTTAACTGCACATCTGCATTTACCCGTGGCATCGCATACAGAAGATGCAGATCCTACAGTAGTACAATTGCATGGTTTACAATCTGGGTATCCGTAATAACCGGGTTTGCATTGATCGCACCATTCCCCTGCATAACCTTCTTTACATAAACACTCTCCACTTTGTTTGTTACATATTCCAGCTTTGGTACCAACCACGTCACAGTTACAATCTATGAATCATTATTGTAATCTCAATGTGATTATATTATTATTGAGCTTACATAAACATGAAGGGTAGCTGTAATAACCATGATGACATTCGTCGCATTGTTTGCCACCGTAATTACTTTTGCAGGTGCAATTACCAGTTTTTTGGTCACAGGACGAAGAAATTGAACCTAAAGTGTTACACTCGCATGCTAAAATAAACAAAATTTTTAATTAAATTATTTTCAGAAGCACTATTGCAATGTCATGTTAATGCAAACGTAGTCACGACAGGGTTGTGTGAAAAAATGTTCCAAAGCTAGGATGGATCGATGGAAACATCCAGACTAAGTATTTTAGTAAGAATAGGACATAAATAAAATGTTAGTTAATCTTAAGATTAGGTGTGGTGTTAATCAAAACAAAAACAAATGTGTACTTATGTGTTTAGTTAAAAATGTGAGACAAAATAAAAGTTACATAAAATAAGTGTTAACCACCCAAAGGCCCTGTTTTACAAACACGCTTTATGCTCGCAGAATAGCTATTCCATAGATACATTTATTCTACCATTTGTTCTTGGTATAAGACTGAAACGTTTTACAAACGCAAATAATGGAAAGGGAAGGATCAAGGAAAGTATATCAAACAAAACAAAAATACTTACGTTGACATTCCGGAAAATTGTAATAATGATCTGCACATTCCTTGCAATATTTTCCCCATAGTTATATTTGCATGTGCATTCACCATCTGTTATGCGACACTGAAGACTTTCGGTGCCATTCAAATAGCATTCACACGCTTTACAGTTCGGATAATCATAATAGCCGAAGCTGCATTCGTTGCAATTAGGAGATGTAAATTCCTTTTTACATTCACATTTTCCTGTTCCTTCTGCACAGTTACCGGTCGAATAAAAAACATTACAATCACAAGCTAAAAATATTTTTCGATATTCAAAGTGGCATTAGGCAATAATATTATACTAACATTGACAAACATCAGTTTCGTTCCAATGTTTATCGTGCGGCCTATAAAAGGTTGGTTTACATTTATTACAATTAATGCCCTCGGTGTTATCTCTGCAATTCTGACAAACGCCACCACCTGCATAATTACCATGTATATCCAGAGATAAATACTTTTTATCGACTTCTTCATCATAAATACAATCGTTACTATGTTGGAAACAATTGCACGCTAATATTAATAAACCCATTAATTAAAAAGAGAAAATATAAAATATTTTTCAATAGCTTACGTTCACATACAAATGGACTGGAACTTTTCGACTGTCTCCATGCTTTTTGCTGAAATCCTTTACAGCACGTTTCGCATTTTGCTCCACATGTATTATGTTGGCAGCGACATAATAATACCGTAGTATTATTGGGATCTTGAATATCGCAAGTATCAGCATGACCATTACACATGCAACGACCACCAATACTTATATCTTTTATCGAATAAAAATACTGAAAAATAAATACAAATAAATTAATTGTATTTTAAATTCGAATACAGTCAACTCTGCCTAAGTCGGCATCTCCATAACTCTAATTATTTAATTGGTCGTATAGCATTAGCGCAAGATTTGAATTAAAACATCATTCACTGCATTTTGTAAGATGAACATTTTTTCTTAGCATTTGCAATACAAATGCGTCCAAATTTATCTCCGTAAGTTGAACTCCAGTTGAAAAGCTGCTTATAATTAACTTTGAGCATATGTGAGAAATTATTACAGCAAAGGGGCGAAATTGTTCCAATTTCGCTGCATAAACAAGGACAATGCAAATATATTTTGTACGTTTTCAATTACAAATTGGACGTCGTTGTTTACATACCTATAGGTCATTCAAATTTTATTCCGATGCACATCATCGCTAAAATGATACATAGATTGTAAGATAACAATTTATTAATTCTAAAAACATATGAGGCACAAGCACCGCCATGTGAAACATCATTATCTAGTAAACTTTTATCGATGATGTGCATCGAAATAAAAATCGTCACGCGTTGCTTTCATTTGTGATGCCTAAAAAGACATTAAAAACGCTAAGTTTAGCACGAAAATCTTTAAAAGTTTAATTATTGATTATATGTATGTATTATGTCTATATATTTGTCAGTATCTATGAACATATTTAGTCATTATTGAGTAATTTCTATTGAATCTCTATAACTTGAACTCTTGTTAATCAAAAAGATTTCGAGATGGCAACTGACAATTCGACTTAGAGAGATTTGACTGTAATAAAGAAAATATCGTAAGCATAAATTACTAACTCTTCGTGTAACAGTAGGATCTTGTCGAGCAACCGACATAAGGTGACCCAATAAATTTTTGGTTCTTAAAAATCGAAATCGAACATTGGTAGCTCTGGTCCATTCTTGAAGCACACTCGAATTGAAATAATAATTAGCAGATGGTCTGTTTTTAAGAAGAGGAATTGGAATCTGAAAGTCAAGTATAATACACTTCGATGTAACATTATATTAGATTCGTACTTCTCCTCCTTCTAACGGTACAATTTTTGAATACTCAGTCGTACAAATAACAGAATCGTCTTGAGTAATTGGCTCTAAACTTTGAGCACCGAAATAATTTTCGCAGTCACTTTCCGAATCAGAGAAATATTGCCAAGGCACAAATGTTTTACCATAATCCGCCGATTTTTCTAAAATCCATAGGCCCGGTCTTGGCGAATTTCCCATTCTCATGTAGACATATGCCACGTGGAATTCCTGAAGAACGATTAAAATATTTGATTTCTTTTAATAATAATTATCAATGATATAATACAATTTGTAGTTATGGATTATGCTTAAAAAATAATTAATAAATCAGATCTTTTGAATTTGAATAATGTTAGATTTAATTCTTCACCCCTTTTGACTCTCTCTCTCATAGTTTGGATCATCCAGATCATTCCAAGTCACCAAAGTCCGATATGTGGCCCGCACTCACTTCCTCCACATATCTTGGACGGCCAAAAGCGAGGATTCACCTGGATCTCCCCGCTTACACCAACCAATATTTCAATGGCTTGCTCAAACACCATTTTCAGGTTTAATATATGACATCTTAAGAAAATTGAAATGTGACAAAGAACGTTTCTTAAGATGTCATGTTTTAAACTTTTTATGAGTTTTAGTCCTGAAGATGGTGTTGGAGCAAGCCACCAAATATTGGTTAGTGTAAACAGGAGAGCCAGGTGAATCCCGCGTTTGGCCATCCAAGATATGTGGAGGGAGTGAGTGTGGGCCAGACATCAAACTTTGGTGGTTGGAAAGATCAGGATGGTCCAAAGTATGAGAGAGTCAAAAAGGATGAAGCACCTGAAGATAGTGATTAATGATTATAGTGGATTAGAAATGCGGACGATATAGTCCTCATTGCTGAAACACCTGGTGAATTACAGACTATTAACGAAGTTAAACAAAGCCTCGTCTGACAAATGGACTGAATATGATTTTAGCAAAAACAAAAGTCACGTGTAGTAGAATTTTACAACAATAAATAAAATTTAGAGATTAAGAGTGGAAGAAGTGAGCAATTATGCGTGTATTTGGGACATATGATTACTCTTTGTAGGAAAATCAAACAAAAGAAATTTACAGAAGAAGAAGACTGGTATAGGTTACTTGACATTGAAAAGCAATAATATACAGATACATCTCCGATCTCGCGTATTTAATCAATGCGTCTTGCCCACTTTGATATATAAGGCACAGAGTCGTGGACTCTCACAAAACAGTCAATGAATAAGCTGAGAGTGACACAAAGAGCGATTGAATGCCAAATACTCGGTATAACGTTCAAGGATCATAAAACTAATACTTGGATCCGAAATAGAACAAAAGCTAAAAGATATTGTCGAAGCAGTAGTGGAGTTGAAATGGAACTATGCGGCTAACATAATTTCGCAATGACGACCATACACTAGGAAGAGAACAAGGGGACGCCCTCCGATGCGGTGGGCAGATGACCTGAAGGGAGTGATGGGTCTCGTACGGACCAGGAATGATCATAATAGACTGAATAAGAGGAAAATGTTTTGGCCTATATTCAGAAATGAATTGAAAAGGACCAAAAGAGAGAGAGAGAGTGGACAAAAAGAGGTAAAACAAAAATGTTAGATTTGCCTGTCATTATAAGAACTCGTACAGAACCAGACCGAACACCACCTTGAAACCGAGCAAAGATAAACAAAATATTTCCAGTAAATAACAACAGAAATATTTTTAAAATTCTCTAGCTTATCGCTAGGGTCGACATAGATACATATTACTTGCCTTAAGTTTTATCCAAAACAGCTATAAGTTGTAATGCGTTTTGCTTCTTTATTTTTTTCCGTTTTTTAATTAAAATAACAGCTGCACATAATGTTTCTTAGATTAGCCATGTTGACTTAAAATCGTAATGGTCTCGATTAAGACTCGTCAGTCTTGCATTACGACTTAGAACTGTACAGGTAAAACTTAAGGTAGGTAAGTATGTGTGTCTATGCCGGGCTTTAGTTTGGTTTTCAAATTTGAGTTCCATGCCTTTTAGAACATTCTTGTGTCTATGATGGCATGAACGTTAGCAACAGTACTTATACTCAAAACATCCCGTATAATTGTAATAATAAATACATGCCAATTAAATGTTTGCCCGATCAATAAACTATTTGAAATGATCAAATGGAAAGTTAATGAACGTCTCGCTATACATCTATATTAAGTAGGTAGTGATCCAATTCATTTTCTTAAATGTGTTTCATTTACAACATTCATAAACACACTTATAATAAATTGTCAACTAACATCCTTTGATAATTGATAATGGTTCATATTTAACTTAGATTAAAACGGGAAATATGTGCCCACTCTTCCGAGTGGGATTGTAACTCAAGTTGCTGATAACAAGTTCATAAATAAGTAAAATTAAATGAAATCTTATTTCTTTCAATTTATCTCGAAAAAAAAACTGGATAAAGTAAGAAGAGGGTGTCTTTTTACTCAACGCACATACATAGATATCGCATTCGAAGTTATTATTTCACTTATTTTCCTCGACGAGATTCCATTTCTGAGGCGTTTGTTTTACATATCAAGTTTGTTTTGTAACAATTTTCAAAATTAAAAGGTCGCAATCAAACTAAACCGAATTTAAATCGGTGGTAAAATTAATTTTATTTTAAGTGGACACCGAAGATAAATTTCGACAAAAAAAGAAAAAAAAGAAACCCAACACCAAGAAAGTTTTGTTACCGTTTACCTTCGTAGAATGTGACGTCAACGTCCTTTTTAAAAGACAACGAGCGCATTGTAATCTAACAGTTTAATTATTAGATCATCTCGAGCGATTATTAAATGAATTGTTTGCGTATAAATATATTGACCTCTCAAGCGTTTAGCAGCAGGGGCCATAAATATAATTAAGTTGGGATCTTAATCTAGGGCGGTCTCAGGCTTTAAAATCGTCGAGAGCAGCAAAAAGAATGTGTCTGGTGACCACATGTTTTTCTATTTGATGAGCAGCCTTTAGAACAAACAATAAACAGGAAAAGGGATCGTTCTGATGCATTTATATTTTTAGACTTTGAAAAAATACACTTGCCACGAAGTGACTATAATAACAAAAGGAGTAGGTAGACAATTTAATATTTATGGGGGCTCACTTGATCTGTTATAGAAGTTATTCAACCGATTTTGGTTAACAAAAATCCATCAAAATTTATCGTGGTTTTTGTTTTTGGCCCATTTTGAGCATATAAAAAAAATTACTTTCAATGCGCGACTTTGTTAAAAAGAACCCCAAGGTATGCGTTGCTATGTTGCTTATTATAGTAAAAAAAAACAAATAAAAAAATGTTTAATATAAAAAAGAAGTGACAAATAACGTAATTTTAGTTTTAGAGTATCTAAAGTTGATGGTTACAGAAACAAATTACATAGTTATATACTTAATAAAAAATAAAAAGCTTTAAACATTTATATGCGGTACGTGGACACCAATAAAAATATAAAAATTAATCGTTTTTTTACATTTTCTAATCTAGTCGAAGAATACATTTTTCCTGATAGAAAACAATGGTAATAATAAACAGATTCAGAGTTCAATGGACAAAGGGGGTAACTAACAAAATTCTGTTTTTGAGAAAGTCGGTCGCTAAAATAAGACCTCTTATATTTTAGATATAATACAGAAATTATGCCGCATCGCCTTCTTTTCCAAAACCGAACTAACAACGAGATCTAAATGATAATCCCTTCGTTCAAATATAATTACCTTTGTTATCTTCAAATGTAATCAAGAATTTAGGCGCATCAAAAGTTATCATCATAAGCTACACTACTCACCTGGCCCAAATCGATGGTTAAATTCACTTCGTTGTATTTCATCCCTCTAGAAAGTGGAGGACTTTGCCACCAAGTTTCCATTCCGTCGACCGCAAATTGTGGGGGATGCATCTTATCGGGCCTCGTTGGATCACAATGATCGCATAACTAGGGAATTACAAAAAAAATCGATCGTTACAAAAAAAAACAAAAGACGAATTTTATAAAATCATAAAAATTAACCGTGAATTAACTCGGGCTGGGGGACCCCCGACGGTAAAATTTACAAGGACCTTTAAAATTGTTTATAGCTATTTGTAAATATTACAAAAAAAAAGAAAGATCTGAGGCATTCCGTCCCAATTTTTTCGATTTTTCAGCGCCCGCTTGATCCGCCATTAATAAAAACGATAACAATAAATATACATGTATAATTTTTATCGTTTAATAAAATTAGACAATACTATTTCCATTTACGATTTATGTAAACAAATCTTCTGTATTAATTGTATAACTACTTTATCAGTTTAGGTAAAGTTCAAATTTATTTTTGTTTCAATTACCTACTTTAAATCGCTCGTTGTTCATTTTAGATCTGGTTCAATTTTTAAATATTTCGGGGACGTTTAAATTGCCAAAAATGTACGGTGTTTATATTTAATTAATTTATTAAAATTGGGGGGCTCTAAACATTCGAAATGATAAGGTTTTTATCGACTCACCTGTCCCTGTATAACATTGGCGTGAAGTTCATTTTCGGCATTAGCTCCTACTAATTTGCAATATAATTCGGGCCCTTCAGTGTCTTCTCCACAAGTTGCCGACGCCGTAATATTTCTTCCTTCGGCCAAATTAAAATAGGGCGGCGTAAGGATTTCACTATGCCCGGTGTTCGCTAAAAGGGCAACCACAAAGGGCACCCAACCGATTCCGTCGAACATCTTTGACATACTGACTAAAATTGTTAAGAGACCGTTCATAACAGACATAAATTATGTAACTGCGAATACAACACAGGCCTGTAATGACGGTATTCGATTATTATTATTATTTTTTTTTAGTTTACTCCCCAGTACCTTTTCGTGATTAGATGCGATTTATTTTAAAAACAGAAATTCACGAATTTTTGATTTCGTCAAAATACTTCATTAAACCTGAATTTATAATATTTTCGTAATTTTTTAAGAACTAGAAAGCTCAACTTTGATTAAAAAATATTTAATAATTATGCGAGGATTGGTTCTGTTAAATTACATTCGATGCCCTTTTCGAAGTGTTTTAGTTTTTTTTAAATAGGAACTTTTATATTAATTTTTGAATAATAGAAAATTATTTTCAATTTTTATCTTCTAGAAAAAGTTTCTTAAGTCATTGGATATACTTAACCACGTTTTCAAAATTAAATAGCTAAATCATAAAATCTAATTCGCCCAGGTACGGTCCTGTAAATCTAAATCCCTCCCCACATTGTAAAAAATAAAAGTTTAGGATGCTACGGTGCGAATTCCTTCTATTTTATCTCCAGTTCCAGGAATGGCCTTTGTGTATTCAGCTGGAACAGAGAATCATTGGATTCGTCTGCATGAATGATCTCACTCGTAAACTGCTTATTTTATTATTATTTAATAATATTTATGTCTGGTGATATAAATAATTTAGCTCAATGAAGTAAGTTAATTAATAAACGGAAATAATATAAAATTCAGAATTTGCCAACGAATGATATCCAGGCAATATAACTCATTTTCGACGAAGATCTATGGATATTTTACCGGAGTTCTAAATTTATTTTATTCTTATTTTCAAAATTATTTGTATACATTATTTAAGGATCGAAAACTTTCCCATCACAACCCACATAAACGACTTAAATGTTTAATCACGTATTTTACGATACTGATAAAATACAAAACAATTAGGTAATAGAACACGACGTGTGTAGTAGATATAGGTACCTTCTTTCATAACTTATCAGAGGTTAAACTAATAATAGAAACTTTCTAAAATAATAATCGGGGTTTTCTATAGTCTTTACGTAACAACTGTAGTGTATTTATAAATATATAAAATAAACACGTTTTAAAATGTTATTACCTACAATTTATCAATAATTGTTCTCTGTAAAGAACAGATTATAAAATAAAATATGTATGTTTTATTACCATGATATTTATTCAAAGAGGTACACATTTTAGTTCCTTTAAAAGCAAGTTGTAACTGTTAGTATATGAATTATTATAACGTTATTTGTTAATAATTTAATCGAATGTTATTATAAATAGTGAATTTATTCTATTCACCTAACAAAATAAGCATAAATCTATTATTTTATTTTTTATTTATTTATTAAAGCATTTATGTATGACTATTATTCAAATACTCAACATATAATAATTACTATTAATAATATTAAAAATGACAGCAATTTATATAGTTTCCAAAATATCTATGTGGTGTACCTAACATATGCACAAATAAAATATAATAAATAACTATATTTCTATTTGGTCTAAAGTATTCTACAATATCATTTTATTGTAACTTTAATCCAAATTCTAAGTAAATTGAAATAGTTATAAATTATGCAACGTTTTAATCGGTCCAATAAAATAAATTACTGTTAAATTACCTATTTACTTCAAAGATAAAAGCTTGTCTTGATATAAAACTTAACAATCCTCAGTTTAAATAAAAATTACAAATAGACATACATGAACGTATTCACAATGGGTTCTCAACTTGTGAACTTAATTCGTTCCACCATTTAGTTTGTAAGTCAAATAGTTCATAACTCGAAAAGTTAAGTTTTTCAGTAATCTGTTAGGTGACTATAATATTAACTGTTGTGTTATATGTTATGTAAAATACTAATCCATATTATATAGAGTTTTAATTACAATTATCATAAAATATCAATATTAATCACATAAATACAATTAACAGTCCTATACTGTAGGTATTACACTACATATAATATTTTTACTGCGATTTCTTTTTCTTATCGATAGATGGTTTGTAATAATAAGCTGCAAACATTATAGAAGAGCTTAGACAAACATTAACAGTAAAATTAAGTAACAACGAAATATCTGCAGAATCTACAAAAATTGTAAACACCCGAGCTGAAAGAGAATAATTTTAATATGTAGGTATTGTGAATTTTCATGCGCACTTACTTAAGTTTGTAAATGCCGAAATAAACCACGTAAGGATGCTAATACATTCTGAATCTTTCGAACGTAATATCTCGAGTAATTGAACTACTTTCGAAGATGCCCCGATCGGTGTACATAGAGGCTAAAAGAATTTATTATACGATCATGATAACGTTCATTTAAATAAGTAACGTACCACTAAAAATGTTAATAATTCCCTAGAAATGAAACCAAACAGGAATCCCGCTGCTATTGAAAAATAAATTACGGCTCCCAATAAACTAGGAATTCCTAAATATTTTTTATAGTACAATACACATAAAATTAAAATTATTTCTTGTACAAGAATGATCGGATATTCCATGTACGTTAACAGAGCATACCCATTACGAAAGTTATACGAAAACATAATTGTATAACTATAACATTAACAAATAGTAATGAGAATAATTTGCAACTACAATCACTTACCTCGAGAGCTCCATTAGCAGACCCATCAAGTTCATGCCAGTTGTATTTTTCACTTTCAATATGTTTACAATTTGCGGCACTTTTAAAATAAAACACGAGGATATTGTTATTATACTCAAAAAGTCGGAGAACAGTTGCACATAGCTATATTCTGATTTTAAAACAACCATATTTAAAATTATTTCGTTATTTTTACATTGATACCTAACCTTTAATAACCTTCGCAAATTTAAACTTGGGTTACAAGTGTGCCAATATTTATTTTACAAAATCCCTATAGCATTAGGCGGGAACCGATTTTATTTTTGAATCGGCTATTGAACAGAATAAAAATACAATTATATATTAATTATAAATAAATTTAGTTACGAAATTATTTTTTTAAGTTCAGTCGAATTGAATTTGTTTTATCTATAACATTAAATTATAAAACTGATATTTTAAAATAAAGAAAAAATGACTTTTTTATTATAAATTAAAAGCTACTTTGTGCATTTTATTTTCCTTTAACTAACTCTATAATTATTCTGTACTTTGTTATTAGTTTCATATTTTGTTTTTAACTTTTTTATAACGTAACTATACCGATTGCGAGTCAATAATCATCATAATCGTTGACGATAATTATCACTTTTTGCATGGAATTAAGTATGATAGGGGATGTTATTTAGAAACATTTTAAAGTGTGATTAAGATGTTGCTACTGAGTAATTAACCAATAAATAACTTTGTTAGATTGTTAATTAGTAGTAACGTCTTAGTCACAATTTCAAATGTCTCTGCAGAAGACTGTGGTGGACTTAGAATTAGCCACTTCTACAAAACACATGGAATGGTGTTCAAATCCTCCTGCAACTATGGGTATTTGTGATCATCTTACTAACACTACAAAGCACGTACAATAAAAATCATAGTTGCTGGCTAATGATCAACGATTAAGGCTATTACATAAAAAAAACAATTTCTGTATAGCATCCAAAATGTTTAAAAACAAAGCAACTGAATGCAACATTTCACGCTTAAAAACATATTTGTGGGATGACGGACATTAAATTTCATTTAATAAATAGTTTTAACATTAATAAAATCAAAACAAGTTAGGTTGAATCTTACTTTTATCCTTTATTTCGTTATCAGTTTTATCAAGTGACAGTGTTAGCTAATATTAAATAAAAAATAAAGGTTACATTGTAAAATACAATCAACGAACAGCGACTTTTTTTTAATTTAACATAGTGCTAAATACAACACTCATATAATAATATTGTTCTGTATAAGTATGTATCCTTACAGATTGATTAGTGATTAAATATTCGATGGCGTGTAAGATGTTAGGTGCAATTTCAAACGAATCCCCACTTGAAAAGAAACGTTGAAAGCATATATGGACTAAAATAATATGGAAAACTTAATTTCCTTTTTACAAAAAGTAAATTCAAAAGGAATACACCTTGTTCAGTACCAGTCATATAACTATCATCCCTACTGCTAACAACCAACTTAAAAAATTCGGATTATTTTTTATTTATAATTGAAAGCATAATTACCAATTAGGTGTCAAGGTGAAAAAAAATTTTAGATTAACAATACCTAATTTTAACATCTTACACTACCTACGAAACTAAAAGATTAGTTAATTTATGTGATGCTTAAAAGGTGCAGGAAGAGCAAAACAAAATCTATTAAAATAAACAAGTGAAGAATTTCTTCTCCTCGAAATTATTAAAAACAATTCTTCCTCTAAAACTGATATTACAATTTGCAATGTATCCATCAATATAAAATATCAAAATTAAATTATAATACAATTAGACGATAATTCCAATAAAAACTGATTAAATTTAACAAGCAATTTTAAGTAAAATTCAAATTTGTCTATACGTAATAATGAAAAACAAACACCCAAATTAATTCAATATATTATGCATTCAACCTATCAGTCTCTAAATTAAAAACTCAAAATTTACATCCTTAAAGCCGATCGCCTAATATATCAGACTTGGCAAGGCAAATTGTCCGTTGTATTCATCAACTTCTGCATATTTCGTGTTTGTCATGTCTGCTGTATTAAGCGACTCACTTAAATAATCAAAAGCTAAATATACTTTATACCTTGTGCCATATATTAATATACATACATTTACTATTATGCAAGCTTAACCCATTTCTCCTCCAATTATAAAAAAAAATTATAATATATTAACGTGCAAGTCAACTATTCCACTAATTCAGAAATGACACGTGCAAGATCATCATTATAACGTGCCAACAGGGTAGTATTATACTCGATATCCCAAAATCCCATTTCCCACAGAACACGCAGAGCTCTAGCACGAGGAGATTCGGGTTCGGCTGAATTCCAGTGACCATTTTCCCAATACACCTGCAATTATTTCATTTTATCATTAACTTGTTTTTACTCGGATGTTATATACAAACCTGATTTGGTTTATTTGGAGAAGAAAACATGCTCAAAACTGAACGTGCAGTGTTGATGGCCGACGATGCAACATTAACAGCTCCAGAAACAAAATTTCCTGGAAATACGTGCACCGTATTTCTATCATTGCAGTTGTTCGGAACATCTTCGTGCACAGGCGACGTGTTACTGTGACGTTCTGAATTGGCGAAAGAGGTCTTGTTACTTGTGCTCATGTTATCTTGACGAGAATTCGTAAAGAAAGGTTGACGACAATGTAATCCTTTACAACTAGAATGATTAAAACCAGATCTACGTTTTATATAAGGTCTGTTGTAAGAACAGGAATCTTTATGACCATTTTTATTTACACTTAGAGGATGAGCATGTTCACGTTTGATATTAAAACCGCAGTGAGAATAAGCAGAATTTGAATCTGACCAAGTGCGTACGGGAACATTTTCTTCCACTAAAATGTTTTGTTGAACATAAGATGGTGCCGATGCAGCAGTTTGTTCAGTCAACGATTTGTAATTATCTTCGGCCAGTTTATTTGCCTCGGGTTGTAAACTGTTTTGCTGTGAATTTGACGGGTAGACAACCTCGAATCCAGGATAATTTAGTGGAAAGACAAAGAGTCGAGAATTATCTTTATCCACAACCATTTCGGAAGTTTGAGAAACGTTACATGGGGCTTCAACCGATACATGCAAACTTTGAGACGGTTTCACATCTTTCAAATCATCAGTAGAACTAACTAGATTTTCAATGTTTTCCTGTTTTTCAGATTTTACAACTTTTACGTGTGGACCAGGTGCGTCTTCGGCAGTCTCCAAAAAGTCTGCACGCAAAAATCGTTTTGGTACTGCCACTTTTTCATTGTTTATCACAATGTACGCATAGTTCGAAGGCAATGCCTCTATTTCTTCTTTTGGTTTTTCTTCAACGCTGTTGTTATTATTGTTGTCATTTTCGTTTGTGTCGATTTTTTCTAGTTTTATGTCTTGCATTGCGCAGGCTTCTTCGATGGTTTTTGTTTCATCACCATCAACATAATATTGAGGCATAGGTATTAAAACGAATTCATCACTCGGAGTAGAATCTATGGAGGGAATAGAAATGATGCTTTGATTGTCACTTTCTGAGCTACTGTTATCATCGGATATATTTATGGAATCTTCTATTTGCAATCCAGAAAGAGTAGCATTCATGTCTTCAATATCCTTATTCATTGTTTTATCATTTACTTGTTCTAGTAGCATATTAAGTGGTTTTTCGCCATCAATTTGGGGCATATTATAAAGATTCGATTTCATCTTTAAAAGTATATCTTCATTAATGCCATACGATTTTGGTGATTTTGTTGTAGTTTTAGAAAATACAGATCTTTCTGTGCAATTTCCGGCTATCGAAGAGGTGGGAGACGGATCTACGATAATCTGACAACCTAACCAATGACCAAATCGGCGATTGTTGTGATAGAAATGCCAATAGCATTCATATTTTCCTTGTTTTTCTATAGAAAGATTAATAAGTTATAAATAATTTTATTTATAACACGCATATAAAAATTAAATACAAGTAAATTAAAGTAATTTATGACATCAAATTATGTAACTGAAAAATGAATTGAATTTTTTGTAAAATTTTTATATGCCATTACAGAGTATGCGATCATATATGATGTGAAATCAAGTTTATTCAAAAATTAATTAATATTCTTACTTGGAATTTCAAAATAAACAGAAAGTTTTCCTCTTTCTCCTGGGATTAAAGTTGGACAAGGTATGATTGTTTCGATAGGCTTAAAAGCTTCCGATCCCCAAGCATAACGTAATTCAGTCTAAAAGATAACTATTAATTGCTTGAAATTTTAAAATATCGACTTACATTGTCTGTCCATTGAATTTCGCCCGAGTTAACAATATCCCATACATGCTCGTATAATTCGCCAGTAGATAAGTGCGGGGTCGGAACCCCGTCGTGCACGATGGGATAAGCATCCATGATTGCAGTTTCGTCGCCTACAGAGTTCACAAATTGATGACTGTCAAAATTGGTTTGATTCAAATCACAGTCGTTGGTTCGATTCAATGCCAATTTCTTCTCTTTAATTTTTAAAGTTTTCTTTTCCAACTTTTCTAATTTGGAATCAAGCTTACGCTCTAATTTTAACGATTTCATAACTTCTTTTCTAAAAGTTTCACAAAGTGAGGAAATTAAACGGTTTTGGTAAATAAAACTTACTCGTTGGTTTCGGTACATTTGGTATTCTTGCGAGAACGTTTGGAATATTCTCCTTTTGATTTGCGAGAATGATGATTGGAATTTTGCAATTTCACAGCAATCATCATACTAACAACAGATGTTGTTATTTCTTTTGTTATCTCTTTTTTGAACTGAAACGAAACAAGTTTAGTTTTCTTTCTCTAAAAGTATACAAAACATACTGTCTTCATATAATCGACGAACCAGTCAGGAACTTCATTTTTATCAGGTAAAGTAGATTTATTAGGTAGGGTAGACTGTTTGACTTCTTCCACGCGTGGTTCAGCTGAACGTCTTAAACGCTTAATACGTCCCATTCTACTGTTGTCAGAAATGCGATCCAGTTTCAGAGTTATAATTTCCCCGTTTCGAGCCCTTTGTCTGAAGGAGTATAAAGCAAGTTGAAAATCTAACTGAGATTCAATCGGAAATTCTTTATTGTCGATGCTGATATACGAAACTTTAACGTCGTCCCCGGTTGTTCCAGAATTCTTCAGCTATTAAAAAACAAGTTGTGCAAGATTATTAGGTAACGCAGCTGTAAAAAAACTGTGATTGGTCGAAAAAGAAAATTGTTAATTAAACAAGTTTATTGGTAAAAAAAAAATAGTCATAAACAACTAAACGATACCGTACTCACCAAGTACGATTTAAAAGTTTCCCAATTTAAAGTCGTAGCCGGAATATCGCACATACCAACTAGATTTGCTTTGTCATCGCCATGACCTGAGTCATTTTTCCATTGTAAATTGTAAACAATTTCTAAATCTTTCTTGTCGGTCACCATTTTGTCGAGCTTACCTCAACGTTATGGTGATTTACACAACTTGTTTATATCATATAATATTAACTGAATCCGTGCCAAACCAAGTTCTTTAACCCAATACTAAATTAAGAAAAATAATAACAATAATACAAAATTCTTCATAAACACAAACCAAGCACTGCGCATAATCGTCACAAACTGCGTCGCAAAATGACCTACAAATACGACGCCACGTAGTAATCAAAATTCGAAGCTCTACGAGGTAAATTTAAAAATTATTGCAAATTTATTTACATCCAAAATAACGTATACGTTCATTCTTAAGTCAACAAAACCGTACCGATAATTTATTAATCAATTTTAAGGTAACTCGATCATGATGTTTTAACTACAATTGTTTCGTATAGTTGTTGCAAAAAATTATTGTAGTTTCAAAATTTTCTTCCCGTCTTCAAGTGTAATGATCGTTTGTTAAGATGGTTCTTTTTCTTGTAGATTTCATGCAAATAAATAAGACGTTGTAACATGATACACGCATCATAAAACTTTATATATTACTTATATAAAGGTGTTCGAATTTCTGGTCCGAGAGGGGTCCTAATAACTGATATAAAGTCTATACTTCAAATTTTCTGTTGAGGCTTATATATAAAGTACATACATATAGATAATGTATTTAACAAAAAAATTGAAAAATAGGTATATAGGAGATAAACACTTCTGGAGGGAGATAAAAAGCAATCGATGGTTTGATACCATCAGATCGAGAGGGTTAAGATCAGGACTGAGAATCGAGAATCAATTCTGTTAATTATTTAGAGTTTTTAACGAATGATCTACCGTCTTTGCTGAAGATGTAAATTTTCAATTACGATCAGAAATGTGGCTTCAAAATGATGGAGTTACCTGCTCATTATAGAAGACAAGTAAGACAATATTTAAACACTAATTATCCTCAAAAATGGATTGAACAGCTGGGTCCTATTGTATGGCCACCACGTTCACCTGACCTTAACCCTCTCGATTTCCTTTTCTGCGGGTGTTTGAAAGAAAAGGTGTATCAAACACCGTTTGCTACAGAGGCCGACACTCCAACGCATCGAAGTTGCCGTTCATATCATTAAAAATTCAATACGTGTACGCCCCTTAAAAGAGCAATTTTTACGAAGATGTCAACTTTTCATTAGGGCCGAAGGGCAATACCTAGAACATTTACTATAACGAATACAATATTGCTAGTATATCTCTCATTTCTTAGTATTTAATTAAAATTAATATTTTCACACTTATTGTTAATTATTTTTGTCGCATCTATTTTGTTAACTGGCATATTTTATGGTAAATGTACATTAAAGTACTAACTAATTTATCTTGTTAGAATCCACATAAAAGGACGATGTTTTTGCAATAAGTGTCCACTTTATGACAGTACTTTTTTTTAAATGCGATAGGGTTGAAGTTGCTCAAAGCTGCACGACGATACCTTACTCTACAGATACTAATACAAATTTTGATAGTTTTTTGACCTAATAAGCACAAATTGGTCTTACTAGAGATGAGTCTAAAGATTGAGTAAAAGTAAAAACATTAAAGATAGCATGTCAATTTTTACGTAGACATTAACATTGACGTAACGTAGACGTAACATTAACGGCTGTATCTCTGTAACCGATAGGAATCGCATATTGAATTATAGAACTTTTTTTGTTGGAAATGGTCTCTTTTATCTCCTACTTTCAATTTATCTACGCTTTGCGGGACACCCTGTACAAATCGAAATCAGTGAATTCCAGAATTCCAACAAACAGCGAGATGCGAAAATTTAATCTTAACAGATACTTACTTATTTTTAAAGTACCTAAGTATAAGCCTAGTATAAATTCAGATTAATTATTGTTATATTTGGTACATGCTACATAATTATAATCATAATATAATATGTATATGGTACATTTACGTGATCATACAACATCATCACGTTAGGATCTGCAAAATAATGTTGAAACTACTCTTTATACAAACTTTCTTAGCGGTAAACGTTCTTATTACAAAAGAAAATGAAGAATTAAAAATAACGAGCTTAGAATAAAGTTGTCTGCATTTATAGAACGATTAAATATTATTCATTACACACATTGTATATTTATAATTATGTAGCATGTGCCAAATATAGTAATAAACAGACAGGCCAGTGGTTGTGCTCGTGCCCTTCGGGCGCTTCGCACTCTGAAAGTCGGTCCAACCTCGCACTTAACTCGTACCAGCAAAACATTTTTGATTTGTTAAGTAGAAGTATTTTTAAATAGAAATTGTTTTATCGGCCACTACGTCCTCGACAACGAGTTCTGCGTGGATTCCTGGTTACATCACGTCGAGTTCGACGAACTGGAGCAAAAACCGCCCTCACGAGAAGCGTTTATAAGTGCTTGTGATTTTCTAGAAACACGTCGAGGGAACTTCCACTAAAACCTATTTCGTGTGAGCACCGTCTGTGCCACCGTCTACAGCGAGCACTCTGAACATGGGGTTGTCGACTACAAGAGACTGTTGCGAAAAATCACCCTTCGCGAAGTGTTAATGAACTTTGTTAATTTTCAGCCACTGAATTCGAGATTTGTTGGAAAATCCGTCTAATTGCCACCGCCGACGGCGTCGTGGCGGTCAGCCTGCATTCCTTGCTTGAAAAACTCGCCGACGCCGACGGACTGCTGCCGGAAACTGCCCCTCGGGAGCGCCGATAATAATTTTAATAATGTTTGCAATGTTTAGATGACGAATGCGGGGGTATTTCGATTAATACCGGATTTTTATCAACAAGGACGTCGTCTTCATCGTGTTCAAGCGAGCTTGTGCTTAGCCGGATGCAGCCGACATGGAAAGACCGTTCCGAAAACCCGTTTCTACGTTGTGTTAAAATAATTTGTTTTTTCCGTGTCTGATTCTAGATCACCTGGTGAAAATGTTTTGTCGTCAACTACGTCCTCGGCAACGAGTTCTGCGTGGATTTCTGGTTACATCACGTCGAGTTCAACGAACTGGAGCAAGAAACTGTCCTCACGAGAAGCGTCAATAAGTACTTGTGATTTTCCAGAAGGACATTGAGGGAACTTTTGTTAAAACCTATTTCGCGTGAACACCGTCGGTGACATCGTCTACAGCGAGCCCTCTTAGCATGGGGTTGTCGACTACAAGAGACCGTTGTGAGAAATCACCCTTCGCGAAGTGTTAATGAACAATTTCAATGAACCAATTTCTTGTGGACACGATTCCGATCGCAATTTTGACCATAGGAGACTGAAATTTGGACAGCGTATTGTCTTTACGAAAACGAAGGACGAGTTCGTTAACCAGCCTAATCGACCGAACCTTTTCAAAATGGCGTCCGTTCAAAAAAAATATTAATAAAAAAAATTCTAATCCCGTTATTATTCATTGGATCGGTAATGTGAAATATGTTTTGGAATCGGCATAAAATTCTCTACCCATCTTGTCTCTTTATAATTTTTGATAGAATGCACCGTTTTCAAAATAATAAAAAAATGCTATTTTTTTTTAATTCTTATAAATTTCTCTCGTAACTATTATTTTTCAAAAAAATGTATTTCTTTCGAGAAAAATTTTAGAAAAGGAATTTTTTGACATGCGACATGAAAATGCGGTACCGAGGCTTGCGCGCAGTCGGATTTTTTGGGATTCTTTTTCGTTTTCCCAAAAAAATTTGCAAACAAATTTGCAAGGAGTATTGCCATTCATGGTCGTACGTCATTGCGTTAGTTTTGCTTGTGACATTTGAATCACATAGTCACGAAGTGAGAACCAAGGGAAAGATTTGAGAAAAAATATGACTAATACCGGATGCAAGTTAGAGGTTCCTAGATATTTCTCATTGATTGGAGCAACATTTGAACATTTTTGAGTATTTTTTTATTCGTGATTTATCATAACACTAATCTTACAGTGGGATCTTAGACCAACCCGCTCTATACAAAATTATTTTAAACCTGAAAATCAAATATGTTAACCCGTAAGATCGTGACATCTCTGGTATAATTTATAAATTAGCAATCTGTGCTCTTGATATTTGAATACCTTTTCGTGTTTCTGCGTTCCTGGTTTCAGAAAGCAATTCCTTGTCGTTTATAAACGAGGATTTCTTACATTGAATAATTTATTCGGTTTATATACGTTTGCTCTGATATATGAAATAAGCGAAATTTTGAATTCGTAAATAATTTATCGCAAATAGAATTGAACAATTTATTTATTATTAAGTAATTTTACGAAAAGATGCAATAATTTCATTATTTGGCGAAATTAATGGTAAATACCTATTTTCTTATTGCAATTCACTGCATTGAAAACACATAAATTGTTTGAATCTCTTTTAAAAAAAATAGTTAAGTATACTTTAAGCAATAAAACAATTAAATTATACATTATATAAACATATAAAAGTCATTAAATTAAAATATGAAAATTACGTAGGTTCATAAAAATTTCCGTAAATTTTGAATACATTTACAAATACCGATTAGTGCCGTTATTTATCTTCTTAAACGTGCCATATCCTCAGCGGACGTGAACGATCATTGTGGCCCAAATGACTCTATTTACTGCCGCTCTAAATAGTTCAGCAGACGTTTTCCCGGTCCATTGGCGTATGTTCTTCAGCCAAGATTCCCGGGACCTCGTTTTTCTTCTATCTTACCCTCGATGATAAGTTGTAGCAATCTATATTTACTGTTTCTCATGATGTGCCCGAAATATGCCATTTTCCTTTCCTTGACTGTTTTAAGAATTTCTTTTCCCTTTTGAATCTGTTGTAGCACTTTTTCATTGCTTACATGATATCACAAAATCATCTATACAAAATTGTTTTAAACATGAAAATATATCTCTTCGTTCTTATGCGTTCCTTGTCTAAAATTCGAATTCTTGTCGTTCTGGATGAGAATTTGCTGCACTAGAATTTGGATTTATTTTAATTCTGAAACCATTTATTTTGCTGTTTTAAACAAGAAGATTTCAAAGAAAACAAGAAGTTTTTCTTTTGAAGAATTTTATCGTTTCATTTTACTTATTGAATTTTTCAATTTTTTTATCATCAGTATAAATTTTCACATTTTACAACTTCTTCCTTGTTGTTATTAAATTAATAGTTCTAATTCTATCTTAATAGTAGCATAATAATTTTTAGTTGCGATTTTTTTGCTTGTATTTTTGTTTTTTGATCCACAGAAATAAATAAATGAAATTAACATTAAGTTTTTTTATTTATATTTAAATATTAAAGAATAGGTAGTTATTTACACTCTACAATTACAACGTAAGTAGGTAGTATATACAAATAAAATAAAGATAACGGCAATTATTAACAGAGATTGGACATTTGTTAATACTTATAAAAATTCATGTACTAATGCACTTAAAATTTCAGTCACGTTTCGTCATTTGATTTAAAAGCAGCGTTGTCTACACCGGCACTGTTCTGTTTTACCGATGGAAGATCCACATCTTCATTAGATTCTTTATCTACGTAAATGTATTGCATGGCCATTAACGAGAAAATGGCCATATCGACTAACATAAGGCCGGCATACAAAAAGAACGTTTTTGACTGAAACAAGAAAGTTAGCATTTAATTTACGTAATTTAGATAAGTCCAAATTCATAGATGAAACTAATTCTCAACTCATACTTAAATTTATTGGTTGTCAAACCCATGGTTTTTATCTAGCCTATCTTCAAAAAGTATCGTTTTTAAAAGAGGATCCGTAGAGTGACCTGAACTATCCAAAAAATGACAAAACATGAAAAGTCAAATGTTTCGTGTTTTACCACTTTTTAGATAGTTCAGGCCATCACTGATCCAATGTAGACCTCTTTCAAAAACGGTACTTTTTGAAAACATCACCTACTTCCGTTCTGAAGCGACGAAGAATGAGTTGGAAAACATGACTCACTCTCAACTGATATTCAAATAGTTTTATTTTCGTCTTGAAAACTCAAACTGAAATAGGTACCCACGAAAGATTTATACCTATTGGTTGTCGGAATCAAAATAAAACTATCTGAGTATCGGTTGAGAATGAGATTCGTTTATGAATTCGGCCCTTCGAATAATCATATTACATAATAATGATGGCGTACCTGGTCGTGGAACGGTTCAATAGATTCGATGATAACAACGATGAGATTACCGAAGGCCGTAGTTAATAACCAACATGCCTGAAGTACGGACTTCATGCTTGTAGGAGCTTGAGAATAAGCAAACTCGAGACCCGTGATCGAAAACATAATTTCTCCCATCGTGAGTATTATGTATTGAGGCAATAGCAGCAAAATATGGACGGAATTTGGTTGAGTAACCGTGTGTAATTTCACAGTCTAAAATTTTGGCGAAATTTAAATTATAGTAGTAAAAGCGTTGGCCATGATTTCGTTCACTTACAAATTTGTCTTTGGTTTCCGCAGTACCGACCAAAGCGTACACTCCTCCCAGCTCCAGTTTTGTTTCGTAAATAAACGTGTCTCCTAAATGTATTTTGTATAATTCGGGGTTCAACTCGTAAAGATCGGTCACGGACGAGTTTATTTTCAATTTCTCCAAGCCGGTGGAATCTGTAATCGTTATTTGAACCGGATCTGCGGTTTTTCCATCATCGTTGATCAAAAATCTGGAATTAAGGAACGTTAGGGATTTAAACGTTTACCGCCTGACGCATTACCGGATGTTTGGGTTTGCGTTGCCGTTTTTGTCCACGTTATCTTCAAAATAAATTGGGGGCATGTTTTTCTCGTTGAAGAAATAGGCTGCAGATTTTTTCTCTAGTACTTTGAATTCGTCGCTGATAGACGAACAATCGCTTTTTACGCTGTATTTGTACATGGCGATATTATTAACTAGCAAGTCTAAGTTGGTATAGTTGTCCAATTTAGGAATTTTGAACGGTGCGCCATTATTTAGTCCCGGGGACGTAATTTCGATATCACAAGGTAAACCGTTATAAACTCTAAGTTGTCCGTTTCCAGGAAGTGGTAGTATAGGATATGTGCTTTCTAAAGCGAGACAGATAACTGCGGATATGATAAACGAAAGGGACGCGAGACAACCTCCAGCAACGAGCCTCTGAAGAGGAGTTCTTAGAACTTTACATTTATTCAGCATAGGATATACGACGTATTGAAAAAGAGGAATGAATATTAGAATAAGGAGAGGATTAACTACTTGCATTTGATCTGGAAGGATGGTGAAAAAGCCGATATCGCCGTTCATACGACGAGCCATAAATGTCCAACCGGAACCTTGTTGGTCAAAAAGTGCCCAAAACACCGGCAGAGGAATGAACAATACTAAAACCTTGACGAGGGCTCTCACGTCGTTTACTTGTTTAGCACCGTACTTGTCTTCGGCGTAATCTAGCCAGTGTTCTTTTTTGACGCCTTTCGACTTGAATTTGGTGCTGACGGCGTTCTAAAAAATAATTTCGAGTTTAAAGTTTGTCGACATCGGAAGCAAATTGAGAAATACTTACGCCGATACATTTACTAACTTTCACCAACATATTTCCTTCCGGATTTCTGATTCTATAAAGTGGTTTACCGAGGGCGAAAACAACTAAAATTTCAGAGATTAGATTTATTTAACGTAACCCATATGAACTAATACTTACAAATAGAAATGATCATGAGAATTCCCGGAATCGCGAACGCTAACGAATAACAACTGTCGTCTCCAAAACATTTGACGTCCTCGCGTAATATCGGCGTGATGAAAGTCGAAATTAAACTGCCAGCGTTTATCGAAAAATAGAACAAAGAAAAGAACGTCGCTAATTGAGCTTCTTGCTGCGGCAATATAAATTGGTCACCACCGAATGCCGACACGCACGGTTTTATACCACCTGTTCCTAAAGCTATTAGCAACAAGCCGAGAAGAGATATTTCTCTTGCCGGGAAGTGTAACGGCGGCGTTGCAGCTAAAGCTAGAACAATGTTTCCGGCGGCATATATACAAGACACGTATAAAATTGTTCTAAATTTCCCTAGAAGACTGTCCGATAAGATCGCTCCGAAGATCGGGAAGAAGTAGACCATCATGGTGAAGACGTGGTAGATCACCGTTGCGTCGTTCTCGGAAAAAAGCAGAATGTCCACCAGGTAAAGACTGAGAATTGCTGAAATCACGATTCACTTTAACTATATAATTCAAAATTATTATGTGGTTTTACATAAGCACAGTCAAGGGCGCAAGAGTGGCAAAACTCAAAGCGCGAGTAAAATTTTTGGCCGTTAATGTTACCAATATACATTTGACTAAAATGCTTTGAAAGTTGTGTTTCAGTGCGCGGCTGTTGCCCTAAATCTTCAATCATCGTAAAGTGAGTGAAACGTTTTAAAGTGGACTAAAGCTAATATTGATCGTGATTACTCAAATGTAACCTCTACTGATAAAGTTTAGTTTTGGACGTGGGTTCCTGAAACATACGAGTGATCGCAAAAACTCGAAGGTGTTTATTGAAGTCTGTCAAGGGAATGGTTTAGCTTAGATAAGAGTTTATGGGCATTCCCAGGAGACAATAAGAACACCAACATTGAAGTCGTGCAGGCGCGGCGTGGAAACGTGTAAATGGCGCAACTACGATGGGTTGGCCTTCATAGTCGCCTGATGCTAATCCAGTCGAAAACGTGCGTGAGCTACTATGAAACTTAAGATGAGGAAATAGCGCATCTTCACTTTGAAACAATTATTTATCGTAACAATGATGATCGATCTGGACGTCACTTTCCGAGACTTTGGCAGAAAATCTTGTAGAAAACATGTCTCTACGTTGATAAGACGTGTTAGGTAAACGCACAGATGCATGTAAAATATAATCGAAGGTCATATATTTATTTTTCAAAAATCTTATCCAGGAGAAACAGCGAACACGCTTTTGTGCCACTGACTGTGAATATATACATATAGCATATAGTTCTACACAATAAGATACAAATCGTAGTACTTATTCCAGTTTGTATCTGTTCTGTTGTGATCAAGGAACGATGCAATCGAGAGGTATTCGTTCATTTTGATAAGTATTATAAGTCGTATTTCTACAGGGAGTTTCTAAATTCAAGGAAACACATACACACACACATTTGAAAATTGAAAATGAAAATGAAAATGAAACACACATGAAAATTTTCATTTAATAAACTGGCAATATTAAACAAACCTAATAAACACAACGTTTTTACATTAACAACATAAAAAAACATAAACGTTAGGTATATCCAACATATATCCATATTATCCGACACCATGAATCTACAACTTTACATAAAGCACACATCTTAACATCATAAAAGGATGTGTTCTTAAGACTTTTAGTGACGCTTTTAATCCAAGATAGCTTTGAAATAAAACGATTTAGTATAGTATTTTATTCTTATTTTTGCCGTAAAATAACGTATTTACATAATATATCTGCTCCATGTAATTTAGTAAAGATGTTATTCAGAAACGCCCTGTATATTATTCATTATTTTAACATCACATCGATACGGAGAGTTTTGATTTTGCAGTAAAATAAGCATTGAAATCTTTTAACACACGATTGCGGCAAAACAATGTCATTTTTATGGTGCTTTTGAGCCATTAATTTTACTGACAATTAAATACATTTAGCTAAACATCTACTATGTGATTACTTAATAATATTATATTGCGTAGTGCAATAAAAACTTTCTAAAGAGCAATTTTAATTTAATTTATTGGTTATTGTAATCACTCTATTCTGATAAATTTAATATTCCATTCTGCAACCTATTCAATTAAAATTTGATAAGCTATTTAAAAGTTTGAAATCAGTTCCTTAAATATTGAATTTATAAAACGACAGGTTGCTTCTAATAAATACGGTGATTATACAAGATGTTCCGGAAAAATTCGACAGATTTCAGAAATGTCTACTTTAAAATGTTTTAACAAAAAAGTAAAATCAATATATAGGTCCGATTTTTAAGCGTTTAAATTGGCGTTAATTTGTATTTTTTGTAAAATTTTTCACGAACAAGCTATATTTCAAATCGGTAAAGATTTCAAAGTGAACTGATGTTGCTTTTACTTTTTTTTGCATAAAACGTCTTAAGGAACACGTTCGTAAAGTTTGGTCCTTGAAGTTTACAAAGTTTGTTTTTAAAGTCTCCATCAGGTGCCTCTTGTATACATATTGGCCGAAGCTTATACAATTTGTTTTTCGTTCGTATTCAGCGAGTAAAGAGAGAGTTTAAAATATCTTAAACTCCGAATCGATCTTTGTTTAATTATCTTATTAGTTAGTATATTAAAATCTACACAGGGAAATCTACACTTGACATTTCCAGAACACTATATATATTTTTTAATCTAATCTAAATCAAAAATCGATTTTGAAATATTAGTTCATTAAATTAAAAAATTGAACATTTAATTTAGGGCAAATTTTTCACTCCCAACTACTCCAGTCAATTGCTTTAGAAACAATTGCTGCAATAATCGTTTCTATAGCAGTTACCCGACAACTAAGGATAACTGATGGCTGAAAAATTCGTCAAATCTGGCAACCGATGTGCTACAACTGAACAAAACTTCCGTGCTATGGCGCACACGTTTGGGGTGAAACAGGTTGAATAAAAACGAAATATTTGAATATTTTTACATTTTGATGCAAGTGTACGGAAACGTGTTTTTCAACTCTAGACATTATTTATACAGAAACAATAAAAAGCATTCCAATAACGGAAGTTGGATCTGTTTTTAAAGTAAAATATAATTTCGAAATGAAACGTCCAAAATTTTAAACCCGTTTTTGTTGAGTGTATCTAGTTGCGAATAAATTATTTTCAAAAATGTTTTAAAGTATATTTGCGATACTTACTGCGCATGCCATAGTAACTGAACCTTTCGCAGAACTCATTGCTGACGATGAAAAATACTGACTTCGGGTAAGGGAGTTTCTGGAACAAAAACAAGCGTAAATTATTTTGAACCATTTTTAGTCGATTCAATAGTTAAGAGTGTTAAGTCCATCAGTAACAGAAACAAACAAATTTAATTAGGGTACTTAATAAAATTCCAACTTGGTGTCAATGTCATCACTTCCATATTTTGCGATACGACATTCATGATACTCGATTTTAAATATATCTTAGTGATTTTTTTACAATAAACCGCGGAAGTATCAAAAAGGTTATCGGAGGGGAAACCGTTCTAGGTCAAATTCATTATTTTTAAATAACAATTTTATCGGCAGTATTTATTATTCGGTCATTAATTTCTCTGCTTCAAATATTTTGCATAGGTACCTAGATGTCATTTTTAAATTGCACACGTTAATCAATGATAGAGATAGATTAGGTATTGCTAAAGGTTGAGTTCCGATGTTTTAAAAAAAAATAAAATGAGCAGATGCAATTTATCATTAAGGATCGATTAGTTACCGAAACCAAAATTGAAATAAAAATATGTATTTCCAAAAATATATACAGGGTGTCAATTGCATAACACTTTATGTTTTTTTTTAATCGGGTTTTATCTCCGAAACTAAGCCTTTGCGAATTTTTAGACATTTTTTGCTTGTCTTTGACCAAAAGAATAACCTGGTGAAGTATTATGCAATCGAGATGGGACTCAAGGTTTGTAGAAAATATTCATATTATTGAGGTTATTCAGGTTCATATCGTTCATAAACTTGTAGTGTATTTACAGGAAGGCTATACGAGAAGTGTCAATGACAAAAATATTTGAACAAAAACATATAAATTTAGTTTTTTCGCTTGAGATCAACAGTAGCGGTTAAAAAATTTAAATCGTTCCGCGAAAACTACATTTTGAGTAGTAAGTGAATTTCTCTAAATTTTTCAAGTAAAACCTGTGTCACACCTCGCCTAGACGCTCGTTTCTGTTTACGTTTGTATAATTAACAATAACGGAAAACACAGTATATCGAGAATTAAACGAGACGCCTAAACAAGAAATAGTTTGAGGTGTTCGAATAGCATTTTGAGTAGTTTGGTCAAACTTGTAATGGTAACGTCATCAACTCTGACATAGGCTTAATTTTCGCATCGCTTTACATTGAACACACTGTATATACTAAAGTGTTTCGTCTCTCTGTAACGCAATACAAACTTAAGATCAATTAGATCAAGATGCAATTAGGATTAGATTAATTATATTTAAAAATAATAAAAAGTAGCTATTTGTATAAAAAATGTTGACTATCTTTTGTCTTTGAGACCATAATTTTTCCTCTTAATATAAAAATTAAACGAATAAAAGTCTATTATTTAAATAAATTTGAAACGATGACATTTGGGTTGTAAAACGATATTTCTGAAAAGCGTCGCATTTTTAAGACAAAATTCGCACATTCCTACATTGCCTAAATGGATAAAAATGTTTTTAGAATAAATTGTATCCCATTAGATGAGTAATATAATATTTTTTATCCAGGTCTCTGTCGTCAATAATTTGGAAGATGTCGAAGATATAATCGTGCCACCCTTTAAATTTGTAAAAGATGATCCGTGCTATTTTTAGTATTAAATCGATCGTAGTTATTAGTGAGAAATAAAAACGAAGACGTTCGCAAATTATTCAGCGGCGAAACACATAATTGTAAGTTAGTAATGTCATCCATTTACTTAATTAAATTATTACTGAATTAAATTTTCGCGAGGTGGTTACGTTATTTATTTATACATATAAAAAGCCATTATCGCATTCGATAGTACAGTCAAGTTCATATGTTTTGTCCTGCGAGGTGTGGCCAGGCCAATAAGCGACGAGAGAGGCTCAAGAGGGATAAAAGGTAGCAGTTGATTTTGAATTGTAAAAAGAGACGCGTCAGATAATAAATAAAAAGGGACAGTAATCTTTTTTTTTAAATCCTTTTATGATATAATCTAACACAGGCGACGGGACAAAACATATGATCTTGACTGTACAAGAATTTAACTAGGCAGTGCATTTAACTGACTGCTTTGCAAACGACTTTCGAACATAGTAGCTTTCCCTAGTTTACCAAAACAAAAAATAGAAATATGTCGAACAATATTTACCATCCATTTAACAACGCGAAGTGTCTATACGTAATAAAATGTAAATTCCGTATCTTTGTTAACAGACCGTAAACAAATTTGATTAATAACGGCTTATGGAAGTAGGTACGTACTACGTAATGTTATATTAAAAACTGTGTCATAAAAATTAAACGTCCATTAAGATTTTAGCCCGAACATTTTGATGTTCAATGTCTGCTTACCAACTGACCTCCTCGTATATAGAACGCTCGTTAATTTATTTTCGCCTTTATTTCATTATAGTTGATTTAATTGAATTATCGTCAATTTTTATTAACTTTTTCGTTGAAACAATATTTAAATGATTGTTTTTAAATTTATGATCAGTTGCGGAGAGTGTACGAGTTGGGGTCAAGTTTAACGATAAGACAGTTTCGCATAAAAAACATGAATTGCCTAGAATGAATTTTGGATTGCGAGGATCTCATACGTCAGATAGGATTTATTCTACTTATCACGAAAACTGATAGTTCTTTATAAAATTCTGACAAGTTTCAACGTGTTCTTTGCTCAAGGTCTTTCACTCGGCAAGAAAGGCCAATCGGACATTTTGTTATTCCGCAATTTCGATTTAGTTTTATTTGTCGAATCGATCTCAAAAAGACGGACATTTCTTTTGGAACGCCCTTTATAAAGAATGATTAAACGATAAGGTGCAGCAGCACTTCTGATTATCTAAAACAACAAGAATTATTATCGTCAATTATCATCAAAAATAGAACCTATTTAACTAGAACTTTATGCATCATCTCATTTTCAAATTGTCGTTCTTGGATTGCTTTTTACTAGGCATATATACCATTTACTATTGTAATGTTCGAGAATAGTTGGCCAACATATTTTAACAACATATACCTATAGTCTATTCGTCCAACCTATGCAGTAGATATCAAAATGTCGCTTTATGATAACACCATGTTAGTAGAGTCGGATCTACTTATGAATGTGTGTGCTACGGGAATATGTATGTATGTACATTAGCCATGTACATACACCCCACATCTTGGGACTCTTCCTTGTGAGTTTTTCTTCGAAGAAATATAAAAATTGACGAATTTTATATCGGGGCGATGTCGCATATTTATTTTACATTTTTTAATTTACATTCCAAAAAAAATTAATCTTGTTTTACAAATAGGGTAGAAGTACGGCTACCCACAAAAGCGATGGGCGGTTTGCAAATCTAATTTGCGTTCAACGCCCTCAAATTTATTAGGTGTCAAGGTTTTGACGTATTTAGATCAGTATTATCAGCACTTATGCCTGTTATTCCGTGAATAACTTTATCTGAAAATTACTTAAACAACTCGCCCTTACTTATTTATTCCGATTTATTGTTGCGATTATACCGCGAAATATTTTAATCTTATGTGGAAAAGGTAGAAAAGTTTAATGACTTACTCCGAGATTTTAATAGTCATCGTGCGTTTTGCGTGCTAGGGTGCATTTAACCAATTGAAAAATTAATTTTACATTCGTTTAAAGTTTGAATATTCAAGATAAAACTATCGATCTGCCTACTTCTAAAACCATTTACTATAAAATGCACAAAGGCCGGGTAAGCATTGGAAACGTGCCTTTGCTCGAATTTGATTAATTTTTTTTCAAAGTTCCACCTCGATGTAAGTTTAATTTTAGCATCGAAAAATATTACAAAAATTCATACTTAAAAAAATATTATTAAAATTAATATCGCGAATTCTGTGGTACTTGTATGATATTATGGAGGTACTAAGTACATCAGTGGTATTTTTTTGAGTCTCTCCGTTATGAGGAAAATAGAGAATATTAAATTTAAATAATTTAAAAATATACCTTTTACTCGGGGAGGCAGTCACCAATTTTTCGTCAAATACTCTTCGAACCTGCCCCTACCATATATGTAACCATTCAAATTTTTGAATATTTGAAAAAGTTCGTCACTTGAATTCTATTCAGGATGTTCAGGAAATCGTTGAGTTTCTCTAGGGAGCGTCAAAATAATGCCGCAAGTCTCTATGAATTTTTTCCCTACGGCGCTTCCCTGTCGAGACATCAAATAATATCTAGAATACTCTGCATCTTTTATTCTTTATGTATGATTTTCTCGAATATGGTTCATTTTATTGAAATTAAACAAGAGCGCATTTTTTGTCCTAAAATGTATGGGATATCCGAAAATGACCTTAAAAATTTAAAAACTTTGAAACCCTCGAAATATTCTAAAGTTATGGGTAGTGTATCCCAGGCTCTCCTGAACTGATATCAGAAAATATTACGCAATTCTAAAGACCATTATTTATTACGTATGTGTACTAAAAATTATTAATTTTCAACAAAAAGTAAAAATGTTAAATATGTAGGTATTTAAAAAATTGAGTTTTATTTTTCATCTTTGGAGGTTAAGATATTCACCGGGAAGCAGATTAAATACTCCAGAAATACTTCACCATTTCCTGAACATCCTGTATGTAGCAAACTGTTATTAGCATGTTAGCAAACTTTCATTCAGTGACGAACTTTTTCAAATATTTACCTGTTATACCTCAGGAAAACTTTGATACTTACATCGAATATTTGACGAAAAATTGGCGACTGTCCCCCGAGTATAAAATATATTTTTTAATTATTTCAATTGTAAAATTCTCTGTTCTTCATATTTACTGTACACGGATAATCCGAAAAAATACAACATAGGCCTTTAGTACTTCTACGATATCATACAAGTACCACAGTATTCGCGATAATAGATTCTGAGAAAAAACAGTTTTATTTAAATTGTGAAAATAATTTGTTTTTCGGAAAATATACGGTCTGTGGTCTTTTTTCCTGGAGAATTAAAACTACAGAAAACTGCATTTTTTGTGATGAAATGTAGGGCAAATGAGGACATTATAACAGACAAGAACAAATAGGATACCGAAAACAGTATAATAATGGACCACAAAGACTTTCACATAATACGAGGTGCTTCCAGAAAGTTTTCTATTTACTAGTATGAATTATTAAAATCACAGTTACATTATAATTTTGAGGAGAACGTATCAAGGATAAGAGTTAACGTGGATACATTTGTTTATGTACATTTTGTCTGAGATAATTATATTATGATTCAGTGTATTAACAATTCGAGGTCGACAATTTTCGTGTAATTTGACGGATGTTGTTAAATACCGGTTTAGCACTAATTAAAATTGTATTTATGTAAGTTTAACTGAATGCTTAACGAAAACAACATCTTATTGATCTTTAATTTCAAAAACTTTTCCTCCACAAATTGAAAATATTAACATTATTGAAATATTAATTAATTTTACGCAACGCAAATAAAATGTAAACCGACTCGCGAAAAATTACGGACTTGCCAATTTTCGAAAAATCGTAAACTAAAAAAAATCGAAAAAATAATTAAATACCTCTTCTTCTGGTTCTGGTAATCCCATTTTGATATTTTAACTCAAAAATCTCCACAACGAACGAGTTATAACACGGCACACTTACATTGTTTATATATCGCAATCAATTAAAAAACGTATACCGCAGTTTTCGTGAAACGAAATGGACACAAACCACTCCGAGCCGATCGCGTCGAAAATTATTTGTTCGAAATTATGTTTTATAATTTTAATAAGTAATTTACTATTCAGAGCGTATGTTGTCAATAATGAAGTGCTGTTGTGACTGCATTGAATCGCTTTGCGAGGTACGCTTTCTAATAAGGTTGGTGGGACGTATCGAGATTGATCGAGTTACGATACAGGTGTATTGTTCGTTTAGTTACTGAGTTGGTCGCGGTCATCGACCATGCCTGAAAAAATGGGGTGCTTGGAAATTTCCCCGATGGTATTGTTTTCTTGGGGAGGCTCGGTATCGCAGGTTGGGTGCCATTGACCGACTTTTTTTAAATTTAAAATTTAAAAATATCCAATTTCGTTTTGCCAGATTGATAACGTACTCGTTTACTGTTTATCATGTATTGTATATAAATAACTCGTTTACGCTATTTTTTTATATCGGCGTCGAATAAAATTATGATAATCGACCAGTTTAGTAGTCTAACACATAGTTAGTTGTAATTAAAGAAAAAAATACCAACAAGAGCGATGGAAACCTAATTTTGTTTATATTGTACAAAAATAGATAAATCAACGACTGGTTTAACGGGCGGATATTTCATCTATTTGTCATCTAATTAATGAGTATTGGTACCTGTATACATAGGTATACTGTAATATGTACTTCGTTCTCTTTTGTTGTTGTTTTTTTTTTGATTTGGTCAATCGCACGTTTGAAATAAAAGTTAAAATTTTACAAGCGACCAAGCAGAACTTGTACTGTAAATTTCTAAACGTTACGTAATAGTGCAGGTTGTTTAAATTTGTGTCAATGTCGAATAAAGTTTACGAACTCGTAACCGGCAAATTGCAAGCTCTGGATGTATGAAATAACATCTTACAAAATTATAAAATTGCATCAAAGGGAAATCCCGATTATAATTTTTATTATTATTCGTTATGAAACTCGATTCGAAGATTGTTATTATTGCGAATACCCATGTTTATGTAAAATTTCAATAAAATGTCTGAAAATTTTCTAGGAAAAAAATGAGCGATACAAATTTTTAGATGTAATAAGCTATTGGCGATTTTTACATGTGATTATATCTGTACGGGGTGCTTCACGAGGAATGGGATATTGCATTATCTCGGAAACGGATAAATATTTTAAAATTTCGTAAACATTTTAATAAATCTCGATTACGGGCGCATATTTTATAATAAAAAAAATTAAAACTTAGTGCTTCATTGTTTTGTTTTTGTTTCTATTAATTTAACTACCTATATATTGTTAGTTTTGAAAATCGTCTGTGCATCTTTAAACTTTATAATTATGTTAACATTTTCTAGAGTTCGTTCAGTGTAGAAGTAGCAGTGCCAATCGTTCTGGTTCGAATCCCTATTAATAGCAGGCGCATGCGCGATTGCATTATTTTGGTATTATCGGCATAATTTTTGTAAAAAGACAATTCTCATTTTTTAAATTGGTATAAATTTTGGTATAAACTTGTCTCGATTCACTCAAATGTTACCGTGAACTTCAAAGAAATCAGGAAACACCAGGAAATCGGGGTACATAAAAATGTAGGGTAACTAACTGACGAACATATCAACGCCCAGTCTAAACCACTGGTGCTAGAAAAGTGAAATTTGTAGGGTATGTTCGTTTTATGATGTAGACGCCCACTAGGAAAGGATTTTTTGGAATTCCACTTCTAAGGGGGGGCGTAGCGAGGAAAGTACGATATGTTTTTTAAAAATTTGATCAGTTTTGTGCGTGTTACCTTTGAAATATGAAATTTTTAAATATTTAATTTTTTGAAATATTTGGAATCCCGTGCAGACAAAATCGCGCGCGTAAAAGCTAGTTCACTATAATCAAAAAAGTGGAAGTTACTCATTCAAATAGGGGATTCCATCACAAGACGTGTCCAAGGATTTTTATCGCATTATTCGTTCAATTTTAAACGAATTTCTTTCATACTTTAGCGTCTAAAAAATTGCAGGTACAATTTATTGTAAATTTTTTTGAAAAAACAGACCGACGAACGGTTCCGCTTGTTTTTCCCATAGACGTTTTTCGGTACCTACCTGTGGCTGTCCTTCCGTATCGGTAAGCGTGGCCGTTGTTAGAGAGTTGTTATCGGAATCTGAAACGAATCGAAAGAGATATTATTATCAATAATTATTTTTAATTGAAAAAAAAGTAGGTCAACACGCGCCAAGTGAACGATTAATGGTTTATAATTAGGCATTTAAAAAGCGATTGTTTTTTTTAATTTCCATTTTAACGGCGCGCAGTAAGGAATTCTCGGGGTGGAGATGGTGTTTTACGTGTTCAAGTTGTTTTATTAAATTATTTAAAAGTTTCAGCAAGTTTTGCATATTACGTAGGTATCAGAATTTATTCTACTTTTATTATATGCGCTCGTTTTAAAGGTGTGTTTTTGCATTAGTTAATTTGGAATACCGACGAAAGGTTGCCAACTTATTAATTTGTTGCGAAGAATTTCTAACTTGAGGTTAACGAAAATAAGTGTTTTAATTTCACTAACTAACCGCATACCTAATTAATAATCCGTTATTACGCTACTCTCATTCGGTTGTAATGTAATTAATTAGCGGCAATTTAAAGAATCGTGTCGTTACTTAATATCGCATTTTAACGTGCCACGCAACTTTTAGGTATCTAATTAAAATAGGAGGAGCTATTGTTCCAGAATTTAATACATAATTACAATTTAGAATTACAACGAATATATTCTTATACTATGTAATACATAATTATATACTTAATTTGTTCGATTTATTGAGTCACAGCAGATACCTCGACTATTGTAAGAATTTCAAAAATATGTTGTATAGGAAAGTTGTTCAATATGTACCCTATATATTTTCAATTATTTTTCAAAATCACAAAAATAGTTGAACTTCAAATATTTTACTTATAAGCAAATACATTCGAAATTTTGAAATGAAACACACTCGTTATTATTTGTTATTTTAAAATTGTACGAAATTCTTTATACAACGATGTGTCACACGCCATAGTCATCTAATCAATTAAAGACAGAAATCGGTACCTAATTCAAAAAACTGCACTAAATTAGTCACTCACTGTTAAACTCACATTCGGGAAAATTAGGTCATGAAACTAACGAAAACTGTTTCCGAATTTCTAGATCTAGATCGTTTTTAGGGCTAGTACGATCAAATAGATTAATCAACATTTAAATGGGTAGGTACGACATAAAAACGAAAAGAACGAGGTAAAAAATCCAAAACAAGAGATGTATACGTTATTCGCGATAGGTTCCAATGCACGTCAGGTTACTAAATTGCATATTTGTAATGTTCAGTTTAAATTTTCGAACGTGGCATATTCTACTGACGATTTACCTGCACACGTATGGCATGTCAATGAAAGACTACAATCCGTAAAGTACTGTAAAATTACGGGGGTTTTATTGATGACGTAGTTGGAACTTATCGTGAATAACGTATAGGTAGTAATCTTGCTGGACAGTTTATTTTCTATCTATTTCGCATAACATTTTTCGTTTAAACTATCCTATGAGAAGGTGCTACGTTCTGTTGAAACCACATATCAATAATTTACGTAGGCGTGCAGACAATTATAACATGTGATATGTCGTAAACAGAATATCAAATAATAATCGGTATACGTTCTACTTAAAATTTCGAATCTACCTACATCTAAAATATTCGATGATCGATTGTTTTTTGATTTTTGAAAAATAAGTGAAAATGGACAGTTGAATAATTTTCGTACACACTTTTTTGGAATTGTATCGCAATAAATCAAACAGGCTGTGTTCTGTGTATTAATAAACGAACAGCCTTGATCCAGTTTGCGAAATTAACGACGCTTCTACTTCAATAATTTCGTTTATTTCATTGCTGAAAGTTTACGAAGGAATCGACGTGTAAGTAAAACGTTTATAACAATCGACGCAATCTAATTTTTGTTATAGGCGATGATGCCGAAAATCAATTTCCTTTATTTTAAAACTTTATAATCCAATCAAGTTACTTTCACGTGTATTTTTTTTCTGGAATTCATTTGTAACAAACTTTACAGCAGGTTTTTTGGGGAATAGATAATTATTGATAATATGTGAAAGATTTTCATCAGCTATTGCGTACTTTTATAATGATGGTGTTTTAAGTACCTACCTAATTGTAGTTCACTAAATAAACTAACTACAAACAAAAATTGACAGATAAGAAATAGGGACAATTTTTGCAATTCATATTTTGTTCGAAATTGATAAAATAATTAAATAAAATAAGGTCGATTAGAAAAGTATTACCTGTAACTAAAATACCGGGTGGCCACGAGACCCGGGCCACGATTCTAATTCTCATTTTTTATGAACTAATTATTTTGAAATTTGGAACGTATATATAAGATATAATTTGTAATTTATTGACGTGCACAATCGAAATGGCCGACTTCCGGTTTCGACGGAACACCCCGCGTATTTTACTATTTTTGGAATTCACGGACCAAATTCTATCTGATTACGTTGCCGAATTTTCGTTTTTCTCAAAAATAATTTCAAAATTTTAATTTAAAATTGTTTTATTTCGTCATTGTCGCGCGAGGACTTTAGGTAATCCTTTATTTTTATTTTATTTTCAAGTCTGCTAAAATGTGATTCAATTAAACAATACTGAAGTATTGCGTATTATGTAATATCCTACCAATGATCAATTATTTGATACCCATCGTCTTTTGTTTTCGATAAATTCGACAACGAAAATTTGTCCCTCTGGGCTAAACGAGCTAGAGATATGTAGAGTTTTTCCCGTCTTTTTCAGTCTACGAATCTTTAGGTAATTTATAAATATTTGGCGATACAATTCGCTTCAAGTTCTATTATTCTGTATTTTACTCTTTTTTTATAATTGTTAATGACATACACGTGTCATACGTTTTATAAATTCGCCGTTCAAGCTGATAAAACCTAAATTAAACTCAATTAACGTTGGATGAGAGATAACGATTATATTAAAACCGGGAAGTTATAAATATGTTTACGTTGTGTCTGTAATCATTGTTGGATTTTTCTGACCCGCCTAACAAAAAGTGTTTAGCGATAGGATATTTGTTTCCCGAAATGATGAATTGATCGTTTATTTGTCGGATTTGTGCATACGTCACACGTTAGACAATATCGGTAATAATAATTGCATTAATGGTGTTCGATAAAATGATCTAAAGGGAAAATTACACGATGCCGTTTTTAAATTCTTATTTAAAATTTTAATATAATATGATATTGCACGTTTTCAGGTGCCCGTAAAATGTTTTAAATACGGCCAGGTAAGCCATCTAAATTGTGTTTGTCAATTTTGAACATCGTCTACTATTTTCACTTTCCATATTTTAAGTCACAGCTAAAAATAGTGCCCTACGCTGACGTATAATGAGACAAATAAAATGTGGTTGCATCGAAAATAAATTAAACTTTTTTTTGGTTAGAGGTGTTTCAACCCGATGAATAATGTATGAATATATTTATAGAATAAATATTAACAATATGTACTTGGTCTTTGTATAATAAAACAACGTTTTTGCTTTCGTTGTGCGTGAAAGAATTAATCTTGTTCATTTTTTACATAGGATGTATTTGAAAGGTCCGTATAATGTTTCATTACAGATTCTTGAGCTGAAAGTACTCCGATTTACCACAATTTACCTATATTCTAAATTGCATCGTTTTCGAGATATAGTCCACTTGAAGGAAGGCATTAACACGTCTTTTTTTTTAAATAACTTATTAACGTATTGCGGCAGTTAAGGCTAACAAACACACGGCGCTTCATTCAAATTAACACACAGGGTGTTTATTTTTAGGGGTCACAGTCTCGGTTTTTTACCAAAACCTTTTTTATACGTACGCCGCTGACTCTTTTAGTATTACTTTTCGAAAGACAAGTTAATTTGGAAACTTTTATTACTCTTAGAAAAATGTAATATCTTGCATGGTTTCTTCATAAACGAATAATCGACAATTGGGACAAAAAGGTAGAAAGCAAATGCTCAAAATAACTATATCATTAACATGTTCACATAAAGAAGTATTGGAAAATACAAAAATGACCATCATATGCGTTCTAAAGTAACGGTATGCCAACTAATCAAGTAGGAAAATTGACTGCCAATCTTTAGAATGGTCTTAATGACTTCCGAGAGATTGAAATCTATCGACTCTACAATTGAACGATAATAATTATAGTTAGACCAAAATTAACAAACAATATAAGCACATAATCTAATTGTTTGAGATACTTAAATAAATACATATAAGTAACTTTGTGACATTTTAATTTTTGTCGACATATAAACTAATTTAGTATTACAATACTCACGTAATTCATTTTTTTTATGTTTCACAATGACCACATACATCCAATTCATAATAAAAATACTAGACGTAGGTACAACCCATTCATTGGAAAAAACGTTTCTGCTTTATTATTTATCGAACTTTTGATTCGTGAATAAACCTGAGTTATAAAGGAAGTCTAATATCTAAAAAAAAATAAAACGTATTTCCCGGTTTCATTTTTCAATTTCGAACAATTTCTCTCTCTCTCGTGCATTGATGAATTTTCTTTGAAGTCGCAATGTATGCAAAATATATTCATTTTATTGCGATTATTGAATCAATCGTACGTACGTACTACAAAGATGATGATATCAGTTCATTGCACATCATCGAGATAATCTTTGAGTGGCCTATTTTGTTGTTCGTATAGAAGTTTTTGTGTTCAAAACAGTGAAGAAAATAAATTAATATAAAACAGTTAAATCTCTACGGAAACAAGAAATAGTAAAGAAAAAATATTATTGTTTATAAATTCTTATATCGAAAATGGCGTCCTTGAAATTATGACCGATAACTAAACAGTCAAGGTTTCAATTATATAGTGAATTACTTGAAAGATTGGGTTATCTAAAAGGTTTTATAATTTTAACGCTCGACGATTAATGTATACCTACATAAATGAACGAGAAAAACTGATTTATCTAGAAATCACGAACTTTTGTAAATACCTGTAGGATTATTTTATATCGAATCGAGTCATATTGTATTGTATAACTAGTGATAAAAGGCGGATGTCATAATTTGAACCACGAGTCGAAGGCGAGTGAAATATTCCTTCAGCACGTGTTAAGTAGTAGGTACACTATATATTTCAGACGACCATAAATGTTTTTGATGAAGAAAAAAACAGGGGCGAGCTAAAATAACATTTATTCTCCTTATTTGAGCCTCTAAAAAGACATGCTAATCTTGCACGGTTCGTTAAGCTCGGCTTTGGCCGCCATCATGAGAAAAGACGCTAAAAATGAGTTTTTCATCAGAATCTCCTTTACGGTTCATTTTACGACAACAATACTTATACGACAAAATAAATTAGAGAAAATTTCCTACAATTTATGTTCTTGTAATTTTTCTGTAAAGTCAATAGCTTTGGTGTGCTAGCTCCACACAAGTTTACTCTACCAGGTAAATCGACGTTATAATTAATTAACGTAGTGAAATTACACTTTACCTTTCGATGCAAACTTGAAAATTTGTACATCGTTAAATTCATCCGGGACGTACATTTTTCAGGCACGGAGCTGAGAAAAATTCCTCCGCCGACAGGAGTTATGTTGTCATAAAGTTGGTCGTCGCCAATTGAACTTTCACCGGTACCTATGTATAATATATCACAGGAACCACTTGTTTGATTTTTGTTTTCTTTTTTTTTTAAATGCGAGACCTTCAAGAGGATCTTTCAAACCGTAATGAAAAATTTCCGATATTATGTTGACGAATACTTACTTTAACAAAACTGATAACGACGAGTGTTTGTTTCTTTTTAAGAGTCTGCCAAAACTTTTTATTTATTGATTCAATTTAAAAAAGTTATTTCTTATTTTATTCATTATAAAAATTATACCTTGTATTTATCGTACGACGAAATAAAACAATGTTTGTTTCAAATTATAATTACAGATTCAAAGAAGGCCTCGTCTTAAAAAAAGAAAACGAAAATCGAACTAGTGGTTCCTGTGATATACCTCCAGTGCGCGGAGGAATCTTTCTCCTCTCAACAACAAATTTTCATGTTAGTATCGAAAGGTAAAGTGTAATTTCTCTATGCTAATTAATTAAGCTGAGTTACCTGGTAGAGTAAACTTTGTGAAGCTAGCACGCCAAAACTATTGATTTTACAGAAAAACGATGACAACATAAATTGTAGAAAATTTTCCCTAGTTTATTTTGTCATATAAATATTTTTGTCGTTAAATGAACCGCAAAGAAGATTTCGGTAAAAACTCATTTTTGGCGTCTTTTCCTCGTGATGGAGGCCAAATCCGGACTCGGCGGATCTTTTGATTGGTCGAGTAGCGTGCAAAATGATTTCGCACGGAATACAACGTTTTCGATTGTCTAACGGGTTACTTTACGTCCTGTTGTCTACTCGGTTGTATTGGTCAACTTTCGGTAACATTTAGGAGTTTGAATTTATGCATTATTTGTAGTGGTCCGCGAAATAATTAATTAAATACATACGTCATGAATTCCTGCATCTTGTTCGTTATTTGTAAACTAATTGCCAGGTAAAAAATATTTAAATCGAGAATTTGTTCTCGATTTAACAACTAAAAAAGAAAAAGAATTGCGGTGCAGAACCTCCACCGAAAGATTTCGATTTCTTTGGTAAAAGTGGAACGAAACGCATTTCTCATATAACGTTTTTAAAAACTTCCTCATATTTCTTTAAGAAATGATAATGATCGTTATGATTACTGGTTAACCAATTTACACTTAAAGTGGAAAATTATCTACTTTTGTGGACTTTGTGCGAATTACCGTTTTCGATAGAACGAGTAGATAGAGATTTTTAAGGTGTTTAATATATTTTCAAGAAATTCGTTCATATATAGTCGATGCATATGTATAAGTATATCAAAAAAAAATGAAGAAACATAATACATTTTTATATTAATTTATTTATCAACACCAAAATATATTTATTGAAGAATTAACAATGATTTTAATTCCGTCTTTTATCTTTCAATTGCTTTATAACATAATTTATCTGACAAGATAAATGTAGACAATGCTATCAAACGAAGATAAACACAATTAACCAAGAACAGTACTTACTTAAAAAAAATTGGGGCGCTCAAGGTTTCAATGTTAACAGTTTCTAAAGTTTGAAATTTCAATTAGTATAAACGCTTATAGACAAAGTGAAACTGACACACGATAATGATAACTTATAAAACTTTGCCATTAACACAGTTTTTTTACTTTTCATAATAAGAACAGATAGGTATTCCTTTCACTTCGTCGCATGTGACAAAAAAATAATCGATATATCTTCTGCAAATAAAATGCAGTTTAAGTGGTTTCGTAATAGTTTTTTTATAAATGATTTGGACCGCGTGTAGGTGAAATACCACTCGTTTGTCTCAAGTACTACTTGGATTTGAATTCACTTTCACTTTCGAGATGCTTTTGAAAATATTAAGTTGCGAACGTGAGACGTTGTTTTTTAAAGGGCCGCCAATTATTTTTATTCAAATTAAAATTAATTATTAATTTGGCAGCCCCATCGTCTTTTTTTAATTAAAAAAATATATGTAACGATAAGTATAACATTTATCAAGAAATATATTACATATTATTCTTTATATATTTCTTTTACAATAATTTTTTTGTAGATAGGGCGAAGGTAACTGAAAGAAACAATGAAAACATCTAAAACATTGGTGAGTACTTGAAATTCAATCGTGCCGAAGATTGGTACTGTTTTGTAAGATCGATAAGTGTGAAAATTTTTCACATCAGCATTTTCTGACCAATCTGGCGCTTTAATTTTGAACCGTTACCACGGCAACGTCAAAAATTTCCGGAAAAATTTGGAAAGTGACATTGTATTTTTTTTATTATTACATTTATTGCGGTCTTTATTTATTTATAAGAATACCTTCAGTTTACTAATTTATTTGGGTGCGTTTTTTTTACCGAATTTATCTCGTTGTTGAATTAATAATTGGAAATTTTTTCTTGTACACGCGATTTTTTGAGAAAATTCGAAAAAAATTTCCGGTAATAATTTAAGCATCAAGGAGATTACTAGAACTCGTCCAGTTTAAGATGTGAAGATTAAATAGTTACTGTAATTTTCTTTTCTAATGCAATATTGTCTATTTCTTTGTAATTTCGTGAGAGAAAACTAGTGACTATAGTAACTATTACGATCGACATTCCCAATTTTAAACTGGACGAACTCTAGCGATAAATTTTTCATCAGCATGCAATCTGACAAACGTTTATAGAAAAATGAAAATGAAGTAAATCGATTACCCTTCTGGTACGTATAAAAAATTTTTGGTAAAATACTAAGGGTGTAATCCCCAAAAATAAACACCCTGTGTGCTAATTAGAGTAAAACGTAGATAATCGAAGGATCTATCTAAATCGCGCAAAAATCAGGGTTGCCATTTAAAAAAAAATTGATGATGTCATAACTTAGAAACAAATGAATATCTGAAGATGATTTTGACGTACAAATGTGCAATTTTAAAAAATAAAATGGGCGTATTTCAGAATTTCTACAAAAAAATTATTTCAATTTTATTTGATATAGGTATTCCATACTTTTGACTTGCTCTGTGTAAGTTATATGAAACAGGTCCAATGTAATTTTATCGTACGTTTAATAAAACTCCTTATTTTTTAATTACTTACAAACTAATAATTGCTCATTAATAAATGACACATTTCGAGTTAAACGAATTAAAAACAATGACTTAAGTAATTAACATTTTTATTAATGATTCAAATACAAGTACATACTAAGAAGAGTGTAAATTTTTGCAAAACTTACACTACATTTAATTCATAACTTTACGGTTAATGTACGTTCGTCTTACATTGACTTTAATTAATTCGAACAATTAAAAATTTGCTTTTTTACCTTTTCTGTGCTCGCTACTTCTCCGTCTTGTTTCATTTTCTTTTTCGGCTCCCATGTTTAGACACGGAATTCAGTTAATTTTCACCTATGTTCGAGCCACTCGACGATCGACATTAAACTGATAACAATATTGTTAGGTACCTTCGCTAAGTTGAAAACGCATTTACCCACGATGGAAACAATAAAATTTGATAAAGCATATCTTTAAGAGTAAATCAATTTGATTTGTTGATCAATTTTGCAATACTTCTATCGATTTATAATATGCAAACGGTACGAAAGATTTATTCTGACAAGAACATTTTCGTCGTCACCTCGCTCCACAAAATACCTAACTTATCGCACGGTTTCGGATATTTAGCCTTCTATTAAAATTTTAAAACGTCGAACAAGCGGGTTATCATGAAAATAAACTGTATTAAAGTTTCCCTGCAAAAGATAAGCGCGCGCCGTCTTTGCTTAGTTTTATTGTTTATTTGAAGAAAACGGATTTTAATGCGCGCACGTCCGTTATATCGTATATGGCGATTCCGAAATGGTGCATCAACTGATTGTGAGACATTTAAAAATTGGGAAAAGTAGAGGATTATATAACTTCGATATTTTTACGTTAGCAATTTTGAAACATGACAGTATTTGCATTGTTGTCCAAAAGATTCGCAACGCCCGTTTTACCTATAATTTTTTGAAAATCACAATATCTTTATAAAAGTATTGTAAAACTGGAATTGACAATGATGTTCTAAAACAGAATCTGTTATTTTTCACAATTCAACGATAGATAACAATATATAAAGAGCTGGTAATACTTTTTCGTACGTCATCGGGTAATAAATAGACATATCGGGTAGACATATTTCCAATAAAACATGTGTGAAATACCTACTCGAAACGCGAATATGTGACGGTTGCCATAGGCAGCCCGATTTTAACGGTGATAATTGAACTTTTCTTTGGGTGCTCCCTCGCACCCAACTTTCTAGTGTAGAAGTATATTAAAGGCTTAATTAAAAGGAATTCAGATTTTTAAATGTACCTAGTTAAAAACCTTTATTTATTACGTATGTATAACGAAAATTAATAAATTCAAACAGAAAATAAAAATGCTATTAAAAAAAAATTGATTTTCCTGTTTCAATTTTGCGGGCCGAACATCTCGGCAGAGGAGCGACGTACGCAAAAGTTTGCATAAATACTTAAAGTTTTACTTTGATACGTTTTACTCGTCCCCGGAAGATAAACTAATTAAACTAACGTGCCATACGACGTATATAAATCCACAAAGAAAAATTAACCTAAATTAATCCTTTTATTTCCATCATTACAGGATTAAAATGGCAATTTTTCGCGTTTTGTATTCACACATGTGAAATACGTCTTTAGTCATTACCCGATGACGTACCAAAAAGTGTCACAGGTGTACTAATATTATTCGATTTGTCTATTTCATGGTAAAAATTATTTCAAATCACTCCAAAATCGAGCGGCGCAATACTGTGCCGTATTTTTTCTTTTTAGCGCTTCTTTACAATATTATGCGCCTGCTATTAATAGGATTTCCGAACAGAATGATTGGCAGGATTAATTCTACACCGAACGAACTCTAGTATATGGTCATTTATCAGTCATGTTGCCAAACCATTCAATTTTTTACAAATAACTATTAAAATACGGTGAATACATTTTTTTATTTTTTCTAAAATTCATTAACGGCCCCCTCCATCGTACTGTGGAGTTGGAGCGTCATTTTGGAATTATCCTACATTTTGGGCATAAAATTTAATTTATTTTATTAAAATAATTTAAAAAATTTAATAGTAAGTACAGTCAAGTTCATATGTTTTGTTCCGTTGACTGTGTTAGTTTTTATCGTAAAAGGCTTCAAAAAAAAGATTACTGTTCGTTTTTATTTATTATCTGAAGTGTCCCTTTTTACAATTCAAGAACAACTGCTACCCTTCATCCCTTTTGATCGTCTCTCGTTGGCCCGCGATCGCGTCTTGCGGGACAAAACATACAAACTTGACTGTACATACATATTATAACATATTAATTTAATAATCGATTGTTTATTGGAGCAACACTGTGCCAAAACAAGTGTTAAATATTCTAGAACAGATTATTTAACTCATGGCAAGTTAAAAACAAAACAAAAAATAAAATATTTTATTAAGGCTATATTTACGTTCTCTGATAATATTTATGCAAGATTCGAAGGTAGTATTCAATTTTCGAAAACCTAAAACGTTACCGGTGTGCTTATTGTCGATTTAATCGATACTAGTGTTATCTCTATTTTTTCGACTACCTATGAACTAATTTAAAAGCTTTTTTTTGATAAAGGCGTTTAGAGTACTTAATATAATGTACGATTAGATACTACTTCTAAATTAAAGTTTCGATAACACTTTTTCGTAGCTATACTAATTTATTGAACGCATTTAAAGCTTACGAGCAATTATCAAAATTAGGATCAACGGGAAAAATTACAATAATTAGTCGGCAGGGGAAATTCTTTCTACCATAAAATTTAGTCTATAGGCAATTCGTCTGGCGCGCTAGTGTCTTGGTCTAATAGTGGAATGTTTTCTTCGGAACGTTGCACAAAAATTGAACTGTCAGGTTCTGGTTTTATAAATTTGTACCTGATCGCCATTTCGGTAAATAGCATCATATCTGCAACTATCAGCATCGCAAACGAAAAGAACTCGTACGCCTGAAACAAAATGGCAATTACAGGCAACCCTCGTATTTACGGCTATGATTCGTTTAAAATGTTATAATTACTACAGAGCAACTAATACGAGGGCCGAATCGGACTACCGAAAAGTTCGGATTACCGAACATTGCGTTAATAGCGGATAAGACGACACGGAAAATATTAAAGAATTATGTCTGACCACATAAAATACATTATATCGTAGTTTCAATTTGTAAAGCAAATACAGTTTTAATACAAATACAATTCCAATATAATATTGATCATCTTGAGTAGTTTTCAGTCATCAATTGAGTAATTTAAAAATTATTGGAACCCTGTTCGGATTACTGGGAGTTCGGTTTAGCGTGTTTGTTCAGATTATCGAGATTGCACTGTCCGTTTTTATTTATTATCTGACATGTCCCTTTTTACAATTCAAAATCAACTGCTACCCTCCATCCCTTTTGATCTCTCTCGTCGCTCGTTGGCCTTCGATCACGCCTCGCGGGACAAAACATACGAACTTGACTGTACATACATACTGTAAAAAAAACAACTAGCAATAAGACATTCATGAAATCCATGTTATTTTATTACTGCGTGCATTATTATGTTTAAAGATACGTCAACTTCATAAATAAAACTAAAATAATTTTTTTTTGCATGACTTGACGCATGGAAATGTCAGCAAATATGTCTCGTTTTACGACGTTTCGTTTTACGTCACTGGTTGCTATGTAGCTACGTAACCTGACGTAAAAGCGAGGACTACCTGTAATTTTTGCAAAGTTTATCCATTAGAAATCGATTATAGTCGTTACCTATACACATTTAATCTTGTATTAAATCAAATTTACGTAACAACGTGAAACCTTTGTGACGTTTAATTAAATCGTTAATTTGAAAACTAAAAACCCATTAACCGCGAATGTAGTTCGAGCTGAAATTACACTTACTTACTTGGCTTTTGAAAAGTTTCGCCTGCGTTATAATTATAACCAACAGGTTTCCAACGGCGACCGAAAGATACCACGCCGCTATGGTGGCGGTTTTTAAGCATTTGGGAGCCTGTAATTATTGAAATAATTGTGTTCGGTTACCTAAGTTTAAATTGCATCTTGACTCGAATACCTGTGTAAACGAAAATTCCAAGCCCGCAATTCCAAACATTATTTCGGCAACGGATATGAGAAAATATTGTGGTATAAGCCATATTATGTTTACGCTATTCGGTGGAGACATCGTGTATAATTTTGCGAACTGCGAAAAGAAAAAATTTAGTATAGTTTGATGTTTCGAAGTGTCGCATCGAACCTCAATGGAGTTGGAACGTTCTCGCAGTACCAACGTGTAAACGCCCCCTAACAAAAGCTTTGCGACGTCCTCGTACAGCAGCCCTTTCTCCAAACATCCCACTTTGTAGTCGTAACTGAAAACGGCCAATTTTATTATTTTTATAAAATAATTTGGCGCGGTTACCAACACTCCCGGAGTTAACTCCATGTACGTCGAAACGGCGAGAGTTTCGGGAGGATTATAATTAACAAAGTAAATATCAATTAATCCCACGGAATTATTTAATGCGACAGTCACATTATGGAGATTCGACAAATCCGTGGCGTAGGCGATCCTGAAAAGTACGCTTAATTGGTTTATTTTAAAAAATCAACGGGTCCCGAGTGAAAAGAGAAAGTTTTCGTTTATTGTGGGTCGTTATTAATTATGATCTAACTTTCTTTCCATTTGACAAAGTAATAAATTGTTTAAATTATACATAGATATTTTGATAATGATTTTACCTCAGTCTAGGTTTACCATTGAGCGATCGTTTAAAATCTACGGGATCCGTTATATAAGCTACGATTCGATTACCATGGTCAATACCGATTATGATCGTATCGATCTATAAACAAAAATATATTAACATATTTAAAAATATTGATTCATAAAAGGATCGGCGAAGCTACTGACGCAGAACGGTTTACGACTTTCAGTCAATTTATATATTCTCACTAACCACCGTAACAAGATGGGACAATTTCCCGTGGACAATTTGCCTACAGATCAATTCGGCGCCATCGGCGTTAACGTTTCGTTTACACAAATTCACTTTTCTGTACCTACTGTATCGATCAAATTTGCCTACAAATTTAATGTTTTCTAAAAAATTTCAAGAATATTGTAATAAACATAACGATACTGGAAGAAACAGTTGAATCAACTATTTAAGGATGTAAAAAATAAAACAACGAGTAGAATTTCGATTTTCAGTTCTACAAACTGATAGTTTTGCTTAATCACGTAAATGTCAATGTAAACGTGGACTTTCCAAAAAAAACAACTTTTTTATTTCGAAACATTTCCAGCATTATATTATTTACGAATTGATATCGGATTATATGTTATCCTTTGAACTTCTTCGCGCAGGAAAATTTTGAGCTATTTTCGGAACACAAATGAACTGAAGTTGAACTAGCACCAAAAATATTAGTTTTAGAAAAAATTTCCCATAAATAAGTAGGTATTTTAATTAAAAAAAAATTAGGTAAATATCTTAAGATGCTACAATATTTATTATACAGTAGAACCTTAATAATCCGTACTAGTTGGGACTGGGCGTTATTTTTAGAAACAGGGAAAGTGTGAATTTATGCATTTGTTATAGTAGCCTCCGGAAAAAAAAAACTATTGAAAGAGCGCATAACCAACACGTCTAAAATTTGGGCCTAAAACTATGGAAACAAAGTTTCGAGGATGAAAATTTTCGTTTTCACTATTTACCCGGAAGTTGGCGTTTTGTTTGTCGTAACCAAAATATTTATTTCCTAAAAAGTGTTTGTTTCTGGGTATAAAACTAGTATTGAATTTCTAATTAACCTGTTTATTAATATATTTAAATATACCTATTTAGTATGGAAATATTCCAAATCAGTAAATCTTCCTTGTCATGATTTCAAGTATTGTAAAGATTATATCTATGCATTAAAACATTGTATGTGCGAAAGTGCATGTTCCATTGATTTATCTAAATATCGTGAGCTATCGTCCCCTTATTGATAAAAATTAAACATTTAAAAATGTTATTTAAAAGGTTCGATGACACTAAGATACTGTGTTTCTGTAAAAATTTGTTAAACTTTTAACAGATTTGTATCTAAATATTTTTATAGTGCTACAACTTATTTTCAATCAATTTTAGTTATTTCGGCCTTATTTAAAAACTTACCTAATGAATTGGCCATACTTATTTTTCAATAAAAAGAATAATTTCTTTACGTTACCTAAATCATGCTATTATTGCCTCCAGCAATTTTCAGTTTCATTTTAAGATGGAGCCTTATTTCCGGTTTCCATTGCCGGTTAAAATACTTAAAAATATCTAAATGCATAAATCAATAGTAATTTAAAAGGATAATAAAACAGTAGAGGACTTTGAAATCTTTATGAACACGAAATTTTTATCTATAAAACAAAAAACCTGATTAACACGTAACGGTTTAAACTACAACGATAAAAAAATCCCGTATTTTGCTCACTTCAAAACTGAAAACTGATTTAAAGTTAAAATTCTTTTCGACAACCGTTATTTTGAAAACAGAACACGATTTTGTATTTGAATTTGTTTACTACCTAATAAAATACAAAAATGGAAGTGAAAGTTTTCAAATTTTTATTACTGTTTTTTGCGCGTTTGAACTATAATTATAAAAACAATTTTTGGTTATTGACCAGTTTCGATTTGCGAAATTTACGAACAGGTTAAACATTTCGTCCATTTCGTTAAAAACAAATAATTATAAGGTAGGCTTAAAAGATTTAGTTTGGAGTGTTGTATAATAGCCATTTATTAAATTTTCGCCCGCGAATTATTAAAGAAATAAGTTTTTAACTGTCGTATAATGCGCTTTTATGACATTGTTAGAATTTGCAGTCGAACATAATGAAGACAAAAAAGCAAGTTAAAAATTAAAATTGTAGTTTACGCCGATTGCTTCGTACTACACAGGGTGTAATAAAAGTAACTTGTATCGATTATAACTTCTTAATTAGAAGGACTACTAGAAAATGTTTAATATAATAAGTTTTTCGGTTTATCTCGGGGCACGTGATTTGTTTTGTTTGCATACCGTTTTGTTTCGTTGGTACGGTAACCAACTTTGTTTTTTTTTTTTAAATGGGATCCATATGTTTTCTTTATTTAGTAGTGTTATTATGTCGCAATAGAACGATGTCAAAAATAAAATAATTTTAGAAAAAAAAAAACGAGAAAATTCATAACAAACTAAATTAAGCAAATTAAAAACATAAGAACGAAACACAAAAGTAATTTAATTTTGAGTGTTATTAAAACGTATTAAAATACGACTGCCGGGCAATGACTTAATCGGTGTTGTAAATTTATTATTATCATGTCTTCGGGTATCCTCCGCACGGCGGCGGTTATTCGCGCCTTTAGATTATCTAGATTACGAGGTCTCTCTTTATACTAGAAGAAATTTAATGGTGACAAGTCAGGAAACCAGACCGGCCGCTCCATAAGTCCCCTTTTGCCAATCAAGTATTTTCTAACACATACTGAAAATGTGGAGGTGCCCCATTTTGTTGGAAGACAATTTTATCATCAGTATCTCCATTTTCTCCGGGAAAATTCTCGCCATCAGTCGTAACGGTTACGGCATCAATTATCTAATTAATTTTATTATAAATCATTTCTCGTTTTCAATAATTGATTAATTTTTTTCATTTTCTTTTCTATAATTATTATTATTAGGTATTTTTGAGAAAAAACGCTCTTTTTAAAGACCCAAAGAAAACATATGGGTGCTATATAAAAGAAAAAAAAACGACTTGGTTACCATAGCAATGAAACGAAACAAAATATATTAAAAAATAGTATTCCTTAGGCGATTCAAATAGCTCCGGTCTACCCTATACGATGAGAGAATGTATACGGTATCCAAGCTACACTTTATCCAAACCTATATGCAACAGTAAAAAGTTACTAGATTGTTTATTTGTAATTCGGTTTAAAGTTTGGAAAGTGACATATTCTATCGATACCTGCGCATATATTATGGTATAAAGAAAGACTACAATTTATTAGAATTGTCAAAATACGAGGTGACAGCACTGCGTAAAACGTCATGATCTAGTAACCTTTTATTGATGACGTGATCGCTTATACGCTTGGATAGGTCATAGATTCCAATGAACGTCATTAATAAAAGGTTATTAGATGATGACGTTTTACACAGTGGCGTCACCTCGTACGTACTATACTAATAAATTGTAGTCTTTTCTTTTTATCATCTAATATGTAAATCATCGGTAAAATGTTATTTTCCCAATTTTGAACTAAATTATTACAAATATACAATTTATTCATCGTTTTATTGATGTCGTGGTGAATCGGAACCTATTTTGGACGCCGTATAGTATCGAATGTTTTTCCCTTTAATATAAACGACATCGTTTATTATGTATCATCCCCGCATTACCTGATATTCAACAGCTATAACTTTCAATTGAAATTGACGTCCGTGGAGTCTCAAATTTCCACAAATCGTGGGAGCGTCGATTAGTACGTTGTATTCGGTATTGTTGTGAGCGGCGATATTTTTGAATCTAAACATTTCGCCGGCGTGCAGCTTCTGAATTCCGTTAAAGAAATTTAAAATAGATAGCGTACAAGGAAGCGTGTTTATGAAATTAACGGACGCCTTGTTCTTATCCGGTAGTTCTGGATAACTAGTTTCCAATACTAGTTCGAGGATGCCGGCCGATAAGAAAGCAGATCCTGCTATTAAACCACCTACGGCCATACGATGTAGGGAACATTCGAGCACGCGAATTCTGTTAAAGAAAGGATAAAGGAGTCGGTCGAATATGGGGATCAGGACTAGCACAATAGCCGGATTTATGACTTGCATTTGATCGGGCAATATTTGTATTCCAAGTACCGTTCCGTCCATTCTTGATGCCTACAAAGAAAACGTTCAAATCTTTATGTGCTCGTTTTATTGCCAGTTTCGGGCGAGCAATACGACAAAACGAGAAAATAAAAGTAAGCAAATTGTTGCTTGTCTATACGGCAATAAAATTGCTATAAAGCGCGCGTGCAGTCGGCCATTGTCTTAGACATAAACGTTAACGCTTAATGGAACTGGAATAGCGATATCGAAAATGACAATAATAAACCTGAAAGGTCCATCTTGAACCTTGCTGATCGAAAAGGGACCAGAAGATCGGCAGCGGAGTGTAAAGTAAGAAGACGGCGAATACGATTTTCATGTCCTCGATTAATTTCGGTTGGTATTTTTCTCGGGCATAATCTAGCCAATGTTTTAAACGTAAATCTTTCCTCTTCAACTTTTGGGCCAAAGCAAACTGAAATGCGGGAGGACATAAGATTAGTAATTGGTTCGATCGTAGGTAATTATAATAATTTTGGAATCGAGAAGCATTCAAGCGGGCATTTCTCTACTAATGGGAAAATCGGTGACTCGTAATAAATATAAATTAAAGTTTAGGGTTTATTTTATCTATACCTATTATAATTATGAAGTTAAATTTCAATATTATTCTCACACACACATATACGGTGTAAAGGTGCGTACACACATGACGAGCCGAGCCGCTTGCGAACAGGCTCGCGAGCCGCTCGGTTAGCGATCGTCACGATCCATTTTCTGTCGGTTTTATCGACGACCACAAAGGGACTCGCAGTTCTAATTGAGACGCGGTTGTGGCAGGATCGCGATAATCCGTTTGCTCGTGAGCATGAAGTCTTGGGTCGAAGAAGATTGTTTAACGTTAATCGAATTGTACAAAGGAAATAAGTAATTCGTGGGATCCAAAGGACCGTAATTATTTTAAAAAGGAGAGGCCTGCAAGCAGCTTCCTCGTCAGACGACATGGCCCCAACTGTACTCACAACACGAGATCTGAACTCGAACAAACTTCAAACAGAACTGAAACAACGTCCTCGTTTCTTGCTCGCGACGAGCTCGCCGTTTCCCATGGATCGGACGGTGTTTGCAATACGCTCGCTGCCTAGAAATAAACGCAACAAGCAACGAGCGGATCGCTAGCGACTCGGTTCGTGCTCGGCTCGTATACACTAGTACAGTGTAAACTGTATGTGTTTGCATTGTTTAAGAAAAAAAAGATTACGTGAGAATTATCGCCGCAATTTTAATTGTCTATATAATTCCAAAGAACAAGTTGAGCTTTCTAGTTAATCGGACACCACCCAGCTAAATTATTAGTTTAATTAAAATGTTTGAACGAGTTTAAGTTCGGTTTAAATTTATAACTAAACAACTTACCGCGCTACAACGGATAAACTGCAATATTATATTTTCCTTCGGGGTTCTCAGTCGATAAAACGGCTTTCCAAGTACAAATAAGGCTGAAATTAATTAAACTTAAGTACATCGATACAGCCTTTTGGGACGTTCGAATTATTTACTTACACAAAGCCAAAAACATAAGTACAGCGGGAAAACCGAATCCCAGAGCGTAGCAGGTATCTTCGCCGAAACAAGTGACGTTCTTCCTGAGAATCGGCGTGAATATCATCCCGACGAATCCGCCGAGGTTAATGCTGAAGTAAAAGATTGAGAAAAATTGTTGCAAACGCTTCTGCTGTTGCGGCATGTGAAACTGATCGCCCCCAAATGCTGCCACGCACGGTTTTATTCCTCCCGTTCCTATCGCTATTAATCCTAATCCAAATACCGTTAAGAGTCTGAAAATATGTTTAATTTGGTAATTTTGTGATTATTATTAAATAAAAGTAGTTTAAAAGTTTTTATATGTTGATTTATTAAGCTCGAATACCCCATACCGAGCATCGATACGATATCGATAGGTTGCTTATCGTATATTGTTTACAACATTTAATTAGAAAATAAAAGCCAAAAAACAAGTTGAAGTACTACGAATGATACATACCGGGTGGCCACGAAATCAGGTCCAAGCTTATAATTCCTATGTTTACGATTGTTTTAAAATTTGAAACGTGCACATAAGACATAATTTCCAATTTATTGACGTGTAGAGTCAAAATGGCCGACTTACGGTTTTGACGGAAGTGATACCAAATTTGATTTTTGAAATGGAACACCCTGTATAATTCCACTATGTATGGAATTCGCGGTTCAAACTCTATCCGATTGCGTTGCCAAATTTTCGTTTTTCTCAAAAATAATTTCAAAATTTCTAATTTAATTTTTTAATAATGCTGAAGGCTGTGACTGCGATACAATTTATTCTATGTTGACTATGTTATCCACCCAGATAATAATTCTTTACAGCAATAAGTTAGTATTAAGTGTTTTGTGCGTCCATAAATTTAAAAAATCTGATTTTTGATAAAAAAAATCTTTTTAATGGAGAGTGAATGGGCCACCTGCATCATTAGAAAAAAAAAGCGATCTGTCTAGTTTTATTTCCATTTAACACTAAATAATTCAAAAATTTCCCGAATGTATTTGTCGTTTTGCTTAATTGAATTACAAACGTCGCAGGTCTGGAAATAAAGGAAATAGCTACAGTCCTTGTGCACCAACGTCGAGATAGAACAATTTTATTGTAGCGCCTTCTGTGTCGAAAAATAAAATTGAAAATTTTAAAAATAAATTTTGAGATAAACGAAAATTTGGCTAGGGAATCAGATATAAGTTTCATTTCAAAAATCAAATTTGGTGCCACTTCCGTCAAAACCGAAAGCTGACCATTTAGACTGTATGCGTTAATAATTTGGATATAATGTCTAAAATGTATGCTTCAAATTTCAAAACAAATCGCTTCATAAACATAGGAGTAATAAACGTGGTCCGGATCTCATAGCCACCCACAGGATATACCTACATAATATCGACTACCGTAAACTGAGGCTATATGATTATTGAGAAAGACCTTTTCATACATTTTGGAAAGTTATATGAACGGTCAATGTTTTGAAGTACTAATTTCTTATTTTCACGTATTTTATAAACCACTTTCCTTGTGATTTAGCGATATCTCGATTATCTTCATTTACGGGGGCAGTTGTAAAACCAAAAATCCTTTTCAAAATGTATTTTAAGAATGTATTGTCAACTTGGAACCAACTTATTGAATCGCTACTGTAAAAATGTAATATACAGGGTGTTCCATTTAAAAATCGAAAATTGACGTCGGAATTTGTTTAATTTTTGAACGGCCGTCATTTTGAAACGGGTCGGTCGATTTGGCTAGTTAATGAACTCGTCCTTCGTTTTCGCAAAGACAATACGTTGTCCAAATTTCAGTCTCCTACGATCAACATTGCGACCGGAATCGTGTCCACAAGAAATTGATTATATATATATGACCGAACCAAAATGAATGACCTATATTTTCGTTATCTAGGGGTCGAGATCGAAAAAAAGCCAAAAGGTCATGTCTGAGACCCGTCATAAGACAGGCTGCAATAGCTGTATTTTCTATGAAGATTCGCTAATAGGCGAGATACATATTAAGTATATCAAAATATAATCAGCCGTATTCGCAGTGTTATAAAAACAAAATCTTTTCTCTTGATTTCCAAATTAGTCCCACTTTACGGTACCTACGTATATAATCTACTTACATAGGCGAATAATCCGTAATCGGTACAGCCGCCAAACACATTAAAATATTTCCAACGAAATAGATGATCGAAAAATACAAAATTGTTCTGAAATGAAAAAGACTTAATAAATTAAGAGCGAAAAATAATGATTCGCCCCGTTAATTCGGTCGGAAAATGGAATACTTATCATAATTATCATTTTATTGTTTCGAAAGGATAACGACTCCGGCTATTTATTTATTTTTATCACGTAACAGCAGACATCGTGTCTCAAAATCATCGTCAATTTTAGACACTTTAATTAAAATTAAAGGTACCGAATATTTCGGGTCCTTGATTTTTGCCTAGCGATTTCGATTGCGGGTGTAAATGAATTTAATAAGTTTCGGAAAATCAAATGAAATTTGCCGATTTGAACCTTCTAATAGATAGAGTCGGTTGTAAATAATTGGTGGATTCCGCGTCGTAGAAGTATCTACTAAAAACGCGTGCGGTTGGAGGTTCGGGGGAGAGATTCGTCCATCGAGTTTTCTTTTCGGGCGTCGATTAATTTGATTTTTAGGTTCGCTTTTGGTATATACGCAACGTAAACGTCACTGTGTCGTTACTTTGAAGTAGACACATAATCTTTTAATTACTTCCAAGTCGAATCTTTATTTGAACGCCTAATTAACTTAATTTAAAATTAATTGAACCGGCCAGCTTTAATACATAAAGCCTTTTAACTCATTCGAACTTTTCGAACTGAAAAAAAACATTTATCCTGACGGTTCTTGGGTTATTGTAAAGAAAGAAATTTGATCCCTATCCATCTACCAAAAAGTCACGTACGGTATAAATTATAAAACCCCCCGAAATAAAAGCTATATTACACAAAAAAGCGCACACCTATATAAGCTGCCATCCATTAATATTTCATGACATTGCGTATAAAGTGGAAAGCACGATTCTTCGGAGAAAAATAATATTATTTACCTGTAACGTCCTAAAAAGCTATCCGCGCAAATCGCTCCTGCAAGTGGCACTATGTAACACATCATTATAAAGACGTGGTACATTACGGTTGCCGTGTTTTCGGAAAACTGAAGCTCGTTTCTCAAATATAAAGATAAAATCGCTGGAAAAATTAAAAGGTCGTTATTAAAATTATCCACCTCGAATATTTTCAATGTACTATACGTATTTACTAATTTTGAATGTTAACCAAATTAAATTTATATGCGTAGGTAAGTTTTGAATTATAATAATAATGATTATTATTACGTAAGTTGAACGACGATACCTTGTAGAATTAGATATTATAATCAGAAGGTGTATGATTTTCCGGGGAAACTTCCCTTTTATCATAATAACTTAAACTTGTGTTTAATGTGCGTACATTTATCTTATCTTCTACATTAAATTCGTTTCTAAAGGGGGAGCCTTGCAATAAATAGGTACTCACTTCGTAATCCGCAGAAAGAAAATCGCTCGCAAAATTCGGTAGCGATGATACAAAATATCGAGGTCGGATATTTGTTATTCTAAAAATACAATGCGCGTATTATCACTTTTTCATATCGACCATCTTACCCCCATTCAAGTTTTTAATGTAAATAATTGTCAAATTTGATTTATTGATCAATTAAATATCCCAACGTTTTGGAACCGCTTTCTCAATTTTATTGTTAATTGTTGGAAATGATAGACGTAAGCGAAATATGTACCTACATACTTATTTAATAATTACATAATATTATTGTAATAGTATATTGTATAACTAGTGCCGAATGATGAATATTTCACGAGAGTGAAATTTGAGACACAAGACGAAGTCGAGTACTTGTATTTTATTTAAAAAAAATTTGATTTTTGACTTTTAACGACCTTTGACACTTTAAAAGCGACCTCTATTGACAATTAGCAATAAAACTGTTTGTGCGTAAAGTCTTTTGCGCGAAGACTTGATTGTCTGAATTGCGTGTGCAATGATTACACACGGGCTACAACGTTTTCGATTGGCTAACGAGTTCTTTACGCGCGGTCGGCCTATTTGTTTGTAATTGTCAACTTTCCACTTTTGATAGTAGTCATCGCAAAAAGCTGTTTTGATCGCTATGAAGCAATAAAAACGAATACGGGATTTTTGTGACCACGACCTTTTGCAGTATCCATGACAATGTATAAATTGATAATAATTATTATCTACTGTACTATGGAAAATATTTAATTTTAATTTTTGCGATTAAGCTCGTTTAAACGTAACATGCTGACCTACGAGCAAAAATTAACACTTGGGTCTGTCGTGAACGTATTATATATATACATATGTATATATGTATAAACAAGTATTTCATAGATAGTATTTGTTCAGTGCTGATTATACCATTCTTCAACTTGTCTGCGAACCACCTTCATTTACCTTTATTCAAGGTACTCTAGTGTCAAGCTCGTTGTGTATGTTATTTGAAACTATCTTCTCTATATTAATACGTTGTTTATGAAAATATCGTGGTAAGTCGATTTATTTTATATTTTTAACAGCAATATTGAAAAAATTAGCTTTATTACAAAATTATATTTTTAGATATCAACAGTAACATGCATCGGATATTACTATTAGTATCATTTTTTCTTTTGCATTATACTAGCGAACAATTTAACATTAAAGATAGAAAAGATTTGGATACATTGATAGATGGAATTATCGCAGTCGACAAGCCAACAACAAACACAGATACCACAGATAAACACAGTTCCAATAGTAGCTGTCAATGTGTCCCATATTATCTTTGTATTAATGATACGATTATCACAGATGGTTCTCATCTTATCGATAAAAGGTGATGTAATTTTCATAATTGTGGTTCTAAATAGTATTCTCCGTCTTATCATTAAGTCATTTTATTCCCAAAAATCTTGGAGTATTGGAGTAAATATTGGAGTACTAACTTAATGTTTTTAAATCATAATTTTAATTGTACATGTACAGAATTAAGGGTAGACTTTGCAATTATTTGTAGCTGTAGCACGACAGATATAAATAGTAGTAAGCAAATACCTGAACCCATTACCCTTACACCAAATGTCAACGAGCCCAAAGGATGCGACAATCGTAATCAGGATAGAGTTGATTTTTGTATTAACGTAAAGTAGTTACATTGTCGGTATCGGTGGTCCCGCAAAATAGCAAATGAGTAGTACCTACTTAGGTACGATAATAGTATCTAACTTTCATACAAATCCGTTTTTTACGCAAACCCGTGACTGCATCGCAGAATATGTAGGTACGTTATTTGGTAGAAATATGCCCCTGAATTACCTATATGTATACGCGGTTTCCAGGAGGTATTTGTTTATAATTAAGCTACAACACAAAATACGCGCTCCTGTATAATTTACTTTTTATAATTTACGATGTTCTGTTAAAACGCCATCGATATTAAATAAGGATGCCGTCGAAGGAAATACTTACGCAAATATTATCTATTAGTATATAACTAACTGTGGAGCTGCTATGCTGCTGTCAGGAGCTTTTCCTTATTATTATTTTGTTTATTATACTCGTAACTTCTTCGTATGATGGAGGTTACAAAGCTTTCTCGTTTCCTATTCCCGACTATCATATTACATTTTTTATTCATCTAGTTGAACATTTGATAATTTACAGAAATACTGTTTCCATATTTCCCTATTTTTTTTATGAACATATTGCATTTGCCTAGCTTCATCTATCATTCCTCTTGATTTTATTTCCAATTTATTATTGTTATATATACAGGGTTAGTTAAAAGTATGGAGACGGCGATTTATTGTCGTTAATATTCATTTTAGGAAATTATGTTCAATACAAAAGTTTGTTATGAAATTATTATCTACATTTGAGAATACTTGAATTTTTTTTTCCTCAATTGTTTTTAAGTTACGACGTCATCGATATTTTTTTGAAATGACAACCTATATTTCTGATTATTGATTTCGATAGTACATTCTATTCTCTTTTCAACGGTATACAATTTTCAATATGTTACATTTGAAAAAAATTGAGAAAAAGTGTAAATCGATTGGGTCATTGTCAAATTAGAAATGGACAACAATTTGAACACTTACTTTAATGTAGTTAGTTATTAATTTGTTTTTAATGATAAGATTGTGACTGATAAGTTTATTGCAAATAAATGAGTCTAGTTACCGTGTTAATTAATTCTGCTAATTTAATGGATCTTTAATATTTGAACTTTAAGGCACTTTTTCTTATATATATATATATATATATATATATTATATATATATATATATATATTATTATATATTATTACATATATTATTTAGGTACCTATATCTAATTATTTCTAATCGTTAACCATTCTAGGGTTACATTTAATTGGAGGCATGACGAGATTGTAAACGACGAGGCTGTAAAAGACGAGGTTGTAAAGGACGAGACTGTAAAGGACAAGGCTGTAAATGACGATTGGGCGATTGACAATAATGAATCTATATGTGATTACTTAAGCATATGTTGTAAAATGCCATCAGACATAATTCCTCCAGAAGCGACGGTACCCAAAACTGATGGCGAAGGTGGAGGTGATGGTGGTGGTACATCATCGGTTTCTACAGCAAACGATACTACTAATTTCTGTGGCATTAGGAATCCAAACGGGGTTGATACCAATATAACAGTAAATAGCGATAATCAAGCGGAATATGGCGAAATTAAATGGATGTTAGCTATTTTAAAGAAACATTACGACAATTCAGTTAAAGAACTGTTATACGTTTGTGGAGCTTCTTTAATTACCCACACGGTCGTTCTTACCAGTGCCGATTGTGTATATAAGTAAGAATAAACTTTTTCAGCCACCGTTACGTCAGATTTTTACGCGAGTTTTAATTACAGTGCCAAAAATTCGGATATTAAAGTTCGAGCTGGGGAATGGGACGTTCAGACTCACAATTCAAAAAAAAGTTATAAACACCAAGAAAGTGATGTTAAACAAATTATTATTCACGAAGGTTTTACTTCTCATAATTTATTTAACAACGTGGCGTTGCTGATACTTGCGAAGCCTTTCGATGTCGCTCCACACATCGGCACCATTTGCTTACCATCTCAAGGACAAGTGTTCAGTTCCAAAGAATGTTTCGCTAGCGGATGGGGAAAAAATATTTATGGTAAACATACTAAATGTTGGTCTTGGTAGTGCCTACCAGAAGAGTTCTTAGGAATTCAAATCCCATGATATTATCGAATTTTTAATTGGGGCGTTAGTCGCCTACATTATTTAAATATAAATTATAAATTGAACAAAGAACTTGAGTAGGTACAATCAGCGTATACTTATTCGACAACTTTTATTCTTTTATCTTATAAGCAAAAATAAGCACGAAGCGTGAGATAATAGAAAAAAAAATAGATAAAAAACTAGTCATGAGTCATGATCTCCACAAAGTAATGTTGTTGATTCTCAATATTTTCGAAATTACCAATTTATATTTAAGATAAATTTGATTCGATTATTTACGATTTTAGATAAAAAATTGTTTTGGTATCTACGTCACATGGTAATTTTAAATTGAAGAAGTTACAAGTAACTACGTACCTACTAGGTGTTGTAGTTCATAATAATATAAAGTTCTTCAAAAACAAGGTAAAAATTTAAATTGACTGAATTTGTGAAACAACTAAAGAAAAGTGACTTTTCCACCCGACCATGATTAGGCATGTTAATTTTGATCGAGGCACTAACATGTCGAAATTAAAAACGCGCCGTATTGATTGTGCATTTCGGCTCAGAGTCATTTTTTAACAAAATAAAATAATTAAATAACCGAAGAGGTGTTTTAATTTTAGGTCGAAACGGAAGATACCAAACGAAACTAAAGAAAATTCAATTGCCGACGATTTCGCACGATCAATGTGAAAGTTCTTTGCGAAAGACTCGTTTAGAACCATTTTTTAAATTGCACTACTCGTTCACTTGTGCAGGCGGAGAAGTTGGGAAAGACATGTGCACAGTGAGTGTTTCGCGTTCTACATAGTTCGGTTTTATATTTAATATTTTTTAGGGTGATGGTGGTGGCCCATTGGTATGCCCTGACCCTAATAATCCCGATAGGTATATGCAAGTTGGAATTGTAGCGTGGGGTATCGAATGTGGAAGAGATAATGTACCGGGCGTGTACACTGACGTGGCTAAGTTCCGAACATGGATAACGAATCATATGGCAAGATTGAATTTGGACACCACTCCGTTTATCGTTTAATTTTAATTATAGGTCCTTTTATAACCCTTTCAGAAAATGAACGACGCGACCACGTCGGTTAAGATTAAATTTGATTTAAATATAAAAAGATTGTTTTATATGCGTTTTTAAGTCCATTCAAAATATGAAAACTATCCCCAAATTTTATCCCTATCCGGACCAACCAATTATTTCGTAAACGCGACATTTTAAAGAAAAATGTTTCGGAAAAAAGTTATAAGATTTTAAACGATGCATCAGATATCAATATTAGTATGACCATGAACAAAGTTGTCAAGGTCAGCTTCAATATCTTAAATATAATTCCCTATTGTTATTGTATTTTTTTATAGTTTACTTCGAAAACCAAAGTATTATTACATTAAGTATTTTTCGAGTATGAATATGAATAAGAATATGCAATGAAAAATAGGGAGTTTCATTTAAAATATCGAAGACAACGAAAATATTGACCTTGAAAATGCCGTTCAATGTCATACTAATATTACTATCGGATAAAACTTTATACATTTTGTCCAAAACATTTTTCTCTAAAATGTCTCGTTTACGACATAATTGGGCGGTCCGGGACACCCGGTATATCTACAAGGTGATTAGTAACGTACGGAGGAAATTGAAAGAGCAGCTAGAGGGGACTTAAAGTTTTTTTCTCTTGACCAAAATCGAATAACAAGACAGCTACAGAATTTTAAATTCTTATAAAAGTCTGTACGTGAAAAATCACCCTGTATAGTTGGGGAAAGCTTGATAAGTTCTTTTATAAAATCTATTTTTGCAGTAATAATGATGAGTATTACATAAGTAATACTTTTTGTATAATACAGTAAACGATCAAAATAGTGAACAAATAAAAACCACATTTGTTCATTTTTTCGATTTGTTTGGTGTTTGGAAAGTCATTATTTATTCTGCACCAAATTTAAAAATAAAATACAAAAAACATTTTTTGTATATATGTAGGAAAATATTCAAAATCAATATACAGACATAGGTACCTATATAAACATAACTACATACTTATATAAAATTATTTCTATAGTTAATCAACCAAAATAAGTGATATTATGGTGCTTGAGCTTTTATAAGTCGTTTGAGATAAATTAGTCAAGTGGAATAAGATCCGACGATTTAGACGGTCACAAGTATGCAGACCATTTAGCTCCAATTTTTGTAAAAGCAACTTCTTTAACGTTGCCTATTTATACGTATTTAATGTTGACAAAAAAAAATAAAATTATAACTTATAAAATTTATTATAAAATTTACATTTATTTGACATCGCACCGTTGCACATAAATTTCTTTGCATACAATAAGCGTCGTAAATGTAGATACGAATACATACATTCGGAAAATGTATAATAAAACGTTAGAAAATGATATTGTGCTTTTAAATGTAGACATATACGTACATTGAAATCTACGTTCAGAAATTACATTTTAGGGTTATTTTATGAACACAAATGGAAGTTTGAAATATAAAAAAGTAGCATATATATGTATATCGACTTGCCATTAGAACAATAGTAGAACAATAATTGCTTATTGAGAATATTAAAACGTGTTTAAGAAATATCTTTTGTATTTCTACGTTATCACAACATTTATCGAGTTATTATAATATAAGAATAATACAATTTCCATTTAGAATACCGCTTATAGCCTCCAGATGTGGAGGTAAAATTAAAGTAACTAAAAGTACTGTACGTAAAACGAAATTTTTCAATTAAATAATATTTAGTGGAGTTTTATGTAATTTTTAAATTTCGAAATGTCGCGCCTGTTTTCTAATTGATAGGTACATGCCTTTTTAGTTATTAGAAATCTATAGAAATAGCGATGTGAATTATAGCCATTTAAAGAGGTTTTTTTTTGAAAAATTTTGTTTTATGCACTTGCTGATAAATAAGTACAGTATTTATATTTACACATCAATCAATATGTACATGTCTTGATAACTAACAGTAAGAAAATAAAACTGGCACAAAAACACGTAGGTACATCATTACATATTTGTTAGTTTATAATTTTGTAGAACAGCATCGTATATAATTACATTTATTTTACATATAATTTTGGTGACTCTTTGGACAGTAAATACATTTATATATATTTATATAATATATAAAACATCATAAGATAAATGTGGGCTGCGTTTTAATCATACTATAATATTGCGCCCTGGTTATAATTTTTTAAATTAATTATGCGTAAAGCCATTCAAATTTTATTTCGATCACGTCATCGATAAAAGGTTACTAGACGACTAGTGCGCAGGTTAAATATTAGTAAAATAATTACCTATGTCACCTTCCAAACTTTGGGCCGAATATTATAAATACGTCGCACACAATCTGGTAACTTTTATCGATGATGCGCATCCGAATAAAATTTGAATGACCTATAGGATTATTTTACTGACCCGTATTCGAACTAAATATTCAAAACGATGCCGTATCAAAATAATTAATTTCAATAATAAATCGAAACTACCGACGCCTCGAAGGTTTAATATCCATCAAACTACTACACCATTATTCACTAATCTACTATAAATCATAAACAAGATAATTAAGGGGATCGAGTAGAAAATTATTTAGGCGCAACGAAATAGTGACGATTAAAACGCAATTAAATGCAGAAGCAATCACATATTACCCAACAAACCAGTTCACACATCAGTGGTCCCCTATCACATTATTTATTATAATAATAAAATTATGTCCTATCTTCGTTAGAGAGATCACAGTTGGGAAGAAGGCAACACTTAAAATGTTGTTTACTATCATGTTTTAGTTAAATTTCAATTGAAAAGAACGCGCTACGGGAAGACCTTTAGCTTTTTCAATTTTACACACACACATACATATACATAGTTGTAATAATTTAATCGATATTTACATAAAGCAATCACACGACAATTCGAGTGTAGCTCGAATAAACGATAAATAATTCGTGGGGCGAAATCGATACTTTAAAAAGCACCCCGTAGCTATTTGCTTATTAACTAAAACATGGGAATTTTAAAGTTAGCAAAATACACATTTAAATATATTCGCAATCAGTACAACGTGGAAACGTGTCGCGATATCTCGTAAATATAGGTAGGTACATCTTTTTGTGCTGTTTCGTTTTTGGGTTTTTTAAAGTCTAATGAAATTTGATTATAAAATACGTATTTTAATAAATTCCTGTATTGTCCATACATGTTAAAATAACAAAAGCATTCAAGAGGCACTCGGGGTTTCTTAGGTCCGCAATTTTTCAAATTACCGTTCGTACGATAGGTCGCTTAAGCGAAGCGCGCAAATAAAATCGATCATATTTTTTTCTGAAATCTCAACCGTTTTCGTTTTTACGTGATCAATTCCATTCTATTTTTATATAGATAGATTTGCGGTGTTAAAATGTCGAAACGTTTGCGAAAATCGTCTACGCGTCGAAACGACCCGACGTCTAAACGGCCGCGTCGAAACGTCACAGGCCCAAATCAGTTGTACTTTCTAAGGAAACAATAAGGTTTTTAAATCGAGTAATTTCTCATATGGACAAACATAACTGAAGGGCGATTTACACTAGAAGGCGAAAAGTGAATATTCGTGTTCGGGATTAAATTTTAAGCAAAAAGTATAAAACAACTTTTTTCCGATCGGCCTTTATTTTATAGAATGTCGCGGTTCGAGGTTAAAAATTTTGTATATGGTTTAAATTTCTCAGAAACCGAAGTAGGTGAGCGACATGAACATTACAAAAACAAAATCCGCACGCATTTAGAAGACGTCGGCGTCGTTTTTAGCAAAGATTTTCAACGGTCGTCTCCTAACAATATAGGTACAAATTATATGCCGCCTCGTTTAAATGATGCGTCCTACTTACAATATTAGATTTATTAGACAACAGAATGGTTAGCTAACTATTTTAATGGTACGTGAATTGATAGACGCGATAGAATTTTTGAACATTCGTTGTAAATTTATTTGTTCTTTCAGAACATAATGTAGGACCTACTTTAGTTTTTGCGAAACTTGAAAGATATTCAAAATTTTGAACGTCGATATCTCAAAAACAAAGGCCGATCGGAAAAAAGTTATTAAAATATTTTTTTCATTTTTCGCCTCCTGATGTAAATCTTCGTGTATATAATATCAATTTATGAAGGTTTTCCCGGCAGTCAATTAAAAGAGGGCATTGTGGAGACTGGTTTGCGATCTACCCCGATGCCGCTGCTACATTGCTATTGAATATTGCGATAATTCGATTACCGTTAGGGATAAGACTTATACGTTCATACGAACTCTTTTGTTTTTAGAATCAACCACACTATCGCCCACTATCCCTATCGCCCTATATTTACGTTGGAAGTTGAGTTGAACTTACACACGTGACTGGAAGTCGCACTCCTTTGTAACAAATTGGTTTTGTGTCAAGATTTAAAAGTATTCATGTAGCTTGTTACCTTATTCCCTTTCACTTCTTTTATTTGCAAATCTCGATGCTCGTTGTTTTAGCAACCGTTTGCCGGCCATTTTATTTCACATTTCGATCTCTATATTGCGATATCTTATAGGTTCTTAACTCGAAAATGTTTTGCAATTGCTCATATTTTTTTAATAATTTTTGTCTCGGATTAAAATCTGTTACTACCTCCTTACGAAATATATTTCGTTAATATCCGCTTATTTTTGTTTACGTCAATCGTAAAACGATAGAAAGACCACCACAATTGCTTGACAAGTTTTAAATAGACTTAGCATAAGTCACATTGGCGTAAACAAAAATAGGCGGATATTAAAGAAATATATTTCGTAAGGCGGTGGTAACAGATTTCAATCCTAAAGACAAAAATTTAAAGTAAAGGATGCTATAGTTCAAATCAAATCGAAGACGGAATTTACTCAGTAAAAATTAAAATCGAGAAATTCTTAAAGCCGAAAAATTAAACAAAAATCCAAATATAATTCGGGCGCGTTTAAAACAAAAGCACCCGCTTATTTTCGGATATCGATTACAGTTCGAAAATAAATCGATACGCATATGTGTAAATACCTACGATATAGTTACATAAAAGTATTTATAGTGGCGTTAAAAAGTATTGTGTCGCACAGCTACAACGACACCATTAACAGTAGGTGTAGGTAATTATTTTATTGGTGTTATTAAGGAACGTCAAAGTTACCAATTACGTTCGATTTTTATTATCGTATATTATAATTATTATTTTGATAATGCACGTATTGATTTTTCTTTGCAACGCAAATTTAAGATGCACTAACTTGGCAGGACGCTTTTCCCATTGCATATAGTAAAAAATTAGAGTATGTCAATTAATTGATTATTTAGAAATAGACAACATTTATTCATTTATCTCGAAAAAATTCACTTTTTGAAAAATTACATTTACCAGAGAAATGTTCGCAAGGGTATTTTTATAAAATTTTAAAAAAAATTATCGCTTTTTCTAGATTAACGCAAGAATGTTGCATTGTATCAAAAATTATAAAGAGAGGTGTTTGATAGATAATTGTATGATGATTTTAAAACCGATCATATTACCGATCCGATAATTGATAACGGAGATAACTCACAATTTCAATTTAAAATTTTTGATCGGCCGCCATTTTGAAACGGGTCGGTCGATTTGGCCGATTAACGAACTCGTCCTTCGTGATTTCAGTCTCCTATGATCAAAATTGTGACCGTAAGATTTGATTTGACTCGAAATGAACGACTTACAGTTTTGTGATCTAAATCCGAAGCGGCACCTTCAAGTCCCGTCATCAGACAGCTTTATTTTCTATGAGAATTTGCTAAAAATTGGGAAAAAAACTATGAAACGAGCATTTTAACATCAAACGCTTTTTTGACCATATAAATGATCTACCGAAATTTAATTTTCTTTGTCAAATTTTAATTTGCGCGCGGTCGCAATGTGTTATACCGATTTAATAAAAAGTAATGATGCGCCCCGAGACATTACACTCGCAAACTCACTCTGCAAAGTTTTAAACAACTAAATTGTTAATTTGATGCGTTTGAAAAGCTCACACGCTAAGTTCGAACTGCCCGAAGCAGGGTTTGCACAAAGAAAATGTGTCATTATTTTTCAGCATATGGTGTGTACAAATACGAATACCTCGACTTGTAGGTAAAAATAAAATAAGCGCAGAGTATTTTGTATTATTTTCTTTGTTTCGTATACAAGGGTTACTAAATATAAATGCGCCCTAACGGTTGAAATACGTACACGATAGTTAGAAAAGTCGTAAGCTAAAACCGGCTTTTTATTTAAAAAATTTTTTGTTCATCAATGAAACGGAACGGAGTGACAAAAGTATCTAATATCTGAAAAACGGTGTCAATTACTTACCTAATTAACGAAAATAAAAATAGTTTGCCACGTTATTGCTCTTAGTATCCCACATAAATTGTGTGGTGGTTAATTGGAAAACATTTGATAACAATTCGTTTACTAATTTCCCCCTTCTGGTTTTATTACGTTCGATTTGTAAGTACTTAACTTTTGATCGAGTTTTTATTTGCGCACAGTAGGTAAGTACGTAAGTACATCCAGCGAAGTTACCTAAACCATAAATTTATTTTACCGTCATAAAAGTTGTTTGGCAATTTACATTTACCTAATCCTAATATAAAATTAATGCGTTTTATATTGCGATTTAGTTGCTTCGCTATAAATTGTACTTTGTAAATGAAACGAATAAACGGCTCATATTCGATTAAAATACTGACCACGATTATTCTGTGTGGATCGTGGGTCAAAGGCGAGTCACATTCAATTATTGTTAGTGTTGCGCTTTCGTAAACATTTACACGTGAAGTTTAGTAGAAAGGGAACAAGAGATGCGAGTAAATTGGGCAAATTCGTAAAATAACGTAGGAAGAAAAAGTGTTTAACTGTACGTAGTTCACGACAGGTTCCAAGCACGTCATTTGTAATATTCAGTTTAAAGTTTCGAACATATGGTATATTCTACCGAAGATTTACCTGCACACATGTGGAAAAAAATGACTACAATCTATTAATACCTACTGTAAAAATACGAGGTTTTATTGATGACGTGTATTGAAACGTATATCGAATCACGTATATGTATAGTTTTATAAGAACCGCCTTTGCTAAACTTTTGTCAAATAACAATTTTCCATATTAAAATTTTTGATGTATAATCCGTATGCGCTTACAATTTCCATCTACGAAACCATTAAAAGCTAGATAATCGTTTGGTAAATTTTATGGAAATACGATATTAAAATTATTTTAATGGCGAGCAATTACTATGCGAGGCGCAAATCTAAAATTAATATTTGACCTTTTAGGAAAACGTGCTTAAATAATAACGAAAATATTATATTACTAACAACTTGTGACGTGTAATGCATGGGAATTAAACTCCCCCATTTTACTGTAGATATTTCGAGAAATAGAAGAATTTTATTATAACAGTAGGTACAAGGGTTATTAAAATTAATATTCTTTTATTTCCGATTAGAGATTTCTAGAGCTTCTTTTAAGAAAAAATTAATTCTTTTAATTTGAAAATAATTTGAACGATACGCTTGCCGTTTATTCAAAAAAAAATGCCAACAAGTGACGCTTTAATGACAACAATGGAGGATACATTGAACATTTTTAATTCTGGCTGTTCAAGTGATTTGTATTGTTATAGCGCTATATATTGACAATATCATTGTGTTATTTTTTTCTCAAATAAACAGTTTGAAATATCTACCTAATAATCTATCGATCCTTCTATTTTGTGTTTTAGATCGCGTTCTAGACCCTTCTAAGTAAAGGAGCTTTAATTTTAACGACCCTGTATATCTAAAGTTAATTATAGGCATAGGTATCGCGCGGATATGCAACAGAACATTGCATTATAACATCGTCACTTATGAAGTCCGTACAGCGTAACGACGCTGCGTCACGCTACGTTTCATGTTAAGCCACGCGGACCCTTAACATTCGCGATTTTGGCATTCGCGAATTTAACTTTAACTTTTTACCATCCGCGAACTTAGCATTCGTGATTCAACACTGAAGTAATGGCAAAAATTAAAGAACTAAAACAAATATTTAACGAAGAACGCCGAAAATTTTTTTTTGATATGATTAACTGTGCGATCGATATGGTTGAAGCAATAGTAAAGGAAATTAAAAAGTCCACATTAATAGTATGTGGATAAAAACGTTTGATCAGTTTAGCATTTAACATTTTCTTCAGTGTAGAGGCGTATTTTGAAGATTCACCGATACGACAAGTGAGGGCACATTAAAACTCTTCGTTTTTCCATAAAATATAATCTTTATAATAAATTGATAAATGCACGTGTAGACGTATGTACAATTTTAAAAAATAAATAGGAGTAGGTACTAAATATTTGAATAAGTACACTTTGTCCAAACCTATATGCAATCCACGTCATCAATGAAAAATTACTAGATGATGACGTTTCACACAGTGCCGTCGCCTCGTACCTCGTATTTTGACAGTTCTAATAAATTGTAGACTTTCTTTATACCATCTAATATGTGCGTAAGTAAATCATCTATAGAATATGTCACTTTCCCAACTTTAAACCGAATTACAAATAAACATCAATTTTGACGTAAATTGTATATAGGTTTGGATAGGCCATATGTAAGTGTACGTATATGGACATTAAAAAAAATCATTCGGTTTATTATCTAATTTGGTCCCTTTTCTTCTATTATATCGTTTGTTAATAAGCATGCGAAGAAAATTTGGAACGTATGACTCGCGAATGTTGAGAGTTTACTGTAGGTATATAACAAATGAACCTGAACGAACGCAACCGAACCAGGAAGGTTCAAAGGTTGTAAGTACGTCAAATGGTCAAAAATACTTTTGATTATACCTAAAATTGATTGTATAATATTGTTACAACCTTTGTACGCTCCTAGTTCAGTTGTTCAGTTTCGTTCGTTATGCGTATACGCGACTTTGGTGAACGTTTGAACTCCGTAACATCTAGTCAAATTATTTGTTATTTTTAAGCGAATCAAAGAGAGCAGATTTTATAGGAACGATAAGCACAAAAAAAGTTGTAGAAAATTACAAACAACGAAAGAAAAAAATGAAGAATTCGTAAAACCGTACGGCACGACGCCGACGTTGTCCACTAGCTACGCGATATTTCACGTTAATCGGAATTTATTGTGGTTTAATTTGTGTCAAATTAAAAAAAAATTACCTATTTAATAATAAATGCCTTAGGGAATACACGCTCGCTTTTTGGAGTTGAGATTTCAGAATAACAATTTTCAGAATTAATTTCTCTAGAGAGCGAAGTTATTCTTATAAAACGAAAAGTAAATCAATACGGGCGATCGTTTAATTAGTTTCATAAAAAAAAAGTAAAGACCTTTAGTTTTATTTGCGAAATTGGAATTTTTTGTGTATTTGAAGCACATCCCCCCACCCTTAAATTGGACGACAGTTAATTGCTTCCTGGATCCATTCCTGATGCCGTAATTAATTAAATTACAGATACTTTAGTAATGTTATATTTATGTACACTTTATCCAAACTTGTATGATGTTCACGTCATCAATAAAAGGTTACTAGACGATGACGTTTCACACGGTGCTGTCGACTCGTACCTCGTATTTCTACTGTACCAATAAATTGGAGTCTTTTTTTTATACCATCTAATATGTGCGCAAGTAAATTATCCATAGAATATGTCATTTTCCAAACTTTAAACCGAATTACAAATAAACAATCTAGTAACTTTTTCTTGATGACGTGAATTGCATGTAGGTTTGGATAGGCCGTATAAAGCTAAACTTAATACTTAAGTACATTTATCGCACGTGCAAGGGACAGTGTATGTGGACGGAGTAAAGCAATTTTTAAATTAAATTTATGCTAATCGTATTTATTATATTACAGTTTGTGCTTTATTTCTGATATGATACATTTTTAACGAGGAACTTATCGAAGTAAATTATCTGTTGGCAATCCATTGCGAACAATTGCGGTGTCCGCGTAGTTAATAATATACAAATAGATTTATACGAAAAGGATAATATACCTGGACGCAGGAATGTTTGTTTAACACCTATGGAGAACAGGCATATCAGTCTTTTTCAAAAATTCTCAAAGTTCGCATTAAATATTATTAAAGCTCGGGAAAGGCGTGCAAGAAGATGCATTTTGATATTAGGATCCAGGATGCAGTTTTTGATTTCTGTTTATCTCTAATAATATATTGGATACGTTGGATGATTTGAATTTAAAAAAAAAATACTGATCCGTTTACGTTATTTTACACAAAACATCGTTAGGAATGTTATGATCTAAATGTAAGATTTTTGTACAAAGGTATGCGAAAGTGATATAGAGTCGAAAAATTGATAGGTAGTATATAGGTAACATTTTGATAAAAATCTCAATTAAGATGCTTGTTCATTGTCAGCTAAATTTTAAATATTTAAACGTTATAATACAAACCAAAAAAAAAAGTGACCTATATTAGATGGATCTTTTGATATTTCCAAATACATAGGTACCAATAAGAAAAAAAATTACGAATATCAAAATGTCACCCCCAAATGTAGTACTAAAGAAAATATTTCTCGACAAGTCTTTCTTAGGTAAAATGATAAAATAAATATAGGTAGGTACATACATATGCGTGTTCGTTTCTTGTAAATTTACTAGATCCACACACCTCTACTATGGCTCTCTGAGCAAGAGTCGTCTCATCATAACTCGTAAATATCTCTACCGTTTGGTCGATTAGAAGATCGTTTTAACTGTCCTTCGCGGTTTCTCTGAGGGCTATAGTACATGTTATATCCGGGAATAATATGAACGCGTACATCCCCGGACGGTCTGATCCCTTCCGGACGTTGCCTGCGCGAAAAAGAAACGGTAGTTTTGCAACAGCAATAGTGAAACAAGTTAACATAGGCGCTGCGAAAGTGCCTGTTAACTATGCAGTACAAGATACTGTTAACGCACGATTTGCTGATAGCCAACCAAGCGAAATTGTAAAAAATACTATCGGGGATAGTACGGACCGTGCCTACAGCTAACACGACTCCGAAGGGTAGCCAGAAAACAATGAAAAGCAGGAAACTGTACATATTCGTTTGCATTAGGGCATAATCCCATCCGAAAGTAACCGGCGGTTTAAAGTTGGGCCTAGACTTCGCCACCCTAACTTGATAATGGGTCTGCACGTAACAGAAAAATGTTAAGGTGAGGGGCGCGAAAACGAACACTACCGCTACCGTTGCTTGGTAAGGAATCAAACCGGGATACTTTCTCGTGCAGTAATCGAAAGAGAGATCTCTCGCAAACTGAAGACCGGAAGTGATCGCGCATATGCCCCAAAATACAAGCAAGACCGCCGTTATTCTGCCCGAGGTGAGAGATTCGTAAAAATTTGGGGAGCTGCAAATGCGAGCCTGATTTTCGGCGGCTATGGCCGCCAGGGAAAGCACCGTCACCAGAAAACAGAGGGCCGCCAAAAACCACTGGAATCTGCAGACTACCAAGTTATCTTGAAGGCCCGCCAAGATCACCACCGCCGACGCAGGTACGACCAAACCAGACACCAGGAGGTCTGCCAATGCCACGTTTACCACAAACGTGTTTCCTGTAAAGAAATAAATGGACATTATTACTTACATTTTATTATCTAATTAAGCATGAACGAATAAAATTCGAGTTTCTGCATCGGTTTCTTTGTGGTTGTTATTTGGGGAAAATGTTGTGCGTCAAATATAAAACAACAAAGGTCGCGGTCGATATGTCACCGATTGTGATTATTTTTCGCATGGTAAATTTACGTAAAAAATACGTACGAGCGTTTGTGCGAATGCGCCTTGGAAATAGTAGTACTTTTTGATGTCTGAAACGTTGGTGTTTTGCCAAAAGGGCGTAATCCACACTTTTTGTGAAAATGAGTTATTCTAACTATCTTATGCATCTAAAGCATCATCTGTTAAAATCTAGTAACAACATTCCGATTTCGATTCCGATTTATTCGAAAAAAGTAGCGCTTCTGCCAAAACACCATCGATATAGTGAAACCTTTCTAAGCCGGCCAACCTGTTTTCACACATTTTTGGTTTTTTGTAAAGGCAGACGACTTATCTGTAACCATATTATAAAACCATTAAAACCTTATTAAAAACTGTTACGGATTTGTCACCTTACTAAACATTCTTATTCCTTAAGTATATTTCTAAAAAAGAAAAAATGTTAAAAGTTTTCTGTTATCGATGTAGGCGTAGGAAAAGTCATTTAAAGTGGGAGGAGAAGTTGTTGGATTGCTTTGATTGACTTTCCCGATTTTTCAATTATCAGTTGATTTCAGCTGACAGGTTGAATTATATGTAAATCGAAAAGCAAACGTTCTAGCTGTAATTTTATTTTTCCAACTAATTATGAAATATTGGTTGAACCTAGAATAAATAAGCAACGTTTTAGATTTCCATTACGGATAAAATAAATAAAATACCTACAGGATTACAACAAACTGCAGCAAAAGATTTTGTTATTGTTAGGTAGGTAGGTAGATAGGTAGGAGGTCAATAAACTGAGCCCCCCCCGACTAATTACAAAACAAGGAAAAGGTATTGCATAACATTGCACAGCCTATGAACAGTCGTGCACAAGAAAAAATAACTTTTGCACACTTCTGATTCAAAAGTTATAGTAATTTCAAATTTTATTATTTGAAATACATAAAAGTACGTATTGCACAACATAATCTGGCTTATGCACAGCTATGCGCAAGAAAATGTTTCATTTGCACACCACGTGCAAAAAAGTTATCGGTATTCAAATTTCGATTGATGGCATTCACTCTCCATCTTTTCACTAAATTGTTTCTAAGGATTTTAAATAATCCCATAAAAAATAATCGAGAGGTAACCTCTCAGTAAATTAATTATTGAACTCTGACGTCATTTTAAGTTATGACTTTTACTATTTATTTGTTATTGTTTATTTAAATTTTCGGTCTCTTTATATTCTAATAAAAATATTGTTAAAATATTCATTTTTCAAAAATTTTCTTATATAACGTATTAACACTTTTATACTGTTATTTAGACGATCAAAGGATCTGTCCAAATCGCGCAAAAATCAGGAGTCACCATTTAAAAAAAAGATGACGTCATAACTTAAAAACAAACGAATATCTGAAGAAGTTTTTGACATACAAATGTGCATTTTTAAAAAAATAAAATCAATTTCAATTTTTATTTGACATAGGCATTCCATACTCAATGACGCGCTCTGTAGATATAAACTTCCTTAAATTTTTTGGATTGAAAAAAATAGGAGTATTTTTTAATATTTTAAAATTTCATCTGTAAACAGGTAGCAATATTTCTCGAATTACGTATATAATGAATGTAGGTAGCAGTTTATCGCGAAATTAGGAACTTATACAAAGCTTCTAGCTTTCAAAGCTTTTGGGATCGTTTAACGAATTAATTATTTGATGGCCGACAAAGTGCCACACTGATTAAGTTTTACACCGCTTTGTTCAGAGAACATTCCACATAAGTTTTAGGAAGGGCGCGATTTTTCTTGAGCGCAGTTTTTAGATTTTCGAATTAGGCACAATTACTTACGTAAGCACCCTATACCTATTTACCTATAGTTTTTATTTCTCTTTTCTTATATATACAGTGTGTTAGATTTTATGTGTCACAGCAAATATTTCGGCTATTGTATGAATTAGTAAAAAATGTTGTATGTGAAAGTTATTAGATTATTTATTCTTAATAATGTGTCAAAATCAGAAAAACAATTGAACATCAAATTATTCTGAAACTACAAGAATTTATCTTTACAACGGTATATCAAATGTTATACTTATTTCGTTAATTAAAGGCGTAATAGAATAAATAACCGAACACGTTGAACACGTACAGTGTAAACAATGTACCGACGACGCACACTTTTACCCCTTGCATGTTCTGTTAAGCAGAGCCGAGGAGGTCGTGATATGCGCTCACTTGTTATCGCTATCGTGTCCAAGTGGCTAAGTAAATTGTTAATTGTTAATTTTCATCTCGTGACACATAATGAGGGATAGTTATTATTCTAATAATGAAAAAATGGATATGTTGAGAGTGTACATCAGATGCAATGATAATCCTAAAGAAGCTTCTGTATTGTATCGAACATTGTATCCAAAAAGGGTACAGCCACATCCTCGCACGTTTGCAAGAATTTTCTATTAATGTCTGGCTTGGTGTATTAGGTAATACTTATCTAGGTCCTAATTTTTATCGCGAAACGCTTAATGCTGAACGGTATGCCAATTTCCTTACGACAGATTTCGAAGAATATTTGGATGATATACCCTTACAAGTACGTCGTGATATGTGGTTACAACAGGATGGCGCACTTCCTCACAATGCAAGGAACGTCAAGGATATTTTAAACGAAAAGTTTGGTGCGAAATGGATAGGAAATGGTGGCCGGCACGATCGCCAGACCTCTCTGTGTTGGACTTTTTTGTTTGGGAATATGTTAAATCAAAAGTTTATGTTACATGTCCACAAAATTTAGAGGATCTTATAAATCGCATTCATAGGGCATGTGTTCAAATAACAACAAACATGTTGCAAAAAGTGCGACGAAATTTGATAAGCAGATCTCGGGGAAAGTATTACAAACAACGGGGGACACTTTGAACAAAGAATTTAGATGATAGGTAGGCGTTACATACAATTTTATAATTAACTTACTTATTCACATATCGGTTTGTTCATAATGTTGTATTTATGTTGAATAATCTGTTATTGAGATTGTTTTAATCAATACATTGTTTACACTGTCTACGTTTTCAACACGATCGGTTATTTAGTGTATTGCGCCCAGTTAATTAATGAAAAACTATAACATATGATATATCGTTGTAAAGATAAATTCTTGTAGTTTCAGAATATGTAATAATACTGGGTACGTTCCATTTAAAATGTTAAATTTATTTGCTTTATCTGAATTATTTGATGTTCAATTGTTTTTCTGATTTTGATACATTATTAAGAATAAATAATCTAATAATTTTCATACACGACATTTTTTACTAATTCATGCAATAGCCGAAATATTTGCTGAGACATATAAAATCTAACACACTGCATATATATATATATATATATATATATATATGTATATATATATATAGATAAATACAAAAAAAAATAATTTGTGAAATTCAACGTAAAACAAAGGTTTATCTGTTTTCGGTATTAGTTTAGTACCTACCACCTGAATCACGGGACCGATACATTTTATTGATCTGGAGTTAAAAGTAGCTATTACAAAAGTTTTTCGATTTCACATCCCTTATTTATGAGACAATTAGAAAGTCGTTAAACCCGACTTTCGGAGTACATTATTTCAATGTAACTGTTTAAATCTAGACATATTTTTTAATAAAAATCCTACGGTTGATCTAAATTTTAGCCAGAAAGTGACGTAATAAATTTTATTGTCGCGAAAGAGATATCTGCTAATATTCGAGACTTTTTATCGAAATAATTTTGTTAGTTTTTATGTCGGTTACATAATCGACGTAAAAGGATCTTCGACTATATTATATTTTGTACCTGTAGGTGTATAGATATGAAACTATTAATAGGTATACTTATTACGTAATAGAATATCTTCTAATTGAAAAGGGGAAAACCTGAATAGCTGTAGATAGGTACAGTCGACAAAAATAGTAATGCGTGCGAACGAGGCGATGAGCGAGCGACTCAGCACGAGAACCTTTGTAATTCTTTCATTGTTAACAAGACTCGCATAGGAATAGTTGAAGTAAACGGTTTCTTCGTCGAGTTCGGATTTCTTTTAACGATAAATATAGTCAATGTACGACTTTGAATTGTTTCGATATTTTTAAAATGCAACATTTAAAAGTACTGTAACTTAAATATATATTAAAACGTGGTAATTTTAGATTTGTTTTGTTGATTTTGGCGTGTTGACAAAGAATTTCATGCTGTGCCGCTCGCCCATTGTCCGCAATATTTTTTTGGCCTACTGTACCTATTATATACATAAGTAGGCGCTATTAAAATAACTTGATTTTATTTTCTGAAAATCTCATACCTATCTAATATGTAGAAACATCTAAAAAAACTGCACACGTGTACTAATTAAATATTTTCCTGACGTTTGAACTGTAAAAGCACAAAGTTGGATAAATATCTCGTTTTACCCAAACGATAAAGAGATTTTCAACAATTGTCCGTGGGTAGTACCTATAATTAAAAGCTCTCGTCTTGGGTTATCGTTAACTTTTTAGGTATGTAGGATAACTATTATGTACGGTAGAGCGAGTTTTATGGTCTAAAAGTTTTCCACAAAATCTTGTTATGAGTGAAGCACATTTTAATGAAATTTTAGTTTAGCAATTTGAAGGAAGTTTTTACTTCATAATTTTGCGGTTAGGGCGATTTGAGAACTCGGTGGTATACTTACAACTTAAAAATAGTATAGACAAATTCATGTGTTTTGTCATATGTTTTACGAGGTGTGATTGCAGGCCAACGAACGACGAGAGAGAGACCAAGAGGGATGAAGGGTAGTGCTTGTTTTTGAATTATAAAAAGGGATACATCAGGTAATACACAAAAACGAACAGTAATCTCTTTTTTGAGTCTTTTACGATAAAAACTAACACAGGCGATGAGACAAACTTGACTGTACATATAGGTATGTATAATAAAACTTCCCTATAGCGAAATTTTTTCGAGAATTACCGATTTCGTTATCTATTTAGGTACATACTTAAACGTTTAACTATGAGTAGATACCTAAATAATTGAATGTAAAAATAAAATTATAAAACTTTCCTATGGAAAGTACGGTTTATTAAATTTTACCCTATACAGAAGCTCGCTAACAAAAACTGACCGTCAACAAACTTATCTTTTCACATCAGATATCCGATTTTTCTGACCTTTATAACAACAATAAAAGCGCTGGTTGAGCTATTGAGCCCTTTTTCATCATGTATTTCATTTTTTTGTTCGGCTTTACAATACTTATATTGTTAGAAGTAACCCGTTTAGCAATCGACAGATGCTTTTCATCCCTTTATTTTTAAAATTGATAAAGTCAAGTTCATATGTTTTGACCCGTCGCCTGTGTTAGTTTTTATCGTAAAAGACTCAAAAAAAAAGATTACTTTCAGTTTCTATTTAGTACCTGACGTGTCCATTTTTACAGTTTAAACAACTGTAACAACCTTCATCCCTCTTGATCTCTCTGGTCGCTCGTTGGCCTGTGATCATATCTCGCGATAGAAAACATGAACTTGGCTGTACATACGTACTACACCTATGTACATATATAATTAAACGTTGCATGTTAGTCGATCGATACGAATCAACTCGTAAAAGTCAGTTATTAATTAAATTTGTTTAAAGTACCTATAGGTACCCACATTGCACAAAAATTGAGAGATATTCATAATTACAGCTGTTTTTAACATCTTTCGTTCGAACGGTTCAGGGAAAGGGGCGACAAGAGCATCGTCCTACGTAAAATAAATTACAAGCTAAAGCACTGATTGAGTGGGCAACTATAAATGACTTTAGGGTAGCTCGGCACGTTGGCAGGCATTATATCATTTTGAAAACTTATCGTTAATAAATTCCTGTTCGCGACTAAATATAACGAACCGCCAAAACTAATTATTAATTAATTAAGTCTGTTTGGAAACGCTTATTTCCTTTTAAAAAAATAATTACGATAACTTTCTACAATTAAAATTAAGTCGTAAGTCTAGTTAACCTATAAGTCAAAATTAATTTTTCAATTTTCTTAATTCTATTTTATGTGGTAACAGAATGGAAAAAAAATACTTATTGTTAGTTACAACAAAATATCCCTCTCCCAGGATTTTCACCCTCGTTTTTTGCGATAATCATCAAACATAGGAAACACGCCATTCCTTAGGGATAAGTTAATCATTGTGTGATATCGTGTTCTTTCGGTGTGATCGATTCTATTTTGTCAGAATTTAAAAAGTAGATATAGTATTTGCACGAAAACAGAAAGTCGTAATTCAGGTTTTTCACTAATATACGGAGATCGAACTATTTCCTTATTTTATTAGATTTATTAAGGAATGAATTGCGTTGCGTCAAGCTTTTCGATAACGTCGTAATAAAATTCTGTCGTAAATTAACCTACCATCGTTTTGATTTAAAGCTCTGAATAAAATGAAAATCCCTTCTAAAGATTACCTACTATATATTTTTTAGTTTAAATAAAAATACGTTATTAAAGTTGTAAATATGTAAGTCGTTGCAAAAATAACCAAACACATAACGTTCCATTTCAACGTTTTATTAACTAATGTTATTTTAACGTTAAATTTTAACTTATTAATTTAGGTACATTTATAAACGTTAAAATAATATTAAAGAAACATGACTAGAATGGTTATTCAGATACCAGAATCATATTGGTTATTTATAAAGTGATATTTAAACGTTAAAATAACTCCTTAAATTACTTGGATTAAACGGTATATTAACGAAAGCATTTACATACCTACTTACGCATATACCTACTACGTTTATCAGCTACTCGTTAATAACGTTATATTGTTAGTTATTTACTACCTGTTTTTAAACGTTAAAATAACGTTGAGTGCTTATGTGTTGTTCTCCGGAACATTTTAACTGTATATTAACGTATGCATGTAACCAAAATAAAACGTTTGGTTACTAGTTAAAAAAACGTTAATACAACCATTGTGTGTTGCCAAAATGCGACAAATACTTCTGGACGCATTTATAAAAAAAACATTATTGCCTACCAAATGTTATCTTACAAGCAAAGTGTGCGAATGTAAATCAAAATCAAATTGACACCATACGATAGAGATTACAGTCTTTTGGACTCTCACATGAGTCTAACTAATTTTTCCGAGTCGTTCAAACAAATTTAGAAATTTCCATTCTCAACATAAAGCGACAAAAAAGATCTAAGCGCTAGGTATAGGTGTAGATATAAGTACCTATAGATCCCTAATTGTGTGCTTCCAGAAGCATCATTTGATGTCGAATGCCCAAGGCAGGATGTTCAAGTTGGTCAAAAGTGTATAAAATGTCAACTATTAAAAAGAAATGTCGAAAGCGTATTAGTAACAAAGGCGAATTGGTTGATGTAGAAGCTCACAATTGGAAAAGCTCAAAAGAAAAATTGATTCAAGCAAGACAAATAAAAAATCCTCGGTCTTGCAAAGTGCTTTCATTTTCTATTTTCTGTTCTCATATCTCACGAATTTTTATTTTGGGAAAGCCAAAAGAGGAGAAACATCTGGAGAAAAAGCATCCTAGATACCATAATAATAAAAGTACAAATATGTAGATAAGAAGCAAGAAGTAAAAAAAAATCGGGGAATTTTTCTAAAGAGTAATTTTTCTAAAAAATATGTGATTACCTAATAATGAATTATCAGTTTGTAAAACTATGTTTCTTAATATAGGCCCTACTCGTGGGATAAAAATCATCGGTTAAAAAAGAAGAGATTGCGCACAATTTCGAAAAAAATTCAATTTGCTATTTTTATCAGTTTCAATTTTATGAATTTGATGAAAAGTAACAAATTGGATTATCCCGGATGGGAATAATCTATTCGTTGACATAACTAGAATATCAATAACAACATTCTGAATAGAGTCAAAACCCCTGTTTGAAATCGGCTTCTGTTTATTATGTTAGGCGTGCTTTGTTTTCGTTGGGATTTGAATTAAGAAAATATTCACATTTACGCACTTCAAGGATTATTGCGCTTTTATTACCTACTAATCTTAAGACGGATCCGAAAATTTTATTTTTCATATTTTACGTAGGTGTTCGACAGATGTAATTTAACCAAAAGTAATTTATTTTCTAGATGCAGGGTGTCTCTGAAAGGTCTGTTCAACGTTCGACCACAGATTATTGAACTGAAAATTGTGCCGATTTACCACAACTTATCTATATTCCAAATTGCGACCTTTTCGAGATATAGTCCTTTGAAGGGAGTTACTACATACTTTTTTTAAAATAACTTATTAATGACTAAACTTAAAACTTTAAATTTGGTACACATATTGCCGTAGTTAAGGCTAACAAACACACGGCGCCGGCGCATTGTTCAATTTAACACACAGGATGTTTATTTTTAGGGGGTCATGAACTCACAATCAGTTTTTTATCAACAACTTTTATACATTCGTCACTGACTCTTTTAGTAGTTTTTTTAGAGAGACAGGTTAATTTAGAAACTTTTATTACTCTTAGAAAAATTTAATATCTTGCACAGTTTCTCGATAAATGGATAATCTTCGTCATGATACAGATACTTGTAATGACATAAAAAAATGGCTGCATAATCTAGATGATCGTGACAAAAGTAGGTGATTTTTAAAGTAAATACTCAAAATGACTACATAAAGAAATCTGCACAAAATGTTTAAAGTTTTTAAGTTAAGTCGTTAATAAGTTATTGTGAAAAACATTTTATTGTGATAATACTTCCTTTCAAAGGGCTGTATCCCGAAAAGATTGCAATTTGGAATATAGGTAAGTTGTGGTAAATCGACATATTTTCAGCTTGTTAGTAATCTGTGGTCGAGCATTGAACAGACCTTTCAGACACCTTATATAAAATGAAAATTATTCTCCGGTGGTGATGAACATCAGCAGTTACGGATAATAAACGAGAACAGCAAAATTAAACAAACGATATCAAAATTCACTCCTAATTGATGCGTTGCGGTTGAACGAACATGATTTTTTGCGACAAATCACTTCGGCTATACAATTAAACGATAATAAGTTTTCAAAATGTAACTTTACGAACGCGATTGATTTTCTTTACAATAAGTTTACAAAAAAATGTATAACGATCCACTTACCTCGCTTTTCTGAGGTAATCGTCGATCATGACGGCACTAATCATGAACACATTTCCGATGCTGCCAATTGCCGCTAGTGACGCCAAAACGAGAAGCCTGGCCACTCGTGACCAATCCTCGCTTAAAGTCACCGGTGAAACGTTTTCTGCTCCACGAGTAGCTTCTGTCATATTATATAGCATGACATTTAACCACCTGTTGAAGAAATAAATGGAAATGAATTAATTGCCAAATTTTCGACTCGTATTACTTTTATACTATAACAACTACCAGTTGAATTATCGAACACGTAAAAAGTGTTGGTAATAAACGTCAATAACGATCGTTTTACTTATTCATGACGGACGTGCGTAAGTGCCATAAGTGCTATTTTCTACGTAGAAATAATCGCACCCTTTACTATAACTTTTATCGATAAGTTTGAAAATGTTTCTTTCCCAAATTACACCAGAACAAAAGAAACTTTTAATCAAAATTGTTTGTGAGAGAGACAAAGTTTTTTAACTGCGAGAAATATAGATCATTTTTATTTACTGATAGTAGTCTACGCGAGTTCCAGAAAAAAAATAGATAGTAAATAAATAGGTTTCTAGTTATAACTTTTTAAATAAACTAAAGATATAAAATTTAAATTGCATGAAATAATTGATAACTGATTTAGGATCGTTGCAACAACATCGTTCCGTGTTGAAAAATAAAATTAGAATTTTAAATTATTTTTGAGATAAACGAAAATTTGGTAACGTAAACAGATAGAATTTGGTTCGTAGATTCCAAAAATAATAAAATGTGCAGGGCGTTCTATTTCGATAATTAAATTTGGTGTCACTTCCGTCGAAACCGGAAGTCAGCCATTTTGACTCTATACATCAATAAATTGGAAATTATGTCTTATGTGTATGCCCCAAAATCCCCAGGAGTTATAAGCGTGGCACGGGTCTCGTCGCCACTTGATATAAATGCGCATTTCCAAACTGAAGCGATAAAAAGTTATTAACTAACGTTGGCACTTGGAATTGTTAATTGTAGCTCACATTGCCAAAGTTCAATTACCGCAGTTTAATTAAAGTTGAAAAGGTAATTAATTTTAAAATTTCGATGCAATAAAAATTCAAACTGCATTTACATTTTCACCGCCGTCTTTTCGAACTTTATTAATTAAACTACTTGTTTATCTTTTACCCTTCGAAAGTATACGTTTCGCGTTTATTAAGTCAACGAGCGCAATATTAAATGGGCACGTTTGATCGAATAATTTGCCGCCTTGTTTATTTAAATGGCTTGAATAATGATCGACAAACCCGATGTAACATTTGGCGCCGATATTAACGGGACGAACATTTACGCGTATATCAAGTTGCAAAATCAAATTTGAAATCAAACCAAAATTTGCAGGTACGGTTCATGATATTTGGCGCATCTGATTAGCGTATTTTCGTTGTTACTGGATTTCCGGTTTAACCTGAAGTGTTCACAACTTTTTAAATTTAAACGGGACACCCTGTATGTTTGTGTAGCTTCGAATAGAGTTCCTTTTTCTGAATCGACAATTTAGGATTTGGTTTTTTTATTTCTAAAAACTAAGGAGATAAGCCTAACATGTGCGCAATGTACGAGCCTTTTACAGTACCTACATATATACTCTTAATTATACAATCTGGATTTGGCAAAGAATAATAAATAGATGGCCATTTAAATATATAAAATATATATATATATATATATAATAAATAAATAAATAGGTGAATGTGAATTAATTCGTAGTCAGTTTGTTGTTGATTCCTCTTTTTTCATTATTAATTTAAAAGAAATAAAATAGGTAAGTATTTTGTTTTCGTTTTGTTTTGTTATTTCGTCGTTCCTTTCCTTTCTTTTTTCACTATTTAATATAGTTAATGATTTCATAACAAATCGCCGTCTCGCATTTACACAATTTATAATTTTTTTTTTTTTGGTTGGAACTCCTCGGCTATCCGCACATTTTTTCACTTTGTTATTAAACTTTGTTTTTAATTAAAAATGAAATAATCTCGTACGAGATTGATTTTAATAATTAACTAATAAAGACATTGGAACGGTACACGTTAAGTGATTTATCTTTTTAATTTTTAGAGATAAAATGGTACCAAAACTGATATTGATGAAAACGTCAAAAAAAGCTCTATTCCAATCTGTACAAATATACAGGGTGTTCTATTTAACTTCTGGCCAAACTGGAAATCCAGTGCTACCGAAAATATGCACAAATCATCACATGTACGTACAAAGTTTCATCGAAATCAACATTTCCGTTTTGAAGATATTTGCTCGACTCCATACTTTAACCCAACCCTGTATATAAGTAATTTGTGTATGATACAGCAATTTAAAGAATGTAATCGAATTCTGTCGAAAAACAATACAAGCAGTTTACTCAATTAAAAACACGCACGCAAAACGAGTGGGAAATTGAGTTGTTCGCTGAAAGCGGCGCTAATAACACCGCACAATGAAAGATCTGATCTAATTCTTAACTGGGAACAATGGGGAGAAATGTCGATAGAACATCCCTCGAAAATAATACCCACACTTCGAAGAGAACATGGAAGGGTGAGAGACAAACAACTTTATAATTGGATCTACAATTACGTAGGAAATTACGCGTATCGATTCTTTCTCGGCAACGTCTCTTCGATTAGAAGCAGCTCGGAAAAGTGAGACCGAAAGAGGTTACACACCCCGATAAATAATTAAATTTTCACAAGAAAAAAATGACCCGAACAACATTTAAGACGTCGATAAACCAATTACGTTTAGCTCGGGACGTCGAATTTCAATTAGGCGATGATCAATCAGGATCGAATAGTGGTCGTTCTCACCCCACGTTTTTCCCGAAGCGCATTGCTAAAATAAAGTTTCAACGGTAGGTAGCAAGTTTTTTTTTTCAGTCCCCTTTCATATATTTTCGAATGTAGGCCCCATATTAAGTTCCCATATCTATCTGGTAACGTTAAACATTTTCTGTAGACACTTGCATGTCGTTATTCTTTAAATGTCTAATATCAGCTGTCAAACAGTGAATGGGTGCTGATGTGAAATTTTGATTTTTAGTGGAAAAACATTGGATGCATTTGATCGGGAAAGTACCGACCAGCGCACTATGGTCGAACAGGTACATATCATCTCAAAATGTAATAACTTTAACAGTAAAACGTATATCGAAGTGAAATTTGAAATGTATGCTACTGAATAAATGTAGTTTTATAATTTATACAGAGTTTATTAAGTATAACATTAGAAATATAACAATAAGCGTAGGGAAAATGCTCTCTTAATAATCACTATTTAAATTTTCTTTCATTTTGAAATTATATTGCACAGACAATTGTTTGGCAGTAGTACTTAACGGTATATCTACTAGTGGTATTATTATGTACCTACCTAAATTGAATTTGAATTTTTTTATACAGGGTTGGGCAAAATGAGCGAAATATCCAATTTCTGACTTTATTACGAGCTGGACTGAAAACTGACCTTAAAAAAAGCTTTTGTATATTTTATTTAATATTTAATGACGTTTAGAGATTTTCGTTATGTCATATTTTTCAAGTTATGATATCATCGGCTATTATTTTAAATGGAACAACACCCTAATTTTTATTATTTATTTGTATTTCCGAGATAATCGTACGACTTTTTGTTCCAATAAATATTGCCTCTGCAATTAGCTCGTTGGAATTATTTCATGTTTTGTAAAAAAAAATTGATAGCTGCAGGGTGTTACAAATAACTACATTTTTAAGACATTTATGCATGTACAAATTTAACATTTGAGGTAAGTATTTTTTATTATAAATCAACAAAATAATACCGGATGAAATAAAATTTCGAGCGAGTTAATACATTTTCCAAAATAACTCTAAAACTATGACATTTAGATATAGGGAAGTAAATACAACCTGGCCCTAACTTTGAACGTACAATGCAATAGAATTGAGAAAAATGTAGGTTGGAATTTAAAATTACTAAGATATTAATATTTTTCGGATAACAAGTTTTGCATTTTTTTTTTGAACATCCAATGATATCATAACTTGAAAAATATGACAGCTAACGAAAATCTCTAAAAGTCATTAAATATTGAATAAAATGTTCAAAAACTTTTCTTAAGGTCAGTTTTCAGTCAAGTTCCTAATAAAGCCAGAAATTGAGTGTTCCGCTCATTTTGCCCAACCCTGTGTATGTTTTGATACGATAAATATAAAAAGAAACCGGTGCAAAATATATGCAAATTATAATCTCATCACGACCACAAATAAAATAATATTTTTCGAAGTTAATTGTTCTTATTGAACTTTTATTGCGCAGCGCTCTGTTAAAAGCCTAATATTTGAAAAAGGTGCAAGTTGGTGCAAGTTTTATTGCTGATTCTTAAAGTAGACACTTCGACGAATATAAAAATCGCAATTTCTAAACATCGGCAAAAAGCGCTAGTTACAAAATGTCTAATGCAAGTTTATAATTGTAGTCAATTAAATCGTTGTCTTCTCAATTTCATTTTTAACAGTTATTAAATATAAATAACCCAAATTAGGCCTTTACATAACAAATAGATATTCTTTAAGCTAATAAAACAAAAATAATATCTAGATTCAACCTATAACACATTATGATAGGAGTTCAAGGTTTCGCGTAAAATGTAGCAATAGATCTGTTGTTTGTAAATGTTCAACCTTAAGGCCTTATAACAAATTAACGGAAAGACCTACAACAAATATAATCACAGAACAAAAAAATATAGGTTTCAATGATTTATAATTAATTTTTCTTTTACTTCTACAACATACTTGACAATATTGAATTTTGAGATGATATTTGCTAGTTCGCCCCATAGTGCAGCGGTTCAATTGAATCGCTGCTGACGTATGACTTTAGTTGTGCCACGCGTTTATCACAATAGCTTAAGGTTCATTACTTTTCGCTGTTTTGGCGATAAGTCTGGCTGAATGCGTTCGATGTTTTCAAATAGTCGCTAAATGTAGAGCATATCATATTATATCTTCGCGGTTATGAAACTTTCTCTTTTGCCTATTCACGATCAGTAGATTGTTTAATAAAGGTACGATCACTAAATATAGTAAAACCTCGTTTATTCGGATTTACTTGTTAGAGCTCGTCTAGTTTAAGATTGGGAGTGTCAATAGTAATAGTATACTATTACGATTAAAATTTCGAACTCTACGTAGAGTTTCTTGCATATCTAGTGGGAACCGTAAAGATTTCAAACCTTTCTTCTCTGACAGAATTAAAACGAAATGACATTTGCATTTAAAGAAAATATTATACTAACCGAAAATTACAATATTGTCATTTGGTCTCCTCGAAAGAAAAAAATTAGAAATCTTTATGAATACCACTAGATACAAGAATCGCTTTAAAAAATTTCGAACTCTACTATTACGATTGACACTCCCAACCTTAAATTGGACCAGCTCTATCTAATTTATTTTATGCACGACCAAGCGTAAAGTGGCACTTTAGCGCCCACGGACAGCTTTTTCGCCCACCAGGCCGTATTGACTGATTTTGCCTAATTATCCATTCTGTAGTTTAAAACTAGATAATATTAGATGTAGGTGTGGCAAATAATTAATTTTCACTTTTATATCTATAGAAATTTATTTTACGACGGTTTTAATTAATAAAATAGGTTATTCAAACCAAAAACTTCGAACTGTGTTACTATAGGTCGTGCATAAAATTGTGTGTGCATTTCGGACGTAACTAGCGTCATAAACGCCCTATTTTACGTCCTTAATACATCAATAACTATTATTCTTATTGTTAGTATGAACCATGAATACTTGTTTACTTATTTACAGTTTCTAACAATAATTTAAATTTTTTCATATTGTAGACAGTCGCAGGTAAACGACACGTTTCGTAAGGTCGAACTTAAAAATTTAAAACGCGAGAATGAAAGATCGAGTTAGTGTCGGTTTGTGACCGTATTCCTTTCAAATCGATCCGATAATAATTTTTCGGCTTCTATTTTTTACGTTGGAAGAATGAAAGGGAGCAAAATGCGGGGGAGTTCTTTTTCGCCTTTACAATTCATAAAATCGGTTTTAATATCGGAGATAGCCGTGGTAAGAATATTAAGCTCCCTTTATTACACCTTTTTAACAATAACAAGATTTAATGTATAAAGCAATGAAGTCATTATAATAAAAAATCATCCATGTAATTTCAAGGTGTCAATAATCGAAAGGAACCCATTTTAAGTGTTTGCCGAAATTTAAAAATACAAAACCATTTTTTTGTTTTGATTTGTTTCTGCAACTGGAAATGATTTTCAAATACATTCGATAGAGATTATTAATTTTGACTTTTATGACGTCATTTTAAAAATAAATAAGGCCGAGTCACATTAGTCAAGTTACTTGACTTCAAGTCGCTTGAATTTGTAACCTAACGATCCCGTTCGATATTGCAAAATTATAAATCAGCAAAATTCCTTTTAGGAAATACTAGAACTGTGTCACACTTACGACATTTAAAGGTAAGTGATGATGACAAATACATTTCGCAAATAAGCAAATTCGTTTTAATAATCAAATTAGGTCGGTGTCGACAATTTTGGAATGATATAAAAAAGGGGGTGTAAGTCGACACCACAATCTTGTTTTCCATTTTGAGTACAAAGAGTGCTAAAGCATAGGGGTAAGTAAACTATTGTAAATAATACATTGTTAAATTATTAATTAATAAATTGTAAAGTTATGACTAATGATAAATTGTAGATGTAACAATATATGTAATATTGTGATATTGCTTAGTAAATTATTTGAACTTAACCCGTTCCAACAATTATTTTTAAAGTACTTCGGTTACATCGGTTACAAATTCAAGTAATTTGACTAACGAAAACTTGTTATTTAATTGACTTGAATTATAAGTCAAGTAACTTGACTAATGTGAATCGACCTTTAGGGACGGTGTTTCAATCGCCAATTACTTAACTCTGATCATCAGTCAATCACTATAGAAATGATTATTGAAACAATTGCTTCTGTGGTGATCTGCTGATGCTTAGAGTTAATTAGCGATTGAAAAACCGACCCTTAAGAGTCTAATTAAAAGTTAACTTTTAACTCGAATGATTAATAAAAGTTCACTTGCTAACGTTTAAAATGATCTACTTTTTATTATTTTCGAGATTTCTATTTTAGGTAAATAGTACACAAAAAATACACTTAGTTTTGTGAAGCATGAAACGTCTGTTATGCTAACAAAGTGAACTTGTAATGAAAAATATTTTATCGAAAATGGAGATCTCGACATCATCATCAATATTTTATCGAAGAAAAAAGCACGCTCATGGAGTAAACGATAATGAAAATCTTAATTGCTTTTGTTTTCGTCACTGCGTTTAACAAATTAATTCATAAAGAGCTACCGGCCATCAAAGTAATTATTAATACAAGTATCTATATTACACAAAACCCTTTAATGGCCCTACGAAATAAAATCGAGCAAAAAAACCGAAGACTGTTTTAATTAAACGTTAATTGGCGGAAAAGCATTCGTTCCGTAAAAATCGCGACTATATTATAATTACCTTTGAACGCGTCGCGTCGGCGCCGCGCCGCTCCCGTGGAAAGAGACCCACGACGTTTTTCATTAAGTTAGATATTTACCATCTTCACTACAAAACCTGCCAGCTTCAAGCACTATACGATTTATAAAAGGAACTTTGAATGTAACGCGATTTTAATAACTTTCGAGCAAATTTTGCCTCAGGTCCTCCGATGCGAGTGAAATATACTACGTATATAATTGTGGATTTCCTCGTTATTTGTATAATATGTAGGTAATTATTGAGGAGAAAAAAACAAATTAAAATATTTAATGTTAAAAATATAAAACACGCAAAACGTTAGGTAATTATCAAAAGCTCCCTTTCGTATTTTAAATGGCAGCTATTGTTGTCTTACGGGTAAGTTTTTTTTATTTACAAAAAAAAGAACAAATTTTATCAGCTACTCGCTTTTCAGAAGCCGAACAAAGCGTGACCTTTAAATGTCAGAGTGTGATACACATTCTCCGGAAATGTGTACTTTTAACAACTACGGGGTAGGTAATTGTAAATTACATTTAATTGGGAGTGAACATTCTGAGCGTGAAAGGTCAATTGCGAAACTTACCCTTTGATACGAAATGGGACGTAGGTAAGCAGACGACGATCAACGCGAGTAGATTTCTAAAATTTCAATTAAATTTCCGAGTTTCTTTTATTATCGAGGCACATAAATTACCAAATATGTAGCGTCGATAAAATTTTTAAAGAATCATTTATTATTCATATTTTTAGTGAATTTGTACCAGAGAATGACGGCATCGATCGCGGGTTTCCCCATTGTAATGCTGAAATGGAGTGCACCAGATACAACGTCCCCTTCAACAGGTTGCCATGGTTGCGGAAAAGCTGTCGGCAAACACATCATCGTTCTACAAACATTCACGTTATTACGACGATATTCAGCTTTGGCGGACTACGCGCCCACGTGGGTACTTTTATTATGCATCGCATCGTCTCAGATAAAATGCCTAGATTGCATTTTTCTGACTTTAGAGGGTTTAAATTATTTTTCACACAGGGAATGGGGAATTAAGACTACAATGGAATTTCTTACTTTTAATATTACTAATATATAAAATTTTAAAAAAGCGATTTATCATATCACATTTATTTCCCACTAACGCAAGTGGTAAGCCAAAATTGATATTTTAAAAAACGCGATGACTTCAGTAGTGTCTAACTGTACATTTGGCAACGTTGCATGTGGAAGCGATTAAGACATATACAAGTTACAGTGGTACAAGTGAGAAAGCAAATGTTTGATTTCGGATATCAAACTGGACGTGTAAAACGACTAAAGTTTCTGGAATACCACAACATAACCTATATTTGTGTTTGATGAATCACGATATTTGGAACGCAAACCAAGACAGCGTCAAACGAATATTAAATATAGGTTATGTTGGCACATCACATTTGTCACGTTTTAAATGTTGCAATACAAAAGTTGCTAGACACGCCTATTTTTTTACTAAACAACCCAGATTTTCCTTCTCGTTTGCAACAGTATTAATCCATATATACCTTATTCATTTTATTATACAACATTGCCAAGCGTAGATTTAGTCACCAATAACGTCACAGCTATTTTTAAACATTAATTACGAGCTTCGTATTTAAACTACAAAAAAAAATCAAAGAGCATTCTTATCGTTGTTATTCAATCTTGTAATTACGAATAATAATAAAAAAAGTCTAATTAGTGATATTCGGTAGGTACCTACCTATCTAGTTCACTAAGATAATTGTATTCAATTTGATTTATTTTTACAGCTTAAATACTAATGTTAAACAAATTAAAGTTGAGCGAGAAGTATTTGATGACGATTGTGGCGAACGCGTGTAAAATTAATTCTGTTTTAAAACTATTTTCTAGAATAAAAAATAATTTTGTGGAGTTATTGGCTTTTCTAAACTTTAACATAATATAAGGATACCTACCTATAAATACTAAAGACAAATATTTATAAAAATATTCTGAAAAACACCGAGATTCAAATTCACCACCTTTTCGATGGGTTTCTTTAAAAGATTTTCACTCTAGAGTAGCACTTATTAAGAAAATAAACGGTCCCCCTATTTTAAAATTACTTTTTCCAACAACCACAATGAAAAATGCATAAATTCACACCTTCAACTGATACCGAAAGTCTGTCATTGCAAACAAATATAGCTAATAAAGTTGGATTAGCCAATCAAAAACCTAACCATCGGAGACAAATTTTGTTGTTAGGTTATTCGTTCAGAGAGCATAGAAGAATACGACTACCCGAAGCTTTAGTGAAAATTCTGCAGACACAACTGCGATCGTAATTTTGACAGTAGGAGGCTTAAAATTAAGGATGCGTTCGTTAACCAGCCAAATCGGTCCATCTGTTTCAAAATGGCGGCCAATCAAAAATTTTAAACGGAGTTATGTCCGTTATTAATGGTCATATCGGTAATATGAAATAAGTTTTGGAATCGCCATAAAATTCTCTACCGCATACCGTTCTTTGTAATTTCCGATAAAATCGTTTTCGAGATAATTGAGAAAAAATTGGTATACATTTTTAATTCTTATAAAAATATTCTCGAGAATATTTCTTTAGTAAATGTAATTTTTAAAAAGATGTATTTATTTTGAGAAAAATAAAAAAATGGATTTTTGAGGCATATAACACGGAAATTCGATATCGAGACTTGCGCGCGGTCGGATCTTTAACGATGAAGATATCTTGTATATTGTTGTCATCAAAAAAGTGCAGTATACAACTCTTTAGTACTTGTTACGTATGCGCAACATATAGGTATTATTTATTTCGGTACACCGACAAAATAGCCCCAACAAAATAGCCTCCTGACAAAAAAGCCCTCTTCTAACATAACCACGACAATATAGTTTCTTAAATATGTAAAATACAGAATGTCTAGGGAAGTACATATTTTCATAGAACTTTTGTGTTTAACATTTTTCTCTAGCTATCTTACTTTAGGAAATAATCGCCCGTTTCCGTACTTATCAACTACCCTGTCTGTATAATTTTGAGAATTATGGTGTATTCCGATTACCGGAAATGTGCTGTACATAGGATTTGGCACACGTCACCAACAATTTTCCCGTTTTATTTAATTAAATAATTTTAATAATTATCGGGGCTATTTTAAAGGGTCGCCATTTGTTTTTTCTAGCGATTATTTTGATAACTAAACACGTATAGGGTGACTTAGGTTAAGTGTACCTTTGGGAAATTCACCCCTTCGTAAACATTGCTATTTCGTTTATGAATTTTTTATATATTGAAAATGTGACATTTAGATAATCACTTTGTAATCGGCCATTTATTAAAATGAAAAAAAGAAACATAAAAATACTGTTAGATTTTAGTTGTGTTGTGTCGTCAGTTTCGTTTAAGTAATAGGTTGCTCAAAATATTAAACATCAGTTCAGAAAAGAAATACTTTTACGTATGATCAAATATAATGCATTTTTAGAATTTGTTTTTGAAAACGTACTTTTCTCGCGTGCCTCATTTTCCGAATAATTTGTTTACCAAGTTAGATCTGGATGTCGATAATGTCAATAAATGGCACTTGGTTTTTAATTCGATTTTTGAATAAGTACCTATTACATCCTTTATTTCCAATTTTCGCTTTATAATAACTTTTTATATCCGTATAATTACGAACAAAAAATCAATATATTGTTTCATTAATAACACTGCTAAACAAATTGAAAGTTTTTTTCTGGTTCCTAGTTATAAATAGATTATCTTGGTTCATATTGTTTACTGAATCCAAATCTGCTATTGGTTTTTCTCTAGCACGTATAGTTTCAGAAAAAAACTTGATTTTGTTTCGAAATAAAATTAGATTCATTTAATGTTACAAAATGTACATAAAACTCTTTAAAATGTTCTATTTGATAGTTTTCTTTTGTGTAATGATCTATCCTGGTCTTCTCGAATCAGGAATCAACAGTAATCACCCAGCATGTTCACATCCCATCTCTCCTGATACCGTTTTTCCAACGTTGAAACGTCTCGATGGAAACGCTCTCCATGCTTATCACGTATGTCTCCCAAATCTGTCTGGGAAAAAATTCAAATGGGAATGTAATAATGCATCTTCAGCGATATATTACATCCAATTTTATGGTAAGTTGTCAACATTTCGTGGACGAGGGTTTTGAAATTGTCCGTTTTGTTGTTGCCTAGAAAGCCGTTCACGACTGATTTGAAACAATTCCATGCCACCTTTTCTTTTCAACATAGATCCGCATGGAAACTGTTGTCATTCATTAATTGTCGAATTTGGAGACCCACAAATGTGTCCTTTATCTTAGCTTCGCTGATTTTTGGAAATTTTTCTTTTATGTATTAAAAATTACTTTCACCACGGTCCATACTTTTTATAAAATTCTTTGTCAGCCCTAACTTTATATGCAAAGGGGGCAAATAGATATTGTTTCTTTCAAGGCTTTCATGTAAAACATTTTTTTATTAAATATTCCCAAAACTTTTTATGGCTAATCCGTAATGACCTCATGTCATTATAATTACACTCTCCAGTGGAACTTCAAATTCGTATATTTCAAAATCTACACGTGGTAGAAAAAATTTAAAAGCCGAGTCGAATTCAGGGTGAACAGTTACATAAGGATTGCCTAGTTTTGTTTAAGAACCAAAAATTCTGTTTAGCAGTATAATTTGTCTTCTGTATAATTTAATAAACACTCTTGTTTATTAACCTTTGTAGTATATTTTGAGAATGATGTTTAGTCGATGTTCAATATTACAGGTAGGTAATAGAATATGTTCATCATAATTTAAATTTTGTTCCGCTAGTTAGCAGTTTCCCCGCTATTATATTTTGTTTTATTGTTGACGTTCCATTTTTTATTTTTATCGAATGTTTGGTTGTGTTTTCATCTTGCCGTTTAAAATTTTCATAATGCCCATTAATATTACGGAGAAATGTCATATTCGTCCTCAATTTAATTAATCTTCGCGGAAGTGCGGAAAATAATTAATTAAAACAACGTCATGGTCGTATAAACAAAAGTAAAAGCGAGAAACGTTCCGGAAGCTCGATCGGCTTACTGATTTTGTACGGTAGAGGTAATTGAAACGATCTCGTTGGAAAATCATTAACAGTCCGTTAAAGATATTACCTATTATGATTGTACGCGATTTGATTAGAATATAATGTTCAATGCTGTACGAGTATTAAATATAAAGGGTTATTCACCCTAAAGTCAAACATGTCGAATTTACAAAGACGCCCTTTGGTGCGATTTAATTTTGACGACAGCCTAGATCTCGTTGCTCACTAAATATGCAATTGTCTGTAGAGTTTCCTTTATGTAAGTCTACCGTCAACATATTTACTAGTTAAACTGCTTATTTATGAGAAAGGGTAATTTCCCAGCACGATACTAATACTACATTATCCTATTTATTTATATAATTTAAATTGTCGGGTTCCATTAATGTATGGTAATATACGAGGAACTAATAGATAATTAAAAAGGGGTTTTCTCAGTAATAGCAGCCTGATGGCTATTCATATTCAATTATAACTTCACTTTTAAGTTTTAAATTCTATGTCGATATTTATCTATAAATATTTAAATGGTTAATGATTAGTTGTGGTTAATTAACCCCGATGATGGTGTTCGTTATTTAAAAAAATAACAATATATTCCTGTTCCGTTACCGACTCGTACATTGATCAATAGCATCTGACGCTACCTTTTGTTTATTAATAATGGTTTCACAACGACAAGTACAAGTACATTATTCACTCTTTGTTATTGTTGATTCGAATTCATTTTGTCCCTTATTCAATTCAAAACAAAACCTTTTGTAATTGAATATATTAAACTATCAAATAGCACTAATAATAAGTAAAGCTTCTTGTAGAATTATTTGTATAAAAGTGCATCAACAGGTGCGGAACAAATTAATTTTTTTACGTGACCATTATCAAATTATGGTGATTAAATAGGTGTTTCGTTAAAAGTTTGCCTATACAGACAGGGTATGTCGCGACAAGTTTTGCTTAGAAGAATATAGGAAAGTAATAAGAGTTGCGACTGAAAAATTTAGAAGTAATGACGATTGGTTACGCCCTTTTGATTTATAATAGTTTTAGATTTCCACCTTTTCCGGTTACACCGAAAATGTATATCAACTTCCTTATTTCAAATGGAACACCCTAATTTTTATCATTGATTTGCATTCCCGAGTCAATTATAAGACTTTTTTAGCCCCTTTGGAATTAATTCAGTTTTTGTAAAAAAATTAACAGCCTGCAGGCTATTACAAATAACAACGTTCCTAAGACATCCATGCACGTGCAGATTTAAAATTATTTTGGAAAGTATATTGCATCGAATGCTGTATTACAAACTTAACAAAATAATACCGGATATCCAGGACAAAATGCCAAACTTGTTATCCGAAAAATATCAATATCGTAGTAATTTTAAATGGCAATCTATATATTTTCAATTCTATTGCGTTCTACGTTCAAATTTAGGGGCAGTGCGTATTTACTTTCCTATATCTAAATGCCATCGTTTTGGAGTTATGTATTATTTTAAATCGCACATTTAAAGTTGGCCTATACGTGTTTCAAGCTGTCAAATGTTAACCATGGAAATAATTGTTCCAACATACGTTACCACGGTAAATACTTTGTTTAAAAATGAAAAAGGCGTCGAAAATAAGTGAAGACTTCTATTACATATTTCGATCGATAATCATTTTCTATTAAAGAATTCCATAAAGCCTACAATTTTTTTTATATTCATTTTCTCATAAGATGAATAGCGAGCGCACTTCATAAATTTTTCAGTTACGCACCCACCCAAAACCGTTGTCGAATGGAATTCTGATACAGCCGGCAGCTAAAGTTCCAAAATCGTCCCGATAGATGTTATGAGAATCAATTTAGAAGTTATACGTTTTATGCTGAATCAACTAGGAAAGAATTGCCTCTTTTTCAATTTATATACATAAGGAAACGAAATCTCGTTTGAATGTCTGTATTTCGAAATGATTGCTTAAACATAGTGAACTAGTTGTTAGGCGCGTCTTTTTGGATACTTATTGAATAGTTATTTCCGACTAAAAATGTGTTAAGTAAACACATAATTTCGGAAATTGTGCGCGTTCCGTTCTGGAAATCTGCGGATTTCGTCTCATCTTTGAAAATAAACCTTTTTTTTCAACATAAAGAAAAAATTATTAATTCGTTTTCAACATAAAAAAAGGTGGAAATAACATTTTTTGTTGTAAAGTTTTACCTATAGCTTACATTACACCCACAGTTGTAGCGTAAATGTTGAAAAGGGCCACGGGTTTTTATGCACACATTATTACATAGGTACGTTTTACGCCCACAGTTGTTTTATTTTCGTATTTGACGTTTCGTTTTCGAGAAACGAGTGCGTACCCTTTAACTAAACTTCAGTATTTTGCTTCTATATACTTCACGTAGTATAACAAGATAACAATAGAAATGTGCGATAAGTGTAGAAGTGAGATAATACGGTAAAATAAATATACGTAGGCGCCTAAATTCATTAATTTATGTTAAAAGGCTTTTGACAGAAACGTTCAATTTCAACTGTTATTCCGTCTATATCTAATAGACTAGAACAAAGATATAGCTTATCCAAACCTATATGATGTCACGTCATCAATGTAAGGTTACTAGATGATGACGTTTCACACAGTGCTGTCATCTCGTACTTCGTATTTTAACAGTTCTAATAAATTGTAATCTTTCTTTATACCATCTAATATGTGCGCAAGTAAATCATCTATAGAATATGTCACTTTCCAAACTTTAAACCGAATTACAAATAAACAATCTAGTAACTTTTTGTTGATGACGTGAACATCATATAGGTTTGGATAAGCTATAGAATAGCTGTTTACGAAAAACAATACGAGCACGGGGAAAAAAGTATTTATCCAACAAACAAACTAGCGTCCTTTTAACTTCAAACATCATAGGTTCATCTTTAAACTGCCTAGGATCACCGGCTCTTTGAGATTATTATCTTAAAAGGTTATGGTTTACGTCTAACAATAGATTTCCATTACCTTACTTACTATCAGCAGTTTAGGTTCGTGTTAAAATAAAAGTGTTTAGTCGGCCGTTGTTAAGGTCATCTTATATCTCCAACAAATTCAAAATTTATTACACCCACGTGTAATTAAATTGCGTTCCAGTAAAAAGATAAGAAAAAAAAACACTCTTAAAACGTCTAAAAATAGTCGTTATCGACTCGATTTTATTTCATATTAACGTGAGCACCTGTTATTTACAAATTACTTTCAGAGAGTATTAACGAAAATTCGACTTTTCCTTTTATATAAGTTCGCCCATTTATCATTCTTCCCTCTCTGGCAGTTGTAACGCTATAAAACTCCTTTAACAGTCATGTCCGGGCTGCGAAGGAAGCGAATGGTTATGATTTATTAAAGTTGAAAAGCGAAAATACAACGAAACGGGAGTATCTTAAACGTTTTTCATTTAGTCAAGAATATTTTAAATACTCAAATAGATGCGAATTTGTAAATGTTATCGTATTTTTTTAAACGCGTTTATTTCGTTAATTATGTGACGATTAAGACGACTTGTGTTTACAGGTGCTTATCTCTGTTTCAATATTTTAAACGACAGTCAGTAATATACGGTTTAAATTGGAATTGCACGTCAATACAATAAATTGCGATTATCATCGAACGCGTAAAAACCCTAGTTTCGCTTACAATTAGTAGGTAACGCTGCTTAAAATGCTAATGCGACCGATTATTGTCGATTTTAAAAAAACTATTGTAAGGTGGGCGGCATCACTAAGTTGTGACACAGTTACTAGAATTTGATTGGCGTAATAAATAAATGAAAATGACCAGTAAACGAGTCACACGAGTCACAAGATACGAGAGATGAATCAGGAAATCGAACCCTCGAAAACATTCTGATGTTATTATATGCCATTATTGGTGTCGGATAAGTTTGGAAGTCACATTGACTTTTTAAGCATAATCTAAAGTCAATCATATAAATGTATGCCGATGTAGCAATAGTTTTAATCATTCTATTGTGAGCGACATAAAATTGGACACAAATGGAAAACTTTTTTTATTTGAAATTTCTCAGAAAATCTTACTCTTCGTAAAAATTTCTACATAATTTCAAATTTAAAATACACACGTCGAAATTCGAATATATCCTTTCGTATACGAGGGACGTTCAAAAATACGAAATCGGCTCAAAAGTAAAGTATTACCCTTATTTTTGAAAATACACAAACACGTAATTTTTGTATGTCGGTTTGTCGAATGCAACGCAAAGTACTTACGATCCGAGCACGGTTTCCACGTACTTACGGAAATACAAATCGATTTTTCTGGCGGATAAAATTGAAATGTTGTTAGTACCAGATTTTACCAAATTATGTCTTTCCCTTAGATGTATAAGATAATCAGAACAACTCATTTTTGACAAAAATGGCGCTTATGCGATGTTCTGCCGAAACGCCATCGACGTTATTGTATTATTTAAAAATTTAAACTACAGACATCGTCATCTTGTCATACGTTTTACTAGAAGACGGTTAGTTTATACGAGAAAAGTAGAACGATCCTTTTTGTAGAAAATTTTACGAGCTACAATTTTGATAATAACATTTTTCCCTAAAAATTGACAGTTTCCAAAATTTGATTTTACTTCCTTTTACTTTCTTTAACAATTTTCGCGGACGTGCCATCGAAGGCGACTTTTGAAATTTAGTTCGAAACACAAAAATAACGGTCCACACAAAAATCTAGCTTGTTAATAATTTTTATTCGAAATTCAAACTTCACGTGCGTAAATATAAGTTGAATTTGATTTTGGTTTATTTTTGTAGTTACGTACGAAAATTTCGATTTTTTTTCTAATTTTTATTAACCGCATCAACCATGCCGGCTATTAGCGGTGGTTAAAATCCAACTAGCAAACTTCACAACGTCACAAAACAGTAATTTCAAAATTTCGATTTGCAAACTTTTTCTTTATGGGTTGCAATAGGAAGTGCTGGGCATGAATGAAAGTATATGTTAATAAACGTGCTATTATGTATAAAAGTTGAACGATTACAGTTGCGTGAATAAGCTTCTGACCTGGGGCAATTTACAATGTTTGCCCTAGAAACTATCGATAACATTGTTTATAAATGTATGTAGTTTGATTTAATTACAGATCCGTTCGAAACCTTTTCGTAATTACAACTTTGCATTTATGGATTATATATTATCTTAGATGTTATTTCCTGTAAATGTAATTTACCCGATATGTGAGGCGTATACCCGGCAAATCCGAGAATATGTTAATCTAGATAGTCCACTTTCATCAGGGTTGCGACGATGAACTATCGTCTCGGAATATCAAAAATACGAATAGTTGCAGAATTAAACCTTGTAAAAATAATTACATGGTTGTCGTCGTTGAAGTATACATTTTTAAATCATAATTATGGTAAACATACTACGTTAATGCAACAACGAAAACGTTAACTACTTATAACACGCAATCATAAGTTAACTGGTAATATATATCGATGATAGATCTAAAAGTCGACGTTGCGTTCTCGCAAAATATTTTAAATCCATTTAAACCAGATTCACTCTCAATTATTATAATTACGTTCTTTCAAATTGATTTTCAAATATATGTTCAGTCAAGTTCATATGTTTTGTCTCGTCGCCTGTGTTAGTTTTTATCGTAAAAGGTTAAAAAAGATTACGATCCGTTTTTATTTATTATCTAAGGTGTCTCTTTTACAATTCAAAAACAACTTAATCCTCTCTCGTCACTCGTTGGCTCACGATCGCATATCGCGGGACAAAACATATGAACTTGACTGTACCTACATTGAAAATAAAATTTGGCTTTTACTTCAAGCTGCTGTATATCAGCGACGAATATTTATTGAATTAAACGAAAACACACTTGAACTAAATTGAATATGTAGTTTAATTAAGTTCAAACGTTTTCAAAGTTTTTTTACCTACAACTGATTCGGGAAGAAAGAGAAATAAAGGCGTGCGTTAATGAGCGTTTGGGTCGTTAATTTTTCAATGAGAAAGACGGGGAAGAGGGAAAATTTTATCAAACATTCTTGAATATATATAATAATATGAATCGTTTTATAATTCTTAGACATGTCTTGTTTTGGTCGATTAATTTTTTTTTAGGTGAACATATCTGCTTTCGATCGAATTTGCAATATTTAGACTTAAATTACTATCGGAAGAGTCTGGTTTTCATCAGTACTTCAAAGTACTGAAATTGATAACTCCATAAATTCGTCAAAAAACAATTTTGTCACAAAAGTGGATATGTCTGAGTTGCATGAATGTTCCCCATTTACTCTCGAATCGATTTAAATGTGGGTATTTCTACAAAGTTTTATCGAAGCAATATTTAACCTTTTCAAGAATTATGACAGAACTAGGTTTTCATATTAAGGAGTTGGAAATTTTTTTTAACCCGGTCACCGACCGGCAATTACACGATGTATCTATCAAATAAAATTCAACGAAACACTAAATTATATATTATATATATAAATATGAAATAGAGGCGTTACAGTAACAAGATTACGTGGTAGATTAAAAGGAACGCGTGCCACTCTATATATCTATGTTATTAAACAACGTTGTCTACTATAAGTAAGTCATTAATTATGTATCTATTTAAAACAAAATTCTCGTGAAAAAAGAAGCAGTTTATCTTAAAATTGGAATTGTTTTGTTGGAAAGTAACTAAAATAATATGTTCAAAATTTAGTTAGAAAATTGAACATTTGTGGAAATTATAAACGTTCCAAATCGTACTTATTAGTTAGTACGTATTTTAAAATTTCTTACATAATCTGTCTAGAATTTTCCAGAATGTAGGTACTTATTTAAATGAAAATGAATTTTCTAGTTAAAAATGTATTATTATTTTAACTTATACCACCGCTCAATTTGTAACAAAATGTCTCTACTTAATTTTTGCAGTACCTACATGTGTATCCGTATAAAGTTCGCTATAACAAGTTTTCAAAATTTTAACAAATAAAAATACCCGTGACTTACTTGATTCGCATAAAACGAAACTTCACACAAAATTCTAAGAATTTCCCACAAAATCTAGAAGCACTTTAATTAACACGGCACATTTCTTTAAAATAGAAATACAACTATTTGTTTAGTTAAGCAATTTTAAAATATCCACCAATATTACACATATAAAAATAAAAAGCAAAAATTAAAAATGAACGAAACCGAATCGACTATATACGAGTGACCGCACGTAGGCAGTTTACATCGAAGAAAATTGAAACGTTACTGAAGAAAGAAAATAAAATTCCTCGAGTAGGGGTCTCAAGTAGTAGTAATAAAAATAATTTTCGTAAAACTAAATGAATCACTCCGTTATTTTATAACGAGCATATTCGAATGCAGGTATAGGTACGATACTAGTTCTACGATAACATAAGTGTCCTTCAGACAATTTCTATTTCACACATTAAACATAATTATTATGTTGTATAAAATTTTAAATATAAATTTCCATTCCCGATTTAAACGTAAATTTATCCAGAGTTACCTTTAAGTTTTGAAAATCTTAGAAATACCACGATGAAGTTAATGAAAAAATTTTAAAGCAAAAAATTGTTAAAAAAATAATATGTAAATACATGAATTTCAATAATAAAGACATTAAAGAGCAGATGCGTTAAAATTTGGGAGTTTCAACATAAATAAACAAAATATTTTTTCTTAATACATTTACGTGGGTTACTGCGAATGTTTCGGGAAAGTATGAGGAAAAAACGCAGAAAAATTTAAATAAATGGCTTTATGGTTTTTTAAATATTCTTCTTTAATAACGTTTATATATGTTCCGTATCAAGCTAGAAATTGTACATTTCGCACACTGCACAGATTTTTGTACCAAACGCGAAATGCACAAGAATGCACACGTTCTGTACGAAGTACAAATTATTGTACTTGGTGCAGCGAATCTTGTACTGTTCGTACTCTGTACAGTTTTACTGTATCCTTAAATTCGGAATTCGAACTCGGAATTTAAGAGAAATTAAAATTTAAAAAAATGTGGCAGTAACTACGCTTCCGTAGTTTGTTAAGTAGATATGCTTGTTATAATATTTGTTTTTGATTTTGAATTAGCGAGTTTAAGTTTACTTAATAGATATTTTTATAAATAGCTTTATTTACAACTTTTGTCTTAATCGAAAAATCCGACGGCGCGCAAGCTTCTGCATCGAATTTTCATGTCACATGTCAAAAAACTCCTTTTTTTTAATTTTTCTTGAAAAAAATACATTTTTGAAAAATAATATTTACAAGAAGAATTTATAAGAATTAAAAAGAAAATTATAACTTTTTTTTCAATTGTCTCGAAAACGGTGCAGTCTATCGAAAATTATAAAGAGACGTGATCGGCAGAGAATTTTATGCCCATTCCAAAACATATTTCGTGTTACCGATCCGATGATTAATAATGGAGATTAGAATTTTTTTAATTTTTGAACGACCGCCATTTTGAAACGGGTCGGTTGATTTGGCTAAGTAACAAACTCGTCCTTTGTTTTCGTAAGGACAATACACTGTCCAAATTTCAGCCTCCTACGATCAAAATTGCGACCGGAAACGTGTCCACAAGAAATTATATATATATTATATTTATATATATATATATATATATATATATATATATATATATATATATATACAACCGACCAAAAATGAATAACCTATATTTTCGTGATCTAGATTTTCGTCGAGATCGGAAAAAATCCAAAAGAACACGTCTGGGTGCCGTCATCAGACAGATTGTAATAGCTTTATTTTCTACAAAAATTCGCTAAAATTAGTTTATTTTGTTTTACCTACTAATAATAAGTTTTTAAATATTACAAAAATAGATTTTAGTGACTAGACAAAAAATAATCGCAATAAATGGAATCGTAAAGTGTAGGTAAGTAAAAAAGGTAGGTAAGGTAGGTAAGTAAACGTCTTTTAAAGACGTTTTTTAAAAAAAGTTAAGACAATTGACGTTTAAGGACAATTCAGTGTCGAAACTTTACGAAAAGATGAAAATGGAAGTGGTCGAAGCAAAAGTTTTACAAAAGGAAACATCTGTAGACTATAGACGATTAAAACGATTCATGTTTTGTCGGCTAAACAAAAGTAATTATGCCTTTCGTAATCGTAAAAAGAAAATAAGTACAAAAAATACCTATATCACGTCAAATAGTTTAACTTTTTTTAACTTATCGTCAAACTTACTTAAAAAAGTTAATCCAAAAAAAAGGTGTTGTAAAACCAACGGTAAACAGTCTAGTAAAGATTATCAGGATCATCTAACCAAATTGTTTTAAAACAAAAAGAGCAGCAAAAGTTAATTATAACTTAATTGATATTCTCGCCATATTTGGTGCTTCCTCAATACTTCAATCAGGTAATGGACGAGAGTTCGTTTGTTGTGTTTAGAAGTAAGTAAATACTTCCATTTTGTTAGAATTTGTTTTTCTTTTGATTACTACAAAATATTTTCCTAGAAATTATAAGGCGTGTTTCACACTTATTAAAAGTTCGATTGATTTCCATCAAAGAACAGTGAAAATATGATACACATTATTGTTTTTGAACAAAAACGAGGAAGAAAGATTTGTTTCATGTTCGTTTTTACACAAAAACTAAATTATATTTACTAAACGTGACATAATTCATGTTTGAAAGACGTGAAACGGATTTACATCCCTAAAATGGATCAAAAATAAATGTCAAATTACAATGTCTGAAATAAGAATGACGATATGTTTGACACAGTTATGAATTACGTTTTACAATTCTTTAAGTATAGCCTGACAATATTTACTTCGACTTTGTACAAAAACTGTCGTACCAAGTTGAATGTGCGTTTGAAATTTACCACTTAGGACAATAAAACTGTGCAAAGTGCGAACAGTAGAAAATTCGTTATACCAAGTGCAATAATTTGAACTTCGTACAGAAGAGTTGTATACTTTGCGCTTTGTACAAAAATCGCTGTGCAGTGTGCGAAATGTACAATTGGTACGTAATATATACACATTCGCATATATGCATACGTTGAAAATCATTTTCGATGAAAATGTTCTCGATTTAAATCAATTTTTTTACGTTGCCAACTTTGAGACGCTACGAAAGCGAAACCAATAAACATTTCTTTGCTTTGTCAACATCTTCCGAACTAAAAATGTTATATTTTAAGAAAATGGTGTTGCCAGTTGACTGGAAACAACGAAATTTTTCGCAACAACATACGCATGAAAATAAATTATGTTATTATATTTACTTATTTTCACATTTTTAAAACCAGTGGTTTTGTATAAATCAAAAATATTCATACGATTTCATATACATTCTACTTACAATTGGCTGCACTTATAAAAATTATTATATTAATAATAGGAAATACCGTTTTAAGCAATGCTTATACCTAAACAAAAAAAAGAAAGTGTGGGCAATTATATCTTACGCGATTATTTTCTTCCTAAAACATATCAGACTTTTAAACGGTCGCATGTTCATTTTCACTTAAAACATACTTCAAGTGTGTAAATAAGTTTCCGCAATATGCAGTAGTAATTTCCTTCGTTAAGTAGGATTTAAAAAAATTAAATACAGAAAAGGTCAAGGGGACGACAAATTATAAATGTCGAAAAGTTAAAAGTATTAAGCGAAATCCAGTAAAAAATGGTGGTATGTATGTATATACAAGTCTCTATATAACAAAAAGAAAACCGCTACCAGCAATTGTATGAAAAACTTAAAATTTACATTAAAATATAACACGCATATAGGTTTATAATTAATTCATTAAAATCATAATGAATTATGTACAAAGCTTTTAATATTAAGTACATGTCAGTCCATGATTCATTACTTCGAAATTATTGATTTCGGTGTTTTACCAAAAAGCTCCGTAGGTAACGATAAAAGTCTATTATTGAATCAAGAAAGCGCCAAAAAAATATTAAGAGATTTGGAACTTAAAAGACAAGTAATTCATCTTCCTCGTAAATAACGAAGTTAATAATCCTATATAAAGGAACGCGAAGAATGAACATTTAAAAAAATCTAAGGCAGTATATTATGTGTGGATAAATTGTAGGAATGTTTAATTATGTTTATATAGGGTACGTAAAGGTCCTGGAATTTTTGATAACGTCTTTTTTATTCATACAAATTTGTCGTTTTAGTAATTTTCATTTCACAATGTTAAGGAGGGTGAGTGTTCTCGCACTCGAAAATGAATACTTATATATCTTTTTTTTTTATCGTTGGTAACGATTTCTAAAAGTTTTTGGTCATTGTATATGATGTATTTTTTAAATTATTTGATATTCTGTAATAAAAATTTATTGATCTTGTACGATAACAAAGATAAGTTTTCACCTATTTTCTCAAAATCTATGAGAAATTTGTAACATATTTTTACATTTATAGAATCTGTATGAAGGGGTCGTAGTGGAGTTTGATAAAAAAAATATGCAAATAGTGACCGAACATTTCTAAAATATGTACTTTTTAGGAAATTTATTCTAAAATTATGTATTTTTTATTCAGTAAAATTATTTAAATAATCACTATCTACTGCTTTTATACCGCAAAATCATAAATTTATTCTATTTTTAATTTAAAAACTATTCGTGTGACTTTAAGCAGTGAAAATTTTCCTATTACAAACCATAAACCAGATAAAAATTTAATCGCATTTTTATGTGATCGATAAAATACAAAACAACTAATAAAACATGCGCGCCACCTACTTTCTTACCTTATCTGAATGCAAACAAAAAACTGAAGGTATTTAAAATACAACGGGATTTCCTAGTCTCCCTGTAATGCACTCGAATGCATTTATATGTAGAATTCTGGCAAAACCACTTTTGATCTTTCGCGTTAATGGTACAGAGCGGTAGTGTTTGTTTTAGTAGTTCGAATTTTAAATTACGGTGTCGTATTGTGCGTGTGTGCGAGGAGTGCTCGTTCGGTTAATAAGGCCTTTTTGTGTGTGAGTGCGCAAGTGTAAATACATGGACCTTTAAGCTCTAACACAAATTCTGTGAAAATCGAGCTCGGTTAGGGTCTTGATTAGGGCCCCCTTCAAACACTCAACGTTCCAATTTCGCGAACGAAATTTTATTTTACGCGCGTTTTCGCGATCACAGTGCTTGGTTAAATACAGTGAAATATGAAGCGTGTAGATACGGAAACGATGACGATAAAAAAGTAGGAAATAGAAAGAAAAATTTAAAAGTTTCTAATTTTGTCTTATAGTCTGTTAGAGAGAAGTGGCAGCAGGGTTAGTCTGCATTTTATGCAAGTACTAGCTATTTAAAAATCATTATTTCAGGATTTGAATTTTTTTAAATCTATTTTGATATTTTTTAATTTAATTTAATTTTTTTTATTGTTCATTGTCAGAACTTGTCAACGACTGTTATAACTTTATTCAGCTAAACATTCGTCCACATTGTAACATTTTTCATTCATTAATTCAAGAGCTTCCCCTTTTGAAGAACTACAAAAAGAGACATTTTAGGAAACAATCTTATATAAAAGATCCCCTTAATTTTCGACAAGGAATCGCCCTTTTAAGTTTTTCGCATTAATTTTGAATCACCCTATATATTATGTAGGTACATACATAAATAAACGTTTAGATATTTTTTAAGCTATTAACAGCAAACTGAATTTGAACTGTAACCCCGCGCGGGTTGGCGTCATAACAGGTTACCTAGATGCAAGCAACTGAACGTTATCGGCGTAGAAATAACACAGAGCGGATCATATAATAAAAAATTATGGTCAGTTTCTAAAACTGGTTAATCTTTCAACTTTAGGAGAAAATGTCATAAATTATAAAATATGTACTTTTATGTTAACTAGTGACCGAATCCGACCGCTGCGCTGTCAGTATTGGTTTATCTGTGAAACGTCATCATCTACTAGCCTTTTATTGATGACGTGTCGCCAGACAGGTTGGATAGGTCATAATATTCTGTATCATTAGATATTATTATTTAAGTGTGATTTCTCGAATATGATTCATTTTATCGAAATTAAGCAAGATACCTTTTCTATCCTAAAATGTCTGGGGAATCCGAAAATATAGTTTAAAGTTTAACAAATTAAACCTCTGAAACATTTTAGAGTTGGAAATGTTAGGATTTGGGCACTCCTGACTCCCTCGAGGTGATATCGAAAAACCTATTACGCCATTCTTAAGTTCTTAATTGATTACGTTTATTTACCAAAAGTTATTAAATTCTAACGAAAAATAAACATGTTATAAACATTTAGAGGAAATTGTGGCATTATTTTGATGTAGTTTATATGTTCCCGGGAGATTTTTTACCATATCCTGGTATTTTGTTGTACTAAGTTGTTTACACAATACGAGTGCCCCAACCGGAACGTTTATGATTTCAAATAATGCAATATAACAAATATTTTTAAAAAAGTTTTACCAACATGGGTTCTGTTCCTGTGGGTTCCAAAGTAAAAACTTAATCTGACTCGACTATAGGTGTGGCACAAAAATAGAACAAATAAAGAATAAAATTAATAGAAAAACGTAGTGTTCTTACAAGCAATTTTTTCTGCTTGGTGGAATAACTTGAATTTTGGATAGGTAAAACTACGTCGAAGTTTCACTTTTTAACCATCAGCAACATTTTAATATGCTTTAAATGATTAAAGAAGTCTTTAATTTTTAATTAACTTACAAAGATATCGTCTATCTTTAAGGAATTTTGTAGGATGTTATAATCGATTAGATTTAATCCGCTTTTATATAAATTTACATTGTAAACGTGATTTTGAGTTAAAATGCTGGATTAACATAACCTCATGGAAAATAGAATTGTTACAACGAGGAGGTGTAGATAAAAGCGTACCATCCTTGAGAACATTTTAGATATTTCTAACAATAAGCCATTTTATGCCTCTATCTAATGCATATAAAGTAATTTACAAAAAATGTACCTACTTATACGTTATTCACGATAGATTCCAATCCATGTTTCAATAAAACCTTGTATTTTTACAGTACATTCAAATACATTGTAGTCTTTCTTTGCCATATCATATGTGTACAGGTAAATAAATCATCGATAGAATTTGCCACGTCCAAAACTTTAAACTGCATATTACAAATATACAATTTAGTAACTTTTTATTGATGGCGTGCGTTGGAACCTATCGTGAATAACGATGCTTACCTATTTTTTAATTTTTAATATCGATAAAATACGATTCAGACCGTTTATTAGGTAACTGTTCTTAATAATAATAAATTAAATACAGTTTCCCGCGAATATAAATAATAAATTACTATTTTATTATTTTCAATACAATTTCATTCATTATTCTTGCCGTTTAAAATAAAAAAGCAATCTACGACGAGAAGATTTTTCACCTGAAAAACCGTTTTCACGAAAAAGCGATTTACGAAATCCGAAGCGCTTTCTTTTATGTTGCGGTGTTAAATCAACTTTTTTGCCTCGAAGAATTATATTAATATTAATTTTTTATGCGGCGTTCAGCTGTCCATTTTGAGTAGGGTAATTTATCTCCCCCGCGGTTAATATTATAGTGGAGTATTATTAAACAGACGTTCCCTTTTAAAAAGTTGATAATCAAGGTACAGTAGGCATTCGGTTCGTTCATAAACGAGTTTTTTTCTTTTAATTTTCATATGATCACGTTTTTGTTTTGTTAGTATTTTGAAATTTTAAATTATAGATACCTATCTATATTGTTTTACTAGAAATGTTCGATAACATGCTTTTTTGGAAATGCTTTACTTATATAGTTTTTATGGTTTAAACATAATTTATTAAGAGTTAATACGAAATAATTTTTTTACTGTAAAAAAAAAATGGATTCTGCGTACTACTAAATACGTAGGTACTTAAAAGTAATTATTAAAAAAATAAAGAACAATATAAAATTAAAAATAAATCATTATCTATCTACTTATGATTAGGTAGTTCAATGTTATGAATTTATTTTTGTTATAAATGTAGGTAAATATAAATTACGGCTTACTTTTAACTAGTTTATTAATATGCTGAAAAATACTAAATTCGTAATAAAACAAAAAACACTTCTGGTCTAATTCGAACCTGGGCACGTTTTCGCCTTTACGAAGGTTTCGGAGCGGTATTTCCAGTAATAAAATAAGCCGTCGCACCATCTCAACAACAATGCTGACCGACCTAACGTCCATAAACAAAAAGACTAGGGCGAAGGGGTGTAAAAATGAGACTTTTTAAAAATTTGTCTTTTTTTGAAGATAAAAACAAGAATACGCAATTGTTGAAGAAACAATGCTATTACATGTTGATAATACTAAAATTTGAAAATGTTACCTTGTTGGAAAAAATAAAAATAAAACGAGTGTGTCATTTTTATCTTAAAATTTGTGCAAAAATAAGACACTAGCGGTAAAAAACAAGACAACTTCATTACTATGCGAATTTCAGGGTTAAAGAGGCAAAAACAAGATAGAGCGTAAAAAAATGTATTACAATACAACACCAAAATCTAACATTTTGGTCATCGAATGATAAAAAAATCTAATATTAAATACAATTTTCTTATTTGATCGTCGAGTACCTTCTTGTACTTGATTAAAAAGGTAATTTAAAGACAATACCATTTGTCAGCACTAGAAATTCATCTGGAATATCTGAATAAGTAAATCCACTTTGGTAACGACGCAGAAATAAAACAGTGTAGCAGTTATCTTCTTCGACAGATTTGACACAAGCAACATAATGTAGGTACTACACTGTTTTTTGTACAAAACTCTACCAAAACAAAATAGCCTTCTTTAATTTTCGAAATGTGTCTCCAATTTTGTTTGGTTCACTTTCATCCTTTAGCTGGATAGATTCGCGATTCTCGTGATTATCACTGCCACTGGGCGCGTGTATGAGTTTTCTTTTGGGTGCTATTAATTTCTTCGGTTTAGATTTTCTTTTCGATCTTTGTGTTGTAGATTTTTACGTTTCAGTTTTATCTATATTTTTATACTTTTTACTGTCTCATTTTTATCGTAAATTTTACAATGAAATATTTACTTTATCATTATAGTTACAGGTTACTATGGCCTATCCAAACCTATATGCTATTCAGACTACAATTATTAGAACTGTCAAAATACGAGGTGACAGCACTGCGTGAAACGTCATCATCTAGTAACCTTTTATTGATGACGTGGATTTCATATAGGTTTGGACGAAGCGTACCATACGGTATAATAATCTGTAATGTATTACTAACAATTTGTGACGTCTCGAAGTGTAACATCGCATCGCATCCGATACCGTTAACAAAAGATTTCGGTAAAAATTTAAAAGTTTTTGATCATACTTTGAACTATTTTTTTTTCTGAACACACTTTACACGTACAACCAAATCAGAATATTTGTTATAAAAGAGCCATGTTTAATACACACTCTCATATTTTTTTGTTAATTTTAATGTAGTACAGTTTAGAAAAACGTACATGTCTCTTTTTTTACCGCATTTTTAGGTCTCATTTTTACTCCACTTTACCCTAGATAACTAACCGAGAACGCGTGTCGTTACTTCTCCATAGTTGCACTATCGGTTGCATACGCTCTCACGTTGCCTGCGTAAGTCCCTGACTGTACCTACTACATCGACATAGACAACATTTTTAGCCAATTCTTTCTAGATAAATGATGTTCGATATTTATTGTAATCGTAACATAACGTTTGTGCCTACAATTGTTTAAAAATAATTTATCTGTAAGTACATAAGCGAATGATTATTTTCAAAAAACGTATTTGTTTTAATTTTCATCGATTAAATTCGAAACGGCACGAAATGTTTGAGCGAAATTTTAAATAAACGCGAAACAGCCATACAATGTAGGTATAACTCAATTTGGAGCACACCGTATACGAAATTTAATAAAGAAAAAACAACATAACAAAGCTTATCTATACCTTCAAGGTGCATCATATTGTAGGTACACAATAAATTACAAACTTTCAAAACATATTAAATAAAAGTTCCGTCATAAATAGTGGCATGTGAAACAGACGTAGAGAAAACTATTCATCATTAACGTGTCGAACGCGTCAGGTTCGTTTTATTTATCTAGAACAAGGTCTTAAGTAATTAACATTGACTGTGATAACGACTTTCCCTACCGCGATTCGACCACTTTTATCCATACCAAAACTGTACCGTAGTTTCTTCTGGAAAAATTAAAACATCTTTACTGTCCAGGTACTAACGGAAAAAATGTTAAATATTAGGAGGACCGGAAAGTAATGTCGTTTCGGCGCACATCAATATTTGTTTACCGTTTATCAGCTCATTGTGTACTTCAAAGTCGCACCAAAGATATTTTAAGATTAACGTGACTTGTTTACTTATAAATAATTAAATTTTCAATTTTTTTTTTGCAATTTTGGGTGAAATGGCCAGCCAAATACTATAAGAGGAACATATCTGGAATTGTACGCTTTTTAAGTTTCACAAGGGTAGTAACGTAACAGTTGCTACCAAAAACATTTACGATGTTTATCCAAGTGCATTAGATGTTTGTAAATGCCAAAGGTGGTCTTCTAAGTCCAGATCCAGTAAAAAATTTGAAAATTTGGATGATATCCAAAATGCCATCTTCAGATATTCTGCTCAAAAACGAATTGATTTTTATCGATCCGAAATTGAAAATTTACACACTAGATGGCAAAAGATTGTTGATAACGAGGGTGATTACATCATCGATTAAAAATAAAAACTTGTTTGAATTTAATGTAAAAAAACGACATTATTTTCCGGTCCCCCTAATACATCGATTTGGAAAATCTGAACAAACTCGCTTTTATTTCTTTTATCGCGAAGTAATCATCTATAAGGTCTATAACAATGAAGGTCATTGTTGTAGGTACCTATACTACTCAATTTTTATTAAAATGTTCATTCTTGGTTTCCCATATGCTCGCGTCCAGTTTTTTTTATGAACTTTTATTTAATTAATTTTGATTCCCCACGGACTTCGGTTTTAATTAAATTGAAACTGGAAGAGGAACGCTTGGCTACGATCCAAGGGTACAAGCAAATCCTATTAATCAAGGGCTGTTGTGATAAATGAACGGGATGGACTAAACTTAACAGGTCTGCCCTTAACCACACGCATTTTCTTTGACTTTATAGTTTTGTTTACTTCCAATAATCGAATAAACACTTATTGGCGACCAGTTGTTCGCATAATATATGAGTACTTACCTACTTGTATTGCTTGAAAAGGCTGTATTTTTTTTAATTTTCGAAAAGCGATTTAGTTAATTATACGAACGTGTCAAAAATTTATAGTCTAACACTGGATAAAAATTTTGAAAGAAAACGACGTTTTTTCAAAAAGAATAATATAATTTTAAATAATGTGATTCAATTCGTTAGAAAGTAAAAGCTACAAACGACATTTTGCGAACGAATGAAATTTTAACGCTAGGAAAATTCGGGGTATACGAAAGTGAAACATAAAAAATGTAGTACCGCGAGTATCTAACCGTAAAAGTCGCCTCCACAACTGCCAAAGTACCATTATACGCGAATGGGCGATTTCTTTTTCTTGCACGTATGCGCCAATTTCCTTTTTTCTTTAATGTTTCCTCGAAATTACATTTTGCGATCGATATAAATTTTGAATGGAATTTGTCGTTTTTGAAAATTCCGTTTTGAGACGAGATTACGATACGCAATTTAAAAATATCCGTTTGCACGAAATACAATTTACATAATTATTTTGTTGTTCGAAAGAAATATAGGGCGCCGGAAAGTTCCCGATTATGTCGGCTGTATAATAAAAATTTCCGATAAAATTCCTAAACGTCTACACATTTTTCTTGGGCTCGCATTTATTAATTCACGAAAGAGCGATTTCTCGGACACGTAAATTACGATTAAAAGACTTACCGCCGGTTTTGTTAAATTTACGCGATTCGCTGCATTTTCTGTAATAATTGTCTCGTAGCCGGTGGGGACGATTTCAATTAATTAACACTGGTCTCTAACACTTATCACTAAAGTTTAACGGATCGTTATCGGAAAGCCGGTGGTTGTCGGAACGCACAGGGACGTCCTGATGGTGAAGAGAGACGCTTCGAGGCGTCTAGGCGACAAGCGTCTGTCTAAACGCAATCGCATGCGCATCGACCATCCCGTTCGAAATGATTAACCCGAGATCCCGATAGGGTCGTGACCATATAGTACAATTTTATTTAATTAAACTATTTTATGGAAAGCGATTGATCGTTACGGTACGTTATCATCAATGGGAACGTGGCGACGTCGAAATCCGAAATTGCGCAATCATTACACAAGATATACTCTCTCGCTGCAAAGTGACATTCAATTAAGGTCAGAAAGGCCTTCGTTAGGCCTACCTTGAGGCAATTCTAAATTACTCTAGCGGCTTGTGTTTATCATTCTTAATTGAACTATTCCACCCTCACTTTCAGAATTTCGATGCTATATGACCATTAAAATGTTGACGGAGCGAGATTACTACAATATTTAAGCGAATTCGTTTTCGACAGGACAGTGAGCAATTAAAAGTAACGTCGCGGACGTGCCGGGATGAAAATTAATTTTTAAACGTATAATAGCGGTGTTGTCGTTTAAATTCTTCAATTTTTCGAATAGATTTTTATTTAATCCGTAGTCATTTCCACGTCAAATCGCCCAATCGTGGTCGCACGACCCTTTCGAATATTTTTACCATTAGTGAACAGTCCAAATTAATCTTTCGTTTGTTTTCTTTCAATCTCTCATTGGCTCGAATCCAGACTTATATTTTCGTTCGTTGCGCGAAATATACTGCACCTAAAAGGGTTTCGATAACGATGCACCGAATGTTTTTCGTAATCGTGATCTTTTAGTACATACATAGAGCTTTCAAAAAGCTTGCAAAAAACCCCGTAAGCCTCGGTATCGAATTTCCATGTCAATGTCAAAAAACTCTTTTAAAATTTGTTTCGAAAGAAATACATTTTTTGAAAAATACCATTTACGAGAGAAATGTACAAGATATAAAAAAAATTATCACTTTTTTTCGTTTATCTCGAAAACGGGTGCATTCTATCGAAAATCACAAAGAAACATGGTCGGTAGAGAATTTTATGCCAATTACAAAACATATTTCACATTATCGATGCGATAATTAATAACGGAGATAAAGCCTTTTAACATTTTGAAACGGGTTGATCGATTTGGCAGGTTAACGAACTCGTCCTTTATTTTCGTAGAGACAATACACTATCCAAATTTACAAATCCAAATTGCAACCGGAATAGTGCCCACAAGAAACTGATTATGACCGACCCAAAACGAACACCCTATATTTTCGTGATCTAAGGGTAGAGATCGGAGAAAATCCGAAAGAACACGTCCGAGTCCCGTCATTAGGCATATTTAAAGTACAGTAACCGCCACAGAAAATATGGGACGTGTCTTGCAAGTAGATTTTAACGAATATTTAGTGGTGCGAAACGAACTTACTCGACAGGGTAATAAATAAATTGCATATTTCAGATATGGTTTTACGACCCTACTGTTTACCTATACAGTAGAACCTCGTTAAGTCGGATTAACTGGGATCAGAGCCGGTCTGGGTTAACCGGAGAATGTGAAAAAGGTAATAAAAAAACATAGTACTTATAGAAAATCATCTTTACGTCAAGCAAACCAAGTACAAAACATATTTAATTTTGTAAACACCGTTTTCATTCAGGTCTTAATATCTACTTGTATTACAGGTTTTTTTTTTTAGTGCGGGTTATTCGGAGTTCCGAGGGGCCCGACTTAACGTGGTTCCACTGTATATTCAATATCTTGTCATCGCTCCATTATTAACTATTGATGATACAAGTTGTTTACAATAGATTTCGTTGGCTATTGTCTCCCAAGAAGTTTCCATTGCATTCCACAGTTCTTCGGGGTTTCTTGGACGGAAATCCCTATGGCAAATTTCTTTCACAATCAATCCCCAACGGGGTTTAAGTCTGGACTATGAGGCGGCCACTACCAACTTCAAGTTGTATTTATAAAATCGCGGTCGCGCGAACGTCTTAATTGACGGAGATGGTTAATTAACGATTGTTTTTAATTTTAATTTTGTGTTTAACATTTAAACTAGATTTTGATAAAGTTTTATAATATTGTAATTGACACTAATCGTAAGGGAAATAATAAAAAAACAGATTTATTTAAGTGTTTTTATTATATAACCATATCCACTCTTTGTTTGTTAAAAATCAACAACAAAATATTTAAGGAACAAAATTCCAGAGGTTAACAACAGAAATAAATTAAATGGCTTACAGCGGTTTGTATAAAAATTAAAAATTGTACTTGAATTACAAATTTGTTTTGTAAAATATCGATACAATATTATACTAATAAACTGTTGTTAAAAGAGCTAATATATACAATACATACTAAAATCGATTAATCTATACTCATAAGTACCCTAAGTACCTATAGATTAAATCACTAGCATACATTTCACGTATTTGATAAAATAATATTATTACAGCGACACATCTATAGACGATCACCTCTTAACTGTTAATGGTAGCACTAACGACCCAAAAATTAGGCGTTAAAGAATTTTCTCCCTGTTTTCTAAAAATAATTGAAACCGAGACATGATCGACTTCGAGAGGTTTTACTGTAATTAATTTTTTAAGTAAACGTATATGTACAATCATCGATTATTACTTGTCTATCTACTTAAAATTAAATATTTCCACGCGATTTTCATCAGCTTCTGAAACATAAAAAAGTCACTGTTAATTCTTCGTTATTTATCTAACGGACCGTATACAATCAAAGTCAGAATCACTAGAAATCTAACATTTTGTTCACCTTAATCACCCCCTTTTTTACCTAATTAAAAGCTTTTACGTAGCAAGCAGTGTATTACAAAAAAAAACAATTATAAACAGCGGTTAACTTTATAATTAATATTTTAAAACAATAAGTACCAATTCTTACGAATTCACAAAGGGAAATGTTAATTGAACGGAAAATTAACGGGGGAGAAACGACGCTTCTCCAAATTAACCGCTGTTCATAAATTCTACTAAAATATTCAAAATGGTTATTTAAATATTCGCGAAACATTCGGAAACAAGAATCGTGTATTTTACGTCACCGTAATATCGTAAGTGTAGGGCATACTTTCTACGTGATTACCGATTAAATTCGATTTTTTCGTATAGTTAGTTCTTCGATATTATTAGAATTTTCTTACATTTTTCAACATCTAGCGAAGTCGTGTTTTGACAATTGATTGAAATACTGTAATTCTACAATTTCAAAATCGACGTAGTAGGTAATTAACGTCGGACATCCTAATAGTCCAATTTTGAGTTATCGTAATGGTTCGATATTTCGAGAAATGGCTACGCAAATAGGAAGCCTCGCACTGGTGCACGATAACGACGAACTGATCCCCCTCTGCTAACTTTGAAAGCATTTAAAGCAATTTTCCGATAACGATATTGGTAGATATTACACGCACAATTCTCTCTTTCGTATATATACACCAAATATATTATTATGAGATACTTACCGGAAAATGTTTAGAAAAACACTTCGTCCTTGAACATATGAGGAAATTTCTTCTTCATATCCTCGCGCCAAGAGAGATCATTCGCAGATGCATACCTAAGAAAAATTTATCTAATGAGTGCGATAAAACGGAAAAACTTACGTCGCGCCGTTGCAGAATAAAACTAGACGAAGTAGGCGTGACGAGAAAAGAAATTCATGCAAAGCAAACACGAATACGAACACAGAATCGTTTAGGAAAATATTGGTGCGATGACGTCTTAGGTGAATGTAAGTAACATGAATTAGGGTTCCTCAAATACACAGTTCGTCCTAAACAATCGAAAAATTCGCTAAACATTTACTATTAATTTTCGCTACGAAAATGTAACAACATAAACAGTGGATAAAACATATTTTGATCGATAAACAAATCGGGAATTCGCATTTAAGTAATTGCGGCAATTAGGTACCTACAATTAAATTAAATTAAAAGCACAAGTCGATTAGTCACATCTATAGATTAGGGTTCGTTGAAACGGTTAACCACAAACAGCATTTGAGAAAGTTAAATAGATAATTTCGAAACAAAATCGATAGCAATAAATGAAGATAAAAGCTCCCAAATAAATTGTTTTAATTTTTTACGTTGTCGTTTTGTGATTTTCCAAAACGAGCTGATGACATCTCCAAACCCTTCGCCTCGCAGACAAGACGACACGTCATATTTTAGAGCGCCTTGGAAGGACAGACACGGTAATGTCAAGACACTGTGTCCTGGAAAGAGTTTTCGAATCGGTAGATTAAAATGGTAGGTGGTGCAACAACTGCTTATGTCGCATTTTTCGAAATTCGGCCATGCGACGTCTCTTTAACCGCACCATACCACCACAACCAAATACAGCAAAACCTCGGTTATCGAATATAATTCCTTCCTATGAAGGATGTTCGAAAACCAATTTGGTCGAAAATTAAAACCATTTTGGTAAAAATAAAAATAAGAGAACAGAAAATTAAAAAAACAAGCACTGGGAAAACCCTGTAAATCGTACGGGGAGGGGTGGGGGGACGGTGAGTGATCTCCCGTCGTAGATCACAGCCTGCGAAGCGTGCGATTGCCTGTTCGGAAACCGGTGCGTTTTTAGTCATAATATTTGTTTAAGGGGTAGTCGCTCGAAAATGAATACTTATATATCGTTTTTTTATCGTTGGTAACGACTTTGAAAAGTTTCTTGACGTTGTAAATAATGTATTTTTTATAATTATTTGATAATTTGTAATAAACATTTATTGATCTCTTACGATAACAAAGATAAGTTTTTAGATATTTTCTCAAAATCTATGAGGAATTTGTAACATATTTTTACATTTGTAGAATCTGTATTGGTTTAGCTGGGTGATAATATCGATAAAAATTGAAACTATTCTCTTTAGTAATCTCACAATTTTAATTTTTATAGACGTTTTATTGTTACTTATGACGTGTGATCATAAAACGTCTATAAAAATTAAAATTGTGAGATTACTAAAAGAAAGTTTCAATTTTTATCGATATTATCACCTCGATAAACTAATGCAGATTCTATAAATGTAAAAATATGTTATAAATTCCCCATAGATTTTAAGAAAATATCTAAAAACTTATCTTTGTTATCGTAAGAGATCAATAAATTTTTATTACAGAATATCAAATAATTATAAAAAATACATCATTTACAACGTCAAGAAACTTTTCAAGGTCGTTACCAACGATAAAAAGCGATATATAAAGTATTCATTTTCGAGCGACTACTATCCCCTTAAAAATAGTCGTTCGATAATCGAGGTTCGACTGCAGTTACAAATGTTTAAAGCTCAAATCACGCGGCGACGATTAGCCAAGGCTGGTCGTAATCGCGGGCGCCGTGTGATTTTGCCCTTATAATTGTGCAACAGCGGTTTTGCTTTAGGTACATGCATTGAAAAACATCTAACAAATATACATTGTTTTTTTGTATCTAGGTTCGAATTCGGTCCTTAAGAAATAATTGTACAAAATCGTATTTATAAACAAGACCATTCGTTATGATAGCAGACATAGGCATCGTCATCGATCCATATGCCTCTTGAATGTCTAAACAAAAAATAAATATTTGATAGTAAACGTATTTACTGTAGGTACACCTACGTTTTAATCGACTAGAGACATAATTAAATAAATGGAAAACTATTTGATGTTTGTTATAAAATGTGGTGTTTGCAAATCTTTTCCTAATTTTTGAATAAATTGAGTTCAAAAATTCTTGTGTTATCCCTTGTTTTCTATTTTAACTATGTTAGTACAGTAAGTCCCCTACATACGAACCTTCAAAGATAGAAACAAAATTTAGCGTAACTTCAAATTATGCGACAGCAAAACCTACGCTCTAAACGTTTCCATAATTACGCCGTTATACCGAACCAACTTACCGCCTTGGAAAATACAAATTTACTGATTATTTATCACGTTTTTACCACTCACTGCCAGTTTTGAAATGAAATGAAATGGCCAGTTTGCCAGAATTGAAATATTATCGATTATTAAATTAATCAAATGAGGATGCGTAAGTTATGGAGAAAAAATGTCGGCAGTCTGTATCTAGAAAATTACAAGTTTTCGAAAACAGTAGGTATCTTAATATTAGTAATACATCAATGCTCGGGACGCGTTCCTAGAACACGAAGCACTAAACGAAACATAGTTAAACGGGGTCTTTTTCTAAAGGAATTTTCTTCAAGGTCGTTCCATATCTTTCAAATGATACGAAAAAAACGCAATCTCTTATTGTTTTATTTGCAATAATTCGCATTAAATTTTATTTGCAATAATGATGCATGTAACAGGGATCGTAGTGGAATTTGATAAAACAATATGCAAATAGTGATCGAAAATTTTAAAAATAAGTACTGTTTAGGAAATTTATTCTAAAATTATGTATTTATTATGCAGTAAAATTATTTGAACAATCACTATCTACTGCCTTTATACCGCAGAATTATAAATTTACTTTATTCTTAATTTAAAAACTATCGGTGTGCCCTTAAGCACTGAAAATTTCCCTATTGCAAATCATAAGCCAAATAAAAGTTCAATCGCATTTTTATGCGACCGATAAAATACAAAGCAACTAATAAAACATGTGCGCCACCTGCTTAAATAATTTATCGTAGTGCGAACAAAAAGGTGAATGTTTTTAAAGTAAAAGTGGGATTTCCCAGTTCCTCCATAGTAACTCGAATACATTTATATATAGCATCTTGGCAAAATCGTTTCAGATCTTTCGTGTCAGTGCTTGTTTTAGGAGTTCGAATTTTAAATTACGGCGTCGTATTGTTCGTGTGTGCGAGGAGTGCTCGTTCGGTATATAAGGCCTTTTTGCGTGTGAGTGCGCGAGTGTTGTGTATTGTGTTGTGTTTGTGTTTTTCTCCGTGTATTTACAAAGTGTAAATACATGCACCTTTAAGCTCTAACACAAATTCTTTGAAAATCGAGCTTGGTTAGGTTCTTGATTAGGGCTCCCCTCAAACATTCAACGGTCCAATTTCGCGAACGAAATTTTATTTTACGCACGTTTTCGCGATCACAGTGTTTGGAGAAATACAGTGAAATATGAAACGTACATAACAGTGCAAGTTCGCAGTCAACGAAAGAATCTATGCTGGAAATTGACGATAGAGGGAAAACAATGACGAGAAAAGGGTTAGAAATAGAAAGAAACTTTAGAAGTTTCTGATTCTGTCTTATAGCCTGTTACAGACAACTGGCAGTCGCCGCGGCAGCAGTGTTAGTCTGCTTTTATGCAAGTAGCTATTTAAAAATAATTATTTCAGGATTTTAATTTTTTTTAATGTTTTTTAATTTTTAAAAATGTCTCTTATTTTAAGAGATTTTAATTTTTCAATGTATACATTTACGGATAAAAAAACGGAATTCAAATTTTTGATTGTCGCAACAATTTAGACTGACGAGACAAAAATTGAATACTAAAATTTTCAAAAATTAATTTTTAACTTTTTTTTTTAAATAATCCAGTCAGTTATTAAAATTGATTGTGGTTAGTTTACTTTTAGTTTATATTATTGATTTATTAGTGTATTATTTTATTCTAAATAAGTATTATACAATAACATATTAATTTTTTTTAAACTATTTGTTTAATACCTTATTAATGTTGAAATAGAAACAAATTTAATTTATTTTGGGCATCGTGTGCATCATACAATTGTGCGTCGAAAAATGTTTAATGCCCAAGTTTCTTGATTAACTTTTTATTTTTACACCTCTTTACTTAAAAAAAAAATCTAATAATTCCCAGTTTCTTTGTGGCATTCTTTTAATACTCTTTGTTCTAAATTCCCCATCTTTTTTAATAAATTTAATATTTTCATGCAATTGTGGTTATTTTGTAGAACAAATTGTCCGTAATATGCATTTTTATGTACTAGGATCAATATGTACTTTTATATAAAATAGCAATAGAGTCCGACCGTTAGTGAATTATATGATTGTTATAAGTATTTACGGAAAAATAATTAATTATTTTTTTTTCGTAAATTTATAATTAAATGCAAATATAAAACGCGAATTATTGCAAATAAAACAATAAACCTAGAAATTAAATTTTTGTTCGCATCATTTGAAAGATATGGAACGACTTAAAGGAAATATTTCAACCTCATTCAGAAATTTTACCATATTTTTCACCATAAAATAAGCCGAAGGTAAATAATAGTTATACACCACATCTAACGTAAACATACTACTTTGATTTTGTTGCGGTGTAACACGTTTCACTTCATAGAATTATTTAAAAAGATATTGATGTTTTTTTTTATGTGTTTTCCTTACATGTGAAAGATAGCGCAACCGATTGCAAAACTGATTTTGCCGTTTATTTCCAAGAACCGATTTGAAACCTATTAGCTAAATATTTTATATTTATATTTAAAAATCGCAGTATTAAAATAACCAACTCCTCTCAGTGATTAAGGGAACGCAAATATTTAATAATATGCCGCCACCACACAAAGTTTGTTACATATTATCCATAACCTTTAGTTTATACCAATGTTTACCATACAGATGACTATTTACGAAATAAAAAAATTAATATTTGAACGTATATTGCGATTTAGTGATCAAATGCCATAGCCGTGTAATTTGGCTAATTATTTTCTCAAAGATCCAATTTGATGTAACTTTAACTTTAGCAAAATATTAGTTTCACAAAGTGCACGGTTTATGCACTTAAAATATTAGAACCTATATGTATAGTATATCCACGGATGGGGTTACAAGAGGTCAAATGTACAAAAAAAAATCATTTTTTCAAAAAAAGTCATTCTCGATAAATGCTTTCCCTTCTTAAAAAAAATTATATTCACCTTGAGAAATTTCATTTTTTTTGTGTATAGGGAGCTCCAAAAAAATACAAAAATATGAAAATTGATCAAGAATAAACTACTTTCATTTTTAGATTTCGAGTCAAATGTGAAATAGAAAGAAAAACGTTGTTTCGAATCTAATTTGCAGTCAAAATCGAAAATTCGAAAAATGAATGTTTTTGTCCATTTGCCCTATTGTAAACTCTATCTGTGGACATACTGTAGATTAAAAAACATTCAAAATCGTATTATTAAATGTATTTAATTTTTAGTTGATATTTTTAATCGCAGCTGTAGCATGAAACATAAATAAACATACGGGTAGGTAATAAATTAAACGTAATGTAAATGATATTGCAAGGCGTAGAGAGAATCAAAGAAGTAGATTCGAAATTACTCGAAACTCGGCGACTTTTCGCGTCAAAGCCGAAGTGATTTTGGCGTCAAATGAAATTAAATCAAACGTTGTTCATTTTAACCATACGGTTGGCTATCTATAAACCTATATAATCAAAGGTGATATAGTAGGAGTATAAGATTTATTTTAAAATTATTTCAATTTAATATTCTATATTTTGGTCATTCGCTGCACATAAGAGTCCCAAAAAATATCACCGATGAGCTTTTAGTACCTCTACAATATCATATAGATAAATATTACAGAATTTGCGATGAGTTTCTAAGAAAACATTTTTTTTTCGGAAAGTAGGTATGAATTTTTGGAAGCTAATATTTTACTAAAGTTAAACTTGTACCGAAATAGATCTTTGACAAAAAAATTAGCCAAATTCGAGCAAAGACGAACGGGCGAATTAGAGGCGAACCTCTATTTGACGATTATTATTTATAACTAATAAAATATTTAACTTTGAGATCAACAATTTTTTAAAGGGCATTTCTAATGAATTTTAATTAAGAATGACTCACCGATAACTGCGCTGCTCCGTGTTCGATCTAGAATTTGAATGGTGCCGACTACTACTTCTATTGCTGCGCGAAGAATTCGACGACCTCTGGGAAGAATATCTCTGATCGTTGGGATGCGGTTGATACTCTGGACGTCTACTATTGCCTGGGTGATTTGATCGGTTGGGCTCTCGACATGAATAAGAGGAATAGGATCGGCGACTCCTATCCGAGTAATACGGATAATACGGCATAGAATTGCGAACGTCCTCGTTTCCACCGTAATTACTTCGACTGGTTGTGGGTTCTTTCCTTACGTTATTAGTTGATCTAGGGATAGGATTAACGACGCCAATTTGTTTAACTGGAGTAGTAACAGATTTTTTATTCAACGCCGATTCGGCGTTTGCTTTGAACAAGCTGTTTGCGGGCAGCGTGCCGGTACTCGAAATTTTCGTTTCCGAAGTCTTCGCGTGTTCAACTCCATTTCCGGATTTATTTCCGTTGTTAAATTTAGTGATGTTGTTAATGTTCCCCTCTTTCACCAACTTATCGAATAAAGCGTTCATCGAGTCCGCCTCTAATTTCGGTTCTAATTTCGCTTTCTTCTTTTTAGGCACGTCGTCGTCCGAATCTTCAAAAATACTACTAGTAGTTTTTTGTTTAACCAACGGATCGATCTGTTGGTCCGACGTCGAAGGAGATACGTCGTTCGAAGGCCTCGGCGTTCTGCCTTTCGATTTAAATTGAGGATCGTCGACGCTTTCCTTTTGTTTGCTTTTAAGTTTGTCGTCCTTCTTACTTTTAGCTTTTTGCAGTTTTAAATATTCGTATTCGTCTTTTTCCAATAATTTTTCGATGGACGAATAATCGACCGGCTTGCGCTTTCTTCGTTTAACGTTGTCGATTATATCGCTTTTCCCTAACGCGGAAAGATCGCTCAGTTTCGTTTCCGAAAAATTGGCCGGTTCTGGTTCTTTAATCTTCGTAGGTAATTCCGAGGTATAATTTACGTTTTGTTTCGATTCTGCCGCTTCCTTCGGTTTACTTTGTTTGGTATCATCTTTAACGTTGTCGACGTGTTCTTCTATTAAACATAAACTTCTTCCTTTGGGAGGCGCAAGTTTTAACGTGTTGGTTTGCTTTGGCGAAGGGGCTTCGTAAGTAGGCGTTGGTTTCGACGTAGGTTTCGGACTATCGACTTCGTTGCCGCTCGCATTTCCATCGGTCATGTTGTTTTCGCTATCCCTATCGTCGATGCTTTTGCGTTCGTTCGGCTTCTTCGGTTTAGGCGCCGACACTCTCGTTCTCGAACTACTTCGCACAAATCCGACATTTAAACTAGCCGACGAAGCACTACTCGTCGGTTTTACTTTGTTGGCTAATGCTTCGACAATTTTGCTAACATTTCCTTGGGCGTGTTTGGTGGAATTAGCATTGCGTTTAACGGCAACGTTGGTCGCCGGTTTCGGACTAATTTCCGTTTTGTTAGCAACGTCGTCCAATTCCGATATTTGTTTAGCATTTTGCTCGTGGTATTGAGGAATGCGCTCCACTATAACTTTTCTGTTCGACATATTACCACCATCGATCGTGATCGAATTATCGCACGAAACCGGCAAGCAATATAAATTGTTGAAATCGGCATCCGACATGTCGGTCACGAATGATATTTCGGGATGTTTTTCGACCTGAGAAAAGTCGCAATTGTACTCGACATTTTGATTTTCGATTATCCGTTGATTTGCCATGTCGTTATGCAACTCGGGCTTTTGCGGTTGTTCTAGAATTTCCGTAGTGATCGGCGTGTCTTGCTGTATAGGTTTGGCCGTCATGTTATTTAAATTGTGAATGCTATTCAAAACGTTCATCAATTCGCTCATATTTTCGACGCTCATCGTTTGCTGTTGAAAATTTTCCTTTTGAAATTCCGAATTATCGCCGTAGTCTAAAACTTCCGGTTTCATATTTATCTGATACAAACTCTCGCAACTAATTGTTTGCGTTAAGGTCGGGCTCGATTCGCGAACGAGATTATTTTCGATTAGGCATTGTTCCAAAAGTTGAAAATCGGTACTATTATCTACCGCAGACTCGTTCAAAGAACTGCTCGGCTCTTGGTTCAAATTGTTTTCGGATAAAGTAGGAATATAGGACAACATATTATCGTCGACAAGTGCGTTCTCCAACTCTTGACTTACTATGTTTTTAGTGTTATCTGGCGAATGATCGCTTTCGTTACTGTCGCACTCGCCACCGAGCAGGGGATCGCTCATACTATGATAATTGTGATCGGAGCCTCTAAAATATATGAAACCAGTTTTATCCGTGTCCTTCGATAAAATAACGGCGAATAAACTATCCGTGGTCTCGCACGATGTGGAAGTTACCGTTCCAGAAGTTCCGAGGTTTTCGATTACTTCTTCCGTTCGCGTTTTATCCCTCACATCCAATAATTCCGCTGGTTGTCTTAATTCGACTTCGGTTCCCTGCACGATCTCGTTGGTCGATTGTGAAGAAACTTCGTTTACTTGTTTCGCCTCTTCTATATAAGGGAACATATCTGCGCAAACTTCGTTTCCCAACAAAGGGTCGTGTTCGACCGTTTCGACGACAACCTGCGAACTTGGAACAATTTGCTGCCATCGCTGATCTTTATTCGGATACGCATAGATGTTCTCGTAATTTAAGGGAACAGAGAACTCGTCGAATAATTCTCCCATGTCAGTTTTTCGATCGGGACATTTCTGCGTATGCGGCACACTTAGAAGGTCCATATCGGCACCGTTGTCTGCTCCTTCTGTATTTATTTTTTGTATGGCGTCACCTTTTTTTAACGTTTCTTCGGAAGTTAGAGGACGTTTTTCTGTATTATCGCTTATAATTAAATTGTGTTGATCTTTAAGAATCAAAACAGTTTCCGATTTCTGCTTTTGGATCTTCGCCGACTTTAAATTTTCGATAACACAATGGATCCGTTTCAATTCTTTCCTTTTCGAGCCTGGAATTTTTAAGTGTACAGTCTTCTTTGGGACGTCTACTATAACTTTCTCTTCCTTCGAATCCGAAATGGTTCGATTTACGAACGGTTTAATATTTTTCGTTCGGCGATCCACTATTAAAAATTTTCGCCTTCCGCCCAAAATGTCGTTTTGAAATTCTAAATTTATATTATAAAATTTATTATCCTTAATTTGAGAAACTTTTTCGGTTTCTAAAATTTTACTTTTGTCGCTGGCGGAGTTCAAAAGTTTCTTTTTTTCTTCATTCTTTAACAAAATCGCTTTTATTTCGGATACGATCTGTTGGATGTTACCTGTTTGCTCGCTTTCGTTTGGTGTGTTAACTTTGGTTGTATAGCGACGTTCTTTATCGTGATCGATTTTCAATTCCGATTTTTCAATTGCAATTTCTAATTGTTTTTCCTCGTTATTTGCTATTTCTCGCGATTCAGGATCGCAGACAGTTTGTTTATCTAGTTGAGCTTTCTCGCATACATTGACAGATGGTTCAGATTCATGTTTCGGTTCCGAAGAAGATGTAACCTTTTCGATCAGCGGGTTTACAGAATTTTCACTTGCTCGTATGATGCTCGCGTGTGTTTTTTCGTTATCGGTTTCTATTATCGATAGTGACGAATTACTTTCTACGTTCGACAATTGGGTTGTATTTTCATCTACGTGTTCCTCATTTGAAGGTCGAATTGAAGACGCGTCGATCACTTGAACAACATGTATCGTTTCCTTCTTGCTTATATTAGAAGTTTCGGTTATTTCTTCTTTGTTTTTCAATTTATCTTTTTCGTTTACAGTTTTAGTTGTAATACTTATTTGCGTGTTATCCTGTTGGGGCGTTAATTTTGTGTTTAGTTCGTCATCATTATTTTTTTTTAATTTCTTCCGATCAACGACTTCCCTCGATTCCGTATTTAATGTTTTAAATTCTTCCTGGGTTATATCTTTCGTTAAATCACCCTTTTCTTCCGAAATCGACTGTTTAACTGACGGTATTAATGTCTCTTCTTTCATTCGATTATTTTCCATGGAATCTAAAAGTATTCGTTTTCTACTATATAATTTTACGGTCTTTTTTTCGAAAAGATCAGTTTTGCTCTTGGGTTTTACGTTTTTTTCCTTCTCGGTTTCTTTACCATGTTCGTTTGAATTTATATTTTTTTGTTCCTGCGCAACTGTCGCTTCGTTAACGTTTACAGATAAAGGTTCGTTTACATTTTCAATTTTCGAATCTACAATTGTCGAGTCAACTTCATCTGTTGGGGGGTTTTCGTCTTTATTTAAAATTACTATTTGCTCGATTAATATTTGTTTGTTGTCGTTATTGTCCAATTTTTCATTATCAACCGTTGTCGATTTATCAATGACAGTGGTAATTAACGATTTTTCTATTAAGTGATGTTCTTTTTTGTTTTCTTTTGTCGTTTGATCCTCTTTTAATGTAGATGTCTTTTCCAATGTTTGATTACCCACGTCTTCTAATTCGCATTTGTTATTTTTTTCATTTATTAGTTGATCTCCTCGAATTAACCGACTGTTATTTTTATCTTCAGATAAATTGTCTCCGTCTATTTTAGTACAACCGTCGACTTTTGGTTGAGATTGTGCCGATGTTTTAACGTTTTTTTCATTACTTGTGTAATTAGATTGCGCAGATGTCGTATCTTCGTTATTCTTTAATTTTTCTTTTTCTTTAGAAATAAGATCGCCTTCGTTTTCGGCCGGCGGCATCGGTATTTGTTTAATATCACAATTTATGACGTGTTTACCGTTAATGCCTACGAAATCCTTGGGTTTATTTTGATTTCTATTTAGTAACTTTAAATAGTTTTGTTTTATTTGTATAGCCGTTTCGGTTTCTAACGGCCGTTTCTTGTTTATTTTAAGTTTGATCGTCGGTTTCTCGATTTTATCTTCTATCGTGGTTTGTTTATCGGTCGATGTTACGACGTCCTTCGCATTCAGCTCGATTCCGTGCACTTTCACAGATTGTACTTTATAAACTAGTTTGCTTTTGTTTTTAGTTAGTTGACGACCTTTCGATTGTGACTTCTCGTTTGCATTCAAAATGATTTGCTTATCGTAACCATTTTTTAATACTTCTTCGTTCTGATTTTTAACAAGTACATCGATTGCCGAAGAATTTGTCTTTTCTACGTTTGCTTCGCTTTTCGTATTTTTTTTTAAATCACTATCCGGTTTAATTTCCCGTTCGTCTGTCGTCCCACTTAATTTCGAAGTTTCGAGAACACTTGCTACCGAAATTGCATCCGTTCGAGCCGATATTGCAATATCTTCGTGGCTTGCAATATTGGTTGAATTATTAGAATTTGACGTTTTCTTCGTTTTAATTTCGCATTCTTTCGAAGATTCTTTATTCTGTTTATTTGTTGTTTCAAGTTCGGATTCTTCACTGTGACTTGTGCTATCATCATTTTCGGTTAATACTTTTTTACATTTTTCAACTACTTCCCCTTGAACATCTTTTTCATTTAAATTTTGTAAATCGTTTATAGTTGTTTTATGCTCGACGTCGTTCGATAATTTATTGGTATTGGACGTAGCCGTTTCGTAATTCCGACTATCCGTTGCCGTTTTTATAGTCTGCTTGAGCCGATTCTTTTTTTTCTTTTCCATCAGATGTTCGCATTTAATTCTGTACACCTGCTTTTCTAACATTTCCGATTTTCTTTTGTTTTCTATATCCAGTTCTGTTTTCTTAGTGTATTTTACGACCTTCTTCGACGCACATCTTTCCACGCTCTTTTCATTTTCAGCGACGCTATCGCGCCCAACATTTTCTACTATCGTTTCTTTTAAAGTAACGTTATTTTGATTCTCAGCAAGACGGTCCTGTTTATCACAGTCCGAAACTAACGTTTTTATTTCGCTTTCGTTATCATCGTTAGTCGATGGAAGAATCTGCACCTGTAAAATTTCTCGATGAGACATGTTATCGGAAGTTACTTGAAATTTATTTTCGTCAATTTTATCGATTTTCGTAGAAGCGATCTTCGTTTCAGATTTTACCAAGTTTTCCCTTTTTTTGATTTCGAGTTTAAGTTTATTTAAAGGTTTGTTTTCTTCAATTTCTTCTGGTGTGAGGAAGTTTGTGGATTGTTTTTCTTCTTCCGCCAATGTTTCACTTTGAACGTGTTCTGCTCTAATGCAACTACGACGGATTTCATTTTCGTGAGTAGCTTCTTCTTTTTCTTCATCAACTGTGGCATCTTTGTCCCTTATTTCATTTTGTTTTAATTCGTTTATATCTTTTGATTTATTTTTTATACTTAGCGTAGCAGAACTATTACTTTTTATTGCAATGGGGTCTTCGGCTTTGTTAGAATTAGACGTTAAACAACATTCGTTCTCCTTATCTAATTGTGTAATAATTACCGATTTTTCATTTTTCATAATCGTATTGTCCTTTATCTGATTATTTTCAAGTAAATTGTCTACTTTTAAAGGTCGATCGTGGTCACAAATATTTTCTGATAGTTCGTTTGACGGTTTCTCGACACGACTTTCTGCGCTATTTTTCACATTCGTTTCGCATTTTTCTGAAATTGCAGCGATCGAAGAAGAACTTTCTGAAACATCTTCATTTTTCGTCATTTTAGATTCTTCGAACTGTAGGCTCCTGTTTTTCACATCTTCGAGCAATTTTACTTTTAAAGTAGATGCAATTTTGACATCTACAGGTTTTTTGATTTTTGTATCATTTTCTTTAATCGAATGAGTACTTTCTGAAACATCTTCATTTTTCGTCATTTTAGATTCTTCGAACTGTAGGCTCCTGTTTTTCACATCTTCGAGCAATTTTACTTTTAAAGTAGATGCAATTTTGACATCTACAGGTTTTTTGATTTTTGTATCATTTTCTTTAATCGAATGAGAACTTTCTGAAACATCTTCATTTTTCGTCATTTTAGATTCTTCGAACTGTAGGCTCCTGTTTTTCACATCTTCGAGCAAATTTACTTTTAAAGTAGATGAAATTTTGACATCTACAGGTTTTTTGATTTTTGCATCATTTTCTTTAATCGAATGAGAACTTTCTGAAACATCTTCATTTTTCGTCATTTTAGATTCTTCGAGCTGTAGGCTCTTGTTTTTCACATCTTCGAGCAATTTTACTTTTAAAGTAGATGCAATTTTGGCATCTACAGGTTTTTTGATTTTTGTATCATTTTCTTTAATCGAAGCAGAACTTTCTGAAACATCTTCATTTTTTGTCATTTTAGATTCTTCGAACTGTAGGCTCTTGTTTTTCACATCTTCGAGCAATTTTACTTTTAAAGTAGATGCAATTTTGACATCTACAGGTTTTTTGATTTTTGTATCATTTTCTTTAATGGTTTTAATGTCTTTCTTGGTTTTCGAGTCCGGTTTTGGTTCATTATTTTTTAACGATTGAATTTTTGTCTCGCCAACGTCAATTTTATGTTCTAGTTTGGATATATCTTTTTTAGATTTCGATTGTGATTTGTCATCTTTAATTTTAGATGTAACGGCATCGGCCGTTTTACATTTAGATACTTCTTTAGCGGGCGATTTTGTGACTCGATTGACGACTTGCGACATATCTTCTTTTCGTTTACTCGTCTTGGAATTAATTTTCGGCGTTTTAGTACGAATATCATCATTTATTTCTACCTGAGTGTTAACCTTATTTTTAATTGTTAATTTTGTATTTTCGGTGTTTTTATTTGATTTATTTTCTTTGATTATGGAATTACTTTTGATATCTTCAATTATTTCTGTATCTAATTTCTTTTTATTGATTGTTTTTTGTTTATGGTCGCCGTCACTTACGTCGGCCTTAAGTTTACCGTTCTTTTCTTTAGCCGTTGCACTTTCAATTTTATTAAGCTGTTTATCTTTCTTGCCCGTAAATGAATTATTTTCTATTACTTCGACTTTATCCAAAGTTGCTTTCGTCTTTTTAGGAATGTCAGTTTTAATGTTTTTATCGTTATTACTAATTTTCTTACTCTTTGCGTTTGTTCTTTTATAAGAAACGGTAGTTTTAACATCGGCCTCGAACAATCCATACATATCTTCGTAATAGCAGTAACTTGTTTTTCGTTTTTTACTAGTACTGCCCCGCGTGACCATTTTTGTATTGCCGCATGTCGATATTTTGTCTGCATCTAATGCAACGTTAACATTTTTACTTTCTTCATTTAAGTTCTCGTTATCATATTTACTCCTCAAAGAATTCCGTCTTTTCCTATTTACTTGGTTACTAACGTTTTCAATTTTTTCGCTTTCGTTTTTATTTTTAATTTTCGGTTTTGCCGAAAGTTGCTCTTCGAGCTTTTCAACGTCCGAATAATTTTTATTCGAGTTTCTTCTAGTTCTTTTATTATATGAAAACTCATTATTTTCATTCACCTTACAATTAAAAGTATACCCGCGTTCTTCAATTTTCAATATCGTGCCGTCTTCCTTACGATTTACTTTTCCAGGTCTATCTTTTTGGGCGTCCTCCTTGTCGATGGAAGTTGATAACAATCGATTTCGCTTAGATTGTTTCTTGGGATTTACTTCGGCATGTTTGTTATTGTTAGATGCCTTTGGATCTAATTTATCGGTCGTTTCTTGAATAACCAGAGTAAACTTAATTTTTTTATTTTGTAAATCGTTTGTATCTTTATCTAGATGTTGTTTTTTATGCGACGACTTATCGTTTATTTCTTTCTTCGATTTTTTATTTTTTTTAAATTTTGAATGCTTCTCGATGTCAATTCTTGTATCCGTCGATTTTTCTGTGTTTTCCTTTAATTTCTTTTCCTTTCTTCGAACTTCCTTTACGATTGTTTTATCAACACGTTTTTGTTTTTTCATTTTATTTTCGCTTTCTGATATTTTTCGATATTTTAAATCGGATAATGTGCGGTCGTGTTCCGCAGTTCTATAATCTCGATTTTTTGACCGTTGCATTTTCGACTTCTTTGCAAACATTTCGTCCGCCGCTGTAATTGATTTTTTGTAATCGTAATTTTCTGGCAATTTTTGCAAATAAACATATGGGTTCTGAAATAAAGCGCACTTACTTTGAAATGATTTTAGGGCTGCTTTCGTAGGTAGTCGACCGTGAGATACTTTGGCGGGTAAATTATTTTCATTTATATTTTGATCGCCCGAAGTTTCGACAATTTCTTCCGTTACCGTTTCAATTTCATATGCTACTAATAAAGGGCAATTATTATCGTCGTATTTTGAAGCTTCTTCTTCAGTTAAAATAATTTCATTCGAAATTTGAAGTGATTCGGTTCGAACGACATTACTATCCATTTCTGTGCCAGTTGAAACAATTTCGACAGGTTCGGTTTTATTATTTCCTTGCAACGACTTTTCTTCTATCTCGTTAGATTTATCTAACAATTTAGGTCGATCGTCGACTGTTGAGCTAGTTGAAACAACGTCAATAAGTTCGATTTTATTTCCTTGCAACGACTTTTCTTCTAACTCGTTAGATTTATCTAATAATTCAGGTTGGTCGTCGACTGTTGAGGTAGTTGAAGAAACAACGTCAACAAGTTCGATTTTATTTTCTTGCGACAACTTTTCTTTTGTTTCGTTAGATTTATCTACCAATTCAGGTTGGTCGTCGACCGTTGAACTTTCTGTAATAACAGTGACAACGGTCTTTTCGTGAATTTTCAAATCAATGTCCTCGATTTTTGTAATTTGTGTTTCATTTACAATACTTTCTCCATTTTGTCTCTTTTCCTTTTGTTTCTTAGATTTCGGTTTATTAACTGAGGAGATCTCTTTGACGTCAGAATTGTCGTCTGTAGTAATGGTTTTTGTTTCTTCTTTCGCGCGTTTCTGTGCAACTATTTTTAGTTTTTTGGCGTTATTCAAATCCGCTTTGATTTTTTTTCTATTCTGATATTTCGTTACTGCTAAATTTCGTTTTCCATACTTTTTTCGTTTTCTAATTGACATTATCCGGGACGGACATATTCTACGGAATAATAGCTTTTTCTTTTTATTTAATTTAATAAAAGTTCTCTTTTTTTTCATATTCAACATAATTTTATTAAGAATTCTTTTCAAAGAACTTGTGTTAGTTTGCGAGAGGAAATTGTTTGATTTGCCAACGCTTCTTTCGGTTTCAGCGTCTGCATATATTACTTGCGCTTTATCGTAATTTTGTAATACGATGGTTTCACAAATATTTTCAGAATTCTTTGTCGTTTGCAAATTTGGTTCTTTACATAATTCTGGACCATCATTTAAGGAAAGTTGATTTTTTTCGTTCTGTTCGGCTTGCTCTAAAATATCGCAATTAATATCTGGACACGTTTCTTCGCACTTTTGTTTATCATAATTTTTTAAAGTAAAACCTTCGACATCCGTATTTTCACTGAAAAGTGGATTTTTCGTGATTACTTCTGAAGTATTTTGCTGCAAAACAGCATTACTATCACTAGAACATTCTAGTGATAACGAAGAAAGTGTAGATACACTTTCTTCGTTATTTGCAATATTATTTGGAATTAAATTATAAACGCAAATCGGTGGAGGTGTAACAAGGTTTTCTAAATCCATGAAAGAGGACGGAATACAGTTATCCTGATCTTCTGCTTCCTTGTTTTGCGATTCTTCATCTTTATTCTTAACGCTTGAGCTCCGCGTAATTCTTCTAGTTGCAGCATTTTTTTCAGAATCCTTATTTGATTCTTTACGTAATTTTAAAATAGCTCTCTTTCGTTTTTTCCCTCCTTTCTTCGATTGTTTTCGATTCAGTTCCATAGAATTTTCAATTTTCTGCTGTTTAGAACAAACTAATGCGAGAACGTTCAAATTAATTGAACAAAATTTATTTTTAAAATTTTCGTTTTCTTCACACAGCGATTGGTGTTGGAAGCTATAGTTAGCCGAAGCATTTTCGGCAATTTTAGAATCAAAAATATTCGTATTAGTTTCAACAGTGTCGAAATGTTTACCGATTAGTGGTCGAGGTGAGATGGAAGATGCGGCTATTTTTTTACTAAATAGCATATTGCGATCGGATTTTATTTTGCACTTCTCACTTTTTGATTTTACATTTTTATAATCCTGTTCCTTGGACGACGCTGTTTCTTTTTCATCGAAATTTTCTTGATATTGCTGTTTTGTTTTGTTAATTTCTACAACACGTTCCGCATTTTGTTCGTCGTTTGCGACTGTCTCCTTTAAAAGATGTTTTTCGTTTTTTTCGTTAATCGCTAAATATCCTGAAACGTTCGTCTTAGTTACGACCGTTTCTTCTGCGGCATATTCTTTATTTTGTCCAACTGATGCATATGTGTCTTCTTGCCTTTTTTGATATATTATTGCCGTGGTATTCATAGTTATATCTTGTTCGTGTTCTCCATTTGTACGATTTTTTTCGTCCTTTTCGTCAGCTAAAGCGGTTTCGCACATAACACAATTCTCTTTAGTTTCCTTACTTTTGTGTAGTACAATACCATTTATCATATTTTGTTTCTCGTCTTCAATTATCTTTTGTATAATACAATAGTCGTTACTCCCATTTACTATACTATGCTCTTCAGTTATCATAAGGTTCTCTTGGTAGTTTGCCTTTATCGTTTCCATTTTCCTCTTTTCGTTCTGTTTATTTTCCGTTGTAGTAGTCACTGCCATAACATATTCTTCAGCTTGTTTTCCTTCTATATCGTCTTCATTTAGTTTTTTAGTTATTACTAATTGTTCGGTACTGTAATCGTTTCCTTTTTGTTTTTCGTCTACATTAGGTTTTGCCACTGTACTATTTTGCACTTCATCATCACCATCTGGCCAAACTGCAGTAACATCTTGAATGTTAACATTACATTTTAAACCTGTAGAATTATCTACATGTTGCACTTCCATAATATTATTTGCAGTAGTCTTGATAGATTTTGTAACATCAAGAAGCAGTTGTTTATTATTATCGTTTTTCGATAAAACATCAATATAATTTAAAATTTCTGCATTTGTAACTTGTTCATCATTTTTTTTATTTGAAATCTCCACGGATGATTCGTTGATTATGAGTTCCTCGATTTCATCATTTTCAATTAGAATTTCTTCATTTGTAACTTGTTCATTATTTGTTGCATTTGAAATCGCTACGGTCGATTCATCGATTACGAGTTCCTCGATTTCATCAATTAGAATTTCCGCATTTGTAACTTGTTCATCATTTGTTGCATTTGAAATTGCTACAGTTGATTTGTCGATTACAAGTTCCTCGGTTTCATCATTCTCGATTAGAATTTCTGCATTTGTAACTTGTTCGTAATTTGTTGCATTTGAAATTGCTACGGTCAATTCATCGATTACGAGTTCGTCGGTTTCATCATTCTCAATTAGAATTTCTTCATTTATAACTTGTTGGTCATTTGTTGCATTTGAAATTGCTATGGTTAATTCATCATTCTCAATTAGAATTTCATCATTTATAACTTGTTCGTCATTTGTTGCATTTGAAATTGCTACGGTTGAATTGTCAATTACGAGTTCCTCAGTTTCATCATTCTCGATTAGAATTTTCACATTTGTAACTTGTTCGTCATTTGTTGCATTTGAAATTGCTATGATCGATTCGTCGATGCCGAGTTCCTCAGTTTTATAATTCTCGATTCGAATTTCTGCATTCGTAACTTGTTCATCATTTATTGCATTTGAAATTGTTACGGTTGATTTGTCGATGCTGAGTTCCTCTGTTTTCTCAATTAGAATTTCTGCATTCGTAACTTGTTCGTCATTTGTTGCATTTAAAATTGCTACAGTCGATTCATTGATTACGAGTTCCTCGGTTTCATCATTCTCAATTAGAATTTCCGCATTTGTAACTTGTTCCTCATTTGTTACATTTGAAATTGCTATGGTCGATTCGTCGATGCCAAGTTCCTCGATTTTATAATTCTCAATTGGAATTTCTGCATTTGTAACTTGTTCGTCATTTATTGCATTTGAAATAGTTACGGTCGATTCATCGATTACGAGCTCCTCGATTTCATCATTCTTAATTAGAATTTCTGCATTTGTAACTTGTTCATCATTTATTGCATTTGAAATTGCTACAGTTGATTCATCGATTACGAGTTCCTCAGTTTCATCATTCTCGATTAGAATTTCCACATTTGTAACTTGTTCGTCATTTGTTGCATTTGAAATTGCTATGGTCAATTCGTCGATGCCAAGTTCCTCGATTTTATAATTCTCAATTGGAATTTCTGCATTTGTAACTTGTTCGTCATTTATTGCATTTGAAATTGCTACGGTCGATTCATCGATTACGAGTTCCTCGATTTCATCATTCTTAATTAGAATTTCTGCATTTGTAATTTGTTCGTCATTTGTTACATTTGAAATTGTTACGGTCGATTCGTCCACTACGAGTTCCTCGGTTTCATCAATTAGAATTTTCGCATTTGTAACTTGTTCCTCATTTGTTGCATTTGAAATTGCTACAGTCGATTCGTCGATTACGAGTTCCTCAGTTTCATCAATTAAAATTTCCGCATTCATAACTTGTTCGTCGTTTGTTGCATTTGAAATTGCTACGGTCAATTCGTCGATTACGAGTTCCTCGGTTTTATTATTCTCAATTAGAATGCCCGCATTTGTAACTTGTTCCTCATTTGTTGCATTTGAAATTGCTACAGTCGATTTGTCGTTTACGAGTTCCTCAGTTTCATCAATTACAATTTCTGCATTCGTAACTTGTTCGTCATTTGTTGCATTTGAAATTGTTATGGTCAATTCGTCGATTACGAGTTCCTCGGTTTTATTATTCTCAATTAGAATTTTCGCATTTGTAACTTGTTCATCATCTGTTGCATTTGAAATCTCTATGATTGATTCATCAATTAGAAGATTCCCAGTTTCATCATTTACAATTCTATTACTGATTATTTCATTTTGCTTTGTTTGAATACAGTAATTATCAATGGATTGAGTTACAGTTATACAATCATTTTGATTCGATGACTCTAAAAGAACACCGCGATGTTTATTTGATGTTAAATTTAAAGGCTCTTCGACATGATTTTTGTACAATATTTCTTCAATACTAAAACTCTTATATGTGTGTCTTAAAGGTCTTTCAGATGATTTGCATTTATCAGATGTTTGTTTTAAAGGTACATTACATGCTTTGGTTTTAGATTTTGTAGTATCTTCATTAATTATTTTTTGTTCTCTAGAGTTAATAGTAATTGAGAAATTCTTTCCTTTGTCAGTGATTAGTGTATTATTATCTTGCTCAACCAGTTGTTGCCGAATATTTTCATTACGATATTCTTCTAACCAAGTGTTTTCTATAGGTTCCTCAGTAAATTGTTGATTATTAGCATCGTACTGTTTATTAATCATTTCTTTAGGTAGAGGTTTTTCAACAACTTCTTTCACAGACTGAAAAGCAGATTCACAATGTGTTACTCCATACACATGAGTTGCAGATTCGAAATTGGCGTTACAATATTCATTTTCTTGATTACATTCTTCCCCAGTTACTTCAATCATTTCAACACCATCTGATTCTTCAATAAATTCCTCGCTCACAAGTTCTTTGTTACCTAATTGTATATTTAAATGATAATTTTTGGTATTTAACTGATCTTGAACAGTCTTCTCTTGTATTTCTTCCCCATCTTTATCGATAATTTCTTGGGCACCTTGTACATGTGTATTACTGAAGTATTCTTGAATTAATGGCTGATCAATTACAGCTTGTTCCACAGAAATGGAATTTTCTTCATTTAAAGGTTCATCATTGACATTATATTGTTCGTTAGTCAAAATTTTATGACAACTTTGAGAATTTTCGATGTTTGTATTTGTTGTTTGAATGTCGGAGTTAACATTTTTAGTGACAACTTGTTTCTCTTTACTTCGAGATTTTTCGGTAAGATTTTGTTCATTGGGTTTAATTGATTCTTTGTCAGTTATGACAAGGTTGCTGGCAACTGATTGCTCATCATTATCCTTAGATTCTTCAGCGAGAATTTGTTCATTGGTGTTAACCACTTCTTTGTCGGTTATGATTAGGTTGCTGACAACTGATTGCTCTTCTATATGCTTAGATTGTTCGGCAAGAATTTGTTTGTTAGCGTTAACTGATTCTTTGTTAGTTACGATTAAGGATTTTTCAGTGTTTGCTTGAATAAATTGTTTATCGACTTCAATTTCTGTTGGTAAATTTTTAATAAATTCTTCAAATGCATTTTCATTTACTGAATTATTTGCAGATTGTTTATCACTGTTACAAAATTTGTTTGGGAAATTTTTATTAAAATTTTCACATTTACTTGAATTTTCAGTTATATCTGAATATGAAACATTATTTGATGATTTAACATCTACAATAGGTTTAGGAATATTTAAATTACTAAGCCGAACATCTTTCGATAAAGATTCATTTGAAATTTCGCAATTTTCTGTATTTTCATGGATATCTATTTTTGTATTTGTATTTACAGTGTTAATCGTTTCAGTAGCAGAACTACATATAAAATTACTATTATCACTTGGTATTTGAATGGCAGGAGTTTCATAATTTTGTAAACTACTATCTGTAGTTCTATTTACATTTGATACATTATTTTGTTTACTTATAGTTGTATTACAAAAATCCTCATCAAAATCGTCATTGTACATATTTAATATCTCATCTTCGTTTTCTATTTCATCATCAGATATTTCATCACATTGTAATAAAGACTCTTCCAGGTCACTATCATTATTTTGTTCAGTTTGCATTTCTGACAGCTCTGATGTATCGCTGTCCCTAAAGTTAACAATTGGTACATTATGTTCACTAACAATCTCAACGTCACTATCACTGTCATCATCAACAACACATACACTAGTACTAGGATTCGCACTTTTTACATTTAAAGTCCTCTTTTGAATGTTCGAGGTAGTAAAATAATTGAGCTTACCATATCCACGATTAATATTGCATTTACTAATAGATGTTCTAGTAGATGATGTTTGTGCATTTAACATGTTATATAACATCTCTCTTTCATTATTATTAATAAAACTTTCGTCTACATCTGGTTGAAAATAACAATCGTCATCATCTTCAAAGTTAAAGTTTTCTCTTTGGCCATTATAACAATTTAATTGGGATATGTCTACTTTTTCTTCGATAAACTCTGTATCATCATTAGCCACTGGTGTCGAATCCTATAAAATAACCCTACTATAAGCACCACACAATTATCGACTCAATCACTCATGACTATTGTAAAAAAAATCATTTCACCAACCTCAATATCTTCTTCAATCTCCTCCTCAAAAGGATCGAAATCGTCCATTGAAAATTCTATGTTCTCGAAGCATTCGTGCAATTTTTGTATTTCTGGAACTTGGAGTAATTCTTGCAAATGCACCCATTCATTTTGCGATTTCATTTCATTTACTTTATCGAATACGTTCAGTTTTCTTAATAATTTGCTAAAGAATATAATCATTATATATTTATAGAAATTATAGCTGCTACTTACATCATTAATTTTTCTATTAAACTGTGCTGCGTCTTGTATTCTGAATTGACACTTTTTATAACTACTAGAGCATTTATAGCATATGTATTTCGCGGTATCTTTATTAATCTTTCGTTCCATTTATTTGATGTTGTATTGCTCAATATGGTTAGAAGTAATGTTAAAATTCGACTTTCTACTTCGTTTTCATATTCAATACAATAATATTGTGGTAAATATAGTACTTTACATTCCAGTTCAACATATCGAACCAGCAGCAAATGGAATCCTCGAAAATACGGAAATCTTTTATAAATCTATAACAATTAAAATTACTTATTAAAATGCATTTTATTACAAAAATAATGGTAAAGTTATTAATCGTAGACATATGACAACTATAAAAGTTTAATTTATCGTTTACATCAAAATTACCAAAATTTAATTCATCTTTAAATAACATTAAATTTTAAGTTACAAGTCTAGACAGTTGAGTTTTCGGTGTGAATTTAGAAGTGAATTTCATAAGATTATTATGAAGGTAGAAGTGACTATCATAATGTAATAATCAATAGTGATTAAAGAAAACATTTTGAGTTCTAACAAGAAATGAGTAGATATTGAGTAAATTACAAAAACAAAAAAGACTTATACATAATATGTATATATGTCTATATCCTGGATAAACTAGCAATAAAATTGTCGATTGGTTTCAACTTGCTATAACTTTTAGTGGAAGTCTGTACCCTATTAAACTTTGTAGTTGTTTTCCTTCCTGTAGTTTTTTTTAACCTGCTCGGCAAGTAATAATTGGTTACTAAATAAATCACTTAAGTATTGCATACCGTTAATTAAATTTGTCTATGTAATTACCATATATCTTCCAATAATAGACCCGGCGTTTATTTACCGAATTCGAATGTCCGACCCGGCATTTATGATGTTCACCTAAATGTTCTTTTGCATATTCCACGGCACTTATTTTAAAAACCACATTGTGTTGACCGTTTTGGAAGCATTTTTTAAATAACATACGTACAAACTGGTAGTAGACAATAAAACAGTAGACATCGATAACTTGACCACTTACGGGTAAGTACAATCTTCATAATCAGCTGTCAAAAATTCTTATTGAAATTGAGAACACGATAAGAGAAATTCTTGGTCTACGATAGAAAGACATCTGTTAAATCGTGTATCGACTTGGCAAACATGCTGCAATACACGATTTTAGGCGAGCGATGTTTATTACAGACCAGCACTTATTTGGCAATTTTGTTTTTGACCTGGTGTCTATTAGAGACCGGTGGCAATTGGAAATGAAGCGTTTATTGGGAAATATATGGTAATTTTATAAGAATGAAAGATTTATGCTCAGTCATACTACAGATATTAACATCAAATAGATGTAGCATACCTTTACATATTTGCAAATAAATTCGTGCAGCAGCAACAATTTTCTATGGACTTCCTTCACAAAATTAATGGTATGACAAATACGTTCTTGGGCTTCTTCGATATACCTGTAAGTAACGTACTTTCAAATTTACTTATTAATTTTCAATGTTTAACTTGAACAAAAAATGCTTTAACTGAAGATATTTGTCGAAATATTATTTTTTTTTTGAAAATAGTAAATATTAATAATCTAATCATAAATATTTAAATGGAATTAAGTTAAAAATGCTTTGTATATCTTCTCTAGTGATGCTGGCATCTTTTTCTTTCTTCATTTTTAACAATCATGTGAAATTTTAAAAGCAAATATTTTTTTTTATAACTGTGATTGTTTAAATATGCAAATTAAAAATGTATATATAAATCAATAACAACTGAATCTTTTTCAAACGTCCATGTAATGTAACAAAAAAATAAAATGTGTAGCTGTATAAATTGGTCTTCTCCTAAGGGTCTCCTATTTGTCTTCTTTAAACACACAATTTTCTTTCTTCAAACTTCCTATTTGTCGTCCTCAATATGCTCGAAATTCATTAATACTGTTATAATGCATCTACTCAAAACCAAACAGATATTTTGTCACAAAAAATAAATATGATCTTAATTACTTTAATTAATTAAAAATTATTAAGTGCATGCATAATTTAATAAAATTGAAAAATTGCTGCATCCTGGAATCAACATCCAAAATATTATTAAGCACATACAGCCTATCCAAACAAAAATGCAATTCACGTCATCAAAAAAAGTTACTAGATTGTTTATTTGTAATTCGGTTTAAAGTTTGGAAAGTGACATATTCTATAGATGATTTACCTGTGCACATATTAGATGGCATAAAAAAAGACTACAATTTATTAGAACTGTCAAAATTCGAGGTACGAGGTGACAGCACTGTGTGAAACATCATATAATAACCTTTTATTGATGACGTGGATTGAATATAGGTTTGGACGAAGTGTAATAACACATTAAAAATTATAATTAAATTTTACCTTCGTAATAAATGAATGATGTTATACAATTTAGAGGGAATGACGAGACTATCTTCATCAGATTCCAAACAGAGAAGTTGGTTTTTGATTTCATAATCATTGCAATATTTTGCTGCAAAATTAAAAATAATTCTGTTTTCTTATATTCGGTCATTATATATATTATAAACTTACAACTTATTTGTTGGTTAGAGCCTGCGTTACTGAAACTACACCAAGGCTGGTAATTATTCGTGTGGGACGAATGCACTTTCCTATCGGGGCATGAATCCATAGCATCTAAAACTAAAATTGTTTGATTAATTTGCAGTTCTGTAATAACACAATTTTCGCACAATGATTACCAAATTTAGATGACGATGACTTAACCAAAATTAACAGTTTAATAATTTTAAAGAAAATATCTCTTGGAACAGCTTTATGAAGAGATGAAAATGTGTGTGTGTATGTAAATAATATACTGCAATAAACTACAAATAATAGAATTCCCATATATTTTTTAGTACAGTGGACCATTAAACTTAAAACAAGGAATTTCACAATCAAAAGAGCATCTTGCAAATTCAGTATGATTTTAAGCATTTTTTTTTTGGATATTTTTATATTTTCTTTAATAATGTCCATTTATGATGATACAACTGGAGGGAATAAATCTAACAGAAAAAATAATAATTTTTAGGATAAAAATGGGCATTTCGATTGTATTATATCGGGTATTGCAGTGAAATAGTTACAGATTACAAGTTTACTATATAAGCTGGAAACGTTCGGGGCCGAAAAAATAGTTCAAAGAATAGAATAGAAGATAGCTTTTCATACAGTTTACAAATATGTAGATAAGAATTTGGGACTGCAAAAAATTTCTGGGTTAAGCAAGATTCTGGCTATTCCAGAATCCGGCTTAAAATCCATTTCACTATATTGGGTAAATTGTGTGTGTGTGGGGGGGGGGCTATTCAATTCAATTTACATTATTTCTTGAGGGTCTAGTAGTAATATGTATGTATTTGTATCGTTTCGTCTGTGTTAACATAATTCTATTTCTAAAAAGAATATTGTGCCTTATAGCTATGGTAGCTATATGTTAATAATTTTGCTGTTTTATTTATTTTCTAATGTTTAGACGATCGTTTACTAATTATTTCTAAAAATGCTTATCACAACTATAGTTATTAGTATTAATTTTAGGTTATGTGCTCCAAAGTAAATTATGGTTTTGAGGACGTTTTAATTATTTGTTTATGTAAGTATTATGCATCACAGTAATAAGTAATTTTTTTAAATTATTTAAACATAACAAACAAGCATAATTATTACAAGATTTCTTTTTTTTCTAATTATGAAACTTGCAATTAAATGCCACAAAAATTTATAGTTATGGTAAGGACTTACAAACAAAATTGTTTATTATAGTAACCAACAACAACAACAACAACAATAGTAAATTTAGATTTTATTCAAATTACATTCAAGCAGGTTAGATTACACTACATTCACTATAAGGTTAGAATTATTATTAAACGGGAAGTTTCTTCTAAATTTTCCACGTACAATTTTCTGTTAAATAGATAACTTATAACGGTAAATTACTGGATTTAGATAGTAAGAGACGTGAAAGTTTGTACAAATAAAATAACTGCATATGTACCTATATAATGGAAAAATCGATATTATTCAGAAAGTCGCAATTTTTTAAAGTCACCTTACGAGATTTAATCAGGTTTCTAAGTAATAAATTACTCAACCGTCGATTTTAATGTCGCATTTATTATTAATAAAATTTGGAAGTTCGCCACATTCTCCTTAAAGGGTCACTGTAATATCGAGACTTAAATGCAATACTTACTAATCTAGCTGGGTTGCATTAAAACAAAACGTAAATTGCACTATATAATATTTAAAGTTACAAAAACTATTATTGCACTCTTGATAGAAAAGAATAATGCGAACATATAATAAACTTTCAACATATTATTATTATACCAAGTTGCTATCATGTTTTATTATGGCAGCCCATTTTAGGGGCATTTTTCGAGTTTGCAACTGTAGGCAAAAGTAGCTAATTTTGTAGAAAATAATTTTGCAGTAAATCGTAACACTAAAATATTTTTTCTATTCGTAACAAAATTTATATTAAACGTGTGATTATTAATGCCTAAACTGCGAATTAAAATAGTGACGCTTACAAATATTATCGAGAAAACAACAAATTGTTTAGGGTATTTTTGTTTTATCTTATTGGCGATGCGCACATTTTCTTACGTCAACCAATGAGCCACCAGAAGAAATTGAGAGCATTTACCTTCAGCTGTGAATTGTTCCCCTTATGTGACATGGCGTCTGAGAGGAAAGTTAGATGTTAAGCGGGTTCAACCGTTATCGTTGTTTTTATGCATATATGTCGAGGCGGCTTTTTATAGAAGCCACAAATAATTTCTAGAGACTTGCATTGATGGTAATGCATGCAAGGAAAACTCAACGGATGAACGATGGGTACGAATTCACCTGTATTGGCGTAATCATAATACAGGCATTTTAATAATCGCGTTACAAACTAGTCGATATTTTGCAATAAAATTTTCTTGTTCGTAAAAAACTTGGCCTAACCCATATTTCTTTTTTGTTTACAGGTACTTCGAAAAGCATCAGACCCATCCCTATCAGGTAATGTATAAGCAAAACTATATCCCGCATTTCCTTTCCCACAACTTGTTTCCCCAAAATAATAGAAAAATACGTAATTGTCAAAATTTGTTTTTCTAATAAAACACTTCAATTTCTCGTTCATAATTAAGAAATGGCCGTGTTTTCGAAAAAAATTGTTTAATACGTAATTAATTTATTGTCGTAAATACGCAAAAAACAAGTACCCATGTGTAATAAAATACGAAATTATTATTTCTAAAGTAAATAGTTTTATGTAAATATGGCTACCATACTAGCTGTCAAATTAACCAAAAATCCTTCAATTTATGTTATTATTGTTTTGATTTTAAATGCCAGATTATAAAGTATTTCATTTAGAACTCAAAGTATAATTCTTCAAAAAACTATGGTTCAAGTGGAGAACGTTACGAACGCATCAGGGACTCTCCTAACGGAAACTATCGATCCGACAGTCCCGATTCACAATCTCCACGAGATAGGGACAGAGTTTATCAGTCTAAGGGCTCCTATATACAGAAAATACGTGAAAAGGAGAGAGAAAATAGAGACTACAAGGCATCCAGAGATAAATATCCAGGTATTACTCGGCAAACACCTTCTTTTTATGAATTAAACATTGAAATTTTTCAGATTGTGCCAGATCGCCTAAAGAAAAGCGGAGTCGTGATTCTGAATACAGGACGAATCACGACAGGAGTGAAGACAAGCCTATTCAACATTCTGCTGTGAAACCATCTCAGAATGCGAACTTGCGGGATCGGAAACCTGTACATAACAATTGTTTGGATAAGGTAATAAATTAAAAATTATAAGACCTACAATTTTACTTGATAACACCATAGAGGGACGATCGTGAAAGAATAACAAGAGTTGGAGATTGGTCTGAGCATATCAGCTCTTCTGGAAAGAAGTATTATTATAACTGTAAAACTGAAGTATCGCAATGGGAAAAACCTAGAGAATGGATCGAACGTGAAAGGGAAAGGGACCGTTTTAGACCGAGGGATAGGGATCGAGAATCTGATCGCAACTACAGCAGTTCCAGTCGATCGGGTACGAGTAAGTTGAGTTTTTATCTTAATTTGTTTGTGATAAGATCAAGTGCAAAATAATGTTGCATCGCAGGGCATGATAAACATTCCAATTCACGAAATGTGGGTATCAGTAAAGATGGGACTTCTAGAGAGAGTGCTACAGGTAGTCGCCATTGGAGTAGTAGCAGCAGTCGAGAAGATAGTGAAGCTCCTAGTCGAGATTCGAGGACATCTCGTAAATATTCAGACGATAACATGCAATCCATGCAAGATATGGACATCTCTCCGGGAGATAGCACGCCGACATCTGAAATTTCGTATACACATCAGGCAGTTTCGGCACAGACATCTCTCGATCAAAATTCAATGGGCCCTGTGCTTTTAGCGACGGTACTGCCTCGTTTAGTTTCTCATCCCATACAGCTCCCCTCCACACCGACAATCGCTAACCGACAAGAAGTATCGCCGTTAAGTAATGCCCTTCAGAATGCGCCGGTTATGGTACCGCCACCGTCGAGTGTGACAACGTCAAATGCACCGGGACCACCTGTTACTTTAACCACCCTCCCTCGAAATTTATCGCAAATGCCCACTACTCCGGAATCTAATGAAATTAAGACGCTACAAACTATACATAATGTGCTTGTGATGACAAGACAGACTACGTCTGGTGAAAGTGCACATATACATCCTCTTACTGTCGATACTAATCATAATGGACCCATGGGTGAAGGACCACCGACGCCCACTCATTCAGAGATTCCTGATTGTACAAAAGGTAAACAATTTTTGTTTCGTATTTACATTTTAAGAGTTATTGTATTGCTTTTCTGATGGTTATTTTTAAAATCATCAAATTAAGGTGAAACGTTATACATTAAGGAGAAATTCTGCATAATTTTGAAATTAAATTAAAGCTGACACCTTTTTTACCCAAAAGTACTATTTGATATTTTATACTAACAATTGACCTCATATACATTGACTATAGCTTATCCAAACCTATATGATGTTCACGACATCAATAAAAGGTTACTAGATGATGACGTTTCACACAGTGCTATCACCTCGTATTTTGATAGTTCTAATAAATTATAGTCTTCCCTTATACCATCTAATACGTGCGCAAGTAAATCATCTATAGAATATGTCGCTTTCCAAACTTTAAACCGAATTACAAATAAACAATCTAGTAACTTTTTGTTAATGACGTGAACATCATATAGCTATAATAATATTTCATTAATACTGAAAAAAATTCAAAATGTTCGAAATTTATAGAAAACAAATTGCAATAATTAACTACTTATTCGATAAAGTTCATATTCTAGGACAATTAATAAAAAGCCTTAAATGTTACATTGAAAACCATGTTATTAGTGATATACACCACAGAAGGTGTAGCAATTGTCAAGCCCGCAACGTTGAGTTCCTGTCCAAAATTGTATTTAAGTCTATTCCTGAATGACGTGATTTCTGGAAAATTTTGGTTTTGTATACTGTCACATTGGCTTGTGATGATGTTAAATTTTGAGGTGTTCTTTTAGGGGCGACATAGAGACACACATACTTACCTTAAGTTGTACCTGAACAGTTCTAAGTTATAATACAAGACCGAACACACATAATAGTCACACAGTCTTGCCTTAAGTTTTACTTGTATAGTTCTAGGTTTTGCTTCTTTTTTTAAATTAAAATAACAACTCCAGTAGCTGCACATAATGTTTGTAGATCAGCTATGTTGATTTAAAATTGTAAACAGAGAGTATATAGTCTCGATTAGGATTCCGTCTTGCATTACGATTTAGAACTGTACAGGTAAAACTTAGGCAAGTATGAGTGTCTATGCCGAGCTTTAGAAACAAGTTGTAACAAAATTTTCTGGGAGTTTCTCTTTTAAGTTCAATAATTAAATGCTGTAGATTGTTGAGGAGTTTGGTTTTACCAACTGGAAATCAAGTTTTTGCAATATCTAAATAATCTAGGAAACTAACATCTTTTCTTCTTCTGATAAATAGGATTTTCAACTTATTTTAGATTTTCCTTTAAATTTATGTAACAACATTAGCCTAGGAATATTATGTTTCTTTGCCAAGGTACCGATAGCCTTCTCTTCAGTTCATACTTTAAAATTTTCTTCTTTGACATATTTAATAAATCTGAAATAATCAAATATCTATAATAATCTGAAATTAGTTATGCATCAAAAGTAAACAGAAAACAATCTGCTTACATTGTCCTAAACCTAGTTGAAACCAATAATAGTCAGCGTTTAAAGCTTTCTTAAATTTTAACTCCAACAGTTGACGATAAGAGAGAAAGGCACAACGATAACAGTTTCAGCTTAATTTCATTAACAAAAAATAACATTCTATTACTTCATTATTGTTTTGAATTACCCGTGTCAAAATTCTCAAATATAGTTTACCTACAATTTGTTACACTAAGGGCAAATCTTTTCATCTTCTATTTAATTTAATTGACACTTGTTTACCATAGAAACGTTTGTTCAAACAATTGTTTCCATGGTAAAAATTTGTCAAGTAAATTTATTGGGAGATGAAAAAACCGGCCCTAAATAAAATGTTATGATTTTCTTACCGCTTTTGACAAGATTTTCGACAACATCCAATAAAAAACACTATAATGTAATAATGTGATAAAACAAATTGTGAGGGTATTCTATAAATGGAGTGTATTTTACTCCGATTTAAATAAAATGTTTCTATGGTTCAGTAAATACTTATTTTTGTTATTTTTCTCTCGATGTGTGAACTTTTGAGGACATGTCAACATTTGGGTATTTTGCCTTATAAACATATTGCTTTTTTATTGACAATGAAAAGTACGATTCTTTTTTTAAATAATGAATTTTTAAAGTTTGATTAGAAAAAATACAAATTTATTAGTATGTATAACAAAAAATAACTGACTGAAACAAAATTATATTAAACCTATTTTAAATTTATTTTAAATGAAATTATCATGATTTTATAAGAGCTTTTTGCTGGTTTCCCCACAGTTTCTACTGAATTAGAGGTTCAGGGTCAACATTATACTGCATGTTCTACAAGGAAATATAAACGGTGTGTTCATTCTTGAAAAAATTAGGGATGAATAGTGAAAACTGTTTTGAAAATTAAATTACCTAAATTTATGTGTAATACAGTGAAATCCCTTTATTGCAGACCCCTATGGGACAGCACAGAATGTCCACAATAAAAGGTGTGACGTAATTTTGTTGCTACCACATCTTTAGCTAGTTTGCGAGCATCACACTTCTTAGTTTTAATGAACTGTATGATTTAAAATTTTTCATTTAAAGTTAATTCATTTCGACGTAGTGCCATGCCAAAAGGAAACTAAACTGATTTTAGATTTTTATGTGCGCCTACCTAACAACCGTCCTAACAATTTGCAATAACTTAAACTGTTAAATACCTGTAGTGAAACATGCAGGTACTACTACCTGATAATATGACAACAGGTAATAATTATAGGAAGTTACATAATAAATACATACATGTTCGTGGAAATGTTTCTTAAAAATTCCAATATTTATGTTGTGCTAAATATAACATAAGGGTGTTAATACTCTCAGTCAATTCCAATTTATCAATTTTCAACTCTCGGTTTTGTTGTGACTAATGTTTTTTTATAAATGTTCACATTATAAGGGCTAAAATTAAGGGTTGGGATACAAATATTGCGTTCCCGTCTGCAATAGAGGGTTTTCGAATACACATGTTTAAATGCAGCGAAATTCGGGACATTTTAAAACTGTCTGTAATGCAGGGTGTTCTCGTTAGGGGGGTTTCACTGTAATGTAAAATGACTCAAACAATTCTTTATAAAATATATAGGTATACTATTAATTTCAAAAATCATAGAATTTTATTGATAGAAATGCTTTTGTAATTATAGAAAACATTATTGACAATGTTGTGTTAATGCTACACCAGCGAAGAATGAATTAAAGTGCATTTATTACTCCAATATGTTTCAAGATATTGTGATATTTGTTATTAACCCTACATTTTTGAAACGAAACAATTTTCGAAAAATCAGCAGAGCTAACACACGGAATTTTTGTCCTATGTTTAGTAATTAAATGCCTTATACAAATCGACATGAATATTTCCCATTACTTGTAACTTGTACTGCATTGTTGCTATTATTTTTGATTGAGATTACATTCAAAGCTTTTTGATGTACATAGGTTTTTATTACTCTATTTTTAAAAAATAGAAACAAGTTTTAATGCCTGAACAAATTTAATCACAATAATTTTATGGACGTTTTTGATAATTGGACTTACTGTTGCTTTGTAAAATACAAACTTGTGATTATTTATCGTCATCAAAAGTGTAAAATTTTAGATATAAGTAAACAAGATACAAATTTGAATCATTTTAAATAATCGAAAGTGTGTATTTTAAAAATGATAAATAGGTTCAGTATTCACACGCATAATGAGCAAAAATGACTTACGCTTTTTATTTTCTGTTACTATTTCTGCATAATAAGGTATTTTAGACATATTTCAATTTCTTGTTAATAATATATGTACATCTTACTGGAATGTTTACAGCGCCAGCACCAATTGGAAGTCCCCCATCCAGTGGTAATTTATCATCGTTACAAGGAGTAGCGAGTTCTTTGCAAGCACTGAGACCACAGGGTCCTTCAATTACACCTTCATTAGCCAATCACTATAGAGATGACTTGGTAAACCACGTAAGAGGTTGGCCAGCAGAAATCCTAGAGAAACAAGTAATGCAGAGATTATTGCCCATTAATGTTATCTATTAATACAATCTTTTTTTAGGCAGAAAAATTAGCTCAAGAAGCACACATAATGGGTAGTATACAATGTGCAAAAGTATCTGCTGAACTTAAGTCGGCAAGATCTATAGTTCGTTTGACTGAAATTCAAGCCACACTACAAGAACAAAGGTAAATCCTTATCTGTGTCATTTATCATTAATTTTTTTAAGTTTCCTAGATTCCTAAATATTTTATGTAAATTAGATATATAATTTTTTTATGTATTTCCATTTTTAATTAATATCATCCAATTTGTATTATATTTTAGGCACCTTTTCAATTTTAAATAATTTAGTGGTGGTTATGTCATCAAGTAGATAATTAAAACAATTTTGAATCTTAATGAGCCTTTATTTTGTCGATTGTTATTCTGAATTGCTATTTATTTTTTACGGTACACTTGCGTACTATAAGCTAATAAAAACATTAACTATCAAATAAATATGCATATTTGCCCCAGTTTGATGTTAATTGAAAACTCCCGCATAAATTTCATTAATAGTTTAATCGTCATTTCGTTCTAACTTAATAGTTTTAGTTAAATTTTGTAATGTCATTCGCAAGTTGCTTTACAATTGTAGTTTACAATCGATATTAATGCCTGCATTATTTTTTTTTAGAATATTGTTTCTGCGTCATCAAATAAAGACATTGGAGGAAATGAAATCGCAAAATTCCTTTATGTCGGATGACTCGTAGTGGTTGAATATATCAGGAAAAAAATGTGTTAATGCTAAACATTTTATTTAAGTGAAAAAATGCATAACATTACTTTACAACCGGTGTATATTTATTAGTTTTCTACAATTTTTTGTCGGTAAGAGTCTTGCAAGTTCAAGCTTGTCATCTGGCATTTTATTTAATAATTTAGAAGAATTAAAGACTATAGGTAAAGTTCTGAATATGTGAATTTCTATTTGTATTATATTGGTTTTATCTTTTAGCTTTAGAAATTAATATATCTAGTATAGTCCTTTTCGTAAACTCCTAGATGTACATTTTCGTCTGAATGAATAAAATGTTAAACTTCTATTTTTAACAATTTCTTGTATTTTCTTATTTTTAAGTATTTTCTTCTTATTGCTAATTTGTACATATATTAAGTACTTGTTTTAACTTTGTCACTACTGTTGTAGTTGTTTAGTATTTATAAAAATTCACTAGATCGATGTCAATATTTTGTATTTTTATTATCACCTACAAGTAATACCGTATTTAATTGTTTGTTGAAGCACATCCTTTTTATGCAAATATTGGCGGCACTGAAATCCTTAATTTCATCAAAAGTAATGTTTATGGCCTACCTCATTTTAACATTGTTTTAAGTACAAATAACAGGAAGCGTAAAAAGGAAGAGCACGCTAATAAGTATTTAAGAAATTGTCAAACGATAATGTACATATTTGGGATGAGCAACTGTTGTTTGAAAGGCACATTAGCTGATTCAACTTTGAGTCTCGAATTGATTTCCCTACATTTGTTACGTGACAATTAATTGCTAAATCATTGTTCTTCACATTTTTGTGATTAATTTGTTTTTGTTTTTTTTTCTTTTTTACTTTAACTGTTATCAGATTAAATTTATGCAACAATAGTTTTGTTGAATTATTTTCAATTTATAGTTATTTTGAGCATTTTACAAATATTATTTAGTTACATTAACAAAACTGAAACTTGTTTAAATTATTTTATGGACTATATTTTTTAATTAAAATATAAGAAACGGAATAATTTATCGACAAAGCCCAGTGTATTACAGTAAAATAATTATTTATGCTTTAAAATGATTTAAGCACAAATTTGTGGTGGAAATCTTTTTTGTATAGTTGTCTCATGTATTTTGCGTGCGTGTCATCACTGTTATATATTTCAACTGTTCCAAATGAATAATATTAAAACTTTTTAAAGTAATCTTTTCGTACATGTTTAATGAAATCCAAATCTAACAATGTTAAGAAACGTTCAATAGATTTATTATAAGATGAAGATAATAGTAACGTGTTAAAGTAGGTTAAAAATCATGCAATCAATTCAGCTAGAAGATAAATTAAGAAAACCTAAGGAAGAAGAGAACACTACTTATTGAATCCTTTTCCTTACGAAAAACGTTTTATTTTTTCATAAAAAAACTATAGATACATGGAAGTAAAAATACGTATGCTCAAGAAATATTGCAGTATAAGTTGGTGAGAAATTTCGACCCTACAACACTATGTTAGACTTTTCATTGGATTGAAAGACGATAAACAATAATTGTCATTTTATTTTACAGCAGATAATTTTTTCAAAATATTTAAATAAAATATATCAGACATTTAAATATTAGTTTTATTTTATGAAAATATGTACATTAAGTAATCAGCATTTTTTTAAGTACCACCTTATTTATTATGCATTTTATTATGAAATGTTTAGAAGTCTACAAGAATTATTTATAAATCATTTAATGTTGTCACCCGTGCCTTTGTGTAATAATGAAAAATTGAATTATTCATAATAGTGTGTTTAAATACTGTTTGTATTTAAACAATGTAATTTGAATGAGAAGTCGTATAGGTAAATATTAAAATTTCAAAAAATGATAAAATCGTTAAATATTCAATATTTATAAGCATCGATTGTGCAAAGAAATAAAACAGTAGTTACTTATTCTAATGTATTTTTATTAACTAAACCAAAAAACAGATTTTAACAAAACTTGGCTTGCTACATAAATAGTTGACAAACAACAAAATTTGATTTACAATTATGTACATGGCAATGGTACTAAAATTGCATATTTTATTGAAGAAAATTAAAACTATGGAAATATTTGTGAGTGGACTAGGCCAAGCTTTTCTTCTCTAAATTATAATAAGCATTATAAATAAAAAAATAAAGGCACAGGTATGCTGAAAATTCCATTATTTCGTGACTATTAAAAAGTAACAAAACTTATATAAAATATCTTTAAAACAATTTACAGATTTATTTTTCGGTAAATTATACCTATTAAAATGAAATTTTCAGCAATAATCTATTTCAAGTTTTACTTCTCTTGATATATTTACAGTAAGCAGTCTAACTCCTTTTTTTTAAGATAACATCACTGTCAATTTCACTTTAAAAATTACACATAGCTCGTCATGATAGGACAAACTAATAAAAAAATTAAATGATCATATGTTTTTAAACAAGAATTACATCTCAATATGATAGTGAGAAAAAAGAATCACGATAAGTAATAGCACTGATTCATCCTATTCACAGTACAAGGAATAACATTGTATATCATAAAATAAACCTATTGCAAAAATATTATTTGTAGAGTATATAAAAATATCTACATATCAAATAACAAATTTTTATTATCCGCAGGAACATAAGGAGTGAGCCTACTTTGTTTACGCGACACAGACAAAAATAGTACATCTTAATTAAATTGCATCGAAACAATTGCACCAAAAATTTTGATAAAAGTAAATAAAAAGTGGTTACCATTAAAGATGTACAATATTTATTAAATACGATATTTGTCTGTGTACATCGCCATATAAATGAACATACGAAGGGGCCTGACCCATGAGAATATCACAGAAAGCATAGCCAATATGGCAGTTATATAAATATTATATATCAATATTTATACATCAAAATTTTTTCAATGATTTTCATTAAACCGCAACAGATGAAATCGTTCATCATAAACATCAGTAAAAAATTCTAAATTCTATGGATCAGACCATGTAATATACCTACACTATAATACATGTACAATGTAGGAATACACAATTAGTATAACAGTTGTTCTTGTTAAGTACAAGACTCAACTGTGAACATCTTAACGATAGCGCGTATTTCAAGTATTATAATAAATTCTAAACACGTTCAACATTATATTACATTTTTCGAAAAAGATCAATACTCACTTCCGACATTCACAGTTAGTCCAGACTTTATATACCTAACATTCAACAGGTCTGAAAAGCATCATCCGAGTTAAATAATTTATTTAACAAATCGCTTACAATTTACAAAATATACCTTAAAATTAAGGCTAATATTAAGTGTCACGTAGACATAAAATGTAACTAAATTGTATTGTATATTTACATTAATTTTTCCCATCATCTATTTACTACTTACCCTTTCCTCTGTGTTCGAAATATTTCAAACACTATCGTTGGATTCTTCTCACCGGCCGTATTTTCTTACGTTGTGCTGTACTCGGATTCTCAGAGGCCGGCGATGCTCTGTAAACAATATTACAGAAATAATTTTTATTAATATCGTCGAACTTGATTTTTATACATTTTAGAAACAACTATTGTATCACAATTAAAATATTTTGCATGTACTATACACTGTTCGTGTAATGATTATGTGTGGCGCATGCACAACAAAAGCACCTTTGCTTACTAATGAACATTTTAAACTGATAAGCAAATTTACATTGTTTATTTAATATCTTAAAAGTTCATCGTTCAATTTAGTTTTTAATAAATATACACACAATAAATTATTCTAAATCATAAACAAGTTTATACTTACGAAAAAGTAGGCGTAGCTCCGCCGGTGAAATTAAATGTTGGTCTTATGTTCACATCAAATGCGGGAGTTGGTGCATTCTGGCCAAAATTAAAACCTCCTGCAGCAGGTGGTGCCTGTAACAATTCTGTAGGTGAATTTCTAAATATTTACAATTCTAATCCGTCACATTAAAAATCGATCATGTGATCAATTTGATGATCATTTTTACATATTAAATTATATCTTGAATTGTAAAAATTTCTTCATCTAAAAATATACTTACAGGATTTGGATTTGTTCCAAAACTGAAGACTCCGGTAGCAGGAGCAGGTGGTGGAGCATTAAATTGCTGGGGAGTGCCGAAACTGAATCCAGGTTTAACTGCAGCATTATTAACTGCACTTCCGAAATTAAAGCCTCCATTTTGTACCGGTTGTTGTTGAGGAGGAACCGAAGTTGAAGCACCAAACATAATATTAGGCGCAGCAACGGCCGATTGGAATGGTGAAGGATTATCAACTTTTGGAGGATTAAAATTGAAATTTATATTAGGAGCGGCATTATTATTAAAACTGAAGCCGCCACCAACTGGTACATTTGTAGGTGCAGAAGAACCAAAAACACATCCTGGCGCTTTTGCGGGCTCTGTCGGTTTATGAGCCACTTGTCCAAATGAAAATGGCAAAGTCTTAGCTGCTGGTTCTTCGGCCGGACGCGTATCGAACAAAAATGGTTTTACTTCTGTCGCTCCAAATCCTAATGGAATCGTGGATCCAAATACTGATATTGGGGGAGTTTCGAATGCAGGTTTACTTGGTGTGCCAAATATTGAAGTAGACGGTATCGTACCAAATATATTAGTAGTGGCTGGTTGTTTAATGTCTGTGGTCATATTAAATGTTGGCTGATTAGTTGCCGGTTCAGATTGATTCATGTTGAATTTAAATACTGGTGCTTCAGTTGTCGTGGTGACACCACCAAATGTTGCAGTAGCAATTGTGGAAACTGGGTTTCCAAACATTATTGAGGAATTTGCGGTGGTAACATTGTTACCGAATGTCAGTGCAGTAGTTGTTTTAGCAACAAAATTAAATAAATTTGTCGAAACCGATGTCGTTAGAGGTTTAGTGAAAGTCGAAGTTTGCGGAGCGAAAGTCGAAGTTTGTGGAGCGAAAGTCGAAGTTTGAGGAGTAAAAGTCGAAGTTTGAGGGGTAAAAGTTGAAGTTTGAGGAGTAAAAGTTGAAGTTTGAGGGGTAAAAGTAGAAGTTTGAGGAGCGAATGTTGAACTTTTAGGAGTAAAAGTTGAAGTTGGAGAAGTGAATGTCGAAGTTTGAGGAGTAAAGGTCGAAGTTTGAGGAGTAAAGGTCGAAGTTGGAGTAAAAGTAAACGAATTATTAGGAGTTGCAGATTTAGCTATCGATGCGAATATATTTTTCTCAAATTGATCTGTATTTCCATTGAGAGGTTTCTTCATTAAATTTAAATCGGATTTATTTGGCGGACTAAATATTAAAGAATTACTAATTGGCGTTTCTTTCTTCGCAGATGTGACACTAGCAATTTCGGAATTATCTGCGGAACGTTTCAAGGTGGGCACAGATGAATCGAAAGCAAAACTAGATTGATTAACCAGTTTGTTAGAGGTTGCAAGCGTGTTCTGCGATTTAGGTTTCTCAAATGAAGGTAACATAATTGAAACGGGAACGGAATTTGTTGTTGTACTGTTTGTTTCTAACGGTTTTGTAGACTGAGAAAGTTTTCCAAATGTAAAACTGCTGTTAGCATTGGAAACTGAAGTTAATTTAGGTGTTTCTACTAATTTCGATGTTGATACTTCTGGAAGTTTTGGAATTGCTGCTACTGCGGCTTTCGTCTGTTCTATACTTTCTGTTGTTTTTGTTGGAGTACTACCAAACATAAATCCCGTTGGCGCTTTTGACGTTTCTAATTTTGTTGTTGCAGGACCATCTACGACGGTTTTAGTAATAGGAATGCCAAATGTAAATGTAGGAACAGCCGTAGTTATTGTTGTATGTGTAGTGGTTGTTGTATTGGTAGTCATTGCTGTTGAAACAGTTGAGCTGCCAAAAGTCGAAGCTGCTTCTGGTTTTTTAATTTCTTTATCATCGGAAGACGAAACAGTTTCTGGTATAGGTTCAGTGACATTGGGAAAAATGCCAAAAGTAAATTTTGGCACCGGCTGTGGTGGCGACAGTGCTACCGGTTGTGGTAGTTTAAATGTAACTGGACTTGAACAAGCTTTCGGCGTTTCGCAAGCAGCACATTTGGTTTTATCATTATCATTCATAATCATGCAAACAATACATTCCCATTGATCGTTTTTCCTTTTAAACTTGTCGCCAAAACCAAAAGTAATCGGAGTGCCAGTCTTGTCCGACCTAGATTTATCAGTTTCCCAAGTCACACTTTTTTTACTATCCAAAAATGATTTTTTATTGCTAGAACTATTGACTTGATTAGGCATGGATGTTATAGGTCCATTTGGTTTAACTGTCGTTTGTTTAGGAGTAGCACAAGCAACACATTTACTATCCGAACTTGAATTTCGTACCATACACACACCGCATTCCCATTTATCGGCTTTCATTTTAAATTCTTCTCCAAAACTGCTTACAGACTTTGGCATTTCTTTCTTCTTTATTTCTGGTTTTGCCGTATTACAAGCTAAACATTTAAGTTTGTCTGAAGGATTTCTAATTAAACAAACAGAGCATTCCCACATATTTGCATTTAATTTAAATTTATCTAACGAACTCAACTCTGATTTATTATTTTTTGATTCTAAAAAGTTAATCGAGGGTTGAGTTGCTTCGACATTCGAATTCTTCATTTTCAAAGAGACTGCTTGCGAAAGATCTGGAGATTTAAAGTTGATTAAAATATCGGATGTTTTTTCTTTTTGTTTAAATACTGGATCGCTAAATTTAAAATCGTTAATAGCTATTATGGACATCACATTTTCGGCTAACACGAGAGGATTCGAAAATGTATATTCCATAGCACCTGTGTCAAACTTTAATGATGAAGAAGGATTATCTTTCTTCAATTGTTCGGATAATTTAGGAATTGGTTTTAGATCATTACAAGCAACTGTAATGAAATGTTCCTTTTCATACGGCTTAAACATTAACGGTACTGAGAAGTCAAATTTGGGCAAAGTTGTTATAGGCAAAGTAACTTCAGGTAATTTTACTTCTTCGACGGTTTGATTATTATTATCAGACTTCTGCCTAGTTGCTGTTATTTTGTTTTTCATTTTATTAGTATATTTCGACGAGTCCTCTTCTATAGATTTAATCTTATATTCATCATTATTTAATGCAGATTTAGATGTTATAGCAATCTGTCTTACGGCTACAGTACTATCTTGCAATTTTTCTTTTAACTTCATTTTTAGCAAATCAGGCACCGAAGGTATTTGCAATTCTTTATTTGAGGGCCTCGGTACTTTGCCCTCTCTGATTAAATATGGATTAGCTCCTGTGTACTTTGTTAATAAGCCTTCCAATCTAGGTTTCGGGGTAGGAATTGTTATCTTTTTAGCATCGGAAATCGGCGCTCTACAGTTTTCCAGAGCATCTAAAATCCTTCTTGCCGTTTTACTTAATGTTGCATCTGTTTTATTAGACTGCTTCAATGGTTTAGCTTGTACCCGATTTCTAATTGGTATACGATTATCTTTAAATTTTGAACAGTAAGCCGATGCTCCGCCATATGTTGTTTTACCACTGTAGAATGGCGAATTAATTATACGTTTAGTAGATAAAGTGCGATCGAGGAAGTTTGGCGATCCAAATGTTGATAAATTAAAAGATGGACGTCGGGAGCTTAAAGAAGTATTTATGTTTGGACTTAAACTCCTCTCTGCAAATAGAGACCGACTGTGGCTCTCAAGGTGTGCTGAAAATAACATAAATATTGCAATGTTTTTTTAAATTTAATAGTAGGTGGTATGTAGTCACTCAAAAATATTAGTGATAAATAATATTTAAAAAAGTTGCATAATGACCCTTGTATCCTTCTGAAGATACGCAAATTTAATACATCAATATATGTGCCTAACAGTGTTCTGTATTTAAATGCAGAAACAGTTAGGGCCAGTTGTACCAAAGCCAATCACGCTAAATGTTTCTATAGCGATTGATTGACGTACAGCGTGATCGGCTGCGGTACATATGCCCCTTACTCTTAACGTAGCAAGGTACCTAAAGGTATTGGTTTATCTATATTAGTTAACATAATGGGTTGATGATTTTTGTATTTGGTCTAATTCATATAAGGTATATTGATATTTCAATTAAAAAATATACACTTAATAAAAAACAGATAAAATTAATTTGAGGTTAGTGTATAAGAAGTATATAAGATCAGCGAGTCTAAGCATCATACTTACGTGAATTAGGTTTTGTGATGTGCATTGATAAATTGACTTTTTTCACATCCATAACATTTAATGAATCTTTTTGAGTTGTACGTAACAATGAAGAATATCCACTAGTAGATTCATCACTATCGGAATCATCTTTGTTGCCATTTAATAAAGTTTCCGAATAACTGTTATTTATTGTGTTGGAAGTTACTACATTTCTTTCTCTAATTCCGGATGGACCTGCTGTTGGTTCTAAGAAAGCGCAAGAGTTTTGCTTAGGTTCATATCGTGTATTGATAGATCTATTGACGTTATTACTGCTTCCACCATTACTAAAACTGGTAAATAAAAATGAATTTGCTTGTAGATCACTGCACGTCGTTTCGGTTGATGGTATTTTGAATCTTTTAGGTGGTGGTTGACTATCGCAACAATCACTGTCACTATCTTCTTCTCGTGGTCTGATAATTGGCTTGTTATCCACTTTAGTAAACCATTTGCTTAACGAACTTGGTAATAATCCAGAAACACGGGAACTAACTCTCTTGACAAACGACTAAAACAAAAGGTAAATTCAATATGTACAAAATTATATCAGGGATGTCATTTTTTTAAGGCGCACACACTTAAAAGATGCAAAACCAAATACGGTACTACAATATTACTAATTATCGGTACAATTTGGCAATTGCAGACGATCCAGTTAGCCGTTTGCTATTTTTGGATATTAGTAACGCGCGAATTGCAGTAATAAAGCACGCGTACTTACCTTATTCAATTCTGGCTCTTTTGCTTCCGAAGGATTGCCATGAAAGGTTTTGTTATTGTCTTTTTCCATTACTAAGCCACCTATTAGTCACTCAACACGCACCTAAATTTACGTAAACATTTCTCACTAAAAAATTTTTCCTTGCATGAGGAATAAAAATATGGCGTAGATATAAAGGTTAATTCACAACATGGTAAGATTAAAAATCCCTAGAAAAACCAAAGCGGGAGGTACGACCAACCCCGCAATAACAAATTCAGAAAAACCCTATTTAAAATTATAACAGTAATAATAATATTATTATTATGTAGGAGTATTATTGTAATGTTAAACTAATGAAATATTCATAAATCTATAAAATAATTTGATTTAGGTGATTACGTTTAGTTTGTTTCGTTCAAAATAATTTAAAAAATATATATTATGTATAGCGCAATTCAGAAATTATAGAATTTGAGAACTATTTACAGCAGAATCGCGATAATCCGAACATATCTTAAATAAAATAAGTCAAAAATAGAAAACATGAAGTAACGCTATTTAAAATGAACGTTTTTGCGAGTAAAATGCGGACTTCATATAGTTACAATTTGTTTGTAATGCCTAATGTTTCTTGTTAACCGTTTGTTGGGATAATTTTCTTTTTATTAAGCCAATTTCAAGTTGTTTTTTTTAATTAATACATAGCTGATTAAGTATTTATTACTTATATCTTATCTTACAGTGTACACGTTTTTAACTACGGAATTAAATGAAACCTACTATGGCCTATCCAAACCTATATGCAATTTACGTCACAACAAAAAGTTACTAGATTGTTTATTTGTAATTCGGTTTAAAGTTTGGAAAGTGACATATTCTGTAGATGATTTACTTGCGCACATATTAGATGGTATAAAGGAAGACTACAATTTATTAGAACTGTAAAAATACGAGGTACGAGGTGAGACAGCGCTGTGTGAAACGTCATCATCTAGTAACCTTGTATTGATGACGTGTTGCATATAGGTTTGGACGAAGTGTACATGTTTGTTAATTCGAACCAATTGATAATTCGAAAAATCTCCGGTACGAATTAAATTAAATTATGGAAATTCTGTTGTCTTTTCACATGTGCATACAGCTACTTGCAACCATATGCAATGCAAATGATTATCTTCTTTCAAAACAAAATGAATAGAATCGCTATTATCAAAATAACATTGGTAATAAAATCAGCTAAAACGATACAAAATCTTCCAATTTTACGTAAAAAATATTAAAATAAATTAATATCAAAATAGTGGATAACAAAGTAAGATCAAAAATATTCCTTTACGACTCTTTTTCAAACAGTAGCAGAAAAATTACGTGTAAAACACATAGAAAACGTATTTTCTTTCGCATATTTCTTATCTATAGATAAGAAAATACATAATTGATTTTAAAATTTCACAGAAGAGCAACTTTTATTTTTTTCCTAACATCAGTAATATTTATGTTATTTTTTTTATTGCATTTCAAATATTTGCATCTTTCGGCACACTTAATATTTCACCTTTTTTATATCAACGATTACTCAACTCTTGTGCGTTAATTCCATTATTTTATTTAAATTAAACGTAACAAATTAAATTTCTCTTTTATGCCGAGGTACCCATCGTAATTCCGACTTTTAATTAAAAAATAAAATTTCGAAGACAGTTTAAGAATAAATCACGTACGTGATGATGTCTACAGAAGAAATTTCGATTTTTTGAACAGTCAATTTGTATATAAGTAAATAGATATTAATGTTTTTTCTTGTAAACGGTCTTATATAAATCTGTAAATATATAAATTAATCATGTCAAAAGCATAACATAATTTTAACATATTTCATGCTACCGCTTACTGTCCCATGTGGTTGCTCATGTAAAAACTCGGTCAACGTCAAGATCTTTGCCTAATCGTATTTGCCAACTTTATAATCATCAAAATAATGTTAATTATTATTATAAAAGGAAACTTGCAATTTTACATTTTTCTGGAAGTCGACGTCCAATTTATTGCATTTTAATTATGAACATTTTACATTCGTATATTTTCAAAAATGGTGGGGATGGTGCGGGTATACGTTGTGTTAAATTCTAATTAAAACAGTCCTCAATAACTTTGAGTATGATCCAAATTAGAAATGTGAAACTCCAAAATTCATAGTTAATAATTGATTGCGTGTCAATATTTAATAATAATTGTAATTCAAAAAATATATTGGATCTTCATCCACTACCGTTCTTGATTAATTGTAATAAGATTACGTTTGTTAAAAAGGAAATTTATACATATTTATTTGTTTTCAGTTCAGTTTAATAAAAACAGTGAAGCGGTCGAGAACCTTTAAAAGCAGATTAGTTAGAAAACTGGCACAAAATATCTACAGACCCTATAATCTCAAAAGAATTTCGAGCATGTCACAGATTACGTTTTTAAAAGGTTTTTTTTAAGTAGTTATTCTTGACGTTTGTGTATATAAGTAAATAATTAAGATAGGAAAGTACTTTAATCTTTTACGAGTTTAAAATGTTCTGTTAACATCTTACGAGGGAACGCAAGAAACTGGAAAATTTAGATTTATACGAAACTTGGCGGGCTTGTAGAGTACCCGCCCTTCATGGTTATTCGTCTCAATATCTCAATAACTATCAAAAATATTTTTAAAAAAAAGTTTTTCGCTAGGTGTAAACTGTAAATAACTATAAAAATGAGCAGAATTTTTTTTAAATATTTTCTATACTCCGTCGATGCTCCTCTAGATCGATAAAATCTCGATAAAATAACACTACCTGATACGCATAGAATAGGTCCGGAATTAGTTGAAAAGTAGTTTTTCGAGAATAACAATGCAAGCGCAATCTAAACGCGTTTGCGGCGATTTAAAATTTTTGCCACTTTTCGAAAAAATCCCTTAGTATAGCTCGGCTTTTTTTCTTGCAAAATTTTGACCGCAAGCTTTTGAGCCGTAACGTTCAGAACAAGTCGAAAACGATTAGAAAACTGGTATTTCAGGTATTACGAAGCAATAAGTAACGAACTGCTGGTGTTTAAATGGTTTATAAGTTTTAATAATCTCGATAAAATGACGCTACCTGATACGCATAGAAAAGGTCCGGAATTAGTTGAAAAGTAGTTTTTCGAGAATAACAATAATACAAGAAATGACAATCCAAGCGCGTTTACGGCGATTTAAAATTTTTGCCAAATCTCGAAAAAGCTTTCTCTCGTTCAGCTTTTTTTCTCGCAAAATTTTTAACAGAACGTTTTGCGACGCAACGTTCAGAACAAATCGCAAACGACTAGAAGACTCGTATTTCTGGTATAACAAAGCAAAAAAAATGACGAACTGCGGGCGTTTAAATAGATTATAAGTTTTGCATAATCTCGATAAAATGACACTACCTGATACGCATAGAACAGGTCCGGAATTACTTGAAAAGTAGTTTTTTAAAAATACAAGGCTTCCAGCGACACACCCCATTAAAAATGTAAATAAAGTAAATATTTCTCAATATAAAAGTAAATAAAAGCAAATAAAAGCGAAAAAAAATGTAAATAAATGTAAATTATTGAAGTCACAAACAGATATAAGTATTTCTTCAAAAAACCTTTTAATCGATAGAACATGGAATGTGTCTTAAAAATTAAAAGCGAGACAACATCATTATTATCAATATCAAACAGAACAATCAGTCAATAATAATTATCAATAATTAGGAAATCGACACACTTCATCAAACATCAGCGTCACTACTACTAGTTTTTTTAAATATAAAGTAAAACGCAATTATGCAAGAAACTTATACCAATCCTGTTGCATTTTAGTTTATGTTTTTAGTTTTGTTTTTGTAAAGGAAAAAAGATAGCAATGGTCGATAAGAAGTTGTTCATAATTTGTCAATAAATGAGAATAAACTGAATCTGGTGGGAAACTTTTACTGAATTTTTATAGTTACAAAAATTGCTTTCGGCATTCACAGTTAGGCCTCTTAACCGCTTTCATGTATAGAAGCGGTCCGCGTAAACTAAGAACTTAAATGTTAAAATAGCAAAATACCAAAATTTAATATATGAAATACTAAGCGATCATAACAAGATACAACAGCAGTTAAATACATTCATACATCTGATAAAGCCCGCGTATCACTAATAAATCAAACACCCATTACAACTTCACCAGGAACGAAATCACCGAGAAAAGGACCTCCTGTACACAGTCTACTCTTTTCTCAGATTCGTGAATAAATAAAAAAATAGTAAATAAAGTAAATATCTAGACATAAAAGTAAATCCGTAAAAGAAAAGTAAATTAAGTAAATAAAAGTAAATCACTGGAACCACTGCATTACCGATTCGATTACCGAATGAGTAATAACGGAGATTAGAATTTTTTTAAATTTGTTTTTTGAATGGCTGCCATTTCGAAACGTCTTTGTCGATTTGGCTGGTTAACGAACTCGTCCTTCGTTTTCGTAAAGACAATACCGAAGGGGTCGAGATCGGATAAAATCCAAAAGGACACATCTGGGTACCGTCATCAGACAGGCTACAATAGCTTTATTTTCTACGAAAATTCGCTAATAATTGATACCGTACATTGATGAATACGGCCGACTCGTGCCGCAGACCAATGGCGTCCGCACACTCGCCCGGCAGGAGTCGGGCGCACATACAATTCTCATCGATTATCTTGAAAACGGCGCATTCTATCGAAAATTATAAAGAGGTATGATCCGTAGAGAATATTATGCCGATTCTAAAACATATTTCACATTACCGATCCGATGATTAATAACAGAGATTAAAATTTTTAAATTTTTGAATGGCCGCCATTTTCAAACGGGTCGGTCGATTTGTCTGGTTAACTAACTCGTCCTTCGTTTTCATAAAGACAATGCGCTTTCCGAATTTCAGCCTCCTACAATCAAATTTGCGACCGAAATCGTGTCCCAAAATGAACGACCTATATTTTCGCGATCTAGGGGTCGAGATCGGAGAAAAGCCAAAAGGGCACGTCTGGGTCCCGTCATCAGGCAGGCTGCAATAGCTTTATTTTCTATGAAAATTCGTTAAAAGGGGATTATTTTGAATTAGGGGGTGGCTCCAAAATGACTCTAGCAATTATTATCTTGTTCGATTCGTAATTCTTATGTAGGTACTCTTAGGTTGTTTATTATAATAAATTGCGTTAGCATAAATAAGAACATTATTTTTTAATTTTTGCTTAATACTATATTATTTCACTGTATTTAAAATCAAACGTCCCCTTTTATATCCGTCTCATCGTAAATAATATAGCAGCCTTTCTAGTGTTATACAAATAAAATTAACAAAATTTACATAATTACACAGGAAATTACGTGGCGATCATAATCGAAATAAGCGTGAAATTTAATAATAAACACTGGTAGATTTATCATTCAACTAGAAAGCAATAATATTCGGTCTAATAACATTTCCCAGAGGTGTTAGTCGCCTAAGATAAATAATGAAAGTAATTAAGTATTCACAGTAGCAAGAATCTAGTTCTTGCTATATGTATACACTATTGTCATATAATTCCGACAAATAATAACGATGTTTTTGAACGAGAAAGTCGCCGTTTATTGCGTTTTCAATATATGCAGGGAGAAACTGTAGATAATAAACGGTTTGAAAAATGATCCTTCTAACTATGTCACAAAGCCGTTTCTCGATCATAATTATCAAATACGAAACGAAGCGGAAAAAATTATAATTATCGACACGCGCGCAAACAACGCAATTAAACGCGAGCCAAAAATTTTATTAAATTTATTTTAGTAAGAAACGCAAACAATTAAAGTCGACCGTCGTGTAATTTATCTCAATTTGTGGACGTTTGTCACACGAGAAGAATTTGATAATCTTTGTCTGTCCGTGGCTGTTTCGAATCATTATAAAATTATGTAAACTGTTACTTTAATATCTGATAACAATTTCGACGTACCATTTTTGCAGTAAAACATTTAAAAAACGTTTGCCATTTACTTCATTTGCTTTCGGTGTTAATTTAGCGGAAATAAGTGGGACTATTTTAAGATGATTGTCATTGCCTAGATATTTCTTATAGCACTCTTATTGTAGAAAAAAACTGTAACAGGCATTATTTCGAGTAGTCTATTTTAGCAAATTCCTGAAATCACGGCAAAAATCAAGACGCGAAGTAAGTAGAGCAGACTCGAATAATTGAGCTTACGATGAAAGCAAAATTAATATTATTATCGAAAATTTTAGTTAAACTAATATAAATATCGATGTGCCGAATTATGTTTAATTAAGATCGGTCAATTGGATTCGGATCAGGAAAAAATACGTTTCCAATTCGTCTAATTTTTATTAATAATAAATGTTTGTGTTGATGAAAAGAAATCAACTGGTATACGAAATAAGTGACAGAAACATTAAGTTGTTCATATTGTTCAGTTGTACTTAATGTTTTGGGCTTGGTTTTAGTTGAGGAAGAATGTTAACTTCTAAACGATTTTGACCCATTATCGGCGGGGAGTGATCCGATCACTGATTTGAGGACATCAACATGTTGAGGATAGTGCGACCAAACTAAACTCTGCAGAAAACATCTCCAAAATAACACTCAAAAAATTAACTCATACTGCATAGGTCAGCACCTGACGGAAAATACGTAACGCCACGAACGAATTATCGGAGATGTAAGTGTGTAATTGACAGAACATAAGGGAAATATAAGGGAATAAATTGGAAAAAAACGTAGGTAATTGAGAAAGCAACGTTCTATAAAGTAGACATATATAAAGTAGATAGACATATATTTTATTCAGCGTATAATGAAACCAAGAACGAAATAGACGTCCTTCGAAGCATATCAATTATTAATTTAAAAAAACCCGTTTATGTTGAAGATAACTAAAATGGAAATAAGTTACAAAAATGAAAGATAAGTACACATAATTGTTGAGGGATTGTTTTATATGTGTTTTGTGCTCGTTTTAGGGATGGAAATTACACCCAAATTTTATTTAGGCGTTTTCTAGTTGCCTCCCAAACCCCCAGAATTATTATAGTTAGAAAAAGTTTTAAGTCGGACAATTGGGCGCCACTACAAGTGGGTGCCGTTAAAATTTTTAGCGTTACGTACTACTATATAGATAAATGGATACTTCAAAATAACTTCACAAATCGCCGAAACACACGGAAGTTTATTTTAAGTATTTAATAACCAAAGTATTAGTGCGATGAAAAGTTTAGTGTAGATGATGTCTGTTTAGGGTTAATGCAGATGAGGTACGTTTAGGTTCTAGTGTAAACCACCTATTTCGCCGAAATACATTTTCAACCGATTAATTTACCATTTAACAAATTTTTTAAAATCACGCAGATATTTTTTCTTATGAGCATTTAATTATTTCATTTGACGTCCAATTGTCTCGCGCCCGGTTGGCCGCGTTCAGATGTCCTAGTCCTTTAAATTATGTATTATTTTCGCGCACAATTTACACCAGGAGGAGTAAAAAATATGAAATACTTAACATTTTTCCGATATTTTTTTTGTTTTCTTTCGTCTCCTGGTGTAAATCACCCTGTATATTTATAAATTCTTTTATAACACTTATTTTTGTACAATTGAGCGTTAAACGATACTTTCTGTATCTACTTTTGCGTTTTTAGATTTGCGGTACACTGACGTTATTTTTACAAAAATGGAACGAATTTAATTTCTTCAAATATAAATTTAAATCAAGAATTCCCACTTAATATAAAACATAATGTAGATAAACTGTTAGATATCTCATATTCTTTCCTTGATTGGAATTCACATCTACAATGTTATCAGGTATTTACGTTGCTTTATCGGGCATATGTTATAACTCGTAGCGTTTAGTTTTCGAATTTTAGTATTAATTTAGTTCGCGACCGGCGTGTAAAGGTTAAAAATGTGTTTTTCTTTGTTTATAAATTGAATAAACGTATGTAGGTACATAATTTAATATCCGTTCATGTTATTATTAGTGGACGTTCAATACATGAGTTGTGTTTATTTTCTAACTGTGGACATGCGAATGGTTTACTGCTTTCAACTGTTGGAAAATTCGGTAAGTCGTCATTTTTCAAATATGAAGGTATACGTAATTAAAATTTTAAGGGTTATTGAAAATAATTCAATGTGTGCGCAGAAGGTACTTTATAATTTATATTATTTATTACTTATAGTTAGTTTTATCGAAACCATCTTTGTAATTTTTATTTCAACGAATATTGAAGTGAAGTTTCAGTAGAAGTTAGACGTACGTACACATATATAGCTACAATTATACAGTGTCACCGGACGAAGTTGACAAGAGAAAAAAATCTTTATTATTGACTTTACGACGAAACGTCATACTTTATAAAAAAATTGCTTGTCGAAGACTTGAGTTTACGATAAAAAAATCTGAGATCAAATGTACAGGCTGTTAATAAATTAAGAAAACACGAAAACGCTTCGAGGGAGAAGTACCACTATTTTTTATTTTAGACAAAATTGTGAATAAGAAAAGTTGCTTAAAATCATAAATAAAGCCCGAATACAAAATTTGAAGTCTAAATTCTAATTTTTAAATTTATCTCAAAATTATGTTACTCTCATTTTTCTTCAAACATAGCATAATCTTGGTTTTAACGAAACAAGAGAAATTAAATAAGAATTTCTACAATCGCGAAAAAAATTATTATTCTACATAGTCTCTTGCGTGTAAACGAGAAAAGCAATGTATAACGTGAGCTGCACAATTTCGAGATGCATATGAAAGAAAGATGAAATTTCATCAATCAAGTCAATTTCGGACTTTGTTGTCCGGACGACTCAGCAAAATTGGTTAGGCTCGTGCGAAAGCCCAAAAAAACGACCTATTTCTGATTAAAGCGGATAATACCTAGTTTTGCCATAAGTTCTGTCCCACCATTATATAAATGTAGCTATAAAAAGAAAAACAAGAAAACAATTTGTGACATGCCGTTTTATTCCATATACAATACAGTACAATATTAAAAACAAATTATTCAAAATGATCACCTTTTGCAAGTACACAAGCCTTTAAACGCTCCGGCCAATCGTCAATAGCGGCCCGTACTAATTCCACGGAAAAATTCTTCACAGCTTTTGTTAAAGATTGTTTTAAATGTTCGATATTTCTGTGGGGCTTTCTGCAAGCCATATTCTCTAATTCTGCCCATAACCGACAATCGAGAGGATTAAGGTCTGGACTTCCAGAATAGTCTAAGAGCTGGTGAACATTTTCACAACCGAGTTTATACCTGTTGAAATTTTGTAGGAAGGTAATTGTTTTAAGTCTAGCTAGGGAATGGACCACCCTTTTAAGCAACTCCGGTTTCGAACTACCCCACAATCGTTTAAAATTGCAAAAAAAGGGGTGAGACATTGTCGTTTATACCTCTTGAAATTTTGAAGGAAGGTAGTTTTTTTAAGTCTAGCTAAGAAATTGACAGTCTGGCTAAGCAACCCCGGTTTCGAAAAACCCCACAATCGTTTAAAATTGCAAAAAAGGGATGTGAAATTGTAAGGAGAATTGTAGTGGGATTTCTATCTCATGAAATTTTATAGAAAAGTAGTCTTTTTTTAAGTCTGCTTGAGGAATGAACTACCTGATTACGTAAATACGTCCGCGAACTACCCTTAATCGTTTAAAATTGAAATATATTCGAAATTTTCATTTGTACCTCTTGAAATTTTGTAGGAAAGTAGCTTTTGTAAGTCTGGCTAAGGAATGGACAGTCTGGTTAAGCAACTCCGGTCGCGAACTACTCCTTAGTCGTTTAAAGTTGCAAAAAACGGGTGTGAAATTTTAATTTTTATCTCTTGAAATTTTGTAGAAAGATAGGTTTTTTTAAGTCTGGGAGAGAAATAAACCACCTGATTAGGTAACTCTGTTCGCGAACTACCCCTAATCATTTAAAATTAAAATATATTTGAAATAGTCATTTATACCTCTTGAAATTTAAATCATCTCTATTTCACACCTATTATGAAAATCTTTACAGGAAGCATGGCGATGTCTATGACGGGCCGATATGCCTTCCGATATAAGGCCTCTCTCGCACTCGCGCGTCTACGTAATGCTTTATGCACTAATGTAAAAATACTTTTTTGCGATTTTCATTTTGTACGCTAAGGCCGCCAGTTTTATGAGGCTTACGACACTTTTTTCTTTTAAATATTATTAATAAGTTGCTGTAAAAACCACAAAAGGTAGAATGTAATTAATGCATTATTTCAAAATGCAACTTTAATACTGTCTATAACTAGGTTAAAACCGGCTTGGCCGTTTGGCAATTATTTTTTCATACTTCAATAGGTATGAGATGATATAAATTTCAAGAAGTACGAATGAAAATTTCGAATATATTTTAATTTTAAATGATTAGGGGTAGTTCGCGAACGTTACATAATCAGGTGGTTTATTTCTCCTCCAAACTTAAAAAACCTATCTTTCTACAAAATTTCAAGAGATAGAAATTAAAATTTCACACCCCTTTTTTACAACTTTAAACGACTAAGGGATAGTTCGCGACCGGAGTTGCTTAACCAGACTGTCCATTCCTTAGCTAGACTTACAAAAACTACCTTCCCACAAAATTTCAAGAGGTACAAATGAAAATTTCGAGTATATTTTAATTTTAAACGATTAGGGGTAGTTCGCGGACGTATTTACGTAATCAGGTGGTTCATTCCTCAAGCAGACTTAAAAAACGACGACTTTTCTATAAAATTTCATGAGATAGAAATCCCACTACAATTCTCCTTACAATTTCACATCCCTTTTTTGTAATTTTAAACGATTGTGGGGTTTTTCGAAACCGGGGTTGCTTAGCCAGACTGTCAATTTCTTAGCCAGACTTAAAAAAACTACCTTCCTTCAAAATTTCAAGAGGTATAAACGACAATGTCTCACCCCTCTTTTTACAATTTTAAACGATTATGGGGTAGTTCGAAACCGGAGTTGCTTAAAAGGGTGGTACATTCCCTAGCCAGACTTAAAAAAACTACCTTCCTGCAAAATTTCAAGAGGTATAAACTCGGATGTGAAAATGTTCACCAGCTCTAAGACTAGAAGGCCATTGTTCCGTTGAAATAAACACCGGCACGTTTGCTTGCAATCATCATTGTGTGGTTTTTGCTTTATGTGCCGGTGCAGAATCTTGCTGAAAAATCCAACGGGTACCAGCAAATAGAGTATTACTCAAGGGTTGTACAGCACCCTCTAAAATATTGGTTTGGTAATTTCGTGCTGACGTTTTCACCTCCTGCTCACAAAAATTCAGCTTCGTTACACCGTGATACGAGACACGATGATGACTCTGTTGAACTCGCGGAATTAATAAAGAGGCTTCTCGTGAGCTATGTGCATACACACGATCATTTTGTTTATTAAAACTTTCCTTGATGGTGAAAATTTTCTCATCGATAAACAGAATGTCGCGGTGTTTGTTGTTAGCGTGCCGACGAAGCAGTGCTTTCGACCTTGTGAGTCTATTCTGTTTCAGGGTGGTAGTCAAACTCTACCCCGTATGTCTTCGAAAAGCTCCTAGTTTAAGGTCACTTTTGATAAGTCGAGACGTAGATCTAGGAGAAATATTCATTACCCGTGACAAAATCTTCTGCTTCCGTAACGAATTTCGGCGAATTCGTTCTCTAACAGCTTTAATCGCTTGAGATGTCCGAACAACACGTGGACGCCCAAGGCGTGGTCGATCTTCGATACTGAGATCTTCGGTGTACCTTTTAATCGTTCTATAAATAAATTTACGATTTATCCCAAGCGGTCGTAATATTTGTAAAATGTCATTTTGCGACTTGTTGCACTTATGTAATGCTATTTCAGGAATACGGTTTTCCTTTACGTCCAATTCCATGCACTTTCACAAAGAACTAACTATTTCTGTTTAGTTACAAGTATAAACATTCATGCACGTGAGCATTTAAATGTTCCAGATAAATTACAGGAATTGTATAAATCCCCGAAATTGTGGGACAGAACTTATGGCAGAACTTATAGCAGTGTTTCGTTCGAAACGAGCACACTCGCCCTTTATATCTCAAATTTTACAATAGTGTCTAGTAATTTAAAAAATGAGGAGATGTAAATTAAATAAATATGTGTTAGGCCAATAATAAAGTAAATTATTTCTCTATTCAAATTTCCACGGTATCATCGTAGCCAGGAAAATAAGCGTAGGATAGAAAGTAATTTCTAATTTGCCTATAATGATAGTGGAATGAAATTAGGTGAAAGATATGCATGTGAAAAAAATTCGCACATTTTATTAATAGCTTATTGTTCCCGTTTCACCCACTTCTCACACGTAGGCTGTACATTATTATTCTTGATATTATAATTTTCGATCTAGCTATGGGAATATAGATGTTATAAATTATTGGTCATTTTTACTTTTTTAAATAAAGGTTTATTAGAGATCGTTGTAATATAATTGAGCTATTATTAAATGTCTCTACTAACAATGATAATAAATAATAATAAATAGACTGTTTCGTGCAGTTTATTATAGATAATAAAGAAATGTTCCATTTCTATAGCTTTTTATGTTGCATTTTAGCAATTTTCCATAAACCACAATTTTTAAAGAAAGTCGATTTTTTTATAAAGTGAAACATGTCGATAAAGGGAACGTAGGCATCTAAAATAAAAATTATTACGAGTAGGTGGATATCCACTATAACTATTTAATATTAATTACCAACAAAAGATATACCTATATAATTCAATTTAATTGTTCAATTGTCGATTTAAAAAATTTTCCCGACAAGATATAGATTTATATTTCACGTCAAATAAATTACCTGATAGATAATATAAACGATTTCTAAATTTAAAAGGTCGACTGGGGCATGCATAACGATAACTATAATCACAAGAATTATTACCATTTCGATGCCATTACATCGCACTTCAAATGATTAATTTTAACATGTGTTATAGCTTATCCAAACCTATATGCAATCGACGTCATCAATACAAGGTTACTAGATGATGACGTTTCACACAGTCCTGTCACCTCGTACCTCGTATTTTGACAATTCTAATAAATTGTAGTCTTTCTTTATGCCATCTAATATGTGCGCAGGTAAATCATCTATAGAATATATCACTTTCCGAACTTGAAACCGAATTACAAATAAACAATCTAGTAAGTTTTTGTTGATGACGTGAATTGCATGTAGGTTTGGATAAGCTATACACTTCGTCCAAACCTATATGCAATCACGTCATCAATGAAAGGTTACTAGATGATGACGTTTCACACAGTGCTGTCACCTCGTATCTCGTATTTTGACAGTTCTAATAAATGCCATTCCATTTTCCATGCATGTTCCATTTAATATATGCGCAGGTAAATCATCTATAAAATATGTCACTTTCCAAACTTTAAACCGAATTACAAATAAACAATCTAGTAACTTTTTATTGATGACGTAAATTGCATATAGGTTTGGATAGGCCATATCTATTATAAAATTCCGTACCTAGTCTTTTATAAATTAACATGTGATTAACAAAAGTTTCACCTCGAGTTTGATTTGTTTTTGTTCAATTACGAGTGCAGATCAGAAAATTGTCTAATTTGTTAACATAAAGTTTTGTGTTATTATAGTCGAGTAAATAAAGCCGAAAAATTCGAAAACAGAAACGATTTTAATGAAACTTTTTTTAAAATGCATGTTATAATACATTATTTGAAATCGGAAACATTCCGGTTGGCGCACTCAAACATTTGTATTGTTTAAACAATATTATTACAACAAAATACAGGATGTCAGAAAACGTTATGTTAGGTTAAAGAAAATAGTACAAAATCTTATATGAACGCATAAACCACGTCAAAATAATGCCACAAGTTCCTATAAATGTTTTTCCTACGGCGCTCCCCTGTTGAGATATTCACCCTCGAAGAGCAACAATTAATTTTTTTAAATAACATGTTTATTTTTCGTTGGAATTTAATAAATTTTGGAGCACATACGTAATAAATTAAGATCTTTAAAATGGTGTAATACGTTTTTCGATATCACCTCAGGGGAGTCGGGAATGCACAACCCCTAACCTCCTTAACCCCAAAAATATTTTAGAGCTGGGTTAAGCTGTTAAACTTTTAACTACATTTTAGGATTTCTCAGACATTTTAGAATAAAAAGGTACTCTTGTTTAATTTCGATAAAATGAACCATATTCGACAAAATCATACATAAAGAATAAGAGTTGCAGAGTATCTCGGATATTATGTAGGTATAATTAGATATTAGTTAAGTGTTGAAATGTTAAAATCATATGGAACAAGACGTTCTAGTTCATTTTGTAAATATATAGCTGTGGCTATTTTTAATTGCCTACATTACTTATCTAAATTGTTTTACACAATTCAAAATTTCAAGAACATTAGCGAGATATATCAGAAATTTTATAAAAATTTACGATTTCTGAACGAAGATCTTTGATTTCCGTTAAATTATTTTATACGTAACAATAGATATTTAGTGAAATTTTCAAACGTTCGCAACGATAATTCAAATAAGTATGTTTAAAAAAAAAACAGTTGAACAAAGAAAAAAAGTCGATGAATGTCCTTTGACGCAACTTGAAAATTGCTGTAGGTGTTGTCGTTAAACTATACATTTCTTCACTATTTCTTAAGATAAATAATTCAAAAGTTAGTAGGTATGCCGTTTAGTTAAGTACGTACATATAAATTTCGTCGAAATAATTTAACCGTTAAAAACCTTAAATTCGCCCAACAATAGTTCTGCCTTCTTGATTTGGTTGCATACAATAACGTTCCGTTAACATTCTTAGTGTCTGTCGCAATCAAAACGCATTCATATTTATTTATTATACGTCGTTAGACGGATAATTAGGAAAATATGTGTTTCAGGGTTAACATTTTAATTTGCTAATTTTGATTGCTACCTGTAAGCCTCTACTTGCTAATCAAAATGTCGTACGTAGAAAAATTTAATAATGCGACTACATCGTCGCCTCGGTACCGTTAAAACACATATTTATTGCCGATTTCATTGTTAATTGTTTATATTATTTATATACGGTAAAAATAATAATTTCGTCTTTTTTTCGGGACAGCATTGTTTAAATTTTCAATTTACGCGAACGCCAAAACAATACGAGCGCGTGGCCTTATTTGCATCTCATCAACTTAAGAATGCCGCATTAATTGGTCTTCCTTTCCTAAATTAGGTGCTAAAAGTGCGAGGATTTTAAAATTACCAGAAATGCAAAATGTATATCCGAAACAATTAATTAATTGTAAAGATATATGTTAACATTATTTATTGCCTTGCTCCATTTGAAGGCGCTTCCGGTTGCTGAAGCAACACGAAAACCCACCCGAAAACGTTCGCTATTACAATAAGATATTAATTAGGTTAAGTATTTAATACCGCTTCAGATAGCCAAACGTAATCTGAGACCGTTAACGTGTCACCGAACCGGATATCCTACGAGTTTCGTTAAAAACAAACATTTTAATAACAGCCACCACCTATGGAATGACTAAGGCGAAATATTTAGGAAGTTTGAAAATTTCTCTTAGGCTCTTATGTAGGTCGAATTCAAAATTGTTGATATTCATCATAACCACGTTAACTTTCTTAACGTTGTACTTGACAAAATTTATTCAAGGCGAGGAGATATTCCGTAAGAAGGGAAATATTGTAATAAAATTTGATTTAAAGATATGTAATTGTATAATTATGAAGAAGGTGTATGTTTTGATAATCGTTTATGATATTTATTCATATTTTGTAATATACGTATACACGTTACAAAATATCATTGTATAATTTTTAACGCAATTATGTGTTATTTTCGGCGATGCGGCTGCGAACAAAACAAGGGCTTTAATTTTCGCGACAATCGTTTACTTATACCAACAGTATGAAAACAATAGTTCGAAAAAAAAATTGATAAAACAGTAGTTTCTTAGTAACGTTAAAACACAATTTAGGAGTTGAATCGAAAACTGTTAAAAAAATTAGATCCTCCGAAGGAACCGTGAACGTGTAGGTAACTGTTTTTTTAACGTTCGAACCCATAATTTTCCGTAGGGTCAGCTTATCGACTGGCTTTATAACGCATTCGCGGCCGCGAGTTCGATTCCCGCTGCAACCGTGGACGTTTGTAAGTGTTAATACTAACCCGTACTAACCTAATTTAGCAGAAACCATCACACCAAATTAGAGCGGTTAATTGGATAGCCCGAAGCCGTAAATTAAAAACAAAATTCACATGTCTTTTTTTTTAATTTCTCACGGACATACCTTTCGAATTATTCGAAAAAGTTCTATTAGAAAATCAAAATTTATTTCAAAAACTAATGGCATTCAAGGTCGTTGTAATATTTCTTCTTTCGCGCTGAACAATTTTAGTTGGTAATTAGTATTGAATTACAATTTTGTATACAGTTTGCAGATAAATGTATGTTTATTTTGCTAACAAGGAAACGTTCAGATAGAGAAAATACGCTTTTGGATTCGCATACCGCGCATTTAAAATATCCACTCGCACGTGGAATTATCGCCAGACGTCGAGATATTTGGCCCTTATAGGACATTAAATAGACTAATGTCTGTTTAATGCAATATGCATATTTCACTTGATATAAAAACAGTATGCATGATTCGATTGGGATAAAATTTTTCAGATTTACTTGTGAGTAAATGGGCGATAACCTAAAAAAATTTGGAGATAATCGGTCTACGGTATGAGTGACAAGTGTCCATGGCCAATAAGCCTCATTTTGATAAAATGAGTTTTTGGCGGATTTCCGTGTATTTGCAATACATAACACTGAGATCGGTGAAAAATCAGAAAAAAAACACTCATTTTCTACTATATCATTAGAAATATTCATTTAAATATGAAATTGTAAATTAAATATTAAAATTATAATCGTAATTATAATTAAGTTAAATTAAGATATACTGTAAAAATACTGTCTATACTATACTATACGGTCTATACTGTAAAAATCTGTAATTATTATAGGCCTGTAGGGAAATTAATAACCAATCACAATCGAGGTTTCCACATGTTTCCAAGGTAATAACATATTAATAGGTTTGTTGTCCTAACAACGGATTTATTACAGAATAGACCCCAATAATTATAATAAATTATAATGCTAAATATTTTATTTAACACTATCTACACGATAACTGAAAAATAAAAATACGTTTTGCGTAAAAATAAATGAAAAGAGTTTTTTTTTGGTTTTCCGCCAAAAAGCTCATTTGATCAAAATGGGGCTTATTGGCCATGGACACTTGTCACTTGAACCGATCGCCTCCAAAGGTTTTGAGCTTATGGCCCATTCACTCATAAGCAAATCTGGAAAATGTAATTCCAATCGAATCATCCGTAATGTTTGTATATCAAGTTGAATATGCATAATTATTGTATTAAACAGTCGCCTCTTTAACGCCCTATGACGGTAAAGTGTCTCGACGTCTGACGATAATTCATCCTATGTACGAGTTAACCAATACATATGAGACTTTCAAATGAATTCAAAGCTAGTTTTTTATAATCTGCACGTTTTCTTGTAAGCCCACCCTGTATATTACACGGAACTGTTAGCACCTTTTAAATAAATTGGAAATTGACCATTTTATTTTGACATTTTTACTCGTCGTAAAAAATATTTTATTGTTATAGGATGTTGTATTGCCAAAACAAAAACGATATCTTCTTCCGCCGCGTTATATAGCAGAAATAAAAGGTTTTGTTCGGATGAACGAATCGAATACTTTTAGGAATCGGACGAATCGTCTGTTTTTCAATTTAACGCCAACCGCCACAATATCCGGCATCGTTTGATTCGCCATAAGAAATTAATTTTGACATTTATGCCCGATTGTGGGCAATATTATCCGTAATAAGGAATACTTTCTAATAGGTAGTAAGCACATTACGTTAAACGCCGGCCGATTCATATTTTAATGTCTAATTGTAATTTCCAGTTGAATAATTGAATTCATTTGTTGCCCATTCGAGAAGAGTACGAATCTATGAACCATAAAATTCCTAAGTTTCACCAATTTCAGTGAAAGGCCGAAGGAAACGCGAAATAAATATTCCTAGTACGTGCCCGTGGATTTTCAAAACGCTAAGCACGTAATGGCGAATTTCTAAAATAATTAATTTTAATACATCTGTCGTAAGTTTTTTAATAAACGACTTTTGTAACATATGACTTAATTTGTATATTATAGTAATCCTTAAACAAATTAATTGCCGCTTAAACTGAGTTATCAGGAAACCGCTCGAAATTTATAAAATATCTTTATTAACTAACCGTGTTTTTAAAAACCGTGAGAATTTCTGCTACTAAATAAATACTTATAAATTCGTTACAAAAGAAAGAAATGCTTATTAATTCTAAAATTTACGTAAATCCTGCGGGTGAAAGTTATATATACTTACTTCATAATTACGAGAAACAATTTAAACGTGAATTTTTGTCGTCAATTTTTCCAGAAGACATTTTCGAAAATGTTTCGAAGTTATCAATTTAAATTGGCGATAAATTACGGTGGCAGAGAAACCGACCGCACCTCTCGTTGCTCAATAATTGAGCGATTTGAGGGGGTTTGAAACGTTGTTAGAAAAAATTATTTAAATCGCCTTACATAAACACAATTGTTAGCCTTATAAGAACGAGGAAATCTGAATTTGTATTCTCAGTTAACGCGCGTATAAGCAAATTTATTGCAAACTTGCATAATAAAGTTACAAAAATAATGCGCAACATTATACGAACAGAGGAAAATTCCATGTCTAATAAAATCTATAGGAATATTAAAAAAGAATGCTTTTTTACAATAGAACCGCGGTAACCCTTCATCACGAAAGTTATTAACAACTACGCCTATTGATGGTCATAAAAAAGTGTAACCTTTGTATATACATTTTTATTAGACGCTTATTCGGTAAAAGAAATTTCGCAATAAATTTTCACCTAATTGACGGGAGCGGATTACGCCGGAAGAAATTTGCAATTTCTAATTCTTTATTTATTTATTAATTGATTAAATCGAGTATTTAATTAGAAAATAAATTAATCGCATATAATTATAGCGCATTTTCTCCCATTTAAAAATTATTTAAGTAAGTATAGGTATCAAATTAAAAACAAAAATTTAAATTTAAATATTATGTTTTTGTTTTGTTTTTTCACTTCTCGTTTAACAGATATTAAGAAAACTTTTTAAAAATATTAAACTTTGACTCCATTTTTGTATGTTAACTCCTAAATTTTATGGATTGAAAATTGAAACACCCTGTACAAATTTTGTTCTCTAGTGCCTAAGTGTTTAATCGAGAGCTTTTTGATTTTCTTCATTTTTTCTGTCATCGTTCAAGTACAATAAAATTGGTTATTCGCGTCCAACTGGAATTATTGAAAAATTCAATAAGGCTTAAGGCTTAAAATTTAATAAGGTATATCGATCGTATTTCCATTATTTTACTGTGTTTTTACACGCGAAACAACATAAAAGTAAAACTATCATTTTTTTTTATTGCATTCGTAATCTGTACTTACAACTAGTTAATTACGAACGTGCGAAAGGATGACGAAAGCTCGTTAATATTGTTAGTAGATAGCTATTAAAAAGATCTATGAGGATGCAGATGAGATATAAATCAGCACACTATAATCCAACAGAATTCGTCAAAAATCGACTAAAATAAGGAAATAAATGAATCGGGAATCAAAATTTTTCGCGAGGTAAACGTATTCTGGAAAGATTCGAAAAGAGTGCGCACGTGAACACTGGCTCTTATACCAGGTCGAGATCATGTAGATAAAATGTCGTGTCGTTTAAGTATACCTACCCACCTTCCTCGAATTTTGCAATACCGAAAGAATGGACCGTTCACTTATTTATAACATAGGCAGGTATCTACCTAAAAGTTGTTAATTTTAAGCTTATTGTTATGTCGTAAATGTGCCAACGTAAACCCAGCACTTATTTAAGAATTTTTAAAAAAACGCATCATCGCAGCTGGTAAATAATTTTCGGTACCTATGCTACTAAGAGGATCCCGTTTTCGGATTATGACCAACACTTTCACAGGTAAATTTTCTAGTTACAACCACGGTTCTCAAACTATTACGATTTTCGGCGCGCCGGCCGAGTGCAGGTTTTCCCGAGCCCCCCCCCCCCATGTTAACTTCTAAAGCCACGTCCACATAAGCATACATTTACGTCGTGCGTTGCATTCGGAAAAATTTGTACGTTAAAAAATTTATGCGAGTGCGTACGTGTTCGCCGCACATAACAGCGCGCACAAAAATTTTCGCCGCATTCCAACACACATGATCAACGATCAACGCACGACGTAAATTTTTGCTACGCTTTGCGAAATAACGAATAGTTTTGTGAACAATTTTGTAATCGCGGCGCCCCCGTGCAGCGCTCAGTTTGAGAACCGTGGTGTTATGGATTGTGTCGAGGTTTAAATCATTATTTTTACTTAATTTTGTTGCATTTTGTTTATTGTTTTATAACAATCGTAACATAAATTTGATTGTCATATGGAAATCTTAGGAGAAAATCGACAATAAAAATATAAGTACAAATACAATAGTTTAAAAATTAAAAACCATTGATCGTGTTCTGTTTATCGAGATTATTCGCATTTTCAAAATAAACTTCGTGCTAAAAATTCCTATCAGATTTTGGAATCGGCTCAGTTTAGATGAAATTGTATTTTTGATTATTTTGAGATTGTAAACAACAGCGTTTTGTAGTAGGTAATCGTCAAAATACAAGCGGTATGTTTCTAAAACCAAGTATATATATATATATAAATAGAAAACGAAAACAAATAATTGAACATTTATTAAATAATTTTATTTGAGAGATTTTTACGTTCAATTGTTTTAGAGCTATTATTTTATTTATTATTCTAATTCTATTATTCTATTAGCCGACGAGTGGTTAATATTCCGTAAATTTCTCGTATTATTGCGTATAAACAGAGTTTGTTATTAAGATTTAATTTTTTTTTATTGTTTTTTTTATGAAATCTGTAAAATCACAATTTCTTTTCATTATTCTAAACTCCAAGTAACATTACTAAATTAATTATAGTGTCCTTTCATTTTCTGACGAAACATTAATGTTGTTAGGCTATTTTAAAAAGTAACTGTAGCGTCACAAGTCAAAGATCCGACCGTGCGCCAGCCGTGGGATCGAATTTCAATGTTATATGCCTCAAAATTCGTTTTTTTTTTAATTATAAATGAAAGGAAATGTATATTTTAAAAATTACGTTTACTACAGAAATATTCTCAAGAGTATGTTTGTAAGAATTAAAAATTTATATCCAGTTTATCTCGAAAACGACACATCCTATCGAAAATTATAAAGAGACACGGTCGTTAGAGAATTTTATGGCTATTATTCTAAAACATATTTCATATCACCCATCCGACAATTAATAACGGAGATAACTCTGTGTAAAAATTTTGATCAACCTCCATTTTGAAACGGGCCGATAGATTTGGCTGGTTAACGAGCTCGTTTTTCGTATTCGTAAGGACAATAGACTGTTCAAACTTCAACCTCCTATAATCAACTTTGCGACCGCAATCGTGACTACAATTTTTTTTGATTATATAATATATGTATTATACCTGTATTTAACCGGCACCTCTAGGTCCCATCATCAGACAGGCCGTAATTTTTCAGGCAGTATTTTTTCAAAATTCATTAGCTTTCGTTGTTTACCTACTCAATATTCCTAACTTTGTGAACACGCTGTATTGTCAGAACTTCATGCACTTCATCATAGTTTTAATTATTACAACAGCTACTAAGTTATAAAACGTTTTTTAAATTTAATCTTAATATAGATTATAGAAGTATTCGTACATACAGACATATTTAAAGTTAGTGACAAACACGGTGTGGACGTGATAAATTTATTCATAGTTCGCTCACATATCCAATAATTGCAGATGTCTATTTCTATAGTTACCTAATAATTATTTATAGAGGAAGACGTTTGAATGCAATAATTTTAATTATTAAACATATATTAATACTTTAGTCGACGATGCTTTCGAAAGTTTTAATCATCATCAGTGCTTTATTGAGAAAATCCAAAACTGTTATCTACAAACTTTTATGAATATAAGTAGGATAGGTATATTATTTTTTAGATAATTTCTCTAGGCTAACGCACAATTATCTCATCTATCAATCTTAGATATAATACGATGTATGTAAATAAGATCCTGTTCGTCTGTAACGTACAGTTGAAAAAATTAATAGTCGGCAATCAAAATTCTACATATGGTCATAGATAAATTGTAAAAAGTAGATATATTCACTATATAAGTTAAAATTTAATAACGATTATTACCTACTTATAAGTACGTTCAAAAACATGCCTTATTAAATATATTTTTTATGTAAATCGGTTGTAACTCCAAGTGCTAATTACTCGAAAATTACACCGAACATTTCAAATATCTAAAAGGTATGTTATTAGTGGGATCGTTACTTAAAGGACGTAAGGGCGTAAAGGAATCCGACGCTTTTTATGGAAGCGGGCGCCGCAACGCCAATAAAATATGAACGAATTGCCGGAACGTTGGAAACTGAAACATCTGAAAGTGCCATCAATTCTAAAAATTTCCCGTTATGTGTGTCAACTTATATTTTTCATAGTCGGTCACGAGGCGTTTCATTTATAATCGAAAATCGACTATACGTTATTCACGATAACGTATGTTCCAATCCGCGTCATCAATAAAACCACGTATATTTACAGTACCAATAGATTGTGACCTTTCTTTGGCCACGTGTACAGGTAGAATGTCATTTCAAAATTTTAAACTGAATATTACAAATATACATTTTAGTAACTTTTTATTGATGACGTGCATTGGAACCTATTGTGAATACGTATTTAACTGCACACTAGCACACACACGCACATCATATTGTGTTTTAGTTCCTCATTTGTTAGTTCTAACAGTGTTTTCCGTGTTAAAGAAAGACAGGGTCGTATCCTCGATTGGCTCTCGATAAACCAAATTCTTCAGATGTCCCCAAAGAAACAAATCGAAAGGCGGCAGGTCGGGAGATCTTGCCGGCCACTGCAAAGGTTCCGCGTGTTTATATCCATCGTTCTGAATACACTTGGTTTAAATAATTTTGAACGATTCTTTTATTGTGAAAGGAGCGCCGCCGTCATAGTGGTACCAAATAATAATTCTCGATTACAGAGGTTCTTGACGTACATTTTGAAGAAAATTTAAATGTTCCACAAAACATTTTGAGGCTTGTTAATAAAGTGCAGGAAAAACGTTTGTCCCAAAATATGGTTTTGCAATTCAGTGTTGATTATTTTCTGGCCAGCACCTACACGGTTAGTGATGCTTTATCGTCTACCTGACATCAAGTAATTAATTGGTATGTATTGCAAGTGTGCCGTCAACTTGAGCTATTCCTCTGAAACTATAAAAAATAGCAAAAATCTTTAGAAGCGACGGTACGGATTTTCATCGTTCTTAGCAATTCCTTCGTATTTTAATGGCGTCGCGACGCGACACTCATGCCATCCGCTACGTAGTTTTGGGGGAGAATGAATACCGATGAGTAATTTGTCGACGTTATTTAAACGTTTCCGCGATGGAGGTCGCTACTCTTAATGAAACAATCGTCATTTCCACCTAGCAGGTGAATCTTCTTAGGAGGTGGAAGGCGTCTTCACTTCTTCGGCACGGCGTGGTCGGATGGCCTGGTTCCACAAAGTTGCGGCAGTCTTCACGGTTGTTCTGAAGGCAGCAGTGGTCGGTGTCCCGACAGGTGCTAACAACTATGTTGTGGTGTAAGTGGACTTACGTGGTGCGCCTTTTCGCCACTTTTGGACTTATAGAATTATTGGCACGGGGTAAGCAGATTTGCGTATGGATACTTATAGGGAAATACATAGTACGTCGTTTGTCGGATTATCTTTAAGTAGTTTAACGAATACGAGACGACTATCGCATGGATGGCTTTAAAAACTGTTATAGAAGCGGCATTTAGGTTGCGCTAATAACGGTCTCGACTAATTTATTTTTTTGTATAGGAGTTTCAATTAGTTATAATAATTTTATTTAATTGCCGACCTTTATTTTTGTTCGATTACTTTGCAATTCTAGTGGATGTTTATGGGACGTAAAATTTTAGGAATGCGGGTTTCGTGTTATAACGCTACCTACCCTTAATACCTACAGGTAAAAATCTTTTACCTATAGGTAAGTATTTAATTTTTCTGCCGTCTACCTTTATAGATTATGAAAGCGGTTCAAAATAATAAAACTGTTTAAAACGATGAGCAGTTCGTGCGTGAAAAAAATCAATTTTGCTGATTTTAACCGAGTAAATACGTATTAAAACATCTGTTATTTCTTTCGTGAGGTTAATAAGGGGAAGTGGATTTCGTTTTTTAATAAAATAAGTAGCGATCGTTAGCTTTTGCGAATTGCAGAAGATAGGAGGCGCCGTTTAAGTCGACCGATTGGCAATTAACGAAAATTGTAGTTGGCTCGGGGGTGGTGATTTTTTTATTTCGACCTCGCGTCGTCGTCGTTACGTTTTCGCAACTTTGAATGCCACTAACCGTTTTATAATTTATTTAATAGGATTTCACAAAATATACTCGTAACGATAACATTTTTTTTTATTACATTAACCTATTCACCACTTGTCGACTATCGAAACGTGTTGGATAAATGAATTTTTATAGTTGTTGGTTTCTGATCTCTAATAGTTGCACATCGAAATAGCATAAGTTCAGTAAGTATAGGTACCAAAATTATTCAGTTTTCAGTAAATATTGGCATGTTATTTGGCTGACATTATTATATCTATTATTGTTGTATTGGCCGGAAAACCGCACAAAATATTTTGGTCGGAAATTAATTCCGCGATTGTTTGAATAAAACACGGCCCATTGCCTTAAAAGTCTAAGATGTAGCGTTTTTCGAACTGCGCTCTACAAAGTCTGTAGAGTTTACAAAAGTTTGTACACGACGAATGTTTTACACGCATCTTTCAAAATTTTGTAGGTACAGTGGCCACCACAAACACTGAATCATCTCTTGAAGTAGATTTTAAAGAATATTTAATAGTGGTATGAAACGGACTTATTTGACAGGATAATAAATAATGTGTATAATCCGGATCTAATTCGCGGTTCTACTGTTTACCTATACCTATAATATATTTTTATTTTTTCCGATCAAGCAAATCTTATTCATTTTTATTTAACAAATTACTTAACTTATTTTTCTATTAACAATTTTGTTTAATATAAAAAATAATGGCACTTCCCTCCTGAAGCATTTTCATGTCTTGTTAATTTGTTAACATCCTGTACATCCGATCTCAAATTTTTCATGGTAAAGAATCGATAATAAAAATTTTTCCTCTTGTCAAACTCCATCCAGAGATACGCAGTATGTACTTATTTGAAATAGGTAATATATAGGTACTTTTTTAAATTAAATAACTATTTTTGAATTAATAAACATTCTTTATTTAAACTGTTAAAACACGTTCACATTGACAGCGTTAATTTTTAAGACGATTTAATGTTATTTACAAGTTAAACAACAAAATTAACTTATATTGACTATAACTTCTTAATTAGAATTGGCAGAAGGAGATCTATGGAGTGGCCGGCCTGGTTTCCGACTTGTCACCGTTAGATTTCTTTTTATGGTGTTAGATACGTAAAAATAATGTGTATAAAGAAAGACCATGTAAGAAATTAAGAAATTATGGTCGATATAAGTTACTTTTGTTACAACCTGTATATTCCTTAAAATTAACTGGTTTATTTCAAGCAACTGTCATATTATATTAAGTTTGAATATACACCTGGTTTCAAACGCGGGTTTAACTGATTTTAAATGCAAACACTTTTATTTTGTGATCTAAATCACGCTTCATATTCGGTTTACGAGTAAACTGGCGCAGTTTATCGAAAGTCCTGAAAACAATCCACAATCGTCCACAAAATTAATGCGCACGCTTTGAAAATATCGTCAGTAATTTATTGTTAAAGCAATATTTGATAACTAACAAATTTAATTATTAAATGAATTGAATCGAATTACAAGAGGGGCCTCATACTGTGGCACTAGTCCATCGTTTTGGGTGCGCGCGTTAATTTTGCGTGCGACTGTGCTTTTAGATCAACAATTTGTTTGCTCTTCCTCTCAAGAGCAAAATACTCGAGTTTAGCTGTATTTTTTTTAGTTCTAAAGCGATATTTCTTCGATTCAGTGATAGATAATTCATAGAAGTTGCAAGAAATCATGGCGACCATCGAGTAAAATGTTTGGACCCCGCTAACAAAACGACATGTAAATCAAATTTCAAAAACAAAATTAAGTAATTAAAAATTCGCATAAAAAAAATATAGCGCTCACAACAAAAAACGATTAAATTACTCATGACACCGACCAGAATGTTTTTTGAAAACGTTTCTTTCGAATTTGTTTTTACGAATCGTCTTCGACGAGCGCGACTCGTGGAAAAAAAATCGCAGGCAATCGATGCGCTCCTTAATAAAATTTTATTTTTAGACGTGTATAGGCACTTATTGTTAGTTACACAACTGCATTTCTATAAAGTAACTTCGTGCGCACGTAAAACAATGGGGATATGAGAAGCGTTTAATTCAAAAAAGTATGAATACGTTTACCTTTTCTCGACTATATAGCTATTAGTTACTTTCTTTCCATTACATGGTGCAATTAAGTTTCTGAGAAAACGGCGCTTTTTCGAAAGTGTTAATAAAAGTTTTTGCCCGTGAGTTGTGTTTTAGTTAATTTCTTCCTCGTTTTTTAATTGATCCATAATTTATAATTGCAGATTGCGCGTTTTCTTTTAGATTTATGTCCAACATAAACAGCGTATTACGTTAAGGAATGTTGGGCATCTCGAAGCTCGAGGTCAATGTCTATATATTATAGCTCTTTTATGCATGCATATGTATCGAGAAAATTTCCCGTCGAAATTAAGTGCCAAAATATTTCCTCGAATAAAATTTATAAGATCAAAATTAATGAACAACGTTGATTCAAGCGTGCCGTAGCATCCTTAATTTAAAATGTAATAAACTACTGTTACGGAAACTCGGTTAATTAATAAAGGTCCTTCGCGATGTTTATCCGAGGCCTTTTGATAACGCAGAACGTTGATTTGTTAGTTAAATTAATCGTTTTCTTATCGAACACATTAGACGATAATAAAATAATTCTAACGAAAATTTTCGATGCGCAAGTCTTGTTGGCAACATTATACAGTTACCTGTCGAATTAATTTATAGATAAGTGTAGATGCTATACATAATTTACATCATATTAAGCATTTACCGACTTTCTAAGTGCGACCGTTTCCTGATACTGCCTATACAAATTAAAATCATCACTTTCACTGATTTTCTTAACGCCACTTTGAACCGATTTCAATTTCGGGAGTAATAACCAAGAGATCCGTCATTGTTTAAAATATTTTTATTAAACAATCCGCAAGCGTCGCTCGTTCGAAGTACTTTTGATCGAAACGGTTAAAATTTATAATCGGCGATGCTTCAATGGTCGCGCATAAACTTCTTGCAATTCAAGTCGTAACGGCGATTCAGTAGAAACATAAACGGCGTAACACATGCAATAACTTACTGTAAATCGTAATTAGAAAATTTTAATCTGCAAAATGTGGTTAATAATGGAACTTGTTCTAAAGCGAATTTGTACGAGGACCCCCTTCTGACACGAGTATTAGTATTCACGCATGCATATTAATGTAGGTAAATAGTGTTACCTCAATACATTTTCATCACGTTTAACCCAATTTATAATGAATTTTTGTTTAAGTATGCGTCTTATGTTTGTGTGTCCAATTTTCGGTATGAAAACGTGAGATTTCTATTTTCGCACTAATTTCGCATTCAGTAACTGCTCTAATGTTTTCCTATTTTGAGTGAATTTACGATTTCACTTGCCACGAAATTTGTGCCATAAAACTGCTTTTGTTTCTGGAAAAAACAAAAATTAAATTGTTAATCTGCAGGATTCGGTTGCACTCGGTTGGTTGAAGATGATCGAGGATTGAGGTCAACGCACGTGCCAATGTTATCTAATTAATATATCTGTACAATGAGTATTTTCGCGATGTAAAACGATTTGATTGCGTTTTGTTGACAGTTAACAACATCAGCCATGAATTTACACCTGTTAAAATCCGTTTCCTCGATATACATCCTTTATTATTTATTCACCCGAATAAACTATTTTAATACCGTAAACATTACGATCTATAACACGTTATAATACTGTAATTATTAAATTAGTTCGTTAAACATTCCTGTTGTCAAAATAGACAACTCGAACAACTATAATCGCTGGAGATTTCGACGATCGCGTAAGCGACGAACCCGAAAACTATACGAGTTGGGGTCGGTTTTTTCTCAATCGGTTAATTTCCTGTTTTGACGATAGCTTCTATGACAACCAACTAACGGTTAGCGACGGTTCCATAAACCGACCCTAACGCTTATTTAATGATTTTAATTAAAAATTTTACAACCTGTGCTAGATCCATTTGTTCGTTAAACTATCCCGATGTAAAAATAGGGAACCCAAACGGCTAATCCTTGTGAACCTTATTTCTTAGCTTTGACAAGATCTATAACACGTTGTAATACTGTAATTATTATCTAAATTGGTTCGTTAAACTGTCCTGATGTTACAACACGAGCAACACAAACGGCTAATCGCTGGAGATTTTAACAATCGCATAGGCGACGAACCCGAAACTATGTATCCGAGTAACACTTATTTAATTATTGTAAGTACAAGAACAACACACATTTAAAATTATACAACTTATTTTTTTATACGCCGATGACGATTTCATTGCGTTTATTTTAAAGTCTACATAAACTTCAAAATTACTGTTTTTTGTCATATTTACAACGTCGTTCGTTATCTGCGTTAACTCGTATACTATAAAAACAATTTTTATAGACTATTTAAGCGAAAAGGTACTTACGGTAAATAATTTAAAATTTAGAAAAACTAATTTAATTGTTGCGAGAATTCAATGAGCGCACAAGTTACGAGTTAGTAAAAAACAATTGTTAACAAAACCGTACCTAAAGTTACATAATTTTTAATTATTTATCGTAAATTTCGCGATTAGTAGGTATACTTTTTAAGCAATTTAAATGGACGACGAAGAAATTGAATTTCACCACTTATACAATACCTACAGATATTTTTGATGTTCGCGCTATTGTTTCTCACTCGAAACAAAAATCTGCGGTTCGTTTGGTTTATAATTTCAACATTTACCGCGATTTACAATTAACCTAAAATTATTTGGAATCGAACAACTTGTTAATTTATATAATCAACAAGACCGCGACGCACCTTCCTCGTCGCCAGTAAATTGATTTAAAAATAAAATAAGCATCACGTAAAACCCAGAATTATTGCAGTTATATCGACGTTATAACGAAATTTTTGGACAATTTTTGATTAAGTCTGAATACGTAAACGTACTCTCAAAATGTTGTCGGTTTATATATAAAAACTAAAAAAAATTACACGCCTAGTAATTCTTCTTGGCCACCGTCGTCTTCTTAGCGCGGGACGTAACGTTGTGTCTACTGCAGAAATTATTTAAATGTTATCAAACATTAATCAACAATGTTCACTTTTCACTTTATTCGAATTGTTTGTAGTTTAACAAATTTAACTACTTATCACTATAAATGAACTATTTAACAAATTTTCTTAAAATTTTTATTTCCAAAATTTACAAATTGAGCGCCAGAAGACCTGCAGGAATCGATCAAATATCGAAATATGTAACAAGCGATTGCAGGTATTTTCACATAATTATGTAAATCTTAATTTCGACATTTTTTGTACAAAATTTTCACTGTAACTTATAATTAAAGTTTTACAAAAATGTAAATGATTTCGGAATCACTTTTAATTAGGTACCGATAAGGATTAGAGCGTGTAATTACAGATTTCTTTAATTAAATTTAATCGTTTTCCCAAAACAGTTTTTAATCATTATCCAATGTATTGTTTTTCATCTAATATCTAATCGAACTTTTAGTTACCTACTTGTTATTTTTTAACTAATCGTGCGACACGCAGATGTCTTTTAAAAGTAAAAAGTTTAGCTCAATTATATAAACGTCGTTTGTGATTTAAATAAAGCTTACAGTTGAAGAATTGTAAAATCATAATAAAACCACAAATAAACATGTAGTGTAGATGTGTATTTATAATTTAAAAAGAAAAGTACTCGACTTTATTTGTTCATAATTAATAGCGACGTGTACAATTTGTAATTAATGTACCTAAATTAGCGTGTAAATTAATTAGATTCTTAATGAGTTTCAAAATCTTTATTATAAAGAATCCGCAACTAAAACCACTAGTCGGGCAAGTTTCGAAGTGGATGCTCTGACACATACTGTTTCGCATTTTTCGGGCTTCTCTATTGTTGTCGTGTTTTACCTGAACGTAATAATGACAGTAAATTCCAAACCAAAATTCCGATTTTTACATTAAAAAAAAAGAGTTTGCTAGAATTTTGCAGTTTGCTTTTACCTTTTAAACAGTTTGTCGCTTGTCTTCTTAATCATAATTATTTTGCTATTGAAAGTATTTCGTCAAAATGTTAACGCAGCAACTGATGACAATTCGTCGTTTAAATGTTTACGATCTAGACCAAATAAACAGTCAAATGCTCAAAAAGTTCACATATAAAGTAATGTATAAAACTAAATAATAGGTAGATAACAAATTTTATTATCAATAATAATAACAATATGACTCGGTCGATTAGCTTTTAAATTTAATTCGCAATTAAAATGCGACAAAACCACACTAATTTAGTGAGCCTAGCATTTAAAAAGTTTAAATTGATCGTCCGAAATTTTAACGACGGGATAAGTCACGAACACGTAGAAATGTCAATTAAATATTAAAGATTATAGTCAACGCAAAATGTTTGTTTAAAATTAAATTTTCTTATTTATCCATATAGTTATAAAAATATTGTAAGTAAATTGTAAACGTTTAAATCGGAGAAAAATAACGACGGATTAAATATCGGACAACAATTATGTAGGTAGTGCAAATTTTAATTCGTACTACACTTAAATTAATTAGCTGGAATTATTTGAATGTTTTAAAAATTGATTTAATTGATTAATGCGAGTGTGTATCGAACATTTTAAACTCGAAATCTTCCGACTTTTGTCGAAGTTTCCGCACAGAAGACTAAATTAATCGATAAAAATATTTCTATTTATAAATCATAATTTTTTGTAATCGAATTTGTCATTTTCTAGTTAGTTAACGATATTTTCTATTTCGTTTTTAACGTTAATGATTTTTTTTGAAGTCCTTATTTTCGGCGTTTTCGTCATTTTTATGGTTTCGTTGTGTCAGTTCTATACTGTTTAAACATACAATATATTTAGTATATTTCTTATTATACTTTATTATACGCCCTAGGTAAATTGCACTTCCTTCGATAATAGGTTCATGACTTCAATACAGTATATTGAACGTGCTCTTGCAAATTATTCACTTGAATGCTTCGAATTAGCTCACCGTTTATTTTTATTCTCGCATTGTCGATGTATATTAATTAAGTAGATAAGTATTATACGCGCATACTAGCTATATTATTTATTGAATACTTAAGTTGTTTGAATTAATCTCATGTAAATCGTCAAATGCCCTTTTTTAGATAAGTATCTAATTGTAAGTATATAAAATAAAATGGAGCGTGTACTGAATGCTATTAATTTTTTAGTTGCTAGGGGCTGCGCTATATTTATTTAGTAAAATCACCACCGATTTATACTATACTATAGTTTAGTTCAACTCGCCGTGGCCATCTCGCAATCATTCAACTGACCGCTGACGCGTTCAACTCGCCGTCATTTCAACTCGTCACGAAATAAAAATTGTCGAGTCAATTTCACTAGCATTTGTATGTATAGGTATAGCTATACATAATAATATATTGATCGTCAGAGTGGATTTTCCAAATTAATTAGTAATTATTTTAATAAATACAATCGACCCTGACGATTCAAAACTGGGAAATCGGTTGGTATTTAGAAGTTAAGAATCTGAAGCACATTGTAATGTAGTAATTAACCAGTTCGTATCGAGACCGGCCTTTAGAATCAAAATTTCGTAACAAACCGATAAAAGTTCGTTATCCCCTGACAAATAAAGACCGACGCGCAAATAAAAATTTTTGTATAAATTTTCCTGCCTATCATACGAGGCAAATTTGATTTCGAACTTAAAATCTCTCTGTAGCAAAGTTAATAGTTTATATATTTTTATCGAAATTGTATTTATCTGTATGAAAACGTATTTTTCACGGGTTCGGCAAAACAAAATTTCCAGCGCGCTCAAGCGTGTCATTTATAAATATGCCATTATTATTTATTTTCATTGCCACGTCTTTTAAATCAAAATTAAAATTTCTAAACTTTACTTGAATAATTTATTAAAGTTGTTTTAAAGCATAACGTTAAATCGAATTAAATCTTTTCATTTTTTGTAATATTTTAAAATTGCAATTTCTGAAAAAAACTGAAAATTTGCCTCTCGCGGCGAGTTGATACGGCGACGACTATACAGTGTGTTCACAGACTCGTCCTCAACGTGGACCTCTCTCTTATTATAAAAGATAGATATTTGGTTAAATGCGATGAGACACTGCTTAGACAAAGTTGCATCAAATCCCCTAAATAAACTTTAGATAGTTCACGTAGTTCGGGCGCCGTAGCAAAATAAGTGGACATTTAATTTTAATTTTTCGATTTTCGAAAGAAGCGATTTAGGAAAAAACGCACTTTGGTTTTACTTAAGAATTACGTGCACAGGTAGTTATCGTGGTATTAAGAAATTATTTTTCGTACAGAAGTTATTTGGATAGAGAGAAGTTGGAAGTTACCGTTTAAAAATAATTTTTCCAAATGCCACTCCTAAGGGGATGAAAAAAGGAAATATTTTTTTTTTTAATTTAATTTTGGAGGTCGTTTTTTCCTCCTCGATTTTATGTGAGGTGTTTTGAAATTTTCTTAACTTGATCATAGCTTTCGTTTAAAATGCCTATATGATGTAAATTTAGATGGGTACCTACCTATTTCACAATACACATTTAATGGATTAATTTTCACGACTACCTATACGCGCAGTAATTCTTTTACGAGCGTAATTACATCTTTATCTAGTTTAGGTGACGCGACGCTCCTTTAATCTTTCATACGTTTTACAATCAACGAGTATAATGCTATCGCTTAATCGAGGTTATGTCATCTTGGAAGAGCATGATGAAATAAATTTTATTATAAGTTATGGCCTTTTGTTCGAATTACAATAACATAGTGGCTTCTAATTGATTTACCTACTAATATTTATTTATTTCTATATTTATTTGTCAATCTTTTTAAATTGTCGATTTTTAATTTATGATCAACGTTACAATACCTAAGGTACACATTATGTAATAGATTTCCAAAAAAACTTTAGAAAAAACTTGTCGAAACGATGTTTGAAAAAAAATACATTGTACAATCACATGCACTGATAATGTCCCTTCTACAAGTCGTAGCACGAGAAGTTGAATATAACCAATATTGGATATTGGGCCAATATCATGTCAATTTTAACCAATACTAGACCAATACTATTTTTAACTATATTTGCAATGTACTCATTCAATATTTTACTATTAATTTTTTTTTAATTTCCCAAGTTTAATTGCAATCTGTCATGGGACAATTGGTTTGAATAAAAATATTTACATGCATGTAGAAAGCTTGCCCAGTGGCCAGCTTAACCTTAACCTTATTAAAAAATTAATAACCAGTTTTTAAAACAATATACTATGCATTTATCATGGAAACTGTTTTGCGTCATAAATAGAAGAATAGAAACGATGTTAAACGGTGAACACTTTACTGTTTACAACATAATAAGATAGACGTTAAGATATAACATATGATTATTTGATCAATATTTAATTACAATATTTGACCTTATTTATAGACAAAATTCGTCACCTAATATATTGGTTTAATATTTATGTCGATATTGGCTCAACCAACGTGTGCTATGGGGCATCTTTTGATAAATTTAACTGAAAGATACAGGACGATCACTAATTAATGTCGGTCAATCACCATTTAAACAAGTGATTGACCGACGAACGGCTATAATACAACTGACTCTTAAAAATTTTCAGGTATTAAACGAATTAGGAAAACAAAAACTTATAAGGAAGCCAGTCCATAACCTATTCATGTTACGTATTAAATACATCGGAGAATTCAGTTCCGCTCTGAATAGTTTAACTTGGCGTACTTCCTCTTTATCGTGGGACAAATGCATACAAAACTACACCTTCAACTTAAATTTATTTGCGAATAAAGTTCCGACGATTTTTGTTTTCACGTTGTTAAAAAATCGATCTTGGGGAAAAATTATGAGAAAATTATGCCGTTTCCCAATTTTCAAATTCTATCAAAAGTAAAGGTTACATTATATTTTTATTGTTGTACGTTGATAAACGCTTAAATTTGTTGACAATTTTATTCTAAAACAATTGTTTTAATTTATTTCGTTTTTTTTGTTGAAAAGTTTTGCCGAACACAACTCGTGGTCTGATTTTTTTCTTCAATATTCGACGTTCAGAGCGCTCGTGATTGTTGATTTTCGTCACAACTACACTAACCGAACCCCACTCGTCCTATACGATAGCTAAATAGCCAAACAGCCAAATCGCATCGTCATTAAAAATCGTCGAATACGATTAATTAAGAAACTTAAAAAGTAAGACACGGAGTGAAAAACCTTGTAGATAAAATGTTATTCGGAGATTGTCACACATAAACTTCCTGCGTTAATGAACAATATCATGTACAGTGTGCTAGTGACCCACAAATCTTCTGTTAAAACCTAGCGTATACACGTAATACAATTTATTAATGTAAAGAATTATGACAATAGAATAAAGTTTTATTTATTATGCACGAGACTTCAGATCATTACGTACATTGTGATTAAACGTCTTTGATGCTAGGTCAATTATATATTACTAAATTTATGGCAAATACAATGATAGAACTAAAATTTCTATTGTGCGACATAAATATAAAGTAGGCAAGAACAGATGTTCTGTGAGTAGTAGATAATAAATTTAATTATTGTAATTTTTCGTAAAATAGACTTTTACAGTTCACTTTTGAGTATTGTATTTAAAACTTTCCTTTTAATATTAAATACCTACATAATACGACTGCTAAGTGTATCGAAAAGAAGTAGGTTTCGAAAGCTGTCGCAAATCAACCGCCAATTACATTTAACAATTAGCCTTTTTAAGGGTTCAAGTACTGTCTTAAAATTAACTTAATTTAACGCAAAAATTAAAAATCTTCGAGGTTCGTTTGAAATTGAAGCTCGTCTCGAAGAAATACTCATAAATTAATATCCCTAATATTGTATGCATATATGCGAGTAGGTACAGTCGGGCGCAAAATTAATGTCGCGAATCACAAAGACGAATTACGAAATAATACAAAATTAAACTTATATTTCGCTCATTAGCATTATATATTATAATGCTCGATATCAGGACATTAATTTTGCACCCAACTGTACGTCGCATAATTGTGAGAAAAATTTATAACCTCGCTAGTAATTCCTACGTAAATTTAGGAGGCCTATACCTACGTATATTATAATCTTTATGGACATTTAAGAAATTTAAAAGTCGTTACGTAACTAGTACTTAAATAAACAATAAAAGTGATTTCTTGATTTTTCAATACGAGAAACTCTTCGAATTTAAACGAAAGGCAAAAGGCCATTAAGCAATTAGATTTTGACGTGCCACGTTTTGACAATCTAAATGAGAGAAAGTGCTGCTATCGCTAAAAAAAAGACGATACTTAACTAGAAAAAGAAAGGCGAAATTTATTTAGAACCAGTTGCGATAAAAAGTGACTTTGGAATTCGTTTAAGTAACGGCCACTTCTCAAGATCATAGTTTATTGCGTAATTTTGCATGGCCAATGTACACGATAACAATTGAAACGCTTGGGTTGCGGTTTATCTTGCTAATCTTATTTAATGACCCGAAAATGGTAGGTTATTTGATTTAACCCTAAATATTCTAAAATATACATCCGTAAACATACATAAAAGTACATACATAGGTATTTCATTTTTTATTTGGTTTATAAAATATAACTACATAGTTATATCTATAGGTAATTTTATTAATAGTACAGGGTGTCCCACGAAATCGCTCGTCACATGTTTTTTTAATAAATAAACGTTTTAAAAATTTGAAATTACACATTGAACACAACACCCCCATATGTATAAACCAATAAAAATTTCTGAAGAATTAATTGTCGAGAAATACGGATGTACCTATTTTTGTTAATTTATTCACGTGATGAATAATTGAAACTAGTAATCTCATCTACTTTTACATGTATATCTACATAATAAAATCTGTATATTACGGAATCGTTCAGGAACAAACAATCAGGACAGCTGAGACAGATTTCCAACTTATACACGAACGAAAACATGCATTATTTTCAGTTTGGTCTACGTCAACTTTACAGGATAAGTAGGATTCCAACTTTTCCAGATTTTACTGTACATAAATATTATTTTGTAGTACAAAGTACTTACGTTATAATTATTTAATAACACATCTTCTACATTATCATTAGCCATTTAGCGAGAATAATTTTTTTTCTTAAAATTTTTATACTATAGATATGAGCAAGAACCCACGTTTTTATCATATTTTTCACAAAACTGAGAACAACTCAAAACCGTAGATTTTAAAGTTAAGAATACTTAGGTCTAGTCCTATTCACAGCGGTCGGACTCACTATTTTACGTAAAAATAAATATTTTTGATTCTAGTACATAAAAACACATATTACAGACAATTTGTTCCTAAAAGTATATATTTTATAATTTATGACATTTTTTCCTAAACGTGATTATTCAGTAAGTTGAAAGATACATTAATAAATAAAATACATTAATATACTTGTACAATACTTACTTAAAATAAAATAAATCATTTCTGTTAATATAAACTAACAATAAGTATAAAAGTAAACTAACCACAATAAATTTTAATAATTGACTCGACTATTCTTAAAAACAAATCGCTAAGAATTAATTTTTGCAAATATTGTATTCAAATTTTGTCTCGCTGTCAGTCGAAATTGTTGCGTCAATCAAAAATTTGAATTCCGTTTTTTAACTGTAAACGAATGCATTGAAAAGGTAAAATCTCTCAAAAAAAGAAAAATTAATAAAAATCGAAAAACATTTAAAAACATTTAGAAACTTCTAAAGTTTTCTTTGTATTTCCTACCTTTTTCTTGTCATTTGTTTTCCCTCTATCGTCAATTTCCAGTGTAGATTCTTCCGTTGACTGCGTACTTGCGTTATTACCTACGTTTCATATTTTATTGTATTTCGCCAACCACTGCAATCGAGAAAATTCACGAAAGATAAAATTTCGTTCACGAAATTGGACCGTCGAATATTTGAGGGGAGCCCTAATCAAGACCCTAACTGAGTTCCTATCCAAGAACCTAACGAAGCTCGATTTTCAGAGAATTTGTGTTAGAGCTTAAAGGCCCATGTATCTACACTTTGTAAATACACGAAGAATTAGTCGAGAAAGAAAGTTCCTACCTTTCCCTTGTCGTATTAATCCTTTTTGTTTGTAATCCTTTTAGAGAACACAACACAATACATAACAGTCGCGCATTCACATGCAAAAAGGCCTTATATACCGAACGAACACTCCTCGCATACACAAACAATACGACGCCGTAATTTAAAATTCGAACTACTAAGACAAGCACTACCGCTCTGTACCAGTAACGCGAAAAATCTGAAGCGATTTTTCCAGAATTCTATATATAAATGCATTCGAGTGCATTACAGGGACACTAGGAAATCCCGTTTTATTTTAAAAACCTTCAGTTCTTTGTTTGCATTTAGATAAGGTACAATAGTAGGAGGCACACATGTTTTATTAGTTGTTTGTATTTTATCGGTCACATAAAAATGCAATTAAATTTTTTATCTGGTTTATGGTTTGTAATAAAAAAATTTTCACTGCTTAAGGTCACACGAATAGTTTTTAAATTAAAAATAGAGTAAATTTATAATTTTGCGGTATAAAGGCAGTAGAAAGTGATTATTTAAATAATTTTACTGCATAAAAAATATATAATTTTAGAATAAATTTTCTAAAAAGTATATATTTTAAAATTTTTCGATCACTATTTGAATATTTTTGTATCAAATTCCACTACGACCCCTGTATTTAAAATTTGATTAGGAATTTAAAACTGTAACAAAAATTACTAGAAAATCTAGGTTAGTTTCCGGTATAATTGAAAGTTTCACCACTCGAAAATATTTTTACTAAAAAGTTCTGAAACAATTCCTAACAATTTAAAATTTTTAAAAGTTTATTTTGTTCAGAACGAATACTTAATAAACAGTATTCGTAGACACCTTGTATCCAAAATCAAACATGTCGACGTTTTATTATACTTCTGTCTTAAATATTGTTAATTTTATATTCGATTATGTATGGCCTATTCAAGCAGCCTGGCGATTTATGTTATCAATAACAGGTTACTCGATTTCACACAGTGCTGTCACCTCGTACCTCATATTATTACAATTTTAATAAATTGTAGTGTTTCTTTATACCATCTAATATGTGCGCAGGTAAATCATCTATAGAATATCTCATTTTCCAAACTTTTCTCCATAGAAACAATTTGTTCGAAGAATCATTTCTGCAATGGGTATTAAGTAATGATAATAATTTAATAAATAGTACTATGCAACATAGAAATACAGGATGTTGCAAAAGAAGTTCACAAATGGACACTGACGAGTATGCGTACCTATTTGACGCTTTTACAGTGTAGTCATTTTAGAACTAATTTTCGTAATCGGTAAGTAAAACTCTTTTGCAAGTATGGTAATTTTGTTATTTATCAAGATAATATTTTCAAACTTATTACATATCTTATATACTTATCAAACGTCACTTTTTGACATAAAAATGGTGTTTTTCCAACTTCCGGTTTCGCCGGAACCGACATCAATTTTCGATTTTCATATGGAACACCCTGTATATTATTACTTTTTTTTTAATCTGCATAATTTGTACTGCCATGATTCTGTTACACACGGTATATATGTAAATACCAATTCCCATGCTTGTAAGAGTATTTTTTATCTAATTTTCGTAAAATGTCTGTGCACCATTAATACATTCGTTGTCGGTACGAGGCGAATATATTGGCAGTGATTTTATGTACGGTACCTATTTTAAACGTTTTCTGTAAATAGGTACGGAACTTTGTAGGAAGTCGTTTTTGAATATTTCTCGTGAATTTACACAAAATTTCTATAATCAAACCGTAAATTAATTCCGAGCGCTTTGATAAACAAAAATGCGAGGTTCTCGGAAGTGCTTAAAAGCGTTACAAAAATACTCGAAACGCTCGCAATCAGAAATGATTTTAATTTGACTCCATTGTGTGAGGTTTTCACCCAAAACTTCCGGCGTCAAATGGTATATGCGTACACTTTCGTTCGTTTATTAGGCACCTATTTAATTATTCACTTTTAGTTTTAATCTTCATACCTTATACGTCGAGTATCATTGAACTTAGAGTTTTATTTAGTTAATCGTAAGATAATTGAACTGTTCGTATTTTTATTGAACCAAATTTGATTTTCAGGAGCCAGCGGTCAAGAAAGCTGCAAATTTCCAGGAGCTCCGGCGCACTCCAACATCATTTTCTCGGACGAAACTTTGGGCCCGGGCACCGTCGCAACGTACAGCTGCGAAAGAGGTTTCGAACTTCTCGGGCCATCCAGGAGGGTGTGCGAACGAGGACAATGGTTACCAGAAGGAATACCGTTCTGTGGTAAGCCAGACATTGTAATTCATAAACGGAGATATGTGTGTTAGACAGGAAATCGCCCTAAATTCCGCTCTGTTTCCGGTCTAAGTAAATGTACTTTTAATGATGCAATTTCTTTAAGTCTATTTTATGTAATATTACGGTTGAACCTGCTGGACTTACATCGTAGTTGTTCAACTCGTTTATTTTTAACACCTCGGAACAAATATTCGTAAAACGAATCGACGCGACGTCCAGCAAATTTCGTTTAGATTCGTTCGAGTACGACGACTAACAATAAGCGCATAAATATAAATTAATTAAATTCCAATTTAATTTGTTGATGGTAAGTTCAAGCACCTTATATGGTCGATAAATAATATTTTGAATGAACAGGCCTTGACATTGCCAAATGCAGCTTTTGGTTCGTGGACGTGTTATGTTAATTTCTCGACTGTTTAGTGTACGTTTTATACGGTTTTACATCCGAACATTTAAAATGTCGAAAATGTACAAATAAAAGGTAACCAATAACGTGTGCTTTGCAAACCGTTAGGTAATCTCTTAAGTTGTTTTTAGCGAGCGTCATTTTTTGGCACGTGTTGACGCTTGAAGTAATAAGACGAGTATATTTATCTCGTCGAAAAGCAGTCGGCGGCAAAACGATTCGTTCATTGTTTATATACCAAGATGCAATGTTGTTAATATAAAGTGAAGAGTTATTGGTCCGTTTATTATAAATTTAATAGGTATCGTGTGGTGATTATTGTGGTTTTGTTCGTTGACTTTCAAAAATTTCTTTTCGATCAAAATCAAAATCAAAAATTTGTCGAAATCGAAAAATTGACTACTCCTTTTATGCGATGCGTACCTAATCGATGAACCATATTGACCTCGTTTATAATTTATTATAATTCACTTGCAATATCTAAATGTTTCTGTTCCGCTCGAAGCAATTTGTCTTGTTTTTAATATTGTAGCTGCTCCGAGTAAGTAACGCCCAAAAGAGGAATGTACTTCCTATTTCACTCGTAATCTTTGCTCGGCTTTACACAGAAGTATTTCGCGATGATAAATATCTACTTCTATCGGCTATGAAGTCGAGCAAAACGAATTATTAATTTCGTAAACTACAAACGGTACCTATTATTAGATAAATCATACACATTTTGTATAGATAGATACTCGTTAAATTAGAAAGTGTGGCTTTTATTGCATTTTCCGCACGATAGTACCGACGTTTAATTGCGGCTACCATTCATTGATGGACGATTTGCAATAAACTTATGTGGTTTCTTAATGAGTAAACATCTAACTGTATAGGCAGCTACGTATAAATAAAATGCTCATCTTCATCGCAGGGTCTTCGTCTGTCTCATCGTTAGATGACGATTACTTTTTCGAACGCTTTTTTGGTCCATCTTTATTTTTTCTTCTGTTCTACTACGTCAATTTGTTGTTTTCGAGAAGACTCTATAACTGGCACGGCAAATCAAAGGTTCAGTCTTTAGGACTGATCTTAGTTCGCTTGGTCTCACAAAAGCTGGTGGAAATTCTTCCTTTCGCCGGGTCTTATCCGTTTAATGGGTGTTTTTTTCAGCGTTTTTTCTGCATTTTTTTTAATATCCTTGCTCGCTCTTTGTTGCTTAGGCCCAAGATTTTTGACAAGTGTAACGATTATTTTAATCATTAAAGATGTACGTAACTCCATATTGCAACTCTATGGTGCTTAGAAAAGAAATACCAAAGAATTAGTGTATGGATTTCGCGAACATCGCGAACCGAAAAGTGAAGGTAGGTAATAAGATTTAGATAAGTGCGTGATCTTCCGATATAAATCAAACAAGTACCTACTTATTTAATTAATAATGCAAATAGAGAAAAAAGTAACAATAAGAATAATTTAAACGAATTAGAAAAATTCCCGCATTTAAATGGTACTGGTGCGTTACAAAATTATTATTTCGTGTAAAGTAACAATTAAGATTAATCGAGAATTTGAAGTTGCGATATTTAATAATTTACATCAAATCCTGGAAAAGTCGTCAACTTTAATAATGTAAAAAAATATATATATATAAAATGAAGATTTAGGTACCAAAATGAACCAAAACATTACTTACCAAGTTATAATTAAAAACTGGTTTTAGTGATTTCGTGAACATCACGAAACAAAATAAGTGAAGGCACGTGAATCCGTTTTAACGTTAACATAATAATGATATAAATCAAATAAGCGCTAATTTAATAAAGAAAAAATTGTAACGAAAATTGAGGTAAATTTTGCGAAAATGTTGTATCTGAATGGTACTGATGCGTTACAAAAACCGTTATTTCATGCGCAATAGCAATTAACGCTTATCAAAAAAAAAACATTGTAAATAATTGAAATATTTATGACGTATGAAATTTTTATATCTAATTAAAAATTCGACAAAATTTAATTCCGTACCGAACTGGTTTCGATTTTATGAATAAAACCTTGCACCGAAACGCGGTAACCGATTTTTCACCAACTGGAACATGTTTGGAGGGTTCAAATAATTTATTGCATTTTTAACAATAGGATTGCGCATGTACGAGGTATCCTCAGATCGAGTTTACGATAATAATGGATCAAAAAACGTTCTGTTTGTCTCAAAAACAAAATTCGCCAAGTACTAATGGGTTTAACGGGTACCCAAAGTTTATGACGTTCCGGATAGCATTGCTTCGGCATATTTTTTCTTGTAATAAACATCAAAAATAAAAATCAAGCGGGGTAAGCCTCGGCGATCGTAGCGATCACAGTAGTGAACGATTTTTTAGTTCAGTTTTGTCCAAAACGCCGATCACACATAACGTGAAATGCAAACAAAACGTATTACGTTAACCTTCATTGCCGTTTTATATTACCTACTTATTTTTAAAGCACACTTCGTAAACGATTGAATGCCGTTTATATCAGTTTTACTATCTATTATATTAATTTTTTATTTATTGTTAGCAATATAAGTTTTAAGTCGTAACACTCATATGTCGCGATGTCGAAGTTTGGTCCCTTATAATATGTAGGCAAATATATAAAAATATTCCCGTTTGAATCATAAGTTTTATTTCATGCGGCGATGTCACTTATTACCCATTAAATTTTGTGCATAAAAATCCAGCACCCTATATAAAACATGGCCGCGTGCAAGTAAAAATCGTATCGTTGCCCCGTGAATTATTAAAATAATTTACTTCGATGTTTATTTCAGTTTATTTATCAAAGTAATTGTCGATAATTTATATAAAGCAAGGTGTGTGCAAGTAAAAAATCACATCCTTGCCACGTGAATTATTGAACAGTTGACTTCAAACTGATACGTATTCAAATTTAAACGTAAAAGTCCGTTTATTTCGAGCACTATGTGTTTTATCAATTTGATTGTCGATATTTTATATAAGACAAGGTCCTTCAACCATGTGCTAGTAGAAAATAATATTATTAGAATATCAAGAGCATGTTCGGCCCGACCCATTAACAACTTTCTAACGTTTAGCAGGACGTGTTATTGTCTATTTGATAGTTGTTTGCTATACAGAGTGCAGAGTCTAGGGTGTGCAGAGGTAACTTAGTAAGTGCTTATATTTGCTTATTAAACTATATCTGGAAATGGATCGTTTATACGCTACAGTCGTGGAAAGTCGTGTCGGTAAAGGACACTTTTATCGCACGTGATTGTACCTATTTCCGTTTAAAAATAAATCTAAAGTCCCGAAGAGGAAATTGAAGAGTTAACTTAAAATTGCTTATGTTTATTTTAATTCAATTTAACCATTTAACGTTCGTTCCGAAATAATTCCGGGTGTCAACAAGATCACCAGCGCCCCCTTTTTTGCCCCTTGTTTTTTAAGCTACCGAAATGGAGCTATTCGACACAATTGACAAAGACGCAAAATTCCATATTTTAACATGATGTGCGATTTTTCGGACTTCCAGTTTGGCCGAAAGTGACGACAATTTTCAAATAGAATCCCCTTGAATATTGTTGCATTTTTGGGACCCTGAGCGAATTCTGAATAGGTTAGCACAATATTTAGACTATGATAATTACGAAAGTACCGTTAAATGGGGCAACTTTAGCCCATTTTTACCATGTATTTGAAGTTAAGGCCCAAAAAGGCCCAATTTTTGTTACCGACTTGTCATAGAAAGTCTATCAATAAATAAAAAAACAAAAATATTGGTATCGACTGGTTTCTTATGTTTACAAATGACAAAAGAAATACATTATAAAACTTGAGAACAATGTTTTGAAGAAAATATCAAGTTAAAAAGCTAGCAGATTACAATTCGGAACTAACAATAAGGGACATTAAACAGGCCCCCTTTCCGATTATTTTTAGTGGATGAATTTTTTGTTTTCTAACACATCAATCGTAAGTTAAAATGTTGTTTTCATTTGGGCACTTTCACGATTTGTTAGTCTTCACCGTGCAGTCCACAGTTGCGATTAATTCTTCATTTGACGAGAATTTTACCACACGTCCAGGATACAATTCATCTCATCGACTGTACGATGACAAAATACCCTTGTTCTAGAGCCTGTCGAGTCATCAGAACTAAATCGCAAGTTGAAAATCTTCAGCGCCGTCATCGTGCACACTTCGTCTGCTGCCGATGAGATAATTTCGGCCCAGGGCTAAAGATGCCCAGAAATCAACTGAATACACGTCACTTTGTTTGAGAGACAATGGCATTAACAATAAGAAGGGGCAACATAAAGCTAAACGAATTGTTTCGTGTTTTTTACAAGTGCGTAAATATAAGTCGCGGAACTTGCCTGTTTTTTTATCACTCGCTACGAACTCCTCGTACCAAGAAGTTTGCAGAGAATAAATTGGAGCGATTTAACAGCTAAGTTACTAATAGGTGCGCTGGGCTCATACGGTAAATCTGACATGGTCGCAATCCACTGGATATGTACTTACATATAATACACCCACTTGTCCCCCATATAACATCCACTTGAGCACCACTTTTGCGTCTTTTATTTGTATAATTAAGTTAGTTGTGTAATAGTTAATATTTTGTAGAAAAGATTAAAGTGATTTTTTTTTGAGTTGACAGCGAATTCATTTTGGGTTTGAGAATACCGTTGGATTGGTCTTCAAAAACTGTATTTATCTAACCTTGTGCTGCTGGATGGTGCCATTTGAAAAATCTAAAATTAATTTGCGTCCGCCTAAAAAAATCATTTATTAAATATTCACCAGATAGTCTTCTAACCGTACAAAATTTGCATAAAATAATTTTTGTTTAAGTAGATTCGATATACAGGTCATTTGTTATGCACTTATACTTATTTCACAATTATCTACTACAGTGTCGGCGAGATAAACAAATTAATTTTTTTCTAGATTTTAATTTAAAAATTGCGATCTGGGCGGTATAGTTTCCGAATAAAATAATACAATATGTATTCGTTTTTAGTTCGTAACCTACAAACCCAACAAAACAAAACATCATTATTTTGTAACGGCAGGACTCAGGTACCTACTTATTTTTTTCCTTACGAATAAGATCGTTATAGTTTCGCAAACAAATATAATACGTGGCAAATTAAATTACGATAATTAAAGCAAAAATGTGATCTAAAAACTAATTTTATGATTTTTAGTCTCGAAATGAATTTCGATGGAAATTCAAAAATCTCGCAAATAGATATAACGGGCGCCGATTTTCAACGCGCGAGAATATCCTGGTTTAGAACGTTTAACAAAACGATAACGTTCTCGTAACATTATATAGCAAAGACAACTATAGAAAGGCTGCGAGTCGTTCTAACTGTAATAGCACATGTGCAATGAATGCGAAGAATCTATCGGAACAAATAGGACTAATTTTCTGTTGAGAAAAAGAAGAATAAGTGAACTTTCGCATGTTCTACAGATGTTTTTTTACTAAATAGTGCGATCGAGTAATTTTTTTTAAAGATATTTTAAACGCATGCCAAAAACCGACGTCGTAACGAAAGTACAAAGTGCCTGCGGCAAGCGTCTAACTTGGGCCCCTTTAACCCAAAATTGATAAACATTTAAAAATACAATAGTTATAAAATACCGGATTTTGATGTCTAATAAGTATTTATTTATTTTTAGTTTTTACATTTTCGAACGCCATCGTTAGGACGCGACGGTGTTAAAATAGTTTATTCAAGTGGATACCTAAATAATAAAGAATGTAATATGTAGGTATCAAGGAAACGGGTTTTCGCAGGTGTTTTATAGTTAATTTTGTAAACCGTTGTCACAAAATGTAATCAAATCGTCTTAAAACGTGAGCACCTCGATCCTTAATTCTCTTCAACTATACAGTTGAGTCAATTACTGTAAGTTAACAATTAAATTTTTTGTTTTTTTCAAAAAAAGCAAGTAAAAGCGACTTGTTTACCTATTTATTTTTTACCTATTATTTGTCGGAGATAATGATATTTTATATCTATGAAGGTATATGACACGGAACAGCTAGTTTCGAAATTTTGATGAGACTTTCAAATAAATAATAAAATCTTTATCGTCTTATTCAACGCGATGTTCTTGTATTTACTAGATATAATTAAATAGATGCATAGGAACAAACGTAAATGTACCTACGCTCGTAAAAAATTTTAATCGTAATCCCAATATACGGATTTTTTGCAAGATAAATTCAGAAGCTTAAAGGAAAAGCGACGACATTTTTTCCATTTGCACATTCGAAATTTTGGTCGGTATAATGCGGACGTTTGAGTGGTTAACATCTGGAGTACAGGATAATCATTTATAAGGGAATTAAATGGGTTTTGAGAATGCTATCGCCGACACCAATCATTAATGTATCGTTTATCGATGGAATAAACCCGATGACTATGATATGCCATTAAATTTTTGTCCTTCTAGTTAAAATTAAACTTTTATAAATTTTAATCAAAGCAATTAATGATGGCACAATTTAAGTCTTAATCGAATTGTTATTTGATAAATACAATAATTTAAAGAACTTTTAACATTTTAAATTTCAAATAATAAACGTTTTATATTCCGGAACTGGATTATATGCGCAGGCAAAAATCAATAAACGCATAAGGGGTTTTTAAGTAATTTAAATATCTAGAATGGGTAATGAAATTTTTGGATTTCCGCCTTAAATTTCTAAGGGAAAGAAAATTGAGTGAAATTTAGGCAACGTACTTTCAAGTTTTCTTTTTCCCAAATAAATCTCATTGGTTGACTTTCATTTCGGTCTATAACAAGGAAAGTTTAACTATAACTTAAAAAAAGGGAGTTTAATTCACCAAATTTAAAAAAATTAAACCTAAATGAGTAAATTCAGTTAGATTGACTATTATTTTCATTCGTAAAGTTTTATTCAATAATTGAATGATTTAAGAATTTTAAATAATATTAATGAATTTTAAAAATTTTTTTAAAATTAAAATTAATAGAATAAAAAATCGATGCAATTATTTGAAAGGTTTTTTGAAATTTTTCAAAGGCAGGAATAATTGATTAAGGTTTAATTTAATGTTTACAAAACGTTTAAGAACATGGTGAAATTTATTCCCTGGGTTTTAAACCGCAACTGAACATTTTAAGAATTAATTTAATAAGTCCTTTAAATTGTAACTTATTTTATTCCCCCTTTTAAATGGAAAATAAATTAGGAAGAGTTTGCCATACAAGAACGCTGATTTAAACAAGGCCCAATTTTAGCACCTAAATTTTAATCCTTTAACAATTCGTTTTGTTTTCAATATGGGCAACAATTAAAAATTTGTCAAGGTTAAACATTCAAATTTTATAACATAGCATTTAGCGTTTAAAACTCCTGATCAACGTGGAAATTGGATGCTTCTAATTAATCCTATTTTTTATGCTTGAAGTCCGGGAATTAAAACCGTTATTAAAGAACTCAATTGAATTTCCAAACGGTTCATATTCGGTTTAAACAGATCGATATACTTATGAATTGTTCTAACTCAGTCATCGTATGATTAGTTACTATCGCAATCACTTGAAGTAATCTCATGGAAGGTAACACCAAATTAGTTCAATTTTAGGATAGTAACGTGTTTCTTGCACAAACGTTTTCAGTACTGCCGACAAATTGTATTTAAATTATATCCTTTTAGCTTTCGGTATGATGGAACACATTTATATATTCATACTTAATATTTTTTCGTGTATAACCTAATTAATCATTTCTACGTAAATCTTGAATTGTATACCTTGTAAAAATGTTTTCAAGCGTGTTAGCTGTTCTAACGACGAATGGGAGATTTGTAAATTCCCTAGTAATCTGACGTCTTTGATAACATCACTCGATGTAATAATATATTCAATTGAAGTTTTATCACAATGATTATCACAATAGCTGTATTTTCAACCTAATTCATTCCTAGGATTCTAATTTTTTCTACTATATTTGTCGTCTTTATAAGCAATTGATTATTAGTGATTCATTGCTCGAAACGATTTTAGAAGATTGGTATTTTTCGCATCTTCCATTCATTTATTGACCATTTTAGTTTAGTTTTGAATCAAGTGTAATGCTTCATAATCACCGTATTGTTTCGATGGAATTTATACTGAGGTAAGTTCTACAACGCTAAGTGTGATATTCAGCCAAAGTCGTATAGGAATTTGCTTAAGCCACGTCAAATTTTATGTTGTTCCCAAAAGGTTATTCCATGGAACGAAGAACGACTATAATTGTTCATCAATACTTTATTCTCAGTTTTAAGAATTGGCTATTATGTCACACCTTTTAAATTATTGCAAATTATTCGTAACCGAAATCGTTAGACGAACTTACACGAATAATTAATATCTCGAATAAGACACAAGTTTGCAATCTTAAATTAATGCAATTAATGCATTTAGCATAACTAGGTAAATCGTTATATGTAACAGTAATAACAGTATTGCTACTAATCATTCGTAATATTAAATTGTTCATGAAATGCTTCTAGGGAAAGAAATTATCACTTTAGATTCGTAATTCGATGAGACAATTGGCCATTCTACGATCAAATGACTAACTTAACGATACGTATGTAAATACGATTATGCAATTAGAATCGAATTAGTAATTCAATGATCTTCGTTCGTATATAAGTCGTAATATTTGAATTTCTTTAAAGACTAATACGATATTGTAGCGACTTTGTCGACTAATAGATGATTACGACGATTGTATGTGAAACTAACGATTTGTATGTTAAGTGAAATTGAATTAACGCACTATTCATTTTGAAGTTTCGAAGTCAGAGTAACGATCGTATAAATGCTAATATCAAATTTGCAAAAGACTTGTTTGAATTGTCGCTTAAGACGTCCATCTAATCGACGATACGATTTTACGACTATTGAACATTTGCAATCACCTATAGTATCAAAATATCTGAGTTAACTTCTATTTAATTTGGTAATCTCGTATTAATCGTGACAATGACTGTTGCTTTAAATGCGATATTCTGTTAAGTCGGTTCGGTCAAAATCGTTAAATACTTCGTCGCAAACTTAACTGAATTTCGTAATAATTTAATGATAGAAACGATTCAATAATATACGTGTCGTATACTGAAATCTCATAATGATTACCTATCAACTTATATTCGTTAAATTACTTAATGGGTCAACGATCCGATATTGAATTACGATCGATAACGTAACAATTTACAGTAATATCGAAAGTTAATGCTATAAGAATTATGAGATTTTACATAATGGACATTTCAGATTAAAATCTTGATGAAATATAGTTCAATATATTAAGTAAGTATTATAACTAAATTCGTCTGAATGACAAGCTGTAGTTTCAAATGCAACTCATTAATTTGCAATATGTTGAAAAACGATTTATAACATGAACTAGCTAAGTCGATGTGAATTACAGATAAATAATGTTCAATAAGATACAGAAATTCATCAGATGATATAGGAATCAACATTTTGACAATCGATGCTAATCTATGTATGCTTGATCAATTAACATCGTCAATATATTGCTTAAGTTTATTAATCAACTAATTCTTCATACTTCGATACTTACAATATGTGATTGAATAGTTTATCAATTTCAACAAATGATACATACTAATTAAACGTTTACAAGATAACTCACTTGATGTTTTGATATTTGCCGTCGAACATTATTGATACCAATCATTTATGACATCTGAATATGTGAACAAAGTTTCGTATTAATTAACTATTGATCTGAATTCGTAAATGTAATATTGTATTTGAAATACATATTGTTCAAATGTTATAAATTGTCACATTTAGTGTAGATCTAGTTACAAATTGACTTTTGTTATAGCAATCCAAAGCATTACAATTCGTACTTTGATATCGAGATTCAATTATACGTCAAACTAATAAATTTGGACAATTTATGAGATTAGTTCAATTATCGAACTTACATGAAGTCTGTCATTATCTAACTCACTATGTTAACATGTATCATAACAATCGATATGCTGTAAACTTGTATACGATTCAATGCAAATCATGCGAAGATTCATATTCAGCTGTAACGTCTAGAAGATAATGATTCAGATCTTATGTCTCGAAAATTAGCTCGTAAATTTATTTAATTATTACAAATGATACATATCAGAATTCAAATCATTTATCGCAATTAAATGATGTAATTTTGACAAGTAGATTTTGAGATTCGAACGATTATACACGTATAATCATTTGTACATAAACTTGTAACATTTCATCATTAAATCGCAATAATCTATTACTGATGCATTGAAAGTCTATTTAATAAATGTAATCAAAATGCAAGTGATTTAACGATCCACAAGAGTGAAATTAAGTACAATCATAAGTACAGCATTAGCTGCCAACTTATATCGACTATATTCGAACAAATCTATTTCAATTAATCATCAATATTGCCAGATACCAAAATGAATCAACGAAGTTTGCTGATTAATCAAAATCGAATGTGAGTAATCAAATCGTAAACATGACTGATGTAACTGATTGCTACGATTAGACTTTTCGTAAGTAAATTCTTGCGTATGACTGTATCGAATTTGTATTCGATTTCGACACGTCTATAACGACATTTTAGAATTATCAATACTGAATGAAGACATTCAATTTACTAAATAAGCACTTATAATTATTGCCAATTGTATTTAATGAATATTTCAAAGTTCTGATCTATTGCATGGTAAATGAATGTTACTAATAATTACAATCGAATATTAACAACATTATTGAATGATTAAGAAAGTTATATTCGCGATTATCATAAATCTGTAGTAAGTTTAAATTGAATTCAGTCATAATGATCGAAATTTTCGATGAAAATCAGATATACGTTTCTAATTAACATTAATTCTGAGATTCAGCTTATTAAAACTTAAGTATAGTATAATATCATATTTAGAATATGTAAATAAATATGACTAATTTCGTAATTTCAATTAACATACAAATATCGATATGAAATTGTAATTTATTAAATATTCGAAGTATTTGAATAAAATTGTTTGACAATTTAACTTAAAGTTATTTATAGAATACATATTACATTACTAAACATTTATTACAAGTATTTAGTCAATTTTAATTGAAAATGATTGCGAAATATTTTATCGAAAATTCTAAGTAATTTCTAACATTTCACTGAAATAAGTATTTTAATAAATATGTCAAGTTAAATTTGGAATTTGTCATATCATATTTTTAAAAGGTTTAAATTTAGAATTTAAAAAATTTGATATACGATAATTTAGAAATTACAACTATTAATAAACTTTTAACAATATTACATTAATATCTGAAACTTTTAATGTAATTAGTATTACATAAATTAAATGGTTTAAATTATGTAATTCCAATACGAATTTCGAAGACTTTTATACATCACGAATAAGTATTAACGAAAATTTAAATCATAATTTCAAATATTCAAATATTTAATTATTAAAATGATAAACTTCAAAATCAAATCATAAAATCAAGTTAAATTAGAAGTATAAAGTAATCTATAAACAAATATTTAATCAATTCAGATTTAACGAATTAGACTAATCGCATTACTTGAAAATCAGTTAAAATTAACTATAGTATTAAACATAATCAATATTGTTATATAAATAATAATTACATTATAAAGTTTTGAATAATATAACATCATGATATAATTTAAAATTCAAACAAATGATTTAGCAATTTTATCAAATAGCATTTAGTTATAAATGGAATTTTCATATATTAAATTTATAGATATATTAAATTTGTATGATTAATTATAATGATTATAGATTACTAATAATACGTATATTAGATTAAATAAATTAGATAATTTTGAAAATTGTAAATATGATATTTAAATCATATATTTGAAATTTATAAGATTTAGATTATGATTTAAAGAATTGTAATTGTATGAAATAATTTAATCTAATAGAATTAATATATTAATCTTTTCGTATTAAAATTCGGTAATGATAATACATTATCATGTTCAAAATTTTGAAAACATTATACAGAATTAACTTATTTGAAATTAAATTAAGAAATATCTGATAAATGTTGTAACATTAAAATTAAAACGTATGACAGAAAGTTTTACAAACATTAACTGTTAATCAACATATTGAAATTTTCAAAGTTAAGTATGAAACTAAGTCTTACATTTTAGAAAAGTAAAACAGTAAAGTAATTAAGTTCTGATTGAAGATAAACAATCGTTTAAGTTGATTTGTAATATTTGAAGTTAATAACATGGATCTTTACAATTTTAAGCATATTTAAATGTAATGTATAAGTCCAAAAGTTAATATGATATAGCAATATTAAATTCGATTAACTGAAATGTATTCAGCTTTTATCAATGTAATGGAAATTGAAAAGTTTATTAGAATTAAGATAATAGCTATCATAATAAGCTAATTAATTATGAACATTGTTATAAAATTTATATAAAGATATTGAATGTAAAGTATGATAACTATTGAATGAAATATTGTAATTACACTTAGATTTAAATGAAATAATGAAATCTAAATCAATTAATAGATGTATCATTTAAATTGTATTAAAAGTCATTTAAATTACATTACAAAATTATTTAGATAAGTCAATGAATAGTTTAAATCAATGCTAAAAATCATGAAAGTATCAACATTAGCATTCAATATAAATCAAGTCTTAATAAACTTGAAACAATCTGCAAAGATCTGAAAATAAGGAAATGCACATCAATTAAGTCATTATAAGTCTTGATATTCTTAATAGCAATGTAGTAATTTATATTAGTAATCAGATTAATTGAATTTTACATGTTTAAATATAAGATATAAATTACTTCTAGATGTACAACAATTGAAAAATATTATATGAAATTATTTAACATTTAATAATCTTTTGATATACATTTTATTGTATCATATAGAACATGTATATAATAATGAAGATTACGAATAAAATTATTTAATACTAATTTTAAAATGTAAATAGTAACTTTGCTTATATAATATACATTTCATTAATATGCTTTTGCATTTACGATTTATACGTTATTGACGTCTATGCTTAATATATAATTCATTTCTGTTATCCACATATCTATAAATCGTATTAATTAACATTTAAGTCAATTAATATTTCATCGTTCAATATGAATCTTGAACGATTACACTAATGCACATTGATATACATTTTATAATAGTTGTCTTCTGATCTTCATATACTGACATGACTCGTCTATGAATTCGCTATCATCAATTTCTAAATTCTAAAGGTCTTTAATTAATTCTAAATTATTATGAATCATTACAATTAGTTGAATACGATCTTTGATTTACTTAGTAATTTAGACATTCTTAATTGAATTGCTATATTTCTCTTAGTAATATAGTGTTAGTTCTACAATCTGTCTATTTATTAGTTGTACTATACTTTACCATCTAATATAACCAGTTTACTAGTTAAATATGATCTAAATACTACTGATAAATTCTATGTAGTGCATCTGAGAACTACTTGAACAGATTTAATGTACTTTGTAATAAGATCGAATTGTCATTACTCCGTATAGTTACTATGCTCTAGTTGCTCTAATTAGCTATTTTTCTACGCGCTTCATTTACAATAATATCATTATAATATTGATACATTAATTCAATTATAATTCGTCTTATATACTTATAATCTGATTGATCTCAATAAGCTCTTGTCATATCTTTAAATCGTTTATAACATTTAAGTTCTAAATCATAGTAATTAAGTTTGACTTAAGATTACTAATTCAAGATGTAATTAGCTTACAAGTAGTCATATACCTAATATCATGTCATTTCAATGATCTAACTCACTTGATTCCTAATTATGTTCAAAGCTTTGTTGTTCTCATCTGATCTGCTAACTGATTCTTAAAATCTAAGTATTGTATATCTGATATCTGAATATATGATTGTTTAACATTGAGTTCTTTTCATCGTGCTCTCGAACTAATGAATTTTCTGTCTAAGTGTCTACATTTTCAATAATAATGTCATTTAATGCGAACTGTATTACTACTACTTATAAATATATAAAATAAATATTTTAAATAACTACGTACTTATATCATCTAAAATGAACGTATAAACTTATCTTTGTACGTTTAAACAGATTAAGTCAGGACTAGGTTAATAGACTTCTCATGTGAAGATGATAATGACTCGGCAAATAAGTTTATCGCTAGGTTCGGATAGTTTTCAGTCTTGATTCTGTCTTATTTATCTCTTTTAAAGTTATTTTATTATCATTAACTAATAAAAAATGTTTTATAATAATTTATTAGACATTTTTTAAGAAAAAAATCTAGAAAACACTTCATCGAAGTGTTACGACGTTTTAATTGACAAAAACAAATCGTAAAGCATTTATTTAAATGTAGGTGCACTAATAAAATAAAAAGTCGACGAACTTTTTAGATTGTCAAACACGCCCATTCAGTTAGTAACAGCCCATTCTCGTTTTCGTAATTATTCAAATTTAGTAAATCCGGAAGCCTTAATTATTTCTCCCTTTCACACTCATGATTTGTCAGATTAATTTAATAAGAAGCAATAAATAATAATAAAGATTATAACGTTGGCATTTTTTCTCAGGCGCTACAAAGCAGGGTCATGGGTAAATGTATTTACAAATTGTTTATATATCCACTTAGGGCGTATTAATTATTTTTACATTCGCACATTAACATATGCGGGTCACTAATTTGGTTTGTTCTTAATATTTCAAGGTTAATTCTTAATAAGGTCGCGCAAATATCTCTTTCGCCTTATTTACTGACCATAAACACTTTGTATAAACAAATCGAAAATTATTTTTAGCAAGTACCTACCTATAATTATTGCTTAGGTACTTTATAAATTATTATAAGCAATTAAATCGAAAAGCTTTTTGCCCCGGTAGTGCTGAAGGTTATCTTCCTTCACGTACTCATTTATAGCAATCTATATTAACAAATATACGCTAATTACGAAAATGAAGACATTAACGTCATTTTGTAATAAACATGCAAGCGTGGTTATTGCAGGAAAGAAAGTTCATATACATACATCAATATATACTGCAATCGGATATACGAAAATTTAATTGATAGCGACGAAGGGGCACGTCTTTTCAACCGTTAATTTAAATTGTTGCTTTTTCCAGTTTTAAACGTGGCGGCCGGAAAGGCGCCCATGCAAGTGAGCACGGACAACGGAGGGATTCCCCAGAAGGCCATAGACGGAAGCACCAGCGCGTTTTTCAACAGCGACACCTGCACCCTCACCAAGCCGGAACGCACCCCTTGGTGGTACGTTAATTTATTGGAGCCTTACATGGTTCAGCTCGTGAGGTTGGATTTTGGAAAGCATTGTTGCGGTAAGTTATTGTGAGATTATGGGTTTTACGGACTCGAAATATTGACTCGAATCGGGGAAAGTACACGAATATTTCTGATACAAATAACGGCGGCCAAAATTTACAACTTTCTATGTAGAAAGTGCAATAATATTGGGCATGTTACATAGGTATTAAATGTGGTCTTTATTTAAATTCGGTTGCAATTTTTCCTTTTAAAAGAAAACTACCTTTGATGTAATCATTATAACATTCAAAACTTCACGAAACACACCCGTGCATTTAATGAAATGGAAAAATTGAATAAAAACACATCGATCGTCAAATTTTTCTAATAAAAAAAAGGAAAATAGCCGATCATAAACGTAGGCCTTGGTATATCACTTAGCTAATTACTTTCTCATTGATCTAATTTATTACGTAAACAAATTAAATGATTTTATAAAGTTCAATAACTTATTTGCTTAAATTAACAAGAGGAGAAAGTAAAAAAAAGACCGTTATATCCGTTTAAGGTGAAAGCACAAAAAATTGCTTGGTTATATACGAATTCTTTGGACGAATTAATTCGATCGATTTTAAATTAAAGCCTCTTATTTCTTTTTCTAGATAACTTTAAATTTCCCGATTATTTCATTATCGGTCAATTTAACAAAGTGGAGGCTTTTTATGTCGTTATTGTTAATCGCGTCGTCTGTAATTACGGAGACTTAGAAAAAAAAAATAGACATAAATGTATTTATTAAACGGATAAACGCCCACTTTCGATTAGTGTTGCGGGAAGAAAGTCACATAAAATTACCCTGCGGAACCGTCAAGCAAAACGAATTTTGTAAGGCGAATTATTTAAATTTTAGAGAAATTCGTATGCAAACAATTTAATATAAATTCTAGTATTTAAGTAGAAAGTTTTTTTTTCTCAATTGTGTTATTATTAATCATTATTCGTCCAGCGATTTTATCTTGCGTTTCCACCAATTTAAACATCTTAGGTAATCATAATGCGTAGGCGGATTATTCCTTGAACCGAAACATTTCATAACCCACCCACGGTTGAACATTATTTTTAACAATACGTTTGTGGGCCAGTTCGCTATTTGCACTTGTAGAAGATTCATGTCCATATCTCAACATCTATATGCACAAATAATTTTTGCAAACAGAAGTGGGGAAAATAGGACGGATTGCCTACTGTTTCGATTTGGTATAATTTGGGTTAGTAACGTCGTTCATTAACGTCCATAGATACGGGAGGATGCGAACCTCCGACCACTAGTTGTTATGGTCGAGCGCTAAACGATGCACCGATTAAGAGCCATCCGTACCTATTTCTCTTATGGGAGTTCCAATGATAAGTTCCGCACCCATATCTTCGGTTATAGAAAAGATATCATAATGATTCTAGTATCTATTTTATTCTTAGATAATTGTCTACAAATTGGTTTTTGTATTTTGTCGATTTTTAACTTTGAAGTATGTAAAATCATCAGGTAAATACGCAAGTATAAATGGAGCCAAAAAGTTACTGTTTGCTTAAGCCAATCTGTAGATATATTTTTGTAAAATCGATCGGTGCAAACCAAATGTTAAAATTTTAATAAACAACGTCGTTATCGATGCGGAACTTTTTGATTCGGTTCGATTTTAAATGTTCTCTCCGAGTTTGATAATTTATGACAGGAATTAAGTCAGTATTCACAAGATCGTAAAAGAGGCCCTAAGCTAACCGGCTCGCATTTTACCCTGTTGTCGAATAGATGGTCGATTTAACTTGACTGACTTGAAAGAATTATTTTTTTTGTTGTATATGTATCGCATGTTTTCAAGAGCTCATTACTGATACATATTTATTCACTATCCAACTTTACACTGAATAACTCAAAAACCGATAATCTGATAATTTACTACATAATAATAATTATTATGTTTATTCAAAACCAGATTAGTGTTCGTACATTTTAAGTTTTCAATTTTGCAAAAATTTGCAAATTAAAAAAACACAAATACTGCAAATACAGTAAAACATTTGTTGTATAATACGCTGTCAACACATTTTCCGTCACTAAAACATGTAAATACATACGAAGATGTGGCGAAGAAAGAACTAGAGAAAAGCATTAATTTGAAAAGAAAACCATGTGGATTATTTATTGACCCAGATAAATTTTATCTTGGAGCATCACCGAATGGTAATCAGCAAGAAAGAAACTGAAAGTATCGTAGAAATTAAATGCCCCTTTATTACTTTTAAGCTAAATCTTACACCGGAGGAAGCCATCCGTTAAAAAAAATACATTTTGGAAATACCAAGAGGATGGTAGTTATACGATTAATCAACTTCATGATTGGTATTTTCAAATACAAGGGCAATTACGTGTGATTCAGAAAACGAAGTGTATTTTGACTGTCTGGACTGGAGTAAATAAACTAAAAATAGATTATGTGGAAAAAGACGACGATTTTTGGAACACAAAAATGAAAACTAAATTAGATTACTTTTATAAACATTGTCAACTTCCAGAACTTATAGAACACTAAGTGTGCAGGAATACGGCACTCGGAGATATAAAAATGCAAATTTAATGTAAGCCATTGAATAAAAATTGTTTGTGTTGTTTGTATTTTTTATTTTTGGAATTTATGAAATAAGTTTTTAAAAACATTTGGAAATTTCTGAAAAATGTTTCATGGGTCATATTTTATTGTTCACGCAGTGACGTTTCTGCCAAAACGTCGCCTGTACCATATTGGTAAGGTATTGTCGTTTTTAAGTTGCAGTTGTGATTCTATTCAATGAATAGTAGTGTCTTTGTAGGTAGTGATTTTGTAAATTAATATCAAATCTACTACCACACGTTCATGAGTATAGATATAAGTAATTTATTCCTTTTTTTTTCTTTGCGTATGTTCATAATATGTTACTCTAATCTATGTTTCTGTTGTTTCAATGTCTATATCACAACTGTTTTTGTGAGATATCTATTCAAATTATAAAACCACATTTCGAGCAGAAAGCGAATTACTTAAATTATTATCAACATTACAATTTCATATTATTACAGAAATTTCAATTAATTGTACGAGTAAACATTAACTACAAATTATTAAATTTTTCATTCCTAAAGGTATGTACCTATAAATAATTTTAAAGTTGCATGAGTAAATAATAGTATTGAAGGGGATGGCAAAATTGCACCACGTGCGTCGTTCCGTTATTCGACAACTCGGCAAAAATGGTACGAAATTCAAGGTTACGGTCACTTCGAAGTCGTCGTACCCTTTTTGATTACAGACCCTACTTAGGTAGCCTAATATTTCCATCTTACTTAGAAATAAATGTAGCTCTCTCTAAGATTTTTTCTCACGGTACTACTGAGTCCTCTTAAGGCCTACTAGTCGTGTTCGACAAAAATTGAATTCCCAAATTTTCCTTTCAGGTTCCAACAAACCCGCAACCATAATAGTAAGAGTTGGAAACAACCGTCCGGATTTGGGCACGAATCCGATTTGTAACAGATTCACCGGCTTCCTGGAAGAAGGGCAGCCGCTATTTTTGCCGTGCAATCCCCCGATGCCGGGAGCGTTTGTGAGCGTCCACTTGGAAGCGCCCGCCGCCACCCAGTTGTCCGTGTGCGAAGCGTTCGTTTACACCGATCAAGCACTCCCCATCGAGAGGTGCCCGCAATTTCGAGATCAACCGCCCGGAAGCACCGCCACCTACAACGGAAAATGCTACATTTTCTATAGCAGACAGCCGTTGAAATTTAGGGACGCCCTCGCATTTTGCAGAAGTCGCGGCGGAACGCTCGTGGACGAAAGTAATCCGGCCTTGCAGGGATTTATCAGTTGGGAATTGTGGAGAAGGCACAGGAGCGACGCCAGCGGTCAGTATTGGATGGGGGCCGTAAAGGACAAACAGCACGGCGGTTGGCAGTGGCTTAAGGGGGAAGAACTGACGGTGTCGTTTTGGAATTTGCCGGTCGGTAACGGCGAGTGCGCCCGATACGACGGTACCAAGGGATGGCTGTGGTCCGATACCGATTGCAGCATGCATCTTAATTACATTTGTCAGCATCGTAAGTATCGGCGGCGCAACGGTATCATTTATCGTTAACGTTATCTTTTTAGAACCAAAAGCGTGCGGTCGGCCAGAACAACCGCCAAATTCGACCATGGTCGCGCCGAATTTCGACGTCGGATCAAATATAGAATACACTTGTGACGAAGGGCATCTTCTGGTAGGACCGTCTACCAGAACATGTCTAGAAACCGGATTTTATAATGAATTTCCGCCAGTTTGCAAACGTGAGTACCTAAGGAATAATTCCATCCGAACGTTTTTAACATAGTTTCGTATAGGAATTTCGTGCGGATACCCCGCCGATATCACAAACGGAGAGTACGTTTTGGTGAACGATAGTGTCGGATATCTAAGTAGAGTCATATATAGTTGCGATGAAGGACACGAAATGGTTGGACGAGCTCAATTGGCGTGCGATATAGACGAGCGCTGGAACGGACCTCCACCGCGATGTGAAGGTACTATAAACGCGAGATTTGCACGATAAATTTTGTTAATTGGCGTTGTTTAGCTATTCAATGCGAGCCACCGTCTGCAATAGAAAATGGTCTCGCCGTAGTCAACGATAACGAAACCGCTTTTGGTACCGTCGTCGAATTCGTTTGTAATCCCGGTTACAAACTGAACGGTGCGCGTCAGTTGACTTGTTTATCTAACGGCCAATACGACAATCTACCTCCCGTTTGTCAAGGTGGTAATCTTCCGAAACGGCTTTTATCGGAATTCTAAAAATTATCCTTTTTATGTAGAAGACGTTGCGACCTCGGCAGTGCCAAACACGACGGTCACTACAACGGCCACTACCAAAATTCGAACGCGACCCACGAAACCTTTCGTTCCCACTACGATCAGAGGCGTACAACAGCGAACTAAGAAAACGACCACCGACAAAACGACCGGAGAAACGTCGTCCATTCCGCATATCATAGTCGCCGGACATCCCCAGGACAACGAAATTTCAGGAAGCAGCGTCAACGTTCAGCAAAGCAACACGCCAAACGTTAACGTTCCACTTTCCGTCGACGGCGAGCGACGAGAAGCGTTTGGTGCCAGGTTAAATTTGGGCGCGATCATCGCTCTCGGAGCGTTCGGCGGATTCATCTTCTTAGCAGCGATAATAACTACCATAATCATTTTAGTTAGAAGGTAAGTTAGTGTACGACCGCTTCTTCTTGTTTTATACTACGTCTATTTTCTTTTCATTTCGTTTCGTCTCGATTAACTCGATTTTGCGGTCGCAGTGCGGGCATGTCGGCTCGGTCTTCACACCGGCTGCCTGCTGCCAGTGCGATGCCATCCCGATGGTACACCCTTTTGGCGCTCCCTTTCCCCGATCAACAAGTGGGACGTAGGGAATTTTCACGCAACTATCGGTCACATCGAGCCGGATACTTCTCCAATCCAATCTAGCAAGTCGCACGTTGTTACTCCAAGGTAGGAAAGATATGCTCCGCACTGCACCGCACGCATCGCCGCACTATGCTTCTTCAGTTTAAACTTTCTTTATTTCCTTTTGCTTTTTTCGCTTTAATATTTAGGCGAACTTACTTATTAATTTTTATTATTAAACAAGCAATTGTTGTCGACGCCGAAGTGGCCAAAACAATATTTGGAAGTTTTAAATCGGCACGTCTCACTTGTCTCACTTGTCTCACTAATGTAGTAACGGCACGTATTTTCCTTTTAGAAATCGAAGTGCCAAACATTATCGCCATCGAGCATCACCCGATTGCAATACGGTGGCGTCCTTTGATTCTTCAAGTTCGGAATCGCGCAACGGATTAAACCGATATTATCGTCAGGCATGGGAAAATCTTCACGAATCTGCCGGTAGTAAAGGGGGTTTAAAAGCGACCAACGGGGGTAACCATTCCCCTTTGAGGCGCAAAGAAACGTTGGACGATCCTTTTAGGAACGGCGAACGGCAGCGCGACGGCTCCGAATTGGTCGTGTCCGACGTGTCCGCCTTTAACGGCGCTCCTAAGGGAAACGAGAAGAAGAGGCATCACCATCATCATCATCACCACGACGTCAGACCTCACAAGGAAACGAGAGAATGGCGAGATTCGAGACCACCACCGCACAGAGACCACAAGCGATACTGACAACCTTGTATGATTGTAACGTTTCGGTTTGACGAATAGAGACAATTTTTAAATACATTTTAATAGGTACTCGAAATATTTATGCACATTGTTGAACTGTAACACCGTCGAGGTTAAAACGTAAAACCACATACGTTATGTAAATAAGGTGGAAAAATGGAAACAAGCTTAAAACGATGAATTCCTTGGCCTTATCTTAAAGCTCTACCGCGTCACGAAAATAAAAATTTTGTATTCGCAAGAAAAGGCTAATGCAATTCACATGGTGAACGAAGAAGAACGAACTTATTTAAGATTTTATTCGCTTATTATACCAAAATTAATTAATTAATTGCAGATTTTTAATTTATCCTAATTTAACGTAAGGTATTTTTTTAGAAAATTAGTGCCATTGAATCGGGCAAATACACATAAGTACGATATATTTTTTCTGTCTTTCTTTATGGTAACTGCAGAAATATATTTTAATTATTGTATAATAATGAATTTATATTGTAACATAGAGATGTTAAATATATTTAGATGATTACAGTTTAATTTGTTCCAATTTTTTTTTAAGGAGCGTACAAAAGGAAGACGAATTAGCGATGGATGTGGCGGCGAAATAGTTTTGCCGACAATAAGCCGATCTTGATCGTTTCGAAGCATTTTGATCCGATTATGAGCAAACCTTAACATATTTTATTGCATTTCTAAAGTGGAAATATTGAAATTTGTATCCATCATCTCGGGTATTTCTAAATTAATTAAAATGGGTTGTTTGGGAATGATTTGCAACAGCAGAAGCAAAGTACATACATAGTCAAGTTAAAACGTCACAAAAATGACCGAATGGTTGCAAAAATTCGGGTAATTTTGATTTTTGAATATATTATGTGGGTCGCGAACCCGAATAAAAATTCCAAGTTTTCGATCACCACGCCGGCGTTGCAATTTTGAAAAAACTGCAACATTTTCGAACTTCGGCTTATGCGAAGCACCTCCTGGGTGGTGGGTTTTACAAAAAACTTATGCGTCGCTTTTTTAAATTAGAGTAAATTTGTTATAATTTGAGGTATAAAACAAACTTTGTATGTCAAATAGTTTATGAGATACGGCTCTTCGAAGTTTGGAAATTTTTCCCAAAAAGAGGCAAAAGGGACCCCACAATTTCGACTTTTAGTCGGTTTTCGCGGAATAGCTTGTAAATGATGGCGTCCTACAGCAAAGCGCGTCATAATAGCTTTCGAACTGGAATAAATTTACTATTTGAGCACAAAACAGCTTATTTATACCTGATGGTATCACTTCAGAAATATAAGTAACGTAATTGTTGCGATAACAATAAGTCGTCGGCGTTTTATCCTAACCTATTGTAACCCTTATTGTAAATATCATTCTAAAAGTAAAAATGGATCAATTAAAATAATAATACCTATACATTATATTTGGTACTATTGTGTGCGAATTGATCCCCAGTGGTTGGTGACTAGTGTTTTCCACCAAAATTTTGCGACGACTTATTTTTATTTTGAGAGTTTTGCTTAAAACTAAATATCGATTCGATTCGGTTCGGTCATAGCATCGATGGGTAGATTGCAGAGGAAAATAGTAGGTGGTTAGAAAAACGATAATCGGATATGTTTCATCATCGTATATAGTGATATGTTATTAAAAAAATAACGCTGGTTAAAACTCGGCCGCTCTCGAAGAACTGGCTAGTCGACGATCAACTCCAATTACATTTTTTATTCTGTTTTGAAAGTTTAGTTGATTATAACGACAACCTGATATATAACAACAAAAAATGAGACTCGCATCGGAAGTAACGACAAAACTTGATTAAGAATAATTACGATCGTTACAAACTTATACTAACACGTACTTATTTAACTTTAGTCATAACCCTATTCAGTCTAATCCAAGAATCGATATGTTCGGCAATTTCGACCCTGGCCGCCATCAATTCTGGTAAATCGTGATCGGACTTGGGGATACATGTTTGCGCAGTGTGCCGTACCTAAAAATTAAATTCGACTTCAACGTAAAGTGTTGTTGCGAACAATTAAATAATTGCCTTTTATGTAGATCGCCGGAGCGCCTTGATTGATAGTTTTCGTGATTCCCAAAGCGTGCCACGGATCTATGGATCCGTGAACGAAAACGACGTTTGTAACTTCAATATCCATACCGCCATAGAAGGCGTTCGTTCGCTCCGCAGCTTTGTATATGAAATCGGCATCGTATTTTGGCCCGAACACGTCCATGCATTGTTGAATGAAAAATTTTACCGGAAAGTTGTTACCGAACACCTGCGGATTGTAGGACGACGTCTGGAAAAATCCAAACTCCGTGCAAGTTTGGTACATCCATTGTCTGCCTCCTTCGGCAACTTCGCTCTTCCAACTTTCGTTTCTATTGTTTTTAATCATATTATCATATTTGTAATCCAAACATTTCTGGTCGTAGGCATCTAAAATTAAATTGTTTACGGCAACAAGCCTATCGACTGGCGGACCCAGTTTCTTATCCACCATCAAACCGCATAAAACGTCTATGGTCAAGGCGCTAGTCTTATTGTTAGCGCCGATCCGGTTGTCCTTATTATATTGAACGACTCCGGCAAAATTGTCGGATAACGTTTCAAAAAGATTAGCGATGTCGTTCGTATTATTTACCACGACGTCATCTATCGGGTCGCAAAGTCTAAACTTTTCGCTTGTAGACGGTCGTTTGACGGGATCGTTCAACGAAGCCGCTATTTCGGACGATCCTTCTTTTATGGCGGACACGCATTCGTCAGAATACGTACTCAAAGATTCGTCGATCACCTTCAAATAATCTACGGAGAAAACAAAAAAACCAACCAATAGATGTTATGGATTACCAAACGGACGTACCGCTGAAATCAATTTTGGCCAAAAGCGGTCCACTGGCAGACATGGCGCCACGCACCAAATGGGGATATTTCAATCGCATCCATGCCGCAAGCGAACCGGGATAGGAGCCCCCAAAAACTATCCATTTCGCGTACGACGGCAGATTGTATTTCGCCTTCATTGCGGTAATAAACGCGGCCAAATCTGCGAGAGCCTGTTGGCTCGTCAAATATTTCAGATTCTTCGTAGATAGGTCCCTGCGTCATCAAAAATAATAACACGAATTATTCGAAACTCGCGCGCAAAAGCGTCACCGTTTTAAATGGCGTCAAATTAATACCCACTTAGTTGGACGACTTTCGCCGTAATATCGGTGTTCGACTTGAAAACAGAGCGCTCCAAATCTCTTCGCGTAGTCTATCCAAGCTCCTTGCGTCATCCATTTCGACGAGGCTTCGCCTTCGCCGCCGATCATCAAAAAAACCGGGCCACCGAACGGTTTATAGAATTCTTCGTTAACGAAATAGCGCTAAACAAATTAATTTTGTTATCACTTAGGCAATTTGGGGACGGTTAAAACTTACCTGTTTCCAGGTGTAGGTTTCGGTGGGATTGAAGTGGTCCAATAGCTGCGTAAACCAGTGAGTTTTTACGGGAAGCCCTTCGGTTTCCCTGGGCGCCCCTAAATTACCGCCGACCTGTCTTCCTCTGTGAAAAAGTCTCCAACCAGTTAATTCTTGAACGACGAAAGCGTGTATTAAAAAAACGCAAATAAAGACTCGAATAGTATATTTGATTGCCATTGTTAACAAACAATATTCGGAGATGTTGCCCGTTCAATAACGACAACGTTGTGCAACTGACTTGCAGGTCAAATGGTCAAATCGCTGACCCGAACGATAGATAGCTTACGGTTTTGTCAAATTTCCCTCTCGCCGACGATACTGTCAGAACGTGTTTTTCCCGTGTATCAAATGTATATGTTTATAAAATATATAGCGCTTAGCGCTTGCTATTAGTCAATTGGATAAGTTATTTTTATCAATATATTTACCGTAGATAGAGCACTGTAACAAACAACTAAACAACGTATTTGAGTTGTCATTTTTTTTTATTTTGGCCTAGTATGAGACCAAAATTGCTTTTTTTCGCGCGAAAATAATTTTGAAAAAAGACGATAAAAAATAGGCAAAATCGTGCAACTACGTAATTTTCAAAATTTTTGTAATAAAACAAATCCAAAAAGAAAGGAAATTGGGTAGTTTAGAAAAGATTTTCTATACGCCATTTCTTTTGCGCAATTAAAAATAATTTTTTTCGATCATAATTTCAGTAATTCTTGTGATATTTTTGATAAATAATTTAACATAGTGCATAACCACAAAATGATGAAACGAACACGTCTTTGTCGAGCTCGCTTATTTCGCAAAATCTCGAAGAAAACGTCGTATTATATGGTTTTCTCCAAAATTCTGTCCAGAACTGAAACTTTTTGTTTCGCCTCTGTACTACGAAAAATGTGTATTTTCACGTAAAATTAGTCGTGTTTCGCAAAATTTCAAGAAAAACATCTGATTATAGCTAGTTCGTAGTTTTTTCGTAAAATGGTTACCCACTTTTTGTTTCGACTCTCTACTACAAGAAACGCCTTTTTACGTAAACAATTTTACATTTTATATACTATATAGCGATTCACAAATATTTCTCAGTTTCTTATTTTTTGATTTGCATTGGAAGGGTAATGTTTTATAAATGAATGCCATTTTTTACAAAATTCGATAATCGTTTATCATAGCATTTTCAACAAACGATCGAAAATTTAAAAAGTTTATTCCAGGGCGTATAAAAACATCCTAAAATCTTTATAATAGTTTCAAAACCTCAAAATATTCCAATTTCTAACCAGGATCGCAGAAACGCGAAAGAATCAAAAATTAGTATCTAAGTCAAAAATGTGCGCCATCTGTACAAATAAAAGCCAACCTTAACAGACTACAAAACCAGAATTTCTAATAATGATTTTACCAAAAAAGAAATCTTAAACGTAAATTAAAGGAATCTGTAATGACCAACTCTAAAAACAAATAACGAAATCTGTAAACTTTTCAAATCAACACAATTAACGAAATCTGTAAAATTAGTAAAAATAAATTCAAATTTATTTATGATAAAATAATCATTTTTAGGAAGTTATTATAAGTTATTTTATTTATCTTATTTTTGATTTTTATTTTACATTAGATAAGTCAAACAAATAGCATGAGAGTATTGTAAAAAAACTCTCAGCTATTGTGCTTATAGGAGAAAATGATTTATAATTGGGACTTATTTTCATTACAGATTCCAGTATTCAGGAAATATTACAGAATCCCTTATTGTTAAGGAAATTAATGTTACAGACTTTTTATTGAAAACTGGAAGAATAGGCAAAAATTGCAATTCCAAATTTAAAATAGAGATTTAATAAATCTAATATAAATTCTTTTTGTAACTTATCCGTTTTATTACAAATTTCGATTTTTCTTCTAATACTAAACATTGCAGATTCCTTTTTTTTGACGAAATGAATTTTTACAGACTTCTTTTTATGCGGTATTTTATAATTTTAAAACTTTATAACTTGCCGGATGGCGCACAACACAATATTAATTTCTGGAAGGAATTTCTCAACCTTTTCATCTTTCTGCTATCCTGGTCATAAATTTGAATATTTCCAGGTTTTGAAATGGGAATTAACATTGTGAGGTTTGAAGATAAAATATGTAGAATTTTTGTACATCATTTGCGTAAACATTTAAAAACAATTATTTATAAAACATACACAATAATATGACAATTACACAAAAACACGTTTTTCAAGTATTATAAGACGAGAAATGATAAACTGCACGCATTTAAATCGATTTAAAATTTTCGAAAAATCTCGAAAAAAAGACGTATTATAGTCCGTGGTTTTGACAAAATTTTAACACAACCTTAAGTTTCTAAAACATGCCGGAAATTACTTATAAAGTCGCTTTTCAAATATAACAATGCAAGAAATGACAAACTACACGTTTTTAAATCGATTTAAAATTTTGGTAAAATCTCGAAAAAAAAGACGTGTTATAGTCCATAGATTTGGCAAAATTTTGGCCAAACGTGATTCGTTCAGAACGGGTTCGGAACTGTTTTAAACTTGTTTTTCAGGTGTAATAAGACGAAAAATGACAAACTGCACGTATTTAAATTGATTTAAAATTTTGGTAAAATCTCGAAAAAAAGACGTGTTATAGTCCATGGATTTGGCAAAATTTTGGCCAACGTGATTCGTTCAGAACGGGTAGAGAACTGCTCGAAAGCCCGTTTTTCAAGTATAATAATTAAGTAAATGTAGAATTACAGCAGTTTTTGTTGATTTAAAATTTGAATATATTTCAGCTATAGTTATTTTAATATGTTTCGTTGGAAATGATTTATAGTAATATGGATTTTGTTTGTAACATTTTGATATTTAAATTTGAATAGTTTGAATTCCCCCGTTTAGAATAGTTTATTTAAAAATGAAAATAACTAAATCAACATCCGGAACTAAATCATTGTAATCTTCCATTTGTTTGCTAATTGTAAAACGTAGGGTAGTGTAAAGTATCCATTTAAAGAATATTTAGAACAAACGTAAGTAGTATTGCTAGTTTGGTTTTAAATTACAATTCTGTTCGTAGGAAATTTGTGTTGCGATTTAATTGAATAATTGATACACGTTTACTACATAACCTATTTATCTTTCAGCATGGCTCCGCGCTATGAAATCGCAGTCGGCCTTCAAAAGGGCCATAAAACAACCAAAATCACAGCAGGAAAAACTAAAGCGGATAAAATCAGACCTGCGAGGTTGAAGGGGATCCAGACTAAACATACAAAGTTTGTAAGAGAATTAATTCGAGAAGTAGTCGGTCATGCCCCTTACGAAAAGCGAGCTATGGAATTGTTGAAAGTTTCCAAGGATAAGAGGGCCTTAAAATTTCTTAAACGCCGTTTGGGCACACATATTCGTGCCAAAAGGAAGCGTGAAGAATTGTCCAACATTCTTACACAAATGCGCAAAGCACAAGCACATGCTAAGTAATTTTGTATATTGTTCTTTAATAAACATTTGAAATGTATATGTAATGTTTGATTTGGTAGTATGCAATAGATTTAAATAGAAACTTAACAAATTGGGTAAAGACAAGCTAATGAAATTGTTCTAATTAAATCGAGGACAAGTGAAGGAAAATGTAACGAACACATTTAATAAAAATCATTTTGCAGTTGATTAATGATAACAATCATTTGTAACAATCTTTGTTCAATAACTTAGATAAAACCACACACAATTTTTAGTTCGTTAATAGCAATCGTCATGTCAACAGTGAAAGAACTGTCTTTGCAAAATTTACTTATTTTACTCTTATGTTTATAAAATTAAAAATTGGAACGTTATTTTGCAAAGCAGTTCATACATACATATATATCAATTTTGCAATATAACAAAAATATGCTAAGTCAGTCCTGTTTGGAGGATGAATGAGGCACGTTTACTGCACCTGATATCTTCATCTCGGTCTCCTCTGAAGCTTTAGAAGTAGATTGAAGAGGTTCCTTTTGTTGATCCACTATATTCTGTAAAATCGATATTGCAAAATATTGTAAATTTAATCAAATTTTTTACAACTTGCAAGTTTTTCATGTCTGAGTGGCCAAAAGCGACACTGCCTTCTGAAGAAGCCAACGATGCAGATAAAGGCGACGAATGGGGACTCATACCAGTTGTTATACTAGTTTTGTCGGTTGCATTAGCATGAACTTCATGACAGCTACTTGTGTCTGGCGAGTGAATCGGGCGTCTAGTTATCAATTCAATTCTTTGCCATAAATCCAAAATTTTTAAATCACTATATCTACTAATAGTTAGTTGAGTTTGATATTTACTTTCCAAAGCCTGAAAAAAAAATTATTAATTTTAACCATTACCGTCTGTTGGGATAATAACCTTTAATTTTTCTTCGTATACTTCTGCTACTTCGCTTAATAAACGTTTTTGTTTTGTGGAGCTTTCATCATAACGACTAATTGTCTGTTCTAAATCAGCAATTCTAGCTTTATAGGCTTCTAACATTACCGTCTTTGATTCTAACAACTGCTGCAAATCTAAATAACCAATTACCACAGTTATATCGAAGTTGATCTTTAGGGAGAACTTACTTTTTAATTCGTGATTGTAGGCATCTGCAGAACGAGCCAATTCTAATTCGTACCTTTGTAATAAAGGAATTTGTTTCAGTTTCTCCTGATACCGACGCTGAACTTCGCCAGATAACATCAGTTGTTTACTTACGTGCTCTAATTCAGCTCTAATATTTTCACCGGCCCATGCTTGCTCTTTAGCGATCTAAGTATCATAATAAAATTATCAAATTAGTAAATGTAGCTTCGATAAAGAAATTACCTTGACTTCGGCTTCTGCGTCAAGTAAGGCTCCTTCTGCTTGTTGCCACTTTTTATCTAATTCTGTTGTCTTCGATTTTAAACTTTCTAAATCACGTTGTAACTTGTCGTTTTGTTGCATTAGAGATTTATAATCGTGTTGTAAGGAAATGTACTGAAATTACAAGAGATCAATATACAAAGTAGGCAAAACAACCGGTATCAAATAAAAACGCTTACTTTACTTTCCCAAAGATGGATATTTTCAAATTCTTGCCTCCCTCTGCAGTGAACGTCGCGTTTTATACTCTCAAGTTGCTTTCGAAGATCATCGATGTCTCTTTGCTGCAACTGCACTTGATCTCTCTAATTAAATTTAAAAACAATTACTAACGCTATCGTGTTATTAGTAACTGGAATAATACCAATGCAGAATTATGTTCTTCTAAAGCTTTGGTGTTCTTAGCATCGGCTAATAGTCGACGATTTTTTAATGCGTGCGTTTCCCTCGGTGTTTCTCAAACAATAATTGTTGATGTAAAAGCTGAACCTGATCTTTCACGTTTTTCAGTGCCTCGCGATCTGTACTGCGAACTGCTATTTCTATGTACCTATCGAAAATTAAATATAATAATATAATATTGTTAAATAACAAGATACTTACTTATCTAAAATCTCATAAGGAGAAACAGTCATAAACTTATCTTGTTGTACGTTTAAAGGTGCAGGACTTGGAGCAGGACTAGGTTTAATATCGCCACTTTCCATAGATGGGAAGATACCTAAAAATAAATGTTCATAAGGCATCGGCCAAAAATTTTCCGTCTGTGTCTCGGCGGTGGCTAGAGTTTTCTGTTCTTGAAGATTATCTTTACTTATTTCTTCATCTGCTTCCATTAAAGTCTTATTTCTATTGTCTTTTGTAGGAACCACGGGGGTTTTTTTCATTTCAGGGCACGATTTCGCCCGACGTACCGTATTACTTGTAAAAGGTACACCTAAAACGTTAACCGAATTAATCGTATTAATCACAAAACACACGATGAATATGTTACAGTTGCCAGGACTACTGCCCGTTGAAGTTTCGGGGAGTTCCGGTTCGGTTGCGCATTGACTATGGTAACGTAAGCGCCTCACGCGTTTAGCAAAATCGTTCATCGACCTAGAATTTGGCATGTGCAAGCCGCCGGCCGTGCAGGGAGAACCGTGTTCTTGTTCGCATTCTTCTAAATCCATTTCTGTGCCTGAAATACGAATAACTTCTGTAAAATAATATTTAATTGAAATACGAATAACCTGCCTCTGCCACCTTCGCCTTCTTGCAACACACTATCGCACTGTCGAAGGTTCGGCCTCTCTTCTAATTCACCTTGCCTGACAATCTCTAATACTTCCTCGTCTTCCAGACTCACGGGAGACTCGAGTCGTTGTACAAACGCGTGCGAAGCGATACTTTCATTTGCAGGTATAATTCGTAATGGGCTAGTCGGTTGTATAACTGGCGTTAACGATCTTATACCCAAAGTGGAAGTCTCCATTTCGATCGCCTAAACATACTAAATTGAATTGAGAACATTGGGTCTTATAAATAGAGCAGAGTAAATGCTGTTACTTTCAATTTTTTTGAAACTGTTTGACTCGTATAAATCAAAGTATGTACTCGATGTAGGTATTTGTCATTGCTCGTAATTGAAATAAGCAAAAGCGCGTACTTTTATTTATACAAACTGAAAAATTTCAGTAAATCGAAGTAAAAGTGTTTGCTTCGCTTTATTCATAAGACCCATTCCTTATTAAAAAATAGCTAGTTCACCTGTGCCCTATCTTGTACTAATCGTTGTATTTTTTGAGTAGAATATGGCTCTCTTCTAGGAAGCCCGAATGCGGAGCTTCGATTTTCGGCAGGAAAATTAAAAGGGAAGGCCTCCTTTCGCATAGGCGAAGATGGTTGGGAATGGCTTGGTGTGGAATTCGAGGAACCGATAGACCAATTCCTAGCAGTTAAAGACGTCAAAGCTCGAACCGCAGTCGCGGTCGGGGGTATTTGACTTCTCGAACTTCGAATGTCCTTCAAAATATATCATATTAAAATTCCTACAAAGGAAAAACAAAAATAATTACCTTAATTGGAGTCGTTTCGGGAGTAGCTTCGATGGCAGCCTCGGGTGGAGAAGTTCCCTCGTGCGACGACAGACTCACGCCCTGTATTTGCGAATGCGAGATCGAAGAGGTACTATCTTGCATGGAAGCGGTTTTTGTGTACATCATGCTTGGACTAAAGAACTCCTTTGCATCGTAAGCTAAACTGGCAACTGACATACTTTTTAGAGATTGTAACTGATACGAAGATTCTGAAAAGTTTAAATTATAACGTTATCGGAATAGTTTATTTTGGTTAATCGTACCAAAAGTTGCGGAATTAGTGGTGCCTGATCTTGAACGAAACGACGAAGTTAAATAACAAGATTCATGTTGACAACGTTCTGCAACGTCTAAAGAAAACCTTTCGCATTCAATTACTACATCGTGCGGCCCCATTTTTTTCCACCTATAAGTTGTTAAAAATGCTCTAGTTAATGTAAATAACACTATTGGAATCTGGAAATTTTAAATGTCCGTTTTTTTTTTTTTTGAGAAATTCATCGTCACCCATAGTGAAGTTGATAATGTTCGCCAGCACGACTAGGTTCAAAATCGAAAACATCCTTTAAACAGTCAAAGGAATAAGTTCGATAACCAAATCATTTAATAAATGTTAATCTAAATAAAATCTTTTTAAGTTTATTTGTTTAGAAATAAAAGTTAGTGAAGCAAAATTTTATTGATTATAGATTAAAAAATTAAGGTCAGTTGTACAAAGCCAGTTTAAAAATAGTTCAATGATAAAACCAATTTAATATTATATATTTCCAAATATTTAGTTAGAAATAAACTAGTAGTTACTTATGATTGCATCAAATTTTATTCAGTTGGCTATACAGCTAACTCATTTTTTATTAGTGTCTCTTAACAAAGGGACACCAAACGATATGGAATCTTTACAATATATATTATAAGCAATGAATATGTTCTTCATAAGGGGACACTAATGAAATGTGAGTTAATAAAGTTATTCAAATTAAAATTAAACCTCACCAAAAGTGGTTTTAAAACAATTATACCTATACTCGAGTTGCCGAATGTACCGAAATAACAAAAACACGCAATCGCCTGCTTATTGACTGGCGTTAATAAGCTAAGAGTCACTTTTACATTTCTAAGTGACTCATTTCAAATCTTCTGTCCTCTAACGTTTTAACCAGAGTAACTGTAACGTGACAACTCCGTACGTTCAGTAACTCTAGTATACCTAATTTACGCATAGAATATTCAAAGTACCTTAACCATAAATAAGTGCATATAAATAACAATTAACTCGGACATATTACTTGCCTTTCCGTTGTCGTTTCTTTATCTATTGAAGTGGTAACTAATAAAGGATGCATTTTTACAGTATCCAACATTGGCTATAACAAAAAAACAAATATTTCACCGTAAAACACGCATTTATTCCTACCTTTACGGTATGCACAAAAATAGGCATTTGTTCCTTAATACGATACTGATTACGTAGATAAGCTAGAAAATTACACGGATACATTCCATAGAGTCGTTGAAAAAGAGCATATAAGGCTACTTGCATGTGAACCATCTGTTCTTCTACTAATTTCTCTGGATTACTGCAATTCCATGCTGCTAAACGACTAAAAACATGTATTAAGATCTAATATTTTGATTAAGTCCACAAAGATACCTGAATATTTTAAAGACATCTTGCAAGTGTTGTCCCATTCGTGAAGGTACGATCGGCAAAAGAACAACCAATACCAATAATGTACTTAACAACAACAGGATATCAGTTTCAGACTAGAATAATTATTCAGTTAACGATTAATAGAACCACAACCGAAACAAAACACAAACCTTTAATAATGTAAGTAGATCTTTGAGAAGCTGATGTTCCGTAATCTTGTACAGCCATGGTGGTTCCTTTCGTAAAATGTGACCTAACAAAGTAAGCGCTTGAACTTTAGGTTCATGCTTAGAACCTCTGATAGAATCGCTAAGTCTAAAACCAAATAAGAAACAAACGGTTACAAAATCTAAAAGAAAAATCATTTACCTATTAAATAAATAAATATGATGAGGTTCCCTAATATTAACCATAATTTCCATCGATCGAACTGAATTGGTTACCACGTAATAATCGTAGAGCCCATATAGTAACCAATTGTCTTGTACTAAAAAAAAAAATTAGCTCCAATATTATCACGAATCGTTCCTGCTAAATGTTTTAATTACCAAAATTGAACTGCTCGTGGAATTTTTGTTTAATTTCCTCAACTAAACGGGCATCATTCAATTCCAGTTGATAAAGAAGTTCTGCCATCGTATTTACCATTAGTAACGAAAATTGTTTTAAAATAGGATGTCATTAAAATTTTATGAATGTGATAGTGATAAACAGATGTTCCTGACATACAAGTGGTTTTTATCGCAAAAAAGGTGCTCTCAAGTTATAATAATCCATGGTACTATTTTTGTAATCTGCAGCACAAAAACATATTCGGTGTTTAGGAACACTCAATTAAAGATCACAGACTATTCAAAACGCAAAATTTTAAGAGAAAGTACTCGTACGTTTCTTAAGTGCTCTTGGAAAATTTTGACGAATGAATTATAACGATAACGAAAAATTTGTATTAAAAAAAAGCTTACCGATTAAAAAACAAACCTTGAGGATCCAAACAGGCTGTACAAAGATTCTGACTGTCTGCCGAAGTTACTTTCTGTCAAACAACACTCGATGTCGGTCTACATTTTTAATATCAATTGATAATAATTATAATGAATATAATCTATACAATTGGCCATTTTTCCTAAAAGTTACCAGCTTTGTACCTAATTACTGTTCACATATTTGCCCTTTTTATAAAGTTAAAAGTACGTCTATTTACCTGAATTCGGTATAAATACAATAAGATTCTTTTTAAAGGTATCGAATAACACATTTGTACACTTTTAAAGGTACGTTCAAAACGTATAGTGTGTTGCCTATTTCTTGTTGACATTGATGTAATAGTCATTTAATTTGATGAATGTATTGGTACAGATGGCAAATTTAGTGAGAATTCAAAAAAAAACAACTCCTGTATATAAAAAATGGATAAACTTTAATGACAATTTGAATAATATACAATTAAATTTAAAATGCGCGTTTAAAATATTGTAGACATCATATTAATGTATTATAGAAAAATTTGTATTTACTATTGTATAACGAATTTTAGAAGGCATTTCCACAATCACAAGCATCCATTCCGTCACCAACCATATGATCATTAGGAAAGACGGACGTATAAGAGTTCTTCAAGAAGTTTACATGTCCCTGCAAGTTTCTAATGCGCATTTGTGCATCTTCGAAGTTCTCGTTCAAGTTGTTTATTTGAGACTGCATCTTTTGTCTGATGTCGTCGCGATCCTTTTGCGCAGTTCGCGCTTGAGCCCTGCTCTGCGCCAGTTGCCTTTCCAAGTCGGCTATTTGATTTTGCATAGACCTACGAACGGTTTCGCACCTATCTTTAGTTCTTGCAACTTGCCTGGCGGATTCCTCCCTGACGGTTTCCAGCTGAGCCACCAGTTGAGCGATCTCGTGCAGCTTCTCCTGGACCCTCTTCTCATTTTGTTCCGAAACTTCTTCCGCTCGAACGAGCTCCTTTTGAAGCCTATCGTTCTCTTCCAACGTTTCCATGAGCTTTCTTTCGGTGTCTTGCACGCGCTGAATGATCGACGCCTTCTCGTCGGCTCCCAATTGCTGGTCGCTTCTCACTTTCTCCATTTGATTAGCCATCGCTGCCGCTTTATCTCTATAAGCTTGAAGTTCGTGGATTAAATTTTCGTTGTTTCGCTCCGCTAATATGTGCATCTGTTGAGCTTCTTGGAGTTTGATTTGTGTCGCTTTTAGAATATCCGGCAACGGGGTCAGTTCCTGTAGCTTTTCTTGAAACTGGTTTTTAACCCTTTGAATTTCGAGATTCACTTGCTCGCTGATATGACTGTTTTCCATTTCCATCATATCGATTTGCCTGCGTTGCTCTTCCACTTGCTGTTGCGCTTGAAGATACTAAAAATAAAACGTTCAAATTAAAATCAAGTAAAATCAAAATTGTTTTATACTTTGTTCCTGTAATCGTCTAATTGGGCCTGTTGATCTTGAATAAGCGCCCTTAATTCTTCAAGTTCGTCCTGCGCTTCCCTAAATCTTTGTTTGGCCACGTTTAATTGCTGTTCTTGTTCTATCAGTTGCTCCTTCGACCCCATAAACTGAAATAGTACCGTGTAGGATACTTTCGTATTAGATTCTCGATACTCACTTTATTCTTTTCCAATTTGTAGCTTTTTAGGTCTTTCTCGTATTCTTTCATTTTATCTTCAGCCAACTTTTTACTATCTTCTGCGTCCTTGATGTTTTGCTTAAATTTTTCTATTTCTGCACGCAGGCTCGCCACTTCCGTTAGTTTAGATTTGTAATCGTCCTGCAATCTATTATATTGTTCTCTCAATTCCCTCAATTGTTGGTCCGTTGAGCCGCTCTATTTGTGATACGATAGGTGATTTTTTATCGAAACATTTATAGGAATCTAACCTTTAAACAGGGTGGAGGAGAACAAGGGGGTTGTATACAGGGCATCTGTGCACTGGGTGGTTGCGGACATGGAGGTGGTATACATAGCATTCTTCGGTGTTGCTCCAGATGCTGCCTTTCTTGCTGCACGGCGACCAATTCACTTTGCATGTTGCGCACTTCGTGTTCCATTTCGCATAGTTGTTTTTCTAATTGTTGAGTGGTCTCGGAATATTCCTGTAGACGTGTTTCCACATCGGCGGGACACGGCCCCTTATTTTTCCCGCACTGCATTGTTTTCTTTTGGCTTCTAGGATGGCAAGTCGAATCCTAAAATGTAATTCCGTTAAAATCTGGACAAAAATAAATAGTTTACGATTCTTACTACTTGATAGCTAGGTAAAGTCTGAAACGTCAAATTATTATTAACAAAAAATTTTAACAAAACGTCAATCGACAAACCTCTATTCGTTGTAGTTTTTCCGACAACAAACAGTTTTCTTTGCATACCATACGCAATTCACCTTGAAGACTGTTCAACTTGTGCCTTAGGCTGTCAACAGTTTGATCTTTATCGAGAAGATCTTCTTGCAACTTATATCTAACAAAATTTAAAAAATATATATTTATATGTGCTTTATGACACTTATCAGATATGTGTGCATATAATGATTTTAATGGGGGGTTTTGAGGGTGAAAGAATTTGCCTAAAATTGATGTTTTATTTTCATTTTTTCTAAATGAAAATAAATACAGCCTATTTGATAAGTCCATTTACCAAAATATTAATACAGTTACCTTTTTCCTTCCAAATCGGCATTTTCCGCAGCCAACCTTTCTTGCATGTAGTAACTTTCGCTCAAACGTTTTGCAAATTTCGGCATCACATTCTGCAAAATAAAATTGACCCATACAATTCGTCGATCTATGGTTTTACCACAGTGCTATTACGTACCGTCGTTGGGGGCATGGGAAAATTAGGTCGATGTTGCGTCGAGCCTTTCGTCTTCTTTTTGTTGTTGCACACGATAATGTTGGGCATGTTATTTTCCGTGATCCCGCAAAAAATAAGTTTCGGCAACATATCCTCGTTGTGTTTTCTGTCTAATAGGAGGGGTCTGGGGGAAATCATATTTTCGAATAGGCTCGCTTGATCTATTAAAAATTGTATACGCTTTGTTTTCGTCTCGAAGAGAGACATTTGCTCTTTTAACTGTCGATTTTTTTCTTCCAGTTCTTTTCCTTCCACTTCGGTCATTTTCGGCTTCTAAGAATCGGGAATTTTTTAATTAAAAAAAGAATCGAGCAAGTGTTTTTGGTAGTTTTTACGCTCAAGAGTTGCGCAACGCGCTCTTTAAGTTCGTATATAATTTTGGCGGTTTCCATTGCTTGCGTTTCCGCATCTTCGAGTTCCCTTATTATAGCCGCGTCGATATTTGGGTCGTAGCCTATTGCGGTCTTCTCTTCAATGTCTACGGTTGTAATGATCGATCGTTCCTTTTATATGACGAAAAATGCTTACTTACCTTGATTTAGACTTCGAGATACCATAGATTCTGAAATATTTTTGTGATTAAGTATTAGCTAAAAACTGACGAGGTCACCTTACCATCTTCGGTTTCTCTTTCCGAGATCTCTTGGTTGGTTTCTGTTTGTTCGGTCGTCTAAAATATGCCTATATCAGTATTAAAACAGTTAATGAAATAAAAGTAAAGTACTTCGGCTTCGGCTTCGGCTTCGGCTTCGGCTTCGGCTTCGACTTCGACTTCGACTTCGGCTTCGGCTTCGGTTTCGGCTTCGGCTTCGATTTCGACCGACGTAAACACCTCTGCTTCGCTCGCTTCACCTTCTTCTACTTCAACTATATCGGGGATTGCGTGAAGCCCTTCTTCACCTTCGCCCTCCGAAAACATCGGCATCAACTCTTCTCCGGCGAACATGGCGTCGTCAAAATCAAGGTTTTCGGCGACCACTTCGTTTAAAGTAGCATTCGCTTGTCTGACTAAATTTTCAACTTCTTGTAGTTGCTGAAAAACGAAAATATAATCGACGGCAGCCTTAAAAATCGTTATATGTATATACGTCGTCTGCCATTTTGAATTCTTGCTGACTTTCACTTTCAATAATTGGCTCTTTCTCTATTAGTTGTACGTGGGTTTCCTCGAAATCGGATAAACTGGTGGGGGAATAGAATTCTTCGACGTCGGCTTCTTCTCCTTCTTCCTGACTTACGTCTCCTTTTAAATGTTCTTTCCTAAAATAGATAGATTGCAAAGACGGGGAAGATTCATTAAGAGTCGAGAGATTTTTGTCTTTTAAAACGGTTTCGGTGTGATGATCACGTTTTTGTGTTGGTTTGACGCTATCGCCGCGACTCGATGAAGTGGATGAGACTGGACGAGTTTTCCTATCCTGTAAATATATACGAATAATTGGGTTAATTTTTTCTGAAAAATCACAATCCGGAGTTAGTATAGGTATAGTATCTCTATTCTAATTTGAATATATTCGGATTAACATCCTTTTATCGTTGAAAATGCATAACAACAAAAATGAAATTGTCGGCTCACAATTAGAATGGAAATAGTATATTTGTTTCATAATCCTTTATCAATAACGATAGGCAAGTAAAATCATTCTCACTAATTTTAAATGTTCATAGGATTTAGACGATTTGAATTGTTTAAATCTCCAGTTCAATGTTTTAGATACGTCGAAATTATCGTAATTCCTCAAGGACTGTCTGAAATAAGTATCGGCATCGCCGAAATTAAACGTGGGCGGTTTATTAAAAAATGCTTTGTAAGACTGTAATAATTCCGTACTTTTTTTAAAAAACGAATTTGCGCTACTTTTTCTTTTAATTTGGGATTCGAGTTGATCTTTTGTGTCGGATAAAGTTTTCTTCGATAAGAAATTGTCACCCGTATAGGGCTTTCTGTTCTGAAATTAAAAAAAAAATACGAAATACGTTTCGGAAATTTCCGATAATAGTTACCTTCATACCGAATTTTTTTCGTAAAAATGTGTTTAACACAAAATTTGCCTTATCCGTTTAAGTAAATTAAATTACAATCGCCGTAAAATAAAATAATGAATAAAAATTATTGTAAATGATGGAAAAATTATTTATTTTAGATCGATTAGAAAACAAACTCGTTAAACTGTCAGCTTGATACTATGATTATGGAAATTAAAAAAATGCACGAGAAAATTGATAAATACCTTTTTCAATTATTGGCGTTTTATCCACTTATGCATGTATAATATCACTTATAAAAGTAATTTTTCAAATAAAATTTAAAAATATACGCTTCAATTTTTTAAGGTAAAAAAACACACTAGTAAGTGTCCACTTTCAATTTGACATTTCGTTATTTTTCTTGTAGGTATACGATTTTAAATAGTAAAATAATATTACAGGATAACGAGAAATATCAATTTTTACGTATAACAAGCATAAAATAATGAATTAAACACGTTTTCGCCGACGTCGAGCTTTTGAAAATTTAAAAATTTTGGTTTTTGGCAAAATTTTGACCCGATCTGAAATTCCTTGTTTCGTCTCCGTTCGTCGAGAAATATCAATTTCCACGTAAAATAAGCATAGAAAATCCATCCGCGCGCAAGCCCTCGGTGTCGAATGTTCATGTCGCATGACAAAAAAAAACTCGTTTTTTAATTTTTTTTCTCGAAAGAAATACATTTTTTGAAAAATAATCTTTTCAAAGAAATTTATAAGAATTAAAAAATATATATCACTTTCTTTCGATTATTTCGAAAATGGTGCATTCTATCGAAAATTATAAAGGGAAATGATGTGTAGAGAATTTCATTTTAATTCCAAAACGTATTTTATATTTCCGATCGGATGAGTAATAACGGAGATCTAGGGGTCAAGATCGGAGAAAAGCTAAAGGACACGTTCGGGTCCTGCCATTAGACAGGCTGCAATATCTTTATTTTCTATGAAAATTCGCTAATAGTACTGTTGTTTATTTTCAATAAAATGAAAAGAAAATTATAAGATACTTAGCATCTTTTATTCTTTATGTATGACAGTGACCAACCCACATTTCTCATATTATTACTAATTATTTAAACACCACATATATGGCAATCTATGGATTGGTAGAAACGGACTTGTTAAATGGGCACCACGATCGCCCGATCTAACGCCGTTAAACTAGGTATGTATCTATTTCGTGTGGGGTTGAATGAAAAGTTTTTAGTTTATTTTATACGCTCATTTAATTAATTATTAGCCTAATTAATAGTCCTGATGTCATAAGACGTGCCAGAAAAGCGAGGATTAGTCGTGCCGAATACTCCAACAAAACGGAAATCACTTACTGTAAATGTTTTACTGTTAAAAAATATCTTTATTTCACAATATCTCAGTAATTGATAAATAAATTTGAGACATACTTAATTATGTTTATATAAACTTTTTGCTTATTTTATACCAGAAACTACGCCCCTAGAATAATAAAATTTCGAAACACCTTGTATAATTGTTTGTATTACCTCTTTCCATTCCCCCATAATTATTAATTCTTTTATTACATCGATTTGGTAAAACGTTGTAAGCAAATTTTACAGGAGCGCACATCTATTTTTTTTATTTTTATTTTAAACTTTAATTGTAACTGCTTTTTTTAATTTTCAACTGGCCTACGTATTTTAATTCTAAATACAAACCTTACTTTTTATTTTATTTGTGTACTGCAAAATAAATTTCGGATTTACCATTACGGATTCGATATACCACGATTCTTAAATCCTACCCCATCACGGTAAATCGAGAATCGACTGTACTATTATTAAACATTTATTTTATATATTTACTTAACATACAAAACCGATAAAAATAAAATTAGAAAATATCACTATCTGTTGGTAATAAACGATCCTTCTTCAAAATTAAGAATTTTGTTCTGTACCAAATTCTGGTCTGTTTTGACTGATAAGAACCGACGCGCGGAAATTATCATTAAACACAAACCGGTCCCAACCATAAATGTCGTTATCACTATTTGAAGATAGGGTAGTATTACGGCTGTGAAGTACATTAGCGCAGCGATGTAAAACGGAAGCCCTACTTGGTTCTAAAATCAAAACGTTTAGGTTACCTCTTAATAACCAACAGTTACTTACGTATTCGGCCCAAAACATTGGGATAGTGATATCGCTAAATTTGTCCACGACATCGTTGAAACCGGTTAGTTCTCGCATTACCAGGTTACTTTGCGATCTTGCCATGGATTTTAACGGAATTCCTGTAACCTATATGTATGGTAGCGTTATGATAAATATTAATAATAATAATGGAAGAAGAGTCTTTAGTGGTAATCGTTATTATTATTTTAAGACTCCCCATAACAGGTCGACTGATGGCAATATGCTAAGGTGCCGTCCAGATGCTAATAACGTTTTTTGTATTTACTACGTTAACATAATGCAGAAGTGAAGTATTTATGTGTCTTATCATAATTTCGGCTTATAACAAAATAATTTATTCCGCTCCGATCGGAATGATCGGCATCGAGCATAAAACATCGTCGTTAGATGCCGAACACCTAGATTTCACGTTATTAGCCGTAATTAAGATAAAAACACGTCGTGATCACTCCGTTCGGAGTCGTCGGCGTTGTAATAGAAAACCGGAATCGCTCCGATCGGAATGATCGACAGTCAACCTATTAACAACCAAAATTTATGAAAATCTTACTGGTTCGACGATAACGAACGATTCGTGTTTTTCTCGGTCGGGCGCTAATCCATTTACGTAAGTTTTTAAAATCTCGTCGCCATAAAGGAAATGTGGAAAGCTCGCGGCCATCGGAAAATCTGAAACAAAAATGTGATTGTAGCGGTTGTTTTCTACGTCAAATTCGCGAATCGAATACCATAATAACATTTAGAAATCTCTGCGAGACCGTCGGGCAAGGGAGGGGCTCCTATGAAACAATCCAGATACGAAGGAAACGTTCTATTAAAAGTGTTAGGAGAGAGCACGTATCGATACGCATTTACGCCATATTTGTATATTTCACCTGCAATTCTATTTTTATGTACATAGGTAATTTAAAATTTTACGTGGAAAAACTTACTGTCGAAATAAAGCTTGACAACCTTGCATATCGTTTTTCTCCAGTACAGAAGAGTAGAATTTTTGGTTAAAAACTGTTGGTACGCCACACCCTCCGTAGAATTGACCACTTTATTACTACAATCGGAATTCTTTTGAAATCCCGGTACGTACTTGGATCCGTCGTATTTATCAATTTTGAAAAATTTCTCGCTGCCGTGCCCCGTTCCCATGTAGACGGTTACCAAATTTTCGAAGCGTTTGTAGATCTAAAATCATCGCGGTATTGTTGGGAACCATATTCGTTGTGCGACTTACTCTGTTAAGTATTCCGATATTTTTGACGGGCACCAATGACGGCACAACGGTTTGAGCCAGTTCCAAAATTGGATCCGAAAAATTCCACAAATAATTGTAAATAGTGGTGTTGAGGATGGGTCGAGATTCTAGACTCCTCACGAGTATATTGTATCCTAATTTGGCAAGTAACGACGCGTCCCATAAATAAGACGCAATACCCTACGGCAGAATCGCTAACTGAATCGATGCCGATAATGCCGTTAGTGTTGATATTTACCAGTACAGCAAGATTTGGCACAACTAGCGTGTCGTTTAAGTTTACGTGAGTGTTCATTTCCGGCAAGAATACGGCCTTTCGTCTCGCCAAGTAAGACATGGTGCCGTTCTCGTTGAACGTTACGTTCGAATGAGATAATTTTTCCCTGCAAAAGAAGCGAATTTAGTGCCATAAGTAATTGAACAAAAAGTACTTTAAAAAATTGGAACCAAAATGACATGTTTTTCAATTTAGTAGATTTTCCAATTTCATTTTTGGGAAAACTAAATTTTTAAATTTTTGCCATTTTGGAGTTAGAGGACCGCAAGTTAGACACTTGCCACAGGTGCTTTACATCCTCGTTACAGCATTTAATTTTAACACCGTAAATATTAAGATCTATAGTAATAAGGGTTTATTGATTACTAGGTTAATTATTTATAAAACAGAATTAGATAAAAAAATTAACTTCATATTTGACACACCTCAAAATTAGAAACAATCAGTAAAACTATTTAGATAAGTATTTATTTGTCGTCTGATACAGATTCATAACACTGAAACGATACTGAAATTATTAAATTAGTTCGTTGAACATTGCTGTTGTCAAAATAAGCAACTCAAACAACTAATCGATGGAAATTTCAACGATCGTGTAGACGACGAACCCGACATTTTTTCATTTCTTTTCACCTTATACACCCATTTACATCCTATTGCTGTTTTATTTTTCGGCTTGTGTTACTCCAAGTATTATGCTCCACGATTGAATTAATCTCTTCTTCCATTGCTTCTATCCATTTATCTTTATCAATGCTTGAAATTGCTTCATTGTAAGTTTGTGGTTCTTCTACATTTTCGATAATGTTACAATTACTTATATAATTAGTATATCTTTCTGGCGGTATTCCTTTATTTTTTCTTTCTGATCTTCTGACATCTATTTCATAACGTTCGTCATTATCTTCTGTAATTTCTGCAATTTCTGAAAATCTTTGTATATTATTTGCTTGTAGATCATTTTCATTTTGAATTTCTTGCTCAGTATTTACGTCTTCAGTTTTATCCTTACGTTGTTCTGTATCTACATCATTCGAACATATGTCTAATATTACATCTTCGGATTTATTCTTATTTTGAATATTTTCAGTGTTTTCTTTTCCATTTCTGAAATTGTTATGAATATTTTCTAGAAAAGTAACATCTCTTGATATGATTACTGTTGATGTTCCCTTTTCCAATAGCCTGTAAGCTTTCGATCCTTCTTCATAACCTGTAAAAATATATTTCTTAGCTTTCACATCCAGCTTTCTTCTTTTTTTCTCTGGAATCAACGCGTATGCTTCACAACCAAAAATACGTAGGTGACTTAAATGAGGATTTTTATTCCACCACAAATTATACGGAATACTTCCTGTTGCTTTTGTTGGTAAACGATTTTGTAAATAATTTGCAGTATTTATTGCTTCTCCCCAATATTTATTTTCTAAGTTTGCATCTAAAAGCATACATCTTGTCATCTCCATTAAATAACGATTTTTCCTTTCTGCAACTCCATTTTGTTGAGGACAGTATGGTGCTGAATGTTGAAATTTTATTCCTTCTTTTCTGAAAAATTCTTCAATTTCATTATTTATATATTCTCTACCTCTATCAGATCTAAATACTTTAGGCTTTTTACAAATTTGATTTTCAACTTCTCGTACATAATTTTTAATTTTACTTGCAACTTCATCCTTATTTTTCAATAAATATATGTACGTATAACGACTAAAATCATCAATAAATGTTAGAATGTACCTTTTATTTCCTGGTGTAACCGTTTGCATCGGTCCACACAAATCAGTGTGTATTAGATCACAAATATTACTCGATTTACTCATCGGATGTTTCGGAAAAGGCAACTTTTTCATTTTACCTTGTATACAACTATGACACATAAGTTTATCTTTACAACTGTCTACCTTCAAATTTTTAAATTTCCCATCTGTGATAAACTTCTTTACTACTTCTGGATCTCTATGTCCAAATCGTCGATGCCATCCATGTATACAAGTGTGACTATTTCCGTTCCCAAACAAAGTAAGTCTTTTCAACCATTTTCAGTTTATAGAGATTTGCTTCTGGAACAGCTACTGCTACAACAGAATTATTTTTAGAAATTCTACAACGTCATTATTAAAATTAACAGAATATCCATTTTTAATTAATTTTCGTACAGACAGCAAATTACTTTTTAATTCTGGAATATACAATACCTCTTTTACGAGAATCTTTATTACTTTGTCATTTAATAAGCATTCTAAAAAGTCTTCGCCTATATCCTTTAGCTTTTAGCATTTTTCCATTTGCTAATTGTACTTCGCTATTAGTAATAGTAGAAATTTTTAAAAAGAATGACTTTTGATTTGACATATGACAAGTACATCCAGAATCAATATACCACGAATTATTTTCACTTGAATATTCTATTTGCTCATCAAGTTTGAAACACAGATTTCTCCCATCACCTTCTTCTTCTTCGTTACCTTTTTTATCGTCTCTAACATTATTTACCTTCTGATTTCTTTTCTTTAGAAATGCCTTGTAGAAATAACAATCTCTTAGCTTCGACGAACGTTTTATAATAAACATATAATTAAAATTAAATGATTCACCTTATTTTCGTATAAAAGATAAAGATTTGATTATTTATTATAAAGCCTATAAATATTTCAAAATTCACTTTCGTTTCATGTACCGGGTGTTTCAGCCAATCTGTCCAAGTTAATAATTCAGCAGATTTTAAAGGTACAAAAATGAATTTTTGCATAGGTTAATTTAGGTTAAAAATCTATTTTTTGCAGTTTTAAGAACCATCTTTTTAATAAAATCTCTAATCTCTTTTTAATAAGTTAAAAAAATATATAGCGTTCTATTTAAAATAATAAAGTTAACTTCATTTCCAGTGAAACCAGAAGTGATAGTGGTTCTTAAAACTGCAAAAAATAGATTTTTAACCCAAATTTACGTATGCAAAAATTCATTTTTGTATCTCTAAAATCTGCCGAGTTATTAGCTTAAGGCAGGTTTCAGGAAGATATCATTTTCTCCGTCAACATACCTTACATTTAAATACTTAAGTGACTCGCTTTTACTTGCAACGAAATTTGTTTCAGAAAACTGTTTTTGTTTTCTGGAAAAACCAAAAATAAATTTGTTGACCTATACAGGAATCGGTTGTAGTTGAAGATAATAAATTAAGGAATAAGGTCAACAAACGTTTAAAAGCAATCGTGGCAATACCTAATACCCACAATAATCATTTCCACGATGTAAAACGATTTAATTACATTTTTTGGGCGGTTAACAGCATTAGCCATAAATGCAGGTACACCTGTGAAAATCCGTTTCCTTGATATTACATTTTTTTTTTATTTATCCACCTAAATGAACTATTTTAACATCGTAAATATTAAGGTTTTTAACACGTTATAATACTGTATTTATTAAATTAGTTCGTTAAACTTTCCAGTTGTCAAATCAGGCAACATAAACGACTATAATCGCTAGAGATTTTAACGATCGCGTAGACGACGAACTCGAACAATATACGAGTAATGTTTACCTATATTGTATGTATAGTATATGGCGCTGGTCATGGTCACAAGTTTCACTCACTTCTATTTTGATTATTATTAGATTCGTGTTCAAATTCTTATAGGTCAATTATTTTGGATTCCGTTATTACGCGTATCTATTCATAACTACCAATGCCAATATATACTTACATATAAACAATCGGTCCCACTTCTTGCACGTGTAGTTTGGCATCAGCGCCACTTAGGAACTCTTCCGAATTTGTAATATTAAATATATAAATTCTCAATAGAACCTCGTCCGGCGGAGTTTTCCACCATTCGAATGGAGGAAAACCTGTTAAACGTATAAATTAAAATAGTTTAGGGCCAAATGAGTCGTGAAACTACTTGCCCGGTCTCATCCTCAATCGTTCCATCATGAAAATCTCGAAGGGCGTCCATATTATCGAGGTTACGCCTAAAAACGATAATATCGTTCCGCAAATCAAAGACGTCCATCGACCTACAATTAGATACGAAAAATTAAAATGTTTTCGAGCGTTTCCGTGAAAATGTATATGTATGGAACACGGTTTATTCATTTTCAGGACACGTTTACTTTAAGATACGTAAGTCTAACCAAAAGTATCAAAACGATAAATTAAGTCGCAAAGTACACCAGTGAATCGTGAACCGTTGAAGTTCGGGAGTTCGGTACTATGCCATTGCTAAGGAACTACGCTTGACGCTCAGTTACGCTTAAGCCCGACGACGTTGAATCTGCGCACGTGCTTACGATCGTGTTCGCAAATCTGTCAGCAGAATCTTCTTGTCATATTCAATCATTTGAATGACAATACTTCGAAATGTATTTACATTGAACAACTCGCTAACTTGACATCCTTGCTCTACACACCTTAATTCCTCTGCAAATCTAATACCTTCCGTTCACTCTCTGACACTCGACTCTGACCTCGATACGTGCTCATCTTCACGCGTTCGATGCTTCTTGCGTGTAATTCGATTAACGTATGGATCTCATGCGTCCTGATCTATACTCAAATTGAATAACCATTGTCTAAAATATCATTAATTAAATTGAATGATTGTATTAATAAACGTTAGTATGTTAATTGTATAATGTGTATAGTATCATATGTTTAGCATATTATTAGTCAAATAGAAATTAAATATACATACTTATTCATTAAATCAGAAAATGCTGCTTATTAACATAAGACATCTAAGTAAATTTAGTATTCACTTTAGATACTACTATTTGACTATATTATCAATGCGTAGTATAGCTTTCTAGCGACATGATTGCTTGTAATTACGATGAATATCTAGAACCTGTACATTGATGTTTACTGATAGATTCAAAGTAGATCACTAGTGATAGCGTATGCATTCTGACATTGTCGATAAAATTAACAGTCTATCGATAGAATCTAAATGAATAATGAATTCTTAGGATACTTTGATCTCAATTGAATATGATACCATCAGCGATGCTGAATTTGCGAAGCTTCGATCCTTGGAGGAACTCTTGAAGAACATCGGAAACGTTTGTGCTATGTGATAGACTATTCATCGATGAAGCTAATTGAGAAGTTCTTTGTTAACAATTGATATAACGCATATTCAAGATGCTGAATAGAGTACACTGAATCATTGAAGTTATATCAGATTGAATATGAATTTCGGTCACTACATAATATGAAACAATATTTGTGTATCTAACGACTGAGTTTCATAATTTACAATGTGCATACTTAGTGAAAAATACGTTGCATTAATTGATCGATGTCGCTTCTGATATCAAGTCTAAAGTGCAATGATAAGTTCTGACATACATTATCTGAATCTTTACTGTAGGATTAATTCACAATATTGATATTTTATAATTATTAATAACTATTGTAAAGTATTGTAAATAGACAATATTTATAATCAAATGTAATTATATAAAACATTTAATGTAATTACAACATTAATAGTTAGATAAATTGCCAATGTTAAAATTTATAAGTTTATAATTATAAAGTTAAAGATTATAGATTAAATTCAACATGTAAAATCATTTAGATATAATTACTAATTTCAAATTAGTGAAACTATAATGTGTTAACAAATATTATTATTCTAAATGTATTAATGTCGAATAAATTAAAGTTCATTACATTTAAGACACATTACCAAGAATTAAATTAATATATTTAAGCATGTTAAGATTTTCAATGCATAACTGCTAATCTAAGTAATCTCATATAATTTAATTACTAATAATGTACTACATAACAATTAATTAATTCATTAAATATAAATTATGAATCTCTAATATTAGTCATCTTATTTATAATAAGTATTACATATTACATATTAAACAAATATTACTGAAACGCTTATATTTACGTATCCAATATTAGATAGTATTATAAACTAAATAGATATATTCATAACATAATAATTTTATATCATGCTTTACTAGCTTACAGTTATGCATTGCTCGTACTTTAATTAGATACTGAAATATCATTGCAACATGCTGTTAAATTAAATTATATCACTAATAAGATATTTACATTTCATGTGACAATTATAGTGCAATATTGTCAAATAATTATTCAATCAAATAGAACTAATATTATAAGTTTGATAACATTAGCTACTATTGCAAATACACAATAACTTAACTACAATATAGTTAAATGATTGACATAAGCATGTATAGAATCATTATCACAAATTCCTTAATATGTGACTTTAATGATTATTTGAACAGTGAAGCTAATATAACCAATACAAGTTAAATCTAAATGTTAACAAATATACAAATATAACTATAAAACTATCAAAATTAAGATATTTACATAATTAGAACTATTTAGTTCCACTAATACATAGAGTTTCCATTGTAACATTGTAAGTAACATTAAATAGTCATTAGAACTCTTAAATTGCAATAACTAAATTGAACGCGTTAATTTACTTAATTAACTTATGTATAATCTCTTAATACGATTATCAATTCTAATATAAGTATTCTTATAATACATAATTTACAGTATATTTAACTAGATGTTCACAATTTACAAGTTTATCAAAGTACTGAATAGCTAATATAATAATTGTCTAGTATAATACAATCTAATTAGCTCAAGTTAATAAGATCATACTAAAGTATACTAATATCTGATAATTAAGTAATTTTAAAATGTAGTACATCTTACAGTGTCAAAATCTTACGTATATACGATAACAATTTGTTTCAAACATGCTAGTAAATTACTTAGAAATATTAACATGATTCTACAATTACTTAATGTAATGATAAACATATTAGAGTGATAATACATCATATCAATTACATTATTACTATTAAGCAATCTAATCGCTATAAGTACTATTAATTCTAATAGCTATAAAGTACAATTTATAAATATCTTTAAAGTTAATCGTATAACTGTAATTGTTAATAGCTACAGAAAAATATGAAACTTGTAAATAGTTATAACAATTTCTTACAATTTCATAATATCGTATTAAATCTAATTTATAATATTATAAGAATTATATATGTAAATTTAAATTGCATCTATATCATGAATGTAATAGTACTATTCAAATATATCTAGAACCTATTAGTCATAAGAAGTACCATAATCTTAGAAAGGTATACATAATCAGCAATATTTAAATGTCTGAATTAACTTTATTTGATTCAGTTAGTTGCATTATTTAAGTCTGTCATGAACTTATGACTTAACGATTTAGATCATAGTTCTTCAACATCTGATATTGAAATCAAACTTAGCACAACTTATTGAATTGATAAGCGATTCTCCCTGATTCCTTAATAGCTCATTATCGATCATCTAGCTTGTGTCAATTTCATTTAAGTTCTTCGAAGGCATCACTGAATCTCCAAATTCGTGTCTGAACTTCTACGTTCAAGTTCTTGAATCACTGTCAAGCGATTTCGTACTTTTCCATGTAGCACTGTTCAGAGTTTTAGATTGATATGATCTATATTCAGTTTTCACGAATGCACTTTAGTTCTTATAATTTGTTGATTTCAAAGTGAGTAGTTTGATTGCCAAAGTTTCTAATATCAGTCACTTGCTCGATTTCGAGTTTCCATAACTTTGAAGTCTATTCAATGTTCAACTATGACTTATTACGTAATATTTGAATTCTTGCTAAGTTAATTGCTCAGTTGCGTCATAATTTCACATATCTGTCTAATAGTTACCTAATCATATAATGTACCTGTAAATACTTTCTATTGACTTCAATGTCACTATCATTTGATTTGCTTACGAATTACGTATTATCTTCAATTGATCTATTTGTCCTGAGTTCTTGCAATTTCATTTCTAATCCATTACTAATTACTGTAAATTCGCTTAATTACTTTCTAATGTTTCATCTCAATTCTAGTATTGTCAAGTTTTGTTCATTAGCATTTGACTTCAATTATCTTCAATTTAAACTAAGAATCTGTTAATTAACTTGCATTAGTTAATACTGTATCTGATGTTAAGCATTACTTCGATTGAACTCATATTGTCTATCATTCTATTTGTACTTCAACGTTTATTGTTGTATGATTCTTTCATTCGATCCATTATGAATGTACCTTACGTAATTTCATGATCAGGACCGTGACTATTTCTATTTTCGGATTCTGGTCAACACTGATTTCTTCAGTAATGATCAAATTTATCAGTTGACTAATCTTCAAAATTGCTATCGACTTTACAATTTTATCAATTTTATGAAATCTCTAGACTATTATGATCTGTATCTCTTCATCATTGTCTTTTCGCATTTCATCCATACCTATTGCAACATTCAGGCTAGTTAAAAGTTTTAAGTTACTTTATCTCAATTGAAAGTTGCAATTCTAACTAATCACGTTTGCATGTTGATATGTTTTGCACTTTTGTCCATTAGCCATTTGATCTTTGATTTCTCATGAATTCGCAAATTTCTGATAATTTATGATACTTTCTATTTTGTGTTATCCGTTTCATGAGTCTTTCCACATTCGAAGTCTTCCTCAATCATGTTTGCATTCTCTTCTAGATGATATATACCTCAATATATCATTCAGAATTCAAAATTATTGCAATTGCACTTTGATATTCTGACTTACTTACTTGATATAGTATTCCAAACGTATAACTTCGTTTAACATTTGAACATTACGCTATTTGCTCGAGTCTTTGCTTATTTTACAATAGTTGTGATTTTGTCCTTACGCAAATGAAGTCATGTTACTTGTTTTTGTTTTCATTGCTTGACTTTGATCATTATAATTATAGTTGCTTTACTCAAAATTTCATAGATTTTTATGCTCTGAGAAGTATTGAATCTTTCGTTGATCTTAGATTTTCAAGAATATTACGTGATCTCGTACTGTAAGTTCAATTCCAATTTTAGTCATTTCTCATCAATGTTCTTATCGTACTTTATGGACATTTCAGTTTCGCTACATTTGCGTCGATTGTGACTATTGTACGTACTTTCTTCAAGCATACGATTTATAGTGTACTATTGACCTGTACATTGTTAGTCGACTGATTCGTGATATATTCGATATCTACGTACTGCTTCAGGATACTTTGTTCTTGCTTGACTGATATTTATTTCTATTCTTTGTTCAATCTTAATGATCTATTACTGCATGTCGCTCACTTATCGACTTCGTATCTTCAGTATTCTCTAAGGTTCTATCGGTCGTTACTGGCTCTACGTTCAGTTTTCATCAGCTCTCGTTTGTTATCGCATATCGTTGACTTCGATATTGACATTACTTATTGCTCGCATTGAGTTCGTAGCTCTTATCGTTATAACATGTTCGCTTATTCTACTTACTTACGTTGGTAAGTCTTCTGTATCAACGTATGGTCCTATGTATTACAAGATTGCTTAATCATGTATTTGACTATTTACTTCTTGTATATCTTCGACAATCTTGTGTTCTGGATTCATTTAGTCTCGAATGTTTATATTTATTGTATTAGTTATCGCAAGATTCATTATAAATTGTTGTTCAATGTTGTCTTGTTACTTGATCGTGTTCGAATTGGGTTATGTGTACGATCTGACCTAACTTTTCGTTCATTTTCTATTAAAATCGGATTGAATAACTCGATCTTCAAATGATCATAAATTTCGCAAGTAAATGAATTGTTCAACAATTTTAGTCAAGTTAGATATGCATCAAATGTATACTTTTCATATTATTAACGATAATGAATATCTGCAAACTATATCGTCTTATGATACTATAGTTACTTCATATGTTACTTCGTTTACTAATGCTACTGTTGAAATTTATCGACTCATTGCTACGTACTTGATTCTTAGGATTCTTTTTTCTAAAGTTACGATTAATCAGATAGATTGACTTAGAGTACGATTGATTTAATTATGATTTAGTCTATCGAAGTTTCGTATATTACAACATTTTATTACATCATGTTGTCCGAATCATTGAATGGTAAACTTAGAGTTCTATCGTAAATATTAGAATAATGATTAATTTATAAAACGAATTCACTTATATGTTGATAACTTTCTTCGATTTCTTGAATTACATAATTTCGTGATAAATATTGCATAAATGAATTCGCATTACAATTCTCAATATAATTAAATCCTTATAATGCATAATGCTTTATAATTTAATCGTTCATATGAATAATCATTATTGTCAATTATTAATTTAGTAAGCTTTAGTGATTGATATATATTAGAATTCTAAGTAATGATTCTATTAATCGTTTATGTAAATGCTAAAATATTAATAGTACAAGATTGCGGTATTTAATTTGAACATTAGTCTTTTGACATTCAATTCTTGTTAATCTTGTCTACGATATGCTTTCAGTTTCGTAATTCGAAATCTTCAACTATTCGTCTACAGAATTCCTATGAATTTGTTCTAGAATTTCTTGTTCCTAACGATTCTTCGAAATTCTTATCTAAAAATAGATCTCGCGTAATCTTGTACGATTTCGTGCTAAACTATTCGAAAATTATAATATCTTATGATTGAATTGATTAGTTATCCATATGTTTGAATCAATCGATGATATAAGAGTTTAATTTATCGAACGATGAATTTGAAATCTATATGAGTTTATCTAGAAGTAGACATCGCATTATGAAAATTCAAACTGTATTCATTTAACAATATATCTACTTCTTGATCATTATTTAGTATTTCTAATAATGAATTACTAGAATACTTATAGTCATTATTAGTGTCAAACATCATGTTAATACCCGATTTCGATTATGAAATTGACGTTTAAATCTACACTTGGTTTAATTTACGGTGATGCTAAATCTGTCTAATCGTTTAATTATAGTATAATTAATTATGGCAATTTAATAGCTGAGTCATTAAATCGTCAAATGTTATTGTTGCGAATATCGAATTACTGAAATACGTTTAATGTTTACGATAAAATCGATTATGTAATTGTCAGGAATTCATAATAAATTTGAATATTATTCTGTTATTATTATCATTCATATGCGATTAATTTAGATATCAAACATTATTGAATTCGTTTAACTTTTCTCATTTTCCATTAATGAAAACAGATTAACTTTTCGGTTGAAACAGCTTACAATTGATTCTTCATTAATTCGATAATTTTATTTATAATGCAAAATTAATATAATCTTCTAATTTTTTCATTATTACATTATTTTAATCTATTATCTTTTAAATTGAGTATGAAGAATACAGCTTTTTATAGTTCGTACAATTATTATCATCATATTCGTTGGATTATCTGTTATTAAAAGATTTGCTTATTTTAATGACTTATAAGGTTAAAGTTTTCCTGGGAAAGATCCTTAACTCGTTTTATCATCTTTGTATTCGTCTTCCTTTAAATCGAATTTTCAAAAATGAGCAATGTTTCGTTTAAAAAGTTGAATGCATCTGAAAATCTAATATAAAATTCTTATTTGAATCTTTTTTTAATATTGACTTTTTTATTGTTTAATGATCTCTTAAAATCGTAAGAGAATAGATTTTTCTAAATTTATCATTAATTGATAATTTTTTATTAAAATTTTAAAAAATAAACTCATACGTTTTTTTAAAACTAATTTCCTTTGTTTTTTTTTCGTGTAATTTTTATTAAATTTCACTAAAAAAATTTAATTATAAAATTTATTAATTTTGAGTTGACTTTAATTGATATATTGTTTTTTTCCGATAAATCCTTTCAAACGTATTTTCAATTAATATAATATTTTCATGCCTTTCCAAAACTAAATTAATTTTCCTCAAATTTAATCGTTAAACAATTTCTGAATTTAAATTTAGTCAATGTTTTAAACTGAAATTTTAAATAAACCCTGACAATTAATGACCCTTTAAAAGTTTTTTTTGTTTGGAAATTGTGATTTCGTATTTTATTTCTTTGTAATTTTGGGGGGTTTTGTGAAAAATTTTTAGAAATTCCGTATTCTGTTATTTTTTAAATTTTTTAAATGTGTTTCATAAATGATTAATACATTTTTTTCTAAAATTGTTGAAAAATTTTTCTTTATTTTTTTAATCGCCAAATAATTAATGGATTTTTAAAAATGAAATAATTGCATTAAATTAAAAATTTATCCTTTTGTTTAATTAATTTTAAATTATTATAATATTTTTCTATTCTTAAATTATACTAATTAATGTAGAAAAGATATTTTAAATTAATTATATCTTTATTTTTAGAAAAAATTATTATAATTTAATTTAAAATTTAGAATTTGAATTTTTAAATTAAATATATTTAAACGAAATACCCTTTCTTATAATTTAAAATTTGGTTTTCATTTTGCCGTTTATTAATGTTTATAAATGTATAAATTTTAGTAAAATTGTACTCTTCGGGGACTCGATTTCTTTATTGATTCTTAAAAATTTTTCTTTCAGGTCTTTTGAAATAATTAAATTTTTCTAAATATATTTTTGCATAAATTTTCATATTAAATAAAATTTCCTTTTTAATTAATCAAAATTAATTAATCATGATAAAAATTATTCCTCGTCATCGTTTTCCCTCTTTCGCCAACTTTCAGCGTAGATTTTTCTGTTGACTACAAAATTGCATTATTACGTACCTATACTTACGCTTCATATTTCACCAACCACTGTGATCGCGAAAACGCGCGTAAGATAAAATTTCGTTCGCGAAATTGAATCGTCGAGTGTTTGGGGGGAGCCCTAATCAAGACCCTAACTGAGTTCCTATCCAAGAGCCTAACCAAGCTCGATTTTCAGAGAATTTGCGTTAAAGCTTAAATGTCCATGTATTTACACTTTATAAATACACGGAGAGTTAGTCGACAAATAAAGATCCTACCTTTCCTCATCGTATTAATCCTTTTTGTTTGTAATCCTTTTAGAGAACACAACACAACACACAACACTCGCGCACTAAAACGCAAAAAGGGTTTATAAACCGAACGAGCACTCCTCGCATACACGAATAATACGACGCCGTAATGTAAAATTCGAACTACTAAAACAAGCACTTCCGCTGTGTACTACTGACACGAAGATCTGAAACGATTTTGCTAGAATTCTATATATAAATACATTCGAGTTACTACGGGGCAACTAGGAAATTCCACTTTTATTTTAAAAACATTCAATTTTCTGTTCGTTTTCCGATAATCTATGAAAGTAGGCGATGCACATGTTTTATTAGTTGTTTTGCATTTTATCAGTCGCATGAAAATGCGATTAAACTTTCATCTGAATTATGGCTTGTAACAGGGAAATTTTCAATGCTTAAGGGCACGGGAATAGTTTTTAAATTAAAAATGGAATAAATTTATAACTCTGCGGTATAAAAGCAGTGCTTGTTCAAATAATTTTAAACTGGTAGGTATTTGATTTTTTGTTTGGATCTCGAAATTTCGAAATTTTTCTCGAAGGCACACGAATAGTTTTTATATTAAAATAGAGTATATTTATAATTTTACGGTATAAAGGCAGTAGATAGTGGTTGTTCAAATAATTTTACTGTATAAAAAATACATAATTTTAGAATAAATTTTCTAAAAAGTACATATTTTTTTTTTTATTAAACTCCAGTACGACCACTGCAAGTGAAAATAAGTTGTAATTTTTTGGAGTGCATTCAAGTTGAAATCCAAGTTGTGAGTTAGGTATTTATTTGTTACTTGACTACTTGGTACTTACAAGGAAGGCTAGACAGGTGAAATCCACCCTCTTAAACCGCGTAAGAGTACGAGCGGAATACGGCTCTCAATTAGGGTTGACTAGTACTACAATCCTGCAAAGTTTCAAATTTTTCTGAGATTTTCATCTGTCTAAAACCTCCCTTGTAAGTATAGTACGTTGTATGTAAATGTATGTAAATAAAGAATAAAAAAAAAACTGTATTCAAGAAACAGTAATAATAGATAACCTAAATATGTTATCAGAGGTGCCAACAATAAGCTGTTGCAAAAGGGTTATATGGTTAGAGTTGGGTAATGAGTTCACCATTTCCTTCAAATTTTGCCTTTTGTTTTCAAACAGTTGATTTTCTATAGTAAGCCTAAAAAGAAGAAAATTTTGTTTAAACAGTCTAAACCGATGTGTTTTTTTAGGCACATTTACAACTTTTCACCTTTCCATTTTATTTAAAGTCTCAAAGTTTTTGCACTTTTCCCAGATTTTTGTGATATATTCTTTTGCGTGTGAGATGAGCGATGCTCGCTTAAAATCGAAAATATCTTTTATCATCCTGATTATTATGAAAAGCGGTAGTTCTCTCGCTGTGACCATCATTTCTGCTAAATATTTAAGTATGGTATTCATATATTTGCACACTTTTTGCGTTTTTCTATTTGTGCAAAGTCACGATCACAACTGAGAATTGAATATCTAAAGATCAAACATTTATGATTCACTGTATCGAATATATTTACTTAACTTTGACAAGATCTTATATTTTATTATTTGAGTTCATTCTTAATACACATACAATAAAACACGGTTCTGTTTCTATTACGTTAGCAACATGTGCTTGGTACCTATGTAGATAATTATTCATACAACATACGGTAGTCCTTTCTTAGTGGGTGCCTACATCGCAAAAGGAACATATCCAAATCTCACGTTTCTAGGACCAGTGGCTTAGACTGTTCTTTGATATGTCATGAGAAAGTAGTAGAATTTTAAAATTGCGATGTTTTTGTACTTACAATAATTAAATAAATACATCAGTATTACTTACTTGTATATTTTTCGGGTTCGTCGCCTACACGATTGTTGAAATCTCCAGCGATTGCATTTGTTTGAATTGCTTATTTTGACAACAAAAAAGTTTAACGAACTAATTTAATAATTACAGTACATTATAATGTGTTGTGGATCTTAATATTTACGGTGTTGAAATAGGTAAATACAACCCGCGCCGTATAACGAGAGCGTGAAGCGGCTATGGTGTTTAACTTGCGCCCTCCTAACCCAATAATGACAAATTTAAAACTACAGTATAAATTAGCGAACTTTTATACTATCAATTTATGTATTTATTTTTAGTTTTTCCTTTTTTGCGCCCAAAACTATCGCCACGGCCATGCAAGACTTTTACGAACATTTAAAGATAAAGTAAATTAAGCTGAAACCGAAGGGACTGATTGTGAGTGAAACTGAAATGACAATTGAAAAGTATGACTTTTCGATTGTGTATAAGAAAAGAAATTTATTTCCATCGTATTATACAAGTAAATCAATATATAATAACTTTACAAATTCAAAGAAACATGGCTGGAATGTAAAAGCGTCGTGTATACAGCGTCGGCAGAAAGTTGGGCATATATGGAAAATATTTTTTCAGACTAGGCGTTTGTGACCTTACAATTTTTCCAACTTTTATCCCGATATTCAAATTTCTTCGAGTGCATTTTGAGTTTCAAAAGATGCAGAAGCTTTTATCAAGACTAAAATATTTTGAGTAAAGTACCTACTATAAAAATGTTTTCCATATAATTATGTACTATGTTCAACTTCCTGCGGACGCTGAGCAATTTCATTTAAAAAAGGCTTACAAATTAAAAATTCTTCCTAATTAACCAAAACTATACATTACTTTCAACTATCACTATTAATAATAATTACACTTCCTACTTAAAACTACCAAAACGAGAGATTCAATAACCAAAGTCAAGTTTGTACCTATCGATAAAACTGGATAAAAATAAACGTAACCTCACTTTCTATTTTTTGATTTATTTACAATCAGCATCATCGCAAAACTAGTCGTGAGCAAATATTCAGAGGTCCTTTATTTACGCGTTAAAAAAGAAACGAATTTTTCTTCCCAGAAGAAAAACAAGAAATCGTGATGCTTAATTATTCTATTTAAACTTAAGTATATACGTTTAAAATCCGAAAAGTCAAAAACAAGAACATCAAGTATTAAAAAAAATGTGTATTATGGCTTTAACAGAAAAGCATTCAGTGTCTATTAACGTTGCTCATTTGTAAGTCCTTCGATTGTGGAGGTTGACCGATGTGACCTGTTGCTAAATGCAACGAACTTAACCTATTTGCGCCCCTGACGAGCCTCCACACCGCTATCAAAAGCAAAATTGCTCCCAATACAAAAAGGACGCCCGTTATCGAAGCGTGAGCCACCGGTGGTACTTCATTCGCCAAACGCATCAAATCTGTTATTTCATCGGGCAATCCCTCGACAGACTGAAAATTAGAAAAACGTAATTGACGCCCTCGAATTTAACAAATCAAAGTACCTCCTCAAACCAAAGTATGGGAAAAACGATATCGGGAAACGTTGCGACCTGTTTGATATCGACCACTTGAGAAACGGCCAGGTTAATTTGAACTCTCGCTTTCGCAGACAAAGCGCTGCCCATCATCTACAAAAACGTAACCATTTACTCCAACAAAACTGACGCGCACACGATTTACTTACAGGTTGAACGTCCAAATAAAGCTTGTGCTTTTCGGGGTCGGGCGGCGAAATTCCTTCGAACGCCGTTCTAAAACTATCGTTGGCTAAATAGAAATGCGGGAACGAAATCATCACCGGAGAATCTGCAATTTGAAGTTTGATCGTTTAATCCAAACCGCAACCGAAACTCGTCGCTTCAGTTCAGAACGGGCCTATATTCGTCTCTATAAGTCAAATTTTTCGGCACTTTTCGAAGACAGGCCAGTTCTGCTCTGGAGCGAAAAACGTTTGGCGTCTTACCAAATTGGCACAACGATACGTTGAAGAGCCCAGAAGGCGAGCAGGGGACCATGAGGACAGTAACATAAATTTTCAGGATTTTCCGTAACGCTTCCGAAAACATCTGTAGGTGGTGTGAAACGATAGCTCGGAACCCTATCCTTCCTTGGGATCTCCTTTTCGAATCTGAAAGGTAACAATTTGGTAGTGGGCATTTTGATAGAGCCGCGCAATCAAGCTGTGCTTACTTCAAAGGTAACGTTCGGCACAGATCCTTCTCGTAGATATACAGGGTTCTGTTTTTGTTGATGTTGGGCGGAAAAATCGAGCCGTCCGAAGCTAAAAGACTATTACATTCGTCTGTCAACCAATTCGTCAGGTGACTTTGTCCGTTAAAGGTGTCGATCAGGCCGAATTTAGTGATGTCGAACGCCCCCGTGAAGACGGTAACGTTGTCTTTCGACGTGCCATTTTTCTGTTGCGGTAAAAAGCGTTAGGTTGATTGGATGAGCTAAAGTGATCGAAAAGACTTACGTTGTACATAAGACCGAATTCTTCGTAGGGCAGCTTTTGTTCCTTAGGCACTACGTCTTTGGCTAGTTTTAAGAGAGGATCTTCGTATCCCCACAGTAACTGACCTACGGAGACTTCGACGAATGGTTTTATCTTTAAAATGTCCATTATGCTTGCCATTGCCAATCGTAGAAATCTAGCCGCATGTTTAGATTGGGATGTGGCACTCTGTAAAACGAAAATTGATCGATCATCTTTTTTTTTGAGGAGCGAATAGACGGATATGGTGCTTGCCTAGTAAACTAGCGGTCGAATGGATGTTTGGTGAGTGTCATACTAGTTTAAAGGGTTTCATAATATTCTGGAAAACACAAGATAAATTGATTTTTCCCCTGACGTACCGTATAACGCATCAAGAAATATAACGGCGATTAATATTTTTCGGAGGTTCCATGAGGTTATTGGTTATTTTATTAAAAAAATTCGACCGCTAGTGTCAATTTACCTACAGAGCAAAGTTTTAGATCTGACGTTCTGCTCGAAAAATAACGCCAACGTAATTATTTATGTAAATTCGATAATTACCGAGGCTTACAATTAATTGAAGCATTTCGTAATTTTGCAATTCTATCCGAACTAATTCCCAATTACTGTTAAACCTTGAATTACACGCACTTTTAAATTGTAATCTTTTTTTATTCTACACAAGTAATCGAACCTGCGCGATGTGTTGTCTAACTTGTACGAACAAAATCCAAGAAATTATTCAACCATATCATTGAATAAGTATGTCAAATTTCAGTAAATTTAGAAAGTTCGCTTTTATTAATATATTAATCGGTAAAAAAAATTGTATCGTTTCCGATTTTACTCACCAACATCGGAATATTAGGTACGACCACCACGTCGTCTTCCATGCCGGCAGACAACGATTCGTTGAATTTGTAGATTTTTTGCAAATTGTAGGTAACGGTACCGTTTTCGTTGAATTTCAGATTCTTTCGTTCCCACGTTTCTCTGAAATCAATTTGTGATTATAGACAATTCGTACAATGCAAGCGATTTAAAACAAAAATTAATCATCATAAGAGACTGTTTCCTAAAAAAATTATGATAGGTACACAAATAAAGTAACGAGTTAGACGAATATCGATAACCGTGGTGGAATTGTTCTTTTCTTTACAACGAATGAACAATTTAAGATGTCGATTAAGAAGAATGTCGATTAAATCAAATTCATTCTAAAAAATATGGGTTTCCTCCTGAAATGCAAAAATCTTTCTTAAATTTCATTCATCAGCTGCGACAAAATTCGGGAAACGTGAATGTTTTATAACGATTCGTCCACGGTATTAAAACTGTATTGTTATACGTTTTTCAAGATGAAGCCTTATTTTATAACTAATTTGATAAAAAGGAGTGAAAGTGGTGTTCTATAACCGATTAATAGAAGCAAACGAAGGCATTTATAGTAACAAGCAGTTGTCGTCATATTCCGTCGTTACATAAGAAGAAAGCGAAGTGCAATTTCCTAATGAACGCAAGGGGAAGAGAGAAAGTAAAAAAAAGCGTGTACATGCGTGTCCTTTCGGCCGATATTTGCTGCGCGATTGATTGCTAAAAATTTGCTCCAAAGGATATTACATAATTTCACTATAAAGAAGTGCCGTCCATATACTTTGAGACTGTCCTTCCGGGAACTATTTGTACTACCATTTTGATACGCAATCGAAATTTGACGACGATGATAATAACAAAGATCGGACAAATTTTTAATTCGGCAGGAAGTAGACGTTTTCGGTACGATTATTTTTGTAAGTAAGCCGTGAAAATGTACCATTCCTGTTTGTTTTTGTTCATAGTACAATTTTTGACAATTTGATCGACTTGTCTCATTTTGAGTCGACCAAAGGAACTTAAATTTTTCGAAATTCACCTGATGACGAAAATATTCACGACTACAAATAAGAAGATTTTACGAACAATGAAATGCAATTCGTAAAGGCCCAAAGGCCGAGAAGAGGGCGATCGAATGACAAAAAGTATTTTGCAGAAATTGCCGAAAAGGTAGACCAAGGAAGAAATTGCTTCAAGCGATAGAAGAAGATCTGAGTGGAAAAGGTACAACAGGTTTGAAATCCAGAGTCGAGGATAGGAAAATGTGAGAAGGGGATCACAAAACGATTGACCTAAGTACCTATCCACAATTTTTGACGGTTTGTCCGACTTGATCACAATTTCTTTGTCTCATCGACCAAACATTTTTTGTAATCTATCTGATGACAAAATAGAAAATACTCACGAGTAAACGTAAGGTCCAATTTCGTCGACAATGGGTTTCGACCCGTTATTCAAAAACTCGTCTGCATTTGTTACGTTGAAAATGTATATGGAAATCGTCGGGACGACCGGCGGTCTCGACCACCATCCGAAGGCCTGCGAACCGTTCTTCAGTACGATTTGCTGTAAAATAAAGAAACGAGATAGATACGAAAAAAATTGAATAGATAATTATGAATGGTACTTATAGGTAATTATTTTTTTCAAAGATAAAAGACCGTTAAACTGCTGTGTTCACAAACGAGCAAGAACGATGCGGTTGGAAGATTTTTCGTATATGCAAGTAATCAAATGGATTATTCTAACAAATGGAACACGTTTGGCGTCATTGATAATGGAAAAAATGGCAGTAAAAAAAGTAGACATATTAAACTGATACTCCCGGTTTGCAAACGAGCTTTGCTTTTAAAACTAACGAATTACTCGAGGGTCACCTTTCCGTAGTTTACCTTGTACTTTACGCACTTATAATCGTGCTCGTTTTACACGTATTTATCGTCGTCAACCTTTGATCGCTCAAAAGACCGTTTTAACTAAAAACGAACAAGTTATGAAGCCGCTTAAAAAATATTTAATTATCACGAAGTTCAAGGGAACGCTCGATTTTGACTCTCTCGGCTCTTATAAAACTAATTGAAAAAAAATTCCGCAGGCCGGTACTGCTATAATGTTCGAAAATGGAAATTTTTAATAAAATCAATTGAGTTTTCCCGCACTAAATTAATCAAAGCTTTTATATTACCGATGGCGTCGTAAAATTATGTTTATTGCACTATTAATGCACTTACCTACTTTCCATTTCATAGAAATCAGAATAATAAACATTTATAAAAGTGTTAAGTAGTTGCTATTTCGACCTTGATCGTTTATGTCAACGTTGAGAAACAATATCTTTGAGTCCTATTCATTAGATCACTATAAAACTATCGATGGCGCTTTAATTTTAAAGCGAACGTTTTTCAAAAAGGTTTTAATAACACTTTTGTTGTTAAAATATTTTAAGTACATATAACAATACCCACTTCTAAGATTATTTTTGACCAATTTTTGCGACAACTGAAAATTTTGATTATTTCATCGCCATAAAATCGCAACCTCATGAATACAAGTACATAATGTGTATTTACTCGTTTCTATAATAAATCGTAATCAAACTAACTTCATAACAACATTCTTTTATAATTAATATTAATTAATATCATTGTTGGTAGTGTGACATCAGCACAAGGAAAAATTCGTAAAATAAAAAAGTATTCTATGAATGCTAAACATTCAAAACATATGTTCATACTTAAATACGACGTCACATTTCAGCAATTTTCAGGTCTCGTTATATTTACGAAAAATAAAGCATCGATTAAATTAGCAAAATTGGGCAGAACATTACTGCCGTTCAAAATGTTTAACCATCATTTCCGCCAACGCCGTAACAAGGGTATGAAGCGCCCGCGACAAAGCGCCTGTGGCAAGTGTCTAACTTGCGCCCACCCCCTAACCCGAAAATAGCCTCACAAATTCTGACAAATTCTCAGCCTAACAATGAACGCACGAGCTTATTGAAGAATATAATTTTTATTTCTTTTATTCCCCCTTTAACCTCAATACATTCATTCCAACGATGCTCGAAAGCCCTTGTCCCTGAAGAGATTTCACGCAAAATACCCTTTTACAAAATTCCGACAATTCATACGACAAATCTATCAATTTTCCCCATCACTAAAACACTTTTGTGAGCAGGTACATTGTCGTGATGAAAAATTATGTTTTTCTTCTGCAAACCGAAATAGTATTTTAATATACAAGTACATAAATAAAATCCATTCAATACAAAAAAAAAAGAATCGAAATTCGAAAATGTAACGAAAATCGTTAGGAAAATTCGTAAATTACAAAATTTACATAAATAAAATACGTAACACAAAAATGTTTAGAATAGAATCGTTTTTCGAAAAGAACATATTGCGGTAACTAATGTAAGTGCACAAAGAGCGTAAGTATATTAAATAAGCAACACTATAATCGATGATGCACTTCGAGAATCAAAAGTAGATATGGAGCAAAAAAATTGAAGAGCAATTGATGTGGTACGGCCACATTCCAGTGGCCACGTTTTCCTCACCGGAGGAAGACAGAAAAAAGAAGAGTTATTTTATTTCCATTTCCCGACATTGCTTCGTTTTGAAACACTCAAGTCAAGCTCAATTTGGTTGTCTTAATAAAAAAAATAAATATGTGTACTACTTGTTCTTTAGCACATATAACGTAACGGAACCTTAAAAATATGAGCAAAAAATGAATACTGTTAGGCAAATAACCAAGTTGTTGACTAATATTTGAAAAAACTATAATTTCACAACGAATCGCAAAATTCAATATTTTTAGATTTACATGTAACACGTCTATTTGTTTAAATAGTCCATAATAACAGAAAAGCACTAACTGGCAACTAATTAGTTGATGCCTTAACAATAAATTCTACTCGTTAGATTCTGGACCATCTGTATCGGTCACCAAATAATTGAAACTTTAAAAAAAATAAGAAAACGTCAAATAAAATGTTAGAAATTCAAAAAAAAAAAAAAAAATACAAATGCGCTCCCAAGATAATAATATTTTAGTATGTTGTGCGAAGGCTATATTACCTATGTACTTGAATAATACAAACTGCTACTTAGGTGCGTACAACGAGTTAAGTTTGATAATGTCAAATATAATGATAATGAAAATCATTCGTTTATAAAATTGTAAGATACCTAACTTGCTAATGTTACCTAACGCCAAACGTAAATCACATTTAAAACAGGCAGATTGGAAATTCGCGTATTTCGTTTATATAAGGCGTTTCAAAAAAGTTCTCAAACAAAAGTGGAAAAAAATGGACAACATCTCGTTCACAGCAAACTTCTTCGTTGTGCGCAAGTGCCTTTGCAAAGCGTATAAAGCATTATGGTTTAACCAAATAGGTTAAGAACTACGATCCGATTTTTGTTCTTAAAAAAAAAACAAAATCCTTCAGGTTTTTTGTGAACGAAATTTCGTCAACTTTCCACCATTTTCGTCTGAGCATTTTTCGTGGGATAACCTATGCTATGGCTGTTTTGGTCCGTTCTAAATTTCAAAAACAACGTACTCGCAACGTCAAAAAGAGATACGAATCCATAAAATACTTACATGATTTATAACTAATTTGACCCATGTCATAAAAAATATGGCTACGATTACTCCTAAGAGAAGGCAGGCGATCGATATCGCCACCACGAACCCTGAAACAAAAAGAGACGCTCTTAATGATAAATTCATTGCCGAAAGCTCTTAAAAATTGGGCAGATTAAAATCTTGAAAACTACTATTGCCCCCATAAATAAACCACATTAAGTAGGTTTCCACACAAGGTCACTCGTATATAGTAAAAAGTTTTGCTTACAATGAAAGAAAATCGCAATAGAGCATAACCTCCATTACGAATAGCAAGTAGGCCATTCAACCGTAGATCGTCATTTCCTGACGGGTTTAAATATAAATGCACTCGAATTTATAGATTTTGATGACTGCGTTAACACTTCTTGACCGACATTCACCTGAAAAGCGGGTCATTTAGAGCAGCCGACGACGTAAAGATGCGTGTTTAACATTTAAACGATTTTCTAATTAAACGGTATGGCACTGACTCTTAAATCGTTGACGATGAATTGGGATCTCGTCACATTGAAACCTGTACGTTTTCAAGGTGACTGAAAATCTGGAAATGGAAAATAATAAATTATTGTGGATATTGTGATCGTATCTAAGGGCGTTTCGTTTTGAACATGCGGAGTCTTTACTAAATGTGGAACTTTTTTAAAGAACTTCAATGTCAAAAAATTAAGAAGTAACAGGCTACCGGATCAAAAACGTGTAGTGCCAAATGAGCACCAAGAATTTGGACATACGTGAGTTTAATACCAAAGTTATACCGTACCCTAAACCGTCGTTTCACAGGAGAACTAGTCTGTCTTCAAAAAATACCGTTTTGCGCTGTAAAGTGCAAAGTGGTAAAACACGAAAAATTTGATTTTGGACACGTTTTGAATAGTTCGGGTCACCACGGATCTAGTGCAGATTTCTTTTGAAAACGGCAGTTTTGAAGACAGGCTGGTTTTGCTCTAAAGCGACCTCAGAATCGTTTTCAAAATTAGAATCTTTTTACAAAGAAAGGACACACAACGATCATAGCAAAGCTTTAGATTTGAAAGAGCACTTGGTGGAGTCTTCCTCGAGTGTAATTAGGTCGCCGTTACCGACTTCAAATGTTTTCAAGTGACACCAACAGAAATCTGCCAAAAAAAGTGCAACGACAGCTGCCGACGTTTGGAGAAATTCCATTTATTATAGTAGAACGTAAAGTAAAATAAAATCGGTAATTTGCAAGGAAAAGCCTTAAGTACTTAATTATACCATTTGCAAAATGAAACCATGTAAAGGGACATTTAAACGACGAACAGCGGTAATAAAAAGCCACTCTTTCTAAACGAAAATCTGCACTCTTGATAGACTTGGCAGAATTTATGGGAAAAGTCGTTATTTGGCCTTCAAGTATTATTTGTATTGGAACAGGTGCCCTAAAATGCTCACTAACGCTCGTTTTTCTGAACTAGAAAATTAGAGGTCAACATTTATAAAGAAATGTTCCAAATCGTGCAGCTAGCTATAGACGTGGACTTGGACATAAATTTCAAGTTTGAATAAAACGATTACAAAATAGTTGCTCTATAAAGTCAAGAGCGTGCACTATAAAAATCGACTTTGCATTGCTGAAACGGCGAAGGTTATCCAGTTCCACCTTACGCCAAAAAGGATAAAAACGTTTCCAAAAAAAAAACAACACGTAGGTACGTTAAATACAAGTCCATAACTTATTTACTATTTATAAACATATACATAGGTATGCATATTAATTTTGAACTTTGCTTTCGTTTGCAAAACCGAAACTGATCGTTCGGACGATTGAAAAGTAGCGACTTGTATTTTTCCATCACGAAGATTTCCTTACAATCAATTATCAAATCGTATTATAGTTACAGGAATCCTAGAAAAGAGGCGTCATACGTATCTAATAACATTAAATAAACATATTAGCTTACAAAAAAACCTTCGATAACATTGTTTGTAAATCAGCTGCATTCTTTAACAGCGATCGGTCGTTTCGAGTTAAGTTAAATAAATAGTACGATTCACGAGAAACCCAAAGTTGAACTGGTAAAATAGGTACCTTAAAACACGTTCGTCGAGTGGCCATTATCAATATTTCGGTAGAATTTAAATTCCTTGTAGGACTATGTTTTGCCGATAAACGATCGTGAAACGTAACGAATAGAACGGCAAAACATCCTGCATTGATTCATTAATAGCCTGTAGGTAAAGAATTTCAAGATAAAATTATCAATCAGTCATCCCTGATTCATTGTAATATTGTTAACGTCAAGGTCCGAGTGGATTGAATCACAATGGCATGCAAATTAAATGAAATAATTGAATTTTAAATTTTCAACGTGATTATTAATAATCTAATTGTAAGAACCGGCGACATTTTTTGGTACGTCATCGGGTAATGAACAAATACATATATTTATCATGAAACATGCGCGAAATACCTACTCGAAACGCGAAAGATTGGCTCCTTTAATCCCGTACCGATGGGAAATTAATTTTTCTTTTCGCATTTACACGTCACACAGCAATGAGCCGCGAGTTTACCAATTTTGTAGAGTGATTCAAACTGTGCTCGAAACTCTACGTGAAATGAAAGCTGAAAGTCTCCCGTTTACGAATACGTGACGGTTGCCACAGGCAGTCCGATTTTAGCGATGGTAATTGATCTACCGCGCACACAAGTTTCTAGTATAAGGGCAGGTTCGGGGTTAAGTTGATAGGTTTTGGGAAAATTTTTGGGTTTAGAAAGGTTAGGGGTCGTGAACTCATGTCTCCCCTAAGGTGATACCAAAATCCTATTTCACCGCATTTTAACGACCTTTATTTATTACACACATATTGCTATGTAACGGATATATTGAAAAAAAAAATCTGGTACACCACTACCAAATTTTGTAAAAGGACTAGCAAAGCTTTCTTGAATCCTGCAAAACGTAAACTAAAGCGGATATGTTATAGTTAGAAAAATACGTTGTTTTGTAAAAGTTTTCACTTATAATTCTTGAACGATTCATCGATCTACAATTAAAATTTTAAGGTCATGTTATATAAAATCAAACTTTGTAACAAACGATTAATCAATCGACGACTAAATCCATTAATAATGATTTTCCATTGGCCAAGAACTTTGGTTATCGTGAAATATTTAATTAGTTTTTTGTAACTAGTCCCAAGACTTCTTTAAACATCCGTCGGCGTCGTTATTAGCGGGTTTCGTATTTTTTTCAAAAAAAATACATAAACGTAAAATTTAAGAAAACTGCCTAAGATTGTTTTTTTCCGAGAAACGCGGAATTCTAACTACCCGCCTTTAAAATTTTCTACAATTTTGTTGTACTTACTTGTTGTAGGTATTTCATAAGTTTACGACTCGCGCGTTTCTTTTCTTCGTGACTTTAAACATGTGTTTCGACTAAATATTAAATTTTTATAACTTGTAATAACACCAATTTAAAAGAAGTACCTAATATATCATTTAAAATAAAAAATTATGTACAGGTGTGTCCCATTTTCGTTTTACAATATTTGCGAGGTGCATCTGCTTTTTATAATTTTGCATTTATGTCGCACATTTTTGTACTGATTTAAATAGTCAAATAAAAAAAAACAAATAGATGTCACTCTATTTGATTTCGAGTTATAACCGAAAATCAACTTTTTGACTATTTTAGAAAGGTTTTATATGTCATTCTGTGCTTAAAATTTGAAATTTTTTATCAATTTCTTAATCTATTTTTTACCATAGAATTTAATGACGTGCATCGTTTTATTTTTTGTATAGGGTGCCGTAAATACGGGTACGCAAATAGCCAAAAAATCGAGTTATAACACAAACTTGTATTTATTAAATGGCAACCATTATCGATTTTATCAGATTAAGGGCAGATCTTTTCATCTTCCATTTAATTTAATCGACACATATTTACCATAGAAATGTTTGTTCAAACAATTGTTTCCATGGTAAAAATTTGTCAAGTAAATTTATTGGGAGATGAAAAAACCAGCCTTTATAATGGTCGCATTCAGGGAATGGTAGCGCTGTAGCGCTTTATCGAAGCGATGCTCTGAATGGTGTTTGCTTTACTCGCAGTGTTGCAGCGCTTTAGTAAAGCATTAAAGCATATGAATATTCCGCTTTAACGCTTTATAACTAAATAAAGCAATGACGCATCCATGCGTTCTAACCTAACAAATTATGTTGCTTATGTCAATTATGTCAATTGGTATTGCTAAAGTTTCCACTGCACGAACAAGAAGATGATTGTTTTGAACAACATTGTGCAAAACTACATTTAAATCATCATCCGCAACAATAAATTCAATCAAATTATTCATTTCTTTTTACAAAATTAAGTTATATAAATTTTGTAGATAAACACATGTGTAACTTATTTATAGGTTACCAAAAACAAACAAAATTGCCAACCTAAGAATTAAAAGCTGAAAAATAACTAGTACCAAAAATGTTTATTCAGGCAAGATAAAGCGTTACAGCGCTGCAGCGTTTCGACGCTACAATTCCCTGAATGCGACCAATGAAAAAACTTATAGAACTTCTGAAGAAGCTGATAGTATACGATCAGCAAAACGTCAAGTTTTAATTTAAATTTTAGACGAACACTGCAAACCCGTGAGATACCACCGAAATGGACAACGGCCGTGAAAGCCTGTATTCGAAAAATTAAAAAAAAATGAGTTTTTGTAAAATTTCACAGCTATGTTGATGTCAAATTTTAATAAATTTCATTCAATCCTTAATAATTGCGCGATCTTTCAAAACAAATACATCGAGTTATATATTTTTGAAAAATTTAAAAAACCCCCCATTATAAATGTACCAAAATCGATAATAATTGCCATTTAAAAAATTACAAGTTTGTGTTAAACCCGAAAACGGTACCCTATTCAAAAAAAAAACTATGCACGCCACTAAATTCTATGGTATAAAACACGGAACGAGACGTATGACGCAAATAGCCAAAAAATCGATTTTTGATTATAATTCGAAATCAAATAGTGACGCGTAATTTTTTATTTGACCATCGAGCAGAAAAAAGTAGAACAGAAACGTAAAATTTACAGACATGCCCCCCGCAATAGTCACATGCAATAAAAATGTCCCTCGTCCAAATTATAACGTCCGTAACTAAAAGAACATTCCTTCTGTGAAGATTTTAGTATTTTTTGGGTGTTGCGCTGGTTGAGGATCGATGGAGATTTATAGTGATTTATCGGTATCCGAACACTTCTCAATTTAATTCCGACAGAACAATCGATTCTCACACTTTTTAAATAATAATAAAAGTTTAATGCGGCGACTTATAAACGAAAGTAAAAAATTAGAAACGGAAGCTTAATATCGGCGACGTTTCCACGGACTCAATTTTATGCAAATCGCAGCTCGGTTACCGGATCGAATTGGAAGACGACGATAATATCGGAACATTTTCTCATACACCGGCACTTTCACGAATGCATTTTCCCATACACGACGCGGAATGTCGTTATTTTAAATAACTTATTTGTGTAAAATTCGCGCAACAACGATATTTCTTCATGTTCGTTCCAATTTTTGCACGTCGAAAAACAAGGAAGACATCATATTATTTGTATATATATTTAGTTTTATTTTAATTACGCGACTATGATATAACACTTGAGCAAGCATCTCGCGGTGTCGAAACCGGCAACGAAAGACCGATGACCTAAAAATCTTTAAATTAGCGGAACCTTTTTCATTTCTGCGCGAAGCAACTGAGAAAGCGTCCGGTTTTCGTTCCGACGAATTTTCCATAAAATAACTGCCGCTTAAATTAATTAGACGAGAAAGTCGAAACTTTTTCTCGTTTATTCGGATTCTTGAACAAACGGGCCTCGAAACAAAATATAGAATACTTACACCACTTCCTCAAAAATGCGCTGGATAGTTTGGCACAGAGTTTTTCCCGTCCTTTCATTTCGATTAATTTTTTTCTAACTACCGTCAAAGTTGTTGCACTACTTCGATCACTTTTTTTTTTCGGTCTCGGTTCACAATGATTTGTAATCGTCAACAACTACACTTCGTAATCCACAAATTCATTTTTCGACTTGCTTACGCACACGTCGGAACTTTCTTCCTTGCGCCAACGCTAAATTTCACTTTAGCGTTGCGATTTATTCCCAATAGGTACGTAGCCGTTTACGCAACGTAAAAGTTACAACTTCTGTTATGCCCTGTAAATACAATAATACTCTGAAATAATGCAACCATAAAATAAATGCGAAATTATACTATGTTACCTACGTAGAACGGATTGTTTTTGCGACCGTTTCCGTAAAATTAACGGTAAATGATAGTATTTTAGAGCGATTGGAAGGGAATGGTCGATAAAATCGGATCACAAACAAGGTTGAAATTTTACTTATCGAAATATACGTTACGCTTACGTGCGACTATTTAAACATTAATTTTTATCCATCAAGGTTATGTCGTTGAAACGTAAACAACTATAAGTACTTATTTTAAAAAGAACTCGACGGGGTAAAAGTCCATAAGTGTTTTCATTTTCTATTTAGAAAGCCGTTATGGTCCGCCATTATATAAAAAATAGACAAATAGACGACGTGTTATAAGTAAGTGAGTAAATGAATAAATTAATAAAGAGAAATCAGAAAAAAAATGAAAGAAAGCACGAGAACAATGTATAATGAAAAAGCTGTTTGCATCAACCAATAAAGGAAAACTTCAGAAATTAGATGTCTCTGATCAAAGTGAGGTTGATTCTGCATTAGCATTTTGTTCAAAATCTTCTACAGGAGCACATGCCATTCAAGAACCTCGTGAGCACACACAATTTTCCCGTGTGCATAGTCTTAAATGCATAATTATCTGTGTACACGGGGTTAGGTTAAGGTTGAAAGAAAGATTAAACTCGTAAGTTTTTATGCACAAAAACCATACGTTTTAATTATTTTCGATATTTCCCGAAATGTTTAGTTATTATCGATATTAGCGGCAACATCGAGAGTACATACGTATGTATAATATATATAATCGATATACGCTGATGAATACATAAAAACGCATTTAAAATAACTACTTGTATAATTTTAATAAACCGAAAAATTGTCTCTCACGGCCAGATAAACGGCGACGAGGTGACCGCGGCAAGTTGAACTAGACCTCAGTTTCTGTATCGTCGATTAAACTATTTTCTACGCATGCTAGTTTTAATTACTTAATTAACTTACTGTGTGTATCTTGTATACGTGCACTGATTTGGGACTGATCAAGAACTGCGTTGTGTTGAAACGGTGCGAAACAATGATTTGTCAAAACTGTCACAAACAAACAAATGTTTTACAAAGACGTCTAAACATCTATTATTGAAAAATAGAAAGAATATGTAGATAAAATGGAAAACGGTAAGCTTATTAGTACACGATTCGGCCGAAACTTTCTAAATGCACTCTGTACGTGTATCCAGACCGTTCGTAAACTGGTTTGGTGGTGTGTAGGAACAAACTTTAATTTTTTTTTGCTTGCTCATTTGACAGTCGTTTACTATAAAGAGTGATTCAGAATTCATATTAGAAAATTACATGGGTACACTAACGTACACTTTGTCCAAACCTATATGCAATCACGTCATCAATGAAAGGATGACGTTTCACACGGTGCTGTCACCTCGTTCCTCGTATTTTGACAGTTCTAATAAATTGTAGTTTTTCTTTATACCATCCATCTAATACGTGCCCAAGTAAATCATCTAAAGAATTTGTCACTTTCCAAACTTTAAACCGAATTACAAATAAACAATCTAGAAACTTTTTTTTGATGACGTAAATTGCATATAGGTTTGGATAGGCCGTAGCACTATAATGAAAACTCACGACAATCCTCCACGGACCGTATGGTTTGATGAAGCAAATATTTATCTACTACATATTTTCTATACATCCCAGAAGATTCTAGTTAATATGAATTCTACGTCACTCTGTATAGCAGACAACTGTCAAATAAACAAGCAAATTCCTCGCTAAATGTCAGCCAGTCTTTGTATATCTAATAATAGGTAATTTCATTCGAACGTGCGCATGATTAACGTCGTCTATCAACCAAAGCATAGGTTATAGGACACGTTGTTTTTTGGTGACCATTCGCTCGAACGCAGGAAAGTGAAAATTGAAGTACAACGAGGAGTTGCGTGGAATGGCAATGGATTTGGTTGGAATTGCGTTTTGGTAACTCCTGGATGAAGGGCAGACTGTTGATGCTGAGGTTTACAAAGACTTTCTGGAGCGAAAGGGAGCGCGAGGTTCTTCTTGCGCGTCCTCATCTAGCGTAATAGTCAGGGACTGGTTGAAGAGAGAAGATATCAACACAGCCATGTGGTTATAACTGTTTTGGTACTTTGAAATACTGACTTGGTGGCAATCGCTTTGGCACATGATTTGAACACCATCAGGTCATCCGGAAGATTGTCGATGATGGACACGTGGAGGACCTGTTTCAGGGTGTCCGCCGTATATCCGAGCGTCGGCAAAAAGTCATCGAAGCCGAGGGGGATTATATTAATTAATTATAAAATTTTATATTTGTAACCCTTCCCATTCTTTTTTTCAATAAACCCATGTGCACGTTTAAATGAAATTACTTAGTGTTTGAATTGTTTAGTGTTTGTATATCGCCTACACTCTTTAAAATATATATAGAACACGCATTGAAAGCCTGGAAAAGAAAATGCGGAATGATGGGTTATGAAATCAAGAACGATACAACATTATTTACATTACAATTTGCAGACGACCAGGTAGTAATCGGACAATCTAAGGATGACTTAGAATATATGGCCAGGAAACTAATGGAAGAATATCAACAATGGGGACTGGAGATGAATGTTACCAAGACAAAGTATATGAGTATAGGAGCAAAATTAGGAGATTTAACACTTGAGAATAATGTAACGATTGAAGAAGTGGAACAGTACAAATACCTAGGGGTAACATTTACAAATGAAGGTAAAGATACGACAGAAATTCAAAACCGAATCACACAAAGTCGGAAAGTCATATGGGCTCTCAATGGTGTATTATGGTCAAAAAACATTAAAAAAAGGAGCAAACTTAGAATATACAACTCTATAATAAAAAGCGTACTATCCTATGGCAGTGAAATATGAACAATGACCGAAAACGATAAAAGGAAAATATTAACTACGGAAATGGACGCCATAAGAAAATCGGCGAGGATTTCAAGATTAGAACATAAAACAAATGAATATGTCAGACAAATAATGGAAGTAGAAAAGACCATTATAGAGGAGATAGAAGAAAAACAATTAGGATGGTTCGGACATATCCAGAGGATGGACGAAAGTAGGCTGCCGAAACAAATACTCGAGTGGACACCACAAGGAAGAAGAAAAAGAGGAAGGCCAAGGAAAAACTGGAGTTAAGGGATCCAAAAATCCATGAATAAAAGACACCTGAATGACGGAGAATGGAATGAGAGAGGACAATGGAAATTGGGAATCACAAGGCGTAAAACGCTATAACGCGAAAATATATATATACTTAGTGTTTGATCACGTAGTGTTATAATTGTGTCTATAATTGGAAAAACGGCATATCAAAAAGTAATTAAAATAAATAAAAAGCACGTCGACCGTGTCCCGCTCTCCCCTACGCAAACGTAGAAGAGTCACAATTTTTTTATTTTTAATTTCTCCTAAATTCCGAGTTTAAACTTGGGCAAAATAAATACAAATACAAGATGTAAAATAGAGAAACAACCACAATAAATGTTATCATTTGGTGCCTCTTAGGTACATTTTTGAAAATTTAGCGATTATCAAAATTCAAACTTGTTTCGCATTCAAACGACCTATAATTCCAATTTAAATTTAAAAAAAAGTTCATCCAAGTGTATTATCAACAACCGGCCTCTTGTTCTCGCATTGTATGCAAACCTAATTCTCAAATTAAATCGTTTGCGAGTTTCTAATTCGGAAACGATTACGAAATTCAAGCACGAATTGCATTCGAGGTCGGACGGGGAAACCACTCTAAAACTTTTAATACCTAACCATCTCGATTAATGTAAGTAATTATCTGCACCATTAAAAACAAACAAAACGCACTTTTTATACCGAGATGTTATTCAAGTCGGTAACAGCACCGGTTACCAATTGAATTTTGTCGCACTCGAGGAAATAAAGGTCGGTTAGTTGCACCACACAATCGCCGACAAATCGAAACTAATATATACCGACTTTTTCTTTCTAACAAATAATTAGTTAAACAATAAAAACGGTAAAACTTTCACGGGCTTCCGTAAGCGAAGAAAAAATAATAACCGATTTATGTAACGACAATTTTAAATCTGCAAATGTTCGGCTATATCGCTTCCTCTTTAGGGTTACTACAAGTCGCATTTAATATACGACATGCCTACATAAGAATGCATCATTAAGATAACTGTGGACACGCAAATATTTTTATTACTCATGTTCGGTGAAGTGTAGGTTAAGTAATGCGACACCTTTTTTAAAGTAAAGATATAATTACGACCAGTTTTTGTTTTAAATTGTAAGGCAGCGGGTTAGATTTCCGGGAAAACGCGTAACTGTTATAAACAAATCGGTATGGTTTTCGTTTACGTTGGAATTTTGGCATTAAAAAAAAAAGTACGCACAAAAGAACCGACGATGGCCAATGAATAACATTAGAAATTTGACATACTTTCTAGCAAAACATTATGCTCTTGGTGAAAACGTTTTAAATGAACGATATCATAGTTTACAATTGATCAAAAGATGTTTGAAATCTACTAAATAGCCTAACAAAACAAATTTTTAGAGGTAAATGTTCAAGATGGAGATGCGTAGAAATTGCAAACCACACAATGGAGACACTCATTCAAGAGACGCTCGCAATCAATAGTTACTATTGATCGTCAGTCAATCAATATAGAAACAATCGATTGTGTAAACAACTGATTAATGTTTAGTGATGACTAGTTGCCGATCGCCCAATCAGTTACTGTAGAAACAATTGCTTTAACAATCGTTTCTACGACAATTGACCAACGATTAACGATAACCGATGATTGAAAAACTAGTACTTTTTTTTAATATAATCATTATTATTCTATGGCCAATAATAATTAATCGATTGAACGTTATTATTATTGAAAAGCGCGTTACGTTTGAAACACCTTTAAAAATTTAGACGAAATTGCAGATGAATTGCCCAATACACTTAATTGTTTAAAATTTCGCAATGTAATCCAGCTTTTTGTGTGCTTTTTGACTTTCGGGAAACGACATTCGATTTTTTCCCTAAATGATGTAGTGTTAATTTTGAATGACCATGTTTATTGACATTTCGGCAATTTGAAGCAATTTAATAAAGACATATAAAACGGCCGAATAAGAAAAATCTATATTTTATTCATTTTGAAACATCTGCACTATTTGTCTTATTGTTATAAATGTTGCATTTGTTAGTTATGCGTCTAAATAACAATAATAAACCCAAGTAAATATTATAAATGTCAAATAACGCAATTGCGCGTATAATAATGTACAAAAAAGTCAATTACTAATGGCAACATAATATAACATACTGTCATTTGTTTCTTTAATTGATATCTAATAATGTCTATTAAAATTTCGAACTCCATCTTAAAAAATATTTGCTATTTATAAATAGTTGGTATTTTGTTAAAATTGGAAAATTTCTAAAAAACATGCCCAAAACGGACCTTTTCTGACTAAAATATACTAAACGTTATCGTCAATGATTTATGAAATGTTTCGCCATTCCTCATTTTCCAACTGTTTAATGAATATTAGGTTTTCGTCAGCGTTAACCTCAAACATATATCCATACGTATATCACGTCATGTCTCATAAACAGTGGATTAATCTCGCGGTTTATGGGATTGTAAATTTCAGTTCAAGGGTGATCAAGAAGCTCAGTAACGCACTATTAACGTATGAAGTGGCAAACAAACAACATTGATGGAAAAATGGGATACCGAACAAGATAATTAAATTTAAAAAAAATCTAGATTAGTGAGCGAAAACAACCTGCGGCTCTATTACTTGAAAACGAAGTAACCTTTTGAATTGTTTTTTTTTCTTTTGAACAAGCAAAACACGTTTAAGTCCCAACAACAAATTGATAAAAATAATTGATTATATAAACCATCTTCGTTTAATTAATTAAATAAATAAATTATATAATCTTCAAGGTTTTGGTAAACGTTACAAGGCTGATTTGCCGGATTTCAGGTTCTATAAGGGTTAAATAATACTACCATAATGAGTAAAACTAAATCGAATCCTTTAAATCTACTCGATTTTAATTTGAGCGTGACCTTTGGTGATTAGAAATTTTAAAAACTCTAATTCTGCATTGCACTTTCACTTAAATTATTTTGCCTCGAGCAAATTGGACATTTTAAAATGATATCATCAAGCACGAGAACGTAATTATGGAACAATACCACTGGGAAAAAAATTTATAAATACTTATACGTAAATCGCCCCATAAAAACGACGCTCTTTTCCATTGTCCGGGCGTTTAATTTCAAGAGAATTGTTGACAAAAATGATTTCAACGAGCGTCGATACGCCGACTTAAATCATTTACTCCATTCGTCGATAAAAATTAACGAAAGTTTCCAATTTCCTCGCAATTTTAAAAATATACAGATGGAAAAACCAAACGAGAAACTAATGCCCAATCATCGAATTCCAGGTGCCGAACCGATTTCCAAAAATTCGTAAATTCACGTTCAACGTTAAAGATACTTTTCCCGAACTTCGTTACTCGTCGTCAAACAATCATAAGGAGTTCACGGCGATTTTTCCCGACAATTAGAAAAATAATTTAATCTCAATTAATACGTAATTGCGGTAATATCGCAATTAGACGACTTAAACTTTTGACATTTCGATAATTTCGAACACATTAAATTGAAATAAATTGCCCAGGAACGTGTTTGTAAATTAAAGAACGCGCCAACCCAGAAAGTCGCAACAGTGCATTACGGGGCGGATCGGAAAAGTAGGTATTTCGGCCCCGACCGGCCGAAAATATTCAATTCGAATTATGTAAATCCACGAAGCGTACATTTAAAATAAGTATAAGTACGATAAACGTTGATGCATAATTCGTGTCGATCAACCCTGACACAAAAATGCGGCTCTCATTAATAAAGATAACCAGTCGCAAAAACAACACGTATATCACAATTTCTTTCACTTCACACTTACACGAATTAAAAAAAAAACACTCGGGGTCTTCTTCTATTTTTTTTAACCGATTATTTATATAGAAAGCGGCAGCGTACGCGGATATTAACAAACGAAACCAAGAAGTAGAAGACTGACTTAACGGTAGGTTTACACCTGATCAAGTCCACGTTTTCTCCGCTATCTGTCCTCCCCCCCTCTTTCACTATTTACCTGTTGACTGTGCTAAGTGCACTGAAAGTTACTCAAACTCCTTCTCTATTTAGTACTACCTGTTGCAGTTCGAAATTGAACGAAGACGACACGTTAGCGGCCATAACCTCTCCTAAGACTTTTTTGCGGGCACTTTTTTTGACAACACCCCGTAGCTGTTGGCGATTTTCAAATAAGATGAGAACGTTTTCCGCGTTATTTTCCTTTCTTTAAACGTAAATGTTAGTATTAAAGTATTAGTAAGGTAAAGTTAGTATTAAACGTTACGAGGGTCGTTCGGCAAGTTTGATTTTGCGCGGCAACGTGATGGCCCGTTTCTAGCGGCGATTCGTCGACGATTTTTAAAATCGAAACGAACCGAAATGTAAATATCGTCTTTGTTTTTGGCAAACGACTAGAATTCGTTAAATTGACGGACAACCAAGGTCCGTATCGTTACGAAATCCGTTGGGATATAAATTTAACATGTCGCAGCCACCTTGATAACGGCCTTTCGGCGCCGATAAGTTCTTATGGGATCGCTTATCGTCATTGGCCTCGACCAGTTTCGATGTAGAATTTTAAATGGAACACAAGTTCCATCACATCACTTTGTAAGTACCTATCGAATAACTTTTCGGCCAGCGTTATAAATTAGGTTATTGTATAACTATTGATTTAACATTAGACGGTTTTGAAAAATTATCGTTTAAATACAAAATTTGCATCCGTTCTTTTTCATACTTTAAATGCTACATTTCTTTCTTCGTTTGATACCGATTGTGACGCGCTTTCATTCTACAATCACATTTACTTACTTACAATTAGATATGAAATACAAGGCTTTCGACAAAAATTGTCGATTAAACGACCATATAAGCTAGGCAACCCATTTTACAGAAATAATATGATTGGACGCAAAAAAGTTTAATATCTATATAGAGTGACGTGACTAAAGTAATTGTAACCTCGTTCAAAACTCAACTTGTATGTATGTAGATATGAATTACGGTAGCCAAGTAGATAAAGTAGTCGTTTGATAACCTAGACTCTAGAGAATTCTTAAGCTCCACAAATGCAGAAATTTTGAAAAACGTACGCATACACGACGCGGCTATTAAATAACGGAATTAATAGCAAAAATGTGTCGTTTATTATTATAATCTTACAACTTAACCGATATCCCCTCCAACATACACCCATCCCAAATCTGTACTTCGTTTTACATGCGAAATTTCCATTGTTGGAAACAATACAGTAAGTCCCCTACATACGAACTTTCAAGTTACGAACTTTCAAATATACAAACAAAATTGATAAGTGATAATTGATAATTTAATTATTGACAAATACACGATTTCTAACTGGAATTAACAATTTTTCACCTTGGGCCATTTTTGTTCAACTTACGAACAAATTCGACTTGCGAACGCGGTCGCGAAACCGAACTCGTTCGTATCTAAGGGACTTACTAGGGGACTGCAGATCATCGTGCGTCGGCCCAATTTTAGTGCGGCTTAGGGTTTTCTTCAACGCGGATTTTATTTTAGGAAACAGACGAAAGTCCCACGCAACTAAATCCGCCAATTAAGATGGGCGATTCGGCATTGGAATCTTCTTATCGGCCAAAAACTGCTTTCTGAAGAGAGCAGATGAAGAATAAGCGATTCGAACCTCGCTCGCGATTGACTTCTTTAATTTTACGAGAAATTTGAGATTAATGCGCTGTTCGATGATTCCGGAAACGTGTTTGAGCACCTGCTACTTCAATCGTCGCTCACGAGCTACGAGCGACAGTGAAACCCGGTTTATCTCATCTGCTTTCGGAAGTTTTAAGGTTCTTGATCTTATATCTGCTTTTCACTGTTGTAACTGTACCTCATTCGAGGCGTCCAGTTCCATTATTTAATAACCGCACCCCGTATGTGAATGGCAAAAATGTAGTTAGGTTTTGATTGCGTTTGTTTTCAAATGGAAATTAAACAAATATATCACTATCAGTAAATATCTGATGGTCACATAATTTGTTTTTTTTACCATAGAATTGAGTGGCGCGCATAGAATTAACCAGTTTTTGGGATTTTGGAGTTTTTTTGGGTTTTTGGGAGTATGTATAAGTGAATTAAAAAAAATTTAAATTATCTTATATTTTTTGAACGAATTTTTTTGTTAATAACAATCGACGATTGTGAACATTATCCAAGGTGACGAATATTAAGTTTCCACTATAAATAGGTTGTTGGTATTAATTATTTTTAGAAATATTTTTAATTAGTAGCGAAAGAAAATCTCCTCTTCTTAGGAAAGGCCAGAAATTCATTTTAGTTTTAATCTATCGGTTACCTATAATAACCATAAGATCGATGCAAACAATATGTATAAGTGAATAAATAAAAAATTTAAATTATCTTATATTTTTTGAACGAATTTTTGTGTTAATAACAATCGACGATTGTGAACATTATCCAAGGTGACGAATATCAAGTTTCCACTATAAATAGGTAGGTAATACTTATCAAAAATATTTTTGAACGCCATCAGCTTTTATGAATCAAGTATTAAAATAGCTGTTTATGGTACAAAGTGTGAAAAATGCATGATTAAGGTACGCGTATGAAATAATTTACACAAGTGCCTTAAACGCATTTTTTACGAACCTTTAAATTCAGCTAAGATATTCCGTAAGATAGCTAACGAAAAATGTTGAACGCAAAAATTTTTACGGTTGTAATCTATTACAATAAATAAAAATTATTGATAAAGGAGTGGTGACAAAGTCGTGGCAAAACAAAGTTGCTTTTTATTTAAATAGAACGCTCTGTGTATTACTCGATATTTAGATGCTTTTCGAAATCCTAGAAATAATTCATTCACCGTATACATAGGTACCTAAATTTAATCGTTTTCGAGATCAGTGAACTGAAAATATCTTGTTTATTAAAACTGATTTTAAGAGTGTTTTCTTCTTCTGACAGTGTTTTTATAAAATATTCAGTGATACATGTAATACAGAACCTTCTATTAAAAAATACAATTTTTTCGCTTTATGAATAAATTTTGATCAACCATGTATAATTATTACCTATGCATTTTTATTTTTTACTAAACAAACGAATAAAAAATTTAATAATATCTATATCCCCTGCCTTGTATAGTTTTCGGGCCCTTTTGTGTCAATGTAAAAATGTAAATGTAGATGAATTTGTAGTAAAAATAATTTTCAAAACTAGATATCTCAAAAATGGGTAAATTTAGCTATATGGCGTGTTATATAAATTATTTATGGAATTGCCAGAAAAATTGATATATCGAGTAATATATGGGGGTATTCCATTTAAAAATAGCAATTTTGTTTTGCCACGACTTTACGACCACTCCTGTACAATTAATCTTTCTTTATTTTAAAAGATTCTAAACAACCCTGAAACTTTTTGTGTTTCACATTTTTCGTTAACTGTCTTACTTTAGGAAATAATTGACCGTTTCCATACTTATCAGCGACTCTGTATAAAATTTTAACTTCCGAGGAACGACAAAGTCAAAAAATGAGTGCGAAAAGTATTTTTCGCCCGAGATGTAATAAAGGGGCGTTTTTCAAACTAAAATGACAATTGGAAAGTACAACTTTAAAATCATCAAAATCTTGTCTACTTACTTTGAACGTTTAAAGTGTTATAAACGACATCAAAAATAATATTTTTCATAAAACGAATTACATACCCTCATTTCAAATTCATCAATTATTTATTTAAGCTCCGTGCAACGCACGCCGCATTTTTCGAGTTTGTTGTTTCTGCACATTTAAAGAACGCGCGATCGCCACGTTTTGTTTATTAGCAAAATCTCGTTTTTGAAATGCACAAGAGAATACGACGCTACCCATACCTACTTCAATAAACTATAATAACTGACTAATAAAATAAATTAGTATGTGCATACAATCCTATTATAAAAATGGTGCGAGCATCGACCTGTTTAAAAAACTTAACGCTTAATTATCTACATACGTAGGTACGTGTCATTCAAAACGCATGCTTTACGCGATAAGCTTTATCTATCTACACATTTTACATGATTTATGTTGAAAATGAAGTGTGTTAACATACTTTTCTACAACCAATACCGTACTTAATAACAAATATGACTCGTTCGTTCGAGGTTGGAAACGACGTCATACACATTTTATTAAGTACGTAAGTACGTAAATAGTATTGTAAATAGTTTTAATTTCTTGATGTTCGTTTTTTTAATTTAAATATATCGGTACAGAGTAATTTAAAAAGGGTTTCGGAACAAAAATAATAATATATCCATGTCCAGTTATTATGAATTAATTATTGAAATAAATGACGAATGTGTTCAGCGTCGATCAAATTATTCGATATTGTCGATATTGTACTGGACGACCAAAAAAATGTATACGCATTTCGTCTGTTAAAACCAGTCTATTTTCGTAAATTTGGTGATAAATCAGTAAAAGTCGACACCGCTTTCATCTTCAGTCCATCGATTTGATAAAGTTTTATTAAAATTTGAAAAAGTGACGTGTATTCTAACGATGAAAAGAGTACAATTTATCAGCAGTAAACCGATGCAAAAACAATATGAGGTACGAGGTGGCGCCGCACTGCGCGGACGTGCGTCGGAATAAAATTTGAATGGCCTTTAGGTGGCTTAAAGGTAAAATAATTACAAGAATTTTTGATCTTTCTTCGGAAAAGAAAATTTCTAAAAATATTTGTTTACCGAATATTTTAAGAACAGACCTCGTCAAAAGACACACTTGAATGGAACTTTAATGTTCGTAATTAACATTATCTGATGGGCGATAATTAGATAATTAGCATTATTTAATACTTATATCCCCATATATTTTTTCACATACTTTTTTTAAAAAACTTCACGGCGCGTTTCGCAATATAATTATTGCATTTCCAAGTTGCTAGAAAGCGTTATTTACACACTTTCCAAACGATAGATTAAAGCGTGGTTTTGTTGTTCGATTTGGCGGCCGCGACAATCGCCGGGCCTAAACCCCGTGAATTCATTTTTGGAAACTTTTTCGTCCAAGCGTCAACATATCTATTAGAGTTGTAAATTATACTTTTAAGGTAGACTTTCGGAGAATTTATTTTTAAATAACTAATACATAAATTCAAGCGGTTTTTCCGAACACGATTTTTAAATATCTATTTGAATTTAAAATTACAATTAGCACGGTTATATATCTACGCAGAAATAAACAAAAATATTATTTGTTTAAAGATCAGAGAGTCTAAGTGAATTGAAAGAAAATAACCTTTGTGTTGGATTACCCAATAGATACAATTAACACGTCGCCGATGAAACGGTTGCAAAAAAGGTAATAAAATTCAAGATCTATGTCAAATTTCAACTTAGTTTTGTAATAATTTTTTTTTCAACTAATAAGTGCCTGTAAGTCTGTAGGTGCCTATACATATAGGTGTATAAAGTTCGAAATTAGGGTTCAGTATTCGTTACTATTCATAGTTATCATGTTAAAAAAATGATCGTTTTCATAAACGTCGCGTGTCCTAATAATTATACAATAACCTTTAATTATTACACAACTAATATCGCGGTAATTTAACAAAATATCATCAATTGTTGCTGCTGACGTAAGCCATTTACTTCTAATTTTTATTGTAATAAAGTCGTAAATGGCACTACGTCAGGCGATCCTGCACAAATGAGATTTTTAAGAAAATTAAATAATCAATTCGCATAAACTACGTTGAGACCAAAGGTGGTTATTATAATCTTACAGTTTCACCTTCGAAATGTTAAGTTATATATGTGCAGGTACATTTTTGATCTCTAGTCCGCATTTTGACGTCCATAACCGGAATAAAAATTATAGCTTTTTTTTAAAACTTCGTGTATGAAAAACACAAGGATAACATGTAATTAATATACGTTACATGTAATTAAGCTATAGGTTGTCGTTAAATTTATGTATTTACTCACTCGACTAACAATTTGCAAGTCGAATATTGCGGATTACTTAAATTTCTATCTCGATCAAATTAAATTCGGTTATTAATTTTAAAGTTTATCTTCGAATACCTATATGGTAACAATTTGTTAAAATGGCGCGTTTATAAGAAAGCTTCTCGAGCTTTTCGAAAAACTCGACTTTTTTACGACGACATCTAACGATAGATCGCTTCTATTACTAATTTCCAATGTTGGGTTTTTTGAAAATATTTAAAAATCGGGCCGCGTCCTTTTGTTTGTTTTCGCAAACAAGTTTTTATCCTACACAACTTATCTACATCTCTTATTTCGTTTACACTTAGTAAACCTTAAGGCTGTATTTTTTTAAATTAACAAAACTATGTACAAGTTTTAAAGACTCGCCCCACGTTGAGCGCCATTTTTAATGACAGTGGAAAAGCATCAATTAAACCGAAGCATAATTTGTTTAAAAATGTCTACCCAATAAAATGAGAGATGACGATAAAAACAACCAAAATCTTCGAAAATCAAGTAAAAGAGGAGCCGTACATGTCGGCGGTACCGTCATCCAGTGCGTTGACCCTCGTAAGAAATCTTGACGTATTTTGCAAACAAGTTTCGATAAAAAATTGTTAATTAATTGTGTACACGGTGCCTATCTTCGTAATTTATTCTGAGAACCAGCAGAAACATTTTTATAAATTTGGAAACGCTTTCGAGCACCGTGAATTTTTAAAAAGTTTTCCCGAGTCCGATTTGTCGAAAAACCCGCAATTACTCGTTATATTTAACAATAGGCTTTAAAGAGATTATAATTATTATATCATTAGAAGAAACTAAGTAATTACCTAAGTCTAGTAAGTCTACGAAAGTTACACACCAAAAGCGTGCCTAATTAATATCGTTTATTTATTTAACCGGCGACAACTGGAAATTGTTGAAAAATAGACGTGCCACGCAGTACATTTCAAAATCGTATGCATTTCAACTAGCGTTGTGTAATTTGTCCAACAATAGACGAGAAATGCACGTTGCTAACTTATCATTACGCCATCGTAGCATCTCATTGCGCGCTTCATTAAAATTATTGTTGAAAGTCGTCTTAATACATACATTTTAAAGATTGCGACATTTTTCTTTTTGTTGTCTGATTTGATCTCGTGTTTCCGTTACCATTACTACTGATGGGATATATACTTGTATGATTTCCGATTTCTTGCATCACTAGATATGTTCTTAGCATCACCTATCGTCTTTATCGTTACTTAACTAAATACAGTTATGACCATTTGATTTTATACCCGATTATATTAAAAATTAAATTATTATATATATAAAATACACCAATACCTCACTTTGCGTCGGGGTTACATTCCAAAAAAACACGACGCAAATTGAAACGACGCAAAGTGAATTAAGATTTTCTATAGCAAACCATGTAAAGATCGAAGATAGGTTCCAGGGTTACGAAAATACTACTTTTTAAAAAGAAAATTGAACAAAGTAAACATTAAAAAAACAAAAATAATATAAAATTTTATTATATACATACAAAAAACAAAAAAAAACGTATTCTATTAAAACAAAATTATTCTATTCAAAAAAACTAAAAAACTATTCAATTAATTTACGAAAAACAAAATTAAAATTAATCACATTCTGATGAATCCATAATGGGTGTTGTCGTAAGTCGGCTTTCTTTCACAAAAAATTGGTCCAATGTTTGCTGAACAGCTTTTTTTTTCAACGTAAAATAAATTTCCTTGTAGCAATTGATATTCGTAGCTACCGCCTGGGACACTTCAAAACTCCTTCCGCTGTCGGGATCGTTTTTTAAAAAAATCTCCATAGCTTCGTCAATCGAACACGTCGCTTTGGAAATTTGTTTCGAGGTTAAATTTTGTTTTTCGGAGATTTCTATTGAACGGTCACTTACACCTTCTTCATTAGCAAATTGCAATTCCAGTTGCAATAGTTCTTCATTAGAGAATTCTTGGTTGTGCGAGGTTAGCAATTCATTTATGTCAGTCTCCTCCATACCTTCAAAATTAGACTCTCTAGCTAAATTAGAAATTTCACGACGAACAGCCGGTGTACCGTCATTTTCTGCAGCGCATATTTGGTGAACACATTCAGGCCATATTTTGCGCCAAACACCATTCATGCAAGATGATTTAACCTCCTCCCACGAATCAGAAATAATTTCTATGGCTTTCATAATGTTGAACTTTTTCCAAAACTCTAGCATGGTAGTCTTATCTTATCCATCAGTCTCACTTAAAAGAAGTTTAAATGTTCGTCGAAGGTAATAACTTTTAAAAGTCGATATTACTCCCTGATCCATCGGCTGAATAACTGGTGTCGTATTAGGCGGCAAAAATACAAATTTCACGTTTTCTGACAACTCATCAACATAAACTGGGTGGCCAGGAGCATTATCTACTAGGACCAAAGCCTTGAAGTTTAAGTTTTCCTTGTTGCAATAAGCTTTAATTTCTGGAATAGCACAAGTTAAAACCCAGTTTTGAAATAATGATGTTGTCATTCATGATTTTTTGTTTGCTCGCCAGTGGACAGGAAGCAGATTCTTTGAACAACCTTTCATAGCTCTTGGATTTTCTGATTGATAAATGAGAAATGGTTTAAATTTAAAATCACCATTTGCATTACCACCAAGAAGAAGAGCCAGTCTATCCTTGCTAGCTTTAAATCCTGGCGCAGATTTTTCTGTTTTAGATATGAAAGTTCTTTTAGGTAGACGTTTCCAAAATAACCCAGTCTCGTCAACATTAAAGACCTGTTTCGGATCATAGCCACCTTCATGAATTAATGCTTTTAACTCTGTCGGGTAGCGTTCTGCAGCAGTTATATCAGCGCTAGCTGCTTCGCCTTTAAGAGCAATGCCGTGCAGATTTGCTCGAACTTTGAATCTCTCAAACCAGCCCTGACTAGCTTCAAATGTTTCATTCTTGTCTTTACTACCACTAGCATTATCGTTGGATACTGCTGCTTTACTTTTTATGTCATCAAATAAGCTTTTTGCTTTCGTCCGAATTACCATTTTACTTAATGGTATTCTATGCGAAACTTGATTTTCAATCCAAATAGAAAGCAAGGACACCATTTTGATCATCAAAGCACTCCTTGTACGGGTCATCGTTTTAGCATCTAATGATGTTGCAGATTTTGCAGCCTCTCTTATTTTATCCCCGTCTCGATCTCTAATAGTTCTGACAGTTGTTGCAGCCAGACCAACAGCCTTTGCTATCTCCACAGCCTTCTCTCCCTTATCAAATCGTCGCAGAATATCTAATTTTATCTCCAAGCTGATAGTTTTTTTCTTATTTTTGGTAATTCTACCAGCAGCGCCCTTTCCACTCATTTGGCTAAAAAAATTATGTGTATGTAAAAAAAATAATATAACTCTGCCAATAAATAAATTGGAAAAATATTTACCTTTTTTGTAATCAGAAACAACCCGTAAAAATTTATAAAAATTAATTATTCTCTTTTTTAAAAAGCACAAACACTAATTGAAACGTTACAAAAAGCACAATACACTACATAATTGAAACTGAACTCTAAAATTAGCAAAACAAAGTGAAAATAAAATTGTATTAAAATTGCGTTGATTTTCAGTTAGAAGAGGAATCCCCCCGAGTTTTGATGGCATGGCGCAATTAGAAACAAAAGTGGAGCCATCTGTTAGAAAACAAGAAAAAAATTAAAGACTCGAACCCAAAACAACGCAACCTCGAAAACCTAACGACGCACAGTGAAAATTAGTACTAATTAAGCAGCGACGCAACTTCGAAAAAACGCAAAACGAAACGACGCAAAGCGAGGTATTGGTGTATACTCAAAACCACTAAAGACGGCTCCTGCGTCATCAATTTATGAATTTAGTAAAGACAAACGATCGCATCTGTAATATGAATAAAGCTATATAATCAAGACAATGATAGAAAACTAACGGGAGTCCAAAAAGTCTTTCAGTCTTGTCGCGTCGTATTAATGAAATTACTTAAACGAAGACGTGCCTTTTTTATTTCACGGCCAACTAAGACTGAAAGACTTTTTGGACATCCGTTACTTATAAGCTTTTAAGTAACGACCACGCCCACATCCCTTATGACTTAGACTTAAAAACAGCTACTATTTAAAAATTCCGGAAGGTCATTAAAACCTTTTATCATAATTACAATGAAATATCAATGGGCGCATTCAGCCGGGAGAGCGCTGCCTTTAAGCGCTAAAATAGCGTGTTTTTATTTTATTTCTTTTGACGTATGACATCAGTTGTGCCACGTGTTTATCATAATAGCTTGAGGTCCTTCAGCCGTAATCAGCTACTATAACGTAGCGCTTACTTTCCGCTGTTTCAACGATGAGCCCGACTAAATGCACCCAATGATTATAACTAGGTTCGTTATTGTCCGACATGATCGGTAGAGAATTTTATGCTGATTCCAAAACATATTTCATGTTACCGATCCGGTGAGTAATAACGGAAATTAAAATTTTTCTAATTTTTTTTGAATAGCCACTATTTTGAAATAGGTCGGTCGATTTGGCTGGTTAACGAGCTCGTCCTTTGTTTTTGTAAAGACAATACGCTGACAAAATTCCAACCTCCTACGATCAAAATTGCAACCGGAATCGTGTCCACCCGTGTCGTGGTATATGACCGACCCAAAATGAACGACCTATATTTTCGTGATCTAGGGGTCGAGATCGGAAAAAGTCCAAAAGGACACATCTGGGTGCCGTCATCTCAGATAGGCTACAATAACTTTATTTTCTAAGAAAATTCGCTAAAACTACATAAATGTAAAGATAACAAAAACTCTCGATGTGAGATACCAAATCAACAACTTAAGACCTCGAGATTTGCATATTAAGAAAAAAACCAACTAATTTTTGACCCACATTACAAATGCACGAGTTGTTTATGCAAAAATATAAATTGCAAATGCCGGCCGACGCTGATATAACTTCTAAAATCTCCGGATTTTCCTTTGAATCTAATTTTCCTTACGATTTTAAGTGAGGTTCGTGGAAATTTCATTAATGACCTCGATGAATATCCGTTTTTCAAACAAACTTTAATATTTTACTAACACCAGCGTCGCGTCGAATTGTGTTATAAGTGAATTAATATACAGGGTGACCATTTTCTATATATGTAAAAAAAAGATACGAATCGGTTAAATTAATACAATTGGGTAAATTTTAAATGTAATACATTTAAAATTCAGCCTTGTAAAATATCTTTAAAAAATATCCTTTTTTTTGTACCAAACAACTTCATAACCATATTAAAAAACTAGATAAAATTAAGAAAAAAGTCGTGACTCGCTAGATTTTACAGTTAAAAATATAAAGGTGTAGGTATCCACATACAGAGAGAGAGAGAGAGAGAGAGAGACACAGAAAGACGAAAAGACGACCAAAAACTATACTACACCGCAAGCCAAGAGGAAAAAGAAGACGAGGACGACCACACCTATAATGGAAAAACCCACACGAACAATGTAATTGAAGAAAGAGACTTACACCAAGAGATTGGAACAACAGACTTTTATGGAAACTGAAAGTTCGGAGAAGAAGAAGGTATTCAGATACAAACTAGACGAACAAAAGTTCATTAATCGACTAGATGTTTTCGACCAACATTTCATTTAGTCTGGACCCAGCTTCGAGTTTTTATCTTTCTGAATTTACATTATCAATCTTGATATGCTTAACATTTTTGGCTTGTGTTAATAAAAATTCGACCCTTGCCAAAATTGGATGTTTAAAACTCTTTAGAAGTGAAAAACCTGAAATGTTTTAAAATCAATCGAAACGATTCCACGCTGGCCTTAATCGTTTTTTTTGTGTTAGGTAGGTACCTACTATGTTTGTTTTTATCTGACACGTGGTCTTTTTAACTAAAGGATAATTACGATAATAATTTTAGTAAAAAACGACCCTCGTAATCGGTTTGAACGTATTCATATAAATAAACTTTATGAAATCCAACTTCGTTGCTCGTCGTCGCGCCATCAAATCGCTTTTTGTGAAACGGAGCATCCGATTTCCATTTGAAATGTGCCACAATTAACATAAAATAATATAACAGTGTTTACACGCAGATCGTTCCGGAAGATCTACGAAGACAATATAATTTCATAAACGAACAAGTAGCTGAATTGAAGGTTTCTCCCATGATTATGCGGTGAAAGTTGACGAAATATGTACGGTTCCAAGCATTGCAAACACAATGTCCCGTACTTAATATAAAACGACAGAAAAAAACCGCATTTCGACAAATTCAAACAAAACGATGTTGATAAGTAAATCTTCGCGCAAACGTTAGCATTCGTTAACGATTCCACCTATAATTTTCAAGTTTTGGCTTGTTTAATTTTGAGGCTCATTTTTTGCCCGATTTAATGTCGTTTTGCCGTGTTCGTCTTATACAAATCAAAGAAACGACAAAAAAACCTAATAGATCTTTAATTAACCGCAAACACCTCCCCCCCCGAAACTCAAAAACTCGCCGGAATTTCGGTTTTTTCACATATAGGGTGGAGGGAGGGGGGCTTGTTCGTAATAATTCCGTTCGAATATCGATTGAAAAAAAAAACTTACCCAAACAAACACTCCGTTTGTTTCTGGACACAATATCAGACAAATCCACTTTAGTCATTTTTCACTTATTTCAGAAAAAAAACACAATTAAACCAAACTAGTTTCCGAACAAACTGGAACGTCCGCCTTGCATCAGTTCACAAACGAGTCGTCGCGATCTCTTTTTAGAATGCAAGGTAATTGGTAAACTATTACAAATCGGTGTTTTAACGTGATTGTGTTATCGAAGTTTTATTAAATGGGTGGTGGGGGTCGAGGTATTGCATATTATATCCAACAGTTATTAGTGCACGTGACCTCCTTGATTATTTCCATTATATTTGTATGACTAAACTGTTTTCATAATTACTACTATTTTTATAATTTTTTTCGCGCTCGTACGAACAAACAAATTAAATTAATATTAGAACCGATGGTCGTGGGCTGGCGCAACGGTGCAACATCCGAACGTCCGTCCGTCTGAAAGAGAAGGTAATTTAGGGAACCCGGTACTGGCGGTTAATTAACTTAAAATCTCGCTGACATTGTCATTTAAGAGCGACCTCGAATGACAATTATTGTTTTCCCTGTTAATTTGAAAGATCAAAATTCCACTCTCGTTTATGCCAACCCCAGAATTTCATCGCAAAACTACCGCACGTACACTCGAACTGTACACAGTTTCCATAAACGATCGATCAAGAACTGACGATAATTTGTGCCATACGTTCCGGTTGTTAGTTCATACGTTCGAAAACAAATCCTTATTATTATTATTAAACGGCAACGAGACTTTCGTAATAAATATTTATTTATTTATAGCTGATTATACACTTAAAAGAGAACACCATAACGAGAAATCACGGATTCGTATAAACAAGGGAACGGTAAAAATTGAAAAATTTACCTATATACACAATGAATGGGACCATACGTCCAAAAATAATCAAATAATAGTCCTGACAAGGTTACACAAATAACAGTAATTACATTTAATTGGTCGCTCGTTAGTTTGAAATTGACAATTTTTTTTTAATTCGACATTTTATTTTTATATTTTTAATATCCTGAACAAAAGAAAGATTTTTATAGATTATTACCTACGCCACGAAAGACAATAAGTTTAGTGTAAGTACAAAAAGACTTTCAGTCTTGGTTGGCTGTGGAAACATTAAGACTTGGATTAAGAAGAGAGTATCCCACTCAAAAATTAACACATAAATCGTTTTTGTTTATCGTTGGTAATGACTTTGAAAAGTTTCTTGACATTATAAATGATGTATTTTTTACAATTATTCGATTTATTTGTCTTGTAGGATAACAAAGATAAATTTTCACTTATTTTCTCAAAATCTATGAGGAATTTATAATATATTTTTACATTTATAGCTAATATGAATAAAAATTGAAACATTTCTTTAGTAATCTCACAATTTTATGTTCTATAGATGTTTTATAGTTACCTATGACTTGTGATCATAAAACGTCCATAAAAATTAAAATTGTGAGACTACTAAAGAAAAGTTGCAATTTGTATTCATAATTAGCTATAACTGTAAAAATATGTTACAAATTCCTCATAGATTTTGAGAAAATAGGTGAAAATTTATCTTTGTTATCCTACAAGATCAATAAATCAAATAATTATAAAAAATACATCATTTACAATGTCAAGAAACTTAGAAAGTCGTTACCAACGATAAAAACCATTTATAAGTATTAATTTTTCAATACGATACCGAAATCTTTGTTAGTAATAATTAAAAGAACAATATTTGCTTAAAAAAATAGTAATTACAATATAATTAAAGTAGCATCATATTATATTTTGTAAAAAAAACAAACAGTAATAAATAAAGCAATATAAAAATATAAATCGATCTAATCTTATTTAAGTTGCTATAATAATAATAGGAAAACTATTTTTTCAATAAAATATAAATAAAACTGAACATATTCCATGCATTTTCATTCTAAACTGTCTAATATTAATTTAAAAAATACATTAAACCGTCCCACGCCATTATAAAACCGATCACTGAAATTTAAACTACAATTCTTAAAATTCGAGTACTACGCATTCCAATCCTCGTATTGTTATGGTAACGTCCTTGCCATTAAAATGGCGGCCATAACAATTTCATTCATGCTGCAGACGTAAGCCACGCCTACATAATATGAATGAAAACTAATCTACAGTTATCAACAATTAAATTCACGTAGTTAAGTACAATATCGAATAACAATTACAATAAATGTTCAGAAAATGCATTATTTTAAACGTATCGTGGAACAGCAGTAATCTCTCAGGTAATACAGTAAAATAAAATATAGTTTAATTTAACCTCACTTTTTACTTACTGTTAAATTTGAATATATTAACAATATAATCTCTTATTTTTAGATTAGACACGTCCTATAAAGTTAAGGAGTTTTTTAATGTTTGATTCGTTTAAATGAACGGACCAGAATGAAAAGAAGAATAGCAAAATTGTATAAGCAAACCAAATATTCGACTAAGTTTAGAAACAACTGCAACAATTAACAAAGTAAGTAATTAAATAGATACGGTTTAGTAAATTATTCAATTTAATCATATCCTGAGTACGAATTAAAATGATTGAATATAAATCGATGTACAAAAGCTACAGTAAAGTCAATTTTTTTTTAATTGGAGGCTACACCTTTATGGCAATTTGGATCCCTGTCTTAATCAATCAAATTAAATGTTCTAGTGGTTTACATTAAAGTTTGAATTATAAACAGAAACATATACAACAACGAAGATATTTTAATTTTAATATTGCAACTACAGTATAATTTTAATTTTTATAACTATATCGACACAAAAAACTACTGCTACTTAATAGTTATTAACAGTAATACACAAATATAACAAAAAAAAACCTCTGGAATAATCCTATATTAATATTAATTAAAACAAACAATACTTTTGCCTTCTTAATTAAAAAAAAATACATAATAGAGTAATTATAATAAAAATTATATGTAAGTAAGTACTTGATTCAATTTCCATGCATTCTTCATTAATAATCTTCAATTTCTCAACATTAATTGGCCAAAGTACAAATTAAACTAAAATTACATTCCTTTCATTTAAATTTATAACTAAAACAATTCCTTAATATGTTTCACAACCCCTTTAACAATTATTTGATAAATAAAAATAATTTTAATAAAATGCTACCTATAGATATTAAGAGGGCATAAAAATTGTCTAATAATATTATAATCAGTGATGTCTAAAAAATAATTCAAGAAATAATCGGGTACGTGTTACGCATTTTTGCCAAAACTAATATGATAAAATACCCAATCTTCCATAAATGACGGAATAAAAGCCTTTGTTTTATTTATCTCCACTGTCGGTTCCAACTTGGTCACTTGCGATTCAAACATTTTAAGTGCTTCCTCACAGCTCGACCCGTTACCCTAAAATAAACATAATATCAAATAACGAACAGAAATTAAATTTCATTAGTAAAAAATCCATACGTGAGTCATGTATTTTCCATTCGGTTTCAAGACTTTGAAAGACTCTTCTAAAATTTTTTTGATAAAATTCCATAGTTCGCTTGAAGGAGTATCAGTAATTGGAATGTCCGTCAAGTCGCCAAATATATAATCGAACTTGCGCCCTTCTTTGATAAACTGATTCAGTGATGCCATGCAATCGCCTACAATTATCTAACGCAAAGATAACGAATCTTCATAATTTAAATATAAAACCTGATAATTGGGTGCCATTTTTTTATCCAGAACATCCCCGCAAATTGAACGCATGTGTTTAGCACACGCACGCATCACTACATCGTCAATTTCGAGCATAACCACATTTTTCGGTTTCTCTTTTAAGAGCTCATACAACAGCGCGCCATCGCCACCACCTAATATAACAATCTCTTTACCTTCGTAATTCTCTTGACCTCGCGCCATAAGCGTTTCTGTGTACACTAAATCTGCTTCAGAAATGTCTAAAAATAATAATAGGTATTTAATTGAACAAATAACCAATAGCTTTCTTACTTTGAAGATCGTCCAACACTAACATATTCCCCAAACTTTTTGAATGAACAATCTGTACCTTTTGAAAAGGCGAACGTTCATCAAAAAGTATTTTATCGATATCATATTCTAACAGTCTGTCATCTAAAACACCATTTAAAATCGAATTATTTCTTTTCAACTTCAGCTGCACATTTCTAGGCAATCAAACTAAGCAGTTATTAAACAGCATATCCTACCTGAAGTCGGATAAAATCTGCAGAATGTACCCCTCTTAATGGGGGCATAAGAAATACTGCGAACAATACCTAGCACACGATCTCTAATAATGCGCTCCATCTCTTTGCATTTCTACAAAATTTCATGCCAAACTCATGCTTAAATACTATTTACAGCCAGCAATGTGAAAATTGCATATATATAACAGTAGTAATTAAAATACCGTGCAAACAAAATAAATAATAACAAACGTATGTGGTCTAAAATCGAACCTGAACTAGTCAAATAAACATCGAAGGATCCTCCCCTTTTAATCGGAGGAAAAACTTTCGATCGAAAACAGTTCAACGCTATGTAAATTTTCTGTTCGAGCTGTTTTGTGCGCTACGAAAAATACAATATTAACACATTGCAGGCCAAGGATTAAACCACTATGTATACCTCGAAAGACAACAGCGGCTCTTGCTTTTCACCCTTATAGTATTCGATGTTCGTCGTAATCAAGCCGTTACTGAAAATCCGAATGCTCACTGTACTTCCCAAATCGGCCGAATATAACTTGAATATGCCCCCTTCTAACGAGAATGTGTTTAACAATTTGAAATTGGTTAGATAATCCCTAAAGATATTCTCCAAGTTCGTGGCGATTACAAGTAATTGATTTTCGTTTTTAACCTCTTTGGGATCGATGGAAAAGTCCAATAACAACGTGTTCACTGACATTTTCTTTGTTGGGTAGCTATTATATTTTGCCGGCTATTGATTCTGGCAATGGTGGTATATAATATCACGACAATCGTTTTCTAATTAACCACAAAGAACTAATCGTGGTACAAATGAACTACGTCTCCTGAAATTTTAATATTATGCGGTTTTTCCACTGATTATATATTTATACTTATTGATTTATTTTTATAATAAACAAGTAAATTGGGGTAACTAATCCTATTAAAATTGATAAGAGTTTATTGTAGATTAATTTGTTTTTTGTTTTACAATTTAACTAGTAGTAATTAAGTATAATACTCGCGATAGTACACGTAGACATACCTCCATATACCTACTTAAAAAATATCCTATTAAAAAACGCTTTATTATAACAATAAACCTATAAATGTTACTGATTGTGAGTATAGATATATCTCAACAAACACATTTTTAACAATTACGTAACAATTATGTAACAAAGGTGTAACTGCACCTTTCGTTACATTTACTATACCTGCGTCGAAGTTACAATCACTGTTACAAGTGTCTTTGTTGAGTACATACTTACAAAAAAATACCATTTCTAATTTTCTTTTTTTTTAACAAAAAGCTTTGAATTTTGGAACTTCTTACCTATTATATAATTTGAATTATTTTTCGTAAAGGACTAAACACGTTTTAAAAGATAATACACTTGCAGAGAAAACTATATTACATACCTATATATACACACACACACACACACACAATATATATATATATATATATATATATATATATATATATATATATATATTTGTATTTACAAAACAATTCACTTCATTTAATGTAAATATTAAGTACCATAAGATTTCTAATAAAAGATATTTATTTCTATAACAATAGGAACAATTATCTATCAGATACTTTAAAAATAGTGTAGAGGTGGTAGTTCAAAGTATAATAAATAATATAAAATTTATAATTTACTTTTAATTTACATGACACGTAAAGTTTTCCCTGCATTGAATTTTTTATCTATTAATTTTATCTATTTTATTAGTTATTTTCTAAATATCATTAACTATTAAATAATTATTGAATTTACTAGGTGATCTAATAAACCAAATCATACGATTTTGAGTAAAAACGTTACTTTATTAGTTTTACTACCTATTACTATATAGTGTGTTGTTATTTATTTTTATTTACCTATTTTATGATGATATTCTTATTCACAATTCAGATTTACATAGTAACAACTTTATTGACTAATAAAAATATAATACATAATATGTAGGTTTAGGTACCTCAACATTGATGAGTGGTCATAATTGTAAGGCCACTTCGTTTATCAAACATAATTTTCAAGTATAATTTCTTTAGATTTTATTTCTGAATTTGTATGAAAGAAAAAGTATAGGTATAGGTACTTATTCTATTACGAAATTAACTTATTTAATTTAACTAAAATTTTCTTATATAGGTAACGTAGTTATTATCGATACTTATACATAAATAAATAAGTAGGTAATAAACTTATTTTATATTTATACATAAAAGTGAATATATTTTGTATCAATGTTTTATCTAGTGTCGAATATAAAACTAAAGGCTAACATATATATAGAAGCTGTAAGATAAAGGCATACCTTATAATAAAAGTTGATAAGATAAGGATTTTTATATTTAAAAACATTTGCACAAATTCAAAATTATGTAATTATGTATTTACAAAAGAATATTATTTTTTAAATAAATTCAACGACGCCGACGACGTGCGATTTATTATGTTAAAAATAATAGCGTTAATTTTATATTAAATAAACAGAATAATTAACTTTGACGTGTACTTAAAAATAAAAAAAATCACAGGTTAAGAGTTAGTAAGAAAGATGGGCATTTTACTGTATAAATATCTGATTTTTACTTTTTAAAAAATAATTTTGATTGACCTTGTATAAAAATACTACTAGTAGTGCAAATTAATTAGATTGTTAGTTCTAATGTATAATCATTATAACCTTATATCTTATGACGTTAAAAGTGAATTAAATTTATATAATGAACCGAAAAAACAAGAAAAATCGTGTCGACGACGACGACAATGGATTTGCCGAATGGGTAATTATTGCCACAATTTATACGGGGCGCCTATTATTCGTTTCCGTATTTTAGGGGGGCTACATGGAAGCAAAGAAAGCCAAACTTGCCGAACAGTACAAAGAAGTTACGTGTAATTTAACGGAAAAAGTGTCCGATATTTTCAAAGGAATTGCAATATACGTCAACGGTTACACGACACCAACAGCTGAAGAATTGAAGATACTCATGGCCACGCACGGTGGCATTTATCATCACTATCAAATGTCCGGAGCTAATGCCACCACTCATATTATCGCTTCGAATCTGCCGAACGTGAAAGTAAATTCGTTTTACGATACCATTATTTATTAAAGTTTAATTGAATTTTTTCGTCTAGATTAAACAAATGGGAAGTGTTCCCATAGTCAAAGCTAACTGGATAACCGACAGTATTTCTGCTGAAAAACTTTTAGATTACCGCAAATTACTTGCTGTACACGAATCAAAATCGTAAACAACCTATGCTAGAATTTCCTGTAGTTCCCAAGTCGAAAACATTAACTGCCGCCGACCCCAATTTCTTATCTGAGTTTTATAGCAATTCTCGCCTCCATCTCATTTCCACTCTCGGAGCTGAATATAAGCAGCTTGTTGCACAGCTTCGAGAAAAGTCAGACGGAAATTTTCCTGCCAGAGAAAAATTAATTGGATTGAGCAAGGGAGCGTGCGATACAATGGAATCTGTAGTTATGCACATCGACATGGATTGTTTCTTTGTGTCGGTCGGATCTGCGACGACGACCGGATCTTATAGGACGACCTGTGGCTGTTACGCACGCCAGGAGCTCTCAAGCGCCTTACGGCAGATCTGAAGTTTGTAGATGTTCGTTATGTTTCCATAAATTATATTACTTCTTTTAGGAAGACGTCGAAGCAGAATATTCGTTATTAAAAAAGAATTTTCCAAATGAATCTTTCGAGAAATTAGATGCACGTGCATCGATGTCTGAAATTGCCAGTTGCAGTTATGAGGCACGAAAATGTGGCATTCGAAATGGGATGTTTCTCGGTTCGGCCTTGAAGTTGTGTCCAAATTTGCAAACGATTCCATATGATTTTCAGGTGAATATTTTAATTTATTCTAATTAGAAGTAGCGATGGTTGTTCGTAATATGCATTTATCGACAGTTATTTTGTGGATGTTGTTTCTGAGATGATAATTAATCGAATGCATGTTTAAAGGTTGTTTGTACATATCCAAATATAAAATAATGCTTTTGTCTAATATTATTTTGAATCGAAACAAACTAAAATTTTCTCATAGGGTTATCGTGAAGTTTCGAACATGTTATACAATACCATAGCAAGTTACACATTAGACATTGAAGCTGTTAGTTGTGATGAAATGTACGTAGATGTAGGACCATTATTGAAAAATGCATCTGTCACAGTCGAACAGTGGGCCTCTCACGTACAAAGCGAGATTATGAAAGTCACCGGGTGTCCCTGTTCAACAGGTTTTGGTGCAAACCGTCTTCAAGCACGTTTAGCAACTAAAAAAGCAAAACCTGCTGGACAGTTTCATCTGCAACCTCACGATGTTGAGGAACACATGTCTAACGTACTTTTAAGCGAATTACCCGGTGTCGGCCACGCGACTGTAGCAAAATTGGATAAAATGGGATTTAAAACATGCAGAGATATCCAGGTTAATGTTTCATCTCTCGAAATGTTTACATTTAATAATGTAGCATTACACATTTTTAGAATGCCTCCTTAAGTAAGTTGCAATCCGCATTGGGGCAAAAAGTGGGCGAAATGCTATTGGAGCAATCCAAAGGATTCGATCGAAAACCCTTAAATTTCCAACACGAACGTAAATCGGTATCGGCTGACGTTAATTATGGAATTCGATTTAAGGATAAAACGGAAGCGCTGAATTTTTTGCAAAGTCTCTCGGCAGAGGTTAATGCTCGCTTACAAGAAATCAAAATGAGAGCCCGTTGTCTTACCCTTAAATTGTTAATACGAGCACCTGATGCTCCCCAGGTACCGTAACGTCCATATCTAACAGTGATTATAGTAATTTAATTATTCAATGTAGGAAACTGCCAAATTTTTGGGTTGTGGCGTTTGTAACGCAATAAATCGTAGTACAACCTCCGGCAGTTTAATAAGCGATTCGGATACGATTTATAGGGAAGCTAAAAGTTTGTTTGACCGCATAAATCTGCCTCCTGCAGAATTACGTGGTGTGGGCATTCAGTTGACAAAATTAGAGAAGGCACCACCAATGAATACGGTTCTTACTAGATTCCTACAAAAAACCGATGCCGAAACTGAAAAAGAGCTGAACATACAACGAGATTCTGTTAAACAGTATCAGATTAAATCTGATAACAGTTCGAATAATTACTCTAAACCTCCAACTGAACATGTAAGTATGTAGTTTTTCGGGAATATTTAAAATAAATCTGATTTTTAGAAACCAGCACTTGAATTACTCGACGATAATAATACAAATTTAGACACAACGAAAGAACATAAGATAGAAAAATGTTCGATCTTCAGCCAATTAAACTGGGAAGAATATCAATCTGCTATCATCAGCTGGTTAAATTACAAAGAAAAACCTGCAGATATCGATGTTAAAATGATTGCAGAGTATTTTAAACAACTCGCAACTGACAGAAAAATAGAACTACTCAAGAAAATGGTTAGCTTCCTTTACAGGCATGTGTCAAAAATAGGATTGTGCTCATGGCACGAGGCTTACTTAACAATTATCAACATCCTACAAGAAGGCATGATAGCTAGATATGGCAGTACTTTATTAGTTGAAAAACACTTCGAATGTGAAGTTCATTAAATTTTGTTTAATTTCAATAAAAGTTTTACAAATTACGGACGAACATTTTTGGAATTACTAGGTTGTTTCAGGTGGTGTTGTTGTGCATATTTCAACAAATCGTAAAAACTGTATGTCGTGTGTCTATAGTACTCTTTGTTGTTGTAACCCTTCTTAAAGTAACTATTGTAGTTTTCTTCTTCGTTTGGGCGTATTTGACGAAAAATGTGTTGCAGTTCATGGAGCAAATCGTCCTTTTCATCTACAAAAGTATATATTTCATCATTATAGTTTTACTTGAATTGGCTCAAAAACTGCACCAGTCAAAAATTGCAAACAAATGAGTTGTATAAACAGGGTTATAATCGGATAAGATAACTACATGTATCAATCTGTGCAAAAACCACCACAAGATTCATTAATGCATAATATTAAAGTATCGATAACATGATTTGAACAGCTGTTTCAAAAACAACATTATTGACTTATGTTGTTTTTGCTCAGAATTGCCAAACTCGGTGAAAATCCATGCATCGCATGGTTACTGACTGATTCGTCAAGTGCGGACAAGCGTGTGCCTATCGTAAAATTACGTTTTTGTGGCTTGTGCAGTGTTTTAAATGACCAATTCAATTGTAGGAGAATACTTACATGACGGTACAATTAGATTTTCGGGGGTGCTTGGGTTTCGATCGGCTTTTGAATTGTCACAGGGACTTTTCGGTTTTTTGCAGATACTTTTTGGCTTTTCGCAGATACTTTTTGGCTTTTCGCAGATACTTTTTGACTTTTCGCAGATACTTTTTGGCTTTTCGCAGGGTCTTTTTGGCTTTTCGCAGAGTCTTTTTGGCTTTTCGCATGGGCTTTTGGCTTTTCGCATGGACTTTTTGGCTTTTCACATGGGCTTTTGGGCTTTTCGCAGGGGCTTTTGGACTTTTCGCAGGGGCTTTTAGACTTCTCGCAGACGCTCTTTGGTTTCATACAAACGTTTTTTTGTGTTTCATGGTTATTCTTGTTCGTTTTCTGTAAATTTAAAATTCTCTTAAAAAAATAATAAAAATACCACATTGTGGATGCACAAGATTTGCAACAGAAAAAGAAAACTAGTAAAAACTTCTCATTTCTACATATATTACTCTCCCTCAGCTATTTAAAGACGATTGCTGGGGATTCGGTTTTGTAATAAGTTATAAAATAATAAAACATTATACTTAATTTCTTGAATTAAAACTTAAAATATGCAGAGTCAGAAGTGGGATATTATAATGGGTAGAAACATAAATTCAGTTAAACTTCTACATAATGAAGTCGATAAATCTTGAAAAAATATTTGCTACAGTGAAATCTCATTATATAAAAATAACACTTTTAGGCCTGGTTTTACGAACATGTTTATACTACAGAATAAGCTATTCCTGGAATAACTGCTATGGAAATGTTTGTTAAGATAATGGTTTCCATAGCAGTTATTCAGGAATAGCTTATTCTGCAGTATAAATCATGTTCGTAAAATCGAGTAGTAAATTTTATATATATAAATTTTATTTCAATAGTAATTTAGTAGTAAATATTATTTTAATGCCTTTACAAAAGTTTGTTATATGGAGAAATTCGCTATAATATGGAAGTTTGACTACTTTAAAGTAGATACATATATTGTATTTTATGTGTACCACCTAATACGATAACTATATTATAATTTGGAGAAAAGGTAGATAAAACAATTTTTGATACACTTACCATTTTGCACATATTTGTTTCTTCATTTGCTTGCTGTGTTGAGCACGTGCATTTATTTTTCAACTTCATGCATTTCGAGCATGTACAGTTGCAATTGCATTTCTGCATTACACAATCCAAACATGGGCAACTGCAAATGTCCTTCGGTATTCTACAAATTTTGCAATAATTACTGTTGCATTTGGTGGCACTGTTTTGATTTGTATGCTTCTGTTCCGGTTTGGTATTGGTGAAACGGCAGTCTGGGGCTTGTGTGCAATTACATTTGGATTTCCATTTATCGCATTGCGGGCAAGGGCATGTACAGAAATTTTTCGGTTTCTTGCAAATATTACAGCAATTGTTTGAAGTTGATTGTTTGTTACAGGTGGAGTCTTTATTTTTGCTACAAATGCGTTCGTTCTTGGGTTTGATGCATTCTGAAGAAGATGAACCTGTACTTGCAGTTTTACACATCGGACATATAAACGGCAGCGATTTGTTAAGACAATAAGGGCATTTTCCACTATCAATTTTTTCTTGCTTATAACTGCTTTTGCAGTTTTGGTTACAGGTAGACTTGGGCTTTTTGCAAGATGGAGACTGATTCGAGTCTGAACAGATACATTCGGATTTCTTGTTAGAGCATTTTGAACAAGAGTCGCACATACACTTATCTCTTGGTAATCTGCAAGATAAGCAAAAACCACCCTTCATCGAATCGGAAGAATAACAACTTCGAGTTCTTTGTTGTACAATAGATGCATGGGAATACGCCCTATTTGAACTAGCATTTCTATTGATAAGTTGCAAAATTGTTCCAATAAAGTTCATAGTCTGCGAATATAAATAATTTGATTTACATATCCCACTTATTCCTTTTTCCTTACCAGCACATTTGTGTATGGATTCCTCGTAAGCCATTTCAGTATTGTTAGAATCGATTCTAGTTTTAATCAATCTTTGTTTTAGTCTACGTAATTCAAGGTTGTGTAATATTCCTGGAAATTTACAGTACGGACACATAATGAAGCTTGGTCGATTTGTACAATAAATACATGGTTTTTTATCGATTTCTATTGCTTCATGTTTCGGACTATTTGGAATTTCAACTTTTTCTTTTACAACTAGGTTCTTTTTGTAGTAAAATGTTAAACAGAAGGGTAACCAATAAGGTTTATAGAGTTTTAATGGGTAATAGTTGTTATTTGGAAATACGGAAGTTTCTTCTAATTTTACAAAGGGCCTACAAGAATTAGGCTTACAACATAGTTGATTTGGAGAATAATTACAATCGGTCTTACTGCATTTAGGTTTTGGAGGGCTGCACGGTGTTTTCGATGGACCTGCCGGTTTTGATGGTGGGCATATTGGTTTCTTTGGTGGGCATGCTGGTTTCTTTGGTGGGCATGCTGGTTTCTTTGGTGGGCATGCTGGTTTCTTTGGTGGACATGCTGGTTTCTTTGGTGGACATGCTGGTTTCTTTGGTGAGCTAGCGGGCTTTTTACATGGATCGTGTTTAGAGGAAGGTGATTCCTTTTTGCATGGTTCGCACCTGTAACTACAAGTAGAGATGTGGGGGTTAGGAATGTGCCCGGTGGAGTTTAGTCTTATTTGTCGATAGCGACCAGACGTTTCACAGGCAGTACGGGATAATGATCGACACGCGAAACGAACAACTGTTAACAAAGAGTTACCCAATCTAAAACCGACCATTATGTATTTTTCACTTAAAATTTAAAGATTTTTAAAATTATACGAAAAAAACGAAAACTATCAATTTGCTTGTTTGTTTTTTACTTTGTTACTACGCGACTATTTTTTGTTTTTAAATCAAACGGGTAACTTGAATGCGCAATGTCGGTAGTTCGAAAGCACAAGTAGTAAACACGGTAGTAGGCCTAATATAGTTTGCTCTAGTAGTTCCAACGTATTTGATGGTGATCTGCTGTTTAGATGTTAGTATTTATTTAAAAATATGTTTAGTGATCCCGATTCTTTAATTATTAAAACTGAACCTCCAGAAGCTGATTTAAATGTATCAACCACCTATAAAGATTATCCGAATTTTAGTGGATTATGCACAAAAATTGAAGTTGAAGAGTACTCTGCTCTACCACTAGAAAATGTAAGTAAACAAAGTAACAGTCTAAATAAAAAAGTACATATTGAACATTTAAAAAAGCAATTAGTTAGTTTAGTGTTATAATAAATTATCTCACTACAATGTCTTTAAATTATAAAAATAAATGAAAGATCGTTGCTATGATGTTCTTAGTGCAATAACAGAAGCTAATCTTAATGTATGTCCCTCTTTTCGAATGTGTTCACTTCTTTATCGTATTCGGTGCCTTGTCCAAATATTGTAATTCTTAATTCAATCAGTACGGTAGATTTTAGTTATATTATAATGGTGCTATCGGTGTGAACACATGATGGATTTTCAATAAAAATTAGTGACTACCTTCAACTTATAATTAAAACTGAAATAAAATTATACAGTATGGAAAGCAAAACGAAGAAGAAATTAAAATAAAGAAATATATAAGTACATTTTCCTACAAAGTACAATACAACAAAATAAAAATAAAACTAAAATGAAGATACACAAAGTCTAAGGAGGCTGATTGCTTGTTAACGCTTTGATATGAATGTTTTTTGTACTATGCATTAGGGCATATGATACCTATGGTGCTTCTTAGCTGTAAAACTAAGTCCACACTACTCCGCAACGGATGGCTGGCATGCATCGAACGAATTATTTTTTTGTGATCGATACTGTGTCTGATATGGAACAGTCTATACAGTTCATATATGAAATAATGCTCAGAACATTTTTTTCCAATTCGTCCAATACGATTCACTGGGTGGTTCTTTATCGTTAGTTAAACATTGACTTTCCGGTATATCAACTGATTTTTATAATCAGTACATCATTATAAAGATTTTTTCGCTACAACAGTTATCAAATCGTTTTTTTTTTGAATCGTTAGAACTTAATACAAAAAATAAAAATATAAAAAGAATGCTTCGCCAAAGACTTATTTGTGTGCATGTAGCCAACTGTGCATATGGCAATAAACTAAGACGTGGTGTATTTATCAGATAAACAAATGTCAAGGATTTTTCTCTTTCTTTCAGATCGTCAATTTTAAGTATAATCCCACTCACAATCAGAAAATTTCTTTCTAGTAATATCTTAATAGCTGAAGCAGCTAATACAAATTATACGAGACAAAGAAAAGCTGTGTGATTTTCTCGGATTTCTCAGATTTTCTTACTATAAGTACATGTTGGTTTTTACTATTAGTCATCTAATAAATTTAATTTGAAATATAATTATTTGTAAATATTTCTTTATAGAGAAAACTTATTTATAAATCTGTCAGCGCGATACTCCACATAAAGAATTCAGAATCTGACTTATTATGTTGATGTGCCTAAAAACTATCATTTCAGGAAACGAACTTTAAGCAAGAAACAAATGAAGATCACTATATTTTGAAATCCAAGAAAGGCGGTTACAGAAAACATAAACTTATCGGCAAACCATCAGGACGTCCGTTTGCTTGTACAATTTGTGGCAAAACGTTCGCCTATAAAAACGTGCTTCGCATTCACATTTTAGGAATTCACACTGTGGATAAACCTCTGAAATGCCCATTATGCAAGAAAGGCTTTCCTCAACAATCATATTTGACAATCCACATGCGATCGCATACGGGAGAACGCCCATTCAAGTGTGCCCTATGCGACAAAACCTTTGCTATCAAAAACGTTCTCAAAACCCATCTTCGAACGCACACCGGAGAAAAACCGTACAACTGCCAGCTATGTTCAAAATCCTACCGCCAGAATTCTGATCTAAGCAAACACCTCCGTACTCACACAGGTTTCAAACCTTATTGTTGCCATTTATGCAAGGGCTCCTTCAACCATATATCTCATTTAAATCGCCACCTTGACGCAAAAACGTGCGTGATGCCCTTTAAATGCGAATTCTGCGAGTTTCGTTTTAAAAGTAAAATAAAGTTAGATCGTCATGTTCGGTTACATGACGGCAAACGACCATACAAGTGCAGTTTGTGCGAAAAAGACTTCAATTCGAGCGCCCATCTATCAAGGCACATGGGAATTCATTCCGGAGTAAAACCGTTCAAATGTCACATTTGTGGCAAGAGCTTCAATCAGAATCACAATTTGAAATCGCACGTTCGTACACACAGCGGGGAAAAGCCTCACGAATGTATGGAATGTCGAAAACGATTTGCCCACAAGCCCGATTTAACTGTTCACATGAGAACTCATACGGGAGAAAAACCACATAAATGTTCATCGTGTGATAAACGTTTCAACAGCAGTCATAGTTTGACTCGACACATTCGAATACATACTGGAGAAAGACCGTATCGGTGTGTGTCTTGCTTAAAAACGTTTATCGATAATGCCCATCTTAAGCGGCACATGAAAATACACCTAAACGTTAAAATTGATAAATAATTGTTATGTTGTTTTTAATTTAAAACTTTATTGTTATTTTGAGATAATTTGTTATTTAAAATAAATACCTATATTATGTTTGATTAGTTAGAATTTTGGATTAACGCATGTACACTGACCCCCAGCTGGGCAGTGGTACCACATATTTTGTCGCCAACAGTCATAGTTACACATGTCGTGGTAAAATTGATTATCGCAGTTAGTATCTATTTCGACCTCTACTTCTTCAGATGACCAGGATTTGCACTGACAAGTGCCACTAATAGGACATTCGTATCCTTTTCCTTGTCGCCAACAATCGAAACTGCATTTATCACGTACCTTTATGGTATTACAGCTCGAGACTTCTTGTGTCGGTATGGTTTGTTGCCCGATGCAGCTACACGTACCACCTCTAGGACAGCTATAATGTTGACCTTGACGCCAACAACCAAAGTTGCATTTTTCCTTATAAAAATCGTCATCACAATTTCCCTCACTTTCTGGAGCCGGAGATGGATTTGGTTCTACACATTCGCAGGCTCCGCCGGCAGGACATTTATATCCTTTGAAAGCGACCCAACAGGAATAACTGCACTTGTTCTTATAGAATGTATTGTCACAGTTACCATCTATTTCTGGCTCGATACTTTGGTTTTCGCTTATACACTCGCAAGTTCCACTACCAGGACAGCTATACGATTTTCCCTCGCTCCAACAAGCAAAGTCGCATCGGTTGTGATAAAATGAGTTCGAACAGTTGTTGCTTACTTCGGGTTCCTGGGGCTGACTGTCTCTTCCTATGCACTGACAGGTTCCATTGGCCGGGCAAATGTAGAATTGACCATTATCCCAACAACCAAAATTGCACTTATTGCGGTAAAATGCGTTATTACAGTTGTTTTTGGTCTCAACTTCGGTTTGCCAGAAGAGGGCGTCGCTCTTGATTTCTCTGTAGAAAATTGCACCCGTGCTGGCGAACAGGACGCTCACTACAAAAATAACAGCCGAATTAACTGCCATTGTTCCGTAGTAGTATCAAACTGATGGAATCTCTAAAGGTTCGGCTTTTTATAGTTGAGAAGAAACGATATTCGTTTGAGTGGCCTTTTCATTTCGAGTGTATCCATTCCTTATCTGTCGAGAGCGCTCATCGTAAACGTGTATTCAAATATGCATTTAAGTGCTATATAAAATATTAAACGCGACAAATGTATTAAAAAATGAACAAGTATTTTGTAATAAGTGAGGAAATATTTGGAAATGCACATCGATTCGGTGAGAATCAAACGGAAAAACGTGAACTAATTTACATTTGAAAGAATAACTTAAATGTATGAAATGACCTTAGTTTTACATGTACTTTGTAAAAAATTAACTTAGATGCTTTAATTGATAGGCAATACTTAAGGGGAATTGCAGAGTATACTGACAAGTTTTTTTCTTATCTCTTTGTATGAGTGTAAGTCGCCCATCTTGTTTAATAAGTTTTAGATGTGTTTAGGATTCTTCTGTTGAATTGTAAGGTCATAGTTGCTCGAGGTGTCATACAGTTTTGTTGCAAGCTTGAGTACTTGATCTTGTATAATCGATATTTCCAGATCGTCTTGGAGGTGGATGTTGTTGAGGAACCAAGTTGTGCTCATCACCATTTGCAGCACTTTGTTCTCAACAATCTAGAGTTCTATTAAGATTGATTTGATGGTGGCTTTGTAAACCCTGCATTAAGGCAGGTAGTAATCTAATAATATGTGCTTTCAAGCTGCATGTAGTGTAGGATTGCGTTTTGAAGTACAGTACGACCTCGATTATCCATCAAGTATGGGACCAGAGTGTTGATGGATAATCGAAAAGAAGATTAACAGAAGAGTAAGAAATTTTTTCATGAAAAATATTTTTGTCAGTTTTATTTTTGGAGAAATTGTATATACATTATGTATGTACACAGTCATCGGCCATTATATAACTAAGAGGCGGGAGAACAGAGAGCAATGTGTGGAAGAAAGTGGGGGTGAGAGCAGTAGATGTGGTGGGAAGAGCGCTGAACTACAAGCGATCATGGACAGCTGGTGTCCTGACGGTTAATAGAGTGACAGATAATCGAGGTTTTGTTTCATGTAGATAAAGGGAATCTGGATACTGTACACATTCGAATTTTTCCTAAACAAAAACATTAAGACTTTTAACAAACATGTTCAACGCTCTTTTTGAAAGTTCGTGACATGCTCAAAAATTATTATAATTATCTTAAAATAATTTCAATCATTCAAACTTTTGTTATAAATCGATGCTTTGAAGTGATCCCAAAAACAAAAATCGGTGAGATTACAATCTGAAGTGGGGCTGCTTCTACTAAAACTCAAAATAATTGTGTTTCAAAGACATTTCACGTCATCTGAGAAAGACATGTGGGTAGTGAAAAATGATCTCCAAGTGTAGGCAATCCCTATTATTCCCACCTCTTGTGTATTACGTGAAAATTTCTACTGCCGATTAGATTGAATAATAAAATATGGGTTTTCTCATTGCCCTTTCAGATGCGATTATTGCGTATACAAATTTATTGTAGCATTTCTGGTAATATTGCTTTTAACACACCTTATGTTAATCAAAGGACTTATCTAATTCATAATCTTACTTACAAACTCATATAGTAACTATTATGAATAATTTATATAATGCGATAATCTATTGATTACGATGATATAAAAGGACTTGCACACGCATAGATGAAATCTTTAATTATTCACATAATTCATAACATGTTGCAGATTTACTAGATAAAATTATATCAAGTACTTGATGGAATGCATACATTTTAAACAGCTTTAATTGTTTTATCAATTAAACTCTTATCAAATATAATCTTATTTCCTGAATTTCTTGAAAACTTTCCATATAAACTACGTCATTTTCAGCCCTAATTGAAAAGATGGAATATATATATATTCCATTATATCCTGAATATTTAATAAAAAATATTATATAGTGACTTTTTGTAAAGGTTTTTGTTAATTTATTATATATATGAAAAAGTAAATGCCGTTCATGTGCTTTACGATTTTAATTATTTCAAACAATATACAAATTGTTCATCAACAGTATTAATCAAAAATAGATTCAATATCACTTTTACTTATTTTAAAAATTACATAAAACTTTACAACATAATTACAATTTATTCATAATTTAACTTCCTAATAAACCTTACCTAGGATTACCATAATTAACAAGCTTAGCGAGTTCGATTGCACTATAACCAAGCAACTGTTTTAAATCACACACAAATTTATAAACAAACCGTTTTCCGTGAACCTTCGATATCATGTCCCCATCGTAATAATACCTTAATGCACGCGACAACTTCTCATAATTCATTGTCGGCTTATTTTTTCGTTCGCCCCAAAGCTGGGCCACAATTTCTGGATTATTTAACTTAAATTCGCCATCATTTCCTACAAGAAATACTTTTTGTAAAACCCTAATTTATTGAAAAATCTACTTTACCTATCCAATGAATAACACTTCGATATTCACGACTTGTCAACAATTCTAACAGAAACTGCCACAATTGAATTTGTCCGTTATTTCCTGTCCGATTCCCTATATTAATATTTGACTCTATATAAGTTGGTGACGGTTCTATTTTTGGCACGATGCGATTCAACTTTGTATGTTTCATTAATCGCGGCATCCGTTTTATATTGGATTCTACAGATACATCGTCGAATTTTATTGTTGCTAGAATATACTTACGATAACATAAAAGTCAAAATTTTTAGGGAGACTAACCGATTACTTTCATTTTTCTCAATAACTCCAGATGTGTCCAAAAAACGTCGCCTGGATCGTTAGGAACCATTCTTTGAAAATCTGATAGTGTTAGTTCCATCAGATCTTTACCTGTCATTGCCCAATCTGACAGCCTCAAATTAGGTAAATTGAAGTGTCGTACAGCCCATTGCACCCAATGTTTAACATGTACGGCATCCCTAATATGTTAAAAAAAAGCGAGATAAATTATATTTGTATCTTATCATAGTTTCTTAGTTCAAGCATTTCCTTAGATTACAATTTTTCTTAAGTACCTATGTTGTCTTAACCTTCGTATGCCCGCAGCATTTTTCTAAACACCTATACCCTATATATTTCTTATGAAACCTTATTAGAAGTTGAAAGTTATTTATTAGTTATTTATAATAAGGTACCTATATGTTTGAATAAATGAGAACAAAACTGTTATAAAAAGTGCACATTCATTAACAGTAATAACCATTTATTACCGTCTCTTGAGAAAATTAACCTATTGATATAATTATATTCTTCAGAGTCTTCAATACATATTAGGAAGCTAGCAAAAGACGTAAAGCGCTAGTGTGATTAACGTTTGAGAAAAGATTATTTTTGTTGGTACATCTTAGTGTTAGTCTAATTTTTTTTTGCAAATATGTATTATACTATGATTTTAAAAAACGTTTGCCATTTCTAGCTTTGTTCATTTACTAATTACAACAAATATAAATTAGCTATGTTATAATATGTACTTTTTTCCACTACGTTTATCGTTCAAATACCTCCGTGAAAAATCTTGTCTGACTTTAAATACGATCACTGCTACTATAGAAATGTTGAAGATGAGGAATAATATAAAAAAATTATGGCTATTAACTATTAACCTACCATTCCTCAGGATCAGTAGGAATTTTTAATCGTTCCTGTTCTTGTTTAAAATTTTGATCAACTTGCCAATGCACGACGTTTTTACGTTTTGATTCTGTAGGCACGACCTCATCTAATTTATCAGGATTGTCTGTCTCTATAGCTACAAATCTAATCATCAAAAAAATTTTAATATACCAGTGAACTTACCAAAATCGATATAATCTTCTGCCGGTTTTAATACGTCAATTATGTTGATGCGTTTCAAACTTGTCTGAATTTCAACGTTAATTTGTACAAGTCCTTCACCTTGAACGCACTGATCAACTAAATTTTTGTGACCTTCCAACTAAACAAAATATAAACAAATGGCTCATATTTAAAAAATATATATACACACCATCTGAGTCCCTTGTAAACAATACATGTAACCAGGAAGTTCAACTCCTAGTCGACTTTCAAGTAATTTTTTGAGTTTCGTTAAGGGCTCTCGTATATCCATGTGTTGCATTATTATTCCTGATTCTGGATCAGTATCCATGTTCATAAGGTCAGAATCAAATTCAGGGATTAATTGTCCATCAAAATCTATAATGTTTGTGATTGAATTTGATTTTTGACTGTTTTATAACACTAACCTAGTTGCGTCGGTACTTCTAATTGTCCTATGATGTTTGTATCGTCGTTTACATCACTGCCGTTCCCGCATTCACCATTTTCCATTTTTACCTTTATTTTTAATAAATATTGGCCAAGAACAAACTAAAATCTTAGGTTAGGAATCTCATCATTTGCATATACTCATCTTAATTCTTTTATTAACCATCTATAAATTAATTATTCATTTAAACAGTTGACTTAAACTTTCTGTAGTGTGTTTAGTTGTAAATATAATTAATTATTGTTAATAATTCACTGTATAAAAACAATTTACCTTTGGTTAAAACCAATATTGGGTAAACCACTTATATTTTCAAAAATTGCAAATCTCAAACCCTTAAATTTTTAGAATAGAAATACTTATTTTCTATTTAAATATCTTATAAATTAAGATAATTTTTGGAATTAAAAAAAAATTACAAAATACAAAATACTTATGCCACTGCCACCTTTCGAGTAAATCGAGAAATGTGCAACAAAAATGGCCAGCGCAATCATCAATTTAACGGTTAAAAATCCGTTTATCCTGTCCCAAATTAAATCGAGCGTTAAAAATGTAACTGCTCTCGTTCATACTAGGTATATGTATTAATATTAATTTTTCGAAAATCGTTATCGATGTTTTTTTTTAAAATTATGTAACAAAAGTAAGGTTACGTGTTATACTCATTTTATTTATTGTAGTCAAACGTTGAACGCACATAGGTGGCACCCAGACACAGAATGGTTACAACAATTCGAGGGGCCCGTCATGTATCCCGACGAGATAACAAGCAAATGGATGTTGCCACCTTGGAACCCACAGTTGGCACCGGTAGAGAAGTCTGTAAAAAACATTACATTGAACTTCGGCCCGCAACATCCAGCCGCGCACGGCGTGCTTAGATTGGTGTTGGAACTTGACGGAGAGGTGTTTTTAAGAATCACATTAAAAACTTGCTATAGTTAATTAATTTATAGGTGGTTAAACGTGCAGATCCACATATCGGTTTATTGCATCGTGGCACAGAGAAGCTAATCGAATACAAAACCTATACGCAAGCGTTACCATATTTCGATCGGTTAGATTATGTGTCGATGATGTGCAATGAACAATGCTATAGTTTAGCTATAGAAAAATTGCTGAACATCGACGTTCCATTAAGAGCAAAATATATTAGAAGTAGGTATTTAAATTTTATGCGAATATTCAATAACTTGTTGATTTTTAGCACTGTTTGCTGAAATAACTAGATTACTTAATCATATAATGGCAATTGGTACTCACGCTTTGGATATTGGTGCTTTGACACCGTTCTTCTGGCTATTCGAAGAACGAGAGAAAATGATGGAATTCTACGAACGTGTATCGGGTGCACGTATGCATGCTGCTTATATTAGACCAGGAGGTGTAGCTTTGGTAATTACGATTTAGATACTAATAGGTCGAGTGTTTATACATATTTTTATTTTTAGGATTTACCGTTAGGTTTATTAGATGATATTTATGAGTTCGCAGCGAGTTTTAGCGAACGTTTAGATGAAGTGGAAGATGTTTTAACTACAAATAGGATTTGGGTGCAAAGAACTGTGGGTATAGGTTTGGTGACGGCAGAAGATGCCTTGAACTGTGGATTTAGCGGTGTTATGTTGAGAGGATCGGGAATTAAATGGGATTTACGTAAAACTCAACCTTATGACGCATACAATCTGGTAGAATTTGATGTCCCTATTGGAGTTAAAGGTGACACTTATGATAGATATTTGTGCCGGATGCAGGAAATGAGACAGTCTCTGAGAATTATAGACCAGTGCATTAATCAAATGCCTAAAGGGGAAATAAAAACCGACGATGCTAAATTATCAACCCCTAGCAGGGCTGAAATGAAGGTAGGGTTTTGTTTGTGTTTATAACGTGTCAAGAACTGACTTTTTTTGTAGACTTCCATGGAAGCTTTAATTCATCATTTTAAATTGTTCACACAAGGGTATCAGGTACCTCCCGGGTGCACTTATACTGCAATTGAAGCACCTAAAGGGGAGTTTGGGGTGTATTTGGTTTCTGACGGAACTTCTAAACCTTATAGGTGTAAAATTAAAGCTCCAGGATTTGCACATCTTGCTGCACTCGAAAAAATTGGAAAGAATCATATGTTAGCTGATATTGTTGCTATTATTGGTACACTTGATGTTGTATTTGGTGAGATTGATCGTTAATAGTTTTAATTTAGACTTGTAAGGCAGTGATGTACATTTTAAACAATTATAATTATATAAAGTCTTACGAGAGGTTTTTCATGTTAGCATATTTCGTACGAATAATTATTAATATGACGTTAAATTGAAAATTGACTTAAAAACACACAACAAAGACGGGATAATTTAAGCCTTTATGGTAAAATAGATTGCTTGTTTAAAGCATTTAAACAAATACAAGATTGACATATTTACTTTTAATAAGACTAAAAATATTTACGATAATTTGATTTATGTCCATAGGTTTGATTGTCCTTTTGATGGGGCGGATCAGGTTCCGATATTGGTGTTAGTAATTTTGTTTATGAACTTAATTATAAATGGTTAAAATTAATTATAATATGCCGTCCACTAACAGAACAATATTTTTTGTTTAAAAAAATTACATTAAGGGAAGAAAATATGTGTGTTTTGTTTCATATATTATAGTCAACTAATGAATTCAGTCATGATTTTTTTTAATTTAAAGCTAACTGGTCTAGTAAAGACTTTCACTTTTACTGTCTGATTTGATCCGGCAACATGTACTGCATTCCTAAAGCTACCAATTTCCATAAATCGAAGATTCTTACTGTTGGTTCAAATAATAACAATAAACACTACACAATGTATCAAATCACGCCAGTACTTGGACTTATTTTTCATTTAATATGCAGTCCATATTTTGTATATATGCTAAATTATCCAAATCATAACACTTCAGCAACTTTAATAATCAATTTATACTAATTGTAAGAGCTTTAACCTGATGAGTTAATAATCTTCTATGATGTGTTAATGTCGAGTATCATCTCTAACAATGTAATACATATTTCTTAGAAGTCTTGTATAATAACCATAAAACATCTTAAAAAAGAATCCAAGAATAACCAAGATTTTATGTTTAAATTCTCCACACTAACGATGGTATACCACACAGCTGTAGTTAATAAAATATAAGTGATATCCAATTTTTTTTATATTGGTATAATAAAACATGAGAATTGATTGCATTGAATGCAAAAACAAAAACGTCCTATTTCGAATACACAATAGTAAACTAAATGTAAATCAAAATAACCATTTTCAGTCAAAAATGTGTAAAGCAGATTTTTTCTATTTGGCATAAATCAACTCTATCCTCCCTGAATTATAGCTCCTTGCCATTAATTCATTAAAAATAATTTTTTCCTTTCAAGCGGACGACAACTTAATTAGCTAGTTTTTCTTTAAAAAGGAAATCTAACGTCAAACGCAATTCGTTCGCCAAAAACTTAATTGACCGCCCCTGTATAAATAGGTCAATAGAGTTCAGTAACCCCGACGATTGTCTAACATTCACCTAATACAAAACAACTAATGATACTATAAAAAAATTCCACAACCAACAATTTCGGGTCCATTTAAACAAAAGTTATAAAATAAGTTTTTAGAACTGCATTAAAAACGACTTAAAAAGCCAGTTGATTCATCTAATACTAGATAAATCGTTTAAAAAAATCAGAATAGTAGTTCAAACGTACAGAGTAGTTTAATTTAAACTGTTCCATTTATCTGTTGCACTCTGCACTTGCAATTGACTGATTTTTCTATAAATTTGAATAATCTTTTGCCTATTTACTATTTACTAGAAAAGACTGTTTTGGTGAATACATAAATATGACTGTAATATGTAGAACTTGTCTACAAGAAATTGACGAAAACTCAGTTACATTTTGCTTGAATTCCACCGATTCCAAATCTACGACAATAACAGTAGGACGTGAACTGGCGTATTGTGTTCCAGAAATGGTAAGTGGTTGATAAATATGTAAGGCATATTAAATTATTGTCACTTTTATTCAGGATTTGGATGTTGTGCCTAATGCAGTGATATGTAATAGATGTTTCGAGTCGCTCTCTGTGGCCCACGAATTCAAAACAAAGTGCCTAGAAACGGAAGGGAGAATCCAAAGTTACATAGAACAAATGGGATACATTTTAACCTGCATTAACTTAAAAGATATCGCTTGTCAAATCCCTAAAAATCAAATGGCTACATACACTTCTAATCAGGACATAACATCAACAGTTTATGATACCAACAGAAATCCCATTGCAACACCTTTAATCGCCGAGCCAAAAGAAATAAGTCTTGACATGAAAAACTTACAATGTGATACTAAAGACTTTTTTGCCGTACCGAAAATAGCTCAACTGCTTGCAAGCACTGAAAAATCATACAAGTGCCCTAGATGCAATTACACAGCGTCTAACAATCTCGAATTGAAAAATCACGAAAAAAAGCATTTCGATCAAGAACTTCATAAATGCAGCGAATGCGAATACAGCGCTCCGAAACGGCAAACCTTAATAGTTCACATGCGGAAACATGCTGGAAATAAACTATACAACTGTATCGATTGTGGATTTGACGATAAGTGCATTTTAAATCGACCGTCTGATTATAATCATTTCAAGTATGATCAGGGAAGACTGAAATTTAACTTCAAAACACACATGGGACTGGATACACGAGATAAGCCTTACAAATGCCTATTGTGTGACTATTCGTCCTCTCATAAAACAAACTTAAATCACCACATGCGAATACATACAGGAGAAAAAACCTACAAGTGCAAAATATGTAATTATAGAGCGATGCAAAAGTCTAATTTCCAAAACCACATAAAGACCCATAAACCATTCAAATGTAATCAGTGTGACTACGCTACGAATCACAATAAATCCTTGATAATGCACCAAAAAAATCATACCCACGAAAAATTGTACACGTGCACCTTTTGTACCTACAGTTCATCGAGTAAAATAAACTTAGTAAAACATATTATGGTGCATACAACACAAAAGTCTTTTCAATGCTTTGACTGTGGCTATAAAAGCAAAACCAAATCTAATTTGGAGGAGCATGTCGGTTTGCATTCCACCGAAAAATGTCAAAAAATAGAAGAATGTTCAGGAGACCCCAGTACTTACGAAACGACTGTAAAAAACGAAATGATAACTTAACGCACACAAAATCATATGTCTGAATTTCTATAGTAGGACGTTTATCTCACAGTTACATTCATTTTTGAAATTCATTTACTGTTATCGGTCTGCCATTTTATAATAATGGGAAGGTTGCATATGTATCTGTAAACAGCTAGTTTAAGAGTATTTATATTGCCAGTAATTCGTTTGCATATATACATTATATATCTTTTTAGAAATATATACATCGTATTAATTTAATGTAGCCAAAGTTTAATAAACATGTTACAGCTTGTGCAATTGTTATTTTGCGATAAACAAATTTACAAAATTACTGAAAAACGAATAATATAGATCTGATAAAAACTTATTACTAATGAATACTAGATGAATAACATTAAAAAATTTTCAATCGACAATTAATATTCTAAAATATTATATTTATATTGTACAGTGTCCAGCTGGAAAAACGTTTTATAGTACATTTCTCCGAAAATTTTATCCTTGATAAAAATAACTTAAGAATACGTCCATTTCAAAGGTTAAATGCGATTTCCCTCCACGTCTAAACATTACGATCCCAACTAACTAACTATTACAGAAATTTCATGTTTTTCTCGTGAAGTGCACAATTGATCTGTTTAACCACTCTATTATTTTAGGTATTACTCTATTATTTTTTGTACTGTATACTGTAAAAACAACAAAAAACAACAATAATAAAAAATAATTTTAATTTGCTTGCTCATAAATCCTATGAATATAAAAGGTGAGTCACACATTTGTATTGTACGTAGCGCCATCGGTGGCATTTGTTTATAGCTAGGTATTAATGTTTATGTGAAAGTAAGACAAATTATCCAGTTTCTACAGTGTATTACTTTATTCAATTAAGCAAAGTCTAAAGGTGCATCACTTGATGGTGAAATCAAAAACTAAACTAAGGTATGGATTAATAAAGCTACCTATCACACACACTCAATAGATGCGTTTATGTGCTCAAACCAGACAATTTTAAAATAGTTTGAAGTAATATATTTACGGCACATAAAATACAAAATTATCAATATAATTCTTACTCCCAAACTAAAGCTAATACTAATACACTGTTTTCTATTGCAGTGGCAATCAACTACAAGTAAAGATGTCGACAGGTATAATGTTAGACGAAAATCGCTCACCTACAGGTTAGTTCACTAAAATTCAATTTACTACAAGTACATAATACTAACAGCAGAAGCAAAATATAAAATAAAAATGCTGCATGTACAATAAGATACCTAGGTACATTATAATATAATCAGATAAAATGTTTCGACGAAATACGAGTTTATTCAACAGCGACAAATGCTATAATTAGATTATTCATTTTCGATATATCATAATCTAAGATTCTATAGAAAGATTCTAAATACACCGATATATTTTTTTATAAAACATACAAAAAGATCTATAAAACCAGATGCAATTGTAAAAACAAACAAAAAAATGAAGTTTGATCGTCTGTTAATTTAAATGTAATTTAGCACCTACTTTTGTTAAATACTGTTAAAGATGGATAATGGCAACATTCCAATATTAAAAGCTTAATTTCGAGACGGTTATATAAGATAGCCAAAATAAATAATAACAATATTCTTTTGATAAAATTACCCCCTTACAATATATGATACTTACATGATTACTCGATAGTTATAACTTCATCTACAGTTTCTATAATCGGCTCGTCGCCTAGGTCATCTCTGATTTCCACGATAGGTTCTTCTACGCCTTCTAAGATTTCTTCAATTTCTTCTGTTGCCTCCTCTTCGACGTGAACCCTCATGTGTCTTTTTAAAACAAAACCTTTTTTGCAAGTGTAGGAACAAATTTCGCACTTATACGGTGTTCGACCACTATGCACTTTCATATGAACTTTTAAACTACTCTTATTATTGCATCTGTATGAACAATCGGCACATTGGAATGGTTTGTCGCCAGTATGGATCCTCATATGAACCACTAGCGCAGAATTGGCCGTGGTACTGTAACCGCACACTCCACATTTGAATGGAGTCTCTCCTGTGTATTCTCGTGTGAACTTTCAAACTGCTTTTATTGCTACATTTATATGGACACTCTGTACATTTGTACGGCTTCTCCCCTGTATGTATTCTCATATGAACAACAAGAGCAGAATTTGCGGTTGTCCTATAATCGCAGACACTGCACTCGTACGGTGTTTCGCCTGTATGAACGCGCGTGTGAACTTTCAAACTACTTTTTGTGCTGCACTTATACGTACACTCTGTACATTTGTATGGTTTCTCTCCTGTGTGTATCCGCATGTGAACGACCAAGGCAGACTTGGCCGTAGTACTATATCCGCAAACGAAACATTTGAACGGCGTCTCTCCCGTATGCACTCTCCTGTGCACTTTTAAGTTGCCCTGATAACTGCATCGGTAGTCGCATTCGTTGCACTTGTAAGGCTTATCTCCCGTATGAATTCTCATATGAACATTTAAGCCACTTCTCTGTGCACATTTATATCCGCATTCCACGCAAATATACGGCTTATTATCTCCATGAATTCGCATATGTACATTTAAGGCAGATTTTGAGGCCGTGCTATAATCACACTCTCCACACTTGTATGGAGTTTCGCCAGTATGAGTCCTCATATGCACGACCAAACTACTCCTGTTACTACTTTTGTATTCGCACTCCTCGCAATGATACGGCTTATCGCCAGAGTGAACACGCATGTGTACGTTCAAGCCGCTTCTCTGGGTACAACGGTAATTGCATTCTGGGCACTGAAATGGTTTATATCCTTCGTGGATTCTTATATGTACATTTAGAGCAGATTTCGCTGTTGTGCTGTAAGCACAGAGATTGCATTTATAAGGCCTATCACCTGTATGTGTTCTCATATGTACCGTTAGCGAGGATTTAGTAACGGTACGATAAGCACATACGGTGCATCTGTAAGGCTTGCTACCAGTATGAATTCTGGTATGAACGGTTAAAGCAGATTTCGATATAGTGTTATAGCCACAAACGTTACATGTATATGGTTTTTCTCCTGTATGTATTCTTGTGTGTACAATTAAAGCAGAATTTGATACCGTGCTGTAATCACATTGATTACATTTGTAGGGTTTGTCGCCTGTGTGGATCCTCATGTGTACGTTTAAGTTGCTTCGTTGTGCACACACGTACTCGCATTCCGTGCACTTATACAGCCGATTTTCTTCGTGCAGTTTTGTATGAAGTACCAGTCTGCGTTTTAAGGCCGTTTTGTAGCCGCACACCTTGCATTCGTACGTGTGCTTTCCAAATAAGGTTCGCATATATTTCTGTGGATTGAAAATGTCATCGGTTTTGTAATCCGTAGTTATTTTCTTTTTGTCAACTTCTGTTTGTTGTGTGTCTATTACTGTGGTGACGTGCGTTTTCAAATGGAGCATTAAATCGGATTCGCTGCTAGCATTGTAGCTACAATTATTACATATCCATGGAAAATCGTTTTCTTTGTCGGAGTTGCCAAGAATCGTTTCTACTTTTGAAATTTTGATATCCTTATGTTCCATTTCTTGTGGAGGTGGTTGTTCAAGATCTATATAAGAAGAATCAAATTGAACTTCGGGTTCGTAATTGGGATAGATACATTCTTCTTTAATAGAATTTACATCAGGGTAGGATGGAGTTGTCGGAAATTCCTCGTAATTGGGAGCTTCTTGTTTTATATGTACGATGGGCTTAATGTCGACGTGTTCGTTATCGGCTTGCTGTTTATTTTGTTGCACAAGATGCATTAAGTCTACGTACATAGATACGTAACCCATATTCTGGACGTAATTGTGTATATTTTCTTCAGTTTGAAGGCATTTCTTTTTAAATTTGTGAGCAAGATTAACTGCATCCGTACATTCGCTACAGATTGCCGCGTTTGGTGTTATATTTAAATCCTAAAAGTAACCCGGTTTTAATTAAATTAGTCGAAAAAAGAGAATTACGTTACCAGTTCGGGTATGCAATCTCTCAATTTATTTTTAATTGTTGTTTGTTCAATGTTAGATTCAATCGAATCTAAATAAAAAACCTTAGAGCCGTGCATGATCTGCTGTAGACAGGTTCTGCATACTTCCGATATGTTTTCGTACGAATTTATTTCCATTTCGGGTTAAATATTAATATCCATAGAGAAAAATTAATTTGAAGTAGGTTAGTTTGACAAGTTACCGATGTTTATTAACATGTATACAAATAAAAATAGTATGTTCGTCGCATATGGCCTACTATCGTCAAGATGAACCTACCATCAATACAATTGAACTACTATTGTTTATTATTATTTTGTTTTAAACTATTTCAAGTTTGAAATTTAATTACATTTAGGCGAAACGCGCGCAAGAAAGTTTATAAAAGATAATAATTTCGCAAACGGACGAATAAATTCATGATCAGCGATATTCAATTTACGAGAAGTGCGTAGAATTGCTAGCGATTTAAAATGATTTTGCCGCGCATTTTATCTCAAAACGGGAATATAAAAAAAAATATATATATATATATATATAGGGTGTTCATAAATTTTGGCCACCGTGTGAAAAGTATACCTACTGAGTTGCCTATTTAAAATCTAAACTGTTATTTGTAACATCAGTTAATATGGCGCTATCTATATTGACCAAAGTTTATGGCAATATGTTTAGAAATGGATAATATTTTTGTTATCAAGCATTAGTTAAATTTTAAATCTGAATATTTTAATATCCTTATTAATTTTTATCACAGTAGACAACTCATAGGTAGGTACTGAATAATAATATACAATACGTTATAAATGTTCATAAAGAACATATTAAAAAAAAGCAAATAAGAAATCATAAATAGGCAACACATTATACACTTTTAACGCAATTAATTTATCAAAATTTCTTATGTTAGTGTATACGTTCAGATTGTGAAATAGATAATGAAAATTTAAAATAATTTAAAGAAACTACTTGAATATAACATTTGCAATAAACTTTATTTTAGTCGAATAAAAATATAAATACTCTTACAATGTACAGACGATACAAATATAGTTTAATTTATTCTTTTTACAATTTTGTTTTAAATTATTATCATCTATTATCACACGAACACTCTAAAAAGTCAGAATAAAAAATATTCGAACAATTAAGTCCAAGGCAAAACCAAATTCGAGTTTTTCCGTCGATTTTCGATTGTAGGTAAAGCTTCTAACCGCAAGGGCCGGCGACTGTTTCCATCGACGACCAAAGAGCTCCCTGTAACAAATCCAAAAATCTCGTCATCCCCTGTTAATGTTTTGAACTACATACTTCAAGCATACCATTGAACCAATTACTTTGTGAACCTCCAAATGTGTTGCTCAACATATTAGGCGATCGTTGCTGATTCATCGCTAAACTTTCTGTCGATTTCGGTTTATTTTTCTTGGCGAAATCTGGAACAGACATGGTACCTTCGAAAAAACGCCACGCGTTAAAATTCTGCTCATTAACCGAACCGATTATTACCTTTCCATGTATTAAATGCGGAAACTTCTAGCTTCGATGATTGATTCAACAACTCCGTCGCCCTTTTGGGCTTGAAATAGCTTCCGATTATATCCTCCTTCTCCATATTTTCTAGTTTCTGCAACAAAACCGACGTTATCGATCGTTTTTTTTTTAGTTATTTATTTTTAATAAGACGACACAAACTAATAAAAGCCGATACCTGATCATCTTCCTTAAGTGGAGTTGATGGATTACTGCTGCAGCAGCTGTTCTCTGAACTACTACTGGAAGACGTTCTATTTTGATTCTGGCCTTTTGCGTGCAGCATGCAACAAACACACGTGCATCAAATCTTTTAGGAATTTCTATTACTTATTAAAGAATTTTTCTCGATGGGCCGACGATTTGTTAAAGCCATGCAGATGTCCGACAACCTCACGACAAATGTTTTAAAAAATTGTTCACCTTCATTAGGAAATTTTGTTTCGAGTCGTCGCTTAACGAATCTGAGTCGCTTTCTAGACGTCCCGGTGCCGTTTGGCTATCGTATAAACGACCTATAAACCATATTATTAGTTGTTGCTGCTTTTGATTAACACGTTGTTTGGTGTAGAGGTAACGTCCAATTCATGTCATGATAATTGAGATTTTTTGATCGACGTGATTAGGCATTTCTGTTATTTTTAACTTTACAACCAATCACAGTCAAGAGTTTCATGCGTTTCCATGATAATAACATGTTAACGGGACCGTTAAAAATAACAGAAACGATACAGCATAGGGCCTAATGGCAGTTCGACAATGAACCGTTATGATTAACGACTATCGTTAACACCATCGCATCTACCATCGCTTAAAAGTTATTAGTGTCGATTAAATAACTACCTGGTGGGGGTAATTTGGTCCTATGGACTACTAGACTGGGAAGTTTGTACTTTTGGGAATCTTCGATCCACACGGCCTGTTCTTTAATTACGTCCAGGTCCCTAGAAAAGCAAATCAGAACAGTGCGCCCAATTTGAAATAACGAACTCACTTGTAATTGCACTCGTTTTTTAGCGTGCCTGCGATATTTTCCGAAATCTGGGATAATAACTTTATGTTTCGGTTCTGTTTACGTATGGTCTCCAAATAGTCGTCTCTTTCGGCTTGAAATTCGCTTTGTATGTCCGCTATTTCTTTCTCGAGCGACTTCACCTTGTGGCGGTACCTTCGCAACGCGTCCGTTTTAATGTTCAGTTCTTGGCTGATGTCCTTATACTGATTCTGCAGAAGTTCTCGATCCTCGTTCATGTCGATTTTGGCCAAAACGTGCGCGATCGCGCTGTAAAATAAAACGAAACAATAATTGATCGATACCGATCGATTTTTCTAAACTATAACCTCAATCGTTTTTCTGAAGCCAGTTTTTTCTTTTTCCTCCTATCGGATAGCTCCTTATCGTCGGCCTTTTCGCCTCCGATCATGGTGGCCTTCAGCGCGTGGATTCTCCTCAAGATCTCTTCCTTCGACGTAATTTTCGGCTTGCGTTCCTCCATTTCTTGATTGAGTTTTTCGATGTAGTTTTGATACTCCTTTTTTATCGATTCTATTTGTTTCACGATGCTTTCCTTTTCGCTCTTTTCGTTTTCGTGCAGGTTTTTCAACTTGATCATCTCGTCTTGGTATTCTTGAATTAATAAATCGCGCTTTGGATCTGCGTTGCTTAGGCCGTTCTTGTTTATTTCGAAGCCAGCTTCTTCGGAGATATCTTCGATTTTCAATGGGGTACTTTGGCGATTGTCGAGAAGGCTTCGTAATCTATCGATTTCTTCTTGATATTGTCGTAACATCGCGTCTTTTGGATCCTAGTACGTGCAGATTATGTATTAATTGATTGTTAATTTAATTGCCCGTAATCGTACCTCGTTAATTCGCGGTTTATTGTGAATATTTTTGGCTCGATTTGCGTATCTAAGTGTCGATAGTGTTTCGTCGTAGTCTCTACTAGCGGGGCTGATACAAGCAATCATCAACGTTCGCGTGTTGCCTCCTAAAGAATCCTAAATTTTACCAGTTAGTATACCGAGTCACAAAATACATAGGTATGGTCGCCGCTTACTTGTAAAAGTCTCGTAAGTTTGGAATCGCGGTACGGTATATGTTTGGCCTTTCCGTCGACAAGTGCCGAAATTACGTTCCCTAGGGCACTCAGTGACAAATTGATTTTGGTCGCTTCTTTCAGTCGGTCACCCGTTGCTCCCGTTTTGGCTTGTCGTTCCGAGCCTGCCAGATCGACAAGGTTTAGTTTACCTTTACGAATGGTCTCGTTGTCGCTGGAGATTTGCTCGATACTTATTGTGAATATGCTATGAGACCTGGAGCTAACTTGGTTCATTAACGTGGCCCCTATGATTCGGTTTTTTGATCCGATGTTTAGCAATTCTTCGCATTGCGCCACGTTGTGCACCGGATGGATCGTGAGTCCTACAAAAGTTATTTTGTTTCGATGTTTTCGGAGAGTATTTTGTATATCAAACCTGGTACCGCGACGCCCTCGTTTGGTACTTCTTTTAAATTTAACGCATTCTCGCTCGGGAGCAGTAAATCCCTGAAAGGCAGTTTCAATTTGCGTTGCGAACGACTATTTATACTCACCTAATATGCTCGTTATAAATTTCCAGGTAACTAACTAAGGCTAAATATTTGACGCCGGACGTGACGGAGATTGCTTCGAAGACGTGTTCAAAGGCACGCGATATGATTCCCTTTTCTGGAGGATTCGTCGTTTTCGATCCCTCCATACTAAAAGATTTGCCGCATCCTGTTTGACCATAGACGAAAATTGTACTATTATAGCCTTCCAAGACGCTCTAGTATAGTTAACGATATTAATTAAAAATAATAGGAACACGATGATGCCGACGAACCTCTATTAACGGATAGCAAATGTCGTTGTATATATTTTCGGTGATGGAGTCCTGATCGTAAACCGAATCGAAAGTGAATTGCTTCGGAAATGATGGTCCTTCGTGCGGGTCCCATATGTCCACCATGCAATTTTTCATTTGGATTATGCACTGAAAATAGATTGTGCTTAAGAATTTAAAAATTTTTAAATGGAAAACGTACCTTGCATTTTAATTCGATTTCCCTTTTGTTCGTCGGCCTACATCTTACTATTACTTTTACGTTTTCGGCCATTTTTAAATATTGCGATCAAGTCATTTCTGCAAACATGTTTAATTAGAAGGGCGATTTTACCTCTGAAAACAATGCATTAATGCATTTTGCCTTAATTTTTATCTGACAATATGATTTGTATTTGGTACCTCAATAATTGAGTTAAATTGATATCGATTGTGGTGGATATGCGTAGTTTTATGAGAGGCAGGTGAAAGTATAATGCTTTTTGTTTTTATTTTAATAAATATAATCATCGTTAACAAGGTGAAGGTTACTAATGTATTTACTCAATCTAACGTAATAACTGAAGATGCACGTAACCACGTCGTAAAGTTAGAAAAACGGAGGTTTCGAAAAGTATAAAAATTAGAAAATGTTAATCAATACTAGGATATTTTAATTAGGTAATTAGGTATTTTAATTTGGTGGTTACGTGATTATTAAGTTTAACATTTAACCAAATAATATGGGGACAATTCCATCTCTATATCGATAAAATAATCGCAATTTATAATATTTTTTTATTATAATAGCCTTCTTAGAGTTTAATGAAATTTGTCGTCCTTTATGGTTATTACAAATACAGTTTATTACAAAAATGCCAATTTGTAGGGTCTACGTCGGGGTATCAGGGATGGTATCATTTTAAAGGTCTTTTAATGGGTCTTAATATGGCGTATAACACAATAGGAGTAATATAAAAATTATAATGCGAAAAACTGCTCGCAGTTTCAAAATTGATTTTCTCAAAATCTAACATTTCTATTTCGCAGAAATTTTCAAAATTAGTTCATACAGGTATAGGTACTTAAATGCAACTATCGCCAAAATTCTATTTTGGGATCATAATGAGAGCTCATATTTTTTAATCCTCTATAACATATCAAAATCGGCGGACAACACCTCGGACGTTTTCCTTATAAATCTCATTTGGTCGCTTCAGACTAGCCTGACGTCTTCAAAAAGTATCGTTTATAAAAGAGGTCTGCACTAGATATCCGTGATGGCCCGAACTATCTAAAAAGTGATCAAACACGAAAAATTTGACATTTTGCCGATAGTCAAAAACATTCGCCGTCCCGCTCTTCCAGAGAATTTCATTTTTCAAACGGTTTTAGTCAAAAATGCAAGGTAACGGTTTCAACAATATTTCCGATAAAAGGAATTATCAGAATTTATTTTTGGTAGCCCAATGAGTCAGACGAACTGACGCCTATATTTAGCCGCTTAGAAGAAATTCGGAAATTTAAATTCGCGTGCAGGTGATGTGATAAAATTTAACTGGCCATTTTAACAACGGGGGCAAGGTTATGGGGTCATTTCGATACGTAGGTATAGTGGCTATAAAGTAAGAACATATTGATTAAAATTTATTATTACTTCCATGAACTTGAATTTTTCTACAGCTATGGCAACCGACATTACAAGCACTCATTACATTTGCATAAAGACATATTATCGTTCGTGTAATATTATATAAATATTGGATATCTATTTTGATTTGCTTTAGTTTCCTTATAAACGAGATTTCTTTCACGAACTACCTTAACGACGCGAGGAGGGCGTTTAATAGCTGGGATATTGTTTATAAATAACTTAGAAGTTTCTGCACGGAAGGGCAAAACGATTCAAGGTTAAACAACCTTAAATGAACTTTTAAAGGACAACGTTCTGTAGGCACGTACGATGAAATTCGATTAATCGGCTTCAATTTCCGCGTTTAAAGGCATCTAAAATTTATGGGCTCTTCCCCATTTTCTTCTACGTTGATAACGTTGTTCTATGCTGATCAACATGGAGGAGACTTTCAGTTCTTAATTTTATTAATGTTTTTCTTCCATTTTATAATGTATTTAAGTAGACTGGCACCTATTATACGAGAGAACGAAAACATCTATCGAAATAAAACAAAAGAAAAAGAAAGGACAATTTTTTGGCTATAAACTGACCGCACCAACGTGTGACGAGTGTTATCATTCCGTCGACGAAGACGTCTGCCGGCCTATTTTTGCTACAGTTTTACATTGGCTGCCTTGATTTCATCGTTTAACTTGAAATGGGCACTCTGCAAAATCCAAAGGGATCAAATTTGGCCTATGAAGCGGACGTGAAACAGCTTCAAATTTGAAACTCACAAAAGCATTAAATATACATATGTTTCTTCCTGGAATTGAAGTGGGCTTTAAAGGCTTGATTGCAAGTCATTTGATACAATCAAATATAGGTTGATAGGCATCTTCCTTGACGGAATGAAAATACTTGTCACACGTTGTCGCAAATATATCGATGCTGATTGTGAAAAATAAATGTCACCCAGATAGCAAAGAATATTCAATGGACGTTTGTTTTGTGTCCATTGCGTATCCCTATGTCCATAGACATGAAATGGATGAAATGCAGGGGTGGATGATAATGAATTCTGCATTTTTTGTTGTTAGACGGCGATAATAGTTATTGCTAAACCGGGCGAATACGCGATGACTGTTCCAACAAAGGAATCTTGTATGTACTTCGCCAAAAAACTATTCGACAGAAAGCACGTTGCCTTGGTGACGAATAATTCATTTTCACAATTCCGACATCTTCTGACCCGTTCGCAAATAGTCTGACCTGCAGGCACCCAATCATCGCGAACAATCAATTGTCAACAATCAAAATGTTGACATGATTGTCTTTGTTTTTATGATTATTTGTGAACTGGGACTCTTCCAATTGCGTTTATAATAGTGAAATTTGTACCTAACGGATTTTCCAAGTTCTATTAATACTTACTATGATATCATCATGCTTGATATACGATAGCTATGTCTGTATCAACTTTCACTGATCGTGAATTACTTACGTCCATTAGTTGGAAAGTTATAAGAAGAAATCAGGGCCGTATCGTGCCGTATATCTAATAAACTGCATCAGATATCGACAATTAATTACCTGCTTATACTATTGTAGAAAATTGAAATTCAAATGAAGACAAAGTTTGTTAACGATTAAAGTTAAGAATTTAGAAAAAAATAATGGTTTTATCGATAAGATTTGTTGCACGAAATTTTGTTTTGAAGCCGCAATACTCGTTCGATTTAATTATTAGATCGATTGTCTACCAATTAATTACCTGTCAAAGTGTTTGCTCACCGAAAGCTCGTTTAATATTCAACAAATGTGGGCATTTAAAGCACGCGTTTTGGCGTGTAGAAACGAATTCATGGCCGTAGATAGTGCATCTTAACGTTTTTCCACGGATTTCTATGTAAATTTTCGATTCCGAACACGCTAAACTAGCGATGATGTCAACGTCCACGAATGATGATGACCGTGAAAAGCTCAGCCGATTTCCAAGCAAGCGAAAACGAAAATCTTCCAAATCACTTCGCCCACGTATCAAATAGGTTAACATAATTTATTCATGGATAACCATTCATTCAGAAATCGATGGATGACATGACAAGGATATAGGTTAATAGACAAAATCGAATAGTGCTTCCCCGAATTCTTCTTAAAGATTGTCACGTGTTATCGACAATTTCCCATAAAAGTTTCTCCCGCCAATCGAGTGAAAATTGAATATCGAAGCAGGCCAAACAGTAAAAAATCGACTCTATATAGACTAACCTGTTATTAATTTTTCGGCAAAGCGCCCACCATGGAAACTACATGAGTATAAAACATGCCGGACTATCGACCACTTGACTGACCAACGCTTACTGCCGCAACTTTGTCATTTATTGCTTTGACCCAACTTTTACTTGCCCTGCGCTTTAACCCCTTTTTATAATTACTGATGTGTGCGTGACGTTCGAGAATTATCGATGGTATTATTGTATGTACTTTTGTCATTCGAATAACTTGCAGTTTCGTACTTTTTTATATATTAAAATGAAATCGATTCGATTGTTGCTATACGCACAATAACGAAAATCTGTTCTGTAATTTATTGATATGTCCCAAAAATATCTCCTGTCTCGTTTTTTTTTATCACTAGGTATCTATAAAATTTTACGAAATTTACGTTTTCATAACAACAATTAAAAAATCTTTGAAAACGTTGCGAAAGACAGCCAAATATGCGAAATATCAAAACAAGTAATATATCATCTGGCCGAATTCATAAGGGACACACGTTTAAATTTGTTATCAATAAACGATTACTTATCTCTATTGTGGAAGCGATCGTTGTAACAACTGTTTCTATAGAAATAAATATGGTTTGGTATAATGATTAAATTGTATCACTTTTTATCAATACAGCTCTTTGTATCAAATAAATCAGTTGATTTGATTGATTGATTATTTTGTTTGCATTTTAAGTTGATGATTACTTTCATTCCAGATAGCAGAGGCTATCCATTGAAAGTCCATTTTATGTCCATTACGTATCACGTATGTTCACGGACATGAAGTGTATGTCCATATGATAAGGATGTATGTATGTTCGTAATATGTCCTTTAATGACGTCCGATGGACTGCCATTTCATATTCAGTGGTGGATGTTAATGAATTCTGCATTTTTGATTTGTTTAGATGACAATCATACAGTTATTGCTACTTGTAATGATAGAGTCATTTTCTTTCAAAGATAAGTCGTGTCGAAATATTTATTAACATTGATCTACAGTGCTCGACAATGTTTTTCACGGAAAGAGGATAAGTTACTGTTGTTATGCGATTATTTATATATTGGCGATTTATCCTGACATCTGATGATATCCTCATAAATAAAAATTAAGTGGAGTAATATCAGTTGAGCGTGTAGGCCATGTTATAAGGCCAAACAATTCAATCTATTTATTAGAAACATTTCTATTTAACTTGTTTTTCACTCAAAAGTTCCCTTCAAAGCAAAAATATGAATTTTGAGACAAAATTTTGAAATCTCATGTTTGTGTTATATCTTTATTTATTACGCAATTCGTAGACTCATACAATTATATCTAATAATAACACTAAAACAGTAAAATGTCGCCAAAATAATTGTGCGAATAAGTCGACATTTTTTCTTAATTCCAAATAGGAAATTAGCGTCTTCTACATCTGCACTTTCCTCTTACACAAACGCCTTTGTAGCCTGGCTGAATTGAACAACGTTGATTACAGTTGGTCGAATCACACTTTCTAGATTCTAAAATGCCCTTTTCGAATTAAAAATAAAAAACATAAAATTACCTACAAATACTTACCCACGTTCAAAGTTGGCATCTCATCAGTAGCCGCGTAACTCACCCCCAATATTAGAATAAAAGCGACCACACCGAAAATTAATAGTTTGCTGTTCATTTTAAGCCGTATTTACCTCTCTAATACGACGTAATGGTTTTTAACAATTTCACGTTTAATTTATTTGATATGCAATCTATATTATTGTCAAGTGTTTAATTTGTTTCAAAAAATAAGATATGGAATAAATGACGCAATTTAATATAGAAACTCTTGAGAATCAATAACAATGTAAAAAATAATTAAAAAATTTTTTACATAGGTATTTTATAGCTACTTATAATAATAACACATCTATACACACACAAAAATTAATTCATATATTTTTCTAATGGTGATGTTCTTTCAATATTATTTTTTTTTACGATGAAAATAAATTCAAACAATAAAGGCTGGGTTAAGAACATACACTTATGTACATTGTATATATATATATGTACTTACATACAAAACTATAGAAAAAGATATTTCAAATGTGAAAAAATAAAGTCAAAATTATAAACGGAATCAATTAATATTGATAATAAAAGAAAAATATTTATTCGAAAAATAGAAATTACAGTAGTATAATTAGTGATATAAAAATACAATTTAATTTCACCTCGCTTTACTTGCTGAAATTAATGGAAAAAAATATGTATTTAATAGAATTGAAATAAAACTGAACATATCCATATATTTCTATTTTAAATTGCTTAATATTTATTCAAAAAAATACGTAAAACTGCGCTACACCATTATAAATACTGATCTATAATCCGATCAATGAAAATAAAACGTAAGCTCTAGAAATGACGTACTACGCATTCCAATCCTAGTATTGTTATGGTAACGACCTTGCCGTCAAGATGGCCGCCATAGTAATTTCATTGATGTTATTGTAAACTACGCCAACGTGAATTGAATGAAAATTATTCTTTTACTGGCAATAACAACAAAATACACGTTGTTAAGTATATTACCGGATAATAATTATTACGATTAATGTTTAGAAAATCTATAGTTTTAAACATTTCGTAAGATAGTAGTCTAGCGGTAACAATAAAATACAGTTTGATCTAACGTCACTTTTATTTATCAAATTGAATGTATTTACATACAAACATAGTACCTCTTATTTTTCGATTACAAACGTCTCAAAGTTTATATAATCAATTTACGGTTAATTCAAGGGAAAATAATAGTAGTTCGGGTATTTTTCCATGTTTGATTCGTTTACTTCAGCAGATTGGGAAAAAGGAAATGGCAAAATTGTTTAAGACACCTGAAAGTTTTTTAGTGCCAAACAGCGGCATCGTGTGCAGTTTCAATTAGGGATCAAAACACTTTAAGACAATTATAAAACTTGGGGGGGTCCAGAGATATTTGCAATTTAATCAATACAAATGTAAACAGTCAATTCAAATACCACAATTGCAGGAACATAATTATATAGCTTTCATCGCGAAATACTTTAAGTTTCCACAATAAAATAAGATTATAATTAATTGAACAGTAAACGTATGGTTTTGTTTATGATTGGTGCACGCAGTAGCTATGTATATGTGCTGCTGTAGATAAAAATATCCTACTTGCAGTGGGTTACCAATTGCTAAACAAATTTGTCATGTTTTAACTGTAATATTGGACAATATAAATATTGTCCACACTACGTGTGATGCCGATCGAGGCATGTTTTTTAAAAATAAACAACAAATAAATCATCTATAAGCCCATTTACTTACTACCATAAAATAATTGCCAATTACAATAAAACTATTACTGGGCAACAGCAAAAAAGCTATAACATTAATAAATTGGTGCATTTTAAAATCAGCTAGATATTATTATATAAGTTAAAATTCTTCTATAGAGCCGCAACCATTTGTGGACAGTTCGGTATATCGCACGAAATCTCTTTTGCACAATCGGCATGCGTACGGGCTTCAAAATAGTCGAACATAATTGGCTTATGGCAAAACTTGCATTCCTGTAAAACACAATTTATTTTTAAATTGGCAACAAAACGAAAAACAAAATAATGCGAATTACCTTTGTGCACTGTAAACCGGTGAAGGGAAGCTCCAATTCTTTCCAAACAACTTTCATATCGGCCAGTAAAGTGTCCATCATTTCTCTCGTATGATGTGGAGTTGGCGCTAGTCGTAATTTCTCTTGGCCCCGCGCTACTGTAGGATAATTAATTGCTTGTACGTAATGTCCCTTCCTTAACAAACGATCTGATACCATTGTGCATTGGAATGGATCTGATATTTTTATTGGAATGATGTGACTTGGAGTGTGTTCAACTGGAAAACCGTGACTCAACAGAGTATTACGTAAATACTTGACGGACTCTTGATGCCGTTTTCTTAGTTCTCTGCCTTCATCCGAGGCTAGAATCTCGACCGCCCTCAAACTTCCCGATAACACCGTTGGCGGCAGGGATGTTGTAAATATAAAACCGGCAGCGTACGACCGAATCATGTCGATAAGAATAGAATTTGAGGCTGAAATGGTAAAAGTTTTATAAAATTTAGAAATTTAATGACAACATTAGGGCAATATGTTTCAATAATAATCAGATTAGTCTAATTTAAACGATAATTTTTTTGAACTGAAGCTTACGTCGATTTAGAATTAAAAAGTCCTCGAGTAGTCTAAAACTGACAGTAGGCATTTAAAATGTTAGTTTACGCGATTGCGTAAGTGCACCTTGGGAGTATTAGTTCCAAGACGTAAGACATAAATTGCCTTGAACTATAAACCCCAAGGCGATGGAAAGTTTACTTTTAAAACATCGCCTTTAGTTTTTCATTTAATTGTAAAAAATGTATGTGGGTTAATGATTGTTGTAGAATACTTGAATTACTAATTTTCCATTTGACAAAGTTAACTGGACTACAATGAAATGGAGTTAAGACATCATATACAAAGTATCTAAAGATTTTAGGTATTTTACTCGCCTATATAGCCTCCGATATTTCCAAATGCCTTTCCTAAAGTACCAGATATAATATCCATTTTGTGTAATTGTCCATCTCTTTCGCCTATACCGGCACCATGTTCTCCATATAAGCCAACAGCATGTACCTCATCGACAAAAGTCAAGGCTCCATAATGATGTGCCACGTCACAAAGTTCCTAAATTGTTACCATGAGATTTTCATTAATCATCGATATAATATCGACAAGGACTCACCTCCAAAGGACACACTGCACCAGTCATAGAATGTACAGTTTCAAATGCAACAATTTTTGGCAGTTTTTTATCCACACGTTTCAGAAGCTCCTCCAAATGTCGAGGATCGTTGTGCCTAAAGATATGCTTGGGAACGCCGCTATTTTTAATTCCCTGAATCATGGACGCGTGATTGCCGGCATCGGAGAAAATATGACAACCTGAACAGTAAAGATAAAACTACTTGGAACATGTTAAAATTTCACATATTTACCCGGTAAACTTTTGGCAAGCGTGAACAATGTGGAATCGTTAGCTACGAAACAAGAAGTAAAAAGTAGAGCGGCCTCTTTTTGGTGCAATTTGGCTAAAGTCTTTTCTAAGTTTTCGTGCAACATCGAGTTCCCGGATATATTTCGGGTGCCTCCGGCTCCTGCGCCGAATTTTTCCAGGGCTTCCCTAAAATTCGTAATTAGTACGGTACAAAAACGTGGTTCGACTGGAATTACCGAACGGCACTCTTCACCTGGGAATTACACGACATGCCCAGATAGTCGTTGGAACACCACACGGTAATTGGTTGTTCACCGAATGAATATTCCATCGCGCCAGGAAATTGTCCAGAACCCGCTAATCGATTTACTTTTCTAAATATGCGGTAGGAATGGTCTTTTTTCTTTTGCATAATTTGATCATGGAAGAATTGATTGTACAAGAAGGAATCTATAATATTATATTTATAATTTGAATAGGAAAATTGTGGCAAGTGTTAACGACCTCTAGTTATTCCGCTTTGAGCTCCTACTTCAATAGTGTCTTCCTGATTTACCACTTTCGATACTTTCACTTCAGCCAAAAAAGGACATTTTGTTTGTCCAGTTTGAGCGGATGCGTTATCTACATTTAAAGTCTTTAATTTGGTGCGTCTTTGAGTATACTTACTTTTACCATATTGTTCTTTGGGCGAGGTTTCAGATCCGCTCCAGTTACTTAAGGTTCGAGACATAATCGGGCAATGTTTTCCATACATTTTAAGGAGTTCGGGGCCGTAATTGTGAACGTAACTGGAGCTAAGTTTAGTTAAAAATGGGCAAGGCATTTTATTGACGACACTGCTTATATAACCTGTTAAGAAATTGTTAAAAAAAAGCATCTAGTTTGTTTGATTAATTACTCACAATAAGAATTCTGAATTTGTCGTACACGTGGCAAAAGTTGGCTTGTGGCTCGATTGCTCTAAAAAATATATTCAAATTAATTGAGTATTAAAAACAGGTTTTACGATAAGAAAGTGACAATTTAACACAAGGAGGTCAATAGGTTAAATGTAACGTAACGAAGGGCACGTTCAACGATTTTAGTTACGTTCAAGTATTTTGTACGTTAGTTGTTTTGGTTCTTTTTTTTTTGGTGATTTTATTGCCAATCGTTATCCTAATTCTAATTCGGTTTAAATTTTTGGAAAGTGATACGTTCTATAGGTGATTTAGGTCAGAACGGAACTTGTATTACACCGATTGGTTAAAAATACATATTGTAATTGATCGAATCTACTTTTATGTGTTGTAATTAGGGGCGATTTGATTAACGTAAAATTGTGATGGAATAAATTTACTTTAAGATTTATTAGCTGCTTTCACCGATATTTCTTAAATTTAAGCATTACCTAAATCTTAAGAAACGACGTGTCTTAAAATTTAAACCTAACTTAAGTATAGTCTTTCGAAACAATGGCATTTTTTGTATATAATGGTGTAATTGGTCCTATAGTGAGTTCAAGAAAATTTTCTGTTTCGGTAATTTTTAAATTTTAAGTAAGTTTAAAGTAATGGGAGCCATGATTAGTCAAATTATAAATGTAGATATGCATAGGTAAGTACTAAATATGTATAAATGATTATGAGTAAATGTGTAAATAAATTATTATTGACTTAAGAATTTAAAACGTAACCTTCAGCTTTTCACGATTTCATAGAGTGTAAAAACATATATACGGCTTATCCAAACCTATATGCAATTCACGACATCAATCAAAAGTTATTAGATTGTTTATTTCTAATTCGGTTTAAATTTTGGAAAGTGATACATTCTATTTACCTGCGCAAATATTAGATGTTATAAAGAAAGACTACAATTTATTAGAATTTTAAAAATACGTGGTACGAGATGACAGCACTGTGTAAAACGTCATCATCTAGTAATCTTTCATTGATGACGTGGATTGCATATAGGTTTGAACGAAGTGTAGGTAACTAAATTTTCAATCCATATTTTCAAAATAAATCAATTTATAAAAATTATTATTCGTTCCACAAATTGTTGGTTTAAAATTGTATTTTATTAAGACACGGGACAAAAAAATATAAAAGTTGCGATCGAGATTTATGGTTCTATTGAAATTAAAATGTTAGGTATTATGTATTATTGATGTAAGGGAATAATTAACAATTTAAATGACTATTTTAAACAACGATCGCGTCATTCAATAAAATTGTACTTTGTAATTGTAGATTATTATAAGTAACAACGATGTATTTCCTTTTTGAATTATTAATGAGGTATTGTTGATAATATATTTAGATAATCGTTAACTTTACGTCAATAATTTTTCGCAATACTACAAAATTTAAACGTATCTGTTGAAATTGAATTATCGATTTATTAAATACTGTTATGTAATATAGCTTATCCAAACCTATATGCAATCTACGTCATCAATATAAGGTTACTAGATGATGACGTTTTACACAGTGCTGTCACCTCGCACCTCGTATTTTGACAGTTCTAATAAATTGTAGTCTTTCTTTATACCATCTAATATGTGCGCAAGTAAATCATCTATAGAATATGTCGCTTTCCAAACTTCAAACCGAATTACAAATAAACAATCTAGTAACTTTTTGTTCATGACGTAAACATCATATAGGTTTGGATAAGCTATACCTACTTTTATTAATACTGAATGTACATATTTTTTTTAGATCAACAAAATACTTCAATAATAACTTGAATGATACGAAAAATAACGAAAAAGTAAATATTGAATTTTTAGTCTTTTAAGCAAAATCAAAAATAAATAATAACGAGGTATTACCCAAGTGTAAGCGAAACTTTTAAAACATCAAAATACACGTAGTAATCTTTATTATTCAGATATTAGATTAACAAATATTAAAATAAGTGTCGCAAGCTGAACCAGCAGATAAACCTTGGTAATTGGACCACGATAATTTTTTACTTCAAATCCAAACAATTAAACGCACGGGCGTTAATGACTACGTGAAAAATTAAATTAAAAAAATCTTACAAATGTCGAGGATATTAATCAAATAATTGTGGTCGAGCCCGGTATAAGTAGGTGTTTCTCCTTTTTGATTCAACCGGATATCCTTATCACGTTACAGGTTCTTTTTTAATTTATCTTGTCGCGGTTGTGGTGAGCATTTTTTAGAATAATAAAAAAAAACAAAGAAAACATTAAATTACTTGTTTGCACAACGATTTTCCTGAAACTTTCTTAACAAAAAAAAAACGCCCATAGGCTTTTATTCTAAAAAAATTATGGAAATCACTACCTACTTGAAATAAATTGTAGTAGTGACGTAATAACATTTAAAATCTGCAAAATTGACGCGACGTGTAGATACCTATTATTTTCTTACCTATTATTTTTATTTTTTGACGATTTTACAATAAGAAAAGCTCGAACAAGTTTGTGAAATAACTTTCGTTGTTAGTAAATTGTATTATATTGTAAATAAAAAAAAATTGACTTACAGTTGAGAACATGCCGTACACTAAGCGCTAATGTAAGACGCACACTAACTTTCACTTGTAACTACGCTGGGGAACTGCTGGCAGTGATATAAAGGTACTAATGGAACCCGCCGTGTGCCTAATACGCCTATCTGCAAGTCACTATAGTATTTATTCACTATACATAGAATAAATTATAATTTTTGGAAATGGCAGGTTTTTAGTTGCTTAATAGAACAGATGATTGTTTTACGTTTTGTTTTTATTGTTTTTATTATAGGGTGCCCTTAGTAATTAACTTTATATACGAAACTGAAGAGGAGGTCATTAATTTTAATAATAATTGTCGAAAGTGAGTCGAAACATTTTTATTTTATACGGTAGAGGGGAATTATCTGATTAAATTTTTTAACAATTTTAAGAATTTCAACTAAAAAAATTTAAAAATAATTGCTTGGGTGCTCAGTATCGGTTTAAAAATTTGACGATTTTAATAGTTTTAATAGCAGATAACTTTTATTGTTATTATAGAGGCCGTAAAAATGAATTAATATGTTTTATCGACAGATTATCAATTAAGAACACCTGCTTAACACATTTGGGGTGTTTAGAAAATGATGGAAAAACGCTCGGAAGCGTATAAACCATATCAAAATAATGCCACAAGTTCTTAAAAATTGTTTTTCTGCGGCGTTCTCCTGTTGAGATATTTGCTCCAAAAGTTGAAAAATAAAAATCAATTTTTTAAACAATATTTTAACATTAATTAATGAAGGTTTTTAAAATGGCGTAATAGATTTTTTCGATAACATTTCAGGAGCGACGGGGATGCACTACCCCTAACCTTTCTAACCACAAAATGTTCTACAATTAGTGTTTTTAAATATTTAAGGACGTTTCTCAGACATTTTAGGCTAAAAACGTTGCTCTTGTTTAATTTAGATAAATTAAACCATATTCGAGAAAATTACAGTTAAAAAATAAGAGACGCAGAGTATCGCAAATATTTATTTTTTCCGTTGTTAGTTTTAAAGATAACGAAAAGCAAAAAATATCTTTTATTACGCTTTCTTATTAACTGTTATATCCTTTTATAAGCTTTTAAAACGCCAATTAAATTTTATGCCGATTAACGTCGTTTAAATTAACAAACATTTAATTAAAAACACTGCAAATATAAAATTGGACATTTTAGGAAAATTGTAGAAAAAATCATGTCTAATTTTTAGAAACACAAAAAACTAATGCGTTGTTTAAAATCACTTGTTTATGGTGTTTGAAAGAATTAACAAGGTTAGGTTAGATAGTAAAAATTAGTGATAGAGTTAGGTTTTCGCGGGAAAAAGTCTTTCGCAGGGTTTCACAATCAAAAAAAGCTTGGGAACCGTTGATCTAACGTTCGTTAGATATCAGACGAAAGTTTTGAAACCTGCGACTTTTCTTGTTCTATTATTCATCACGATTGTATATGTATTGTATATTGTTTCGTAGCCAATGCAGATAATGATGATAATTGAGATTGATTACCTTTTCTAGATGTTTTTGTTTAAATTGTTTTGTTATTTTAAAACAACCTTTTGTTGTTCTATTTCGTTTTCATTCAGTTTCTACGTCTATCAGTAACGCCGTAACGAGGGCATGGCAAAGGAGGCGCACGCCGCGGGCGCATTTGGGTTTGAGGCCTATATTTGGGGTTATTTTTGACTTAGGCAGGCGCAAGTAGACAGTTGCCACAGGCGCTTCGTAAGCGCCACGATACGGCGTTGTCGTCAGGATAGAATATTTACGTTTGCTCTGCACTATTAAGTCTCCTCTAGTTTTTGTTTCTATCCTTGTAATTGTCTGTGGCAGTTTGTTTGTTTATGCTAAACGCTAAAATGTATTTAGGTAACTTTTATCGTAACGTATCATAAGAAGAGATAATTATGGTTCTGTTACATTTTTAACAATGTTGTACCACGACAATCATTTCGAGTAAGATCTACATAAATATTACATATGTATAGGTAGTGATATATTACACACGAAATGTGAAAGTGTTATCTCTACAGCGTGTACAAAAAATAGTGCTACGAAAATCGTTATATTTTAGTTGGAGACACTATAGGCGACGAAATTAAATCAAACTATACATGTTGAGCTTACATGTTGGTGTCCTATTTCATGTATTTTTTTCAAGGCCGTGGCTTTATCTGTTCCGGAGAAAAAAAATCTTTTTGAATTTTGCACTTTATGTCGTAACGATATCGATATCGATGGTAGTGGGGGGGCATCCTACCAAACGAAAACCGGACGTACGTTTTTAGGATAGATTGGTGTAATCGGTACTAAAAGTTAAAAACAATTTTGAAGTTCACCTTAGATGATACCAATACACCTATTACACCATTTTAAAGCCCTTTATTTATTGTGTACATATGTATACCTATACCAAAAACTATTCAATTCTAATTAAAATTGTAAATATATAGCTTATCCAAACCTATATCATATTCACGTCATCAATACAAGGTTACTAGATGATGACGTTCCACACAGTACTGTCACCTCGTACCTCGTATTTTGACAGTTCTAATAAATTGTAGTCTTTCTTTACACCATCTAATATATGCGTAAATAAATCATCTATAGAATATGTCACTTTCCAAACTTTAAACCGAATTTCAAATAAACAATCTAGTAACTTTTTGTTGATTACGTGAACAACAAAAAGGTTTTGATAAGCTATAGGTAATTTAAAAATTAATTTTTAATTTTCGAATTTAGGTGTGGATGTTTCCTCTGTATATTTATAGACGTACACGTTTTATGATTAACTTTTATGTTAAAAATTACTGGTAACGTTAATATTAATAACAGTAATTAACACTCGACATTCTTATTACGTTAGTAATAGCGAATGCAATTTATTTTTTAAAGTGTAATATAAATCGAGATGTGTAGACAACCTATTTAGCTAAACGTTGTTGAAACGTAGTAAATTTTCTTACTGGAAATAAAATTGTGAAAAATCTAAAATATTACTGTATCTACATAGATAACTATCTAAGGTGATTAAATTATTAGATACAACGATAAGTTATCCTAAGAGGTAAAGTAAAACAATTTTTTGAGATATTATTTAACCGTAAAAAATTGAAACTACCAAGAGAACATTCGATGAAATAAGTAAAGGAAAGTGGATCTCGCAGAAATAATTCATAAAATAAATGCTATATAGTAAAACTTAATTTTTAATTAAGTAATTGAGAGAGCGGGCATTGATTAAGATTAATGTCAGTTTTTATATTATAACAAAAAAAAGCTGTTAATAAATTACGTTTAAGTAAATTTGTTACGTATTTAGAAAGAAATAATAATAAATAATTATAACAACTTACTACAAATACGACATGGAAAAATAATGAATAGGTAACATTGGACTTTGTCGTTCTTGCAGAAAAACCATATTGTTTTGCGAATTATTAATTTTGTCGATTGAGTTTGAGGTCATCGGTAAAATAATAAAAAGTAAATCGTGTACAACAAAATTTACCGAAAAATCAAAAAATCAAGTAGAAGACTCGCCTCCTTTATGACGTCTTCTCGCCTTCTTTGCCTTTATGACATTGTAGCAATTTTGCCTTTTTTATGATTTTAAGCAACTTTTTCTAATAACAATTTTGTCTAAAATAAAAAATAATGGCATTTCATGTTTTCTTAATTTATAATAACTATGAATATCTGATCTCAGATTTTTTTGTGGTAAACTCATGTTTTTGACAAGCAGAATTTTTAATAAAGAATGACTTTTCGTCGTAAGATCGACTTATCGTTTTCACTGTATATCGTTAACGTATTTTTCTATTTATGTTGTGTTGAAAAAAATGATTGTTGTAATTAAATGCAAGATTCGAAAGAGTACAATACGATCGTAACTATATAGCAAATAAATCTTCTAAATTCTTTCGTGTTATAAAAATCCACTAAAAGCACGTTTTAATATTTAGAGACAGAATTTTATTTAGACAAATTTAAAAAATCCTTCTGAAAGGGGTTGGCATTTAAACGTATCTTCTTATAGCTACGCAACGACACAAAATGTGCTCTCCTGTAAAATTTACTTTTTACTTATATTTACTTTTACTTATTACTAATTTATTTATATTAGTATACCTAGAAAAACCTTGAAAATTTATTTTAGTTTGACTTAAAAAAATTGTTATGCAGAAGTTCGTTGTTTGGAAGTTTGACTGTATATTTAATGAGTGTAATATGTAAAACTAAATAAAATAATATATTATTTATTTACAATTTAATGGTTAAAGTGATTTGAAAATATATTTTAATCAACCGGGACGACACCGACGCGTCTGTGACAATAAAACAAGTACTGCATAATTATCTACTTATTGATATCAATTTTATGGTACCTACCGTAATGAGTATGTGAGGACGTAATAAAATAATCTACGTCAAGCAGCTGTATTTTATGATCCCACCATTGAACAATTTAAACATCAACTTTATCAGTTTAATTATATTTTATTAACAATAATACGATCAATTAAATTTTTATCGTGTCCCTCGTAGAATCGTTGCGAGGATACCGCACGTACGAGGGCCGTTAAAAAATTCCGCGCACTTCCACACGGCAAGCTTAAAAAACTGTCGTGTTTACGCGTTCGCTTTATTGTTTCGGAATCCGGGTCTTTCAGATACGCGAAAAACCAATCGAGTAGCAGCTTTACAGTATGACGTCTTCTGCGTGTCTGGTAAATTTAGCTTATTTTATTAGATTCTACTGTGTTTCTTCGTTTCACTTTCGTTAGACGTAAAAAAATCGATGTTGCGGTGTTTGACGATTCTCGTGTTTAAAGGAAACCTTGAACAGCACGTAAGTAATTTGTTTTAGTTTAATTAATTGTTATTTTCGCGGAGCGCGGAGAAAAACGTAATCGCGTGTCCGCAAAGATTCACCAGTTGCACGGATTCGGCATGTGTTCGTGTTTTTTTTATTACGTTCGTTTATTACTTTAATTTTACGTTAATTTCTCGCCAACAACTAATTGATTTACTACTTGTGTTACGAAATTATTTATTAGCGAGACAATGCCATTGCGCGCACGCTCGCACTATTTATATATTGCGGAGTGTAGGTATATTATAAAACTGTTTTATTTTTGTGCTACCGTTTGATCAGCAAAGTACCAATTGCGGATGAAATATTAAGTGCCTATTTAATGGAAGTCTTATAAACTTTTTGACGTTATCGTTTAAAATAGTTCCCTGTTTTCCTATAGAGACAAGGTGAAACCAAAATAATCAAGGAAATTTGAAAAGAAAATAATCGCCCGAACATGAAGGGCGATGATTATCGCAACCCGCGTCGGATAGTTTCAATTTTAATTAAAAAAAAACAAAAAAAAAACAAACTGTACATTCCTATCTGATTGTGAATGTAATGCATAATTAATTTATAAATGAAAGTTTTAACCTTGATAATCCGACTGTCTGATTAAATTTTAGCGGATACTTACCATATTTTTGGCACGCGTTTCTAAGGTATGTTAATACGAATGCGTGATGGAATAACGATACGCGAGAAATAAATTAAAAAAATAAGTCTTCTCGGATAATTTGTGGCGAATTGGCCTTTTCATTCGATTTAATTAACTTTGTATTGTTTATATACAGTGTGACCACGAGTTCTGAGATCCTTCGATAGAGCCTAAACTAAGCACAATCGAAAAAAATATTTTAGATAAAAGTTTGCTGGCTGTAAGAGTCGCATAAGGCAACATTATTTTCGCCTATACAGGGTGGTCCTTTTTGACTTAAATTTACATGCTTAAGTAAAATATGTAAAAAAAATGGGTATTCTATTTAAAATAATAAAGTTGGGTGCTCTACCGCAATATTGGACCACCCTGTATATGCGAAAATAATTTTGCCTTATGCTACTCTTACAACCAGCAAACTTTTATCTAAAATATTTTTTTCGATTGTGCTTAGTTTAGGCTCTATCGAAGGATCTCAGAACTCGTGGACACGTTGTAACTATGACGGCCTTGCCACCGTTACGGTTTGGTGAACCTTTTCAAAAATCGCCGATCGACGCAGTATTCGTTAATCCGAATTAAATTGCAATAGTCGTTTTCAAAAGTACTGTACAACAATTATTGTTTGAAAAATATGTCGTAGATACCTTCATAAGTTCTTTGATGCCGTCAATTAGCATCTAGTTATCCATGATTATATTTAGATTAAAAAAAAGAGTTGAATTATAGGTTATAGGAATTATTTACAACAACACGTATTTGTATACCTACGGCTAATCCAAACCTATACGTAATTCACGTCATCAATAAAAAGTTACTAGATTGTTTATTTGTACTTCGATAGGACAACATTCGGTTTAAAGTTTAACGTCATCATCTAGTAATCTTTTATTGATGACGTGAATTTCTTATAGGTTTGGATAAAATATATACAATTTTTTCTTACATTAATTTACTGAATTTATTTCGTTTGTCGGTTGTCCGTTTTTGTTATCTTTATTAATTTAATTTTCAGTTGTAGAAAAACATGTCGCTTCTTATTAGCGATAAGTGTATCGTCAATGTGGACAAAGATTCGTATTATCCTGGACAAGTGTTGACCGGCAATATAGAACTGCGCCTGAAATCGGATCGATGGGTTAAAGGTAAGTAGTTGATGTTTCACTTTATTTATTTATCAAAATATTGTATATCATCCTGAAATATTCAATATACAATATTCGCCCATATAAAATAGTCCTATCGATCAGAAATGTTCTAAAATACATCTTAAATTATTTATTAACATTGGTACTTCGTTACGAAGTATACATTGTTTCATGCCATACCATACCATACAGACGTTGCGTCATTTTGAAAACCTCTGCACAATTTATTCTAATTTAGTCTAATCGTTCCGTTTCTCAAATATCTTTAAATATTTTGTTTCTCTACGAAGAACCACACTTGTCGAATAACCTATTCTGTAACAAATTTTATAAGCTACAAATTACATCTGAACCATTTTTGCAGAAAAATCAATATTTTGCGAGATATTTGCAAAACGAAAACTGTTCATCAAAATTTTGCTTAAAATGCCAATATCTAGCTGTATAATTACAAAAATTCGGGTGGGAATTTTTCTGCAAATCGGTTATTTTTTTGTTTAATTTGACTGGGCTATGATTGAAAATTTCTGAAATTTTATTACAATGACACGACGTTTATTTTTCAACGGCCAACGAAGACTGAAAGACTCGTTTGACACCCGTTAGATCACCGCAGAAAATAAGATTTTATTTCAATACAGGTAGTAGGTAGATAATTATTTTTGTCTTTTTGGCAACAATACAATTAAGAAACTTCTGTGGATTTTTAATTGTCAATCAACAGGCTGAGCTGCTTTGATTTTGTTTGCGTTTGTTAATGTTTTTAATAACAACAATTATTTCTACTGTTGAACTTAATATATTCATGGAGATACGATAGATTCGATTAGGTATTAACTTTTCAAACGAAATCTTACAAATTTTTTGGTTTTTATTACTTTTAAACCAACGGTAATTTGTGATTAGACCGAGAGCTGGTGGCGTTTTTAGTTATAGTATTTTTGCAAGCATACAATTTTATAGAAGGGAAATATGAGTCTGGCAGCCGTGCATCGAGTAATATAGCAACCCGAGCTTTCGAAGTTGGATCGACAAAACAGAACAGCATAGGACATTGGTGTCCGCAGAAGAGAGCGCTTAGTCATTAATGTCATGTTGGAATGATCACGATTTGATCGTAGTCTCGCTCAGCTCACCACTGCACAGGAATCCGCCTTAAGAATTATAAAATGATCATAGAGGTGTTTGACATTGCTTTTATTACATCGATGCCAGCCAGACTCTATAATTTACTCACTGTCAGACTGTCTTTTGGCTTCACGCCATCGTGTCGATGAAGTCTACGCGATTTTAAGGACCACATTTTTGTTTATTGCGCGGTTTATGAAGTTTTTGTCAATCGTTTCCAATTTCGACGAGGCAAGTTTAAAATTTATGCGCAGAAAAGAAAACATCAGATTCCGAGAAAATCAAAGCGTAAGAATGTAGAGTCTCATTTTCCGAAAATTTTGTTGGAGTGGGGTTACAAGTTGTTAAACTCGATTCAGATCGAAGAGCGTTTTTTATTTCAAAAGCAAAACCGTCAAAAATCGTCCGTAAAGGTATCTTCACCGAAAATTATTCAGGTACGTATAAAGTGAAACTGAATTGTATATTTGCCGTAAAATTCTATTAGTTTCTAAGTGGAATCTAATCGTGTTAAAATTATTGAGATAAACGCAAAATACACGGGCTCTTATGGAGAAAATAACTTTCGGGGCCAATATCTCGGTTCGAACAGCTAAAAGTTCACTTCAATTTCGCGTTTTTACCGTTTATACTGTCATAACTACAAAACAGTACGACATATCGAAAAATTTTATTCTTTAAAAAGTTTGGTTCGTCCTTGTCGCATCCGATGGTACAAGAATTATATTTTGCAGGGCTTTATAATTAAGATAAATAATTAAAAGTGAAAACATGCGAAAATTGCATTTGCGAGTCGCGCTCTCGAGTGGGCGCACGCGTCTCCCATCTCACTTTTTCCCGTAGCTCCTCTCATTCTATACGTAATTCAAAGAATTGCGACATACTATGATTATTATTGTAAATACACCTTATCCGTTATTTTAATAATTAAGTACATGATATAAGAAGCGTTTTATATTAAATAAATTTACGAAAAGCTCCTATTTCATAATAAAACTACAGCGACTTTAAAATTTAATGTCTGTATTGTTATTCTTCTTTTCATAAAATTGTGGTAATAAGCCAATAACAACAATTAATTAACACCATATATTTCAACTCTGTTTAGAGTTATCTTCAAGTGGTAAAATTTTATAATTTCCACAGTAAAATCAAAAATTTGGTGCAAGAAGGAAACTCCTGGTAGGTATTAATTGTATCCTTATTATGGTAATTTATTAGGGCTATTGGCCCTAATTGTAAGTGTATTAAATAACCACAAGTTAATCACCATTTTTCTACTACAGTATGCCAAATGTGCCTTACAGCCTTAAGTTTGTTAACAAATTTGGTATTACCTATGTTAAAAATCAAATTTAAGTAACCATTACATTATTTTGTACATTAATTTTAACGATATTCGAAAATAGTGGTACCCTCACCTTAAGATCATATTATCAAACTAAAGTTTTGCTAAATTCATTACAACTACAACCACAGTTACCCGACGTAACCGATTCTGGGTGGAAAATTGATTTGGAAGGAAATCTGATACCTATACTAAGTACTCTTCCATCCTTCCCAAATAACCTAAGAGTGTTAGTATCGTGTGGTTGTAACAAAGGTATTCTTCTAACATGCATTATTTGCTGATTCATAAATTTCGTTTCATTATGTTTTCTAGATTGCAGTAGCAAAGTGTGCAGATGCAGGAAAATCGAATGAGTTGCATTGGTTTCTGTAGATTTATGGAACAAAAATGTACCAATGCAGTGACAATTCTAAATGTGTCAATGTATGATGAATAAGGTGAGTGTTAAATTATTAAGGGTGTGTAATATCAAGGCTGCGTAATATAAGGCTGTGTAATATAAACTGCGAAAAGTACAATTTTGAACGTAGTAATACCAAATTTGTTAACAAACTTAAGGCTGTAAGGCACATTTGGCATACTGCAGTAGAAAAATGGTGATTAACTTGTGGTTATTTAATACACTTACAATTAGGGCCAATAGCCCTAATAAATTACCATAATAAGGATACAATTAATACCTACCAGGAGTTTCCTTCTTGCACCAAATTTTTGATTTTTACTGTGGAAATTATAAAATTTTACCACTTGAAGATAACTCTAAACAGAGTTGAAATATATGGTGTTAATTAATTGTTGTTATTGGCTTATTACCACAATTTTATAAAAGAAGAATAAATACAGACATTAAATTTTAAAGTCGCTGTAGTTTTATTATGAAATAGGAGCTTTTCGTAAATTTATTTAATATAAAACGCTTCTTATATATGTACTTAATTATTAAAATAACGGATAAGGTGTATTTACAATAATAATCATAGTATGTCGCAATTTTGAATTACGTATAGAATGAGAGGGAGCTACGGGAAAAGTGAGATGGGAGACGCGTGCGCCCACTGAGAGCGCGACTCGCAAATGCAATTTTCGCATGTTTTCACTTTTAATTATTTATCTTAATTATAAAGCCCTGCAAAATATAATTTTGTACCATCGGATGCGACAAGGACGAACCAAACTTTTTAAAGAATAAAATTTTTCGATATGTCGTACTGTTTTGTAGTTATGACAGTATAAACGGTAAAAACGCGAAATTGAAGTGAACTTTTAGCTGTTCGAACCGAGATATCGGCCCCGAAAGTTATTTTTCTCCATAAGAGCCCGTGTATTTTGCGTTTTTCCAAAATTTTTAAACGATTAATTCCACAAAACCAATACATTTTACGGCAAAAGAAAGTTCACGTTTCCTTCTATACGTACGCTGAATAACTCTTTCGGTGAAGATAGCGCCCTTTGCACTGGACGATTTTTGACGGCTTTGTTTAAATAAAAATACGCTCTTTCGATCTGTCGAGGTTTCAGCTTGTAACCCTCCCCCACGAAAGTCATTTCTAAGCGTTTTTCGGGGCGCTGAGCACTCTACTAGAAGTATTTTTGTTTTGTTATGGTTGCAGTTGTTAATTATATTCGTGTATACGTTATTCAAGATAAATTCTAATGTACGTCATCAATAAAAAGTTACTGAATTGTATATTTGTAATCTTTAGTTTCAAGTTCTGAACGTGACATATTGATTGAGTTAAATGTCTGAGTAGCTCACTGAGCGTCCCTAAATTGCTCGTTGAAATGTTGCTATCTTACCAACTTTTTAGCACTGAACGTTGTACTACACGGCGAAGGAAGCATTAATATATACGATGACAAAAATGCAGAACCAGTTACCGAGGAATACGTAAACAAAGAGATCGAATTGTTATTATCAAAAAAAGTGTCTAGTAAGTATCCACGTTGTTCTTCGGATTTTGACCTGCCTTAATCACTTTTTTTTTTAAATTTCAGCCGAATGCGAGACCGTCCTTTGTTCGTCGGGCACGCACAAGCATGCATTTTTATTCGACCTGCCGAAGAGTTTGCCTTCCAGTCTTTCCTTGAAAAGGGCCACCATAATGTACAAGATTTCGGCAGAACTCGAACTGGCCGGGGCTGCCGAATCTATAGTCGACAGTAAAATTGTAACGATTGCGCCTAATTTTGATTTGAACAATCTTCCTGCGTCAGCATGGGTTAGTTGTATATATTTTTTTTATCTTTGATGGCCTTTGAAGCTATCTAGGTACTGAATATTTTTTCGAACTAACCGGAAGTTAGTCATTTTGTCTTTTGTGCTCGGAATGGACATCTCCAAAAGCGTATAAATTTTTATTCATACATTTAAGACTTTTTTTTTCAAAGGGGGTGGGGATAAAACTCCCGATTGTTAGAGGGGCGCAAGTCTCCAATCTAAAATCACGAATGTTATGAAACCACGAGGGGACTTAAGCCCTTTTGCCCATAACAATGTCGGTTTGCCGATCCGATGTTTCAAAAAAAAAAAGACAATGTAATAATTGATTTTTAGAAACCAATCACCAGAACAGAAGTCAACGATCTCATATGCGTATGTTTTCGCACGAAACCGCTCTCGGTTAGGGTCCAACTGCCCTGTTCCGCTTACGTGCCTTCCGAATTGATAAGCTTCACGTGCGAAATCAAGAACCAATCGAAAATGAACGTGTCGAAAGTCGGATTCAAAATTCTTCAGGTGAGATGTTGAGCCGACCGCGGGCGTGGCAAGGACGGTGCTCTTTTTAACAATTCTTGTAGGTATACGAGATGATCACAAAATCGGATGTGAGAAGAAAGGAGATTCGTTTAAAAAAAGAATACATCGAAGACAGTGCGGTGCGGAAAGGTCAGCAGAAGTTTTTCAACGTAAACTTCCAAATTCCGGATGACGTGTTTGTACCGAATCTCACTAACTGTCAAATAATCAATATGCACTGCGAATTAGTGGTGAGTTCGAACGATATATAGTTAAGGATCAAATTTGAAAACGAAGCTCCATATACTGTCATAACTACAAAACAGTACGACATATCGAAAAATTTTATTCTTTAAAAAAGTTTGGTTCGTCCTTGTCGCATCCGATGGTACAAGAATTATATTTTTGCAGGGCTTTATAATTAAGATAAATAATTAAAAGTGAAAACATGCGAAAATTGCATTTGCGAGAGTCGCGCTCTCGAGTGGGCGCACGCGTCTCCCATCTCACTTTTTCCCGTAGCTCCCTCTCATTCTATACGTAATTCAAAGAATTGCGACATACTATGATTATTATTGTAAATACACCTTATCCGTTATTTTAATAATTAAGTACATGATATAAGAAGCGTTTTATATTAAATAAATTTACGAAAAGCTCCTATTTCATAATAAAACTACAGCGACTTTAAAATTTAATGTCTGCTATTGTTATTCTTCTTTTCATAAAATTGTGGTAATAAGCCAATAACAACAATTAATTAACACCATATATTTCAACTCTGTTTAGAGTTATCTTCAAGTGGTAAAATTTTATAATTTCCACAGTAAAAATCAAAAATTTGGTGCAAGAAGGAAACTCCTGGTAGGTATTAATTGTATCCTTATTATGGTAATTTATTAGGGCTATTGGCCCTAATTGTAAGTGTATTAAATAACCACAAGTTAATCACCATTTTTCTACTACAGTATGCCAAATGTGCCTTACAGCCTTAAGTTTGTTAACAAATTTGGTATTACCTATGTTAAAAATCAAATTTAAGTAACCATTACATTATTTTGTACATTAATTTTAACGATATTCGAAAAATAGTGGTACCTCACCTTAAGATCATATTATCAAACTAAAGTTTTGCTAAATTCATTACAACTACAACCACAGTTACCCGACGTAACCGATTCTGGGTGGAAAATTGATTTGGAAGGAAATCTGATACCTATACTAAGTACTCTTCCATCCTTCCCAAATAACCTAAGAGTGTTAGTATCGTGTGGTTGTAACAAAGGTATTCTTCTAACATGCATTATTTGCTGATTCATAAATTTCGTTTCATTATGTTTTCTAGATTGCAGTAGCAAAGTGTGCAGATGCAGGAAAATCGAATGAGTTGCATTGGTTTCTGTAGATTTATGGAACAAAAATGTACCAATGCAGTGACAATTCTAAATGTGTCAATGTATGATGAATAAGGTGAGTGTTAAATTATTAAGGGTGTGTAATATCAAGGCTGCGTAATATAAGGCTGTGTAATATAAACTGCGAAAAGTACAATTTTGAACGTAGTAATACCAAATTTGTTAACAAACTTAAGGCTGTAAGGCACATTTGGCATACTGCAGTAGAAAAATGGTGATTAACTTGTGGTTATTTAATACACTTACAATTAGGGCCAATAGCCCTAATAAATTACCATAATAAGGATACAATTAATACCTACCAGGAGTTTCCTTCTTGCACCAAATTTTTGATTTTTACTGTGGAAATTATAAAATTTTACCACTTGAAGATAACTCTAAACAGAGTTGAAATATATGGTGTTAATTAATTGTTGTTATTGGCTTATTACCACAATTTTATGAAAAGAAGAATAACAATAACAGACATTAAATTTTAAAGTCGCTGTAGTTTTATTATGAAATAGGAGCTTTTCGTAAATTTATTTAATATAAAACGCTTCTTATATTATGTACTTAATTATTAAAATAACGGATAAGGTGTATTTACAATAATAATCATAGTATGTCGCAATTCTTTGAATTACGTATAGAATGAGAGGGAGCTACGGGAAAAGTGAGATGGGAGACGCGTGCGCCCACTGAGAGCGCGACTCGCAAATGCAATTTTCGCATGTTTTCACTTTTAATTATTTATCTTAATTATAAAGCCCTGCAAAATATAATTTTGTACCATCGGATGCGACAAGGACGAACCAAACTTTTTTAAAGAATAAAATTTTTCGATATGTCGTACTGTTTTGTAGTTATGACAGTATAAACGGTAAAAAACGCGAAATTGAAGTGAACTTTTTAGCTGTTCGAACCGAGATATCGGCCCCGAAAGTTATTTTTCTCCATAAGAGCCCGTGTATTTTGCGTTTTTCCAAAATTTTTTAAACGATTAATTCCACAAAACCAATTACGAATTTTACGGCAAAAGAAAGTTCACGTTTCCTTCTATACGTACGCTGAATAACTCTTTCGGTGAAGATAGCGCCCTTTTGCACTGGACGATTTTTGACGGCTTTTGGCTTTTTAAATAAAAAAATACGCTCTTTCGATCTGTCGAGGTTTCAGCTTGTAACCCCGACCTCCCCACGAAAGTCATTTCTAAGCGTTTTTCGGGGCGCTGAGCACTCTACTAGAAGTATTTTTTTGTTTTGTTATGGTTGCAGTTGTTAATTATATTCGTGTATACGTTATTCAAGATAAGTTCTAATGTAACGTCATCAATAAAAAATTACTGAATTGTATATTTGTAATCTTTAGTTTCAAGTTCTGAACGTGACATATTGATTGAGTTAAATGTCTGAGTGGCTCACTGAGCGTCCCTAAATTGCTCGTTGAAATGTTGCTATCTTACCAACTTTTTAGCACTGAACGTTGTACTACACGGCGAAGGAAGCATTAATATATACGATGACAAAAATGCAGAACCAGTTACCGAGGAATACGTAAACAAAGAGATCGAATTATTATTATCAAAAAAAGTGTCTAGTAAGTATCCACGTTGTTCTTCGGATTTCGACCTGCCTTAATCACTTTTTTTTTTTTAATTTCAGCCGAATGCGAGACCGTCCTTTGTTCGTCGGGCACGCACAAGCATGCATTTTTATTCGACCTGCCGAAGAGTTTGCCTTCCAGTCTTTCCTTGAAAAGGGCCACCATAATGTACAAGATTTCGGCAGAACTCGAACTGGCCGGGGCTGCCGAATCTATAGTCGACAGTAAAATTGTAACGATTGCGCCTAATTTTGATTTGAACAATCTTCCTGCGTCAGCATGGGTTAGTTGTCTATATTTTTTTATCTTTGATGGCCTTTGATGCTATCTAGGTACTGAATATTTTTTCGAACTAACCGGAAGTTAGTCATTTTGTCTTTTGTGCTCGGAATGGACATCTCCAAAAGCGTATAAATTTTTATTCATACATTTAAGGCTTTTTTTCAAAGGGGGTGGGGATAAAACTCCCGATTGTTAGAGGGGCGCAAGTCTCCAATTTAAAATCACGAATGTTATGAAACCACGAGGGGACTTAAGCCCTTTTGCCCATAACAATGTCGGTTTGCCGATCCGTTGTTTCAAAAAAAAAGACAATGTAACAATTGATTTTTAGAAACCAATCACCAGAACAGAAGTCAACGATCTCATATGCGTATGTTTTCGCACGAAACCGCTCTCGGTTAGGGTCCAACTGCCCTGTTCCGCTTACGTGCCTTCCGAATTGATAAGCTTCACGTGCGAAATCAAGAACCAATCGAAAATGAACGTGTCGAAAGTCGGATTCAAAATTCTTCAGGTGAGATGTTGAGCCGACCGCGGGCGTGGCAAGGACGGTGCTCTTTTTAACAATTTTGTAGGTATACGAGATGATCACAAAATCGGATGTGAGAAGAAAGGAGATTCGTTTAAAAAAAGAATACATCGAAGACAGTGCGGTGCGGAAAGGTCAGCAGAAATTTTTCAACGTAAACTTCCAAATTCCGGACGACGTGTTTGTACCGAATCTCACTAACTGTCAAATAATCAATATGCACTGCGAATTAGTGGTGAGTTCGAACGATATATAGTTAAGGATCAAATTTGAAAACGAAGCTCCATTCTCATCTCGTTCCTGTTTCCTCGTCGACGTCGAAATAGAATGAGACGAGAACGAGTTTTGTTTGTGAATTTGATCCTAAATAAAAATTATTATATTATTTTATTGTTAAATTTTAGGGAAAGGTCGTGGTTCCTTATCCACACTTTGATTTATTAATAACAATTCCATTTACGATTGGAACGATTCCCAAGGCGCCTACGCCTCTGAAACTGTTTTAGTTATACTGCACTTAAGGGTCAAGTTTTTAAACGACACTCATTCTTATTCCATACTCAAGTAGTTCTATTTGGTTTTTGACAACCGATAAAACAAAAGGATGTGAGATGAGAATAAATTTCGTTTATGAATTTGAGCCTTAGATTTACGGAGCCGATCTGAAGTTGTTTTTCTACCGTTTGATGATTTAGGGAAAGGCCGTGGTTCCTTGTTTGCATTTTAATTTATTAAATAAAATAATTCCATTTAGGATGGGAACGATTTCCAAGGCCTCTATAATCTTCTGAAACTTTTTTAGATTGATTACACCGAGCACTTATTATTATTATTATTTTTTTTTTAGATTTACGAAATAGAATTATATCAAATTATAATATTAATGCACTATGAATTTTGATATAATATGATTAATTTTTTTCAGCTAAATATATATTTTTATTAATATTCAGATTCATTTTGTCTAAAATAATATCACTAACCTTTTACTTTTAAAAACTTCCTTACTTAAATCAATATATTTTGATTATTAAAATAGGTTTTCCGGTATTGTATGAGAAATGTTGTTATTTACCAAAACCGAAAATGGCGGTGATCACTGAAACAAATTACTAAACACAACTTTAACTTACAAAAGTTAAACAAGAACAAAAATAACTTATTTACAACTAATTCGTTAAATATTCAAAATGATGTCCTTTCTCGCGTAAACACGAAAACTAAAAATATCTTGAAAACGGTTACGTTTAAGTATAACAAAATGTAATATTCACTTGAAAAAGAATGTAATTCTACATCAGCACATGTAAAAACAATGTGACGTTCCATTTAAAATAAATAAGTTATTGTCGTTTTAATTTTGAAAAGTTGAATGATTTTTTGCGACTACCCTGCACGAGTTAGATAATAAATAACCAATGTGTTCGATACATCAGTGTATTCGTAATTTATGTCTAAAGTGTTCTTTATTTAAGCTAATTCGTTAGGAAGATATGATTTTTTAGTACAGCGCTGCATTTAACAAAATCTCAAAAAAAACATTTTTTTCTCAAAAGCTATAAACTTTAAGTGGACATCACCTTAATACTTTTTGACTTAAATTTACATGCTTAAGTAGCATATTCAAAAAAAAAAAACAATTGGGCGTTTTATTTAAAATAATAAAATCGGGTGCTCTACCGCAATATTGGACCACCCCGTATAAGCGAAAATAATTTTGCCTTATGCGACTCTTATAACCAGCAAACTTTTATCTAAAATATTTTTTCTATTGTGCTTAGTTTAGGCTCTATCAAAAGATTCCAGAAGTCGTGAACACACTGTATTTACACACAGCAAATTTAAGTTTAATTCAAAACAGAATTAAATATACCTATTCAGAATTATATTCTAATTCAAAAATTAGATTCGGATAATAAAAAGTTGAAAATAAGTTATACACATGTGGTGTACGTTAAGTACGTCGTCGTATAAAAACACGTGTGCTTGGTTCCGCGGTCTGTCTTATCGCAAAACGAAAGATATCGGATTTATTTGCCAGACAGAATAAACGCTTGTCCACGCAACAATCGCAAGTGGGAAGTTTTCAAATTTCCAATGACCGATGATTTGCTTTTATTTTATCAGTTTAAGTTGTTAAACGGCGCGGTACGGGAGCGCGAGTGCTTGATTTCTGAACGAAAATGATAGTTTTCGTTTAATAAATTAATTTTATTTTAAATACGTTTAAAATACGTTGTGCGAAGTGTATGTACGCGTTTACATAATCGCGTTTTACAATTACATTTTTTTTTACTTAACTGGATCGTGGGCGTTGCGTCGTTTAAATAAATTGTGTGTTTAAGAACTTGGACGGCAGATCTTCAAAAATGTAAGTGCCCCCTAAGTGGTATTATTTTTTAATAAAATTTTTATTGTAGTAATGTGTAAATCGACGTTTTTTATGTATAAGTGCGCGTAATGTTAATTAAATTCCGATGAAGGTATTAGTAATGTTATCGTCTGCTATTTACAACAGACGTTGTTACGTCGGTACGTCTGTATTTCGTTTCGAAGCGAGTCTTATCGTCAGATTCAAGCACAATATGTTACCTGCATAATAATAATAATAATATTATTCATACAATGAAAAGAACGATGGTTAGTCATGTTTACGTATTCGTTTATCTTGCTGCTCGGAAATTTGAACACATTTTTGTTTCTTTATCTAATTAATTTGGATTCTTTATTCTAATTCATTCAGTTGGTTATTAACGGGGGATGTGTATGGGTCTCGATGTGTTAAACTTTTAGTGCCGTGACACCTTTTTGACTTGAATTTTGCAAATTTCACAAATAATTTTATTTATAATTTTGTGTTGAAAAGCTCGTACGCGCGACTTTCGAGAATAAAAACGTAAGTATGTAATAGACATAGGACGTAGGTACCTACAATTTTTTACTTGTTACATTTTTTCGAAGGAAAATTTTTTAATTCAATCTAACGTAAACTATTTATTTTAATAATTATTATTATTACAATGCCGATGTTAAATTAATAGGTGGAATAGAAGGTATACAGTGTGTTCAAAAAATCGCGTTAAATAAGGGGATCTTGGAAACTGTAAAAGATACGATTAAATGAGAGAAAGTGTTCAACACCTTAAGGTCAACTCAGAACCGGCTTGAAAATTTGAAACATTGTATTTGTTTAAGCCATTTAACGAAAAAACTGAAATTTCGGGAATTCTTCGTTTCATTCTATCTTTTTTATTCTTAGAGGTATGACCAAAATTCTTTGACATCATTCAGACACTTTTTACGTAGATTACGAAGAAAGGTTTCATGTATCAGGTATCAGGTTCGATGTACTTATCTTTTAAAATGAAGAAGTTATATCAAAGAAACGATAATTTTATTTTAAAACTAATTGTAGTACAATTGGATTGCTTTGGAAAACAAAAGACATTCAGTTGCATTGACAACTGAATGTCTTTTATCATTTTTGTTATGAAATGCGACTGAAAGTGTCCTTCAAGAATTTTAAAATATTCCGCAACGTATTTTACGAAAAGCGGCGTATTCAACAATTCGAAGAAATTATCTGTGCCTAGAAAATACTGGACAACTATTTGAAAATCGTTTATAATATTAGTCTTTTTAATTATTTATAGTTTAGATGTTGCTTTATTTTTAGCAAAGTACTTTGTTATTTTCGCCAATTCGTCCTTTTTTAGTATGTTTCGTAGTCGATGTTTCGTTGTTTTTAACACGTTACCTGCTTTAAAATAAAACTATCGTTTCTTTGACATAACTTTTTCACTTTAAAAGGTAAGTACATCAAACCTCATAAATTAGGAAATTAAGAGCTTTTTTTATTAAAGTCATGGCCGCCTAGGACTTGCATTTAAAAAAATTAAGGTTTGAGTCCTATCGACTAAACTAAACAAGATTTAAAAAAACTGACGCTTTCTTCGTAATCTACGTATAAAACTGTCTGAATAATGTCAAAGAATTTTTGTCATACCTCTAAGAATAAAAAAGTTAGAATGAAACGAAGAATTGGCGAAATTTCAGTTCTTCCGTTATAGGGATTAAACAAATAAAATGTTTCAAACTTTCAAGCTGGTTGTGAATTGCACTCAATAATCGTCAATATCTCGAAAATGGTAAATATTCGGTTAACATACATGAGGGTTTTCTGATAGGTATTCATGTCGTCTATTTAGTTTTTTATTTCTGATGTCTATCGTTGGACCACCCTGTAGATAATTACCTATATAAAGTTTCTATTTTATCAAAAATATTCAATTTTAACGAGGTAAAGTTTTACAACGTTAATGAATTACGTAGGTACTGCAACCATTACTTACGAGGAGGTTCTAAGCTGCTATCACCACCTAACCCTTAACTTGTGATAGATCGTTCGAAAGCTAATCTTATGTTAATCACGACGACACGAATTATGCTTGCCAATGGGAAATATAAGTACGAAAAAATTCAGGAAAAATTTCGAACTTTTGAACAAATAGCGAAGAATGTCTCGCGAACTATTTGTTTTAGGAATGCAATACCTATTAACTTTTAGAAATATTACACAAGGAGAAATTTAAAAATGTACTTAAACACAGGGTGTTCTCTTGGAATTGTTAAAGTTAGTCTTATATGCGGTTAAGCCAGAAGTGCGAATTATCTTTGAATAAGACTAACTTCAACAATTCCAATAGAGCACCCTGTGTATAAGTACATTTTTAAATTCCTCCTTGTATAATCTTTCTAAAAGTTAATAGGTATCGTACTTTTAAAACAAATAGTTCTCAAAATATTCTACGCTATTTGTTCCAAAATTCGAACTTTTTCTGGATTTTTTCGTACTTATACCTTCCCATTGGTAAGTACATAATATAATTAGTGCCAACGTGATCAACATAAAATTAACTTTCGAACGATGTATAGCAAGCTAGGGGTTAGCTGGTGACAATTGTTTAGTACCTACCACATACCTACTTATAAACAGTAATAACTAACGTGATAATTTATTTTATTCAGTTATCACTTTTGTAATAAAAGTTCAATTAACATATTATTAAATATAGGTACCTTGTGAAATCAAACATTCACTGCACCTACGCCTGTGCAACATATTATTGCGATTTACGAAGTGTTTTTTTTTAAGTTTCAATCGATAATAATAATTTAAAATTATTTAATTGTAGTTAAATGGCAAATATTTAAAAAAATAAGTTTACTATGGCCTATCCAAACCTATATGCAATCTACGTCAACAAAAAACAGCTACTAGATTGTTTATTTGTAATTCGATTTAAAATTTGGAAAGTGACATATTCTATAGATGATTTACTTGCGCACACATTAGATGGTGTAAAGAAAGACTACAATTTATTAGAACTGTCAAAATATTAAGTACGAGGTGACAGCACTGTGTGAACGTGCACGTGCACGTCATCATCTAGTAACCTTTTATTGATGACGTGGTTGTATATAGGTTTGGATCTACAGTGAAATAAAATTTTAACTTATACGGCACGTGTGCACCCACCCTAAATTTAAACATTTGTTAAAAATGCTTTAATAACTCGATTGATGATCGAACACAACATAATTGGAATTTATGCAATTTGTAATTATCAACCCGTCAGGTATCGCCTCAAACGGGCAATTTGTGAACGAGACGTTATAAGACTTTTACTTATAACTGACACAAACAACACGGCGCGGCGTAACGACCGACCGATTAGGAAATGAAGTCATTTATTAAATTTTGTTTACCTATACGTTATTCCAGATAGGTCAGTCATCATCAATAAATAGTTTCTAAATTGTATATTTGTAATATTCAATTTAATGTTTTGAACGTGACATATTTTATTGATGATTTATCTGTACACATATGACATGGCAAAGAAAGACTACAATTTATTAGTAGATACTGCATCAAAAAACGAGGTTTTATTGATGACGTGTATTAGAGCATATCTTAAATAACGTATAATATACATAGATTAGTCATTAAATAACAGAATTTTTACAAGTTATAAATAATGCATTCAAGCATGCATTTGATCATGTTCTAAGATAGAATTAAAAATGATTCAATATTTTATTTAAAAAACGAATTTCTGATGGTTTATTAGCTACATAAAAAATTCGCAACAGTGCAGTGGTTGTGGCCTGTATCAAGTAAAACGATACAATTTAAAAGTTAAAGTTTCCGGACTAAAAATTCGTTTCCCGTACAATTGTTTTTAATAAGAAATTGATGTAAAAATCCGACATTATCGCAAGTATATAAATACAGTACTTAATAAGTACTTAAATAAGTACTTAGTCTGAAAACTCGATGGCAGTTTTTAAAATACATATAATAATTTGTGGAACATGATCAGCTCCTGGATAGTCCCGAATTGCATTCAACTGTTTCTGAAGTGCAAGTCAGATAAGGTATGACAATTTTGTCTACAATGCTGTGTTACGCGTTGGGCCATTGTTCCTTTGATGCTGTTCGAAAGAAGAGACATCGCCGAGCATGGATCATGAAGAAAGGGCATCATAAGTTAATTACCGAACCCTCTGATTTCATGCAATTCGTTAAAATGAATTGAAATGAATTGTCATTTGTTATTTCTTGATAGGTGGGTAGTAAGAACAATTAGGGTAATAAACCCATAATCTCGTCTTGGGGTTCAATTCCAACTCTAATACAAACTTTCGTAAGATTGTACCTATATGGATATTTTCATAATACCAGATTTGATAATATAATATGCGACTGTAGAGTGAATATCGCTTGATACAACACGAATAAAATCAATTGAATAGTTTAAAAGATCTCAAAAAAGAAGATTTATTGTAATTTTAACGACTTATTGTATTTTGCGATTTGTAGCTTCTTAACTACCATTAATTTAGTAATATATGTTATAACATTTTTAGCTAAATAAATCGGACCAATAGTTCCCGAGAAAATAAATTTTGAAACTTCAGTGTTCGGCATCATCTTGACATCATAAAAATCGACATCAACGAAATTCGTAATTAACAGACTTTTAAGAAGATACACTCTTTTACCTTAGAAACACACGAGATTACATATGCTTAGATTATTTTTCGGATTTTTTTACTTCAGATAACAGCTCGAACAAAAATTTTTACGGCTCAATTCAGCTCAAATGTAGCTCAATCGATTTCGATAGTTCGAATTTGATTTCGAAGTTGCGGGGGTGTCGGTGACATGGACCCGCTAAATTCACTATAAGATTCATTGCCTTTATTTTTCTGCACAATATCATAAATTATTTCCAATTAAAATCACATATGGTATCGTGCTAAAATTGTAAATACACCAATAGACTTGTCTTTAAAATGCAGTGATTAGCGATAATTTTTAACGACAATTCGTTTATTTTTAACGACACATTGACTTTGGAATTGCATTTAAACCAGTTAACGATGTAACTAACGTCAGTTAAAGACACGTTAATTTTTAGCGATGTGCTTTAGAATACGGATGAATAAGCTTTAACTACAGATAAAAATAATACGAGTTAATCTTGGATACCCGTTAATAATATACAATAGATTTTTAATCACTATGCTGGTTGATCAGTGGAATGATAGTGGTTATTAGTTTTAAGACGGTAACAACCATTCCCACCGCATTTAAGGTATTTTGTGACCCACGGCGAGGGATGCGTGACTATGAGCTTTCAGCCAACGATCAAAGGTTGGTTCCTTCAGTATTTTACTAATCTTTAACGTGTATTTGCATACTGTTGCAAACACACGACCATTATAGCACTAATAACAAATCTCTCTAAATTTTTATTTTAATGCTGAATATGCGGTCTTTTTAGAACTTCGAGAATGTTAGGAGTTTTAGGCGTCTGCCTATTTTTTGCGTTCGGATTCGTATCAGAATTAAAAAAATATATAGGTACCTATCTATATTAAAAAAGTGAAGTACTGTATCTAACTCTTATGCTCTTTTGTATTAGCGTTGCATAAAAAATGTGTATATACAGGTGTAATTCTTTAAAAGTCGTCGAAGGGTTCGTATAGGATGGATTGTATCTGACGCAAAATACAGTTTCAAATACTAAGTGACGACGATGTGGGTATTCGTTTGCATGGTTAGGGCTGTATTCTGAAAAAGTGATTAAGGGCGATTCCACAGAAAGCGGTTTTGATAAGTGAAGTATTGTTTCTCCCAAATAATTGCAATTTAGTGTAGATTTGTTGGTAACGATCCAAAGGTAGTTTTCAGATGTCGGTAACGGTAGGATAAGGGTTCAACTTGCATTTTCGGTATCTAAATTAATAGTGACACTTTCATATTTTATATTTACGATAAAATCCACAAGTAACAAAAAAGTGTGAAAAGCTTTATATTTAGATGCCTTTTATAAATAAAAGTTCAAATTTTCATTTCAAATTTAGATTATGATGAGATTGGATTAATACAATAATAATACTTAATTTTTAATTTCTAACTTTTCATTTAAAAATAAAAAGTGTCACAACGTAATAAAATCTGCTTTGCGTGTATGATTTCAAAAAAGAAGCGATTTAATCTCACGTTTTTTGTTGAATATTTAATAACATTAACAGTTAACATTAGTTAACAATAACAAATTATAGATTATTTTAAAGTGTTACTCTATTTATTGATAGTATTAAACGTAAAGCAAGTGGCAATAATAATTTAAATGAAGTAGGCCTAGTTATATTTATTTTGACAGGAGTATAATCATTGATTAGTTATAAAAAACACAATAACCATAAAAATACAAGACCTGTTGTTTGATGAACTCAGGAAATTAATGGAAATGGCCTCCGAAGCCTGACATTCTTGATTATAACGTCATAGAAGACATAAAGTTGAAACTTTCAGCCCCTCAAATACAGGACTCTTTAAATTTTTAAAAATTATGCTGGTGATGACATTTATGAGTGAACTTTTTATAAAGTCAAAAACAGTTCTAATTTTTTAAATATAGATACTGCTAATTGTTATTAAATTACTTATTTAGTTCACAAAAGGCTTCTTCATTAGTTTTATAGTAAAATAGAAGTTAGTCTGTTTGTCTGAAAATACATTAATTTTGTTATGTTATGCAAATTTTGTTTCTTTGGTCACATACGTAACACGCTTACAAAAACTTTTAATACCCTTATTTTTGTAGATAGGTAATTGGACATAGTTTTAATATAAATGTGCAGTGGATCATGCTTGATAAGGAAAAAATACATAGTTTCAATTTTTTTAATTCCGTAAATCACAGAAAAATTACTTTATGTTTCAAGGGTAACATTTCTCAAAATCTTTAAGTCACAAACATAATATTTTTGTAACGATGATAAAAACAATTTTAAAGCATAGCTTAAGAGAAAAAGATTCAAATTAATTTCTTCAGCTAATTTCAGTAAAAAAAAATATTTCGTTGTAAAATTATTACTACAGTAAAGTTAGATATTTGTGTCCGAAAGACACACTCACATACGTTACGTTGGAATCGGTTTTAAACGTAGACTTTAGATTAAACTATACCTATCTCCTGAGAAACGATTATTAAAACGATCTGATTTATAGGAGTAAACATGGTTTAACCCATGACTGAATAACTACTGTTTCTGAATACGACCCCATCTAATGTTGACGACTGCTTACTTATAAAAATAATATGTAATTGCATCGGCTGCAATGCAACCAACGTATTTACATCGCAATCATTTGTAAAGAATTACAACTTAAGTATATATCCTTAGTGCGTGTGCGCCTGCACACTAGGGATTGCGTTCTTGCATCCAAAGTGATTATTAAAGTATAAAGGTAAAGGTAAAAGGTAAAAGCTTATGGAATGTTGTAAGCTCACAGTCAACTGAAGATGGACATCTCAAGGTACGATTAGATGCGAGGGTACCCCCCCCCTCTTGAGTACGCGGCGTGAAAATCGTTGTTACCGATAACTTGATTATCGAAATTACCGTTGTTAATCGGCAACTCGCAACATTCGATTTGACGGGAGTGTACGTGTTAAAAAGAGATAAAAAGTATGTATGTCGTAAAATAGAACACGAAGAAAAAATTATGAGCTTTCTAATTTTTTCTTTGAACGTTTATATATATTTCAGTTACTACATAATTATTTTTTTTAGGTCCATCTAATGCTCCTACCTATATTAAAATTAATTTCAAATCATTAAGGTCATTTCGTTGGATATTTTTTACCAGTTGGGTAAGTTATCGAACGAAATTCAGAACCATTGTAAAGTTAAAATATAACGAAGTTTTTAAAACTTTAAATGCAGGACAACGAGCGAACATCCATTAAAATCTATTTCGCGGGAGCACCGTCTGTGACTTCGTCTACAACGAGCCCTCTTAGCATGAGGTTGTCGACTACAAGAGACTGTTGTAAATAATCACCCTTCGCGAAGTATTAATGAACGTTGTTAATTTTCAGCCATCGAATTCGAGATTTTTTTTTTTAATTGACTCCACTGCGATTATACAATCAGTCCAGGGGGGACTATAAGTACAACGTATGTAGGTCTTAATCTAGAGACTTAAATCTAGTATAAAAACATGACATGCAGAGTAGCACGCATGCAGAAATATGTGTAATCCGACTAATCTCGGTCCCGTATGTGTCGAATTAGAGTGATTCTACTGTATTAACTTACCGTTCTTATTTATTGTTAGCTAAATGTGTGGCATATATCTAAAGGCGCAATATAATATTGTAAATCATTGCGGGATTATTTACAAATTCTAGCAATAATAATGATTTCGTACTTATACAAGGGTAATTGAAAAATATTAAAATTTTAATTTATTGTTTAGCTTTCGTTTTCATTACAGAACAGAAAACTTGTCATTGTCAATAATTATTATCGTTGTCATTATAATAGCATCAATATTTGATTGTATTTTGTTTCTTAAAAGTAATTATTGACAACGACAATGACCGTCAAATCTTAAGAATTGCAAATTAAGTACTTTTTAATTTTGACCTTAGTCCCGAATCATCTCGTAAATTAAAATTTTGCCATATTTTTCCAGGAGGGAAGTTTATCCAAATGGGACGAGCATTCGTATAGGTTCCACCTACTGATTTTTATTGGCATTTAAATATCGTTCAAAACGGACAACTTTTCAATTTCACTCGATCGTTTCTTAGTATTAATTTGTTTCAGAAAAAAATTACGAGCAACTTTGACTGTCGTCTAGAATTTTGAAAAATTTGAAAAAACAAAAGTCGCTCGTAATAATTTTTGATTGACCGTGATTTATGAAACGAGCATTGGCCTTTTCAAAATTAATAATTAAATACGACCTTGACACGTTGACAACATTCGGTTTTAGTTATCAATGGCGTCATTAATTATTATTATTTACGTTTTACTACTCATTACAACTAATTTACTTATAAGGAAAGTTGGTTAGCAATTAAATTAATTTTAAAAATTAAATTAATTATTTGTACGAACAACATGTTTTGTTACAATCAATTATTAACGTTGCATTTACTTCAGTGTTGATTATGAAACTGAAATTTGCGCAATTCAATACGAGTAATGTTAATAACAACCTTCAGAATTTCTCTTAATTGTCGACTGAGATATTTTTTTATTTATGTATTTACAGTTTGTGTTGTGTCTATTTTTGAGCCACGAGACTTTTTGTGATTGTGCTCTTTCTCAATATTACAATGCGAGCAGTTTTGTCGGCGAAAAATTGCATTTGCATGCAAAAAATAAATAAATATTAGGCACAACAATTTTTGCTTTCGTTAAAACGTAATTATTTACTCGAGAATTGTTATAGTAAAAGCATTTGCTAGACTTTTCGCGTACCTATCGCTCATTATTTTGTGTATTAGTTAGAAAATTATCGCCTTGAATTATTTGAGGAGTTAATCATGTTTAGCAAACATTTTTTTAGCATAAATATACGATTTTCGGAGGGAAATATTGATAGGAATCAACAGTAAATACTTCACATCATTATCAAATTTTCAATACTGAGGATTTTATGAAAATTTGTACGTACTTCCGACGTTTCTGTAACGAAAGTATAAATTGCACTTTTTATAGTAGTATCTAACGTGTGATAAACTAAAATATTATTGGCCAATGATGTATACAGGGTTTTCAACACTACATAGATAATATATGTATAAATAACTTTTTATTTTTTCCTTATTTTTATTTTTAACGAAAACGTTTCAGTTGTATTGTTTTTTACTTATCAGCAAGTTTTACAGTTAGCAATGATTTGAACATTTTACCCACTTCCGGTTTAATCGGAAGTGCATGTTACTCCATTTTGTACCATATAGTTTTTTACATTTCTAAATTTTTCATATTTTTCTCTCCGCGTAGGTACATGTAAAATTTTAGCCCTAAGGGTTACGTCATAAAAACAAATTTAAAGCTTGTAATGTCTCGGGGAAACAAAACAAAAATATTACCTTAATTAACTTAAATTAACTACACAAACTAAGAAAATTAATCGTTTTTGACTAATTTTTTATCGCTTTATTCCTATTGAAAATTTTCAAATTTAGGAACAAATTGTTGTTGGTATGTACCTATCATTTCAAAACAGTTTTGGCAATAGTAATAGCGTCGTATATTTATAATATTAATATATCGTCGAATATTTTTAATTATTTCAGTAGGATTTAATTTTTTGAAAAAAAAAGCATAATAAAATCTTAAGAAGTAGGTACCTACTACATCAGTGTCTTTGTTATAAAACTTGTAATATTTAGATATACAGGGTGTCGCCCGGATCAAGCAGTTTACGATAAGTACCTATAAATGGACCAAAAACTTATTCTTTATAGAATCTTAGGCTTGTCTCAAAACAAAGTTTCACCAAAAATTTGTAATAACTCATACACATAGTTAAGTATGTTGTAAATACATATTTATAATGATTTGTGAGTTAATTGCCAATGTCAGTTACATGTTAATTTTCTAAAATTACTATGTCAAATAAATAGAACAATGTATTGTAACTGTGAAATTTTATCAAATGTATCTTATTGTGTGCACAAAAATAGTTTTTTTTTTAATAATATTTGTTTACGTTTCGATCAGAAGCACTTTTCAATTGATTACCAAAAACCCTAGACAATTGGTTGACAATTTTGTTAAATCCATTTACAAAAATTATATAATTGGTGTACCTACAATAAATTTTGGAAAACACCGAACCGAAAAATGCTCCATTATTGTAGTCGTCACGATCGCCGGACCTTACATCGCTCGATTTTATATGAAAGTAATTAACATTTTGGAAATTTTAAACAGATAGAAAACAGCTATGCGGGACCTCGCAAATAAAATTTGCGTGAAACAGTTGTGTCGAAGAATTGAGAATTGAATTAATTCAGATTTAAAGTTTAATTTTAGATGGTTAGATCGTTTGTTTTTCAATTGTACGGTAAAGTTGTTGGTCTATTATACTTATTGTAAACTCTATCCGGGGACACCCTGTATGTATAAATACGATATCAACATATATTCGTCGTGTCCATAATTTGATTATTTTTCAATAAGATATTAAAAATTAGAAAAATTTACGTCTTCGCCCACTTTTGCGTGTTTTTATTAGTAAGAGATTTGTTGTTCGAAACAATGTGTTACTTATTCGCCAAAAAGCTTTAGCCAGGTTTGGTTTATTGAAAAAATTAAATAGTCGGCAATAATTATTTAACTAATAGAATTAAACAAATACATTTTTTTTACTGTTCTGTGCCAGTTTTTGATTTCGATTTCTAATTTGATCACAACCTTCTAGAACTTTTAACACACTATTAGCGCTATTAACAAACCTTATCTAACAATAAGTATTTTACACGCACGCAAATTATATTGTGGTCAATCATCCTTCGAAATTCGATTTTATATCCTATTTGTTTTCAAAAATTTGTAGAATGAAAGGTTTTGAGGTCGCTACTTAAGGATTATTAAACGTTTAAATAGGTATTTATCGACAAAAGTCCGTTAAATTGTTCTAATACTGGGCGTTCAATTTTCACTGATCGTTGGATTAATTGATCATCATCAATTTTATACCACGATTTTTATACCTACGTAATTTATTTTTTTACACAAAAGTGCGTCAAATAAACCGAACAACCTTGAATAACGCCAAAGTTTTGGCCAACAGACAGGAACGATAGATTACATAGTAGAACGAACGAGAATGACGCTGCAAACAGGTCGTCCTGTACAATTAATTTGCACAAATCCACAAATTTTTAAAGTTGCACCGTAATGTAATTGAGGTCCGATCGCTACTTCGAAATTAATAGCATGGGAATTTATTTAAAATGCGTCGTTTTCTCCAACATCTATATGTATACGTAGATTTAAGTAATGTAATTTTTATGGTAAAAGTTCGGTCGTTGATTTATAGGATTCCCAAGTTTTGGTAAACGAAAATTAATATATGTATTTAAGTTTAAATTGACTTCCTAGAAACGAATTTTCTAGTAGTATATTGCATAAAATCGTTTAATGGCGGAAAGGTATCGTTCGGCGTTACATAAATTACTTGGGAGGTTATTAAAATCTAATTTGTTCGATTGTACGATTATGGGTACTTTTTTAATAAGATGCCGATGCTTTAAAATCGAAATTATTAACGCTTGATGAAATCACCAAACGGGAATGATGATTATTTGGGGATTAAAATGATATCTAATACATTCGAATGTTAAGGCCAAGGATAAAAAAGAAATGACAGTTCATTTATTGCGAGGAAGAAGCTAAAGAGCATTTATAGACAGTACTTTAATATCTTTAGCAAGTATATAATTACGTATTGATTGCTTTTTTTTGGTCACTTTTACGTAATTCCAAAAAACACACAAAATCAACGGGGTTAAAATCAGGGGAACGCGCAGGCCAATGTGTAGGAGACTTTTTTCAATTCGAAGTTTAACTGAAATGTGCAGGAACCCCACCATATTACCTATTATGATTGTTAGTTTCACCACTTAATTAAACGATAACCAAAAACAAAGGAGTCTGTAATTTTATTATTCGATGGATGTACAACAAAATTTTGGTATCTAAATAATAAAAATGCGAAATTTAATTATTTTACAATGACCATGTAGAAATTCAAAAAAAATATTTAAGTTAATTAAAACTCGGATATTTATTACCTAACTATTTGACAAAAATGTATCGGTGAAACTTAATTGCGTGTACAACCAAAACTCATCAGTGCAGTTACTGCAAACGAGATAAAATCGTTGGTTAACTTTGATATTTGCTTAATAACTTTACAAGCACTTGCTATCTAGTACTAGAAATCGTACAACGATTGTTAAAATACACATAGGTATCCGAAAATAAACAAAACATCAGAAAAATATTTAAATAATAATATTAAGCGCGTATAGCCATGTTCCTTCAACGAAAATGTTTATTAATTAAAATTTGCGTTAATTCTTATTTTTGTATAAGCGGTATTTTATCGTTATAGTTTTTATAATTGTTTAATTTTTAAAGAATATTTATATGTAAAGTTGGGATACTTGCTATTTAAGGTGCGTTTACACCATCATAATAACAAAAAGAACTAATAAAACAGTTACAAATGTTGACAACATAATAATTGCAAGGATTGCAATTATTAGCCATTGAATCGCGGGAGCACTACAATTAACTAAATTTTTGTGAAATAGGCGACATTTCATTTTAAAAACGATGTTTAATCAAGAAATTTAATAGTAGTTTTATTAATTGAAAAATTTAAAGAACTAGTATATTAAAGAAAAAGTTGCGTAAAGCGTGTTTTTATCGCACGAGTCCTTGTTCAGAAAACGAGCCGAGTGTCGGCTATTTTTTTAAAGGACGATGCTATTACGATCACGCAATTCGATTTCATAATGAGTTCATTATAGACGAAAATAGAAAAATGTCGATTAACGCCTTTACGCTAATACGTTAATACTGAGCGTTAATCAAAATCGGACGCACTTAAAATGTCGAAATAAATTTTTCAAAATAACTTTGTACATGTTGTAATAATTATTATTCGATTTGTATCTAAAAGCCATTGTTAAAACATTTGTCACAATGTCGATTGTTCATCTAAAAAGTTAATTCTCGGTCGGTGCTCATCCGTGCATTCAAGTTCCTTTTAAAAGATATAATTAGGTAAATACTTGTGCTTCCTTCTAACTTAAAACATTTGCGCAAACAGTTGTTATTCGAAAAGATAGCGTTTCAGCTGAAACATTTCCTTGACCCTCGTCAGTTTTTAATTGTTCGATATTTAAAATTCTGCATTTTTCCCGGATTGTCACGTTGTTGCATAAATATATGGATTCAAATAATCATAAAGTGCGGTTTAATTGTAATTTAACATCTAAAACGTAATACTAAAACAAAATAATGATCGTATGAAACGTGCGAGCGCAATAGTTTGGGAATGAGACAAGTTGCCGCAGCCAATTCGCCGCGGCTTCGCGCTACTATTAAAATTAAATTCGCAATAGCTTGCTGAATTTGAACTAAACGAATGAAGTAGGCAGCGGTTTTAATATTTTACTTTGCAAAATATTTCAAGTGTTATCTATTAATTGAGAAACTGATTGTTAGGCGTGTTTAATAGAATTTATGAACTAACATAAACAATTAAAGAAACGAATGTATATGAAGGTGGGTAATCTCTCGGTGTCATATGTACATGTGTAGGTCACATAAAATTAATTCGTATATTTTCTCGTATGGTGCACTCTTGCGAAAATATTCGTTCAATTGTGAAAACCATCGTTTATTTAAATTGCAACCTACGCTACGTTTGGATTTTGATAATTTTAAGGTTAATGTTGATAGCGAATAAAAGTTATTAAAAAGGGCGGCTTGGCCCCCTAGATGAATATTTGTGCCCCTGGCGGTGTTTTTTTATTCTTTATAAGTAAACGTTTTTGTTTTTCCCAAAACGATCGATTTTCCAGGAAAAAATCAAATAGGCACTAATCAGATTCGTGCTAATGAAATTATGAAAAATCGTCCCATTTTCCCCTTGTTTTTCTTTGAATTTTCTGCATAAAATTTGTATGTTTTTAGAATTTTTTCAGTAACGAAAAATAACATCCGATTTTTGTCTCAAAAGTTAGTGGTTTTGCTCAAAGCAGAAACTTCTCTTTTGTTCAGTTCATAATTATGGAAACACTTTATGATATTGCAAAATAATATCTATATTGCAAATCGCTTGTCCATATTATCTCCTAACGTTTCTTCTCTACGAATTTTAGTGTTTATAGAAAATAAAGATGACGGAATTCAGATGTGTCGCTTTGGCTTTTCTCCGATCGCGACCCCCAGATCACAAAAATATGGGTCGTTCAAATTCGGCCCCAAAAAATTCGTATATACATAATAAAATCTTGTAGACACGATTACGAGCGCAATTTGGATCGTAGGGGGCTGAAATTTCGACAGTGTGTTGTCCATACGAATATACAAAGGACGGGTTCGTTAAAAAATTTACAAAATGACGGTCAATCAAAAATTTAAACGAGGTTGTCGTTTCTTCGTTATTAATTAACGAATTGGTAATGCGAAAAATCCATGTTTTAAAATCGTCGTAAAATTATTTAATAAACATTCAAACATTTCTCTTTGAAAATTTTAATAAAATGTACCGTTTCGAGATCATCTGGATAAAAAGCGATATAAATGTTTTTCTTTTAATTCTTATAAAATAATTTTCAGAATATTTCTCTAGTAGATATGTAATTTTCCAAAAGGAGTATTTTTAGGGCAAAATAGGGCAAAAAAAGGAGGTTTTGATACATGTAACATGAAAATTCGACACCGAGGCTTGTGCGCGGACGAATTTTTGATATTCATCGTGGCGCTCAAAAAATTTACACACGCAGATATCGGCCGTTATATTAATAATTTTCCTTTAGGCAAAAACGCAAAGTTATTCGACTTTTAAGTGGATATCGTTACATAACTCCATACCGACAATTATTTAAAGTTTTAAAATCGAGAAAATGCCGCAGTAATGTTTCGATAAGTCTTTTTCACCATCCGGTTTGGCGCATCAAAATAAAAAAAAATAATGCCCCCCCGTATGTTTCTTAAAATGATTTTACATATCAATTTCGTGAAGTTGCAAAATAACGACGGCAATTACGACCGAAAGAGACAACGTCCCAATTAAAAGGACAAATTTGGCCATCGTCAAGCCTAATGAGTAGTTTTAACCATTCATTTAAAACAATAAGCGTATTTCCTCGGACGCGACTCGATCTCGGTCTTTCACTCGTATAACTTGCGGACCGCAAAATTAGAGATTCAGTAGCCGTGAAACTCTCGGCTTGGTGGTAATACGCTACCACGGTTTAGGCGTTTTAAGAAATACCGTGCGGTCTGTACTCGAGGGAGAAAAAAACGTAGTTGTGCATTATTGAAACGTTGTTTGTCCATTGTCAGCATTTCAATTGACGTTTAAAAAAAGTAAAAGTGCGTGCTTGTTAAACCCGTACCTAAATTAATAAAATTGTAGATCGTCGTTGTTTAAAAAAAAAACAAAACAAAACAAAGAGGTAATTAATTAAAAAGAACATTTGTAAGTAAGTACCTATAGTTGTTGTACAATTTAAATTAGCTTCCTTAAAAACAAATTGGCTTTTTGATATCTTCGTGTAACAATTAAAAAACTGGTCTTTTAAGTTGCGGTACGACTTTGTTTCCGGAAAGCTTTTTAGGAAAATAACGCTAAATTAGGATTTATCTAGACGGCTACTGTTGGTGGGTATACTCGCCTTCAAATTAAAAATTAAAAAAAACTTGTAAATTTAATTATAGGAGGGAGCAATTTTACACGGGTCGTTTTGAGAACAAGACGTGGTCCTTCGAGCCGATTTTTTGCTTTTAATGTGTCCGTTTAAGGATAACACACGTGAAAAAAACTGGTTTTTAAAGTTGATCGTTATTGATAATCCAAAGAAATCGGGATCGCCGCAAATTTATAGACCCAGGTCGTGTTTGTTTAAACCGCTCTTGCGTGACAAAATCAGATACATACAACCGTTTAAACGTAAGGTCAAGTTCTTCCACATAAGGTTTAACGCAAGTTTATTCGCCTTTTCGTATACGAAACGCGCCCCACTGACGCAACCGAATTTGGGTTACCTTCCATTAAAAGTCATTCTTTTTGTGCGTTAAATATGTAATACTTTCGCTTGAGAAACGCTGAAGATGTTTATCGAAAATTTATTGCCGTCGATTCTGCATCAGGACGCGGGGGTATACACGTTACGCCACTGCGTTTTAAACCGCAAAACAAATAACGTTTCCACATTTTATAACTTACGTTATGACATTACTTTTTTTTTCGGTAGTATTAAGAGGAAAAGGTTTTTAATCATTTTATAATTGCACGTTTTGAAACGCGACTTTATTAAATTTTATTGTAAACGTTAAAAGATGAATATAATGGGCACAAAAACTATTTTAGTGGGTATAACGAACGCCAAATCGAAAATGGGTACTTGTTATAAGGGTGCGTTTGTTTCCTCTAAATTATTTCCGTTTGTATCACCATATTTACTTATGTATTAACAGAATTCGCCGCAAAATTTGAAAATTGTCTTCTGGACAAAAATCAAAATGGGTATCAAAATGTGTGTGCCTAAAAGAAAGTTATTTAATTTTTTTGAACATAACGTTAAATAAAAATAACTTTTATAATAGTGAGTAACCATAATAGTGTCTATAAAATTCACAAAGAAGAGAAAACCGGTACTTGCGTTAGTAAAACGTTCGTGAACAATCGTTCTCGAACGTTACGAATTACAAAGTTGCAAGAATCGTACCTATTTAAATTCGTACGAATATGATTTATTGGAAAAATAATATTAAATAGGAAGTCGAGATTAGACCGTGCGAATAAAAATTACTTTCTAAATATTTACAACGCCGCGCCGTTCGTAACATTGGAATTACATGCGAGTGATTTCAACGCCTCGTTAGAAAACAAACGCGCAATCGAGGCTCCCAATATTTTTTTTATGTCAACGTATAGATAGACGCTTGTTTAATTAGTTACGCCGTTGGTTTTTTTTTTCGGATACGCATCAAGTCGTTTTCGGCTTTTTCTCGTTTTCGCGCCAAGGCCGAAACGGGCGGATTTAAATATTTCTCGTCGATTGCGAATAATTAGCAGCTTCGCAACTTGCTTCCATTGTCTTTTCGTGAATCTGATACGCGTAATGTAAGAACAATTTTCGTTATTATAAACGTTACATTGGCACGGGATTACCAAACTACCGTCAGACTAAAGAGAACAGTTGGCAATTACGAAATCGTTCTCGTTTGTTATTCTGAGGCCGAGAAAAATATAATTTCGCTTTTAAAAGCCGGCAAATGTCATGTACAATTTGTGAATACTTAGCCTTTGGTGAGTGCATTTCCGAGCCTATCGGAATCGATTTCGTAGAAGAGGTTGCTAACCTTTAAAGGTCACCAATTACGTACAAAATCGAAATTCCGGAGCGTGTCGAAAAGCTTTGTGTTTCGACGTTGAACGCGAGCCTCAATCGATTGGGAAGAATGATAAGAACCGATATTTGAACAATATGCGAAAGACAGTTTGATGATGATCTCCGAATAAGGCGTGCCGTCTTCGTAGTACAATTTGGGTTGTAATCCAATTGCACCGGATTTGGATTGTATTATAGTTGCAGATAAAACGGTTTAGGCCGGCTTTAAGGAAGATTTTGTTTTTGAGAAGCCTTTACAATTATTTTCGAGCAGTTTCAAACTAAATTAAATTGTTTTAAACAAACAATCGCGTTGTGAAGAAGAACAGATTTTGAATATAAACGGCATTATTATAAACTAAAACCGTGGAGTTTTAATCATAGATTTCCATTGTCAATAATAAATTATTTCACTCGAATCACAATATCTGGAATATTCCCCTTGTTATTTTTTTTTAGTCCAAACTTTGAAAAAACGACAAAATTTCTATATTCAGGATTGGGGTGATGACATAACATTTATATTTTCACCATTCGATAGTCCTACTGTTACACCACAGGGTTTGTAATTTTTGTTTTGAGTTTCAGACGGATTATAAAGTTACAAGCTCTACAATTCAGACTTGGAATGGAAATAAAATTTGTGAAAATTCTCCTGTTTTTAATAAAAAAATATATATATTTAGAGCCGATCTTTTCATCTTCCATTTAATTTAATTGACACATATTTACCATAGAAACGTTTGTTCAAACAATTGTTTCCATGGTAAAAATTTGTCAAGTAAATTTATTGGGAGATGAAAAAACCGGCCCTTAATAATGTTATTTTAATGTTATAGATTTAACTGAAAAAATTCGATGCGCCGTTATCGAAACCCTTAGGTGCACTAAATTTTGAACGTCGCAGCGAACAAAAACAAATCTAGATTCAAGCCTGATGAGAGATTGAAAAAAAACATTATTATTTTTGACTGTTCACTAATGAGCCTATCCATGGTAAAAATATAAAAAATATTCGAGATGGTCGTGCGACCACGATTGGGCTATTTGACGTGGAATGACTCTACTAAATAAAAACAGATCATGCCCATTGTAGCTTGATTATATGGAAAAACTTAATGTTAGGTTCAGTTCGAACGCGCTCGAATGCTTCAGGACAAATTAAGTCGTTGACTCTGACCGTGGAAGGTTCACATCTTCAAGTCGGTTCATTAACAACAGACGAATAATTCCCAACCGGCAGAGATATTATTACGTAGACACAAACTTATTGCTTTTATCACGATGAACGTTCAACAAATTCAAAATCAACGTCATAAAAAATATTTGACATATAAACAACTTTTCAAAAAGAATAAGATATGCGTAGATATGTACTTTCTTTTTAAGTTAACTAAATTTTCGAAAAAAAAACCCACATCGCGTTTGATTATTTTTTCATCGATTATCTGCGACAAGAAAAAGATGCGAACGCAAAATCCGTTACTTCTGGTTTTAATGAACGATCGCAATTAGTCTAGAGGTTTGTAAGTAAAAAAGAAAAAGTTTAATTTTCTTCCGCACGAACGCGAGCTTGCTCATTAATTAATTTACTGTTCATGGAACTGGTTTTAGAAGCGTTTAGGTTAATTGATGTTATATTAATTATTCGGTCATCGTAAAACGAAAGCGTCATTTTTCTTCACATCCAACCCGTGTCTACAAATCTACCGAATAAGAGGAAAATTTTAATCTTTATAAAAAATTAAATTTAATCCAAAATCATTAAGTTCAACGACAAATATCGGATATCATTCATTACCTACACTGACAAATAGGTACTTTATTAAATTCGGAAAATCCTAGTTTTAACATATTTTTCGGCTTTGTATGTGTAGAAGAATTTTTTATAAACGATTTTTTGCTAGTTTCAATGTCGTAGAAACAAAATGAATAATGAAACAATATTATACAATATTATATATATATATATATATATATATATATATATATATATATATAATATATATATATATATATATATATATTTATATATATTTAATTATGAGTACCTGCAGCAAAATTTTGGATTAACCGCTCTGTGATTTTTTAGAAATTAGTAGATAATTTTCAAACATGTTATATTAGACATATATGTTATAAAAAAAAAATTGCATGTTGTAATATGGGCTGAATAGCGCGCACCACTTAAATGTTAATGGCGTTACATTACTTTTACATAATTTCTCAATTTCGAGATGATCCAAATTTTCATACGGGTACGTTTGATCTGTTCAGCGATGTAATTTATTTTAATTTAAACCGATTATGGAATTTGATCAAAATTTAGCTAATAAAAATCTAACCGTTGGTGTTAGTTGAAATCGTCATTATTATTACTAAAATAAAAACTTACTTCACTTATATTCAAATGTTGGTTAGCAAAAACTTTGACTACTTGTAAAATGCCGTAACGGGAGCACGGCGAGGTCGTAACTAGATTTGAGGCGCAAAAACATAAAAAGTGTAAAAACTAAAAATGAATAAAAATGTATAAAAATCCACACTTATAACACGTTTTAATACCGTAATTATCAAATTAGTTCGTTAAACTTTCCTGTTGTCAAAATAGACAACTCGAACAACTAATCGCTGGAGCTTTTAACGATCGTGTAAGGCGAAGAACCCGAAATACGAGTACCACTTACGTAATATGTTTGTATTTAACTATTGCAAGTACAAGAACATCACATTTTTAAAATTTTACCTTTTATTTTTGTACGACTAATTAAATATGTGATTATTTATTTTAAAGTACAGTGTCCACCAAATAGTCTGCACCATATGGAATACTTTTTTATTATTAATTTCTTAAAAAAATATATTCTTGATAAAAGTTGGCGCATGGTCTAAAACCTAAAATACAATCACCAAAAGTCAAGATTTACCAGTCTTATACGAGATACCTAAGCCTGAAAATATAAATTTGACTCAAGAGTAAACTACCCTTATTTTCGACATTATCGATAATTGTTATTATGCAAAGTTGTTTAGAATTAAAAGTTATATTTAAATATGCAGTGATTATGGTGTAGCACTAAAAATGTATGTCTAGTATATTATTATTACACATTATTTAATGTGTCGGTAATAAAATGTTAATTTTTTTTTAATTTTTTGTGTCGATAATAAAATATTAATAAACAATTTAATTTTTTAATACTTATATTAATACTATATTTTATTATACTTATACTTAATTAATTAGTATTATTAATTTATTATAAAACAACGGCATTTAATTAAAGGAAACCGAACAAAAACTAATTGAATTAAAAAAAAACTCAATTTGATTTAAATTTAAATTGAACAGAGACGAATTTGGAAAAAGTAACAAAATACAATTTTTGAAGATATATAGTTGCGACTGCATGTTTAAATGTAATTTTTAAATCTAAACAACTTTTCTTAATAATAATTTTCGATAGTGTTAAAAATAAAAAGGAAATTTATTCTTGAGCAAAATTTATATTATCTGACGTATCTCGTATATGACTGATAAATTTTGACGTTTGACGGTTGTATTTTGAGTTTTAAACCATGCACCAACTTTTATCAAGAATAAAAATTTTTGAGAAATCACTAATAAAAAAGTATTTCATATGGTGCGGACTATTTGGTGGACACTGTATATAAAAATTTCAAAATTCACTGTTTCGTGTCATAAGTTTTACTATCTCCGACAACATACCTACATTTAATTACTTTAGAACTCGCTTTTAATTGTAACGAAATTTGTGTTAATGAACTGTTTTTGTTTTTTTAACCTACAGGAATCGGTTGTATATATAATTGAAGATAATTAAGGATTGAGGAATATTAAAACCTATAATAAACATCCTCGTCATGCAAAATGATTTTATTACATTTTGTGTAAATTTACATCTGTGAAAACCCGTTTGCTTTATATAAAATTATTTATTATTTATTCACCTGAATGAACTAGTTCAACAACGTAAATGCATTTATAACACGTTTTAGAGTTATGGTTATTAAATTCGTGCGTTAAACTTTCCTGTTGTCAAAATAGATGACTCAAACAACTACTTGATCGTTGGAGATTTCAACGATCGCGTAACCGACGAACCCGAAAAATATACGAGTAGATAACACCTATGTATGTATACATCTAATTTTTAAAATTCTACACCCTATTTTTGTATAAGATAATGATTTTATTATTTATTAAAGTATATAAAAATTTCAAAATTTACTGTTTCGTGACATATCTATACACAATCAAAGATCAAATCATTATTGTTGTCGGCTGCACCAAAAACTATATTTTTCTGTCTAAATTTCATACGATGTCAGAATTTTACGACTTCTTCTTTATAGCAAACTTTTAGCATCACTTTCGGTCCATAGGACTCTCCTTTTATTTTCTATGTCAGAATTGACGATAAGAAACATATAAAACATTCTAAAAACCTTGCTAATTTAAAAAAGGAAGAGGCAAATAATAATCTATTCGATTTCGTCTTGAACCGAGGAAGTAATAATACCTATCGACAAAGTTCAACAAAAACAAACTTTTACAATTTAGTTACGTATTATCTTTTTGAAATCAATGAAGTAAACGACTGCCATCATTTCTCGATGCAGGTAGCATTTAAAACTGAATGACAACGATTAATGTTGATAATTTCAATAGCGCATGCATAACTAATGAACGAAACGATGCCATCATAAAATATAGGGGATAAAAATAAATAAACAAAAAGCTCTACTGGACTTTGAAATTTTCCAATACGTCCACATTTATGTGTTTAGACACCAGGCTGGGCATGGTGTGAAATGGACTTTACAGCCAATTCGGGTAATTCCAAAACATAAAAAGCTAAAAGTTAATTTTCAACCGTTTTCCTAACTTAAATGGGGAAAAAACGAAACTTAACGAACCGTCAAGATAGAGACGTTTCTGTAAAACTGGCAGAGCTTCTTGTACGCCAATTATAAAGAAAGCTGCCGACCTTAAGATCTATAATGTTATTTAATCGATGCATATCTTTGTATTCGTAATTAACCGTTTGCTATTTCCTAACGCGGGAGAAAAGAACTTTCCTTTAGAATATTCGATTATTTAAAGTGCCTGCCATAAATTTAAGATAAATCCAGGATCGGCTTCAAATTATCGTTGCGCAAGGTAAAGTTACCTGTGGGAAAACGTAGTCGTCGAGTTACGTTACGTCTTTATTGTTTTGCTCACAATACGTATAAAGTATTGTGTGAATGTAGCGATGTTCTCCAACGGACTTTCACTCTTAATATCAAGGTAGCTATGCTTCTTGAATGCAGCCACGAAACACAGATATCCATCCTCCTCCCCATTTCGTCCAATCTCCCTGCACACTGATGAAATAATTAACATTGACTTCAATAAAATGTGACGCGCGCGTGGTCGTGCGACGCGACGCGATGGAACATAATTAGCTTCAGTTTCCCAATCGGCGTTTTAATTAAATATTTTATTGCCGAAAGTCGCTGTACGTTCATGACAAATTTAAATTACCCGCTAATGTTTCTGGTATGTTATATAACATGGCGAATTGAATAAATTTCGGGATTCGAGTTAGAAAGCATGAAAAATGATCTAACCTCACTTTTATTTCGTTTGCGTGTTTGGCGCATACTTATAACCGTTTTCAAAGCCGATTAGGGTTCCTACGGCATTGTATGCATTATGGCGACCTCGATGCGTCGCAATTAACCATAATAAGTTAATCCTCATCGAGTGTTATTTAGAATTTTCTTTAGTACCTAGGCGATTGTTGCGTATTTATTATTTTTTAGTTATATATTATACCTACCGTTCGAGTTTCTAAAAATTTCCTAGTATAAACAATGTTTTCGCGTCATTAATTAGTCAACGATGATTTAATTTCGTTTTTAGGTTGTTTTAAATAAAAATTCTAAAAGAAGTGGACGTTCTTTTTATTGTACTATTTTTAACCGCACAAATCCATTTAGATACTAATACCTATATAAAAAATGATTGATGTTAAAATTTAGAAAGTTAATTAAAATTTTGCTGAAAACCCTCAGTTAGAACATTAATTTAGAATGAATTTTTCTACCAAACTAATGTGATTACAACTTTAAAATGGCATCTTTGAAATGCACAGGATCATGTGCGAGCCAACGGGGGGCATGGCGAAAACGGTGTCCGGGTACGGGCGCAAAAACATAAAAAATGCAAAAAATAAATTCATAAATTGAAATAAAAGTTCGTTATTTTATAATATTTTATTTTACAATTTTTGTTATTTTTGTTAAGGCGGCGCAAGTTAGATATTGGCCATAAGCGCTTCATACCCTCGCTATACAGCGCAGGTTGTACCTATTTTAACACCGTAAATATTAAGATTTATAACACGCGATGATATTGTAATTAAATTACTTCGTTAAACTTTGCCGTTATCAAAATAGGCAATTCAAACAACTATAATCGTTGGAGATTTCAACGAATCGTGTAAGCGACGAACTCGAAAAATATACGCGTATAACTTATGTATGTATATATTTAATTATTGCAAGTACAAGAACGTCACATTTTTAAAATTCTACACTTTCCTCCATATCTTCACTTTGAATAAAACTAATCGAAAACGGCGAGCAAAGCAGTAACCCGAATATTTTCCGTGCACGCTGACTAAAACTCCAGTATCCCGCCCGACGCTGAATTCGTCCGGACTCGTTAACCATCTCGAATCCTTGACGCAGATCCGTGCCATCCGCACCTTGTAAAAACATGTAGTGATACGGATTCGCATCATACGCAATAAAATGATTAATAGATACCTACAACAAGCATTCTCGCGATGTAAAACGATTTGATTAGATTTTGTGAACGGTTAACATTAGCTAAAAATTTACACCTGCGTAAATTTTATTTGTTTATTATTTATTTAAACGCCGTAAATATTAAGATCTATAACACGTTATAATGCTGTAATTATTAAATTAGTTTGTTAAACTTCTACATTGTCAAAATAGGCAATTTGAACAGCTATAATTGCTGGAGATTTCAACGACCGCGTAAACGACGAATCTGAAAATGTAAATGTAGGTACATATGTATTTAATTATTTATTTTAAAGTCTATAAAAATTTCAAAATTTACTGTTTAATATCATTAAAGAAATATCATTTATCAAGAAATCGGAGGGGCTGCTACGTCGTCAAAAGGTTTGTGTATTTTAAAATTTTTGCCATTTTTGGATTAGGGGGCGCAAGTTAAATACTTGCCACGTGCGTTCATGCTCTCGTTACGGCGTTGTTGAGGATCTATGTATCATTTTACTTCTTTATATAAAAAATCTTATCGACTTCGGCTAAATTTTACGAAAACTTTATGAATAAATTAACTGTAGGTATAAACATTTTGTGACCTTCTTGCTCGAATTTGATTTACATTGACATTTAGAACTGCAAAATTAGATCTTGTCTAAGTTGAGATTAGCTGAATTAAATCTAATGCAAAGTAATTTTAGGTCTAATTAGAGCTTAATAGTAGAAATTAGCAAAGTATTTTAAAAGTCAACGACTAATAATACGGAATAATACCTAATTTTAGAAGATTTTGTTATTGTTAGACGAATTAAGTCTTTAAGATTTTTTTTAGTTGACTACAAAATTTTTCGTAGTTTATTGTTGTAAAATGATGTAAAAATTGTTGAAATTTAGAACTTAAATGTCATAATATTATAACCTTTTTTGGAACAAAAACATTTCCAATTATTTATTTAGGTATGTAATATTGTTCAAAATTATTCAGTGTAAAAATTTAAAATTAAATGCTTGCGAAAATAAGTTGTCATAGTTGTATTACAACATCGTATGTAATTTTAGAACAATTAATGTTTAGAACCTGAATCTTCCAAAAATGGGGGGGAGGGTGGTGCGATAATATCCAAAATTAGTATATGTAAATACTTACACTTATTAAAATTATTTTTGTCCCAAAATTAACAAAAACAAAAATAATTAGGTTAATTCGGCACTGTTCTAAAACGATCTAATTCGATCGAAGCAACTATTTTGTACGTGGACGTAAAATTAAAATTAATAATTTTATGATTGTGAAAATTGAAATGGTCATGTTTTAATTAGTAGATACTTATATTATTAAAAATGGTTATTCAAAAATTATTATTTGCACTTATACTGTTTAAGTCAATTCTAAAAATTCTTAAATATAAATTTTACTGAAATCATACATAAATAGATAAGTAGTTTTCTCACTTTACATTTTAATATCCAAGAAAACAGATTTTTTCTAAAAATAAATACACGTAGCATTCTGTGATTATCTATTTGTATAGTACATAATTAAAAATCATTGTGTAACATTATATGTAAATGACAGCAGTAATTATGTACCTATATAACATTGTTCTTTATTTAATAAGCCAGTGACAATTTGAAGGCCTAAAGTGATATCAACTCGGAAATAACAATTTTATGCCAGATACGTTTTCTAAATTTAACTCGTCTATTAAATTGTCCAGGACCGTAACCGTGTCATTAATCGCGTTATGTAGATGTCGTTTCATTTGTCGCCATTTAGAAAACGTTAACGCCTAAAAATTCGACGAAAAAAATGCAAATTCGGACACCTCGCAATGCATTTTAAACTTTGCCGTGTCTTCGAAAGTGTAGAAAAACCAACTTTCGATCAAAAGTCGCACCAAATATTGATTCGCTATAAATTGACGAGGTAACGGGCCGATAAGCAACTAGATTAAGTGGAACGTTTGAAATATTCACCTCGACACTGTTTAGCAGTTCCTTAAATCGTGGTACGGATTCTTGTGAAAGTAAAGATGAGTTCACTTTATTTGACCTATTCTGATATCGAGAATACATAAGTTATTTAATCGTGCCGATTGTATTATGGGCGTCTTGCAAATTTTCGAATATAAATTTACGATTTTCGTTTTGTTTCTTTGACGGAAGATTTTCTTCGATTTGAAACTGCGTTCCCTAATAAATATATGTATATAAGCAGTTGAATAACGTGAGCGCCACTCGTTTTTATTTAATTAATTGATGTAACGACAAATTCGAATTGTTTTAATTGTTTACGTGTGCGAAAACGATTAAGCAGGATCTCGACTCCGGATACGAAACCATCTTACAATCTAATGAAGAAAAATCGTTGCAACATGCAGTACAACGACGTTTCGCATTGCAGAATAGTCGTCTCGTACATTTTAGTGCACGCGAGTTACATTCCTGATTTGTCGTACATGGAGAGTCCCCAAAAAAATACCACTGATGAGTCTTTAGTACCTCTACCATATCATACAAGTACCGCAGATTCGCGCTAACAGTTCGCTCTAAGAAAAATTTTTTTTTAATTTTGAAAATAATTTTTTTTTCAGAAAATATGAATTTTTGGGATCCGGTATTTTGCTAAAGTTAAAGTTACATCAAAATGAACCTTTGAGAAAAAAAATAGCCAAATCCGAGCAAGGGCAAATTTCCAACGCTTACTCGGCGATGGTCTTTGTCCGAAAACGACTTCGATTTCGAGATTTTGGTATTTCTCGTTTTTGGTCTATTTTTACTATCGTAGAATACAAATCCGCGCGATGGAATGTGAATTTTGATTCATCTTGTACACTCAGAACACATCTAAACTCTTTAATAAACATAAAGATTGGCAATAATTTAGATTTGTCAGTACTGTATTACCTACACAACCTTTACAAATATTTTAAATATCTAAATGTTAATTAATTTGATGGGTTATCGATTAAATACCAATCTTCTTCACAATTTCTATACTTAAACCGTGATCGCTCGTTCATCTTCAGGAACTCACGATTATCCTTCTCGTTCCGAACATTTCGTGACAGCCGGCATCATGAGGTAATTAGGAAATAGAATTTATTCTCGAGAATTTAGTTTTTATATAATTCGCGATTCCTCGTTACCGCTATTGTTCATTTTTTTGGCAATTAGACGACGGCGCCAATTCCTGGTTTCTCTCGTAAAATGAAGCGCGATGTGAAGGGATCGATGTGAAAGTCTGGGAATAAAAAACTAGAGAAATTCGAGAACTTCGCAAATATCGATAGAAAGGAATAAAACTGAAATTTTTAAACGTCTTGGTCTTGAATGTGCGGGCTTTACCACAAATTTTTACGAACCGAACTAATAAATAATATTCGCGCAATAAGCGTATCTAATTAATTGGTTATAGATTACTTTCATTGATATTTTTTAAGTCAAATTATTTGGCATATGCAATTTTTAGAAAGTATCGAATGTTAAAGATTTAACCGAAAATTTAGCATATCGTTGAAATCGTGGCTTTTAGTTTACATAAATACTTTCTTTTATTTGGCTTATGGCTATTTATGATTTGTTTACACGGCTATTAAAGACATGTAGTTGACGGTAGGCATATATTTTAATACGGTGCCTACGTTATCCAAAAGTTGATAGTATTAACTTTAAGACATCAAAAATATCTATTGTGCCCATCATTTCTGCATTTTAATGTACTTAACCATTTCGATGCGAAAACCAAACCACAAAATCTCTTGCATTGTATTTTTGACTAATGTATCTTTGAACTGAAAACCGCTCTAGAGGAAAAGTAAAAAAAATATTTCTTTAGATTTCTTTAATAACCTTATTTTGCGCATGTTCAATTCATGTATGGCATGCATTCAATTGAGGAGCAGATGAGGAAATATTCAATACTTAATCTTCTTTTCATAATTTCACCATCATCCGTCTTTTATCGACGTGAATCGCCGTCTGGAAATTTATCGTGCCTTACCACGCTCTTACAGTATAACTGAAAAAAATCTAAAATATTGAAAACTAAAATATCTGTAAAAAAAATTATATAAAAGAGAACCATTTCGTTTTTGCACGTTCATTAATAAAATTGAGTTTTGAAAACACTGCGAAATAATAACGTTTGTTAACTTTCAAAAAAATAGAGAAAGATAAGCGCTCGTTATTTTTCAAAACTTGTACAGTTTGTCACGGCCGCGGCCGGTTTTTCAATACCATCTTGACGACGAATTAATAGCTTTATAAATAAATAATTACATAATTGCGTATTATATAAATGCAATTAGCGTCCAAAGTGCCCAACACCGTCGAATTAATTTATTATGGATACATTTACGATCACTTACAATTAGATAGTTACCTATGTAATAAAAATATTAAATGTACCGTACTTATAAAATTTTTATGGGCAACAATATTGTGAAATTACTTACGAATCTTATTCTATTCTCAAAAAGCATAAGTTCAACGACATTTCTTAATAGCCGGGTATGTTAAAGTTTTTTTTGTTTAAATGGACGTTCTATAGGTAATTTAAAACATTTTACCTACGTGTAGTAGATGTTAAAATTATCTAGTAGTCTAGCAACATTTTTAATTTTTAGGCGAGTTAGTAATTATGTAACTACAACAAAAATGCACACATTATAACATATGAAACTATTTCAAGCAATTACCCTTTGATTTTAATTCAAACGAGTTGGACGACGAATTGTCCCCGGCAACGAAATGACCACGGTAAACTACAAACTGCATTATATTTACATTTAGCACTGCTAGCAAAATGTAATAAGTAATAATAGTACAGTAACATTGTGTTATGTGCTAAGTTAATTAGACCGAAAATTCGGATTAAAATCCTTTCAAATTTTTACTCTACGATTATCGTAAGTACAGATTTAGTTACAAGGCCGATAATGACCAATGCAATTTTTACATACGAAAATCAAATTAGCTCAACCTTCATTCCACTTATTATAAAATAAACGGTATCGCTTTCACCATAAAAGCGCTTTTAAATAAATAATTTGTAGAGATGCCGTGTAATTGTCCCGTAACCGAGCCGGGACCCACGTTGGCGTCGACATGCGGCGGAGCCCCCTTCATGCTATTCATGGGCCTTCTGGAAGTATTCTTGCGATCGCAGTGCGACTTGGAGGATCCTTGTGGCCGACCGAGAAAAATCCAGGTTTTGCCGGAGTACGATTTTATAGTGGTGGGGGGCGGCTCGGCGGGAGCCGTCGTCGCGAGCCGACTTTCCGAAATACCAGAGTGGAACGTCTTACTAATAGAAGCCGGTATGTGTTTAAGAAATGATCGCGCGAGATTCGGATAATACATTTTTAGGTAACGACGAGCCAACCGGAACGCAAGTACCTTCCATGTTCTTCAACTTCATCGGTTCCGAAATAGATTGGGGTTATCAAACTGAAGCGGAGTCGGACGCTTGTCTGGCAGAAACGGGCCAGAAATGTTACTGGCCAAGAGGAAAAGTTCTGGGTGGCACGTCTGTCATAAACGGCATGATGTATATAAGAGGTTCCCGTAAAGACTACGACGATTGGGCCGATATGGGCAACGAAGGTTGGAGCTACAACGAAGTGTTACCGTATTTTTTGAAAAGTGAGGATAACAAGCAGATGGATCTAATGGATCAAAATTATCACGCCACCGGTGGGCTTTTGACCGTTGCCCAGTTTCCATATCATCCACCACTATCTAGCGCCCTTCTTAAAGCAGGCGAAGAATTGGGTATGTTATTTCTTCGATATAATTTCGACTAACTAACTTAATCTTTAATAGGTTATCCGACGAGGGATTTGAACGGCGTACATCACGCAGGTTTCACCATCGCTCAAACTACGAATAAAAATGGTTCGAGGATGAGTACAGCCAGAGCTTTTCTAAGGCCTTTCATCCATCGTAGAAACCTTCACATATTATTGAATTCCACAGTAACGCGTGTGCTTATCAATTCCTCCACAAAATCCGCGTATGGCGTTGAAGTTATCAACAATGGTAACAAACAACTTGTATATGCCAAAAAGGAGGTGGTCGTATCTGGAGGTAAACTCCACGAATTGATCGAATACCAAAAATAACCACAAACTATTTCAGGAGCGATAAATTCTCCGCACGTTCTCCTCTTGTCGGGAATTGGCCCCAAAGAAGATCTCGAAAGTGTTGGCGTGGAAGTAGTTCAAGACTTACCGGGAGTCGGGCACAATTTGCAAAATCACGTCGCTTTTTATGTGAACTTCAATATAAACGACACTAACAGCGCACCGTTAAATTGGGCAACCGCCATGGAGTATTTATTGTTCAGAGATGGCCTGATGAGCGGAACAGGTGTTATATTTTCCCCTCGCTTATTAAAATTTGTACCATCAAAATTTTAGGAATATCCGAGGTTACTGCGATTATTAATTCTAAATACGCCGAACCTAGTGGGGAACATCCGGATCTCCAGTACTTCTTCGGTGGGTTTTTGGCCAATTGCGCCAGAACGGGACAAGTTGGCGAAAGTCTGGATAACTCCTCTCGATCCATCCAGATGATTCCCGCCCTTCTCCATCCCAAAAGCCGCGGATATATCAAGCTTAAAGACAATAATCCGTTGAACGCCCCCTTCATCTATGCCAAATATTACACGAATCCTGATGATGTTAAGGTCGTGATAGAAGGCATTAAATTCGCTATTAAATTGTCAGAAACCAAGGGTAGGTACAAGGAGCACGTTTATTGTGGTTATTGAACGAACATTTGTAGCCCTGAAAAGGTACGGTTTTCAATTGGATAGAACCCACGTGGCCGGTTGCGAGAATTTCGAATTTGGCACCGACCCTTACTGGGAATGTGCCGCAAAAAGACAAACGGGTCCCGAAAACCATCAAGCGGGCAGCTGCAAAATGGGCCCTCCGTCCGACAAGATGGCCGTCGTGAATCCCTTATTACAGGTTTACGGGATCGATAGGTTGCGCGTGATGGACACCAGCATAATGCCTCGAGTCACCTCAGGCAATACCAACGCTCCGGCGATCATGATTGCCGAAAAAGGCACGGACATGATCAAATCAAGGTGGTTAACTCCGCAAGCTGGATTTTTCTATACAAATATGCCAAACCAAAGGATAGATAGGCAATTATGGTCGTGGTAGGGACGTCTTCAATTAAGATTAATCTGTTTTTTTTTGTATATAATAAGTAAATGGGATGTTTAATACTAACGCTTCCTTAAACATATTCCTAGAGCGACGCTTCCAAGGAGAGCATTTCACGTAAACATCCCTATAAGGCCCAGTATTTATTTTTAATTTAAGATACAGAGTAACTCGTAATTTACCTGGATATACTGGCTTTATATAAATAACAATTTCTAAATAGTCCCGCGTGGTCCTTTTTATAATTCACCAAATTAAAAACAAAGGCAAATTTGAACGGCCCTCAAGGTCACATTGAAGTATTAGAGCCTGTGTCTTTTATTATCGAATAGACAGGTTTCCATGATACACGATAGGTACATAAGTAGGTTCCTATTATTTAAATGTCTAAAATATTTTTAAATAGAGCAGTGTCTATTACATAAAACGCAACCAATCGTAACTATAAGTAGAATAATAACCAATATCTAATTTAGTTAGATTTTCAAGGTCATTGCACGAAGAATATTGAATATAAAATTTAAGACAATTTATCTATTGCATTTATTTATATTTATCCTTAATTAGTTGGACAATTAATACCAAGCAGGTGCATACGTATCTATTTTCATGTTAGGAACGTCATCGAAAAGGATTAGACAATAGATGATAAACAAATTTATGTTAGCTGATCATGTCAGATTTTCTCAAAGTTTTCCAAGAAGTGATCGATATTGTTAAATATCTTCCACACCTTATTAATTACCCGAACATCTTTCCACTTTCTTGTGCAATATTCGTTAAGATTTGTTAACTTCCACATATTAGCCGCCGCAGTATTTGAGGCCGAAATTTTGGCACCGCAATACGTAGATGATTCCATAATATGAACTCACCTCAGAAGTTTCAGTTTCGCAACGTGTGTAGATCGAAGATAACGGGTGTAATTTGTAATTTTTGATGTTTCGGCGAACCACAAATAAACAGCTATTCCAAGCAGCATACCTGAAAGAAACTGAATTAAAACGATATTTATGCCTAGAGTTCATCACTTCAAGATGAGAAGTAACAGACAATAGTATGATAAATGTTTATTTTGAATAAAGCTGGTTATACACAATATTTTGAGTTTGAAATCCTTATTGATTATAAATCCTTTCTATTTCAAATTTTTATTTTTTAATTTATATCTAATTTGTTGGCGGGATCTGGCTCGAGAATTTAGGAAAAAACGGTGCATTAAGGTCACGCAACGTTGCTTAAAAAAAATTATCACCTATTTGTTTGTTTTGCATATGGTATTTCCTGAAGAAACCGACATTTTCGAGATGTCAACAGGAACGATTTTTATATTTTTACTATATTTTCTTATAGGGTGTCTCAAAAATAATCGTCATAAATTTTGAAGGGCTTGTTAATTGTAATTTTGTGCATCAAAAATGTCAGTAAAACATTGTTCAACACAACACAATTCGTTTATTTTTTAGATTTAGACATTTTCAAAAATAATATGGAATACCTACACATTTAAAATGCAATAAACTTTAAAGTAATTGTTCAAAATACTTAGTTTCCTTATTCTCGTTCGCCCATTTTACGACAGCGAATTATAAAATTAAAAAAAAGGAACATTTTAGTGCATTCACATCTAGTGAATCTCTTCATTTAAAAACATTTGTTTCATTTGCGTTCGTTCAATTCCTTAGTTTTCAAGTAAACTTGAAAATAAGTGAATTAGTCGATAATTCACAATAAATAACCGTTGATTATAATCGAAAATAAGTTTAATAATTTTTTACTCATAAACACATAATTAACGAGCTTCACATTTTTTGATATACCCTGTATGTGCACAAATTGCTCATTTAATTGAAAAATTGTTAGATTTAAAATTGCTATTTTGTAGTAGTAGATGAGTAGTTATTCCAATTAATATAAAAAAACTTAATAAATTTGGCCTGGAATGTTGATCGTGTACTTTTGAGAGTCAGTTTCATCTAGTGGATCATTATTAAAATCGTTCTTAATTGTTTAGCTCTATTTTTAATTTGGAGTTGAGCGTATTTATTTTTGAAGATAGCAGTGTTCTTAATCATCACCTACTCCATTTATCTGAACTTCAGTCGTCCGGATCGTCAAATTTCCGGATCCGGAAATACAAAATTACATTTTCTACGTCAAAATAACTAATTTTGTTGGACATGTTCAATTAAAAATCGATAAAATGTTTTTGTTTTTAGTAAAAAATACATATTATACTTAAGCCTATTTTTTTCCTTAATATACCATTCAAGTATAGTTGATTTTTGATTTTAGAGCAATTTTCGCGTTTTATTTCACATATGATGACCATCTCAATTATCCGGATTTCTGCATATCCGTATAACGTCCAGCACTCGTTAGTCCGGATAATTGGAGTTTTGCTGTATTTAATAGTAATTTTTATGGAAAGCAATTTTTTTCGCGACAGATGGGGAAGCTTACGATTATAGGTTTCGGGGAAAAAAAGAGAACGCCAGTCTCCTATAGGTGTTGCGCTCTTTTTATAACGGTGTGGTACAGGGTGGCGCAAAAGTCCTTTCACGACTTCAACACATTAAAACAAATTTAAAAGCGAACTAAATATTTATTTTGAAAATCATGACATAGTTGTAAGTGCTCGTTTTAAACATAGTTCATTATTTTGACTTAATCTCGTAAACTTTTTGGTTAGCAACCAAAAGGGTTGCCCCTTTGGGGTAATTGAACGCGCGGTGTAAGTTACAAGTGCCGTTAGAGGGAGTTTATTATGTTAGGATTCTCTTTGTATATTTTCTAGTTCGAATAAGGACTCAAATGTGAGATCTGGTCGATCGGGGTGGCTTTGGAGATTGATTTGTTCTTCGAGGATACGAGTTTGCGTCTCCGATTATGTATGACTGATAATGATGCAAAGGAGAATGTGTGTAGCTAAAGAAAAAGGTCGGGCGTTTTATTTTTGACAATATAACAGAAGGAATTAACATGTTCTTCTGTTAGCGGGTTTCGTTTCATTCCATATTTGGGCAAACGTTGAAGATTTTAGACGATTTAGAAGCGTTAACTTTTGTTATCGTCATCCAAAACATAAACTAGTAAAGTAAAAGTAAATATTTTTCCAGTTGAAGATTCGATTCGAAGATAAGTTTTATTATTCCAAAGCTTATATATAATTTAAAAACGATCGTAAGATAAAGTTTTCCACGTTTAGTGAAACGGAGTTTACAAGTAAAAAAATTTTGCTATTATGTAATAAATCGTCTATTTTTATGTCTAGTTCTCTAAACTTTACAAAATATTTACAATATTAGAGAACTACCCACATCTACTAATTATTATATTATTAGATACAATTTTAATAGAAAATAGATACCTGATTCGATTTTATTAAATAATATTATTACTTAACTAGCGGAGAAATTGAGCAAATTTCAATATTACTGTAGTTTTCTATTCTAAAAATTATCTATATTTACATGACTTATAAGTTTTGGAACTTGAGTATTTTTTTTTTTGAATAAATACTGTATATGTATTAATATTTTAAAGGTCACTTTTTAAGCAACATTTTCTTAAAAAATTAAGAAAAACTAGAACAATTTTATAAATTACACTATAAAATTGCACGATATCACATTCGTAGATTATTCTATCGCTACTACCATTACGACATATAGTGTGTTGCGGGTTGCGGTTAATAACATACCTAACTTACTAATAGTTCGGTCTCAGAAATTTAAATTGGTAGGTACATTACAATTCATATATAATAGCGTAACAAGTTTTCACAACAAAACGTTAAAAACAACAAAAACAAAATTGTTTAATAAATAATAATCGATTTTCCGGCAATAACTTAAAAATACCACATTATACAAGAACAGTCTTATCTTAAATTATCATCACTATAAATTAAAAAAAAGTCCTCAATCGCCGATTTTAAATGTTCACTAAACAATTTCCTCTTTAAGTTCTTGAAATTCCTCGAAACTGATCTCCTGATTTAATGGTGTAATCAAACTATTGAAATAAACTTGTAATTCTTTGGATGTAAGGCTCTCGCGCTTTGTCGGGGGACTAAACGAGTACAACGACAGTTTTCGGTTTACGTCCTCCTCTACGTACTCGTCGATCCACGTCGAATGGTAGGCTTTTCCGAGAGCCTTAATTTTTTGAAAATATTTACGAGCCGCGACAGCGATTATTATCGTTCCCAGCACGAACGCAACGTAAATGGCCGCCGTTTGAACCCCGGGCAAAACGTTGATGTAGAGGTTAAAACGCATCTGCAGATCACTTGGCAAGTTATATAAGCGCTAAAAATTTATAAGGCCGATTAAAGGACGAAAAGAGTAGACTTTAGTTTATGGTTACCGATTCAGTCCAAAGTAGAGGAAGCACCATGCCGGAAAACTGTTCCACGTTAACCATGGCGCTGAGATCTCCGAAAACCATATTGATTTGAAAACGAGCTGCTACCTCCAGAGGCAGACCCGACTCCTGTAAAACGAAGAAGTTTTGTTGAACCTACGTTTTGTTTACGCCAAGATTTGATTGTGTACGTACCGGTTGTACGACAAAATACGATTTGTGCTTGTCGGGATCTGGGCTGGTACCGTCGACGTAATCTCGAACGGACGGGTCGGCATCCAAAAAGTGAGGATAACTTGTAGCTATCGGGAAACCGTAATAACAACCTTTGACGTCTAAAAGACCGGCCGGTAAACATCTTTCTTCCGAGCAAAAACACGAATTTTCTGGACGATATTTTCCGTTATCGTTGGCGTTTTGTTCGAATTCGTAGATGATACCGTCCAAACCCGAGACGGTCGTTTTGTTGGCGGGAACCAAAGTGTGAGCCCTGCACATGCTTTTCCTAAAGAACAGCAAGGTCTCGTTCTGTTTCATGAAGCCGGCGAACTTGGTCCCGTCCGATGCTTGGTTTATGTTGCCGCACCTTCCTTTCCATTGGGGGAGGTTTTTCGAACCGCGATAAGTGTCCAGGAGGCCCGTGATTTTGAGATCGTTTTCGCCGGTGTATACGGTCTCAAAATCGCCTTCGAAATCGTACATCTGTCAATAAAGCATATTAGAAAAAATACGTGAAGCTGAAGTTGTATGTACCTACTCTATCGATTAGGCCGAGCTTGTCAAAACTAATCCAGTCTGTTAAAAATTTGTAGCCCAAAGACATCAACTCGCTTTCGTAGCCGAACATGAATTCTCTGGCGGACATTTGTATTAGGGGTTCCGATTCGGTCTGTCGAATTATGACGTTCAGACCAAAACGTGTGACGAAAGACGCCGTCGAGACCACTTGTGCTATGCTCTGTACATAAAGTAGATTATTTATAATAATAAGTATACCTAATACATAAATAGGTAAATAAGCGAAAATTATCGAGAGAAGCAAAGGTTAACAGCATTTTCTATATACTTTTTTTTACTATCGAGGTTAAAGGCGTATAATAGCGACAAGGAGTACCACTTTTCTTTAAAGGCCATCTTCGATTAAAAAATCTAAATTCTGCCCTGGCTTCGAAATTGGGAAAACGGTTCTAATTTTGTACAAAATTTGTTCGCCCAATGGCAGTCATTTAAAAAGCAGACCCCGATTTTTTTTTAATCGACTTGCATAACGAACCAATCGCGATCGCGTGTCGTTGTCCTTTAGCACCAATTTGAAAATTTGAGACCCCAATTGGTTTTCTAAGCGTAATAACCTTCGGTAAAAAAATTCCTCGTTTATTTACACAAACATAAACTTATGTAGCGCCTATAATAATTACTAGTGTTAAATTATTGTATAGATTGCCCAAGAGCAAGTAGGTTACAAAACAGGTTTCAACAATTAAAACGAAGAAATTGTTATAAAATTCGCTTAAATAACAAATCCTTATTTGGTTGCGTTTTGTTATTTTTTATAACAACGGTATTTAAACATTGTTCTCGTTTGTATGAAATTTTTCGTATGTTTACTTGTCGAAAATTATTGCAGTACAAAAACACTTGTTTGTTTATTGAGAAATAAATGTTATGACGGAGAAAATAGTTGTTAAATCGACGGGATTGTAGTATGAAAAGTAACAATTAACAACAATTTTGAATTATAAGTGTTCGCATCCTCAAAAATAAACATATTATTATTTCGAAAATAACCCCTAATATAGCTTATCCAAACCTATATGATATTCACGTCATCAATACAAGGTTATTAGATGATGACGTTTCACACAGTGCTGTCACCTAGTACCTCGTATTTTGACAGTTCTAATAAATTGTAGTCTTTCTTTGTACCATCTAATATGTGCGCAAGTCAATCATCTATAGAATATGTCGTTTTCCAAACTTTAAACCAAATTACAAATAAACAATCTAGTAATTTTTTTTTTGATGACATGAACATCATATAGGTTTGGATAAGCTATAGTAATGTTTATCAACATGCAGTTTTTATAAAAAACAGCGCAAAGTTCAGCAGATACTTAAAAAAAAACTCATTCGTTACAGAAGAATTTTTGAATGCACTTGAATTGCCAACATTAATGAAAAACCTTAAATTTAAATCAACTTTTATTATTTGGATTTGATACAAATATTAATGCGACTATTTGATACTTTTTTTTGGGTTTTAATGGAACTTTTACTTCTAAAAAACTTCTTTTCTTAATTGCTCAATTTCGTTTGATACAAAACTTAATGTTTGTGGGGTTGTTAGATAATAGTGTATTAAAGTACAAGTTTTGTAAGGCATACGGTAGTTTATTATGTTTAAGGTAAGTGTGCATTGTGCCGGGGCGCAGCGGGCCGCCTCGCAGCCCAAAACTCCGCAACTGGTTGCGCTGCAATGCAATCGTCTGCGGCCCGGCATAATGTACGCTCACCCTTAATATTACCAAATTCGAAAAACGAAAAGTTGCGTGTCGTAATGGAGTTCTAATAGCACGCATTTCGGTGCTATAATGAGCTCATTATAGACACAAAATGTATAAATATTGTTTCTAGCGATTAATCGAATTTTAGATTAGCTTCAGTTTTCCAGTTAACGTTCGATTAGTTGCTCGTCTTTTCGGGCCGGTTTTTAAATAGCCAGTTTACTTTAATCCTTAGTCGATCACTGTAGAAACGATTATTGAAACAATTCCGTCTACGGTGATTGGCCGATTGTCAGAGTTAATTGGTGATCGATAAACTAATCCTAAATCGAAGTCGTGTTACCAACAGAAATTATTTGTCCACAATCAGTAGTGAAAATAATTCACGTAATACATACGTATGTATGTTAAAATAACTTTAAACCAACTGGAATGCAATTGAAGTTTAAGCTCTAATTCATATATGGGATGAGTCATCGAACGCCCCTATGTCTCTTTTAGATATTTCAAATAGAAAGATTATTTTTCGAATAAAGTTGATGTGTGATCAGATCAAGATTTCAAAGATAAAAGATCCTTAATTCTAATTATTTCGATACCATCACAGGTACCATATATATATTTTTTTTGTAAAAATGGGGAAAGTGCATTCTAACGTTCTAATCATATTATTATATCGTCAAGTTGACAAGTTAATCATTAAACAAAATTTCGATTACGCCAGCGCGAAACTTCCTCGATAATCGACTAAAAACGATACCTACTACATGTGCCACTTGTTATATCAAGCGGATAATAAGTTTAGGATCAAATTAAATATCTAATTAAGGATCTCGTGAAAATATATTTACAACTAATCTCGGATTAACATTTAAGTAACAATTTCAATAAAAAGACGGTAAATAGATGGAGATTTAAATATTAAATAATCGACTCTGCGTGTGAGATAATTTCTTCGACTTATGGGATCGGGGACGGAAACTTATGTCGCAGATGAATCATCTGTATTTCACTTTTAAACTTTTTGATAATAGTAACAGTGTGGTTTTTAACATTTTCCGCCAACAGGTTGATTTGTTGTCAGATTTTTACCCAGTTTCGAGTTCACTTACAACGTATTAATGGAAAGTGCAGTGTAACCACCCCAACAAGTTTAAAACTGAAAGTTGATTCGTTGGGAAAAGACGTGGAATTTCAGCACCGACGACCTAACCTATTTTTGATATTTAACTATCAATTTTGTAATGCAATACTTGTCGAGTGTTGTTCACCTCTATTAAATATACAATCGAAATCGCTTATAGCGAGATCCTGGATATTATGAGTATTTTACGTGCTTACGTTTGAAATTGTATTCACTCGTTTACTACGATCTCGGATCCCGGATATAACGAGAAAAAAGTTTTAAAACGTCGCTTTTGCTCTCCGCCAAGTGATTTACGACGACCGCGAGAAAAATATCGACTCGTGACACTTGACATTAACTACTATAAATATTTCTCGCCCATATAACTTAACGACGCTGTCGATTTTTATACCAGGAATTCTCCGCATCAATTTCTGTGACATAAGCAAACAAACGATGACGTCTTTTTTTAAAACTTAAAATACACTAAAAAAATACACTTGTTTTCCATAATACTTAGGTAAATTTAAAAAAAAAACTGTTCAGCTGCAATTTTTAATTCCCGGTTACAACGAGTATCGGTTATAGAGCAAAAAATGGCGGTCCCGTCAGTCTCATTATAACCGACGAGTTTGACGGTATTTCCGAGCAGTCCCTTTAAAATAACCGATCTCGACAAAAAACGAAATTCGTCGATCACATTTTTACTATTTTACTCGTCCTTATTTAGTCGCGACGCTACTTTGTAACAGTTCCATTTACCAAACCTGTTCGATTAATCAATATTTAAATAAAGTACTAGACGAAACACAAGGTGTAAGTAAATGTTAAACGCGATTATATAAGAAAACGGCACAGCTGTTCTACAAAGCAGTTCTAAATTCCCTGTAGGTAACACAAACCTATTTTCTGTTCAAGTTCAGAGAAATGAAGACCAAATACCTCGACGCTTTTACTTTTAAACAACCTCAGGCGGAAAGGAAGAGCGAATAAGAAACGGAACTTGACTGATATGTTTCGACTGTTTTGTTTACAATTATGATGTCGGGCGGTCATTACGTAATCGAATAAATTGACTCTCTTGGCTCTCTTCGCTCACGTTCCCTCTAGAACTATCAATTTCGAAATACTACAAGAACTCGGTACATAAATCATCGAATGGCAAATTGGCACAAGGAGAAGCTTCAAGAGCACAAATCAAATGTTAGCGTGTTTTTCGACGACCGATTTAATTGTGAGAGATTTAAAGAATTGGCGGGTTGTTATAAAATCTATTTGATATGAAGACCACCTTCTTCGGGACGCTATCGATGCCGTAGGATCGTTTGCTAATTATAAAATCGGAGATGAGAATTGTTATCGAAGAGTCATCGAAAATTATAGGTCATTGCGAACGAGTCGTGATGTTTGACATTTTCGTGTTCGCCAACTTCCAAATACTTACCTATACAAAAAAAATTCCCGATTATTACACGATAATTAAAATGAAATTGGATATTCCTAAAATATTTAAATAAAAAACTAACACAAGTATCATAAATAATATAATGAGTCAATTGCTTGAAAGGTAAAAATAATTTTATTGATGTGTTGTAATGCTGTTTATTATTTCCGTTAAAGGTTAACTAGTGAGTTATCACTTGTCTATTTACTAATTAGAAAATAACTACGATAAAAATTTAATCATCAATAATTGTATTCCAACAATATTTTTGTTAAATTTCGAATTTTTTCACTTTTATTTTCACGAACACTTTTTATTTTCTTTGAAGTACAAGTACAATTGAATTTGGTAATTAAGGGAATTAAGGAATTGGGGAATTAAGTAAATTGAATCAGTAGAATTTGGTTTTGGGCATCATGATCTAAATTTGGTTCATTTTTTGGAAAATTCTGTATAATAACGAATTGGTTACAATGTGACTTGCGATCGTTTGTGTCAATATTTTGTTATAAGTAAACAGAAGCGTACAAACCTTTCGAAACGAACGCTAATTAATTATTTTATGAGTGAATCGGCAAAAACATGTGAACGTTCTCTTTCGAACGATCAACGATTTGCTGACCCACATTTTCAAATCGACAGCCTCGGTAAAGGTATGGTGCTATATGAGAACAAGATTGTGTCAGCGGACAGTTTCGAAAATGCGAATTTATAACTAACATTCAAGTTTGATGCATGCGAAAATAAACTTTTGGCGATTTTGGTTTCACGTCGTAGTTGATGATACCCTGAAGGTGGCCCAATCGAGCCGAAATAACGGTTATCAATTTATAAAGTAAAGCAAGAAACGAGACTCATCGAGGACTCGTCAAAAGACTCAATAAGAGGCTCATCAAGAGAAAAAATTGGAGGTAAAAATAATTTGTTATTGCGGTTAACACAAACAGCTTGTGATTTTTAAAAAGCAAGCTGTTCACAATTAATTGTTATCCCAACAGAAATTGTAACTCTAACGATAAGTTCGGCATAACAGTTGAAAGTTAACTGTCGTTTCATTACGCAAATCCTATTATGTTTGTGATTCTTTAATGAAACACGAAAATATTTCCTCAAAAATTGATTATCGGTCGATCGATTAATCAGGCATTTAATTTGTAATCAGCTTCTTCCGTTAAATTATAATTCGACGGCGTTTTGGCAGAACAGCGTAAGTCAGAAAAAGCAAATTTCACAGGAGCGTAGATTTTGTGTTGCAGCGTAACTATAAGCAATTACCTACTGTAAACCGCGTATGTATATAGCAAATAACGTACGCAGTCACGAGTTTGTGCGAAAACCGGAGTTGTACGGAGGTTAGAAATTATTCCTGAACGTTTCGCAGTTACACCTCATGCACTGGTTATAAGTTTGGGAATCGCCTCTTGAAGTTTTTCGCATTATTTCGAATCGTCCTGTATATTGTATTACCACAGTTTAAACAACTGTCGACGTCTATTTATGAAACCGAATATTAATAAGTGACGTATCTTCATTATAACAACAACAAAACGAGATTTGTCCAATAAATTAAGCTCCTTGGAATTCCAATTTAAAAAAAAAATCGATCCTGCTACGTGTATTTTATTGAATGAATCCGTGATTTTTAAAATGTTATTTGCAAACGTGAACGTACTTGAGCGCACGTTATTAGTTTAACGGCACTTGGCAGTTATTTTATTTTTTGTCTGTGATGGCGGATCGTGTTTAAGAAGTTCATCGCCGTGGGAAAATGACGTCATAATAAGGGACGAAATTCGGTTTTAAAATTTATAGCGAAGAATTTTTCACAAAGACAAAGGCTTATGTGATTCGCGAGCTCGCCGCCAGATGGCATTTTTCACCATTTCTTCAATATCGCCAGATGGTGTTGGCTTTCGTCAACAGTAATTTTTCGAATAGATACATTTTTGTACAGTAACATTTTCTTTTTTAACAGAAATTTTAACCAAACTTTTCTTCGCATTTTTAATCGCGTCTAGGGTTTATTCCAAAAATCGTCAAATATCGCTCTGTGTTTCTATTAAATGCACTTTTCTTACGGCGACTAAAATTATTTTTCCTTACTTTAACTATTTTCTTTTCTATTATGATTAAGTTTATCGTGAGTTTTTAAGGGGTAGCAAAACGAGCGAAAAATACATACTTTCTTAGCCTAAATTACTGTAGCTACAGTTGGGAGAGGCTCAACGTCTAGCTTCGTGTTTATTTTCTCCGCCAATTTTCTTATTTTTATAACCACCATAAAGAAAGTAATGCCTTTCTCTACTTTTAATTTATGGTCATCTTCTTGCAGCATTTAAATTGCGTAAATTAATTGAATTAAGATGGCCCATCGTAAACGTTTAGTTCTAAGTGTTATTCGACCACTTTTCGGTTAACCCTCCTCTCTTGATTTTCATTTAGCACATTTTTGTACTTATTTGAAAAATATCATTTATAAAACCCCGTAAATATGTCGCGCGCATTAAAAATAACTTTACAAGCGTTGGTTGGGTGAAACTAATGTTACCTTTAAAAAACGATCGGCCTCGTAAAATTGCAATTTATTCGAAAAAAATAATAAATTAGTAGTAGGTATTGTTTGATGCTAATTCAATAAATTAGGAACTAGATAATTATTATCTGGATTGATATTCAAAGTCGATTGGTAAAATTCCGTATAAACGGTAAAATGTTAGTAATTATCAAATATGACCTTCGGGTTTTCGGCGTACCTATGTACAAATAAACAAATGGCAACTATCGAAAATCTTCCGGGTATCATAAGTATTGAGGTTAGTGGCGTAAACACTGTCTAGATACATTTAACATGTATTCCATTTCCTTACGCAATAACATTCGATTCCAACAAATAACGAGAAGTGATTATTTAAACCTGGAAGTTGTTCTCAATTAAGAGAGGCCTTTTTATTAAATGACTACTTGTGCGAGTTGGTGAGGACAAATTCGTTTCTAAATTACATACTAATATATACAGTGAAGCTTCTCTTAACGGACACCTCCTCATAACGGAATCTTTCAATCCCCGAACACTTTTAAAAGTCGCGGCACTATTTTATAATATGTAATGTATTCCAATTAGCGGACACTTCTTAATAATAGACTTTTTTTGGTTCCGCGAGTGTCGCCATTGATAAGTTTTACTGTGTATATATATATATATATATATAAATAACACGATGTCGGGTCTGTGACTTTACTATCGACTATTAACTTAAATCAATCGAAAACGTCGAACCGATAACCTTTTGCCCATTATGCACTTTTTCGGTTTGATTAGTACATAAAAGTAAAAGCGTCCTTAATTATTTTGTATTAAGTAATGTTATATAGGTTACTTATTGAATAAATAAAATTTCATGTTTTTTTTAATTTCGAAATTCAAAAATTCGCCATTAAAAAATGTTTTAAAAACCGTAAAAATTCGAAGAAACGGGGTCTCAAGGACACAATGGCACAGATATGACAGCAAAACATAAATTATTACATTATGATTCTTTTAATTGTTTTGTTATCGAAAGATAAGGAAGTTTTATAATAATTGACCTTTAAAACGAGAATTGTTTTTGGTTTACGGTTTTAGCGCGAGCATCGCGCTCGATGAAAACCTAGCCGAAATTAGCTATGGCCTATCCAAACCTATATGCAATTTACGTCATCCAAAAAAAAGTTACTAGATTGTTTATTTGTAATTCGGTTTAAAGTTTGGAAAATGAGATAATTTACTTGCGCACATATTAGATGGTATAAAGAAAGACTAAAATTTATTAGAACTGTCAAAATACGAGGTGCGAGGTGACAGCACTGCGTGAAACGTCATCATCTAGTAACATTTCATTGATAACGTGGATTGCATATAGGTTTGGACGAAGTGTATCAAATGTACACGTATAGAAACATTTTCGACCAAAAAAGACCCTAATAATCCCATCACTTCTTCATATTTCCTACATCCGCGATTTTATTTAAAATATTAATTTGTATAAAAAGATCTTGGTTATTGATCGCCTTTGATCTCTGTACGATTTTTGACGATTGAAAACTAATATATGTTAATAGCTTACTTGATCGTGCTATTTCCAGAACTGTTCTCGTTTGCCTATCGCGTATTACAATTTTTCACGATGGTATCAATTTTGTTTTGTCACATGATTTATATATTATGTCGGTATTTCGTGGGGGGGGGGTCTTAATCTACAATTAGACGAAAGTTTTGAAAAAAAAAACAATGAACGAAAAAAACGGAGACGTGAATCATTTTCAGATTTGTTATTGGAATTTTTGGCGAACAAAAAAGATCCAAATTACAAATCGAACCCATTGATGAACCATATGGTGGGAAAACGCATATCTAAAACGGTTTACTACAGTGTGGGGTGATAAATAAGAACGAGAGGAGTACCTACTAAAAGTTCTTCGTTTAATTGTCTCAGTATCCAATTAATGTTTAAAAGTTCTTCTTCCTAATTTTATTGTTAGACAAAACCATTGATTGAAAAGGAAAACAATTATTACGCAACTCTGTTGTTTTATTTTTAATGACTTCTACGTTGAATTTTAATGTTCAATTATTATAAACCTTTAACCGCAATAGCGCGCTTACTGTTAAGAGAAGGAAGTAAATTCGATACAGTTATTTGATACGGCTAATCAAAATGAAGTGTGCATTATTCCTAATTGTGACGAAAAATTCGTTAGAGAAGCCCAGTTATGCTTATCCCTTATAAGTTTAATCGGTTGTGCAACATGCTTACCAGTAAAGCGATGTGTGGTAGGACCAACTGGTCGTCTTCTCGATGTCCTTCCGATAATTCGGGAACCCACACCAAAGGATGGCTAGGTATCGCGGAAATGGTTCCATTCTCGTTGAACTTGACATCCTCGTGAGCCATCAACTCTCTGAAAGAAATATTTCGTGTGAGATAACACTAATAAGGTTGACAAATGCGATAACGTACGTGATTTGTTTAAATAAAATCGACGCGAAACATTGAACTTTCACGTGTTATCTAATTCGTGGAAACTGTTACGCGCGTTCATGAACATCTGACGGCGAAGACCGGCTACGGATAAAAAATTACATTTCCTTCAATAACCTATCCCAAAACGAAGTTCATCGTAAACTTTAGCGCTTATTTAGTTTTTCGCGGACAATTCGAATTTGAATACTAATTAGTCTTGGGAAGAGCTTTCTTCCCATTATGAAACTCGGAACTAATGACATAAACAAGCAAATTAGTAAAAATGTTGGACGTTTATTTATACGCGCGGAAAAATATGAAGTGAATTTTTATAGAGACAATAATAATAAAAGAAAGTCAAAACCTAAGTCGGCGTAACATGCAAATGCGCCGTTACGTCTCGGTTCGGTTTTAACGATGAAGATCGATATTGGCGGGCTATCGTTTTTTCTCGCATTTCTCATTTACGATGACTATTATTTGTTTTGAGAGGAAAATTTTAAAAAATTTCGAGGTTCAGGTTATTAACCGACATTTTAAACTTTACGATAACAGTGTCATAATTTTAGTTGGGGGGACTGTTTATTTTTGTGTCTCGTGTTGTTTAGAGATAAGGATAAAATAAATAGTAAACATGACATAATTGGTTATTAATTTATTTTAATTAAAAATACGCCAGTTTTCATTTAAAGATGTTTTTTTTCTTGAAACTAATTTTACCAGAGCCGTAACGAGGGTATAAAGCGCCCGTGGCATCTGTCTAATTTGCGCACCTTTAAGTTGCCCCCGTGGCGAGCGCTTCTTTTGCCACGTTCTCGTTACGGCGTTGAATTTTACGTGCAAGGAAAGGCTACCGCACCGTTTTCAGCACGAGCTAGTTTCCAAATTTTTCACTTCTTCAAAGCTATTTCGTATTAATTTAATTATTTATCTGTTTGCACTCGCGATTGCTTTTATGTATTTTCGCTTGATTAATTAGATTAGATTTTTCATGAGGAATTTATTGAGGGTCAAGATCTTTCCGGTCGAGATCTTCCGCTTCCCATTTGCCTGGGCGGCTGTTTTCGCAAACAGGTGCGAAAAAAACCCAGAATCGAAATTGGAGATACAGGAAGCTGAAAATTCAAATGGCAATGTTTATGCAATGTCTAGGTCGTAAACTTCTTCGCCCACATTTAATCGAAACATCCTTCGCGGTTGATAAATAGAGGGAATTTTTAGCCACCTGTACTGCCGATTTACACGGTGCATAGATTTTTTTGTTCGCGTGGCCTTCGTAAAGTTCCGGACGAAACCCGTATCGACGGGTTATTTCAAAATCCTATTTTGATTAGCAGACCTCGGTAGAGATTAGTTTAAGATCATTGTTAATGAGATATTCACTCGCGATTAAGTAATTTAAGTTACCATTGGATTACATACTGTAATTGTTAGTACGGATTGATATTTTCCAATAATTTTTATTTAATTTAACGGCCAGGTTATCTTATATTTTGAGAAACGAAGTTAATAAGTTGCTTGAATTATTATGTACTATTAAAAATGCAATTTTTTTATTTTATGGTTTAAAAAAGCGCGCAAATTTATTTGAAATTAATTCCAAGGTCATTTAACATAAAATTACAGCCATCCATTAAATTCAGTTATTTCGAATTGCTAAATAAACTAAATAATTTATTTAAATTTTTTCGTACAAATATAGGTCACAAAAATGAATATATAATCATATTAGTACGTATTTATGTTTATTAATAAAAATATATGATGTAACTATTAAATTAATATCTATTGGAAATTGTTTTCCTTTAGAATTTATAATTTAGTACAAAATTTATATGCGTAGGTACAAGTATTAATCTAAAGTAGCATTTGAAATTCCATATTAACGAGAAATGAAAGTCTTAAAGCTAATGTGAAACTAATTTAGATTGTTTAATAATCATCTTATTGTGTTAAAAGTAGAATGGGCAACGTAATTAGCCAAACAACAACATTTTCCGCATTATTTAAACAATATTATGCTCATTGTCAGGCACTAGTTTGATTCATTTAATTTAAAGTCAAAATTGATTATAGATTTTTTTGTAAACCCTTACCAATTGTGTTTATTCGGTATAATTTCATGTTTTTGTCCGGAACAAAATTTCATTTTTTCTCGAACTTCCTTCCGAATTTTTATTTTTGCTATTTAATGCTATAAATATTTGACTCGAAGAACGCTTGCATGTTAACGCAGAGACTTAAACAAGTATTTCAGAATTTTTTCAGATTTTTTGGGTACCAATAACGGTAAAAAAGAATATTCCTGGACGTAGACGACCCAGGTTGCCCACGGAGCCGAGGGTTAAATTTATGTGTCGAGGTTTGCAACTTTCCACTTGATACGGAATTACTTTTTTTTTAGTTAAAATACGTTAGTAATTGTAGTAGTCAATATGATGATTATTGTTATTTAATGAGGTTTATTGCACGTTGAAACTTAGATAAATTGTGGCATTAAACTTGATTGGCCCCTTCTATATATATATAAAGAGTGACCTAAATTCGCCGATTTTGCAAATAATCTCGATCGTTGTTGCGATTAAAAAAACTAGTAAACACGTTACGTTACACGTGTTTGTTATAAACAAAATTAAATAGTTAATACAAAGAATAGTTAAGTAACATTTTTCTTGTTTTTAACATAATGGAATTTCAATTTTTGTGTTCGTTGTATGAATAAATTTGAACGAATTTTAAATATTACGGTTGTTTACTCGTTTATTTTAAATTTAAATATGCATATGAAAACACTAAAAAAACTTATTTTTTTTGTGACCATAAATTAAATTTTTTTGTAAGTATAGAAATTAGGTTGGTTATCTACGACGTCGTTCTTCATGTTTTAGATTATCCAAACAAATTATTTCGTTTCTTTTATAAGAATGTCCCAGTTAATATGCCAGCTTGTTTTAAGCAAAATAAAGGAAATGCCGATTATTTAACGTCACTTTCGGTAAAACTGATGAAAGTAGCATTAACGCTTTTTTTTTAGTTGATCACATCGATCGCCATTCTCCATTACAATAAATTAGAATTTTTATATTAATATAACGATTAAAAGACTTTTTGCATTTTTTGCAAAGATTTTTATTTACGTTACTAATTATATTTTATTAGAAATTCCGTTTTGGTGTTGTTGAATTTTACTTTTGTTCTAAATATTCATGTATTTATGGGGGATTATTTAAATATACAGGGTGTGCCACATATTTAGTCAGTTGTTTGCGGCTTTGGAGGAGAGGGCGGTTAGGTTCTAGCAATGTTGATCAGATAATGAACTAACAATAAATCATATAATAATTTAGCTTTATTTGATGGAAAATAATTAAAACTGACTATGAGAATACGAAAACCGCAGATAACGATGGTGACAATTATTTTGATATTTTAAACAATTTTTGAGAAAATTAATGTGTTGTATTTTTTGCGAAAACGAAGATTTATATTGAAATATTTTTTTTTTTTAAATATACGCTATGACAGTATTAGTAATAATTAAAAAAATTGTCGAATATTACAATTGAAACGTTTTTTTTTTCAACTTTTTCAACTTTGATTAATTATTTAAATGATCGATAGACATTTTACAAATTACTTTACTTATGTTGTTGATACACTTGTTTTTTTAACATAAGACTTAATCTACAATTATTCCAGTTGACCGAGGTTTTCTTTCTACAACAGAATCCAACAGCAATTTTTTATTGTGATTTGTTTGTGGATCGGCCCTAAGTATAAAAATCAAGTTGACGCGTATTGTCGAATAACTCGAGAACGACCGGCCCTATCGAAAACAAGCGTAAGATCCTTTTTGTAGTAAAATGAATCATCTATCGTTTTTGCTTGAAACAATTTTTCATAAAATCAATATCTTTTAAGAGTTATAGTGCCGAAAATTCTCCACTTTTCGGCTTTTACTAAATAATTCGTAAACATAAAATGAAAACTTTTCAACGCTCATCTCTTAAAATATTGATTTTACGAAACAATGTTTCGAGTATAAAAGATAAATCATTTGTTTTTCTACAAAAAAAGATATGACGTTTTTTTCATAGAGTCAGTTGTTCTCGAGATATTTGTGTTCATCAAGATGGCTGCTGACGCATAGCCTCCTACAACTTATTTTATAATCAGGACCGGCCTACTAAATAATCCTAAGAAAAAGTTGCTATTGGAATCACTTGAATTTTGGAATTTTTTTTGCACCAACTTCAAGGCTACTTAGAAACTTTAGGGTTGCTGAAAACCGCGTTGACAACTTCGTTAACGGTCATTTAATAGTATAATAATAGAACATATAATACAATTTAAAAAAAAGTTCGAAAAAACGCCCATCGTTCAAGTTCAAGTTTTCTAGTAATGAATTATTCGGTTGATTTTCCTGATTAAACAAGAACTTATGTCTGTTGAATATCTACAATATTCTTCGTTTTAAATATGTAATAACTTATGATCGATTACATTAACGTTGCTTAAAGTTTAAATATAAGTATTGCGCAAATAAAAAATGTATATGAAATCGCAATGCTTAACTTTAATCAATCGGCCGTTCTAGAGAATAATTTAAAGATAGTCAATCTTATTTCTGAGTTTTTTTTTTCGAAAGTTCACGCGAATTTCAGCATATTTCGTCCGTTATTGCCCAAATTTTTCATGTAATAAGTGTTATTTAACGTTTCGAGCTATCGTTTTAAAATAAAAAGTCGAATGTACAGTCAAGTTCATATGTTTTGTCCCGTCGCCTGCATTAGTTTTTATCGTTTTTATTATCTGACGTATCCCTTTTTAGAAGTCAAAAACAACTGCCACCCTTCATCTCTTTTGATCATCTCTCGTTGCTCGTTGGCCTGCGATCACTTATCGCGGGACAAAACATATGAAACGCAGTCGACAGTCTGCAGCACGATCGATCAATTTTTAGTTCATGGTCGCACATTAATTTCCAACCTGATACACGTACCTGTACACATACGGCCCAACTTCTTCGACCCTCAATTTTTCCTCTCCGTTCAAAAAGGCCTCTTTGTTCGTAACGTTGAAAAGGAATACTCTTAGGTAAAGATCGACCGGCGGTTTCCTCCACATTTCGAAAATTTCGCCGCCCTCGCTGAATATGCATTTCTGAAAAACGTTCCGCAGTTAACGGTTTGCGTCATCCATAAATCGAAATAAACGTCTTACCAGCTTGAACAGGATATCGTAAGGTTGGATTATAAGTATGAACGCCCCAATCGCCAACGTCAGTAGACCCAGGAAGGCTATCGTCAGAATACCTGAAAATGAAGATGATAGACACTCGTTAATTGTGTTCGCGCAACATTTCTCTCTTATTATTTAGTTTTACGTAAGTCAGTGTTGGTTAATAACATGATTAATTGTTGATAAGTACGACTAATTTATTAATGGATAAAATACAAATTATTTGTTTTTAAATGCCAATATTCGTAAATTGGGGATAACCTCAAGGTCGTAAAGGTTTCGTTTCAGCCTACGGGAGGCGGGGGGGGGAGGGGGGAGTATTGGTAATATCGGCAAACAATAATCTTCTAACCTTCACTTTAAAAAGAGCGATGATCGTTTAAATATACGACGAATATACGAAATCTATTTTGTGGAAACATTTGTTTCAAATTCTGGTTAAAACTTTGTCCAATAATCGTCGACGTTGAGCAACATAATAAATGTCTTTTAAAGATTCTGACAGTAGGTATACGGTGTATAATTTTAATGTTAATTCTTATTAAATTGTATGTATGTATGTATTTGTGCCAGCTTACAAACATTTATATTAATAGTCAATAATAATAATCCTGTATAAAGGTGCTCATCAATAAAAATCACATTAATTCCGTTAATCGATTCTTCGGGTTGCGGCGTTTGTAGCGGAAATTTTTTTTTTAAACGCATAACATGAACTATTGGAAAAGTTTTGAGGCAATAAAGCATGTTGTGTTTTAAAAAAGTAAAGAACGAGTCACGTTTCTTTAAATATAGGAAAACTGGTTGGTCTCGACGACGTTTATTAAAATTCGATGGAAAATCATGTACGTCAATGGAAAGAATTTGAAAGGCGTGTACGTACTTCCTACTAGTTAAGGAAAAATTAACTTTTCCGTGTACAATACAATTCAAAGCTTTCGACTCTTCTTTTCTTATGGTTGTTTATTTCGTCGATAAATTATAGGTACCTACAGTTCACGTGTTTTTCTTTCATGTTCCGAACATTCGAAAACTAAATACTCTTCAATTAAAACTAAAAATTCTCATTTCGGATTTTGCCGGACGCCCTTTAAAGATCGACCATGTTTGAAAATCGAATCAGAAACGATTCGCCAAAATAATCGCACAAAGAAGTGTCGTTAAAACTTCGATCGACATTGGAATATGTGGTTTTATGGAAACTAACCCTCGCCAACCTTAAAGAAATCTACTCCTACAGACAACAAAAAGTGGCACAAGTTATGTGCCCGGCACAAGGGTGCCATTAAATCGAAAACTTACACAGTTCATGTTCATGCGCCGACCTTTGACGTTCGTCGCTTCAGGTTTCTAAACACGGATGATACCTGGAATTATCCGGCATCGGGATGAAAGACGCGCGACCAGTTTTGCGCAGGCTATCATCACACAATTGTCACATAAGGCAATAGATTAATCGCGACCTTTCCCATTCTTTCTTCTCTCGAAAGCCTGGTCATTAGATCATTAAACCTCGATCTGTCGAATTGGACGACTGACGATCAAGGTTAGTTGAGTAAGGTTGCAAGTAGGTTTAATTGAGACGTTTACTTCTTATAGGAATACGCGAATACTTGCTCAAAGTTCATGGGAATTTTCAGATTAGGACGGGTTGGGGTTGACGATCAAGAACATGGTGATCACGTTGAATGTCATTTTATCGATAAAATCGAGAGGAATTAATTCTTAAACGTATCTAACAGTAGTGTTTTCACTAATCTGTGAATTGAAACCCGGTAATTTTCGGATTATTGTATAATCGAATCGTCGTGAAAAGCACTTACAATCGTCGAATTTTAAGCCGTGAACGTAGTAAAAATTTACGATTCGTAAATCTAGGTATGCAATTTTTATGGTATGCATGATTTTAAACGAATAAATAAGTATTTAGTTGCGTTTCGTAATTTTTGTATTTAGACATTTTTGCACAACCAATAATTATATAGTTATCGATTTTTAAGGTTTTACAATCGAGTTTTCCTATTGAGTGGCACGAATTGCATGTGGAACGTGTCCAAAAACGTAATTTCTTTTGTTTTTTTTTGTTATTAAACGATTTACTTATTGACAAATACTTGTCGTGTTACGCGTACGCAATAATTCTTTTATACGAGGGACCTTCAAATTGTACTTTGATAACGCCGTTTTAAAATTATATCTTTTTTTTAAATTTATTTATTTACTGCTCAAATCTCATTAGATCCCGAAGTAAAATAAATTTACATTAATATACAACGTGTCATTCTGATCATCTTTTGTTAAGAAAATATTTTTCTGATATCAATATTGAACGAACTAAAGGGCGGGGGGGTGCTGCTATCTTAACTCACCCTATATTTTTATTTTTGACATTTTACATCCAGAAATATTGTTTATAAAATTATTAAAAATAAACAAATGCGTTTGATAACACCAAAACGTGTTCGTATTAAAGTTCTTCGATTTTGGAGATTAAGTGCAGGTTAAGGACAACTTTAAGCTGTCATAAATTTGATAAAATCAAAACAAAACACTAATTTGGTTAAAATTAAAATAAACGTATCTATCCGTCATAAAATCTATGTAATGATAGAAAAATTACCATTTAAAAATACAATAAACGAGTTTAAATTCGATTAATCTGAAATTTTACACAAAATATTTGCAATTAAAATTATTAAATAGATACTTAAAAACACGTAAGTTTTATTTTTAAAAATTAATCGGAATTTAACAGTCATACTTATGGTCAAACAAAACTCGACCTTCTAAATAAAAACTGCTAAAACAGTTACTTACTTATAAAATAAATTTTCAGTTTATTCCCCTCATTATCGACATAAATTAAAATTATCATAATGGAGTTGTTCATTCCTTAAATATTATATTTACCTTTGTCTATATTTTTAGGAACGCTAATGTTTTAAAATCATCAAATTTATTCAAATATAAACAAACGTTTTTGTTGGGACAAGTTAAATTTGCCGATAATCTTTTAAATTAGTTGTCGAAATATTTGTTTCGACAAACATCAAAGTCATCGTTTTGCACAAAATCAATTTTTATTTGTATAATTTTTAATTGCTCCGAAGAATTTAATTATGATTTTATTGTCAAAATATTGTTGAAAAATTAAGGGCTTTTCTATTTTTTTTTTTTTTGTACACAGTGTATAATTTTATAAGCCATTTTTTGTTGTGGCGCCATAAAATGGCATTTTTCGGTCACAGTTATAAGTGAAAAATAACCGCATTTTTATAAGCAATTTTTTTATTGTTTAAATTGTCAACAATTTGTAAAATTAAGCGCGATCTGCTTCTATTCTATTCTGCAATTATTTTGTCGAGAATGTTTAATTTTTCCCTATTTTATTCAATTGTTTAATATGTATTTAGTAAGTAGTTGTTTTGCTTTGATTCCTTATATTTGTCTACATTAGTACTCAACCTTCTTTGTAATCTCATTTTTGAATAAAAAAAGGAATTTTTATCAATGCCCTCGTATTATTACTAAAAATTATTATTGCTAATGGTTCAGTTTTAAATTATTTTTATTTTTAACGATATGTTAACTACTTATGAAGCCGTACGAAGCGGCGAAACGTTTAGTAAATCATTATTTTTTCAAATGGATTAATAAAGGTATTGGTTTTTCTTCAATTTTACTAAACATATTTTTGTCGGTGTTGGTTTTTGAGTTTTTGACAGTTTTTGAAAACACCAGCTACAATTTTTTTCATTTTCTTGAATGTGAAATTCTAGTGCCGATATTTACAAAATCAAATTAAAAATCATAAATCATTAAATTTTAATCAAATTATTTTTCTTAAATTTGATTTTTTTTAATAATTTGTTTACTTTTATTTTTCTTTTCTGTTCTTGTTAAGTCCGATATTTCTAGATTTCTAAACTAGGTTCTAAACTACTGTTTTTTAACATTATAGTTTGAAAAGGGAAGTAAAATGTCCTTAAAAATATCTCGGAAGCTCATAATATCGCTTCGCCGGTTCAATTTTCAAAGTGGAAACTTATTAAAAATCAATTACGGAATTAAAAGTCGTTTAAATTTATGACATCGCATCCGTATATTATACCTACGGTTTAGTAAAATTCGTGAAGGTCAGTTTCAAAGTACTACAAGCTTAACTTAATTGGAAACTTCCTTAAATCGTGTATAGGAAGTTTTCCAAATATGCGGCTAGACACATTTAAAAACGTCGTAAAATTTGAAGTTCAACTTTATAAGTCAACGATCTATAAACACAATGCCATCTATTTCCTGTTTTACAAAAGTAATAAAACGTAGAGTTTAAAATCGACTTTTCCTATTCGATTTTATTAATCAATGTTGGCCTCGTTGCAGTTTTCAACCTGTTAACTTTGAGATAACTTTTATGGTGCTAACTTAATTATAGTTGTCCAGTCATGATTTCATCGATTACATTCAATACAATGTACTCAAATACGTATTTAAAAACGTACAAAAATCATAAGCCACCACCTTGTTTTACATACTTCGAAATTTTCCGTTAAAGAGAAGATCTAGCGCGACGTTTCGAGGCGAACTCCTGGGACAATCATCAGTCCTTTTCGTGGTACAGTTGGGATTCGTGTTCACCGCCGAATAAGTCCGTCCCCACAATTTACCCCAAGTCGAAACGGCGTCCTTCATTTTTCACAAACGGCACACTAAACAACCTTAAATCCTAAATAATTAACTAAGTATCGCACGAAATTGTACACGCGCACGTGTACTCTTTAAAACACAATGGTATCGCACGTTAATCTCGCAGGAAAACGATTTAAAATCTTTCCTCGGGGAGATTAGATTTGTATATATAGTTGGTGAAGTTTTCAATAATTGCAACTTTCACTTGACCAATCGTCGTACGGCTGACGGAACCCGCGAACTCCCACTTTGTTTAAACATTCACGTTGGAAGTGGATTATTGTTAATCTACTCGAAGACCGTACTTGATGGTGTTATCTGGTGGTCGTTCGATTAATTTGTGCTTAAACACGAGCTTTCTTTATAAAAACGTGCCTAACTTTTGATCGTCTTATTTTATTGAGATTTTAAGGTGTTTTATTAAGCAAACAAGTCCTATTTGTTTCTTTTCGATTATCAATTTTTATCGTCGAGCTTTTTTGGGAGCTTAATGTTTAGTACACGCATTACACTCAAAATTTTCTCTTCATTAACTGCTACCTTGTTAAACTTACAGTTGACCACAAGTTAATGGAAAACTGGATTTTTAACAAGGAAACACGTACGCATTTTTCGCCAAAAAAATTTTAAATAACCAAATTATTCGGGTGTTTCAAATTTTATTTAGACAAATGACGACAAGATATTCATAAAACGTAAACAAATACCGCGTTGTTGTAAAACGTAGGTAGGCAAAACTACATAAAAAACAACGTGCCCCCTAGGGTAAATCGAATGGTATGTCGTCAAAGACCGTTGGGGGCATCGAATAGGACCGTTTTATATGCATTCGATTATTTCCAAGCCATCCAACCAAAAAAACTGGTTATGTTTGTTTGAAATAAAACACGAATAAATTTGGACTTGTGCAAAAAGATTTGCAGTACGTTAAAGATTTCGAGATACCGGTGTCCCGTTAAAAAAAAGTAACTTATAACGAATTGATTAGTATTAATCATTCAGATTTAAACAATTTGGTCCTATTCAATAAAAAATCGATTTTTTCTAACAAGTCCGTCGACGTCACGTTTCTCGGAATAAGCGCAAACGTCAATTTTCAATCAAAAGTAGTTTTATAACAAATGACTTAAAGTACCTTTGAAATAATTCCAAAGATATATTATTTCATATATGTTTAAATAAAGCGTGACCTGATTACCTATTTCAAACGTTTTGGAATAAGGTACAAAAAAATGTCGATAAAAACGCAGTCCCTTTCCAAAATATAAGTAACGAAAAATACAGATATAGGTATTCCAATGTAAATTTAAAATACACGCTTTTGTTAACAATTCAAAAAACATACGATTATCAATTGTTATTTAATTGGTTTCGTCATTACTGTCGGTTTAAAAATTTTAATAGTTTTTGGTATACGATCGATTAGTAATTATAAAAATAAAAATGCCAGTAATGATACATTCTTAAAGTTGAACATGTTTTTTTTATTGATTTAATATAAGCATGAGTAAATATTATAATTTATTAATTGGATTTCGATTCTTCGAATTTGTACCCTTGCCGAAAACAGATGAACAATCTGATAACTTTTAAACGATAGTTAATTGTCTTCAAAATCTTCCATCTTTTATTAATTATCGCAAAAAGATGTTGTGAGAGTTGAAGTGGTATAAATTAAAAATCGATTATATGATTCGAAATATTAACAAAAACAGGATCTACTTGCGTCAAAATCCCATGTATATAAGTTCGTAATTTTTAAGTGTTGTTCTGATTACAAACAATGAAAAACCAAAAATCGTGATAAAAACGAGCAATCCTTGAAAGAACGTTGCGAAACAAGTTAAGAAAATAAATTTCCACAAGATCCAAAATTGTAAAGCATTTCGAAATTAAATTCAAATTTTCAAAATTTAAACCACAAATAATTGAAGGCGATCAACTATATCTACTACATATCAATCAATACTTAATCAAAACTTATATCAATATATATATATGTAACCTAAGGAATTAGGGTAAACATGAAAATTATACCAAAAGTATTTCTGACTTTCATTCCCTAATATATACTGGTGCTCCATCCTGTTGATGCGGAAATAAAATTCAGGCTAAGCGACAAAAGTTACTTTTATTAAACTTGTCACATTCCTTTTCAAGAAGATACACTTATGTAGATGATCATTTTAATCGATTAAGTTTATATTAGGTACGATTTGACCTAGAGAATAATCGTGTTTAAAAAAAAAAACACGTTTTATCAGTTTTATATGTAACATATTTTAAAGTTCTAATCTATATGGTAGTAAAACAAAATTTATTTTTCAATAATTTTAATTTTTTTAATAATTTTTCAATAAAACAATAATTTTTCTAAAAGCTCGTTTGACATTACTAGCGGTCGGAGGTTCGAACACATCGGAATTTTTGTACGTTTGTGTCGTTATTATTCTAATTTAGCAAAATCTATTCGCATTGTAGCCAGTTGTATCGATGAATTTCCGATGTCATTAAAAAAGAAAATTATCTGGCGTGACGAGAACAAATCTACTTCAGGGTTAGCGACTTAGCCCACGCGAGCTCTTAGTTTTTCTTGGCCTTTTATCGCCGAGGAATTCACGTCCCTTCCTTAATCCTACACGACCATATCTTTTATCGTCTAGTCCGTCTGATCTGCGCTCGGAAAATTATGGTCAATGTGAAAACGCTCGAAATAATGCCCCAAATGGGGTACAAATAAAAAACAACTCCTCTAAATGCGTCGGTTTGAAATTTAAGATATTTGCACAATAATAGATGTGTTATTCGGCCATCGAAATTCTTCAATTTTACCTCAAGCTTGTTCATTTTTATGACGTTACAAAATTGAGGGGGGGGGGGTTCGTCCTCACATCGCCGAAACTTCTCGACTGATTTCACTTTTCAATTTTCAACGTGTAAAAGCTCACTATCATATTACATAATTAGATTTTTCAGTAATGAATTCATAATGGTTACTGAGATGTAACCTCCCTCTTAAGCCTGATTTTTCGAATCAGAATTTGAATTTTCGGAGGTGCGTGAAGTTGGCAGCGCAAGGTGAAGCACTAAAACGTTCATTTTTTTTCTTGGTTAGCGCTTCGTTAGTAATGCTCTTTATTGATTTTTAAATAAATTAAAAAAGTCGGCGGATTCTCGATAAAAAAATTATTTAAAATTGCCCTGCCAACTTCACGCTGGCTTTCACGCTTTTCTACTTTATAGATTTTAGAAAAAACTCAATGGAAGTCTGAGAAAAAAATAATTTAAATTGCCCTGCCAAGTTCACGCTAGCACAAATATGCATTATCTGCGTAATCTTCAAAAATGCTAGTGCTCTTTACTGCGCAATAAGATTTTGAAATAAAAATTAATCGAAACTTGAGAAAAATTATTTTAAATAAAATTGTTCTGCCGACTTTTCATAGTTAGCAAGTCACTCCTTTTTTTGTTCCATTATTATTAAAAACAAATACATTTGTTGGTGTTTCGTTAGTGCTTTTTACTATGTTTTTAGCTAATTGAAATCACTAAATGAATCACCAATTCAAATATAATAGTGCTAACTCATCTAATTATGTATACTCGGGAGACTATTATAATTAGTATCTAAAGATGTATTATTATAATGGGGATTTATTATTATTGAAATTTTAATTTGAAAAATATTATTACTGAATTAGAGATGTCAAATATTTCTTAGCATGTTTTTAAACAAAAAATATAAGTACATACATACTAAATAATTTTTGAAATTGGTCTTAAAAATGTTTCATTAATTTCCTTGTTAAGTCAAATTTGTAATACGACTTATACGGGTCATCAATCAAAAGTTATATTCTACTTATTTTATAGTGAATATTCTACCGATGATTTACCTGCAACAGCGAAATGAAATTAGACCAAAAGAAGGGTCGTGATTGTAAATAATTAGACGAAATCGTTTTAATCGCTTTAGTTTACGTCTGAAATGAATATCTTAAGTTTGCCCCTTCCGCAAAGGTGAGCTTTCTTCGCACGTCAAAAAACTACGAAACTTTTTGACCTTTTACGGTATTTCGTAATTAATTCTAAAACTATGCTTCTCATCGAATAAGGTCCTCCGACGTGAAATGTAGAGCATGAAATTCTGCTTCGAATCGGTGAATAACTTTTTAAATTAAGACAAGTCGAATATGTAAAATCAAAATACGAAGATTTTCTATTTTTAGCGAAAAAATATTTTTGCCTTGTTTATCTTTTTGCACCTTCAACATTTGTTATGATCAATTTCAGTACAATTTAATGGAATGAAATCGGTATAGCTTTACTCGTTCTTTGACATTTATGGGGAATTCATTGCAACCCCGTACACTAGCTGCAGTGAGAAATCATTGGATCGAATGCGCTATGAGCTGTTTGGAAAATATCTAATAAAAACGGAATTTAACCTTGCAAGCCTACCTCCAACTCAGACAGCAACTCGTCAGCATTCTATGCGGACATATCTCCTAATTCAAATGTAGAATGACCATAACGTTGATCCTCTACATTGGGGTTGGAAGACTTTCAAATTCGGTCATTCTCAATAAAAACACAAAAGAGGCAGCACCACAAGAACTTCTCAACCTAGTTTTCTGTAAATGTTCTAAAAGGTACCGGCGGTGGTTGAAATTGTAGAAAGAATGGGATGAAGTGCGCCACATTTGCGAAGAGTGTAAGAGGTACGCAATCCTTATCCTAAAGTTATGTTTATAACTAAACATAACATTTAACTAAATTTTTTATCAACGATCAACGATTATAAATAACATAAACAAAAACATTTTTTTCTAGATGTTCAATGTTTTGGAGATTTAATGAATAATATCTATAATGGCGGTTTATGAAGAATATTAACCTTTATGCTCGTAAATTTAATTATTTATTAATATTACCTGGTAGTAAATCATAACAAAAAGAATAAATCGTACTTTTACAACGATAGACTTTGCATCCTAGTTCATTTTTCTATTTTCGTATATTAATATGAAATGCACTTACAATTAAATTAAGCGATTTATCCATAAAAGGTTAGTAACCTATAATAAGATAAAGAAAACAAATTATTATATCTTTTTATAGACTTTACTTAATGTTACGATAAATTAATGTAGATCATGAACAATCACAGTAACGAAAAGATTTATTTTCGATTTTTAATTTTGTATAAAATTGTATAAGCAAAATTGTACAGGAATTAACGTCGCGGAATAAAGTTACAGGTAGTTGAGACTAATACAAACAAAAAACCTCGGTAACGTTTTTGGATTTTGTTCGTAAAATTATTCGAGCAGTTCCTCTTTAAACTTCTGGAAGTGACACCAAGGATACGTATCGGTTACTGTTGCATACACAAGCTTACTACAATAATAAAAAAAACCCGAAGGGTCGAAAGTCATAAATAACGTTTTAAATAAAAGCTTAATAATGTAGAAAAATTTGGTGTTACAAGTATCAACAACTAATTGGACGGTACTAGGAAAGAGGTACAGTCAAGTTCATAAGTTATGTCCCACTAGGTGTAATCGCAGGCCAACAAGCGACGAGAGAGGATCAAGAGTGATGAAGGGTAGCAGTTGTTTTTGAATTGTAAAAGGGCACTTCAGATAATTAATAAAAACAGTAGTTTTTTGAATCTTTTATGATATAAACTAAGACAGGCGACGGGACAAAACATACGAACTTGACTGTACGTAGGATACTTGAAGGCCAGTAATGAAAATAAATCTTACATGTAAAAGCCATAAACAGTACTTATTGGGAAGGCGACTGAGAAGTTCATGCATTATCCGCAGTTTTCTGCGTAACTAATTAAACATGCAAACATAATACCATCGTTTTTCGATCATTGACAAAAATACTACAGCTAGAATGAAAGCCATAAACTAAAAATGCGACCGTTAGTGTGTTGGGTCACTATCCTTTTTACAACTTCTTCGAAACAAAAATTTAAAGTAGATAGATAAAATATGTCACGTCTTATTAAAATCTGTCATCTTCATTCGTATGAAAAAAACATCGCCAAATATTCTCAAAAATGGATACCTACTTACAAATCTCCCACCATTTCACCCCTTAAACACGAATCATAGCCACAAGTTTAAAAATCAAAGTAATTCTTATGCTAGGGCCCTGGCTTAACATGAAATTTGGACCCGCATCGTTATGTATCACAAGATAACTGAATGTACCACAAAATCGCTATAAAATGCTCTATCGAAGACTGTATGGTGCAACACGGTAAGGTGACACATCTTGCTGTTATATGAAAAACTATTTAAATTATTTCAAATTCGATCACATTCTTTGTAAATTTTTGTCATAGAAAAACAACGACCGAAAGTAATTTTTTTTGTTGTTTTAGCCCTGATCAAGTACATCTCATAAGTTAGCGGACAACCTGTATATTGACAACATAGCAAAAACAATTCCAACCAATTCACAAGCGTATCGAGTAATAATACGGAGACGGTCGTTTCGCAAAAAAATGAAAGAAAACAATTCGAAAAATCCATCATATAAAACAAAACTGGTGGAAAAAAACAAGAATAGGTACTAAATATTATGAAAGTGTTACCGACATTAATGAGAAAGTCACGTTAATTTCAACAATTAAGTATAGTACTAATACACGGGGAACGTTGTAAAATATAACATTTCTAAATAACGGTATAGTAGAAGAACTTCACGAAAATGTGTACAAACTTAAAGTGGAATTACTGGTATTCATGGATAAAAATTTCACTATTAGGCAAACAAAGTGGACAGAAACATGATATTATTTACCATACGTAGTGCACACGTATAGCTAAAAGTCGTGACAGATAATATAAAATTATCAGCAGTATTGACTAAATTCATTTTTGCCTATTGTCTCGGAAACGACGCCGACGCCGACATTCGATTAACAAAAACTTTATTTTTTGCCTTCTATTTTAAATCGCCCTGCATTTAACTGGGATTTTATAATAACTATAACAAATTTTTACCAAGAATTACACTTCGAGACAATAAAACGTAACTGTGGAAGTTCGGGCATTTTACAAAGACAAGCTCGTACGTATTCGTAAATGTTGTATTAAATTGATTGTTTTTCGTTTCGATTTTATAACTTATGTATAAATTTACAGATTTTACAAATTATCAGGTGGTAGTTACACCCACAGTTCAAAAGAAAATTAATGTTAGCATGATATTAACAATAAATTGACAATCGCACCTAAAACCATGATGGTACAATCGGTTGCAAAATTAACTATCTTGAACCAAGAGCATTGGGCGGGCAATACACGCCGCAACGAACAAATTTACTGAAAGTATTTACGACAGGTGAAACAAATTAAAAATACGAAATCGAACTTTAAATATTCTGATCAAAATGTGTTGGTTGTGTCGTGTGTGCCAGCGCAATGCTTACGATTGGCGACATTAATTCTGCACCCGGCTGCACACAATCAACTACAATTTACAATTTTGTATAATAATAATAACATCCGCGACAAGTGTTATGTACCTACTTATAATGCGATTTGAAACTTTCGTCCCTCGCCTTAAGCAGTTTTGTTTTTCATAGTGTTAGCCATCGATTAGTTTTTGTTCCTTTTTTTAACAATATACGTTCGTACGTACCCACGTATGTACGTAATATATTTATACGCACGTGTAAATACGTACACATTGTTTGTTAACGAAAAACAATGCGCTATGGTCACGTAAAAGTATTTTTCGTCTATACGGGGTGTAACAAAAAAAGCACTATTTTTGGGGTGGATAGTATAGACTAGGGGATTTTTGGAATTTTTAGAGGTTTTTGAGACGAATACGTGGTCAAAATAAGGATTTTACGGGAATTTTCCACAAATCGTTAGAAATTATAAGTGAATTTCTTGATATTTCTAGCAAATTTATTGAAATTGTTGATAGGAACGTGTATTCGAGATGTTTATTCGATTAAATTATTACAAATACAGTTGAGTTATGAAAAGAAATACAGAGAGTTATGCAAAAAAGTTCCGTAAACTCCACAATTATTCCGGAAATTTGGAAAACATTTTTTTTCTTTTAATTATATTCTAGAATATTTATGGAATTTACGAATAAATTGTTCTAGAATTAAAAAATATTGCACTTAGCCCGTTAAAAATTTCAGAATCGTTAAGTTGATATGTCTAAACTAAGCGTATAAAATTTAATTAAGATTGAATAATTATTTGTAAAACGGCAAATGTTTATTATCCTGCACGCGACGCGAGCGTATATCGATGTATAGGAAATTTCGGAGGAACACTTGTTGTAAAACGAAAACTAACGCGCTCCAAATTTTTCAACTGTTAAATAAATGTATTTCGAACACTTGTGCAAAATGTGAGTAATATGCAATAAATATTTTTAACGCAGTAAACAATCTTTGCCGACGATGACGTGCGGAAAATCGGGGGAATTATTCTTCAAGGATTTGTTGTTTATTTACTCAAATATTATTTATTATAGTAAATAAATTCACAAAAAATCACTAAACGTCATCGAAAAAAATTTATCAAAATTGATTTTGTTCTTGTGGTTTCCGACGTAAAAACCTTCATCGACTCGACTATTAGTGCTGTTTTTATTCCTTGAACAATTTGTACAGCGAATTTAGGCTCACAATCAAACGTATATTCATAGAAATCGTTTTTATTTTTTTGACGTGCAATCCACCCTCTTAAAGTAGCGAATCTCTTGTTTCATACACTCTATTGATTTAACCTTTATGTAATCTTTAAACACAAAATGCAGTGAAAAATATTCACGTAATTTTTTTTTAAACAAATGAAATTAACTTTATATTAAACATAAACTTAGGAATCAAAGTATGTTTAGTTTAAAAGATGTTTTTTATTTTTCAAAGAAATGTGTTTATTTCGTACCGTACGCATCCTCTAATAAATACATTTTATATTTAGAGATAGATTATTTTGACACAATAAAACAGAAGAATAATGACAGAAAAAAACAAAAAACAATCTCGACGACTAAAAATGATTGTTTTTTATTAATCTGCGGAAATTTTTATAAAATTTTTAATCGTCGCATATTATTTCATAAGTTCTTACGGGAGAATCAGAAATTCGAGCCCTGCAAATTTATTAATTGAAAAAGTGAAAATTCATATTTTTCAATTTCTCTTCAGAAACAGACACCCTTAGATAATCAATCTTCTAATATATTTAAAAATCGTGCCGCAAAGTCCTCACAACCTAATAATTAGAAATTTGGGGAAAACATTTTCGTAGGTATTAGAGAAAATCATAGATCGCGGTGGGTAGTGTTTTTTGAAAAACCATTTTTAAATTAAACATCGCCACAAAAAATTAGTAACTTTGGCGTAGGTAGGTGCGCGTTAAAAAATTGTTTCCCTACCGCAATATTTTCCGCAATGAGATTGGCCGATGAAGACGTTTTCGGTTTTTGGAATTTCACCCAGAATTTTCGAATTTTAATACGTGACGGTGGTGTTTGCGAAATGTGTTCGTAAATTCGCGCGTTCGCTTTTTTCATGTTTTCAAAAATTCCGAAGAGCTGGAGTTTCTGATACCTTAAATACTCTGCTGTCAAAATGCAACGTGATGACGCATTAGTAACGGTATCGACATTTACGGTTCCATCGCTTTTCAATTCTCCAAACTGCTGTCAGTTGAAGTTCGAAGGTCGGCTGTTGACAATATATTGTTGCGACTCCCACGATTGAACCATCTTTGCCGAATTTTAGTGTTGTAACGCGGGTGTGTCGTCTAATAAAAAACAGTCCCAAAATTCTAAAATGTATAGTTTTAATCGAATTTCGGGGCGGTATACCACGTATCTGGATCTGGATCTGGATCACTACCATCGTCCAATAATTGGTGCAGCCGCTCCAATTCCAATATTCGGTGCTTCGCAAGTTGTTTAGAAAAAACGTCGCCACAGGTTGCGTGGTCTGATGCAGAATAATTAATTACGCCCATCCTTGAAAATAATACCTCGCAAAGGTCCGAAACGTTGCAATTTAAAGGCGGTTTTCAAATCGAAAATGCGCCGTTAAAATGTTCACGCGTAAATTATTATTATTTGCGGTTAAGTAACTAATTTCCGAATTAAGGGATCTTTTTTATTAGGCGCCCACGACCGAATAAACAGACATCCTTGTGCGAATAAAACCGGATAAGTGTCTATGTACATTTTTATCGAAAACTTGAGTTTCGAAAATTTTACGGTTCGTACACTTTCGTGCATTTATGCGGTAAGATTATACAGTCCATGTGCAAAGTTATTATAAAAACATGTTTATAAGTATATTAACCGAAGACCGTAAATTAATCGACAGCGAAAGTTTCGTGAATAATAAATAAATCCGGGAGACGATAGGTCTTACAATTAGAACCCATTATTTTCGGATCAAGTTTTTTTCTACAACAAAACCTAACCAAAACTCGCGTACCTACATTTATTTTATTATATAGCGAATAATTGTTTATACGTTGACGTCAGATAAATAGAAAACAATTTTTTTTTCGAAAAATACAATATTGATTTAAATTAGTTTTTTTTGCAAATTAACGAGAAGTGAACGATCACGACGATTAAAGCATCGAATAAACTTATTAAATAACCTTAGTCGAAACGATTGGTGAAAAATTTTTAGACAGACTTTGGCATTTAATTTAAGGATAGGTAAGTTACTCTATAGATTATTATCTGCGCATACAGTATATCGGCCAAATATACTATACTATAGTTGTATTTACCTAAATTAAATTTTAATCTGCGAAGACTTTCACGGTCGGTGTTCGATGTTGCAGTTTATTCCGAAAACTTGAAATACGAACAGTGAAATGTTGAAAAACGAGTCAGGTAATAAAATTTACTATATTTTAACAAAATTTCTATTATTACAGGTTGGTTTATCTCGCAACTTAGAATTTTTTTTGGAAAAATTTAAAAACATCAGTATTCGATTGTTTTTTTTTATTTGACTGTAATACAACATATTCATCTTTGTAAATTGTAAGTACATTTTAAAACCAATCATAACATCAAACGCCCTGAATCAAAAAAGGCAAAAAATTAATTATATAAAACATAACAAATCGATGTACATCGATATGCCTTAATAAAACAATCAAAGCGAATGCTAAAAATAACCACTATCCGTTCTCATTGACTGTCGTGCACCTTCAAAAATGTCAGGGATATTGGCAATTATTTCACATCGAGCCACTAAATGCGATTCTTTAAATCAATGACATTCTCAACTGGTGTTGCAAATTAATGACGTAAATTGACGTTTGATGGTCCAACGAGTTGCTTTTCGACTTATTTAGCTACAACTGATTTTTTGTCCTTCTTTTGTCAAAGAATGAAAATTTTTGAAAAAGATTTTTATTTAATTTTAAAATGGGCGATCTCGCATGTATACATACTACAATCAAAATATATCGATTGAGCCCAACATGAGCCCAAAAAAAAAACGTGAATCCCATTAAATGTTGTCCTAGAAAGTTTAAATAATGGGGTTTATTAATCCAGATCGGGCGGGAATTCGAAAAACGTTGAAATGATAAGAACGCACAACTCGTATCTTCTTGCGTAAGATGCTGGAATTAGAGGTCACGGACTATCGTCGTCCGATAAAATAAATTTTCTAAAATTTAAACAAAACAATTCAACGTTTATGTAAGAAATGATAAGTACGAATAAAAATACTCTTTGGTCGTGCGATTTCTTTTATAGCATTCGGATTGCCAGCTACGAGTTTGGACTTTCATTGAACTTTTTATGTACATTTATTTATCTTGGACGTTAAAGAAATACTTTCTGGAAATGGAAATTTGTTATGCTGTTTTATTCGTAGGAAAGGTCAGGATGTTTATAATTTAATGAAATGTCAGGGCGTTCGGATTGTTTGCGAACAGATTCGGATCTTCGCCAATTTACCTATTTTGGTTTATTTCAGTATTATTACCCAGACATCTTAATATAAATTTCTAAAAAATCACCTCGAAATTGGGCATTCGAGCCGTGAATCAACACCGTAACGAAGACGTCGTGGCAAAAGAGACGCCCGTAACAGGCACAACTCGATTTGGAGCTATTTTTAGGTTAAGGAGGGGGGCACACGTTAGACACTTGCCACAGGTGGTTCGTACCCTCGTTACGGCATTGCCGCAAACACACGATAAAATCGCAATGGTGTATTGTGTAATTAATTCCCTCATGTTGAAAATTTATTCAGAAACAAAAACAAGGTTTGTTTTACTTTACAAAATAAATAAGAGGCGGGCTGAGGTCATCTAGCAAGTTTTTAAAATTGTTAACACTCGAAGTACTATACAATATCACTAATATTCTGTTACAAGTGTCAAACACGCGATTAGTTAGGAATTTATTTTATTCAAACAGGCCGTAGGTACTTATTATTTGAAAATTTCCCAATACACACAAACTCTGAGCGCGCAAAGGAGTCGATCTTGTTCGTACAGTAGCCACCGCTTATTATAATCACGTTTGCGCACAGCGTTTGTGAGTCAATTAAGCGGTAAACTGTATGTTGAATAGTATGGATTTAGTTTTCATACTTTGAGAGGTAGCTAAACAAACGGCTGATTCGATTAAAAACGAGAGATTCAATTAAGCGGAGTCCACACTATATTTTAAAGTGTGCGAAGATCAGTCAATTCTCTTGATGAACTGTTTACAAGCACTTTTATGAAAAACTAAATTGTTTTGTTTATTTAAAGTGCAGATTTTTTGTTTAATTTTAATGACCAAAACAACCAAAAAAGGATCTATTTGTGGTATAATTTTGGGAACCAGTTCTATTAAATAGCTCAAAGGTAATCTTAAGCTTTAATTTCCCACACGTCTTTGAAGAAGAGCTGTCCCTAATTGCTATAAATTCCTAAAGATGGTCTAAAAATAACCTTTTTTAATCTCAAACTGACGTCAGAACCATCGATTGACGTCAAAGCCAAATAAAAAAAATGTCGAACTTATTTTATTCGCGCTAATGGTTGCGGTAACTGTTTAGGTAGGTAGATAACTGGTTTAAAAATCTCCCATGAGGCATAAAGGTTTATTTGTAGCAGAGTCTACCAATTTTAAATTGTAAATGTGCTTTAGGATTTTGATGCTATGATGATTTTTTGTTCCGAAACATAATTCTTCAGAATTAATTTAGGCTCACGTCCGACATGCCGTAATTCTACTAAAAACAAGTGAAGCAATTTTCACGAACATTTTAAGGAAAATTCGAACTTCAAATTTAACCGAACCTCTTTAAATAAACAAAAATTTGTTGATTACGAAAACGCTACATGAAAAAGTAAAAAAAAAACTTGCAAAAACTGGTAAAGTGAGGTTCCGAAAGACGAGAAGGAAGGTTATACAAACATTATGCCCCGTTAAGCACCAAAATATCGCGACAAAAATAGAAAAGATAATTATACTGCAGCACTAACGGTCGCGTTTTTAATTTAACTTTTGCAACTCTACTCGCTTGCATCATTGTAATGTTTTCATATAATTTTTTAGTTCTTAGTTGTTATAATAATTAAGAATTTCGAGTCTGCTTCAATTAATTCGCTGATCGACCGATTCAACTTATCAACTCGTCGTTATTTTTTGTTGATTTCTTTTCTCTACACAAGTAATCTATAATTTCAATCGCTTAAATTATTTTTATCGAACCATGAAATTTTATACTTTTCAAATTCATTTCGAATATACGACGCAATAGATGAAAATTAGACTTTTAAAATACAACGTGATATAGCCCCATAAAACTGTTAAACATTTACGATTTACTGCATATTCTAATGACACCTTTTAATAAAACAATAATTAATTTAAAACGTTAACTTATTTACGCTAGGAATCTGTAGTTGTTTCAGAATCAACAGAAACGTAACGAAACTTGAACGTAATTTTTGTAAAAACCGACAATGTACGTTTTTGGTGACCTTTTAATTTTTATACTGAACTCGTTTTAGTTATTTTGCATATTTTACAATTAATACATGAATAATTGTTTTAAATGTTGGTTCGTCTGATTTTAATTAAGGCAAATACATTGCAGTTCATGTTATTTTTTATAATTTTTGCATGATATTTCACGTGATGATTGTTTATCATGTATCGTGATATAAAAACAATTAACTTTTGAGCACTGAAAAACCGGCCCTAAAGGTCAGCGTATATTATGCCGGGCCGCAGCGGGTCGCATCGCAGCCCGAAACTCCGTAACCAATTGCTGTAGTAAATTTTAAATGAATCAATACCAGGATTGGTTGCGGAGTTTTGCGTGCGATGTGGCCCGTTATAATGTACGCTTACCTAAGGGGTCTAATTCAATTCGTCGCAGTTCATCTCCGCCAGATCAAGTCGCCACGAGAGGCAAATTTTCGGTTTCTTAAAATTATACAAACATTTGTTTTAAATGTGTTTTTATGTATTCATCAGTGTACATCGAACACATATACTTAAGTGTCATAGGATAATTATAAAATCAGCGTTTCTACAAAGCACTATCTTATTGTCGAAAAAAGTGTGTATCTCATAATTGGCCGATAAATCAGAGCCTTTTTATAATACGACTACGCACCTCTAACCTTTTTGTAATGGAAGCTTTTAAAAACAAAAAGGCTGCTGTATTTTAGCCATTTTGTATGAAATTCAATAAAAATGAGGAATTTTAAAAATAATTATTACTATAATAACTATAATAAGATTAACCTTTCTTTCAACTTTAATCTAACCCCGTGTGCACAGACAATTGCCAGTCTTAAATGCATAATTGTTTTTTATGCATAAAAATTTACTAGATTAATCTTTTTTTCAACTTTAACCTAACCTCCTGCACGCAGAATTATGCATTTAAGACTGTGCGCACGAGGTAATTGTTTGTGCACACGGAGTTTGGTTAAAGTTGAAAGAAAGGTTAATCTCGTAAGTTTTTATGCTTAATAACCATACGATTTAATTATTTTTGATATTTCCTGAAATGCTTAGTTATTATCGATTTTAGCTAAATTTGGATATTAGCGGTAACATCGAGAATACATCGATATACACTGATGAAAACATAAAAACGCATTTAAAACACCTGCTTGTATAATTTTAATAAACCGAAAATTTGCCTCTTGCGGCGAATTGATACCTAAATCCGGGGGCCTTATTCTTAAATCGTTCCCATACGTTTTGTAAACGAACTAGTCCGAGAATAGGGCCCACCCCCTCACGTAAATTTTTTGTTTGAACGTCTAAAAGTGCATTCAATGTTATTAGAAAAATCAACGTATCTATGACCTATCCAAATCTATATGCAATTTACGTCATCAATAAAAAGTTACTAGATTGTTTATTTGTAATTCAGTTTAAAGTTTAGGAAATGACATATTCTATAGATGATTTATAAATATAAAGAAAACTACAATTTATTAGAACTGTAAAAATACGAAAAACGAGGTGGCAGCGCTGTGTGAAACGTCATCATCTAGTAACCTTTAATTGATGACGTGTTGCGTATAGGTTTGGACGAAGTGTATTTGCATTACGTAATTTCAAAACGCCATCTATGAATTTGCAAACTACTAACTAACCTTTAAAATAAATATAAATATTATGTAAACGTTTCTATTTTAAATGTTGTTAATGGAAAAAATCGATATTTATAAGCACCTAATCTGTTTTAATGCTTGTAATTGTTTTTAAATTGTATTTCAAGGTCGCAACGAAAACGTAGCGTAAACTTTACGTAAACTCTCAAAGAATAGTTTCCTCTTCTGTTTCTTGAAAGAACATTACGCGTTACCTATTTTACATAGTTACGATGTTGCCGATGTTGTCAACATCAACGTGCTGCATAAATAGTTTCATTAACCCTGCCGAACATATGCAATAGATAAAAAAGGTTAAAAAACGATAACGTAATACATAATATATTACGGGATTGGATATCGATCGCGGAAATAATTGTGGCTACTCATACATTTTTAAATGGCGCGATTACGAAAATTAATACCGATTGAAATTATACATACTTTCTTTCTTCGTTCATTCTTATGAGTGCACGACCTTGATCAATATCTTATATAATCAGTATCTCACCTACATATGTGTTGTCTGCACAAGTGCAGATTTCTCTTTTTTTATTATTCATAGGTATGTAATTTGTTAATTCAAATTTAAGTTGTTCGAATACATGGGAATCGTTAAAAGTCGATTTTCGATTTGAATTCGATTTTCTGGGAATCAAAACGTGACCGAATAAGTGGGTGCGCAACAAAGTGATTTGTTTAATTAGAGCACAATTAAATTTAATTTCGTATATTACGAGGATTTCTTTTGATTTAAAAACCCATCAGGAATTCGTTTAGCAAGTTTCAATGTTTGAAAGGAGGCCGTGGTAAACAGGCGACTAGGGGTCCGAACCCTCACCTCAACCATGGACGCTTGTGATCGTTTTACTAACGCTACTATATACAATAAAATAAAGAGGGTGTAACAAAAATAACTTATATTGACTATGACTTTTTAATTCGATGGAATACAAAAGAATATTAAACACAAACGTTTTTTTGATTTACCTCTACGTACATGATAATTTATTTGGGAAGGGGGCCTATGGAGTGGCCGGCCTAGTTGCCTGACTTGTCACCGGTAGATTTCGTTATGCAAAAATATTGTGTATCAAGAGAGGCCACATAATCAAGTGGCGCGAATAACTGCCGCAGTGTGGAGGATACCCGAAGACATAATAGAAAGAACAATAAAACATTTTCAACACCGATTAGGTCATTGCCGTCATTGCAATCGACGTGAATCAATTTGAACATTTCATTTAATGTGCAATGCATTTTAATAACACTCAAAATTAGAGTACTTTTGTGTTTTGTTTTTAATTTGTTTAATTTAGCTTGTTGTGTATGTTCTCCTTTCTGTAACTAAAATTATTTTATTTTCGACATTGTTTCATTACGATATAATGGCACTGCTAAATAGAGGGGGGAAAACGCTCCTTTTAAAGATGTATGTGGGTGCCAATTAAAAAAACAAAGTTGGTTACCTTTGCAATGAAACAAAACAGTATATGTTCAAACAAACCAAATACATCATCATGTGTGTATAAATAAATCAAAAAACTTTTGTATTTAAAAATTTTCTTATAATTAAAAAGTTATAGATTACTTTTGTTATACCCTATATATAATATATAGTTGCTAGTGAATGACCAAGATCGTTAAATATATATTTTTTAAATGTTTGATGTTTAATAAAAATATATTGGTCCCAATTTTAGAAAATAGATTAATTTATATCTACTCTGCGAAGATGACTAGAAATAAACCTATCCGAAAATTAATTACCATCGATCGAGATGACCTTTTCTGGCTTAAAATTATTACTTACACAAATATTGTTTTAAAGTGCTTATAAATTAATCAATTTACAATTCATTACAAGCTTGTAAAAATGTTTTAATTATACAACAGTATTTTCACAATGTAAGTCGATCTGACCTTCACTAATTTATTGACTAAGTAAAATTCAAAGTAAAACTATAGTTTTATTATCTTATACCAATAGATGTTTTATCATTTCTGGAAACAATGATCAAATTCTTTTATTTTTGGAACGTTGCTAAACCTTCCACTGTTTTTGATAAACGATTGCATCTCCACCTTCTTCTATACTAATTGATTGAAATTAATAAATCTCGTCTTCGTCACGACGGTCGAACTCGACTGGGTGATGATTTGGCACATTTTCACTTTTGCGAAATAAATAATGTGTAGGTATACCTATGTTAATCAGTTTCTTTCTTTTTCTGTGGCTTTTTTCCGTTACGGTTTTGTCGTTCGCAAGTTCCATAACCTTCTATTTTCCCAGTCATAGGTATTCTCTGAATTATTACGTATTTACATACATTTGCATACATTTTTCTATTATTGACAATTATTGTCGTCATTTTCCGCTTTTTTCTCTCGAACAAATTTATGGATGTTAATCGGTGAAAAATTTAGCTTTCTAGTGTGTGCAAACATATTTCTATCTAACAGCGGTTTTTGTTCAGCAATATTAAAAACAAACAATGACCAAAAAAAATTGTATTTTCGGTCATATTTTTAGTTAAATGGCTTTTGGTTAAATTGATGATTAAAATATTCAGCTGTACCTACCGAAATAGGTATAATGAATAATATTTGTTTTTTGAAACATCTTGAAAAAAACGAATGTACCGAGAAATAAAGTGACGATAGGTCAAATTGCGGAACAATTTTAGGAAAAATCCCCCGTACTTGAACAGCGTATTTTTTTTTAGTAGGTAAGCAAATGAAATAAAACATTTAATTTACACACAAATTTAATTTGAATAAAGATCAATTATTTAGTTTTCATTTTTGTCGGTCAAAATTCATTGTTCAATCGTTCTTCAAATAAAAATTAATTCGATAGCGATGACGCGTTTTGGCAGAACCATGAGCGCACATTTTGTGTTGTAGCTTAACTATAAGCAAATACCTCCTGAAAACTACCTATATAGGTTATTCGGGGCACGTTTGTATCAAATAACATATTTATTGCAGTCACTGGTTTGAGTGAAAAACGGAATTACATTACATGCAGGTTAAATACTATCCTAAAAACGAGATATCATATGCTATAAGTTTATTGTTTTACGTCGCCACAAACTATTGTATAAATATTGTTTTAAAGTGCTTATAAATTAATCAATTTACAATTCATTACAAGCTTGTAAAAATGTTATAATCGTACAACAGTATTTTTAAAATGTAAGTCGATTTGACTCTCCCTAATTTATTCACCAAGTAAAAATCAAAATAAAGCTATGATTTTATTAGCTTATACCAGTAGAGGTATAAGACTGGCTATATGGTTGTTTTTTTATGATTTTCGCACTTTGCTTTTTGTGGTGATGACGATTGGACATATGACAACGTATCACAGTTAATTGCTATGTGTAAGTCAGCGCGTGCTGAATACCAGCTGGTGAGAACGTCGATTGCCGGTTTGTCGAATGCATGAAAATGGACTACTTACGAAAATACAAATCGATTTTTCTGGTGGAAGAAATCGAAATGTTGTTTCCAGATTTTACCAAGTTATGTATTTACCTTAGATACATAAGATAGTCAGGATAACTCATTTTTGGTAAAAATGGCACTTACGTTGTTGGCAAACGTCATCGATACGTTGTTAAAAAGTAAAAAATGAAATCCATTTTCACTGACGAAAGATTTTAATAATTATTATATAATTATTTATAATATAAAAAAACCGCCAGAAAGATTTCAACGTGTTTACGTAGACACCTTTTCAAATTATTCATAATTTATTAGTATCGTATCCAATGACGCTCGATAGAGAAAAAACCAGTTAACTTTTATTGGGTAATTAATTATTATTCAATTGTTAATCGATTGTTTTTAACTTAATTAGAACAAAAACCGGATCTCTTTTCACATTATAGTTTGGGAAGTTTCTAAAACCGAAAAATCGGATATCGAGTAAATAATTCTTATTGGAAATTAAAATTCGAGGTCAAAGGAATTACCTATAAAATAAATAGCATTTTTTTAGGTGTTTGTAATGATGATTTGCGTTCTTTCTAATTTTAATTCTTCGCGTCAATTCACTAATAATAGACTAACGTTAGTAATTAAAGAAAAACAACGTCGATTAAACAAATTGAAAATTAATAAATTAAGTACCTAATCAGTTTCACTGCATCACTAAAGAAACTTCTGCATGTAATTTAAAACCCATTAAAAATTACTTTAATATAATTAATTGGGAAGTGTCATAAGCTCGGTACAAGTTTTGTTCGCCGTATGTTGACGTTTATTAGAATATTTATAAGTAAACGATAGCGTTTTTTACACTTCTTTTTCACCTACTTACAAAATAGAAGCTGACAGGAAAACAACTTTAAAAAAAGTAGAATTTTAAATGACTCTTTTTACGTTGTCACATTAAAATTATATATATATTTGCATTATCATATACATTACATATATTTGCAATTATATGCATATATTGCAACAATTTTAACACTTAATTAAGGTTAAATTATTTTAAATAATTCAACAATAATAATCAAATCGTTCGATTTAAATAACGAAAAAAATCATCAAATTCCATATAATACGCTTAAGTAGTGCGACTGGTTTTGTCCGATTACGAGTGCGGATCGAAAAGTCGTCTTATTTTCCAAAGTTTTGAAACGCGAACAGGTACGACAAATGTGCACTTTGAATAACTTGCGTGTTTTTAGGAAATTGGTATGCGATCGATTCAAATTTGCTCCTGGTGATCGTTAGCGGTCGACCTCGACCGTTACTAAGATCCATGTTCACGGTGCAAGCCTGAAGGGATAATTTAATAAGAAAACAAACAAAAATTGGAGCATGGACTAGATGCTAGACGCGCATTAAACTCAACTATTATTATTTACAGTACTTAAAGTATTTTTACGCTTATACAATCATGTATTGATGAATACATCAGTTAATATCAGTTAGACTCGGGCAGTATTTTACTCATTATAGGCAAGAAATAATCGAAGAACCCCGAAGAACCACGCGAATGTTATCTTACTATATGAAACACGGGAACGCCCGAATACGTGGAAACGTAGTGGACATTACACACCGAAATTCCTACAAAGACCACAGTTACCACCACGATTACAGTTTCAAACGTTCAAGAAGAGATATGGTCGGAAGACATAATTTTTGAACGAGAAAATTATCATCGTCGCGATCATAAAATAGCGTGTATTGCGGCGAACACTTGTTCCATAAAATTTTCACCAACTGGAAGAGAACAATGGGGAAGTATCTCTCGAGGAAAGATACTTACAAGAAGAATAAAAAGATGGAAGACGCGATACGAGTAAAGATGGGTTTACAGTTTGTGATTCGGCGACGGCGATATTTTATCGGCCAATCAAGTTCGAAATCGACTTTTAGCGACAGTAAATCGGATTTGAGGTTAAACATTCTAAAGGAAAACAAAATTGTTACTATAACCTTATTCACTTTGCCTATGCAGCAGACATAAACAAGAATTTCTACGTGTAATCTGTAATACATTTATGTGCCTACCTACGTTTTATATTTTTACGAGGTCATTTTAGAATCATCAGGAGATTCGACCCTGTGCAACATGTTGTTATCGTAAAGGCCACTCTTTAACCATGCATTCCACGCTTGCATTTGTTTATGTCTGCTGCATTGGTTCGGTGAATAGAGTATAGTAGATTTATGGCGGGATTTGGGGATGTTTGGTGGTATATGGTTGGGATGGAGTTATTTGATTTATTCATATTTTAATACAAATAACCAATATTCCACTTGATATGTAACAAACTGTTTTTTTTGTTGTTGTCTTTTTCACCGTGTTTCTACAAATCGAACAAATATGAATCATATTATTATGTTCATTATCGTGTTGCCGAGTCATGGTTTAGCTGTCGCTGGACTATGACTTGAAAACCCAATGACCCACTTCATTTACGACTGTAAGGCCTTATTACCATTATTGAAATAATTTTCCCGTTACCATCGAATTCATAGAATACAGAGAAATGAACCTGACCAATAGTTCACTACTTCCTCCTACGTACACACGAAGCCCGCACAGTCACAGCTACGTTGCAGTACAAGCATACCAGCTGTTGGAAACGCATCGTTGCCAATGGTACGGTACTTACGATGGTTTTGGACTATACCAGGACGATTGTTAATCGCTTACGTAAATACAAACCGTTTTTTCTGTCAGAAAAAAATTAAAATGTTGTTACCAGATTATGTCTTCGCCTTATATGCATAAAAAGTCAGAACAACTCATTTTCGAAAGACAATGTCGTTTACGCTATTCTACAAAAAGCCGTCGATATCTCATTATACATATATAGGTAATTATCTAGAATACTCTACATCTCTTATTCTTTACGACCAATTTTCACGAATATGGTTCATTTTATCGAAATTAAACAAGAATAGCCTATTTATGCTAAAATGTCTAGGAAATATGAAACTTAAACTTTTGAAAAATGTTGAGGTTATAAAGATTAAGGATAGTACTGGTTCTTCTGAATTGATATCAAAAAAAACCTATTACAGTATTTTAAAGACCTTTATTTGTTACGCATATATATATATATATATATATATCAAAAATTATTAAATTACAACGAAAAATAAAGGTGTTATTTAAAAACATTGATTTTTACTCTTCAACTTTGAGGGTGAATATCTCAACAGGGGAAAAACATTTATAGGAACTTGTAGCATTATTTTGACGTGGTCTATACGTTTCCGAGAGGTTTTTTACCATTTTTTGTAACCTAACATAACGTTTTTCGACACCCCTCCCCCCGTATTTTGTTGTAATAATAAAATTGTTTAAATAACACAAATATTTGGATGCGCCAACTGGAATGTTTTTGATTTCAAATAATGTAGTATATCATATATTTTAAAAAAAATTTCACCAAAATCGATTCTGTTTTCGGTTTGGTTTACTCGACTGCAACTTAAAAAATAATAATGTGAATAAACATATTTCTTTAGTTAGTTACATTGAAGTAGTTTAGTTGCATTTCGCGTCCTTTGTCAATTCAAAATTGAAGCAAAAGAAATCAGCAACGACCAATTATGCTACAATAAAATGCCGATTACCTCGCTAAATCATTTCGTCAAGGTAAAAGTTATCGGTGACTTCGGGTCATAATTAAATGCAAATTATCTTTCTTGTTGTGTAATAAGCTTCTGTTGAACATTCCTGCTGCAATATGTAATCTAATATGTCTTATATCAATTTATCAAAATTGGAAAATAACGTTAAGACAATTAACATAAAATAGATACAGTAAAATTATATCAGAAACTTAAATAAAAATTACTCGATATAAATAAGTAGATACATATGTAATTTCTGTTTGCCAGACTCGCCCTTTGAAATATCTACGTTCGATATTGAATGCTAAGGGCCAACGAATGCATTATTAGTTATCAATTTTATTCTTCATAAATATATCGAGTGTTTGAAAAATTCATTTACGAACAATATTTTCAATTATTGATCGATCGTCGTGAAAATGTCTTAACGAACATAACTGTCCGTAAATCGAGTTGATTTTGTGTTGTCGTCAACAAATTACATTATTATGAAAAAACGAACAGTAAAGATAAGCATAGATTATGCCGGGGCGCAGTGGGTCGCAGCGGGTCGCATTGCAGCGCAACCAATTGCTGGGGTGCATTTTAAATGAGTCAATGCCGGGATCTCTGTTGCGGAGTTTTGCGCTGCGATGTGACCCGCTGCGCCCCGGCACAATGCACGCTTACCTTAAACATGTTATTATTTAAAACATACAACGAAAAATACTTAAAGAGACGTTCTACATATCCATCTTCCATTTGTACATAGGCTTCGCGACTTCGTGAAGCTCTTATTATTTCGAATATCACTGGATTTTGGCAGTTTCTTAAATTTGTTTTATTTCTTCTTGAAAAACACGATAAAAGTCCAGATACGCTGTTTATTGATTAAATTACAAAATCAACCCTATTTTTAAAACACTCGATTTACCTACCCATGTTCATTAAGACTTTTTGATTTCTTTTCATGAGTAGGTGCTATACGTGGATAAAATATCCGACCTTTTTTTTAAAGACCCGGTATAATTAACATTCTTACTTACCTATATTTATAAGTATAGGTTTAATGTCACTGTCGACAATGACAAGTTATATGAAACAGGTCCCAGACTTTCGAATTCTCGTGTATCAATGGACGTTTGTGAGTGTCGTTACTAACCCATAATAGTAAAATTATATTCATATTGTATCTATAAAATAACTATAAGTAATTGGTTGCATTGATGAATTCCTGATCCCTTAAAAAGCAGTTTCGATGGAAAAATGATTTTGAAATTCTCCAACAATTTGCGCACAAACATCGCATTAAATTATCTATCAAAAAATAACAAATAAAAATTTTAACAAATGTGGGTCAAAACGATACATAATATGTAACATAATCGGCGTTTGCAAGAAGAGTGAATAACCTTTATGCAATAATAAAATAAAAATAATTATTTATCTTTAAAATAAAAATACATATTCAACTTTTAAGTAGTAACCAATTGCGTATACATCATTCATGAAACAACAATTAATCAAAAACAAAACAAAAAAAAACAACCAAACAAAAATAAATTGATATTGGTGACATAAGATGAAGCAATCTGTTATCGGTTATGTATGTATTTTCGGTAAAAATCTCGAACGCATTAATTTTATTATTTATATCATTTACTAAATCTTTTCCTCTTTTCAATATGTTAGGTATACGACAAAATTTTATACGAGAAAAATAGACGTAAAGATGCTGCCAATTAATTTATTAATATATGGGTAGGCATAGTTAAAAACTATTCCGACGATCGTTCAAAATTGACGTAGACGTCTTTGATTGCCTTTAACTCGATTAATTTCATGATTAATTCGTTAATATTGTCGGGTTTATTAGCATACGTGTTTTTTATAGAGTTTAAAAGACGTATAGATGACGCGAATCAATTCGCGTTTTTTTTCATTCGCGTCATCTCTGAAAAAGCTCGTTTAATGGATTTGAGTCGGAAAATCCTGTCGATTATCAATAGCAGTCAAGGTCATGTCGATATTATATGAGTGTCAATTGTGCTTGAATAATACGATGGATTTTTGATGGATATCCGCAAGTTCAAGGAACACGAGTGATGCCAGCTCAAAAATAATTTACTTAATCTTAGCTGCAAATGGTATTTGAATTACTATTCATCGAAACAGTTTTAGTGAAACAAGTATTAAATATTACTTATAGTATCCTTTACTTTAAATTTTCGTCTTTCGGATTAAAATCTGTTAACACCTCCTTACGAAATGTATTGCGTTAATATCCGTCTATTTTTGTTTACGCCGATGCAGCTTATTCTGTCTATTTAAATTTGACTTGGAATTATGGTGGTCTTTCTATTGTTTTCTGATTGGCGTAAACAAAAATAGGCGGATAAAAACGCAATACATTTCGTAAGGAGATGTTAACAGATTTTAATCCGAGATGAAAATTTAAAGTAATGGTGACCAATTTATTTTGATTGGATTAAAATCACCAAATTTGCAATTTATTGGTCAAGTTTGTTGAGTACATAAGATATATCCACTAAGGATTTCTGATGGATTGCCATTTTATATGCAGTCCCAAGTAACAATTATACTTGAGATAAGTTGACTTATACAAGCTATGCTTGAAATGACCTTGTTAAAGACTTGACTAATATAATTATTCAAACTCAACTTAAAAGAACCTTGTAAAATACTTGGATATATTTGAAAAACTCTTGTAGGTAAAATATTTACGTATAAACTTGTATACAAGGAAGAAAAATTAAGAACTATTCAAGAAATTCATTATTCAAGTACAAATATCTAATTAAACCTCTATTCAAGGAAAACACTTAAGTCTTATTCAAAAGTTCTTTTTATAAACTAAAACTTAAATAATTTCTTGCTTAAAGTTTTTTCAAGATCATATTTGGAAGCGTTATACAAATTTTATTAATTTTGCGTTGCCGAATCCCGTATAAAGAAAAATTGTAAGTGTTATACAAAATTCTCAGAATAAATAACTTAAATAATATTTTATGCAAGTTGCACTTACACACTGTATACGCGAGCGCGAATTATAATTATCAAATATAGGTATGTATAGCGCTTTTTCTTTCCTCCGAATTTACATTGTATAAAAAGTATTTACAGATAAAAATGAACGCATTTAAATTATGGAAAAAATTAAAAGGTCAGGCCACTATTACCGAAAGGTAAATAAACAGTTTTCAAGTTTGATTATATAATCATCGTCTTTTGCTACTTCAAATTTGTCATCTAAGAGGTTATTGCTAGCAATACCTCAATCGTCCAATAATAAATGCCTAACTAATAATGAAACTTCAGTATCTAATGATAAAACTAGTAATTTAGGTTCTATACCTACTGCTAAATAGATATATTCGATATATATACTTTAATTCGCACCTATGATTTATTGACGTATTATAGGGGTTGTCAGCGAGAGTCACCTGAAGATTACAGACAAAGTGCCTATGAATTTTACGCAGATGATGAGAGTAGAGATAATAGTATTAATCGCATCATATATGATGATGATAGCAGTTCAGCGGCTGAAGATGAAAGCAGCCAAAATCTTCACATGAATATAAGATATTGGGCGTTAACATTCAACATTAACCACTCAGCAGTAAAAGAGTTACTCAAAATTAGTAATAATTGTTTTGATAAAGACGCGTTGCCACAAGATCCACGCACATTAATGGAAACTCCTCAAACGGTCGAAATTATACCATTGGGTGATGGCGAATATTGGCCAAATACTTTGCGGTTTTGTTTGGAAAACTTATTTTCAAAAATATCTAAGCCTATAAATAAATCCTATAATATAAGCCTATAATATAATAGCCTATCATTAAATATAAACATAGATGGACTGCCAATATTTAAAAGTGCCAAAAACGAGTTTTAACCCATCCTGGCCAATATTGCCGAATTACCGAAACAAAAACCATTAGTGATCGGAATATATTATGGAAAATCTAAGCCATCGGATCTGCGCTTGTATTTGATTCCATTTGTCGAAGAATTAAAGACAATTTTGGTTGACGGAATATATGTAAATAATCAAAAAAAATAAAAATTAAATAGGGTAAGTAAGGGAAATGTTGTGAATTCAAATAAAAAACCTGGACAAATTGATTTGTAAAAATTATTTTTCTCTGTTTGTAACATGTCTTCTTGTATAAAGCTTGAACTAATGAACTTGATTACAAAGTTATTCATGTAAAATATTTTAGGATTACGCAAACTTCTGAAATAAGTTCATTACCTAAGAACTTTGTACTTGAATAAGCCTTGTATACCATCCTCATGTAAAACTTTATTCATATATTCTTGTATAAATCTTTATAACATATTCTTGAATAAAGACCAGTTCAAACCGCATTCCAATCGCCCTTTTTACTGGCATTAGCCCTGAATAATATTGTACTTTATACTAAGAAAATTCAAGTCGCATTTCTTGAATAATTTCTTATAAAAAGCTTTAGACAACATTTATTTAAGCAAAATTGTTACTTGGGGTGGTGGATATTAATGGATTCTGCATTTTTTGTTGTAAGATGGCGATCATAGTTATTGCTACTTGTAATCATAGAGTCATTTTCTTTCAAATATAAGTCGTTTTATTAACATTGATCTGCAGCGATAAACAATGTGAAAAAGTGACTATTGTTTAATTTCGATAACTCTGTCGGTTTTCGAGATATTTGCTATTAAAAGGTTCGATGCATTTCACCTTTATGCAATTTTTAATTTTTAAATTACGCAACGTTGGCTTTATGGCCAACTCTTGTACAAAATTTATTATTTGCCCACTTTTTATTAGATAAACAAAACGCATGCTCCTTAATAAGATTATTTTTACCGATGCAACTACTACTAGATGCATTATTACTAGTCGGTTAGACGGTACTAGAATTTCAAAATAAAATTCCAACGTTGAATACTCTGTATCTCTTAAACCAGCGACATTTGTATAAGGCATAAATGTTAGACTCAATCGTCATATTTTGGCGTCTGGTCACTTTCGAGATTGCACATTCTTAATGAATCACCCTGTATAAATACTACATAATATGAAAATTACCTGTACCTAACTATTTTAGCATTATTGAGATAAATGTAAAAATTGTTAAACGATGTTAAAAAATACATGAAAATCCCAAAAAAACTGTGTTGCGTAAAAAGTAAAATCGACGCGCTCGAATTAATTACGTTATTACGCTCCCAAATTCATATCGAACTACTAAAATGGTATTGAACTTGGTAGCAAATGTTTTGTAATAATTATTAACATTAGTTTACGTCACAGATCAGCTATCGATCGCACAATAAGTCAAATCTTAAGTGAATAAACATCGAATCAAACGAAATTATATTTTCATAAGTTATAAATGTTTGGAATTCATATAAATTAACAATTTATTAGTTCGTCGATAAAATTTCGATTTATTTTGGTACCTTTTCTCTGTTCTTGATCTATGTAAAATTGTAAACCATTAAAGTTCCCAAACGACGTACATTTTTAAGTGTAGGTATATGTAGTAGCTAAGGATTAAACAATTCTAAACTTAAAAACAAATTAGTCGTTTGTTTTTTTTTAATTCTTAATTACGAATAATCGTAAGTGTAGATCTATTACAACGAATAAATAACGTGCGACAAATTTAGTTAAAACCAGCATTTAGTTAAATACATATAAATTATAAATTTTTATTACACTTGCCTAACTATAATTTGTGTATTAAGTCGAAACGGGAACTTCGTATAATATTTACGACCGAATGACTCCCCGTTTCGTAATTATTTTAATAAGTAATTCAGAAAGTTGTCGCTAATAATTGTTAATTATCGTAATTTCGAATAGGTACCTACCTGATTATTTATTATTGTTTGAGAGCTTTTTTTGAAAGCTCAATCTTTCAAAAACAAATATTTATTTATCTATATAATGCACAACTTTTCGTTTAGTGTTATAAATCATCGAGACCCAAAAATTTACGCAGAAAATGATTGATCCGGTACTGGACGCCAAATTTTCATTCACCAAAAATTTAGATAATTTTCGTTTGATCAGTAATCGGTTTTTATAATTAATTTAAAGGAAATAAATGTTCTGTCAGGTTGTAGTACTTATTCATCAGTTTTATTCAATTTTATTTTAACCGATTTTACCTCAAATTATGGTAAAAAAACTTAGTGGTCGGTACCGCGCCACTCGATGCATGCATCGATTCAATAATTTGGAGCGACACGTCCTTTGACTAAAAAATAATTTCGAAACGTTTCCGCCATAAAAGTAGTTATAGGTAGGTACCTAAATAAATGAAAAATTGCGTTCGCGTTTAATTAAATTCGACTTTTAGTTAACGCCGTTGAAGGCCAAATAGGTTCAGAAACAGGTTGAATGTAAAAGATACATTTTTGGAATTGTTTCGCTGTGTGCATGACGAAACTGATCCTTGATCGAAGACGGAATGATATTCCGGCCCTATACAGCGTTAGCAATACGGCTATACGCGAAAAATTTTCAGCAACCATTTAACTTGCACAAACACAAAGTTTCTCCCCCCAATTTACCAAAAAATCAATGCTTCTAAGAAATAGATTAAACGCGTCAGAAAACAATCATAAAAAATTCCGTTGTTATTTTACAAAATTACGTAAACCGTTTGGGGGGGGGGAGAAGGATCTTCTTGCACGTCTCGAATTGACCCGCGAATTTATAAGCTTAACTTCGCCATTAAATAATAATTACACTTTTTATTAGTTAATGACGAAAATTTGCCGAACATTTTCATTTTGCAATAACAATACCGCCCAGTTTACGTAACGTCGATTACTGACACACCGTTTCAAATCGTTTCCTGCACAACCACTTTTTAATTGAACCGAACAATATATCGAAATTGATACGTTAAATAAAATTTCTTCGTTAACATCATTATCGTTTTATTGTAGGTAGTAATTTTATCGCGTGACAGTTTAAGTATTATTTATTATCGATAAATGTTGTTAATTAATTATCAACAAGGTATTTCACGAACGAACACTTAACAATCGAGAACTTTTGAACTTTTTCGAACAATTTTTCCTGTGAAATATTTGACTATTTTTTGCATCACCATCCCAAAATTATAATCAACGAAACATATAAACGATAATACATAAATAATTAACGAATTTCCATTTTCGCCAGGTACATATTCAAAAATAAGCACACAACGTTCGCACAATTTTCGCTCATCGACAATTTACTTTCAACTTCGGAACAGTTCAAGCTTAAATTCTCAAGTTCAAGGCAACGCGAAATTGAATTACGGACATCTAAAACCTATAGTTTATTTTTTCCACGTACGGACGATTAACAAAAAAATAGAAAAAAATTGCAAACTCTTAATTTACGATTGTCTTTCCAAATTTCGCGGGACCCCCGCCCCCCTGCTTATCACGTATTTACTTTCGGATCATAAACGCACCCCCGATTGTTTTAAATTGTTTTCACTAAGTGAAAAAGGGTATCTTATAATCAGAAAAGTGCCGCAGTAATTACGATGCTTATAACTACTACTACCTAATTGTAAGGTTCTAATTAAAAAAGAAAAAACGGGAACTTAATTTTGACGTAGATATTAATTTTGGCCATATAATTTTTGTAACTACCTATGTGTAAATAAGTTATACGACGAGGCATAAGTGTGGGTTTAAGAAAACTATTCGAATAATATATTTGGATTTAAAAATAAATAATATCGTCCTCGAGCAGTTTAGTTGACGTAAGGTCGCGTTATCGTACATAGCGTAAACATTTTTAACCGTATTGTGTCATGGATACCATAATATCGCGTATTTTGTAAGTTACATTCTCTAGTATGTGATAGGAAACGATCAGTATAACTTAGGTACAATAAAAAAACATCGGTGGCGTCTCTCATGGTAGTCTCTTGTGACCTATCTTGTCAAATTAGTAAATGGACAACCGAACGACACCTGACCAAAATTTTTAGCCCGATATAAAAATTTCCGCGAAACGTCTGCTAAAAAAAAACAAAAACGTTTTACATTAAATCGGTTTTGATCATTCAAAAACCTAGACACAAACGAGTTTCTATTAATATCTTAACATACAAAATTTACATGTTAAATAAGCAGGATTAAATTAGTTAGTTTTTCATTTGTACATAGGTACAAAGGATGAAAAATAATATTTAAATCAAAAACGCACCTGCGTAACAAGATACGTCTTAAACTTCAATTAATAAACAAGATGAAGAAAAAGTAAAGCAAATAAATCATGGATAGATTGACGATCGTAATCAATCAACTTCTTTTTTGCTTTAAGTTCGAAGAAAAATTAATGATAGCGACCTTGAAATAGAAATTCGTCTGATCGTTCATTTTTTATTAATTATTACGAAACTAAAATATGATTTTATAATTTACGAGTAATTTATACATTCTTTATGCAATAGGTACTTACGGCTTCGATTTAATTACTCTACCACACGTTCCTTCGTTTTGTTTTCTTTTTAATTTTACTATTGCGCACTTGTAGTTTTCAATGTAATTTATTTTGATACCTGGTAAATGTTCTTCATTTAAGCACGTGTCGACTGTCAACTGATTTTCTTCTAAACCAGCGTTTCTCAAATTGTGTTCCGTGGAGTCTCTGGGGCTTTACGAGCTAAGGCTCTATATAAGACCAAGAAAAAATTCAAGAGACGACATATCGACATTCTTTTCTAGACAACACGTCCCTCATTTTTAAATGATTTTACTTGTGCGAGAGTTTTTTTTTAATTAACATTTGATCCGCATAGTTTAACAAAAACGGCAAAAAAACAGAATTAATTTTTTCAAATACCTACTTACATAACGTGAGAGAAAAGTTATTACGCTTCGATTAAGAAAACTATACTTATAAGCGATCTTTTCTAGCGTATCATTAATTTTATAAACAAAAAAGTTTTATGGGCATTTATATATATTTAATGCGAGCTTAAAGTTAAATTACAAATTAATGGTTCTGTTCGAAGCAGTCTTTATTCGAAGAAATCGCATTTTAATATCTAATAATGATTATTAAGTCAAATGAAAATAAAAGCACTTGATTTACTGCAGGTGATTTTTAAATTGCTGGACTTCGTAACGCAACAATATTTTAGCAATAGTATATTATAATTTTATAGCAGATGTGCAATGCTCGTAATTGCAATTTCAAATAATAATATTTAAGTAGGTATGTATATATTTAGAAAAATCATAAAAATTCGAACTCTATTAGAAATATATATTTCAATTTTTTGCAGAAACTTGACTTTCTTTTTGAATTTATTGCTTGAACTTATTTTTCGATTAAAAACCCATAATTCACTGTTATTTGGTCCAATGACGACGCGATGCCAACAATCTATTTTAAATCGCACGCGGGAATATTATTATGTGAAGAAGTAGAAAAAGCACCATATTATATTCGCGATTATGGTTAATATTATGGTTAGCGAATCTCATCCTCGTTAATAATGGCTATTATAATAGCTCGTATAATGATATACTATTTGCATATCTAATCTAATAATATATAGTCAACGCGTCATAAATGTGTTTTTTATCTAATCGACCTTCTATTTCTTACTATTTCTTATCATAAAATCGTAATGGTATTGAACTATTCGATATAAAATGTAAAATTTACCAAGCACTTTAAGGGCTGTGCGGCTTAGCGAGTCAGTCTCTCGGTTGGCCTTTTAGCGCCCTCGCGGTCGCGGGTCCGAATCCCGCTACAACCATGGATGATTTTGAACGTCATACTAACACTAATCAGAAAACCATTTACAGAAATTCGACTGGCTAATTGGTTAGACCAAAACCATTAATTAAATTCGAAAAACAAAAAATTAAAATACCAAACACTTTAGAATTTATGGAAAATAACCTTAACGTGTAGGTATATTGTAAATAATTATCCTAATTTATTTCTTCTTAATTTTCGAATCAAGTTTCAATTTTCGAAGTTGCAAAAAAGTTAATTAGTTAACAAGTTCGATACTCTCGAATTTGAGAACAGCTGCTAAAAGGGGCCTTACGAGTTTCTATTCTATATAAATTTTGTAATTATTTCCCTTAAAGACGCGTTGAAGGTGTTAAACATGTTTTTTTTTATTTAGGCATCATGTTTTCTCTTTACTCAAAAAAATATCGGCTTTATTATTTGTTGTTATAAATAATAAAAAGTAACAGTTTAGATATTTATTTAAAAAATTAAAACTGTTAATAGCGAAGGAATAAATTCTTAATTCAACTACTTTGCCTAAGAAAACGTCTTAACCTGTTAACCGAGTGGGACGTATAAATACGTCAAACGTAAACAATATCGGGTACGGGTAGGACATATGAATACGTCCTTGAAATATATGTTGCGCCCTGGAACGGGCAGCAAATTTATAATTTTTTAATTCGATGTTCCCATTTTTTTGTTGGTATTCTTTTCTATTTGTTTGTAATTTTGTATTTTCCTTTGTGCTTTATATATAAATAAACGAAAAAATATATATTTCATAGTCTTTTCATTTATTTTAAGCATAAATAAAAAAATAATATTAATATGAAATTACGTCCTCCGGGCGTGACGTTTTACACGTCTTAGTGAAAGAGTTCGCGCCCGTTATATGCTGCGTAATTAAAAAGGGAATTTCCCGGTTAACAGGTTAATAGTGAACAACATGTACTGTACTCTTACATAAAAATATTTAAAAAATAGTAAATAAATAAAAAATATTATAAATAGGCAACCCACTTTGCATTTCAAACGCATATTTTATTTTACTACATAAAAAATCGTATTTAGAGCTTTGAATATTTGAATAAACGTTGAAAACTGTAAATTATATACAGAGTGTTTAACTAAAAACGAACAACTCGCTTACCTAAAATATCCTACCGAATATTAACAAGAATAACTTGAATTTCGTCAACGTTCAAAATGCGCATTCGTATCGACTTTGGCTTTTGTTTTAATTATTATTCTTACAATTAATTATACTTCATTTAAAAACTAGGAGGAGCGATTTAAATTTATAGCGCTAAATCAAATAAACATTAAACAACTGTAAAATTCTTCTTTTAAAAGCACTTTAAATCGGCATATATTTTGATTTACCAGTTTATCATGGTAACATCTTAATTGCAGCAAAAACAGAAAAAAAATATATAAAAAAGTTGTACCTAGATAATTTAATCTTCAATAATATAAACAGAAAAACAAGAAATTTGGTACTTTATAAACAACCGAAAAAACTTTGTCCGGGAAAACCAAAATTAGTGGAATATCTGGAGCAGCGATATTAAATGTGTGTACGTACTTTTTTTTATGACATTAATATTATTAAAAACGGCGATGGTGAATGGCAACAAGTAAAACAATAAACGTACTACATACTACGAATACAGTCCTAAACGACTATAAAAATGATAAAGGTATAGAATGAATCCTTTATTTAAGCGAAACTTAGACAAAAAATTGGCTAACCAAAATTCAAAACATTTCGTATCAAACTTTCCATTTAAAACATTTCTTGCATTATGTGCAGAGAAGCTCCGTTCTGCTAAAATCGCATATTGCGACAAATTTTCAGAAGTGCATCGTCGAAGTGTTCAATAATTCTGTTTTTGATTTATCAAAATAGGCATCACGTGCAAAATAATATACCTACAGCGTGTTCGTTTGCGATTTAAAAGTCGATGGTTGTTTATAAAACATCCGATGCCCGATTGTTTTTCTGTTTGTTATTTAAAATAAAATATTATGTAGGAACAACTTCTTTATTTAGCCTTTTTATTACAAGTCTTACAATAACGCATGTCGTGACGCACAGAATCAACATTCTCATACGATTAAATAAAATTTGCATATTTGTATAATTAACTAGGTATTTAACAAAATCCCAAAGATCCACTGTTTTTTTTTAATTCATTTAAGTTTCCATTGAAAATTATTGCCCATTCGTCGTTTGTTACAATGTACATATTTTTAGAAATGTTTTAAATTAACCTAATTTTTTTTGCCGTTCGATCCCCGAAATTATTAATTTAGAAATTTTGAGTCGACCTTGTTTAATCAAACAGGCATAAATTCGTCATTTGGAAAATTTTTAAACTGTCAAAAATAACGGTAAACGATTTTTATAGCTATGTAATTGTTTTGATGGGAATTTGAATGCAATGTGTCATGAACATAAGTAAAAATCAAATAATATCTACAGTAAAAAAAGCAAACGTACATATAAGCAAGTGTGTGCTAGCTAAGCCTACTGTTTTTTTACCTGTGTCGGTGTTGTATGTTGCAAATACATAGAAATCCGCCAAAAAGCTCACTTGACCAAAACGGAGCTTATTGGCCATGGACACTTGTCTCTCGTACCGTAGACCGATTGCCTACAAAATTTTTGAGGTTCTATTCTATTCTATTTAGGTTTTTAATATGTAATTTTTTTCAAAATAAGAAAGCACACAAATTAATTCCGAGAACTCAAGTGTCCGTGTTCTTTATTTTTGTTCGTTACATGTATGTGGATGCGTCTTACCTACTAGACTCGACATACATTTATGTACATCAAATTTTGTTGCTCATTTTTTTTTTAATTTTCCATCGTGTAAAACATTTTGCAGATCACGCGTTTTGTTGATTGTCTCCTTTATTTTTATGAATAAAGTTCAACAGCCAGCATATTGCCGCATTTATCTTGAAGGTTGCCTTTATACAATGTATAACAATACACATACAGGATATTCCGTTTAAAAAATCAAAGTTCGGTTCAAATGAAAGAAAATGATAAATGCGATGACAACGACGAAGTTGTAATTCTCAAGAGCAGAACACGGCGCTCGCTGATGTTGAAAGTAGGGAACCAAGTATTTCTTGTCGGAAACATTTTTCAAAAAAGTAAAAAAGCTCGGTATTACCTACATGGTAATCAACCAAACAACTGTCCGCAGTTATTTATTTCATTTTAGGAATGTTTACTGGACCAATGCTATTTTTAATTGTCTCGTAATATTCATTAGCGCAGTAATACACATTTTCGCTTTGAATTTCAATAAAGTATATGAGCATAAAAAAAAAACAATAATAATAACCCTCGATAACTGAAAAATTGCCCACGGCGATTAAAAATTGTGTAAAGAAAGAACCGATAAATGACATACACGACTGAAAACCTTTTAAACTTCGCAACGGTTTTAATTAAAAACTTTATCGTTAAATAAGTGAAATAAACATTAACAAAAGAATATAGTGGTAGTGGAAAAGTTGCTGGATGGTGTGCTATAATTAAATATCGTTCAGTACGTAAATAAATTTTTTAAATATTATGTATCGACTAGATTAATTTGTTTTTTTCTGATTGAATTGTAGGTTTTTGTTTTAGTTATATCAATATATGTTATCGATATTACAAGCGGCGACAATAAAGGAAGGTTTTGATCGTAATCTGAGTGTGGGTGTATATATATTATATTAGTAACCTCCTCTTAATTAATTACCCACGTTCAATGTCGAAACTTTGTTTTTGTTTTTATTCCCGTTCCTGTTTTTAATTTGCGAGATTTTTTATCATAATCAACTGTAGCGACCATAACAATTTCATTACCTCGATACATCTTAATTTTTATACTCACACGATAAAAACAATGTTTTACCGTAATCATTAAATTTCAACATAATAATATGTATTCGTTTGATTGATCTGCACACTTTGACGCAAAAAACACGTTTTGTAGTTAACAATGACTAAAATTACGACTTTATTATTAATTAAACAATTACATCATCGACAATGAGATTATTACTTTTTAATTGGCCGGTGTAATGACGTTTCGTTCTTTTTAAGGGTACTCACGAATTTTTCTTAGGTGGTGGACCGTCTTTCGGCACACTTTACGGAATAAACTCGTCATTTGGCAAAGAGTATATGATTCATCGATAAAGATGCACGAAGAACTGTTCGAAAATATACATTTATTTACAATTTGTTAGATAAATTGTTCGATAATCAATTTTTATCGACAATTCTTTAACAAGAATAAAAATGACCTTTTCTGAACTCTCCGAGCCTTTAATAAGGTTTTTGCTGCTATCGTGTGTACAGTCAAGTTCATATGTTTTGCCCAGCGAGATTGATCGCAGACCAACGAGCGACAAGAGAGGATCAAAAGGGATGAAAGGTAGCAGTTGTTTTTGAAATGTAAAAAAGCAACACGTCAGATAATAAATAAAAAGGACAGTAATATTTTGTTCTGAGCCTATTACGATCAAAACCAACACAGGCGACGGGACAAAACATAAAACTGACTCTACGGTTCCAGTAAAGAAATGCACGCGGCAAATAAAATCGGCACAATTAAAACGGTAATAAAAGTTACATAAGTGGTGGCATATTATACAAAAAAGTGTTAAAATATTTCACTACGCACCTTAAACATTTTTTATTTCCATAATTTATACTTTTAGTACCTGAGTAGGTACTAACGGTAAGTAGGTTAACGTTGATTTTTTTACATTTACTATTATCGAGCCAAATTAATCTTAAAAACTTAAGACTAAGAACTTTTTTTCAGAAAATTTTGGTTGTCCTCTTTTACGATTTATTTAATCCTCAAATAGGATTGAAGATCACTCAAATTATTTGAATAATCACTTTATACCGCAGAATTATAAATATACTAATATATATATATATATAAGTTTAAGTTAATTTAATTAAGAAGTAATTCGATCGAATTTAACTCGATCCTGATTGAATCGGATTATTGAACTCTATTGAATTTGAATTCAATTAGTCCTGTATTTTAATAATAATAGATAATTATTTATTTATGATATTAATCTATCTATCTTATTTATCTATTCGATTGCGGTGAACTATTCAATTAGCTCAGATCTTCTACTAGTTTCGATCGGACTTAACTCAATTGGATAACGAACGGCCGGAAATCGAAACCCGTTGTAACCATGGACGTTCGTGCTTGTCATTACTAACACAATTTAGTAAACAATTATTCAAAAATAGACTAGGAAATCGATTAAACTCTAGTCATAAAAAATGATTACATCATCAACAAGGAAATGAGTGGGGTCAAAGACAATTTCACGCGATTCAAAATCTCAAATAAGAGATAACGTAAATCTTCATGGTCAAGCTTGGAGCTATAAAGATAAATGACTTTTTTTTAAATAATTTTAAAAACTATATTCACAATGATTATTTTTATCGCGACGGACTTTAAAAGTACCTTTATAAGCATGTTGTACATACATAGGTTAAAAAATCTCACTCGAGCGAATCACATTATCTATAAACGAACAAATTGTTTCGTGTAAATAAACTGAATACGTCTCTGATAAAAAAAATTATCTTTATATACCATTCAGTTTGGGTTTGAACGAGAAATGTAAAATCTACACGGTTATCATACTATTATCATTACGGCCCTCGTTTCACGTGAAAATTCATGACTTTGTACCCGGACCTGCGATAAAATTATGCACGGCTCCAACGTTTCAAAAATTAACAAAAAATTGATAAAGATAAAAGGAACCGTTTACAACAAAATCGTCAAATCTAGACAAACTGATGGATGATTTTAAAAATCATCAATTCTTTTTCGTTTCGTTTAATCGGAAATAAGTATAACTGGACAATTTTTTTAGCAATGATCTAGTTGTCTATTTAGAAACAAGACACACATTATATAGGGTGTTTCAGAAAAACATGGCAATATTAGATAGAACAGTGAAAAACAATTGGGTTTTGCTTAACAGGACGTTAGAAATTACTTTTCGTAATATTCCTACTTTTGTTTATCTGCATTGAAGCAACGAGCGATATCGTATTGAAATTTTATATGCAAAGGAGGTCCTGTAATTATTTTAATGTTTATTAATTTTATTTATTATTTATTTTCAATGTTAATAGTTTATTTTTTTAATTAAATTCACTAATAACAGGTCGGCCACCCCAACAAGTTTAAAACAGAATAAAACGCAATGGAAGAATAAAAATGAAGTAACTGCTTAACTTGAAATATATTAATTATAAATATTTCCATTTCATCTAATAGATTTTAATTATTATTTATAAGAGATTCGTATTTAAATTCGCGTCATATTTTTTGTTTTGCGTTTAATACGCTTATGTAATTGTTTCTTTTTTCTGAAAATATTAGATTAGCAATTTTCTTGTTGAACTTTATTAACTACGAATTAATTTATACACTATATAAATGTATATAAATATTCATTAACAACTATTAATTGTTTATTTAAAACGTTCCAAACTAAGCAGTTTGCATAAAAACAAAATTTATAATTATTTTGAAATGATAGTTTTTAAATCGATTTTAAATTGATTTAAAACCACTTTTTCTGTCACAATTTAATAATTCATTTATCTATTCATTTGACACGATGGGTTTGCGGTATATTTCAAGTTTTTGCCTTCTATAATCGTCACCTGTTTAATTTTGAGGCATCTATATATGTAGATGCCGATTTCATTTTGGGAATTTGTTCTTTTTCGCCAATCTTGATGTCCTGATTATGTAAGGTAAAACGCAATAGGCCTCGTCGGTCGACTTATGATTTAAAACTAAAATTAACTTTTTAAAAAACCAGGAGCATAATAAATTGCTAGCAAATAAGGAAGCACGCATCTGAAATGTACTTTTTGTCGCCTATGATAACCTAAAATACAATATTAAACATTTAATTAAATTTTCTTTAAGTAAAAAAAAATTATAAAAATATCAGTCCGAAAAGTGTTAGGATTCAATAATATGGTGACAATTTTTACGACAACTTGTGATTTAATTGAATACAATAGAAAGTTCTAGGTACCTACGTACATATGAACACGTACATATCGACGCAGTTTTTCCAGAAGGGCGTAACTCACAAAAAGTAAATTTTACAGGAGAGCACACTTTATATCGCCGCGTAGCTGTAAGAAGATACGTTTCTCGGAAATACAAATCGATTTTTCCGGTGGAAAAAGTTGGAATATTGATACCAGATTTTAACAGATGATGCCCTTTCCTTTAGATGCATAAAATAGTCAGAATAACTTATTTTAACACAAAAAAAAAACATGTGGGTTACGCCCTTTTGGCAAAACACCATCGATATAGTTCAGCGATAAGAGAAGTACTCGTAACTTGATTTCTTGCATACGGTGTTCAAATTAGAGGCTGCATTTTTTATTATTATAATTATCACGACCTGCAAGAATCCGTCGCCTGATAAAATAAACTTTCTAAAATTTAAACAAAGCAGTCCGATATTTATGCAAAAAACGATGAATTCGAATAAAAATTCTCCAGTTGTGCGTTTTATTTTATAGCGTTCGGGTGTGCTTGGTAATGGCATTATTTTGATTTTGCTTTCGCATTTTCGAGTATATTTCGAAAGTTAAGGGAATAATTTCTGGAAATCGAAATCCACTAATGAGCAGCATCGTTCATCGAAAAGGTCAGGATTTTGTTAATTTACAATTAGTGAAATGTAACGTGCGTCGTTCAAATTACACACGAGTAGATTCGTCGGATCTTTACCAATTTAAATATTTCGCTTTCTTACTGCAATTTGTTATGTTTATTGTCGTATTAAGAATATAAAGTTCTTGAAATTTTATCAAATTTACGCTTTTACGCGCATTTATTTGCAACAGTATTTAGGTCGTACATGTCGAAGGGATATTATATAAAAGTTGCCGGATGTAGGTTATTAGAATTTTTACTATTTCACGTTAACGTCGAAGGACTATTTTATGTCTGATAGAGCAAAATTAAGTGTGAAAATGCAAGCCAAGGATCGCACGTACATAAAAACAATAAATAAAACTAACAATTTATAAATTTCCATCAACAATAAATTAATACTAAAACCACACAATTCTAAAACCCTAAAAGAAGACCTTTCAAGAAGTCGCCCGAAGATTGTATATTTCAACTTCGAAAATGAAAAAATCTCCGCCTCTCAACGTCATCACCATCGCGTAGAGCAGCCTCTTCAACGTTTTACATCGCAAAACGTAGGAGGCGCCTTGCCTATCCAAAAACATGGGCGCCCCGAACGCTTGGCAATCGTACATGAAATACTCGCTCTCTTGAATTTTTCCGAACGTTAAAAATCTCTTGCGGACCGTTTCGCCCATATCGACACATATAATTCCAATTCGATTATCGTAATCTTCGAAAAAGAACCTCAGCGCCTTAAAAAGGTTAAATTGCTGCGCCCTCAACAGGAAAATAGTACCTTCGACTACTGGCTTCACGTTGACTTCAAAAATGAATGGTGAAATTGCGCACGTAGGTTTTAAATCTTCGAACGAGATCTCGTGATTTTCGAAATTGATTTTTTCGGTGCATTCCGCGAAATAAGCGGTACCGCTCGTTACGATCGAATCCAAAATCGAGGACGACCATTCGGACAGCGCGTAGATTTCGGTCATGCCCACCGCGGCCACTAGGATGCCCAAAGTCTGTTTACCGCGAACCTTAGCATCAAATTTATCGGACGACTGATGTAAAGTGCCCATCAACGAATAAAGATCGTTAGGATATTCGATATCCCAATTATGCCACATGTTGTCCCTTATTCCCCTGCGTCTGTCGTTTTCGGTGGTCGCTTTAACGCGCGACCATGGTATGGGATCTTTTCGTATCCAAACTTCCTTCTCGTTGAAAGGCTTTCCTGGAACGGAAGCGTTAGGTGACGTGCGTATAGCTTGATTTGTAATCAAGTATTTACCTATGACTTCCTCTTTAATAGGTCGGTCCATTTCGAATTTGAGAAGTGTTTGCTGGAGCACCACGTCGTTTGGCGCTTTTTGAACCGAACTCACTTTAAACGTGTAAAAGATACAATTTTCCGCCCCCTCGACTATTTGAGTGCTTAACCTATCTTTAACATCGGCGATATCTTTAAATAGAGTCCACGTAGCCACACCTTCTTCCAGATCGTCTTGCATACCATTCGCCAGACATGAGTAAGGATCGAAGACGTGAAAAGAATCTTCGCTTTTATATACAGCGTAGCAGCAATTGGGAAACTGCACCAAAACGTAGTTCTTTTTGGCAAGTACCGTATCGATACCTACAAAATAATCAAAGACCGTTCATATTAATTTTTTTAACTTACCGATCGACAACTGCTTATTTTTATTTTTAAATTTTAGAACCTCGACCGAATTGATGATGATATCGAAAAAATGGGTGTAAATTAAGATGTTTCTGATAATTCTCTTTTCGGTTATTTCCAAATTTTCCGCGTGCTGATAAATAAATGTTCCTTGTTCGATCACGTAGTCCACCTTTCTGGCGTCCCAATTGACGATCGAATAGTTCAACAACAGCAAACACGCGCAAACACAAACAAAGTGATCTGCTTTGACTTCGTCGTAATTTATATAGAATCGTCCAGTGAGTGCAGACGTGCCTTGAATTGTAAATATTCCATCCTTTAACTGGTATCTATAAGCGAGCAACGTCTTGCGAGCAACCTTGCAAATAACTCCTTGCCAACTTACCCAACTTTGTTTTCAGATTTATGTTCGTTCTCGTCTCTTTCAGACTTCTGTCCCGACTCTGCCTCCTCCGCACTTCCCATTCTTAGACCTTTCCTAGACCGCTTCTTTGCGCCTTGATCTTGCGACGGGATGCACTTGGCCGTACACGAACTCAACACGAAACGAGTGTACTCGTATTCTTCAACGCTGTCTCTTTTAATTTTGTTGTACATTATGCGAGTGGCCAGATCGTGAATATTCTTGAATCGCGCCAAGCAAGCCACGCCCCTATTGTTGGGCCCCTCGCCCAATCCAACTTCGTTGCACCCAAAACAATCGAACAGATAATATATGTGGTTTTTGAAGATGACGGTGCACGCGTACGATGGCGTGACGACCAAGCCACACTCGTATTTTTTAAAAAGAACCTTTGCGAGGACTTCCTCTAAAACGCCTTGTTTCATCACGGTGTCGTGAAGATACTTCACGGAAATGCTGTAGTTGCTTTTTCCCAACGTCACCTACAAAATAGGAATCTACCACAAAATTACCAACCAAAGATAAACAAAGATAAACCTTCGGAGCATCCAGAATAGGAACTTGATCGTAACGGACGTTCGATAACGTGTACAATTGTGCGCCACCTTTCAAAGTAAAATCGATGATATCTTTAGACCAAGATATGATCGAAAACTTTTGAGCGACAGCCGAAACCATCATACATACAAACGGAGCCATGTACTCGACGTCTTCTCCCAAGCTCGATATATTCATCGAGCCTCGTATCAACTCCGAGTTGTCCGGCAACTTTACGAAATTGCTGTCTTTCGCCAGTTCGGCCGATTGCGTCACGGTCGGAACGGCGAGCAGACCTTCCATCATCATCATTTCTTTCCTTCTAGCCAGCTCCTTTTCTTTCAGTATCTGTTGTTTCCAATGCATGTCCGTAACGGGGAGAACTTCGCGCATTACGGGAAGGAAACCGACAGTGATGTCGGTGTTAACTTGAGCCGACATCTTTTTACGGTATTTCTTGAGAATATCGGCATCGACCTGTACGGAATGATCCGCGGCCATATAAGATTCCAAGCCAGCTTCGCTTCCTTCTCCTTCGCCGGCATCTTGCAGTTCGAGTTCTTCCTGAGTTGGTTCCCATGCGGTTAAATCCATTTCTTCATTCTCTTTTACGGGCGTAGGTCTTTCGGGTTCGATCTAAACGTGGAATAATTAATACAAGTTTGAACGGAAGATGAAGTATTACCTGAGTATCCGATAAACTTGGCGAGTCCAAATTGACTGCCTTGTCCGGCACCGGAAGTGCAGTCTTTAAAAGAGCTTTCGACGGAAACTTGTGAACCATGACCGGCAATTGTTCGGGAGTTAAACTTTCAACGGTCGATTCGATTTCGATTAAGGATTGGCGTAAAACATCCAACGGTAAAATGGTTTTGACTGCGGTCTTCGCGAAGTCCGCCGTTACCCGTTTCTCGAATGCCTTCTTCTTGCTTTGTTTCACGTTACATTCTTTAAACGTTTCGGGCGACAAGTCGTCCATAGTCATCGTCTTGGGAAATTTTTTCTCTTGCGCCGGATCGCGATGGATCTTTAGAACTTTGAGGGCGTGAATATAAAAAAGGTCGTCCTTATTGTCGAAGTTGCTGGATACGGTCGCCGCGAGGGATTCTAAGTTTGCGTTCATCGAAACGCACGCGGTGCCGTTACGACATTTAAATCCTTCGTTATTCCTCGAATACGGGTCAAAACAGTAGAACATATTTCTCTGTTGCCAAATGGCCAAAGTAAATTTTCCTATGTACACTATCGACATGGTGTTCGTTTCGAAAAAGGCTTCCAAACATTTTTGCAACACCGACGCGCCCTTCCTAATCATGATGTCCGTATAGATGTTTGAATAAACTGAGATTTCAACGACGTAAGGTCCTATTGTGAAAGTGGCCGGAAGATTTTCCAAAGACATTTCCAGAATTTGTTCCGATTCGACCAACTCCAAGTAGAGTTGATTACCGATTAACATGATCTTATCTAAAGTTTTTCGATGCCACGAGCTTGGAGGCGAAATTCTTGAATACACCAAGCAAACGGCGGCCATGGCGATCGCTTGTTTGTTCCTCGAAAAGTCGAAGCACAAATCGGCCAAATCGAACGAACCTAGAACGACCGCCTTATTTTCACTTAAGATGTTGTAGTCGCTGCGATCTTCTAAAACATCGTGCGAAATTTCCTCTTCGGGTGCATCCTTCGACATGATCTTGAGAGCGCTAATTTTGGAAATAGTAAAAGGGTAGTTGCGCATATTTGAATATTCCAAAAATATCGTGCATAATTCTGGGATACCGTAGACGTGCGTCAAGATCGCTTTTCCGTTCGAATCGAGCGACAAGTCTTTCTTCCTTCCTTTCGCGTCGAAAAAATAATAGTGTTCGTCTTTCCATATCACTACGTTTAATCCCACACTCCTAATCAGTCCAGCTCTATGTCTTTTATAAAACAGTTGTAGGCCCTTGAAAATGTTGTACACCTTCTTGTCGGCGGAACGAATTTGACCGACAATTTCTGGTTCGTACACTTGGAAACGAATTTTCTTGGTTTCTGGTTTAAAAAAAAAGAGTTAAATATCGAGGACAACAAATAAATGTACTATCACAGCCGTAGATTATGTCCCTATCTCCTATCTCATTTTACAAAACTTATGTTCTAAGTAGATCTACAAGAATACCTAAACACCACTTAACTCGCTTTCATTAAATTCTTCAATTTCTAAATAAAAATTGCCCGTTAAGGGTAAAATTCAACGCCGTAACGAGGACGTGACGAAAAAGGCGCCCGCCTATGGTGCAACTAGGTTTTTGGGATGCGAAAACGAAAAAATATAAAAATAAAAATAAGTAAATAGGTGTATAAAAGTCTGCTATTTTATTTGTATTTTTAAATTTTTGTGAATTTTTTGAATTTTTTTGAATGTTTTGTTGGTAAAATTATTTCGTTTAACAATTAGGTAACGTAATTTCCAAACAATTTTGACTAAGTACTTATTCAAAATGAACGTACAAGCGTTAGAAATACTTACGTAAGAAATACTAAAGACTACTTAAATAATCATAATTAGCAGGCCCATAAATTTTTGTCGACGTTTAAATAATTTTTAAATTTCGTCGTATGATTTATTATTTTTATATGTATCTATAGGTATTTAGAAAACGCATATCTTTACTTATTTAATTTTATTATTTACAATCTGAATGAAAAAAAAGTAAAAAATTCGTTACTGTTAAAATCATGTAGTAGTAGTAGTATAAACATTACAGAATGAGTAAGATAAATTTTTATTTTAGAAAAAATACGTAAAAATGTTGGAAACTATTTATAAATTTATACAATTTTCTAAAGTATAATGCCTAAATATAATTTATTGAAAGTTATAAATACATATTTGGGTTTTATAACATTTCAAGTGTTCTGCGTTATTTCACAACTAGGTAAATAAATAAGTTTTAAGCAGATATTCGAAAATGCGCCCGAGGGTAGATAACCCATAATATTTTAAAAGAAAAATGTCTACTTAACCGTAGCATAGGTATGTAAATATATGTAATCGGCAAATGATTGACTGATTTAAACGAACAATAGGCCCTACGTGTTCTTATCATGACTCGGACGAAGGACATAATCTTTGCATGTGATTGTACCTACCTATGACGCAATACTTATACAGTTCATAATTTTGGAGCTCGTTCTTTTTATCGTGCATATGCAAATTGCTCAAGCTGTCGCTGTATAATTTAGTACCAATTTCCAGAATGTCGTCGATGACCAAATCGGTCCATTTATTTGGATGAAGAAGCATCGAGTAACAATAAGCCGCGATCGGCATACACACGCCCTGTACTCCTCTCAAAGACTCGGGAAAATGTTCGTCTCCTAAGTTAAAAAAAGTCAAGCTGAGGATACTCAAATAAAAAAAAAATTGTCGTACCTTGATGAACCGTTCCCATAATTATTCCATAATAGAACTCCTTAATACTTGGCTGCTGAATTTTAGTGAAGGAGTGACTCTCGAGAGTGCCGCGTAGGATCTTGCGAAATGGAGATTTATACCTTTCCGCCTCCGAATCTCGGCGGAACTTCTGGATAATTTTCGTCATGTTCGGTTCGTCCTGCAAATCGCTTTCGTCGAAGACCGGAAACTCGGTAAGCTCCTTGGAATTCAACGACGTCGCCTTGGACACCTTCCATTCGAAGAAGTTACAGAATAGTTTCGCGCACAACCTGCATCACGTACCTGAGAAACTTTTCGGCGGAACATCTTGGTTAGATACGTCTCGTCGCCTTCCGTCTCGCCTTTTTGTGAAGGCTCCCATTCATCGAATACCTCCGACATCAGCTCCTTTTCTTCTTTTAAACGTGCCGCCGCTACACCGGATTATTAAGAGTAAACCTTCGCGAATTCCCCCTACTTACCTTCCTTATCGGCTTCGGCTTTCTTCATCTTCTTCCACATCTTTTCTTTTTTTTCGGCTTCGATTTCAGAACGTCTCCTTAACAATAAAAGAATGAAGTTTTACTTACGATCTGAATGATGCCATTTTGAAATGGAAACCGTGATGGATCTGTTTTCTAATGCACATCAATAATGATTGTACAGTTGTAACTCTAATGGATGTTTTATTAGTTAATAAAGCCTTAAATCTACTAACTTTGGGCGTGATTTTCTCTCAAAAACTAAATCAAAGCTATCCATATCATCGCCGGTATTTGCCGCAATAGTTTCATTAACAAAAATCCCACTTTTTGGTTTATGGAGTTCTAATTCTCCACTGTCTGGAGGATCGGGTTGCGCTTGGCTGGGAGAAACGGAAGGTTTTCTTGGAAACGTTCGGAGTTTGGTGATGCTGACGACCGGCGAATCGATTTCCATCTAACAATAAAACGAATCGCACGGATAAGAGGAGCACGATAAAAATTAACTTAGCCCACCGATTCGATCGTCGCACCATCTACCGGTTCGGGAACCTCTGACGTTTCGAATTTACAAAAGTTTCTTTCTTTTTCCGCCTTCAGCCTTCTATCGACTTTTCCCTGTTTCGCATCAACCGACTCGGATATCGTGTAAGTTCTTGGAAACGTTGGAGGCGTTGGTCTTGACAGTTGTATTCGAGCACTAGCAAAAGTTAACGTAGATATTTAAAGACCGATATTTTCAAGTACGTACTGTATGTCGGGATGAACAACATTTTCTCTCTTCTTTGTTGTCGTTTGTAAATTTTTGCGAGCCAACTCTTCCGCCGCCTTTTGCAGTTTCTCCTCTAAATTGCTCGTTTTAACCGGATCTTTCGAGCCATCGTAGGTGTAAGACTTGAAAAGATGCGGCGGTGATAATTTTTTTTGAAGTTGCGACGATTTCTGTTTACTATCGTCTACGTTTGAATTTTCCTTGCGCTTTTTAGACATATCCCGTAATTTAAGCCAAAAATGTATTTCGATAGATAACGCGTAAATTTTGACACCGAAATTTGTAAACAAAAAAAATCAAGGCAACGCAACGGTTCGTTTTTCGTCGAACGATCAATTTAAAAATAAAACAAACGACATTTGTCAGAATTATAGTGAAACTCAAATTCTTCGTCTATTTAAATTTTCGTTAAATTTTTATAATGTAAATATATTTATGCGCCGATTCGAATCTAAATAATGCATTATTAATTACAGGCCTAAAAAAAAGAAGAATCCACGGCCTAAAATAGAATATCCACCAATCACGACGAGGAAATGGATACCTCCAGACAAAAGGGTAAAGAGAAAACGGGCACGGTGGCCCGCAATAAGCTATCCGGCCGTCACAACGAAGACGTGGATACCTCCGTATAAAAGACAGAAGAGAAAGCGCCAGATAAAATATGTTAAACCGTCGGGGATCACGCAGCAACTTATGATTTCCAACTTGACTAGAATCTGGCATAACTTTCGTATCTTGGAGGACAGGAGCGTGCTGATGGGACATTTCAGCGAAACGAATAAGAGATTCAAAGTTAGAACAAACGGATATCAGAGTTAGATTTGTAAATTTAATCGTGATTTCGTTTAATTTTCGTTACGTTTCAGCCCCTTGCAATTGTGTGATCGCCGTTGCCGTATCGAAATTTATCAACATGGCCAGATGGACTAGCCACCTCATCGATAAAATCTTAGATTTGGGCGACGAATTGTATTTAAGCACGATGCATCATCAAGACGACAGGGCAAAAACTTTTATTTTGCTGTGCGAGGTCTATCCGTCGTTCTTTTACGGAGATACGAAGATTACCATGTCGATTAAAGGGCCAAAATATATTGGGAAGGTTTTCCCGAACGTAAATAAGACTCCATATTTGAAAGACGTGATTCGAGACTTTTTTAATGACGGACACGTTTCTGGCATAGTCGCCATAGATAAAAAGCACATAGCTATTTGGAAGGAAGGTGATAATTATTATTTGTTCGATCCGACCGAACACGACTTAAAAGGACGTCCGTGGAATGGAATTTCGAGTCTCGGTTACGCGTTACTTGCACGTTTTCATAACACCAACGCCCTTGTCGCCGTCATTCAGGAAAACTTCGATAAACGATCGCATCTCAAATTCACAATAACGCCCTGCTTTATAATAAGAATGGCAAAAATTAATTTAATGCCTCCCGACAAAGAAGTAATAAAACCGCATTGCGCGATCCCCGATGTTCCTGGATTTAAAAGAGGTAACTAGCTATTTAAATCGATTACGTTTATTACAATTGGTGCTCTTTAAGAACCTCCGCGGAGAGCAGTAGAGGCTACGTCTCAATATGAGCTAGAAAAAGAGGAAATAGAAACGGAAGTTTCACAAACGTCCGAGGAAGAGGAAGAAGACGAAGAAATGGCCATAATAGAGGAGTATTGCCCTGAAGTTGGGAAACCACCGTCGAGATCACCGTCTGAATACGAAACGGCCGGTCAAGTACCACCTGTCGTCTTTGATAGAAAAGAAGTATCTGAATCCAAAATTCCCGTACAACATACAAGGGCGGAAACAATTACATATTTTGCTCGTAAGATCAAAAATCATTTTCGTTTTTATGTTCTCTAGAACGTTTTCTTTTCACAGCCGTAATCTCCGATAAAATAGGAATATTAAGAGCGTCGACACATCAAGAGGACCCGAGATTTACTAAACTTAAAGGTGAACAGAGTATCGGAAACGCGCTGGCCGCGTTGGCGATGCTACGAGTTCACAAGTCCAAAGAGTGGATACGCAAAATAGTAGATGAAATTTTGCAACTGGGTGACCAGATTCACACAGATTCCGTTAAAGAGCTGGAATCCGGAAAAACTCTCAAAATATCGACGATGTGTAAAAAAATTACGTTAGAAGGAATGGAGTTTACGCCAGAAGTAGAGGAATACACTACAGTGGGGAAACTTCAGTCCGTAATCGATGGGGTATTGGACTTGCAGCCGGCTTTGGAGGAGTTTTTCCGAAACAACGACACCTGCGTCGTTACTGGTCCCATTACGCTCGCCATGTGGATGGAGGACGGTTTATATTACATGTTTGATCCGTACGAAAGAGACAAAAACGGTTTGTGTGTTATTAAATCTGTGCAAATCGGATCCGAATTGCGTTTGTTGGATTTTGTGCCCGGAGTGGCGTGCGTGACGCGTTACAAAAATGTGAAGGACCTGGTAGACGTGTATATGACGAACTTGCCCATACCGCAGAAGAGGCAACCTTTCATTTTGAGCAAGGTGCAAATTATAGATTACGAAAACATCCCGGACGCTTGGTATAACTTTCGAGGCATCCGCCAAGGTAAATGGATTATAACGGCGACGTTTAACGAAAACGACCGACGCTTCGATAAAGAAACGAGAAACAAACAAGGGACCGCTATAGCAGCGGTTGTTTTATCCTACGCCCAACTGAAGCCGACTAACAATTGGGACGTCGAAGACATCGACGAAGCATTAATCCAGGGCGACGCCTTCTATAAGTTATGCGTCAAACAATTGAAAGACAAAGGTAAATTTATCCAGCCCCTATTGATGGCGGACGAGTTGCAAAGGAAATGCAACCTCGAAGGAAAGGAAATCAATTTAGACATCGAGGATTGTATGATCAACGGGCTATTGGATGCCGCAGACGATAACGACGTGTTCAACTTAAAAAAGGTGCCGCTTCGATCGATTTCGGTAAAGAATTTTAAGTTGGTTGTATTTTTTTAGGGGCTGCGACAGTTCTTTTCCGAAAACGACACGTGCATACTTACCACCAGAATGAGCTCGATGGCCCTATGGAAGTTAGACGAAATTTATTATTACTTCGACTCGCATAGTAGGGACGAAAACGGCATGGCTACAAGTAAATACTAAGAAAACCAACGGGCGGAGTTTAATGTTTAATGTGTTGCTTTCAGATTTCGGCACCGCTTGCTTACTACGAATACCATATATCGAGGACTTGGCACGAACCATTGAAGGTAATTTGGATCCGGACGACTGTAATTATTTTAACATCAGTAGGGTCGGTATTGCAATTTGGGAATTGGGCGAAGGCGGCGTGATTCGTCCTCCTCTTTTCAATTATACTGAAATTAACGAAATATCTTCCATTTTGAGATCGCGTTATAACGAGAAATCGCCCCAATATAAATTAAACATTGGAAAACAGACAATTCCGATGTGTTTGACGGCAATAGCGATGAATAAAATTCTTCCCGCTAACATCTGGAGTTGCGACATATTGGACGAAGTCCTGACTATCGGAGATAAATTATATACGGACACCATGAAGGCAAGAGAACGAAACAAAAATTTACCCGAGGCGGACGATATCGACGAGGTGTACGCCGAAAATTGTTTAATGGAGTTCAAAATAGGAATGAACAAGTTCAATTTAAAATACGGTCAAGTTTCGAAAGGAAATTTCGGTACGAACTTTCAAACGACCATGCAAAATTTCCTAAACAGATCGAAAAACCAGGGCGAGTCGAAGGAATTGTTGATTACCAGCGACTTTTACACGGTTATGACCTGGTGCGAGGGCGACGTATATTACTTATTCGATCCAAAACCGAGAGACGACAGCGGGCAAATTTACGGCAAAGAAGAATGGAGCGCGAAGTTCCAGACGAAAGAAGAGGAGGAGGGAGAAGGCGAAGGCGAAGGCAATGCTCTTCCCAAAAACATAGCCTCCAAACTTGGTGCCGGCGATTCGCCAGAAGAAGAATCGCCGCAAAGGTAAATCTCCGCTATCGCAACTTTTTCGCTTTAATATCGGTCGATTTCAGGAATTTTGTCGCATCTCAGGCCAACGAGAACGAAGTTGCGCCGAAACATAGTTCGCATTACTGGCGACTACAAGAGGAAAGCGGAAAGGCTTGCGTTATGTGGTTCACCAAGCCCGAGAAGCTCGTCGAGCACATTTTAGAAAACACTCCTCCCAACAAACGGGAGGTTATCAATTTTAAATTATTTCCCGTCATTGTCCAGAACACGCCAGATTTGAAGCAAGTGTTCGACCCGACGAACACGGGAGAGCGCAAAGATTACTACGCCGGCGATTGGTACGAATTTAAAGAAATCGATAGTGGTCGATGGATACTTCGAGGTTTGCCTTTCGTAGTTTAATACATTTTTATTTTTATTAATTTTATTAGGTGTTTGAGTGTCGTGTGTGTGATCTAGTTATAAGGATGTCTGTATCGAAAATTAGTAAAGACCTTGCGTCTTATCCGCTCGCTGATATTGTTTGGAGAAAGTGGACTTAATTTCGATTTGAGCAGTTGCAAGTGTCGGTACAGCGTTGTTTAATATATATTATACGTTGGTTATCGATCTTTCGTTCTTTTGTTGGTTTCCATTAAGGGCGTTGATTAGCCTATAGTCGTGTTTCGACGGATTTTAAAGAATAAAAGATGGGGGTTGTGCGTTAAATTAACCCAGCGACCTTTGTCGGATTTATAAGATAACACACGTCTAATTCGCCATAGTTCAACTTGGTGATTGACTGGTTTATGGAAGTCGAGATGTTCCCGACCCAAAATCTTCCGGTATGTTACTGCATATCGATTAGACATCGCCATCATCACCAATTACTTCAACAGCGTTGATCGTTTGCAAGTTTTTATTATCGTGTCGTTTCTTTCCGACTTGATATTTATGTCGTCGACTTAGAACTTGATTATCGTTAATAATCTTTGAATTACATTTGCAACTATCCTCAATAATAATCTTTGAATTAAATTTGTATATGCGTACTTATGTTATTTATTTATTTACTACTTACGTAATTCTTAATTATTATTATTAAATACTTAGCAATTTCTTGTAGTTATACAACTCTATCTGTAAATGTTACTCGAGTAATATGGTTGATAAAATTTAATTCAATTAATATTTTGATATTTAGATCGATTTAATTCATTTATTATTAGATTTGTTTATTTTTGTTTAATTACTTTTTAACTTCCAATTTTATTTATTATTCTCATTTATTTTAATAATTCGTAATTGAGATAAACTGATTTATAACAATAACAGAATTACTTGGCGCCCATTGATCTTAATTTTTAATCTTAATTTTTGTGGAACCCCGCCTTCTCCACTAAATTGCTGAAAATTATTCGTTACGCCAATTTGGGAGTAAATATTCAGAAAATATTGTATATAGTTCTTTTCTTTTTACTTTTTTTTTAACCCCTAACAAGTTTACCTAATCAAGCAACCTAGAAATTAACCATTTGTTTCCAGGCACGATGGATAACTCCCACGAAATATTCCCAGCGCATAATAGAGGAAAACAGTCCGTCGCCATGTGTTTCACGGCCTTGGCATATATCAAACGTTTCGCACTCAGCCAATTCAAGAACATCACCATAAACGACATCCTTAAATACGGAGATAGATTACATAGCGCTACCAGAAAAATAAACCTGGCAGAATTCAAAAAGAATAAAGAGTTAGGCCTAACTGCTTTGGAAATAGAAGCCATATTGAACAGTCAAAAGTACGGGGTAGACGATGTACTAAAGACGTTCTGCATCGGTGCGGACCAGATGCACGTGGAAGTTAATCCTAGAATCTTAGAAGGCGACATATATGCCCAAAATTCTGATAAAATTTTAGACGTCAAACGAGCTTTGGAACAATACTTCGAAGAAAACAAGCTCGGAATAATTACTTGTAAAAGTTTGGCCGTCGCCGTTTGGCGCGGTGTCAAAGTTTATTACATGTTCGACCCAAACTCGCGCGGACCCAACGGTATTCGTTGCGTTAACGGCGAAGCCTGCATCACCCGCTACCTAAACATCGACGTTTTAACCGACGTGTTTCTAAAAAATTTGGACCAAGAGGACACGAACAGTTTTGCGATCCACCAGATCACAATTCGTATAGCTCCTTGTAATAGAGAAGAAAAACCGGTCGAAAAGGAAAGGTCCACGTGTCCTCGTTTTAGCGGTTTCACCATGGTAATGCCTGGAAAATGCATCTTACGGGGCACCATGAGCCAGAAGGATCCCAGGTTCGGAAGAGGTAAAAACATGCAAAATGCACCGATGGCCGTGATCGCTTTAAGTATGTCGTTGGTGCACAAACCGTCATTTTGGACTACACCAATCATCGACGACATCCTTACCTTAGGCAACGAGTTGTTCCTGGCCACCATCGACAAATTGGGCTTCGAATATAATCCGTGGGATGAAGAACTGACAGTACGTATGGTCAATAGAGATTATAAAGTCGGATTGTTGCGTGCCAATTGTGAGTTAAGAACGACAGATCAGCGTGGAATAATCGATATCAAGCAACCGAAGATTCTGAATCTTCGACAGGGAATAGAGAAGTTTTTCGTAGAAAACACACACGGGGTGATCGAGACGGAAACCTTATCTCTAGCTATTTGGGAAGAGAGCGATCAACCAGGCTTGATTTATATGTTCGACCCGAATCCTCGCGGCCCTGGAGGCATGAGTTTGCCAGGTGGCACTGCTTGTTTAATTGTTTTCGAGTCGGCTAAAATGGCCGCCGATCATTTTATGGCGAATATTACGGATAAATCGAAGAGGTCAGGGGAATTTGTTATAATGCCAGTCGAAATTGTCGTGGGAAATGTCAGGACCAAGCAGAAGAAAGTGATGAAGGACCCTTGCGCTAAAGAATCCTTAACGGCCGGCGTGAACAAACCGATACCCGGTCCGTGCGAGAAGAAGAAGCTGCGAAAAATGGTGAGTGATTGCGGTCGAACGATTTGTTTGTCACTGAAAAATTCTGTTTTAGGCAGAAGTGGAGCGAAAGAAGAAGGAGGCGCACCGTTTATTCAATTTGGGAAAATTCGAGTATCACGTCATGTCTAATGGGGATGCTATTTTGCGCGGAAGCAAGAGTCAAACATCTAAAGATTACAGTGCGAGTTCGCGCGGTAAACAAGACATCACGAACTGTTTCGCGGCGTTCGTGGTGCATAGATTGTCTCCCGTGCGGACATGGCATTATAAGCACATCGACATGATTTTGGATATTGGAGATCAACTTTACAAAGATTCGTATATCACGTTTAACCCGAATGATCCGAAACTGGGCATGGCAAATATTTTGCGACAAATTTTCATCAAAGAAATACTAGTGTCCTTGAAAGTTTTCAGACCTGTCATGTGTAATCTTTTGACGGCTTTCAATCTGGAAATGGCTTTACTCAACTATTTCCAACAAGAACAGTTTTGTGTTTTGTCGGCCTTTAACGATTACGTGGCGATATTCTTCAAGGAGGGTCTATATTACATGTTCGATCCGCACGACAGGGACGTCGAGGGAAATTCGGTACATTCGGGGTGCGCTTGCGTCGTTAGATTTCAAACCTTGTTCAACTTGGTTAACAAATTCATCGGAAACTCTCCGACCGCCTCTAATCCTGACGAAACTTTTACCATAACCCTCGTCACTGTCGGAAACATCGCGAAAACGGGTAAAAAGTGAGATGTGATTATTTTTTTTGTAGAATATAGGAAAATAAATTTTGTTTACGTTCGTATTTTATCTTGTACGGAAAAATTATGCGTAGTACAACGTCGCGACACTAAAAAAAAATTAAATTTATTAATAGATTTAATATATTTTTATCTGATAATGAACGCTAATGTTACACAACAATTACAAACATCTTACAAAAAGTATGCCGATAAATAAAGTTAAATACTAGACAACATAAACATTTCGCTTTCGAAAGGTATTAACAATTATTACAAGTAGATAAACAGTACATATAACAACCCCCGGAAGTTTAAAGAGAGCTTAATTTAGATCAACTGTTGGATATTAATTCTTTGGATGACTTTTGGGAGGTGTATAAGGGTGCTCTATCTTGAGTATTTCGCTTAATAAAATGGCAACTTGGTCTTTTTTTTTTAAAAAAAAAAGGAAAAACCGAGGCAACTAGCACATCGGTGTGTCGCGAGTTACGAAATTAAAAGCACAAATAAATAGGTAGTAAACTAATAAAATACGCAATTGTTCTTGTTTTGCATGGTGTATAATTACAGTGGCAGTATTATTTTATTTATGAAATAAATACGAGTGGCTTTGATCGTTTGAACTATAATAAATATGAACACCAACACGATGAGCTTACAAAACATAGAATTTTGTCAATACTGTTAGGTATGAAATGTAACATAAAAATAGTTACACAATGGCAGCTACCGTCGTTTTCAGGACAGCATCCCTTAATTAATTATACAAATCCTCACAGAGGACATTGTCTTTCTAAGTAACTTCCACGAGAAGTCCGATGTTCGTGTCAGGTATACAATTACCGCAGTATCCGCCACAGGTACCTCGCACCACTCTATCCTAAAAAACAAAGTCGTAAAAAATTGTTTAAATATATTCGTTTAAATTATGAAACAAACCTGCATGTCAATGCGCGAGCTCGCTTGGTTCCCAGTGTTTATCCACCGAACGTTTTTCGATAATCGAAATGACGTGTCAGTTAGATCTATAGAGAATCGTCCTTGTATGCATCGTTCTCGGTTACTATAACAGTCTCCGGATGTCCCATACGCAATCTTTTTACCGTTGATCTGTCTCGAAAACGTAAAGTCGTCACCTACAAGTATTTTGACATCAGCTTCAATTAGAAACGAAATAATAACACTTACCGATAATTTTCATTGACGTAATATTGAGTCTCACCTTCCAGAACATCGTATAACCTGACCTTTCAGGTCCTAACGGCGTGCAGTCGCAGTAGTCGTACCGTTCTCCTGAATTTGGACATGAATCACGGTCGTTCAAGCTAAAAAAAAAAAAGAACAAATATAATCGGAAAACAATGCGATGCGGGAAAACCATCGGTTTGGGAACCGCCCAAGATTTTATGCTTCTTTGTCTATTTGGTTTACAACGTACTTATACTGAAATTACAAGTCTGTGGCTCGCTTTCGCGCGGGACGAACAGCCAAGAGGATTGTGGACAATTGGTCGATTAAAAGCAACGATCGCAGCAGGTAAAAGGACGTCCGAAACGGTAAAGGTATCTGTGAACTATTTTGGTATTCCATAAGCGAACGAAAATTAACGCTCCTTCGATGGGAAAACATTCTCTTTTCCCTAAAGGACGAGAAAAAACTAACTGCTCGCGGAATTCAATAGTAAAATGCGAAAATATAAATATATTTACATAGGGAACACATCAATGCATTCAAAACAAGCAACGTGTTGTATACCTTTTATCGTACATCTCGGCGAAATTCTGATGATCGTACTTCAAACTTATGTACTCTTCAGGCTCGGAAGTATCCATTTTATAACAATGAACAAAAGCCGTTTTGTTCTCAATCGACAAGTAATAGTCGTTGTTCTTCATTGTATGCTGAGCGTGCTTGATCTCCTTGCAGCTCCTATAAATACCTGAAACAAACGCACTTTGAATATATCGCGCGATACTTTGCCTCAAACAGGCGACCTTACATTTTTTCCGGTTACATTTACGTTTCTTGCGCGGCTTCATAACTTTGGAACAAAATCGTTGTTTTACTTTTATACCGTTCGCACTTGTGCAGTACAAGTTCCTTATTTGACGTCCCTTTTTGCCACATTGATGAGAACACTTATATTAATCGATGATTTAATATTACAACGTAAATCAAACGAGGAGTTTACTTACCTGTCCCCACGGCCCCGTCGACCACGAATACAGATCGTTACAATTCCTTTCGATGCAAGTCGATTTGTTAGGGGGACGACCGTGTAAATTGCAATAATTATAAGGGACGGTGTTTGAAGAAAATTCGGGTAAAGGATTTGGATCGACGAAACCTCCGTGCATCACCCTATGGCAGGAGACGTTGCGAATTTTAAAACCTTCGCCGCAAGTTTGCGAGCACTACAATTCGTTGCTTAACATTTTATAAAACTCGAGCGTTATTTTTACCTGAGACCATGCACCTTCGACCCAAACATAATCGCAATTATTTCTCTCGCACTGTTTTCTCGTTTTGGGTTTCTTCAAATGATTACAATATTGATCGACCACCGTCACCACGTTGACGTTGACCGTACAACGAACCGGCCGAATTTTGATACCTCTACCGCACGATTCCGAGCACTATGGATGTTAGAACGTTTTAGAAATTTTCTTTATAAAGGTATAGAATACTAACCTTACCCCATCGACCTATTTTCCACTTAAAACGTTTGTCGCGGTTTTCCTTTATATTGAAATAACTCTGTTTATCGTTTAGTCCACATTGACCGCTATTGCATTTCATCAGTTTGTACGGTTTAATGTTAAGATCGCATTGTTCGTCCTCGACGATTTCTCCTGTCGCATTCTGACAACTCACTTGTCGATGTTGTTCGCAGTTGACGTCGCAGTCGCTCCACCCGCCAAAATTCCACACGGGACAGGCGTGAGCGTTACATTCCACACTATGAATTGGCCTTTCGTAATGGTCACATTCGTACTCGTTTTCATCACCGTAAATGTTTCTGCACACCACCATTCGCGATTTTGATCCGGTAGCACAAGGTTTCGTGCACTAAAAACCGCATAGGTAGGTATAAATACCATAACGCGTGTAGCAATTAATCTTACTTTACTCCAAGCGCCAGTCACCCATTTGAATTTCAAATCCACCCTTGGCTGAGGAATTATCGAATTATCTTCAAAGTCGGTGATTATATTATATTCTCTTTTGTAGGGCGCCAAGTTCTACAAACGGAATTGATAAATTAAAGGCAAAATATCGACAAAAATTAAAAACTGATCCTCACCTCGCACTTGTTTTCGTTACAGCTGCGAGTGTCGTTGGGCTTCAACAGGTCCCGACAATAATCATCATCAACTACTTCCGAGTTCGTCGTGCGACATACTACTTTTCGTTCTTGTACGCCTCCACCACACGAAACATTACACTCTTGCCAATTTTCGGTTGACCATTGCACGCAAGGTCGCTCGTTACATTCTTTCTGCAAGACCGGTAGTTCTGCGGAATTGCACGCGTTCGGATTGAAACTGTGACCGTCCACGTGACAATAGAATGGACGCGTTCTGTAGCCCTTACCGCAAGTAACTGAACACTAAAAAAACAATCTCGTTAATAGAATTACGAGGCTCATTTTTTTTACGTACCGGTGTCCAATCGTCGAATGACCAAACTGGACATTTCTGATGGTTGCAAATTTGTTCGACGACTTTTTCGTTTTCGTTACATTGAAAATCGTTGACGATTTGGTCGCGCCTATCTAAACATTGCGCGGCACGCCTCTGTATTCCACCGCCGCACGTTTTCGTGCACTGCGATAAAAACGTAAAAGTGGCAATGATATAATGTATTTAAATTAGTGTACCTGTGACCATTCGTCGTACTGCCAATGAGTCAAATCGCACGTCCCTTCGCAGGCTTCTAATTCGACCGGTTTAGGAATAATAGCACAATGACGTTCGTTCATCAAGGTTTGACGACGATGATGATCGGCCTCGTTCGAATTTACTTTTACGCAGTTGTAATAAATTTGTCTTACTCTGCAAAGTTGATACTGTTTTTTTGTCAAATAAATAAGATTTAAACGTACCCGCTGCCACACTGCGAAGAACACTGTCCGCGTGATTTAATGTTCCACATGAAATTGCAGTGCGTGTTACAACTGACATCTGGAGGAGTCTCGACGACAATGTCTTTACAATAAGTGTCGGGAACACGTCTCGAGGTTAATAAATCCATACAAAGAGGACGCCAGGATTGTGTCCCATTGCATATCGAAGAGCATTTTGTCACGTGTTGTCCATGTAGTTGCCAATTATATCTTGGCGCGTGCTTTTTCTTGATCGTATACCTATAAGTAATATCGGGAGGCAACAGTTTTCCTATCGAAAGCACTTCCAAAACCAAGTCTTTGGTAAGCTTTCGATTCTTTGGGGTTGTAATGTGTTCGATGACCTTCTCGGAACCACTATAAGTGATAGTCATGCCTCCGAAAATCACGTCTTTTAAGAATGACGAGACCACAAAATTTCCATTCAAAACGTAGTTCCCCGTCTCCCCATCGACTAGAGCTAAAAAAAAACTAGTTTAGTACTGAACAAATTATCGCTGACGTTAATATACGTACCTAAAAAATTATCGTCGGCATGCGAATTACCATAACCACGTTGTCGTATGTAGATGTTGGAACTGCCTTTTGGAAGACGAATGACCCGGTTGTAACCGTACGAACTTACGTTGTAAGTACCGGATATATTCTGACATTCGCTATTATCTCCTCCACATACGCCACATTCGTCTAATGTTAATTATAAAAAATATAAATCGGCGTTGAAATGTTAATTATTTACCTAAAGCAATCTCCGAATCCAGACGATTATCACAACCAGCCTTGTGACAAACGCCGTTAACGCAAATATCAAATCTATTCAGACCGCACTTGGTCCCATCCACGACTTTCTCTTTAAGCATGTAATACGCGCTGGAATGTTGCACGCGACAATACAGTTTGCAAAAATCCTCGGGTTCGTCTAAAAAACGATATAAACTACAAAACTACTTAACAGCTTTTTGACAGTACTTTTACTAACCCATCCCGTACTTGGGGATCCATTTCACGTCGTTCGTGAGCCCCAGTATGCCCTTGGTCATTCCATTAAACTCGGCGCATTGCACCTCCCTTAAATCAAACGCAAACAAAGAAACGTGTTTATGGAGTTACGAGCTGAGAACTAACCTAAAGTTCGGCGCTTTCGAATCGCACGGCTGATAGTTGCAGCTGGTGTACTTGACGCTTCGTCCACGACAATACGCGCCCCCGTTCGCCGGAGGCGGCGAGTCGCATTCCCTCCTCGCCATTTTCACGCCTCCGCCGCAGGTTCGCGAACACGGCCCCCATCTGAAATATTCAATTTTACGACGTGCACACGCGTCGGCATTTCGAAACAACTCACTCCTTCCATTCGCCCCATTGTCCCGGAATCGGTTGTAGAAGGGTGCGATTGAGCGGGATGCACTTTCCGTGATAACACCAGCTAAATTTCGACAACGAAATAATTACGAAGGTGTGTTACTTGAATTTTGGCAAAACGTACCTAAGATCGCCGCATTCGGTACCGTCTGCCCAAGGCATGTGCTGCGTTTTACAGCCTGTAAAATCGTCCAACGTGCACCACAGACTTGCACAGGTCGCCTGAAAACGCAAATAATGTATAACGTGTTGCCTGGTTTTAATTGTTCTATTTGCAAATGTTAACTAACATTAATTGACAACATTGGATGGCGTAAGTTTGTATAAGGTGCATGCAACAATGCATGTTTCATAAACCGAATTTGATGGTATCATTTTTCAACGCGCGCAAGTCAATATTGGTAGGATGTAAAACAAAAATTATTAATTCAAACAACCAACAACAATTACCATTTCGGAATAAGGACAAAGCTTGTATCCGCTACCAAATTCCAGATCGCACTGTTCGTCGACATCGAAAGTCTCGCCGGGCAACATCTTTACAAACTTGGAAGTTATAAAGTCCATATTGGGCGGTTCGAATAGGCACGTCGCCTTGTTGGATCTGCAATAATCATTAATGAATTCGATTGCGTCACAAATACTACATTTTTGAAATGTGGGTCAATTAGCTTCCATTTAAAGATAGCAGCCGAACAGGTGTTTCGGTCAGTTTTTATGCGTCGATTTCCTCATGTCTTCTCGGTATTTTTAATGGGCCATTATTGTACATTTATGTACTCGAGTACTGAGCATAAAATAAATTAGTACTTACTCCAAGAACTCGGTAAGAAAGTGTCGCGAACACGCAGACCATAACCACGGTTTGGTGTCGTTTTGTAATGCCTTACTCATAATGTTGGCATTCCCTTTGCCATTGTACATAACACATCTGTTATCGTCGTCGTGGGGCATGCTGTGAAAAAGGAAGATTTTAAACGAAACTTACACAAGCAAACGTTTACCTTAGCACATGTCCTAATTCGTGAGCGATGGTATAAGACGTCGATAAGCCCTGATCGCGTACAATTGCACAACTGGACGTTGGGCTGCACATGGAACCAACTTCGGCAACTCCAAGCGTGTTGCATATTTTCGATGTGCTGTTACATATCGACTCCCTGAAGTTTAACTTTTTTGAATTAAACCCTACCCTTTTATCTACCTTAATTCGTCGAATTAAAATTCTGTTTAACACAACGTAAAAGCAAACAAGTCTGGAAAAATTATTTTTAAAATTAGACGCGATATTTCTCGATAAACTAAATATTTGTAACGCTTTTACGACTATTTTCGGGAAAAATCGCTATTTATTCAGCTTACCGCGTTAAAAGCAGGGCTATATCGTGCTGATGCTTCGTGTTATATTCGGTTTGCCACTCGCAGAATTTCCTCAACATCTCTGTTTAAATTGAAAACGTTTTAGTGCGCCTATCAGTTGTTATCAATTTAACGTGATACCACCTACCTTCGGAAGTTTGGCTCGTAAATTCGATTTCCTTTAAAATCCATATTTTCACGACCGCGAGAGATATGGGATTTCCGATAGTTACGTCTTTAAATAATAGAGCTACCTAAAAGTATCGATTTGAATTATTCTCGATAGATGTGGAAGCGCATCACATACGTGCGACATTAACGTTAGAATGTAATGAATAAGGTCCTCGTCGGTGTTATGGTACCGAGCCATTATCTTATCAGCAACGATCATCGTCTCGATATGGTACTCCTGGTTACCTGATCTTTGATTTGCGGGAACAAAGTTAAACGACTTGTCTTCCCGAGACGCGTCCCTCACCGACCTATGCTTCTTGTAGTCATCCGCCGATGTATCGAGATAATCGAAGGGAACGATTCTTTTGGTTATCGTATGCTCCACGGTTCTTCCTTCTTCGAAGAGATCGTGAAAATCGGACATAACGTTCCTCTTGGTGATCGAATGCTCCTTAGTCTCTAAATCATCGTGAATGACAGTCGTGTTTTCTGCAACAACAAAAAATGTAGGCCATCTACGATCTTAACGCACAATTATAGGTTCAATTCCCTTAGTTATAAATCAAATTTAAGCAGAGTGAAAGCATAAAGGGCACAGAAACCGCACCCACGAGCCGCAATTATCGAAAGCAGATTTATAACGAAGCGGCGCGCTTTTTACTGAAACAATGATCCATAAACGTGAAGGATGTTCGAGCGGACAAAGGCGTCGTGCTTTTTTTTTTAATGTTAAGCGTGCATCGATGTAATGCAATACAGATGTTCGGCCGCAGGCCACCATTTATAAAGCAATTCCTAAATCGAATATTCAATGCCGACTTCATTCAGAAGAAGAAAATACGGTTTACCGTTGACATTTAATGGTAAGGATCGGTCAGTTCCTCGTTAGCAATTTCGGAGCGAGAACGCGAGCCCGCACCAATCGTTTTAAATAAATAATAATGGGGGATAAGCAATATTTCGTATGTATAAATCGTGGGAGTTAAAAATTTATGGGAAAAACGAGCCAAAAAATGTTCTTCTCAAAATAACGTTTATAGATGAATTTAGAGATTAGAAGTTGAAAAATCGGGCCGCCGTCTTAAAATTCGAAATAAATCGGTCGAAAAAATGCGGCATCGGAAATTTTTTAAATTGCACTTCGTCCGTCTATTTTTAATCGGTCGGCCGTTCGCTTAATAATTATTATGTATTTATGCATGCTCGATTTCTGTAAATCCCGTGCTCGTTTGCAACCGGAGCCCAGCAGTCTAGAAGCATTTGCAACAGGTTCCGCTTCTTTAGGAGAGCTTTCAACTGCTATTAAACGATAGAATAGTCTTTTTATTTATCGCCAACTGATTGAAATTAATGGGATTTACAACATTTGTCGGCGTCGCGAGACAGGACCGTATTTACATCAAATCGTGGCACACGAGTTGGACATTTTGACACATCGATGTCGTTTGATAATCGTAATTGCGTCATATACGATTAGTGGGCAAAATTTTCAAATTTTCTTTGAACGCATGCTGCGGGTCAAGGCCGTTCGTCGTATAATTAATTCTAAGTTCCGTGTTTCGAAAGTGGTTGGGTTTTTCTTTGAATATATTTTTCTGCCGAATCATGCACGAACGACGTTTATAATAAATAAATGCGAAATATTGCTCTTTTTGCGTTCCATTTTCGTTACCGAATCCGATAACATTTGTTGCGAACTTGTAACAGAGACGCAAAAACCAAAATATAAATAACCACACTTATTAAATATTTACAGTTCAAAAGCTGATTTAAAATAACTCCACATTTAAATGTCGACTCTCGAGCTAATATTTTCTATCGGCGGCGTGATCAAAAAGGCAGCTCAATAAAACTGTTATCATCCCTGAAGATAACTAAACATCTTTTAAATTGGATTCAAGAAATTAATGGACTAAATTTTGAACATACCTACTCACGATCAAATTAAATGTCAAAACAATATTTATAGAAATCTACGGTATCCCTTTTTACGGGCCCCTCTGTAATGCGGACACCTCGCTTTATAAGGACACGAATCAAATAACTGCGAATTTTGCTTCGTTTAAAAACAAAATATTTGCGTACAACCCCTTAGTTTTAGCCATTCACAACACATTCGCAAAATTTCTGCCTATTACTTGTAAATATAGTAAAAACGCTTCGAGGAAATTGGCATTTTTAACGAGCAGTTAAATATTAATATACGATGACGACAAAAGCGCCAACATTTTCGAACTTTTTTTTCTCCAAAAACTAACGTTGAAACTCATACAAACTTGTCGCAACAACAAAGAACAATTCAAGTTGCAACTCTTCGTTCTCGCGTTATGGCGATCAATCCAGTTATTTCTATGTCTGACCTCGTACAATGGATCATAATCCGAATTATAATTAGCAACGCCGTACTGGGACACACGTAATGGATGCATACTTATGTAGGCGAACAAAAAAAAAACCAATAAAAAGTTAGGATTTTATTTCCTATGTTATAAAATTGCCTGATTGCATATACGTATGTAAATGTTATTACAAAAAACCGTATCACGATACCACACAAAACCGATGACCAGCCGGCACCTTTAAATAACGACACGTGATCGGGCATTTAAATGTGTTAATACCGCACACTTTTTTCGGATAAGCCTGAATTTGAATGTAAATGTTTTTGTTTATTTTAGGTATGTGACACTGACGAGTTCAATAATCTAGACAATGTCTATCGGCGCGCGATTTTTCAAACTTCTCGGCCACGTCGGGTATTAAACCAGTATTAGTTTGCAAAAAATTTTCAAGTTGTCCAAATGATCGGTTAGCAAATAAAACATTTAGTAATTCAAACACCCAAAATTGCAATGACATGGAAAGAGGGATTTCCATAGAAATTATGGTCAAATAAACCAGAAATATAAACAATAGGTGCATTGAAAAGGACGACTGTAAGATGGTACCTTTTTACGAACAAGAACACATTTGGGACTACCAAATGAAAAAATGCTATCGGACAACCCTACTAAGGTACCCTATTTCGTTATAAGTATACTTACTCTCACCTAAATGCTTCAGATTTTTAACGTTAACGTCTTAATTTAAATGACTTTATTACCTGGACACCATTAAATAATTTCCCGTTATAAAAATCAAATTAACTTTATGCATGGTAAAGGGAAATCTTAAACAGGTGTATTATTATTATTATTATTATTTTAGTTAGGTATTTATACAGTGTAATTGGTCGTATAATGAACATTTTAATAACCGATTAAAAAGATTTTATACTCGCTATATACATATTCCTATTTGTGTAAACAGTAATATTTTATGGCCGAAATTCTAACCTGAACTTGTTCCATTGAAATTCCACGGCGCTTCGAATATTCGAATGCGGTATAGTGAAGGAAAAAATTTGTTCTGCGTTCGATCAACTAAAAACTTACCCTTGGTATCGCACAAATTGTGCACCTCTTCGACAACGTCGTTGTTCGCAATCCCAACTTTATGGTACAATTTTTTAATGCGGTGCAAGATCGTGGTTCCGGAGTCTCTGTGGAAATTTTCTATCGGTTCTATGTAATAATTCCCTTCAGAAGTTCGAATGTAACCAGTCTGAAACAGAAATGGCAATAAATACCCCCCATCTTATCGGACGATCTTGATCTTCGTCAGCTCCGCTGCCGCGTAAAGCTCGTAAATTTGTAATCCGAGAAGATCCACCGAATGAAACGATATGAGTATTATTAAAAAAACAGTTCGTTACAAACTATAATTCGGTCTATTTTTATATCGAAGAAACTGCAAGACAGTTTTGCACAATACATAAATAATTTCTGCACGTGTCGTTCCCCGTATTTGACATCATCGCCGCGCCAAAAATAATTCCGAAATCGTTGTTAGCGTCTTTATTTTATACGTATTTCAAGGTTGGCTGATTTTACGATCGCCATATATTAATTCACCGATATAAATCCATAAAAGTGCAGCAGGGTGTAAGTTACGGGGGCCTTTTAAAAAAGTCGCGCGCGGAGACAGTTGTAAACGGCCACAATTAGCAATTTCGGGCACGTTAATCAAATTAAATTAAATTAAAGTGTGAGTATCATTAATGTGAAATTTTTTAATACGAAATTTGCCTTCTACCATTTAGATTATCAGTCAAAATGTTCGCTAACTAACGTAACTTTTTCGCAAGTGCTTATTTCATATCTATGTAGGTCTTGTTCACTTGACTTGAAATACAAAGTGAAACTATCCATCAAGTTGTAAGAATTCCAACAACATTTACTAGAATAATTGACAAAATTGTTTGTTACCGCGTCAGTTTAAAGTTGGCCTAGGTAACAAAAAAAATATAGGTAACCAATTACAGGTAATTTGAGCGTTATTATAATTCCCACAATTTCATCGAGGCAGATATTAACAGAAAGGCCGTATGGTATGGAGTGAATCGAGCAATCGTGGGTTAAAAATGAAATTACCACGTATCCGCCAGCAAAAACCGTTAAGCAGGCGTCTTCACGGTAAAACAAATTTATAAAACATATTTCATAAAACTACTTTTACCGTGAAGACAACTAGTAGTGAAAACGTTTAGTAAAACTTATTTGTCAAACTTTCATCAATCAACCAATGAGAATGACCCGCGTAACGTCATTAAGTTAGACTCACAGACTACCTATACGACATACTCGACTATAGGGGGCCGTGTGGCCTAGATGGTCAGCCTTTCGACTGGTCTTCTAGCGCACTCAGGACTGCGAGTTCGAATCCCGCTGCAACTATGGTCGTATGTGATTGCTAATACAAACAAAATCTAGAAGGCCACACCGAAAATTAGACTAGTCAATTCGGTAGCCCAAAGCTAATAAAAGAAAAAAACTGTTACATGAAAAATTCAAGTTGTCAATTATCAATTTTTATTTTTTATACAACAGGTTCCTGTAGGTGAAGTACAAACTTAAATTTCAAGAGATGACAGCACTTTCGCGTCAAACAAATTTCATGTTTCATAAACATGTTTTAATCTATCGTCCACACGTCAAAACAAATTTTTTTGACAAGTTTAACAAACATGTTTTAGCGCGAAGACGTTGCTTTAAACATCTAAAATGTCAAGATGAAAATGACCGTACAAATTAAACGCAAATTATATATACTTGTTTTAAAATTGGTTTTCAAATCACTTTAGCTGTCTCATTACCCTTTGTCGAATAGAAATCGAAATGGCGCGGCAGAGCCAAATTATTTCAAATTAGATACGCGACCTAAATATACCGTCTTGTTTCACTCTAATATCACGTTTGCAAAACAAAGAAATGTTTGTTAAATCTGAAACGAATTTAAACTAAACTAGAATTTCGAAGGCCGCTTATATCCGCATCGTAACAAACACATCAACGGACGGCACGAATTCGCTAGAGATAAGTTATCGTGTGAAATTAAGAAATAAAAAATTTTGCAGTGACTCGCATCCGGTGATAATTTATGCAATCGAACATTTTGGAACGTTTTAAAATCGAATCAAATTTCGGGAGCGTTTCAGTCAAATAGCCTATTCGTTTACAGTTTAGTTCTTTAATAAGTTTCGATATCGACTTCGTGCTGGTGTAAATAAATAAACTGCGAAATAAACTCATGAACGTTACAAAGCATAACAATAATGAATTCCCCAAACGATTTTGTGGTCACTCGATACTTTCGGATTATAAAAATCGTACTAAAGAATCGATTTTTCCCTCGAAGTGGCATTGTCATTTATTTATTATTACCATTTGCGTTGGACGTAAGTATTCCGTCGTCAAAGACGTCAAACTAATGTTGATTTAGTATGTTTTTATTTATTACGGGCAGTGGTGTTGCTTAAGGGATGTTTTTCGATCGCTAATTAAATCTGATTGTCGGCCAATTGCTACATAGAACTGATTACTTGAAACAATTGTTTCTACGGCGATTGCCTCATCGTCAAAGTTAATTAGCGATTGAAAAACCGGTTTTAATAATTAATCGGTTGTAATCGTTTTTAATTATAACTCAATTACTATGATTACGTGAAACAATTGTCTTTATGGCGATTGACTCGTCGTCAGAGTTGATTTGCAATTAAAAAACCGGTCCTAAGGGTCGGTTTTAATGATTAATCGTTATAGTCGGATATAATCGTTTTTAATTATCGGCAAATTGCTATATAGAAATGATTACTTGAAACAATTGTTTCTATGGCGATTGAGTCATCGTCAGAATTAACTGGCGATTGAAAAACCGGCCTTTACGATTAATTTATAAAATTTCAAAATCAAATAAAAAATAACATAAATGAGTTTTCATGGAAAAGTTTTCAGTGCGTGCCATTATCCTCGAAAAGCTCACTTCCAAGCGGTCGTTTAACGATTAATTGTTTCCAAGTGTACGCAGAAAAGACTATTTCGTTCTTTTTCTTCATTTTCCTTTAATTCGACAACAGTATAAAACAATTAAATTAATTAATTCGGCGCTTTAAGTACACTCGAAAAGTTGAAAATGTTACGAGCCGCTCGAAACCGAAAAGTTATTAATTCAATTCTGGTGTTTGCAGACGGAGATTAATGATCATTTTATGATGAACACACATAACCGGAGTTGATTGCTTTAGTGAGTAAGCAATTAAAATTTTATAACGTAAACGATCCGGCGTCCTTAAAATAATCCACACAGAAGTCCTTTAGTATTTCGCTTTTCGCCGATAGGAAAGTGATTTTCGAACATGGAAATTAAACGGCACATTAATCATTCACGTATATCGGATTTTTAACGGACAACTGACGGCTCGAGACCATTAAAATGGCAGCTGAAGTTTCTTTGTTTAATGAGAGGCAGTTTTTGTGCCTCAAAGCTGTCACGTCCACGTTTATGTAGCGCTTTCACGTATAAGCAAACCGAACAGCCGAGTAACCGGAAGGGTGCCATAATCCATTGCGTCTTGCACAAGATTCCCATTTAAGGTAAGTATCCATAATTCGTTCGAGATAAGGAACCACAGTCAAATTGAGCAATTTCTAGTAATTGGTGATCGTTATTTACAACCAAGATGAGCAACGAGGACGAGTTAAAAGGCATGTCAACACTTCGACAAGATTCTAACGCTAAGTGTTTATGATAAATGGGTGTAATTTCGTAAAAGCTCGTTTCCAACGCCACGAAATGTCGGTGAAAACCTATAATTTCGCATCAGCCATGATGATGATGATAATAATAATGGTCGCTATGCAGCTCGAGGAATTGTTATGCAATTTGCGGATCGGTGGCAAAATTATTATTTGCGATGCAATTATTCGTTAAATACGTACATTGCATTATTCGTGAAGAATTAAACGAGAAAACTTGTTAACGATTTGTTTCGCAATTAAGGAGGCGGAGCTTTAAGTGTACGCGAGTAGATGAAGTTTCCCTTATCGATGATCTAACCTTAATTACCTATACTGGGCACTTCGTTCGAGAAATCCTATCCAGAATAATTTTAATACGAAAATAACGTAAAGGCATCGGCGAGTTGCTCGAAAACCGAACATCTCTTAGCGATCGGAAGCTCTAATCCTTAATATTATTTGACAAAACAGCCGTTCGAAATTCCAGCGATGTCTATTTGCTCGATAATTCCAAGCAATTAACTGTCCTCGCTTAGTCAGCCCATCACAAGAGGTCAATATTATTGTTTACACATACGAAAGTCAAGGAAGAATCTAAGCTGCTAAACAAATTAAAACGATAATTATTAATTGCGCGCCGCTGTAATTAATTCCAAAAATTAAGCTCAATTTAGACGTCGAGACTTAAAAAAAAAATCCATCTTGAAATATTAATCGCAGGTCGCGCAAGACGTCAGCCCGGTCCATTTAAGGAAGCAAGGAGACAGACGAATTTCGGGACATCGTCAAACGCGACGAAAATAACAAAGATTTTGCACAATGACCCATCCGTTCGTCGACGTCCGCAACCTTCACGTAACGCGACGTCCTTCGTTTCGGAAACTAAACACCTCGCATGTTAATTTGATGCTCACTTATCAAAATTCGAAATTTAGGCACGTGCCCATTTCCTTGGCCGAAGGCCGCGAAAATCCGACAGTTTCGAACATTCGAAAAACAATAAAACAAGACATCGTCGTTCTAATGGTTGAACTTAATTCGAAAAAGAAACGAGCGTAAATTACATAATCGGTCGTTAAATCGAAAACCTGGAGGCAGTCGTCGTAAAACGAAGTTTTAAAGCTGCTGGGCGCTGCTGTTGGTGTCTTTTGACACTCGATCGTAAAATTTACGACGAGTGCACCGCCGTCGTGCAGACGTTAACCCGCGCGCGACGATTCCTCTCCGAAAAAAAAAAAGACAGCGCCAACCTGTAATTATCCACCACAAAACGATAAATAAACGACTAAGTATATGGTTTACGCGTCGAAATTACATTATGGCAAAAACGAGTATTATAAACGCCTCGGGCGTTGTCTACTTTTTCCATGTGGACAAGTCAAAATTTTACTAAAGCTCTACCTACATTCTTCTCGCTCGCACGAAGCTATTAAATTTTGTAATCTCACATCTATTACGTCCACATAATTTATTTTATATTCCACTTGTCATAAATATCTTAAAGAAATGTAATCTGAGTTGGTAACGCAGCTTAATTTTCGAAAGTCACACAGAACGAACCCAAGCAATACCTTATATTTTTTTATCAAACGGAATATCAATGTCACAAGATGTAAAGGTACCGCTTAACGGTACTTCGAAGATAGATATAGGTATGTAAATAATAATAATACGCGGGAGTACTTGAAGGGATCGCTCCAATAAAAACGAAAAGTGCCCACATTCAAATATTACGTTCGAGATAGCGCCGCACCTGCTCACAAACATTAGCGAATTTTTCAAATTTTTCTGCGACGCTAGTTTGTAAATGTTCCATTGTTACGTACCTCGAAGGCGACGTTTGAATTTATAAAAAAAAAATGGAAATTCTTTACAGACAGTCAACAAACTATTCAATAGTTTTTGGTTATTTGAAAAAGCAAAGACCAGCCGATTGGGAACAATCCGGAAAAAGGGGTGGTTACTTAGAATTTCACACGCTCGTCGTATAATTAAATTCGAGGATTCGGACAATCTAAACGTCCTGACGTCCCGTCTAATTGAACCGGAACCGGAATTTTCGTCTGACCATTCTGCATTTCATCCTTACGATGTTATTAGGACAAAGCAGTTTCCGTTTGAGCTCGTCCCGCTCAATCTCCAGAACAGGAATGCCAGGTGCGGCATCAATTAGTGGCTTGCAGCATAAAGGCGTAAAATAACGCGACGACAGTGGCTAATTTAATGTAATGACCGATTAAATGGTACAGCTTGTATTGGTTATAGGTAATCCACAACCGCTCGGTATTCACCTTGATTGTGGAAAACCAACGCCTGAATCTTTTCATCTTTTGGGGGCGATGTTGAAAGTGATCTAAACGTCTGAGGATTCCCTGTGGATTGTACGCGTTGATTGACAATAAATGGTATAATCGGTGATGTGGTTTCGTGTGGCATAATTGTTGGACTACTGTTTTAAGAAACGATTTTTTCTTACTTCTTTTTATGTCTACTGCTTTTTTACCAAAAGGATTTGATAGTAATGTTCATAGTCAAAATCGTGTCATTTATTTTTAACCGAAGATTAGCAACTTGGCACAACTCATAAGTGGAACTGAGATATTCTATATATTGTTTTAAGAAGACGATCAGGAGCTTAACGCTCTAAACAGTTCAAGTTCTACTACATACTTCAAAATTAAGTAAATTCTACTATTAGGTATAGCTTATCCAAACCTATATGATGTTCACGTCATCAACAGAAAGTTACTAGATTGATTATTTGTAATTCGGTTAAAGTTTGGAAAGTGACATATTCTATAGATGATTTACTTGCGCACATATTAGATGATATAAAGAAAGACTACAATTTATTAGAATTATCAAAATATGAGGTACGAGGTGACAGCACTGTGTGAAACGTCATCATCTAATAACGTTGTATTGATGATGTGGACATCATATAGGTTTGGATAAGCTATAGGTATATGTAATTGCATAAGGATTACAGAATCAGAGCAATTCGTCAAAATCAATTTAATGATACATCCGTGTCTATATATTTACGAAATAAACGTAGTTTTTACTGATATATTGCAAAAGACCGAAATCAATAAAACCATAAGTTGTATTTTATCATTATATCGATTGTTAGCTAGAAACCTTTATGACGGACAAAATTTTTCAAAAAAAAAAACATGAACTATACTTAATATGGATTTTTTCCGTGATACCAAAGTACTTAACAAAAACGCGCGTATTTCGTCAATTTCCGTTTTGTTTTGGATAAACCGGTTTTTGCTTCTTGTAGCTCGGGATCGGAACAAAAAGTTGTCGGACGACTTAAAATATTCAGAAAAAACAAGATATTTATATCGAAATTTCAAACTCGACAAAAATGCAATACCTGCAGTATTTTAAGTGGAAATCGATATTCCTCGACGTACGAAACGTAACAAAAAATTTCAGTTCAAACGAAAATTTTGCCAAAATAATCGACTATTAGTAACGCTTTTTATTCAAAATTTTTGAAAACACAATTTCAGCGAAATCTCGTTTAATTAATTATTTTATGCCTATTTTACGTGTAAATCAATATTCTTTACATACGGAGAAGAAACAAAAACTTTTAGGTAGGGTCAAAATATTGTCAAAACCATGCACTTTTTTTGAGATTTCCCGAAAATTTTAAATCCACGAAAACGCTCGTAGTTTGTCATTTCTGGCTTTGTTATGTATAAGAAACGAATTTTCAAGTAGATACAGGCCTATTTAAATAATTTATGAAGGGTCAAAATTTTGTCAAAACATTGACGTCTTTTTTTGGAGATTTTGCTAAAATTTTAAATCGACAAAAACGCATGTAATTCGTCATCTCTTGCATTGTCATACTTGAATAACGATTGTTCTATTGGTTTCGGGCCTGCACTGAAAATTTGTTAGGTCAAAATTTTGTCAAAACATGGACTATTTTTTTTTAATTGTAATAAACGTTGTTAACGTTATGAAGTGTCTTACTGAACGTTACTATTCGAACATCCGTTATATTCGTTATATCCAACATGCTTATTTTCAAATTGCATAGGTGATGGTGCCCTCATTTATTAATATAATCGCGATATATAAAAAAGACAGTTTGTTATCTATTGGTGTTTTCGTGAACTAGTAAAAATTCTGGAGCAATGGTGCTGCCATCTATTAGTACTGGTAGTAAGTGCGAAAGAGAGTTTGTTTTTTTTTAACTTTTTGAACTGCTCTCGTATATTTTAAAACGTGAGCGTTAATATACTTTTCGAAATCCTCCGAAATTCAAAATACTCTTATCAAAATTTTTAAAGTATTTTATGCACTTAACCTACACTCACCTTCTTCGTTACCAAAGAAAGTTAAATTAACCTACCTCGTTACCAAACAAGATGAGTCAAAGTTCAGTGAATATGCGCGCATAAAAAACGTCATAAAAAAACTTTGAAAATTTTGATAATGATTATACAGGGGAATTCTAAAAGTTTTTTGACGCTCAATGTTAAAATATGTGGGTGCAGTTCAAAAAGATTTGAAAAAAAATTGCTTTATTCCTCACTTAGTAGTACTAATAGATGGTGGCACCACCGCTCTTGAATTGTTAATAGTTCACGATTATATCAATAGATGGCATAATAATCGCGCTTCAATTATTAATGTTTAAATTTATATCAATAGATGGCAGCACCACGCCGTCGGCATTCTCTAATATTTCACGATTAAATCAATAGATGGCGCCGGCAGTTCAGAAAATATATTTTGAACTTTTATTTATTTCAATAATTTATTTTACTTATTAAACATTAATATGGTTCATATTTATAATAACTGAAACAAAACGAAACTTGAAAGAATGATTTACAATAATTTTATTGAGCTGAATATACTATAGACAATATACTTATTATTAGCGTATACGTACATCACATACGGGGGTCTATTTTTGATCATTCGCATACAAAACGTACATGCGAAAATGACGACATAACAAATAGATTTCGATACAAAACCATTGTTATGACGTCATTTTCGCATTTACGTTTTGTAAGCGACTGGTCAAAAACAGATTCACTAGTATGAACTACCTATTTATTATGTACCTACCTTAATAGAACAGGGCCAAGTTTAACTTACACATTATATTATAATTATTAATAAATATGCAGTAAAACCGTTGCTGCTGTCCGTTCGACATTAGCGAAAATAAACGTCTATGGTCTATCCAAACCTATATGCAATTTACGTCATCAAAAAAAAGTTACTAGATTGTTTATTTGTAATTCGATTTAAAGTTTGGAAAATGACATATTCTATCGATGATTCACTTGCGCACATATTAGATGGTATAAAGAAAGACTACAATTTATTAGAACTGTACGAAAGGTACGAGGTGACAACACTGTATGAAACGTCATCGTCTAGTAACTTTTCATTGATGACGTGGTTGCATATTGGTTTGGACGAAGTGTAGTTACCTATCAACTCATCATCATATTACCAATAAGTTTAAATTATCTTATTTTATCTTACCTTATCATGTAAATAAAACATTATGTTCAATAAATTAACTAAAAATTAAGTTAACTCCATCATGACCTATATACAATCAAAACAAACACTACGACAAATTTGATGAAATCTCAAAAACATACCGTAATATTGTCCATGATTTTGGCAAAATTTGGACCCTACATGAAGTGTTTAAAACAGGTCCACATCTACTTGAAAATTTGTTTTTTATGCATAACAAAGCAAGAAATGACAAACTGCGCGCGTTTAAATCAATTTAAAATTTTCGCGAAATCTCGGGAAAAAAACTTATTATAGTTCATGGTTTTAGCAAAATTTTGACCCTACATAAAGTGTTTAAAACAGGTCCGTATCTACTTGAAAATTCGTTTTTTATACATAACAAAGCAAGAAATGACAAACTTCGTGCTTTTCCGTCGATTTAAAATTTTCCAGAAATCTCGAAAAAATGCCTTAGAACGGATCCGGAACTACTTGAAAAGTCATTTTTCAGGTATAATCAAACAAATAATGATAAACTACGCGCGTTTCCGTCGATTAAAAATATTCGCGAAATCTCGAAAATGCCTTGAAGTCCATGGTTTTGGCAAAATTTTGATCCTACCGAAAGTGTCTCTAAAAAACGCCGTATTGCAGTTCATATTCTTTTTGGAAAATTTTCTAATCTAAAACTTTTGTTGCGATTCGTTTCTGCTTTATTGTCAACGGTTTAAAAAAAGATACTAATTACTCTTAGTTATGAATGTAGTACATTCATAATCGATTGAACAGGTTATTATGTCAGAAATTGGAGTTTTGTCACGTATGAATAAATGCCAATTTGCATATGGGGATTCATATTTCGTTTGAACATACTTTTATTTATCTTAAAATTTCTACTTGCCGATATATTAGTACTAATCGTTAAACACATCAAACACTTCCGCTATTTTTTATGAATAAAGTGTAAAAATTCTTAAGGGTTTCTTAAAATAATAGAAATTCTTATTAAAATTCTTCAAATATTTTAACAGTATGTACAGGTTCCAAAGTTGTAAGTACTACCTACGATATATTCTCCGAGAAGTAAATGTTAAACAAACACATTTCCTTTCACAATAAATTAATGTCCACTTTCGATAATTTTGGTTATTAGCCAACCGGGCAAACGAAGTTCAGACCGGCCTATGAATCTATAAAGTTACAGTAATTTTCATAATTAGCAAGCATCGCATCGTGCTTTAATTGGTTCCTAATCATCTTTATTTTATAAAATCTCGGCGAGGACAGCGCAGTAGCGTTGGTGTTACGAGAAAAAAACGACGAAATCTAGCGAAAGGGAAAGTGAGTACTTAGCCCGCGTCCGAGTAGCCCACGATTCTGATTAAAATAAACTCATTTTCGTCTAATGAGCTTTTGATTATAAATTAAATTTCATTGAACCCGCGACAGATCACGATGACGGGCCATAGACGAACGATTTTCGGCGAAACGTATAACGACGTGGGTGTACCATTTGGTCCGCGAACATTTTTTGCACATCAAGTTCAACTGATGAGGTTTTAAAGTGACAAAAAATCGTCTGCGAAATTAATCGAGGATTTTTATTAAAGGGAAAAGTTACGGGCCACCTGTTGTGTCTTACGTAACACCTGCACTTATGTATCGCGCGTCTTATATTAATTGCGCAAAGTCCAGTTGAACGCGCCGCGCCGCCTTCGTGCCAAAAAGAGTTCAAGAGCCGAAATATTTGGACTCGGGGCACGTAATTTAAGTTCAATTTTACCGGTCTCGACGCGAATCCGCGTTTCTTTAATTCGACACCGGTACCATCAATTTAATGTCGATAAATACGCAGTTGGTGAGCATTTCCTAATCTGGAAATCACGCTGAGCAATTAAATTGCCGTATAAATCAAGAGGAGTTATGGTGGCGGCCGCTTGGAAAAACTATAGCGTTAACTTTGATCGGTAGTACCTAAATCTAAATCGTCTTCGTGATCTTCGATTGTACCCGTTTCGTTTCTATCGACTGTGCGACGCGACGTTTGGAAAACGACGATTCAAAGTAGAGTTTTACGAGCGGTACCGCGCTATTTTGAACACGTAATTATTAAAGACACACGAGCTAATTATTAATCATTCACAACTATGTTTGGATAGTGGATACGTATATACAAACGTGGCGGATCTTTTATAAACAATTACAGACTAAACAGCGCGTGCATTGAAGAAACAAACAAAACTCGCCGGTACTACTATAAGCCGAACATAAAAGTCGAGCACAATGCGTTATTTTTTCAGCAGATTGACGTTATGGATACGTAAATTTTCTTGTTTATGTATTTGTCTGCGGTTGTACCATAAAACTAAGTGAATGTCCCCTTGTCGACTAAAACCATTAACTTTTTATGACTATCGTTATATGTCACTGAAGTGTCGACGATAGACGTCCTTCATCAATACCACGATATCTACAGGTCATATCAAATAAGACTGCTACTGACGGTCTTCCCAATGTCTGTTCCGTTAATTGATGGTGTTATTAAAATAAACATATCAATAACTTTTTGTTTATTTTGTATGTTTTGTATTTTTCCAATGGTACCCTTCGAAAAAGTTAAATAATCTGTCATAAAAATACAATTTAGATTAAATGCTCATATAAGCACCTATGTTACATGTAGAAAAATTAAACAGATCCCAGATGATCTGAGTGGTACGATCTACTAAAAATCCGTGAGTGGATGAATGCCATCCATTACGTTCTAATAAAAAATTGTTTTGTTGTAAAAGCAGTACCTGTCTATCGTGCAATAATTTAAATGTTAATTTGTCGTCTTAAAATTTTAGAACTTTTATAAGCTTTCTGTAGCTTTTCCATCGACCATCCGCATGTTAAAATGTCGAATACCTACCGTATTCGTTACGGCACTGCTAATAAAAAAAAATTGGTAATTGTCCAAAACTATAACAAATTTATTCGTTATCGAATCACGACTGCCATAATTTACAAAATTGGCTCGGCTCACTATAAAACACGTGTTTTTGACAACAATAACTCTTGACTCTCAACAATTGGCCGAACCGATGACAAGCTTTGATAATCGCCGATTGTTATTTTAATATCGAGAAACGCTTCTTACCGAATCGACAAGAGAAATAAATTTCCCAAAGCTCAAGGGTAAAAGACGATCAAAAATAGATCAACTCAAACAAATTAGCCGGTAGTTTTTTCAACTTTTTCGGCGTGGCGACCTTGACAATAAACGAGAAAACTATATATAAGTTTTTCGCACCTATTTATGTAAACGCGAGAGCAAAGCGCGTCTAAAATTCTTGACTCATCCGAACGTGCAAAAGATCGATTTATTTATTTTGTAAGTCTTATAGAAAAGCTCTCTCACCATTCCGTTGCACAAGGACACGGCGACGTCCGAATTTTCTTCTCCTTTTACTTTTCCCGTGTAAAAGCAGCCGGAAGTTCTTGGGTCGTGCATTGCCCGTAACGTGTAATTTTCCCAAATGTGAGTAACCTAGAAAGTTTACTTTAGATTAAATAGATACAAACACTTATCGACTACGTAATGCGAACATACTTGTAAATTCGGCGAAACGAATTTGTCGTTGAACATCAACTCCAATTCGAAAGTTCGTCCGAAAGCGTTTATTTCGTATTGGGGATGTGGATCCCAAACTTCCGCCGCTTTATGACGAAAATGACCGCTGTGATGCCTTAAGATTGGGTGATCTGGAAATTGAAGAAGGAAGAAATTACTTACGGCAACCGAACGTCGTCGATTATCACGAGCGAACGATTCAGTTCGGCGAACAAGCGGGTGTACGAACGACGCCACGCTCGCTTGCACGGTGCGTTTGCAGGCGTGCTCGATTGTTTTCATACCCGAGTCGGCAGCAAAACTGATACTTTTCTACGTGATTAAATAAACAACCATTTTCTACCAAAAAAAGTTGACGATAATTCTCGTTCCACCGAAAGTATCTAATATTAAATTCACTGGCATTCATTTTATCGTTTAACTTTCCTAATAATCTTTTTCTAGCTTGATAAGTAATAACCCACCAAATTGTTATAAGTCTCATGTGTGCTAAAATTAGATATATACATATACATGCTGTCCAAAACTTGACGAGTACTTTAAAAATTATATTGTGAAAAAACGTATGAAAACTAGATATGATTAAAGTAGCGTTTCAGCATACTACGGAATGGGACACTTCATCGCGACCGTTTCGTCGTCGATTATCTTATTCTTATTGTAAGTGCAACGAAACAGTTAATGTAAATGAGGTCAGTTTAGGTTAGAGAATAGATCGTGTGAGTTTAGATTAGTGTATAGATATAAACCAAAATACGGTTTTTGTACTTACAACCAATTATTATTAAATATGTAAATATCTTTTACTAAAGGTGATACAAATTTTAATTGCCTAATTATTTATTTTACGATAAAATGGTCGCGGATTTAATTTTCGATGATGAAATGGTCGACGACGAATTGTCCGGACGATGATGTGGTGAATGATTTTAAATTTTGATTATTTTCCCTCTATAATAAACTCAAATAATGAAGAAAACACGGCAGTAAGCACCTAAGTGTCCTTCAAAGTAAAATGCGAGAGGCATTAAGTAAGCTGAAATAAATCCCCGCGCGGTATAAATTTCCAATAAATACTTGCACGTAATTATTCAGGAATTTACCATAATTATAATAAAAACCATCGTATAAATCATAAGCTAATGGAAAATCGGAAGACTACGCCGATTGCGTCAAACTGGAAATAAAGCCTATTCTTACAGATTAATTTACTTTTACTAACCTTGCGCATTATGTAATTGATCGTAGATGATGTCGTGGTCGTGAAGGGGCGGCGGCTCCGTTTTCAGCGGCTTTACGAACTCGACGTCCGTATGCTGCCCGAGATCGTCCAGGTGGGAAGGCCGAACGGTTTCCTTTCTGGCATCTGCAAGCAAGCGGAAACTTTTTGTAGGGACCTCGTAAACGAACACGAATTTCTTTAGATAAAGGAAGTCAACAAATGTGCTCAAGGCTCGTAAATTAACTTTAAAGAAAAAAACATTATCAACAGACTTGGAACTGTAGCAATTTGTTAAACATTTTATGATACGTATTAATTCATATATACTATATATATATATATATATATATATATATATATATTATATATATATATATATGTATATATATATATATATATATATATATATGTATGTATGTATATATATATATATATATATATATATATATATGTATATATATTTGAATCTAAACAAAATTATCCTCGACATAAAAATCGAGCAATTAATCTAAAATTGACCTCCACTTCATAGAAGATATTGGACTATTTCTGTAAGATGAGATAATAATAGCAATATTAATTTAAATAATTAAAAAAGTCTAAGCGGAAAAAACGTTACGCGTTGCGTCTAGCTTTATAAATGAAGAGATAAGCTGAGTGCTCGATAATCCCGTACACTTTTCATTATGGATACATCTGCTGTTTCTAAATTTTCCTATAACCCTACACGTTTTTGTTATTTAAAATACTTTTTTTTTTTGGTACCTAATCGCACGTACCAGGTGCGTCCGAAAAGTCTAGCCCGGAAAACATCGCGTTCCGGCTGTAACTTCGCTAATTTCAAGAGCCTTCAACTCGTACTCTCGCACATCAATTCAATCATTGTTTTTTTCAAGTTCGTCAGTCGTCTCACGACAAAAACTTGCAAATTGCTATTTAAGTGCCCAACGTTTTTAGTTTGTTTTAATTATCAAATTTATGTAATAATTAACAATTTAAGCGAAAGATAAGCCAATTGACGTCGAATGTTTAATAACTTTTGTTTATATGTATATATATGTCACATTTTTTTCGCTTATAAATATTTTAAAAAATTAATAGCGCTATATAATTGGATGCATCTACACATCTGGACGGACGGACGGGTCAAGGAATTCAACGAAATCAATTTTTTCCGACTAAAGATCGACAACGAGCGGAAAAAATTAATAATAGTCTCCTACGCGAGCATTAAATTTTGATCTTTGAAGGTTGAGGAAGTTTCGAATGAATTCTGTACTTCGAGTGTGTACTTCGCAAATGATTTATTGCCGACACTATGACCGTGAAGTCGCAACTGTTAATTTCGGCAACTTCTGGCTATTGTTTCTTAATTTATTGTCGCAAACTGAATTGTGTAAATAATGCGGTCGTCATCAAATTTGTCGTCGAAAATCTTATCGATAGGTATTTATTTAATGTGGCTCGTGAGAAAATGACGTCTTAATAGACCACGTTCGAGAAAACACCCACAATATGGTGTACATATAATATAATATTAAATGATCCCGGATATCGACTTTTCAAGTCAATAAACTATTGCGAAAACAATTTTAGTTGATATAATAGTGCCGACTTACTAACAGAAGGTATCATCAGAAGGATGCAATGTTAATTTGACATATACATCCTCTCTTATCCAGACACATATCGATGGCGTTTTGGAAATTTTAATGGAACGCACTTTTGTGTTGCAGTGTAACTGTAAGCAAATACCTCCTGGAAACCGCGTATTTATACCAAATAATGTACGTAAAAACGGAGTTGTGCGGAGGAGAGATATTATTATATTAAATATCATCGTAAGTAATCTTTAGGTAAAATTAATTTAACAAACGATAAATTCAAACACATTTCAACTGACGCCCTTGTATGGCGATACAAATCGTATTAATTCCGTCGTCTGTCAAATTCGAAACCTTCACAACCGGTCATAATCTCAAAAAAAAACAAAAAAACTATCGAAACCACTAGTCAGCATAAGAATGATAACTTATCGACCTGTTTACTACTATGATAAGCAATTTATTGCAATTGCACGTGATCTAATTATTTTCCGTAATGCTAATTTTTATTTGCGACCACTCAAACGTTACATACATCAAAGCAATGGCGCTTAGATAAACTGGCAGTTAACTCCTATTCAAAGGAGCAAAATGCGAAATCGGACAACTGGGCGCCGCCACTTCGACGCAAAGACAACTGGGCGTTGCCAATTGTTCGGATCGTTTAATTAATTCAAACAAATGTATCGACAAAAATATCGATCGACAGTTTAATCTAAAAACGTTTAGGCAATTTTCACTTATGACCGATAACGTTTTTGTGTCTTATTCAAAAACACTTGCCATAAGAAAGATTCCAATCACCAAGAGAAAGTGGGTAAACGTCGAATTAAATATTTAAAAAATTTAATTTTCACGCCATAAACAAGCAACTCTTCGACGTTTCTTTCGATACTCGTTAAATTGCTCTGCAACAATCAGCAAAGGTAAATTAAGCGACAAATTAGGATATTAGTAGGTAGCTACTTATAAAAAAATGACAAAAATATTTAAAAAAACTATTAAATTTTTATAAAAAACTTATCAACCGAACGTTCTGCCAGTTTACTATTAGATGCACTTACAGTGAACTTGGAAATATTAGCCGGAAGTGCACGCTGAGCAAACAAGAGTTTGCAGCCAATTCTCGCCAGTTGCATGATATGTGGGCGTGCGTTTATTTACACGCTGTAAATATATTGATTTTAAATCTTTACAATGTAGTGTGCAGTGCGCGGAAGTCTTGAGGCTATTGAGAAGAAATACTTCGTTGATTTGCATATTGTGAATATAGCTTATCCAAACCTATATGATGTTCACGTAATCAACAAAAAGTTACTAGATTGTTTATTTGTAATTCGGTTTAAAGTTTGAAAAGTGACATATTCTATAGATGATTTACTTGCGCACATATTAGATGGTATAAAGAAATACTACAATTTATTAGAACTGTCAAAATACGAGGTACGAGGTGACAGCACTGTGTGAAACGACATCATTTAATAACCTTGCATTGATGACGTGAACATCATATAGGTTTGAATAAGTTGTACATACCGATACAGTAAAGCCTGCCTAAGTTGACCTACGCGTTTTGGCAGAGCGACTTATGATCGATTTCACTTCTTGGTAACATACTTCTATGGTAACGATTGTTCGAACAATCTATTACCATAGAAGTTAAAGAATTGACGTTGATGAAATCGGCTCTTAACCCACACTTTTGGCGAAAATGAATTATTCTGACTATCTTATGCAGCTAAGGCAAAGACATCATCTGTTAAACTAGCGATTGAAAAACCGTCCCTTAGGGCCAGTTGCACTACAGCTGACCATCGCTGATCATCGATTCAATCGACCCACAGAATCACCATGATTGTCTAAACAATTGTTTACATGGCAATTAACAGAGGTTCGGCGGTGATCGGTGTTAGGCACTGGGGACCGATTTTTCAATCGCTAGTTAACTCTGATCGTCAGTCAACCACCATAGAAACAATTGTTTCAATAATCGCTCCTATAACGATCGGCTAATGGTCAGAGTTGAACTAGCGATTGAAAAACTGGTCCTAATTGTCTAAAAGCTGTTGCACGACAGGAAATTGCTAAAACTAAGTATAGTCAATAGTATGTATAGTACTTCACACTAAAAAAATATCAAACTTCTAAATGCCAAGTACTTATTATATGTAGCGGCGCGTGTTGTATTCACGTGTCTGCGTGCAAAAACCGTTACAAACGCGGAAGTATTATAGCTGCCGCCGTTCGTAAAATCAAAACATAAATAAAAAAAGTTAAAATTAGTTCTTTTGATAATACAACTTGAGAGTTACAAATTGAGCAAAATCATCAACAACGAACGAATAATAACTTATTGACAATTTTATAAAAAAAGTTATCGCAAAAATAACGAACCGTTTTTATACTCGATCTACAATTAACAAATGAAAATTCATAGAAATTGACAATTATAACAAAATCGTAAGGCAGTAAATTAAATGCTTATTATTAACAATAAATCACGTTATCAGCAAGGTTAGTTTTTCGATGACCTCCAATGACACCATAGAATATCCGCTCTTGCAATTTTATTGTTTTTTAACCTAAAACTGTCGATAATTGCGTTAATAACTATAACATTTCACGCGAGAACAATTAAATTAATTAATTATTATTACTTAGTTATCAAAACAGCGTTCCAATTATGAAAAGAAAAAATGGAACTGCACGATACTGATAATAAAAATTTTATGAGCACGATTAAATCGCATATAAAATTTACATTATAATATTAATAAATAGCAAGATTGTGACTGTCAACCGCTTATTTTAGTACGGTTTCGAGATGATGGTGCCATTGACCAGTGACCACTGACATCAACAATGAAACGCAACCTAAAACTGTCAAGAATGACGAGACGCCTATTAATATTTACAATATAATAATTAGACATAATTAATAGACAATTAATTAACTGAGCGTTTCTTGGGAAAAAACACATTTCCACGTTGCTAATGGAAACGTGCGATTAGCTCACATTCTGTTCTTATCGCGCGTACATATACGTGTCGTTCTTAAAATTACGAGCCGCATATTTGAAAAACTTGAGCGTTAATTTAACGTAACCTCGCAATCTATTGAAAAGCTCGTTGATTTTTTTAAATTCCCGTAGAACCGTGTCTTTAATAATACTGGTGACTTCCGTATTAGTCAAAGATCACCATTAAACGTTTCTTTTTGCAGAAACAATGGATGCATTTATTTTGCCAAGCAAACATTTAAAATACTTTAAAATACCGATAAATTTTTAATTTTCAAGTTCAGCAGAAATTTTGGTAGGTACCTCGTAGCTTACGAACGCGAAGCATACCACATCGCATCCTAGGGAAAAATGAAGAAAGGACCCTTACGAATTTCTTACAATTAGATGTTGTGGTAGTTTCCCTTTGTTTGAATGGTTATGATGTTGAACTGCCGAGTGAACGAACATCGAAGAAAAAATAGGGGGAAGCAACAAGTATAACAACGGAAAACCACCAGTACATAAATATGGATCGTTGTTTTCAACCAATCCATCAATTTATTGATTGGCAACTAAGGAGATGTTAAATTTATCTACATTTAAATGTAAATCTCGAATGTAACAACAATAAAACGTACGTATAATTAATAAAAACGCCTTGGAATAATAAATAAACGAATAAAATGTGCACTGGCTGCATTTTTATTGTCAGAAAACTATATATTTATAACACAAAGAAGACGTGTCTGCATGCAACGTATCTTGGTGGTTACTAGATTTCAGAAATTCAAAATCCATCATCATTTTTCTCGTTAATTTTAACGTTTCTTCGGCTAAAACTACAATTGTCGAACGTCCTGTCTGTAGTAGCAGATCTGATTTGTTCCAAGTTCGCGAGCTATAGAGTTCGACTTAGATCTTGGTTCAAAACCAAATTCGCTAGCGAATACTAGATTAAAAATCATGCTTCGTGCTTACAGTTGCTCTAGAATTTTTGACCGATGGCAACCGGTTGATGACTACGATTAACTTGAATCATCGATTCCAACAATCAAAAAGCCAAAAACTTCCGATCGTTTGTATTCCCGTGCAATTCATTCCCATCAAATGAAAATAGTTTTTCTACGTGCATCGCATGCCAAACCGACGAACAATTTAATTTGGTAATCGAACACAGACATCCCGATTGAAAAAAATGCAATTGCGAACGTTACATCATCGCAAGTTATGGATGGTCGATCGCAAACTCACCGTAACAAATAATAGGCAACCGCAAATAAAGTTAATTATAAGTCTAACTACCGATTCGCATTACCATAATAAAAACGATCCTTCTCCTTGAAATTAATAGTGTTTAAGCAAAAATTTCGCAACGGTCCCGTTCGTTCCGTCAGTCGACAAGATTAGATCTGCGGCTCTCGCCGAGACAGGTGCTTCCTAGACAAAAAAAAAGAGTTCTAGGAGGAAGCGGCACCGATCAACCTTGCCCGAAGCTACCGCATAAAAAGCCGAAAAATTCTTGCCCTTTTTCGGCACATACGAGAATGTAAATCGTTCGAGACTCGATTGCCTATTTCCAGCTTCGAATTCGTTGGGGTTTTAGACGTTTAATATACATTCGTTTCGACATTGACCGCGAAATCGTAATCGATTTGACTGTAGGTCAATGTCATAATCTCCTTTATTGTTCGCTTCGATTAATGAAAGTCTTGCCAGGGAAATGTTCGGCAATTCGAGAAAAATTTCTAGTGTAAAAAAAAGAACGACTAAATTTCCGTTACGTCAAGGTCTCCAATGTCGCGAAACCCACCATTACGTTATACCGTTACGTTAACGTTAACGTTTCTATTTTTATAGCGACAGGGTACGTGCGTGCATTTCCTTTCGGCGTTTTCTCGACGATTAAGTGGTCACGTCCAGACTTGCATCGCGACAACTAACCGATAATAAATTTCCCGAAACTACGCTACGACATTGATCGAAATGAAAGCAGGAAAACGGCTGCACTACCTTCCCTCAATGCCACCTAATGACGACACAACGTTATTAATTTATTTAAAGCCCGTTTGTAGTGATAACTTGATTACATACTACCCGTAGATTACAAAAAATTGAAATAATAATTCTATCTTAATCGTGAGTCTTAAATAAAATTATTCGTAAGTAGCGTGTTAATAATGCAAATAGCGATTTTATTATGCCGTTTACAAGGACGACGCGCATTCCGAATCGCATTATCGCGCAAATTTTACATTTAAAGTTTTCAACTCAAAGTCTAAACGTCTACGGGGTCGTTATTTCTCGTCTCGTTCCCAAACTGAAATAAGTAAAAAGTGGAGGTCTCGGTAGAATTTGCGTAATACTACCGGGTAGCGACGCAACCCCAACGCCCGTTTTCCCATTACGTCAACGCGCACACCACACGCCGATGATGACGCGAATGTAACGAAAATGAGTTATGAAAAACGCAAAGAATTAAAAACCGCGAATTCGACCTTTGTTTTACGAACAAAATCGAGTGCAGGCATTAATGTTGTAATTAGCGAGAACGAGATGACAGACGAGATAATCGAGGTCTTTGCCGATCCTTTTAAAAATAAAATTAACCGTCTGTATATAATAATTGTACTGAATAGTCCATTCATAACAATATTCAACCGGCCCGCCGTCGATTACTATGTATATTAAATGAAGAAGATAAGTCTTCAAGAGTCACCGAACGCGAATGGCCAAAGTAATTTTATCGTTATCGGAGCCTAAAAGCGGTTTCGTAAACCATTGGATTGGCAAATTTCGTTTTAATGAGCTGCTAATGCGATTACATGTCGGTTTTATCGCGTTGTTCGCCAGCGAGGAAAATACCTATGTAGTGGATGAGCACGTTGCGAAGGCACTAATTAAGACGATCAACCGAGCGACTCTCGAACCTCCAAGGCGGCCTTGTCTCTTCCAAATAAAGAAGAAACGTGCCATCATAGTAAAAACACCTGACTTGCATTGCGTGCAAAAATAACATTGAAACGCTCTCGATTTGCAGGAAGCTAATTTTCCCGGACTCCTTTTTTCGATATACAATCATCGTATTTATAGTCGGTTCACGTGTGCCACGTGCACTTATCGGACGCGGCGAATTTTGTTTAATGCCACGTTAGGATGCTCTTCTTTAAATTATTCTCGTGTGCCGTTCGAATGCCAAATTTCTATTTTTAGTTTAAGTAACTGTAGTTCGTTTTCAAGGGCGACGTCGTTTCAAGACCGAACTACGAACACGTTGTAATTTTAAACAATAAATTAATATTCGCGACCAACTGTTATACTACCACCGATAGTGACATAAACGTTTCTTATTTCAAAAAAATACATTAGAAACTTACGATTTTAATTTTTTTTGTAAAGTTATATTTGTATGGGCAACATGTTGTGTTTCGCAACTTAAACGGTAAAAAGTACCACGCAACTGATCAGTGTTGCAATGACAAAACAGGTTAACTTAAAATACTGCGATTCATATAAAAATGTAATGTCCCCCACTGCAAAGTAAAATAAGTCCCAATGAAAAAATCAATATAAAATAAGGTCCTGGATTTGATCTGATAAGTGGCAAAATCTTACAAGATCTATCAGAAAAATGTTACAGACTTATAGCTTTCACATCGAATGGAAATATTGCGAACAAATTACTTCGCCATCACTTGAAAAGTTGTCCAAGCCAGAAGATGTTTGAAGGCCCATAAGTCTTCTACCCCCATGCTTTTCAAAATTTTTGAGACGTTGGTTTGGAAACAAGGTACGTCCTTTACGTCCCCAAGGAACTGATTCAGAATCCGTCAAAGAAGATTCGTTAAATATGTCCGCGATACTCCTCCACATGTCATTTTCCTGTATCACACTCAGTTGCAGTAAAATTGCAGTACTCGCTGGGAGAGAAAAAAAAACGACTGTTTCAGTTCCATTATAGTCACCAATTTTCTTCGTGCGTTCTTTCAATCTTCAAAGTATTATACGTATGCTACGATCGGCTCTAAACTTGTGCTACAAATAAGTAGAAAGTGTTCACTGGACAGACCAGTGCCGCGACCAAAAATTCCCAAAACATATTTTGTAATCTTCTATTTTTGGGCCGCTATTTTAAACAGATTAAGTATCGATAGTGTTCGCCATTTTGGCCCGGACGTGCCCGTAATTGTCGTGGAAAACTTGTTTAGACTCCTAACGCAACGTTTGGACAGTCATTTTGTGAAAAATCTCTACAGTTACTACTACGTGCTCTCGAGCGGTAGTGACCACACAGGACATGATGTCACTCATCTATTATTTTCGATAACGCTTTTGATTTACTATTTCAGTTTCTGCAATGAATCGGTAAATTCATAGTAATCGTTTCGCGATAAAACTTTCTCTGAATTTTCAAGCTCTTGATGTTCCTGTTGCAAAAATATTCGCAGCACTTCCTGAATGTTCCGACGAGATAGTTAGTACACTACAACTTCAACGGGACATCGAGATTCCGAACGAAGTCTTTCTGCAAGGTGCAGGCACGTGCTTGTCGAAGACATCTTCTGGAACAACGAACGATTAACAAAGTGCCGCCCCTCTCTCTTCTTCAAACGCAATTTGAAATCGATTATGCGACAACATTCCAATACGGGGAGCGCGCGACAAAATTCTACAACTTATTAGCCACTTTGTATAGGTAGTGGTAGTTGTAACGCGTGTTTTAATAACAATTTTTTAGAAGACAAGTGGGTTCGGCGGAGCTATTTAAAAACGCAAACGAGTTTATGGTTTTATTACTCGACCCTGCATATAAAATCGAAATTGCCGACTTTCTATCCATAAATCGCAGGCACGTAGGAGGAGGACTTGCGAGTCTAACCACTTATCTCTTCGCGGAATAGCGTTTTTGTTTTCTGGAAAAACAAACGTAAGTTACACAACCGACAGTTCGATAATCCTCGATTTTGCATATTTTCGCCAATTTTTTAACCAAACAACGTTAGGTTCGCTGGCCAACGAGTCGCAAGGTCGCCGTGCTCGACGATAACCTATTCTATGAAATTAAATGGAATTCTTCTTCAAGTTGCTGATATAAAGGTGTAGATGGCAACGACCTTGCAGGATACGAGACTGATAACGACGTTAAAATTCTTGGGAACATCTTGTAACACTGACGCGACAAGGAAAAGTTTTAATTACTACAGAGCCGTACTCGGTACTTCTACGATTACGATCTCTTTAAATCGTCGATTTCGTTTGTAAAATCAGTTCACAAGCTTGCATTTACATTGTTTGGAAAAACAAATAGACACTTAACACGTTCACTGCCAAGAATATATTTGTTTAATGTCCTATTGGTCGATGTTGTATGCGTAAAAACTGTACCGTACATAAATTCAATTAATACTGCAAAATTAAGCAAAAAATGATAAACGTTTCAATGGTTACTAGTAGTGAACGTGTTAAAGAAGTCGACGATCCGTATTCAAAAGTAAATAAACTTTTAAAATATACCTACTTGTACATGAGTACAATGTGTCCCCGGATAGAGTTGACAAGAGGAAAAAATTGATAAAAAAATTCTGCTTGTCAAAAACAAAATGAGTTTACCATGAAAAAATCTAAGATCAGATGTTCAGGGTGTTAGTACATAAATTAAGAAAACATGAAAATGCTTCAAGAGAGAAATACCATTAATTTTTATTTAAGACAAAATTGTTATTAAAAAAAGTTACCTGAAATCATAAAAATGGCCCGAATACAAAATTTACTTATCCCAAAATTACGTATAACTCACGTTTTTCTTCGAAACATAACCATAATCTTGTAATTTTTAAACAAACGATGAAAACTAAATAAGAATTTCGACGATTGTGGAAAACTGTCGCGATCGACGTTCTCGAATTTTCACAAATTCGACGTAAAAAATCAAAATAAAAACGTAAAATTCAAAATTTATAGATTTCAAATTTTGAATCCTGGCCTTTTTTTGTGATTTTAAGCAACATTTTCTTATAAACAATTTCGTCTAAAGTAAAAAATAATGGCACTTCTCTACTGAAGCATTATCATGTTTTTTTTTTAATTTATAAAGATTTTTTCACGGCACACTCATTGTTTTCGACATGCAGAATTGTTTATAAAGAATAACTTTTCATCGTAAATTCGATAATAAAGATTTTTTCTTCTTGTGTCAATTCCATCCGCGTGCCCACAGTGAATAACTCAATCCTAGCCATGTTTGCAGACGACACAACGATACTAACTCAGAGTGATACAATTCAAACAACAGTTGAACACCTTCAAAATGCGCTAAATGTAACATGTCGTTGGTACAAAAAATGAAAAATCAAAATCAACCATACTAAGTCCCAAGTAAAAATGTTCACTCTCAAGCGCTACAACCATCTTCCACCACTGCGATTACATAATAAAGAACTATCGTGGAATCCTAAGGACTCAGCGGTAAAGTACCTAGGAGTCCACCTAGATGCAAAACTTAATTGGGGATACCACCTTCATAAAAAGCTAAATGAGTGCTATGCCAGACTCGGCATACTCTATCCTTTGATCAACCGAAAATCACATCTCAGATCCGAATGTTCGCTTCTAATTTATAAGATGATTCTTAGACCCATACTGACCTAAGCGTGCCCAGTTTGGAGTAATGCACCTAAAACTACGCTGAAGAAACTTCAAACTATGCAGAACAAAGTTCTTCGTATCGCGCTAAACTACCCTTGGTTCATTCGCAACAACCAAATACATCGTGAATTAAAGGTTCCACTAATCACAGACTACATAAGCAAGCTAACCAATAACTTCTTTGAAAATTTAGTGAAGTGCACAAGTGCTACGAAACTTAATCTCGGCCAAAGAAACATTCATATAAGACTCAAACGCAGGCTACCACAAGACTTACTCTAAAATATTCACTTAACCTGTGTAATAATTGAACCTAAATGTATAAGCTAGAGGTGTGAATATTTTCACTTAACCCTCTTTCTAAGTAACATTATCTCAGTTACAAGTATCTTATTGTAAAACAGCCGTGTATTGCATCTTCTTGCAGAGCCAGCTAATAAATAAATAAAAAAATTAAAAAAATTCCATCCGGGGTCACACTGTATGTTTGAATGTACATTATTTCCAAAATGCTATTACTTATTTACACTTTTGTTATGCGCACCCGACCGGTTCCGTTGTTCCAATCTCGAGATAGATCTTTACAAAAGCGATAATTACAAACATGTTTTATTCAATTTGTATCCAACAAAACTGAAACTTATCTAAATAATTAAAAATAACTAATTATAATTAAAGTTACTAAATTCGTGCCTCCGTGACACCACGTAACATTTTTTTTCTTATTCTTTTTTTTATATAAATCGATTGGGAGCCCATTCGATACAACAGTTATATAGCGCATAAATATTCACCTCGAACCGTCCTCAAAATGCAGCACACAAAGCGAAAAATTACATGACGATTTTATCGTTCATTTTACCGAGAAATTTTTATATATTTAAACCCGTTGTGTCGTAAAGCTTAAAATTCAATAACCGCGAAATAAGAAAATTAGCCCTTGTAAGTGCGAAATCGCCGTCACGACCGGAATTTTGATGCACATAAACGTCAAAATTAGCATTCCGTGCGCGCGGAACGCGCGCATTGTTGTCTGGATTCTACAACCTTTCTGTAGTAAGAAGCAATCGCCTCATGTTATGGAATACCTACCAACCCATTAATGATTCATGGGCAAAAAGAAGACGTAAGCGTGGACGCATTTTTGCAGAAAAATCCAAAGGTCGATGACTTCGATGTACGATGTTTCTCGCTTGGTAAAAAAGGCCGCGCGTTCTTCGAGACCGATACTTAAGCGGTGCATTCGATAAATCAAAACCGAATCGAAGCCAAAACGACCGGATGTTACTCATCGAATTTATTCGACGATAGGTCTTGCGAAATGGAAAAACAACCGCGGGCCGAAATTATAATTGCAGATAATCATTAACGAGTATTATTTTGAACGGAACAATTCCGAGCCGCCGCCGCCGTCGTCGTCGTCGTTCAACCTTCAGGGCCGCTTTAATAGAAAACTAAAAATAAGTTTACTAAAATAGTTATTAAGCGTCTGGTTTTGCACATGTTCGATTTCGCTCCTCCACAGTTTCGAACCACACGCAAAATTTTCGTCGGCCCCTCGTACTCTTAGTTTTCCTCGGCTATTGTTGGCGTAGCCTTGCTTTTGAATGAAAATCCCTGACACAATAATCGAATTTTATAAATATTTTGATCCCGGTCGGTTGTTTGGTCGAAACGATGACCCGAAATGGGTGGTCGTTATTGTTCCGACGACGTTGAAACAACAACCCAACCACCGCCGTTTCTGGTTCTGCTCGATCAAAAATCGGACAATACAATAACGATTGAGGATTATGAATCGCCGAATCGTTTTCGCAATTGTTCCAACCTTAACCTCGGATTAAAACAAAATGAATGAATCATTTGGATGTTGGACGATCGTTTGCGCGCATAGTTTCGGGCACGTTAATCTCCGGAGCGTGAATCTGTATTTTTACTGTGACCGCCGTTGTTCTTGATATGCAAAGGGGGCGGACGTGTGTCAAAAGCGGCGGTGCAACACGGCTGCATGTTTGTGAAAAACGATACTTTTTCAGTGTAAGTGGTTACGCGATACGACGTGTTCTTAATAAGTTCCGACTCGTTGTAAAGTGAATAGCCTTGTCAAGGGTGCCTTTGTTTTACTTGCGGTTAGACGGTAAAAGTATCTCCTCTTAGATTTTTTTTCTCGACCGTCTGTCTCTTCCCAGATTCGAACTCGGCATTTCGAGTAAATTAAAACAAACACACACATCGGTTACCTATGTAAATCTGACGGATAGCGACGCGTCGTAATTGCACTTAGCAACGCAAATTAACAAACAAATCTGGGTTAAAGAGCAGACGGCCCCTCCCTCAATCAACGCCGGCAATTACAAAAACAATTAAAAGCGAAGAGGCGCTAATTAACAATGGCCAATGAAGATTTACAGCGGATACTATTTTTAAAGCTTAATCTATTGCAGTTTGACTCTACTTGCCAACTGCACGAGCGACGCAAAGCTGACCCACATAACCAAACGGCGTACATTCTGGAGAATTAGAAAATTGAGCAATAGCGAAAAGGGCGCGACCTTTTCCACGCTCTTCGAGTGATTTATATGGGAATTAACGACACACGTCTAATTAATGAGCGGCTAAATGTCATCGGTCGGCGAAGGGGCGGTCAACCACCTTCGGACGTTATTACATAAATCATTATATTTATAAACAAGATGATGTACCCGCTAGCCAAAACAACAGAGTAAAATTGGATACCTATATTTGGACCGCCCACGATTGTATCTGATTTGACACCTGCTATAAAAAGTTTGTTGGCCGCTAATAAATTAAAAGTCGAAGTAATAGATTAAAGAGAAAAGAAACGCGCGCGAAAATGCGGACGACGAAAGATCCAAAAAGGAAATCGGCCGAATTGCGATCTGTAACCTTTTGAGCCGAGAAGGCGTTTGGCGCCACTTTTGTGTGTGTGTGTGTATGTGTACATGAGCACGTTTTCGAAATCGTTGTGGGCTGAGTGTGGGTGGTGGTGGATTGCAATCGAGTAACTATCGGGCATATTGCAAATATGCACGTAGATACGGTATACCAAAACGTGCAGCAAATAGAAGCTTCCCTAAATTTTGGACGAAAATTTTTGAAAACGGACTCCTTCCAAACGTTTTATTCGCATAACTTTAAACATTGTAGAAAATCAATTAAGCGCAGGGTTGTTCGAATTAAAGTTTCCCTATTTGACGGGTTCGAAATCTTCTTCGGATTGAATTAAATTCAAGTAATACAAGTGCTACTTTCAAAAGATAGGTACGCTCGTCGTTTATTCTAAAGAAATGTAAAAATCACCAACTTAGCGTGGTGCTGTACCGATGCAAAACACTTCGATCAACGCTTATTCAATATGTTATACTTATTCACTGTTATAAACGACGTTTTTTTATACAAACTGTGTACATTTTTTGGCTAGCGCGTCGTTTAAAGTGCCTGCTATGTAAAGGACCTGGTTGAGATTTATAGGCAAAATAAGTTCGTATTTCACAAAAATAAATTATGCGAATCGATAGACTACAAAATAATAGAAATATTAAAAATAGCAAAAAAAAATTTTACTAATTGTAAGCATTAATATGTGCAGTCGGATGTAAAATTAACGTCGTTCATCGCGAGCCTTACGCGGGCACACACGACATCGAACAAATTATGATCGGAACATTTAAAGTTCAATTTTATATTTGTATTTCGTCTCGCTCGTCGCAAGTACTTTTCCTGAATTTGTTCATTGCACGGTGTGACATTAATTTTGCATCCGATTGTACATAAGTGCATAGATATTATATAATTACATATAGGTAATACAGATAAAGTTTATTTGCTAATTGATGGCTGAAGATATTTGGTGATTTGTGATTGTTTCGCAGAACAAGTCGAAGGGCCGCAGCCTCGATTCCTCTTTTAAATTTAAGGCTCCTCACCGATATCGGTTTTTATCAATGTTCAAATTTAAAATGTTCACGTTGTTATGATCTGTATAAATATTTTAATGAATAAACCAATTCAATGCATTATAAATTAATAAAATAGAAATTCGCGAATACACCAAGTTGGGTCGTTGAGAATAGTTAAAACTCGCGAATGTTAAATTCGTAGATGTTAAGGGATTACTGTGTACTGTGTTAAAAGTGCACGTGTACCAGGAATGTTTAATAATTGCATATTGCTTAAGGTTGAAAACGTGTAAAATTGAATAGATACATTCGATGTTCTGCTTCTTGCAAATACTGGTTATATTATGTTACTATCGATTGACATAATTTGTTTTTGTGAAATGCAAACTTTTTGCCTACAAATCTAAACCAGGTCCTTTTTTTCCAATTGAAATCCTAGATTGCGCTAGAAAACCTCTCTAACAAGGAAAGGAAATCTCAGAAAAATCTGAAACTTTACAGGATTGTACTACTAGTCAACCCTAATCAAGTGAAATCCACCCCTGAAAATTGGAACTTTTTTCGATCTGTGAAACAAAAGCTATCGTCAACAAACTATATATTTTTGTAAATGGCTATCCACATTATGATACAAAAATTAGAGATGAAAATCCTAAGGGGTGTCATCCCTTCGAATTTTCACTCCTGATTTTTGCCATATCTGGTACATTTTTACATCGGCAAACGTATATATTCATGTAAATGACAATTAAAACTATAATTAGAAAAAAACAACGCGATGTAGTTTTTTACAGTAGGTGACATATTGAACATTTATTCATTTGGAGGGAGGACTGCCAGGTTTGCGAGGCAGACCACAATAATTTTAAATAATTGATATTTCTCAAAAGTCTATAATAAACTTTATCCAAGTATCAAGTTTATCAAAAATGATTAAAACAAAAATTCAATTGTCTGCCACCGGTTGGATATTTCCCACCATATTATCTCTAAATACACTAAGAAAATTTTAGTAGTGTTGTGAGGTTGGTTTTTGTTTTGGACAGACAAGTGTCAGTCGCAGCGGCAGCAGTGTTAAGCTAAGCGTCCACTAGTCCGCATCGGACTATCATAAGACTATCGGACTAATTTTTGTATCATAATGTAAGTCTTGAACAGCCATTTACAAAAAAATATATAAGTTGTTGGCGATAGCTCTTGTTGTGTCACAAATAATAAGCAAAATCGAAAAATGTCCCAATTTTCAAGGGTGGATTTCACCCTCTTAAATTGCGTAAGAGCATTATCGGAATACGGCTCTTGATTAGTGTTGACTAGTACTACAATCCTGCAAAGTTTCAAATTTTTCTGAGATTTTCACCTGCCTAACCTTCCTGGTAAGTAGAGGAACTTCAATTTTAACGACTTCGCATATATATCACACCATAATCTCCAATACGTTATATATAAAAATAACTTGAAACATAATTTCTGCATCGTTTACGTTAGCTTTTAGCTACTTTGTATCTGATATAAATTAAGCGCAATAAATGTCAAATATCAAAAAAAAAACCCGGGTTTTCCCGAACGAAACAAATATAATTAATTTAAAAACGCGTCAAGGTCCCTTGACATTTTGTAAAGTCCGATACTTACATAAAATTTTAATTTAATATTTCCAAAAATATATGTTGGCGAAGAGGCAACAAAATACAAACGTGGCAAGAGGTTTACTTTAATCGGTATATCTAATTCAAATTTTGAAACTTGGAGGCACGTTGGTTAAACTGAACTCTAAAAATTAAAAAAAAATTATTTAGACATTTCTAAAATATTTTTGTTTTGAAAACTATTCATACAACTTCAATATTTTACATTAAAAAAAACACACACAATGAAAAGATTCTAAATAAAACGAAATCTGACGAAACTTTAATTTTAATGCAATAAAAATATGTTAACGATTCATGTAATCAAACCTACGACGTTTTCTTCTTTCTAGACACCATACTTTAAATTTCTCTTTTGATTCCAGAAGTTATATTTCGAAAACGTTTCATTTAAAATAAAACGAGATTTAATTCGAATATTTTTTTGAAATAATTTATCTACGAAAAACTTACTTGCATCTATAATAATATTATGTATACAAAGTTTTCGCACTTCGCTCTCGTAATGTTTTGAAAAACAATACCTAAAATGTATAATTTGATGGTTTCGTTACTTTGAATTTACGGCTTAGGTACAGAAAAATAAAATTAGCGTCTAGAGTAATTTATGTGAAAGAAATATATTCGCTTGATTGAGCGATTTCGTTATCAAATCTAATCACTGCATATCGGTTTGTCTCCTAAACAAGTGCATCTAGATAAAATCGCCTTTAACCTGAAAATAGATCGTTTACCCGACACATTAAGTTATTGATGGCATTCGAGAGCAGCTTATAATTCTAGAAAATTGTCAAAATTGTAAATGAAAACAACTCACAGTAACGTTGCACAACACGTGCCTTTAGGGCGCAGTGCATAAAAGGGCAAACGACATTCCAACCGAAAAGTCTATTTTGTCAAAATTGATACATATAAAGTTTTCAAAATTCAACGTTTTGTTCGTGTATATTTCGCATTTTACCGAGAGAGAACGGCTTAAATCTTATTGACAACTAAGGGCTCTCTTTGATTTGAAAAAGAACAATTTTTCCTACGATTCCTGTTAAACAACGACTTTCTAAGAAAATGTCGATCAACGATCAATTTGTACGGTAGCCAAATAAAAACGAACAAGAAACGTTTACGCAACGCTTTAAAACGCGTCTCCCACTTGCACTAGATGAAAATTACGTAAGTGCGTGCTTTTTTAAAAACGAAACAACCGTTTCGAATTACAAATTTCCAGATAAAATCGCGTTTTCAAAACGTCAACTGATTGGCGCAACAGCCGGTGCTTGTGTAATTGGTTTTCGGTTATGAATGAAAAGCGCCCACGACGGAATTCGCGCGGTTTCGTTTTTCGTAATTATAGCGGCCCGTATGAATAATTAATCGACGATTTGTTGCCTACGTACGGAATTTGCCTTTTAAATTGGCCGCGCGGCTGCATCCCATTTTTTTCTTTCGTTTTTGCGTTGCCCGAACGCCAACGGCGCTCGTGGGGGAGGGGGCGGGTGGGGGGGTAATTAATTTCGTTACGGATTATTTAATAGAAAGTTTTGTCAAAATGTTGATATATCAACGGTGTAGATTAAAAGTATTAATAGAAGATCCACTTTTTCGAGGAGAGCTTGACCTACTAAGATGGGCATCGCTAATGAGATTTTAAGTGGATCTTGTCGATTGTTGATTTTTCAAATGCGTCTGAAAATGTAAACAGACTAAATTTAACTGGCGATAATAAAATAAACATTTATTTTTTCGATATCGCCGATAAGGACGGGGACGGCGTTTTGGGAGAACAAAGTCTGTGATTAGGTACCAAAATGTGTGTGCTTATAGGTGAATAAGTAAAGGGGACTTACCTTTGCTTTCGACGAAACTCGATCGAATGTTCTCTTCGATGTTGTTCTTCTGGGCGATTTCGTCGACGGTGGTGTTGTTGAGGTAGTGATGCTGCGACCTAAAGGCACCGTGTCCAACTTGCACCCACACCACTATAATTATGGCTAAAAGTACCGCGATCGCGACACCAGCTAGCACCGAAGTCACTTTTTGATGCATCTTAGATGTCATCGTCGTTACAGTTAAAAATAATAAAAACAAACAATCGTCCACACTTCGAAGTTATAATCTATAATTAGTCAAGGATAATTCGATTAATTAAACTTAATCGAGCGTCCAAATCTGTGCAGTGTTTATTAACAAATATGACACACTTCGACAATTTTATTAACCACGACTAAACCTCCTTTTCAATAAATTTTTAGTGTGCCCGGTTAATCGTCGTGATTTTAAATAACAATTGAACGATTAACAATGGGAAATAAATCGTAGGCTCAAATAGCTATAAAGTGAAAGCTCCGTTTTATCGACGATTAAAAATGACCATCTGCATTTGGTAATCGCACAAAAATAAATGGCGCATTACGCGCCAAATTTTACATAATTTTACATAAAATATGCGTAAGCCTTCGCGGTACCTAAAACTGGAGTTAAATTCTTCTATTATGACGGCTAATGACCGTCACTATTAGATTATCGTTATTTTTATTACTTGAAACGGTACAACGTGTTCTCCATTCGATAGATTAGACAATGAGAAGATTGCGCTATTAAAGGTCACTAACTTAAACATATTACTAACGAAAGAAATTTTATTTAAACACATTTCTCTTGGCTCGATATTTTGGCGATTTAGAAGATCATGGTGCAATATTCCACTTGCATCCGAATTCTGAAACAGAAACGCCATCATCAAAATGTATAATAATAGTACTTATATAGGCATGGAACCATGCTTTATATTCAATGTTATTTTCATGATAATAACATAACGAATCACAATTTCTGCTTATTTAAGCCATTAGTTAAACGAATCAGCCGCTTATACGACTCAAAAACGCCGTGCATCAAGTAATTTTCGTTGTTAGTTCAATATCTTATCACAGGTTGCTGTAAACGCCATTTTTGTCTTCATTTGTCTTAAACGCACATGCATACACGTAAATGACGAATTAAACACATGCAGTTTATACATGCACGTATTAAATTAAAATATTCGAACTTCATTGGGAATATTTTTTACACGAAATTAAACGATGTACCTATTTCGAAATAGTTTTTAATGTTTTTCGCAACAATAAAAAAATCGCGTTTTACTAAAACTTTTGCCTTTTCTATCTCGAATACCTAACGAATTTTGTTTGATATTATTTTGTCGTCGGTTTATGTTAAATTTAATAATTACTTAACTTAAAAACAAAAGAATTTACCACGCATCGCCACGCGTTAAAGCGTCGCGTCGCGTCGTTTGCCGCAATTACAAGTCGCGACCCTGCAAAATTTTGGACGAAAATAGATGTAACGTCAAGCAGTTTTATTGCAATTCTTCGTTTATGCAACGCAATAGAGGAACATTTTAAAACGCACAATCGCGTGTGTACGATTACGTGACACGTGTTTACGTCGGACGAGTTGCATACGAAATAATCGCGAACAGGGGTGGCTCTCGAAAAATAATCGGCGACGAGTCACATACTCGTCAATATTCCATTCGAGTCAGAATTTCGAAATGTCCGGATGAAAAATCTGTACGCTGTTCACGACAACGTTAACGAGAAGTCGTTAGCATAATTACTTAGACTTATGTTTTCATGATTTTCGTGTAAAACGTCTGCGATACACTGCTGTAGCCATCGTAAATTGAACTGAAACTATTAATAAGCAAAATAGCTGCTGCCGGGCAAGTGAAACTCCAAGAATCGTCCAGGAAAAACCGTTGACTGTTGGTGTAACGTTGACGTGTTGATAATATGTAATTGGCTCGTGTTTTCTCGAGGATTAGAGAAAAACTTGACCTATATAACAATTTTTTGACATGGAACGAATTTGCGCAATATATTATCAACGTGACGGAGCTCGTCCACATTATATCCATAAAACGAAACAATGCCTTCAATTAAAATTTCCATCTATTTGACCATCGAAGACTTCGGAGCCCCAATTGCTTAAGACTTTCTTTGAACGGCACAGTCTGGATGTTCTTGGTCACAGAAAAGATCGCGAATGGAATCGCACATTAATTGCCAACTATATAGTATGACTACTAATTATCATTCCAAATGAAACATCTGCAGAATTGAACACATGTTCGAGTAGTATGAACTTTTTGTTCCAACTTGTCAATATCACTCCTCGAAGCACCTCCATCTTTTTTTTATACATCGAGTAACTAACACACTATTGTAGAAATAAAAAGTTCTGACGGTCGAGTTTGAAAGCTTATATCTCAAAAAGTACCTAACGGACTGCACTCGAACAAACTGCATGTTAAATGTGCTTTATTCCTTCATAGATATGCGTAATTTCGTAATTTTCCAAAAAGACGTTAAGTTACTACAGCAATGTATGTTTTAAAAAACGCCTGGATTCGTAATTCGATAATTCAAAAACGGAAAGCAATGATATTTATGTATATGAGAGGCAGAACCCTATAATGATAGTTTAGTGCAATTTTGTTAATTAATAAAAACAGTTATAATAGATAAAAAGTCTTTTGCCACTCCAATCTGTTCATTTGACGAGATATTTAAGAAATTCTCGCGTACACGCGAATGGACAGAGAAGATAAATTATCAAGTAAAACAGTTAATAAAAATATTAATGTTTTAAGGCTCCAGAAATTATATAATATGGATAAACAATGTGCGACGCAAGCGTATTCGGGGGGCGGAAAAGTGTGGTGTTGTGCTATATCGTGCCTAAACCATTAATACAAAGGAAATAATGGGAACTATGTAATTAATTATTTTTTTGCACCATATGAAAAGACGTTATCGCAAAATGTTTGGAAGACATACACGACTAAGTTTTGATGTAACGCTGCATATTCATTGAAAATATCTTTCAAACTCAGCCGCCAGAACATTTTACTGGGACCGTAGATGAATACGTTTTTAAATTAAGTCATGCACATAAATTTATCAAAGTAATAGTACATTGACAAGTGTAACTGATTTTGAAAATCCAAAATGGCCAATCATTCCCAACTTGAAAGCTACATACGATAATACAAATAAAAAACAAAACGAAATGCCAACCTTTTAAATAATTATCTGCTAATTAATTTAATTTCCCGCATCAGACGACAGCGAGCAGCAAGGTCTATAATTTTTCCCACCCGTTCGAAAGGAAACAAACCAAAAAAAAACACGAGACTAATTAAATTATTCACTACAGTTTTTACTATCCATACGCGCCGCCAACAATACCATAAAAATCGCGTAATTGATCAAATTAGATCATGGACCACATAAAAATTTTAATTTCCATTTCGAACTGCCCTGAAATCTCTGATACTGTCGCATTTTATCGCTAAATTAGCAATAATCGCACTTAAAACATGCGTGTCTAATCAACGTAATAATACTATATGTGTATGTGAAGGACAAGTACGCGACCTTCGCTTTTAATAGCAAAATAGCGATTTCTGATCCCGCTTCGATCAAAATTTGATTTGATCATCCTAACAGAAACTGTAGGGAGAACACTTTTCAAAACGAAGTTCCTTGACATTTTAACAAAAGACGTTCGGACAAGAATACTAATCTCTCGAGAATCTGCAGCATCATCCAGTCGTGCTAACAATTAATACGTCAAAAATGAAAAGATATCGGGAATATATTGCAATTTTAGAAAATGTAATCGAAATGCTATTTACCTTCGAAGCCGTCGCCGTCCGCTCGATTATTTTTCGCCGCAAGTATAGGCCGATTACTTAATCGCAGTTAAATCAACAGACCCGTTCGTTTAATGTCGCCAACAATGAAACGTAAATAGAGATGCGATAAAAACGCGTAGCTTCTAATCGAAATGTCTATAGATTTCGTCATAAGGTGTTCAAGAGATAAAATTAATCAAAGTGCGAGGTAAACAAACAGACGTCCGATCTGAAATTAAATCGATCTGGATTCGCTCGTTAATAAAGATGAAAATAATCGCGTTTAAACGCAGGTAAAACAAACTCGGAATTCCATAAATTCCTTCGATTGTCTTGGACTAATTAACAACTCCATCGGTGCAACTATTTTTATAAAAGAGAACGGGGGCCATTTCGCCTCGTTTCCCGCAACGGTGCCGTCCGCCGCTGTGTGGGTGAAATTCCAAATCAGTATCTCTTAATTAAATTCGATCCTTTTAAAACACGTTTTAAAACTGAACGTTAAGAGAAAGTTTTTAAATCTTATCTTTTTAAAAGCTTCCACCACAATTTTAATACCGCTTCGGGCAAAAAAACAAATATTTCCAAGTTACAAAACCAAGCGAAATTGTGAATTTATAAATGTTCGTCTCAAAATAGCCACGTCACCATCGAATATCTACAACCAGTCGGAAATTCGCGAAATTTTTGAAAACGAATCGCGAAAAACTTAATCGGTTCCAGTAATTTATTAAAGAAACGTAATGACGTTTCCTTTTTCGATATATTTAGTGTTGGTATTGTGCGTTATATAATGTAAAAACAGGAGCTTTCATAAAAATAATTCCCAAATCGACAAGGAACACTCACTTACACATAAAATGTTGTTCGAATACATTAAACCCTTTAGGAAATATTTGCAATAGTATCCCAGACTTTTTTTAACGCCCTGTATATTTAAAAGTAAATGTTATTTGTCTAATGTAAGTCATTCCATATGAAATCAACCGATAAAACCGTATTGTATCTATGAAAATGATGACAAATGCAAAGTTTCAGATATTTCAGGCATTTAATTTATTAGTCATTAACTTTCAAAAATACAAAAAAGGCATTTTTAGACCTTTTAACGGCTCTATCTCAAAAACGATTTGATTTATGGTTAGAGCGTCATTTTCTTCAGTTTTTTATCGGCTTTAATTTGATGCGCTATAGCTTATCCAAACCTATATGATGTTCACGGCATCAACAAAAAGCCACTAGATTGTTTATTTGTAATTCGATTTAAAGTTTGAAAAGTGACATATTCTATTGATGATTTACCTGTGCACATATTAAATGGTATAAAGAAAGACTACAATTTATTAGAACTGTCAAAATACGAGATACAAGGTGACAGCACTGTGTGAAACGTCATCATCTAGTAGCCTTGTATTGATGACGTGATCATCATACAGGTTTGGACAAGCTATACAAGGTTATATTACTAAAACTATCAACTATTTTAAACAATATAAAAAAGAATGTTTTATGAAAAATCAAAAAATCGAAAGCTTCAATTTTTTGAAAACAATATGCTTTTTTTATACACGAATTTAGAATATAAATGCTCAATTTCGTGATGTTACTTCGATAGGATCCTACTATAATAAAATATAATGACCGATAGTGCACAGGGAAAAATAAACTGAAACGTACTATGCGCTTAACGGGTTAATTATTTTGTATCGAATATAGTCAAAACATTTTTCAAGATAGATAGCTGTAACTGCGTATTTAAATGTAGCATATAATTCTAAACAACTTTTTTTTAATAACAATTTTCGATAGTGTGAAAAATAAGGCTACTTTACTCTTGAGCCAAATTTATTTTTTCGGACATGCCCCGTATATGACTGATAAATTTTGACTTTTGACGGTCGTATTTTGGGTGGTTTTAGATCATCCAACAACTTTTATCAAGAATAATTTCTTTTGAGAAGTCAATAACAAACAAGTTTTTCATATGGTCCAGACTTTTTGGGGGACACTGTATACACTAATTCAAAACGTTAAATGTTGTAAGATAAAAAATATAATTTGATACAAAATAATGATCCCGTTAAGTGCATAAGTACGTATTAGTGCACTTTTCCCTGTGCGCTATTGCTCAATATATTTTTTTACAATAGGATCCCATCGAGATACCATCACGGAATTGAGCATTTATATTCTCAATTGGTGTATAATACATATATATTATTTTCAAAAAATCAAAGCTTTCGTTTTTTTGATTGTTTAAAACAATAATAGTTAAACGTAACCTTGTGGCGCATCAAATTAAAGTTGATAAAAAACTGAAGAAAATGACACAAAATGCAGCTCTCCAACTCAAATCGTTTTTGAGATAGAGCCGTTCAAGTGTTTAAAAATGCTGTAAAAGTTCGTAAACCGAATGTCCAAAATATCTGATTTTTCATCATTTTCATAGATTCAATAAAAATGCAAAAGATGCAAAATTTAAAAACTTGAAGGTCCAAAGTTATGTTGGCCCTCCTACGATTAAAAACGTTGTTCCTTAATTTCGTGAACAATAAATTCAAAATCGAAACAATCCCTTCAAGATATAAGTAATTTCATCGTCTTAGATCAACTGATTTGAGTTACGGGTGACCATGTTTCCGACCATTATTTTGAAAATAGTTGTTCAAGAGACAACATTTAATTCCGAAGAGTAACAAAATTCTCACCTCTGTTTATATATTATTCAATAAGGAGGTACCTACACATGATTTTTTCGAACAGTTTTTATGAGAAAGAAGAGAGAAGAAGATAAGATTATAAAGGATAAATTTCTAAGATAATATGAAGAACTAAAAATAATTGATAATATGCTACAAAAGAAAAACTATACAAATAAATTTAAAACAATTGGCCATCAAAAGACGGCGAGAAAATAATTGAGAAGAAAAAAATGCAAGTAAAAATTAAACAAAAAACAGCCGATATAAGAAAAGAAATAAAGGGAAAAAAACAGAAGCGCGTCTTGTTGGTAATTTTCCAACTATTAATAAGGAAAACAACAACTAATAAGAAGAAAAGACCAATAGGTAAAAGAATATAATAATAAGTTGGATTGTTTCGTCACCTACTTCAAAATAATGATACAAAAATTATGGTTAAAAAAACCCGTTAACGTCTATTAAGAAAACGTGCAATTTAATTTTTTATTTCTTTAAAAAATCCGAGTGTTGTTTCGATCGGAAAATTTTAAGATTTTCCGTTTTTCAAGTTTTAAGGTACCTCCTACATATTTAAATAAAAAATTGAATGTAGGTATCCGTATTTAAAAACGAAGCCCCCCATCAATCAAAGCAATTTATTTTAAATCCAAATATGCAGCAGGTAAGTCTTTAAAATTATTATAGATTCCAAAAGATTCGACGCCTCAAAATTTCAAATTATTCGAAGATTCGCTTAAAAATTCTCAAAATTTATAAACTTTGAAACTTACGTAATATTTGAAAATTCCAAATTTCAAAACCGCAAGCTCTCAAATTGAAAATTTGTAAAGTACGTTTCCGGTTCTATTTCTAATTTTAATTAAAACGTGATTTTTCTTATTAAAAAAAAAATAGCGACGAAATTATTATTTTTTTTAATTAAACGAATCGGTTAAATTCCTTCATTTTAAATGCGATTTTTGTGTCCGCAACAATGACATGTGGCAAAACGAGAATTAAATTGATAAAAATAGTTCGGAACAAAATTAATCTGTTTTGGCAAAACTCCATGCGTGCCCACAGGCACGGCTTCCTTATTTTTGTGCGAAAAGGTCGGCACCTACAACGGTTATTTATTCACGGCGAACCGCAAAAAAAAATTAACAACGAATCTACGATTTTCTAGTATCGAAGAGCTTATGAATTATTTACGAGCGACCACGTCGAAAAAAGTACAAATTTAATTCCGACAATGATAATTTTAATTTCCCAGCAACAATCGTCGATTGTATTCAAATACAACTCGGCTTTTTTTTCGCGAGCGATCCTGCCACAAAACAAACACAAAATCATGCTGCCAAAGCCCCCAAATTATGGAAAAAAAAATGGGAAGTACTTACCGCAAAAATTTAAAAGTTCACCTCGCACAAGAAACGCGTATCTCGAAAAAAAAAACGAATGTTTTTTTTTTTAAGCCGGCGCGGGCAGCACGAGATCGATCGCGGCCCACAACAATCGAGCGAACACGCGACTCACTCGACTTTTGCCGCCAAACTAACTTGGTTGAGTTAAAGTTGCGCTACGAGCTCTGCTCGCCGATAAGTTCTTGGGAATTTTAAAGGGTGGGCGTGACGGGCGCAGAATTCCAATTTTCTTCCACCGTTCTGCAAGTCTGTAACGGGAGGGATCAGAATCGCATTCTCGCTATTCTCGACGATTTTATTGTCATATTTCGATTATGAAAAGAAAATTGATCCAATAATCAACGTTTACCCCAATATATGAATTTTTAAAATTTTTTTTAAAAGACAATTTGGAAAATTTTGTTTAAAGAATCAAAGAAACTGCTGTTTGTTGTGACATATAAATGTTTAAGATGAGCGGGGGTGACCTACATTGATCCGCTTTAACTAATTTTTTTCTGTCAACCTAATTACAACATATCAATCTTACTGCAATTATTATAATTATATTAAACAACTTTAAATTATTCGTAAAAATGGGCACATGAGTTTTAGATAATTTCCAGACTCCCACGCTTTGTTGCGCTTCTCATGACGGTTTTAGATAATTTTTTTCATTCAACAAATGTATAAATATTAAATCCAATTAAACTTTAAAAGATATTTGTTTGATATTAGTACCATAAGTTTGACCAGCCCTGTATATTATGTTTATACCATCGAGCACGATTAATAATTGAAATTAAAATCAAATAGAAAACGTAGGTAATTTAATTAAAACTCGGGTGCTAAATAAGTTGCCTATCTCTTACAAAATAATGCATTCAAACAATTATTGTATGTATGCAGTGTGCTCGCATTGATAATTAATGAAATTCTATTGTCATAACTGTTTGCAAAAGCCATTACAAATGATTTTTATTATATATTCAAAAACCGAAGAAGAATCAAAAACGACAAACACTAAGAACCCCCGCTCTAGAATTACATATCTATAAGAAATGAAAAACGTACACAATTTCTTATACATAAAAAGCAACCATCCAAGAACAACATAACATAATCCTTTCAATTCGTTTAAACAGTATTTTAATCTTTAAAAACTACTTGCATTATTAAATTAAGTAGTTCCCTAATTTCAATGGCATTGAAAATGATTTCGCAAACCCTATTTAAATTAAAACGAATCGAAATATAAACATTGCATTAAATCACTTTTGGGCACAACCGTCTACGCCTTCCTCGATGAATTAAACAGAATAAACGTTTAATTTTCTGCACGGTTGCTTTTTTAATACAATAGGTTTATTACCCGTATTAATAAGAGAACTAAGAATTATTTGGACAGGACTACATATTAAACAATACTACCGATAAAATTGTAAGTAGGTAGTTGTTTATTCGATACATAAGTATGTAAATTAAAACTTAACATTTGTCTTAACCATACAATATTAAATCTACATAAACTCTGTTAAAGCGCAAGTATTATGATTCTTTAAGTAGTAGTTTTAAAAAGGACAATCAACGTTCCTGTTCATAAACACTGTTACGGACGATAATATTTACATAAAGAAAAACGTGTATCCCCAAAAATCAAATCTTACCGAACCCGTGGACGAAATTTTTCTATGGGGTTTTGTCAAAACGATCATCACAGCTGGAAATTGTCTGAGAGAAAACACTATTGAAACTCTTTGCTCGGAGTTGAGATTCCTAAGGCTTCTTCGTAGCCGGGAGCGGGCTTCTTTGAACTTTTACCTGAAACCACATCCGCAAATTACGAGGAGCTACTAAAAATTTAACCGAGCCATTTAACCTATACCTTCTTTAGACTTCTTTTTATCTTTTTTCGATTTCTTATTTTTCTTTTCCTGCGATTTCGCATCGCCAACTGGATTTTCTAGTAAGTTTCGCGCCTCCTCCGTGCGTTTGCTCTATAAAACAACGGACGGATAATTTACAAGCATTTTCCCATTTCAATGATACTCACCTTCTTCTTCTTATCTTTCTTTTCTTTTGTCGATTTACCTTTCTCTTTACCTTGTATTACTTTTATTGTTTGAGACGATGGTCTACAATAGGCCCCAAATTAGTACAACATGCTAATGTCCGTTAATTAGTAATGCCACATTTATTACAAGATTTCCTTCCGTCAAAAAATTCTTGAAAAGAACTTATCCGCTTGTTACGTGCAAAAAAAAATTCAACGATACAAATAAAATAAAATTTGATCGGAAACAAAATTATTTAATAATGAGAAAACTTAAAATAGCACTAACAAAATTTAGAGGCCTGTCGGCTAGCCTTTAGGCAGTGGAGTGCGGCCGGGTTCAAATAAACTAAAAAAATAAAGGGCGCCAAGTAATTTTCCTTTCACTAATAACTATTAAAGGGGAAAATTACTAAAATTATAAGATGTTAGATATTTACAATATGGATATGTAGGTAAGTTATTAAGGAACGTAAAATACAATATTTAATTTTTCGTATGAGGCTTAAATGAATTCAAAATTTAATACTAACAAATTTATATAGGTATGTAAATACGTTAATGCTTCTCGTGAAACACTTCGTTAACAATAATTAATATAAACAATAAGCAAAAATATAAATTATTCCTAACGACAATTGATTAAACTTAGCTGTCTCCACGGGGTAACTAAAATCGATCTTTCAAGTCAACCTCCGGCAACAAAATCCAAGTCCAACCAATAACAAAGAAATCCAAATCTAGGACTGTGGGTACGGAGGTCCTATTATTTCCACGATGTTACGATATATATATATATTTTAGATGATCCGACTACGTCGGTGGGTTTTAAACGCCCTGGCCGTTATTCTTCTTATTGTCCGCTCTAAAGCGATAAATATAACTCAAACTATAAAAATTGAACGAAGATTAACGGAATATCTATATCGGAAATTAACGATGTGACTTTTCTATTTTTCTTGTTATTCTCTTACTAACTCGTTTCTAAACAACCGCCCTTAATAATCGAAAATCTACGCCAGCCAACTCCTCTTATGCCGAAATTGAATTTGAATTTAAAAAAACGTATCACGCTCTTCATCGTTATTGGTTTTTTCCAAAGCATGGCTTCTAGTATAAAATTATTAAGATCTAGCAAAGCTCTTTTCGATTTTTTGGCAGAAATAAAAATGTACAGTATCCTCTAATTACAAATAAAAAAGACAAACTACAACAAATGTCGTGCATACCAAATAAGAAAATCGTACAATTTGAAAAAACTCACATTTCAAGATCGATATCGAGAGCACGATGTGGATCGTCACGGTTGTCGTGGTTACTCTCAGAATCTGACAATGTCGCTCCTTCGGGCAATTCCATATTTTTATTAATGATAAGCGAAGCTCCGACGTTCACCTCCTCTTCCTCCGAAGAACTAAAACGCTTGCACATTAAATAGGTCCTTTAAAAATGAAGGGCGTCCATACCTGTTGACTTTGCCCTTTTTCGATTTCTTATTCTTCTTCTTTGTCTTCTTCTTACCTTTATCTATATTCAGGTATTTATCAGATCTTTTCTGTCCACTTGTAACGAGCTTAATGGGCAAATCCAGTTCGGCGATGGGAATATTATCGACATTCTCGTAGGCACTTCCATTTTTCTCGGATTTTTTGAGCGACCCCTTCAAGTAGTGCGGGTTATTGAGCTGTTCCAATTTTCTGGCTTCGCGAATCTTAATACAAAAAAAAAAAAATTTATAGTTTCCAATTGGTGCGAGGATTTTAGCCGAACCGTACCTTGTACAATTCGTCCTCTGTAAGTTCGTGCTGATATTTTTCCATTTTGGCATATTCGAATTTCTCCGTTTTAACAAAGAGGTTGTCGACAAATTCACGATCGCTATCCGATTCAGACTCTTGTACTGGTTCATGAATCCACGCATCCAAATCTAAACCTTCGGGCACAGGGACCTTCTTCTGTGCCCTGGGCGCTACGGGATTCAATTCCCCTGTGAATAACGATAAAAGTTCGCTGGCAAGTGGAGCGTCGTTACCGTTTTGCAGCGTACTATCGTCGTCCATTATTTTTCCTAACTGTTCTTGCTTTCCTAAAATTTCTTAATTTATTAACTTGAACTTACGATATATTGTAAGTAGTTTACTTTCTAGTACAGCTCCTTTAACAACTTCAACGATAATTAGCGATGTACTGGCACGCTCTTGCACTTCAAGTTCGGCCGATTTAACGCTCTCATTTAGTTTTTCAATGACAAGATCACAAAAAACAAGAATATCATCGTACTGTTCATTGGTTTCGTATCGTTCCAACAACCGAGCAAATAGTTTAAGAATATTATGTATGAAGACGGCCTCGATTTGTTGTGGAAGTGTTTTGAACTTCAGCATCGATCTAAAAGTCCGTTCAGGCTCGTTCAATTCACTGAGAAATAACGTAATTATAAGGAGAAAAGGAGCGAAAACGTTAAAGGAAATGATTACCACGAAAATTCGCCACACAGCCATGCTGCAGCATATAATACATCTTCCATTATCGTAAATTGGGAAGATGACGTATAAATTTGGAGAAGCTGGGCCATTTCTGACACCGCAAAGGAACGAATAGCTTGTACTCGTATGGAAACGTCCATTAATTGTGTGGCAATCACGTTACCTTAAATTTTGCATTTTAATAATTATGATTCTTAATATTTCAACTGTATCAATATTGCTAACTAACAATAAGATCGATTATATTATGTAGGTACGTTTTGTGGATATGATTCAAAAAATTATGCTAATCCCCATTATTTAACTTAACATAAATTTATGCCAAATTAATTGTTTTTCGACTTTGAAATTTAAAAACTAAAGATATATTCGACTTTGTTAGAGACTTGATCTCGATTAAATATATTATTGTTTTGGGGCAAGAGTTCGTTTGATAAAAGTGTTAATATTTAATTTTAGATATGTTGATCTAATATCAACAAGTTAATGTTTAAACAACTATTACATAAAGAAGAAAATTAAAGATAATCGTAGTTAATCAATAGTTGTCAAGTTTCCGAAACAAAGAAATCAAAATTGTTTGTCTTTTAACCATAAGCTGACCTTGTTTCGATCCAAACTCCATCTGCGAAAGTTCCACCAATACAGTGATGTACCATTCGAAATTGGTGATAAACTGGTAATTGTTCTGAGAGCATATCAATATAATCTTGCTGAGTAGCTCGTCTCGATAAATGGTTCCTTCGGCACGATCCATATGCACCATAAGTTTCTTAACGATTTCCATTAAATTTTTTTTGGACACCTAAAAACAAACGGCAATTAAAAGTTTTAGTATTCGCATTAGAATTTGTATATTACCATGCCGTATAATAAATCTAAGGCACGCAAACGTATTGACTCATCTTTATCCTCTAAACATTGCAATATCAAATCCTTGTGAGCCTGCACACTTTTTGGGTGCGTTTTGAGAATTTTTGACATTGCAAGCAATCCCAGATACTTCACTGGAAATTTTTTGAATAGACTTTTATATAAATATTGTGTATATATATCGCTTACAATTCTGATCGGAATCTTCTATTAAAATGCGCAGCTTCTGGACACATAACTGTATGCTCGCCGCATGATTAGGCATTCCAGACGATATACTAATTAAAACCGCAATTACTGTATTTATACACTCGTACAAAAGGCTCATGGCTGAGGTGCTGAAATTTTCAAATTTAGTAATCATCTATATAGGTATCTGAAAAAGTAGCACCTACCTATGAATTAAATTAGTTAAGGGTTCTATTAATTTTTTGCCTAGCCGAGGTTCTAAAGGCGTTAAAGCTCCAAACTACAACAAAAACGAAATAATCAATACCTCGCTATAATATTGACCAAAGGTACGGTCAATTTACGTCCAATTTCCGGTTCAATCATTGTTAAAGAAGCAAACTAAGACGATTATTAATGTGTGGACCATAAACACCCAAACGTAACTTACCAACTTGATTATTTTGATCAACATCCAATTATTTGTGCTTGTTGTCATGAGTTTAAAGAATACGGGGGCTAAACTCAAGTAATTCTTTGGATTTTTTCTAGCTAACTCGCACACGACATTCACGGCCGCCGATTGTACACCTAACAATTTTAATTAATTAAAGGAACTTTTATCCATGTTACGTACCTGGATCTGGATCTTCTAATTTCTCCTTAAGCCTAGGAAAAGCTGGCCGTAATGCATCGGGATATTTCAGAAAAACTTTATACATCATTAAAACTGCCTTTTTCCTAATGTAGGGTTTAGTCGAACTGAGCTATAAAAATATCGAGTTGTTTCACAAAACTATTAAACACAAATTATCAACTTACCAGAGTAAGAATATCATTAGATAAATCGCGGGCTAAATCGATACTAATATAACAACTGAGAGAAGTAAGTGCTAATCCGGCCTCATATTGATTCTGAGAATTCAGTTCTTTTCGTATCATATTCGTAGTCAACATTAACAACTGAAAGCACGTTGATTAGCGGAGAGTCTCGTGTTTAAAATTGCTTACCTCGGAATCGCAGTGGAATGACTGACTAGCAGCTAAATAACCTATTCTTTTTAACGTAAACTTATTAGAACTCATGACTTCGATTATATTGAAGCCAGCCCACGATATATCGTATCCCAACATTTGAAGCTAAAAAGAGAAAATTATTTCGACAATCAACAAATCGATCTTAAAACATACGTAAGTTAGTTTCGCTATGGCATTACTCTTAACCGATAGATTGTCCTGTCGCAGCTCCTGTTTTATGTCTTCCATGCATTGCGAGATGTATTTAGCCTGTGAAACTTTCAAGTTAAAAAAAAATAAATAAACATAACCTCGAAAATTCACTTGCCTCATTTTCTTTATTATTTCGAATCCCTCGCACTAAATCTGTTAGATTTTTGTCGAACATACGTTCGAAATTGCCTTTAACTTTCTTTAGGGCCATTTTTTGGCTACGACATCGATAAATATGGTGAATGTGTGTAATTGACCTGACCCGATAACTACTACAAACGACGATTTTATTACAATAATAATGGTTAATTTAAGCTAGCGATTATCGCTTTATCACAGTTTTATTTATGATTCATCATTATTTAATTGGTAAATAATTCTAAACTCTGTCCGACAACAGCCACGTTTAAATAATAACGGCAGTGGCGTACCACTAATTAGGAAAAAGTGGGGGCTCCCCCCAAGCGTTGTAATAATCGTACACTCTAAAGTATTTGTAAATTTTTTAATTCTTTAAATCAGGAATACTAAAGCTAAAAACGAAGTAAAGGTAAACTAAAACTAGTATAGCTCTTATCTTATATATTTATAATCGGTCACAAAGTGACAATTATTTTAATTTTTTATAAGTAGGTCAAAAATTCCTTGTAGATCATTTGGTTAAGAGTCTATTACCTCCTTAAACACCATTCAATTGATACGTAACAATTAATTACAAATGTGTAGATGTGAATAAACTAGCTTTATAAAAAATTGAAACCCAACTCGCATCAACAAGATTTTTTCTTAAGCTGTAAAAACCTAAAAGAATCATCATCTTCTTGAATAAACAAGTATGCTCTACGTTAATATAACATTTTACATATTAAAGATCACTATCCGATGGTTAAAATCGCCTCATTTCAGTTTTAAATAAAATTTCAGCATGAGATAGTGTTGAAAACCATAATAGTTATAAATATACTGACAAATATGTATACGGGATTTGGTTACTTAGAATTTTACAAAAAAACCAAATAACTTTTGTAACAATTGAAACCACAAAATTAACAAACAAAATTTTAAATTACAAAGGTTACGCAAATTAAAAGCTCAAATATCAATACACCTTATAATCCAATATTTAAACTGTACATGTAATAAATATATTATATTGTTAAAAACGACCACTACGTTTCCTTCCCGTATATTTCGTGTTCGCTCTTGTTTCTTTACCCTGCCTCTTTCTTCGCTCTTTTTTCTCAATGATCCAATCCCTACTTTTCTTGAGAGGTTTACCTCGCATTTTTTTTATTCTTTCACGTTTAGATGTATAAGGTGCACCTATAATAACATAACGAATCAATTATAAACCATAATATTTAATCTGCGACACCTTGAGAATTATCTCCAGTTCCGAGTGCTTTAGGTAAAGGCATATTTCCTCCCGTCATCAATACAAGAAAGAATTTCTTAGCTTTAGTAGAGTTTGGGAAGTCTACAACAAGACCACCAAAAAACCCAGCTTTCATTGCCTGCGTCGTCACCAATTCCATTTGTTCACTGTTTTCTGGATAAAATTGTAAAACTGCCCTTCCAGATCTAGTCTGTGCATTATTTTTTTATTAAATAAGTACCTAAACTATCAATTAGCGTTTTACCTACCAAGCAAGCATATAGAGTTGAGAAAAATTTATACAACCTCTGAACAGGTTTATGGGTTGCCTTATCGGCATTACACAGCCATTGTAATGCGGATATGCTAATAGCACCATCAAAAATACCTGCACGAAAAGGGCAACCTTGACCCATATCTGATAATAACAAGTCTCCTTCTACTCCACGATCTTTTGCAACATCTACAAAAATCGACATAACTAATGCTCAAAATAAATCCAACAGAGTACCTAGCATAGACTGTGAAATATCATAACCCACCCAGAAATGCCCCTGATCTTCCAAGACGCCACCGCTTAAAGCCGAACCGCAGCCGATGTCGAGAAGATAACAAGGAGTATCTTCGGGCAACACCAATAACTCTATGGCGCGTTCACTCATTTGCATCTGTATATCAATGATCCTAGAACTGAAAAACGATATTTAAAACTCAAATATTAAAGAAATTGCATGCTTACTTTTGTGTGTACTTTTTTGCCTCCTCTTCATTGTAAAACTTCAAGTAAAATAAAGGTGAACGTGAAACATGTATACAAGCAAATACTTACAATTTCGGGCGGTGCCAAATGCTCAGGTCGCGACATTTTCAACCAAAATAAAAATCACATGTAGTATCAATAACGTTCTTACACAAAAAACTTAACCTACAAATCTTATTAATCATATTGCCAATAGATCGCGCTTGTGTCAACAAACGATTATACACTTTAGTGAACTTAGTAGTCTAAAAACCGCAGTGAAGATGGCAGCGAAAAATACATGTGGCAACGCCGCATAGAACATATACATGGAAAATAAAAAATACATTTTAAAACGAAAATATACATTAATCAACACAATTAATCATATTATACTAAAATAAATTTTCTAAAACACTGAAATGAACAAAAATTATATAATAACAATTTTTATGCCGGAAAAAGTTTTTTGGCAAGTAATTACATTATCGTATTATATATCTGGCGCGTTAAGAATTTAATTAACACAAAGGGCCTTTGTAGCTGTTCCCAACTTCTTCGAACTTTCTTAGAATAAACCGTCAAACTAAACTAAAATATCTTTTTTTCAAAAACTGTATTAAACTGTATTGTCGAGTTATTAAAACATTTTGGGTTCGACGCGCTTCAAATTTGTAAAATGGTTTTTTCCATCTTTTTTTCGAGATTTTACAAAAATTTTAAATCGATTTAAATGACCGCAGTTTGTCATGTCTAGCATTGTTTTACTAGAAAAACGACTCTTCTAACCGTTTCGGACCTGCACTGAACATTTTAGTTTCGGCCAAAATTTTGCCAAAACCATGGACTATAAACGACTTTTTTTTGAGATTTTACAAAAATTTTAAATCGTTTTAAATTTGTGCAGTTTGTTATTTTTCGTCATATTATATTCGTAAAACGACTTTTATAATCGTTCCGGATCTCTATTGAACATTTTAGTTTCGGCCAAAATTTTACGAAAACCATGGACAATAAACACGTCTTTTTTTCGAGATTTTACAAAAATTTTAAATTGATTTAAATGCGCGCAGTTTGTCTTTTCTCATTTTGATATATTCGAAAAAGTAGTTTTTTAGTAGTTCAGCACGTGTGCTAATTGTTTCAGGTAATATTTCAATTTTCCCATAACAGACTATAAATATGCCTCTATTTCGAGATTTCATCAATTTTTTATATTTTGATATTTATTATTGTTTAAATATAAAGTTTGTGTAAGTATTTATTGATTTCATTTGTCCATAATTTAGTTTACATGTGCTGTGGCGATCTGAACGCATTGCGACGTTGCCACATGCTGCTTAGTTCACCACGGTACATTCTACAAGGTAAATCGAAATTTGCTTTCCTAAATGCTATTTCTTTTTTAAATGTTTGTAACTTTTGCACTATTCGTACATTCGTAACATTAACGATAAAAATTACAATTACAATTGGCAGCAACATTAATTAAAAAAATAAATAGAATTTTAATATGTGACTAGATTATTTTAACAAAATCATAAATTTAACGTTTTGTGTACGGAGTGCTTTAGAAATAGTATTGATAAAAAAATTGACGTAAAACTATTCAAAAATGAAAATATGGTGTAAATTTCGTAATTTCTAATTGATTAACCGAAAAATCGTTTGAATTTTCCGCAGTAATATAGTTTATTTAGAAGACAAAAAATTCTACAAACATAACCTTAAAATTTCCAAATGATGAATTCAATTAATACCCTACGATTTATACAGCAAAGTGCCCGTTCGATTTCAGCTAGTGCAATAACATTAGTTAAAAATCATTACGATTCTTTGGGAATTACACCAAAGGCCACTCAAACCGACATTAAGGACGCATACTATAAATTGTCAATGTTATATCATCCAGATAAAAATAAAGAAAGCGATTCCATTACAAAATTTAGAGATATAACTGAAGCATACGAGGTGTTAGGAAACATTACTCTACGGAGGCTTTACGATAAAGGTATTGAAGGTTAAGCCGTAAAGATTATGAAATTATATTTATCGTTATTTTAGGTGTTTCACATATAGGAGCCAAAACTTCCAGTACATATGACGACCCTGTAAATAAATTCTATAAATCGAGGGAGTATCGGTCGCGACCTCCTAGCACAGGACGAACGACAATATACGATTTTGATGAATGGTCACGATCGCATTATGGAGCCACATTTGCACGCGATATGGAACGCAAAAGAAACATCCAGTTCAAAAATTATGTTCAAAATAAAGAGAAACACGAGTTGAAACATGCCGGCATGTTCGTAATGATAACTGCAATTATTGCAATTGCGGTGCTTATGGTACAAGAGTTTGAAAATTACGATAAAGTTGCTTATGTAGTTGATGACAGTGTTGCAACGAATAGTGTATCCAAAGTGGATTGATGAGTCAGATTTTAGTAACAACTTTTATTATAGTCCTGTCTGTATATAGATAACATTATATTGTATTAATTAAAATATTTAAAATATTTTTCCATATAAAACATTTATTTATTAAATTACATTTTATTCAAATTTTAATAAGTTCTTATTGTTTAGAACCTCCCCTTTATTTTTTTGCACAAGCTCTTTCGATTATTTTATTTTTAGTTTAATACTTTTATAGTTTAATAATTTTGGATACTAATTTAAAGCCATATTACGTTAATCCTTTAACTTTTAATTTTTCATTATTCGCATTTAAAGAAAACAATACCTATTTAAGTACTTTATTATTTGTTATGTTACATGAGCACTTATAACATTGAGCGGTGATTAACTTTCTCAAGTGCAAGTGTTTTCTTAAGAAGGTAAGAGTATTGAGCAAATATTATTATATTTAACGAGGGGCAAAGAAAGGGGGTGGTGCCAGTTAAACATCTAAAACAGGGATTCTTAAACTATGGACCAAGAAAATATATGTAACGCGTACTTACTACAGAGGCCACGAGTTTAGGAACCCTCTACTCTAAAATTTACAACATAGCAGGTACAGAGTTAGTTTATATGTTTTATTATTACAGTTCGTTTCTGCTAGATTTGATTTACATAAAAAACACGTTGGCACATATAGAATAAATGATAAGTTTTCTTTGGAATAATTGTAAAGCCTTAACTAATATTTTATCGGTTCTGCTGTAGCGCTACTTTGTAAAAAATTAATTTAGACACTTAATATTCAAAGCCCTTATTTGTTTACTTACAAATTATCAGTTCAACCCTTATCTGTATGTGTTAAATTCTAAGTTTACTTTTATCATAGTCTTTTACATGAATTGACATTTACTAACATGCAGATATTAGGTAACTCGAAACGCCATATCAACAACTTCATGCAACTCTAATACTCGTTCATTTACCGATCGAGTTTGATCCAGTGCCGTGCTATTTTTAATTTGGCCTATATTATTGAACGAGTTTTTATCTTCGTGTAGCAGCATAAAAATCTCAGTCTACAATTTATAATAAAATAAATTTATAATCGACTTTAGTTTGCTCGATGAAAAATTATTATTCATTGGTTATATTAAAACTACTTCAAACATGTTCTACAAAAACGTTGCCTAAAGGAAGATTTCGGTACAAAAATCGGAAAAAAACAATTTTGTCTCATCTCGTATTAAACAAAAAAAAATACGAAATACAGTTAAACAGTTCTACAAGAATCTACGGTAATCTCGAGAAATAAATTTCAGTTTAAGAATATGTAGATACCTACTTGAAATGCAAATAAAACACATCTACTTACTGTTTGCAAGTTGTTGAATGTAATCGTTTGTAAAAGGTGTCAAATTGACTTTGTATAGGTAACTGGGCTATAATGACAATCACACCATACGTTTTTATCTTACTCTGATAAATTTCAATCTGTTCATGGTCACAAAACATGGACGAGATCTTCTACAAATGTTGTGCTGTTCTTTATGTTTTTTGATTTCTAACCTTTATGGGTAATCACGATTATTAATGTAGTAACGTACACAAAACATAAAACAACATAATAATAATTGAATTATAAAAAGCCAAATGCAATTACAGATATTCTGTAAATATAACAAACAAGGACCAGGAAGGCCACTAAAGAGGTGAAAAGACAGCCGAGTATCAATCGAAATCTTAGAATAGACATCGAAACTTATATGTCGAGGACCTAATTTAAAGAAAAGAAGATGAACTTCACATCTGGGAACTAAACTCATTTTTCTTCCGTTCCTATAAAATAATATCGATAAACAAGTTAGTAGAAATATTAATTAACATTTTACCATGTAAGTAATTATTGTTTGCAGTTTTTATTAAATTCTTCTTGCTAATGTATAAAAAATTAAGTTGAGGAGTACTATGACTAAGTAATGTGATGATTAACAGGAAAAAATCTACTACCTAATTAAATACTCAACACATCTACTTAAATGTTAAACAAACTGCCATGCTCAGAGTAACAGACTTTAATAAACCACAAATAAAAAATTTAAAATTAAATTAAAAAAATCATTATTCAAAGGTAAGGAGCACATAAAGCCGACAAACAAAAACTTACAAATTAAAATCAAAAACAGCTTACAAAATTGATTAAAATAAGAAAACACGCTAAAAACATTAGATATGTATCATAGTCGATGATTTTATAACACCTAATGTAATCCTCCCCCCCCCCCAAAAAAAAATGTAAACACGAAAGTCAATTAAATATTAGTAAAAATATAGATTTTTTTTCAAATACTTTTATATATATTGTAATGAATTTTGTTTATAATTTTCATTTTGACATTTAATGAGGATTTTGAACTTTTTTTTCGTTATATTACATTGTCAGATTACGTTGTTTAATACTTGAATGATTTCGGTGGTTTAAGAATAATTAATTTTGTCTAATTATTCAATTTTGTCATTTTATATATTAATTTAATAATTGCTTGTTTGTTTGGAAAGTTCATAAAATTATAATGAGTTTGAATTTTTCATTCTAATTTTAAATTAAAATGCATTTTTTATTTTTTAATTTAAGTAAAATTTCTCAAGTTTCAATATATATGTTTTAAACTATTTTGATTAAATTAAAGCATTTTAAATCAGTTTTAGATAAATTTATTTTATTTGCGAAGGAGAATGTTAAGAATATGATTGGTTAAAGAAAATTGATTGTGTTTTATAAAAGTTTATTATAATTTTTGATACTTTAATTCATTTTAATTAAAGTGTTATTTTCCATTAAAATTTAAATTTTTAATTTAAATGTATGAAGTTGTGCAATTATTTCTAGAAGGTTTAGTTATTTGGAATGAAAATTAAGGTTGACTAGTTGGTTCTAAATTCAACTTAGTTGGATTCAGCAGTTTAAATTTATGGTTTTAAATTCATTTTATAGTAAAATTTGATTAGTAATTAGTTGAAATTTGTGTTATTTATACATAAAATTCTTTGACCAGTTTATTATAAAATTTTACAAAGTTTATAAACTATATGGCAATTTTTGGTGATAAAAATTATAAGTGGAATAAAAATAGTTTAAACATTACCATTGTTTTTAAAATTATAAGTTTGTTTAATAATAAAATTACATATTGTAATTTTATAAAAGTGATTTTAATGTATTTATATTTATGTTTGTTAATGAGTTACTTAGTTTATTAAGTTATTTTGTATGGTTTTACACTTATATAAAATATTTTAAGCGTTATAAGGATTTTTTTAAATATAAAGCTTCAATTTATTGTTAATAGTTTTGATAGGTGGTCAATTTGTGAAAATATTATTTGAATTAAAAATTGAAATATTGATTAATAATTTACAAATCTTATACAATATTTTGAATTTGTGATTTTAAAATAATGTTAATTGATTATTTATTGTATTAAAATTAATTTTAGAATAATTACTATGATTTTTAAATTTAATTATTTAAATAAATTTGTGCATTAAAATTAATTATCTACATTTTAAAAAACCTTATTTATTAATTCATTGATAATTATTGTAATATTTACGAATTAAAACCATTTTTCAAGTTAAAAATTTTAATTTATGTATGGATTTAAAATACATTTTAAAATCTTTAATAATTTTGTATAAGAACAATTTTTTTCGAATATCTATGATTTTTAAATAATTGAATTTTAAGATTTTAAATTAAATAAAAGTATATTATATTTGTTTGTTATTTATTTATAACGTTTTTATATGAATATCTATTTTATACTAAATTTTTAAATAAAATTTTTAATTTCTTGAAATATGAGAATTTATATTATTTATGAGTGAATGTCGATGAATAAGTCATTGTAAAATCGTATATAATTTCTAACTTTAACGATGCATTTATAATTTCGAATAATGTACAATTAGTAAGTTAATCTATATATTAGTTCATTAAGTAATCTAAATCTTCAATTTCATGATCCGTTTAATAACTCATTCATTGCAATTATAATGTAAAAGTTGTCTAGTAAAATATGTGCATACAATATGTTTAATGATTAGTATTAACTTGATAGTTAGAACTCTTGTTATGTAAATGATTAGTGAATGTTATTGATAATAGTTATCTTTGAACTTATGTGATATAATTAATATATGTTAAAGTTGAAAATAAAATCTATGTCATGAGACATATGATTATGATTGTATTGTAAATGTTATAATTAAATGTTTTAAAGATGTAATTTAGAATTAGAGTTACTCATCTTAAATCGAGATTTATGAGACTGGTTATAATGTTAGGTCTAAGTATTGTTAATGTAGTTGAAGATCAGTGTAAATGTGTTTCGATGTGTCATTAGGTATAAGGAATGTAGAGTGAAGTTCGATATAAAATGAATATACGCTAGAATTTAAGATTACGATTGCTTTGCTGACTGTAGATTTGATATGTATGATTGATAGATTACGTAGAACTCTTGAGTATTTCATACGTTAAAGTCTTCTAATATGTTGAAAGTAAATTAATAATTTTGATATACAAGCTTAATAATTTTGAGATCATTAAGTAATTTCAATTACTTATTGTATGATTTATTAACTTGAATATAATGAGTTACATAAATTATATTCGTATATTAGTTTAAAATAATTTATAATGTTATAAATCATTTAATTTTATAATTTTAATATTTACATAATTTGAAGTGAAGTACATTACCATCAAGTAATTATATATCAGTTAAAATATAATAATAGCATAATGTTTGGAAATAATGTTAACATAATTTGGATTAGATGTAAATTGAATTAAGTTAATTTGAAATTATCAATTAATATGTTCAGATTTAATGTATAGTAAGATTATGTAAATCTGATAAGTGAAAAGCAAAGTGATTTAAATAGAATTAGAGGTAAATATTTAACTAATAATGTTACGAAATGAGACGTTGATAGTATTGAATTGAAGATTCGTAGTCACGAGTATGAAAGAATTGAAGTATTACAAAATGATTGCAGTTGACATAGCTAATTTGATTATATTCTAAGATGTGTAAATTCTAAATCTTTACATCAATTAATTTGATTATGAATTAATGCTATGTATATAATTACTAGGTAATATTTAATAGATCAATGTTAGATAAATTAATATATTATAACGATATGTTATATTATTGATTATATTTATACATAATAATACATAATGAAATTAAGAATATGAATATATAATTTTAAGTTTATATAATGTTATAATTTAGATGAATGTTGCTATTAATATAATGCTTTAGATTTAATGAAATATGATATAGTAAACTTTCTTTAGTAATCTTATAAACTGATTATTAGCATTAATAATTCATATGAATATATATATGAATTATAAATTTTATTATATTAATAATAAAAATGTATTAATAATGATTAATATGTATATGAATATGTTTCAATTGTTACTTAATCTTATAATATATCATTACATTATGATATTGATAGTTAATATTGTTCATCATATATTATCGTTAATATATGCTATAATAATATCATTAAATTTAATTGAAATACAAGTGTGAAATGAATTAATATACAATAATTATTGATCATATAAAATTAATGATTGTGATAATATAGATGTACAAATTGATATGTTGAGATTTACATTAATTAAATATGATTTATAAAATTACATGTGAATTTATAATTCAGTATTGAAAATTATATTCATGATAATTAATTAAAGTGGAATTAGAATAATAGTAATAAGTAATTTACAATTATATTGTAACTAACATATTTCAAATCGTAATTAATACAAGTTATAAGTAATTATTATACATTAGTATCATAGTAGATTAAATACATATGTAATAAATAGTCAAATATGATATACTTGTAACAAAATGATATACATATGTAATACTATATATAAATGTCAGATATGTATTAATGATACATATAAGTTAGTATTAATATGCTTATAAATTAATCATCATAAGAATTATGCAAAATATAACAAATCTTATATACATTTTACATAAATTAACACTTAAAATCGCTATTAAATATAATATATCATATGAAATTAATCTATATAACTTAATGATTCAAACAGATTCTATTACATTAGATTCATATAGTCATGATATGTAATATAATTGAGCTATAGAGAATTTAGATGCAATCAGTTATATAATTCATTATATAATATGCTAGTATACATATCCCATTGACTAAAATCAGATGTCTAATTCACATGTTTGATAATAACTTATAAATCATACATAATGCAATGTACAAAATGTATGAAGACTACTTAAATGTAATTTCTAATGTATACAATGTAAGATCAATGTAATACATCAGTTAAAGTAAGTTTTAAACTTAGTAACAAATGTCTAGCACATTAAGAGTATTGATCTTGGAAACTTCGTATGTATAGAACTGTAGAAACCTTGTAGAGAAAATTTAACATTTGTAGAATTAAGAATACGATAGAAGTAAATCCAGCATTTAACTTGGCAAAGATACTTCAAATATAGCTACAATATTAATGTATTGAAATCAATATTTCTACATAACTGCAGATTGTAAACAGTTAATCGAAATTGCTACTAATGATATCTAAATTACTATGTTCAGATTATGAATTTGTCATAAGTAATTATATACCAAATATTTATAAGATTAACGTCAAATCGTAAATTAAATTCTAATACGTTAGAATTCCTAATTCGAAATTCTTACAATGGTAAGAATTCGCTAATGATTCGCTTGGATTTACGAATAGCTAATATCGATTCAGGATGACACTAGATTAAGATTATTAAATTGCACGTGATACGTCAGTATTGTAAAAGCCTTAGTTTGACAGTCAGATCATCGATAATCGTTTTCATCACTCGCAACTGCGTTAGAACTAACATATTTAGCATTCTGATACGAAGTTGACTGACAAGAATCGAATTGACAGGAATAAATCGATTAGTCATTGCGTTGAAGTCGATTAAAACGTTTTCTCGGACTATCACTCACCGGTAGCTACGTGCGCATCGTCGAATGTCGCGTTAGATGTCGACCGTATGCGTATCGTCGTATAGCTGAAACTTGAGTAACTACTGATAGCGCATTGGCGAATCCTTCGCTTGCACGCTTACCCTTGGCTATCTGCATTCCTTGCACTGTGCACGTCTTCGACGCTTATTGACTTCGATCAGTTTGATCACGTGAATGTGTATCGCTAGAATCTCGACTTCTCCGTTATCCTAGCGCGTTCGTCGTAACGCGTTGTCTCAATCCGGATCTCTCTTACGTTCGTTCTCTTCGAGATTCGGATTGCTAGTTCGAATTCACTTCGATCTTGCTGTCACTGAATCGTCCTAGCGATTCGCATGACTTGCTCGTATTGACAACGGCTACTTACTGACTTCGTTGCGGTATCGATATTATCTTATTACTCTACGTACATGTACGTCATTTTCGCATCACTAGGAAGAATCGCTCGGAATCATATGCCGACATCCGCGAATGAGCTTCCCATGCCCGAGTTCGATCACATGCGTCCCACCAGCGTACTCATCAGACGTCGATCTAGTACAGGACGATCATCAATCGCAGCAACTCGCAAGACCAAATGCATTGTCATTCGTTCATTCAGATTAGAATTCGGAATACAGAGAATCGAAATATGAAAATAAAACTATAAAGTCAATAGCAGCACTCCATACAATGATTTACGAAATAATATTCATTAATCGATATTATTCAGTTTCATATTATACATATTAATTAATCATTAATAATATGTAAACTAATAATCTTGTTTCAGTATAATTATTATCCTAGATTTCGTTCATTATTATTTCAGTTTATATTTCTATTATCGTTATTTCGTAATTTCATTAATCGTTACATCTTTTTTAACTTTTTAATATAATGAAATAAATTACATTTAAATGACTATTAAATACTTTTAATAGAATGTGAAATACTATGGGGACAGAATACTGATTAAAATGATACATGTAAGGTACAAATGGTACCAAGTATGGATTATGGAGCCCCAATTGATACTCACGTAAGCTATCTGAAACGATTTGCAAAAAGATTAAAATTTGAATTTGATCAATCCTCATATCGAATATATCATTTAAGACTGTAAAGATAACTAACTGTTCAAAACGTTATCAATTTAATCATTCTAACCAAATCGGTGGTTGCATTGCATGGCCATTTACAAAAATTATAATACTTTGTACACTCCTTCCTACATAAAATAATTTTATTAAAAACTTATCCACACTCGTTTGACAAAAGTGGCCAACATTTGATTTTTGCGATTGCAAGTGTTTACAAAATTTCTCACATCTCAGTTAATAAGTAAGCTAGAGACCTGTAAAAAAAAAACACTAAACTCTTCATCATAAACGGGATTATCTATATTTATTTTTATTATCGTATTTTTTCCAAACAAATCAGTTTTTAAGTTATGGGAATTTTATTTGAAATTTCGCATTTTATGGCGTTCCTATCATATATCAAGGCATATCTTATGTTGGTAAAATTTCAGTTCTCAAAATATACTCTTTTACTTGTTATGTGGCCTTAAACCTGGCCGATTATCAAGTTTTACTTAGTTTGTATTACTTTTAATCACTTATTTCGTTACTAAACTATTTTTTCCTGTAACAATAATAATCTTTGTACAAACAAAATGTCACGTTAAATGTTTCATTCCGTGGGACAGTCTTCTATAATGAATATACAAAGTATAATTTTTCTAAAGTGGTCAATGGTCATGCAACCCACTCATTGTTGGGCGATTTGGTACGGAATAATCCATTTTTTTAAGTAGAATTTATCGAATAATTTCCATTGAATTTTTTTGTTCTGTATAATAATACAGTATTTAGAAAGTTGCACGTGTATTAATAAATTTTGCGTAAATTAAGTTTTAACCTTTCGAGGTATGCCGCAAGCAAAGTTTATCATCGTATGTCAATTATGTTTATTTTATATAACAGATAAACTTGAAAAACTAATAACTCACTTTTTAAAGTAACGTAGATATTTACAAATAAGTAATTAAAATATGTCGTTCCGATAAAGTTTATCATAATACTGATGAAAAATTGTACCTTGAATAAAAGTAATACAAAATAAGTTTATAACAAAATTCAAAAATTTGCAAATTAATATCTATTTATTTATTATGTTTACAGGCTACATTTTCAATTCTTATCTTGTTACTTATGTTAGATAAGTGGGGTGCGGTTGATATGTTTTGCCTTGTAGTAAATGCAGTAAGTCAAATGATTGTTGAATTCGTCGAAGATCGACAACATTTCATTTTAATAGAAAATTCGATAGTGTATTCTCTTTTACAGATATGAAAATAAAATTATAGGATTTCTATCTAACGCTTGCGCAATTATTTGTTAGATAAGATTATTTAAAATGCAAATTTAATACTGCAAACAAGGCATAGTAAAAAGATCAAGAATTAAACGACGCGTGGCAGATAACTATATATTGATCGCATTTCAAATAATCAGTTCAGAAAAAAAAATTGAAAATTCAGACTAAATGATTGCATCTTTCGAGGAATATTTTTTAAAGTTTCAGTCAATTTTGAAGACCTATAATTTCAAAACTTTTATAAAATATGATCAATATTTTGATATACTCTTTGGTGCCTTTAAAAACTTTTTAAAGTGCCCAATCTAATTTTAAGCAGACGTTCACATCTTAAGGTCAAAAAGTGCAAAACGCTGTTCGCCTGGGACATCCAGGAATCTACGTGTAAGTCGTACTTATCACAATAATTACTTGTTACTCGAATGACGTAATAAGCTTCATATATTAACATAAAAATAACTATGATCTTATGTCGTCATTAGAAGATAAGAATGTCTATTTAAACATTATTGTAACCATGTAAGTTGTGTCTCTTAAGCAGCGACTTCATGGTAAAACAAATTTCATAAAACTAGTTTTACCATAAAGACATCTATCAAAACATAAAAAAAACTTGAAAAACTCCATATTTTGGCGTTTGTTAAACATGTTTTACCGTGTGGACACTCGGGCGGTAAAGAAAACTTGCAACGAAAATGTTTGGACAAGTTCAACTTCTAAAAATTTGTTTTGTTTACATTGTGGGAGAGTTTTGTGGCAAGTTGTGTGACTCGGGGCTGCGGGTTCGAATCCCGTTGCAACCATGGACATATGTGATTGCTAATACAAACAAAATCTAGAAAGCCACATCAAAAATTAGAAAAAAAAAAATTCAATATTAAAATAGAATATAAAAAAAAAACAGGTTCCTATATGTGAAATACAAACTGAAATTTCCAGAGATGACAGCAATCCGTGTCAAATAAATTTCATGTTTCATTAAACATGTTGTATCTATCGTCCACATGGTAAAACAATTTGTTTTTGACAAGTTTGTTAAACAAGTTTTACCGAGAAAGACACTGCTTGAAGTGGACAAGAACAAAGTTTACAAAACTAAAACCGGTTTTTTTTATATTCTTCTATTTTAATATCGAATTTTATTTTTTTTAATTTTTCTTTTACCTGTCAAACAGAATTGCTCGCGACTTAAGTTAAGTTCGAATTAAAATTATTCAGTAGTTTGAGTTATAAGAATGCCGACTTATCCTACTGTACTGAACATAACGAATTGAAAATATTTCTCAAAATTAATTTTATAAGGCGGAATCTGTATCATAACCAAATACTAGCAAATTATGCCCAAAACTCTCTTATAACTTACTTGCCAACTCGATGCCGACATTATTATATTTCTGATGTTTAACGATCCCCATATTCATCAGCAGCTTCAAGTTCTTCGACTTCCATTCCAATTCATTTTGAGCTGCCGGATGGCTCATCAGTTTGGTTAACAATTGTCCCGCATAAACGCGTTCCGAATTCAGCCAGTGCTCGGTTTTTTCTTCTTCGACCACCTTCTCTTTCTTAGCGATCAACACTTCTTTGTAGAGTTTATTTAATTTTTTCACGCCGTCGATGCCTAAGGTGCGTACTATTTGTTGCAGGATCTTCGATTTGGTGATGTTTTCGATCATAAACGAGCCAGGATAGAAAAAAAGTACTTTTAGCACGTCGATTTTGGTTGTATCGTTGACGCCGCTGCTTTCGAGAAGCTTGATTAGATCACCAAATAATTTCGTCGATTCTTCTTGAAAGTCTTTGTCATAATTACTGGTGTGATAGGTGCTAAAGTAGTAAAGCAACTGTTTAATAAAGTTTTTCATTAAAACGATAGGTATTAATGCTGGATTTTTTAAGAGTGGTAGTAAATTTCGTATAATTAAGGATACTGCAAGCAGTTTATTTCGATTTGTTCGGACTAATTGACGATCGAGTTCGGCAACGAACGGCGGTACCAAATTAAATTCGACTACTTTGCTAGTCACTAGTGGATAGATAGGATGTTTTACTGCAGATACCGATGATATGTTCTGCAACAATAATTTTATGTTAGTTTAAGAAATGTTTTGTTTCTTTAAAAAAGTTTAAAAAATAGTAGATATAACACTATAGATTTCTGAAATAAAAGTTTCATTAAAATAAAAAAATGCTTATTTCAATATAACGCTATTTATTTTAAATAAAATAAAAACGCGTTGTAAAAATAATTGTTATATAAAAGACCTTCCAAATAAAAGTATAACGTGTTGGAACAATATAACTAATTGATACTACTGCTTAATAGAGTTCATTTTAAAATGTTCAATATTATTAAAATACAATTTCTCGTTGACGTCGTCATAAATTGCCTAATTTAATCTATATTTTATAATACTTAGACGTCTCTAAAGTATTCATAAATAAACTTCAACACGACTCCGTTGGTCCATCCAAATCCCGTCTGGACGTTATATTCGCCTCCTCCGCCATATCCTCCCGGAACAACGGCATCATATTTCTCGAACATTTCTCCGCTTTGCTTGAAACCAATAATGTTGACATCCACCCATCTTTTTGCCAACGTTCGCGCAACTTCTCGAGCTTCAACACTACCCGACAACTCTAATCCTTGCACCACTATATCTTCCAAAGGAGGGAACGAGTTGGGGAAGTCCCACTGTTCGCCAGTTTGATCTAGGGAGGTGGGGATGCCGCCCAAATGGTCCAAAATGCCCATCTTTTTCAAATATTTTGCCGCTTTTGTTCCCAACGTGGATCCCTCAGTTTCTTCGTAACAACGAGCCCACAGGGGAGCGAACGAACTTGGATAAAAATACTTTCTCGGTTTGAGCAAATTCAAGTCTAAATCGTACCAAATCCCGTCGTCTTCGTTCCAGAACGCCAACATTACGGCCTTGCGCCATTCTCTAGCCTTAACGGACCAAAACATGCTGTTCCCGACATCGCCCGTATCCAAATACATTTGTGCGATATCCTGAAAGGCTCCACACAAAAATGCATTTAAATCGACAGGAATTACGCGTATCGTCTCAGTGTAAGATAAATTCGCCAAAGTTCTGCCGGTTTTGTCGAAAATCCACCGAGAAGAGAAATCCCAGCCGGATTCGGCACCACTTTTAAGATTGGCAAACAAATTCTGCTGCACGGACAGATCTTCAACATAGGAAGCGGTGTCTACGTCCTCTGCATAGGATTCCGGCCGCGGACCGGTGTTGTTTACGAAATATCTAGCGAGAGTGATATTTTCGCCTTTCATTTGAACACTTATGGTTCTATGTTCCAACCAAAATTTAAGCTCCTTTTCGAAATATTTCAGGTTTTTCCTGAGCCACTCGACGTCGTTCGTTTGCTTGTAATAGAGGAAAGCCATGGCCGTAAATAGAGGAGGCTGAGATCGGTTCAAATAATACACTCGGCCACCATTGGGAATAAACCCAAACCTTTCGACCATCGAAACGAAATTATCTACAATGCCTCGAGCGGTTTCGGTCATCTCGCTTAAAAGAAGACCTTTAATGATCCAATAAGAATCCCAATAGTAGGTTTCTTTAAATCTTCCTCCAGGTATAATAAAACCGTTCGGTACCGGAATGAAACTGTGTCGGTCCGTCTCCAAAGCCACTCGGTAATTCATTTTTCTTGCCAAGAGTGGCCACAGACTGATCACTTCCTTGGTAAAATTTTTTACGGTTGCGTTTTTAATTTGATTTAGAAATGCCGGATTTGATTGGAAATCTGGCGGATTCCATTCTTCTAATTCGTCACCGTCTGCAAAGTGGTTGTCTACAAATTTTTGAATTTCAACTTTAGTTGGCTTATTGTCGGTTGAATTCAATAATAGTTGGAAATTTTGCAAAGTCGTATTAGCATCGTGAGTTAGTTTTTTATCGACAAACGTTTTGCTGTCGCCGAACAATCTCGCAAGCTGTATGGTGTGAAGGAGTTCACCGCGACAATAAATGAGGCTTTCGCATGCCGGTAATATCGACGAAGCGGTGGACGTGTAAAAAACCGCCAAAAAAATCACTTGCACAAACATTTCTACGATCATTCACATAGGTGGTTATTCGAAGACTGGCGACGCGGTTATAAAACTTTCATTTAAAGAAGTCCCCACCATCGATCCCTCTTCAAACAAAAACCGAAATGAATTTTAACTACTAATAATTTTTTTTAAATCGCCTTGACAGTAACAGCATTTGAAATTTATGTGGCTAAGTTCAAGGTTATATTATTAGCGCTGTTAGATAAAACAATTATCGCTAATTTATGAAATTTCCAATAAATTAAAGAGTTAATCTAGTTAGTTAATCTAATCAATAGGTTTTTCACGTTAATTTTATTGATTAGAAAGTTTCTACTAGTTATGAAATTATTAAAAGTAATACGAATTAAAAACTTAGGTTAACAGTTATTTTTGTTTCTAATTTCAAACAAACAACTTTCATTCTGTGAGAGATTGCTAGATTACAAAGGCAATTTTTTATTATCAAAGCATCAAGAAAGATCTGTGTCAGTCACTCGAACAACTAGTTGTCTAACTGACAAACTTGTTTTCTCCTCAATTAAAACTGTAAGTCAGTCATGTCGTACTACAAATTACACGAATTATATTGTTTGACTAAACATTTTTATAAGTAGGTATACCGAGACATCAAATAAATTGCAAATCACTTTTGTAAATGTTACGTGCAATTTTGACAAGTGATCGGTATTTTCCACGACTACAACTCGGGCAAAAATTAGCGATATTAAACGACTTTACGCTGACCGTTTGTTTTCAATTAAAAATCGAAATAAAAATGAATCGCAGATTTTTAGACAAATATCAATGACCCACATTCATCAACCGCAAGTGTAAATAAAAAGCAGCCTTGACATTCTAAACAGTTTATCTTAATTAACGAAAATTATCGACCCACCGAGACCTTTTAATGATGCAACTCGACTGCGTCCAACGGTCCAACCAAACATATTTTTATTACCTAAGTTATTTCGTTGTGGAAATTACTAAAAAAACGCAAACGACTATTTAATCATATGTATACTGTAAATTGGGAAATTAAAGGTAATGGGTTGTTATTCGAGCGAAAGGATTGTTTTTAATCACGTTCGATCAATGCCAACGAGGTGACCTTAGCTGTTAGAGCGTTAACGAGGTTATTGTCGGTTTTTTATACCGGCCATTTCAATATCGCGATATATTTAATAAAATTTATGTAAGGAGAAATCCAGTAAAAACGAGTTTACTAAATAAATTATATCCATTTCTACCATATGTTTTGAGATGATAACACAACATTCTAAGAAAAATCTCAAACTTTAACTGGATACCTGCTTTCATTTGGAAACCGAGTAAAAGATAAAATTTTTTTAAAACAAACAATTTATGCATCGAGAAATTGTTTTGTTTTATTACAAGAATTTAAATCTTAAACCAGATTCGAATATGTACGTCATAAACAATTATGAAATAAGTTTCATTAACGTTCAAATGGTTATCCTAAACTAATCGTTTTATCTATTTTGAATTTAAACCTGAAAGAGCAGTATAGGGTCAAAACTATGGTTTTAGTACGAAATAAAGCTTTGCATATAATACTTGTTAAATATAAGGTCATAGGGCTTTGTTGTTGGGCACAAGAAGAAACTGAAATTTCACATGGCTACTAATAATAAATGGTAACCAACAAGTTTTTTTTTATAGCAATATAAAACTGAAAATGAGCATAATTGAGTTCCTAAATATAAAAAAAAAACAATTTAATATTTTACGAAGGTTGAATTCTAATTCAGGGGCACAAAAATTGCATCGTAATATATAAATATCCCTTGCAATTATTCAGTTAAGTACCCTAATCAACGGACGCATTCAGCTGCACTTAATGGCTGTAGATGTTGCCACATGGCAATCACCGCACGATTGGACGGTTACACATAGAAAACAACAAACTAACGACTGCATGTAATGCTATTATCAAAACTTAATAATTTTGGACAATTTAACACTCATCTTTTTAAAAGTTATTTGTGACTACTTTTATCTGTAATTTTTTTAATAAAATTAAAACCAGTAATACGAGCATCATTTAATTACACGAAAACTTTCAGAGTAAACAACAGTTGACTGAAACCATGAATAAAATGAATTGATTGCATACACTATATAAATCAGACGTCAGATTGGCATAAGATAAAATTCCAAAAATGATACAAAAAATGAGAAAGTGATGCGTAAGAGAAACAACTTTTACTATAAAACATTGCATCGAAACAGATTCCACAAAGTGGAACTAACTTTGTTAAATTAAACTAATTCGTTATAGTTAAATTTAAACCTAAATTGGGATAAGATAATTTCAAGTCCCATTCAGTTGTAAAACAAGGGAACGTTTATCGTTCAAGAAGTTTATAGAAACTTTGAAAACATTATTACATCAAATTAAACACGAGTTCGACAGAAAAACTTACCATCAATATATCACAAATAGCCTTTACAGTTTCTTCACACACAATGGCGTTGTTTCCGAGTGCTTTCTTTATATCGCTACCCTTCAGAACCTGTCCAAACCTAGTCTGTGCAAGTATAAGCAAGTAAAGACTATCGACTGTTTGTTCCGGCCACGGTTTTAAAATTTCCATTTTAAGAATATTCCAGACTACTTTAAACTGACTTTCATCAATCTATAAAAACGACTTTTATTTAGTCCCTCGTTTGGAAATAAGTCACTCCAAAAATTACCATCTGTAGCAATTCCGCTATAAAACTAGACGCCGCTAGAGATAAGTAACTTCGTTTCGTTCCAGCACTCAAAATAATTTTTAAAATGTTCTCCCGATCTTGTACGGAAGCCTTTAAATACATACCGGAACGTATGAGGGCACCGCATGTTAAGATTTGCCCGGTATACACTTCTCCAATTTCCTACAATAATTCCGATCAGTTATATATAGTTATCGGCTGTCCATAAAACTTACACTTTTAGATACATTCCCTCCAATTTGAAGCTCTTTTTGTATGCAGTCAAACACTTGTTCGATTTTAATCGGCAACAAATTTAACAAAGCAACCAAAGTAGAAAAAAATCCTATTCTAGCGGAATTCTTGGACGAGCCCAGTCCTCTTACGAGTCTTTCCAAGGCATACTTCAATTCGTCGATTTTCTGAAAACGATTTAACCAGTATTTTAAAACACTGTTGACACACGCGATTATAATCTTACATTTTCACCATAGTTTTTTAATAAATGCTTCAACAATAACGTGCTACTTTTGATTTGTTTCGGTTCATTTTCATCAGCTATTGTTCTAAAATAATCTAGAATTGATCCACGTACTCTTTTTTCATTATTCGTTTGAATTTCAGACACAACGTGCTGTTCGTCGCCCATTTTTTTTTTTTTTATCAACTTAATTGCACGCGTTACCAACGTGTTGAATCGAAAAAAAAAATGCCAGAGCGACCTCTAGTAATTAATTCGGTAACTTTTCCTTTTGAAATTAGCCGGGAGGACATCAAATTATAAAAATATTATTTTGTTAAAGTAAAATTGCAAAAAAAAATAAAACCGGCATTGGTAGTATAAACACGGCCATCACATGGAATTAACCTGAATCTTTTGTCAATTCAGTTGTTTATTAGTTAAATTCGTCGTGTCATAAAAACGCATCGAATTTCTTTAAATTTTAATATGATATGTTACAAGTGTAGAGTTGTCTACCGTTTAAAATTATAATTAAATCTCAAAGAAATGGTTCCTATATGACAACGTTGGCTGCCTTGATTTTTCTAGTATCTGGGGACGCGCGTAAGCCCTTGGTTTTGGTTATCAAATATGGCTGGACGTGGTGGTTATGAAGATCGCGATAACAGGTATTTTGAACGAACGCGTTGTTTTTTCGTGGTTTTTAGGTCTGATGGGTGATCAGTGAGATTTACGTAATTGACGTTCACGTAGCTACGTAAATTTCGTCGCCGCAAACGCCGGCTTTCGACGAATTTAAAAAAAATCCCGGCATTGTCGCCTCTTAAGATGCACATGCTTCTCAAGTTAATTGTTTTGTAATTATAGAAATTATGGAGGTGGCGGCGGCGGTGGTAGAAGAGGCGGAAGAAAACCCTTACCTACGGAGCCTCCGTTTACCGCGTACGTTGGCAATTTACCGATGGGTACCGTTCAGGGAGATGTGCACCGTATCTTCGACAAGTTAAAAGTGAAAAATGTTCGACTAGTGATGGACAAGGAGACGGATAGATTTAAAGGATTTTGTTATGTTGAATTTGACACCCTTCAGGACCTCGAGATGGCCATTGCTTTGGAGGGCATGGTAGACGTAGAAGGTTTCGAAATAAAAATCGACGTTGCAGAGGGTGAGTGCTACAGCGAGTTGCTTTTTCAACGATACGAAAGCGGTTCAATGAGGTTATCAGGTTAATAATGTTTCGTATGTTGTCATGTTTGTTAGATAATTGACTTTAGATAACATGGGGCTGAAATTGTGATCATTGTTGAATTGTTCCGATTTCAAATTTAAATGTTGGCATAATTACCTAATTAATTTGAGGATCCCATAACTTTTATAGTTTCCTCTGTGCAGTTATGACTTTTGTATCTATTTGTATATTTGAATGGGTAATACTGATGTTAGTCTGATTCTAAACATCTTACAATTTAAAGACGCCCTCAATTATACTATTTATTTTGTACATGTTTTATATAAAACATAAACATGCTTTAAAAGGGCAGATGTTTTGTGTTGTGAATGTCAAAATTTTCATTTAATCAATTGGTTTTTATTTATACTAGTAAAAACGTCAGCAGAAGCTTTATTTGAAAAGTTCGACAATTTGTTGTAATATACATTATTTATAAAGAAAAAAAGCTAAGACACCCCCAAAGCTTCAAAAAATTATGGGATACCTTATTGGTTTTGGATAATAATTAAAATAATTTAAACAAATATAAACTGTTTTTAGGAAAAAAGAGTGATAAAGGTGGTGGTTTCGACCGAGGCCGAGGTAACCGTGGTGGTTATAGAGGTGGAAGATCGGGCGGCGATCATAGAGGATACGACGATTTTGACAGAAGAGGCGGTGGTGGCGGAAATAGAGGAGGGTTTACAGGTTTGTTTTAATCCTTATAGTTACAGTTTACAGTTTCTGAGACTGTGTATACATCTCGTTGCAGATCGAGACCGCGGGGGTGGTCATAGAGGTAATTATGGCAATTTTGGTGGCGAAGAAGGTGGTCGAGAATGGGGCAGAGGTGGTCATAGGCAAGGGGGAGGCGGTGGTGGTGGCGGCGGCGGAGGCGGCGGCGGTGGAGTAGCGGCTGGCGGGTTCGGCGGCGGCGGCGGTAGGCCACGACAGGATCGAAAGCCTTTTAACGAAGAGCTCCCTAATCCTGCACCCGGTAGTTTTAAAAGGATCCTGTTCAGTTGGGAGATTCTTATGTAGGCTTTGTTGCAGATACATCGGGAAGGCCGAAACTCATGCTGCAACCGAGGACCGTAACAGCCCCAGTAAACGCTGTCGCTGAAACGTCACAAACGTCCACAATTTTTGGGGGTGCACGGCCGAGAGAAGAAAATATCGAAAAAAAATCAGTAGAATAGAAAAACTATAAGGACCGTTATTTTGTGTGTCTTTTAAAAATAAGTTATATTTGTGGATTATTTAAGTAATTTTAAACCGATACAATTGAAAATGCTTCGATAATTTATTATTACGTAAGTAAGGTGACTGTAAAATTTTTTCGTCTTTCCATGTGTATTTGGATTCCCTTTGATTTTGAGGGAAGTAAAAACCATAAGTTGCTTATGCTACAGTAAAGATGTGGTTGTTGTCAAGTTTACCTTTGAAAAAAATGCAAATATATGTAAAGGTTTTATAGTTACAATTTACAATATATTCGGCAACTTTATTGGTTGTCGTTATTGGCTTGTTTTTTTTTTTTTGTAAAGATTCTTACATTTATAAATGAATCTTGAAATTCATCTTAAATACAATTTAGGAAATATATAGATATATATATATATATATATATTTGAAAGTATATATATATACAAATATATATTTGAAAGTATATATATATATATATATATAAGTATATATAATATATTCTGAGCATTGTAAAAATGGAAGCATTTTGCAACTTATTTTTGTTCGACGTATGTATAAAATGTGCCGTTTTTTGCAATGCTTTGCCGCACGTTCGTTACACGTTTAGTGTAATCTATGTTGTGGTTGTAATATAAAATAAAATCTTAAGTTTAGCTTATCGCTTTTCATTACAGAAACGCTGTTGTCATTTTTTAATTGTATTTTCTATTTCTAATTGTAATGTAGTGTGTGAGCAGAATTGGAAATATTCACTTCTCTGTCTACTTAATGTTTTATTTTGACAGGTTTTGTAGTCTTCGGATTATTAGAAAGGCACTAAGCGCATGTGTCAAGTCACTTTTGTTAATATTTCTGTAAGTGAGAAATTTGGGCGGTTGCCAATTGTATAAATAGTTTTTGGCAACTTCTAAAATTATACAAATTTAGATGCATTTTTTTATAATAATAAAAAAGATTAATATTCCGATTTGTTTGGTTTCGAATAAATAGCTGAACTAACAACGTAATGATGACACATAGATACTTTTTGCTCGTTGGTGTTATAAAAATTAAAAAAAAATTACGTTTGGGGCCAGTTTTTTCATTTCCTAATAAATTTACTTGACAAATTTTTATGACGGAAACGTTTGTTATAACAGTTGTTTCTATGGAAAATATGTCAAATAAATTAAATGGAAGATGAAAAGATCAGCCCTCAATATTACAAATAATCAAGTTTGTGTGGTCGAACTTTCGACTAAACGTAGAAGTTTATTTAAACTTGGAAATTGAAGATAGATATTGTTTCACTTGGAATATTTTTAGGGCGACTCTAAAGTTGAACCTAAATTAAAAGATTAATACAAGCTCTTCTAAAATATAGGACTTAAAATTGGGCTTATTACAGACGTTATAAATTTGGTTCACGATCGTTTTAAATTAAAATTTAAACATTTTGTTTACAGAATACTTATAGAATTAGAAATTTTTATTATAAACACATATACTAAAAGCTAAAATCATTTGAGAACAATAATTTAATAGTGATACCACCACGTCCAGGGCAACATAATTTACTCAAAAATTTAATTATAAAGGATGATGAAATATCACAAAATTTGGATTTAATATACTATTTTTAGATTTTAGAAAAAAAAAATTTGTTAGTATTTACGCAAGGACCGTACACAACCTTTAGTTTATGACGAACTAATTAAGAAAAGTAGACGTTAGCTGGATAACAGAATATTATGTAGAATATAAATTATTAGCAAAGGTACACGAATTGATTTTATATTACAATATAATGCAATAGTTTTATTAAATCATAGCAAATTAAACAAATTGTAAAATTACACATAAAAAGTTAAAATCTTAAAACCTAATTAAAACAATCGTTTTCAACATATACTCATACTTTTTCATCATCTATAGAATAATAACAAAAATAGTCAACTAATATCCATCTTAAAAATAATGCTACCTATGAATGTATAAATGATATAATTAATATCTCGTATCGTTTAATAAAATAAACTCGTCGCTCGCAAAATGGCATGATTATCGGAACAATTTTGCATATCTAAGTGAATATACAACATACAACCAAAGCAAATATGCATTACAGAATTCTTTTTGGCATTTTTAAATTAGCATTTAAAAGTATATGTATATAGGTAATATGTAATACGTAGGTTTGTATAATATTATTATGTAGCTTGTGGGATATAGATTGTTTAAATTTGATCGGCGCAACTGCAGTTTATTATAAAAATCCACTTTAAAATCCTATAATATACATTTGCTGCCTGTACACGACGATGATGTCCGACTGCATTTTGTGAACACTCACGACAGTGCAACAACAAGTCTTCGACGAACAAAAGCTAAGGAATTGGGAGTAGAAAAATAGGTACATACAATTTTTAGTTCTAATTTTCTTGCGGTAAGTTGTACCTATTAACAACATCACTATCGAAACGCGACGCCTAACTACACATCTACACGATTATCCATAGTGATGTTTGTAATAATGAATTTCTGCATTCTAACTACCATTTACAATATACAGCGAATTATTGTTATAATAAGTACACAGAGTGGTAAAAGAAGTGGTATTTGAATAACACTTTTGTAACAAACAATGTTGTGCCACTCGATATTGTATACTGAGAATACTTGTGCCTAAGAAATCTGTACGTAAATTTTGTAGCCACAGAACAACACATTCTGTAATGGGATGGAGTAAAATTTTTGTTTTTATACATGTTACCATGGATGAGGAGAATTACTGCAAGCCATCAACGGAACTATATTACACAAGCGACAAGAATTTTTAAACTGTTTTGGCAACACAGAGCTATTTGTTCCCCTCACCTACATTTATGCCAATTAACTGTAAGTAATTAAATTTGTAACGAAATCGTGCATATAACAGAGTACAATTTTACATTAAGGCACATTGTGAAGATATGAAAAAGAAGAAAATCGCCACTATCATTTATGTACTTGTGCAATATAGACCTAAACTTCTAACTGATGCTTCCCATTATGTTTATGTCATTTTATGGCTATATATTTTATTACTCAACCGAACAACGTAACTAGTTTGAATTCAATGTTTGACGATACCAAACGTTAACTGAAAACAAAATTATTACAACATCAAAATTAAATTGCCGTTACGCTTAAACTTACTTCTAAATTTTCAATTTTACTACAAACCTGAGAGAATCTAGGCCACATTTGGTCGGTTTTACGATGGAAATGTGCCTAGCAGTTATTATTTATGCTAATAAATTCAAACAGATTGAGGAAAATAGTCCTAACACAATTTAAGTAATTAAGGGAAATGATCGCTAGATTTGAATTGGATCCTCGGTCAAATTGAAATATGAAAATTCGGTGTTTAGGACCATCGGTCGCAGTGTAAGTATTACGTTTTTATAAATTGAACACATCACAATCAGCTTATGGTACAAAGCTGAGCCACAACAGCATTAGGAATTCTGCAAATATGACTTAGAAAAAATTATACATATGCCAACACCTAGAATTTAAAAAAAAAAACAAAAAAAAACGAAACAAGTGAAGATTTTAAAAACGACAATTTTTTGAGACCAGTTTCGACTGAAAAACAACGAAAATTATAAAACTTTTGATTAAAATGTAGTCGAGATTGGCCGCAGGAAACTTCAACTAACGTCTATTTAACGGCGGCAGTTTGCGTAGTAGTAGCTCCTGGAATTTTACTTAGAACTTTCGATAAATCGACTCCGGTTAAGGCATTCACAGCGGGTGGTATCTGACTGACGAGTCGCGAAATTTCAGCAGTGGTCGAATCCGATCCGCCGATTAATACGATCTCTTCGGTCTTAGCAAGGGGCGCCGACACCTCGGCGGCGATCTGTACGATTAAAGAAAAATTTCAAACTCGCATTGGGGAAAACGTGAAAAAAAACGTACCTTGGGCAAAGCTTCCAAGACGAGCGACATGATAGCCGCGTCTCCGTATTGCTTATAAACGGCGGCTTTTTGTCGCATCCTTTCTGCTTCCGCTTTGCCCACGTTCGCTATGGCGCCTGCTTCCGATTCGCCTATCTTTTTGATTCGTTCACTGTCCGCCATGGCGGATTGAATTGTTTGAGTCCTGAAAAGGAAAGATCGTTTAGTTCAAAGGAAACGTCGTCGTAGGTAAAACCTACCGTTTTCCCTCCGCTATCATCTGCAGCCGGTAACTCTCGGCTTCGGCTGGCAAGCGAACGGTGGAATTTAGCTCAAGCTCTTTACGCTGTACTTCCTGAGCCTCCACTTCGATTTGCTTTTTCCGTTCGACGACGTCAATCTGGATTTCTTCGTTTCGAATTTTCTGCCGAATCTTCGCTGCTTGAAGTTCGTAAGCTAGTTGAGATTCGGCTTTCTATAATGGAAAAACCGATAAAGTCGAATATTGAAAACGTCGACTTTGGCGTCGTTAGGTGGTACTTACGGCAGTGTTAATTTCCTGATCAAAATTTGCTTTTTGTAACTTAAACATTCTCGCGTTATCTTCAATTTTCGTATCGGTCGAGTATTTCACGTCCATAGCTTGTTTTTGACATTCAGCTTCCTGAAACGTGAAAAGGACGTCAATATGTTCCGCAATCATACTCTGGAAGGACTGTCGCGAAATGGCTCACCCTAATTCCGGCGTCCCGATTGGCTTCCGCGACTCCGGCGTCGGCGTCCCTTTTCACCATGGCCGTCTGCGATTTCCCGAGCGACGAGAGGTACTCGACTTCATCATAGACGTCCTTGATCGTAAAGGACAGGATTTCGATGCCCATACGGCCCACATCCGGCGCAGCAACTTCTCGCACAAGGGCAGCAAATTGGTCTCGATCTCGATACACTTCTTCGACTGTAAGAGTTCCTGTGGACACCAGAAGAAATTAGAACGAAGAAGAAATATTTGGTAAACGCACCTCACAACAACCGCGTACGTAACACCGATTGTCAATCCCACGCTAAGGGCACTCATCAATAGCAACGACATTTAAATACGAAAGAACCAAAATTGCAATTTCTTCGTTTATCCAGATTGTCGATTATTTACAAACATCGATTTATTAGACAAGATAAAATAAGTAAATATTTTAATAATAATTATTGTCGAGAACTACCTACACAAAACATGTGATGTTACAGAGCTAATAATTATGTATGTACCTAGTATTGTCGTCTCCCACCGTTTCAGTTATTATCTAAGGTCGTTAATTTAACAATAACGTTGACGTATTTTTTTCTTTCCACTTCGTTTAATTTCCGACTTGAATTTCGTTACGACACAATCATTTCGTTTTGTAACTGTTTATCTATATATAGTACAATTCTTAAATAAAAATAAGGAAATCTATTTGTTAAATCACCGTTTTTTTTTTGTACAAGTGGAAATACTAATGGGGACCAAGAAATGAGCTGGATCGTTAAAGATGACTTATTTAACAATGCCGATACAAATGGTACCAAGTAGGTCGTACCTCGGAGCGTTAAAATTTGGGAGCACCCAGATTGATTGCGTCAAGGTGGTTAATTTTCGATGATTTTGTCAAGTAGTACTTTGACATTAGGGACAATTTTCTGTCATTTCTACGTAATGGTCAACCTGTTCATCTTCAAAATCATGGAACGGAAGCACAGGAATGAATATTAAACAAATCATTCAAGTAGGCACTTAAAGTTATAAATATAATAGGGCCCAGTGTCGAACCCTGTGGCATTCCACAAGTTAATCTTTTTTTAAATAATTAAAAAAACGTGCAAAATCTTCGTCTCACAATCAAACGAAAAACAGTCCCAATCTTAATTTGAAATGACGGATTTAATTCGTAATCTAAAACCTTTAAAACGAGTGGTCATTAGGTTGCCCATCTTTATTAATCTTTATATTGTATTAGAAATATAGAAAATGCATGAAAATTTAATGTTTTATGTCCCATAACGGCATAAAAAACATAATGGGGAAGGGAATCTTTTACGGCCTTACTTTATAGGTGCTATTAATTTCTTTTTCTTTTTAATTTGCCCACAATCAGTTTCGTAGAAACTACCTACTTATACCTATATTTATAGAAAATCAAAATTATAATCTATATAAATTTGAAGTACCGTGTTTTTATCATGTATTATACGTACACTACCTACCTACATTATTTTAATTTTGACACAGTTACAAAAGAAATGAAAATTGAACTAATAAAATAATAACGTATCTGCAACAAATTACGAAATGATCTGGTTGTCGACACATTTAATACCTTTGACATCTTTTTGAAATGATCTAATCTTTCCGATTTTACTAAGCGATAAGAGTAATATTAATAAACACCATTTATCACCATATTATACCAAATTATTGGTCGATGTTTGTTATCTGAACGAATAAACATTTTTATTTTATAAACAAAACAGTTATATATTTAAAATAACATAATAAAATAAAAATAATAATTGGTTGTTTTTAATTTTTCAAAACCTTCAAAATTTAGAACACCTTTATTCGTTTACTTTAATGTAGATTTTCAAATACGCAGGGGTCGCAGTGGAGTTTGATAAAAAAAAAATAAAAATAGACAAATATAGCTTATCCAAACCTATATGATGTTCACGTCATCAACAAAAAGTTACTAGATTGTTTATTTGCAATTCAGTTTAAAGTTTGGAAAGTGACATAATCTATAGATGATTTACTTGCGCACATATTAGATGGTATAAAGAAAGACTACACTACAATTTATTAGAACTGTCAAAATACGAGGTACGAAGTGACGGCACTCTGTGGAACGTCATCATCTAGTAACCTTGTATTGATGACGTAAACATCATATAGGTTTGGATAAGCTGTAGTGACCGAAATTTTTTAAAATATCTACTTTTTAGGAAATGTATTCAAAAATTATGTATTTTTATGCAGTAAAATTATTTGAATAATCACTATCTACTCCTTTTAATAATTATAATTATAAATATTCACTCTATTTTTAATTTAAAAATTATTCCCGTGCCCTTAAGCATTGAAAATTTCCCTAATACAAACCATAAACCAGATAAAAGTTTAATTGCATTTTTCTGCGACCGATAAAATACAAAACAACTAATAAAACATGTGCGCCACCTACTATCATACCTTGTCAGAGTACCAACAAAGAACTAAATGTTTTTAAAATAAAAGTGGACTTTCCTAGTATCCATGTATAAACTCGTATCCCTATATCGTATATCCTCGAATAAAACTGTTTCAGATCTTTCGCGTTAGTGGTACACAGCGGTAGTGCTTATTTCAGTAGTTCGAATTTTGAATTACGGCATCGTATTATTCGTGTGTGCAAGGAGTGCTAGTTCGATTTATAAGGCCGTTTTGCGTATGAGTGCGCGAGTCATGAGTATAAGTGTTGTGTTGTGTTCTCTAAGAGGATTACAAACAAAAAGAATTAATACGACGAGGGAAAGGTAGGATCTTTCTTTGTCGACTAAATCTTCATGTATTTATAAAGTGTAAATACATTGGCCTTTAAGCTTTAACACAAATTCTCTGAAAATCGAGCTTGGTTAGGCTCTTGGATAGGGACTAAGTTAGGATGGTGGTTAGGGCTCCCCTAAAACATTCGACGATCCAATTTCGGGAACGAAATTTTATCTTACGTGCGTGTTCGCAGTCAACGGAAGAATCTACGCTGGAAATTGGTGATAGGAAAAAGGTAGAAAACGGAAAGCAGAAATTTAGAAGTTTCTAATTTTTTCTTATAGTCTGTTACAGACAAGTAGCGGTTGCAACGGCAGCAGTGTTAGTCTGCATTTCACGTAAGTATTAAGAAAAACCCTTATTTGAGCATTTTAACGTTTTTTGATTTTTTTAAATTTCTCTTATTTTGAGAGATTTTACCTTTTCAACGTTTACGGATAGAAAAAAAATTCGGAATTCAAATTTTTGATTATCGCAACAATTTAGACTAACATCGAGACAAAATTTGAATACTAAAATTTGCAAAAATTAATTATAACGTTATTTTTTTAAGAATAATCGAGTCAATTATTAAAATGTATTGTGGTTAGTTTACTTTTAGTTTATATTAAATAGGAGTGATTTATTTTGTTTTAAATAAGTATTATAGATACTATTAATTTATTTGAAATCTATGTATTTAATACTTTGTTAATGTTGAATTAAAAACAAATTTAATTTATTTATGGCATCGTATGTGTATGAATTGTATCTCGAAAAATATTTAATGCCCAAGTTTCTCGATTAACTTTTTATTTTGCCACCTGTATTTAATGAATAAATTCAAATGATATTCAAATGAATTAAGTACAATGTGAACAACTTAAATAAAAGACTGAAGTTCTAGAATAGACCTTAGTATTATTATTGTCCTGTTTATTAATTTATCCTATTATCTGGCACATTTATTGCGTATTTTAAACGTTTTTCAGATAATTCAAATTTTCCGGAATCCGAACAGGCCTCGGCCCTTCGAGTTTTCGGAGTTCTACTGTATTTGAAAAGTGGGTAAAAATCAATAGATCTAAAGAATTTAAAATTAATCGTACGTAAATGGAAGAAAATAAACTTAATAAAAAACCTGAATTGAATTTACGAAAATAATAAGCAGTTATAATAATGGAGGGTGAATAGGATTGGAGGGCGAATGCGGGATCAATTATTACTTTTTATCGCGATTCCTGTAGGACCCAATAAACTGAAACGGTTCATTCAAAACTTTCCATAACTTGCTCCCTACACAACCAAAAAAGAAGAAATTTTACCTGAAAACAAACATTGCAGAAATAAAGAAGAAGTAATAAATAAAAAAATAAGAGACTAATGGGTTGCAAAAATACGTGGTAAAAAGAGCATAGTCTTCAGTGACAGTGAAACTGACGATCCCAATAACAACGAAGAAGATGAAGATGATTATGGCGACAAGCATTAAGCGTTAATTATGGGGTTAATGAAGACAAAGAAGACACGTGCTAGTTTTCGGCAGTTAAACTATTCTAATCTTAAGTCTGCAAAGAAAAGCGAATGGATCCAGTGCCAAAGAGGAAAAAGAATGTTTCCACGAAATACATTTTATGGAGCCAAGGGAAGAGGGATTTGTCATGTGATAAATGTATTTGAGACTAAAGAATCGAGAAATTATTAGTTGTATACCAACTTTTTTTGATAACCCGCAGTACCAATCAATCCTGTTCGTCGACTACAAGAGGTCGATTCAGATTATTTCCCACCGTCGACTTAACTGAAGTTATTGCACAAATGGTAATAATTTGTAGCAAACTGTTAGACGTAGATATCTTCAAGTAGAGAGTGTGAGTGAGCTCAACGTTGACAAGAAAAATAATTCATTCTGCATTTCACGAAATAATTTCAAAAATTTAATTCGATTCATCCTCCATTGCCTTATAACGTCTTAAAACGTCTATATTGAAAAGTAGAAAATGCTCGATTATTATGTATGTATGTAACATTAAATAGATAAAATTGTTTTCATATTAAAAACTCTGAACATACTACGACGTCGTTGTAAACGATAAATTATTTAAAAGGCTTCACTTGATCTAGAAATGTTGTTTATTCATCTAATGGGTACTAACGTCAAAGTCGCATGTTCAATTATTACAGTCAGGGTCATTTTATTTAATATCAAATTGGAGACTCGCTGTGAAAAATTCCAACGTAAACGTAAGTCACAATCAATAGACGTTACCCACAAATGCAAACAAATAGGGTACATCTTGATTATCAGATACTCGACAAGTGGTGTTATTTAACATGAGAAAATAAGATAAAAGCATCTCTAATAAATAAATCACATCTACTTATCGGTAGAATAAGGGCTTCGTTTTTTATATTCAAAATGTCGGCGCGCCAAACGAATTTGGTCGTTTCGATGTGGCCATTTCGACGCCTATTGTTTCAATCAGAAGATATACAATGACGTTTAAATATAGTGATTTTGGCGCTAAAATATAATTTATTATCATAGCAAAATATTTAATTTCTATAGATTCATGGTTGAATTAATATTATGTTTGACAATAAGTTAAAAAAAATGTGTAAGGCATACTACGTGAGTATAATTTTAAACTTTAACAATGTACCTAAACAACAAAAAAACAATAAAAAAAATAAATATCGAAGACGCTTCGTTTATGTACTAGATAATTTTTTGGCAGTTAAAATATCTTTAATTGCAAGGTCTGGTATCGCAACGGTTACGTCGAAAAGAACGTGACGGTTTTGAAACATCCTAGGCCCAATTAAAAGTTGAAAAATTAATATCTACGTAAGTAATTATAACGCCAAAAGTCTAGGTTGTCGTTTAACAAAATGATAATTGTATCTGATTCAGGACAGTCGAGGTTTATTAACACGTAACTTGTTAAGTATTTCTTGAAAAAATAAATTAAAAAAACTATTTTGCAAAACTAATATTAATAACATTCTATACTTTTGCGAGACCCCGTATAATACATATGCGTTAATGTTGCGGAAGCGATTATTATAAATGGTAATTTCTGGAGCGGGACGTACCCCCTTCAATTATTATTGATACATAAATAAACATCGGTTTTTAAAGATTTTAATTTTGTTAACACAATTGTTAACTACTTATTATCGTATTTTCGTCATGAATGTTCTTATCCACAATGGCTCTCTACGTCGGTAGATGAAAACGTTGCTTATTTAACTTACATTTAAAAACCGAAAAACCAAATATCTATCAAAAAACATTTTATCTTTCAAAGGAATTGGGCGATAGGCAACCTAATATACAAATTTCATTTAACGAGACGTGCTATTACGTGCGAGTAAATTCCCCAGTGGTCGGTAAACATCCTTTTCTAGTTTCTCCTGCCACAGTTTTTGCGACTAATTTTTAACTTGAAAGTTTTAACTTTGACTAATTCTGCAACCTACCTACCGATCCTATGATCTATCCGAGGTAGATCGATATTTAGCTTTAAGTAAAACTCCCAAACTTAAAACAAGTCGCAAAAATTGCGGTGGAAGAAACTAGAAAAGGATGTTCGTCGACTACTGGGGAATTTACTCGCACACGATAGTACCAAAAAAAGTTATCCGCAAAAACTGCCAATAAAAATTTAAAAATACTCCTATACAATTGCGTATATAAGTAAATAATTAGGCCGATTTGTTCGACCTTTGCTGTCGTGCTGCGTAATGCAGACTCGTATTCACATCCTTGACAACGATTTTGATTTAGACACTACAAAAATGTCTTTATTAGAAACAACTGATTTATTGCTCAATACTTTTATTCGTTTTTTAAATTAAGATAATTATCAAAAATACGATTCTGCCAAAAATTCACGGATATAGGTTAATTCAATCCTGTTCCGCATATTCCCACAAATTATTGTGAAAAACTAGCTAAGAAACAAATTCCGGGATCTAAGTTTTAGATTAATCGGTTGGTCTGTCAGATCTCATCCCTGTAGATATCTTTTTGTGGGTATATTTATAACAAAAAATTGTGGAATCTGTTGCTAATATAAATAAAGTAATAATGAAAGAAAAAAGACACGAGATGTTGACAGTCATTTTTACTACGAACGACACATTTCTAAAATTTAATTTTAAGGATTCAGACAACGAAAGAAGGCTGCGTACGCCATGTTTAAGATTTTCCTAAAATTTATCTCGGCAAGAGATATTTGCTTCACTATTTTACATAGTCCCAGTCGACGTAAAAATAAATAAAACCTTGTAACTTACGAGTGGCAAAAAACTTTTTGGAAATAAATGAAATCGAAAGGTACGTGGGTGCATCGAGGGTGTGTAAAGCCGGACTTAGACGGCTCGTAGTTTGCGTAGTTTCCTTTGGCGCGTATCTACTCGGCTAATAGTCTCCGCGCGTCCCTTGATATAATCCACACGCGTAAAGGCGAGCTTACTCGCAACGTGCGAGTCCGGCTTAAAAAACGCAACGAGCAAAATTTAATTAAAAATCATTAGCTCAACTGATACTGATTCAATACATACATCACTTTAGGTCGTTTTCGATTATTTACGCCACCTTTTTATGAATAAAAAAGTGAATTGGTTCAAAATACCGAATAATCACTATGACTAAACGCAATTCAAATTTTATTTCGATGCACATAAACAATGAAAGGTCACTAAATGATGTCGTTTCACACGGTGAAACTAAATTGCAGTCTTTCGTTGCCATGTAATATGTATGCAGATAAATCATCTGTAGAAAATGTCACTTTTCGAACTTTAATTACAATCTAGTCATCAATTTATTGATGACGTGATCGGAATAAAATTTGAATGACCCGTATTTCGGGAAGGCAGTTGACCAAATACAAAAGTTACACCGATAACATAGCGTCATCTAACACTTGCACAAACAGTAATATTTAAAATAAGAACCACTCACCCAAAATAGCACGCAAATGACCTTCCAATGTCTGCAAGATGGTAAGCTTGATCTCCTTCACACTCTTTCCCAAAAACTGTTCCGACGCCGTGTGCAGAAGCTCGTCCGCCTTCATGATCTTACATTGGGCAACCCCCGTGACTGTCAGGGGGACGCCCTGTGCCGTTTCGACGCTATCGCACTGAGGGTTTAAGGTCATTACTTCCAGCGAGAGACGTTGTACGTCAGTCACCAACCACCATGCCCACGCCCATCCTCCTACGATCGTTACGCGCTTCGTGGATCCACAACATCCTCCTGCAACACAAATAGACTGTGAACTAAAGGTTAAGGGACACGGAGATTTTTCATTAGATTACTGTTTTATAAGGTACAAGTTTTTCTAAGCAAAGCCTAGTGGAGCGTTCATCAACTGTTGAGGTACCTTCCATTATTATCAATGAAAATCATGTCAAATGGAATATGGAAATCAGTATTAGATGAGAATAAAGCTTAGAACCGTAACATTAATTAGGGGTAGAGAAAGAAGTGTTATACACTTTTTTTTCCTAGTTTAATACTATCTACTAATTTAATAATAAATGTTACACCTCCGAGGTCACCCGCAACGCGATATGTAGTTCGTCGTACTCGCTTAATAATAGAAATTCCACGATAAACAATCATCGGAGTAGGTATTAGATAAGCGTTCCCCAATTTTGTTGTTAACAGTGCAGAAGCTGTCGTAGCCGAGCAAGTTCAGCACTCGTCTGACAATTAGAGGTTGGAGGTTCGAATCCTCTCGCAACCCACGCTTATGAGCGACTTTACAGTTTAAAATGCAGATTTTAGTTTCGTCAGAGCAGCTATCCTTAACACATTGACGACTGCTAACACCACATTGGGGTTAAATCATTTGTGTGTCGACTTTTAATGGTCACTGCTCAATATCAACATCGTTCAGTGTAAGACGGTTATTGAAGAACCGAGATCTAAATTTTAGTAATTGCCGTCTCTTAAATGTACCTACAAAAAATATATGTATTATCATTGATGAATGGTTACTCGTACAACTACTCGGCCTACACAGTGGTAATACACTAATAATGAAGACGAGCCTAGTACTTCAAACTCGGTATTTTATTTAACGAGTTTAGATAGTAGATAAACATTTGATTGGTGCAATGGTAGGCCGACCGTAAGAGCTCGAATCAGAACGTTTATTACGAAGCCACTACGCCTAAAATCTGTTAATCGTATTTCTAGTTACGTAATTTTTACTCACAATCAGCATGTATTTTATTTTTATTTAAACTACCTTTTCACGTTCTTTTTAATAGAACACCAATTACTTTACTTAAAATTATTTGATTCTGTAATTGAATGCAGGTTTTCACGGCCGATGCCCATTTCGATGGACTCTCGAGCTATACCGTGTTCGTCTAAAATTTAAATTTAAATCTGACACGTTTCGCTGATCATACCATTGAACCACCGTCCATCGAAATACCATCCCCGCGTGAGATACTATCGAAATACTTTGTACGACGCTAATTTGAAATAAAACATCAGAATTTTAATGATAATTACAAAAATTAGGATTTAGATGTAACTTTGGACTGATTGATTCAATATTTGAGCCAAATTTTAAGCTCAAATTTTCCGAAGACCCTGTACATTTTAACTGAGCTCGTGATAAAAACGAACAAATAGGTACACTAAACGAAAACTACATAGATAGTAATTGGGTTTGATCACGAATGCGATTTACTGACGTCACAAATCGGATTACCGAATATTTAAAATTTCCATCGCGATTAATTTCCAAGTAATCGAACAGGATTTTTCTATGAACGACCCAGCGTAACCCAATTCGAAATGCTTTCGCGTATATGCCGTTATAGACAACGCGTTGCGGCGGCCCAAGAGTTCTTTCCTAACAGAAGATGGCACGTGGCGTTCCAAGATTCGTTTGGTCGACCGCGAAAGAGTTCCGTTACCTGATGAGGTATGTAGGGAGTTTTAATTAAATACACGGTTGGCATCTTTCAAACGTTCCGAAGTATATTTATTTCGTGTGTCGTACGATCAAGTGAATATGTGCAGTGTTTTAAAAAAGTTGATTATTTACATCATGCTGAAAATAATGAACGAACTCTAAATTTTAATATTGATCGATAACGATTTTTTAAGGTATGTAGATTATTAGCTTACGGATTAGTAATAGATAATTACGATAATTAATAATTTGTATATTATTATTTACTATTGTGGATTAATGACAAGTAATCAAATAGGTCAGAGGTGTGCTTCTAACGTGACTGCACGAGTTAATTAAATCCTGACTGGTTAAAATTTAAAAAAACACAACCTGATTCGTTCGATTTATTCCTATCGATTTCTTTTGGTATAACAAACCCAATCGAGGGTGGCTCTGCAACACGGTTTTGGCAATTTCTTTTTTTTAATGGTTACTATTTCAAGAAATAAGGTTTTCATATTTTGAAAATCTATTTCCAACGTGTTTTACTGCACAAAGGGAAGATTATAGCTTTCTGCTCGACTACAAAAATAAAACGATCTACTAAAGTTTAATCTAAAACGATTTAGAAAATTGTTATATACCATCAGCGTTATTAGTACTATCATCAACGACAAATTTCCTTACGTAGATGATGTTCGATATATCACATTCTCGAGGTTATATTTTACTAATACAACATGTGAATGGACTCTTTATCACAAGGGTTACGCGACAAAGTGACGTTTATCGATGTCTTACTTTCACCACGGACGGTCGCAATGAAGTTACCTTCGTTTATGTTATCACGTACGCCGACCGAAGCCCATCTTTAAAAAGGGCCATATCAATAGAAAGCGATGTCTGCCACTAATTTTAATGAGCATTTGGAAAACGATTTTTAAACGTACGTGTTTACCCGTGTAGTTAGTTTGCTTCGCGCGTTCTTTTAGGAGGGTTAAAGCGGGATGACGTGGTTTTCGGGTGAAACGCTCTTTTTCCTAGACGAATATCTGGATAGATAATTAAATTATTTATTTTTAGGAATGAGCGCGATCGCTGGATCACTGTTAGGCCTCGGCGCCGCGGCGACCTCCAACATTGCATTTATTTTGCCGGCGTTGATAACGGCGATAGCTTATTTTCAATACGATCGAATGGATCCGGAATCTAGGCCGATAGATATGGAAACGGAATTTTTACTGGACAGTTATGACTTTATCGTCGTTGGTTCTGGATCCGCCGGTACTTGCTTTTAATTTTTTGCTCAAGTATAATCTAGACCGGGGGTCGGCGATGTAACGTCAGTGAGCCCAATAGCACCCACTACAGCCGCATTGGACTCGAAATCTGTAAACTAGATACATATGATGAAAATGTTGCCTACCCCTGATCTAAAATGTAATTCAATTCTGACATAAAATGTAATTTAATTTTTTCCCGTGCTCAGGAGCCGTGGTAGCAAACAGGTTGAGCGAAATAAAACAATGGAACGTGCTCTTGTTGGAAGCAGGAGGGGATGAAACGGAAATATCTGACGTGCCCTTAATGGCTGCTTATTTACAGCTTTCGCAGCTAGATTGGAAGTACAAAAGTGAAGCACAAGGAAACGCTTGCTTAGGTAAATATAACGGCGACCGGATATATCAAAAATCATCCGTGGTCGTTACTTTTAATGTGCACGATTGAACCGATACGTTATCATTCCAGCAATGAGCAACGGCAGATGTAATTGGCCCCGCGGCAAAGTCATCGGCGGTTCGTCCGTTCTAAACTACATGTTGTACGTAAGAGGCAACAAGAAGGACTACGACCTGTGGGAATCGTTCGGAAATCCCGGCTGGGGATCTCGCGATACCCTCTACTACTTCAAAAAATCGGAGGACAATAAAAATCCGTATTTGGCGCGTACACCCTATCATTCGACGGGAGGTTATTTAACCGTATCCGAAGCTCCTTACCAAACCCCCTTAGCCACCACTTTCATAGAAGGTGGCAAACAATTAGGCTACAAGAATAGAGACAGCAACGGAGAATTTCAATCCGGCTTCATGATTGCCCAAGGGACAATTCGAAGGGGGTCGAGATGTTCGACCGGAAAAGCGTTTCTTCGACCGGTGCGTTTAAGGGACAACCTTCACGTGGCCATGCACTCTCACGTAACCAGGGTCCTGGTAGATCCAACTAGTAAAATGGCGTTTGCGGTCGAGTTCGTGCGAAACGGAAAATTGCATCGAATACGTTCTCGGAAAGAAGTGGTGCTATCGGCGGGATCGATAAACACGCCACAAATACTCATGTTATCGGGCGTTGGACCAAAAAAGGATTTGGAGGCTTTAAAAATACCAGTCCTGCAGGATTTGAAAGTCGGACATAACATGCAGGACCACATCGGCTTAGGGGGTTTGACGTTTCTGGTAAACCAGGAGGTTTCGATCACGCTCGAACGCGTGTACGCGTTAACGCCCGTGATGGAATACGCTATACTCGGAAGCGGCCCCCTAACAATTATGGGAGGAGTGGAAGGGTTGGCCTTCGTCAACACCAAGTACGTGAACGCGTCCGACGATTTTCCCGATATAGAATTTCATTTCATTTCGGGTTCGACCAATTCGGACGGGGGAGCTCAGTTAAAGAAAGCTCACGGCTTGATGGACACTTTTTACAACAAAGTTTTCGCTTCCATAAACAACAAAGACGTTTGGAGCGTCATCCCTGTGCTTCTACGTCCAAAAAGCAGGGGATACATTAAACTGCGTAGCAAAAATCCTTTCGAATATCCGTTAATTTATCCCAATTACTTTAAAGACGATTTCGACATGAAGACGCTAATAGAAGGTGTTAAAATTGGAGTGGCGCTGAGCAAAACGCCTGCGTTTAAACGATACGGAAGCGAACTGCACAAATTTCCCGACTGCGAACACATACCGGCATTCACCGACCCATATTGGGAATGTATGATTCGACTGTATTCGGTTACCATTTATCATCCCATAGGGACTTGTAAAATGGGACCGTATTGGGATCAGGACGCGGTGGTCGATCCTCAGTTACGCGTATACGGGATTAAAGGGTTGCGCGTTGTCGACGCCTCGATCATGCCTACGCTGGTAAGCGGTAACACGAACGCCCCAACGATCATGATTGGAGAAAAAGGATCCGATCTTATTAAAGAGTTTTGGTTAAATTCGGTCGAGAGTAGAAAATTTAACGCGAAATGGTATTAAATAAACTTTGTCGACTTTTTTTTAAATATGTAAGTACTATGAATCAATTGATTACCAAAGTATCCAAAGATTTCCAGATAAACCGGAAGTAAGGTTTTATTTACTCTTTCAACATTTACAATTTAATATTTATGGAAGTGCTTTAAACGAAAACAAAAATGTTTTAACTGTCGATTAAATCGAATAATATATTATATATATTTTTTTGTAAATAATTACATGAATTTTAATGGGACGCCCGGTACATTCATAAGTAATATTTGTAAATTCGTTAGATGTAATATTTATTTAATAAACAATATTCCCAATAAATATTATTCTTACAATTAGATAAAACAAATATTTAATGGTCAATTTTCTTTCTAATAAAGAACACCCCGTATATCGGTAAATATGAAAATCCCAAGTTAATAACCTGCGATAATTTGCAAACAAGCAAAAACCGAGTTTTACATTTCACGTACGTCATTCATTCATTCATTCATTCGCTCAGTTCTTAGCGTACGTTAAACCTAAACATACAAAATGGATTTCGACACGATGAGTAGATATTCGTTGACCAGGTTGGTTTTGACGTTCGCGCCCAGTTTAGGTTTCTTAATAGTGTTACACTCCAACATAATCGACCGGCGGCCGGACATCGTCGATTTCGAAAATCGCATAAAAGACACCCCCGTGCACGAACTCCTGGAGAATTACGATTTCGTCATAGTCGGCGGAGGTAGTGCAGGAGCGGTTCTGGCAAACAGACTGACAGAAATCCCGTCTTGGAACGTTCTACTGCTCGAAGCGGGCCCCGACGAACTGACCATTTCCGATATGCCCTTAATTTTTCCGGCGCTACAACTCACGCCGTTGGATTGGAAGTACAAAACCGAACCGGGAAATAATTATTGTAGAGCAATGAAAGATGGCCGGTGCAAATGGCCGAGAGGCAAAGTACTAGGCGGGTGTAGTGTCCTAAACGCAATGTTATACGTTCGCGGCAACAAAAGGGATTACGACCGTTGGGAGGCACTGGGAAATAACGGTTGGAATTACGAAGACGTTTTGCCTTACTTTAAAAAGTCGGAAGATATGCGTATTCCGGAATTAAGCGAGGATCGTTTTCACGGAACCGGAGGCTACTTAACGGTGGAACATTTTCGGTACCACGCGATGGTAACGGATTGGTTTCTAAATGCGGCACAAGAATTAGGATACGAAATAAGGGACGTTAACGGGGAGTTTCAAACGGGTTTCGCGGTGGCCCACGGCACGCTTCGACGTGGATTACGTTGCAGTACGGCGAAGGGCTTTTTGCGGCCCGTGCACGACAGAGAAAATCTCCACGTAAGCCTTTTGTCTCACGTGGAGAAAATTTTAATTGAAGAAAACACCCGCCGCGCCTACGGGGTCGTTTTTAATAAATTAGGAAAGAGCCAGGAGGTTTATGCGAAACACGAAGTAATTTTAAGCGCCGGCGCCGTACAGTCGCCCCAACTTTTAATGCTTTCCGGAATCGGTCCCGCGGAACATTTAGAAGAGATGGCAATAGACGTCCTGGTGGATTCTCCGGGCGTCGGACGAAATCTACAAGATCACGTTGGGATGGGCGGAGGAACTTATTTATACGATAATCCCGGGTTTTGTCCGGGCAGTTGCGGTTTTCAATTACCGGAAGTTTACTCGCGAGATAACGTGGAGGCCTTCGTCGAAGATGAAACGGGGCCAATATATTGGTTGCCGGAATGCGAAGTGATGGGTTTCGTTAAGACGAAGTACGCGAATAAAAGCGACGATTGGCCCGATGTCCAAATTTTCTTGGCATCGTACTCGGATAACACGGACGGCGGGTTATTCAGCAAAAGAACAACGGGACTTACCGATGGTTTTTACGCGGCAGTTTACGAAGACATCATTTACAAAGATACTATTAACTTATTGCCTCTACTTTTGCGACCCAGAAGTCGAGGTAGACTGTTTTTACAGGACAGCAGTTACAAATCGCATCCACTAATTTATCCCAATTATTATGCGGATCCAAACGATTTGGATGTTATAGTGAGTAAAATTATTCAATTATTCCTACATAGGTAAATAGTTTGTTAATTTACTTGTAGATCGAAGGTGCCAAAATATGCCATGCCCTTTCGCAAACACCAACCATGAGAAAATATAACGTTCGCATAAACGAACAACGCATACCCGGTTGCGAACATATACCTTTCTTATCGGACGACTATTGGAAGTGTCAAGCCCAACACTACTCGCTTACGATCTACCATCCCGTGGGAACTGCTAAAATGGGGCCCGACAATGATTACGACGCCGTCGTCGATCCTAGGTTAAAAGTGAGAGGCGTTCGTGGCCTTAGAGTCGTGGACGCGTCCATCATGCCCTACATCGTAAGCGGAAATACTAACGCGCCCACCATAATGATAGCGGAAAAGGCTGCCGACATGATCAAAAAAGACTGGAACGTCCTCGATCGGCACCAGTACCAACGTACCGGGGAAAAGGTGAACACGTCCAGTACCAGACTGAAGTTTTTAGATGGGATGCAAAAAAGCGACCTGGAGAGGATTCGAAAGGTGATGCCAAAACATTGGACGAAATTGGATTATTGGTAGTGCGTTGTGTTTCAATTTGACAATATGAATCGATAGTTCGAAACAAACGAATTAGAATTGCGACGTAACTATGATTTAATACAATTTTATAAAATCGTTCGTTTTTCAATAATAATAATAAAATTTACTTATTTAGCCTTACGAATAATTGTTCTAATTCACGGATTTGAATAGCTGTCTAACAAGAGTTTCAAGTAAATACCTATTTTTAAGATGATCAGCTTTTTATGTCATAATTAAGCAACTTCTTTCAATAAAGTCGTATTTCATGATATTTTTTCCAATTAAGTATAAATGAAAAAACATTCTATACCTGCGTTTAGCAGTGTAGCACAAGATCGAACAAAGTAAAGCACACGGTGCTGCTGTTGAACAATAGGTACGTACACACGTGAAAAATTCCATACGTATCAAATAAAATACATTGTCACGAGAACAAAATAGGCAGAAATGCAAAAAGATGAGAAAATATGCAAGTTTGAATGTATTCGATGCAACCAAATGGAAAATAAAATTTTCCACGGGGCCTTCGAACGAAACAGTAGGTCATTTGTTGTTCCTTAGGTAAAATAAAAAGGAAACAATTTGTCGATTTTGTTGAAAATAAAAATCCGACGAGCATATTACTAAATATTTAAAAAGTCGCATTTGTTAAATGTCAAGTCATCAATAATTATTGATAAGATAATATTGTTACTGCACGACGAACGAACGAGTTGATAGAATCAATTTAGGTTAAGTGCACAGCAGATAATTTTATCTTGAATATTTAGGGATTTTTAAAGTACAGTAAGATCCGATTATAACGAACCACAAAGGATTCGCAACAGGAGTTCGTTATAACCACCACAATTTATGAGCGATCTTGTGAGTTGCATGACTGATTGGGTTTTAGGAATGGTTCGCTATAAACCGATATAATTACTGCATTGTTTTGTTTTGTTATTCGAAACGGATAATAATTTATTGACGGGTGCATTGTAGAACATCCGACGTCCAAACTGCGAGACATCGAATTGTCTGTTTTTACATTCAATTTGCTCCAGGCTTACGGAAGAATTTTTTTCAAAAATAATTTGACTAACAAACATATATTTCGTATTTACTTATATTATGATTTAAGAATTTAATAAGCGATTCAGTCAATTAAACTCGCTTATCTGCAAATATGTAATACAAAAATAAAACGATAACACGTTATCGCAAATAAAATTAAATAAGTATCAAAAGATATGATAGAATTTTACTTGATAAACTACTAATAATTAATAAATGCAGTATGTAAGTAACGTCTTTTGTTTTTGGTTCTGCTCGAGTATTTTTTTAATACCGAGTCATAATTGTTTCAGTTTTTAAATGATAAACCGTATCGGTTTTTCACTATTTGTAAACATTTTTTAATACTTAAAATTAATGTGATTTACGTGAAACAATTGTCAAATTGGTAATTCTGATCAATTTTTATTATTTATCAACTTTTCATAGAAATGTGTAGGTTAGGTTGTAGTCCCAGAATGTAAGGAGCCACATAATGCAACGTTGTATGGTATAGGTACTGAATTGTATTTTCAATTTTAGACTTAAAAGATAAATATAAATATGCAAAAATATTTATAGCCACACGGGATGTTTAGTACATCGATGTCAATACTGAAGTGGGCGATAGAGGACATCATTTGGAACATATCTAACCGTACATACAATTATACAAAGTGTTAGGGATTTCAAGATATCCTATTTTTCCCAATAACTGACTGTAGTTTGGAATATTGTCAGATTTAATGATTTGCATTTTAGAATGTCTGTCTTTCAACATGAAGGACGAATTATTTACAAATCGTAGACTAGTAAATTAAACAATGTCAAGTGACAAAGTTAATTTAAATAAATAACGTCATCACATCTCACTAATAAGTCAATCAATTAACTTAAACAATTTAATAGTGCTAAAACGTCATAATTAATGTAATTATAAAGCATATCAAATTAGTTATATAATAATTATAATTACATATTTAATCTAACTTAATCATTAATTTTATTAACAATAACATATAACAATTTACGTACATGTATTAACTATATTAATTTAATTACAATACAATATACGTATTGAAAACTAACTGTAATATTATTGATACATTTCTATCATAACTAATTTATTCATTGTATAAATACTTTAAAATTATTAATAATAACAATTAATCATTATATTAATAATATAATTTATTAATAATATAATAGATATTATTATTATAACAGTATATTTAAAATAATCTATATAATTATTATACAGATACAGACATTAATTTAATAAATATAACTTATAATTCTTATCAGAAAATAAATTAGATATTAATTGATTATAAACATTTGAATTTAATTAATATTATAATTACATTAATTAATACTAGTAATTATGTATAACATATAATTTAAATTTATTAAAATATTAATATATAAAAATTATAATAATTGTTTCAAATTAATATAAATTACTATATAATATACTAATAATAATGTCTACATACTGATAAAATTTATCATTTTAAAAAAATAAATTGACTATATATACAGTAACTGATTAATCTTTAAATGATCTATCGATAAGTATAATACTGAAATCATTTACTTTATATCGTATATATAGTGTTATTGTATTCTAGTTTAGATATCGTATATTTAGGATTGATCATTTAATAAAGTATTATAAATCATTTAATAAATTTATCATTGTTTAATAATTAAATAGTATATACATAAAAATTTATGCAATCTTTGATAACTAATATATTAATTAACATTGACAAATTTCAATCGAAATAGAAGTTATAAATGTTGAAGACTTAATATTATAAAACATGTACCATGTCGAAATATTAGAATTATTAAATTAAGTGACATTTAAGTATTCTGAAGTACATGATTCGAATTATTATCGAAAAATCATTGTTGCATACTGATTAGATCTATTAGATATTATAATAATATATCATTGATATATTTTATTTTTAAGATATTATTATAAGATTATATTTTTAAATTATTAATAATATAAATAAATATAATTGATATAATTTTTGAAATCAATATAATTTATTAGTAGTATATATTAATATGTATTTATCTAAGTTATTAATAATCATATTAAATTATAATCTAATTACAAATCTATAATTATTGATGTTATTGATTATTATCATATAGATATCTAATTTAGATCAATTCGATCATTCTATTTAGATGTAATACATAATGTATTAAGTAAATGATTGTAAATAGTAAAATAATTACGAAAGTTAATTTATATTGTGAATTATGAATATCTTAAGATTTAGTCGATACATTCAGATATCAATTAATTACTTGCATATAAAGTTATTAAATTTATATGATAAATCGTAATTTTAAATTTGAATTAAAATTAGTACATAGTAATATCAAAAAACTAAAATTAAATATATAAATAATTAATGAATCGATAAATTATATAAGATTTGGAAATTTGCAATCGGTATTAATACATATATGATTAATATTTAAGTATATGTTTTATGAAAGAAATTCATAGATTAATAAAGAATTTAGAAATAATTATAGAAGATGTAGTTAAATGATAATGAATAATTAGTTGATTATATATTATGAAATTAATGGTAATCAAATATCATGATAATCAAAGTCTCAATAAGTCAAATAGTTATTTAGAATGTATGACTTATGCAAATAAGATTATCTGATAAAATATGATAACGTTAGTTAATTTTAAATTATTAATCAAATTCGCTACATTATTACGATATAATTAATGTTATAATGATTGATGTAAATAGCAATTTGAATGACTAATAGAAGTAATTCATTAATTAAGTATAATATGATTTCAATAAGATATATTTATTATTAATAGTAATTAACAATAAAGTGAAAATTGATGATAGATATAATTAATAATTATTATTAAATCGATTAATTACTTCTAAGATAAATTATATAATTTAAATGTAAAATTGTTAATGGTTCGAATCATGTAATAATCAATATTATATGTAATTAAGTGTAAAATAACTATACTAATAACTAGTCATAATATGCAAATAAAATGTAGTTAACAGATAATTCTAATAAAGAAGATTAAAAAATAATAGTTTAAATTGGTTAAACTATTTGCAATTCGAATAACTTGATTGATAGCAGATTAACATGATTAATTGAATAATATTTAATATGTAATAAGTAATTAGTATTGAAATTAATTTCTAATATAATGAAACTAGTATTGATTAGACGTTCACTTGACTAAATAATTTAGACAATAATTCATTAATTAAATAATAATTAGGTATTTGATTATGATAATAATTAAAATGTTAGTAATTAATGTATCAAGTCATGTACTGAATTAAGGTATTAATAATTATTCTGTAATTTATCAATATTACTTTAAAACTGATTATAACTTATTATAGAAACTTTAGATTCTATACTTCATATTAAATTTCGTAATTACGATCTATTCATATAATTACATTTATACTATAATTATGATATTAATTATAAGTCAACATTAATAATAAAATCTAATGAAATAAGTTCACTTGTAATTAGTGCTATAGTAATACATGTCAATAATTTAAAACTTATAATATGTACATGGAAATATTACGTAATTTAATGACTCGATAATCTTCAAAATTTATTACATGAAATCTATTAGAAACATATTAGTAATTTATATTAATAAATAATCTAATACTAATATACTTCAATCTAAATAAAATTCAAGATTTATATGTGAATTCTTAGAACTATTAAATTTATAAATTTGGAATCGGATTCAAGTATAATAATAAGAAAAGTAAGATATTCAAACATTTTAAAATCTATAATTAAAATTGACTAAAATTGACATTATCTGATAATATCAAAACTGATATACAAATCTAGATAATAATGTAATACTATTAGAATAATAATTTGAAGTACGAGATATTATGTAATCACATAATTAGTTAAATCGATACGCTATATCTGGATATTAACATAGTATTACTGATCAGTATACTAATATCAATTAACATTTGTAGTTATAATAATCTAAAAGTGTTATTTACAATTAAATTGTTAATAATCTGACACAATACGTCTACAGAAATTATTAGGATACATTAGAATAAATAATTGTAGAAATCATATTTAAATGTAATAAAGTATGTATCAGAACAGTAATCATTAACATGAAATATTCATTAATTCACTATTAACATACTGTAGCAGTACTAACAAGCTTCTCAGTAGATTAAGCTATATGATCTATTCTCATATAAGCTTAAACTCACTGTAGTGCAAACTTGCATATGACGAGATGCGTACAGATCGTATAGTATACTGATATCATTCGTAAACATTCAGTTATCTAATTTGTAAATTTAAACTAATAGTCTAATATGTATACACGATATAATTCGTATAATCGAGAATACAAATTTCAGTAACTATCATATTAGAAATAATTTAATATATAAACATATTATGTAATAAATAATAATGAATAATCAATATAATTAGTTCAACGTCGAGTTACATAAAGTATTTAATCGTAACGATAATTAGCAATTTGATATCTTGATGTATCTAGCCAAATCTAGCTAATTTTCGAATTGTACTTCAAATGTACTGATTAGCGTATAGCTTCAGATACAGTTACTTCAAGATTTAACGTAATAGTTCCAATACTGTAATGTTTCAAACTTTCAAATACTCAAAACGTGATAACATTTATCAATAAATCAGTATGATGAAATAATACGTAAATACTTGTAGACATATCTTCAATAGCAGAAGATGTAACTTAATTTCAGTGAGTTATATATATCGATTTATAAGATCTTATACTGTAAGGCAGTTCTCAATGAAAGTTCGTATAATTTATATTAAGACTTCTAATATACATTGAATCATTATAAAATTAAGTTAATTCAATTTAATTAATAATAAATATGGTGCAAAGAGTAAAATTTTAATTTAAATTCTACTATTAGAACAATAAGTAAATATTTCAATAAATTAATTATTAGGAATTGATCATTAAATATTATAAATAAATAATATGAAAGTAATTGTATATTACATAAAGTTTAAATAGAAATAAATAATAATAATATTTGACAATAATAGTTGAATAAAGTCTAAGATAATTATTAGCATCGATAAAATTATTATTATACCTTTAACGTAACGAAAACTATGATAAACACGATGGTATCATTAATTAACAATTACAATCAATTAGGTAATAAATTAAAAGATGTACTAATCTAAATTAGTATTGTCCAAAATAAACGAGTAAATTAAATTTAAGTAATTCACAACAAATAAATAAATTAGCGATTCATACGTTTAGTAATAAAAAAGTTAAATTTGTTAGCATAATAACTTTAATAAATTCAAGAAAATTTACATCAACATAAGTAAAATTAAAGTTATAATTTAAACAATGAAACTATAATTATTTCAGTTATTAAATCATTTTTCATTAAAAAAATTTAATAACTAATTGAACTAATTAAATTAAAAAATAAATTAAAAAGTATAATCAAATTTAAAGATAATTTAGCAAAAAATGAAATTCAAGTGAAAGATGGATAAAAATCTGAATATAACATTCATCAACATAACAATTAAAATTAATTGCAAATTACAAGAAACGTCTAGGCATTTGACACTTTCATTGTCGAAGAACGTTCAATTGCTTCAGTAAAATTTATTAAAACCAAAACTCATGTCAAACTTATTGTTAAATGCTTATTAGAAGTCAAAATATTGTTATAACACTTCGATAACGCCATTTCAATTTGCTTTTAATATCAACTACTTACAAATTCCACTAAGTTTGCAAATTGAGTTTCAATTAAATAGTACAATATAGATAATTGGGATCACTAATAAGATAAACATTCAATTATTAGAATAATTTATTAGAAAAATGATTTTTATAACAAAAGTAAATCAATGTAATTAGTCGAAGATACTTCCTATTTTAAAATAAAATTCAATTAAAATATACTTCACTTACAAAATTTTAAAAATTTAATTCTAGAAACATTGTTGAAATTAATAGGTGACAATCTTATAATTGTGAGGCTTTATAGTATATTGTAAGTTTACAATTGAATAATCTAACATACTCGTACCCTATGACTAATAGTTTAATGAATTTAATCTCCAAGGCATTTAACTTAATACGAAAAAATTAAATCAAATAATGCTCATTTTTATTTCCGAAGTTTAACGCAAACATACGTATATAATTAGTTTGATTAATATACCTACACAGTAAATACCATTTAATATTGCTTTATTACTATTTAATAATACCTATTAAGAAATAAGGACGTTGAATTTAAATGCCACTACAAAATAAAAAATATTTACTACCGTATGATACTATTTCTATATTTATTTCATTATTATTTATATATACGCAATTTTTGATTTAATTCCTTAATGTGTTGTACTTAAGTTGTTTATTTTTGTAATACAAATATTGACCTCTGTTAATTAACGTAAATTTAATACATTTTATTATTATTTAAATTTGTTTATTTTTGGTCATTTTAAGTTTTATAATATATTTTATCGTATTTAATTATTACTCGTATTAAAGATGTTTTTAACAGATTATCGCTGGAATTTCTATTAAATTAAATTGCGATTACTACACCTGGGTCTAGTTCAACTGGCCGCGGTCATCTCGCCGCCGTATCAACTAGCCGCGAGAGGCAAATTTTCGGTTTATTAAAATTATACAAGCAGTTGTTTTAAATGCGTTTTTATGTATTCATCAGTGTATATCGATTACATATAGGTACCTTTCACATCAACCTTAACTTAACCTCGTGTGCACAGTCTTAATGCATAATTGTCTGCGTACACGGGATTAGGTTAAGGTTGAAAAAAAGGTTAATCTCGTAAGTTTTTACGCATAATAACCATACGTTTTAGTTATTTTTGATATTTACTGAAATGCTTAGTTATTATTGAAAAGGCTAAAGGTGCGTAAGTATTATAAAAAGTTAAAAATCAGTTAATTTGAGACAATAAGGCGGCATTTTGTAAAAAAAAACTGATTTTACAATTATCCTACGACATGTAAGAATATGTGGTCGACATACACTGATGAATACATAAAAACACATTTAAAACAATTGTTTGTATAATTTTAATAACCCGAAAATTTGTATCTCGCAGCGAGTTGATACGGCGACGATTTGATTTGGGGGCGAGTTGAACGGCGAGTTAAACTAGACCAACTACACCTTTTTCTATTATACAGGGTGTCCCAAAAGTAACAACGCCAGTCCTTTTGGAATCGATTCGGCAAATAAAAATACACTGGTGTGCAAAACTTAAGGACAAAGTGGAGAAATGAACCCACTTTCGAACGAAAGTCCTTGTATTTATTCTTAGTTAGTGTCTCACTTTCCCATAATCTTACATTTAAACAATGCTATTGTATGTTTATAGTAGCAATTTGAAACACAGCTGCGCAACGCGACGTCCTTAATTTTCTCGTGATTAAGGTAACGCTGAACTGGCCGAAAAGAAAAACTACATTCAAAAATTCTTAAAAAAATTCACAGTAACTATTGTGAGTGAGTATAACATTATGGAATGTTTTTGAAAAAATCGAATTGCGATGGATTAATAGTCAATTTTGAACACTGTTTAAACGCACAAACAAAAAAGAAATTGGCCGAGGTTTTCGTTTGCAATCCAGAATTGGGATTTTAGTTGTTAGGTCATCTTGCAGGGACGAAAGTACAACATCACTGTTGTGATGTGTGCTGATTTAGATTAGATATCTAGTTAATCTGAACTACTTCTTAAAATCGTCAATTTTAAACGCTCAAAATTATATCGTTTTAGGATCCAAAATGGAATACCCATCGGGAATAGTTGACAACTGTTCGGCAAACTTATCGGGGCTATCGTCTCAATTATTCTTGACACTAATCAACACCTTAGTCGCATCGCAATGCGCCCTGTCGCCAGATAACTTTTATCCTCGAGATTACGGGCAATACTTAAACGACGGATTCGAATTCGATTTTATAGTAGTCGGAGCTGGATCTGCAGGATCCGTCGTCGCCAGTAGACTGTCGGATAATAAAAACTGGAACGTTTTGCTACTGGAAGCCGGAGGCTATCCGTCTGCGACGTCAGATGTACGTATGACGTTTCTTTTGAGTTTAGAGAAATAAATTTCTTTCGCCGCAGATTCCCGCGGTCGCATTGAGTATGCAAGGGTCGCAGGAAGATTGGGCTTATTCGATGGAGCCGTCGAAATCTTACTGCGTCGGCACAAAAACGAAACGATGCACGTGTCCTAGAGGAAAAGGACTGGGAGGCTCGAGCACAATTAATGCCATGCTATATGTACGAGGCAATCGAAAGGACTTCGATGCATGGGCCGAAAGCGGAAACCCAGGGTGGGATTATGATACGGTTTTGAAGTATTACAAAAAGTTCGAGGACGTCCAAGACGACAACCACGCCCATTTTGGAAAAGGGGGCGATTTGCCGATCACACAAGCGAACTTAAATCACTCGATCCGCACAGATTTAATAAACGCTTACGAAGAACTTGGGTATCACGAATGCGACCAAGAGAGATTTTTGGGACACATGGATGCCCATTTAACAATTAAAGACGGTAGAAGATTTAACACGGCGAAAGCGTTCTTACGGAAAATCAAAGACCGGCGCAATTTATACGTTGCTCTAAACGCTTACGTCACGAGACTCTTATTGGACTGGAGAACGAAATCGGCAAGAGGAGTTGAACTACAAATAAACAACGAACGCATTAGAATTATAGCCAAAAACGAAGTAATACTTTCGGCGGGTTCGATCAGTTCGCCCACAATTCTGATGAATTCCGGCATAGGACCTCACGATCATTTAAAAAGTTTAGGCATAAATGTACTGAAAAATTTAAGTGTAGGGGAAAATTTGCAAGATCATTTAATATATCCAGCTATTTATGCGAGTATATCTAATGAAAATTTGAAGCCTAGATCTAATCAAGAAGCAATAGACGATCTGTATCGGTATTTCATGAATCGAGATGGACCACTGGCCGGTTTAGGTCTTCTGCCACTAATGGCCTTCATAAATCCCGATAGATATGCGCAATACCCTAGTTTACAAATTGGACATCTGCTTTACAATCAAAACGAACATTATATCCTCTCGGAAATGCAACGAACGTGGAATTTTCCCGACGAGCTAGTGGCGGCTCAATCCGAATCCAACCGTAACTCGTGCGGTTTCACGATATTTCCTATATTGTTAAATCCCAAATCCAGAGGAAGAATTCTACTGCGCAGCAGCGATCCTTTCGACAGACCAATAATAAAACCAAACTTCCTGAGCGACGAGACCGACGAAGATTTGAATTTGTTAGTGAAGGCCGTGAAGTTTCTTGAAAAGTTGATCGAGACGAGCGCGTTCGCAAAATACAAACCAAAAATTGTTGATTTTTCGACGCCCAATTGTAACGGACTGAGGAAAAACGAAGACGATCATTTGCGATGTCTAGTTCGAAATTTAGCAACGACACTTTATCATCCGGTGGGCACTTGCAAAATGGGGCCGAAAAGTGATCTCAGCGCCGTGGTCGATCATAGGATGAGGGTGCACGGGATTAATGGACTTAGAGTGATAGACGCTTCCATTATGCCGACCATCACTAGCGGAAATACGAACGCGCCCGCAATTATGATCGGCGAGAGGGGGGCGGAATTAATCAAAAAAGACTGGTCGATAAAGCACCAGGAACTGTAACTTGCCGGTCCGAATCCGTCGAAGTTGAGAAGTTTGTTATCCGTTGATTTGTTTTAATTAAATTAACACGAGTAGTTTTTAGAATTAAGTACGGGTCTGTAGGTGATAAGTACCGAGATGAACTCCGTTTAACTGAAAACGTTGTGAAAAATAATGCTATATATAGCCTAACGTAAAATTTTTATTTTTTAGTCATTTCCAAAAAATAAATAAATACGTAAATAGAAAATTGTGATATTATTTTGAATCGAACGGGTTTATGTGCAGGTAAATCAATTAATTCTATTTTAACTTTAATTCGGCTTCTGTGGCCGATGTTCAACACATAAATCAATTTAATTAATGGGCAACTGACAATTTATTTAAATTAACTTAAAATATACCTATAGTTAGTTAAGACTAGTGGCTGTAGTAGCATGTAATAAATGGGGGGGTCACGTGCACCTCATTGAATAAATAATTGCGGTTTTTACCTATTCTAGTTTCCAATAATTTACAATAAATATTGTTTAGTAAATATAGCACAAAAATATATTTGCAAGTAGTTAACGACGATAGGACTTTATCCAGTCGTTAAATTTGGGGCACTTTTATTTTTTTTACAAACGCTTTTATTTAAAATTAAATAGAGGCCCCGAAATCAAAAGCTATTCCAAAAATTAACGGTAAAAATAGCGACTAGTTGATTAATTTAAAAAAAAATCAGATTTCATTTAGATTTAAGTGGTGCTCACAAATTCAGGTGCTAAAAATCACCAACGAAAGTCCCCTGAAACATCACAACGATATGTTGTCATTTCTCGAGCAAAACTATCGATGAGCATTTTTGAGTAGGTAATCGTTTTACCTTTTATCGCATTTTTTGAAATCTTCGGGAAACTATACCAAGGCCATTGCGTGTCAAAACAACACACCGATCGAACCTCACTATCTCAGATTTTGATAAAATTTGACATAGAGGTAAGTCAAAATTTTATTTAAACATATCAACCCGTTTTGAAAACACGACTGTGCAGTAAAGTTTCTAAAAAAACCTAAAAATCGCATCAGCGACATATTTTTAAATTGACGTAGCAGCTCTCTTAATATTGCTAGAGAGGTAGGTTAAGTGTCATTCAATAGCATTTTTCTGTCCTTTCTCATGATATGCAACACAATAGGGGTCGTGCAGAAGTTTTTTTTTTGCAAACTTTAATTCTGAATTTTGAAAAACGCGTATCAATACTTAAAAAAAATCTAGAAAATAGTTCATACTAACGATTTATAAAGTTTAAAAGCGGCACGATAATGGGTTCGTCGTTAAAATAACTTAAAACAAAATTCAGGGCGTTCAAGAAATTGTGGAAAATCTCTCGGGAAGGCACAAACCACGTTAAAATAATGCCACAAGTTCCTATAATTTTTTTCCAACGGCGTTCCCCTGTTGAGATATTCGCCCCAAAAAGTTGAAGAACAAAAATCAATCTCTTATTCTTTATGTAGGTATTATTTTCTCGAATACGGTTCTATTTATTGAAATTAAACGAGATTGCCTTTTTTTTGTTTTAAATTGGCTGGGAAATCCGAAAATATTCTTATAAAAATTTAAAAACTAAATTTTGAGGTAGTGCACATCCTCGAGGCGATAAAATGAAATAAATGTGTTATTTAAAAAATTGATTTTTTTATTCAACTTTTGGAGGTGAATATCTCAACAGGAAAGCGTCGCACCACACAGTGGTCCCGATTGCGATTTTAGTTTGCCATAAATCGTTATAGTGAAATAAATAGTATTTTCATGATTTAGAGAGTTGATTGTATTTAATAAGGTCTCAAAACATTTATTTATAGTAATGTACAGGGTGTGCCACGTAAAACTCCCAGGGCGAATATTTCTGAAACTGTACAAGATACTTATTTAATTTTAGTAAAAACCATTTGGTAGCTATTGAATTTTAGTAATTTGTAGTAACTTTGGAACATGGCACATTCGATTAAATACTAAGTTAAGAATGAAGTTTTTTAATAATGCGATCGGTTTTCTTTGTATTTTTCATTTTAGCTTGTGGGTTGTATCATAGAATGAAATGAAATTAAGCAGTTTGTCTTGTATAATTTCCATTGCATTGTAACAACTAAAATTGAAATAACAAGATTTTAATGCTCTTTAAGGTTAACATTTTTATATATTCAAAAAGGCCAATTCAAAGGTACCGAAACCTGCAACAGAAATTTCTTTCTCCATTTTCCCCCCAAACAGTAAAAGCTTCATAATGAAAAAATCCATTTCGAGTTGAAATGCATAATTCAAAGGTAAATAACCTGCAAGTAAAACATTTATTTACTTTTTTTAAGTGTAGATAAAATATTAAACATCTTCACAAACACGACCCGTCCTCAAAATGATTTCCTGTGCCGGGCCATTTGAAGTGCTAACTTTGCAGTCAAATATGTAATTATCTATTGATTTCATCGGAAAAAATATATTTATAATTAGTTGTTTATACCTTTATAAAACTATTTAGGGCATAATAAAGTCAATTAAGGGATGTCGACATTAGGATTTATGGCAAGCTAAAATCGAAATCGGAACCACTTTGCGCCGTAGTAAAAAATTTATAGAAACTTGTGGCATTATTTTGACGTGAACCTATCAAACTTAACCGCCACGGAAGCTACCGACTATTCACTATGGAAAGCGACTAGAAAATTAAAACAACAACAACCCTCGGTGCCACCTATAAGAAAAGCTAACAGGACCTGGGCACGCACCAATCAAGAAAAAGCGGATGTTTTTGCAGCTCACCTGGCAACGGTATTTCAACCTCATGATAGACTCTGCTCGGTAGAGGATGAAAACTTCATACAACAAGCGTTGGACGAACCAAATACACCTGCTCTACTAATAAAACCAGTAAGGGTTAATGAAGTTCATAGTGTCATACAAAATCTTAACCCAAAGAAAGCCCCAGGATATGATTTAATCACTGCCACGAAAGGCAATACAACTGATAACCTGCATAATTAATGCCACTTTCAGATTACGCATATTCCCGGACCAGTGGAAGATGGCGCAGATAGTCATGGTATCTAAACCAGGCAAAAATATGGAAGAAGTTACTTCATATCGCCCGATCAGTTTACTGCCGGTCTTACCAAAAGTGTATGAAAAGATATTTCTAAAAAAACTAAAGCTAACTCTTGAACAACAAAACCACATACCCAATCACCAATTTGGATTTCGCGAAGGTCATGGCACAATAGAGCAAGTTCATAGAGTTGTAACTAAAGTAACTCACGACCTGCATCTTAAAAAATATTGCTCATCTGCTTTCTTGGATATAAGCAAAACATTTGATAAGGTATGGCACATTGGACTGCAGTACAAGATTAAGAAAGTCTTCCCATTGCCTTATTATGAATTACTTAAGTCCTACCTATCGGAAAGAAGATTTCAAGTAAAATTCAAAGACGCGCAATCGAGTCTTCATCCAATACAAGCCGGCGTACCGCAGGGAAGTATTCTAGGACCTATCCTGTACGTACTTTACACAGCGAATTTACCAACCACTCCACAGACACTAGTAGCTACCTATGCCGACGACACCGCAGTGTTGGCATCCCATGCCGATCCTCAAAGAGCATCATTGCTACTCCAACGAAACCTCAACAGAATAGAAATCTGGTTGAAGCTATGGCGTATACGTGTGAACGAAACAAAATCCACACAGGTAACTTTTACCCTCCGGAAAGAAACCTGCCCCCCGGTAGCATTAAATAATACCCGGCTCCCGCAAAATGACAATGTAAAATACTTAGGAATTCACTTAGATCGACGGCTTACTTGGAAGACCCACATCATGAAAAAGCGAATGCAACTTGATCTAAAACTAAGAAACATGTTTTGGATGCTCGGGAGGAAGTCCCAGTTATCCTTGGAAAACAAAGTTCTACTCTATAAGGCCATTTTAAAACCAATCTGGACTTATGGCATCCAACTTTGGGGATCTGCCAGTAATTCAAACCTAGAAATACTACAACGATATCAGAACAAAATAATCAGGATCATCACAAATGCTGCTTGGTATGTTCCTAACTGGTTACTACAACAGGATGTTCCGGTACCTACAATTAAGCAGGAAGTCCAAAGTGCTAGTGAAAAATATCAAGTGAAACTTAGGGTGCATCCTAATGATTTAGCTGTGGCGTTATTAGACAGACAATATATCCCTCGACTCCAAAGATGTGACCCGTTAGACTTACCTGAACGATTTTTAGATTAGGTTTAGTTATAGTTTAAGCATGAAACTTAATTAGATTATGTTCTCAACTAACCCTTACTTGCTGCAGAATTGCGAAGTACTATCACTGGATATTATTTTCTCATGTTATATATTATATGCCAAACGATTTACTGAATGTTATCCTTTAACAGATTGTAAATACTCAATTAATAAACATGTGAAAAAAAAAATTTTTTGACGCGGTTTATACGCTCCAGAGAGATTTTCCACCATTTCCCGAAGATTGTGTTGCCTATCATAAAAGAAAGACCATTAAAAATGCTACAAAATGATACTTGTCCCACCTCTCTAACTTAATTACGAGATTAATTAGATTAATTAAATTAATTAGATTTTGCCATGTCAAGATTACTGGTCGTACTGGTGGTACCATTTAGTCGAGAGATATATATAGACATTTTTTTTCGTTTAAATCAGTTGGAAAGTGTTTGCTATACATAGTTTAGGTACACCAGCGAATCTCAACTTTTTTTTCCACTTTTTTTCTGTGAACCAAACTATCAGTATATAGATTGATAAATTTTAGGGCATTGTTCGCGGCCCAAACAAAGGTCTTTTAGAGGTTAGGACCGCAGTCGGATTGCTTACGAAACGAGTTTTTTTTGTGATCGTTATTATTATTTTTTAATGTTACAAATATTAATTATTTATAACTAACAAAATAAGAGATTGGAGGTATATGTTTGATATATTTTTCAAAAGAAGAACCGATTGAACACAACTTCACTGAAGGTTGTTAAGAAACGAGTAAGAAAGTAGTACGTAGTTCTCGCGGACAATTAAATATTTTTTCCCGCCGCGTCGTTGTGCCATTTTATCGTTTATCGCACAACTTGGTACTTTGAAATAATAAAGTTTAAAACAACAAACCGCAATAGTGTGTAGAATTATAATGTATTAATAAATTATCAGTTATTATTCATAGTTACTGACGAGGTTATCGCGACTTTGTTGTATTTGAATTTTTTAAGATTAATAGTGTTTTGTGAATTGAAAAGTAAGTAAGTACTAGGTACCTACGTGGATTAGGTGCGTTATTGTTATTTTATCTAAAACATGTTAGTTTATTATTTTAATCATTCTAAAAATGTTATTAAGATAGAAAACTATTTAAGGTCAGTTTTTGTCCAGGTTATCATTAGCCATTAATAATTTCTACATAATATTATAGAAAAAATGATAGCTGAAGCAACTTTTGCGAATGACCGATAATAAAAAAAAATCAAAATTAAATTAAATCCATATTGTGTAATAAGTGATTCAAATAATTTTTATGAAATATACACCTATCATTAATTTCAATGATCATACTAATTTTTTTTTAAAGCTTTAATAAACGTAGAAATGTTCTTTCGACAGTGTTGTGTTGTGTTAATGCAAACGCCTCGTTTCCACACATACAAGTTTTGTGGCCAAAAATGTTGGGAGCAAATTCCTGCAGGATAAATGATGTAACTTTGCATCCAACATTGCGTCCGACGAAGTTCCACACAATATTTCGAACAATGTATGCTTGGAAACGAGGCTTTATAAAAGCATCTGTTGACGTGGTACGTCTTACTCAATAATCTAACCATAATTGGATATAATGTAAACCGGTGGAGTAAAAGAATAGGAATATCTCCTTTCAAGTGCGTTTAATCAAAATCATATTAGGCACGAAATATGAACATCTCCATGAATGTACCAAAACCAGTCATAATATGTATTTAACATTAACTTCGAGATCCATCGACGTTTCGCCTACGTGGGCCGTAGGTCGTGGAATACGTCCATATTACGATGTTCAGTTTTAAAGATGGCTACCTTGTGATTTCAAATATAAAAATAAAATAAAAACCTTTTATGGGGGATGTAGATGTTTTATCGTTGTCTCTTCTCCCCTCTCCCCGCGCCTCATTTTTGATTCGTTCCATTGTCCCCCAAGTTATCGATGTATATAGTTATACGTTTGCCTGATGAAGCCGATATGTACGTTGGTGAAACGTCGATGAATCTCGAAGTTAACGTTTTATGTAAATGATAAATAAATTTTGTGATCGGTTTTGGTGTTATACGGTCCCGATGGCCAACAAAAGCCTATATTTAGATCAACAAATATGTTTACAGTAGTCGTTATGTGCGATATCTAATAAATTAAAATTAAACCAATTAAGTTGTTATTCGATAGCAACTTGCGCTTTCAACAAGAACATTTAAATAAAATATATAATTAAGTGCCTAAGTATGATATATACATTTCGTTCAAACTCGTCTACGTGACGATGCACACCTACATATTGTAAATTAATATTAATTGGTAGAATTGGTGAATCTGGTAGCCGAGCGGACAGCCCATTCTTATTCTTTTAGTTCACCGGTTTACCTATGTTCGCATACTTATTTTTTTTCTAAACTAAACTGGCATCGTTTCGAGAAAGAAGAACTATACTATTTTATAATAATCATAACGATAATTCTTTTACAACTCTCGTTTTTTTATGTAAGGGAACATGGGACAAGCTGAACAAGTTAACACACAAAACAATAATGTAGTAACATTTGCGATAAGAAAGTCACAATAAGTGAGGTTTATTTAAACGCCATACTGAAGTCGTTGCTCCTTATACGTTGAAGTGTATTGGAATAAGAAAAACATGTTCAAAAAATGTCATTTTGTCCCATACGCGGGGAAATAATATGTCACATTGTCCCATGTAGAAAAAAATAATTGCTATGACGTAGTAATAAGGTTACTCTGAATTAACTTGCATAGTAACACGCACATAGCCTTAATAAATGATATTACGAGCAAAGGTTTAAGTAACATCTTGCCACAGAAAATCAAATAATCTTCATAAACATTTTTGATAACGGCACAACGTGCTCCAACGTACTGCCGCGAATTTATCAATCCTCAAAATGGTTAATAACACGAAAACAAAATAGACGTTGCGTCAATCCATGTATTAGCGAGCATATTTCACAGCGCCCTCGCCCCCCACCATTTCACTTTGCTCGATATTCCCCAACACATTACCTCCAAATCGCTAATGTAACAACTATTTCATTCCAGATTTGAAACGTTGAAATGGAATGTCCACTAGGTATAACGAGTCCATGCCCGTCAACCCTGACGGCACCGGCGTCCACCGTTTTTCTAAGTTTAATTAACACCTTGATGGCGTCTCAATGTATGTTGACGACCAACGAGCATTATCCCCCCGATTACGGGCCGCACTTACAAGACGGAGAAGAATTTGATTTTATAGTGGTCGGCGCGGGCTCCGCCGGATCCGTCGTAGCAAGCAGACTATCGAATAACAAGAACTGGAAAATTCTTCTAGTAGAAGTAGGAACATATCCATCTGCAACGTCAGAGGTAACTAACTCGCACATCTCGTCTTTGACAATAACAAACTTTTTTGTTAAGATTCCAGGTTTATTTTTTACATTGCAAGAGACAGAAGAAAACTGGAAGTACAATATGGAGCCGTCGGAAAACTATTGCACCGGGTTAAAGAGTCGACGATGCCCTTGTCCGAGAGGAAAAAGCTTGGGAGGCTCGAGCTCCATAAATGGTATGATTTATATAAGAGGCAGCAAATACGATTACGATCGTTGGGCAGAAGACGGGAATGCAGGTTGGAATTACGACTCGGTTTTGAAACGCTTTAAGAAATTGGAAGACGACGAAAACGGCACAAGTTTTTACGGAAAAGGAGGAGACTTGCCGCTTAGCGATACTCGTCCCAAACATTACATTCGTGAAAGATTAGTCGATGGATACAAGGAATTGGGATACAAGGAATTACAAGAAGGCGAACACTTAGGTTTCATGAACGCTCGAATAACAACGCGGGCAGGTACTAGAGTTAATTCGGCAAAAGCCTTTCTATCAAAAGTAAAAGATAACGCAAACTTACGTTTAGCCTTAAACGCTCGTGTAACAAAACTTCTAATAGACCGCACATCGAAAACGGCGAAAGGCGTCGAAATCGACATTAATGGAAAAACTATCAAAGTGCGAGCAAATATGGAGGTGATATTATCGGCAGGGACTATTAATTCGCCTCAAATTTTAATGAACTCCGGTATAGGTCCTAAAGATCACCTGGAAAATTTAGGAATTGACGTTCTTGAAGATTTAAAAGTCGGAGAAAACTTCCAGGATCATTTCACGTTCCACGCGACCTGTTTCACCCTAAATAGTTCTTCGAAAGAGGTGCCTAATTTATTTACAAAACCAATGGACGACACGTACGAATACTTTATGTATCATCGAGGGACGTTAAGTAATATCGGATTGATAAATTTTATAGGATTCGTTAACCCAAAAAACAACTCGCCGTATCCGACTATAGAACAATATTATTTAATATTTGATCAGAATCAACAATTTAAAATGACGCCAATTTTTAAAATTTTCGACTTCACAGTCGAGATGTCCAATACGTTATTAGAACATAACCGTAACTCACCTATAGTGATTGTATTCACTTCTCTTACTTATTCTAAAAGTAGAGGACGAATTATGTTAAAGAGCAAAAATCCGTTCGACAGTCCACTGATAATTCCAAATTTCTTGAGTGACGATAAAGAGGAAGACCTCAGTTCAGTAATCGATGGTATAAGGTTCGCTCAAAAAATGATGGCTACGAGGCCCTTGGCCCGATATCAACCGAAACTCGTTCGTTTGCCCGTACCGAATTGTAAACATTTAACATTTGACAGCGACAATTATTGGCAATGCATTGTAAGAAGTGTGGGATCCACTTTGTATCATTCCGTCGGCACGTGCAAAATGGGACCGGCAACCGAACCTACAGCCGTCGTCGATCCCAGACTGAAAGTGTACGGAATCGAAGGTCTTAGAGTAATCGACGGATCGATCATGCCAAAAATCATTAGTTGCAACACGAATGCAGCGATCATGATGATAGGCGAAAAGGGAGCTGAACTTATAAAAGAAGATTGGACAATACAACGCCAACGTAGTGAACTTTAATTATTGTTTTAATAAGAAAACGCAATTTTAATTTATGTGTACTCACGAACTTAAAAATCTTGAGGGGTACTATCTTGAGGGTTAAAATTGCAAAATTTTTGTTGCTCGAAACGGGTTGACTACATTATATCTGACATTATTTCCGATAAGAAACAATCCTCTGAACAAATGGCTAACAAGCGCTTTCAAATAAAGCTTTCAATAACTACCTAGGATTTTCCAAATATTGGGAAGCCATAGAATATTTTTTATTATCTACCTACCTACCTATTTATACTAGAATGAAAGTCTGATTTACACAGGTAAACTGCTATCGTTACGATTTTTCAAGTTCGTGAGCATACACAGTTTTTATTTGTATTTCCTGATATCTATTTACTGTAGGGTAACCTTTTTTTCTTCATCGAGTAATAGAGAATAATCTGCCGTTTCTATCTCTAGGTCTCATACATCCAACTATTTTTAATGTTAATAAACAATCTTCTATTTTGATTTAATTTTGTTCTTATGTAAGTATTTGTTATAAGATACGCCAATAAAATGTCTTGAACTTTTTTCTTAATGCACAAAATACTATTTTTCGTTTGATAACACTGGTAAACAAAATTGTAACTTTGTCGTCCCACATGGATTTTTATGATATTTTTTTACTTTAATAGGTGGTTGGCAGTAAACACAAACATGTAAAAAAATCTGTTAGCCAAGAATTTTATTCTCTTAATTAATTTAAAATATTTCAAAAAACAATGATCTCCTAAACCAAAAATGTAAAGAAGTTTTATTAAAAGTTACGATCTAAGATTTTCTAGCAAATTTAGTTCTTTTTGATTGTCCAGCAGTAATCTGTCAACATATTTGGGTTTGTGTGTCGTCAATCTCAACGGACGCAGATGCAACTGGTATAGGCAAATTTTCACTATGAGGGACTGGTCTCACGGCTGAAGGTAAATTATGGTAAATAACTGTGTGTTTTTTTCTTGAAATTTATACCATTTACGTCAGTAAGACAAAAATAGCAGTCCGAAATGCGATATCTTGGTTCGGTCCAAATCATGGGTACAGCAAACGGCATACGACGGGGCCCTCGGTTAAATTCTTCACGCACGTTATGCAACAAATATGAGGGGTCCAGGATTTGTCTTGATGGGTCACAGCGAAACCAAAATACTGATGATAACTCTCCAAAACTAGTTTTGTGAAATTTCGTCTTTGTTTTTTGAAAGTCAGTTCACCACAGACATAACAAAAAGAGTTAGGATCGTTACTGCACTTTCTCGACATGTTAACGCAGTTAACGAATCACAATATTTTGATGAAATCACAGACAAATAGTTTTACGACTACTTCTTCGCGAACGTTCCTTTGCTTTTATTGCCGTAGTACTAGTTATAAGTATTACCGTATCACAAGAAAACTGGGGCTAATTGAAACAAAACAACTGCAGTTTAATAATGAGGGTAGTTAGCTAAAACAGTATTAGCTATCAAAGTTCGTGTGACATGACTAGTGTTGATCGGCGTAATTAAATTTTTGCTCATCGAAATGCTCCAAGAAACGGCAGCCTTAATTTTCGGAACGTGTTTAAAGATCACCCTATTCTTATTATATCTACTTTATCTTAAACTAAAATATATAATATAAAGCACTTTTTGTGCTTTTCGTAATACTTTTTTTCGACTGTATCAAAACTACAAGCGATGTTGTATTGAAATTTGCTTTGCAAATGTTTTCGGGATGGCTGAAGCGATTGGAGGTACTCACGTTCCCGTACGTCATCATAGAGGGCGCCAGTTACATAACGTTTTCGGACAACGTTCGTTCATAACTTTTTTGGAGTCAAGTTTGTAAGCACAACAATTGGAAAAACTGAAAAGACGTTTCATTTTGGGTGAAAAAGTTACCCTTAGTAAAAGTTGCCTAGACGCATCGTTTTCGAGATAATTCATGATTAATAATGTAACATAATATAATGATTATATGTGTGATGCCAAATTTCTATACGACATCGCTTGTAGTTTTCATGCAGTCGAAAAACTAATAAGTAATACATATTACGACGAAAAACAATATTTTAAAGCAAAGTTTTCAACGTCCTAAATCTCGAAAACCGGCGACTTTTGGGTAAAAGTTTATCAAGCAAATCCCACTTATTTTTCACTTTTTTATAACCCCTAGCAATAGTGCCGTCCAATTTAGAAACACCCTGTTTAATACACAAAAAATGTCCTACGAATTAATCTTTTTTTTTTTAAATAATTAATATGTATCTTTGATAGGTATACGTCGTACTATATTAAGTTTGACAATGATCTAAATTTGCAACTTGATCTAAGTAATCGAAATACGTTTTTTTTTTTTATAAATTGCGTGCGTTCCAAAACCTGTCTTATTTAATTGCATCGACTGATTTGTTAATATATGTATGTTCTACATAACTGTAGTCGTTGCAGTGCAATAACTACTTCTCATTAACTTTAATTAGCATTTTAATTTCTTAAACGTTGTTATTAAGTAATTATGATGCGTAAGCAGAGTCTTTTCTTCGTGAACATCAAATAAATTAATTGTTGGATATTTGGGACGAATCAATAATTAAGTCTACGTTCTCGAAGGACCATTTAAACGATTTTAATGATGAATTTGTCAACGTACTGCAAATTAACGAGTGGGATTTTTTTTTAATTATAAGCATTAAAACAATTTTAAACAGATGTCACCTTAGTAAATGAAATGACGAGTAATTTACAGGTACATCCCAAAACACGCGAAAATTGCATGCGCGGAAAATGACCAATTAGGCGATCCGCGACTACCGTTATCCGGGCGACACGGTAAAATTGCTTAGACTTATACGAAAGCCCAAAAAATGCTCTATCTTGTGATATCAATTTGATTTTGATTTTGATTTTTACATTCGCACATTTCCCTCGTCAGCTGTATACATACGTACTTACAAGCCTTTGTTCACGGCACGACGAGCTTTTCCACGAATGCTTTTTGTAAAGCTATAATTTGATTCGATAACGGCTCACCTGTCCGAAACGATTACATAACATACATGTAATAGAAATAACAGAGGTGGGACCAAAAACTTTCTCCGATACCGCAAAAGCCACAAGTCTTATCTGAATTTCAGTAGTGCTTCTGCTAACGTAAGTTAAAGTGCATTGCGTCGTAAATTACGAGCGACACATGTGATCATGCGTGATTTGCAACGAAAAATTGGAAGAAATAGAAACGCAAGAAACGCTCTGCTTAGCGTAAATTGACGTAAGTGGAATGAGGTAATTTATTAGGTACTTCCAACAGTTTGTTTTCTCCATAATAACGAGCATTATTAAATCGTTTCTCGGTTTGTACAAAATGTTATTTAAAAGTCAAAGACCGCAATTAATAAGTGTTATGAATTTACAATTTTCTACATATTTTTCAACAAAGAAAGCGTTAAATTAACGTAATGTGTAAGTGCCGTAATATTAACATTTCACCAACGTATTTTCCTCGCGGCTCAAACAACAATTAACACTTTCGTTGGCAATTCGATAGAAATTAGAATTTAAACTTAGCACCTTCCAGCAGTACCTAATTAGAAAATTAAGTTGAGGTTTCCCGGTAATCTTTCAATTAAGTACCGAAGTACAACATCAATTAATTATTGTAATGGGAACGCGAATTAAAGCGCCGATTTCGTCACGTTCTTTTTCGAATTTAAAATTCGATTTCGAAAATATTTGTTAGCCCGTAACGTATATCGATTTATTGTTTATTGTGGTTTCATAAATTAACAGGAATGTAAATAATTAGAGAATTTCCGATAGCATTATTGAATATATTGTTAAAGAAAGTGTTCCGTATTAAATTTAAATAACAATTAAACGTCTAAACGTTCATATAAAAAATACACGAAAATTGCAAAAAAAAACGCGGAAATTATAATGCAACACAAACTAACGTAGAATCTACCGAGTTATCTATCTCAAAACCTAAAATAATAAATACTAAAAAAAGTGGGAACGCGAACAAACAACCGCATCAATTTGAAATTTGATATCGCTTTTAACAAGCGATACCAATTTATTTTTAAAAAACGATTTTATTTACACTGAAACTTATTTTCATTCGATTTCCTACATAAATTTGATTTTTAAACATTTTTATCCTCGAAACTTTTCAAACAGATCGACTAAAACGTTTGCATTCCGTCGATCGTTTCCGGAAAATCCGAAAAAGGTTCCGTCCGGACGTAAAGCTTTCGAAATATCCACCTAAAATCCAGCGTATATATAACTGACGTTAATAAATTAAAATGAAAATTTAAATTTCGAAATTATTAAAGGGCGCACCATTTAATTTCAATGACGGTAAGTTATTCGATCGTGCGTTACCCACATTAGCGGAAGAGAAAGAGACGTATTTTTAGTAAATTATTTATGAGCAAGGAAGCGATTCTCTTTTAAATTGCTACAAAATACTAATTGATCAAAAATGGAAAGTTGATTGTTTCTTATGTACCACACTGATCGGTTAAGATGTTAATAGTAGGGTATATTCGCTTGTTTGCGGTCCCCAGCAGCTATTTTAGGCAATAACAATAAAACCGTCAAAAACCAGTCGAAATAAAAAACATTCCCGTATACCGGGTGTCAACGAGATCACCAACGCCCCTCTTTTAATCCTTGTATTTCGAGCAACCGAAATGAAACTCGGCACAGTTAATAAAGACGCAAAATGAAAATGACACCAGTTTTTGATTTTCAAATGGACCCCCCCTCTGAATATTATTGAATTTTCGGAATCCTGAGTGAATTCTGAATAGGTTAGCACAATTTTAGCGAATTTGTAGAACAATTTAATATTTGGAAATCAAATTTTAATCTAGAGGATCATGTTTAGGATTCCGAAAAGATAATAATATACAGAGGGTTCCACTTGAAAATAAAAATTGGTTTCCGGCTAAACCGGAAGTCCGAAAAAATCATACATCATGTCAAGATGTGGCATTTTGCGTTTTTGTGCCAAGTTCCATTTCGGTAGTTCGAAAAACAAAGAGTAAAAGAGGGATGCTAGTGATCTCGTTAACACCCGGTATAGATACTTTGTTTTTTAATGTTTTTTCTATAACTACATACAATTCAATACATGCTGTTGCTGAAGGCCACAAAGAGATAAGAATCCATAAACGTGCGATTCTATACTACAATGAGCGAACACATGTTCGCTAATCAAAAAGTTTTGCTAACATGTTCCATATTAAATGGATTAGTTGAGCGTGGCCACCTACTCTAAAAACATTTCGCGTTTAAAGGTCGACCTTCATAATTATTATGCAATTAAAATGAAACTAGCCGAAAGCTCATTAAAACATTCCATGTAGATAAATCTATATTCCTAATATTTTACAGGTAATTAGGTGGGTGCTTATAATTTTTTTTTCAAATCTTAAAAAAACGTTTTCGTTGCAGGAAAATTCTGCAACAACTTGACCTTAAAAAGTTCACGGAACTTCCGCCGTCGCACAACTTTTCCCTAAACATAACAACGGTGAGGTCGACAAATAGAAAGTAAAATCGGATGCAAATCGCGTCCTTGAATTAAATACCTGAGCGACATACGCTCCAAAGAATCGAACTAGAGGGAAAATATGTTAATGCGATAATTCCGGCACGAAGTGCACGCGCAAAAATGGATTCCAATAAATCCTGAAACTTAAAAATGTCTCAAGTAATCACACTGCCGTTTGTGCTGAAAATAATACAGGCCGTCGTAACGATCGCGGGGATCGCGGGTTTTAAAAAGATCGCATTCGTGCCCTTTTTATTGATGACGCTCACCTATTTCCAGTACGACATAGTTGATCCGGAAAGCCGACCCGTTTCCGTGTCGCAGGTTGATTCCGAGTACGACTTTGTGATAGTCGGGGGTGGCAGCGCCGGATCCGTTTTGGCCAACAGGTTAACAGAAATTCCCGATTGGAAGGTATTGTTAATTGAAGCCGGGGGCCACGAGACGGAACTGACGGATGTGCCTATTTTTAGTTTGTACCTCCACAGGAGCGCAGTCGATTGGGGCTATAGGTAATTATAATTGAGTTTCGAAGAGCTTTTGCGCCCTAATTGCTTTTAGGGTGGCTAAATTAATTTATTAAAACAGAATTCGCTTGTTAGTTGCGTAATGAAAATTTTACCCACGGAATTTGTCTTTTGAATGCGTCTTTACAAAATATAAAGCCCAAAATTAATATTTTAGGACGCAACCTCAAAGTTCCGCTTGTCAAGCGATGAAAGACAATCGGTGCAACTGGGTGCGCGGAAAAATCTTGGGAGGTTCCAGCGTGCTAAACACCATGATCTATGTGAGAGGTAACAGAAGAGATTACGATCGTTGGAGGGACTTGGGTAACGATGGTTGGGGTTACGAGGACGTGCTCCCTTATTTTCTGAAAAGCGAGGACCAGAGAAATCCATACCTGGCGAGAAACACGCGCTATCATGCTACAGGTACCTACTCTCATTAAAATTAATTGACCCTCTTTCGTATTAAGGGAGAACAGCGTAACGCCGGTCGCCAGGTAATACGGGTTATTGCTAATATTGACGTTTTAAAAAGTATACCTGCATTTTGATTAGGGGTAAGTACAATCAGTACCCTTGTATTGAAGCCTTATACCCTGTTATTAAAACTTCTATTGTTTACTAGGATGAATCTTTATTTTAAATTCATGTTAACTTACAAGGAATGTTAGGTAGGTGGAAATCTCAAAAAAAATTGAAACTTTGCAGGATTGTAGTACTAATCAATCCTAATCCACAGTCGTATTCCGTTCAAGCTCTTACGCGGTTTAAGAAGGCGAAATTCACCCATGAAAATTGGAACTTTTTTCGATTTTGCTTATTATCTGTGAAACAACAAGAGCTATTGCCAACAAACAATGTTGCCGCTGCCATTGTAACAGATTATAAGAAGAAAATTAGAAACTTTAAAATTTTTCTTTGTATTTCCTACCTTTTTCTCGTCATCGTTTTCCCTCTATCGTCAATTTCCAGCGTAGATTCTTCCGTTGACTGCGAACTTGTATTATTACATACCTATACCTACGTAAGGTAAAATTTCGTTCGCGAATTGGACCGTTGAATGTTTGAGGGGAGTTCTAACCAAGACCCTATCCAACAGCCTAACCAAGCTCGATTTTCAGAGAATTTGAGAATTTACAGCTTAAAGGTCCTTGTGTTTATAAAGTGTAAATACATGGAGAGTTTGTCGACAAACAAAGATCCTACCTTTCCTCGTCGTATGAATCCTTTTAGAGTATACAACACAATACACAACACTCACGCACTCACACGCAAAAAGGCCTTATTAACCGAACGAGCACTCGCACACACGAACAATACGACGCCGTAATTTAAAATTCGAACTACCGAAACAAGGACTACCGCTCTGTGCACTAACGCGAAAGATCTGAAGCGGTTTCGCCAGAATTCTGTATATAAATACATTCTAGATACCATGTGAATACTAGAAAATTCCGCTTTTAGTTTAAAAACATTCAGTTCTTTGTTCACACGCTGATAAGGCATGCAAGTGGGTGGCACACATATTTTATTAGTTGCTTTGTATTCTATCGGTCGCATAAAAATGCGATTAAACTTTTCTCTGGATTATGGTTTGTAATAGGGAAATTTTCAACGCTTAAGGACACACGAATAGTTTTTAAATTATAAATAGAATAAATTTATAATTCTGCGGTATAAAGGTAGTAGTGATTATTCAAATAATTTTACTGCATAAAAAATACATAATTTTAAAGTAAATTTCCTAAATAGTACATATTTTAAAACTTTTCGGTCATTATCTGCCAATTCTTTTTATCAAACTCCACTACGACCCCTGTTATAGCCCAAGCTCCCATCGTACAAAAACCTACATCACAACATTACTAAAATTTTCTTAGCGTGTTTAAGAGATAATATGGTGGGAAATATCCAACCGGTGGCAGACAATTGAATTTTTGTTTTAATCATTTTTGATAAACTTACTACTTGATAAAATGCATTATAGACTTTAGAGAAATATCAATTATTTAGAATTATTGTGGTCTGCCTCGCAAACCTGGCAGTCTTCCCTCCAAATTAATATATTTTCAATATGTCACCTACTGTATAAAACTACTCGCGTTGTTTCTTTTTCGAATTATGGTTTTATTTGTCCTTTACATGAATATATACGTCTGCCCATGTAAAAATGTACCGAAATATGGCAAAATTATGGGTGAAAATTCGAATGAATGGCACCTCTTAGGATTTTCATCCCTAATTTTTGTATCATAATATAGGTCTTGAACAGCAATTTACAAAAATATATAGTTTGTTGGCGATAGCTCTTGCTGTTTCACAGATAATAAGCAAAATCGAAAAAGTTCCAATTTTCAAGGGTGGATTTCACCCTCTTAAACCGCGTAAGAGCACGAACGGAATACGGCTCTTGATTAAAGTTGATTAGTACTACAATTCTGCAAAGTTTCAAAATTTTCTGAGATTTCCATCTGCCTAACCTTCCTTGTTAGTTATTTCTTTCTGAATAGTAGTAGTAATTTAATGTGAAACTTTTTGTAATTTTTTTTGTCTAGTGGTTAATCTCAAAGTGAAAATGGGCATATCGGGTAAAATGGCGGTCAAATCCTATGGGATATATTAAGCTAATAATTCGTTTACCTCGTTTATTTCGTTTAAAAATTAAATAATAGTTTTTTCAATACAACAAATCTACGTTAAGTGACCGCGATTACCCCACTCACCCCTAATAGATAAGAATTGTGATTAGTATGTTTTTTATCGTGATAGAGTGCCGTCGAAATGCTTAAAATCCGTATAGTAATTACGCACATATATACAGGGTGTGTATTAATCGACGAAAAACCTATAAGTGGTGATGTTCTTCGTAAACTTCCGAATCAAAAATCGTAATACGAAATGTTGTTCCTGTGAAAGTTAGAATTTTTTGTAAGAAACGTAGGTACATTTGGCAATACCAAATCCCACAAATTGAACATTTACGTCGAATTAAGTCAATTTTGTTAATTGTAAGTGTCAAAATTTAACAGTAGCCTTAAAAATGTAGTACTTGTAGGTTAACAGCGTTACCACATGAATTTTTCAGGAAAATAAGTTGATAAAGAGATGTCGAAAACAACTCTTTGCGACATATCTACGACAAACTAAATTTCGCAACTCTTTTGCAAAAAAATTGTAGTCTTTTCTTCCAACAAGAATCGAATAATGACGCTTGTGAAAAGAGTGAATATTCAAACTTTGCGAACGTCGTGCAGATATTAGAAGAATTTTTTTATGAGGAACATCTCGTCAAGTTATACACACTTTGTATATAACAATAACTGCTTTTAACAGCAACTGCAAATTTCGGTACCAATGTCAACGTAAAAGAATAAGTTTCGTTAAAATTAAATGTTGAAATCGTAATTGTTAATTCTCATCGAATGCCAAAATCTTTTTGAACAAGTTTGATAAGTTAGTTGTTCGATAATACTAGATTAGTAAGTATGTAACACGCAACGAAGTTTCCAAATTCAATTAGAATTTTCACGCACGCATCACCTGTTGCAAAGATAATCGATTTACGAAGTGTGACTAAAAACAACTTGTCCGATAAAGCGTGGATTACTTAATATTCGATGTAATTTCCCCAATTGAGATTAAGCTCAAAAATATTCAAATTCAATTTAGAGACGGAAAACAATGTGTAGGTGCCGAGGAAGTCGATGATAACTTTGCAACGGGCGGCGTGCGAAAATTACTTATTCAACTAAATCAACCACTTGTCGCACAGTTCAAAGATTTTCCCTATTAAAAAATAAAAATGGAATTAAACTGGTTATTTTATAATCGCAATTTTGTATGTTTAATTCATAAATAGAACAAGTCGGGTGTCAAAAATGTTATACATAATATAATAACATTTGTAATTGCAAACAAATGCAACTGATTCAAATTACCTATATATCAATTTTTCCCGAAAAAGTGTTATCTATTATTTGTGACCGGTTTCTGAGATGAACGACGAAGCAAGCATTACACCGATTTAACTAACCGGTTAACTTTTACTACACTATGTGTCGAAACACTTACGAAACGTATAATTTTAATAACATTCAAATCCGAATGTTTGGTAAGCGTAAACAATACGAAAATATCCAGATAAAGATTAGCGACAACAAAAATGCAAATCATTTAATTCCAAAGCAGTCCGGGAAAAACCAATTTCAGACGACCAAACAATACTAATTCTAATGTACACATAAAAACACCGATATTATCGCTAATATTTCACGTCTATTAAGCTGACACAGCCACTACGGCACAATCGAATGAAACCTATTTAGAAATTTAGTGCTAATTTGTTGCTCCATTCCCGATTTTGTTGCTCCAGCCGTTTCGCCAAAAACCATGGCTGTGCTAACTTAACACTTAAGCTAGCACAGCCACTCGCAGAAAATAAAAAAAAAGTAAAAACGAGGAGGTATTTCTAAACTACTATTTTGTTGCTAATTTGTTGCTCTATTGCCGATATTATTGCTACACCCTTAACACGAAAAAACCACCCCCACACCAACTGCAGTTAAACAACTACTTAAAAATTTCGATTTTCTTGATAAATTTACTGTAATTTACCCCCACACCAACTGCAGTTAAACAACTACTTAAAAATTTCGATTTTCTTGATAAATTTACTGTAATGAATTAGTTGTTTTACATTATATTATATCCCAATTTTGTTGCTCCACCCCTAATATGAAAATAACTACCCCTAGTACTTAAAAGCCAGCACAACACATTAAAACTTAAAAAATATCGATTTTTTCGATAGTTTAGGCCTTTATGATTTAGTTGCTCCACGTTATGCTATATCCTGATTTTGTTATCTCCACCTCTAATACGAAAATAATTTCTGGTAATAGGGATCAACGTTAGATAAGATGTTTACAAAAATATGTATTACTTAAGGTATTTTATGAACAATGTATTTTATTTAGTATCAGAAACAAAAATGTATTATTAATGTTTTTAATGATATTTTCGCCAGATGTCATACTGAACAATATCGTTTAATATAACAGGCAGTTAAAATTTTATTAAATTGCGTGTTATACGTATCTGCTATAGAACAAAACTGTTCTTTTGGGAATAAATTATACATGAAACAATTGTTTTTAAATGTTAGACAGGTATAAGTGCAACTAGTTTATATAATATATTGAAGAATTATTACCTAAGGTAGGTATTTTAAGACTATGTTATTTTGAGTTATATCTGTGAACTATAAGACATATATTTAATTTAAATATATATCCTCCTTTATCTTAGCTTCGCTGATTTTTGGAAATTTTTCTTTTATGTATTGAAAACTTCTTTCACCACGGTCCATATCTTTTATAAAATTCATTATCAGCCCTAACTTTATATGCAAAGGGGACAAATCGATATTGTTTCTATCCACAAAGCTTTCATGTAAAATATTTTTTTATTAAATATTCCCAAAACTTTTTATGGCTAATCCGTAATTACATCATGCCATTATAATTACACTCTCCAGTGGAACTTCAACTTCATATATTTCAAAAACTCCACCTGATAGAAAAAATTTAAACGCAGATTTAAATTCAAGGTGAAAAGTTTCATAAGGATTACCTAGTTTAGTTCAAGAACCAAAAATTCTGTTTAGCAGTGTAATTGTTAATTGTTTACCATAGTTTGTATAATTGTTACCACTGAAGATAGCCCCAAACAAAGCCGAAATATATGGTTTTATTCATTTAAAGTTGTTTACATCGGCTTATTACCACTATCTTAACAGAAGAAATAATACATTTTTGTTCCTGATACTAAATAAAATACATTGTTCATAAAATACCTTAAGTAATACATATTTTTGCAAACATCTTACCTAACGTTGATCCCTATTACCAGAAATTGTTTTCGTATTATAGGTGGAGATAACAAAATCAGGATATAGTATAACGTGGAGCAATTAAATCATAAAGGCCTAAACTATCGAAAAAATCGATATTTTTAAAGTTTTAAGGTGTTGCGCTGGCTTTTAAGTACTAGGGGTGGCTGTTTCCGTATTAGGGGTGAAGCACAAAAATCGGGATATGCTATAACGTGGAGCAACTAAATCATAAAGGCCTAAACTATCGAAAAAATCGATATTTTTTAAGTTTTAATGTGTTGTGCTGGCTTTTAAGTACTAGGGGTAGTTATTTTCATATTAGGGGTGGAGCAACAAAATTGGGATATAATATAATGTAAAGCAACTAATTCATTACAGTAAATTTATCAAGAAAATCGAAATTTTTAAGTAGTTGTTTTACTGCAGTTGGTGTGGGGGTGGTTTTTTCGTGTTAAGGGTGTAGCAATAATATCAGCAATAGAGCAACAAATTAGCAACAAAATAGTAGTTTAGAAATACCTCCTCGTTTTTACTTTTTTTTTTATTTTCTGCGAGTGGCTGTGCTAGCTTAAGTGTTAAGTTAGCACAGCCATGGTTTTTGGCGAAACGGCTGGAGCAACAAAATCGGGAATGTGTCAGCTTAATAGACGTTAATATTTCTTATTCGACAGGAGGCTACCAAACGGTCCAAGAATCCCCGTACAACACACCCCTAGGAATAGCGTTTCTTCAGGCCGGTCAAGAGATGGGATACGAGATCCGGGACATTAACGGCGAAAAACAAACCGGCTTCGCCCTATTTCAGTTCACGATGCGTCGCGGGACGCGATGCAGCGCTGCCAAAGCGTTCTTGAGACCCATACGTCTACGCACGAATCTTCACATTTCGTTGTGGACGCACGCGACCAGAGTCCTGATCGATCCGATTACTCGTCGTGCCTACGGCGTGGAATTCATAAAAAACGGCATACGACAAATCGTGCGGGCAAAAAAAGAAGTAATTTTATCGAGCGGTGCCATCAATTCTCCCCAACTTCTCATGTTGAGCGGCGTCGGGCCGCGGCAACATTTAGAGGACATGGGAATACCGGTCATCGAAGATTCTCCGGGTGTAGGTCAAAACGTGCAAGATCACGTGGCTGCCGGAGGAATAACGTTTCGTATCGATCAGCCTTTAAGTATGATCACTACGCGTCTGACAAACTTGAACGTGGCACTCAGGTATGCTATTAACGGAGATGGGCCTTTGACGTCGAGCGTGGGAATTGAAACTGTAGGTTTCATTTCGACGAAATACGCCAATAAGTCCGACGACTGGCCCGACATGGAGTTTATGTTGTTGAGCACGTCGACTAACCAAGATAGTGGCACTCAAATTAAAAGGGCCCACGGTCTTTCGGACGAATTCTACAACGAGGTTTTTGCCAGTATCAACGCAAAGGACGTGTTCAGTATTTTTCCGATGATGTTACGGCCAAGAAGTACCGGCGTGATCAGGTTGCAATCCAAAAATCCTCTACGGTATCCTTTGTTGTATCATAACTATTTAACGCATCCCCAGGACACGGCCGTTTTGAGAGAGGGGATTAAGGCCAGTATCGTATTTGGAGAAACGAAATCCCTGAAACGATTCGGTTCCAGATTTCACAGTACGCCGTATCCCAAATGCAAACACCTACCGATGTTCAGCGACGATTATTGGGATTGCGCGGTTCGTCAGTACACTTTATCTATTTATCACTATTCGTGTAGTGCTAAAATGGGACCATCTACCGATCCATATGCGGTGGTAGATCCGCTGTTGAGAGTTTACGGAGTGGGGGGGTTAAGAGTGATCGACGCGTCCATCATGCCTTACATTACCAGCGGTAATATCAACGCTCCGGTACTTATGATAGGAGAAAAGGGAGCCGATATGATAAAAGAGTACTGGTTGAATCAAGCAACTTTTAAGAAGAAACGGGAAGTGACAATTGACGTTATGAGCATTAACAACAGTAGTACACCAGAGACTGCTTAGTGAATATTAAATAATTTTAACTTAAAACCAAAAAGCCAGTTTAAATTACAGTCAAATAAAGTAGGAATTGTTTAATCAAGACGATCACTGTAAATGTCGTACATTTAAATAATGAACAAAAGAAATACGCACATGTCATAACGTAACGGTGAAAGTCCAATCGTTTATTAACGCGTTGCACAATGAACTTGTTTTTGTATTTTATTAAGGAATTCGATAAATTATCGATAAGTTTGTTCGTTTGCTCAGTAACTGTTTTAAGAATTTTATGTTATAAACTATTTATATTTTATTTAGGTAGATATACTTACGATTAGTTTTTTTTGTAACAATTTGTTTTTGTTTAATTTTGAATAAACGAATCAAAATTAAATAAACGAGTGCGAATAAGTATGCAATGGAGAATACATGCGTGGAACATCGTCAATTTGTTTAATTGGTGCGATCCTGTAATCGAGATTAAAACGCGCTTAATTATAACAAAAATGATAACTATAATTATAACTTGTTTTATAAAATTCTAAAATAATACTCCACGTGCTACACAATATTACATGTGTGTACAATCGAGTGCAAAATTAATGATGCCGATCGCGAGCATTTCGTGAGCACAGGACACGAGGAACAAATTTGTATTTGAATATATGAAGTTCGATTGTGCGTTGTAAATAGGTAACCTTTTGTAAATTTTTCTCATCGTGCCGTTTATTGTTCACTCGATGCTCGTGATTCGCGACATTAATTTTGCGTCCGACTGTACATTTTATTACGGACACGATCGCCAATTTCAAGTATACAAGTAATCCCCTTTGATATTGGGGGTTACGTATTGGATTGCAAGCGAATTTTCGCCAACAATTTAAAAATAAAATGCGTTGTCGTTGCGTAAAAATGTAAAGTCCCAAAGGAAATCGAACTAACAATAAGTAAAAAAGAGTGGCAGCGTTATTCGTTGTTCTAAGCGTTTACGAGACGTCAGCTGGTCAAAACGTCGAAGGCGATCTTGCATTATATTATTTAAACAACATTACATTAAATTACATTATCAACGATTTATTAGAAATACGTAAATTACTTATAGAATTCGTTAGATTTAGGGCCGGTTTTTTCATCTCCCAATAAATTTACTTGACAAATTTTCACTATAGAAACAATTGTTTGAACAAACGTTCCTGTGGTAAATATGTGTCGATTAAATAAAATGGAAGATGAAAAGATCGGCTCTTACTTCAATGCAGTTTCGAAAAAAAAATTGTTACTCAAAAAACACGTTTAAATAAGTTTGCATCTACATTTCGAAACATTTATTTAATTAGACTGAGTGAGCGGAATTCTAGTTTATTCATTTGCAAAATGCAGGTATGAAATTTATTTATGGATTTCGGCAATATACGACATACTTGTAGGGTGTGTTCTTTTCGAAATAATATTTTGACCAATAAAAAATTAATGGCGTAGCGGGAGATTCGTTGAATAGTACATAAGTATGTATACCTACATAGACAATTTTTAATCGATAGTAAAACGTCAGTCTAGTCAGGTCTCCGGATTAAAACCCATTAGATATTTTCTTATGAAATTGTTTCGAACAAATATCAAATAACAAATACAGTAAAAATTAACTAAAAAAACTACTTTTTGTACGAAATCAAAAATTTTATCAAAATTGGAAGTTTCAAATTGAATATTTATTATTTGAATGTTGTGTGAAAATCAAGCTCAGTTTTTGGCATTAAAAGTTCTTTGTATTTTGTAAGTCTTTTTAACGAATTTCCGTAGGAAATAAAGTTATTGCGATCTGTCTGATGAAGGCACCCAAAGAATTAGCTTTGGATTTTTTCCGATCTAGATCGCAAAAATATAGGTCGTTCATTTTGGACCGGTCGTATATGTGTAGTGGTACACTGTATAAGATCAAATTTTGTGGACACGATTATAGCTCAGTTATTAATTATTATCCGAAATGTGAAATATGTTTTAAAACGTCATAAAATTCTCTATCAAACATCACTTTGTAATTTTCGATTAAATACTATTTCGAGATAATCTGAATAAAAGCGATAAGTACATAATAGGTATAAGTACCTATTTGGGAACCCGACATTCGGGTGCGAGCGTTATGGCGTAAATACACTTTGACGCGGACCCACTTGGACGCAGAAATTCATATTTTTACCGAGCGCGCAATAAGTTTTAAATTAACTATGTTAGTCTTCGCACTTGTCGGATTAGTTAGGGCGTATGAAAAAGTGTTAGTTTAGGTAGATTCGCAGATGAAGCAAGTTTAGGCTAGTGCAGATGAGGTCAGTTTAGGTTATTGTAGATAAAGTAAAACCAAATAAACTTTCTTTATTTGAAAATAGAATAATCGGCTTTATAAACAATTTCCTTCACAAAAACAAATATGTGTCCTAACACAACCAACACATTTGAAGACTAACATAATTTATTTAAAACTGATAGCACGCTCGGTAAAAGATGTTTTCAGTGCCGTAATGTCTCCGATTTCTATTGGACTTGCGCCGAAATGTCTGCGACCAAATTAAAAAAAAAGTAGGTTGGTATTTAAAATTACTAAGATATTAATATTTTTCGGATAACAAGTTTGGCATTTTTTTTGAACATGATCCAATGATATCATAGCTTGAAAAATATGACAGATAACGAAAATCTCTAAACGTCATTAGATATTAAATAAAATATACAAAAACTTTCCTTAAGGTCAGTTTTCAGTCCAGCTCATAATAAAGCCAGAAATTGGGTGTTCCGCTCATTTTGCTCAACCCTGTATATGTTTTGATACGATAAATATAAAAAGAAACCGATGCAAAATATTGACAAATATACAAATTATAATCTCATCACGATCACAGATAAAATAATGTTTTTCGAAGTTAATTGATTTTATCGAACTTTTATTGCGCAGCGCTCTGTTAGAAACCTAACATTTTAAAAAGGTGCAAGTTGTTACAAGATTTTATTGTCGATTCTTAAAGTAGACACTTCGACGAATATAAAAATCGCAATTTCTAGATATCGGCAAAAAGTGCTAGTTACTAAATGTTTAATCCAAGTTCATAATTGTAGACAATTAAATCTTTGTGCTTCTCAATTTCATTTGAAACAGTTATTAAATATAAAGAACCTAAAAATAGATATTCTTTTAAGCTAATAAAACAAAAATAATATCTAGATTCAACCTATAACACATTATGATAGGAGTTCAAGGTTTCGCGTAAAATGTAGCAATAGATCTGTTGTTTGTAAATGTTCAACTTTAAGGCCTTATAACAAATTAACGGAAAGACCTACAACAAATATAATCACAGATCAAAAAAATATAGGTTTCAATGATTTATGATTAATTTTTCTTTTACAACATACTTTGGCAATATTGAATTTTGAGATATTTGCTAGTTCGCCCCATAGAGCGGCGTGCGCGCGGACATATTTTTTTATATTCTTGTTTAAAACGTTTACATTATCCTAATTTTCTCAGTAACGAATATCTAATTTTTGTTTCGAAATTTGGCGGTTTTAGGCAAAGGAAAAAAAGAACGATAATTTGAATTATTAATTAGCTTACAAAATAAATTAACATATAGACTTAATTATCGACCTCGTTGAAGCAATGCCGAAAAATTAGAAATTTATTAGTCGTAAGTTATTCATCATCGCCAACCGGATATTTTAATATCAATTAGGAATTTACGGTCTACGTTTTTGATCGAAAGCTCCTGCGTGATTATGAAATTGCAAGTCGAGAATTTTTCGCGTGGGTATACACACACGACCGACGAACATTTCTGGGCCAATTAATTTACGGAAAAAATGTCTTCAACGAAGATCTAACTTATTGGAATTTCGAGGAAATGAACGGAAAGAATGAGAGCGGAAACGCTCGACAGTACACTTTATTTAAATTTAGTGTGATGCAAACGGGCGTTTTATCGACGCGCATTACAATAACCGCGACAGCACCTACTTTATCAGTACGTTTAACGGTACTATCGATTGTGAGAAAGATATTTGCGAATAACGAAACAAGCGTTGATATAATTGTACGCACGTGTGTGCTACTTAAAATCTTCCGTAAACAAATTAAATTAAAATTTAAAAAATAAAAAGCAACAGTAATATTAACGACACGACCGCGACGCTTACGTTTCGTATGTTGGTAACGTAGATAAATCGAACCCTTCGTCGATAATTTTCTCTCGTACGTAAAACGAATACGTGTCGAAAAATTAGTGCCTACGCATAATTAAAAACCTCGCCTTTTTTCGAAGTGTCCCATCTATGCGAACGCACGCAACGGTGAAAATCGTTCGCGATCGATTAGTAAGCACATACGCGGTAGGTATCGATACGATGAGCTTTCTCCTGGTAAAGACAATGAAAATTCTCGTTACGTAATTCCGTGGCTTTCTTTTTCATTAGGCCGACATTCCAATTTTACCTATTTGGTACACATGTAGCACGCGCGATTTCTAAATCGAATTATTAATTTTCAACGAAAATCCTAAATACGAGATGCTGCTCGCGATTAAATCCTTTTTGTTTTTGTAACGTAGGAACACTTTCACCGCACTTTCCCGTAAAACAATTCAATTTTTGAACGATTAATTAAATAATTTATTATTGTTATTACGGCTTGGGCGCCACACCTGCTTGTTGGGAAATATCATTTTCCTTTTGCGATACCTCAATTTTCAGACAAAATCTATGAAACGGCGACTTACTTTCGTTTACAAACAAACAGTAGTAAACCTTGTCCCGAATAGAATATATAATTAAGTTAGATTCGTCGTTTTCGAAACAAGTGTTGACCGCGTTCGATTTAAGAATTTATTACGAAAATCGTAAGCGAGACGACGTGTGCATCTACTATGTATAATATAAAATATGTACATAAGTGCGACTGATAGTGAAAGTAAAACATAAATGAAAATGAAATAAGTACCGCAAAATAATAAGAAGAGCGCGTGGTGTACCTACTTTCCGATTGTTTAGAATTTCAAATCTGCGAATTAGATAATTAAGCTAATTTATACGTGTAATTAGTTTCTTCTACGACGACAACCGAAGTGTCAATAATTAGTTTAATTGGATTAATTAATGAAACCTTAGAAACTTGAAGTGTCGCCGCTTAAATTCGTGCAATTGATGATGAATTATCACTCTCGCTTTTTCCCCACAGGTTTGACAGGTAGTGGTTCTAGTTCTAGCTTTACGTACTTTCATTTATCTAAACAATCATTGGCGAGCGATTACGAACGAACGACGTTGGTACTTTCTCGGTGAAACTCGATGAACGGTTCTAAACGAAGATTTCACCTTTCCCAAGACGGAGTTGTCAAAATCTCGCACTGTTTCGCTAAGCAACGATAAGGAAGCAATCGAGGTGCAGTTGTAAAAACGCGGTCGGTGTGCCACAAGTGTTGTTGAATAAGGGGGATGATTCTTAGTGCGGCAACGATATGGATTACCAGCTATAAAAATGAGGTAACGTTGCGTTTTTCTTTGGTCGACGACGAAGACAATAAAATTACGAAACCTGTAGAAGAAAAAGAATCGTCTATTGTTAAAATCTGCCCATTGCGTAATAGAACTAAAATTAAATTAGGGATTAAAGTTGTGTAACTAGCACACTTTTAAGTGGTAAAAAGCAAAACCAGTTTAAGTACATTTTCGTGTAGGTAGTTGCTCAAACGCCTTCGAAACGATTCTAATCATCTCATTAACACATCTAAAACGTTACCAAAATTAATGTACAACAATAAATTAACACATAGGTACGTAGCGTAAGCGCCAAGCTTTCTTTTTAATATCGGTGTAACATCTTATTTAAATACGGCTTAGTGCCGTGCATATTGAAACCGTGTGAACGGTTGCAATTACAACCTGTAATAGGTTTTTTTTTTCTAATGGCGTGCTTTCACTGCATTCATAATAGCCGAGTTTTATTTAATTGAATGTCGCGTAGGTATCGATTGATTAGCAAGAGTAATGCCCAGAATTTTGAACTATTTCAGAAACGATAACTTTACCAAGATCACGAAACGATTTCGTGGCCCAACATTTTGAAGCTTGGCGATAAAATACGAGAAAAGCTTTTCGACCACGCTTCGTGCATTATTCTAGAGACAGATTCGTTGTCCTATAGAGTGCTTGATAATCATAACGCGATGCTGATAATCTTCAAAGAGGGACATCTGCTTTTGAATATTTGGAGATTACTCTAAACGCACCAAAAGTCCCAACGTGCGCTAATTAATGAACGAGCATCCGTTTCGATCGTTTCTTGTTGCTCCCGTCCTTTGACACAATTAAAAACGGGAGTCTTTTCTTCAATTATCTAACAAGGAACAGCACCCAACCGTCCCTCGCAGATTTCAACGAAACTCCTTCCACCCCTTACAGAGGTTTTTAAAGAAAAATACAGACCTGCTGTGCAACATAATTATATTGTTTTCGAAGAATTTATGACAATTATGTGAATTTTATAGGTATTTGTTAAACTGTATGGGGGCGATTTACTCCCATAAATTTGATTTGCTACAATATATTTTTTATTGCTCGTCCTATTACTATAACCAACGACTATTTTAGCATTGAATTCATTGCGGTTACATGCTTTACTTTGGAGGGAGATTTCATATCCTAAATACGTTTTTTCGTCGATAAGAAAAAATACTTGTCTTTTGATTTTTGACCCATATTCAAAATTCATCAAAATCGGAGTGAAACACCTCGGACACCTTCCTTGTAAGTTTTATCTAAATAATCTAGCTATAGCAAAAACTATAGCAAAAAATTATGTTTTTAATGGTTTATTATCTAGGAGTATTAGTTATGATATTAGAAAGTCTCGTGGAAATCCATGAAGGGCAATTGGGCGATGTTCCTTGTAAGGTTCAGCGATAATATTCTTTCATTTTCCAATTAACGTGACGTACCGTTGATAATGGAACTCTGTGATGACTCATTGACACCAAAAATAGTCTTACTGTAGATAGTCGAGAACTTCGGCCAATGTGAATTTTTTCGCCGAAAGCACTGTCCACCATGAAATATTCCAGATAAACATATTTTTAAAAATCAATCATCATGAGTTATGATGTGCACGAATGCCATCATATTAATCGTTCGGTTAATTACACGATGATATCTTAAAAGGACTTTTAAGGAAATTTTCAATTTAAACACTGCAAGTCCCATAACTTGAAAACGAAGGAAATTAATTAATCATAATATTACCAACATTTAAGAGAATCTAAATATCTAACCGAATAAATAAATCCACCGTTCCCAATATTTAACTTTTAATGAAAATTGCGCCCTCTAAAATATTTAATTGTAAGTAAAAAATATACCGCCTTAAAATTTGGAAATTATTGCATTTTAAGAATGATTAATGTATAAATACCTAATAAATAGTAAATAGGTAGGTACAGTCGGCCAAAAAGTAATGTGCGCTTGCGAAGCGGTGTAGGAGCGGCACAGCACGAGATCCCTTGTAATCTTTTCATTGTTAACAAGATCCTTGTAGGAATAGTTCAAGTAGCCGGTTTCCTCTTCGAGTTTGTATTTCCTTTAACGATAAATTTCAATATTTTTAAAACTGTCGTAACTTAAAATAATATTCGAGTGTGATAATTTTAGATTTGTAAAGTAGTATCTTCTGCGTAATTTATCATTTAAAAATAATAAAAACAACAATAATAATTTTTTCATCGTAACTAAAGCGAAAACCTTTATTGCGCGAAAGTGGAACGTAAATTACGATCCCAACATGCACAAAATTACGATTTTAAAACTTGCTAATGTGTGGAATTCGGATACTTGACTTAAGTTCTTTACCTAGAAATTCGTAATCTATTCACTAAACATTCGAAACCATTTTAAGGATGGATATTGGGCCATTCCCGTCATTTCGTTAATCTTAAAATTTTCAATATTGTTTGGTTTTCGTTTAAAAATATGTGCTATAGGTTTTATTTAACAAAATATTCGAATGCCCAATAATCACATTATTTTAATGAAAAAATACTGTTTCTTTATAATTTTTAAATAATAAAGAAATTTAAATTTTTAAATTCAACGTTTAAGTTACGGGTAGTTTTAAACATATCGAAACACTTCAAAACCTCGCATTGCCTATAATTATTGTTAAAAGAAATCCGAACTCGACTATCAACTATTCTAACAAGGTCTCCTTAACAATGAAATGATTACAAGGATCCGTTCGCCCATCGCCTCGGGCGCACGCATTACTTTTTTGGCCGACTGTAAACTACGTAAACAACACACAGTCGAAACATAAAAAATAAAAAAAGTTTTTATATTTTTTGTTGTATCGCTTTTAACTAAATAAAATATATAATTTACTTAGTAGGTACCTATTTGTTTGAAAGTATGTCACTTTTCCATTCAAATGAATATATATATATATATATATATATATATATATATATAAAATAAGTAACATCAATTGTTAACTTTGTGTAAAGATATAATTGCTACATGCTACAGAAAATGGAAATGAATAGTTATTTATATAACGCAATTAACTTATTGAATGGATTTGATTCATATCCAAGCACTTAATCAAAAAACTAAAAATGCGACATCGTTTACTATTTTATTCAATTTAATGAACGGCAGCGCTTTCGTTCTTAACAATCGAACTTAATAACGGCCCATTAGTTAAACTTTATTTGAAAAATATCAAAACAACCACAATTTAAATATGTATAAATATATTTGAAATCTAACATTAATAAAACAAGTTATCTTCTTCACAGTAACAAAACCTTTAAATTGGTAGGTATACGGCTCGTAATCTTCCATGTATTTGTTTACGTAATGCAATATGTTTAGGTAGAAAGTTTCATCAGTTGAATTTCTATTTAAGTTATCCCTACAAATTTTTGTTAAAAAACATTTTAATTCGCCAGCAGATGTCTTGATTTCTCTAGGATTTAATAAAACTCGAATTAAACCGTTAATTTCTCATTGCAGTTTGTCAAATAAGACGACCGGGACATGGGAAAATTTGGCTTCAATCCAACGAAATTGATACATTGGAACGAAGCGTCCCAACTGAAGTTCAAAGAGAAGTACCACACCGAGTACAAGAAACGAAGCGCCGACCCTATCGTACCGTCAAAAGGAAAGTACAGCACCGCTCCTTACATACCGAAAGAAAAATCACCGAGAAATGATAATTGTTCGTGCGAGAGATGTATCGATCGCGACAAACCGCAGACGTCACAAAACGATTACATAAAGCAGCATTTACACATCAAATCTTGCGTGGATAAAGACAAGTCCGCTTGGCGATTTCAAGCGCAAAAAATTTCCATCCGGAATTATACGCCAAAAGTTATCAATCAGGAAATGAATATGGGTATGTGGATGTGACCGTTGGAATCATAAAAAGACAAACATAACCTGTGCGTGCGTGTATTTTATCTAGTGCGATCGTAAATAGCTATTATGTCCGCTATAATAGCGACAGTTGCACAAGTGGCCAGCTTCGCGGCGACTGTCGTAGGAAGTCCGTTCACAATTGCAGGATTATTGCCCGTTTTTGCGATTGGGTTGACATATTTGAGGTACTCATCGGTGGATCCTGAATCGTATCCAATTGACATAAAACGAGTAAGTACGAGTGAAGTACTTGATAAATTCATTTAGCCATAAATAAGTTATTTTGGACAATATTTAATTTCTTTAGTCTTTACTTAACCGTATCAAAAGCGATGAAAATATTTCGTGTTGATAAGAATAGAAATGGTACTTACTTACACGTTATGTTCGATAATAATAGATATAACTGCGATGACTTAGTTCACTAACCTGAAACAAAACAAACAAAAAATTAGTCACCAATTAATTAACACCTGAATAACGAGTAATAAAAAATATTTTACTTAGTCATAGGGCGCATTCAGCCGGGCTCAGCGCTGAAACAGCGAAAGTAAGCGCTACGTTATAATATTAAGTTATTGTAATAAACGCGTGGCACAACTGATGTCATACGTCAAGTATAAAAATAAAATAAAAAAGCTTGAACGAACGGCGATTCGATTGAACCGTCAATTCAGTCTTAAGTCTCTTCTGTGATATTTTCGTTTGTTAAGATCCGGTTGTACGAAAAAAAATTAAGGTTTAAGTACTTAAGTTATCATTGCCATCGTAACTAAAGTGCTCGACCAATAAAATTAATCATTTATTGATCGTTTAAGGGCCAGTATTTCCATCTTCTGATAAAATCTGACAGATATTTGGCACGAAAACGTTTGCTGAAATAGGCAATTGTTTCCAAGTCAGATAAAATTGAAAGATGGAAATGCCTTAAGAGCCGAACGTAACATGTTTATCTATTTGTGAGTACATGACGAAAAAGCTAGTTTTAGTGTGTGTCGAAACGTGTTAACGTGAATGTGTTAACTAAGTAGTAACTTTTTCCAGATATATTCGGAATACGATTTCATCGTAGTGGGCGCCGGTTCGGCTGGAGCAGTGGTAGCGTCAAGGCTATCGGAAATATCCAACTGGACCGTTTTACTTTTGGAAGCGGGCGGCGATGAAAACGAAATATCCGACATACCGGCACTTTCGGGATACCTTCAGCTTTCCGACATGGATTGGATGTATCAAACATCGCCTCCCGGAGATTCACCATACTGTCTCGCGATGATGGGCGACCGTTGCAACTGGCCCCGAGGAAAGGTATGATAGCTTAGATTCGAAAGAGTAATTGTTATTTGAATTTTCAACAGGTTTTGGGCGGCTCAAGTACCATAAATGCCATGATATACGTACGGGGTAATAAACACGATTACGACGCCTGGGAAGCCCAAGGTAATCCAGGGTGGTCGTACGAGGACGTTTTGCCGTACTTTCTGAAGTCGGAAGATAACCGAAATCCCTATTTGGCACGCACCAAATATCACACGACCGGCGGTTACATGTCCGTTCAAGAAGCTCCGTGGCGAACGCCCCTCGCTATTGCCTTCTTGCAGGCAGGCAAGGAACTGGGATACGAAGTGAGAGATTGCAACGGGGAGAAGCAGGCTGGATTCATGATAGCACAAGGAACGATACGCAGAGGATCGCGTTGCTCGACCGCCAAGGCCTTTCTGAGACCAATACGTCTCCGCAAAAATTTACACATCGCCATGCACTCCCAAGCCACCAAACTGCTGATCGATCCGAAAACGAAGAAAACTCACGGCGTGAAATTCGAAAGAAACGGACGACCTTACGCGGTGAGAGCGCGAAAAGAGGTGATTTTATCGGCAGGGGCTTTAAGCAGTCCTCAAATCTTGATGCTATCGGGAATCGGTCCGAAAGATCACTTAAAAGGTTTTGGAATACCGGTCTTGAACGATCTGAAGGTTGGGGAAAATTTACAAGATCACGTAGGCTTAGGCGGATTTACTTTCATCGTCGATCATCCGATCACCTTTAAAAAAGATCGCTATCAACGCTTCGAAGTGGCGATGGAGTACATTTTAAACGAGAGGGGGCCTTTGACTTCTTTGGGAATCGAAGGGCTGGCATTCGTCAATACCAAATACGCACCGAAATCCGGGACGTGGCCGGATATTCAGTTTCATTTTGCACCGAGCAGTGTCAATTCCGATGGAGAACAGGTTCGAAAAATAACGGGCATTCGGGATAGTGTTTATAATACGGTGTATAAGCCGTTGTTGAATACAGATACCTGGACAATTTTACCGCTTTTACTGAGACCTCGCAGTAAAGGGTGGGTGAAGTTGAAATCTAAAGATCCCAAAGTCTATCCGGACATCAATCCGAACTATTTCACTCACAAAGAAGACATTCAAACTTTGATCGAGGGGATTCGAATCGGTTTGAACGTTTCCGATACGGCCGCTTTTCAAAGATTCAATTCTAGGTGTCATCGGATGCCATTTCCCGGATGTAGACAGTATGCGTTCGACACGGACGAATATTGGGAATGCAGCATTCGACACTTCACGTTTACTATTTATCATCCCACATCGACTAATAAAATGGGGCCACCGTCAGATCCGGACGCAGTCGTCGATCCTAGATTGCGAGTGTACGGAATTAAAAATTTGAGAGTTATCGATGCATCGATAATGCCGACAATTATTAGTGGAAACACGAACGCTCCAACAATTATGATCGGAGAAAAGGGCGCGGACATGATAAAGGAAGACTGGCTGAAGTGACCTTCTTATACGTTACACAACGAATAAACGTTTTTTCGTGTTTAATCAGTGATTCTGCTAGTCAATCAGTATCTTTAAGTTTCTGTAATTGTCATACTTAAAATATCTATTTAAATATATTATAATGAAAAATGTTACGAAAATTTAGTTTATACGTAAGTACAGTTGGATGCAAAATTAATGTTGCAAATCGCAACGATCGAATCTACGAAATTTGTTTGTTGCGTCGTGCGTGCCCGCGCAAGCTCGCGACATTAATTTTGCACCCGATTGTACATAATTCGATGTTAGTGGGATGATCGCGCTGTTATTAAAAAAAAAACGCTTTACCGACACACACATTTTTGCAATTTAATTACTTATGTTAACAAGCAATACAGTTCGGAGGGCGCGTCGCAGGCACCCGCGCCACCCAACTTTTCAATTAACACAGTGCCATATATTTACGCAAACTAGTGTTGCCGCAAAAACGAACGAGTGAATAAATTCACGATTCTACTATACTTTTGCGGCTCGCAAAAATGATACAAACTTGTTAAACATGTTTTTCGCTTATTCGAAGTACTCGAACTGTCGTGTTTAGTTTTTCAACAAACAGATAACGTAGCAGTCAAAATAATAAACGAAAGAAATTTTTATTTGCTCGATTCTTGAAAATTTGATTAGAAAATGTTTTACGCGGCCTGCTATTGACGAAGAACAAGGACGATAATATTTTGTTTCAATCGATAATCCGCTTTTATACTCTAAAATATCAGTCCCTTTTTACTGTATCAAATTATCCAAAAAGCGACATTAATTTTGCATCCGACTGCAAAGTAACGTTTACACATAAAGTACGTACAAGTAAATAGGTACATAATTAAGTAGATACACGTTTTTTGGGCGATCGAACTGTTAATAGTCCCAATAGGTAACCAATTAGGCCCCAAAAAGGTACGATGTATTTTGCATTACATTTTGTACGTGAAAAATAACATGTAGATAAAGGAAATAGGCGCACTCACGAAAATGGTTCATTTTATGGTGTTTTTTTCCCAATGAATTATTAGAAAACGAAATAATATTTATCAAAATTTCAAAATGCACGGTACAATTTACTGTTTGAAGAATGGTCGAAAGGTATTTTAAAATAAAAAAAATATTCGATTTTGGAGGTTTTCACCGTTAAATCTGAGCAAAATTCGCTCGATCTTTACCATTGAAATAATCATATTTGTAACTAATAATATTCGTAAGTTTTAGCTATAGCAAATCTAAATCCTTTAACAACATAAATTTTCTTTTAAATTACGATACAATTAGGTGTTTTAGAAATGATTCATTGAGCAAATAGCTAATATTTAACGCGAAAACGAGGATTCTGTGCATTCTCGAGCTCAACAGACTATCATATATCGATTAAAAAGTGCTTAGTTTATTTTAAACTGTGTTCGCTTAATATTTTTCCACACGCCCTATCACGAATACTAAAGTTTGATGTGGGGCTTTATAATTTTGCGCCAACATCCTAGACAAACGTTTAGTAACGTGATGAAATTCTTCTTTAAACTTTCAGAAAATGATCATAGATAGCGTCGACAACCGCGTCTACCGTTAAAAAGGTTATTTTTTATTGGTGTAAATTGTCTAGGCTCGTATTCATTGTCGGTGTTTAAATTTAATAATTATCTACATTCTACAAATACGGTCCTAATGGTTTGTATATGTTCTAATTTTTATTTCCGTTTATTATGTAGGTGTTTGTAGTTTAAAAATAGTTTTCGACGTTGATAACTTATTTAAGCAGGTTTCGTTTATCATACATTTTGTTAACTCTCAAATATTTTTTTATAGTATGACAACTGTAAAAGTATGAAAATTAAATCGTATATATATGTAAAAATGCTGTTAAAATAAATTGAATAGCGATATGTATATGTGGATTATTACATGAATAAAGTTTTTTTAAATAGTTATATTTTCTAAAATGGGAACATCATAATTTTGTTCTATTATAAGAAACCATTTTCATTTTATCACTGTTATTTCTGAATGTAAATTTTACACTAAAAAAAAGAAGAAAAACCCGACAATAACATGACTGCACTTGGCAAATATTGAAACAATAAATTTTAGTTTCTTAGTTTTCGAAAATCACGCAAAGAAATTAAAATGCGAGAAGATGAATCGCAGTAGACTCGGACACCGTGCAATTTCTTCATAATAAATTACAGCTTTAGTCGGTACAAAATTAAATAAAAAGCACGTAATATCATTTCGAATTGTAAGTTATTTACGATTTATAATTAAATATGATTAAGTTTTATCAACGATAGTAGAGGGATGACACCTTGTCCCCACCCCCCTCGCCAATACTGTGTTCGCTATCAAACCGCGGATTAAATTGATTCGCGCTTTGATTGATGGATTATTGCGTAATTCGGTAATTCGCACGAATCAATTTCAAACGATCAACATTTTTTTAGGCTTGTTGTAATAGCTAACGATTTTACGTACAATAAAAATTTAAAAACAAGTACAATATTATATTAAAAGTCTTGTGTCTTATTGCAATAAAATACCTACTTCAATGATGTGAATTATGTTAGATAGTTGATTAATGCCCAATTTCATAAAAGACTAACCGCCTGTCAAATTAACCAATAAGTAAATACTCATCACTGATTGGTCAGTTAAATTTTACACAAAGGGTTAAAATAAACTTTCCTTTATGAAATTGGACGTAAGATGTACGTGCAATTTCAGCGAAAAGCGATGGGCGTTATATAAAATTTTCCACTTTTATGAAATCTTCAGAATGACATTAAAATAGAGAATATTTTTGACGAGACCTTGTAGATAAACGGTAACCATTACGAAAGCCATAAGGCCATAACAATTAATACGAGAAACGCCGCAAATTAATTGTTGACGAGTTAAAAATTTCACAACTCCTCATTTTTGTCGATTTAAAAGGTTAATTGGCCATTCGCGTCGTGTCCACACACGAAAACGGTAATCGCGCGCCGGCTTTCTAACTTCCCAAACAAAAAGTAAAAGTGAATTTTATTGGTGTACATACAAAGCTTAAAACCGCTCGCAGCATACGTGACCATCGGCAGGATCTGCTACCATTGAATACTTCAACTAAAAACGAGCGTTTTAGAGAAAGTTGGGTTTTATAAACACATTCGTGGCTACCCTCATAAAGTTTGACAACACGCAACGTCGTCGATGTCGAATATAGTCGATTTGAATTTACATTATCTAAATGTGTACAGTACAGTATAAATAGAAAGTGCGATTTGGGTTGCATAAAGATAGGCGGCACCTCTGAAAAATTTTATTTGACGTTTAACTTTATTAACACATAAATAATTGCACGAAACTCCTGTGTTTAATGCTATACTGGGTATTTCTAAAATATCGGGCTAAATTGTATAAACGGTGGTAAAGAGACTTAGAAAAAAAGGAATTTTGTTCAAAGAATTTGGGTCCGAAAATGCCGCGTTTAGGTACGGCTGCCATTTTTTTTTGCAATTCTTGCTTTAGGCGTCGGCGCTTAAATGCGGCACTTCCGGCACCCTATATATATTTTTAATACTGCACTAAATTTTCGTACTTCACAATTATTTTACAATTGCACGCTATAGGTATGTTGGAGAACCAGTAATATTACTACGTTCGAATTTGTTAATTGGTTGTACCAAAAAAAAAAATTATTTAAGTAATTACAGATACAGAAATGTAATAAGGTTTTGTACTATATATTGACAATGATTAAAATATGTAATGGTATCAAGAAGCAGTGCTTATCGAAGACATCGAAATAACTACAATTTCAAAAAGCAAATATTATTATTTTTTTGGCATTAAGAATCCGTAGAACAGAATAGAATTGTCCATTGTCAAAAAAAAAACAACCGATGAGACTAAGAATGACTAGTTTTACTGTCCGAGAGAGCATTTTCAGGAATTTTTAAAAGTACCGGTACTTATTTATTATTTCGAATTGGTTTTTTTCAAAGAGCGATATGAATATGGCCGAGTTCAGTCTTAACAAGCGTTTTTTACTAAACACATTTTGTAAATAGGAAACCGCTGTTTGTTTAGTTGTGGGTATATTTAGAAACTAAAAAAGGTAAATGTTGTACTATCGGCACTAGTACAGATTAATGCATGAAGCTAAAATCGCTTAACGAAACCAAATCCTACTATATCTGTGACGCTCCAAATTAGAAATATGTATGTAGGTACTTAATTATTAACCGCAATAATAAATACCCATTCGATTAATCATAATTTACCTTCTCCCTCTTGCTGACAACGTGCAACGTTTGCCTGTCTTTTCATTGCACCAGATATACCGGTTGGCCACGAGATCAGGGCCAACCGTATAATTCTAAATAAGTCAAAATAGAACAATTTTATTGTACTGCAGTTCTGCGTTAAAAAATAAAATTAAACATTTTGAATTATTTTTGAGAAAAATAAAAAATTTGGCAACGTAATCAAATAGAATTTCGTCCGTAGATTCCAAAAATAGTAAAATATGCAGGGTGTTTCATTTCAAAAGTCAAATTTGGTGCCACTTCCGTCGAAACCGGAAGTCGGCCATTTTAACTCTATTATGTCAATACATTGGAAATTATGTGTTATATGCGTGTTCCAAATTTTAAAACAATCGGTTCATAAACGTAGGATTTGTAAACATGGTATAATACCTAGGGTGGTCCAAAAATTCCATACAAAAGCAAGTCTGTTTTGTATAGGAACATGTGATTGCGAACGTTACCGTATGGTGCTGCTGGAGGGCGTTGCCTGCCAGCAAGTGGGTTGTCCCCAAGCCTCCCCAACATTGTTCCCCATTGATTTCTTCCTGTGGAGGGTACGTCAAAGGCCTGTTTGCAAGACTCCTGTAACATCTGACGTTGTCTCGTCGCAAAGAGTGATTGGGGATGATAGTCCTGGGGGACTAGGGGCCTAATTATCGAACCATTCGCTTATATAATATAATGTATGCGAAACGAATATATTTTACGTCTAAACAAATAGACTTCTATAGAAACCCACTAATGTTGTGGTTAGTTAGTTATTGTACTATATAACAAAGTCGTGTATTGCATATTATATTATAGAGCCAGTTATAATAAATTTAAAAAAAGCAACCCAGTGTTATGACGTCATTTTCGCTTACGTTTTGTAAGTGAACTATTCGAGAATAAGGCTCCTGAAATTTTTGAATCCGTCGATGTTGCAGATGGCAAAAACTTGGAACACCTATTCTGATAAACAACTGCAACTGATACTTATACGTCTAAAGCCTGGTACGCACTGAGAGACATGTCTCGAGACTTTGTATATAAACTATCTAAAATTTGTCTAAATATTATATCGAGACAGTCCATTTTTTATGACGTAGACACATATGTTTGTCTACATTTTGTATACATATTTACAGGCTAGATACTGACTAGAGACAATGCCTCTCAGTGCGCACTAGACATAAATAAACCTGTGTGTTAGGTACATCTTATCTGCATTCTTTTGTATTATTTCTTTCTGCATCTACAGCAGCCTCTGGCGGCGTTTGCGACCACATGTTCCCATGCAAAGTGGGGTTTTAAATATGCCCGACCCACCCTTAAAGTTTAGCTAAGACCTTTCGAACCACCCCGTATACTACCCAGTCGACATGCTTCAATTTCATTTTCATTAATTCCGTTTCACTCACAACTTAATCTTATTGTTAATATTTATGTATGTGCATGTCGACTTCGTAAATCTGTTTAATGGCTATTTTCTAATTTTCATTTCCTTTTTATTTTAAGGTTACAACATTTCTTTAAATACATCATAATATGTAATAAAATAATTACGTTTTTAACAAAACTACTGGGTTAATCCTTAAGAAATAAGAATAATAATAATCTGTGGCTTAAATCAACTTGAGAATTTGATAGATTAACTTTAAAATAATATGCGTTTTAAAGCCGGAACTAATTGTTAGGTCAATACATTAGATTACCTTGAACCATAAGCACGCCTTTCGATTTTCTTTTCACCTTTACCTTGAATTCCAAATGTGTCAGTACCCTTTTGAATAAGTCACTCAATTAACCTAATTATTGTAATTCACTGCTTTAACTACATTATCACCAGCAAGCTTACGAGTAAACATTTAAGATCTTCCGCTCCGTATAATTTCTCTGTTACCAACTCTGCATAATGGGAATTAAGAGATTAGAAGAGAAACGTCCCGTTAACGATGGCGTTCCAAATGCGAAACATGTTATCTCTTAAGAAAAGCTCTTCCCAAACGCCCACTTTAATTTTTGTAGCTACGAAGAATAATAAATAATTAAATATTGCACTTTTTTATCGTTACAAAATTTCACGATAATTATTCGTAATAACACCTATTAATCAAAAGTTTAATTAACGGGCGAAGATGAAATTTGTTTTAAGGGGAACCACAAAAATTCTTGCGTGCAAATTCCAATAAGGAGCGCGTGAGAAAATTATTTATTTCAAATAACGCGTTGAAAAAGAAACGACAGGCATAAAAAAATTAAATCGTGATGGTGACGTTTTGAGGATGTCGTGGTGCAACGTTTATCGTTATTCATCATTAAAATGCATCATATTACATTACACCTATAGGTTAAGTACGCGAACAAAAATGAAATTTCGAGTTATGAACTTGAGACGCGCCACGTTAAGCACGGTTATGCGTAGGCGAAGATCATTTTTAATTGAAAGTGAACGCTCCTAGAGGTAACAGCAATATTAGAAATGCATATGAATTCTGATCTTCCGGATAAATTTCTCCCCATATGGTGGGCTTTCCAGCAATCGGTCGATCGTAAACAAATTCCGCTTAATAATAAATAATAATGATTTAATCGATTTACGCTCCATTTTGTCCAAGTAATTATTACAACATTCTGCAAATAATAAATATGATAATTATCTGAGAAGAAAGTATTTGATTAAATGAAACGATTCTGTCGCGGCAAAATCTATCGAAATCGAGAGAAAATCCGTTATCGTAGGCGTACCTGTTACTAATTCCGAGTGTGACACAGTCACTTCTGTCTGTCGACAATTATTGTTACTTAATACTTTCACTTTAATGTATAATAATGAAAGCTGCTCAAAACCTGCTCCTCTTGAATACATTTAAATTTTAATAAGCGTTATAAAACGAAGTCGGACATGAAATAGTTTTTTTTTTAAATTTCATGACCTTCGATTTGAGGTCAATATAAAAATTTCTAAACTATCTTTATGGATAAATTTCGAAAGTCAATAGGCACTCCTGCATTAGTTTATTTATTATGCAGGTTTAATTTGTTACTATTTCATTTATTTGGGTTTTTAGCGTGATTTTATTGTTTTAGCGAAACAAGAAGAATTATCACAAAATGCGGTATTGCACTTTCGCTAATTCAAACTTCAAACTGTTTAATGTTTATAAGAAAAAGTGTGTCATTAAAAATAGGTTCAGGATGTTCAATTATTGGGACAATTAAGTAAGCATATAGGACGCAGAAGAAAAAATGCGAATTTTTCACAAAACAAAATACATAAAAGATTGAAAAAAATGATACTACGTTAGAACCTCGATAACTTGAATTTGAAGGGAAGAGAAAAAATTCCAAGTTGTCTACGTTTCACTGTTGTACACAGGGCGACCCAAAAGTGGACGATCAAATGAAGTGGGGCGACGTGGAAGGTCATTCGCAACCAAAATAATCATATGTGTGGTTATCGAATTGTTGATGATTCAAAAGTTATTGCAAAACTCGTATTTTTCTGCAAAATCGCCTAATGGAAGCGTTAAAACATGATTTTAACCAAAATATATAAGTTATTTGATTAATAATAATGTTAGCCTAAGTATGATCAATTTTGCAATAACTTTTTAACAATCAACAATTGGATAATCACATATATATGATAATTTTCGTTGTAAATGATCTTCCCCGACACCCCACTTCATTTGATCATTTGAACAATTTGTTTAAAATTTTGTTGGTAATAAGTATTTTAATTCATCTATAAGTACATAGAAACGTTTTTTCAATATGTTTTTCGATAAAATAAATTTTATATTTTCAAAATATCACTTTTCGGAATGCGTGTCCATAGAAATGCTTTTATGAGTTTAATTAAGTTAAATTACCTACTCATTACCTATTCATTTACAATTAGTATCATTTTCTTTTACTATCAACAGCAAAATTGTGCTTGGGAAAAACAGTAGATACCTACACCCAACGTCGTAACGAGGGTATAAGAGTGACAAGTGTCTAACTTGCGACCCCCACATCCCTAACCAAAAAATTACAAATTACAAAATTTAAAAATACAATATAAATTACTGGACTTTTATATCGATTTATTCATTTTTAGTTTTTTACATTTTTGCGCCCGTAGCGGGCGTCTCTTTCGCAACGTCCTTGTTACAGTGTTGCCTACATCTATTCATGGTGATCGAACATTCGATTAAATTTTTTTCGACGTCAATTATGGACGACTACGACCAGTCGACAATGGGTTTTGGGTGGAAATAAATAGGGGCAAGCTAAAATAACATTTATTTTCTTTATTTGGACCACCGGATGTAGTCGCCATCACGAGGAAAAGACGCCAATAATGTGTTTTTCATTTAAATTTAAATTCAAAGCCGATTTGAAATATTAACATGTTTACGATTTGTCAAAATTTTATCAAAAGAGACTTTATTGAAAGTCAAAAATTTAGTAAGTAAACCAATTTTTTTGACTTTCGATAAATCGTGTAAATATCAAAATTTACCGTATTTGAGAAAAGTTAAACTTGCAGCATCCGATTCTTCTCATCTGTCGGTGACAAAATTTATTACGATGCACAACACACAATTACTCGACTTACTCTCAATTTTACTTTTTTTTGTCAATCAAACAACAATAATTATAACTTTCACTTCAAGGACATCCTGTCTATTTCGTAACTTCTACAGAATTGAACGATAATAATTTCAGCCTCAATTTTCTATTTTTTTTCCATTCGGTGCCTGCACGATTTATAACTACCTATACTTGTGATTTATGTTGTTCATAACGACCTCACTGACGTCCACGAATAAGCTCATTACCTTTTTTCGAATATCTTTTGTACTTTTTCCCATTCTAATGATAATTTAAACACATTGTCATCGAAGACGTTTCCTGTTTTTCTCTTTTTGGTCAATATTTAAGATTTTCACCGTCCACGTTCTTTGTAATTTAATTTCGTAACTTTGCAAACTAGCAAAGAAAATGGAAAAAAATGTAAACATTCAAAGTCGCCTTAAAACAGTCGAGGAGAGAGTTTATTCAAATATCAGCACGATGTGCGATGATGTAAATGGTAAGATTTCAGGTTTCGGGCCGGTGAACGTTCGTAGACAATAGGCCAGTTTATAATACCACCGTGTTTAACATAATTAATGACATTTAAACAACAATGTGGATGAAACGTCAACTAATCTCATACATCCCACAATTACGATACCGCAGCAACAATGCTTAATATTTAATGGGCAATCTTTTAGGCGCGATCTGAATTTATAACGATCGATTCCAATTTTATTGGGAAACGTGGTGTTAAATCTATAATTCGAAGTGGCGTTCGAAATATTTTGCAGTTCGTGAAAGTAGGCACGTGTGCGCATACGAAGGTCCTTTTTGGTAAACGAGTGTCGTACTACCGAACGAATACTAATTAAACGTCGCCGTAACAATAGTTACTGAAAACTTGTTTTTATTGCATCTTAACGAGCCTAAATCTAATTCAGAATAAATTTTAATTTCATGCATGTTCAGCTTTTTAACTGAATATATCAGCAAGTATGTACATAAATGTTTGTTTTTTCCACGTGGGTAAACTCGCATCCGCATTTTTTCCCTACTTACACCGTTGGACGTCTTCGCGTCGCGGTTTGTAAGCATGAACTTCACTTTCAGTACAAGCCCCACTTGCAAAGTGCTTGGGTTCAAGCGATCAATTTCAGTTAGTCGTGCAACCGATTTCATCTCAAACACTTAGTTGGTGATTTGACAGTGACCGCCCGTCTTATTTTAGTTTTTTCTTTTTTTTAAAGCAACACAAGTGCCGTTTGGATTACTGTTCGGAGACCGCCACAGCAATGGGTTCACGAGATTTATTTGTAAATATGTAAGTTATCGATTCCGATATATATAGAAGTTGTTACGACACACGAAGACTTTCTGCATTACGCAACGACCACTTTCACGATATTAGTTTTTACGGTTATTCTGACAAGTGTTCATTTTGCGACACGTTTTGCTATCAATTTTCAATATTATCCCCTTTTTTATATTAAACAAAAGATAAGACGCCACTTTTTGGGCGCAGATTTCACCGACATTTACACTAGGTAATAAATATCTATCTATATAAGCTTTTGGAAAAATTACTAAAAGCGAATTAAGAGCTTTTTCGTTTAATAAAACAGAATCTAATTGTTAAGATATATTGAGTAATTTTTATTATTAAATATTACATTTTATTAATTTCTTTCCAACAGACCATCAGTCAGTTTTGTCACAAATCGGAAAAGGTGTAATTTTGCATTGTCCGGAATAAGTACCTACAAACTGTTACGAAATTAATTTTATTTATTTAAATAATGCATAGAGGGCATTTAGAACAGATTATTTTTTCATCTTGCATTTTTGCAATCACTTTTTGTTTAAGTACCCCATCACGCAATGAACGAAAGTATGTAGGTACTTCCGGTTTTCAATTGTTATTTTGACATTTGTGCAAGCTTAAAAAAAAAAGAAAACCGCCGTTTGTTAGATGCATTTTAAAACATGGAACAAAAAGAATGTGAAAATATCAGACTATCGGTCCATCGTCATAGCGACAATTGTTTTTACTATGATTTGACTGAAAGTTATATAAGGTCTATTCCAACACACCATCAAACCGATTTGCGAACGGCACAGTACGTGCTTTCAACCAATCTGAATTTTAGAATTTACTAAATTGTCAAAATCTAAAATTTTTATTGCTTGAAAGCATGGACTGTACCATTCGCAAATCGGTTTCGTGGTGTGTTGGAACAGACCTCGGTTAACCTATAAGGGCCGGTGGCAGCTGCACAAAAGCCGATCACCGCCGAACCTCCATCAATTGCCATGCAAACAATTGAGGAGCGTTCATGCAAATTTAGACACGTCCACTTTTGTGACGAAATTATTTTTTGATGGATTTATAGAGTTATCGATCAGTTCTATCAATTCCTACACTTGGAAGTACCGAAAACCAGACCCTTTCCATAGCACTTTAAGCCTAAATATTGCAAATTCGATCAAAAGCAGACATTTAACATTGTAATTGTTATCGGCAATGATCAGTCGTTGTGTAACTGATCCCCGTGGGCTAATTCTCGAATTCTTTTATTACGACGTCATTTTCGCATATGTTTTGTAAGCCTATGGTTCAAGAATTGAGCCCTCAGGTCTTTCAATCGTAAGTTTGCAAGTTTAGCAGTCGATCACTATAATAATTGTAGCTATCGTGATATACTGATGACGAAAGTTAACTAGCGATTGAAAATCGGCCCTTATGAGTTAACTTTAACGTTCAGTCATATAGTGTAGAAACAATTATCTCTATGACGACTGACTAATTGAAAACAGTTGAAGTCACTCTGTCTTACTATAGTTCATCCAAACTTATATGATGTTCACGTCATCAATATAAGGTTACTAGATGATGATGTTTCACACAGTGCTGTCAGTGCAGTCGTAACTCGTATTTTGACAGTTCTAATAAATTGTAGTCTTTCTTTATACCATCTAATATGTGCGCAAGTAAATCATCTATAGAATATGTCGCTTTCCAAACTTCAAACCGAATTACAAATAAACAATCCAGTAACTTTTTGTTGATGACGTGAACATCATATAGGTTTGAATAAGCTATAACAGAGAAATGCTCGTTTATATGATAATTTTCGTGATTACTTTTATCTAACAATTAAAAGAATTAATTCGAAACGCGAGTACCCAATTGTTATACATATTAGTCTTTCTGTAGCGTGATTGTTATAGACACGATTTATTGATAACTGAAAAACCGGTCCTAACTTTACTCGAATAGAAACCACACTCTAATTAGGTGTGACAAATTAAGATCTTCGTTCGACCTCGTTGTTGAAAAAGAATGAAGTAACACCAACATTTCTAGTCTCAAATCAATCGACTTTGCAACTCTTTCGCAACCCCAGACAATACAAGTCAATTATTATAAAACGAGGATCCCGAAATAAGCTGTTAATTACAATTGCATAATAAGCGGGCGATAATATAATAACAAACTAAACGGAAAGCCAGATAATGGAATAACGCAATAGTAATCCTCTTGGATTACACAATAGTTTGCGTGCATTAGTTAAAGACTATCACTCAACCGTTGTAAATTAACGAAGGTAACGCAACATATAGTTCTTTTCGCACTTGATGTGAAATTTTTTGCATCCCAGTGATAATTCGGCACGCGAATTTCTGATTACGTATACGTGAGAGTGAAATTAATAATTTCGAAACATCCCTTCGAAACGGCGACAATCTGTAATAATAAAAGACGAGAAACAAATAAGTTGTTTTAAATTTTTTATAAATGAATTTAACAATGAATTTAAGACGATTAAACACAATACAGGGTGTACCGTAAATAGTGTATCACCTTGTAACTGGCGATAGACCAGGTCATGACTGTCCAGAATATCACAATTTGACCTTTTAATAAAAATTCGACGCAAAACAAAGCTGCAAAATCGAATTAGAAATGTTTAAATTTCAAATTAGAAAATGCTTACTGATAAGCAAGTAACCTGAAGGGCAGTTCGAAATTTAACTCATTAACGCGATTTTTAAATAGATCGTCACTTTCACGAGCATCGTTTGTATTTGCAATTGTGTTTACTTATGGTGGCGTTCTTAAACGACCTATACCTTTCCAGTCATGCTTTGTATTTAAATTATAACTACTTTCAACGTTTTCATCCATTATACATAGATACCACAGCGAATCATGATGTGATAAATGAATGCATGCAAAAGAGAAAGATTATTTTTATCGACCAAATAAGAAAAACGTCACAAAGTGGCGCCCCCAACATGTTTATTTTGATCCTATAAAAAAGTCTTACGCCCGGTTCCACCACCTCGCCTTGAGCTCTGCTTAGAGCTTAAGCTGAACTTGACAGAAAAATTCAGTTCCACCACGTAAAACCAAACCTTAACTTCGCTAAGTCAAGCTTACATCTGAGACGTGAATAATGAGAGCTTAAGATCATGTTTATAACCTCACATTGTTCAAGTCGATCACAGTGACTAGAATTTGTTACTTTGATTACTAAAGTTATTATGGAAGTGGATATTATTAATATAATTTCCGTTACTGTCGTATCATTTATTACTAAGAGAATCAAATATTGCGAACCATCGGTTGATTTGACTGTTGATGGTCCTCCGCCAGTTCTGTACAACTCTACGCGATGTTTGGCTTTGCCTTTCTTCGTCTCTTGTTTCATATTACTCCATTGTTTCCTCAATGAATCATTACTCCTAGTCACATTTTTCCTCTGAGCGTTGAATAATGACGTTATTTTACTCCACGCCGCATCTTTTTCTTTATTTGTTGTACCGTTTGTGGTTTTACGTTCTATTACATTTTTATAATTTGCAACCAGTGAGGTGAGAAGGTGCTTCTCCTTTCTGGTGTAATTGCACCGCTTCATTTTATCCATAATAATATGGATAACATGAAAACGAGAACAAAACGTCGCAACAGTAACGGGCAATTTGTTAGGTTAGGTTAGGGAATTTCATTTTTTTTGACGTTCTGTATTACTGTCGCAGTGCGGGATATTTAAAAACTGAAGGAAAGGACCAATCACGCGCAAGTTCTGCAGTGTTGTCATATTTACGTACAACTTAGCCAAGGCGTGCTTTGAAAAACGTGGTAGAACGCATTTTCGTCTTGAGTCGTGCTTACATTTGAGTTCGACTTAGATAAGTTCTAGCTCAAGATGCAGTGGTGGAACCGGGCGTAAGTATGTTCTGAGTACATTGCACGAATGAAGGGGCATTTTTGACTAGGGATTTATTGGCGAAAAATAATCACATAATTAACCAACATATACAATAAAACTCCTCCGAGCGACCACTCCAACAACCGATCGCAGTTTCTACGAACGAAATGAAACTTGAAAAAAAAAATCTTCCAAAGCGGCCATTCCTACAAGAGATCTCATTTTTTTAGAAGAACCACACGTGGTCGTTTTATAGCAGTTTTACTGCATTTACTCAAGAATCTTCTAACTTAATTTATGTTACGTACTGTATACCAATTTATACAGTCTTCGAGTCGTGAAAAAGACCGTAACATATCTAAGATAGTTAATAAAAAGTATGTATTTTGGTTCACTTTTACGATCGTCAAGACGATGGCTATTTTATCGTGACTTGGCTATTATTCGCCATAAAACTTTCAGTTTGTTTATATTGAAATTAGCATTAATGACTAATTAATTATCAATTTGATCAGTTTCACAAGTATCACGACACAGTGATGAAAGTTTAAGCATTGGTGTACTTTTGTGTACGTCGCACCGCCGTCGAAAGTCGATATAGAATCCACAAACAGCTGATATACATCTACATAAGTAAATACATTGTATTTATGGCATTTTTGAAATAGTTCTCATTAAATGCATTCTAAATCAACAATGGTTATTACCTTCAGTTTCTTGTGCACATTTCTACTAATTAATATAATAAATTAAGTACCAAAGTATAATAAGTGAGACAGAAATGACGAGGGGGGGATAGATGGCGCAGGAGCTAGATTTTGGACTTTCCCCATGTACAGACATAAGTCAGGTGGTTGTAATTAACCTCACTAGATCACCTTTAGTTACTAACCATAAACAACCAACTGACTTACGCTTGCTTACGCGCAAAGAAAGTCCCAAACCTATAGGCACCCCGCGTCATCTCCACCACACTTACTCTGCTCTACACCCTATATATTGAAAACTTGATAATACCATCTTGGCAGCATAATCCGTAAATTCTTCAAGTACTATACCTACCAATATTAAAATACAGCATAATGACCGCCGAGTTTCTATGTAGGTACTTATTTATACAGGGTGTTTCATCGAGAACAGACCAATTTGTTGTGGATGTTATTTAGTAGTACTTACAATGCAGATAGTATACATTAATTTTATTTCAGTTGTTTTACTTGATTAATGTCTAAAGAAATAAAAAAAAGGAGTCCTTCAATAAAACTAAAATCTATTGTCTCTTAACATCTTATAGTCCATCATTGGGCTACGATTAATAACGAAATTTGTAAACGAACCCGAAGTTTAGCTAAAAATACATTAAAACCTAAACTAACAAATGTCGCCTATCATATGGGCGTCAAATCGATGCTTATTGAGGTCCTCTATCACGCTGCGCCAGGCGGTCGGTCCTCAATAAAACACACTGTACAATTAAGAAATATGTATGCGTTCTGTGTTTTATTTTATTTAGGTGCTATATTTTATCAAGGCTATTATTGTCGGTGTAAGTTTGGATTGAGATACTTTGCTTGAATGCCTAACATTTAGAAATTTTAAACGAGAATTATTAAAATTATAAAACCGATACAATTAAATTTACTTCTCAAATTTAAATAAAATAATTCATATAATTCGTGTACATAATAAATTCAGATTTTAGTTTAAAAAAAAAACATTTTTCAATAAAACCTCATAATTTCCCAAATGGGTTTGTTATTTATGATTAAATTAATCGGAAATTATTGTTAGGTATATAAGAATGTCTTCGCACCTTCTCAACAAACGGGTCTTCTTATCGGTGATAACGGATTTTTATTTACTAAATTATTATAATATAGTCTCTAAATTAAGTCGCCGTTTTTTTTCTTTTTAGTTATTAATGCGGTTCATTAATTGCGGTTTCGGTTATTCTAATTTAATTACTATTTAATTGTTAGGTAGGTACGTATGTTAATTGTAGATGATCGTTTTGTTTGTGACTAAGTAGTCTACGTAAATTATAATTACATGAGGCGTGAAGCCTGTAACCAATGTTATTAGGTACACCGAAACCATCAATATCCGGTACAGCGAGCAAAATTTTTTGTTAAGCACTTATGTAACAAATTGATCTATTATACTAGCGGCTATGCAGATGTTTAGTATTTTTTTAAATAGAAAATCTACAACATACCTCGATAATGTAACTGGAAGTTTAGAACAACAATTTTCAGCCAAGGGGAGGCCAAGTTCCAAAATAAACAATTTCATACCTGCAAAAGAAAATACCTATAAAACTTATGTTAATTACAACACATACTTAATATATAAATTCAATTTAATAACGATATAAAATTATGGATTAACTAAATATTATGTTTAATTGAGGATGGAAGTATTAAAAATCCTTCGGGAAGATCAACAATTATAAGCACCTACGTAAAATGTTCGATTTGTTTACTTTTAATTAATTTTTTGCAAAAAAAAATGTTAATTTCTAATCGCGTGTTAGGAAATCGAGATTATGATTTATTTTCGAGACAATTGCGATATTCCAGCCTTTTTCTTTTAATTAGTTGTCAGAATGCCGTCAGATCGCGTCATTTCCGTATTTGTAAACTAACTAATAACTATACACGGAAATCGGAAACGCGATATGCATTCGATTAAGGAACTGATTTCGTAATAACCGGAACAACGAAAGAAAGCGCAGAGAATAGTACCTACTTTTCTGTGGCGCCTCGTACACTTAACAACGGAAAATTTAAAAGTGAACGTTACTCTATCGATTTCCGTGTAGGTATAAATTATCGCAACGTGCAATTTATAACGTGCAATTGAAGGTTTGCGGAGCTGTTCGTCGATCGGGGGCTTCGATTAAATGCGTACTTTCACTTAAAAAATCGGAAGGCATTTCTTCTCATCGCGAATCGTGGCGTGGCGATCAAAGAATTTCACGCAGGAATGTCGATAGACAAATGAGTATCGACCCATTTTTTGTCAGTAGCCATTCGATATCGATATTTCGTTTAAGATAATCGAACAAATTCTCCAAAAATAGGTAAAATAAAAAAATGAAAAATTTTCAAGAAAATTCGAATTGGTTTATGTTTTCGTATCCTCCAATCAATCACGTGCAATCGTTACCTAGTGGCCGAGCTTCCCGAATGCGTAAAATGTAGGTAAATACTTAATATTAGGACGTTTGGTCAATAGTCGGCCAACATGATTTACGATAGAGAAAATCTATAATGGCTGCAAACGCCAAACGCAGAATCACAATCCTGATAAACGACCCATTCACCTGTTCTCGAACAATTCTAGTAAAATTTGAACAATGAACAAATTAAGTCGCTTTTAACGAGCAACGCTGCTTTCGCATTTTGTTAAATAATAAATCCTACAAATAACAATATGGTAATTAGTATAAATAAAGGTCCTTTGTACGACAAGAGCGCGCAAAATGTATGCGAGCTTTCGTGCGAATTTAATGAAATTTTCCTGTTTCAGTTAGCAGAACAAACAGAAGGCATTGTTTCTGGTCGTTTTTTAATTAACTACAAGTTGCCACTAAAAGTGACAGCTTATAATTACACGTAGATAATGTAACGCAGCAGGGGGAGTCTTTTGTTGGTTTTTAATTTTTAAATGATTTTTATTTTAAGTTCGACACAAACATCTCGACTATTAATAAAACGATATTTTTCAGATCTCTGCCGAGATGATAGCCGCTGCCGAAGCCGCTGAAAATATGATCGATCGCTATGCCTTACCGAAACGGAAAAAACGGTATCTCCGGAACTGCAACAGAAAAATGAACAATCGTCCACCAGATTAAACCGAAACCGATCCCAGAAAAAATGGTGTTAGAAACGTTAATCATATCGTCGGCAGCGAAAACCGTCAGTCTCGTCGGTCAATCGCTTTGGTTAATACCGTTCCTGTTGGCCGGCGTCGCCTACTATAATTACGATAAAGTCGATCCGGAATCGCACCCTTTCGAACAAAGACACCTTTACCGAGAATACGATTTTGTAATAGTGGGCGGTGGTTCGGCGGGAGCCGTGGTCGCTTCTCGACTGTCCGAAATTAGAAACTGGAACGTCCTCTTGCTGGAAGCGGGTCCGGACGAAAACGAAATATCGGACGTTCCATCCCTATCGGCCTACTTGCAATTGTCTCATCTGGACTGGGCGTACAAAATCGAATCTACCGGAAAAGCCTGTCTCGGAATGAAACACGGCCGATGTAACTGGCCGCGCGGAAGAGTCCTGGGCGGATCTAGCGTACTGAACTACATGCTTTACGTACGAGGCAACCGACACGATTACGATTTATGGGAATCCCTGGGAAATCCCGGATGGAACTATCAGAACGTCTTGAAATATTTCACCAAATCGGAGGACAACAGAAATCCTTACCTGCAGAAGACGCCGTATCACGGTAAAGGTGGACTGCTTACGGTTCAAGAATCTCCCTGGCGCACCCCTTTGGTCGTGGCGTTCGTTCAGGCGGGCATCGAGCTCGGTTATCCGATCAGAGATATAAACGGCGCCGAACAAGCAGGTTTCATGATAGCCCAAGGCACCATACGTAGAGGGTCGAGATGTTCCACGGCAAAGGCGTTCTTGAGGCCGGCGCGGTTGCGAAAGAATCTGCACATCGCCCTCAACTCCCACGTCACCCGTTTGCTGATCAACCCCGCCAACATGCAAGCTTACGGGGTCGAATTTATCCGAAACGGCCGAAAGCAGATCGTGACGGCCAGAAAAGAAGTGATCATGTCGGCGGGAGCTATCAATTCGCCCCAGATCCTGATGCTGTCGGGCGTCGGTCCCGAAGAACACTTGTCCAAGTTAAAAATTCCCGTCCTTAGAAATCTGAGGGTGGGCGAAAATTTACAAGATCACGTCGCGATGGGCGGACTAACGTTTTTGGTGGACAAACCGGTATCGATCGTTCAAGATCGTTTTCAAGCTTTCGCCATGGCCATGAAATACGTGATCAACGGAAAGGGGCCGATGACCACATTGGGCGGAGTAGAAGGTTTAGCTTTTATGAACACGTATTTAGGCAATCGTTCGTGGCCCGACATACAATTTCATATGGCCCCCGCCAGTATTAATTCTGACGGGGGTAAGCGCGTTCGTAAAGTACTGGGATTAACCGATCATCTTTACAACGTCGTATACAAGCCCATAGCTAATAAAGACGCTTGGACGATTATGCCCTTGTTGTTGCGGCCAAAATCGCGTGGATGGGTCAGATTGCGTAGCAGGAACCCGCTACATTATCCGGCGATAAACGCCAACTACTTCGATGATCCTTTCGACGTTAAAACGTTGGTGGAAGGTGCAAAGTTGGCGGTGAAGATCAGCGAAGCTCAAGCATTCAAACAATTTGGTTCGCGGTTATATAAAACCAAGTTTCCGAATTGCAAGCATTTAAAATTTGGTAGCGACGCGTATTGGGAGTGCCATATGAGAACAATGTCTTTGACTGTGTATCATCCGGTCGGTACGTGTAAGATGGGACCGTCTTGGGATTCGGGTGCGGTCGTGGATCCGCGTTTGCGCGTGTACGGAATTAAAGGTCTGAGGGTCGTAGACGCTTCCATAATGCCGACCATTCCGAGCGGAAATACGAACGCGCCCTCGATAATGGTGGGAGAAAAGGGCGCCGATCTTATAAAAGAAGACTGGCTTATGATGAAGAGGTAGCAGGAAATGCCAAAAGACTTGTATTACGTTGTTATAGTTTTAGATCAGTAAAAACTCACATCAGAAGTTAAGTGTTACAATTGCTCGTTATTGTTCTACTAGTTCCGTTTTAAACGAAAAGCATTATTTAACTGTACCTACAGAGAATATTACAAAATTACTTTGATGATGTTTTGATATTGTATTATCTCTAGTCTTTGAAGTTTTTAGATCACGTTCGTATCGAAATATTAAGATAGTTAGGTTATTTTTAATTATTTTATGTGGGTACTTAAGTACCTACTGCTTGTTATTAATGTTTACAACCTCTTTCGGCTTTTGTTAAACAAGCGCAGCAATCTTAAAGTGTGCGAAACTAAATTTGTATTAAGTAGGTATTAAACGTCGTATTTCCAAAATTCTTTGAAAAGCCTTCAATATTAAGAACAAGTTTGCAAAAGAGTTCTTGATTTTTTGATGTACACGTTTAAAAATATAAATTCTTTAATTTGTAACTACGTCAATGTAAATCAGATTAAAAAAAAAATAAGAGTAGTTATCTACAATAATTTAAATCACACTCACAATTAGATTACCCAGTTTGAGAACAGATTTTGAATATATTTTTAATTTACAATTTTAATCTAACGAAAGTTGTTGATTTTAAAATGCTAAAGATTCGTTTTCAAAACTTTTTAGAAGTCGTTGTTCTAAAATTGTTAAAATAATCGTGTAGTGCCATATTAGATTGTAGTTAAAAATGGGTTTTGTAAGTTACGATGCTTTCATAAACTAATTCGGTGACGTTTCTTTGCGTATCATCAAAATAAGTTGAATTTTATTTCTAGATGTATTTTCTATATTTTTTATTGTTAAAAATGTATATTGTGAATACATTCAAAAAGAAAACGGTTTTTGGGAGTTTCCTTTGCACTTTTTACATAGGTCGATTGCTAAAATTAATGAGTAAGCGTAAAACCTTTGAGAAACAACTTATGCAATTGTACTCACAACAGCGAACACACTCGATTCATACATCAATACGTAATATTGAGATTGATCGATCGATCGATCACCAATCGATTGGTGACTTTTTTTGAGTAAAAGGAAAATTTCACAAACCATGATCTATGTAAACTGTGAATTAGTGAGTATGATTCACTGGTAACATTACATAATAAATTCACCTTTGGCATCTAAAATAGTTTAAGCAACAACAAATCATCTACGTAGATTATTTAAGATTATCTACTTGTAAACTCGAGGCTGCCTCGATAAATAATAATAAACAACGATTTAAACTAATTAGAAATGTTTAATTCTCGTTCGTCGCCTCGAACGTTACGTTTAATTACGATACTTCTTGGAGATACCTATTTTCTTATTTTTAGGGCATCGATAGATTTTTTTTATTAGGCAACAACCAACAGCAAGTGCTATTGGTCAAGGCTGATAAACATTTTCCACGAAACACTATACTTATCTACAATTTAGTTGAATGTACAATAAATGTTAATTTAATGATTAATCGAGAATAATAATAATAGGCAAAAATCTTCAAAACTAATATTAAATAGTTTGCAAAAAATATGTTTAAAACAATGTTTTTCTAATAACAAGTTACGTTAATGACAATAACGTAAACCAACAAAAGTCGTGGAAAAACAAACACAATGTACACTTTGTAAAACAACAATATTTAAAAGAAACTTTGAAATCAAGTTACAATTAATTAGACCGATGCGAGGTGAACATTTATAATTACCTACTGAAAATTTTAGCTAAAATTAAATGATAGTTTTCGATTTGCCTATACAAAAAATCATTTTTGAAACAAACTGCACATTTAAGACATTACTTATTTTTCTACAAACATTATTTATACGGGATGTTGCTAAATCGATTGGACATCGCATCAAAATAAGCCGAAAAGTTGCTATTTGAACTCGTGTTCGAAAACCCTTAGTTTCCTAGATATGAAAATTCTCGAAGTTGTTTTCTTATTTTGATGCTTACTGTTGCTTCTCACAGTTTGGAAACGGTATTATGAAGGAAAATTTTCAATTGACGCACGCTTAAATGGGTATAAAATCGAATTTTCTCGTTTATATCGAAAACGATGCGTCGTACAGTATGTGCAGAACGCACTGAAAAATTTTAAAATGCTGCCAACTTTGCGATAAACCCAGTGGCGTAGAAGTTATAACTGAAAAACTGTAACAGTATGTCTAGATCTTCGCCACTGGACGAAATGTTTTGTCATTGTTATTGCCAGCATATCACCCAATCCATACCCAATTTCAAATGATTTATGAAAATAAACCGTTTCTAAGATAGTAAAAAAAAACATCATTTTTTTCAAACCGTTAACGTATCTCGAAAACTAAACGTTTTCTGACACACGTTTATAGCAACTTTTCATCTTATTTTGATGTGAGAACGCGCTTTTAAAAAATATGCCCAATCAATTTAGAAACACCCTGTATATAGCTATATATTTTTGTATGACTTGGAGCTAGAGATAAATGCGAGTGCGACTTGCCAGACATTTTTGTAATTCTTGAACTATTTCAGTTAGGCTTAAAGCAACTTGTTTCCACTATATAACCTTGGTATGTTAAACGTTATTAACCCTTCCGTAACAGTACGCGCAATTATCCTTTAGAACCTGTGTGGGGTATGTATTTTACATGCCCCAACTACTTTAATGAATTTCTATTAACACTACGTATAAAACTTCTCACATATTATGATATTTATAGTCGTTTGCATTTGGCTTACAGTTTAGGCAGCTATACGTGGTGGTATTTTTTATTTCTGCGGATTTCACGGACCGCTTTAGAGCAAACGTCGCGTGAAATTCTAGTATGTATTATCTAGTGAATATCCGAATCTGTTTGCAAGCATCTAATTATAAGACCCTTATAATTGATAAATTAACAAAATCCCGACCTTTTTGTCGTACAAATCCGCATCTGGTTGATTTTCGAATTGAAAAGGAAGTGTCCAATCAACTTCAAGATAATGCCCGCGAAAGCGCCTCGATTCAAAGTCTAAACGTCACTTGCGCACCTATTATTCAGGACCCTGCAAAAGGCGACGAGCGACTGAAGGGAATTTTTAAAAACACATTTATTCGAATCTGACTCCGTTTGTTACGTGAATAACAAACAATAAAACGCCTCGCTTAAATTTTAGAACGTTTATTTTATCAGGAACAACTCTTGCAGCCCGACGCGGCGCGATAATAAAACACATGGGCTCAAACCTAACGCTCTTATCGCCCCACACATGTTGATAAATCGCGCCTAAAATTTTCTATTGTGTTCGTTTAAATTACGAGTTGGTGCAAAAAAATTATTAGTTAACGTATTATCGCCGTACGTACGAGATTTAATATTAGAATGGTAGGTACTGTTAACGTCGATGCCTATACAGGGTGATTGAATTTTTAATGCCTAAACTTCTAAAATCTTTTACAGATTAAAGAAAATTTTGTAGCCGAACGTAATTGTCGTTTTTTTAAAATTTATTTATAATCTTATGTTAAAAGTAAAAAAAACGAAAAATACCTCGCATAGATAAGTATAGTTACAAACAGGGTGATTCAAAAGGTATAGTCCAAACTTAAGGGTGTGATTTAGTGCTACAAACAGCAAAAAATGTTAATAAATGCATGTCGTGCTTCCAACCCTTACGTTGCCTAGTTATAATATCATTTATTGTAGGTATATCAATTGAAAACTTGGGAATATTCAGTTCCTTAGAAATTCTTCCAGTGCCGTAGAGTGGGGATATAATTGGAAAATACAGGCAATATTTTTAAATAACATTTTTATTTTTCGTTGGAATTTAATAATTTTTAGTATATGTCCGTAGTAAATGAAGGTCTTTAAAATTACGTAATAGGTTTAGACTAGCCAAGGGTGTACTACCCATAACATTTCTAACATCAAAAGTTTTTAACGGTTTAAGTTTATAAATTTTTAAGAACAGTTTCGAATTTCCCAAACATTTTAGGATAAAAAAAGGTAGGTACTCTTGTTTAATTTCGATAAAATGAACAATATTTGAGAAAATCGTACATAAAAAATAAGAGATGCAGTGTATCCCAGATATTATTTTAATTATTTTTAAAAAATTTTTAATTTTGTTTAAATTACGATATTAAATACTATAAGATAAATCTCAATGTAATAACCTCGAAACTACTACGAAACGCATGCAGGGAAAGCTTTGGCGGTTGCGTAACGTTTCAGTGTCAAGGTAAAATTAGTTCTGTTAGTTCAATTAGTTCAGTTTTTTTTCGAATATCGATGTTTTCGAACATAAATGAAAACAACATTGACCTGATCTATCCATTAAATAAATGTGCACGTGCAGGCATTAGTGTAAACACCTTTAAATTTGTTATTTAAGAAACGTCATCAATTTTTATTTATTAAAATTTACGTAAACAATCGTTTAAGTTTATATAATGTAAATTGGAACAAAATCGGTACCTAAATATTTATTCAAGTTATTCAATATTTATTTATTATTCAAGTTTACCGAATGCAACAAAAATAACGCACATCATTTTGACAAATTACTCCTATTATTTGAAATTCAGCTTTAAATGTCCATCGCGATCATGTAGGGTGGGTATCAAAGGGTAAACGGTTGATCAAAAATTATGCACGCTATTTCCAACATTTCTTTGTATTTCTCGAAATATCCTAATAAATATGCATCATCCCTAAACTATCACCTGAATGACGCACATTAAATAATGCCTTTCTACACCATCAGCTCCCTCAATTAAGTAAGCATTAAGCCATGTGAAGTGACTTAACCTGTCACCGAAAGTGCAGTGGTTACATTTGGTTTTCCTCCACATCTAAATATAAACATTGCTGTTTGTACGAACTTTTTTCATAAAGAGCATAATTGCTCTGCTTAACAGCTCTAACTAGAAAGCGTTCGCGGCAATATATATATATATTTTTTAACTGAGATACTTTTGCGCTGTTACATATCTATGTATGTACGTGAGGTGATGACGCGTCTTGTTTTAATTTATCGTTCTACTGTAAATGAGTTACTTCCATCTGCAGAATTTCAGGGACAGTGGTTTTCAAAATGCCTCATAAGTATCGAAGACTAAATAAAGAACAATTAATAAGCAAAAATAAACTCTTCAATTAAGAAAATGCATATTAATGAATATGTTAAAAGGAAAACATACCTACCAATTTAAAATAATACTTCAATAATACTATAATAATACTTATATATAATATAATATACTAATATAATAATAATACTAATATTTAAGTTCAAAATTTGCAATTGAATGATATAAATAACTCATTTTTCGATCAAAATCTATTGCCTTTTTACCAAAAAATTATAAATTTATTTTATTTTTAATTTATAAATCATTTTTACGCATTTAAAGATTTAAAATCGTTTCCATTCAATCCATAAACTACATTTTTACGGGATTGATAAGCAATTAACCTTCGTAACCCTTCCTTCATAACTTATCGGAGTACGAACAAATAATAGAAACTTTCTAAAATAATAACAGGGTTTTCTATAGCCTTTATGCAATAACTTTGATACAATATTTATAAACTCAATTCTGGCAAAATGACTTCAGTTTTCTCGCGTTATTCAGAGCGTTAGTGTTTGTTTCGGTACGTATTTTGAATTTCGGCGTCGCACTCGCATGTGCATGGAGTGTTCGAGTGATTATAAAGCTTTTTGAATATGGGCGCGTATGTTATGCTGTGTGTGCTGAAAACAAGATTACAAAAAGGATTTTTTTGTTTTTGTTTTGTAATTCATGTATTTATAAAGTGTAAATACGTGACCTTCAGCTCTAACACGAATTATTTGAATATCGGATTTGGTTAGGCTCTTGGATAGAGGAATCTGGTCGGGGTCATGGATAGGAACTTGGTTTGACCGTTCTTAAATATTCGGCGATTCAATCATACGTTCGTTTTCGCGACCCCGTATTTCCGCATTCACAGTGATTAGTGAAATCACGTGAAATTTAAAGTGTGTGTAATATTGAAACGTCCATAGTCAACAGAAGCGGTAACTAGATAGTATTATCTACAATTAATAAAATTTCATGATAGAGAAAGGAAGAAAATGAAGAAAAAGGTAAGAAAAACATTTAAAGAAAAATTTTAAAGTGTCTAATTTTTTCTTAGTCTTTTATTGAATTTACTTTTGTATTACATAGATAATTAATTTCATTTCAGGGAAAAATATTTATTTCGGAATTTTCAATTTTTTAATGTTTTTTTTTGTTTAATTTGGAAAATAAATAAAAAATACGATTTTTTTAAATTTCTGTTATTTTGGCTCTTTTCGATAGAGAAAAAACTTAAAAATCAAGTTGTTGATTATCGTATCAATTGTAAAACTTTTTAGAATACACATGTAACTTATTTTCTGAATTTAGATATTTATTAATCTTATAAGTATGGGTATCATTAATTTACTTTTGAATTGAAAAAGTATCAGAAGTGATTTAATTAAAATTTAAATTTTTTTAAAATATTTATTTGATACTTTTTTAACATGACCTTGCAGAGACAACGCACCCACAGGAGTACCTCAGTGGTGTTGAAAACTCCCCACCATTTAATGTTTGTTGTATTGTTGTTAATTAAATATAGCTCTAAGTGGAGTTTTTACTTCTTGTTAAAGGCTCAATATACAGGGTGTGGCACAACATATTCCTAGATTTTGAAAGTTAATAAGAATAGCATAATAAGTACCTACGTTTCAAAACTTTCTTATACACTATGGACGTTTGTACGCTGATTAATTTAATTTTGTTAAATTGTTTTGTTTATTTTGTCAAATAAGATAGCACAAATGATTACATGTTCTTACAGAATTAAACTTATTGTTATTTTCCTAAAATCTGGTACAAAAGCTCAGGTAGATTTGTCAGATGATTATGTAGTGCATGTATATATATATATATATATATATATATATATATATATATATATATATATATTTATATATATATAATTTTTTTTGAGCAATTGCAATGAAATTGTTTTGTACGAACACGTTTTTTTTTATGAGAAACGTCACAACCTTAATTTATACAGTTTAAATGAATAAAAATGAAATTTAATAGGGCAACTATGGGTGACAGGTTTCATTCAACACATTTACCAATACAAATAGTAAGATGTCGCACCTCCAAATAAAATACTTCCGGTAAAACTGGATTTTACACAATCGACCTAGACATTATTTAACAATCGAGATAAATATTTTAAACAAACGTCTTCCTAAAAGCGAAACCGTAATTTTCATATTTATTTCCCATAACGATCTTTAATTTTCCGATACTCGCCGAATTCATCGAAATTATCTTCGTGGGTAACATTTTTTCAGTTTAAATTTTTATGGTACCTTATGGTCGTTTAACGTACGTGTCCACTTTTATCTTGTGACAAATCGGTTGTCTCTCGTTTTCGAAAATAAACATAGGACATCGTTGAAAAAAATACGTTAATTTTGTTTAAATATCCCGAAGGTAGATTAGTAATGGACTTTCCTAATCGACTACACGAATGGAGCCGTTATTACGTCACCGTATATTTTTTTTAAATTAAAAACACTTACCACCGATTATTATTAATCGACATTTAAAAATCCCTTAAAATAATTTCCGAAATTTTAGAACGGATTACGGGGGGGAAAATAACCAAAAACGTTAGTAATAATTGTCGTGAACTTTGATAAGACGACCGGTAATCGAACAAATCGTAATTTGAAAAGATGCTCGTTGGTAATAAGAGGGGCTAATAAGCATAAGGATACCGCAACGATCAGTAGGTACCTACCGTTTTGTATTTAATCAATACGCGATCGTGCACCAAAACCCAGTGATTTTTGTGGGTCAAGTTGATACGTGATAAACTGCAAGTGCGAAACACAATTTTCAGGAATTACAGTTTGTCGTAACAGGCAAGTCAAAATATTTTTAATGTTAAAATTTTTCGCGCTTGTGTAAGCCTTGATCAAAATTAAAAAAAAATTATATATATATATATAAATTTAGCAGATATTCTTGTCATCATTAGATAATACGGATAGAATGATTAAATTTTTTTTAGAGCAATAAATTTGATTTACTAAATTTTGATGAACAAGGTAGTAAAAGTATTTTCTTATTTTTGAGCGTAACTATGTTATTCTAACAGTAAAAATGTTGACCAATCAAAATGTCGTTTAAAACATTTTATTGTCCTATAAAGAACGCAATTAAAAAAATTATAATGAGATCTAATTCGGAAATACAGGTGATATTTATTTTATTTTCCACCTATTGCTTTACCATCATCTAATTATTAAAATCACAATTGAAGACTTGAAGCAAACAACCGACTAACAAACAATAAGTGAAATAACGTTAGTAAATACCTCAACATTTTAAAAATAACATTAGGTTTTTATACACTTACATATATTATTATTATATATCTAGATAAACAAATGCACGTGCTAAACAAACTTGAAAATATTTAAATTATATTTTTGGCACTTGTAGTTCGTTATTTACTTCGAGTTTTCAATTATATTTTCATTAATTACCTACCCTAATTTTTATTAAAAATATATTTGATATTTAACTCATCTGCGTTTTATTGGTAGGTAATAAAACATTATTTAAGGACTAAGGAATTACCGCAAAGTATCACGCGCATATTTATTCTTATTTTTTATAACAGACACACATGACAAACCTTATAAACCGTATAAGTATTGCATAATGATATCTTCGAATAAGAGAAAGTGATAAATCCCAAGAATAAATTGTAAATAATGCAATTTGTTACACGTACTTCAATCGCAAAATATTGCATCTTCTGTGAAACACGTATACACTCTTAAAATGTTTCAAAAAATAAATATAACGCGACTTTTAAGGTAATACATTTTAGTTTCATTTAAATTTAAAATTGCATTACAGTTACAGTAAAACAATGTTGAAGATTAGGTAACGATTTATTTATTTATGTAAACCACTATATCTGTTGCAATTAACTTGTAGAAAACGATATTCATTTCTGATATCGTAGTCCAGTCAACGAAAGCCAAAAATTGGTTTCACCTTCAAACAAATCCGATAGTTTTGAAACTTCACATGCTTATTTGTAGAAGCCTAGTGATGAATAAACCAAAAGTTCTGATGAATCAGAGACGAGCTATAGCTGCAGTGGCCGAAAATGTCACTTTTTTTGGGTTTTCATTATAATCGCGAAAACCATTAAAAAGAGCTGAACCGTGACTATATACAAAATTAAAACCGATAAAATGTCCTACAAAATTTAATATGTGCATGTTTTTTGTATTCCTAAAGTTTACCGAGTTATAGGGTGTAGAATATTCGTGGTTTTTCCAAAACCACATTAACTCTGTATAGTAAGGGTTTGCATACAAAGTATCGATGCAAGAATTCCCCTCAAAATTATTCAGTTTCCAAACTTTACACTCCCAACTTTATAGGTGTCTAGTGATGAAAAAACGAAAATTCCCAATAGACTAGCGGTTTAAAAAACCATCAATTTCCAACGCCCTATAACTCGGTAAACTTTAAGAATACAAAAAACATGCATATATTTAATTTTGTATATAGTCACGTTTCAGCTCTGACCAACAGTTTTCGAGATTATAACGAAAAACCGAAAAAAAGTGACACGTTTTCGGTCATTGCAGCTATTAATTTGTAAGTTATTTTTATTTTAATTAAATTATATTGTAAACATAGTTTTCGAAACATCGTCTTAAGCTGATATAGGTAATATACCTAATAAATAATACTAACTGCGACTGAAGTAGATTAATCCAGAACAAAATGCTCGAATTAACTTAATTCTGAATGTAACCATCTTGTCGAAATGTTTTCTTACGGCCTTACTGTAGATAAACCTAAATCATTCGACACATTGCGAGTCTTAATATCTATTTAATTTCACTTGACTCTAGCTAATTTCTATTTCGTGCATCCCCCAGAAGGTCAGCTTATTATAGACACAACAACTGATATAAAAATACCTACATATTAATTTTTTTATTTCTAAATTTAAAAGGAGTTTTACAAAGTCTTAATGTTTTACTATAATTGTAAGGTCAATTAAAAATAAAATTTATTATGAAAGATTTATTCAATGCAAGAAAGTAGATCTAGGATCTGTGTACAGTAAGATACGAACAACATTTTAGCGTAACTTCAAATATCCGTGGCAGCTAAACCCACGCTTGTATTATATACATTACACGTTTTCCATAATTACATCGGTGCAATGTACGGAACCAACTTATAGCCTTACAAAATACAAATTTTTCGTTTTTCACGTTTTTATCACTCACTGTCAGCCCCTACATTGTATTGCCAGCGATTGTACTTTTCAAAGTAAAGTAAACTATTTTTATGACATTTTTAATAAAAAACAAATAAAGAAAACAAGGTTGAAAGTGCTTTTTTTAACTAGAATTAACAATTTTTCACCTTGGTACGCCTTCGTTCAACTTACGAACAAATTCGACCTGCGAACGCACTCTCGGAATAAAACTCGTTCGAATGTAGAAGACTTACTGTACATACTCCTATTTAAATATTAATCAAAATCATTTAAAAACGTACACTACTTTAAAAACTACTTAAATATGGCGCCAAAATATTTTAACATAGCTACATTTATGTTTCAATAAATTATCAAACAACAAAGGAGTAAAACTTTTTTAGCGTAAAATAGCCAATAAAACAGTATTATTAATATCAAACAAACCGATTTCCTAAATGAATAAACATAAGCGTAGCTCTACCGAAACGCGTATAAGATAATTAACTCGATAAAAATATTTCCCGAAATTTCACATTGTTAATGAACTAGCATAATATGAGAAATAAATGTCTAAAATTATCACGGGGAGAAAATACAAAAACGACTAACTTTCCTCACCTAGATACTTAAGTCGCCTTTAGTTTAAATTTTCATCTTTCGAATTAAAATTTGTTACCACCTCCTTAGGAAATGCATTTAGTTAATATTCGCCGATCGTTGTTTACGCCGATACGGCTTATTCTAAGTCTATTTAAAATTTGACATGCAATTATGGTGGTCTTTCTATCGTTTTTTGATTGGCATAAACAAAAATAGGCGAATACTAACGAAATGCGATTCCTAAGGAGGTGGTAACAAATTTTAATCCGAATGAGGGAAAATTTAAAGTAAAAGCGACTATACGCTGCTGTGTTTATAAATTTTATTGTTTTATTCAAACGCCCAAACGCCAATTTTGGTGGCAGGAAAGGTTTTGGTGTGGTAATTAATAATGGTCCAGAGTCCGAGAAAGCCAAACGGAACGAGACACCTGGAGGAAAACATCCACGGCATCATTTCACAATGATTATGGCATTAAAATCGGGATTTGATCGATAGTTCAAATAAATGCCAATACACCACTAGAAATTAATATAGAAATTTAAACCATGCATAACCCGCAGACTGGGCGAGCAACGGAGCTGGTTCAACGAGTTCTTGAAAATGTCAATTTCGTTAAAAGAATGGCCTGTCACATAAAAAGGTACAACTACAATATTGTTACCTATGGCCTATCCAAACCTATATGCATTTACGTCGTCAACAAAATGTTACTACTAGATTGTTTATTTGTAATTCGGTTTAAAGTTTGGAAAGCGTTCTATAGATGATTCACTTGCGCACATGTATAAAGAAAGACTACAATTTATTAGAACTGTCAAAATACGAGGTACGAGGTGACAGCACTGCGTGAAACGTCATCGTCTAGTAACCTTTTATTGATGACGTGTTGCATATAGGTTTGGACGAAGTGTACTTTAAATTTAAACAGCGGATAATAAAATACTTTCAATAACGACGAGAAAATGTTCTAGTAAAACGGACATTCCATTAGGAAACTAATTGTTCAACTACAGAATTAGCATTAATGGATGTGCCCACAATTAAGACAGTAATTGCGTTATGATAAGCCGAAAAACAATATTATTCGTGGAAACTTTAGATGATTAGGATTTACAATAAAACGACGTTCGTGCGTGAAGTTTCACGTATAAAGCTGCGTCAATATTAGCAAAAAATTACGTTTTGCATTGTATTCGGCACAAACTTTTCAACAATTTTTGCTAATGTGGAAGCGACTGAAAAAAAAACTAATAACGAACGGATCGTGTGTGTTGGAATGTGGCGAAACTTTTTGTCTACGCCGTTATGTGTCGTATACGTCCGAACTCGCGCATAAATTTGTTAACGCACAAACAAATTTGTTCCGAATACAACGCACGACGTAAATTTTTGCTTATGTGGCCGCGACTTAATATAAGTTAAATTAATATCGGCCTGCTAAAAATAACAGTAAATATTGGATGAAGTTTTTAATTTCGCACTATTACTAATTAAAGGTGTTGTCATCAGTTGAACATCAACTTATTATAAAAATTTGAGTTAAAAATTACATTGTATCAAGATATTAAGTAGTAAACAGTTTAAAGCCAATAATGAAAATTAATAAACACTTCGGTAGGTATTCATAAAATTATTTAAGTGTATTATTTGGATAAATCATTATCAGTTACCTGCGCGTTTTATTTTTACGACGTCTGTTGTAGATATAGATAATTATAAAAAAGCATATTGCAACAGGTGTCGTTTTACGTGAAAATTCGCTTAAGGAGGACGACAAGCACAAGCAAATGCAGACGACGAAATCAGAATCTCGCCCCGCTAATAGCTTTTATTTTAACGAAATTTGTAATCAGAACGCTGTTATATCATACGAATACAAAACTAATTGACATTCGCAACAGGTTAATTGTCGAAAGGACGCGCAAATGAGGTGGGTCGATGTGAAATGCAACCGTCATGACCGTTTGCTTACGCAAAATGCTAAAAATAACGAATTGCATTTTAAATCGATGTCGTAAATTTCTGAAAATTTATTCTTTTGCGCTACTGCCGTCAAAGATTATTTAAAATGTCCGCGATCGGTACTTATCAAAATTTTGATCGCGATCACACAATATACACGCGATATTGTATTTATCGTAGTTAGGTATAATGCCGTGACTATTGTACAGTCAAGTTCATACGTTTTGTCCCGCGAGATGTCATCGCGGACGATGAAAGAAGATCAAGAGGGAGGATGGCATTTCTTTTTGAATTGTAAATTTGCGACACGACAGATAATAAATAAAAACGGATAGTAATCTTTTTCTTTTGGGCCTTTTACGATAAAAACTGACACAGGCGATGCCGACGGGACCAAATATATGAACTTGACTGTACATTAGACACGCTATTTATGCAATGAACAAACTAAGACGAAAAAACATTTTCAGACTGTATTACGATGAAGAGAAAAGTTTATGTTCTCCTTGCAATCCTATCGGCTTGTACGTTCACGCATCAGCAATCGTTCATCGAATCCATTTTCAACTTCCTGCGCGAGGGCGGCGTACAGCAATCGTCCGAACCTCAAGACGTTTCTACATTTCTTCCTGAATACGACTTCATAGTGGTTGGTGCAGGCACGGCCGGTTGCGTCGTCGCCAATCGCTTGACCGAAAATTCAAACTGGAGGGTTCTCCTCTTGGAGGCGGGTAATGCGTTTGCCAACAAGTTGTCAAAACCTATTGGTGTTAATTATTTTGGTTCGCAGGACGTTCCGAAAACTACATAATGGACATGCCCATCCTCGCAAACTATTTGCAATTTACCGATGCGAATTGGAAATATAATACGCAGCCGAGCGGCAAGTACTGTTTAGGAATGGACAATTTAATGTGTAATTGGCCCCGCGGGAAAGTGATGGGAGGCTCGAGCGTACTAAACTACATGATCTACACTAGAGGTAATCGTCGCGATTACGACAACTGGGCCAGTTTGGGCAACGAAGGCTGGTCATACGCCGATATACTGCCCTACTACAAGAAAATAGAAAACTTTACAATACCGGAAAAACAAAATCTTCAGTATCACAATAATGACGGTTATCTTACTGTCGGTTACGCACCTTACCGTACAAAACTGTCGGAAGCCGTAGTCGAAGCGGCTAAACAATACGGAATTAACTACGTAGATTATGATGGAGCCACTCAACCTGGAGTATCTTATTTGCACGTCACCATGAAAGACGGCGTGCGAGCCAGTTCCAGCAGAGCCTACCTCCATCCCATTAGAAATAGGCCCAATTTATTTTTACGAAAACACGCCATGGTTAAAAAAATAATAATCGACCCCACTACCAAACAAGTTACGGGTGTCGAAGTCGTAGTGAACGGCGTCACATATACGGTGGGCGCGAAAAGGGAAGTCATAGTATCGGCAGGTGCCATTAACTCCCCTCAATTGCTTATGTTATCAGGAATAGGACCTAAAAAGCACCTTAGCGAATTCGGCATACCTGTGATGAAAAATTCGAAAGTGGGCTACAATCTTATGGATCATATAGCCGCAGGAGGATTGACATTTATGATTAATAAACCCTATTCGATCCGTACCGTTGACGTTTTACACAGAGAGCCCCTTGTCAATTTCCTTTCGCACCATCAGGGTCCGTTGACTTTGCCGGGAGGCTGCGAAGTATTAGCATTTACTGACCTTAAAAATCCCACCGATCCCGATGGTTATCCCGATATCGAACTGCTATTTCAAGCGGGCTCTATCGTATCTGATTCGTTACTTCGAAAAAATTTTGGTATAAAAGATAATATATACGATACCATGTATAAATCGATCGAGGGACAACACTCGTACATGGTACTTCCGATGCTTCTACGTCCTAGAAGTAAAGGGCGAATCGTTCTTTCCGACGCAAACTATAACTCGAAACCGTACATTTTCCCCAACTATTTGGCGTATCAGGACGACGTAAATACCATGGTGGAAGGAATTAAACTTGCCATAAATATATCTCGGCAACCGGCTCTTCAAAAGATCGGAGCTCGGCTACACACCGTAGCCCTGCCGGGATGTGCAAATTTCAGCTACGCTTCCGACAATTATTGGGAATGCTACGTGCGCCATTTCACTTTCACCATCTATCATCAAAGTGGAACGTGTAAGATGGGTCCCAAATCGGACAAATCCGCCGTAGTCGATCCGCGGCTACGGGTATACGGCGTCAAGGGTTTGCGAGTAATCGACGCATCGATAATTCCCGAAGTTCCGGCCGCCCACACTAACGCCCCTGTGTTCATGATCGCGGAGAAGGGGTCCGATATGATTAAAAAAGACTGGGGTTTTCGGTAAAATAACGCCAAATAAACTAAATTAACACGTGCGCGATCTTAAATAGATTTTAAATATTAATTTTAAGAAAATCATCTCTTTTAGACTGATTAGTAGTAGACCATAGCATTCGTATAATATTATGGGACGATTGGTTGTTACATTTCTAAAAATAGTTGATATAGTTTTCACATTCAGTTACCGGCAACTATTTTGCAAGAACACTTTTTCACGTCATGGCGCACACTATTGTATTATACCATCGTGTTACATGCGAATTGGATTATCAAATACTCGGGTATGAAGAATTTCGACATCATTAAGATATGGAATATGACAAAGATGCATCCATACCGAATTATGGACCATAAATGGAACGAAAAACATGCACCGTGAATGTTACTATACTTCGTCCAAACCTATATGCAATCCACGTCATCAATAAAAGGTTACTAGATGATGACGTTTCACACAGTGCTTTCACCTCGTACCTCAACAGTTCTAATAAATTGTAGTCTTTCTTTATATCATCTAATATGTGCGCAAGTAAATCATCTATAGAATATGTCACTTTTCAAACTTTAAACCGAATTACAAATAAACAATCAAGTAACTTTTTTTTGATGACGTGAATTGCATATAGGTTTGGATAGGCCATATCAATAGTTTTGTTCGTTTTAGCTTAAACTAGATATAGTTTCCTATTATTTCGACCAACCAGAATTTTAGAATCGCAGTTAAATTTCGTAAACTATCAATATCTAAAATTATGGTTGGTTAAAATCAATTTAAGTCACACCATATAACTCCAGCTGGTCCATTCGTTGTAACAAAACGAATAAAAGCTATTACGTCTGTTCTGTTGTATATAATATGTATGTACAATGTTAGATAAGGATTTTTAGAAAAAATTAAAAAGCTTTATTGAAACACTAAAATTTTTAAATCGACTCTTTAGCTGTTTCATTACATTTAGATATTTAAGAACTTGTTCCTTCAAAAATGAATATACAGATTAAAAGCTAAAATAATAGTTTGGAGTTATTTTAATTTAAATATATAAATGCCTATTCGTTTAATTATTTTCTGAGACACATGTAACAATTTCAACGATTACCTAATTTATAATTTCTTGACAACGATCAGTTGTATAAACACAAGAACGATTTGCATTTTAAAATAAGTTCTACAATTTTGTGATTACGTAAAATTTAATAGATATGTGTTCGTTAGATTAAATTTACCTAATAATTGTATTTGTTTCATTACCTATTTGCATAAGTCGCTGGACATCCAATTAACACCTTCAAATGGTAAAATTTTAAAAGTAATTACTTAAGTAATGTAATATAAAACAGGCATTTTCGGCATACTATCTTAAGAATTACAAAATTAAATATAGGTTCAGTAGATTCCCTCTTATCCGTTCCCGCTTTAACCGGTCGCTCACAGTTGGTCCGGTTACCGCTGCTTTAATCCGCTGGTACCAAAAAAATAAAACAATCGCTTTTTTAAATTACTGTCCTATATGCGTGTGTGCGTGTTTCGTATTTCTTGTTGACCATGGGTCCTCGGTAAAGGAAAACATCAATTAACCAACATGTTTTACTCGGAATTCAAACCATACCTACTTGTTGATTAGGTGTATTAGTTAATTTTACAAATTCAATGTGGACTTTAATAAAATTCAATATCTATGACAATTTGTTACTCCATAGTAAAATCGTAATTCAATTGACAAAAAATTGCTATTGTCTTCGCTAACGTAAATTACCGCGTTGGCAATGACATCATTTAGTAATAAAACCAGTCACATCGGAATCCAAAAGTTTTAATAGTTTAATAATAATCAGCAGTGGTAATCAAAATGTAAATTCGGTAGTCAATGCCAAGTGGAATATATAGTACGGAAGATTAATCGTAGGTGTCAAATTAGGTATAATTATTATTTACGTTGAACAGTTATATAAGCTTCGACGTCTATACGAATCAACGATAATTGCTACCTAAAGTAGCTTTGAATCTAGCTAAACATAGCAATCGAAAAATTATAGTTTATAACTCGTGCCGAAAAGATATTCTACACGAGCGTGATAGTTTGAGACACGAGCCGAAGACGAGTGGCTCGATCGTACGAGTATGAAATATCCGCTTTTCAGCACTCGTTACAAAATACGTATTTTCCTACTCCGTTTAATGCAATACTGCAACAAACCTGTTTTCCTGACGTTTATGTTTTTATAAATAATTCTGATTTTAAATTTAAACGATTCTAAGTACGGCCCATCATGTTTCTTGTGCTTAAAAGATTTAAATGTTATTAGTAAACTGCTGAAGTATGACAAAGTTAAATAATAATCTGCAAACGCCTGCTGTTTAATTTAAATATATAAATGCCTATTCGTTTAATTATTTTCTGAGACACATGTAACAATTTCAACGATTACCTAATTTATAATTTCTTGACAACGATCAGTTGTATAAACACAAGAACGATTTGCATTTTAAAATAAGTTCTACAATTTTGTGATTACGTAAAATTTAATAGATATGTGTTCGTTAGATATGAATGTGTGATATGATCGTTGTGATATGAATCGTTTGCCTGCCTGTTCTTCGGCCAAATGTTGGGTTTTGCCAGGATATCGACTGTACCTTAAAATTTTTGTAAACGGCATTTTAGCGTAAGAGGGTCCGTCTCGCTATAACGCCGTACCGCATTTCTTTCTTTAAACGACTAAGATCGTCTCTGGCAGCGAACGTGTTAATAAAATTAGTCAATGCCGAACAATGTCAATAAGTTCAGTTTTATTTATTAACTCGCAAATTACAATCATTTCGTCTGCTTGACTATAATCAGATCAAATTTGAAATCTTTTAGAAGAAATATTACAAAGAAAAATGAAACGAATATAAATTACAATTACAAATTAACCTCGGCATCGATCAATAAACTAACAATAAGTAATTCACGTTGTTAAATATTTTCTAGAATACAAATATAATGTAGGCAACCATTGAACGTTACTCGTACGTCACGAAGCATGCAATTCAAAAACTATCTATTATCGAATCAAATGCCTATTATAAAAGTTTAATTCTATTTTCGAATCCATTTACTGTTAACTTATGCATGTTATTATTAGCGACGAAAACAGATCAAAACAGTTGTACAAACAGAAGGTTTTCATAAAACATTCAGGCATTCTGTTTTTCAACCTATATTTACATTAATGTCGCTGAAAACGATTAATGTGGCGCAAGACGATAACAAAAGAGTATATTTGTATACTTGCTATTACGTAGGGTTGTGCGAGCGAGGTTCTTTTATTAACTGCTTAATTCGTACGAAATTTAATATGTACCTAAGTAGATACTTAAACAAAGAAGTTTAATCATTTTCGTTAGTAAGATACAGTCAAACGTCCACTTTTCGAATTTCCTACTTTATCATTATTTAATAAAATATTCAAAACTTGTAACGACTACAAACCGTATTATTTTGTTTTGAAAATTTCGTGCCTCGACAAATTTTGTGAAAAAGTAGGTAGAAAGACTTACTTTTTCGTGTAAGTGTAAGTATTACGTAAAATTCGAAATAGATAGTTGATCAAACACAGAAACAAACTATAAATAACTGACTATTTTAAAACATAGATTATATCATAATAATCGCATAATCGATATTAAAATATGATACTGACTTATTTCTATTACCTACTACAAGTTTTTTGGTCACATTTTCAGCGTTCGATTAGATGAATCAATTAGATGAACACTGCCATCGTACAATTTTCCGTTTTAATACACAAAACATTCCTTCCCTTAATTCAATTTAAACGTTGAAATTTAATTCTACCCCTAAATAGAAATTGCCGCCTTTGCTATTAATATATTTGATAAAGACAATTGATTTAACTTATATAATTTAAAACGTTCGACCATGAAAATATTGTTTTCTGAAAACTTCTAGAAAGGAATTTCGACGACAAACAGGATTACTTTTTGTTTTAAAATACTAGATCATTATCGAAAAATTAAGTAAATCTCGTTAACCTTAACATTCGACGATTAATCCACAATTTCACCGTGCATATTTAAGGCGATAGGTTTAAAACGACACGATCATTTTTGTCGTTTTCTGCTTCTGGACGTTCGAAGTCCCTTCCATCGCGATGCTCAGAATAGTAAGTTGCGTCTTGATTTATATTAATTAAACATTATAAATGGTTTTACAGATTTTCTTGGCGGTAATTGTGGCGGTAAATTGTAAGCCCCAACTGCGCGCCCACAGACCATCGCCGCCCCAAACTTTTGGTCCTGCCGTACGACAGCCTACTTTCGTAAACGCCGCTCCCGCGCCGATTCACGATTCCGTTCCGCGTCACGTTCCCCACGACCAAGCCCATCACAAATCGTTTATTCAAGATAAAGAATCCGAGGACTACGAAATCTTCCAAAACGAAAACGCCATGTACCAATTTGCTTCTGATATTGAAGATCACATCAACGATTTGACTCATCGGCGTGAAGAGACCAGGGATGGATCGACCGTTAAAGGATCTTATTCGTACAGTGACGGCTATTTTAAGAGAACCGTTAATTACATCGCCGACGAAAACGGTTATCGAGTGACTGGGTAAGAGGAATCATAATTTTAGATTGAGAAAATAGTAATTTTATCGAATCCGTAGGATGGAAGCCATCCCATTGGACGGGCCCCACATAGACTTGATGGGAACGGCATCGGTTAGTAATTCGGCTCACGGGGCCCAATTGAAATATAAAGTGGCCAGTATTTCAGTGCCTGGTCCAATAGGAAAAATTGTAGATCAATTGTAATTAGTTTAGTGTTTCTAGGAAAATTTGAATGTAATTTATGGAAATAAATATTAATGATAAGATCGTTATAATTGAATAGTGAAAGTTATTTTTGATTTTGATTTTCAAAAATTAGATTAATAAACAAGCTGTTACTGATTTCCGATAATTGTTATTTGCGCAAAAAAGCGTGCAGAGTATAGGTAAACGAGCACGATCTATAAGCAAGAGAACATAAAAAACAAAAACAATGGTACGTACTTGATGTAATTTTTACGTTGACACTTGTTTCCAATAGAAATAAGTAGGTACCTGCGCAAAATCTAATACAAATCCATAACTTTTTACTACTTACTATCTTTGGTACTATCTACCACTTTTCACAGATTTTGTGATTTTTGAGTACACTGTTCTTCGAGTTTTTGTTGATATTAGTAAATAATACCAATATCAATTGTTTATTTACGTCAAGATTGGTTTTCCCCAAACGATGGATAAACAGTTAAATAATATTGAATCAAACAAATCACGAATTTGTTAGAAGAAAAAAAAATAAAATGTAAACCAAGAGGTCTGGAGATCTGGAACATGGAAAAACGTGCAAAGTTAAAATTTTAATAACTTTGAAAATTCCGATAATTGTAAATCGGAACCTTTAAGACCATATAAATGACAGCGTAAACTGTAAGCTATAATCGATAGGCGCGTTCGGCCGGGAACGCGCTGCTTTGGCGCTAAAACAGCGGTTCAATTAAAACTCCGTTTATTGACGTTTTTTAATGTATTAATTTATCTTTTAAGTTAAAGTATGACATCAATTGTACCACATATTTATCATAATAGCTTAAGTAACGTAGCACTTCAGCGCTGAGACCGGCCGAATGCGTTCATTGTTTCTATTCAGCAAAAGTCAGACGTAAACCAAATATGTATTACAGGCTGGTTAACGAACACGTCCTTCATTTTTGTAAAGCTGTCCAAATTTCAGCCTCCTACGATCAAAATTGAGGCCGGAATCGTTTCCAGAAGAAATTGATTATATATATGACCGACCCAAAATGAACGACCTATATTTTCGTGATCTAGGGGTCGAGATCGGAGAAAAGCCAAAAGGACACGTCTGGGTCCTGGCATCAGACAGGCTGCAATAGCTTTATTTTCTATGAAAATTCGCCAATACTTACCAGTTTAAAATTATCTGGATAATCACTATCTACTGCCTTTATACCGCAGAATTATAATGTTTTCTCTATTTTTAATTTAAAAACTATTCGTGTGTCCTTAAGCATTGAAAATTCCCCTATTACAAACCATAAACCAGATAAAAGTTTAATCGCATTTTTATGCGACCGATAAAATACGCGGCAACTAATAAAACATGTGCGTCATCTACTCGTCAGATAGCTTATCGGAGTGCGAACAAAAAATTGAATGTTTTTAAAATAAAACCGGAATTTCTTAGTGTCCACGTATAACCTCGAATGGATTTATATATAGAATTCCGACAAAAGCGTTTCAGATCATTCGAGTTGGTGGTACAGAGAGGTAGTGCTTGTTTAAGTAGTTCGAATTTTAAATTACGGCGTCGTATTACTCGTGTGTGCGAGGAGTGCTCGTTCGGCTTGTAAAGCCTTTTTGTGTTCGAGTGCGCGAGTATTTTGTGTTGTGTTGAGTTCTTTAAAAGGATTACAAACAGAAATAATTAATACGACGAGGAAAGGTAGGATTTTTCGTTGTCGACTAACTCTCCGTGTATTTATAAAGTGTAAATATATGGGCCTTTACGTTGTAACACAAATTCTCTGAGCTTGGTTAGGCTCTTGGATAGGGACTCGGTTATGGTCTTGGTTAGGGCTCCCCTTAAACATTTGACGGTCCAATTTCGCGAACGAAATTTTATCTTACGCGCGTGTTCGCAGTCAACTCGGATAAAAAGCGAAATTCAAAGTTTTGATCGTCGTAACAATTTTAAACAATTTAGGCTGACAAGGAGACAAAATTTAATCGATTATTTTTTTATTTAGCCACTTCTTTACTTAAAAATAATATTCTAATAATTCCAGTTTTTTCGTGGCATTCTTTTAATTCTCCTTGTTCTTAATTTCTTCCTTTTTCTTCTGACTAATATAATACTTTAATGCAATTGTTGTAGTTATTTTATTAACAAAGTGAAAATAAAGCAACGTGTAAAAATACGGTTCGATTAGTTCCCTGATTACCTACTTACTCAGAAAGTCGATCGCGCGCAAGTCGCAATAAGCAAAATTGAAAAAAGTTCCAATTTTCAAGAGTGGATTTCGCCCTATTAAACCGCATAAGAGCACGAACGGAATACGGCTCTAGGGTTGACTAATACTACTATCCTGCAAAGTTTCAAATTTTTCTGCGATTTCCACCTGCCTAGCATTCCTTGTTAGATGATATCAGTCCTTTAAATAGTCGTTTATGTATTTACGTTTTTTCACACCTGAAGTCCCTGGTCCACTGTCCGCCATATTGCATAATTATAAAATACTAACAGATTATCAGAAACTAAACGCAACCCGTTATTTTTACATTTCTTTTCTATGTGTATTTCTTATAACAACCGCCTATTATCCACGCTTAATTCGTACAAACAAAATCACGCGAATCCGTGTATTAGCAGTGAACGTGTTAAAGCGTTGTGCACGTCCTTTATAATTTTAACAATAATTATCTTGTCTTATTTAGCAACATTTGAAACCCTCGTATATCAAATTTAAATAAAATAACTACAAACAAGCGAGAAGTAATCGTAAAAAGATAAAATTAAAAAAAACTTCTTTAAAGGCGCACAACTTCGTAAGGAAGCAAAATTGCATTAATAAGGTAATTTAGCCCAATATGTTTATTTTTACCCAAAGAAACCACTGTTAACTTATGGTCCATTCTTTACTGGACACCCTGTATAGATATAGGTTTGCTATGGTAGATAGTTTTCTGGTTGATATACTAGATATTAATTCAAATTTGTGTCGTAAATTCATAAATAAATTCATTGAAGTTCCTGCAAATAATTATCTACGTATTACGGGTTTGTCGATTAGCCATCGAAATATTTCTTTCGAACTTTCCACATTATTAAAATGTAGGTGATTAAAACGATGGCCTTGAATTGTGGTACCTACCTAAACAATTTCCGGTGCCTACCTATATCACAATACGTTACGATATGCTTGTATAAAATTTTCTGCCAGCTTCATTCTTTCTTCAACGATTTTCCATTTCAATATGCAATCTATATACGAGGTTCTTTCCATAAATCGAGACAAACCAACCAACTTATAAGTACCCTTGTCACAGAAAAAATCGGGACAGTAGAAGTACAGAATTTTAATAATTTTTGTTGTGAATCGGGTTTTAAATAAACTGTTTGCAAGTACATAAGGATTAAGCCATAAAAGCATTGTTACCTACATAGATGAGGTTCTAAAGATGTTAGGTATCGGAAAGGTTGAAATAGCCTTTTGCATTTTAAGACGAGCCCTACCTTCCGGTAAGCTAACAAACTTCAATGTAAATCAAATGAAAATCCACATTTTGCTCTTTTTTATGTTTTAGAATAATTTTTTTATATGATGTTTGGTATCAAAATCATTAGCACAAAAAAAGAAATCATCCCAAATTATCGTAAGACGTCAAAATTATATCAAATATATGACATTTACTAATCCGAAGTAAAAGAATAGAAAAAGGTTACAAAGAGAACAATGTATTGAATTTACGGGTTCTACTTATTGTTAGACGAGAACGTAACAGGCAAACTTCACCCAACAAAATTGCGAATTATGATTTTTGGCATTTCTTTACTTATTTCTCTAAAGTTAATTTAGAATGTGATCGTTATGAAAACAACTATGATTTCGATAATATTACTATTTATTATATCCTCGATATTTTGATCCTTTTTAAAATTTTTTTCTACAATAATGTCAATGTATTGAATTATATATTGATTTCCTTCCTCTACAATTATAATTATAATTACTGATGAAGTTTAAAAATACATTTCAAAATATTTGTTTCCAGTGAAAGATGTGTCCAGTATATCTGTCGATACTCCATTATACCGCTCTCGTCTAGAACCTGTAGATTTAATCCATTGTTCTGTTTGTAACCCTATTTTATTATTAAATTTACTATTTTTGATATAATTAAGACGTCTTACGATAATTTCGTCGCTGTGGGATAATTTCCTTTTTTGTACTGATGATTTCGATACCAAATATCATTAAAAAAAAATTTTTCTAAAACAAAAAGTGCGAAATCTTGATTTCCATTGAAGTTTATGAACTTACTGAAAGGTGGGGGATCGCCTTAAAATTAAAACTAGTGACTGAATGCCTACTTTACTATACTTCTTTTAAAATTGTGGTAATAAGCCAATATAAAAACTTGGAACAACTAACATCATATATTTCGGCTCTGGTTGGAGCTATTTTTAGTGCTACAAATATATAAATGATGGAAACAATTAATGAGAATATATAATATATTAATTCGGCCAATCTTTATTACTTTACTGTACACACAAAGAATGATTACATACTTACTTACATAATTATTTTATTTATCGTTTCTTGTTCTTGGATATAAGGTTCGTAGGTTAAATAACACATAGTAATTAAGGATACATACAAGGTGTCCCGGGAGGAATCTACCAAACGTTAGGGGCGCGTTTCTTAAGTAATTTTAAGCGAAATAGCTGTAGCAATGTATAGGTCCGATTTGGAAAAGTTATGGCTTGTTAAAGAAAAGTCAAGGCAAAAAATCAAAAATGCGATTTATTAAGTTTAATTGAGGAAGCACTATTAACAAGACGAAATATTTTTCAAGCTATATCAATTTTGTGTGTGTAAGTAACCATTTTTTTTTAAATCTACATGTTATCGGTCATATCGACGCAGATTTTCCAAAAGGGCGTAACCCACAAAAAGTAAATTTTGCAGTAGAGCACATTTTATGTCGCCGCGTAGCTATAACAAGATACGTTTCGCGGAAATATAAATCGATTTTTCCGGTGAAAAAAAATCGAAATATTGTTATTAGATTTTATCAGACGATGTCTTTACTTTAAATGCGTAAGACAGTCAGAATAACTCATTTTCACAAAAAGTGTGAGTTACGTCCTTTTGGCAAAACGCGATCGATGTATTACGTCGATCTAAACTAAACCTGCCTACCACTCGCTTCTAAAGTATTTTGTTGACAAAGAGTTGTCCACCTTGTAGGTAACAATGATTTATGGCTTACAATAATCCCTTTTAAAAATACAAGCATTTCACCTAAAACCCAATTCACAACAAAACATTTTTAAAATTCTATCCTTCAACTGTCCCGATTTTTTCTGTGAGAAGTGTACATATATGCATATAGGAAAAATGTTTTACTTTCTAGAATCGTATTATTGAACGTGAAAGTAAAATTCCTTAGTGGCCATTATCAAAAATGTTCGAAAACAAACGATTTAGCGGTGATTATCGATATCTACAATCTAAAAATCGATTTAAATGCAGAAAAACGTGCAAAACGAGCTCATTTTCAATCAAAATGTACGCGCAATCGGTAGTGGCCTGTTTCGTTTTACTGACGATTCTTCCGTCCGAATGTCAAAATCGGAAATTCGTGGAAATTCCATTCGATGATGAACAACCCGTGCGAACACCGTCACAGCAGTTTTCTGGATTTAACAACGACCCGAATCGCTTCGACGTTATCCAAACGCCATTGCCAATTCGACAAGCGCCAATCTTAATTACACCCAAACAGCAACACGAGTTGTCGCACAACCCGATTTTTGTGCCAAACTTTCAAAATGTCGAAGTCCAAGAAAATACACGTAGGCAACAACATTTTCCGAATATCGCATTGAACGGCCATCAGGTACTTATAGCTTTAATTTCATGTTGGGATGTCTAATTAGGAAATAATTATTTTATACTAATAGAACTAATCGTCTATAATTACTATCCATCTAAATTATAAATTATTTCAACAAACGTTCCAGGAAACCGTACAAAAACAACTTTGATTGAAAGATGACGGGAACAATTTTTAACAATTTCGTGCTCGCATCAGATCTCAATCAAACTTTGTACTTGTATCAATGCTTGACCTTTTAAACTATAAATTTATGGAGATAACAAACTATAAAAAAATCACCGAATTTTTTACAGACCCGCGGACCGACCAGACACACGTCATTTCCAACATTACCACTTCTGAGACACACAATTGCGCCCACGCACACGATCGGCGTGTCGCAGGAAATCGCGACTCCGAGACAAAGGATTCGCGCTAGCACACCTGCCCCCGAAACGCAACCGCGTGGTATATTCGCAAATCCGGAATTTCAATTTCTGAACACTGTCGCGCAACCACGACAAACTCCCAAAATCTCAACTTCCTTTGTGAATCTAGAAGAATCCAGGCTTCGATCGCACGCCGTCGAGCCCGCCCCCGAAGGTTTCTTACCCCGAGTAAATTCGAGACCGATACCTCCACCGCCAACGAAACAACCGCCCATCCACATAAACGTACAATCCGAAAGACGACCATCTCAGCCGAGATTCGAACTACAAAACAAGAAGCAAGCCGATTTAGAAGAGCAGATCTTCAAGGAACAAGCGGAAAACGCCAAGTACAGTTTCGCCAGCCAGATAGACGACACCCTCAGCGGCAATCAACATCAAAGAGAAGAAGTTCGAGATGGGCTTAACGTGAAGGGAATGTATTCTTATAGCGACGGTTACGTGAAGAGGACCGTCTTTTACGAAGCGGACGACAAGGGTTACCGTATAATCAAGTGAGTTTTTACAATAAGTAATTACCAAAATAATAACCATCGAGATTTTTGATGGGCCAGACAAGAGCGGCAATTATCGCTAATAGATGTCGCTGTCACTCACATTTAACTTTGTTGATCGGGTTCGTTTTTCTTTTGTATCGTTTGGAGAAACGATGACAAGTTCAAGTTAGAAAAAAAATTACAACGATTCAAGGGCACCTTCCACTTTTTTTTTAACATTGCCGATGTTCAATACTGGTGTTCCAGTAGATAATGTTGTATAAATTTTAATGTAGAGACGCCTTTTGGCCAAACCGGTAAATTACTTTAGGACAATATTTTTGAGGGAAACGCTTCGATTATCTTGGTTTGCAGGGAAGAAGTGGAACCACTTGGAAATGGTCCCCAAGTTGATCCCCACGGTCACGCCGATGTCAGCACGTTCGTGTCGGGCAATGCTCTGCAATACTCGATTACGGCGTCGGACATTCAGGATACGAAAAAGACGCCGTCGCCGTCGCCGTCCCAATTGCATAGACGTTTCTAATTAGCTTTCGTTTAAATTCTTTAAGTCACATTTTAATAGTATCAGTATTGTTCATTAAATGACACTTTACTATTTTGGTCATTCATCATAAAGATGATGGGACGATGTTATCCATGAGTTCTCAAAATTCTAACGATATGCATATATTTCCGACCGGACGATTAAAGATAAACTATTTCTAGTTTGTTTCGCGTTGACCTGAAATGCACATTTCTATGACATTTCTATTGCAAGTGTACGCAGCAACAAATGCAACAATATCGAATGTCATATCCACATAACTTTTATTATAATTAAGTAATAAAGCGCAATAAAGTGTTGCAAAGCGCTTGACCTCTGAGAACCTAAAGAACGAGGAGCAAGAACCGGCTGAAATCCGGACCCGCTTACTTTATTTAAGTGAATTCTGAATTATCAGTCAGTTGATCAACACAGCTATGTTTGGATATGGTGTTTTTGTGTAGTTACTGTGATGCGAAATTCTTCATAGATCTAGGTATATTACATTTAATAATTATTGTTATATGCATGTACCTATTCGAATAAGGTAAATTTAAAAATCTCTAAATTGTTTCATAATGTTAAATTTTTGATAATAGTGTAAGTAATATAATTACAAAAAAAAATAGACAAAATGTCAAAGTTCACTTTAGAAATAGGACTTCATTAGACATCAAAATCCAATAGAAATGCATTTGGTGATTAAACATTAAATGCAATTGGCACTTGAACGATAATTTTCAACTGTGAAACCGCGAAGAAATCATTATCTAACTTTTTCTTGCAGTCACGAAAATGTAAAATACAATAACAAAGAATATTTGCGGCAAAAGCAAAAATTATTTAAATTGCAGAGACAAATCACTTTGTGCGAGTGAAAAAACTATACCTACTAACATTTTTGTTTGAAACATTGTATCACTAATCAATTTTTAAATCATTTATTACAATTATTTTCCAATTCATAAACCATAGTTACATGGACGGTAAAAAATGCAATTTTAACTATGCAACATAATAAATTAAGACACGAACAGCCGGTTTTAATAAACACGTTTAACTGTGTTACCAACATTTTATTAGTGAGTGAAAGTATGTATCAGTTACTATAATTAGTAGCCTAGGTGACAGTACGGATTAAAATCTAATTGTAAATAATTTTATTGAAATGCACGAAAAATATCGAACCGATTTATTGGAAATGATAACAGCCATCTAGTGAACCATTGTTTAGATTGTTATAACGTATGTAAGTACCACTTTTCTTTTTTTTATACATATGGGTAATTTCGAGCAATATAAAATTAAATAAAAAAACTGCTTCAACTGTGAAAAATCAAATAACATTTAATGCGATTGTAGTAAACTCAAATATTAACAATAATTAGAAACATAAAGTGGGAAAACTACATACTATGAATAACAAATCAATTAAATTCGAGGGCTCATTATCAAGTAAATACGGTTAAAACAACTTTAAATTTCAGTCGCGTTCCTTCACCGATTACTTCTTATTTTATATCTATCATTATTATCGTTGTCTGGTTAATGCAGTTCAAAGTTAAAATACTACTCGTTGTCCTTTGTATTTTACTAATAAGTGTCAAAAAAAATAGAATCATGTCATGAATTAAAAACTAGAATGACACTAAATTACAACAAATAAAGTGCATACTACCAATTATAAATAACACCGTAGAAAAACAATTTTTTTGCATGTTCATTATAACAAGATTATTACGTCACTACCTTAAAATATCGCGATGTTGTCAGATCTTTGTCTTTAGTCCTTTTATGCAGCTTATTTCATATGACAATAATTATATAAGTACGTCATATTCATCAAATTTTGTATCACAGAATGTTTACTGTTTTAATTTGTTTAACTATTAACTGTTTTATTTATAGTTTTATGTATAATAAAGTGAGGTTAATCAACGTCAACATCATCTCGTGCAAATTTCATAATGTTACCAGCCAGATGACAGTAATAATCCAATTACAGTGAACACACTATACGTAAAGGAATATAAGTAATGTCTTCCTAAAACATGCATAGACGCAAATGAATTCGGTAATAAATTTTAGAGTTTCCCGATCATTTAAAGTTCGACGAACTCGATTGTACACATATTTTAGTTGAAGCATAACATTCATTAGCATTTCGCACATTTAATTAAATCCTATAGTAATAATAAATTGTAAAACTCGTTTTATTCCATTTTAACACTCGTTGTTAGTCACTGTTTTCGAAAATACGCCTTTCGGCGACCATGATTTCATTAGAATAAAAAATGGAGCGATACAAACAAAAATAATTAACCCTAAAAAGATTCTAACTTAATTATATGCCTATAATCGGAATCTTATTTGTACCTTTCTTCTAATTTAAAATCAGATATGTATCAAATATGGTTAAAGATCTTTGCTCAAAATAAAATTCAATTGAAAACAAAATTGCGCGATTCTTTCAATGGTCTTTTATAATCTATGTATAAAAGTAATTATACCAGAATAACAATTAAGTACGAAAGCATTTAATTTCCACTTAAAAATAGAAATGCCAACAAGTTTTCTCTAATAACAAAAACCATAACATTAACTATTGAGAGAAAAACAATCTATAAATTTATTTCAATACATATTCCAATAATATGTAGATAGATAAATAATTGTGCGATTTCGTAAAATGCGTATAGTTCAACAACTTCCTCGACAGTTAATAATAAATTTTCTCTGGTCTCTAAAAACCGGAAGAGTTCGAATAAGATGTAGGCGTTGTTGTAATTTTTTAAAACAACGCAAAGCGTGTAATGGAATAACAATATCGTAATGGAACTTGTAACAGAATTATTCCAAATATTAAAAACATAGCGCGAAGGAAATATAAAACTAATTTTAAAATGTAGGTAATACCTACCTAGGTGTACCTACTTAAGGGACCACCGAATTAAAAATAAATTTTTATTTGTTTTTTTTTTTTTTATTTTTTGTCTACCTAATATTTATTTTGAAATGACAACCCTCAATACATTTGTAATTCTGGTTTATGTTAGTCAAAAATTTACCTGCAATTTTAAAGTACCTGCTATACGATACTTTTCTAGGTACCGAAATATAATAGAACACAAAAGCCAGTTACAGAAATACCACCGTTTAAATTTCTTCCAAAATACGTATATTAGCATGTAGTAGATTTACGTTTCTTTTGTAACTGGTATGTAATTTCATTTTATGAAAGGTTATTTTACATTTAAGCCCCACGAATCGAATAAAATTAATTTTAGGGATTTAATACAATTTATAAGTAACAATTTATATACTATATTTTGACTGTTGGAGAACTACTATTACACTTCCGGTTACGCCGGAAATGACTTAACTTTTGATTTTTAAATGGAACATCCTGTATATTTTTACTTTTTTTGGAATCCTCTATCGATTTTTAATACAATTACATCATTTTGAAAAGCTTTCATAGTTTACTTAATTTTTTTAAGACAATTTATTTGTGCGTCTGGAATTCCGCGGTCGGTCTAAAAACAATCTAACTAACTTAAGCAAGGACAGAAAAATTATAAAAGCGCATTTTTATCGGCAAGCACATCGGTATTCTAGGAACCATGGAAAGGCTGACATTAACGTGCGGTGTTGGGATGTGAGAAATCTTTTCCGCCGATGCCCCTCGGTCCCGAAAAGTCGTAGAAATCTTTACCGATCCCCAGATACGGATGTTTGAAAAACATTTTTGCATTCTTTCGGTATTCTAGGCACCATGGAAAGACTGACGTTCACGTGTGGTGTTGGGCCATGAAAAGCCCTCCCTGCCGATGGTCTTCGGCCCAAAAACGTCCTGGAAATCTTTACCGATTCCGAGATACGGGCGTTTTAAGAAAATTTTTATGTTCTTTCAGTATTCTATGCGCCGGAAAAGGCTGACATTGACGTACGGTATTGGGCCGCAAGAAGCCCTCCTCGCCGATACCTCTCGATCGCGAAAGGTCGCGGGGATCCTTATCGATCCCCAGATACGGATGTTTGAAAAACATTTTTGCATTCTTTCGGTATTCTAGGCAGTATGGAAAGACTGACGTTCACGTCTGGTATTGGGCCATGAGAAGCCTACCCCGTCGATGGCCCTTGGTCCAAAAATGTCCTGGAAATCTTTACCGATTCCGAGATACCAGCGTTTTAAGAAAATTTATGCATTTTTTCGGCATTCTACGCGCCGTGAAAAGGCTGACATTGACGTGCGATATTGGGCCGCGAGAAGCCCTCCCAGTCGATGCCCCTCGATCGCGAAAGGTCACGGGGATCCTTACCGATCCCCAGATACGGATGTTTGAAAAACATTTTTGCGTTCTTTCGGTATTCTACGCGTCATGGAAGGGCTGACGTTAACGTGCGGTGTTGAGACGTGAGAGCCCTTTCTGCCGATACCCTTCGCCCCGGAAAGTCGAGAAAATCCTACCGGTAGTCTCGAAATTCTCAACTTTTTGGTCCTTCAAGATAGCGGTTTTTTTCGGCGGCAATCGATAGAGGGCGAAGGATCGTTTTTCCGATTAGTTAAAAATTTCAAGGAAAACGTCGAAATCCTAACCGTTTCCGAGATACGACACTTTTAAGTATATTTTTTCATCCTTTCGGTATTATGGGGCGCCATGAAAGGGCTGACATTGATGTGCGGTATTGCGCCGTGAGAAACCCTCCCCGTCGATGCCCCTCGATCCCGAAAAGTCGCGGGGATCCTTACCGATCCCCAGATACGAGCATTTACGCCTCGCCAATACCCCTCGACCCCGAAAAGTCGCGAAAATACCTACAGCTTAGCCAAACCTATATGATGTTCACGTCATCAATGGAAGGTCACTAGATGATGACATTTCACGCAGTGCTGTCACCGCGAACCTCTTATTTTAACAATTCTAATAAATTGTAGACTTTTTTTATACCGCCTAATATATGCGCAAGTAAATCATCTATAGAATATGTCACTTTCCAAACTTTAAACCGAATTACATATAAAAAAATCTAGTAGTAACTTTTTGTTGATGACGTGAACATCATATAGATTTGGATAAGCTGTATCCAGCTGCAGCTGTAAGCTGTATAAGCTGTTTAAAAGAAGTCCTTTTTTCAATAGGTAATGTTACTTGACTATATTGAATATTTTCTTATTTTTAGTGAAAAACTTTTGATAGAGATTTAGGAAAAATAATTAAAATCTACAAATATTACAATGTATATTTATAATTTAAAGTGCTGTAAAAATTGTGTTACAGACGAATATTTTTGATTTCTTTTTCGTATTTACCGTTATTAGTCAAATGTTTTGTAAACAAAAAAACATATATCATCTTTATTCTACATTCACATTCTACATACACAAATTCTACATTTTTCATTAACTTATTCTGCCATTTAGAATGTTCTAGAAATTATACAGGGTCTTTCAGAACTTGACCGTCAACGATTGGGAAATGAAAATATAGAACACATAGTGATAATTTATGCAAAAAACGGTAAGAAAATTGTTCAAAAAATCGGCAAACCTGGCTTATGGACTGTTTGAGAAGCACTGTGTTGGTTATAAAAAGTGTTCAAAGTTTGCCCCGCCACTTTCAATACACGCCGGTGCCCGACGTATCCATGATTCACTACACGTTCTACGTAAAATGTCCAGTTGTTTTCGGATAACAACAGCGGCAGCGTCAATTCGCATTCGGAGTTCGTCGACATTTGCGATCTCGTTTTGATTAAGATAAACCAATGATTTTAGATGTCCCCACAGGTAATAATCCATCGGATTGAGATCCGGCGAACGTGGGGGCCAGGTAATTGGACCGCCACGACCTATCCACCGACCCGGAAAAAAAGTATTTAAATGTTCCCGAACTGCTAACGCGAAATGAGGCGGAGCGCCATCCTGAAGGAACCACATACTAAGTCTGTCGATTAGATTCATTTCATCCAGATGCAAGAGGTCCGGTAAAGTTTCTCGTAAAAAGTTCACATACAAAGCACCAGTTAACCGATTGGGCAGATAAAATGGCCCAATAAGTTGTCCGTTATGTATTCCTGCCCACACATTTACGGAAAATTGTTGTTGAAAGTGAGTCCGACGAACGACGTGTGGATTTTCGACATCCCAATAATGCAGATTATGAGTATTCGAAATACCGTTTCGGTTAAACATTGCCTCATCTGTTACTAGAATGTGCGATGTAAACTCAGTATCCATCTCATGTCGTCGTATCAACCACTCGCTGAATTGTACACGAATGGGATAATCAGCGGGCAGTAAGGCCTGTACACGTTGAAAATGATACGGGTATGATTGGTTCTCTCGTAATACACGCCAAGTTGTAGTACGAGATATTCCAACTTGTTCTGCAATTGTCACAGTACTTACTGTTGGATTATCGTCCACGATGTTTAAAATCTCCTCCTCTACGTTCCGTATTCTTCGCGGTCTTCCGGGCCCACCGTCGCGTCCACGCTGCATCTGTAAAGTACCGAAATCACGTGCCCGTTGCATTACATTTACAAATGCTGAATATCGCGGATGATATCTTCTGGGAAAGCGTTCAGCGTACAGTCGGGCTGCCGCTCTCGCATTTTCATTTGCTCGCCCATAAGTAATTAACATATCAGTTAATTCTATGTTTGTAAATACATGCGTCATTGCAAGAACAGTACTCATTCGCACAAACATTCGTACTAACTGTAACCAATGAAACGTAATGTAACGGTGCATCACGGGACGTCTAACAGTCTGGATCTTACACAGGCTCCGAGAAGGCAACGTCCCTGGCCTTGCTCCAGTTTTAGATATATTTCAGGTTTCAGCAGTTCTATAACGGTTTTTTCTGAATTTTTAAAATACTTTTTCTCAGATTCTTTGAAATATTTTATTACCGTTTTTTGCACTAATTGTTACTATACATTCCATGCTTTCACCTCGCAATCGTTGACGGTCAAGTTCTGAAAGACCCTGTATATTAGCCTATAATCTGTCAAAAGTTGTGCATTTTTAAGGTAGCAGAGGGTGTTGCCTAGCCCATGTTCGGAGCCCCCTTAATTAGTTGTATGTATAAAAAGTAATCCATATATAGGATGTCCCGTAAATAATGGATAGTAGAAACGGCACGCAAAAACCAACAAAAGACCAATTTTCGTGATATGCACCCTCGAAACCCAAAAACTATTTACTATGGTCACATTGTGATATTCTGGATAGTCACGACCTGGTCCATCATCAATTCCAAGGTTATCTACTAGTTACGAGACACTCTGTGATATATATCTACATAGTTAAAACTTAAATTTTTGATGACTTTTAATCTTCTATTAAAAAATATAATTGTTTGTAATAACTTGCGCCTGCCTTTTTTCGACAAAATTGAAATATCTAAAAACAATAGAATAGATACGTATTATTATTCGGTATTGAATCTACTTCTTATCGTTAAGGGTGCAGTTTAATTGGGCTTAACAAACCCTACCGCTAGTGGCGTTAACATAACTATCACACATTTCATTGTTACAATTGTAAGCCGACCGTTTGAGCTCCAATCAGAACGTTTACTTTTAAACGCCTATGTTTACAATCAGTTAATCGTATTTTGGATTACACTTTTGTGTACGCAACATGTATGTATTTTTATTTTATTTAAGTCATTATTTAACACGTTCAATGCTAATAAGGTGGATCCGCGTGAATTTTGTTAGCAGTAAACGCGTTAATAATTTCACGTGCTCTTTAATAATATGACACTATGTATCTGTTTTTCTTCAAATTATTTTATTCGCTGTTAATTTGAAATAAACAATTAGTATTTTAATGATAATTACAAAAATTAAGCTGTAGATGTAACTTGGGACTATTAGAAAACTTGATGCAAAATTTGAGCCAAATCGGTTCGGTCGTTAAATACGTACGTTCTGATTTACAGCCTTAAGCTAAATTTTAATGTATTTTTTACACTCCCTCTTAAACTAGAATTTACACATTTTGTACGTCCATTATCTCACCTTCAAGAGAACAATTGACTAGGTTTTACCGTACGTATTACAAAAATTCGTAAACATTAGGTAATGGTTTTTCTAAAGAGTTAATTACTCGAGTTAGTTAAGTAATTTATCATTCGAATTATTTAAAAATCAATATCTATATCGTTATAATTAATTTTATACTTCGTTCATTCAATCTGGAGTGGCAGGCCATCAATAAAATGACGTCGCGCATACGATGATTAATCAATTTCTGTAACATTTCAAATGTGAAGTATAGTTAAACAAGAATTTTAATTTGAAAATTTGTAATTGCTAATTTTTTTAAACGAAACAAAACGGTCATATTATAGTTAGATCCGGGCTTAAAAACGAAAGCGATTTTTTTGGTAACGGTGACGCCCATTGTCATCTAAAAATCGAAAAAGTATTTAAGACTACCATTAAATGTAACCGAAAACAACTTCATTTCCGCGAATTGCTCAAAACGTTTATTCCCAACTAAACGCCCGCCGTGCCGTCGGCGCCGTTGGAAATTCAAATGAAATATCCCTCGTTTTTTGATAAGAGAATGTAGATGACGCATCGTCCATTCATCCTCTCGCTCATTGAAGATGACGTTTGGGGGACCAAGATCAATACATTTGTTCATAGCGTAAACGTTACCGCATAACTAGGACGACGACTCGAGCACTCAAGTTTGAACTCATTCTCAGACGACGCCAACTAACTGGCGTCGGTTCGCTCCGTGCGCAAAATCGATATTAATAAAAGTTAGTTTCATAGTTCATTATGTATGGGCGTTTACTTATATGTATGATAAAAATCGTTCAATAGAAGAATCAATCTACACCTCAAAACACCTTTAAATGTAGTACAGTGTTACCTGTGGAGAATTTGCCGAGTTAACTGATATCTATTGCTTTTTATTATAATTTTAAACAATAATGATAGATTAATAGCGACCAAGTTCACTCAAATAATAATTAAACAACAATTAAGTGGTCGGAATTGGTCAATTTAAAGTCTGTTAACACTGTTTCGACAGACGCCTTGTCATCATCTGTCATAAAAAACTTATCAAATCAATTAACGTACCGTAGACCCATTAGATACCTAAGTGCCCCCCCCCCACATGTGATTTTTTTGCTGCAAGCTTGTGTTTCGATCAAGTTCGCAGTCCTGGGTCTAGGTATTTGTAAATTGATATTTGAAGATATGTCTCAATTAGGTGGATAAGTGGGCCCCTAAAGTACCCCACTGTGATATTAACATTAATTGTACTTTTTATAGTTTAAGTGGGCCCCTAAAGTACCCCACTGTGATATTAACATTAATTGTATTTTTTATAGTTTATTCCTAAAAATGAGTTAAATAAAAACTAAATTACCTTTATCGGAAGTCAAACTTGCACAAATAACTATTAGATTTTTCTGATTCATATACGAGGCGCGTTTTTTAAGTAAGTACCGTTTTGGAATTAAAAAAAGACGTGCAAAGATATCGCAATAATTTTATTTTTACATGAAAGCCTGTACCTTAATCTACTTTTCTACATAATTTCCGTGAATATTGAGGCACTTGTCATAACGTGGCACCAGTTTTTGAATACCCTCCTCATAAAATTCTGCCGCCTCACTTGTTAACCACTGTATCACAAATGTTTTGACTTCGTTATCGTCTTGAAGATGCTGACCACCCAGGTGTTTCTTCAAGTGCAGGAACAAATGGTAGTCGCTGGGCGCCAGATCAGGGCTGTATGGAGGATGATCTAGAGTTTCCCATTTAAAAGATTTGATGAGATCTTTGGTCCGATCATGTGCACAGTTTTTTGGGACAGAAAAGGAGTATTGCTAGTGGAGTTTCTGCCTCGTAATGAGACAATCAATGCAGCGTCTTATTGTGAGACATTGAACAATCTGCGTCGTGCAATCCAGAACAAAAGACGTGGCAAGTTGAGTAAGGGTATCGTTTTGCTGCATGACAATGCCCTGTCCACATGTGGCTAATCGGACCAAAGATCTCATCAAATCTTTTAAATGGGAAACTCTAGATCATCCTCCATACAGCCCTGATCTGGCGCCCAGCGACTACCATTTGTTCCTGCACTTGAACAAACACCTGGGTGGTCAGCATCTTCAAGACGATAACGAAGTCAAAACATTTGTGATACAGTGGTTAACAAGTCAGGCGGCAGAATTTTATGAGGAGGGTATTCAAAAACTGGTGCCACGTTATGACAAGTGCCTCAATATTCACGGAAATTATGTAGAAAAGTAGATTAAGGTACAGCCTTTCATGTAAAAATAAAATTATTGCGATATCTTTGCACGTCTTTTTTTAATTCCAAAACGGTACTTACTTAAAAAACGCGCCTCGTATATGTACTTATAATATTAATCTCAGTAATTGCTTTTATAATAGTTATGGCAAGAAACGTTTTAAAGGTCTAGGAAAATTCCTCGACGGTAAAATTTTTCGACAAGCAATTCAACGAATGGAAAATTTCCCAACAGATACGAAAAACAGATAATTGCCCCTAGTGCACAGTCTTAAATGCATAATTATCTGTCGGGGAATTTTCCAGTCGGGGAACTTTCCGGCTACCATGTTTTTAATATCATTATTTGGACTGTTTGAAACGTTTTAGGAACATTTAGGACGCTAAATGTCAAAAAAAAACTCTGAGGGACCTATGTTACCCCAATTCTCGGTATTTACGCAAGTTTCATTAGCTTCGGTAGCTAACAAAAGAATTAATTGTTGTTTAATTATTATTTAAACTTTAATTGTAAAATTTTCAACTTGTCTATGCGTTTTAATTTCGAATACAAACCTTATTTTTTAATTTTATTCGCGTAATGTTATGTTTACCTATTGATAAACAAATGTTGTATTTCTTATAAATTGCGGATTTACCGTGGAATTCGATATATTGCGTTTCTTCGATCCTATTTCACCGCGGTAAATCGAGACTCAACTGTAATATTAACATTTCGATTAAGCATTTGGATCTTATTTAGCGAAAATTTGTTATTAAATTAAATGCGAAAGAAGTAGTTAATTAATATTCCGAAGTCACACTTACAGTGTTACGTTTTGGTTAACCAAATAATATACAAATTAATAGCAGTATATTACTAAACGCGTTTCAATGTACAGGTACAAAAATATTGTAACGAGATGGACTTTTTGCACGTCGTCATGATGACTTTCGTATACGTAACGTTCGGCTCCCCTACAGAAAATGCCGTACAAGAGGAAATTAATAAATTAATGCAAAGCTACACGAATATGGTTAAAAGGAACGAACGATTCTTACTGCTTCCCGAAACACCTAATTTCGGTAAGTGATAAAGTAAAAACCTTTTAACTAGGTACGATAGAAATTAACTAACCCAAAAAAAACGCTATGTATATAGAAAATATCAAAATCATTATCGAGGAAATAGTTTCGCTTACATCACTTGAATAATGATCATTAATTATTCAGGTACCGCATCGTTAAACTTCATGAATAATTCTCCTTATGCCAGCCATCCTTACAACTACATACATTAGTTTGCCTATATTTACTTGCGTGTGCTTGCAGGCTATTCCCCTAAAATAAGGAACACTTACGACTTCGTTATAGTCGGCTCCGGGTCTGCGGGATCTGTAATAGCAAACAGGCTTTCCGAAATTGCAAACTGGAACGTTTTGCTTTTAGAAACCGGAGAAGAGCCGCTTTTCATCACGGACGTCCCTGTAGCGGCTCCTCTATTTCAATTTACGAAGTACAACTGGGGATACTTGATGGAAAAACAAGCAAACTTTTGCTTAGGTAAATTTGTATAATAGGTCGTTGCCCATTACCAAACCATATATATTTCAGGTCTCACCGACGAACGCATGCATTGGCCTCGAGGAAAAGTTTTAGGTGGAACGTCAGTCATCAATTATATGATCCACATAAGGGGTAACAAACACGACTACGATCTCTGGGCTAAAATGGGCAATCCTGGATGGTCTTACAAAGAAGTGCTACCCTATTTTTTAAAATCTGAAGACGCGCACATACTGATCAACGACCCGCCTTATCACAATAAGGGGGGGTACTTGGGCGTCCAGGACGTTCCGTATCGCACAAAAGCGGTGGACGCTTTCGTTCGAGCAGGTCAAGAATTGGGCCTCAAGTACGTAGATTATAACGGAGAAAGTCAAATGGGAGTATCGTATGTACAAGCTACCGCGAGAAGAGGTGCTCGATGCAGCGCCGAAAATTCTTTTTTGAGACCGGTCAGACACAGGCCGAACCTCACCATTCTAACAAAAAGTCGTGTCACTAAAGTACTGATAGACCCGACCACTCGCAAGGCGTACGGCGTGGAATACATCAGAAACAAAAAATATCACATCGCAAAAGCATCCAAAGAGGTCGTACTATCCGCCGGCTGTTTTAATTCGCCCCAGCTACTTATGTTATCGGGCGTAGGTCCAAAAGACCACCTGCGGGAACTGGGCATCCCGCTTTTGCAAAATCTTCCAGTCGGTCAAAAGTTGTACGATCACCTCACGTTCTTAGGTTTAGTTTTCACAGTTAACGAATCTATAGTGCTGCAACAATCTTTGATCGAAGACTTAAATTCCTTCGTCGAGTTTTATTTCAAAGGTCGGGGCCCTCTTACTTTGCTAGGAGGAGTAGAAGGGTTGGCGTACATAAAGACAAAAGTCGCCAACTATACCGAAAATTATCCGGATATGGAACTGATGTTTATCGGAGGCGGTTTGCACACGGACAAAGGACAATTATATAAAGGCATGTTTCGAGTGTCCGACAAAGTCTACGATAAAATCTGGAAGCCGATCGAAAATTCTTTCGCTTGGACGATATTTCCGATGATGCTCCATCCGAAATCCCACGGATATTTGCGGTTGAAGTCGAAAAATCCATTTCACTGGCCGAAATTTTACGGCAATTTTTTCACGGATCCCGAAAATCACGACATTAAAACTTTTATAGCTGGAATAAGAGAGGCGCAGAGGATCGCGTCGGCGCCCGCATTTCAAAAGTACGGAACCCGACAGGTCAAAACGCCGGTGCCCGGATGCGAAACCGCGATCTACGATTCGGACGATTATTGGGAGTGCGCTTTACGACACATTTCGGCCACCTTGCATCATCAAATATCCACCTGCAAAATGGGACCGTCCGATGACCCGGAAGCCGTTGTGGACAATAAATTACGGGTGTACGGTATCCATAACTTGAGGGTAGCGGATACCAGTATTATACCGACCACGATATCGTCTCATATAAATGTTGCCTCGTTCATGGTGGGCGAGAAAGCCTCGGATTTAATTAAAGATGACTGGCTTAAAAATGATTATTCTCTCAATCCAAAGTTTATTAGAAACGTGGCTTCGTAGCATCGTAATATTTATAACGCGATTATTATTAAGGTGTATCAACGAGTCAATTTATCGTATAGGTGTAGTTTTAAATACTGAATAAAATATTTTATATAATATAATCTAAATAAGTTCCGATTGAAACGAGTGAAACGTATTTGAAAAAATCTGGCTTTCGACAAACATTCAAGCACGTTACCTATTTGTTTCATGTTCGTTAGAGAAACTGTAAATAACCGCTTGAAACCAAAACGCAACTAGACTTTATTGTGATAATTAAACTAATAATTGTAAATGTTTGTTTTAAAAATTACCCACGTCTGTAAAATTGAGTTCATTTAATACTTATTGGTTATAAATAGTGTAGGTGCCTAAGACGTATTTGTACACGATGTTTTTTTTACAAGTAAAATTTCAACTACATAATTATTATTAATATTACAAAAATCGAAGGGGTTAAAACTGAAATCGCCTAAGTAACAAAAAGTCAATATTGAGATATTAGCATTTAAAGTTGTTTTTTTTTTTAGTTTATAAATTATTCTGTACTTTCAACTTAAATTTGATAATGTAGAGAAAGAAAAAAAAGAAAATAATAACTCGAAAATTTTTGTTTTTTCTTAAGTTTTCGGAAAACTTTTTTCGAAAAAATGTTTTTTGTGATATACATTAGCGCAATCTTTTAGAATTGTTAATTTAGTTGAAATCGTGTCTTGATTTTTTTTAAATATCTTTGCGAGATATTGAGACGAATCTCATATAAGGGCGCTATACACTGAACACCGGACGATTTGGACGTTAAAAAAAATGCAGTGCACTTGTCTCGAGGAACTCTACAAACGTTCCGAGTTTCTGAATTTTCCAGTTGCTCATATTCTTGGCGCTTGGGTGGTTTTAGAATTAAAATAATCTTAAGTGTTTGTTCACAATGGTTTTTTTCTCTCGATCATAAATAGTACAAAAATCGGAATAATCACAATAACACTTCATAAAATAGTTACATAAAGCTTTACAGCAAGCATTTAACTTTACAATCTACGTTTGCTATATAACGTTATCGTTATTTTTAATATTATGTTATACATACCTGGACTGAATATTTGTCGAAAGTCCTTTTGTTCGATTTAGAAAAACGCACGATTCCTCTCCGCCTTGCATCGGCGTACGAGGAAAATAGTGCGAAAGTGTATGTGCAAGAATGTAAAGATCGAGGTCGAAAATTGCCGCTAGTAAATAAATAATAATGCAAGTCAACTAGTTTCTTTTTTTTATAACATCGCGATTTTATAAACTTTTCGCCTTATTGTTGGTAGTTTCATTTACAAAACTTGATTACTACACTAATAACTACGGTCAATTTAACTTTCGCAATTTTTTTTCTAATCGTGTGCATCTACGGCCAAGTTCATATGTTTTGGAAAAATATGCAACACATTTACCAGCAGCCCGGCGCTGAAAGTTTGAAGACCGCCGGTCTAATAACCTCCTTGTCAATATCACTGTTTAGTTAATCTCTGATAATAGGGATTACTTTTCTTATTTTCTAACCAATTTCTATTTTCTATTTCAATTTTCTATTTTATTTTCTAATTTGTCTTATATAGTTTGCGTTTTACATTTCCTAAAAATTTAAATATTTGTATCGTCAATATACGTAATAAAAGTTTTAAAAGATTTGTTTTTATTACCGCGAATGAACTAGACTAACGCCATTAATAAGTTTCTAAATTTCTTTAACTATAAACCCATTATGATTTTAAAACTAACAGATATAGAATATAGAACCTTGTCACGTTAGGGATTAAAATATTTATCTGAACTCGTTGCTTTTAAAAGAAACGAAAGGCTGAACGAAAGGTTCTTGCTATTTATGAATTTTCTGATACCCAACTCCAACAACGATTTATTGCGTCTTTAAAATTGAAAGGAGTTTAAAATAAATATATACAAAAATAACGTTTGCGTTGCTGTTGCTTTTAATTATTTAACAATTTATTCTAAAGCATTTTCAATAAATTAGACGTTACTTTACCTAATAGAATTAATATAAAAACAGATTATTACAACGCTATTATAATTTTGTGTTTACTATATTAATTAATTATAAGCGTATTAAATTAGAAAATTCATAGGTAAATTAGCAGAAACCTTTAATTCAACTTTTCGTTTACTTTAAAAGTAACGAGTTCAGAAAAACGTTAATCCCTTACGTGACAAGGTTATTAAACCTGCGGTCTTCAAACTTTCGGCGTCAGACTGCTGGTAAATGTGTTGCATATCCACGCGACTGAACAAAACATATGAACTTGACTGTACCTTAGCACGCACAGGTTTTCTTTCATATACCAGGTAGATGCGACAACTGATTTACAATGTAGATACATAAGCAAGTGAATAAGAAACAACGAATTAAGATAAAAATTAATTAAAAACCTACCTTGTTTGCAGTTCCATGCAAGAGTCATAACCATATTTAAGTTTTTAAAGGAGTTTTCACGTTTTTATCGCCATATTTTCTTTCTGTTGCCTTTAACCCTTAGAATACAATATACTATAAAATAGAAATGCCACGAAAAGCACGTACATGTATTAAAAACGGCGAATCGCACTTTGAACACTACCCATAAAGATTAAATGTTTCATATTTTGTATTGTAAATGTTTACTTTGTAAGTAAGTATCGTTTCTATCAATTTCAAAATATGTCATTATTTTAGTTGATAATTAGTTAAGGTGTCTGAATTCTTTTAATACTTGCAATTTTTTCCTAAAAATTTTTTTTTAAATCGGAACTTGATAGTACAATAACAAATTATGGCACTAATTTGTATTTATTGTTTTTTTCAAAAATCTCAATCTCTTAATTTCAATTAGAACTTTTATAGTATATTGTATGGAAAAAGTATACATTTAAGATTCAGAAAAAAAATAATCCACATATAACAATATATTATGATCCTTTAACACCAGAAAACCCCGTTATTAGGAAAAATGGCGATCAATGCGCGGATATCTCGAAATCCGTAACATTTTGTATAATGGTTAAACATGAATATCGTTCCACATCAGTGTCAATATAATACACAATGGTATTTAATTTCTAGGATAAGATTGGCATTGGATTGCTGGAGCGTTGGTTATGTTTTGAGAGTGCACGTGCATTGTTTTACTTGTAGGTAATATAATTATAGGCTCACAGGTATGATCCTTTTTATTCGAAAAGGTCTTTTTTGCAACTATGCCTACTCTACAAAAGTTTGTTCTGCCCGTTAAGGCTCGCCCTGCAGGCACTTAGATTTATTATTTGACGCAATGATGCCAACGCAGGAAACTACTTGCGCGTGTGTTTCAGCATCTTTGAACGAAACCGTTACAACAAAATTTTACCTTTGCGTAAGTAACCCAAATACACCGTGTATCATCTATTGCATAAAAACGATCTGATTATAGATAAATTAATAATAATCGGTTACCTGAAAGTGAAAACCGTTATTTGCCCATTTATGTTAATAAGGTTTGTAATATTATGTTGCTATTATCTATCTACAAAATTTACGAAAATTTTGTAATGAACGATATTACGAAATAAATAATAATAATTTATCTAAATAATTACCCGTGAAATAATGAATACTAAATTGACGGCGTGATGAATGACTTAACTGATTGTGATCAATTATTATTAGTCGACAATGAATTATTTATTTCAGTTACATACATTAAAAAAAATAATAAAGGGTACTTCGAATCGTTAGTGGTAATTCAGGATCTAAGTCGCTTAATCTTAAAGTTGGGTTAATTTAACAAGTCTAAAAAGTAGCGGTTCGTTAAATATTATATCTAGGTACAGTCGGGTGCAAAATTAATGTCGCCGATCGCGAACATTGCGCGACACACATCACAACGAACATATTATGATCAGAATATTTAAAATTCAACTTTGTATTTATAATTCGTCTCGCTCGTCGTAAATGACTAATTTTCCTAGATTGGTTCATTGTGCCGTGCATTGTCCACCCAATGCTCGCGATGGCGACATTAATTTTGCACCCGACTGTAGATATAAGCATACTTATGCGGATTTATTCGCTTTTAAATCACACTTATTGTTAGGTAGGTAGCTTTTTCCTCCCCGACGATCTCTTATGCTACTCAATTATTTCCTCCTAACGATTTACGTGAAGAAGTCAACAAAATTTCCGTTGGAACGGTAGAGGAAACGGTTGTAATTAATCGTAAGTAGATGAACAAGTTAGATTTGATTTACCACAAGGACTTAAATCTGCATTCGGAATCTGATTGTGAAGAGAGGAAGTACTTTTACAATTAGATATGCAAGTCATTAGAAGTGCACTTTCATGGCCATTCGATGGGATCTGGGTGCCTATTAATTGTGTAAAAATTCAGAAGGTAACCGAAACGGAAGTGGTCTGCAAAATTCAATGTTACTAGGATATGTGGGTAGTACGTCATTATCTCGACAATCGGTATGCATATTATAATAATCGGTAAAGAGGTGGTTATTGGCCAATAACGTCTTAATACGTTATTATATTTGTGTACGATTAGAAAGGAGTTAATCCGAGAAAAGCAGTGCTTAGGTTTACAAGCTCCGACTGTCTGTGAAAGTGTAGGTATTCGACTTGAATTCGGTAAGTCCCTTTTATACCTTCGTATTTCTGCACGTTAAAAGTATTTTTAAATAATGTCGACGTTTGAGATGGTCGCAAGTTATTATGTAATTACTGCCAGTAATTGACTACGCGCAAGTTTAATTAGAAGTCGGAATTTTATAGAAATTTTACGGTGGATGCTAATGTGTAGATAATTTAATCTCGCTTCACCCTCGATTACGACTTTTTGTTCAGAAAATTTTGCAGTAACCGAATGTGCATGTGCCTCAGCGTTAATGCGAATTTATTAGTTAGTAACAGTAACCAAATTAGAAGACATCCCTCAAATAAATAGCATAAAATATTAATGGATAATTTTATTTTTACCTATAACAAGATGAAAAGTTTATTATGAAACTAATTATAAGCTATTTCTAAATATTTAGCGCAGGTAACTCAACACATGTATGTATGTATAAGTATTAAAACATCTACAACTAGCAGATGGTATATACGTATATGCAATTTTAAATGTCAAATGAAGGGTTCATTGTTATGAAATATAGATATTGTTTATGTGTGAGGAAATATCAATTAATACCCATCAATTGCTTATGTAATAAGTGAAAAGGAGAAGTAATATTTTTTTTAAAGCAAATTACTCTTCAATAACCAGTTGAACAAAAGCGTATTTGCTAATGAATTAATAATAAAAAACAACTTGAGATAATCATCAGGAAGGGTTAGTTCAAAACTTATTTGGGTATCACATTAATAATAAATATGTTATACCATCAGTTAAAAGTAAATAATTTTCTTCGAGCAAATCTATTGCGAGATATACAGTGACCGGCATAAAATTGGACACAAATGGAAAACTTTTTTATTTGAAATTTCTCAGAAAATTGTATTCTTCATATACAAAATACACATGTTAAAGTTTGAATATAGCCTTTCGTATACGAGGAACGTTGAAAAATATGAGATCGGCTCAAGAGTAAAGTATCCTCATTATTGAAAATATACAAAAATGTTATTTGGAAAAGTTTTTTAGAATTGCAAGAATATGTCATGAGCAAAGTTACAGTCGCTTGTTTCAAAAAATATTGTTTTTACGTTTATGCCTACAGTTTTCTTTTCCCTGTATGTATTGCATAAAACGAATTTATTTAAAATTGATTGGGTAACATAAAAGTATACTATCGAATTTAACTTTCGATCATCTGACGACTAGATAATTGTCGTTAATGAAACTAGCGCTAAAATAATCAAATTTTTTGTGTCCGACTATAAAAGGAACACACAGATGCGTCGTCTTTAACAAAATTTATTGAGTAATAAAAAAGAAGAACAAAGTAATTACATTTAAATGATACAAATAAAGAACAAAGCCTGACAATTTCATTCTACATAGAAAAAATAGACCGAAAGTTAAAAAAACATTTATTTTTTTTAATAAAATGACTAGGACTTTGTATTTGATATTTTCTTGCAATTTTAAGAAACTTTTCGAAATAACATTTTTGCGTATTTGCAAAAATAAGGGCACTTTACTGTTGAGCCGATTTCATATTTTTGAACGTCTCTCGTATACTAAAGCTTATATAAAAATTTTGACATGTGTATTTTGAATTTGAAGAATACAATTTTCTGAGAAATTTCAACTAAAAAAGTTTTCCGTTTGTGTCCAACTTTATGCCGGTCATATATATATATCTAACAATAGTGTAATCTGTATCTCGAAAATGGTACCTACATACTGCTATGATATGGGAGACCAACAAGAAAAATACGAGAAAATTAAAATTAAAAATAAAAAGAGATCAAGAGTTGAAATGAGGGGAGTTGGATTGTAATTTAATAAAAAAAAATGTCAGAAAATTAAAAATTGTTAAGAATTAAAATTGTCCTGAATAAAAGCGTAATAAGGGAGAATATGGTGAAGAAATAAAGTAATAAATAGTGTAAAAAGAAAGATCAGAGAGACAGGGAAAATTATGAGGTGTAAAAATTGAGAAATGTCAAAAATAATTAAAAATTTAGGGGAATAAATAAAATTTGTAAGGGAGAAAGTAAGAGGAAAAAATAAATTGCGAAAGACTGTAAATAAAAGAGACAGAGGAGCGAAGGAAGTCGGAGGGAGCGTGGATAGAAAAATGAAGATTGGAAGTGTTGAAAGGAAAGAACAATAAAAAGGGTGAGAACTAGTGACTAATTATAAACAAAGTAAAACGGTTATGTGTAGAAGGAACAGAAATAGAAATAGTATAAAATTAAGAGTAGATAAGATAGTTTAATATAAATAATTAATAATTTAGAATTTGTTTAAAATTAAGTGTAGATAATAGAATATAATTAAAAATAATAATAATAATATTAAAATAACCAAAGTGGGGCTGAACCGTAGCAATACAAAATGAACACCCCTCACACTCATTTATTCGTTCGCATTATTCGATTCTTCTTATTATTGACTATATAGTCGAACTATGTTTATGTATCTCGAAAATAAAGCGTTTTAGAACATGTGATCGTTGAAATTATTAGGATCACGTTTTTTTTGTGTCATTATACGAACACATTGTGTAATAATTTTGCTGAACGTTCATAAAGTATTTCTTAATTTAATTGGTTCTTGGCACTCGTTAACCCGTTAAAGGACGCATTGTTTTTTTAAGGGGCCAATTTCGCAACAACCGAACGCCGCTGAACCCTAATCAATCGCCATGTAAACAATGGTTCAGGCAATCATTTCTGCTGTGATTCAGATTGACCGACGATCAGCGGTGATCGGTTGTTATGCAACTGGCCTCAGATATAAACTATCAAAATCCTTATAATTTTAAAGTTTAAATCAAACGCTCATAATGATTAATCCCTATTACATTATAAAATAATTAACACGTTCCCTATAAAACAAAATTAATTTTCAGAATATTTCTATCTTGGCAAAGAAAAAGAACGTAATATTTGCTTTTAATTGATAACTATCGTAAAACTTTTATTATGCGAATCTCGCACTTAATGCAGATGTTGAATAATTAAAACAAAAATTAATACATTTTGAAATCAGGGTCTCTTATAACGACTATTGAAATTTCTAGGTGTAACCTATCGGTATTTATACTTTTCGCGATCTCACAATTAGCTCCGTTTCAATACAAAGCGGAACCTTGGAATTGCAGTGCCCGAAAAGAAAGTCGCCATTTATTGAAGTGAATAATTAATGCCAACCTTCGCGCTTATAAAGCAATGAAACAATATGTAATAAGAGACCCGTTATACCTACGTATGTATATCCGACAATGACCCGCGGTATGTTTATGTCAAGGCGATAGGTGTAGTTCATGTTAAAACGTTTTTACAGGAATGCATCCTCTGGTACTACTATTATTTCTACAAAGTACTTTCCCATATCGATCGGCACACGGATCGCCGTTCGAGTTAACCGAAAATTACATAAACGATTTTGAACATGGAATAGAAAATTTAAAGAAATTATCCGAAGAAACGATTCGCGAGGAGGGAAGCTTCGATTTAGAAAAATACAACGAAAGTGAAGCTCTAAAAAGTACGTAGACGCAGTTTTAATTAAATTTTCCGGGTGCCCAACAAAATTACTTAATTTTAGATGCCATCGAGTACGATTTTATAATAGTCGGAGGCGGTACGTCGGGATCGGTGTTAGCTAACAGACTCTCCGAGGTACCCGAATGGAAGGTGCTCTTGTTGGAAGCGGGAGACCACGAAACTCCGTACATGCAGGTACCGGCGCTATCGCACTTATTGCCGGGCACTAAATACAATTGGGGATACACGACGATACCGCAAGACACTTGGTGCTTAGGTGTGAATTAACAATTCACCAACGTCATTTAGAAAATTTAATTTCAACATTTTAGGTATGAAGCATCATCGATGCCCCATATTAACCGGTAAAGGTCTAGGAGGCTCTACGTTAATCAACCAAATGTTATACACTCGAGGCAACGCGAAAGATTACGACACGTGGGCCGACCAAGGAAACGACGGTTGGTGTTACGACGACGTCGTTCCTTACTTCAAAAAATCAGAAGACTCCCACCTGCGCAATTTCGACAGAAAATACCACAGCCAAGGCGGCCTTTTACACGTGGAAGAACCTCAGCACGTCTCCCATCTCGTCGACGTGTTTTTAAAAGGGGGCGAAGAATTAGGCATCAAAGTCGTGGATTATAACGGTAAAGAACAAAACGGTTTTTCAAAATCGCAAGTTACAACCAAATATGGGAAACGAAACAGCGGCGCGCAAGCGTACCTGGCACCTGCGAAAGATCGCAAAAATCTAGACGTTCATCGTCAAAGTCGAGTAATTGAAGTAATCGTTAATCCTCACACCAAAGAAGCGTTTGGTGTTAAATACGTCCACGACGACAAAATGTTTATCGCTAAAGTAACGAAAGAAGTTATAATAAGCGCTGGCACGTTAAATTCGGCGCAGCTTCTGATGCTTTCCGGTATAGGTCCGAAGGAAGAATTAGAAAAACTGAACATCCCCTTGATCGTCGACCTCAACGTCGGAAAACACTTAAAAGATCATATCGGATTTTTGGGACTGAATTTCATAGTAAGCCATTCGTTTTCGGAAGAGTCCTCGAACAACAGGGACGATTTAATAAACTGGTTGAAAAACGGCAAGGGGCCCTTGACGTCGACCGACATCGAAGGTCTTGGATATATCAAATCCGAGGCGTCCAAAGACAAGGCCGATTATCCAGATGTCGAATTAAGTTTTTATCCGACGGTTGCAAAAAATATTTTCGAACACGTCAAGCCGGAAGTGTACGAAACAACGTATAAGCCATTGGAAGGACATCAAACCATCACCATTTCGGTGACACCGACTCATCCAAAATCGACCGGCCTTCTAACGCTCGAATCAAAAGATCCTTTCCATTGGCCTTCCGTGCATCTAAATCAACTATCGGATGCCGACGATCACGACGTAGCCACCATAGTGGCGGGAATTAAGAAAGCAATCGCACTCTCGAAAACGGAAGCTTTTCGAGCGTTAGAAACGCATCTGAACGAAGAACCGGTTGCCGGATGCGAAAAATACGAGTTTGGAACTGATCATTATTGGGAATGCGCCGTTCGTCACCTATCGGTGAGTTTGGGACATCCAAGCGGAACTTGTAAAATGGGACCAAGCACCGACATCGATGCGGTAGTCGATAATAAATTAAACGTATACGGAGTGCACAAGCTAAGAGTCGCGGACGCCAGTGTTATACCTGTGAGTATCACAGGGAATTTGCACGCGCCAACGGTCATGATCGGAGAAAAGGCCGCCGATTTAATTAAGGAGAACTGGCTTTAATTTCTAATTGTAACTTTTGAATTTCTATACTCACATAAATAAGTAACAAGTATTATGTATGTAATAAGCAAAATATGTGATTAAGGTTAGTTTCCTGGAAGTGTATTTTATTTTAAAAAAAAATTAAAGCTGTTAAGCTAGCCTTTAAATAGTTGATCCTATCCATTAATCTATTGGTTTGTACTTTAAGACTGTAGAATTTTACTTATTCTTTAAAATGTATAATAATATGTAGTAATAAATAACTTCGAGTGCAAATGATGGTTAAAATTTTATATTTGTTTATAATAATCATGTTTAAATCCTTTGAAAAACCCTGAATATATAAACAATTTCTAAAAGCTTTGTATATAGGCAAATACAAACTTTCTAATTTATTTGAATTAGGGCGGGTTTTACAAACATGATTTATACTACGGAATAACAATATTCCTGGAATAACGGCTATGGAAACGTTTCTTGAGACAATGGTTTCCATGAAAATTATTCCAGAAATAGCTTATCTAACGTATATCTCATAATTGTAAAACCGGCCCTTAATAGACAGACGTACCTGCATTAAGATCGAGTAAATTCAAAACGTTTAATTATAATCTCATTTATTTTAGAAAATAACGTTCAATAAACAACCTTTAAAATAGACTCTCAAGTTCAGCAAGAAAGTCCATCGTCTATCGACATATTATACAATGCACAGTCATGGTCATAATTAACGTCGCCGACAATGTCAATACGAGTAATTAAAAATTATATTATAAATAAATTAAAATAATATTATTTTTATTAAAATTAAAATTATAAATTATATTATAAATAATAAAAAATTAAGCAAATTCATATCTAAACGTAGCATAAACATTACAAGTGCTTATATATATAGGATATATATATGGCGTTTGCGCTAAAAAGAAATGTAGGGATATCGATAAAAATTTCAATGTCGTTGATTATCTATATCCCTGGCATTCGTAAAGCTTTGAATAGACAAGTGCAATTTAAACGTTTGTAATAACATAAAATTTCGATTATATTGTGGGCGGTGATCGTGCAGTGGTGTATCTTTTTTCCCAATCAGAATTTGTCCATCCTTTTCCATCGAATAAGGTCAAATAACCATTGGGTCATTGCCCAAATAACAATTTTTAAATTTCGCGGCGGATTTCTATTGGTATCACATGAAAACATTTGCAGTCAGTAGCGGTGATAAATTAGGCGAAAGGAATTTTGAATTGTTTGAGTAACGAAATATTATACCTGCTGTTACTTATATAAATAATTACGTCCAGTTTCACGTATTTTACCAGTTACGTTATTTTTGAACATGTTTACATTAAAATATTATTAGTTTAATTTAATCATTTACTGCAGTACGTCACTGACTTTGTTATTTAATCTGACATTGTCCAACAGAAATCCGCCGCGAAATTAAAAAATTGTTAGCTGGGTGCTGCTCAAGAGTAAGTTTTGTTTGTGTTTTTGGTTTTAATTTTAAAATTTAGTCGAAACCAACGTAAATCAACATATGGGATATATATCTATAACATAATACAGACAGTCCTCGCTTTTACGTCAGGTTACGTACTAGTAACGAGCGACGTAAAACGAAACGAGACATATTTTTTCATATATTCCTATGTAAAATCAGATTAGGTTCTCAGATATGAAAAAAAATATATTTTTAAAAGAAATGAACTAGTTTTATTTATGAAATTGACTTATCTTTAATGAAAATAATGCACACAGTAATAAAATAATATGAATAATTAAGACAATTATGTCTGTAAAAATGACCTGTTTCGCTTTTTTTATTCCCACGAATTTCTCTATAACATTTATGGACAAGAGAATTGTTATTGTTGCCTTCAAAACTTCGTACAAAGTGATTATCATTTGACTTAAATATTTTGATATTTAAAATATAAAATATTTTTTGATAGGTATACATTAAATACATATTTTATCAAATAACAAAAAATAAATGAAGGTCATTACCACTAACAAGGAAGATTAGGCAGGTGGAAATCTCAGAAAAATTTGAAACTTTGCAGGATTATAGTACTAGTCAATCCTAATCAAGAGCCGTAATCCGTTCGTGCTCTTACGCGATTTAAGAGAGCAAAATCCACCCTTGAAAATTGAAACTTTTTCGATTTTGCTTATTATCTGTGAAACAACAAGAGCTATTGTCAACAAACTATATATTTTTGTAAATGGTTGTTCAAGGCCTACATTATGATACAAAAATTAGGGATGAAAATCCTAAGGTGTGTCATCCCTTCGAATTATTACCCCTAATTTTTGCCATACCTGGGTACATTTTTACATCGGCAGACATATATATTAATATAAAGGACAACTATAATTTGAAAAAAAAACAACGCGATGTAGTTTTTTACAATAGGTGACAGTGACTAGTAAGGTCTCTTCTAATTTCTCTTTTTAGGAAATTTATTCTAAAATTATGTATGTTTTATGCAGTAAAATCATTTGAATAATCATTCTCTACTGCCTTTATACCGCAGAATTATAAATTTACTCTATTTTTAATTTAAAAACTATTCATGTGCCCTTAAGCATTGAAAATTTCCCTATTATAAACCATAAACCAGATAAAAGTTTAATCGCATTTTTATGTGGTCGATAAAATACAAAGCAACTAAGAAAACATGTGCACCGCCTACTTTCATAGCTTATCGTAGTGCGAATAAAGAACTGAATGTTTTTAAAATAAAAACGGGATTTCCTAGTATCCACGTGATAATTCGAATACATTTATATATAGAATTTTGGCAAAACCGTTTCAGATCTTTCGCGTTAATCGTACAAAGCGGTAGTGCTTGTTGCAGTAGTTCGAATTTTAAATTACGGCGTCGTATTGTTCGTGTGTGCGAGGAGTGCTCGTTCGGTTAATAAATCCTTTTTGCGTGTGAGTGCGCGAGTGTTGTGTACTCTAAAAGGATTACAAACAAAAAGGATTAATACGACGAGGAAAGGTAGGATCTTTCTAGGCAGCGGTGTTAAACTAAGCGTCCACTAGCGCACATCAGACGCTCAGTACCATCCCTTAAAATTTTCACCACTAATTTTTATATCATAATGTAGGTATTGGACAACCATTTACAAAAATATACAATTTGTTGGCGATAGCTCTTGTTGTTTCACAGATAATGAGCAAACACGGACGGAATACGGCTCTTGATTAGTAATTGATTAGTACTACAATTCTGAAAAGTTTTAAATTTTTCTGAAATTTCCAGTTGCCCAACCTTCCTTGTGAGTCAGTAAAAGTAATTTTTAAGTACCTAATATTTTAGTTGTCTTTTATACATACCTACTTATAACATTTTTACAATTACTTAAAACGAATCATAGACGTATTATGAGGAACGGTATCAAAATGTTAACTGGCATAAAGTGAAACGCCGTAAAACGAGGACTACCTGTACATAGAACATATATACATATAAAATACGCCTATAAAGCACGTTGCCGATAACATTAATTATGTCCAGGACTGTACCTGCCTATATTTTTAACAAAAACCCTAGAACAGTCGTCCATAAAATTAATACGCGTAATCTTGAAAACGACTCTTTGAAATATTGCTTTTAATTTAACATTAAAAGAGATTTTGAGCATCGAGAGCCCCGTGTATAATGAATTAGATTACGAAAGGCCTCTTATTGTGTCCGCCTGTAGTTTCCGATGCGCCCATTAATTTTGTGGACAATCGCACCTAAATATTTTAATGTTTCCCGAAGAAGTGTTTGTGTCGAACATAATTTCAGCACTGAAAAAGATAATTTCAATCTATAGCTTACTTAAAAGAAGGATAATAATAAATAAAGCTTATTCGCCACGCGAAAATAGTTGGTTGGCTGCTATTTAAATACAACTTCGTGCCGATAAGTTTCTGTCACAACTAATCAGAAATTTAATGTACAAATTACGCTCGCACATTTACTTATTAATCGAATTGACTGATATATGAATTTCATATCGCTACGATTTTTAATAATATTACGCAAAATCAACTTTGAAACTATTTTGCGAAATTCTTTTCAAATACGACATCGATATGGTTAACGTCAGCGACATTAATAATTCCATATTACATATATTCGAGATGATTGATAATAAAATAACTTGTAATGATATATTTACCCCTTATATTGGTGAATGAGACTACTCTTGACTAATGGCTTACCTAAAAAAGAGAAAATCAGTAAGTATGAGTATAAAACAGACAAGTTATACAAATTTGATTGCCCTATTAATAAATAATTTTAAATCGTTTTAATTGTGTACTCAAGAAAATGTAAAAGATGGTACAAACTTGTTACTTAAGTGCTACTCAATTTAACCAAAACGCATTGCAGGGGTCAATGGGTACTTTTTTTATGGTATAGGTATGCAGAATCATTTTTTTATAAATAGGGCAATAAATCAAATTAAAGTTTCCCATAACTGGACTATTTTAAAACTGGTTTTTCAATAACCTTGTGTGCGAATAACTAAAAATTCCAGTAAGAAAATATAGTGTCTCGACGTTGGTGTTTTGTCATGGTGGTGATGTTAGATAAAAAGGCAAATAAAATGCTACAGCCCTATCATCAGAAAATGGTGAGTTTTACGATCTTCATCTAATTGTAAGGGACATTAATTATTAATCTTATTATATTATTGTCGTAATTATAAGAATTTGACGTACCTATCTACGTAAGCAAGTAGACGAGTATACTTGTATTTAATTTATTATTATTTACGTATTAGAAGATTCGCCTGTAATTCTTTTATAAGCGAGCTAACGTATACAGTTCAAATATTATTAATTTTATCAGACAAGAGACGGACATATTTTACTATAAAAAATCCACTATTATGAGTGATACAATTTTCCATATCAAGGTATTCAAGTTTTATGAATACGCATCGTCAATCAACTTGACCTAAAATTAATTTGAAAAAAGTAAACATAATTATCTACTTATTCGAGAACTTATAAATAATACGTATAATATTACTTCTGTTGTTTTACAATTTACAAGTGCAATATTTGAACGTGTCGTCATTATGCGTAATTTTATTCTTGATTGTCTATTTCTAATTTCAACGTGATTCTAGAAAATTATTTTCAGTTCAATTCAAATTATACAGAGTATTTACGGTTAAGCGTTTCTAGTTTTAAGGGGACGAATAAACACCTAAACAGAAAGTAACTATAACTCGAAAATGCTAATTATGATTTTTTTTAGGTAAGTAGGTATCTATTATTTTTCACAATTTTGCAAACACCAAATATATCCACAGAATTATTTACAGCGGATGTTCAAAGTTAACTTATTAGCCAATTTTCTGTTAAGACGTTTAATCGCCTTCTTTTTAGGTGTTTGTTCGGCCTTTAAAAATAAAAACACAAAGCCGTACTTAAACACTCTGTATAAATAAATATGACACTTGATTCTTTTTAAAATATGTCTATACCTACCTATAAGTATCTTTTTAATTTTTATAGGAGCCAAATGTATATAATTAAAATTTGCGTTAATAAAACTTTCATTCACATCGCATTTATTAGTATTTCAAACTCTTTTTGTACCGCTCTATTTGAACCAACAATAGGACGCCCTATGTATAAGTAGAATATTTTGTTTCAAATCTACCCTTTAACGTGTTGCTGTACTTCAGTTGCGTATATAAAGTATTTTCTTAGCATTTTCACCCGACAATCACTGTTTTGAACGTCTCAATCATTGTTATACACGGTATTATAATATCTCGGACACAAATAAAGATTTTAATAGTGTAAAAACATTTTAATAAACATTGTCGGTCACTTATTATTTTGTAATAAGAAAATTTGAAACTATCCATTGTCGCTAGGTGATACTACCTACAGGGCATCCAGCGACACATCCCATTAAAAAAAAGTAAATAATTCTCAAACTTAAAGTAAATAAAAGCAAATAAAAGCCAAAAAAAGTAAATAAAAGTAAATCACTGGAAGCACTGAATATACCAAACAAAGAAATAACAAACTAAAATTAAAATTTTTGTGAAATCTCGAAAAAATCCCTTAGTATAATTCACGTTTTTTTATTTTTGAAAAATTTGAGACGCAACGTTCAGAACAAGTCGAAAACGACTAGAAAACTCGTATTTCCAGAATAACAACGCAAGAAGAAATGACGAACTGCGGGCATTTAAATAGATTATAAATTTTGCATAATCTCGATAAAATGACACTACTGGTAATTAATAACTGATAAACTTTTTTTTTGTTATTTGATTTATTTAATAATAAAGTTAAAAGTTAAATTTATATAGTTTTTTTTTTAAATTTTCTCTTTAATAATTTATAAATTTGAAAGGCTTGATTATAAAATTTAGTAATTATATATTTTTTTTATTGGTTAATTTTATATTTATGTTATTATTAAAATATTGACTTAATGGATAATTAGTTTAAATATAATTTTGTGGTTATTGTTAATTTTTTTGTAATAAAAGTTTTATTTTATACTGGTTTTTACTTGGGGGTGAGTAAACATTTTATATGTCATGTTTTTTCTGTTATTCTTGGTTATTATTAATGTTCCGGCCTAAGGGCCACCGGGGGTGTTATCCGAAGGGGTTAATAATAATTGGTGTTTTAGTTCAATAATATATTTTATAATTTTTAATAATATATTTACGTTCAGAACAAGTCGAAAACGACTAGAAAACTCGTATTTCCAGAATAACAACGCAAGAAATGACGAACTGCGGGCGTTTAAATAGATTATAAATTTTGCATAATCTCGATAAAATGACACTACCGGATACGCATAAAACAGATCCGGAATTACTTGAAAAGTAGTTTTTCTAAAATAACGATGCAAGAAATGGCAATCTAAGCGCGTTTCCGGCGATTTAAAATTTTTGCGAAATTTCGAAAACATTCCTTAGTTCGCGTTTTTTTTTTTGGCAAAATTTTGACTCGAACGTTTTGCGATGCAACGTTCAGAACAAGTTACGAACGACTAGAAAACTCGTATTTCCACCATAACAATGCAAGGAATGACGAACTGAACAAGTCCGGAAGGACTAAAAAACTTGCTTATCTAATATAACAAAGCGAGAAATGACATCTGCGGGCATTTAAATAGATAATAACTTTTGCATAATCTCGATAAAATGACACTACCTGATACGCATAAAATAGGTTCAGAATTACTTGAAAAGTAGTTTTTCAAATATAACAAACAAAGAAATGACGAACTACACGTTTTTATAATTTAATATATGAAATACTGAGTGATCATAACAAGATACGACAGCATTTAAACACATTCATTCGTGTGATAATGCCCGCGTATCACTAAAAATTCAAACACCCATTACAATTTCACCAAGAACCAAATCACCGAGAAAAGGACCTCTGGTACACAGTCTACTCTTTTCTCAGATTCGTGAATAAATTTAAAAAAAGTAAATAAAGTAAATATCTAGATTAAAAAGTAAATAAAGTAAATAAAAGTAAATTACTGGAAGCACTGTACCTACGTAACTTTAATTTTTTAAATGGAATGCTCTATTATTTATTACAAATTTTTAAAGATTTTCATCCATTTTCAAGATATTGCAGTGACCCATTGTTTGCGAAACACCCTGTCGGTAAAAAATTTTTCTTTCAATCTTCATCAATATTATTTTCCCGGCAGAAGCACGCGATAATCAGGGCAAGTTTAATAGTGCTCATCTAAGAAAACCAAATATCGGAGGTTCGAATCATCCTATAACCATGGACTTTTGTGTATGTCGTTACTAACCAAATTTAACAATCTCAACAAAAGTATAAGTACTGGCAAATTGTGATTTCCAAAACTGTTACGTAAAATAAAAATTCCGGTGCTTTTTAAGTATTAGTAGTTATTTTTTTTTGGAATTAACGAAAATAACGGACACTTTTACAAAACTAATCCTGTTAAAAACAACCGACGTGTTTTACAGAACAGAACATCCCTAAGCTACAATATCGTCCTAGGAATACTTATAATACAACGTCTGTCTGCATCTAATGCAACTAACACGTCCAATATAGAATTAGAAAGTATTATTGCCGCACTCGCCAACGTTCCTCGGGGAGTCGTGTTAACTTTACCGAGCCCAACAGAAATACAAAGTATAACTTTACGCTCCTTGTGATTTTTTTTAATCGCCTAACCGTATAATTGTAGATACGCAGTACGACTTCATCATAGTCGGATCTGGACCAGCCGGATCAGTAATAGCCAATCGTCTATCGGAAATACAAAATTGGAAAATTCTCCTTTTAGAAATAGGCCACCCTGAAAATATGTTAACCCAATATCCTCTGCTTTCGGGGTTGCTTCAATTTTCCGACTACAACTGGGACTACACCATGGAACCGCAAAAGAACATATGCCTTGCAATGAATGACCATCGATGTGCATGGCCGAGAGGAAAAGCTCTTGGCGGAACGTCGGTTATTAATTACATGATTTACACCCGTGGAAATCCCCGCGACTACGATCGGTGGGCCGCGCTCCGTAATCCAGGTTGGTCGTACTTGGAAATCTTACCGTATTACTTAAAATCCGAGAACTCCAACTTAAGAACTTCAGACCCTTCGTATCACAACAAAGGAGGCTATCTTAACGTAGAGGATTCCTTTGAATCAGATTTGACGACTACGTTCCTGGAAGCTGCCCAAGAATTGGGAAATAAACTGGTCGATTACAACAGTCCAGAACAGATGGGTTTTTCGAGAACGCAAGCAACCGTTAAACGAGGCCGACGTCATAGCGCAGCAAAGGCCTTCCTGGAACCAATACTGCGAAGAAAAAATTTACACATTTTAACAGGCGCCAGAGTTACAAAAATACTCATAGATCCTATTACCAAAACAGCTTATGGAGTTAAATACGTCCGTAAGGGCAAATCATTTTCGGTTAAAACCAAAAAAGAAATCATATTGTCGGCGGGCGCTTTCAATTCTCCACAGCTGCTGATGCTGTCGGGAGTGGGACCTAAATCCCACTTGGAAGAACTTGGAATTAGATCGATACAGAATCTTCCGGTCGGAGAAACTTTGTACGATCACGTCAGTTTTCTTGGATTAGTTTTCGACACGAACGTAACCGTGGAACCGGCCAAGAACTTGTTCGATCCCATACAACTAATACGATGGTACGCGACAGGTGTCGGTCCCTTATCGAGTCTAGGCGGCGTGGAAGCGTTAGGATTCATCAAAACAAACGTTTCGAAAGAAATGCGGGATTATCCTGATATAGAGTTCATATTAGGTGGTGCCGGGAATATTCATACAGATTACGGATTATTCAATAGACGAACGCTTAAAATATCCGACGCGTATTATTATAAAATGTATTTGCCGTTAGAAGGTACTCCCGGTTTCTCCATACTACCCGTGCTGTTGCACCCCAAATCAAAAGGGTATATGAAATTACGATCGGCCAACCCTTACGATTACCCATTATTTTATGGTAATTATTTGACAGACGAAGAAGATATACGGACGTTAATAGAAGGAATTCGTTACGCCATAAAATTGGTACAAAGCGAGGCGTTTAGGAAGTACGATGCGCGTATAAACGAAAAGCCTTTCGTCGATTGCGAGGAGTTACCGTACAATTCGGACGAGTATTGGCGATGTGCACTGAAACTACTAACAACGACCGTACATCATCAAACATCCACGTGTAAGATGGGACCAAAAAACGATCCGACGTCAATTGTCGATCACAAGTTAAGGGTTCATGGAGTTGCGAACTTACGAGTCGCCGACACCAGTATAATACCGATTACATTATCGGCACATACCAACGCTCCTTCGTTCATGATCGGAGAAAAGGCGTCCGATTTAATTAAACAGGACTGGGGTTGGGGTGCTTTGTAGAATAAAACATTTTAATTAATCCTCGTGCAATAATTATCGCAGAAACGATTTAATTAACAAAATCCGAACATTCTCTAAACGTAAAAAGGGATTTTTGCCAAACACGCATTACCACAGATTACGTATCGGAGGTACACTGAAAAAAATATCTGTGATTTTACATAAGTGTTAACGTATATTTTCATTAATTGTACTGTAAATAATTTCTTTACACTCGTATACTTGGGATTATACAGTTTCGTGTAAATATACATAATTATTTAAAAATTTACATTTAATTTTGTACTACTACAGTATTTTATGTAAAATTACGTCGTATTTTTACTAGTTTACGTGAATTTGCGTGGTACTTGTAAAATTAAAAGTTATTATTACAATATTTTTGCATTTTCATAATATTTATTGTGAAATGACAAAAGATTTGTAAGATTACAAATTAAATGTAAAAATTGACCAATAGTAAAACATTAAAACAGTAAAACATTACGTCATTATACGCCATTTTGCTGTTTCTGCGCTATCTTTGCACAGTAACTCACGTGTTGTTATACTGGTATAAGTCCAATTATAAAACAAGTAAGTATTAAAATCTTTTAATGGACTATTTAAATTAACAATAAAGCATGATTCATTGTAATATCTAGAAAAGAACATTATAATAAAAGCAGAAAAGGTATGTTTATTTAGTCAACATTTTAAAAAGATCGCTGTACACTTAAATACTACACTGATAAAGTCATGGAATTCCTAACATTTTTGGCCAAATATTTCAAGGAGGATCTTTCTAAATTCTGGTACGATTTAAATGTACTATAACAAAAAATATTTTTTCTTACTGTACATATATTTGTCTAACAATTTTGTTAATTTTTGTAGAAATATCCATCTGTTGCTGATACTATAGCTGACATTTTACATAGCCACTCACCATGTATTGTCGAAGTCGGTAAGTTTAATATATAGGTATATTAAACGCTTGTCTATATCTAATATTTCCTATTATAGGTATTGAAGCCAATACTACTTTTATAATTTACATAGAAAAGGAACAGGTATAGCTTATCCAAACCTATATGATATTCACGTCATCAATACAAGGTTGATGGATGATGGATGATGACGTTTCACACAGTGCTGTCACCTCGTACCTCGTATTTTTACAGTTCTAATCAATTGTAGTCTTGCTTTATACCATCTAATATGTGCGCAAGTAAATCATCTATAGAATATGTCACTTTCCAAACTTTAAGCTGAATTACAAATAAACAATCTAGTAACTTTTTGTTGATGACGTAAACATCATTTAGGTTTGGATAAGCTATAGGGCGCTACAATAGTTTTTTAGAAGCTTTAGTGTATTGTTTTGCGTTATTTTTTAATTTTAATTTAGAGTATCCCAAGGAGGTGTCCACTTTTTTGGAAATGTTCCAACGTTATTATTTAAAAATTCATCCTCATAGTGGTTCAAAATCAAAAAATGTATCCCAATCAAAAAAAAGTAGTTGCCTTGATGAATAGACTTAAGAATTAGGCCTAGTTCAGATGACGAGCGCTTTACACGCATTAGGTCTTTCGCGCGTAACAAAATACACAGAAGTGCCATAAGCCGTTCAGATGGTAACGTGTGCTAAACGCGCGTAGTCCATATGAACGGCTTATGGTACTTCTGTATATCTTGTTACGCGCGTAAGACCTAACGATATTACAGCCGTATAGGTATTCCAATATGTACACTAATGTGGTTTGTTTGTAAAATCTGAACTTAATAGACTATCACTTGATAAATGACTATACACATTTTTAATTTTTGTGTTAAACTAACATTGTAAGCTATACTTACTATTTAAATAGATCAGTTAAAGAGAAAATGCATTTTTGTTTTTTGTTGTCCTAATTTTGTCTACTCATACCTTAATTTTGTTTTTATGTATATATTACTTATTATTATTATTAGATATATTACTTATTTATACTTATCTATATGTAATTATTACATATATGTATTTACCTTATATCTAATTTGTTTATTTTATCTGATTTTGTGTTAATCCTATATTAATAAATATTTATAATAAGTATTTGAAGGTTTTATTACAATGTATATTCTCCAAAATACAGTAATACTACAGCGTATAAATACTGTTGCAGTATTGTAATATCACAGTGTATTAATACAAAAAAAAATGGAACATCACAAAGTAAAATTACTATACATGCAAAAATTTACATGAAAAATATACAGTTATATTCATGATATTTTACATCACTGTAAATATAAAAATACGTATATTTTGTAAATTTACTTGCAAATCGTAACAGTTCCAATTGTAATGTAATTAGACAGTATATAATGATGGTCACAAATGACCATTTTTAATTACTGTAATATTACAAATACATTTTTATCAGTGTAGGTATATTAAAATTTGTTAAAGGCAATTAGCGTTTCGATATGTGCACATTATCATTCAATTTTGGTTTATATTATTATCAAACGATTTATTTAGACCAATATACTCCAATACCTATGATAAGTACTTAATTGATAGTTTTTACAAAAAAATCCACATTGGAATTTATTTTTATAATGGATCTATTTTTATATAAGTACCTAGGTAATAGCAAACAAAGATTATATCAAAATAAAAATTTCCTGGACAAATAAAAAACCGAAGACTATTTTTGTAATTATGAAAACGTCCACCAAAAAGATCTACAAACGCATTTCCCGAAAGTCGTACTACTAATGTTTATTAAAATTCTCCAAATTGACTTACGTTAATAAGATTACCTATAATTAAAAAAATTACGAAATAACCCATTTCTTTTTTAATTTATCTCAATATTGTTATCATTATAACTAATGATTTTCTCGGGAACTCCAATTATTACCTGAATATAAATGCTCAAAGGCAGATATAATTCGATATGGTAGGTGTTTGTTTCATGCATCTTGGCGTACATCTACAGCGTAGCGAAGTACGAATGTAGTAGGGAGTAAAAAGTAAGTATATTGATATTTAATAGTTAATAATTAATATTTCTTCGGCATTTCCCAAAATTTCATTTGCGATCTTTTTGGGAACTTCAATCGTTATTTTGAAGCGTTTCGAAAAGAGAACGGGGAAAATGAAGCTTATAAGGTTCATTTTCACGGAACGGTCAACATAGTAATCAGCGATTGATCAACAACCACTTTTTTAACTTTTTTAAAGAAAAAAAGGGAAGTTCTTTTGATTGAAATATGCTGTCGTCTCCCGACTTTGCATTCAGACTTTTTGTGCATGAATATATGTATCGTACCCTATGCGCCCCGGCGCCATCTATCGCAAAATTAAAAAAAAAATTGACTTCCGACCTTTCAATTCTAAGGTACTAAATATACGGTCCAGACAGTACTCAGATAGAATATTATATTATATCAACCAGATTAATATCTGTCAAAAACTTTATTAAGTCAAATTTTCCAGTTTGGCATGTTAATTTATTGCAACATGAATCCAAATTATCAAAAATCTCTCTCTCCGCAATGTTTTAATTTTAGAATGTATATCGTCCGCATGGTTTCCTTCATGCCGTTAATTGCAATATTTCGATTTGGTAATGGACAACTCCAAAATCGCAACACGCAAAAGCAAGGTGCCCCCTTTTGTGATGATTCAAATGAAACCGGATTTGATTTCGTACGCTTTTAGTTCCAATTTACGATTTCGTCGTCGTGGGCTCGGGCAGCGCCGGAGCGGTAATAGCAAATCGACTGACGGAAATTCACGAATGGAACGTTCTTCTTCTCGAAACCGGCGAAGAAGCGGGACTTTCCGCGGAACTACCTCCGCTCTTCGCTCCCATTCTTCAAAATTCCGTATTCGACTGGCGCTATCGGATGGAATACGATCCGGGTTTTGCTCGAGGAATGAATCATCGACGACTGGCATGGCCTCGAGGCAAAGCGTTGGGCGGTTCGACGATTATCAATTACATGATATACACCAGAGGAAATCCGCGAGATTATGATCGATGGGCGGCACAAGGAAACCCCGGTTGGTCGTATAAAGAAGTTCTACCTTACTATTTGAAATCTGAAAATTCGAAACTTCGTAAAGGCAATCCGAAATACCACAACACCACCGGATATCTAAGCGTAGAAGACGTCTATCAATCTCGGCTCGTTAAAGCATTCGTCGAGGGCGGAAAAAACCTCGGTTATATGGAGGTCGACTATTCGGCTCCGGATCAAATTGGATTTTCTACAGTTCAAGCCACAGTTATACGCGGACGACGTCACAGTGTAACGAGGGCTTTCTTGGAACCTATACGAAACGAAAAAATCTACGAATACTGACGTCCGCTCACGTTACGCGTATTTTAATAAAACCTAGGACAAAACGTGCCCACGGCGTTGAATTTCTTCGAACAGGAATAAAACACGTCGTGCACGTATCTAAAGAAGTTATTGTGAGTGCGGGCGCGATTAGTTCCCCGCAACTTTTAATGTTATCCGGAATTGGTCCGAAAGAACACCTTCAAGAATTGAATATACCGATACTACGAAATCTGGCGGTTGGGCAAAATCTCCACGATCATATCGCGTTCGTTGGCCTGCCGTTTAATATAAACGAATCAATTTCGTATTCGACAACCAACGTTTTAACCGTTAAAAGCGTAACGGACTGGTTATTGAACGGAATTGGACCATGTACGAGTTTAGGTGGCGTGGAAGGTATAGGTTACATACAAACGAATATTTCAAAAGATGCACCCGATTTTCCCGACATGGAATTAATCTTCGTTGGGGGCGGTTTGCAATCCGATTACGGACTCGTCAACTTCAGAAGCATGAATATTCGTAAAAGCGTATACGATAAGTTATGGAAGCCCATCGAGGACGTTCCTGGATGGACGATTTTTCCCATGTTGCTTCATCCAAAGTCGATCGGTTATTTAAAATTGAAAACCAACAATTCTACAGACCACCCTCTACTTTATGGTAACTACCTCGGTGACTTGGAAGAGCAAGATCTGAACACGTTCGTGGCAATCGTACGCTTCATTATTCGATTATCACGAACGCCCGCGTTTCAGAAGTACGGAACTATTTTACACGACATTCCGATACCCGGATGCGAACGATTGCAATTTAACAGCGACGCTTACTGGAAATGTGCCGTTCGCACCCTCAGCATCACCTTACACCACCAAGTGGGAACTTGCAAAATGGGACCGCCCGACGATCATGGAGCCGTGGTGAACCACGAACTGGCGGTGCACGGAATTAAAAATTTGAGGGTTGCCGATACGAGTGTAATCCCATTTGCTCTGACCGCTCACACGAACGCGCCATCAATAATGATTGGCGAAAAAGCGAGCGATTTAATTAAAACGGCCTGGAGGAAATTGTAGTTGCTTTGTTAAGTTTAACTATTGTCAATATTTTGTTGAAAGATATTATTTGATTACGAAATAAAATAAATTTTAAGCTATTTAAAAGATATTCTAAAGTAAACCTACGTCCAACACGGTTTTGTAATTCGCGGTTTCGGCCGAGTGCAGCTGGGAAAAAAGTTGAATATGCACGCGCAACAGTTTCTGTAAGAACGAGCTTCCTACACGGAGAAAAATGCTTCTGAAGTGGCTGGAATGGCAATTCCTGTTGGAATAGCGACCGCCGAACTTTTTGGCCGAGTCCACAAGACGATTCTAATTAAATTAAACGTCTACGGGATTTGTTCAGAGGCCCAACTTAAATGGAACCGCATTAAACGTCGCAATATTACAATATACCTACATAAAAGAAGACAAAGTAACTTTTATTTTACTTTATCTCCAGATATTACGCGACGCAACCGGTAAATAAACTAATCCGTAAGTAAAATTTACGCAATAACGTCGGTATAAACAATTTTCACATTTTATTTACATTTTGATAATTCTTAATAAATTGTTTCCATTATCGGTATTTCAATATTTAAGTAAAACACTATTCAATTAAATAACTGAAGTTAATATCAATTTGTCAATATCTAACACTATAAATAAATAAACAACCACAGCAAACAATGGAAAATCAATTAAAATAGATAAAACTTGTATACGTCACGAAATTATAATAGTGATTCAAAGAGAATTATGTATGTTTATTGCCGTGGCCTGCCATAAATACAGACTTAAACCCAATAGGAAATATATAGAGTAATATACATAGTTACAAAGCTGAAACAATCTTGATCGAAAATCTTACAAAAACGTTAATAATAATAAACGGAACTATGGATAAACCAAATTTTCTTCGAAAGTCTTTTAGCTTTAAAATTGTGGGAACTGTAAACCACTACACGCACGATTTTATTGATATCTTTTATACGGTCTGTTTTATTCCAAAATTTAAGAAATACATCTGTAGGTAGGGGAGAGCGGGGTTGGTTTGGACAATTTTTAGAAAAAGATTTTTTCTTGGTCATAATCAAGAGAATCAAATCAAGTTTATTGTCACTTCATTCGTACATATGTTGTCGTTAAAACACCACATGCACGATTTTTTATTAAAACGACAACTTTGTTTTTAATTATAAATGCATGGTATAGTCAAGCGTCCAGACTATCCCGTCAATGAGGGTTGATATGGACAAAAACTACAATTGAAGTAAAAAATTATTTATTCAAGATAAACAACTAATATACAAAATAGGAACATAATTAATTATTATATAATACTGAATACACTGAAATCCATGTTAAAGCAGTAAAGCATATTCAAATACCTTGGTCTTGTATCAATAATAGGATTTGGTAATTTCAAACTCACTTCAAAAATTGAACTTCATAACCTTGGAGAGCTACCGTAGTCACTTTAGCAACAAAGTGTCTCGATGATTTTGCCGTTTTTCCGTGAACTCTACAAATCACATAATCGTCTTTTCGAATCTTAATGCTTATTTCTTGTTCGTCTTCTTCTTCTCCTCCCGATGAAGAGTCATTGTATGTCACGTTATCTTCTTCTTCTTCTGATGTTTCATCTACAAAACTTCTTTTCTTAACTTTTTGGATATTTTGACATTGTTTGTTTATCCTCGTTTTTCTTGTTGTGTCACGTTCGGGAGTGTCAGTGACGACAATTAATTTCTTTTTCACAGGTTATTTCATATTTTCCGCAGAAAACATATCTTTGCGTTTTCGGTAATATTTTCTAGGCATTTTTTCTGAATGAATTTTGTTGTTAATTTATAATATGAATAATAACGGCATGATTTGGACATTTGTCCAAACTAACCTGCAGTAACAATCCTTGAAAAAGAAAACGGAAATCAAATTAGGTTATCTTCGGCGTTGATTCTAAGTACAGGAAAGCAAACCACAAACATCAGGTATTATTGGTTAAAACATGCAATGAATAATAAGTGACGGTTTTTGTGATATATCAACCCTATTTATAGCTAAAATATTACATCGGAAACGCCAAAAACACATTTTTATTACTTTTATATCTTTAAAAAACTCAACCGATTCACTTTGTGCGACATTCACAACTGAGGCGGCCATCGTATTAACGCGCAGTCCCAACATATCCATAAATAAACAATATTTTGTGAGAAATTCAAAGCTGTCCAGACTAACTCACTGCCCAAACCAACCCCGCTCTCCCCTACATGTTAAAAATTTAAATATTTATCACGCTTAAAAAACCCTTTATAAGGTGTGGCGAAGACTTTTGTTTTGATCTATCTTGCAGATAGTTTAATGAAACAATCCTAGAGGTACTCGAAAGCAACCCGATTTGTATTTAGAGCTTTAATAAATTATTTCGTCAAACCCAATCAGCACCTTCTGATGACCAAGAACAAGAATTTCGACGAACAGACGATAAGGTTATTTTAAAAATTCGTTCTTTACATTTAACGTTTGAACTAATTTTACAGATAGGTAAATGAAACAAATTCAAACATTTATATATCTAGTAATTAATTCAAGATTACGATTTTAAACTACAATTTTTGACTATACTTTTTCGCGTCGAGGCAAAAGAATTTTCACAGAAAATAGATTACTTCGATGAATATGCCAATCACCGCGAGAGTTTCGAGTTATCGAAATTAACACTACGCCATACATAATAGAATTTCTATACGTAATTTAATCACCTTCTCACGTTCATCAGCCGGTAGCGTTCACTTTAAAGTAGGTACCTATATGTGCCTACTTATCGGCCAAAATTTAAATGTTAACGATAACGCAAAATTAGAAAACTCGTTTGTTCGCTTAATTAAATTTGAATGAGAAAATAAGTGACGCGCGAGAATATAAATGAAGAAACGCAAAATTCGTTAATAAAACAAAAATGAAGACGATACTTGTGGTAAGTTTTTTGTGCTCAAAATAATCTCGAAAATAGCTTTCAACTGATCGAGATATAGATGAATTTTAAATGAAAATATTCGGTGTACAAATTCATCGATACCGGTGCCGATTTTGAAAGATAACCGAAGTTCATATCGATGACGTTTTGGCACAACGGCGTAAGTGACAAAAAGCAAATTTCACAAGAGCGCACATTTTGTCTTGCAGCGTAACTATATAAGCAAATACCTCCTGGAATCCGCGTATGTAGGTAATTCGGGGCACGTTTGCATTCTGCAAGTACCATGTTTCGTCATTACACATCAGACAGTGGTTTGTATCGTTGTTTTCACATGATTTTCGCACTTTGTTTTTTGTGGTGATGTAGATTGGAAGTATGACAACGTGTCACAGTTCATTGCTATGTGTTCGGTACCAAGGGTAGTTTACACGCTACTGTCGTAACACAAGTGTTTTACGCGGAACTTTTACGGTGATTTGGACGATATCAGAACAGTTTCTCAGTACGTACGAAAATACAAATCGATTTTTCTAATGGAAAAACTCGAAATGTTGTTACCAGATTTGACCAGACTATACCTTTACCTTAGATGACTAAGATACATACTAAAAACAACTCATTATCGAACAAAGTGAAGCTTACGCTGTTCTACCAAAACGCCGCCATCGATACAGTTAACTACAAGCGCATCTATTTTATTTTTCAGCTAATAATCATTTGTATCACTTTTGCGAATCCTGTTCCAAATCCTCGGCCACGGCTAGTGCCAAAATTGCTCAAGTTACCGTTAATTTCGAGCACTAATACAGCACCAACTTATGGGTTAAGTTGTATGTCAACGTCATTAAGAGATTATATTTTAATGTTTTTAATTAACTTTAGGTTATGATTATGTAATATAACATTAATACATTGGCTCGTGCTGATAAACTATTTGCAGATACTTTACACGTGTAATTTATTGAATAAAATTAATTTTACTAAGAATTTTACCGAGATAAATACTACACTGGCCTTTAGTTTTGTTTTATGTAGGAGTAGGTAAATTGATTCAGTTTTTTAACAACTGGAAAAAATATCTATTCTTTGATTCGGTTTTGTAGGGGTGTCGTAATGTAATATTGTAACAAATTAGTAATTTATCGAAGACTTGCTTAAGAATACCCACCACAAAGTTATAAATTTATTTTATTCTACATTTAAAAATCATTTGTGTAAATTCGATATTTTCATGAATTACTGAAATAGATAAATTAGAAAAGCTTTATCCGATTATGACCATTTATACTAAGTATGTATTTTAAAAAATACAAATTTGACAACCTGCCAATAAGTTTTATCAGTAATTATCAATAAGAAAATGTAGATTTCAACTACAAAGATCCGTCCGCATGCAGGCAGCAGCAGCGAATTTCCATGTCACCAGTCAAAAAAATCCTTTTTTTTAATTTTTCTTGAATGAAATACATTTTTTTACAATAACATTTAGAAGAGAAATTATAAGAATTAAAAAAAAAATTCTCACTTTTTTCGATTATCTCGAAAACGGTGTATTCTATCGAAAATTACAAAGAAACGTGGTCGGTAGAGAATTTCATGCCGATTCCAAAACATATTTCGCATTAACGATCCGATGATTAATAACGGAGATTATTTTTTTAATTTTTGAACGGCCCTCATTTTGAAACGGGTCGGTTGATTAAACTGGTTAACGAACTCGTCCTTTATTTTCATAAAGACAATACACTGTCGAAATTTCAGGACACGTCTGGGTCTCGTCATCAGACAGGCCGCAACAGCTTTATTTTCTATGAAAATTCGCTAAAATTAGCTTTTACCACCAATCGACAAAGTAAAAGAGTCAGATCACTTTGTTTATTACCTACCTATTAATTTATTATAAACTTATGCAACCACAATTGCGTAATCTATTGTAAAGCATCTCGCAAAAATGTGTAGTAATAAAAATAGTAGAATTTAACATCAATTGACCTCCGTTACAATTAACCTTCACTTGACACTAAAGATGTTATTATCGAACCAAATTAAAAATTGCTACAATGTATCTATTATTTGTTATTTTTATTTGATAAGTTATACTTAAAACGGTTATTTTTACACAATTATAAAAGTGGCGAAGTCGACGTAGACTATAGTATGAAAATAATGGCTGTCCACATAAAATAGTTTCGAGAAAAACGTGAAAAACTGTGTGTTGTTTATATGTGGGGCGCTGAATTTTTTCATTTATATAATTTATATGAAAAGTGACGTTTTGAAAATGTTATTATTTACTATTACAAATTGTTTATTTTTGGAAGAAAAAACGTAAAAACGCAAGTGCAGGGGCCATAGTGGAGTTTGATAAAAAAAATGCAAATAGTGACCGAAAATTTTTAAAATATGTACTTATTGAGAAATAAATTCTAAATTTATGTATTTTTTATTCAGTAAAATTATTTGAATAATCGCTATCTACTGTCTTTTATAATTATAATTATAAATATTCACTCTATTTTTAATTTAAAAACTATTCCCGTGCCTTTAAGCATTGAAAATTTCCCTATTATAAACCATAAACAGATAAAAGTTTAATCGCATTTTTATGCGACCGACACACCGACAAAACAACTAATAAAACATGTGCGCCATCTACTCGTAAGATAGCTTATCGGAGTGCGAACAAAGAATTGAATGTTTTTAAAACAAAAGCGGGATTTCCTAGTATCTACGTATAACCTCAAATGGATTTATATATAGAATTCCGACAAAACCGTTTCAGATCATTCGCGTTAATGGTACATAGCGGTAGTGCTTGTTTCAGTAGTTCGAATTTTAAATTACGGCGTCGTACTGTTCGTGTGTGCGAGGAGTACTCGTTCGATTAATAAGGCCTTTTTGCGTGTGAGTGCGCGAGTGTTGTCTTGTGTTGTGTTCTCTAAAAGGATTACAAACAAAAAGGATTAATACAACGAGGAAAGGTAGGATCTTTCTTTGTCGTCTAACTCTCCATGTATTTATAAAGTGTAAATACATGGATCTTTAAGTTCTAACACAAATTCTCTGACCGACAAGTGTGGTTGGAATCTTGGATAGGGACTCAGTTAGGATCTTGATTAGGGCTCGAACATTTGACGGTCCAATTTCGCGAACGAAATTTTATCTTACGCGCGTTTTTGCGACCACAGCGGTTGATGAAATACAGAGAAATATTAAGTGAATATTTATCTATATGTGTATAGGTACGTAATAAGGCAAGTTCTCACTCAACAGAAGAATCTACGCTGGAAATTGGCGATTGAGGGAAAACGATAACGAGAAAATGGTAGGAAACGGAAAGAAAAATTTAGAAGTTTCTAATTTTTTCTTAATTTGTTACAGACAAGCAGCAGTCGCAGTGTTAACAGTGTTAGTCTGCATTTTATGTAAGTATTACAAAAAAAATTATTTCAAAAAAAACGGAATTTAAATTTTTTATTGTCGCAATAATTTAGACTGACGAGACAAAATTTGAATACTAAAATTTGCAAAAATGCCTTCTGTACGTTTTTTTTTAAACAATAATCGAGTCAGGTATTAAAATTTATTGTGGTTAATTTACTTCTAGTTTATATTAACAAGAGTGATTTATTTTATTTTAAATAAGTATTATAGATACAATAATATATTAATTTGCTTTAAAACTATGTATCTATTTAATACCTTATTAATGTTGAATTAAAAACAAATTTAATTTATTGGAGGCAGCGTATGTGCATGAATAGTGCGTCGAAAAATGCTTAATGCCCAAGTTTCTCGATTAACTTTTTATTTTGCCACATCTTTATTTAAAAAAATATTGTAATTCCAATTTGTTCGTGGCATTCTCTTATTACTGCTTGCCCCATCTAAATTTCCCCCTTTTTTTTACTAAATTTAATACTTTCTTGCAATTGTTGTAGTGATATTACTAACAAAGTGAAATTAACTTTTGTTTTTCATTTTTGTCTTACTTTTTAAATGTAAAATACATATGCGAATACTGGGGAGTGAATTTTAACTCATCTTGTATATTATAAAAATATAAAACTTCAGCTAAACACTATATTAAATATGAACTTATTGTTAGTATAAAAATTAGTTAATTGAACTTTAAAACTACTTATGTACCCTACATACTAATTACGATATACAGGGTAATTCATAAATAATGCAAAAATTTCAAAGGGCAATTCCTTGCCGAAAATTCCATATACATTTTTTTCCTAAAACATCTCCTTTCGGAGTTACACCCCTCAAAAGAGGAAGGGTAAAATTAAGTTTTCGTTTTATTTCTCAACTTGGAGAAATGTAGAACAATAACATTTAGCAGATGATTTTTACTTATCAAAAGGTTTCCTATAGTAATATTTTCAATCATCTCTTATTATACAAAGATGTGAAAAATACAACTCCTGTTGGTTTTTTCGAAGACCTTTTTGGAGAGTTAAAACTTTGCGATTAGGAAAATCCCTTTATTGAAAGCTCTCTTTATTTAGAACTTTTTTTTGGAACTTACGATTTTATTTGTTAAATAGCATTGTTCGTTGTCAGAACTTTTCAACGACTGTTGTAACTTGTTTCAACTAAACATTCGTCTACATCGCAACATTTGTCATTCATTAATTCAAGAGCTTACTTACGGTACGGTAATATTTTACTATCAGTTACGCAATGTTATTATATAGGTAATGCAATAACGAAATTTCTCGAAAATTGCGAATTACAAAAATTAAGCGAGTAGTTATTTTACTTTCTGCAATATACTTACTTAAATTTTCTAGAAATTTTCAATACGAGTTTCAAAGTTTAACTCTAAAAAATAGAAAAACATCACGTCTCGTTCCGATAAAATTCTTTTGATAAGAAAATACAACGTCGATTTTGAAAATTACTGCGACCAAATGGACCCGGACTTGAATTTTTATTCAATGAACCGTGTAAAACGTTATCACTATTTTTTTTAAATAGGGTCGGTTCGAGCTTTTATCAATAAAACCGTACTTATTAGCAAAATAAATGAATCCTAAATTAAAATGCGAAAGAAGGTGTAACTGAATTTAATACCGGTAAGTGTTGGCATACATTTTTAACGGGCATCTTTCGTACCTACATCACTGACTTATAAATGTGTTAAAACTATGTAGATATAAGTACATGTGTGTATATCGTCACTTTGATAAACGACCTTCGTAGTAAACGATATTATTATTGTAGGTAAGAATAACAAATTCGACGCCGGAAAAAAGCAGCCTAATCGTTTTGTTACATGCAAAATAATGAACGAATGAATTACGACGATATTGCGTAAACGACGTTTTATCTGGGGCGCCGCGCGTAATGTTTTAAAACCTATTTATATAACTGGTGCACGAGGAAATTCACTCGTTTTGGATCCTCACCTACAAATTGCATTTACAACAGGTTACGTTCAAGGTCACTGTAGCAACTGATGTAATACAAAAACAACCACTCCCCCTTTTTTAAATGTACTACAAATACGATAGCCGAGATTACGATAGATAAATAACTATTTATCAAAAAGCGTAAACAATCTGGTTTGTGTTAATGTTCTAGACATCAACACAAAATTTAACCGTCGAAACTTGGGGAAAATGTAAACCGCCTAAGTGTACCTGAAACGATGAGTGCTTCGTTCGGTCCAACTGTATGTATATTTCCCATGGCATCCACAAATCCACTCGACACAAAATATCCACAGAAACCACTACCGGGAACCTTACAAAACACGGAAAAATCCTACACTGTATCGCGAATGCTTTTCTACGAACGAAACGCGGCCATGCTAATGATCGCCGGCGCACGCGCAGTTACGTGCCGATAAATTTTCGCACGTTTTTCTATTGTCCCTTACATCACTACACGTTCAATTAAATTCCATTTAAATTTGTAGGTCGATTATTTTCGTCGCGAGGGCCCCAAAATAACGGGAACCTTCAATGATATTCAGTTCGACGTTAACGAAAAATTTTGAAACAGACATAAAATGATAGGACTAAAACTAATGAAGTCGTGCTAGGGATGAATAATCAATAAAGTCATTGTATTGCACACCTACCATTACTTTTCATACCGTGGAGTTTAAATATTAAATTTGTTTAAAAAATTATTCGCAGTCAAATTAAATATATAATTAAGCGATTATTAAATTATCGGTAACATTTGAATATTAAGAGCGCCGCGGCGTTCTTATTTGTAAAAAAAAAATTAGGTACCTATGTACAGTCGAGTGCAAAATTAATGTCACGGTACGTGCGTATTTCCGCGCAATATTATTTATTATTAAGAAAACAAAGTAACGGCTTTGTTGAATGAGAATAACCACTATGACGTCGTCGTACATCTATTAGGACGTCATTTTCAAATTTAAAGGTTCATCACATTGCGCATGCGAACGACTTCGAGTAGTTGAATGCGTTTACAGGTATTTTGATAAGATTTAGTTTTTAACTGGGTCTAGAGGTCAGTAATAATTCTAAGGCTTTTTAGAAATAAAACTTGAATATAATATTTTACATGTAAGCAATTTGTTTTGTTCGCCGACGTGAATTCGTTGTATAATATTGCGAACATAACCTCGACCTGTTATGTTATTTTTTTCTAGTCGTAACTAAACATGTCAGATACCAGCGATTTGGACCGCCAAATCGAGCAGTTAAAGCGTTGCGAAATTATAAAAGAGGCCGAAGTGAAGGCACTATGTGCAAAAGCAAGAGAGATTCTAGTCGAAGAGAGCAACGTGCAGCGTAGATTCCCCAGTTACTGTAAATCGTATCGATTACTTCGAAAACGGAATTTTAAAATAAATAATTTCAGGTTTGCGGTGATATTCATGGCCAGTTTTATGATCTTAAAGAACTGTTTAAAGTTGGAGGTGATGTTCCCGAAACCAATTATTTGTTTATGGGAGATTTTGTAGATCGAGGTTTTTACAGCGTGGAAACCTTTTTATTATTACTAGCATTAAAGGTAAGGTTGTTTTTGATCGAGTTTCGTTGTTAAAAATTAATCTAGACATGATTTGTATAGGTTAGGTATCCTGATCGTATTACCTTAATTAGAGGTAATCACGAATCTCGACAAATAACCCAAGTGTACGGTTTTTATGATGAATGCCTTAGGAAATATGGATCCATAACTGTATGGCGATACTGTACAGAAATATTCGATTATCTATCTTTGTCTGCTATAATAGATGGAAAAATATTTTGTGTTCATGGAGGCCTGTCTCCTTCAATTCAAACTTTAGATCAAATACGAACAATTGACCGAAAACAAGAAGTTCCTCACGATGGACCCATGTGTGACCTACTTTGGAGCGATCCAGAAGGTAAGTAAGGTTAGACTTGTAATATAAAAGGGATTCTTACGAATGTTTGAAGATACCCAAGGTTGGGGCGTGTCCCCACGTGGTGCCGGTTATTTGTTTGGTTCTGATGTTGTTGCACAATTCAATGCTGCCAATGATATCGACATGATTTGTCGAGCTCATCAACTCGTTATGGAAGGATATAAATGGCATTTCAACGAAACTGTACTTACTGTATGGTCTGCCCCTAATTATTGTTACAGGTAAGTTAGGTACTTATTTCTAACTGATTAAGGAAATTAAGTTAATGCTGTTATTATAGATGTGGCAATGTTGCCGCAATATTAGAATTAAATGAACACTTACAACGAGATTTTACCATTTTTGAAGCTGCCCCTCAAGAAACGAGAGGTATACCATCAAAGAAACCACAAGCAGATTATTTTCTTTAAAATTTATCATAATATTTACCATTCATTTTATTTTTTGTATTTCATTGTAACTCATTAGATATTTATAGGTTTATGAAACTATTATATTTATTTCGTGTTTATAATTTTCGATGTTTTAAAACTTGATTATATATAATGCTGCATATCACATCATTTTAACTGAACTTGAAATTTAATTTGACTAAAATAACCAACTGTACAAGTAATTAGTTACAAAGTTATTATGACGTGGCGGCAGCAATTAGCCTGTAAAAAGTGTAACACCATTGTTCAATGCAAATTGTAAATTGTCATGTATGTAATTTCAGACAGTGTTAAAATGTTCCAATTAATGTTACAAATTTTTACATATAATAGTGGCTGGTTATGTTAAAATTAATTTAGTTAGGATACATGTACTTTTATAATCATTTTCATGTTTTTAGTAAATTTTAATACAACAGCTCTTTTATTAATTATTTATAAATGATGATGTTTCTGGAGGTAACTAATTGTAAAACAAATTTTTGATATTATACAGTTTTCTTAATACGTATCTTGTTGGCGTAAATATTACAAGGTATAATGTCCAAATTACCTAAATTTAACTCGAAATCTTAGGTAAAATGTATCCACATTTAACAGCAGATATTTTCCATTTCACTAGCTTATCAGCTCTAATGGAGTCTGTATTAACTATCCTGGTATTTTTCTTTTGCTCTACAGCCCGAAGAACAATTCAGTATCCTGAAAATACCGAGAAACTTGCACCCAACACTAATGGCGAGTCGGAAGTGGTTACCTGATTTTGGTCTATTACTACTTGAGCTTTAAGAGCCAGTTGTACCACGATGAATGTTAGTCATTCGATAAAAACGATTGTTTACACAATCGTTTCTATAGTAATTGACTAACGTTAAACATGATCGGCTGTGGTACAACTGAACTTAAGAATATCTCCAAAAAAAATTATATCAGGTTTCAAAACGCCACCACATTTAAAATAAAAATTGTCATAATTTTTTTCTATAAAAACAATTATCAGCATCATAATTGCAATTAGTTGATTAAGAAAATCCTGCACTATGTCTACATCACCATTGGATAAAAATAATAATGAAATAAAATCCCAAACTGCCCTACCAAAAAAAATTAGGTTTTTGTGCAGAGAAATCTACGATTAATATAGCAATTTAGACATCGTCATCACTGTAATTTATAATTTTCTAAATTTAGTTTCCACATCTTATTCTCTTAAATGCTATAACTTAACATTTCCTAACTAATAGGTATTAATCGGTGGTATTAGTGTATATTTTCTTTCTCCATATTATAAGGAAAGGCAAACTTATATCCAAGACAAAAATAGTATTCTGTTTATTGCGTTTCATTAAAATTTTCTTCTAAATATGAAATTTTAAAGAACTACATGCAACAGTTGCAATATAAAATCTACTGAAATTTTGTAGGTCCATGCATCCATTACATAATCCACAAACCGGAGAGATAATCCTTATTGTCTTGTAGATTTAAGTTGAATACAAGTCAACCTTAATAAGTCGACGGTTTACAAAACAACAAAATACATGTAAAACATCTTTTAATAATTTATAAAGGTTCTCTCACACATACACAATTACTTATAATAAACATGAACCATTTGCCATTCATTAGTATAAAATTTTTAAAAAGGCGACAAAACCATTAGCTTAAATATTAAGGTTTGCACATGTATAAAATATAGGCTGATATCCCTCTCCCCTTTCATTTTTGTACAAATTTAATCATATACGTATTACTACAAACATTATTGTGTTACAAACACATCAAAATTGAGAGGTAACGATGAGTTTGTCGTAGGTACTTAGTTATTAATTTAAATATGAAATATAATATATGGAACGTTCAAATTTTATTCCGATGCATGTCATCCATAAAATGATGACTAGATTGTATATTTGTAATTCAGTTTGAAGTTTGTAAAGTGACATATTTTGTCGATGATTTACCTATACACATATTATATCATGACAAACAAGATTACAATTGATTAATACTATAAAAATACTAGGTACTAGGCGACACCACCGTGTGAAATGTAATCATCTAGTGACTTTTTATTGATGATATGCATCGGAATAAAATTTAAATGGCCTTTATACAGGACACATCTTTTCTTCAACAATGACTATATCAATTTATTAACAACACCTACATAATGAAAATTGTAAAATGGTTTATTTTAGTAAGCTGCCAAAATTGCCAATGCAGTTCAATTGCCTCGCTTATTGTCAGTTTTTTTTTAAAAATACATTTTTATTATTTTAAAATTGATTTTGAAAATTAACGCACTCTCACTTGAAATACGACACGATGGCAGCTTAAAAATTACAATATATGAATAGCAATTGTTTACTGCCAAAAACGTGTTTTTGAACAATCACAGCTTGTATAATAAAAACTGGAGGATGCGAAAGTTGCCTATAGATAGTTTACTCAGACTTCAATTTCATCAATACGATACTTGCACATTTTTTTGAACTTTTCGCCATCTAACACGGTAGAATACAGAATTTAAACTTCAAACTTTAATTTACAAAAACGCGTCAAATAAGTAATTTTATTGAAAACTGTTGACATAAAGTTAAAAATAAATTTAAATTTAGATTTAGTAATTCGTGCAAGTACCCTATTACCGACTCAATATCAACAGTTTTGGACAAATACTTAAAAACTATATAAAACTTTTATACACCGGTGTTCGTTGGGAAATAGAATAGATCATAAATCAAATCAATTCAATTAGGAAATAATGCTACCAATTAGCAACCGTCAAAAAATGATATGTTACCGCTTTAAAAAAATACCTATATCACACTTTTGTTAATTCAGACTTCTAGTGTCAATTTGGCGTGACATGTTTTTTTTTCAAAAGTGAGCTGAAAATTTTGGTTTGGATAGACTAGTAAAAATAAACTAAACAAATAATCAAAAACTAAAAACTTAACTTGGTTTCGAAGCTGTCTCCGTTTGAACTGACAACTGTATTTTTAGGGCTCAGACCCTCTACACTATCGACGGCCAAACTTTTCTGATGTCTCTTTTCTGCATTTTTTTTGCCACTCCTCGTGTTGTGATCGTTACTTAAACTAGTGCTTTGTGTTCTGTTACCTAAGCTAGATGAATGGGACGTAAGACTACTTTGGCTATCGTTGAGCATATTCAAGGAAACTTTCTTTAAATTTTTGTCTATCTGACTTTCGAAGGAGGCACACACGGTCGGCGAATCTGATGTACGGCTCGATTTGGATCCGTGCTTAGGATGAACGGTGTGCACCTCCGAATTTCTATAGTATGCACCTATAACAGAACAACAGATACATTCGATTAAAACCGGATATTTTCAATGGTGTTTTATACCACTGGACGTTCCATTCTGCTTCCACATTTTTAGACGATGAACGATTTCTGGGAAATTTGGTCGACGCATTGCTAGTTCTGCCCAACACTCGACCATCAAAACATAACAATAACTTGGACAGGCATCTGGACATGGTAAAAGTTTTCTTGAGCGAATCATGCTAATAACTTCTTGATTATTATATCCATAATAAGGCTAAAACATATACTTAGCAAATAAGAATACAACGTTAAAAGTACATAAATGCGAAAGCGCATTTAAATAATTTATTTTAGCTCTCCACCGGTTGCGCCTTTGAAAGTTTTGTATGCAATCTTATGACATCTAGCGATTCGTCGAATTTGCTCTATTTTACAATCACAAAACCTCTAAAAACAAAACAACGTGCTATTTACAATGCTGAAAGTTTAGTAAAAGAATATTTAAGAGAAATAAGATATCTTTATGATATTTTCGCACATTTTATAGACTGGTTATTTATAAGTAGGCACTGTGCCAGTGCAACCGGCAGAGGGATAAGTTATTCAAAATTGATAAGCGATATAATACGACTATAGTCTTGTAGGTAACTCTAAAAACTTGTGATCATGCACTATGATACATATCTGCTTTGAATAAAAAAATAAAATATCTACCTGCAAACCGTAGCTATAAATTTCCCATAAAACAACACCATATGACCAGACATCACTTTCTGTGGTAAATTTTCCATATAGTATCGATTCCGGTGGCATCCATCTTACTGGCAGTAAAGATTTAGATTGTACCCTATAATAAACAACAATTAGATAAGCTTCTCTATATATTTTAAATCATTTAAATTTAGCAACAAATAAAGCCTTAATTGTTGACTTACCTATAGTAATCACAGCTGTACATGTCTCGGCTAAGTCCAAAATCACTAATTTTTACAACTAAATCGTTCGATACAAGACAATTTCTAGCTGCTAAATCTCGATGGACATAATGATTTTCTGACAGATACTCCATCCCTACAAATTTGTAATTTGTAAAAAGATCAATTTAAAAAATACAAATCGCTTGTTACCTTGTGCAATTTGTAGTGCAATGTGCAAAAATTGATGTGACGATAGACTTTTACCTTCGTTCGGCGAGTTAGTTATCAAAAATTCATGTAAATCGCCCTAAAATTAAATACAGTCAATATCGGTTCTATTACAGTTCATACAACAATGTACTTCAGACATATACTCGAAGAGCATACACATGGGTTCTTGCTTAATAACAACCCCCAATAAACAAATGATATTTGGATGTTTCAATTCGGATATCAACTCGATCTCCCTTTGAAAATCGGCTTGTGTTTTGGCACTGGCATTCTCTTTCAACGATTTTACCGCCACCACAATTTTTCCAGATTTTGTCTTCAAATCGCCTTTATATACTTTACCTATGAAAATAAAATTACAACGTTCACTGTTAAATGACAAAAATGTCACTTTTAGAGCACATACCAAAAGCACCTTCGCCGAGCTCTTCAACAAAACTGACTTCTTTATAAGTATAGTGAGGCACGCTCTGAAATCCGTTTCTCTGCGAGCTATGGCTCCTCGGTGGCATATTATTAATCCGGGTCGGTAAGAGTGTATTTAATTCCATCGGCGAATTGGGGCCCGTATTACCATAAATATTTTTATCTGCAGTTGGCACGTTCATCTGAAATAATCCTATATTTATAAAATCGTACAAAAAATAAAACGATCCCTTACATTTTGAAGTCTGTTTTGCTTGCTCTTTCTTTTCCTAAAACAATGGACGGATAATGCGCCAATTATTACTATTATTAATATAACTGCCAGAGCACCACATAGATATAACCAGATCATGTTTGCTGTAAAAGAAAAATTATTATCAAAGTATTCTTAATATCAAAATAGGGTCGGTACAAAGAAAAAGATCAATGATCAAGGTTAGAAATTAATATTATATTCAGTTAACCCATTAACGCCTAAAACTAAATGGCCCTATGGAAATGAATAAAAATCATAATTTTTAATGAGAAGTGAAGGTTTATGAAAACTGTTGACAAAAAAAAATTTTTTGGAACATACATATTTGTTTTTTCAGGCCGTACTCAATTGAGTACACTAGGTCAATATATATATTATTGCAATGTATGAAATAATTCGAAGCAGGGTTTTTCGACGCATAGTGTTCTTAGGCATTTTTTACATTGCCAACGTACTCTTGCACTACAAAAAGAACAATGAAGTTGTTTTATTATTTTCGCAGGAAAATGGCCCTTCCGTCATACTGCAGTCCATCTGGCATAGAACAAGGTGGACCTCGGTTCTTAGGTTGATTGGCTTTGGTTGTCTCCCAAATATGATCTTACTATATTTCTTCTAAATAAGAGTAAGGACATTGGTTCGTTGGAACATAGGCGATGGAGCTTCCACGAATTAACCAAAGCCATATCAATAAAATATGTAAACAAAACCCACCACCATTTTTTTCCTCTTATGGAGACTCTGTAGGTTGAAATTCCTTGATCCAATTGATCTACTCCTCCCATACCTGAATTATACGTACTAAAAAGATGAGGTTGAGGAACATCTGTCTTTTTCTTTGCAATTTTGAACCACCTTTTTATTTTTTTGACTGGGTCAACAGAATCATAATTGCTAATCATGGTGCACACACTGTTATCTTTCCATCGGACATAAATGACTTGGTTATTTTCATCGAATTTCCAATCATAGTGTCCACGATCTTTTTTTCCAAATTCTTTATTTGTTAGAAGTGGACATTTCAGTGTTCTATTTTCTCTTATGGTTCCAGTAGCGCGAATGCCATTTTCTTTTAGAGTTACGAGAAGGTTGTGTGTTGAAAAATAATTATCAAAAAATATTATGTGTTGAGTGGGATCTGGATTTTTTTTTGTGAATTTCAGAATCACACTAGCACCTAAAGGGACTTTACGATTGTCTTCTTCTTTACCGCAATATATGTCAAACATATAACAGTACCCTGTTGAGCTGCTCATAACCCAATTTTTGTAACCGAATCTAACCGGTTTGCCCTTTATAAATTGTTTTGCCGGATGCCCACCAAAATATTTCACCATTGACTCATCTATAGATAAGTCTCTATGAAATATTCCCCACTGACAAAAATTTGTTGATAACATATTCAAAAGTGGTCGTAATTTATACATACGGTCTTTCGAATTGTTAATTTTACTATTATCTGCTAAATGTAAGAACTTTTTTATCTCCAGGAACCTGTCTCTACTCATAGCTTTTTTTACTGGTACTATTCCCAGATCCTCATCACTCGACCAGTACATACGTTCTTGTGGTACACTCACATATCCTGTTAATAATAATATTCCAATGAATGTGCGTATTTCATCAGCATTTACTATGAAATTATGACAATTTTTTTGTGTAGCGTAAATCATTGATTGCTCTGCAATCAATTGAAAAATATCTTGGCTAAACAGTTTTTCAAAAATTTTGGTGGGGGTCAAACCTTGGAGATCGTTCAGCATCATATCATAATTGCTTGTAAAATTAGATTCGTTCGTGTCAAATGTTCGAAAATTAGGCTTTTTCTTACTCCATTTCGGTTCTTGACTATTTATATAAGTTATTGGAAACTCAATAGATCTCCATTCAGAATTTGAAGTTGAAGGCATTGGAGAGAACATTTTTTTTACGTTTGTCTATATCTGACGATCTCAGATTCTCTGCAACGACATTCAATGGTATATCATCCTCATAGTCACTTTCATTTAGTATTTCGGTTTCTATAATGCCTGGAATATCTAGTGGAATCTCATGATTTCGTAGTTCATTATCATCAAATTCTTCTTCATCAGTAACAACATCTGGATTTGGAGGTATGATGTTTAGAGGAACCTCGGAAAGATTTTGATAGGCATCGTTTGATAATTTATCAAAAACTTCCTCCAAACGTTGAAATTGACGTCGACCATAAAAAGAAATTGCTGGGATTCCTTCCATCTTGATACTGTAACAATATTACACGTTATTGTGAGATTTCGAATAAATTGACTTTCCATAAGATAATCGCCTAGTGTACTCAAATGAGTACGGCAACTTTCAAAAGTATCCAAATCAATTTTCCTACATGTGATATTAAAAAAATATAATATATTACCTCTTCCTGACTATTTCAGCATCAAATTCGTCTATATTCATCACAAAATAATGTACACTTGATAAACTTATTCACTTTTTAGATTAGTACAACCACCGCATAAATTTTTACCGACACATAACCTATAAAAACGACCAACTGACGTTAAGAAATTGAAGTTTTGAACTTGATTATATTCCACGGGGATTCACCAAACAACAACAAAATAATGATTCGTTGAAGTTTTCTGTGTTGACTAAGTTAAAATAGAGTTTCCAGCTGTACTCGATTGAGTACAGTCGGCGTTAATGGGTTAATCTTGCTCATAAGTAGATGTAGGTTACATGATTTTCTAGAATTTTAGAATTTTTCTTAGAATTTCCGAATTTATTTGTTTGATATTATCTGAATTGTGTCAAAACTTGGTGTACAATTTAAAAAGTTTACCGCATTTTGGTAATCCACAAACTTCCTTTCGATTCTGTTCAACATAACAAAATGGTTCCGATTCTTCTTGGCCAGGATTTCTGAAAAACGACATTTTTCTAAATAAAAACACTGCCAAATTCTAATATGCATTTTACCTGCAGAAAGAGTGCCCTGATAACTCCGGATAGTCCGATAAAGCAATAGTGAACTGATGTGACCACCGAATGCATTTTTTACCAGTTCCACTAAACCTTGGACACCCCTGTACAATTCACCATAATCCCAATAACAAACGTCATCTAAAATAAAATTAATTTTTTTAAAACATTTTATTTACAAGCCACGATCGTAAAAATACATAGAAATAATTGGCCACGTACCATGATTTACTTTCTGTGCATGCTCCACGCCCAAGCTCAAACAGTACATAGAATTTTTATCAGTTTCGTCGGGTAAAAATTCGCACTCGTCTAACTCTAACGGCTGACCTAAAATAAGAGCAACGTTAACTGGGATCCGATCGCCTCTAAAATACTTCACTTATAACTGGATGTCTTTTTGCGATCGCATACTCTCGTCTGCACAGTTCTTTTTCGAGTAGTTCGCAGTCTTCTTTGCATATGCGCTGTAATGATATCGACAATTTGTTTCGAATATTTTTAAAAACGCCAATGTCTTGCTCGATTTGAAATTTATTGATAAAATCCTTTTGTTGACTACTAATTTGACGTGGATCAAAACATAGAGGAAATGCAGAGAAACAGAGACTCGGAAGAGCAAATCTACTACAACTGGTCGATATTTCACTGTGTAATAAACAAATGTGTGAAAACCTTTTTTAAAAAAAAAACAGCTGTAAAATACTTACTTAGACTGAGAAACCACCAAAACGGCATTTTCCAATTTGGTTTCGATATTACTTTGCGTGTATGGAGGTTGGACAAAGATCATTTTACCTTCTAAATAATTTTTACACGTGCTGCCCGCATACAGTTGACAAAACGGTTGTGTCACATTATATGTTGATTCGTTCGGGACTCGATGAATTTCGTTAATATTTTTTTCAAACAGTAGAGGATTTTTAATTGTTTGTTCGCTTAGTGTTGGTAGTATTGGATTAGCGATTGTTATTTCAAACTCGTCCTTGTGCGGAAAAAAAGTGGTGATATCACTTTCTACGCTAAAATTCGGGAAATTTAAAACATAATAAATATAGATAAAAGTGACAGATACCTGTGACCATGGTTGTCTGAAAACACCGGTTTAAAGGTAGGAAGATCGCTAGCAGCATTACCTACAATAAATAAATTGTAAAACTGATTAAATAAGTACAATAAAATTATTTTCACCCCATCGTTCATTACTTATCTCAAGTAAGCACTGCGATTGTATTCTATCCACTCCGTTGGATGCTGTGCAGTCGTAAAAGCCCCGATCGAAATGTTCTGCATTTTTGATTCGTAATCGAGACGAATAGATTTGCCCTTCTGGTTTCTATAAAAATTATTATACATAAAAGCCTATAAATATCAATCGATAAAGGTTTTTCTAGTTTTAAATGCGCACCTCTTTGGATTTGATCATAATCCGCTTGTTTTCCTCCACGACAGCATTGTTTTTTCTCCATCGAAAATGTACTTTCGAACTTGTTCCATTGGTATCCGTATTCTTGACTTCACATAGAAGAGTCACAGTTCTACGACTGGGCTTCGTAACATTAAATAACTCCCTCACGAATTGCAACGTCCCTAAAACACGGATCCGCCGTTTTATTTATTGCAAACTATTTTATGGAGACTTAACAAGTTTTGATTATTTTTAATGTATGAAGCATTGGCAATTTTTGCGCCTTCTTACCATTAGACGTCGAATTGAAATCGGTAAAGTAATCGTAATCATCGTAATCGTCTTCCAAATCCTGATCAATATCCGAGGTCGCAATTAAAACTGGAACAAAAGATAAAGTTTCGCAATTAAAATCGTATTTATATGTCTGCTAATTTAAATAGATAAATTAATAGTGTTAAATGTAGGTACGAATTGTTTACATTATCTCTTCAGTTTCTGGTTGATCTAAATCTTGTAGATAAATCGAGGCGGTTTATATAATGAAAGCAGATGTTGGCGGAAATATTCATTAAGCGAAACGTCAATCAGTGGTTTCTCAACTTTAAATAAATTCTGCTGAACAAGTTAATACGTATTCTTACTATTTAATCTATATAACATCGCTGAGCGAAGGATTTGGGATAAATTTCTCACTCAACGATAACGTGTAGGTACTAACACATTACTTGGTCCAATATCTTATTGGAAAGGGTACCTAACATAAGTGAAGTTAGAGTGCATAATAAGTTGCCTATTTCTTCTCAATCAATCATGATACCAATTATAACCAACTGTTTTTATCAAAGTTTTTAAGAACTTCTGTTGTATCTGCACATTATTCGACATTTGAACACCTTTAATGTTCCTCATTTTTTTATATATATTCTTATAGTCGAGCAAATAAAGCCGAAAAATCATGAAAACTTTGAAATCCACAAGAACAGAACCGATTTTGATGAAACTTTTTTTAAAAGGTATGTTATACTACATTATTTGAAATCACAAACATTTCGGTTGGCACACTCAAGTATTTGTATTGTCTAAACAATTATTACACAACAAACTACGGGTGTCCAGGAAATGGTAAAACATTTCTCGGGAACGTATGTATAAACCAAGTCAAAATAATGCCACAAGTTGAGATATTCACCTCCAAAGTTGAAGAGTAAAAATCAATTTTCTCCCCAGTCATTTTAGGATAAAAAAGGCACTCTTGTTTAATTTCGATAAAGTGAACCATATTCGAGAAAATCACACTTAAAAAATACCTAGGATACTCTGCATGAAAAATGTTGAGATTAGAAAGATTAGTATCTAGTCCACACTGGCTCTCCCGAGATGATATTAAAAAACCTATTACACCATTTTGAAGACCTTTATTTATTACGTACGTGTAGAAAATATTATTAAAGGACCTTACGGGTTTTTATAAGGAGCTGGGCCCAACTGAAGATAGCAACGAACCATATACCGTTTGAAAGCTCTCAACGAGTACTACAACGTAGGTCCAAGCGTAAGTCACGAAAACTGACTACAATATTTTTACGAGCATTCAAATGTTTTATATCGGTTTTGTAACTAAAGACATTTATCGATAGAATTCATGAACAAAGTACTCGTGTGTTATATACCATCGGAAAGTGCGCATCGAGATCTACGCGATGGTGTCAAATTCAACGTTCTAACTGGTGGTACAAAGGCGCTTTCAATGCTTTAAATGAATTTTTATGCGGGCCCAGCAAATTGTAACCACTCTAGGACACGCATACGTCGACGGACCCTCGCGAGCCATATACCATCGGAAAGTGCGCTTCGAGATCTACACGATGGTGTCAAATCCAAAGTCCTAACTAGTGGTACAAAGGCACTTTTAATGTTTTAAATGAATTTTTATGCGGGCCCAGCAACTTGTAACCAGTTTAAGACACACATACGTCGATGAACCCTCACGAGCCATATACCATCGGAAAGTGCGCTTCGAGATCTTTACGATGGTATCAAATTCAACGTTCTAACTGGTGGTACAAAGGCACTTTCAATGCTTTAAATGAATTTTTATGCGGGCCCGGCAAATTGTAACCACTCTAGGACACGCATACGTCGACGGATCCTCGCGAGCCATATACCATCGGAAACTGCGCTTCGAGATCTACACGATGGTGTCAAATCCAAAGTCCTAACTAGTGGTACAAAGGCACTTTTAATGTTTTAAATGAATTTTTATGCGGACCCAGCAACTTGTAACCAGTCTAGGACACGCATACGTCGACGGACCCTCATGAGCCATATACCATCGGAAAGTGCGCTTCGAGATCTTTACGATGGTGTGAAATTGAACGACCTAGCTGCTGGTACAAGCACACTTTCAATGGATTTTTGTTTTGTGTTGTGATTGCTTTCGCATGCTTTACCGATCAATTCGTATGCATCACCAGCAATAAACATCACTAATCAGTTAATTTAAGTTAATGTTACGTTAACTTAAGCGTGTAATATCTATCACATCAAGTACTTTTTTGGTTTACAATTATTTCTTTCGTCTAGACTTATGCAATATGTAATAATTCTATAATATAAATAATCCATTTAAAGCACTCAAAGTGTACTTGTACCACCAGTTAGGTCGTTGAATTTATCACCATCGTAAAGATCTCGATGCGCGCTTTCCAGTGTTATATGGCTCGTCGACGTATGCGTCTCCTTGACTGGTTACATGTTGCTGGGCCCGCATAGAAATTCATTTAAAGCATTAAAAGTGCCCTTGTACCACCAGTTAGGTCGTTGAATTTGACACCATCGTAAAGATCCCGAAGCGCACTTTCCGATGGTATATGGCTCGCGAGGGTCCGTCGACGTATGCGTGTCTAGACTGGTTACAAGTTACTGGGCCCGCATAAAAATTCATTTAAAACATTAAAAGTGCCTTTGTACCACTAGTTAGGACTTTGGATTTGACACCATCGTGTAGATCTCGAAGCGCACTTTCCGATGGTATATGGCTCGCGAGGGTCCGTCGACGTATGCGTGTCCTAGAGTGGTTACAATTTGCTGGGCCCGCATAAAAATTCATTTAAAGCATTGAAAGCGCCTTTGTACCACCAGTTAGAACGTTGAATTTGACACCATCGTAAAGATCTCGAAGCGCACTTTCCGATGGTATATAACACATGCGTACTTGTTCATGAATTCTATCGATAAATGTCTTTAGTTACAAAATCGATATAAAACATTTGAATGCTCGTAAAAATGTTGTAGTCAGTTTTCGTGACTTATGCTACGTGCTTAACCTACGTTGTAGTACTCGTTGAGAGCTTTCAAACGGTATATGGTTCATTGCTATCTTCAGTTGGACCCAGCTCCTTATAAAAACCCGTAAGGTCCTTTCAAGAAAAACTAAAAATGTTATTTGAAAAAATTGATTTTACTCTTCGACTTTGGGGATGAGTATCTCAACGGGGGAGCGCCACAGGAAAAACATTTATAGGAACTTGTGGCATTGTTTTGACGTGGTCTATACATACGTTCCCGAGAAACGTTTTACCATTTCCTGGACACCCCGTAGTTTGTTGTGTAATAATAATTGTTTAAACAATACAAATACTTGAGTGCGCCAACCGGAATGTTTCTAATTTTAAATCATGTAGTACAACAAACATTTTAAAAACAGTTTTATCAAAATCGCTTCTGTTCTTGTGGGTTCCGAAGTAAAAACCTAATTTGACTCGACTATTATGCTCGTACGTACCTTTGTTGAATGAACTAGCAAATAAGTGTAGGTATGTACATAATCAATTTTTTTCAAATCTCGTGTCAATTATTATTATTATTTGTTTCTTATCATAGTTCTTGCTTAAGAAAAACAATTCAGATATGTGGAGGAAGTCGACTTATCAATCTCGAAAAACAATCTGGATGTTCCTCGAGGACTTTTCTTGACCCTCAATTATTTCCGAGACTAATTCGCCGCCACTCCCACACAAAACATCTTCCATAAATCAAACACATAAACGGAACGAGTTTAAAGTACCCATCGTCTTAAAATAATAAAGTACAACGGCATTCCTATACGAAAATAATGGAATAAATAACAAGCGCCCATCTTAAACTGAGAGGAAAATCCACGAAATACGAATTCCCTAACGAAAGAGTAGTCGGTCTCAAAATAAACAAGATAATTTTAGATTTTAAGATATTATAAACATTGAAAAAGAAAACTACGCTTACGAGTTACATAATTAGTTTAAATGAAACGGATTTATATCCATTACACTTCGTGGAGCAGGACGAGAGAGTAGGTCGGGACTAAATTTGGTCCGGTTGTAAGGAAACAAAGTCGAGGCTGGTGCGTGAATTTTCGTGCAGTTTGTTAAAATCGCGAGAAAAATGAGCTTCGGAAAATCCACACTTGCCGAAAAGTCGCCGTCGTGATTTGTTTTCATTCTTGAAACCTTTCACAACACAAGATTTACTATACTTTCGATAGCACGCACTGACTCATCATTGTACGCAATTAGGCCATTCAAAATAGCTCCTACGAAATCAGAAATCTCTTATAATAAAAAGCGTTTTAGTGCCGTGCATTTTAATAACGAACAACCTTCGACCAAACAATTTACGTTTTGGTTCTTTCTCGATGGCGTTCGGCATTTATTTAAAACATTCCAAATCGATTTATTTTTATTCTACCTATCCGTTATGGGAAAATAAAATGAACGTAAAATAGAGTTGGTTTTAAACAGTGCAGCGATTACTGAATTAAGCGTAAATATTTCTTAAAATAGAGCCTAACGTAAACTTTGAAATTTTATTCGAAAAAGAATTTAACACCAGCAGTATGTCAAAATCCTCAAACATGTTGAGAACACGTCGAAAAGACAACAACGTTAAACCCAACAGGCGGTACGTATTGGTTTTTGCTTTTTTTTTGAAGGATTCGATGTCCCAAAATGTGTCGCACGCAAGATTTCGTGAAATTTCCATTTAACGTAATCTAACACAAGCCGTTTTGCTTAAAATAAAAAATTAGATAACGTTTTCGATTTCGTAAGTATGGGGGGGGGGGAGTTTCAACGTTTCGTTTTAGGAAATGAGGAACGGTTTTTGCAAAATAAACACGTGTTTTCGAATTTCCCATAAAAACATCTTGCAAATAATTTTGGAACCGGGCCACAAATATGTCAACTATTCGGGGGGGATCTACAAATCAAACAATCGATTAACATAAAAACAACCAGTAAAAAAAAACGACATTTGAAAATAGAACGTAAGTACAAATTTTCCGTGGAAATCTTTTCGTCTAAATTAGATCCCACATCTTACCATACACGGACCATATTTTATCTTCAATATAATCAAATGACGGTCGCATGTGGTTTATTTCATCCTGAAGTAATTCTATAAAACGCTTAAAGACTACAAGTACAGTTCAAAAGGTCTATTAGTATATTTTATTATTATTATTATTAATATAAATTACAGTAAGATCGAAGAGTACCTATGTAATAAATTCAATATTTAAAAAAATCTCTCGGAACCGTCGATTCGATTTTTTTTCTGGATTCATCTTATTATACAGGGCGTACCAAAAAATCTGAGCCAACTAATGTCGACGAGAATCAGATTTAATTGATTCTTCACATAGTGTCGATAGTTGTTTTGACAATAGCAACCATTATTGTTCACCTTGAATTTTTCACATGAGTTATACGTATCTTAAGTGAATGTGAACAAGGTTTTAAACTCTGTCGAATAATTTAAAGAATAAATCCTGGAATAAAATAAAACCCTTCGTAACAATGGTTTTCTGTTTGTATGTATGGAGTTTATTTTAAAAATATTTTTTATTATTTCAAATAATCACTCTGTTTCAGACCTACCTTATATTTTTATGAAATTTGGGGTGTTCAATGAAATGTGAAATGTTAGAGCTCTATGTGAAATTTTTGATTTTCGGTTAAAAACGAACTCGAAAAATTTCTTATTTTGCTTTAGTGAGCCTCCGCATTGACATAGAGAACTGGAAGTGGTCTCATTTGAAAGCTCCTTTAATGGGTTTTTACATGATATTCAACACAATAGGTTTATATAAAAGAAAATAATTCAAAATCCAACTGAAAATTTCAAATCGATTGTCTCGACAACGGATTTTTTGAACTTTTAAAAAAATCTCAAACTATTCACAAAATACTTTTTTGGGATCAATATGATCTAGCTTTTTCCAGACACTTTGTGTAACAAAAAAATCGGCGGTTCAATTGAGCCGCTGTTTCAGAGCCAGAGCAGCGCTTTCCAGGCTAAATGCGCCCAGTAACTCAAAAACAATTGATTTTAGGTATACCTAATAGAATTTAAAAAATTTAGAGTTACTATTTGAAAAATCAGAGTTGTTGTTGGTTCAGGTTTAATCAAATAAATTAATAGACCTTTTGCACTTGCACTTGCAATCCTAAGCGTATTATGAAATTATTTCAAAATGAAATAAACCGTAAGCGACCATTATTTAATCAAATAAATCGTCAAGATTTAATCAATATAATCACGTTGAAAATAAAATATGATCCATGTATGCTAAGATATTTAAAATTTTCAATTGAAATCTTTTTTCTCGTATATATTAGGGGGACCGGAAAGTAATCAATTTTTTTTTGCTGGCGAAAAACATTTATTTATTAAAGAAATCTTAAATACTAGTCAACAAAATAATTTCCATCATTTTCTAACACTTTTTGCCAGCGTAAAGGCAGTTGTTCGATTACCTTTTTAAAAGAGTCCTTCGGTTTTTCATTGAAAAACTTTTCCAAGTGCGTTTTCACTTCTCCAACATCGTTAAATTTTCTACCTCTTAATGTATGCTCTAACGATCTGAAAAGATGGTAATCCGACGGCGCGAGATCTGGTGAATAGGGTGGGTGAGGTAAAAGTTCCAATCCAAGCTCCCTTATTTTTTCCTGTGTTATTTTTGCAGCGCAAGACCTCGCGTTATCGTGTCGAAGGATCCATTTTTTCTTATCGACCAAAACAGATCGTTTTTGTTTATGAGCTCTTGCTTCATTCGCTCGAGTTGTTCACAATACATTATCGCTGTAACGGTCTGACCAGTGTATGATTCCAGAAAAATCCCACCACACACAAACAAGGACCTTCTTTATTGTTAGTGATGGCCGAGGTGTCGGAGCAGGCGCTTCTCCGGAAGAGAGCCATTGTCTTTTTCGTACAGGATTATTGTATAGCACCCAGTTACAATTCGTCGCAAAAAAGGATCGGCTCCATACCGAGACAAAAGAGACGCGCAGATGGTACGCCGTTGATCCAGCGCCGTCTCCGTCAATTCACGAGGAACCCAAATTCCTTGCTTGTACAATATTCCTATACGACAAAGATGATTCTGAACTGTAGACCATGGACAGTCAATCTTCAGTGATAATTCCTCGATTGTTTGACGAGGATCTGAATCTACCATCGCCTTCAGGATATCATCATCTAATTTTTGGGGTCGACCTTTTCTTTGGGCATCTTCGAGATTCCTATTTCCATTTTAAAACTTTTTAAACCATCTATGACACTTGTTTAGTTTCAGAACATCCCCGTAAGTATCGGTAATTTTTTTCGCTGCTTCGTTTACCTTCATTCCTTGATCGAACAAAAATAGCATATAATGACGAAAGTGTGCTTCTTCTATTGTTGGTCTTGACATCTTTCCTCCTTGGTAGTACAAAAACTTTTTAACTGAAAAATAAAATTTACAACCAAGATTGAACGTAACAATAAAACTTCCGTGTTTGCGGGGTCGTATCTTGACGCAAACTGATTGCGAATGAGCTCATCGAAGAAATTTTGATTACTTTTCGCCCCCCCCCCCCTAATATTTCAGTTTTGTTGTCATACAACGAATTGAAGGGCACGTGATGTTAGAATTTAAAAAGTTTCGAGGACGTTTTAACTCATTATCCTTTTTTCACGTAGCGGAAAAAACACTCGTAACATCCACTTTCGAATGTAAAATCATGCCACTTCTTGTAAGAACGAGCACTCGCTTTAAAAATCTGTAGCAAATTAATTTTCTCTAGAAAAACCGACATTCGCGGCAATCAAACGAGACGCTTTATCGTTCACGTTCCGATAAAATAAAATATCGTTTTTGTTTAAGAACTAACGATGAGTATTGGTCTCAAATTTTATAATTTATAATATAAACAATCCCTCTCTTTCAGATTGGATCGAAAGTCGTCCCGTGGCATGCTATTTGAAAATGAAGATCTCAGACTGAAAACGATTAACATAAATGCAGAGGTAGAGAGAGGTAAATTTCTTCTTAAAAAAACCTAGCTATATATACGAAGTCTGGCTAATAAGTAACGAGACTAAGTCCATAAAATACGTATATTTAAAAATTAAGATACATTGATGTGATCCCCTTCAAAGTACTCCCCTCCCACAACTACACACTGGTTCCAACGTTTCTTCCAGCTTTCGTAACATTTCTGAAAGGCTTCGACTGGAATGTCCTGGAGTACCCTCGTCACGGCGGTCTGGATGTCAGTTATGGACTCAAAATGCGTTCCTTTCACGACCAATTTTGTTTGGGGGAACAAGAAGAAGTCACAGGGTGACATATCCAGCGAATAGGGCGCTTGCGGCAACACTGCGATGTTTTTAGAGGTCAAAAACTGCGACACACTGAAGGCACGATGGCATGGAGCATTGTCATGATGAAGGATCCACGTTTTGGCAATCTCGAAACACCTGAGCACGACTCAGGGCTTCATCACCGAACACTTTGACCAATTTACCGTACGTTTCCGTAACAGAATCGCCGAGTTTAACGCAAAATTTAATCGCGTACCGCTGTTCAATATTACGTCGTTCCATATTCGTGACGCGCCTTACAAACACGTTGTCGAAAACACAACACAGCTGGAGAACTAACGAACGTACGAAAGTCGCGAGCACATAGAGGAGGAGAGAGAGGATAGAGGAGGGATGGGAGATTAACCGACCGAAGTTTCAGGTTCGCAGTGTTACCACAAGCGCGGCTAAAAAATCAGTCTCATTACTTATTGGTCAGACCTCGTATATATTAATGTTGCAATAAATTTTGGTCGATCGCCAAATACATAATTATTAAATATGTTTAATTTATTAGGACAGTCGGATATAAAAAAGTTAAAACGAGAAAACGACCAACTACGGCGAGAAATATGGTATCTGAGAGACGAATACGATAAGCTCGATAAAATGCTCAGGGAAAAAGAGAGCCAGGAGTCCTCGACTTCCACAACTTGCACTAGTGAGTCCGTAAGTGTGTATCTAATAATTGTTCTTTTTGTAGTTTTTGACTAGGATAAACAAAGTTTTCCAAAGGATTCGACGATATTCTTACAATTAATAAAATTCCATTGCAGGAATCGTGCAGTTCATGCACCGAAGAATCGGAAGCGGTCGAAACATCGCAAAACATAGAAAACGTACAAATAACGAATCTGAAAAAGTTGAACGACGAATTCGAACAGCTGTCCGTGGTGCCCGAAGAAAATTCGACCGAAAATTCGGAAAAAAATTCAATACAAACACCCGCTCGTCCGGGCAACTGCGACGATTTCAACTTGGAAAAGGATGTAATTCAACCGGACCAAAGTTATCCCGTGCACGAAAATTTCACAATTTTACCGCAAGCACGGTCGCCAAAACATTTCTTTTCGCCAATTAAAATAAACAAAGCCGGCGAGGACTACGTCAACAATCAATTCTTGGGCCTCGAAGCGCACCCCGAAGAGCGCCGTTACTACGAAAACCTAACCGTGCCTAACCTGAACGTGCACGACGAACCGTCGACGAATTACTATCCAAGTTTGGAGCTACCGTCTCTTCATAAAACCACCACCGACGTAATGGTCAAAACCGATAACAAACACTTCGATACCATCCAAAGTCGAAGTTCATTCAGCAACGGCGGCAATTTGGAAGAACTGCTGAACGACATCGAAACTATATCACACGACATACTGAAGATTTCCAATTCGCAAAACTTCAATTTAAACGCAGACAAAAACGAAATACCGCCCGACATGCCTTATAAGAGCGAATTGAACGTTGTGCTAATGCCGTCGCCGATGAAACTAATCGGAGTCGAAAAATACAAGCAAATACAAAAAAGCTGCGAAAGTCTAAACGCCCGTTCCGTAGAAAATTTAAAAATAATTCCAGAAGTTATCACTCCAAATATAATCATCGGTCCGGAGCACTTTTATCGAACGAACAGTCACGCTCCTTTAGAACCGTACCAATCATTCGTACCTGTGCCTCCCAATTGTCCCAGTCCAGGAAATACACATCCGGAATGTCTGCAACGGCAAAATATATTAAACGAACAAATTAATCCATTTTTTTTCGGAAACATTCGTCATCCGTGCGACAGTGTGGAACCTTCGTTCACGCGATACAATCGCGACGTCGAAGCGCCCGAAGTCGAAGTCGACAGGTCGAAACATAAAGATCCCGAGATTTACAACTCCAAAACAAACCTTCTCGACAACGCGATGTCCTCGGATCACATGTCGAGCGAAAACGAAGAAAATTTAAAATTCAAAACGTGCCGCAACAATAACGAACATCAAATCGAAGACGATAACGTCAAAACCGACAAAGTCGAAGCGCCCAAGTCGCCCAAATCGGGCATCAAGAATAAAGTTTCCATACATTTTAAAGGGAAAAAAGACAAAAAGCCAGACGATAAAAACAAAAAGCGTTCGATTTTTGATCTCAAGAAAACTTCGAGCGTCGAACCGACGAGTACCGATTCGAAAACCTCCACTTCGGATAATAAGAATTCGAGCTCGGCGTCGGATCATAAGCCGAAATCGAACTACGACATCAAAACGTCCGAAAGTGCGAAAGCGCTAGATGGAAAAAGTAGAAAAAGCAGTTCGGCCAGTCCGGAACGAAAGCATAACCATAAGGAGAGCAAAAAGGTACATAAGAAACATAAAAAGTCGGAGAGAAGTAAAATTCGTCGAAATTCCAACGTCGATCGCGTTCATCGCGAACGGAGCTATTCAATTTGTACGGATCGTTCGAACATTTTGGAACACAGAGTTGGACCTTATAGTATATACGACGGTTTCACGACTTCCGACAGAGAGCGGACCAACAGCCTAAGTAGCTGCGACACGATCAAGGGAAGGAAACTGTCCAATATTACACACTTTCCGGCCACTGGGAAAATACCTTGGTGCGGATGCTGGGGCAACGGGTGCTTATGACAAAAGCGGTCGGGGTAACGTTCGAGCGAAAATAAAGACTTCAGTATTAAATTGTAACATTGCAAAACGTTAAGCGGTCCTTAGACGCGCAATATTATTGAACAATAATTGATGATTTCACTTTAAAAAATTTATTTATAATATTAAGGGATCCCCAGACACTCAATATTATTGCGCAATAATATTGAAGTTTTCCCTACACAAACATAATATTGCACAATAATGATGATTTCAATTGAATTCTCGCGTATTTTGCCCTTTAAATTTATTCTAACTGATTCAACTTTATTTTTTAACAAATTCTGTTATTTTGTTATTTATTCTTAAGAAGTATTTATATATTGGTTTCTTATACAAATATGAAACTGTTTAAATGCGACATTTATTGATATTTACTCGAAATTATTGCACAATCTCAAATTAATATTGAGTGTCTGGGAATCTCTTCGACTGTATTTTTTAACAAATTATTTTAATTTAACAATCTTAAGTAATAGATAATTATATATTATTGGTTTCTTATACAAATACGAAAGTATTTAAATATGACACAATCCTGCGTCTATTGTTGTACGGTCAGTCAATAATATTGCACAATCTTTCAATCTCGTCTGATTACAACAAACGTTCAATAGGAATTATTGCGCATCCTTAAATATTGCACAATAATATTGAACGTCTAGGGGCCGCATTAGGAATAATTTTGTAAAGTTTTTCTACTGATCGTTGATTGTTTTATTAGTAATCCATTTAGAACAATTTGTACATATTGCATTTTACAATAGATAAAATAAACAATTTTCAAAAACTTTCTAGTGTAAATTTTCGACGCGAATACTAACGCGATAACTTTTAATGACTAAATTAATTACAAACTTATCGATGAACGTTAAATAAACAAGAGGACAATACGTAGACGTTGTCACAGTCTCGATGAATACCTAATACGTGTCGAAAAGCCGTTATTTCGATAAATGATTTTCGGTCCAAAAATACTCTTGGTATTTTTAGTTGAACGCCAGTTTTATCACAATTTTTCAACGGACCGCGCGACGCCGCGCCAATCCAAAAAGAAATTGATCGACGTCTTTTTAGAACTTAGATACAAACCACTTTGTCAGTCCTTGATAGAGAAAAGGGTCGAAAACCATTGATTATATTTATTTGTGCACAAAATAATGTTGTGTTCCATTTAATAGACCAAGTCGTCGGTAGAAATTTCGATGGCGGTTAATCAAAATTTTTATTATCAAATCATTTGAAAGTTTTTAGATAACATGAAACGGGGTTCCCATTGTTTGAACGAATTCGAAACATTTTTCAGCTACCATCGACGGAAAATACAGTTGCGAAAAAAGAGGAAAAAAAAGTTGAATGTCCTCACAATCACTGCTAACCGAAGCTATTTTGGGTTAAAATATTCGACTAATACTTATTGTTAGTTCAACAAGAACAACGACATGACATCGACGTGTTAGCATAAATACGAAGACGCCAGTTTACGAAGTGTACATATTTGCATTTTTATAATATATAATTACTTATTGTTTCTTCTTTGTGACTGAAACAGGTAAGAAAATTGCCGATTATTTTTTATAAAATAATATGTAGTACGCCTATATATTGGGTACGCGATATAGAAAATGACGGAAGACTAACTCATTTCCGAATAACATTTAAATGGCTCCAAATTGTCTACCTATACTTTTTCGAGGAATCGTCGATTTCCTCCATATTTAGTTTAATAATTTTCTTTGTTGTCAACAACAAGGTGCGGAGGTCAAACGGTTATCGGAAGATATGTAATGATGGACGGACGGACAGTTCATAGTTATCTCGTTAAATACAACTTATTTCTATAAACAGTTGTAGTACCGCTATCACACCGACACTGCTCTGGCTATAACAACCAATAGAAAAGAGGTTCCGCGATAAATAGACGACCTTGATTTTTTACAAATATTTACATGTGAAAATTTTCAAAGATTGTTTTTCATACCGATCGAACAAGCCAACGAACTCGACCTGACGCAATTAAAAAGTTCATATTCCTACATCATAAATGTAGATTCGTTTAAAATTTGTGAATTTTCGTTTTAGACAAACGACAATGAAAAATGACGACAAAAGAAGAAATCAATACAAAAGATGATAAACAACCTACTTTACTACTACTTACCAAAATCGTCAACGATAAACTACTCTATCTAAGACAAATCATAACGATAGAACCGATCATGTGCTTGTATTTGCTTGCCACATCTCTTCGTGAGCCCACAATAAACAACCTGCTGCTTGAAATGGCGTGTCAAGCAAATGCAGGATTCAACAACACCGTCTGTTATGCAATAGTAAGAGCTATACACGAACAAAAGAATCTCACATCCCAAAATAGTGCCGTGCAACACCATATAAACCAAATGCTGGGTTGGTGCCTGCCTATACAAAGTACCATACTTGTCGTACTGTTATTATTCATGGGCGCATACAGCGACAGAAACAAGGTGCGAAAGCCGTTCTTTCTCCTCCCGATTTTTGGTGACTTCTTCTCAACGGTCTGTTGCATAATATGTGTTAGTTTCAGACAAAAATGGCCGATAGAAACTGCGGGGGTTTCTCATTACATAGTACCGTCAATTTTCGGTAGTTCCCCTATGTTAAACATGGCGTGTTACGCATATATAGCTGACGTAAGTACATCTGAAATGTGTATCGTTCGAATGGCGACGTTGCAAATTTGCACGAACGTCTGCAAACCAATCGGAATTACATTCGGCGGATTGCTTTTTGACGAAATTGGCTACATCCCGTCATTATTGCTAAGTCTGTTTATACTAGCGATCGCATTATTTTATGGTATATCGGCCGTAAAAGAATCGAAACCGCCTAACAAGTCCACGGCGAGTTTATTTAGCCCACATCATGTGACAGGAACTCTAAAGTTAATAACAAGAGCCAAAGGGGTGAATCGTATTAACATAATTTTCGTTCTTGTTGTATATTTCATTATAATCGCAGTTTTCGCGGGCGAAGGAAATGTACTATTTTGGTTCACTCAGCAGACATATAGTTGGAGAAACACAGATTTCGCTTTCTATCAAGCAATTCGGAGCGTAATCAATTCAATAGGTACTTAAATCTAGTTCGTTCCAAACCATCTGAACTATATTCTGAAACCATCACATACATATATAATTGTAACGTTTTTCAGCATTAGCTACGATAGTGCCCATCTTTTCTAAAGTATTACATCTGCACGACTTGATAATCGTCATAATTTCCTTCGTCAACAAAATAATGGCTAACATAATATGTATGACCGTGCGAACTTCGATCGGCTTATATGCAGGTTCGTGAGGTCGCGCTAGTCGTTCGGATTCAAAATTGATTCTGTTCATCAGGTACCGTGGTTGGCATGCTGACCATTGTGGCGACAACGGGGATTCGTTCGCAATCCTCAAAATACGTATCCGAAAACGATAATGGTAAAACTCAGTCATTACTGTCGATAGTCGAAGCGATCGCCATCACCGCAGCCACTCAAATTTACAACCTCGGCCTGTACTCGTATACCAGAGAAATTTATGGACAAGCGTTTTTCGGGGTCGGCATTTTACTATACATCTTCGGATTGATAGTTTTAACGTAAGTATGATAGAATTGGTCGCAAAAATCATTTATAAAATTACGTTTCCGTAGGTGGAAATACGTGTCGGAAAAGAATCAGTTGAAGCGTAGCGGTAATGTAATTAGTGTTAGTCAAAGTACTGGATTAAGTATTTAAATATTGTGTAATTAATTCTTAGATGAATCTTGTAAATAATACTGTATGCAAATTTTTTTTTACTTATTATACTTTTTATATAAACCGGAATTATTTTCTTGGTCTCGAGCTATGTATATATTCTCATTTACAAAATGATGAAAGGACAAGACATTCAATATCTTCCAGAACATGAACATTTTATGGACATTAATCAAACTTGTTTGGAAGAAAATCGCATTTTGGACAAACAAAATTTAGAAAAGATAACAGGGATCAATAGAGAGATGTTCAGAACCGGACATATGATACAAGATCACCGATATAGTTCGTAATAGGGATCTGAGTGCGCTAATGTTTGTAAAAGTAAAAATTAAAAAAGAATAATCAGCTTTAGGGTAATTTGTTTCTAGTTTCTACTATACACTTATATTGTCCAAATCCAAAATAAACCTCTCTTATTTTCGAGAATATATGGCTACGGACAACATTCAAATAAAAGATAAATTGACAAATTGTCGTTATAATACAACACGTGAATTTCTATAAAAATTATAGATGCCTATTTACTTATGGGTTGCCTCTGTAGACACTCACTCTTTAAGTAATACTCCCTATTATTAATGATACAGAGAGTTGCGAATTTTACAGTCCTGTCCGACTTTTTTGAGCTGATTTTAATGATTAAATAAAAAATTACGTGTCAATATTTGATTTCAAAGGGTATAGCCGGATAAGCATGGCAAAATGGCCACCAAAGAAATCTACGAAACAACCTATATTATTACATTGGCAAGTCATAAGGAAACGATATATACACGTTTTACTCCCTGACCTTCAGTAGTCCTTGAGAAAATCAAAAAGTATGTACCGGGGGAACTATTTTTTACATTCGTTTATCTACGAAACTATTATAGCTACGAACATAAATCAAAAACAGATTGTTAGAGAATACTTCACAATATAACATATGTTTTTTTTATTAGTTTCGACTAATAATAACTATTAAAAAATTAATGGAGAAATTTTGAAAATTGAAAATTTTACAGTTCGGCCAAAGTGACAATCATCAAAAAAATCTCAAATATTGCTACTAATGTCTACTACTACTCCTAAAAGTTTCGTGAAAAAAAAATTGGTACAATACTTTGAAAAAAAATAATGTACTCTATAGTCACTACTACTATATAATGTACCGCACCTACATAAACAAAAATATAAACTATAACAAAATAAAACAACAATTATGACAATATAAAATATAAACAAAACAAAAAATGCAAATAAGTGTCTAATAGACAGGGATGTCAGTTAATAGAAAAGTTACAAATGCCTTATGTACATAAATATAATCGAATGCGATAGAAAACGTTTCTATTGTTATTAATTAATTCTGGTTATATAATTGCCCGAGTTAGTACAGATGTTTACCTACAGTCAATATTATTAATCATCATCACTATCTTCATTAATGACAACAGATACAGAATTTGTTGCAAATATTTTCGACAATATCTCTGCTGGACATATATTACGTTGCATCTATCGGGTGAGTGATAAATAATATATTATAGTTGCTGCATGTGAACAACACCCAACTGTTCTATTACCGTTGGGACAGTCACAACAATAGGAATATAATCGATATAAATACGATATACTTTATTATTTTTATGTCTCGATCGTACGTTCAGTTTTATAACATGTGATGTTTGCTTGACATACTGCACGAGAAGATTATTCTTATTGTCCAGTATTTCTGATAATTACGACACAGCTTGGGAAAGTTGATAACTGCCTGTAAATAAAACTTTCAAGTCTTGCTCAGTTAAACGTGGAAAATCTAGGAGGTCAGATACCATTAGATGTTGAAAAGACGATTTCCGACGATTCCAATGATGATTATCAACATCTTCCCGCAAAGTATTTGTCGAATTCATTCTGCTTTCCATATATTCAATAATTTCGTCTTGTAATGCACCATCTGAACTCAACCTTTGTCCGTATCACAACAATCGTACCTTTGGAAGCAGTTTATTATCTAAGTTGTAATGTAAGAGACGATATTTTTGGCTCATAGCACCATGTACAGCTTCGACTACACAACGTATTTTTTATTACTTTTCGCGATATGTTTGCTTTTTCCGTAGTTAATTGAGATTTTTGCCTTTACAGGCAGGCATAAATACGGTAAAGCCTTCATTAGTTATGTAGTTTATTACATCACGAAAACCACGATCAACAATGAACACATCATGAGGTTGTAACGTAGTTCTTATGCCTACTGAGTACGATTTTCGAATTTCTAGAACTACGTATTTTAATCGTCGAACATAAATATTAACAACACTGCAAGAATGTTAGAACTTGAACTGCATGTCCGACTAAAGCGCCGCGCCGGCGCTGTTCCTGTATGGTTCCTGACAATGAGATCGCTTTACACAACTACAGCAAGTAGTGAAACATTCTTATATTTTTTACTTGACCACTACTTCTATTCGCGGTTTAAACAACGTAAAAAAGTTAACTTGTCGTTTTTGTTTTGACACTACCAATATTTGCTTTTATTTTTTTTCAGATTGTTGTACCAATTTTTTTTTCACGAAACTTTTAGAAGTAGTAGTAGACATTAGTAGCAATATTTGACATTTTTTTGATGATTGTCACTTTGGCCGAACTGTAAAATTTTCAATTTTCAAAATTTCTCCATTAATTTTTTAATAGTTATTATTAGTCGAAACTAATTTAAAAAAACATATGTTATATTGTGAAGTATTCTCTAACAATCTGTTTTTGATTTATGTTCGTAGCTATAATAGTTTCGTAGATAAACGAATGTAAAAAATAGTTCCCCCGGTACATACTTTTTTGATTTTCTCAAGGACTACTGAAGGTCAGGGAGTAAAACGTGTATATATCGTTTCCTTATGACTTGCCAATGTATTAATATAGGTTGTTTCGTAGATTTCTTTGGGGGCAATTTTACCATGCTTATCCGGCTATACCCTTTTATCGTGGTTTTATATCTCATTTTGTATTTACAATTTTAAATATTTTATCAATATTCAAAATATTTGAAAACAGTGTAACATACATGCATGTAAACAGGGTTGTCTAATTACAGCATTAATAAATGTATGAGGTTTGTTCAATAAAGGATGAACTAACAATAACTAGATAATATATTATTATATCTATGAATATAAAATTAATCGATAATAATAAAGTAAGTATGAAACAAAAAGTGCATTTTGAATTCCATTTTTCTGAATTTTTAAAGTGATGAAAAACTTGTTCGCACCACTCTGTATTTTTTTTAAGAAGCCGACAAACGTCGAATTTAATAAAGTATTCATTGTTGTGTATCAATAAACAACTTACTAGCTCACAATAAACTATATTATGTAACATAAATAGTTCCCTGTGTCGCATCAAATGAAAACCATTACCTTATTTGAAAATTTGAAGGTAATTATTTCTCATAATATTATATCCACAACATTAATTTGGTGTGTACGTGTGACCTTTTTTTAGCACAACAATAACTAACAAATTTATTGTAAGTAATAATAGTGAATTTTAATTAAAAATTATTTCGATCGTTTAAAAATGGCAGACTTTAAAGGCCGGTTGTGGCGCAGTCGATCACACTTAACATCGGTCAATCGCTATAGAAATGATTGTGTAGACAATCGATTAACTGACGTTCAACGTGATCGACTGTGGTACAACTGGCCCTAAATCATTATTGTATATAAAGTGTTGCCATAGCAATAAAATACCTACTTTAAATTTTAAAATTACTAGATTTATTATGAATTGAAAATTAATTTGATGGTTACTGACTTTAAAGTATTTTAATAATAATAATAATAAGAATGCCCGGTTTCAGAAATCAATTATAATACATCGTCAAGTTAACATAATAAAAGTTAGTTTGCGTTGCTCTTTAAGACTAATTCGATAAATATATAAATACGATCGACGAAATCTCCGGCCTATAGATTACAAAAATAATCTAACTACATCACATCCAGATATATTTAAAACGATCATTTTACATCTAACCAGCAAAAGATGGAAAAAAAAGTTAAAATAATAGCAACTCACCCAAACAATGTAAAAGAGTCCCATACACGACCACTTTGTAGAAGAAAATCATTTTAAAATCTAGCACATATTTAATTACTTCAAACTATGCGATTTTTTATAGAGTTCCGAGCTTTTTTTTGATTTACAGTTCATTGTACAGAATGAGGTTGGATCAAGTCAAAAGTTCATCCTACCGGTATAGGGCTGAAATTCTTCTATTTAACAGCATACAAACGCGTTTACTCACTACACCGCAATTATTTTACATCTTAATTATAATTTTTTAATTCATATTGTTATTTAAATTAGTGGATTATTATTCAACAAACAATATTCACTAACTTAACGTCAATTGTTGAAAACTAACAGGGCATGCAATGGTAAACAGTCAGTAAGAAAATTCCCCACTTTTAAAAATTGACTTTAATTTAAATTGTTCATTCTTCTATTATGATTAATGATCTATTTGTACTTTGTTTTTATAAGTATAACCGAATGAAAACCAATTAAAGGATATAAATACAATATTCAGTTACCTATTACTGGATAACATTAATAAATTATTACTGTTTTACCACCAATGTATTTATTAAATTGTTTAATTTTAAATCAAATTTATTATTTTTTTCTTTACAATATTCTACAATTAAATAAATAATAATGTTTATACAATATTTATTGCAATTTTTTATGCATAAAATTTTTATGTTGTATAAATATCTATAAGTAGCGACAATATTTTATATAATAAGTAATACGATAAAATCAAAGCTAAAAGATACTATAGAATTTATAACAAAAAATATACATTAACAATGTTACATTTAAAAATATTAAACTACCATTCACCCCTAAAATCATCTACTTCAACGATGCATCCAATATTGCTACAGCATTAAGTAATAACGGTTGGCTCTTCACGACCGGTAAATTGCTTTAATTTTGATATTTCAAGTGCAATATTGACTAACGGCTTCAAAATAACCTGACAATTATCAAAATGTTATAAAAATAAAATGTAAGTCATAATTTACTGTGTACCTGAGCATTAGCAGTTGTATCAGTTTTCTCATAGCTATCAATGTATACTCTAATAGTAGCACCACTACTGCCGGTTCCAGACAATCGGTATACCAATCTTGAACCGTCTTCAAAAAGAATCCTAATTCCCTAAAAAAATGTTCCTTTATGTATATGATTTGTCCAACAAATTTACAATTCCTATATATTAACAGAAAAACTTAAAAAGAAACAATACCTGTTTCTGAGCCAAACTCTTATCGATAGGATCCACATATGAAAAATTATCCGCTTTTTGCACAACATACGTTTTACCTCCACTGGAATAACTTTTACCAACGATAGATCCACTACTAAGTAACGATTCTAAATGTTCCACCAATTTGTTTGCAGGATCGATATCACATTCTTCATAATCATAACTACACAACAAAATACATATTTAGGCAATTTTAAAAGAATCGTTACAATTTTTACCGTGTGAAATAGTTCCTCCCATATATTTTCCAATGTTCTATCAGGATGTCCTCGATGCTCATATGTTTATGTTCGATAATAGATAACCATGCTAGCACAGCCCATATTCCATCCTTTTCACGAATATGATTGGATCCCGTGCTGAAAAATAATTATTATCATAATTTTTCCAAACATTTCGTTTGAATATAGGTACCCAAAGCTTTCTTCGCCGCACAATGAAAGACGACCGGCATCCATAAGGTTGCCAAAATATTTCCAACCAGTAGGAACTTCAAACATCTCTTTGTTTAATTTTGCAGCAACCCTATAAATCAATCGTTTACTAGCAATCTTCAATATTTTATTGTATAGTTACCTATCGACGGCTGCAGCAGTTGGCATAGACCGCGCAAAGCCGTGCACACCGTTCTTCTTAAAATACGGGATACAATTTAAATTGTTAGCTATAACTGCCAAACTATCACTAGGAGTAACGAAGAATGCGTGTTTGCCAATAATCATGTTGCGGTCCTAAATATAACACAATAATGGCATCATATAGTATTAAAAAAAAAAATACTAACACCGTCGCCATCAAATGCTGCTCCTAAATCAAATTTATTATTGTCTCTGACTTGATCAACTAAATCTTTTGCGTATGTTAAATTCGGATCGGGATGAATTTCACCAAAATTATCCAAGGGAATAATACGCACTACACTATCTTGATTGCTGCCAAGTTCTTCAAGAAATATTCGTTTTACATACACACCAGTAACTGAAAAGTTAAATATCGAATTTAGATTATAACAGGATTCGATTATTATTAGGATTGCATAATCCTAATTTGCCCTTCCTTTTAATTCTTTTGAAAAAATTTACTCAAAACTAATATTTATTGCTTTATATTATTAGAAACAGAGTTTTCAATATTATTTATTAAAATTATTGGTCACTTAAGTAATTTTATATGGTCAATTAACTGGGAATATTCAACAAATTTAGAACTAACCAATGGAAAATAACAAGGTAAAACACAACTTCCTTCGATTTCCACAAACCACAATGTATTTTCCATATATAACATAAATCAAAACGTGACAATAATAGATATATACTTTTTACGTTTACTTTTTCAGTCTTACATACATATAAATCAACTCATAGAAAACACTTACCCCCATTCATAGAATCGATTAGTACATTAAAGGGCGGTTTCGATTTTGTCCCGTTCAAAAGAGTACCCAACTTTTTGAAATCAAAAATCGACTTCATTAAATTGACATAGTCGTCCACAGAGTCTATGACTTCCACAGTAAATGACCGTCCGTCGACCTTGAATCAATTAAATTAGTAAGAGCATTAAAATGACTACAAAAATTAATTACTTTAAAATTCTGAATTCCCGGCTGTTGAAAATCACAATCCAGATCTGGCGTGATTTTATATTGTTTTATTTTTAAAGTTAATTGGTAAATGTCGTTTGTCATCTGATCTGGAGCAGGACCGCCATTTTCAACGTTGTATTTAATACCGAAATCATATCTAATTCCACCCGGATTATGGGAGGCTGTCAATACGATACCTCCTATAAAACACACTGCTTTGAAGTACAAATAATTGATTTTAAAAGTGACTTTAAAACTTAAAGCCTCCGTTTATTATTATTTACGGCAAAACGTTGTTGTAACAATTATTTAAAGTCCCTTTAAATTCAAAGTAATCTTAATTTCGATTATGAAACTGGCCCTTAGTAAAATGGTATATTTCATTTAAAACAAAACTATAACAAAAAAATAAATCAATCAACAATTAAAATATTAATATAGTAAATTATAACTTTGATATGTAACGGAAATAAAAACTAATTTATTAAATTACAAGGACACGTGTTATTATAACATGGCAATAATAATCAACTCACCCAAAGTTTTGCGAGATCTAATTAAGTTCGAAACGGCTGGGGTGGATAAAAGTCCTCTTCTACCCATTATTAATTTTTTAACCTAATACAGAAAGTCTTTCATAATGCGTAAAAGGCAATCGAAAAATTATTTCTAACCTCGTTTGCAGATGCAATTCGAATAATCATGTTGTTAGCTTGCATGGAAAAGTACCTGCCATCGCCTCCGAGAATTAACGTGGATCCTTTGAGTTTTCCCTTTTGTGCATCGAGAATGCACTGTATGAAATTTTCAGTGTAGTTCTTCTCCATGAACACTTTAACTTTCTTCCTCAAACCGCTGGTACCTGGTTTTTGGCCCTCGAAAGGGGTCGTAGATACAACAATGCTTTTTAAAGTCATGACGAATATTCCTGATCGTAAAGAGCAATTCGTATTTAAGAGGTTAGGCTCTCACCGCAAAACAGTCATTGTAAAACAAATCAAATATACTTACCTAGAGATCTTGCAATAATTAACTAACAATTTCAACGTGTTCGAATTTACAAGTAGCAGTTAAATGTTGAAGTTTTTTCTAATCGCGATTAACGATATTTGAACTTTCAATGACAAAAAGGACACGTGTGTGCGCATGCTCGTGCACAACTTTCATGAACGACGAGTGGCTATTTTAAATTTCGTAACAACAATTAAAATTTACGTATATTTGTTTATAACTAAAAGTTTAAAATGTTCGATTATTTTTGTGCAATCAAACAGTTCAGTATCTATTTTAAATTATCAACTTTTTTTTATCGTAAAAAGAATAACTTTATAAGTGAAGTATTTAACAGTAGATTTACGTAACCCGTCAATTTGACGTATTCAAACTTTGCAATGAAATATCTCGAAAACCACTTGATCGATTTTTTTGTTTTTTTTTTCTTTTTGAGATTCATATGTGGTATACCTATCTCTACGGGATCCGTCAAATTGACGGGTACGCTTATCTCGAAAATAATCCTTATATTTTTGCTTTGTTCGGCACATTATTCAACCAGTAGGAAATACAAGATGTTCTCCGTTTCCAATTCGTTATCTCAATCGCGCATCAATAGTGTAAACTAAAGCAATCTAGCAATCATGCATAAATCCAGGAGATTCATAAGATAGTGGATAAAATCCTCGAGATCAACGAGGATTGTTCCGAGGATACCTCCGAAGAAAATGAATGTGAATTAGGCGAAAGCGAACCCGAAAGTGCAACTACACAATCTGTTGAAAGTGGATGGACAGAATTATCTTAAGATAGTGAAGAGGAGAATTTATTTACAGTCCGTCGGAGCAAGAAAATGCGTATTTTTTCTAGCTCTGACTCTGAGGATGAGAGGACGAGCTTTCTCAGTACATCCTGAAATGTAGCGAGCGATATCGAAATTGCAACTGACGGGACACAGTAGACAAAACTGAAACCAGGCGGATCTAAAGGTAGGACGCCCATCCGTATGATTTTCAAGGATATCGGAGGGCCTACTGCCCATGCTAAAAGAAATATTATGGTGGGTTGCATGCTTAGCGCTTTCGATTTGATAATTGACAAACATATTGGGTCTATGCATAATTCTGTAGCGAAAATTGAGTAAATTTCAAACGAAAAATATTAAGCAAAAAAAGCGATTTTAATCAACTAAATATGTTCCATTCTGTTCAATGACTTTCTGCCATCTCTCCACGAGCTTCATTATCCCTCTTTCATAGAAGTCCTGAGATTTTTGGGCAAAGAAGTCATCCAAGTGGTTTTTGAGGACGTTCAGGGAACTGAAGGTTTTGTTATTCAAATTGTTCTGTAGCGCCCGGAACAAGTGAAAGTCTGAAGGTGCAAGGTCCGGACTATACGGTGGGTGCACCAAAACATCCCACCCAAGCCGCAATAACTTTGCCGAGTCACCAGAGAAACGTGTGGCCTAGCGTTGTCCTGGTGGAACACAATGCCCTTTCTGTTCGCCAATTCGGGCCGCTTCTGATCGATTGCTTGCTTTAATTTAGCCAGTTGTGAGCAGTACTTGGTGGAATCAATCGTTTTGTTGGGTGGCAGCAGCTCATAATAGACGATTCCTTTATAATCCCACCAGATACTGAGCATGACCTTCTTAGGGTGCAATCTTGCCTTTGCGACCGTTTGAGGAGCCTCTCCGCGCTTCGACCATGATCTTTTTCGACTGATATTGTTGTAGACAATCCACTTTTCATCGCCAGTGATCATCTGCTTTAAAAATGGTTCGTTTTGATGGCGTTTGAGCAGCGAATCGCAAGCTGAAATTCGATCCATTACATTCTTTTCGCTCAGTTCGTGCGGCACCTAAACATCAAGCTTTTTTACCATCTCAAGTTTCTGTAAATGCCTCGAAACAGTTGATTGGTCAATGTTGAGGTTATGTCCGATCTCTGTAGTCGTCAAATGCCGGTCGGAGTCGATTAAAGTCTTGATTTGATCGACATCAGTAGTGACTGGTCGGCCAGAGCGAGGAGCATCTTCGAGATCAAAATCTCCGCGACGAAATTTTGCAAACCACTTCCGACACACACTTTCGCTTACGGCATTCTCTCCGTACCCGGCGCATATCTTTTTGTGGGTTCGCGACGCGTTTTTGCCTTTTCGGAAATAAAAAAGCGAAATGCACCGAAAATACGCATTTTTTCCTTCCATGTTCAAACTATAATTAAACTTCGTAAACGTCACGGATCTCGATGAATACTTTCTTAAAATGTCGGCACAAATTTCAGCTTTCACTTAATGTACGACACTTCATACGTTTGACACATGTGAGAGCGGAAAAACAACTGCGAACGACATCTGTCGGAATTTCGCTACGGAATTATGCATAGACCCAGTATAATGCAACACATAAAAGATTACACTGAAACCGTCTTGAAAACAGACTGGACAATCACAATTGCGGAATTACGAAGTTTTATAGGAGTTCTGTATGCTCGGGGCGCATATGAAGCGAGATCGTTGAAAGCTTCCTATCTTTTTTTTTTCCAAGGAGGAGAATCTTCAAAAGACACCCCCGGTATCGCCGGGGGGAGTGACGGATTCACACCGGCAAGTCTAGCCGATGTGCCTACCGACTAAACCCCTCCTTGTCAGAGTAGTGATAATGCACCCCACCGGAATCATCGTAAGACATTACTTCGGTGGGGGCTCTGAATTTGCAGATCTTTATTGAGTGTAAATATAGTGGTCTTTACCAGTGAATTCTTCGTTTTTTCGAAATTTTATACAATTTTGAGCATCAAGAGAAAAAAAAATCATATATATATCAGATGTCATTCCTGACGTAAGCCATGAATGAAATTTGGTTCAGGAATTATTATGTGATTCACAATAAAGTTAATAGTACGCGACAGTATTCTTCTATATGTAGGACATCTAGTCCCATCAGATCGATGACCCGAAATATTACAATTAATGCAATGCTGTTCATTGCAACAATTGTCAGCTTTGTGGTCATTCTTCCCACAGTTAAAGCATACTCTTTTATTTAATAGTTTGTTTTCCGGACATAATACACGTTCGTGTCCAAAGTTCAGACAGTTGAGGCAGCGTTTTAATTTAACTCTAGGTTTGACGTTACAATAGGTGAGGCCGATTTTGATTTTACCTAACTTCATCAAATAGTTTCCAAGGTTCATCTAAGGTTATGGTCGCATTTAAACCATTGAATTTATTAGGCCTGGTAGACAGTACCTTGAGAAATTCGTTGTTCTTCATAAAGGGAGAGATGGCCAACTTAATATCCTCTTCTGTGCAAAGACCATCCATCCCATAAATGTGTAATACTATGTTATTATGGGCATGATCGATGAAAATGTCTTTGTCTTTGGCTTTGATTTTATCTTTGAGCATTTCTGCATTTTTTTTATCACCTTTGATTTCCATAACGATATTGCCTTTAAGTGTTTGTTTAACACTTTTAATGTTAATGTTCAAATTCGTGATATCTTCATTGTTCTTAATGGATTTTACAATCTCCGCATAATTTTTATTATTAGGTTGTATAAATAATTTGTTAGTATAGTGAGTTTTGTTATTTGGAATCTTAGTAATGGGAGTATTAATTTGTTTTACATTGTTAACGGGAAGTTCTATATAGTTTTATTAGAGCCATGGAAAATGATTCAACACATTTTCTTAGAAGTTTACGGTCTAAATTATCAGCTGTTGATAATATTAAGTTATTACTTATAGTAGATTCAAAGTTAATTTTAAAATCCTTTAATTTTTTATATAACATTTCCATATCCAGTCTTTTGGAACAATAAGGAATAGGGATGATATATAAAAGTATTAAGCTTATCAATTGAAATACCAGTGTTCGTTTCTATTTGAACATCTTTCTTAATAGATACTATCGAGGAACTATTTTCATTTATTAAATTTCTTCCTTCTGGAAAGTTTTTACAAACTTCTTCCCAAACACCCTTTAAGTTTATGCATTTTGGATCAACAATATAAATCCAGTCATTTTCAGAGTCTAAACTCGTCCTTGGATTACTCGTCATGGTAGTGTTTGTAAAGTAATTATCAGGCCAATCCTTATTTAAAATTTTTGAGGTAGATAGCCAATCTTCAGTAGTTAAAGAATTTTCAGAGTTTACGAAACTTGTAGTGTTGGACTCAATATTGATATCAGTGTTGTTAAAAGAGGTTTGAGTGACTTTGTCATTAGAGTCCTTTATTGAGGTAGTTTGTACTCCTATGTCTTTCATGTTATTTGTAGGCAGGGAGTTTTTATTTTTATTATAAGAGTCTATTTTTTCAAACGTAATATTCAAAAGGTTTTTCTTTTTTAAGTTACTTACTTAAGTTGCTTAAGGATATTTCTTATAAGTTTTATTTCTTTTTTAGTTTTCGGGTTATTATTAACTACATTGTCCAATTCGTGGATATATTTATATATATTATCTAATTCTGATTCAAAGTTATGTTTAATTACTAATAAATCTTCTGATGATAGTTCTTTTGAACTATCTGACAAATTGTCATTGTCGAGGTCAATTAATCCCAGTGTATCCCCATTGTTTTTTTGAAAATTATTCATGAAAATCCCACGAGAAGGGACGAAATAAAGGTTCAGCCAAACAGTGCGCCCTTGTTTGGCTAGGGCTACATACCGCTGGAGGTCGCCCGGTATCCAGGAAGTTCCGCTATCGATTTCAAAATTGAAATCATTCATCCCTCACCACGGAACGGGAGCTTGGATTAATGTAAAGGACAGGTAAGGATAAAGGAATGACTCTTAGCCCTCGAATACTCTAATAGCATCAGAGTCAGAAAAGAACAAGAGTTAATCAAGGGAGATTTAATAGGAACGATAAAAGAAAAGGGACCAACCTGTAAGAACAAGATGAAGTAAAGGAATGGTCCTGCTCGGGACTTCGGGGTTGCAAAGCCCGTACTCACAAGAGTGAGTCCCTGAAGGGAAGCTTCCTATCTATGGTCGAAAAAATGGGGCCCCCCTTTCTTCAGAAACACAATGAGCAGAGATAAATTTACAGAAATTTTAAGATTCATACGCTTCGATAAAAAAACCAACGATCCGAAAGATTACAAACAGATAAATTTGCGCTGATATCCGAAGTATGGAGAAAATTTATAAGTAACAGCCAGGCTTGTTATAAGCCACATGAAAACATCTCAATAGTTATTGGAACAGTTATTTCCGACGAAAGCTCGATGCAGGTTTACGCAATATATGCCGAATAAGCCTCATAAATTCGGCATCAAGTTTTGATTAGCAGTTGACGTCGAATCAAAATATATTGTGAACGGTTTCCCTTATTTGGGGAAAGATGACACCCGAAGCTCACAATCGTTGGGTGAGTTTGTCACATTGACATTAACCGAACCATATTTAGATCGAGGCAGAAATATAACAACAGATAAGTTTTTACAAGCATCCCGCTAGCTCAACAATTGCTTGCTCGAAAAACAACTTTGGTTGGGACCATCCGGTCAAACAAACGAGAACTGCCAAAACCCGTAAAGGAAAAAAAGATAAGATGACTTTGTTTTCCTCAGATTTATATAAATCAGAAAATTTCATCCTCATCATAAAAGTAAGCCGAACATAAAAGTTCTGCTTCTAAGCACCAGACATACAGGTGTACAAATAGAAGACAACCACAAACGTCTTCCAGAATCTATTTCATATTATAATAAAACGAAGTTCGGAGTGGACGTCGTTGACCAGATGGCACGCAAATATAGCGTAAAAGCAGGCAATTTTTTAAAGAAAGTGCGTTTTTTTATTCACCCGTCAATTTGACGGGTGCCGTAGAGATAGGTATATAAGAAACGTCCGTAAACCTAGTATTAAGATAATAAAAAATGACAGATAAGGTTATTTTAGAATCTCAATTTTTCTATAATCTAAAGCGCAAACAAATAATTAAATGTACTTAACGTTTTAAAGTGCCGCGTTAAAGTTTTTGCCACAATAAATTTTTTGTTGTTAATTTGGTTAAAACTGTTTCTCACGATAACGGTTTAATAAAAAAAATTAATCGGGGTAGTTTACCCTTCGTTTTTTGTATTTGACATCTGGCGGTCGCACCTTATAACTACTGTGACTTCCATGGATCATATGTAAATTTGAGGTTACATTTTAGTTAAATTTACATAAAAACTTTTTGCAAAAAACGTATTTTGTTCTCAAGTGAAATGGATATTCTTCCATATGAAATATTATTAGAAATATTGAATTATCTTTCACCAGTTGATGTTGCAAATCTGTCTGAAGTCTATCAGTTTCTAGAAAACGCATCATTCGATAGAAAACTGAATAAGTACGTTCTTCGACGTTCTAAACTGAATTCTGAATGAACTTTATTAATTACAGAAGTCTCAGCTACTATAAAGAATACCACCTTACAGAAGAACATCTGAGGACATTTGTAGTGCACCAGTTGCGAAAAGACATACTGACTTCCTTAAATATAAATTGTGTATATTGGATTCCTGGTGTACAATTGCTTCGTACGATTTATAAATTAAAAAATTTAAAACAACTACACGCGATCGATACCAGAATAAACAATTTTTGGATGGAGCCATCAAAGATGTCAGAAGTAAATTCGAAATCTTGCCACAAAATGTATCATCTGAATTATGTGCCTTTATTGTTTTAGTTAAAAGAATTTGCATTTACTTTACATAGTAATTCAATTTTTCCACAAATTATGGAACCTTTATCTGCTACTAAATTGTGTATACATATCACAGCACTTCCTCCTTTTTGCAAAGGGCAAAACGAGATTTTTATTCGTAGTTTAATCAAATATTTTCCCGAATTAAAAGAGTTATGGGTATGTCGTAAAGTTTGATTAATAAGGAAGAATTATTTTATATTATTTAAATCGTCTTTTAGGTTGTCGATCGTTATAATAAAACTGAAAACTTTCTTATATTGTTTATGTGCCGATATATGCCCAAAAATATTGCAAAGTTTGTGTATATCTCGACTAAAACTATAGTTAATCCTTTTGTAGTCATAGGTAATACCAAGTTTTTAGTATTTGTGAATGAATATACTCTATATTATGGTAATAATTGCCTGAACATCATTAAATTTGTAATTAAAAAAATGATACATTTTAGAATTTGGTCATTTGAATACCACAGGCACATTACATAATTACGATTTTGAAAATACCGAGTGGAAAAAAATTTTACATCAAGGATATTTATCATATCCATTCAATGACCACGATTCTAAAGTATAAAGTTTAAGTTATAGTTTCTATTTAATAAGTTTAATTGATTTATTTTAGAAGTTGGTCATCGACAAACAGAAACCTGAAGATGTTAAATTTCAAGAATTAGATTTCAGCCATAATCTGTATAACCTTCTAGACAAAAATAGTTTGGCTCAGGTTTTAATTTCGCCTAACATGAAAATGCTGAAAAAATTAAGCGTTTCATTTTGTTTATGTGATGGTTAGTGTTGTAAATAATTACTTATACATTTTTTATACATAATTTTATTTGTTACAGTTCAGGCGATGCAACAAACCGACCAGCCGTTATTTAAAAAACGTCGTACGGGTTTGTGTAATGTAACCGGACCTAAGTCTGTGTTAGAACAGACAATAGCAAATTGTCCTTTAATTCAAGTGCTCGAGATCTGGGATTGCAAGTAAAGTACACTAAATAAATGATCGAATAGAGAAGAACGTGAAATAATATTTTTTTTCAGGTGTAGCGCTAAAGTGCCGGAATACGTGTTTTCTTCCATAGCAAATTTGAAACAGTTGCAAAAGCTCTCCATACATGGTATTCCGTATCATATTACGGGAACTTTTTTAAAAGAGGTAGGCAGGTACTAATGTTGTATTTAAATATTGTTGGCAATTGTCTATGTGTATGAAATGAAATATATATATATAAATATATACAGTAGAAATTTGATAATTTGTCACGTCCGGGACGTGAATACATGGAAAAATAATTAAAACACGTTCGAAGTACATATTGTACTTTTGTAGTTTTAATTAACATGATAGTTGTAACCTATTTTCAACACAATTGATTTTGATTTTGACCAATTTTGAACAATACTGTATTTTGGTTTTTTACTTCTCAAAAAACTGCGTGGTCTTTTTTGAATTATTTTTAAATTTTAATATTGAAAGTGTACCTTTCCAAGGTGACGAATTATCAAGTTTGTACTGTATATGGAAGCAGCATCTCCCCCTAATACGAACATTTCTACTACAACTAACAGTTCTTTTTCCAGATATCTACAAAATGTGATATGTTACGATCGTTAAGAATTAAGGCAGCAGTGGTCAATACTACTTTAAATAATTATTTGTGCAGTTCCTTGCCATACGCACATTCTCTTAAAGATCTCAAGTAAGTCTTGCTTTTTAATGTAACAGCATTAAAATCATTGGGTTTAATTTTTAGAGTGGAAAATAGCAGCTTACCTTTAAATAATATTATGACGACATTAAATAAGTCCAACCTGAAATTAGAAAGACTGGTACTAATCTGTGATACTATCATTGCATATCAAAGAGAGTCGTTTGAAAATTTTGTTAAAAACAATCAGCAGTTGATTTTCTTATGTATAATAGAAACCAATAGTAGAAATAGTACAATTAAAACTTTAAAAACTATTGCAAAATCGCACCGATCTAATGTGCAGCATGTAACTTTAATTTTGAAAAACTGGAGTAGCGTAAAGGAAAAAATTCCATATATACACCATATGGAGATGGTGGAGAACATCAGTTTCGTAGCAAAGTTGGACATCTATAACTGTTACCGTTGAAAAACTTTCCGAGATTGTTTACGTTAAAATGTAAATGTCGGAAACATTTCTTTAAGGCATTCAAGTCCAACATTGTATATTCACAGATTTACTGCAATCGCTTTTATTAGATTTTAAAAAATTTCCGATTGCTTAAGAACAACTTTTAAAAATATTTTAACTACAATAAAAGTACCTAAGTGACAAATTCAACATGTAACATATAAGCGATTTGTAACTTTTACCGGTGGTAACTCTTGGTTTAATAATTTTAGATTTGTTTTAAGCTTTTCAGTTTAATCGACTTTTATGACGCTCGTTCTTGAATTATAACTAGTATTTAGTGCTTTAGGGTTTCATGATCTTTATAGGGAACGCACTGATTTTATTAGTTACAGTTTTACGATCGGCTAAGTTAGTTACAACGTAGTTTTCTTTTATTTGGATATACCCATTTAACAAATACACGCTCATTAAAAAAATTTTTCAGGTAAAATTACACGTTTCAAGCTTCTTTGTTTATAACAATATTTTGTTTGCATATTGGTCCATAAAGTGGACGACACTTTAAACATCACAAGTATGCAATAATGCTTTGTTATCGGTAAGTGTAAAAAATTTATGTATCTATTATGACAATATTCCTATTGGGGAACTAATTTATTTTGTCAATATTTCAGCAGAACAAGTATTTAAAAACTAATGTATAGCTTATCCAAACCTATATGATATTCACGTCATCAATACAAGGTTACTAGATGATGACGTTTCACACAGTACTGTCACCTCGTACCTCGTATTTTGACAGTTCTAATAAATTGTAGTCTTTCTTTATACCATCTAATATGTACGCAAGTAAATCGTCTATCAACTTTTTGTTGATGATGTGAACATCATATAGGTTTGGATAAGCTATATGTATATAGGGCTACGGCAATGCAAACTAATAAATTTTTATATAATAACAAAATTAATCCGCTTGAATCTCCATAATTTATTGTACTACTGTTTTTAAATGTAATTTTGTAAAAGTGATGTTCTAAAATAGTAAACTAGTATATATTAAAACCTGAGCGTTGAAGTGTCAATCGCTATTTTTGCCGATTTTGGTACTTCGTTTCCAAATCAGATGTATGTAGTATCTAATATTTTACTATTAAATTTAATGTTAAATCACTAATATCTTAAAACACTAAAAATGGCAATTGGCCCTTTTAATACTCGATTCCAGATTAAAAAGTAATTTCCTTTTTACTGCCAGTATTGTAAAGCATAACAGTATTCATTGTATGATGCAGTTTGTGTCTCATTTCTTTGATGTTAATAAGTTAGTCTCGAAAGATGTTACTCGATGTTCCTAGATTTTATTGTCAAGTCAGTTCAAGTTATTATTTACGTTTTTTTGAAACTGCTCATGTTCAAAAATGTAGTAATCTTTTCAGAATGGCGAATAATAAGTTGAACCGCATAGCATAGACTGATATTACTATTACAAAGTATATTAATAATTTTTAAACTGTTTATATATATATATACATATATATATATATACATATATATATATATATATATATATATATATATATATATATATATATATATATACATATATATATATACATATATATCTATATATATATATTGTTATGTTCGTTTGTTTTGTTGCTTTTGTCAAATTTCATGTAGTTCATATTTCCAATTATTCTGCCCGATTCGCTAAAATCTTGCCGACGTTAATTTATTAAGGGATTTAGTGCTTATTTGACAGTTGTCTGTAATACAGAGTGACTCCAAATTTATATCATAGTTTTCTAAAAAGTACAGAGAAAACATAGTAAATAGGATGTCATATTTGCTTTATCAAACCATGTTCAATAAGGAATTGTTTAATTTTGAATTGCCCGGCTGCTTGCCAAACTGACTTAAGTTTAGCTGCAGCGATCTGGCCTTTGATAAGGCGGTCCAAGTTGGGATTGGCTCTCAAAGACATTCAAATTGTGCAGACTTGTGCTTTATAGCAAACAACTGTCAATAAGCCATAACGCTCATTGCTTAATGTCGGCAAGATTTTAGTGAATCGGAGCTTTTTTTTTAAATAAAATCTCATTTGTGGTATAGAAATATTGTTACCTACAGTGACAGAAAATAAATTGGAGATATGAAAGATTAATTCTAGTTTTGGTTTACTTAAATGTTGTTTTTCTATAAAAGATTTTAATAAATTTTGTACCTTTATAAAAATAAGTATTTCTCGAGATAAGTACCTATTTACTTACGTATTTATTGTTAATAGGCAACCAAGATTTCATGTAAAAGCAGATAACGCAGTTCACCAAATGCAAGTATCGATGATGGTTATATACTAAAGGAGGTGCAAATAAAGGCCATTATTTCTTATATAATATGTACGTAAATACATCGCTTTAAATACTTCACGATGACAACGTTTTTTAATTTATGCTTAAAACCTTTTCTACTAGTTGAAGTTCTATAATAAATGCAAATTTCAAAATTTGGTATTTCTTGCCAAATTTCATTCACTTTGTTCAAATATGTCCCTCATCTGCTAACTCCGTTATCCATCGCAATACTAAATATCTTCGATCTATTGCACTTCTATCCAAAAAAAGAAGGAACCCAAGAAAAGAGAATCTTCAAGAAACTTGGCACCTTCGACAAAAAATAGCTTTTCACATCAATTGTTGTGTTTTCTTAGTGACGAAAGTACATACACTATACTATACAGGCGATATAGAAAAATTTTGCAGGAAATAACGAGTCCTTCAACTTTGACGTGTGAAAATGTTGTTTGATAACAACAATTAGCGAATTATTTGAAAATTCTGTGCATTAATTAACGACAACTTTATAGATTGCTTGTTTTATAAATATCCAACCGCAAACGCTGTGATATCACTTGCTTTGCATATTAATGCTTTGTTTTCAAGATAACGGCGGAAAATTAAATTTTTTGTTATGAATTTTTTTGTACATCTAATAAATACAGCCCCGCTAGCGAATTAAAAAAAAGTGTCTCCCCCCCCTCGACATTTGCCGTGATTATGGTAGAAGAGCTATTTTTAAAAATAAAACGTAACTTTTGTGAAACATATGTCGCGTTTTTTAGGATAACATGTGTTCCTATTATCTACTGAAAGTTAGCGGGCGTCGCCTACGATAGCTTTATTTATTCTTTTCTAACACTGTCGCCCATCAATTGCGTGTCCTTTTCTCGTCCGTTTTTTTCGGATTCCAGTTTTTTGTTTATAATAATATATGATATATCATACTGTGTACATCTAGCACTCTCACATTACATACTGTTGGAGGCAATCCGAACCATCTATTCAGTTCGAAATTGGCCCTTAATAAAAACTTACTTTCAGCCTATAACTCAACAGATATGTGGATGGAATCTCTTATTAAAGCACTTTTGAAATTTCATTCAGTAGTGTTTTAATGTTGGTTAAGTGAATTTCTAATTCGATTTAAACAAAGTGTAAGTGTAATTTTTCGTGTCTTGTCCAGGGGGGTGGGGGGTGTATTTTGAGATTGCATTTTTTCCACGCGATAAAATGAAAATATGACTAATATTGTATTGCAAAATCAAAATGATTTTTAAAAATTGCCACGTTGCGTTATTAGTACGTCGAACTTGCCCCTTAAACATTACAAAAAATATCCCATGGGTATTTATTATTTTCCCATCGAAACAGTTAGTTAGCGAGATTTCTTTATGAACTTTTTTTTCTAAATTATTCCGTTTTGCGACACAAAAATATAAAAAAAAATGAATTGTTTATATCTAAATATTGCAAAGATATTTCAACAGAAAAACGATACCTAAAACACGCCCCCCGCCCAGATCATTATTAATAATCGGTGGATTATTTGACCCCTTCCCATTGATTTTATTTACAATTTGCCTAAAAAAGTTTCAAATTACTTATCTAAAAAAGCCAAAAAGGCTGTGTTGAGAATTTTTGTTTAAGGTCCTTTACTATTATGTAGTTGGAATTTTATCTCCGATAAAAACGTACAATTTATGGAATCATTCGTTGACTTATAAATTTGAATTTAATAATTTATTGATAACAGCTCACATCCTGGTAAAACTTCCTTATGAGAATTACTATCTCTGCTTGTGAATATGACACGTTAACAAATTTGATAAATGAAATCTTAACGCAGACTTTTAAGACTTTTATCAAGCACTATTACGATAATAACAATTTTGATCTGTAATTATGGCCCATTTTTTTTACATATCAAATTATGATTATAATAATATAAAAAATTGTTCTCAAACTATAATTTTTCTGGCGTAAAATGTTGCAAAAACATCGAAAGGAGCGTTTCGATAATTTTTAGGGACATTACTTTAAATAAAAATTATAACATCTTCATACACTTATACTTAACTATTAGAAAATAAATTCTTAAGCCAATAATGAATTTAGAAATTTAACATCAAGCTCTTATGGAAAATGCAAACACGAGTTGTACTTTTTTTCTACATTAACAATTATTATAATAATATACAGTGTGTCCCCGGATGGAGTCATAAAAAAATCTTTTATTATCGATTTTACAACGAAGTCGTTGTTTATAAAAATTCTGCTTGTCAAAAAAATGAGTTTACCATAAAAAAATCTGAGTTCAGGGTGTTAATAAATTGAATAAATAAACATGAAAATTCTTCAGGAGAGAAGTGCCATTATTTTTTATTTTAGACGTAATTGTTAATAGAAAAAATTTGTTCGTCTTGTCAATTCCATCCAGGGACACAATGTATGGGAATTTTAATTTTTTAAATTAAAAAAAAAAAGTAAGATAAATTTAACTGTCATTATAATATCAGTTTATATTGTAAAACGTTGAAGAAGACCTCGGAAAAAGGTCGAAATATATTATGTTGTTAAAATAAAAAATAAGGTCTTTTTCTATCGGCGAGAGGTATTAAAAAATTATTATCTATGTATAAATAAATATAGCTCCTACATTAGCTTAACTAACGAACCAAACTGTATATATGTACGCATTTAAAAATCTCCATTTTCCACCTTTAAATTTTAAATTCAATAATTTTCTACAATGTAATCAAATAAATGCAATTAATTTGCTGATACGCATTTGGTGTTTAATTACAAATATTTCAGTAAATCCTGACGGGCGGAAATATGGCTCTACTGATATAAAGAGGAAGTGCTGCACCACAACATATTTCTAGATTACTCTATATAAAATTAAACTTTTTCGTGTTAGTAATAATAAAACTGGTTATTTACAAGAAACAGGTGAGGTAAATAATAATTTAAATAATCTTAAACCGCAATCTCCAATCGCAGTTCCTATAATTGGCGGTTTTCATTTATATTTACATTTTTAATCTACCGATTAAAAAGAAAAAAACCCCTATAACAAAAAACAAAACTATCGAATATTTTATAAATTCACTTTATGAAATGCTCGAGATTTAACCTTATCATAAGTTTGGTCGGTCAGCCTTTACCGATAAATTGTGGTCGCACTAGTTTTATTGTTATCTGTAATGTTCACATTTGCAGGAAATCGGCCCCACCCTACAGGAAGAGTATAAAGGCCAAATCGCCGGTGTCCCACGATCCATTTTGTGTCTCGAGTGCCGTTCTGTTTGAAGTGTTAATTTTAATCCATCTGCAATGCAGCTCATCATCGGGTAGCATTTAGCGTTTGTACAAAGCTAGCTGCCTTATGAAGGGCAACATGGCAATGGTAGATTCATCCGTGACAACTTTTAACACCACAACAACCATTTAAGTACGTAAGCGAATGGGTTTGAATAAAATACTACAGTGTATATTATTAATGTATTAAGAGAATAGTTAATGTATAATAAATATGAATAAAAAAAACTTTTAGTGCATATAGAACGTAATACACAGTTATAAATTACGGACGTATCGAAATGGCAAAATTTTTGAAACAACTGGGAAGATAGAGAACCGGATTATGGGGAAAAAGCACGACTTACATTACAAAGTACTACACGAGTGACAGAAAACGGGAATGAGAAGAGGAAGGAATAGGTAGTTTTTATTCCACAACCGAAGTAAACTTTAAATTATTCTAAACAGGGTCTTAAATCGTCGATGGTACCACATACGGCACAATAAAAAACTTTAGTTCTTCTAAATTACTAATGATAAAAGGCAGCGTCGATTTCCTATATTGACTAATTTAGTCATTCATTTAGAAGAACTAAACTATGCTCAATAATTATTCGTATCTGCCGCTCTGCAGTTTGACGACGTGCAATGGTAAACTATCACTAAAAGCACTGAAGTACGCTACCTAACAACTAGTTACAAATCTGCGAGCGACCCTCTATACGAATAGTTATTCTTATTAATCTAATCCAACGTATACGCTGATGCATATAATAAACCGGGCATCAAGGCTTGCGTTACTATTTAAATGTGTTTTAACGATCAATAATATTACACTCTAAAATATAATAAGAAGTATTCTTGAGACTTTATAACTAGAAATAAAACTATAACATTCTTCAATTTATTATAACGAGGACCACACCGTTTTGTTTTTTAATTCGGGGTGTAACAAACGTCAATTTTCTGGGGAGGGGGTGTGTAAAGGGGGGGCGGGGAAATGCGCAATTAACACAAATATTGACCAGCCATTTTCTCAATCATCGCATGTCAATTATCTACAAGTACATTCCATAATATGATACTAATTTAATGAAAAACAAAGTTTTATAGATCTCAACTATTTGAAGTCAAACTTGCAGTAACACCAACACTTCCAATATTACACAAATTATTGGATAAATAAATATTTACTATTAAAAAAAAAGAGATTAAATTAAAAAGTAATATGAATGACAATACATAAAATAAAGTAGCAGATATGCAAAGCTTTCAAAAATACAATACTTGATTATTTCCTAGCTACCACGAATCCTAAGCTGCATTCAAAAAAGATTAATCGTTATAAAACATAGGAATATGATAAAACTAATGTGTGGTCACAGAATCTGAATCCGCGCTTAGGCTGTAATCAACACAAAAGAAGGTCTCCTGCATCTTTTCAAATCGTTAGCATTAGAAAATAAAAGTACATTACATTTCAAAACAAATTAATAAGCAATCTCGGACTGGTTTCAGATTATTTCAATCAATCAGAATTGTAGTTTTTGACAGTTAATGGAATTTAACTATGATTGCAAAATTCCGATCGATTGAAATAATTAATAAAAACTAGTCGGAAATCGCTCTACGAACGAAACTAACAATAAACGAGGGCATAACAGTCTACAATCTCATACTCTACACCAAAATATGTTATAGAAACTTGTATATTTAGTTTATATTTGAACCTTGCAGGACACCCAATTATTCACGACATAAGGGCATGTGCAAGGTAAGTTTTGTCCATCCGTTTTTACTGTTATATTTAAAATTTTCAATACATTTTTAATAAATATCAGTTGCCCTGAACGGTCAAACAGATTTGACAGCATCATCAAGTTTGATATTATGAAATCGTTATTTCTAACAAACCTACTACAAAGGATTTTAAAAATACATGGGGAAAATAACGACAGCCACTGATGTAACATGCAACTAGTCTTTTTATTTCTCAAACAAGAAAAAGAGCACTTTACAAATCCTTTATCATCCTTTTCTTAATTAAAAATTTATAAAACATCAAATGAAACAAAATTGTATCGTAAAAAGAAATGAATAAAGATAATCGACACAGCCACATCTACCTTAAAAATATTTAAATGGTTAATATTAGTTGTGCGTTTTCATTTTTTTTACCTATGCCAATACCAGTGTGGACAATATTCTATTATTCTCGATGATAGACGGATATGAAACACCATAATTATGACACCTAATCTTAACTTTATAATTATTCTCATGTGCATAGGGCAAGAGTCCTCATAAACATTACGCAGTTGCCAGCAACTCAAAAAATAATCGGAGGACTCCTCCTCGTTATTTGACATTTTCCCAAACAGCACATTTTGGAATGTTGTTAATACAGCCGTTTGAAAAAATTAAATCAATTTGGGTAAGTACACTGAACATAACTATGGGTCAATATTTGTGCTAAACTATTATACAAGAAATGTTTAAAATAAACTTAAGAATTTATTCTAAAACTTTTTATAAAAAAAAAGAACTATTGATTTTGTTTTCACATTTTCGAATGTACTTAGTGCATAATTTAAGTAGAAATCACGGTTATATGCAAATCATTCGAAAACGAGTAAAATATTAAGATAGTTTTAAATCAAGCGCCCCCTAAATAGTCATTATCGGGTTGGAATATTGAAGGAATGACACACAATTTAGCCGCTCTTGAATAATAATATAGCCACTTGCCCGAGGTAGAAGTAGATGAAGTGGCGCGTCTCATGAGTAACATAGGATCCAAAATTGCGGCCTACGATACAATGCCAGGTCGGGTTGTACTTTTTGTCAAATTCTTTTTTAATATATGCAGCAATGTCCTGAAAAAATTTAACAGTATAAACGCTTATCATTTTACTTTGACAAATCTTGCATTTTAAATTAGGTACAGTTGCAATTATTCTTTGGCCCAATTTTAATTGGTAGCATTGATTGAAGTAGTTATGTAACCACTTCCGAATCAATATCACCTATATTAGCTGCAGCTTAGTTTATATGATCATCAATTTTAATTAACGTTCAAAACCGTATTTAACCGACAAACAACTTTGAATAAGTAAATTTCGATCGTTACCTTTTCAATATTATATTTTTCAATCGCTTGTGTGGCACAATCGACCGCGTCCTGTTGCATGTCTTCGCTCATATCGGCGTTTTTAATAACTGCTTTACGGTCTGTCATTTTGGATTGTTTTTGCGAATGAGACCTGAAACACAAGAGACCCGGTATTAAAACGGCTACAAATGGACCTGGAGGGCAGAGCTCGATTTAGGTGTATGACCTCTTTAGATGGGCACCCAAATCTTTTATTCGGACAGTAGCACGAGCAATTAACTCTGTCATAGTACTGCACAATCATGCCCTAGTTTTATCAATACGAAACATCTTGTTATAAGTTAACGACATGCAATGTAAATCTATAATTGATTAATAAATGTTTTATCAATTGTCTGGAAGTTCCAACGTTCCCTGACATAGGTTAAACGGTCGAACTTGCCTAACATAGGGATGTCGCCGAATATCATCAACTACTTAAAATTATTTGTCTACTTACGTTAAATTTACTGGAAAGTGATAAATGCGTTTCACCAGAGCACAAAATACTTTATTTTTTTTGATAGTTTGTCGAAAATGTTTTTTTTTTACTAGATTTTCAACTATTTCCTCCCTGATCTTGGCGGATTATACAAATTAAATAATGGAATTATTCCATTGGCGGATTTGCAGAGGTGTCTGGCAGAGGCGTCTGGCAAGAATCGCGCGCAACTACATCATTTAACAGATCCGTATTCCTCATTATTTTATGGATACCCAACAAAGCGTTATGAGATATCCAACAACAAAATCATGCTGTTAACATGCAACAAAGTTTTAGTGGTATCACACTGGACAGTTTGAATTAACATATCATGCTGATAATTGTATGTTACTGTACCAACGTATGCTTAACTTAATGTTGTCAGAAAATGATGCTTTTACAGTTCTGCTCATTCGATTGGACGCGGAGCTAGAAGCATACAAATACATCACAAAAAGGGAATTTTACGCTTATAAACATGCACATTCAAAGCATATTAATCCTAAGTTTTTTAAATCTTCAACGTGCAAATGTACGGAGGAATTCCGCACTCGTTTAACCCACCTTTTAACACAAATTCACACTTTCTAGCATACGATCTACGCTAACTCCCATTAAAACATTTTACTCGATTCGTTCAAAATCTTAAACTTGTCTCGATGAAAATAGGAAATCGATTCGACTCTGCGTCAAGGAACTATGTGATGCGCTTGCGTTACTTTCAAAAAACCTATGATTTTTCAAATATGTTCCAATTAATTTTATTGTTATAATATTTTTAAATAATCAAAAACGTTACTTTAAAATCAACATAATACCTACCATAAACTTTATCGAACAACCATACAATTTGTACAATACATTATTATAACTAATCGAGATTGTAGCGCCATCTGGCGATACACTAATTAGATAATATTCTTTAGTTTTGAATCAAAAAACAAAATTATTTACATCAAACATAAGCCATGGATCAAAATTTAGTAGAATTGGCCGAAGAGTACCCAGAAGAATGCAAAAATTATATCGAGATGCTACAGAACGCTGGCAATATCATGGACGATATTGTATTGATGCGCAAAAATATTTGGAAACTTCGGTATTCCATCATGTGTTTAAAGTTACAACTGTGCGCTGTGTTGGAGAAACTGAAAGCGAACGAAATTATCCTAGAGGAAGATCAGAAAAACCTCAATTGCAATAACGATGAAGAAATAAAATAATCGACAATCAAAATTAAAAGTTTAATTTATAATCAAAATCTAATAGATTCCTTTATTCAAAAGTAGAATAAAATTATTTTTATTGTTAATATAAATTTTGTAGAGTTAATTATAAACATAAAATTTAATTTAATTAGTAAGTAAATAAAAGTTAATTAGTTACTGTTATTCTTTCAATGTAATAAAATTAATATTTCTTATTAATAACGTGTTAAGATTTTCTTACTACTTCATAAGTATCTGAACCAGTTTTAAATCATTAAATATTTAATGCCTTAAAAGTATATTTGCAATTATATGCAAAGTAATATTCATAAACAAATGATTAAATTAAATTAAACTTTATTTCATAGAAACAATAAGTTCATTAGTTGCCAAAATCGTTTTCATAGATAGTTTAGTATATTTAGGGCCAGTTTTTCAATTGCTGATTAATTCTAACCATCAATCACTACAAAAACAATAACATTGTTCCAATAATCATTTCTATAGTGATGGTCAGTTAACTAGCAATTGAAAAACCGATCCTAATTTAATCACTTGCCTTTATGAACATATAGCTGATAGAATTTAAGTAAAGCATAGTTTTAGTTTAATGCATATCTAGTTGAAAAATCAAAAATGATCTGTAAACGAACATTGACCATAAAAGTGCATAAAGTATTAACTTTAAAAAAAAATGACATTTTTATATCAGATTAAAAACAATAATTACATAAATGTGTTTATTTACATATATATTTGAATACAAAATTGCAATATAAATTAGAAATTTTGCCAATTTTTATAACATGGAATGTAGACTACTAATTAAGTACAACTGTATAAAACCAATACATAAGAAACAAAAACTTTTTAGAAATTATCGGGTACAGTTTGACCAACTATACACTAATATACACAAAGCTCAAAATAATACAATCAACATTCATTATTTATATACAAACAATACTGTAATTAATTTGAGGATTGCTAATAGATTGAAAATAGTTCTTATTTGTACGTACAACTTGTTTCGATATTAATATTATTATTAGTTTAGTACAAATTGAAATCTTATCACAGAATTAGTAAATTTCAAATGGAAAGTATAACATTTAGCACCTAAATGTCCAAAAAACTGTATGGATAATGGCACTAACAAAACAATAAATAATCGTTATCATGTTTACTTATATACAGGCACTTGTAATCATCAAGACCAATAGCTAACATTATGTATACAATCTGAAGACCGAAACCTAAATAATTACAGAACAGTAAACTCCTCTGGACTATTACAACGGACTGATGAATTCACATCTACTTTGGGATTTCCGACCACTTTTAGAGAACTCCTACCGAAGGTATTCCGATTACGAAAATCGAATCTATCATTATCTCGATTATTCAAAGTCTGTATAATGCTTTTAACGACACCATTGCAATTAGAACTAGGCCTTGGAGGTTTTGAGATGGCAACAGATGAAGGTTGTTGCACAAAAAAAACAGGCTTCACTGCTTTAGTTTCGGATAGATCGTATTCCGAAGCCCCCACATCTTTTTTAAAAATATTCCTATTTATACAAAAATTTTGGGGTTTAGCTTTAATTTCTGGAGTTTTCGTTATTCTATTTAATGTAGAAGAGACGATATCTGGAATTCCGCATAAACGAGATGTGGTCGCATCATTACAATTAGAAACAAATTTTCGTGTAACACTAGACGGTGCAGTATTACTCTTTAAATTCATGTTTTGCAAGCTTAAGTTAGATAATTTATTTGGTTTACTGCTTAAAAATTTGATCCGGTCTTTAACTGTACCTATGGCAGGCGGAGAATCGTCTTCAGGCTTATTCGAGTTTTTGGAGAGTTGGTTGCGAGTAAAATTCTTGGGCACTTTACGAGAGGACAACAGATCTTTGGAATTATTGATGTTACAGTTTGTCATTTTTTTCTCTTGTTCGTTTTCGAGATTAAGATTTTTTAAGGCTTCTATTCCTATTAATTTCTCATTATCGCTTATAAATGCAGTATCGTTTCGTAAAAATTTCAAGTTCTCATAATCAGGCGTTAACTGTTCTGTTCCGCTTTGACTAAAGTCTTCGCAACTTTTTGTAACAGTAATATCATCGTGGTAAGTCTTTTCGAGATTTTTACTGCAATTTTCATAGCTTTTACTAGTCGAGTGTTTAAGAATTGGTTTTAAACTATTTGGTTTTCGGCCAGATATTAAACTATCAGCGCTCGATACTTTGATAATCGGCTTAAGATTTTCGGCACTGAGCATGATTTTTGTGCTTTCGTCATCGTTTTTTTGATTTACAGTGCTTTTTCCTTCGCATATTGACTCAAGAATGGGACTGCGACATCCAGAAGGCAATCCTTCCGGTGTTGTGCTTCCCGATGAGCTCGGACTTTGTCCACGATAATGATCGATGTCAAAAATTAAATCCGACGGAAGTTGGATGCCTACAGATAAGTGCATCGAAAGCGACTCCAACCAAATTTCAGTTACTTCAAAAGGAGGCCTAAAACATGCAAAATTGGCTAGTGTTCTCAAATGCCGAATTAGAAACTAACCTGCAATCAGGATTAAGGTCGGTGCAGAGGAAAGCGATCTTATAAAATGAATCTGGACATGATGAAGCAAAATTTTTCCCTGAAGACGGCTTGGTTCAATCCGAAATCATTGGAACGTGGTAAGAAATCTGGATCCGCCTGTACTCTTCCTATAATCTATAAAATTTTTAATTAGAATATTAGATTATTCAAAATGTTAATAGTTCGGCTAATATTCTATACGATAATAAAAAGACAAGCAAACACAAGAGTAGACACATCCTCTCTCTCTCTGTTAATGCTGTACATTAATAATAAACAAAGATAATAAAACAAAAAAGTTTAAATTTAATTTATAAAACTAACCTCGCAAAGCACAATCCCAAAACTGAAGATGTCGACCTTTTCATCATATTTATTCCCTTTCATCATTTCAGGTGCCATCCAATAAGGATTACCAACCACAGTGTATCTTTTCTTTCGTTCGTGTTTCCTACCACTGCCTAAAGTGCCCTTTGGCGATGCCCGCCTTACGCTACCCGTGTCATGAGATACAATACGAGCTAACCCAAAATCTGCCACTATCACAGTTTTATCCTATCAAAGTCATGTTCTCTAAATCATCTAAACCATCGACATAAAACATTAACACACCTCTCTAACCAAACAATTATGCGAATTTAGGTCCCTATGTATTATATTCATGGAATGTAGGTACGCCATGCCCAATGCAATATCTTTGGCAAATGATACACGTTGCTCCCATGGAAGCGGCTGCGATGTGTCATGCAATAATTCACGAAGTGTGCCTCCCGCTATATATTCAGTCACTAAATTCAGACGCTGTTCTTTATATAGGACTCCAATAAAACGCAATACATTTGCATGATGTAAACTGCGAAGCACCGCCACCTACAAATTAATGTATCGTTTAATTAAATGTACAAACGACATAATATACGAACCTCTTTTAAGAAATTTTTCTGAGCCTCTTCGTCAACTCTATATAATTCCTTCAGCACCATAACTTCTGATGTATCTTTGGTTGTTACTTTGTACACTTGCCCAAAAAAACCTTGTCCGAGTAGCTCGCCTTTGACCAAATCGGAGGCACGAAAGACTCGCTGCTGAGGCTTAGGTTCTAAGAACGAGTGAGCCCTCGATAAGTCCATGCAGTGCTTTGAATTTGGTAGACTAAAACGTGAAAACTTTATATACGGTCGTGTTAAATCGAAGACATGCTTACTCATCTAACAGTCTACTCATGGAGGAGCTTCTTTCTTTATCTAAGGATTGTCGATTTTCGGCGAATTATTTTTTCTACGTAATTGTCTGGATCTAGTGCCGCTCATATATCCTTCGTCACGTCTTTTAAACAGTCTTTCTTTATCGCCAAGCTTTGTCACAGCGCCAGCTTTATTGTTTCCATTACTACTATCGCTAATCTTATTGCTATTATTATTAATACTATGAACACTTGAAGGATCACATTTATTGTCATTTATATCCTGTTTTTGTTGAGAATGTTCCACATTAATACTGAATTCGTTATTGAGTGATTCGGTCGAACCGAAATATGAAGAGTCTATGGGCATTTTAGTTTTCTTACTTGGAATGTTCGTGTCGCTCGATGTTGTAGTTAAAGGAAGAGTCATTTTCGGTGCAAGAAATGTCTGTCGGCGTCTCGATATAGCATCTGGATCATGTTCAATTGTCAACTAAAATAATTATTTAAAATATATAAAAAATTATATATTAAATAATATTAATTTATATTTTTATAAATTAAATATATTAAAATTATATATTTAAAACTAGCTGACCCGACAAACGTTGTTTTGTCATATAATTCATTTTAGAGAATATTTTTCTAGAAAAAAATAAGCTTATAATTAAACGTAAATGTGTAAGGATATGGTATATAAGTGAAGCAGTTATGGATCGCTGTGAACGGTGACGAAATGTATAAATTACAGAACATCAAATATTAATTTTTTTAATTTATTAAAATTGATTTTTTTAAATTAAATACATATCTCTCAATCCCTTAATGCAATAGAGTGTAAAATATTTTTTGTTATTCCAGGCATTAATGCTCCCCACTGTACCACTTATGTATACTAACCCGGTTACTTTACATTAATGCCTGGAATAACAAAAAATATTGTATATAAATAATTCATCAGTTATCCTTATCAGCTGACACCAGTCTGCCCCCACCAGGTGTCGCTGCTTACTCAGTAAATATCACTTGCGCAGTTAATAAATTAAGATTATTTATTAAACAATAGCAATTAGGAGTATAGAAAATAGATAACAACCTATTCGCAGACCTACTGAATGTATATACAAAATTTCATTAAAATCGGTTCAGCCGTTTTGGAGGAGTTTGGTAACAAACACTGTGACACGTGAATTTTATATATATAGATTGAAGTTTTAAATAAAAGAAAACAAGATACAATTTTACGATCATGGAGCATTTTCCTATAGATACTAATTTACTTTTTTGACTATGAAAACTTCGTCCTTACCTGCAAAACGGAATCAGAATATTTTAGTAGATTTTCTACATTTTCAATGGGCGTTTCCTTCACCGGTATTCCGTTAATTTCCAGAATGCTATCTCCAATGTGCAGCGACATTAGATCGTTGTTCACGTCCAATCTAATTTTCGACAAAACCTTATTAGACAAAATCTTCAAACAATTTAATATTAATCTACAAAAATTACATCCCAAAATACAATCTAAAAGTGGTTATTCTGCAACAAGGATGTACCAAAAAAAAACTGTTAACATACCTATATGATGGTATTAAATAGCAGCATAAATTAAAAGCAGATGTTAGAAATGCTAAAGCCAACTGTAGTAGTTTTCCCTGAAGCTTCCACATCATCCTATTACAAAATTTTGGATTAGTTCAATTAACTACCGCAATAACCTTTAATAATTAAAGAAAATTTTATTCTTTTTAAATAACTCACTGTGAGATTGTAAAACGGTGAGAATCGCCGTGCATTGAATCTGTAGATAGTTTGATGCCTTTTTGGCCGCCAGGTATCTCTACGAGTCGAATCGAATGTGATTTATGGAAGGAAAATGGAAATTGAGACGTTTTCTCCAGTGGTTGCATTTGTCGTTTGTAGCACTGACCACTGAGATAAAATTTCAAGTCAGTTCGTGCTATTTTTACACAATTCAATAAGATTTACCAATATAGTTTAGACCGTTCAACCAACGCATACGATTCTCCATCGCCTATGAATAGACCGCAAGAACCGCAGCAGAAACACTCTGGATGGAATTTGTGTTCACCTGCTACCATCACTGGACCTGTTATTATCTGAAATGTGCCACGTGTGTTTTCAAAATGATAGATTTCTATCAAATATGCTTTACTAAACATTTACCGTTAATTTCAAAATTAAAATTCTATTTTTTTATCCCTTGTGGCTTTGTCTAATAAAAGCAACTTTCTTATAACAAAAGAATTCCTTATGTGGTTAAAACAACAAAAATTATATTAAATACATAAAACATATACACTTATACAGAAACATTTTACAGTGTAATCTAATGAATTTATCAAGTGATTAACCAACAAACAACTTTCAAATGTGCAAACACAATTCACAATTTATATGAATAAGAATTGAAAACTTTCCTATCACAAACAATAAACTAGTTACACGTTTAGTAAGCGTTTTTATGGGACTGATAAAATACAAATCGACTAAGAAGACATGGCACCTTCTTTCATAACTTATCAGAAATCGAATAAAGAAACTTTCTAATATAAAAACAGGATTTTCTAAACTTTGTGCAATAACCAATGCATGATACGTTTTTTTCTAAATTCAAATTCAATTTCGGCACAAGAGGAGTTGGCTGGCGTAGGTTTTCAATTATTAAGGGCGGTCGTTTAGGAACGGGTTGGTAGAAAATAACAACAAAAATAGAAAGTCACATTTTTAATTTCCGATATATATTCCGTTAATCTTAGTTCATTTTTCATAGTTTGTGTTACATTTATCGCTTTAGAGCGGAAAATAATAAGAATAACGGCTAGGGTGTTGAGGACCCACCGATGTAGTCGGATCAACTAAAATATATATCGTAACATCGTTGAAATAATAGGACCTCCGTACCCTCCGTAGGAGGTGCCTAAATACTTCTAGGTATTAGTAATAGTCTTTTTAGGTCCTAGATTTGGTTCATATTTTTCTATTTTGGATTTCGTTTTTTTCTGGTTTTATTCAAAATTATATCTACGGTTCTTGGATTGGACGTGTTATTGGTTGGACTTGGATTTTGTTGCCGGAAATTGACTTGGAAGATCGATTTTGGTTACCACGCGGAGAAAGCTAAGTTTAATTAATTGCCATTCGGAATAATTTACATTTTTGTTATTGTTTGTATTAATTATTGTTAACGAAGTGTTTCTCGAGAAGCATTAGCGTATTTACATATTTATATAAAATTGTTCATATTAAATTTCGACTTCATTTAGGCCAAATATCAAACTTAACTCTTGTATAGTACGATAATTCTTCTAATTGTCTTGATAATTGACCTATTGTAACTTTTCACATTGTGTAATTTTAGTAATTTTCCCCTTTTCAATAGTTATTGGTATAAGGAAAATTACTTGACGCCCTTTATTTTTTTATTATTAGAACCCGACCGAACTCTACTGTCCAAAAGCTAGCCGACAGGCTTCTAAATTTTGTTAAGTGCTACTCTAAGTTTTGTTATTATTAAATAATTCTTTTTCGATCAAATTTTATTTTATTTTTTTTTGCACATAACAATTTATAAATAGAATTCTGGCAAAAATGACTTCAGTTGTCTCGCATGTTTGTTTCCCATGTCTGTGAAGTGTTTATAAGGTCTTTTTATTAAGCGTGCGTATGTCGTGTTGTGTTGTACTCGAAAACATTTATACAACGATGAAAGGTAAGATTTTTTTGTCGATTAACTCTCTATATAAAGTATAAATACATGACTTTTATGTACACCATGGTTTGGTTAAGGTCTTAGTTAGAGATTCGATTACGATCTTAGATAGGAACTCGATTAGGCTGTTCTTAAATATTCGGTGGTCCAATTTTGGAACTTTTACCTCACACTTGTTTTTGCGATTGTATTTCCACATTTTGTAGAAGCGACTATAGGAAGCAACCACAAATAAGAGAGCCAAAGAGTCTACAAATAGATGGTTACTACCCCAAAAGGGGTGTATAACATACATATATATACATATATTTCCACGTTTACAGTGAAAGAAATTTTGGAATTTACCACGAAAATTGTAGTAAGCGCTTTTGGTATTAGTTTCTATGGAGCTTAGTTGATATAAGTTTATCTTTAGTCTAAGATTTACTGTTAGATTAGATTTAATTTAAATTATCTAAGTTAGATATAAGATGGATTTCTTTTAAAAATTGATCTCCAAAGAAAATACAATAACAACTTACCGAATCAATGTCTTTTTCAGTGTAAGTTGATATAAATAAAGCTTTCAAGAAGAAATTGTTTCCAGATCTGTTTTACTCCAAGAAAGTTCAAGAAATGTGCTTATTATTAGAACCAGCAACAAATTAAAATTGGAAGTCACTCTACTACCCCGAAACTCAAGAAGACAATGCAGAAGAGGTGAGTAGAAAACTGGAAATCCTCAATAGACCAATGCTATACAATATAAGATAAATAATTTGAGAGTTGTAAAGATGAATATTTTGTCTCGACTTTGTCTTGTTTGTTGTTTGGTTACATGTAGTAACCAAAGATTTTGAAGGTGTAGTAGAGCTATAGGCGAAATCTCGACCTTCCAGAGCCAACGCACCTGGGAGAGTATCTCAAAGATAATGTGGAAAACTCTTCATCATTTAATATATGTTGTACTCCTTTAATATGTGTTATACATTAATTAAATATAGTTAAATGTGGTGTTTCATTACCTCTTCACACAGGGTATGCAGGGTTAATATACAGGACGTGGACAACATAAATTATTTATATCAAAAGATAACATTAGTTAAATACATCGATTTTTAAACATTCTTTAATTTCTTTAGATTGTTAATTACACATTGCAAATTAAATATATCTAAGCAAAATCTTCGTCATATTAAAATCGTTACACCGCTTAATTCATGCTTAAAACAGCTCAAAAAATTCTGTAAATTCAAAAACTATTGAAGATAGAGAACTTTTGTATACCATTCTAACGTGGTGTAAGAAATAAGTACAAGGAAACCTGTGCAAGATGAATACTGAAAAGCTGAAATCTTATCTACATATAAACAATACACAAAAATACTTAAGTCAAATCCTGTTAAAACGGAACATATTTCTTCTAATTACCATATCGAATTATTAATCACTTGCTATGGTGCCTAACAACGATCAGCATTATGTCTCTAAACATATCCAAAACTGTATTTGTTCCTATACTAAATTTAAGTAAAGGATCCAAGTTAAATCTTTAATTATTTTACCGAACAGGATAGCAATTCTATTTTAATTTTACATGGTTCGATTATATAGTCGTTTTATTTCGGACAAATTTAAAAATTCAAAACCCACCTGACTACATTGTTGGCAGCATTCCCCATACCGTGCCCAATAATCGTCTTTGCAAAACAATAATCCATCTTTTTCAAAGTACCAGTTTGATAAGGAGGCATCGCACGCAGAGCATCTGGAAAGAAAACATAAAATTTAGTTTAAATTAATCGGTCGATTGAAATGCAAGTCAAGTTTACCTGAAACACTCCAAATGCCACTCTTGCCCCAATGCACATATAAATTCCTCATCGTCGAGGACGTTTAAACAACCAGCACAGAAAGAATTGGTACGTTCGGCTTCAGCTGCGGAAAAAAACAAACGTTCACATTGTGAACCTGGCTTTGAAGAGCTGTTTCCTAAATTAATAAAAACGAGACACAAAATCGATTTTAGGACCGGTTATCGGGCTAAATTAGCGGCAATAAATGAAAATTACCGCAAAATTTCTTAAAATTGCGAATTAGATAACAAAGACGACTTATTTTATTGACAGTCTTCGCCCACGCATTTTATGTGATTGCGACCAGCTTTGCGAGATAAATTTCCTTTACGATTGTATGCCATCGTCGTCATTGTTTTCTATTATTCGTTATAAATTAATTGCACGTTTTAATTTCTCAGAGACTAACCATTTTCCGTTTGTTGATTCATCTTTCGTAGCCACTAACAACAACACAAAAACTGCATGATGGCATCTACTGAAGTCTGTTTTACACAATGTTTTAAACATGATGCACCAGTGCACAGTGGCGTCGTTGACTTTCGTCATTTACATCGTTATTTGTTATTAAGGGCTTAAATGAGGTCCCTCCGCAATTATAAGTGCTTTAATGACCGGTTTTTATAATTTATTGCATACTAATAAATTTGCCAACACATCACTTACCTTAGAATGCCCATTTTAAACCAAGAAACTATTCATCCATCGGTCGCAAAACGCGCCAAAGCTTTTTGAAAAAACATTCCAATGAAACCGTAGTTTATATAATAATCGTTTGCTATATTTGTTTCTAAAAAACCTCGATAAATTCTTTAAGTGGTCATGATTTTATTAGGTTTTAATTATAATTTTTACATAAGTCTCCTACAAGTTTTACTACTAGTAGTCCCACCAAAGAAAGATGCATTTTCTTGCAATTTTTCTTGAGAAACATCTAAAAACTTAGAGTGTCAATTAGTGTTTAATGGTTCTCATTTGTTTGGCTTTGATATTTAAAATTAAATACCTAGGCATAGTAGAGGTATTTAATTACCTACCTATTTATTAAATATTATATTTTGTTAGAATAGTTTTTTTGTGAAACTTCGCCGCACTTGAAAAATGTGTGGTATAACTTGATTTTTTTTATTTAAAAAAAAAACTAAATGTAGCACAAAATTAAAAAAAAATACATTGTATAATGCTTTATAATTAATTTTCTTACGTCTCTTCGGGGGTAGTTACTTCTTCAGTAGTACTTTCCGTGGTAGTTTCGCTTGCTGCCGCAGTTGTTTCTTCATTACCAGCTGTAGTCGTTTCAGCCGCCTGAGTGGTTTCAGCCGCCGGGGTCGTTTCGGCCGCCGGGGTCGTTTCGGCCGCCGGGGTCGTTTCGGCCGCCGGAGTCGTTTCGGCCGCCGGAGTCGTTTCGGCCGCTGGGGTCGTTTCAGCTGCTGGGGTCGTTCCGGCCGCCGGGGTTGTTCCGGCAACAGTTGTTGTTGGTTCTGGTGCTGAAGTAGTAGCTGTTGCAGATGTGGTCGTGGGTGATGCTGCCGTGGTCGTCGTTGTGGTAGTTGTTCTCGTAGGGCGAGTAGGAGGGCGGGCGGTCGAGGTCGCTGAAATTTTATAAGCCTCAATGTTAAATCGAACTGCTAAGAAAATTTTATATTACCCGGAGTGGGCTTACGATGTCTTCTTCTGCGAAGTACCCAAAGACAGTCTGCTTTAGGGTCGACGTCTGTTTCCACGATAGAAGCCGCTTCCTACAATTATTTGGTAGGTAAATACCAAACACCTTTTTATTGAGATATCCAATTTAAGTAGACTGTTAACTTACAACTAATACTGCGGCTCCCAAGACAATTAGGCACAGATTCATGATCGATGAACAGCCTCTGGTAATTTAATGTGAATGAATGATTGCATTCGTTTAAAAAGGATGCTGTCGATGGAGCGATTGCCGTTTTTATTATTTTGTGTAATAAATCGGCAAGGTTATTTCTTATCTAGGTTGTATATCGTGCTATCATCACGCAATGGAAATTCTCATTATAGCAATTTTTTCTTTTATTTTTCATTCAGGAAGTACAATGGAACGATTTTGGTCATTATAATGTGAGCGGATATTGTACGGTTTGGTTCATTAAAATTGCGATATCTGTGGAACACTAAATTTGAGTTTAAAATTTATGAACGAGATAGATATAGGTAATAATATATATACATATTATTATGTTAATTGGTAGAAGTATAAGATTTTTGAGTGCGCTTGTTTGGAAGTCAAAAACTAAGACCATAATGTTCCAACATTTTTATTTATAAAAACAGAGGATCGACTTCTAGATAAAATTTGGAATCAAATGAACAAAATGCATCTAAGACATAATTATAATATTTTTATTAATATATAGATAATAATTATAAGTTTACAGTGCTTTTGTTATTAAAATATACCGAATACATAGGTATGTATTATAATATATCATTATATATATATACATATATATAAATTTTCTTATCCAGCAGCTGTAGTAGCTGGCGCAGCAGTCGAAGCTGAAATTAAAATTGATTTTTTTTCAACTAGAACTTATTTTAGTAATATTTTTACAAGTTAGAATTGCAGATTTCGAGGGGGGACATTAATAAAAAATATGACTAGATAGTTTTATATTCATTGCCACGAAAAGTGCAGTTGTGTGTAATTATTTAAAATAAGAGAAGATTATGTGCGTTGAGGTTTCTTGACTTACCACCACGACATCCGGGTTGTCTATTTGATGAACCTCTGTGAGGTACTCCCGGTTGCCCTTGGCTTTGTGGGGGACCCCCTTGTCCACTTCCTTGTTGAGCATAGGATTCGCCCTGCAATTAAAAAATAAAAAATACTACCAAGACAACTCCAAAAACAAAATCAGCAAATATGAAATAATGTTTTTTACTCGCTATAAGTAGATTTTTGTGATAGTGAAGTAAATGAAAAGAAAAGAAAGTGCCTCTTTGACTCCCCAAGGAGAAAAATTTGACTTTTTCCCCCTAGGGTGGAAAGTATAATCGTTTCCAATTGTTGTAAAACTGTAAAAAGTTCTACAGTGGAATCTCGATAAGTCTAATATCTCGATTGCTCGAACTGGCTGTGTGAATTACAAACAAAATTCTCAAGGTAATATATTTCGATTACTCGAACTTTTGATAGCTCGAAGTTATTTTATCTTCCTTTCAGATTCGAGTTATCGAGGTTCGACTGTATTTATTTTTAGTTGTGCATTTCAATATCACGAAAACTACTGTCAATGGAGATTTAAATTACACATCAGATATTGAATATTTACATTCAAAACGCTTTCTTTGTATGGTTTTCTATAAGAATTAAAAAAATCTCTCCTGATATTTGTGAATAGGTTCCTACAGCTTGCCTCGTAATATAATATTAGTTATATTATACTATGAGGGGCATAACATTTAAGCAAAATATGTAAGTATATAATATATATAGGGTTGGGGTGTAAAAACGTAAAAATGCAAAAACTAAAAATAAATACGTTAATTAATATAGTTACCTTAAAGTCCGCTAAAGTAAGTTTATTGTTATGTTATTTCTAAACGTTTGTCATTATTGAGTTAATTTAAAAAGTTAGACATTTGCCATAAGCGTTTCATACATTCTAAGAAATTTATTAAATATGTAAATTAGTAAATATTAAGATCTATAACACGTTATATAATACTGTAATTATTAAATTAGTTCGTTAAACTTTTACGTTGTCAAAACAGGTAATTCGAACAACTACAATCGCTAGAGATTTCAACGATCGTGTACGAAATGAACCCGAAAAATATTAAAATTTATGTATGTATGTAATGTATTTCATTATTAGGTATTATTATCAAGTACAAGAGCGTCACATTTTTAAAATTCCACTCCTTATTTTTGTACCTATAACATAATAAAGATTTGATTATTTATTTTAAAGTCTATAAAAATTTCAAAATTCACTGTTTCGTGTTGTATCATTAAAGAAATATCATATCAAAAATCGGAGGGCCGCTACGTAGTCGAAAAAGTCTGCTATTTTAGTTATTGTAGGTATCTATTGTATTTTTAAATTTTTGTCATTTTTGGGTAGGGGTCGCAATTTAAACACATGCTACAGGCGCTTCACTTGGATATAAAGCATAGTGGCGTAAGGTGTATAGAGTAAATAAAATTGGACGTCCCTTATGAAATTACCTAACGGCATCTCCTTAACACGTTTTTTTTATTTGTTTTTCATCGTAATCACCGGTTGTTTCGTTAATTTCGAGGATATTTTCGGGGAATACACAAAAAAAATTCACTAGCACTATATCACTTTTAACTTAAGAAAATCATCGCAACGTTTGTCGCTTTAATCGATGAGGTCCAAAAAGAAAGTATACATAACCAAAACTTAAGAAATAAAAATCTTATACATTCAAAACAGAAACACAAAAAATGAAACATAATGTAGTAGGAAATGAACTATTTTTGTTTGGAAAACGATATCGAAAAAAATTTCAAAAAAGACACTTAAAACACTCAACTGCGCGAAGGCAAAAAATGTTCACTCACCAAGTAGGCGGCCAAAAGAAGGAACGCCAAAATGCAAACTGTGTACTTCATGTTGACGATAATATTTCGAAACTAATCGCTGCAAATTATTCAGTATAAGCTTTTATATATATCTGTAAGCGCGTCAAAGGAAACGCGCTTTAGGTATTTTTAACAGAAATTTCAGCGGAAACGCTTATAGAATCTAAAGGTGTCGCGTTCGACCCTGTCATATATTTTTTTAAATTATAAACATAATAATTTTAAATCAGTAAAGCATTAAATAAAATACTGTAAATAATTGTATTTTCATTCATGTTGGAGGTTAAACGTATTCGCTTTTTTAAATAAGAACAAATGGTTATATAAGGCATTTTTGTCATTAGTAAAATTCCGTTGGAATTTCAACAAGGTTTTATCGCGATTGTGTATCAAACAAAGTTGCTTTTTTATATAATTACCCTAGTGTTTTTCATTTAATGATTATAGGCTATACTGTTCATATAAATCGTTTTTTTTCGTTTCCTGTAAAGGTTGTAAAATGTCACTTCGATTGTTTTAACAATAATCGACTCAACTGAATCTGGCATTCAACGAGATACTGATGGGATACTTATATTTCTTGTATTTATACTTCTTTTTTTTCAATTTTTTTATTATAATATGTAGGTAATAACGTTTAGTGTTTTGCATAAATTTTGCTTCTGTGGATTTGGACGATATCTAGATAGAAATGATTGTCGAAACAATTAAGGGAAAAGAAGCACATGCATTTATATTAATCATAAAAGTTATTATTTCACTAAAGTTGTTTCCTTTTCGATGTAAACTTTTCATAAAATGGCTTTTCCGGAGTGGAATTAGGCAAGACATCCTGCGACCGTAAAAATGCAACACCCGAGTCAGATAATGACCCGAATCTCACAATTTTATTTTTATTATATATTAAACACAGTAGACAATATAAACATATTCAGTAAAAAAATGATTTTGATTTTAAGTTGATTTTTTTAATTCGTTTTTTCGAAATAACTGGTGAACAGATTTTTGGATTAGTTACGTCCTGTTTGAAGGCAGTTATTTTGATCTGAAAATTATTTGAATTTCACATTAAGAGTGACCAGGGTAAATCACTTTTACTAACTTATGCGCCTTAATGTTGAGGATGTCACTTTTTTAAATTTTTTGACAGCGTTTTTGAATTCCGCTGGTCTTTTAACATGAAAAAGATCCTCTTGCTAGATTTCGTTGCAACGAACGGTTTCCGGGAAAAACAGTTCTAAATTACTTTTGATTTTATTGCTGAAGTGAAAAATTCTCTCTTGCAGTTGTTCCCTAGCCTAATTGTTTCATAATAAACTAAAGACTTCAGATGTCCACAAAGGTAGAAATCAAGTAGATAAGTATTATTGAGGTACTTTCGTACAGATCATGTAAAGTGCGGTGGTGCGTCATTGTGCATTTGTAATTGCCTCTAAGACTACCCGAGGCTCTTTACCTCCAATTTCTCCAAAATAAATTGCCAATCCATTTAATACAATTTCCATCACATCTGAGGTAACACACAATCAAATCCCGACCTGAAGACATTTAAATACGTTTTTCTCGGATACTGTTCGTTGCAGCGAAATTTAACAAGATGATCTTTTTTATGCTAAAAGACCTGCTGCATTCAAAACAATTTAAAAAATGCGACACCCTCAAAATTAGGGCGTATAAGTCAGTAAGGATGGGTTACCCTCGTCACCCCTAAGGCGCAATTCGAACAATTTTTAGACCAAAATAACTGTTTTCTACCAGGATATAACTGACCCAAAAATCATCAAATTCCATCGAACCGTTCACAAATTATTTATAAATACACGAATTAAAAAAAAATCGACACAGGGCTAAATTTTGGTAAATCGGTTTATTTTTGTCTGGAGGAATAAGATCCTAAAAGGTTACCTATTTTCACTAGGGACACCCTGTATAATAGTTTGTTGGCATTTTAATTTTATTTCTCTTTGTTTTATACTCCTATTAATTTAACTCGCATTCTTAGGCACACACACGCACATACAGCTTACGTGTTTAATTTTAAAAATAACCATGTAACCCATGGTTACATGGTTAACCCCATAACCCCATAACCCCCTCCCCATGTACTTTAGTTAATATTGCATTCGCATAAAGATTTATTTCAAAGCACGTAATTTCTCTAGATATTTATTAATAAACAGTAAAAAACATAATGATTAGGTATACCTATATTATGAAAATACAAAACTAAAATATCATACATTAGTCACGGTAGTAAACTACAACAATTACACCAATCCAATCTCGCATTTCATCGTTTATTCATAGGTATCCATCGCATTAAAAGCTAGTTACCCTACATGTTTTTTTGGGCAACATTTATTTAAATAGATAATTACCTTCAATTGAAATGCAATTTTATATTTTACGAACGAATACGAACAATCTTACGACTTTTCAAAAACTTCAGTAAGTTTTTAAACCGTTGTCCTATAGTTTGAGACTATTTTGAATTTCAATAAAACCCCTCTCCCATTTAAAATAATTTGGCCGTTCTCCTTGAACGGTTAAGTACATCCTAAATAAAAACAATTACCTGTACATCTTATTTTAAGAAAACCTATAAGTCGAGGTTGGGGCAATTAATTAGACGTTAAACTTTAATCGCTTCATTTAAAAGCGCTCACAATCGGTGGTGCACGCTAGTCGTAAACGCGTCGGTACTATACCTGGTTTAGTTTTCGATTGATAAAACTCCCTCTCAAGCTCCCTAACGTAATTGGCGATGTCCATAAAATACGCTGACGTTCGCGAAGAGTACGCGAAAAATAAACAGTTACGAGAAGAAGATGTGCAAGCTCTTCAGCAGTGGGTTTCAAACAGCCCCATTTGCCCGCCATTACCGGTAAGTCATTTCCGATTGTGATCAATTTTGACAACCGATCGTTTATTCTTCCAGAACTTCAGCTGATGCTGTTTCTGCAAAGCTGCTATTTTAGCATAGAAGCGGCCAAAACGACCGTGGACAATTTTTTCACCGTTAAAAACCTTTGTCCGGAATTCTTCGCTAACAGAGATGCGACCACGTCGAAATTTAAGGACGTCGCAAACGTAGGGTGAAGTTGCGACGTTTATGTACGGTCAAATCAAGATGAAAATATAACGTTCTTTTATTCAGGCTGTATAAGATGCTGCCGAAAACCACCCCGGAACAGTACCGCGTACTTTTCTGCAAAATCATCGATGGAGACGCGTCGAACTTTAATTTTAACGATCAAATCAAACTTTTCGACATGGCCATCGTCCTGTCCCTGATGCAAGAGGGTTCTGCTGAAGGTTTGATAATCGTAATCGATATGGCCAACATTGCTTTTGGACATCTTACGAAATTGAGCGTCATGGGAATGAAGAAATTTTTGTTTTATTTACAGGTATTACAGGAATTTGTACTGTATTAGATCACTTGTATCGAATATAACTATGTTTAATTATTTAGGAAGCATTGCCCGTGCGTGTTAAGGGTATGCATTTTATTAACGTGGTGTCGTTCATGGATAAGATTTTGGCTTTGATGAAGCCGTTCATGAAGAAGGAACTAATGGACGTGGTACGTGCGCAATTATGTCGGTTTTGTTATAACTATCGAGAATTACATTTTTAGCTGTATCTACATACCGAATCAATCGATAGCCTATACAAATTTGTACCTCAAGAGTGTTTGCCAAAAGATTACGGAGGCACAAGTCAATGCGTCAGCGACTTGCACGGTGAGTTTAACAAACAAATTGCACAATAATATTAAATGCCTACGTATATGAACACAATTGTAAATTTTGTTAATTTAAAATTATACACTTTATTTCATTTACATGTTATGTTCAAATACCATAACTTTACGTTTATTTATTATATCGAGGCTTTTTTATATTTAAAACTCAATTTTTTTAAAAGTAACTTTATAATAAACGGTTTTTCTAGTAAATTATTTAAATTAGACACGGAGTTTCTTTTGTGGAAAAGCTTTTATTCCAAATTCCTGAATAATGTGGACTTCTCGAATCGTGATTATTTTGCTTTTGCAGAACAAGGAAATTATGTAACCGTTTAATTGTTGTTTATAATTAAATTCGCTTCACAAAAGAATTACACGGTTATCAGATATCAAGTCAAAAGCATGAGAGTTATTAATTAACTGCTACAAATTAAAGTTTTGTATGCAATTACATCTTTGAAATAACATTAATTTTATGCTTATGTACCCCTATTATTATTTATGTCAAGTAGATAAGAGATGTTCTCTCCAAAGTAAAAATACGTCGACCTTGATATAATAATCGTGTAGTATATTAAACGTTTATATTTTATTATTTTTAATTCGCACCGGGGACGTTTGAAAAGAACGTCACGCTTTTTTGGGTCTTTTTTTTATCCCTCCCTCATGTCTCGCCATGCCATGAAATTCTTACCTCGCCCCAGAAAAGGACGTCACCGTATCAATCTCACCCCCTTAAATATTACAAAACAATTTCATGCAAAGTTAGCGTGCACTACTGCAACATCTGTAACGTCACTTATTTGCGACCCCGCGACCGCGACCTCTCCCAAGAGCGTGACGTCCGCTTCGAACGACCCCACAGAAAAAATGTAAAATAAAAATTTTCGATCTTCATCTGTTTTTGATGACGTCTCGATATCTCTATCCCTCGACACGTCGAGTTTCTTATCTCCGTTCTATTTTCGAAGTTTTTAAAACGAAATTTTTCTGTTTCTAGTCGAGATGCAAAAACGGCTAATCGACCATGTCGATTTTTTTAAGGCCGACGAAAAGCAAATCGTCGACGAATCGCTGAGACCCGGAAAGCCGAAAAATGCGGGAGACCTTTTCGGCGTGGAGGGCACCTTCAAAAAACTGGACATCGATTAAAATGGGCCAAGAGGCGAATCGTGGTCGCGGTTTTAGATTTGGGAAATAGACGAGGCCCGCTCTTTGAGAAGATATAGGTATTTGGTGTTGTTTTCTCGCACTTGTGTGTACAATTTTGTAATTTGACTCAGCAAAAAGATTTAGAATAATAAATCGAATATTTCAAATATACCTATTTGTCAAGATAATCAAGTAGGCACCTACCGCTATGAGGTAACGGGGAGTTTATTACAATAGTGATATTTTTTGTATGTACATATTTTAAAAATGCATAAAATTGTGTACATAGTTTATCCGAAACTATTGTTAAGTACCGATGGATCTGAGGATTAGGCACAGATTCTTTTTCTACACTTCAATGAGCTGGCCAATGGCAATATACTAATTTTTAGCGAGTTTTGCAATAGTAAATGTGTTGGAGATTTTGACGTGTGCTGCAAAATTCCTAAGAGCAATGATGAGCAAAACATAGCAGAACAACCCCTAAAGTCAAGCGATTGTGGTTATCAAGACGATGAAACCTTTTCATGGACGGTTTCCTTTTTCGGTTTATAAATGTGCGGCTTCGCCATGCGCGGGTCCCACTGAAAATTGACACTGTTATTTCAGGAGACGCGTAGATTGAAGTGAAGAAAACAATAATTCATTACGGCCACCGATAAGCTAACGCCATTCATAACGACGTCGCCTTTTCGATGCTTCTGAGAAAGTCAATACAATTTGCGTGCCATCGCCTGGAATTCTATTAGATTAGAACAACTGCGTTTTTGCCAGTTCTTGGAACAATGACGAAGTTTCTTCCGAAATGAAAACTTTGAAGTTGAAACGCGTGCACGCTCTGACGACGACGAAATTGGGCTTATTTTTTGCAATTGCATAAAAGTTTTATTTGCGTCTAGCCCGAAGGTGATATGTGTCGGAGACAACGGAAGTCCTCTGACGTGTCCCATATCAAATCAGTCAGGAAGATACTTTCAAGTCATGGGATATCGGTTGCGGCGAATACAACGTTCCAGTAGTTTATACAAATTTGGGGATGTTTAGGCATTGGATCTAATTAAACGCGATATATTATTTGCGCATCAAATACTTTTGTTAGATAACGATCATTATTAAATTGATCGATGATTCGATCATACATAATTCATGAGAAGCTACTACCAATTATTTAAGCATTTAAATTGTTGTTTCCACGTTTACCTTGCTTTTGGCGCGCTCATACTTCGACGAATATTCGGTTGAACTTTCTCTCAACCACGTTTCAGTACACTTTCTGTTATTAAAGTGTGTTATACGTTAAAGCAAAAGTGCGGTTTCATTAAAAAAATGAAGCAGGTGAGTGTTATTCAACTGTCTTTTCAAACACGAAATATCAATAAATATTAAACAAAAAAGCATAGATTAATTGTTTTCCCTGTAGAAATAAAATGCTATTCCATAACCACCGACATTACTCTACAATTAAGACGTGATGTTTTAAGATGCGATGAAAGCCGTACCTTGACATACTTTTATCAAGTTCGACAATTACATAATTGTATCAAAAACGTACCTAACAAATAAGTCTCTTAAAATCTCTAATTAAATTTTTTAATTTACATAGAAGTAGGTACGAAACTTTATTACTGGTTGTTAATACACAGTAAATCGGTACCTTTACCCGTCAATGCGTGTTCGTTACTTTTGAAGGTCGAATGAATCTTAAACTAGAAAAAAATTGTCTAGAAGTACCTAATCATTGATCCGAAAAATGTAAAGCTTCGACGTTTTTTTTAACGGCAATTCGTATCGCAATAAGCAATTTCGTAATTATGCACATTCATTAAACTAAAACCAGTTATGGAAAAAACTTTTGAACGTAAGCATATTTAGTTTTGCGAAAAATATCTTTGGAAAAACAAAACGATATTATATTCGCTTTTCCGAAATTAACTAATCACTGTTTATCGATATAATCAAGTTCCTTGCGAAGAAAAGCGAAACATCAAAAATACGAAACACAAACAATTTTTCGTTAAACAAACCCTGGAGGTGTTTTTCGATTCCGGAGTTTTCAATTACTACAATGGTAAACCTATATTGTATGCGGATATTTCACGCTCTTGTGATTAAATCGTTCGCCTTCAGCTTGTGGCCCCACACTATCACACTCATAACAAGATGACGTCTTCGTGATTAAAAAAAATAAGACCTACAGGGTCCAAGACGACACCGTAATGAGGAAGTGGCGAAAGAAGTGCCTGCCACGGGCGCAAAACCATAAAAACTACACATAAATAATGAGATAGGTATCAAAGTCCGCTATTTTATATTGTATTCTTCAATTTTTGTCATTTTTTGGGTAATGGGGACGCTTACACGTGCTAAATACACGTGCCACAGGCGTTTCATACCCTCGTTAAGGTGCGACTCGGCGTTCTACTTACTTTAACAACCGTAAATATTCAAATTTATAACACGTTATAATATGTTATAAATTAATTCGTTCAACTTTCTTATTGTCAAATCAGGCAACACGAACGACTATAATCACTGGAGATCTCAACGATCGCGTAATCGACGAACCCGAAAAATACCTATACGAGTAACACTAACTTATAATATGTTAATACGTGTAGGTATTATTGCAAGTATAAGAACATCGCGTTTTTAAAACTCTAGGTACACCTCATCTTTGTGTAAGATAATAAAGATTCGATTATTTATTTTAAAGTCTATAAAAATTTCACTCGCTGACTCGCTTTTACTTGCAACGAAATTTGTGCCAGAGAACTACTTTTTTGTTTTCTGGAAAAACCAAAAATTAATTTATTAACCCACCTAGAAGTCGATTGTAGTTGAAAATAAATAACTACAATGATTGAGGTTTACATCACGTTTCCCTGATATTCAGTTAAATTATTCTTTTTCTTTTAAAAATTCATTTTATTCCTGTTTTGGGGGCAATTTGAAACACAGTGAGCACATCAACTAACATAGCGGTTGTGGCGCTAGTATTTATTTGCTAAAATAGATGACCGATTCGGCGTCTATTAGCTTATGACTATGTTCTACAAATGGGGGAACGAGTAAAGGACAGGTACAAAAGATATAACTTTAGTTAATTTTGGTCATCATCGTCAATCGACTTGATGTACTATGTATACGATGTCTCGTTCTCTTCGAGCTCTCCGATACTCCCTTATTCTTCTATTGTTATAGGTATTTGCTTCCAATAAACGTTTTCTTTTTTTACTAGCGCTTCTTTGATACAGAACACAGCCGATTAGGGCAATCGATGTTTCGACTGAAACAATAAATTAAAAAGAAGAAAGACGTCTGTTAAGAAAAACAAACGTTTATTGGAAACTGGATATGCGGTGGTTATATTACAAAAAACAGATCTAACGCCCGTTAAGTACCTGTTTTAAGAAAAAAATGTACAGCTTTTCAAAATGAACGAGTTACAAAGCGGTCGTAATATTCTTACCCGAACTCTTTCAACGTTCACAGATAAAATATTATATAGGTAGACTTTGTATTGCAAATAATTACTAATGTGCCTTCTTATATCTATAGTTATTCATGTTAATTGGAATATTACCATTAATGTACTGTAATGCAACGTACATAACGACCACGACTGAAGAACCTCAAGGTCCACCTATACCGTACGCCTTCGGATATGCAGCTGGTCGTTTTCCAGGACACATTGACAGAACCCATTCCGAAATCAGTGATGGGACCGGTATAGTAAAAGGTCAGTACATTCGAAAACTATTCGAGTTTTATTCTGATAGGAAGGGAGATATCGTTGCAGGTTCTTATTCGTACGTGGACCCACGATTCCAAATTCGCACGGTAGATTACATTGCCGACCACCAAGGTTTTCATCCAATATTGAACAAGAATCCTCCCCCGTTACCAGTTGACGCTCCGGTGGTGGCAGCAGCAAAAGAGAGACATTTAGAACAATACGCGGCGATCGCAAATTCTCATCTAGCCGGTCCACATGTGGCACATCCAGTTGATTCCGTTTCGGTTCACAATGCTAAAATAAAACATTTAACTTTATATCAGCAAATTGCTGAAGAACACGCACGGCTCGAGGCCGAACAAAAGGCTTTGGAGTTGGCAGCTGCAGCTGCAGTTGCCGCCGAACCAAACAATATATATTCACAACACTACTAATTTCATTACCCAATCCTTTTCATTAAAAAAATGAGGCAGCGATGTAACCGATGAACAACTCTCGCATTTCAAGAATCAGAAAACTAATTTTTGCAACACAGGTGATGGGATGTAGATCAAAACATACACAATTACTATTAAATTGAAATTAATTTTTGCTTATAGATAGGTAATAGTTGTTCCTTTTGTATTTTCTTTACAATAAAATTTGCCAAGGATTGATTGCGCCACCAAAAACCCATCTTAAAATTTAAGTGTAACCATAACTACCTAATTTTCCTTGGATACCCTTACGTTTCCATAGATAATTTATGTATGTTACGTTTAAATTTTAAGATGCATTGATAACGCCAGATAACTTTATTCTTCGGTTATTTCTATGTTAACAGATTGTTGGAACAATCGTTATCATATAATTAACCGGAGAATAAAGTTATCTGGAGTTGGTGCAATCGGTCATAAGTCATGTAAATGTATTAACGAACATATATGCAAACTATTGAATATCGGATGATAGATAAAAAATAATATTTCATGTTCACCATCATAAAATATAATAGGTAAATACCTAGGTAAATATAAATAATAAAATTATAATATAATAAATATATGTCTATTAAAAACTATTTGTACTTCAATATTTAGAGTTAAAGTTAAAAATCTTAAATAGATAGACACAAGTTAATTCTAAAAGATTTAAAATATTTGAATAAAAAAAAACATATCAATTTTTTCACGTCTGTAATAGATAAAACAATAATTAAACTCGATAGGTCATTAACATGAAAATAAAAGTTCAAGTTATAAAAAATTAATTGTTGTTTTGTTATCTATGATTTAAATAAACTACCATGTAAGGGTTATCTATGATATGATAAAATGTACAAAAATATTCAATTAAAACCATTGTAATATTTCACCAAAGTAAAAAGATGAATCGTTACATTAATAAATGACTGAATAATTTTGTTAAACTACACAGACATTAAAAATTACAAAAATTTACTAACAAAAAAAAAGAAATAGAACACATTATAAAATTAAAAACTGGTCATATATTATTGTTTTAAAAGAACAATAATGCATAAATAAGCATATATTTATTGATAACTTATATTACAAAATTAAAAAATAATTCGTAATAAACGTATATATATATAGATCATTTGAGTAAGTATTTCATTATTATATCATACATAAATATTTAAAATAGGAAATCGCAGTCGGTGATATTTGGTGGCCCCACACAATAACAAACTTTATTTAACCCTAAATCTTATTTAGCAAGCAACATACATTACATGAGGAAGGGAATTGCTTAAAATTACCTATAAGTACCTATTTGCAATTTCAATTTATTTTTTTAACAATCCTAACATTTCTTTATTTTGTTTACCTATAGTTATATCAGCTTGTTCAGTTTTATCTGTGATGTCGCCAATCAGATCGTTTTGACTATCAATTTCAAATTGCATATCTGTAGCTAATCCTTTCAACTTAGAAATAGAACTATGCATTTCTTGTAAGTTAGCATCCAATTTTGCACTAAAATTCTTACTACCTGAAGTTTGTCTTTGCATTTGATTTCCATATCCATCGGAATTTCTCAATCTTGTTGTTGGATGAGTTTCGTAGCAGTCGTATTCGGGTACTTGATTCTCATGTATTATGGGCTAAAAACGACCATCTAAAATCTATGCCTCGTTCATATTTAACAAAACACTCACCTGTACACTGCTAGAAGTTGAGCTTATACTAGGGCTGCTCATGTCGTTCCTTCCCGATATATAACTTTTGAGGCTGCTAAAGACCGATTTAATTCCATTTATGTGTTTCTGTGAGAACCTTAACGTTTGGTTGATTTCGTCCAGTCTCTTGTCAGTTCGCTCGAGCTGCTCTCTTTGTCGCATAAGTTCTTCGGCTGTAGCGATGCCAACCTGTTCAGAGTCTCGTAATAGGCCTATACTTCGTTCGGTGCTTTGTAACGATCGATCTTCGATTTCCCTCTTGCGTTCCAGAAACGTCTGCCTTTGTTCTTCAAAAGTGGGCTGCAAATTGTTGGAATGTCTGGAATTTCGTAAAAAGGTTTCATCGTCGACGTCATCGTCTGCGAACAGCTTGTTTGTATCGGTATACTTATGACCCGACATAATTTATTAACTGCAATATTGCAAGTTTTATTCAAGTACAAATAAATGACTGACTAAATGACAGTTCCCCCACATGGGAACTGTCACGTCAAAATAACGAGCCGTTGTATAAAATGTATCCATTGATGTATAAGGTGTATGCAAATGTTTCGTGTAGTATTAAATTTAAAAAAAAAAACAGTTAAATATTACCATAATAAAATTGAGAAAGTTATAAATTACACATTAATATAGTAATGCGTTAATTTTGGAAAATCTAAACAGCAGAGTTAATTGAAAGTCTAACAATAAACAAAGATTGTTAAATTTTACTTTCACGGATAATAATAAAAGAAAATTATTTTAGACTACTTAGTGTATAAATATTAAAAATACGCCTTGTCGGGAAAATGTCCGAAATTAATCTGAACATTCCTTATACAGCCAAAAGAGTAACAAGCGTAGAGGTTATGGCAGGAAAAGGTATTTGCGAATTTAATTTAAGGACTCCCAAAATTAATCCCTAAAATAGGCTGGAACTATGTTGCAGGTGTGCCCGAGACGGAGGAGCAGCAACGTTTAAGGTTTCAAATCGAATTGGAGTTTGTTCAGTGCCTCGGAAATCCAAACTATCTAAATTGTAAGCAACTTTTCATTTTTGATTTGCGATGCTATCATTGTTGTTACAGTTTTAGCGCAACGTGGCTATTTTAAAGACAGCACGTTCGTGAATTACCTGAAGTATTTACAGTATTGGAAGGAGCCAGAGTATGCCAAATTCCTAAAATACCCAATGTGCTTGTATTTTCTTGACCTACTTCAGTATGAACATTTCCGCAGGGAGCTTGTTAATTCTCAGTGTACAAAGTTTATAGATGACCAACAAATCCTATTATGGCAACATTATACTCGGCGACGAAGCCGGCTCTTGCAGACGAACACAACAAACGGTAATACCACCGAACAAACAAACAACCAAAACAGTGCACAAAGTAATGGACACATTAATATAAAGTTATCATAAGTTACTTTTTCCTAATGTAATCAACCGACATTTATAATACAATATTTTTATTTTTCCATGAATATGTCTCTCACAACCATTCGGCATTTACAATTTAATGATTGCTTATAAATGTACAGTTACTTCAATACCGATCGATTACCAGGTAACCTACTTCTTTAAAAGTACAAATAACTGTACACTGCTATTTAATATGCATACTGAATATATTTGGCTATGGTGAAACTAGTTTATATGAGCTATGCTTAAATCGTCAATCAGTCTGAAAGTGCTGTCAATATGTTAAGCAGGCGTAAAATTTTAATAACGTTAATAATCGTGATGGTGGTTATAAGCGTATGTGTAGGTCGGAAAAAAAGTAAGAAACTGAGGAAAGGCATTATTTTACGGCAAAAGGAAACAAACGCAATTGATTTTATAAGGTAAACTTATTTATTGATTTCAATTTGTTTCAAACAGAATAAATAATTTAAGGCTGGTTGTGATGCGATTAATTTATGGAGTTGCAATGCGGCTTGGTTTTGGCGAGAATATTTCGCAGGCCATGAACGGAGCATTTGTGCCCCCTGGCGTAGACGACTATGACGATTATGGTTTTGACTTATTGGATCGAGACGATTATGAAGATTATTAGCTTAGATCTTGTGTAGCAACTAGCAGTTAATATGCCAAAGATATAATTTATTATTGCTCAAATTTATTTTGCATTAAAAAAGATTAAAGTACAATGAATGTTTATTCTTATGTATTATTTAAACAGTAACGAGTGTATATAATGTTCTTATAAGTACAAGGTTCCGTTTTGTATCTGCGGATGGTACATTTTTCGATATATGTATTGCAGAGGGTATCAGCAAATCCCTTACGTACATCGGAGTTTCTCCAAATAGACTGAATAAAAGGAGACATTTCTGATTTTATTAAAAATGTTTTTGCTTTGTTCAAAACTACTACCGTATTAGTCCGAATATAAGGCGACACCAAAAATTTGTATAGATATTTAGAAAAAAAATAATCTGAAAGAATTTAAATCGGGACTTCCCCAACTTGGCTTAGGTACCTAGACCTCGAATTTAGTCAATAGTAGAAATAATTAGTCAAAAAATATCGTATTATATTCGGGCTAATAGGATAATTTCCAAGATAAAAATTAGATACAAGATATATCTGTAGGTACAAGAATAATTATCATTCAGACTCGGAGCTTGGAAAATCATCCTCCATATCTGTATTTACAATCAAATTCGAATTTCTATAACACCCTCTATACTTTCGAATAATATCACCCCACAAAAATCTAGAACCACATCGAGGGCAATCCCCTTCTATAGGAACATATTCGTCTACCGTTTTAAATAATTCCCCTAGGCAAATAATATGGGCGACCAAATCACAATCGGGACTCAAGCACGTAAGCGGTTTCTCTTCCACCGTCTCAAAGCAAACCATGCAGAAACTTGTTGGTTTTTCGGAGTTTATGTCCTCACGATGTCCAGGAGACTTCGGAAGCTTCTTGCATATAACTGGTCCATAACACACAGGCATATGCATAGGTGGTATTTTATCGGCCTTAAAAAACTCCCAAATAAATTTATTAATGGCATTACAAACTAACTTACCGGAAATTCTCTTGCATACTCGGAATTCAACCAGCGAATTGTGAGGGGTAGCCGATTCCAGGGGCCCACTCTTAACATTTCAGCCAAAACTCTCAGATGATAGTCGTAAGATAGCTCTTTAGTTTTTCTTTTGGCTAAGTGGTTTAAACGTCTCGACCTGTTTGGATGCTGCCATGCCCATTCAAACTAAAAATGACGAAGGTTATTTTCAATAAGAATAAAATGAGTGGTGGTAATTTACTCGTAATGCTGCAATATCGTTGGGGAAACCATGTATTATCAAAACCATGGACCTACAAAGCAGACTTATGAAGTATAAGTATAATTATTAATTGACCACTTACCATGGCCCCCTGTTGCTTGTGCGCCAAGCACCTCCTGCATGTTTTCCTCTATTGTGTTGTTTAATTCTACGATTTGGATCAACCGTGTAACCTACGTACGTCCGCCCTTCATATTTTGAGTTTGTACAGTACAAGAGATACACTCCGTAAAATTCTTCGATTGTATGCAAAGCATCTGGGTCCATTTTGTAAATTTATAAAACAAATGCATTCAAAAAGAAGAGGGTAACTTCCATTATCGTTGACGGTACAAGATACACTACCGTTAATGAAACACCCATCATGTTAGAAACACACCTAGAAATTTCCAGTTTGTAAAGGTGGTGTTCATGTAACCCATGTTACACAAAAAGTGTCGGATGATAAGGCATAGAGATAATCATTTTTCCAAAAATTTGCGGTACAAAGTAGTATCAATGGAATGATTAATTTATAGCTAGTTGATACGCTAATAGTTACAAATTTTACCGTGAATTGGAAACACGTGAATTAGTCGAGAGTGAGTCGAGCCAACGTATTTTATCAAAATGGCAGCCACAAGAAGGTTACAAAAAGTAAGAGGTTTTGTTTTTATTTTAATGATTCCGAAACTTAACATTCGTTAGCCTATTTTGATGTAATTCTATGTAATACTCGCGAGCTTGTATTTGTATTAATTGGTGTTGTTTTCAGGAATTGGGTGATATTAGGAAATCGGGTATCAAGTCATTCCGTGACATCCAGGTCGACGAAACCAATATTTTAACGTGGCAGGGCCTTATCGTACCAGTAAGTCGTTATTATGGTATATGTTTGTTTCGGTTTGACTAAAAAAAAAATAAGGCGAAGGTATCAGATTGGTCAACCATTATGTTTTGGTAAAATAAGTTTCTTTGTTATAGAAGTCTGTATTAATTTTTTGAGCATTAAGCGCAGTTTGGAACTGTCGATTTTCAGATCTGCACAAATTCATAATATACGGTTCTATGCAGGCCAACAATTAAATTTATAATTGTAATCTAATTAAAATAGCCATGAAACTTACGGTTTTCTAAACTGACTCATGTATGATGCACGACAGTTTAGATTGTATAGTGCTGAGGCCAACTGTCCTTGAACACATAAATTTACTGTATTATTGAGAGAGTTCAGTGACACTCAATTTAATGCAGTCACATGGTAATTACATGTGTTGTGCTTGCACAAAGAACTCATCTGATGGTGCTAAGCTGCTGAATTTGCTCACTGTTTCTTTTATTAACTTTCTTTTACTTTCACTGTTTTTTAATTAAAATTAACTTATTAGAAATCTGGTTTAAATCAGAAAAAGACTGTTTTTGTAATATTCACATTACATTTATAAGATTCGAGACAGAATAGTATAGGCTTGTGTTAATAAGAGTGCTAAACGCATTAATATAATATTCTGCTAATATTTTACTATGATTAATCCCCCTAGGTATTGACGTTATCTGTTCTGATGATTAGATTACGTCTTAAGCTTTACTACAAAAATTAATAAATTTTGTCATATTTATTAAATTTATATTGTTTAATTTTATTAATTAAAAGCTACCTAAAGTAGAAAAGTTAAATACTTGCGCATTTTGTAAATTTAATCATAAAATTTTTTTCCAAGTCATAAGAAATATGAACTTAACATTTAGAATTTAAGAAAGTGAAAATAATTATAAATAATAAATAAAAATGTGAGAATTAGTACTTATTGTTGTATGAAAACTTGTAGGACAATCCGCCGTACAATAAAGGGGCATTTAAAATCGAAATTAATTTTCCCGCCGAATATCCATTTAAACCACCGAAAATAAATTTTAAAACAAAAATATATCATCCCAACATCGACGAGAAGGGCCAAGTTTGCCTTCCTATAATTAGTGCAGAAAATTGGAAACCTGCTACAAAAACGGATCAAGGTGATCTTTTAGTGGATGTTTTTTCATTGTTTATTTTTAAAATGAATGATTTTGCAGTTATTCAGGCGCTCGTAGCACTAGTGAACGAACCAGAACCTGAGCATCCTCTACGTGCCGATTTAGCCGAAGAATATTTAAAGGATAAGAAGAAATTTACTAAAAATGCAGAAGAGTTTACCAAAAAACATAGCGAGAAAAGGCCTGCAGATTAATTGAATAAATTGTTATTGGCACACTCCACTCTAGTTTAAATTCAAACTGTACTTTCAAAATATATGCGAATAAAGTTTGTTCATAATTTCAATTTGCAAGTGTAAATATATACAGTTAAAAGATCTCGATTCTTTTAAAATTGTACTTTTTAAACATTTGCCGTTGACTAGTGGAGCCACATAATTTTGTAAATTAAGATAATTTAACTTTAGTTAAGGATTGTGTTATCTAATAGTATTTAAATATATGGATACATAACATACTGTTTTTTGAAGTTTAAATAAATCGTGTCTAGTAATATTAATGCTACGACTGTAATTTTTAAAGAAAATTCAAGTTTAATATTGATATGGTGCGAGAACAGGATAAAAGAATTAAAAATATTTGAAAAATGAGCCATTAACTCTATCTTTATTGTTTCCAAATATCTAAAACTAAATATCAGTTATTATCGTATATATGCCTGTATTTATTCTTACAAGCATGTTTAATGTTTATTTACATAAGAGGATTCTTCGAATACATTAATTATAACGTATACTAAAAATAAACATCAATATATATATGTGTATATATATATATGCAAGTGTGGTTGTAGTAAAGGTACTATTTAATCAACACTATCAATAATCAAGATGTTAATGTCATTTGAATAATAAAGAACTTAGGTACATTCATCTTTTTATTAATTCAATGCGATATGTATGTTACATGCAAGGATTCAAATCATTTTCTAAACACAAAAAATTAAAATGTTCTGTAAAGTAAATAATCATTATAAAATCATCACTTTTGTAGAGAAATTTCGATGATGTGAATTTTTGACAAGTACACTACTTGATAGGTAATTGTCGAAAATATATTTGATGTAGATATGATAAAAGCAAACCGACAGTTATTGATAAATGATAACCATAAGTATTTGACAATACTTTCAACAAAATTTACAAACGGAATAAAGCCGGGTTTACAAATTGTAATATGACGACGGCAAAACTACGCGGCCCAACTAATGATTAGAGTGAAGATTTTGAAGTAGCACCACCACTCGCCACCATCGTCCGACTACGATTTGTAAACGCAGTCTAAAAATTGCCTGTTTGAGTACGAGTTAAGAATTTGTACCTAAATCAAGTTCAGCATTATTGTTATTGCGAATAAATTTCAATCGAGAACACTTTCACCTTTACTTCAACTGCAACAAGTTGGATTTTATTTTATAAAATTCATAAGTGAATAATTACAACAGTTATCTATGTAATATTAAACGGTGGTACCTGCAGTAATCTTCTCGTTATTCTTGAGGAAATTCCTGACAAACTGTTTAATTTCCACTTCGTCTGAAAAATTAAAACGATTTATAAATCAAAATTGAAGAAAAACGTTTTTTCTACCTTTATGCAGTAAAGCGTGAGATATACTCCTGGCCGTAGTCTTAAATGTGTCTCTAGAATCGAAGCGCCTTTCAGCATAAGCGGGCGTTAAAAGTTTGACAACTAGCAGTCCTATTTCTGTCTTCTTTAATTTTGTGCTTCCTGGCTGTCTTTCAGTTTTTTTATTTTTTTCGTTAGGGTTTTGTTTGTCTTTTCTTTTAGTTTCAGAACTGCTAGCTTTATGATGTGATGTGTGCCGTTTTGGTTTGTTCTCGTGTTCGTTTTCATCAGCTAATTTCCTTTTAAGAGTCGATTCTTCATTTTTCGTTTGTTCTATCGACGGTGATTTTTTTATATCGATTTCATCGCCAAATAAACTTTTCATGAAGGAATTCCTATTAGAAGTTCCCTCTTGAGCTTTTTGAATATCACAGTCTTCTTTTTTAAAATATGATTCTATTGTGGTTTGGTTTTCGTCTTGTTTTCTACTGTCCAATACTTCCTTGGCCGTTTTAAAACCATCAAACGACCATTTATTATCTTTCTTAGAATCGGCGTCCTTATCAGAATTGTGTTCATTTTGTTTTTTCAACATCTGCTCTTTCTTGATATTCCTAAATAAGTCGCCTAAAGTTTCATTTTGTGATGGTTTCGGTTCAAATGTCATTAACCTTTCGTATAACTGCTTCTCCATTGTGCATTTTTTAATATTTGAAATCTATTTGATTTATTGACAATTTTCTATATTAAAAATTAACTTACCAGTTTCGCATTTGTGCTTCGATACATAATTAGAGTGGTCGTCGATGAAAATGTTTCGTATTCCAAATCAACCCCACAATCTTGAAGATCCTTATCATCAAATTGTGGAAAGAGACAGCATTCTTTATAGTTCTCTGACAAAACGTCCGTTATTTTTGATAAATATTGTTCTCGAGTGGATAAAGAAAGTCCATTTACTTTGTTAGATGTGGAGGTTGCCGACTTAACTTTGGCATGTTTTGAAATTAATTTGTCAATTGTTTCGTGCGATACTTCCTGTAAATTACCACCATTAGTTTAAAAATCAGAGCCATATAGCACTTGTTAAATGTACCTGCGAATTCCTTCTTAAAGTAAATTGTTTTTTGATGAGGTCGTTGCTTTCTTTACGAGCTTTTTGCTCCCTTTCAAAACTACTACCACTTTCTTCACTGAGATATTCCGAGAATTCTCTATAAATCATAAAATTAACATACAGATAAACATATACAATCAAATTAATATTTACTCCTTTATTCCACGTCGACCATCCCCGTACAAATCTGAAAAGTCACCGTCGATCGGTTCAGAAATGTCGCTGAACTGTATACACTTCATGAGGAAGTTATGAGCTCGTTCCTGGACTTCTTTCTTGTTACGGCAAATATCACATCGATTTTTACAGTCTGGTGGGGGTTCTCCAAAATGGTTGGAGAATAGCTGATGCCGGCATTCACTAAAATAAAAACAGATTCAATATTTTAATAAATTGAGATTTATTGTCTTAGTTTCTTACGAAATATCAACTTGTGTGAATGCTTAACTTTTATCACACACCAATATTTTGATACAAAAAACTATTGTTTGGGATTCAAAGCACATAAAGAATTTTCTAAAGTAGAAAGCCTAATTTTCACAAAAAAATCATAAGAATAACTAAGAAAAATTTAAAATACTGCATAGTCAGTCGGGAATGATACAGGAAAACTTATTTGAAAAAATGCCATTTGTGTCAGTAAATACAATTTTAACGTGTCATTAAATATTGAATTAATCTTACTTGGCTGTCTCACAAAACTCGATTATTTTTGTAAAAGCCTTAATAGCATTTTGAGCCTTCTTTTTCCTGGACTCCTTATCTTTTGCTTTTGCTAGATCGTGGGACAGATGAAATTCGATGGCTCTGCGATCAACTCGACTATAATAAACCCTACATTTGGATGATTTGCCATCCCTTCCGGCTCGACCCGATTCTTGATAAAACGATGCAGGATCTTTTGGTGCTCCCCAGTGCACTACAAATCTAACGGAAGCCTTATCGACACCCATACCAAAACTGACGGTCGCACAAATAACAGGAAAGTCACCATTCTGCCATCCCTCCTGGTATTCCAATCGCTCTTTATTCTTTAAACCGGCATGATAACATAATGATTTTATGCCTAACTCGCTTAATTTGTACGCCAGAACTTCTGTTTGTTCCCTAGTTCTACAATAAACGATGCCACACGGTTTATTTTCCTATAATTCGAAATCAAAATTAATTATAATTTATTATAATTTCAATTAAACTCACTTTAGACGTTTCGCTATCTTGACTATTTAAACAGCTTAAAATAAAGCCCTTTAAATGTTCGTAGGGCTTATCCAACAAATTCTGATAGTAAACATCATAGAAAAGATTTTTACGAAAACAAGACGATTTAAACGTTTTATACGTACTAGACAATTTTAAGCTTGATACAATATCTTTAATTACCTGAAATTTAATCCATAAGTATTGAAGAATTTATGTAATATATTATGTTACTTCTTTTCCTGCAGTTGCAGTAAGAGCAATACAGGGCGCAGTGCAAGTATCTCGTAAAGTTCCGATTTTTAAGTAATCTGGCCTAAAATCGTGGCCCCATTCGCTGACACAATGCGCCTCATCTACCACAATATAAGCTAGCTTATCGTACCGAGCCAAATGATTAAATAAATCCTAAAAATGAAAAATAAAAATTGAATAAGTATTACAAAAATCTTTATTTCTAAAAATCTAAACTTTACCTTAAATGTATTTGTGGCAGCTTGTTCAGGAGTAATATATAGAAGGCGGGTATTCGGAGAGGTAGTTTTTAAATCTGTGAGTAAGTAATTACGTTCAGCTGTTAATGTTTTAGAATTTAACGAGGCTGCTTTGATCTTTAAAGCCAGTAAATGATCTATTTGATCCTGAAAATGTTTGGATAGTATAACTAAATAACTACCGTTATTTTCTTTACTTTAATTAATGCGAGTAAAGGAGAGAAGACCACCGTAACTTTATTGGGGAATAGCAAAGCCGGTAGCTGATAACATAGCGATTTTCCCGATCCAGTTGGCATAGAAATTAGCACATCATGTTCTCCTACAAATTGTATTATTAACAAAAGAAAATCAGAATACTTCACTTACTTTTCGCAATCTCTTCGATAGCTGCTGCTTGAAGATCTGACTTGAACCTATCGAATTTAAAGTGCTTGTTGAGAATTTCTTCGATTTTTAACGTGCTCATTGTAAATGTTTCGTTACGAATAATCAACTATATTAATAATTAAAAAGGTTTTTACATCTTAAGTTTTCTACTTGTCAAAATAATGCATGTTTAAGGTTAAGTGTGAATTTTTAGGATTTTTTAGTTGCTTATGTTGGTGTTGTGTTGGTTTATATGGAAAACTTGCACTTTGTATTTCATAAATGTTTTGAATAGTAGATGGTGTTTTTTAAAAGTTCTTTTTGTGTTTAAGTCTTAATAGTATACAGCTTCGTTTGCAATATATCACAGTGCAATAATATGTCACATAAATCCAGAATAAATTAAAATAATTAGACATTTTTAAAGTAGGTACATAAATATTTTGATGCAGTTCAAATTTACAGCATTTGATTTGTATCGGTCCTATGGTTAAGTACAGAACTTTACAGGTCTAAGCAATCGTTTTCCACTTTCAAATTTAGATTGTTTAATTTTTCATTAAATTTATGAAATAAAAATTGTGGCGATAATGGGGAAATCTCAATTGGTAAGAAAATGAACTATTAGTTGAAATAGTTCAGCAATGAGCTCGTATTACTTTATTTTTATTTTATTTAATTTGGTAAATTACATTCGTTCTATTTTCTTTTCGAACGCAACAATTACCGTGAGTCTTATAATCTTAAATTTTCAGATTTCTAATAAATTTGCTTGCAACATCCCTTAACAATAATTCATCAGATTATCTTCGTTCGATTTGAAGCCACTGCGATACTTCAAATGCAGCCTTTGTGCAGAACCTGTTTCCAGGAAATATCCGACACAACAGCATTAGTCTTTTTGGATAATGAAAATGATACATAGCGATGTTATTTTGCATACCAGAATTGGTAACAGTTCGTGAGTAATTAAAAAAATTATTTCTTCGTACTTATTATTTTTGTAGGATTTACAAGAATTACCCGATACAAAGTTGTGTAAGGATTGTGTTGAAATACGTGTCGAGATGTGAAAGACAATATTAATAAACAACAGTGTAACAAGACTGGTTAAAAAGAAACTAAGTTTGGATCTCTACAGTTTGTAATAAGCACAAACTGATGATTTGTGTTCCGGACATGGTATGTTTATCAAACAAAAATAATCATATGCATATGCTTAGCTTTACCGTTTCAGAATTTACCAGTTCAGCTAACCAACATTAACCTGTGCAATAATTGTCAAATGATACTTGATGTCATTTACATGTTTGAAATGAATGCATTTTGTATTATCATTTTAGAATGCCTAATTGGTTTTGGTTACGTTTGAATTAGCTATAAGTATAAACAAGTTTTTGTTTGCTGCCAATGTTAATGAAATCGAATAAGTACATTTGATAACCATATATTTCAATGTCTGTAGGAATCTTCTTCCATGATATAATTATAATTATAGATAACTTAAAAACTTGTTTAAAATATAAACATTAAATTGACAGTAAACAAGAACTTGTTTATGCAGATAGTTTTGTATTATCAATATTATATATATTTTCTGAAATTTAATTTTTAAAAACAAATGCAATAAGCAATTAAAATTTAAAAGGTATGCTTTTATAGGAGATTCTAATGTGATTATCGTCATTTTGTCGGTTTTTGAATTTCTTGCTTAAAGAATGTGCAAAAGAGGTCGGCAGTGTGTTAACAGAAAATATGGGTTCAATGTGGAGAATAAAGATCGTTTTACTCGAAAAATTTTAAGTTAATCCTGACTATTTATATTTTAATGTTTTTGTGAGATAATCCTGCTTTCAAAAGCAAAGTGTCACTAGAAGACATATTTATGTGCTGTTAGGTTGTCTCTGCTTTATTCTACAAATAAATTGTAGTATAGTACGACACGAAGGTAATCGATGTGTCTCTTTGTCGACAGCCTAGTGCGATCTCAATTGTCCTCGTGTCGTACCTGTACGTTACCTGTAGGTAAAACATTTTATAAAGAATATATTTTCGAAGTTTTCAAAATCAAATCAAAACGGATTGAAACATTTAATAAAATGTACATGATGATATCGTGAGCAATATAAAATTTGAATGACATTTAGAAAACTCAAACATTTGTTTTGAATTTCAAAGGTAGGTATTATTATTACAGCTATTAATAATAAACAATAATGTAAATGTTGTTAAATTTGTGTTATAGATTTTGTATATTGTTTAAAATAATACATTCGAGTTTCCAATTTCAAATTCGTTTGAAAATACATATAAACTTATTTAAAACTAATCGTTTTGTTATAACACGATAAATGGTTGGGGTGCACTGTTTATTATGTATTCCGCAAGAAATACAGAGAACGCAAAAATTAGAAAGAAACGGAAAATTCGATTTTGCTTTGATAGAACAAGGAACGAGAGCTGATTCTTAAAAATTCCGCATGTGCAGGTGTTGCGCATGGTAGTTAGTTTAGCGGTCGCGGTTGTCGCGGGTGATTGTGTTCGTTATGCTGTGTTGTGTTCGTTATGTTTTGCTATTAAAATTGATATTTTATGGTACCCTTTGTGATGGCGATGGTGGTGGTGTTGGGGTAAACTTGGAATGGTCCGATTCGTAAGACATGTAAATGTTGAAGATTCTCCAAATAATTTGGTTACCTGCTTCTTTTTGTTGGGCGGCCTTGAAGTTTTAAGTAGGTGTCGATGCCGTTGTTTGTATATTTTTTAAACTGTTGATTGCAAGAAACCAACTTTTTAATTTAAAGTACATAATTTAACTTGATAATTCAAATAATTGCTTTCGTACAATAAGTATTATATTATGAATAATTAATGAACAAGCGCGAGTGCAGCAACTTTAATAACTATCTAGGTATAATATTGTTTAGAAGAGTTTAGAAATATCTTGTCACCTACTGATTATGATTAATATTTACCTACTGAACATTACGTACTTATTTCATATAGTTGCAACAGTTTTTTTTAAATGTATTTAGCCTATACGTAATAGTGGGGTAAACGGATTTCAACGGGGTTTTTCTACAAATATTTTGAAATGTCTAATTAAAATTGAATCAAATATTGTTTTAATTTAATCAAAGTTGTTTTAGTTGATATCCACTTAAAGTTTGTCGTTTTTGAGGAAAAAAATGTTTTTTTTTGAAATTTTGAGATTTTGATTTAAAAAAAAATCATATCTTCTTAATGAATTAGTTTAAGTAAAGATAACTTTAGACGTAAATTACGAATACGCTGATGTATCGAACGCGTTGCTTATTTATTGTCTAACTCATACAAAATTATTCAACTTTTCAAAATTAAAACGGCAATAACTTATTTATTTTAAATGTAACGTCACATTTTCTTTTAGATGTGCTGATGTAGAATTACATCCTTTTTCAAGTGAATATTATGTTTTCTATTCCTAAATATGGCCGTTTCCAAGATATTTTTAGTTTTCCGGTATTTTATGAGAAATGTTGCTTCTTCATAAAGTAACAAACAATTTAGGCGGTTTTGAAATTTATTATTCAATCGACTGTCATGTAAAACATGATTGTTTGGGCATTTGTCAATGTGTTTGCGTTTTCCCATTTTGTTATCTGTGAATATTTTTTAAGTTAATATTATTTAATATTTTATAAATTTCTAAAACATTTCAGTCTTATACCAGGAATAAAATGGTACAACAAATATATCTACGGAATAGCTATTCTGTGGTATAAATCATGATTGTAAAACCGGCCCTAAATAGAATATGCAAAAAAAGTAGGGCGTTCTGTTTAAAATAATAAAGTTTGATGCTCTACCGCAATATTGAATCACCCTGTATAGGCGAAAATAATTTTAACTAATGCGATTCTTATAACCAGCAAACTTTTATCTAAAATGTGTTTTTCTATTGTGCTTAGTTTAGGTTCTATCAAAGAATCCCAGGACTCGAGGACACCCTGTATACATGCGGACTGTATAGACACTTTCTTTATTAATAATAAATAATAAATGTTATACTCTAACCTACATTTTTCTTCACATATAGTAAGTATTTTCCTGAAATAATCACTTGCCTGCGACGCATAATATCATAAAACGGTTTTTCTCGCAATCTGTGCTTAGTGACTGTAGATTAGAAAATATATGGGGTGTTCGTAAAACATGGGCAATAATGTGCAATTTAAAGATCAAGCATCTCTTTCTATTAAATACTTATCGAAACCAGATTTCAATGGCTCGATAAAACGCTTCCATATTGTTTTATTGAAATGGGGGAATAAATAATATATAAAAATACCACGTTAGTGAAGCCGTTTACTTTATTTAGTACATAAAATTAAAAACAAAAAGAAAACAAATCGAACATTTTAAGTAGAAAATTACATCCAGTATTTTAGAGGTTTATAGTCGTACTGGTACCACTTGCTGTCGTATTGAGATTCTATTCCGCTCCAGTAGGTTTTGAAATTATTAAGAAAACTAAAGTACTCGTAGAAGATGGCTTTGATGTATTGCGTATCGGTTTGCGTCCATGTAAGTTTTCCCAATTCGTTTGCAACGATTTGAATGCATTTGGCGAAACGGATTTTGATTTCGTTCGTGTTCGTGTAAATTCCGGCGTCGATCATGTTTTGGAATTCGATTTTGATTTGTTTAAGTTTGTAGTAGACTTCTTGAACGTCGTTATCGGCGTATCCGTAAACAGCGTTGGCCTATTGAAAAGCGAATAAATTAAAATCGACGGATATTTGTTTTTAAGATTTTCTTACCTGCAGCTTTTCTAACACGAAATCGAGGACCTGAACGAATCTGCGCACGTGGGACAGAGTTTTTTGTTGGAAGTGCATGCCGTGGACGTCGACGGTCATAATGTGATCGGAAAGTAGTTTTGCCAAAGATTGCATTTTGTAGGACAACGCGTTGACGTCGTGGCTTTCGTATTTGTAGAAATCGAAATTATCGTATTTGCCTAAGAACCAATTCGAAGGCCACCAGTTTCCAGCTCCCGTTTTGTAACTTTCGACGCCAAATCCATATCCCCATTGTTTTTCGTTAGAAAACATCTCGCGAATTTCGTACATAAATTGGAAGAACACTTTTTGTACGACCATGTAGTACATATCGGGCATTTCTGTTGAAAAATTTAAATACCAAAATAAACTACCTATTCGTTTATTTTAATAAATCAATACTTACGTTCGGTGTAATAGAAGAGCGTTTCGAAGAGATCTACGACCTCCGTCGTGTACTTGAAGAATTCAGTTTTAAGATGAGCGATGGCGGTGAAAGTGCCGTAGTTCGCAATCGATCTGAGATCAATTTTAATTTTTCGAAGACCGTTGACGATTTGATCGAATTTGACGTAATCTTCCGCGGGAGCTTGTTTTTGCAAATGCAGGCAAATGTTGTCGATGAGCATGATCATTTTGTAAATGTACATAACCATGGTTTGTTTGGCCTCGTAAGTTTCGACCCCGTGGAATTGGACGAACCAATCGTTCATCATTTTTCGGATTTCCACGAAATGCCCTTTAACGTTTTTGTCCATTTTACCGTTAAATCCTAATCCGTAGAAGTGTTTATAGTATTTATCGCCAAAGATTTCTGCGTCGTGGCCGTATTCGAAACCGTATTTGCTTTCGAAGCCTTGGTCCATATATCTCATTTCTGTGTATACGGTTTCCAACATCTTTATGCAATCCGTGTAGATTTTCGATAAGAAAATGTAGGCGTCTCCTTGCACGTCTTGGTAGTGGGTGTTGAACATCCAGACCAACATTTCGCATTGACGAACCACGGTTTGAATGCTGACGTCGAATTTCTTCATCAACTGCTCGGAATTGGTAAAGTAGGTGTACGTTTTCATTTCGTACAACGTATCGCGCACCTGTTCCAATTCTTCAATGACTTGCCTGTAAACTTTGTCGTCGTGGAAAGCGAAAGTCTTAATTTGAAGTTTGTTGATCATTTCGTCGATAAATTCGGCCCATCTCGTCCATTGCCACTTTATGTTTTTGTTTACGAATTTAGCGTTAGCGTAGGTACCTTGGAGGATTAAGGAGATGTCGTTAGCGAGAGTTTGCATTTCGTTGACGTGGTCCTGGAGGTATCCGCCTTTTTGGTAAACTTCGTACTTCACGACGCCTCCTAAGGTGGCCTGAAAATTGTTTAAAAAATATCAAGTTTACCTAGTCGAACATACTATGAGATATTATGGTACTTACTTGGAAAGCGAAAGCGACTACGAAGACAATTGCAAGTTTGGCCATCTTGACTCACGAGACCGAAGACGAGTGATGTGCTCTTCGTTAAATGCACACCATTTTTATACTAAATTTAATGTTTAACCTCGTGACACCTTATCTTCCTTAATTTGCCGCAATATCCTTTTGATTTTTGATGATAAATCGAGAGCAGGCATTTTTCCAATACTCTTTACGTATCGAAATTGATTAACAGTTGCTAAGACTGTTGTCGCAATCTGTAGAGATAATTACAAAGCATTAGGTACAGTTAAATCGTAAAATTTATTGAAGACACTCCTTCGAACGTGTTAACAATTAGTCTTTAACCGAAACGAAACCGTCAAATTATTTCGCATTTATTTTAGTTTATTTTTAAATTTATTTAGTAAATTGGATATTATTTTACCTAATGGGTTACAATTGCGAAGGGACGTGATGCTTAACTGCTTAACTAATTAATATAGTAATATACGATATTTAGGTGGTTGTTGACAAGATTTCTAACAGAATAATGTGTGTAAATTAGAATAATGAAAATGGTTTTTCTAAAGTACCTATTTTCTTTTAAATTACATTTCTATTGTTATCTTAACGGTTGATGCACGACCTCAACCTGTTACCGCTATCTCTGCAATTAAAAATAATTGATGTTAAATAACTTTTTATTTTAGTAAAGTTTGCATTATTAATTTACGTAATCATTTTTAATATGTTGCAGGACATTTTATCAAAAATTAATACATATTCATCGTCGTTTTAGGACAGGAAAAAAATTATTTGAATTTTTATAAGCATAAGCATAATTTCTTTAATTTTTTTAGTCTATACCTATCCAGGTATAATCTCATTGTCAGTATAATAACTGAAATAAAAAAATTCTATCGAGGGGATGTGTTCGTCATTATGCTTATCAATAAACAAAAATTAAAAGATAAACAATTGTTTAATCTTTTCGTTTTGTATATTTCTGATTTATTTTAAACATTGTAGAAATTATTACATTGTTATTATCATATATGTATGTATCATCATGTATGTATATGTATGTATCATATATGTTCATCCTGTATATGTACAGGATGAACTATAATAGGTGTAAAGAACTTTAGCACCGAATTGCAGTTGAGGGGTCCAATGCATAAACCGGTAAGCCCAGTTTTGAGGAAATACGAGTTAGATTCATATTCCTGTGCAGTTTTAAGTTGGGAATCATCCCGTACAAAAACCACCAATTTCGCTCAAGTAAAATCGATAGTTGAGTGTAGTTAGTTATCCATTGTTTATTATTGTGGACAAATTCAGGATTTAAAATATTAAAATTTGTCGTAGAACATATGTACACTTATACACCCCCCCGATTTACACGGTAGATTGGTTTCTTAAAATACCGTGTGGTAAATCGAAATCATGTTTTTTTTTGTATGAAAAACCGCGTAAATCGAAAAAACCTAAAATGCACATAGTTTCGTCGGTTATTTTTAATTCAATTCATTTATTTCAACATAAAATAAAATAAAATACAAATGAAAAATAAAAAATATCACTTCGTTTGTGAAATAACAAATATATAAAAAACAAATAAAGCTAACGTAAATATCTAGATAATTCATTTCATAAAAACTGGAAACGCGAAATTCATTAAAAATTTCTATTATCGCTATCATAGATTATTAATATTTTTTTCTTGATTGGTGATATTTCACTTTTGGTTCACATCACTCGATAGTATTTGTGACGATTCTGGTTTGATGGTTGATGAATTAATGACAATTTCAGATCAGAGAGACGCTCGGTAATGAAATCCGTCGTGTTTGGTTTTTGGTATTAAGCTAAACATCGACTATTATCTCGCTGGAACCAGAAAGCCCGTCAACAATTTTAGTCGGAACAGTTTTCATTTTTGAAAATTCGTAATTTTGAAAACCACGTTAAAGCGAAATCGTGTAAATCGGGCGGGGGGGGGGGGTGAGTGGTTCGACGTATATACAGGGTGTAACAAAAAAAGTGGGCCGACTATACACGAGCGATTTCTACGACTCAAAATAAGGAAAACGTTTATATAAATATATGTCCTAAAATGATTCGTTACTGAGTTACAGCAGTGAATTTAAAAAAAAATCACTGGTCACACGCATTTTAGACAATTATCACATAGATAATCCGTGCTTTTTGTGTTCAGTCGTGACGGTTTGATTAAGTAATTAGTGATCTGCACGGTCCCCCAATCTAAATCCTCTCGATTTTTACGTATGAGGACATTTAAAATCTATGGTGCATTCTACTCCGGCTCAAGACATTGAGGATCTTCGACAGAAAGTGGAAGGCGGACGCCAGCAAATTCGGAACACACCAGAAATGTTTGAGTACGCGAGGCAGTTCATGATTAGACGAGCTCAGCAGTGTGTTGCTGCCCGTGGAGGTCATTTTAAACAACTCCGTTTTCCGTTATCTTTTTGAATAAAAAAACTGAAAACCTCAAGTAGCTGTAAACTCTGTATCGAACCATTTTAAGGCATATGTTTATATAAACTTTTTTCCTTATTTTTAGTCGTAGAAGCCGTCCGCGTATAGTCAGCCCACCTTTTTCGTTACACCCTGTATAAATATTATAAAGGTTTCGTTAGTTTCGTTCAAAAAATTAATAGTAGTAAAAAGTTTATTTTGGGTATTAAATTTAATTTCAAGTAGTTTTGCTACACAAAGCCTTTTTTTTGGTCTTTCCTCGACATTTTGATCGAATGGACATAACTGGTGGACATGCACTGGACCCTTCAATTGTTAAAGCTTGGCTGTTTTGATTGTTTGTCGACTCTAGCGACAATGACGCATCATTTATATTAGGTATTATAAATTAATTTTTAAATAATTTAACGACTACACAGACTTTTATTAGTTTAGGTATATTTTAATATTTTCTTTATAAAATTAATTTTAGACAGCACCCCACACCCGACATCGTAATATTATTATATTCGCAATCGACTTTATTATACGTTTCCTAGAATATGGCCTATCCAAACCTATATGCAATCCACGTTATCAAAAAAAAGTTAGTAGATTGTTTATTTGTAATTCGATTTAAAGTTTGGGAAATGACATATTCTATAGATGATTTACTTGCGCACATATTAGATGGTATAAAGAAATACTACAATTTATTAGAACTGTCAAAATACGAGGTACGAGGTGACAGCACTGTGTGAAACGTCATCATCTAATAACCTTTTATTGATGACGTGGATTGCATATAGGTTTGGATAGACCATACCTACAAACATATCGGGTGTAATGGAATTTGTTCAAATTTGGCGTTTGGTATCTAATTGATAAACATTATCTACGTGGTTGTTCTTTATCTACAGGTTTAACATAAATATAACACTGCGATTTTTTAGTGGAAATTGAAAGAAAAATTATACACTTGTCTTTGCCCTCTTTTTATATTATTTATTATCTTTTTGAATTTTGTTAAATCATTACTTATCCCATTTTTAGAGAATTTTTATAGAAAATAAAGCTATCGCAGCTTGTCTGATAACGGATCTTTTCTCCGATCTCGACTTCTAGATCACGAAAATATGAGTCCTTCAAATTCGGTCCCAAAAAATTCATATACTAAAAAAAAATCAAGTTCTTGTAGACACGATTACGGGTGCAATTTTGATCGTAGGAGGCCGAAATTTATACAGTGCGTTGTCCTTACGAATACGTAGGACGTCCCGTTTTAAAATGGCGGCCGATCAAAAACGGGGTTGCCGTTTCTTCGTTATTAATTTTATCGTATCGCGCAATGCGAAATTTTTGTTTTAGAATCGTCGTAAAATTCTCTATCGAACATCTCTTTTTGAAAGTTTTGATAAATCATACCGTTTTCGAGATAAAACAATGCAAATGTTTTTTTTAATTCTTATTCTCTTGAGAATATTTTTCTGGTATAATGTAATTCTCCGAAAGATGTATATTTTACAAATTAAAAAAAAAGCAGTTTTAGAGCATATAAAGTGAAAATTCGATATCGAGACTTGTGAAATTTATTGTTCCTTTCACGAATAATTTTTTACAGTAGTGAACTGCGAAACGCTCGTAACTCTCACATAAAAAAATGTGTAGGCAACGCAGCCGAGACAGTATTTCACTTCCATGAATATCGTATTTTGTGCACAGTATTTGGCATATTATACCAAATATACAAGCTCACATATAAATCGACAGTATCGTTGCAATAGTTACCAAACTTTTTGCAGTCAATCGTGCTTCCAGAATTTATGGCTTGTAAAATAATGGAAAACCGGTGTATAAGATCTTTATCCACACCAGTAATCTCTGCCACTACTTTGGGATTGCTGAAGAATCTCCTGGAAGTATTACCGTCATTAGTTGACCCCATTCCTTGCTTGACAAAGTCCACTTTAAGGCCCAACTTCTCAAAAAGCTCTTTCTGAATTCGCTTTTTTCCGCCTCTTTCTGTGGCCTTGTATCAGAATTTGTCCTCCAACATTTAAATGATTTGTTGCACGTAATATGGAGAATGCACTCCATAAACTTAATCCGTGCGTGTAATGGCGATAGGCCCACTTTGAAAGCATCTGTATTGTCTGCTTTATTTCGCACTCTATCAAGATCGTTCATTTCAGATGGCTTTGCCTTACATATGAAGCACACGGCATTCGATGATGTATCAGTAATCGTCTGCGCTATCTTTTCGTCGATCGTAGTGAACAAAAGTTCGTGAATAATGGTAAACGTTTTGCCACTAATACAAACAATAGTTGGGTTCAAGTTAGCTATTTCAGACTCCATTCTTGATGTTTCGTTGTTAATTAATTCTGTTGTTTCTTTGGAAAACTGAAATTGTACCGGCCTGCATGATCTTGTCGAAGAGGGGCATTTATTTTTCCAACATATTACAGAGTCGTCTGAAGAGTTGTTTGGGTTAAGACGTAGAGGAACTAAAGTTGTGAAGAACATGTTTGCATCTGCAACATTTTCATCAGAGAAATTTTGTAAATATTCACTGTGACCAGATGAACCGTCACAGCTCCATTTCAAAATAAGGGTCATTTCCTCACTAATATTTATAAGTTCTTCTGCTTTTTTGGTTTGGAAAATCCTGTTAGTTGTATGATCAAGTAGTTTTTGTAGAGGTACACATACATAACTCTCAGTTATGTCTATGTCTGCAGGATAACATTCTTTTTTTGCTTTTAGAACTTGAGAATAGTGCGGGAAAATGTCGCACCCTAAGTCCTTTGTCGCCTTTCTAATAATTTCATATTGATGTTTTGAAAGTGACGCATCTAGCATCAAAGACAAAGCTTTCTCTGGAATGAATTCTGGATAATTTGATAGCTTGTCTTTAATCTTATTTGCAGCTCGAATAACTAATTCGTCAGGAAAATTCTCGCACAAACTTCTTACTTTGTTTCGTTTCGATCGCTCACGACATTCTTCAAATGATTTTTCTGGTCGTCCACTTCGAGATCTTTTTGAAGGTCCTGGTTCAGAATCCGTGTTCCACATCACAACTAACTGAAAATGTGCGATTCGGCCAGTCTTTATTTTTTGCAAGAAAATAAGTCTTCGATCTTGATGCAGCATGCCACTTTTTCGTGAAATTTGGTAGGAACCGTTTACTCAGTCCAACATAGATTTCGTCGAAAGAACGAAAGATCTGGATATCTCTTTTTCAGACTCTCGATACACTTATGCGCTTCACGATTGTTCGAAACTACAATATCGAATAATTCTGCATTAGAAATGTTGAATTTTGCCATGGTTTCAAAATAGTGTTACTTTCTCAAATAGATAATAGTAAATGAAGTACTAAATCATAATTTACCGCTTTTATATGCAAAAATTGTCGTTAAGCTGATAATTACCCTGCTCCCTTGCATTTTTCACTAACAAATATGCTCGTTAGTTAAATGAGGCAAAATCAAACGTTTGTAAACAATTGCAGCTGAAATTTATTTCATAAATACCTTAATATCTAAAGTATAATTAGTGATTAATCCTAATGTGTAGGTCGGTGTAGATCAAAAGTTATGATAATAAGAAGGAAGTATTTAGGTGAAATATTTGACTATTTCATTATGTCTGGCCCACATGCGAACTAATATAATAAATTATAATATTTTTATTGTTTCTTATACGTTAATATATGCCTCTTCAAATAAAATAAAAAGCCTGTCTAATGTATGTTCATTTCAGAGATAATGTGACTATGAACTTACTCTAATTTTCGACTTGAAATTTATACGCCACTACAACTATTGCTGTAGTGTCTTATTTAGTTGATGTGAAATGAAATATTCAGCATATAGGATTAGGATAGGGTTTTATAAAAATAATGACAAACATTTGAACCATAAAATAAGACTTCAGTTTATGGCCACGTCAAACAGTTTTTTCCGCCGTTGTCCCACTGTGCGGCCTGGCGATCACGTTATCAATCAAAAGTTACTAGATTGTAAGCGAAGTTTGTAAAGCGACATATTCTATAGACGATTAAGCTGCGCACATATTAGATGCTAACAATAAGTTCAAAGAAATACTACAATTTATTAGAACTATAAAACTACGTGGCACGAGGTGTCAGTATCGTGTGAAACGTCATCATCTAGTAATCTTTGATTGCCTAATTGATTGCCTAGGTGATACGTGAATTAAGCTAATAAGTTAAGCTATTTATTTTTACAAATTTGGCATGTTCAACTGCAAAAATTTCTAACGTGTTTGTCCGACACGATATTGTTTGCAAATCTTTCTTTGTTTTAAAAATTTAATCCAAAGAAGTTATCCCGCATAACTACATAATTATAAAATGCAAAAAAAAGAGTTTTAAGATCAAAGTGCTTGATTTTATTAATTAGTCAACAATTACATTAGTAATTATATAATGTATTACATATTAACAAGCTACAATAGGGGATCCCAATGACCAAGCTTGTTGAATGCAGCATCGTCCCAACCGTATCCTCGGCGTTCCCAGTTAAATGTTCTTTCGTAGTTGTTGTAAGACAAACCGCCGATACCATTGAGGAAATTGTTCGCCACCTTACGGAGGACGAGATTCATTTCGGGAATTTCTATATTAAATTAACCAATTTAGTTTAATCGTAAGTATCAGGAAGGAGTCGTTTCGATCTTACCTTCGGCAAGCGAGCGAATTTTTCGATTTGATCGACGATTTTCGTCATGCACCTGGAGAATTCCTCGTGGACGCGAGTCACGCCGGTGAAAGTGGCGTTGCCTGCGATTCTTCTGAGGGAAATTTGAATGTCATGTAAGACATTGACGAATTGGTCGACGTTGGCATTCAAAGTGTAACCGCTCATCTGAAACGGGGGGAACGTTTAAATCGCGTTCCTTTTTATACAATAGGCGTTTCCGGCTTACTTGCTGTTGTTGGAGTTGTTGTACAACATTTTCAAGGATAGATGCGACTTTGTGCATACGGGCTATCAGCACTTGTTTGTTGACTTGTGCGTCAGCCACCCATTCCTGGACGATAGCGCGAATTTCGCGAACGTGTTGTTCGAGAGTTTGATCTACTTCACCACGGAGACGTAAACCGGAATAATATTTGGAATATCTATTCAAGCCATTGACAATGTTGAATTTGTTTTCGGCGTTATGATATTGGTTAAGGTTTGAATAATGGTTACCCAAACTCCAATCTTGTCCTACGACATTTCTTTCTACATCGTTTTGACGGAAGATGTTGTTTTCCAAGCGACTATTCATTTGTTCCCAATCAATAACGTTGTGCAACTTTTCATTTTGAGCAACTTGAACAAAAGTGTCTAGGTGTCCGTTTTGTTTAACGTTGAGTATTTGGACGTGAAGATTTTGAACGGCAACCAAGAAGTCACGAAGAACAACCCTGACGGAGTTGTGCACGTCAGAAACGGCGTTCATCTCTAAAAATAAACAATTATTAAATACATTCGAATTCGTCATCCGTAAAATGATATTTACCCCAAACATCGGAGCGTACCGCCCACATAAGTTGCTTGATTACATTGGCAGCTCGCTTAATTTGTGTCAAAAACTGAAGTTTAATTTGTGGTAAATCTCCGACGATCTCTTCTGCGGAAACTCTTTGGAAAAATACTTGAATTTCCTTCAGTTCTGTGGCAATTTGTTCGAAAAAGTTTTCGGATTTAAGACCGGCGATGAATTGTAGTTTGTTTACGATGTTTTCCATTACTTTTGCAAATTCGCGAATTTCGACGGCAAGGGTTTTCCCTATGAACCTGGCATTGAGAAAACGGCGGTGAAGGGTGGTGGAAAGTTCGCTAACGACCGTGTCGATCTGCATTGTCCAGGATTGTACGTGTTCTCGCTTTTGATTCATATGGAGAACGTTTTCGATTTGGATGTGTAAATTTTGTACGGCAGCCAAATATTCGACAAAAACGCCTTTTACAATTAAATCACCTACAAATAAAGTTAATAATTAATTAGTCGTTAGGTGTTTAACATTGACTTACATTCGCCGTTAAGTTGTACCAACAACAATTTTTGAATGTGCGCGTCGACATTTTGAATTTGGGCGATCAAATGAGTTTTGAGGTCTTCGATGGTTTGCGTGGTCCAGGTTCCACCAAGCTGATGGAGAGATTCGACCACCTGTCTAATGTTGTAAACAACTTGACGAAGAGAATGGTCTCGGTAAACGACGGTGTCGAGTCTTTGAACGATATTGTGGATGTGGTGAGCGTACTTGAAGATTTTAATAGCGAGATCCTGTTTGATTTGTCTATCACCGGCCACGTCAGTTTGGAGAGTACGAATTAAATCGTTGGTGACGATTTGGATTTGATTACCCAATTCCTTGATGTTTTGGGTGTGTTGGTCGTAATAGTGGACGTTGCGGATTTGAACGAGCATATTGCGAAGAGTAGCTAATAAATGGTTCAAGATACCTCCGTAGACGTCGGTGTGCGTTTTCGTAAGTGCGAGAACAGTCGCATCTTGTTGGGATGCCGCGAGCCAAGCTAATTTTTCGATGTTTTGGACGACTTCGCGAAGATGCATTTGAAGTTGGATTTTCAATTCGTGAACGGGCGTTGGGAAATCGACGCCGACAATTTTTTGAAGAGACAAAGAAATCTTGTTGAGTTTATCGCATACGTTGTCTTTTTCGTAGAAATGAATCTTGGTTTGTGCAAGTTCGACGATGTTGTCGACGGTTTTGGCTAGCTGACTCATTTGGACGATCAAAGTCGATTTCAGTTCTTCACCATCAACGCGTCGAAGGTTATCGATTACATTATCGGCAGCAGAGTGAATTTTGGTTATTAAAATTCTGGCATCTTGTCCACCGTGAACGATTTGGAAGTGGTTTTGGATTTGCATTTGAATATTTTCCATTACGAAAAGGAAATCGCGTTGAACGCCTCTTACTACATTAGTGACGTGTCCTTGGCTTTCTGGAATTAAAACGGTTTAGTTGAAAGTTGTTTTAGTGCATATCGACGTCGAGTCTTACGTTGGAGGTCGGATTGGGACACCCACGATAATTTTTGAATTTCGTTAGCTGCATGTTGAATACCGGCGGCTAAGTTATTTTTCAATTCATGAATATCGGCAACATCAAGTCGATGCATGTTTTGTTCCAGATTCATTTGGATACGTTTTAAGTTTTGTGCGATTTGATAAACTACGTTGCTCATTTTTCCCGATTGAAGCTGTAAAAAAACCGAAAAATCTAAAATTGAATTAAATTAGTTTTCTTACGACTTACATCGACGTCCAATCTGTTAACGATGGCATCCAAAATGTGTTGGAGGTGGTGCACGTGCCATACTAAAACATGTTTGATAGTCCAGTTATCGGAGTCCAATTCACGGATAATTCCAGAAAGATGTCTAGCAGTCACTTGAATTTGAAGAGCTAATTCGCGAGGAGTTTGTCCGGTTTGTACGTTTTGATTTAAACGTTGGAATTCAATTTGCAGTTCTTGGACGATAACCAAATATTGCAAGAGGATACCTCTGACTGCAGAGTGCGAATTCGTGTCGTATTGGGAGGTCCAGGATAAATTTTCCATTTCGTTGGCGATTTTTTGTAAATGTAACTTGAAGTGAGTCTTCCATCCTTGATTTCCGAATTTGCCGACTTTATCGAAAGAAATGAGGATTTGCCTCAAACGAAGCGCGACTTCTTTTAAAACGGCCCTTTGATTTTCGTGAGCATAAACGTCCTGCAATAGTAAAGTTATTAAACGGCGAAAATTAATCGAAAAAAAAAAGAACTTACGATCGCTTCGAGTCTGTCGCATACTACTTCGATGTTTCTAATTAGTTGAACGATGTGAGTTTCGAATTTTTGACCGTTAACGATTCCGTTGGAAGGGAAGTTTCTTAAGAAAATTTCAACGTTGTTGGTGATGGCTTGGATTTGAACTGCTAAATGTTGGGTGTCTTGGTCGTGAGCGTTAGTCAAAAAGATGTTGTGCAATTGAATCTGTTGGTTTTGGAGGATTGCTACGTAATCGTTGAAGATGCCATGTAGGGTGGTGGTTAACAATTGGTTTCCAGTTTCTGTAAATGTGGGTTTTTATGAGAGGGCAAATAGTTTGATTTAATGAAACTTACGTCTGGTCCACAACAGTTTTTGTAATTCCATAGTTGCTTCGTGGACGTTTACGAGCAAGTGCATTTTTATGTTGTCGGTGTTGGCGAGTTCGTTCTTCAGATTAATCACGATACGTTTTAGGTTTACTTTGACATCTCTAATTATGTCGGTGGCGTATCCAGTATTATAAACGATATCTTGAAGGCGTTCGACGACGGTTTCGAGTTGTTCGGCAAATTCGCGAGTTTGATCGAAAATAATTTGTCTGGCCGCTTTGTTGTCGATATGAATGGATTTAAGAGTTGTCGTTAATCCGTTAACGAGGGTTTGGATATGGACTAGAAAATCGGTGGGGGTTAATCCATGACGGGAAACGTTAGAAATGGTTCTTAAGTGAATTTGAACGTTACGGGTGACGGTTAGGAAATGAAGTTTTACTTGGGCAACTACGTCGTTACCGATGGGCGCTGTAATACATCAAAATTCACATTAAACGTAAATTTATGTATTTTTGGTTAAAGCTAATAACTTACACGTGATGTCGGTCCAATTTTCGATTACGTTGAAATTCTGCGAATGTTGGCGACGAGTTCGTTTTTGAATTCTACCGTGTTCTCGGTAGTTCCGTGATTTACGCATTTACGCATTGCAACGATAATCGTTCTCATGTTGTGAGCGACATGTTCTGATTGTCCAACACGCACTAAACGGTCTACGATGTTCTCGAGTTGTTGAACATAATCGCGAATTATATTAATCAATAATTGTTTAGTCAAAACATTATCGACATGAACGTTTTCGATGGTCTGGTAAAGATCTTTGGCTACAAATCGGATTTGAACGTCCAAATTATTTTCGACGACGTCGTAAATACCACGTTGTGCGTTTTCATTTTGGCTCCATTGCCTGTATTGTTTAGGTGTTGCGTATAAGTCGTTTTCCAACGCGTTTCCGCGCGACACTCGCACGTGCAATTGTTTGATGGCGTAAAAGTAGTCGTTGAAAATTTCGTTTAACAAAACGTCGGTCTCGACATCTAAAAAAAATAATTTTTATAGTTTCGTCGTATTTTGCTTTTTTTTAAGAAAACGCGCTTACGTTGAAAACTGGCAACTTGTACGAAATTCTCGAATACTACGGCGATGTCGCGTAGATGTACGGCAAGTTGCGCGGACCTCTGCGGGATTTCTGCGGTTCGTGCGCAGACCAAATGGAGTTCGCGAAGTTTGCGGGCGAGCGTTTCGACGATAGCATCGACATCTTCACTTTCGAAGGTGCGAGTCTTCATTTGGAGTTTGTCTCCGATTGTTTGGATTTCGTTGGCGAATTCTCGAAGTGCAAGTTGAAGATTCTTGTTGGCGAAACGCGGACCATCAACGGATTCGACCAAGTCGACGGTGACTTCTTGAATTTTTACAACCACGTGCTTGAGATCTTGGACGCTTTCGATGTCTTTCCCGTTGTATTGGATTTGTGCGTGGATCTTTTGCAATACGACCAAGAAGGCGTTGTAAATCCTTTGGGCGTGGAAGTCGTCGGTGATTTGCCACGACAATTTCTGCATTTGTTGGAAAACGGTTTGGACGGCGAGGTCGAGTTTGTTCTTTAATTGATCGACGTTTTCAAAGCCACGTTGCTCGTTGGCTTCGTAGAGAAGTTCGCGAATTCTTTCGAGTTCGCGGATCATTTCTTTATTGTAGGAATTCTAAATTAATTGGATGCGGATTAGCTTATTCGTTTTAACACGCTTGCGATGTTACGCTTACCTCTACTTGGAGCTGGTCGATGAAATCGTCAACGAAGTGAGCGAGTTCGAAACATTGCCGAGTGAGGGTCTTGGTTACGTATTTGCTGTGCGTGAAGGTACCTTGGAGGTTAATCGAGATTTGGTTGGCGACTCGTTGAATTTCATCGAGACGATTGTCTTGGTGGATGTTATATCTCGTTACAGCTCCAAAGGTGGCCTGTTTAGAATCGTAACGATAATTTTTTTAAGTTAAAAAACGAAATAACACTTACTTGGAAAGCCAGGGCGGCTAAGACGAACACTGCAAGCTTGACCATTTTGACTTAAGCTAGCTCAAGTCAACTGAGATGATGAATTCTGGGGAGCGCCCTGTTTTATACACCTCTCGATATTAACCTCGCGACCCTCGCGATTCGATTATCATGTTTTTTACAATGTAAGTGTGGCTGATTATTTTTTTTAATCTTCAAATATAGAATATAACACAAATTGCGCGTAACGGCAATTTTTTACAATTGTTACATCTTTTTCGGTCGCTAAGGCTATTATCAATTTTTTTTTTAATGTTTGTGCCGTAGTCGGTTTGTATACGATATTGAACCGTGTATCGCTTTATTGATTATAAAATAAAACAAGGGCTAATACGCAAATGGCGCAAATTGATAAAGGTACTCTTTTTTATTAGTTTTTTTAAATATTCTTGTTCGCAACTGAAAATATTTCCTTTATTTTATTCGTTAATTATAGAAATTGTTTGGCACTGGTTACGTTTTCTTCGAGTGTTCCTTTATTGAAAAGGACAATTAAGTTTTATCAGAAAAATGTAGTCTAAAACGTATTAGAAGGGAAATTTTTCGATTTCTTCTCGGCTGCGGAATTCGAAGCTTCCGGTAATATATATTTTTGTAACAATCAGCTGTAAGATTTTTTTTAAATAGTTTTTCGGTTTTTCTCATTTTTATTGGGGTATCTAATTTTGAATTTTTTTTCGAGGAACATTGGGATCGTTAATATTTTTGTTTTTGATAAATTAATTGATAACAATAAGATATTATTTAAAAATGTAATAATTTTTCTTAAATCTTGTTAGATCGGTTACGACTATATCATTTTATTGGGAAAATAAAGAAATTTAAAAACTATTCTACTAAACAAATAATTTGTAATTAAAATTACGATATGAGTAATAGTTTTATAAATTTAATAAATCGATAACATCATTCTCTGATAGGTATGTGATAGATGGGCGTTATTTTATAGAATATAGAATGTTTAAAATACAAGCATTTCCGGTTTGTCCGGAAAACGGACGCTTAATTTTTAATACCTTCGAAAAATAATTTTCGGCTTTATCCAATCTTAAAAAATAAAAATAATATTATCTTATCGTCTAACTATTCTACTAAACAAATAATTTGTAATTAAAATTACGATATGAGTGATAGTTTTATAAATTTAATAAATCGATAACATCATTCTCTGATAGGTATGTGGTAGATGGGCGTTATTTTATAGAACATAGAATGTTTAAAATACAAGCATTTCGGGTTTGTCCGGAAAACGGACGCTTAATTTTTAATACCTTCGAAAAATAATTTTCGGCTTTATCCAATCTTAAAAAATAAAAATAATATTATCTTATCGTCGATGTGTTAGAATTAAGAAGACGGCTGATTTTATAACATAAGCCGAGTCCGGTTCATTACCACCTATATTTAAAATAATACGATTACGTAATGTACAAATGTGTAATGTGTAAACTCTCCATATTCGCCGATAATGCATTTCCATGAAACACCGCGAATACGCGAATAAGGGGAGGACAATAGAAAAATACTGTTTTATAAGAGGAACTTTATTGAAACATGTAATAAATCTTTAATAATAAACTCAAAATGCATTAAATATTTGTATTGTTATTTGTAGCATCATTTATTTTAAATTTTCGCCTTTCGGATTAAAATTTGTCCGCCTATTTTTGTTTACGCCAATGCGGCTCATTTTAATTATGGTGGCATTTCTATAGTTTTCTGATTGGCATAAACAAAAATAGGCGAATATTCGCGAAATGCATTTCCTTAGGAGGTGGTGACAAATTTTAATTTAAAAGACGTAAATTTAAAATAAAAGCGACTATATTTGAAACTTTAAAAAATCTGTCATTTTACATTGTTTTTTTTGTTTTGTAATTCTTGATAAATGTCTTTGTATACCTCCATAGTTTCATGAATTTTTCTTATAAACACAATCGTTATCGGGAATATCTTCTTCGTGTCGTGCCGCATAACTAAACCGCGAATAACGAATTTTGCGATTAGGGAATTCGCGAATACGGCGAGTTTACCGTTCTACCCATTACATACATCTACCCACATAATATAATTATGTTGTTTAAACGTTAATGGTCAATTATTGTAATATTTAATTAGGCGATGTGTTGCCATAGTAATAACAGACTTTAAATCTTAAAATCGCCTTAGCTTTTTTATGAAACCGGGGGTTAAGAAAAAAGTATAACTATGTTCTTATTGTTAGATAAGTAATATAACTGCTAAAAAATGATCAACATTGCGACTTGAAAACACATTAATTGCTGTATTCGATTGATATCTTAAGATTTTAATTGCATCATTAAATATTTATCAAATTAGCGTAGGTCGTTGCTCCTATCCGTACTTACTTATCGATTTGTTTTTAATCAGTTCAAAAAGATTTCAAAAAGTTCAAACCTGCCGATTCAATCGATTGTATAACTTAAGTTGAACCGTCGCGGCGAAATATTGTGGAATTGTGTTACATACCGCATTGATATGTACCTACAGTCAAGTTCATATGTTTTGTTCCGCGAGATGTGATCGTAGGCCAACCAGCGACGAGAGAGGATCAAGAGGGATGAAGGATAACAGTTGTTTTTGAATTGTAAAAAGGGACACGTTAGATAATAAACTAAAACGGACAGTAATCTTTTTTTTTCAGCGTTTTCCGATCAAAAATAACACAGGCGACGCCGACGGGACAAAACATCTGAACTTAACTGTACCTACCTAGAAATTAAATATTAAATTTTTCAACAAAAAAATTTTTTCCCTCGCTTAGCACGGTTTCGTTTAACGCGTTCTCAAGTTTATCAGCCGGAGTTTTTTACTTGGCAATATAACGTGGTTACAGCGTCATATATTCGATTAACGTTATTTCGGAATTTTACAGCGATTAAACGCGTTAAGCGAGGGATTACTGTAATTAGAAGTAAACAAAAAACTGAAAGTCTCGCGTGATATTTTTGTCGTTCTCGAGCCATAGACTTCAAATATATAGGTTTAGGTGGTTCAGTTCGGGGGAGGATATTTGTACAGAGCAAGTAAAACGTAAGGAACGGCGACGCTGAAGTTTTTATTGCCTCTTAGTTTTGGGAAAAAACCGTTAACAAAAGTTTTTTGCCACTTTTTCTAACTTTTCAAAACTTTTTAACGTTCTGTATCTCAAAAACTAAACATTTTCAAATTTTCGTCTTATTTTCTAGAAAATCGTTTAAAAATATACAGGGTGATTAAATGGCAAGCCATTTCGACTTTCGCTATTAACATATGTATGTATGTAAGTCAAAAAATTATTTATTAGTTAATACTTTATTAAAATCCAGATTTATTATAAAATCATGTAAAACCTGAGAACACAACACCATGTATTCTTTGAGCAAGAAATAATCTAAAGGTTTTAGATCGAACGTACACGTTCATCCATATATTTATCTATGAATATGTCTTTAGAGTTTCTATTGATTTCGTATTGGTCGTAGAACCGATCGTAACCAAATCCCCTAACGTTTTTTTCGATTAAGTTGGGGTTGTACTTTTTCAAGCCGAAATCGTATCCATAGCCTTTTTCGCCATCCGTCGTGCCGTATTTGTATGTAATTTTGTTTTTGTTAACGTCGTCCTTGTTCACATCCACTTCCGCATATTTGAAGTATCCTTGGCCGTTCGTTTGTTGTTCGTTGCGACGCCTTACGGTGTACTTATCAATTTTGACATTTTTAAAGTTGTGCACATCGAAAGCGTTTTCCTCGCCATAACCTACCACGTCCTTATTGATGGCATCGGTTTTTGGATATCCTTCGCGATCGAAATCCTCGTTGTACTTGCGAAGATGGAACTCGTATCCGTATCTCTTTTCGTAATTTCGTACATTTATTCGAACGCGAATGTGGACACCTTGAACGAAACTTAAAAAGTTATCGAGAGCCGTTCTGACAACGTCTAAATCGTTGGCCCACTTCAGTTCATTAACCGCGATGCCGACTAGCTGCATTTGCAACAGAAATTGCATTCTCGCTTCTTGCTCGTTTACGGTTGGGTTCGATTTTAAATGGAATGTCGCGCAGTTGATCGACGACGTTCGACCATTTTTCGTTTTGTTCATCAGACGATAGGATCTGCACCATATTTGTCACAACTTTCAACAGTCCCGCTTCGGCCGTGAATATAGTGTCTTCCATTCTATTTTCGTGAAGAGGAATTTTTCGAATGACCTCGATAAGATCCATCGCCGCATTTTCGATTCGATCGGACAAATTATGGTTGTTGCTGAACGTTCTTTGAATTTGGACGTGTAGGTTTTCTAGAACGGCCAAATAATCGAGAATTACATTTTTAGTGATCGGGGCCCCATCTGACCGGATACGCTTTGGATTTGATTCGACAGGGCCGTCTTTAAATCGGCGGATGGTTAACGACGCCCAGGCTTCTCCAGATTGTTGGAGGTACGCGACAGTTTGTCTGAGGTTCTGCAAAATATCACGTGCGTTTGGGTCAGAATCGATTTTTACGATGATCTTTTGGATTTGGGCGGCATATTTGAATATGTCGATCGTCAAAGCTTGCTTGGCTATTTCGCTGCCGGACGTTTCGGTGTTTAAATTCAAGACCAAGAGGTTCGTGAACGTTTCAATTTCGGCGAAGACTTGCGTGGGGTTTTCTCCGATTCTTACGGCGACGTCAATTTGATTGTACATGTTGCGTAGTGTTGACAGTAAATTGTTGAAAACTGTTTTAATCACTTCGTTGCGGGCTGTTACAAAATACGTATAAATATAATAGTCTAAGAGCTGGTGAACATTTTCACATCCGAGTTTATACCTCTTGAAATTTTGTAGGAAGGTAGTTTTTTTAAGTCTGGCTAAGCAACCCCGGTTTCGAACTACCCCACAATCGTTTAAAATTGCAATAAAGGAATGTGAAATTGTAAGGGGAATTGTAGTGGGATGAAATCTCATGAAATTTTATAGAAAAGTAGTTTTTTTTTAAGTCTGCTTGAGGAATGAACCACCTGATTAGGTAAATACGTCCGCGAACTACTCTAATCATTTAAAATTAAAATATATTTGAAATTTTCATTTATACCTCTTGAAATTTAAATCATCTCTATTTCACACCTATTATGAAAGTTTTATATAATTTTGATATAATAATTTTGATATATTTATATATATTTATTATTATATTAATATTTATTATTATATTTATTATTTTATTATTTATATTATTATTATATATTATATAATAATATATTTTATAATTTTTAATATATAATTTTTATATTATTTTGATATAAGGTCTCTCGCGCACTCGCGCGTCTACGTTATGTTCTCTCGGCCGCACTAATGTAAAAATACTTTTTTCCGTTTTTCTTTTTGAACCCTAAGGCCGCCAGATTTGTCTGGCTTACGACACTTTTTTCTTTTAAATATTATTAACAAGCTGCTGTAAAAACGACAAAAGATAGAATGCAATTAATGCATTATTTTAAAATGCAACTTTAACACTGTCTGTAACTAGGTTAAAACCGGCCTGGCCGTTTGGCAATTATTTTTTCATACTTCAATGAGATGATATAAATTTCAAGAAGTTCGAATGAAAATTTTCAATATATTTTAATTTTAAATGATTAGGGGTAGTTCGCGGACGTAGTTACCTAATTAGGTGGTTTATTTCTCTTTCAGACTTAAAATAATCTACCTTTCTACAAAATTTCAAGAGATAGAAATTAGAATTTCACACTCATTTTTTGCAACTTTAAACGACTAGCCAGACTTACAAAAGCTACCTTCCTACAAAATTTCAAGAAGTACAAATGAAAATTTCGAATATATTTTAATTATTAAATGATTAGGGGTAGTTCGCGAACGGAGTTACCTACTCGGGTGGTTTATTTCTCTTACAGACTTAAAAAAAACACCTTTCTACAAAATTTCAAGAGATAGAAATTAGAGTTTACACCCCTTTTTGCAACTTTAAACGACTAAGGGGTAGTTCGCGACGGGAGTTGCTTAACCACACTGTGCATTACTTAGCCAGACTTACAAAATCTACTTTCCTACAAAATTTCAAGAGATGCAAATGAAAATTTCGAATATATTTAAATTTTAAACGATTAGGGGTAGTTCGCGGACGTATTTACCTAATCAGGTGGTTCATTCCTCAAGTAGACTTAAAAAAAGACTACTTTTCTATAAAATTTCATGAGATAGAAATCCCACTACAATTCCCCTTACAATTTCACATCCCTTTTTTTTGCAATTTTAAACGATTGTGGGGTAGTTCGAAACCGGGGTTGCTTAGCCAGACTTAAAAAAACTACCTTTCTTCAAAATTTCAAGAGGTATAAACGACAATGTCTCGCCCCTTTTTTTTGCAATTTTAAACGATCGTGGGGTAGTTCGAAACCGGAGTTGCTTAACCGGGTGGTCCATTCCCTAGCCAGACTTAAAAAAAAACTACCTTCCTACAAAATTTCAAGAGGTATAGACTCGGATGTGAAAATGTTCACCAGCTCTTAGACTATAAGTGATAAACATAAATTGAGTGAAATTAAATTTACTTACCGTTCGATTCCGATTGCGTTATCGACGGCATTTTTTGTACTTGATCGATTACGTTGCGCACGCCGAACTCGAGACGAACGCTTAATTCGTTAATCGCGGTTTTCGATTCGGCCGTTAAAATTTCTTGTAGCTCTTTGGAAATTCGTTTCAAGTTTTTGGCAATCTTCCCGAGAGAGGAGCGTTGGTTTTTGTTATATTTGCGATTCATGTCTATCACGTTAATCATGTTTTCGATGGTTTGAACCAGTTGACCGATTTGAACGATCATCGTTTGTTTATGGTGGTGGTGTTGGATTTGTGGGAAAATATCGTACAGCTTGTTGGCGATCGAGCGAATTTCGTTTTTCATAATTGAGGAGTTGTGCCCGTCAAGTTTAGAAGCTCGGCCGTTTTGGATTTGCCTTTCGATTTGTTCGAGCGTATACAGGTGATCGATTAAATGCCTCTGGCGAAACCGGTTAATTCTACATAACTTTCTACGAGAAAAATTTAATAAGTACGGGAATTGATTGTTTAGGACGTTTAGGCGATTTAAGTTTGTATTTACCTTGAAAATCTCCTTGAGATATTAAAGCGATAGTCTCCATTTCTCTAGCTGTATTTTTAAGTGTGAATTCAAATTCTGTTCGTAGTCGATCGAAGTCGTGGATATCGTTTAGGGTTTGTCGAAACGACGATTTGATTTTGATTAGATTTCCTTCGACTTTACGGAATACGCCGCTTGAAAATTTCAGTTTATCGATAGTGATTTCCAGAGACTGCAAGAAACGACGAGCTTGCCAAACAAAATCGTCGTCGTTTTTGTCATTTTGATTCGAAAACTCGGAGATCTTTTGGGTGGCGATTTGAATGTGTAAAGCGAGTTCTCTCGGGGTTCTTCCAGTTTGACCTGTTTCGATCATGCGATGAATGTTTAACTCCATATTTTGAATAAAATAACAATATTCGATCAGTATTTGTTTGATTGCTTCTTGTTGCGGCAATAAAGACAATTCTTCCATATACGACGCTGTGTGTTGAAGTAAGTGATTTAATTGGAAAGTTAGTTCAGAAGTGGTGGCATAAGTTTCGATTGTGTTCAGCGTTTTTAGGGACAACATAATTTGTTGTAATTTGAGCACGATATTTTCTAAAACCGTCGAAGCGTTAGTTTCTTTAGCACACTAAAAAAAGAGTTATTCTTAAATAAATCGTTATTGTTAAGCACCTATGTGTATCTACTTTACCAAGTCATTAAGCTTATCCACAATAGTCTCTATAATTTTGACGAAATGTCCTATTTTAACTTGAATTTTACGAACTAAAATTCCATCATTTGCAGGTGTCCTTTTTAACAGATCAATTAAGGTATCCGTGGTTGTTCGAATGCTGATTATAAGTTGTTGAACGTTGAATCTTAAGAAATTTGTTTTGTTGATGTTTTCCAATTGGATTTGTTGATTACGAAGAATGCTTATAAAATCGTAAACGATTTCCGTTAGTTCCGGTTTATCTCCTACAACAAAAACGGATTAAATTTAGAAGAAAACAGTTGAAGATCAACCTTTTTCCAATCCAATGAGCTTTTCCATCTCGCCAATCGCACCTTTAAAGTATCGGGAAACATCGGAAATGTTTCGTATATCTCTTGAATTTCTAACGATATTCCGTAGATTTTCAAAAACATCTCGTAGGACGTCGCTACCGTAGTCGCGGTTGTAAATTAGACGTTCGATTTTTCCGATTAAGATATCAAGTTGCACAACAAATTCTTTTAACTGATCAAACAAAATTCGTTGGCCTATTTCGTTATTTAAGCTGATCAACCTAAGCGACACGTCTAAATTATTAGCAACTGTTGCCAAATAAATGTTTAAGCTCGATTGTTCGACGGGAAAAATTTGTCGCGCTCGTCCAATGTAACTTTTAGGGCTTAAAGAGTCGCCCGATGATTGCGCCAAATTGTTTTTCGAACGGAAAGGACGAATTTCGTCGTATACTTTCAGATCTTCGTTAAAATTGAATTTAAGATCATTTAGAAAATATTTCAGGGCCCGCGTATAATTCTGTATCAGATTGTGGATGAAACGTCGAGATGAAGTTTCTAAAAATACGAATTGTTTTTTCGACTTATCTTAAATCGTCGAAAATAATAAATTTACCTAAAAATCTAGTTTCCACGTCGAACAATAACTGATCGACAATCACGCATACGTCTTGAAAACGATCGACGATCGCTTTGGATTTGTTTAAGTTACTGCTACTGTTAATCTGTAGTAGAAGTTCTTGAAGCTTCTTAGCAAACTGTTGCAAAACAGAATGCACGTCTTTATCTTCGATCGTAACCTAACCATTACAAAATAACGAGAACGTTTATATATTTTATAAGTCGATCGATTACCTTATTAAGTTCTTCAAGAATAAAATCGACGTTTCGAATGAATACTTTTAAGGCTTGCTCGTCCTCGTATTCGTTTCCGTCAAAACGATTAACCAACATGCTCGTCAGTTTTTGAATTTTAACTTTCATTTCTTCGGTGAACGTACTCAACCGAATTTGTCCTGCTTAGGTTCTCGATCGTAGCGTACACGTCTTGCAGAGCGGTCGAAAAATCGACGAGGACGCATTTAATAGTTACGTGTAAAGTACCCACACTTCCTTCCGAATAATAGGTTTCGACGTAACGCGCCAATTTTACAATTTCTTCACCGATCGTTTGGATTTTAATGTCGATGATTTGCTCGAGAGAAGCCACGTCTTTGGTGTCTACGTAAACTTCTGTTTGGTCCATAGCCGAAGTAACGCTCAGAAATTGGCCAAGAAGGGAATCGATAGATCGATCAATATCTTCATTGTATTTGTTTTTCTGGAAAAAGTCTCATCAAATATGTGTGTTGTCGATTAAAACGTTGTGTTAGTACCTCATCTCGTAATTGTTTTATTATACCACCGAAAGCCTGACTTGTTTTTAAAATATTCCACGTGAGGGCATTCGCGACGAATTTACTATTCGGAATTTCTTTCTGAAGAACTAGTGACAATCGGGCGGACGTGTCTTGTATTTGACTTACATAATCGTCAATTTCTACATCATTCGTGTTTCTGGGCGCACCAAAGTCACCTAAAAGCACAATAACAGTAATAAGAAATAAAAGGAGGCGAAATTAAACTCACGTGAACCGTCAGCAGTCCCAAAAAAATGATCCCTATCTTGGCCATTTTCGTTTGAAGTAAGTGCGAGTGCAATGTAGACGTACATTATATAAATAAGAGAACAGAGATAACCCCTAATCCTGAGATTTAATTATTGCATAACTACGTTAAGTTGCATAAGCTCTATAAAAATAATTAGTTATTTATAGTGAGTATAGTTGTTATTTTAATTGTTAATTGTAAGCTTATTTGATAACTACTTACCCAGAAGAAAACATTTTAATTAATTAATTAATAATAATGTTTACATTAACAGTGAATAGAAATATTTGTTCAATGGGATTTCAATTTTACTTTGTTTTTAAATCTAATAATACCTAGTAAATTAGTAATATAAAAATAAATTGTATACAAAATCTGGTGATAATAAAATATTAATAAATTTAGTAAATGAATCGTTTTAGGAATATCTGGAAACCGAGGTTAAGTCAATTTACTGTGGATAGATATTTTCAGCTATAATTCAATTAATAGGTACAATCAGATCCATTAAAAATATCCCTCGTCCGAGTTGTAACAAGAAAACTTAGGGCTTAGCTTAAATCAGTCAATCATTTGCCGAGTACCTAAATACCAATGCAACAAGATTTTCCTTTTAAACGATTATGGTTTGTTTACAATTCGTACAAAAATAAAAATAATAATATGGTAGAGTTTAAAAATTATTTATTCGATAAAAATTTTGCGGACTTGCTAGTTATTTAACTTACAAGGAAGGTTAGACAGGTGAAAATCTCAGAAAAATTTGCAACTTTGCAGATTGTAGTACTAGTCAACCCTAATCCAGAGCCGTATTCCGTTCGTGCTCTTACGTGATATAAGAGGGTGAAATCCACCCTTGAAAATTGGAACTTTTTTGCTTTGCTTATTATCTGTGAAACAACAAGAGCTATCGCTAACAGTCTATATATTTTTGTAAATGGCTACTCAAGATCTACATTATGATTAGGGGTGAACATTTTAAGGGATGGTACTGTGCGTCCGATGAGGACGAGTGGACACTTAGCTTAACAATGCTACCGCTGCGACTGCCACTTGTCTGTAACACACTATAAGAAAAAAATTAGAAACTTCTAAATTTTTGTTTGTATTTCCTACCTTTTTCTCGTTATCGTTTTCCCTCTATGGTCTATTTCTAACGTAGATTCTTCCGTTGACTGCGAATTTGTATTATTACATACCTATACCTACGTAAGGTAAAAATTTCGTTCGCGAAATTGGACCGTAGAATGTTTGAGGGGAGCCCTAATCAAGACCCTAACCGAATTCCTATCCAAGAACCTAACCAAGCTCGATTTTCAGAGAATTTGTGTTAGAGCTTAAAGGTCCACTTTATAAATACATGGAGAGTTAGTCAACAAAGAAAGATCCTAACTATCCCTCGTCGTATTAATCCTTTTAGGGAACACAACACAACACTCGCGCACTCACACGCAAAAAGGCCTTATAACTGAACGAGCACTCCTCGCACACACGAACAATACGACGCCGTAATTTAAAAATCGAACTACTGAAACAAGCACTATCGCTCTGTACCACTGACGCGAAAGATCTAAAGCGGTTTTGCCAGAATTCTATATATAAATGCAATGGATTCTAGGAAATCACACTTTTATTTTAAAAATATTCAGTTCTTGGTTCGCACTTCGATAAGCTATGAAAATAGCACGTTTTATTAGTTTCAATGCTTAAGGTCACACGAATAGTTTTTAAATTATAAATAGAGTAAATTTATAATTCTGCGGTATAAAGGCAGTGGATAGTGATTATTCAAATAATTTTACTGAAGTTCAACAGCTCGATGACAAGCTAACGCACAGCTTGTGTACAGCTCGCGAACTGCTTGTCAGTTATTATGAGCCTATCGTATTAAATAGAAATTTTAAACCGGTTCAAAAGGTCATTATTTTTGAAATATTATTGAATACTCCGGACGTTTTAATTTATTTCTATGGATTCACGTTCTGCATTCCAAATGTTTGGACTTTCTCGTATGAGTTCGATTAAACGTAAAACACGTTCTTCGGTCCATTCACACATTTTGAAGGATTATTACGTATAGGTAATTACTACCTACGTAAGGTTAAATCACCTACTAAATAGTAAAAAAACTACATTAGTCAGTTATTTTAAGTTAAGGACACCTCAACAGAAAAATTCTGCGTTTGTTTATACCTCAGCGGTCGGAGTCGGTCACTATTTTACATAAAAGTACATAATTTATAATTTATGACATTTTCTCCAAAATGTGATTATTCAGTAAGTTGAAAAATTAATTTCAGAAACTGACCATAAATTTTTATTATACGATCTTGCTATTTGTTATTTTTACGCTGATAACGTCCAGTTTCCGTTCTACTGCCTATCCAAACTTATATGCAATTCACGTCATCAATAAAAAGTTACTAGATTGTTTATTTGTAATTCGATTTAAAGTTTGGAAAATGACATATTCTGTAGATGATTTACTTGCGCACATATTAGATGGTATAAAGAAAGACTTCAATTTATTAGAACTGTAAAAATACGAGGTACGAGGTGACAGCGTTGTATGAAACGTCATCATCTAGTAACCTTTAATTGATGTCATGTTGCATATAGGTTTGGATAAAATGTAGTTACAGTAGAACCTCGTTTATCCGAGGTAATGTGGGGAAGGGGTACCTCGGATAAGCGAAAACTCGGATAACACGCGCGTACTGCATCGGCATAGCGGCTTCATCCGTTTTATCCGAGTTTTTCCGTATTATCCGAGCATACACCTCAATTAATGCGGAGTGCTCGGGTAAGTCCGTTGCCTCGGATAACGCGGAGCTCGGTTGATCGAAGGCCGGATAAACGAGGTTCTATATATTACTAATAATAATATAATTACTATAAATCTATATAATTTACTGGAATTCACAAATTCAGTTTGTTAACAGCTAAAAGGAAATATCTGAACCTACATAATATACAGGGTGATTCATTAATAATGCGGAAAAACTTAAATAGACGATTTCTTTTCGAGATACAACCTCTCGAAGGGAGACATCATATGCTTTTACGCTTATATGCTTATTAACGACTTAACTTAAAAACTTTAAATTTGATACAAGTATTGCTGCAGTTAAAGTTAACAAACACATGGTTCCTTATTCCTTATTATATGGTTCCTTCAAATTAACACACATGGTGTTTATTTTTATAGGTCATAGCGTTATTTTTTTAAAACAACTTTTTTATCTTTTGATTTCTTATAACAATTATTTCTAATATCTAATAATATAATATTTTGCCTGCATTTCATTAGTTGGGCGACAGTAATTGTTTGACAGAGCGTAGGTACTTGAGGTCGAAACGAAATTGTTTTTGTGTAAAATCTATTTTTAAAATAAATTAAAACGGGCTATTTAAATGTTCGTGTTGGAAAGCAAATTATTTGAATTACCCAATGATAAATCGTAGAAAATAATTTCTTATACATTCTAATACGATATTGTTTTCTTGTATATACTGTGGGGGGGAAACGTTACTATTATGAATTTAGGAATTATATCGGATGATAGGAATATATGGCCAAGAATAATATAATATATTTTTTATTATGAACAGCTTTATGTAAAATATTTGAAACGTATTACAGACATTGGACTTTCAGTCCAAAGTTTAATGCAATGTTTTAAATAAACGTACAAGACCATGATTGAATAATAATGTGTCTGATTCATTCTAGTAATTCATGAAAACGGCGAGAGTTTATAAATTAGTTTAATAAAGTGTGATCTATGAAAGCATAGATGTTCCCAGAGTTTTGCTATGATAGATTGTGCGAATAAAAATTATAAATTAAATGAATAAAACCCGCAAAGAATTGCCGCCAACGGAAATTAGTTAGTTCCGGCGTTTTTCTTTGGAGGATTAATATTATTATTATTATTATTATGTATGTTCCATTAACGTTACGGAGTTTGTTTTATTGGATTGTATTTGTTTTGATAATTGACTTGAATTTAGTGCGTTGCCGTTTTAAATACCTAATAATTTTCATTTTCGTAATCGTTGGTATTTTTATTTTTTGCAAAATAAATGTGAAATTCAAACGTCTCTCAATTGTTTATGAATGGCATTTGACTTGTAGTTTCCAAAAACATTTGGCACAATATAATTGGACATGTGTGCATAAAATGTTTGCACTTTAATTTTAAATTTGTCGGGGGACGGTCGTACTGTAGTTCTTTTCAAATTTCTTACGTTAAAAAATCGCGATGTTGTTGGTGATTTGGAATTGGGTAAAAATAATCCGATAGCGGCAATTTAAGTTAAATTACTTAATTCCAATTTCGCCGGTAACATTGCACCTTTTCAGTGGGAAATTTCTAAAACTATAGTTGAACGATCATCTGGATTAATTTAAAATTGATATCCAAACTTTTGGTGCGTGTGAATGCGGTCAATTAAAAATTTTTTTCACAAGTCACAAATCTTTTTTCGCGAAATATAAAATCACTTTTCACAACACCATTTAATTTTAATTATAATAATTAGCGCGCTAGTAGTATTTTCACATTTTGTTAATCGATTACCTAGATATCGAATCTTCGTTTGTAAAAAAAAAACAAAAATTGATGTTCATCACATGGTGAATAAGATTTATTTAGGAAACTGTGGATACATAATTCAATTAAATTGAATTACATAATTAAAACTAATAATCAGTTCAAGGTAAAAATCGGATATTATTCTGCCAACTCATTTAGAATTTCAATCCTTTAACGAGGAAAGTTGGGTTAACCACTTGCTTGTGGGTGTAGTCTTGTGGATAGTATTCCAACATTTTTTGGGCGGTCTGGACGCCGTAGGTGTGGACGGGAAAGTCGTAAACCAATTTGTGCAAATAGGTGATGTAATACACGACGAAGTTCTTGGCAACATATTGTTGTCCTTCGAAGGTGGCCAATTTGTACAATTCGGTGGCGACAACTTCCAAGTGGTTGATGAATTCCACCTTGAATTTGTAGGTGTTGGTGAGGAAATTAGTATTGATCATTTTGCGGAGTTCGGTGTGAACTTGTTGGAGGTTGAAGTAAACTTGTTGGAAAACTTTGTCGGTTTTCATCTGTAATAGAAAATACCATTAAAATATACGTGCTGCGTTACAATAATCGATATCGTCTTACCTCATTTTGCATGTGGTTTAAGATGTATTCGATAACTTGGATGAATTGACGAGCGTGATAGATGAATTGTTGGTTATCCATGGTAGTGGTTTGAAAATGTTGGACTGCTTTCTTGACTAAGGTTTGCATGTGCATAGTTAATTGTTCGATGGTTTGGTATTGATATTCGTATTGCATGTTGTAGAAATTGTTGCCGTATACGTATTTGTTCATTTGTTCATCTTGACCGTATTTGCCGAAGAAACGAGCATCCTTGTTGTATTTGTAAGTGTTGCCGTATTTGTTGAAGTAACGGTCGAATGGGTATTTGTACATTTGTTCGTCTTGGCCGAAAAATTGATCGTATTTGGCATCCTTGTTGTATTTGTAGGTCTTTTCGTATTGATCGAAGTTACGAGCGAATGGATATTTGTACATTTGTTCGTCTTGACCGTATTTGCCGAAGAATTGATCGTATTGGTTGTATTTTAAGGTGTTTTCGTATTTGTTGAAGTAACGGTTGAATGGGTATTTGTACATTTGTTCGTCTTGGCCGTATTTGCCGAAGAATTGATCGTATTGGGCATCCTTGTTATATTTGTAGGTCTTTCCGTATTGACCGAAGTAACGAGCGAATGGGTATTGGTTTAATTGTTCTTCTTGATTGTATTTGCCGAAGTATTGATCATATTTGGCATCCTTGTTGTATTTGTAGGTGTTGCCGTATTTGTTGAAGTAGCGACCAACTGGGTATTTGTACATTTGTTCGTCTTGGCCGAAGAATTGATCGTATTTGGCATCCTTGTTGTATTTGTAGGTCTTTTCGTATTGATCGAAGTTACGAGCGAACGGATATTGGTTTAATTGTTCTTCTTGACCGTATTTGCCGAAATATTGATCGTATTTGGCATCCTTGTTGTATTTGTAGATGTTGCCATATTTGTTGAAGAAACGGTTGAATGGGTATTTGTACATTTGTTCGTCTTGGCCGAAGAATTGATCGTATTTGGCATCCTTGTTGTATTTGTAGGTCTTTTCGTATTGATCGAAGTTACGAGCGAACGGATATTGGTTTAATTGTTCTTCTTGACCGTATTTGCCGAAGTATTGATCGTATTTGGCATCCTTGTTGTATTTGTAGGTGTTGTCGTATTTGTTGAAGAAACGGTTGAATGGGTATTTGTACATTTGTTCATCTTGACCGTATTTGCCAAAGAATTGGTCGTATTTGGCATCCTTGTTGTATTTGTAAGTTTTTTCGTATTGGTCGAAGTAACGAGCGAATGGGTGTTTGTACATTTGTTCGTCTTGGCCGTATTTGCCGAAGAATTGATCGTATTTGGCCTCTTGGTTGTATTTGCCGAAGAATTGATCGTATTTGGCATCTTTGTTATATTTGTAGGTTTTTTCGTATTGATCGAAGAAACGAGCAAAAGGCTGTTTGTACATTTGTTCGTTTTGGTCATATTTGCCGAAGAATTGATCGTATTTAGCATCCTTGTTGTATTTGTTAATTTTACCATATGGGTATTCTTGTTCGTAACTGTATTTGTTCATTTGTCCATATACTTGGTACATTTGAACGTATACATTTTCGATGTAATAATAGAAGTCCTTCAATACATTCTTGATGACGTAGGTGAAGTGATTTTCTGGCATTTCTAAAGAATAAATCCACGATTAGAAAGGTAAAACGGTAATCAGAAACAAATACCTACCATAACCAATATAGTAAAGTTGTTCGATTTGTTCGACGACGGCTTGAACATGATTGTAGAATTCGATTTTGAATTGAGCTACAGTGATGTAGGTAGTGTAACCGGTCATTTTTCTAAGGTGCATTTCAATGTCGCGCATTCTTTTTACGATTTCATAAACTTTAAAGTCGAATTTCTCGTCTTTACCAGTCTATTAAAAAAAAACACGTTTAGTTATAAAAATTTAGATGAAAAAAATTACGACTTACTTGTTGTTGCAATTGTTCGACAACGGTTTCGATGAAACGAACGAGTTTTTGGATGTACACGGTCATTACTTGTTTGACTTCTTGTTCATTGAACATGTTGTTTTGGAGCAAATAGTAAAAGTTATCCAAAGCCTTTTGGATTTCTTGCATGTATTGTTTGGGGATTTGGTACATTCCTCTGTGATACATAACGTCACGGTATTGCTTGGGGAAAGTCAATTGTTTGTCTTGTACTCCCCATGCAACAACATTTACGTGGATAGCATTTTGGATTTGAATGTGCATGTTTTGGACGGAAGCTAAGAAATCGTAGAGGGTTACTCTGGCAAAAGTGGGCATGTTAGGTCTGAATTGAACATCTGTAAAATTAAACGTAGGTTATTAATTTGTACTTATCGTGCCTCAAATTGATTACTCACGTTTTTCGTCAGATGGGATGACCCACATAAGTTTTTCGATGGCGACGGTAGCGTGTTGGAGACGCACAGCAAATTCGTATAATCTTTCTTGCATGTTGTATTCGATGCCTTCATCGGCAAAACGTTGAAGGAACAATTGGAATTCTTTCAATTCGCTGGCAATTTCTTGGAAAACTTCTTGGTGTTCTAAAGCGGCAGCAGATTGGAATCTGGCGACGATGTTGGTTATAATTTTAGCGAATTCGCGAGCTTCAACTACAATTGTCTTTTCGGCAAGTTGGTAGTTGGGAGTATAACGTTGGAAAGAGTTGATGAGTTCGAGGACGGTAGTATCGATTTCCATGGTGGCCAATTGGAGATTGTCACCTTCGTGGCTCATTCTTGCGATGTTTTGGACTTGGATGTGCAAGTTTTGGATAGTAGCTAAGTATTCGATGAGGATGCTCTTAACGACGTATTTAACGTAACCTTGGGGTTCTAAAATATGAAGAGTTTAATTAATATGTAGGTGTTTACGCTAAGTTGTTTGTTACTCACGTTGGAAGGTTTGTACCAATGCGAATTTTTGGATTTGAGCGGCTACGTTTTGGATTTGGGTGTTAAATTGGAGTTTAAGATCGGTGATAGTCTGAGCGGTCAATGATCCACCCATTTGGTGAAGAGCTACGACAACTTGTTTCATGTTTTCTTTAATTTCACGAAGAGCTTCAACGTTCATGGTTTTATCGTACATCACTTCCATTTCGAGACGTTCGAGGATGTATTTGATGTGACGGGCATATTTGATAGCTTGGACGTCGAGAGCTTGTTTAACGTGTTTGGTGCTACCAACGATGGTTTGGAGGGTTTGCAACAGGTTGTTATTGATGGTTTGGATGCGATTAGCTAATTCTTGGCTGGTTTGTTTGTATTCGCCGAATTGGTAGGTGATTTCAACTTGAACGAGCATATTGCGGAGGGTGGCCAATAAGTTGTTGAATACGGCATTGATGGTTTGAGTTTGAGTACCAATAAGAGTTTCTATAATTATTTATATTATCATAGATTAATCGTCATTTTTTCGCTTTAATACAAAACTTACCTTTGTGTTGGTATTCGACGAACAATCCCAATTCTTGGATTAAATCAACGACACGATGAATGTTCATGTTAAACTTGTAAAGAAAATCGTGCATATCGAATTTGTTTTCGAAATCGGTGAATTGTTGGAAGAACAAAGAGATTTCGCTCAATTTAGCAACGATTTCTTTGAACATAACATTCTTGCCTTGGGTGTGTTTGACTTCGGTTTGCAACAAATGGATCATGTTTTCGATGGTTTGGATGAATTCTCCAACTTGGATGACCAAGGTTTCTTTGAATTGAACTTGGTTTGGTTGAACATATTGGAAGAACATGGTCAAACGTTGAGCGACAGATTGAATTTGCATAGTCAAAGTTGTAGGGTTTTGGGTAGTGTAAGCCAATTGGTAGTTTTCTTGGTATTGGACTTGGAAGTTTTGTAATCCAACGAGGTAATCGAAGAGGATACCGTTGACGAATTTGGTTGCGACTCCTTGACCTTCTAAAATAAATTTAATTTTAATTAGATATGTATTTTAAAAAGAAGGTTATGGTGCGAACTTACGTTGGATTTCGGATTGTGCTACCCACATCAACTTTTGGATTTCGAAAGATGTTTTTCGAATGGTGGCAATGAGTTCCATTTTAAGTTGATGTACGTTGTATGCGGTCTTGTCGGTCAAGATTTGTTCCAAACGCATGCAGATGGTTTTCAAGTTGTGTGCAACTTCTTGGAGCATCATGTCGGTTTTAGTGTTTCCGGTAGCGATCTAAGGAAATGTGTAATTTAAAAATAAGGTCTAAATCAGAAATAAGCTATTCGACTTACTTGAACGTACAAATGGTTTACGAGTACATCGAGGACTTGATAGAAACGGCGAGTTTGCCAAACGAAGGAGTATTGAGATACTTTATCATCGGGCATAACGACGCGGAGCATATCGATCGTACGACGTGCTACAATTTGGATTTGGAGGGCCAATTCTTTGGGGGATTGACCTACTTGAACGATTTGGTTTACGCGTTGAACTTTAATTTGTACGTTTTGGATAACGACCAAGTATTCCATAAGCATAGTTCTGATGGCTTCTTTCATGTAACCGTGAGTTTCTTCCATTTGGTATTCAGCGAACCAAGCTAATTTTCTCAATTCGGAAGCTACGTTTTGAAGAAGGAAATGGAAATCGGCGGCAAGATCGTAGATGGAAGTATAGTGATTGAATTGGTTGAACTTTTCGAAATTGATGGCGATTTGACGTAAGCGACCTGCAACTTCGCGCATTGCAACGTAACCTTGTGCGGGAATGTAGGTGTCCTGTAAATACTGTGTTTATAGAACTATTCAATTTTTTTTATGAAGGTAACTTACGAGGAGTTCGAGCCTGTCGACGAGATGTGCAACACGTTGTGCGTATTTGCGAGCTTGAATTTCGATCTTTTGCCTTACCAAAACATCATTGGATGGGAAGTTTTGGAGGAAAAGAGCGACATTGTTAGTGATGGCTTGAATTTGCATGGCTAAGTGATGGGCACCATACTTGTGTTGGTTGGTTTCGTAGATGTTTTGCAATTCGATGTGTTGGTTTTGGAGAACGGCTACGAAATCGTTGAAAATACCGTAGAGAGCGGTGGTCAAGAATTGATTTTCTGCAATTACATATTCGGTAAGTGATCGGTTGATGGAGACGATCGCGTGTTTACTTACGTTGAGTGTAGTATTGTCCGGCCCACAAAAGCTTTTGGATTTCGGTGGCGGCGTTTTGAATGACCATGATGAAGTGCATCTTGATTTGTTCGGCATCTTCAAGTTCGGCGAAACGTTCGTGAGAGTCGACGATCTGTTTCAAGTTCACGAAAACTTCTTGGAATACTTTGGAGGTGTATTCGTTGTCGAAAGTGACGGTTTTAAGTTTCATGATGATGGTTTCCAGATTTTGGGCGAATTCGCGGTATTGTTGGTAGAAGATTTGTTTAGCTTGTTTGTTATCGATGGCTGCGAAACGAAGGGCACCGGTCAATTCGTTGGCGAGAGTTTGGATTTGGATTTCGAAATCGTTGGTGGTTTGACCATGGGGAGCAAAAGTAGCGATCGTTTGGATTTTCATCAACATGTGGCGCGTGTAGGTGAGGTATTCGACGAAAATAGTTTTGGCGAAGGTGGTATCTGAAATTAAGATATCGAATTATGTTTTGGTTATATTTTAATATTTTTTTTGTAGTTTACCTCGCACATAGGTGGTGTATTTTTCGAATTCCTGGGCAATGTTGTGAACGTATCTGACGAATTCGCGTTTTAATTCCATGTCGTTGAAGATGGCGTCTGTGTTGACGAGTTGACGAAGAGCTACGATGTATTGTTTCAAGGTTTGGGTACCTACGGTTACTTCGTTAGTGTAAGTTGCTTGTTGCAATTTTTCGTAGATGATTTCGAGATGGCGGATATATTCGCGAACCAAGTTAAAGAAGGCGCGTTTCACGTAAACGTTGTCTAAGTACACGGTTTCTAGGTAATCGGTTAGATCGGAAACGACGGCGTACATTTGGAAAACTTCACGTCTGCCTACGAATTTTTCGGTTGGTCCAATATGGATTTTTGGGTGTGCCATTTCGTGTTTGCCGTAATAGAAACCTTCATAGCCGGTTTGGAATTCAACGAAAATGCTGCGGATGGCGAAGTAGTATTCGTTCATGATTTTTTCGACAAAGTTGTCAGCTTCGAATTCTGTAAATAATTTAATCGTTGTAGGAAATTCGACGTTTTGAAAGATTTTATTAGACTTACGTTCAAAGTCGGTTTTGGTGACTTGCATTAACTGTTCGAAAATAGCGGCGATTTCTTGGAAGTAGCGGACCAATTCGTATCTCCATTCTTTACCGTCGATCGTGCTTTCGGTGGTAAGTTGTTCAAGATGAGCAAGAATTTCACGGAATTTGTTGGTGAGGATTTGCATGACAACATCGACTTGTCTGTCGCCAAGGGTGGTTTGTACTTGCAGTTTTTGAACGATAAGTTGGATACGTTTGGTGTATTGATGAAGAGTCAGTTGAACGTGTTTAGCGTTGAAGAATTCACGGTGGAAGTATTGTACCAATTCACCGGTGATTTCTTGAATTTGCATAACCAAATTTTTCGGACTGCTCACTAATTCGAAGTCGCTGCGGGTATCTTCCTTGATGTGCATGATTTCGGTGTGGATGTTCTTCACGGTGTTGGTGAAGTACATGAGAAGACCTCGAACAGTCACGTAAATGCTACCTTCGTTTTGTGGGAAGTGAGCGTAGATAAAGTTAACGTATTGTTCGATTTGTTCGAAAGCGGTTTGGAGATTGGTGTTGAGTTGATTCTTAAGCTCGGAGACGTCGGTGATGTCGGTGTAAATGGCAGCTTGTTGAAGGGAAGTGTGCACTTCCTGGAGTTCGCTAAGGATTTTTTGGAAAACAGTTTGGTATTCTCCATAATAGCGAGCCTAGGTAAGACAATTAACGGTTCGATTTTTTTTTATAAATGAGAAGTAACAATACACTTACATCTTTCTGAATTTTGTTCATAACATATTGAACGGTTTCAGCAAGTTTGTGACACTGCCAGGTGACGATCTTGGTACCTTGTTTGTTGTTGGGGAATGGAGTTCTGAGGTATAAAGATAAATCTTTCACCACAGCATAAGCGTCTTCGTAGTACTTGTTTACTTCATCTCCCTGGTAGACGCGTTCGTTATCTTGGTATCTCGCGACACCTCCGAAGGCGGCCTATACAAAACAAGTAAAAAATTAAATAGTAAAACGGAGATAATTAATTAAAAGCGCTATACTTACTTGAACAGCCAAAACAGCGAAGAAAAGCACCGCAACCTTAGCCATATTCACCTCAAGTTAGCAAATAAGCCAAGTGAAGTGCTTTTGCAGTGGGCGAATAGGTTTTTATACCAAAATCGAGTAGTCACCTTCCGACCTTTTAATCAGTTCCAGATTTAATTATCGTCAAGGGAGCAAGATTTGTTCTCGTACGTTGCTTGTTATCATGAAAAAAAATGGTGATAATTAGGAGATATCGACGCTGTCGCTAGGGCTATGGCTTTTATTTTTTTTTAATATCGATTAAAATAGGCTTTATTTTTCATTATTGTGAGATTTTTTTTTAATGATAACGAGTAAATCTTGTTGTCAGGTTGAAATCGTTATCTCGATTTGTCTTCGATTTGTCTTGTTTGGAAAGTGTTCGTAATTATTCAATTTGCATTAATTTGATTATTAGTGCAAATTTAAACGATGTTTTATTAACATTTTTGTACGTAAGTTAGACAAATGAAGCGAAGAGCTTCAAAATTGAAATAAAATTAAGGGTTAGGTATTGATATTTTGCGGTCAGTTTTTCAATTTTTTTGTCTTAAGATATTTCGCAAATGAACTACACAACAATCTTTTAATTTATTTCAATGTTCGCGTAGAAGAAATTTTGAAAATTTATCGAAACAATTCTGAAATATTTTATTATTTTCGATCTCTTTACGATCAATTATCAATATCAATTTAAGTTTTCCGTTAATCTCTTTAATTTAGTTTTACCTATTCTAGTTCACGGACTTAATATACAAATCATACCGACTTCTGCACATTGTGATACAAGCATGAAATTTCAGGGGTATATTCTATACTCTGTACTAATCAAAATGAATGTTAGAGTCATTTCGGAGTCACCCTCTGATCAAATTAATCAAATTTTAATACTCGAAGCGCGTTATAATACAGGGCGTTTAGGAAATAACGAGAAATCTGCCTGGGACGTATAGAACACGTTAAAATAAAACTTTTAAGTTTCTATAAACTTTTTGTTAGGTCGCTTTCCTGCCGATACAATTCAAACAATTTCATAGATTATTGATGTTACTTCAAGTGGAACAAGAATATACTACCCCTAACCTTTCCATTCGTATTTTCTTTTAGGGGATTAATTTAAAAAAATGATAATTTTATTGCCGGATTCCACCAACAGTTTAGAATAAAAAGGTACTCTTGCCCACTTTCCATAAAATAAGCCATCTTCGAGAAAATCGCACTTAAAGGGCAATAGTGCAGCATTAGTTTAGTACTCTAATCGTAAGTTCTAATATTTTTAAGTGCACAAACCTTGCACTTTGTGATACAAGCATAAAATTTTAGGTGTATATTTTATACCCTGTATTAACCACAATAAACGCCAGACTCCTTTCGAAATAACCCCCTAATTCAAAATAAGCCCCTCTTTAGTACACGGCGGGCATAATAACCAGCAATACACCTGTTACTCTTTAAGCACGATTTATTCGAATATGGCTCGTTTAATAGAAAGTGGCCAAGAGTACCTTTTTTATCCTAAAATGTTTAGGGAATCCGACCACTAAGCTATTTTTTTTAAATTAATCCCCCGAAAGTTAATGTGATTAGAAAGGTTAGGTGTGGTATATAGTATATTAAGTGGTATCAAAACATCTATGAAATTGTTTTGAAATACCTTTATTTATCAATTTACACAAGACATGATTAAATTTTAATAAAAATAAAAATATTATTTAAACAAATTGATTTTTCGCTTCCAAATTTGAAGGTAAAAGTTTATAGAAAATTAAAGTTTTATTTTGACGTGTTCTATACGTCCCCGAAAGGTTTTTCAACATTTCCTAGACACCCTATCTTATAAGGCGCTCCGAATTTTAAAAGGGGATTATTTCAAATTAGGGGGTGGCTCCGAAAGAGCTCTGACTATACTCTATAGAGTATACCCCTAAAATTTATACCACAAGTATAACATTTAAAAATATCTGAAAATGTTTTCGGAAGTAAACTGCAAGTACTTAAATTATTGCTAATTCTTAAAAATCAGACTGTATTAAAGTGAATTACAAAAAAACATAAGAATCAGAAGAGTTAAATTTTATTATTTTACTAGTTTTTATTCATGTTTTGAAACAGTTTTGAATTAAAGTGTCTTTTAAAATAAAAAAATTCCGTTTAAAATGGTAAAAAAATAGGTGGTTTCTTAACAACTAATGAATAACACCTAATCGAAATAGTTTTATTATTAATTAAACAGAATGTCACAAGCGATCTTTGACCCATTTTGTGTTTCGAAGTTACTTTAATTACGTATTACAATTTAGATTTAAATTGTAATAATTTTATCGCTTTTGTTACCAATTAAATTTTATATAATTTATTATTATTAGATACATCAACAGATTGTAAAGTTTAAATTATATGGTGAAGTCGTATGCTAGATTAAAAACGAAAAAAAAAGTACAAAATAAGAATAACGCGCGTGTTGAATGTGAACGAAACGACAAATGGAAAATTTATGTAACAAAATTCCTTATTTTATCGAAATATGTGATAATTAAAATTACTACCAGCGTATTTAGAACCTACGAACTGTTTATCGTAATCAATTTTTTTGCCAAAAAAGAATTCATTGCGACGCGACGTATTCTTTAAATGAAACGCACATAGGATTAAAAACAACTAAAATACACATTTCTTAAGCAGTAGAGGTTTGCTCTACTTTTTAAGGCATTATCAATTTAACACCTGTAAGAAAAAATGCTATTAAAAACCGTAACGAAAGCGAGGCGCTTCGACGTGTTTTAAAAATGTTTCTACATTTAGTTTCATTTTTTTTCGCATACATTTATCGTTCAAGTTCAGCGTTAATTATTTTAACAGAATCTTGCTCATTAAAATAAATTTTATTATTATTTTTTTAATTTTAATCTTTTGTAATTATGATAACAGACAATTAAAAATTTGTCGTCATTTTTTGATTTTGCAAAATTTTATAGGAAACATATTCATAGATAGATACATTTATTTAGACGTATTTCCCTTGAAACATGTGTGAAATACCTACTCGAAACGCGAAATTTGCTCTTTTAATCCTGTACCGATGGAAATAAAAGGATTCGTTAAGGTTAATTTTTTTTGGGTATTTATCCGTCACATGGCGGTGAGATGTGAGTTTTAATCTTCCGGCGACGTATAGAACACGTCAAAATAAAATTCTTTCAGTTTCTACACCTCTGAAAACTATTTACATAAACTATCAGATGCACAATAACCAGAACGATAAAAACAACGGAAAAAAATTGAATTTGAAACCGATTGCTTGATCATTTATTCAAGTTATTTAGGTATACCTATATTGTGGATTTTAGTACATTTGCTAAATAAATACTGGGTGCTTGGTTTTGAGTAATTTTAAGATAATTCACTTTTTGAACACTCTACATATTTGGTAACCTCTTATTGATTCTGATTTTTTTAATAATTGGTTTAGGACATGACCCTCAGCCAAATACTAGTGATTTTTGGGAGACATTATGTTAGTAATTAACAGTCATAACGTTCATGGTTGCAGGGAGATTCAAACCCGTAGTTGTGAGTGCTCTAGAGTGCCATATTACGGATAATTTGTTCCTAACAGTACATATTTTATAATTGTATGACATTTTCTCCTAAACGTGATTATTCAATAAGTTGAGAGATTAACCAGTTTCAGAAACTGACTATTTCTACTCCGCTAACGTGTTACGACACCAACACGCATAGGGTTCTACAGTTATATAATTAACCAGGTTTCCCAAATTTAGTTTGATGTTAACAGCACTTAAACACTTGAAGGGACGATTCCTTGTCAAAAATTAAGAGGAGCCTTTTATGTAAAGTTTTTTTCTAAAATGTCTCCTTTCGCAGTTCCTTAAAACGGGAAACTCTTTAATTAAGTAACGACAAAAGTTACAATGTAGACGAATATTTAGTTAAATAAAGTTATAACAACTTCTGACAACGAACAATGCTATTTAACAGATAAAATATCACTAAATATAGATATGTTCAAAGTTTCACTGTACGTAGTGTACGATCGTTTATTTTATTTTTTATTAAAATATTGTAGGTTTTGCGGGAAAAATAAAAGGGACAAAAAAGGTTCTAAATAAAGTGAGCTTTCAAAAAGAATTTTCTAAATTGCATAGTTTTAACTCTCTAAAAAGGTCTTTAAAAAAACCAACAGGGGTTGCATTTTTCACTTTCAATTATTATTTCATAGAAGATGATTGAAAATATATTACTAGGTATAAAAAACCATTTGATAAGTAAAGATCATTCTACTAAATGTCGTTCTACAGTTTTCAAGTTAAGAAATAAAACGAAAACTTAATTTTACTCTTCCTCTTTTGAGGGTGTAACTCCGAAAGGAGACGTTTTAGGAAAAAATTTCATGTGAAAGGCAGCAATTTTCGACAAGGAATCATCCTTTGTAGTTTTTCGCATAATTATGAATCACTCTGTATATCATAATTAGTATGTACATAGGTAGTATTAAAGTTCAATTAATTAATTTTTATACCAACAAGTTCAATATTCAATATAGTGTTTTGCTGAAGTTTTATATTTTTATAATATATAGGGTTAGTCAAAATTCCGTATCTTTATCACCACACAATTACCTTATTTTCATTGTGTTAGTAAAATAACTACAACAATTGCACGAAAATAATAAATTTTATAAAAAAAGGTTATAAATTAGAACAAGGAATATTAAAAAAATGCCACGAAGAAACTGGAATTATTATAATATTTTTTTAAGTAACGACGTGGCAAAATAAAAAATTAATCAAGAAACTTGACCAATAAACATTTTTCGACGTACAATTCATACACATACGATGTCCCAAATAAATTAAATTTGTTTTTAATTCAGCATTAACAAGGTATTATATACATATAGCTTATCCAAACTTATATGATGTTTACGTCATCAATACAAGTTTACTAGATGATGACGTTTCACACAGTGCTATCACCTCGTACATCGTATTTTGACAGTTCTAATAAATTGTAGCCTGTCTTTATACCGTCTAATATGTGCGCAAGTAAATCATCTATAGAATATGTCACTTTCCAAACATTAAACCGAATTACAAATAAACAATCTAGTAACTTTTTGTTGATGACGTGAACATCATATAGATTTGGATAAACTATAGATAAAAAAATTACATAAATTACAATTACACAAAAAATTAAATAAAACAAATCACTCCTGTTAATAAAAACTAGATGTAAACTATACAATTAATTTTAATAACTGACTCGGTTCTTCTCAAAAAAAGAAATTTTTAGTATTCTAATTTTGTTTCGCTATCAGTCTAAATTGTTGCGAAAATAAAAAAATTGAATTCGGTTTTTTATCCGTAAACGAATTCATTGAAAAGGTAAAATCTCTCAAAATAAGAGAAATTAAAAAAATCAAAAAACAAATAAAAATAAAATCCTAAAATTATTATTTTTTGAATACCTACGTAAAATGCAGACTAACACTACTGTCGTTGAGACTGCTACTTATCTGTAACAGACTATAAGAAAAAATTATAAACTTCTAAATTTTTCTTTGTATTTCCTACCTTTTTCTTGTCATCGCCAATTTTCAGCGTAGATTCTTCCGTTCACTGCGAACTTGCATTATTACGTACCTATACGCTTCATATAGCACTGTATTTCACCAACCACTGTGATCGCGAAAACGCGCGTAAGAAAAAATTTCGTTCGCGAAAATGGACCGTTGAATGTTTTAGGGAAGCCCTAACCAAGAGCCTAACCAAGGTCGATTTTCAGATAATTTGTGTTAGAGCTTAAAGATCCATGTATTTATAAAGTATAAATGGAGAATTGGAAAGTTACATGGAGAATTAGTTGACAAAGAAAGATCCCACCTTTTCTCGTTGTATTAATCCTTTTTGTTTGTAGTCCTTTTGGAGAACACAACACACATCACTCGCTCACTCACACGCAAAAAGGTCTTATAACCGAACGAGCACTCCTCGCACATGCGAATAATGCGACGCCGTAATTTAAAATTCGAACTACTGAAACAAACACTACCGCTCTGTACTATTAACACGAAAGATCTGAAACGGTTTTGCCAGAATTCTCGTTCGAGTTATTACATGGATAGTGGGAAATTCCGTTTTATTTTAAAAACATTAACTTCTTTGTTCGTATTTGGATAAGGTATGAAAGTAGGTAGCGCACATGTTTTATTAGTTGTTTTGTATTTTATCGGTCGCATAAAAATGCGATTAAACTTTATCTGGTTTATGATTTGTAATAGGGAAATTTTCAATGCTTAAGGGCACACGAATAGTTTTTAAATTAAAAATAGAATAAATTTATGATTCTGCGGCATAAAGGCAGTAGATGGTGATTATTCAAATAATTTTACTGCATAAAAATAGATAATTTTAGAATATATTTTCTAAAAAGTACATATTTTCAAAATTTTCGGTCATCATTTGCATTTTTTTTATCAAACTCTACTACGTTTTACGCTCTGTTTCGTTTACCTACTACCTTTGTCTTTAAAATTTGAACGTTGTTAGTTTTTAAAGAATACGTCGAGTTTTTGCTTTGTCTGCATCGAATTTTCAAGTTTTTCTCGAAATACGAAGGTTAAATAAAATACCTAACTACTATTTGCGTTAACATTAAATCTTTAATCGCATTAATATGGATAAAATTTCACGGGCGACTATTTAGAAGTTGGTGGAAGTGAATCGGGAGGAGGCGGTGGTGGAGAACCTCCGTCTGAAGGAGCGCCAGGAGGTGGTCCTCGTCCTGGTGGAAAACCGTCAGGTGGCCCACGTCCGGGCGGACCATCTGGCGGTCCATTTTGGCCGTTGCTTTGTGCCTATAAATAATTCTTAATTTTAAATTTTATTTTAATTACATTTAAAACTTACTAAGAATATGGTTATCAAAAATATGCCGACTAACAGTTTCATGGTTTCTATATGGTTTCTATGTCGCACGGCGCGGCGGTTTTATACTTCCCATTTATGATTTGATGTTTGTTAACAAAGAATGTTATATAATAATTTTAATACTAATATAGATAATTACAATTTATTATATTTAATGTGATATATATATTTATGGCCTATCCAAACCTATATGCAATTTACGTCATCAAAAAAAAGTTACTAGATTGTTTATTTGTAATTCGGTTTAAAGTTTAGAAAGTGACATATCTTATAAATGATTTACCTGCGCACATATTAGATGGTATAAAGAAAGACTACAATTTTGTAGAACTGTCAAAATACGAGGTATGAGGTGACAGCACTGTGTGAAACGTCATAATCTAGTAACCTTTTACTGATGACGTGGATTGCATATAGCTTTGGACGAAGTATAGGTACTTATTCATTTATGTTGTTAAACAACACGAACGACCTTTCATATCTTTTTACAAAATGTGTATAAGTATGTGCATCAATTGCTTCGGAAAAGTATTCACAATTCCGATTACACTTTGTTCAATATGTAACTATGTCATCATAATTATTTAAAAAAGATCATATAACAATTTTCTGTAATTTTATAAATCTTTACAGTTTTTTTCTACCTTGTCATTATAATTTTTAAATAACTTATGTAGTGTAACTAAACTGCTAGCAATAATTTTTTATTTAAATATTTGACTTTATCGTTAATCGTTAAGTAATCGTAATAAATTAACGAACCATCAATTGCCCACGTATTCCATACAATGAAGTCGAAATGTAAGGAATAAATTCGATAGGAATTTTAAAAACGAAAGAATCGCTCGGACCCGTCGATTTCGTTTTTTTTTTGGTCCTACTTTGTTATACAGGGTGTGATAAAAAACCTGAGTCAAGATCAACTCGGATTAGTGAAATAGTGACCCCCAATTTTTTGGCAATTCGAATTTCTTATAAAATTCTAAATAGTTTTTGTGTAGTGTACCCTATCAATTATTTTCGAGTTATTGACACTTAAACTCTGCCAAATAACTGGAATAAAATAAAAATCGACAAAACCCTTCCTAAAAATGATTTTCTTTTGTAGACATCAACATGTGGACGTTAAAACGTGTTTTAAAGTGTTTTTTTTTTCAAAACTAAAGCACTTAGTCCCTAAAATGTTAAAAATTAAAAATCTACTACATACCTAACTGTCTAATTATAAGTTTGAACAAGATTTTAAGTCAAAAACAATTGATTTTAGGTAGATATAGGTAGAGTATAATATATAAAAAAATGTTTAAAATTTTATAAGAGATTCTAAATTGTTAAAAAAATTGTGGGTTAGGTACTATTTAAAGAATCAGAGTTGATGTTGGCCCAAATGGTTTGAGACGCTCTGTGTAACAAAAGATGTTTTTAAAGTGGGTCCAGAAAAAAAATTAAATCGACGGCTCCGAAGATTTCGTTAAATATTAAACGTTTTTAAAATATATTTACTTTTTGACCTAACTGTATATTGAACAAAGAATAACAAGATACCATTAACTGTTCAGTAATACACTGATTTTCAAATATTTCCGTATATATTTTTTGAAAGTAGCTTAACGTCTCATCGCCAGTTTTGCTTAACTTGTTCTGAAGATGTAGTAAAACTCTTCCGGGTGAGCATTAGTATCATTTAAAATAAACGTTATTTTCGTACGTTTTACGGACGTAATTAAAAAAAAGGTAGCCATCGGGAGTTTCAGGTTATTTTTCAATAAGTCGCTTTTCAGAGTTTTTTTTTTAAATCTTATTATCAATAATAAATCCTTAACAAATAATTTACGTTGTATTTTTAAAACGATACAATATTAAATTTTATTCATCAATTAAATATTTTGCAATGTTAAAAATAAAACGAGGAAATCTTTCTAGAATAAGAATAATCGTTAAAAGTGCTAAAGTTTAATAATTAAAAAATAATATAAGTTATATAAGCAAAATAATTTTTATTAAGCGTTCACGACGTGAGGCAATAAATAAAAGTCAGTATCCTCGTGTATACTCGACGCTTTTTATTATTTTAATCCGAAGTTGACCTCTCGTTACCAAATTTATTTTATTTAAAATATATATATATATATATATATATATATATATATATATATTTGATAACAAAAGTTGTAATTATTTTAATAGCAAAGGTCTTGCGATAGATAACTTTTCAGACACCTTTATTTTATACTTAATAGATAATAACCGCAATGTCTCCCAACATCATATACCTTGTACTACCTGATTCTCTAGTTCTACCATAAAAATAGAAGTAATATTTTTAGATTTATCTAATTTAATAATTTTATTTTTCTGTTGTCTCATTAAAAAGTTAATAATAAAGTAATAAGGGAGATAATAGTCTTCTCATGGAATCACCTTCTCATCTCATGAAATCTCATGGAATCTTCAATGGAAATTTTGTTATCAAATCGAATGTAATTTTGTTCTGTACACTCATTAAATTAATTTTATACATATATTCATATTTTCTAATATTAACAGACAGTATTTTTTATAACATTATTGTTATAATAGTATGGATAGGTACAAGATAAGTCGTAACTAGTGGAACAAATTCTGAAGGTATCCATCAGAGACTTTTTGACTTAAAATTTTTCATATGATATATACAAGACATTTCTAAATAAAAGCGAAAACTTTAGGAGATAATTCCTTGCCGAAATTTAGGGGTTAGTTTATCATATAAATATGTAAATTGATGAATAACTTATTTAATTAATAACTTAATTAATACATTATTCAAGATAAGTTCCAATGCACGTCATCAATAAAATCTCGTATTTTTACAATTATAATAACTTGTAGTCTTGCTTTATACCCATCTAATATGGTTGCAGGTAAATCATCGATGGAATATGTCGCTTTTCAAATATATAACTGAATTACAAATATTCAATTTAGTAACTTTTTATTGATGACGAGCATTGGAACCTATCTTGAATAACGTATAGATATTATACTCCATTATTTGTGTGTTTCTATAAGGTAAATTGTGATAGTAATATTTATGATATTATACTATGCGCAGTCGGGTGCAAAATTAATGTCGCTAATCACGAGCATTGCATTAGCGCACACGACACAACGAACAAATTATGATTAGAATATTTAAAATTCAACTGTGTATTTGTAGTTTGTCTTACTTGTCGTAAATACTTCTCTCGTAGATTTCTTCATTGTGCCGGGTATTGCCCGCCTAATGCTCGTGATTCACGACATTAATTTTGCACCCGATTGTACATAAGTGCAGTATTTAACAAATGCAATAACTTAATAAATGCAATGAATCTTATATTAAAATGACTGAATTATGTACATTATCTACATTAGTTTAATTAATAGTTAATTAATTACACTAGTCAACAGTCATTTTGCGACTGTGTTAAAAAAGTTGTTTTTTATTGATTTGAGTGTGCTGAACACGAAAATGAACTTAAAAAACTTCTAAAACATAAGGTTTTCGAATTATGTTGTTATTAAACAGTCGTATTGTGTAAAATCGGCCAATGTTAATACAAAATTTTGCTCGACTATTGTTTATTAAACTTATCTTGTTCATGAGAGATTTTTATTTTTGTAATATCTAATCAATTATAATTATGCATGTAATTCGTTTGGCTTGTCTCTAACGACTCTCCACCTCTTCTGCTCTGTAAAGTCAAGAGAGGGGCTAGTCGAATTGCGCTTCAACAACTATCTTGGATTTTTTGGAAGTTTTTAAGTAGGTACCCATAAATAGTCCCATTAGTAAGCACTCAAAATCAGTTTTTAAAACGTTTTTAGTTTTTATCGTTTTAAATCTAGACCTATTTTTATTGACTGCTGCGAATTTTTAGTGTTCGTAGTGCTTTTTTATTTATTTTGTAAAAAATAAATCCTTATTACTCTGTAAAGTGTTCTATAAGTCTTCTTTTTTGTCGGTTTCCTAGAAAGCTTTTTTAATTAGACAACACATACTACGACCATTATAAAATGCGATACTTTTGATAGGTAGGTACAGTCGCCTCTACTTACCTTGCCTCTTTTTACCTTGCGGCTTCCCCAGTTTCTCGCTCGAACTCTTCCCCCACCAGACCGCGACGGCTCGACGCCCGAGAATTTTTTCTTTCTCTATTTACGTTGTGCGTTGTGCGTGCTCATGCAAACGGCAACGTAAATAGAGATGAAAACAAATCGCATCGAGTCGGTTAGGCTCGAGAGTGGGGGAACATTGTTTCCACGAAAATTACTCCCCTACGGTCCCGGCCGCGGCAAGGTAAATAGAGGCGACTGTATAACCTAAATTAAAATTTTTATAAAATTCCGAATGGTTCGATTTGTTTATGAAAACTATACGATTTTTCCCCCATAATTTTTTTTTAATAGAGCGAACCTTATTTATAGTTCGAAGGCACTTTCACTTGTAATTGGCGAATTTCTAAAATAACTATTTTAAAAAAAATCTACTCTTCATTTACAATTTTAAAAGTTTTACTTTTGATAAATTTTCTACGATGGTAAAATATTTTTATGCATTTTGAAAGATCGCCGAAGGTCGTGGTACAGGGAAATAAAGGGATCGTCAATTAACCCTCTATTACACAATGTGCCTGTACGGGAACTCCACGAATTTGAGCAGTTTTTTTTTAAATATTAATCAAAAGGCATAGAAAAGGAAGGAAGAAAGGAGGATTAATAGAAGCATTTCAAGAATTTCCTGAGCATCAGTGTGTGACATAAATAAACAAACGATTTGTTTGTCTGCTTGTTTTGTGTTTCGTTTTTTCTATACTCCTACGTGTCTTTTAATATTACCTACTGCCCGCCGCGTCAATTTGTGCTCTTCCTCTTGTTCCAAGCCATGGACTCCATTTAAAAGGCTATCAAAAAGATTTCTAGACGTGGGGAGTCACGAATCATGGTACTTATGTCGTTTTAACTGTACGCAAATACTTATGTTTTTATATTTTTGTGACCCTTTCAAACTGATAAATAACTAAAAGGAATTTGATGATTCACGAATTAAAAATAAAAACACGTTTGCCTTACTTAAATATTATTTTATTCAGTTTTCAAAAAAAAAACTATGGAAAAAGTAGAATCGAAAAGTAATTTAATAACGAAGATGGTGTTGGGCGATGTCCTCGAACCTGTGCTTCAAGTGCATGGTCTTGTTGATGCAATCGTTGGCAATTTCCCTGATTAGGTGTTGATGACCTGTAGCTACTACAAAAAACTTTCGTGAGACACACGTGGCTTCGTAGCAAATAAATAAATCTTTACCTTGTTCCTTATCGGTTTTGACGATTTCTAGCAATCGCATAATTTGGGTAGAATATTCTTGAATGGCGGCTTTAAGGTATTTCTTTAACAAGTCAATCCTGTTACGAAGATCACGATAATTATGCACGCGAACAACTTCGTCTAAGGCCTTGCGCGCCTCGTTGATTTTGTCGAAAGCGTGGTCGACGACACGTTTGGCATCGCCTTGGAAATGATACGCCTGCAAAAAATTTTGACAGTAGACACATTTCGTGGATAACCCTCTATTTTGCTCACCTCTCTTTCGAAATGGTGAACGATATGGCGCAGGAACTGGACGACATCGTAACCTTCGTGAGTTAATCTGTGCGCGGTTCCTTCGTCATAACTGTTAATCATGTCGATAGCCCTAATTGTTTCGTCAAAAATTTCTTGTTTGTTTTCGTGAATTTTATAAAGCGGTTGACGATGAAATTCCTCGTGTTGCATTTCCAAACGACGAACGGCGTCGAAGAGTTTCTCTAAAATATCCCTGGCGTCGTGACCGATCTGGTTTTCGTCAGATTTATCTACAGGAAAGAGCTTATTGAGCTATTGACGAAATCGTACTCGGTTACGTTACCTTCGAAATATTGGATAACTTCGATTACTTTTTCCATATCGGTAAAAACAGCTTCGACGGATTCTTTAAGAACGACTGGCAAATTGCGAGGGCGAGTAATAATGACTTCTTGGACATCGTGTACGATGTCGTTCAGTTTCATGGCAACTTCAGGGAGGACGCCATGCACTTTATCCTTGTTGACACGGATAATCTAAGAAAATATACGAATCGTACATATATAGGTGCATATTACACGGCAGTTTGCTGATACTCACGAGTTGGAAGAGACGATGGATGACATTCTCGAGCTTGTAGGTGAAGTCGTTAACTTGAGAAGCGAACGCGCGAATTTCTTGTGCATCGGAAAGCTTCACGCTGTCTAGTGAAGTCATTACGTTATTGCGCGTGGTCGAAATTTTATATTTGATGTCTTTGATTGTGTCATGATGGGCTAAAACAGTCTAAACGTACCGTTAGTAATCCAAAGCGGCGAACAGTTGACGTCTTATTGCTTACGTGTAAGGCCAAAACGCCGACGAAGAGAACCGCGAACTTGGCCATTTTTACGGAGGACGTAGACGAAGTTAAAATTTGACATTACACAAATGGTTTTTATACTACTGTAATCTGCGACCCTTTAACCTGTCGATCGTATCGGAATTCTTTTATCGTCTAGTTTTATTACAAAATTATGTCTAATTATAATACGATATTTATTACCGAACCGGGTATTATTTTTATCACAATAACCGCGAGTGTTTAATTATTTCTTTTGCGCTTCAGTTTGTTGCAAGAAAAATAAAGACGCTGCAGGCGTATTTTGTAATAATTACCAAATTGTTATTGCGTTTAAAAGCACCAATGATTTACATATTTATCACAGTTAACTAGTATTTATTAAACATTTATTACCTATAAAAGATATTTCCTTAGATTGTTTACGTTTGAATCGCTTATTGTTAAAACAACTCAAGTGACATTTTACGAACTTTACAGGAAACGAAAAAAAAAACGATTTATATGAATAGTAGATGGCATATTAAATAGTATTGCACTTTGTTGTTTCTGCAGTAAATGACCAAAACGCGATAGTGTTTTAACCCATCTGCGGCACGAAAACTTGAATTTTTGTTGCATCGACCGATGCGTCTCTGTCTATAACGTGCCATGTACACGAAAATAGTCAAAAAGTCACTTGGGTTGTTTTAACAATATGCATCGATTAGGTTTATTCAAATTACGTCGTGTGGTCGGTGTCGTAGATCTTTTAAAAACCTTGTTTTCACCTCATACGTAGCCATAAACATCACAATGTTAAAAAAGTTGAGTAGCCATAGATTTTCCCGACAACAATTCAGTGGAGAGATGATTCATTTTTGTCATACTTTGCTGATCACCATACCAGCTTTCTCAATCCGAAATTTCTCTTTTGAGAGCTCGTTCAGAATTTGATAGGATAATTTATTAGTGTGATAATCATCATCGATGACGTGCATCGGAATATTTATGCATGACGAAACATCTCCTTGTTCGCAAGAAATAGCGTATAGCTTCACAAAGATCTGAAAATAGATACAATGCACAATTTTCTACATTGAATTGATGAATCATCGATGCATTCTTACATTAGTTGCGTACAATTTTGAACTGAGAATCAGCAGAAGAATGATTTCCGTTCTTTGCAGTGCGTAATTTTTCATTAAACTGGCTCAAAATCAATTGAGGTTAAATTGAGAAACTTTTTAATGTTTTGGGACGTACACACCTACAAGCCAAATCACCTGTTTAAATTCTTAGTAAACTCGAATCATTAGTTCTTGTTCACATCGCCCACTAACGGGATCCAAAGATTTAACAAAGTAAAATTTAAACTTAATATTTTATGTTCAAAAAAATTTTATAATTAAGTATTAGGGGGACCGGAAAGTAATGTCGTTTCTGCGCATGTCGATATTTGATTGTCATTTGTCAGCTCATCGTGTATCTCGAAGGCGTGCCAAAGTTATTTTAAGGTTATTGGGACTTGTTCACTTCTAAATAATTCAATATTAAACTTTTTTTTGCAATTTGGGGTGAAATGGCCAGCCAAATACCAGATGAGCATATCCGGCATTGTACGTTTTTTGAGTTTCGCAAGGGTAGTAACGCAACAGTTGCGACCGAAAACATTTGCGATGTTTATCTAAGTGCATTAGACGTTCGTAAATGCCAAAGATGGTTTTCCAAGTTCAGATCCGGTAATTTTGATCTCTCGATCTCTCTGATCTCGAGATATTTTACTCAAAAACCAATTGATTTTTATCGGTCCGGGATTGAAAATTTGCACACTAGATGGCAAAAGGTTGTTGATAACGAGGGTGATTATATTATTGTTTAAAAATAAAGACTTATTAAAAATTTATTCGTTTGAATTTAATGTAAAAAAGCGACATTATTTTCCGGTCCCCTAATATATAAAATTAAAAGCTATTAAATCAGTACACGTGACCTTCCGCGATCAACTCCAATTTCCACAACAAGCGTCTGGTGGAGTTCAAACAATCCGATCCCACTTTCTGCATCACGTTATAAAATGCTTCGTTTCCTGCAACCGAATACAATTAATATATCCCTAAAGACGATCTAAAAACGATATTTACCTGGTTCTGCTCGGTTCGCGGATTTCGCCAAGTCGCAAAGAATCGATATTTGAGCAGAACCGTTCTGTAGTGTGATTAAAATTTGTCGCTTGAGTGCTTCTATCCTTTCCTTGATAGTCGGATACGTGTGCTTTTCCAAAACTTTGATCAAATCGAAACGTTGCTGGTTTAATTTAGCGACGACGTCATCGACGTTTTCCTTTATCACTCCACGAAATTGGTATGACTATATAAAGCCAAGTAAGTCACTATTTATGTGATGATATTTAGACGTACCTCTCTTTGAAAATGGAAAATGACGTGTTCGAACAAGTTGGACATTTTGTAACCTTCGTGGGCGAGGTAGTGTTCGATTTCGCGATCGTAAGTGGTTACTTTCTCCATAACTTCGATTATTCTCTTGACCCATGGCATGCAACCTTCGTCGACGTCTTTAACGATTTCGTTTGTTGATTGCGGACGATTAGGAGTTACTTTAAGATCGCGGAATTTTTGTATAGCGTCGCAGAGTTTTTCGATGATTTCCTTGACGTCCCTAAAAACGAACTGTTGCTCGGAAATATCTGAGGAAATGAACGAATAAGTAGTTATTTTTTGGAGAAAAACGTTAAGCAGCAACTAACTTTGATAGTGCTGGGCTGCTTCGATTAAGTGGTTCGTTTCTTCCGCAACCTCGCGTACCGTTTCTTCGAGCAATTTCTTCGTTTGGGTGGAGTTCGAAAAGTTCGCTTGGCGTATTTCGTGTACCGTATCGGTCAATTTTTTAGCGGCCAGCGGGAGATAACGATGACTTTGACCTTCGTCGACGAGAATGACCTTAGGACATTATTGGGTTATGGGCGGGTGTGATTTTATAAATTTAGCTTAAATTTACCACTCTGTTGAGTCGATGGATGCCATTTTCGAGTTTGTGCACGAATTCGTTGGTTTGTAAAGCGAGCGAGCGTTGTTGTAAGTTATCGGAAAATTGGACGTTGCCGATCTCGGTCAAAGCATCGTCGCGGACTGTTGAAAGGCGTCGTTTCATTTGAGGGATGTCGTCGTTTCTGTGTTCGGGGTAAGCCCGAATGGCCTGTACATACAAATGATGCATTGGCGATTTACATAAGTAGAACAAAAATTAGATAGTACTTACATGGATAGCCAAAAAACCGACGAAGATCGCTCCAAGTTTGATCATCGTTAACAACATTAGTTTGACACAAGCGACAATCGCTTTTTATAAGAAAACAAAGGGTAACCTTTAACACTTTGACGTGATGTAAATTTTTATCGGACGCTTTGTCTGCGTTCAATATAACAACATGTTATACAGATCGTAATTTATTTTTATAAATAGGTAGTATTTGTTGCTACGCCGCGCAGTCATTTAAAATGTATGATTTTGAAAATGTGATGCGATGCAAGTCGAATTTTTGTTCTACGCCGTTTTAAGAGAAATTATTTTTAACAAATATAGAATTTAATAGATATTTACTATATTAGAAATACCTACCTGCAAGTGAAAAATAATAAGAAATATCAATCGACTTGTTACCTATTATTAGTAGACTAACAAACGGTTATTCCATTCGAAAATAAACATTAGGTACCTATATTATTCAGTCGTTCAGTCAAGGATTAAAAATACAAAATAAATAAAATTAAACAATGGTACTTGCTTAAAAAGGAGACATATTTTAATTTTCTACGAAAAAACCTTCCTTGTTTTTTATGTAGCATTTTTAAATCGATCGGCCGTACAAGAAATGCCCGTCGAACAATTTTCGTTGACGTCTAATGAGGAATTAATTTAAACACTTAATTGTTATTTGTTTAACGAATTATTAGATCAGAAATGTGGTTCATAAATATTGTAATAAATTCACGTCGCTAAATATAGTAGAAGTGTAGAGTTAGATAAAAATGCGCACTTGTTTGTTTATAAATGAAATTTAATGGGTAACTTACTATTATTAATTACACGATATCGATGCACTGTTATCAAAAGTACATATAGTACAAGTTCTTAGGTCACGGTCGCGTAAGAGGTCAATTAAAACAATAATTTTATCTTTTTTTTTTCGATAAGCAAGTATCTCCTGCGATTAAAAATATTCCAATAACTAATACCCCTTATCGTATTTTTTTTTTATAAATAAGTAACCAAAATTTAACATTCGTCCCAATGTCAACTTTTGGAAATAAAGTACATTTTCCTTTTTAAATAATAATTTTTATAAATATTTATTTGACAAAACAAGGCACGATTAATATTAGCCGAAATAAATCTTGGTTACTTTATATTTCGTGGAGAATTTTTGATGAATTTGTGGCGTCAATTGTCATCAGTATCGGAATAATTCGTTTGAATTAAATCTGATTACATAAGGCCTAATTTTTAATATAACGAAAGTACAACAATATAGAGTTACCTTTTTCTATTGTCAACTAGGTTCTGAAGTCTCAAAATGATCGGTTTTTCAGCTATTATTGTATTGTAGTTTTTAAAATACGTGCATTCTCGCCTCTTTCGATCCGCGTTGCACAAAAAACACGAACTTTTCAGCATCAAAAAATAATCGTTAACAGCCGGCTTTTTTCTAGAGCCAATCTCATCGTATGGTTTTTCTTCCACGGACACTGCGACGTTAACGACCGTTTTATTTCGATGTGGCGGATTAGCAGTGGGTCACTTTTCTGGTTCCCATGTTACTAGTTTCAATTTTTTTACCACCCTTATTTTCTGGAACGCTTGTCGTGATGCAGACCGCATCGAATGCCATTTTCCACGTCTTTCAATCTTAGGTACTATAGGTTATAATTCCAGCAGTGCCTGGCCCGAGATTGAGATGATGGTTCGGTAACCACAAAGCTGAAACATTGCACATTTTTATGACAACTTAGCGCCGTAAATTGCCCTCCGAAAGTACCAGATTACTCAAGAAAACTTGTTGCTCATAAGCAAACTAAAGAACCGAGTAATAACTCTTTTTTTCCTAAAAACCCCGCAAACAAATCAACAGGTGGATTTGAAAGAATCAAATTGTATTCCCCTCCTCCGCGCACGTGGGGAGGGGGGCTCCGTGCATATTTTAACTAGTACGCAATTAAAAAATAGAACAGAACAATTAAAGTCGAAAGGCCTTTATTTTTGAAGATATTTAAAACGGATGACCTTCGATGATACTTTCCAATTTCCAATGCAACATTTTCGTGGTCGTCGCGCAATCAAAAACGACCTGTTTGATCAACTGGCGTAAATATTGATTGTCGCCGGGATTTTGCATGTCGTGCAAAGGTTTCCACTTGTTGCGCGTAATCTTGGACGCAGGTCTTCAAGTAATCCTTCATTTGCTTCACGACTTCCGTAGGACTTGAACGTTGAACGCTTTCTAAACGATCGTCGAGCTTCTTACGAATTTCCCTGAGCTTCAGCGCGATGTCGTTTACGATTCTTTTGGTCGCCTGGTCTAAATGATAAACCTAAAGTAAGCAGGTACGCAACAGTTAGTGCATCGACAATAAACGAATTATTTAGCTACTCGCCTCTTTGTCCATATGACGAACTATATGGGCAAGGAATTTGGACAATTTATAACCTTCATTGACGACGTACTGGGCGGTTTCTCGATCGTATTTAGAGATATTTTGAAGCGCTTCGTATACTTCCTTTAGTATTTCCTCGCAAGTTTCGTACGTGATGTTGTGGACGTTGATGGGCGCTTCGTAACGTCGGCTTTGGAGCGCTTGAAATACCCGCAAAGCCTTGAAGATTTTCTCGAGAACATCTTTCACGTCGTGGCTGATTCCTTCTTGGTCGCGATTTTCTATTAAACATTTAAGTGTTAAATTTGCGATTACAATTTTGAAAAATGGAAGCGAACCTTCGAAATGTTGAACGACCTCGATCAAGCGTTCGCCTTGGACCGTAACCTTGGCGACTTTATCTTCAAGTGTTTTTTTAAGTTCGATTCGGCTGGGCAATGATAGTTTGTCGCAATTCGTGAGCGATGTCGCTTAAAGTCATGGTGACTTGTGGAATGATGCGGTGTCCGTCTTTTTCATCGGTGCGAAGAATCTGAGGATGCATTTTATTAACAATAAGGGAGAATTGTCGAGTCATTTCGTGGTGTACTTACAATTTTATATAAACGATAAACTATAGTGTTAAGATTGAAAATAAAATCGTTGGTGTATGTAGCCAAATAATGTATATCATTGGCGTGGTTGATTTTGTCCAGAATTTCTTGACGAATTGTGGAAAATTGTTGTTTCATTTCTCTTAAATGATCTCCCATTCTCTCTTGGCGAGCCACGATGGCCTGTTCGAAAAGAAGAACGTGACATTTACAACATTAGATTTCGATTTGCAGATACTTACGTGAATTGCCAAAAAGGCGACGAAAAGAATCGCAAACTTGGCCATGTTCTACCTAGAAGTTGTTTGGGAGTAACAACATTTTCTTTTTATACTACGATCGAGGTAACCTTAGACCTATTATTATCGCCATTATCGAGTATTATCCCAAAAATAGTGCCGGTTACTGTGTTAACGTTGCATCAATTAACACTTTTGTTTTTATTAGGTGGCTAACTTAAATAAAATAAATAAATGGGCAATGCTCGTCATAAATGGAAAGATTAAATGCAAATATCGTCGATTAAAAAATTTACGTAAATACCTAAATGTGTACATTTGTGCAAGATAAAAATTTGAAAATCTGGTAAGGTCAAGATGGTCAATGTTAAGAGTTAATTTAGCTGCCCTCCTTTGATAAATCCACACATTAAACATTTATAACATTTATGACAATGCAGATGCCTTGAAGAATCCGCAAGATAAGCGAGAATATCAAAATATTGAAAATGTATTGTTATTACTAAATCACGTGTAAATGAATAACTATTATTGGACAACAATGAATTAAAATTACACTGATGCTTTTTATCCGAGTTCTTTTACCAATTTCGAAACAGTTTAAATCATTCCTAGACGTGTTGTCGTCGTAGGCATTATTATTATTGCTTGTTTACATTGTGATAGCGGGTGTCCAAAAGTCTTTCGGACTTAATTGGCCGTGGAATGATTAAGGCGTTAAAGATTTAAGCTAATTATAAGACATAAGCTAATTATAAGTTAATGTCGTGTTTGCAATTTGCTATAACGTGAGTAATATTTTCAGGAGGCGACACCATCCACTAGATGGCGCGATATTTCTAGAAATGGCCGAGGAAATGTCGATCGGCAGTTCGACGAATAAGCGATGGATTTGTTGAAGGTCAGTTTCGCATTTTCAAAAAATAATCTAATCTCATAGACAAAAGGATGAAAAACGCATGTTCTGCAAATCATACGCGTACCTTAAACGCATTTTTCACACAAATAGGTACGATGCAAGATTTTCTCTTTACAGTTTTGCTCAACGTTTTAAAACCATACAAATCTGTTTTCGTTTTAAATATAAAAAAATTAAACGCCGACGTTTGAAAGTTTGAAAAACGTCGAAATTGATAATTGCGTGGGTCGTCTGTGTTAATTCGTGTCGGTTGACATTCTATCGGGTCTGTGCAATCAATTCAAAATTACAACTAGAGGCGTTTGCATCAGGAAATAGTGGTTTATTTATGGTTTAGAACTTTACCATTTGCTGAAACTTTTTCAAATTCAAAAATGAATTTTTATTTCCATGTTTACTTATTTATAAGCTAAAAGTTTATCAACATATAAAAACAATTCCGCACTACAAATAAAAAGCCTAATTGCAAATATGCATTACTGTTACCATCTTGACGCGAGCGACATCTGTTATTTCTTTAAAATTGTCGGGTTACACAGTTTTATGCGTTTGCACAGGTCCGATATAAATGTCAACTGACATGAATCAACACAGACAACAACGCCGACGGTTGCGTGTGAAAAGATTTTTCGCGTCGAGTCTAATAAAGTGACGTTTAGTTCAATGCTAAAGTTATTTTAAATTTAAAGGGTTCATTGTTCAAGGGTTCAAGGGTAGTTCATTGTTACAACAAATGAATTACTGTAGTAATAACAGACTTTAAAGTTTTAAAATCATTTTGCTTTTATTGTGAAATTGATGCTTATAATTTTTCTCTTAAATGAAAAGCTGATGATACTTTTAAGAATTCAATTTTTTAGAGATGTATGATATTACAGTGAGTTCCAAAAAACTTCTTTCCATATGGAAAACTTTTTTATTATTAGTTTGGCAAAAAATTTCATTCTTGATAAAAGTTGATGCATCATTTAAAACTAATATTGAACCCATCAGGAATATAAGCGAGGAAATGAGGATTAGTTGTTTTGAGGACACAAGACTTATTGATTTTTTGTTAATCCGGACCTTTATTTTCCTTCTCGCTTGTACACTAATCGTTTGGACAGTTTGAGGAAAGACTGTGTGCCAAATGGCAACAAAATATACAGGATGGTTCGTCAGTTATGATTTAAGAAAGAAGTGGACAAAACACCCTGTATTTAGGTTATGGAGGGCGTGAGACCCATTGGTGACCCCTATTCATGGTTAACGTATGTTCGTTTCCCAATAAAGCACCCTTTTAAACGTTTACAATTTTAATCCAACAAATAATCTGCTGGCTCGCGGAAAATTCGTAGAATTAACTGCTCTAGAATTGAAAATATTGAATTTACAAGTGTAAAATTTTCAGAATCGTTAACTTGATACCTCTTAACCCTTAGCCGACACACTTCTGGCGTCAATCATAGCCGACACACTGGGGTCAGTTTGACCCCAGCCACATAATCGTCTATTTTAAGTGAACTAAGCTGTTTTTAATTGTGAAAAAATTCACAGTTGTACATTAACTATCCCTTTTTAAGGTAATATCAGTGCGATGCAAAAATTTTTGAAGTTAATTAGTTAAAAAAAATAAAATTCGCAAAAAAGTGCAAAAATTGACCATTTTTACTTAAAAATTCATAACTTTTTCAATTTTGCGAATTGGACGCTCAAATTTCAGTCTCATTCTCTCGAAACATATTGCTTTAGATAAAAAATCATTGTAATAGTACCCGCTGAAAAAAAGGTATTTATTTTGAAGAATGAATGTCAGAATTTCACTCATTTTTCAAAAGTGCATTTTTTCATTATTATCCTCATTTAATACTGACAATTCATAAAAATAGATCAAGGAATGAATAAAAATAGTCAAGTTAATCGAAAAATATACTTTATTATGATTCATTCGATGAAAATATTATTTACTACATCCCAGCACATGTTTACAGAAAATCAAACGATGATCTTCGCACATGGGGCGCTCACAACTTGCGCAACCCTCGTTTGTTTTTATCTGTTTTCCGCGAGCAGTCCCACATCTAATTCTCTTCGGGAATTTCACCCTTTCATATTGTCCCTCTTTGTGCACGTCGAGGCCCAAAATCTCGGCAATGCCGATTTTAAGTCGCGGCGCAAAGTGACCGTGTCGTTGTATTTTTCAGTAAATACGGTCTGATGAGGTAAAATGAAAGTGTTTCAAGGCAATTTATCGCTGTACACTTATCTTCGGAATCATCAGCTCTAAGTTTGCACTTCAAGAGAACCAGAGAGTTCACCGCAGCCTGGTCAAGCATGCCATAAAAAATTCTCATTGCGTCGGAACATTCGGAATCTCCACTTTCTCTCTTTCGCTCTCTTGAGCCTCTTCGTCCTCGGCAGGAAGTTCTCGCGTCTCATCGAGGAGCTCTTGCCGAATCGTGCGATATCTAAGACTGTAGGCCATCTAACGTAATTTAAAATAATATTAGTGTGTGGAGAAAAAAAAAATTCACACTTTCAAAATATAGTGTACTCACCTTATTCGACGATTTGCAGCACAAAAAGTCAAGAAACAAAAATGCCAGAAAAAAATCGATCCCAACCTCAGCCGACACTCTGGGGTCGCTGACGACCCCGCTCCGATTCACTTGGATGTCACAGAAACACTGACGCACTTCACTCACCGGCAAGTATACTAATCTAAAGAGCAACTCTCGAACTATAACTAGATGGCGCTACGGACCCAGTTTCCGAACATTAAGGGGGTGAAAATTCGAGAAGTATAAGGCCCGGTCGCGAACGACCCCAGTGTGTCGGCTAAGGGTTAAACAAGTACACGAAAAAAATCTGCAAACATTTTATTATCTTATCAACGCGATCGTATCTGTCGGATATTTCGGAGCAAAACTAATTGTAAAATAGAAAGCTTCGAACTATGTTTTAAAACAATTATGAAAAATTCTATCAATATTTAATAAATATTTTTAGAACAACAAACGATCTTTGCGACGAACTACGTTTCGCCGACGCGCGGAAAATACGGAAAAAACTCTTCAAGGAAACTTTTGTCGCTTATTTACTCAAATATTATCTATTTCTTATACTAAAGTCTCAAAACAATCAATTTTGATTAAACGTCATCGAAAAAACAATTGTTAATAATAATATTGTAATAATTGACAGCGGAAATATTTCTGATGATGATTTCAATGATGATAGGGTACTATAACAAACAATTAAAAAAAAAGATTCATCAAAATCGGTTCTATTGTGTGTTCAGAAATAAAAACCTTCATTGACTGGACTATTATGTAATGAACTTAGGTAATTAAAATATAAAAAACGTAATAAATTTAAAATTCAAACATTTATTTTCAGTAATAAATAGTCAAAGATATTACATAATTTTAATAAATTAAGCCAAAATTTAATTGCGTTCCGGTAATTTAAATGTTAAATTACTATTTTAATGTTTGGGTTCAGTTGCGGTTTTAACTTGTTGATAGAACTTTTCGGTTATGTCGAGCCAGTTGCTGTAGAAATCGTCGAAGGTTTTCTTTACAGTCTTTCCGGCCTCTGAAAGAATTTACACGATAAGTTTCGAGATGCAATTTAAAAAAACGAAAAACATGCCTTCTACGGTGGGAGCCATGGCCGCTCTCGTTTTTTCAAATTCGTCGGCGCCTTTCTTGAAGATTTCTTCGATGTGGCCCTTAAATTCGTCCATTTTGGCTTGTACTTCGGGGGTGAATATTTTGTTGAAGTTCTCTTTCATTTCTTTGACGTGAGCGCTCATTTTGTCGACGAATTCCTTTGGTAATTCGCTGGTTTTGACCTGTAAAAGGGAATTTTATTTTAAGTAGGCGTGTAAATGCTGTAATTAAAAATGATTTATTACCTTTTCGATTAAGTCTTCGAAATTCTTCTTGACAGCGTCAATTTCGGCGTTCATTTCTTCATTGTTAATAATTCCCTTTTTAAAGGATTCCACAATTTTTTCAGCCGTGACTGGTATTTGATTTCTCAAATCTTCAACGCGTTTGTTGATGTCATCTTGTTTAGGTGCTGCTAATGCAGCCTACAATGATTATAATTTAACATTAAAGAAAGTAATAGAAAATTTAAATAGGTATTAGTTATTAAAAAAAAAATGAAAAAGAAAATTTTAAAAGTAAAACTTACGCTGAAAGCAACAGCAGCGAAAAAGATAAGGACGAGTTTGGCCATGATGCTGGTGATTTGATTAACTAAAGATATACAGGCAGGGGAATACGATTTTATAGACATCCAGACAGTAACCTATTGACCTCTTAATCGCATAGATATCGCGTCAACCATCAAACATCACTTGTTACTAAGGGTAAAAGTCTAATAATTACTTATTCTGAAATTATTTCGTTTAATTTCCTGGAAAAGTTATTATTGCCGTATACTATTCTAAATTAAAATTGCAAAATGTATAATAGACAATGAAATGCAAGGGTACCTATCTATAAGAAAATATATTTTTTTAATTTTGGGATTAATATGTGTAGGTGCCTATAAAGTGTTTTACAAAATAATACTAGTGTTTTAATTTTAAGTAAAATAAGCGGTCAAAATAATGCAGCGGTCGGGCTCTGTCACTATTTTACATAAAAGTATATATTTTTGATTCTAGTAGATAAAAGTACATATTACGGAAAATTTGTTCGTAAAAGTACATATTTTATAATTTATGACATTTTCTCCTAAACGTGATTATTCAGTAAGTTGAGAGATTAACCAGTTTCAGAAACTGACCATAAATTTTTATTACACTGCTATGTTATTGCTATTGCTATTGGCTCTGCGCTATTTCTACACCGCTAACGTCCAGTTTTTGCATCTAGGTAACCTGTTACAACGCCAACCGGCACGGGGTTCTAGTTGAATAAAGTTAAAATAGCCGTTGACAAGTTCTGACAGCAAACAATGCTATTTAACAACTAAAATCGTAAGTACCAAAAAAGGTTCTAAATAAAGCGAACTTTTAAAAGGGATTTTATGATTGTAAAGTTTTAACTCTCCAAAAACGTCTGTGAAAGACCAACACCATTTTTCACTTTCTTGTGAAGACTGGAGATGATTGAGGTATTCATATACCTATTACTAGGTATAGGAAACCTTTTGATAAGTAAAAATCATCTACTAAATGCCATTGTTCTACATTTCTTCAAGTTGAGAAATAAAACGAAAACTTAATTCTACGCTTCCTGTTTTGGGGGTGTAACTCCGAAAGGAGAAGTTTTCGGAAAAAAATTTATATGAAATGTTTTTAGTTTTATATTTTTGACTCGGAATCGTCCTTTAAAGTTTTTTTCATTATTTATGAATCACCCTGTATATCGTAATTAGTAGGTAGGTAGGTACATAAGTAGTTATAAAGTTCAATTAATTAATTTTTATACTAACAATAAGTCAATATTTAATATGGTGTTTAGCTGAAGTTTTATATTTTGATAATATACAGGGTAAGTCAAAATTCCGTATATTTATCCCCACACAGTTGCCTTACAGAGTACAGAGGTGACAAAATAAAAAGTAAATCTAGAAACTAGGACAATAAACATTTTTCGACGCACAATTCATACACATACGATGCCCAAAATAAATTAATTTTAATTCAACATTAACAAGGTTAAGGTCAAATACATAGATTTAAAAGAAATTAATATATTATTGTATCTATAATACTTATTTAAAATAAAGCAAATCACTCCTGTCAAATATAAACTAGAAGTAAACTATACAATGAATTTTAATAACTGACTCGGTTATTCTCAAGAAAAAAATTTTTTTGGTATTCTAATTTTGTCTTGCTGTCAGTCTAAATTGTTGCAAAAATAAAAAAAAATGAATTCGGTTTTTTATCCGTAAACGAATGCATTGAAAAGGTAAAAATCTCTCAAAAATAAGAGAAATTAAAAAAAATCAAAAAACAAAAAAAAATAAAATCCTGAAATTATTATTTTTTTGAATACCTACGTAAAATGCAGACTAACACTACTGCCGTTGAGACTGCCACTTATCTGTAACAGACTATAAGAAAAAATTATAAACTTCTAAATTTCTCTTTCTATTTCTTACCTTTTTCTTGTCATCGATTTCCCTGTATCGCCAATTTCCAGCGTAGATTCTTCCGTTCACTGCGAACTTGCATTATTACGTACCTATACGCTTCATATAGCACTGTATTTCACCAACCACTGTGATCGCGAAAATGTGTGTAAGAAAAAATTTCGTTCGCGAAAATGGACCATGTTTTAGGGGACCCGTAACCAAGACCCTAACCGAATCCCTAACCAAGAGCCTAACCAAGGTCGATTTTCAGATAATTTGTGTTAGAGCTTAAAGATCTACGTATTTATACTTTATAAATACATGAAGAATTAGTCGACAAAGAAAGATCCTACCTTTCCTCGTTGTATTAATCCTTGTTATTTGTAAGCCTTTTCGAGAATACAACACAACACACATCACTCGCGCACTCAAACGCAAAAGGCCTTATAAACCGAACGAGCACTCCACGCACATACGAATAATACGACGCCATTATTTAAAATTCGAAATACTGAAACAAACACTACCGCTCTGTACCATTAACGCGAAAGATCTGAAACGGTTTTGCCACAATTTTATATATAAATGCGTTCGAGTTTATGCGTGGATACTAGGAAATCCCGCTTTTATTTTAAAAACATTCAATTCTTTGTTCGCACTCCGATAAGCTATCTTACGGGTTTGTTTTATTAGTTGCACATGTTTTATTAGTTGCTTTGTATTTTATCGGTCGCATAAGAATGTGTTTAAACTTTTATCTGGTATATGGTTTGTAATAGGGACATTTCGGATGCTTAAGGACACTCGAATAGTTTTTAAATTAAAAATCGAGTCAACTTATAATTCTGCGGTATAAAGGCAGTAGATAGTGTTTATTCAAATAATTTTACTGCATAAAAATACACAATTTTAGAATAAATGTCCAAAAAAGTACCTACATATTTTTAAAATTGTCGGTCACTATTTCCATATTTTTTTATTAAACCCCACTACGACCCCTGTATATGAATAATGGAATTTCAAATAATCAAATAGGGGCACAAGAATTTTAGTTATAGGTTATTTCTAAACAATTACTTGTCTCAGATCTCATCTGTTTATATAAAAACGGATTTCTTCATTTTACCAAAAATAAAGATCATATTAGGTAATGCGCGCTAAACTATGACCTTGTGCGATAATTTTAAATTTTATAATGAAACAGCTCCCAACGCGGGGCACGTTATTATTGGAAAAAAACGGTGGAAATTTTTAAAACACATACTTAAACATTTTACAGACCAAAACAAGGAAAGATTTAGTAAAAATAAACTATAAAATTGTCTCTCGGTTTTAATTTTCTACAGGATAGCCCACCGATAGAAAAACAAACATGTTTAGGGGCGTATAATATTGTTATAGGATATTCTCATTTATTAAATAATTTAATCCCTAAAGTGGGGGGCTAACGTCACCTGTTTACATTTTAAAATGCCATTTTCTCGTAAATTTTATAAAGAATAATATTAATAATTAATTAATTATGTAAGATTTGCAATAAAGTGCAAATAAAATTTACACTATTGTAAAGCAAAACTGTTCGGACGATTTTTGAAAAAATAATTTGTACGCTTTTCGGTGGAGCACCTTGTATTTAATTTTTCGTGAGAAAATTCAAAATCGATGCCGCTAATTTAGTTGTTTTTTATCGCGATGATTGATTATTAAAAAGTTACTTATCGAAAGTCTTTTAATGAACTACTTACTTAATTCCAAGTAAATCGTTAGAGTGACATTATAAATTAATAATACTTCGAACATTTGTTTATAAAATAGTTTTTTAGTTTTAAATGGTAATACAGTGACCCTCATTGTTCGCATATTTATTATCGACTGTTTTGCGTATAATTTCGCGGTACGCGATCATTAAAAATCTACGAATTATAAAATTAATTAATATTGGTATTCTAATTCTATTTATTTAGTTGTTTTATTATATATACGAATATATATGTATTTCCTACTTACACCTATGTAATCTACTGATCGCCAAATCAGTTTTAAATTACTTGCCGGAGTCGGGTATATAGATTTACTGTGTAACAAGAACTATTTATAATAATTACAATATAGTTTGTTATCTGTGATTTTTTTATATGCAATTTAACAATTAACAAATAAATATTATTTTTAACCTATAAACACGATGAATCTAACAATCAATCTGCTTTGAAGATTTTGCAACGGCCACGAGATTTCTAAAAATTCAAAAATAGATGCGCTTTTTATATTAATAGAAATTATCGTGTTTAAGATTAAAAATATGGTGTATCCGATAAGAACGTCGCAGTGAGAATTAAAATAACCACGATAGCTGGAAAATTTTGAAACAAAACACTTTTCTGATTATAAAATTTATTACTAATTCGGATAGAACTAGTAATAAGATGGAGATTGGGCAAATTAAATTGAATAAGTACTTAATAATAATTAAGTAATAATTAGCAATTTTATAATTAGTAGTTCTATTACCTAATGACAAATGTTTTTTTACAGTTTAATGATGAATTTATTTCTAAATACAATTAAAAAATGAAGATTAAATATTTAGTGTATTTTAAATTGGAAAAACAGCGTTAAAAATTCTTGTTATAATGCAAAGGGGGTTGGCATTGTCACATCTTTAAAAATACCTTTATAAAATGTTGTTTTATTCTAAAAAAAGGATTAAATACAGTCCATGGAATATCGAATCATTTTTCAGTCTTTAAAAATCCCATTCGGATTTTGTTCAGATTAAAAAAAAATGGATAGATATCAATATTCCCCCATGTTTCCCTTACTTGTAAATGTCACGTGATATGACAAAGATCGTCACCAATAAATACACACTTGATGTAAAACTGACGATTTCCAAGAAAAGCTTTGCGTTTATTCTGGTAATTTTCTGAGAAATAATGAATAACTTTAAACAAAAATTGTCAATCTTCCCCACATGCCAACGTTGAACCAACTCACCTTCGTTTAAACAAATAGGTATAAAAATTACAAAAAAATCAATCAAATTTAATATTAAAAATTGGTCTAGATAATGAAAAAAAAAGAATATTAATTAATAAAATAGATATTGATGCCTAATTCTTCTAAGAATATTTATTTTTTTATCATTATTATAACAAATAAAGTGAGAACGTGAACTAAATTATTTATTCCAATTATTATTATCGTTCAGACCTCCAGAGTAGTACTTTGGGCTAGTGGTTTCTTTCTTAAAATACCACTGCAAATTATTTTTAAATAACACATCACTTTTCGATTAAAAATGTAGGTAGATTGAAAAATTATCGTTTCTGTTTGTTTTTTTGAAGCCATGCTTAGAACGTCATTAATTATTGCGCCAATTACTGCGTCACAAAACCACGTGTGGAAGTTACTTATGGGATTCATTCTACCTTTAATTATTCGTGAAGCATTTAGAGGAATATGCGAGATCGTCATTAAAAAATTACAATTTTATGATCATATATCTATTAATAAAATTTTATTTACAATAAGTGCAATGTAAGACAGAAGGCAGAAATACTATGGGTCCAGAAATCGACGAAAAATACAAAGGTAAGGTAGCTCTAAAAGTGAAAAATTACAAGAAAAGGAAACGGTGTAAACAGAAACATTAAATTAAATTGGCGTTTGATGAAACAATATTATGTAGGTAATTACAAAGAGAAGCCGATAACAAAATCGATCGAAAATGAACTTTCTTCAGTTCTTCTATTGTGGTAAAATATGTTATAATCGTTTCCGTTGTTGATATTAGAGAAACATTCTTTTATTTGTGAAGAGTGTGGTAAAACTGAGTTATGGTTGTGGTGTGTGCTGAAAAGTAGAATGGCGAGGTTGAGTAAAAATGTCGATTGTGTGAAGCGAAAGTAGTTGATTTTTTCTACATACATATTCGGCCATCTTAGTCTCAACGGTGAGCAAGATAAAAAAGTTAAAGTTGAAAATTTAAAGGTGGAGTTAGTTGCACGCAACAGAAAAATCCGGAAGCTGCCGGATTTAATACGATTGTCAAAAAAATAATATTAAAACAAAACGTCAGCTGCATACGAATAATTCATTTTTAATAATATAAATAAAAGAAAAAGAATACAAATCAGTTAGTCTTTAAAGTTAAAATAGTTTTATTTAGGTCCGGCGTGTTTTGGTTGGTCGACGATGCTGTCGATTTGTTGTTTGAAATTTTTGGCGCCGGTAGCGATTTCCTTCAAGATATTCTCGGTGAATTGTTGGAATTGATTTTTGACGGCTGCGAACAAATATTTGTACGTTAATGAAATGAAAAACGTTGCACGGGGAAATTATAGACTTACGTTCGAAATTGCGTTGGATAGTTTCCGCCAAGTTTGACATGTCGGCGAAAACGACTTTGAGCTTGGTTTGAGTTTCCTGTCTTAATTCGTCGACCCTGTTGGCGGTATCGGGACCGAAGAGCTTCCTGAAGTTGGCGACGGACTCGGAGGTTTTCTCGTAAACTTGCTTTAGGGCGCCGTCGATGTGTCCCTTTTGTTCGTCGATTTGTTCCTTAAGGCTATTCAAGGAGGTTTCGAAGGCCTTCGCCAGTTTTTCGGAGTCGGCGATGATTTGCTTGTTGACGGCTTCCTTGTTCGGGAGGTTCTTTTCGATGAAGTCGGTTACATTTTTGCCGATGCTTACGATGTTGGCGACTACTTCGTCGGCGGCGGTTCGTTGGTTGTGCTTTTTGGGGGCTGCCGATACGGCCTTCAAAAGATTTTCATTTTAGTATACGGAAAAAAAAAGGGTTTTCTAGTGTCGAATTACTTACGGCGAAAGCGAGAGCGGCGACGAATAAAACGAAGAACTTGGCCATGTTTGCTTGTGATCGACGAAGTGAACTGATGAAAGGTTGAAAATAGCCAGAGTTTTATACTCGTACGGATTTTAACCTTTATTCTCTTGATTAATGACCGCAGACGATTATCTGTTATCAAACCGTTTATCTCAGCATGTTCAAATTGACGTGGAATTTTTATGTACATAGATGTCTATTTTTAAATCACGTCCCGACGATGACTAAGAATTGTCAAAATTGTCAAAATTTTCTTAATAAATCATCTTTTTGCATTTTTTTTGAAAATTTTTTGGTACTATATATAATTATGCAGGGCGATTTCGATGGGCCCCCGAAGAACTTTAAAATTCAGGGCATTGTCGTTTTTGTTTTTGAACGTTTTCGTACCGAAACTTGCGTCTTCAAATAAATACGGTTTATATTTACGGGTGGGTTATTTTACGTTAGTAAAATAGGGCAGACACGGGGAATATAAGTCCCTTTTATACTTAAACTAGTTCCACGCCAGTGGATTTTCGAAAAAAGTCATCATTCTTTAATCCTTCAAGTTTTTTTTAGATAGATATAAGCAAGTGTTCCGTAAATTTTCAATAATTTTCGTAATTTTTGAACAAAATTAAACCCAAAAATATTTGAATATCTACATCTAAAGTTGTAAATTAATTAAAAGCGTTTTTTATTGAAAACGTTAACACCTTTTGCATCTAGCAAACTACGAACTTTTCAAAAAACGTTTTAAAACAAACTACACTTGTTTTCTACTGTTCGATCGATTTGTGAAGTTATTATGATTAAATGCGAATCACCAAGTATAGGGATTAATTTGCTAGTCAAAAAATTATGGAAAATATAGGCCGTGTTTACCATTAGTCACGATAACAACATTTCTAACGCTAATGAGTTATCCTTCCGTAAACAATGTTATCATGTATCTGTTCAAATAAAGTTTTAAACTGTAATATGTTTTAACTTCATATAAATAAATACCTAGATATTTGTTTATCAAAATAATTATCTACGTTAAATTGCATTATCGTATGCAGGCTAATTCAAATTTGAATTTCGATATATGGTCTCGCTTTATATTACAGATAAAAAAGTTGCTAAATTTAATGGTGATTATAATTCGAAAATACTTTCAAAAAATTCGCCTTAAACTAATTTTACGTTTGATAGATTTTGCCATTTTTGTAATTGTATTCTAGTTTTTGTTTGTGTAGGTATGTACACTGTTACGGTAATCGTACATTATGTCGGGGCGCATCGCAGCGCAAAACTCCGCAACCAGTCGTTGTCACGCAACAAACGTCCCGGAATTCACTCGTTTAAAATGTACCCTAGCAATTGGTTGCGGAGTATTGCGCTGCGATGCGATCCGCTACGCCCCGGCATAATGTATGCTTACCATTAGGTGTACTTTTTTTCTATTTTCTAATAAGTAGAAAATACGGACTTATCATCGCAATTCGATTGTAGGTAACGTTTTCAACAGGAAAAAACTTGACCAGATCCACGTAATCGATATTTTGATTACCGTTACAATCAGGAATAAGATAGCAACCGCTTTTGAAACACCTTCTCGGTAATGGAAACTTCCAAAATAACTGCGGAACTATTAATTTCGAAAGTCTGCGACAGCTGGTTATAAAATGCATTATCAATGTTTCGGTTACATCACGTCCTTATCGGAATTACATATGTGATTAAACAGAGGTCATTATTTTTAACATAATTATTAGCTGATAAAGAATTGACAAAAATGCAACAAAATAGTACTTTGATTGATTTTTGAGCTAATATTCTGCGTCTCGTCCTCTCGATTTCCTGACTTCCTTTTTTGTACATTTATTAATTTCTTTATTTATGAATTAAATGTAAACTGTGATGTAAACAAACTTATTATTAATCGCACTCTATATTATCAAATTATAAGTTTATAAAAGTCACAGAAATATTTCAGTTTTATCTACAATTTAAAAAAAAATACTACTATCTACCTTAATTATTCTGTGTGATTTAGGTCATCAAATTACGCATTTACAATATCCTATTTATTTTTCATGGACGACGTTTATTCATAACATAAAGTTTTCGAGCAATTTTTGTTGGAGATTAGGTAATGTTTGGTTACTCAACTAACTTTCACCATTTTATTTCGCCTCACATCCAATTCAGTGTTGCTATTTTGTTGTCAATTTAACATAGAATTTTAGAAAATTGTAGGTACCGGTTGCGCCGTTGCCGTTCGTTATTTGAAGAACACTGTCGGAGATCTAATCGATATAATCATTTTTCTTTTCCATTACGTGTTATGGTAATTTTTCTTGTTGACTTCGATGGCTTGTAGTTCGTGTACGAAAATGATTCACAAAGTGAGAACATGTTAAAACCATCTCGTTGGTCTTATCATTGGCACAAATTGCAACGACAAGCACTTGTCGTGAAAAGTTAATGAGGAAACCGGGGACCATTTCCGTCACGTCGATACGACACCAATCGAAATTCGAAGGGCCACTGCTAATCAATTTTTTATAAGTCGTGTAAAAAAGACATATGTTTTATTAATTTTTTTTTGTGATTCTTGAGTAGGTATTTGAAAATGTTTAAAAAGTTCTTCGTTTACTATCATGAGGGGAACAAACATTCAATTTCAAAAAACACCTCGCGTACCTTCGCACAGCTTAAAGGTCAAAAAGTTCAACTTTAAGGATACGGGTGAGGGGAGGATTAAAGCCACAAATCCGGGTTACAACATTCACGGAACTTACGTCGTCATTTAACTACGTATCGATAAAAATTGCAATCGTACGGCCTTAACCTCCAAATTCTAAAAATCACGATTAAATTTATCGTCGTCGCGACGATAACCTCTAAAAGACTTTCGATTTGAACTTTCGTCCGTTTCCCTTATTACTCATAACCCACGATGTTATTTAATTGGTAAATACTATTTGAGATAAGGACGCAGTTTTTCCCGATTATTAACAAGTTAAAAACTATCTGTTTATTGAATGTTTTGGTGAGTAAGTAAGACGAATTGACGACTTAACCACTATTTTTGTTATTTACCAAAAAAAAGGGAACAAAGCTAAATTTATAGATAAGTTTTTATGTTTTTGTTTACCTAGATAATAAGAATATTTTGAAAATCGTGGTTAACAAGAAAAATTATACAGTATTTGGGCTCATGTCGCTTTTTCTGTAGAGGATAACTTTGAAAATTATGATGCTATTATTTTTAAAATACTCCGTACAAAAACTATTGAAATAATTAATTGGAATTAAAAAAACTATACTAGTTACTATAACTTTAAAATCTAGTGACAACTTTAGTGAAATTGAGTCCGTCCTACCATCTATTATATACCTACTTACTTACATTTTAAACATGCCATTCTAAATTTACTATAAAAATATTGTAGTAAAATAACAGTAGATTCTCGCTAATCCGGCCTTTCCAGTAATCCGGCGTTTTCATATGAACTACTTGCAAGCGTGGAGCAAAATAATATATTTTTGTTGCCTTTTTAATCGTCCGCCGCGTTCATATTTGAAGTTCAGTTTATTTTCAAGCTTTATTTGTCGTTTTTTAATAGAAATGCAGTAGTTTGTGATATTTAATTATGTGAATTAAATGGTATTGAAATTAGTAATCCGACGATTTCTATAATCCTGCACTAGCTGGTCCGATATGAGCCGGGATTAGCAAGAGTCTACTGTAACAAGTTTTTCTTAAAATTATCCAGAAATAAAAAAGCGTGCTCCTATTTTTAATGAAATTATCTGGAGCTACGCCCACCTCAAATTTTGTAAATAAATATTATGGAGATAAATTTTTGTTGTTCTACATTTAACAACAATAAACAAACAATTACGAAACGATTTTAATTGTAAATCTAATCGATACACTTTAAAGCTTCAACATAAAATAGGTGATTGTTTTTTTCTTGTTCGAACTATGTTAGGCTAGGCGCACATGGAGGATTTTACGCCGGTCCGATCGCGATCGGTGATAGTGCGCTTTTCCATACAACGCACACTGTTGCACACAAAAATCTCCATGCGCGCCTGGTCTTACAATTAAATAAATCAACTACAACCACGATAACAAAACCTGGAGGTAAATTCTTTAATATTTTATTATTGAAAGTACACAGGTGTTACGTAGGTGCATATTACCTACTAACTACATGAAAAGAAAAGAAAACAGAACCTTATATGAAAAGAATAACAGTTCAATAACAACTCAAATAAAATTGCAATGATTTTGTATACAGATATCATAGGATATCCACTGATGGAGGTCCGTTTTAATGTCAATTACGTATCCCTTTGTCCACGTACATGAAATTAATGTCTATGTGATATCCATAAAAATATGTACAGTCAAGTTTATACGTTTTGTTTCACGAGATATGATCGCAGACCAACGAGCAACAAGAGAGGATCAAAAGGGATGAAGGGTCAGCAGTTGTTTTTGAATTGTAAATTAAGGGCCACGTCAGATAATAAATAAAAACGGACAGTAATATATTTTTTGAGCCTTTTACGACAAAAACTAGCACAGGCCACGGAACAAAACATATGAACTTGTCTGTACATATACGTAAGATATTCTTTAATGATGTGAATGAATTATTATGCATTCTGTTGCTAGATGGCGATCGTAGTAGTTATTATGCTTGTTAACATTGACCTACAGTGTGTCCAACAATGTTTTTCACAGAAAGAGGATAAGTTACTGTTGTTTTGCTGCAACTGGCGCTTTATGCTGACTATGCTGGCTGTGTTTATAGTTTAAAAGCAATAATTGTAGTTTATATAGTACATAAAATCTTTTGCATTGCTTATGTACTATTCAGATGAAAAATGACGATTTTTAAACCATTTTTAACGTCAGTTGGTTGCCTGGGTGAACATCCACATAAGATATATAATGAACGACCATTAAGGATATCCCCTGCTTGTCCAGGGCTGTGACAAATGGATTAAGCATGAGCATCCATAGTATCCTTTGGACCTAAAATGGATAGTCAATGGACATCGTCAATGTCCAAACAGGACATGGGAGTGGGTTAAGACGTTATGCCAAAACTGCTTCGATATTATCTATGAGCCTAAGGCTAGACGCGCGTGGAGAAGATTTTACAAAAAAATAGAAAAATATCGAGTAACCTTCTTCTAAACACAGTTTTAGCTGAACATCGTGAGTGCCGGTAAGTTGAGTAACCACCCAAAACAACGAACGTGTAGGACTTACGATACCTGCCATCGTATCTCGTTCAAGGATAGTGTTTAATCTCCGAACTTCGTTTTTCACTCAAACCAGTGATTGCATAATAGATTAAATACTTTATTTGATACAAACGTCCCCGAATTACCTATACGCGCGCTTTCCAGGAGGTATTTGCTTATAGTTAGCCACAACACAAAATGTGCGCTCGTGTAAAATTTGCTTTTTGTCGTGTACGACGTTTTGCCAAAACGACGCGAGTTAATAAAGAATAAAAATTGAACGTAGATAACACGACTAATTTGATCAAGAACGGAAACGATAATAAATAGGTAAATTACTATTATTAAGTAGGTATTCGCAAATCGTAGGAAACTAAAAATGAAAACAGTTGCAACGCCACATGAAAAACTAATTTTATCAATGGGTGACCTTTATACGCACAACAAATATGTATACTTATAATATAGTACTCCTAATTTCTATGAAGAGAGGTCACATGCAAATAACAGCTTATCGCTTTGTAAAAGACACTAAAACATAATATTTATTTATGTATTTATTATTTTTATATTATTAATAACGAAACTGATTTGTTTTTTTTAAATTTATTGAATGTAATAGTTTTTATTGTGCAAACTATGAATCGTGTTTTCTTCGACGAGTCTACTTTTACCACTAACAGAGTGGTCGCTTTTTTCGAATTATCAACAAATAGTCGCAGAGACTTAAAAAAAAGACAGGCAGTTTGTCAGCTGTTTCTTATTGTGGAATAATTGGCTCATATGTTTTCCCTGAAAACATAAAAGTAAATCGATAAAATTATTTGGAAATTCTAAATTTCTTTATGGACCATTAGCTTATTCGAAGAGAGTTAATTTTCGGTATGACTGTTGTCCAGCGGAATATGTAGTTGTTCTAAGACATTGGGCGAGTTCAGCGGACCTCAGCGGCCGAGCACTGCTGTACGGCAAGCGCATGTGATTAGTTTATTTATTTAAACCGGCCTTTCGATCGCATGCAATCGAACTCGTCCAATGATTATGCCGACGATGCGGTGTTATCTGCAGAAACGAAGACGATCTTCAACCAAACGGGAGAAACGATACAACATGGTTATCTCAACTAAAAAAAACTGTATGTCAACATCTAGCTTTGAGCCTTTATTACTGAATTGAATTTGGACAAGCCTCTTCATGGCCGTATAATTAAAGTGGTTGTTGATAATTTTGAAAAATTATGGCTGGAGATTTCGATTGATTTGATTTGGACATAGTGTCACGTTTCCTTTTCTGGAATCCATTACTGACCGAGAATTGGCAACGGCAGAAATGTAGATGACGCCTTTAATCGTGATGTGCTTCAAACGGGCAATAGGCTTTTTTAGTTTCTTCATTGTTTGTGTCAACAATTTTGCTTACGTTTCCTACCCATGGGCTACCACGAAAAATTTAAAACGAAGTCAAAAGTGTTGGTAAGATTACTAGTTTCTTTGGTTAATCGCAATTCGAATTAACGAGACTCTAGTGTAATATGATGAAATTGGGATACGTGTATGCGTATAAGCCTAAAAAAGGCGATAACTAACAGTAAGTAGGCATAGTTAACTGATTAACCGAATAAGTTAATCATCAGGCATCATTTTAATTATTAAACTCGAAGTTAAATAACAAATGATATAATACTAAATATAATTTCTCAAAATCTTCATTGGTTTGAATTCACGGATGATTTAATTTTTTCTAAAAAATCACTGCCGTGCTCTTGAATTGTATTGCCGAATTGATGCATGCTGTTTACGGCTGTATTCCACACTTCGCTGTTCTATAAAATAAAATTATACATAGTTTTCGCAGGGCGTTAAACTAGCAATCTATAAAATTACTTGTATCTTATTTATGGTGTCTTCCAAGCCTGTTTTGATACTTGAAATTGCCTCGTCGAATCCTTGTTTCATATCTGACGTTGTGGGTGTATCGCGCACATGACGGCTTGGTATTGCCTCAGCTATCTACAAAAAAATAGAAAAAAAATGAGTAACCTTCTTATCAAACGCCGCGTACTAACATAATAAAGAATAAAAATTGAACGTAGGTAATACGACTGATTCTATCAAGGACGGAAATGATATTATTATTATTAAGTAGGTATTTACAAAGGGTATTAAACTAAAAATGAAAACACTTACATAAAAAACACAAAGAACGACCATTAAAAGGATAGTAAGTTTGGCTGCCATAATGAATTATAACTTGTAACACCACAAGAAAAACTAACTTTATCAATGGACGACCTTTACACATACAACAAATATATATAGAGCTCCTAATTTGTATGAAGAGGGGGCACGTGCAAATAACAGCTTATCGCTTCGCAGAAGACACTACAACATATGTAATTAGTACCTATTTATTATTTCTATAGAATTAATAATGAAACTGTTATATATATATTTTTTTTTTATTTATTGAGTGTAATAGTTTTTATTACGCAAATTATTAATCGTCATTCGATTTGAATAATAATTTTTAAATTGGTCGATAACGTTTAATCCATTGAATGACAGGTGGAGCGACTCGCTCTTCAAAAAATTGTTCATGGCATGTATTTATTGTATTACACAATTAAATATTTACAATTAAAAAAAAATAAAAACTGTTAGGTTTATTATATGAAAACTTCTGTAGGTATCAATAAAAATTTATGTAAATATCAATTTAACTAGCCTAAGTACTTCCATTTCTTATAACTGGCCCTAATAATAAATAAGATAATGAGCTGATACATTGTACCTACTGGGAAAAGTCAGTAACCGCGCATAAAAATGAATATGTCGAGTAACAGAATCGTGAAGATTAATTAAATAAGTAGCTTACATACTTTAATCAAGAAAAATGCTAATTTAATTGTAAAACAGTCTTCTACGCATTTAGGTACTCAGGTACTCAGGAATTGCAGAAAAAACGTTGATAAAACAAGGAAAACTAAAGATCCATCAATTAAACCTAAATGTCCTAACATGAGGGCTTAGGTACTTCTTTACAAGGTGTTTATGTTCGAGTCCCAGTGGCAATTGATGTTGGAGTTTATGCAAGAGGTTTTTAACGTTTATTTTGAAATTTTAAGTAGTTTTCTTTCAGACATTCAGATTTGTGGGTGTATACCATATAGCACAAGGATGTCCGCTGGACATTCTGCGGATGTCCTGTTTGGGTTTTAAGGATGTCCATTGGATATCCATTTTCAAGTTTCAAATTATAACGAACGCCGTTCATTTGAATGCGAATGTAAAGGAATGGCTTATTCTCTCGCAATATATTTGGCTCACTTTGGAGACGTTTCAGACGTTTTTGAAATCGCCGTAAGTCTGGGAGGGCTTTAAATTCATTTACCTATTAAAGTAAATATTAAGGTTTTCGACGTGCGTTTCTAAATTTTAAGCGGCTCTCTCTTGAACATGCAGATTTGTGGGCAATTAGATATCAAGGACCAGTTTTTTACCTTTCACTGATAAAATTTCAAATCATAACTGTGAGTATATTCGTTTTAATGTTAATATAAAGGGACGAGGATTTATATTTTCTTGCAATTAATGTTTGACTCCGCTTGGTGACGTTTCAGGCGTCTTTAAAATCGCTGTAGGTACAGAAGGACTTAAGTTAATTTATTAATGGAAATATTAAGAGTTTCAATATTTATTTCTAAATTTTAGGTAATTCCCATTTAAATCATCCAGATTTGTGGGCGGTTAGACGACAAGAACTAGTTTTCTAGCTTCTATATAGCGATAAGGTTTCAAATTATAATTGAACGGTGTACCTTTTAAACTTAATGTAAAAGGACGAAGGTTTCGTTTCGGACGTTTTTGAAATTGCTGTAATCACAACAGGTCTTTAAGATTATTTATCGAATTAAACATTAAGTTTTTAACGCTTATTTCTAAATTTTAGGTAGGTAGCTAGTCGTCCTTAAAACGTTTAGGTTTCTTGGTCGTTAGATAACAAGAGCAAGTTTACTAGCTTTTACTGATAAGACGACTATTTATAGAGAAAGTCGTTCGTTGTAATGTTAATCTAACGGAACGAGACTTTATTTTTTGAAAAGATGTTTATGTTTTGCCCTTTAGAGACATAAATCATATTAGGAACCATCTTGTATATATTTTTTGTTTTTCTTTTCTTAAAATTTCATATTAATAGGTTGGTAAGGGTGTTATTTTAATGCTCAAATTTATATACGAAACTAATTATCATCTTATACTCAAATTATGCAAGTTTTCAACGTTGTTAAGAGGTTAATCAGCTTCTATCAATTTCCGCCAGTAAAGCTGAAAAAGCACAAAAAAGCTAATTAAAATCAACTATTTAAATGTTAATTCCTGTTTTTTTGTACTAAATAGTTTCTATAGAGTGAGGTTTTTCATTGATGCATTGGCATCTAGTTTAATTATGTTTACGTTGTAAACTTTGCTAGGATATCAAGTTACAGAATATGAGAATGGGCGTTTTGATGAGACATGCAAAAATAATGAACTAGAAGTTAATAAGCTTAAAAAAATTATTCAACTTGCAACCAGAAAAATTACCAAGTTATAGGAGCGGAAAATTCAAAATATTTCTCTTCAAGAAAATCACAATGATGATTATTGATTTTTAAAATTTATTTTTTGTGTAATGTATAAGTGAAGTGCCGTTATGAATGCAAAATAAAAATTTTAATAATAGAAAATCGAATATTATTGACATATTCACATACGTAATTACTTGCGTATGTATCAGAATCTTGTCCCTTTTATAGGTAATCACATAATTTCCATTTTGATAAATTAATTTTTAAATTTTTCAAAACTGACCTAATTTAATCGACTTCGTATTTCTTAAGATAACCGAGATTCCCAAAAACGGGGAACTCTGTATGTATATTGAAATTAATATCTATACTTCGTCCAAACCTATATGCAATCTACGTCATCAATAGAAGGTTACTAGATGATGACGTTTCACGCAGTACTGTTACCTCGTACCTCGTATTTTGACAGTTCTAGTAAATTGTAGTCTTTCTTTATATCATCTAATATATGCGCAAGTAAATCATCTATAGAATATGTCGCTTTCCAAACTTTAAACCGAATTACAAATAAACAATCTAGTAACTTTTTTTGATGACGTGTTGCATATAGGTTTGGATAGACCATACCTACTTATAACAAATTTAAAAAAAAACAAACGATAATGAACAATGAATAGGTAATAAATATCACGTTAAACAGATGTATGTTATTAAAACTTTAAATTCTATTCCAATTCGTTTTCTAGATATTTGAAAACGCACGTGCTTATCAAACACACCTACGACCTACACCTACAGTTCAGAATGGTCTGCATAAAACATTTGTTATGAACTATAATCGCGAATGGGGAATTTGATTTGGATTTTTACATCGCACGCCAAGATCGTTAGTAAAGATAGTAATTTTGAACGATGTAGACGTGCGCGTCGCGATAATACGGGTGTGCAATTTCTAAATTTTTGAACGAAAGTGACAATTTTCGTGTGCTAATGTTATTTAAATTCGTATAAAAGATAGTGTTGCGCGAAAAATGAACTTACAATAACGTTTATTTATTTAATATTATTTTTTTTAAATATCCTTGTAGTAATATCGATGGAGTTTTGCTAAAAGGGCGTAACCCTATCTTATGCATCTAAAGCAACGACATCATCTGTTAAAATCTAAGTAACAATATTCCGATTTTTTTTCTACCGGAAACATTGATTTTTATTTCCGCGAAAGGTATCTTCTTCTACGCGACGTCGCAAAATGTGCTCTCCTGTAAAATTTACTTTTTGTGGATTATGCCCTTCTAGAAAAACTGTCGATATGTAATAATTCAATTATGTAATAATTATTTATCCGCCTTGCGGTTTAAAATTTGATATATTTGTTCAAGTACCTATGTATTTTTGAATATTTTAATAAAACGTTAAGAGCCAAATAAGCATTTTTTATGACCCATAAAAAAATTCTTAAAAAACGATTAAAAACTTTTCGCAGTTATAGTTGGGAGAAATTTTGGGAAATGCGTTTTGAAAATTTTGGACAGTCGAGTTCCACCGTCGACGTGAAAACATCGCTGCGATCCGAGACAACCGAACTTCAAGACTTTCGCCTGCGCGTTTAGTTTCTAGCTACGTACTGTCTTTCTAAGCGTACTACGATGGGGCACTAGAGAATCTTAAGCGCGAGATCTGCCAGGAGCTCGTCCAACGCGCCCAGCAGATCGTGGGTCAATTAGGCGACCCCACCGTGACCGAGACGTCGGACACCCCGTCCGCACCATCGTCGACGCTGTCACCGGTGGGCGACTCTCGGCCCGGCCCCTCTTCGAAAGAACCCGTAGTGCCGATAGTCGCACCGTTGGCTGACGGAAAAGATGACGGCTTCGAAGCTGCGAGACGTGCGAAGAGGCGCCGGAAAGCTAGGTTTCCCCGCCACCGAACGCCGACGCTGCTTCGGAGTTTACTCTAGGCAACGCTTTTAACGTCCTCCCTGCGGAGGAAGCCGAAATGGCGGAAGGCGTGCGCTCGGAGGTTCCCGGAGTTGAAGACAGCCAGAAACCAGCCGAAAGTAAAGAGCGTGTTCCCCTGATAGTCCCTCGTCAGATGGGTAAGTGGGTCGAGCTATCTAGTGCGTTCCAGGCCAGAAACTTAGCGGTTCTGAAGGCGATGAACCTCACCGAGGGAATTCGTCTTCACCCGGCAACACCCAACGACCACCCGCCTCTTAAATGAAACGGTTATCCAGTATCGCTCCTTCTTCTTACTGAAGGTGGTCCTACGCGAAATCCCGGCAGAGATCGAGGTCACGACCGTCGAGGAAGAGCTCCTTGAACACGGTCTGCCCGACAAATCTGTGGACCGCATGGAGCGCAGCACCGAATGAAGGGTGATGCCATTGGTACTCGTCCAACTTGAACGAATCGACGCGGGAAGAAAGGTCTTCGACTTCGGTCGTACTGGAGGAACTGAAGAAGTACACGGACGACAGCCACCTCGTGCAGGACGAACAGTTCGGATTCCGTAAGGGACATTCGACCGTTCAACAGGCACTAAGGGTAGTCGAGTACATCGCAGACGTCTTCGACCGCAAGCAGTATACCGGATCGATCTTTCTGGACGTCTGGCACGAGAAATTGCTGTGGAAGATGCTAGTCATGGATTTTCCGTCGTACTTGGTGCGACTCCCGAGGGGGACCTGAAATTCTTACCGGGCGCATCCCCGGATGGTAGATAGGGGAGGGCCTTCCAGTCCAAGCGGTCCGCCTGGCCAGTGAGGTAAAATCTCATCGTGAACCAACAGGATTGCACTTCAGGGGCCCACAACTAGTGGGTACGGGGGTTGGCCTCCCGGAATACCTACGCTAGTTTCGCCCTCGCTTCAACTAGTCTATACGCGCGAATCTCTATCTTTAAGCTTTTCTATGGGTGTTGTCCGAGATTGTTATATGTTTCTTTGTGCCTGTTGGACTCGTCCTACATGTAAACTTTCCGCTTCCGATGCTGTTAACGTTGGCGAGAGCTAATGAGCATTCATTTAGTGCATCTTTCTTCATGTACTGCTTGCGTTGACGACCTTGCACGATTATGATCCCTATCGGAAGAGGTTGAAACAAATTTATTATGTAAGATGACGGACAGAAAAAATAAGTTTATGGTGCAAGGGAGAGGTACCCCAGTACCGATCGGTGTGGTGGGTGTGCGGACAGGCTCCCCCCGTCCGTCAGCCAGTGACTCTCCTGCGATTCCGGTGATTTTCCAGACCGGGCCACTAGCTACTATTACTGGAAAGACATATAAGATGCCAGAGCATAAAATGATTAATAATCTATAAGTGCAGTTACAGCAAGCTTTGAATGAAATTTACCATCTGAAAGATCAAGTAACCCTGGTACTACGTACGTAAGCGCTCAAGAAGTTGTCGAAGTTTCGTATCGAATATTCGATACCCACGTGACCGCGAATGTCAGGCAGACAAACTTACACGAATGCCAATTTAATGACATAACACGAGATATCAGTAGCGTTACAAAATACATTTCGTAATCAAGGTTTTGGAGCAAACATTCACCTGCCAACGTTTATTATTAATAATAACTTGTCACTTAATGTTTATTATTGATAATAATTTTTAAAAGCAAACGACAGACGTAAATTATGAATAAAGAACTAAGGACGCCTATGCCACGTTATGACACTTTGGTCGATAAAAACGAAATCTGCAACAAGCGAGTATTAGATATTTATGAAGACTCTGTAGCACTATCTATAGGTGGTGTCGAAAGGAGTAATGACTGCAGTAATGAGCATTGCAAAATATCTAAATAGTACTACCACAAATAATAGCTATGTAAAACAACTGCTTCGAGTAGATTTCCAACAATACAAAATCGGCAAACAAAAACCAGCAAACCTAAAAACGAGGTTATGTCATATAGTCGTGACGGTTCAACTATTTAAATTCGAACAAAAACCAATCGCAACACGTTACGTCATGGCGTCTATTTATTAGCAACAAATCAACCGTTTTTTTTACACATCTTAGTATTTCACGCCTAAAAAACGCGAAATAGTTTGCAAAAAAAATGGAAAAAACTGCGGCGAAGGTGTATCGTCGTAAAGGTGAGCGTTTACGTTTCGTTTTCAATTGAAATAGACTAGGTGACATATTTAACGTCAAACTTTTTCCAGTGTCTTTTACGGAAAATGGCCCGCAAAAGCCCAAATCTGCGGATTCGCAACAACGAAAAGGGCAGCGGCCTCGCAGCCGAAGCGTCTACACCACAAACTCGTACATGAGCGACGAGAGCGTTCGCGATTTCAAGCCGTACGAAGGCGGACAATGGGTTCCCAGGTTTCTTCACAACAAGACGTTTTTCATAGACGATTATTCGGTAGTAAGTTTGTGAAAATGCAGTTTCTCAAATTTAAGGGGTCGTTTTTAGGATTTCTGGCATGAAGATGGAAGCACGGGCGGTAGTTGTTCCGTGACTTCGCAGGGCATTATTTCGCTACGCTTACACGATCGAGTCCGCGTGGATATTTCGCTTGACAAGGCGGTCAGGGTTATGAATTACAAGAGCGGGATCATTTTAGCGCTCAGCCCCACTGGCAGTTCGGCCGCTTTGTTGCATCCGAACGGCAGAGTCTTATCAATATGGCTCGAGAGTTGAGATTTTGGCGCACGATTCGGGCGGTAACAACAAGTAAGTTGAAATGGGGAAAGACGATAAATTCGACTAAAATGTATCTTCGAATGTCTAGGTACGCGAAAATGTGGTATAAAGGGGTTAGTTTTACTAGTGATCAGTGCGCTTTAGTCTATCTGGTCGATTCGGCCGGCACACGTACCACTACAGATAGCTTTTCCGATTTGACTCAGGACTTTTCCGTTAATGTATTTTTCAGGTAAAATGTTTTTGTTTTTGTTTTTAATTGGTACATCGATCGTATTAAACTAGTGATTTTGTTGTAATAGCGATAGTGCCCATTTTGATCCTGGTAATTTCGGATCTCCAAATATCAACGAAGCAATTACCATTCTTCAAGGTTCCAATTATTGGATTGCCGAAGATGGCACAGATAATTGGATCATCAATAATATTCGCATCTCTCAGACATCGGATGGTCTCGTACGGTGAGTATCGATGCGACCGATTGTTATTATATGTTATTAAACAAATTTAAATGTCGTAGTATTGCAAGAAATAGTAATAAATTCTCCTTACGTACATCTCCAACTAATGGCTCGGCATCTGTGAGTTCTCCTTTCCTTCATTGCACCGGGTCTATGGGTCAAACCCGTCATTTATTTGTACGACGAGGCGAACGTCGTATGCATTACGATGGTGCTAGTTTTATTGTACGTAATGCAGGCCACTCTGCCGGCTTTGATGACAAACATCAACTTAAAGTGTATTGAATTCAGAAGATATAGAACTGCCAAACGTGATTGGGCAGTAACCATGTAACAGGACATTACGTTTTGATTTAGTGCTTTGATAGTTGTTTGTGTTGAACTGGGCAACCGTGTTAAAAGGTGCAAAATTTAAGTAGAAATTATTCACGGTATGCCCTTATTTATTGTTTCCCATAAAACGAAACGGCACGACGGTAAATTTTAGAAAACAAATTCTATTTAGAATTTTAGATCGTTAGGTAAAAAGTGATATCGAATATTGAATTTTTTTTACAACTTTTAAAAACATATATATTTTTAAATTTATTACTGTCGTGCCTGTTGTTTTATGCATTATTATTTTTTTTACCATTATTTATTTAAAAAGTTAACTTTGGAAGTATTCTATTCGAAATTGTTGTGGATTTGTTTATTCCATGTTTAGATTAGGTATAGAAGTATTTAGTACCAAATATTTGGAAAGCATAAACTAGTGAGAATTTGCTTTGTAACTGTTTGCTTTCCGTAATCCAATGTACGACTGAATTATTAAAGATGCTCAGTAACTATTTAAGGAAGTAGGCATAGTAAAGTGTTTTTTGGTGGTTTGAAAATTCTCTTATTATTCTTCAATGAATCGTCAAAAATTACTAGTACATTTCCTGATGAACACGATTATTGAACTATGTACAACAAAATTATGAGTATAACAATTTTGTGGCTGTTATATGTTTTAAAACTATGCTCGCATACCTATTAACAAAAGTGATGGTTACTAATTCTCAAATAATAGTAGGTAAACATTTTGTTTATTACAGCAGACGTTTGGAAATACGTAATTCTTGAATTAAATTTGTCGTGACTTGCGTATATTGTATATTATTAGATTTTATTCAAATTAGCAACACGTCAAAGTCGGGCGGTTCGTTCTTGGCTTCTTTATGGTAGCTCTCCTGACTACCATTTCACCAAGACTGTATGAGCGACTCAACTCAACGTGCCCCTCGGCCCCTTGGAGCGGCGAAGTAGCGCCAAATTTAAATCTGTCATATAGAAGACGTTAACAGCGAAAAAAATTGTTTTAAAACTACAACTAAGAGGTTTTTGTAGTAATATTGCTTCTACGATTGTGTCGATAAACAGGTTGTGCTATTTGGGTTGTCCACTGACAACGGTAAGTTTTATTACTTCATTTTTTATAGATAATTATATTAATTTTTTTTCTCTTATCATTTTATACTCATATCGTAATAACATCTTGTACAGTTAATAGATACGTAAATTAAGAAAAAAAGTACTTTAATTATTTATAACTTTTTTTAACTTTTAAAACTAAGTGGAAATACGAATTTTTAGTATCGTAATAGACGTGAATTTTTAATAAATTATAGATGCAAAAGAAATTAACCGTACATAGTAACCTTGGAACTATAAATAATTATTAGGTAATACGTTTCCTATAATTTATTACATAAATGTACCTATATGTAACCTATATTGTTTTACCTACAATATTGTAATGTAAGTAGGTACTATTTAACAAGAATGAAGGTTAGTCTACAATTATTGTTATTCGTGAACATGATTAACTTAAATATACTTTTTGTTTCAGTTTATAAGGAAGATTAGTGTAACCATTATAGTTTTATCGGTCGTAATGAGTTTCGTTGTTATCGTTTTGCTCAACAAACAAGCGAACTACAAAAATTCAAATAAAACACTGAAACTGGTTCACATCGTGAGTATTTTAACGACTCCTAACAGTAAACGTTACGTGAAAATTTTTAGATATATCGTCATGGTATACGAACACCTGCGGACACTTATCCTAACGATCCTTACATTAACGAAACGTTTTACCCAACAGGATGGGGCCAGATAACAAATGTGAGTTTCAAACTCATTATCATAGATTGATTACGCGGCGGTATTCCCGTAGGAAGGAAAGTTAGAGTTATACAAACATGGAAAATATCTTCGTGGTCGTTATAAACACTTTTTTGGCAAAAATTACGACCCCAGCGAATATTATGTGTTTACAACCGATGCAGACAGAACACAAGTGTCTGCACAGTGCATCAATGCAGGATTATGGCCGCCAGAAGATGGAGAAAATTGGGGACTCGACATTAACTGGCAGCCAATTCCCATACACTCCGAACCTCTAGATACTGATCACGTAAGAAATTACCAATAAGCAAATAAATACAAGCGTCACAATCAAACTTGCTTATAGTTATTATTAGTTCGAAGACCGTGTCCCCAATATAATTTAGAACAAGAACGACTGCTAAAGTCGCCCGAAATTCGTGCAAAACTTAACAACTATGCCACGACCTTCAGGGAAATCTCCGAGTATACTGGTAAAGAAATCAAAGATTTCGACGACGTCCAGGATTTATTCAGCACTTTGATAGCCGAGGTATCTTACACGTCATTTTATAGTAGATAATCTAATACAAACGTTTTCCCAGAGCAGATATAAGCTCGTTCTGCCAGAATGGACTAAAGAATATTTTCCTAATAAATTACTTGAACCGACAATCTTCAGTTACATCTTCAATGCTTACAACGTAAAACTTAATCGACTTAAAGGAGGTAATTTAAATATTCAGTCTCAGTCGAATGAGAGGTTCAAAAACATTCGTTCTCAGGAGTATTACTGAAGAAATTAATCGAAGACTGGGAAAAAGCGGTCAGTGGCCGGTTAACGCCTAAACAGCGCAAGGCCTTCCTTTACGTCGGACACGATGCCACTATAGTAAACATTCTAAGTACTTTACAAATCTGGGATCCACAACTACCCGAATATGCCATAAATGTTATATTTGAGCTATCGCAGGACCTGACCACTAACGAATATGGTATCGAAGTAAGTAATTTAATAAGATATTTAGAGAGCAGGTCTTCAATTATTTTAACCAACAAGAATTTTAAATTTTGAAATCAGTTAATGAAATTTAACCACGATTCTCAAATTCCGATTGGTTGAAATAATTGGATACCGGCCAGGAGAGATAGCTGTACGAACGAAGCTATAGTTTTTATTAACATTCTATTGGTAGTATTGGTAAAATTGGTAGTTGCCAAAGACTATTAGCTATAAGTAAATCGTCTTACTAGCGTGAATGAATTATAATACTCGCCTGACGGCTCGTGTCGCAGTTCATCCTTATGGCTAATCGTCATTATCACACGACAAAATCAAGTTAATGCGGATGATATTTTAAAAAGGTACATTGCCGTGGTGACGGTTTACAACGAGAGTCCTTGCTTAATTGCTTGAGTATCTTCTTTCTTCACACTGTAAGGGGTGGTGGTGCGTATGGAGTGGGGCATGCATTTCTCCTACTACCTAATTGTTATAACGTAACATTTTTGATTTTGTTTTTTTTCTGTATACAATTGTGTTTTCATAAATGTTTCATACATGATCATCAACGGTTAAATTATTAGGTTGTATCGGTGCGAACGGTCGCACCGACCGCATGACATAATCGGAGAAACCGAGTTCAAAATGATACCTAGAAAAACTGTTTTATCATTAGTTAATCTAGGGGCGCTCTTGGCGTTAATTTATTCAACATTTGTCTGTTACATGTATATAATATTGATTTAACTAATATTTACGTTGTTTATTTTCAATATGATTCGGAAAAGCGTAAATTTCCGTTAGAATAATAATTGCTTCGTGCCCTTCATCATTTTGTGTTTACACGTACAGTGTGTTTCACGCGAATGCTTCGTTAAACGTAGATACCTATTAACACTTCGGATGAAAATATCAATTTTGAAAATTGTAATGGCTTCGAATCTATGGAATGAAAGTGTTTTCAAACGTATTACACTTCCGGCACTGCCGGAAATTGTTATTAATTTTGTTGTTTGAAATGGAACGATCTGTTTTTTTGAAATTCTGTAATTTTTAAAGAACATTTATGCCAATATTATTCGAATATAAACTTCTTCGATTCTACACATCTACTTATTCTTCTTATTCGTTTAAAAAACAAATAGCGATTCCTTTTTGTATTCCAGATATTTTTGCGAAACACTACGTTCGACGCAGAGCCGTACCAGCTGAAAATTCCGAACTGCGAGAAATTCTGTCCTCTCGAAAAATTAATTCGACTAACCGAACCGGTGGTACCTAAAGATTGGGTAGCTGAATGTCGATACGACGATCCCAATTACGAACCACCGTCCCCGCGACCTGCATGACTTAACATGTAAAAAATCACTTGTTCTTTATTAAAAGTACTGCGACAAATACTACGTATTAGAATGTATTGTTGAACTGTGACCTAAGATTTGCGATTACGTAATTATTTTTTGAGCAAATGATATTTAAATAAAATAAGGTAAATTAATGCGTCTCGACGTGATTATTTGTGAATATCGTGGAACATGTTCACTATTAGATCGTGACGAACAACAGCATCCATATCAAAGTAATTTTAATTGAAAATCTTTGCAAAATTAATAAAACATAAACGAAGGTGAATTACCATTTTGAAAGCTGAATAGTAAAAAAAAGACTGGAACACCTTGGTTCGAAGAGCTAACGACGCCGACGTCAGGTAAAACACGGTATAATTTTCCATTGATGCGACATTTCAAGAGAAAATGCCACTCACAATCAGTATGGTGAACGGAATCGCAATTTGTTTAGGATTTTTGTTCTCGATTAATACGGCTACGGCCGTCGACGACAATAAGGACCTTAAATTAGTTTACTTTGTAAGTACCTGCGGCTATTTTAGATTAAATTAATCGAATGAAAATCGCAATTTTTAGGTTTTCAGGCACGGTATAAGGACACCGATCGATACGTATCCAAATGATCCTTATATAAATCACACTTTCCATCCAACTGGATGGGGGCAAATAACGAACGTAAGTTTTAGTTTTAATCGAATTCGTTTGGTTTGCCGATTAGATAAGGCCCTATAAGTAATAAGTCCTTCATAAAACTGGCAGAATGAATTAGGCAAATTTCGAAAAAGAACGGTGTCATCGGACGTGTCATTATTGGTGGAAAAACTAATATTTCTACGCTAGCCCTGAGACATATTTTTACCAAATAAAGTCGCAACAGTTAGGGCGTTATTGTCGTTAAAAACCATACACGAACCGTTTTATTATTAACTACCGTTTCGCATAGAAGGGTGTAAGATTATTAGTTTAATTTAAAAGTAAATCTACCGGAAAACGGTCGTTATAACAGATAACTAAAACATTACATAACATTACAGACGTAATTTATCCTCGTTTTAACCTTTTAGATATGAAACGAAATTTGAGGATAAAATCTGGTCGTTTATATTCGGTCGATCGCTTTATAATCAGTGTTAATAAACGATGTAGGTATTTGAAAATAGGCAAACTTCCGCCTGGTGCGCTTATCTAATGTGAAATAGTGATAAAAATGAAGATGTAATTAAAAATCTACTATCTCGTTTTTAATTACTTAATAGGTAGTGCCTACGGCATTATTTTCAAATTTCCTTATATATTACGACCGATTAAATTTCAAGGCTGCGGTCTTGACGTCTATCGCCATGCAAAGTTTTATAAGGTCAATTTAAAAAAAATTTCTAATCAGTTTTACCGAACGCATTAGATTGTTTAGCCCTTTAAGCATGAAAATATATTTTCTAGATTTGTTTTTTCTCTACGCGTCTTCTTTATTACGTCATTACATCGTCCCAAATCCTTTAAATCACTTCTATCGTCAATTATATTTCCTCTAAATTTTTGCTTGTTTTGCAAATTGGAAAATAACATATTTAAGGTTTTATTCGATTCAATTTTTAAATAAAAAGATTTTGGTATTTTAATGAATAACTGGCCGATGAAGTTCGATGAACTGGTTAAAATATTTTTAGTTGTCCATTATAAATGCGCCGACACCGACAATTAAACGAATGTCGAAAAAATTTAATAAATTACTCCGTTTTTCTATGTAACGCCTCCTTAAATGTCACTAACATTTATCTAATTAAATTTAATGTTAGTCAAAAGGGCAAAGTATGGTGGTGTAAAAGGTATTTTATTTTAAACATACAACATCAGCCGCCATTCGACTTCCATTTTGTTTCCACCCCCCATTCGCGAGTAGGGATATTCAAGCAAATCTTACTAGACTCGCTATCGTTAGTGTTATTTACTACTTAGGTTTCAGGTAAGTACGCTGAAGTCAAATTTTCTAATTCGAACAAGCCATCTGTGTTGCGTATTTTTAATATTGTAATTTACATTTTACTACCATAATTTGAACATAATAAGAAGGTGTTGTTTTTTTTTAATACTGATATTTAACAGAAAAATTAATTTTTCCAAATTTTCGGTAGCTTCTATAATTACGAAACCTAACTTTATTTTAAAAAAATTGTATCAGTTGTTAAATATTGCTGTACGTCTAACCTCTGTTTACAATAACGTTATAACAATATATTCACTCAACCAAAAAAGTACGTAAATACAATAAAAAATCATTATATTAAGAACTGACGTTCATTAATTTTCGTCCGAAGTACGATTTCATCATTACAACGTATGTCCAAAGATTATTTGATGTTCGAAATCATTACCCAATGAACGTTTATTGGTGTAATGACCTTATACATTGCAACATCGAATGCAGTTCATTACGTTAATGAATAATTTGACTGCTCCAATGAACAAGCTTTCTTTGTTTTAATAAATTAGTGCATAGATAATATGAATTTGATTTATAGTGGTAATAACTGTGTTTATTAGTTTTATCAATAATCTTACATAAATTGAATAAATTATTCCACTGAAATGCAAAGTTTGTTTATTGTATCGATGAATGTGTTCATTAAATAAAGGAATATTCTTGTATTGTTACAATGTACACTTCTATTCCTATTAAAAGAGAACAGTTGCTATTTCACATTGTAAATAGGACAATGTTTATGCATATTGTTTCTATAGCAATTTTATTTTTTGTAATGTTTCAATTAATTACACAGGTCTGCGACCAAATTTTTTTCTTTAAAATAATGGGTGATTCTTATGTATTTTGATGCGCTGAGTTCGGAAATGCCCTCAGTTTTTTCCCAGCACGTAAGCATTTTCCGCAAAATGCATTTTTCTGCGGGATTGCCTACCTTAAGGCGTATATTTATGAATATGCCGAAAAAAGTTGTTTTTCCTATTCGGCTTCATAGTTTTATATTAGAAACTATGAAATATGATAAAAATTAGTATATTTAACAGTATTAGTCAGCGTATCCTTTTAAAGAATTAATTACCTTAATAGTATGCAATTAAGGTTTATCGCTTTTCTTCGGTGTTTTCAAATTCCAATGTTACTGTAATAAATGTTTTTGTTATTAAAAGTACATAAATAAATAGGAGAAATTCTTTCTGGTAACTACCAGAAAGAATTTCTCTAATTAGCGTAATTGTGGTGAACATTATTGACAAATGATGATTTAATAAAATAAAATTTAAATTTCCCATTGCCCTATATATACCCCTCGTAGTCCTTCGATTTGTTCATTTCAATTTAAATATTCTTAAAGTGTCTTTCAAAATGTCTTCAAGAGCTTGTGTTAATAAACCTGATAGTTTCTGTTACATTTGTGGCGAACTTGTATTAAAAACAATCTCGAAGTATTACGGAGTTTATTAAAAAGTGTACTTTGCCTATTTTGGTGTGAAGATCGGAGATCAAGAAAATCTTGGGCCCCTCATGGAGTGTGTTCAGGCTGTGTTGAAGGACTTCGCATGTGGTCTAAAGGAAAGGTGAAATCTTTTCGTTTTGGGGTGCCTATGATTTGGAGAGAGCCGAGAAACCACGGCGATGACTGCTACTTTTGTTCTTGCAACATACAAGGGTACAATGCCAAAAATAAAAAAGATATATGTTACCCAAACATGCAATCCGCACTTCGGCCTGTGCCTCATGGACCCGGTATTCCAGTACCAGTGCCCCCACACAATTTTGACGATCTGCCAGAGTCATCAGAGAGCGAGTCAGAGCAGTTGGATGATGAGTTTCAAGTCGAAGACTGTGGACCCCAACAGTTTTCACAAGAAGAATTAAACGACCTCGTTCGTGATTTAGGGCTTTCTAAAGAGTCTGCTGAATTACTGGGCTCTAGACTTCAAGAAAAGAACTTGTTGAGATCTGGAACTTCATTCTCTTGGTACAGAAGCAGAGAAGAACAATTTAAGCCAAATTTTTCTCAAGATGGCGAACTTGTATATTGTTCTGATGTTCCCAAGTTGATGCCAATGTTTAACATTCAACATGTGTCAGATGAATGGAGGCTTTTTATTGACTCGTCAAAAAGAAGTTTAAAAGCAGTTTTGCTACACAACGGCAATAAATACGCTTCTGTACCCGTGGGGCACTCTGTGCATCTAAAAGAAAAGTATGACAACATGGCTTTTATCCTTGTTAAATTGAAATATAAGGAGTTTGGATGGCCTATCTGTGGTGATCTCAAAGTCATCTCTATGGTGCTTGGACAACAAGGTGGCTATACGAAATTCCCCTGTTTCCTATGTGAGTGGGATAGCCGGGCAAAAGCACAGCACTGGAGTCAAAAAGTGTGGCCAACGAGAACTTTGAAGGTTGGAGAAAAAAATGTTCACTTTGAGTCTTTGGTTGATCCCAAAAAAGTGCTTTTACCCCCACTTCACATCAAGCTTGGACTGATGAAGCAGTTTGTCAAGGCATTGCCAAAAGATGGCGAAACGTTCAAATACCTTGAAAAGAAATTCCAGGACTGTCTGAGACAAAGTTAAAGGAGGGTGTTTTTGTTGGCCCGGACATTCGGAAACTAATGAAAGACAATCAGTTTGAAAAGGTGATGAAAAAAGCTGAGAAAGAGGCGTGGATATCATTTAAAGAAGTTGTGACTAAGTTTTTGGGGAACAATAAGGACCCGGATTATGAAGAAATTGTAAATAAAATGTTGAAATGTTTTAAAACCTTGGGGTGCTCCATGAGCTTGAAACTTCACTTTTTGAACTCCCATTTGAGTTATTTCCCAGAAAACCTAGGTGCCGTAAGTGAAGAGCAGGGCGAGAGGTTCCACCAAGACATGAAAGAAATGGAACGGAGGTACCAAGGACGATGGGATGTGAATATGATGGGAGACTACTGTTGGATGCTTCATAGAGAACTTCCAAGCATCCCACACAAACGGAAAAGCTCAAAACGGGGTTTTGAGGGAAAAAGATGTAGATATTATAAAGAATTATTATAAATCCTTATTGTGTATACATATTATTTTTATCAAATTGTATTTAAAAATGTAAATAAACCACTAGTAATATATTTTTTTTTAATTTCAAAATGCATTTTTACCTATATGTACTGCGGGTTTTACATAACTGTCTTTTTCATTTTGCGGAAAATCCCTACGTGCTGGAGAAAAACTGAGGTCATATTTGGACTCAGCGCACCAAAATACATACGATTCACCCATTACGGTGAAAAAAAAAATCAAAAAGTGTCAATTTGCAGGCCTGTGTTATCGCTCAAATATACCTACATAGAAAATTTGATTATTAGTTCTTTATTGTTCAATGTTGTCGATTGTAGGAAATACAAATCGATTTTTCCGGTGAAAAAAATCGATTTGTACACGTTTCTCTGGAATGTGATATGTAATAACAAACACGAACCGTTTCTTAGGAATATTTTACTATAACAGTTCTAACATAAATATTAATGTAAACGTTGTGATAATTTTTTTGCAATTATTTAGTTTGAGTTTTCAAACTGCACCGTCTTGAATTTATCCTGTTTCTGCGAAGCCGTTAATATTCCTAGATTATTCTATATATAGAATTAAAAAAATACATAATCAACTGTATTTATACTGAATATTAATGAACTTAGATACGATAGAACTATAGATACGATAAATGTTGTTATTATTTCAAAACGACCTTAAATTCCTAAATTTTAAGTTATGATGTTAATGTAGAAATTCGTAGATACAATCAAGTAATAATTGGATTGATGAAAAAGAGTCGTTGAAGCAATCAAGATATCCATTAAATTATGAAATATGTTCATCAGTTTCTAATGAACATAATAACATTGGGAGTACGAACATGGAAATTAAAAAATGAACATCTATTAATGAACTTTTCATTGTATCAATGATCAAAAGGTCAATAACTGGTGTTCATTGATATTATATACAATAATTTTTTGAGTGTTTGTAGATATAAATAACTCGATATACCTAACGAAATATTTCAAAAAAATCAAAAAATTACGAGATGGCCTTTATAATTACAGTCATGGAAAAAAGTGTTCATATACTACACAATATTAAGTATAGTTGTTGATGTTGTTATTTGTAAATAAAATATCATGATTGTGGTAATAACGAATTATGCACTAATATATTAACTGTCAAATAGAATACAAACTATTACAAAATAAACAAAGAGATGCGAGAAAAACAACAAAATTCGCATACATGTGTATTATAAGAAGTGAAAAAGTATCCATACACTTGCTATCTTAGTTAGTAAACATAATGTCAATGTTGAACCACCTTTGGCAGCTATGACCGCTTGTAAACGTCGAGGCATAGACGACACTAAATTGTTTGTGATAGTTTCACTGATCTTGTTCCATTCTTCCAATAAAATGGTTTTTAAATTATTTTTGTTAGAAAGATGGTGCATTCTCGCGTGCCGATCGAGTACTTCTCATAGCTCGATCGGGTTCAGGTCTGTGGACTGAGGAGGTGTTTCCAACCAATGAGGCGTATTATACAACAACCATTCTTTCACAACAAAGGACGTATGTTTCGGATCGTTATCTTATTAAAAATGGTAACGATCCAAAAGTCCCAATTTTTCTGCACTCAGTTTTAAATTATCTTTCAGGATAGTTAAATATTTATAATTATCCATTATTCCTTCAATTAGTACTAAATTGCCCACTCCAGATGCTGCCATACAACCCCACACCATAACGTTATCGCCTTTACCTTTTACTGTAGGAACCAGATTTTCTTTCTTCAAAACTTCGCCTGATTTGCGTCACACTAGTTTGTATCCATCCGGTCCCCAGACAATGAATTTACTCTCGTCTGAGAAAACCACCTGTTCCCAGAACTCTCTTGGTTTATTTATGTAAGCTTTGACAAATTGCAGACGTTTTTTAATATTTATTTGCGTTAGAAACGGTTTTCGCCTTGCTACTCGGGCGTCTACGCCCGATTCGTGCAACTTATTGCTAATTGTTCTTGGTGTAGTGTCTGTCCCCGTCGTTTCTTTGAGACATTTCGCAATATTTATGGAGGTATTAAACGGATTCTTTCTCATTTCTCGTACAATAAAACGCTTATCGCGTTCGGTAACCTTAGAAGGCCTGCCTGAACGATGCTTGTCTGCTACACACTCAGTTTTTTTTTATATTTGTCAATAATGTATTGAACCATAGCATGACTTCTACCTACCACTGAACCTATTTTTCGGAATGATTTTCCTTCTTTATGTAACTTAAACGATAATATTACGTTTTTCAATAGTTGTTTCCTTTTTCCTTGCACTCATTGTGAGAATTTTCTTTACTTTGCAGCAAATCACGTTTACAGCACTGACGTTACGAAATAAGTAATAAATACAACAACGCGAGTTCCCTCCCCAACAGAATGACGTATGATGTTTTTTAGTAACATCTTTTAAACTGTATGAATACTTTTTTCCTCGTTTTTACGTGCCTATTAATAGAATACTGTTTTTTTTTTTCTGTAACTACCTCTTATGTTTTGGGACAAATTTGCTACTTCATAATACTTTTCTTATTCAACTATATAGCGGTATTACTCAAATTTCACTGACGTTGCTATTTCAACAGTATCCGTCAAATATATTTATAATCCTATGGTGTATGGAAACTTTTTTCCACGATTGCACATGTTGGTGATAACGTTAATCGTAGAACTTGAACACTCGTAATAAGTATAAGTAGAATTTTCTCGACATTGAAATATTTAAACTCCGGCACGTTACGTTTACAGGAGGGCAAACTGCAGCTTCGACAACACGGAGAATTTTTAAGGAATCGCTACGCGAAATTTTTGGGAGAACGTTACGACCCCAACTTATTCTACGTTCAAACAACAGACTCCGACAGAACTAAAGTATCGGCCAAATACATCAATTTGGGATTGTGGCCGTTAGAAGATCATAATAAAATCGATCAAATTCCCACTCATTCGGAACCGTTAGACTCGGACAGTGTAAGTTATTTCGGTACCTAATTAATTCTGCATTTTTATCAGACTTTCGTTACAGCTTTTACTTGTACGAAAACCTTGCGCGCAGTACAATTTAGAAATAGAAAGATTAATGAAAACTCCGGAAATTCAAGAGAAACTTAAAGAAAATCGGAACCTTTTCCACGAGCTATCCCTACATTCCGGCCAAGTAATTAAAAACTTCGACGACGTACAAGACCTTTTCAGCACTCTGCTGGCAGAAGTGCGTATCGCGTCACGTCGAATTTTTTAACGTGAACTTTAATTTTTAGGATATTTTCAAACTAACCCTACCCAGTTGGACAAAAAATTATTATCCCGATAGGTTGTTGGAACCCACCATCTTTAGTTTCGTACTGAACGCGTACAACACGAAACTGAATCGTCTCAAAGGAGGTATAAACGTCTGTTTCAACGACACAACAATTTATCGCGATTATTGTAGGAGTATTCCTGAAGAAGATCATTGACGATTTGCAAAAGGCAGTCGAGGATAAAATACGGCCGTCAGAACGCAAAGGGTTTCTCTACATAGGACACGACTCAACCGTCGTTAATTTATTGAGCGCCTTAAAAGTTTGGGATCCCCAGTTGCCCAAATACGCCATTCATGCCCTTCTGGAATTGTCTCGCGACAAAGCTACGAACGAATATGGAATAGAAGTGAGATTTGTTCCTACAAAATATCATTGATAAATTTGATCGTTAAATTTTAGATATTTCTACGAAACTCAACAGTCGATGCTCAACCCCATCAACTACGCATTCCGAACTGTACCGCGTTTTGCCCACTTAACCGACTAATCGAATTAACGAAAGATGTGGTACCCAAAGATTGGAATAATGAATGTAAAACGGACATTCCGAATTATGTACCTCCACCACCGAGAGGACCCTAGTTATCAAATTCGCCATTTTTCGGACAATTTAGGATATTTAAAAATAATGATTTTATCTCCAACGCAAATTATCATATAGTAATATTGACACTTAGGCACAATAATTAGATGTAACTGTTTATAATTTTATTGTATAAAGAATACGCGAATGCTGTCCCTCCTCTTTGGGGAATTTTCCGGACTGCAAGAAACTGTTGAAAATAGCTCGACAAAGATAAATGTCAATAAGTAGAAAAAATACAACTATCTATTAACTGTGGGCACATCAAAATTTTTGTATTTGCTCAATTTATTTATTTGATATGGTAAACTACAGAAATAATATTGTGATTTAAAGAAGTCCGAAAACTTTACCTACATCCTGTATTTTCAGCTTATTAATAATTATCTTATCTAATGATCAGCTTTGTTATAGCAGTCCTACATTTGGTTTTCTAGTCATTTATGATTGTTGAATTTTTTCCTTTTATTGTTAAATGTTTGGCGTCCTCGGGCCTTACTTAGCCGACTTATTGTTAGTAAGTTCCGTCACCGGCGCCGTTCTCTAACAGAAAATTGCCATAAGTAAATACGTAGAGCTTTAAGTTGAATAATCAAAGGAAATAGTAAAAGTTAATAGTTTAACTATAGTTAAATATAGTTGTCCTTAAAACTTTTGCATTTGTTGGTCATTCGTAAACAAAAACTCGTGTTCTAACTTTTTGGCTAAATTATAACAATTATAGGGCCTGCAATGATCATTTCATGCAAATTTAAAATTTTTTGTAAATCTATTTTATTTGTAGAACTGTTTATAGGGTCAATATTAATGGTGAACTAAGTAATCCAGGCATCACTTCTGATTACACTGACAATAACCACAATTTTTTGTATGTAATAATATCACCAACAATTTGGATTTGAATGATTTTAAAATTGATTATTCACTTATTTGCCAACGACCAATCATATTTCGTGAAATTTCAAATGTCAACCAATAACAACTCCGAACAACACCGAATAAAATGCTTGCAACTTTTTAATCGCAATAAAATTGCACCTAATAGCTTTTAGGTAAGCATTATTCACTTAATTTGCTCTCAAAATAGTTTCAAATTTTAAACAAACATATTAAATAAGTAGCATATGTATAGATTTTTAATTAACAGTGGAAATATATCCATTTTATAAAGATTATTTTTAATGCGTTGACCTGTCTAATTAAGCAACCGCTGTAAACATTTATCCAAATACATCAATTGAAGATAGTCCACCGTTACAACAAAATTTTGACCCTACGTAAAGTGTTTCGAACACGTCTCGAACTATCAGGAACGTCGTTTTTCGAATATAAGGAAGTAAGAAATGACAAACTACATGCATTTAAATCGATTTAGAATCTTCGTAAAATCTCGAAAAAAAGACAAAAAGTATAGCCCATCGATTTCGCAAACTTTTGACCACACCCGATTCGATTAGAACTATTCCACAGATTTGGCAAAATTTTGACCAAACCCGATTCGTTTAGAACGAGTCCGGAATTTTAAAATTTTTGCCAAATCTCGAAAAAATCCCTTAGATCCTTTACACGGCTTCCTTTTTCTGGCAAAATTTTGACCGCAAGCTTTTGAGCCGTAACGTTCAGAACAAGTCGAAAACGATTAGAAAACTCGTATTTCACTTATTACGAAGCAATAAATAACGAACTGCCGTCGTTTAAATAGATTATAATTTTTGCATAACATCGATAAAATGGCACCATCGGATACGCATAGAACAGGTCCGGAATTACTTGTAAAGTAGTTTTTCAAATATAACAAAGAAATGGCAAACTACACGTTTTTAAATCTATTTAAAATTTTTCTAAAACCTCGAAATCCATGTATTTGGGATAATTTTTACCCCTTTTTATGCAAATTTATGGAGAAATCTACATTTTTGGTACATTATAAAGGTTTCTAATTATCACAACCATGGATTAGGTAAGACCTGCATCATCTTGTACCGAAGAACTCTATGATCTTATTCGAAGTTTTTAATAGCATATAGGCAGGTACCTACTTTGTTACATATATCTTTGTAAGCATTTATTTCTTTTCTATAATTTAAATCAAACAAATATTTGAAACTTATTTATTTGCCTGCTGCATGTCATTTATACATACATAATATGTAGTTAATTGTTTTTATTGCGTCTACGAGGCAAATAACACTTCTCGAATAATTATTCAAGAATTCCATTTGACAGCACTGTATTTATACAAACGAATTTTGTTGCGGCAACTTTGAGATATGGAGCTAATGCAACATTGGTGACTTTGATTGCTAAACTTAAAATATTATTTTCACCAACATATTGGCGCAACTTTCAAACTAATATCTTTAAAAATGTAAAAGTATTTTTTATAATTATCCCCCTTTTTTGTTCTCTTTTACCTCCAAATTGTTTTACCCCAAATTATGGTACAAAAATGAAAGCCTAATAGTCTGTTATTTATTCATTTTGTAAAAACACAGACACACGTAAATAACAATAAATAAAAAAATATATACTTTCATAGCGTCAAAGAGCAACATTATAATACATAATAATAAATAAACAAACGTCTTTAAAAACTATAAAAAATTGAATCGTGTTCAGTTTACGGTCGCTCTAAACAGCAATTAGGCAACCAACAAACTTTTATTTTTACTATTTTTTAAGCCCGCATAACACAAAATTACAAAACTTAGGGCCGGTTTTTTCATCTCCCAATAAATTTACTTGACAAATTTTTACCATGCAAACGATTGTTTGAACAAACGTTTCTATGTGTGTAAATATGTGGCAATTAAATTAATTGGTAGATGAAAAGATCGGCCCTTAGAATATAATGGTCGCATTCAGGAAATTGTAGCGTCGAAACGCTGCAGCGCTGTAACGCTTTATCTTGCCTGAATAAACATTTTTGGTACTAGTTATTCTTCAGCTTTTAATTCTTAGGTTGGCAATTTTGTTTGTAAAACACTCAAATTTTTATGTAAAACTTTCCTTGTAATATCTTCAACCTTTTTTCTTACGTTACTGCAAGGGAAATGACTTCGTCTCCGAATTGTAACGTTATAAACCATCTTTATTTTTTGCACAAACCAAAACATACACAAGCAACATAATTTGTTAGGTTAGAACGCATGGATGCGTTATTGCTTTATTTAGTTATAAAGCGTTAAAGCGGAATATTTATATGCTTTAATGCTTTACTAAAGCGCTGCAGCACTGCGAATAAAGCAGACATCATTCAGAGCATCGCTTCGATAAAGCGCTACAGCGCTACCATTCCCTGAATGCGACCAATAAAAAAACAATTCCAAATCAAATGTCGGATTGTTTTTTAATTTTTTTTTTAAACAAAATCAACAGTACGCATACCTAGACATTTGATTAAATTTAATGGCTACTAAATCGTGTTTATTTCCTTAGAAACAATTGTTGCAACAATCGTTAGTAGCCACTAAATTTAATCAAATGCCTATGCATATACCGTTGGATACGTTTTAATTAAAAAAATTAATGAGTTATGCGGGGTTCGAGTTTTATAATTACGAATACAATCAGGTAACAAATAGCAAATTTAGTTTGCAAGCACATCGTAATAATAAAAACAATGAGAATGAAGTAAAAAGAAAACAGTTACATTTATAGAACATGTTTTTCTTACTCACAATATGCTCACTGAATTGAAAATAAAATGCTTGCGCATTGTACTGTTTATATTTAGATACCTGTGCGAATATTCGACAGGTCGGTACAGAAATTCTGGAGCTCTTTCGGGCGGTCTTAATAATAAACGAGCATTTATACACATTTAATGAATAGATAGAAGGCACTATACAATAATAAATAATTGTTTGCAATCATCACCTTTGCAACGTCGAATGATTATTTTATATTTGGGTTGTATATTAATTGTTTTAAAGTGTACCTAAGTGGTGTGATAAAAATATTTAAGCTGAACTCGTAAACGCTATTATTTAGGACGAACGAAGCAACAATATTTTTTTAACTTTATTGTAGAACCCTTCCGTACTTTTACTGTTATTATCCAACACGTTTTTCAAGTACTTATCACAATAATTCAAAGGAGTGTTTTCGTCGTAGTCTTCGACATTTACATTCGCACCTTTATCGAGAAGGAAACTTACGACGTCAATTTGTTTTTGAACATTAACCTCATCATGAAACGTCTGAAAGTTAATCGCGCAGTGAAGTGGTGTAGCATTCGAACTATTTCTTTCGTTAACGTTCGAATCGTTTTTAATTAGTTTATTCAAAATTGACATGTTTCCGTATCTGGCTGCAGTGTGTATAAGGCCGTTACCATAATTAGAGGCGCCACTATCGAGAAGAAGATTGGCAATACTCGCACGATCGTATCGAATGGCAAAATGTAATGGTGTCCAATGAGCGTCGTCCTCTTCATCTACGTTGGCACCCTTCTCGATAAGAGTACTTACAATTTCGTCATCTCCAATTTGTGCCGCATAATGTAAACTCGATTGGCCACTCTTATTTTTGGTGTGCACTTTAACATCCTTCGAAAGCAACAACTTCGCCGTGCTTAATTTCCTGTACATGAGGGCGAGTAAGAGAGGCGTGTTTCCATCTTGAGTCTGTTTATTCTGATCCAGTCCTTTGTCGAGTAAATCCAATAAAATATCGTTACACTCTGAAATGGCGGCACAATGTACGCAGGAATAGCCGTTATCGTTTTCTAGAGTAATATCTGCGCCATTAGATAGTAATAATTTAACGGTATCTAATTTGCCATTAGAAAGTGCTGCAAGAAGAGGCGTGTCGCCATTGACATCACGAGTGTTAACATCGAAACCGGCATTTAAATATTCCATTATTATGTCATTGGCGCCTGCTTCTGATGCGTAATTCAAACAGGCGCTATTTTCCAAACTAGCTTTGCCTAGTTTGGAAAGTAACAACTTAGATGTTGACGTATGACCACGTAAATTTGCCAACGATAACGGTGTGTAATTATCGTCGGTTCGCTTGTTAATATCTAAACCTTTATTTATAAAATCTAAAACTAACTCGTCGTATCCTTTACTAGCCGCAACATGCAAACACGAATAGCCCCTATTGTTGACCATGTTAACATCTGCGCCCTTGTCTAAAAGTATTTTAGCGATACTCAACTTACGCTCCTGAAGTGCCAAAAACAGGGCGTTGTTGCCTTCGATTTTTCTACTGTTGATATTTATACCCATTTCGATAAATTTGAGAACCAAGTCGTCGTAGCCCGCAATTATGCAAGAATGTAAACAAGCAACGCTCTTGTCGTTTTCGACGGGTGTAGTGGCTCCGTACGAAAGTAACAATTCTGTGGTCGATTTTTTCTTATTCTTTGCAGCTTCGAACAATGGAGTGTGTCCTTCGTCGTTTTTTTTATTTACATCCGCGCCTTTCGCAACGAGTTCCTTGACGACATCGTCTCTGCCGGCTTTTGCGGCAAAATGCAAACAGGTATCGCCGGAATTATTTCGTATATTAACATCGGCACCTTTGGAGAGCAACAATTTCGCGACGTCGTCTGTGCCTTGTTCCTGCAGGACAATGTGAAGAGGAGTGTCGCCATGGTCGTTTTGCAAATTGAGATCCAAACCCTTATCGATGAATTCAAGGACCAAGTCGACGTCGTCCGTTCTAACTGCGCAATGTAAACAGTTAAAACCGTCATAGTACGTATAATGGGCATTCGCACCTTTCGATAGCAACAATTTAACGGTGGTTATGTGTTTATTCTTAAGAGCCGCAAAAAGAGCTGTATTGCCTTTACGGTTTATTTGATTTACGTTTAGTCCTCTTCTTAGAAGTTCTTCGACTATATCGTCGCATCCCGATTTTGAGGCGTAATACAAGCAGGAGGTGCCTTCATTATTTATCAGGTTAACATCGGCTCCATTGGCAATTAACAGTTCTGCTAAATTCAAAAGCTTATCGCGTAAGCTGCATAAAAGAGCCGTTTGGCCGTAAGCAGTTCGTCTGTTGATATCTATGCCACCTTCGATAAGAGCCTCCACGAGTTTAATATTATACTCAGAAAGAGCATGGTGTAAGCAAGAGAACGAATTGTTATCAACTATGTTAACATCGGCGCCTTTCGAAATCAACAGTTTAGCGACATTCGTATAACTGTTGCGAAGTGCAAGTAGCAAAGGTGTGTCGCCCCTACTGTTTTGATAATTGATGTCGAGACCTTTGTTTAAAAGATCTACTATAGTATCTATTTGATTCGCGTGTACGGCGTGATGCAAATAAGATCCGTCAGATCCTTTAAACGACAAGTCGGCGCCTTTCGAAATTAACAAGCTCACTACGTCACGATTGTCTTCATTTAAAGCAAGTAAAAGAGGCGACTCGTCATCTTCGTTTCGTTTATTAATATCATAACCTTTCTCAATATATTGATTTACAATGCTTTCCTCGTTCATTGTAATTGCTCCATGCAAAACGGTACATCCATTTTTATTTGTCGCATCTAATGCGGCACCGTTCGATATTAACAACTTAGCGGCGTTCACCTTATTGTTATAAAGTGCCACAAGAAGTGGAGTATCGCCCAAATTGTTCTGCTTGTTGACGTCGAGGCCTTTATTTATCAAATCGAGTAAGATATCGTCCGTACCAAATTGGGCAGCAAAATGCAAGCAGGAATTCAAGTTAATACCTTCTACTTCGAAATTAGCACCGCGACTTAATAACAAGTTAGCTGTGCTGCGGCGTCCATTCTCTAAAGCAAGCAATAAAGCCGAATTACCTGCGCCGCTTATTTTATCGACGTCTGCACCTTTGTCGAGCAAGTCGGTTACGATATCGTCCGCGTCCATCATGGCGGCAAAATGCAAACAAGTCCAGGCATGTTTCGTTTCCACGTCGATATTGGCGCCTTTCAAAATTAATATTTTGGCAACACTGCCTTGTTCTCTCCTAAGGGCAAAAATCAACGGCGAGCATCCTTCGTCGTTTAGTTGTTCGATATCTACACCTTTATTTATCATATCAAGTAGAAGGTCTTCAAAGCCTTTTTCAACTACTTGATGTATACAGGTGTTTCCGTCGTAATTCTTAGCGTTTACGTCCGCACCGTTTGCAATTAACAATTTCGCGACGTCTACGTTATTATCATCGAGTGCGATTAAGAGGGCCGTATTACCGGTTAAATTTTTCTTATCGATGATTTCTTTAGTTTTATCTATGATAGCTGACATGATAGTTATCGAACCGTTAGAAGCCGCATGATGTAAACACGTATTACCTAATTTATCTACACAATCAACGTTGACTCCTTCCGACAGCAATAGCATTGTTATATCGATTTGTCCGGCGTTTATGGCCTCCATTAAAACTGTACGATCACTATTATCCATTTTGTTGATGTCCGCGCCTATACGAATTAATTCGAGCAGTAATTCCGATTCGCCCGTTTTTGCCAAATAGAACAAACAATTATACCCGTTAATATTCTCGGCGACGTCGATTCTTGCTCCACGAGATAATAACAATTTTGCCGTGCTAACGTTGTCGTTTTCTAGAGCTATAAGTAAGGGTGTTTCGTCATTATCGTTCTGTTTATTGACGTCGAAGCCTTTATCTAACAGTTCCATAACAATCCTGTCGTTACCCAATTTGGACGCGTGGTGCAGATAAGTGTATCCCCTTTTGTCCTCTATGCTAACGGTGCCAATTTTTGAGAATAATAACTCCGTTGTACTTATGTGACTGTTCGTGAGAGCTATATTTAATGGTGTGTATCCACCTTCGTTTGGCTTGTTGATATCGAGACCTTTATTTATAAAATCTAAAACTATTTCTTCGTATCCCGCCTCCGCTGCTGAATGCAAACTCGTACTGTCGACCACGTTTACGCAATTAACATCTGCCCCTTTAGACAGTAGCAATCGTGCGGTCCTAATCTTATTGGAGGAAATGGCGCAATTTAAAGCGGTGTTTCCTTCGTCGTTCTGTATATCGATGTCGAAACCCTTGTCCAATATTGTACATACGATATCGTCAAAACCGGAGGTAGCGGCAAAATGTAATCCATAATCACCCCAATTATTCTTGACATCAACGATTGCACCTTTGGACAACAACAATTTTGACATTTCTTTCTTACCGTATTTAAGCGCGACGAGTAAAGGGGTGTCTAGAGAATCGTTCTTTTTATTAATATTAACGCCCTTGCTTATAAGTATCGACGCCACCTCTACCATATTTTCTTCGGCGGCTAAATGCAAACAGGTTGAACCATTTTCATTTTCTACATTAATATTAGCGCCCTTCGAAAGCAACAACTTCGCAATATAAGAATTGTTATGTTTGATAGCGTGAAGTAGCGGAGTGATACCGTAATTATTAGGTTTTTCCAAATCGAACCCTTTTTTTAATAATTCCTCGACCATTTCTTCGTTATTATCTTCGATGACGCGATGCATACAAGAAAATTCGTAACTGCTATTAGATATTATGTTAGCATCGGCGCCGTGAGCTAATAATAATTTTGCGATATTCAATTTACTATATATAAAAGCCGTAAGTAACGGCGTACAGTTGTTCAAATTGCACGCGTTAATATCGCAACCGCCGTTAATCAAACGCTTAACTAAATCGAAATTTCCCAATTTAGTTGAATAATGTAAACAAGACATGTTATCGTTGTCTTTTAAATGAATGTTCGCACCTTTTGACAATAACAATTCTATCAAATCTATTCGTTCCCGTTTTAAAGCGTGAAGAAGGGGTGTATTACCATATTCGTCTGCCTTATCGATATCTAAACCTTCATTTAATAGTTCAAGCACCACGTTTTTTTCATTTTCTTGTACCGCATCGTACAAGAGAGCATATCGTTTATCTTCTTCGATTTTGGCTCCTTGCAACAATAACAACTTAACTATATTGGGCAGCTTTTTCTTTTTGGCAAGCATCAAAGGAGAATGGCCATTATTGTTTTGTTTTAGTATGTCCGCGCCGTGCTTTATAATTTCAATTATAATAACCTCATCTCTTCTTGTATTAATTGCATAATGCAAACACGTAATGCCATTTCTGTTTTCTATATTGACATCGGCCCCACATTCCAACAATATCTTCATAGTGTCGGTGTTTTCGCCCGATATGGCTAAATATAAGGGAGTCTCACCATCATTGTTTTGTTTATTAATGTCGGCTCCTCTGGCAATAAGCTCGCGTACGTTATCGTTATTACCTTCAACAGCTGCAAAATGTAAAGCAGTGTTCCCATAATAATTATCTACAGTATTAACGTTAGAACTATTAGTGAGCAAGAGCGTTACATTACTTCTCCTACTGTAGTGGTTTGATAAGTGCAAAGAAAGTGGCATATTTCCGTTATTCGTTCGTTTGTTAATGTCCGCTCCCTTCCTGATGAGATCTTCTATGATACATGGTAAATGTTCTCCGGCAGCGTAATGCAAGCAAGTGTAACCGTTATTATTTTCTACATGAATATCGGCACCTTTCCTATCAACAATTTAATCGTTGACTCGAGTTGATACTGTAATGATAAAAGTAAGGGTGTATTGCCTTCGTTATTCTGTTTGTTGATGTCAATATCTCTGTCTATAAGTTCTCGTATTATTTCATCTCCAGAAATTTGCGCTGCATAATGTAAACAAGTAGATCCGGTTCTGTCTTCGATATTACAATTGGCATTGTTCAAAAGCAATATGTTAACAGTACTAATATGTTGACATTTGACGGCGATAATCAGCGGCGTCTCGCCCAAATTGTTTTGCGTGTTAAGATCTACACCTTCGTTAATAAGAGCAAGCACAATATTTCTAGTACGCGATTCTGTGGCATGGTGTAAGCAACTGTTTCCCGTATTGTCTATCAAGTTCGGATTTGCACCTTTAGACAGTAATAACGTGATCGTACTAATATTTCTGCTTTTTATTGCGAGAATTAATGGCGTTTCGCCGTTATTATTTTGTTTATTTATGTCCGCTCCTTTATCTAAAAGGCTGATTACTAAATGGTCTTCTCCGGCATTGGCAGCAAAGTGCAAACACGAATATTCATTTTGATCGACTTTTGTAACATTTGAACCTTTAGAAAGTAGAAGTTTAGCTGTCGTATATCGCTTTTCTTTGAAACTCAGAAGTAAAGGCGTGTCGCCGTCTTCGTTTTGTTTGTTGATGTCTAGACAGTCGTATATGAATTCCAAAACGATGTGATTGTTGCCCGATTTGGCCGCGTAATGTAAACAGGAGTATCCCCTTTTGTTGACGATGTTGACGTCGGCGTGGTAGGAAAGCAGTAACTGAGCAACTTCTATGCAATTATGTTTAAGAGCGAGTAATAAAGGTGTATCGCCGTCGGCGTTTTGAGCGTTAACGTTGAATTTCTTTATGAATTCTATTCCACAACCGCCAGTTTCGACCGACAAATACATTTGATAGCTTTTATCTGGTAGTAATAATTTCGCTATGTTAATGCAGTTATGTTTCAAAGCATGGTGTAAAGGCGTGTCTCCCTCAAAATTTTGTGCATTAACGTTAGCACCTCTCAACAACAATGTTTCGACAACTTCCATGTTGGAACAATTTTCGCACGCCAAATGCAAAGTCGTGTTTCCATAAACGTCTGCGATATCGATATTGGCGCCAGAACACAGTAAAATATCTATATTTTCAAGTCTTTCATGAACAACGGCACAATGAAGAGGCGGGCAAGGATAATTTATCCTAGCTTCGCTTGCTAATAAATCGATTATGTTTTCTTGAGTGCCAAAGGCGGCGGCCAATTGTAAATTGTGATAGGTATTAGACGTTTTCATATTCAATATTTCCAACAATTGCGGTACAGAAATAACGTTAAACTCTTTCACGTATTCAGAAATACTGTCAGTCGTCATTTCATCAAACTCCAAACTTTCGTTAAAACTATCTACGATCGCGTTCTTTGTAATTTTTCCATTGACTAATTTATTGCACAAAGTGTATTTTACTAAAAGTCGGTATAATGGATCATACGAATTTAAGCGAATACAATATTGAAAGTATGTTTGCAAATGAGAAGGACGAACATACATATTTATATCAAGATCGCCAATCTTCTCGCATAATGCATTGGCTATGGCTAAAGTACCATAACCTATTGCATAATCTAAGGCATTATAACCCGTTAATGTGTCCTCTATGTTTAATAATTTTTCGTCCGGAAACTGCTTGACCAGATTTATCATTTTTTCATCGATATCGATCATGCCATGGTCGGGAATCTTGGGATGGTGAGTGCCGTACAGTGCAGCTAAATGCACGATAGTTCGGCCACCTTTATCAAGGATCAATGCACTATCGGGTTTTGACTTTATTAATAATTCGACCTGATAAGATTTACCCATTATGACCAAATTATGTAAAGGACAATCTACCGCAAGCATATAATCCAATAGTCTGAATAGATTTTTATATGTAAACATATGATGGAATCGTCTCTTATTTAAAATTTCCACGGTTCTTCTTGTCGGCTCATCGTCGCTGTTTAAATTATTCACTAACCAGCGTGCGGCTAAATATTCGGCGAACGTGCGGTGTTCAAAGTTTCCAAATATTTTTCCATTTTCGACAAGCACAATCCCCTCCTTTTGTAGGTAGGACATGCACTCGATGTGATTTTCGAAATATTCGTTCAACTTGCGTCTGATATCGAGCCTGGTCAAATCGTGTTCGTCGAACAACAATTCTAAAGCTAAGAACACATGGTAACGTTCGCAATATAAACGGATATCTGAAATAAATGCTGTGTACTTTTTACATAAAATTTCAATCTTTTTCTTGATATACTCTTCGTAGAAATGTAACAAATCAAATTTATCGCTAACGCTTACGACATTTGTTACGAGTACCCGTTCCAATTCGTCACCAAACACGTCCGCTAGCAATTTCAGTTGCAAAGGTAATTCGCCGAATTTGTAATCTACGTAGTTTAAATTTTGTTTGGCCACATCTAGTAACGTTTTCACAAATTTTTCGACAATAGAATAGTTTTTCGAACTTAAATCTGCATAATATTTGATGAGAAAACTATGTTGTTCAGGTATAGATAATGGTTCTAGAGAAGTTGCGACTGCGTCTAATTGTTCTTCGATGTAGGACTTAATATGTGGACGTGTCGTTATCCATAACCGGTAGTTTTCCTTGCGTAAACTTTTTATGATATCCATTGCTTCCTTCTTGTAGGCGGTAATCTCGTCGAAACCGTCCAATATGACTAATACTTTTTTTGTAAGCAACAACTTCTCGAAAATTGAACGCGATAAATGTAAATTTGTGCAAGTCGATTTCTTTAAAGCTTCGTTATTAAAATACCTCAAGTGATCGGAGGCACTTAACTTTCTTGTGCTTCTATAATGTTCAACGTGATTACCCAAGTTCACTTTGAGGGTCCACATGTCTACAGGCGCTTGAAAGACGACAAAATCTAAAAAGGTCGATTTCCCCATGCCCGTATTGGCGCTAATTATGTGCATGTTGAGATCAAACAACGAACTATAATTCGTATAATGTTGAGTCTTTTCGAGAACGTATTCTCTTATATTCTTAACACAACCGTACGAGTCTTTCCATTCAAACCAATTTTCTCCTTCGAAAGATAATTTGTGAGTCACACCAACAGTGGATAATAATTGAGAAGCTTCACCTTCTTCAATAATTGTGACGTTATTTAAATTATTTATAGTTTTTAATAAAATGTTGTTCGAATTTGCTTTGTTTTCAATTATAAAGTGCTCTTGTGGAAGTTTTGTTAGAACTTCGACTTTTAAGAATACTCTACGAAGTTTCCTTTCGATAAAATACGAGGGTAGCGTTTCAATTTTATTACCAACAGTATAATTATTCGATAAAATATAAATAATATCTCTACATTTTATCAAGTCGTACTTTGATTCGTCCAAAATTTCCCGCAATTTTATCTTAAATCGTCCTTGAAAGTTTACGTACAAATCTAAGATTTTGCCTAAGATGTCTTCTTGTAAATCATGCATGGTCAGGAACATTTCTTTAACTACTGTATATTTAACTATTAATGATTCGTCCTTGTTTAAAATAATAATTTTTAAGTCAGATTTGAAAGAGTTATAAAGAGTAATAATTGATCTGTAATCATCTTCACCTTTACTTTCTAAAAGTAAAGGTAGTTTCTTACACAACCATAAATTCTTGTAAATATTCAGCAAAGATATATTTTCGGAATTCCTCAAAAAAATCTCTAGATTTTGATTATATTTGAAAAATGAATTTTTATCTCTAACAATACTGTTAAACGTGCTCGTACCAACATAATCTGGACAATATTTATTTACTTCGCTCCCGATGTACTGTATTAAAAATTTATTAACGGCATCGTCAAAATCTACAACTGTAATTAATTTGTCGTTTGCCATATCATTCCAAATACTTTTCAAAGGACATCTATAAAATTCGTAGTTTTCTTGACTCAAATCGATTGTATATTTACTCAAAAATATATTTAAAAATATAGAAAGTAAATTATGTTTAGTCAATCCGTAAGAATTTTCGAGGAATTCACTACATTTTTCATCAGTTAATATTGCATCGACATCGTTTACTCCATAGTGCCTTTGCAAATATTCAATTTCTTTTATAACCATAGAACTTATATCTAAAATATCCACTTGTTCATTTAATATAAAAATATTACTAGAACAAAATTTGTTAAACAATTTTACATTAATTTTATATGCGCAATTAATATTTCTACCTAAAAATAATAATTTATCACATTTTTCTATAAGTTTGCACTTGTTAATTTTTCTATTGGTAAATATAACAATTTTAAGTCGGTTAGTAACATCTGTGCAAGTTGATCTGGTTGATTTACTTACTTCTATTAATTTTTTAATCGAGAAATCTCCATCGTCAGTCAATAATTCCTTTTCCGTAATATCGACGATCTGTTCGGTTTGATATCGAAGTTGAATTACGGTGGTCGTTAAGTTATTATATTCTTGCAAGTAAATGTTTTTTCCATCAATGCTAGTCCAAAAGTTATGCACGTTATCGTTTAAACAACGCAAAAGGAGCCATTTCAGTATTTGTTGTTGATCCTGTAAATATATTATATTATGTATTAACTTCTGATAAAATATCGTTAAACACTCCTCATATATAAGATTACTTATATCTATGTTAAATTATCAAAAAATTAAAATTTACATTACCTTTAAAATTGTACTGGATTTATTAGGATCCATTTTGCTAAAGGAACTTCAGCAGAAATCCTTCTTTTCTACTTCGTAATTTCTGTAACACTAATGGTATTAATGAGCAGAGCGTTTCAGGACGAATAGTAATTACTTAAAGAAGTGGTAGTATGGACTGTTCAGAATGAAAAAGTTGACATAAACATGTGACCAATTTTCAATGGGTGTGGATATTAAGTACTGTTTAAATGTTGCACAAAGAAAATCATAATTGATAAAAGTTTCAAGTACCTAAGTGTTCAAAAACCCCACCACTGACGTCAATGTACTTTTCAGCTCTTTTAACAATAGTACATGTAGCATTTATGAGGGCAGTACTATTTACTTATAATGCAAGTGAACAATTCTACTCTTGTGTTTATTTTCCCTTTGTAGACTTTATCCATTGCTAAAGAATGAATTTAATGAGGTAAAGGTTGGAGAGCATGATAGGGAAATAGACGTGACCACCATGGATCATTTGAAGAATGTTAGATTTCCACTTCCTAAAATAATTACTATTCAATCTAATAAAACTAAAACATAAAAACTTAATTGTGGTATTTATAATCGTTCCTTACCTTTAGTATTTCCTTAAGTCACCATTTATCCTGAGAAACCAATTGTTGTTACTATAGAAATGCATACTGTAAAGAAATACTTAAGATAAGGAACAAATATAAATACTACCCTAAATAGGAATGACTTGATGTAAGTAAAATTATCTGAAGTACCTACTGCTACATAATCAGTTTCATCTATATGTAACTAGTTAAAAATTGGTATTAGAATTGAATATACAAGCTAACACTATTTTAATAAGCGATTATAATGTTCCTAGCATTTAAAGAGCAATTCATAGCAAGTTTTTATTATAAATGGCTACAAGTAAACTTTTAAAATATTAAGGGGGCCACACATGACACGATCCACAGTTCGATTTTAACTTCAAATAAACAATCAAACCGATGTTATTTAATTATCTGATGACAGATCATTTTATCCATGGGGGTTCCTTATAACTACATTTACTAGTTTGTAATTCAATTTTACACATAATATAGGTTAAGGTATTATGTTTTAGTCTTTATTTACGTTTTTAACTAGAAAATTAACATTTATTACCTAAGATGTTTTGGTGGGTTTGGGACATAATACCGCAAGTCCAGTTGTATCAATTAGGAGTATCCACGCATAATCACTAAAAAGCATATGATGTATACATACTTCTTGTAAAATTACTAGACAACTGACAATATTATATTAAAATAAATACCTTAAAATATCTTAACCTCATATCACATCTTTGTATCACTTTAATTGAATATCATGTATTACGGTAAACCGCTTCTCCTACTTTTTGGTGAATACTGTTCTTGCTGCTCTCTTCTTTTCTTTTATAACGATTATCTATTCTGTTGCACCATATCATGCATCATTTGGAAAGCCCCAAAAATGCCGAAAACACCCTGAAGTTGTCTTAAAATAAAGGAAAACTCCTGCAGTACTAAAACTGTCGAAAACAAAAATTAATACGTACATATACCTGCAATATTTCTAAACAAATCAACGCCGATTTATAAAAATATTTAGCATGTTATCAGTCAAATTAATGAATTATTTAGTTAATATTCAAGTACAAAATGTAAGTAGGTTTATGACTGGATCTATAAAATGAGGAATGGTTTTCAAATCGACGCATGCATAGTTAGCAAATGTAAATATAAACGTCTGTTCAAGCTTTTCTATCGAAGATATTTTAAACTAGATGTAGAAATTACTTTAAGCATCACTTTGTATTATTAAATAGGTGTAGGGCGAGTGTTGATTAGTAAAACCATAAATTTTTTAAATGCGATATAGATCTCATGACATTTATTCAGTAATAAAATTATGAAAGGGAACTTAATATAAATTGCGAAGCGAACTGTATATAAAATAATTTAAGTTGGTAATAAGGAAAATACTTAAAAATATATTATTAGTGTTATAACTAGAGCGACATCTTTCTTTACAACTAATCAAACAACTAAAATACTATGCTCTCTAACGATTCGAAAAAACTTTTGGTGGTAAATTGAAATACTATCAAGCATTATAATAATTCAAATTAAAAAAATTAAATAAGCAAATATTTGTCAGAGCTACAGCGTCGTAAATAAAGACTGTTTATAGTGATCTTGTTGTCACTCGGTATATCTTACAAGCAATGCAGGCGAAGTCGACATTATCTATTGATTTTAACCATCACAATCAGACTATTTGTATACTACTCTATAACAGTAGTGAGCGATGCTAACATTGCCCAGACAATGTCGACTCTGCCCCTTAACATGATTACCTATTGTAAATAAAAATAAGTTGTAATAAATTTAATATACAGTGGAAATCTGTTATAACGAACTAGAAGTGACTATCAAAACATGAGTTCGTTACATACGAAGTTCGTAATAAACGATAAAAAAACTTAATATGTATAAATTTAATTGAAAAAACTTAAGCGGATAAGCGGCAATTTAGTTTTTAATTTTTTTCACTAAAAAGTAGGAATCGGAAGTAAATCTGCATTTTGAATTTTTCTCTGCCTCAAAGTACGAAACCGGATACGCAATTGTCTTATGTATTGTTATATAACATCTAAGGCTATTGTGCTTGGTTATCTCTCGTGCTCCTTATGCTTAGTATTCACTAGGATACATCTGTAGACATACAGAGAAACATTTGTTACTGAATGGCATTTATTACGGAATATATTCAAATGATAACTGTTTTGTTGTTATAGACTTTGTCGGCTACTGCACGCGATTTTAATAATTATACGCGTCACTAACCTGTTGAGTAGCTATTCTATTATTATAGTCAATTAGCTGCTAAAATTCCTTATATTCCATTATACATATAATGCAAAATACAAATGTTTAAGTTGTTAATAGGACGAGTGGCCTTCGTCAACTTCCAAATATTTTGTTTAAAGCAGGACAAGTACTATTTTTACTGATGATAGAAAATATCAAAATCTTCGAGGTTACCATAAGATCAGTGAAAACTGGATATAAATGGATAAAACAGAAACACATATCCTTATTAAAAAAGTATATGATAATTTATTTATACAGTAGTTAAAACTTATCTTAACAAATTCTTCCAAATACTGGATAAGTACTTATCCTTATAATAAGGGACAATTTTTTTTGGTCCTGCAAGTATAGAAAAGTTTCACACATAATATTGTACATAATAATAACAAAAAACCAGATGAATAAGAACTAATTAACGTAATACTTAATTATTTTTAATACATTAAAACCATTATGATGTCATCAATGCGTAAAACGTAATTTAAACCAGGTTGTATTTTCCAAACTAGCTTCGACTAGATATCAGTGTATGTAATCGTCAGTTCGCTTGTTGATTATTAATGCCTAAACGTTATGAATTAAATCTAAAAATAACTCCTTATATCCTTCACTAGCCGCAACATGCAAACACGAATAGCCCCTATTGTTGACCATGTTAACATCTGCGCCCTTGTCTAAAAGTATTTTAGCGATACTCAACTTACGCTCCTGAAGTGCCAAAAACAGGGCGCTGTTGCCTTCGATTTTTCTACTGTTGATATTTATGCCCATTTCGATAAATTTGAGAACCAAGTCGTCGTAGCCCGCAATTATGCAAGAATGTAAACAAGCAACGCTCTTGTCATTTTCGACGGGTGTAGTGGCTCCGTACGAAAGTAACAATTCTGTAGTCGATTTTTTCTTATTATTTGCAGCTTCGAACAATGGAGTGTGTCCTTCGTCGTTCTTTTTATTTATATCCGCGCCCTTCGCAACGAGTTCCTTGACGACATCGTCCCTGCCGGCTTTTGCGGCAAAATGCAAACAGGTATCGCCGGAATTATTTCGTATATTAACATAGGCACCTTTGGAGAGCAACAATTTCGCGACGTCGTCTGTGTCTTGTTCCTGCAGGACAATGTGAAGAGGAGTGTCGCCATGGTCGTTTTGCAAATTGAGATCCAAACCATTATCGATGAATTCAAGGACCAAGTCGACGTCGTCCGTTTTAACGGCGCAATGTAAACAGTTAAAACCGTCATGGTACGTATAATGGGGATTCGCACCTTTCGATAGCAACAATTTAATGGTGGTTATGTTTTTCCCCTTAAGAGCTGCAAAAAGAGCTGTATTGCCTTCACGGTTCATTTGATTTACGTTTAGTCCTCTTGTTAGAAGTTCTTTGACTATATCGTCGTAGCCCGATTCAGAGGCGTAGTACAAGCAGGAGGTGCCTTCATTATTTATCAGATTAACATCGGCTCCATTGGCAATTAACAGTTCTGCTAAATTCAAAAGCTTATTGCGTAAGCTGCATAAAAGAGCCGTTTCGCCACAAGTATTTCGTCTGTTGATATCTATGCCACGTTCGATAAGAGCCTTTATGAGTTCACCATTATTATATTTTGCAACAGCATGATGTAAGCAAGAGAACGAATTGTTGTCAACTATGTTAACATCGGCGCCTTTCGAAATCAGCAATTCAGCGACATTTGTATAACTGTTGCGAAGTGCAAGTAGCAAAGGTGTGTCGCCCTCACTGTTTTGATAATTGATGTCGAGACCTTTGTTTAAAAGATCTACTATGGTATCTATTTGATTCGCGTGTACGGCGTGATGCAAATAAGATCCGTCAGATCCTTTAAACGACAAGTCGGCGCCTTTCGAAATTAACAAGCTCACTACGTCACGATTGTCTTCATTTAAAGCAAGTAAAAGAGGTGACTCGTCATCTTCGTTTCGTTTATTAATATCATAACCTTTCTCAATATATTGATTTACAATGCTTTCCTCGTTCATTGTAATTGCTCCATGCAAAACGGTACATCCATTTTTATTTGTCGCATCTAATGCGGCACCGTTCGATATTAACAACTTGGCGGCGTTCACCCTATTGTTATAAAGTGCCACAAGAAGTGGAGTATCGCCCAAATTGTTCTGCTTGTTGACGTCGAGGCCTTTATTTATCAAATCGAGTAAGATATCGACCATACCAAATTGGGCAGCAAAATGCAAGCAGGAATTCAAGTTAATACCTTCTACTTCGAAATTAGCACCGCGACTTAATAACAAGTTAGCTGTGCTGTGGCGTTCATTCTCTAAAGCAAGTAATAAAGCCGAATTACCTGCGCCGCTTATTTTATCGACGTCCGCACCTTTGTCGAGCAAGTCTATTACGATATCGTCTGCGCCCATCATGGCCGCATACTGCAAACAAGTCCAGGCGTGCTTCGTTTCCACGTCGATATTGGCGCCTTTCGAAATTAGCAATTTAACAATACCATCGTGGTTGTTCTTGAAGGCACAAATCAACGGCGGGTATTCTTCGTTGTTTAGTTGCTCAACATCTACACCGTTATTTATCATATCAAGTAAAAGGTCTTCTAAACCTTTTTCAACTACTTGATGTATACAGGTGTTTCCGTCGTAATTCTTCGCGTTTACGTCCGCACCGTTTGCAATTAACAACTTTGCAACGTCTACGTTATCACCATCGATTGCGAGGAAGAGGGCCGTAGTGCCGGCAAAATTTTTCTTATTGACAATTTCTTTAGCTTTACCTAGAAGGGCTGACATGATAGTTATCGAACCCTTAGAAGCCGCATGATGTAAACATGTGTTACCTAGACTATCTACTCCATCGACGTTGACTCCTTCCGACAGCAGTAGCATCGTTGCATCGATTTGTCCGGCGTTTATGGCCTCCATTAAAATAGTACAATGGTTTTTATCCATTTTGTTTATGTCCGCACCTCTATGAATTAATTCGAGCAATAATTCCGTTTCGCCCATTTTTGCCAAATAGAATAAACAATTTAACCCTATAATATTCTCGGCGACGTCGATTCTTGCTCCACGAGATAATAACAATTTTGCAGTACTAACATTATTGTGCAGTAAAGCTATAAGTAAGGGTGTTTCGTCGTCATCGTTCTGTCTATTGACGTCGAATCCTTTATCCAACAGTTCCATAACAATCCTGTCGTTGCCCAATTTGGACGCGTGGTGCAGATAAGTGTATCCCTTTTTGTCCTCCGTGAAAACGGTGCCGATTTTTGAGAATAGTAATTCTACGGTGCTTGTGCGATTGTACGCGAGAGCTGCAGTTAATGGCGTATGTCCATCTTCGTCTTGCTTATTGATATCGAGACCTTTATTTAGCAAATCTAAAACTAATTCTTCGTATCCCGCCCCCGCTGCTGAATGCAAACTCGTACTGTCGAACGCGTTTACACAATTAACGTCTGCCCCTTTAGACAGTAGCAATCGTGCGGTCCTAATCTTATTGGAGTTAATGGCGCAAATTAAAGCGGTGTTTCCTTCGTCGTTCTGTTTATCGATGTCGAAACCCTTGTCCAATATTGTACATATGATATCGTCAAAACCAGAGGTAGCGGCAAGATGTAAGCCATACTCACCCCATTCGTTCTTGACATCAACGATTGCACCTTTGGACAACAATAATTTTGACATTTCTTTCTTACCGTATTTAAGCGCAACCAGTAAAGGGGTGTCTAGAGTATCGTTCTTTTTATTAATATCGATGCCCTTGCTTATAAGTATCGACGCCACCTCTACCATATTTTCTTCGGCAGCTAGATGCAAACAAGTGGAACCATATACATCTTCCACATTAATGTTAGCGCCTTTCGAGAGCAACAACTTCGCAATATAAGAATTCTTGTGTTTAATAGCATAAAGTAGCGGAGTAAATCCATAATGATTAGGTTTATCGAAATCAAAGCCTTTCTTTAATAATTCCTCGACCATTTCTTCGTTATTATCTTCAATGACACGATGCATACAAGAAAATTCGCTACCGCTAATGTTAACATCGGCACCGTGAGCTAATAATAATTTTGCGATATTCAATTTACTATATATGAAAGCTATAAGTAAGGGCGTACGGTTGTTCAAATCGCACACGTTAATATCGCAACCGCCGTTAATCAAACGCTCAACTAAACCCAAATTCCCCGATTTAGATGAATAATGTAAACAAGACATACCATGGTTGTCTCTTAAATGAATGTTTGCACCTTTCGACAATAACAATTCAACCAAATCTATTCGATCCCGTTCCAAAGCGAAAAGAAGGGCTGTATTACCATTACCATCTGGTTTGTTGATGTCCAAACCTTCATTTAACAGTTCAACTACCATGTTTTTTTCGTTTTCTTGTACCGAAACGTACAAGAGAGAATAGCGTTTATCATCTTCGAATTTGGCTCCTTGTGACAATAACAGCTCGACGATATTGGGCATATTTCTTTGTTTGGCAAGCATCAAAAGATCATGACCGTAATTGTTTTGTTTTAGTATATGCGCGCAGTGCTTTATAATTTCAACTATAATAACCTCATCCATTCTTGTATCAATTGCATAATGCAAACATGTAATGCCAAAACAATTATTTAAATTGACATCGGCTCCATTTTCCAACAATATCCTTACAGTGTGAGTGTTTCCATTTGATATGGCTAAATATAAGGGCGTCAAATCGTCGTAGTTTCGTTTGTTAACCTCGGCTCCTCTGGCAATAAGCTTGCGTACGTTATCATTATTACCTTCAACAGCTGCAAAATGTAAAGCAGTGTTCCCATAACAATTATCTACAGTATTAACATTAGAACTATTAGTGAGCAAGAGCGCTATGTAACTACTTCTGATATGGTCGTTCTCTAAATGCAAAGAAAGTGGCGTATTTCCATCATTCGTTCGTTTGTTAATGTCCGCTCCCTTCCTGATGAGATCTTCTACGATGTTTGGTAAATTATCTCTGGCAGCGTAATGCAAGCAAGTGTAACTGTCATTATTTTCTACACGAACATCGGCACCTTTCGCTATCAACAAATTAATTGTTGACTCGAGTTGATATGGTAACGATAAAAGTAAGGGTGTATTACCTTCGTTATTCTGTTTGTTGATGTCAATATCTCTGTCTATAAGTTCTCTTATTATTTCATCTCCAGAAATTTGCATTGCATAGTGTAAACAAGTGGATCCGGTTCTATCTTCGATATTAATATCTGCATTGTGCAAAAGCAATAAGTTAGCAGTACTAATATGTTGACATTTGACGGCGATAATCAGCGGCGTCTCGCCCAAATTGTTTTGCGTGTTAAGATCTACACCTTCGTTAATAAGAGCAAGCACAATATTTCTAGCACGCGATTCTGCGGCATGGTGTAAACAACTGTTTCCCGTATTGTCTATCAAGTTCGGATTTGCACCTTTAGACAGTAATAACGTGATCGTACTAATATGTCTGCTTTTTATTGCGAGAATTAATGGCGTTTCGCCATTATTATTTTGTTTATTTATGTCCGCTCCTTTATCTAAAAGGCCGATTACTAAATGGTCTTCTCCGGCATTGGCAGCAAAGTGCAAACACGAATATTCATTTTGATCGACTTTTGTAACATTTGAACCTTTAGAAAGTAGAAGTTTAGCTGTCGTATATTGCTTTTCTTTCAAACTCTGAAGTAAAGGCGTGTCGCCGTCTTCGTTTTGTTTGTTGATGTCTAGACAGTCCTGTTGATCCTGTAAATATATTATATTATGTATTAACTTCTGATAAAATATCGTTAAACACTCCTCATATATAAGATTACTTATATCTATGTTAAATTATCAAAAAATTAAAATTTACATTACCTTTAAAATTGTACTGGATTTATTAGGATCCATATTGCTAAAGGTACTTCAGCAAAAATACTTCTTTTCTACTTTGAAATTTCTGTAACACTAATAGCATTGATGAGATGTTATGATCATTGATCATTGCATTGATCATGTATTATTAATATTGTACTATTTTAACGGGAGTGTGACCCAAAAAATTAAATTGGAGATTCAAAATTTCTGCAATTTATAGTTTCCAAAATACAACAGTTTCAACTACTACATGAGTACTCCCTCAAAACAACTTATTTGTAATCAATGTACAACCCTGATTTTGAATGTGAGTATCATAAGTAAGCACTAGTTTTTTTTTGTACTCGTTTTCAAAATCATCTGCCGTAAAGTAAACATTACAAGCTAAGTGATTTTGATTAGATTCAAAATTTGCTTTATTAGTGCTAAATCCTCATGCTTTATAACAGATATATTTCAATTATTTGTACTTTCTCAGAACATTGTGAAATGCAGCTAATGAGTACCTATTTTTAAGTTATCGTTATACTAAAAAAAGCAATAATTTTAATACAATAATAAACACAAATAAACAAGGAACTTTCATAGTAGGTAATTAGTATTAATTTGCTCGCTTTCATATAGGTACATGTATCAAAATGTCTTTTAGGAAACTAATGCTAACGATTATGCATGAGTGCTAGCTCGTATACGACATCGCCATTTGAAATTCACTAACTTTGAACCATAAAAACGTAAACTGTTAGGAGAATATGTAGTTTTCATAAGTGATCTTAGAGAACCAAATTTTTTATGAAAAATTTTTTTTGGTTCACCTTCCTTTAAGAAGTGGTAATGTGAATTATTCTCAGTAAAAAGGTTCGCAAATTCTATGGGATATAAAATGCTGTTTAAATATTGTGCAAAGAAAATCATACTCGATTGGTAAAAGTTTTAAATAAAAATTAATAGCATTTCAAAATTAATGACTCTGTCAGTTTTAAAAGTTGATAACTCAAAGCAATTAATTTTTTATCAGTAACCACTTCTCATAGATCGATAAATATAAGTGCATTATCAAAATATTAAGGGGGCCACACGTGGAACAATCAGCATGATTCAATTTTAACTGCGAATGAAAAATCATATCGATTTATTTGGCAACAGATTGTTTCATTTGCGAGACCCTTATAACTTCAATAACTAGTATTTCAATTTTACACATAATATAGTTAAAATTTAAAAGAGAATAAAAAACGGTCAGATTCGATTCTTATCTTTTAATCTAAGGTGATCATATTTTTCACATTTAAAATCAGGACGTTTAGAATAGCTCGGCCATCACGAGTAGTAGTCGCTATTGAGTGTCATAGAATATAACCCGATCTTTTGATAAATTTATAATTTTTAATGTTGCACTCCTAAACTGAAGGTACTGGTCACATACAATATCACGACTAACCAGACCAATATTCAAAAAAAACAGTAATACTGTACTGGTGAAATCAGAACGTATGGTCACCTTGTTATGTTTTTAACTAGAAAATTAATAGTTGTACCGTTTAGGAGTACCCAGGCATTATTACAAAAAAAACAGGCATTTCTTGTCAATTTAGCTGGCAATAATTACATATATCAAAATAAATACCTGTTTCAAAATACTATCTTAACCTTAAATCACAGTATATGTGTATCACTTTAATTAAATATTACGTATTACGATAAACAACTTCCGCTAGCTTGATGAACACTGTTTTTGATGATCTCTTCTTTTCTTTTATAAACAATTATCTATTGCACCATATTACACCTTGTTTGGAAAATCACAAAACCGCGAAACACTTTAAAAAGTGATTGAAAACTTCTGCAGTACTAAAACAAAAATTAATATACCTACTTTTAAAAAAATCAAAATTAAATATAATTTTTGAACAGAGATATATTAATATTGAGTATATTCAAATTATTTAATATATTGTACATATAAATGTAATAAGATAATTTTAAAATCAGCCTTTTTCAAAACGCCACCTTAACGACTATGTTTACACGTTCTCTCTAAATACAGTTATAACAATTATGTTATAACAATTATCTATTGCACCATATTACACCTTGTTGGGAAAATCACAAAACCGCTGAAAACTTTCAAAAGTGATTGAAAACTTCTGCAGTACTAAAACAAAAATTAATATGCCTACTTTTAAAAAAATCAAAATTAAATATAATTTTTGAACAAAGATATATTAAGGGGGTATTAGCACGCTACAGTCAAAGTCGACGGCAATTTTGGAATTAACACTTACAAGTTTGCTGATAGATGGCATATGTATATCCTGCTAAAGAATTTACAATTTAAATTTTTTTAATGCTAATTCGCGATATTTTAAGTTAGCAGTGTTGTCGCTATCTTTATGCCTTTATCCTTATGCATCTTTATTTCGCAAAGCCTAGTTCGACTTTAAATTTCTTCATTACAAAATGTTGCACGGAATTTCACGAGTGGGTTCGGATTACCAATATGCATTTTTAGATTTCCGAAATATAGTTTGTTGATACGGATTCCATAACGTGCGTTAGAAAATTTTAATTATGAAACTATAAACTATAACTATATAAGACTATATGACTATATGTCATATAAAATATTAATTATTATATTTTACATATTGTGTACCCAAGTTTTCTCGGTGTTTGTTATTTTGAATGCCTTTTTATAAAATAGTAAATGAAATAAAATGTGAAAGTTAACCATAAAATAAAGCACGCGTTTTGTATATATATTATTATTTATATGTCATTATAAATTAACAAACACATACAAAGTATTTATTACCAAAGTTGAATTTATACGTGATTACAAATAAGAAATAAACATAACCTCAACATATGTCACATTCAACATTCAATTTTCAACATAATATTAATAACATTCAACTTCACTATAGGAGTTTAATGCCAAAATGCAGTTATCGATTTTTCTCGATAAATTTTTGTAAATTGTTGACCGATGCAGTTATTCTATATAACCATTTTCTTCTAAAGGTTAGAGGTATTAGATATCTTGCAGATAATAATTATATATTCTGTAAATCATTTTTATCTACAAAATTTGAAGATGAATTAGAAATAACTAATACCAATCTTCCAAAGCAGTGGGTAGATGTATACTTAAGAATATTACAGTTAAGTTCAAAAAGTGTCACCATTATTCAGTATAGAAAAGATATGTATGGTTGTATTTAGCAGAATACATCGATTTATGATTTTCTATTGAATGGTATAATTTATATTAATCAATTCCCTTTGGTGTTGGAATAGGCATAATTGATAATGGATAAATAATCAGACACCATTTGAAGCATCGGTCTGTATTTTTGATTACTGCTCATCGATTACTGAATATGTTTCGAGTGATATTCTTTACAAGTTGTATAAGAATATGTGTCGTATAATATTAGCATAACGAACCTATTTGAAAGTCCATTTAACAATTAAGGGACTTTGAGGAAAAGTAGTACAAGTGACATTTAAGTTTATGTGAGATATTTCATATTAAACTTAGCACAATTGCTAAAAATATTCTCAACTTTGAGTGGCATATAGTTGTCATTATGGACCAAATACTACTGTTTTTTTTCTGTAAACTGTATTAATTTAAGCAACTTCTACTTCACAATTCTTGTTGTACTGTACATGTCATCATTTGAACAAATGCCACTTGTACCACTTTTCCTCTAAGCTCCTCAATTGAAGAGTCCGGCGCAAAAAGGGGGCAGCTCCATTGTTATAAATTGTTCAGGAGAAGGTAAAAACTGTTTAACGTTTAAAAAAATATTTTCCAGTTGTACGCTATGTTATAGTTTAGTAAAGAATACATACCATGACCAAATTTTCAGCCCACTGAAATTCAAAATGATGTTTTGGGTAACCGAAACTACTACAAACTTGCGACAAGTATTTTTCACCAGTACAACATATTCGTCTGGTAATAATCCTTTTTCGCATTCCCCTATAATCAGTATACATGTGGAGCTGCCCTCTTTTTGCACCAGACCCTTCAATTGTCTTATGGATGTCTGCACGTTGTGTTATCTGGATTTTATTATATACTTGTATATTATTTATTTAATTTTCAGAAGTTAACTTAAAATAAAATGTAGGAGTATTAGTTAGCACGACTATATTTTGCAAAAGCAAATACAATTACACTGAAATTTGAAAATTTCATATAACATAAAATGAAGTAGAACTGAAGCTGACTATTGTGTAAATTTAACCTTAAAAATACAAACAAAATATTATTCTGTTTTTCTATTTACTTTGGATGAAATTTCATAAATTATACGTTTGACAACAACGCAAAAATTTGCACGTGCTGCCATCCTTCTAAAAACAGCTGTACTACAAATTGACTCAACAAACACAGCATGAAAATGTTCATAAATTATAGTAATTTAGGTTAATTTTTATGCCCTTTGTTCTTAAAAATGATTAATTTTTAACTGTTAACGTTGTGTTTGTAGTACGTAGCAATGTTTTATCTATTACTCCAGGTGGTTTTTATTCCCTGAAGTGACGTATTTCTTAACGTAAATACACTTGGCGAACAGGCGTATCGTTATAACTACTGACGTTAAATCGCGCGTAAGCGCTTACTACTGTAGTTACGACAGCGTAATAGACTGAAGTATTTTTGGGTCAGTTTCACGTGTTAGTTGTACTTTGTTTGTTTTTGGTTAAGTCACAAAACGTTCGGTTTTTAGTTGATTAAATAATCATATTATTAATAATATTTCAAAAAACATCGTCAAATACATAACCTTTATGACCATATGTTTAGCAGTTGTCAAATCTTATTGCTCTAATTGCAAACTGTAGTAAACTGTACTGTAGTGTTACAGTAAAAAATTTGAAACGCACGATCGTATAAATACGTGTGCAGTTATAACTTCGTAGTTATAACTAGTAGTTAGATGGTGTGTAAACGTAGTCATTGTCGAAAAAATGTGCGTATCTCAAATTGGTTGATAAATCATAGCCTTTTTATAATACGATTACGCACCTCTAGTCTTTTTGTAATGGAAGCATTTAAAAACAAAAAGGCTGGCTCGTCCAGGCGTATTATAAAAGATGTATTATTTTAACCTTTTCAGTGTTATATTAGTAGTTATAAGTGTCAGCAGGCAGTTTCATAAGGCATGTTTTTATCGCACGAGTGCAAGTTTCTAAAAAACGAGTGTGATAAATGCCTTACGAAACGTGTACTTTATACTATTTTTTTATATTTTGCCCCTTTAAGTGGAGTTCACATCTATGTAATTTTGCTGCAGCAACTTTTATACTGCAAGTAATTGCCGCAATTTTGGGTTCATACCATGACAGTTGCATGCAATTAAATTGCATGCTAAATCTGTACAGTAATTGCATGCAATTTTAGTGATTTTCCTATTGCCAACTATACTTAAAAAAACATGCGGTAATTTGTGCCGATTGACAACTATTTTAGGTTAGTTTAATTGCATAAATGAAAAAATCCTAAACTATTTAAACTATATGCATCAAAATTGCATGGATGTGAATACCAACGATTTCGTGCGATTAGTAACAGAGACAAAAATGCATAGGTGTAAACCTCACTTTATGTCCTTTAAAATACAAAAATTGTATATTATAAATTTAGAGAATTTTGTTGTCGTTGGCGATATGTCAATTTAAATTAAAATATTTGTTTTGGATTAGTTTTATTAGAAATTTACGATTGTAACGTTTAATGTTACCAACTTCGAAAAATGAGTAGTTGCGTGGTAATGAGGCTATTAATTATAGCACTCATTTCGGTGCTACCTAACCACCTAGCGGAAACATAGTTCGTCTGTCAAAGTTTTGTCATATAAAAAATATGTTTGTTTTTCCTTCATCCCTCAACCCTCGAAACTTTGTAAGCGAACTTTTTATACACCGTGTAAATAATAATATGATATCCTTGATATCATATCCATGGATGTTTAGAGCTATGGCCTATCCAAACCTATATACAATTTACGTTATCAAAACAAAGTTACTAGATTGTTTATTTGTAATTCGGTTTAAAGTTTGGAAAATGACATATTCTATAGATGATTTACTTGCGCACATGTTAGATGGTATAAAGAAAGACTACAATTTATTAGAACTGTCAAAATACGAGTTGCGAGGTGAAGCACTGTGTGAAACATCATCATCTAGTAACCTTTTATTGATGACGTGTTGCATATAGGTTTGGACGAAGTGTATGTAGAAGAATACAGACGAAATTTTGCACAATAATGAGTAAAACTGAACAGATCGAAAAAAAAATTGTACATTCAAAAATTCTGAAACAAATCAAAGTAACTAATGTGAATGAGCGTAATATATTATTATGGCAAATTTTTGAAAAATTTGTATGTGAAACTTTTGCGTAATTTACAAAAAAAAAAAAAAAACATACTTTTAGCTAATTTCTTGGAAACTATACAAACAATTTCGTTCTAATTTTGGTTATTAATGGAAATTGTGAATATTTAATAATGTTATATTTTTCAAAGTAAGGAATGGCTAAGAATTACCTTGGAATTATCCAATAATAAACTGAGGATTACCATATTATTGGTAAGTATTGGCGGTAAATTGAAAAAATTAAACATTAGTAGATAATTTCTTTGTTGGAAAATCCAGTCTTCTCCAGCAGCACTATAAAAATTACATTTTAAAAACCAAAATAAAAGTAGATACCAAATTCCGAAGTTTAATTCTAACCTTACAATAGTCGTTAAATATGTGAAATTCAAACATATCATTTGACTACTTCCTGAATAACTAAAATGCTATTGGTCAAGAGCAACAATTTTGACAACCACTCGTCACTTCCGGTGTCAACTGTCAATTTTCAACCAATTGAAAATCGTCCGATTAAAAACTACTTTAAAATTGTTATAATCAAATGATATTTCTCGTTTTATAAAAGAGGCTTGAAAAACGGATGTTTCGATATATAAAAAAATATACAAATGACTAATGTTGCCATGGAGAGTTTTAAAAACCGCGCTTTTGTTTTAAAATTGGCAGCGCTGATCTAATGGTAAAATTCGTTGGCAACATAACCAACCAAATATGTCTAGTAAATTAATTTTCGATTAGTTTGTGTTATTGTTATTGAAAATGCACTAAAACATTGACTACATTAATTAGTAAATGGTGAGGTTTATATAAAATATGTGGCCGTACATTAATTTGAATATTCAACAATTGTCGAAAGAACAAACGTTAATATGGTCTAACTGTATTATAGGTACTTTCTAACTGAACCATCAACATCCTTCCGCTTTCAACAACGAAAACGAATCTCAGATTTATCCATTTGTAAGTATTATTCAGAATTTCATACTTTTAAATTTGCTGACACACTCTACCCCTAAATATCGAATCTCTTCAGATAGACGTTTATCGCAGCATGAACGGTACCAAACGAAAAAGACTTGTAGAGAACAATCCAAACGTACAACAGAAGTTGCTGAATAATCCAAACGTACAACAAAAGTTGCTGAAAAGAGTCCCGACTATGGTACCCGTCGACAGTATAGTTGTGAAACAACAAACTAATTACGATAAATCCTTTGCTGGCCAGTTTGGCTGGTCGACCATCGATGAGCACTTTATACCATTTATTTTACGCAATGGTGAAAAATATTGTGCCGTACGGATGGTTGAGAACATTATTGTGTCTTATCTATCTAGAGTTAGTCCAGAGATATACAAGGAATGCACGCGTATACCCAGTTTTATTATATCAGAACCGGAGCGTAAGTTGCTGACCGAAATTAATTCCTTTCATTGTAACTCTCAATATGGTCCATCAGAATTTGACTACAGAGAATTGCTCATTCGATTAGACGATATAATTCACTTTTACAGGTTTTTAGATGTTTGTAGTCGTAAAATCACTAATGCAAAGTCATCTGACGAATGTGGCTTTACTAGAATTCAAAAAAATTCTGTTGTACCTTACATTAAATATAAACAACAAAAATATTTTCCATTATTCTATTTTGATGGTGTACAAAACTTCACCTTCAAGGAGACTATTTCACTGAGGGGGTGGGATTTGTCTTACTTGAAATTGTGTTTTAAAATCCAACACATTCGCGACGAGTTTTTAAAACAGGAAGAATGTGTCGTTATTAATTATGAAGAAGTTAAGGAATTATTCGAGCCGGGCACTGATTTCGAAGATTATTGGCTGCTCGACTGGAGTAAAGAAATAATTAATAAACAAGGCTTTTATAAAGCCTCTCCTAAGACAATTTGGTTCGACGATCCACAAGTTTAAATTTTATGTAACTTTTTTTATTGTTTAATATAAGGTCACTTAAATTTTATTAAATGAACGATTTATTAATTAGGAATAAGTTTAGCTTACTTTAACGTTGTACATATAGGTTTGTGATATTAAAGTAAAAATAAGCCTATACCGTTTGTTTTATTCTAAATCTTTAAATAACATTTGAATATTTATATTAAATTCATGGACTACTTAATTTAAATTTATTCGATTGTGATAGTACATTTTTTCTATTAAAAATTAATTTACGATGCTTCTATGACTTAGGGTCGATCTTTTCATCTTCCATTTAATTTATTTGATAGATATTTACCATATAAATAATTGTTATAACATTACCATGGTAAAAATTTGTCAAGTAAATTTATTGGGAGGTGAAAAAAACGGCCTTAAACTAATAGAAATTTGATCCAATTGTATCTACATAAAACTAGAATAATTTTAACATTAATTTATTTGCATGAAGTAAATGTTAAGCAATCAATTTTTAATATCTAAAAATAAATAAAATAAAAGTGGACATGCGAAGGATTATTTAATTCAATTATTATATGTTATTTATTTTCCTTAATTGGAACTGACCGAGGAAGGATTAATTTAAATTGTTTAATTCATAATCATATGTGAACGCATATGATTACGTTAAATATATAATTATCAAATATTACTTTTTAATCAATATTTATGTTAAGATCCTGTTGCATAGTTTGCAGTATTTTTTGTAGATGATGCGTCAGTTAAAAAATTGTGAATGTTTTTCAAAAAAAAAAAAACATGGTCGGCAACACATTACACGCACATGTACACTAGATCCCAGCGCAGCGGTTGGACTCTCACTATTTTACTAATTACGGGTAATTTGTTCCTAAAGTACATATTTTATAATTTATGTCATTTTCTCCTAAACGTGATTATTCAATAAAACTGACCATAAATTTTTATTATACGGTCCGTACTGTGCTATTTCTACTCCGATTAACGTCCAGTTGCTTGCATCAACTTGTGTCATCTAAACCCCATAAAAACTAATGTCGAAAGCGCTTAATGCAGTTTCCTTATTTTTAAGTATTAACTAGGTAATTAGAAAACAAGTCGCAACGTATCGTTATCCCCACACAGTTGCCTTATTTTCACTTTGTTAGTAAAATAACTACAACAATTGCATGAAAGTAATAAATTTAGTAGAAAAAGAAGGAAATTTAGAACAACGAATGTTAAAAGAATGCCACGAAGAAACTAAAATTATTAGAATATTTTTTTTAAGTAAAGAGGTGGCTAAATAAAAAGTTAATCGAGAAACTTGGGTATTAAACATTTTTCCACAGGCAATTCATACATATACCATGCTCCAAATAAATTAAATTTATTTTTAATTCAACATTAATAAGGTATTATATATATTATTGTATCTATAATACTTATTTAAAAAAAAACTAGAAGTAAATTAACCACAATAGATTTTAATAACTGACTCGATTATTCTTAAAAAAAAAAAAAAACGTTAATTAATTTTTGAAAATTTTGGTATTCAAATTTTGTCTCGTTATCAGTCTAAATTGTTTAAAATTTTTTGCGACAATCAAAAATTTGAATTCCGTTTTTTATCCGTAAACGAATGCATTGAAAAAATAAAATCCCTCAAAATAAGAGAAATAAAAAAATAATTAAAATCCTAAAATCAAATCTTGTTTTACTCCAAACTTACGTAAAATGCGGACTAACACTGCTGCCACTGCCACTTGTCTGTAACAGACTAAAACTTTTAAAAGAAAAAATTAGAAACTTCTAAATTTTTCATTCTATTTCCTACCATTTTTCTCGTCATCGTTTGTTTACCCTCTATCGTCAATTTCCAGCGTAGATTCTTCCGTTGACTGCGAAGTTGCTCTTATTATCTAGGCATCATATTTCACTATATTTCACCAACCACTGTAATCGCGAAAATACGCGTAAGAGAAAATTTAGTTTGCGAAATTGGACCGTCGAACGGTTTAAGGGGAGCCTTAACCAAGTCCCTATCCAAGAGCCTAACCAAGCTCGATTTTCAGAAAATTTGTGTTAGAACTTATAGGTCCATGTATTTACACTTTATAAATACACGGAGAGTTAGTCGACAAAGAAAGATCCTACCTTTCCCTTGTCGTATTAATCCTTTTTGTTTGTAATCCTTTTAAAGTACACAACGCAACGCACAACACTCGCGCACTCACACGCAAAAAGGCCTTATAAACCGAACGAGCATTCCTCGCACACACGAATAATACGACGCCATAATTTAAAATTCGAACTACTGAAACAAGCACTACCGCTCTGTATCACTGGCGCGAAAGATCTGAAACGATTTTGCCAGAATTGTATATATAAATGCGTTCGAGTTTATACGTGGATACTAGGAAATTCCGCTTTTATTTTAATCACATTCAATTCCTTGTTCGCACTCCGATAAGCTATCTTACGGATAGGTGGCGCACATGTTTTATTAGTTGTTTTGTATTTTATCGGTCGCATAAAAATACGATTAAACTTTTATCTGGTTTATGGTTTGTAATAGGGAAATTTTCAATGTTGATAGGCACACAAATAGTTTTTAAATTAAAAATAGAGTAAATTTATAATTTTGCGGTATAAAGACGGTAGGCAGATAGTGATTATTCAAATAATTTTACTGCATAAAAATTACATATTTTTAGAATAAATTTCCTAAAAAGTATATACTTTAAAAATTTTCGGTTACTATTTGCATATTTTTTTTATCAAGTTCCACTACAACCCCTGATATCTTCCAAAGTCAACATAATTTCATTTCTTTCTTATTCATTATCTGAACCACTAGTGCAAAAGAAACAGATAATATGTTAGTTGTGAATTATCTAATAGAATACATGTTACTTTTTAATAACTATATTCGATCTCTAATAACAGATCTAATTGCTCTCATTTAAACTTCTTTGAAAGATTTTCACAGGTGTAAATTTATACTTATGTTGTTCCACAAAATGTATAGGTAATCAAATCGTTTTACGTCGCGAACATGCTTATTGTAGATAAATATTTGCACGATTGCTTCTTAAACGTTTGTTGACCGCTGTGGGCAGGATGTATCCACAATAAAAAGAGATTTTTTAGCGGTACTGAAAAAGTACAGTTTATTGACAGACAAAAAATATGAATAATAATGTCGGGAAACCACTAGATCTCTATGTCAAAATAAAAATAAAAATACCCGCAACTTTGATGTCGTTACAACCGCGATCCTTAATTATCTTCAACTAATACAATCGATTCCTGATGTAGGTTAATAATTTCATTTTTCTGTTTATCAAAAAACAAAAACAGTTCTCCAGCAAAAGTTTCGTTACGAGCAAAAGCGAGTGACTATAAAGTATTTAAATATAGGTAAGTTATCGTAGATAATAATATTTTCTGTAATAGGACACGAAACAGTGAATTTTGAAATTTTTATAGACTTCAAAATAAATAATCAAATTTTATCATCTTATACAAAAATAAGATGTAGAATATTAATTTTTTTTGTACTTTTAATAATTAAATACATAGGTAAGTGTTATTCGTACATATTTTTCGGGTTCGTCGGATATGCGATCGTTGAAATTTCCAGCGATTATAGTCGTTTGTGTTGCCTGATTCGATAACGTGTTAAAATAATTCATTCATTCCTATAAATAATAGAGAATGTAATATCAAAGAAGCAACTTTCTACAAGTGCAAATTTATGATTAATGTAAACCGTTCAGAAAATGTAATGAAATCATTTTACGTTGCGAGAGTGCTTATATTGTATAAGGTGTTAATCAATATTGACGCGATTGCTTTTTAAACGTTTGTTGACCACAATCCTTAATTATCTTCAACTACAACCGACTCCTGTAGGTTAAGAATTTAATTTTTAATTTTTCCGAAAAACAAAAACAGTTTTCTAGCGCAAATTTCGTGGCAAGTAACTGCGAGTCAGTAAAGTACTTAAATGTATTTATATAGATATAATCCATCGAACCACTTAAAAGTTATTGAAAACAAACTATTTTATTTTTTTAACTTTAACACCCTATATTTTGGAAAGGGTGCGTTTGAGTACTTAAATTGCCTGTCTCAATGTGTATGATTTGGCACCGGAAATTTTCAATAGGCCGTTGGCAGTCGAATTCTGGGACAGCTTGTAGATCTGTAGCGGACGAGAAACGGGTGAATGTCAAACATAAAGTTAATTTTGTTATCTAATTCTACTATAGATATTAATATTTACGGTGGCAAAATTAAACACGGTAACGATGATATAAAGCACCTGATCTATTTACTTTTAGCTTTTACGTTTTTTACATTTTTGCGCCCCAAACTTAGCTGCACCCTCGTTACGGCGCGGCGTTACGTTTCGTAATTATATAGGGTACAATAGCTTTACATCTTAAAAAATTAAACTTCCGCAATAGTAAGGAATTCAATGCAACCCCGATTAAATTTTTAGACAACGAAATTAAATTCACATTTTCAAATTACGGTCCTGGTTCAAGCTAATATTAGTCGGCCCGTGCATGGATTGATGTATATTTAAATGCCGGATAATTGAATTTTGACGTGAGTAAGACGACAGGACCTGTCATATATATTTTTCTAAAGGTCTTTTATGGGGAGGTTACGATTTGTATGCACGGTCACGTTCCGCGCGGCAACCAAGGAACCGTAACTAATCTTTTTCCAACTGTAAACAACTTATCTACGGCCTTCCTTTTGTCATCCACCGGAAGCAAAAATCTTAGTTGGACAGGTGTTCGAATTTTTACTTTTAAATAGTGTAACAAGGAATTTTGTGTATTTTTAATTTATATACATATTATGGAGGTTGGTAATTTCTACAGGGTGTTCATAAAGATACGTATGCCGAATGAGATGCGAAAACGAACGCGTTTTGCGGTTACATGCGGATTTTACATTCAACTGTATTTGAGTTATAACGTCATCGCTGCTTTTTTAAACAGAAACCCCAATGTTTTGGAGAGGATTTGAAAAGGTTCTTTCTACTGAATTTTGCCGATTTATCAAAAAATGTATTTTTCGACATTTCACAAAAAATTAGGGGACGCTCCCCTGTTGAGATATTCATCCCTAAAGTTGAAAAGTAAAATCAGTTTTTTTTTTTTAATTAAACAAGAGTAAAAAAACGTCAACAAAATGTCTGGGAATTCTAAAATGTAGTTAAAAGTTTAACAGCTTAAACCTCTAAAATGTTTTGTGGTCAGAAAGGTTAGGGGTCGTGAATCTCTGGCTCCCCTGAGGCGAGATCAAAAGACCTATTACACCATTTTAAAGATCTTAATTTACTACGCATACGTAAACCAAAAATTATTAAATTCCAACAAAAAATAAGCATGTTATTTAAAAAAAAATCATTTTTACTTTTGAACTTTGTGGGGGGGGGGGTGAATATCTCGAAAGGGGAGCGCTGTAGGAAAAACGTTTATAAAAACTTGTGACATTATTTTGACGTGATTTATTTTTTACCATTTTCTTGTCACCCCGTAGTTTGTTGTAATAATCGTTTAAACAATATAATAAATAGTTGAGTGCGCCAACCTAAATGTTTCTGATTTTAAAAGATTTTATCGAAATCGGTTCTGTTCGTGTGGGTTCCGAAGTAAAAAGCTAATTTGACTCGACATTGTTCGCGAACTTCTGCATTCGTTTTGTTTTGTTTTTTAAACTTACGATTGCCGTTTTAGTGGCCGCTCTTTAGATATGACGGTTCTAACTAAAGGGTGTCCACCCTTAAAACGAGCCGGATGAAAGCGGATATGTCACTTTAAATTGAGGTATTGCCCGAAACTGTGCGTTCTCGTTAGTGATTGCGGTGCGATTTTACTTTTGGTGGGTGAGTATAGAAATAGTCGTTTTTCGGCCCGATTTAGTTCGATTTTTCGTTAAGATTAGACGCGACCGGAACTGAACGAGTTATGTAATCGTCATTAGAATGATAACGCTATTAAACAAAAGGTTAGTGAAACAACCTCTGCACAAAACAAACAAAACAATATATTTACGGTATGAATGAATACAACGGCAACGGAAAAATGATAATGGCAATTGAAAATTGGTGATAATACATTTCCTGTTCCCTTCTACAACTGACGGAGTTGTTTTTAAATATAGCAAGGATACGGATATCCTGTATGTGTCCTTTATATTAGTATTTATTACATATGTGATGATCCATTCCGGTTTATTCATACTTCGATTTTTTGTTTTTCACACATAAATGGTATTCGGTTTGGAACGACGTTGTACGTACGTATACAAACTCCGGTTTTAAGTTTAAACAATTTACGTATGGTGAGTTTGCTTAGTTTATTGTTCTTGAACGTGTTACACGGTAGTGGTGAAATTTTCACGTGCCCTCTCATATTTTTAAACCTCCAGGAAAGAAACGATATCGTCGGCAAATGTGTAAAATATCGTTTATAGATTGTTTCAACTTTAGTGTGCAGCAAACGTCTTATGAAAATCCATTTGTTGTCGCATAGGTAATCGAATATTAAATTAAATCTCTGATAAAGTTTGTTCTCTTGTAAAGTACCTATTTTACAACATTAAATACAACAACGATCGAGTTAATCAGATTATTGCCTACTAAGATTGAAACAATCTATAGATACACCTCCATAAAAACCGCATGTTTATGTATCCGCGTCGTCTAGGTAACCAAGAGTTATCTTATCAGTCTTTATTCGAAACAATACAAAAAGTAATATCCATTTTTCGTTTATACTATAATAAAATTATCTTACACGTGATTAATTTTCAAAATAAGTGCCGATACTTTTTGAAGAAATCAAAAGCATGTTACCTACGCACAATATAAAATTTTTAATAGATTTGATTTTGATTTTTTTGTAAATAAGGTAATATTTTATTAAACTTGATGCTCACAAAATTAAAAAGAAAAACAACATTGATAACTTTTTTACGTCTTCTACATAACGTACTCGGTAAATCCTGAAAAATTTCGATGTACCTCCACTTAGGGAAGTTTCGTTATGCAGTAATAACATCTTAGAAACAGTTTTATATGTATTTTCGCCTAAATAGCAATGTTCAGCACAAAAGTTCGTTATATATAGAGAAATTCGTTATGTATGTTACCTATTCGTTATATGGAAGTTTGACTGTAAGTATACACAAATATTTTAATTAAAAAGTTTTTCGCGACTCTCAAAATACCTAAACACCAATCTCCAAACAAGTGAAAGTTGTTATAATTATCATGTACACTCAAAAAATTAAAAAACGTATCCATTCTAGTTGAAGAGTGTAAATAGGGCTTTCGTATTATTAGGTTAAGAGTGCAAAGTTTCCAGAAATGCTATGACCTATCCAAGCGGCCTGACGATCTCATTATCAATAAAAGATTACTAGATGATGACGTTTCACGCAGTGCTGTTACCTCGTATTTTGACAGTTCTAATAAATTACAGTCTTTATGTAGTCATACCATCTAATATGTGCGCAGGTAAATCATCTATAGAATATATCACTTTCCAAATTTTAAACCAAATTACAAATAAACAATATAGTAACTTTTTGCTAATGACGTGAATCGCCAGGCCGGTTGGATAGGGTATAGTTGACATTTCTAAATCTGATAACTGAGTTTGACTGACAGTGGAGACGATCAGACCGTTTCAAGCAACTAAAATGAAGTAAATTTTAATCGTAAGACTCGTTACGTTTTTTAATTCGTCGAGTGTACATCGAACGATTGTTATAAAAAAATCTTAAAATCAAGTGACGGTGTGAAAAATGGCACGCGAGCGCGCGATTCGCACAAATTGTTCTTCGAAATTGCAACTTCTATCCTACAATCTTTTTTAAAATAATTACGGGCGCGTTTGTCTTCAAGTTTGTTTTTCTTTTTGTATGAAAATAACTGGAAACGTAAGCGTCGAAACAGAGTCGAAGGGTTGTTTTTCTTTCGACTCTGAAATTTCGACGCACGTTTATTTTTGCGGATGTCACAAAGCGAGGGACAAACGGAAACGGCATTGACATAGAAACACCCCTTCCTGTTCTCTCAACTATTCCACTAGGATTGCACACATGCAACTAAAAAGACGTTTTTAACGCTTTAATAAAAGCAGCGGAAGTGCTAGGTTATCGGGGGTGGTCTTTGTAAACTGAACTGACCGCTAACAATTAAAAAGAAACATAAACGTCCAAGCTTTTAATCAATGTTTCTTCGTTTCAAACGCGACTATATAAAATCTACAAAACTTAAGCGCGTATACAGGGCGATTCGAAAAGTGTGCGCCAAATCTACAGTGCGTTGTACGAGACGTTTAATTAATCAAAGGACTAATCATTAAAAAAACTCTATCTGCTGTATATTTTTGTAATTCTTCGTGAAAAAATAAATGATAAAGGATAATTGACATTTGCATATGGAGTGCGTCACCAAAATTATTTAAATTATAAAAAAATGTCTAAATGTGCCCTTCAATTTAATGTATGACAATAAGGCTGAAACATATAGGCGGAAAAGGATATCCCCAATTGAAAATCTTAAATATCTTACCGTTCATGGACCATATTTTATCTTCAATATAATCAAATAATGGTTTATTTCATCGTGAATTAATCGGAAAGTATGGAATAAGTTCAATATTTTAAAAATGTTTAATATTAAAAAAAAATCGCGCGGACCCGCCCCAAAAGAGTCTTTATTACAAGAGATGGAAATCAGAAACAGAAAAATCATTATTACGAATAAAGAGTTTTAACGATATTTATTTTATTCCAGAATTGATTCTTGATAGAGTTCTAGTGTTAATAACTCAAAAGCAACTGATTTTAGGTATAAGGTACCTAAATAAAAAATGTTTAGAATTTTACAAGAAATTCGAAATTGTCAAAAAATTGCGAGTTGCTATAGGTTGTTTGGGATTCGCAAAGAATGTTTTTGAAAATTGACGGGTCCGAGAGATTTTTTAAATATTTTTAAAATATTGAATTTATTCCATAGGTGCTTTTCGGCTTCACTGTATATTAATAATAATAATAAAATATACTGATAACGACCTTTTGAGATGTACTTGAGCTGTTGTTTAGCTTAGGATTCTAAGCGTTTCATGAACATAATTCACGTTGAAATAAACCATATGCGACAATTATTTGATTATATTGAAGATAAAATATAGGTCCGTGTATGGTAAGGTATTTAAGATTTTCAATTGGAAATAACTTTTTTCTCCCATATGTTTCGGCCTTGTCGTCCACTCAATGAATTGAAGGGTACCTACGTTGAGACCTATCATTAATTGTATAACACAGGATGTTACAACCAAAAAAATTCTATGGACGTTTTAACTCATTATTCTTTGGCAACACGTCTGATAAATGACTGAGTAGATAAATTAAGTCCGTCGTTATTATTGTTTTTACGAAAACTAATTAAAAAAATAACTCAAAATAAATCAAACAAGCACATCAAATAATTATTATCTGCAATAAAAAATTGATAATTACAATTTTAAAACAAATGTTTTGAACTTTTTTTCTTATTGGACAACAATAAATAGCATATAATATGTTTATAAAAAAAATGGTGTCGTGTTTCAAAATTGATAAGAATAAAAAAGTTAAGTCCTCCACTTTGTCTATTCACTCATTAAATTGTCGATCAATATTTTTTAATTAATTTTTCTGGGCTCGTATTTTTTGCTCGAGTTGGTGCGTCATTTTGAAATCGTAATCGAGTATAATATTTCATTATTTTTTGTTTTTCATTTTTTAAAGAATTTTTTTAACGATTTCAAATAATAAATATTATGTTTGAATAAAGTTGTTTCATTGTTCTGAAGAAGTCACAAGTTGATATGTAGTGACAAAACGTCAACGGTCTTTGTTTTTGTTTAAGACTAACATTTAATGAATATTTATAGTGTTGATGTAAACAGAATGATTTATATATTTCACCGCAAAACTAGATAAAAATGGGATTCGATTAGGTACTCAAAAACAGGATATTCCAGTATTATGTGAAAAAGAATCGTGGCAAATGAGATTTATTCAAACTATTTCTGACTACCATATCACTTTTTTGTGACCTACCTACATAAAAAAATCTCTTTAATGTATATAATTATTATTCAGATGTTACGATAAAATAGCACTTCTATTAATGCAATCTTCATTCAAGGTGAAATCATTTATTGTTTATGCAAAAAGCTGTTTATATTTTATCGAAACTATTTTATTTAAATTACATAATATATCTAACAGGTGTCCAAAAGGTCTTTCGGTGTTGGTTGACCGTTGAAAGGTAAAGGCATATCGTATTGTTAACTTTAGATTTTTGTTTAAACCACAAACTTTTCTTAAAATTAGTTATCATAGAGATAACCGGTTTAATTCTCAATTTTAGCTCAGATCAAGACCAAAAGACTTTTCGGACACCTGCTATTGTAAATATAAAATTTTTGCGAAATTTGGTTAGAAAAATATGTGTAACATGCATAAAAAAATTTCATTATTGGATTTGATAGTCCATGAAATTTTAAGCATACTGTACATTACAAACCAGCTACTTATTGCAGATTGATAGACGTGATCAGCAAACAAAGTCTCATCAAGACGTCGACATCCACAGAAACATGGCAATGCAGATAACCGAATCTCTGTGCATTCAATATGGGCTGACGTCGGAATGGTCAAAATTGCAACGTTATCGCATTCCCATCGCCGTCGACGAAAACAGTTTACCGAAAGGTCTGTAAATTGGCCTTGCAAGGTCCCAAAACGCGCAAAAAACTGAAATTGTTTTCAGATCCACGACAATGGTCCCGCGACCACGTTATCCAATGGGTAAATTTCGTGACGCGTCAACACGGATTACCAGAAGTGCACGAGTCGCGTTTCTCGATGAACGGGAAAGCGTTGTGCCTAATGTCTCCTCACATGTTTTTGATAAGAGTCCCGCTAGGCGGAAAATTGCTCTACAAAGATTTTCAGCTTCGCCTTCGGGCAGCTATGTATTCTATAAATTGACGTTTTTTACGTATCGAGGCAGCTATATGTATGTATATGTACATAAGTTACGTTTTATTTTTCATCTATCTGTTTTGTCAATGTGTTTTAATTCAATTACGGCGCTTGTCCTTAAATACCAAAAATAACTTGGTTTTTCGAAAAATTGCTAACGATTTTCTCATTTTTCGCGATTCGTTTGTTTTTCAAAATGTTTTCGTAACGTTTCGTATAAGAGGAAAAGAGCAAATTAAATATAGGTCAGCGTATAAAATTGAATTCATGCAAAAAAGCACAATTTTGTATTGAAAGTGATTCATGTAATCACCTAGTCATGTATATATATTATATTGTGTAAATAAACATATTTTAATTTAAATCGTTTTACTTACAAATATCTTCGAAATATTTTATAATTTTTCAAGAAAAATTAAAAAATATAGAGGTTTTTTTTTAACACATTGACTGCCAACTACGAGTTATCTCGTGGTTTGTTTACCTGCAATATTTGTGCAACTAGGGTTAAATTCGAAAATATATTAGTTGTAAATATGTATATAATAATATATAAAATTTTAAAAAGCAATTCATTATATCACATTTATTTTCCTCTAACACAAATGGTAAAGTCAAAGATTTTTTGAAAACGCGATGACGTCAGTAATGCCTAATTGTACATTTGGCAATGTTGCATGGGTAAGCGAGTAAGACGTATACAAATTACAACCGTACAAGTGGGAAAACGACTGAAGTTTCTGGAATGCCACAGCATAATCTATATTTAATATCCGTTTGACCGTATGGTTTATCCGTAAACCAAGACAGCGTCAAACAAATATAGGTATGTTGGGGCACGTCATATTTGTCACGTTTTAAATGTTGCAAAACAAAAGTTGCTTGGCACGCCTATTTGTTTACTAAACAAGCGTTTTCTTTCTCGCTTACACTAGTACAATCCATATATACCTTATTCATTCTATTATGCAACATTGCCAAGTGTACGTTTAGACAGCAACGACGTCACAGCGACTTTTAAACATTAATTACGGGGTTCATATTCAAACTACAAAAAAAATTCGAAGAGCATTTTTATCCTTGTTATTCGATCTTGTAATTACGATAATAAAATCGTCTAATTTCCCATTGTGATTATCATTGCTTTCCCAATTGCAATGAAACCTTGGAGACGGGATATAAATTCAAAATAGAAAAGTTTCTGTGGCGGCCTACTTTCGAATTTGCGCGATAATGAATTTAAAGATAATCTTATATCGATTATGTACAAATGCATAATATATGTCATAAAGCGATTATTTTTTAAAACTGGTTTGTCTCATAGCCAAGGACTTCCACATGAATGGTTTGATAAATGTTAACTTATAGGCACATCATTTCTATTTTAGTGTCGTTTGTTCCTCTCAACTCGAAGGAGAAATGAATTCTAGATTTTGCGGCCTATTTTTCGCGCTAATTTTCGGTATAATAGTAATCGTACAATGTGACCTACGTAAGTAAATCGTAATTATTAATAATTAAAATAAATAATGTAAGTTAAACCTCTTTATCTATTAGTACATATTTTGATAAGTCACGACGTGGTAAAAATTCTTTGAGAAATACTCTTGTACTAGATATTTATTTTCGGTGTTAATCAAATACTAACCTTTTTGTTAATTTCTCCTTGACATAGATTAACGTTAAATATAAAACGTTATTACTTTTAACAAAAGGTATCATTCGAGAGACTTTTTCAAAAATTCTAAAAATTTACAATTGATTGTATTTTATATTAATCTGTGTGATAAGCACATAAATGTAGGGGTAAATAATTTTACCCCTAATAAATCTTAATAAATCTAATTATCTAATAAATGTTTTATATACGCAGCGGCCTGCGTAAAGTTGGACACAAATAAAAAACTTTTTTATTTGAAATTTCTCAGAAAACTTTATTCTTGTAAAAATCTCTGTATAGTTCCAAATTCAAAATACGTACATCAAATAGCTTTTCGTATACGAGGGACGTTCAAAAATGTGAAATCGGCTCACGAGTAAAGTACCCCTATTTTTGAAAATACACAAAAATGTTATTTGGAAAAGTGTTTTAGAATTGCAAGAATATGCCAAATACGATTTAGAAATAGTAGTATATTATATTCAAATATAGTCATTTTTTTCAAAAATATTTCCCTTTCGACCTACTGTTTTCCTTTCGAATTTACTTTTAAAATTGATTTATTATTGGATAACATATAATTAAGTGCATTATCGAATTTAACTTTCGGATAATTGAAACTAAAGCCCGTGTAAAAAGTTAATATACGTACAGCTTCGGTTAAAATTGGTAAAAACAACTCTTCCGCAACCGGCCCATGGATTCCCGCACAATTTACACGTGCAGATTTAACTGTATATTATACAAAACAATTGCACACAGAGTAAAACAGATCATAATGTAGATAATTAATATTAGGTGTTAAACATTTTTTCAGTACCTAAGACATTAGATGAAACGCGATACCACTTACTTTCACCCACTGTTTCTTTTCAGCATCGTACATTAAAGTCTGCCCACGCACCCACCCAAATATATCGACTTGTATCGCTAATTCGATTGAGGCAATACGTCCCCTATTAAAACACGGAATAAAAGAACTAGAAGTACCAGGATTAGAACCTCTAAGATTAAAACCGCTCATAATTGACACGGTCGGTGGAGGAACTCGATTGGCAACCAACATTTCCAACATTCGGGCTCACGGCGTGTCCGACTTCAAAATTTTAAAATTAGAGTAAGTCGAAATTTGATAAAAGCTCGTCAACCGAGAGATTACCGTGTTTATTACACTTCGTCCAAACCTATATGCAATCCACGTCATCAGTAAAAGGTTACTAGATTATGACGTTTCACACAGCACTGTCACCTCGTACCTCGTATTTTGACAGTTCTAATAAATTCTAGTCTTTGTTTATGCCATCTAATATGGGTGCAGGTAAATCATCTATAGAATATGTCACTTTCCAAACTTTAAACTGAATTACAAATAAACAATCTAGTAACTTTTTTTGATGACGTAAATTGTATATAGGTTTGGATAGGCCATAGTTATCTTTTCGCCTGTCTCTCCACTGACCTTCTAGGGCACTCACGACTGCGGGTTCGAATCCCGCCGCAAGCATGGATGTTTGTGAATGTAATTTTAAAAATAAGGGAGGCAACGGCTAGCTATGGTACATTGATATGGTCAGAATTAACTGGTCATTGAAAAATCAGCCCTTAGGACTTTTAAAATTTTCTAATTTGACGTTAGAAATGTCAAAAAGTTATAGATACAAAAAATATTGTTTACAATGTACTTTAACTCTCCCCGCCCCCCTCCTTCCCAATGAGACGGCTACGATCACTATAAAACATTACACCAATAGATTGAACGTTTAAAAATGTGTAAAATTGATCTTTTTTATTAACGACGTTTTAAAGCTACTATTTGAAAAAATGGATTGCAAGGCGCCATCTCCAAAGAACTGTAACTCCCTTAGGAGACATTTTCGTATAGGATTGTTTTAACTTAAATCGACATAAAATCATTTCTAGAATTCGACGTTTGCATTTGGCAGGAGAGTTTCTGGACACCCTGTATATCAAATACGTCTATTGTTGTCTATAAACGCCTGAACACGTCGATTTTATTAACAAAAAAGATACGTCAATGACCTATTCTAGTTTATTTCACTTTAACACGTCATGTCGTCGTTTTAGTTGTTTTTTTTTAACTTTTGATAATACCTATAATCTCTTCTGTTTATTAAAAAGATTACGCGTTTAAAAATAATATATTAAAGTACGAGTATTATAACGCAAGTTTTTATCGTAGCCACTCCAAGCTATTAGAACACGAACCGCATAGTCCCTTTGTGCCGTTTAAAATGACAAAAAAAGTTGTATATTATAAATTTATGGAATTTTGTTGCGGTTAGTGATATGCCAACTGTATGTCAATATAATTCAAAATATTACAATTTTTGGTTAGGTTTATTAGGAATTTATGATGTGACGTTTAATGTTATCAATTTCGAAAAATTAAAAGTTGCGTGACGTAATAACACCAATTTCTGTTTTAAAATGCTCAACTCATTATTACAGACGTGAACTATAAAAAATATATAATTGTACAGGTACATCTACTGTTTAAAAATCTATGTATTTATACTTCGTCCAAACCTATATGCAATTCACGTCATCAATAAAAAGGTTACTAGATTATGACGTTTCACACAGTGCTGTCACCTCGTACCTCGTATTTTGAAAGTTCTAATAAATTGTAGTCTTTCTTCATACCATCTAATATGTGCGCAGATAAATCATCTATAGAATATGTCACTTTCCAAACTTTAAACCGAATTACAAATAAACAATCTAGTAACTTTTTTTTGATGACGTGTTGCATATAGGTTTGGATAGGCCATACGTACTTCTAGTTGCCCCCAAATTAAGGGGGCAATTAATATTTACAATAATACATAAAAATTAAAGCACCTACCTATACATTGTACGCACGTTAAATTATTTTCAATAACCATTAAAATTTTGAAAGTTATGACTCACCGAGCGTTCCAAAGTGGCAAATCATCGTTCTTTGGATGTTCACAGTTCGATAACAATCATTAACACGTGTATGTATTTCAAACGTCCACCGGTAATAATACGAACGGATATTAAATTATAAATGCAAGAAGAGCACATTTTTAACGATCATCCACCGGTTACAAACTAATTAATACTAAATATCGGGAATTAAACGCTACAAGTCCGAAAGTTTATCGCCGGCAAGCAACACATGTATTTGATAACGCTCCAGGTATGACTTCGCCTAAGGAGATAATACGAGTAAACGATAACAATTGTTTAGCTACATTATGTCTTATTTGGTATTAAGTAAGTGGGAATTTCTGATTCAATGAATAATATAGATATACGTATATTGGTTATTTAAACAAATATGTATAGGTACTTATCGTTAATATTATTTAACGCCCATTAGTACAAAAATACATTTTATAAAAGAACTTAAATATTATACAAAGTGTATAATACGTACGTGCAAATATATATATAACATCATAATACAGGACGTCTGGGAAATGATAAGAAATCTTCTGAGAACGCATTGAACACGTCAAAATAAAACTTTCAGTTTCTATAAACTTTTTTCCTGCGACGCTCCCCGGCCGAGATATTCATCCTCAAAATTGAATGGGAAAAATCAATTTGTTTGCAGCACGACGGACAACAATAATTTTTTTTTTAATCTTGCTATTTTTTTATGTAACCATTTAGCTGACAACGAGAGTCGTATTAAGTTCGGGTAACTTTCCCTACAGTCGTTTAGAAAAATTATATCTTCTGGCAATGAGTTTCTATAAATTAGGAGTTGTTATTCTTTAGAATACTTAAAATGTATGCATGTATTTACCTAACTACCAATTAATTTTGCAGCGTGGAATTGGGAAAAAATACCCACAGTTTTAGTTACGACATAGGAATCGACAAGCTCTATATAGAGGCCGATTACGAACTGGATTCGAAAATACTTTTCATAGACTTAAAGGGGAAAGGTCCGATGACGATCAACGCAAGTATATGAAATCGCGAAAACGCCCCCTTTCCGTTTTTGCATTTATTACCGTTTTAGCTGGTTTCAGTACCGATTGCACCATGAGAGGAAATAAGATTAAGCGAAACAACGAAAATCATTTGCTGTTCGATCCGATTCAATGCAATATCATTTTGGGAAAAACTTCCGTGTACTTGGATAACTTGTTCAACGGAAATGCGGTGCTCGCGAGGGCCACTAACGACATTATTAACGACAACGCTCTAATTTTATTTGAAGAAATCAAACCGGGTCTCATTCACGCACTTACGTCAACGTTCACGGAAATTTCCAACAAGATAACGCTGGCGTTCAAATACGAAGATCTATTTCCGTGAAGGACTTAGTTGTCTACAGATAAACAAGGTGACGAGAAAAAAACGCGCGATATTAAACAACTTTATAGTTTTTAAAACTCGACCACGCTCTGAAATTCACGTGTGATAGATATAAAAGCTTTATATATATATATATATAAGCTTTTTCGTAATTCCTAACTTAAAAAATTAAACGTGTAGGTATATTTCTTTAGTTTCTAAAAAGTGACTTCTAAATAAATCAATTGACAAACATTACAGTAATATTATTTCCGATGGTAAGCATCACAAATTGCGAATTCATCTCACATTCGATAAAGAACGTTTTACGTCGCCGAGTTCGCCGCAGCTGTGATACGATTTCTAACGTCATTCAAATTTGTGGGAAGAGCTGTTACGTAAACTGCATCTTTCGCGAATCCCCACAGGAAAAAATTGCAGGGAACCTCGGTGGCCAGAACTGAAGTGCCAGGTCTTCATTTCCCATGCGACCTGTCCATCGTTGAGGTAGAGATTCATTTAAGAAACGTCGAACATTCAGGCGCCAACGGGGTGGAGCTTCGTCCTGGTGGAAAATGTAATCTTCTGAGGAACAAGCCAGTTTTGTAGCATTCTAATGGTGCGTACAAACCAAACGAACGCGCTGTTCGCGAACAGTAATCAATCAATAAGCTCGTGACAAATCGACGACGTTGACCAGTTTCTGAGGAGCTATTGGTCGGCCAAACGTTCGCGAACAGCCTGTTCGCTTGGTCTGTACCCACCATAAGATACGTTACTCCGGTAATCGTGTTTTTACCATAGTAGCCATCTTGCTTACAACTGAAGATACTGTGGGTCGCTGGGGCGCTCCAGCGGCAATATTCGAAACTTTAAAACATCCTCTTTCGAATGCCATTTACAAAATTCAAATACAACATATGGTGCAGAAAATATAGCCAATTGAAATTGTATCCATCTTGTCGAATAACCCTGTATATTACGAACAAGTAACCATGTCTAAAAATAATACTTAATACATAGTACATTTTTGTAAACGCTTTTGTAAATGTCGTCTTTTCGGAACTTTTTCAATCAACTAAAAGATCATATAATACCTAAAGAATAGAAAATAAACTACTATGACTTCAAACATGAAGAATAAGTACAGTTATTGGTTACGAGTAGTTCTGGTCTTTTGTAGAGGTGGTTACTTCAGAGAAGCGTGGTAAAACGAATTGGCGTGGATTATTCTTAAATTTAATAAAATGTCTTAATATTTATTGGTCAAAGAGATTTATAAAATTCTAAATAAGGAAATTTGCTTGATGTTCGAATTTTTGGTCCTTCGATCTGAATCATTAAGTATCTTCCAGAGATGTTTCCGTTTGAATCGTGGTCGCCTGTACGTTTCCATAAAATTGAATCATAACCAACTCGTAGGTCATGATAGTACCGGCGATCTGAAACAAAAATGTGCAAAGTACTGATGCTTGCTTACAGATCGTCGAGCGAGCATCGTACGCTGAGCAACAAGCCTCTTGTTACGTTGAAAAATTGCTTGCCCGACAAAGAGGAGGAATTGAAACACGTGTGCAGAATAAATCTTCTTATCTACAAACTAAAAATTAATCGCAAGTCTTGGACTTTTTAAAAAAACTACCTCTATATTGTAGACGGTCGACGGTACTGCGTTCAAATAGTGTAAAGGTCTCTGGCTCTCGTCGTTAATCCATGCGCCATACAAACAAACGCATACCGTACGACCGATTAGAAAGCCAAACGAAAAGAAGAAATAGATTTTTTCGAGGACGTCTTCGATGTGTCTAGATTACGAACGAATGCCTATAAATTTTTATTAAAATGAAAATTTAACCTACTTCAAACTGTGAAATAGCTGCACAAGAATAAAAAACAGGTTACTTCCGAACGAAATCATTACCAACGACGATATAGCCTCGTTCAGTTTCTTACACAGCTCGCTCAGTCTGCAATAGTCTTCTCTGATGTTTCGCCAAATTAGATCGTCGGAAACCTACAACACGTCAATGTAGACGAAAGAACAAGCAACCGACAAAATACTATAGGTACTCTTCCTTCGACGTATGTTTCCACCCTATCGGCGACCTGTTTAAACCTCATCGCAAGCAACGTACTCATCAACATTATAAACAAATCAATGTAGGTCCAAGAAAAGGTCGAAGCGAACGTAACGACCTACAAAATTGTGCACTTGACAATTTATTTGAATCGATCGATTTCCTCGGCCCCGCACCTGCATCAAAAACCCAGCCACGAACGAGTACTTCGACATCGCGAACACCTGAGGAAACGCTATTTTAACGAAGAAATATTCGAATATGTCCTCGGAGCCGGATTTACATTCGTCTGCGCGCTGCAAATGATTCGTCACCACCAAAAAGTGCTCCACTAAAATCATTCGTATTGTCGTTTAAACCATCGCACGATACAATCAACTCACCTGCGGCGGTGCTCAAAATTACAGTGGTTAAACACTTCAATCGGAAATTCAATTTTTGCGGATAACCATAAGTGTGCATTGCCATTTCGACTAGGCGCCACTCGTCGATCAGCTTCGACCAATTTTTAGCAAGCCCGATGAAGAATACGTGCACGGCAAAAGAGTTGCTGAAGAAAATGACTGCGGCTAAAATTGAATACATGATCGTTTTAAGGTGTTTCACCGATTTTGAAAACAAGCTATAGATATGTACTTATTTGATCGATATCGGCCTCCGTCTTTATAACGTCATACAACGACGCGATTATTCCGAAAAAAGTTCCGACAATTAAGAGGACGGAATAGATGATCTTCCACGATTTCCAAGTGAAATGTAACGATTTTTCCGAAGGGCTCGTGATCCCGTTTATCGGCATCAGGCCAAAAATTTGTCCAATCACCAAAACGAAAACTATCGACCTATGGATGGTTTCGTTAGGGTTGCCGAAAACGTTTGCGTACAATTTTTTCAGTCCTTTCATCGCGCAAACGACCAACGAAGTGAGTACCGTTCCAATTTCATCAAACGCATTACAAACAAACAAGCAAATTTGAAAACTGCCGAGCAAACACGTTTCTATTTAATATGGGAAGATTGCGTTTTGATGTGATTTGTAGGTGAAATTGGGCAATTACTTTAGGCGTTAAAGTTGACATAATAACGGTTTGGATGATAAATGAGGGTTTCGATTTTATTCGCTAGAACGCTATACGCCAATCTGCTATTATTTCGTTAACAAAAACTGAGGAAAGAACGCGCTTTGAACGTTTTTGTAGATGTAATAAAACTGCTATATAAGGCGTTATTCTTAAGGGGGTATTATCAGGGTCCGCCATATTGAAGCAGTAGGTCAAATGAAACCAATATTAATATACATTGTTTACGAAAACGAGGCATCTTTACGAAAGATTCATGATTCGTATAGATACATCCAATCTTCTAGTTTTCAACAAACTCGTTGCGTTTTCTTAATAAGGTTAAGAAATTATTAAATTTGCAATCAAACATAAAATAGTATTTTAAAGAAATACGTCACTTCAGGGAATAAAAACCAACTGGAGTAATAGATAAAACATAGCTACGTACTACAAATACAACTTTAACAGTTAAAAATTAACCATTTTTAGGAACAAAGGGCATAAAAATTAACCTAAATTACTATAATCTAGGAACATTTTCGTGCTGTGTTTGTTAAGTTGAGTCAATTTGTAGTACAGCTGTTTTAGAAGGATGGCAGCACGTGCAAATTTTTGCGTTGTTGTCAAACGTATAATTTATGAAACTTCATCCAAAGTAAATAGAAAAACAGAATAATATTTTGTTTGTATTTTTAAGGTTAATTTGCACAATAGTCAGCTTCAGTTCTACTTCACTTTACGTTATATGAAATTTTCAAATTGCAGTGAAATTGTATTTGTTTTTGCAAAATATAGTCGTGCTAACTAATACTCCTACATTTTATTTCAAGTTAACTTCTGAAAATTAAATAAACAATATATAAGTATATAATAAAAGCCAGATAACACAACGTGTGGACATCCATAAGACAATTGAAGGGTCTGGTGCAAAAAGAGGGCAGCTCCACATGTATACTGGTTATAGGGGAATGCGAAAAAGGATTATTACCAGACGAATATGTTGTACTGGTGAAAAATACTTGTCGCAAGTTTGTAGTAGTTTCGATTACCCAAAACATCATTTTGAATTTCAGTGGGCTGAAAATTTGGTCACGATATGTATTCTTTACTAAACTACAACATAACGTACAACTGGAAAATATTTTTTTAAGCGTTAAACAGTTTTTACCTTCTCCTGAACAATTTATAACAATGGAGCTAAATATAACATTTGCGCCGGACTCTTCAATTGAGGAGCATAGAGGAAAAGTGGTACAAGTGGCATTTGTTCAAATGATGACATATACAGTACAACAAGAATTGTGAAGTAGAAGTTGCTTAAATTAATACAGTTTATAGAAAAAAAACGTAGTATTTGGTCCATAATGACAACTATATGCCACTCAAATTTGAGAATATTTTTAGCAATTGTGCTAAGTTTAATATGAAATATCTCACATAAACAAAAGGCATAATAAAGGCATAAAGATAGCGGCAACACTGCTAACTTAAAATATCGCGAATTAGCATTAAAAAAATTTAAATTGTAAATTCTTTAGCAGGATATACATATGGCATCTATCAGCAAACTTGTAAGTGTTAGTTCCAAAATTGCCATCGAATTTGACTGTAGCGTGCTAATAGCCCCTTAACATTGCCTGTAAAAAATTGTTTGAACGATAATTTCCCAAATCGTTACGATAACCATTAAATATCGCCCTGGTCGCTACATCAAAACTCATAAAAATGTACGCAAATATGTTTTGTACAATTTAAAGTAACACTGAACAGATTACAACAATCTATATTTAAAATTAATATTTGCTCTGAAAATACCCAAAACTGCCGTATAAGGCGTTAAAACCGTACTGAAAACAAACATTCCTAAAATAACATTAATTTATATTCCAATCCTAGTAAATTGCCATAGTAACGACCTTATCGATGAAACGGACGTGACTATCAATAATTATGAAAACTAACTTTTCCATAACTATTAATAAATAACACATATTTATTAAGTTTAATGCCAAATAAAAACTATTAATCATGATTATTCCCCAAAAAACAACAATTTACGAGTTAAATTAAAAAAATAATGTAATTTATCCTCATTTTTGTATATTAGTAAATACCAAATTTACATAATCCGTTTAATAACACCTAAATAAAACCGAAAACATCCATATATATCAATTTCAAATCGATATTTCTTCAAAAAATAAGTTAAAATCCATAATACTAGCACAAACAAAAACTGAAAAAAATGAATGAAATGACGTATAACGTAGTACAAGAAATTCCAATCGTAGTAAGGTCATAGCAACGACCTTGACTCAAGATGGCCGTTGTCATTGATTAATTCGTAAACCACGCCAACGTGAACGTATCGATGTAATGAAACATAAACATAAACAAATTAAAATTATAATTTAAATAATAATCGGCGTCTATAGGATTAATAAACTTAAACGTCAGCTTAAAATAACCAATCTGTACGTAGGACATTTTCAAAATATAATTTAATCTAACCTCACTTTTTTATATACTAATAAATAGGAAAATTATGATATTTAATAAGATTTAACTAAGACAAAGCCGTTCTACAAGCACTGACTTTAGATTAATATTTAAACCAACACCATTTCTGTGTATATTTTAAAATTTGCCGTGAAATTTTATTTCGTTGTCTAGAGTATCGGTATATTCAACTACAATTAAAAACTTATTTATTAAATTTCTCAACATCTATACTAATTTGATTCGCCTTTCATGTATTTTCCCTAGACTACTAACACTTCGTATCATTAACGTTCTGCACAAACGATCGACTTATAAATATATTTTTTCAACTTATAAACAAATAATACAAAATTTATCCTCTAAAAGCATATAAAAAAAAAACTTTTAAACTGATTAGAAATATCATTCTACATACTTGTAATCCAAAAACTAAGCTAATTTGCAATGCACACTGATAACCAATTTAATTTTAATTTGATTCACATATTGTATGCGCAGAAATAATAAAATATCAAGATACAGTAAGGCAATTAACATACAAAACAGTAAACCTACAAGAAATAAAGAGTATTTTAAAAAGTACATATTTATTTACAATATAACATTTGTTATAAAATATACAGCGGTCAAAATAATAGAATACCTCGAATCAAGCTCGAATAATAAGTTTTTAGAATAGTAAGCTTGTTTAATTAAAGTTACCTATATTTAACTTGGCTTTGCCGCTTTATTGGTCAAGAAATTGCCAATCATCTTCGTGATGCATCAAATAAAATATGGAATAAATTCAACTTATCTGTTGTGAAGACTTTTCTTAAGGCACTTAGATTTGTAAACGGATATATATCTTTTTTCAATTTCATCAGTTGTAAACATGAAAATGTTTCATTAAAATTAGTATAACCAATTAGAAAACAATCAATTTTCCTAATATCTGTTAAACTGTCGTCTAAATGAAAACGACAGACACTAAATTGCAGATTAAAATAATAGCTAAAGCTCCTCGAAGAAGGCCACTCTCGATTTCGTTGAACCAGACTTGCTCTTCTTAAGAGTAGAATATTTATTTTCACCTAATTTTACTTGTTCGTCGTGCAGTTGATCGAGCTCCGTTTGTTTCTCTCCAACTTTTAGCACTGCTATTTCTGTTCGAAGCTCTCGCAGTTGATTTTGTAAATGCTTCGATTTCTCTAAATATTCTACCCTATTAACAAACAAAACTCTCGCAATAACAGTTGCTGCTATATCAAAGAAAACTGCATCCTCACCTTTCCTTTTCTATTTCTAATGAGAGCTGATCCGCATCCCCGTGAGCGAGCAGATCGTACGAATTTAAATTAATATTGAGATTGAGATCGGGGGCGGGACTGGGATCGTTATCTAAAACTAGTAATTCCGAATGAAGCTGTGGACTTAGCGGCACAGAATATAAACTGGCCGCCGACTAAAAATAAAAAAGGTATCAAAAATACACTAGAAAACTTGGTTAGAAAATTGACTCACAGAAATCGGACTGGCCGTAAAGGAATTTGTATAAGTATTGCAACCAAGAAAGTCCAACAGTTTCTCTTTGGCCTGTTTTTCGGCCGCTCGCGCCCTTAACAGCTCTTCTTTAAGTTTATTGGCTTCGGCCGCACGTCGTTCCGATTCTTCTACCAAACGAGCCGTCAACATTTCTGCTTCTCTTGTTTTACGCTCCAAATTAACCTACGTGTGTAAATAAACGATTATTATACGACATTCAATTAAAGCAACCAAACGTTTTCCTACAAACTGAAATCAAATAATTGATCATTAACCTTTTCTTCCTCGGTCCTTAAGGCACTCAATCGTATTCGAGTAATTTCTTGTTCGGCCTCGGAGGCCTTCTGACTTAAAAGCATAGCTTCCTCTTCGGCAACTCGACTTTTTTCGGCCAGCAGATCGGCACTTTCTTCGGACCGTCTCTATTGGAACAAAATTGTCGTTCGTAAAAATGTAGAATCGGATTTATTTTTACTAACCAAAGCTTCATTGGCGAGCCTTATTTCCTCCTGATATTGGAGCAGACGTTGCTCCAAATTCGCCCGTTCCCTTTCGGCTTCCTCCCGTAGCTGTTTCTCTCTGGCCAAACGATTTCTTTGAACTTGCCGTCGTTGCTTTTCCTCTTTTGCGGCAGCTTTCATTTGCTGCAGCTCCATCGAGTCGGGTTTTCGTCGCCTCATAAACAGGTCATGGTTGCCCATACACAAATCTAGTATCTATGGTTAAACTACGGTTATAAGTATGCATAATTATCGCAATATCACCTACCAATTTATTCATTCTCACTTTTTGACTAAAGAACACAAAGTTCGGCGAATTCTTATCTACCGGCTTAATGATAAACTTCTTATCGTCAAAACTAATATGTCTAATTTCCGACCATGTAAATGTAGTTTTTGGTTGCAATTTGTTTTCCTTTTCGTAAATATTTAATCCTAAAGCCGTTACTCCTAACCACAGTTCAGTCTCTTTTTTATTCTAAAATGATCGATTAGTCGAATCCGAATATATTACGCGATAATACTTACAGTAATCGGAAAGTAATTGACTCCATACATATCGAGATCTTGTGCAATTTTAAGGTATTCCATTTCGGCTTCGTCCCTACTCATACCACGATGATCTGCGTACCACACTTTAATTCGTTCTTCCCACATATCTAAAGTCATCTGATACTGATCGATCACTCGTTGTGGTAATAAATCTTCACTAGCTAACATGCCCGGTTTATACGTGTCTTCGTCAAAATCGCCAAACTATCAATAAAATGTGTAATTTCTAAATATGTACTTTCACAAATTTTACCTTCGCTTGAACAGCATAACTAGCTAAAAGAACAGAAGCTTCTGGAGGACAATAAATGTCCATCGATAAAATAGCTTGTTTTACTTGTAGAAAAAACAAATGTTGTGTAACCTCTTGCACTAACTCCTCTGCAACTTCCTCGGGATAAAACTTGGCCAAAAACATAAAGGACGTACAACTATGAGGGTCCTTGTGTATGCTTTGATCCTGTACTATTGCAAAATAATTTAATACACGTTTAACGAAAAAAGTAACGAATCCAACCTTTCTTATCGAGCTTCAACCAGGATATAAATCCTTTCGAATCCTCATACTGCAGTCCGAAATACCAAGTTTCCCTTAAGCCGATCGTTCGACAAACGAGATCGAAGAGGTCCCTTCCGGTAGCTCGCCACTAGAACGAAATTAACGTAATTTATTCTACTTTCAAAAAATAACACTCACTTCCAAATTGAATTCCAACTCCGCGTCCAAAGTGCACACCTTTACCGGAAAACTCTTGCTCGATTTCTTTCTTCGAAACGGGGGCATTTTTTGCCGCATTATAAATCTTACTCGCTTCGTGTTAGTAAATATTTTTCAACTTAAATCATAATTCGTCTTACAAATAGCTTTAACTGTCAAAGTCGAAAAGTGTTAAGGTTAACATGGCGTTTGTTTGATAATCCCAAATGTCCCTAGTATTAGGGCCTTCTTAGCATTTGACCATTGTTTGGTATGTGGTAGATCGCGTATTTGGTAACCGAAAGAGTACAGTGCGAACAAAAAATAAAGCCCTGCGCCATTCAGTGCATTTACTAGAATTTCGTTTATTTGTAATTTCGTTTCGTATTTCGTAATTATAATAAAATTTCGATAAACACAACTTAATACCTGGCACCCAAATAAACTTTAGGGAGCGTGGGGGGGGGAAGGGGTTTGAATTTTGTCCGTGACTATAAATATAATAATGGACGATACGTTTACGTGTTTTCAAAAAAAGAGTAACCTACGTTTGCTAAAAACACGAAGTTATCGAGAAAGTGTTGAGGAAAATATTTAAACTGTGATTTTCCGAATATTACCGGTTCAGATAAACTGGTTTAAAATTTTTAAAAAATATTAAAGTGGTTATATGTGCTCGAGGATAATTATTTTCGAAAATTGCTATAAGTATCAATAATATTGCCTAATCGCTTTAGAATATTAAATTAAACGCTTATCTATTATATTTTTATCAGCAACACGTATTTTAGATAAAATTTATGCATGAACAGTAATCCTCGATTATTATTATTTTTATTTCGGCCGTATCGTCAACTATGTCGTTCAGTGACGCATTAATAACTTCGGCATATTATTTTGCCTTATTCTTCCTTTCGTTTGTGGTGTATATAGTTGTTTTCGAAGAGAATCGAAAAACGAATAACAGATACAAGTCTAAAGGTAGGTAATATTTCACGTAGGCGTGATAAAGTATGCATTGCGACCATGTTTTTGTTTCAGATTGGTACTACATCCTCAAAACTTTCTTGTGCATTCCGACGATAAACAAATTAAAAGCAAAATGCAGAAAATCACAAGCGTCGATCGAGGAACGACCTAAAAAATTAAGTTCGGGCAAGGTAAATTTTTTGTGTAGCTCTATCAGTTGATTAAACAACCTTATAATACAGCAAACCGATACCCAGTTGATATACGGCTTGGACGACGAAGGTAACTCAATATTCATCAAAATTATTCTACGCCAACATCGTATAGCAGAGATCGCCATCTGTTTGCGTTTAAGCAACGGAAAAATCTATCGATTACCGAGTAAGTCAAAGCCCCAAGTTGGGCGCCACGCAATTAATCGTCCTAATTATACAGATGAGCCGCAAGTTTTATTGTGCAGCGTACAGTCGAGACGATGGGAGGCGGAAAACCTTTCGATCGCTACCGTCGTACCTTTTCGTCGAATTCGGATAACATATAATGGCCTATTACGAGAAGGGACGGAACCCAAAAACGTCGAACACGTTAAATTTAATTTAGTGTAAGTATTTTATCAGTTTTGATCCGCATTGGAGCTTGTCTCTCATCGAAATTGTATTTTAGATGGAATAGCGCAGAAAAACCGATGCACCATCCGCAGGACGCGTCGAATTCGCTTTTGGCGGACGCTCTGGCCAAGGAACCGTGGAGAGATGGCAGTTGGATTGAGCTAATGTAAGTTTGGGCGGCATCTCGATGTCAAATTCTAAAAGGTTTTTTGGATCAGGGGCGACGAGCGCGGCTACGAACAGTACGGGGTTCTTCAAGGATGCATTTCTGGCGAAAAGTTTTCCAACAATTACGAGATTTATCTGCCAAGCTTTAGAAAGCGTTATTGGGGCACTGCCGAGTGTTCTTCTCTTCATCGCGATTTCTCCCTATACGTGGTTGCGAAAGACGGCACGTTATTTCATTGCGGCGCAAAATCGTTTAAGAAAGGTTGTGGGCAGTAAGTATTTTCTGACGTCGTTAAATTTAAAAATCTGGGCGTCCCTTAATATTTCAGATTAAACTACGGTACCTTACTAAGGGCCGATGGATTAATCGTTCCTATCCAAAAACACGACATTACTTTAGAACATGTCGGCGAACACAGTTTGCCCAATACCGTGACCATCCATTTAAATGGTACGTTTGTCAAAAATCGCTCTCGCCCAATCTAATTGTAAACGAATTTGTTTAGCCAAAAACGGGACCTATAAGTGTGTCGTAACTCTAAACCATAAACACGGTTTTACGACAAGCAGCGACGCCTTCAACGGATGGGTGTTAAACGTAATACCGGGCGAATGCGTGCTCAATTGCGAAACCGCCAGAGTCCTCGCGACTTTTTGGTACTCAAAAAACGGTACCTAACATTAATCCGATCAACGCGTAAACTGCACCTTCAGTTTAATAATTTCAGGGAAAGGCATCGGTTTACCGAGCCCTCTTCTAACGGAACCAATACTCGAATTGACGCAACAAGATCTCGTGTTGCCGTTGAAAAGTAGAGAATGTCGAGTGTCCTTCTTGTCCGGTGGCAAAGGCAGCTCTTTGGCTCTCTTATCCTCTTTAAATGCAAACGACGTAAGTTCCACCACATAACTGACCTTAAAATGTATTGACCGCGCGCGTTTAGTTCATCGTCCCTGAAGGATTCGTCGTCTCGACGGCAGCTTTTAATCGCCATTTAGAAAAAAGTGTGAAACTGAAAGCGGTCATCAAAAAGCTGGCATACGTCAGCGGAAACGGCGTCGAAAATCTACAAGCAACCTGCAAAGAGTGAGTGCTTTCCTCGCTAAAGCGCTTTATCGTAAATTCGGCATTTTTTAGAACAACCGACTTATTTTCGTCAGAACCAATCGACCAAGAGATTTCAGGGGTCATTTTGGACGAGTTAAGAAAGTTTTCTAAAAATTCGAAATCCGACCTCCCGTCGAGATGGGCCGTAAGATCTTCGGGTAAATACGATTTTGGTCTTGGAAACGTATTTAAAGTCCAACGAACTATAGGGACGCTGGAGGACTCCGATGATTTATCGGCGGCTGGTCAAAATGCGACTTCGCTCGGATGTTCCGGCGAAGAAGAGATTCTTCGAGCGGTGGCAGATTGTTGGGGATCTCTATTTAGTTTCGAAAGCGTCCGTTATAGGAGGTAAACGCCTCGTTTTTTAGGGCACGGAAAAAAATGATTTACGCGATAGTTTGTTTCTAAATAATCAGGCAACACGGACTGGACATTAAAAGCGACATGGGCGTAATTATTCAACGTATGGTTCCTTCGAATGTTTCGGGAAAATTATTTTCGCGCCATCCTACAACTGGAAATCCGTCAAAAATTGTAATCAACTCGAACTACGGATTGGGAAAGGTATTTGTTCGTGCTAATCTAGTGGATGTTGTTTAATTTTTGATATAACTAAATAAGAGTACAGTATCGGGCGAAGCAGATCCAGATGAAGTTGTTTTGAAGAGATCTTTTGACGGAAAATTGTCGGTCAACTCTGTACGTATCGGTTCGAAGAAAATGTTTACAGAAATGGCCGACATGGGAACTTGTACAATCGAAAACAAATCCGATAAGTCAAAAACGTTAAGTTTGACCGACGAGCAAATCGTCATATTGGGAAATTTAGGAATTGAATTAGAACGCGCATTTGGTTCAGCAAGGGACATCGAATGGAGTTTCTACAATGTATTAATACATCAAATATGTAAATTAAATGGGTTGTGGAATCGAACATTTGTTTTAGAATCATCTGTATGTTCTTCGATGTAGACCTATAACAGGTCTTCGATCCTGGACCGATTTTGAACTTCTTCACGAGTTTAACACGCCAATACTAACAAAAAATGAAGCGCTGACGACAGCAAACGTTTCTGAAGCATATTCGGGCGCTCTAACCCCGCTCAGTCATTCCATAACGATCGCGTTCCAAAATAATAATTTGCGCGAATTGATCACGAGCCAAATCGACGAGAATTTTAATCAAAAAATTGTAGCACTCTTTAATCACCACTGTTTTATAAATGTCACGAACGTAAGGCTGCCTGTGATCTTACAATATTCGGTAATCGACTGTTTATTTTAGACCTTTCTTCGAAAAGTCGAAGATCGATTATCTATAGCGAACAAAGTTACCGAGATTTCGATTTTTGGTCGAGCAATTTCCGATGAAAAAATGCACGCGATTGGAAAGAAACGTTTTGGTACCATATCGAAATTTGGAAAATTAAAGACGATGTTGACATCCATCGGGGACGCCTATCGCTCGAAAACTTACCTGGAAAAAATGAGCGAGTTAAATGAAAAATGTAACATCGAAATTGAAGAAAATCAATCTGCTTTAGCTACTCTAAACACCATAAAAGAATGGCTTCCGGTAATGAACGAAAGTTTCAAGTGCCACAACTTGATAACTAACGCCGGCATCGCTTTCCAAATCATCGCGATGAACGTGCTGGTCGCATGCGGCAAAGGTAAGTTAAATGTCTAAAAAGAAGCGCGATTTTTTTTATTTACCTTTTAAGAAATAACTATGGATCATTATTCCGATATGGCATTACTTTTATCCTCGTGCGCCGACACGATTTCTGCCGAAATACCGAAAGTGTTGGAAAACATCGCCGTAACTATAAGCGAAGAGGGGTTGGCCCAAAATTTTTTGCAGATAAAACCTAAAGAGGCGCGCGAATGGTTAAAAGTGAACTGCAGAAAAGCGAGCGAAAAATTCGAATTGTTTTTAATAGACCACGGTCATAGAGGGATGCGAGAGGTAAAAAATAATTATCGAACGCGTCTGCTATTTGCAATTTTAACGTAATTTATTGTGTTTGCAGTGCGAATTTAAAGAACAACCATGGGGCGCGGACCCGAAAACGGTCATCGAGGCGATTCAATCAAATTGCAAATCTCCTTGCACGTCAAAAATGAAAGATAGTTACGACGTCGACGAAACCGTGACTAAACTTAAGTGCCCTAGAAATTCTTTTGTCAGGTAACCATATTTTCTTTGCTAATCACCAAATACGATACCATTAAATTGTAGATCCGTTTTGAAGATCATCGTTCGAAAATGTAGAACGTTAGTCTCTCGACGGGAAAAAGCAAAGTCCGCGACTGTCCGTTTCATCGATCAAACGAGAGTGACGTTTCGTCGATTGTCGAAACAAATGGTAGCCGAAGGCTTGATTCCCGATCCGGAGCTCATATACTTTTTTTCGTTCTACGAATTAAACCAACTGATCAAGAAGAATGGAATCGGCTTGGTACAAAAGTAAGTGTACATAACTTAATCGTTGCGCGTTCGATTAATTTTCGTAGAGCTATTTCGAGGCAACGCCTTTATTCCGAATGGGATCGTCTGAAATTTCCCGAACTCGTATTTGGCGTGCCCGAAATTCAGAAAGAGCACGACTGCAAGAGAGACGGGAAAATCGTATTGGAAGGAACTCCAGCTTGTCTAGGCGACGTTACGGCCAGAGCTTGCGTCCTTACGCGCCTCGAGGACATAAACCAATTACAAAAAGGTGAGGTTCGAGATGAAATGAGTGAACAAATGAAAATAACGGCTGTTATTATGTGATAGGCGATATCCTAATTACTTGTAGCATCGATGTGGGCTTGTCGCCGTATTTTCCGATGCTGTCCGCAGTGGCGACCGAATTTGGAGGTTTGATTTCGCACGGTATGCCGGCGCCTTTTCTAACTTTTTGGAATGTGTTTTAAAGTAAAATGTTTTTAGGGGCCGTCGTGGCAAGAGAATATGGACTGCCGTGTATAATTAGTGTGCGAAATGCAACTCTAATGTTCAAAACGGGAGATGTAGTATCACTGTCGGGAAAATTAGGAACGTTAGAGTTGGTTGAGAAAATTTAAACTTGTAAATGTATTATAAAATGTATTTGTATTACTTATTATAAATTTTTATTATATTTATGAATTTGTTGTACATTTTGCTGTTGTTTGCTCAACAAGGCCTGTTTTCCTGGATAGGACAAAGACGTCCATTAGACATTCTATGGATATCCTGGCACCATAGATATACATGAGTAATCCATTTGTCATAACCCTGGACAAGCACGGGATATCCTTAATGGACGTCTATAATATATCCTAAAATTAAAACTTGGCACATGTTTCGCTCGGACTTAAGTGAACCAATTTCGATTTCCAACAGCTGGAAAAGCTTCCAGCAGCTTTCCAGTCCAGCTTCGCGGACCATGCAGTCTGCGTAAGCATTAATGTTCAAAACCGGGAGATTGTTGGGCCGCCCCCTACGACGTATAACACATTTTAAAAGAGTACAATAGTTAGAGTTTTCCACATAACCTTTGAGGTACTCCCCTAGATGTGTTGTCTCTGTAATGTCGAGACTTCGCCTGTAGCCCTACTACATCTTCAAACTCTCCTACTAGTGGTCACTACACGTAATCACACGGCAAACAAGTATATATCGAGCCAATTCAAAACTTGACATTACAACGCATTCTTGGCGTGGCTTGTTTAAAACTTTCGAACACGTAAGCAAACCTCCATTTCTTCCGAAAAGCTTCATTTATAACTAAAACTCGTTGATGAATCTTCTCCGGAGATCAATTTTCAATATCCATCTTATATCTAACTTAATTTAGACTAAACTTAACTAAATCTAACAATAAGTATTAACTTACTGATCGTGTCAAAACTTATTAGTATGTAATAAACGTCATATGAAATTCATAAAATTGTTTGCCGTATAAACGTATTAGACAAAATCTGAGAAGATTCGCCACTTATAATTATTTGCCAACGTTAAACAGATTTTTAACAATAATTAATTAATTATACTGTTTTTAGATCACCGCATACTAATAGCTAAAAATCAAGCATTTAAATCAAGACACGTTTAAACGATTTAGGAACAATCGACAATCATTTGAATGAGTTAGGTAATAAAGAAATGTTACTTCGATGCATTTGAACAACAAAAATCGTCGAAAATAAATAATTTTTCCTGAAATAAAATTAATTACGTAATTCACAAATATCAATAAAATACTTTAAGAAAAAATTAGAAATTTCTAAAATGTCTTATCATTTTTTTTCTTTTATATTTCATAAACGACCGCGAGATGAAGGTCGGAAAATTAAACCGCCGAATACCTATTCAAAAAGAGCTTAACCAAGTTTATAGAACTCCTATCTGACTTCCAGAAAATGCCTACCTATATGATTTTTAGAGAATTTGAATTCTACCTTTCTTCGTCGTATAAATCCATTTTGTAATCCTATTTTGAGCACACACGGCACAACACACGCGCACATGCATAAAAAGGCCTTATAAACACTCGAGCACTCCACGCACACACGAATACGTACGACGCCGCAATTTAAAATTCGTACTGAAACAAACACCACCGCTCTTTACCAGTAACCCGACAGAACTCAAGTCGTTTTGCTGAAATTTCGTTTATAAATGCACTAAAAGTTATTACGTAAACTCCGAAAAATCCCGATTTTATTACAAATGCACACAATTCGAATTACTTCTTTACCTAATAAGTCAATTATTATAGATTTTTAAGAATAAAATCAATTTATATAGACGATGTTTAGCATTGCAAGTCAAAAATATTTACTTATATATTTTTATAAGTAATACGTTGTAGACGTACGTACAATATTAAAAAAAAATAAAATAATTTGGCCAAATTACCTATTTTACAATTTATTCGATCTATAGGTCTATTTCGATCTGTTTCTTCTAATTGTTCCTTTGTTGGGACTAGGAAGAAGATATTTCGGCGAGACAATGGACGCGGTTCGATGATTTAGTAACTCTTCTGTCAGATCGTTTGAGTTTTGAATCTAAACGCCTCATTTCCCAAATCAACTTCTTCGGGAGTAGACATTCTTTATCCCTCGCCCACGTCAATCGCTGATGAAACAGATGCATACTGTTAGAGAACGTGGGGTCAAATTTGGGATCTACATACGGTTACAAAAATTGTCTAAATGGTAAATATTCATTATAGGTGGAAATAGTACTTACGATAGTTGGGCAAAAAGTTATTTAGACGTCCCTACTTAATGATCAGTTAATAAACATTCGATTAACAGCACAGTAATTTCTTTTGCACTGGCGCACCAAAGTTGTAGAAAATCAACTACTCGGACGTTTGTTTTTTTATAAGAGTTTTTCCCTAAAAACTCTTCTCTGGCCTCCCCCCCCCCCTCGCTGGTCCAATTTTTTGGGTTCGCCACTGTCTATTGTTAATGTTATCACACTTTTTTTTTAATACAGACATTGTTTATAATATTATCTGCCATAAATTTTATTAGGTATTGCATTATCATTATACCAAACACAGGTGTCACGTAGAGATTAACTACCTAAATACGCCTTATCTGCTGTTTGCGTATTTGCATTCGTTACCAGTTATTGTCAGTGTTAAACGAATCTTAAAACGAGTTACTCGTTCCGTTAAAATGTTTGTAAAACAAGTTTGTGCGGTTCTCATTATCATAAGTTCAATTAAGTCCGACGAAAATGTCATCGATTATTACGAAAAATTAATTACCGAACAAATAGAACGATCGGCCACTTATCAATTTCCTAAGGATGCGAGCGCTTATCGACCAAACAATACTAAACCGATAGGTTTGTTTAATTATTTGTATTTGTCCATTATTATTTATTTCGACAACAATTTTTAGAATACGGCACTTACGATTTTGTCGTAATCGGAGCGGGATCTGCAGGATCTGTGGTTGCCAGTAGATTATCTGAAGTTCAAAATTGGAGGGTACTTTTAATGGAAGCCGGAAAAGAAGAAAATAACTTCACCGATATCCCTTCGATGTCCATTTATACCGCGAAACTCGAATATAATTGGGGATTCAACAGCACACCGCAAACAACTTGTTGTCTAGGTATAAATATTTCGCAATCGTTTCGAATTTGATCGACTTTACTATTTGTCTCTCTCAAGCTTCAGGTGGCATTTGTTCTTATCCTCGAGGCAAAGCCGTCGGAGGCACCAGCGTTATAAATTCGTTAATATACTCCAGAGGAAGTCGATACGACTTCGACAAATGGGGACGACAAGGAAACGAGGGATGGTTTTACGACGACGTCTTAAAATACTTCAAGAAGTCGGAAAATTCAAACGTAAACGGTAGCGATGAGTATCACGGACGTGGTGGTTATCTAGATGTCAATTATCACAGTCCTATTAGCAAAAAGGTCGACATTTTCTTGGCTGCAAACGAAGAATTGAGTGTGCCGATACTCGACCCCAACGGTAAAACTCAATTAGGCTCATCTCCTAACCAATTCACCACAACTCGTGGAAGAAGAATGAGTTCCGCAAAGGCGTTTTTAACGCCAGCTCGAAATCGTACGAACTTGGTGATTTTACCAAATAGTTACGTCGTCAAGCTGTTAATATCCAATTTTTCAAAAGTGGAAGGTGTTTTATTTTCCCATAAAAACGTTCTGTATGTCGTAAGTGTAAAGCGAGAAGTGATTTTATCGGCTGGAGTAATCGGTTCGCCCCAAATATTAATGTTGTCCGGTGTAGGGCCTGAACGACATTTATCCAGACACCAAATACCCGTCATCAAAAACCTAGCGATAGGGGAAAACTTCCACGATCACGTGGCATTTTCTGGTCTATACTTTCTGACCACTCAGCCCGAACCGTCATTTTTATTGAGAAACGCGATAAAACAGTATTTAAACGGTACGGGTCCATTGACTATATCTACGAACCCTCAGGCCGTTACTTTTCTGCAGTTGAATTCAAATAGAGACAACTTGACCGATTTGGAAATCGTTTTTATTCCGTCGATTAAAATGAGAGGCTTCGATATAATAAAAAACGACAACGCCTCTCAGTATCAAAATCGTATTTTTCAAATAGCCATTGTATTGTTACATCCAAAAACCAGAGGTGGCATTTACTTAAAATCAAATGATCCCTACGATTATCCCATTATCGATGCCAAGTGTTTATCCGATTCTAATAACGAGGACATAAGAAATATATATGAAGGAATTTTGAAAGTACTCGAAATTTTAGATGCGGAACCTTTTAAAAAACTCAGCCCCAGATTAATTCCAAATTCCGCATGTGTGGGTCGTGCATTTTTATCGAAAGATTATTGGACGTGCGTGATCAGGCAAACTGCCATGAACGCGTATCACGGCGGCGGAACGTGCAGAATGGGACCAAGTCCCTTCGAAGGCGACGTAGTCGATAATAAATTAAAAGTGCACGGAATTGATAATTTAAGAGTTGCCGATGCCAGTATTCTTCCAATCACCCTTTCGGCGCACACAAACGCTCCGGCCATAATGATCGGAGAACGAGCGGCAGATTTTATTAAAAATAAACATTTGAACTAACGTTATCTTATTTATTGGCTAATAGCTTATTCGTTATTCCGTCCTTAAATAAATATATGTTTACTTAAAAAAAAAAGCATTGTAATTTTTATTTCAACCGAAACTAATCAAAACCACACACGAAATGAGGGTTGTACGCAAAAACAATAAATATTGTATTTTCTTACGAGTCAAAATATCCTTGAGAATTCATCAAAAATCGATCCAGTTCAGTCCAATCTGTTGTTCAGTCTCAAATGTTTTTCAATTCAACAATTGATGATGTGTTTCACATCAGAGTCCAATCGCGTTACGATTGGCATCGATTGTATTTTCTTAGGAGTCGAATATCCTTGAGAATTCATCAGAAACCAATTCAGTTCACATCAAATGCTTTTCGATTCAACGAATGGTGATGTGTTTCACACCAAAGTCCAATCGCATTATGACTGATGATATTGATTGAATTTGTTGGAGCCTTTTCAAAGTCTTTGTCGACCATTTACCTATACCAAATGAAAATAATATGAACTACTTGCCAATTTTGAAGTGTTAAGCAAAGAGTGACAATAACCATACATGAACCAATAATCTACTTAAATATACCTATGCAATAAATAAGCATTACATATTTGTCAGATAAATCTCTTGTTATACTCTCTATAAAATTCTATTCGCATAATTATATTCAACAGTCAGTAGGCACATAAAGATAAAAGAAAAATTAATTTAACATTACAAACTTTTATTATAAGCCTACGTATATTATGGTGTCCAAAAACCAAATTAAAAAAATTAATCCTAAATCACTTTTGCTTTTGTATATAGCACGTGCGATTTCCTGAAAAATCACAAAACTGGCTGCAACGTTTGAACTGTGAAGAATTTATTTTTCCGTTTTATTTCTCATTTCACCCTATGTATTTATTTTGAAACGTTCGCTTCATAATATTTCTAGTGGAGTCTTAAACCGAAATTCCCATCACGTAGAGATTACTGTCGTCAGTTCGCGATTTTGCCTGAAGATTAAAATTTGTTAACATTGTTATTTTAACGTAATTTTCGAATGTCATTATGACAGTATGAATTCGAAACCGATATTAAGTGAATACTTGAAAAAGCACTGGCTTTTAGTGGGAATTTTTATATGTATTTTCTTCGCAAGCGTTCATCCTTCGTTGGGGGCAAAAGAAGGTTAGTTTTCCTTTTCCACTTTCTCTGCATATTCAAATAGTAAGTAACATGTTTTAGGACCCTTACGTCCCGAGTACACCGTCAAATATGGGGCCGTATCGATAATATTTTTAATAAGCGGTTTGTCTCTAAGGACCGATAGTGTTTATCACACATTCCGACAGTACCAACTACATCTATTTATACAAGCTTTTACATTCCTATTTATTCCTATATTTATACGTACGCTTAATGTGTTCATGAATCTACTGGGAGTCGATTCTTGGATATTAAAAGGGTTAGATCGCATTAATCGCTTAATTACGACGTTTAATTATATTTTAAGTATTGTAGTTTAATAACAGTAGCCTGCATGCCGCCGCCAGTATCAAGTGCCGTTATATTAACAAAAGCCGCTCAGGGTAATGAGACTGCGGCAATTTTTAATTCGGTTGTAGGAAGTTTTCTTGGAATCATCGTAACACCTATATTATTATTATTTAATGTAGCGATCGTGTTTAAACAATGTTACCGTATTATCATCTGATTAATTTTTAGTTGGGGTTTGCAACGGTAGTGCCATTATTGGGCACCGTTATACAACTTTCTGTCACAGTTTTGATGCCATTGTTCGTCGGACAATGCATAAGAAAATTTACACCATTCAGGGGATACACGATACCTTTAAGTAGTATTAGTCAGTGTGCTTTGCTGTTTGTTATATATACCACTTTTTGTGACACATTTCATACGGCAGAGATGGGACTAAGGGCCTCCGACATTTTGATAACCATAACTTTAGGTAAATTATTGTCTTCGATTTCTAGTAGTTTTGATGATGTCGGTTTCAGTTTTTTTAATGCAAATGATTCTTCTGATGATCAGCTTTTTGGTGGCGAGGCACACTAAGATTTTTAGTGCAGCTGATGTGGTGTGCATCATGTTTTGTTCGACTCACAAGTCTTTGACATTAGGTTTGTAAGATTTCTTAACCGAATTATTGTATGTTTTTCAATTGTTTGCTTATTTAAAGGTATTCCGATACTTCGAATAATGTTTCACGGCTTGTCGCATTTGAGTCAAATCAGTCTACCTCTTTTGGTGTACCATCCAACTCAGATGATCCTTGGTGGATTGCTGATTTCAAATTTAAAAGAATGGATATATTCACGGAAAAGTAAAAAACTACCTATTTAAGAAATCTATTCAAGTATTTAAAGCAAATTGATGTATTTTGTAAAGTATTGCTTCTATATGTTATTTATTATAAAATTTTAAATATTGGAATTTGTTTTGAATTAAATTCCTACAAACTGATAAATATAAAAATTTAAGTAAGCATTTTTAAGTAAAAAGTTGAATATATACGCTTGTATTTAATAGTTATTATACAATTATAATACAGGCAACAAATTAAATTGACATCGATCATGATTTTAAATCAAAGATCACCGAATGCTTTGTTAATCGAAAATATGAACATTGCAATAGAACTTACACTACATAAATCGTTGGTGGAATTTACACCGATTAACTTCCGAGCCCTCCAATTGATTATTTACAAATTGTTTTGTAAAAAATATTAGTGATGTACGATCTTATATTAATTATAAATTACGTTTCTCATAAATAGAACAGTAACTGATCGAGATTTTACGTTTAAGCAAATTAAAAACTACCAAAATATGAAACAAAATACATATTTGTGACTTAAAGCAAATTGCTGAAGATTAAATGCCAAGTATTTATTTAAGTAGTATATTTATTTGTACGCTTTTATTTATACAAAAGTTCTCGCGTAGCAACTACTTAAATATGTGGTTGTTTATCAGTATCGATGTTAATTATAGAATAACTAGATCCTTTTCTCTTGAGCTTTGGTGGTTTTTCACGTCTTTCGAATAGGTGTTTTGAACACCCTTTTATTTGTAGATCACATAGATCGCCATCATTCCGTTTCTGAAAGTTTATGTAAATATATTAAACCACAAACTGCACCCACATGATTTATAAAAAACAATTAAAATTAGATCTCTATTAATGTACTCTGCATACTCCTCTTTGCTTACCATATACACCTCAGGAGACGTGGAATTTCCTGGATGCAAATCTTTCTTTAACATGGTTATGTTTTGGTTACAATTTACGTTAATCCACCTTTTTTTAATAACTGCTGATAATCCCTAAAAAACAAACAAGAGGTAAAATCCAAGCTTACTTTGTCTATCTTAAATAAATTTCAATTAATTATGCATCAAATTAATTCACTTATTTTTTACCATTAGGGCTTTTAACAGACTTTTTTGACAAATCCAAACATCATTAACTTTTACAAACCTTCCGTTTAAAAATCAGCCCGCATTTGTTTTTCTTATATTGTAAAACACTGGAGCTTGTGTGGTACTTCTTTTTTGGCATCTTGAAGGTAGGATGTTTTTCTTCAACCCACGGACATTCCTTACATTCTGATATTTTTCCCTTAGGAACGGTGTGGCATAGTTCGCTGAAGGAAGGGTAAGGCGCTTCCTGCTTTTTACATTTCTTGTACTAAATAAAGTCGTTAAAAAAAAACTGGTAACGAACACACACCAACTGTAAATCTCTCAAAAACTTACTTTGTATTCCTTTTCACAAGACACCGGTTGAGGAGGCTTGCACTTGGGGTTTTGCAGTCGTTTGCAGGAACCCGGACCTTTCGCTTTGTTAGAAGACGAACAATAAAAACAGCGTTGCGTGCAGTCGGTTGTGTAGTTACGCTTTTGAACAGTGTAAGAGATAGTCGCCATCGACTGCATTCTTATTGCTTTCTCTTCGTCCGATATCGTATCTGACGGCATCACCTTCACAGGTTCTGGGAATGGGTTTGCTAGCCGCGATTGTTTGAGCGGTAATCTTACATTTTTATATGTCACTGACTTTTCAAAATGCCTAAATTGAAAAGAAACATTGAACACATGCAACTATAAATTTTGATTACATAAATAAAGTATGAGCCGTAACAAGAGTGTAAAACGTAAAAAATGTAGGGGAGGGGCAAGTTAGACACTTGCCACAAGCGCTTCATATTCTCGTTACAGCGTTGAATGATAATGAGCTTCAAAACTTGTACCTTGTACTCATTGAGTATTTTAGTAATTTCGATTTTACAAAAATTATCACTCAACTACTTAGCATATAAAATTTGCATGGGAATGAAAATGAACTAAAAATCAACATTATTGTAGAAAATGTGCAATTAAATTTACTGATAATGTCCATTGGATTGTTTCTCACTGGAGTACGATGCCGAATCTTCTTTGATTAAAGGCTGTTTTTCGGATAACAATTTTAAAAAGTTCTTTTGGTTGGTAGTCGACAATTTTGGATTTGCAGTATTGTTTTCCGGCAGCTTCGTTGAATTAGTTACGACTTCAAATTTGTTAGTCGTCGGGGTAGATTTGGCTTTTCCAGAATAGGACACTCTCTTGACCTAAAATTATTTTATTTCATATTCTAATTAGCGAGAGCACTTAATACTTACATTTGGTACAAATTTACTGGTAATTTGACTGATTAGACGAAGTGCCATGATGAGAAAAAGATCAGTTATTTGTCACTGATAATAAACAAACTTTTTGTCATGGTAATTAAGTTTTCGAAAATAATGTTTACTAGGATAATAATACTCATCAAAATTATTAAAAATTTATTTATAAAACAAACTGTTTTCATAATATATATGTTCATTTAGTAAAAGGCAGCTTTCAAATTATTGCTGTTTATCTACTTAATTTTCATATGATTTTATAGTAGAAATAAGGGCCTTCTGAATTTCTCTCCCGATTGCCAAGCCTAAAGGCGGGGGAACTGCATTGCCCACCTGACGATGCTTATCCAATATGTTACCATAAAACTGATAACGATCTGGGAACCCTTGCGAACGGGCACATTCCCTAATGCTCACCACACGATGTTGTTCCGGATGTAACACTAAAATAACACGCAATTAACATTTTTAATTATGAAAAGTTTTTGAGTAATCACCCCTCCCCTGTTTTCCCATGGGCTCGGGATTTGTAACGGTGGTGCTAAAGAATCCATCCCACTCCAATCTTCCGTACAATCCGGCCCAATGATTATGTCTATTAGCAGTATGAGGTAGGCACCAAGGAATAAGAGTATTTAATTGCCGATCTGTAGGTTCGCAAGAATTACTTTGGGCACACGCACAGACACCGCGAGGTGGATCGGTCTTATTTTGTTTTTTAAACCTGCAAATTGCTCCGCTTATCGAGTCCAAAAATTAAATATAAAAGCGTATACATACCTATACGGATATCGTAGTTTATTGGTATAACTACCATCACTCAACTTTAAAACAATATTGGGCAAATCCCTCCAATCGGCCCCCGAAAATATAGGAATATGACTCATGCGAGCCTCCACCACAGGTGCCATTTCTTTACAAATGTGATCTATAACTACAGCATCCTGTTCCTTGTTGCGCATCATTCTTTGAAAATGGGAAACTGCTTCGCTGTCATACAGCATTTCCTTCGTATTGCACCCGTTCTTTATGTCAGGTAAATCGGACATGGCATCTCGAACGGTTATAGTACGATACGGAGCAGAAGTTGACCAATGTACACCTAACGATATATTTAAGAAGCTTAACATCGATTTACGAAAAAAACTCTTTTAATACCTGTGACATATTTAAAATTATCGACGGGTACAGACAGCTGACACCCTTTCTTGCTAAAGACATGAAGAGGTTCGGGATACTTTGGCAAAGCATATCCCGGCGCAGAGGCCATGATGATTAATCGTCGACGAGTTTGCGGTACACCGTAATTGCCCGCCTGTAGCACACCAAAAGTAACTTGATAACCGATGGCGAGGAGGCAACGCAACGTTAATTTCAAAATCATGTTTCGTTTGAACGAAACGAAATTGCGAACATTTTCCAAAATAAAATAACAAGGTCTACAAAAGACTTAGGTTAAAATTAATCTTCATCGACCGTTTTATTACTCACCTATAGTAATCACAGAAGCTCAGATAAGAGACAATCAGGGAATTCTTGAAAAAGGAATATTGACCTGCATTAAAACGGTTCATACCCGAAAATCCTTGACACGGTGGTCCGCCCACCAACAACTCCACCTGTCCTTTCTGAGGTAACATTTTGCTATTTAATTTTTCATCGTTCGACATGGCTATGCGCAACAGTTCATTGCAATCTTCGGTGTAAACGTATGCGTTAGGATTGTTTATTTTGAATGCACGTGCGGCCGCCGGTTCTTTCTCTATCTACAGTTAAGTTTAAAAAGTTAAAATATAAGAAGTATCGATAGTCAACTCACGGCCCACTTAGTTTCGGCAACTCCGCTTTGATGCAATCCTTCAGATAATCCCCCACAGCCGGCAAAAACATCCATGCATTTTAAAGGCTTACTGAATTCCCATTGGGGAGGAATTTCAGTTTGAGATTTTTCGAGCCTATTGGATTTCCCTTTACCTTTACCTGAAACGATTCGTGAACATATTTTAATACAAAAACTAGGCCGATATTTTCTACCTTTTCCTTTTCCACAAAGTCCTATCGTTGTGGCACGACATGGTAGCTCGACAAAACTACATTTGTTGCTGTCATAGGCTTCGGTGAAATAAAATCTGTACGGCCCTTTTGTACTCCAATCCGTGGCGGGCATTTCTAAAGTATCACCGAATGCTATATAACATTTTCCAATTACTTCTGAAAAACTTATAGTTTCGACTGAAATAGGACGTATTTAATTATTTTATATTGGATCGCATCATAAGCATATTTACTTTCATCTGACCAATAAATAAGATTTAGATCCTGCCTATAAGAGAGAAACACTCCCGACTGTGTGTTTTCGGGTCTATAAAATTTCCTCACTTGAAGTTTGATGGATTTTGACATAGGTTCTTCGATAGATTCGATCAAACCTATACAAAACGGTTCGGGCATGTCCAAATTAGATCCTTTCTGATTTTCGGTGGGCTTGCGATAATATTCGGGATAAAGTTCATGATCTACAGAATTCTCTTCCTTAAAGAGTATCGATAATGCTGAATCGAATTGAAAAAATGAATCTGAATATGACATTTTACCTGCTGGTACGATTCCAAGGTCGAAGGTTGCTTAAAAATAAAAGTATCCGGCTCCAAAAACACTCCACTTCCAACTCTATAGATTTCGTTGCCCCACAAAACAGTACCGCTTTCATAAGTTGGTTTTTCCTTCTTTCTATTTCGGAAACGTTTCCTATAAAATATTTTTTTTATTATTAATTTAAAATAAAAGTAGGAATTTTATAAAAACGTACCTGCATACACTACATGGCGTGTAAGGCATAGTTTCATCGGTTGGCTCTTCGATGATGTCCTCAAATCTGCTATATTCACTGTCGTATCGTTTGCTATAGAAAAAGTTTTGACCATTATCGTCCAATTGAGGAGGTAATTTGTCTAAACCTCCATTCATTGCCCAGTTATTTGGTAGTTTTCTTAACTCAACCTAACAAATAATTGATATCTGATAAATTAAATTGCAATAAGTTCTTATTCATATTTTAAACACTTTGATTACTTGATTACACTTAATTAATTCTTTTTGTTCTCTTTAAAATTACAAATATACCTTCATATTAACAATTCAATTTAAATACATAGCTATTTTATTAAATTAAGGAGGCCGTGGTAGACTAAAGAGCTGGACACTCTCCTAGTAAACCAATGGCTAGTGGTCGATAACTTACGTATTATTATGATATTAGTTTGAATTAGGTCTGAATTATTTTGAATTAGTATTACTGTGTATCAAATTTACTAGAGTTTACTGATCTCTTAACCAATGGTCTGAGGTTCAAATCCTCTTGAAACCATGGATGTTTGTGATGATTCTTATTAACAATACAAAGTACGCAGAACATACATAGTGACTGCTGGCTTAATAGTTTATGACCAGGGCCATTAAAAACAATTATTAAATTAATATTTAGACAACTGGCACGCAAGGTTATTTGTTATTTAACTAGTGGTACATTTTAAAAAACCAAAATATCTTAAACCTGCTTAACATTTGTGCCATTCAATGTAATTTATTGCATTGTAGAAAATAAATCTGGAACTATTTTTATTCCACAATTGAAAACAACTATTGAAATATTTCAATACCATATAATAAACAGTTTTGAACATGCTTTTTATGCTTGAAAATTGTAAGTGTATCTACGTTCTTAATCGGGCAAAATTCTTACCTCCGCTTTACGAACAATGCTCCCTAAAGGGCAATTTTCGCAAACATCTACCAAAAACAGTTCTCTCGGATCAGATGTTTCGCCCAAGACAGTGTCAGAGCCACGACAAAATAGATGAGCATGAAACATGGTTTCCTTATTTACTCCTTCCCACATGTATACAACCTTGGCGATCAACAACGGTTGATTTGGCTCCTCCGAATTTAACATCACAGAGTCATATGGTTCTATCACGATGTCGCCTACACAAAACAACGGATAATTCACAAACATAATTTAGCATATAACACTTACCGACATGCGCTACTTTATGATAAATACGCGAATTATATTCGGAAACAATATCACCGACCCATTCAACCTCGTGTATGATATGTTTCGAACAAACTTTACTGTTATCTATCTTTATCGTTCCAGATAAATCTTCTTCGGTGTCAGACTCCTCGGCATTTTCGATTGCCATATAAGGGCACCTAAATAAAATAGAATAGTTAACGTCACCTACATTACAGTTTTAATTAATAATCAACCTGCGCTTTAGACAAGCCTGTTTACTACGTCCAGTACCTCCAAATTTCAACATGTTTCGGCAATGAGCGCACTTGCCACAATCAGGAGTTTGACACGCCTCGCACACTCCACAACGCTTACGACGAGGTCCCTTATCATCCTTGTTCTTATCGTCAATTTGGTCCACAAAAAATGTTTCAAACACTTCTCTCACTAAATTTGTCGTGGTCGCTTTGCTCCAAGTATTCGGTTTCTTCTTAATTCTCTAACAAAAATTAATTAAAAAAAATAATTAAAGTCGCTTAGTTTATACGTACTTCATTATTCCTTTTACGAATTTGCTTCCTCGCTTTAAAAGTAACACCTGCCATTTTAACAAGATCTCGCATACATGGAACCGTTATCAATAACAGATCGTCAGCATCGGCTGTGCTATCGAAACTTGTTACCTAAAAAAATTGACTATTTGTACATATTTTTGCAGCAAAAAATTGAAACTTACACGGTCACATATGAACTGTGCATGTTGTAGGAGAGCATCCTCGGTTAATTCTGGATCGCCAGAAGCAACAAGTTGTTGCAAAAGATCCTCGTACGTCGGCTTCTTCCAACCTTCGTCTAACAGAAATTCAATTACAATTTTAGCCAAGATAATTTTCCTATCGGTTATGTTCATTATCGGTTTATACTCGCTAGATGATTCTTGTAAATAATATTCAGCATATGCCGTGGAAAACCCTATTAGGGCCTTTTCTCCTCCGTCAAATCCCGATATCCACCTTAACATTTAATTAATTTGGATGCGAAAAATAAATTGCAAATAATTACCATTCGTTAATGGGTCCCATATCTTTTGTCGGAAGTCCATTATTAGTGGACGTATCTTCGTCATAAATGGGTTTAACGTAACCCGAAAAATAAAGATAACCGTTGGACTCGATGATACCGGTATCGAACGGACAAAGATGACCGTTTTTGTCATAAACACTAAAATGAGTAACCTAAAAACAAAATGTTAAAATGTTAATGTTGCAATTTTCGATTTGCTCCTTGAAAGATACCTTGTGAGTCGGCCTTTCATCGTGTTGATGTATATCGGCTTCTGTACCTGTAAAAATCATAAGACGCTCGTCCGTTAGAGTAATGAATTCTTCTACAGAGCGATTTGGGTGGCCGTTGTACAAGATTACTTCGTCGGAATACTGCTTGCATATACTGCAGCGTTCTGGTTTAGTATCTAACAAATTCAATTTAATTTCTTGTTTTGTATCGTTCATATTATCGTTGGTTAATTTTAATTTCTTTTTAGCATTCTCGATAATTCCATTTTGACCCATTTTGTTAAATATTAATCTAGGAAAATAAATAGCTACATAACCTGAAGCTAAAATTAGTATTGTTTACTTACAGTTAAAAACTTGGATATAAAGTAAAATTGTAATTATTATTTAAATGACTTAAATAAATAGGTATTACACTAATCTTTTTATTGCTTGTGATTCTCGCATCATGACCGGCAATGTGTATTGGGCGGGAAAACAATATCAGGGTCGTCTGGTTTTTAAAACGGCGATTACCAATCCCACATATTTAAAAATATAAAATTACTAACAATAACAATTTCGTGTTTGTACACATGACAATGAATTATTTTTAAAAGGTCAGTTGATTTTTTTATATTTTTTACAATAGAAACATCTATTCTAACGTTTAAGAAATAAACTATCGCTATTTGTAAGTTACGTTTATTTCTGTACTAAAAGTATGCAAGGGCACCTAATAAAAAATAAATTATAGATAATTTAACCGTTTATATATGTACTATATATAGTGGTCTCGCTACATCATGCTAAACAACCAAATTTTATATACGACAGTCGTTATTACAATGCAATTTTGTGTAAAGTCAGTCAATTTGTTTTTCGGTGATAGTCAACAACAGATTAATCTGGCTGGAGACCACAGGTCTCCACTGGTGGTAAAATTTATATATTATAAAATGTATATATTACAAAAAAGTCAAAGTAATTATATCAAGACAAACGAATTTTGACCCCGGACGGATCCAGAAAGAGTTTCTGGACTTGGAGCCGAAAATTGTTTTTCTGCCAGCACCAGGTCTGCTACCCATTTGATCAACTTTTGTTGATTAGATCTACAATATTTTAACACTGACGAGGCCCTATTACTACTTTTGCTCTATGATCTAAAAAACAGATTTAACAAATCCTCTTAACCCAGGATATTTGTGATTGTCAGTAAATTTACGATATTTTGTATTTCCAACAAAATTAAGCTGATTAATTATTCCCTATACTAAGATCTTTTTCTTCTTGTAATAGGTGTAAGATTTGATTTGTTCATTATTCTTATTACACCTGTAACTTGGAAGTTCAACAACTCGGAAATCCAGCGCTGTCCATTTATAGTTTGGGAAGTCTTCCAGGTAGGCACGTTGTTATAATTTACCATCTTGCTAATTTGAGCAGTCTATTGTTGGCCATTCTTATTAAATATTAATAAGGCCAATAATTTCTTTTTTAAAAACTACATAGGAATAATAGACATTTATTCATAAAATATTTTTAAAATATTAAACAACAAACAACAGACGATTACAAATATAATATTAAGTTATTATATCAACTACTTGTACCTTAGACATCAAACAATGAAATCAACCATTTAAATAATTAAGCCATCAGTTATTAGGAAGCCACTCAATCACTTAACATTAGCTAACAAAAAAATCTCACGTTATGTATACGAGTACAATTGTTATAAATATTTTGGTGCGTATTTTGCAAGAATCCAAATATATATCACCAATTGGAGATGGATGTTGTAAAATGTGTACTACGTAAGTATATGACAAGTCGACGATTAAATTTTGTACACAGTAATTAATTAACTTGATCACCCTGTAAGTTATTAAAAATCCTAAAAACGTAATGAGGTATTCGTATAGATCTTGTTTGATCTGGTGTTGAAATGAAAACAACGGCACTTGTAAAACGGCAAGAGGTAATCTATTTCCTTTTATGCGATATTATTGCCTTCAAGGAACATGCCTATCTATTTATTGGTGTTTGGTGACCTATCTACCGTTACATAAACAGGTTTGTATAGGACAATGGGTTCTCTAAAATAATAAAAGTAGTGCGATAATCGAATTGAAAAAAACTCAAATTACCTATTAACTTCGTTACCATCATACACTTGACCCATTAAAAACTCCGGCCCGATATATTGGCCACCTTCTACATGAGAACATGCATGTTCATATTTAACGGCGGGCGATATGTTCGAGTTCGGTATTCGAAATGGTACAGTGCCGATAGTGACTGGAAAATTAATTTCTACTATATCGAGATCTTTATCGGTATCCAAAGTAACCTAAAATATCCACCTATAATTTAAGCGATACATCGTCAAACACTTACCGAAAGCACATAGTAGATTTGAGCAAGTCGACAAATTCCTACCAACGTTGTCGGCATCGTTGGTATCACCAGGCTGTTGGAACTATCCCATTTGGTACGCGAGTTAGGTTTCACACAGCTACCTCTATATTCAAATACGAGGTGTTTAGATTCTTTATTGACACCGAGGACGCCACGGTCGATGAAAAACTCACAAAACTGCATTAGACGAACTTTCAGTTTTACTTCTTCGGAACCTTGATTATCGATGGTCGCTTTTAGTTTTATACTTTCGTTGCACACGTAGGCAGACCGTTCTAGTACACAACGTAATGTCACCGTGCCCTTTTTGCAGCACCAGCAGCAGGTACTTCTTTTATCTTGGCCCACCGTCGGTTTCTGCGATAAAATACCTAATAACTTTCGTCGGTGAAGTGGTTGTGAGAGAAATGACGTGTTTCTATAAGTAACACGATAAAGTGACATTTGTTCAAATGGTGATATATATGTAGTATAACGAAAATTGTGAAGTAAAATAACACCATTTATGGAAAAAATAGTAGTATTTAGTCTATAACGACAGTTATATGACATTCAAAAAACTTTAGAATATTTTCAGTAATTGTAAAATTAAGTATCTCCGGTAAATTCATGCCCTCACGTATTTGTTATCTAAAATTTAATTATAAATTAATCTATATCGAATTTTCCATGTAATATTATTTTTATAGATCCGTAATGCATTAAAAACATTACCTAGGATAAACTAAAATTTCGATATGCTATGCTTTTATTATATTTTATTTATGCTATTATTCTGAACACCCTTCACAGTTTGTCTTTATTTAATGTTTAATCTCTGATAATGAATCATGTAAAATTCTAATCGAAAGAATAACAGACTGATATGAAACAAAATATTTTGTTAACAAGTATTAGAATAGAGCGATGAACCTGGTCGACCTTTAAATCACTTACCAGGTACTGTTCGTCCATGCAATCGACATGCGGACCAATGACAGTAAAATATTTCATACCTTGTGGCGGACTAGCATAAGGTATGTCGATCGTTACTTTAATATAATATCTGATGCAACAAGGCCTACTTTCAAACGAACACGGCAAGCTCGATTCGGGAAGTAAGAAGCTAAAAGTGCAAAATGCAACATTGATATTAAAAATAAACAGTAACCTACTGAAAAGGAAACTTATGAAACCCACGTGGAAGTATCGGAATAGTAGATTCTAGGTTCTTTTCGCCCCATATGATCTGTCGTTCGTCTACAAAATACTGATCGTCTTTTACCTACAACAAATTAAACCAGTTTAACGCTAAACATTCATCTACCAACTTACAGTTCTTCTATCTCCGGACAAGATGACTTTCCACTCGGCATGCGCTTTTCCTCGTAATATAACACGAACCACTGAAAAAACGTCGTTACTTTCACAACACAATATCCGCAGGTCTCTACTCACTTTTAAGTTTGAAATTCTCCATCGTATCCAAAAGTACTGTGCCATTAATTTGTTCTCCTGCATAATAAAATTCCTTATCTAATTTTATATCGAATTCTTTTATATAATCCATTTTTATTTTTACATATAAATGACATTTATTGATACAATTTAGATTAATTTATTTAAACGCATTTAAGGGATTAGCAGAAAGCCGCTGATTCACATATATAAACAATAAAAACATGAAACAATGTCGAGTTCCTTTAACACAGAACAGAGCAAATAAAAGTAACTATAAAAAAAAAATCAGCCTCGCGTTTTAATTGACAAAATTTCTACTTTACATGACTGATTTGGCACTAAAATTTAAAAAATCTGATACCCTGTAAAAATTACATTACAATATGGAGTAGCTGCAAAATGCACATGTCAACTGTTTTCAAATGCTAATCAATAATATCAGACAGACTCTGTTATGTTGTTCACAGCTTTCCTGCCAATTTTCAAAGTGCAAACATTTAATTAAGCTTTCGATTCAAAAGCAGTGTCGTAATCTCCTTTTGCAATGAATAATCTCTTGAAGTGCGTCGTGCAATATAACAGTTGTCGATTGTAAGCGTACGAACTCATTCTATACACCAAAAATGGTCATTTTCATTTAACAAAGTCCTATCTAAAAACAAACCTCAAGATTGCGTTGCATTCTTTACATCGGAAGCAATTCTTATGAAAAATGCGTCCATGCACGCTGATCATTTCCAATGGGTACACTTTTTCTGAACAATTTTCACAGGTCATCCGGTACGTCGTCTCCTATATAAATTTGTCGATTAAAGAATCAACGTAACCTACATGCAATAACATTTATTGTGTTGATGGTAATAAAGGCACACCCGCTGACTCAGTACGTTTATTGAATCACCCAAAGAATATACAAAAGTTGGCACAGATACGTTTTTTTCTCTCGAAGAAATAAAAAAAAAGGAAGACGAAGACAATCGGATAAAATTTCATGAATAAAATTTGATACAATAAAATTTCGAACAACAAATATAATAAGAATAATAAAATAAGCACCAGGCAATAATAAAACTTGGTTAGGCCATTAACAAATATTTATAATATATAAAATGACAGCTACTTTAAATTTAAATCTAAGATACACTTTTTTTTTAAACAATCGACAGTACAAATTCTCTTTGTGCATTATTATTACTATGATATTAATCTTTATTACTACAGGTTTGTTCGTGTGATGTTTTCTATTATAATTTTTTATTAAAATGTTCGTCGTCGCAGCAGACTGTAGTGCATCTCCATTTACTGCAAAGAGAACACAACTATAAAATTGTACTTAATAACACGACACAGCATGCAAGCAAAAAAGTGCCAGCTAAAAATGTTTCTCAACGTGCTGAGTTTGCCGAGAGCTCATGAAGAAACACAATAAATGCATCATGCATAAAATACCCAACATTTACATTTTACACTTACCACAAATCTGTTGACTTTTATGCGAGATTGTTGTTTCTGACCGCCGTTCGATTCACGTAACATTTCAAACTTGGCACGTAAACTACAAAAAACATTATGTCAATAAAACCACTGCTAAATCGACGTAAACGAACCTTCTAGCAGTTTCTATCTGTGATTGTTCGTCGCCAATCTCTTCCATCACGTTAATCGAGTTTTCTCGTCTCACCTCATTTTCTTCCCAACGTTCGAACTTAGCCCTCAATTTCTTAGCTCGTGCAGCTTTCTGCGCCTAAAATCCTTATAAATTAAACTCGTCACATTTGATTATTGAAAGCTCACCTCGATAAGGTCTTGTTCGGGTATTCTTGAAGTATCAATTTCGTCGTCGTCGTCGTCGTTCTCTGGTTCGCTTCCTGATTCCTCACCGCTACTACTTTCCTGTCGTATAGGTTCGCGAGGTGGAGTGAACCTTTTCAACGGTTTCAGCCCTAAATTAGACCGCTCTAAATTTCCAAATATCTTTCCAAAATTGTACACTCACCCTGCGGTTCTTCGTTTTTTGTGAGATTCTCCTCCATCTGCCGAAACTTATTCAACATTTTTGTGGCCGTGTGGGTAGCTTTTGCGACAACCGAGTCCTCGACATGATCCTCAGACCTCACGATATCTGGATCGTGATAAACATCTCGCTCGGGTGTAGTGGACTGCATAGAAAAAATACCATTTCAATTCAAGCAAACAGTACAATCGGAAATTAGTCAGATTAATTAACTTTCAACAAGACCGTCATAGAAATTCAGTAGTTAATGAATAAGAAAAGGTAGTTATAAGCTGTCAAGCAATTTTAAAAAAAAACAAACAACACCTCTCCCTAAATGTTATTAACCTTATTTTGGCCCTCCCGCGGCGGAGTCATCCGGAACTCCTTTCGTTTTTGCTGGGGTTCTTTATAAGTTTCAAAAAATTTAAACCGGTCCTGGATTTCCGTCGTACGAACCGTGATCTCATCGACTTGATCCGATGACCTTACCGTGTCTTCGGACGATTGCTTCGCTAAATACGCCTAACAGTAAACGATTTTTCGTATTTATTAGACGATAACAAAATCTAAGAATTATACAGAGATGTATACCTCTCGTGCAGTACGAACGGAATTTCCCAATTTTGGCGGCGACGTCGGGGATATTTTTTGGGGTACACCGCTACTCGCGTCCAATTCTTGAAAGATTGATCTGGACTTCTTGCTGATACCTATTGTAATGGGCAAAAATCAGTTGTTTTGTCATAATCAAAAAATTGTCAGTTGGGGAGGTTTAGATGCATTCTCACAAAAATATTAATTTAAATTTAAATCTAATCCAAATTTTGCATTTTTTTTTAAGTAACAGCATTGAGTAAGTAATATAAATAGAGGTTTCATATCCTAGTTTAAAGCGCACACATAAAAATGCTGCTGTTTTGTGGTACCATATATTAGTGAACTTACATTATTGTTAAAGAATAAGGTCGGAATGCGCATTTTTGTGCTGATTAATAATGTGAAAAAAAATTTGACCTGCCATTTCTAATTTTAAAAATATCGCGAAAAAACTGAAAATTGAGATTTTCTTTTTTATCGTTATTATCGTTCACGTCATGCTTTGTTAACCGAAAGTATGAACTATATACTACAATGGCAGGACAATAATGACTTACACTGTTTTACTTCTGAGCCCTCCAATTAGAGATAATTTTATTTGAGATTATTAATTACTTACCACTTTCAAATACAGACATATCTTCAGTTTCCTTAACTCTGACGTCATTTATAATATCTCCTTTTTCGAATCGATCTTTGATAGATCGTGTGTCGGCACTTTCAATCGGCACCTCCTTTTTAAGGTTACTTCCCGATTCAGATTCAACAATGGCTTGCTGATAGGCCTCCTTCATTTTGCCTTGTTTGCCCAAAAACAGACGACTGCGTATATTCTGTATTTCCTGCTTTCTTTCTTCTCTGAGATCATCCCTTTTCTGTTGATTCCCTTGTTCCCATTTATTTTTGACGTCCGACATTTGTGAAAAGTGGAATGGCTTCTCTTTCTGTACACGTTTGGCCCTAATTAGATCTGCGTCTTCGCCGTCTACGTCATCGACATCTTCCTCTTCTTCTTCAGACGAGCTCACTTCTATGGGCACTCCATTTAAAGAATCATCGGTCACACCGACGTTCATCCCCTTGGCCTGAAAACGAGCGAGCTTCGATAGGATGGACGGCGAACGTTCCATCTTAACCGTGTTCTTCTCCATTTGATTTTCGGTATTCGTTTTGACATTTTCGAACACTTGAAACCTCTCTTTTACGTTTAGGCTGTGCAATTCTTCCAGGCCAAGATCCGGTTTGTCGCTGGCTGTACATAAAAAAATCAAACCATTAATTGAACAAGAACATTAATAATTATGGACACACCAAACAGAAAATTAAAAACAACTGCAACAAGTGTTATGACAGAAAGCGCTGTTTTGTTATGTGGAAGTGCATTTAATTTTTTTTTGTACCTCTAGCAACGTCTGGAGGCAATTCGGTCGGCTCATTTTCACGAATTATAAGTTCATGTTTGCGTGGTTTCGCTGTAATTATGTGAATCGCAAAAGAACTTTAGAAGGAAATTTAAATGATTCACACTTACCGGGTACGTCGTCTTCGACCGCCTTGGGCGCAAATAACGCCTTAAAGTGGGGCTTGCAGTACAAAACACCTTCGTGACTTTCGAAGTTATCCACTCTGTAATAATAATAATTATTAAAAATATGTAGAAATTTTGAACAGGTACGTCGATGATATATCACATCTTCGTAACAATTCTGTTGCTGAATAATTTGTAAGAAAACTGATTGTGTCTAATCAATTTTATAACAAAAAAAGGAAAGTTTGACAACTCATTGTCAGTTATGAACTAAACACTTACAACAATTGTTTACTGCATTCTATGCATCTGAAACAATTTCTATGCCAGACGCACCGTTCCGCTATCACCTTTTCCATTTGAAACACAGGCCGGCCACATTTTTTACAATTGCAGGTGTCGACTCCCTAAAAATTACATCTATAAGTTGTCGATTATCTATAAAACATGCTACGATACACTTACGTTCTCCTGATCTGCAGCTTTCGAATTGAGAATGTTCTTTTTTTGTAAGGCGTCGAATTTGCTGAAACTGGATTTCTAAAAGCAAAAATGCAGAAAATGCACCAAATCGTTAGATAAATAAGCGCACACGGTAAACATACTAGGTTGTCATAATCGACTTACCAATAACTCTAGATGTACTTTATGTTTAGGCACTTTTACACCGTTAACCGTGTTAATAATAGCAAATCTCTCCCTCTACGCACATGCACCATGCAACAAAAACGTTATTAATAACATCGTAACAAGCGGTTAATAGCTTACCAGCGTCTTTACGGACACCCCCGCAAAAACGTTCTCTATTTTTTTGTTTTTTTCCAGAGCTCGAATGTCAGTCATAGATTTCGTTCGCTACATAACATAACAAAGCACATGCCCAAAGTTAATGTTAAAAACAAAACAATATTAGTACAACACACACATCGATAAAATTAACGACAAAGCACCGAAATTCTTACCGATCTTTCATCGTTTTTCCAATTGCGGTACTGCTCGCCCTCAATTTTAGTCAGATCTCCGAAACTTCTACACTAAAGCACAAACAAGAAAAAAAAAAACACGACACAAAATGCAATTTTGAACGAGACGTTAACAAAAACTTACCAAACTCTTGACGTTGACGTTAAAGAACGACTCCTCCTCGTTAATGTTAGTTTCGTTCTAAAATCAAAACGGTTAGCTTTGTGAGAGAGCAGTCTTTTTGAAAATGTCGGCGAGCGAATTTATAAAAAGCGAGCAAATCAAATTGAACAATGGAAACTCACTACAGAAATATTTTCTTTTTCGTGCTGGTTTTTAGACTTTTTGGTCTTTTTCTTCTTTAGATTATTTACATCGTTGGTAGACCGTGTTTCTGTTGTCGTTTCGACAAAGCGCGTTTCAGTTACGGTGCTCTAAATAAAATAAAACGTTAAAATTAAAATTCGAAAGGCTAAAACTGAAATGTTAAAAAGCAAGAGCCGTCAGGTAAAATAAAGAAACAACTTACAACGGTAAGGTTAGAGCAAATGTTAGTAAGCTCTTCTGAGTTGTCGGCGACGGTGGCGGCGGCGGCGGTGACTGTGTTCTCGAATCTGTTAATTTGCTTCATGATGTTTAAACTTTTTAATTCGTCAAGTTCGTTGGCAGTTTCGATCGTCGGACTTTTAACCGGCTCGACAATCTCTTCTGGCTCCACGACCTCCCTGTTCTCTACTTCGACAATACCATTCTCTTTGAAATACCTTTCGCACTCGATGAACTTGGAGATTTCCTCTTTCAAGTTAGTTTCAATCGGTAACTGTTCTAAATCGTTTACTATAAAATCTTCGGCGTTATTCTCACAGACTTTTACATTTTCGTAGATATGTTCGACGTTTTCAATGTTATTTGTAATGGAAGAGTCGTTCAGTTTCGGCTCGCTTTTGGGAGAATTGCTACTGTTCGTATTATCCGACAGTGTGTTTTGACTGGATTCTCGTCCGAATCCTTTTAGAAAGTCTATATTTTCCTCGGAAGGCGTTAGCATGGGGGACGTGACGGTTTGAGTGAAAAGTAAACACGATGCATCGTCCGTCGATAAAAACATTCGATCTTTGACGGATTTGGAATCGCCCGCCGCGTTGTCCATTTCTTGAGATCCTTGTGCGGTTATAAGGCAAGTCGGCAAATTAAGACTAGGTTGGGGTGCGTCGAGCTTCTCTACATTGCATTTTATTACATCTAAATTTTCGTGTTCAATTTCGCTACCGTTTAATCCATAATGTTCTCTTTCGTTTTGTAAGAAGTCTCGACTGGAATCTCCGTTACAGTGGGCCATGACGCCGTTCGTTTTGATGATTTCGACGTTCTCGTAAATGTGAGATTCGTCGCCGTCTCCGGTTTGTAAGTTATCCTAAAAAGTTAGTGGCACACATTACAATAGCATTAAAAGGTACGGGAAAAAAAAAACAACTCCTGTTTAGTAGAGAGGGGAAAAAAAAAGAAAATACACACTCTGCTCATGCATTTTTTAAGCCTAAGGTTAAATTCTTCGAGTAAGCTTTCTTCTAGATTTTCATCAGCTTCACTTACGATCCTCGACTTCTTCACCGTCTCTGCCATCTGAAACGAACGTGAAGTTGTACCTATATTAATGTAAATGGGAAAGCGTCGATATACTTCGACCTCAACTAGAAATTTTGATTTTTTATATGCACGACCGGGCGTTATTTGTCATTTTATAATATGTACGTACACGTCAGTTGAAGGCTCGAAGTGTCATTTTTTAGAACTAGGGCCGTAAAGTTTCGTTATAGCATCCTTATCCTTCGTTGTGGCGTCCTTGCTATTATTTCTAATTTGTTTTTATAAAAACAATGCCAACAATTTTTAAATTTTAGCATTTCCCTCCCATTTTCACGGCGCGGGCCATAAAAGCAACACGTGCATAACTATCAAAACACGACTTTTTAAATAAATAATTAACGTCGTTTGAAAAAGTTATTTATTTATCTTCGATCAATATTCAAACTGTGTTGTATTACACATGTCGATTGATCTGCCTACTTGCGCGTTTGCGGTCGATCTCGTGTTAAATAGAATATAGATAGTGCGTATATTATTTGCTTGATTTGTGTTGAATGATAAATGCGATACGAGCCGCAAAACGTAACTGTGGGGATCTATTTACGGTTTAGGTAATAGTTACTTCCGACATACCTACACATATACATTTTTTAACTACGCGTTATCTACGTAAATCCAAATCCAAAGTCCTTAAACAATAATAACAATAAGTAGGTACCTAGCGAAGTAAACTCGTCGGGTGTAACTAAAGTCGCAGAGATATCTGGTTGTTTTCGTCACATCATATGGCCCGTACCCGAATCGTCGACCAAATGAAAAACAAGGCATCGCCTCTCCCAATTTGAGCAAACGAAAACGGAACTCCCCCTGGTAAAACTCTACAACAAGATCGATTGTGAATCGTATGACGGTCGACGACTTTCGAGTCCTAAATCTCTTAGATCGAACGACGAACGTCCGCCATCAAAAACAAAAACTTTGGCAACCAAAAGAACATTCGAAATCTGGTACATCGCACGTCCGTCAAAGCATTTGGTGGACGAGAAGAACGGCCAACGCTGTTGCATACAGACAGATCAACTACACTCGATAGATCCATTGCCATCTTTCTGATAGGTCTTCTGCCGCGAGGCCTCTCGTTTTTACATTTTATCCTTTATATCTTTGATTCTTTCTCTATCTCTAAGGTGTTCCCCAATGATTGCCCAACCAAACCGCACCAATGCTAGCAGTTTTCCTTTAAACAACCGTGACGTTCACAAATGTCCACGGTTGCAATAGAATTCGAACCTCCAACTCTCGTTTTGCTAGACGAACGGTAACCTCGCTAAGCTACCCTCGGCCCTCCTCATTCTGAGAATCTTTTTTTCGGTTTGAACAAGAGAACGAAAACACCCCGATATTAGATAAAACTAGAAATGGGTAAATTAAATCGCGTACTCCGTGACAGAGAAACTCATATTTCATTGTCGGCAGCACTTTCGGGTGCGAATACTTTTCGATTGGTATTAGCGTAGATAAAAATAATTAAATTAATTAATTATCCGCTTTACTACGATCCGACTTTGTTTATGGAGCGTTTTAACAAACGCATCGGGCGTGTATAATGAAGGCAACGATAGTTAATACTGTTCCAATGTTTATTTTTTAAAGTTTGCAGATTGTAAACATAAAACTACGAACGTGATCGATAGTCTACGTCTAAAATATATGTATACAAACTCGTACCGTGTTTATGCCGTGTTATTTTTAACATTTTTTTGTTATTTTGTGAGCCATGGTAATATGGTAAAAATGCTAAAGTTCTTTTCGTCTCGATATAATAATCATAATTTTCTGCTATCGGGGCCGGTTTTTCCATCTTCCGATAAAATCTGATAGATATTTACCATTGAGAACGCTTATTAGAACAATCGTTTCCATTGTGTTAAATGTCAGATACGATCGGAAAATAGAAAGATCGGCCCTTTGTAGGATAATCATGTTCTCTTTCTTTTTTAAGTCAGTAGTTCAGCGACAGTTCGAATCTATTGTTTTTTATCGTTTCTTGTCAAAAAGGAAATAGAATGTGAAATGAGAATAAGTTTCGTTTATGGATTTGACCTTTAATGAGTACCAAAATCTTTGAAATTTCAAATCTACCGATACTGAACCGTTTTTAAAGTAAATGCTCACACAATAGTATGTAACATATTAATTGCGCAAAGACTTCCAAGTATGCATTAATAATGAAACCGACATTTTGAACGAATACTATGTAGAAGAATTATTGTTAAACAGGGCGTAAAAAAATTTAAATGTCCAATAAATTAATAATACTGCCGCTACTTATGATTACGTGGTTAGCCAAGAGATTGCAATGATTCAATTTTTACCATACCATATCGCAAAAATGATAGTACTGTATTTTAGGACCTTCAGTGTCAAAACCGCATTAAGAATGTCTACATAAATTTTACTATGGACATCACGTTGAAAATAACCCTGTACTTTTAAAAACAATGGCTCAATGAAAACAAGACGCGTGACAATATTATAATAATATGGATATCAAATTACCTACTTTGATAACTAATGAGGTTTTTGACGTCATAATCATAATATTTAACCAATAAACAGATTATGATTCACGTGGTTATCTATGTATGTATTAACATTACTGTTACTACTAAATCATAAAACAATATATACATATAAAATAAAAAGGTTCAAAACCTATATCTAGTAAAATAATGAGTTCAATCGATTTGACCCGATCCGTCAGAATAAGACGATAAATACTAAAATAAATCATAAATAAGTCGCCGTCGACTTTCGCGCGCACATTCAAATTTTTTGTTTACCAGCGAACGTCGCCCCCGCGCCTTTATGCAACACACTTCGCGCACGTACGTTTAGATGGCCCGACGTTTTTTTTTCGGGAACGAATTTCAAAAGAGAAAAGCGAAGAATCGGACATTAAAAAATTAACGGATTAAACCGAATTTACATAATCGTCGAAAGTGCGCTCAAATATGCATACAAATTATCGAAAGTATTCACTTTCTCGTGCGGGAGGCGCCACACATTCTTTTATTTACATTTTTTCGAAACGCCGAGCGTGTGATATATTTACGCTATTAAAATGCTCGAAGAAATCGTGTTTTTTTTTCTTTTTTTTTTTATGGAAAGATGCTCCGAAAATAAGTTTCACTTTCCGCTTGACGAAACGTGTGCAACGGGTACGTGCATATAGGTGTTATGATAACGTTTTTGGGTCAAATTTAGATCGGCGATTTTCAGGTTGCAGAATTCTTCGCGTTCTTTCGCTTATTTATAGGTAGCGGCAGTTTCGAGTTACAAAAAGGTATTTTAACTTAATGGCACGCCTCAAACCTTATTTCCGCAGGTATTTATGCCGTAAAAATGTTAAGTAGTTGGCCGCAGTTCAAGAGACGCGATTATTTCAGGAGAGAATTTCAATTTCGAGCGGATTCCTGAATTCCGGGCAATTTATATGTTTATGCAGTTTCGGACGTTACTAACTAAGCGTCGAAAGAGAGGTCAACGTATCGCTCGACGGATCTGCATTGAAAAAAAAAGGACAAGAAATTGCGCTGACCTTGAGACCCTTGCGCGTATGTGGAAAACGGAAATGCCAGCATGTGCTCGGCTAGCTGAAAACAAAAAAAAACAAACGAAGGCTACCGTTCAAAATTATTATTAGAAACGCCTTGCTCCGAATTTTTAAAATCGTTCGAATGGACCATTAATTATGTAAACAAGGACCGCAATTCTACTCGTTTACTTTTTTCATCAGTAACGTTACTTATGACGAACGAGAAAGTAAATTCGGGTTCTTTGCTCTACGAACAGGATGTTAATGACCCACAAATGTGGAGATTTTTTAAGAGCAGTCGGCCGCGATGATTGCATAGGATGTGGCTTCCCATCTTATCCGCTAGCGTTATTTTCCGATATCACCCCGTACTCTTTGCAAATCCCATAGGTGATCCTCCAGTTGACCGTGCATTTGTTTATACAAAAAAAAATCGAAGACCGGTTCTATATTCTAACCGAAATTAACAACGAAATCTATCGACAATGCCCGTATTTACCCTAAAAAAGACCTTTGGGTGGGGTCTAACGCGCTAAGAACTTAAAAAAATAAAAAACAACGGCATTATCGCTTTCTTTATGGCTCATGTCAAAAGGCAACAAAGAAGACGGAATAATCGGATAGCTACCCAAGAACGCCGGCTAAGTACTCGATCTCAAAACCGCAATTCTATATAAACAGTAACGTGTACTTACCACAAAAGCTTATATTTAAACGAGTCGCTTTTACAAAATTCACTAAAACATACGCGATCCACAACTAATCTCCCTACCATTAAAATAATACTGAAATTGAATCTGTTCCATCTCCAAACCACAAAAGACGTCCGGAAGCGCGCGTGCGCAACTTTGAACTAAATCCGGCAATGTAGATGTGCGTTAATTACGTCCCTTACGCGCATAAATCTACCTAGTTTTAATTCTATTTTGAACTTTATTTCTACCGACAAGCTTATATATGCTGTAATAAAGCGTAAAATACGAGTAAACGAATTGATATGCGTCAAGGACACGCACGCGCGTCGCCCGCGGCGGTGTCTCTTGTCCCGGCCAGTTTTTAAATCTATATTTTAGCGTCTTCTAGAAATTAAAATAAAACGACCACATTAAATAGATTGTTTACTATAATTAAATTTCTAATTATGACCCATCCTCCGAAGTTGACATCTATTTTATTTTTAAACGTTCTTGAACTAATAATAACCCGAAATTAAATTTTTATGTAGGCGGTCAGTAGGTATGATGTTCGGATGAGTTGTTTGGCTAATTTAAGACAATCGAAGGATACTAGCATTGAAACGTAATCCGTATTTTGAAACTAAATATTTATTCGAATCGCACATTACATTTTTTATTTTCTTTATTAGTAGATAGGTAATCGTTTTTTTTTATAACAATAATCAAACTGGCTAAATTCAAATGATGAACAAAAATTAGAACGGATCTATTAAAAAACTGTGCCAGGATCAAATACCTACATTTTATTAGTGTATCAAGCTTGCGTCATTAAAAAATTCCAAAAATACAGTAAGCGCTAACTGCCGAATAATTACGTAAATAGTCATATACATAATATTATATTCAAATTTTTATACTTAGCTCGATTAAAAAGAAACAAGTATCTAACTACAAAAATACTTTTTAAAATACCAGCTTAAAATGCACCGATCTATGTATATTTTTACATTCCTTTGAAACGGTTATTTATTGTTATGAGATTATAAATATAAGCGGGCCTAATTGAGAAAACAAAAACGTACAAAAAAGAAAAATGTTCACATTTACATTGCATAAATAGTACTTGGTACACGTATTTTATTGAACCCTATATTATTTCGTTCTTATGAAAAAAATGACAGTCGAAACTGTTGAGAACAAATCACAAAGAAAATTAAGATGACTATAAAACGTGTGGCGTACTAATTGTTTCGATTTTAACAGTCCAATACTTTTAATATTTATATTTTGTATCCATTCTGTCTTATACATAAAATAATTTACATAATATAACTTCATACGTATAAACGTCAATAAATTTGAAACTGTCAGTTTCGTAGTTTAAACAGGCAACCGGAAGGTACTTTAGCCACAGCTACTGCCTCTTTCACCTGTCAAAATAATTTGACACTCATTATCAAATCTTGAACAAGTGTTGTGCATAAATAATATCACTAGTTGTTAGTAATGGCCGATAATTTGAATAAACGACCGTCAAAAGGTATATTGAAAAATTCGAGCAGCTTTGACAAACAGGATTCCCATTCTGCACCGTCGAAGTAAGACATTTACTTACCTTTGTTGTGTAAGAATAAGCATTATTCCTTAATTGTATGTTAATTTTCCCAACGCCCATCCTACATTTAATTTCCTGCTCTGCCCTTCGTTTATTTATATTTGTCAAATCGGCTCGATTTGCAACAAAAAGAATTGAGCCCAGTCCCTTTGTTCGCAGAAAAAGCAAGGAAACAAAATGGGACGAGATGAACATCATAGCAACATTACACCCTGCAAATAAGGATTATGGCCATATGAAAATAGATGAACCAAAAACCCCATACAATTACGAAGACATCGATATTGATAATTTGGACGTACTGGATGCAGCTGAGCTAGCTGAAAAGTAGGTCTAACGGAATGATCCATAAAATAATAAAACTGTCCTATTGTAGAATACGTTTAGGCACCGAGAGGCCCCCCAAGGCTATGCAATCGCAATCTGAAGGCGAAGAGGACGATGAAGACTTGACACCGGAAGCAAAAGCTAAGAAAAAAGAATTCGAGAGCAAGCGAAAAAAGCACTATAATGAATTTTATGCGGTAAAATTAGCGCGTAAATTATTAGAAGAGGAGGACGAGGATGACGACGACGACGACGACGATGGGCCAAAATCCCCACATACGGACCAGTCAAACAAAACGAACAACCAGCAGTGTTGCTTCGATAATAGTCCAGCAAAATAAACTTGGGGTTTATTTTTTTTTTAGCTTTTTATTCTAATTTATGGCTGAAACACATGATCATTTTCATTGGTACGTTGTGATTTTTTCCGGTTGTAAATAGTTGGCTGTGCATGTGGCAAAATTAATTGGTGATTTTTGCATGTAATTGTAAATTCATTTCCATTTCTAGTATTAATTATTCTAAAGATAAAAAAAGATATGGAAGGTGCGAAAGGGTGGATTTTTGCTTCGAAGGTCGAACGAAAAGTAACTCGCATTATCAAATTATACATATATATACGGGAAAAATACGATGTAGAATATTTGTTGTGTATATTGTTATATAGATTGTTGTTTATTTTTAGCGAAACTAATTGAAAAACTTAGACGAAGTAAATTAAGTGGTATAAGTAAATTATTTTATATAATTTTTTCCTGTAAATCGAAAATTGTTATATGATATAAAATGAGGACATATACACAGATAAATTAATTTATTAATTAAAAACGATTATTTTAAAAAAAATTGTATTTAGGATTGTGACTTAACCTCACCTTTATTAATATAACCTCATAGCGATGAATGATTTATTCGAATCGTCGACTAATAAATCGTCTAAATTTGCTATAATTGGCAAGATATTAGCTGGAATTATAGGTAAATAATTTAAAATTATCCTTTCGTTTTCATTAAAATATTGTAATTTGTAGGCACAGCTACGGTGGCTGTAACTGTCATCACTATACCATTTATAAGTCCTGCTTTAAGGAAACACTGTTTACCGTATGTACCAGCAACTGATACTCAAATTCGAAACGTAATAAGGGCTCTTAAGAATCGACAAGGAAGTGTTATCGATCTTGGATCTGGCGATGGAAGAATCGTTCTAGGTATGCAACCCAAATCAAATATAACTTTAAATAATTAATAATTATTTACAGAAATAGCGAAACACCAATTTGAATCGCACGGAGTTGAATTAAATCCATGGCTAGTTGTCTATGCTAAAATTTGTAGCAAGTTACAAAAAGGTACAAATTCCAAGACTAGGTTTTTTCGAAAGGATCTTTGGAAATTTAATTTATCTCCATATCAGAATGTTGTTGTCTTCGGCGTCGAACAGATGGTATGTAAATTACGTATATATTTTAATGAATTCTATATTAACTTGGATTCGATGTAATTTTATGGGCATCCTTACAACTTGCATTTTAAAAGACTGTTTTTGATGTATATTATTAACATTAACCACATAAAATATTGGTAACTACATTTTATTCGAAACTTATTTTGGTCACGTAGACACTCATCTTCAAAACAAGTAAAGACCACAAAGATCACCAACCAAATTGGATCGAATTCGAATACAGTGCAATCACAAATTTTAAAAATAATTCTGCTTTTAAATAATTTTTGATATGTAGTACTTTTAATGTAGTTTAATCCATTATTTATAGATGAATGATTTAGAAATGAAAATTTTAAAAGAGTGTCATAACAATTCGGAAGTGATCACTTGTCGCTTCCCCTTACCAAACCTACAACCATATCGAATTATTGGTCAAGGCATCGATACTGTGTGGGTATATCGACTAATAAAATAAAACTGACTTTAATTTATTGTAACTGTCAAATAATTATAAGTAATCAAAATATAAATAATATTTAAAAGCGTTAACTATTTATACTATATTATGCATTTAAAATATGAAATACCAATTCCAAAACTACGATGTTCTCATTCACATTACTAGATGTTATCCTATGCAATACCGGAACAAGTTCATTATCTAAACTTTTCATATAAATAGGAGGTAACTTCATGCCATTACTTCCTGCAGAGTATGATACCTTAAAAACAAATTAAAATTAATCTCACCGTGCTTATAAAATTAAAAACACTTACATTTTCCATATGCAAAGTGGCACGAATTCCAATTTTACAAAAGTTATTACTAGATAACAAATCTAAGTATTTAACAAGAGCTTGACAAGTGGCTTTAGATATGTTTTCAGCTAGTTTTGAAAAATTCACATCCTGGCCCCGTGCGTTATCTTCTCCGTTCTATAAAATGCGATAATTACACTTAAAATTAGGAAAAAATTATAACAATCTTACTTGCAAAATAAATACTTCTGTCCATCGAATCATTCTATTTCCGCTATTACACAAATAATCCTTTCCGTTGTGTACCCTAATCGAAGGAACTCCACTTAACGATTGATTGTCAACCGACGAATACACCCTACCGATCGATCAAACGTTAAATTTAATTATTACCCCAGCTTCTCTGGACTTACCCCACATTAAAATCGACGTCATTTTCACCCCATATAATATTGACTGTCTCGTCGGAGGTAGTATTGATGCATCCACACTGTATTGTGTAACTTTTCATATTACGCAAGCTGTCCCTGACCTGTTGCATCTGTTCGGATGGTATTTGAATCATAAGGCCGTCTTCGACGATGCTCGATTTTGCTGTTAAACCGCTGGAAGATTTAAGGGCGCCATTGAATACTATAAAGCTGGCACCGGTAACTGAAAAATTATATAAACTAATTAAGTATTTTGGTAGTTTTTAAAATTAAATCGCATCTGAAAATACGTTTGGGTATTATTAGAGATTTAGTTCTATCAACTTTCTATGTATTGATCGGATTGTATTATATTGTATCATATTAACATCGTTAATCTCGCTTACAAAAAGTTAATCAAGGTTCACAGAATAATATAGGTACCATAATTTAATTTTGTGTCGAGCACATCAATTTCAATATAAATTAAAACTTATATAAAGACTCGAAGCATTCAATTTAATAACTGACCTTTTCTAGGTCGATTATGGATGTTTATAGCATGCGTCGTATACGTATTCTCGTTATTGCCTTGGGTGTCTTGAATGCAAACTAGGTGTGAGTCGGCTTTCGTACTGAAATTGCCGCCAAATGCCAAGATATGGTCACTCGAATTGTTCAGAGATTTCATAACCTGATCGTAACGATTCAACGGAATGGTCACCATAGTGTTTTTATCTTCCATATGAATTGTCAGACCCCTGATGTTTGGCAGAGTGTAAGAAAAATTTCGAAAGTCCTTAAAATTCATCATAAAAATAATCATCATAAATGTGCATGTCAAACTTACTGCTAACAAATTGATAATTGTATGTCCAATCTCGACAAAGACACTTTCACGATGCCTCGTGGATATTATGGGACTGGGATAGTACCTATACTCGGCCCCTAGCCTTAAAATAAGCCTCAATGGGAAAATTTTTGCCCACGGCATCTCCCACCTTTAATAATCAGCCAAATAAAAAGCACGAACATCGACAATATTAATAATTAAACCGTCGCTCATCGATGTTACCGTATTTGACGGCATATAAGACGCACTTTTTTTCCTAAATTAGGTCTCAAAAAAGTTACCTGCGTCTTATACGTGAAGGACACAGGTTAACTTTCAATACCTTTTTTTCCTTGTGTGTGGCCTCCTAAATAAGGTGCGTCTTATATGCCGTCAAATACGGTAATTAAAAATTACAATTTTGTCAGTTTTCTAAAATATTTACCTATGTATTAAAATACCGATCAAATACGGTTCTTTAGGAATTAGTACGTTCTGCAAACATTGGAAAGTGGGCCGTATGTATAAAAACCCGACATGATTTTTTGAACCCAAAAAATTAGACGTACTGTGTAGGGAGATTCCATTTTCTGTAATGCTAGTGCCTAAAAGGATTTCCATATTTTCACATTAACGGGAAAATTGGGTATTTTACCTTTTTTAGCATCATTGTAGATGTCGCTTAGATGAACAAATATGTCCTTCGGCACCACCTTGTCCTCTTCGTCAAATTCGATCAATAAAATAATTTCATCTTGACCTACCGTAATCATTCCTTCGGTCGAAAAGCTCCATGCACATTTGTTTATACAACATTCCACTGCAATTAAATATTGTATTTTTTTATTAATAAATTGTAACGACAGACATAGTTACTTACTGTTTATAACTTTGACGTGAACATGCAGATTACTTTGGAGAGCGAAAGTCAAAGGTTCATTTTTTAGCATTTCCACGACGCTCATATTGTTTGCACACTCGGTATACTTTATGTCTAAAAAGGAAAGTTTCGATGTGCATCAAACTTTTATTTTACAAAAACTGCAATTACGATGCGTTTCCAGACACGTATGGCCAATACCACGGTGAAGGTGATAAAAATTCTAATTTACAATCACAATAACTGCCGAAGAATCACTCTTGACATATACTAATCGAACAAACTAGTTACCTGATTTGTATATGGTAATAGTGGGTGGCAAACTATTCTCATCTGTAGGAATGAAACTTTTTGTGGTTACATCCAGCACAGGCGCATTTCTATTGTGCTTTGGTACCGATGGTAATGAATCTCTTTTCCCATTTGGCTCGCTGTAGTTAAAATCATTATCCAAATTTGTTAATTCACTTCCAGGCCGAATTCCATCACAGAACATGACACTCTTGTTGATTCTAGATTTTGTCGAACCTATAATATCTATAATATTAATTTTAGGTAAAGTACACTGTAAAAAGGAGACCTTTTCGTTTGAGTACGCCGACTGGCACCATGACTGAAGGTGGATTCTGTCTTGAACTCGTGACTTGTTGCAGGGGCGGAATCATCGAACAATATTCCATTGGATTATTGGGGTTTGGCTGGTTCAATTGTCGGTTGGGGGAATTTCCTGATGTCGGTGAAATTTCACTGCCCGAACTACTATTTGTGTCCCGATTTAAAATGTCGTAACATTTAAGGCATACACGTGCTTCCGTGTCTAAATATTCGAGTTTATATTTCATGTTACAACATTTTGAACACAGAACCTGTAAGTACCATAATGTGTAAATAGCGTAAAGATAAAATAAAATAGGTTTCTTACAAGGCCACATGCTCTACAGTGATGTCTCCTTTTGATTACTGTAAATTTAGTATCACAATGTAAACAATTCAATGCATCAGAATCGGGTATCCAAAGCGGTGCTTGTTTTCCTAACCAATTACCTATAACATGCACAAACGTAATATAAATAAATAAATCGATAACACATCATCTACCTATTCCTAAATTTTGTTCAGATATAGTTGTAACAGATGTTGTTTCTTCAACTTGAACAACTGGCAGATCTGATTCGTCAGTTTGTGCAATCGTCTCCTCATCTTCAACTTCAAGATTCTCAATCACAGCTTCATTTTCATTACTATTTACAATATTTACATCAATTTGATCCTCTGGAACTTTTGAGGACTTCTTCTCGTCAATGCTGTCAGTCACACTTTCTGTGGTGGCCGTCGAATCGTTTGATATATCAGAAAATGTAGGAGACATAGAAGGAGACGATTCTGTATTGCTTTCAGGAACGCCTTCGGTAGAAGGCAACATTTTTGACGAATACATGTTGTTGTAGGGAGTCGAACCTGGCTCACCTTAAATTTATAATGTAAACGCGGGAAATAATACAAACCAAAACTAACCTATAAGATCGATTTTTGCTGAATTGTTGTTTATTTGTAATGTATTCGGTCGTAAATGTCCATTATTCTCTTCAGTCTCTAATTCGTCTTCTAATTCATCCAAGTAACGATGCAACTCAGAATCATCGACTACAATATTCGTATCAAAACTGATAACTTCAGGTTCGTTTACTTCTACGAGATTTGTTGAATCAATATCATTTTCAACTGATGTTTTCTCGTCAATTTCTTCTTCCACTTTTTCATCTTCCTCCTCGTCTTCTTCCCGTTGTTCTATATTAATTACATTTTTTGCTTGAGCTACATCTTCTACTTCAACTATATCTTTAACTTCAACATCGTCAACTTGAATATCTTCTGATGGAACTACGTCTTCTATTTTTAATTCTGTACATGGGGTTTCTTCTGTGATTTTAGGCACTTCCAATGGCAAAATTTCAACCTCAAATTCTTCTGAGAAGTTTTCGTTGTTTAAAGATTGATGATCTGGCTCGTCGTGTGTCATAGGAACATCATTATCACTATTAACATTATTACTAGAACTGGGTTCGTTTTGTTTGTTCTTAACACCGATATCGGTATTTAAATATTCGTTTAAACTTTGAAAGACGTTATTAATTGTATGTTTAACTGGTGTAGGTTTGAGTTTGTATAAATCTTGTCTATGAGCCAGAGAAGTTTGCGCGTTGTTTAATTGCAGTGTACCCCCGATGTTGTACTGATCTGTAAGTTCGCTATACTCGAAATCGTTTAAAACTTTATCCAAATCAACCGTATACTTATCCATTTATAAAGTCACGCAATTACAAACTTACACTTATTACTTTATAAATATTGATACGCAGTCGCCTTTAAAGGATTTTTACGACTTTGATTTCACATAATTGAAGCAATAAACTTAAAAAACTAAGAAAACAATTATCTTAATAATTCTTTACTTTTGACGTTTACAATATTTGACATTTCAAGGTTAGGTAATTAAAGGCGTGTTCACGACGTTTATGATTCAGATAATTATCTAATGAATTCGGTCGCTTTTGTAGTTAGTTACTCTGAAAAATATAGTAACGATCAACGTTGTAAAATGTAAAATTTAAATGAATAATACAAGGAGTCAACTTTATACATTATTTATTCTTATAATATTACGAGGCGAATTGTACATAAAACCAAAAGTGGGTCAGTAGAAACAACATGGCCGACGAAAACGAAAAATACCTTTTACACAGATCTGTATTTCAAAACGACCTCAAAAGCCTATCCAGATTATTAAGAGAATATGATGTCGCAGAGAAGGACAAACACGGTATTTTGTGCAATTCATACATGTATACAATAATAATATTTCTATAACCTCATTTTTTTGTAGGGAACACGGCCTTACATTTAGCAGTAATGTTAGGTAGAATAGGTAAGTCGGTGATGTATAACTCCGTTTCGTTTATATAAATTCTTATTATTCTTAGAATGTGTGCAACTATTACTTAAACACGATGCCCCAGTAAAGGTAAAAAATGGATTAGGTTGGACCGTTCTGGCAGAAGCAATAAGTTATGGAAATAGACCTACAAGTGAGTATTATATAGCTTTTAGAGCGATTTTTAGATCTCTTTGTTGTAGTATCTTCGCTAGTCAGAAAATTTCGGCAGCAATCTAGGGAACAGATGGAGGAAAGACGACCAAATTTAGTAAAAGCCCTACATCAAATCGATGACTTTTATATGGAATTGAAATGGGATTTTCAATCATGGGGTTTGTAGTTTCCGATAAAATAAAACTTTTTGTAACTTCATCTTTAATTTTAGTTCCATTGGTGTCTAGAATTTTGCCCTCAGATTTATGTAAAATATATAAATGTGGCGCTAATATAAGATTAGATACGACTTTAGTTGATTTCTCTGATATGCGATGGGAGCGTGGAGATATTTCATTTATTTTCAATGGAAATGCTCCACCTAACGAGAGTCTTACAGTTTTGGATAATGTTTTGAAAGTGTATCAAAATGTTAAATACGAGGTAACTGTCGATTTAATTTTTCATCATTGCATTATACACGAGTGTTCACATTTAATTTAAAACAAAAATATTCGTATACATGCTTGTTTTCAAAGGGAAACGATTTAATTTCTGCTCATGATCAATATGAAGGATTTGGAGAATGAACGATGCAATAATTATTAGTATCTAAATTATGAATTTTGAAGTAATAATAATGTTATTTTACTAGTATTAGACAGTGCCACAAAACAATTGGTATAAGTATTAAAAATTGCATTCAAGTTAAAAATATATTTGAATTGTGTTAGGATACAAAATAACTCTTAATAAACTACAATTAATAATTAAATTTTTTAGGAGAGTGAAATCGAAATAGAAGATGAAGTTGATTTGTTAATGTCTACAGATATTTTATCTGCTCAGATTTCTACAAAAAACATTTCCTTTATTAGAGCACAGAGTGGATGGATATTCAGAGAAGACAAAAAGGTAGTGGACACAATTTACATAATCAAATTATACCAATAATTGGAGTATTTGTCGGTTTTATTTTATTTATTTCCAAAAATACATATTTATTAATTTTCTTTTTAATATCTCTGTTATATATATATATGGTTGTCATTGATTTTTAATTGATGTATAATTGAAAACTTAAGCCTAGGAGATGTTTATGATGGTTTTTGTGGGTACTATTTTGACAGTTAACATAGCATTTTCGTATCTACTTTTTTACACCCAACTAATGTAAAATATTTTGTAATTGTAGGAATTAGTGGCCGGACAATATGAAAGTGAACTGTACAGTGTACAAGGTTTAATGCTTGAGAGTCGTAAACGGAGAGAACACCTATCACATGATGACCTACAGAAAAACAAGGCACTTCTCGAAAGTTTCACCAAAGGCTCTAATATCCAGAATTTCGATCAAAATGGCATCGTAAGTACAAGCAATTGTTTATTTTGTTTCTTACTTTAGTTTTCGAATGTAGCCTGTGAGACGAACGAGTCTAAGTCCACCTCCCGAGAAGAACATTACATGGGACGAGTACATGTCAGTGGAGACTGGCAATTATCCACGGCTGGGTCGTGATTTGGTGTACAAAGAATCTACAAAATCATTTAAAGCGACAATAGCAATGGTAAGCGACTTTAAATGTGCCCTCAAATTCCTCACTCTGTTGATTTAGAGTTCGGATTTTCCATTATCGGTGGAGATGTTATTAAATGTCTTGGAGGTTATAGCACCTTTTAAGCATTTTTCGAAATTGCGAGATTTCATAACGTTTAAATTGCCCAGCGGCTTTCCAGTGAAAGTGGAAATACCAATCTTACCCACCGTTACAGCAAAAATTACCTTTCAACAGTTTGAATTTCGAGATATGATACCTATAAGTTTGTTTACAACCCCCAAAGATTATGTAGAAGATCCTACAAGGTGATGTAATTTTTTTTTTAAGTAAATCGATTACCATCTAAATATTCATTTTATTTGTAGATTCCCCGACTTATGACGTCCTGAACTGTTAAATGCATTCGAAGTGAATTTTATGAATAAACCTCAGTATATAACTAAGGCCGATAGGTTGTTGCTGGCACGAAACAAGTTATCGACAAAGTTTCGTAAATGTAATGGTCCATCGTGTGATTCTGTTAGTCCCACAGTGTGTATTGAAATTCCTATGTTGTTCACGTTTGGTAGTATTTATTCTACGAGTTGCATAGTTTGTGTAGAATAAGGCGTTGGACGCCAGTGTGTCTGTGATTAGATCAATTTCTTGTGCACTTTTAATCTGTTATCGTTTTTTTCTTTTTTTATTTACAGTATTATTAACGTAAAATCCGTACTTTTTGATGCCATTTTATTTTTAAACCGTTTATATTGTATCGCGTCGCGTCGCCTGGGGCGGGGGGGGGGGATCGACATTACCATGTGGTTTTTGTATATTATGAACCATAGTAATCATAAAGAACAATGAGAATATTTAGGAAATTGATTGCCAAAAACAATTTTATTTTGGTTTTGTTCAAACGTTTAGGTTGCTATTTCAACTCGTATTCTACTTTTTGCAAGGATAGAAAATTGGCTAAATGGAAATGTTTTTGATATTATCGATGTTTTGAGTGCAAATTTAATCATTTGTGACATTCCTGGGTTAAATCGAAGCATCGGCAACTTTCTTTTTTAAGATAGAATATATATATATATATTTTTTAATATTGTATCGAAATAATTTTCACTTTAATAAAACATAAACAAAGGTATAGTTGAAATCACTCGCAACCAAAGTAATGTGTTTCGACTTATCTAAGATACTGGAATATAGTCGACAGAACTGTGAGAAGAAGGTTACTTAGTCATCGTATTCGTCTGAGTTTAAACACATTCTACTGTATGGATTTAATCGGAGGAACCTTTGCAGTTCTCTGACAAAAGATGGTACATGGTAGAATGCCGATATGTGGACTCTTTGGATATGAAATTCTTGACCGTCCAAACACTCTTTTTGGAGTACCATCAAGTTTATCTGCTTTGTAATTAAAAAATTGTGACTTGGAATATTTCTATGCCATTTGTGTTCATGACATTCTTAGTTATTAGTTAAATGATTGAACTATGATTTACTATTTTTATCAAAAATGTGAGCAACTCCAAAGAGCAATTTACATCCTAATTACCATACCGAAGGAATAAGTAATACTTGTAAATATAGTTGTGTGATAAATATAGAAGAAGAAAATCAACGTGCATTGATGAAGTCTAACGCCGATTATGTTTGCAATAGAAACTGTTTAGTATTTGATTGTCGTGAAATTATTTGTTTATAAAATCGATATCTGTCATTAAATAATATTTAAGGTTTAAGAAATGTTGGTGAAAAGCTAGAATTAAATACGATCCAGAAATATAGGTCGTTTCGTGTAATAAACCTTTTCTATTTAAATTAGAATGTCATTAAAATTAAATATTACACTTGAAATAATTAAGTATTCCAAATTTCTTATTTAACCAATTTTCTATTTTGAAAAATAAAAATGTTAGCGATGATTATAAACGAATACAAATTGATATCTCGCATAACTGTTGAGCTGTTAATTTTTTGTTTCACATTTATGTATATTATTTTTAAATAGTTTTGATTATATTCGTAGATGTCGATTAAATTTAGTCATTACTAAGGGCCGATCTTTTCATCTTCCATTTAATTTAATTGACACATATTTACCATAGAAACGTTTGTTCAAACAATTGCTTCCGTGGTAAAAAATTGTCAAGTAAATTTATTGGGAGATGAAAAAACCGACCCTAAATCATATTTATTCTTATGGAAACAATTGTTTTTTTAAGATTGTAGACTTATTGTTAGTTTAGCGATGAATAAATTTAATCATCCACGACTACATATCAATAACTTTTTGATATACATAAATTTGGTGTAAGGTAAAATTTTTATAGCACCTACGACACGGGCTTAACAGAATTGTAAAATGCAATCAACAGATCGGCAATTATACATGGAGAACTATTTGCACCTTGCACAGAAAGCACAGGTAAAAAAGTTCTACAGATGGCAGCAGATAGAAATAAAACTGATTTTAATTTACAAAATAAACGAGTTTTTAGGTAACCAACAATTGGTGATAGCTGATGTTTAAAAAGTGGACCGCCCAACTGCCATTTAACTTTCAATAATGTCGGTTTTGAAAGGTACGTGACAAGAATCGTTGACTTTTGTCTGTTCCCAACTGTACATATGTTACTAACAGTTAACAACTACATGTTAAATTTGAATTTAGAATATATGTCCCTTGGATCTCCACCGTAAAACGCAACAGGGACGGATTAAATTGAAATTAGTAAAATGTTCTGGAAACGATTAGAAAGATAATTACATTGTCCGTTGTGGTTGATCGTGTTCGTTAAATTAAAATTCTTTGTAATTGCTAAATCGATTAGACCCTTTAAATATTTATGATATGTGGTAATGTTGACGAGTTAATTTATAATTTGTCGATTTAGTATTGTAGGTGTTATTATTGTAATATGTTGTGTAAATGTAACTTACCCGAGATACTTAAAAGAAAGATTTCTATTGTTTGTCATTTTAATAAATTTATTGGTCGAAAAGCCACCTACATATCATTAAGATCAAATCAACATTCCGACTCTAATCATTGTTATAATACAATACTGCCTATAATTTTCTAGCGTCTTATTGTAATATGTTTGTTCATACTAAACATTGACATATAACACTATTTTTTAAATAAATTAAATGCAAGTTTAATGGTGATTTAATTTAACATGTCTTCTTCTCGCGAACGTTTGTCTAAAATTTAACATTTGTTTGTTGTTTCTTTTTTAATCTAATCGTAGTATTACATTTCAAATCGTTACATTTATTATCAGTGGCGATCAATTTTTAATTTTGTATAAAGAAAACATTGAAAAGGTCGGTCAGGCCTTTTTTCACTGATATGATATTCGTCAACAGTTTAAACTTATTAATTGGAGATTGTGCATTAAAAATTCGTCATGCAGACATAAAATGCGTATTATCAGTCGCACGTCAGTCTACTGCGAGATTTTAGATGTCCGATAATATAATTATTATGTTGATGTTTGCCTCTTTCGATAGTAAAATAATACCTTGATCTTGCTTAATAATTTAGTTTTTGATTACAATTTATGTATGTGGATCGCTCTATTTCTTAAAAGGAAACATTTTATTGCTTATGTTGCCCTTTTTGATTGCAAATGTTAATTTAATTATATACGTATACACACGTTTATTTATACTGCTTAATATAAAAATCTTGTTTTTCCATAATTGCTAAATAACATAAATACTTATAGCATTAGGTACAATAATTTGTTTTTTTCAAAACCTACTATTATTTTTTTGTTTGTTTGATAATTAATTTGTATTTTCGTTATTTCAGGGATATAACTACTGAAAATAACTATAACCACCCTTATAGTGTTGCAATTACAAAAAATCAGTTATTTAACAAAGTCAAAGCCAATTATACGGGTTCCACTTAAAATTAGTACCTAGGTAAGTTTATGTTGCATCTCGAAAACTAACAAAGTTAATGATTATATGAACTAACATTGTATTCTACAAGAAAATATTGATACATTTTTTGTCTATCGACAATATTAATTAAAAATCCAGCTATTCGAAGCGATTTTAGTATTACTAATATCAACGACGTAGCCATAGCAAAGCAGTTCAGGACTTTGCCATAATTTTTATTAATTATTTCTTAACCAACTACAAAATTATACGATTCATTAATTTGTCAATTTTTTAATGCGACATTCAATGAATCTGTATAAGTTTCGATAGCCTCGAATTTTTTTTTATTGAAGATAGATTAATGGAAATTTTTTAAAATTTAATATTTTATATACTTATTGTTAGGTATATATATATATATATATATATATCTACTAACATAAAAAGCTTTACCAAGAATTATTCTTACATCATAATCGTATCTAATCGCTGTAAAAATAAAACAAGTTTCACAATTTGTATTCATTTATTTTACGTGCCAATAAGATAATTAACATAATAATACATATACAGAGTGTCCCATTTATTTGAAAGACCCATCAGTTTTAAATTGTGTTAAAATGATTTAGTTAATTTTACTCATTTAATTATTAAATATTCAATCAAATATGGATAAATAAAATACCTAATAGGTATGTTTTAATTAAAATTATACACATTAAATGACGATGGATGGAAAATATACGTAGATAGATAATAAATTAGTGAAATACTCTAGTAAAACTATTCCGCTAGAGACTCCAGTAAAGTTTTATCAGTAAAATTGAATTTGAACCGATGAACAAAACACAAATAATTGTATAACATAGGTGAAAACGTATCGGTCCGATTATTTATTAAACGTGGTGTAATTTTGAAATTTGTCGAAATTGTATTTAGGCCGGCATTTTTATGCATTGCTTATTAGGGAAGTGCAATCGAATCTTACAATAATTGGGAAAACAGTTAACAACAACAACCTATTTATTTTTCTTAAAAGTTACTTTTAATTTCTAATTAAAATTGCAAAAGAATTTAAATCGTTTAAAAACTTGACGCGAAATGCGAGCTCGATAGCTGCATCCATTTGCACGTATGCTATTTCAAAGCAAAATGGCCGCGACGAAGCGAAAGTCTGTTGTACGGGTTGCTGACATCGATGTCGTGTCACCTTTGTTTTTTTAAATAATTGACATTTCCACTAGAATTTCAATTAAAATACCGTTAACTACAGATTATTTTCAGAAATTCGGCGTGTAAATAATAATATTTGACTGTTCGAAATCTTGTTTACCTACTTATATCATAACGGATAAACGCTATTTATTTAAATAACAATAAAAACAAGTTTGAAAGCGAATAAGTAACGCGAAGTTAAAAAGCTGGAAAATAAAAGTTCGGCGGATTACCTAATTCAATCAAAATTATGAATCTTCCTAGAGTTCCTTGACTTTAATCGACGAGAGATACGAAATTATCTTAAACGCGGTTCGTTAAATAGTTAAACGTTTGTGTATTAAGTATGTCGGTACCTATACCTACATATAATTTTCTTTCGTTATTGTTAATTGAAAATTGTAAACAAAAATCTTGCATCATTTTAAATTTAATTTTAACTAATTATTAATAGTGGAAGTGGCGAAGTGTAAACATCTGTTTTTTTTAATAGAAAATAATGACGGTCAGTTATACAGTTAACGATAACTGATATATTTGACCTTTATGTCATGTCTATATAGTTCGTGTGCCGAGGCATATTTTGGTATAGGACGTGCGGACTAAACGCCACTTTCAGGGCATGTTCTACAGCTATCAAACATGTCGGACGTTTAAAGATGGCGTCTCGTGTTCTCATAAAATCGCTAATAACATTCGTCGTCAATTTTTATTGTTGGCACATCTTGATAATTTAATTTTATTTAACAGTAATACCGAGGAGTTGCGCTTAACGTGAGAAAAATAACCTCGGGGGGTGGATCTGGCCGAATCCCAATTTTTTTTCCTCAAACGTTATAGGCGCTATTCAAACAACCGCAATTCAAAAACATGTGTAACAAAAGAATTACGAAATACTCTAAATAATGTTCACATCTTCAAATTAAATTTTCACAAAATTTCAAGAACATAATAGCAACATAACTTTTGTAACAATACATTCAATTAGAAGTATTATTTTGGTTCCAATTATCTATTCGAATTACGGTTTAGGTATCAGTTAAAGTTTATTTAACGTAGTTTCTTTTTGGCAAGAGCAACTTTTTTTACGGAGCTATTCCACGAAATATCTAACGCTGCACTGCATTCAACTTAATTATCTGTATTTCAGACTTTTGTTAACTGATATTATAAAAAGTCGGATACATCGTTTGAATCTACAATAAATGGACTTTTGATCAAAAAAAATAATTTCAAAATAGTTCGAAAGGTTCAAATGTTATTAGCGATTCTATGAGATCGCGAGGCGCCATCTTTAAACGTCCGTCTTGTTTAATAGCTATCTAATGTTGTTTGTGATCTAGAGGCATATGAAAACATGCCCAGAAAGTGACGTTTAATCCGCACGATCTATACCAAAATCGCGATTTACATATGGGATATTTTTTTACTAGTGCCAAAACGCATCCGTTATCATTTTCCCTTAAAACTCTTTAGTACCTATAATAAGGAACAAAAATCGTTCTGGTGGTGAAACGCACATCCTGTCTGAATTCTGAAATGATGACGTGTTAATTAGATATAATTCAAATAAATTCAAATAAAACATCGTGTAAGGTATTTATAAGTATTATATTTACCTACATTTTCTTAATTTAAACTGTGATTCAACCCTATATAGATTAAATATTCGGTTTTAATAAATACAACATATATCGGCTACACCTCGATCAAAAAACTATCTCAACGCACTTTTATAGTTTTATCTTTATTCGCGCATATATTTTTCTGATGTATGAAGTTTTATAAACACGCTGATATACGTTGCTGTTGCTATGCGATGGTCCTTCGAGTTCGCGTTTCTTTTCAAAACAGAACGCAGCCCGCAAAAGATTTGAAGAAATCCGTTACCTTTGTAACCATAGATAAGCAAAATTTGCATTCGGTTCAATAAAAATAACCCCGGTGAACTTTATATATAACACGAACGAAAAAAAAAATTAAGTGAACCGGGAAGTTTTGTAATAATTGATAGATATAATCCTGTTTAAACTTAACAACAATGTATAGAAGCCTTTCGTTATTTAAACATTGTTATAAATAATGTGATCCCTTGTAAGGCCCAATGGATGTTTACATTGCAACATAAGTATTCTTTTATTTTTATCTCCGCAATGTTCCCTTATCGCTTTTGTTTTAACGTACATTGGGTAACCCGATTATTTCTTAAAAATAATTTAAATCGCGGAAAATAAAAAGGAAATCTTCATTCGCGACGTTACTTTAATTTCTCAAACTCCCAGACTTAATAGTTAATATTCGTATGTCATTCGTATATCCTGTACGCGCATTAAACCGAAACAAGGGTCTTAATTGAAAAATTAGTCTGAAGCCGCGCGTTATTTTCTATAACGACAATTCAAGTTTAATATCGCACCCTGAATATCTAAACCAAACAGTACGGAATGTTATTATTAATTTTACTATAAACTTATTTACTTATTTTCTAGAACCTTTGTCCCCCCATTATCGACCGTAGTATGTAAACTTTCAACATCACCTTCACGATAACGACAACAAAGAACTCAATGACTTATTTGCTTATTCGACACAAAATAATAAGTCCTCCACCCCTTCAAGACCTCAAAAACGCGACGTACCCAACGACTCATTGACACCTCCCCCCTGCCCCCTAATCCAAATTAATTTGCTACGGTTTTTTTGTCGGCTCATTTTGCACGACTTTGCCTCAATTGGTTCTGAGAAAAAGAAAAGCGGATATAACCGAATCTAACTGACAGAAAAAAATCCCATAAAAAAACTAAACTGTCTCATTTTCTTCTTAAATTAATACCTAAAATAACTCCCAAAGATAGTCATAATAAAATTATTAATGAGAACTTAGAAACAAAAAAAATACTTATATAAATGCAAAACAATCCTGTTCCCTAGAATATCGGTGGGGGCACCTATAAAACGGTGGTCGGGGGTTAGAAGTAATCAGTCATAGTGGGCCATGGGACGTCTCAGAGCCCTCAAGCTTGGCTTCGGCCTTTCGATTTTAGTTTTATCTATTGTTAATAGTTACGCGTCCGATATAGGTGAGTTTTTCATTTTTTTTTGGTTTTATTCGAGAGGGGGCTTTTGTGCGGCGTTAATGAAAACAGATTTAGAGCGGGCGATGACTAATTTGTTAATTATCGAAGACCTTAAATTCTGAAAGCCACTGAACTTGGCCTTAATTTTTATCCGAATTTTATCGCGTCCAGGTCATAGTTGACATTGGCAATTCGACTATTTTGTAATTTGAACTATTATCGATAACAAACGTCAAAGTATTGCAGTTTATTGCAATTTAAATTGAGATGATTTTGGATTTTTTTTTGAATATAAGCACACGTCGTTCCATAAACGGAAGTTATGCCGAGTTGAACGGGCAAATCATTTAATTTGGGGGGGGACAGGACGGTCTGTCGACTTTTACAGTCATCCATTACGACGGTAATTTTTAAGTGCCCCGACTTGAGGGTGTTTCTCTGCGTTAAAAATAACTTTTGTTTTCAATATACGAATACCATTCATATAGACGATGAGGGGGGGGGGGGGTTACTTACATTTATTTTATAATTAAGGATGTTTGTAATTACCTACCTAATTAAATTTTATAATTAAAACAAAAACGTTATTTAGATTTAGGAAATCGAAAAATAATCAATTATAGGTATTTAAGAACACAAAGAGTACCTAAGAGAAATAAAAATTTTCCAGACAACATGGTTCCGAGATATCAAAAGAGTAGATTACAAAAAGGGAGTATCATTCGCAATAACATAGCTATATTTAGCCAAATTTAATAAAGTTACATTGTTTTAATTTTTGTGTAATATCTGCAATATTGTACTTTATACCAATGGAATGAAGGTTAAAGATAAGTACTGCAACAGTTTTAATACGCGCAAGAGGGGCGGGGATTTTAATATCCAATAATAGTAAAGAACGTCGAATTTATCGTATTTTTAGTTTTAATATTTCACAAACTAAAATTAAACATTCAAGATAATAGTGTTGTCAAGGAACGATGGCAACCCTTGTCCTTTACAGAGGAATATACCTACTTAATTATAAATATTTACATAAATAAATTCGAAGGAATCTTCCATATCAATTTTTCTAGATTTTTGAAAAAATATTTGCGTTTTTTTTTTAAATAAAGAGAGACAGTTTTACGTAGATACTTACTATGAATTTTGTGTAATTATTCAAAAATATTTTCCATATATTTTTTTTAAATTCAATATTCAAGAATTATTTTTACATAATTGTGTGCGTGTACCTAAATTGTAAACGGGATAATATTATATTGCGTATATTACAGAATGCGGAGGGGGGATTCTCGAAATTAAATATGCATTTCGCATTTACGCGATTTTATTATTTTAACAATACGAAAGATATTTTAAACGAAATTATGTTAAATCCAAACAAACAACGTAAAAAGTACGCGTTTTCTGCTTTGATTTGATTTTAAACAAATATTACAGATAACCGAATATCAGATCTAACGTAGGCTACGAATCCTCAAATAAGTACTTCCTATTAATGTTTATAACGCGTAAACCGTCACAATTAAAACGTCATCGTATAAAGCGCGCAACAGGGAGACGACGTCGCTTTTCATATTTCGACATTCGTTTAAATAATTTAAAATAATTTTTAAGTAAATATCAAATAATTGCCCAATAATAAATTTTTTATTAAAACGTTTACGCGATACGAGACCGCTATAGTATTTATTTTTAATGTAGCATAATTACAATATTTTTTGGGTCACTTACAAGTGCCTAATTTTAATTTTTTTTAATATCTACCTACATATTTTCGGATTACACATATACAATTTGTGAACGTTAACTAAAACTGTTTAAGCCTAAATTGCATTTTAAAATAACTACCCACGGAACGTGTGGAATACAGTCTGTTGTTTCATCACGTTTATTTATTAAATTGCTTTAGCATATCGCCTATCGAGTCATTAATAAATTTTTACTCATTTTTCAGCAAATTGCAGGACGGGCTGTAGAGGAGGTAAGTGTTTACTAACAATTCGTTCGTTTATAATATTGACGACCCGCCTTTTCCAGCACCTTCCATCTTCAAATACGTCGAAGGCACAACGTACAAATACAATTTAGACGGAAACATAGACGTGACTTTATCCAGCGCCGAAGGACAATCGAGCAACACCAAACTCAAAGCCACGGTATTGCTGACACAGTTGCCCAATTGTGATCAGTTGCTGAAACTTCAAAATGTGCACGTCATTGGAACCGATGCTAAGGTAAAAAAAAGTACTTCTCCAGATGGTGTCGACAAAATTTCATTTTATAATTGTACCACATCAGAAATACGGCAACATCGATGGTATCGACAAGCCGATCCGCATCAACTTCCACGACGGCCACATCGAGGATAGCATCTGCGCGTTCCAAGACGACAACCAAAACTCGCTCAACATCAAAAGAGCCGTCGCCTCTCTCTTCCAAGCCGCCGTGAAAGAACACTACGAGACCGACGTGTTTGGCGTGTGCCCCACCGATATCAATACACGCAAAGAAGGTCCAAACATGATTATACAAAAGAGTAGAAACTTAAATCGATGCTCGCATCGCGAAAGCATCAAACAGGACTTCATGGCGACCGCCTTCAACATCAACAGCGAAATCAAATCGAGTCCCATCCTCGACGGCCGTTACTCGGCCGAACAGAAACTGAAGAACGGAATCCTCGATTACGCCGCCGTAACGGAACATTATCTATACATGCCTTTCTCCGTCGGCCAGCACGGCGCCAAAGCCACGGCCGTGACCAAAATCCAATTTGCTGGAACGGTCAAACAAGGTTTAGAGAATATGGCCGGTTTTCCGAAATCCATCATCTTCGAAAATCCCCACCCGATCACTTCAGATAAAAGCAACGTCAACGCCATTTTAGCGGCACTTAAAGAAGCCAAGCATACGATCGGCATTGCCGTCGGCGAAAAAAGCGCGCGATCTTTCGCTAACGTCGTCAGTATCTTACGCATTTCCAAGAAAGACGACATTTTGGCCGTTTATGGACAAGTAAGAGCCGGCGCAGGTTTCCAGGACAAAGAAGAAGTTAAGCAGATATTCCTCGACGCCCTATTTAGAACCGGCACCGGCGAATCCGTGGAAGTCGGCATCGAGCTCTTGAAAAACAGAGAATTAAATGAAATCGAACAAAAATTAGTTTACTTAAGTCTCGCTTTCGTTAAGCACGCTACGATTTCGTCGTTGGATTCGGCTGCGGTAAGTACGAAATGTTTTTGTCGACTCGCCTCGGCCAACTTTGATCGTTTTACAGAAACTACTGGACATCCCGAACGCCCCACGCGAAGCATACTTGGGCGTAGGTATCTTGGCGAATCGTTATTGTCGCGAACACTCCTGCAAGAATGTCGAGGCCCTCGACAAACTCCTTCAGAAGCTTCTTTCGAAACTCGGAGACGGAAAACCCAAAAACAGACTGGAAGAGAATCAAGCAATTAGTGTCTTGAAAGGTATAGCAAACGCTCGATATTTGAGCGACGCGGCCGCAAACAAAGTCGTCGCTATCGCTCAGGACAAAAAGGCACCCAACCGTCTACGAGCCGTCGCCTTAGAAACTCTCCTAACCGATTCTTGCAAGGACAAAGTTAGAGATAGCGCCTTTAATATCTTGAAAGACATTCAACAAGACTCCGAAATTCGAATCAAGGCTTATCTAGTGGTGGCGAACTGCCCTAACGGCAAGATCGCCAACGGCCTTAAAGCACTTCTCGATAAAGAACCCAGCTATCAGGTGGGCGGCTTCATCGTGTCGCACTTAAACAATTTAAAAGCTTCCGCCAATCCCGACAAAGAAAACGCCAAGTATCATTTGGGCCAAATTAGTACGACTAAGAAATTCCCCATCAACTTACGTAAATATTCTTGCAACAACGAATACAGTCACACGGTCGACTCGTTGGGGCTCGGTTGCAACCTGGAATCGAATATCATTTACTCGCAAGATTCGTTCTTACCTCGGGATTTGAGCTTAAACGTTACCGGCGAGTTGTTCGGTCACTCCTTCAATTTTATGGAACTCGGATTTAGGCAGGAAAATTTGGACCGATTGTTGGAACATTATTTTGGGCCGTTGGGCGTCTTAAAAGAATCGCCGCCCGAAGAGTTGGTCAAGTCCGGACGGGCATCTATGGAGAGGATTTATCAGCATATTCAACAACGCTTAGCAAAGACCAGAGGTAAACGCGACGTGACCAAAGCAGAAATCGACAACATAGGCAAGCAAATGCAAATCAAAACTAATGACTTAAACAAAGACTTGGACCTCGACTTCAGTTTAAAACTCCTTGGCTCCGAGCACCTCTTCCTCAGTCTTAACGACGACAGCAGCAAATTTTCGCCCGACGCGATCATCGAAGACGTTTTCAACAATATAGACGATTGCATTTCCAAAGCCAAGCATTTCGAAAAATCAGTACTGTCTAACCTCATTTTGATCGATTCGGAATTCAGCTACCCTACGTCGCTCGGTTTCCCTCTTCGTTTATCGGTAAAAGCGGTGTCTTCGATGAAGGTCAAGGCGGCAGGAAAAGTCGACGTTTACGCTCTAATGAATGAAAAACATAGCCAAAATTCTCCTTTCAAACTCTCGCTTATACCAAGCGCCAACATAGAAGTTGTGGGAAGCATGACGGTGGACGCTCAAGTTGTCAAGAGCGGCATTAAAGTGGCTTCGACTCTTCACACGGCCACCGGCGGCGATTTGGACATTACGGTTTTGAACGACAACCGAGGAATTGACGTGAAATTTGGGCTACCCGTCGAACATCAAAAATTAATTTCTGCGACACACGAGATAATATTCGTCACTCGGGAATTTGGTAAAGAGAATGTAAATCATCTAGCTAAATTCGGTCAAAACAAAGACTTCTCGGTCTGCATCGATCAATTATCGCCTTTCGTCGGACTGGTCGGCTGCGTCAAAATCAACAGTCCATCCGCACAAAGAAGTCACGGTATAATGTTGCCGTTCCCTCTTTCTGGAAACGGCAAATTTGCCGTCGAAATTGAAAAGGAAGATCTGTCCCACTTCCACTACAAAGAGTTAGAGTTTAACGGTAAGTCAGATCCGGATTCGACCTCAAACATTACAGTCTGAACAGTAAGACTCATCTTTATTTTAATTTACAGAAGCCAACAAACTGGGAGTCGAATACATAATTGAAGCAATTGGGGCCGACAACGTGCAAAAGACTGGTCTTCATGTGGAGGCTTTCGTGGCGCCCGAAGTATTCATCAAAGCGACCCTCGTATCTCCGCTGATGCCGCTCACCGTGGAAGGTAGAGTGACGAACACTAATCAAGAAAAATCCATCTCCCTCCAATTTCAACACGATAAACAGAAATATTTGGGCAAACTCGGCGTCGGCATCGCCGGCACTGAATCTAAAGCGACGTATAAACCTTTACTCGAATATAGCGGGCCTGGAATTCAAGGTGAAAGCGGGCCTTTACGTACAGAAGGTGGAATAATCGTCGAACGAATTCCGAACGGTGCCAAGTACACTTTCGACAATGTACACATCATCAGCGGCAATCAAAAATCATTCAGCGTTCAGGGCACCGTCGAGCAAGACAATCGCGGGTTTAAAACTGACTTAACGACGTCCGATGGAACTCATTCCGGCTCGCTGAAGAGCAAAGTGCAGTTCGAGAAGAACGCGTTGAAAGTCGACGCCGAATTTAAAAACAGTCATAGACCAGACGCCAACTTCAATTTGAAATACGAATTCACACAGCAACCTGCGCAGGTAGAGAGTAAACTCGAACTTATTCACGGCCGCGATTTAACTTCTAAAACGCACAAATTGACATTGGATAATATGGTGTATTATAAACGCAAGAGTCCGAGCGATTTCGCGGCACAAACCAAAAATCACATGGCCTATCCGTTAATGAAGGTCGAGTCGAAGTTCGACGCGGAATATTCGCCGAAACATCTCGAATACGACGTTCACCTACACTACGGCGCTTTGAAATTCGGTTCAGAAATGGAAGTTAAAGTGGGGAAAAAGGCTGCCGACGATTACGAAATGGAATTCAAACTGTACGGATTGGAAAATAAAGTAGAACTGAAGTCCAAACGCGAAGTGATGGGCGACAAATCGAAAATTGATAATTCTCTAGAAGTCAACGGCAAGAAGTTCGAAGTGGTCGGAACCGTTACTCATCATTGCAAAAGGGAAGATTTGAATATTGGAGCCGATTTAGTGTTTAAAGTGCCTGGACGCGCCGAACCTTTGAAGTAAGATCGGATCATTTTGTGATTTAGCCGGTTGTTAATGCGTTCGATTTTAGGTACCAAAATGGATTGGTCCTCAATCCTGACGAGATCGACACCCATCTTAAGATTAGTTCCGGTAGCAGCGTTTACGTAGACGTCTTCCTCAAAGGCACTAAAGAAGGAAACGCCAACGGTAACTTAAAGGTCAGTGAAAAGATTAAACTAATCATAAGCAGGGTCGTTACGTTCGAGTACTATTTCAGATCACTCTAAAAGATATCATAATTGCCAACGGACAATTACGAGTCGCGAAAGGTGCGGGGAATGCCCACGTTATCGTCGAACTTGTAAAATCCCATCGTAAATTGAAGGCAGACAGCACTTTTACCATTGCCGAGCCCACGTTCGACGTCATATTCAATTTCTATCCACACTTCGAAAAGGACAACAACTACAAACTGGTGCTCTCCACGCAAAATCAAATTAGACAGCATTTTATTGATTCGAGGTAAGTTATTTCGTTAAAATTACAATTAACTCGATTAACGTGTATTTCGATAGGAATTTTATCGAATTCAGCGGCAAGAAGCTAGAAGCGAACTTCAAGAGTTCGCTCGATGGTAAAATTACCGACGGCAAGATGAAAGTAGAAGCCGACGTTACCTTGCCAACCGACCAGCACTTTGCCGCAAAATTAGATAGAGAATTGCATGTCGTCAACGACATCGGCAACGGCAACGTTTTCGCAAGTTTCGAAGCACGCCAGAACAAGAACGCTCCCGGAAACAAATTGACAATAAAAGGAACGCTAAAGGACGCAAACATTAAGGAGCACGTGTTCGACATAGATTACAACATAGTCGCCGAAAAGGCAAATGGACAAATTTTAACCGCCGACATTAACGCCAAATCGCATTTGGATAACGACAAACATGCCGTAGAAGGCAGTGTAAGTTGCTTTATATAATTCGTTTTCGTTGTCGTACACGACATCGTCTTTGCCATTTTCATAATTTTCCTCTACTAATCCAAGTATGGGCGGACTACGGCCCCCACACAATGATATCGTTATCGGTCCATTAAAGTTCGATTTATGTTTTTCTCACTTGAGGCCCGCTAGAGATTTTACAGCTGTGGATGTGGCCTTCGGGAGAAAACGTTTTTTCCCCCCTGCCCTAACGGTCAGATAAAGAAGTTTCTATTATATATTCGATAAGTTTGTCGCCAATAGAGTCCATACGAACTGAAGTTCGAATGGCTTAATAAGTTGCCTATCTTTCAGGGCCCTAATAATACCACATCTTATTGGACATATAGTACGTCTTATTGCTAGAATGTATAAATATGTATTTCCCGATTATTTTTTAAAATTCGTCAACCAACAAATCTGTAGGAACACTTTGTAAAAAAAATTGTTTCTCCTTAGCTACAAATTGCCGGTCCCATCTTACCGCACCCTATCAACATTCATGGTCGCGCATTGTTCAAGAATTACATCGGAACCTACAAAGTTGAATCGAAATGCGGACCGGAAGCTTCTTTTATTGTCGATGGTAAGTCCAAACGAATTGCCAGCTCTGCTGTTTCTAACGATTCCGTTTAAATAAAGGCGAGTACGATTTTGAACACGAAGACAAAAAAGCTATGTGCGCCTTAAACATGGAACTCGTAACGCCAAGCGACGTATTCCACATTTTTAAATTCGGCACGTCTACTTTGATCCTAAATCCCGAGACGCCCGAAGGTGACATGAAAGTTATTGATACTTTATTACTTTTCATGGACGATAAAGGGGTAAGTGTTTGCTGGTATTCGTTTGCTGTTTCGTTCCGTTCTAACAATGCCAAATTATACTTCAGCGCGATCCTGAAGCGACTATCGACATTAAACTCGCAAACGAACTCACTCTTGGACCGGACAAAGGACAATTAAAGGTACATATTGAGTGTTTTCTTTGTAAATCAACTACTCATCATTTATAAATGTAGAGTAAGGCTACGTTCCTCAAAAAAGAACCCATCATCCTCGACGTTGGCTACAAATTCGTCGGACGTAAACAACGTACAGAAATTGGACGGCCATTTATTCGTCGACTACGACAAAGGCAAGACGATCAAATCCGAACTGTCTATGGTGAGACTAAACGAAAACGAGCACAAGTTCGACTTAAAGTTAGACTCGCCCAACTCCCCGAACACCAGACTGGAAATTCACACCAAAAAAACTAGCGACGACAAAATCTACAACAGCGAAATCATCGCAACCGTCAATAATCAAAGGTTTGTCTTAACAAAGGAGATCGTCTTTTCGGAACTTTCGCCATCGCTCGACATAAAACTGCTCTTGCCAAACGGCAAAGAGGATCGATTCGCCATGAAAACCAACAGACACTCCCCCAAGAACTTCGGAAGTGAACTTTTGGTACGTGTTACCCTTCGTCTTCCGGCACGTTCGTCTAAATAACCGATTATTTCCAGATCGTTATCACCGAAAACGATTTCTCCCTCGAAAGCAGTTTAGACGCAAACGTCGAGAGCGTGGACGACTTCCTCTTGAAGTTCACGGCGAACTCGGCCGCCTTGAAAATTGACAAATTCGTTTTCGAAGCTCTAAATAAACCGGCCAAAGGTGGCAAACGTATCCACATTTCCGCTGAATGTTGCGGCAAAAATATATTGTCCGGAAGGTTAGATTTTGTTTGATTTCATTTTCACCAATGATCCGTCATTTGTTTTTAACAGCACTACCTATAAAGCCCGCGAAGAAGGAGGCAAATATATTGTGGAAGGCTCCGGAAACATCAAAGTTAAAGATGAGAGCAAACAGGCTACGTTCAAGTTTAGTCGCGAAAAGTTCACCATGGCCAAGAACGGAGAAGTAGGCGAAGAAATGCTCTTCAACGCCGGGCTCGGTTCGAAGGCCGTCGATGCCGAACTCAAACTTACCAATAAACATTTTAGAATTTTGAACTCGTATTGCGAGGAGAAGAAACAGTGTGCGCATGTAGAAGTCGACTCGAAGACTAACGTAATCAGTGAGTTAATGCCGTTTTAAAAAAAAAAGGTGCCAATACTTTACCATCGTGTATTTACAGGCGATAGCGAATTCAACAACGAACTCGAAATCGCGGTCGATCTGCGTAAATTAGGTTTATCGCACGAGTTCGGTCTAAAAGGCGTTACGACGCGAAAACACTTCATGCTCGATCATACCGTTGACGTTTACTTCCAGAGCAAGGCAAATAAATACCAGTACAGTCTTTACGTCCATCCACACGAAGCTGGCGCCCAACTCACCACTCCGCACAGAGTGATTTCGCTCGAGGGCACCCTGCAAATGAATAAACTAACCAAGGCTAAGGGTAAAACGTCATCGCCGGTTAAGGGAGAAATAGCATTCTATTTGAACAAGAGAGATCATCCCGATAAAAAAACGGCGTTGCTGGGCGTGTTCGATTGTCAAGACAATAAACCCGTACACATCTGCATAGCCGAAATCAAGTTTACGAATCCGGCTTTAGGAAAGGTACCTACCTATTGTTGAATCTTTCCTCAAAACAAGTAATCGACAGAACTCCCATTTCAAATTATAACGTTTGTTCTAGGATCTGTCAGTTAAATACACTTCGAAGAATGATATCACTAACATGAATTACGAAGAACACCTTGTCGTAGACTTGTTTATGAGACCTGAACACATTATTACCGCCTCTACCATAGTGCGTAGTGATACAATAGGCGAATTCGGGGTGAATTCCGTCGTTAACTGGGAATTCAAAAGTCAGGTTGGTATTAAAATTGTAATTGTAATTGGGGAAACTCAACATATATTTTTCAGGGCCTGAATTTCGACTTCAAATATGAAGGTCTTCTGCGTTACGATCCTTCGAAGGCAGAAATAAAATATAAAGACTCTTTGCACACCAACATCGGCAACAGTAAATATCACTCTGCCGAGATCTTCGAATTCGATTCTCAACAGATATTATGCGTAATTAAGGTGCTCAATATTGAATTAATAAATTCCAACACCAAATACCAAATTAGCGCAGACAATGTGATCGCCAATACGAATATTAACGGTCTTGGAATCGCCCCTGTCGTCGGCCATTTAGAAATCAAAGGTGCCGAAATATTGACTTACACCATCGCACGCAAGGCCACACCTAACGACAAGATCACGATTCTAATCCAGGCAATTCCCGATAAAATTGCCGAAATTCGCGCCGAAGCCATTAAGGGCGGTGCAACTCATAACCTTTTGCACGCTTACGTTAAGCTGGACGAAAAGAACTTCCTTAAATCCGACTCGTCGGTTAACAACAAAAACATTCAAACTTTCGTCGTCGAAACGGCCAAGAACGATCTTAAGAGTTTCTTAAAGGAATTCGAGACAAAACTCGAGGGCACTACCAAAGACGTTAACGCACAAACCAAGCACGTTGCCGAAAATATGAAGAATCAATCGCCTAATTTTGTAGCCGTCAGAGAATTCTATAGAAACGAATTGCAGAAATTACGGGAAGAAATCGTTTCGGATAAGGTTCTCAAGAAAGTCGAAGAGTTCCTGTAAGTGTTGGTTTAAATTTAATAATTTTATATCGTTAAATTTGTTCCGTTTTATCAACAGGAGGGGCGTCTTTGGCGCTCTATTTCATTCAATTGGCGAAATTTTGGGCCAAGTGAGCGATATTACCGAAAAGACGGTCGCTACGATGCAACTTCAATTCGGAAGATCCATAAAGTTCATCGACAAAGAAATCGTACCCAAAGTTGTAGGTATAGCACAGAGTATCCTGAAGGTCACCGGCGCTATTTTGGATCAACTTGCCGATATCGTGTTTACTTACATTGCCAACGTCAGCATATTCATAGAAGAACATCAAGAAGAAATCAAGCGTCTCACTAACGTTTATGCAGTAGTTATGCAAGGTACTTAATTGTAGATAATGTAAAATTAAAGAAACAGGTTTTTATCTAAAGTTCTCTTGTAGATGTCGGCCGTTTTCTCTACAAAGTTATCCAACAAACTCGAATTGTTGCCGCAAAGGAATGGAACGAATTTTATACCGGTATCAAGAACCTTCCGATCGTCGAAGAACTTAAAGTCTATTATAGCAAGGTACATCGGTGCTGTTCACGAAAACTCCTAACCGCTAACGATTATCTTTTTAAAGTTCTTCGCCGGAGTAGAACTGCCCGCCCCCTTAATCAACACCTTCAAGGAGGCAATGATCACCTTAAAGGAATCCGCACCTTCTCCGGACCTCAAAAAGCTAATCGCGGCTATCGGAGATTACGTCGAGAAAAAACTGAAACGGGAACCCGTCGAAGATATGGTCGCAATCAAAAATATAGTTCAATTGTTCATCACCTTCCTCGATAAATTATGGAGTAGCGAAGTTTCCAAGGTCGACAAGCCCGTAAGTTTCCTCGCGAACTTTCTCTCCTCAATTTTTTCACTCGTATTACGATCGTTACAGGTTTCGTTCTTCAACAAGGAAACGTTCACGAACTTGCCTAAATTATCGGCCATTAAATTTTCCCCGTTGAGTCGTCTGATTACCGGAAGGCACCCGTCGTGGAATGAAATTATATACGCTCTCTCTCTGAATCCGGTCGATTGGCTTCCACCGTACAAACGTGAGTTTCGCTTTAACGAAAATAAATAATTTTTTGACCGTCTCGTTGCTTCAGTGGACGCAGTGGTCATACAAGGACAACACATTTTCACGTTCGACGGCAAACATCTGACGTTCCCGGGCAATTGCAATTATATGTTGGCTCGCGACGCCGTCAACGGAAACTTCTCCATCGCAATGACAATGACGAACGGCTTAAACGCCGCCATAACGTTCGCCGACAAAACTAACGTGGTCACGGTCAAAACGGGAGGACAGGTGCTCGTAAACAACGCAGCCACGGAATTGCCCGTCAACAAACATCACTTGCACGTTTTACGCGAATACGACAGCATCGTAATCCACTCTAAGGCAGGAGTGCGCATTGTTTGCGGAACGGACTTGCTCGTTTGCGGCATCCACGTTTCCGGCTTCTACCATGGACAACTTAAAGGGTTGCTCGGTAAGAATTTTTAATATAAATAAACGCGAGAGCGTGAAGGAGTATATTTTTAAGGAAACGGCAATAGCGAACCGTACGACGATTACACCATCCCCAACGGAAAGATAGTGATGAACGAGGCCGAATTCGGAAACAGCTACAAAATGGGAGCCGGTTGCGCGGCCGTTAGTACCGTAGATCATAGTGCACACCATCATAATCCCGTTTGTGCCAAACTTTTCGGCGATAATTCGCCGCTTAGGTACGTAGTTTTCTTCGAACTGCATCGACATTTGCGAGTAATCGTAATTGTTTTTCTATAGGGTTTGCTATCCATTCGTAAACCCCGAAAACTATCGCATGGCTTGCGCACACGGTTTGGCCGCTGGCGTCGAGGATACCGAGTTTGCAGTTGTTATGGGCTACGTTGCTAACTGTCGATTCAGATATATACCCGTTAACCTTCCCGAACAGTTTGGTAAGCAATTCACCATAAACGTACGCGTATTTTCGTAACCGTACTGCTTATTTCCGTAGTGAAATGTTCCAATGGTCCTCAGCCGTACAATCTAGGTGATACGTTCAACGTGAAAACTCCGGCCAAAGCAGCCGATATCGTTGTAATTGTCGACGAAGCAAAATCTAACGAGGTCGTCTACAAAGAATTGTTACAACCGGTACTTTCGCAGATCAGTAACGAACTCAACTCAAAAGGAATCAACGACGTCGAAATGCACCTCATAACATACGGAGGAGAACACCAACAACACCACGCCCACCACACCGTAACAGGTAGCACAACTACCTTCGCTTGGCGCACATACTTCTCATACTTACAGCCCGATGAATTACAGGAAAACTAACGTTCAAAGGTAAAAGTCCGACTTTGAAATTCTCCGAAGAACCTAAACGGCTGCCCTACAACACCGGCTGCCCAGAAGCGGACGACGTCCTCGAACGTCTTAGACTGCTCGACGGCGAACTGCAATTGATTGCCGGCCAAACGGCACAACAAAAGTCCTACGCCGACGCTCTCCAATATCCGTTCAGAGCGCACGCCGTTAAAGCCATAGTGGCCGCAATCGCGAAACCGTGCAATAAAGGAATCGTTGTTGGGGTAGGAAGCGCGCTCGCAATATTTCGACGAACGTTACTAATCGAACACTTTACAGATGCAGAAATTACGTAGCTTGCTGTTCGCGAACGACGAAATCGCCTTGAGCGTCATCACGCCCATCGAAGATTTCAGTGTGAGGGACGCGAAGCAGACCAAGAACGTGATCGGCTTCAATTCTCGTCACGTCTTCACCCTGAGCGACGCCAAAAAGAAACCCGAAGGCTCGTCCGATCTCCATTCAGATCTCGAATACAACGATTTTTGCATCGATTATATGATGAAGGTGGGCAACGATGATTATCGTTAATCGCGTGTTGCTATATCGATTTGTTTCTAGAATCACGGCAACGTCTTCGTCACGAACAACTTTTTACACGTCAAAGGAGGACAAAGGAAACAATTCGCACAAGTTGTCTCGCACAATATTGTGGAACAGCTCACTAACGTGGAACGAGAATTAGAATGCTCGTGTGAAATGGTAACGCCCTACACCGCACAAAACGTGTGCAACGTAATTTCTTCTAAAGTTAAAGCAGCGCCAGCGGTAAGTTCACGTTGCCTTGCGATGTCGTTTTGTCTTGACGATTTCTTCCTTTGCAGAAAAAAGGTGGCCATAAAGGATAAGTTAGTGCGAAGACTGGTATTTTTAAGTTGAACTTTTGTTACTCTATTTTTAGAATGTATTATAAAAATTGATGTTAAATTAGAAGCGAAGTGTTTTTAATATTAGATTTTTATTATTTTATTATTCCAGTATAAATATATATACATATATATTTTTATTGAATCGACATCTTATTTGATAACTTCCCCAGTAGCAAAACCGGATCCATTTCCCTGGAGTGCGACTTTTGCAAAACAAAACAAAAATTATGCCATCATTTTGTACAAGTTTTGTACCGTTTTGTACAACCTTTAGTTTTTTTTGTACCGTTCCAAATAGTCAGCTATCGCAGATTGAAATTTCGCACTCCAGGGAAATGCTGGAATGCAAAAGTTAAAAATGTCGTTTTTTTTTCTTGTGATAGTAAGAACTCATTTTGTACAGTTTTGTACAACCTTTAAAAAATTTTGTACCCTCCCGGAAATGCGTGAAAATGACCGCCAAAGCCCGCACTCCAGGGAAATGCTGGAATGCAAAAGTTAAAAATGCCGTTTTTTTTTCTTGTGATAGTAAGAACTCATTTTGTACAGTTTTGTACAACCTTTAAAAAATTTTGTACCCTCCCGGAAATGCGTGAAAATGACCGCCAAAGCTCGTACTCTCGATGTATTTTAGAATGCTCAAAATGTAGTCTTAAAAAACATTTTAAGAAGATAAATGTCCTTGTTTTTATATAAAAAATGACTTATATTTTGTATTTGTTTATATAATGTTAAACAAATATTATTCCTTCCAGATTTGTGGTTTCTTGAATTGTTGATAAAATTAACAGATGAAATTTATATGTAATAAATAAATTGAAATTCAAATAACATATATTTATTAGAATTTCAAAAAACAGGTATAAAAATATATTTTTAAATATGATATATAAAAATATTGCGTAGTGTACTAATTTACAATTTTATAACAGTATATATAAAAATGCCGTAGCTAAAACGCCGTGAACAAAAACGCCGTCAGTTTCAAAAGTCAAGCCGACTCGCTGGTCGAGTGGTTAGGAGACTAATCTCTCGCCTGACGGGTCCTGGGTTCGAATCCCGGTACGGGAGGTGAAATATCCCCCTGGTAGGCATGGATGTCCCGGGGGGCATTAGAAGTAATGCCTAACGGCGGTTCCTGGTGTCCTTTGGGGTGTGCTACTAACAAAAAAAAAAAAAAAGTTTCAAAAGTCAAATTAAATTGAACCTATTATTATAAGCATTACTATATAGCAGTAATAGGTATCTATTTAACTATATTTGTATGTAAATCGAAATCAGTGAATTCCAGAATTTAAACAAACAGTGAGATGCGAAAATTTATTCTTAACAGATACCTACTTACTTTTAAAGTACATAAGTATAAGCATAGTATAAATTCAGATTACTTATTATTATATTTGGCACATGCTAGATATAATATAATATGTATATGCTACATTTACGTGATACATGGTTGGGATAAAATAATGTTAAAAGTACTTTTTGTCTTTATACAAACTTTTTTAGTGGTAAACGTTCTTATGATTAGAGAAAATGAAGAATTGAAAATAACGAGCATAGAAAGAAGTTGTCTGATTTTATACAACGATTTAAATGATTAAAATATTATTCATAACACACATTGTATATTTATAATTATATAGCATGTGCCAAATATAACAATAATTAATCTGAATTTATACCAGATTTACTTTAAAAGTAAGCAGGAATCTGTTAAGAATAAATTTTCGAATCTCACTGTTTGTTTAAATTATGGAATTGACTGATTTCGATTTATATACAAATATAGTTAAATTACTGCTATTACTGCTATATACTAATGTTTATAATAATAGGTTCAATTTAATTTGACTTTTGAAACTGACGGTATTTTTGTTCACGGCGTTTTTGTCGACGGCCTTTTGACGTGATACTCACTCAAAAAATTATTGTACATAATATCAATAAACACCAGTTATTGACTTTTTGATCATTGATACAATGAAAAGTTCGTTAATACTAATTTCCATGTTCATAGTCTCAATGTTATTATGTTCACTAGAAACTGATGAACATATTTAATAATTTAATGGATATCTTGATTGCTTTAACGACTCTTTTTCATTAATCCAATCATTACTTGATTGTATCTACGAATTTCTACATTAACATCATAACTTAAAGTTTATAAATTTAAAACATCACATTAATGTAAGGTCGTTTTGAAATAATAACTACATTTATCGTATCTATGACTAAGTTCACTAATATACAGTATAAATACAGTTGATTATGTATTTTTTTAATTCTATATATAGAATAATCTAGGAATATTAACGGCTTCGCAGAAACAGAATAAATGCAAGACGGTGCAGTTTGAAACTCAAACTAAATAATTGCAAAAAAAAATTATCACGACGTTTACATTAATATTTATGTTAGAACTATTATAGAAAAATATTTCTAAAATCGGTTTGTGTTTGTTATTACATATCAAATTCCAGAGAAACGTGTACAAATCGATTTTTTTCACCGGAAAAATCGATTTGTATTTCCTACAATCGACAACATTGAACAATAAAGAACTAATAATCAAATTTTCTATGTAGGTATATTTGAGCGATAATTAATTGAAACATTACAAAAAATAAATTTGCTATAGAAACAATATACATAAAAAATTGTCCTATTTACAATGTGAAATAGTAACTCTTTTAATATGAATAGAAGTGTACATTGTAACAATGCAAGAATAATATTCTTTTATTTAATGAACACATTCATCGATACAATAAACAAACTTTGCATTTCAGTGGAAAAATTTATTGAATTTACGTAAGAATATTGATAAAACTAATAAACACAGTTATTATCACTATAAATCAAAATTCATATTATCTATATACTAATTTATTAAAAAAATGAAAGTTTGTTCATTGGAGCAGTCAAATTATTCATTAACGTAATGAACTGCATTCGATGTAGCAATGTATAAGGTCATTACACAAATAAACGTTCATTGGGTAATGATTTCGAACATCAAGTAATCTTTGGACATACGTTGTAATGATGAAATCGTACTTCGGACGAACATTAATCAACGCCAGTTTTTAATATAATGATTTTTTATTGTATTTACGTACTTTTTTGGTTAAGTGCTGTTATAAAATTGTGAATTAGTACACTACGCAATATTTTTATATATAATATTTAAAAAATGTATTTTTATACCTGTTTTTTGAAATTCTAATAAATATATGTTATTTGAATTTCAATTTATTTATTACATATAAATTTCATCTGTTAATTTTATCAACAATTCAAGAAACCACAAATCTGGAAGGAATAATATTTGTTTAACATTATATAAACAAATACAAAATATAAGTCATTTTTTATATAAAAACAAGGACATTTATCTTCTTAAAATGTTTTTTAAGACTACATTTTGAGCATTCTAAAATACATCGAGAGTCGAGTTTGGTCATTTTCACGCATTTCCGGGAGGGTACAAAATTTTTAAAGGTTGTACAAAACTGTACAAAATGAGTTCTTACTATCACAAGAAAAAAAACGCATTTTTAACTTTTGCATTCCAGCATTTCCTGAGTGCGGGCTTGGTCATTTTCACGCATTTCCGGGAGGGTACAAACTTTTTTAAAGGTTGTACAAAACTGTAAAAAATGAGTTCTTACTATTACAAGAAAAAAAACGACATTTAAAAATTTTATATCTGCGATAGCTGACTATTTGGAAGGGTACAAAAAAAAGTAAAGGTTGTACAAAACTTGTACAAAACGATGGCATAATTTTTGTTTTGTTTTCAAAAGTCGCACTCCAGGGAAATGGACCTAGCAAAACCGGTCTAATATAAATGACATCCTAATCTGGAGGTTTCGGAAATGTAACAAACGTTGTTTTCATTGCGTTTATGCCTGTAAACGAAATGTTGCATGTACATGAAAATTCATTAAATATGGGATTATTTTTAGCGAATTTTCATAGAAAATAAAGCTATTGCAGCCTGTCTGATGACGGGACCCAGACGTGCCCTTTTGGATTTTCTCCGATTTCGACCCATAAATCACGAAAATATAGGTAGTTTATTTTGAGTCGGTCGTGTATCAATTTCTTGTGAACACGATTCCGGTGGCAATTTTGATCGTACGAGGCTGAAATTTTTCCGAGGTTTCGCAAAAATTTTAAATCGCCGGAAACGCGCTTAATTCATCATTTATCGGTTTGTTATTCTAGAAAAACTACTTTTCAACTAATTCCGGACCTGTTCTGTGCGTAGTAGGTGGTGTCATTTTATCGAGATTATAAAAAATTATAAACTATTTAAACGCCGGCAGTTCCTTATTTATTGCTTCGTAATACCTAAAATACGAGTTTTCTAATCGTTTTCGATTTGGTCTGAACGTTACCGCTCAAAAGCTTGCGGTCAAAATTTTGCCAGAAAAAAATCGCTGGACTTGGATAAGGGATTTTTTAGAAATTTGGCAAATAAATCGCCGGAAACGCGCTTAGTTCGTCATTTATCGGCTTGTTATTCTATAAAAACTACTTTTCAAGTAATTCCGGGCCTGTTCTATACGTATCAGATAGTGCTATTTTATCGAGATTATGTAAAAACTATAATCTTTTTAAACTCCCGCAGTTTGTCATTTTTTACTTTGTTATACCAGAAATACTAGTTTTCTAGTCGTTTGCGACTTGTTCTGAACGTTGCGTCGCAAAACGTTCGGGTCAAAATTTTGCCAAAACCATGAACTATAAGGCTTTTTTTTCGAGATTTCGCGAAAATTTTAAATCGACGGAAACGCGCGTAGTTAGTTATTTTTTGCTTTGTTATGCGTATAAAACGAATTTTGAAGTAGATACGGACCTGTTTTGAACATTTCAGATAGGGTCAAAATTTTTCCAAAACCATGAACCACAAGGCTTTTTTTCGAGATTTTACAAACATTTTAAATCGATTTAAATGCGTGCAGTTTGTCATTTCTTTTCTTTCTTTACACTTGAAAAACGATTGTTACTAATCTAATCAAAAATGGCCACGTTTCCACTCGAATAAAACTTTTCAGACAATTTTCTTTTTAAAGATGAAGTTTATTATTTGATTCAATCAATTTTAAATTAACTTTGCTGTTCAACAATGAAAATAGGTGTGCGTAATTAATCGTCTGTAAACACAAATTTGACATCAAATAATTGCTCAAGAAATGAGTCAAAAATCCAAAAATTTTCAATTTCAAAATATGGCGATGAAAATTTATATTTACCAAGTTTTATTTGTAATTTTAAAGAATATTTGTTGATAAAACTTTCTGACTTTATTCTTTAGCAAAATTTACTAATTATAATTTCCTCACTTATGCTTATATCCCCGATAACACCTGATGGGTTCATTAATAATTTTAGAAGATACACAAGCTTTATCAAGAATGAAATTTTTTGACAAACTAATAATACTACTTTTTATATGAAATAATTTTTTGAAATTCACTGTAGGTACATACATTACGCTTCGTTATTAAGGATCTATTTATACTAGGAATTTCGTAACATGTTGTTAAAATGTTTTGGTATTACTCCAGATATCACAAATTTTGGCGTTACTTAATTAAATAGATTATATAAAAGGTCAAATCATCATTAGATACTACTGTTCAAAAATATGACCAGATATAAAGATTAGAAACTCGCACGTATAAATACCGTTTAATGAATATACATAGCGATTATTTTACTTTAAGTGTATCATGGCGATGCTCGAAAAGACAAGGTCGGTCATAGCGGCCCTTATATTTTTTACGTTATTCGCGAGTAATTCGGGATCAAAAGAAGGTAAGCCCTTACCTATTCTAGTTTATTGTTATAAGAATAATATTGTAATAAGTTGTAAAGGGTTGAAGTCGGTGAACAATTTCAGTGCTAGAATTAAATCACATTCGCGACTATGTAAAATCAGGTGTCAGATAAATAAAATACATAAACCGTTACTTAATATATTGTTTTATTAACAATAATCAAAATGATCTGAGAAATATAAACCTGGTTCTTAAGGTAAATTCATAAAAAGAAATCACATGGTTTAAGGCCAGGACTTATAAGGTGGCCAATCAGTGTCGGCGCCGCACCGATCTTCTTGGGTGCGTCCAAACAAAGGACGCGTCCACGCGTCTTGCGTGCTCATCAAAACAGTCCTTAAGAACGATAAACACTTCCTAAAATTTTTGCGGAGTCAATAAGAATTAATAAAAAAATAAAGAAAAAAATAGTAGAAAAACAAATGTTTTAGACGCTAAACTTTTGATGAATGTACTGTTATATAGAAATGACCTGTTAAACATTCTCAAGTTAAAAAAAAAGAAACGAGTTTGACCGAACAATGAGCGTGGGGGGGGGCTTAAATTTAACTGGATAAAAACGGCACATAAATATTTAGTAGTTTTCGAAGAGCATATTATTTTAAAATGTTCCTCTTCAAAAATATTAGTGCATTTACTTAGATGACTTGACAAATTCTTTTCTATATGACAGGAACAGTAAAAAGTTTTTCAATAGGGTGGTTTAGACATTGAAATTTAAACAATTATGAAGTTAACATTTTTATTTATTTTTTAACCTCTACCATCTGACCTTGCTTAAATATATATTATTATGTATAATTAAATACATACCGCTTCACTTATCATTGTTCCTTAATAGCAAATATATTACATATTTTTCTTACAGCTGCAATGATAACCTTATAAATAACCTTCACGTATAACTTATTTTTCGTAATTAGCAATTTAAAATTGTTATTGTTTTTAATTTTATTTTTGGTACTATTTCAAAACAGTTTACAGAAGATTAAAATAAAAATGTAAAAAAAATTCAGGTCAATTAAAACCTATTTATTTTAAGTAACTGGTTTCATATAAACTGTGTAATTATACATTTAAATTATGAAAAAAGCATAAATTCACGGCTTCAATTGTTACTGAAAATTGAACATTGCAAACAGATACAGCTTATCCAAACCTATATGCAATCCACGTCATCAACGAAAGGTTACTAGATGATGACGTTTCACACAGTGCTGTCACCTCGTACCTCGTATTTTGATAGTTTTAATAAATTGTAGTCTTTCTTTATACCATCTAATATGTGCGCAAGTAAATCATCTATAGATTATGTCACTTTCCAATCTTTAAACCGATTTACAAATAAACAATCTAGTAGCTTTTATTGATGACGTGTTGCATATAGGTTTGGATAGACCTTAGCTGTGACGTAGTGATGAAGTTCGATTAGCCAATCAGAAATCTTTTAGCTCGTGAGCTAAAATTTACTCGCCTTCGGCTCGTGGTTCAAACTGTCACGGTCGTATGAAATATCTGCTTTGCAACACTTATTACACAGTATAAGTGCGGAAATGAACTGAAAATGAAGTTACATATAATAAGGCGATTTGTCGAGATCGAGAAGAAAATTATACTTACGTATAGGCGATAACGATGAAAATTTTTACAGATGCCTGCAGACCGCGTTGTGAAACAAACGAATATTCTACATTCAAATACTGGCAGGACGTAACTTATAAATACAACTTCAATAGCGCGATCGAAATATCTTTGGCGAACGCCAAAAGCCAGATCAGCAAAACAGAAATCAAAGCAATCGCTTTGCTGGAGCCAAAATCTCCATGTAGTTACTTGTTGCGACTCGAAAATGTCGAGATCATTGGAGCCGACGCTCAGGTAATGCCGACCCTCCCCCACGCTCTTGATTATTACCATTTTCCGTTGTTTTTTAATTAAACTTCGTGATTTTTAGAGTTACCGCCATATTTCTGGAATAGAAAAGCAGATCTTATTTAGCCTCCATGATGGCGATCTCGATGGATATATCTGTGCCGAACCGGGCGACCCTCACAATTCGCTTAACATAAAACGAGCGATTACGTCTCTTTTCCAGGTGAACAACAAATATAAATATGGACTAGAAACGGATATATTTGGATCTTGCTGGACGGAAAGGTTTACTAAAACGTTGTCGAATAACGAGTTCGTCGTCAAAAAAACCAAAGAGCTCAACAACTGCGAGTCCCGTGGAAACATTAAGGAAGATTTTCTGATCAATTCGTTTAACCCAAATAACGAATTCAAATCGACGCCAATTCTCAATGGCGATTACATGTCCATCCAAACAGTCAAGGATGGTATTCTTCACAAAACTGAGGTGTTCGAAAACTACACTTATACGGCACTCGGAGGTGGTGGTAATGATGACGACCTGGGAGCCCGAATTAAAGTAGTAACTTCATTGATCTACGACAACACCATTAGAGTTGAACAACCAAGTCCGAAAGTAGCAGAACCCAAGTCGATTATTTTCGACAACCCTCCACCTATTACGGTCGATGGGAGTAACGTTAACTCAATTTTGAACGCTCTCGGACAAATCTCGCACGAAAACGACATGGTCGTAAAGGAAAATTCGGCCAAAACTTTCCTGAACCTCATTAAGATTTTGCGTAACTCTAACGCAAACGACATTTTAACCGTCTACAGACAAACCAAGGACGGTGGTAGCAGGAAAATCTTCTTGGACGCCCTTTTACGGTGCGGTACGGGAAACGCAATCGCAGTCGGCGTCGATCTATTAAAAAATGGAGAGCTAAATCCGAACGAGGAGAAATTGGTGTACTTGGGCTTCGCATTTGTTAAACGAGTGACGTTACCGGCGTTAGAGGCTGTTTCGGTAATTTGTTATTGTTAGATTTATATCGATTATATATCGCTTACCCAATTGTTTTTTTATAGTCGCTGCTAGATGTCACGAAAATCGAGGTTTATCTAGAGAAGTTTATTTAGGTATCGGTAATCTCGTCAGTCGTTATTGTCACGAACATTCTTGTAAGGTCGAGGTCGTTGCCAGAATCGTCCAGCGACTATCTAGAAAACTTCAACCCGGTCGTGCTCGTTCTCATAATGACGAAACCGAAATGTTATTCGTATTAAAAGCTCTAGGAAATGTGGGGCACTTCGACGAAGAGGTGGTGACGAAAATCGTGTCCATTGTACAAGACAATACGTCATCGACACGACTACGAGCTGCCGCTTTGGATACGTACAATTCGAATGCCTGTAACGACAGATTCAGAAATAGCGCACTCGGCGTCCTCGAAAACGTCCGTGAAGATTCCGAACTGCGCATCAAGGCCTACATAGTTGTCGCAAATTGCCCCAACGAACATGTCGCTCGTACCATAGCGACTTTAGTAGACAAGGAGCCTAGTTACCAAGTTGGAAGTTTTATTGCATCGCATCTGCGAAATGTGTTAACCTCGACGAATCCCGACAAGAAGGACGCCAAACACTATCTGGGCGATATTATATTGAATAAAAAATTCCCGGTAGATCCTTTCAAATTTTCGTTCAATACCGACTTCTCCTACGATTTAGATAACTTAGGCGTGTCGACCTGGCTCGAAGGAAACGTCATCTACTCTCAGAATTCGTTTTTGCCCAGGTCCTCCAACTTCAATTTGACGGCAGAAATCTTCGGTCACTCCGTCAATTTCATGGAGATTGGTGTCAGACAACAAAATTTGGACAAACTTATGGAACACTACTATGGGCCTTTAGGAGTGTTCAATCGGGAGACGCCCGACGACGTTAAAGATTCCGAACAAAATACTTACAAAACATTATGAAGCACTTCAACGAGCGTTTGACCAACAGCAGAAGCAAACGCGACGTTTCCAGTTCGGACATCAATAATTTCGCTAGGCAAGTTCAGGTGAAACCAGACGAATTAAGCAGGGAGCTCGATTTGGACTTGAGCATCAAAATGTTCGGCTCCGAAATGTTGTTTTTCAATTTGGGCGACGACACGAAAGAGCCCGAAGACGCGATAGATAGGCTTTTCAATTCGCAGGACGAGAAAATCCAAACGAACTCGTTCTTTTTGGACGTTCAATTTAGCTATCCTACGTCGCTAGGATTGCCGTTGAGGGTCGCGGTCGAGGGCACCTCGGCCCTTCAAGTAATAACTAAAGCAAACGCGAACATCAGGACGATACTGAACGGAAGTCCAAATGAACAGTTGTTCGAATTGTCCGTTACACCAAGTGCCAATATAGAAATTGTTAGCAGTATAACATTGGATGCACAAGCAGTGGAAGGCGGTCTCAAAGTCGTGTCGAATTTATACACGGCCACTGCAGCGAAATTAATGATGGATTCAGTTGAACCACATATTCGAGGTAGGTTTTTCATTATTCAAATCTCCATAATCACATAAGCGTTAATTCGAATTGCCACAAAAAATCGATGGTCAAATCCATAGGCAAACGATGTTGTTTTCGTAGTGTCTGATAAATTTCATATTACCGTACAGTCAAGTTCATATGTTTTGTCCCGTCGCCCGAACTAGTTTTTATCGTAAAAAGCTCAAAAAAATTACTGTCTGTTTTTAATTATTATATGACGTGTCCTTTTTACAATTCAAAAACAACTGCTACCCTTCATTCTTTTTGATCCTCTCTCGTCACTCGTTGGCCTGCGATCACTTTTCGCGGGACAAGACATATGAACTTGACTATACAAACGTGGTGGCCCATCAGTAATAAAATACAGAGCAACGGTGAATTCCTTACATCAAAACATCACGATTTCACGCAACTTACCTCAATATCTAATAATTGATGTTAACAGAGTTGCAAGGTGCCAAAAACAGTACCTACTGAAAATTGTTCTAAAACAATTTATTATCAAAGTTAACGTTGCATCGTCGCAATTTAACTAATCTAAACTAACCATAACATCAATAATCGCTTAAAGTCAAAAAACAATTTGATTAGTTTATTGCATCTAACAGCTGTGGTGTCTCAAAAATGGTAAACGTCGACAAGATTTGATAAGAATAGCTTTTTATATGTAAAAATGATTGGACAATAATTTCTGATCGTTTAATTTTCTAAAAGAATAAGAATAAAAGTCCTGTTAATGTGAATTATTGGACATTAAGGTAAGTTGCGCTAAATCGTAATATTTTGATGTAAGGAATTTGCCGTTGTTCTGTGTCCCGTTCCTTATGGACCATCCTGTGACCGAGTTATTATCTCGTATATATTTTTGACGGTTGAAAATTACTGCTCTACACTAATATTAAATATAATATTTACAGGGCTGGAAGTTAAATTTTCGCTTCCCCTTCAAAAGCAAACACTCATATCTGCCAGTCACGAGGTCATCTTCAACACCCGCAGTCTGGGACAGTCCGAAGTCATCAAACCTGTACACTTTGAAAACAACAGAGGCACTTCGCTGTGTTTTAACAAACTGTCGCCCTACACCGGCTTGAATTTCTGCCTCGATTTTAACATACCGTTAATCAAAAATAACGCCTACTTAGCCGGCAATTACAAACTCGGCGTAAGAATGGAAAATGAAGATTTCCTACATTTACGCTTTAAGGAACATTATCCTTACAATCCTCGTAAGTTAAACCTTATTATTTTTGGTAAGCGTCTCATCGTAAACCTTCCGAAATAGTTTCAGAAAGCTCCGGAAAGGAATATCTCGTTGAAGTGATGGGAAGGACTGGGAAAAAGATGGACGCTCGATTAGAAATATTTGTGGGTTCAACTTCCTTCGTTGGAATTAGTGTTCAACTTCCCGAGGGGAGTGCCATGGTCAAAGGTACGCTTACAAACTCGCACAATGAAAAATCGATCTCGCTAGAAACGAAAATAAACGAAGAAACGAAAAACGTTAAGGTCGGCTTGGGTATCGCGAATACCAGAAATGGGTTGATTATTAAACCTATCTTAGACTCTACCGAATTACTACCTGCGAGAATTAAAGGCTCCGTAGCGTTTGAACGGACAGGCCGACACGACAGTCAAGTGTTGTTTGACAATTTACAATTAATATTGGAGAGAAACTATATGGAACTCTATAGTATTAATGGTAAATTTGTGACGGGGAAGGAACAATTACATCACCGATCTCGCATTATCGAATGGGCACACGACAATCACAATTAAGGGTAAGTAAAGAAAAATAGTTTATCAAAACTTCGTTTAATTTCGAGTTGGTTGCAGAAAACGTATATTTTCTTAAGAACATATTGAAGCACAACGGAAAGATAACGAATAATTACAATCCCGAGTGGAACGTTTATACCAAATACGAATTCAAACGGAGTTCGTTAGAAATCAGTAGCTATTTAGAGATTGTTCACGGAAAAGATCCAAATTCAATGATGAACAAATTCACGATGAAAGATAGCATCGGTCATAAACAGCGGAGCAATACCGATTTCGAGGTTAAAACTAAGAATAAGATCACTTATCCGGCCGCGAACCTTCAAATATATGCAGACTACGAAAAAACGAGTCGCACCTGCTTATACGATGCGGAATTTAAACTTGGAGATTTTGTTGTCGGATCGAAATTGGACTTGAAGATTTCGACGGAAAACGAAGGGGATTACATGGTTGATTTTCTAGCATATAATAACGACGATAAGATACATATTGAAGGTAAACGACAAATTCGCGGATACACCAACGAAATCGATAACACTTTGACGATAAATCGGAATAAATTCCATTTGGGCGGTACAATCGTCTTTCGACCAAGTGCCGACAGTACAGAACTTACGAGCGATTTGATCTTTGACACGAACTATTTGACGGACGTATTACGGTATGTAATGTAAAGCATCTAGTTAAAACGATTTTATGCAACGTATGTTTCGCAGGATACGCGAGGAATACAAATACGACCGCGGTCGATGGTCAGCTCTTCTCAAAATTATAGATAATCGAGAAGAGTTCGTCGACTTCCACGCGACTGTATCTAGGGAAGATTTCGATTCGAAAATAAAGGTTAACTTTTAAAACGACGAACATTCAATTTCATCGACGATATTTAACTTACAATTAATTTCATTCGGTTTTTTCATTAACGCACACCTCAAACCTACACACGGGTGGTCAGGTGTGACCTCTCGAAATTGTAAAACGTAACCAATAACACACGGAGCAAAATTATGTTGTCGAAACCATCATCATCACAAATTGCAATAAACAAACACGCCGAAACGGACGCGGCGAAATACGTGTCGACAGCATCAACGCTGTATTTCCACATAACAGACCGTGTCGCGGCGGTCGTGCTGTTTATTTCGGTGCGGCCCTGCGGTAGACTAATAGATATGTACACGACCGGCAGGTGATGTGGTTTAGGCAACTTAAGGCCTTTCAAAATAAACAGGACGGCCGCCGCGTCACGGCCTTTTATACGGAAATGCAGCTTTATTGGTGTCGTTCGGGGATCCAAGAGATGGTTTCGATGTCATAATCTACTCCTCGCGTTACTGCCTTCATTTTGCAACATTGCCCACTCGCGATTTAAGATCACATAACCAATCTATCCTTTTCAAAGTGTCGCCGATGTACTCTACCATATTACAACTCAGCATTTTTAGATTTCCATAACTGATGTACTTCAAATCTTTGCCGAATATTCGGGAATTGGAAATAAGGGAAACGCTAAGATTTCAATCGACTCGGAACCGACTAATTTGATAACGTTCGATAGTACTTACGATATCGGCGAAAGACACGTAAATTTCGATTTTACGGTATATCCCAATTATCGTTACGATCGCCATTGGTACATCAAGATTATAACGAACAACGAAGCAGACAATTATTCTCTGAAGTCCAGGCAAGCGCTCGTTTACTTATCATCCGTTTTGCTTACTTAATACGATCATATTTTTTTTTAGGAACACGTTGGATCTTTCCGGTGGTAAAATGCACCTCAATGCCCTGTTCATAGACGAACACCACTACGATAACGGAAAATTCGTAGTAGAACTCGATTATAGTGAATCGTTGGGAAATTATGAACGTTTGAAGTACGATTTTAATTACAATGTTGTTAATGACGTACTGAACAGCAAGACATCTCTCGATTATCAAACACGCGACATTTACGATTGGAAGGATGTGAAATTGAATATTCAGGAAATTTTGAAGGACGTAAATTTTTTGGAAGGCAGTTACGATTACGCGTATTCGTTAAGCGCCGATGAAGGTGCACAAAATCACGTACGGATTAACGTCGGCAATAAGCGAAAAACCGAAGAAGCTAAAGTTAGCGACTGGTTGCAGGTAAGGATATTAATTAATTGGACAGAATACTTAAAATATACTTTAAGTTTAACGTGTACAACCGGTACGAAGACGACGGTCTTCAGATAAAGATCAACACTGTCGTTAAACCGTACACTGCCGAGTACCAAATGTCGGCGAGCTACAATAATAAAGAGTACCTAATTGACGCGAACGGTACGTGAAACACAATTAATTATAGTTTACCGATTAGTTAACCGCCAAACATCCACATATAGGCAAATACGAACTTGTCGAGGATGTGAATACGTCTTTAAAGTCCGAGATCAATTTAAAATTGAAATCTCCTCGTCCCGAACTAAGAAACATGAATTTTAACATAATAAAATTCGTCGAGTATTCCGAAAATCTCTTAAAAATTAAAACAAAGAAGGCGCTGATACTAAACGAACATTACAGGGTATTTAATAATTATTTTCTTAAACTAATTTAATCGTTCAAATAATTTTACTTTAGCCGGAAACGTACGAGGCCGAAACCGATATCGATATCGCGCCGGACGTTGGATCCGTTAAGGTGAAAATTAACTCGCTAATTACTATTTTGTAAATTATTTAAATATGTCATAATACATTTAAGATGATCTACATGTACAACAATCAAGAACCGATCACCGTGAATTTTGTTTACGACTACAAGGCCATGGGCGATTGGCAAAAAATAAATGGAAATTTGGTGGTCGAATTGACTCCTTACTCTCACGCGAAAGCTAATCTTGTGGCGGAGATAGACGGCCAACAAGCCAAACTCGATATAAACCTGGATCGGCCCCGAGAGCACCCCATCAAACTTCAAGTTCACGTAAAAGAATTGAAGAAGGACGTTATGTACACGGTGCAAGGCGTGTTTGTCGCTAATAACGAACAGTACGAGCTAGACGAGCTCGTGAATTTTTCATATAACAATCCGAAAGTGGACATAAAGGTGAAATACCCAAATGGAATAACCGATCAAGTGCTTTTGTCGATGGACTCGAAGCCTCAAGAATTTTTCGTCGTGGCGAAGGTTAGTAGTTTGCATTTTAGAGAAGAGTAAGTCATATCTGAATTACCTCGATGTTAATAGTTAACGGAGAGTAGAATTTTCTGGATGGCCATTTCAAAACTCATCGAAAACCTTCTCGTTCTTTACAGGTAGTTGTACATCAAAGCAATTTCCTCTTCGAAACCTACTTGGATATGAAACTGTATAGCGACAATTTCTTCGTCAAATACGTCGCCAACTGTCCCGCATTAGATTTGCGGGATTTCAAAGTGGAGATTCAAAACAAACCCATTCCTTCGTCGGCACGTTACGTAGACGATTCGAAACTGCCCCACATGAGATGGTACGAACAGGCGCACGGTGCCGAAAGCAGTTATAGGAACAAGAGACAGATCGAACAAACGTACGGCGAGATCTTCTATTTCTCGATTACTTACGCCGGAAAAAATTTGTTATCGGGCAAGTAAGTTACGTCAACATTTTTTTCGGCCTCCTTTTAACGTCACGATCTGTCACTAGTACGAACTACAAGGTGCACGACCAAGACTTCGCGACGACAGTCGAAGGATCCGGCACGCTCACTATAGGCGAAGGACCATCTAAACGGCATAGCTATCAACTTACCCGCTCGATATTGTTCGACGGCGAAAACAAAATATTACAGCAGGTATAGGTTACGATCCCAACAAAAATTCGATCGATCTTATAAACGACATTCACATGCGTTTGTCTGCCATCCAGTTCATCTCCAAAATGCATCGTTCAATAATTTAACTTCATCAGATTTCGAACTTTCTGCTTGCTAATTGTTCTCTTCTTTTCGTCACAAGTTGATAGGTAACGAGAAAACAAGTACCGTCGTCACATTAAACATTAAGGCGGAGACGCAAATTCTGGACGCCAAATTGAAAATATCCGACGAGACAGTTACTTATTCGTCGTCGCTTTGCAATTCAAGATCGGAATGTATGCACGCCGATCTAGAATCAACATTACTCACGCAAGGTACTTAACAAAATAAATAAACAACTAATCGGCCAGACAAAACTAAACAAAATTTCGTTAGACGCGGACAATTTCGAGATATCGGAGATGGTTCGCGTCGATTTGCGCGCGATAGGATGGCCCGAATTCGGTGTGAAAAAAATAATAAAGTTCAACCACGAGGTATTCGAGTTGTTGGGCGAAATATCCTTGGATAAAAAAATACACGGATACAGAATATACGGCGACGACAAGTATTTCGAGACATCGCTCACGACTCCTATGAGAGTTATTTCATTGGAGGGCAAGTTACAATTAAGCAAGTACGTATTTTAAAGTTAATCGCCAAGTTGCACCGTTATATTTTCAAATTAACCGTAGCGGGCCAGGTCGGAGCACTTTCCAAATGGATTTCTATCCGAATAAAGTCCTTAATAGTAATCAAAAATCTTCTATGGTTGCTTTTTACGAATGCTATGCAAGTGAGATTATGGATAAATATAAGGCCGGAGTGAAATTCGGCGATACGTTGCAACCGAGGGTAAGACAAATCGATTCATAAGTAATCAGCTATCAAAAATAATTATTGTAGGTTGCGGCGATTGATTATAAAATGGACTATTACACATCGAACTTGGGAGTCCAGCAAGAGCTTGTATTAGACATTTTTAACGCCCCGCATCATAAAATAGTAATGAACAGTCAAATATCTGGAAATAAATTAGGAGAAGATGGATTTTTTTTGAAATCACAATGCGACATCAACAGTCAGGTTGGTATCCAAACGTACGACTTACAGGTTTTGCACTTAATCTTCGAAAACGCCTCTTCGATGAGATTCATCATTGGAGAGTACGGTGGTAGAAATGCCCATTTTGTCTGACCAACAAGATCTCGAGTTTTGTGGAGGCTCACGTTGTCCAATACCAACCGCACTTCCATCAGATTATCTTCATCCAATATCTCGAAAGAATACTTCATGCCACTTTATTCCCTGAACGGTCATTGTCGCAATTAGTTGCAAACATTTCGTCCCCAGCGTTGGGTTCACGATGAATTTGATTTGTAAAAAGACGAATTTGTAGTGCAAAACCTGTATTTTCAGGAATTCTTTTTTTTGAGACTCGTTTATTCGATTTTTAGGGTTTAGGTTTCGATATTAAATATGAAGAGAACTTAGTAATCGAGTCGGTTTACGAGCCGAAATTCAAATATAACTATTTGTTTAACGTGAAAATTGGAAACGCATACTACGAAAACGCCATCGTCTTACATGCCACGCCGACCAAAGCGTTTTTCAACGTTAAAGCCCTAAATCGCGACATAACAACCATAACCTCCACATATTTAGCTAGCGGCCGCAATCCAATATTAGAAACAAACGTAGAAGTAATCGCGATTGCGCCAATTTCAGTTTATGCTGAACTTACAAATGATCGATTTCTCGAGATCACGATCAAGTCCAAAGGTAAGATCTTCCACAATGATATAGATACGTAGCTCGAACGATCATCGGCTATTTTGAACGAAACGGACGTTACTTCCTTAAGTTATAAAATTAAAACTAACATAAACTGTACCTCTATATCAAACATAAAATATTTTGCGACCATGTAATGATCATCAACTTTGGCAACTCACTTTAATGTGACGGGTGTTCGAAAAGACTTAGAGTCTTGGTTGGCTGTAGGTAAAATAATTGGAAACTAGTCGAGAGATTGTCGCACGAACAACTCCAGTAATACCTACAATTACTTACATCAAGACATATGCCTTTATCTTTCCACGGCCAACCAAGACTGAAAGACTTGCTGGACACCCGTAACATTTCGTGAAAACTGCATCAAAACATTTTCATTTAATAATATTAAGGTTAACTGATAACAAACGCATTAACAATCAAACTTTTGAATCGTCTTTAATTTTTAGATAATCCCTATAACAAAATCGTAATATCTTCCAATTTGATATTTGACGAGATAACCGATGTAAACGTTGATTATTTTGAAAATAACGTGGTACATCGCCTGTTGACGATGTCGTTAAAATTAGATAGACAGCAAAAAGACTTGATACACGTATACAACTACAACGACTACGAAATCGATAAATACGTACTAAATCCCTTAAGACAAGAAGCAACAATCGTCAAAAGGGAATGCACGCGTCTGTTATCAGAAGCTGAAGATCGTTTGAAATCTGAAGCGCACTTTGTTAAGGAGCTAGCAAGTTCCAACCTTCCAGATCTGCACAATGCCGTTCGTTACTATGGAGATGAACTGGACCGGTTCGAACGCGAACTTGAAAACGACCGTTTACTACAAAGTGTTATTATACAACCAACGTAAGCAAAAATGCGTTTAGCAATTCGATTCAAAATTTTACCGAGTAGATAATACCGTTTCGTTTCAGGAAAAAAGTAATTTATTTCGCCAGAGAACTCTTAAATGACGTAGAAGAAATTCTGATGTATTGCGTAGAATTTTATTTCGAAATGTTGCGAGTCGTTCGGATTGAATATGAACGGACAATAGAGAAAACAATACAAGTTATCTACTATCGTCTGGAGTACGCATTGGATATGTTAACAGACATCCTGATCAACGTAAAATTTGAATTAGATTACTATACAGCCCGAATCGAACCGTACGTTTTCTCCGTCGTTATTTCCGTAGGAGATACTTTGAAAGGTACGACTTGCAACGTTTGGACGTTGATCGCATTTCAAACTGGCTTTACATTTCAGATACTATCATCTTTTTGATACTATTTGCTGAGGAAATCGAGAAAGAAATTACCGACCTTTACAACGAGATCGGTTTAGCGGAATTTTTAGAAGAGCTCGACGAGAAATTGGATCAGGCTCTCGGCGGAACGGCCGTTCCCGAATCGCACATAAGAGAATTTAAAAATCATGGGCAACTTGGCGGACGCTACCGATTCTTTGGCGGTTAAGAGGCTGATCAAAATTCTGGACGAATATATCGAGCGAAAATTACGTCAACAACCTGTGGATGAAGATACTATCAGAAACATCTTCATCGCGGTTTTAGATATAATCAACGATTTAAATGACGAAATCGACAGTGTCGATGTCTCCTTAACGACCAAAGCCATTTTGTGTTTATCAAAGATCGAATTTTTACAAATTTTTATCGTTCTCACGGAGTACAAGAGCGATCTCGACGAGTTACTCGACGCTTTGGTTTTGAACGAGCTGGAACAGCTGCCGTACGATTGTGAGTTTATTTAATAAACATCGAAACGTATTTTGTAACAATTGAATTTCAGTAATCGCGGTCATTGCACAAGGACGTCACATTTTTACATTCGATCAGAGTTACTTGGCAGTCGAAGGTAGTTGTAGTTACTTGTTAGCACATGACGCCTTTAACGGCAACTTTTCGATTGCGGGCACCAACCGAGATGGAGTCATGGTCTTGATAAGTTTCTTTGATAAAAATGGAGATACGGTGACCATCGGGAAAGGCGGACAGGTATTTCTAAATCAAGGTAAAGTTATACCTATTTCTAAAGTACCGAGACTGTATAATGAATTAAGTTCAAATTCGTGTTATTCTCAAGAATTATAATTCATTAGTGTTCCATTAATATAATTATCTACAATTCAATAGAAAATATAAAATAACGATAAATATTTTTAGCGCCAACGGAACTGCCAATACATCGACAAAATATGCTCGAAGTAACAAGGGAATATTACGATGATACAATCAAAATATGGTCGAAAACTGGTGCTATTGTGGAGTGTGATCCGGACCTCGTAGTTTGCAGTGTCAAAGTTTCTGGTTACTATCACGCTCAACTGAGAGGATTGTTAGGTAGGTACTTTCTTCATAATTTTCACAAAGAAAAATTATTACGCGCGTTGCCAATTATTTTAGAAGTCGTTAAACTCTAGTAGGTATCACTTTTTGACTTACATTTCCAAAAAATCGAAGGCCCCTCCGTTCGCGTTACTTTCAGTAATATCGAAAGAACTACGAAGGGCCGATTTTATGATTATCAGATAAACGTTAGATAAGAAGCACCTAATCAAGTTTCTAGAATGTCCATCTAACTTTAAAATAATTTGCACTAGAACTGAAGGTATTTACACTTCACATAAATACACGGAGAGTTAGTTGGAAATTTAAAAATCCTACCTTCGCTTGTTGTATTGCTTTATCGTTGTGTAAATCCTTTCCGTAAATAATTTTTCAAAAGATCTTCATGATCATCGGGGCACACAAAATAACACGCGCGCACGTTAGAAACACAAGCACTTCGATAGACATATTAACGCGCGCATAGCGAACGACGTCTAAACTTTAAATACAAACTGAACGACACTATACCGTTCTTTACTAAGGACCCGACACAACTACTTATTTAACCAGAAGTTATTATTTTAGAAAGTTTCTCCCCATCGTTCGAATTCTAATAGATAAATTACGAAAGAATATCTATCTACCTGCACATGGTTCCATTAACTATTTGTAAGGACATTTTATTAGTCAATAAACGCCATTAAATATCTATTTAAGTGATATCACGGGTTGCGATCTAAAATACCCGCAGTGAGCCCTGAGGAATATAAAGGATATGAATGTGGTCATTAATACTTAAAAACTTATGAAGAGTTTTTTATCTTTGTATTAAGCGTATATCTATAATCACGCTACAAATGTTTAATATCAGTCTTTAATAAATTAATAAACTGTCAATGCAGAGACCACTTTTGCTTGTTTTGAGTATAAGTATTTATAATTTTTTTCTGAATTGGAAGAAAATGGTACTTTGTATTATTAAAGAAAAAAAAGGTGCAAAATAGGCCAATTTTATAATATTTTTCAATTCAAACTCCTTTATATAATTATGATTTTCGATCAAATTTCATTGAGAGATATCCCGATGTGAACTGAAAGCAAAAAAAAAACTAAAAAAATAGCCATTTCGACGCGACAACAAACAGTTTATTTTTTTGATTGCCAAAACAGAATTTAAAATGACAAAATCTCGTGTAACAGGAAATGGAAATAACGAAGCCTACGACGATTACATGTTATTAAATGGAGTTACGGGGACTACCGACGAGTTTTTGAATGCTTATCAACTAGGAAGAACGTGCAGCGTGCCATCCATCGACAATCGAATTCGACACCATCCTCTTTGTAAACGACTTTTTGAAGACGGTTCGTCATTTAGGTACTGCATTAGTTTACTTATATAACGTTAAATTAGATAATTATAAATTTTAGCGACTGTTTCGATGACGTACAACCCAAAAGTTATAGAGCCGCTTGCGAACAAAGCTTGGCGAAAGGACACAAAAAAGCCAATTTGGTACTGGCAAGAGCTTTTGTTACAAACTGTAACGCTAAGTTTATTCCCATTACAATGCCCGATGCTTATGGTTGGTTAAGCAGTTTGTTTCTAAACTAGCCTACATAATAATTTGTTTTGCAGTAAAGTGCAGCAATTATGAAAAACCGATGCGAGTTGGCGACACCTTCCAGGTATCGACACCGGGAAAGGCTGCCGATATTGTGTTTGTTATTGACCAGGATGGTTATAACGAACATACATTTAAGGAGATGTTACAGATATTAGTTCAACAATTGCAGAAGGAGTTTGGCACCAAAGGAATCAAGTAATAACTATCTTTTATATTTCTTTATCTTCCTTAACACTATTATTTTAGTGATGTCAATTACCACGTTATTGGATATGCAGGAAAATACGATCAAAAACCACATCATTATACGGTCGATGGTAAATTAACGTTTAACAGTAATAAAGTACCAAATGTACAGTTCTCGTACGCTTCGAAAGAAAGATTCGTCCCATCTGCAGGTCAAGAAATGTTAAATGTAGCCTTTTTGGATGCTTTAAATTACCCCTATCGAGTTCATGCCGTTAAATCCATAATAGTGTTAAATAATCAACCTTGTATTTCTGTCACAACAGAATCTGTATGTTTTATTTTAAATGTGAAATGCGTATAATTAATTAATTGAATTTCAGTTACAAAGTTTAGTCGCATCGCTACTTGTGGATCGACAAATTTCCGTAAATTTAATTACTAAAATGTATGGTAAAATACAAAGAGATATAGTAGGTTTTAATAAAGAAAATGCATTTACGTTTTCAAATCCTACTGGTTCCAAGGAGTTTAATCTCATAGAAGACAATGATCTTTGTGTACAGTTTGCTTTAGAGGTAGATAACACGTTAACAATTTAGAAGGTACGAAAAACTTGATTTTTTTACTTGATTTTAGAGTCGTGGAAATGTCTTTGTTGCTGAAAACATGAATTCGGGCAAAACCAAGTCGAGGTTTGTAGAGATAGCAGCTCAAAAGATAGTGTCCGAACTTATACAAGTGGAACAACAGCTAGACTGCAAATGTGAAATGGTATCGAGCATTAATGCAGAAAATATCTGCACGGTGCAATATTTCAGTAAATCTCGCCAATTAAAACAAGTAAGAAAGCACTATAACTAACTATAAGTATATGCCTGGTAATTAATGCGGTTTTTTCACAGATATTCCTACCTAGGTTCGGTAAATAAACTTTTATGTTTGTTATGTACATATTTATACAAAACTAGTAAAAAATAATGATTTTTAATCGGTTTCTTCTTCATCGCTGAAGTAAGAGCTCTTTTTGATTTTCTTTTTCATTTTATCCTCTTCTTGTTTAGTGTTATATGTGCCTGTAGCTACTTTGTATCTGTAGTTTTCAAGATCGTATTTTTCTTGCTGAAAAAAATTATATAAACAAAGTACAGGACGTAGTTATAAAATGTATAGATATAAATATAATAAAAAGATGTTCGTAATGAGAAAAGTTGTGTAGTACATGTAATTTACAAGTTCTTGATTTACAATGAAAAGAAAAATCTGTTGTTTTCGTTTCCTTTAAAGCATCCAAAGACCGTTTGACCCTTTTGTTGGGTGGAAACGACTGAAGTCATTTTTGATATATAATTCTAAAAACTTAAGAGCCTTCGATGGAATCGATGTCTAATTTACTGCTACATTATCGTTGGAATAAAAAGGCACGGATGACACGACGCCTTTTCCAAAACTGGTTTGATAATTGTATATTCAAAAGTAAAGAAATATTGCAATGAAAAACATAGATTTTAAAATAGTATCGATTTTTGACAATGCTCCAAGTCGTTCTCCACACTTAGCGGAATTACATCCAAACATAAAAGTGATTTATTTACCTCCTAACACTACAAGCATTCTACAGAATACTCCAAGGAACCAAGATACTCTGATATGGATCAAGGAGGCATTGCCGACTTCAAAGTGCATTATTGAATAATCACTTTTGCCCAAGCAATTGCAAGAACAGATAATGATCAGACATTAAGAGAATTTTGGAAAAATTCTCTTCGTGCAATAAAAAAATATCTCAGAAGGGTGGTTCAACGTAACGACGTCGCATATAAACGGCATATGGAACAATACGAATTTTAATAGAGCAGAGATAGTCAATATTATAGTACAATTTGCTCAACAACTTAATTTGGAAGTTGACAATGAAGATATAATTCAACTTTTGGAAAATAACGTGGAGAAACTCACAAACCAAGACCTGACCGAGATTGAGAAAGAATGAGGGCCGATCAAAGATTTCAAACTGATTGCTATGTTATTAATAGTAGAATCGGTAATGTGAACTATGTTTTAGAATCGACATAAAATTCTCTACCGATCATGTCTATTTGTAATTGTAGATAGAATACATCGTTTTCAAGATAATCAGGAAAAAGTGATACATTTTCTTAAATACTTATACAAATACTCTTGAGAACATTTCCACTTATCACGTATTATACAATTTTTCTATCTTTCTAGATTTCAAGTGCGCGTTGTAATATGATTATGGTAATCTTTATTACTTATTAAATATTCTTGGATAATGCTGAATAAATGTTTACTATGTAGCAAAAATTAATAAAACAAATTAATACTAACCTCTTGGGCAATTGCAGCGCTAAGCGTTTCGCAGTCATCCTCGGGCAAATAATCCTCGTTTTCTCCGTATCCTAAAAATTGCTTCGATTAAAATTACAGAAACAATCAAGTTAAGTTACTATATCTTACGATTTTATTTCGATTTCGCTTCCTAATTTTCTTCGGGGGCGGTTCGCGTGTTCCCAAAAGATTGTGTTCGCACTTATAACTCAAATGTCCTGACTCTCCGCACTCGTAACAATACGATTTGTCCTGGTAATTCTATAAATTGAATTTCAAACTAAAACTAAATGGCAACTCCACGATACTCTACCTTACGTTTAATGAACTCGACACTACGACCGTTATCCTTCGCTATGCTCGCTTTCAAGGTCCTACCGAACATCTGAAATAAATAACAAACCATCAACTTCGACTTAATACAATAAATAAAACGAACCTCCTTCGAGTTAGTTGCCTCGACGCATTTCTTTGCATCATCTCGATTTAAGTACAACACAAACGCTATACCCTTGCTTTTCCTTGTGTTACGATCCTTAACGATCGTTACCCTATAAATTAAACGTCTTCAATATACAAAACAAATTGGGGACGAAGAGGTTCACTTACTTAACGATTTTTCCATAAGATTCGAATATCTTATGTAGGTCGTTGTTTTTCAATTCGTATGGTAAATTAGAGACATAAACCGTACTTTTACTTGGCACCAAACCGTGACTCATTATTTTAATCTTAAAATAACATTGTAAATTATTTTTTTGAAGATATTAATTGTAATACACAAAATAAATAATCAGTTTTGCTACCAACATGACCAATGTAATTTCCCTCAATCGCAAATTCATGTGGTTATAGATCAGTGCCGTAAATACAAGATCTAAAATAAATTCATTTTCTTTAATCAAATGTAAATAATTTTAATAATATTATGTAGGTTTATTAAATATGCAGTTTTAACCATAATAAACCGTTAAGTACAACGTTCGTGGATTCGATTAATCTTGATTAACATTATACTCTCAACTAACAATTTTTAAATTTCGCGGCGGATTTCTATTGGTATCACATGAAACATTTGCAGTTAGTAGCGGTGATAAATTAAGCGAAAGGAATTTTGAATTGTTTGAGTAACGAAATATTATACCTGCTGTTACATATATAAATAATTACGTCCAGTTTCACGTATTTTACCACTTATGTTATTTTTGAACATGTTTACATTAAAATATTATTAGTTTAATTTAATCATTTACTGCAGTACGTCACTGCCTTTGTTATTTAACCTGACATTGACGTTTATATACGAGTAGTACCAACAGAAATCCGCCGTGAAATTTAAAAATTATTAGCTGGGCTTATTATATGTATTAAATCTACAACAAATTTATAATTATTAAGAATTAATTTGAATAATTAAATTAATAATAATGATTTTTTAATCCCACCTGTATATACATTCCAACCATTTAAGTCCAATGTAAATTAGATACTTACCTATACCTATTAGATTTTTCAAAATAAACAGTGTACTATTAATATAATATTATGCATATTAAATAATTTATAAATAAACAAAAGAGTTGTGCCTACATATCAAAATAACCACCTGCATAATTATACATACAAAGTAAACGAAGGTTTGCATTTTGATGCCAAATCGGTTCAAAAGTGCCGCCAAATCTCTCGACCAGCGAAAGACCACGTGCCGATGACGAGGCAGTTATATATTAAAAGAAAGGTGTTGCGGACAGACTGTCCTTTTCTGATTGCTGCCATTTTACAGCGGTAAGTTAAATAAAATAATTTCTTTAGTTTTTTCGTTAAACTTTCGTAAATATAATATAAAAATTTAGTTTTTATGGTTTTTATGGCTGCCTTCAACGCCAAATTGTTCTAGAAAAGTTTGTACGTCGAAGACGCTTATGTAATACCGTGTTTCGATTTTTCTCTAACCCAAAATGTCTCTAGTCTCTCGACGATACTATTAACTAGTTTTCAACATTTAATTTATTAATACGAATTTAAAATTGAATGGAAACCGCATTTTGTTTGTTATATAACATTTAATAAGAAATATTGATTTTTAAAGTGGACGCTCTCTGAATCACGATTTATGTTTTTTGTAACCTGCAGAGCCCATAAAAATGTTTGCTTCGATGTTTGGGCGAGTCGTATGTCAGTCCTCGGACTCCGACACAAATAAACAACTCGAGGGACCAGCGCCTTCCCAACCAGGTTTAGTCAAATCGTTAGTTGCTGGTAGAACGATCGCAGCAGCAGCAGCAATTGCTGCACAAGAAGGAGACAGTTGCGAATTTGGGTCTAGCAAGTACTTCATGCTGTGTGGCGTGGGAGGCATTATATCGTGCGGCGTCACCCATACCATGGTAGTTCCACTCGATTTAGTCAAATGTCGTATCCAAGTCGACCCTGTTAAATACAAAAGCGTATTCCATGGCTTTAAAGTAACTTTAGCAGAAGACGGCGCCCGAGGTCTAGCCAAAGGATGGGCACCCACTTTCTTCGGTTATTCTGCTCAAGGTCTTTGCAAATTTGGATTATACGAAGTGTTTAAAGTATGTCTTCGTCTTACTTTTAAAGAATCGAATTAATTTCAACTTTATAGGTATTATACGCGGGTGTGCTCGGCGAGGAGTCTTCTTATATATATCGTACGTGGTTATATCTAGCTGCAAGTGCTTCGGCCGAATTTTTCGCCGATATTGCCCTCTCCCCTATGGAAGCTGCTAAGGTTAAAATTCAGACAACGCCAGGTTTTGCCAACACCCTCAGAGAAGCTGTACCAAAAATGATGCAGGAAGAAGGTCTTACTAGCTTTTACAAAAGCTTGGTGCCTTTATGGATGCGACAGATCCCTTACACCATGATGAAATTTGCCTGTTTCGAAAAGACAGTAGAAATGTTATATAAATACGTAGTACCCAAACCAAGAGCAGAATGTAGTAAATCTGAGCAGTTGGTTGTGACTTTTGCAGCAGGTTATATTGCTGGTGTTTTCTGTGCTATTGTCAGCCATCCTGCCGACACTGTTGTATCTAAACTGAATCAGGAGAAAGGATCGACAGCTATCGGAGCTGTTAAAAAAATTGGATTTATGGGACTGTGGAAGGGACTTGGACCAAGGATCGTAATGATCGGTACTCTCACTGCCGCACAGTGGTTCATTTATGATGCCTTCAAGGTACATTAACATCATCTTTATCAGATTAATGTGTAACTTAATTTGTTTTTTAATTAGGTGGCGATGCGCATGCCACGACCACCACCTCCAGAAATGCCCGAATCGCTCAAGGAGAAATTGCAAGAGAAAGGCGAATTATAAATTATTACATTTTAATTTATTTTAGCGAAATTATTTTAAGTAATCTATTAAAGTTCAATTTTAGTCTGTAAATAGTATGGAATATACTGAAAGAATACGTAGTAATTATTAATAGCTAATTTCACAAAATAATTCGTATGCGAGTAACTCTTCAATTTAATATTAATCAACTTGAAAACTTTTACCTTTAACATTTCATGCAATTTCCACAAAAAATCTAAAACTTGACCTTTTATCAATTTTTCATTTTTATAAACTTTTCATAAATATTCGAATTAAAAAGATTGACAATTTGTTATCATTTTTCAATATTATTTTCTTTAAAATAATTGACAAATATCTTCTATTTTTTTGAAAAATTGCAATCGAGCACGAATTTATTCGATTAATATATAAACGACTATAAATTTAAATATGCCTAACAAATAAAAATACCTTTTTTGCCAGAACAGCGTCATTTAATAAACTGCAAATCAAACCATGAAACGTTGCACTTTTAAGGGAAGGATCGTTCGCATTAACTCTCGCAAAATACTTGTAGAGTTATAATTTAGCACACAGTCGCTGAAAATAAAACAATATGTACATTCTTAAGCTCAGACTACTAAAATATATGTATCATATAAATAATAGTATGTTAGATGGTCTACAACTTAAATATCTTAAGTTCACATGGCTTTCAGCATCCCCCACACTTGCTGATTAACGTTACACTTCTCGTTATCGTGAACTCTCTTATGGGCAAAATAATAATGCTCCATCACAAACTGTTTTTGGCACACCTCGCACGTAAAGCTGTTCTGTTTGTTGTGTATTTTTTTATGTTTAAGTAAATTGTCATTTCTCGAAAAACTTTTTTCGCAAATAGTGCAGGTGAAATTTTTCTGGCCGCTGTGCGACGTCATATGTCGCAGAAGATGTTCTTTCCTCATGAACGATTTGTTGCAATTATCACATTTGAACGGTCTGAAGCCTGTGTGCAGTTTAACATGTTGATATAGATGTTCTCGTCGCTTAAATGTTTTACAGCAAACATCGCACGAATGTTTTTTAACAGTACCGTTTAAGGATTGATTTGGGGTCGTAAACGTTCCATTCATATTTAAATTAGGAAAAGGTTGGATAGGTGTGGGATTTGGTGTATTCGTAAAAATATTCGAATCGGTTATGTTAATATTGCAATCTAATCGAACGTTGTCTTGTTTAGTTTCGCTGTTGGTAACGTGAGAATAATGCACTTGTTTATATGAAGGGTCTGGAATTTCGGTAGCAATATTGATACCGTTCGAATTTAATACGTTAACAGTAGGATTTGCACCGTTGAAATTTAAACAAGTAGAATTTAAAATTACAGATTGGTTCGAAGAATTAAAATTAAGATTTGCCATGCTTTTGGTGTAATCGTCAACTTTAACCGTATACGCCACCTTATTTTGTTGGAGTTTTAATTTTTCTTTCAATTCAAAATTCGATTGGGTTAAATCGATTTTAATGACGCCGGCATCAGAAAAACCTTTAACATTCGAGGACATTTTGTGTTTACGATTCTTTTTGTGAGATTTTTGCGTGATAAGAGTATCAACATCGACTAGCGGTGCTATTGTGATTATTTCGCCATTCGAATTGATGGCAACAGGTTCGACAATGTTATTTCTAGGTGTATTTGGTACAACTGTTTGTACATTATATTTGATTTGAGGTTGGGAAATGACTTTTTGGTCTTTAGGAGGTTTGGGTTCCTGCGTTTGGGTCATCACTGGGGCGGGTAACTGTAAGGTATAATACGGCAAGTTGTCCTGACTCACGTTCGACACTAAATTTACGTTGTAATTACTTGTGTTTGTTAACGTTTGAACAGTATTCTCAGTGGCAACTTTTGGACTAGTATCTTTGATGTACACTTTACCCGATTTTTTAAAATCCTCTGTGTACCTAAAATTGTTGAAGTAGCTGGACAACATTGTCTCCGAAGTGTAGCATTCTTTTCGAAAAATACAGCACTCTTCGAGACTTCGTAAACATTGTGAACATACAACTTTGGGCAAAAAGTCGTTCTCGCATACCTACAACAGATACGTATTAATGGTAAATCATTAAAATTGCTTTATCTTCACCTTTAACGATAAGCAGCTTTGAATTTTATTTTGAAGTTGTATTTTGCGGCCTTCCTCTTGGAAAATGTGAGTTTTTTCTTTCTGTTGATTTGTAGCACATAATCTACACAGTTCGTAAAAATTTACTCGTTTATAACCGGACATTCTTCAAATACAGAAAATTATCATGATTTGAAAAGAATTGTTTATCCAATGTCAAAATAAAATTGTTTAGCACAGAATTGAACCAATTTAGAAGGAACCGATTCAACAGTTTTTAATTTTAGAACGTTTCATTCAAAATAACAAATGAATATATTGTAAATGCTTTTTTAGATTTATTTTTAAACAAACGTTACCGTGTTCAAACGGTAATAATAATTAAATATTGTAAAACAATGCAGTATAATTATACTGCCACCATTCTTATTTTGTAGATTGAATTAATAGGTGTCTAATTTTTATAAACAAATAGAATAAGGAATAAGTAATTGGGAAAATATGATGTAAAATACCAGAGAATACTTGGGAAATATCTGGTAATACATATTTAAAAAATAGAGGGTAATATAGAGAGATAATAGATAATACGGTTTATTTATTGTAACTTGATAAAACGTCATAAATGACCAGCAAAATTATTGTACAAGACCTAACAATATTTCACAAATTTACGGTGTGAAATTATATTTAAAATACATTTACAGCAAAATAATATGTAAAATATTTATTGGAAAACTAAGTTCTATAATTAAATTTTAAATATTTAAATCTTTTAATCACGTTCGTCAAGTTACAGTAAATTTAATTAATTATTTATATTTGAAAAGGGTTTTCTTGTAAAACAATTAGGGCCGATCTTTCCATCTTCCGATAATTTTATCTAACAAATATTTGCCACGGAAACAATTGTGTGAACAAACGTTTATTTATCGGACTATGGAAGGATCGGCCCTTACTTCAATAAATTATATCTGTCAGTTAAGTTATTTGAAGGTGAAAATTCAATTTTTATAATAGGATTTGATTAAATAAAAGTGTCCTTATTATAAACTGTTATTGTATTTAAAATTTACTATATTAACAACCTATTACCAGGATATGTGTTAAAAACTGGTCCTTTAAAACACAAAAGAGTCTACTTTGTAACAAATCTGTTATTTTTAAAGACCTTTCATACGTTTCCACGAGGCTGCATTAACATGTTAACAGGGCGTTAAAATTAACAGATTATATATACAGAAATAGACTCTAAAAACAAATAACTGTTATAAGGCAACAATATTTCTAAAGATTCTGTGAAGTTCACTCCTCATACCGTCATATGGCAGAAATTAATCCTAAAAACAATAAATACTTTTTGTTATTAAAAATTCAACAACCAAGGCCACGTTAGACGTTATTATTATTCATTTAAATTTTTCTTAATTGACCGCAATAAGCACCATATAAATATAAAAGCCCAACCTATTCTACTAAATCAAAATGATTAACGATTCGATCGTGCAAAACTGAGCATTTTATCATACTGATCGTTTATTATTGCAGTCATTCGACGGCCTCGTTGAAAAATATTTTAGTGATAACCACATCGCCTGTACTCAACGTTTGGGTAGCAACACTAAAATAGTTCTCCCTCACAATTGATGGATCATTATCCACTGCACTTATAAAACAATTCTTTGGCGATAAAACTCTGACATTTTCATTAAAGTACGCATTACGATTAATATTATTACTAACTTTATGACAATTACAGCAGCATTTGTCTGAAGGTAGTTCGTTATCGGTGGGTAGGTGCGTGGCTGCGCTCAAAATTGCCTCTAATCTATCAATTTTATCTAAGCGATCAATTTTATTATCAGTCAAAATAGAATCCATTAGCTGCATGGATTCTGTTAAGCTGGTGGGTTCCGAACTTCTTGGTGAAATTACATCGCTGTCCAAACTAGGATACTCCTGATCGTTGTCGCAATCCTCGTCCGAACTATATATGTCTCTATCCTGTCCTAAACTTTCTAATTTTTCTAGCTTTTTCGCGACTTTCGCCGACGCTTTTAGTTTTTCTTTTTCTTCGTCTGTCAGTTCGATATACCTATACAAAATAAATTGATCGTTACCGAATTAAAATTAGAAAAATGCGGGATTACCTTAATAACCGAACTTCTCGATTGCTTAATACTATACTTTTAGTAGACTGCGATAATTTTACTCGTAATTCAGCTACCTCAGTTTCTGTCTTCCTTTGCCGCTTCCTCATCTTCATTTCTTCAGGGGCAATGTGCATAAAAATCTGTAAAAAAAAAATATTTAAATAAATTGCGTTTGAAGATAATATAAAAATGATTTAAAAAAATATTGTTCTTCTACAAGAAACACCAATATCTAAATTGTTAGGTTTGTTTATTCACTACAATTATGAGAGAGGGAGAGCTACGAGAACAAAAAGGACAACTATTAGACGGTAATAATAACAGACGGGTAAAACTTTTGTCAAAAACTAAAATTTTACAGAATAATAACATAAAAATTTATAAGTGATTGTTTAAAACGTTTTAAAATAAGTACTCCAAATAATTATAATTTCTAACACATCCTGCAATGTATTAAACACTATCTAAAATGCTATTAAGGTGAAAAACAACACTTTATTTAGCGGTGCTTGTATCGAATGTTAATTTGACCTAATTATTAATATGGAGTTGAAATTAAAGCTTTGCCGAATTATTTTATTACTCACTTGTTCATAACAAAGATCCATCATCAAGCCTCTATTTTCTAGCATTATGGCTTCGCTCATAGGATAATAGATACCCTCGTGCACCAAGCTAGATACGTCGGCAGAAGCATAAAGAATCATTTCTTTAGATAAAGGCCGTCTTGACCAGTATTTCTGGTCACGCCTATATATATTTTTTAGCTGCTCCTTCATAGGATTAATAGGAGCATTGTAATATTCGCAAAGTGCATTTAAAGCAACACTTTTTGCCTTGTAAACGGGCCTTCCGGATTCTTGATATAACAGCACCGAATGCGCCGCTTGTGTATCAAAAACACTCTGTAGCGTGATATTAAATTGCCTGAATAGATTAATCGAATCATTCCGACAATCATGGATGATCTAAAAACAATGAATAAATTAACACAATCAAGTTCTAGTTAAAATGAAAAACGCACCTTTATAATGTTGGAAGATTCCAATAATCGTTTTAAACCGGCGTCGATCATTCCTGGACACGATATCAGATCAAAAATAAAAATATTACCGGACATCGTTGCAATCTGCATTAACGTGAGCTGCCCTTTAAGACCCAAGTTAATGCCTTCGCAATCGAAACCGACCACAACTTTGTCCGAGGAAAATGGCCACTCTGACGTCACGTTATTTTTTAACGACTTATTCATAATATCATCGATGATCATTTGACATTCCCTTATACTACAAATTACCTTTGTATTTTGAAATAATTTCACTTTCCATAAATCAGAATAATTTTGAGTTTGATTGAGCAAACTCTGTCTGTCCCTGCCGGTGTTCTCTTGAAGTGTTTTAAGAACTAAAGTATTTATTCTTTGCTTAAGACTTTGGTTATTAGTACTTCTCGTGGTTGTCGTTTGCTTTTCGTTTGTTGGTTCGTCTTCGGAGCATTGCTTATTAAATCGTTCCAGACGAAAACTGACACCTTTATTTCGTTCGTCCCAATTTTGAGTATCGTTGGTCTTGGTTTGCATCTGCATTTTTGGCTGCCTTAAGCGGTCGCCCATCGTGCTTTTTGGACTCAACTGTATTTTTTCAGCATCTGATGGAGTATCCCAGGAATTCAGGGAAAGATTTAGATTTTTCGCATTTTTTATATCGTGGACGGAAGCTTTAGTGTTAACCTTGGATAATTTTGGCGTGTTCGAATTGACATCTAAAGCTTGTTGATTTAAGATCTGCGCGTTGATATGTTTTAGACTGACTTTCGGATGTTGAATTAGAGTAACTAAGTTTGCTTGAATATGAAAACTGTCGTTGAATAGTCTCAAAAAACTAGTAAGATGCGCCGGCGTATTAAATAAATTTGACCACATATTTTCAGGTAGATTACAACTAACAATTTGAAAAAGCTGTTCTACTAATATTGGCCCTTTAACTTCGATGCATTGTGCCAAAAAATCTAACAGTGTCTGTGTCACTTCTGGATCGATAGTGATAACAGGATTAAAGTGCAATTCTTGGGTAACTGACTTGATACTACTGAAATTCTTAAGCATTACAGTTTCGTTTCCATCCGATACTGCAAAGGAGTCGGGATGCTTAAGAAGAAATTCGCGAAATTCGTGAAAGTGTTGTCCTGACACATGTCTTACTTCTGGGCTCGCCTGCGAACGATGACCGAGAAGACTGCGAACGGGAACTTCGGTACCTTCACCATATTGAGCTAACTTTTCTGAAAAGTATTCTACAGCTTGCGCTGTATAATCTTTACTACCTATCGATTTAATTATAACATTAAATACAGATCGATATAAAAATAATAACCTTACCGTTGCCATTGTATTTATCCGGTGCTGCTTGAAATAAATTGATGCCGACATAGTCGCCTTCTACGCAAAAAAGTGCAGGGTACTGCGACAAGAACTTTTTAAGACCGTTTTGGGAACCGCCTGCGATCTGACGCATCTCTTTAGTGAAACCCTTCGAACCAAACTGACAACTCAAATCGTGCAAAGTCCGCGATTCCCCTTTATCGAGAAGACGTTCGAAGAAAAACAGCAAGGTCATATTTCGAGCTTGCTCATACTGCATGGATTCCATTTTTCTATTATTGGCTACTTATAATTTATGATTGATTTGCATATTAATCACAGTTCCAGTTTCGAATTAACATAATAAAATATAATCATCTAAAATCACATTAAAACATACAATACCGTCAAATAAATACTTTCGATTATACTAGATTTTTTAAATTAATTAAATAAATATCCATTTAGAATGAGTAAATTTAATATAAACTAATTAAAAAGTTGAATTGCAACTTCAAAACGTCAACTCGAATGACACCATCTTGCTTTCTTTGACAGTTACCGTCAACAGCTGGCAACGTTGTTGACACCTTTATTTTTAAAAATCAAATTATAAAGGTAAGTGTACACGTTATATTTATGTTTATTTTAGAAAAAAGAAATAAACGATTATTTATAGAAAATCTTTGAATATAATCAAAAGTTTGCGATCATTTTTATTATCTAAAAAAACATTGAATTGCTAAAAAAGTTTTCGATCAATTCTATAACTCATTAAATTCGTTTTCTTTATACAAATAAACTAATTGTAAGTGTGTTTTTACATATATAGGTTTGAAATTTTTATAATTCAATACTCTTTATTTTGTTATTAAAAAATCAAATAATTGACGAGTGAAATTTTAGGCGTATTAAATAATATGAACAGTTGTTATCTACGTTATTACATGTATAATATATATTTGTACTACGGCAATGTGCTGATTAAATTTCCTATTTCAAGGTTGAAAATTGTAATTAATATCCTTAGCTCAAATTAAAAGAAATTGAAAAAACTGTGCACCTTAATTGCCCAGTAGCAAAGCAGATACAATTACAGGAAAATTCTAATTGAATAAATATATATTTATAGTTGATGAATATGTTGGTTTCAAACATATATAGTATCGCTTTGTATGTGATTACAACTGCGATGGGAATAATAGTGAGTAGTTCTGTTAATAAAAAGAAATATTTATATGATTTCACTTTTACAATGAAATGTTTACTTTTTCTAAACAATATTGCAACCACGCACGCATCAGACCTTTGGAAAATTGTTGGCAATTTATATAAAAAAAGATAATAAAACATAAACTTTTCATATCTAATCCAAACAAAAATGTACAATAATAAAACACTATAATATTACTTATTATATAAATGTAAACTTATATTTATTAGCTACTATGAAAGCTTTCTATACCTAGGATTTGTTTCTAATTTTGATATATTGTGTATCGCATGTTCTTGCCAAGTTAGATAGAGGTTGTTGTATTGTTATTAAACGTTTTTAAATGATATTTTAAGTAATAAGAGGAGTTACCGGTCAACATTAATTTTTCTTTATTACGTATAAAAAAATATATATAATTTTATACTGCAGTGTTGCCAAATACAGTTTGGTTCGCTACTTCCTCCGGTGTTCAAACGACCTGTATAAATTCCTAATCGTTAATTCATCGTTTCACCACTAGAAGTTGGTAAGGTCATTCCTGACTGTCATTCACTTCTTGGCTGTTGTGCTGGCAGCTTCTTCTACAAGCATAGTTTTGTTTTATTACACCATATTGCCTTTTTGTGGCAGTAAGATTTAATAAGTATATTCTCACTTCAATGTGTATGGTTATTGGATTTCTTGGTGGGACAGTTCTCACTTACATGGGGTTTCTCTTGGATAGTTCGGAATATTGCCAGGCACAGCACAAATAGGTAAGCGACCGATTTTTTTAAATTCTGTTAAATTTGATGGCTAATTATTTTAGTAGCTGCGAAAGACCGCGTTACGGTAATATCCTTGGAGTTAAAAGGTGATTGATTATTTGTTCGTACTTCGAAGCAAGAATGTGTCAAAGAGAGATTCAACCAGGCCCTGTGCGAATCCAGTACAAGGGATTCAGTTTTCTTATAACCGATAGACCTTCAAACCAAACAATGTATACGTACACCAGCGAACTAAAAAAGCACAATGTAACTGCCGTTGTGAGAGTGTGCGAACAGTCATACAACAGTTCCTCATTGACCGATTTGGGAATTAAGGTGTACGATTTGATGTATGGAGATGGCATGGCCCCTCCGACTGATATAGTACATAAATGGTTTGAATTGGTCAAAGAGCATTTTAGCAAGGATCCCGATTGCTGCATCGTCGTTCATTGTGTTGCCGGACTTGGACGAGCTCCAGTCCTGGTGGCTCTGGCTTTGATGGAGTTAGGAATGAAATACGAAGATACGGTGGAGTTGATTAGAAGTAAGAAGAGAGGTGCGTTCAACACGAAGCAGTTACGCTATTTGGAAAAATATACTCCGAAGTCTCGTTTGAAATCCAAGAATAATCACTTCTGCTGTGTACAGTAAGAACGTAACGTCGAAAATTTAAAAATCTCATAGGTTAGTTATTTCTATCTTGTAAACGTTCGCCTATTTGTACTTTTATATATATATTAAACAATATTTTTTATATTTTCCTCATTTTAGTTAGTTAAAAACTAAATGTATTTTTAAAATTTCATGACAATAAAATTTACTTAATCTGTTAAATATTTTGATTTTTCAAGTCATTGTCAGTTTTTCCAATTTTTATTTAGTTTACTTATGACAATTTTAGTTTAGTTTTTTATAGGTGAAGGATCTTGTATGTTGCACTTGAAATATCCATAGTTCTCGTAATTATATTGTTTACAAATCTTTCCATACACTGCAATGTATATGGTAAAATATTAAGTGACTTTAATTTTATTGTTCTATTACCTATATTAATTTTTTCAATTTACAATTGGTTTAAAATCTTGTTTTTTGTTTGAGTAAGAAAGAAAACATTTTATAGATTATTCATTTGCAAAGCAATTTTCACAAAGTAAAATAATTTATCGGTACTTAATTATCCAATTGCTGCTTTATTCTTTTGATAATATGTATTCGGCACCGATCTACACTTTCATCTTTTTTTCTCGAACAATCTGTTGAAAATGATAATAGTCTTTCTCTTATTTTGTTGATCTTTTAATGATTTCTTATTACCTTTCTGTTTATATCTAACAAGCTTTGCAGGTGCTCATTCAGTGACACCACGAATTTACAAAATAAATTTATTTTTTAGCTTTTATGTACACTCATTGGGAATGCTTATGTAAATACTTATGTAATGAATAGGCAAAAAAAATAAATAAAATACTTTCGACAGAAGTTCAATCTATCCTAAGCGATACTACAAATCTATCCTTATAAAAATTAGCAGTCTCCTCACAATACACAGGTATATGCACTAACATTAGTTCCGACTAAACTAGTTTATGAGGTTATGTAATTAAATATACATATAAAAGTGTACACAAGCTAAAATTTAAATAAAAAATTGAGAGGAATGATGGCTTTTAAAAATGATAAGTCACTAAACTAAGTAAAAAATAGAGATATGTTATTTCATGCTATCGTTAATATCAAACAGTTCACTTTTGTAGGAACATCTCGACGTTCTCTTAAAAAATTAAATCGTAATAAAAGCAGTCTCGAATTTAAACATGGAATACTCAGTTCAAATAAATAAAACTTAAACTATAAGTAAATCTAAAGTATACTATCTACTGCCGATTGGAGTTCGTGCTGATTTAAAGTGTGAGGTTGTATTTCACAGATATCAACGTCTAACGGCTCATGGACATGACTAATCTGCTCACAGCTGATAGATCGAATTGCCGAATCCAATTCTTCAGATTTTCGTACAAATATATTCGAATTTGACTTACCGTTTTGATCTAGTTCGCATTTTTCAGTCATTTGCGAAGTAATTGAACATCGAGAATTATCTTCATCCGTGCTGCTTTTCACGTGAACTTCTCCCTCAGTATCGGATAAACTCTCATTAGAATCCGTACTTTCTTCGCTATCGGAACTTGAATATTCTCTTTTGATGTTCAGTTCTTCTGTTACTTTTGGATCTGTAGCAAATTTTTCCTTGAGCATATTCTGCAACATCTGACTTTCTAATGAGTTCTCCTCGGACACCGTGATAGTTGATTCGTTGTCGCTTTCGTCTTCAAATGATGAATTCATCATTTTAGCAAGGTGATTTTCCAAAAATTTCCCTTCCTCCATATCCGAGTCGGACGAACATTCCACTTGCTCGATGAGACTTTCGTAGTTGATGTCGTCGTGATCTTGATTTGCAATCTGCGAAGTTCCATAATACATCGAATCGTGTTGCGATTGTCCATTTTCATCTAAATATCCATTGGTAGATGTTTCTTTGAGAACTTCTTTTTTATTGATTTCTTCCTCCAAAATGGACCAATTGAAATTTTCGTGGATCGCCATGTGTAACTTCAGTTTTGAACTGGCATTATGGTATCTGCCGCAAATTCTGCAAATAAAATTTGAACCGAAGCCTTGTCCGTGTAGCAAGGTCGGGTGGTTCTCCCTTAAATGAATTTGAAGTGATTCATAGCAGTCATTTGTTTTCAGACAAATACCGCAAACCGTTGCTGCCACAGTCTTGTGACATCGAATATAATGCTGCCAGAGATGTTTTTGGCGGGCCACGTCTTTAGGCATATTTCACAAAGCGATGGGTCGTTACTGTTGACATATACTGTACGTTTCGAACTATTCTGCAATGGTGTCTGAGTATTCGAGTCTAGATCCATGTCTGTATCTTTTTTTGTGGTATTTGATTCTGTGGTCTTTGAAGATTTTTTATCTTTGGATGATTCCTTTTTCTGCTTTATAAATGTTTCCTCAATTTTTAATTTCTGGAAGGAAAAGTTTTGGTTTTGATTGCAATCTGAATCGTTTGTTTTGTGGAAAGATATTTTTAAAAACAGAAATCTCGGATAAATGGTAGTTAAAAAAATAGCAGATATTGTTAAGAATCCCAAAGAGTATTGTAAATCTTCAAATGGGTAGTGGATAAACAAATACCGGCTGACGGCACGAGCAAGTTAGAAATTTAGGAGAAAAGAGTATTAAACATTTGCACATCCAACACGAAATTAAAAAGCAAATTTTGTCGAAACTCACCTTAGGTGGCACCACCGAATTCTTATTCTGCGAAAAACTCGCGATGATAGCTTGCACATTGGATTCACCTTCGGATAACTTTTTATTGCCCAGCAATCGTTTTTCCAACAGCGAAATTTTGTTTTCAACACTAGCAATATCGAGATAATCCTGCGGTTTGCCAGATGACACTACTGCAGTTGTCATCATCTCTTCCTCCTCGCTAAGATTTATATCGCCTTTTGTATTATACTGTGAAAATTCATCAACGTCGTTCGAGAACTCGCTCGAAGAATTCTTCTCGGTTTCCTCCAATGCGTCACTTTCATACAAGTCTTTCCTAACGGTGCTCGTGTTGACGGTGTTACATGTATTTTGAAAGTTTACGTTCGATTTGGTCGGTGGCATATTTACATGGGCAGTTTCAAAATGCGATTGAAGTTGCTCGTCGGTATCAAAAACGTCTAAACAAGATTTACATGCCTTAAAAATTCGTCCGTGCGATTTATTTAAGTGATCGTAAGTTTTCCATTTCGATCCGTAATTTTTGCCACAAACTGTACACGAAGTGAGCGGTAATAACTCGTCCTTATGAACCAATCGGACATGATCGCGCAATATATGTTGCGTTTCAAATAATTTCAAACAAATACCGCAACTTAAGCTTAATATTTTACGATGCAAACTCAATATGTGCATTTTAAGTTTAATTTTAGTCGGTAACATGTCGGCACAGAATTGACAAACAAAAGAATTGCGATGATCATTTTTGTGTTCGAGTAGATCGATTTTACTACGTAAGATGTTACCGCAATGACAGAAAAGATGGCAATTAGGATGTGAAAATCGTATATGCGAGACGATCTCGCACTTGCTTTGTACTTTTTGACCACAAATTTCGCACGTATATTCAGAATGATAGTTGATTAGATGTTTAGTCAGGCTTTGTCTATCTTTGAAAATGCGCGAACAGGTCTTGCACCGTGTCAACAGATCCTTTTGTAATCTAGGTCTACAGTTTTTCTTATGCTTTTTCAGAAGAGTTTTTTTATGGAAACCTTTGAAGCACTTTGGACATTTGTATTCTCCTTCGTTTTGTGGAGGAGTATAGTTTGTAATTATATTTGTATACAGATCGCTAGAAGCGTCGATTTCCTTTGGAGGATAAACGACGGCCCGCTTTTTTACTAGAATTTCATCGGTGAAGATTTCCAAGTCTGAACATTCCACCTCCTCGGTTTTTACCTACAGAAAAAAGTGAAATATAAAGACAAGGAAGGAAAAGAGTTCGATTAAAACATTTTAGAGTTGTTGTTAGATATTTTTGTGTGTTGCTTATTTAGGTATGCACTTATAAAATAAATTTGTGTATCTTACCTCAACTTTTAATATATCATCTGCATCTGAAGTTCCTTCATCGCTGATTGTCTGACATTTACGCTCCTGTTCCAATAAATCTTGCTTCATGAAACTTTGTCTGACCGATTGAAAATCGAATCCCTGAAACTTTTGGTTCATAAAGTTCTCGGCACTCTCCTGCGACCCATCGACAATTTTTGGTTTAAAGGACGATTTGACGCTGTGGATCTTATTGAAGTGTTGCGCTAAATGATATTTAGAGGCACTCGTCTTGTAACATAGTTGGCAAGTGATGCTTGGATGGCCCTTATGTAGTCTATTAACATGTTTCCATAAGTGAGAGTTACGGCCGTAAAATTTATTGCAAAGGTCGCAATGAAATATTTGATGCTGACTGCGTCGATGTGTACTGAACTCTTTAAAAGTAACAAAACCATCTTGATTACATTCTGTGCAAGTTAACGTTTTACCGGCATTTTCACAATTATTGTTAATTTCAATATAATCACACGGATCAAACATTTTAGGCTGCTTCTTACAAAAGGCAAGAATAAAATCATGAACCGCAATATGATTTTCGATTGTCTTAGGATTATCATCGTGATACGAACAAATTTTGCAAATATACCTGGAGTTAATATTATGTTGAGGTTTGCAAGTTTCTAGGTGAGTAGTTAGATTTGTGTAAGAGGTAGCAACGTGTAAACATAGCCCACATAAAAGAGCAGCATGCCTGTTATGTTTCACTTTTAAATGGGTAAAGAGATCAGAGCGATTTGTCATAACCGCGGGGCATATCGGACAGACGAAAGTCGGTTGAAGCGTGGGAGGACCTTCCATGGATTGGTCTACAAAGTAATTAGTGAAAAAGAAATATACATTAAGTATATTATTATATATAACACCTTTTGCTTTGAGATCGGCGATTTTCACAAGATTAGGAATTTTCTTTTTGCGTTCGTTGGACGTTATCTGTGCCATATCGATGCCGTGCACTTCATATACATGACTAGCAAGCATGGTCGGTCCCATAAATTGTAGATCGCATAACAAACACAACTGAGGTAGAAAATTGCCAATTTCTTGTTCAACCTAAAATATTATCAATTGTTTATATTTATGTTCACGTGTTCGAATAATTTAAATTAACCTGTATTTCCTCAACAGAATTCTCTACTTTATTATCTATATTTAAAGCTTTAGCCTCCATTTCTTCGTAAATTTTCTCAAGTTTATTGAATGTTAAATTAGAAGCACTGCTTGAATATTCCAATTTTTTTGGTTGCCTGTTTTTTCTTCTATTACAAGTATCAATTTTTGCTATTTTTGTTCTGTGTACTAAATCAATATCACTTTTTCTTTTCAAAAATTTTCGTTGAGCAATTTCATTTATTAGATTGTTCTCGACATCATCAAAATACTTTTTTGTATCCGATTCTTGTAACATTTAATTTGCGATTTCGGCATAAGTACAACTTGACCTACATTTTTATCATGTTCATCTATTTCAGATTCCGATTCTACATCATAATTTACCAGAGAGCATGAGCGATTCAAGTGTTTATGATTAATGGTACTAGTCGAGTTTAATAAGGTATCAGGTTCCCTACCGTTAAGTATATTTTCGGCGTTAAACAATGCTACACTAAGTTTTTCCATTTCTAAATAATTGAAATGAAACGTATTTTCCGTATAATTCAAATTATCTTCTTTATTTAGAAATAAATCGGTGAAGTCTTCGTCTGTTTGTACATTTTTATCATATTTTACTGTCGAAAGGTCTGTAAGACAGCCTTTTTCATGTTTCCTTTTAGTCTTCAAGCACGATTCTGTTATATCGTATTGAGCTTCTAAGACAATTATGTTTTGTAAACAATTTTTTATGAAACTGTAGAAATTGTCTACGTTTTCCAGGCATTCTGAACATATCGTGTCTGGCAGTAAACAGAACTGAGTTACCTGCAATTGCTAAAATTATCATCTACAAGTTAAACACAAAGCACATACTTACAAAAATAGGCAAGCATGTTTCAATTTTGTTCTTTAATCCTTCAGTTTTGAAAATGTGTACGTAATTTTCACTCAGTTTTCCGCATATTCTACAGAGTTTCGTATCCATTTCTCATTTTCTTTCACTGGATATTTTAGAAAGGGAAAGTATAGTGCCTGTATTCAATTATAATTTACTGAGACTACATCGCAAAGTAAAGTATATAGAGTTGTCAATCACTGGGAATTTTATACAATATGTGTAGTAAAATTGTTCGTATAATTAATAAACACTGAAAACATGCAAAATATACAATAAAATTACAAACACAAGTTCCGCCATTTTCACTTTATTGTTGAAAGTTTCATCGTAAGGGGTCGCTTACTCACTTTTGATTTTTATATTTTTTATCATCGAAATTTGAATTTCAAAATTTAATTTAAATATAGGCCCTAAACGTTCAAGATTGTTCCCGCAACGAACGTGTATTTTTATTAATTTTATTCAATTAAAATTAATAAAATGAACGCCATCTATGTTACATTAATTTGAATTGCGATAATCCTATATTGAACGTTTTACAAAATAACCCCAATCGAATTTATTCACGTTGTGTAAAAAGTAAAGAAGTAATTTATAAAACTTAATAAAATGGCATTAAATAATTTTATAGATTTTTTTCAAAAAGGGAAAGTATGTACTACGATTATTGAGGTTATGTTCAAACAATTAACAAATTATTATTTTTCAGACTTTTCGCCCCAAGAAAAAGTTTACACATGGTACAATTCGCTACAGTTTGCATAAACAGGCGTGTGCAAGTTTGAATTCTGGCATAAACCTCCGTGTTGCTGTAAAGTTGCCGCCAGGCGAGGATTTAAATGATTGGATTGCAGTTCATGTAGTAGACTTTTTTAATCGAATAAATCTCATATATGGAACCATTTCTGATTATTGTACCAAGCAAACATGCCCTACGATGTCTGGTGGTCCTCGATTCGAGTACTTATGGGCTGATGGTGATAAGTATGTATAGTTAAATAATTATCCCTTTTGTAGATTATTGATTTACTTAGATTTAAAAAACCCACACCTCTACCTGCACGAGAGTATGTTAGTAATTTAATGGATTGGATCGAAGCTCAGATTAATAATCAGGCGCTCTTCCCGTGTACAGCAGATCTTCCCTTCCCAAAAAGTTTTATTAGTCTTTGTAGTAAAATACTAGCAAGATTACATAGGGTGTTTGTCCATGTTTACATACATCACTTTCAGAATATAGTTACGATAGCTGCAGTAAGTTATAAAATTCGTTGGAAGCGTTTTATGTCGTATAATTAATTATTTCTAGGAAGCTCATGTGAATACTTGCTACAAACACTTTTACTATTTTGTAACTGAATTTGAATTGATTAGTCAAAAGGAACTTGAACCGCTAGCCGAAATGGCTTCAAAAATATGTAAAGATACTTTGTGATCGATGTCAGTATTAAATTAACATTTTTTGTAACCTCAAAAATAACTGTAATCGTGTAAACACTTCTATTTTATTTCTAATATATTAATTGCATAACTAACATTCTGTTTTTTCTAAAAGCGAGAAAAATAAATAATATAATAATAATACTCTTTTGACAGTCTACTTCTTTGGTTCATTTTTATCTTTTTCACTTTTATTTCCATCCCCCTTTACTACTTGCACCATTTTTAAAGTAAGAACAGCCAGAATAGCATCAAATGGATCCATAAAACCCCTTTGCATCCATTTGGGAATAGTGGTGCGTGCATGAGAAAATCCTAGTTTTTGTAAGATATAATCGATACCATACGGTTCGATGTATTTTCCAGCAACACTTAACAGTCGAACTGTAGGCTCTAAATGCCAAGTTTTACAATTATAATTACGCCAGTCTTTTGTAAATATATCGTCTAAAGACTTTTTGTTTAATTGTGTTTGTTCTCCAGATGTAGAACTCGTCGATGATGAAGGTGACGATCTAGATTTATCCGAATCACCGACACTTCGTTTTTCGTTGAACGAAGAACTTATCAACTAAAAATATACACTTAAAATGAGTACTTACTTGTTTTACACATTGCTTTACCACTCGTTCCTTTTCTTTTAAATACGACGTGATTAGATCGTGCAAAAAGAAAAACGCTTCTGCATCAACTGTGACAAAAATGTGATCCTCAAATTCGGTTATAAAACTACACTCGACCATCGGTTTGTCGTCTTTCAAATCTGGTGTAGATATGGTTTGTAGGTGTTCGGTTTTTAAATGCAACTGCAAACTGGGTAGAGCAAAAATCACCTCTCTGTTGTGATTCGGATCTATTACTTTTTGTGTACTCTGTGTGCTGCCCCGGTTGCGATCCATGGAATTATCAAATTTTTCCCTTTCCAACGATGGAAACCGATCGACTTCTGTAAGAAAAGCAATCGACTATATTTATACACTTGCAGAAATTATACAATTTACCATCAATTTGGCTGCTAGCAAAGGCGTACTGGAACCACTCTTGAAGCGATTTAAATTGAGGGGGGAAAATAACGCTACGCGACACCTTGCAAACTGTTGCCATCGAGTGATGGGTTTTGTATGTGCTTAAACCCAAACTACAGGTTAACGTTTGAACAATATGAACATCTTGAGATGATCCTGAAACCAAAAGAAAATCAATTTAAATAAGAAAATTAATTTATTATCTCACCCGTGTTTGATGGAATTTCTTGTGCTTCTGTATTAAAAGTGATGCATGGTTCTTTCAAACTGAACAGAGCCCAAGATTTACTCTTGAAATTGATACCGTGAAAACAAGCCAAAGAGATATTGTTGCCGTGCAGTTCCATGGTACCACCAAGGACAGTCCCGGAAGGTGGTAGTGGTACGTGCATCGTTGTTAATTGTAAACCGGCCACATGACCTAAGACCTTTTGCCAGTGACGGTGGTGGCGTGCATCGTGCGATGTACTTTGCTGCGATTGACTTGACCACGTCTCCTTACTTTTTTGTGGAATTACTCGTGGCACACGCGGCATCTGCGATAGACCACTGAACGCTCTCTTACTGCTGTTGAATTGTTGAGAGAAAAACTCTTCTAGTTTGTTGAACATTTTTAATAAATCCGCCGTCGACGATTTGGAAATCATAATTTGCAGCTGATCCCAACTTAAATCACCGTGAACGAAAATGCTGGCAGGTCTTCTAGTCGGTATGAAACTTCCTGCAGTCGATCTATTGAGTTTCCATTCATCCCTCAAATTAACACTGAGATCGCTAACTCTCGACATTAGAACAGACGTTGCCATATAATCTAACCTCAGCTCTAAAGCGTGTAAACGTAAACCGACAGTATGATCGGGTTCCATATTTGGTTCCTCTCGAATATGTATGAAAGTATCGATGTTTGCGATTTCGATATTACCACCTACTATTCCGCCTTTTGCATCTAAACTCGAACCACCAAGCCCAAAGGCGATGTATAAATTTTTATGACCCGTTGAACCGATACTTAATCTACCTTCGCTTCGAAAATCTTTTGTTAACCACCTAGAAATTAGTTTTTTCCAACATATAACGTATCATTCGAAAAAGAAGCTTTGGTACTTACATAACGTTCCCCATCACGTTTCCCATGTTCATGTGGACATTTAACTTTTTAAAGTTAACGGCGAACAGGACAAGAGTTTCCCAAGCGGTGGTGTTTTTGTGTTCCGATGGGCTTGGACTGCTCGTTAAACCCGACTCCTCGCTAAATCCTCTGTCTACATCTTTGAGCTTGATGTGTCGGTGCATGTCTAGATCTAAATTGAGCCGTAATTTCTCTTTGTTTAGAAGTGGCGATTTCTCGGTACCCGATTTAGGCGCTCTAATCAAAATGTAATAGTTTAATAATCATGGAGTGGCATCTTTCAATTTTAAATAAGATTTAGTAAACATAAATTGTCAATAATAAATCTAACGTCGCATCATACTTGCCAGCAGATCAAATTAACCAGCTTGCATGCACTCGAGCACAAGTACAATGCACGGCGATTTTGTTGAGCGGGGATATGAAATACGGGACCTACCTTATTCATGCCCCCTCCCTCAATTTTACGTAATAATAGTAAAACGATAAACGGTTTAAATTAAAACACATACCAGCATACAATTATGTTAGTTAATAAACTAACCTATTTTCATAATTGCGAGATGAATTTGGAGATGAACTTGATAAAATATTGTCTTCTTCATTATATGCAGCAGACAAACTTAAATCGCCTAGAAACAGTCTACGTACAATCGAACGCCTATACCACGCCTTCGGGAATGCCAAAATTTCAGTCAATCGTCTCATGTCGTATTTAAAAGATGCTGAACCAATATCAGTGATAGCTGAAAATAAAGTATCATCGCATATATACATTTTTTGTACTATACATTTATAACGCTCACTGGAAAATCTTATGACGGCCCTACTCTGGTCAGAACCGGATTTTCCTTTAGAATTCTCCTGCTGAATATTCAACATCCTCGATCGCGATAAATGGAATTTAACAAATTCCACATTAATCGACAAAGAATCTTTACGTTCGCTGTCCGAAAGTGGCGACCATTGTGCTTCCTTTAATGCAGACTTTTTACCACCATATGGATGAAAAATATATACAGAGAAGTCCGATAGACATCCGGTAACGCTCAATCCTCCAACGGCGGTCGCTTTTACATTAGACGTGTCGTCGCCAAATTCACTTTAGAAAAATGTTAATTATTATTAACCTTATTCTTAACGTCACGGCACGTTTACCTGTAAAGTAACTCATCTTCGGCCCTCTTCGAACTGAAAACTATATCCAGAGATGGCAGCTGCAGCATGCACTCCACTCGTGATACTGGCAAACAACTAAATCGAAAAGTGCTGGGTTGCATGTGAAAATAAACAATTACGTCGACGGGAAAACTAGCATACACATAGTTTCCGTAATTGGTCAAGTCCTGGTCAGTAGGCAACAAAGAAGCATTTCCTGTTGCATTAAATGTGGTCTTGGCTGGAATGGGTTCCAGTGTTTGCTCTAAAAATTCTAAAATATGGGGACTAATAATGGTCTCCTCTGGAACACTCTGCAACGTCATCCACGCAAACAACGACGCTTTTTTAATCCCACACTTCTTAAAGGTTGCGCCTAAATTCGGTACAACTTTATGGCTCTCGAAAGGTTCTGTGACGTTCACTTGGAAATGTGGGAGGTTTTCTAAGCTTGTTCTGCTGGAAGTTGGACTACTTCCATAGTTGGGATTAGAAATGCCATGAAGCGATGCCGAGCCTTTCAGATTATTTGTGCTAAAATCTCTTGGAATATCGCCTCCATAGCCGCATTTGGTTGTCTTAGTGTCCTTGCGTTTAAAGGCGTCATCTATGCGAGCTTCGTCCGATTTATGATAGTCCGAATTAGAGTGCACAAAACCGTCTCCAAATCCAAAAACGTCTGGGTAGTCTTCGTTTAGATCTTCTAAATGTTCCGCAATTTGTCCATTCATGTACAACAACTGCGTTAGAACCTATTATAACGAGGTTAACCGTTACACTGCAATTACGAAAATACTGAGTTACTTGCTTTCGATTGATAATGTAATTTTACATCCATGCCAGGTATATGAAAAATGGTTAAGTCAACGAGAGAGGCATGTGGGTTATTGCGAAGTCTCGTCGTACTTGCCGCAGCCGTGAGTTTATCCTTGTTGCGTCTAGAGGGATCCGGACTACCAGCAGTTGCAGGAAATTCTAACAGTCCCGCAGAGCAACTTCTATCTTTACGCATACGGTTGCTAAACATTTAAATTTCAATAAACAACTTAAAAGAGCACATATTCGCTTACAATTTAATTTCTTCATCGCGTATTGTATCCTTAGTGTGTAACACGCACTTTCCACTATTTATAAAAACTTTAACGTCAAGTTCCAAATCGATGTTTGGTTCTTGAGATTTCTGCGACATACTCGATTGCAAAATATTAGATGCGGCAGTCCCTTGTAAGGGACTAGAAGGCGAACAATGTTGCGAATCTAGCAAAATCGATCTAAAAAAAATCCAACTCAAATTCTACAACATAAACGTTAAATTAAATTAGAGCATACCCTTCATCCGATTCGTAGGACGGTGGCAATTTTTTGCGTAATTCTACCTTTTCTCCGTCGACTGTTAAATGTTCCACCCAATCCAATTGTGTTTCGGGTAAACTTAATTCCGAGCCAGCGGTAGGAAGCGACGATTGCCTATAAATAACAATTTTACTTCAAAGCCAAACAGTAACAAGTCTAACCTGCAAATTCCCTGAGTATCGCTAAAGGTCACTCTTGGTCCTACATTAGTTCTGACACGTAATGAAGCCGATCGTGAAGGACCAGATCGTGGTGAGCTCTCGTAGCTGCCAGAATTTCCGCTCGTGGCGCCTCCTTGTCCATCATCGGCACTGTCGAAATCTCGATGACGTTCAGCCATCGGACTTGGAACCACAAACGACTTAGAACGATACGCATTGTTGCCCAAACCTAACTTTTCTTTTGTAATAGTGGAGGCCTTTACGCTCTGTCTTCTTAGCTTCTGGATCATATCCCGCCGAAAATCTTTATAAACCATCGCCTCGAGCTCGTGTAAACGTTTCAATTCTAATTCAATAGTGCCGTGTGATGCTCCTAATGAACGTAAGTCGTTGATGATCTTTGCTTGTTCGCTCATTTCTTTCTCTATCAATTTCGAACGCTGTCTATTGTCCAAACTTGGATCAAACATAAATGCCGGTAAGATACTTTCCTGAGATGTCTTGATGCCGTCTACTGGTTCATTCTCGTCACTGTCATAATCGACATGAAATGGCGGATCTTCGGCACCCGTTAGTGAAGTAAGGGTATGCCCTAAAGCAGAAAGTTGCTTGCCCACGTTCGTATCGAGGTTAATGTCGACGCCTTCCATTTGCCATTGAACGTTCAAGAACCACTTTGCATTTTCTGGAATGAACCGTTGCGATAGAGGTACTTGTTTTGCAAAATAAATGATTAATTTTACCGTTGTATTGCTTGCCAGTGATAGTTCGACTGCACACTTCATAAGTACCTTCGCTAACAACACACAAATTCATTATACTTGAATCGCTCATATCAGGTTTCCAGTCGTCCAGGGAAGTTTCGAAGTCCTCGGCAAAACGTAAACACAGGTTTGAAAACTTTCCTTTGCTCACCAACGAACCCGAACTGCAAGCTACATTATTTGCATTAGATTTATACACCAGTTTGATTTAATGTTTTCTGTACGATTCGCTCGGCCAGCGAGATATTTGAACTTTCAGAACGAAAGAGCAATGAAAAACACTTATAACAGAATTTGTAAGAGGAAGTTCTATAATGAGAATAAAAAATTTATATTTAATATTACCAGAAATACTAGTGCTCTCCAATGTTACAACTACGGCACCATGACTTTCTTCGTATATATTTCGTTGGCCCCAAGTTGCCAATGGTAAAGGATTTAAAGGCAGACAGATACCCATATCTTCCACTGTCAATTGTAAAAATAGCATGCCTAAATGTTGCGCGCTTAATTGACTGGTGAGTTGTCCTATTTGTAATTTTTCATAACCCTACATATCAATAAAAACACTATTATAAAATACATAATGGCATAATGGCACATCTCACCTGTTGCAGTGAAGTATTTAAGCTCGACCGCTTTTCATTCCAATAATCGTAGGCGTTTTTATAATTCAACCACACCAAAATTGCCTTGTCAACAGCAACTGGTTGTACATAAATTAGAGGCCGTTTCAGAGTGATCAACACCACCTCCTTGTCCTCTCCTTCCATAATTTCATCCTAAACGAAACGTTAGTAAGTAGGTATACCTAAAAGCTTTTTTTTTACCAAATAATGGAGTTCCATTTACCTGGAAAGCATTCCTTAAACCTATTCTCGTGTTGAAAAAGGCAAACTGTTGAAATTCGGCCTCGGCTTCTTCAAATAAAGCATTACGGAGCAGTTGTCCTAAAGATAAGTTCAAGTCGACTTGCGCACGGCCAAAAAGTCGCGTCGCCGAATTGCTCTGGGTACAACCGGATACATTTTGCACTCTGTTTGATAATTCCAATGTAACAGCACCAGTTTCTAGTCGAACTGCCGAACTACCTGCGGTTGTAGCGGTAAGTTGAATTCTTTGAATTTTGATAATGAGTGAAAACAGAAGCCTGTTAAGTGCAGAAGGTTCTTCAGAATCCTCCAGCCATATAGGCACGGGACGTTCGCCACCGTAGACTTTTTGGATAACTTCATTTACTTCCTACAAATCAAATAATTTTACTGTAGTAATACAACAAGAGCTCCAAATTAATCCTTAAAAATTCGGAGCTCGAACTGTTTTAGATCCAGATTATTTCACATAATTAAATATTTAAAACTATTTATCGTTAATAGCGAATTCAATTGGGAAGGAAACTACACTACATTAAACTGCATGTGCACAATCGTGTAGAGTAATCATGTGATTGCACTGCACTAACCGTAAATCTCAGTGTACTGCAACAGCTGTTTCCCAACTGAATATGTTATACTGGTGCAGTCAACTGAATTTATTATAAATTAGGTAAAAACAATAAACTCAAAATTTAAGTTAGTAACAAAGAAAATTCCCTAACACCTGTAAAATGTCAACAACAACGACGAAGTAACAAATTTTGATTATCACAGTATCAAAATAATCTAGGAAAGTGAAATACAAACCTTCATAAATATATTTTGAATAAAAACAAGATGGTTGAGCAAATCGGTGGTCAAACTATGTTCGAATGCTCCAATATCAGCTTGGGCACTAAGATACCCGCCTTGCCTGAAAACGACCCCTTCTGCACTTCTATGGCCAGTACTGGCAGTACCTTCGGGAATATACTCGGCAGATACGTGAACAACTGGTAAAGCGATAGAAGCCTCTGTCGGTAAATTGACGTCTGTCCCTTGATTTGACTAGATTAAATACCTGTTAGTTATATTATAAAACACCTTAACGTAAACACTTACAGGTAACTTTGTGGTGAAACTTAAAGAATGTCTAGGTAAATCTATAGTAAATTTTGCTTTATTTCCAGTAGTACCCATGCTTTTTAATTGATCCATTTTGTATTGGGCTTGTAATGAAGGTAACAGAGCTGCAGTAATACCCAAACTCTGTAAAATAATGGAAAATTGCACCACTAAAGGCTGAATAAGACTGCTGTTAGTTTCGTGATGTCGATTAAATAATGCTGACCGCTGTTGGGCATTTTTAGCATGATGACTTGGTGTGTAATGCTGAACTTGGTCGTCGTCCGTTTGCGCACCACCTCTCGAGAGTCTACTAGAAGTTCTAGTTACACGTAGTTCCTACATAAAAATTAAAAGCATCCGAAACAAGATAATTTAAGAAGTCTCACCTGCAACGTAGAACTCAACTGTTTACTGCTTCGAGTCACCATTCCGTGCAAAGCTACAGGATGTTGAGGAATTTCTATGACAACAGCCCCTATTGTAAGAAGTGCAGAATTTTTATCCTTATTCCTGCGACTCATGCTCGAATATAAAGCTTGAGATTTACCCACCGTCGCCTTTACAACAGTTCTGAAAATAAAAAAATGTTATTTAATATTGTCGACTTGGATCGTTAGAATTATACACTTACTGTAACTGATTGGGCGCCACGCCTTCCAATAACTTAATAGTGGTTCGTCCAACTTGTCCCGTGATCGAACATTCCAAAGATACGGGCCTAGATTTACTACGACACGTTATGCTCGAATGTAAGCCAGTTATTTCTGCATCTAACTTTAAACCCGACAGCGTTGCTAACAGCTTTGTTTTATGAATTCTGGCAACCCCCAACATAATTAATTTTGTACGTTCAGTCGAGACGCCTAAATAGAAACAAATGTGTTTGAAATTTGTAACACTAACAATTGGTGACTTACTAGGCTCCCTTGTTGGAACTGGTGTCGTGCTCTCGGCTTTTTCTATGTCTTCGGTCGATTTAACTTCAGTTAAAATGTCATATTTGCGGTTGCCTTTGTAGTATTCAGAAATATCTGTGGTGCCCATCGAAGATCTAAATAATAGGTTTATTATTTTCAAAACTATTCTTTACGTTTATATTGTATTATTTACCTATGAGTTATCGTTTTTGTATCTGGCATTGCAGCATATAAATCCAAAAGGTGATAGATTGTTTTCCAACAACGACCGGTGCTTTTTTCGGGTGATATGTGCGATATTCTTTCCAAAGCGGACCCAGAAGGGCTGCTCGTAAAAACAGGTGTACCTACACCTTCGCTTAAATTTACATAACCTACGAGGAGATGATTAAATACAAGATAAAAGTTGATCTCGTATCAGATACCTTTAACACTTTTTCCTGTCGATCTAAGTTTTTGTGCGAAGCTTTGAGGACGCGATCGAACACTCGGAGATGGCGATATGGTTGGTTTATTATGGGATATAACAGATTCTGGATCTGACATTTTAAGACTGAGTCTTTTGTTTGCATCGATCACCATTGCATCTTGTAGATCTGATGCTAAAATTGGCACGTAATTACAGTTAAACTGACAGATATAGAAATATACTTGAACTTGAACGATGTTTACTACGAAGATGATCGCTAACGCTAGTCTTACGTCGACGTATTTCAACAGGTTGCTGTTCTCTTAGTTCATTTTGGGCATCCTTTACGTTCTGGTACATATTGGTAATTTGATGCAGCAAACGCAAAAGAGGCATGTTAACTCTTTGTGCTATAAATCGTACACCTGAAAAATTAGAAATTACGCAGTTGATTAAATGATTACTCTGTACAAATTACCAATATTAAAATTTAAAACTGTGCTAGTGTGCTTTTTGAGCTGCCCACGAGAAATATATAGAACATTTTTCGTTTTAATCATGTCATTTACAGTCATATCAGCTTTACGGTCCACTTCCACTTCGACAGACACTTTCTCGCACATGAACGCGGACGATTCGTCTGTATTGATTTCGACAGTGAATCTAGATTTGTTTTTGGTTTTGCTTCTCTTTTTTTCCATTTTACCATGTTCTGAGACAACAATATCGATACGCATAGTTTCCATATTACCAACCAAAGATAAATTTGATCCTAAAGCATCAAAGGATGTTACATTGCTTTCTGAATCTACAAAATTACTTATTCAATTCGCGATGGTCAGTATGATGTCAGTTACTCACTAGATCCAGTAACAGTATTTACCAGCTGACGGGACATAACACCGAGACTTGACAATAGAGGTTGAAAAATAAAATGGGCATCTAAAATGCGAAGAGAATCTTGCATGGGATATAATGCAACACAACCATCAGTTCCTTGAGGATCATCACCTGACGAGTCAGTTTGTAAAGTGTTTATTTTTGATTCCATGAATCCTATTAAAAACATAGATTCAAATTTGAAATTAGCCAAATGTAAAGATGCTGCACCTCTTAGTAGACCAATGTTCTCCTGCTTTTCTTGCTTGTCCTGTTTGGCCATCCAGCTATACAAATCTTCGCTGGATTTTGTACGAACTACATTGCGATGTAAAGGGCTGGAAGGTAGATCGGGACTAGAATGGGTGCAAACACTAGATTCTGAACCCATGTTTGTCGTAACTCCATAATCTGCAACAATGGCATCTTCTTGTGGCTTCTTTTGCGTAAAGGGATTTGTATTGCCGAGGATTGGAAATACGACACTTGCTCTGCTACTCGAAGGTACAGTACTTGCTTGTAGATTCTTACGCTTACGATGGGGAACTGGGATGTTTATACAATTTTAATTCAAGAAGCTATGTAATAATTGCATCCGTTGTTTTTTAAACATATCTTTATATAGGATAAATAAAGCTACAAAAATTACCTGGTGGACTTGGAGATGTTAAAACACTTTCCACTCCACCCGAAACGACAGCCACTTGAGGTGATAACAAGGAATTTTCGACCGTTCCCGACAATCTAGGCGAATTAATTTCAGTTCCTTTGGTTGGCGGTAAACCTGCTAATACAAAAAGTTTAGGAGGGCTTCGCCAACAGAAAACAGTCGACATCAAGAACATTTATACATCGAGACATACACAAATAATGTAAGCAACATATACATGTGATTGGAGCTTGCAATAAATGGAAGACATACCGACATTTTTGTGTGCTTGTGGTTTAAGGATTATACCGGAGTGCAAGAGCATAGCATGCTCGTCAGTAATATCAGGATCTTCGTTACCGCTAGCTTCTCCATCTGTGAGCCCAATTTCCTGCATCCCAAAACCACCATTATTAGTCACAAAATGAATAAATGTTTTTTATTAGTAAAGTGACCTTAAGCGACCTTTTTGCCCCCAAAATAAAAAGTATTTTTAAAAAACCCTTACTATTGTCTATTAATTTCCGTAAAGCGGGTATTTGTTTAAGATATTGTTCAACCTAAACAAAACAATCTTATTAAGGAACTATTTAGAATTATAATACTTATAATGTAACTTAGCAACAAACTTACGTCTTCGATTTTTGGCACTGCTATAGTGACATTCAATGGTTTTATTCTAGATTTGTAGTTTGGTTCCAAAAGAAGAGGCGTGTACAGAATATTCTTCCACTGTCGACTTAACACAATAACACCTTGGCGTAGCGTAGAAAGCTGGGGTAATTCTGATTCGCGAAGGTTAGCTTCGATAGTAGCAGAGTCCGATTGTAAAATATATTTTTCTAAAATAGTACACAACTGACAACTAGGATCTTCCTGCAGAGTTTTTGCAAGAAGCGTTAAAATTCCATAACGGCTCTATAATAGCGAGCTATAAAAAATGCAATTTATAAACGTATTTTAAATACCTTAGTGGGAATATGTATCCTTGAACATCTAATGCTTCTGCCATGAGACAGGCGACAATAGCAGTCGACCGTCTATACTTATTTTTCATCATATGAACAACTCTTATTGCAAAACGATTACTAGGATTCATCCAGGCATTAATGGCCGGCGACGCTGTACTTAACAAATTCCAATCCAAACTTTAAAAATACCCATAATGAGCCGATGCGATGATACAATTTTTTATTGAACTTACCGAGTATAATCGATTTTTCTGGTGATCGGCGCACGAGGGGGTGCGGCAAAATTAAACCAAACCGTTTTAAATTCAATTATACAAGAAGAAACGTTACCAATGTCTTTGGCACTTATCGATACACTTTTTAATTGGGGATTGTCCTCTCCTTTTTGCTGGTTCAATTTAGAATCGGCGTTCTTCGATGTCGAATTTGTGCATTTTGAAGTATCGATAAATTCCCACTCTTCTAATTTAATACCGTCACGTTGGCGCTGTTCGCCTTCGTGAAACAATTGAGTTTTGTGCTCTGGATTTCCATTGAGTTGTTCAAATTGTGACTTTTTCACTATCTAAATAAAGAATTAAAGTTGAAATTAAGATTAAATAATTGTTACGTTTAGTACCTTAAGAAGTACACCCTCTAAGCCACATTCGAACATTATGAATCCTAATTTATCTTCAGTGTTGATATCTTCTGGATTGTTCTCCTTTAACCAGAAACACTTTTTAATATGAATTAGCGATTTAAAGGCAACTTACAGAAACATCACTAGTAGTTGTGGGCGGTGGTAAATGATAATATTCTAATCCCCTGTGTGTTGGTTCCATTTTGGTACAGGTGAAGAGAACTTTAGAGAAATAACTAGGGATCGCAGTGATAACTGCATCGTCTAATATGGAACTTTCATTCAAACGTCTCAATTGAGCATGCACTTTCCCTATGTTTAAACAAACCACCAACTGTTTTTGCTGCCCTTCACAGTTTTCGATCGAAACTGGTTCACCACGTATTATATCGGCAATTGTATTGCTATGCTGTCCTAACAGAAATGCTTTCGCCTTCGTCAATGCTTTTTTGCTGCCCATTTGAACCACTGCAGGTCTATGGAGCGTTTGTAAGACTTCTCGCATCTATATAAATTTCAAATTATTAAACATAATACCTCTTCGATGATCACGTACCCGCTTATCGAAATGTAGTTTGGCCGTAACATTGTCAAAACACACGGAAAACAAAGAAACACAAGTTAAATCACGAATGTTGTCCAAAGCTGAGAATGAAATAATTTCCTCAACAATCGAAACTTGCAACAGAGTTATGTTTATCTAAAAAAAAAAAATTAATAACTTTGATTATTTTGATGGCGGAAAATAAATTTAAACAACCTTTGGTAGTATTATAGCAGCTTGAAGTTGAGATTTGATGGTTTCTTCGTATATGCCACATTCACTAAGGCTATTACTATCGCTTTGTTCTATTTTTGGCATGTATTTCGATTTTTTGAGCAAATTGGCCGCTTCCACTTGACTGATGCACGAAGCGTGCAAATGGTTGATGACCGTCGATGGGTGTAAGTTAGCTACGGTCGGCGTCAGAGCGTCCACAAATCTATCAAACATATTTTCGGTACAAACACAAAATATAATTTTTTTTATTAAAATTGATGAAATTCAAATCATATAAATAAACAGGAAGAAATGAAGGTTTGAACAAGGTTGAAATCAAGTTTTGAACAACCAATAAAATATTAATGTCGGTGAAGTGCCGACTGCACAATTAAAACATCACAAAGAAACTTTAGACAATTTTAATAAAATCAAAAAGCATCCTTCCAACAACAGAAACATATAAAACCTACCTTTGTAGAGATTCCAACAATAAAGGACTAATCATGACATCCAAATCTCCTTTTAATTTGACAATAACGGATGTTCTACTTCCGGCATCTTCTTGAGACCCTAGCAGTTCCTCCTCGTGTATGGCACCTACAATATTAACTCAGCAATATTCCAATTCTAAACTACAGTCCCAAACAAACCTGCATTCACTTCGGCCTGAATATCTTCCATATTTTGTTCCCAAACCGAAGCGCTTGTTTTTCCATTAATAAGAGGAGACTCGGGATAATCAGTTCTTGTCAGCATTTTAAAAGAGGTAACGCCTTCCGAAATGGTTTCCATTATAGGCACAAATCTGCCACCGATATAGACAAGTTTTCCATCCTCGTTCTTTTGAAATAAAGGCACAGAAAAAGTATCGCAAGCATTCAAAACTGTCGAATGTGACCAGTTTAAGCATCGCACTTGGCTCAAATGACTAACATAGCTGGACATCAACATGGGCGAATCCATTATTTGTCTGTTGACCTGCATGTGCAAATCGATTAACGTGACGTCTTCTTGACTGCCCACTGCAGAAGCGTACGATGTACTGCTGTAACTGTCAGAAGAATCTTGTAAAATGGAGTCATGATTACTTGGACTGACACTGGATGCTCCTCTGCTCGAGACTCGAGGACTTACTGATCTACTACTTGTGTGTGTAGTCAAACTGTCCAACTGCAAATTAAATGATTTACGGCTGCTGAACAATTTTACATTTAGTTAAAGCACCTGTTGAGGACCATTTATACTACGATGTTCTGGCGTATGTATCTCGTGGTCGCTACGGTGAGTGGGCAGCCTGGTCTTTAAATGTTCCGAAACGGTGTTAGGCACACTTGTAGAAACTTGCGATTTTTCTTGAGTGTGCGGTGTACCGGTACTATCGGCTACAATGCTCAATTCGCTGGAATATTTCTTATGACCACTACAACCTCTACATTGTTAAATTTAATTAAACTTAATGTGTTATTTTTACTTTTGTGGAAGACAACTGCTATCCTGTTTGGTCAGTGTACTACGTGAACTGATCATTGAATTTCTTAAACTCGAACTACAGGAATTTATGTTCGAGTCCTCATCTGCCGAAAAGAATGCTTCCGATTGATTTTCACTCGAAATTGATACAGTACGTTGTATCTGAAATGTAAATAATTAAACATGGTTATATTTTTACCATTTTTCCATACTGCTTTTTGAAGTTGCTCGTTTGAATTCATTTTTATGCTCAAGGAATGATTTGACTCTGAAGTGTTTACAGGTCTTGGATTTAACTGTAAAGAGCTGGTTACCTGTAAATCAAATATTAATTAAAATCAACGTGTAGATTAAAAAAATACTCGCAGGTTTTTGTTCTGTATTTTGTGCAGCTCCAAAATAATCCACGGCCAACTTAGAATCGGATATGCTATTTTTGGGCAACGATTCTGTATTGGGAACATTCAGTGCTACTTTTCCTTTTTCAAAATGGAGCCTCGAATCACTGTCAAGTTTCAGAGGCAGAACAGTGGCATAAGCCTCTAATAATCTTGAGTAAGGTACATCTTTGCTTCTAAAGTAAAAAAAAATGATAAAAATTGTTATAAGTCGTTATCAAATTCTGACCTAATTGATGTTGAAGAAAACCTGCGACTAACTTTGCGTTCGTTTAAACTAATAGGACTAGAAAAACTAGCACGAACGTCAACATTTCTTCCCTTCTTTTCCCTTTCTAAAGTTGTTACTTTAGGACTATCGGTGTTCTTCGATGTGTGTAACTGCATTTTATACGAACCATGAATATCATGCAGAAATATTTCATTTGCAATGTACGGTGGAGTCCTGAAAATCAGCAGGCCATCGTGAAGGATACTCTGGCCAAAACCAGGATCTTTTCCCGTTTCGTTGACACTAAAATTTTACAAAGATATAGTTTTTACTTAGATATACTTTAAAAGAATATTTTAATATTGAATTCTTATGACATACTATGTATATTTAAATAACAGTAAGTACCTTTTAATGTATAAAAACAATATAAATAAAATTTTCTTATTTTTTCAATGTTAAACAATAATTATAAACTTACATTTGAAATTGTTGCAATAATCAAGTTCAATAAAATAAAAAACAAAGCTATATTTGGACCTATATTACATTTATTAATTTATTTCTATTGTAATTGTTATTATATTAATGTATAGTACCAATGAATAATTTCAACAACTTACAAAAATGTGGCAATGTTAATTCCATCCTCTAAATCTCTACGGCTTGGTTTAAAAAACCGCTCTCCGTTCCTGTTTTCCCCAAAAAAAGTACAGCCACCAATACATCCACATCTCTCAGGTGCTTTATTTAGTTCTGGCCATAGAAACCATAATTTCTTCAGTTTTGTGTCGTGCATTTTCAGAAACTTCTGCTGTGAGCTGTACAAATTTTGTTCCTTTACATTCGAAGACATTGCAGATTCGACTATTAATGGTCCAAAATTGACAACACCAACTTCTAACCACAAATCCGAGTCTGTAGCTTGTCTAAAATAAGTCAAAAAACAATTTTAGTTTTGGTTATAAAAATTCAATCTCACTTGGAATGATTGTATTTGTGGGGCTGCCAAGCTAAATGCCTTAACGACGCATTATAAATAATAGAACTAAGTCCAACTCCAACTTGTTTACCGTGCAAATTACAGGTAGCTAATCGCACAGGAGATATCCACAGTTGCAATGCCGTTGCACTCTCCACCAGCCAAAAATCAACAGCATCAATAGAAACTCGACAAAACTTGTACTTTAACTTGTGCACATCGTAAACATTTGTATCTTCATTGTGGGTTTTGCTCCCATCTTTTGTTTCGCCACTTTTTGTTTTTTCTATTTTCTGTTTGTCACCAGTATCATTCTTATTTTGCAGACCATTAATATTGACGTTTTGCTGTGTAATTTTGTTGGCAGCATTACTACTGTTAGATTTAGGCTGTAGAAACTGCTGGATAGTTTGCTGGACGTTTTGAGAAATATTCTGCGCCGTACTCTTTGTTTTTGTCGTTGTTTGTGTTCTATTATTTGCCATAACATATTTTGGAGAGTTTAGTTCATTTTCAGAATCTGCCATCAACAAAATTAACACTTCTAAGCTTGTTACAAGCGAGTAAAGTTGAGGTGAAGTCAGTCGGCCGCTCAATTTTCCCAGTTGCACTTCCAGTAACCAAGCATACTCTATAGTGTCTTCGTCTAGAGAACAACCCTCATTGGAGAACATCGCATGACCACGGACCTACAAACAGTTTGCTATATTTATTTTTAAATTGAAATTCATTATTACCTGAAGCGCAGATAAAGTTAAACGACCTTGACTTAACTGATTATCCTTGGAAGATCGATGCAAGTTATCAGATACCAATAGCACAGATGGACTAACTAACAATTGCAGTTCAGTTTGATCATAACGTTTCTTCATTTCAAAGCCAAACCTTTCAATAAGAATCACCGGACAAGGAGGATCGTTTTCGGTGCAATACTATGAACAAAAAAATTCATTAAAGCAAAAATTGCAGCTAAACTACTTACCTTCAATAAATGTGCTTGAATGTCGTGCATAATAATCGACACGTCCACTTCAAGAGGCCTATAATAACGTTCATCAAAATCATCTTGTAACTCAAGAGGTAAACTAGATACATCGTCTCGGTTATTTTCTGCATTGTGATTCTCGCTTGACAAATTGTTTGTCTGCATATCCACAAACATCTGATCTTCTCCGAATATATTTTCCTTTAAAAGAAAAAGCATTTATGATGACAATCATAGGGGTGGTGATAATTGCACCTTAAAATTCAAAAATTTCTAAGGGCCGTTCCATATAACAATAAAACCGATGGACCGATTTCAAGTTCAACATTTACTTTGTCTGGCTTCAACATAGTTGGATCAAATTTTTGGGTACCGTCCTATAAACAACCAATTAAATAGCAGTAGAAATGTATGTTAAGTAATACGCACATGGGAGGGTCGATGTGTTTTTCGATTACGAGGGAACCTAATAGGCGATAGCAAGAGTTCCTCTTTAACAGGAGTTGAAATGTCTGCTTGTGGGGTCGGACCTAGCGGAGGCGAAGGATGGTATACATAACTGATGTTGATGGCACCGATTGGCACCCACCAAAAATCCACCCATCCCGAACTAAAAATAAATGTAAAATTAAAAATGAACCAAAAAAATTAAATCCAAAACTCGAATCAACACTTTTACGCTTAAGCATTTTTAATTTACCTATTTAAGCACACATTTCGCCATTTAGGAATGATTTCAGTCTTCTTGGTCATAGATCCATCTTTGGATCGAACTTTAGCATTCTTCTCCAAAGATAAAACGATATTTCTGCTCGTGTGATATTCAGGAATGAATAAACTCAAATCGACGCTTTCTCCCTAAAAATGCAAGTAAATTGATTAAATTACCTATTCATAATATTATTTTATGTATATAAATTATATGCACTATGTGGTATTTCATTTATATACAATAAAGATGCACAAATATTTAAATCAATACAAAATCATCAACCTGTATGCTAAAGTTCAATGGTACTGTCTCTGGTAGAAACTCGTCAAAGGGTAGATCAAATGATAAATGCAGAAAATGGGCACACAAAGCCATCTGGGTGTTTTCCAATCTTTGCCTTTGTCCAACACTACTACAATCGATCCAGTTATACTGGTTAACGAGTGTCAGTAGTTCACAATGTTTTAAAGTCAGTCCAAACCTCCACGTGTATGGCACAAAGTGTAAAATGTCGGGTCGCTGTTTTGACGACCAATCATTTATCAAATCTAAAAGCGACGGAAAGTAATTTTATAAACAACAAAAACATTTAAAATCTACCTTGGAAAAACCATTTGTGATTGTAAAACAAGATTGACGGTAGCCTTACAGCCTGTCAAGCTTAACTCCCACAACTGTTGATCATTCCATATAAGTGGATAATGACATAGTAAGCAGAATTCCAAAGTTTCGCTCGACACAAAATCTCTATATTGAAGACTAGTTGTTGCATCTAAATGCAACAATTGGCCATTAATTTTAGTAGTATATCCGTGGCGTAGTGTAACCCATGGTATTGTAATTTCTAGATAACTACCGGCGCCTACATTTATATGTATTGCGTTTGTTTCTTTGTTTTTAGAAAAAAGAATATCGATGGTCGCCTCGTGCTGTAAAGACAACCGTATGTCGAAGGATTGCATCATGCGTTTTTCACTGGCTTGAGGAATTTTAGTGATTTCCATTGGTAGATAATCTTGCGGGTAAAAGAATTTGAATAAGTGTTCTCTCTGTCGATCAGCCCACGGGCCATAACTAAAATCTGTACCTAAAACAAAATAAAAAAAAAAGACCATCGAGAATAACCAATGTTTTGTCAATATACCTTTGCCACACTTAATATCCACACCCCACATTGGCGGATTTGATTCGACAACGTCCCCATTGGCAAGAGTTATCTGCACCGGCTCTTCTGGCACAACTCCCGCTTCATCCATATAAAAATACAATTCCATATCGTTCGTTGACATTAAAACAAATCCCTCGCCCATATAACGTGGTGGTTCATCTAGCATGCCCGTGTATTTAGGACTCGGAGCCAACATGACTCGAACGTTCTCTGCTTTACTTTTAACAAAATGCATAAACCTATCCAAAGTGTTTACAGCAGGTTTTGTAGAATATACAAAGTGGGATTCTTCGACTGCAATACTTAAAGTAGTAGGTATTAATCTGTTTCCAAATACCACACGACTCTGAAAACAATTCTATTTATAACAAACACATTTCATATTTCATTTCTAACCGATGAAATGTCCATTTTTATGACAGGAATTAAGTCCCTCCAAGTACGTGCCATTGCTGCTTCAGACCTTTGTTTTTTGCTCGACTTGTCCACGGTAGAGTTACTCTCCGTTCTACAGAATGAGTAATAACATATACCTATAATCTCGATTTTATTTAAACGCACTCACCTTCCTTTATTTTCTAAATTCATGGTTTTATCATTGTCATTTTCAGAAAAAATTTGAGCTTCTAAACCAAATATTTTTTCTAAATGATAATATAATTCGGATCTATTATATACGTGAAGTTCGAACCCATTTAATACTACAGATAATCTCGTATCAGAGTGCGATAGATCTAGAAATTTCTGTTAGATTCCCTTTATAAAAATACAATCAATATACCTTCACTCACATCCTTTGGTACATAAGATCTCCACCATCGGAATATTAAATATCCATCTTGTATTCTCACGGTATAGTCATTAGTAATATACACGATGTCACGAAACATAATCTTACCAGCCAACGCATTTAACGTAAAGGAACCTATAATAAAATAAGCATATCATTATGTTTTTATTCTGATTCACAAATCAAGAATTTACCTATTTTAAAGTAACCATCTCTGATAAATAATCTGTTAACGATCTTTGTTATAATATAGCCAGCTACTCTCGAGTTATAATAGGTAATGTAAATAATCCAGGATATAGCGGATACTAAACTGCATAGTAGCCAAACGAAGTTGGAGTTCATCTCGAGATTTTTAAGGTCGACATGATTTGTGCTGTTCAAATGCGAAGCCTCCGCGTCGAAATTATTAATTATAGTTGTTACATCCATGTTTCTTTATTTTACTTGCTTGTTATATCCATATTATTATATTGTACTTTTCATACGCCCCGAAAAGTCTCATTTCTGTCTTATCTATTGACATAACATCGATTTACAAAACATGGTTACAAATTTGGGAACTTTTACTGATTGTATGATTGCCGTTCTGTTGTGTTCACGAATTCAAAAATTAAAACGTTACAATTTTCAAAAATGATGTGAAGCAGTTGATAAAAGTTATTCCAATTTGAATTAAACATATTCTAACGTGATAAGTTTCATTTTATAACACAAATATATCGACAAATATATACACAATGTTTAGAATAGAATAGGTACGTTTTTGGAAAAATAAGGTTAGAATTATATTTATTTAAGTTATAAAATATGTGTATAGTAATATATTAGAATTAACAGTATTGATATCAGGATTTAATATTAGTTTTTTAAAAAAAAACAGGCATCTAGGGCGGAGTTTCTAGCAAAACTTTCATATAGCGCATTTGACCTTCAGAAATTAATTATTAACCTACGTTTCGGTTAATTGTCGAATAATTAACCATTATTTTACCTTTTTTTTTTATCAGAAAAACAAACATCCGGTTACCTAAATTTGCAACGTCATAAAAATAGGTCCGCAGTATTTATAAGAATGTCGTAGTTGTTTTTCCATCATTACTTAAAATTTAACGTTTGCGTAACGACAATGGAACTAACTTATCAAGTTCAAACTTACGAATGGGGTAAACTTGGATTAGATAGCAAAGTAGCTACACTTTATAAAATTGCAAATCCTTCTGTCGAAATTAAAGATGACACTCCGTATGCTGAACTGTGGATGGGAACGCACGTAAATGGTCCATCGACATTAAAAACCACAGGCGAATTATTATCATCTGTGATTAAAAGTCATCCAGAAATTTTAGGCGAATCTATTCGACTACTGTTTGGCGACGAGCTACCGTTTCTGTTTAAGGTGCTGTCGGTGAACAAAGCATTATCAATTCAAGCCCATCCATCCATTGAGCATGCTAAAGAGTTACATTTGCAACGACCAGATCTGTATAAAGATCCAAATCACAAACCGGAACTAGCGATAGCTTTAACTCCCTTTGAAGCCTTGTGCGGATTTAGACCGATCGAGGAGATACAAAAGTTTATGCAAGATATACGAGAATTAAGAGCAATTGTTGGTACCGATGCAGCTGAAAAATTCATCACCAGTAAATCGAATACAAAGGATCTTTTGAAAGTGTGCTTTAGAAATATGATGACTTGTCCTCCCGATGTAGTTGTTATACAATTAAAACAGTTACTCTATAAATTTTCTTGTGCCGATCGAGAAACTCGTATTACACAATTATCTTCATTAGTTGAACGTTTACACTCCCAGTTTCCAGGCGACATCGGCTGCTTCGCAGTTTATTTTTTAAATTGCGTTACTTTAAATCTGTACGAAGCGTTATATTTGGGGCCTAACGAGCCGCATGCCTATTTATCGGGTGATTGTATCGAGTGCATGGCATGTTCGGATAATGTTGTCAGAGCAGGGTTAACACCAAAATTTAAAGATGTTGAAACGCTATGTGAAATGTTAACATATGAATCTCGACCGGTCGAAGCGCAAATTTTTAAGCCCATAATAGAGGATCCTTATTCTGCAGTGTTCTCGCCGCCTGTACCGGATTTTGCGGTTGTGAAAATGGAGGTGCCGGCAAACGAAAAAGAGTATTTAGTGAAAATAAGGCGATGCGCAAGTTTGTTGTTAGTAATTCAGGGATCGGGGAAAATAGGAAATGTGCAACTTAAGCCAGGCGTTGTTTTATGCATTGCTGCCCTTGAGAAGGTCACAATTGTAAATATTACTCAGAATATGCTATTGTTTCAAGCTATGGCTAATGTATTTATAATCGATACCTAAGTTTTAAGTCGGTCATTTTTGTTTGTTGTGAGGCAATACATAATTTATAAGTAATTGAAATATATGCTGTATATAGATTTGTTATGAATTTGTTTATTTCGTTTCGACATTCCTACTAACTTTTATAGTCGTTAATCCCCAATTTCTCTTTAAAAATGGTAAAATTGAGAACAAGCGTCAAAATTAAATTTTATTATAATGAATAGGTACATTTTTTGTACATGTAAATTTATAATAGATGACTAGTGCAAATTAACTTTTATGAATAGCTCTATAAAATACATCCATATTTTAATGTAAATAATCACATCGTGTCTTTTCAGAACATTATATATAAATAATAAAATTATGGTTTTATGAGCACATTGTGTGAGGTACAGCAGTTTCAACAGATAAAAATCTAATACAACAATAGAACGTTGAAAATCATAATAAACATGGCCAAAACAGTTTTCAACCTGGTGCTCCCGTTATTCTGAGGCTTGATCAAACCGAGCTGGTTGGGTTCGTCGACTTCGTTACTTAATTGGCTACCAGCAGCAGGATACCAAGTAGTCGACGTCGATGCCGATTGTACAGGCGATGCATCAGATTCATACGTGTTTATAGATTTTTGTATTTCTGCGACAATTAAATTGTTACATAGAACAGTAAATAGACGATGCAATAATTACCAGGTGAAGGATTTACAACTGTCCATGTAGACATGGTAGCACCATATGGCCGAATTGGAGACGTTGATAAAGGAGTTTCGGAAAATGTTTGGACACCCGGTTGGGTGTTTTGTGCTGTGGAAGTATCTGACCAACTGCTGGCTCGGCCGTACGAGGCGGGTCTTGTCCTCGAACCCAAATTTTGCGTGGAAACTAGGTATGTTGAATCCTATTCAATTAAATCGATTTATTTACCGATTAATTTAATTTTAGATTTTGCTTTACATATTGGGTGTTTACTGTGTCCGAAAAACCCAATGACGTAGAAGTCGATCTTGGTGGACTCACTTTGGACGGTGGAATTTCTTTTGGAGCCAATTCTTGAACAGTACTCCATGGGTAGACTTCGCTCGGTGATGTTGATATGAAAGTGTCGGAGAAAGGAATTGCAGTGCAGTCTCCAGAATTTGGGCTAATATTCAAATAATTAATTAATATTAATCGCTGAGTAAGTAATTCAACATCGATTATTACTGTCTTATTTATTTAGTTTTAATTGTCAAAGGAGTAATTCGAGTTGTTTCAATAATCGAATAAAAAAAAAAGTAATTTTCTGATAATGAGTACATACATGTAGTTAAAACATTGGTCCTGCAGAAAACTTAACGCTTTATCGATTGTTTGTTCTGAAAATCGAGCTGCCGGCCCATCGTGAACGCCTCGGTCACAAATTTCCTTTGTTTCTTTTAACACGCACTGTTTGAAACGGCTATGGGAACTGAAAATTTTGTTTAACCGGGCAAGCCAGTTTATAAATTATCTGAAACTAGATAAAGTGGATACAATTAATTTTTAACATGAAATTCAAATATGTTCTTCCTCTGTAGTGGCAACTTTTTTTTTAATTTCGTGGAAAGTTTCTGTTGGTAACACTACACAAGAATAAAGCAAAGTTAGTGACGCAGTTTGGCTTTGAATATTTCAGTTTTTGTATTAAAAAATTAAATATCGCAATGCAAAAAACTAAAAAAAGATCTATTTAATAAGGGGAATAGTTATTCCAATCTAATTGAAAATTCTCTTCTGCTAATTTTGCACCTCTAGGATTAAAAATGTTTTTGAGCGATATACGGAGGGCTCAGAAGTCAATCAGTGTACGTCATTATTGTCTTGCCATTGGTTTATTTAATGTAAGACCCATTGTAATGTTCATACTTTCAGTTGACAAGACGTCCAGTGTTGATAAAATCTCCAGTGTCGTACACTTAATGCGAAATTTGAAAATGACCACTAGGGAAGACTATATTTAATAAAATTAATATTGTATCCAGTTTGTCTAGTTTCTACTAATTTCTACCAAGTTTTACGAATATTACTGATTGTGTCCAATTAGCACAGTTTAAAATGTTTCATAATTACCAACATAGGGTTGCTTTAGAAATGATGTCTCCTTGATCAACTTGATCCACAAGTAGATTGTAGTGTGGACCACAACGTGCGCCGTCTATTACTGTACTTTTCATGCAAGGGGCGTATTGTAAGTACTCTAAAATAAGACGATTTCGATTAGAATCATGACTGTAATCTGGATAGTTGGTCGTTATATATCACAATTAATATATGACACACTGCACACGCCATCTAGCGCACTAACAGTTTAAAAATTAGCCTTAATCTTTCTTCTAATAATAATTTAATATTGTAAGTGTTTAAACCTTGCCTTTTTGATATGAAGGTTGCGTGCACATCTGATGCACCGATTGTATGGGATTTTCTATCGCCTTATTGAACTGGTACCGTTGTTGGTCCGTAAAACATCTTTCCGTGTACTTTTTCAGACAGTCAACGAAATTGTTCCAGGTACGACAAACCAGATCTATGTCGTTCATGTTATCGGGAAATATCAAATGGACCTCTTTGATGAGCGGATCTGCCATTTTAACGCATCGCTCATGTTCAGCCTTGGAACAGTCATATTGCAGGGCCGTCGAAAACAATTGAAGCTCGCAAATCGTGATAATTACGAGCAAACCGATCATTTCTGTAACACGTTAGATTAGAAATTATACAATTTTTCCCCACAGGAAACGAACGACTTCGAAACAACGCAACTTTCTATAGCGTTTTTATTGTTTGTAGTCGACCACTGTGGCCGACGATTCTACGAAAATAATATAAATTTAAATATCGCTTCATTTCGCGACGCCCTTGGGTAGATAACCTTATAAGTAATTTATAGGGTCGTCTAATTTGAATATCGTCGACACGAAATGTATGACTCGATTCATTAAAATTCGTAAGGAACCGAAACACGCTACAGTTTAAAGAAATTAATTATCGGCGTTTTTCTTTCTACTAAATGCCTGTAGATTTGACCGATAGAAAATGTCGCGTTAATGTATATTTATTCATTCTTTTCATCTGTACTTTCCTATTGACTAAATCGGTTCAATTATGGTGTAGGAAATATACGATTCCGCCCTATTATGCACGTGGGAGCTTTCACAAAAGCTTTTATCATTTTTTTTTTGAAGGGTCGATGACATTGACATTAGTATTTACATTATTTGAAATTCACGCTTCGTTTATTTCAAGGAAGGTGTTAATTTTTAATGGGACTTATCGGATACGCCTTCTTCGATTACTCATTTTGACTTATTAATGACCCGCGCAAATATCTTGCGATCGCCCCAAAAAAACCCAAGATTACTATTATTGTTCGAAAACACGATAAAACAGTAGCATTGACATTAATTAGCTTTGGTTCCGCTGCAAATTCCATTATTTGAACGAATTTGCGGCTAACAATGCGGGAGAGAAAGAGGTCGTGGCCCCTCTTTAATGACCACGGTCAGTTTGCGTGTATGCGAAGAGCGCGACCGGAAACAGTCGGCCAAACGTAGGGCTATTGTTAGTTTTACTCGAATACGAAAAATCTTTCGCTTGGCCGTCTTTGATTTAAATATTGATAAAAGTAACGCCAACGTTTAAATTTACGTATTACCTCTGCAGGTGACCGTTTCGCCTACTTATTAGGTAAATCCTTAAAAATGTGCAAAAAAATTAGGTCATCTGAGAATTACCTATTATATATTTTTCCGAGAAGGGGCGATTTAACTTATTGGCTTAACGCGTTTAAAAATTCTAAATTAACTTATTACCAATTATTTAGAAGACCAATTATTTAGAACACCAAAATTCCACTCTTGCAAAGGAAGCACCATTAAAAAAAAACCAAAACTTTAATAAGCGTCTCGAATTCGTATTTGAAAACAACGCGCGACTTCGGTAAGCACACGCCAACTGATGATTTAACCACGCTTTCCACTCCGTTACGGTCGAAAAACTTTTTAACAATCGATTTTTTACATCACAAAGAAATGCATAATCTCTTATATGGTCGAATATGGCGCAATAAATTTGAGATTTGTGCATTCATCGTGAACAAACGGGAGTCGAGTTTTTCCCCGCCAAAATTAGGTACACGTTTCAAACTGAAACGTGCTAAAAATTTGATCAATTTTCTTTTCATTTAAAATGTAAAATGACTTATTAATCGTTGTTATTAATTACCATTGACGAAATCAGATTATCACTTAATGAATTTTAAATTTTTCAGGAATTTTTGATGAATATTTACTCCTATATTGTTTCTTTTATGTTTTGTTTACGAAAGTTTAACATTTTTCTAGCCAATATATTGTTTTAACCCAAACAATACATGATATTGATGCAGTATTTGGTATTAATTATTGGAGTTTGTGGTTTCAAGGTAATTATAGATAAAGAAAACCAAATGCAACTTTGATATTTTTGTCTATTTCTAACGAATGCATAATAATAATATTCATTTGTAAACCTGCATCCGTTTAAATCTCTGATTTGTTTGCTCAAAATAAGGAATTGTAGTTTATGTTGCCTATCTTTCAGGCTCTGTCCTTAACAAAACGTAGCGTTTTAAGCGGATTATAATAAATCTGATTGAAAATAAAATCTAGATTTTTAACATAATGATTTACATCTTATAAAATCCAGATTTTCCACGAAAATATAGTACTGCCCTAACTATAAATTTTGAAATTTTGTACATTTACCCAATTGTCAGTAATGTCTTTTTCATCCATTATCTATTTTATTAGACCCGTTTTAACAATGAAACTAAAACATCTTTCTACTATTATCATGATAACAATGATAATATCGTTGTTTCAATGTAAAGTAAATTTTATGTCAATTATGAAACTGGCCTTTTAAAATTGCAAAGAATTTTCGACTTTCGAGGCAAAGTTTTGTTTATTACATGAAAACACATTTTTGCTTGTAGCACTGACAAATTAACTAGGGAGAATTTTGAATTATTTGAGTAAATATTAGCGCTTAATTAAACTTATTTTTAGATAATCATAACTACAAATTAATGACTTTCACTTTCAATACAATATCAACTATACATTCCCTTCGAAATATTTATTGCAGTAACTGAGATTTATAAAAACAATGGACTATTTTTAAATGCTTTTATTTTTATTTATTTGACACAATTAATATGAATCGTGAATTAACGCTCAAAAGTTGCGAACTGATTACTTGTTATAAATATTAATACTTAAAAAATGATGCAAAAATTAATTAAGAGATTGTGTTTTGTAAGATTCAACAGCTTATCCCTTGAGGCTGCTCATTCCAGCTCTCATGATTTCGTCCACAAGCAACAGATTACTTGCGATAACCGAACACGAATTAATAATTTGCTTTTTAACAATGTAATTATCAAAAATGCCGACATCTTTGGGATTAATAACTTCTCCAGAAGTTAAATCGAGACCGACCGGCTCTGGATTCAAACGAGCCTCTTCTTGCAATTTTACTATTGTATCTTGAGGATCAAATCCTGAATTTATTGCCAACACTTTAGGAGTAACTAAAAGAGCTTCTGCATAGGCAGCAATACCTAATCGAGCTTTACCCTTAACAGTTTCTTTGAAAGCCATCAATTCCTTATGGGCTGTAATTTCGAAAGCACCGGCACCTATAATAAATTGGTTAATTGTCGAACTCAAGTTATTTATCTAAAAATAAATATACCCGGCACTATCGCTTTATCTTCGATCGCATTATTAATGGACCTCAAACCATCTCGAATTGCATCCTTAATTTGAACCAACGTATGTTTATTTGGTCCTTTCATCAAAATAGTAACCGATTGAGGTATTTTGCACTCTTCTACAAACGTATATTTATTTTCACCCAGAACATGTTCATAAACAAGTCCCGCATATCCTAGATGCGACTCATGTAAATCATCGAAATGATTCACGGCCACGCCTCCACATGCCAATGCTAAACGTTCCATGTTTCTTCTTTTAGCACGTCGAAGAGCCATTATGCCTTCCTTAGCTAACATGTCCAGGCTCATGGGATCTATGCCTTTTTGATTGATAACAACAAATGACTTATCGGTACCATCACATAGTTTTTTCTTAAGAGCCACTACTTTTCGCACTCTTTCCTCGATGAATGCTCTTTCAGCTGCGACAAGCTTTTCTCGCTCACCTGCAGTTTTATAAAATAATCCCGAATTCACTTCGCTTTTCTCATACTCCATGCTAACGTTACAAGTTAAAATATAAGCATTTGTTAATTTTTTGGGCATATCCGGATGACGAGACCCATGATCGAGAACAAGCCCTTTAATTAGTTGAGTATCAGTAGCAGTTTTATGTTGCATTTCCATCAGTTCGATCATATACAAATCCACAGGTTTGTCATCTTGTCTAATTGAGAGCATAGCATCAACACATATATCGGTTAGAACGTCAGCGAGATTTGGATGAACCTAAAATATGATAACTAAAATTAATAGTGGTAAATAAGACAATACAAAACAGAAAAGTTAATTGATCTCAACACATTTCCTGTTCGTCATCAATAAATTGCTTATATGGCTTGTAGTATTATAGTTGTTTTTAACTTTTATTTGGTAATATAAATTAGAAATACCTTTGTCCTTAAACTTGTCCTAGCAACATCAAGTAAAGTCTCACGATTAATTTGAATAGGGATTTTGATAGCATCGAGCACCTTCAATGTTTTCTGTCGAGCCTTATCGAAACCTTCTGTTATAACTCTAGGATGAAGTCCTTCAGCTACATAAATGTCGGCTTGTTTTAACAACTCTCCGATTACTAAAACCGTGGAGGTAGTTCCATCACCAGTCATGTCATCCTGCGCAGTAGATGCTCGTGCTATTAAAGATGCAGTCGGGTGTTGAATTTGCATTTCGTGAAGTAAAACGTTGCCGTCTTTGGTTATTTTGATATCTCCAGCGCCAGAAACTAACCTAATTGGATTGGGGGGGAAAAGTGCGGTTATGATTATTTTAAGTGGTTTATTTAAGAATTTATGAAAAATAAGGTTAATTATTAAAAGATATTACAGTCAAAGTTGAGTATAAATGAAAATATTTCAAAAGACAAAGACATGTGCTTACATTTTGACTGTTCCCTTTGGTCCTAGGTTTGACTTCATTACATCTTGAATTCCTTTGGCGGCTGAAATATTAACAGCTAACGCTTGAGCAGCTCTTGCAACTTCAGCTTTTGGATTTAATAAACTTATTGCGGCCATTTCGTCGTTTTTAATTGAAAATTCTAAATTTTAAGCAAACACGAGCTGTCACAAATAAGATACAGTTACAATTATTGCCTATACGTGGCGCTCTACGGTTTCCGTTGATGAATACGAAATTCAAAAATAAAAGTTTGCGCAACATTTTTATAATTCATAAAAATTTATGGGGAAAGCAAAATTACTATTCATAAAGTAATTTGTAAACGTTGATTTTAAAGTCAATAAATTAATTATAAATAAGCAGTACAATTCCATTGATTTATTAGCTACAGAAAGCGATAATTACACTTTATGTGTTATGTATTAAATAGCAAGATATAAAATTGATTACAAAAACTGAAGAATTGTGTTGATCTAAACTACGGATGAATAAACTTAAGGCAGTTGTGGTTTTACACCTTTACTAAATCGTTTGGCTAACTCTTTTTCAACAGCTACCTGATCTTGCTGACTTGCTTTTGTTATTTGTTCCATTACCTCGTGATTATAGGTAGAATGCAGCATCAAGGCGAGAACACCAGCACGCGATGCCATACTTTGGCGTATTTGCCTTTCTTTTTCTAACAACTCGTCCATTTTAACCACTGGCGAACTCTTTCTAAATCAATCTACAAATAAAAGCTTATTTGATATATAGTTACAATTAAAAAAAAATAATGATAAATAATTGAAATCAAAATTTTAAATCACTATACCGTCATAATTTCAACTTTATTTACCTCAGCACGACGAAGTTTTTCCCATACATAATGTTTACTACAGGATTTCTTGGGTGCTCGACAAAATTCCCCAGTCAAATCAAAAACGTTAGTGACAAGTGGGCACCCACATACTTCATTATCACCGATTTTTGGATCTTTACAATGTTCGGGACACAAGACACGAAGCCGTTTGCAATATGTGTAGTTTACGGTGTTGAAAAAGTCACAGAACATATTGTTGCCTTCAATTCTAGTCTTAAACTTCGAGCCAAATGATGCTTGAGATTCATATTTATTAAAACATTTCTCCATGTGTTTAATAGCGGTTCTTGAATGAATTTCGTGGCCACACGTTATGCAGTATGTTGACAAATCGGCCTCCTCCTCGTTGTCCTGATCCTGATTGGGATCGATAGTGGCATTTTTGGCTCGTTCTACAATAAAATCGAGCTCTTTATGACGCTTATCTAACTCCTGCAAAATCTGACGAACTTCAAGTTGTTGCTTACGAACTTGATCAAGTGCTAGAATGATTCTTACAAATTAATTTTGGTATTAAAAACATAAAAAACAGACTAACCTTTAATATTTTTTTCTTCGGCCGCACAAGGACTTAGAGTCCATTCTTGTATGCGCTGAGGAAGAACTTGATAAATTCTATTTGTAGCCAATCGAATGCCACAAGAATCCGAGCAATATTTTGATCCATATCTGGCGCTATTAACACAACCAGGACCATAACACTGCCTCGGATAATCGGTTAACAGATGTGCATTTGGTGGTTGCTCTCGATCTGAACTAGAATCACGACGTCTGCGACGATTACGATTTAAACGGGCACCACCATAATTCACACAAATTCTTTGTTTGCAACGTTCTTTTTGTTTCGACGATCCGTGCTTATACTTTCTTAGACATACATCACATCTCCCACAATCTTCGATGCGATAGCATCCCATGCAATCGCCACATTTCTTGTTTTTCTTATCGGCTTTATTATCATTACGCTCTTTGCGCTTTTTAGAACGATGTTCGTCCTTATTAGCAGAGGTATCTTCGCGTTTTGTTCTCCAACGAGTTTGAAGAGTGGAGTCCTCTTCCATGCATCGAATACAAAAATACTGTTTGATGTGTTTTGCTTCACGTTCCGATATCCCAATGCAATCGCCATGATACCATTCTTCGCATGCATCGCAAGCTATCATAAAGCGGGAGCTATCTGATGATCGACAGATACAATAAGCTTGTCCATCTTGTCGTAAAAGTGTATCTATTTTTGACTGTCGTTCTGGCAGAAGAAACTGTTTTGCAATTTCTTCTCGCTATGAAACGAGTTATTCTAATTACTGGGAAATCGAGATAGAAAAAAAACTTACCGAAATATCTTGTTTACGTGACATTGTTTCTTTAAATTTAAGATTAAAAAGAAATAACAAGTTAAAAAGAGGTTATGTTACTTGTTTTTGTTATAACTTTTATTTTTTGCATACGTAAAGTAATTGATTTATACCGATTAAATAATAAAGCAACTCGACACCTAAACCGTTTAAGAATAAATTTTATTTCTTCTGGAATGCAAATAAACAAATTATTATTATTTTAATCCGCACAAAATTACGTACTCTTTATTACCAATAGATGGAACTATAATAACAATATTTGGTAATAGGGCCATTTTGAAAACATTTTATCAGGTACTTTGCGGTTTCTATACAAGAATTAAAGATAATTAATGTTTTTTATAAATAAATAGGATATTAAAAATTTAAGAACAAAGTTTAATTGTGAACATTCTTCATACAGGATATTCATTATACGTGCCCGTTTCCATGAATCATCCTGTAATGAGTCACAGAAAAACAGTTTAACAACCTGTTGATATCTACAAACTTAAATTCATTCAACAGAAATAACTTTTATATAAAGTATTTCAACCAACAGAAAATGACTGAGGAGGCACAAGAAGTTCCAAAATGGTTAAAGGAGCTCGAAGAAAAACGAGAAAGGCGTTTGAAAGCTAAATTAGGACACGAAGCCGGAGCTGGTTCCCCTTGTTTAACGTGCGAAGATAAATGTCCAGGTATGTTCTATTTTAATTAACATGCCACGCACTTATTTTTAATTAAATTTAAATTTCAGGCTTAGATTTGCACTTCTGGAGAAAAATATGTAAAAACTGTAAATGTGGTAAAGAAAATCACGACGTTAATGACGACGATATATATGGATGGGCTCAATTTCAGTTGTTGGGTAGCAAGCCGAATAAGGCGAAGAAAATTGGTAATATCTACGTTTTTATGTATGTATGTATATTTAATAATTTTATGTATTTTTTTTCAATAGTCTTACCTGGACGCAGAGAGGCTGTCGAACTTGAATGGACTCCTCGTGGTCACAATGATGTAGTTGAATCATATTTAAAAGAACTACCTACCAATTTATTACCGATCAAAGGATCTGCTGCAGCTCAGAACGTAAACAGCTTCTACAAAAACAGATACCTCTACATGACATCGATCCCACTTTATGTCATGCTCTTAGCGAAAATGAAATTAAGCAAATGAACGATTATGTAACACATTTAAAACAAAATAGTGTAGGTATTGGCCATATTATGAAACTTAACGAGCTATTGAAAAACAGATTAAGTGTGAATGCACAGATTTTATCGAGCCGAGCTCCAATGCAACTTCCACAGTCACAGAATACAGTTTTAAAAGGCGTAGAGCAGTCTAACGCACTTAAAGCTTATACAGATTTGAAGCAGACGTTCCAAGATTTAAGTTTACAAACGCCTAAGCAGCTAATTGTTAATGATATTGACTATCAACATCCTATAAATATCGGTGGTATTAGAGATATTGTTGAACAAAAATCTATTAATTTGGGTAATCGCAAATATGTTAATCAAATTCCTAATTTGCTTATTCGACCTCAAGTTGATTTTCAATCTGTTCAAGATCCTAATAATATTAAAGATATTAACTACCCAAGCCAAACATTACCAAACACAATAAACATTCAAAAGCCAGTAAATTATGGTCGCACCGATCATGTTTATCCAGATATGAACGTTAATTTCGATTTAGGCAGTATAAATACCAAATCAGAAATATTGGATAACATGTCAAATTTAAGAAATGAACACAGTATTCCTCACTATGCTCCTAGTAAATTTAATACTTTTATCGAGCAGCAAAAGCCACAAAAAATTGGAAATATTAAAGACCTCGCATATACAACATATGATATGAACAATCCTAAATATTCATTTCCTACAAATTACAATCCGTATGAACTAAATGTGGAGGAACAAAATGTTAATCCAATGTCTGTCAATGTCGGCATCATAAACGATATCGAGTATCCTACGATTAAATCGGCTTTACAACAACAGAATGAAATATTTCAACCTGAGATGCCACGAAAAAATGTCAAGTTTGATCTCACAGAAACGGAGATACTTCCTAACTGCCATAAATGTAGGAAGATGTTCAACGAGACTGCGTTAGTGATTGGTATCGATCATACAGATGCCTTGTGGCATGCCGATTGTTTTAAATGTAACGGTTGCAATCAGAATTTAGCCGATTTGATGTACTTTTATAACAAGGAAAATGATCAGATTTATTGCGGCCGTGATTATGCTAAAATTCGTGGAATTCCTCGTTGTCAGGCTTGCGACGAGTTGATTTTCGTTAAGGAATATTGTCTGGCAGAAAATTCCACGTTCCATGTGAAGCACTTCTGTTGTTTCGAGTGCGACAAGCCTTTAGCCGGCCAGAATTATGTTATGGAAGATTCGCAGCCACTCTGTTTGCCATGTTTCGAAAAGCTTAAGGCGGAGAAATGTAATGCTTGCTTGAATGTTATTAAGCCCGATGAACAGGGAGCTAACATGAATGGAGTGCATTTTCATGCAGATGATGAGTGTTTCGTCTGTAAAATGTGCAAGAAGGCGCTTCTTGGTGCAAAATTCCTATTTAGAAATAGGAATCTGTATTGCTCAGCTCCATGTTTTAGTGCCGATAAATAGCTGCTTGCAGAGCTTTTGGTAGCAATGGTGCCTTGGGATGTGCCATTTTATTGTAACAGGTATGGCTCGTTCGCACCAGGTATGAAACGATGCAACACATTTGATTAAATACATATTTTTAATGTTTGTCTTATTTAAAGTATGTTTTTATTTAGTTAGTCAAATCAAAGGAAATCAAAGTGTGCCTGATGTCATTTCATACCTAAGCTCTATATTGCTAAATCGTTATCGTTAGATAATCAAATATTTATATAGTTTTGCATCGTATATTTCTTTTTGATAAAAGCAGCTTTATAGTAGTGGTAAAACATTTGCCATTCAAAACAGAGTATGTATGAAATTTTTTTATATTTAAGTGGTTATTTTTATATATACAAAAATAAACGAATAGAAATACACAACACCTTGTATCGATTGTTGATGTCCATCAAGTAACCATTTCCACCTTATCGAGTAACCATGCATCGCAAAAGTGAAACTAAAACTGAAATTAAATCAATTTTTTTTAATAAAAATACTTGTGATCGTCGGAAAAGCATAGTATATAACACGTGCGGAAAGGTGGATATTTTAGCACTAGTTATACAATATTACTATACTATTTGCATTCGAGAATAAAAGTTTTTCTGCGAGCGCTAGCGAGCATATAAATCATTCGAGAATGCGAAAGCATTTCGCAATCGTGTATCAAATATTTTTTTGATAACTGTCCCAAAATTAGTAAAAATGTGATTAGAAAGTTTGACATTTACGATTAAATTAATTTGAGGTTAATGATAATAACAATCCATAATATTTCGCGTCCCGAACTGTCATTTCGCATTTCGTTCGCAGAATACCTCATTTCGCGTAACAGTAACAATAAGAATAAACTTTTTATATGCAATTATCGAAAAAGAAAATTAAATAAAGTTGTTTAACTTTAAATTTAATAAAGTTATTTAACTTTACATTATTAAATTAAATTAAACATTATTACAATTTATACGAGACATATTCTTTTAAAATACATCTACTTAAATTACAATTTTCCTAATGTAATACTGTTCACATGTGAAATCTACTATTTTTTTAAAAACAATATTTTTGATAACAATACAATTACCGAGATCCGTTCGCATTCAATATCCTCGAGAACGCCCTATTTATATTGTTATAATAATAATAATATTAATTAATTTTCTAATTTCAATTAAAATTAAAGTAGATTATTTATTAGCGAACTTTAAATAAATCCGTTTCTCAGATCAGTAATCTCAGATTTTTCCTGTACTTAACATTAAATCTTAACTTTTGTATTGCGAATTTTAAAATCGTCTTCGAATACGTTTTAATGTAAAAACACAGTATCTAAACATTTATACCCTTAGCTTCAAAGCAGGTAGATTTTACGACATTACAGAGGCAGGCTATTTCAACCAAGAAGGATGGTCTGTTTAAAATTTCTCTAAAATTCACTAACAGTGCCATCTACGGATTATCGTTTGGCGGCAATAGGGACCGTACGCCCTTAAATAACATACATCCGCCCAACAAATTTCGATACACGTCCACTTCGACACCAAATCGAGTACGTACGACGTTCTCTTCACCTCTATTAAAATCTTCCAACTTCATCGACGCGAACGACTCGTTAAATTTTAACGCGGTAACATCAAATACGATAAAGATCAAAAAGAAATCGTTGCCTGCTTTACAGAATTTAAATTTTATACAGAAACCGCGTTTGCAAAAACAGTTATCGGCCGAACCGCACATCAAAATCGTTTTGCCCAATCAAACTAATGAGGACGCCTTTCCCGCAAACGAGCCACCACGCATTACCTTGGACTCGATTATTACTGAATATTTAACTAATCAGCATGCGCTGTGCAAAAATCCCATGGCGACTTGTCCGCAGTTCAACCTCTTCGTTCCTCACAAGTGTCCGGATCCGAAGCCAAAAATACAGGCAGCAAACAATTTCGCCATACGCTCCTCGCGTAGACAAATCGGCTTTTATTCGAAGGTGCTAGATAGGAAATTCATACATAGTAGATTTTGTCCGGTACAGACCATACGGCTGCCAAACGAAGAAGGATTTTTTACGTGTGTCGCATTTCTGACGGGCGACCAGAGTGTCATGGTGGGCACGTACTCTGGAGACATTCGGACGTTCAATATACACACCGGTAACGAAGAGTCTGTGTTTTCCATTCATGATGCCTTTGTTAATTATCTAGAGCCAAACAGAGATGGGACTCTCTTGCTCAGTTGTTCATCATGGGGAAGACCGCTGTCGGCTCTTTGGTCTCTAAACGGTTGCGAATTGAAATATTCTTTCTACGACGAATACTTAGAATTTAGTAAGGTAACTCAAGATCGAATAATTGGAACAAAAACTCAAGTAGCTGCCATTTATGACGTCAATACAGGCACGTTAATTAGTGAACTTATACCGACCGTTAGTAATAATTATACAAGAAATAAGGCAACGTTCAGTTATAATGATGACCTTGTGCTATCAGATGGGGTGCTGTTTGATGTGAATTCTGGTCGGCAAATACATAAATTGGACAAGCTTAATCAGACACAAAGTGGGGTATTTCATCCGAATGGTCTAGAAATTCCGAACTTCCAGCAGATATTCTAAACATCTGCTTTGAATGAATTCGATAGAAAATTTTTTATGACAGAGCAATGCGGCCAAATATTTTAAAGCCTCAAAGGTCAGACGTGCTTCTTTAGTTTCTTTGACATTAATGTTATTTAGAATTAGTTCCAAAGCGTTATGTTCGAATACGTGACTTAAAAATTCTTGATATTCACCCATGGGAGTTAAATATCTTAATATTAAAATTTGTTTTGTCGCTACTGTTAGCGGATATAATTGGATACTGCCAATCACATAACTTTCCAGTTCCGCCCACGACGAGTTGCTAGTTTCAGAATGTAACCCACTTCGGACAACCGTACTGCTACTGGAGACATCGTTATCGAGCTTAATTCGTTTTTTTTCCCTTTCACATGCCACATCATCCTTTGTAGGATTTTCTCTTTTAAATTTTTTGTCTAAAAAATAAAACGTCATATATCGATGGGGGTAAAAATAAAAATGAATCTTACCATTATTACAATTAGAAATGTGAGGTGGTGAATTTGTACCTGATAAATGTGCAAAAGGGCGCGTCGTAGGTACGTTTGCATTAAATGACTCGCACGATTCTTGGCACAATCGCAATCTCTTTAACATCAACGGCACTAGTCGTCCATTTTGTTCCCGATATCTAGTAGCGATCTCTGGAATTTCCATGGCAGCAGCTAATAATCCAGTAGCATAACTTTGTAAAGGCTCGGCATAATCGGTCGCCCATTTGATCAACCGTTGTATCAAACCATCCATATCGGGTTGAAAAACGACCGAAGTTTCTAGGCCAGGCATAATATCTAACATAAGTCGACATGCCGCTACGTTGAGTTCGTTGACGTCGCGACCTGTTATTCCTAATCGAGAATAATAAGTATCTCTTAAGTAATCGTTTACAAGTTTCGTCATGAAATTATCTTTCCTAAAAAGTATCTTCAAGATCTGTCCTAGCTTGCATTCGGGGTCTGTTCTCGACGGATGGCGCTCGTCAAAGGGATCTGGATCCATTTTAAGATAATTTTCGGTTTCTAACTCTATCTTTTCGGCCAGTTTAACGAGAATCGGTAAGGGATTATAGTTCGGTTGATTGTGCGTATCCTCCCATTCGCGTATTAGTGTTGTAACCTCTGTTAATACGTTTGTCGAATTTTTAGAATCCATTTATGAAACTGTTCTATAAAACACAATTAATTTTTTCGGTTTTTTAGTAATATAACCTTAAAATTTACAGCACGCGAAGGAATTTATAATAATAATGACGATTAAATCGAATTCGTTTTACGTGTCATTTACATCTAATTTTTCGATGTTGCATAACATTTTTTAAAATACATATGGTCTATCCAAGCGGCGTGGAGCACGTCATCAATAAAAGGTGTATTTAATTGTTTGCGAAAGATGATGCATGATTCAAGGAAGGTTTACTCATGTACGTATATTAAAAATAAAAGACAGATTATATTTTAATTGTAAAGAAAATTAGTGATGCTATCTAATGATGGAATATAAATCATAATATTGATCAAAACTGATTTTGGATTGTTTTAAATGTCTATTCGATTATGCTCAAGCCGCGACATTGATTTTCTGGGGCTGCCGTACGAACCAAAATATTTTTTTCAGATTTTTTTCAAAAATGGCACGTTTTATCAACAGTTGTATAGAAAGCCATTCGACAGAGAACTTTACGACGATTCTGAAACATGTTTGATATTTAACGATCCGAAAATTAATAACGGAGATATCGGCATTTCAAAGTTTTGAATCAAGTTGGAATTAAATCATTATTTTTATGGGTGATCCGCTTGCAATCGGTCTTAATATTTTGAAAAACACAATTTGTACTTCCTATAATTAACATTTGAATCCAATTATGAGATTGTAGGAAATCATTATCGGCAAACAAGTTGCAATAGCTATATGATCTAATTCAAATTTATATTTCGGGAATATTTTAAAACTTTTCCTGTAATATTTTTGAGCATCCTCAACAGCCTCAAAACATCTACAGTTTGACAATATAAGATTTAATAAATATGCATTATGATGCGAGAAAGAAACGGATTTCTGCTTTTTACAAAATGAAATTGATTTAAAATTATGTTAACATTAATATTTTAGTTTTTTATCTGGAAAAAACGTCCACTTATCATTCATATATAATTTAGGTAGGTATCATCTACCTGTAAAATTTGAGATTTAAAACATAAATTAAAAACATACTTAGATTTAACTATTTATATTGTACAATTATAATATACAATTGAAACTTGAAATACAATAATACGCAAGATGTCTTTATCATATTATGTTACACCGTATATAACTACGACATAACAAAATCAACACCTCATATAGATGCTATATTAAATTAAAACATGGAAATTATTTCTTTCTTACAACTCCCTATTCTAAATACAGACAGGTAATGTCCACAGAGAAGGTTACAGGGATCGCATCAAATACTGGCAAAATATGAAACTTACATGTAAGTACCCAGCCCGCATAGCAAGGAGAAACTACTCAAAATGACCGTAACAATTTAAGAACTCGCGCTCGGATACAGAAAGGACAGAGAAGGGGAATGTACAATAGAATTACGGTAAAATAAAAAATAATAAAAAAAAAGGATCAACTTATACATAAATTAAATAAATACTGAAACGTATAAGAAAAATAATACTGCAGATAAAATCGTAAATCGGCACATATATGTACATGTTACATAATAAGATAAGGTGGGCGATACAGTCGCACACAAACAGGACGGTAATTCTTTAAAAATAATAATCATTACCCATTCGCCTCTACAGCTACCACCATTTTGTAATTCACGGAGCATTTAATCAACAAACTTTCAAATGTAATTTATCAAAAATAAAATACATTTTGGACAACTCTGTGCGCTGTCTGAAAGAAGCGTCACACATACATCAACATACAACACGGAACTCGTTATTCATAAAAAAGTAAAGGAAAGTTAATTTATATCTATTATATACATTACGAATGTACATTTTTCTCCTATGCCATATAATAGTTTTACGTACACTAACCTAATAAAAATTACAAGAAGCCAGCGCCTTCTAAGCCGGATATCGTACACGAAAAGCCGCAGCACCCGCTCCTGCCGTTCAATGGGAGGTAGTCATCGACAAGCGATAATTGCTTGCCGCCGAAGTGCAGTTAACAATTCAAGCATCGCTATAATGATTTAGGTCGTTGCTTTGTTTCCTCACTTTTTTCGGCTTTTCATGTTCTCCATCCTGTAGGTGTCGAAATCGCACAAAACCTTGATCATCTACGAGCATCGTATCGGGCAGTTGATGTCCGGGCAGCGTTTGCACGCCTAAATGTGGCCTCGCATGATTTTTGCGTGTTCGCCCGGTCGATCTTCTTCCTGAAGTGGACGAATTTTTCGAGTGTCTCTCGAAATCGTTACGTTCGAATTCGGGATACTGATTATCGACCGGTTCGCTATAAACGTTCGTCTCTTGCTGATAATCTTCTAAATCATATTTAGGTTTTGTATAATATTTGGCGGCATCGTAAGTTTTTCTACTGGAATTCCTATCGTTCCGCAAGGAGTTTTGTCCGCGTTCGAACGACTGCCCGAAGTTAGTCTGATCGACTTTCTGACGAACACGGTCCGCCTCGAACCTTTCCGAGCCCCACTTGGGGCGTTCGAATCGATCAAAACTGCCCGCCTCGTTGTCTCCCGGACGATAACGTTCCAACGTCGATTTTTTATCGAAAGAATCGTTCTGGAATGCGTTTTTAAGTAAATTAGGCCGCTCCACCGATTCCGTAGGTATATTGTCCATGATCATTTCATTTCTACTATAATTCAAAGCGTTAGGATTGGTCGTGCAGTTGTTGGGAAAGATGTTGTCAGTGCTAGAATCGCTCGTCGTGCAAGGAAACAACGGGAAGCCCACGGTCTGCTTTTCTCGTTGCGACATTTTCAAACTGACCACGATTACTAACAATGTGATGATCGAAATTTCCAAGACTCGCACCGACAACTCGAAACCCCACAGGATCCAATGATGCTTAATTTCAACACTAAATCGATCGACCTTAATAAAGAACAACGCATATAATTGGACAAATCCAAGCACGATGAAGAGTAGAGCGATTGCGATAGTGATGTGCGAGGCGTAACTGATATTTTGTATACACATCTCGGACAGATTTTGCGTTTTCTTGGCAAGCACGTTTTTAATGATCTTATACAAATAGAGATAGCTGAAGCCGAGTGCCCACGATAAAAGTACAAACACTGGCCTACAGACGATTAAGCTCGCACGATCAAAATATCCCAACATCTCGACGATGCTCAGGCAGAAACACAGACAAATGTGCATCGTGGCGAAAACCACCAGAAAAACCGGGCGCGTCTTCACTTTCAGATGATTCAGCGTTCGTTTCAAAAGGAACAAAATTAAAATTGCAAACGTTGTCGCCAAAAGACTGAGAGGAAAGTTGTGCAAAAACTCGTAGAGAAATATATTGAAAGATTTTGAAACATTATACGGATCGTAGGTTAAATAAAAAATCCTTAGTACACAGATAACAGTGAGCATCAAATGTACAGTTAAGAAATAACTCTTTGAAAACATGTGGGGATCGTTTTCGTAACAAATAAGTTTATAAATGGAGAAAATTGCGAGTACTACGTATACAAAAACTACCAAGTAAACGTGGACGTTCCAGCAGATCAACCACACTTCCTCGGAATTTGCCTTCGTCACGTTAGATTCTTTCTCTTTGACATTGGGCAAGTTTTAATTGACATTAATTGACCACATGAATGTATGAAATTTCTGAAATTCAATTTTAAATTGATTGAAGTTGAATTTTAAAATTCCCACTAAAAAATCGCAATTTTATTGATGAATTTGTTATTGAGTAAAAATTAATTTACAATTACCAAATTTGAAATTTACCAATAGCATTGCGACTTTTTAGTGGGAAATTTGAAAAATCAACATTTACATCTCAACAAATTTAAAACTGAAGTTTAACAATTGCAATTTGTACGTACTGCTCATAAGTATGTCTCCACTTATTTCTTTGAAAAAGAAAACGTTAAAAGATGTTACAATGAAGTTTAAATTTTAAGATAACAAATGTTACAAGTAGTGGTGTATTTTTCGCTTAAATTATTCAAAAACCAAATTACAAGTGGGCATCTTTATCATTTTTGCCGAATGCATTCGTTTAATTTCGTTGATATATCGAGGACAATAGTTTTGTGTTATTCCAATAATATTACCAATTTATTGGGTGGACAATCTCTCGTCGAAAATTGTCTGCGAAAATTGCGTAGTAATATGCCGCTTTATTACCTTTTATAATCATTTATTTGCCTATTGCTATTATTTATCGTTCCCTAAGTAGGTTACAAGTTTGTTACAAGTAGTTACAAGTTCATTACATAACATTTGATATTAAATTGTGTATAGTATTAGTTACGTGTACAGTTATTTGCAGAACTCGTGTTCGCCGTTTAAACTATTTTGCGTGTAGTCTCACATACGCAATATATTCATATAAAGCCGGTTATGATAGGGTAGTTATCTATGGTTGTTTAATTGTAAACTAACTACGTATGGAAACTATAAATGGTATGCATCTCTAGACTAGTTCGCGTGGACAATTTATAATATTAATTTTTTATTTTAGTTTAGAATAATCAAATAGATGTTTTTCCATTGTTCGTCGCTAAATAAGTGTCCAGACAATTTTAATAGATTGTAAACTTACCGATATTAGGCAATCAACAATACATGCGTGTATACGAGTTTTCCAGGTACTATACCTACGTACTTAATTTTTTTATTAAAAAGTTAATACTACCCGTAATAAAAATTAATCTGTACTTTATCGATTTTAAGTGAAAGTCGGTAATTACTTTTCTAGCATTTAAGTCTCGTTAACAGTTAGATCTTTAAAAAGCTCCAATTATTACAGAATTTTTAATTAAGTCTGCATTATGTTCTGCGTTTTTTTTTTTTTTGCGAGAAATCGGGATGTCATTTTGTTAATTTATGCGAGACGTTGAGTAATATTAAAGGAGATTATAGAGTTTTACCTTTAATCGTTTTCTCTCCCGTTTCGTCTCGAATAGGAGCGTAAGCAAACCGGAGAAAAATTGCAGTGTCGCCCCTAACTACACGACCGGAATTTATTGCCGCTAGTTATAAAGGGATTAACTTTACAGTGCGCGACACGTTGTAAGGGGGAATTTAATAAATGAAGGATTACGTTTAACAGGTGCCCCGCATCGATATTATCACATATTTCTCGTAGGCTTTAAGGTTAGGCGGTACCAATTTCTCGAGGTAGACGTTCGAAATTGTTAGGGAACATGAGAAACATCTGGGACCTCCTATTTACGTTATGTTGCCTCCAAAAGTGCGCTTTCTAGGCTTAACGATTAATGCTTACGTTTAATGGCATTCAATTTGTCCTTACGAGGAATTTAGGGATTTTGTTCAAAGGAGATCGTTCATCAAAGCGCATAGTAAATACACTTACGTAATTTAATTTAATCTAATCGAATTGCTCCTTTGATGGGAACGTACGTAGATTATCGAGTTGATTATTGAGTATAGTTGATGTGGAAAACGGTAGATAGATTGGCCCGCAGACTTAAATATATTTAGTTTCTATGTTAGTTCTTCAATTTCGTTGTATTCGAAGTCGAAGAAACGACGTTGATATACCTACTCGCCAAAAACGTTGGAGATGAATATGAAAAGGGATTTCAGCTCTAATAAAGCTTGCGAGTCGCGTACTTCGACAAAAACCCGTCAAAAGGGAGCAATGTTTCTTTTTCCTCGAGCTTTGGGAAACGCGACGTTAACCGTTCATATCGTTTGTCTTGTTAAATAAACATAGATAACATTTATTATTGCTTTATTAATATTTCAACGATCAGAAGGTACACCATCAAGATATAATATAAATTCAAGAAAAACAAATTTTCGCATAGATTGTCTGAACAAAATATTGTTATTGCAACGTATGTATGTATTTCGTTTACCTTATAACATGTGCGCTTCTAGCTTTTCACGACTTTCCAAAATTACTTTGAGCATTTTTCGAATTTTGGCAAATTTTCAAAGATTTTTGACCACCACTAGAGTACGGAACATTTATTTCTGTCCAAGGCATCCTGGATGTTGTCGAGCATGGGGCTTTGGTCCCTAATTTCGATACTGTCGATCATATTCATCAGCTCCTTAAATACGCTCACGACCTTCCAGTTGTATTTAGCACTGCACTCGACGTATCCGGCTTTCCAGTGTTTCTTGACCAAATTCATGACGTCCCTGCGTTTCTCGTCGATGCCGCTGCCGATGGCCGGTTTCCCGCTCGACGTCGACTCATCGGGAGTGGCGACCAAATCTTCTTTATTGCCTACTACCAGAACCGGGACGTTGGACATGTTTCTACTTTCGCAGATTTGCTCGCGTAGCGTCTTGATATATTGAAACGTGTCGATGTTGGAAAGATCGAAGACCAATATGTAGGCGGTTGCGCTACGTAGTCCATAATACCTGTAGTCGGTCCATTCGTAGTAGGAGTTCACGGGAAAATAAGGGATGACGGGCAAATCGGAAATTTTTATCTCGTACAACCGTTCGTTTGTAATAACCGAAGGGTAGTAAGTATGTTTACGATCCGTCGGGACGTATTCTTCGCAAAAGTCGTTCCAAACGAACTGCTGCTCGTTGGAAGTAGTAACATGAAAAAGGAAAAAAAAATAGAAATTAGTTTATTTTCATTATTGAACGTAAAATAGACGTAAAGTACTACTATTTCACACTGGGACGTCCTTTATGAACATTTAATGAAAAATATTCCACGCATCACAACTTTTTTTTTGTCTAATTTGTACTATCTACTAATTCAATGTAAAATAATTCACAACTAAAACCTCGATCTGTTCTCTTCTCGCAGCGGGCCATAAACGTCTACACTAACGGCTCAAAACTAAATAGACACCCGCGTTTCAGTATTTATAACCGCGATAAAACTGATATGTGCTTGCAAAAAATTTAATATATACCTACATATTATGCAAAGGGTAAACTCGCCAATATCGGAATACGCCGAAATTAATTCATATTTACCGGTTTAAAGCTAGTAATTAGGGAACGGATTTTTTTAGCAAAATTTATTTAGTAAAAATCCAGGTCTCGCATCGGTATAAGAAAACTTCCTTAGAAGGAAATCTTCAGAAGGAATGGCAGAAGATAACCTAACAGAAAATTAACTATTTAATAGATACTACGAACGACAGAGCAAAAACTCTGCGCGATAAAAAAGGCGTTCCGAAACAAAATTGATATCCTAATTATAAAGCTTAGCATTTGTAGGTTTCCGATAAATGATATGGTCTATTTACTTTTGACAGGGTAGAGTATTTTTCGTTCTGTACTCCATATAGAATTTCGAAGATATTTTCTTATCGTATATAATAAAAAGGAAGATGCCAAGTTTCGTCTTAAATAACGGTTTTATTTTGCAGACGTTTATTGGGGTGGAATTTCCGAAAAGGGCAATTCCATTAATGCAAATTCGAGTCTATCCAAACCGTTTGAATTATTGATGTCGATACCGTCAGAGTCGCGTTAAGTTTGTTATTCACATTTATGTAAATTATGTTGAATTGAACGAACCCTTTATTACCGGTTCGTTAAGGATTAATAAAACTCCCGATGGTTTCGCAAAAACGAATACAAACATCAAAGAACATTTTGCAGAATCCGTCGTGCATTAACTCGAAGAAATTGCCAAACTTCCGCTCGACGTAGTGCAATAAACAGGTGTCGAGAGAAAAATAAGTTTCTTCGATATTTTAAGATCTTTATGGTATTTTAAATTTGTCCCTTATTTTAAGCCGTTCGCGCGACCCCAGGCGCTTATAAGTTATACGATTGGTTTTTACGCTCGTGGTGACAGGATTATGTTGCTCGTTATATAGTTGACATATTAATTAAAGGAGATTATGATTGATAGTCGCTTTTAACAAATTTTTTCCCGAAACAATACGTTTGTGGCCGTTGTTTGGAAATCGATCGAACTCGATGATGTATTTTTTCGAATAACGACAGGTTCCGTAAACTAATTTTTACGGCCCAGTTATGTTAAAATCGCTCTTTGTGCAATTTTTTGTTGTTTGTTAATTCCTGAAAAAAAACGCCAAATACACACATTACCTACTTATTGTTAATTGGATTAATTCTAAATTTTTATCTTATGTTTAAATGTAACTCAAATTGGAATAATTTTGTTTGGAATTTTGTTTCCACGGCGCGGCAGGGAACGTGTTAAAATGTTTGTGATACGTACGTGATACGTCGGTGTGGAGTACAGTTCGGTAATTATATTGCGTTGACGATTAATTCGTAAACGGTAGGCAACTTATGAAGCGCTCTATTTTTAAATCGTCGTTTTAGATGTGTAGGAACGGTAAATCGGATAATTTAGGAAGCACGTTGTATTGAAAATATCCTAAACAATTTTTATAATATTACACGTTTGTCTTATTATTTATATGTTCACGAAACTGGTTTTGCATTAAACTTACAAAGCAACTTCAAAGAGGTTTCTATCAATTATTAAAATAATAAGCACTAGCGTACCTATCCAATTGCTTTTAAAAGCTTTTACCGTTCGTATTCATCTTATGACATATTTATGTGAGAAGTTCATTTTAGAGCGTTATTCGTAAACATTGTGCCCGAGTCTTTCAATTGCATAATGTAAAAATATTGCGACAAGTAATAGATGTGATGGTGGCTTCGCAAATAGAATGACGTTTTGCGAGTCACGTATGTTCAGTTATGCGCTGTATGACGGTCGTCGTTACAATATGTATTACAATAATTTGATGTATAAAAATAGAGAAAAAACGAAGTTAAAACTTTGATAATATTACGATATTGATTTCCATCGATGTTCCTTTATGCTATGAACATTTTTGTCATCTTCAGACCGTTTCGTCGATCATTTTATTTCAATCAAATACGTTCTTTAACTAATTTTGATAAATTACTTTTACTACTCAAAGACGCTTGTTCATTTTCTAAGTCGGATCATTTATAAAATTGGATGAGTTATCGATTACTTTTCTTCCAAATTTTTATCTATAGACTTTTAGGTCGAATAAAACACCTTTTACTTCAACATAACTTGTAATACGTATAAATATCGGATTCTTTTGTATAGGGTGTTTCAGTCTTGAGTTAACAGAAAGTAATAGATTTACCCATAGATGGTTAAATTTTGTTCAGGAGAGGCTGTGCTATTATTCTAATTGTGCACATTTTTAAATAGACGCCCAGTGTACGATATTTTTGAATTCTCCTGTGATACCTACTAGGTTTACAATAATACTACGAGTTGTCTAATTATTTCGAACAATATTTGACGTTCAGTACGAAGTAATTGTGACAAAAAACCGCAACAACCGAAACGTGATTTAGTTTCTAAAATTTTTACCGTTTTTTTTTTGACTTTGAGAGGGTCTTTTACAGTTTCCCTTAACGGAAATCGTGGTTCAAAGGAACTATTTTAACATCAAAATTGCACAAAATTGTAAAATTTACGATACGTTTACTTTGAAGGCCTATTTCGCGATTATTGACCCTCTATTGGCGATTTAAAAAAGCGAATGAGCCCTTCAGCGGCGACTGGATTAAACGAAGTTAACGAGTAATGTTTGAAGTAATTGTACGGCTGATATGTGAATATATGATATATGTTGATATATGGCTGAATGTGGTGATTGTTTTTAATAATTTGTGTAAATATGTCAGAAATATATCCAAAATTCATCAAAATCGGCGTGCGATACCTCGGTACCTTCCTTGTAAGTATAATTTAAGGACTCGCAACGTTTTCATCTACAGTATTCCGAATCAAAGCTCGAACGGTGAAAACTCTTTGGAACCATTTGGAAACTTATTCACTATAACATGTTTCGATGTTTATTTTCCTCAACACGAGGCTGCCAGAAGTTTGATTTCCTCTCATTGTCGGATAAGCTTCAGTCTTCACACAAAGTTTCATACTTACTTATTTAGTATACCGTGAATAAAAACACTGCCAGCTCTTAGTCTATTGTGCCATTTGTTCTATTTGTCGGATTATATTTTTATTCTGTTCTTGTTTTATATTAAAATATTAATCTACAAGGGTTTAACGATGAGTAATTATTTATTAAATTATTCCACGCGTAGGTTATCGATACGAAGTTAAATACTGATATTATTAATTTGTCGTTTAAATTAAAATAATCAACGTAATGTCTTATCGTTCTTTGCTAAATGGCCGTTTAAAGTTTATGAACGTTATGCGAAAGATGCGTTATGTTAGATGGAAACGGAACCTATTTACCAGAAAAACAGATCTTCGAAAGCATTTCAAATGGTGGTATAGTCACTTATAAAAATATTGTACAAATCGACAAAGAAATTAAATAAATTACGTCCTATTCCTTCAACGTTAACGAATTGACATTTTAACGTTAATTACTGAGGAAACGATATATACCCTAAGAGCAATTAATCGAAAAATAAACGCAAAAGGCGCTTTACGGGCCATTAAGTTCCGAATTCAGGAAGTTAATATTCAATTAACCAATAAAGCACAAATGGAATTTCTCACTAACATTCCTGAAGTTCTTCAAACAGCTAAGCGGACCGGATGCCAATTGTAATCCACTGGCTGAATCAGTTTCACTATTCTATACCGCAATCGTGCTACGAAAGGGCGCAGAACGAAAAAAAAGTCACAACACCCGTGTTCGACGGGGTCGAAATACGTTTTTCGAGAGAAATTCGTGTCACGTAAACATAAAACATAAGTAAAGTACGTGATAATATGTATTCCGGTCGCATGTCGTTCTGCTAACATGTCGTTTCTCATTTATTAAATTTCTCTTCTAAAACGTGCCCCGGTTGGTAAGACAAACAGATCTGGTAACTTGTTGATATAGAATGATAGATGATTCTTTTTCGAAGACGATTTATATAGAGAAATTGCCGATTTTTAAAAATCTTCAATACCGGAGGGCGTCCGAGAAAACCGCGTCGCCGTGAAAAAGGGCTCGAATCGGTCACGCAACATTAAATTCTCCTTCAGTCGAGGCTTATGCTAAGCTCGCTCGTTTCTCTCCCACAAACTATAAAATATGTCTTGCCTGAATAATGCTGGTTTTTCCGACTGCCGGTGCGCCGAGCACGATAACTTTGACACGGTCAACGGATTCGGGGCTAATTTCAACCGGACTTTTAGGATTTTCGGAGACCTCTGGAGCTGGACCTGCATTCTGTCGTCGCTCTAGAAAATCCAGGTCCAATTCTGAAACAGAACGAAAGAATTTAATCACGCCATCCCGCGGGCGATCTCTCGAAAATGAAGGATCTTTGGAATTTCGATTAGCAGTTTTTACTTACGATTAAATTTCTGGAGGCCTTTCAAGCGAAACGGACTTTAAATACTTACATTGTAGGTACACCTTCGAGTTAATTCACTTTTAAGAAAAGCGACTTTTCCGTTTTCCGTTGGAGCTCCTTGTCGAATAAGGGGTTAAAATAAAACCGTGACGTACATAGGTATGTTTGTTTAACGTTCCGAGTAAACTTCATTATCCGATTTTCGTTTTAGTATCTAGCTAACAACGGCAATGGGAATGTAAATAGAGAATTTTCTCTAATTCAATCTTATTGCGATTCGTCCCCGTTGAAACAAAACACTCATCGGTAATTTTTAGGGTGAGTTTGTTCGTTTGTATTCCAATCCAGTTGTTGAGTAAATGTATGCTGTATTTACATAAGTAGCTCGTTCCTTCCCGGAGGGAAAACTTACGTAGTAATTGAGACGAGAGGAGACAAGTCGCAAAAGGAATTAATTGGATTCTTCCATTTCTCCTAATTTGTCAGAAGACAAACGAAGTTTAACCCTTAATTCAGAAATATACGGTGCAATTTAATTAGTCAATTGATCGAGCATTCGAACGATTTCCTTGTCGATTTTTCGCACTCTACGAAGAAATACTCGAAGATAAATTTTATTTTAAATTTACCAGTAGGTAAGGAAAAAGAAACCTAAACAGATAGGTAAGGCGAGAATCCGTTTATTTAGGCCTTAAAGTAAAATGAAAAATTCACCTATACCCTTACATTTTAAACGAGATCAAGTAAAAGTTTTCCGAAACAGTAGCAATAAAACACGAGGTTCTAGAATTTCAATATTTAACTTATAATAACAAGGCCGTTTTCGAAAACTTGCCACGTTATCTTTCAAAACGCACAAAACTTCCTACTTCTTGCTGTGAAAGTTCATGAAATAAATATGAGACGCGAAAGGGCTTGAAATTATTTGATTACTGTATTATCTAGGAAAATTCGAGGGGTTCTTCGCAAGAACGAGCTTTTCTTAATAACTCGGGAGGGATATCATAAATGTTTATGGGCAACCAAATGTACAACCGACAGGCTGTTGGGAGGGATGGAAAATTACATTTGTTTTCGAGATTAGATAATTTTTTATTCGGGGAGTAAATAAACGAAAGAGATTTAGTTGTCGGAAGATGGACGAGCTTATGTCCGGCTTCGGACCCCGGTCATAATTTAACCGATTATTCAGTTTACTGAAAAGTCGATTAAGTAAGTTACCCACTTCTTCGTATACGAAAAATGTTAAACTGCAATATTTATACATATAAAGTAATCAAATAGGCGATTCATAAGCTCCAATTATTATTGTAGAAAAAACAAGAACTAACGAGCCGTAGCAACTACATTATTATCTTTAGCCCGTAAGCATTAGTAAGGGTGTAGTAACTTACTTATCTACGTTTACGACGAGTAGATAGCCTAGTTATATTATTCGTAGGCGAGGGAAGTGCGAAGAATAAAATTTGCGAAACACATCGACGGCGTTTTTGCAGAAGGACGTAACCCACAAAAAGTAAATTGTACAGGAGAGCACATTTTGTGTCGTCGCGTAGCTTTAAGCAGATACGTTTCACGGAAATGCAAATGTCTTTGTCCTAGATGCATAAGATAATTAGAATAACTCGTTTTCGCAAAAAGTCTGGGTTACGTACTTCTGCCAAAACGCGTCGATATATATATATATATATATATATATATATATATATATATACAGTGTGGGTGTTTACTGCGTGGACGGAGGATTGTTCTTTAACTATTAGAGACATCAAAACCAATTTTGGTATGGTAAATTTTGGATGAAAGGACCTACATTTTAAAAACATTTAGGTATGTACATACAGGATGTTTCGCAAAAATATGCCAACCAAAACTTGTGTTTTTTGAAATAGAATACCTTGTATATTTTTGAATTTTTGGATTCCCCGTCACATTTAGAATCAAAAACGTATAAAATTGTATATCTCTATCACTAACCGTTCTGAAGATATTGTGACTTTATTGTGACGAAATAGAGTCAATTTTGGAGCCACGATGCCAGGACCGTTATAAAGATTTTTAAATCTGTTTGTACCACCGACTATTGATAATAGTCGACTTACAAAATACGTGGCAAATTTTTAGAAAAAGCGTAGAACTACACATAATGTTTAATTTACACGAAATGTAATTTTTTTTAGTTTTTTCAAACGTAACGCAGTGTATATTTTTTCATATTTGGATTCTACGTAAAATGTAGATACGACGCACCCTTCTTGAGATATTGACGCTTTTACGTGAAAGCGATGTGGTTTCAGCACGATGGCGCCCTTCCACATTAATGAAATCAACGTTAGGCAATATCTCGATAGAAATTATCAGATGAGGTGGTGACCAGCCAGATCACCGGATCTTACGCGCCTTCATTTCTTCCTTTGGGGCTTCGTTAAAGAAAAAGTTTACCAACATCCGTACACCACAAGCGAAGACATAAAAATAAAATTAGAGCTGCGTTTCAATTCATTTCGTCTTTATTGTTACGAGTGAATTGTCTAGCTAGGCATGGTCGGGATTTTGAATTTCTGGTTTTCTTCGTTTATGTTTATTAGTTCAATTTATTTTTTAGGTTTAGATAATTGTTTTATTTCTTAGTTATTAATAAATTATTCCTATCAGTTTATGAATTTGTGAGAAAAATTACATTTCGCGCAAATTAATAACTACGTGTAGTTTTACGATTTTTCGAAAAATTTACCACGTATTTGTAAGTCGACTATTATCGATAGTCGGTGGTACAAACGGATTTAAAAAATCTTTATGACAGTCCTGACATCTAAAGTCCTTCTAAAGTTGACTCTATTTCGGCATTAAAGTCACAATACATTCAAAACGCTTAGTGATACAAGAGATATACAATTTTATGATTTATTTACCCGTACACATATGGCATGTCGAAGAAAGATTACAATCTATTAGTACTGTAAAAATACGCAGTTATATTGATATAGCTCATCCAAACCTATATGATACACGTCATCGATACAAAGTTACTAGATGAGACGTTTCACACAGTGTTGTCACCTCGTGCCTCGTATTTTGACAGTTCTAACAAATTGTAGTTTTTCTTTATACCAACTAATATGAGCGCAAGTAAATCATTTATAGAATATATCACTTTTCGCACTTTAAATCGAATTACAAATAAACAATCTAGTAACTTTTTGTTGATGACGTGAACATCATATAGGTTTGGATAAGCTATAACGAAATTGAAACCTATCGTGAATAATGTATGAATGCAACGAAAATTTTAAATTTAAATGAAAACCCGCGAAGAATTGCTGCCAACGGAAATTAGTTATTTCCGGCGTTTTTCTTCCGAGGATTGATATTAATATGTATGTTCCGTTTATCATTAACGTTACCGGGTTTGTTTGTTGTTTGTTTGTTTATTGTATTTGTTTTGTCGAAAAGAAATAAATGTTTTAAGAAGTAGTAAATAGAAAGAAACCCGCTCGATTAACATTTACCGATGTGTTATTGTACATTTAAAATATACGCACACGTGCTAACGCCGCAAACAAAAATTTTACCGTCGCATATATCTCTTATCGCAACATAACTACTTAGGCGACGCACATTCTCTTGCCGGACAAGTCCCTTTCTGAATCCCTTGTGTACTCATCAATCTCTCGTGTAACTGGCTTATGTAGATTATTGTTAGTCAGTTAGTGGCGGTCTATAAAGAGTGATACTACGTATAATCCGGTGGCTTGTTAAACTTTGGTGTTCATTTTCGGTTTTCTAGTTTCGTTTTTGAACAACAGTAGACATTTTTCTAACAGTGACTTAATGGGCCTCGCGATTGAAAAATGTGTGTTGAAGAATATGGAGAAACTAAACTAACTTCGGAACTTCGAAACCAAAGTAAGTCGTTTTTGTTTGTTTTTTTTTATATTGTTCTATTTATATAAAACACTGAGTCGTGTTTAAACGCTAGAAATAGGTACAAGCTTTTTATTATTTTTTGGAATTTTCTGAATGTAAAATTTTTGTAGATATCGTGTATTTCGTTGGTATTTGTTACTCCCATTCGTAATCCATTTGTAATCGTAACGAACACATGTTTAAAAACCATACGAATAAATGACGTAGGTAGTAAATGCTGTTACAATCACCGGCTTATCATAGGAACGTGAGATAAATAAACTTCTACATTTATTAAAATTAACCATACGTAAGATAACTTTCACAAATCGAGTTTTGGGCCATGAACGAACAGCTTTGAATTATGTAGTTTTGTAAGAGAAATAATAATATAAGGGTCCCAAATTGCTACGTCGATTGCGCGGGGTGAAATAGGGGGTCAAAGGTACTGAAGTGATATTGGGTTACTCGATAAGAAAATTTCAGCCCAACCTTTTCGAGACACCTTGTATAACAAAAGATATTTTTAAAGTAAGTCTAATACTTAGAAAAAAATCATATTTAGGAAAGCTTTTAACGATATTTATGCCAGGATTTATTCTTTAAAATATTTGACAGAATTTAAATGTAAATAATTCAAAAACAATTGATTTTAGGGATAGGGTATAATAAAAAAAAAATGTTTAGAATTTTACAAGGAATTCGAAATTGTCAAAACAATTGAAGAATTTAAGTTGATATTGATTCAAGTTTTTTGTGACGCCCTGTATAACAAACGACGTTTTTAAAGTGAGCCTAGAAAAGAAATAAAATCGACACGTTCGTCCGAGCGAGTTTTTTAAATATAAAGCGTTTTTAAAATATTGAATTTATTCCATACTTTTTGCCATCACTGTATATAATATAGAGAGTGGATGTTTACTGTGCGAACGGAGGATTGCTCCTTAACTATTAGAGGCATCAAAACCAATTTTGGTATGATAATACACGATTAAAGGACCTACATTTTAAAAATATTTAGGTACATACCGGGTGTTTCACAAAAATATGCCAACCCGAACTTGTGTTTGTTTTTTTAAATAGAACACTTTGTTTATTGTTGTATTTTTGAATTCCCTGTCACATTTAGAATCAAAAATGTATATATCTATATGGCCTATCCAAACCCATATGCAACACACGTCATCAAAAAAAAAGTTACTAGATTGTTTATTTGTAATTCGCTTTAAATGATGATTTACTTGCGCACATATTAGATGGCATAAAGAACTGTAGAAATACAAGGTAAGAGGTGACAGCACTGTGTGAAACGTCATCATCGAGTAACCTTTTATTGATGATGCGAATATCATATAGGTTTGGATAACCTATATCACTAACTGTTCTGAAGACGAAATAGAGTCAACTTTGGAGCCACGATGCCAGGGCTGTTATAAAGATTTTTTAATTTGTTTATACCACCGACTATTGACAATAGTCGACTTACAAAATATGTGGCAAATTTTTAGAAAAAGTGCAAAACTACACATAATGATTCATTTTCGCGAAATGCAATTTTTCAATATTTGTACTTATATCCATTTTTCCTCATACTTTCCATACACTTCAGTTTAAATACACATTCAAACTCGGATTTTGTTTAGAATGAACTTACGTTTGCAATGGTATTTGAAGTCATCCATTTAAACAAAGAGATATTCTTTACGTTCCTAAGTTTATAGGTAGTTTGTGTTAGAATTGTTTTGGGGCACGGAGTTTTATGGAGCGCCTAGTTGTTAAATGTTTGTGTGTTCGACGTGTTGTTTTATGCCGCACTCAACAGTGCCCGACTAATATTATTGTATTTGACAGACGGCGTTGATTTTTAATTTTTGTCCTAAAACTATTTAAATTGATTAACGATCTGCCTCTGTGTTGTGTAAGTTTTACAAACTAATAGAAGAGCAAAAAAATATAATTTTCGTTATTTTTTACGTTGTTAGAGTTATAAAACGCCGTGTGTCAACGAGATCACCAGCACCACTCCTTTGTCTCTTGTTTTTCAAGCTACCCAAATGAAACTTTACCCAGATCATAAAGACGCAAAGTGCCATATTTTGACATGATGTGTGATTTTCTCGGTCATCCGGTTTGACCGGAATTTCGAGCAATTTTCGATTTTTAAATAGAATCGGAAAGTCGACATTATTAAATGTCACCATTCAGCAGCACAAGGTTAGATAAATACAGTTTTCGTAAAATCCATTCAACTCAAAAAAACACATTTTCGTAATTATTATAATAAGTAGAAAAATAGTCCGAACATTTCTCGCCAAAATTGTGCTAACCTATTCGGGATTTACTCAGGATTTCGAAAATGCAATAATATATAGAGGGTTCCATTTGAAAATCGAAAATCGATCTCGCTTCCGCCCAAACCGGAAGTCCAAAAAAAAACACATCATCCCAAAATATGGCATTTTGCCGCTTTATCAACTACGCCGAGTTCCATTTCGGTAGCTTGAAACACAAGGGGCAAAAAGGGGGGTGCTAGTGATCTCGTTGACACCCGGTATATCACAGAGGAATAATAATGAGCCAATTTTTATCGTCTATTATCTATTTCTATTACCATTACGCAAATCAATTTTTAAATTTTATTTACGTTCGACGTGGTGTCCAAGAAATATAAATTTGAAGAACGATTAAAACGTTTTAATACAAAATAATGGTGGACGTCGGCCAATAATCCCAAATCGATGTGCTATTGCATGAAAATGTAAACACACCATTAATAAAACTCCTAAGGATGCTTGACATGAGCGAAAAGCACTGAAAATTACAAATAACCGACAGTAACAGTTTTTGTTTTTGTTTTTTTTTTTTAAAGCTGTATATAGCTTACAAGGAAGGTTAGGTAGGTGGAAAATTCAGAAAAATTTGAAACTTTGCAGGATTGTAGTACTAGTCAACCCTAATCAAGAGCCGTATTCCGTTCGTGCCCTTATTCGGTTTAAGAGGGTGAAATTCACCCTTGAAAATTTGAACTTTTTTCGATTTTGCTTATTATCTCTGGAACAGCAAGACCTATCGCCAATAAACTATATATTTTTGTAAATGGCTATTCAAGACCTACATTATGATACAAAAATTATGGATAAAAATTCTAAGGGGTGCCATCCCTGCCCCCAATTCTCAATTATTTTCAGTATTTTTTTTGTACGCTGCAATGAATTGATAGATTATTAAAAGTGTTATTCATTAAAGTGTATCACCTTACATTTATTTATTTGTATTTGTGCAATTGCACCCTTTGGTAATAATATCCGAAGCCGCGTATCTCTTAAACAATAAGAAATATCACCAACAAATTATATATTTTTGTAAATAACTCTCCCAGACCTACATCATGATACAAAAATTAAAGATAAAACGCCTAAGGGGTTTCATTCCTACCCCTAATCCCCAATTATTTTTAATATTTTTGTGTACGCTGCAATGCATTTTTATAACTTATAGGCATAATTATTCATTAAAATGTATCACCTTAAATTAGTTGATTTGTATTTGATCAAAACCACCCTTTGTTGATATGTAATATCCAAAGTAACATTTCACCGAAACTTATCTCTTAAACAATAAGAAATTTGTGTTTTTCAAGTTTGTGTACTTGTGTAACTAGTTTGTCATGAATTATGACCTATCCAAACCTATATGCAATTTACGTCATCAAAAATAAGTTACTAGATTGTTTATTTGTAATTCGGTTTAAAGTTTGGAAAGTGATATATTCTATAGGTGATTTATTTACTCGCATATTAGATGGTATAAAGAAAGACTACAATTTATTAGAACTGTCAAAAAACAAGGTACGAGATGACAGCACTGTGTGAAACATCATCATCTAGTAACCTTTCATTAATGACGTAGATTGCATATAGGTTTGGACGAAGTGTACATAGTATCAATACAGAAAGGTCAAGCAAAAATTCGGGTAATTTCACCAGCAAGGAAGTGGAAAGGTGTACTAATTATTATTATAATACTGAAATCTATATAGTGCAGATATGCTATTTTGTATTCCTGTAATTTAATTTAGAACTGTTAATATATACATAATATGTACATATAAATAAAAATACTAGAGAATAATTACCTACCTACTGACGTATGAAATATGTAGATAAACAACATATGCAACAAAATATCCTTATTATAATAAGCCCTAAAGTGTGCGAATAATTAGTAGGATTAATGAATGTTTCCTAGACTGACAAAGAGAAGTGAGATGGTGAATGTAACAGTTAGTTAATAAATATTATTTGCTGTATTTATGTATTTATATTTAATTGTATTTTAGTTATCCATATTATTATTGTAACAGCGGTTAATATACACATTAGGACACAGTGAGTGTGCGATATTTCTTATTGTTCAAGAGATAAGTTTCGATGAAATGTTACTTTGGATATTAGATATTAACAAAGGGTGATTTTGATCAAATACAAATCAACTAATTTAAGGTGATATATTTTAATGAATAATTTTGCCTACAAGTTATAAAAATGCATTGCAGCGCACACAAAAATATTAAAAATAATTGGGGGTTAGGGGTAGGAATGAAACCCCTTAGGCGTTTTATCTCTAATTTTTGTATCATGATGTAAGTCTGGGAAAGTTATTTACAAAAATATATAATTTGTTGGTGATATTTCTTATTGTTTAAGAGATACGCGGCTTCGGATATTATTACCATAGGGTGCAATTGCACAAATACAAATAAATAAATGTAAGGTGATACACTTTAATGAATAACTCTTTTAATAATCTATCAATTCATTGCAGCCTACAAAATAAATACTGAAAATAATTGAGAGTTGGGGGCAGGGATGGCACCCCTTAAAATTTCATCCATAATTTTTGTATCATAATGTAGGTCTTGAATAGCCATTTACAAAAATATATAGTTTATTGGCGATAGGTCTTGCTGTTCCAGAGATAATAAGCAAAATCGAAAAAAGTTCAAATTTTCAAGGGTGGATTTCACCCTCTTAAACCGAATAAGGGCACGAACGGAATACGGCTCTTTATTAGGGTTGACTAGTACTACAATCCTGCAAAGTTTCAAATTTTTCTGAATTTTCCACCTACCTAACCTTCCTTGTTAGTTGTTAATAAACGTCGTGTTGCCGTATTTTTCGTACAGGCGGGTATTTTTTAAATGTGTCGTAAATAGGCAACGTACTATACATTGATTCCGAAATCTAAAGAGCGAATTTTCTATTTATATTTTCGCCGACGTCATTTCGAACCTAGACTTAAAATGTCTCTCGTATAATTCGGGGAGCGTTTGTTTTCAATAGTATTTGTCATATCAATTTAAAACGAAATCAAGCGTTCGAATGTATAAACGTGTTGCGACGACTTCACAATTAGTTTGGGCAAATTTCTTTTTAATCAATCATAATTCGCGTTCCTCCTCCGAACGACTTTGCAACATTTAAAGTTAAATAAAGAATAAAGTTACATAATACATCGCAAGAAAAACCGACGTCAAAATGTAAACACGTCAAACGCAGATACGTTTTGGAAACGTTAACTTTTTTAATTTATTTGGTATTCAAATGCGGTGGGCATTTCGTATCTAGGACGTAAAACGTTGTTTTTTGATAAATTGCCGGGTTGAATGTCGGATTGTGGAAATACGTCGAACTGAAATCGAGTTTTTGAAGTCGTTTGATGTATCTGTGGGGAAACAAATGACCAAATGCTCGAGTGCGGGGCGACCGATTTAAATAAAAATTTTCCAACAAAAGACTCTTAAGTAGAGAAAAGTTTAAGTTGAGCTTATTGATCGATTCGGTTTTTATTTGTCGAGGGCCTGTTAAGACGATGGAGACACGAAAAATGCCACGTAACGATTTTCAAATTGTTTCCGATATCTTTTGATGTTGTTAAGAGGCTTAATTTCGAGGTTTATGATTAACGTAGATCTAATTTGTGGGATTTTGTTTCATTTTTTCGTTTTGCACTGCTTTAAGGCAACACAAACAACTGTCCGATAAGCCAATGTTTATAAATGGTGACGCAACAAAGAGATTAATTTCGAACGACGACCGATTCGTATCGGTCGGGTCTCGCAAACGTTTGGGTTTTAACAAATCTGTCGGTTTTCCGACGAGCAAGCTCGTCCTGAATAATTGAGGATAATTTGTGGTCCGCATAGTTAAACTCTCCCTAACTTTACGGAGCCTCGAGGAAGTATTCCGATCGGTGGGAAAAAATAACGAAGCAAATTTATGTTTTCTTTGATCCTAAAACGCCTTTGTTACGTAATACCTGCTTTGTTTAGAAAAGCAGATATTAATAATATAGCTATTACGTCGAAACCTTTTCACTATTGTACTTTGAACAATGGAATACAAAATTTCCCTCTGGAAATCGAGAGACGAAAAAGTACCTACTAAAATATGCGACGACGAATAGTGGAATACAGACAGACCACTATCGGCCGAACGCGGTCGGACTGAAATTAACAATCCCTTTGTGTAATTTTAATTAGACAATCGAGTTGGGATTTTACGGAGGCAATCCCTTTCTATCTCGCGTTACTTTTAACTGCGCCAACCAAGAATATAACTGCTAAAATTAATTGAAGATAAAAGAAAAAATTATTTATCGTCGCTTCGAAGTTAGAAATTAAAAAAAAAACAAAAACAAACGAAAATACATCTGCGACACACCTCACAGTTAAAACAAACATACAAAAATAATCGGCGAGGGGGAAAAAACTTTTGCGACGTTTCCAATCGTCAAAACCATTATTATTCATCGTGAAAGTTTGATGCGTTCGAAGAGCTTTCAATTTTCTGCGGAAAGTCGGCCACCGTTGTCGCACGTAGTATAGGAACGCGAAGTTTGAAAATCAGTTAACACTTCGATCGGCGACAACTTGGAAAAAATACGAAGCGCGATTCCGTCGTGTGCCGTCAAGTTGCGAAAAAGCCGATTTTAATCGGGCGCCGCGCCGCGCCTCCCGAACAAATAACTAAACTAATTAAGCGATTTCGACGAACGCAAAATAATGTCGACGATTTGCACCTTTTTGCGTTTCAAATTTAAATTAAAAGGCGGAACGGCGTCGAAGGTCTTAATTTTTCGACGCGGTTTCAATTAATTAACCGCGTTTTGTGGGGGGGCGCCCACTTAATTTTAACAATTTGAAAGATACGAAGCTCGCTTTTTTTTTAATTAACAATTTCGGTATTTAGGCGCGAGCTAGAACAGCTAGGACAAAGCAGTTAATTATTAACAAAGTAATTACAAAACGATCCGCGTTTCCAGTAGTTAATTACGTTTATGTTTATTAATAAGGGATAGCGCTAAAAGTAATTACGTTGATGGTAGACGATCCTTAACCGAGTCGAGAACAGAAGCGGCTTACAAGGAAGGTTAGGCAGGTGCATATCTCAGGAAAAATTTGAAATTTTGCAGGACTGAGAAGTACTAGTCATCCCTTCGAATTTTCACACCTAATTTTTGGGTCCGTGAAGTTAGCAGCACATGAACGTCACAAATCACGGGACCTGGTCCATTCGTTTGTGCTTCGTTTGTGCCGATTTGTGCCGTAATCAATTTTCCAGCAACACGAACCATTCCCGAGTTATCACGATTTTTAGATGTACCGCTAACTTCACACCCGATTTTCGGCGCAAACCTCGAGACCTGATCCATTCGTTTGTGCTTCGTTTGTGCCGATTTGTGCCGTAATCAGTTTTTCGGCAACACGAACCGTTCCCGAGTTATCGCGATTTTTAGATGTATTGCAAACTTCGCACCTGATTGATCGCACAAATTTTGGGACCTAATCTAACCGTTAGTGCTCGTTTTTACTAGTTTAAATTTTAAGTAGTTTTAATTGGTAGTATTTTAATTGCTAGTTTAGTATTTTAAATGAGGTAGTTTATTGGTTTGACATTACATAAAAAAAATTTATTGGTTAACGCGATAACTTCTTTATAGTTATCTTGCAACTTTAATTTTAATATACGCTTTATCGTCATTTACGAATAAATGACCCTAATACAAGTTCATGTTTGCCCATTTACGGTAAACAACATGTGTGGCGGTAGATGGACAAAACAAATTATATGTTTAAATAAAAATGTTTAATATTGAGTTATAACTCAAAAACGGTTAATATTGCCGAAAAACTAATTAGGTACTTATGACACAAACTAGCAAAAACGAGCACTAACGTTTAGATTAGGTCCCAAGATTTGTGCGATTAATCACGTGCGAAGTTTACAGTACATCTAAAAATCGCGATAACTCGGGAACGGTTCGTGTTGCCGAAAAACTGATTACGGCACAAATCGGTACAAACGAATGGACCAGGTTCCGAGATTTGTGCCGTTCATGTGCTGCTAACTTCACGGACCCCTAATTTTTGTATCATAATGTAGGTTTTGAACAGCCATTTACAAAAATATATAGTTTGTTGGCGATAGCTCTTGTTTTTTCACAAATAATAAGCAAAATCGAAAAAAGTTCCAATTTTCAAGGATGGATTTCACCCTCTTAAACCGAGTAAGAGCACAAACGGAATACGACTCTTGATTAGGGTTAACTAGTATTACAATCCTGCAAAGTTTCAAATTTTTCTGAGATTTCCACCTGCTTAACCTTCCTTGTTAGTGAATTTAAGAGATGATGTGGTGGGAAAAATCCAACCGGTGGCAGACAACTGAATTTTTATTGCTGCCTTCAAAAAAATTAAGTCTGCCATGCTTGGGTACATTTTTACATCGGCATATTCATGTAAAGGACAATTGAAACTATGATTTGAAAAAAAAACAACGCGATGTAGTTTTTTACAGTAGGTGACATGATTGAAAATTTATTCATTTGGAGGAGGACTGCCAGGTTTTTGCGAGGCAAACCACAATAATTATAAATAATTGATATTTTTCTAAAGTCTATAATAAATTTGATCAAGTTTATCAAAAATGATTAAAACAAAAATTCAATTGTTTGCCACCAGTTGGATATTTCCCACCATATTGTCTCTTAAGCACACTAAGAAAATTTTAGTAGTGTTGTGACATAGGTTTTTTTGCGTTGCGAGCTTGGGCTGTTACACTCGTCGTAGTGAAGTTTGATAAAAAAAATATGCAGATAATGACCGAAATTTTTTAAAATATGTACTTTTTAAGAAAAATATTCTAAAATTATGTATTTTTTATGCAGTAAAATTATTTGAATAATCACTATCTACGGCGTTTATACCGCAGATTTATAAATTTACTCTATATTTAATTTAAAAACTATCCGTGTACCCTCGTTTTTCCTACTACATTCTCCTGCTGACATGTTCACCCCCATAGTTAAAAAGGAAAAATCGATTTGTTTAAATAGGTAGCTCTTTTATTTGTTATTAAAATTTAATTGTGTTTGGTTTGCATTCCTCATAAATAAAGTAGATAAGTACTTACCTTACATCACAACAATTTCATAGATTTTTTTATACCACTTCAGATGGAGTAAGGATACTACTCCTAACCTTTCTAATCACTGCTTTTTAGGAGAACTGACAACGAGACGAAATTTGAATACTAAAATTTACAAAAATTAATTCTTAACGTTTTTTTTTTTTTTAAGAATAATCTAGTCTGTTATTAAAATTTATTTTGGTTAGTTAGGCCATAAGTGTATTACAATTTTAACGTATCTTTATGTTAATTGTTTATTCTAATTTCGAAATATTAAAACACTGTAGAACTTACCGTGTGATATTTATAGTTTTAAAGTAGGGATGTGAGTTAATTCTGAGGCGAGCCTTATTTGGTAGGTAAATATAATTTAATTTTTGTACAAAAACTGGCACGGAAATCTTTGATCACTCTTTTTCGTTGTCAAAAAACAATTGTAACTGTTTCAGACTTTCATAATTGTTATTTAACGGAATTCAGTCAAACTTAAAATTTGGCGAATACTAATTAATAAGTGTGAATCGCGCTTTATACCTACTACCGACAGCTTCTAAAAAGAACTACGTTTTCTTTAAATTTTTACGATACTGTAAGCAAGATATATTATTTCCAAATAAATGTGACATTAAAAAAATTCTGTTCATAATTTCACAATTATTCTCAATTCATGACGAAATGTAGTCTTTTTGAGTTATGCATATACAACAACTTTCAACGTTGCAGATTTATCCAAAGCCAGTTACTAAAAACGAATATTGAAGCATCTACTGTTTTTCGTGTATACATATGAGTATAGGAGCACTATTAAAATTTTAAAATTTTATTAAAAGCATTTAATAAACCTTTCAGTTTCATTATACTCAAACATTCGGAAAAGATAGTGGAAAATACATATCAAGTTTTATTAAAGAAAACATTGATCGAATTATATCAAATTACCAACACGAATACGGTTTCTTAATTTCTCATAAATAAATACAAAAATCTATAGTCCGTTATTATTAGATTTTTGAATACCTGCGCTAACGTTAGTTGAAATTAATTACACAAGAAACTCCAAATTTCTTGTACTACACGTAATTTTTAATTGATTAAAAAATAATCAGATCTTTACACGACAGATAGTGGGAGTTTATGTATAATATTATTTATTGCCGACCATTATTAGGACGTGAATAATTTAATGTTATTTGTCAGCGTCGTTAGCTGTTGGGGCGCGTATTAGTCGTTGTTACGTAGTGGATCGATTAACGAGTTTTCCTTTTCAACTGTCAATTTCTTTAGGAATGATTTTAGAAATCGTTTTCACAGGAAACCTGAATCGGCGTAAATTTTATATAGCTTTGTCTTTATGGTTATTGAAGGGTCGTCCGTGTGCTTAAACATTCTGGAACTTTCTCGTTTTTGACGAAATCGTTTTGAAAAAATATCAATAAACGTAGACAATTTTGTTTAGAAACTTTTTTGTTTCTTACAAAAAATTGATTAAAAGCGCTGTTTTTGAGTAAAATTTCAAAAATCATACCTTAAATATCTTAAAGGTATAAGGTATATCTGAAGGTTCGTTTGGTGTAGAATTAGTCTTGACAATCATTCTGTTCGAACCTCTATTAATAGCAGGCGCACGATATGCCGCTCGATTTTGGAGTGGTTTGAAATAATTTATACTTAGCGCTCATTGGTCGCTAGGCCGAGTTCGTACACGGCTGGCACCTCGCAGATCTTATTTCTACACCGGACGAACTCGAGTATCCATGTAGTTAAATACATAAAAAGTTTAACGAATGTCTAGTTAACATATATTAATTTTAATAAAATCTTCAACTATGGGTTTCCGGGTATAGGTTTATTAATTAAATGGACTTATTGTAACGTCATGTGTCTGTGGTTAAAGAGTTTGACAAGTTAATTCGTGTCACCCTGTAAAATCTAAATAAATAGGGATTAAAACGAAGAGTAATTAATTCATTTCATAACAATGTTTTTTTATTGGACACGGAACGTAGTCCATCGTCTAAATTCTAATATCTTTATATGAACTCAATGATATATAAGGATTGAGAAGGGGATTAGACGAGGACACTCGGTCATGGGGTCTTTCATAACAAAATAATTAAATAGCGAAATTTAGAGTTCGGATAAACAATTACAAACATTTACAACTAATAATCCCTTTTTTGTGATTATAAACTACGTCACAACTACCTGTTAAAAGATGATGCACGCAGATGATCTAACAACCAACTACCACAACCATAAATCGCCCGAAATTGCTAAAAATTATTTATAACCACCCTTATAAATTGCATAGTGTTCCGACAGGTTTCAATTTATCCTTGAATATATAAACTAATAGGGGCGGTTTCAGAAAAAAATATTAAATATTTTTTGAGGCTCGATTCAGTTGTTATTTTCATGGCAACCAAAGTTCTTTGATTAACCAATAAGAAATTGTATTAATAAGTGTTTTAACGTTGACTAATTAGTCGTTTAGTTTATAATTTTGTGCAAATTCTTTTTGGCTATTGTGAAATTGTTCATAAAAATTTATATATAACCTGGCCAGACAGTAATTCAGTAATTTAATAATAAAAATTCAGTGTTTTTACATTCCATGTTTACAACTTCGATACGGCTTTGTACGAGTTTTTCTTTTCGGCCAAAGATTAATAATAATTAGTTGCCGGAATCTTATTATCTTGTTCATCGCAGCACTAGTTATAATTTCGTCTTATTGTTAGCAGGAGTGCTCCCAAGCTTTTTTTTTTAATACGACCCTGCGCTTTTTCTAGTTTTCGTTGCAGTTTCTTTTATTGTACATGCGACTATAAAAAAATTTTTATGTAGGAGGAACTATACTGGATTTTTAGATTTTCTTTGTTTCGAAATAAAATCGAAATTTCGTTTTCATTAAAAATCTTATTTCCGATAATTGTTTTTTAAAAATCGCATAACGGATGTAATGATATTAATTACGTATTTCATTTCGTTTGTCACTATTTATTATTATTGTTTTTAATGTTTTTATGATTTTGGATCGAGTCAATTAGCCAGTCTATTTTGGGATTAATTCTAAATCATGTTAGTATTACGTTTATAAACGTCCTTGGTTGCAGCGGGATTCGAACCCGCAGCCGTGCATGCGCCAGACGATCAGTCTGTGGGACTGACCATCCGACAATAAACCCTGTAGTTTTTGAGACATTCAATTGTATTCACAGAAATACCTATTTTTAAATACCCCAATTTTTAATTCCATCTTTATTAGTTTACGAGACACCGGTATCTACGCTGTCTCTGTTGACACCCTGATATACAGTATAAAACTTTCCATAGGTACTTAATACCTATACTTAATAATTTTATTTTAATTATAATATTGCGAACAATTTATCAAAAAAGAAATGTCAGTTCATCAATATTACGATGTTTAATTCTGACAATACAAGGTTATTATATCTACATAGAAATCTGTCGATGAAGTACAAAAATTGAATAACGCTAGCATTAGGCCAGATGCGCATGGAGCATTTTTGGCAGACCCGATTGCGATCGGTGATTGCGAGCACTCACTCGTTCACGTGCGCTTTCTCATCTAACGCACACTGTTGCACACCGATCACGAATCGCGATCGGCGTAAAATCTCCTCCATGCGCGTCCGGCTTTAATCACTATGTATGTGTTAATTTATTGTAGTGAACTCGGCTGTAATAATAATCCACAAAGTGTTGATATAATCCAAATTATATTTGGAGCATATATGTATATGGTAACTACACAGCGACTATACTAATTGTATCATTAACTTAATAGATAATCAACGACGGTTTGCGAATAATCACCGAACCGCATAGAATTATGTACAAATACATTCAGCCGTATATCTACTATTATGAGTTCATATCTAATAAAATAGAAAATTTGCCACCTTACTTATTATTAAAATGATAAAAATAACCTTCGTTATTCTGGGACTAAAAATAAGTTCTTTTATATTATTAAAATCGATTTCGGGAAAATAATCCCTTCGTTCAATATAATACAATTACACTCATCATAAAACGAGGCAATTTCCCTCATTGTAAATAACAAATTCTATCCAGTCAAAGCTAATTCTTATTATCGCTGTGATCTCAGATGTGCTTAAATTGAACAAAATGTAAATACATCTCGGCGTCGTGAAATTCCCCGCCGCTATAAACCGCTCGACCAATTTTTATCATAACCATGTTTACGTCGTCACGATATGGCTCAATATTAAACAGTAAACAGTGGCTTTGCTTTGGTTAGTGAAGTTTTGTTAAAACATATCGTTTGTCAGATTCATTTGGAAATTGCATAACCGAAAAATTCGCCAGATTAATAAAATTTTTCAGGTGAAAATAAGGTCCGGAGACCTTGGCATTCATTCTTTGCGGAATATTAGATTTATAGATTAATTAAATTGCAATGGAACTCTATTGGATATTATAACTAATTGGATACGTTGATGCCGTTTTGGCAGAACATCTTAAGTGCCACTTTTTCCGAAAATGTGTTGTGATTATCTTATGCATCTAAGGCAAAGGCTTAATCTCTTAAAATCCTGCAACAATATTTCGATTATTTCCACCAGAAAAATTGATTTGTATTTCCATCGGAGGTATGGTTACGCTACAACACAAAATGTGCGCTCCTGAGCTAAAAATATGCCGATTTACCCACAGCTTTGCTGTGGGTAAATCCAAATAAATATAAAAATATAATATAAATTATATAATATAAAATTATAATTATAATTAAAATTAATAAATAAATAATATTAATATTAATAATTAATATTAAAATTATAATTATATTATATAAAATATTATGTAAATATTCCAAATTGCATCCTTTTCGAGATGCAGCCCCTCGAAGGGATGGTACACTATCGCGTACTTTCTTCAATATAACTTATTAACGACGCAACTTGAAAACTTTAAATTCGGTACACGTATTGCTGCAATTAAGGCTAACAAACACACGGCGTCTTACTCAAATTAACGTAAAGGGGCCATAGCCTCAGTTTTTTTATCAACAACTTTTTTATACGTACGCCGCTGACTTTTTTGGGATTTCTTTTCGAAAGACAGGTTGATTTACAAACTTTTATTACTCTTAGAAAAACTTAATATCTTGCACAGTTCTTTATGAATGGACAATTTTCGTCGTGATATACTTGCAATGACTCAAAAATCTAGACTCGCATCAGTTCAACTTTTTGCTCAGATTTCTTTATGTGAATGTGTTAATGGTAGTCATTTTGAGCATTCGCTTTGAGAATAACCTACTTTTTCCCCAGTCATTTAGATTTCGCAGCCATTTTTTTTATGTCAAACAAGTACCTAGATCATGACGAAAATTGTCCATTTATGGAGAAAGGGGTTGCATTTCGGAAATAGATGTAATTTGAAATATAGCTAAGTTGTGGTTAATCGACATGTTTTTAGCTCAAGAATCTGTGGCCGAAGCGTTGTATAGATATTTCAATAATGCATGAATTTTGTTATTTTTCGTTTTATACATTTAAATCACGATGGCCCTACAGTCGGTATAGTATGAATATATTGATTTTGGTCGATAGAAAGGGATATTTTTAAAACTTTTATTGAAGTTAGCGCCTCCAGAGATTACTCAGAAACGGAAGTGCGGAGAACTTCTGAATGTAATCGAAAAATGATCGAAAAGTTATATTAGTAGGTGATCGAATCACTTTATTTATTTATTTACTTATTTAAGTATACCTTGACGTTGTTAAATTAGAAAAAGTAAGTGAGACAATCAGTTGATTTGATCGGATAAAAGCTCTTACTCTGTAATTTTTGAGCGACACGTTCGCGTTCGTCACAAATTAAATTTGACCAACTTTTGGCGTGCGCCTCTGCATCGTTCGTCAATTATACCATCTGTTCGTAAATATTATTATCTTCACTTGTTAGGTATTCGAAAAATGACGAAACACTGCTTTCTTTCCATTCCTTCAAATATCGATCATTTGTTTCTACTTTTTCTGTTGCGTCTATAGCTCCAAGTTGTTCACTGAATGCAAACAATCGCGCATTGAAAATTATTATTGCACTTTCACTTTTGCTATTTTGCTAATATGAATGGTCTTTCATATTTTTCGAAATTTTACGGAAGCGGTTTTGTCTATTTTAATTACTTTTTGGAAAATTTTTTCTTTGTGTTGCTAATTCTAAAACACTAATTGATTTCTTGTTGTTTTTTTTTTAATTTGTTTTCGATACTAATTTGGTTCCATTTGCACACTTAACGTAGGTAATCGTGTTCACGAGATAAAGAAAACATCGGTGTATCATATGTTTATTTTAAATTTATTATTCTGTCGCCGATAACGGTTCTAACTTGTTTAAGTTTTCAAAGTCTCTTGCACATAAAAGTTAAATTATATCGAACGCCCGTTCTTTTTTTTAAATTGTTTTTATACCTACTTTTAGAGATTTAAACTGCCAAATTCGGAGGTCGAAACTTTTTTATTCCTATAGTAAATCGCGTTAGCAGCCGTTATAAATGAAAACTAGAAAGGAATTTAAATTTAAAGCACAAAGGCAAATTGAATATTTAAAACAAGTAGGTAAAGTCGAATTCAGTGAACGCGTACGTTATCATTTGTAAAGGTTAAACTTTTTTATACGAAAAAAACATTTTACGATTCTTTTTATTTTATTTATAACGTCGGCGTTGGTATAAGAGAGTCTCTTTTTAAACACTGACAGTGTTAAATTGCGCGACCTGTACGAAACCGCAGCGTTTATAACAGTTACAGCGAACAAAACGTAATTTATAGTAGATATTTGAATAGTTCGGCAAACATCAATTTGAAACTAACGATATTTCAAAGAATTTAAACTATGTGCAAATATGGAATGCAAATTCTAACACAAAACTAAACTGAATATAATATATAATTTCTAAATTAAGAAAATATTTGATAACGTTTGATTAATTCCACGCTGCTTGCAGTATCGTCATCAAAAGCTCTCTAAAGAAATTAAAATTTTATAAAAGCCAGATATTGGAGTTTAAACAAGATTTAATATAAGGCAAACGAAAGTTCAAGAATAGGACGGAATTTATATAAAACATTTTTAAAACGTCTAATGGTCGTCTGTCTGGATTTGCCATCTGTGTCGAAAGGCCACTTACAGCCTTTATACAAATGAATTCTGTCCCCTTATTCAATACGTACCGTTCAATTTCCATAATGCCATCAACACCGAGGTGTGTGGGAAATATTCATCCTTACAGCAATTTGCATATCGGTTTATTAGTAATATTTTGATGCGCTTTCGTCGTTGATAGTTTATCCAAAGGTTAGATTCGGCCATCGAATTTGATCTTCTTTTAATTAGAGAATGCGATCAAACAGTTGAAGGTTGTTTGAAGCTTAAAGTTAAGCTAAACGTGATTAACTGTGCAAACTTTTCAAAATTGCATTAGAGTTTTGGAGAACCCGTTTATCACATATATGGGGGGAGGGGATGATATCTCTTGTATAAACAGTATTTTAAAACTTCGAAACGTTGACGGTTTCAAAAAATTGATCGCTCTCCGAATATTATAAAATAAAGTTTAAGTTGACACATACGGTTGAAAATATTTAAGTTACCCCCTATTTCCCGAATACGTTTCTACACGGCTCGTTAAATAAGAAGTACGTAGTAAATTCGTGGGTTTAGATCGGCTCGTGATTTTTATTGTAGCAATTTGAGCAGTTGGAGTGCGAAGGTGTCTATTTAAAGATTTACAATCGTGAAATAAGAAGCGTTTATTCATGAGGATGCGTGAAATTGACGTTTCATTTACTGAACGTGGTATTGCGTAATACAATAACAATTTAGTGCCTACCTATCGTGAACGATAAAATAATTGTAAAGTCACAGGACGTTTCGCTAACGAAGTTGATTATCGGTGGCGTAAATTTTGGATTTCAAGTATTCAAATGGGAAGAGACGCAATTTGATCGGATTAAGCGAGTTGGCGCGAGACGCTCAATTGGAGCTTCTTTACCAGTCCCACGAGCGAGAAAGTGACAATCCAAGAATCGCCTCGCAAAAACTTCAGCGCGGATAAGCTTCAATCGAACGGAAAAAACACTTCTGGCATATTCTATCTTTATTTGAACGTACATATTTTCAAATAAATCAAATTTTGAACTAAATTTGAATAAAGCGAAAATTGTTTTCAAAACTGAATTTGTATTTGAGCCCATTTAGATGTAAAGTGGGTCAAGTTTAAAAAATTTAAAGAAAATGTGTTATGCACATCGGTCAATTTATTATAAAATCAAAACTACGGTTGCAAAACGCGCGACTAATGGTCTCATTTTATTGTACCTGCAACTTCAGAACGCATTTTCTACTTGGAAACTATTGGTTGGAATTCAAAAAACGGAACATCGTTATAAAGCAAATTCAGAGATCTTTAAAATGACGTGTCACTTGATCTCTATTTCTATTTAAGATTTTTGGGAGAGTTGAGTTCTTGAGGGGGGGGGGGGTTAACGTTAAAGTGAACGAATTTATAAGAACGAATTGCCCTTTTCGTAAACAAAATCGACACGTCTCGGCGTTTTAAAAAATCACTAGGTTAACAAAACCGGTGGGTACTTTTCGTTGGAACACACGGTATGCAGGTATTTAAAGGTGAATCGCTCTGTATGGTTATTGTAGAGGTCCGTATATTTAACCAATTGTGCTTTATAAAGTTGGTAGATATTTTAATATGCAATTAATATAATGCGTTTATTATACTGGGCATGCACGACGAGTTTTAATTAGTAGAATATAGGAAAGTAATGAGTTGCGATTTGAAATTTTGGAAATAACGGTAACTGGTTACGTCTTTTCAATTTAAAATAATTTTAGATTTTCTCTACTTCCGGTTACACCGGAAATGTGTATGGACTTCCTTATTTTAATAGGAACACCCTAATTTTTATTGTACCTTGTATAGTACCTTTGACCCCCTGATATTAATATTACACTCGCCTTACCCTATATAAAACTATATAATTCAAACACGTTAGTCATCATAGTTAATGACTAGAGATATGGTGTACTCAATAAGAAAATTTCAGCCCAGCTTTTTCAAGACACCTTATATACTAACAAACAATATTTTTAAAATAAGCTTAATACAGAAAAATCATATTTAGGAAAGAGTTAATGATATTTATGTCAGAATTTATTCCTTAAATTATTTGACAAAGTTTAATTGTCAATAACTCGAAAACAATTGATTTTAGGTATAGGGTAATAAATAGAAAATGGGCGCTTTCGACCGGGAAAGCGCTGTTTATTTGAGTTATTTTATTGTATTTTTATAGTTGGCATATGATATCAGTTGTGCCACGTGTTTATCACAATAACTTAAGGTCTTTCAGTCGTAATCGGCTACTATAACGTAGCGCTAACTTTCTGCTTTTCCGGCTGAACGCGCCCAATGTTTCGAATTCCTTCGAAAATTCGAAGGAATTCGAAATTGTCAAAATAATTGGGGTGGGGTCATTATTTGAAGAATTTCAGTTGATGTTGGCTCAGATTTTTTGTGACGTCCTGTATAGCAAAAGATGTTTTTATAGTGAACGCAGAAAAGAAATAAAATCGCCGGTTCCGAGCGAATTATTAAATATTAAACGTTTTTTAAATATTTAATTTATTCCATACTTTTCACTTCACCATATTATAATAAATACTATATAATACATATAATAGATAAATAAATAAAACAAGATCACTGTCTGAGCATAAAAAAAAACATTTTTGTAATATTCGACAGTTCTGACGACGAGCCAAACGAGAGTTAAATTCGTTCTTTCATAGCGCATACAGTGAATTGTGCGAACAATTTTTTTTGTGAATGCACTTAAGCCCCCTCGAGCTGTTCGTCATATTTCCCAAACGAGACAAGGTTCTTTCAAATCGCAACTCTTATTACTTTTATTGTTACTTTATAGAAACTTAATGTTGAATTTTTAATTCATTATAAAAAAAATTAGTACGTAGGCAGATCGCTACTTATTAACTTTTAATTGTGATTTAATAAGCTCCAAAATGTGTAGGCAAATGTATAAACTTACGTTATCGATTCATTATTTTGGCAAAAACGTTACGTAGGAGTAAAGTTTACAACTAATTAGCTCTAATTAAAATTTATTACATTATAAGTCGTCACTTACGAAGTTGAACAAATGCCACTCCTAGAGACCTAATCGGTTAGTAAATAAATTAAAATTAAAAAAAAATTACATTTTAAACAAATCTTATTTTAGCAAGTGCCTATTATTTTAAAAATTAATAGCGAATTTAATTAATTAATTATACAGTTACTTACGACCAATTGAAGAAGTATTGCATTTATTTAATTTTTGAATTTTTACAGCGATTAGAATATTTGTTAATCGACGACGAATCTCATTTAAGTATACGAGGCGCGTTTTTTAAGTAAGTACCGTTTTGGAATTAAAAAAAGACGTGCAAAGATATCGCAATAATTTTATTTTTACATGAAAGCCTGTACCTTAATCTACTTTTCTACATAATTTCCGTGAATATTGAGGCACTTGTCATAACGTGGCACCAGTTTTTGAATACCCTCCTCATAAAATTCCGCCGCCTGACTTGTTAACCACTGTATCACAAATGTTTTGACTTCGTTATCGTCTTGAAGATGCTGACCACCCAGGTGTTTCTTCAAGTGCAGGAACAAATGGTAGTCGCTGGGCGCCAGATCAGGGCTGTATGGAGGATGATCTAGAGTTTCCCATTTAAAAGATTTGATGAGATCTTTGGTCCGATCATGTGCACAGTTTTTTGGGACAGAAAAGGAGTATTGCTAGTGGAGTTTCTGCCTCGTAATGAGACAATCAATGCAGCGTCTTATTGTGAGACATTGAACAATCTGCGTCGTGCAATCCAGAACAAAAGACGTGGCAAGTTGAGTAAGGGTATCGTTTTGCTGCATGACAATGCCCGTCCACATGTGGCTAATCGGACCAAAGATCTCATCAAATCTTTTAAATGGGAAACTCTAGATCATCCTCCATACAGCCCTGATCTGGCGCCCAGCGACTACCATTTGTTCCTGCACTTGAAGAAACACCTGGGTGGTCAGCATCTTCAAGACGATAACGAAGTCAAAACATTTGTGATACAGTGGTTAACAAGTCAGGCGGCAGAATTTTATGAGGAGGGTATTCAAAAACTGGTGCCACGTTATGACAAGTGCCTCAATATTCACGGAAATTATGTAGAAAAGTAGATTAAGGTACAGGCTTTCATGTAAAAATAAAATTATTGCGATATCTTTGCACGTCTTTTTTTAATTCCAAAACGGTACTTACTTAAAAAACGCGCCTCGTACTTAACTTCAAATTCGTCCGGGATTTTATTCTGCAATTATTAAAATCGAATTGTAGTTGTAAATTACGTAAGATGAATTAAAAGAATTTATTAATTACTCAAGTTTTTGACGTTGAATTTTCAATTAAACAGAGCCCGTTTATAAACACTAAAGTGATCTTAATTAAAATATTCGGCGCGTAGGTGTAGTATATTAACGAATAATGGTAGGAATAAGTATTCAGTTTCAGGCGTTGGGGGTAGTTATTATAAGGGACGCTGTTATAAACAGCGCAGTTTAAGCGATCAAATTAAAAATATCGGTCGGTTCGTTAACCGTAATTCGCTTGCAAATTTCGAAACGCTTTGAATTGTAAATTTTTGTTCGTTTTGGTTTATCTTGCCATTCATCGGTTGCAAGTACGTCCCCTCGATTTATAACCGTATTAGCGCGAGTCATTTTCTCCGTTAAAGTTTTAAACGACTAAACAGACCTTGTTTGCTTAAACTTTACACGGGAACCTCTGACGTCCGAAACGTACCGTGATTTTATGCATGGAAATTTAAACGTTCCTTTGTTGGAAACTTACCCAAATTTCTTTTCGAGTTGGGCGTGATTGCGGAATTGCCGAGTCCAGCCACTTTGCCGTCGGAGGGTCACTTAATGGGAAAAGATTAAAGGGGTCTTCGTGACCCGCGTTTCTTTAGAAAGTCCTTCGACATCTACGGCCTAACGGGTTATGAATATTAAATTGTTTTTACCGACGAGATTTTTAATTAAAACATGCAAATTAAGGTTCGATTTAGACGAAAAAAAATTGCGAATCGCCCCTTTAAATTTACGTAGCCTTGTTATTAGCCGAAAAGTAAATTGAATAATGCAAATAAGAAGATCGGGGAATTGAATTGAAGTAAAATTCAACAGGCTTAGTTACGTTGGTATTTTAAATACAGCTTTCGCGCGTATAGTCACTTGTAAAGTGGCGAACCAAAATTGTTAATTAGTCCGAAATCGAATAGAACCCAAAATAAACGGCAAGTTTATGAAACGCATTGCGAACAAGTAAATACATCGACCACAACTACCGTCGATGTTTTGCTTTCGAGAAACCGGGATTTATTAATTATAAAATTTCCGTCCGAAACGCTATGTACAAATTAAATTAGCTAACGTAACTAAATTAGACGACGTCGGACTTTTTAAAAGCGACTAACGTCCAATTTCACGATACAATCGTCTTTCGTTGAACTAATCGGTCGTAAAGTTCCGGCACCGGATTAATTCAAATAACATAAAACATTTAAACGGCAACAAACTTCTTAATTCGCGGTTAAAATTAATTGGGAAAATAAAATCGACTTACTCAATGTATTAATATTAAATGGAAACAGCGGTGGCGTTTCGATCTAATTAATTTGTTCGAAAACGATCGAATAAAAAATAAATTTTAAAAATAGGCATTCACCTAATTTAACAGCAACAAGTAGGCGCCTTACAGAAAAATTGTTACCTGGACGATATTTAATTTACGTTTATGTAGGGGTATGCGATTAAATTAATAAACTGCGATCTGGGCCGTTACGAGACATAATTTACGAAGAATTTGGCAACTTTCGAAATTTACAATTAGTTTTGTTTTAACGGTCGAACGATAAAGCGCGGTTTGTCCGATTAAACAAAAACAAAACCGTTGTTCATTTATTAATAATCGTGATAATAATTGAGCGCCCTTTTGATAATAAAAAAGTTACGAGGAAGTGAAGGAACCGAGACTTTCTAAGGGAAATCTTCGGAAAATCACTTAATGAGCACTGAAATTTAAAAAATCCCGAACCACGTGGTTTAGTAGGAAGTTTTCGAGAAGACGCCTTCGACGCAAGGGGAACGTCGACGACGTCGTTGCGCACTTGTGTGGATGTGACTGATATGAGCGGCGCTCACACAGATCAGAGTTGCTTCGACGTGGAAATCGCACGTGAAAACTGCGACTGCGGCGGACGGAGACGGTAAACGCGAACTCGAAAGGATTACGAGGATTAGCTAAGGACCGACCGACGTGTAGGAGAAAGGGGCGTTCAATTTTTTTTTGCCTTTTGAGAATGTCCTCGTGTGGTAAAACTGCACACCGATAATTACGGGATTATATGCTCGTGGAATTTTTACCGCAATTGTTCGTCGTGGATTTGCTCTAATGATGGTCAAGGAGTCCTCGTGATTTTCTATTGTAATTGCTGGGTGAATTGTAGATGTTAACGAGAGAACGGCCCTTGTTTCTCGGGAAATGAGCGAGGCCTATTTGCGGGAAATGCGCGTAATGACGAAAATTAAATCAAGAGTACTGTTACGAGAAATCGTGGAATTATATCAATTATATGTTAAATTGCTGCGAAAATGAAATAGGGTTTCTCTCCCTAGCAAACATCAAGATTTCGCAATTAGACGTCGTAAAACTAAACCAGTTCAGACAGAGTAACAGGCAGGTAATCAAAAATTTTATCAAGAGATATCTACATAAAAACATAAATATCGATGGCGTTTTTGCAGAACAACGTAAGCGACACTTTTTTCGAAAACGAGGTTGAGCACGGTTTGGAAGAGTAAGCACAGTGTCTGTCTGATGTTTTCACATGTTGTACATATATATATATATATATATATATATATATATATATATATATATATATATATATATATATAACCACCGCAGGCTACACAGGCTTAAGTGCGAAAATGATATAAAAACAACCACCCACATAAACAGTGCCTGAGATTACAGGATGTGGTTACGGTACGTTACATTATCTGTAAGGAAGTTGCGTTTGCGACCATGAAAAACAACAAACGTGCAGTATTTACGATAACTTGTCGTGTACCGAACTACCTATATACGCGGTTTCCAGGAGATATTTGTTTATAGTTACGCTACAACACGAAATGAGCTCTCTTGTTAAATTTGCTTTTTGTTGCTTACGCTGGTCAAAACGCCATCGATATAGTTGAGGAAAAACATTTTTAAACATTTCTAAACAAGTAGGTAAAAGAACAGCATAAATTGCAAGAGGAATAACAAAATAGTTCGGAAAGTCATAGAATACAAATAAATGGAAAAAACGATCGTTCAAAAATGGTGAATCTGGAGCAACTCGATAGCTACAGGAATGCTAAAGAATTTTAGCAAATTGACAATGTATTTCATATTTATCGGTATATATCAGTTTCTAAATCATCAACTAGGTTTGATAAAATTTATATTGTGCTTTGCTCTCAGCTTTCACACGACCATATTTTACATTTTTTCTGAAATATTGTTTCTTTGATGACCCATTTCCTGAAAATGAACGTCTCGTGTATAGGTAATCACTGCTTCTGTTTATCTCGCATTCTGAATTCTGTCGATGTAATATAACATACGTTATTTTCATTCAATTTTTTTCGGTAGGCGTGTCTGTCGACACGTTCAGTTCTTTTAATTTCGTTATTTGACGCACTTTCATTTAATTTTCTTGTTAGAACGGAATTTTAATAAATTAATTAGAACATAATTTGATTAATAATAAGTATTGGTACAAATGAAAATAAATTTGTGCAGGTACAGGGTGCGGCAAAGTTTTTGAACTTCTTTTAAATCGCGTAAGGTTTACTTGCTCTATTAAACAAATAAATTGAACACTAAAAAAGTGACAATAAATGTTCGAGAATTGTGCACCTCGATCGGCCAAACGTTTCCGGCATTTAACCGCAATGGTCGCGCATTTTTCCTCAGTCGGCAATTAGTTCGATGCACGTTTCGGCGCTTGCGGTTCTGAATTGACCAAACGAAGAAGTCCATCTGATCAGGATTTGACAAATTTTATAATGTACAATAATTTTATGCTATTATAATCACGTGAAATTATTGGTATCTATTAAAAAAAGACGCATTTAGCGCCCTACCTTCAAAACGGGAAAGTACGTGAAATGTTCAAGGTCATCTTTTATATCGTAAATAACTTTTGTAGAAAGCATTTTTTTATAAAATTAATATTCGCAAAATTATTGATGTTGTGCGCGGGACTTTTTACCCACCCTGTATAAACAGGTGCCTACTTATTATTTTATCGTTGTAATTATGCTACATTACAAACAGCGGTGATGCTACTAAAATTGCTATTGAATCAGTAGGTATTATTTTCAGATTTACCTTCACCTAGAATCATCAGTATGTAGACTTTATCGTAACAGTAACTCTAGTAAACCCAAATTCAGCTTCAGACGCTATTCGGTAACAATAAACTACAACATAAAAGGAACAGGTCCAACTCGGCAGTAAATAAAACGACAAATGAAAAACGAATAAAACGGCAAGTGAGATTGGTCTAGTAGATGACATTTTCGAGTTAAATATACGTATGTATTACCTGGAAACTTCACGAATCCTGAAACAATCGCGTGGCTTTGCTTGGTCTTGACTGCACGTTTCTTATCCTCTACATTCTGACTCGTTAAAGAAGCACGATGTTTGCTGTCCCGAATATAATTCGGTACATTCTAGATAATCGTTTATTTCGATTTACCGTAAGTGTCCAATTAAAAAAAAAGTTTAATCTCTAAAGACTTTTGCGAGGATTCGAACCTCAAACTGTTGGATTACCAAACGAATTCTATCATTATAGATGCTGCTTTGCCTATATAGACTTTTACGCGAAATCGACGTTCTTGAAAGTAATTATAATGTAATTTTTTCTCTGAATTATCTGGTCATATTAACATCACATTAAAGTTGAAAGCTAACGTAGATATGTTTTATCAAGTAACAAAGCAGCAGTTTTTCTTCCTTTATGCTTTATTTATGTCAAAGTGATATGTAGAACGTGCAATTTGCATACTAAACGGTTTTCCGAGAAAAACGTGGCTTATGTGTAGTCATTAGAGCGATAATATTGTTCGACGTTCAAATATTTACTCTTCACTGTTGTGTACAAATGGTGGATGCTAAACGTCGAAGCACAGGAACGACTAAAACGTGTTTGAACGTCAAAACCCTAAGAATATCGAGACTCCACTTTAATAAATATTTCAAAGAAAGCTGGCATCATATTTTTGAAAGAGAATCGTTTAAAAGTTTTCCAGTTCTTATTTCCTAAAACTTTTAAGCACGTTAAACACGCGAATCTCAAACTAGGGTGGGTTGGCGTTAGGTAGGTGCTGTTACAAACAATAAAAAAAGAACATTTTCGTCGGGAAACAGTTTATTCGTCCAATTGGAAATGCTAAGCGCGAAGAAATTCTTTAAACGATCGTTTCGATAAATTGGATTAAATCTAACATTATCCGAAAATACGGGCGACCCTCGTATAACGCGGTACCTACGTATAAAAGGTAAGCGTACATTATTCCGGGCAGCAGCGGATCGCATTTCAGCGCAAACAATTGCCAGGGTGCATTTTAAATGAGTCGATGTCGGGATCTCTGTTGCGTAACGACGATTGGTTGTAAAGTAATGCGATGCGATGCGACCCGCTGCGGCCCGGCATAATGTACGCCTATCTTAATACAACGCCATGATTACTTGGAGGCACTGAGAATCCCCAAAAACTCTTGCAAATACTGTTAATACTGAACAATATCTGCCGCTCCTGAAATAATTTTTTTTTAATTTCCAACAAAACGGTGTGCCTTGTAGTTTTGGTTTTTCTGATACGATCGTTTCTACGATAAGGTAATCTCTAATCGGTATTTTGAATGGGCTTGCCCTCATTATTTACCGAACTGGAATTCCTGCGATTTTTATTTATGCGAATTTTGAAGTATCGTGCCCATACTGTAGAACAAATCAATATGTCGAATATGTAGAGGGAATTCGTACCGAAATTTTTGAAGAAGTGGTGGGTAGTTTCCGTAGATGTTTGGATTGTGTGTTTTATACAGTATGAAATCCCCAATTGTTTTTTTCCTAATTTTTAGCCCCACGTTGGGCGCTGCATCTGATGGGCATTGCCATGCACCGGCAGCGAGTTTGTGAACTGATTAAAAAATACTCTGAAATCTTATTAAATTAAAACATAGTAATAAAATTTCTAATAACCAATTTCCTTTACGAGTTAAACACCGACCATCGACTTTCTGACTCTTCTCGCGTTGTTTCTTTTTCGATGTAGTCGAATGGCAGCTCAGAATGTAAAAATTTATTTAATTAGACTAAAAATTATTTTGTTATTCGCAGAGAAGTTGCGAAGTTGAATATTTTTTGAATGTTAAGATATTGAAAGTGTAACAATTTCGAACTTTTTATTTGTGCCGCCAAAGTATTGACAAACTTACAGGTTTTTTTATGATGCTGCGCTGATTAACTTCCAGAGTACGTACGACTTCTGTTATGAAACTGAAATTCGAATAATCTTAGAATAACTTCAGATTGAATAATTTTCATAATTTAATAATAAAAATCCATCTTATTCCGTTTATGCTTCCTAAAATGCTCACAAATTTCAAATCGAGTTCAAAATTTGTGTAGTAAAAATTGTATGCGCAAAAACAAAAGGTGCACTGTTTAATTAAGTTTTTTTTGTACTCCTTTCGTATGTGCAAACCGATTTTGAAAATTCAACAAAATGTTTCGAGGACACAAGATTATTGATTTCTGTTAATCCGGACCTAGATTTCCCTTCTCGTTAGTACATTAATCGTTTGAATGGTTTCAGGAAAGATTGTGTGCCAGATGGCAAAATATACAGGATGATTCGTTAGTTATGACCCATGAAGTAAATTGACAAAATCGACAAAACACCCTGTGTGTTGCGGTTATGAAGGATGCAAGGCCCATTAAGTGTGTTATATTTCAAACCACCTGGGTGACATTACTCATGGTTAACGTATGTCCGTTTCCAATTTATTTCCATTTTATACGAACAGTCGAATACCTACTTTAATGATCATTTACGAACGATACCTACAACAATTTATAAATCGCGTTGTAGAGCTGTACCGTATTATACGAGTATTACCTGTATATTATATATTTTATATTAGGCGTATGTAGTTCATAATCCTTTAATTTTTTAATAGGTATTTACCTACTTTAATATTTATATAGCAATTTATTTTTAGTAAAAATACTGGTTGTGAGATATTTATTATATGGTTACACTATTATGTAAAAATAACTACTTAAAAATAAACTTCTTTACGTCGATATTTTGAACATATACTAGGGTATTTTACGATCATGCATATTTTATATATTCAAAGATAAAGTAGGTTAAAAGAAAACGAGTAAATACCCACAGGGGACCTCAGTGTCCGGCGATGAAAAATACATGAAAAAAAAAACGTTCAGAGACATCACCTAGAAAAGGAATTTCCATTCCTTACCGAGGAATCTGAATCGAAATACGAAGAGATTAAAGATTTCGTAAAAAGAAAAATGGCTCTATAGTGCAACCTATCGAAAGGCAAAAATAGCGTTTGTCAATAAAGTAACTTTATTACATGCTTTTCGCACGTATTTAGTTTGTACCAAAAACTCGATAATCTTATCGAGACATAATAAAAGTGCAGTGATGCAAATATAAAATTTTACGGGTGCATTATTCTATTCACCATACTAACCACAATACCCGTCCGTCATTTCGGAGTCACCCGTTAATTTAAAATAACTCCATTTTAATACTCGGGGCGCGTTTAATACTACCCCTAAAGTTTCTAAACGCATTTCTCTTCAAGAGATTAATTTAAAAACATTTTAACTTTATTGCTGTATTTACTCGACATTTTAGAATAAAAAAGGTACTCTTGTCCCTTTTCCATAAAATGGGCCATTGTGCTTAAAGAGTAACACGTGTATCTATACACCGATAATTATACTGCTGCGCACGTCGTGTACTAAAGAGGAACTTATTTAGAATTAGGGATAGTGATTTCCTAAAGGTTCTGACGTTTATTGTGGTTAGTACAGGGCATAAAATGTATCCCTAAAATTTCATGTTTGTATCACAAAGTGCCAGGTTTATGCACTCGCCTCAGAATATTAGAACCTAGAGTCTTAAACTAACACTGCTCCTGTAGCTCTTTAAGTGTGATTTTCTCCAATATGGTTTATTTTATGGAAAATGGGCAAGAGTACTTTTTTTATCTTAAAATGATTTTTTTAATTAATTTCTTGCAGAAAAATGTGATTTCAAAGGTTAGGGATAGCGTATTCTTGCTTCCCCTGAGGTGATATAAAAAAATCTATGTATTTGTTTTGAGATACTTTATTGATTACGAATGTAAACCGAACATTATTAAATTTTAATGAAAAATTAAAGTATTATTTAAACAAATTGCGGGGAGCGTCGTAGGGAAAAAGTTTATGGAAATTTAAAGATTTATTTTGACGGTGTCCTATACGTCTCCGGAAAATTCCTCGTCATTTCTTAGACACCCTGTATATTATAATTCGCGCCGTGTATTAAAAGGTGGTTATTTTGAATTAGAGGATGACTCCGAAATTAGGCGTTATTTTTACACTGGACTAAAATATTTATATGTCGTTACTTATTTTATATTATTTTGGAAGGTCAATAAGACTGATGATGGCCAATTTTATTTGTTTAGTTTATAATTTATTTTCTTTAATTTTTATATTGCTCTTCTAATGTTCATTTAGTATTCAAAAGTAAGTTTACAAAATGATAGATGTATTTTAATTGTACTTTATTTTTTTTTAGATTATTTTGGTATCTCTCCACTATATGCATTGCTCTTGCATCCGTCCATTAAGCAAAGCAATGCAAAGTATCATTACCAAACTGTAAGTACGTAGCATACATTTTTATTCAATAAATATTTAATTTGTTTCATCATTTTGTCCGATCGGATTTTGATCTTACAATTAATAAAATTTGAATGGCCTCTACCCACTACGTACAAATAAAATTGAATAGAAAATGAATTAATAGCGTTTTGGCAGCAGGTGGCACCACTCGATGTCGTTGTTATTGCTGCTTTATGTTTTTCCACATTTGAATAGAACAAAATTAACTAACGGACAACCAGGCTAATTAATTGTAAGCTTTAGAAACGTTCATATTTAAAATGTTTGTGAAAGTTAATGTTTGTTCGGAACGAAGGTGTCGTGTTTTATGCTAAACAGGGGAAACAACAAGAACTTATACTTGAAAAGAAAAGTGTGGAACGGTTTCTATGAAGTTTCCTAATCCTTTTTTGATGGAAGGAAAACTTCGACCGGCAATAAGTTGGCTTTGAAACACGTATACAAAGCTTCAGGAAACTTTCAGCATCCATTTAAGTATTTCTCGTTTAGTACTTACACGAAACTTTCTAATTAACATTTAAGGCGGATTATTTTTCTCTAGATTAATATATTCTTGCTGTATTGACCGATCAAAACGTCAAATTAAAAAAAAATCGATCAATAGTAATCTTTTATTGTGAGAAAACTGTCTAGTGAGAGGTGATAAAACAAATCGATAAAACTGTACCTTGCTTTTATCGGAGTGCGCATGCGTCAAACTAGAAATATCATCAAAATATTAACTACCAAGCCCCGGTTTTACAAACACGATTTTCTTGTTGAAACGTTTCTTGAGACGACGGTTTCCGCGAAAGTTATTCAAGGAGTAGCTTATAATTTTTAAACCGGCCCCAACGATGTTTGTGCACGTACATTTTGTTTTAGCGACGCGAACCTATTTTCTGTAAGGAAATTATTTTCGAATTAAGGGACATGGGGAAAAATTTTCATTAAAAGATTTACCCGGTAAAAAAAATCAACTCTTTCGTATTTAATATCCGAATATTCGCGCGGGTTTCAATTTTTCTTGCACTCTACCAAGATATTTGCTTGCCGTCCTAAAAAACCAATTTACGTGACATTTATACGTACACCGCGCGCTCATGAAAAAGTAGCTGACAGTGGGAATGGAGAAAAAGATTGAACTCGATACGTGCTTTGGCAGCTATTGTTTCGGTCCCTCTGAAATCTTTATCTGGGCCGATGGCTCGGGATGACTTGCGGACGAAATGAATTAGAACGCGGATTTGGTTTATTGCGGGAGAGGCGAACGAGGAATTTAAAAATCTATCACTGTTCACCGTTTCACGATTTTACGATTTATCAGCAATTTTGCATAACAATTGTTTATTGACCCCCCGCGTTTTCAGATCGAAACACGATTACTCCATTTGGGAACTGACGTATAGGCACGGTGGTGGGGTTTTTAGATTTCGGTCCGGGGAAGCTCACAAACGGTTAGATATATTCATTGCGAAAAGAGCACGTCGTCGCTTTCTTTTACGATTGCACCATACTTTCGGTAGAGAAATATTTCAAAGCAAATACTTGATTAGGCTCTAGATACCTACCTATACACGTAAAAGTGGGCCTGTTTGCGTTTGCGAGGTTCTAAAAATGTTCTTTCCTTTGAAGCTGAGCGTACGTGAAAGGAAAATCGGGCACGGATTCCTTCGTTCCTTTAGTTTTGCGAAACAGCAAAAGCCCGTCCGTATAGTTATACGAGGAATCTTTTGTCGAATTTTCCGTTGTCTTATATTCGAGAGGAATTCACTTTTCCATTGTTGACATATTAAATATTTGAAGGGAAGAAATTCCGGGGGCGTTTAATCTCTAGATTGTTTGGCGAAAATTCAACAGTGAAGTTGTCGAACAAGTCGCTTAATCGATCAGTTTTTATTGACTGAATCGACGAAAATGGCGAAATTAAGCGAGGAAACTAACAAAGATTTTCTTCTCGATGAAACGATTTACTTTGCGATTTAAAAGGCAGGCTTTTTGTCCCGAATAACCCCTAAATGGAACGAACAAATAATAATAAGAACGCTCACGTAACTTTCCGAATAACACGGGACAATCGGTACGTATTAAAGTGCGGAGTTAGATAAAAATACGAACGTTCGATGAAAAAATATATCGATGATAAAGTTTAATACTTGTAGGTAACGTAATTTGGTGAATACATGGTGTCCGCAAGTTCTGGAATCCCTTTGATTAAAGCTAAACTAACAATAAGCACAATAGAAAAACATATTTTAGATAAAAGTTTGCTCATAGTAAGAGTCGCACGAGGTAAAATTATTTTCGCCTATACAGGGTGATCCAATATGCAGAGCACCCAACTCTATTATTTTAAATATATTTTTTTGCATATTCCATTTAAGCATGTAAATTTAAGTCAAAAACTATGAAAGCGATATCCACTTAAAGTTTATAGTTTTTGAGGAAAAAAATGAATTTTTGAAATTTTGTTAAACGCACCTCTGTGCTAAACAAAAAATAATATCTTCTTAATGAATTAGTTTAAGTAAAGAAAAATTTAGACGTAAATTACGAATACACCGATATATCGAACACTTTGCTTATTTATTACCTACCTCATATAGGGTAGTCGCAAAAAATCATTCAACTTTTTAACATTAAAACGATAATAAATTATTTATTTTAAATGGAACGTCACATTTCTTTTTTACATGTGCTGATGTAGAATTACGTCCTCTTTCAAGTGAATATTGCATTTCCTATACCTAAACATAACCGTTTCCAAGATATTTTTAATTTTTGCGCTTGCGAGAGGAAGGAAATCATTTTGAACATTTAACGAATTAGTTGTAAGTTAGTTATTTTTGTTCTTGTTTAAGCCTTGTAAGTTGAAATTGTATTTATTAATTTGTTTCATTGATCACTGCCATTTTTCGGTTTTGGTAAATTTAATTTTGAAGAGTTGAATAATTTTTTGGGTGACAAAAACTTGATGAACTATCATTATAATTTTGAACTGTAAAAACTTGTTTTTTTTTTGAATGGAACACCCTGTGTAGTTTCGTATTGTTTATTGTACATGAGATACGAGAATCCACATTTTAAAATCGATACTTTTATTTAAAGTTCATTAAATACTTTTAATGAATCTTTTAGGTGAAACACTCTGTATAATGGTAGATATTACAAACACTTTTAAGTTTATATTTTTACTGTTTTACTAATATGTGTGTACAGCGTTTAGATAATTTGTCCTTTGTTGAATCACCCCGTGCCTTTTGTTTATCGCTTTCGCGATGATTTAATAGATTTTCCAAACTCGGATAACGTTGGTTTTTCCAAACACCGTGCGCTTAGTTGTGAAATACAATACAGAAGCCGTTGTTCAACTTGTAGTGACTTATCTATTTTATAAAAACGTAAACTTATAGTGTAAAATATTCTCATTCATATCTGCTTACATTTTAGTTATGATTAAGCGGCTACAAACCGGGAAAATCCAACCTTTTCGAATATAAAGAGCTTTCACGTAACAAATGATATGCTGTTCCTATACGTAATTATGTGGGAAGCGGGTTTTCTAAAAATTCCTTTTAGTTATGCAGGATATTTCGAAGTGAGCGTTACTCGTGTAGAGCGTTTAAGTTATTTCTTTTTGTGTTCGGATTAACAATTTAACGGTGAACTTTTTGGGATTAGAATTAGTGCTCTTCTCTACAATGGATTTTTACGAGAAAAAGGTCGGATTTCGATTATTATTAATTTTATGAACACTTGATACGTTTTTAAATTTGAATAATTTATTCTGGGGAAGTTGTGAATTGAAGCGATCTTCATATTTGCCGTAAAATAAATAATTAAAAATTGCTTTAATGGGACGCTTTTAAGGTATTTAAATATTAACTTAGTTATTTAATGTAGCGCCGTTTTACGATGTGAATTTTGTAAAGATTCTAATATTCATTTTTAACATGGATTTCAATGAAATTTATTTAAGAAAGTCATATTAACCTACATTTAATTACAGTCAAAACTTGGTTATAACGATGGGACCACCATTTTTGCTTGTAATAACCGATACTCTTTGTAACCGGAAATGAAAAATTTCTGCTGAAAAAAGAATTATTTGCCTATTATGAAAAATAATAAATGCATTTTCTTTATTAAGTTTTAAAAAAAGACGTAATTGCAGGCTGTTTTAGCGATTTGTTTGTTTATATGTATACAGTTGGATTTGTTTATGACACATAAATTGATACGGAGAATTCCTGGCATAAAAACTTGAAGGGTTGTTATAATTATGTGGGCGAGAAATATTTATAGTCGTTAATTTTAAGTGTCGCGCGTCGATATTATACTTGTATAGACGTCGTAAATTACTTGCCGGAGAGTTGGAACAAAAAACCAATTTTAAACTTTTTGCTCGTTATATCCGGGATCCGAACTCACAGTAAACGGGAATTTCTAGCATTGACTAAATGCAATTTTAAACGTAAATGAGTAAAATGCTCGTAATATTCAGGATCTCATTATAAGTGAGTTCGACTGTATTTTTATTATTATACTTAAATAATTTATTAATATTTTTAAGTCTTGCAAAACAAAATTATAGATTAATAGATGTTAATTCCACTTTTGTCGCGATTTCTGTTTATCAAGCGGTTTTATTTATCACATTAGTTGATCATATTCATTCAAATACGAGGTACTATCCGAAAGTCTCCGGAATGTTAACGAACTTCAGAACTAGGTAGCGCTGCTTGATGTATCCTTTGTGAGCAAATTTGCAAGTGGCACCACACCCGTTGTATTGGTTCTTTATCTTTTATTCCCTCCATATTTGGTAGACATTTCTAAATTATTTGAGTGTATTTATAATAAATCTCGCAAAGTGATACACATTAATTAATTTAAAAAAAGAAACAAAAACGTAGATGCCCAATTAATCAATATCGCAACCAGATTTTCAATTCTGACAGTTGTAACGCATGAGGCTTGAAATACAAACCTTACGAGTTCATCAATCAAACTTGAGACGGTTAATCCATTTTCTCGGGATTTGCTGTTTTAGAGAATTTTTTAAGACGCGAATAGAAACGCATCTTTCTACTTATAGAAATGTTTTTCGTTGTAAAAATTGGATGTTTACTTCTCCCATAGACCATTAAATCTAATTGTCTTGTATTTTTTTTGTCAACTGTTTCTATGATGTTTCTATTATTCTGCTTGATACAACACCTTGGTAGATTGGTTTAGGTTAGCGCTTTGTGTTGAACTTATTATACGGTTCGATGTTCAGATGACGTACGTCTATTCTCGTCTCTACATTATTGTGATTTCTCTTTCTATTGCATACGACTATTTGTAGAACGTACGTTTTTACTTAAAGATGATTTTCCATAGTATTTTATTCTTGTCTTGACCATGTTTCTAATAATACGATACGAATGAATAACTCCGTCGTTACTAACTTCATACACCGATTACGTAGAGATCAATTTTATCTATATGTCCATATGATGAGTTTTTGATGCTTTTTCATAAAATACATAATTATTATACAGGGTGTGTCAAAATTCACTCCCTAGCGTTCGAATACAATTATTAAGAATAAAACAAAAATGAAGAATACCAAAATCCCGAAAACAAAGCCGTTTTAGGTGAATTTTTGGCGTAATTTTTCGTTTAATTATTAACTACTACTTATTTGTTTTAATTAATAACAAACTTAAATAGAAAAAAGTAACTTGACATATTAAAAACGAAGTCGGGTTAATCCTGGGTCGGCAAAACGTCAATACACTTTTGCAACTTCTTAAATTTGTTCGAAAAGGCTTCGCTTTCGGGATTTTGATATTTTTCATTTTTGTCTTATTTTTAATTTATTGCGGAATATATTGTATCCAAGCACTTGGTGGGAGTGAGTTTTGGCTCGCCCTTGTATAATCAATGTAGACGTCATTAAAATAATTGGTGGGCCAACGCCTCCAACTTTCTGTTGCTCATCATTTTCAGGACGTTTCGGTTATTTTTACGGCACTAATTATGTTCTCTTCGTACAGTTTTTTTTCCAGGTCAACTCCAAAATGTTTGCCGGTTTCTCTTTATGTTGACTTTTCCTAATTATACTGGTTGCCTTGTACATAGGACCGACGTATATTTGTTTCATTCGACTTTTTATTAAAACGCCAGATTTAACACAAACAGATTTTTTATTTTTTTATATAGGAGACGAATTAAGCTAACGGTATAGTTAGTTTGGAAACGAAATTAACAGTGGATTAAATCGTCCGATTCGCTAGAAAAATGCGCGTTTTCTAATATTTTCGTGGAATGTTCGACTTTTGGGATACCTAATCGAGATATTATTAAATTTACTGTTAAATTTTTGATAAGGGTAGCTAAATTTACTTTATGTAAATGCTAAAATTTAGATAAACATATTTAGGTACGTATATATAAGTAAAAATATGCTAATTTAAAACAGATTTCGGTTGAATATTGTTTTAGAATTTGTTATCAATAACAATAAATAATCTGAATTATTACTATACCTGGATAAATATTATATAAAATATATTTTATGGAACAAAAGAATTTTTAAATGTATTTTCCTTGCTTGAATTGTAAAACTTGCTTGAATTTTCCTTGAATATGATTAAGTTTTCATATATGTAGTATATTTTGTATTTAATAAGCGCTCGAGCATTTAGGTTACATCGATATAATCGGTTGTAAAGTTCACTAACATTGTATGATTTTAATGCAACATGTTTCACTAAAACACTGGTGTCGTCAGATACAAAATGGAAAATTAATGACGTGCTCGCAACAACTGTTTTTATTCAGTAACGACATAAATATAGTGCAGAAAGGTTTTTACCTCGGAACCCAGTTATACTGAATTGATTTTCGTAAAATTTGTTTCATTAAGTTTTTAGAACTAAAATGTTTGACCACACTAAGAGGTTCAGCCTAGTTGCCCCATTATTTAAAACAAAATTATTATTTTTCTGCTGGTGATGACCCCTATATGTTACTAGTTTAAAACCAAAATATTTTAATTCTATCTTAACTCGTTTAAAAATGGCGATCGTTTTCGTTTCGTGACGTGCGCTAGAGGTTTGCGGAAAACGCCGTATTTTACTTACGGTTTATCTTACAGTTCTTGAATTAAAACTGTTATTTTTGGCACATCTCATACTACATTTTTGTTATGTACGTTATTTTTCGTATCTTGTTTCCTTATGCCTGAAATTTCATACAAAACTTGACATTTGCGATTACAAAAAATTCAAACTTCGAAAGGGTGATTTTTAGGGTAGGATTAAACCATCAGCCTTCAATTTGTTTTTTAAAATATACTTAGGTTATGGTAGTTTGTGGAAATAAATAATAGAGATCTGATTTTGAGTGCACAACCATAAATAAACCCATAAACATGCTATTTCTCGCATGTTTTTGAAAACTTTAGGGGTAAATTTAAACTTTTTACGCTTTAAAGTACTACCATGAGTTTGAGTTGCATATTTCACTGTAAGAAAAGTTATGTCGAGTTAAAATGTCTGTTAAAATTCTTATAAATTGTTTTCTACATTGCATTCCTGCCGAGATATTCGTCCCCAAAATTGAGTTAAAAGTCAATTTTCTGAATAACCACCGATATTAAATAATGAAATCGAAAATGAAGAAAATTAATTTTAATTTAATAAAAATATAATTTTTATTGTTGTTAAGTTTCATAAGTATCTAAGAATAAGTAGGTATACATTTAAAAAATGTACAGTAAAAGTTGGTCATGACGAACCACAACGAACTTGTTAAATCAATTCGTTACATCCGGTGGTTCGTTACAAACAACTTCAACTGGTACACATTTTGGTACATTTTGTAATAACAAATCTATCTATTGTTCGTGGATTCAAATCCGGTCAACATATAAATTTTCTCGATTTTCTATTCGAATAAATAACTAGTCGGAATACAATATATTTCGCTGCACATTAGACTTTACAGACACGATTCTGGAACCTCGCCGTGTGGCGTGCAAGTAAATCTTGTGCGTATTTTGTTTTACACCGAGAATAGGAAACAAAATATAACGCTTGCCGATCAAAATGAATTGCTTGACCTGACCGACCATTTCGGATCTTGATTTATTCAAAAGCGCACGCGGAAATTGAAAGTTTACCTTAAATTTCAAGTTGTAGGTGGTATGTTTTAAAACTCAATATAATAAAAGTTAAAAAACTTTCCGTCAAACATTGTCATCAACTATTTTGTCTCCATAAAGTTAGTTCTGGATTAAATAATCTGCACGTTAATTTTTTAAAATACTGTACTTGGTAAATAATGGGCAAAGTCCAAATTAATTAATTAACTATATGTAATACAAAGCGTAAAAATCAGTTTACCGATTTTTAATTGTAACATTTATTTAGATATTTAATTTATTTACTGCAGGTTTTCAAGCTTGTAGATATCTTCCAGAGGGATCGTTATTTTGAAAATTGTTGCTAATATTGTTCTTGTACTATTGTGTGCGACTCAATTCCCCAGTGGTCGGTGAACTGACCTTTTCTAGTTTCTCTTACCGCAATTGTTGCGACTTATTTTTAATTTCGGAGTTTAGCCTAAAGCGAAATATCGTTCCGCTTCGGGTTGGTCGTAAAATCGGCAAGTAGGGAGCAGAGGGATGTAAGGATAAAATGTTTTTGCTGCTGTTTCGATTTCTTTCGGAACGCAAAATGCGACGATTAAAAAGTAATCGAAACGCTTCTTTACAATCGTCCCGAAGCGGGTCGATATTTAGCTTTAAGCAAAACTTTCAAACTAAAAATAACTCGCAAAAATTGCGGTGAAAAATATTCACCAAACACTGGGGGAATTGATTCGCACACAATAGTACTTTTTTTTTAGTGTTAAAAATGATTTTCCACATGTTGACCCAATTATTTTAACTGCATGTCGTTAAACTATTACATCGATCTAGTTTTATTACCTACATATTTGTTGAAAAATTACATTAGATATTTTGTTTAGTGTCGGTCGCCCAAACGTTGACCTTTATAATAAATCTAATAATTTCCAACCAATTTTGTAACAATTTAAGCGAAATTCATCAATATGCTTTTAACGGACACAATAATTGTTTGCGAATTAAATTATTTTCCCTTTACGTTTTAATTAAACGCTAATGTTTAGTTCGAAGTAACTTCGAATTACAGTTAATTTGATTGTAATAGTAAATTTTAAAAAGTCGATTTATGTTCTCGAAATATCAAGAGAATAAATTGTTAATATAAGCTGTTTGGTTTGTGACTAGCCAATATTTAACGCCAAAATAAGAACTTGTAGGTATTCTTTTGAAACATAGTCGCAAGATGAACCTTAAAAAAATTACAGCTCCTTAAAAAGATGCCCCCCAAAAAAAATGAAAATCGACTGTAAAATAAAAACGAAATGTGCCACATTCAAAAAATATTAACTTCATTTTTCCTCAAAGAAGAAAAGACTTTCTCCGAGGCGTGGACGGTGCCAAATGCGTCAAATTTTGAATTCGACGAACGTTAATTTTGAAAAACTAACGTTAGGCACAATAATGGGTAAATTTGAAAATAAACATTTTTAACGCCTCGGGTTTTTTTTCTTTTTGGATCGCCGTTACGAGAAAATGAAATTTGGTTCATTTTTGCAATTGAGTTAGTTGAATAATGATCATATTAAACGACTGATTCTAATAACCGGTGAACGCAATAAGCGACGACCACCCTTTAATACAGTTTATTAAATCAAGTTTTCATCTACGGTTCTCGACTCTTCCGTGATAAAAATGTATCAAATAAACGTGTTTTTAAAGTTTCAATTATTGATTAAGGTAATACGTTGAACTTATAAAAGGAAAAATAAAAAAATTAGAAAGTTACGAAGTGTTTTTTTCCGCAAATGTTTTTGCGTAGGTAAAAGTTGCCACGAGAATCGCGTTTTAGGAAATTGAATCGATTCCACAGGTAAACCACGCCATTTAAAAAAAGAAAACAAAGAAATTGTAGGGCAAGCTGTCGTCCCTAATGAGGATAAATTTCTTCCCCGAAAGAAATTAAGCCTTTTCTTGGTAATATATAAGCCTTGTATGTGAGTCTTGCATTTGATGAATGGCGGAAAATCTGGTGTTATTTTTGACGAAAGCAATTTTTTCCTCTAATTTATCATGTGGCAAGTGACCGGTATTAAATGAGTAGTTTATGAACACAACAAGGACACGTAAGCTTTCCGATTCGGCATCTGATAGATAGGCTGCGGTTTTTATTTATTTTTTTCTTTCAACTACAAATAATCCGTTCGTATTAAATTTTATTGCACGTAGATATATGAACTCGAAATTCGGCGTCAGCGTCAGCGTCGGCGTCGTTCTGTAGTTCGTTCACTCCTCTAAATCCTGGGATGGCGGTTCTGACGATAAACTCGGGAAAATATGATAAATCGCTAGTTTCTATTGTTTTTCGGACTCGAAATAGATTTTCCACACATTCGTTTAATAAAATATTTGTAGCTATTTATATACAGTAAATAAAAACAGGCAACGCTTCCAGAATTAAATAGGTAGCGTTTGTTTTGCGAAACAATTTTTTCTCCGGAAGCTTGTGTTAAACATGTTTTTAATGCTTTGGGTTTAATAAATATGCTTCTCTCCTTGTAATAGCGCAATAGGTAGGTAGTTACGTAATAAAGGAGAGGGAGCATTTTATTTTGTTTTCTGTTTATTTTGTATGAAATGGATAAACAAACGAGATTCTTTACAGTCCATTTTGTAGATGTTAAATTCGTGTTTACCTTCCACGAAAATGGACACTGAAGTTGCATATTTTTTATTTAAAATGTTGGTTCTTTATTTATATAAAGTTAAAAGCATTGTAAGCTACTTGTAAGCAAAAACGTTGAATTTTCATTTATTTATTCGGATTTATTTTCATTTTTTATTTATTTATTTATTTAGATCGCACCATCTAAAAGCCCACGTGGGGCCTCAAAAAGGTAAATTCCTCTAAAACCTCCAACATGTTTTTTTTTATTATAGATAGATATCTAGTTTTGATGAAAATACAGTCACTTTTCTCCGCAAATATTATATTTCTTTAAGCGCCTATAAAAAGTTGTCGCAGAAAATACCAGCTTATGCATTAATGTATTATTATTTCTGACGTTCCACAGGAACCGATACTTAGACCTACTTTGTTTTCAGTTAGTAATATTTAATAATACTCGAATATTTAAACTTTTTCGGATAATATATACAATTTAACTTATCTATTTATTTAAAATTTACCGAAACTAATGTGCGTCATGCGTGTTTAATTTGAAATTTTAAAATTCAGTTCCCCGAATATTTTTTACCGAAAAAAAAATATATCAACTTTCTGTAACACCTTGTAATCTAAAAAATCGTTTTTACTCTTTATTTAGTGGATGGAAGATACCTACTGAAGAGCTTTCCGAGTTGTTTAGTACCTACTTTTATTTATTAATAATCGCGTCGTTTGTTTTCTGTTTATACAAAGAAACTCGGTTACGTTTACAAAGGCTACAAAAAATTGTTTTAGGTTCGTTTGTAGACGTGTAACAAGTCTGACGGTATCTCACAAAAACAAATAAATTGGGTTGACACACATTTACAACCATTATTGTCATTATGTTTCACTCTTAATTTACTTATAAAATCATTTTGCCTTCGTCGCTATCTTATTTCGAGAAGAAATTCCTAAGTATTTAATTCGATTCGTTGATTTAAAACCATAGCGTCTGTCCTTTTTTCGGTAATTACGAAGTGAATCGCTTTAAACGCAGTCTCGTACATATTAAATAAAGAAACGGCACTAGTTGAGATTGAATTAAAAAAAAAAAACACGGGAAACGCGCCTATTTCAATAAAAATATGGTAATTTTAGCGACTGACATCTCTGTCGCTCACCTGGACATTTTTATTAAATAATCCCTGGTTTGCATGCTTATCATAAAAGGATCGATACTTGCTCGGGTGTCTTTTTCATCAGTCAGATCGAACAAGAAAAAGCTTTGTTCCAAAAAATGAGTGAGCTCTCAGTTCCTGCCACGTTCTCTATCACTTTTCATGGAACGTTTAAATAACATCGTCTTCTAATGCTCGTTATTAATCAGAAGGTAGCTTGAATATCACAAAATTTAAATAAAAATTAAATTTGATTCGCATTCTTTAGATTTAAAAAGCGCTTGTCTTTCATTATGTCTTCAACAATCAATCTGTCGATTTGTGAAATTATGAATGGCAAAATAGACCGTTAAAATGCTAGTTTAGATAGAAATGTGCTTTTTTTAAAAAGCTGTCTATTTATCATACTTTTCGCAAAATTGCGATTAACTCGAAATTTGTAGATCCGGACGAATATCTGCAAATTGACCAATTTCATCATCGAAAATGGTGATACGCAAGAAAGTTGTTTACTTGGGTTAAACTTGATGTTTTCACAGTATTTGTCAAAATGACATATGAAACAAAATGATTTTTGGACAAGTTTGGTTTTGAACGCAAAGTGTGAAGGAGTGACGAAAAATAACTAAAACTGACAACGTCGCAATTTTTTTTGATGTGATTACGTTAGCTAAAACTACATCTAAATATTAAGGCTATTCCTTCCAAATTACCGATTTTATTTTTAGAATTTTAAAAAAATCATATACCTTTTCCCAAAAGTTATCAACGTTTTATTACTAAGAATAGTGTTGCGAGTTGGAAATTTCATTAAAGTATTGCGTGAAGGCAAGAAATATGATTGTATGGTGATAGTGATGAACATAGTTTGGGACAAAGTAAACAGCAATATACTATCGGAACTTCAACATTCGATTGAAACCCACGTGATCAGTTACAAATTTGGTGCTAGTAATTTTTATGGCCACAAGTTGCAGTTTTATAGTAACTAGAATTTTCTTACTAAAAATATCCTTAAATTAGAATCGGCTGTCACGCGTAAAAGCAATGTTTTGATTAATGCCAACGTTCGGCAGCACCATTGGACAATTTACCGCTTAAAACGTTGTGAAACTGCTTACGGAGTTTGCGTATAACCAGCCTAGAGATTTAATTTAATTTTGGCGTCAACTTTTATATTCGCCGAACACTCTCGATAATGCTGGGAATTTTATTAGTAATCCTTACCAACGTGTATGTTTGGTTGTCTGTATTTTGAGGGTCACGTGGGTTTCATTAATTCTTGAAGTCTCTGTATAAATATAGTACAGTGGAACCTCGGTATACGACCTTAATCCGTTCCTGATGTTTGTATACCAAACCAACCTTTCCCATAAGAAGTAATGTAAAAATGATTAATCCGTTCTCATTTAAAAAAAAACTCTTGATATGGTATATTAATGGGGTTGTAAAATAATTTAAATTTAATTTAAAATCAAATCAAACTCTCCTTAATATTAAAATATAAAAACAAAAACAAAAAAAAATCTATTCTATGGAAGAAGGGTCCCATCCTGGATTTTTTACTTTTCCACCTTCTGTCGCTTTTCACTAGGATCAGCAACTTTTATTAAAAATCTGACCAAAAAACTTTGTGCCTGTCTTCTCCTCAGGATGTTTCTAAAATGTGACATTGTCTGATCTTCACAAGCGATGCTATTGCGATTTGTTTCAACTTTGTTAGGGTGGTATTTTTCTGCAAAAATTTTCACGTCCATCCATTTTGCAAAGATTTCTTTAATTAATGAAGAAGGAGCTTCTTCTATCTCTTCCTCCTCCGAGTCAGAAGAAAGTCTATCCATTCTAGTTTGATGCTCATCGTTCTCCAGTTCCTGTAACTCGTCAGTTCTTGATTGTCTTCTTCCACATCATCATCACATACATCCAATTCCAGAAGAACAAAGTTAACAAAGTTATAGACCGTGGCACTACGAAGGTCTAGTCTGGTCTAGTACACCGAAAGAGCAGTACATACACCAACCAACAACTCTCCCCACCAGAAATTACAGTTTCAAACCAAATGAAGTCAATATAAATTCACGAATAGTGTAGATATCATAGTACTAGTTATTCATAGATGGCGCGTTTAATTGAACTAAGTCGTATACCGAACAAAAGTCGTATACCAAGCAAAATTTGTTTCGTCCAAACAGGACGTATTCCGAATTGGACGTATTCTAAAGCAGACGTATACCGAGGTTCCACTGTATATAATTTAATCGTACTATCTCTGAAAAGAGATAAGTATAATAGTTATAAATCATTTTGCTCTAATATATGTAAATTCCCAAAAATTAGCTAAGCAAATCAAATAATAGTGCCTTATAGTAGTAAACAATCTGATGTTTACAATAATTTTAAACAATGTGTTTTAAACATAATTTATAATTTATTTTTAAATATCAAACACAAGTGTCATAAAGCAGTTATATAATAAAAAAAAAACACTATTTACGTAACAATTTTATCCGGACCGTAATTTGTTCAATTTGTAGAGCATCGGCTATACATTAAATATGTTCAAAATTAGAATTTAAAAATGTAACGTAATATAGTTATGTATCTCGTTCTGAAAATAGCAAAGTTTATATTAGTTTCCGGTGTAATAGGAAGTTCTATTACACATCATATCTGTCCCAAAATTTACAATTTTCCAAACATACATTTCTTTAAAAAACAACAACAAACAAGTAGGTAAGTAACTATCGAACGATATATGTGGATCACTCTGTATTTATGAATTAGAAATTACGATCCCGTCGTGTAACGAGACGCCATTTTTTTACAAATAGTGTATTAGTGCAAATGAACAATGCAAAACTATAGTGGATAGGCAAATTACCTAAATTAAAAGCGAACAAGTTGAAGGAGAGAGGAAGAATTCCTTAATTTTAAATTGAAAAACCGGAAATTTGGTTTTATCAAGTAGAGGCGCAATTTGCCGTTAATAAAATTATACAGAGACCGAACTTAGTTACTTACCTAGTTCCCGAACTTAAATTCAAGTAAAGAAAAGTGGAAGACAAGTGTCGAGATTTGTCAGCAGCATTGAATTTCCTGCGGAGTTTAGTTCTGAAAACTTCTAGATTTTGTTAAAATGTTTTCGTAGCCAATAAAAATTTAGAAAATTCAACTACTACACCAATTAGGGTACAAATAAAGAAAATAAAGGTTTAATTGTAATTGACGATATCGTAGTTTACTTCTTTTACAACAAAAGTAGAACGGCGCAATATCGGTAGACAAATCACGTATGAAGAGCGGAATCGGAAGTGCAAAATCGACAATTTTGTGGAAGAAGCAAAAACTGATTTATTGTTTCATTATTATCATCATGAATTATTAGAGATCTTTTGGGAGATGAAACATTATCTCCTGCTTTAATTTTCGGGATACGGGGGTGTTAAGAACAAAATTCGGCAGTCAATACAAACTGGAATTGAATCGTGCATCGATGCTAAAAGAGTAAGTACTCACTTTCAAACACTTAGATATTTTAATTGTTAATATAATTATTACTACTATAATAATATGCTAATTCTACTATCGTGGCGAAAACATCGACGTTTTCGGTCGATTTAAGACCGAATCGGTACGGAGGTTAACTTAATGACCGAACGCGAATACGTATTCGATCTAAGCCGTTTTGGCAACGAGGAACCTCCAACGAGTTAACGAGCTAAAAAAATTAAGTAAATCTATCGACTATGCCTCGATGAACATGGAAGTTGGTGATGTAAATATCCATTTTCCAGACCAGCCCGACATTTTCTGTTCGAGATTATTTTTTCACGTTGGTAACAAGTCGTTTTACCAGTTGTGACAGTTCTTACACCGGACAGCCTGTTTGTAGGTTAACGTATCCTCGAAGACAACAAATGTAGTTTCGTCAATAGGTGTCCATTTTGGATGGTAATTAATGACGAACCGAAACGCATGTATTTCTGTATAAGCTCACGGACAGGTTATAAAATTGGAACAGTTTTCTTCGGTAACAATAAGTCGACTTAATTTAAGATGTTTCGGCGCCATCCATCCGAGGCAATAAAAGTGGTATTTAAATATAATTATTGTTTGCTACAATTTTGACTCGTAACTTACGATTTTACCGAAGAATTCGTGTAACGATACTTCGACGTTACCTAAACGAGAAGTAATTCCAATTGGGCTAATTTTAATGTTTATTGGAATAAAAAGTCGTACGATTGTCTCGGGATACAAATCGATAATAAAAATTCCATTTAAAATAAGGAAGTTGGTAACCATTTCCGGTGTAACCCGGAAAGAATAGGAAAATCGTTGACTGTTTCCATCTTTCGCGAAATTCGAATTCGTTCAAAGTTTTGCGTATATTTGCTTATCGTCATAATTTTAAAGAAAATTATTAATATCGGCCAAAAATTTGTATCTTTATTATTTCCATGAGAGCAGGCTTAACACTACACAAGCCGCAGTTTAAATTTGAGTGTAAGTGATCGATCGTGACCGTCGAAAGGATTAATTCTAATCGTCCTTGCATCACGTTAAACGTTAATAACCATGTTTCTTATTAATAAGTGATTTGTTGTTTCTAAAATATTCGTATAATTGTAGAACGACCAAGAAAATTTGTTTTGGTCGTTATGTTAATGACTCGAAAGGAAATGTTTTATTTCTTTAGCAAATTTTACTAAATATGAACCTAAATATGAACCCTGTAATGTGAATTACACTTTTTTTTTAATTCAAATTATATATTAACGATTTTTTGTAATTATACCTACCATAAATTCGAATAGTTTCTAAATTAAAATTATTAAAACTCGAACAGTTTATCCATATATTTCAAATCTGCTTGGGTTTATCGTCGGTGGAATATAACGACTAAAAATTTGGTTATAATATTCTTCCAAATCTTTCTTTTCGTTACAGACACATTTATTAATTTCGATATGGAGTATTTCAGATAGAAACAGTTTTTTATAATTTCTTTCGTATTCCCAAAATTTTAATATTTTCATAATAAAATCGAAGAAATTTTTTAGTTTATGTGTATATGAAATTGATATTAATGTTAAATAACTTAAGATATTTTCTATTGTTGAGTGTACCTAAGGTAAAAGAATGGCATTCATGAATTATTATGGTCAACATTATTTTTCAAGGCAATATTGAAAAAATTACCGAAAAATATAAGATGAGACTAAGTTGGTTGTGACTTCATATTTCTCTATAATTTTTCATTTTAAACAACTTTTTTAAGTAACATTTTTCGACACTTTCAAACATGCAGGTACTTTAATCTTGAGCCTAAATTATATATTTTGATCTCCCTTGTATATTATAAGATATTTTTAATTTTTTATTGGTGCATTTTTAGTTTTGGGAGAAGTACTAACTTTTATGAAAATATAACAGAGTCCACGAGACTCGTGATATACAGTTGAGTGGTTAGTTCTAAATTATATTTTAGAAATTATACTCCTCAAAACTAAACTATAACAAAATCACGACAAATTTAAAGTAGCATCGAGTCTTTCAGGCTCATGGTATGCAAAAAAATTAATTTTAATTCGATGTCTATTAGTTTCTTGAAATAAGTACATATATATATATTGTGTATTATTCAATTAAGGAATTTCTTCGGCCTTCTAAATGTGGAAAATAATTTTTGTGTCTAATTTTAGAATTTTCAAATTTTATTATTTTAAATAATACCTATGTTGATAAAAAATGTCTACTTAAAAATACGTAGTTTTGGCCTTCGAGTCGCATGCGTTATAGGAGATTAACAAATCAAAAATGTTTTGGCGGTACGAGTTGCACACGGGTTAGGTTGGGCCGTCTTTCAGAGTGCGAAGCGCCCAAAGGGCGCGCACACAATCACTGACCTGTCTTAACAAATCAAACATGTTTTGGTGCTACGAGTTTTACACGAGTTAGGTGCGAGGTTGACCCGTCTTTCTGAGTGCGAAGCGCCCGAAGAAACTAACTGCACGAGCACAACTACTGGCATGTCTGGTATAATATAATTATGTGCAGATTATCATCGATTAATCGAATACTTCATAATTTAATTATTAACCTTGTTTAGTTCTAAAATAAAATTAGTAAGCGGTTAAGGTTAAACAATGATTTATTCGTTTTCTCAACTGATCGTGGGGCAATCTCGGAAGCATCGAGTGCAAAAACTCGAAGCATAAAGTGTTTGTTGCAAACTGAACGTGTCATCGTATTAGCTCCTTAAAGTGCCGTGCAAGTCACCCTAGCGCAAGAGATAATACAATATAGGTACTTATACTTCCCCTACTATACATATAAAATAATTTTGCCATTTTATTCAACCGTATAAAAGGGCATTCCATCATTTAATTTAACAAAAAGGCCAAGTTAGAGAGAACTGAATTAAAAAAAAATTAAATATCCGGTGCCAGACATCCTATACAAATCCAAATCAAGGCAGTTCGTTTTAATTCATTCTTAGATCCCCCTCGCATGGAGATAAGGAAGTGATTTTGAGCTTTTTATTGCGCTGCAGCGAGATTTAAATTATGACGTCTACCCAGTTCGTTTATATAAAATCAATTTGCCAAGCTCGTCTATATAATTGTTTGTGTGATTAGTTGCTAGTATAATTTTAAGTAAACTTGCGTTATAATTAATTCCCGTTGAAAACAATTGACTGTAGATTTTACATTGCCGTTATACATAGTATAATCTCATAAAGGTTACATCGAATTCCTTTTCTAATTTATTTTTATGAATCTGTATTAGGTAAAATTTAACGGTCAAAATCATTTCCTTTGTTGTTTTACCATTATAGGTTTATTCATTAATTGACGGTATGCATCTCTTTCGATTTAGTTGTGCCATTGAGCTTCGAAGGAAATATTGTGATAGAAAAAAACTAGCAATTATTTCTTTCTTTGATAAATCATAAAAATTTACGTTTTCGTACTGATCTTCAGTATTGATTTCAGTATTGATCTTCAAAGTGTATGTAATAGACTTTTGTACCTTAAAGAAACAGAATTTCATCTGGAAGGAAACGAGGATGAAAATTTTCTGGTGCATTTGGAGCTACAACAATGGACGATATCTGTAACTGGCTGTATAAAGCAGCGTCTTCGCGGTAAAATGATTTTTTTTGACAAGTTTGTCAAACAAATTAACACTGGTTAATGATGAAGATTTGGTTCCCAAAACCTTACCGAAGACAAGATAGTGACTCAGACAGTATGCGTTTCCAATGAAGAAAAGCAAAAGTAAAAGGAGGAAGCGAATAACAACAAAATTTAGACACTCTCGCCAATGTTATTGACTGCAATCCGGATTATCGAACCAAATGTTCCTCAAATTAATCCGAATTAGTGAGATTTTACTGTATAGAGTGTTTGTGTCACGATCCAGAGCCGGTTTTTCGCGCATTTTCATAATATGCCATCATCATCGCCTATAAATAAAATAAAAGCTGTTCCTTCTAAAAAGCGTCATTCTTTGTTGTTCCAGTTTTAGGAATAAAATATGAATAGGTTTGAGAATTTTCAATTCGTAACCACCGACAGCATTTCTCGATGAGCCGCGGCGGCGTTCGAAGGAAATAAATATAAAAATAAAACGACAAAATTCAGTATAAACGTATTTACCGCATGTGTCAAAAAGTTTCGGCGGCGACAACAAAAGAGCGCATCGTTTCTACTTCTATTTACTTTGTGCGACTTTCTCGCTTGAATTCACAACGAATTCGATGATGAGAGATGCGCCGCGCGAACGTTTTCTTTGTCAATTTACAGATCACCGAACATGGAGAATTGCGTTATGTAGCTATTTCCTCCATTTCCGACTTACCAATTAACGGCGTATTTCCGAACGGGACGGGACGGGAGGCCGAATTTTAATTTACTTTTGACGCTTAAAGGGTAAAATAATTTTTGTTATGAGAACGAGGAGATCGACCCAATCTCAATTTCGTTAAGAAGTTGTTTTATCCTCTCACCTTTAAGAGGGTTCGGGCGGCCTAAGAACAAATAGGGCTTTCGAACGTTGTTTGCTCGATTGACGTCGAGAAAGGGCCGCCGAACCATTATCGATGCAATCAAGACCCTAATCTACTACATTTGCCGAAAAATGTTCGTAAAAATTCAGTTTGGAAATTCGATTTTTATGATTGATTACGTGACATACGAAGTAATAACCAAAAATGTGCTAAAAGTGTTTAAATGAATTTTAATCACTTAATCGTTATCTGGGAGACACTAACTATGCCAGTTAATTGTTTACTGGAGGCCATTCTCCCACTAAATTTATAATTATTTTGTCGAAAGTTAATACTCGGAGTGGTTCGCTATCTTTATCTAGAGTTAGAGGTTTTATTTATTTTAGTCTTATCTGAATAGCTAAAGATAATGAAATAAGTATTATATCTTATGCCGGCAGTACACTCTCGCCGAGGCGCAACGAGAGCAGGCGAATGCGAAAGTGTACTGCGTCACCTCGCGTCACCTCGTGTTGCCATCTCTCGCCTCGTTTGTGCTCGGTTCCAAAGCGCTTTTTAGTACACGAGACCTGAATGCAGACGCAATAGATACACTTTTAAGTTTCACGTTGAAAATAAGGCATCTTACTTTCAATTGAGTAAGAACAGGGTTGTATTTAAAATTTGAAATGCAATTTTAATAAATTTAGGAATTTCACGTACAGTAGAACTCTATTTATCCGAACTCCAGTCATCCATATCGCCAAATATCACACATTACAGTAAAATTATTTGAACAATCACTGCCTTTATATCGCAGAATTATAAATTCACTCTATTTTTAATGTAAAAACTATTCGTGTGCCTTTATAAAAATTTCGAGATCCAAATAAAAAAAAAAACAAAAAACCAAATACCTACCAGTTTAAAATTATTTGAATAAGCACTGCCTTTATACCTCAGAATTATAAATTTGCCTGCCCTTAAACATTGAAAATTTCCCTATTACAAGCCATAAACTAGATGAAAGTTTAATCGCATTTTTATGCGACCGGTAAAATACAAAACAACTAATAAAACATGTGCGCCATCTACTCTCATACCTTATCGGAGTGCCAACAAAGAATTGAATGTTTTTAAAATAAAAGTGGAATTTCTTAGTATCCAATGCATTTATATATAGAATTATGGACAAATCGTTTCAGATCTTTCGTGTCAGTGGTACAGAGCGGTAGTGCTTGTTTCAGTAGTTCAAATTTTAAATTACGGCGTCGTATTATTCGTGTGTGCGAGGAGTGCTCGTTCGGTTTATAAGGCCTTTTTGCGTGTGAGTGCGCGATTCTTGTGTATTGTGTTGTGTTCTTTAAAAGGATTACAAACAAAAAGGATTAATACGACGAGAAAAGGTAGGAGCTTTCTTTGTCGACTAACTCTCCATGTATTTATAAAGCGTAAATACATGGACCTTTAAGCTGTAACACAAATTCTCTAAAAATCGAGCTTGGTTAGGCTTTTGGATAGGAACTCGGTTAGGGTCTTGATTAGGACTCTCCTCAAACATTCGACGATTCAATTTCGCGAACGAAATTTTATCTTACGTGCGTTTTCGCGATGGTAGTGATTGGTGAGTACAGTGAAATATGAAGCGTACGTATAGATACGTAATGATGCAAGTTCGCAGTCAACGGAAAAATCTACGCTGATAATTGGCGAAAAAGACAATATTTGAATATCTACTAAAATATGGAATAATCCAGTCAGTTATTAAAATTTATTGTGGTTAGTTTATTTCTGCTTTATATAAACAGGAATGATTTATTTTATTTTAAATAAGTATTATAGAAACAATAATATATATATATTTTTTAAACTATATATTTAATACCTTATTAATGTTGAATTAAAAACAAATTTAATTTATTTGGGGCATCGTATGTGTATGAATTGTTTATCGAAAAATGTTTAATGTCCAAATCTCTCGATTAACTTTTTATTTTGCCACCTCTTTACTTAAAAAAAATATTCTAATAATTTCACTTTCTTCGTGATATTCTTTCAATAGTCCTTATTCTAAATTTCCCCTTTTTTTACTAAAAATATTTTCATGCAATTGTAGTTATTTTGCTAACAAAGTGAAAATAAGGCAACTGTGTGGGGGGGTAAAGATACGGAGCGGTTAGTTTCCTGATTACCCACCTAATTCTCAAAAATAAGGAAAATTTCTGAACTTACTGCCAAAACTACAGTAAGCGCTTTTGATATTAGTTTTTATGGGATTTAGTTGATGTAAGTTGATCTCTTTAGTCTTACGATTTATTGTTAAGCTAAAAAGGAAGGCTAGGCATGTGGAAATCCCAGAAAAATTGAAACTTTGCAGGATTGTAGTACTAGTCGACCCTAATTGAAAATTGAAGTAGGTATAAATTATCTACAAAGGAAGGTGTTACGTATTTACCACGATATTTTTCATTAAAATATTCAGGATGTAAAATGTGCCCTACGGTAGAAAAAAAACCCCTTTCGAGTCTAAATAGTCTTTAATATTTTACGCTCGTCAGTGCAAAAAAGGGGTAGCTATCACAATCGTATAGGTTTTAAATTAAAAATCTCCGGAACCACCTTCAAAATTTTTATAAACGTCAACGAAATAAGACGAAGAAATTAACACAAATTGCCTATCGTTATTTTGGTTTTAGCGAGTCTCGAAATCGAAATGCCGATAAAGGCATTAACAGATTTGTTATCCCGAATTAATTCGCTACTATACTTTCGCTCCATTCGCCACTCCGTTGCAAACCTAAAACCGAAAAGGATCGTTCGAGGCAACTTTGGAAAAATTTCATCAAGATTACACACTTGGGTTTTTCGCGATCCTCTTCTGCAATTTTCATAAATGTAAAGTCGAGAAGCCCATATCGATTTGGAATTTTTTTTAGGGAAAACTCGTTGCTTTTAATAATTCCTCGGAGACATGGGGAAACGTAACGCACGATACGAATAGGTGTACCTGGGTACGTACCACCTAATTTTATTTTTATGAAAGAACAATTTTCGGAGGGATTTTATTAGGTAATATCGTTGAACTTAATTTACGCACGTTTTATATTCAAAACATTTTAACGGAAACGAATTAAATTATGGGCTTTAAGTTTAAAGCTTGATGTGCCTGGAAATTTATGGTGACTACACGGAGCGATTTAATAGCTTGGAAGCTAAATGAAAGTGCGTGACGGACCTGTAGTTCAAGTTCAGTTTTTCTATAGCTAAACAATAACAATTACTTACTGGTAGATCCGTTTGTTTAATTGAAATCGTAAATTTCAACTAGCAGACAAACGAATTGGAACGCTGTTGGTAGCTGATAAAATTCAAAATGGCCGACGGCCGAGGGCGCCGGTCAATTAAAAGGGGAGACAGTCGTACCTGGGGCGCAAAAATTAAATTCGATTCGCAGGAGCATAATTTATTTTTAGAACATTTCACTTTTCAGTAGGTGTAGTAATATTCGAGAGAAAATTGCTAAGCCGGAGAATCGAATTAAGTTCCTAAAGGTGAAAGGTTGATCCGAAATAAATCTTTTAAGCTGTCGTTCTTAATAATAATTGTTGTGGATCTCGTGGAAAAAAAAGATTTATCGGACATCAAAGAGGAACTCCGTTGGTTTAATTAAATGAGTTTTCTGTCGGAAATGATAACGTGTTCTACCGCTTTTCTCAATATCGATATGTTATATTATATAAGATTTTCAATTTCGTTCTGGTTACGATGGCACGATTCGCAATCCCAAAGAATATGCGTGTTGTTTAAAAAATATATGACTTTATACATAGAAGCTTAATGGAGAATAAAATATTTTGAAAGCCGCTTTCTAATATCAAATATGAAACGAAATTAAAATCAATTTTTCAAAAGACTTGTATTTAAGATTCTTATTCAGACGATTATAAAGGTACGAAAAATTTAAAACCAATCTGTTATTTATGTATTATTGAAATATACGGAAGAAGAAAAATACGCCACTAAAGCCGATCGGTCACGATCAATTTTTTTCTTTTTTGAACGTTTTATCTCCTAGAATAGATAATTATTCTGTCTGAAATTAAAAGATAATATTTTAACAGGTTATAGAGAGCGGTCCTAACCGAAATAAATTTTGTAAATCTGATGCCTAAAAATTGCCTAGTACGGATCTGTCTACGCATTAACTGCTGCGTATAGGTACCGCTACGACCTTAATCCAAGCATTTGATTTATCTTTGTTTATGTTAGGCGATATTTATGTATATGTTGCATAAACTCGACGACCTAAATTGTTCTTGGTTATAGGCGAATGTCCTATTTTTGATAAATACGGTTCTTCGGTATTTTTAGTAACATTTGCTGTCGTACTATGTATCACTTGACCCATACATTAATCGAAAAGCGTTATCGTAAACGACTTTGTCAAACTAAGTATGCGAGGGTTAATATCGTCCCACTTATAATGATTTAATAAAATGCCATCCCTCGTAAATGCCAACACTTGTCGGTAAACACCACTGTCACAGAAAAACGCTAGTTAACGCGTTTGTCTCCGAAATAACCATGTCCAAACACCAACACGTGCTGGACGATCATTCTCTGTTAATGTTTGGACCCGTTGCATCCACATGTTTCCCTATAAATGCATTAGTAATCATGTCAATTTGCGTACGCTTTCATACAATCCTAACGACGTTTTATAAACGTCCAGCTGTATACTGCAGCGATAATAATCCAGGGCCGTAATTATCACTTGGTATTTTTAAATTGATTTTTTTTGGGGCATATGCGCAGAGATGGCCCCGCCATATTTTGCATTTTGCTTTAGTATCATTTCAGCTATCGCCTGTTACCGTATATTGACTCTTGTTTCGGGGACACCCTATATATTTATATTTCAATTTTAACTCGATCCCCAGCAAGGTCAGAAAGTATAACACATAAAAAGTCAGTTTAAATGAGGAACCTTTTCCAATAGAATTCCGTTTATCTACACCTATGAGTGCTGGACGTGATCCGGATAATTGGAATAGTCATAAAAAAAGGTTATTTTGTGAAATCACACCTGTTTATTTTTGTTACAAGAATAAAGTATATTTGAATGGCCTATTCCGCATATTTTTTATGACAATTCGGAATCATAATAATTAAATCGTATGATTACTTTAAGATGATCTTTCCGAAATTTTGAGTTTAGACTCGACTTTTAATCTTATACAATTTATTGTAATAATTTTTTCTCTTGTCACTTTATATTTTATATTTACGAACTATTTTCGTAACACACTGTATACGACCTATCGTGAATAAACAACTTATATTGCATCAAGTCGAGTAATTTTTCTGAATCTATCGATTGTTCATATTTTTAAACTTTTCTACATAAAATGACATTTTTTTATTTTATTCGTCGATCGTCACCTGTTGTCGTTTCTCTTGAGTAGGTACTTTAGAAGTTGCGATAGATTTTTATTTGAAACCTAAGTATTATAATTAGAGTAACGATTCAGTTCACAAATTAAATTACTTATCGAAACGAAGAAATTAAATTGCATTAATTTTTAATCACTAGCACGTTATTAGTGTGTAAAGTTTTAAGTATTCGGTGCATTATAAAATAAAAAACTCTATAGGTACGTGTGTATTTAATTTTTAATTTATGCTTTAATTCAAATTTTGTTTGGAATCAGTTCTACGTAGTTAATTAAATTAATACAACTCGGGAGCTTTCTAAAGGTGGGCAAATCCATTTAAATTATTTAATTACGGTGCATTGTGTTCCAAATTTTAATTAAAACTTTGGTTTATTGTAAATAGATTATCGAAAGTTTGCGAAGTTTAATCTCCATCGACACCGACAGTTCGAATATATGGTTAATTTAAAAGAAAAGTTTAACGTTTTGATTCTGGAAGCTTTTCCACGAATAAAATAATTGACAAGTCAGGAAAATTCGGCGATTAGATAGCAATTGGATCGGTAGCAAATATGATTTGTTATGTTATGTTATTTAATTCTTAAAAGGTTAAACGAGACGAGAAATTATGAGGCAAGTACAATCACATGCGATAAAAATGTCCTTCGTCCAAATGTAGTACGAGAACGTAGTGTTTAAGTCGACTTGTTTGCTACGACTCCCAATCAAAAATATGCCATGTATTATGTAGTTATTTTATTAATTATAATAGTTTTTGAAAATTAAAATCTTAAAATCTACCGATAGAAAATGTCTTCACTTATATTAATAAAATAACACAGATTTATTTAATTTATGTAGAAATAATTCATCTTACAATTAGAAATAAAATATAGAATAAAAAGAGAACGACGTGACGCCGACGCCGCGTCGTCGCCGGCGTTCGGCGAGCTTTTTTTTTTAAACGAAATTGTTTAGTTTAATAACGTTGGGTCGCGTTACAGTTCCCAAAAAAATTATTCTGTTATTATTATTTTTTTTTGGTTAAAATGTGGCGTTTTCGGCACTAGATTAAATCGTTACTTTTAAATAATACTTGCGTTAGCTTTCAAATTTCCAGTTTTTCCTACTTTAAACAAACCCTACGTAACCCTGCTTGGGTATGATTTTGCAATTGCGAGAACGTGGCTGAAATTTTCATTTATTCGTGACTCCATTGCCGACACAATAAATATAGTTACGCGCTTGTTTCGGGGCCCGAAGAAAATTTTTCTTCGTTCAATCGTTTAAAATGAAAGGGTTTTTAGACCGCTTAATATGATAGTGAACACATAAGTTCATAAGTTGAGGAAATAAGAAAACTTTATTTCTATGCAGCATAGAATATTAAGTAAGTAGTTGAATTTACAAAATTTGACTGGGCGATTTTAAGCTTTCAAATTTTGTTTGAACACATATAGGGCGTTTCTAAATTGATTAGACATATTTTAGAAGCGTATTCTTCACGTCAAAATAAGACGAAACGTTCCTATAAACGCGTGTTACCGAAAATGCTCTGTTCGCAAGATACTGGGTGTTAAAATTTACGAAAAGAATATCTTGGTATCTTGAAAACGAAGCATTTTCGAACTTGAATCCATATTATGGGCATTTTTTCTCATCTTGATGTTTACTATTGCTTCCAAAAGTTCGGACACGGTATTATGAAATACATTTTTTCATTGACGTACGGTTAAATGGGTACGAAATCGGATTTTGTCGTTTATCTCGAAAACGATGCGTCGTACGATAAGCACTCGTAAATGACTGCACGAATCGTGTCAAAAGGGATCTTTGTCGCTGCGGCTGTGATTGATTTTTTCAACATTTCGATATTTTTGTGTCGTTTTGAACACGCGAACGCTTCAAGTTTCTCGCAGAGCGAGTAATCCAGTGAATTGAGATTTGAATTTTTACTTGACGAGTCCTGGCAAGTCCTGAGCAGAAATGAAGTTTGAAACATTCTGCACTAACTAATTTTGTGGAGTGGTTTTGACTTTGTGAGCACGCTGTATAACTACATCGTACACACATACATTTACAGCGTTGCCACATTTTTACACTTTATATTTCCATCCCGGCACGCGTTCGCGTTTTACTGACGGAACTTCCGACCGTACTGTGTACGTGACTTAACCCTGAATTCTTTAAATTCATTCTCTCGGAGTGGATCGGTCCCCATCACATATCCTCGACCTTCTCCTCCCATCCATTGCAACCTCTTTACATTTACCACTACTGCTGTAATCATTTTCTCATTAATCTCATCTAATCTCTCTCCTGTTGTAGATTTCCTTTTAGTAAGCTCAAACGTATGTACGCATCGAGGGGTAAACGCCCCGTATCTCGGAAACTATGCGTTTTAACTTTACATCTTATTTTGACGTGCAAAATACGCCCTTAAAATATGTCCAATCAATTTAGGAACACCCTATTTAGGTAGGTACAAGTACCTACCTATTATTGGAATTCGTTTTGAATTTTTGAATTGAACACTCGTTTAAGGCGAGCAAAATTAAATTAATTTTTGGAGTTAATAACGTCTTATTCTAAACTCGTCAAATATTTCGGACATCAAATTAGTATTGTGTGAGATTCCGCCTCAGACGTGACTCGAAATTCGAATTTGCACATTAAATTCCGAAGTTTCGGGAAGATTAAGGTGCCTACTTGTAAAAGCTGCCACTTGCAGGGTAAAACTTATTAGACGTACAGGTAAAGTTTACTAGTTTAGCGAGCTTATGTAGTATTATTAGCTTGGAATTCTCGTTCATTATAATAATAGCAGCAACAACATTTTTACAAGTAAACACACTTTTTCACGCGTTATTCTTAATTGTTTTTAGGCAATTATTCATCAACATAAACGGATAATCATCTCAGAGATAACCAAAAAGTTATCGTTCGGAGATAAAGGCCCACAAAATTTTTATTAAGATGGACCTAAGTTTACCATATTTTATGTATTATAACAGTTTCTTGTACTATATATATTAACTAATTTCGCTCGAGTGAGGTTTCGCGGGATTAACTATAATTAATTGTTACGCGATTAGTGCGAATAATTATTCTTGCTAATCGCGGCAAGTCTGTGCTATGATTAAATATGATAACCGGATGAAGGTATTTACCCTCCAATGGTGATGTCTGAATTCAAAACCAAGGACTACTTTAATCTAAATATATATACAGTCGAACCTCGATAACTCGAAATTGAAGGGAAGACAAGAAAACGTCAAGCTATCGAAAGTTCGAGTAATCGAGATGTATTTACTTGAGAATTTTGCTCGTAGTTCACACAGTTCGAGAAATCGAAATTTTCGATTTATCGAGGTTCCACTTTACATACTAATTTAATTATTATTCTTTTGCTAAAACGAATTTATTATTATCTCAATCCTTTTAACTAGAATTCGTACAAATATCGAACTTTCGACAAAGATTAACGACCACGTGACCGATTTTTTTTATTTGACCACTGGGAGTCGCTCGTAAATTATTAATCACATAAATACGCATTTATACACGATTTCTTTTTGGCAAATTAAAACTATTTACTGTGAAAAATATAGAATTTTTTATTTTAGGTACGCTTCTGCATAGATATTAGAATATGTGTTGTTTCACTTAAGTATATATGAAAACTGAAAACGTTTTGCTATAACAAACCGTTTCGATTAATGTTTGATTACATTAGTGAAAGGTGTTTTCTTATCTACAACATGTCGTTCTCGATTAACACATTAAACTGAACACCAGGTATTAAATAATCTAATAGGAGTATTATATTGCAAGGTAACAATCAAGATATTAGCGTTCAAATTTTTAAATAAATATTCTAAAAACGTCATTAAAATGTTCCCGCACGACTTCGTATCACGTTCATTGCACGAGCAATTGAACACAAGAAAATTGATAACGATAATATGTTTGGAACATCGTTTTTGCTTTATTTACGGACGTTATTACCGAAAATTAATTTTTAAACGAGCTCGATATCAAGTTACCTTTGAAAACACAAAATGAGAAGCAATTATTTGATAGACAGAGATTGATAATAAATGGCGATTCGATTGTACTTAAAAGCCCTCAAACTCGAAAGTACTCGAATGCGATGTTCGTCTTTATTTCCGCCATCCTTTCAAATGTGGAAAATGAAGAAAAATCCTAAATAATCGCATTTACTTTGCTTATCACTATCTTGAGAGACGAATTTAAAATTTCAGCGAATTTTCATAGAAAATAAAGCTCTATCGCAGTCTATTTGATGACGGGACCCAGAGGAAACGCTTTGGCTTTTTTCCTTTCGCGAAAATACTAGTCGTTCATTTTCGGTCCCGAAATTTGTTTGTGGACATCGGAATTTTAATCGTAACTTGAGAATATTTCTTATGTTTCATATTTATGTTTTAAAAATATCGCTTACTTTTTAACACAATTTTAGCATCGACTGTCATGATTCAGATATATCTGGATAATTGATCTTTCTTTATTTGAATCATGACAGATAACCACCTGACGATGCTAAAATTTGGAAAGGTTAAACATGAACATTAATATAAACGAACATCACCAAAAATAAATGCAAGTAAGATTAAATCAGTATTTCTCTAGTAAATGTGATTTTCCAAAAGATGCATTTCTTTTGAGAATAACAAAAAAAGAGTTTTGGGACGTATAACATGAAAATTCGATACCAAGGCTTGCGGATCTTTGTCCTATAGATCGTTCCAATCTTTGTATGCAGTACTATACTAATAAATATTGCTTACTATTTTTGATTATTTTGAAATAACGCCATCTTTAGCTCGGGGCATAATTTTTCAAATTGTTGACGTTGACAACAAATTTAGAAACTAAATAGAAGAACTAAATTAAAGCACAAAATACTAAAGGGCCGAAAAATAAATTTTACTGATTGAAGCTTCGTATTCTTTCAGCATCGACGACGAGGTCGCCCCGTTCTGCTAAACGGATAATGCGAGGAAAAAGCGGCGGTACTGTGCATAGGTAAGAAAGAATTTTCCAATTGTAGTGCGGGTAGATTTTATATTAGCATCCCAAAACTGTGGTGCGGCTTTGGGAAAGTGGGAGTTTGGGGGGTCGTGTAGTAGAATTGTACATAAATGGCATAGTTGAAATGTTGCGACAAAAATTTGTTTTATGTAGATACTTACGTTAGGTTAACAGTGGTAAATTATGGTGAGTTAATTGCGATTAACTTCATAAAAAACTACGATCCTTTTTAAAGAAAACGAGAAAATATTGGCTGGTTCGAAATACTTTTGTGCTGACAACAAAATCGTATGTATTTTCTAGGGCATCGGGGATTTTTAGAGGAAACGGGGAATTACAGTTTTTTTTTGTGTTGACGAAGGTAGAAATAAGACGGTCGTCTCGTTGAATAAGGCAACAATGGCGCCGGTGTTAAAAGAAAAGGACATTTAATACCGTCAATGGGTACTTAACTGACAAATTTATGATGCGCTCGAAATCTAATTTGGGAAAAATATAAAGGATTTTTGGTAAAAGGCGGCAGTGGTATTGCTGACGATATAAGAAAAAAATTAGTTTCAAAATTTCGACGTTTAATAGTTTTATCAAAGACATTTGTGCTTAAATCAGATTGTGATTTTTCGGGAGCTTTTTTCATTTGCAACCATTGTTGAGCATTTAATATAAATTGTAGATGTAAAGATGGAACCGAAAACCGTTTTTTTTTTAATGGAATTACTCCTCGAAGCGTACGATTGTAGTTGGAGGGAAAGTGATCGCGATAATTTTTCATCAAAATCTAACAAGAAATTAATCAATTTTCGCCTACGAACTGTTTTGGACAATGAAATTCGATTAAATCAGTTGTCAAATGTCGATTCCGGGCAATTTCGTTTACTCAATCATTGTTTAAAAAATGAAGCTTCACGTATGTACTTGCAAGCGTCCGTTCTGATTTAATGAACCGTTATGGTCGAATAAAAAAAAAGAGAATCGCGAACTATCAATAATATAAAATTGATCAATGCAATTTAACATATAGGTAATTGTTTTCGAAGGCACTTCATCAATCGTAGACTTAAATATAATACTTACACACAACAAAAAACGACAATTAATCCTCGACGAGACTGCAAGTTCGCAAGATATCGCCGCGCCAAAGCTGTTTTAACTTTTACGATTCGCCCAAAAAAAATGTCATTACTTACATAATTTTTACACGTATAACCCTGGCAGCGCTGTTTCGTCAAATCCCAGCCATCAGGTAAATTGAGAGAGCTTTGCAATTCGCTCCGGCACACACGACGGTTTTTCCGGTGAAAATTTAATTTGCATCAAAAAATCCTGTCGCTTGTTTTTAAGTAGGTACAGTCAAGTTCATATGTTTTGTCCCGTCGCCTGTGTTAGTTTTTATCGTGGAAAATTAAAAAAAAAAGATTACTGTCCGTTTTTATTTATTATCCGACGTGTCCCATTTTACAATTCAAAAACAACTGCTACCCTTCATCCCTCTTGATCCTCTAGATCCCTGCGATCAGATCTCGCTGGACAAAACACACAAACTTGACTGCACCGCGGAGTTTTTGCTTTCATCTACCGTAACACACTGTAATTTTAAATTCCACACGAAGCGGGCAAAAAGTAATTGAATTCCCAAAACGGGCAAGCACTATAAGGTACTTGTTTCATTACACGTATATATATATATGCTGAACGGTAAAATGTAACGAATTAATTAAATTTTAGGGCCCGTGTAATAGTGCTCGCGTAAACATTTTCAAAAAATTAACTGGTGTCGTACTTACGTTATTCTATTTCCACTCTTCGCGATTTTTTGACCTGCTTTTCCCTTCGGATGCGTTCAAGCGAAGACCATGGATTTATTGCCTTATTGTAGAATGATTGTCAACATTTCATTGCTTTTGTTGTTACTAAAAAATCTAATTCGACTTATCCACAACCGTTATAAGCGTCGACGAGTGCCCGAGACAGTGTACGAAGGCATTTTATGTGATGAATTTTGTTCGTTTTTGGTTAGAAGCAATATCTTATTTACAGCACAACCACGAGTTTTTGTCGTCTACTCGTTTCTCCACGAGATGGCTAAATTCTGGGCCCACCGATCGATGCAGGATTCGCAAAGGATTTCGAATAAAAGGTGAACTCGAACTCGGAACGGATTTGGGATTTTGCCGAAAGCTCGGGGAGATAAAGCTTTCAAAATTTTATTCGGAGTATCAATTTAAGGTATTACAGAAATGTCGGGGAATAAATTAAGCTCAGCTTACCGAAAGCATTAAATGTAATTTAAGTTAAATGTTTACTCGAAATTCTTTACACTTTCTGTTGAAAAGTGAAGCGGAAAAAGATTAAGTAGGTAAATGTTGTTTACCAGAGGTCGTTTTTAAAATTGAACGTTTAGCGTTAAGGACAGAAACGGCGCGGCGATTCGAACAACAAAATACTATACAAACAGTATAAACATACTAGGTGCCTAGTTTTCAAATAAAGGGTGTTAACACAAAGAAATCTTTGGAGCGGTATACGTGAAAAAATTAATCGTGATGCATCAACCATTGCCACGAAAATGGCGACTCTTTTAAAGATTGTACACTCAAAAAAAAATCCGATGTCCAATGTACGTACATTAGATAAAAGTACATTACAAACGTACATTAGATAACTCTTAAAAAGTAACGAAAAATTCGATATTTCGATAAAAATTTTCATTGTAGGTATGAAGAAAGTTATTAGCTAAAAAAATTATAAATGATCCGTAAATACAACGATCGTTTTAATTGCATAATTAGGCACTTATTTCCTTCAGTGTATTAGTAGTATTAATGAACTTTTCATTGTATCAATGATCAAAAAGTCAATAACTGGTGTTCACTAATATTATGTACAATATTTTTTTGAGTGTACGAGCACGTTAGCCATAATTATAAAAAAAAACTGGCACACGTAGTAAACGTAATCACTCATACTTTATTAGGTCATACCGCAGAGACAATTTATTAGACACGCACATTGAGGTGGTCTGCACGAGATAACACCAACGAACCAGAACCGTTTTGAATGATAGGCTACACAGCGTAAACGAAACAAACGATATGACAGACAAAAACTGGAATTGCTCTTAAAATAACTCGTAGACCAGCAATAATCGGTTAAAATATGAAATTTCTCGCAAATGCCGCACACCTAATTACAGAGCGCGTGAAAAGTTCTGGCACTCAGATAAATGTCCGTAAAACCAAGTGGAAGGACAGGATTGACATGAAACGTAACAAACACTTTAATAACAACCATTACAACACAATGAAACAGTTAGATCTCGAAATTTCCCCCTTAGCACGAACGCACGCCCTCAGACGCTTGGGGAAGGCGTCAACGGTGGCACGCAGGTAGTCGTCGTCTAATTCCTCCCACGCCTTCTCCAGAGCTCGACGTAAAGAATTCAAATTCTTGTGGGGAATAGCACAAGCCTTTGCCTTGAGAACGGCCACACCGAATAGTCCAATGGATTCAGGTCCGGGCTGTTTGGAGGCCATTCCGCGGACAAGATGAGGCCGGGAAAATGAGTCGAGCACCAGTCCTGGACGACTTTGGCCTTATGAGCAGGTGCTGAATCTTGTTGATACGTCCAGGTGTTGTTTTTAAAGTGGGATTTGGCCCATAGATCGACGTGCTTCTCCAAGATATCCTTCAGATAGTTCTTCGCGTTAATTTTCACCCCTTGATCAACGAAAACCAGAGGCATCTTGCCATCTGCCGTTATCTCCTAACACCATCACTGACTGAGGATGGTGGGCTCTTGATACGATTCTGCCCTTGTTATTTGCTGCTTGAGGAGATTCGGAAATAATTCGATCATTGTGACGGTTCATGAATTACTCCACGGTGAACAGCGACTCATCAGTGAAGAGGATAGCGCGATGGCGTGCCGCTAACCCGAAGCGCTTGAACAGCGCACGGCATCTTTCCAATCGTTTGCTCTTCATGGCGTCGGTCAGAATGTGAGCCTTTCGTAGCTTATAGGGATACTTCTTCAGCCTTTTCCTCACGATTTGACGAACAGAAAAATCGGAAATACCTTCTTCTCGAGCAAGTTTCCGCATCGATCTCCTTGGGTTCCGACGAATTTTCTCCCTGATGCGTTTCACAACCGCGTCGGAAGTAACCGTCGTTTTTCTTCCCGATCTTGGTCTATCTTTCATAGCTCCCGTCAAAGACAACCGCTGGATGTTGTTGTAGATCGTTCTCTTAGGAATTCCCAGACGCTTGGCAATTTCCGAGGCGCGTATGCCTTCACTGTGCAGCTTCAACATGAACGCCCTCAAATCCCTGCTCCGCACCATGCTAAAACCAAAAAGGTTTGCAATACAACAAAGTAAAATAGTTTAATAACAATAAAACAAGTGAAAAAAGTGATTTAAACAAGTAGTCGATCGCGCCAAGGCGCAATATGTACGCAGATTTGCGTGTGCCAGAACATTTCACGCACCCTGTATAATTAATAACAAAACGACTACAGCTATTGCAAAAAGTGCTGCTGTAACAGAAACCCCCCCGAAAAAATTGGCAACGAACAATTTGAAAACTCGAACTGATTCGAAAACTTAACTTCCTTCAATATTATACCTATTATATTATGGTGTAAAATTAAATCAAATATCACTTCTTGAAATAATCCACGTAAAACTACCTTCGCGGTAATCTCTTTCGGTTAAAAAAAAATATTTGACTAATACAACGTTGTTAGTAATTTTCTCGGAAATTGTACCTACAATGTTAAAAATAATGAAATAATGAATATTTAATGGTGTTTTTTTCTTCCAAGAATATTGAACGTGCAGTTTTTTTTAAATTGCTTTTTTAGTCATTATTATCAAATTTTTTTCTTTATGGAAATAGAAAATACGGTAAAAAGCGTACCTATAATTATTTTAAATAATGTATGTACTAACAAACGTATTCATCGTAGTTTTTTGCACTGCAAACGTTATTCGGTATATTTTTGGTGATAGAAAATTGTTTTGAAATTTTAAGTTTTAATAATTGCATTTTAACCTTCCAATTTGAATGTTTAATCCACTCGCTTCCAGCTCGTGGTTCGCATTGTTGCGCTCGTGCGAAACGTCCGCTTTGCTAGCGGATTTTTAATCACAAGGAGCTTTAAATCTGAATTAAAGCAAATCCCTAAATGTAAAGAGTAAATTACCAAATTAAACAAAATTTGTTAAACTATAGAGGTGGAAAATTGAGGTCAGTCTCGGATTTTCCGGTCTTGATTCGGTGCTAGGAGTCAAAATTATTTGTAAGAAACCGAAAATCATAATTTTGAAATGGGCGTTTTCTCATGTCAAAACTGTTTGTCTTGGTCGAATAAGAACTTTAAATCGATACTTATCTCCAGTTTGGGAACGAACGGATTTTCTTGAGAAAGTCATTTGTTTTTAAAATCAAAATTTTGTTGGAAAGCCCCCGCGGATCATTAATTTATGAAAAAATTGGTCTATTTAATATTGAAATAACAGCACAAACGTTTATTGTTAATTAGACTCTGTGGATTATAACACGGCCTTAAAATAGAAAATATTGTTGCATAAGCGTAAGCAATCGATTTGTTAACAGCACTGATTATAGAGAAATTGTTTTTATTAAGTTACCTATATGGGTCATTAGAATTTAATTCCGATGCACGTCATCGATAAGACGATGACTAGATCAAATTTCACTAATCACTAATTTCAAAGTTTAGAAAGTGACATATTCTATCGATGATTTACCCGCGCACATATTATATTATGGAAAAGAAAAATTACAGTTTATTACTATGTACTGTGAAAATACGAGGTACAAAATGACACCACTATATGTGAGACGTCATCATCTAGTAATCTTTCATTGATGACGTGAACGGAATAAAATTTGTATGGTCTTTATACTAATATTTGGATTTAAAAAAAATAGATTGTATCTTACAAAGTAACGGAAATTTACAACATAAACAATAGATGTACGAACGTTTATGATTGAAATGCGTCCTGCTCAGGCAAGATCTTCGACATAGAGAGATAAAAATTACTAAACTACAGCGCACTAATCGTAAATTCAAATACCTTTCCATTCATTTAAGAAAACTCCCTAATTTCATTTATTATTATTCGAATTTTCTGCAATTTAAAGTACAACAGCAATTGTACAGTGGCCGCCATAAAAACTAGCATGTGTCTTGAACCTAAATGTTAAGGAATCTTTAAGTGATATGAAACGGAGTTACTGGACATTAAGTAAGGTACATAATCTAAAAATTTAATTTTGACGTATAATCAGTTCACGATTGACACGGATGAAGGTTGGCCTGGGGCCCAATTCACAAATCATTCGTTACAATAACGTAGGCGAAAATGACGTCATTAACAATGGATTTCTATAGAAATTTGTTTGTTGTGACGTCATTTTCGCATACGTTATGATAGCGAACGGTTTGAGAATTGGGCCCCTGGTCTGGTAATTTGACAATATTTTATGCATGTAAACTAAATTCGTTTCTGTGTGTAAATGTAACTTTGTGTTGGAGATTATGTAAGCTACGTTGCCAGTTTGAGCTACTATTGTTTCGTTTTTTAGTTTAAGAAACGATTTTTATCATTTTGAAATATGGTTTTAAGATTATTAATCACTCGAATGGTTTTAAGTAAAACAATTTGACAAGCATTTGATTAATTCAAAATAATACAAATTCCAATATGGCAACTAAGCCTCATCTGATTGCCGTAAGAATTGAATTGAGTGTTTATTTTGTCAAATGAATAGCAGCACACCAACACTTAAAAAACTAGTGCATGAAATCGGTAACCGATGAAAAACAAATCGGGGCCAACCTTTGTCCGTTTTAAAACGATTGAAAGTTTTAAAGTGAGTTTTACATTATACAAATTTTGGTGTCCCATTTTTCATGGCGCCCACTGTACACGCAATTATATATACGAGCTTTTTAGTTGGCTCACTATAATGGTGCCCTCGAGAATCCTTGGGCCTAACCCTGATAATATACTGCAATAAACTTACGGAACCTAACGTTTATAACGTGCAGACTCCGTCGTACCTTTCAGGGAACGAACAATAAACGCGTGTAAAAAGTTAATACTATTGTACTTATTGGTGAAAACTGACGTGCTTATCACTTATAACGAATACCAGTAATTTCAATGCAGCTTTATTCGCAATAGTTAGACGGCGATCAGAAGAAAATCCCCCCGATCGAGCAGTTTTGAAATTATCTATTAATAAAATCGACGACTGGCGAGGATTACGAAAACAACATTCATCGAAAACTCAATAAATCCGAGCGCTGCATTGTATTGAGTTGTTTACATTGCAGTTTTTCGACGACGTTATCGGGCGCGCAGTAAATAAATTTTGCGCTACCGAAAGATTTAGAGATTTCCAAGCCCGCGTTGTTCACAATGGATTTCCAGCCGATAGTAATATTTCTTTCTTCAGCTATTCTGAGGTTTTCAGATAAAGTTGAACGATCCTGTATATTAGCTCCGGTCTTTCCCGAATTTTATAAATTACGCCATTAATCACTTTGCGCGGACCGTCTTCGGATTCCGCCCCCCCCCCATCCTCTCCCCTCCCCCCCGTTTTGGAACGATCACATGACCGAAATAAGAGCTAAGATGGATGTTTTGTTCTACCCTTAATTGGGCCTAATGCTGTACGTGCAGATGCTTACTTTGATTTGAATTTCTCCTTTGTGCTGTCTTCCGGTTGAAATTTGTTAACTTCACAGATTTACTTAATTAGGGGCGTCCTGCGAATAGTGCGTAATTTATTTTTTTTCTCAGCGCGTGCTCTAATTTTATACCAGCAAAACTAACTATTTTTTGTATTATATCGCGTGGTATCGAACGCGATCTTACGAGTTTCGTACTGTGTTGATTGTGATGTGTGTTGCATATGCATATACATTAAAAACAACAATTAAACAGTCCTTGACTGTACAATTATTATTGCAAGTTACACAATATCGTCAAATTTTAATTTCATTTCATACATAGAACTTGGCCTCAAATATTTCAATTTAAAGAGTATCAGCCAGGGGGGTTAAATTAAAAACGAGCCGAGTAGACTTTAAACTTTATTCAAATTGGATAAACTGAAAACTTTAAAACCTCTAAATGGGCAGTTGATTTTATCTGAGAAAGAAAAATTAACCTTGAACTTTTTTTCCAACTTAAAATATCCAACTTACAAACTCGTAGGATTTAAATTACTTTCTAATAATGACGAAACTTTTTATTACCTGTTTTCTGGAATTTTTAGAGATTTTTCTTTGGTTCGCATTCGTTTTTACGGTTACTTTGTTTTTCAGTTCGGCTTGCTTCTTCGGATCTAGGAAAGTTCACCGATAACAATTCACCGACCGGCGAATTTGTCGAATGGAAAATTCGACGATTCTAAAATTGAGCTCACCTCGTCTGCATTTAAATGTATTTTTTAATATCTAAAGCGCTAATTATATACCAACTTAAACGATTTATCTCTTATACATTAACTTAAGCTCAACTCAGTTGCACTCGTCTAAACTCATCTCATATACACTAACCTAAGCTAGCCTCATCTACACTAACCTAACTATAAGCACACCTCGTCTGCACTTGTTTAAACTCATCTCATCTACACTAATCTTTTTATTGCAACTATTAAAATAATAATGTAATCGGCGATAAAATGGTCGACGATAAATTGTACAGACGATGAAACGGCCGCGATGAACTCTGGCGGCAATGAATTGTCCCATTCCGAGTTTCTGATTATGAAAGAATTTATGTTATAGGGTTATTAGTTATAGGCGAAGCCTTAAGAAAACATTTCCTACTGGGATAATCTGCAACATAATTTTCTAAATATGTTAATTAAAAATCGTGTTATCTAGTGTTGAAGAAGTACTGTGTTACACGTGGGTTTTTCCAATTTTATTATTGTATTGTTGTAGGAAGGTTACCTGTACCTGATATACGTATAGTGGCAATTCCAGATTAATTTTTTCTAAGTCCATTATTGGTTTGATGTTGTCTATTACTTGTCGCGCGTTTAATAAATTAATGTTTACTAAATTAATAACGCTTATCAGGAAGCTGATTTTCAGAAATTGGGTAAAAGGAATGAAGTAAGTTTTTCTTATTTTTATATTGCGCCGCACTGCCATTAGAAAAGTAGGTACCTGTATGATTTTCTTAAGGTCGAAATGATTTCGTTTAGGATTGAAATCAACTTTTTTGTAAATTTAAAAGGCAACTATTCAAACAGTGCGAGATGAAAGTTTTTTATTTTTTAGACTATAAATAAACTTAACTCAATTATTTTTTCGACATTACCAGCGTATATATAGTAGGTACGACTTAATTACAAAAGAAAGCATTTAAGTCGTTTCATGTTCGAGTTGACAGGGACAAAAAATTGGACACCTATGTTCGCTATTATTAAAAATAATTAAATTGTTTTCCGTAAATATATAATTACATGTAAATATACAACAACGCGAATTATTGCAAATAAAACGATAAATCTAGAAATTAAATTTTTGTTCGCATCATTTGAAAGGCATGGAACGACCGTAAGCTATTATGATAAACAACATCAACTATAAAAATAAAATGAAAGCCGCAAATAGTAAGCAAAAAAGTGTTGTTTCGTCGCTTTCCCGGCTGAACGCGCCCAATGTGTATAAAACATTTTTTTTTCAAAAAAATCAAAAGGGGCGTTTTGAGATTTTCGAAAAAAAGTTCTTTTAAGATCTTCAAAAAATTACAAAATTTAAATATCATCGTCGCAACTTTTTGTCCCCACGAGTCCCCGGATTTTTTCTTTTTTTGTTCGATAGTACGATTCCATGATATTCTAAAGGTACGTACACATATGACGAGCCGCTCGCGATCCGCTTGTTGCGTTTGTTTCTGGACAGCGAGGTAATCGCAAACTCCGTCCGATCCGCGAAAAACGGCGAGCACGCGCGAGCAAGAAACGAGCACGTTGTTTCGGTGCTGTTTGGAGTTTGTTCGAGGTCACATCTCGTGTTGTGAGTACAGTTGGGGCCATGTCGTCTGACGAAGAACCTACTTGCAGGCCTCTCATTTTTTTGGATCCTTTCGGATACCACAAAATACTATTTCCTTTGTACAATTCGATTAACATTAAACAAGTTTCGTGGGCCAGCAGGTCCTGCCACAACCATGTCTCAATTAGAATTGCGAGTCCCATTGTGTTCGTAGAAAAAATCGACAGAAAATGGATCGCGCGCGATCGCCAACCCGAGCGGCTCGCGAGCCGCTTGCCTGCGCCGCGCCGTACCAATTTCACGAATCGTGATTGCGAGCGGCTCGGCTCGTGCTCGGCTCGTCATATGTGTACTCAGCTTAACGATGTATTATTTGTCTTGCGCTTTTTGCGGTTTTGGAAATATTCCTAATATTACAATTTTTGATTACCTTAATGCAGTGAAGAATTTCTGACAACATTTACCCATATAAATATTTAATTCCCCACAGATCGGTCGTATTTCCCGGTATGCGACCCTCGTAACGTACGCCCAGACTTATTAATTCAAAACGTCCACCCACTCCATTAATATTTTAATCAGGGGCGCCCGAATTAAGGACGCTTTAAATTCTCAAGTGGAGTGATCCCGATCACACAAATGCAAATTTTCAACATACTTTGTTCGACATCGTCGGTTCCCATTAATGAGGGTGCTGTTTCAAATTTAAACTTTTGAAAGCTACATATATTTAATTAAAGTTTGTTTGATATCGGTAGCTCTGTTCATTTTTGTTTTGTTGTAAAATGGTAGCAATTCATTATATAAGAAAATGAAATTAGTTCTTACGTAAAAAGCTTTCAGGTTTATTGTTTAAGTGTACGTACAATATACCACCACGCTTGTACTGCAGAAAGACGTAAAACTGACGGTAGATTTAAACGAATACATTTTTAAAATATGTAGTAGATCTCGAAGAGGACCTTAACGTGACCCTGCCATGCCACGTTACCTTCCACATTCCCCGTTTCCGTTTCCGTTTCCGTTTCGTCCTGAATTATTTAAGCCGTCATTAATGTAAAACTCGAACAAGCACTAATCCAATTTAAAGTTTGAAATTGCAAACGATTGCTAATAACGGCGGTGCAATATCGATAACTCGCTAATTAATTAATTCATTAGTCAGCGGAACTACCTCGACTTTGTGAACTTACCCCGAAACAACTACAAAGCAGGGATAATTGGGTTATGAACATTTTCTGACAGCTAAAAGGAATAGCTTTCGTGTGTGCAAAAACATTTTAACTCGATTATAAAGTTTGGCCCTCCGGGGGAATTGGCAAAAAGAAACGGCCGTTTTACTCTCGGGAGATTTAAGTACCTTTTAGAAACACGGGAACAGTCGCAGTTTATTTAAATGATTTTTCCAATGTGCCGTTGTTTGAAATATAATCTACCTACACGAGAAAGGAAAAAAAAATGTTTTACGGCGTGGGCGGCAGGAAACGGTAATTAAATAAAGAACTTTCGTTTCCACACGCGTTTGCTCCATTTGCCGTAATTATCTTCGGGAAAGGGCGAGTAATTTCATCGGGACTTTTAAGTGTTCGTGAAGTTTTGCGGTTTCCTTTGCTGTTGCGTTTGCTAATATTCCAAATAATTAGGTGCCAAATAAGACTTACATATTATAAATTCGACCGATTAAGCTTATGTTAAAAGTAAGTACACCTAATCAATTTGTTCTTGGAGATAAGTATAGGTACGTCATCATTTATATACGTCGTTCACGATACGTTCCAATCACGTCATCAATCAAACTTCAGACATCGCCACTTGGTCGCACGTTTTAGTCAAAAACGATCAGTTATACGAAAAAAGTCAAAGGGCCTTTTTTACAATTTCGATAATGATCTTTTTCTCGAAAAATTGATGTATTTCAAAAACATCGCGAAAAATTCAATGTTACCTCTCCTTCGCTCCCTTAAATAATTTTTGCGGACGTGCTATCGAAGAGGACTTTGACAGTTTTGTTCAAAACATAAAAACAAAAGCTTGCAGAAGAATATAGCTTGTTAATAATTTTTAATTATAATTTTCCCCCTTCACGGTCTTATTTTACCGGCCTAAAACCCATTTCGAAAATTTTGCGACAACTCGCCTCTATTTATATGCCAATTTTATTTTCTGATTATTATCTATCAGTCGCGGAATAGACTTAATAGACATAATTCTTTATTTGACTCGCCATTTTTAATTATTCTCGCTCGGCCAGAAACCGAACTCGTTCAATAGTTTTTTTTTTTAGTTTAATGATGTACTTGTTACACAAATAGCTAATATAAAACATTAAATGGTTCTTATCAGTTCTCACAGTTTATTTCACTACCGAGCGTTAACTTATTCATTCAGAAAGTTGTAATAAAACAAAAGTAAGCGCGCCGTGAGCTATTTATAACCTGCAATCGACTTTAGAACCTTAAGGTCAGTGGCAACCGACACGCAACTCCCGATATTTCTGACATACACATTTCTAGAATATTCCCGAATGTTCGATTGCAGAGAACTACCAGATATGACACATCGTGTAATTCTTCATCGCGACATGTTGTAGCTTAACTATAAGCAAATACCTCCTAGGGATCGTGTACATAGGTAATTCGGGGCACGTCTGTATCAAATGCAGTCACTGATTTGAGTGAAAAACGAAGTTGAACGGAGATTGCCCTTAAACGAGATATGATGATAAGTATCGTTTGTTATTTTGCGTGGTTAGATACGCAACATTCTTACAGATAATATAACGTGCCGTAATCACGTTTCGGAACTACATCTCAAGCACCGATGGTTATATGGTTGTTTTTCTATGATTTTCACACTTTGTTTTTTGTGGTGATGACGATTGGACGTATGGCAACGTGTCACAGTTCATAGCTATGTCTCGGCCTGCGTGGTGGCAGCGCGTGCTGAACGCCAGCTGGTGGGAACGCGTTGTTGCAAAGTATTATACTTACGATGGTGGGTACGGTTGTCATGTACCTACTTACGGAAATACAAATCGATTTTTCTGGTGGAAAAAATCGAAATGTTGTTATCAGATTTTACCAAATTATGTGTTTGCTTTAAATGCATAAGATAATCAAACAACTCATTTTCGAGAAAAGTTGCGCTTACGATGTTCTGCCAAAACGCCATCGAATTTTCATTTCATTAGAGGGAAAGCTTAACACGTAGGTACTCAACATAATACGTAATACTTAATACGTAAACATAATACTTTCGACTTTTTAATTTAATGATATTAAATTATTTAAAACATAATGTAAAAATAATGTATGTTAATGTGTCGACTTCGAAGTCTGTGTTTGAATTTGCATTTAATAGTTTACTTTTGAAATTTGATTCTATAATGAATTACTTTGATTCTCAATGTCGAGCCCGGCGGCGGCGTTTAATTAGTTTAATATTTTCGGCGCGGACCACGAATCTGTGTTTATTTACAGAAACGTTAGTTCTATATAAATGTACTTTATAACTTCTAAAGATTGTAAGTATATGTATAAATAATTGTGTATATGCAGGGTGATTCCAAAATTTCAAATATTCATTATTCGAAGACCTTTTAAAAAGGTATTACGAAGCGCTGTATATTTTCATATAAATTGACAGGGCTTTTTGTACTTTACAATTTTTAATTCGACATCTATAAGTACTAAAAGAGTACTTAAAATCGATGGTTTTCGAGAAAATTACATTTTCTGACATAATCATAAATCAATCGAATCCAGATTTTACTTAATTATCGTGGAAAAAATATATAATCGCGTAAAAATTGTTTAACCGCAACAATAATTTTAGGTGTAGTAAAAAATAATATGTCATCATTTACTTCTCGCGCAGTCTTAAAGGGCTTAATAAAAATAGCATGCACGACGCGACGCGACGCCGAGTTATTAATTTCTTGGAAGGCTGTTCTAATTTTCTCTTAAACACCTTCGGGCGTGTAATTAACGATGTTCGATAAACCCTCCCTTTCGTATAATCTCACGAAAATAATATGATTTGTTATTGTGTAATATGATTAAAAATGAATGTAGAGGCACCGGGTTTTATCGTTTAAAATAAATGTGAACGCGGTCCGATTGCGATATGACAAATTGCCTGCTCAATCTAAAATTTTAAATTTATAGGAATTTAATGAACGACAATATTTTTGCTAAACGCACAAGTACAACTACGCGCAATAAAAAATTATCCTAGTCCGACTCGTATCACAAGAACCTAACCTAAGAAGCCCAAAGCTTAAATCGCTTTGTTTGCAAAGCACGATTATGTACTAATCTATTTTCTATGTAAATGTACACAGATTTAAGCCTACAATTACTCCTACATTCTCGTGCTACGATTTGTACGAGGGACATTTACGTTGCATGTGACAGTACATACAGGGTATTACGTGACTTGTCGGCCATAGCTTAAGGGCTATTGACGTCTTTTAAATCAAAATTGTTTTACGAACGTACAGTCCCTTAAAATTCTAAAAATTGTATCTTAAAATTGCAATTGCAGATTGTTGATGATGTTGAAGATTAAATACTTGTATTAGGTTATTACACTAGGTATATAATTATATGTAATGTTGCAAATGCCTACTCGCCAACGAGGGATAAGATTTATTATTAACCCATTAACAATTCCTTCGTCAAATTCTGCATTTATTTTACAGTATATCTATCTAAATATGGTATTTATTAGTGTTGTGTATTTTTAATTAGAAATATTCCCAAAAGCTAACTTTTCATTGGAGCATTATTTGATTTTGTATATTTGCTGCACGAGTTGGTTGAATCGATTCGTGTGTTGGTGTATTGGAGCGAGAGCCTGACAAAATTTATCATCTGCAACGAGGTGTGTATTCGCGTCTGTTACATGTAGATGGCAAAAAAGCTTAGCACCCTTCATACGTGCAACCGAACAATTCTTAATACAATTATTATTGTTTTATTTTTGACATATGTTTCATTGCGACATAATGACACTACTAAATATAGATAAACAACGCTCCTTTCAAAGTCACAAATAAAACATATATAGTCGCCGTTACTTTAAATTTTCGTCTTTCGGGTTAAAATCCGACTTTACCATCTTCTTAATATCAGCGATAATATCCGCCTATTTTTGTTTACGCCAATCTGAAAACTATAGAAAGACCACCATAATTGCGTGTCAAATTTAAATAGACGCTAAAGTGCCATTTAAAACAACCAAGTTGGTTACCATAGCAATGAAGCAAAACAGTATACCAACCAGATATAAATTTAAACTTTGTCCTTGATGCTTACCAATGCAGACGAATCGAGGAGGCGAAATGATACCACATTTAAGAAATAATAATATTTATTATACATAAATTCGAAAACAAAACATATAATTTATAGTTCTTAGTAATATGTAGATCCCCTTTATTTTCCATCATTTCAATCATCCGTTTTGGTAATGAGGTGTATAGGTTGTGGATGATAGTTTGCGACAGATTGCTCCATTCCCTTTCAATGCGTTGCTTGAGCTGATTAATGTTGTCATATTGTTTTCCATTCGCATAAACGACCCGAGCAAGCTCTCCCCAACAATTTTCAATAATATTTAAGTCTGGGCTGCATGATGGTCATTTCAAAAAAGGAATATTGTCCAGTGAGAAATAGTCTTTAACAAGTTTCGGAGTGTGGATGGCTGCATTGTCTTGTTGAAATGTCCAGTTTGGTTCAGCGATACTAACTGCATGCTGTCTAATTTGATTTTGTATCAAATTAATGTAGCTGGTACTGTTCATTCGGCCGTGAACGGATTTAATATCCGACTTTCCATTGTGGCCAATATCTGCCCACACCATAACAGACCCAACGCCCATTTGACGTCGCATATTTGTTTATTTCTTTTTCCGTAAATCACGATAGCAGTACGTGCAACCATCGTGTAAATGTTATTTTGCTCCGTGCTGCGCTTTCTTTTGCAAGTCGTGAGCGTTCGTGAGCGTGTTGTTAACGTTGGTTTTCTTGTCAATTTTTTTCGTTTAATATTATCACACACTTGCAGTACACGACGAATATTTCTGAAATCTGCTGTGCTGTTAGACGAAAGTTCGATGAAATGCGTAATACGGCTTTTTTTTCTTGTGTAGATAATGAAGAAGGTCTACCGGTGCTCTTTTTTCTACCTTAATTTGTAACATCTTTTAACAAATTGTAAATCACTTTCCGAATTCTTTGCGCAATCTCTGCAATTTTTGAGATCGTCCACTTTTGCTTTTTTAATGTCAAAACTGTTTGTATTTCACTTTTACTTAATCTTTTTTCACGTCCCATATTTGACAATAATTCTAGTACAAGGAAACTACGTCCCATTCGATTGAATCATCAACAGATACTATGTGGTATGTCAATACCACAATTTCTCCTCCTCGGTTCGCCTTCTTATATTGTTAAATAACAAGAACAATTGTTAAGTTTCTATTTATTACCGTTTTTTACGCTTCTACGGTGTCATGTTTATAAACAATCTATCACATTTAGCAAATTCCAATCAAATTCCAAGTACAATCATGAAAACTTGAACATTTCATACGTGTGCTATGTTTTTGTGAGTGTACATTATTATACGCGTCGAAATAAACCAGAAAACTTTTGAAACCTATTACGCACTTACAAGGATTACATCATTAACAATCTGTGATTACAATTTTCGAATTGGTCCTAATTTAATGGTAAGGGACTGTACCAACATCGAAAACTCATCATCGTAATAAAACCTGAATTATTTATTTATCGGTTTTTAATAATAATGTTTCGAATCTAAAAGCGTATTTATTTTGTTTTAATTGTTTTAATAATTAATTTAAACGTCATTACGATTTCGAGGGTTGCGCCGGCAGCGCCAAAAAAGAAAACGCGTCGGTCAATTCGTCGATTTTTAAATTATGCATATTAAATTCCTCCACGTAAATAAATTGTGGTTGAAACTTTTGAATACTTTTCACGTAAATACCAGTGTCCCCTGAATGACATTATCCCCATTATGTTGAAGCCGCAAAGTAGAAATTTTCGAATGTGTGTACAAAACATTATTATGAACTGAACATTTTAACTTTCACAAATTGGGGTGACCGTCGAAGTTTAAGACCCATAAAATGGTCGAGTTCGAAAATCGAAAGTTTAAATTTCTTTAATCTGTAATCATATAAATGCGTTAAGAAACAATGTTTTGCTTTATTTACTCATTTAACTAAAAATAAATCGCGATTCGCAACTTATCGGTCCTAAGTGTTCTCTGTCCAAAACTGTCATCGGTTGTTTTAAACTATAAATTTAATTACGGTAACTTTGGATAACAACCCCTAGTGTAATTAGTATCGATTATGAAATAAGATGCTCGTTATAACCTTATTGTTAGTTTGAAATTTCAACGTCGGCAGTAGCGGCGCTAATTTAAATCGTTAGTAAATAAAGTTGCAGTTTTAATTAATAACGGGGTAGTCTTTATTGAAATTAACAATACAAATATTTCTTCGGTGCTATATACTTCCTTATAACCCTAAATTTTATATAATATATCGTGTAATAAAAATATCAACGACAGAAATTCTGACAATCGCCTAATTATTAAAGTCGTTTCTTTCCCCCTTTAATTATTGCTTTCAGGTACCAGTAATGAGTGCCGATTTTGTGCCCTTAACTTTAAATCTTTGGTAACATTATAATACATTAATATACATAATATTCTTGTACGCATCGTTTTTAAGACACTTAGAATGCATTTTATTTTTATTTTTTAATAATTACTCCCTAAAAGTGTTAGTGTCGAATTTTACTTCGTGTACCTTGGCTGATTTAAATTCGCAAAAAAATAAATTTGGTTTTCAAGAAAAATATAAAAAAATAGCTTTCATTTTGCTAAACGATTAAGTAAAAAATATATATATATATTTCTCTGTTTCATGGAAAAAATGCAAAATCTACTTGAGCTGTATCAGCACCATAAAGTAGGTTACGACGGCGCCGAGTACCTGAAATTAAATATGAGGTTAAATTGCACTTAACCGAATTGTTTAGGTAATTACTCACAGAAGCGAATAAGTCCAACGATACCGTGAAGAATTTCGCTCCCGATATCGACAGGGCCTTTTGGCATTGTTGGCAAACGATTTGTACGAAAGTTTTGGCCTCCTCAGATCCGTCATACCAATGACAGCTGTAGGCGGCCTCCATAACCGACGAGCTCTGTTCGAAAAGTTAGAAATTTAGGACAACCTTCGGCACGAACAACAATATCGATCATAGATACCTCCTCGATCAGTCGATTGCCAAAAATGCAAAAGTGAAACACTTGTCCTAAAGCGTAAACCAGGTAACCTATGGTGGAGAATGCGTACGGATTGATACCATCAATCTAATTAGGAAGACACGGTTATTATTATTTTTTCGATTGTTTAATCGCATTACCTTGGTCGCTTGATAGGCCAGTAGGGTTAACATGACGGTTGAAGTTAACATGTGCAGCAGAAGGGCAATTCCGTAAGTATCGCCGATTGCAGTTACTAGTCTAGAAAGTCAAGGTTGTTTAAAAATTTTAATAATAAAATTAAACACGTCTTTCCGGCGTTGGTTAAAAAATGATAAACTGTCACGCAACAGTACTTATTATCGGAATTACAAAATGGGTATTATGCTGCTTAAATTATTAAAACCGAAACTCGCCACTTGTTAGAGCTCGAATGTTTGGACGTAGCTCGAATAATTAATTAATCGGTAAATCGATACCCACTTTCGTTGTTTTGGTTAAGTACATACTTGTGTATTTATCTATAGGTATCAAATTCCCCAAGGATTAATTTACGTTATTTTGAACTATTCGCTCTATGTTTAAGTTGTTTATTACCTGAAAAGCTCACTTTGTTCTCACCCAAAAGCTCAAACTCAGCTCAAAAGTTCACTTTGCGTTTTCTTCTGTTTATTTTCGTGTAAGTTATCGTATCAAAAAATGTTTACTTGAAAACTTGATTTATTTTAAATTAAATCTAACCAAGTACGTATTTGAATCTTGCTTTTCTTTTCAATTGAAATTATTCGACATTCAATTTTTTAAGGTTAGTCTATGTAAACGACTAATAAAATAGGTTCCGGTATATTAACCACGTGGAACTACCCATAAAATCGCGAGTAATATTAAGTAACTTACAAAGATAATATTTTTGTTATCTTACAACAACACGGCATTATTTTGATGATCAAAAGGTAGCGAGTGTAGTATCGAGACTTTGATATTTATACCAAGTATGTTTCTAGCTTTAAATCCCGACATCAACGTCTCGCTAATATTGTAAGTCATTTTCTTCTACAAGAAAATTTACCTACTGCTATGTTTGCTCAACGTCAAAAGTTAATGGTTGCTATATTGTCTGGCGCACGACTGTCGGATTCACAATTTCCGTTAAAAGACCCAAGTATAATTTTTTTGCGAAATACTTCAATAAAAACATTGCCACCTCATTATCGTTAGTCTATAACGCGAATAAGAGAAAATTGAGCCGAAATATGCATCGTCTACTTTAATTAGAACTAACTTTTGTCCCATAAACTAGTTTTTGGCAATTATAAATTTCAGAGAATCTCCGTTAGTTAAAAAAAGGTTTTGTTATCGATAATAGAGACCAAAAGTTAACCGTAATTTTATGATATTTAATTTTACCCTCGCCCCCATAAAATGTAAATTTGAACATTATTAATCCCAAGTCGACCGTACTTACACGAAATAACAATTACCTGACAACGTGCTTATGTCTCTCGACCCAGTACTTGATAGCGGATCTAACCATTAGTTCCTGTTTCTTTGTAAGTCCATTGGGACCGATTCCGCCCCCACCTGCGTTAAACGTTTGAAGTGCTCCAGATCGATAATGTGTTCCCAGCTCCTGTGTCGTGCTATATATCCCTCTTAAATCGAAATCGTCGTTGTGGTTGTTCTTTTCATTGTAATCTAAAAACAAAATCTGTCTGCCGAAGGTTTTTACGTCGCCAAAACTGCACCCTCACCGTTATCGACGAGATTATCTTGAGAATTGACGCTTGTCGCTCGAAACAGATCGGCAGTTTTGGGAACGTAAGTATCTAAAGTGGCCGATAGTTCCTACGATTGCAACAAACGATTATTCGAGCTCGACGAACAACAATTGTTTTCATTTACCATGAGCGGCTTCAAAATTTCTTTCAGGTGCATAAGCTGTTCGCAAGCAAATATCAGCCACGAGCAAAACATCGAGTCGGCAAGGTTCGCTTGCGACATCGAAAAGAACACGTAATAAACCTGCAAGTATAATTGACGAATCGAAGAACCAAATTTTCTTCTTATTGTTGGTTACCTGATAGATGAGAGATATAATGTGCGCCATTCCGGCCATCGCGTTCCACGGATACCACGATTTTATCAGTAACCGGGGAATTTCGATGCTGACGGTGATGTTTTCGTTTTCAGGGTCTGGTCGGATGCGTGCACTTTCCCCAAAGAAAGTTATCGTGGTCCAACCTGTTTTATGCAAGCAGATTATAGGGTGGTGTTTTTAGATTGATTGTGAAATTCAAATTACCGGTAGCGCTGAAAATTGTGACGCTCACTATTATTATGAGTAATTGTCGCATTTTCTTTAACGAAATGGCATGATACCTGTTGTTCGATTCTACAAATAGCGGATGACTGTTGGCTTGGTTCCATATTCCTAGGGTCCTTAGAGTATGAATACAGTTAGAATTTGAATGAACGAACGGTCGAGTCGGTTAGATTACCTGTAAAACATCTTCGAACGAATCGCGAAATAAAGATACTTGGTCAGGGTATGGGTGAAGAATAACATCGTGATGGTGTTCGCTGCCAAATCGTTTACGTCGTCACTTTCCACAATTAAATTTCCAAAGGTAAATCTTGGCAACAAAATACAAAATTAAAGCAATTTTTAACGCTTTTTAGGGTTGATTCTGCAACTAAACTTATTTTAAAGCAAATCGTCGCCGGTAAAATTTTGGTCAGTCGTAAATAGAACGCCCTGTATAATTATTTGTACTGCTCCACGTGGGTTTTCGAATCGTCGAGGTAATTTGCGGAAACCTTTAAAAGATTATTTCCGTTTTCTCCGTAAAACTTGAACTTTCAATCAATCACAAGCTAAAGGGCTTTCAAAATCTACGAATCAGGACATCAGTAATGCGATAAAACTTATATTTCCCGATTTAAAATTTATTTTCTTATATTATTTCACCGTTATCATTCTAATAAATAGTTTAGCGTTCGTTAAAATTATTTAACAGTTTCCAATTATTTCAACCAAGCAAAATTAACTGGGAAAAATTGAAATTCTGATTGGGCGAAACTGATCGGGGGCCCAATTCTCGGACAATTCGCTTACATAACGTATGCGAAAATGACGTCACAACAAACAGATTTCTATAGAAACCGATCGTTATGACGTCATTTTCGCATACATTATGTTAGCGAATCGTTGCACGTACAAATCTATTTTAACAGACTTAATAAGCGTCAAATCAAACAAAAATTATTCATCGTCGAATTTAAATAATCAGGTTTGGAAAATAATCTACAAACCCGGTTATAACGAGCAGGGGTTTAACGAGATCCTGGACATTAGAAGCATTTCACTCACAAGCGCTTTAATTCCCGGTTACAACGAGCATCGCTTATAATGAGCAAAAAGTTCAGGCGGTTCCGATAGTCTCGTTATAACCAAATTTGACTGTATTCAAATGTCTATCTTATAATTTTTAATTTTCTCAAGATATAAGTTTTTGTATCCAATCACTTAAGCTGTGATATTTTTAGGTAGATAACAACATTATTAAGCGAACTAGTTATGAGTTGGGGTATTTAATGTTGTTATATTTTATCGATATTTTGTTTTAATTTCTATTGTGTATGGTGATTCCAAAATGGCGCACCAACTCTATATTTAATTGTTACGGGATTGTTGAAGGAGCCAAGGAAAAATAGTTTAAAGAAAATCTTGGTCAACAATTCATTGAGTTATGTAGTGATAAATTACGACTATAAAGGCTGTCGTTTAAAAAATGCCACGCGTTTTTCTCGAAAACGGTTAGAGATACTCAAAAATTACTTATTATAAAAGTTGTAGAGTATGAAGGAAGCCTCCTGATGAAGCCACCTTGAAACTCGTTGGTTTTTGGATTTATAAGCTTAAGTTGCCTTGTTTTTTTTTAATTGAATGGGATATATTTGTCATGCTCAATCGATAACTCGTAAAAAATTAAAAAGTTTTAATTAGAAGTAGGTATTTTTCGAAATAATCATTCGTTTCGAAGATACCATGCATTTTGAAACCATCTCCGTATATCGTCTCAATAAAAATTCCGTAATCTCCCATTTTAGTACACATCCGAAAAAATATTTTTTACGGGTTGTTTGTTTAAAAAACAAAATAAAAAGACACAAAATTTTTTTGATGCAAATTTTGCAAAAGAAATGCTTGTTTCGGTTAGACTTATAAAAATTCGATAAGAACGTCCGTCTATCACTTACCCATATTGGGCCAATAACAGAAGCAAATGAACACAGCAATATAAAATTCGCAAACTGTGTATTGCCCCATTCGTTTCGCTGTGGTAATTGAACATGAAGTGACCGACGCCCTGCATGAGTCGTATGTTTGGAAAGAGATCGGCCACAAGGCCGGTCTTTTTATATTTCATCATCTGAAAAAGAGGAAAAATGTAGTTAAAAAGTAAAATTTATTTTAAAAGACTTTAACTAATTGTAAAGGAGCCCAATTAACTATTTAATATCGAGCGTCGGGGCATTTGGACAAAAATTGCCGAAAGTCTTAAAACAAAAGGTTAATATTAAAGATAAAAAAGCGATAATCAGTTAATTAAACCTGTGAACTGTGAAACTAGTTCGATTTAATTTAGATCATTCAGGATAACCTAAAGCTAATTTTTCCGGAAATGCATTCTATAGGTGTCCACGAGTCTCTGCCTAAAAATCCTAAAAAATCCGCACGGACAAAGTGCCACCACGCCATCTTAAAATTGCGCGCTTTCTATATTTACTCATTGATAACTCAAAAAAATCGTAGAGAACTTTATCAATAGAGATCAAGTTTATGACAATCGACCCATTAATAACAATGTCAACGCTATAACAGAATTACACGTTAGTGTACAGGGTGCCTGATAAATAGCACGTCATATTTGTGGTAATGATAGCTTGATTCATGACCTACCAAAATATTAAAACTTGACCTCAGTAAAAACCTTATCGTTTTTGAGTTATTTGGCCTTTTGTAAAAATTCGTAAAATCACCTTGTGTCAGATTTATTGCTGCCGTCTACACAAATTGCCCGACATCCCTATTATTTGTGGAAAAAAAAGATTATGCGTTAGATAAGGTAGAGCATTCAAGAATATTTTCATAAAAAGAAAAAACTTACAAAAAAGATAATTTATACAGACGGCAGCAATAAATCTTATACGACGTAGTGATTTTACGAAATTTTACAAAAGTCCAGATAACTCAAAAAACCGTAAGGTTTTTGCTGAGGTCAAGTTTTGATATTCTGGTAGATCATGAACCAAGCTACCACACCTCAAATATGACGTGTTATTTATGGGACACCCTGTATATTATACCATAATGTTGTTATTATTATACTCCTAATATACAGGTTGGTTGTGTTAGCGCGCTTAACTGTTCCGTTCAAACTTGCTCTGTTTGAACGGAACGGAACGTTTAAATTGTTTTTTAAATAGCAACATAATTTTTTTTTCAGTCGTATGATTATAGTAATAATACAACTTACATTCAACATTCTTGGTTGATAAAAAAGTAGGAGTACTTTTGTTATTATTCATTAAAATTAATAGTTAGGTACAGAAATTATTTATGTTTCTAATTACGTTACGTTCTAGTTACGTTTAATTAGCATTGCGAAACGTAAACTTCTGTTCAATTCTAATGAGTGTTTAATAACAAAAGGCTAGATATTGTTTTATTCAATAAATAAATTTCATTTGAACGCAACATGCGGTATCCAAGATAAACATTTGTGAACGATTTCGATTCCATATTGCTATAAATGTCGATCGACATAATTAAATAAATATAAAGATGTTCCTCGCAATTTGAGATTTGCCTCACAATCAGAATTAAGAACATTTTTAAATGTAGGTAAATACATGAAACAGATTTAAAAATCAGGACCACTATCTGTACGAATAATTTATTGTTGAATTTTTCATTACGCCATATAGATTTTTTATAGTCTAAATGAGAAAACCAACAACTGTATCGAATGAATATTTATAGTTTTAAAAAAATTAAAAATTTCGTGATTAATCCATAACATTTATTTAATATTTACTTAAAAGACGAGAGTTTCATATCGACGAATGCCTGTAGTTTTATTATAAAACTTATTTTACCTATATTTTAAATTTTAACAAAATCGTTTCTCTTCTAGGAGTACTAATTAAAAATTTTAAAGTTGATAAACTTAAGCTATCTAAATTGGAAATAAATATGTTTAAAATTGTTTGGGGTTTGCTTAATACATATTTGACCAAAGGTATTCCGTTTTCGAGTTACGGAACGTTGAAAATTACTTTTTTTTCGAGTTGCATCAAAACAACAAACGATATCGTACTTGAAATTTGGTATGCAAATGTTTTCCGAGTAGCTGAAACGATTGGAAGTACTCACATTCCCGTATGTCATAGAGGGCGTTAGTTACACAACGTTCACGATCAACTTTTGTTTATAACTTTTCGAGGTCAGGTTTGTAAGCATAACAATATTGGAAAAACTGAAAGGTCGTCCAATTTAAATGAAAAAATTACTTTTTAGTAAAAGTCACTCAGAGTTTTCGAGATATTTGATTATTAACGATGTGATGTGATAATTAAGTAGGCTGATTACCTTACTTCGGCGTTTAATCATTAAAAAAAAGAAGATAATTAACAATAAATGTCGTCACAACTTATTTGATTAACTTGAGAAGCACCACAAAACACGAACTGTGTCAAATCAAATAAGTCCAAGTAATTTTCAACGTTCCGTATCTTAAAAATGGACGATTTTCGGGCAATATGTATTAAGCAAACCCGACTATTCACTGTTCTATTATATCTAGCAATTTGTCGCGTTTTTCTCAAACACCCTGTAGCTTCTATGGTCTAGTTATTACAAATATTTCATGAAAATTATTAAACGAATTATCTTTGGTTATTTGTTAATTATTCGGTTGTGTATGTTTGATTACCTATGTACTAAGTCTCGGCCACTTTGAAAAAACGCAGTTTTATTGTTCATCCTTCTGAATTATTCGTATGTTCTTATTCGGTAACAAGTCGACCGTCGTGTGCCTTATTTTCCATATTACGTAGGACTTAAGACGATTAAGGAAAAAAGAAAAATTATACTTTTTGTATTTAGACTCGGTGACTTTATATTCAACATCACCTTAAAATACCAAACAACTATTCCAAGTAAACGTTTTATTTCGCTTATTTTATAAAACGGAAATAGTTTACTTTTGAGCCAGTTTCGTATTTTCGAATCTCCTTGCACACGAGATATATTTAAATTTTTACAAAAATGCATTTTGAGAATTAGATGACGTGGAAATTTGATTACGAATACATTTTTTCGAGAAATTAACTATAATTTTTCTTTCATGATGTAATGTGTCGAATTTTCCGCCAGCCATTGTGTAAATATTGGATAAAATTTAATTTTGATAGCCATCATAGAACATTTATCATTTCCAAGTCCAAACGCGAAATACCTTTATAAGACTTAAGTTTCGAACTGATAGTTCGTGTTATAAGGCAAATCTGATTTTTCCAAAATATGTACGTTACTTACTTTGAAGAAGTTTTAAATTCCACCTCACTAAGGTCCAAAAACCCACGAAACACCTCCAGAATAATCAGCTACATTTATGAAACTCCCGTTTTTGGTATAACGATACAAATCAGGACCTAGGTTAAAACTTTTCGACTATAATCGCGCGCCGAGATGTAACGCACTTCTGGAACAAGGGCGAAGTTTTAATTTTACTCTCGAGTCAGAAATGTCGTGGTCCAATAATAAGGGAAGGATAGTTTGTATTGGCTTCGATGGGTCACATGATTCACGTATAAATTATTATCCTTGGACATCTGATAGATATAATAGCCTATAATTTAAAGGACTCTTTCTTAAATATTCAAATGTGTAGGTTTCGAGCTATTAGGGGCGAAAACGAATCGGAAACTCGAACAAAACGGACGCACTAAACTTTATTCCTCATTGACGACATTTGTAAAATTTAATTTATTATTTAACGTGGGGATGTTTCGGTTCCCATAGAAGTATTACGTCTGAATCTCCAAGAACCGAGGATAACTGGTTAATTTGAAATCTAGGTTTCGCAAATTAAATTTGTTTCTTTTTTACTTAAGCAAGTATTTGTGCAACTAAGCAATGAAGAAACTTCGATAGTTTAATAATAATGACTAATCGTCGCGTGTTTATTAAAACGACGAAGTTACATAAACCCATTCCGAATATAATTGTTCTTTTTCAACGAACACACTTCTTCCTAGTTTCTATCGTGGGTTCACAATCACAAGTTAAGTCGAAATTAATTTGTCGAAAGTAGAGCTTCGTAATTTACAGTTTATTATTGCATAATTTAGCGGCAATTAAAACTGTTGTTGCGAACGTGTGTCACGTTGCGTTTGTAGACATTTCCGAAATAATCGTTTACCATAATAAAATGGGTCTTTCGGAATTCGTCACTTAAAATTTTCTCCTTAAGAACGCAGAAATTTGATTTACATCTTAATCTACAATTTAAATGAAATCCGATAAATGTAGCTACGCCGCCTTTTACTCGGTTTAGTTTTAATATTTATTTGTGGAACATCGAAACGGTTTCTTTGTAGTCGAGTCGAATTAGGTTTTTCCTACTATATATGTATGTGCATAGGTACTACACTATTCGAAATCAGTAATATTCCGGTTGGTGCACTCAAGTATTTTGTTGTTTAAACAATATTATTACAACAAAATACGGGATGTCCAGGAAATGGTAAAAGATCTCTCGGGAGCGTATAAACCACGTCAAAGTAATAAAGATGAAGAGTGAATACAATTATAAGTTTATGTTGAAATTTAATAATTTTTGCTGTACATACGTAATAAAATACGATCTTTTTTAAATGGTGTAGTAGGTTTTTTGTTACCATCTCAGAGAAGCCAAAGATGAAAACATTTGGGGTAAGAAAGATTAGAGATCGTGCACCCTGGCTCTCCTGAGGTGTTAGCTCAAAAACCTATTACCACCATTTTAAAGACCTTTATTTATTACGTACGTGTATACCAAAATTATTAAATTTCAACTAAAACTAAAAATAGTGGACCCACTTGTGTTGTTAATATTATGCTTGTCGTGTGCATTAAATGAAGAAATTTAGCGACCTATTTTGCTTGATAGAGGATCGATTGAAATCACTTCTTGGCCACTTCAAAATCGCGTCCTTTACCACCACCATTCCTTGAAAGGAAAATATTTCCAAAGACTCCATCTTTTTATTTTTAAAGATAGAGCTTTCGTTTTAAAACCGAAACATGAAAACTTTTATTTGGAATAAAACACTCTATAACAATAATGACTGATTTTTCAATATTAAACGAGATACTCTGAAAAAAACGTACTTTAAAAATCAACCCTCGATAAACATTGATAATTCTTTCTGAAACTAATAAGTTTATCGTCAAAATACTTCAAATAAAATGTATTCCCCGTACTTTTAGCTTTAATATGATATATATATTTATATAATTTGAATTATCTGAACCCTGTGAAAACTACCAAGAACGTGTGCATGTAACGTATAAGTGAGCTACCTACGCGCATCGCGTAGACCGACACCGATTTTACAAGTGCTACTGAGTGGTCAGCACAACGTAGGGGTAGTTGTAATAAATATTATTGGAATTACATATTAATTAAGTACTTTTAATTTTGATATTACCTAATTATGTAGATGGATAAAATATGTAGATACTTACCTACTTAATTTTAGATAAGTGTCAGGTATAAAATGAATAATAACTAAAGAATAATTTACCCTGGCCATGATGACTGGCTTTGAAACTATTAGAAAATCTCGTGCATTGTTTTTTGTTAGTGACTCGTTTTCGACAAGAATCTATTACAGTGAGTTACGCGTACCACCTAAAGAATATCAAAAAAAATTTGTACCACCACCCTTTATAAAAATTTCGCATCTAAATAAAAAATACAAAAAACCAAATACCTGTTTAAAATTATTTAAATAATCACTATCCACTGCCTTTATACCGCAAAATTATAAATTTACTCTATTTTTAATTTAAAAACAAGCATTAAAATTAAGCATTAATTAAAATTTTAAGCATTTAAAATTTCCCTATTACAAACCATAAACCAGATTTTAATCGCATTTTTATGCGACCGATAAAATACAAAACAACTAATAAAACATGTGTGCCATTCACTTGCATACCTTATCAGAGTGCTTACAAAGAATTGAACGTTTTTAAAATAAAAGCGGGATTTCCTAGTTCCCCAGTAGTAACTCGAATGCATTTCTATATAGAATTCTGGCAAAACCGCTTCAGATCTTTCGCGTTAGTAGTACCGAGCGGTAGTGCTTGTTTTAGTAGTTCGAATTTTAAATTACGGCGTCGTATTATTCGTGTGTGCGAGGAATGCTCGTTCGGTATATAAGACCTTTTTGTGTGTGAGTGTGCGAGTGTTGTGTGTTGTGTTATGTTCTCTAGAAGGATTACAAACAAAAAGGATTAATACGACAAGGGAAAGGCAGGATCTTTCTTTGTCGACTAACTCTCCGTGTATTTACAAAGTATAAATACATGGACCTTTAAGCTCAAACACAAATTATTTGAAAATCGAGCTTGGTTCTTGGATAGGAACTCGGTTAGGGTCTTGATTAGGGATCCCCTCAAACATTCGACACAGTAGTTAGTGAAATATGAAGCGTAGGTATATAGAAGAATATACGCTGGAAATTGGAGATAGAGGGAAAACGATGACGAGAAAAAAGTAGGAAATACAAAGAAAAATGTAGAAGTTTTTAATTTTTTTTTATAGTCTTACGGACAATTGGCAGTCGCAGCGGCACAGTGTTAGTCTGCATTTTATTAGTATTAGTAAAAAAAAATATTTCAGGATTTTAATTTTTTTTAATGCTTTTTGATTTTTTTTTAATTTGTCTTATTTTATATTTTACCTTTTTAAACAATTTAGGTTGATAACGAGACACAATTTGATCGATTAACTTTTTATTTTGGCACCTCTTTACTTAAGAAAAATATTTTAACAATTCCAGTTTCTTCGTGGCATTCTTTATTTTAATATTTCTCGTTCTAAATTCTTCCCTTTTTTTCTACTAAATATTAGTACTTCCATTCAATTGTTGTATTTATTTTACTAACAAAGTGAAAATAAGGCAACGTGTGGGGGTAAAGATGGATCATATGGTTCATTTTATCGAAATTAAACAACAGCACCTTTTTTTATCTTAAAATGTCTGAGGAATCCGAAAATGTAGTTAAAAGTTTAACAACTTAATTCTCTGAATTTTTTTGGGTTTAGAAAGATTAGGGGTTTTACACCCTAATATCAAAAACCCTATTACACCATTTTAACGATCTCAATTTATTACGTATGTATGTACACAAAAAATTATTAAATTACAACAATAAATAAACATGTTATTTAAAAAAATTAATTTTTACTGTTTAACTTTGCCGGTGAATATCTCAACAGGGGAGCGCCGTAGGAAAAACATTTATAGCATTATTGACGTGGTTTGTACGTTCCCGAGAGATTTTTTTAGCATTTTCTATAACCTGTCATAACGTTTTCCGACAACACTCCGTATTTGTTGTAATAATAAATTATTTAAACAATACATATACTCGACTGCGCCAACCAAAATGTTTTTGAATTCAAATAATATTATAGTATAACATACATTTTAAAAAAAGTTTCAACAAAATTGGTTCTGTTCTTGTGGGTTCCGAAGTTTTCACGATGTTTTGACTACATTTATTCAAGTATGACCGCCAAGAACAAAACCATCGATACGTAAACGTTCGACTACAACAAAACTTTTCGCGTCCAAAATCATTTTATGATCTAGGAAAGTTTACCAAAAATTTTACCACCCGTCGTGCAAATTCATATCGGTTTACAAAATGTTTAGGCAAACTCTTGTATATTATGATCGACTTCATTATGGATAAAGTTTCGCTGCCAGGGAATTTGTTGGAAACAAAATATATAAAGATCAAGTTAGAGTCGAAACTTTTAAGATTAATCAACTTCGGTAAAAAGATTTTCTCTTAAATTCAAATTGTGAAAGTGGAAAAGTTTTCGTCGACATATAAAACTATAATTGGAATGATTACGTGCAATCACATTTTTGAGTCATAAAACGTCAAATAAAAGTTTGGAATTTCGAAAATAGTGGGACGCCTTTAAAATGGGACATTTCACGTTTAAATCGGCATGAATTTGAGAGGTTTTTACCGGTCGTAAAGCGTAATGTTGCTTTTCAAACAGAACTGAATTACAAATATACAATTTAGTAATTTTTTATCGATAACGTGTAGATAAATACTCATCATCTAGCAACTTTTAACCAGTTTTGTTTTGTTTTCTTGGTAATTTTTATTTTAAACAAAAGTAGCTACAACATTGACGTCAATGACTGGTCAAGGATTTACCGAGCGGAGAAGAAAGAACAATTTGAATCAAATACATAAAATTTTATTAACCCAGTTATGCCTAATGTACTATATTTAGGACAGAATAAACATGTACATCCTGCAAAGCTGAAGGTATGCTCGAAAGTTTGTGACCCTCAAAATTCCGTCTTAAATATAGTACATTAGGCACATCTGGGTTAAATCAAAAAGAACAAACTGAGACAAATACGTTTGTTCTTTTTGATTTAATAAAATTTAACTGAGACAAATACGTTATTTTTAAATATAGATTTTAGGTAAATTCATTCGCTCAAGTAAGTGGTGAGTGCCGAAATTTCTATCGTCACCCCGCCCCTAAATCTGCGTTTGATTGACGTTCCCAAAATAAACGTGCATCAAACAGGATTTATAAAACAACGCTAACCTCTAATCCGACACACCGAGTTTTTTTGTACGAACAATAAAAACTGTACGTACAGTTTTCTTTATCATTTTTCTGTTTCTGATTTTTTTTAAATTGCCTTTTAATTTAACCTTTGGGGAATAAATTCAAATTTATAATTTTTATTTATTTTTTACAAGGTGTTACGAAAGTAACGCCTGTCCTTTCAAGGATCGAATCGATAAGCTAAAAGAAATCGAAAGTCAAAGAGTGATAAAATTCCGATTAGCCTTCCTTATAGTTTCATCAGAACTCAATCAGGTGGATTTTTTTTTATAAGGATACCTCGAGGTACGCGATGTACCTTGAATCAGTCGTGGAACCTGTAGTTGTTATTGACGGTCTTGATACAGCTGTCGAACACATTTTACAACGAGATTTCCTTGTTAAACCGCGAAAGTGTTTGCATTGGATCTCGCAGGAAACATATTTGAACATCTTTTGTGATTTGTTTTGTTATTTTCATTTTCATTAAGCTTTATCGTGTCATTTTTTGTTAATAGGAAGGCGAGGAAGGCCAATCCGAAATTTTGTCACTCTTGACTTTCGATTTCTATTAGCTAACCGATTAATTCGGTGTTACTTTTGTAACACCCTGTATAACAGAACTGTCTACACATACAAACAAAATTCTACGATTTATTATAAATACATACAAGGTGAATGTAATTGTTGATACAACAGAAAAATGAGACAAGACATGATATTCAAAGTGACTAATTTCAAAAGACTAATTTAAATAAATTAAATTTAATAAGTACAGCGACTGTAATTACATTTTGAGATAATTTGCGATGAAATTGCTGTTTTTAGGATCCGTCTGCTAATTAATTTTATTGACGAAACATACATTTTTATTTATAAATACATAATTATTTATACTGCACGGTTTATTTCACTGCTCAGCGTTTCGCACATTATTTACCTCGTATTTCGTAAAGTCGATAATCCGGCGATAGATAAAAATTCTCTAAGATCAAGTCAACGATGGTGTCATATTATGTCGAAATTTTCTCGAACGTTCGATTACATGATTCGACTATCGCGGCGCTCACGACACACTTTTTATCGAGGTGAGTCAAAACCTGGAAACTTGCTGCGCCTTACTACGTTCATATTGCATTAGTTTTACAAAAGAATGTTTTGTATTTTTGATGAGTTATGAAATGCCACATTTGTTAGTTATTTTCTTATAGATATTTAATAATATAGCTTATCCAAACCTATATGATGTTCACGTCATCAATAAAACGTCACTAGATTGTTTATTTGTAATTCGGTTTAAAGTTTGGAAAGTGACAAATTCTATAGATGATTTACTTGCGCACATACTAGATGATATAAAGAAAGACTACAATTTATTAGAACTGTCAAAATACGAGGTACGAGGTGACAGCACTGTGTGAAACGTCATCATCTAGTAACCTTGTATTGATGACGTGAACATCATATAAGTTTGGATAAGCTATACAAACATTATAATCTTACAATTAGATTTTCGGCTTTAGACGGAAATATCGGAGCGTTATAAGTCGACTGACGCGAGACTAAAAACATTTACACGGGAACGTTTACTTTACTGTACTTAGGATTCGGAGATATTCATAGTGTATCACGTATTTATTCCAGGCGATTAAGCCAAAGCTCGATATTTTCATTTACACCCAGTCAGTTTGAAAATGTCATAAGCACTTTGATGAAAATAATTAACATTCTTTGTTTAAGCAAATATGGTTTATTTTTTATTTGTTTATCTTTGAATTGAATAATCTCTTTCTGTAATTCTTAGTCCACTTACTAACAACAATATGTACCTTGATAGAATTTACAGTACAATCTCGCACGCAAAAAACAAAGCGTGTTTTTCGTAAGAAATTAGCGATCCGATTCGTGTGTAAATGCGTGAGCAGACGTATAAAACAATTTTTCAAAACCATTATTTTATTCTGTGCTTTTATTCGATTCAAAAATGTTGTTATCATTCGTCTATTTCTTATGTCCGTTACCTCCCGGTCTCGATCCTGTCGGATAATAGAGATTCTATTGTAGGTATTTGTTTATACAAACCATAGATCAAATTTTGTTTTTCCACATTTTCAACATTTTTCAACTTGCACTTTCAATTTAATAATATATTATTTTTTATATTTGTTTAAAAAGATGGTATTATTTTGTACGAAATAATAATCTTCTTACAGTAGGGAAGAGTATTTCGTTTGCATGTGTGTCATTTTTAAATCAACTGGGTGTACGTTCTTACATTACCAGATTTACGCGGAGTAGGTGAAAATGTAGATTTTCGTTTATATCATGCTTGTTAGTCAACAGTGGAATATTTTAGCGAATTTTCATAAAAAATAAAACTATTGCACCTTGTTTGATAACGGGACCCCGCGCTGCTGCTTTGGGTTTTCCTCCATGATTGCGAAAATATAGATCGTTTATTTTGGGTCGGTCTGTTCTAGACACGATTACGTCGCAATTTTGATCGTAGAAGGCTGAAATTTTGACAGTATATTGTGTTTACGAATACGAAGGACGAATTCGTTAACCAGCGAAATCGACCGACCCGTTTCAAAATGGCGGCCGATCAAAAATTTTAAATTGATTGTGAGGTTATCTTCAATATTAATTATCGGATTATCGGTATTGTCAGATATATTTTAGAATCATCGTACAATTCTTTATCAGAGATCTCTATAATTTTCGATAGAGTGCAGAATTTTCGTGATAATCGGGAAAAAGTGATGAAAATATTTTTAATTCTTATAAAAACATTCTCGAGAATATTTCTCTAGCGAATGTAATTTTTCGAGAGATGTTCTTGCAAGAAAGATGAAAAAAGTGCGTTTTGAGACGTATCACATGAAAATTCGATATCGAGGCTTGCGCGCTGTCAGACCTTTTTCTTTGTTTCTCATAAGTGATTTATTGTGAGTTTTCTATAGATGCAATAATAGTAATGAACTTGGGCTCCATTAACGATTCCATACAACAACGTGTCGGTACGCCATTTTGAAATCGTCCTGTATGTAGTAAGATATCTTTTTCATTTTGTATGGATTTCGTCAATTTTTCTCAATGTAAATTTAATTTGTGTAAATCTTGACATCTAAAAAATAATTAATTGGCCCGCGCAGCGTGCATTACACACATAATATCCTAGAAGGCGCTCGAGCATTTAAAATGGTTCAAGAGAAAGTGCTCGCGCGCTTTCTTCCTATTGGTTAAGGCGAATCAGAAGCATTGTTCGATTGGCGAAGAAAACGAATTAGTAAAGCATGAACATTTCTATAAAACTGGTTTCCAACGAGACTTGTTCAGTTTCTTTCGTATCGTGTCGAGTTCTGCGAGGTGTTTGTTAACCTAATGTAGTTTTTTTTTTACTGTTTTACGTACCGAGCAACATTTTACGTTGAACAACCGCCGAGGTTCGAGTACTTAACGTTTCGAGTGCGGTGAAAGTTTGCTGGGAAATTCGTTTAATTTGTCGGAGGAAATCGGTGGTGAGTGTTTAAGAGTGTTTATGTCGACCTAAACCACCCCGAGGATTTTTTGGTACGCCCTTGTATCCTTAAAACTTCAAAATAATATGTAATCTCCGCTCTTTATTTAAGTAACGAATTTCTTATAATGTTATTTCGTTGTTTATTTTCGACGATTTCACATTTAATGATCTCGCTTGAGGGCAAAAATGCTGCCTTGATCGTTAATCGGTCACAATTAAAACAAATGATGGGCAATTCATTCGAATTTAAACTTGTTAAATATTTTATACCTACAATTAATATAGGTAATTGTATTTTGACAATAATTTTTAAAAAGTGAAATTTAATTATCATCTATATTCACCTTGACATGATAATTATTACGAAATAAAATCAACCACGCTTTAATTTGTAAGCAAACATTTGTCCTCGATTCTCCGAAATAATAAGTGGATCAGTCGAACAAAATGCCGACGGTAATCATGAAGACTTTTTAAAGAACATAGAGTTACGCCGATTAATCGGCGATTCACGTAATTTCACATTCACTTTCGTAGGATAATAGCGAGATGAGTCAACCAATAATAAATAATCATGTTTTATCGTCTAAGATGGTACTTAACGTACGCCAACGCGTCTTTTATTGTTAGGGGCAAAATCGATTATTCCCGAAATAGTTCAAATAACCACATAAACTGTCGTAAACAATTACATACGTAATGTGGGATTTAAAACGGTAGGTTCCGAATTTTAATGGAATTATTATTAAAAGACAAAATTGTCGGATCATCGAAAATTAATTAATAACAAATAGATACGCATAGGTATACTGACTCACAAAGGTAATTATTTGCAATTATCTAATATTGCCATTGATGACTACGGCGAATTACTAAATTTCATAACTAGGTTAAGTAACTTTCCTTGTTGTGTAATAAATATGTATAGTTTTCTGAGTGCGAGTTTCTCTTTTCTACGGTTGAAATTCCTAAATTTAAATGTTCGCTTGTTGTCGCGATTTTTCGAAAAACCCTTGTCTGTTCGCTTTCTAATTTATTTATACAATAGTTACAAGTTCCTCCAGAAAACAAGTACTTATAGATGTTTGTGGATTTTTAAAGGTTGATCGTAGGATTTACACTTCGCGAACTCAACCTTTTATACAAGGTGATCCACCGAAAACGAAACCGACTTGTTATGGAGCACATAAATTACTTTTTTTAAAAAAAAAAAGCTCGAACACGTCGATTTTATTAGCGAGAGGGACATGTTCGTAGCCCATGTTCAGTTACCTAACGTTAACCCCTAAGTGAGTTTTCGAATTCGAATTTCGAGCGATTTTTGACGTTGACGTTTTAAGGACGCGCAGATTCGTCGAACTTTTCGAACGAATTAATCTTGGGGGGTCAATTCGATCCAAAATTCATCTTTAATTTGAAATTACTGTCTCATTGTTATTTTAAGGGCCTTTAAGATCCAGTCATTATGAACGATGTTCCTATTTAAGCATAAACGTTGTGCAAATATTTAAATTAATCTGGGTCGACGCGTCCCAAAGATTTAAACGGTGCACATATTCTACTTTTGAGGGTAATAAGAAAGGTTAAATCGAAATGTGCACTTTTATCGATCCTATTCGATTATGTGCTATAATAGAATTTCCGAACGTGAAACTAAACGATCGTGAAATTATATCGTATAGTGTATGAATTACCCGATTTTTTATTCGAAACGTCGCACAGCTCAACGTCACATTTTGACGTATATACTATTTAAACGTGTTTTGGGACGTTTCTGCGACTCGAAACTATCGGAAGCACAACGTTCTACGTGCAAATGTAAGGTCCGAAACATCAAACAATTGTAAAAAACAAAACGATTTTGAAACGTTTTTATTTCGCATAATATCACTGACGTCGCCGTCGCGACGCACAGTGGGGCGGAATATCGTAAAACGTGGCAGAAAGTCAAAAATTGAAATATCATATTTACTTATTTAAACTCATATTTTATAATAGCTTAATCATCTATGGATGTTATACGATTAAGAAATTACTGCTATCATCACATATTTCCGTGTAATACAGGCAGAACTGGCAATTCTGATAAACTCGTGTGAATTGTTTATTACACGACAAAATAGTTGTTCCGTTCTTCGTTTAGTTTTATATAGATAATTAATACAAAAGTGAGTCGAAATCGAGATGGATGCAAAGTCTACAGGTACATAAACTTATTTAATAAGTTATTGTTCATTAACGTGCCTAATTTTGTTTATTATAATTAATCTATTTTTGTAACTAAATTTCATTTCCTTCATGTCACCGTTGACTTTTAGTTTACTATCAAGCTGTATCAGGTTACTTTTTTTGCATAGAAGTATAGCTAATACATATAGCTGCTGCATAATAAAAAAAATACTGCGATTTTTTGCAATAATTTAAGTAAACTTTTAAGAAACTTTTCATTTTTCCCTATTCATCTTCAATTGTTGAAGAAGCAGAAAGCCGAAAAACTTTCCCACAAAAAAAGTTGAAGGAATTTTATATAGATGTTTTATATATGCTCGAGGAAACAAATATTTTTCGATATACAGATGAATCGTCTCCCGAAGAAGAGGAAATAGAAAGTGTTTCTTTTTCATCAGACGACTAAACTACACTTTTTTCTATTGTAACTGTAATTTTATTTTAATTTTACGATTAAAATAGTTTAATTACGATAGAAAAAGATACCTGAATAGTTTACCTAATGAAGAAGAAGAACATTTTCTGTTTTCTCTGTTTCCTTTTATTAGGCCATCTTTTATTCAATTATTAATTTATTTTTAAAATTATTTACGAATATTTTGTAAGAGTTTGTTTTGTGAAAGTTTTTGAACAGTTTAATAGCAGTAATATTTTTTATTTTTTTAGAAAGATAGTTTGTTTTCAAAATAAGTCGAATATTCTACAAGCAATACATTTTTTCCTACTGCCATGAAATTTTTAGTTCAGTATAGGTAGGTACCCACCCCTATTGAAAACCCAATTTCAGAGACACCCTATATATGAATTTATATGTATAAAAAATATTTATGAAATTTCTCTTGTGATCAATAAAAATAATGGTTTACTATGAAATGTTCGAAAAACATTGTTCTCAAACAATATCTACTCGCCCATCACAGTTCATGTTTGACTGCAGTTCAAAAACTGACCATTATATAACTTTTTACGTATTACATTTTTTGTTCGGCAGGTCCTAACAGTTATATAAATCAAAATAGTTTCTGCCACGTTTTATGGTATCTCGCCCCACTGTGCGACGTTGTAATATTAGTGATATCAAATTTTGCGTTTGCTAGAAGAATCGCAATATGTATCAATCTTTAGTTTGTAATTGTAATGACCTGTAGAATCGTTGATTAGTAACGGGACATTTCGCGACAATCTTTTGATTGGCTGAGTGGTGTGCAAAATGATTTCGCACGGTATACAACGTTTCTTTACACACGGTCGGCCTATGTTTGTAATGGCCAACTTTCGGTAACATTTAATTTAATTTCACACCAATAAATGTTGTACCTACGTTAAACTCGTGTAATTATCACACTCGCGCGAAATATTCACTTTTCAGCACTAGTTGCCTACTATACAATTTAGGGTCGGTTTTTTAATCACTGTTTAACTCTGACTATCGCTCAATCGATGATTATTATTGAAATAATTTGTTTCTATGGTGATCGACTGATGGTTAGTTAACCAGCGATTGAAAAACCGGCCCTTTAAAAGTAAATTATGAATAGACTTGATTATTTGATAAATCGAAAATCCGCGACACTGGCTTTACTTACAACTATTTTTTTACCGTTTCAAAAATTGCGACCGCTCAAAAATTTCAAAACGTCGCCTACGCGTCGAATCGAATGTTTTCATAGATTTTTGGGAAAATCGTTTTTATTTTGAAAACTGTTTCCACAAAAAACTTTGATGGAACCGGACCTTAATCGAGCCGATTCTTGTCGCACCGAGGAGACCAAAAGAGTGACGGGAGAGGGCCATTAAATGGATTTTGGCCAAAGCTCGGTAACCAAAAAAGTTACGGGAAGTTAAAGTTTAGTTAATCAATCGCATCGAACTGAAATAATCAATGAATTTTGAATATTTTGAACAGATTTCGTTAAGCATCGCCCTGTACATAGGTTATTGTTTGGACGTAATAACACCCAGGTAGCACAAGACGTCCCATTGGACGTCTGTTTTATGTCCATTGCGTATACGTATGTCCACGAACATGAAATGGATTGTTATATTATATCCAATGGTTGATGTTAATGAATTCTGCAGTTATTGTTGCTGGACGGCGATCATAGTTATTGCTACTTGTAATCATGGAGTCTTTTTCTTTCAAATATAAGTCACTATGAAATATTTGTTAATATATTGATCTACAGTGATCAGCAATGCTTTTTATAGAAAGAGGATAAATTACTATTGTTATACTATAATTGGCGGTTTATTTTGACATCCATGGGCTATTTTTATAGTTTGGAAGCAATAATTATTATTATAGTTTAGTATAGAATACCTGAAGACTTTTGCACTGCGCATATATACCGTTCAGATGGAAAATGACGCTTTTTAACGTCAGTTAGTTGCCTGGGATAATCATAGGAATTATTATGGACGTTTATTAAGGATATATCTGCTTGTCCCAAACTGTGATAATTGTATTAGGCATGGACATCTATACGGACGTCCTGTGAACCTACGATGGATATCCATACGTCCATCAAATAGGTGCGGGCAGAGTTTCCTTTGTTTCAATCGAGATTTGCTTTCTAGATCACATTCAATCGAAGTAAAATCGAACTATTAATAATATATTCGAATTTTGTCGTTCATTAAGCCCACTTTCTTCGTCCCACATGATTCATCCTCTGGATATCCACAGTATGTGCTGTGGATCTACATTGAATATCCACTGTTCGTCTATAGTATATCCCCTGCATCTAAAATGAATAACTATTGGACATCCATAGTATGGATATCCATTGAACATCTCCTGGGCCTAAAATGGATATCCACTCAATATCCTGAATGCCCAAGCAGGACATTTATAGAATCTCCGTTGAATGTCCTTGTCTTATCTGGGATATCTGTGAAATTCCTACTAATTTACTTGTACCTAATTAATTTTGAATTGCCTCGGTGGATACAGGGTGAATAAAAAGTGTGGAAACCCTGGAATAGATTCCGAATGGTTAATTTCCGGAAAAAACGCTCGCCCACGTCGATTTAATTTTTACGACATTCGTTTGTGTTTTTTTATTGACATATGTCAAAGCAATGACGTCATCGTCGTTTATTTTAATTGCAACATGGGCCAGATGGCACTTCATTTGAAAGGTATTTTCATTTTCTACACAACCGCAAATTTTGGTGAAGTTTGTTTAACCTGTTTTAAGATAGCAGCACTTTGTTGTTGTTGTTTTTGTTTTTGCATAGTAACTATGAAATAACAATTTACAACCAAAACTGTAGTCATCGAAACTTAATTTTATGTAAAATTCTTTAATGCTCTTCATAACTATTGAGAAACTAAAGAATAACAGGGCAAAAATAATTTTTTTAAATATAATTCTTATTCTATCATTAGAGTAAATGTTCAAATTGTCCACCATTGGTCACTGGGCAGTACCCTAACCTGTTTATAAATTTCTGTTGAGTGATTCTGATAAATAATTGCAGAATTCGTTGTGTTTCTTCTGTTATTTGAAGTTATTGTTGCTGTAAGGTCAATCAGATATTTCCTAATCGGCGGATAGGGAGACGTGGCAGCATTGAGTGGTCTGGGCGGTCACCTGACCTGACTCCACTCGATTTCTTTTTATGGGAATATCTAAAAAGTCAAGTGTATTGTATTAAAATAGATCCCTTAGTATTAACGACCTTAAACTTCGAATAACAGGAGAAATACGACGAATTCGACAGGAATTTATAAACAAAATAGGTTACAAAATAGTAGCCAATGTTGAAATCGTTAAGCCCGGCACTTTCTTCGTCTCTCGCTCTGATGTTAACATGAATTAACATTAATTGTCGCTATTAATGGCGCTCCTCGATTCAATCTTAATGTTCGTGCTTAATTTTGTTGCAAAGTAATTACGAACATATGTATAATGCGACTGTACTGGTCAACATTGGTGCTTCGGACTGTACTTACTTAACTTTCTATAATTTGAAACGCCGACACTTCAATGCAACATTAACGATAAAACGGCATTGTTTTAAAAGATAACGAGAACCGTCTATTTTATCCGCCCCGATGCATGGGCCGTGAAAATTTTTTCGCCACATTTGCGTGCGCCGTCGATTATTTAAATTTGAACGTTTTTCTCGTCGTAATTTTTACGACGCTTTTTAATTTATAAGCATCGCTCCGAAATAACAATATAATTTAAAATTCATATTACAACTCACTAAATTAAATTTGGAACATCCAACGTTCCGGAATGATATTTGATAATAAGGTAATTAGTTTGTTCCGACGCGACGCTCAAATTGGATTTTTAAAAACGGAACGTTGTCGCTTTTAATTAAATTTACTTTTTTAAACGATTTGCCTTCTTAAGCGTAGGTATGTATATGTATCTGCCTGAAATGTGGTTAGTCGCGAAATTCCAGTCCTTTCCTGTGATGTTTAATGTTGATAAGTTTGTGAACAAACAGGTGCTATGTACTTACTTCGACCTTGCCTTTACATATAGGTAGATACGTACTACTTCACCTTAACAGCAAATCAATGCACGCTCGTCTCTCATTGAATAGGTGAACGCGCGGAATTTCCTCTTTGTTACAAACGAGCTTTGCTTTCTAGGTCACATTTATAATTCAATCGAACTAAAGAGGAGCTATTAATAATATATTCGAATCTTGTCGTTCGTTAAGCGCGGCGCTTTCTTCGTCCCTCGCTCGGCTATTAAAATTAATTAACACTAATTGTTTGCTATTAATGGCGCTCCTCGAGTAAATCTTAATGTTCGTGCTTAATTTTGTTTCAGAATTCTAATTACGAAAGATGACTTTAGTGCAACCCAGTCCCGAACTTCAGATCTTTATTAGGAAAGAACTTAACGAAGATGTCAACACCAGAGACGGCGATTTGGAGGTCATGAAGGAATGGCTCTCGAAGCAGCCGCATTTACCAGATACTTGGGGTGAGCATACCTACTTAATTCGGGAGTTTAATTGGCTCCGAAATAAATACTTAATTAACTTGTTGCTTTTTTAGACGAAAATCGTATTATGACTTTTCTGAGAGGCTGCAATTTCTCGTTGGAACGATGCAAACAGAAGCTCGACATGTACTTCACGATGAGAACCGCGGCGCCCGAATTCTTCTCGAATCGCGACATCAAAAGGCCCGAATTACAAGACCTCGCCACTAAAGTGTGAGTATTAAACATGTGCCATTGAAAAGCACCGATTTACTTGCAAATTTTTCACGCAGAAATTGTCCTCCATTGCCCGGTTTAACCAAAGAGGGCCGTCGAGTCATAGTGGTGCGTGGTTTGGATAAAACCTTCACGAGCCCTCTGGCAGAGGACGGTATGAAAATCCTTCTTATGATCGGCGACATCCGACTCGCCGCCGAATTGACGGGCGTCGCCGGCGACGTCTACGTCCTGGATGCCGGCGCTTTAACCGCGACACACTTCGCCAAAGTGACACCAGCTGTGGTTAAAAAGTTCTTGGTGTGCGTCGAGGTTAGTACGAATGCTTAACTTCACTTGACAACGACTTATGCCATTCGGTTGATCGTAGGAGGCATATCCAGTTAAACTGAAAGAAGTCCATGTCATCAACGCTCATCCATTAATCGACACCATATTCAACTGGGTGAAGCCTTTGCTTAAAGAGAAAATCAGGAACCGCGTTTATATTCATTCGAATGGCTACGAGAATTTATACAATTTCATTTCCAAAGACGTTTTACCCGAAGAATACGGCGGGACGGCGGGTAAACTGCAGGACTTTCACGGTAAAATTTGTCTCTGGATGGAAGTATTATTTAGTAAATTACGAGCGTTTGTTGTCTTTTTAATGCTTTTCATACACAGAAACGTTGCCCGACGGGCACGTGCGCCATAAATGTGGCGATTAAGAATTAAATTCGGCTTTAATTTCCCTTTTGTCATCGTCCGATTATTTATTTTTATTTTCCTACTTAAAACTACTTTTACAATAAACAGTTTCGATCTGCTCAGCTAACAAGAGCGCACGCATGAGTAGTTCCGGCGTTACGACGCTAAAGATACGTAGAAGATAAGTCGTAAAGATACGTCTAAACCTTTCCGCCCCTAATAGTTACAACTATTATTGAAATGAACGTTTTTTTAAACTTTAACAAGACTTTAACAATAAAATAAACAAAAATAAAAATTACAGATCAATGGATGAAAAAGTTAGAAGAATATGCCCCGTGGTTTCAGCAGCAGGAGAACATCAAGACTGACGAATCAAAACGACCTGGAAAACCTACCAATTATGATGACCTCTTCGGTGTTGACGGAAGCTTTAGACAATTATGTATCGATTAATTAGTTTTTAATTAGTAGAGCTATTTTTATACTGTATTCATTTTTACGGCCTATTTGAAATATAAAATTATCTTTCAATAGTATTAATATCGATATTATACGACGTTTATGGAATAATATTCAATTAGAAACCTATTATGAATATTTTTGATTTTTTTTGAGTTTAAAATCTTGATGCATATATTTAATCTGAAAAATTTTAATAAATATGTGTGTACTACTTGCATTCTTAAACATCTAAAAATGTTTCTTCAAACTTTATAAAAATAAACAAAGATTATTTTTTATATTTTATTCACAAGTAAACTTGCGGTATTTAAGACAACACAGAATGTTGCAAAGGGACCAAATTAACAATTTCTAATGTGTGTTTTAGTTAGAAATTGATTTTTGTAGTTGTGCAGGATCTGAAGAATCTGAAGGTATTGTGTCGAGTTAAAATTTTCCGAAAAACCGTGGACTATAGAATGGCGTTTTTCCAGGTTTCTCCAAAATAATATCGAGTTTGACTAAAAACGTATTTCATAATTTTTTACACTTTTTAGGCGGAAATTGAAAATTCTGAATCATCAGAATTTTAATTACGCAAATTAAAAACACTGAGTAGGATCAAAATTTTTCTAAAAAAAAATCGTGGACAATACGGCGTTTATTTCAGGATTTCTTGAAATTATGGACTCGACAAAAAAACGCGTAAACTTCCTCAAATCCAATCCTCCAATAAAGGATAAAATGACGTAACACGCGCGTATAAATCGATTTAAAATTTTTGTAAAATCTCGAAAAAAAGACGTGTTATAGTTCATGATTTTGGCAAAATTTTGGCCGAAACTAAAATGTTCAGTGCAGGTCCGAAACTACTTGAAAAAGCGTTTTTCTAGTATAACAATGCAAGAAATGACAAACTGCGCACATTTAAATCAATTAAAAATTTTTGTAAAATCTTGAATAAAAGACGTGTTATAGTTCATGATTTTGTCAAAATTTTGACCCTTCCTAAATCCTTCAGGACAAAATCTCTTAAAAACTAATTTTTATTCTTTATTTAAATTTAAGCGCCTACTCGTCGGCAACCCAACGTGCATCAGCGATGTTGGTTGTTGACGAGTAGGCGAAAGAATGTCATGTGTGTATTATATTGAAAACAATATACTTATTACTGGAAATTTGCGGCAAATCATCTGAAACTGTTATCAAAAACATTAAAGCTATATAACCCGTTATTATCCTTCAAGGCTCTCTCAAACAAATTGGACCTGACATGAAACTTTCACTTTAAACGTTTTATTACTAGAAGAGACGCCGATTTGCAGCTAAAATAAAGCAAGAAATAAAATAAATGCCTTTCCAACGAGTTCAAATTATCGAGAAATCTCGAAATAGAGGCATATTTATAGTCTGTTATGGGAAAATTGAAACATTACCTGAAACGATTAGCTCACGTGCTGAACTGCAAGAAAACTCCTTTTTCGAATATAACAAAACAGGAAATTAAATCGATTTAAAACTTTTGTAAAATCTCGAAAAAAAGACGTGTTATAGTTCATGATTTTGGCAAAATTTTGACCGATAATAAAATGATCAGGAATCCGTTTTTGACTTATAACGAAGCAGGAAATAACGAAATAAACGCGTTTCTATCAATTTAAAAAAATTTCAAAATCTGGAAACGGTTCGAGCACAGTCATCGCTTGAACATTTATAACGATCCTCTTATTTTACAGTTGTAGGTATTTCCCTAGCTTTGGTTGCATCTAAAAAATTTAATACGAATTTAAACATCGAAAGTATTATTATATGGCGGCGACTAACATTCGACTAATTGAAAATTGCATAATGACGGCAATTTTACAATAATTTCGGTGTAATAACCCGGTTTAAAAAAAACAAAAAGCGCTCTGTAGGTTCATCAACGGCAGTTACACTTCGTCCAAAGCTATATTCAATCCACGTCATCAGTAAAAGGTTACTAGATTATGACGTTTCACACAGTGCTGTCACCTCATACCTCGTATTTTAACAGTTCTAATAAATTGTAGTCTTTCTTTATACCATCTAATATGTGCGCAGGTAAATCATTTATAAGATATGTCACTTTCCAAACTTTAAACCGAATTACAAATAAACAATCTAGTAACTTTTTTGATGACGTAAATTGCATATAGGTTTGGATAGGCCATAGGTGCAGTGTAATTATGTACTATTCGTCTACGTTGTTATGTTGCGCACGCTTTTACGTATACGTAAATATTACTCGTTTCCTTAAGGATTTTGGACGGAGCACCGAAAATAAGTTACTAACATTTTGCTGTCGTTGTATGTGGATAAGTAATAGATATGGAAGAGATTAGAAATACTAATTTATTTTAAACTACTGGATTTAAAGTGAAATAGCTGCATATTTATATGTACCTTAATATTTATTATGAACAAATTATTTATTAATCGTCTAGCACAGTTCACCATTTGATCAAAATAATAATTACTTAACCTAAACATTTATACGGGGCGTTTGAGGAGGAATAGTAAATACTTTAAGAGGTGGTAGTTTGAGTAAAAAATTCATATATGTAAACATGTGTGGAATTTTCCATGGTTACTACATAAATACAGCTATTTAAGTGTTACCCATCAAAAGACTCACAGAAGCTAGACAACGCCCTCCAGCACCCTACGGTGGCGTTTATGACCACACGTTCCTACGCAAAACGGACTTGTTCTTGTATGCCTGTCCTACCCTTAAAGTTTGTCATAATCGAAACGTCCAAAGAAATTACGAAAGAGAGTTTAGACATTACATTAAACACAAATAGTACTCGAATATACAAACAAACGTGAGAACGAAAAGAATCGTCTTCGTTGTCAGTTTTATTAGATAACGTTTTGTCGACTACGCGAGTTTTGTTTGGATTATCGTTTTAGACAATGCTCGTCATTTTCATAGATACTACTTCGTGATTATTTTTGCAGGGTTCGGGTTTGCGCTGTTGCTGGAAAAAAGAGTGATTATAATTTTAAGTGCGTCATCTAAAACAAAATCGTCCGAATTCGATTTAACAAAATGCGTCAACAATATATATTATTGAAATATCGAACGTAAGTCAAAAATAGATACAATTATGAGAAACATCCGCTTTAAAAGCATTTAAAGAGGATCATCGCTGCTCGTCTAAGTTTGCGAATATTTTAAACGATCAAAATAGTCGTTATCGCGTTGCCAAGAAGTAAAGGCTGTGAGTTATTAATATCAGTCTCAGTTCAGTTGTTTCTTACGTTATTGCATTTTACAGTTGCCTTTGAATTTCTTTTGTTCGCCAAATTTCCGAAAACGGATGTTTGTTCACAACATTTCTAATTGCAAGCTTATTTTTTGCAACGAAAAGTGTAAGTATCGGTAGCGTGCGATTTGCGATTTATTTTTAGAAAGACCGGAAGCATTGCATTGTACGTTTATTTAACAGATGCTTAAAATTTTGATTGAAAAAAACATTTTTTTATTCGATAACATTGTCGGAACTCGGAAAGAAGTTTGTTCGACATCTTTAAGTGCACACTCGTATAGAGTGTTACTTCCCGGAAAAACTTCCAGGAAAATTGGAAAACGAATACCTACCTACTTGTAAAAATCATCGTTGCTGAACAAACAACATTAACGTTAAATAACGTCTTTATCTACGTATTCATGAATAACGTTAATTGTTAATTGTTGTAATAACGTTATAACGACCTGTTCTGTGCGTATCAGATAGTGTCATTTTATCGAGATTACGCAAAAACTATAATCTATTTAAACGCCCACAGTTCGTCATTTTTTGCTTTGTTATACCAGAAATACGAGTTTTCTAGTCGTCTGCGACTCGTTCTGATCGTTACGTCTAAAAACCTTGCGGTCAAAATTTTGGCAGAAAAAAATCGCTCGACTATAAGAGGGATTTTTCAAGATTTGGCAAAAATTTTAAATCGCCTGAAACGCGCTTAGATTGTCATTTCTCGCATTGTTAATCTAGAAAAACTACGTTTCAACTAATTCCGGACCTGTTCCATGTAGGTGGCGTTATTTTACCAAGATTATAAAAAATTATAAACTATTTAAACGCCAGTTCCTTTTTATTGCTTCGTAATACCTAAAATACGAGTTTTCTAATAGTTTTCGATTTGTTCTGAACGTTACGGCTCAAAAGCTTGCGGTCAAAATTTTGCCAGAAAAAAATCGCTGGATAAGGGATTTTTGACAAAAGATTTGACAAAAATTTTAAATCGCCGGAAATGCGCTTAGATTGTCATTTCTTGCATTGTTAATCTCGAAAAACTACTTTTCAACTAATTCCGGGCCTGTTCTGAACGTTTTAGGTTCGGCCAAAATTTTCCGAAATCATGAACGTCTTTTTTTCGTGATTTCGCAGGTCCTTTACTTTGAATACCAAAGATGTTCCACTTAATACGTTTCAAACAAATAATTGAAGGTGCAGTTAAATCTTTTATCCCTTTCGATTCTATCCAATCAAATCCTGTAAATTCGCGGGAGGTCCTATGACGGAGTTCCGCGAAAGTCAAGGGACAACTGTACATACAAGGTGGGTCGTTTAAAAAATGCCTCGCGTTTGTCTCGAAATCATTTAGGCCCGTATTAATAGATAGCTCTTAAACCCCATCCCAAACCTGGTTTACACGAGAGCTTCTCAATACCCATGTCGTATCTCGAGATGAACACGTATTAATAGTCGGGTTTCGAACATATCTCAGGTGAGACTCCGGAAATTTGAGATACTGGTTCGCATCTCAAGTAAAACGAGTTTTAAAACCGTATTTAGGGAATTTCCTGAAATTGTTACGTTAAGTAAGCAGTGTCTTGGGAAACGTAAACAATTGTTAATTAGTTTGCGCGGTAAAAAAGAGCGGGTTTCATTTCTTTATATGTTTTGGTATGTGAAGTGAAGTTTTTGAAGTTTCGAAATACATGCCGTTGTAAATAATTACGTCAGCTTCACATTTTTACTACTTATGTTCTTTTTCAACACGTTTACATTAAAATTTAGACGAAGAAAACTTCAATTAGAGATTGACCTGACAGAACAATTATTTAGAAAACAAATTGAAGTTGAAAATATAAGACTGCGTGCCGAAAAACAGAAGTTTCTTGAAAATACGACAAGAGCAGAGGAAGCTGAATTCAGAAGAAAAATTGCTGAATTAGAACACAATAGATTATTACAGTTAGAAAAATAAAGATAATGTTAATGACCAACTTTATCTTTATTTTTCTAACTGTAATAATCTATTGTGTTCTAATTCAGAAATTTATATATTTTCCTGCCTAATTACTTGTAAAAGAATAAGTATCCATTTCATAATATTTATGAGATGAATAACTGTCCAAATACACAAAGCAAAATGCACGTATCAGATAAATGCAGATAAATAATCAGATAAATAAATGTTATGTATTAATAACTTATTATTCTTTATACCTATCTATTCAAATATTTTTAAGTTTTATTTTTTGTTAAGTTTTCATGTAAAATGTGTCATTACTATATTGTGCCTAAAGGCAAATCCTTCGCCGGATACTGATTCTGCAATATTCACGGGCACTGCTTCTAAATTTAAAAAAGAAGGAGAATGCGAAGTAATATAAAACTTTTAAGGAATTCTACTTCACTGAACCACTCCATTGGGTTTTTAGCATCTCTGACATATCTTTTTTGTAGTCGACCACCTTCTTCTTCGTTACTACTATACTCTTGTACCCAATCATACATATTGTAGGCATCGACAGCATCGATCATATTTGGAATATCCATTCCTTAATAAAATACCTAATAACTATGAAAACGTATTTTCAAGACAACCTTCAACCACTCTTACTTGAAACGACAAATCTCATCTCATCACTTAAAACTGATTTCAGCATTCGAAACGCAACTATTAAAACGCATAGATAAATGCAAAAACATTCACGATTCAAGATCTCACTATTAATTCGGTGAGACGCCGTTTGACAGCCACTTTTACGCGTGACATCTTACTTAAAACCCATCTTGAGAACTATTTCAAATCGCATCCTAAAATTGCACTATTAATGCGCAACGCATCTTAAAATTCCTTTTAAGATGAGATTTTAAACTAAGACACGACTATTAATACGGGCCTTAGAGATAAATAAAAATTACTTATCATAAAAATTGTAGAGCATGAACAAGGCCATCTGATAGTGACTTAAATAATCTTGAAACCCTGGTTTTGGAGTTATAGGCTTAAGTTACCTTTTTTAATTGGATTTGATATTTTTGTGATACCCAATCTATAGTCCGTAAAAAATAAAACATTTTTTACTTTAAGGTATTTTACGCAATAATTATTTGTTTCAAAGATACGAGCCACTTTTTATAATAAGTAATCTTTGTAATCATAATAAGTAATAAGTAATCATTAGTAATCTGGATTGTTTTTGAAAAAAATACGCGACATTTCCCTTATCATCATTTGTAAAAACTTGTAATCATAATCTTTGAATCTTTGTAATCATAATAAGTAATAAGTAATCATCAGTAATCTGGATTGTTTTTGAAAAAAATACGCGACATTTCCCTTATCATCATTTGTAAAAACTTGAAGGTATTCAACAAGTTTAAGATTTCGGTTTGATAAAATAGAAATCAATTGTATTTAATTATGTGATAAAAATATTTTTGAAAACAAACAACAATATTAAAAGAGATCGTCGATACTCTTTAACTATTTAATCAAATCTCTAAACTTCGTACATTTATTCAAATATAAGCTACTTACACGGAGTGATTCAAAAGTGATAACTCTTTCAGCGAAATATGACGAAACATTCACAAATCGTTGCCGATAAATAAAATGGATCTAGAGTTTTCATTTCATACGCGTTGGATTCAATAAAATCCTCTGCAAAAATATGTAATTGTAAGGAGGTTGATCGACAATCTAGCTCGATTCCAAATCCGACTCGCCGATTAGAAGATCGTTTAATCAAATATTTTCGTCCGAACATTTCGTCGAACAATTTTCTCGTCCAATTACTAATCGAAACTTTTTGATGAATCATTTACTCCTGTTTTTCCATGTATATGTACATATAAGTACATTTTCGGCAGCGACTTTTACAGTCGGCTCATAAATGATGCGAACATGGTATCAACAAAGTGTAAACGCGAGACTTTGACTTCGATTCACGCACGACGGAGCTCCGTCTAATTTTCGGCCATCATCATCACCTATATACAACCAACAAAAGATTCTTTATGCGGACGATTTGGAATCTATTGAAATAAAAAGAAAACGTACAGCCCACGGCTACGTAGAGAATACTTTACGAAAATATCAACCAAATATTAATCTTTGTCTTTTTCATTTATCAATGGGCCCGGCAATTCACGCTGATCGGGCTTTTTAAATTCATTTTAACCAGTATTATGCATAGGTATACTTTGGAATATCCCCGACCTATTGTTTTCAATAACCTGTAAAGGGAATACAGTTTATTTATATACAGGGAGTTCCTGAACGGCTGCAAAAATTTTAAATGGCGATATCTTTATTTACTGTTAGACGACAATTCTTATATAATTCTTATTCTCTGGGACATTTATTGTTTCCAAAATAACAGTAATAATTTTTCACAAATCAATTGTTTGCATGGATTAAGTAACACTTCACGACTGATTAATTATTATGTAATCTCGTATTTTCATCTTCACGTAATAAGCCACATATACGGGATGATCCGGAAGGAAATAGAAGTATTTTAAAGACGCGTTAAAGGAGCCAAAATACTGAAAATAAGCTAATATGTTTAAGCCATATTTCCATCCATTACAGAGATAATAATTATTAAAGTTATTGTGATTAAGGTAGTAATTGAATACCTAATTAAAAAATTACTTGATCAAAATTTATTACAAAAACCAAACAAACAATAATATTGATTTATGTATGTAACTACATACAATTTTCGAATATATCACCGCCAACTCGTTACTTTTACTTGTGCGTTTATAAAGTTCCCCGGTAACGCGTACGAATCAATTAATACTTTTTATCCGTCCCCCACAAACAAAAATCAAGAGGAGTGAGATCCGGCGATCGCAATGGCCAAGTCTGCGGATCGTCTCTGCCACATATTAAACGTATTACCAATTTTGGCTCCCATAATGCGTCTTTAAAATATTTCACGAATCGCCCTGCATATAAACAACAAAACACAATAAAATGCTTTCCATAAAAGCGTCGTTTATTCTCCGTCCGTAATCCATGTAAGTACGTAGTTCTGTAAAGTGAACCGAACTTGAAAAATATGAAAGGGGTTTCCATTATCTTTTGGAAATTTTTCGACTAGGAATTGTAAAATAACACGGACGGCGTAAAATCTTTGCGACAAACACGGGATGAATTTCCATTAAATAATGAAGACAAAGTTCGGCAATAACTTGTCGAAATGTTTCAACAGAAAAAGAAAACGTCGACAGTCAGTAAATACCTATGTGCGTACAGTCGGGTGCAGAATTAATGTCGCTAATCGCGAGCATTGCGCGAAAACACGATGTAAATATTAATCCTGCACCCGACTGTAAATTGTTTTATTTTGAACTCCACAAATTCAGTTGTTTAAAAAAACTAGATAAGGACTTTTCGAATATCCTGTATGTAAATGTAAATAGTGCATTATTTATTTGTGAACTCGCCGTTTTTAACGTATTTTTATTAATGCGTAATTTCTCCGGTCTAAATGTAAATACGTAGGATACGTAAAATAATCTAGGAAATTTTTGATTTTCCCATAAATTGCGAGTTACGTGAAAATATCAAAAAGCGCTCGTAGTACAAATTGGGTTGCATTACCTTCACCAAAGTCACGTGGTCGACAAAAATTAATGAAGGGTGGCATATTTAATTAGTGCGCGGAGTCAGCTTCACAAACGAATGCTTAAGTGACCCGGTTATGTCGACGATAAATGTATTAGTCAATTTTACCTTCGTAACTTTGGAAAATGCGACAAACGAGACCGATAACACTCATAGTTTTCATAAATAATTTTTACCTACTAAAATATTGAGCATCGTACGTATTATGTCAAGGACAACTTCTGTCCCCATTTTCGACGTTGGTAGTTTTTTTTTTTAACAAATATGATACCAGTTTTACTGAAGAATTTATAAATACGTTATTCTTTAATATTATGCATCATACTTTTCCTAAAATCCGTTGTTTAAATAGTTAAACGTTTAATTTGGACCTTCTACCGAATGTGTAATGTTCTAAAAAAAAAACTTAATCCTGACCGGTTTAGACAAAATTTATTTTGACGGAAAAAGATATCTATTTCTTAACTTTGTTAGATAATTGTTTTTATCTGTGGTTCGGTAAGTTGTAGTGCAATCTTCTGCGAGATCTGTTAGCTCATCTTGTCTTCATTTGAGCGTTCAAAACCGCAACAAATCTAACGAGTCCATCTATAGGATCTTCACTGATTAAACATTAGTCCTTTGTTCCATTCTATTCTAAGTAGTTTTCCTCCAATTTTGTACTTTTGGCTTTTGAAAATTTAGAATATATTGTCTGTCAACTTTGGGGGTGAATTTCAGTTCGATCGTTAGAAGTAAAATGCCCTAATTACGACGCACCTATGTAATTACAAAATAACTATATAAAGTGTTACAAAACACCCATCCACATAACAAACATAAATACCTACACAAAAGTTACTTGGAATACATATTAAAAACGAAGAACCTTCTGGTTCAGGCAAACGTCACCATTTTCGTCAATACACTTTTGCAACATCTTAAATTTGCCCGAAAACGACTTCGCTTTCGGGATTTTGGTATTCTTCATTTTTGACTCATTTTTAATTGTAGAATACACAACCGAAAGCTGTGTAGTGAATTTCGACTCACCCTGTATAAAGAAGTCCAATCGGAAATTCTGTCACTCTCGACTTTGAATTTATTTTGGCTTTGGAAGGGACTTTGCTAGAGTAAATCCTAATTCATCATCAGCTTCTTCTTCTATACTCTTCGTCCAAATACAAAGTCGACCATGGAATATAAATGCATCTTACCGAAAACAATGCTGATCGTGTTCAAAAAGACGCTACCGAGTGCTAAGTAAAAGCTACGGGCGCGCAAACATATTTTAATACAAATAGGATACGTACAGTCAAGTTCATATGTTTTATCTCGCGAGATGTGATCGCAAGCCAAACGAGCGACGAGAGAGATGATTAAATGGGATGAAGGGTAGCAGTTGTTTTTCAATTGTAAAAAGGAACGCGTCGGATAATAAATAAAAACGGACAGTAATCTTTTTTTTTTGAGCTTTTTACAATAAAAACTAATACGGGCGACGGGACAAAACATATTAACTTGACTGTACGTATCCCACACAACTACTCTACTAAATTCAAATTCAGTTTTTTGAAATTTTCGATAAAACTCGGTAGTTTTCTTCGGGTTTTCTTTGTTTGCTTGGATGACCATACTCGGGAAGATTATTACAACGTAGAACTTTGGACGTTTCCTTTAATTTATGCACAATTTAAATAGATCTAAAATCTAATAAGTAAACGCCGGAATGTCGGAGAAAGTTTCAATAAATTCTTAAAAATTATGGAATTGAATGTTAATTTTGACCTTGATAAATAATTCAATATTTAAATACTACTTAATAATTGTTTATTGTATTTATCCGTGTTTTAGGAGGCGTTTTATCCATGAAAGAATGTTTAAACGGTAGAACGAAGTTCGATTCGGTTTTATAAATATGTATTAATTTTGCATTGGTCGGAAGCAGTGAATGATGTACCTATAACTACTATTTTGAGGATATGGCTAAATAAGGGATATATTATTTAATAGTGGTAGACAAAAGTTGTTTTATTCCGCTATCGAATAATATGTCACTTTATATATATATATAGGATATGTCACAAGTTTGATTAGAAGAATATAGGGAAGTAATAAGAATTGCAATTTGAAATTTTGGAAATAATAGTAACTGCTTACGCCCTTTCGATTAAAAACAATTTTAAATTGCCGCTTCTTTCCGGAAATAGATACCAACATCCTAATTTTTATCGTTGATTTGCATTTCCGAGATAATTATACGACTTTTTTCTCTAATAAATATTGCCTCTAAAATTAGCCTTTTTGGAATTATTTCATGTTTTGTAAAAAAAAATAGACGGGCGGCAGGCTATTACAACTAACTACGTTTCTGAGACACTTGACTGACGTTGACTTCTTCTCCGAACAATTTAGTTGGAATTGTGTGGAGCCTATTATCTAAAATTCTGAGTTGAAACAAAACTGTTTGTGCAAAAAGTTGTTTCGTCAATAAAGATAATTTGTCGATGAAAGGTACGGTCTTCTATAAACCTTCCTTCCTTCTAAACCTTCTATAAACAAAATTTCAATCTTTTCCCAGCGTCTCCAGGTTCCAGAATATGAGTCACTTTAGGTTAATAAAATAGAATAAAATAATTTTGGTAATTACTTAATTTAATTTCGATTTATGTCCACCCCGTATTCTATAATTGAAATTTAGATAGAATTTTGGTAATTTTTCACGAAGCAGAGATTTTATAAAAAAATAACATTTTTCTCTAAAATTAAAAATTCAGGACCTGAGCCGCGGACACACTGTATGCATGTTCATCAGACTTTCTATTTATAAAAATGTAAAAATCGCGATCTGTGTTTATATGATCGCGTCAGGAATTCCAATAACTGACCTAGAATTCCATTGTCAACAGTCCATCTTCTTTTAAAAGCGAAAGCTATTACAATCTATTACTATTGGTTGAAATCAGTCACTACTTAGTCGTTAAGTTGACTTACGTGCAAAAAGTTCGTGAACAAGTATTACACGTATTGCGCAAACTAATAGGCGAACCGTGGGGAAAACCGATACGAAACCACCTTTTACCGCGTCCGTATTTAATACTGGTAAAAATGATAAAGTACAAGTGATCGATTTCGAACGGATTTCCGAAGAAACGTAAGTAAAATTCGATTAGAGTTAGTTCTTCGTTTAGCAACAGATTAATCCGGAAATTCAGTACACGTCCCTTGTTTCCGCTTGTTATTGACGTCACTATCGACTAGAAGTACTGACGAACATCGATAATTTTTTAAGACGACGATTTTTTACTCGCGTGCTTAATAGAATGTTGCATAATCGCGTTAAATGTAGACTCGCGGTTGAACGAAAACGGGATTTGCCCGCAATTAGGAAATCCCGATCGTCACATTTTTCGAATTTGTAGATGGCTAAGATATTGGGACCGATCCCGATCGTTTTGGTTTTTTGCCTGGCAACAGGCTTGCCTCGATCCGTCGAGGATGTGCCGGATTACAAGGATGTGCTGCGATTGTCGTTGCTTTTTTACGAAGCCCAAAGATCCGGACATTTGCCCGCAAACAACAGGATAACGTGGAGGAACGATTCGGCGTTGAACGATAGAGGCCAAAACGGCGAGGACCTCAGTGGCGGTTATTATGATGGTGAGTTGCGGCTTCCGTGCGAAATGAACGCGACCCTTAATTTTGCCTTACTTTCAGCCAGCGATTTCGTTAAGTACGGCTTTACCATGGCGTTCACCACGACCATGTTGGCTTGGGGAGTTTTATCTCACGAGGACGCCTACAAAAAGGCAGGTAAGGAATTTATCTATGTATTTAATATTTTCGCACGTGCTAAAGCGTCCAAACAACTCGCAAAGTCCCCGTGAAAAACCCTTTTCCTTCGCCGTCGCCGTTTTGTGATTTTAAAACTTTCGCGAAAGTGTTCCATCGAATTTTCGGCAACGAACGTTTGCTCGTCGTGGAACGAAATTGGAAGACATGTTGGTAAATCGTGTCTGTCGCATTAACCAAACGCATCAATAGTTTGTACACGACACAGCGAAGTTTCGATGCATACGATTCTCGCCGCTAAAGTTCCTTTGAAATGCAAAGTTTCATAACTCGACTAGTACGGAAATTGGTTTCGAAGTATTTCGATTGCAAAGTGAACAAACAAGAAATAACTTCGAAAATAAGCGTCCCTCGCGTTTTTAGTAAAAATGTACGCAAACTTCACGTAAACACCTGGTACGACGCTTTTCTTATCTACAGGGTGTTTCGCGTGAAATGGGACATTACAATATCGCGAAAACTGATAAAGATTTTAAAAGCAATATGAAAACATTTTAATAAATCTCAATCGCGGGTACATATTTCGTAATTAAAACATATAAAACTTTATACAACGCCGCCAGGTGGTGCTACCAACTTTCAAGTGATGTGTGTACTTTCAACAGGATGGTGCGCCGTTTCGCAATAGCGCCTAAGAAACCACCTAAATAGGCCATTTCTTTAACGATAGATAAACAAATGGGTCCCATAATATGACCAGCTCGTTCTCCTGACCTTAGTTCCTTAGTCTATCTTATTTGAAGAAACAGTTATCTACAAATGTGGATGATTTAAAAAACCGAATTAGAATTGTAATGCTCTAATAGAAAAAAAAAATTTTGCGGTATGTATATATTTGCGAAAGTAAACCACAATAAAAATCACAATGTTTTTTTTTGTAAAAAAACAATCTTTTGTCTTTTATTTGATGTATCATTTACTAATTTGTCTCTATTTATTCAAATGTTTATGTACGTTAATTTTACGTTTTAAAATTCTGAAAATTGTTTTGTTTTCTCGAAAACTACAAGTTGATAGAAGTTTTATTAAAAATTATCAGAAATATATCATAGAATCCAAAGTTGCAATAAAAATATATAATATTCCATTTAAACAATTAAAGTTAGATAGCATCGCCTAGCGGCGATGGATAAAGTTTTAATTTTTTTTATTACGAAACATGTGCTTTCAGACTCTTACAATCTGTATCCGTTTTCGAGATACTTTTCGTCCCGTCCGTCGTGAAACGCCCTGTATAGATTGAAGCCGATAAATCGATAGATATCCAGGTGTGAAAAATTAGAAAAAGCTTTTCGGTAACGGAAGCGACGAAAAATATTACAATGTTAGACATGAAAAATGCCTGAAAATTCCTTCGAATTATTTTCCATCTACAAAATTGCTTAAGAAAGGGCGACGCTGTTAATTAAACGTCATTATCTAACGTTGTCTTGTAAAAGGGCGTTATAAATGAGTCTCCTTTTCATTTTCAACATTTTAATTTTTTTAAAACAATACCTGCACATATTCGTCCGGGAATATCAAGGATATGATCTTCGAAAATTGTAAATAAAATAGTTTATTTAAACGTAAACTTGCGGACGAACCTTATAGTATATAAGAAACGTAATAAGTTACCCGTCCATAAAAAGTTGGAGCTTTTTAAAGAGCAGTCCTTTGTAAGAAAGAAAAATACGAGAGCCCCATTAAGTGTTTAATTAAAATTTTATTCGAAAAATATTCTTTTTACTTCTTGGTTTAATTGCATTTTTAACGAGCTCTCCCCTGGACGAGCACTGATTGTCGGTCTTTTCCAGATCAATATAATAAAGCTTTGGATGCCATTAAATGGGCGAGCGACTACTTCGTAAAATGCCACGCGAGTCCATTCGAATTTTACGGACAAGTGGGCGATTTTTCTATAGACCATCAATTTTGGGGGCGCCCCGAAGAATTAAACATGACGCGGCCGGCGTACAAAATCGATATCGACCACCCAGGTGAGTAATTTCCAGAGTTTTCCGATTATTATTTTATTTGGTTCGTTTTGAACGTACAGGGTCGGACTTGGCCGGAGAAGCTGCCGCGGCCCTGGCGGCGACCGCTTTAGTTTTCAAAAGTTTCGACCGAAACTATCACGATTTGGTTTTAAGGCACGCTCAAGAATTGTACGAGTTCGGGGTTAAATATAAGGGTTTATACCACGACGCGATTCCCGGCGCTAAAACTTACTATCAGTCAGTTTTTCCGACCTCTCGTTGAGAATTCATCGTTGATTTTCCTACATTTCAGATCTACCGGATTTGGAGACGAACTCGCTTGGGCGGCCGTTTGGTTGTATAAAACTACGGGGAACAAGAAGTACTTAGTGGACGCCGAAAGCTATTACGTCGCCTACAAACTCAAAGAAAGGCCGAAAGAATTTTTCTATAACAAGAAAAATGCGGGGATACAGGTTCGTCTTTAAATAGCTTTTTGCCGAGAAACGGTCGTCGTAACCGTTAGATTTCAGGCGCTGTTGGCTCAGGAAACAGAAAAGCCCGAATACAAAGCGGCCATTAAAATTTTCTGCGACTACTCGATCTACGAACAGAAACGGACGCCGAAAGGTTTAGTCTACGTCGACAAAGTCGGGACACTTTCGCACGCCTCCAACATCGCCTTCGTGTGTTTGCAGGTATTTTTTCCACGTTCAGTGAGCTCCTAAATTAACGACACCCTGCTCGAGTCGGCGAGGGTTGGTTTATTGCAGTTAAATATCACGAACGCGATATCAAAATTAAAGGTACCAACTGTACGGTAAAGCCCGTGTTACACTGTCAGTCACTTCGTCAAACTAGACTAATCGAAAGCGGTTGATAACGTCAACATTTGATGATTCGTATTTTCGTTATATGATTTTGGATTTTAGTGAGATTAAGACGAATTGTTTGTTACTGTCCAGATTTTAAAACTATTATTTACGTGTAATATTTGAATGAGTGCGAGCAAAATAAAACTAAAAACTCAACGTAAATGACAGAGGTAGAGAAACTCTCCACTGTCGGCATTTCGTCGGTCTTCGCATTGCACCTATATATATTTCGTTCTAATACCTTATCGCTTTGTTTTACTCATTATATATGTAATCATTATGTCCTCGATATATGTAGTTCAATTAATTCCCGAACTTAATCTCGAGTTCAAGACATTCTTCAGAGATTTTCAAAAAATATTCTATATGTACGATAAAATGTTGTTTTAAAATTTTGTACTAACCAATTAACGTAGCGATCACATCAAACTGACTGATGACCATAGAGGCGCCTCTAACAAAAAAAAACCAGACGTCACGTTACATCATCAAAGGAGTTTGATTAGTTCCAGTTCGATAAACTGATTGATAGTGTGACACGGGCTTAACATGTAATGAAAATGTCCTTTGTCCAAGCCGAAATGTCCTTTGAAATAACCATACGTTCTTTACACTGTGATAACACTCAACAAATTCGCGTTTATTTGTCTCCCTCCCAACCAATCAGTCAGCACCAAACATCCCCAGATCGCAATTCCATTCATTAAATTTAACCGCAATTACGGCTTCCCGCGGAAATTCTAACATCGAAACACACGTTGTGTCGCGAAAAATTGAACTTAAACCGACTTTCCACTACCACCACTTTTCCTATCTCGAAGATTTTTCTACAACTCCTTCATTTCCCATTTGAAGCTTTCGCTATCATCCTTATTACTTTTTATAATAATTACCGGCTTGAAATCATCCACAAATGGTAGTGCACTCGTAAGTTTTCCATCTACTAAATTTAGATTAGGTATATTATAAAATCGTGGGGACGATTAATATAAAAAGAAAACTAAGAAAAAGTTAATAAAAAAAATTAAATTATACCAAGACGAAAATTGAAAAAAATTATTTGGCTGTCGTGTTATTATTGATGGTGACAAAATCGAAGCCATAAAAAAATATTTATGTTCATAAAGTTTTACAACTTAAAGATCTTAATCAAAATAAAATAACTTCCGAATAAACTTTCTGCAATGTAGTAGACCCGCTTGTGCACTTTCGTGTGCATTGAATGAAGGTATTTTATTTGATAGAGTGTCTTTTACTCGCCACCATCCCTTAAAATGTAAATATTTCAAAAGACTCCATCTCACTTAACTTTAAAGATAGAGATCTCGCTTTAAATCAAAACACGACAAATTTTATGGAGAATACAAAAGTTTATAATGATTGATTTTTTCAATATTAAGCGAGATATTATGAAAAAACGCACTTTAAACATCAACCCTCCATGAATATTGATAATTCTTTCTGAAACTAATACATTACGGTCAAAATGCTTCAAATAAAATTTGTTCCCCACGCTTTCAGCTTTAGTATGATATATGTATAGGTATATAACAGATCTGAAATGAACGACCTATATTTTCGTGATCTAGGGGTCGAAGTTGAAGAATATCCAAAACGGCACGTCTGGGTTCCGTCATTAGATAGGCTGCAATAGCTATATTTTCTATGAAAATTCGCTAAATATGCCTACAACAAACATTAAATTATTGGGGAGTTTTCCACACCACCTTCGAGGTGCGTTGTCTCTGTAAGGTCGAGACTTCACATATAGCTCTACTGCACCTTAAAACTCTCCTACGTGGGTTATTACGCGCAATCCACCGCAAACAAGCCAAATACTAAAATAATTTTTTTAACACTTACATAAAATGCAGACTAACACTGCTGCCGCTGCGACTTCTGCTTGCCTGTAATAGACTATAAAAAAAAATTAAAAACTTCTAAATTTTTTCTTTGTATATCCTATCTTTTTCTCTTCATCGTTTTCCTCTATCTCCAATTTCCAGCGTATATTCTTCCGTTGACTGCGAATTTGTATTACTTGTACCTATACCTACCCTTCGTATTTCACTAACCATTGTGATTGCGAAAACGCGCGTAAGGTAAAATTTCGTTCGCGAAATTGGACCGTCAAATGATTGAGCAGAGCCCTAACGAAGACCCTAACAGAGTCCTTATCCAAGAGCCTAACCAAGCCGGATTTTCAGAGAATTTGTATTAGAGCTTAAAGGTTCACACTTGATAAATACAAGAAGAGTTAGTCGACAAAGGAAGAGCCTACCTTTCCCTCATCGTTTTAATCCTTTTTATTTGTAATCATTTTAGAGAACACAACACAATACACAACACTCGCGCACTCACACGCAAAAGGTCTTATATACCGAACAAGCACTCGAACAATATGACGCCGTAATTTAAAATTCGAACTACTGAAACAAGCACTACCGCTCTGTACCACTAACGCGAAATATCTGAAGCGGTTTTGCCAGAATTCTATATATAAATGCATTCGAGTTTATACGTGAATACTAGGAAATCCCGTTTTTATTTTAAAAACATGCAGTTCTTTGTTCGTACTCCGATAAGATATGAAAGTAGGTGGCGCACATATTATATTAGTTGTTTTGTATTTTATCGGTCGTATAAAAATGCGATTAAACTTTATCTGATTTATGCTTTGTAATAGGGAAATTTTAAATGCTTAAGGGCATGCGAATAGTTTTTAAATTAAAAATAGAGTAAATTTATAATTCTGCGATATAAAGGCAGTAGATAGTGGTTATTTAAATAATTTTAAACAAGTATTTGGTTTTTTTGTATTTTTTATTTGGATGTCGAAATTTTTAGAAAGGGTGGTGGTATGAAATTTTTTTGATATTTTTTAGGTGGTACGCATAATCCACTGTAATAGATTCTTGTCGAAAACGAGTCACTAACAAAAAACAATACGCTGTCATAACTGTCATAAACTGTTTTATTCCCCATAAAATTTGTCGCGTTTTGGTTTTAAAACGAGATCTCTATCTTTAAAGATAATTGAGATAGCGACTTTTGAAATATTTACCTTTTAATGGATGATGGGGGTAAAGGACGCGATTTTGAAGTGATCAAGAAGTGGTTTCGTACTCTACAATTGACTCTCTATCAAACAAAATAGGTCGCTATATTTCTTCATTCGATGCACATGACAAGTATAATATTAACCCAAGCGAATCTATTAATATAAATGTAATAAAGTTATTTGGAAATTGACCGAAAATGCCGGGTTGTAGATTTCGTTTATTTATTTATTATATAATTTATAATCGTCTAATGTAGATTATTGTTTATCAGCTGTATAGACAGCTTTAAAAACAACCGCGCGATGCAAAATGTGAAAGTAACATCTGTCAACGTTCGGTACCTATTTGATATGGATTACTTGTTTTCTATAAACTTATGAGATATCTATATACAGATGGTAGACGAATATAATATACGAATGGAATTTTTCCGTACCTACTTATTTTAATTTCTTTATCGATCCAATCATATCCAATCCAATCCAAACATTCCTGTAATTTACAGTAGATAAATAAAAGATATTTTTAAATTAAAATGCGAGTTTTTTCAAGAGTTGGTGATCACTCGAAATTTTATTTTTTACGCGATTTTATTCGGTACCAATCTATCGTGTAATTAAAAAAAATTAATTAAATCGGTATATTTCGAACATGGACGAAACTTTGTAAGGAGACAGTTTACGAATCGGACTCTGCTTTGTTTTTACGCGAAGGCGTAACGTTGAAGGCTCTGGGTTGCTATACTACGACGTACAGGGCTGCCAGAGGCGCGATTACCAATAAGGGATGTTCGAAACTGTCTCGCCTTACGAAATTTCGTCGTTACGCAACGTAAATAAACCCGTTGCTAGCTCTCGAGCTAAAATAAAAACGACCAAAATAAACATTTGTTTGATTTAGCTTTCTTCGTTTAAAAAAAAACGAAATTATAAAATTTTGATTTTTTTTGAAAAGTCGCTTAAACGATCATCAACGGTTTTCGAATTAAAATCTGTCAATAAATGGACCACTACTTATACAGGGTATTTCTAAATTACAACATGGGACAAAAATAAACGCGTTATTCTATGGCAATCATCCTGATGGGTCTACATTCCAAAGACAATCAATTAGATTGAGTTGTTAGTCGACTCTATGGAAACGATTTTGTTAAAACAATTGCTTCTAAAACTTCCATAGTATTTCGGAGTCCTTCACCTGTTCTAAATAATTAGTTATAAGTTCGACGTTTGCTACTATTTTAAATTTTAATTTTTTTTTGGCATTATTTCGTTAATATGTAATAATTTTGAATAATAAATAAACGTACTAGATTAAATATCTCGTAATACGCGGTCCATCGTATTTTATTATTTTCTCTAAAGTTTCATTAACCATATTGAGGTAGGTAATATAATATTATGTTTATTTTATTTTGCGCAATTACCTACCTATGTATTTATTCAAATGGGTCGGAGCTCTCGGACTTTGCTGGACCTCTGCCGCGTACGCGGTGGCCCATAAATCTTTGCGACCACCGTTAAATCTTTTCTGCGCCCTACTTTATTATTTATATGCGACGAACCTTAAATCGGCCCACAATACAGAATAAAAATAGTCTACGGTAAATTTACATATTATCTCCGCAATTTCGGCTGGACCAGTTTTATCGCTCCACTTAATGATATACGGATTGTTTAGGACCGAGACGAAACAAAAGGCCGCTAACAAAAAAATTTTTCGTGGGCCTACCTAATCGCGTTAATGCTGAAGTATATTTACCAGTGAATTAAACTTTTTACACGATTTATTATTATCCGCTAGACGGAATTTATTATATTAATGACTGTCTACGTTCTTATCGTTGAACGATATAAATTAATGATTAGTTAAAACAGTTTTAATTACCCACATCTACCTGCGTAGGAATTTATACAATTAAATGAAATTATAGTGCATCGTGCACTTTTTATCGGGCCGAGTCGTCATAGGGAAATTTGCCACTACGCTCGCATACAATACTTTCGAAATACATTTAAAATTACGTTCAGAACTGATTCAGTAGTCAAACATTGTTTGAATTGTCCGCTATTAAACCTAAAACCTTTATTTTTAATAAAAACACGTTACCGCAAGCAAGACTTACATTTAAATAATGACGATGCTAATGACCGTAAAAAATCTTTTGATGAGGCCTTAAAAACTGGGCAACCAACCAAATTATCCTTTATTCTCTTTTTATAGGCCGCCGAAATGGGCATTTCCCCCACGCTGTACGTTAATTTTGCCGAGCAACAAATAGCGTACATACTAAGCTCGACCGGACGTAGTTTCCTAGTAGGTTACGGAAAAAGCTATCCCAAAAAACCTCATCATTCCGCAAGGTGCCACATAATTTATACCGTTTACGTCGAATTTCCTTTGACGAGGGATTAATTTTCAGTTCTTGCCCGGCATTGCCCTCGCCGTGCGGATGGGACGCCTACAAGTCGAAGGAACCTAACCCGCACGTACTCAACGGGGCTTTGGTGAGCGGTCCCGACCAAAACGACCGATACGAGGACCGAAGGGACGAGTTTTTGTACAACGAAGTGACGCTCGACTACAACGCCGGCTTTCAAGGCGCCGTAGCCGGATTGATTCACTACCGGGATTTTTCACATTGAAAATTACTCGATCATTTTTATAGTAAACAAAGTTTTTTACTGTTTGTTCGTCGATTTTACGAGAAAAGTTAAAAATAAAAAATTCTACCGAAATTTTGGGTTTTCGCAAAACACCGAACACGCCGGTTTTTGCGTGGTAGTCTAGTCGTTTGGACGATTGATCGACTGGGTAAAAAATCGTAAAAAAAAACACGAACGTCCTGTTTTCTTTGTGCGCCTTGTGCTGTTTGAAATTTCCCGACGCCCGCCACCAAAAAATGAACAACGTGTACTGCACACCTTCAGTTGTTACCGAAAGTTGATCGACACGCGTGACAATGAAATTCGGTCGGCAATCGAAAACTTTTTAACACGTGCGAAATGATTTCGCACGCGAAACGATTTAACGCGCTTTCGTTAATATCCGTCAACGAAATTATTTTTCAATCATGAAGACATCTCGTCAGATATCGAACGATTTTCGGCACTCTTTATACACAGTATAACGTGTCATCTTTTACTAATGCATTGGACTGACACTGGCCGATAATAATTACTCCTATTTGTTATAAAAGTAAATCGATAAGCATCTGTGGTTATGGTACCGTGTCGATAGATGGCGTTAGATGTCTGTATTCTTAGTTGCCTAAATTATTTTTTGAATTTTTCAGAATTTTGTCAATAAGTATTAAAGAGATGGTTAATAAACAATTAGTGTGTTTGTTTCACGTTTTAACGCTTACGAAGTGTTCGTCAAATGGCTATTTCTGTCCTTTCGTTAGAGTTTTAAAAACATTTTCCTCATTATACATATTTAAATTCTCGAGCCTCATCACGAACCCTCGAACGAATTCAAAATTTGACCAGCGACCGCTCGAAAGACTATTTTTTTTATCGACATTGTTTGCTCGCTCGGCAACGACAACGTGATATTGTTCCTCGTAAATAAAGCAAGCTGATGATAAAGCAACACTCATCGATCACACCGTATTGTTCTCGAAATAATTGACAACGCTTAACAATTCATTTAAACGCTGTTGCATTCACACGCTCGCATTATGCATGCGCAACAACTGATAACGCTTCAATCAATACCGAAACTTCCTGACTCTAACCTATAAAATCACATCTGCGATCCTATGCAACCGTAATTTCCCGAAAAGCATCATCCAAAATGGGAGAGGCGTGCGAGATATTTTTGGACAAGGAGACTTATAATCCCGGAGATGTGATAAATGGAAGGGTCCAATGCACCTTCTATTTTGAATTTAAAGTCAGCGGTAAGTGGATTTCGTCTATTATCAGAATTTGTCCTGTAGGTATAAAAATTTTTAGCGATAAAATTGCTCTTGAAAGGTGGAGCCAAAGTGTTTTGGAAAGAAGGTCGCTACACCACATACAAAGATGAGAAGGTGTACTTCGAAATAGAATCAGATCTGTTATTGGGTATTCAGCTTAAACGACCTCAAGATAGTCTATACTAAAATGAAACCTTTCCAGACGAAGCGTCGTTAATGCCCGGCGTCTACAGCTACCCTTTCACGTACAACTTGCCAAACGTGCTACCGTCGTCCATGGAAGAAATCCACGGATCCGTGAAATACAGCATTCAAGTGACCATTTATAGACCTTGTAAGTCCGACCACGAAACCGAACAAATCTTCACGGTGGGCTCTTACAACGATTTAAACAACATAGACAGTATCAAGGTAAAACGGCGCCCTTGTGTTCCGAGATAAGTTTCGTTTATTTTTCCAGAGACCTTTAGAATTTAGCGAGGAAAAAGTGCCCTTCTCCCTGTTTAGCGAATCTGGACCGATCAAAATTTTCGTCAATCTGCCCAGAAACGGTTACGTGCCATCCCAAGTGATAACGTTTTCTGCCAAAGTGAAGAACAATTCCAACATCAACGTGCAGGAAATTCGTTTCAAACTTGTTCAGGTAAAATCGCGACCCGTGCGCGTTTTCTTCCGATATCGAAATCAATTTCAGGGATTCGAGTTTCATGCCCAACAGCACAACATCCATCATGATTCGTTCGCGGCGCCTGAATGTACGGTGAACGATAGTTTCGTGGCGCCCGGTAACGAAAACACATGGAACTTGGAGCTGAGCGTTCCATCCGACATGTTCGTCGGTAACATGGACAACAGTAAACTTATAACTATTTTTTGGGAATTGCGTGTAAGTACAAAGGATCTTTGGATCGCTTATTTATTTCTCTTCTGTTATACGGCCTATTACGGACCATGCACACGCGGGGTGGAGCTTATAATTTACCGATGGCAGCGCTCGCGGTGGCTGATTGAGGAAATAATCACCCCAAGTTTTTAACGTGGTCAAAATCTAAATAAGTATAAATGAGAATTGAATTTGAGCGAATCCGCCGCTTCTAGTACAAACAGTTGACTCGTGTCCTTGTCCCACTATTAAGTTTTTCGATTCATAACCTAGAAGTGTCATTAAAAGTTATCAGATGCTATTGTTACACCGCGAAAGTCGATCATAAGTTAGAATTTTTCAAATTAAACCGTAAATTCTCTTTTTCGTTGTTACAATGTCTTAACTTTCACGTACATTATCAGTGCGTAATGTTAATATGCACTACACTTTCAATCCGTATCGATAACATATAATTTTTAAGGCAACTAGTTTTAATATTTACCGATGGCAGCGCCACACGGATTTGCGTGCACAACCTATAAAGTGAAAGCGGTCGTTTTTTTATTAATAAAAATCTTATTTTATTTACGTCTATTTAATAAATGTAATTTGTTCGTCTATTTCAGGGCGAAGTGTGCCTCCCTTTTCCCCACTCGAATTTCAGTGTACGAGTACCCTTGATACTTGGATCTGTACCTTTGGCAGGAACTATTATTTAATCGTAAAGTCAAAGCCAAAATATACAATTATACAATATATAAGTACGTATTCAGAATTTACCTAAACGTACCTATTGAAAATGAAGCCTTATTATATTCGTACAATATACAAAAGTATTATATTATATAAAGATAATCGTCAAGTATACAATTTTACCCTATTCTATTGAATTATATATGTGTAAATACGATTTGAAACAGTGGCGTAGTCGAAAATGTTTTAGGGAGTAGTTTAAAATTGTACAAATATTTCATATCGCGGAGATTCCCTTATTTATTATGTACACGTACATATTTGCAACACTCATAAAAGACGGACCAATTTATTGCAAATTACCTAAAACCAACAATTCAGATTTATTCTGACCTCCCTTGCGGCCTACTCCGCTGATTTAAATTGATAAACGTTTAGAAAAGTGTTGTTGTGATAAATTTTTTTAAATATATTGTTATACATGTGTTACCGATAAATAATTTTTGTTAAAAGTATTATGTGCTCATGAAAAATCTGAAATTAAAGGTTAACATTTATAAATCCATTTTATTAAACCTCGTCTGATATTTTATAGATTACTAATCAATCTACTAAATATGCATATGTGGATATTTAAATCGTAAATTTAAAAAACGAAAATTTTTGTACTTCCACGATGTAGAAAATTAAAAGCTATTTTTGCAAAAAGAAAAAAGCGCGAACGCGCGCCGTGTTTCGGATGAAAAGACTGATTTTTTGAGCTTTAGTCGCCAACGTACGTGGTCTTTCGAACCGGATTACATTGCACGATTTTAAATCAACGAGTAAACGATGAGTTCGTTGATAGTTAAAGGAAGTTAGTTTAAAAAAAAAGATAGTTAATTATTAACGTCATATTTATTCGATATACCTTACGTAACAGATACTCTCAATGTGTATATCAATTTAAAATTATTGCGAATAACAAGTCTATGCCGCTCACGAAGTCTATAAATATAAAAAGAAAATAAAACAAGAAATTCTTTATTTCGCCTTCGCATTGTTTTACGTCATAATTCACGTAATTACGAAATCGTAACTAATAAAACTTTGCACGGAAAATGAGTCATATTTTATAACTTTCATATCTAATCTAAAAAATTTAAAACGTGCCATAAATCAATTTACCGTTACGTTTACGTATTTTACTGCGAAACTTTTAAGTGGTGTACCTACGTACGTTTTTATTTGGTTACAAAATAATATATTTTTACCACGTCTATTTCGCGTTTCTTATAATACAATAAAAATAGCATTTAAAAATTCTAGAAATACCCTATCCGAGTAAATTTTATTGTTGAACAGATATAAGATAAAGTTCAATAGACGCATACCTAACAAAATAATGTTTCGACTGTTTCTACTTCGCACACGAACTTTTAAATTGCCATAAATAAATTAATATAATTCTTTAAATATGTGTCACCAAATATTATTAAAGTACGATTTATTAATCTGAACTGAACGCCGTACTTTGTTGCGTGAAAATTGTTCGTCAAAACAAATAAATGACACGGTAAACAACGCAACGCTGTTTTTTTTATGATAACACAGTCGCCGAAAGCGTTAAGGATGTCCAAAAAATTAAAAACCGTTCATTGCCGTGTCGCGTACCCCGCTCTGCACTCTCGGCGCGAGGCAACTCCTACTTTCGCATGTGCACTATGAGCCCAAAGGTAGGTCACCTTGAAGACCACCTACACTAATTATTATAGAATTAAAAATAAAACATTAAATCATAAAATGGTACTTTTCCATATTTACATATACGAACGAAAATAGGTCGTATAAAAATTCAGTACGAGTTGCGGGAATTTCCTACATGACGACGCTACATCTGCTTAAATAAGTTCAATATTTATCTGTCGTCGTCATCGTCGTCATCTTCATTCCAAGTATCGGGGCTTTAATTAATTACAATTTCTAATACATATGTTGTTTTCATTTTTGTTCTTGTATTCTTCGAGTTTTTTATTTAGAATATAACACGGTGGTCGTTAAATATCTCTTCAATTTTCCAAAATATTCTAAAAAACCGATTTCCGCCATTTTAAAAAAATTAAAAAAAATAATAGTTATGTTTGTTTTTACGTAATATAATACTAACTCGATTTTCCAGATATAACACAAACTAAAGTTGTTTTTTTTTTAAATAGAAACCATAGTTGGTCATGTCACGTCATTTACAATATCAACCTCACAAACAAAATTATGTCTTTTTTTATTACTTTAATTTTCATAACTAGGTGGTCGTTAATAAAACTTGACTTGGGTAATGAAAATACAGGGTGATTATTAAATAAGTAGAAAAAGAAATTAAGAAACTATTTATTGACTTATTTTACTGGAAAGAGAACGAACATTCCCATGAACATGTGTTTTAAACTGCTTTGTTTACAAATACAGGGAGTTAAAAATTAAGAAATAAGAAACAACTTAGAAATATTGTATTCTTCGGTATATGTGTACGAACTACCAGGGACATTAATGACGAATCGGTATACGGCGTTTTTCAATGAGGTCTGGACGCGGTCGACTGGACACCGGGACAATTGGACGCCAGTACGACTAGGCTAGGCAACTGGGACAACTTGGCAACTCGGTTTGTTTACCCATACTACGTATGTTCCTGGTGGATTTAAAAATTGTTATTCGATACTAGACGGCAATCATTATGAATACCGTACGAAATAACTTGAACGCACCTTGTATTTTCTAGGTAAAATAAGTCGCCCTTCGATTTTTCGTACTCACTTAAGAAACGTCCTGTATTAGTTGATAAAATATTTGAACGCAAAAGTTTTATAAAATTAAATTAGCCGAAATTGCGTTTCAAATTAAAATTGCGACACTTCGTGGTTTAGAAATTTTTATGAAGTAGGTAGGAGCCGTAATTAAACCGTTCCTGCGGGATAAGGTGTGGATATTCATATATTTAATGATAAAACGGCACAGTTCCTACCAAATTAATATACCTACCTGTGTATCAGTTTTATCTGCCGGCACGCGATGATCGTAACAAAAAATAGTACGCGTAACAATACTGGCGTTGTCCGAAATTTAAAATTTTACACGGCCGAATTTTGTCAAAACACCAGTCTACATGGGTTGAAATTTTTGGGAGAAAGAAGAAGAAGTTTAATAGAAAAGTATGTATTAATATACGTAAACTAACCTCACATTTGTTTTATTGTTAAATTAATCTATAATGTTAATTATCTTCGGTGCGAGTTTATTGTAGAAACGAGCGTCGTTCCGTTGGTATGGGTGCAACATTCAAATTAACCCAAAATTAGTTTCCTTAACTAAATACTTGAAAACGGTGGGGGGGGGGGATGATTTACTAATTATTTGTTTGTAGTTTCGTAAGGTGGCGAACCTAAAATGTTTCCTCTGAAAAAAAAAACGGTAAATTTCAATTTGGTTCTTTTTAAGTGTAGGAAATTAGTACCCAGGGCCGTAGTTGCACACGTAGAGCTTCGTATAGAATTTGTTATTGCCCAAATACGATTTATAACCGCAACCGACGTACAAAGTTTTCGCCCACACCAACTAAACAAATAAAGATTAACTGAATCTATGAAGTACCTAATAAAAAGTACACTTGTACCTGAGTGTAGTGTCCAGTATCTGGACCGGGATTATTCGGATATTTATAATCTTTCTCCTCGTTAAACCAAGATTGGATGGCGGAATTCCAATTTGCTCCTTTGGAATTTCTGGTAGACATGTACGTATACAAATTTTGCCCCACCCACGACCAGCGAACTTTAAAAGGCATGAAATATATATATATATATATATATATATATATATATATATATATATATATAGATAAAGAAATTTACTTACTATCATCGACCGTCACGTGTTGAAAAACGCAGGTGTCGGCAATATTTTGGGCTTCTTCTCCCAACTGCTTGTCGTAACTCTACAATAAGATCGAATGTGAATTATTGACTACGTTTGCAAAATAAACCAATTTATAGAAAGACGCAGATCGCGACCAAGCTGTTATTTACATCATTTGATAAAAACGAATTAACTAATGATTAAATTGATTTGTTAGGAGTAAAAAGGAGTAATACTCACCAACATGGTCATGTTAACTGCGGAAGGTTGGTCGCTCACCAGCCCATCGGCCACCATTTGTCTCAGCGCGTTGTGCTTATTGATGATGGTTTCTTCATCCTGCGGACCAACACCAGATTCTGCAACCAAACAACTTTCCATTAAGTAAAAATAAAAATAACAATTAAGATATTTGTTTATACCGTATACTTCTGAGGGACATTCTGAAAATGTTTGTGCGAAAAGAACGAAAGTCGCGATAAAAATAAACCAGCTTTTAGCCATCATCGTTCGCGACTTGTTACGGTACCTAGTTGATTAACGTCTGCTATCTGAAAACAATTGAACGGTGCTATTAATGACTAATATACCGTTCTTATCTGAACGTAAATTACCTGTAAAACAAATAAATTAAACTTAGGTATAGAAAAATAAAACGTGACTTTTCCGTATTATATATTCGAGGAATTTTATGTAAGTAACGGGAGTTTTGCGAATCAAACCAAAAATAAACTAGCGGCCAAAAGTTAAGGATATTCAACAAAAATTGTACAAATGAAGTAATTTCTTACATTTTAGTTGACGGATTAAAAATTTAGTTACGGCCTATCCAAACCTATATGATGTTCACGTCATCAACAAAAAGTTACTAGAGTGTTTATTTGTAATTCGGTTTAAAGTTTGGAAAGTGGCATATTCTATAGATGATTTACTTGCGCACATATTAGATGGCATAAAGAAAGACTACAATTTATTAGAACTGTCAAAATACTAGATACGAGGTGACAACACTGTGTTAAACCTCATCATCTTGTATTGATGACGTGCACATCATATAGGTTTGGATAAGCTATATACGAAAGCATCTGCCAAAATAAATCCGAAAAACATCTTTGTTTAGAGTTATTCAACTTGTTTTAGTAAAAGCGTTAATTTCGGTTGAATCGCGCGCTTTCGTTATTGCAAAAAAAATAAGTTTATCATTGCTTTTTTTAATTTTATCGAAGGAACAAAATTTTATTTAAATGTTATTCAAACAAATCAAGCAGTAGGGCTTTTGGAAGCTGGGTGCACTCAAGTTGAAGTTGTCAACAAGTTGCATTGATGACGTGAATATCATTTAGGTTTGGCTAGACTAGGCTATATGTTATACAATTTCATTTCACTGCATATACAGTAGAGCATCGATTATGCGAACCAATTGGGAGCGACGCGACGGTAGTTCGATCAAAATTGTTCACGAACAAAATTAAATTCGACCGAACAAAAAATTTCTAAAAATTACTTAAACGAGATTTTTTTTTAAACAACGAATTATTTCCGATAATTTTTGAGGGTTGCGCCGCGAATACTATTATCAGTCAGCCACCTTTGATAATAACCATTAGTTATCAAACAATAGTAATGTGCGCTTTCTCTTTCAAATCATTTGATATGTGTTTATTAGGTTATGGTGGTTAATAATAATTGCAATTTCGCTCTACTGCTGCGGAAGTCTTATACATCAAACTTACAACAAATGGCAAAAATCGCCGGTCATAGTTAATTTTGCTACAAGTCCGATGCCCATTTGGAAGATACCTTTCCCAGCTGTGACGATCTGCCCTGAAATCAAATCCAACCGTACGTTATACAATTTCACCGAAATGCACTTTAAGGCCATGAAGTACGCATTGACACCGGAAGAGTACGACGAAGATACCCAAAAATAATAAATACCTACTTTCTTTTATTATTTTAGAACTAAACTTTATCAATACATAAGTTCAGTGTGCTTTGTTGCTAATGCAACACAATACAAGTACGTCAACGAAAGCATGTTAGATTTCATCGTCAAGGTAACTCTTCCCTTAAGTGTAGGTGTATCCAGATGCTTACAATTGGAAAAATGTTTACTTAGGTGGCTCCAGTTTTGAACGAAACGTTGTGGAATTGTAAATGGATGAGTGTATCGGTACCGTGCGAGAAACTCTTCGTACGGATAATAACGGACGTTGGAGTTTGCTATTCGTTCAACATGATGGATCGTACCGAAATGTATTCGGATGACGCGTAAGTTGTGATTTAAGCACCATCTAATCGTAAAAGCAAACATTTTTCCTCCAAGTTTCGAATACGAAGACTTTCAAACCACAAACAAATCGAACGACTGGTCGCCCGAAGTTGGATATCTGGAAAACGACGTGGAATCTTATCCCCAGAGGGCTCTTTTTTCGGGAGTTAAATCTGGGCTGTTTGTAAATCTTTTATCTAAAAAGTCGGACAACGACTACTTTTGCACGGCGGGGATGCAAGGATATAAGGTATGTGTGTAAAGTGTCAGCAAATTATACCTTCTCGTTTTCCTTTTCAGATTCATATACATTATCCTGCCGACATCCCGATAGTTGAAGACAACTATTTTAAACTGGGTTTAGACCAGTCGATGGTTGTTGCCGTTAAACCCAGTCATATTTATACCAACGAAAAACTTTATTCCTATCACTATCTTAAGCGAAACTGCTATTTTCACGAAGAGAAACCTTTGCGCTATTTCAAGGTGTACTCGCAGCAAAATTGTCTCGCCGAATGTTTAACCAATTTCACGTTGAAAACGTGCAATTGCGTCAATCATTTTATGCCACGACGAAGTACGACTGCCATCTGCGGACCTGCAAGGATTGCATGTGCCGTCTATGCAGAAAGTATGTTCTTCTTGGTCTATATTGTTTGTTTTTTCCGTCGCGTTGTCTGCGTTGATTTATATAGTTGGCAGTTCTATCGGGTCTGTGCTAAAAGCAATTCCTAGTTGCGGTTACCATTAGTTCCTGACGCGAGCGACATCTGTTATTTCTTTAAGGTTATCAGATTAAACACGGTTTTATGCGTTTGCACGGACCTGATACGAGTGTCAATTGACACGAATCAACGCAGACGACGGTTTTTTCCTTACGCCTTTAAATTAAATGACCGTTCTTCTTCTGACGTTTCTTCCCAAATAAGGAAGAAAACTGTTTCCCTACTCGCAATCAATTATTTTGCAGAATTATTTATGAAAAACGAAGTCACCATAAACATCAGAAGTGACGAAGATAAGTACGAATTAAACAATAAAACTTATCGGGCTTGCAATTGTTTGCCGTCTTGCACGTCCACTAATTACAACGAAGAGACTTCACAAACCGTTTGGAAATGGCAGAGATACTACCTAACTAAAAAATTCCTTAGAAAATATAAAAATATACCGTAAGTATCTCGATACAAGTACTTATAATTTTATTTTCACTTTAAAAAACCGATTTAAGCTCCACAGATTAGACACCGCACACATTCATTTTTCGTTAACAACGTCGCCGTCGTCTTCATTGATTCGTGTCAGTTAACACTTCTATAGAAGTGACGCAGCGACGCGACGGTTAGCGATAATACACTTTACACATATTTTATCTCTTTAAAATTACACAAACCACGACTGACATATAAATTGTCACAAAATTAGTTTCACGTATCGCAGAATCACGACGTAACAACTTTCTCGAATTTCAGGACTCACAATTCCAAACTTGTCGTTTTCTTCAAAGAAAAACAAATAATGACGTACGAACGGAACGAACTATACGGCCTAACAGATTTCATAGCGAACTGTGGCGGACTTTTGGGTTTGTTCATAGGATTCTCGGTCATATCGATGATGGAGCTGTTTTACTTTTTGACGTTAAGGTTTTGCTGCAATTTAAGAAAGTTCGGAAGACACGTTTGGTCTGGAAATGAAAAACTGATAAGGGAAAGTCAAAATTCGGACTTAAAACCGATGGAAAAGTACTAATTCGCAGTTGATCCATTGTAGAATTTCGTTTTGGATTCTGAATTCACTGTTCTAAAAAAATTCTAGGTAAATTTTAAATAAGACGACACAATTCTCTAATATAGCGACACATAATCTGTTATTTAAACAATATTCTAGATATAGTAAACGCCACGGAATTTGATAAAATCACTCGTTTTTGCTTAAGTCTCGTCTATTGTAAGGTTAAAATATAAATGTTTTACGTCAAGCCCGTCTTGTAGTTTTGTATTTTTCATGTTTTGCATTATTCATATAGAGGGTGATCTTTTTATATCTTATTATAATTAAATGTAGATATGGCCTATCCAAACCTATATGCAATTTACGTCATCAGAAAAAAGTTACTAGATTGTTTATTTGTAATTCGGTTTAAAGTTTGGAAAGTGACATATTCTATAGATGATTTACCTGCGCACCTATTAGATGGCATAAAGAAAGACTAGAATTTATTAGAACTGTCAAAATGCGAGGTACGAGGTGACAGCACTGTGTGAAACGTTATCATCTAGTAACCTTTTATTGATGACGTGGATTGCATATAGGTTTGGACAAAGTGTACCTATGTACAAGTTAAATTTTGACAGAATTTTGTGAATTGAATTGTCGTTGAGAAATTATAACTATTTCTTTGACCTTTTAGAATATTTCGAAAAATTTGAATCGATCAAATAGTTTCTTTAATGTCAAATTACTCTATATGACATTTTGTAAATTCTACAAGGCCATAGCTTTTTCAGAATTTTGTAATCTGATTTTTTAACCACGACTTCCATATTTATTGTATACCTACACTTCGTCCAAACCTATAAGCAATCTACGTCATCAATAAAAGGTTACTAGATGATGACATTTCACACAGTGCTGTCATCTCGTACCTCGTATTTTGACAGTCCTAATAAATTGTAGTCTTTCTTTATGTCATCTAATATGTGCGCAGGTAAATCATCTATAAAATATGTCACTTTCCAAACTTTAAGCTGAATTACAAATAAACAATCTAGTAACTTTTTTAACTTTCTAATTGCATATAGGTTTGGATAAGCCATACCTACAGCTTATCCAAACCTATATGATGTTCACGTCATCAATAAAAAGGTACTAGATTGTATATTTGTAATTCGGTTTAAAGTTTGGAAGTGACATATTCTATAGATGATTTTCTTGCGCACACATGAGATGGCATAAAAAAAGACTACAATTTATTAGAACTGTCAAAATACGAGGTACGAGGTGACAGCACTGTGTGAAACGCCATCATCTAATAACCTTGTATTGATGACGTAAACATCATATAGGTTCGGATAAGCTATACAAACATTTTTGAAAAAGTTACGTAAGTACTTGACGTTAAACAGATGTTTGACTGAAATGAATGTACTTTACATTGTAATATATTTGTATATGTATGTACAGTCACGTGCATTAAAAATGTCCCTGATCCATAGCACGAGGACGTAGCGATTCACTTATGTTAAGAAAAACGCGTGCGCGTGAAAAACACAAGTATCACAAATAATTTTTTCCATCACTGTTTGAAAAGGAGCCACAAAAAGTTATTTTATCTATGTGCAGTTAGATCATTCTGTTACGATTTCAAATTTCCAAAAAATTGCTTAAAAATCTTTCTTAATCATAAAAACATTCAAATTATGTGTGGGCCGCAAATAAACCTGACAAAATATAATTTTAAATCGCTATAGAATGTCGTTAAAGATTTCTCTGGTCAAATGATGAATAAGTGATTAACGACCGCGCGCAAGTCTCGGTATCGAATTTCCATGTATGTAATACGTTTCAAAACTCTCTTCTTTTCATATTTTTCAAAAGAAATGCATCTTTTAAAAAATTACATTTGCTAGAGAAATATTCTCGAGGGAGTATTTTTATATTAAAAACAATTTTATCGCTTTTTCCCAATTATCTCAAAAACGGTGCATTTTATCGAAAATTATAGATAGATGTTCGATAAAGAATTTTATGAGGATTCTAAAACGTATTTTATATTATCAATCCTTGCGGTAAATTGTTTTTCGGCGAATCGTTTTCGGCGAACTGTCCGGTAACGATTGACCAAATTAAAAATTTGTTAAAAAACAACCGACGCCTCAACAAACAGATATAAAATAGCGATAACGCCCAAAACCAATAAAAGCAATATTATTGTTTATTCGTGCTTAACTATTTATTCTAATATTTTTAATTTAGGTATAGGTTAATTTTGCGAGTTCGCGCACATTTTCTGTTTTAGACCGGCCAGCGGTTTAGACAGACAACATTTTAGCAATTAAATCGATATGTAGATAATTATCTGTACGCATTAAAAACAAAACACTGATTTTTAATAGAAGCACTTGTATAATAATAATATTGAGAAAATTATTCCTCAATTGCTATTTCTATGCCTAATAATACGTAAGTATTATTTTCAAACGATAATGTTATCATTTTGTCGTGTTTGATCTTGTATTCGACGGGATTGATCAAAACGTGCCATTTGAATTTGTCGAATTTCTTATTGAATAGTTCGGCGATTACTTCCGCCCTATCGTCTATATCGATCTTGAACGCCTTCTTCAGTAACTTCGTGGCTTCTTCGAGCATCTTGGTTTTAACTTGTTTGGATGAAACCACGGTGACCTAAAATACTTTGGCGTGAGTCTGGGGCGTAATTTTTTTTTCGTTAAGTAATTTACCTTTCTTGCTTGTATGACGATTGTGGTATTTTGTTTTACGATATCTTTCTCGTCGTACTGTATTAAATCGATGGTGGCATCCTTGTTCGTTTCGTATATGGTATCAGTTAGTTCTTCTATCAATCCGGCATCGAAGCCTTTTACGTTACTTACAATGTTAGCTGCTGCTCCCTCGACGATGTCCTATATCGATTGGAATTGCTTTAATAAAATTAATTATTTCTTAGCTCGAAATTACACACCTGTTCTTCAGTTTCGTAATTTGTCGTCTCGTTGTTTTCCTTGTCGAAGTGATATAAGGAAACCGTGACGTCATCGTCTTCTGCATTCGATACAAGTTTTTGTATTTGTTTCTTTGTAAGGGTAGAAAGATCGAAGTCTCCGTCGTCGTCATTTTTCTAAAACTCGTATATTTATCATTTTTAAATTATATTGTGGTAAGTGAAACGTTACCTGCTTTTTCGAAAATCCAAAGGTGTCCAACACCTTGACGGAACCGTCGTCGTAATAACTTGCCGACGTAAAAACGGCAGTTACGTCTAAGCCACTTTCAGAGATCTCCCTGAGGTACTGTTTAATTGAGTTTTGACTGTCCGTAAAGTCCTGTTTAAAAAAATAATTTAAATATTTACAAATAGATATTAGATACGATCAGAAGCAATTACCTCTTCTGCCCGAGCCGCAGCTAAAGACACAAGGACGATTAAACACGCGAGATACATTTCGCAGATAGTATAACTTCTAACGAGCCGAGTAGGTCTAGATATTAAAAATTGCGGCCGAATTAAATTCAACCTAACGATCAAAATACGAGTAAACAAGTGGCGAAATTTTGATAATACGATATAAAGGTATCTTAAACATCCTTATTGACGCTTATTTTGGGTTAAATTGTTATGTAAGCTTAAAGGTCGCCCAAGTTATCTTTCTATTTATTAGAGAAAATATATGATGTAATAGTTATTACTTACATTTATTGTGAAATATTTTTCTCCCATTTTATTTTTTGATCGGTCGTTATATACATAATTTATCCACTTTTGCGAAGAGAAAACTTTAAAAAGACAAGGAACTGTCATAAAACGAATGTTGGCTCTTCTACTTGTTTAAAAATAATTTCGCGTTTTATACGGGGTGATCGTAAACTCTTTCGAAAAAAAAAGAGTAGGCTATGGTAGGCATCGAAACGAACATTAGTTGCAAATCGAGACCTGTTACGACCGCATTCCGTTTATGTTGCCAAGAAAATGTAAAGTTTATGCATGATGGAGCTCCGGCACGCTTTTCCGCCGAAGTCCGACGTCTTCTGAACGCGACATATCCCGAACAATGATTTGGCCTCCACGCTCTCCTTTAATCATAGCCTTTTTGTAACGGAAGCATTTAAAAACAAGAAGGCTAATAAACCGAAAATTTGCCTCTCGCAGCGAGTTGATACGGCGACGAATTGAACTGAACGCAGTTTTGTTTTATTTGCTTTTGAAGAATCGACGTGAACATATATAACTTATTTACCCTTAATTCTTGGCACTATAAGTGAAATGCGACACAACGGAACGTAAAATATTCTTCGTGTTGAAAGAGTCACCTTATCAATTATCATTTTAATTTTTAAACGACCTCCATGTACAATCTATCGCAATTTAAATGTCACTCGAACGACTGCGAATTAATAGTAAATGTAATATTGATTTTTTTACATCTTTAAATTGTACAACTGTTGTTGCTCTTTGTAAGAAATAGAATGCGGCATCTTTACAGTCTTTTAGCGTAGTTAATCGAGTTACTAGAAAGCGGTACTAGTGTCATTTAAATTGCAATAGACTGTACGTATTAACGTTCTAAAAAAAATATCTCGTAAAAACCTCGTTGTCGTACAATGAATCTAAGGACACGTTGAGACCTTTCATTAGAGGTGTAACACAAGTTGTTACAATTTAAAGAAGTTCTAGGGATGTTTTGGCTCATTATCCTTTAACACGTACCTACCTACCTACCTACCTACCTCTACAATACGAAACGTGCGAAATGCACATATTTCACGCACCCGATGCGTTGTTCACTTCGAGCTTCGATCTCGGTGAACAGCTTTCACGTCTCGTGCGTAAAACACTCACATTTCACAGTTTATTACGTAAATAGTCAACATTAATTTGGATAGGTGTACATATTTGTTCGCTTAAATTCTATTGTAATTAAATTTAATTTAATAATAACACATAATATTCAATAAAACTGACAACACATTGAAATATATCGATTTTTATTATTTTATAAACAATATATTTACATGCGTCATCGTCATTTTACCTTAATATTTACAATACTTCATGTGAATAATCGTGTATTAATACGTCGTTCATAAAATTGAACGGTTCTGAGGCGATTCCCGACCTTGCGGATTAGAAATTCCAACTATTAAAAGTTAATCTAAAGTGTTATCCAACGCGAGCACCTTTTAAGCACGACAATTGTCGCGCGAGCACGCGACAATTTTTAACAGTCGAGGGTTATTCAATAAAACATCTTTACCTACATATATCACACATTCAAATATATTCCGAGATAAAAATCTTTTTAAAATCGGGCACGCTACCGCTATATTGTTGAGTCGTATTCCTGTGCTTCTGTTTATGGTGTTCTTGTCGAACATTGTGATTGTACATGTCTTCCAAATACGCGATGCTACTGTTCAAGTTCAGCAAAAGATTCCTGGCGTTGTTGCCGACTTGGTAATCGAAATTGAACTTGTCGCGGTCTTCCGTGGTCACGAACGAATTCGACCTGTTCATCCTGTGCGCGCCGCGACCCTCGACCTCCTCGTCGACGTAAGCGTGAAAATTCTCCAGCGACCTCTTCGAGTTCGATCGCGTGATCCTGAAATTTCGACCGTCGGGAATGTGGTCCTTCGAGCGCGCGAGAATTTCGCCGGTGAAATTGTTGATGCCCTCCGGGCGCTTGTTTTGCGATAGCTGCTTAAAAGTGGTCAGTTCCGTTTTCCTGTTTTCGTTAATGATTCCGTAGTCGTCGTTATCTTCGATCAACGTAAAATTTAAGCTTTCGCCGGATTTTTTAACGGAATCGTCGAGAATGTCGTTATTTTGATAGAATTCAAAGTCGCAGTTCGCCTCCGTTGTAATGGAGTAACTACTCTGCGACGTGGCATCGTAATCCGGCCCTAAATTAACGCTATCCGTAAAATACTCGTCGTCGGAGCTGATGCACGGTAAAGTCTGTCCGCTCACGTTTTTCTGAAAAGCTTCGGGATTCCGTTTAAACTTCTGTAAATCTATCTGTAGGTCGTTCAGGCAGTCCTCGCTTTTACTAATTCTATTGTTCAGACCGCCCTTTCTAGCTCTGCGCCTTACCAAGCGCGGCCTGTTTATCTGCGATCGAGGAATCACAGGCGACATGTTCTCCAATCTAAACAGGCTGTCCTGGCTCAAACTGATCCGTTTCTGTAGAGGTATCCTATCGTGATCGTGCACCGAACGGCCGCCGAAGCTAGCGTCTCGCCTGAGACGTTGCTGAACTACGAAATTTTGATTGACATGAGGATAACTGCGATTATAGAGCACGTTGAGTGGGTTGGTGACAACTGGACTCTCCAGCTTCCCACACGGATGCTCTTGGTTGAGCGTGGGCGATGTGGTTGCAAACCTGGGCCGCACGTAATCTTGCCTTTTAAGATGGCTCGAATGGAGATTGACGTTCGAAGATTGGGGCGCCAACGTTTTCAGGCAACCTAACGGCAACAAACGAATAAAACGAAAAATGACGATAGCACGAAACCAAACTCACCTCTTTGGTCTTTGTGCCTCCTATAATTATGAATTATGGGCAGCCTTCCGTCGATGCTCGTGTACAACGAACCATTGGTGATTGGAAATTTCGGTTCGGCGAGAGTATATCCTCTAGATCGTTCTGGATGGGACTGAGGAATTTCTAAACTTTGTGGCTGACTTCCAAAATGACGAAACTTTCCGTCTAGGCCAACTAGAAAACAACACGAACAACAACTCGATTTCAATTCGCAAATGTGCCAGTTTACCTCCGGGTGGTATTTTTTCGGTAGATCGACGTCGTTCCGTACATTTATACGCCTTAGACACCCATTTACAGAACCTCGAATCCACCAACCCCAAACCGACAGGTATGAGGACGTCCTGCAGTTGACCCATCCACAGTGCCACGCCGGCGACGGGCCAAGGCGCAACCATCCACGGAAAGATGCATAAAACCTGCCAATAAAAAAATGCTCGATTGTAATACGTCCACGATAATTTCACCGTGATTTCACCAAGGTGAATTATTTTACAATTAACTTTTTGCCTGTCATCTTTTCAACATATAAATAAATCCAATAGATATATTTATGTAAACTTAATTCCTTTAATTATACAAATTGTGGAAAAAGAATCGAATAAAATCGTAGTCGATGATTGCGTAACGTTCGAGGTTTCGTAACTACGTGGAATCGTGAAACGTGAAATATCAGTAGATACGTGACATTTTATCACTTTTAATTTTCGCCTAATTGAAAGTGCATTCTAAATCTCGCCTTGTACTTGTATTGCTGCTGAGTTGTAAAAACCGTCGACGATTAAAAATTTCGAAAGGGTTTTCGCACGTATCTGACTGCGGACATCAACTCAATCTGATCACTTTTAATTTTCGACTTTGGACCCTCTAACGGGAAAACCTATTGATAAAAGTGTTTGGTGCCTTCGCAAAACTTACGGAGGAGGAAAAAACAAACATAGCTCCTAGGCTGAGGTCTGAACTTATCAATTCTAACCGTCAGTCGAACGCTGCAAAAACGATTATCAAAACAACTGTTTCTGTGGTGATCGATCAATTGTTAAACCGGCCCTACATGTCTTACCATATTCAAGTAGACAGATAATCCCTAACATGGCAAAGCTGTTATATTATATACAATCAAATTAGTTCCAAAAAATAGTACCTAATTGTGCACAATCACCGAATCTCACAAAAGCATGACGTTAAACCATTAGCAACTATGATGTTATTACTGATTCTTATGCAATATAACGTTACGTCGGGATTTAAAAAATCGCAAACTGTTAAAATCGTCTTAAAAATGCGACCTTGAAACGATTACCGGTTACATCAGTGTTCGCTAGATAGTTTTAATTTTTTCTACATTGAAATCGCGAAATTTTTACAACAAAAAGCAGTTTTTTTCCTTTAGAGCCTGACTAATGAATAATTAAAATTTTGACCAGCGGGTACTTGGTTTTGTGTTACTCCAACGAACCATTACATTAATTAACCGTTCTAACTGCAATTAAATAAATACGTACATACATAAAGTACGACTTATAGAAATTATTTGATTTAATTCGAAGAATAACATTTTTAAATACTGATTTTTATTGTTAAAACGGAATATTATCTGCGCTCCCTTGAAAATGTAGGAGTTAATCATTTAATAACTTAATATCAAACATTCCAACATCAGTTGGTCAAAACAGTTATAATATGTACATCTGTGTGTACAGTCGGGTGCAAAATTAATGTCGTCGATTGCGAACATTGCGTAGCCAACATACGACACAACGAACACATTACGATCAAAATATTTAAAGTTCAACTTTGCATTTGTAATTTGTCTCACTTGTCGTAGGTTTGTTCATTGTGCCGTGTACTGCCCACCCAATGCTCGTGATTCGCGACATCAATTTTGCACCCGACTGTACTTTGTTTTTCAACAGTTACGCATTTATATAACAAAATAGCATCTGTTTGTTAAAGATTATGTAAAATCGAATTTCGAAAATAAACAATCGTTTAATCTTCCACTTTTAAATGTTAAAACTTAATTTTTCCCATTATTACAGTATTACCAATTAAATTTCGAGCTTGACCTTTATAAGGAAACCTCCGGTTTCTAAGCTGTTAAGATAATTCATTTCGAGATAACAATGTTTTTACGTTCAAATAAACTGCGTATTAATTTGACTTTCTCCAATTTCGAGTTTTTTTTTAGTGTTTTTTTTACTTTTACTCGTCACGCAAACAATGTTAATCGAATTAACGCTAAAAACATTTTTGTTATCATCAAAATTACAAATTTATTCGACTTTTACTAACAATAAAACATTTATGAAAATAGAACAAATTTTTTTATTATATTATGTATGTAAATAAGAGAAACTTCAATAATCTTTTGATTTTGAAACGGATGATGTAACAAAACTGTTTTATAATGATGATAACAGCAGGACGGCGGCGATTAGTCAATTACGAGGAGCCATCAGAAAGTTTTTGTTGTAGGTATTTAAATTAATTCCCCTATAGGTTTTTTACGATTCGCTTATCGTTATAAATAATAATCAATAATAGAGTTTTTAACTGTACTTAATAATAAAACAATAAACTGGTTCACACATTTATTTTTAAATTTTATCTTCTAATTTTAATTACAATTGAGATTGTATATATATATATATTTTCGCGTTATAGCGTTTTATGCCTTACGATTCCCAATTTCCATTGTCCTCTCTCATTCCATTCTTCGTCATTCAGGTGTCTTTCACTCATGGATTTTTGGATCCCTTGACTCCAGTTTTTCCTTGGCCTTCCTCTTTTTCTTCTTCCTTGTGATGTCCACTCGAGTATTTGTTTCGGCAGTCTACTTTCGTCCATCCTCTGGATATGTCCGTACCATCTTAATTATTTTTCTTCTATCTCCTCTATAATGGTCTTTTCTACTTCCTTTATTTGTCTGACATATTCATTTGTTGTATGTTCTAGTCTTGAAATCCTCGCCGATCTTCTTATGGCGTCCATTTCCGTAGCTAATATTTTCCTTTTATCGTTTTCGGTCATTGTCCATATTTCACTGCCATAGGAGATAGTACGCTTTTTATTATAGAGTTGTATATTCTAAGTTTGCTCCTTTTTTTAACGTTTTTTTACCATAATACGCCATTGAGAGCCCCTATGACTTTCCGACTTTGTGTGATTCGGTTTTGAATTTCTGTCGTATCTTTACCTTCATTTGTGGAATGTTACCCCTAGGTATTTGTACTGTTCTACTTCTTCAATCGTTATATTATTCTCAAGTGTTAAATCTCCTAATTTTGCTCCTATACTCATATACTTTGTCTTGGTAACATTCATCTCCAGTCCCCATTGTTGATATTCTTCCATTAGTTTCCTGGCCATATATTCTAAGTCATCCTTACATTGTCCGATTACTACCAATTGAGATTGTCATTCCTCTTAAAGTCACGTTAGTTGCTTGTATTCGGTTTATTTATCCGTTTTTAGTTCAGGTTCTTAGTGCAAAAATAATGCACTTTGTGATACAAGCATGAAACTTTAGGGTTATATTCTATACTCTGTACTAACCACGATAAACGTCAGAACCTTCTGGAAATCACCCCCTAATTCAAAATAATTCACTCTTTAGTACACGGAGTACGAAGCTCTTTAAGCACGATAATAGATTAATTAAGGCTTTTTTGTCGAGATTTCGCGAAAATTTTTAATCGATTTAAACGCGCGTATTTCGTTATTTTTTGCTTTGTTATACATAAAAAACGACTTTTTGGTTAGTTCCGGACCTGTACTAAACACTTCAGATTAGGTCAAAATTTTTCCAAAACCTTGAACTAATAAGGCTTTTTTTGAGATTTCGCGAAAATTTTAAATCGATTTAAACGCGTGCAGTTTGTCATTTCTTGCTTTGTTATAGTCGAAAAACGGGTTTTTTAGTAGATCCGGATCTGTTCTGAACGTTGTAGGTTAGTTCAAAATTTTACTAAAACCAAAATCAGAAACATGTCCACTTTATGATAATATATTTTTTTTAAATGCGATAGGGTTGAAGTTGCACACAGCTGCGCAATGATACCTTAGTCTACAGATGCTAATGAAAATGTTGATAGTTTTTTGACTAAATAAGCACAAATTATCTATGGGCCTTACTAGATACGAGTCTAGAGATTAAGTAAAAGTAGAAACATTAACGATTACACGTCAATTTTTATGTAAACATACGAAAAATTAATGAAAAATTGCGATTTTCCGAAATTGAACATTAACGGCTGTATCTCTGTAACCGATAGGAATCGGATATAGACTTATAGAACTTTTTTATTGGAAATGGTCTCTTTTATCTTCCCCTTTCGTTTTATTCACGCTTTACGGGACACTCTGTATACACCTGTCACTCTTTAAACACGGTTTTCTCGAATATGGCTCATTTTATGAAAGGTGCGCAAGAATAGCTTTTTTGATTCTAAAATGTTTGAAAAATCCGGCATTGGAATTAAAAAAATAATAGAAAATGTGATTAGAAGGATTAGGGGTTCCTTGCTCCCTATAAAGTGCTATCAAAAATCTATAAAATTGTTTTGAAATACTTCATTTATTAAGGATGTAAACCAAACATAATTAAATATTAGTAAAAAATAAAAGTATTATATTTAAACAAATTGATTTATCCCTTTCCACTTTAATATCTCGGCTGGGGACCGTCTTAGGAAAAAAGTTTATAGAAACTTAAAGTTTTATTTCGACATGTTCTATACGTTTTAAGCGGATTTCCCATAATTATAACGCGCCATGAGTATTAAAAAAGAGTTATTTTAAATTAGGGTGTGGCTCCGAAAGAGCTTTGACGGTTATTGTGGTTACTATGATGAATAAAATATACCCCTAAAATGTCATGCTTGTATCTCAAAGTGGAGGGTTTAAATGCACTTAGAACCTGCTCCATTGTCTTTGACATTAAAGTAAGAAACCGCCAATTTAATAAATTAGGTACCGACGTGATGTTTGCCACGTAGTTTTCTTTTTTTCCCATTTATGATAAGATTAAATTTTTTACCACTTCAAAAACTCCAATATCTACATAAGCAAGTGAATAAACTCTATAAGTAACATGTGCCATCAAAGTTCCACAATTAGGGTACGAAAATACAATTCAAAAAAATTAAAACGGAAAAATAAATTCACGATTACGATGGATATCTTAATTAACTGTTTCATTAGAAACTTAAAACGCTTTCTAATTCCCTTTATTAATTTAGAGCTGGATATACTACAATAGCTACGTTTTGTTGTGACGATTTTGAATCACTTTCTATTTTGAACATATTGAACCATTTGGACGGTAGTTTAGTCAATAACAACAGTGGTATCCCTTCACGACGTCGCGTCGGCGTCGATTTAACTTGTAAATTCAACTACGGCTTTACATAATTGCTAATTGAGGTGTATTGCGGGCGTTAATTGCACATTAACACATTAATAACGATATTACATAATTGCGGCAACAAAAAATCTGCAGCGGCCATTTTCCGCGATGTACTATACCACGAATACTATACATCCGCGATATATTTTTATTCTCACGTTGTTTCAGCTAATCTTATCGAATTAAAATTTCTAAACTTTTAAATTTCGTGCTAAGCAGATTGCGCGTTAAAAGTGTGTCAGCTCGTCAAAATCGAGGCTAGGCTTGCACGTACCTTCGGGTTGTAGGTCAGAAGTTTACCAGAATGAAGATGTAAACATAGTAAGAAGGCGTGTAAAGTACTATACAAGAACCGCGTCCATTTAAATGTCCAACACGTTTGTGTAATTTAGAAGACGATTTCATATTATACGTTTTTAAAATGAAGTAACTCTAACCTATCTATATCTCAGCCGATTGCCCATTAAATATACTTAACACCAAAAAAGCTAGTACCACTGGTACTACCAATAAATGTACTAAATTTTATCGAATACGATAAGCACTCGAGTCACAATACTTAAGAATGCAATCAGCAAAAATCCAAAATAATGCTAAAACGTTTTAAGGCGTTTTAATCGAGAGTCGATTGTTGAAACACTCTGTATACGTAAAAATACGTTTTGCATTAAAAGCAGAATCTGATATAGGTAAGACGCCGCCCTGTATTTTGTATATTCGCCTAGAAAAAATTGGGAGTGTAATTTTGAGGTTTGCTTCGGATGTTAAAACATGTCGTGCAAATTGTACGGCAACAAATAAAACAAATTAAATTAAATTAATTGTTTAAAGTGACTTCTTCCCGCAATAATTCACGTTTGACAGTGAATTTTTTTTAAGAAGCATTTTCGGTCACACGTGTATATATATCATGGCCAGTTTGGTCAAGTTTATCAAGACCAGCTCAGTTGCCGATTCCTTCCTACAGAAAAGACTTCCTTGCATAGTTTGCACGATTCAATGCAAAGTGTAATCTTTGAGCAACTGTAATATGGCGAATCTTCAACCATGGTCCTGAATCCGACCATGTGATACATGCGAAGAAACCCTATGAAGCAATGTCCAAAACACCATATAAGCGTTAACATTTTTTTAATCGCCCTTTAATTGTTGAAAAAGCAAAAAAACGTGTTTGATCAAAACTACTCTCGAGTAATTGTTCCTCAAAATATGGAACTTCGATTAATGCTCCAGAAAAAATATCGACGAACATAAGTTTGCTCATAAAATTTCAAAATAAAAGATTACAAGTGCCAAATTTTCACATAAAAATACACCTAATCCGTAAAGTAAAAAAAAAGAAGCAAAATAAAACAACCTATAGCTAAATAATAAACGAATTCACAGTTTATTATAGTCTGTAAACTTCTTTGACCTCCATTGTCGATCTGCGACTATCTCTATAATTGCTCACCAATTTCCAAGATCGCCTTTGTTCGTCTCTAGTGGATGCCGCGATGAATCGGCCGACTCGGAAAACAAAATAAAACCGACCTTGGCTAAATGACATTTTGACGTCACCCAGTTACGGTATTTTGCCGGATTCTCTAATTACACCAAATTATTATACTTAGCCAATTCAGTTGTAGGACACAGGAGACGTGGCTTAATTGCGGTTAATAAAGGTCAACGCGGCAAAATTGTCGTTGCGAATTATGTAACGATCGGTAATAGAAAAATTTTCACGTAGGCACCCTAAGCGGTTTAAGTTGGAGAAAAAATCGCGCTCGAAATCGAAATGGGAATTTCTTTTGTTCCTTGTAACCTTTTTCCTATAAAACTGTTGGAGTTTTCAGACTGGGAAAACCATTTTAAGTTTTTTTACCGCCGTTTTTGTAGTTTTAAATTAAAATGCCCAAAGTTGAATTTTAAAACGGTCGATCGCGTTTATAATTTTTAAAATGTATACTATCGGCAACTCGGCCACGACTTTCTAAACCGCGACATCTATAAGTAATTACACTTTAATCAAAGCTTCCGCAATCAAAGAAACGCTTTGTAGTGCAGTCATTTAAGCATTGTCGATAAAAAATGAAATGGAAAACAAGTTACATTTTTCTTGTATCTATTTTTATTTCTGTAATATTTTAAGGAAGGTTTCCGACTGTTACCTACTAAGGGGATAAATACTGTTGTAAATGTGTAAACGTCAAATACAGGATGTCTCAAATAAGTGGTCAAACGAAAATGGTGGAAAGTCGACGAGATTGCATCCACAAAAAGCAATTATTGTCGGGGTCGGAACGACTTCGTTTCTCGACGTGCACGTTGTCGATCCAATTTTCTCCGAAAAATTCTAGAAACTTAAAACGACCGACCTTTTCACAATAAGATACGCCGAGTTTCACCCTCCAAGTGGATCTCGTAAACGTCAAACGTCCACAATCAATGGATCGACGCGGTTTACGTGAATGGTTTCGAAGTTCCTGGGTTTACGATCAAATTCTGCAAATCGCTCTTCTTCGGCTAATTATTTTTGAGGATACGTCCGTTGCCCGACAAAACAACTGCCAAGAAAACATCAAACGCTCTGTGCGCTCCAAAATTTAGCTGATCGCGAGACCGAAGATGCTTTCCATTTCAAAATGTTTGTCTTTGCCGGAAATTCCGGAAAATTATTTGTCCTCACATGCGCACATCCGATAGCGTATCAGGAATTCTACATGGTATTAAATAATGTAAAAGTGTGCGCACAGCTGCGCCTCCTAATTATCCTTATAATTGTTTAAACCGGAAACAGATAAAATTGAGCGCATTAATTACTAAAGGAATCTAAATTATAACCTCCCGCAATACGTCCCTCTAGCCTACTTAAGTAGGTAATTGAATCGAAAGTACAAAGAATCATAGATTACGTTATTAATTTTTAAAAGAAATTTGTATTTAATACTTAGTTAATAATAATTTTTCGAACCTTTCACCGACAAAACGCCACGACGACGACGACGCCGACGTACGAATACGCCAAGCGAGTGGACAGATTATAGTTATTTCAGGCACGACTGCGCCTCTATTAATTTGTTAAATAACTTTACGTTGCTTAGTTTAATTGCTTTAACATAAAAGAGCGTATTAAAAAGTGTAAACTTACAATAAGCGGAAGATGGTTGAATAGATAGCAAACGGCCAATATCGGATACATGGTGTGCAGTCCGTTCACGACCTCCTCTTCTTCCTGCAAAGGTTTATTCAGACACGGTCGCTTACTGTTTGTAGAACTCACGGTCATCGAAATATTAGACAAATCACTATTCCACACCGGTTCCCGATTGGCACTCTGCACTTGGGACTCGTAATTGGCACCGAAACCGCCGTCCCTCTGAATCGTATACGTATCGTAATAACTTTTACCATTGACGTTTTCGTTGGGTTGTACGACCGACGCCGACATCGACAAACTCAACTCGCTGAGATCAGACGACGACTTCTTCAAATAATCGAAACCTTGCTTTCCGATATTCAAGTGACTCAAACAGATGAACACGAAAGAGGTCAAAGTCACCATGGCCAGAAAAATGTGAAGAACTATGATGAACGTGTTGAACTTAACGTCCAATTCGAACGGCATAAATTTGCAAAACGCCCTACCGTCTTCCACGTTGTTCGGGAAAAAGTTAACGTTTCTTTGGCTATCGTTATCTTCCTGGGCCAAAATGGCAGCCACTCCCACACACGCGCATAGCGTTGTCAAGCAAAATAGATGATAGATGACGTGGGTCGGAGTTAAATACTGATGTAGGTTCTGTTGCTTTCGATACAACTTAACGGTGAAGACGGCCACGACGGCCAAGGTGGTTAAAGAACTGGCCTGAAACGTGTGGACCGAGTTGAAAATCCACGCGACCGTCTTGCAATAATCGGACGTCAGCGAATTTTGCTTGACAATTAAAAGGGCGGTGTAGCCGAGGATCGTTACGTTCCTCAGGACGCTTTGCACCAAAATGGCCACGATGGCGATATCGTAGGAACTCCATCGTTTCCTGTTCAAGTGAAATATGGCAACGGTCCAAAGAAGAAGAATCGTCACTATTGGCACACCGATTATCGTTGCTAGCTGTTCGTTCGAATACTGCAGCATTATGGCATCGAATCTGCAAAAAACAATTCATTCTTAGATTTCTTTTCCTGTGTACATGTATAGGCACGATAGCATAATAACAAGTTTCAAGTGAAAACGCTTAACTAACCATATGGTTAAAAATATTTACTTTCACATTCGTGCACCGCAACGTACTATACTTAAAAATAAGAAATTATGATTGCGAAATGGAATTATTGTGTTCGTTATGATATTTTGCAATTAAAACGACCTGCGCTTATTAAGGATTTAAAAAAGAAACTCCGCATTGTCTAATAACAACTCGATAGTAGATAATAGCCGATTATAATAATAGGTTTCGAGACAAATTACAATTTTTAATGTTAACTTTTAAAAGAGGTCATCCTGCAGGGACGAACTGAGGGAACTGCTTCCCCAACATTTCAAACAAATTGCTTTTAATAGCTACTTTAAAACAAAATAACGTACCTACCAACAGAAGGTCGTTATTGCTGAGGTTTATGATTGTGCGTTTATACAACAAACATCCTTTCAATTCACCACCAAATAATTAAAAAGACTGGAATAACGACCATCCTGTAAATGAATACATAATTTAAGGATATGACTAGAAATATTGACTGCGAAGATGATTTTACAAATTTTAAAGGTACGTTACTACGTAACAAACAAGAAAACGTGCAAAGTTTTTAATTTTCTAAACAACTGACGGAGAAATTTCTAAGCGGTAATGAGGAAATCCTTTGAAAAAAAAAGATCGGAAGCAATTCAAGCATTAAAAAAAAAGAAAGAAATCACAGAAAATCACTTTTTATTTAACAATGAGATTGATTACAAGCGAAAAATTACTTAATCGATCAAAATGACAAAACACGACGCAGTAACGTAAACAATTAATCTAACTTAAATACAGGGCCCGGCAAAAGTCCCGGTACAGCCTAATAGATAAAAATTTGAAAATTTTATATCAGAGGAATTTCAAATTTTCTCATCTTCTGGAAACTCCCGAATAGACGCAATGCAAAAGTTGTGTCATTTGTATGTCATTTTAAAGATCGCATAAAAACGTTTTGTTGAAAATTGGAGGTCACCACGATATCGATAAATTCGTTCGATATCGTTAAATTATTTGGTAATATTTGATTTCAACAGGACGGTGTTCCCGTAATTCGGGAACTTTTAAAAAGCGTGCTAATCGAACAGTCGCCTGGGGTCCAGTTCAACTCGCCGCGATCATTTCGCTGCCGTATCAACTCGCCGCGAGTCTACGAAAATTATACAAACAGATGTTTTAAATGCGTTTTTATGTGTTCATAAGTGTATATCGATCGCATATACATGACGACAGTGTAATGCCAACATGGCGAGTTAAACTAGACCCGCCGCCAGGACCTCCTAATTTTTACTTAGAAGGTTTTTGAAACGTCGAACGTACGTGAAAAGCCAAAACATTGGACGTGCCTCCTAAAAATCGCATACAGGACAAGGCCAACGATATTATTAAAGACGTGCTCTAGAACGTGTTCACGAATATCTAAACAAGGCACCGCACCCGTTGTTAAGACTAAAATATTGAAAGTAAAACGGTAACAAAAACTTCGTTTTAACCATTTTATGATTTTTTGATAATATAGCTACAGAGTGTTTAAAATATTTATTGTTCAAAAAATCCGTTGGAATCAAATTGGGACGTATTGAAACGTTAAGCAAAATTTCGACTCCCCAAAGATTTAGTAGAAATCGTAAATAAACGGAAACGTGACCATCGAAATGATTAGGACGGATCGATCCGCTTCCTCGACCTCTGTCGCGGGCGCTTGCATTAGTTTTATACATAGTCGCCGAAAGAACTGCCGAAGAAAACTTACGAGCTCTAAAAGTAAACAACTAACGACATCAAATAAAACCGAAAAAATAATAAACCTAAACAATCCGTAAAAATTGATAATATTGAACTGTCGTGAATAAGGTCGGTGGTGCGGAGCCGAGCGGCGCGACACCCAGTTTTGGACCACCAAACAGGCCAACAAACTTGAAACGATTACAATTAAATGTCAAAAGAAAATATGTAGTGAAAGAGTAAAGGTTAACAATTGTTCTGACAAACAAATAATGGTAGGTACTGCTTACGTCAGTACCAGGTATATCAGACAATAAATCTACAAGTAGATTTGCAATTTCCTCTCTTTTTTTTCTTCAGTAAAACTATTATAAAACACTCGTACAGCATGTATGTTTTGTTTAAATAATACTCCTAAATAATAATATCGAAGATTGCCGCAATAAATGCAACTAACTTTCTCATTATCGATGAGTCAACGATCAGCCATCGTTCAAACGTGCTGGCAGTGAACCGATGTATAAATCCTGTTCTACAATTATTATTGTTCCGCAAGCGAAACAATAATCAAGTCAACCTTGAAATTCTTTATGCCAAACCCTAACGTTATATTTTTATTTTTACACCTATAAATTTAACGCGATAATAAACATCGCAATGATCTTTGAAGCTGGAACCGAAGCCTTCCGTCGAAAGCGAATTTGGGAGAAAAACGGGGGGGGGGAGGGACCCGTCGAAAAACTGATTAGAAAACGCGACCAACAATAAAAGGGCAACGGTCTAAAAAGATTTCGCGAGCAAGTCGGCAATCTTTTTTTTTAATTAATTTTTATTCTCAAGGCCCCCGCTTTAGAAACGACTGAGGTTAATAAACACATTTTTCCAGCCACCTCAACAAGCATTCCGTTCGGGTAAAGTCTTACGTAAAAAAATCACTATTTAGTAACGAGATTTGTTTCTTTACTGAAATTCCTCTCGTCCGGCAACAATGTATCGATATTTTTGAACGAATTTCGCATTAGTTCGCATTAAAAATAATTACGAAGTCCTTCTTAAATTATTAGAGACCCTTCAAAAATGAGATTATTGAGTTAAAGTAAAAACTTAACTGTCGACTCATCGAAGAAGTTAAATCCGTAAAATACTTGGTCGATCATAGACGGTATTAGATTAATTTAACCTGTTCGCTACTACGAGCGTATATATATACGCCCATACCAGCACTCGTTTTTAAAATAAGCGAACGTCTTCGTCGATAGAACATTACGTGTACATACGTGTACATTTAAAATTCACGTCTACGTAAAGACTAGTTTTATAAATAGGTATTAAACGTGCTCCCAAATATCGGAAAAAAAAATAAAAATAAAATTCGAAATAATAATCAATTCTATTAAATACAAAAATGCTTGAGAAGTGGGTCTCAAAATTTTAACCAGCAACATTTCTGATTATGATCTATAAGTATGCAAAATTTCATTAAAATCGGCAAGGGACAAACCTGAGCGCCCCGCCCCAACCCCCTTGTAAATTTCGCGCGACCAAAAAGTTTGGGAAGCGCTGGACTAAATTATTTCAAATACATAATTATAAAAATTGTCGTTACTTTTGTTGGTCACATTTTTTCGACGCCCTGTTTCAGAAAATAAATATAAACGAGTGAAAAAAATTGATTCCGGTACCTAGTTCGAATTTTGATCGAGATAGTTTTTGTGCTCTTTTACTTGGTGTCGTAAAAAAAAACAAAGACAAAACTTGACGTGGGATTAAAACGCTTAATGTGCCATTCGTTTGTTAATTAAACCGACGACATTCCTGGTTTTATGCGAATCAATGCGATGCTGATGAGATTTCGGCGCGGTTAATTAATTTGGAGGCCCATTTTGATTTTCCTGGTTGTGGTAAGTAATTACCTTCATATTTATACTTTATCGTTTCTTCAATATATTTACTTATATCATTCATTTTTTCTTTCCCTGAAAATTTAATTATAAATATGAAATGAAATCAAATTTTTGCGATCTGTTTGATGACGGAATCCAAAGGGAGATCTCTTTTCTCGATTTTGGGTAGATAGAAATTTGCAAACGCGATTCCTGTCGCAATTTTGTTCGTGGGAGACCGAAATGCTGTCGGTATACGAATAGAAAGGCCCGCCCGTTTCAAAATGGCGGTCGATCGAAAATTTCAAACGCGACCATCTCCGTAATTAATTGTCGGATCGTTAATGCGAAATATGTTTTAGAATCGTCATAAAATTTTTCGTCAAACATCTCGTTTTGCGGTTTTCGATAAAATGCGCCGTTTTTGAGAAAATCGAAAAAAACGACGTATCTCCGTGGAAATTCGTTATCGCGACTTGTGCGCGTGCGAGGATTTAGGTAATATATTTTTCTATTAACGACTGCATTATTAATGTTTAATAATTTTATAAAAGTTACGAGTTAAACCACTGGCCTAACAATTTTTTAACAATTAACAAAAAGAAATAAAAAACACTTTTGTTTTTGTTTGTCTTTATATAAATTTATAAACTTTTTAATTATTTTCCATTACGTTTATCACTGAAATATTTTTTCATATTTGTTTTCATAGGAGAATTATTTAATAAACGATAATGAAAATATCAAGTTTCTTACTCATCAAATAGTTTAACAATAGCAAATGCTCTAATTATTTGTAATTTCTAATTCGCTGGCCTTCGCTGTTACATAGGAGCAGAAAAAGAATTGAATGTAAAGCCATATAGTCGATCCCAATATCTATCCCACGATTTTGACCCCGTTGACCCACAATTGCAGAGATATTACGCCAACAATAAATAACGCAAAAATAGACGTTATACACATCATAATAAATTACTTTAAATTGGCGAATTAATGTTGTTTACTTGAAAAAAAAAATCCTCGTCGGAACTTAGAAATCCGGAAAACTTGTGCAAGTATATGCAATTAGAACAAGCACATACTTAGTATAATGCGACGAGTAACGTAGATAACACTTTTAAATTTATGCAGAAAATTGTCGCCTATTAAAATAGTTGAACGTTTAAACGCGCGTCTTAATTACGAAATGCCACCAAAATGCCAAAGCCGTCGACTTTCACACGCTCGAGCCCAAAACCAAAAATTTCCCAGTAGATTCACGTAGCGCCCTCGAAGTTTATTATTCAAAAAACGTTTAAACCTCGAATAAGCGCCAACGTAAAATCTAAATTGCCAATACAAGAATATCTAGTCGTCTAATACCTACGATACTAATAATAAGCTATAGGCGCCAAATCCTCTCGCCCAATCAATTAAATAACAATTACACAGATTTTAAATTAATCGTTTTAAACACAAACTGACTCACCTTTTGTTGTAGGTACCTATGTTAAAACTTGTAATCCATTACGAAACTGTTTCGAATTCATCCACACTTCACGAATCCGTAAAAAAATATAACAAACATCTTTGTACAACTCAAACTACGTATTATCGTCGCATTTCGTAATTTTAAACAACCAGCTGGCATTCATTTAAACGAGCACACCTTTTACTGTATTACCATAAGCACCGATCGCGAACAACTAACAAAGTTTCACGTTGAACGTTCAAATATAGGTCATTTAGCGCGTTTTCCATGCGTACTGTAGCGTACTCAGGTAACTTGCGCGTTAGACAAAGATATAACTAATACGAACGTTACCTTGTAAAATGCTAATCAGAAATTCCATAAAGAGAAATTTAAGTATAATAAAAAGTTTTAGTTTAAACAGCGTCATCTTGCGATTTTTAGTTGCTGCATTTAGTAGAGCCGAATATGTTTAAATTCTTCGACGAAAATGGTTTAAGTATCTTAAAAGTCGTCTACCTACCTCAAATAATTATAGATCACGCATCAGATATCGTACTGGTAAATAGTACACTTGAATAAGAATGCCCCACGTTGGACGCCAATTGTTAATAATACTCAAATACAACAGCTCAAAGCAATTCAAGTACTCAAAACTCGTAAATAAATAAGTTAATTAATTAAAAGGTTTACGATACGGAGAATAGAGACGAAATTCTAGTGTATCGAATTGGCACTAGGCCTCTTCAAATCAAAAACTTAAACATAACAACGGATCTGCCCTAATTACCAATCGATTGACACTCATAATCCAATAATAATTAGCAGATAAATTAACAATCAAAAACTGCTAAAGAACAAAAATGGCAAAAAATCATCGAACGTTGTGGGTTAAATCAATTGCAACTGAGATCGGCGAGAATTTTCAACCGGAAAAATCCGAAATACCTACCCTTTGTCTTTCTTAAATAAATAGACTCATGTGTCGATGCGATATTTGGCTTTTTAAGATTTTTAGAACCACTCTAAATTAAACAAAATTTCAGTAAAAAGGCAGTGCTAATAACCACCGCAGTTAAAGAAGAAAAACAAAATAACAATAACAAAATAATAATGTAGTTGCACTTGCGAGTGTTGAAAGGTGAATCCACAACATCTAAAACTGATCAGTAATGCCGATTTATGTTGGAATAGTACTCAATGTTGGAATAGTAATATTCAGTCTCATTTTAGTCTGGACGCGGCATTACAAAGTCTCGCCAATAAATAAAAACGATCAATTCAAAACTCTGGTGTTTATGTAACAAAAATCTATGACCAAAACTACCTGTAGGTACTTAAAATTATACCTTTAAAATGTATAACAACAGAATTTAAATGATTGATTACCTGTTATGATATGCGCAATTACTTAAAATAATGCAACAAGCGTTAGACTCTAAAAACCAAAAAGAACAAATTAAGTCGTATTTACAAGACTTGCTAAACAATTAAAACAGTTATCATTTGGTAAAATATAAGGCACCAAGCACGGGTTTTTAACCAAATAAATCAACAATTCTTTAATAAATCGAGGAATCGCCAACGGCAGCCTTTTATCCGCCAATAAACTGAAATAAAAACGATAAATGTATTGCAGCGCCATCTAACGAAATTACTGTATACTACTGCATGACCTTCTTTGGAATGCGTACGCTATCGTACTACGAATTGATTCATGAACACGATCGCGTTGTTGCCACATTTCTGTCTGTCAAATATTCGCCTTTTGTAATGTAAACAAAATGTTTATTCTTCGCGGTAACCGTTCTTGGTGTGAAAAAATCATATTGGTTTTGTTGTGTTTAATATGCGTTATCGTGATCATCGACTACAAATTCACCATCCTTCCTCTAAACGGATTTTTTCTCGTCGCTTACTTATTTCTGGTCACGATATGTACTACATGGATCACCTTCATCTACCTCCAGAACAGGCTGGGCTACAACAAGCCATTCGAATACGATATAGAAAAAAACTACACGCTAAAGCTTATCGTCGACTTATATAATACACTAAATAAACCGACCACATCAAAAAATAACCACAAAAACAGCACCGACGGTAGAGTATTTCGTTTACCTTTAACTGCCGAAAGACGAATGAAAAGTATCGACGAGCGAATCGAGGATCTAGTAAAAGACATAGAAGTCCGATACATATTGAAATGGTACAACAATATAAGCAAGGATCCAAATTTCCCGACCGAATCGAAACAATTATTAGACGAAATAATTAGACGTTTCTTACAAGTTGTTGTTGATATAGACGGACGAAAATTAATTTACTGTTGTGTAATAGTGTTTCTAAGGCATATCAAAGAATTTAGAAAAGCACTCAAGAGATCTCTTAAAACTGATAGTACAATCGAAGAGTTATATAGGTAAAAATTACATCGTAATAATCTATAGATTTGAGCCGTAATCATTTTAGATACTCACATATCGGAAGTAAATCGCAGCAGGCGATGGACCACTTCGTTTTCAATCTCACTACAAACATCCTCCGTCAGTTTATGAATTGGGAGCTCTGGAATTCTCTTCCTTGTCGTTCCCTGGTCTCCATATTATCGAGAAAATTTACCACTTACATACTAACGTACGTTTCAACGCCAGGTTATCTAAATTACAAACTCGTACAAATGTGTGCGTCCGAACCTACAAGAAACAATTTTAAGTTAGACAAGTACTGCTTCGTCAGTATACCAGATATAGATCACGGAGGGCACGTGCAAGATGTTAAAGAAAAAACTGTCGAAAAATTACGTTGCGAAGAATGCAGCACGCCGAAAATGTCTCCTCGAAAATCAGTAGTCGTTGTCAATTCTCAACAGAGTTCGAATGAAACGTTGCCAAAACCACAATATGCAGATTACCAAGTCAACTTGAGACCTAAACTAAGCGAACCCGTTAAAATTTACGAGCCAAAATCGATTAAAACGTGGCGCAACTCGAGCGACCTGGAGTGCATCTCTTTGGGTCAAGATTTACTGGCGTTTCAAGAATTTAACGATCCCGATATACAAATACAGGAACTGATTGACAAGAAATTATGGAAGGACACCGTCGGTCAGTAGATGGATTTAATTTTACTTTGAAACAAATTTGATACGTGCTTGATAATATGTAGATGGTGGTGATGATGAAAAATCCAGTTCCATGTGGGACATTCCTGAATCGTGGTACGGAGAGGAGGAACAGGTCGATGCTGTAGACGAGGTTGTGGTTTCGCCGACTTCTAATTTTCAAAATTATTTGAAGTCGACAGCTTTTAAGCCCATAGGTATGCAATTAATTATACCGAAATGCAATTTCATTGCCATAATTCGAGTAGGTGACGTTACAGCTACAACTATACATAATATGAAAGAGTTTCAACAGTCAACTGTGAATACGGTCAATAACGTTGTCAAACCTGTTTCGCAAGCAACCTCCAATGCCATGCATAAAATTGGAGATCTACAGGTTAACAAGTTTATTTACTATAATTCTACTACTTCATAAAATTAATTTAACATTCCAGGACGAAGCTGCCGGAGTTGTTGAAGGGATACTCGATTTCGGTATGGCTGGCCTTCGTAAAGGTCTACGTCTGACCGGCTTGCAAGAGAACTTCAACGAGCTTGCTCATAAGACCAAGTCCGATTTTACAAAACTCGATTTACCCAAGCCCAATAAGGTTTCCGAGGCGATTAAAATCTTGGACAAATCGAAACTGACGAAAACTCCCCATGTTACGTCCGAAGATAAATTTGAACATGAATCGGACGAGTCTGTTTGGATCAATCCCCTAACTAAGGAATCGCCCTGTTTCGATGGGGATATTTTATTGGTTGTTATTTAATCAGTTTTGTTATAACAATATTTAATAATGCTATTTTTTAGGAACGTACTCCAGATTCCATCCCGAAAACCTTGACGTTCGATGTTGTGGACGTCAAACGGGACATTCCTCAGATTACAGAAGACATTCTGTTGAGTAGTAACAGTCCCGATCCAGAATATGAGGAGGCACAAGATTTTGCAAGTACGATAGCCAAGTTACGAACCCTCTTACAACAGAAATCGTCCGAATCGGGATTTACAACTCCATCCTTAAGCCCTATGTAAAAGACGGATATTTCACAGTTCACATTAGTTTTAATATTATATTTGTGCAATAGGCCGCAGGACGAATCTGCAAAAACTCCTATTGAACAACCATCCGTTATTGCTACTGCAGATTTATCGAAGATCGATGGCACAATGCCAAGCTTGTATAAGTTTTGTGCACGCACAGCCACTGGCGTTTTTCAAAACACCTTGAATACGATAAAAACTGCTTTGCCTGGAAACGCAGAGGCCAATCAAAATGTTGTTCATCACAGCAACAACGACTGGACCTTCATAGAAGCCGATTCGGCTGTGAGTTGTGTGTCGGATTAAATTTATCGTTACGAATAAAAATCATTTTGTAGAATGATGATTTTCATTCACGTATGAAGAGGTTACTATCGGAGAGACGTGCTTTCTGTACCGTAGATACGGCTTATGAAGCCATCGATTCTTTAGAAGTCATCGATCAGCCTGAAGTTTCGTGGACAACACCTTCACTCCAATTCGATGGTTTACTACTACATCATCTCTATTATTTACTGTGCTCAGTTGTAATTATATTTTAGATGAACTAGATGAATTTGAAATGCAAGTTCCAATAACTAAAGCGCTCTTGGATATAATTTGTGAACTCATCGGAGATACCAGTACGTGCTTGTTGCAAGAGTCGGTTGTAAAAGCGTTATTGCTGCTGATTGGAAACTACACAGAGGAATTTATTACTAAACAATCGGACAGTGTCTTGCACAATATTAATAAATTTGTGGGAAAATTACCTGAAAATGCTAGTCAAGAAGATTTACCATTAAAATCATCAGAAATGGTCCACATTTGTTTGGAATATTTCCCGGTAGGTTTTACAACTAATTTAAAACAAAAATTGATGGGCATTTTTAATAATTATATAGGTGGCATCAAAAAGTTACTTGGAGAAAGCACATTAGAAGCTGCCATTGGTTTACTTACTAGTTCTTTGCAAAGTACAAAAATCAATAAGGACATTTTTATGCAGATGCTCGAGCTGTTTGCTTCGCAGTTGATAAATGCGTGCAGTCAGGTATCTCCAACATATTCCGCTTAATGGTAATTTAGTAGATAGGTACCTGTGATTTTATTTTTATGATTACGGTAGATTCCCTCTTATCCGTTCTCGCTTTAACCGATCGCTCACAGTTGGACCGGGTACTGCCGCGAGGATACCGAGACAAGCAGTTGTATCGAAATATGTCCTATATGCATGTTTCGTATTTCTAGTTAAAGTTATGTAATCCTACTTGCAAATAACTATTTTGTCTAAATCGGGATTTCTTTGCTTTTCTTTTAGGTATAGGCGTTGTTCTTATTTCTATTTACTATAGTAAATTGAATTTTAAATAATACACCAGTTAATTAACTCTCCAAAATAAAGTCTAAAAATTTTAATTTGCAAAGATGGGTTTAACTGGCTAATGGTTTATCCGGTCTCGTATGGATCGATTAACAGGGAGTCTACCGTAGTAAGTAGGTAGCTATTTTAATTTAAATTTACGACATATCTTATTTATTTTAAATGTATCGACAAAATTGATAGTTATATCTAAATTATCTAAAGCCCTGCTTCAATAATATCTTAACAACCCAGTAATTTTTAAGTGAATAACTTAATTGAACTTAATTCTTGATTAGTAATAGATTTAGGGCCGGTCTTTTCATCTTCCAATAAATTTACTTGACGAATTTTTACCATAAAAACAATTGTTTGAACAAACGTTTCTGTAGTAAATATGTGTCGATTAAATTAAATGGAAGATGAAAAGATCGGCCCTTAATGTATATATATCAGGTAGTACTTTCATTTTTATCTTCAAACTTGTGTTCAAAACTATTAGTGTAATTATAAATTATTCAAGTAGGTATTTTATGAGTTAAACAAGATCTATTCTTAATATTTACTTTATTAATATTTCACTTGATTAATATTTTATGCTAGGCGTCCGTAGTGTATAACGGAAAGACCTGCAGTATATAAAATGGTCAAGATAAAATTTATATAGATGTACGAATATGGCGTACAAAGAAATAAATGCATAGCAAAGGAAAGCGTTTCGTTTCCAATTCTAAGTACATCGACAGTTGATTCGTTTCTAAATATACAACAGCGTCCGTTCCAGCATTTATATTATACTGCCTACAAATCAAAATAATTTTAATTGTATTGATCTTAATAATTTAATTTAATAATTCTTTGAACAAAGAAAAGTTGTGTCTTTATAGTCTTGTCGAACGTTTAAGACTGCGTTCGCACGTCACGATTTTCATAACATGTACTAAAGCTTCAAACATTTTGCATAGATGGCGATACCACGCGGTTTAGAATTATTCTTATTTAAATTTCAAGATTTGCCTCCTAAATGAGCCAGCAGAATAAATGCCATGATTGCACCTGAATAATTCAAAAAATAAATGATCTACTGTAGTTGATTGGCAACTACGCTTCTTGGAAATGTGTTTTCAAATTGAATTATATACAGCTGCAGCGACGGTTCGGTTCGCTGTATTTGTAATAACAATGATGATAAATTGTATGCTAAGTTGTAATGGAGTTGTAAGACACTAGATTTTAAACGACGATCGCTAGAGCTGATAGGCCATATTGAAATAAAAGAAAAATGTTGCGAAATGTTGAAAAATTTTAGTTTTTAAATTTCGTGCCTATGGTATAACGTTAATTGGTTGGTAGAGAAGTAGCAGGTAATAAAAATATACATGGTAAACGAAAGTGTATTTTTTGAGGTACGAAAATCCTTACAGTTTGCATATCACAATTTAACTGTAACTTTTGTTGTCGATTTAAATAAAATAATCGAAGTAGTGTGAAACTTTTATTGTATGCAGTAGGGCACAACATCCAATGAGAAACTGTTTCTATTTCTAATTAGTTTTCCTTACAAACTTAATAGTTATACATACTATGTAGTTTATAGGTTAAGTCCCCCAACTAGTCATGCAGTATTTATTTTACTATTATATTCACGTCACTACCATTGAAAATAGATAATCGTTTATCGATCAAAGTATAGCCAAATAAACTAAATATTTTAAAAATCACAATTTATAGACAAATTAACCAAGTAAAATAAAAACACTCCAACTTTCATAACCAATAAATAAGTAGCTTATTTGTAACATAATTATAATCTGTTCATAATAATTATTACGATGTTGATCACGATATTGTTATTTTAAATATTACTTTTTATATAATTATAATATTTATATAATATACCTAACCATAATTTTGTAAATTTACATAATATTAGCAGTATATGTATAGATAATAATTTGGTTAAATTTAGTACTAGCTACTAAATCGTGTTTATTTCCTTAGAAACAATTGTTTCTGTTTTATAATAGGTTTATTAATTTATAAATTGCACCATTACATATAACACACAATTACATAAACTACTCCTTGTTACTTATCACCTTAGTGATCATCCACTACCATTATAATATAACAATTATTATATAACAGTTTCTATGGAAATAAAGCTTAGGAAAAGGATTTAATAGCTAATAAATCTAATTAAATGTCTATGAATAGGGCTGTATAACTTTTACGATATTTGGCAACAACGCAATATTTTCCACTAACAGTTACTAAGAACTATCCCTAAAAATTCACCAAAATTACGGAGTCGCCTTCTAATAGAGAACCCTTGAACTAAAAAATAATTTGAACTTTGATGAATCAGCTGTTTTGTGACAAGTTTTGCTCCGAAAACACTTTATTGAGATCATCTTCATTTTTACTTCGTTTTATGTAGTAAAAATTTAGGAGCATAATTTAGACGTGATTTCGCAGGGCACTATCCTTTACAGTTTCGATTTGATGCGTAGAACGACCACAAAAAATTCATGAAGGTTAGACAAATTTCAACCATTTCAACATTTTTTTACAAGATTATTATTGACTTTTCGGCAAAACCAAAGGAAAGGTCCCTGCGTTTATGTTTTTTCTTCATCCTGTTCGTTATGTCGTTTCGACGATGATCTCAATAGAAATACCTCATATTTTCACCATTTTTGACGCCATTTGAATGTGGCGCTAATTTTGCGAACGCAGACTTAAATTTACCTATTTAAAATTTGAATTTACAACCATTTTTCAAGAATTTTGAAGTGTACTCTGTCAAGTTTTCCGTTCAATTTTCAAATTGCGTTGGTAAAAATGGTTTCGTCTAGAAATGCAAGTGGTATGTGTAAATGTTCCTTAATACACGTGATTTTTGCAATAAAAAAAATAAATTATCAACTTTGTTCGTGTTTATATTTAAACAAAATCCTGTTATAACCAGTGAATTTGACTAAATTCCTCCCATTGAACTCGATCTCGTCAGTAAAACACGGTGATTCGTTGTATAACAACGTTTTTTCGTTATAAACGTGGGGGAATCCCATACTAACAACGTTTGTTCATAATTAATTTACGTTTTATAGTTTTTTTATGCCAAAAATCGTAATCGGTAGAGCAAGGTAACTTCAATTTAAAATCTATTTTTACGCAAGGTAAAAGCTCGCAAAATCTTTAAAATTCGTACAAAAATAATCACGTATAGATTAAATGCGAAGGAAATAAGTTTTGTTCGTGTACTCGGATTCCTAAAATAACTTTTTGTGAGTTCGTCACATACCGCGACTCTCTCTGTGAATTATTAGTAAGTTATTCTTAGTTTAACCTTTTAAATGGCCTTTTCTGTACGTTAACTCGCGTTTTTACAATCGATTCTATTGTTTCTACGTTTTCCTATTATCATTTTTTACTACCACATAATATAATGGAAGGACAAGTCGAGTTGGAGATTTGTGCTAATTGGTGAGTATCGCATTTCCTCATTCAATTCAAAATTTCCAAGTATAACGAATAATTTTCTAGTAAAAGAGAAATACCGAATTATAATTATGTGATGCACACGGCACATTGTGGAAGAAATATATCGCTGTGCACCAAATGTAAAGAGCCAATCCCCAAGGCCCAATTTGAAGCACACGCGAAGTCGTGCGCCAAAATTGAAATTAAAACGCCATCACAACCGACCGCACTAATAGAAAATAGCAAATACTACTCGGAACAAAAAAACGTTCAAGATAAAAAAACGCAATTACGTCAAGAGAAACGTCTAGCCAGATTAGAGAAATTAGTCGATGTCGGTAACCAAGTTGGACATGTGGCACCGAAAACTAAATCCACATCGGATCTTTTACCATGTCAATATTGCGAGCTCGAACTTCCTAAATTCGATTTAGGTGAACACGAGAACTACTGTGGTGCTCGTACAGAAAAATGCGAAGACTGTGGAGAGCTGGTTATGTTCAAATATAGACAATTACACCAAGATACAAATCATGGATTCTTAAAATTAAACGATGGTAAGAGGCTCGACCAATTTTACCAATAATTTACAAGTATATTTACAGAACCTGGCCCAAAACCCACCTGGGATGCACCACGTCCGCGTCTAGCACCTTTGAGGTCCTTCTCAAATTTCGATACTTACACTTCTAGTACTACTGCTGCTGCTGCTGTTACTACAAACAACGGAGAAAAGCTAGAAACTAGCAAGGAGATCGCAAGAAGACTCGATTGCAAAACAGAGTATATTCGTAATTTATTGCATGATTCTGCGAGCATCACTGCACCTTTACGATCGACGGGTGCCATTCCCCGTTATAACCACAACAAAGGTAATTTAAAACAATAAGCGTGACGGTTTCGTGTTCAACTGATGTTGTTGCAGGTCCTGCTCCGCAGCCTCCTCATCGTAGAAACAACCCTCCGTCCGAATTAGTTATTCCGTGCGAATTCTGCAACACTCCGATTCCTCACGAAGAACTGATCGAGCACGAAACTGGATGTAGACCGGATTTGGCCAGGTATAATCCTAGGCGTCGCGGTAATTCGCCCGATTATTTCGAAGCTCCAGAACCGAGCTCTCCAGACGTAGAGCTGCCGTGCGAATTTTGTTCAGATTTGATTCCAGCTTCGCAATTGCTGCGTCATCAAGCCACATGTAATTAAATATTTTGAACTTTGACTATGGAACATATACTATAATTAATAAGGTTATTTGCTTTTTTATTTTTGTCACTTTCAATTTTAATTGTCTTGCTTAAATATATTAATAAATTTTTGTCAAGTTTTGATTGGATTTTAATTGCACAGTAACCAACAATGAAACGTATTAATGTGGTTAATGACTATGAGCCTATAATCGTTTTCACATCTACAAGTGTCCCACATATTACTTTATTTGAAGGGTTAATTTAATCACGTTTATAATTTGCAAACAAAATTTATAAATATTTGACTCTTATTTTAAATATTTACTATGAACATTGTTGATCTAAAACAGAGTACTATTAATTTAGTCATTCACCCCAAACATCCCAAAACTAACCATCCTCTATTTAAACAAGATCAATGACGTACTTGTATTTTTATTATATGTAAATAATATGCATAATAATATACAAATTTAATATGTTAACTAATCTACACGTTTACGTTGGTTTTAATCGCGCTACAACCAAAAACCAATGCAAAATTCATTTAAAAAAAAATCTACAAGAAGATACACTAACAATGGGTTTTTTTGTATATAAATTATTTATTACTACCTACACTACCTGAAAAAATACCAAATAACAAAAGTATAAAAGTGAAAAGTTGTTACCATACACAACTGCCAGAACTTTTCACTTAACTGTTTTAATTCGTTTGACTTTAAGTCGACGAGCAAAGAGCATGCAAGTTACGTTTAATAACATTTCAACAACTTTTCAGTGTTCACACTAATTATTTGGTGTTTTCATATTTTTATATATTATATAACCCCCGTTTCAACTGACTGTCCTCACTTTCGCACCCAACCTATATAACAAAACAAGTTATCGATATACAAAGTTTAAAAATTTCACGTTAGGCAAGCTTTTCTAATTTTAATTAAAAATGATTTCGGTTATTAAACCGAAATCGAACGAAACATGATATGCTATTTTACAATTGGTATTTAAAACAAACGGGAATAAATTTGAATTAAATTATATACGCACGACGAATGAATTTAAAAGGTCTAACAAGCGCAAGAATCCCCGTTGGTACTGCGACTTGTCGTGTTTGTCAATTTAATCTGATCAGGAAATTCGTTATACAAATCGACAGTTTGGTTTTGTTGAGTAAGTGCATTTCTGGCAATACTCTGGAAAGCCTGCTCGACATTAAGCGCCTCCTTTGCAGAGGTTTCAAAATAAGGAATTCCATTTTTGGATTGACACCACTGCTGCCCTCTTTTCGACGAAATGGCTCTAAGCTCCAAATCGACTTTGTTGCCTAAAAGAACGAAGGGAAAATTTTCGGGTTCTCGAGGCGACGCTTGTATTAGAAATTCGTCTCTCCAACTGTCCAGAGATTTGAACGTGTTTGGTGCCGTAACGTCGAACACTGTTACACAAACATTTAAGTAAGTTAAGCTAGTTAAGCAAAGATTAGGTAACTTACCAAGCACACAACAGTCGGCTCCTCGATAAAACGCAACCCCTAACGACTGAAATCGCTCCTGGCCTGCCGTATCCCAGATTTGCATTGTAACAATTCGATCGTCGACTATAACTTCCTTTGTTAGAAAATCGGCACCGATTGTCGCCTTATATTGATTCGAAAATTTCTTATTTACGTACTGATTCATTAGCGACGTCTTTCCTACACCAGAGTCGCCCAAAATAATTACTTTCAACAATATCTTTTTGCGAGTTGCCATCTAAAAAACAATACCTTTGTATGTCGAAAACGATAAAGTATGACTCACTCTTTTAACAGTGACAATAATTTCGATAGAAAAATACATAAGAGATGGTCAGCTGACAACACATCAAATTGTTTTTTACAGGAAAAATTCCATAAGCTTCGATAAAAATATAAAATAAAATAAAATATAAATTTACTCTTAAAATGACCTTTTGACATATCCCTTAGGACAATTAAATAAAATTAAAACTCACCGTAAAATCAGATAAACACTTTATAATTTAATGCGAAGATGACAAAATAGCAAATGGCGTCTCAATTAACTGTCAAATACACATCCTTCGTCTGAACTGCCATCTATCGATATAAATCCACATCAAAACAAATAAATTACAAATTTATTTACTTTATTTTAAAACATTTACGTATTTATTTTACATTATAAGTCACGAAATGGGTGCATTACGACAAATAACAGAAATTCTTCTTTCTTTCCGTACAGTTTCTCCGTTAAATTTGCTTGATTCATTATTAAGAATCTCGTGTGTATAATCAAATCGAGCTGCACCATTCATAATATATAACGATCTCCGTTTCAAGTAGACGTCTGCGAACAATTTCTTGTTATTGTCGTTAACCAAACGCATCACACTATCAGATAATAAACTTAATCCAGCTATTGTATCACCACAAAACTAAAAGATTAAATTCAGTCAGTTACGACCGCTAGTGTTTTAACTTAGGTACCCTTGTTGAATCTATATGCGGTTTTATATAGCCGTTGCGCTCAAGATCCAACACGTGTACGTACTTCAGTTGCTCCACATTAGCAGGAAATGCCAAGGCTCGCACTTTATTGAAAATGTTTGTGTTTTCCAAATTCCAGTTTAGGCGTTCAGTTTCTCGATAACCATGAATTGCCTACAACTCTCCTTAATACTACAAAATTACCAAGTTAAATGAGATTTACATCGTCCCAATGGTCGAATTCATAACGAAGATTTTTCAGGTAAGGTTCGATTTCCTTTAAAATACTGTTTTCCTCGATAACAGTTAAAAAGTCTTGATAAATAATCATACTTTCAATTAAAGCATTTGCTAGGTCTTCGTTTTCTTCGTTAAAAGTCTCCGACAGCTGTAGATAAGCTGTATATTGAACTATTAACAAAAACGTCTCTTAACCTCACCTTTTCCAAAATATTATTTTATTACCTTCCCCCGCAGGTTTTGAATGTAAGAAACGTTTGTTATAGTTTAAAAAGGTTCTAATATACGTTAAAATCATTTTTATTTTATTTTAAATAAATATAGAACTAACAAGTTAATTGTAAATAAGTGAATATTTTACACTAAACTACAAAAGCATTGCCTCCTTGATCCAAGAACGATATTTAGCGACATCTGTGAAGACCACGTGACGATTGCGATCACATTTTAGTTGGTGTTGTAGTACTACGCTTACTGTAACTAATCCTCTCAATTGCCAGATAGTTTTGTTATCTTTTCCTAATGTGGGAAACACCATGCCACCTCCGGAGTCACCGACACATTCCACAGTGTCTGTTTGAAAAATTATCATTAATAAGAACAAATGCTGGATTGGAAAGAAAAAATGGCCTACTAACCATCACATTCTACTTGACAAATAGATGAAAGGTAAACAAATTAATTATTACTCCTATAATATTAAATCGGTTACTTTTACATTTAATGTAGCTATAGTGTTGAATGCCATGTCTTATCAAAATTACTAATTCGGTAACTTATCAATCAATATCTGAACTTACCTTCTGCAAAATTAGCACAATATGTGTTGGTTCCACTAAATCTTGAAGCGTAATTGACGATAGATGAATTACATATATCCATTCCCTGAATCAACATCTCGACGTACATAAGTTTTTCTTCGATCTTTCCACTTTCATCAAAACCCCATCCAACAACAGTACCTGGCTTATTGCTGATATAACCGACATCCGCCGGTTCACTCCACAGGCATACAGGCCTGACTGTGTCCGTGAAATCGGTGGGAGTCAACAGTTTTAATATCGCAATATCATTGTGGTAAGTCTCGTAGTTGTAATCGGGGTGCGGTACGATATCAGCTACATAACGCGTCTGCGTCGCCTCCTGAGCCCAATGCTTCAAATAATATTTACCTAAAAATATAAATTTAATACAGTAACAATCTATTAAGGAAATTTTTTAACTAAAACGTCACACATACCAAGATATACTACCAAGCGCTCTGGATTCACTGGCGTCTGCGAATCACTCTTAATCACACAATGAGCCACTGTCAGCAAATGTTCTTTGGAAATTAACGATGCACCACATAAATAAGCGATGGTAATATCTTTTGTGAAATAGAGTGCCACGTGCCAGGGAAATTCCCCTTTCCGAGCTATTTGTCCTATATGGCGTTCTTTTCGATAATTCGTCTAAAAATACATCATACAGTTTTGTGGAGCATCGATTCGTCATAAAAATACCTACAGTCACTGTACCGCATTTTTCAACCAGTATATATTTGTGCTTCGAAATGTATAAAGGTTGTTCTGTGTGAGGAGTAGGTCGATATAGGGCCGCATTTTCTGACAAAGCAGTCGACGAAGATTCTCTATGTTCATCTACACTAGTGAACAAATGTTCGGTGGTCGTGCTTGGTGTTGTCGTGGCAAGTTCTTCGGGGCAAACAGTTTTGGCATTGAGCCTAAATTCAACTAGCTGAGGAGGACCCTCGTTTACGTCGTACTTTACATAAAACCGTATTAATTTTGGAGTGTGCGCTTTTAGATTGTAAGAGGGGTTTTTGACGAGATAGTCTGTAGTGCCTCTTTTTACTACCTCGCCGAACCAATTCTGCAAAATAACAATTTATAAAAAGAACAGTTTAATAAAAAGTTTGCAAGCACTCACCCCCAATTGTATGATCGGCTTATCGAAAACTATCCGCACCCAGATCCCCGTTAAATCGGAATCGCTTAAAAGTGTGAGAATACCATACCAACGATCTGGATGTGCGCTATTGCCTTCGTATACGAAAATTCGTGGACATGGCGATACCTCTGGATTGCAAATAACTGTTACAACTAGAGATGCAAACGAGACAAGAAATAACAGTTTAAACATTTAGATGAATGTTATTGAAACTAGTCGCCACTTTGAACTAAATTTTAACGTGATAAATATAACATTCGGACTGTTATTCGAAATTATCCTCATTAAGGAACAATTAAAATGTAATTTATTAATACTTGTCTAATGAGTTATTGTAAACTCCTAATGGGTTATTAAATAACTTTGTGCAAGGCCATTTTTAGGATCAACTATTTGCCTATAGATTTATATACCTATTTTGTTAACCAATTTTATATTCAATTAATTCGAAGCCGTACGAACATAATTGTAGTTGCAGGAGATCACAAAGTATAATTAAATATGAACGAAAAAAAACAATTACCTAATTTACATTTATTGAATTAATATTTTGGGTATAGGTTATCTGAACCATTAAGGTAAATGTTCGAAAATCCCACTACCAACTTGATGTGTTTTACAATTTGTGTGTGCTGTTCGTGCGAAGTGTACTAAAGTGTTTTTTTGATCATTAAATCGTTCGATAAAACAAATATTAAACTGACTTAAGTTTTTTCTGAGTAATAATCTCAAAGTTGTTCGCATTTTAAATTTTATTGCTAAAAAATTTTCATACAAAACTTACACTAAATTATACTAACATCGATTGTTTAATCCAGTTAAGGTACTTGGCCGCATCTGTGAACACGACAAAATGTGACGAATCGCACTTAAACTGATTCTGTAATGCCACACTGATCGACACTAAACCGCGCAACTGCCACACCGTTTTATTTTGGGTCGAATTTGATTTTGGAAATACCATACCGCCGCCAGAATCGCCATTACACACGGAAGTACCTAAAAAAATAACTTATATAAAATAATCGCACTTTAAATCGGCCTTACCGTTTCTAAAACCAGCGCAATATGTAGTTTCGGACGTAAAACGAGAATAGAAATCGGGATACGAAAATATACAAGTCTCGTGAGAAACGATGGGCATTTTTGCTTGCATTAAAGTTTCGGTCACTTTACCAGTCTCGTCGAAACCCCATCCCACCACGTTACCTACAAACAAAATTAATTGCGCAAAAATTCAAACACCAAAACTATAACTAAAATACCATTCTTATTAATCACTGAATTCAATTCGATCGAATCCTGCCAAAGGCAGACGGGCCTAACGTAATCGGTAATGTCGGCGGAAGACAATAATTTGAGCAGCGCTATGTCGCTGCTATAAGTTGCCGGATTATACTCGGGATGTGGTATTATTTTTGTCACCTGCTGATCCTGAATGCCCGGTCCGGTGAAACGTTTCAAATAATATTTACCTAAAGCCGCGCACGTGTCTGATTTTGGTTTTGAAAAATTCTTCGAGCTCACCTAAATAAACTGCAAGGTTGTTCGTGTTTAACGGTATCTTCATACGTCTTCTCGTGACGCAATGGGCCACCGTAATCACGTGATTGCGAGATATCAGCGAGGCGCCGCAAATGTAAGTTAGATCGATGCCTTTGGCGTAATATAAAGCGGCGTGCCACGGGAATTCACCTTCTTGCGTCGACTGTCCGTAAGTGATTAAGGGCCTCGGACGAGCCTAAAATTTGCACACAAATAAGAACATTTTAAAAGGCCCGTAGAACTAGAAAAATTTAATTTTGAATTGGCAAAGGGCTACACGCCGCTTAAATGGAAAACAAAAGACCAAGTCGATCATGATTTTTAATCCTATTTTATGAATAATGAAAAAATCTTATCATCGGCCCAACGTCGAGAAATTTCGCGAATTGCAACTTGCTTATTAATTTCTCCGTGTCGGTCCAAAAATAAGATTGTTTTTTTTTTTCATTATCCATCGAATGGTATAAAAATCATCGAGATCAATAGATCTTTAGTTTTCTATTTAAGCGATGCATGTAACCCTTTAACGTTAATCTCGACACATATTAACTTGGGTTAAAAATTTCCTAATTTATAGGACATGTATTATTTGGTATTATTTTGCACAATACTGTAAATTAGTGTAATTATAATCATGCATGATTCTGATTACATTTATGATATTTATATGGAATCACTTTGTAAAATCCTAGTCATCAAGGTAAACAAATCGTTAGAATATCAAATATCGTTTTATAAATGCTACAACTACTAATATTATGATTATAATAAACAACAGCTTATTTAACTATAATTAAAAATTTAAATTATACACATATCAATATAAATTCAACATTATGATGTCATCCCACTGTGTAGATATTATTTTTTAAAAGAATCGATTATCGTTATTTATTAAAAAATAACTTGTTTTACTAATATCAATAAATACCATCACTTATCAGAATTATTCGTGATTTATCAATTATAGTATATAATTTAATACAATTTTATTTACTAGTAAAATTGAAAAATATCAATACCTAATCAATATTTTCTTAAAAACTAATTAATATACACTATAATTACATCATAGTTTCTTGCTGCATAGTTTAAAGTATATTCTTTAGTATACCATCGCACTTTAATCAATTCTATTTATTACAATAAAATATTGTTCAATGGTAAATATCATCACAATTATAAATTAACAACCTTCTACAACAAACCTTTTCTTTATAATGAAATATTTAAATAAAGAAAAAGGCAAAGATTTTCAAAACCGTGACCTTAAGACGGTTACCTAGCAGACAATTTTGCCTTCGATGTACGCTATTTAAGAAAGAAGCATAACTGCTATAAGATGACAACACTATAATTTGTTTAAGACAATTATTTATTGTATGCAATAATTTTTTTTTAATAAAACTAAAACGCACATATTCTATCAATTCTTATTCTCATTCATAAAAATTAACTTGACAAATCAATGATAAAACTAGCGGTCAACAGCAGTTGTTGTTGTTTTTTCTTAGAAAAGCGCACTCTACTACACAAATCAATACAAAAACGATAAGCTTAATTTGTACTTTCAAATTATTGTCAACTCCAGCAATTAAACATTGTATAAAAGGCACGTCTACTTAAACATATCTATTATAAATAAAACTTACAACGACTGTCCCACATTCTACATCCCGATCAGTACCGAAGCCGATGGGATTCGATTGTGGCTGGTTCAAGAATGAAAAGTCTCCTGGGTAAACCTCTTCCTCGTTCAACGAAGTCCGATTATCGTCGAACCTATCAGGCTTAAATCTAAAATTTTACTTTCCAGTAATGGCAAACGACTACCTTACGATAAACTTACATTATTGGAGGAGCAATGGGAGTTGTTCCGAGCTGACTGCTGGTTTGCAATTTGGGCAATTCGGTTGTTTGCTCGACTTCGCCTCCCTCGGGGCATTGCTGCCTAGCATTAAGCCTAAATGAAACCAGCTTAGGTATTGGTTTGTTCGGATCGTATTGCACAAAGAACCTAACCGTTTTTGGCGTGTGGGCTTTTAGTTGGTACTCGCGATTTTTAACAAGATACTCCTTATTGTTTTCGTCTCTAGATATAGGTTCTCCAAACCAATTCTAAAATGAGTTAAAAATGATTACTTACGTACAGCTGCATTTAATATTTGACAAAATGCAAACTACCCCTAATTGTAATGTGGGTTGATCGAATACTACTCGTAGCCAAACTCCGTTTAAGTCCGTTTCGCTCAATAAAGTGATGATGCCATACCATCGATTCGGTTCAACATTTTTACCTTCATAGACAAACAATCTTGGACAAGGTGATTCGAACTCTTGAGTTGCAATTTTGTTTGCGAGAAATATTAACATCACCGAGGTGTATATAATTAACGATCGCATTCTGCAAATACAACAGGATTATTTATTCGTGAATAGTTATAATTATTATACTCACCTTCTTGAATAAAACATTTATGTAAATTGTTCGACTGTTCAGACTGCTTTCGGTAGAAGTACGGAAATACCAATTCATCGTCAAAAAACTCCAATAAGATCTTGTAAACATTGCGACTTTTTGTATCTTTGACCTTCGCGATGTAATCTACGAATTGAAAAAAATCGAGATAGCCCGCTTTAGTTGAAATCCGTATTTATTTGCTTTTATATATATATATATGTGTGTGTGTGTGTGTGTGTGTGTGTGTGAAGAACCTGTTTTATTGGTTCGTGGGGACAACGTACAATTTATTCAAAGGTTAAGGTCACTCAAAGGTTGTTTCTTTTCTCGCTTTATTATTATTAATTATCATTATATTAAATTACCATGTTTTACAGAGTTCAAAAGAAAAACATGGTTATGTCATCAACGATGTCTTAATCCAATCTAAATATTTAGCCGTATCTGTGAAAACTACGTAATTAGTAGTATCACATGTTTGGTTCTGTAAAGCAACACTAATCGAAACTAAGCCCCGCAACTGCCATACGTTGGGTTTCGAGCCTGTCCCCGTCTTGACGAACACTATGCCCCCACCTGAATCACCACTACAAACGGACGTACCTAACAAAATAATGCACGCATTAACACCGTTTTATAAGAAAAGCAACATACCATTTCTAAAACCGGCACAAAAACTATTTGTCGAAGTAAATCGGGAGAAGAATTCGGGATAAGAGTATATGCACGTTTCTTGTGTCACGACCGGCATTTTTGTTTTCATCAGTTGTTGCGATAATTTACCAGTTTTGTCGAGACCCCAACCAATTACGGTTCCTAAAAATATTAAAGGTTGCGTGAGGGTCGTTTTTTTTTTTTTTTTTTTTTAACGAAATTTAATTTTCAGTTCAACAGTTCAAGAGAATTATAGTATATTGTCACAGCTTAAATGTAATTAAATAATACTTTATAATTCCCTTTTAACTAACAAACTTAAGATTTTTTTTTACTTAAAAGCAATTGAAATTATGAAAGGTGCATTTAATTTTATAGTATAATAAAGCGGTAGATAAACAAAAAACTTGATAGCACAAAAATATTTAAGGAATCATCTAAATTAATAGGCACATCAAAATGCACACCTTCTTTATCGACAACGACATTCAAATCGGTCGATTCCTGCCAAAGACATACGGGCCTAACATAATCTGTAATATCGACTTCTGTAGACAACGTAATCACAGCCAAATCATTTCTAAAATTCTGAGAGTTATACTCGGGATGTAGCTTGATGTTCTCGACCTGTCGATCCTGAATCCCAGTTCCTGTGAATCCTCTTAAATTGTACTTTCCTAAAACAAAATTACGAGAAAAATATACTTTTTGAAATCGCCCTTTCTCACCTAAATAAACTGTTAGGTCATCCCGATCCAACAATGTTTGATATTTCTTTGTTACACAATGACCGGCAGTGATTACATGCTTCTTGGATATTAACGAACCCCCACATGTGTACACTAAATTGATTCCATTAACACGATATAATGCAGTATGCCAAGGAAATTCTCCATGCGTTAATTGGCCATATGCGGTCACAGGGGTCGGTTTAACCTAATATGATGTATAATATTTTACTCTGTATTAGGACAATTAGTAAAAACATACCACTACGATTCCGCATCCTTCATCGTCGTTGTTAGTTTTAGAATGGGTCAACAACGCAAAATCTCCAGGGAAAAAGTCGTCGTCTCCATTTACATCTGGAAATCCTAAATTAAGACCGATAACTTGAGTGGTCGATTCAAACTGCCCGCTGGTATGTAACTTTGCATCTTTGGTATTCGACTCGGTCACATCATCTTCGGGACATACAATTCGTGCATTAAGTCTAAACGACGTTAATCTAGGCACAGGTTTGGTTATATCGTACTCGATAAAAAATCGAACAGTTTGCGGTATGTAAGCTTTTAATTGAAACTCTCGGTTCTTGATAAGGTACTCTTTATTATCATTTTTTGGGACGGCTTCGCCAAACCAATTCTACAACAACTGATTTAACTGAAAAAGTGAAATTCCCACATCTACTTACTCCTATTTGAATAGACGGTCTGTCGAACATTATACGCAACCAAACCCCCGACAAATCGATATCGCTCAATAAAGTAATAATTCCATACCATCTGTCGGGTTCTGAACTTTTGCCTTCGTAGACAAATAGTCTAGGGCAAGGAGATAGATTAGCGTTTTGAGCTACAACTGCTGCAACAAACACTATGATAACGCTCAAAGTTTTGCACCACAGCATGTTGAGATTAAACAGGTTTATTATAAATTCAATCTTTAACGAAGCGCTATAAATAAATACAGGAACTACCACTTGTTTATCATCCCATGAATTATTTATTTGCCCTTTGGCCTAAAAACTATGCAACATAATAAAAAAAATAAATAGATAAACAGATATTAGTTTAAAATAATATGATTTGAATGTAATAAATATGTGACTGATTAAAACTTCCATAACTGGAATGCCTAAAATAATTAGAACGGGAGCGATTGTGTTCTGCATATAATATGTCGAGGAAATTTTGGGAATTTTCCATTTTTTTTACGCGACTGTTAATATTTACACAGGATGTATTTTTAATTTAGATTTGTGTCGAAACTGGTCGAAACTATAAGAATATCTGCAACAATATGATTTACATTTTTTAGACGACTATTCTTTTTTGTTTTAATTGTTATTTTATTAACCATTTAATTATACTAATGGCCTTGCTAATTTTAATTAAATGTAAGTATTTTATGGTAATGTTTAATTAAACTAGATTTTACTTTTAAATATCTTTGTCCTTTCTTAAATGTTACATTTATAAGTTCATGTTTATAGAACTGAATAAGTTTTCCTGAATTAAATTACTGAAATGTTTAAAAATTCTGGTTATGCATACTACAAAGAACCTACACTTCGTCCTGAAATTGCGAAAATCAAAAATTCAAATTTTACTGTAATAAAAATGCTAAAAAAATCATAGATATTATATACAGTGTGCTCCTGGATTGAGCTGACGAGAGGAAAAAATCTTTATTATTGATTTTATGACGAAAAATCATTTAAAAGTCTACAAGCAGAATTTTTTTATAAAAAATGACTTTTCCTAGTAAAGTCAATAATAAAAAAAAATTCCACCTTATCAACAGCATCTGGGGGACTTGCTGTATATGTACAGCAAAACTCCTATAAAACCTGTGGTTCTTCTAAAAAATGGTCTCCTGTAGGAGTGGTCGCTTTAGACGATTTATTTTCTTAAGTTTTGTTCTTAGAAACTGCAGTCGGTTATTGGAGTGGTCGGTCGGAGGAGTTTTACTGTATATCTAATCTCTTGAATTAACGTTTTATTTAATAATAAATTAACGTATAATTAACTTAATTGATATTTAATTCCTATAAAAAGTTTATGAAATTCACTGAATGGAGATCTGTTTTAGAACCACAACTCTCACTTGGACATTGTCATTTTAATCCAATCCAAGTAATTTGCCGTATCGGTAAACACGACATAATGAGAGGCGTCGCATCTGAACTGATTCCGCAAGGCCACACTTACAGAGACCAGGCCGCGCAACTGCCAGACTTTCCTGTTGCCAGCTCTTGGGAAAACCATGCCACCACCCGAATCACCATTACATACCGACGTACCTACAAACGTTCTCACGATAAACGGCTTCGATTGCCCTATCTACTTACCATTTTGAAATCCAGCACAATATGAATTGTTTGACGTAAACCGCGAATAAAAATCGGGAAACGAATACATGCACGTTTGCTGCGACACAACCGGCATCTTTACCTGCATAAGCTTTTCTGTAACTTTGCCGGTTTCGTCGAAACCCCAACCGATCACGTTTCCTAAAACTGCCCATTTAAAACAATCCCAAATAATAACCATCTCTTACCTTCTTTATTCAAAACAAAATTTAAATCGGACGACTCTTGCCATAAACAAACAGGTCGGACAAAATCGGTGACCTCTATAGGTAAGGAGAATTTCACTAATGCAATATCGTTCCTGTAATTCATAACATTATATTCAGGATGAGGGAAAATTGCCGACGCTTGTCGATCTTGGATTGCGGGGCTCGAAAAACGTTTTAGATAGTATTTTCCTAAAATCAAAAAGATTAAACTTTATTCAAATAAATTACAATAAGTTACCTAAATAAACAACGACATGGGCAGGATTAAGAGTAAATTTTGTGCGTCTTTTTGTAACGCAGTGAGCGACTGTGATTATGTGGTATTTCGATATGAGCGATGCTCCGCAAATAAAAGCTAAATTGGTCCCTCTTGCATGATATACAGCTGCATGCCACGGATATTCACCTTCGTATGTTGGTTCTCCGTGTGCAACTAACGGTTTAGTACGAGCCTGAAGTGAGGAACCGATCTCAACATTATCTTGTGTGGATTGGAATAAATTATTTATAATGCCACGAATGTGCGAATCAAGTCTGTTACTCTGAGAATTATCGTGATTATTGTGATAGTGTGGATACGAGTAATGGTAGTAGTTACGTGCTTGACGTTTCATTCGTTCTTTGACCTAAAAGTGAATTTATACATGTTCATTGACAAGGTTCAGAGCACGATACTTACAGTGACCGTTCCGCACACGAAACCAATGTCGTCAGTATCCATTGGATTTTTGGGTGGAGTGTTAAAAAATGAAAAATCGCCCGGAAAAAATTCTTCCTCTTCACCAGTAGATGGAGAAGTTGCTGGATTAAATTCAACCGATTGTTTTGAACTAAATAAATAGTATATTAGCACGACTGTCGTTTAAGATGACTACCGAACTTACGTAGTAGTTGTTACTAAAGGACCGCTAGTTTGTAATTCTGGTTTTGTCGTTTTCGTATCAACAACAGCCTCTTCAGGACACACGGTTTTTGCATTGAGTCGGAAGGACAATAAATTAGGTGCTGGTTGGCTTGTGTCATATTTTAAATAGAATCGTACAGTTTGAGGAGTGTTTGCTTTCAGTTGAAAATTACGATTTTTCACGAGGTACTCTTTGTTATCTGTAGTGGCAACTTCACCAAACCAATTCTGAGATAATTACAATTATTGTAATTTTCAGTTTAAAGTAGTACATATCAAAAACTTACTCCTAATTGTATAGAGGGCCTATCGAACACTAGTCGCAACCAAATTCCCGATAAATCCATTTCACTTAGGAGCGTAACAATTCCGTATCTACGATCTGGTTCCAAGTTATCAGTTTCGTATACAAATAATCTGGGGCAGGGTGATACATCCTGAGCCCAAATGGTCCCAAAACCAAGAAGAGTTATAATTAGGATACTTCCTTTAAAAAACTCCATTATCTAAAAAGGACATAAGAAAACCCAAACGTGAGTCATATTCCAGCTTACTGTTAATTTAAAGAAATGTTTAACTCACCCGACCGCAGATTTAGCAACAGAATAAAAAATTGTTTGTAATCATCTGAAAATTCCCATTTGTTTACTGTATAATAAATTCTACTAAATCTGATTATAAACATCAGGAAACGGATTCTCATAATTTCATTTGTGTGTGTAACGCAAAACTGGTTTATTGCTTTTTCTATAAGATATTTAAATTAATAAAGAAGATTCAAGGACAAATAGGAATGTGTGTTTAAGGTCATGATCTCACATTTAAATTTGCCGGTTATACAGGATGTTCCATAATTAAGGACGTCCATCACACCGTAGTGTACCACAAACTTTCGCCATCGCCTCTACATTTATAAAAGCATCATTTCCGCGATTACCTAACACGAAGACCGACAACCACAACGATCATTTTCCGCCATCAAAGTAAAATAAACCACCTTGAATAAAATAGTTACCTAATAATGTGTTTTACTTTAAAAATCGACCTAGAATCTTTTAGGTTTTTTGTTAATTCTATTGCACAAAGAAACTATACTTACAAGCAACATGTTTAATTTTTACACACAATTGAGAAAAGCCTATTCTTATAGGTAATATGCAGAGGTATTTTACCATCGTTTAGAGCAGTTACTATGTGAAAATTAATTAAGAATCCCAACTCGTACTAAAAATATGACAAATCAAACCGATTGTAGATTTATTTGCATAATATTCCAGACTTTCCGCACACCCTGTATAAATACTAATAGTTATTATTCGAAATGATAGAGTGCGTATTACAAAAAAAATTTTAAATTACGTGCCGTACTTTTACCAAAGTTAAGTTGAGTGCAATAAAAATAAATTCCTTAAATAATTAGCATTCGGTTTTTGTAATTACATTACAGTTTTAAATATTTTCGTTTGAGTAAATTGTTACATAACCTAGCTTTAATTAATCTAATGACAATTCTTGTTCATTACATTTGCTAAGAATATGTCGACTTTACAAAAGTTATCGTCTATTGTATTTAATTCTTTGTGGTAAGATTTTTTAAAATCTAATTTGACGAGCTCTAACATTTGTATTAGTAACAGTTCTCGCTCATTGGCCGATCCAACACCGGGTGGTCTCTTCAACGTTTTTGTACGTTACAACATACGAAACCACTTCCCGAGACCTAGCGAACGTAAAAGGATTAAACGGCATGGGTGGAAGACCCGAATGTCTACACAGTCAGGCCAATTGATTATAATGCGAAGAATTCTTAAAGGCAAACACGTTCTTACGCATTAATAGTAAAACGTACATGTAAAAATAGTCGTATATTAAAATATAAAAGGCAAGTAATTCTTATTTTAAAATTAACTTATAATAGATTGTATCCATTGCAAATGTTTGGCCACATCTGTAAAGACTATATAGTTTGATGTGTCACATACCACCTTTTCATTTTGCAAAGCAGCGCTGAGCGATACGACGCCACGTAATTGCCATACACTATTACTTCCACTAGTCCCCGTTTTTCGGAACACCATGCCGCCACCCGAATCACCAGTACATGCCGACGTACCTGAAAATTCAGACATCAAATTGAACTATAATTAATGCAACTTACCGTTTCTAAATCCTGCACAATAAGTTTTATCAGAAGTGAACCGCGAGAAAAAGTCACGATTAGAAAATATGCACGTTTCTGTAGAGACTACCGGCATCTGTGCTTGCATTAGTTTTTCAGTAACTTCGCCTGTTTGATCAAAACCCCAACCGACAACGGTTCCTACAAAAATTATGTTCAGTAGGAAATTTCTTTAATTACTTCACGAGTAGTACCGAGTTTTTCGATTATATTACTTAAATTCACATCTTCTTCCCAGAGGCATACGTATCTAACGTGGTCTGTAATGTCGGCTGATCTTTCAAGATGTAGTACGGCAATGTCGTTGTGTAAGTAAGAAGCATTATATTCGGGGTTGGGTGTTATTTTTGAAATGCCTATATTTTGTACGGTAGAATCTTGCTTATATAAATTATATTTTCCTAAAACAATTGATTATAAACAAGAAATAAAACAACCCAAGATTACCTAAATATATCACAAGTAATTCAGGTTTAACTGGCACATTTGTCTTTGACTTTGTAACACAATGGGCTGCCGTTATGATATGATTGCGAGAAATCAGGCTACCTCCACAAAGATATTGCATGTTGGCACCTTTATAACGATACAAAGCCGCATGCCAGGGCCACTCGCCTAAATGTTCGTGCAATTATTCTTTGTAATTTTCATTATTTAACGTTGAATACCTTCAACTGTGCTTTGACCATAAGTGATTAAAGGTCTTGCCCCACTTTTGACACTCCCACAGGTATTTATTTCACGATCAGATGTCACTAAAGATATTACAGGTTGTCGTAGTGGAGATAAATCGCCAGCGAAGAAATCATCATCCGAATTACCTTGAAAAGTACCCGGTATAGAAGTAGTGGTGGTGGTAGTAGTAGTTCTGACGTGGCTTATATGTAAACGTGGAGGTTCAGTCGTCAATGCAGAGGAATCCACGCTACAGATCGTTTTACCGTTGAGTCGAATGCCCGTTACACTGGGCACAGATCCGTCTACGTCGTACTTTATAAAAAATCGAACCGAGAGTGGATCGTGATTTGGCTGAAAAATGTAACTTCTATTTTTTATCACAAACTCCTTATTATCATCTGTAACTGTATCTCCAAACCAATTCTAAAAAACGACGAATCTTATAGAAAAATAGAAACTTTATTGAAGTGCATAATTACCCCCAACAACTCTGCCTGATTATCAAGCTCTATTCTCAACCACACTCCATTTAATTGTTCGGCTGTCGTCACAGTAATTCTACCATACCATCGGTCCTGTTCTGGCCCTCTAGGTTCGTAAGCAAAAATGCTAGGGCAAGGAGATGCATTTTGGGCTGCAGCCAGTTTGATAAGGAAGAAAATAAACAGCCGCAGCAGCATATCTGTGTCGCACTGAGAAATAAACATATTAGTTTTTGGCGTGAAACTCGTTAAGAAGTCATTAATGTTTCCTAATTATCCTTTAATTTTCTTGGAATATTAATACAGTTTGATTAAAACGTATGCGATACGGACAATCCTTGAACTTTGACCTTAACACAAGAAAATAAAATTTTTTTAAATAATTTTAAACGTTTTCTAGGTTAAGTTACGTTCGTTTAAAATTTCCATAAAAATCTGTTAAATTATACATGGGAAATTCAAAAACGCACCGTAGTTTCAGATCAAAAAACAATCAAATTTTCCCTCGAGCGCAAGAGGAACCCAACAACGACTAGCGACATTGGAATTAACAACAACAATTTTATGGATTTCGGAAACACGGAATTTCCAGGTGAACTCTCGTCCAGATATTGATTTCGAAAAGTTAAAATTTAGCGCCGTGTATTTTTCGCGCCAAAATATTTTCAGTTGCATTCTGAAAAAAACGACAAAACACCGACAATTTTTATTTTGAATTATGAAATATTATTTTATAATTTCTTAACAGTTATACCGTTAAAATGAACATATAAATATTCCTTGGTTAAATAAATTTTTATTGCCATAATTGTTATGATGTTATAATGCGATTCCATGCCAAATTTTTAAAATATGTCAATCCAATTTTGTTAATAAAATTGTTGCGTTACGTTGCAAATTGTGAATAAAAATTAAATAAGAAATATTCAATTGATGATGTGAGTTCAGTCATTATAAATGCTGTCTTATACGGTATACGCGCTAGATTAAAAAATAAACCTCTTATATTAGAACAATTTGGAAAAAAGTATTTAATTTAGCAATAAATCAAATTTTTATAGGTAAATTTAATAAAAACGTGTAATTATTGAACATTGTCCTGTTGTGCATGACAACTTTTATTGACTAGAATTTGTAAAGAGACACTACAAATATTTATTTCATTGATTATATAATATAAATGTTTTTATTTACAAACGAAATATGTACAAAAATGGTATCGCCACAAAACTTTCCACAATTGCAAAACAAAATTTAGGGAACTACATGTTAACCAAGAATACGAAGTTAATACAACACACGCGAAGATCGCAAATAACTGTGCCATAACAATATGATTAATACAAAGAGATGAGTATTTATATAAACATCGAAAGGTTTAGTAAATACATACATACCTATTAATCTATGTAAAACAATAATACAAATATTAAGCCACTGATTGACGGCATTTGAATTGTAAACAAATCCAAATACTTTAAATTCAAATAGTTATCTAGTGTTCGCGATTTAGAATGTTTTTACTTGCACTTCCCGTGCAATCGTGAAATAACCACAAATTACCAATTTGAATTTTTTTAAACCGAATTACGTGAAGGAGTGACATCTACCGGCGAATATCGCAAATCACGTTAATTAAGTTTCCGCTTTGTAGATGGCGTTACGTGTTTATTAATTTCGGAAGTTATTGATCGAATTAGTTTAGTTTCAACATTATGTATTTTCGTGCTGATAAGCTCTATAAGTAGAAATGCGTCATCAAAAGCGGCGAAAAATTTAGGATAACGGCTACTACGTGCATTCTAAAAATAGATCAATTTGTCGCGTAGAAATTCCGATAGAAGTGGTACGTGCGACCTTTTGTATATTACATCTAAGGTCGTTAATTGTAAATTACGTCAAAATTTTTGGAATGTGCAGCTTGTACCCGTGGCTTTGTCCTTTCGAACGAGGTCAACTAGGTTGCGTCTCCACTTCGAGCTAGGATTGGTGATCGTTGGCATCAGACCGCTCGCGATTGGCCACGATTTCGGTCCCGTTCAATATCCTACGTTGCCTGGGAGAGCTCATTTGTGATCTCATCGCTAAAGAGAACAGTCGGGTACCTGGTTTATTATGAAACATGCGAAGAAACTAAAAAATATCTGTCCCTCTTATTTTATAGGAGACAGATAAAACAGTGAATGAGTGACTTTTTATGCCATTTCAATTACATTTTTTCTGCCTAGTGAACTAAATTAGGTTGAAAATGGCACTTGTATGTGATATTAAAAGGTTTGCATTATTTTTACGACAGCAATTACACAAAAATACGTTTATTGAGGCCTGAAATATGTTAAGATTATGACAGGATCGCGTCGTTTTCCGTCCGAAACGTACTAAGGCGTGGCCCCCCACAGTCCGCTTGGAAATTTTCGAGCCGTTTCGAACAGCAAAATTAATGTTGTCCCGAAATTTCGTTTAAATCTGCGAAAATAGCGGACGTCATTGCATGGAATTTTCCATTATTTGTCAAAATGACGTCGCATTCTACTGCATTATTACTTTTTGTCCCATCAAAATTCTACAGGTAACTCGATATTTTCTCTATAGTAATCACGCGGCCGATAATAATATCGGTCCTGCCGTAATGTTAGCATATTTCTTCACATACGGTAATAATATTGTGGAGGCATATGGCTTCGAAGCCGCTTGGCTGCCAGGGCTGTGTGCTAAATATTAAGTTCGATTTTCGTTTTAGCTCTTGATAATTTGTTTCTATGTTCGAAATATGTTTTTACTATAATTGTTTATTCGCGTTTTTTTATAATTTCGTTGATTTTGATGATTTTGAAGAGAAAAATTTTTACTTTTTTTTACTCACGTTTAGCACACAGCCTTTTGTTTATTTTTAAAACGTAGAAATTCCAAAGAATTAGGTCATCAAAGTCGAACACCATCTAGCATGAAGTAGCAGCACTACATGCCGAAACACGTCGATAATACAGTGATCTCACTTTAAATTAGTGCGCGCAGCGCACGCGCTTTATTTCCCGCCATTTAACTTTTGATTTTAATCGTAGCGATAATACACAACCACCATCAACACCTCCCGATCTAATAAAGGAAGAATCCACCTCTGCTACAAATAACGAAGATCTCGAAGATGGCGAAATCGAGGACGACGACGAAGAGGAACAAATTCCCGAACTTGCGCCTGTCGAGACCGCTCCTCCTGAAACCACCCCCGTTCAGATTAACGTGCCAAACGCAGCAACTCCCGCGACCAAATTTAACAGGAACGCACGTGTCGATAGGCCGGACAGACACAACCGATACGATGAACGAAAACGTAGTCATCTAACCGAAGCCGAAAAGAGCGTCATGCATCTTCATAAAATGGAAAGACTCGAACGTCTGGAAAGGGAGAAAAGAGAACGATACAAACGAGAACAGACAACGGTCGTCGACGATTTTGCTAGCAATATCGAAAAAGCAATTGCCAGTGTACTACGGAAAGATAAAAAAGGAGGCGACAACGACAAAGAGGACGAGGATAAAAGGGGAAAGAAGCGAAAAAAGAAAGACAAAGATAAGAAGAAGTCTAAGCAAAGAAAAATAGAAGAACTAGGGGAAAAAGACATGCTGTTAAATATTCATGTTGATACTGCGGAATTCACGCAATCCGAATCACGGTCGCCCACACCTCGATCTGACTACGAATCGTACGATTCTAGTTCGTCTTCCGATCGTAGCAAAGAAGACAAGAAAGAAAAAAAGAAAAAAGGAGCTCGTATGAAAACAAATAAGGATCGAGCACGAAACGACAAGAAATTTCAGGATCGGAACAGAGATCAAAAGACTGATACTTCGGGGATATGTATGTATTATTTACAAGGAAAATGCAATAAGGTGAGCCCTTGGTATTTTTGGGGTCAACGTTTGCTGTAATTTATGTTTTCAGGGAAACGAGTGTACGTACTCGCACGAAGTAGCGCGTACAGTTAAATTGGAACTGTGCAAGTTTTACTTGATGGAGTGCTGTGCCAAGGGTGACAAATGTCTATATATGCATTCAGAATTCCCGTGCAAGTTTTACCATACGGGCCTTGCTTGTTATGCTGGAGAAAATTGCAAATTTGCACACGGAAAGCCCCTCGAAGATGGACTTCGTCAGATTTTATTCAAACATATCGAAACAGCGCCCAAAGAGATCCTCGGCGATTTTCCGAGGTTAAGTCGCGACGATGCGTTGAACATGATTAATCAGGCACAAAAGACATTGGAAGTTAAATACGGAATTGAGAAAAAGAGTGTTAATAATGAATTGACAGGAGACAAAAGCGCCATTCCTTCACTTTTCGAAATAAATGTTCCGGTGCCAGTGGAACTTTTGCAAAAAGACGGTAATTTGAATTTATTAGTTGTAGTAACACATTCACATAGCTATGATTACAGATTCTAAATGCAAGGAGAAGGGAGAAAAGCCGTCCGGAAGAGAGCGTAGTAGACCGTCGCGATGGCAGGACGCCGATCCGTCTGAAACTTCGATAGCATTACAAGAGCATCAGAAGCAGCAGTTGCAGATGACGTTTGGTATTAAGGGCTTTTATAGCGAACGCGGCGATCAAGATATGCGTACAAATAGGTAATTGTTCTTAATTTTAATTTAAAACAGATTAAAAATCATACTAATGGTTTTTCAATTTCTTTTGAGCTTAATTATTACATTTTTCATATTTCCAATAAAATATGAAATATTTCAATGTAAATGTAGAATGGTTTATAAATATTTTTAGTGGTAAACTTTTTCCTTCCCTTTATATGGAGTATATGTATGTACTAGACTTTTATTAATGTTTCGGAATCTTGTAATTAATACTTTTTAAAAATCTAGTCGATTAATGCTTTGGCTATTAACCCCCTATTTGAAACTAGCAATTGATATCTTTGATTATTTATCATTAGGGTACATAAAATTATAATCTGAAAGTGTTATAGGATATATTAAGAATTACAAAAGTTTTGTTTTTATTTTTAGTTGCATATTTTATGAAATTTTGCTACCGATAGTGCACGATTGGTTGCCTGCATACTTATTGTTAGACCACAAAGTTTTGAAACATTACCAAAAGCTATGTGTTTATTATATGTAGGTACCACACATTTCCCTCTTTAACGTGCCGCTTTTTACACAGCAATGGTGACATAGACATGCGCACTCTAATTCCTCAGTTAGCACCGCCTGTACTTCCATTAGTGGATAGTCCCACTGACATGACTTCAAAAGATGTCGACATCAGACCCAGGCCACGAGATACCGATATTAGACAATTTAACCTCGACAATCAGATCGACTTTGCCAAAGACATAGACATTAGACAGATTCCGCAATTTAATATGAATGATGATAACGACAACATGGACGAGCAACCAAAACTCGAGATTGTCGTCGAAGAAGAGCCCGAACTAAAACCAGACATCTCGAACGAGCTACCCGCCACTCTGCCAAAAAAACAGCGCGAACTGTTTTTAAGAATTCAAGCTCAACAAAAAGAAAATGTTCCTGAAAATCAAAAGGACGTATCAGTAGATGAGGATCACAATAATATCGATTGGTATTCGGACGACGATGACGATTGTCGATTAACTATCGGTGACGACGTCGAAGAGCCCAAAGTCAAAACCGAAGATAGTTCGGAAACGGCTGCTGGTCTTTCTCAAATTCCACAAATTAAACCTGTGGAAATCTTGGAGAAATTGGGAGACTTATCGAAAATCGACATATCCGCCGACGTTACTAAATTGCTGAGTTCGATTAGTCAGGGTAACCTTGGAAAGGAAGTTACGACTGTGCCCCAAAAGATCCACGAACGGAATCGCCTAAAGTGAGTCAGAGTGACCCTAGACGTGCGAGGCGCGAGTCGAATGAAAATAAAGAAACCAAAAGTATCAGCATTTATGAGCAAGGTAGTATTTCTATTGAAAGTGGCAGCAAGGACATCGATCTAAGGAATATGGACGGAGATATGGATTTACGGCCCATATACAGAGATACTGATTTAAGATCGAGTAAGTTACGTTTTTCGTTAGGATTGTTTGCGAGTAATCATAAGATTTGTTCCAACATACAGTTTTGTATCGTTCATTGAACTATTTTTTATGTATGCTAGTTTTAATCACTTAATTAACTTACTGTATAAATACTGGTAAGACCAAAACGTTGTAAAACGGTAAGATTAGAATATAATTCAGTAGAAATTTTCAAAAAGGACCTTGTACGTGTATCCCGACCATTCGCAAACCGGTTTGGCGGTGTGTTGGAACAAACTTATAGTAGGAGAGTCGACTGCGTCAAACCCTCCCCGATTATAACAAGGGGATGTTTTTTTTCAAATTGGCAACTTTTTTAGTGTTTAAAAGGGTGCAGGGTTTTATATGTGCTGAAACTTAACCGAAGCGTTAAAAAGACATTTTTGGTATTATTTTTTTTAAATGATGATTTTTTAAATGGCAAAATGTTGAAATTTATGCTAGTCTGCGAAGAGCGTTATGCACATTTAAAAAACTACGACGAAGTCATGCTACGAAAGTAATTCTCATTTTCGGGCTGCTGCCATAGTTCCTCTTAAGGTCATATTTTTATAAATGTGCATAACACTCTAAGATTGACATAAATTTCAATATTTAGCTATTTAAAAGATCATCATTTAGAAAAAAAAGAATACCAGAAGTCTTTTTTAATGCTTCGGTTAAGTTTCGACGTATAAAACCCAGTGTCGTTTTAAACACAGAAAAAGGTGTCGATTTGAAAAAAAATCATCCCTTTGTTGTATAAGGAAAGGTTTGGTGCAGTCGGCGTTTTAGACTATCATTTTTATTTATTTTATTTTACTCATTTCGTTTTGGAATCTGTAGCGACTACACAAATCATGTTACCTATATGGTATATTTTTGTAGAGAAAGCTAATGTATTCGATTATTCAAAAACTTTAAATCACATTTATAATAGACTTCATAAATAAATATTTAGTACAAATGTGTATACAGGGTGTCTCTGAAATACGAGAGAATAAGGTAACAGGTGAACAGCTGAAAACAACTAAACAAGAACAATTAGGTCATAGCGTTCTTTTCTGATAATCGACCAGATTCATTAAAGCTTTGCTGATGTTTAGCAAACAATTCAGAATTAACATTAGAAAATTGCATGGCTATAAACTATTACAAAACACTAATAAATATTCATGACTGTTGTGCATAAACAGTTCCTTACTGCAGATGTAGTTTCATAAAGCAAATATTTATCTACTAAATTTTCTCTGTACTTCCTAAAACATTATAACATGAATTTTGAATCACTCTGTATAGTAGTCAACTTGAAATAAGCAATAAATCTCCTTACTGAAGGAGCAAGATTTTAGTGAATCAGGGGTCCAATTCTCGAATCGTTCGCTTACTTAACATATGCAAAAATAACGTCACAAAATGGGTTTCTATAAAAATGTGTTTGTTGTGACATCATTTTCGCATACATTATGTAATCGAATGGTTTGAGAATTTATTGGGAACTGATAACACTAAAAATTCAAATTATAATTTTACGATTGAAACCATTAAATTAAACTAGATCAATTTATTTTTTTTTTAAACTGTCCTTGAAATTTTCAAACTGGATGTTATTAATGTTTATATTATAACATAACATATTTGAAATAAAATCACAATAAAACAACTATACGTTATTCAATATAGATTCAAATACACGTCATCAACAAAACATCATATTTTTACAGTACTATTAATTTGTAGTTTTTCCTTGACGTTTCATGTATGTGCAGGTAAATCATCGGTAGAATATGCCACTTTCAAAACTTATTATTTATGTATATACATATATATTATTTATATTACTGTTAACAGTAACTTTATCTCTTCCAACAGATCAGACCCAAGCAAGGTCGGACATCGATCTTCGCCAGTTGAGCTTGCCTTTCAAAGCCATGCAGAATTACACACCCGCTTCTGAAATTGATGCCAGCATAAATTTGCATGCGCCCATCAAGTGGCGGATTCATCTGGTTGACATTCCAAGGCCCGACTATACGGGCCTCAAACTTAGCTCGCACGAGGCTCAAAACACGGGCGATCCGCGTTTAAGAAAAATCTTCAGGTTAGGCAGTACCGAAGAGAAAGATAGCCCTGCCAGTCCCAAAGAGAGCCCAAAGGCGGCGTCTGGCATCCGAATTGATCCGAGAAGACGAAAGATGGAAGAGAAGGCAGCAGCCATCACCGAAAATGCTCAAATGAGTTATTCTCAACAACTGAATATTTTACAGACGTCGGCTTTCTATCAAGAGCTTAACCAGTAACCAGAAGGTACTTCTGAACCAAGAACTGGCGTCCAAGTCGGATCATAGCGGAACCAATGATCCTACCTTAAATGGAATTTTGTCCAATTTGGGCCTGTTGCCTGGACCCAGCGCCATAGTACCAAATAATATGAACAATGCAGCGAACACAAGTGCCTTGAATATTCTAGCTAACATAAACAATATGAATTCGATGATGGTACAAAATTCGGGTATGATTAATTCTACTCCCAACCAGTCCTATATGAATCAACAGGTTAATCCTAACATTCTCACTCAAAATCCGAATGTCGTTAATCAGATGACGCAGTCGATTGTGCAACCAGGTTTGTTAGGGGTAGCTCCGGGCGTTCCAACCTTACCGCCTGATTTTCAATTAAATTTCGATCCTAGACAGGGCGGTTTGCTCGGTAACGCTCCACCCTTCAACTATAATGACAATTCGAATTACAACTACAACGAAGAGTACTACGACGAAGGGAATAATTTTGTGGAACAACCGGTGACCGGTCGTGGTGGTGGACGTGGTGGTCGCGGTAATTTCCGTGATAGACAACAGCGTCGCGGTAGAAACTTTAGAAATAGTGGTGGGAGGAACTTTCGAAATAGAAACCGTACTAATAGAAGCAGAACACCACCATAACTTCTCATATATTTTGATGGGTGATGTGTTGAACATAATATTTTATTTATTGTAATATTGTTTTGATAAAAAAATAGTTTATTTTTGTAACATAAATTAGTTTTAATAGTTAATCATTTATGTATATTATTGTATACAAAATTAGAAAGATGCAATAACATGAGGAAATGTAAATATGCTCTAGATTTAGGTGTTATTTATTCATTTTTTCAATGAAATACTTGTATCTTTGGTGTATTATAAATTTTGTCAATTAAAACGCAAGAGATGTATTCATCAGCTATTAAATTTATATATAAATACTCATTATAGTTAAGATTTATTTAAAGTATCGAAATAAATATTTTATATATTAATATATTTGTAGGTATCGTATAGCTTATAACGAACAATAGGTTATCAGTATATTCTCTCTTATGTTGAGGACATTAGATCAACCAAATTTGGTAATTTCTATTATGATGTGACAATGAACATACATGGACTATATTATATAATTAAAATTTGTTTGATACACCCTCCAATCTGATGCCAAAGATAATTGCTATTATAGGGTTTCTTTGAATTACTGAAACCAGCTGAAACTAAAGAAGGTATATCTGAAGAAAGCACTATCATTTATTGTGATGAAAATCTGGATTTTAACTAGTTAGAATGTGACGCTCAATTCTAGATGAAGTATATAATCTATATATATTGTGATTGTCTCGCCGCAAAAACGGTTGTAAATGCTCAAAAAGAATGACATTAAATTGCAAACATCTTGAAAACAATTCCAAGTGTAATAAACATTGATTTTTATGGAATTCGCAAATTAGAAAAATTTAATATTTTATAATTTAAATAAAATATCAATAAAGGGATGATTGGTTGATTGAGGTTGGTATGGTGATTGGCAATACTTGGTAATAAATCAATAAAAAAAATACGTCAAATTATTTATAAGGTGTTTATTATAATTTTTGACAACAAAATGAGTTATTTTGGTATAAATAAATTCAGTAAATTGTTTGAAATAATTCGTGAGACTGGAGGATGGAGGGCTTCGTTATACAAATTATATAGGTAACATGTTACGTAACATAACCTGTAAAATTTCATTTTTTATTCGTTCTTATTTCTAGAATGGACGAGTTAAAAATTGGTTCTTGTGCCGGTGAAGATAAATATGGAAACAAGTATTTTGAAAGCGACAGGTTCTTCTATGGACGCAACCGTTGGGTAGAATATGCACCATATTATCGTACGTTAAGGTGTTAAAATGACTGTCTTTAAACGCAGGCTATTTTAAGGTTTGGAATATGACGCTAGTCAAGTACCTGCGGAATGGTATGGTTGGTTGCATTACAAAACGGATTTGCCACCTCACAAAGATCCATCACGACCCAAACATAAATGGATGATCGATCATACAGAAAACATGACCGCAACACCTTATCAATATGTACCTTATAGTACAACGGTTCCAAAAATTCAACCATGGATACCAAACAAAAAATAATCGTAGATCATTTGCTCATAGCAAATGTGTAAATGTAATGTTAGTAATATTTAAACTCAAATCATTTTGTAGTTATTATAAATGTATAAGAATTTCAAGATGTAGTTCATAAAAATTTAGAAATTGAAAGAATATATTATTAATATATAATATATATTATTTTTTTTTAGTAAGTAACGTAAATAGGAACTGTTGATGTCTAATAACAAAACTATTTTTCTATAAAATATTGGTTAATTCTGTTATATTTTTAATTAAAAACTAGTCTAATTAGTAGTAGATTTATATTTAGGTAAATTAATTTAAATTCACAACATTGATAAAAAAATTTGAAAATACCAAAAATCTAGAATCCTTAACCCTTTTAGTACCGGCGAAAAGAACGTGCCTAAGCGAAGAATACCGGGCCGAATCGGCGAATTTGCAGAGGTTTGCGAAAATGCTCGTAAAAACGAAAGTAGAAGTGATATTTACAAAATATAAAAAGCAGCATATTCGGAAATAAAGGGAGAATAAAACGATATGAATTGTGTTTCATTATTTGTTGAAAATCATAAGAATAACATGAACATAAGACATAACAAAAATCGTACAAAAGTGATTTCTCTTTTTCAAATGGTAATTGCACATAAAAAAAGTCATCATTTGGTCATAGCTCTATATACATCTTTTAGTATAATGTATAGACATTGCATTTTGCAATCATTTGCAATACAATAACAGAAGTCGGATAATAAAACGGAAGGATAACGCTATGATGCACGGCAAGCGTCAGACAGATCTACTACACAAGTGGATCGTGCAGCTGGTAATACGTCACTAAAAAAAATATAAGTGTTATTATAGATATTTATAGTTAGTTTTCTGGCCACTAAAAATATGTAATATTTCCTTACTTTTACTTACACAAGCAATTTATTAGCATTGATGCTTACTAATGCATATACCATGCAACCCTTTATTGTAATTATTACAAATTGTGCGCGATCTTCGCACAGGTCCACCATCCACCCTACTGCAAACTACGCAAACCTTTTCCCTTCTTCCGATAACTATCATAAACATCATAAAAATTACGATTATGGTCCAGAGAAACTATCCCGGGTCCCGTTTCTATCTTATCGCTCTAACATATACAGACCCGCAGCACTAATCAGCATAAAATATAACAAAAAGTTAAATCTAATAACCATTTTTTCACTTGTGTTGCATCGAATATGAACCATTTTAACATTTTATAAAGTTATTTTGAAACACAGACCTCTTGTGATGAGTACAATAAGGCCCCAACAAAGGCGCAACGATATATCGTCGTTGGTATTTTTGGCAAGTGCACCGAACGACGATATATCGTCGTTCGGTACTAAAAGGGTTAAATAACATCAAATATTTTTATAAATAATATTTTATTTCTGGTACAATACAATTTGCATCTGATTATAAAACTACAAAATTAGAATTTTCGAGATATTAATTTTAAAATGAAAATTATAAAAAAAAATTACTGAAACAGGATTGGTATTAGAAATATTACTAGTATGTTGTAAATCTCGTATTTTAAATTTTTATATATTATTTAGCCAGCTAAGATATATTTTTAATAAGCTATAACCTTATACAATAGGTATATTAAGATAATAATTGGAGAAAATTAAGAAGTTCGAATAGTAATTAGAAATAACTTAGGTAATAACGTTACTTAACCTAAATGGCATTACGAATACTGAAATCTATACATAAACAAAAGTTAAAGTTAACGAATTATTCGCAAAATCGAACAAAGGCTCAAGAACCAAAATATACATACTTTGGCTTCAAAATAGTAGACGAAATAGAAAAGCCAAAGGAAGGTATGCACCATTAGCATTTCATTATATCATAAACTGGCTTTTTTTCAATAGTTCATAAAGTATTCGAAACCGTTGCAACCTCTTACGATTTAGCAAACGATGCTATGTCGTTAGGCATACATAGGATTTGGAAAGATATTTTTATTCACAGACTATCGCCTACAAAAGGAACCCATTTATTAGACATGGCAGGTGGCACTGGTAAGATTTTTAAATCGGTAACAAAAACACTCAGCTTAAGTTTTAGGTGACATAGCTTTCCGTTTTTTAAATTATGTAAATACTAATCATCACAGTGATTGCCATGTTACCATTTCCGACATTAATCAGTCAATGTTGGAAGTTGGCAAATCAAGATGTAAATCATTGGGATATGATCCAAAATTAATTAGTTGGAAACTAGCCGATGCTGAAAATTTACCTTTTAATGATGAGTCGTTCGATGCATATACCATAGCATTTGGAATAAGAAATTGTACACACATCAATAAGGTCAACATTCACACGATAATTATTACAATATCTAACTATGCTAATTAGGTAATAGAGGAAGCATATCGTGTCTTAAAACCAGGTGGTCGCTTTTTATGTTTGGAATTCAGCCATTTAGAAAATCACATGTTACAATGGCTATATGATCAATATAGTTTTCAAGTTGTTCCAGTTATTGGACAGTTGGTTGTGGGCAACTGGCAGGCATATCAATATTTAGTTGAAAGCATAAGACAGTTTCCGAACCAGGTAATAAATTACCATTTTTCTGAAAAAACATTTAATTCAATTGTTTTGCAGGAAGATTTTAAAGCATCAATTGAACACGCAGGCTTTCGGCAAGTTTCTTACGAAAACATCACTTTCGGTATAGTAGCAATACATTCGGGATTTAAGTTATGATTATATTTATAATACTTGTTCATTTTATTATATTAAAATTAATAAAGATACCTAAATAAAGATACCCTACATAAAATTATCGACTGCCTCTTCCTGGGATGCCCGGTTGTTGAGGTCCCCCTTGCCAACTAGCTCGACCACGAACCACCGGTGTAACGCCTCGGCCTCTTCCACGAGCAGCTGAAATTAAAATGTCAGCAAGCTACTTAAATGATAACAAAAACAAACCTTGAGCTCTTAATATAGCCGATTTGCCACGACCTGCTGTACCACTTTTGGTTTGTTTTTTAAACATGGGGGCATTTTTAAGCATGTCCGGTAATATCAAGAATCGTATTTTTGAGCCGCGAATGTAAACATTTTCCAGTTGTGCTACTCTTCCGTCTCTGTACGTGACGGTAATTTGAGTCATTTGACAATTCATGTTATCCTCGGCTTCTATTAATTTTCCTCTATATATCTCACCAGTGATGGTTTCGCACGTTACAATATGGCCTTCGGCTTCGTGAAGTACTTTTATTGGAACTCCTATCGACATTATTACTTTTGTTTGATCGCAGTTACCGATATATTGGTTAAAGCCAATGGTTAGAATGCCAACAACAAAAATGTGTGCGTGGAAAAATGGCGGTAAATATGGCGCGGAATTTGATTTTTTCTAAACGTCAGTGATTATATTATTCTCAGCTTATCGATCATTCAGCTTTTAATATGATTCAAAACAATTAACCAATAATATCGTAGTCTTTTAAAGGTACCTAATTATAATTTTTTTTGTAGAATACAAATCAACTTAAAATATTGAAATAATTAAGAACATACGTTTTATCATTTATTCTTATTATACAAATAACTCAATTTCAACTAGAAATTGTAAACTATAAACTATTTAAATTATTAGAGTAAGACACTTACTTTTATAATGCTTATTAGTTATAAACCTGCACTTTGGAATATTCAAATGTAGCGCCAAATTCGACAAGATCACTGATTGGTTGGCGTACTTTCGGTTTTTAGCTATTCGTGAAAAATAAAAAGTCCCTGTTTTTGGTGCTTTTTCAATTCTTTTGTCACTAGAAATCAATGTTGGCACTGCGCAATGCATTGTGGGAATGTAATTAAGATGGCGTTGGCGTTTTCGTAATAAGTGGTGCTATTATCAAATTCCGATAATGCATAGTTCAACACGAACCGCGAGTTTTTTAAGTGAATAAAAAGTTATTGTTTTTGGTGGTATCTTTATTTTTAATCCCGAATCAGTATTAAATAATCTCTACGTCAAGAAAGGAATGCGTAAAAATGGTGTGTAATTTTTTATGTTTCTACTTAGTAAATAAGTAGTCGTTTTTTTCTTTTATTAACGTTGTTTCATTTTAATTAATAATGAAGTATCTTTTGTGAAACAGTTCGGTGCGTTCAATAATGATTTTATACCAGAAAATAGCTTTATTTTGTCTTTTTTCAATGCGACGCTTTGTTAAAAATTTATAACCCCAAAAAGTAAAAAAAGTACAACTTCACATTTCTTATTGAGGAGTCTGGATTTCGATTTAGAATAAAATTTATTAAAAAAAATTTATCTAAATCTTCAGAAGGGCGTTGGTTTACGCCATATTTGCTTAAATATAAAAATTAGCCCAAATTTCAACTAATTTTCACTGACCTTATTCAAACATTTGATACTTTCAGTCTAAGAAATCAGCAATGGACGACGATATTGACGAATCCTCCGGTTCTGATTTTGATGACGATGAGGATCCCGATAAAATTCAAGTTCCTGGTAAGTTCGATGGCAAAACGTGATTTTTCGTTTAATTTGACACGAATAATTTTCAGGCGGTGGAAAAGATTTAGCTGCTGCTGCCGGTATTTTAGAGTCTCGAGAATCTAGAGAGAAGATGAAATTGGAGGCAGAGAGCGACTTGAAGCCATCTCCTTTGATGAACATGCCCGCTAACAGCAAATTTCTTGCGTCAGGTTTTCCGCCTGGCTTTGAAATGATGCGAAACGCTGCCGGTTGGTATCTTGTCAGCGTAATTACCTATAATAAAATAATCGAGATTTTTGTAAATAATGTATCGTTAAATGTTTCGCAGTTGGGGCGGCACCACCATCTTATGGTGGCATAAGCAGCATGGCTGCAATGGCTAGCATGCTGAGTAACTTAGGGGCTCCCTTGAATATGGGAGCCATGTTTCCCCCTACGTCGGGCTTCAACGCTGCACAACTTTTGCAGCAGAGTAAGTCCATTTGTGGGTTCTCAAAAATTTCTGGCATGCAGATCTTTATTTATTTTTTTTTTAATTCTTTTCTAGTCTGAGCACTAACACGTCTTTTTTGCCTACGTTGTTTTGATTTGTACGTGTTGTTGTGGAGATTAGATAATTGCTTCGTGTTTTAGTGGAAATGGCGGTGATGGGCATGAACATGGGAAATCCATATATGCAGAATCCGTTTTTGCAAAATTTGTCATCGTTGATGTATGCTAATCCTGCTGGTCATCCATGGGGACCCCAATTGAGCAATAAAGCCGTTGCTTCTATGTGGATGAATGCAGATGCGAAACAATTAGCTCCACAACACGAGGAAGAAGAGGTAGTAATGGGTTTGTTATTGTCGTCTTCAATTTAGTTAATTTCTAAGAGTTTTAGGTGGACGATGAAGAGTTAGGTGTAGCAGAAACCTATGCGGATTACATGCCTGCTAAATTGAAGTTGGGACGCAAGCACCCCGATCCTGTAGTCGAAACGGCATCTTTGTCATCGGTTGCACCTGCCGATGTGTGGTATGTTTAATTTCGATGTTTTCGGATTTGCATATAAATATTCTTATTTTAAGGTATAAATTGTCAGTTCCCGAAGAAACCATAAAGAGTGGTCATTTATCAGCTTTACAACTCGAAAGTATAACATACGCTTCTCAACAACACGAACACATTCTACCTGATGGTTCGAGGGCAGGTTTCTTGATCGGTACGGCTCATTATTATGTGGTGTGGAAATATTAAAAACACTGGTTTTGCAGGTGATGGCGCTGGTGTCGGTAAAGGTAGAACGATAGCCGGCATTCTTTTGGAAAACTATTTTAAAAACCGTAAGCGGGCTATTTGGATATCGGTTTCGAATGATTTAAAATATGATGCCGAGAGGGACCTTAGAGATATAGGTGCGGGAAAGATCGACGTGCATCCCTTGAATAAGTTCAAATACGCCAAAATATCCTCTGCCATCAATGGAAATGTAAAGAAAGGGGTGATTTTTTCAACGTATTCAGCGCTGATCGGCGAGTCTAATTCTGCAGGCGGCAAATACAAGTCGCGTCTGAAGCAGTTACTGCAGTGGTGCGGACCAGATTTTGATGGACCTATTATATTTGACGAGTGCCATAGAGCAAAGAATTTGTGTCCAGTTGGTTCTTCAAAACCAACTAAAACTGGTAATTTGGTGTTTTTATTATTGCAAATTGTCAAAACTCATTAAACAAATATTTGTTGTGTAGGTTTAACGGTGCTAGAATTACAAAATAAACTGCCAAAAGCGAGGGTGGTGTACGCATCGGCGACGGGGGCTTCAGAACCGCGCAATATGGCCTACATGGTACGTTTAGGTATGTGGGGGGAAGGTACTCCTTTTAGTGAATTTGCCGACTTCATATCGGCAGTAGAGAAAAGGGGAGTGGGTGCGATGGAAATTGTCGCAATGGACATGAAATTGCGAGGTATTAATTTTTCTTCTTTCTTTTCTGCAGTTTTTGTTTTGAATTTGCATTTTTAACAGGAATGTATATAGCAAGACAGTTGAGTTTTCATGGTGTAGCTTTTAAAATTGAAGAAGTTCCTTTGTCTAGTGATTTTGTTAAAATCTACGATGCTAGTGTTAAGCTCTGGGTAGAAGCGATGCAAAAATTTCATGAGGCCGCCGAGCTAGTCGATGCCGAAAATCGTATGAGGAAGACCATGTGGGGGCAATTTTGGTCGTCGCATCAGAGATTTTTCAAGTATCTTTGTATTGCCGCTAAAGTACCACATGCGGTTGTCACGGCCCACGAAGCCATTAAATGCGGTAAGTTTTGTGTTTTTTTTCTTATTGTTCAAATAATATCGTAACAAAAACTGTGTTTTAGGCAAATGTGTGGTTATTGGTTTGCAAAGTACAGGCGAAGCAAGAACGTTGGAACAGTTAGAAAGAGATGACGGAGAACTGACGGACTTTGTTTCAACGGCTAAAGGTATTAATTTCGTACACACGTAGAATTTAATAATCAACTAATTTAATATTCGTATAGGTGTTTTCCAAACGCTTGTTGAAAAACATTTTCCTGCTCCTGATCGCAATAGAATACATAGACTGTTAGGTATAGAGCCGCCTACGAATTCAAAAAAGAATCCAGCAAACGGCAACGACGAAGCAAATAGCTCGACAGGAAAAAGGAAACCCAGTGAGTATTTAATATATATTTTTTTAATTACAAGTACAATTTTAATGTTATTATATTGTGTAGCAAGGCAAGCGGCAGCTAAAGCACTTAAAAGAAATAAATGGTCGACATCAGACAGTGATAAAAGTGATTCGGAACACACGTCCGGTTCCGAATATAAAATGTCGGACATCGAATCCGAAATATCCGAAGAACATTCCGATTCTAATCTTAGTAGCGATTTTAACCCGTTTAATTCAGATAGCGATTCTGACAATGATCCTTGGAGTCGAAAGAAAAAAGGAAAAACACAAAAAAAAACTAGTACGACGAAAAAGAAACCGTCCTCCACGCAAGATAAGATTTCCATGTTGTTGGCAAAGAAAACTGCTAGTAAAGGTATTAATTATTATTATTTTGTTTTGTTTTATTTCATTTCATTTCATTTCATTTATTTTGTAATGCGTGGTTATGTTTATTAGGAAATAAAACAAACGGGGGCGTCGCCATTCCTGATTCAAAACTATATGCGCCACCCAAAGATGCAATCGAACGGGCCTGCAACATGAAGGAAGATCTTTTAAATAAGATCGAGCGGTTAGGCGACAGATTGCCTCCAAATACCTTGGATCAACTTATCGACGAGCTGGGAGGACCGGAAAATGTAGCTGAAATGACTGGTCGTAAAGGTACGATGTGTAAATTACTCTAAAACAATTTTAATAAAATTGTATTGTATTAGGAAGGGTCGTACAAACTGAGGACGGAATTCAATATGAAAGTAGATCGGAGATAGATGTCCCCTTAGAAACTTTAAATTTAACTGAGAAGCAACGTTTCATGGATGGCGAGAAGGACGTCGCCATCATATCAGAAGCGGCATCTAGCGGTATTTCCTTGCAAAGCGATCGTAGAGTTCGTAATCAGCGTAGAAGGGTACATATTACGCTCGAGTTGCCGTGGTCAGCCGATCGTGCCATTCAACAGTTTGGTAGGACACATCGAAGTAATCAAGTAAACGCTCCCGAATACATTTTCCTGATATCGGATCTTGCGGGAGAGAGAAGATTCGCATCGATAGTTGCTAAACGATTGGAGAGTTTAGGTGCCCTAACTCATGGCGACCGAAGAGCAACAGAAACTAGAGATCTCAGTCAGTTCAACATTGACAACAAATACGGTAGAACCGCTTTGGAAGCTACTATGAAAACGGTCATGGGATATGAGGTGGTTTTTGGTCACTTTATTTAAAATAGTTTTGTGAATATTAATTTTTGTTTTTAAGTCTCCCCTTGTGCCTCCTCCACAAGATTACAAAGGTGACTTTTTCAAGGATATTGCCGATGCTCTTGTAGGCGTAGGTTTAATAGTAAATAGCGAAAATATGCCGGGCGTTTTGTCGCTCGATAAAGATTATAATAATATGTCAAAGTTCCTAAATCGTATACTCGGAATGCCCGTCGATTTGCAAAACCGATTATTTAGGTAAGATGCTTGTGGTCGTGGTCTTTGTTCTTACCTTGAATATTTTTGTAGATATTTCACAGACACATTAGGAGCCATTATAACGCAGGCCAAACGTTCTGGTCGTTTTGATTTGGGAATTTTGGATCTCGGTGCTGGAGGTGAAAATGTTAAGCGTGTACGGGCAGTCACTTTTCTCCGTAAACATGCAACAGGAACAGCACCAACAGAACTCCATACGGTACACGTCGAAAGAGGTAATGAATTAATCGAAAGCTTTTTCAAAGCACGTTACCTATTTTGTTTTTTTTTGTCTTAGGCATGTCGTGGGAAGAGGCCTCCGAAAAATGGGCAGAACTTGCAGGTGGCAAGGAAGGTTTTTATTTATCACATCAAATCAGGAATAATAAGCACACTGCCATTTTGGCAGCAGAGTTCGAAACTGGCACCAAGAAAAAGGCCGAATCGAAAAAGGACCAAATGTATTACGTGTATAGACCCAACACAGGTTTACAGTTCAGACAGGAAAGTCTTGCAGAACTCGAAAAGAAATATAAAAAGGTTTGTATCCAAATTTCTTAACATGAATTTTTATGAAAATGAACGGGAAACGCGTGTTTAGAAAGTTTGCATTTTTGAGTCATTTATTTCTTTGAATATAGTGTAAAAAAATGAACTTCAATTATATAAATAAATGTTGTTCATGGCTCACAATCGAAAAGGCATACTTTTCAATTGTCATTTCAATTTGAAAAACGTCACTTTATTACATTCTGGACGAAAAGTACTTTTTGCACGCAACTATCAACTGTTTTGTAGTGGAATATTTACTTTGAAATTTTTAATTTTTATAATATAGTTAAAGGTTTGTAAAAAAATCTCGTACGATGTATGTACGAAAAATGCGTTTATAACACTTGTACGAAACTTTATTGCTTGTTCACTTTAAAAAAACATGCATCATAAATAGCCATTTTCATTGTAATAAATTTGATTTTTATTTATTAAATAAAAACAGTAACAATACATTTTTTTTAAATAAAGATAACCATAAATGTTTGATAGTTGCAATACTGTATCAATTATTTACAATATTTAAAATGACACGTTTGTTGATACACATAGAATAAAATGTTAAATTATATACTAAAAAACTTGTTACACTTTCACTTATACTTGATAAAACATAATTACTTAACAATATGGAAAATATTAATTGCTTGGTCCTAATATTTTGTGGCCTGTCTTACAAAATGAGCATACTGTGCAGATCACAAAAATATAGGTCGTTGATTTTGGATCGGTCATATATTATATATATATACACATACACACAAGTTTTTGTGGACACGATTCCGGTCATAATTTTGATCGTAGGAGGTTGAAATTTGGACAGTGTATTGTCTTTACGAAAACAAAGGATGTTAACTAGCCATATCGATCGACCATTTCAAAAGGGCGACCGTTTAAAAATTAAAATAATTCTAATCTATTAATCATCGGATCATCATTGGTAATCTGAAATATGTTTTGGAATTGACATAAAATTCCCTATCAATTATGTCTCTTTGTAATTTTCGATAGAATGCACCGTTTTAGAGATTCTTATAAATTTCTCTTGTAAATGTTATTTTTCAAAAAATATATTTCTTTCGAGAAAAATTAAAAAAAAAAGGAGTTTTCTGACATGTTATGACATGGAAATTCGCTGCCGTGGCCTGCACGCAAACAGATCTTAATACATTTAAATGTTTTCAGGTACAATCGGACGAAGCACAAGAGGCTTGGACACAACAGTATGATGCATCGGTCACAACTTGCTCGCATGCATATTGGCGAGGGAATTGTCGAAATGTTAATTTAGGCCACGACTGCGAAGTAGGTTTAAGGAGGCGTACCTATAATGTCGTATCGGGTTCGGTACTTTCAGTATGGAGTAGGGTAGAGGGCGTGCTTGCCAGTAAAAATGGAACACATAACAACAAAATGCAAGTAATTAGATTGAAAACGGACGATGGACTAAAAGTAGTAGGTAGGGTTTAGTTTAATAACTACGAATGTTGCCATATAATCGAAATGTCAAATTTTAGGAACCCTTATACCAAAAAATTGCGTAGAATCTCTAATAGAAGCGCTTTCTTCAGATGCTGAGAAAACCGAGGAGAAAACATTTTAAACAGTTTGGTACTTAGTATCAAATTTTGAGTGGCTTATGAAAAAAGGTGTGTACTTACAGTTTTCAAAATTTTTAATTTGCAGTTTCGTACATTTAAAATGAAAAAAAACCAAAGCTGTAAGTACTTAATGAATGCCACACAATCTCACTATCAATTATATGAAAAAACTGTGACCTAGATTTAGTTATTTCAATTGAAAAGTATTTTACGTAATTTATAACAGCAATTTACATTTGAGTTTAGCTTTTCTTTTTTTGTAATCGATGTTTCGACGATGTCCGACTGATTGCAAAAGTGCAGCTGCTGCCTTTGGCACCTGGTGGCTATGCTACCAGCAAATAAGGGTAGATGCAATAGAAATTATAGCACTTTTCGTTTTATATAAGGTTAAATTCTGTGTGATATATCTATGTATATTTTCAACATGTCATGTACTAAACATTCAGAATAAAAATACATCAATCTCCATCTTCGTTTTCAAAATCTTTAACCCTCACGTCTTGATCTTCTCCAAATTGTAGTATATTATCTATTGTTAACAAAACATCTGCTAAATTTTCCTCATCTTTTAAATTTAGTGGAATGAAACGAACTAGAGAATGATCTTCGACTAATTGACCAATAGCTTCGGTTAATTTTTTATATTTTTCGGTGAACGACGAATGATTAGTTTCCATATCGCCAAGCAAAGCATGACAATCGGGATCTAAAAATCGATCCAGTTGCTTCTTAGCGTGTTTATTTAACAGATCCATCTTTGAAAACAAATTGACGTGTGGAAGCTCTAAATTGACCATGACACTAAGTGCGGACATGGTGCCCGAAATAAATTTTGCACCGTCGGTCATAAATTGGACATCCATTAAATAAACACAACATAAATTAAAATTCCAGTTTTGTAACAAATTCACCAGCTTTTTAATCGTCGTTAAATGCGTGTAAAGTTCGATTTGGCCAGGACAGTCAAACAATATGTAATCATCTTCTTGCTCGCCTAAAATACCAACTTATTATTTAAAAATTTATACGCGGATACTCTGATATTACCTAAGTTCTCTTTCAACCAATCTGAATTTTCTAAAAGGTATTCCATGCAAAACACAAGGCCGCCATTTGGGCCAAATTGTAAATCGTCATTTTCCATCGTATCTTGGACATGTATGAGTTCTTGAATATTTACTAATGGCTGGTAGTTAAAATGTTCAGCTGCTGGATCTAAGTTTACAACGTGTATCTCGCGTTTAACGTCTATTCCATGTTGTACTAAGGCGCTGCAGTAAGTCGACTAAAATATTACTTGACAATATTAAAGAAATTTATCGTTAATGTACCGTTAATCACCTTCCCGCTACCGGCTGGACCAATAACTAATTGGGCGTATCTCATTTTATTTTGTTAAAATAAAGTGATCTTAATAAGAATGAAAACAAATTCAAAGAAATGATTGGAGGTTAACACTATCATTCAACCAACGCTTATTATCTATACAATGTATAAATTATTGTTTCGAATCAACATGTATATAAAAAAAATTAACTGTGTGAATAGCAGCTTAAAAGCTAGAAGCCTAGAACATATGTGGCAACGTCGCATAAATGTTCAGACAGACATATAAAATATATAAATAAATAATAAATTATAAATAATAAATTTCCTCGAAAAAAGACGTACATGGTTTTTGCAAAATATATTTTTCTTTTGAGATCGCTGTGTTACCACAGTTCCTAATTTTCAGGAGATCTTTTTTACTTTTACTTATAATCTCCTTTAAAATAATTGTTTTTTTACTTGAGTGAGATCACAGCAAGTCCCGTAAATTGATCGACTTAAACATTGATTTAAACGACTGTATATTAAATTTTCAGAAAATTCCTTTTATAGATATATGGCGCCAGTATATATAACATCCTTGTGTAATAAATGATTACGTGACGTGCGCGCTGAATTTACGGGTGTTAACCTATAAGGTGTTATAAGTACAACATAATAATATTCTTCTTTTGATTCAACTATCAGTATTTTTTACGTTTATATGAATTCTTTAGAATAAATAGTTTTAATTGGTAATGTAATATAATTATAAAATTTAAAAGATGCCAGTAAGTATTCAAGTTAATATACAATGGGCGTCGCCCCCTTATCTCTCCATTCTTAGGCGTACCACTCTAGCTTTGTAGAATGCAATCATATCGTTGGGAACATGGCAGTATTATCGTTTAAAACACAGTTTCGTGGACCTGCTCCCCAACAGAATGCACAAGATACTGACATTATTGACGAAGCATTATATTATTTCAAAGCAAACGTGTTCTTTCGGACATACGAAATTAAGGTATTACTTTTGTATCATAAAATTATGGTTCACACATTGGTCTGTTCTAGTCTGAAGCTGATAGGTTATTAATTTACATAACTTTATATGTGACCGAATGTCTAAAGAAACTGCAGAGATGTTCAAGCAAGAGTCAGGCGCAGAACGAAATGTATACATTAGCAATTTCGCGGTTCGATATTCCAGGTGATACCGGATTCCCTTTAAATTCTGTATATGGAAGACCGCAATCGTCTCAAGATGCCGGTTAGTACGATAACAACTGGCACAAAATTAGTTATTGCTATACTTTTTTAAAGATTTTCTTCGAGCTTATTTAACTCAATTGAGGCAAGAAATTGGATTGAGAATCTGCGACAGAGTTTATGGGGAAGATGGAAAGCCTAGTAAATGGTGGTTGTGTTTTGCCAAGAAAAAATTTATGGATAAATCGTTGAGCGGTCCTGGACAATAAATATATAATTATTTCTATGCGAAGCTTATAAAATTTGTATGAATGCTGTCAATTTTCATATTTTATTCTTTATCCCAAGAGATACATGGATAAAATAATGATTATTTTGGCGAGTATCGTTCATATTTTAATTATAATTATATAATAAATATTTAGATAAATCTGTAAACGTTATATATTGAAATTGCAATGTAAAATTGTAATTTGATAGCGTAAATAATAAAAAAATTAGCCATTACCATAATATGGTTTTATTTCTGAATTAGAAAGTTTCACATATTTATTTTGGAATGGAAGGCACATCCATTTTTTAATGTACCATTTAAAAACAAAGATCAATATACATAAAGTTAAGTCTTTTATAAATACTGTTCTGGTTTACTGTAAATAAAGTAACAGGTACAGTCAAAATATGTCGACCTGCATCATATAAAATTTTATAATCAACTATAAAATTAATCTAAGGTTAAACCTTGTAAATAAGCATTTCATTTTACGCTTTAAATATTGTAAATGGAAAAACCTGAGGTTGCTAAATATACAAGGTTCCACCTGTAACAAATAGGAAATGTTTCAAATATAAAACGCAGATATCAGATTTGTTTGTAAGTACAACACTTATAAAATGGAAAAAAACTATTAAGTAACCTCCTAAACAATGTTATACCTAAACAAAATTTGATCTTTAACAATTAAGTGAAATTGAACTAACTATAAATAATATTATGCTATTAGGACGTTACTCTCATCTGGTTCTTTCATCACTTTGCCCTGAGAATATTTAAGGATAAGTTCTCCATTCTCCTTGGACACCATTAGTTCATTTTCAGGCGATGTCGTTGTCACGCTTGTATAGTTCCAAGGTTGAATCTATAATGGAAAATATATCCGACAACTTGATTGAAATGACCTTTATAATACACAAAAAAAGCAATCTTATCGACCTTCTAGTTTTGTTATTCGAAGATATAAACATAAACATTCCTTAACGATATCAAATTGTTAAAATATCACCTTTCGTTCAATATTAATTAGTGCTATTATGCATTATTTCGAAATTATTATGTAAGTGAGTAAGAATGTTTTATGAAATACGTTTCTTTGTTTCTAAATGAAATAGACCAAAAATATAAAAATAAGTTTTAAGTATAACAAACTGTAAATTATTATTTGACTGTCAAAGAGATGCCGAACGTGTTAATTAATGTTAGTGCTGTAATTATACATTTCTCGGTATTAAATTGAATAATTAATACGAACAAAAAAGACAAATAGCAGATATTTCATTTGTTTGTATATGCTACCGAGTTGTTTGTTCGAGTAATTATTTAGTCATTTTCAGACTGTGCCAATAAAATTCAATTTAAATTACTCACCTTCTCCGTACCCCAAATTTGATAAACGAAGTACGTACTGATAGAAACGCCGGCCGCTACATTAAACACATCACGCCATGCCGAGAGCGTATACTAAAACAAATCACATTATGTAAAATAACAAAAACAAAATCTTCTACAACTCACTCCATCCTTAATGAGATGTCCAGCAACTAAAGGACTAAGAAAACTAGCACTCATATGTATTGTTTGAGCAAAAGCAAGAACAGGGCCTGCAAAATTAGGCGCTATGTCGACAATATTCGCCATTGCTCCGGCATATGCTGCCGTGATCATTGTAACGGCAATAAACCATACCACTAAAATGGCATTGATGTCACAACCCAGATATCCTATAAGCAAACATAAAAACCCAGGCAATACTTGCGCTGAAACATCCAAATATTAATTCGGCTGCATAAACAAGTCTCGACGTGCTTTACATAAGGCAGTAAATAGTTTTCTAACGTTTGTTAACGAAAGAATTCCCTTAGTTACCAATTTATCGGCAACATAACAAAATACTACCGAGGCTAGGTAACTGCACACAAATGGAGCGCCAGATAACAACCCGTTCTAAAATCAAACGATGAAAATCAATCGTAAAAAAAATAATTCGTTATACTCACCTTCTCTATGCTAAAGCCCAAAATGTTTTTCATGTATTTGGGACCAGGGATGATAAATACATAATGTACCCAGATACGTCCGAATGTTGTTACACCAATAGCCCAAGCAGGCAGAGATCCTAAAATGGCGGTCCATGGCACTTTTCGCTCCCGACTCAAAGTGTAAGTATTATCAGTGTTTTCCTTAATGTACTGCTGCTCGCTAAGCGAAATACGGGGATGGGTTTCTGGACTATCGAATGCCAACAAATACCATATCAAGCACCACATAACACCAATTGAACCCGTCGTGTAAAAAACAGATTTCCATCCCAGATTTGCAATTAGGAAACCACATAAAGGATATGTTAAACCTATGCCGATGCTGAAGCCTTGAAAGCTGGACATAAAGCGACTTCTTTCTGGCACGGGGATCCAATGTCCCACGAGAGCGTACATTGCAGGCCAAGTTAAACCTGACGCAAATCCTTGAATACTTCTCAGCATAATAACCAAACCGTAGTGCGTCTCGCTAGCCCAAGGAATACTTAGACTACACATTGCCGTCACAAGCTGTGCATAACCAAAAACCCGTTTTGTTCCTAATTTTTGAGTTGCAAATCCACCGACGATCTGCGAAACGATATAGGCCCAATAAAACGAGGCAAGAACGTAACTTTGTATATCTGGCGACCACTGCAACGTACCCCCATAATTCTGAAATGTTGCTTTTTTTGTTAGAGCCAATTAATAAATTGCGATATGAATGCATACCACAGTTTCCTGTAACTGCTCGTTGAGTTCTTTCACGTCGTAACAATATTTCTCTGTGATGTTTGCAAAATCAGCGTGCTGCATATCGACGACCATTGCAACGATAGTGATATTTATGTCGGTCCGCATCATAAATGAAACGAGGAAACCCGACCAAGAGAGCATATAAAGCACAAATCGTGCTGGAACCTGCCCTAAATCGATCTAGTGTTTGATAGATATATATATTTATATTTTGTTTTAATTCAACTTACCGCATAATCTATATAGTAGACACTTTGGTTCCACGTTGGGGAACGTCATTTCAGTATCGTACACCGTGTTCTCCATAACTTCCATGTATGACAAATGAAATTATGCTTTCATAATTCGTTATTGTATGCTTCAAAGCACCTATAATCGGAATATAATTAATTAAATCCTCGTAAATCGTCCGTTGCCGATGATCTTTGTACCGATTAATGAAGGTCGCAATTGAAGTACAAGTGTTCTGAAATAATTTAGAGCTACTCGCAAAGTAAACATTGAAGAGGTGATGGGTTACACTAATTTACGTCACTCATCATTTTCTTTATAAGCACGTGCTCAAGCTGCATTATCACGATTAGCAACCGCCTTCGCCATCTTGAGCAGACTGGGCCAATTTTTGTATATACAATAGATGGCACTATTACGCACGGTCCTTTTGAGTCGTTTCAACATACAAGTGCCACAATTTGTAATGACCTGTTTTAAACATAAATTAAAAAAGAGGTTCTTCGTTTTTGCGTCACAGTCCATTGCTTTTTCACCGATTCAGAAACTCTACTTTTGGACAATGCCGAATAAAATTGTTCGTGTAAAGACGTCTTGCTTCGGTCCCATCGCAATTTGCTAAACCACACATTAGATGCATGTCTTCGAAAAAAAAACAAACAATTTTTAGTTTTGATAACTTACGAAATACAGTATTCGAGTTTTAATATCGATATGTAAACATAAACAGATAAGTTATCAAAAACAAAACAAGCGGCTAATTTAAAAATTACGTATTATAAATCATTTATCATTTCACGGAGTACAGTACATCTTTGTATTAACCAGCTTACTATTTTCATAACATCCTGTGAATTAAGTTTTTTGTAAAATAATTAAGAATTTCACAAAATTTAGAAAATAATAGAAAAAGCACTTACCTATATTGTCTTTAATAAACAATGCCAAAGCTCGACATACATCATCCGTATCCCTCGACATATCGAACAGAAGTTAAACTATATAGCACAAACATGATCCGTATTAACGACACTTCCATAAATATGCCGGGAATACAGGTTGTGTATGTCACAGCATATGTCCCATTTTCACTAGATTAGAATAAATACAACATAAAATCCGTCAAGCACAAACTAATGTGACACTGTCACTGGCATTAAAGCCTACATGTCTATATGGTACTAGAATTCAAAAACAAAATAATAAACTCACATAATAAATATACTTATTATACTACAACAAACTGAAGTCGTAAATACAAAATATACGTCGTGATGTTTTATGTTTAATGTTGATAACGTATTGACGGCATGTAATTTACACTTCTAGTAATAAAAATAGATCCAATCTATAACGATAAGTCAGATTAGCTTGATAATTTTTTTTAGTATAGTATCTAGTGTAGAACATAATATACAGTGCGAGCTGGATGAATTTAGCATAGCGTATAACAGTTTAAGACACGCATATATTTCTGTGAACCTTGGCCTGCTTCAGAATGCATCTCCAAGTACTTCTATTCGTGGCTTTCTGTTTCCATTCTGTTAGTTAAGCATCTTCAAGGCTGCAAGAGTTTCATCAAACCACTTAACTTCGTCGGCGTCTAGCAGATCTTTGACCCTCGGCGAAAGTTACGGAAGATTCTTCCGACCGGCAAATTAAGACACATACCATCTTAAAATATTCAATATATTTTGTTTATGACTTAATTAACTATACACAAATAAAATAATATGAACGGTCCTTGTCGTCTTACAACACTTGAATAGCCACACTATTAGTAAAATATAATAGCGCACCCCCCAAATTCACAACGGTCGCTACTAAAAAAACGCCCAACCATTTCCCATTTGCTGCCGTTACCAATGCCGCTGTTATGGGACCACACAATATGCCCGGCACCGTTGCTATCGTGTTACTAATCGCAAAAGTAGTGCCTGAATGATTGGGAGCAACATCGACGTGATTTGATAAGTGTCCTGCTGAATTGCATGCCAACAATCCCATCGATATTGAGACTAAAGCGACTGCGAGTGGTAATTCGTTGACCACACAAAATATGGCCAAGAACAGGCCAGGGCCAACCAATCCAATACTAGTCATAAGTCTTCGAACGCTCAACACTGACCATCCGCTCCTCAATAATAGATTATCAGCTATGTGACCGCTTGCGACGCCAAATGCTGAATTTACAATATATGGCACAGCCGTTAAACTGATCGATTTGGCATTTGCTCCGAGCATTCTCGATAGATAAGTAGGCAACCACTGCATTATAATGTAAGAAGACCAGTTCATCGCAAAATGTGCTCCGTAGATTGCCCACAACGGTTTACTAAGCACAAAATCGGCCCACCGAATGTTTCTAACAACCTACAGAAACAGAATCTCAAATATTTTGATGACGTTAATATATCTATTTACTTTTGGTATATGAAGAGGCAAGGTTTCTTCCAAACCATAGCCTAATCCATTTCCTGGATAAAAGGTGCACCACAACAATACCCATATAAAACCTAACGAGCCAAACCAATAAAATGATGCTTCCCAAGATAAATGTGGACAAAGCTACGAACATCAACATAATAAACAAATATTAACTTTAAAACATATAAAAAGTAATTTTTTTTTTACATACCACAGATGCGACAGTTTGACCTACAGATCCTGATGCTAATAAATAGCTAAATGCTCGACTGCGTTCCTCTACAGGAATGCTATGGGCAAACAAATGAAAAATCGTTGGCAAACCTGCAATACGAGCACTTATAATTCAATTTCAAATTTTAACGATAAATTTACCTAATCCCTCGGCGAAACCTAAAACCACCCGGCAGGTGACCAAAGCGACAACGCTTTCTGCCAGTAAGGGGGTAACAAATGTAGCAATACTCCATAGCAACACGCTACATATCAACACATTCTTAGCCCCCAATTTCGTGGCCCAGAAACTTCCTAATAACGATTCATTTAAACAAACCTCATACATCAGCATATAATTTACTCACCTAACAGTTGACTCGTAAAGTAGCCACAGGCGAATGCCGACAGAATCCAGCCCTGAGCATGTAAAGACCAATTAAACATATCAGTCATTGGCACAATTGCTATCGGCATTATCACACGATCGGCGCTATTTATAAAGTTCGCCACACTACATAGGGCCACAATGCGAGATGTACGACTGAACCAGTGAATTCGCATCTTGAAGGTAACTCGCTGAGCGTGCCCCGCGTACTTAGATTAAAAGAAAGTCACATTTTTTTCAGTAATTTTCTCGAGAATTTGTCGAAAATACGATGTAAATAAAACGGGTTGTTACTTTTGCTGTCAATTACTACATTTCAAATGGGTTATGAGAAATTATTATGGTGGTAAGAATGCCACCGCCAGTTCTTAAAATGTCCCTATCTCGTAAGTATGGATTTTAAAAATATCGATGGAGTTTTTTTGTCAAATGGCTTCGAGCGGTAAATTGCACATTATAAGTTTAAAAATGAATTGTCGATCATTTAAGCACACTTGTAAAATATATCAATGAGTTTTAAATCTATAGTTAATTCACTATAACTTGGGGATGACGTCTTAACTAACTCTGCCGTGTTGCCAATTTATGCTGCACAAATTTTTTATATAGGCAACTTCATGGCTCATATGTAAATGAAGTAGTCTAATTTATTATATGATTCCATTTATTTTTATTTTTTGCATCTTTTTTTCCAATTGGTGATTTCTATTTGGTACAGGTCCTTTTGCACCTCCTCGCCTTTTTTTCTTACTGTATTACTTTCCAATATTCTCTTGTTGCATTCCAAAAATGTGTCTCAGTTATCTTGGTCTTTCGAGTTTTTACCACTGCTATTATATCAAGTTCTTTATATGCAGCTTTCAGCTTCCGATTATTTCTTCTTTTCCACTGTCTTATTCACTTTTATACCCCCATAAATCTTTCTTAAGACTTTCCTCTCCCACACTGTTGCTAACCTTTTCTGTTCTACTATTCCCATAACCCACACCGGCCATATAGTGTAATTTATTACATTATTGTTAAAAACTGTTACACCATGTTACAACAAAAACATGTTAAAAACTGTGGGTCAAATTCATAAACAATTAAGGGTGCGTTTGAAGTGTATACTGTGTTGCCTAAAAATTATAATTAGCGTTAACATAATAACAAAAAAAGTATTGATTTTATAAACATTTGCCATTAACAAATATTATTCAGAACAAGTACTACTACCACAGGACAAAATTTGATAATGATATAAAAATTTTCACATTTAGAATTTACATATTTTTTTATAATAAACATATTATTTCTAAACATATTGCCATAAAACTTTGTCAACTTCTTGCGCCAAGTTTTGTGATGTTAAAACTAACAAAAAGTAACTGTTTGAAGGTATAGTTTTTAAAAACCTATGTAAACGGAAATTATCCGGAAATTTCGCGGTTATTTGCAAGAAATTATATTTTTAATTCAGCTTTTGTGTAAAAGGGGGCGTTAGAGTAAGTTAGCAGAATTTTTACCTATTTGTCGTACAGTAATCTACTATGGTAGTATCCTAACAGTTCAAATTTGTTTTTTTCAGTTTTTTAGCAATTGTAACTTTTTTTTGTTATTTTTTTCGCTAATAGGATTTCTTATACACTCCCGGTCAAAATGATAGCACACGTGTGAAATATTTAGGTTTACATATTTGTACTTGGTATTCGCTAAGGCTGCATTTATGCATGCCGTCGGTCTGAGTCGACACGAAGCCGCACAAATTCTAAGGGCACACATAGACACATGAATACGTTTACGTTGCCCTTAGAATTTTACGACTTCGTGCCGTCCTGTGACCGACGGCATGCATAAATGCCTAAATGAGACATATTGTATGTAAACACATTGTAAAATCATAAAAAATTGAAGCACATATAAATTTAAACTTTGTCCTTGATGCTTACCGCAAGCGAAATGATGGCACACTTAAGAAATAATAATATTTATTATACGTAAATTCGAAAATAAAACATACAATTATACTTCTTAGACCCGGTAGAAACGTAAGATATATGTGAAATATAGCTATTCTAAGAATAAACAGATGTCAAAAGTGAGTTTTACAATGTTACTATATTCTCCGAATAGTGCTAACTAATCGTGGTATTTATTAGCTATACCGTCGTTTTTGAACGTATAGCGTCCGCTATTCTACGTATAACGCAATATACTTCACATTTTGTGTGATAGCACGCGTATTGAAACGAACAAAGTTTTGTTATAGTGTCAGTCCGTTTTACTACGAAAAAGTTCGTATATTTGAATTATCAGATAATGATATTGAAGAACTAATTCATCCCAGGGTTAAAAACCCAAAATATTTCGAAAACGATATTTACACTTTTTTTTTATATACCTACACAGTAAAAAATATTTTGTTAATTTCACGACTATTTAACAACATTTTAAATGTTACTTAGTTAGAGTTAAACACAACTGCATTTTTTAGTTAGTTTAGGTAGTTTTATAATTCTACAGCTTTAGCTAAATGTATTAAAAATAGGAGTGGACCTGCTGGAACTAAAAATTGGAGTTAAATTAACAATATATTTTTTTACTGTGTAATCATTTCAAACTAACCGGCAGTGTCGCTTCTCTTCTAGAACTATTATCTATTGTGAAAAATACACTCATATAGAATTTTTTATTAGGTTTCGTTTGCAAAAGAATACAATTCATAACTTCTCCAACCGATTGAAGTCATGCTCTTTCTTCACAAATAAAATTATTATTGGCATTATGATTTTATGCGACAGGTAAATACCTGCCATGCTTCTTGTTGTGCCAAACATTAATGGTGCCAGTAAGACCCATTTCACAGTAGCCGGCTGCCGGATAAAAGGCGGCGTGAAAACGATAGCAGGCTGCACGCTACGGAGGACTCAGTAGTACCGTAAGAAAAAATCTTAGAGAGAGGACATTTTTTTCTAAGTAAGACGGAAATATTAGGGTACGACGACTTCGAAGTAACCGTAACCTTGAATTGAGTTGTCGAATAACGGAACGACGCACGTGGTGCAATTTTGCCATCCCCTTCAATACTCTTATTTAGTCATGCAATTTTAAAATGATGGGAATAAAAAATTTAGTAATTTGTAGTTAATGTTTACTCGTACAATTAAATGAAATTTCTGTAATAATATGAAATTATAATGCTGATAATAATTTAAGTAATTCGCTTTCTTCTAGAAATGTGATTTCATAATTTGAATAGATATGTCATAAAAACAGTTGTGATATAGATATTGAAACAACAGAAACATAGATTTGAGTAACATATTATGAAGACACGCAAAGAAACAAAAGGAATAAATTACTTATATCTATACTTATGAGCGTGTGGTAGTAGATTTGATAATAATTTACAAAATCACTACCTACAAGGACACTACTACTCATTGAATAAAATCACAACTGCAACTTAAAAACGACAATACCTTACCAATATGGTACAGGCGGCGTTTTGGCAGAAACGTAGATATCTGTTCTAGATATCTTCGTCACTGCGTGAACAATAAAATATGACCCATGAAACATTTTTCAGAAATTTTCAAATGTTTTTAAAAACTTATTTCATAAATTCCAAAAATAAAAAATACAAACAATGGGTTACATTAAATTTGCATTTTTATTATCTCTGAGTGGCATATTCCTGCACACTCTGTGATCTATAAGTTCTGGAAGTTGACAATGTTTATAAAAGTAATCTAATTTAGTTTTCATTTTGTGTTCCAAAAATCGTCGTCTTTTTCCACATAATCTATTTTTATTTTATTTACTCCAGTCCAGACAGTCAAAATACACTTCGTTTTCTGAGTCACACGTAATTGCCCCTGTATTTGAAAATATCAATCATGAAGTTGGTTAATCGTATAACTACCATCCTTTTGGTATTTCCAAAATGTATTTTTTTTTAACGGATGGCTTCCTCCGGTGTAAGATTTACCTTAAAAGTAGCAAAGGGGCATTTAATTTCTACGATACTTTCAGTTTCTTGCTGAATACCATTCGGTGATGCTCTAAGATAAAATTTATTTGGGTCAATAAATAATCTACATGGTTTTCTTTTCGAATTAATGCTTTTTTCTAGTTTTTTCTTCGCAACATTTTCGTATGTATTTACAGGTTTTAGTGACGGAAAATGTGTTGACAGCGTATTATACAACAAATGTTTTACTGTATTTGAAGTATTTGTGATTTTTTAATTTGCAAATTTTACAAATAATAATAAACACTTATAAAATACTGTATGGATAACTCTCCAAAAGCGCTATAACAAATCAATAAATATCAAACAAGACCGGTACCTGGCTACGAGATAACTAAGACATCGACAATAATTTTGAAATTCCTTCCAGAAACTACCTTTTTCTACTATTTTTTATAAGCGATTAGAGAGTTGTATCTGTGGGTTCAAAGCTTTTGTTATGAAGCTTTTATTATGGTTAATTATGGTTCTAGGAAAATGTTATTTTACCAAAGCGAAATCTGGTTTTGAATAAACATAATAATAATTATTATGTAGTAAATTATCAGATTATCGGTTTTTTGAGTAATTCAGTGTAAAGTTGGATAATGAATAAATATGTATCAGTAATGAGCTCTTGAAAACATGCGATACATATACAATAAAAAATAATTCTTTCAAGTCGGTCAAGTTAAATCAACCATCTATTCGACAACAGGGTAAAATGCGAGCCGGTTAGTTTAGGGTCTCTTTTACGATCTTGTGAATACTGACTTAATTCCTGTCATAAATTACAAACTAAACACTCAATGTTTAATCGTAACGAGATAAGGTTTCTATTCTAGGAAGCTGTATTTATTTGTGAGGAGTTATTTTTATTTTGAATAATACACTCTAACGAACAGAAGTTCAAGTTACTAGCAGATACACAAACCTATTGAATGATCGAGTTCGGTTGAGTCCAATACCTAACGAAAGCTTCCATAATTGCTCACTACGAATTTGCACTGGCGTTTTCGAACGCACCCTTAATGACATCATCATTCGTGTATGTTGTATAAATTTCATACTCCTTGAATTTATTATCACTTGATATAATCTTATTGTTAATTATTTTTTATTGTAATGTTGACATTAACTATTTGCCTTATAATCAGTGTTTAATTTATAATTATTATCTAAGAGTTAACTTGAGCACTTATAAAATCAGTCTTGTTAACACTTTTTAATGTATATTTTCAATATATTTAATAGTATGTATGTGTGTGTATACGTATTTAATTATATGTATATTTCTAGCTTGCTTTGTCAATTTTTTGTAATGTTTAGTGTTATGAACATTTTTCCAAAATAACCAAAATAAAAACATGTAGGTATATTATTTTATTTTAATAAAACTTACTTAAAATTAACATATTAATTTTAATTTGCATATGTGTAAACAAAAAATAAAATAAATTTATAAGGCAAGCAGTTAATCGATTTCCTAATTAATGCACATTGTTTTTTTCCCTATAACTATTAAGTGATGAATGATACTGTATCATTTTTTTTAAATTTCTTATTAAATAATTAAAAGTACATAAAATCTGTCGATTTCAATTTAAATTATTTTTATATTCCAATACCTAAAATATAAATGTTCCATTTTCAAATGCAATAGTTTTAGAATTACCAATTCGAAACTTATAAATAAAACAAACTTAAATTTGATTACAAATGCCAGTACTTTAACTAACTTTGTATAAATTAGACAGAACCGAATACACTTAAATGGATAACTGAAGAAAAATGATCAAAACAACTATTGCAATGAATATCAATTACTTTTAAAATACAAATTAAATAATTAATTCTGCATAAAATCAATATTAATAATGTTTCACCTTATTTACAAATAATCAAAATATTGTATGCTAGTTTTATTACCGAAAATAAAATTACAATTACCCCCTTTCCATCTTTTTTAAAAAATTTAACATCCATGATTCACATGCACAAAATTTCAATTATTTCATCAAGTTAACAAAAGGCACAAAATTTTCTAAAATTGTATGAGCTAATACCTATATATATATATACATAGATTATATATATATATATATATATATATATATATATATATAGATATATATATATATAGATATATATATATATATAGATATATATATATAGATATATATATATATATATATATATAGATATATATATATATATATATATATATATAATGTAAAATAAAAACTAATCTACAAATTACTTAGTTACGCAATAAAATTCATCAATTAAAAAGTTTACTCGATGGGGACATTAAAAAAAAAACTAGAAAAAATGTGAAAAAAAACATATTTGTCCCCTAAAAATTTGCCTACCTCCGAAGTTCATTTTTTGTATTCCTTGTGCTCCTCGTTTGGCATCCGGGATATATATTATTTTTGCTACCCGGTGGTCTGCCTCGACCACGTTTCACAAAAATTTCTTCCTTGTTTGACTTTTTCATGATTTCTGAATTGTTTTGCACGACAATCACATGTCTGGAGCTCCTTCTGACTTGATGGGATTTCTGTTTTGTATTGTTCTTTCCTTTTCTGGTAGGCGATTCTTTCAGGTGCAATTTCTTAATTTGACCAATCGGGCTCACCCCCAACCAATCGAGCTTCTTTTCTGTGCCTGGCTTTTCCTTACTCGAACTCACCGCTTGGTTTTGATCTTGATTTTTTGTTTTTTTCCGAAGTTGTCTGGGAACGTTTTCTTCTTTTTTCGGCGCCTCCGTAGACGGTTTTGTGTTACGGCTTCTTAAAATTGGTCTATTAGCCTTTTTAGATTTATCCAGATCATCTTCGACATCATTGGAACTCGAAGATATTTCGTGGATTTGAATATTTTCGTCGTTACTTGGCGTTACGATCGAGATGTCGTTAATATCCTCTTTGCTTCGTACATCAAAACTGGTGCTCTCTCTAGTCTTTGGTATGTTAGTGTTTGAATCGTTTTCGTCGATCAATTTAATAATACCTTCACAGATAGATTCATGATCGACAATCGGTGGTGAATCTTTAGCGACAGATTCGACAGACGTTTGGTTTAACATTTCGTTTGCATTTAACATACTGTCTTGTAAATCAACTTGGATGTTTTTGTCGACATGCTCGTTTTCAGCACAGTTACGCTTGGGAGACCCACTTCCTTCTACTTCATACCTTGTAACAATTTCAAGACCGTTAACCGGATAAGGTTTTCTTTTGCGATTTTGTAATACTTGGGCTCTTGGAGGTCCAGGCGGGTCAAGTAAAAGTGTGATTACTGAAGTGTTGTCAGCTCGCATTTTTGTAGTCGACCACCTCTCTAGCGCTTTCTCCACCAAACATTTGCTGGGATTAATCCAAACCTTATTATGTTCATCGCTTAAAGCAGCATTTTCATTGTGTTTCTCTGCTTGTTGAACTATGTGCACGGCCATTTGGGGAGTCAACATATTGTATAAACCATCGGTACCAAATATGAGACATCTAAAACGATTTGTATCGATCGGGATTACTGCACAATCAGGATCTGGAGAAACAACAAATTCATCGAGTTGAGAATTGTAGGACCACAAATCTCCCAAGCTACGAGCCACCGCTAGGAATGGAATTTCATCGATCGGCGTGGATCGGCGGATAGGACCTTGATGACCCAAACGTGGACGATTCCACACCACACGAGGTACCCCCGATTTTGAAACAACTTTACCCCCACATTGTTCTATTCTTTCAATTTCTCCGGCACTTTCAGGTTTGTGGTCCCGAGTTAAAGGTCGTGCATACCACTCATCCGAGTCCGGTTCTTGATAACCTAAAAAAATTAATAAATAATTAGGTATCTATTTAATTTAATAAGTAAGTTTGCATAGTTACCCAACACTATTCCCGAGTCGCCTACATGACCTATGTAAATTTTTCCGCGTCTGATGAAGGCGATGCTTGCAGTTGTGCCTGCTGTACTCGGCAGACCCGATGCAGTTTTTGGCCATTTAGCTAAAATATAAACGCAATTATTCGTGAATAATAACAGCAATTTAACCTTAAATTTTTACCTTGTTCTCTCCACATCGCATAATGGGTAGCAATGTAACCATCCTTGATAGCTTTAAGTACATCTTCGTCATTGTCGGACCAAAAATTTTTCTGTCGAACGATTACTTCCATAAGATGTTCTTTGGCAAATGCAGCAGCTTCGGCACCACCGTGTCCATCGTATATACCGAAAAATGCATATTCTAAATCCCGCTCGTCCTCCGTTTGTTGATAAGCAACGGAAAAGAAATCTTCCATATACTTTCTGCCGCCTTGGCGACAGTGGCCCGTTACACGCAAATTAACACCGATTGATGCTGGCATTGTAAATACACGGCTACCAAACACATTCAAATTTTATAATCACGCAAACTTCGATTCTATTTTAATATTTTTCCTAAAGCGATACATTTTTGGTTATTATAACTGTCATTTTTTTAATGGTACCAAATGCTAGGACTTGCGCGGTGCAAGTTATCTTCTTCTACCACATACTTTAAACAAAGACGCGTATCGCGTAGCAACCAACGGAAACACATCGCATTAGGACGCGTTCAATTATTCAAATATGGCGTTTTATTTCAATTGTTGTGATACCTCAATAATATAACAGAGAATGGTTTAATAACAAAATAAAAACATTTAATTCGTTTATATGGTCGATAGTGTTCACGCACGAATTTATTAGTAGTTGAACTAAATATTTGAAAATGTAACCGTTGATTATCTTCAAGGTCAAACGACCCTTAAGGTAACTCCGTTAGCACTTACAATTCATAGGCTGTGTCTAAATAAACTTATATTATATTAAAATGCGCCTTGTCGAATGGTTTTTTCAATTCGTATTTTTAGGGCCACACTATCAGCGTCAAATTTTCCATTTGTATATTACTTGCTCTTCCTACTTTGTGCCTGGGTTAAAATTCGATTGCATTCGCACAATCTCGACACATTTACAGATTCAGCAGGAAATATTTATTCATATAGGATGTAAATTACCATTAATTATAAGTAGCTACATAAATACTGAATATAATAGGTAAATGTTATTCAAGATAGGTTCCAATGCACGTCGTCAGTAAAAAGTTGTTAAATTGTATATATTTGTAATATTCTATCGATGATTTAGTTGCACACATATAACATGGTAAAGAAAGACTACATATTTATTAGTAGATACCGTAAAAATATGATACGGGGTTTTATCGATGAGGTGTATTAGAACTTATGGATAGTTGGTTTGTAGTCATTGAAGAAAATTTCTAACTCCATATATATATATATTCCTATATGTTATTTTAATACAAACAAAAAAAGACATATATTCATGAGTTTTAATTACAAATATATGCTTGATAATAAATTTCAATACTACCTTGCGTTTGTATTATTTGATATATCGGCGGTTCATCAATAAACATAAGCGTAACCTACATATATCAACCTTAATATCTACTTAATTGTTGGATATGATACATTAGGTAAAAACAGCATATTAAGAGATTTTGAGGATTTTCCTCCGATTCTCGAGGTGAATAAATAACACAGTATAGGTATGTTAAAATATAGTTATATTAATATGCAAATTGTGAGAAAGTTGCACCTTACAAATTTAGCTATACATTTTGAAGTGTTTACCGATTATTACCAAAAATCTTTTATTAATATTATACCATTTTTTCTTATACAAATTTTAAAAGCACTAACACCACATAGTATTATTTTTCTATTATGTAATTAATATAGAACATCAACAATATTAAATACATTACAAAACAATAATTTATATTTTATTTGGGAAATAAAGTTCAGTGTCTATTTTCTTACGTGTACAATATTTTATATTATATATATAAATCCTATTTACGAAGATATTTGTTTAACAAAATTAATAATAATTGAAATTACTTGAATCTGATGAATAATTATCATTTGAATCGTCCGTTTCGTCTAATACATCTATCCATGAACCATCACTAAAATTATCATCGTCTACATCTTCATCATCTATATCATTATTTTCATTATTGTCATTATTAACAGTATCGCCGAGTGCCTCAGTAGAAACTGTACCATTCTCCGATCCTTCATCGTCCGATCCATCCAAATCATCCTCCTCCTCCTCGTCGTCCTCTTCTTCTTGTTCGTCTTCGTCGTCCCTTTTTCTTCCCACATCATATAATCGCACCACCGATTCTTGCGAAGAATGATAAATACCTTGATTTTCGACGATAGCAATTTGGTTATCAAATCTATTTACAGCTAAATCATTGATATTTCGTTTAAGATCGAAAGTAGCTATACTCGAGTAGTCTGTGGAGTCAATTGTCTTAAAACTAGTGTCGAATGTTGGATCTTCGTCGACATCGTGTTCCAACGAAATAGAATAAATGATGTTATTCACGGGAGCAAAGATCAATTGGCACAAATTTAAAACCGGAACAGTTTTCAACAACTGAAAAGTCCTAATATCCCACACTTCCGTATTCGATATGATTTCTAGACCATTCGGATGAAATACCCCACTTTGTGTCTGATTAAGCTTGTCCAATTTATGTATTTGCCGACCAGAATTCACATCGAACAGCACCCCATCTGATAGCACAAGGTCATCATTATAACTGAAGGTTGCCTTATTTCTTGTATAATTATTACTAACGGTCGGTATAAGTTCACTAATTAACGTGCCTGTATTGACGTCATAAATGGCAGCTACTTGAGTTTTTGTTCCAATTATTCGATCTTGAGTTACCTTACTAAATTCTAAGTATTCGTCGTAGAAAGAATATTTCAATTCGCAACCGTTTAGAGACCAAAGAGCCGACAGCGGTCTTCCCCATGACGAACAACTGAGCAAGAGAGTCCCATCTTTGTTTGGCTCTAGATAATTAACAAAAGCATCATGAATGGAAAACACAGACTCTTCGTTACCGGTGTGTATATTGAACGTCCGAATGTCTCCAGAGTACGTGCCCACCATGACACTCTGGTCGCCCGTCAGAAATGCGACACACGTAAAAAATCCTTCTTCGTTTGGCAGCCTTATGGTCTGTACCGGACAAAATCTACTATGTATGAATTTCCTATCTAGCACCTTCGAATAAAAGCCGATTTGTCTACGCGAGGAGCGTATGGCGAAATTGTTTGCTGCCTGTATTTTTGGCTTCGGATCCGGACACTTGTGAGGAACGAAGAGGTTGAACTGCGGACAAGTCGCCATGGGATTTTTGCACAGCGCATGCTGATTAGTTAAATATTCAGTAATAATCGAGTCCAAGGTAATGCGTGGTGGCTCGTTTGCGGGAAAGGCGTCCTCATTAGTTTGATTGGGCAAAACGATTTTGACGTGCGGTTCGGCCGATAATTGTTTTTGCAAACGCGGTTTCTGTATAAAATTTAAATTTTGTAAAGCAGGCAACGATTTCTTTTTGATCTTTATCGTATTTGATGTTACCGCGTTAAAATTTAACGAGTCGTTCGCGTCGATGAAGTTGGAAGATTTTAATAGAGGCGAAGAGAACGTCGTACGTACTCGATTTGGTGTCGAAGTGGACGTGTATCGAAATTTGTTGGGCGGATGTATGTTATTTAAGACGAGAGCGTTCGATATATTGGCTTCCTTTTGTAAAGCTTTTGTTGTTTCGGCGAAACCTTTGGAGGCCAAATGTTGGTGGATCAGTTGCAATAGTTGTCTGTCGTTGAAATGGATTTTTGTTTGCGCCACAATATTCGCTTTATGTATATTACCGAGCGACGTTTCCAGGTCGTTCCCTTTGTGTTTTGTTTTGCCTGATAGCCTTTCCAACAATTCTAAGGCATATTTTTGGAAAGATACGTGTTCTTGTCGTTTCTCTTGTAAAATTGGATCTCTCATGAGAGTTTGTAATTGTCCGCTAGTTAACAGCGGTAATTTCGATACGATTTGTCTAACCGTATCCGATCTCGCCAGGCCAGCCAAAGCTTTGCACGCCAGCGTGCGTATGCAGTCGGCGTCAGTTATCGGCGTTTTTACATTCATCAGCTGTAACAGCACCATAATTCCGCTATTCGAACGGACGCTCTCCCAAACTTTCTGGATTAACTCCTCCGAATTCTTGCTCTTCATTTTTTTGCTCGGCGAAGCAGTACCCACCAGCGACTGTTTAGAAGTATTAACTCGATGTATAGGCGCGCACACGCAATTCATTATAACCCTCAATGCGGCTTTTTGGACATCTGCATCTGCCACAATCTCTCCATCGGCTGCTCCAAGAATAATATTGATACCCACAGTAACGGTATCTTCTGGTAAGTCTACACGATCGCAAAACAACGACACCACTTTCGGTATTACGCACGCTATTGCCAACACGTCTAGGGCGCACCGGACAGTTTCTGCTCTGCCACTGTAATTCCACTCGTAGGCGAAAGCGATTATTTTTAAAAGTAGCGTAATACCGCCAAGTTTTAAAAGTTGATCGACAGGCTGCCAATGTGTTCTGAATGGCATCGTTTGCAGGAGAGTTTCTACTTGTTGTTGGACTTCTTCCGGAGAAGATTTGCACGCTTTGTAGCTCGGCAATGACGGAATGAGGGAGGAACTCGATCTGTCGTGAGATTTCAGTTGGTATCTTCGAAGCTGTTCTACTTTGATATGCAGATGTGCCTCTAAATAACGTTTATAAGCTACACACACGTGCCGTACGATTTGACGTGCCGCACATTCGGCGTCCTCGTTTAAAGGCATGCTATCTTCGCTCGACAAAATCGGCAGAGTCGATATTACGTTGTGTAACTTACGTAAACCGTCTTGTAGATCAAATTCCTCGAGAATCACTCGGAATTGGAAGGTAAGACCAAAAAACATGGTGGCATGACATCGACCAGAATCGTGCGAACATTCGAGCAACCATAGCGCATAACTTACGAGGTTGTTGACGGTGTGCTTTGGAAGTAGACAAACTCTCTCCATCGCTTCTTCGCAGTAACCCAAATAGTATAGGCATATCGAAACACCTGTAGCAGTAATAGAAGGTCTCGGTACTTCCAGCAGATATTCTAAACATCTGCTTTGAATGAATTCGATAGAAAATTTTTTATGACAGAGCAATGCGGCCAAATATTTTAAAGCCTCAAAGGCCAGACGTGCTTCTTTAGTTTCTTTGACATTAATGTTATTTAGAATTAGTTCCAAAGCGTTATGTTCGAATACGTGACTTAAAAATTCTTGATATTCACCCATGGGAGTTAAATATCTTAATATTAAAATTTGTTTTGTCGCTACTGTTAGCGGATATAATTGGATACTGCCAATCACATAACTTTCCAGTTCCGCCCACGACGAGTTGCTAGTTTCAGAATGTAACCCACTTCGGACAACCGTACTGCTACTGGAGACATCGTTATCGAGCTTAATTCGTTTTTTTTCCCTTTCACATGCCACATCATCCTTTGTAGGATTTTCTCTTTTAAATTTTTTGTCTAAAAAATAAAACGTCATATATCGATGGGGGTAAAAATAAAAATGAATCTTACCATTATTACAATTAGAAATGTGAGGTGGCGAATTTGTACCTGATAAATGTGCAAAAGGGCGCGTCGTAGGTACGTTTGCATTAAATGACTCGCACGATTCTTGGCACAATCGCAATCTCTTTAACATCAACGGCACTAGTCGTCCATTTTGTTCCCGATATCTAGTAGCGATCTCTGGAATTTCCATGGCAGCAGCTAATAATCCAGTAGCATAACTTTGTAAAGGCTCGGCATAATCGGTCGCCCATCTGATCAACCGTTGTATCAAACCATCCATATCGGGTTGAAAAACGACCGAAGTTTCTAGGCCAGGCATAATATCTAACATAAGTCGACATGCCGCTACGTTGAGTTCGTTGACGTCGCGACCTGTTATTCCTAATCGAGAATAATAAGTATCTCTTAAGTAATCGTTTACAAGTTTCGTCATGAAATTATCTTTCCTAAAAAGTATCTTCAAGATCTGTCCTAACTTGCATTCGGGGTCTGTTCTCGACGGATGGCGCTCGTCAAAGGGATCTGGATCCATTTTAAGATAATTTTCGGTTTCTAACTCTATCTTTTCGGCCAGTTTAACGAGAATCGGTAAGGGATTATAGTTCGGTTGATTGTGCGTATCCTCCCATTCGCGTATTAGTGTTGTAACCTCTGTTAATACGTTTGTCGAATTTTTAGAATCCATTTATGAAACTATTCTATAAAACACAATTAATTTTTTCGGTTTTTTAGTAATATAACCTTAAAATTAACTTCAGCACGCGAAGGAATTTATAATAATAATGATGATTACATCGAATTTGTTTTACGTGTCATTTACTCTAATTTTTCGATGTTACATAACATCTTTTAAAATACATATGGTCTATCCAAGCGGCGTGGAGCACGTCATCAATAAAAGGTGTATTTAATTGTTTGCGAAAGATGATGCATGATTCAAGGAAGGTTTACTCATGTACGTATATTAAAAATAAAAGACAGATTATATTTTAATTGTAAAGAAAATTAGTGATGCTATCTAATGATGGAATATAAATCATAATATTGATCAAAACTGATTTTGGATTGTTTTAAATGTCTATTCGATTATGCTCAAGCCGCGACATTGATTTTCTGGGGCTGCCGTACGAACCAAAATATTTTTTTCAAAAATGGCACGTTTTATCAACAGTTGTATAGAAAGCCATTCGACAGAGAACTTTACGACGATTCTGAAACATGTTTGATATTTAACGATCCGAAAATTAATAACGGAGATATCGGCATTTCAAAGTTTTGAATCAAGTTGGAATTAAATCATTATTTTTATGGGCGATCCGCTTGCAATCGGTCTTAATATTTTGAAAAACACAATTTGTACTTCCTATAATTAACATTTGAATCCAATTATGAGATTGTAGGAAATCATTATCGGCAAACAAGTTGCAATAGCTATATGATCTAATTCAAATTTATATTTCGGGAATATTTTAAAACTTTTCCTGTAATATTTTTGAGCATCCTCAACACCCTCAAAACATCTACAGTTTGACAATATAAGATCTAATAAATATGCATTATGATGCGAGAAAGAAACGGATTTCTGCTTTTTACAAAATGAAATTGATTTAAAATTATGTTAACATTAATATTTTAGTTTTTTATCTGGAAAAAACGTCCACTTATCATTCATATATAATTTAGGTAGGTATCATCTACCTGTAAAATTTGAGATTTAAAACGTAAATTAAAAACATACTTAGATTTAACTATTTATATTGTACAATTATAATATACAATTGAAACTTGAAATACAATAATACGCAAGATGTCTTTATCATATTATGTTACACCGTATATAACTACGACATAACAAAATCAACACCTCATATAGATGCTATATTAAATTAAAACATGGAAATTATTTCTTTCTTACAACTCCCTATTCTAAATACAGACAGGTAATGTCCACAGAGAAGGTTACAGGGATCGCATCAAATACTGGCAAAATATGAAACTTACATGTAAGTACCCAGCCCGCATAGCAAGGAGAAACTACTCAAAATGACCGTAACAATTTAAGAACTCGCGCTCGGATACAGAAAGGACAGAGAAGGGGAATGTACAATAGAATTACGGTAAAATAAAAAATAATAATAAAAAAAAAAGGATCAACTTATACATAAATTAAATAAATACTGAAACGTATAAGAAAAATAATACTGCAGATAAAATCGTAAATCGGCACATATATGTACATGTTACATAATAAGATAAGGTGGGCGATACAGTCGCACACAAACAGGACGGTAATTCTTTAAAAATAATAATCATTACCCATTCGCCTCTACAGCTACCACCATTTTGTAATTCACGGAGCATTTAATCAACAAACTTTCAAATGTAATTTATCAAAAATAAAATACATTTTGGACAACTCTGTGCGCTGTCTGAAAGAAGCGTCACACATACATCAACATACAACACGGAACTCGTTATTCATAAAAAAGTAAAGGAAAGTTAATTTATATCTATTATATACATTACGAATGTACATTTTCTCCTATGCCATATAATAGTTTTACGTACACTAACCTAATAAAAATTACAAGAAGCCAGCGCCTTCTAAGCCGGATATCGTACACGAAAAGCCACAGCACCCGCTCCTGCCGTTCAATGGGAGGTAGTCATCGACAAGCGATAATTGCTTGCCGCCGAAGTGCAGTTAACAATTCAAGCATCGCTATAATGATTTAGGTCGTTGCTTTGTTTCCTCACTTTTTTCGGCTTTTCATGTTCTCCATCCTGTAGGTGTCGAAATCGCACAAAACCTTGATCATCTACGAGCATCGTATCGGGCAGTTGATGTCCGGGCAGCGTTTGCACGCCTAAATGTGGCCTCGCATGATTTTTGCGTGTTCGCCCGGTCGATCTTCTTCCTGAAGTGGACGAATTTTTCGAGTGTCTCTCGAAATCGTTACGTTCGAATTCGGGATACTGATTATCGACCGGTTCGCTATAAACGTTCGTCTCTTGCTGATAATCTTCTAAATCATATTTAGGTTTTGTATAATATTTGGCGGCATCGTAAGTTTTTCTACTGGAATTCCTATCGTTCCGCAAGGAGTTTTGTCCGCGTTCGAACGACTGCCCGGTTAGTCTGATCGACTTTCTGACGAACACGGTCCGCCTCGAACCTTTCCGAGCCCCACTTGGGGCGTTCGAATCGATCAAAACTGCCCGCCTCGTTGTCTCCCGGACGATAACGTTCCAACGTCGATTTTTTATCGAAAGAATCGTTCTGGAATGCGTTTTTAAGTAAATTAGGCCGCTCCACCGATTCCGTAGGTATATTGTCCATGATCATTTCATTTCTACTATAATTCAAAGCGTTAGGATTGGTCGTGCAGTTGTTGGGAAAGATGTTGTCAGTGCTAGAATCGCTCGTCGTGCAAGGAAACAACGGGAAGCCCACGGTCTGCTTTTCTCGTTGCGACATTTTCAAACTGACCACGATTACTAACAATGTGATGATCGAAATTTCCAAGACTCGCACCGACAACTCGAAACCCCACAGGATCCAATGATGCTTAATTTCAACACTAAATCGATCGACCTTAATAAAGAACAACGCATATAATTGGACAAATCCAAGCACGATGAAGAGTAGAGCGATTGCGATAGTGATGTGCGAGGCGTAACTGATATTTTGTGTACACATCTCGGACAGATTTTGCGTTTTCTTGGCAAGCACGTTTTTAATGATCTTATACAAATAGAGGTAGCTGAAGCCGAGTGCCCACGATAAAAGTACAAACACTGGCCTACAGACGATTAAGCTCGCACGATCAAAATATCCCAACATCTCGACGATGCTCAGGCAGAAACACAGACAAATGTGCATCGTGGCGAAAACCACCAGAAAAACCGGGCGCGTCTTCACTTTCAGATGATTCAGCGTTCGTTTCAAAAGGAACAAAATTAAAATTGCAAACGTTGTCGCCAAAAGACTGAGAGGAAAGTTGTGCAAAAACTCGTAGAGAAATATATTGAAAGATTTTGAAACGTTATACGGATCGTAGGTTAAATAAAAAATCCTTAGTACACAGATAACAGTGAGCATCAAATGTACAGTTAAGAAATAACTCTTTGAAAACATGTGGGGATCGTTTTCGTAACAAATAAGTTTATAAATGGAGAAAATTGCGAGTACTATGTATACAAAAACTACCAAGTAAACGTGGACGTTCCAGCAGATCAACCACACTTCCTCGGAATTTGCCTTCGTCACGTTAGATTCTTTCTCTTTGACATTGGGCAAGTTGAGAGCGTCCGAACTTTGGGTTGTGGTCTCTTCGCTGGGCACCTTTTCTACCATTTCTTTGCGACTCGTAACGCCCTCCGGTTTGTCGGGAGGTTTACTCTCCTGCAATATTCCGGCGTTGCCTTCCGATGTTGAACTTTGATTGTCGACATTTTCTTCGTCGGAATTTTTATTTTCGACGTTTTCGGTAACCGGCGGCGTTCTTGGTTTATTATTCTTTTGTACATATGGGATATCGGTGGCACCCCTTAATAGAATATCGGGTATATCGCCATGTCTGCCGTTCGAGCCACTTAAAATTCTAGTGATCGACGGAATGTAAGTTTTATCGTATTCGAAATTACTTTCGTTTAGATTACGATTTAAACCGTAGAATCCGCCAATTCTGTGAATATTTGTGTTCTGCGAGGGAGTGTTTAGGGTCTTCTTGCGTTCGTTCTTCATGTCAGTTTGCGAAGGATCGTACGAGGCATTTCCATGATTAAAATCGGGAGTATTTTTTTCGACGTTTACAATTTTAATGGGAGGCAGATCTGGCCTATATGGTATTCGATCTTTGTTGGGCATGAGAGATGGGGGAGGCATAGGGCGTCGATTGACAAAACCGTCCGAATTAGTACCACGTAATGTAGGTTTATCGGCAAATGGGTTGAGATATTCAGGTGGAAGTGGTGGAGTGAAAAACGCTTTGCTGGGCGGCACATAGCTAGGCATATCTTTGCTGTATATGGATTTTGTAGGCCGAACGTTACGAAGAAGATTATAACTTGTCGTCGTTTTGTACTCGTTTTCTGTTGCCTGTTCGGGAGATCTGTCTATCTCGAAATCTGGTCGTAATCGGTCATTATTGTATCGATTCGGATTTTTATAGTTGCGGTTGTTGTTGTTTTTGAGAATATCGGCGGCCGGCGCGGACGTGGGCAGAGCGTGATCTTTCTCAAGATCGGACCCATATCCAATGTCCAAATTACTGCGATTATCCTCTTCTTCGTAATCCAAGTTGTCTGAACTTTTAATGTCCACTCTAAGCCACTTATCGTTGCCATCGCTGTACCTGTAGGTTGTGAGTAACGGTGTTGCTAGAGTCGTTACCGGATAACTATTGTCTGGTATAGAACGTTTGGTCGTACTCCCGTATGCCACTTTATTAAAAACAGCGGCTATACTCTGTTCCAAATTAACTTTCTCGAGAAGCTTTTCGTTTTTGTCAAATTCATTCGGATAAGCATCGACGACGCGACATACCATCACAAAACAAGCGATGAAGAGCAAGTAAGGTTTCGAACTACGTTTTCTAAACGAACCTACCGAACTCCGGAAATATAGGCACATACGAGTTAACAAATACATATACAAATTTACAAGTAATTTTAATTTAATAGTAGGCTGCAAAAATTTCCTACGTCTTTCACATAAGCACTCCTTCGTGTTTGTCGAAAAATCACAGACCGATAGACTGCCTTCGGCAGTGCCGTTACTTTTAAATAGACCACAGCGATCTCTAAAAAAGTTATTATCAGCACCATTTTTACAGTTGTAGGCCACAAACGTCTTGGTGGAAACAAAATTTGCGTTTCTATTCCACAGCAGATGCTCTTCGTCGTTCAAATCTTCCTCTTGCATTTTCACCATCGTTATTGCCGACTCACATTTCGTTTTTGTAGAAAATTTACGCTCACGTTTGATGCACATTTTACTTCTTGAAGATAGCACTCATTCTGGCTGTAATATTTAACAAAATCTGTTGACTACTACCGTTAAAATGATCAAGATTCTTACCTAACAATAATAATAATGTTGAAAGTACGGAATGTAAAAAGCAGTCTTAAAGTTGATAAAATAGGGAATCTGAAATAAATATCAATCAATTAGCGATTAAGCGTCCAAATTAGTTAAAAACCGATAATAAATCGATAATTTTTAATAAAAACCCGAAAGAAAACTTAATAAATCAAAATTGTTGTCCAAAAGAATACTGTACACATTCTACAGTATACGCCCAACAGTTTTGTGTCCTACTTAAATAAATTCCAAAAATTCGCCGCAAACGTCAATAAAAATTACAAGATCGACTTACGTAAACTAAATTGTAAATATCACAAAGGGCAGGATATCCAGGCGTAACTTTGAGTATTAGACGAGTTTGAAGAAAATTAAAATCTGTTGACAACTCACATCGTCAACACTAAAGACAAAGAAATACTTCACATTTTTCGGAGGAGTTCTTTTACGCGGGCACGGCTCCAAGGGGGGCCTTACTAACGAAAACGCGCGCCGGCCGCCCTTTCGCGATCATTTAAGTCGAAATAAACGCACTTCTTCACGTTAATTGCCTATTAAACTTAATAAAATACCGACAATCTCGGCGACTTTCAACTTCATCGACGGCTCGCCATTTTGACACTTCTTCAGTCGAGGCATACCACCATAAATACAGTTACAGAAAAAGTCCTAAATTTGTTAAGGGAGCTTTTGAAATAATTTAAATATTAGAAGCGAAAGACTTTCGAAAGCGAAGCATAATCGTTTAAGGATATATTCGAATAGTTAGGAGACAACGAAACTTATTCGACAATTTTTAAAAATTTATCAAGTGCGCGGTCCAAAGTGGTTTTTCGCACATTTCAAAAATTATGACCGCGAAAATTACAAAATTTGCATTTATTTAAGTTAATAACAAAGTAAAATAAACTAATGCGTATCAAATAAAGCGTGTTTGGTATCTAAAGTTATTATTTATGAATTCTAATTTGGAATAAAAAAAATGTATGAAAAAGTTAGGTAGGTAAGTGTAAGACGATAATTTATTGAAAATTAAAAATGACGAACAAACAAACAATAGATATTTCAACATAATCTAACCGTTTCAAAATAAAATTCACTAAACAGGATCTTTTTTAAAAACGCAATACACTTCTTGCAACAATCCATATTTATTTAAAATCTCAACCAACTACAACCTCTATTAAACTCTTTAAAATTAACAATAAATATCCAAAAAATACACCCCCTCCCCATTTAAATTGTCATTAATATTGTAAGTACATTTCTGCATTAAAAAAGTTAAAGATTGTCATTTTGCTTGTTTGTACTAATTGGCAACAACATGTTAATCAATACTGTATACAATTTTGTCATATAAAAAACGTCAATTATCAAAGAACAATAATGCTCTGGGTAACGTGCATTGTTCTACAGTAAGTTTATACATGGCAAGCTCCGAAACACCATGAAAATGTACCAGAGCGGCACCTATAACAAATACATGAAATATTTGATGGGAATGCAGCCAGATGTCAAATTTTCCGGGAAAGAACCTCTCGGGAATCCTAATTGCATATAGTAAGGCACCCGTTATGTACAATAGACCCATTAAAATAAACCATCCGAGAAATTTTTGAGTCACAACGTTAAACAATCCATCCAGAACGCTGTAGTGAATTGCCGGTATTACTCCGCATAGCCCGAAGGCGATAAAGAGGCCAGCTCGAAATGGTCTCCATGTGGGCTCCGAAAACCGATCAAATAAACTGACAGCGATAGTCACAGCTCCGAGCACACATATTGAGATTATGTATATCAGTTTTGGTTGGTAATAACAGTAAAAGCCATAGTACAGCCAAGGCACGGACGATCCAATAATTAACAGCGATATACCGCAGTAGTCCAATTTCGAGAACACTTTGGAAACGGATGGCGAATGACAGCTTAATGTGTGAAATGCAAACGAGAAACCCAGACAAAGAATTGCTCCAGCTATGAATATCCCAAAAACTACCTTTTCCTGTAGTTGAATTTCAAGACTAGGATGCACTAGGAAATATGCAGCTATACCTGCAGAAATATACGTATCGATTTAAAAATGAACGATGATTATTTTACAGAGTCTGGAAGTATTTATATTCAATTTGTAATATATTACATATTATAACAAACATCTAACGATAAGCATGAAAACTGATAAAAGGATAAAAATAACTTATTGTTAGAATTATATTAGCACGTTTATATAAATTATTATGTAAATTAATGAGTAAAGTCCAATTTTTTTAAATAATATTTATACTTTCATAATTTTGACATTTGTGTCGTTTTTTGAGAAAAAAATATTTGTATTGTATAAATATTTTTGCATGTAATATATTGGCAATTTATATTTCTATCGATATTTTATACTTATGTTTAAATTTGATTGCATTATTTTATAGTACACAAATCATATTAAGATACTTACATTATTTTATATACTCTTATTTTTTTTAATTTCTACACAGGCCATTACCAAACTATTTTCAAGAAAGCGTTGAATACTTAGATAGGTATATTAAAAAAAAGAGGACAAATTTAAAATTGTACAAATCTGAATTTGTTTCAGTTGTTTAAACTCTTAATAATAACATCATTATTGTAATTCAAATAATTTAAATAATAAATAAATCCTACCAGACTCTGTGTTATTTGTCAATTATAACTACACTTACATATAAAAAAAACGCATCCAATCAAGTGAGTCCAAATATTAACAGTTTCTGTATGAATGCGAAATATGCTTTTAAAACACACCCGAAAACTGGGTAAAGGTGGCCGGTGGCCATATTTCAAATAGTCGTTATCTTGCAACCATTCTGGAAGTTTGCTAAAATGACGGACCTTCCAACCGACTTGTAAAATTCGTCGAACGACTTGCTCGGCTTGATCTGCAGCACTGTGAGCTAAACTTACGATGTTCAGATCGTCACCTATCAAAGTTTTCATGCATAAAACTATTATCGAATTAGTTTCATTATAACATAGACCATACCTTTGTGTTTATCCTCGTCACTATTACTAGATGATCGTTTACGTACTAAGAGCTGTTCCATAGACATGTCTGAAAAATCAATTTCACAATTTGTTTATAAATTCAACTAATTTACCTCACGCAGTTACTAAAAACATCCTGCGTCCAATAATACATTGACCTCCAGATATCATTTAAAATTTAACAGGTTGTCGAAAACGTTTTTTAAGAATATGTAATTATTTCCTATAATCGCACGCAGCACGTTATGTAGTAACTTTCTCGCTAATTTGGGAATTTCGTTGCTACGATTCTACAATCAGCTGATTAATGTCAAAAATTTACGTTTCGTATTAATTTCATCAAACTATTTTCTAATAAATGCTGCAGAAATTTTATAAGTAGTTTTATACCTTCGGTGGTAAGTAGTATTTTTGTATGTATTGGATTTCAACTGGAATCTCGGATACACTGATCTTTATTCTAAAACTTTAAACAGCACGTCACTAAAACCTACTAAGTAGATACTTATGCAATAGTTCGCGAAAATTTTGTGCTGTAGATTAAATTTGAACTTGGCCAACATTGAACTTTGTAAATGTGACGTAAATAAATGTTTTGCTTTAGAGAAAATCGAAGGATGTCGCATTATAGCGACGCCGAGAATTCTGTCGATTCTTTCGATGATTTATCGATGACCGTTGGCGACGTAGTGTTGCGTCGACGACGGGTATGGGACCCCGATAACGAATCTATAACTTCAGAAATTAAAGATTTATTAGATGAAGATGTTAATTCTTTGGTAAGTTTTTTGAAATCCTTACGAGAGAACTCTACGAATCGATTTAAATGATTTAGGCGGAAGAAGACTGCGTAGGATGTCCTCTGCCTTCTACTCCAGAGGACGAGAACGTATTAGAAAATGAAATGAGCGACGTTTTCAAAGCGGCCGTTTTAGGTAATTTAGGTAGTGTAGATTCTTTTAAAAGTTCGAGTTACAGATTGTTACCGCCTTGTTTTCTCTTACGTGTTTTATAGGCGACGAATTAGATATTACAACTTTAGCTCAGAATGCTGCTGGACAAGCGGAGCAAGTAGTTAGAAGACTGATACAAGCCAGTTGGAACGTGTGCCACTTTAATAAGTTACCAGATTGGCTGCAGGATAACGATTTTCTTACCCACGGCCATAGACCACCTTTACCTAGTTTTCGTGCATGTTTTAGGAGTATATTTAGGCTTCACACAGAAACAGCTAACATATGGACGCATCTACTTGGCTGTGTAGCTTTTATAGGTGAGTATTGTTTCGCTATTGATAATAATTTTTCTTTTATTTATTAAATGTAGGTGATAATTTTTGGTGGGAGTTGTTTGGCGGTATTTATGATTTATTTATATAATGCATCAAAAACGATTGGGTGCTCTATGGCGTAATAGGTTTAACTTGAACATTATGAACAGTTCATTCGATAAGGCTCTCTAAGATCTAATTGTAGCCCTATCGGGCTATAATTTTTCTACATTCAACTCGCCAAGATATTTGTTCAGTTTTTATATAGAAATTATTTGAACCAAATTTCAAATTTTGTGTTACTATCCTTATAATTTTTTTGTAATTCCATTATAAAATATTCTGCGATAATTACCTATAGAATTATATCTGTTATTTTGACTTTTTGTATAATAGAGATTTAAAAGGGAATCTTTTTGGTCGACCAATTGAATTCAATTGAAAATTTGTTCTTTTTTTTAATCGATAATAACTTATTCTGCAATAAAAATGGTCACGCATGCCTTTTGAAACATACTTAGGTATGAAAATAATGCAATGCAAAATATTTTTTATAAAACATCAGATTCACTTGAAATTTCTGGTATAGGAAATATATTATTTAAATAGAATGATACATTTTAGCTACGTACAAATGGAGGGCTCAGAAGCCAATCGATCTAAGTCGTTATTATCCTGCCATTGATTTATGTAGTACAGTGAGTTCCGCTTATTTGAATCACCTTTGGTTTTTCTAAAATTGATTCAATTAAGCGGCTAATTTAATTACACGGAGAAGACAAAAACTACGTCGAAAACGAAATCACAAACAACAATAAGCAGAATTACTGTATATTTATTGAAGTTTTTTAAATTACAGTACAGTATGTTTTATGTTGCTTCATGAAGAGTAATTTTATGCCTTTCCTTGCAGTTTCATGAAATGGCATATTTTTGTTTGAATCATGTTCTTTCGGTAGTGTTCCAACGAGTGTTTTGGCATTTTATAAAAACAACTGAACTATTCCGATGTGCCTGCCTGCAACTTAAAGAGCCTTCTCAGTACAGACAGTGAGTGCATTGTTGACTTCTCTTAATGATGGCGGTGGTTGAACTTCTTCCAGTTCTTTTTAACCTTCGTCATTTACTTCAGCCCGGTCATTCACAATCTCCAAAATACTGTCATCATCAGTTAGAACAGGAGTAACGGAAATATTGTGTTCCATTGATTTATTTCTTCGTCCTCTTCAGTCTCCAAATTTGTGTCTTCTTCGTTAGCTTCTTCCTCAGTTGAACAAACTGTTTTTTTGAAACAATTCTGAATGGTCGTATCTTTCAATTCATTGCAAGCGTTTTTTGGCATACAGACTGCATCTCATTTGCATTGTCTTTCTTCATCAATTAAACCGATGATTATATTATCCATGTATTCTGTCGATACAATGTTTCCAATGTCTTGATTATTCCTTAATTCAAGGGTTGGATCAGATTGGTCAGTTTGATTCAATTAATCGAAAAATAATATGAAAATTGATTCAATTAAGAGAAGAGTTTTATACTGTTTAATGCGTATTTGTTTCGATTTTAGAGATTTGTTTCAATAAAACGGTTGATTCAATTATTCAGTTACTGTATCAAGCGTCCATTGGCGTGGACGCTTTGTCAATCGAAAGTATGAATTGGACTTCGCTACGTAAATCAATGGCAGGCCGATAACGACTTACACTGATTGACTTCTGAGCCCTCCATATAAAGGGCACTGGAATGTTAATTATGTTTGATATTTTGCATGTCGATTGTTACTTATTTCTAATAATAAACCCATCGAAAGGTTTAAAATATTATTTAGGAGTTTGTAGGTATCTACATTAAAAAATACAAAATTCCAGGGAAGTTTTTGTAATTAACTAAAAATTTTAAACTGAAGTCTTAAACGAATCATTTCAATAAATTGGTTTGATCGAACGAATTGTCTATTTTCTAGAGAGCACTCTATCGTCGGGTATGTAATGAAATCGTTTTAAAAAAAAAGGTAGGTTTTAAACTTCTTCTTATTCTGCTTATTGTGGGGGTGCTTTTTCTTGTCAAATTTTTCAGTGTACGTTTAGGAAACCTTAGAGAAAAAACTGTGCGATGGCAACTCTAATGCTGTTAATTCCTGCAGGTATTGCTGCGTATTTCCTAATGCGTCCTACTGTCGAGATACAGCTCCAGGAAAAAGTGGTGTTTGGCGCATTTTTTGCTGGTGCCATTATATGTCTCGGCTTTTCGTTTATGTTCCACACGTTAAACTGTCATTCGCAGTTTGTAGGGAAGCTCTTCTCAAAATTGGACTACTGTGGAATAGCTCTGCTAATTATGGGCTCGTTTGTTCCTTGGCTATACTACGGCTTTTATTGTCATTTTAAACCCAAAGTGGTGTACCTATCGGGAGTGTGTGCTTTAGGAATCACGAGCATAATGGTCAGTTTGTGGGACAAATTTTCCGAATCGGCATGGAGGCCATTTCGAGCTGGAGTTTTTATGACGTTCGGATTAAGCGGCATCGTTCCCGCAATCCATTATGGCATAATGGAGGGATGGCTTAATAAGATGAGCCAGAAGAGTCTCGGCTGGTTACTCTTGATGGGATTGCTGTACATCGTCGGTGCCATGTTGTATGCACTAAGGGTGCCCGAAAGATTTTTTCCCGGAAAGTTCGACATCTGGCTGCACTCTCATCAGATCTTTCATCTTTTTGTGCTCGGTGGTGCTTTTGTACATTTTCATGGTATATCAGAAATGGCGATGCACAGGGTTACAGTGGGTCAATGTGAAATAACGGATGCGCTTATTTATTAAAACCAAAGTGTAATTTAATTGTTTCTTTGGAAATTCTTTTTTGGAAATTCAATTTCAGTATTATGTGCTTTCTATGTTGTGGTACGTTTTAAGTTTTATTTAACAAAAAAGCAAACTCGCATTGTATCAGCTATTAAAAAAATAAGAGTACATTCCATTTAGTTTGTGTTTAATATTTATTCGTCTTATCGTCAGGTTAAGTTCGTTTGTAGATAGTTGAAGCTTCTAAAGCAAATTATTTTTTAAGATTTATTCTTATAGGACCATTTTAATAATAAGATTTGTTAGAACTGTGTAGCCCTTCCCATCCTTTAGTTTACTCTCTTTTGGACAAATTTTAATCCTGAATTGGTATCGTTTCTTGGCAATGCAACTGATATTGTTTGTTTGTTTGTTGGACATTTCAAGGTACTTCAATAATGACGACGGTCAATTTTTTTAACTTTTTACATTAGTGTGTAGGTCATCTAAAGCTAGTAGAATACAAGCTGATAAAACAAGGTTGTAGTTAAATTTTAAATATATTATGATTTTTAAAAAGCGAAATTGTGAGTGTCAAAACGCCCCACGATACCAGTTCGGGGTTGAGTTTGAATTCAAATGAAATAAGAAAGGGTATATATGCAATGTTACATGTTTAAATAAAATCGTGATCACATTAAATGACTTTTATTATCTATGTTCTTAAAAAAAATTACGATTTGTCTAGGTAAGTACTGTATACATAATTTTTTTGGTTTTTCTGCTTTTAATTTCCGATGCAAACAAAAGCAAAATAGGTTCGTGTAGCGGCTGTATGTGGAAGCATGTTACTTATTAAATTGTATATTCATCGTCATTATTCACTCATAAAACCTAAACCTGGAAGCAATTACCCGTAACGCATCATTTTTATACCTAACTTTTAAAAAATGCCTAAATGTTGGGTTGTAAGTAATTGAAATTGTTCTTCAAGTTACTTTCCCATTAAACTTTGACTACCTTAATGAATGTGTCTAATTTTGGATTCTTCTAGGTACTGCGACTTTTTTCTTATTTCATCCTGGAAACGAAGTTCGGTTCCAAGAGAAGCTCGTTTTCGGAGCATTTTTCATGGGCGCTATTTTCTGTCTGGGATTCTCCTTCGTGTTTCATACGGTCAATTGTCATTCTCAAATGATGGCGAGCTTGTTTTCCAAACTGGATTATTGTGGCATATCGTTATTGATCATGGGTTCTTTTGTGCCGTGGGTTTATTATGGATTTTACTGCCATTTCAACAAGAAAGTCATGTATCTTTCGGCTGTGAGCATTCTAGGATTGATGAGCATCATGGTTAGCCTCTGGGATAAGTTCTCGGAGCCAGCGTGGAGGTCGTTCAGAGCTGGAGTTTTTATGGTTTTTGGATTGAGCGGCATCGCGCCCGCCGTTCATTATGGGATAATGGAGGGTTGGACTAATGCAATTAGTTTAAAAAATCTGGGACTGTTGCTTCTAATGGGAGTCTTGTATATCGTTGGGGCTGTTATGTATGCTCTGAGAGTTCCCGAGAGGTTCTTCCCAGGAAAGTTCGATATTTGGTTGCACTCGCATCAAATTTTTCATGTGTTTGTGCTCGGAGCGGCGTTTGTACATTTTCACGGAATATCGGAGATGGCAATGCAAAGAGTTACTACCGGAGAGTGTGAGATAATCGATGCTTTAGATCCTTATTAACTTGTAGTTAGTTATTTGTAGAAGTAAACAATTTATAAAATGTGCCTTAAGTGCATATTATTTATTTTCATAGTAAAATATAGTACCTATATTGTTGCATGTTAGTAGAGAAAATATTTATTATTGTTGTACCTACATTAGTTTTAATATTAATTGTGATCTATGACGGGTAGATAGAAATAATTAATTTTCGATTAATTTAATTATTCCTGTGGGTCTATCGTGCCCAACATGTGATTTAAATAAAGCTTAATCTTTACTAATTTGGTTTTAATGGTTTTATTTGTGAGATTGCATGCGCATGTTTGATTAGTTTGTTGATCAATTTAAACGATTTGTTCAAAAAGTACTATTAAATTATAAGTATGTGGGTACTAGAAAAATCATTAAAGAAGATACTTGAGCTTATGAATTTAGTAAAGATGAATTAGGTATCGTGATTTTATGTGTACGATCAAGATAAAAAGAAAAAATATTTTAATATCTTCCGTGATTATGCAAGACAAATTAAATTTTTTGAATTCTGCATCGATTATAAAATATCATATACAAACATCAAAAAGTAAGTGCATATTATATGCATACCATTAAGTGACACGTTAAGTACTGACTTACAATAAGAGAAAATTGTGTAATGAATGCATTAAGACGCGACAATGGAATTTCTGAAAGTGAGAGACGAATCGTTGCGTCAAAAACAAATAAATGATTTTATAGTGGGCGAGATTAACATTATTAGTCGCACGCAGCGATCCATGTAATTGAAGACATGTGCAATGTGCCATGATGGTAATGGTAATCAGTTTTTCAACACTCTCTATAAGGCCATCGTACTTCTCTGAATTACGTGCATTAGTTTGAGAGTTATAAGAGAAAAAACGAATGGGCCGAGAGGAGAACGAACCCCCCCCCCCCCATATAATAAGTAAATCATTTTCGTTTTTTTTTGTATATAACGTACTCGTGTAACTTTTAATAGAAAACTTACGAGTAAAAAAATAGATTTTCTCACTCACTTTATCATTTGTATTATTATATTGCGTCTATTTTGAGTGTATTGAGCCTAAATGCCCTAAATAGTTATCTCCATTTGACGTGGTCAGAAGTTGGGGGTAGGCTGGGGCTATTTAAGTCGCTATTTGGGTCAATATAAGAAAAGCGTGTTTTACGCATTGGTCTTGTGCAGGATGGGGATAGTTTAATAACGAGAGGTCTTCTACAATAACCTGATAGGTACTTATGACAATTTGTCCCTTTTCGTTGCATCGATCCATCTTTGTTGCCTTTTATCGATATAATTTAAAATAGCTACACAACTTAAGAGCAGCACCAAATTTAGTTATATTTTTGATTACGATAACGGTTATTTTATCTACAGCTTATCTAACAGAGACAAAAACAAATTTCACTACTCGAAAAAAGTAATTATAACAACATTATGTGATTTTCAGAAAATAATAGTGGTGCACGTCTTTTTATCATGAACTATGTATTAAAACGTATTTTATTTCAGTTAGGTATTTAGTTTTTTTTTGCTAAAAATAAAATGCGTTTTGATTTTCAAATTTATTATTATTGGAGAAGTATATAGAAAACTATGAAAACTAAAAAATAAAAAAACTATACTAAAACTATATTATTGTTTTTGGAAATAATTAAGAAGCGGTTGAGTTAAAATCAATTTTTCAAGAAATAATACGAGTTTCTATAACTGGATACAATGTATACGTAAGTATTCTTTAAGTTGCCTACGTATCTGTTTAAAAAAAAGTTAAATCTCAGTTTTTTTCAAGAATAGGATACTAAAATTGGAAACATGGGACCAGAAATTATTGTGGAGAATCTTCGGAGGGAACAGTCCGGGGATCAGAAAGAAGATCTAATGAGATTTATGAACTATACGGAGTCGATAGAATAAATCAGAAAAATACAATGGTTGGGACATTTACACGAGGATGATGCCGCACAGAAATGTTAAAAGTAGACCCTGAAAAGTGTCCGAAGACCCATCAGAAAGAGGTGACCGCGGATTTGAAGTAAAAGCGGATTGAAGATCGGAGAAGAAAGGCAAGTGACGGGAAAACGTGGAACAAAATCACAAAGCCCAAACGGCTCGTGAAATGTCTTAAAAAACATTATTTTTCAACAAATGCCCTCGACCGAGCGGCAAGAGAAGCAAACGATTATTATTTAAAGCGTAGAGGGGAGGTTTTATTTATTCGACTAACGATCGAGGGCGAGTGCAGTTCCTCTGTTTTATAGTAAAAAGGTTGTTGCATATGCTGAAAAGCACAATAAATCAAAGGCTGCAAAAGACAAGAAGGTACCTCGTTCATGTGTCAAGGACTGGACTAAGCAGAAAGTACAGCTCGAGGCTCAGTTGAAGGATTCATCAAGCTTCAGCGTTTCAAGCAAGCGACTTGGAGGTGCCGGACGCCCTTTAAAGGACAAGGAGTTCGATGAGAAGCTTATCAACTGGATTCGTCAGCAACGCCAGAAGAAGCTCCGAGTCAATCGCACAATGATCCAGAAACAGGCGCTCACTTTCGCGACCGGTGAAGACTTCAAGGCAAGCAATGGGTGGCTAGAAAAGTTTTTAGCTCGTCACAACTTGGTCTCACGCCGTCCAACGACGACTTGTCAGAAGGAGCTGGAGGAGTACATTGAAAAGATCATCAAGTATATTTTGTTTGTTGAGCAGAGCCGTCGCACTTCCACCTATCAGCATATCTTCGCCGCTAACGAGACCGCCGTTTACTTAGACTACTCGAGCAGCTTAACCATCGAAAAGAAGGGAGTCAAAGAGGTCCCTGTTAAAACTACCGGCCACGAAAAGTTGCACATCACTGTCGTGCTGACCGCTCGATTTAATGGATTCAAGTGCCGGCCATACGTCCTGCTCAATAACAAGCGACCGATTAAGGAGATTGTCGACAAATTCAAGAACAAGCTTCAACTCTGCTGGGCCGGCCGCTCCTTCTTCAATGACGACCTGACTTCCGAGTATCTGCAAAAGATCTTCGACTATTCATTGTTCGGCAAACGTCTTCTCGCCACATCAGCGAAACGATCAAAAAGCAACTAAAAAAGCTCCAGATCGACACGGTTGTGGTTCCAGGAGGCTGCACCAAGTTCATTCAGGCTCCCAACGTTTACTGGAACGCCCCCTTAAGGCCAAAATTCGACAGTTCTATGAAGATTGGATGTTACATAGTGAGAAGGGTTATACTAAGTCCGGCAACATTCGAGCACCATCGATGGAGGTCTACCTTCAGTGGATAGTCGACACTTGGGACCAGTTGCCGAAGAATCTGATCATCAAGTCGTTCAAGGGATGCAGACTGACGAACGCCCTGGATGGTTCTGAGGACGACGAGATCCATTGCTTCAAATCAGATGGCCCAATTCCGACTGGACACAATCTTCTCCAGCAAGCACGAGCGAAAGCTAATATGGCTGAACTCATTCAACAACTTGAAGTTGATGAGGAGGAAGACGTGTCGATAATGATGAAGACAGAGATGACAGCGACAAGTCAGTTGATTTCTAGTTTGTTTAATTCATCACGTTGACCTGCTTGTAAATATGGTATGATTCGCATTTACATTACACAAATAAAGTTTGTCCACTCGAAATTTTGGACTTTTTTGAAAAATAGACCGCCACCCTCTATTTGAACACCACCTCTAATAGACCGCCACCCTGGTAGAGGAGTTGAAAAATAGAGCGCCATGGCGGTCAATTGGAGGTTTTACGGTAAATGATTTTATAGTGGGCGAGATTAACATTATTAGTCGCACGCAGCGATCCATGTAATTGAAGACATGTGCAATGTGCCATGATGGTAATGGTAATCAGTTTTTCAACACTCTCTATAAGGCCATCGTACTTCTCTGAATTACGTGCATTAGTTTGAGAGTTACTATTCAACCCTTCGGATAATCCTCCCGGTAGCCCGCAGGCTGGAACACTCGGCAGTAGCCAAAAATAATTAGAAATCAAGACAAATACTAAATCTATACTCGCCCCCAAGTAAAAATCTGTATAAAATAAAACTTTTATTAAAATAAAACTACAAATAACCACAAAATACTTAATTAACAAAAAACACCAATTACTATTCAACCCTTCGGATAACCCTCCCGGTAGCCCGCAGGCTGGAACACTAGGCAGTAGCCAAAAATAATTAGAAATCAAGACAAATACTAAATCTATACTCGCCCCCAAGTAAAAATCTGTATAAAATAAAACTTTTATTAAAATAAAATTACAAATAACCACAAAATATTTAATTAACGAATGGGCCGAGAGGAAAACGAACCCCCCTTCCCCCGTATAATAAGTAATTCATTTTCTGTTTTTTTTTGTATATAACGTACTCGTGTAACTTTTATTAGAAAACTTACTTATACGAAAACTTAAAAAAAATAGATTTTCTCACTCACTTTATCATTTGCATTATTATATTGCGTCTATTTTGAGTGTATTGAGCCTAAATGCCCTAAATAGTTATCTCCATTTGACGTGGTCAGAAGTTGGGGGTAGGCTGGGGCTATTTAAGTCGCTATTCGGGTCAATATAAGAAAAGCATGTTTTACGCATTGGTCTTGTGCAGGATGGGGATAGTTTAATAACGAGAGGTCTTCTACAATAACCTGATAGGTACTTATGACAATTTGTCCCTTTTCGTTGCATCGATCCATCTTTGTTGCCTTTTATCGATATAATTTAAGATAGCTACACAACTTAAGAGCAGCACCAAATTTAGTTATATTTTTGATTACGATAACGGTTATTTTATCTACAGCTTATCTAACAGAGACAAAAACAAATTTCACTACTCGAAAAAAGTAATTATAACAACATTATGTGATTTTCAGAAAATAATAGTGGTGCACGTCTTTTTATCATGAACTATGTATTAAAACGTACTTTATTTCAGTTGCCTTTCAAATTTATTATTTATTTATTATTATTGGAAAAAAACTATACTAAAACTATATTATTGTTTTTGGAAATAATTAAGAAGCGGTTGAATTAAAATCAATTTTTCAAGAAATAATACGAGTTTCTATAACTGGATACAATGTATACGTAAGTATTCTTTAAGTTGCCTACGTATCTGTTTAAAAAAAAGTTAAATCTCAGTTTTTTTCAAGAATAGGATACTAAAATTGGAAACATGGGACCAGAAATTATTGTGCAGAATCTTCGGAGGGAACAGTCCGGGGATCAGAAAGAAGATCGAATAAGGAGATTTATGAACTATACGGAGTTGATAGAATAAATCAGAAAAATACAATGGTTGGGACATTTACACGAGGATGACGCCGCACAGAAATGTTAAAAGTAGACCCTGAAAAGTGTCCGAAGACCCATCAGAAAGAGGTGACCGCGGATTTGAAGTAAAAGCGGATTGAAGATCGGAGAAGAAAGGCAAGTGACGGGAAAACGTGGAACGAAATCACAAAGCCCAAACGGCCCGTGGAATGTCTTAAAAAACATTATTTTTCAACAAATGCCCTCGACCGAGCGGCAAGAGAAGCAAACGATTATTATTTAAAGCGTAGAGGGGAGGTTTTATTTATTCGACTAACGATCGAGGGCGAGTGCAGTTCCTCTGTTTTATAGTAAAAAAGGTTGTTGGAGCAATATTATAAGTATCCAGTAAAGAATTGACCTGAAAATGGGCATTTCGATTATGAATTTATAACGCACACTAAACTTACCTCGGTCAAGCTATTATCTTCCAATGCTGGTTTTCGGGATAAAATTTCTACGGACCAGTCGCACAAATCGTTAATTTTCTTGTAAATGTAAACGATGGCGTAGTTCTCATAATCGGTCGAAGCAAAGATAATAGTTCGTCCGACATATTCTAAAATCAAACGAAAATTGCCTAATATATAACGATCGAATTTCGTTTGGTGCGAGTTTAACAGATTTACCAGTTACAGATCGAATGTTCATTTTGGCAGGGGTGGTCGGATCTGATGATCTTGTCAGAGTTTCTGGATGCACGTCAAAATTCTCCAATTCCCCATAACCAGGCAAATTAACCGTTCCTGGTGGCATAATCATCGATATTTTGTACAAATCATTTTTTCTCGTGGACTTTTCTATCTTGTGGATGACACAATTTGGTGCCCATATCGTCCTCTTAATTGAATACCAAAATCCCACCATCTAACGAATATGGAATTTAAGTGGTGCTAGCGGACGGAATTGATTATAAATAAGCGCAGAATAATTACTTTATCCATGCGAAAATCCTCCGTAGGAGTAACTTCCAGACACTCGGTGTATAACTGTCCATCGCCGTTCTGAATCGCCAGGTGTGCTAAAAATATTAATTTTAATATTTGCAACATTTTGACTGCACTATTTAAATGTATTTTACTCGATATTAAACGTATCTAGAAAGCAAAAAATCATAAGGTCATCATTATCAATAAATAAGAGTAAATAGTTCACAATATGTTGAGATGATTGTACTCTAGGGTTCGTAGAGGTTAAAGACTATTTTTAAGAAAAATGTTTTTACGTTTCTATTCAAGTTTTTATGCAATTTTGGTTTTAAAGGGATTCCCGCGCTAGGGCGATAATTTAGCGTTTCTTTAATTGTTTCTATCCTTTCCATACAACAGTTGTAGATATACATAAAAGTGAAAAAAGTGATTGAATTCCTATATGTCGCTTTTTAAATTAAGTATTCTGTATAATTTATTCTGATTTACGACGGTTGCGAAATAGCCCTCATTTTAGTTGAATTTTAGCGACAAAATGGTTCCAAAAACGTGCAGGTTGCATAAGATGAAGTTTATTTTTACTGAAATTCAACCATTATTATGTCGTACGGATTGATTTGACTTTGATAAAAATATTACTACAAAAAGGTGTAAAGTATGAGTCTATTTTTAGTTATATATTACAATAATTATATATTTAGGTATTTTTTTGTATCTAAAACACGCGGTAGATGGCTCCCGTTGCGTAAATCTCATAATTCAACACAAAACAAAAACGAATTGAACGTGAGTTAAAACAAACAAAACTATCATTAGCTGTACGATATCGATATTATTTTTAGCATCATATTCTCCGCCAGTCTTTCGCACGCAAAACGCGCGAGAGAAATTTATTATAACATCTATATTAATCAAATTAATCGTCAGTTAAACGCACCTATGCGTTTACATGTGTATCGGTCCGATCGCCGGAGTGTGCCCGTGCCAATTAAAAATGCAAAAAACATGCATAATGACGTTAAAATGTTATTCCTCGGATGGAATATTGTAACCTGTAACGTGTTGGGCGATAGCGTGACGTTAAAATTTCACATTAAAAATAGTTGACAATGAATAAACTGTTAAAAGTGCGAATGTTCGAGGTTTAAGGTTATGTGAGGGTGCTGATAATTCAATTTGATAATTAACGACTTATCAGGTAAGCTTATAGTTTTAATTGACTCATTTTGCTCACGAAACGAATCTGCAAATTACTTGGAGCGATCGTTTTTTTTTAAATCAATTTCTCGAGTTATTGTGGCGAGATCGGTGACTCTCAAACTTTTGAGTTGGAGGTCCTTAGGTATCCTTTTGTTTACGGTGCAATGCTCGCGCCCGCCTCCCGTTCAAATTTTCTTTAATTGGTGGCGCGTTGTCCGAAAAGTTGCACGATAAAAATAGCTCGGACACGGTTTTAAAAGTAAAGGTAGTTTTGTTTCTGAACTTCGGACCACGTTTCACGAAACCCCAGTAAAATTAGATTTGATATTTATACATTTTTTTATTGATATTTTTATTTTGGCGTTTATTCCAATACGTCGAACGTTAATTGAAGACGTCAGCCGACCTCGTGGACATATCGAAAACGATTATTGTGAAATAGGTATCCCGATAGATAACATGCAAAATAGTTAGATACATATATTAATTTATTGATATCGATCTACGTTTTGTTATATATATATATATATATATATGTAGGAGTTACGTGATGGTATTGGTATTTAGATGGTTCGTCTAGGTGATCTTAATTGTTTTGTGGACACATTTTAAAGGAAATCCAAAGCACTTGTTTGGGGGCAGTTAATGATGGTCAGACCGCGGGAAAAACTCGAATTCTAAACATTAAAAAGGTGAGGGAATATGTGATTATTCGAAGATCAAAGGGTATCAATTAATAATGCCCTACTTAAGCAAAGAGTTTCTGAACTTTACATTTTTGTCTTGAACTGATTGATCGATTAATTGATTTTAACATACTTTCAAGGGATTGTGTGGAAATTTCGCTCTTCGTCGAGTACCTATTGTTTTGATTGAACGGTTTAGTCTCAGGTTCTCATAGTGATCATGATTGTACTGACAACGAGTTGCGTATTTAAATTTTTTTGTAATTTCGAGCGAAATATTTGGGCATTTCTTTGAAAAATTGGTTAATAAATTATTTTTCCGTTTCCCTATCTCTTTCATGGTCGGTTTTTCAATTGCCAGTTAAGTAACTTTGACCATCAATCAGTCACCATAGATACAATTGTTTCTAATAAACATTTCTGTGGCGTTGTTTTGATTGATGATCGGAATACAATTGATGACGATCGAAAAACCGGCCCTAATAAATGACCGTTTCAGAATTGTAAATTATTTACGAAATATTTTGATGACGTTTATTTAAAAATTATTATTAAACGTGAACAAAATTCATTATATTTCTTCTGGAATACATTTATTAAAACATGTTGTCAAGCGATCTTGTGTTGGTCGTGTATAGGGTGATGGATAAATGATTCGATTTAGCTTAAATTAGTATAAATATATTTTACAAAAATATGCAAATTTATAATAATATATTTGCGATCTGTTAAAGTATAAATAATAATCAACGAATTCGTTGATTTACATATTCTCATAATTAGCTTGATTATTAAAACTACGTTATTCGATAAATATTTGTGTTACTTAATACGGCCTTCGTTGTAGTGACGAGTTTCGTGTAAATAATGTTGTCTTTTTAATTAAAATGGTCCTGATATAATTACAATTAAAATTCGTAACGTTTTTAATCAGTAAAACTATTGTATTTTAAGTGGGATTCACACTTGTGCAATTTCGTCGCAGCAATTTTATTGCATGCAATAGAATCGCACGAATTCTTTCTTTTATTATTTCTATAATTTTTTCGATTAATTTCTTTTACACAATACTGAAACTGCCCACACAGTATTTCACGAAGCTCCGACATGTTTTTCTTGAATCTATTGTGTTCGAACGCTTTCTTAATATGTTGTTTTGCTCTGCCTCTAGTTTTTTTTTTAACATTTTTTGTCTCATGCGATTTTTTAAATGAATGCATCGTTCTAATCAAGTTGCGAGCTGTATACTGATCAGTTGCATTTTCTTATGTAAGTACATATACAGTCTATCCAAACCTATACGCAATCACGTCATCAATAAAGAGTCACTAGATTATTTATTTGTAATTCGATTTAAAGTTTGTAAATTGACATATTCTATTGATGATTCACACATTAGATGGTATAAAGAAAGATTACAATTTATTAAAACTGTCAAAATACGAGGTACGAGGTGATAGCACTGTGTGAAACGTCATCATCTAGTAACCTTTTATTGATAACGTGAATTGCGTATAGGTTTGGATAAAGTGTATGTTCTTTGCATCTATATTTCATTTAAAAACTAGGAGGAGCGATTTAAATTTATCGCATTAAATTGATGTCATCCCATAAGCTGAATTACAGCCCGATTTTGCTTTTCTGCGTCCCGTGTTATTTTCGTTTTTTCGAAAATACAATCAACCTACTTAATTCAAATGCAAAATATTGTTTAGGGCTGTTTTTAAACTGTCGGAAATCTATTCATTCATTTTATTTTACTCAAAATTCACGCAGTTAGTAATTACAATCGTAATACTTTCAAATATACCGCGTGAAATACGTGGGCCGTTTTTTTTTTCAACCTCCGATCGCACTTGTAAACGTTAGACGAGCGGCAGGCGGTCGGTGTGCACAGTGAGCGACCTTCCTGCGCACCTTCCTTACCACACGCTCTGTCATTGTCGAGTCCTTGACGCCATTCCGAGCTGAGCTGCAGCCACGTAAACATGGCTGCCTCGATCGATTCTCCCGCCAAGTGCGAATTGCGTAGTTATTCGTTTCCTGCAAGCAGAAGGGAATAGTGCAGCAGAAATTCGTCGAAGATTGAGCCGAATGTATGGAGAAAACTTTACGAGTGATGGTGTCGAAAATTTAAAGATGGCGAAATCGATGTGCACGATAAAGGGGGTCAAGAACGCAAGTCCAACGAGTTGACGAAGTCATCTCTTCTCTGAACTGAAGAAGTGACTAGGAGGGCAGCGCTTCAAAACTAACTAGGAGCTTCAAGACAACGTCAAGACCCATTTTAATTCATTGACGGCAACATTTTATGAAAAGGGTATTGGAAAGCTTGTCCACAGGTACGACAAATGCTTCAATCTCCAAGGTGATTATGTCGAAAAGTAACCCTAAGTGTACATAAGTTTTAGTAATAAAATCATTTTTTTATATACACTTGTCTTTTTTTATGGCCCATCAGAAGTTGGAAAAAAAACGGCCCTCGCAGTTCGATTACTTTATTTGGCGACTTTATCTGTGCTAATTAAACTTTTCTAAATACTCCTCCTAGTTATTAAATAACATATAGTATAAATATAATATATATGTATTTATATAATAAGACCGTAAAATACATTTCTAGACATAATAGCTTATCCAAACCTATATGATGGTCACGTCATCAACAAAAAGTTACTAGATTGTTTGTTTGTAATTCGGTTTGAAGTTTGGAAAGAGACATATTCTATAGATGATTTACTTGCGCACATTTTAGATGGTATAAAGAAAAACTACAATTTATTAGAACTGTCAAAATACGAGGTACGAGGTGACAGCACTGTGTGAAACGTCATCATCTAGTAACCTTGTATTGATGTCGTGAACATCATATAGGTTTGGATAAGCTATAGTGTGCAACTATGACTACGTTTTCACGCCATGTAACTACACACGTGTTTACACGTTTTTGCGTTTCAAATGTTTTACTGTATAGTTATTAACTACAGTTTGAAGTAGTGCCACCAAAAGATTTGACAAGTGCAAAGCATATAGTCATGAAGGTTATGTACTTAACGATGTTTCTGAAATATTAGGTATTAATAATATTATCCAATCAACTAAAAATCGAACGTTTTGTGACTTAGCCAAAAATAAAAAAAGTACAACTCACACATGAAACTGACACAAAAATACCTTAGTTAGTTATTCTGTCGTAACTACAGTAGTAAGCGTTTACACGCGATTTAACGTCAGTAGTTATAACTATATATTTAGAGGAAGCTTGTAAACATAGTCTATATGATATTACACTTCAAACAATACGTAACTTGTACTACATCAAAATAATCACAAACAGTAGCGTGCTGCTATCTGTTGGTGTTGAATTTTCGACGGTATCGGAATGATTTTTCGACATTACTGTCGACGTTGACTAAGAAATAAGAAATAATAAATACGCAATCTTTTGTGTGGGTATTTCAAAATATCAACCTTCAATTAATTTATGTTATACCTGGTGGAAATTAAGAAAATACTTAGAAATCAATTATTAACAGTGGAAAATGAAGGGAAATGTACGTATACGTACTTACGATAGTCATCCATTTATCATTTTTGAGTTATGCAAAATAACGGGAATATGAAATTTAAGAAGATTCTTAAGACACCTCGTTTATTCGAAAAAAAATATCCTTAATCTTGCTTAACTAACAAAATTTGAACGAATAAAGAACGTTTAACGAACTCGTCGAAAATCTCCGCGTTCACGCTCGACACGCGATGTTCTTTTATCCATTTTCATTCTATATATAGATAAAACGTTATCCGCATCCTTCGGATGAGTGCAAGTTTTAATCTGAGTTCCGCTATATAATAAATTAAACGGCAGTACGCATGTTGCACGTTATGTTTAGGCGGTACCATTGGTCGATTTCGGTCAGCAGATTGTATTTTGTCGCGACATTGGTTCTAAACGAACAGACCACATGTATTAACGCACGCTACTCGGGAATCAATTTAGATTTTTACAATTTGCACATTGGAAGCGTACTATATGCGACACTTTTAGTAGCGTCATTTTTGTACGTCGGCGATGACACGCGCACTTTTGTTTTGGTGATTAGACTGTTTAAAAAAAAAGGATGTTGCTTGGTAGGTAAGGTTGTGTTTTAATCATTTTTTTTGTTGACAAGCGTGTTTTGTAATGTTCTTTATGTTGCTTGTCGTTGTGCAAGGACTTTGGTTAATCTTAAAAGTTACTAATCTAGTCGATTTGGGGATTTTTTTTGTTATTTATGTTTTTGCTTTAGGTAATAACAGATGTATTATCAAATTGATTTTATTTGGTGGTCGATAAGAAAACTAATTTTAGTTTAGGCCTTGAAAAAATTGATAATTGATAGTTTTAATAACCCTGGAATTATGAAACTACCATCAGTAGCGTAACTGTAGGAGAACGCGAAGGTTCTTTCATTTATTTATCGTTTTATGTTTTTAATTGTAGAACTAGATCCTCGTACAATGTACAAATAAAATCTATATTTTACATAAAATTTAGAAAAAAAAACTTGCGAAATGTCTTTATTTAACATGCATGCTTGTTGACATAAAAAGCACATTCGAAATGGATTTTTTTTCTTCTTAAGCAACATGTATAGATAATTTGGAAGTCAGATTTATTGAACAATGTGCGACGGACATTAAAAATTTGTTGAAAAAAACTAATTTATTCTTGAAAAACTATCTATTAATTGAATTAAAATTGTTTACTATTTCGAAATTGCAACGTCACTGTTAATTTATTCTTGTTTATTTGTAATTGCACATTAATCTATGCAACAAATAACTCGATCTCCCTATATTCAACGAGAAGTTTTTGTAAATTAAAAACCTCTTGATGAGATAATATAGAAATATGTACCTGTATAGTATGTATGTACAGTCAGGGACTTATTTTATGTCGTAGGCAACGTAGCGGGTATGTAACGACACGCATTCTCGGCTAGTTATTTAGTTTTTCTGTTAAATCGGTCAGCATTGTTGTTGAGATAGCGCGATTTTATTACTGGAAATACCGCTCCGAAACGTTCCTAAAGGCGAAAACGTGCCCAAATTCGAATTCAGACAAGAAATATTTTTTATTTTATAAGTTACGGAAGTTACATTACAGATTTAGTGTTTTTAGCATATTAATAATTAAGAACGCGCGTCCCTCGTTGCACTATTGGTTGCGTACGCGCTCACGTTGCCTGCGACATAAAACAAGTCTCTCACTGTACCTATACAGGTACTCGAATGCTCTAAAGTTTATCTTTGTTTTTGTAGGTATATTTATTGGAGTACCTATAGATATCTTGATTTTGTTTATTAAAATACGCAAACAAAGTGTTGCCCACTACTGTATATAATTGGAAACCACCTACCTATTATCGTAATGTTGTTTAAGTAAACAAATTATAAAAATAAATAGGGCGTCGTATCTTAATAACAAAAATTATCGTGCACCAGCCATTGCGGACGTATTTTTTAAATAAAACGTTTAATTCGATACCTACTTTTATTAGGTAATAACGAATCTTTTATCTTGTAAACCAATTTGCAAATTATGTTGTTTTTTTTTAAATGTTAATGGTCGTGTTATTTCTTTACTACCGTTTGACTTTTTTTACGAATAGATTAATTTACATCAAAATTCTTTGCGAAGTAACGTTAATTACGTTATTTCTTATACCTATGTATAAGTTGATAAATGTTGGTAATTTTTCACAACGTGGTTAGGAATCGTTTTTTTTGCATCTTTAGTAAAGGATGTGCATAGTTATTAAAATAATTATGCATCTATATGAAAGTTAAAGTTCTCACCGTGCTAACATCCTGTCGACCAATAAATTAATGAATCTCTATAATAGAGGTGACGAAGCTTATTGATAATAATTTATTGTGTATATATATATATATATATATATATATATATATATATATATGAGAGAGAGAGAGAGAGAGAGAGAAAGAGAACTTCCTGCTGTTTTTTATTTTTTTTTCTATTAGAATGTCGTCGACCTAATATAAATTCCCATTAAATTCAATTATTTGTGTATTGTGATGTTTGAAACAGTCTGTCGATTTCGGTATGTAATTAATTAATTAACTATTTCGGCCCTTTAAAAGTTTAAGTATTTTCTTCAAAAATCCATCACTTACTACCGTTGTATGCATTTATAGTTGATATTTAAAGGGTGTTCCGTAATTGTGTGAGTGAAACATACCTACTTTTTGTGGCGATTCGGGATCTCAACACGATAAAAAAACTTACTACATATTTATAAACCTACACCTGAGACACGTCAGAAAATATACTTTTGATAAATGTTCAAAAATTGACTTTGTCATTGGAAATTTAAACGCGAAAATAAAATTATCAAAAAAATTTGTTTTTAATATGATATCGTGATAGATACCAAAAACATTTCAACAGGATGTAACTAAAATAACTCGAAAGCTCTTAAGGGGGAAGGGGAAATTTATGACATGACCATTAAACAAGACGATAAACGTCTTTTAATATGTTTATCGAATTTTAATAATTTTGGTTGAAATTTGTATCAAACAATAGGAATAAATACGGACCTGCTCTGTGTTTAAAGAATCGTAGCACAAAGTCAAACAATACGCTATACTGGTGAGTAAAAGCAGAATATTTATAACACGATATTTTAAAATTGGTCCTCGTCGATTAGATTAGAGTTTTAATTGTTAAATAATATGCATGCTTTATATTTTTGTTTCAAATACGTTTTCATATGTAAGTGCATACATATAAAATATTCTTTACGTATGTTATGCAAAACACAAGTTAAAATTCACAATTCTCAAAAATAATAGAGATATAGGTTTGCGGAGTGAGGTCTGATTGTGAGACACCCTGTATACGTATAGATTCAAATAATACGTCGTTTGTCGTCGTCATTATTATAGATATTAGTTGAGTGACACTGAGAATTAGTTGTGAGACCCACGCGTTGCAAAAGTTCTTAAAACGTTTAAATAGATCATCAATTTATGGAAAAATGTCCTGCGCAGGTTGGACTTTTCGATAAGTCCTCGTATCACAGCTGAAGCGAAATTTATTAAAATTTCTTATCGCAGACCGCCGACGTGCATTTGGTAACGATGTGTTCACGTTACGCAAGGGTACACGGTCACTTTAAGAAAACCGAGTCGTGGTTAATCAATTTTCGGTTCAAATACGATCAGCGGGTCGCGTTCAGTTTTGTGAATGTCGCTGCTCGTGGTGCGGCGAGTGGAAATAAATCGTCCGGTGCATGCTAGCGATAGTGTTTTTGTCGTACTTATATCGTCGGTCTATCGAGAAAACTAGCCCCGTTTTTAGTAAGTATTTCGGTTTTCATTGTGAACATTTTTCGTATTATATACTATCTATACACAAAGGTACAGTGATTGTTTTAAGTATTGGTTTTTAATTGTACTCGTATTCATAACTTTGCCCATTATCCAAGAGGTGTCTTGCTGGGTACTTATCGCGTCCGCCACTTGTTTTCTGGGTGTTTACACACCGGTGCCGGTAGTGTAGCATACCTAGCCGTTGCTTTTCCTATTTTTAAATTACGATCACAAACGTCCACGGTTGTAGAGATGTTATGGATAACCATAAGTGTGTTACTGACAATGAGATAGAATACAAATTTTGTCTTTTGTTTAGTGTGGCGCAAGCTGCATTGCTATCAATCAAAATTGAGCATAACTAGAACAACAAAACTACGATTAATTACTATGACAATGTTCAAGTTAGTACAACGACGACCTGGCTCATGCCGATAGAGCGTGGGGTAGGCTTGATAGTTAATCGGAAAAATACGAATAATAACGTGCCATTATGTAATATCTGTAAAAGGACAAATAGGTCATCTAAACGTTGTCTTCGACTGTCGAATAACACGCGTACAAAATAATTAGGTACGTTATCTTATCATTTTTTTTTCTAATTGTAAGTAATACTGGGATAATTTGGATTGTTAAATGAATGTTCGATTGCAGAAACGCCAGCCGCGGCCGGACAGCAGGGCCAATCAGATCAGCTACAGGTGGCAGGAACTTCGACTTTAACGATGACGGAAACGGCACAACATCCCGAAAATGGTGTACAGTGGACGATCGGCGACGAGGAAACTGAAGTTCGCGACGTGTTTCCCGAAAATGGACACGAGTTTTCCGAGTCGCCGCAACCCCCGCGGGCACGATCAGACGGGCAAGGCGGATACAGGCCGACCACCGATGAACAGGAAACGCTTCGGGAGAAACGAAAGAGATTAAAGTAGGTTTTTGTGTAACAATAAATGTACGGAGTACAGCCATTTACGAAGCTCGTGTCCTCTATTTAAGAGGTATGCGTATGTATTGTTGGTCGCGTGTCGTAAATTATCTTCCGATATCTTTATCGAAAGACTTATCTACTTGCAAAACGATTTAAACGACAGACGCTAGTTTTGTAAACGGCTGTACGTGCCTGCATATTTCTACTTTTAACTTTAGAACGAATAAACATAGAATCATAGTTTACTACGTCGCCTTTAATTGACGAATATACGTATGCACGTGTCCGGTTTGTACACGGTTTTTTTTACATTATGCAAACGTATAATTATCGTTATTATGTGTAAATCTAATCGATTGTTTGATTTTATTTGGTAATTTCGAAATAATTTTTCGCACGTAAGATCGCTCAAATAAAAACAACGAAATGCCTGTACGCAATTTACATAATTATATAACGACGAACGCAATTATATAGGGTGTTTCAGAATTGCACGGCACTATTTTATGGATGTGTTCTCTAAGCACAAAATAAAGAAAAAAGTTCATATAAACATATGTCTCAAATTAATTTATTACCGAGATGTTGAAGGTTAAAGATAAATATCCAAAAGTTTGATGTTAATCAAATAGCCGTGAATAACAATTGCATGTCGCGTATTTGAACAATTGCATTCATTTCACGTTACGCTCGTGCAAGATTTGTTATCGCAAGGTTATAAATATCTGTCAGTAATTAATTCGACAATGCACACGAGATTCTAACGTTTAAATGGAAAATGCGTTACATGAAATGGAATTACTAATTTCCGAAACGAGTGCTACCAAATATCTGGTGGTCTTCTCGGCGAAACTCTCGTCGAACTCCTTCTTTTTGCCAACAAGGCTTTCAGGAATATCTTGCTTGCATAATCGAAAAATAATCTGCACGAGCTTCTAGAGGACATTCCGATTGCCATTAAGTAAGGGATTTGGTTTATGCACGACGGTGCCCCAGCTCACTTTTCTCATATTGTTGCTGATTAGTTAAACACAGCATATGGTAACCGATGGCTTGGTCGAACCGGACTTGTTAAATGGCCACCACGATCTCCCGATCTAACGCCATTAGATTATTTTGTGTGGCGCTTGATAAAGTCTATGGTTATTATTTATTGGCAGCTAAGGAATCGCATCGTGGAAACTGCAGTGACTATCGAGGGTCGTCCTGATGCTATAAGACTTGCGCCAGAGAAGCACGGATTCGTCGTGTTAAATGCCGCATTCGACAAAACGGAGGCCACTCTGAATAGTTACTTTAAATGTTTTATTGTTAAATAAATATTTTTGTCTCAATATCTCGGCAATAAATTAATTTGAGACATATGTTTATATGAACTTTTTTCTTTATTTTGAGCTATTTCATGCCCAAAATAGCGCCGTGCAATTCCGAAACACCCTGTATAGTTCCATTTTATTAAAACAACGATATAGGTAAATAACGTAAAGTAATTATATGTATTATTATGCGCGATAGTGGATGTCGCATTTAAACGTGGAATTTAACCTTGCCGTATCAGGACGAAAACTTCTTAAGCAAATAATTTTATAGATATATAGTTGCAAATTTCCACTTATTTTCATGGTCGTAGATTTTTGTACTGCGTCTTTCGTCCTTTCGCAATGTTTTTTTTTTGACATCTCTATTAACAGTCGACTGATGTTTTATAAATTTTATGAGAATGAAACTCCTTCAAATTCCACAGTTGCATCGGTACTTGTCGTTGTTATGTTTTAGGGCAGGGGTCGGCAACCTTTTGAGTCGGAAGAGCCAAAAATTACAATTTACAAAATTTCAAAGTTTTTAAAGAACCACAAAATTTTTTCTTGTCAACAATAAATAGTACTCGCATAAATAACTAGAGCCGCAGCTTCACATCCAAAGAGCTGCATGTGGCTCGCGAGCCGCAGGTTGCCGACCCCTGTTTTAGGGCGTTACGTCTTTCGACTTAATTGCGAGACCTCGTACGCGTTATTCCTTCCATTTAAGAAAAACAAAACGAAATTTGCTGTTTCAAAATTCATTTCGTTAAACGAAATTAAGGATGAGCATTTATAATGGGTTATTTGCAATTCACCAAATAATTAAACCAAATAGTTTTACATAATGTATCAGTCTATCGCATTCCTTGTGTTTGTCGCAATTCACGTGTTTTTTTTTTTCAAGTATCTATGTACATATTTTAGTAGTAATTTTTGCGCTTAATTTTGTTCGGTAAATTGTTTTCTGAACGAACAACTTTTCCAGTTCATTAGAAGCGGTTAAAAGCGTTCGAAAATAATTGTTTTAATAGATATTAGGTATTTCCTTTTAGGTCGACAAACTTTTGTTACGTTCCATTGCGATATGTGTATTTCGTGTGAAAATTTAAATAACCCATTGAGATAGATCAAGGACGTAAAATCATAACCTCACATGAAACAAAAACATAATCATGTTACATCGTGGTTCGATCAATTTTCGAATCAGTTTTTTGCGTCGTTCCGATGTTTTTTTTTGTTTTTTTCGATTCGATGATTGTTTTGTATGTATGTATGTACATATATTTTGAAATCACGGTATACGTTTTTTCCTTATTTTTTTCAACTATCGTCTTTTTCTTTGATTTTAATAATTTGGAGATCGTTCAATTGTTTCTTCGCAATTACTGCCGATTTCTTATTTATTATATTTTTGTTTATATTAGTAGTTGAGGTTTCAAAATGACTTACCTATTCTGAAAACGTTGGCTGTAACATAGTTAAATGTGCCGCTTTATTCTTATGGTGTTGTTTCACCTGTTGCGAATTAAAATGTACCTACATTAGTTGTCCAGTTCCTATCGACATTAACGATGGTACGTAGTCGGTGATGTTTCGTGAGAGTAGGTGCCGGTGCCGACTTCGTTCCTCGTTTCGGTAAATTAATATTATCCACCGAATAAGTGATCGATTTTTAATTAAATCGACGCAGCACGTATGTTTGTAGGACAATCGGTGTAAAAGTGAGTGAGGTTATGTTATCGATTTGTTTGGTGCCGAATACGTGTGTATGGTGCCCGGGGGTTATCAAATGTTTTTAACGATTTCTTTTTATATTTGTACAGAAATCTCTGATACGATTCGAAAATACGTTTCTTAATCGCATTTTGCAACTCGCAGTAAGCCCAGCAACGGCGGTCGTCGCGAAATAGCCTCAGAAATTTTTTAATTATTTCAATGACGAGATTTGCACAATTTTAATTTGAACGACGGTCGTCTTCGGTTAACTATTGTGATTTTCAAATGCTAAGAATGGGCTTGAATACATTAAATATGAGGTAGGTTAATTTTTTAGTACTAGTCACCATTGTGAAAATTGAAATTATTACTGTATAATAAATATAATTCTCGACAGTGTAAAATCCCGCATGTTAACTATTGTAATATTGTAAATATGCACGTGTTTTATATAGAATTTTGATAAATCATGTAATCAGGGTTGCATGTTTGGCGTGTTAGATGACGCTTTGGATTTTGTTGGGCTTTGTGGTGTGACTGATGATGCAAGATCGATATAATTTCGTTTTGACGTTGACGGATTCTTTTTTCTTTATTGGCGAAAGACCAAAATTCTAATTGTACTACGTTTGTTTTTTGTTTTGTCATTTGTTAGTTTTTTGAGAATGTGCGATTTTCTACTTAACAGAAATAATCGATTTGCAACATTTTTTTCAATTTTAAATAATTTTCTTTCGATAAGTTTTTCTATTCGAGGTTTTTATTCGAAGCTTTCCAGCACGTTCTTTGTATATTCGATAATTTGAAGCCGTATAGTCGGAAATTGGGAAAAATTTTCAAGGTCCTCAAACTTTGAACGAACCTTCGTGTCGGTTTTTTTTTAATGTAATTAAATCTCCTATATATATGCGTAGAAAACCAAATTATTTGTTTTGGCCACGAGGAAATTTTATTTTTAACCATTAATTCAGATTTTCTCAATTTTTCGATGATTTTTTCAAGATGCTCGTCACACTTGCTACTGTTTTTTCATTAACATGTTTGTATTGGTCTTGCCGACGAAGTTTTAATTAGGAAGTTGACTTTGACCAACGAAAAATTGCCTCTTCGAAAGGGGAGAGTGGTTGTGGTTTTAATTTTGGGATTGAAACCCGCATAATTATTTTTGTGCCGATCGTTTTTAATCGATTGCCTGTGATTTTAATCGTTATTTGGCTTTTGAATTTTAGCCCGGTCGAATTTAGGAAAATTAGCCGACACGACCCGGAAAATTTATGGAAATTTAGGAATATGTTCGGTTCGATGCTTCAAAGAACATTTTAGATTTTCCGGGTCGTGCGCACGTTGCTCGAGAAGTGGGGAGAGAGAGAAGAAAAGCGCTTCAAAACGGTTTTTTGACTCTAACTCGAAAACGCTTAGAGATACCAAAATAGAGTTTATTGCAAACAATGTGACCCTTTAAAATTTCCGCAAGAAAAGTTTTATACAGTTTTTCGGTAGAACTTGTAGTTTCTTCGTAAATGAAGTTAGAATATAAGAACATTTGCATTGTACGAGAAAAACGCGATAACGAACACGAAAAAACGATAAATATTATTATATTAATTCAAAAGTTTTTATTTTACATAATTATCATCTAATTTTAATAATAAATTTACTGTATACTATGATTGTTTGATTAACATATCAACCACTTGCTCTGGAAATGGGGGAAATTTGCAGGAAACGTGAAATTTTGATGATACGTTCCTTCTACGATGAAGGCACCCACTAGTTGTAAGAAAGGACTTTTCGAAATTCCACTCTTAAGGGGATAAAAGTACTCGAGTAGAAAGTAAAAGTAATTGAGTACTTAATAATTAACTACAACTAGTTTTGAAAGACTTAACCAGCTGCTTAACAATAATGCTATTGATTACTCGTGTTTTCTTCTATAAAATACAAATATGCTCGTATTCTAACCACATTTACGGAAAAACTACAAGTTCTGGTGAAAAATTGTATAAAACCTTTCTTATAGAAAAATTAAAGAGCTATATTGTTTACAATAAACCCTATTCTGATATCTCTAAGCGTTTGAAGCATCTTTCTTCTTCCCCCACTCTGACATTAAACTGAACCTGACTGAACATCATATCCCAAAATTTACAAAACTCCGTGTCAGATAACTCGTCTAATTCGACTTGGGCTATTTGTCGAAAGGAAAAAAAATCTGTTTGGATACAGATAATTGTTCTGACATGGACATCTTGATGTTTTGAAAAAAATTCCATTTCCTTAAGCTGTTCACATAATACAATTTGTAAGTTGACCTCACTATAGCATTATAAACCAAACTAAAACAAGATAAAAATTGATGGACTTTAATCTAAGTAATACAATTCTCGTCATACGTTGTGTAACATGTTTCTTTTTAAATAAATATTTATATAATGTAATCAGGTGATGCTAATTATTATTGTGATTAGCCTCCATAGGAAGTTGATTCTTAATACGTTTGTGCGTAGATACTTAAGTGATAACGATTAATGTTTATTTTCCATTTACTTCTCTTTTTAAATAAATAAGTACTTCGTATCTACTTTCCTACGCGGTTCACCCCTAGGGTGCTTCATAATATTGATCGTAGTAGTCGCAACAGTTTAAATTCTGTGGAGACGGCGACCACTTTTGATTTTAAAAAGCGCTTTTTTAAAATACCACATCGAGTCGATCTGGAATTGTAGTTAGGGTGACGATTAATCTTCTTGGGATAACTAGACGTTCGTCCTATCTTCACGCTTCAAAATCGACCACCGATGCGAGCGGTGGTCACTTCGTCGCTTTATCGAAATTACCTTGAAGTCGTAGCGATTGTCACATTCTCTTGATGTACGTTTCTGCACGACAACTTTTTTGAGCTAACTTTAATTGTGTACGTTGTAAACGAACAACAAAATTGGTATATCTACATCGATGTCTTTAATGCGCGTTTAATGAATGCCTACCTCCATCCGTGGATGCTTCCACTGTGAAAATTGTTCGCGTAGTTTGGAGTTGTATATTTAGAAACGTAATTTCCTAATGTATTACTGATTAGAGAATCCGAGAGGTTAATGATCATTAGAAAAAGTGAAAACAACCATTAATACCTTTATCGCGAAAACAATTAGTATCGCGTCAACTGTCGTTCCGTAAGAAAAACTAAATCGTTGGAATCCATGGACTCGATAAGTGAGTACTTTTGGGGACTTCTCGGTTATAACAAGGAGAATATTGCCGATTCGGACGAAACGGATAGTGATATTGAAATTGAGTGCGAGCAAATAACGAACACTGCCATGTTGCACAAGCGACATTCTCAGCTGCGGAGGCATTCCAACAAACGGTTTATCATCGGCGACGAGGCCGACGAAGATGGTCCAGTTATTCCAGATATCGAGGTGACTCCAGTGGTAGACGCGCAAGTAACGGAATGGACCAAATCGTCCAATCTTTTGAGTCCCGTTGCGTCTACCTTAACGTAAGTTTTCATATAATTGGTGATTGTTTCGGGTCATTTTGTTTGCACGGTGATGGTTCAGTAGTCATAACTTCAAACATTTTCATAGAGTGGTTTTTGACGGGGTACATCCGTTTGTATTATAGGTAGGTGTCTATATGTAATTAAACCAATTGCGCAGACATAACCATCAACTAACGTTCGAGTTCCTTTGTATGCTATGGCAATGTGGTTGTGGGATGTTTTAGTTGCTAGACAGCATGGTTGGTTGTTCGTGGTTGTGGATGAGATATGTCGTTGTATAACGATGTTGTCGTTAATCGAAACAGTCTGAATCGCATTATAGTATTATAATCCACGAGTCATGTCATTTTTTCGCACTCACGCATTAGTTACATGATGCAATTTTTGATCATTTACTATATTTATATGTATACCAATAATAATTTGCTCGTTTAAACCTATAATGACTGATATGTTAAATTTTATTTGAATAGATACTAGATTATCTTGTTGCCCACTGTTATTTACGTAATATATGGAAACATTCAAAACTACTTATTAGCTAATTGTGGCGGGTTCTGCTTTTATTTTGGTCTGTTATTTAACGAGCCATGACGTTTAATATATTTGATGTTTTCCCGAAAAAGTTATACCTATCGAAATTTCTACGAATATCTTATCAGTTTTTAAATAGGCAGTAGAAATGGAAGTATGTGATTAGTATGTAATTGATCTTCTCTAAATGACTGTCGCAACCGCACTGTGGGGTTGCCGTTGACCCCGCCGTATACAAATATCTAACTGCACATATCTCAGATTTTCCTTTACCATTTTTCTCAACTTTAATTGGCATTTTGGTTTGTTATAATAGAATTACGAAGTTTATTACAATTATCCGACGTTTTGTTTATATAATTTTAGTAATATTTGACGTTAACAGTGATATACGAGGTCTGACCAATAAGTAATGAGACTGATTTTTTAGCCGCGCTTGTGGTAACACTGCGAACCTGAAACTTCGGTCGGTTAATCTCCCATCCCTCCTCTATCCTTCTCTCCTCCTCTATGTGCTCGCGACTTTCGTACGTTCGTTAGTTCTCCAGCTGTGTTGTGTTTTCGACAACGTGTTTGTAAGGCGCGACACGAATATGGAACGACGTAATATTGAACAGCGGTACGCGATTAAATTTTGCGTTAAACTCGGTGATTCTGTTACGGAAACGTACGGTAAATTGGTCAAAGTGTTCGGTGATGAAGCCCTGAGTCGTGCTCGGGTGTTTCGATGGCATAAAGATTTTAAAAATGGTCGTGAGAGCGTTGGGGATGAACCGCGAAGTGGGAGGCCGGTTGAAGCTCGAACTGACAACAATGTTCGTGCACAAAGAGTTTGTACCACTTGGGCAGACCGTCAACCAACATTTCTACCTGAAAGTGCTCGATCGGCTGCGAAAAGGAGTCATTAGAGTCCGTCCAGAGATTGCCAAAACGTGGATCCTTCATCATGACAATGCTCCATGCCATCGTGCCTTCAGTGTGTCGCAGTTTTTGACCTCTAAAAACATCGCAGTGTTGCCGCAAGCGCCCTATTCGCCGGATATGTCACCCTGTGACTTCTTCTTGTTCCCCCAAACAAAATTGGCCGTGAAAGGAACGCATTTTGAGTCCATAACTGACATCCAGACCGCCGTGACGAGGGTACTCCAGGACATTCCAGTCGAAGCCTTCCAAAAATGTTAGGAAAGCTGGAAGAAACGTTGGAACCAGTGTGTAGTTGTGGGAGGGGAGTACTTTGAAGGGGATCACATCAATGTACCTTAATTTTTAAATATACGTATTTTATGGACTTAGTTTCATTACTTATTGGTCAGACCTCGTAAGTGAGATCGATCGACGACCCACAGTGTGGTTAATGTAGATTAAATTTTTTCACGGTGTTGATAATACCAACAACGGATGGTAGAATTAAGGGCAAATCATCGAAGAATTTTAGTACCTATACAAGTTAAAGGAATTTAAGGCAGACAATAATTACTTATTTTAAAAATCGCTCGGTTTTGACTAGTTGTGCGTTCATTTGTTATTTTAGGACATTTCTGTTAAGTATGTGGTAGATGTGCTTTTTGTGTCGGGCCAAGATTTAGATCTCCATGTGCTTCAACTGTTGTAGTCATCAGCACTGCCCAATACTAATTCCAACTCTTACTTACCTAACAAAAGTACCAAAGCACACGCTTCAAATTCGATCAGGTTCGAACCTGCGACTTTTGGACGTACAATAAACAAATGCGGTGAAGCAAAAATGTTCGAATATACACCAAAAGAGTTTGATTATATCGTTATCTGCGAGAACATTTCCAAATGTAGAAGTGGTGGGAAAACGACAAACCTGCAAACGAACTCGTTTTACGTTTTTGCAAATGCATCCTTGGTTATTGGATAAACTGCGAGAATAGGTATACGATGTAAATCTGATTTTTGAAATGTAACAATACATTTATTTACGAGAACGTCGTCGACATTCATCGTTTTTCCCGTCAACTCTTCAAATGTTTTTCCGAGTTTCATCTAGCAATAAATATGTAGGTACTATAACTGAGAAATGTAGATTTTTATATAGAACTTTTCTGTTATTCCCATCAATAATGCCGCAAATAGTTCAGCATTTTTATTTATTTAATAATAACTATTGAGCCGCATGTCTCGTAGTATTTTTGTTGAAACTAACAACTTGATTTGTTTTTATTTTAATCAGGCGAACATCTTTAAGTAGGTAATAACTGTAATTCGTACAATTACTTACGCAAACACGTTCTCGACAAGAACCAGTAAAATAATGACCGTGGAATTGATGGTTACGTTTGTATTTTCAAAAAATCGGTGCGAACGATTTGTTTGTCGAATTTGTTTTGATTAAAATAAATCGACTTGCGCATAATTTTAGCAGAAAAACATCTAGTATATCGTGGCGCGACCGGTCGTTTGGAAAAGTAAAAGATTAGCGAAACACCGTTGTGCGGGGCAACGTTTCTTTTAGAAAGGCGTTCATTAAATCTAATCAGCTTCAATTGATAAGATTACACTCTAGAATCGTACAATGAGTGCGTACGTACAAAAGACGAGCACAATTAGATAATTCGCAAATTTTGATTGAACGAAACACGAAAAATACCGTTATTAGTCCATTATCTGGTTAAATTCAAAGGAACTGAAGTGGGTCGTGTGTTACTTCTCTTCCCATCATAATTCGTACTCGTGTTATACGCGTTTTTATTACAGAATGGACCGTGGCCGACAGTTCTATGAAACGTAGGTAACGCCAATTTGCGTTAATTCCTATATTTATAACGAGAAAAACTTATTAATCTTATTTATAACGTGAAAAAGTAATCCGCGTTTCTTCAGGGTCGAAATGCGTACTTACGTATATAGTAATTACGAGGGAGCGTCGCGAAATTTTTATCCAACACTTTTCGTCGAGCCCTCGTATTTAGGTCGCCTCGATTTTTAGGTTAACTGTCAAAATCTTTTTCAGGCCCAGCATGTCTCAGGGCACCGTCATGATGCAAAATCGTTCGTACGAAAAGGATTTTACGGTGGCGACCCCAGAAGAGTTCGTAAAGCGGTTCAACGGGACGAAAGTTATAAACAAAGTAAACTTTGCGAGAGACTGCTTGGCGCTTGTGTGTTAAGTTATTTCGAATATTGCAGGTGTTGATAGCGAACAACGGCATAGCCGCCGTGAAATGTATGCGGTCGGTGCGACGATGGTCTTACGAGATGTTCAAGTTCGAAAGGGCCGTCAGATTTGTCGTTATGGTCACTCCTGAAGACTTAAAAGCTAACGCAGAATACATCAAAATGGCCGATCATTATGTTCCGGTTCCGGGCGGAACGAATAATAATAACTACGCGAATGTGGAATTAATCGTCGATATTGCGGTTCGATGTCAAGTACAGGTAAATGGGACTTTCCGTAGAAGGTTCTTGGAACCGACGACGTTCCTGAATTTTCGATGACGGAGGCGTACGAGATAAGCATGTTTTATTCTATAGGCCGTATGGGCAGGTTGGGGTCACGCCTCTGAAAATCCAAAATTGCCAGATCTTCTAAATAAACATAACATTGCGTTTATCGGGCCGCCCGAGAAGGCGATGTGGGCCTTAGGGGACAAAATCGCTTCATCTATCGTAGCTCAAACTGCCGAAATCCCAACATTACCTTGGTCCGGTTCAGGTATCTATTGTTTTCGTTTCGATCAATGTCACGTGTCGAACTCGACTTTCTCTTTGTAGATCTTAAAGCGGAATATACAGGAAAAAAGATTAAAATTTCTTCGGATCTCTTTGCGAAAGGGTGCGTGCATTCCCCGGAACAAGGTCTGATGGCCGCCCAAAAGATCGGCTTTCCCGTGATGATCAAGGCGTCCGAAGGTGGTGGCGGTAAAGGCATTCGAAAAGTGGAAAACGCCGATGATTTTGCTGCCGCTTTTCGACAAGTACTTATCTCTTATAGGCTGTCTTGTTTCTCCTCGAATTTAATTCACACTATTCATCCCTAGGTTCAAGCCGAAGTTCCGGGTTCTCCAATTTTCGTCATGAAATTAGCCAAATGTGCGCGACATCTAGAGGTGCAACTCTTAGCCGATCAATATGGAAACGCAATTTCAATTTTTGGCCGCGATTGTTCCATCCAAAGGAGACATCAAAAAATTATAGAGGAGGCGCCGGCCGTCATAGCGGAACCGTTAATTTTCGAGGAGATGGAGAAGGTTGGCGCGAGGATCGAGTCGGTGTGAGTGGCGTTTCAATGTTTATTTGTCGCAGGCCGCCGTACGATTGGCGAAAATGGTGGGGTACGTTTCCGCAGGTACTGTGGAGTATTTGTACGACGTTTCGGGACATTATTACTTTTTGGAGTTGAACCCTCGCCTGCAAGTGGAACATCCGTGCACTGAAATGATTTCTGATGTGAATTTACCGGCAGCACAGTTGCAGGTGTGTGTCGTGGCTTTACGTTTTTGTTTACCTTCTTTTTATTTCAAATCGTAGATTGCGATGGGTCTGCCTCTGCACTACATTAAAGATATTCGGTTATTATACGGAGAATCGCCTTGGGGTTCGTCGCAAATTAATTTTGATCAGCCACTCCACAAACCTCAACCGTGGGGTCACGTAATAGCAGCTCGAATTACCTCTGAAAATCCGGACGAAGGTACGTAGTAAAGCGGTTGTTTCTTAAATAAACAGCATCAAATACTAATCTCGAGACAGGTTTCAAACCAAGTTCTGGAACCGTCCAAGAATTGAACTTCAGATCATCCAAGAACGTGTGGGGCTACTTTTCGGTAGCGGCGTCGGAGGCCTTCACGAGTTTGCCGATTCTCAGTTCGGCCACTGCTTTTCTTGGGGCGAAAATCGCGAACAGGCTCGCGAAAATTTGGTCATTGCTCTCAAAGAGTTGTCTATCAGGGGCGACTTTAGAACGACCGTCGAATACCTCATTACGTTATTAGAAACTAGTAGTTTTCAAGTGAGTACAAAATAAGTGGCAAGTTCTTTAAAACAAATCACGAATTTAGGATAACACGATCGACACTGCCTGGTTGGATATTTTGATTGCCGAACGAGTCCAATCGGAGAAGCCAGATATTATGTTGGGCATTATATGCGGGTCTCTGCATATCGCGGACAAAAGAATCGGTATGGCATTCGCCGAATTTCAGAATTCGTTAGAACGGGGACAAATACAGTCATCGAATACGCTTATGAATGTGGTCGATGTTGAACTTATACACGAAGGGTAAGTTATAAAGTTCGTTGAAATTTACGCAACTTACTTTTGGTTTACAGCAATAAATATAAAGTGCAAGCCACCAAAAGTGGTCCAAACACGTATTTTCTAGTCATGAATGGGTCATTTAAGGAAATCGAGGTTCACAGGTTGAGCGATGGAGGTGAGAAGACGTTTAATTGCATTTTATTAAGTAGTTTTTTTAACATTTCGAGATATCTCCAGGTATATTACTGTCGGTGGACGGAGCGTCGTTTACTACCTACATGAAAGAGGAAGTGGATAGGTATCGGATCGTGATCGGCAACCAAACATGCGTTTTTGAAAAAGAAAACGATCCCACTCTTTTACGATCACCTTCTGCTGGGAAACTCATTGGATTTCTCGTGGAAGACGGAGGACACGTATATCGTGGTCAGGCGTATGCCGAAATTGAGGTTAGTATTAGTTTTGAGCGCCGTTACCGATTAAACCGGTTTTCAATTTGTTCAGGTTATGAAAATGGTTATGACATTAACAGCAGCCGAGGCCGGAACCGTATTTTACATAAAACGATCGGGAGCCGTTTTGAATACCGGCTCAGTTATAGCTAGTTTAGAACTGGACGATCCCTCTCTAGTCACCAAAGCACAGTTGTATAAGGGTTCATTTCCCGAACTTGACGTATCCGCGCCTCTTGCCTCTCAAAAACTAAACCATATACATAACTCTTACAAAGTTGTTTTGGAAAATACGTTGGCCGGCTATTGTCTGCCAGGACCCATACAACGCACCACGTCTTCGCGAGGTTATCGAAAAGTTCATGGCTAGTTTGCGCGATCCCAGTTTACCACTTTTAGAACTGCAGGAAGTCATTGCATCGATATCCGGTCGCATTCCTGCTGCCGTCGAGAAAAAAATTCGTCGTCTAATGTCGCTTTACGAACGAAACATAACATCGGTTCTCGCGCAGTTTCCCAGTCAGCAGATAGCTAGCGTCATAGACGGACATGCTGCTAGTATGCAAAAGCGTTCGGATCGCGATGGATTCTTTTTAGCGACAGAAGGAATCGTTCAGTTAGTACAAAGATATAGGAACGGCATCCGGGGACGTATGAAAGCAGCCGTTCACGATCTTCTCCGACAATACTATGACGTTGAAAGTCAATTTCAACAAGGTAACTATTATCATTTTAAAAGTTAGTAGTCGGATAATTTGAATTTTTTAATTAAAAAGGAAGTTATGATAAGAGCGTGGCGGCACTTCGCGAGAAACACAAGGACGATATGTCGACAGTAATGGCGACGATATTTTCACATGCTCATGTGGCTAAAAAGAACATGCTGATTACGATGTTGATCGATCATCTCTGGTCGAAAGAGCCAGGTTTGACTGACGAGTTGGCGACCATGTTGAACGAACTGACTTCTCTTAATAGGAGCGAACATTCCAGAGTAGCTTTAAGAGCTCGACAAGTAATATTGAATCCTAAAGTTATTTTAAAACATATAATTTCTCGATTTTGTAGGTTTTAATTGCTGCTCATCAACCCGCATACGAACTTCGACATAATCAGATGGAGAGCATATTTCTCTCTGCGACCGACATGTATGGTTACGAATTTCATCCAGAGAATCTTCAAAAGCTCATTGTGTCCGAAACGTCGATATTCGATATATTACATGATTTCTTTTATCATGTGAACCGAGCCGTGTGTCATGCAGCTTTGGAAGTGTACGTTAGGCGAGCCTATACCAGTTACGATATAACTTGTTTACAGCACTTAGAGCTCAGTTGTGAAGTTCCTCTTGTGCATTTTCAATTTTTACTGCCTTCCACACATCCTAACAGGCTTATGCAGCTCGATAATGCAAAAGAACAGTCGGACGATAAACCCAAACTTTTCGATAACTTTCAGAGAACGGGTTGTATCGCCGCATTCGATAATTTTCAGCAGTTTGAACAGTATGCCGATGAGATCTTTGACCTAATCGAAGATATTGCCAGTCCGGCAGTTATATCTGCGAAAGATATGCATGCTCTAGAAAGTGGTTCTGAATCTCACACAAACAGCACCTCAATTAATGTCAGTTTAACCATCGAGGGAAGTAGAAATAAACAAGAGGAAATACAGCAGTGCGAACCCATTCACATATTGCATATTGGAGTTAAAGATAAAGGCGACGTGGACGATTCTACGATGGGAAAATATTTGGAAATTTTTGTGCTCGATACAAGGAAGAGCTAGAGAAGAGGTGTATTAGAAGAATCACATTTACTCTGTTGCAAAGGAAGCAATATCCCAAATATTTTACGTATCGCAATCGAGATGGATTCACAGAGGATCGTATCTACAGACACTTGGAACCGGCTTGTGCGTTTCAATTAGAATTAAATCGAATGAGAACTTACAATCTGGAGGCTCTACCGATATCTAATCAGAAGATGCATTTGTATTTGGGTAAGGCCAAGGTAAGATTTGTTCGTATGCGGCTCGAAGGACCAGCTTTAGCGATGGACTATTTTAGGTTGCTCCTGGACAGGAAGTGACAGATTATAGGTTTTTTATTCGTTCAATAATTAGGCATTCCGATTTAATTACCAAGGAAGCGTCGTTTGAATATCTACAAAATGAAGGAGAACGTGCCCTACTTGAGGCTATGGACGAGCTGGAAGTTGCATTTTCACACCCGCACTCGCGTCGTACCGACTGCAATCACATTTTCCTCAACTTCATACCATCTGTTATAATGGATCCAGCTAAGGTATTAACATTGTTTATATTTTATTAATAATATGATCGTTAGTGTGACTAATGTGACTGTTTAGATTGAGGAAGCAGTAACAAACATGGTTATGCGTTATGGTCCCAGACTGTGGAAATTGAGAGTTCTACAAGCAGAATTAAAAATGACGATCCGATCGACTCCTAATTCGCCCACCCAAAATGTTAGATTATGTTTAGCCAACGACAGCGGTTACTATTTAGATATTAATATATATACCGAAGTTACTGATAGTGAGACGGGAGTAGTAAGTATTGTATACTGTTTTTATTAGTGATTATAACCTACATGCTCGGCACTTTTTAACCGATTAGCGATTTTAATATTTTGGTTATTAAAACTCTTTGGTTGTTACAAAAGTTCCGGAATAATTCTTAAAAAATATATTAGGTTATTACCAACAGGTGTGTTTGGTTGTTATTATTAATAAAAGAACTGTAATGTTTATAAGAGAAAGTCCTACAAAGGATGTTTTTAGGTTCGATTCCAAGCGTACGGTAACAAACAGGGACCCATGCACGGTCTGCCTATTTCTACCCCATATCTCACTAAAGATTATTTACAGCAGAAGCGCTTTCAGGCACAATTAAATGGTACCACTTATGTATATGATTATCCAGACATGTTCCGTCAAATGGTCGATCTTCATTGGAAGCAGTACAGCGAACAAAGATTAGGTAGTAGTACGTTTTTCGTTCAATTTTAGTATATTCGAATAGTTGTTTTAAGCAGAAGCAGTAAAGATACCAGAAAAGTTGATGGATTTTGTCGAGTTGATGCTCGACCATGAATCCGAAACACATCTTATTGAGCAGAAGAGAGTGCCGGGCGAAAATAATATAGGAATGGTGGCCTGGAGGCTTACTTTATATACGCCCGAGTATCCCGATGGCCGCGATATAATTGTGATTGCCAATGATCTTACTTATTTGATAGGTTCGTTTGGTCCAAGAGAGGATAAGGTCTTTGGACTTGCTAGCCAACTTTCGCGTCGCCTTAAAATTCCAAGAGTACGTTGTCGCTTTAATTATCGCTCAACTTATTTAATCGATAATTTTCAGATATATATAGCGGCAAATAGTGGCGCAAGGTTGGGTTTGGCGGAAGAAATTAAAAGCTTGTTTAAGATTGCGTGGGACGATCCTAAAGAGCCAGACAGAGGTTTCAAGTATCTGTATTTAACGCCAGAGGATTATGCCAAAGTCAGCACGACTAATTCGGTACGTGCTGTGCTTATCGAAGATGAGGCCGAATCTCGATATAAAATAACAGACATTATCGGTAATGTAGTGGATTTGATGTATGTTTTTGAAGAATAAATTTGTTTCTTCTTAGGCAAAGAAGATCATTTAGGAGTAGAAAATTTACGGTACGCCGGCATGATCGCCGGCGAAACATCGCAAGCTTATAAAGAGGTCGTTACAATTTCTATGGTTACTTGTCGTGCCATCGGTATTGGATCTTATTTGGTGCGCTTGGGTCAAAGAGTCATTCAGATCGAAAATTCACCAATAATTCTCACGGGCTACACTGCATTGAATAAGGTGAATTTCGATTTTGTATTATTAGTCGAAATGCAATTTTTGTATTTGCATTTTCAGTTGTTGGGAAGAGAAGTGTATGCGTCAAATAATCAACTTGGCGGCGTTCAAATTATGCACAACAATGGAATCTCGCATAAAACGGAACAAACAGATTTAGATGGTATTTACACGATTTTGAAATGGCTCTCTTATGTTCCGAAGGTAAACATTTGTTATGATGGGATGAAATTTTGTTAATAGCGACCATATCATTTTTTAGGACAAATTTTCTCCATCGCCTATTGTTAGTTCAGTAGATCCAATAAACAGGGAGATCGCTTATATGCCAACGAAAGCGCCATACAATCCTAGATGGATGCTTGCCGGCAGAATGTTAAGTAAGTAATTAATATTAATGTGTGTTTATATAAAACCATTAAATAAATATTATATAGAAGTGCCAAATTCAAATTTCTAGCAACTTGTCCTTGCTGATTGTGAAGAAATGATGAACTTTAACATTTACCTACTTTTGTATTCGACTTATTCATGATATTTTAAAAACAGCTATCAGTTTTAGGCTATCTACTTACTGTATTTACTGGTGTGATGTCCTATTTTTACGTCAGTGTCATATTAAAAACAGGGTGCAAGGATTATGTGGATTTTTAATCAGAAAATTTCTTTAACATAATTAAAATTGAGAATTATTAGGTAAATTAGTCATCTCTATAATAACAACAATGATAAAAGGAATATTTTGATTTAAACTAAAATATAACGTTGATTTTATTCTTATTCTTTCTTTACCTTTGGGTTGGCATTATAGACAATCAAATATGCACTGTTCGTAACAGATGCTTGATAAATCAATTTTACAGATACCGATAATTCTATGGAATGGGAAGGCGGTTTCTTCGACAGAGATTCCTGGTCTGAAATTATGGAGCCTTGGGCGCAGACGGTGATTACCGGTCGAGCTCGGCTCGGCGGTATCCCTGTTGGTGTAATTGCCGTCGAAACACGCACCGTCGAACTTACCTTACCTGCCGATCCAGCAAATTTTGATTCCGAGGCTAAGGTGGAATTGTTTTTTAATTTATAACATGTTCAATAAGTAATTCATGTTGCAGACAATATCGCAAGCTGGTCAGGTGTGGTTTCCCGATTCGGCCTATAAAACCGCTCAAGTGATTCAAGATTTTTCAAAAGAAGATTTACCACTTTTCATATTCGCTAATTGGAGAGGATTTAGTGGTGGAATGAAAGGTTATAATTATTTTTGCGTGTGCGAGATGTGGAGTAGTAATTTATGTTTATTTTTATTTTTAGATATGTACGAGCAAGTGATGAAGTTTGGTGCTTATATTGTTGATGGATTGAGAGATTACAAGCAACCGGTGATTATTTACATTCCGCCTAATGGAGAACTACGTGGAGGTGCATGGGCAGTCGTCGATCCCACAATTAATTCTAGATATATGGAGATGTTTGCAGATCCTGATTCAAGGTACATATATAATAATGTTAAAATTGTTATTATAATCGATTACACTTTTCTAGTGTAATCTGGTTAATTTGTTGGAATTTACTTTAAAATTTAGTTTCGCTCGTTAATTTCTACAAAATTAATTAACCAAAACTTTGCCAAATTAATACACTTGCAAAAGAAAGTTAAAAATAAAACAATTATGTACATAGGGGCGGTGTCCTGGAACCCGAAGGAATGGTCGAAATTAAATTTCGCGAAAAAGACCTGGTGAGAGTCATGCATCGTATCGATCCTGAGATCCGCGCACTTGACGAAAAAATTAAGCACTTCAATCAGACACAGCCCCTCGAATTGGAACGCAAGTCGAGCGTATCCCAGAAGACGGAGTCGAAAAAACATCCGGAGGTGGTCGAACTCGAACTGAAGATCGCAGAAAGGGAGAGACTGCTGATGCCCATGTACCATCAGGTGTCGGTGCATTTTGCCGATTTACACGACACGCCAGAAAGGATGCTCGAGAAAGGCGCTATTAATGTAAGTATAGGATTTTTGGCGGTTGTTTCTATTTCTGACGGTTAAATTATTTTAGGACATAGTGCCGTGGAGGAGGTCCAGGGAAATACTCTACTGGCGATTGAAAAGATTATTACATCAAGATAGAGTGATTTGTGCCTTATTAAATGTACAACCCAAGCTTACCGTAGGACAAGCCGAATCTATGCTGCGGAGGTGGTTCATCGAAGATAAAGGCGCTTCCGAGGTGAATAATTAATATGTTTCTTACAAAAAAATATTAATATTAATTTTTTTTAAAGAGCTATCTTTGGGAAGATAATTTAGCCGTTGTCCAATGGCTCGAACAGCAAGATAAAAATCCCCAAGATCAATCTATTATATCGTATAATATTCATTGTGTAAAAAAGGACGCCGTAATCAATCAAATTAAAGAATGCTTAGAAGTGAGTTTTACATGCGTATATTTGGTTATAAATTGTATTTTGTTTTTGTTCGATATTTTTAGGATTGCCCGGACGTTGCTCTCGATACTGTTGTGCAAATTGTTCAACGACTCAATGATCATCAAAAAGCCGAAGTAATAAGGACACTATCGCAATTAACGAATACAGAAACAAATAATTGAAATACCAAAGCAAATTCTATTTTTGTACAGTGAAACCTGCATCTTTTTAAGGATGCAGTAGCGAATAAGTTAATTTATTGTTTTTAAGCGTATACCTTCGTTTATTTCAAACTGTCGGGTTTGTGATACGGTATTTTTATTCGGTTCGGTTTAAAAAGGGACGAGGATATGGTCAAATCTCATATTGTTGAGTCGGCAAAGTCACAAAAAACTAGTAATAGTTAACTTGTAATTGTTGATAAATTATTTTTCAAATGTTGATACTATTTTTAGTGTACAGTGGGATCGTTTGTATTTCTTTTTTACATTGTGTATTTCAAAATATTTGTTATTAATAAACTGAAACCTAGAAAATGAATTGTGTGCGAGATCAGTATTTGTGTCTTATTACGGTCTATTTTCATTTTAAACAAAAATTAATATTTTTGTTTAAAAAGTACATTATTACGCCCTCGAATTGTGTACACGTTAACTTTTAATAATTTCCTCCAGTACGAAAAATAACGGTTATAATTTCAGTTTGCCGATAAGGGTCTAAATTATACATTCAAGAATGTAATAGTCTGTTTAAGATTTTTTTATTTTAGTCCAATTTTACAAGTGTTGGTGGTCAGGTGGGGCTTAAATTAATTGCCTCTTAAAGTATTTGTGGGAGGTTTGAAAACATTATTTTGAATTTGATCTGTTTTATCTATAATAAATCCAGTCTGGCAATTTCTTATCTGCTTTTTATTATTGGTGCAATTTTTTTTTAAGTTTTAAGTTTGGCAGGGTGGTTTTTGCTGCACTGCACCATCAGTGTCCCGTCGCGTCACGTCGGTGCCGTTTTATGTCGTCTTTATTTGAAAATCAAGAATAATAATTAGATATATTTTTATACACATAAAAAACTTTGAATCGTTTGTAACTAGAATTTTTTTTTTAACAATTAAGGTAAGCGTACATTATATTGGGGCGCAGCGGGTCGCATTTCAGCGCAATTAATTTTTGGGGTGCATTTTAAATGAGTCAATGCTGGGATCTTTGTTGCGTGACAACGATCGGTTGCAGAGTAATGCGCTGCTATACGGCTCGCTCCGCCCCGGTATAATGTACTCTTACCTTTAAAAGTACTTTTCCTTTTAATTTGGAATAAAATAACTGTATAACTGCAGTAGGTATCATAAAAATAAATTTTACGACACCGCTAAAGGTCACTTTATAAATGTATCTTATTCTTAATTTAAAATTCACAACTATTTAGCTTTCTTGTAAAATAATAAATAATAATTCAAGTTGTGTGCATTTAATATCACGATATTTTCCAAATTTTAATTGAATAGTGAGTAATAGAACAAGCGTAAACACCTACAATCTTTCATAACTTGTTGCTGTTAAAATTCGAACGATAAAAACGTTCTAAAATAAAAATGGGTTTTTTTGGTCTTTATGTAACAAGTTTGACATCAACATTCTGGTAAAATTATTTCAGTTCTGTTGGGATATTAGTGAAGAGCGGTGGTGTCGTTCAGTAGGTGCATACGCATGTTTAAAATTTCGCCGTCGAGTAATTGTTCGCGTTATGCGGGTTAGTGTCTATTCGAAATGCCCGTGTTACTTTGTGTGTGCTTCGATGATCATGGAGTTTTCTTGATATTTAAGGATTATCTACAGGAAGGATATAAAGAAGAAGAAGGTAGGGTTTTTTTGTCGACTAATTCCCTATGTGTTTATAATATGTAAATATACGACGCCAACGTTTAGCTTTAACACAAATTCTTTGAATCGGGCTCTTCTTAAACATTCTATTGTCCGATTTTGTCGTACACTTGTTTAGTTTACTATATGTAATGTTGCAAGTAGGACAAATATGTTTTTTGCGAAAGACGAGATAAGAAATACTTTTAAAGAATTTTTTTTGTACTTTTACTACATGTTATGCTTATATTACATAAAATTTTCTTTTGGGGAAAAAATTTTTAACCATTTTTTTAAAATGGTTATTTTGGCTAGAAATAACTGGAAATCTGGACTCAATCGTGAACGAAATCTCGATTACAAATTCCAAAATTCGTTTTATCCACTTATTTGCTCCCAATTAAAGGCAACTGACAAAGATCTTCTACATAAGTATTTTCGTAAACATCCTACTTCGAATCAATATTTAGGAAGCTCGTATTCAAGTAATCAATCATTTAGAAAAATACAAGTACTGTAATAAAGTTAATTAATCCCCGAAGCATCGATAAATATCCATAGCTTCGTTTATTTTTAACATTGACCATGCCCGAAAATCATGGACAAGACGTTTTCGGTGCTCTTCGTTACCAATTTTTCACGCAAAAGTGTTTGGGCATGGCTGGTTTACTTAACGATTTTGATGATTTCAGAGACAAAGTAATGTTACCAATTTATGTGCGACTTAATCTTTGATGTATTTCAGAGATAGTATGCTTATCGTACCGCAAATTGTGACGGTAGATTGGCATTTATTTGTTTTTCAAACCCGCTTCTTGGTTTTGCTAACTTTAGTGACAGTCATTTGCAATAAAATTCATGCCAAACTCTCGATGGTAAATTGGAGGAACGCAGTAGAAATTGACAAAGAACTGAAGGATATGGATGTATCGTTGGAGTTAAATTTGCGCTGGTACAATATTTACACGGCCTCTTGTTTAATTTCGATAATTGCTAATTTTTTTCGTTACCGTGTAATTAGTGATTTGACGGAGACTCCCTTTATTGAGTCGTTTTTGCACATTTTCAGTTCAATATATAGGTTGTCACTTATGTACGCTTATCAATCCTGGATTTTTTATTTAACTTATAAATATAACAACATTTACGAATACGTTTACGGAAGAGATACGGTAACAATTCAGTATTGTAAAGTTGCGAAAACTCACGAGAAGATCACTTTGCTGCTCAAAACGATTAACAAAGTATATTCAGTGCCGATGTTAATAAATATTGCTTACGATTTTTTTAAAACAATAGTTTTTATGTATCGTTATCTGCACGTTTCGAGTCTAAATCCTGTTTGGTGGTTCAACTTCTTAAACGTTCTTTATTATGGATGGAGCGTTGTTCTACTTAGCAATTCTTGTACTTTGCTAATCAAACAGGTGAGTTATTTTAATGTTAATCTTCTATACGTTGTGATTGACTGATGATGGTCATAATCAGAGTTATAACTAGCGATTGAAGAGCCGGCCCAAAAGGTGAGCTTTTCGATCATCGGTTATCATTGGACAATTCCTATAAAAATGGCCGTTGAAATATAAATAATTACTGTTTCTATAATTCCAAAAACAAAAACCAACACCGACACCAAGAACCACAGGAGTCCAAATTTAGATACTTGATGTACTTATACTTATATTTATTACATATGTAATGTCGTTTGTGAATTCCTTCGCTAGAGCACTGTTGTTGATATTACGATGGTCGATGGCAAACCTCTACGAATTTCATTATCTTCCATTTGCATCGCGATGGTGGCAGGCTACGTAATGATCTCACGCAGATCACTATATATCTCCATAATCGTGGTTCATCCGTCTTTCCTTCGAAATTGAGTGCAGTTAAAGCCAGTGTGTTTTGTAATCCAGTGGTCGTCTGTTCAAATTTCATCGTTACCCCAACGCATGTCCGTATATCAATATTATTTAAAAAAGCGATACAGTTTTGGATCGCACTCCGTATGTATGTTAAACTCGTTCGACAATAAATTATATAAATAATTAATTAGTTCAATATCTAAATGGAGATTAATAGACAAATCTATTATTTACCCGCACGATTCGAATTCGACCTTTAGTGCCTAAAAATCGTCATAAAATGCCGAACGAATCGAAGCTAAGCACAAAATACAAGACGTTGCAATTTCTCGCAACCGTTTTTGCGATCGGTACCACGACATACAAAGGAAATTATGGAGGTAGAGGGTTAATCGCATACAAAATAGTATTTTGTGTCGCATTCGGTTCGGGCAGTTTAGTTATGTTCTGGAGACAAGAATATTTTTATGTGGGGTAAGAATTTGGAAATCATCTACGATTAAATTGTGGGTTTAAAAATTTGCAGATACAGTATTTTGTCGACTTTGTGCATTTTCGGCCAACTGACTACAATGGTTTGGTTTAACTTGGCCATCATTTGTTTTACCACATATTGGCAACGTAGGTACTTTAATTTTTACCATCAAATAGAAACAATGAACGAAGTTATTGAAATGAAACTCGGCCAATCGGCCGTTCGATATCGATTGCTGAATCCATTCGTAGTCATTACGCTGATAACTTTTCCAATATTAGCGATCGCTGATACATTCGACGGTCAGATTGTTAGTATTTACGTTTGGTTATTAATTCACGTGTCGGGTGTGACGTCGGTTTTCTACGTGAACTACGTTCTTTCTTTGCTAAATTTGTGTTCCGATACAGTGATGATCGTAAACGAGTATTTAAGCAGCCTGACATTGGCGCAGTTCAGCACCATGCGGAAAATTGAATTTAGTTTGGGTATCGTGTCCGAAGAAAAGCAGGAGGTGAAAGTAAATGTGCGACAAGCCATAGAAATATACGATCGAGCTGTTCAGATAACAAAGAACGTATTAGGAGCATCTGGATTTAGTGTAATGCTATTTATAGTAGCTGGGGCCTTTCTTTTCTCGGCCTAACCTACAACATCGCCATGTACTTTATTCGGAAAATTCAGGTTGGACAAAGTGAATGGTCTACACTTCATTCTCACAATTATTGGGCTGTCGTGTATTTTTGTGTGATTTTGGCGATCACCAATACCGCGTCGAAACTGGCAGAGCGCACTAACTCTACCGGCGCGATTCTGCACAAGCTCATTAATATTTATCCTAATTTGGGAGATCAATGGGTACCTGCAGGAGACGAGAGTTGGATTTGATTATACTTACACTATTTTTTTTGTCTTGCAGATGATTTCGTATTCGTTGTATTTATCGAGTCAAAAGGGTTATATAAAAGTGGGAAGAATGTTTACTATCGACCGCAGCTTCTTGTCGGAGGTTAAAATGTTGAATTTAAGAAGTTTTCGTGGGCGCGTAACTTGATTTTTGTTTTAGATGGTTTCGGTTATAGCTACCATGCTTGTGGTGGCCATTCAGTACGATGAAAATTATTTACTGATCAATCCCAAGACCAAATTAGAATTGGAATCTGGGAAAAATGATTTGATATCTTGATCTCGAATCTCGAAGGCTTTGATTTTTTAACTCTTTAGTTTACTACGATTCTTCAAACACGAATCGAGGTGTGTTTGTGGATGTTTTCGAATTTCGCGACATTTTGTTTGGCGATTTAGGATTTTTTTACGTTTAGATGTTCTTACGTTTGTTATCTATTTTTTAGTAAAGTTTGTTGAATAATTGTTGAAGGAACCTTGACCGCGAGGAGAGCTCCAAAACGAATATTATTTGACATTATAGGTATATCTATACTTAATCGAGTTTTATCCGAAGTAATTTGATAATACGTAGACACACTTATTATTCGATACACTTATTCTAATTTAGTTTCGGATGCAGATGGAAATTTGGGCTTAATCGATGATGCGACAACTGCAGCAGTATTTCGTCCATTATCTGAATGTATGGTGAACAGAAACTGTGTTGATCCAAAATGATCAATTTCATTTGGTTTTATTTATTTTTAATCCCAAACTCCTAGTAAAAATGATTAACAATCAATTAAACGACGAGTAGGTAAATTAATATCTAACAAACAGGTAATTAATCATGATAAAAAAATATACTTACCTATATCGTAATAAAATAAATTAATCCCTAAGGCGTATTATGACGTTAAGTTGTTGAATTTTTACCATTGACCATGTCCAAAAACCGCGAGCAAGACGTTTTTGTCGCGCTTCGTTATCAGTTTTTCGTGCAAAAATGTTTGGGCATGGCGGAGTTTACGGTGAAGGGGGAGGTGGGCGGCAGAGAAATCATCGATTTAAGTACAAAACGTAAACTGTTGTCAATTTTGATTGCGACGACTTTAATCGTATTAATGCGTATCAGAGATAATATGCTTGTCGTGCCACAAACTGTGACGGTAGATTGGTATTTATTTATTTCTCAAAATCATTTTTTAGTGCTGCTCACTTTGGTGGCCATAATTTGTAATAAAATTTATGCCAAAATTTTGACGGCGAATTGGAGAAACGCGGTCGAAATCGATAAGGAACTGAATGATGTTGATGTGCCGTTGGAGCTGAATTTGCGTTGGTACAATATTTACATCGCTTTCAATTTCGTTTTGTTTCTAGCGAATTTTTTCCGTTACCGCGAATACATCGAACTGATCGAGGTTCCTTTGATCGAGTTATTTGTGCACAGTTTTTGTTCGACGTATAAGTTGTCGGTTAGTTACGCGTTTCAATCCTGGATATTCTATTTGACTTGTCAGTATCGGAACCTTAACGAATACGCGTGCAGAAGAGATGTAACAGTTGAATACGGTAAAGTTGTGAGAATTCACGAGCGCATCACTTTGCTGCTTAAGATTATTAATAAAACGTATTCAATGCCGATTTTAGTAAATATCGCTTACGATTTTTTTAAGACTGTGGTGTTTATGTATCGTTCCTTATACGCTTTGAACGTACCTTCCGTTTGGTTCTTCAACTTTTCGAACTGTCTTCGTTATGTCGGGAATATTGTTCTTCTTAGCAGTTCCTGCACTTTACTAAACAAGCAAGTAAGTCGTCACATTTTCTTTAATGTTCAAGATTTTACATTTTATTCATAGCGTCATAAGCGTTCATATTTAATATGTATGTATATGTAAATATCTACATTTAAAGACAGTAATCGATTTATTAACAATCTATTTGGTAATGTAATGGAAAACACTAAGCTGATTGCCAATAACATAAAAACACCATCTGTTCAATCCGCGGCTAACTATGGTCGGTGCGGTTATGCAGGCAAAAGACGCCTTCTCCGCTCTACGTTATCCATTTTTCGTCCAAAAATGTTTGGGAATGATCGAGTTCGACGTGAGCGACGAAGTGGGGAACAGGACATTTAAAAACTTACACAAAGCTAATCCCCAAAAGTACTTATCAATTTTATTTAGTATTATTTCACTCGTCTTATTATGGTTAAGGAATGATTTGTTCATGGCTAAAAGAAATCAATCGGTGGTCTGGTACACATTCGTCGTTCAATCGCAAATTGCGGTCATGTTGACGCTTCTAATAGTGTTTTACAACAAAGCGTACGCAAAAACTTGGCTAATGTTTTGGAAAACCGTCGTCCAGATCGATAAAGAATTTCAGATAATGAAGATTTCATCGAACGACAACCTGTTTTGGTGCAACGTTTACAGCACGATCAACTACGTCGTTAACGCCGCGTTACTTTCACGTTATTTTTGGCAGTCTGCCGACGACGCGCCCCTCGTCGAAATTTTATTGTACTCTCTGATGAGCGGTTACAAATTGTCGTTTACGCACATGTTCGAGGGGTGGATACTGATATTGAGGCGCAGATGTAAAATGTTTGGGCAATATTTGCGCGAGAGTCATAAACTGGGGAAAATGGGAAAAGCGGCGGCGTTGCATATAAGACTAATGGAACAAATCGAAACGATTAACGAGATATATTCTGTGCCGCTTTTAATTAACCTTGCAAATGATTTTTTTAAGGCGATCAGCTTTATGTATCGTTTTATTAATAATTTGAGTCACCATCCGGTTTGGCCGTACAGTTTTGAGGGTTTATATTTTATGACTATGCTTCTGTATGGGTTTGATTGCGTCGCGCTCTCGGTGTGCTGCTCTATGTTGGTTAATCAGGTGAGTGTGTCGATCAAATGTTGATCGAATATAGGACTTGATGAAGTCAAAGTTGTAATGACGCTACATCACCCATACGTTGTGCATTACGTTGTGTACCTATATTATTGTCGATATCACTATTTCTTCTCTACTCGTTGAAAATGCATTAATTTAAAACAGAATGTTTTGTAGATAGATACCTGTATTATTTAAGGCACGATACATTGTAAAAAGACTTATCCGGTATTGTTCTTCATCGTACGTGCTCGTTGTCAAATATATGTCTGTTTAGAACAATTTTGCAGTTAATATTTGCATTGTTGTTAACGGGTACACTTTGTTACTTCATATTTCGTACGCTTTGGGCAACACAGCAAAAAACCATGACGTGTATTCATCATTCGATATCTAACTGTATACCAAATTTCATAGTGTTCCTTGTATGGTCGCACTTGTCTTTTATTGAGTGTGTCCGATTGGCCGATCGAATAAGTTGTATTTAAAATGGAAAATAAACTATCTTTTTAGACAAGCCTTGGTGACGGCGGATAATCGTATTATGGAACAAAATGATTTTTGCTGAATTTTCGATCCAAAACTTGTAGAGTTGGATTGATTTAGCAAACGATCGATCTGTGAATAAAAGAAGAAGAAAAGATGAAGAAAAGATAGTCTAACGAGATTTCAATAATCCAATATTGTGTATTTTGCATGAAAGAAAAAAATAATATACTATCGCAAATAATATATATCGATTATTCGATTATTTTTCATATTGGTATTGAAGTATTTTTCAATTTTCAGGCAAATCGTATAAAAAGGGAACTTTTAAAACTGACAACCGTTTCCGACGATTCAAATTTGAGGAGCGAGGTGAGTATTCCGTTCGATGAGTTTTAGTTTATCCGTTTCCTTTTCATTTGTAGATCAACGCGTTTGCCTTGCAACTATTACATTACGATGCGCGGATTTCGGCCGGAGGCTTTTTTACGATAGACGTGCCCCTTATATTTACGGTGAGGGAACTTTTTTGAAACTATACATTCATAAAAAAATTACTGTGATTTCAGATGGTCGGAGCAGGCACAACGTACTTGGTCATTCTTATTCAATTCGATTCGGCATGAGATAAACACGCTGTTGTTCAAATTTCTTTCAAATTTTATCATCTTATCTATTTTTATAGATATGTACGAGAACAGCGTAAATAAATAATTATTCTTCTTCGTAACGTGTCGAAAATTTTGGTTTTCATTTTCACACAAATTTATGTACTAATATACCTAATTGTAAGTTGCCTATCGACGACTATTACTTACTTTTTCTTTGCTGGTAAACAGACGAGCAACTGTACTTCGTAGTGATCGACGAGAGTTAAACATTAATTTTTAAAAATAATTATTGTCCGACAATCATTTCGTGGCAAACAAAAAAAAAATCTTAATTTCGTTCAGCGATGCACGTCGGCGATGCATGCGATTTGATAAAATAAACGTTATCGAGTCGATCGCTTAATCCATCAATTATTCACTATGCTAGAGCAAATCAACTTTTAGTCAATCTGGAGCGCGTAATTGCGTTCAAAAAATTAGAGGATCCAAATGTGTAAACACGACGCTTTTTCGACGCTCCGCCGTTTGTTTTTCGTTCAAAAATGTCTCGGTATGGTGGAATTTGCGGTAAAGGGAGACGTCGGTAATAGGTCTTTTGAGCAATTAAGTAAAATGCATCCCCAACGAATTTTGCCAATTATATTATCTGCGTTATTGATTGCCGGAGCGTTTGCGAGAGATAGGATGATCATGGCGCAGTGGAAACAATCGGTGGACTGGTATATATTCGTCATTCAAACAGAAGTTATCGTACTGTTGGCAGTGGTAATAATAATAAGCAATAAAGCGAACGCCAAGGCAGTATTGTTGGTTTGGTCGAAAGTTGATCAGATCGATCGCGAATTGAACAACATGAAAATTGGACTAGATCTCGATCTTCGTTGGTTCGACTGTTACATGGCGATGAATTATGTCATGATGTTGATAATGGTTTCTCGCTTCTTTTTGTATAATATATACCGCGTCGAGTTGTTATACGTTGAAGTTATTTTGCACGGCATCGCGAACCTGTATAAATTATCGTTTGCCTATGCGTTTCAGGGATTGATGCTTTTACTTAGACACCGATGTGAAAAGCTCGGCGACGAAACGCGCAAAATTGCCGATATTGCCGAGATGCACGATCAGTTTTTGCATTTAATTCAAATGGTCAATAAGATATATTCGGCGCCTATTTTGGCCAACCTCGCTTACGATTTTACAAATTAATTACGTACGTGTACCGTTGCGTGCAAAATTTGAACGATAGGAAGCTTTGGCCGCCCAGAATTCCACTTATTAATATTGGGGGCATCGTCTATTTTAGTTTGGACGTTGTCGTTTTCGCAACTTGCTGTGGTTCGATGGTTTATCAGGTTCGTATACGAGATATGTTTACTTTTTACTTCTTACAATTAAGCTATTTATGTTATCTTGCCTTGGTTTTTGCATGGTTACACCATGGGTGGGCCAAAGAACGTGGAGTCCCTCACGTTTTGAGACTGCAACCTAACAAACAATAAAACTGTAAAGTCTATGTCACACTGTTTGATCAAACTGAGATGATGACGTCAATAAAAAGGAATTTCACGTACATTACAATATAAAAAAATTAATTTCCATAGGAATCCATTTGGCACAATCAATAAATGTCTTTAAAACATAAATCTTTTTCAAAAAAGATCAAAAGGGGATGTTTGAGACATTAAAAAGAAAGTTCCTTTAAGGTCTTCAAAAATTACAATATTTAAATATCATAGTCGTGCTGCATATCAAATTAAAGCCCATTCAAAACAGAAGCAAATGACATCAAATCGAGCTCTTTAACGTAAGTCAAATAGTTTTTGAGTCGTAGCTTTTTAAACAGTTAAAAATGTTGCCATTTTCAAGCGATTTTTGTTTCTTTTAAGGTCAATAACTCAAAAACTATAAGCTCAAAAAATCTGAAATTTTACAGTTTTTATCAACTTTATTGGTTTCATTCGGCCAAATATGATGAATTCCTGGGATGTTGAGGTTCAGAGCATCGGTTGATTTGACATAACAGAAAACACAGTATTTCAAGAATTAAATAGTACATGGATTGCCAAAACAAGAAATAAAATGAGGGATATGTAGCATATTTGAGTACATAAGTACAAATAGGTTAAGAAATTTTATTGGAACATTGGTAGGTAATTTAATTAACGCCAGTCAGGAGCCGTATCGCATCAAAATATCTTAACAGCTTGATGGTATCAATTTGATAGTGCGACAAGCAATTTGAGTAGTTTTGGCCAAATTTGTAATGGTTAACGTCATCAACTTAGTTTGATCAAACTAATTGATAGTCCGCCACAGGCTTAAGTTGTAAAAAACTCTAAAGTTGTGTAAGGGGTTTCGCGTTGTGTGGCCCGCCCTGTATATCAATAGCACGTCAAGTATTTAGTTGATTAATTTTGTTTTCGACAAAAAGAGTAAATGCTATAGTTTATTTTGTCTTGTTTTTATTTGCTATTTTTAGTAGGTATTATTTTTTTAAGATGTTCTACTCTTATTTATTTTATTTTCCTTTTCTTTTATTCATTTGTTTTAGAGGTTCATTGAAGCTAAAATAATGTCAGTTTTTGTTATATTTTTCTCTTTTATATAATACGTACATAATATAATAAATTGCGAGTCTTATTCCTTATTTTAGATAGATCGTGTTAAAAAGAAACTTTTAAAAATCGCAGTTGCTTGTAACGATTCAAGATATAGGAAGAAGGTAGGTGAATACAGGATTTTCATTCGCGTTTAAAACCCACGTGACTTAAATATAATAATCAAAATTACACTATCATCGGTAAAACTGTGGACGCGTGGGTTTGGAACATTAATGAAAAAAGCTCTGCATTTCTGTAGCTCTGTAAGCTTTAAATTATCGTCTTTCCGATTAAAATTTGTTACCACCACCTTGGGAAATTAATTTTGTTAATATCCGCCTATCCTTGTTTACGCCAATTAAAAAAACGATAGAAATACCAACGTGACGAGCATGTCGAGTTCATTGATCGATTTCCGATTGGCGTAAACAAAGATAGGCGGATATTAACGAAATTAATTTCCTAAGGTGGTGGTAACAAATTTTAATCGGAAAGACGAAAATTTAAAGTAAAGGTGTTTTACCAACGATTGCTTAACTAATTTTTGTTTTAGATCAACGCATTTGCTTTGCAACTTCTGCACGGCAATGCCAGAATTACTGCTGGCGGGTTTTTTATCATAGACTCGTCTTTTATTTTTACGGTAAACAACTACATACACGACCACATTTTACTTAACTTAATGAACCGTTTTCGCGTCTGTTTCCAGGTAATCGGAGCCGGCACCACTTACTTGATTATACTTATTCAATTTGAATCATTAACTACTCGGTCGTAACTTTTTTTTAAGGTGTGTTACAATGTAGATCGATGAGAAAATACAAGTAAACGTGTAGAATAAAAATACAAATACTTTTAATAGTCAAATTACCTAACAACGATATGGTAAATATACATTAATATTAATAATATGTTCACTAATCACGACGTAAAAAAATAATCTTAAACTCTAATTAATTTAATTAATATTCGATGGTGACACATTTGGTCTTCAGGTACTCGTTTAAAGCTTCTTGTCCTAGAAACAACAACGACATTATAAACGGCCCCAACGTCGTCGACAATTCAAGTTATTACCTAAGTCCTTGCCGAAGCCCGATTGTTTAAATCCGCCAAACGGCGCCGCGACGTCCGTCTTATTGTAAGTATTTACGAAAACAGTTCCGGCGTCGACCTTTTCGGCAAATTTCAGCGCCTTAGATAGATCGTTCGTGAAAATGCCCGAAGCTAATCCGAATTCCGTACAATTCGCCCTTTTTATCACGCCGTCCATATCGCTGTAATCAAAAATAGGTCGTTAGATACCGTACCACGCGAAACCACAACGCCGACGTACCCATCGTCAAATTTGCTTATGATCATTATCGGACCGAACGATTCTTCTTTCGCTATAAACATGTGGTCTTCCACTTCCGTGAACACGGTGGGTTCGAAGAAGAACCCGGCTCCTTTCAACCTTCTTCCTCCGCATTCCAATTTGGCCCCTTCCTTGACGCCTCGATCCACGAACTCCAATAACTTGTTCAGATGCGCTAAATGATTTTGAGGGCCGTGCGACGTCGATCTATCCAGCGGATCCCCGATCGATATTCTCTTGGTTTCTTGGACGACTCTCCGCACGAATTCGTCGTGGATGCTCGCCTCGACGAAGATACGCCCGGCGGCTATGCAATTTTCGCCTTTGTTGAAGAAGACGCTCTGCATCCCCTACAGAAACCGGACGTTACTTTCGCAACGGACACTTTGAAAACGACATTAACTCACCAGCTTCACGGCCTTATCGAAATCGCAATCGGAAAATATGACTAGAGGCGACTTTCCGCCCAATTCCAACGACACCTTCTTCAAATTAGAATCGGCGCACGTTCTCATAATGACCTGTCCAATTTCGGTGCTTCCGGTGAATCCTAGTTTGCGTACGTCGGGATGCGCCGCTATCGCTTGTCCGCATTTCGAACCTGCACCGATTTACGTTTGATTTATCGTCATATTTACACGTCGATGATGAGTTACCTGTTCCGGGAAGTACATTGATGACACCTGGCGGTATGCCGGCTTTAGCTGATAGTTCCGCGAACTTCAACGCGGTCAAGGGACATACTTGCGCGGGTTTGATTACCACCGTGTTTCCTGCGGCCAGACAAGCTGCCATTTTCCACGACAACATCATCAACGGATAGTTCCAAGGTGTTATCAGACCGCACACGCTGCAAACGGGCAAGTTCGAATTACAAATCAACAAATATTGTGGATCGTATAGGCGTACCCTATGGGTTCTTTGCGAGTGAAGGTTAAATTCTTGTTCGGCCTCGCGTGGGAAATTGGAATGGTGGAGCCGTGTATTTTGTCGGTGCATCCTGCAAAATACCTCCACGTTTCTATGCTCATTCCCACGTGAGTTTTGAGGGCGAGCGTATAAACGGCGCCCGAGTCGATCGATTCTATCGTCGCCAACTCTTCGCGATGTTGGTGCATGAGATCTGCTAGCCTGCGAAAAATCACTTAATAACTTGAAAATCACCTACCCGCTTAAATATAATAACTTACTTGAATAGCAGTTGACCTCGTTCCCTAGCACTAATTTTACTCCATTCTCCAGATTCGAACGCCCTTTTCGCGGCCGCAACGGCCCTATCCACGTCTTTGGCGGAAGCGCATTGCACGTCGCATATTACGCTTTCGTCGGTCGGGTTTATGCTCGGCAGGGTTAGTCCGCTTTCGCTATCGACAAATTCGCCGTCTATGAACATTTGACAGGGCACCCTTATGGTTCTTTTGTTGGCGTTGATTTCCGCACCTCGAAATTCGACGTCGCTCTTCGCGGAATCGCCCCGAAGTTTCAAAATCACAGTCAGACAGAATTCGGATAAGGTGGGCGAGAGGAAGACGTGCTCGTTTTCCAATTCGACCCTGCTCAAGTCTCTAACTTCTTCGACTAACCTGTAGGAGGAGACCGTGAAAATAAAAATTGTGGAAAAGTTTCGATCGACGATTTACTTGCCTTACGACGTCCATCGAACCGGCCCCGGAGGCGAAGAAGTCTGTGTCGTCGTCTACGTCCGTGCTCAAAATTTTTTCCCAAATCATCTTGATCGAATTTATGGTGTTTTTCTCTTCCGGTTCGTATACGATTTCGATTTGTTTGGAAACTTCGTGTAATTTATTCGCCTGCTTCATTCGGCCGTTTATTTTTACTCGTTTAATGTTGATCGGGATCTCGTCTGCCCCGAATACGATCAGTCCGTCTTCGTGGATGAGCCCGGGGCGCGCGCTCTCAATTTGGATTGGTTTGCCTTCGGGGAGCGGCTTTTTCCAAATCGACGAGCCGAATACTAAGACCTCTTGTGGTTCGGATGTTCCGGGAACTGCGAGTTCGCACGTGGCGCCCGGAACCGAATCCATTCCTCTGATGAAGTTGTGAATTTCCTGTCCGGATTTTTGCCAGTCGATCTGTGGATCGCCAACTTGGATAAGAACACGGAACGCGATTCGGATAATAATTGTTATCTACCTTTTGCAGTTCGGGTTTGTTTAACATCGGATCGTAGGTGGCGCCTTTTTCGGATTGAATTTCCTTTGGAGCCGTGTCATCGGCTACCATGTCGACGGCGCGAGCCACGGCCGAAACGCCCACAGGATATAGGAAGCGTTTATAAAGGGTATCTACGGTATCGTCGGGATCTACGAGGCATCTCTCCTGAAGGAGAATGGGCCCGGTGTCCAAACCGTCGTCGGCCCAAAATATCGATAGGCCTGCTTGTTTGTCGCCGCAAATTAAGGTCCTGCGAAGTTAATAAGATTCGTTTTATTTAAAAAAAAAACAAACAAACAAAATTATCTACTGGCAAAATAAATTCCGTCTTTCGATTAAACGATAACAACGTAAAACGGGAACATGCGCCGGGGCCATGATGACTAATTTCGTCCAAATCTACATTAGAAAAAATGATGGAAGTTACATCATAATATTATCCACGTATCGAATGGTCGTTGAACCGTTAACGATTTTTGCACGTATGCACAAAAAGTGTCTATTGGAAAATAAAACCGCTTCGAACTGGTTGTAGATGATAATTATTTATTGAGGCATCGATGATGTTTTGTTTTTAGACTCGTGTTTCCGCATCGATATGATTTTGTTTATGGGTCAATTCGTAAATAATTTATAACTACTGTTTGATTTGCTTCGTCATTTTCAGATACGTTCTTCGCGCGTTTATAGTTTGGGAGAATTATCGTCAAGTGGAGTTCTTACCAATTTATGGAACTGGCACCGCGATGTCTCGGTAACAGCGAGGGATGATAACAGATGCTTTTCAGTCGGGGATGATTGATGACCTCCATAGGTATGAATTGGGAGCAATATGGAAGAACGTTTAGGTCCGCGTTGACGCTTCTATACGCCTGCAGTACTTCGGGGAGGGCTTTCCCGGATTTTCTCCAGGATTTTATTTTGAACACGGGTATGTCGTTCTCTCTTCCAACGAGAGCTGTTAAAAGCGTCGTTATAATTTAAAAATTTCGCGAACAATTTTATAATTAATTAGTACCCAAAGGATCTTCTCGGTTTCCTTTATCGAGCACCGTGAATATCCCGACGACGATGTGTCCATGTTGTTTGAGTTGATGGAAGACGTCCGCGGCGAAAGCGCTTTGGCCTATCAAAGCTACCCTTAAAGGCGGCCTTGGACTGATGCTATTTTGCTGAAATTAAAAAAATTACGCTCACTTAAATATTATGCATTGGTACATTACAAAATGCGAGAACCAGTTTTACTTGCGGCTTATCGAAGGTCAGAAACATTTGAACCCGAAATTATATAATTTTTGTTTATATTATGTACACTTATTTAAAATAAATATAAAAATACATATATGGATAAATAAGATTTTTTTTTAGATAAACTAATTGATGAAATCATCACAAAAAATCACTGGGGGAAAAATACAGTCGAGAACAGAACGAGCTTGAAGTTGACACAGACTATTTCGTTTAAATATAGAGAAATGGGGGCAAGAGAAGAAGAAGTGAAAACTAATTATCTGTAAATAAATGTTTTATTGAATTTTTTTTTGAATTTTAAGTTTAACGTTTTCTTTTTTTATTTTATAATTTTAAATTCGTTTAAATCGCGTTTGTTCTTTAAGAGCGATTAACTCCGCATTTTAATCTTTAAATGAATTACTGTTATAATATTATCTTCTTTGCACTTTAATCATAATTGAGTGATTTAATTCTTTTAGATTTTTAATTAATTTTTATTTCAAAATAACGAGTAGATATTTAATAAAAAAAATTTAGGAAAATAAATCCGTTTTCTCCTCGATTGCAATTACCAATCGTCCATATCTTCGACGTTTTAATTAAACGGCGCGATGTCCAAAAAATTGTTAAAATCGTTTCCAAAAAAATCTACGCCGAAAATTCGATATAAATTAATATACGCGACAATTAACCAAGATTTCTAATAAACAATTTAAAAGCCGTTTTCAAAATTTGCAAAGACCGCACTTTAAAAAGTCGACTAAAATTTTTGAAAAAAAAAATGACCGAATCGAAACATTTCAATAAATTACGGTAAAATATCGAAGAATCGAAATTCGAGTATTTTGTACTTACGTTCGGGGGCATATTCGCTAAATCGGCACAAACTCTAACTATCAAAACGAATGAATGTTCCTGATTTCTCTTTCCACATTTATAGACTCGGATAGCGTTCTTATCTTCAATTAAATTTACAGTTTGGTAAATCTAAGAATAAACAAGTAACGTTCCTTTCTCCATGGCAATATATACAGTCCGGTCTCGAACGACTGATCTATATTGTTTAAAGCGAATCTCGCGAAACGACGCGACGTATAACTCTTTTGACGAATGTAGGCCAGTCGCTCGTTAAACATTCATTGCAATAACTAGTCGATAGAAATTTAATTACATATTGGTTTTGGTTCGGTTGCGATGTAAATTTTTTCTTAACTTTCAGGCGGGTCGATTTCTAGATTTTTTTTTTACAAAATCGCGACTTCGCCTTAAAATCTATACCCTATAAAATTTTGTTTAAATTTTTAAAAATAATGCGTTACCCACGTATTTTTATTTATTGATTTACGATGGCGTGGTATGTATTTTGTTTGAAAACGCGTTTCTAATCCGATCTGTAAAATACAATTTGCAAAGACATATTACTTACTATCGTTAAGATCGGTAAACGACTTTTGCGCCACAGTGTGTATATGTATGTATGTAATTCGTAAAATTTTCCAACCACTCGGTAGTGTTTTGCGATCAAAACACGTTTTGTTCCCGCAGAAAATGAAAATGTAAAATGTTTACGAATTTACGTTTTGAATGAAATTAAAAATGCGGGACACCCTGTATATGACGGCGAGCCCGGAGCGTGATTGGAAATAATTATTACGGAGATGAGTTCAGCGGGTCAGCATTAAGGATTCTAGAACTGGATATAACTGGTTAGAGAAATTTTTACATCGATTAGAATGTTTATTAACTTGTTACTAACATAGATAGTGAGTCGTAATGTTTTAATTACGCAACAATTTGCATTTTGTTCGTATTTTATTTACTTAATTGGAAAAATGATTTTACTTTCGACGAGTTATTATGATTTGATATACGATAGTACATATTACAATTTGTTACGTTACAATGTATTTATAATTTTATCGTTTGTTTTAATATAGATCTATGACGATCTGAAAGAAATTAGGTTAAGCAAAATTTAAACATCTTCTTAAAACAATAAACGGAATTTGAGAAACAATTGTTGGACAAAAAATTACTCCGTGTGCCAAGACGTATTTTGGTATAGGTCGTGCGGACTAAACGCCACTTTCAGGGCACGTTTCTACGTGCCTATAGATCACAAAAAACGGCGATGGCCGTCTGTGGAGGGTAGCTATTAAACATGGCGTCTCGCGTTCTCATAGAAACGCTAATAACGTTTGAACTTTTTTTGTTTTAAAGCCCATTAATTGTAGATTCTAATGATATATCCGATTTTTTATAATCTCGGTTAATAAAAGTCCGAAGTACAGATAATTAAGTCGAATGCAGTTTGTTAGATATTTCGTGAAATAACTTTGTAACCGCGCATTTTATGGAAAAATTTGCCGTTACGAAAAAGAAACGGCTAAGGTTGATAGCCAAAAACAATAACTATAAAATACCAATACCTCACGTCTCCCAAACATTCGATCTGATCTAACGTAACAAATGTTCGGTAGAACTCAAATTTTTACCACTAATTTTATTCAAATTGCTATGATTTGGATGTCAATGTGAAGCGTATTTAACGTAGTTTCGTTTTGGTAACGGCAACTTTTTTTATAAAATGCACGGTTACAAAGTTATTCTACGAAATATCTAACGCTGCAGTGTATTCGACTTAATTATCTGTATTTCGGACTTTCATTAACCGAGATTATAAAAAATCGGATACATCATTTAAATCTATGTGGACTTTAAAACGAAAAAAAGAATTTCAAAATAGTCCAAATAGTTCGAATGTTATTAGCGATTCTATGAGAACGCGACACGCCATCTTTAAACGTTCACCATGCCCCATAGCTACCCTTCACAGATGGCCATTATCGTTTATTTCGATCTAAAGGTATGTGGAACATGCCCTGCAAGTGGCGTTTAGTCCGCATGATCTATACCATAATTGCGATTTTAGGTTCTTGGCACACGGACTAAATGTATTTAATTCTTTTTTCGAAAACGAATATTTGGATACAGAATTATAAAAATATTTCATTGTTCTAAATTAACGCTTAAAGAATGATTATCGCTAAAACTAATTGTTCTTATTTCATGAATTTATTTTTATAAACGGCCCTTATACAGGACGATTCACAAAAATTCATCATAACTAGTACTCATAGTAGGTAGTCAAAATAGTGAAAAATTCGTATAAACGCGCACCCAAAAAAGAGTTTCTAACCAGCCAGGTAATATTTCAAAAATGTTTTTGGCAACATTTAAAAAATATTTAACAAACGCTTTCTTGCTGGTCGATTCGGTTGGGGCAACATTTATTTCTCCCACACTGTTAGGGATGTATATTTAATAAAAAAAAAATAAAATTCGTCAGCACCCTAGTGGATTCATAATGTAATATTTAGTTACTGATTATACTTCGTGACATTACCATAACTCAAACCGGTTATTTCGAAGATAAACCAACTTTTAATCTTAATTTTTTTTAAGCGTCGTTTTGAATCGTCCGATCTATTTTTACTTACAAATAATCGAAACAAGATTGGCTATCGTTTAAAAAAAAAGTAAACACGCTGATTTGTTTATCGATGTCACGTTACTTGTAAGTGTAATTTTTCAAAATAGTATTGTTTATCTACTGTTGCACCTTACGTAAAATTATTGCAAAAATTAAGTTGCCGATAAACACATAAAATTTCGTTTTGTTTGTTATGCACATATTGAATTTTTGTTGATAAAATTTGTTGACGTATATCTGTAATAAAAATATTGTTTTAACTGCGCAAACTATTGACGAAAATTGCCTGCATTTAAAGCGATTTTTTCAAGAAAATCTTTAATTAAAGAAAATAATTTACTTATAAAGAATAGTACGTTTCGCGCTCGTTTTTTAACTTTGACGTCGAAACTTTTCATTTTTATAATATATTTAAAGGTGCGTAAAAATAATCGTGCGTGATACACGTTTGAAAAATGCGTTTCAAGCACTTACACGAATTGTAGAACGAGCGCAGCGAGTTACTTTCATACGTGTGCCTTACGGGCATTTGCACCGGCAATGTTATAATATTTAAGTCTTGCTTAAGATATTGGTTTTCCTTAGATATTTTATATTTAAGCAAGCCTTAAACTATTAAGTTATGTCGGTGCAAATGGCCGTTTAAGGTAAGCGTACACTATGCCGGGGCGCAGCGGGTCGCATCGCAGCGCAACCAATTGCTGTGGTGCATTTTAAATAAGTCAGTGCCGGAATCTTTGTTGCCTTAAACGTGCATTTTACACACTTAATTTTAGATACGTGTCAGGTATAAAATAAAAAATAATAACAAATTTTAAACAAAACAAAAATTAAATAGTATCAAACGTTTTTGTCAATTGTTTTTCTTGTTGTCCTTTGGTATTATTTGATCTTAGGTAGGTACGCATAAAAATTTACACTGATTATGATGACTGGCTTTGAAACTATTACAAAACCTCGTGTATTGTTTTTTGTTAGTGACTCGTTTTCGACAAGAATCTATTATAGTGGCTCTCAATCTTATGGATTATGCGTACCATCCAAAGAATATCCAAAAATATTGGTACCACCACCCTTTATAAAAATTGGGATGTTTCGATGCAAGTTAATGTAAATGAGGCATTCAGGAAGAAACGTCGACATGGAAGGGGTTAGCGGAACCCTATAGAAGACTTTAATAAACTTGCGGCATACCCTTGTTGGGTGAAGAAGAACAGGCTGTAAGTCTATTATGTATGTACTAACATAAAATAGAATAAGTTCGCGAATTATAAACAAGTTGGACTGATTGTGTTGTGAAGGTGAAGATTTTGAATTGACCTTGGCTTGTTCGCTGTGGGTTGCGCGTAGTAACCCACGTAGGACAGATTGAAGGTGCAGTAAAGTTACAGGCGAAGTCTCGACCTTACAGAGACTTCGAAGGTGGTGCGGAGAACTCAATTTAAAGCGGCACGTCTGTCGTTTTTTTTAACAGTAGATTTCATGAATAATTTGGTTTCATTTCTTGTGTTTTATTTATTTTCTTGAATTTTTCAAAATTATTTCTATTATTATTCCCGTTAGTACAGGTAAAACGGCATATTATATAAGCTCGGGGGCGTTGATTTCTAATTTGATGACATTTGCCTAAAAAGACTTTCGTCGATAGTCTATTTTAATTAAATAACGTTTATTAATAAATTATTAAGCTATATTCGTTGTCGTGCGGTGATGTTTAGACGACAATTATTTCCTGATGTTTATCAGCTATTACGACCGACATTCACAATTACAAGAAAGCGGGTCGATTATACCTAGGAATTAGTTTAGAAAAAAAATCGACCGGGGGGTTTTCTGTTTCCTTAAAATTAAATTTGAATAAATTCAAATTCGCCAATTTCCGGCTGGCCAAACTTTCATGTTTCGACGACAACGCCAAATAACAATAACGGTCTAAAAAGCGTAAAATAAGCTCGAAAAGAAATTTAACGAGCGTTTAAGGAGACCCTCGTTCAATTACGTATCGGCTCACATTATGTTTTATTTAATGTTGTGTAAGAACAAATCTTTTTCAACGAAGTTAAATAGCGCATCTAATCGAAACTTTTTATAACTTGCAGAAACAAAAAATAGAAGATAATTGCGCATTTAATCGACGCGGAGAATACAACCAAGGTTAACGTCCCTTCATTACCGCCCGACGCGCAATTAGAAATTCAGTTATGAAACATAGGGTAATGAATGGCTTCGTAATTTATTCGAAAAGAGTTTTGTTTTATAGAAACAATTTAAACGAAGTCGCAAATTTTCTTTATTTTGACGGAATTCATTTGCTTCTAGTTGTGTATTTTGTATGATTAGACCCACACACAACTTACTTATGATACTATAAATTATTATTCGTTTCTTTAATTGATTGTTGTTTGGATTTAACTGGTTTTTTTGTTTTTAATAATCAAGCCAAGATAAAAATTTGTTTTATGTATAACGAGTGATTAGGCACTTTTTTTTGTTTTTCTTTGAAAATTAATATTTGATCATCTTCAACTTTTTAATTTATTAATTATCAGCAGGTACATACGTACAGTGTGGCTCGATAATATTGAGTAATTTTTTTTTGAAAACAACACGATAATATAGGAGTTTAAAATTTAGATAGAATTTAAAGAAACGCTCGATTATTATTTTTTGAGTTTTGCCAATGGCGAATTGTTTTCACCTGTCGCTGTCGTGGCCATCAAGTATTTTTTATCAAAATCTTGGTTTATAGTCTCCCGTTGAAACTCGCGCAAGCACATGTCTCCAAATTTGGTAGTAAAACAAAAATGGGAGAAAAGAAAAACCGAAAATGTCGAAGGTCGTTCCAATTCCATACGTGTTCCAATCATTCTTAAAGCAGTTTTCAGTTTAACAAGTTCGTGTTCGTGTAAAATTTCGTTTTAATCTTAATGCGTTGTCGATCTCCGAGGACCAGCGTCGCAGTTAACGTGTTAAATTTTAATTCCAGTGCATTCACATTCGCGAGGACATAACTTGGACGTAATTAGGTATTAATAGCGCATTTTAAAACTTTAAAATTTGTTCTGCTAAAACAATCACAAATCGCTCGGCCATCAACTAGCAAATAAATTATTTCATCTGTACTTTTCTACATATAAATGCTTAATAAACATAGTTTTTTCGTTCCAATTGCTTTGTCCACTGTGATTAAAATTTCACGGCACCTAACCCCCCTTTTTTACGCGGGAAGATAGTCACTCAACATTCGAAGATAACCTTACTTCCACGTGATTTATTTACGGGTACATTGCGATATTAGCTAAAGGGTTATTATTCGATTTTCCGGCTATTTAAATTTAAAAATCTGTTCCGTAAATCGAGCTGGCGTTTTATTATTGGGGCATGTAAAAGATTGTGGGAAATTACGTCGAGCCGGCATTTTGCTTATAAGAAATAATATCGTAATTGTTTAATATTAGACGACTTTCCCGCTGAGCGAGTCTCCTCAGAACATCGTCGTTAATTTACACAAAGTGTGTTTATAGAGCATATGACAGCTTTTTATGCTCTGGTAAATCATCAGCGGTGGAAGGCTCAAAGTTTATATTGTTTTATGAGCCGCCCCGTACGACACTATCGTATTAGACTTCGTTTAGAAATTTTTCATTCGCAGTGACGGGCAGCCAAACGATGTTCATGTGGTGATCGCGTCCTCCGTTAAACAGATAACATGTATAAGTCGATTTGTTTCGGATTGACGTGTTTATTTAGTTTGCGGTACGTTTGCGCGAGAGATTCCAGGTTTTACGAAATCACGTCCCGCGACCCTCGAAGATTCAGGAATCCGCAACAGCGCTACATCGATATTTACACGAACCATCCAAACGTCGATTCGATCTTAAAAAGTTATCAAAGCTTACAAAATGAAAAGTACGTGTACCCTAAATCCCCATATAACGCCAACAACGTCCACGGAAGCGATTATTATAACCCCTCAAATACGAACGAAGATTACATCAAGTTCGATACCGACGTGATTTCAAAATTCGACACTTTGCAGTCGGATTACGGAGATTTCGACGATTATTTCGCCAATTCCAAAAACAAGACCCCCAACGATCGGGACAATTTCTTTTACAATAGGGGCAGGCCAAATTTCAGGACGGGGAAGAATCGTTCAGAAGAAAATAAGGGCGACACCTTCGATTACGATTACTTCACCAACATCCAGAAGATTCCTCGTTACGATAAACTCAAATCGTTCGACAAGGACGGCGTGAGCTTGAAAATACACAATTTATTGAAAAAGTACCTGCTCGCCCTTTTCAAGAAGGTCCACAGTCAAAACGACGACGATCGCGAAGAATTGTTAGATGCGAGTTCCGAAGTGCACGAGAACATAGAAACTCTGGACCATTCGAAGGAAACCGAAGGCGACCAAGACAACTTGTTCGAAGTGATCGACGAGGAAGCGCACGCCAAATTGAACGCGACCAAGGGGAAGTTCTTGGACCCCACTAAATTAATCATACTCAAAAATTCGACCAAGTTTTTGGCCAATAAATTTTTGAGTTTGTTCACTATTATTCAGTTTCCGAACACTAGGTGTACGGGTTCGAACGGGGTCAACACCTACGAGGGTACGTGTTACTATCAAACCGAGTGCGATAGCCGCAATGGTACTGTTATGGGCAGTTGCGCTGACGGATATGGAGTGTGTTGTGTCTGTAAGTATTTTAATTTATATGTATACAACATTTACGTTAATGCAAATCGATCAATATTGTTCCTTAAAGCAACAATTGTAGATAATTCGTTTACGATACTTGTATATTTTAAAAAGTGAATGGTTTTTAGGAACAACGTTAAAAGTGTAACAATGTCTCTTATTGTTTCGCACGCCGTGACATTGAATTAGTGCGCGCAAAAACTGTGACCGAAAATTTAATATTAACACGAGTAAAAGTTCAATGTAAGTTCACTCGGTTGGACTTTTAAAAATGAAAATTGTACGCCTTTTAAACGGGCCGTCACTTTCTCGCCGTTTAAGTTATTGTTCGAAAGGCGAAACTAAACGGGGCCGTCCTCGGCACGGGCAAAATTTCAATTCGATCATAATGTTTTATTATATGGGAAGTCCCTTTTGGTTTTCCCGCACTTTGGACCATCCAGATGGTCCGCACTCGCTCCCTCCACGTGTATTGGGACAGCCAAAAGCGGGTACCCGCTTGGGCGGGTACCCTATACTCGTATTATCAATATTTCGGTGACTTGATCGCCATCATCATCGTCACGATATATTTTCAGTTGTAAGAACCTGCGGTGGATCGTCCAATCAAAATTGTTCCTACTTCGAAAGCCCGAATTATCCAAATTACTACCCGTCGAACGGCACAGTGGTACCGCCACCTACCGCTCAAACGCCCAACGGCACTATAGATCCGAGACTGAGGTATCAGCTCATGATGTACCTAGCAAGACAGGAGAGCACGACCAACAGCTTGTCGTGCACGTTTCAGGTGACCAAATCGTCCAAAAGCGTTAGACAATTGAAGGTGGATTTCTTAGATTTGGAGGTTCGTTTTTTATTCGACATTAACACAAAGCTGAGTGGCTTTATTTCAGTTACGGGGACCGACCAACGGTAGCTGTATTAACGAAAGGCTAGTGATAAGCGGCCAAAATACGAACGACATCATACCGGTCATATGCGGGTACAATACGGGCCAACATAGTAAGTACTTGCATCGCTTGCGTCATCAAACTTGATCGGGAAAAATTTCAGTATACATAGACGTAACGGACGTTACCGGTCCTATTCAGTTCCAAGTTCTTTCGACAACAGTGGAAAGGAAACGTTTCAGAATAAGGGTTTGCCAAATAACGGACTGTAGTAATCCTCAAAATTGTTTGCAGTACTACACCGGAACGCAAGCCGTCATAACGAGTTTCAATTATGACCAAACGAGCAGTCTCAGTCGTAGCACGCCCGGTTACTTTGTAAGACGCTCGTTTTACGCGATCTAAAGAACGTTTTCCGGATTTTCTGCCGAAAAATCTTCTTTAGACATCGCTTCCAGCGACTGAAGTTTTAGTTGATAATCGGACGTTTGAATTATTTCAGAATAATCTCAACTACGCAATTTGTATTCGGAAGGAGGCCGGTTATTGTTCCATAACCTACAGTAACGTGATAAATGGGACCACGTATCCTTTCCAGTTGGTAAATTTCGACGATGGTAAGTTTCTTTGTCATTGCGAATTCTTTTATCGTTACGGAAAACCACGTCAATGGACTGCGCAGTCGTCGAATTTTTTGTTATCCGAACGTATGAATTGAAACGGCGCGACGCTCGCGCGAAGCTACGATCAAAGTCGTCAGGTACATATCTCGATAAAAAGCGAAACTCAATTAATTAATAAAGATCGACGATCAAATTTATTTTCGAAATGTAGAAAAATACAATTTAAACAATAATAACAAGACGAAGTATAATTAGCTATCTTAGTGAGGATATTGGTGATAGCGAGGAATTCTTTTTGGCGTCGAATTGTCTTTGCGGCGAAACGTCCTAGCGTTTATTATTATCTCTTGTTGTAAATCAATTTTAACGATTTCTTTTTCAACTTTTTAGCCGGTCTTAACACGGTGCCCCCTGGTCAAGCAGGTGCCGAAATATTTAGTTGTCCCGACGACTACATCGTCATCAACGGGATACGGCTCTGTGGCGATCGACTAAACGATGGCTCGACGATTCAGGACTTCACACGGAACGCGCCCGTTACCGGTAATCAACGTTATGTCCGAAGCGTTCGTCGTCGATAATGCACTTTTTTTACAGATACCGGAGCGGGGCCGATCGTCGTACCTTTCAGAACGGATAGAGCTTTTACGGGTCGCGGTTTTCGATTGCTCTATACGCAGAACAGGTGCACTTAGGGTTTTTTTTATTTTTGGAATTCCGTTGTTGGTGTTATTTATTTGATAATTTATAATTAGTTTAAGTTATGACTGTTAAAGTTTTCCTTTCGAATTAAATAACTTATTAACTTAATAACTTCGATTGTACAGAATTTGATATTAAGAGAAGGAGAAGGAGAAAGTCGATAAAGGATGATGTGGATTGATGGATGGCGAGGAGCGAATTTTTTCTCGAGGAAAATTGTTCCTACAGCTTATCCAAACCTATATGATGTTCACGTCATCAACAAAAAAGTTATTAGATTGTTAATTTGTAATTCGGTTTAAAGTTTGAAAAGTGACATATTCTATAGATGATTTACTTGCGCACATATTAGATGGCATAAAGAAAGACTACAATTTATTAGAACTGTCAAAATACTAGATACGAGGTGACAATACTGTGTTAAACGTCATCATCTTGTATTGATGACGTGAACATCATATAGGTTTGGATAAGCTATCACATTTTTGTCCAATTTCTTCAATTTTTGTTTTGCTCGTGAATTTCTGGGTTGATTTTGGGATTTTCCGAAGAACTTTTCCATTGTATCGACATGGAAACCGCGATCAGTTAGCTGCCTAAAATAATGTTTTGGGTTACGTTTGACTTCAGGCGATGATGTTTCGAAAGTTCAAAAAAATTATTGCCTCATTAAGCGCTTAACCTGGTCTACTGACACGATTTAATAAAAGCTATTTATGGAATCTTTCATCTTGAATCGATCGCGTTTCTTCATAAGAAATTCGTCTAAATGGAAACAAACTTGAACTTGTGGGCGTACGTTGAATGTTTAACTTTGGGAAGTTACAACTGACATCGAACTTATATCTGGGTGTCAGTTAACGTATTGATTATGTCGTAGTTTGTCCGAACTAATCGTAACATTTAGCAATTATTTAACGACTACGGGTCCAATATATAACTTCGATTGCCGATGTGTATTATTAAAAGGCCCGTTGAATTACTGATTCGAAAAAGTACTGTGCGAACTATGATCGAATCTTGGAGCTTCGAATTTGAATTATGAAACGGAACACCGTCGAGTTGAAATATAAATATCGACCATAATCCTATGCATGTAAACGACCTCAAGGTCCATAGGTTTCCTTCAAAAATTGATAGGCATTTCCAGTTCGAAATAGCTACGGCGAATTCGTCGGGTTGTCTTCGAGTATCTTATCTCGGTTGTAACGAGCGCATCCGCGAAACTGTTGCGTATGTTATGGATAAATATTTTAAATCTGAATTAACTAATTAATCATGATGTAATTTTAATAGTCGAGGAAAATAGTAGCGGATGATCTCTCGTACGTTGGCGATGTCCGACAAATTTTAATTTACTTTTATTAAGCAACTTTTGTCGCGTTAAGCGCGTCAATTTCAATGTGGGTTAACAATTGATTTTATTGTAAGTATGTGTATTAATGGTTTCTATGGTATCTCTTATTAATTATTAACCGTCCATTTCCGATATAATGCAAATGGGACGACTCTTCATCGCACGATTGTGATGTCGTGTTGTCGTTCTACGATTAAACGGACGCTCGTCATACGCAGGATAGCTCGCGGTAAAAATGTAGATACGTTTCCGGTGATAGTACTTGTTGAAAACTAGACGAAAAATGAGAGGTTGCGACGCGCGTCCAGAAACGTACTATCGGCACCTCGTATAATTTGCGATTTTACGATGAGTTCGCAGGGAAGTTATCGCGTTTTTTCAAGGGTGTCGTGAGGGTCGGACAGTTTTCGTTAGTTAAAGGGACTTGTTAAATAATAGTGTTTTCGGTTCAGTTTTTCGTATACCATGGACAGTAAGGAAAATAGCAAATTGTTTGTCGAACACGAAAAAGGCAACAACTACTCTAATGGTAAGATAATACAATTTTATAGAGTTTATACAACCATAAATTGCATAAATGTCGAATAATAAATCGGCAGAATTTTAAAATTTTCTTCTTCCATCAGTTTACTTTGTATATTACTTTTATTATTCATAAAAAAAAAGAAAATTTTAGAATTTCAAAAACTTTTTAAATAATTAACATGTTGACTTTGCCACTTTGAATCGGCTCTTAAAAATGTACCCGCGTTTAACACGTTAACTGCTAAGTCAGTCGCCGATTAGTGACATTGAAATTTATTACACGAATCATTTATTTTACTGTTTACTGTTCTTGATTTAACTTTAAATATTTTTAATTACTTAAGGTCGATTTTAATAGCAATACACTCCGTCGACTGGTGTCAGGACGGTCACGCAAAAAGGCTTGGCAGAGCAACGTTTTAATAAATTACCTCTTGTTTTTTAATTGACCATATCGTATTAATTTTTTCAATTTTGTTTATAGATATTTTCATTATTATTTAACCGTGGAAAAACTTCGAAGACGTAAGATTATTAACTATTGCAGTTTAATTTAAGTACGAGATGGAATCATCTTTTTCCATCGAATTGAATTATTTCCAGTTGTTCCATTTCGACTAAAGTGTAAAATGTTAACCTGTAAAATAACGACAAATGCTTATTGTTAGAATTAATAGAAACCGAAAGTCTAAACATACGAATTCAATGACAAACCAACATAGGTATCGATTTCGTAATCGAAATCAAACATTAAGTTATTGTCTCGTGCATGCAATCGTGGATAAATTGAAAATGCCGCTCGAGTCGCGACGTTTATCGAATTAAAAAGTCAACAGTTTTTCTCGCAATTACGGGGCTAACCACTTTATTTCCTATATAGAATCGTCCAGAAGACACAGCAACGAGAGCGTCAACAGCCTGAACGTCCCGTTTGGAATAGAAGATTCGACCCAAATCACGTCGCTTAATTCTTCGCTATCCTCCGGCTTAATTGAAAAATCCAATTCCCTGTCTCTGGTAAACATAACGCGCGCACCAAAACATCCCCTCGAACCCGACAACAGCCTGAACGGCATCGAGGAAATCCAAGACGGCAATTTCAAAATAAATTTGAGGAGGGGATCGTTGCAAAACGATAAGGTGAGTTCGTGAGTACCTAATCCGGAGCACGTTTTCATCAAATCGATTTTTCATTAAAATCCATAATATTTGTTCTTTTTTTTGTATGTTATTTTATGATCTTGGGATCACAGCCCATCGATCGCAGATTTTTATTTATATGTTTTTATATTTGGTTAGTAAGTTACGGTTAATTAACATTCACAAACGTCCATGGTTGCAGCGGGATTCGAACGAACCCGCGGCCGCAGTGGCGTTAGAAGGCCAGTCAAGTAGCTAACTCTCTGTGCCACTGCGGCTCCAAGTATTTGTTCTGGTTTTTGAAACGCACATTGCCGGTACTTTTTCAGTATTTACAGAACTTGTTCTAGAAAATACCAAAAAAGTTGTTTATCACAAGATAGTCTTATCGCGCACAGTCTTCAGAACAGAAAACGCAGAATCTGAGATTTCTTCTAAAAAAAAAAGTTGCGAATCCGGATTTATTGATTTAATTATAAGTTATCGCCGAAATCGCTATCTTTGCATATGTTTAGAGTTTCGATCTGAAGCTTTTCACTTTCACTTTGACGGCGGAACAGTTTGGGGCCTATTGTAACGAGAGCGAAGTTTCTTATAGCGAATGTGGAAAAGAATTTTTGGGGAAGCTCTTGGAAACCGTACACGTCCAGACGAGGATTTTAAATGTACGTAAATCGCTTGGCGTGTGTTGTCGTTTTTTTTATCTGTAGTGCAAAGATAGTCGGTTTTGGTCCCTCTATGTTAGACCTACTTGATTTACACTGGAGGTCGTTTTTCTGTTGAATAAGTGAACGAGGCCGTTCCAATGTAGACCAAGTACATAGTAGTTAATTGTCGTCGTTCGGTACAATCTGTTTCATCCCTCAATTCAAAAAACGACTAAAATTAAAAATTTACCGATAAAATTGAATCGACTAATAAAATAATAGGTTTGTGGAAAATGCGGGGATGCTGACGTCAATTCGAGTATGACGCAACATAGGTCTATTTTAAATTCAAAAACCGTCGATAGATCTGATATGGGTGGTATTTGATGAGAAAGTACACGATTGAATGGTCACGTACATAGGTGTTCGACTGAATCGAGCGTGTGTTACTTATAGGTTCTAAAAATAGATCGCGAGTTCTATAAAAAGCTCGACTTCATTTAAAAATAACCATCCCACGGCCCTCGCGACCCCTTGGGGTTAAGCAGATTGTCGATGACCTATCCAAAGTTTCCCCGAAAGACATGTGCGGACATTATCAAATAATCGAATTACAGGTCTACGGCGAGAAAAAGGTTGGAAAGCCGCCGGTACAGCTCGCCTCCACTCCAATTTATCGCGACGCATTTGGGCCTCAATTAAACTGCGATACCTTGCCTGCCCTTCCAGGAACTCCTCTACCGTCGCTCGTTCAGGACAGTCCCGATTTTGGATATTACGCAACGGATCTTCCTCCTCTTACACCTATAAGCACCGATGAGGTAAATGTCGATTTTGAGGGGTAATCGATAACACCAAAATGTCTCCCCAATCGTCGATAACGATCGCTAGAAAATATATAAATATAAATATGTATAGATATTCAATATTGACATTCGACTAAATTACCAAATTACATTATTAACCGATATTTTAGTATGAAATTGTTTTTATGACATAGGTACTTATAACTAATGATAATGATTTAGGTAAATTCAGAAGTCGGTTTAATGACGATTTACTATAAAAATGATTTTGCAACGTAGAACGTCGATTGTTATTTCTAAAGCCGCTATAGTTACTAATTTTCTTTTATAAATATATGTGTATTAACTTGTGTGCTTACAAATTACTAACATTTGATCGTTTCTATTGAAAATACAAAACAAACTGGACGTTTATTCATTATAATGTAGTTTTTCGATTGCTTTTAAATTGAACTACTCGATATTTAACTTAATTTAACTTTAATAGTACAATATTTTATCGCATCGTGGTGTCGATCATTTACAGTTGTGTTTTTATTTTAGTTATTTTAACCCTTTCGCTACGATGGGCGTTTATATGCGTTCAACATCTCTGTAAAATGTACTCTTAAGATGGCGCACTGCTTGATCGTCTTAATAATCGTTATATCCAAAATCAGTTAAAACAACTTTATAAATATCTACTTAACCGATCGGTTAAACGGGTACTCATAACACGCCGGCGACATAATTTGCCGTAACGAAAGGGTTAAAAGATGAAAATCCACCCTTTGAAATTTGTCCGTCATCGACGTTCTTTAAAATATGAGCCTTACTTACGTCGCGTCGTTAACATTCAACATCCGAACGTCAAAAATTGAAATCGCGGTAGTGCCGAATATTTAACAATTCGTTTTGTTTCGTCCCAGTTCTCTGACGAACATGTTAAATTCAAAGTACAGTTAGTAATATAACGGCCCCTAGAAAATTGGTTTTTAAAATGGTCTACATTTGAGGGAAAGCGCAGGAATAATTTTCGTTTACGAAGCCAACAATTACTGCGCTCGCAGAAACGCTCACGTTTTCGGCAGTCGTTTGAGGAAGTTCGGAAAAAACGGCGCGAAACCGAAAAGTATTTTGAACAGTTGAAATGATTTTGGCACAATAAATTATTACTAACGTTAAATCGTTTTTTTTTTATTCCATTTTCGTAATTTAACGAATTCGAAAGCTTTAGCAAACAGAGTCAAAATGAAAGCTGCAAAAAATAACAAAATGTTGGTTTTGATGTGGAAAAGAAGGAAGAGGGTCGACTCTTATCAGTTCGAAAACATAGCTGTAGACTGAAAATGGTTAAACGTGGACTGCGAGGTTCAAAGCCAGCTTATCAGCGAGGTAACAGTCTTTTGCGTTCGACTCGACCTCCGGTTTCGGGAACAATTTCCACGATTAGCGCGTAAAATACGTTAATTTCACAACTTGTTTGGTACGTGCGAGTGAAGTAAAAGACTTACAATAAATATCCGTACGAGTGCCTAAGTGGCCACATTCGACGAGTGTCAAATTTACTTGCGGCACAAATATTTTTAAACATACTTTTTACGGTACTTCCTCCTTTTTCTTTTGAATGAGTTTAAACCGTTTGAAATATTCGAAGCATATAAATTAAAGCTTGAATAAATCAAATTAGGGACGTCAGTTTATTTATAGCCCACGTTATTTAGGTAACCGATAAATAAATAAATTAGTTTATTATTTATTTATTGTTGACATATTTCTTTTAGTTTATAATAAATCCATTCGATCATTTGTAATGGACGGCCCAACCTCATTTTTACGACATAAATTATAAATGATTTCAAATCCGACGTGCGTGACCAGTTTTGCATTTCACGTTAATTCAGAAATAATTCCTCTAACCTCCATAATTTCAATTTTAATAATTAAATTTCTTTAACATTTATCGTCGTTTTCGTGTGCATTATTTTGTTAAAGTTATCATTTCTTTTGAAAACCTTTGATTACCTATAGTTAGATTATTAATTGCAAAATTGAATTCGTTTCCTATTGATCATCTTCATTATGATGCTAGTGGTTATTTTGGTTTTAATACATTTTTTACAGAATTTATGGTTTTATCGATTTATTGTGGAAATTGCCACACATCAGTTACAGTTTTGCCGTTATTCTGTAAACACTATTAAACACATAATACACATTATAATATTATTAAACACTACTTATTATACTACCGAGTTCTCCGAGAAAATTGGAAGTTAGGTAATTGACTTGCTAACAATAACTTTTTGCACGATGAGATTTCAGATCCCTTAGAGAATTAGGCCCTAGAATTAGAATCCCTAGAGAAGTTCCGTTTTCAGGAGTGGTTCGCACTACATCCGTGATGATCTAAATTAACCAAAAAGTGGTAAAACACGAAAAATTTGACTGTTCGTGTTTTATCATTTTTTGAATAGTTCAAATCGCCATACCGATCTAGTACAGATCTCTGCCGAAAACGGTACTTTTCGAAGATCTGCACTGAAGCGACGATTTATCGATTTGTTTGATTTTTCCAGGAACTCGATCCAAACAGTTTATATTTCCGCGATGGCAAAAGAAAAATCGACATGGTTTTGGTGTACGAGGAGGAAGATCTAGGCGTGATGACCGAAGCCGAAGCGAAACGAAGAGACCAAAGGAAGGTATTTCAGGTACTAACGATACGTAAATTTTAACCCATTTGGTATCGGATCGACCTTTACAGGAGAACTTGGTAAAAGACGGCCTGGAATTAGAACTAGAACACAAGGACCTCTCGTACGACGGGAAGACGTGGTTCTTGAAGCTACACTTGCCGTGGAAAATTCAAAATCGGTACGCGGAAGTGATGGGAATCAAGCTGCCCATCAAACGGTTCATTACCATTTCAGTTCGGGCTTGGGTAAGTCGATGTTTTCTCTTGCAATTCGAGCTCAGGCACGCGGACGCTTTCAGGACGGGGAAAAGAAAGAGGAAACGCCCGAAACGTTCCTGACGAAATGGAGAAGACGGTGGAATGAGTTTTACGAGTACGATCACAAGAAGATCGAGGACGAGCCTTCGTTTTATAATGCGACGAGGGGAGCGGATCCGGAGGAACAGTAAGCGAATTGAAAACTACATGTTTGCTTCTTAACTATAGGCGCAATTCCAGGTTTATAGTTAAAGATCGAGAAACGAGTTATTCTAATGCCCAAAGAAGCCAAATAGTGATGCAGCTGTTGTTGAGGGTGAAATTCGACGATACCGATAAGGTGGGCGGACGTAACAACATAACTAATTGAATTCCACGTTTTGCATTTGTAGGTCGGTATTAGGCGATTGTTAAACGACGGCACGTATACCGCGTGTTTCCCACTTCACGAAGGTAGGTGGGACAAATGCGAACCCGACGGGAGGATGCTCGAACGAAAAGTGAGTTTATGGTCTACATTTAGATTTAACCTTTAGCAGAATTTTGCAGATACTTTACATGGAATGGGCGAGACCCGGATGTTGGCACAAAAAGCAACCCCTGTCGTTGATTCGAAAATATTTTGGCGATAAAATCGCGTTATACTTTTGTTGGCTAGGTTTTTATACTAAAATGTTGTACGCCCCTGCAATAGTTGGGACGTTGTGTTTTTTATACGGACTCTGTACCATGGACGGAAAAGACAACGTTCCAAGGTGGATAAAGAGGACGTGGTATAAAGTGCAATACTAATTTTGATGTTTCAGTAAAGAAATATGCGACCCCAACGGTCCCGGTAATATAACGTTGTGTCCAATGTGCGACAAGGCGTGCAGGTACCAACGACTAATAGATAGCTGTAAATTCGCGAGACTTACGTATTTATTTGATAACCCAGCCACCGTGTTTTTCGCCATATTCATGAGCTTGTGGGGTGAGTACCGACGTCGCGACCCGATCTTCGCGTCGTTTAAGAAACGTTTTAATTTTAGCGACGCTTTTTTTGGAACTGTGGCGCCGAAAACAGAGCATAATACAGTGGGAGTGGGACTTGCAGGGGACCGAACAGGACGAGGAACCTCGGCCAGGTACACGAAATTTACGAACGTTCCGGTTCGCGTTTTAAGATTCGTTTCGTTCCAGAATTCGAGACGAGCGTTAAAACTTTCAGAACGAACCCCGTAACTAGAGAAAAGGAAGCCTATCTACCGTTGTGGTCGAAATCTCTACGATTTTTGATAACCGGCTCGGCGGTGTTTTTTATGGTACGTTTCTATTGCAAAATTAACAATACAGGTAGGTCAATAACTCGAGTTCCAGATGGCTACGGTGATGTGCGCGGTTTTGGGCACAATAATTTATAGACTGTCACTCGTATCGATTATATACGGGGGTGGAGGATTTTTCCTCAAAAAACATGCCAAAATATTTACTTCTATTACAGCTGCCGTTATGAATTTAATTATCATAATGATTTTAACTAAGGTAAACGAACTTCTATTTCGCTCAAGGTTTTTCCGACAATTTTGTTTTCAGTTTTATCACCGATTAGCTATTTACCTAACAAATTTAGAAAATCCAAGAACGCAAACCGAATACGAGGACTCGTACACGTTTAAAATTTTCCTTTTCGAATTTTTGAATTTTTATTCTTCGTTGATTTATATTGCGTTTTTTAAGGTGAGCCCGACGAAAAGATGATCGAATCGTTAAGATTAACCTGCCTTGCGTTTTAGGGTCGTTTTTTCGACTACCCCGGCGACACAATAAGCAGATCTTCTGAGTTTCTACGGGTAAAAGCGGACGTATGCGATCCCGCAGGTTGCCTCAGTGAGCTTTGCATTCAACTCGCCATCATAATGATAGGAAAGCAAGTGTTCAATAACATCATGGAACTGTTCAATCCGTAAGTAATTCGGTTTCCCTGTTCTGTCGATCGACGTCGAATTTCCGAAAAAATTTCCAGAAAGTTTTACAATTGGTGGCGTGGAAGGTTGCACAGGTCCAATACCAAAGACTTGTCGAGAAAGCACACGCGCTGGGAACAGGATTATCATCTGCAAGACCCAGGTCGCTTGTCTCTCTTCGACGAGTATCTAGAAATGAGTGCGTCCTCCAACGGCGAAACGTAAACCATTTTCCTTATTTTCCTCGGTTTCAGTTCTGCAATACGGTTTCGTAACTTTATTTGTCGCCGCTTTCCCTTTGGCTCCATTATGTGCCTTATTAAATAACATAGCCGAAATTAGACTGGACGCTTATAAAATGGTTACACAAGCGAGGCGTCCCTTAGCGGAAAGGATAGAAGATATCGGCGCGTGGTATGGAATACTCAGGGCGATCACCTACGCGGCCGTTGTTTCAAACGTAAGGGATTAGTCGACTAGTTTGATAGATCTTCCAATTTACTTTTTAGGCATTTGTTATTTCGTACACGAGCGAGTTCATACCACGTATGGTCTACAAATATAAATACTCCCCAGGCCAAGATTTGGTAGGATACATCGACGCGTCGCTCTCGGGTAAATTCTGGAAAACAGTTCACGATTATTGCGCTAACGAACATTTTTAGTTTTCAACACAAAGGATTATAACGAAGGTATGGGAGCCGATTTGGAAGAAATGGCCATTCCTCCCGAAACGTGCCAATACAGGGGTTACAGGAATGGCCCGAACGAAACGGATCCGTACGGTTTGAGCCCGCAGTATTGGCATGTGTTTGCGGCACGTTTAGCGTTCGTCGTTATTTTCGAGCACATCGTTTTCGCACTTACTGGTATAATGCAATACATGATTCCTGACGTACCGTCCGAGCTTAAAACGCAAATACAGCGAGAATCCCTTTTGGCCAAGGAAGCAAAATATGAACACGGTTTGAGGAGAGACTACGACTACGACGAAGTGTTGAACACCATTAGAGACAACAATAATGCATCCAGAAACGATCGAACTGTTGGTTAGTACGAATTTGTTTGCGATACTTCATATTATTGAGTCATGTTTTTCACCTTTTAGTCATGCGAGGTTCGTGGGCCAGAAGACTTAGTAGGTTATCGGACGGTTTGGATGCTCATGTAGAGATAGCGGGGAAAAAGAGAGGTTCGATAAGCATCCACGGTGTGGGAAGTGACATAACGACATATTTCTTAGCATACTGTACATAGTATTTATTTTTAAATTTAAATGTTGTGTAACAAAACAAAAGATACGTGAGATATGTAAATACATATAAATATATTGGATTTCGTTTATAAATTTTGATTAATGTACACGTTAATAATTAACATAAATTTACGTAAAATAAAATACTATACCTTACCATAATGTCGACTTCGACTAAACGGTATCTATTACATAATAATTGTTTTTTTTTAATAGAAAACATTCTTACTAACCCAAACACAATTAAAAATTTTTTTTTATTAAATTCGCAATTACAAGAATTTCCCCGTATGTCGAAACAACGTGTATTACAACATTTTGTTGTTTAGGATTTTCTATAATTTCTTTTGTGTAATACATGGCATAAATTAAATGTTTTTCGCCAAGTCAAAATTACACAAAAATCGTAAGGCGATTTTTCAAGATTCTGCTAGTGAAAAACGCAGTATTCGACATATTAGAGATTGGTATTTCTGAAATCATTTATTCAAAAGAAATGTATTTGAAGCGAAATACACGAAAGTTTATTCGTAAAGCGATTAAGATTTTGGTAGAAATTCGAAAAAGCATGTTTGTCGATTTGAATATTTGAACACACGAACGTTTATTCAATATAAAAGTTTTCGAAGAAACTTGCACCAAACTTTTACGATTTAAATCGATTTAAAATATTGGTAAAATCTCGAAAAAAAGACGTGTTATAGTCCATGGATTTGGTAAAATTTTGACCAAATCTGATTCGTTTAGAACTGGTCCGGAACTACTTTAAACTAGTTTTTCAAAGGTACGTTAACTTGGCCCCCCCCCACTCACAATTTTAAGAAAAGGCGTTTTGCGCTAAACGCACAATAACTAGCGCTAGCTAGCGCCCAAAAGTTAGAACTAGCGCCATAACGGTTACGCCGTAAAACGGTATTACAGTTGGGGGGGGGGGGGGTCAAGTTAACGCTAGCCCCCCCCCATTGCGAATTTTAAATGGTTAAAGGGAGCATTAAGTAGAATAGACCTAGCGCTCTTTAACGCCACTTCGCAAAAAGCTAGCGCCAAATTGGTTTAGTAACTATTCGCATTTCAATTGGGGGCAAGTTAACGAAAAATTTCGTGTTCGATTTTCTTGATTTTTTTACGGATTATTATTGTTGACACCTAGCGCTAGCAAGCGCCAATTTCTATTTTGCTAGCGCCATTACAGAAACCGAAATAATCAAATATTTGCAATAAGAGCTATTTTACTTTAAGAAGTAGCTTTTTTTAGTTCTCTGTGCCTATTTTATTGACATTCAATCTTAAATAAATATATGTCTATGTATATGTCGTAAGTTAATTGTAAAATCAGCTTTTTTACAAAACGCCGCCTTATTGTCGAAAAAACGTGTGTATCTGAAATTGGCTGATAATTCATAGCCTTTCCGTAATACGACTACGTCTCTAGCCTTTTGTAATGGAAGCATTTAAAAATAAAAAGACTACTTTTTTGCTTTTCCACCATAAAATATTGCTATAATTTACTTTCCAATATTCTTTGAAATTTAAATAAAATACTTTGCTTTCCACCATAAAATAATAAACTAATAATTTATTGTCCAAAAATATTTTCTTGTGAAGTAATAAAAATAAAATGTGGCTGAAATAATACAAATAACATAAACATCGCGGAATTAATATCGCGGAAAAAAACTACGGATAGGTAAGATTAAAATGAACAAAAAACCTAAATAAAAATGTTTCCTAAAATCAATAATTTTCGAGTTATTGCTATTATTAATTTGATAATCGTCTTACTCGGGTATATTCCCTTTAAAGATTTTTAAGAACTCGGAAAATGAAACTGACTGTTGCGTCAGCTAAAACATCTGTACTCTTTAATTTATGGCCCCCGTTGTAGGAGAGTGCAGATTGTTGTGAATATTTTCATTTATGATTGCAATTCCTATTTTGAGTTTATACGTAAGATTAAGATTACGTTAGATTACTTTATTTAACATAATTAATAACATGCCTGTTTTTGGAACAGTTACGTTTAATATTGAGACTTGAACTAAAAGGGGTGCCAGTACTAGTTTTATGATCTTTGAGAAATTGAGAAATTTCGACGAGCTTTTAAAGTATAATTAAAAGAATAAGTATAGTAAAGTATAAGTAAGTATAATTAAATGCAAATAGGTAAGTAGGTACTTTATTTTTTGGTTTTTTACCAAACAAAAAGACCAAAAGCAAAATTTAATCACTAAACATTCCGTAATGACGCAATGAGTGTTAGTAACTTTCAGTGTTATTTCGAGTTTTTTCCCGTACATTTATCAAATTGACGTTATCGAAATTGATTTTTATTTCACAAAAATTAGTTAGAAATTTTATTAGAACAACACATGCAAATGTAAAAGATAATAAAAATAAAATGAATAACAAATAGCTACTTAGATATCTACTTAAATAAGGAAACATTTTGAGTATATGTTACAATACAACTTGTAAATGACCGCAAAAGATATTTACGACTTCAACCCTACAATCGTTTCTGTTTACTATCGTAGCAACCTAATGGAATGCCAGCTGAGATAACGGTACTTTTCAAAACCCACCAATGCCACTTGTTCAAGTTTAAAGAGGAACTACTGGTTTAATTTCTCGGATAAAAACACCCTCTCTCCCTCAAACGTAAATTTGCTCAAATCAAAAAATGTTACTAAGTAGCTTTTTTGTTATAAATGCTTCCATTACAAAAAGGCTAGAGGAGCGTAGTCGTATTACGGAAAGGCTATGAATTATCAGCCAATTTCAGATACACACGTTTTTTCGACAATAAGGCGGCGTTTTGTAAAAAAGCTGATTTTACAATTAACTTACGACATATACATAGACATATATTTATTTAAGATTGAATGTCAATAAAATAGGCACAGAGAACTAAAAAAAGCTACTTCTTAAAGTAAAAATAGCTCTTATTGCAAATATTTGATTATTTCGGTTTCTGTAATGGCGCTAGCAAAATAGAAATTGGCGCTAGCAAAATAGAAATTGGCGCTTGCTAGCCCTAGGTGTCAACAATAATAATCCGTAAAAAAATCAAGAAAATCGAACACGAAATTTTTCGTTAACTTGCCCCCCAATTGAAATGCGAATAGTTACTAAACCAATTTGGCGCTAGCTTTTTGCGAAGTGGAGCTAAAGAGCGCTAGGTCTATTCTACTTAATGCGCCCTTTAAACATTTAAAATTCGCAATGGGGGCTAGCGTTAACTTGGCCGCCCCCAAATGTTTTGCGAAATATTTCGGTTTCGGTAGTGGCGCTAGCTAAACTGAAAGTGGCGCTAAATGGCGCTAGGTATGGTCGACAATAAACGACAAAAAAAAATTAGAAACTCAAAAGTACTTAAAACCGTTAACTTGCCCCCCACCTTTGACCTACAATAACTTCAGAACCAAAATGGCGCTAGCTTTTTGAAAAGTGGCGCTAAAGAGCGCTAGGTCTATGCTATCTAATGCGCCCTTTAAACGTTTCAAATTCGCAATGGGGGGAGGGCTAGCGTTAACTTGCCCCCCCAACTGTAATACCGTTTTACGGCGTAACCGTTATGGCGCTAGCTCGAATTTTTGGGCGCTAGCTATTGTGCGTTTAGTGCAAAACGCCTTTTCTTAAAATTATGAGTGGGGGGGGGGCAAGTTAACGTACCTGTTTTTCAAGTATAATAAGTCGAGAAATGACAAACTGCACACATTTATTGAAACTAAAATTAGATACTTAGTTTTTGATATTAGTCTAGACTATAGACTGTAGAGATTAGTCTTGAAAGCTTGTTTAAAGTAATTAATGAAAATTTGCAACGATTCCGACCAAGTTCTTTTGTATCATTTTTAAGATTTAATCAAGAATAACATGATTCATTTATAATACCTACTGATTAAAAAACTGCAATAACAAGTTGCTAATTTTTCAATTTCAACAAAAAATACAGCACACACGTTTGCATTAAATTAAATTAATGTCAATCATTAATGTACGTACTGTAGAAAAACTATTTGTTGGACGAGTTCAATGCTTGTTTCAAGTCGTCAAGGAACTCCTGAAATCCTCCTTCTTGAGCAAGATCTATTGGAGATTTTCCATTAATATCGCCGGTCATGAAAATGTTTATGTTTGGACACAAGTCTACGATGCATTTTAAGCATTCCGTATTTCCATCGACAGCTGCTACGTGGAGAATATGATTTCCTTGAGTATTAGCGGCGGCCGGTCTGCTGTGGCCGAACAAAAGAATCCTTATAATTTCAAAATTTTTAACTTTATAAGCCATAAAAAGTGGAGTCACTCCGTTAACGTCCGAAGCAGTACGATCCGCATTATATTTCACCAGAAGTTGCACGATTTTGGTCTTATTTTCTAAACAAGCGTAAAAGAGTGGCCTCATTCCGTATTTGTCGGCCGGATCGGGATTGGCATTTTTTCTTAAGAGCAGCTCTACGATATCGGGTCGATTTTCTTGAACGGCGTAAGAGATTGGTTTATGTCCACCGAGAATGTTGATGTTAACGTTAGCTCCAAAATCTATAATTTGCTCGATTATATTAACGTCGATATCTTTTATTCTTATGGCCGAAAAAAGCGCGGCCGTTTCTTCATTTCCTACAGTGTTAATGTCATTTACGTAGTTGTACTCGTCGTGGGCTTCTACCAAATATCCGGGAAAATTGTTGTCGAGTTTCGAATTTCCTTTGGTAATTAAACAAAAGGTGTCGTGGTGTAGTTTGAGATTCCTATTTTTCTTTAAATTGTCCAAGCCAACGATCGAATATTTAAACGTCTCTTTCTCTTCTCCACTTCTAATATTCAGCATTTTAGACGAGACTTTCAAATTCTGCAAAAGGGTGATGACAGTTTGTCCCTGTCTGATTGTGAACAGTTTAGATCGCAAAATTAAAACTTTCGGCTCGAAATTGGCAATTGCTAGTGCGCGCCAAATTACTTTATCGGTATCCTTGTTTGGAGAGAAGATGGGCATGTGCAATTTCCCATCTATCCATAAATCGTCCAACTTAGTTTGCTTCAAATGTTTTTTCGCAATCTTATCTTCTAAATAAAGCATTAAATGTTGCCAAACGTGATCCTTGAAAGTGGAAACCCGTTTATGGTTCAATATCACGATCGACGATTCGTCTATTATCTCAATTAAATTGTTGGAAACGTCGATTTTCTGTTCGTCAGGTTTATATTCGATCTTAAACTTGTTGAGCATCGCGTAGCCGAGTTGTTTGCACACCTCATCTTTGGTTAACGGGTCGCTTCCTTTAAGAAGTCTTAGGTAACGTTTCCGAAGATAATCCAGGAATTTCGTTTGTATATCCTTCACGTGATCTTCGGTTAAATACTGTTGTCCGATATATTCTAAGAGGGACTTTTTCACGTCGGAGTCTTCTGCCGACACGTTATGCTGGCCCATGCAGAAATAAGTTTCGCCGCCGTCTTTGTTTTGATCATAGTAAACGCCCGCGTCGTTTGTTATCAACATGCCGAGCAAATCGGGGACGATGGGAACGGGCGAATATTTAAGACGGATTCCGTCATCTGAAACAAAACGAATAAAACATCGAACGATCGCAAAGAAAATAAATGTACCGGGCGTGGTGGCAAAATAAACGAAAATGATGTCGTCTTTCTCGTACTCGTGTTTTTCCAAAATCGATTCCCGCTTATTCATGCAGACGTCCAGTTTGCCCTTGTCCAATTTTTCGTTGTGCTTTAGTTGCACGCAGACAATTTTTCCATCTATTTTGGCCACTATGTCGTCCCATGGTTCGTACGGCGTGTGGTTGATCCAAACCGTAAAATTCTTGTCGAGCTTGCAGCAACGCAAAACGAATATTGCGGTGCTGGATATTTCGAACGTCGGGCCGTAGTTGGTCGACGTGGTCCCATCGGACTTCGGTAATCCCTAAAATTGTCAAATAAATCACTCGTCAAAACCGACAAACTAATAAATATCGTATGGTAAGTTATCGGTGTTTATTTTTTCCTCTACAGATTTAAGTTATATTTATCGATAAAAGTATAAATTTACCGCTCACGCGGAAGCTAAAAATAAGTGTTTGCCGTTTACCGGTTATCTGAAGTTGTTCCAGGAAAACCGATTTATTTCTGTCAAGATAAACTTTTTTTCGTCTGGGAAAACAACTTGTTAATCGTATCGAACGCGGTTTTGGCAAAACGTCTTAACCGTCACTTTTTGGCAAAATGAGTATCTTATGCATTTTAAGGCAAAGACATAATCTATTAAAATCTGGTAACAATATTTAAATTTTAGCTTTTAGTTACGCGGTAAGTCGTGTGGGTTAAGACGTTTAGTCAAAACTGCGTCGATATGTTGAACCGGTTGTGTAAACACAACTATCGTTGGATTGAACGAAAATTAATGGGAAATATAGACAGGGCCCTATTTACAATATTATTCACTCGATAAGGTTAGGTATTAATTTATTATCGCAGATATTAATCGTTGGGTTTTTAATCTTTTTAATGAGCGGGTATCTAAAGTGTATGTAATTAAACAGGTATCGATTCGATTATTTATGTGATAAGTAGGATTATTTGATAAATGAATCGTAAATAATGTTTTCGTGTAGAGTGACTGCAGGAACCGGACACCATTTGGTCACCAAGCAACGATTGTTAAAATTGTTGATTTACAAAACGTTTTGAAGATAGAAGGGCTGGCTTTGTGGCTTCTTTTTTTCGATACTTTCTTCAGAGATCGCGCCAAATCCCAAGCTTGATCTTCTTTAAATGACGAGGCTCTTCGTTCATTGCTCGCTACCATTCTTCTACATCGTTTACTCCCATTGCTGAACCACATGAGCTGAAGAACACAACACGAAGACGACAAACATTTAATGAGTCGGTTTTCTTGTTTCTTTCTTCGCTCGTCCTATTCTACGATGCTGAAGGTCCATTAAATTCGACTACGACTTCTTTTAAAGTCTACACTCGATTTGTTTATTCGTGAGACGAAATTTCTTCTATATATTGCTTTCAAGAATACGACCATTATTAAAAACCAAAACTCGCCTAAACGATTTCATGTATTTACGTCGGCTTCACGGTCGTTCGTGTCACAGCTGCAATATGTCCAAAGAACGCGACCTTTGGAAAAAAACTCTCGCACATGCAGCACACGAGGTCTTCTCTTCATTTCAGGCTCTTCTCGCACGCCGTCTTTGATCAACGAGCGCTCATTTCGCTCGTCTTCGAGCTCGAAACCTTTGTTTTCGTTTTGTGCAGCAGAAAGTAAAATTACACTTGATTTTCTTTCCGCGCACTTCAAATTTTCACCTCAACGCAATTTACAACGTAATTTTAACATTTTAAAGATGCTCTTGCTGATGGCGATTCAAAAATTCGCGCCCACTATAATTATAACTAACAATAATAAACAAATATTATATAGCGATAGAGTGAACTTTGGACTCGCCGTCGAGCAACAAGCCGACAAGCGAAATTGAAAAATTACATCATTCAACTTACTTGTGTATGTTTAGACGCACTCATAGCACACTTTAATGCATAATAAGGTTTTAATATTTTTGTCGCCAGTGGTCCACCTACTAAAAATATACGGATAAGTACTGACAATGAATATTTGCGCGATAACGCATACGCTTATTCATCGAATCTCCCAAATTCCCGATAACGTGAGCGGTTTATTTCTATACGGCATCGGCAGGAAAGTTTATTATAAGTCAACGTTCTCATTGGTGGAATTTCCTAACGTTTATCTTTCCAACGAACATGAAATTAACGAATTAATAAGTTGTTCGAACGCGGGAAGACGAAATGGGTGAGTTTTTGTTTTTCGAAAGTGTTCGTACTTATTATCATTTTTTTTTAACTTGCTAATTGTTTCAATAATTGTTTTATTTGCTAAAATAAAATAATAAACTACGTACCCATACCAGTCTGAAAAGTTGACTGAAAATCGTTATTTCTCATTTTGATCATGTTTATGATTAGTTAAATTGTTATTTTTAGTTATCTACTTATAATTTTCCATACGATTAGGGTAATTAAACGATAACTTTGTTAAATTTTATACGAATTTAACGTTTTTTTGTTTTAACGTTCAAAATATACAACATGCCGACACATCATAATTATTTAAAAAGAACGTAGAAAACTATTTAACCTATTACGCCTGCATCAATAATCATTGTCTAAACAACTAAAAAGAGTGCGAAAACTCGCCAAAGCATAACCAATTAAGGCGCGTTTTCACGATTCAAGTTTAATTGACCGATTATAGTTAATCAACAGTTCCAGTTTGAAAATGGCGTCGAATACAATTGTTCGTGAAGGTGTAAAGGTAGTGGCGGTTTTGTTAAAAGAACAACTAAAAACAATTTTTATTTATCACGAGCAAAAATCGTAGGAAACGTCGTTTTCCACAATTTTTCTTTTTTATTTACAAACCAACGAACGTTCTTTTTCATATACATTTTTCTAATCGTCTTAATTTCGTTCTTCAGATCAGCAATAGTAAGTAAGACCAGCAATTTCCATGTTTTTGACAATAGAACCCAAAACATTTTCTCTTGCATTTTTATTTTTATATTTATTCGTTCGGTGGTTCCAAAGACAATCGTGTTCATGATATAGTTCTAACAAAGACTTTACATAAAACATAACACTTTCAGTCCGCATGAGATTCATTTTTTTAACTAGGTGTTTATTTATTTCTTATTGAAATTGGTAATTTTTAATCGTACTTTAAGCACTGTATATGAAAAATGAAAACACATGCACGTGGGCGTTGACCGGTTGCAAGCGAACTTGTCAGTCAACAATCAAGTTTCAACTTGAAAGCAATTCGCAGTTGACTCATCACTTGAACGATCAACTTTGACTTGATCAAACTTTTCTTGATCCACTAAAAAGTTGATCAACTCTATTGAAACAAAGGTTCTCACTATAGTTTTCATTTAATATTTGTTGATCAATTATAATCGGTCAATTAAACTTGACTCGCGAGAATGTCGCTTAAATAACAACTTCGATAAGTTCAACTTTTTATTTAAATGTCAAATTACTTCAAAATGTGAAATGACTAAAATTGAATTAACAAGACTTACGTGATTAATTTGTAATGACATCACAGTTTACTATGTTTATCTTTTTGGTATAGAGTTAAATTAATTTCAACAACGCTACTTTGTCACGTTTGTTTTTTTACAAAATAAGTACATAAGTACCTATTAATTTAATGATTTATTAAAGTAGATATTCATCAATTCAAGGGTAAAATGTCATTATATAGTTATTTATCAGCTAACAAACTTTTGATAAAATAAAATTATCTATATTATTGTACTTGTAAGTTTTAAATAACTTATCTATATTATTGTACTTATTTAAAACTTTAAAGATTATATTTCTGATCTTCTAATCACAAACATACAATAGCGAATCATAATCGAATTATAATTTGTAATAATTATACAAAGTGTAGGAGTTATTTTGGTTTTTATTAGGGCAGATATACAGCAGGCGACCGGCATAAAGTTGGACACAAATGGAAAATTTTTTTATTTGAAATTTCTCAGACAATTTTATTCTTTAAATTCAAAAGGTTAAACCGGAAGTCTAGTAATAACAAAAATACGTACGACAAATATCATAAGCCACACGTGCAAAGTTTCAATCGAAATAATCGTTTCGGTTTTAAAGATATTTTGCTCGCTTCCATACTTTATCCCAACCTTGTATACGCGAGAATAACAGTTCAGTTTTTACTCTTGCCAAATTTTCTTCACATCCCATGTTTTTGGTTCTCGGATGTAAAACATTTAAATACGGCTGGAATTTGTTTCTAAATCAATCTTTACTGGACACAAACTTCTTTGCCACAAACATTGACACTTTGTAATCATTGAAATCTCATCTCACAACGACATCTAAAATTCGTTTATCGATTCAAAAACAAACGATACAATAATGGAATGAAGTTTGAAATTTCGTAATTTAAACTCTGTTGTGAAAACAAATAACATTGCGTATCAGTGGAGACGGCAAGAGTTGCTTCGTCGAGTATCAAAATATCAAGCAAAGTCAGCTATAGTGTGTTGCCAAATTGAATTCAGCTTTAAGCTGAACAAACGGATACCCTACGTGAACTTTTTTGTTTTTTATAGGAAAGATAATAGGTTACTATCAATCGTGGAACAGGTACCAACAGTGCAAGGTATCCGAGATCAACCCTTCTTTGTACAATTACTTGGTGTACGCTTTCGTCGGCATTCAAAATAACAAGTTGAGAGTAAACGACAATTACGGCGACGTGGAAGCCGGTGAGAAACAAAGACCTGCACTAAAATTAACATCAATAACAGACCGTTTACGTCACCAGGTGGTTTCACAGAGTTCACAAAATTGGCGGAGCAACACGGCGTTTTACCCATGCTCGCCGTCGGAGGATATGCCGAAGGAGTTGCTAGTTTTTCGTCGATGGCGTGCAGTAAAACTTCGCGCAAGAAATTCATCGATAGTTGCTTAACGTTCTGCGAGGAATATGGATTCAACGGGATCGATTTGGATTGGGAATATCCGAGTTCCGAAGGCACATCTAATAATGATAAGGTAATAATAGTGATGTAAGATTTCGTCGAATTTTCATTTATTCCAGCTGTCTATTTTCTAGAAAAATTTTAGCTCGCTAATCAAAGAAATGCATAGAAAGTTCGAGGACGAAGGATACGTCCTGTCTGCTGCGGTCGCTGCGGGCGAGTACGTCATGAAGAAGAGCTACGACGTAGAAGTATTGAACGAGTAAGTTAAACATCGACTCGTTGGAGATAGTTGTTTTTCTTATGCCCATTAACGTTAGATACTTGGACTTCATAAATCTGATGGCTTACGACATGCATTCGCCAAACGACAACTCCAAGTGTACTGGTCATAATGCTCCACTTCATTCAGGAGACGAGTTCAACTTGGTGAGTTGAGTATCTACGTACATTTTTACGTTTTTTTTACTGATCTTCGAATTTTCAATAACGTAGACGACCGCCGTTAATAATTGGATAAACGAAGGTGTGGACGTTGATTCGTTAATTTTGGGGATTCCCGCTTATGGTCGTGGATATAAATTGGCGAATCCCAGACAAACTCATATCGGTGCGCCGTCCGCTGGCGTGGGCGAAAAAGAAAGTGTTGGTTATAACGAGGTATTTTTTTTAACGTTTCTGCGACGCGCGTTTTTTTCACAGTATTAATTTTAGTTGGTTAACTATACGGGATGGACAAGACAGTGGGATAGCTTCCAACAAGTACCATACATGTATAAAGGAAATCAATGGATCTGCTACGATGATGAAAAGTCGGTTGAAATTAAAGTAAGTTATAGGTTAATATGCGATGAGGACGACGTAAAATTCGAATTTATGTTTAGGCAGAATTTGCGATTGATAATAAATTGGGTGGGTGATGATATATTCCATCGACACCGACTGTCCACGTGGAAGCAACCCATTCCCTCTGACTAAAGCTGCCAAGAAATATATTTAAAATTTGTACTTTAATTATTTGTGGTCTTCAACCAGTTATTTTTATTTAGTTAGATGGGTACTACTATTATGAATAATCAGAAGTACTATTTTACTATAGGTGCATATCTGCACATATTTTGTAACACGAGTACATATTTTAATAACCAATATTTGAATTACAATAGATCACATTTATTATTCAACACGAATAAAAATGTATTTTATCTTGGATAATGTTTGCTTGTCGACCTTCTGTCGATTTACTGCTACAAAATTTTCCTCCATTCCCCCATTTTCTAAATCCGTCCATATCTATCGACATAAGTCTCTGCTTAATCGAACATTTTGTTTATTTGAAACATGATAATTATCTATATTCATCGTATAGATACGACGTCAATAAATTAGAAAGTAGTTTAGATAGTTATAATAAAACTACTTGCGCTTAAGAGTTTCAAAAACGACACATCTAAAAGTTGAAGATTGTAGATGCAATATGGAAAAAATCCAACCCGTCATCACCTTGTTTTCCCGGAAAGTTCAATAATTTTTCAATATCTTCCACGTGTTACACGACCATTTAAAGTTTGGCTTCAACTCATAAAATTTGTTTGCCTCAGTTCCTAGTTCCCCAGAAATTGTTTTAGATTTTTGAATCGACAAGTTCGCGGCTTTGGCGTCCGCGAATGAAACGGGCAGTAATCTTTTTTTTTGAGCCTTTTACGATAAAACTAACACAGGCGACAAGACAAAACATACGAACTTGACTGTACATGGAGAATTAATCAACCAAAAAAATCCTACCCTTTTTCGCCGTTTCTGTAGCTTTTGGTAATCTTATTTTGAGCACCCACAACACAACATACGCGCACACAAAAAAACCCTTATAAACACTCGAGCGCTCCACGCACACACGAATACGATGGCGCAGAAATTTAAAAATTCGTACCGAAACAAATACTATTGCTCTGAACTAAGACGCGGAGAAACTACAGTCAATTTGTCCGAATTACGTTTATAAATGCGTCCAAGACATGGCTATAAAGATTAGAAAACCCCGTTTTAATTTTAGAAAGTTGCTATTCTTTTAATTAAGAAATAAAGAACACATGTTCTATCAGTTGCTTACGTTATCGATCTCATAAAAACGCGATGAAACATTTAACTAGCTTTAATTATTAAATGCGCATAAATGATTTTTAAATTAAGAACAAATAAAGTCCGTAGTGAACGGCAACAGATTTTTGTCGAAAATGAGTTATTTACATCGTTCAATTATAACATTCCACCAAAAATGCAATAAAATAGATTTTTAATTACAGTCGACCCTCGACATTCGCGGGGGTTACGTTTCTGGGGTCGCCGCGCATGTGAAAATTTCGCGAACAACTTTATCCATAAAATTTAGTTTCGTCGACATGCATACGTAGTATAAACTAGTACCTAAGGTAATGCAAAAAAAAACATGCATAAAATCGGGAGACGAAACGGGAAATGCGAAATCCGCGAACGTTGAGGATCGACGAAAAACTCTTAAGCCAGTTTTCCTAAATACGAGGCAACGTTTATAAATAACGTAACCTAAAATGGTTTAAAATAATTTTACTATAATACCGGGCGTCCCATATTACTGAGACCGCCAAATTATTTTGCAAACACGGTATTTTAGAGAGAAAAATGTTTCGAGCAAAAGTTGTAAGGTATTAAATTAAATCTGATAGTGGTATTAGTATGATCTTGAACAACGTTGACAAGGTCACGCTAACGTCTATGCAATCTTCATTGCATATTCTTATAGCTTATCTCGAGAGTTTTTTTCTACTTTTAAAGTTATAAGGCATGAAATTTCGAGTGCCACCGAGATTATCATCACCCAATGTGTACCGCGTGAAGGTTTGCCTGTCGAATTTTACACGTTATAACTCAAAAAGTACTTAATGGAAAAACGCTTTGTTATAGTGCTTTGAAAAGCTCTCCAGATAAGCTATAAGAACATACAATGAAAAATATGGAGTTCCATTTTTAAATATTGAAGGTGACCTTTACAACGCAGTTCAAGGTCAAACTATTGCCACCATCTAATGTATCATTTAAAAACCTTATAGAATTTGTCCGAAATATTCTTCTCTAAAATGTCGCTATTACAAAATAATTCGGTGGTCCGGATGGTCTCGGACACCCGGTATATGTAGTTACAAAATATGTTGCATAATTGTTTACGAGAAATATCCAAGACGTTTATTTATTAAAATTTAAATACACCACTCCAATAAGGTTTGCAGATGCTTCCGGACCTAAAAATCGAGCGAATTTTACATCAAGAGTGCGAGGAGGCCATGAAGTGAACTAACAATTAGCAAGTAGGTAAATTTTGATATAGGTCTAATCGATTTTACCCAATACATTTTTAATTAATTCCATCGACGATTAAATAACCTACTTTAGTATAATTTATACCTTTTCGATCGTCAGTTCGTCGACAATGGGATCGAAAAAGAACAACCAAGACGTTTGGTTCGTCTTTTCTATCCCTTATGTCCTTTTAAAACGTTTCGGATTTTGTACGTTTGAAGTGGAAGGTCGCGCGGGAAAGCGTAAATTTATTCTGCTAAGAAAAATAAGTCCATTCAAATTTGGAATTTACGCATACTTATTGCTCCTAATCTTTTATTTTATGTTCGAACAAACGCCACGAAGTAATTTACGTTTAAATGCGATCGTGAAAATGTCTCGCGTATACGAAGTGCACGCTCATTCGGCGATCATTGGCTGCATGATTATTCATCACGCAGTTCAAACGGACACGACAATTCAGACATTGCAAAGTGTTATAATAATGGACGAACAACTTTCGAGAGTTGGCATTCGTATCGATAATTATCGTGACCGAAAGTACGTTTTGGCATGGACGATATTAATTTATTCGACTATGATAACGTACGCTTATTTGATTGCGTTTGGTCCTCGTATACTTGCGATAAACTGCTTGAAATTGTTTGGACACCTTTATAAAAACGCCATCAGAATTATTTCAAGATCTTGGTTATACGTGATTCAATCTCGATTTAAAGTACTGGCGAAAATGGAAAACGTCGAGAAAGCTATCGATGTCCAATTGGATTTGCACGAGATAGTCAAGAACGTCAATAGGTTATTAGGATTACCTTTACTTTTAAATGCCGCTTTGGACGTCTACTCCATAACTATATGTTTGTACTACGTTTTTGAATTTTGGAGGACGCCAAATGCCATTCCTCTCAAAGTGATCGTTGTGAGAACTATATGGATAATTTATTTCGTAACGAATATGATTTCTCTCACTTTCAATTGCAACTTAATTACTAAAAACGTAAGTAAATACTTGAAGGTATGTAATTTTAACATGTATTTATGAATTGACGAATGGCGGATATGTTAAACACTTATATAGTTGTTATAACGGGCGTTCAAAAAGTCTTTCGGTCTTGGTTGACCGATGTGGAAAGATAAAGACATGTCTTGGTTTAAATAAATTTATTATCTACTTCTACACGCTAAGAAATAATTTATGACTTGACTTATGCTATAACGATAAGAGACATGTCTTTATCTTTCCACATTGGTCAACCAAGACAGAAAGACTTTTTTGGGACACCAATTAAATACGATCGAGCAAAATCAATAGCTTTTAACTAACGACCGCCGTGATGACATAGAATGACCTTTAGCGTTTCGACGTTGTCAATTCCCAAAAAGACGAATTTATCATGTAATCAATCTAAACTCTCTATCTAATTATTAATATATGTTCGATATGAATACTTACATAAATGAAATTGTTTTCTCGTAAACCATTAATATATTTTACAAAAGACGTGCATTGTTAGAATTACATTATGAAGACCAACGATGCCTGGATTGCACTTTATCCTTCTCACTTTTATCTTAAATGGGTGGGGATTTATACGTTCGATGTTCGTGGTACGCCAGGTAAACGAAAGTTTCAATCGATAAAACACAGGAAGTCCCCTCAGGTACTGCGTCTATTTGTATTTATTGAGCGTGATTTTCTATTTTTTCTATTTGATGAATCAAACGGCAATCAATGTACAAGAGCACGTGATCTCTAAACTGGTGAAACTGTACAAAATGGATATAAGCCTGTTTATTACCGCCGTTATGATCATCCATCATTTTTTTCGAGCAGATCTTCTTGTGCAAACGTTGGAGCACGTCGTACGTATTGATGAGAAATTGCTACGCAAGGGGATGTTTATCGATAACTATAGAATCAGAAGATACGTTTTGTTATGGACTGGTCTTAGTATATTTATGTTGTCTACCTACATGTACGCTGTCGTTAAGATGTATTGGAATACGGAAGTCTTCGTGATACATTCTTTCAGTTTCATAGGTAATGTTTACAAATCCGCTATCAAGTCGACCGTCAGATCGTGGATATACATTCTTCAAACTCGATTGGAATTAATGGGTTCAAACAAGAATGTCATCGACGATGTATACATGGATTTCAACAATATATTGTTAAATATTAATAAAATATATGGACTTTCGAATCTTATTAATATTGTAGTCGATATGTACGAAGTTACGGTTAGTTTGTATCATGTTTTTGAAATAACTGTGACGAAACCGGAACCTATGACGTTTATTGCTACAATGTTACGATTCCTTTGGCTGTTCTACTTTTTTATAAGCGTCATCTCGACAGCGTATAACTGCAACGATATTAATAGAAAAGTAAGTTTTTCGTCCTATTTATGGGGAATTATCAAGATTTTTTTTAAAGATGTTTAAAATCTAGGGAAAAAATTTAAATTGCCATCTTTTTGCATTTTTGATATAGACGTACTTATAGTTAATTCATAAAAATCCACGAAATCAACTCGCTGCGAGAGACAAATTTTCGTTTTATTAAAATTACGGAGGCAGTTATTTTAAATGTGTTTTTATGTATTCATCTATAGCTTATCCAAACCTATATGATGTTCACATCATCAACAAAAATTTACGAGATTTTTTATTTGTAATACGGTTTAAAGTTTGGAAAGTGACATATTCTATAGATAATTTAATTGCGCACGTATTAGATGGTATAAAGAGAGACTACAATTTATTAGAACTGTCAAAGTACGAGGTACGAGATTACAGCACTGTGTGAAGCGTCATCATCTAGTAACCTTGTATTGATAACGTAAATATCATACAGGTTGGGATAAGCTATATGTACAGGGTGTCCGCCGGGAAGGTATACTACTTTGTTTGTTTATAATTTTTGATTAAATGAAAGAGAATGGATCTTATATTGATAAATGTTTTATTTAATGTCGGCAATTATGTATAGAATACAATATCAGATAAATGTCCGCCTCTGTTAGCCGCACAAATGCGAGCCCTTTTGAGCACATTTTTCATTACATTCTCACACATTTCACGCGGTATTTCATTAATTTCATCACGAATATTTTGTTTGAATTGCTCAAGCGTTTCTGGTTTGTTTGCATAAACCTTGCTTTTCAAATATCCCCAAAAAGAAGTCCGGAGCAGTCAAATCAGGCGACCGTGGAGGCCAATCAAATTTCACGTAACTTTCTCATCGTCACAGTAATCGATGATTGATTTTGATAAAATGTTTTAACGATTAAAACACGTTGGTTTATCGAATATTTTTCCATAATAAATTTGCCACGTGTCTACTTCACGACTGCCAAATATGAACTGTCAAGACTAATGTTTACCAAAATGGCGGCAAAACAAAGTAGTATACCTTCCCGGCGGACACCTTGTATATTGATTGCATATATTACATATACATATGTACTCTCAGAAAATTAAATAAGTAACGCATATACTTGAACAGTGTAAACCTGGTTTGTATGGTTGTCACTTTTTGACATGTTTTACTGCTAACGAGTAATAAAGAAATTTTGTTCTGATGAAATGGCGACCACTTGATACGATGACGACATGATCCGATGGCGAGATGACCGCGACGAATTGAACTAAACCCCTGTGTGAAACGTCATCATCTAATAACCTTTTATTAATTATGTGATAGGCAGACCGCTTAGATTGACCATAATTGTCATAATTGACCAGTTTCCATGTTAACTATGTATGTATTAGATCGAAAGATGGAAAAACCGGCATTAAAACGCAAAAATTAAAAAAAATATTAAGTCCTGTAATGAATTTTCGAAATTTTAGAAGATAACGAGAAATTTTTCTGTACTTAAAAAAATTAAGTTGAGGTCTTGTCACGTCCACAATCCCTAAGCAGTAATACATCAAAGTGAAGTTCAAAGAAGTTCACATGTTGATAAAAAAGTTTCTTCAATACGTAGTTTTTGGTCGTGCTTTTTAGAATTAGTCTATTGTATTGAATTTTTCTAACAACCCTAGCACAAGCAAATCTAACAGATTTACTTCTTCGTAAATGGTAATTAAATACACTCAAACGTGCTTTTACACGGTAAATTGGTTCTAGAAAAACCGTGTCAATAAAAATTGCCAATAAGTTAGCCATTCGTAAAAAACAATTAATACTTTGGCTTTCGAAACCAAATTATTTTCCGAAAACGGATCAAAATAATCCGTGCAAAAACAAGTGTGAGTGTATTGCATTCTTTATATTGACCTTGGAAAAGTACTTGTTGCGAAAATCTGATTAAGATGATGCAGATACAATAACAAACCGATTAAAACTGATACCTAATGCCGTTTCAGGCAGATACGATGAAGAGAAACATGCTAAAAGTAATGACCGAAACTCGAGACTTGAAATTAAAGAAGCGAATCCACAATTTCGCGCTACAAATTCTACACAGCGACACCAAAATTTCGGCCGGCGGATTTTTTGCGATCGACATGCGTCTGATATTTACGGTGAGAATTCGTGCAATTTCGATTAGGTATATTAGACGATTGTATTTGTTACTGAATTTCAGATAGTTGGAACTGTAACGACGTATTTAGTTATCTTAATACAATTCGACGTTTACTTCAATTAAATCACCGCAGTTTTACGTTTGTTCATCGGTCGGCCTGTACACCGTCCTGAAAACGATCTCGAAGAAAAAAACAAGTGATGGATGAAAGTGCCTAAAGCCTGGTACTTACTGTTGAAAATTGTATGTCATGAGATACAAGGTGTTCCATTAAAAACAACTTTATACATTTATTTGAATACGACATTAAGATGCAACTGTAATTTTTGGTAAAAACTAACACCTGTTAACCTGATGTTTAACTAACACTTTTAATATTTTATTTGAATGATACAATACTTTACATACAGGATGTTCCATTTAAATAACACAATATATGATACCATTTCTTTTTTAATCAATCTGTATACCTAAGATAATTGATAATTATTTTAATTTGTGTAATAACTCTAATTTTTTCTCTTTATACCGACAAAATGTGAGACAGAAATGTAAAAATAGCTACGACACGACACGGCTGCAGAAATACAAAAATTACTTTTAGTAGATGTAACTAGATATATTTTGTTATTAATTTAAATAATAAAATAAAATTTTAAAAATCATAATGCAGTCATTTTTATAGTGTATTTTACTTAAATGATAATAAATTGATTTATTATTGATTTATCTTTATTCTTAATGATTGTGACAAATGATTTAGTTGACAGATATGTTAATAAAAGCGTGTTAACTGTAAGCTGGCAACATTTATCACACTCTATATTTCACGTTAATCACCAGTAGTCCAGGGGCCCAATTCTCGACCATTCGCTTACAGAACGTATGCGAAAATGACGTCACAACAGACAGATTTTTTTATAGAATCCACAGAAATCGTTATGATGTCATTTTCGTATACGTTATATGAACGTCTGGTTCGAAAATCGCCCTACGGGTTCCTCCTAAGTGTTAAACGCTGAACTTTGTAATAGAAGCATGAAATTTTAGGGGTATATTCTATACTCTATACTAATCACAATAAACGTAAGAGCCTTTTCGGAGTCACCCCCTAATTCAAAATAATCCTTTTTTAATACACGGAGCGCGTTATAATACAGCGGATGTCTAAGAAATGACGCAAAATCTTCCAGAGCCGTATAGAACACGTCAAAATAAAAACTTTAAGTTTCTATAAACTTTTACCTACGACGGTCCCCTATCGAGAGATATCCACCATCAAAGTTGAAAAAAAAATCAATTTGTTTAAATAATACTTTTAATTTTTATTAAAATCTAATTATGTTTGGTTTACAAATGAAGTATTAAAAACAATTTCATAGATTTTTGATACCACTTTAGGACATACTACCCCTAACCTTTCTAATCACGATTTTTTATTTCGCTTTTGTATGCGGAAAATTATAAACAATATCGTTTACTATATATACAATATATGATTTTATTTCCACATTCGTGGGAAATTAGGAACGTAACCCCCGCAAATGTTGAGAAACGATTATATCTACTTTATAAATATAAGGAGAGTAACCCACCTTTCTGTAGGTAATCCTTAGTACATTGCGATCAAATTTCATGATTATCGAAACACGCAAAGTAACACACATAATCACTTCTATTACGCTAAACATGCACATAGCGAAAAAAACTACCGCATCGTAAAAGTAAACCGAAACAACTGAATTCGTTTTGCCCAAATTATGTTTATAAATTCGTCGACGATAATTACGTAAAGACGAAAAACCCCATTCTTAATTTAGAAAGTTTATATTCTTTATTCGAATTCTAATAAGTTATGAAAGAAGTAACACATGTTACATTTTATCAGTCTCGTGAAAATGCGATTAAACATTTAACTAGTTTAAAGGTTGTCGTAGAAAAGGTTCAATTCTTAAATGCACATAAATGATTTTGTTTAAATTACGAATAAAATAAATTTATATCTCCGCTCCGTGGTAAACGAGTTAAAAAGAGTTATTTATATCGTTCAATTGCAAATTCCGAATTTATAATATACTACCAAAGATTTAATTAGATTTTTAATTCCAGCCGGACCTCGACATTCGCGGAGGTTGCGTTTCTGGAATCCACATGCATGTGAAAAATTCGCGAATAACATTTCCCATAAAATTCAGTTTCGTCGGCAGGTTTATTGCATAATAGATAGCATAAACTCCCAAATCTAATACCTAATGCAAAAGAGACCTCAAGTAAAAACGGGAGACGATACCAAGAACGTGAAATTTGTGAACGTTGATGATCGACTGTAAACTCTTAAGTCAGTTTTCAACTTGTCAAAGAAAAGTTCATAAATAACATGATAAAATGGTGTAAAATAATTTTGTATAATTTTATTATTCAAATAAATTCAAATATTCGAAATATTATCTATCAACTTAAATACACCGCCGAAAAAGTCTTATTTCCTTCATTCCAATTTGCAGATGCTTCCGGACCTAAAAATCGAACTGTTTTTACATCAAGAGTGAAGTGAACTAACAGTAAGTAATCGACTAATCGATTTTACCCAATACATTTTTAATGAATTCCATCGACGCGACGATTAACCAACCTACAACTACTTTAGTATAATTTTATTAATACCATTTCAATCGTCGTTACGTCGGCAATGGGGCCGAAAGAGAACCACCAAGACGTTTGGTTCGTCTTATCTATCCCTTATGTTCTTTTAAAATGTTTGGGATTTTGTATTATTAAAGCTGAAGGTTGCGTGGGAAAGCGTAAATTTATTCTGCCAACAAAAATAAGCCCATACAAATTTGGTCTTTACGCATTCGTATTGCTCTTAATTTTGTATTTTCTATTCGATCAAATACCCCTGGATAAGTTACATGTAAATGTGATCGTGAAAATGACTAACCTATACGAACTACACGTCCATTCGGTGCTCATGATCTGTCTCATTGTTCATCACGCACTTCAAACGGAGATGATAATTCGAACGCTGCAACATGTTATAATAATGGACGAACAACTTTCGAGAGTTGGTATTCGTTTTGATAATTATCGTGACCGAAAGTACGTTTTGATATGGATGATACTAGTTTATTCGACTCTGATGACGCACGGTTATGTGATTGCGTCTGATTTTCGTGTACTTGCGATAAGCTGCTTGAAGTTGTTTGGACTTCTTTATAAAAATGCCATTAGAATTACTTCAAGATCTTGGTTATTCGTAATTCAATCTAGATTTAAAGCACTGGCCAAAATAGAAAATGCAGAGAAAGCTATCGATTTCCAATTAGATTTGTACGATATAGTGAAGAACGTCAATAAGTTTTTAGGATTCCCTTTACTTTTACTTGCCATTTTGGACGTCTACTCCATAACTTCTACGTTTGTACTACGTATTTGAATATTGGCAGACGATTGAAGTCGTTCCTCTCAAATTTGTGATTATAAGAAGTATATGGATAACTTATTTCGCATTGAACATAATTTCCGTCACCTTCGACTGCTGCTTAATTATGAAAAACGTAAGTAAACGCTTGAAGGAAAGCCATTTTGTCATATACATGCAAGGTGGGCCACATAACGGGGATCCCCTCACAACTTCGACAGCAACCCAATACGTAAATATCATGGCAACATAGATGCTTACACAATAGTTATTCAAAATAAAAATTGATCACACAATCTGACATAATGCCGATTAATTTTGAAGCAAACGTATCAGTTTTAATACATAAAATTGACACGACTCGTGAAACAACTGTTAAATACTACATTTAGAGCAAATGCAACATTATTTATCAACTTTTCATAGAAATTCGTTTGTTGGGTTGAAACGAGTTCCACGTTATGTGGTCCACCCTGTACAAAGAAGGTACTTGCGCCATCAATTTATAAATTTACTAAATACGGATGTTAAAACGCTTACATCGTTATGGGCGTCCGAAAAGTCTTTCGGTATTGATTGGCCGTGAAAAGATAAAGTAATGTCTTGGTTTAAGTAATTTGATTATTAAGGCATTGCAAGAAATACAAAGTTCTGATGTGTTGCACGCCACGAGATGCAATTGTCTTTCCACGGCCGACCAAGACCGAAAGGCTTTTTGGACACCCGTTACAGATGACGAAGACAAAGATAGGAAACTATAGCTCATCCAAACCTATATGATGTTCACGTCATCAATGCAAGGTTACTAGATGATGACGTTTCACACGGTGCTGTCACCTCGTATCTCGTATTTTGACAGTTCTAATAAATTGTAGTCTTTCTTTATACCATCTAATATGTGCGCAAGTAAATCATCTATAGAATTAGTCACTTTCCAAACTTTAAACCGAATTACAAATAAGCAATCTAGTAACTTTTCGTTGATGACGTGAACATCATATAGATTTGGATAAGCTATATTTCAATATAGTTTTTAATTAAGGACCACGCCCACATCCGTAGTTGATTCATTACCACTTTTGGGGATTCGACGTTGTACAATTCTCAAAGAGACGAATTATCATGAAATCAATCATAATTTGTCGTTTAAGGTTAAATCAATCAATTATTAATATATAGGATACGTACTTAAATAAATTTATTTTCTCGTAAACCATTAATATTTATTTTATCAAGGACGATTATCGTTAGTATTACGTTATGAAGTCCGAAGATGTCTGGATTGCACTTAATCCTTCGCACTTCTATCTTAAATGCGTGGGGATTTATACTTTCGATGTTCGTGGTACGGCAGGCAAACGAACGTTTCGATCGATAAAACACGGAAGTCCTTTCAGATACTGCGCCTATTTGTATTTATTGGGTGTGATTTTCTATATCTCCTTGGTGAACCAATCGACTATCAATTTACAAGAGCGCGTGATCTCTAAACTGGTAAAACTGTACGAAACCGATCTAATTTTGTTTATTATCGCCGTTATGATCGTCCATCATTTTTTTCGAGCAGATCTTCTCGTGCAAACGCTGGAGCACGTCGTACGTTTTGATGAGAAATTGCTACGCAAGGGGTTGCTTATCGATAACTATAGAATCAGAAGATACGTTTTGTTATGGACTGGTCTTAGTGTATTTATTTTGACAACCTACACGTACGCGCTCGTTAAGATGTATTTTAATACGGAAGTCTTCGCGATACATTGTTTCAATTTAATGGGTTCCGTTTACAAGTCCGCTATCAGGACGACCGCCAGGTCGTGGATATACGTTCTTCAAACTCGATTGGAATTACTTAGCACAAATAAGAATATCATCGACGATATGTTCATGGATTTCAACAATATATTGTTGAATGTTAATAAAATATTTGGATTTTCGATTCTTCTCGGTATTGGATTGGACATGTACGTCGTTATGGTTAGTTTGTACCACGTTTTTGAAATAACTGTAACAAAGCCCGAAGCTATGACGTCTATTGCGACAATTTTACGATTCCTTTGGATGTTCTACTTTTTTATAAGTGCCATCTCGACAGCGTATAACTGCAACGATATTAATAGAAAAGTAAGTTTTTCGTCCTATTTTTGTAATTCGACACGACCTTCTAACAGTAATTTTAATTGAGTCGATAAAGTCGTTAATTTACTTTTTGACAATACCGAACGATTAATTGAGATGATAAAACCATTAACATAGGTACAGTTCACGTCTAGGCGATTCAGACGACCCCAATCGAAATAAAAGATGAAGTCCGGTAATATAGAACAGGACGCGTGGACCGCTCTTTACCCTTCTCATATTTTTTTGAAATTCACCGGCATCTGTATTTTAAACGTGCGCGGTTGGCCGGGAAATAGAAACTTGGAATTGTTAAGTCGAAGAAGTCCTTTCAAATTCACCATTTACGTTTACTGGATTTTATTAGTTATTTATATGATTATTATGAATATGTATTTGCCTTTGCCCGAACCGACGATGGGTAAAATTGTGTATATATATGAAATAAATGTGTACGTCATAGCGACTGGCGTTTTGGCTGGGTACTATGTGTCTAGAGCCGACATCTTAAAAACGTCGTTGGAACATATTATGAACATTGATAACAAATTGCACGATTTGGGGATAGTTGTGGATAATATTGAAGATCGAAGACGCGCTTTGGTGTTCATTTCCATATTCACGATCGGTTTGATTTTATACGCTTTTAACGTTTTAAAAGAACTCCCGCGATTTCTGAGTTTTTTCCTGAACAGTTTTACTTTTCTGGCTCTATGTTACAGAACAAGCGCCAAAATAGATTTGATGTCGTGGCTGTACGTTATAAAAAATAGGTTCGCCGTATTAAGTGAAAAAGAAAATATCGAGAAAACGCTAGATATATATCGAAATTTCTACAACGTGTTCGAAAATATCAGGAAAATATATGGAATTTTTATTATCGTGTTTCTTACTTTGGATCTTATCTTAATTATTCTAATACTTTATCTGGGATATTTGACCGGCACAGTAGTTGAAAATGTCAGCAGATTTATATCGAACGCAGTTTGGACGATCTTCCTTTTCTCGGACATTTTTATGATAGCACGTATTGGCGATCAAATAGCTAAATGCGTGAGTATTTTTCAATATAGCTAATCTACCTATTTTATATTCTCAAAAAACGTTTCCATGTTAACTATCTATCAGATCTAAAAATGGAAATATACTGGCTTTAAAACGTAAACAATTAAAAATATAATATAAGCACCGAATAGTCGACGTCCTGGCAAAACCCAACATTCGACTGAAGAACAGGCAGGCAGACGATTACTAAACAACAAGTGTTTGCAGATTATTATTTAACTTTGTCGCACTTCAGCAGTTTAATAATGACATTTAAGTCTTGTCAACACAACAAACATGATGGGCCTGTACTATACTATAGGATCTACTAATAAAACACAAACATCAGGAAAACAGGTTTATTACAAAAATTCGTGAAAGTTGCACCAAAGCTTAATGGAATTTCTTTAACACGTACTGTTCAATAATTACCTGCCGATCTTTAATCCTAATGTTGGGGTTTTGCCAAGACGTGAACTATATACCTACTTGTAGTATTTACTAAATTTTAGAAGATAATTAGAAATTTTTTCTGTAGATAGGTACTTAATGAAATTGAGGTCTAGTGTCGTCATGGGCAATAAATATTAATATTAATAAATATTTTATTAAACAATTATTTGAATTTAGAAACATCTTTGGTCTCGAGGTAAATCAAGGTTCCGTTTCACACACTCGCCCTGCATAATCGCACCCTGTTTTACCACCACGTAATATGTACCTAAATGAACATTTTTAGGTGTTGTTTTTAAAAAACAAATTAGCAAAATTTTATTGGGACCCGATTGACCTTCGAAATATCCTGATATGAATTATCTGGATTTTTATATATGGAGGCACTTTGAAACCACCGATACGCTTGAACTAATGAGAATTATTAGAACTTGAACTAATAATTCTGTGAACGACCAATAAAAATTAACCAACAGAATTTTTAATACATACGTTTATAGTGCTACCTACGCAATCGACGTTTAAGTGTTGGATATGTCTCACTTCAATATTTTATTTGTCGAAACCCATAAGTTTTATTACGGGGAACCCTGGGCAGTAATAAATAAAAGTGAAGTTCTAAACCAAGTTATTAGTGTAAAAATAATGCCGACTTCTGCACTTTATTGATACAAACATGAAATTTTAGGCGCCGTACTGACCACAATAAATGTCAGAGCCATAAGCCCCTTTTTAGTACACGGCGTGCATAGCAGTATAATTACCCGTAATACACCTGTTACTCTTTAAGTATGATTTTCTCGAATATGGCTCATATTATGGAAAGTCGGCACAAGCACCTTTTTTTATCCTAAAATTTATGAGTAATCCGACAATGAAGCTAAAATGATTAATTAATGACTTTGGTCTAACCAATTAGCCAGTTTTTGTTAGTGTTAGTCGAGATGTTAGTATGACGTTCACAAACATCCACGGTTGCAGCGGGATTCGAACCCGCAGCCGTGACTGCACTAGAAGCCCAATCGAGAGATTGACTCGCTAGGCCACACGATCCCTAACTTATGCACTTAGAACCTTGACTATTCAAACAATGCGTCGCTTTTAGTCGTGCATTTTGGAATCAGTCTACGTACAGGTATTTTTCCAACGTCCCTAAGTAAATCTAATAGATTTACTTCTTTAAAAATGGCAGTTAAACTCAAACTTGTTTTTACATGGTAGATTGGTTCCAGAAAAACCGTGTAAATAAAAATCGCGGGTAAAAAAAGAATAGTGCCGTGCGAGAACGCCAATAAGTTAGCCATTTGAAAAAAAAACAATTAATGCTCTGGCTTTCCAAACCAAATTATTTTCCGAAAACGGATCAAAATAATCCGTGCAAAAACAAGTGTGGTGTATTTCATTCTCCATATTGACATTGGAAAAGTACTTGTTGCGAAAATCTGATTAAGATAGTGCAGATGCAATAGACAAGCCGAATTAAAACTAATACCTGATGCTGTTTCAGGTAGATACGATGAAGAGAAACATGCTAAAAGTAATGACCGAAACTCGAGACTTGAAATTAAAGAAGCGAATCCACAATTTCGCGCTACAAATTCTACACGGCGACACCAAAATAACGGCCGCCGGATTTTTTGCGATCGACATGCGTCTGATATTTACGGTGAGAATTCGTGCAATTTCGATTAAGTATATTAGACGATTGTATTTGTTACTGAATTTCAGATAGTTGGAACTGTAACGACGTATTTAGTTATCTTAATACAATTCGACGTTTACTTCAAGTAAATCACCGCAGTTTTACGTTTGTTTATCAATCGGCCAGCGCACCGCGTCCAAAAAAAATGATGTCAAAAAATGATTTTGGTGATCCCGAAACATGGTACCTACTGTTGAAAATTATATGTCACGAGACACAAAGGTGTTCCGTTAAAAACAACTGTAATTTTTGGTAAAAACAAAACAATTGTTTAAAATTACCAGAATTCATGATATTTAGAATTTTAACCCGTGCAAAATCGTTTCGCACGCCACTCGAGCAATCAATAGCCTTCTAGATTATCTCGCAATGACTTTACTCACGAGCAGTTTTATTACTAAATAGTAGAGGTCGTTTTTAAAGTGTTAACAGAAACTGTTTAACGGTCAGTTTCTGAAACAATTAGGGCCTATTTCACCAAACTAAATTAAATCGATTAATAATAATGCCCTATTGGTTAAAAACCTTTGTTACCATGACGGTGAATTGAACGGTTATTTTTGGTGAAACCGGCCATGATTGGAAATAAAATAATTAGTACTTATTTAAATTATATTATAAATAGTGTATTCGTTGTATTTTGCACTCGTGCGAAATATCGATTCAGCACGAGTTGTACACACTATTAGGTACTTTTCTAACGACCACAATATACAAGATGTTATAACGATTGTACAAATGTTGATCACCAGTTACTATAACCGTAAAAATACAATGGAGGACAGATTACTTCGACCGTATTTGCTGCACTTATACAAACAAGCGTGTAAATATCATCTATATACGAATTGATATGGTCGATTCCCGCGAAAACGAACGTAAGATAAAAAAAAGCAGCAAACTAAATTATCTAATAATTAAGAATGGCCTAATCAAATTTCTAAAATGCTCGACAATACCTATCCACGTCAATTTTAGTTACAGAGAATTTGTATTAGAATCGACCCTCGACATTCGCGATTTTCTATTCAATTTTTACGTGAGATTTTTGCAAGTCGTATGCGAAATTATATGGAAGATTGTGGGCAAGTTTTGTACAGCATATACGATATACATACCGACGAAACTAAATTTTATGGTTAAGTTATTCGAGAATTTTCCACGCGAATATTGACGATCGACTGCATCTACTGTGTAAATGTATCTATACCTTAGTTAGTTAAAAATTTTAAGAATCCCACCTTCTTTGTCAACTACCTATGTTCCTATGTACCTATGTAAAACTACTTAAAGCAACACATAGCGTCATATTTCTGTGACGCTAAACACGCACAAAACGAAACGATGCAACGCGACGCGACGTCTGAATTTAAAATGCGTTATGAAAAACACAACTGCATCGTAAGAGTAAACCGACACAACTGAATCCGTTTCACCCGATATGTTTTATATCGTCAATACGTCGAAATTATTACATAAAATCGAAAAATCCCGTTTTTAATTTAGAACTATTATTTAGAACTATTTATTCGTATTCTGATAAGTTATGAAAGATAAAGAACACGTGGTATATTAGTTGTTTTGAATTTTATCATTTTCATATACGTGATTCAATAATTACAATATATAGCTTGTTAATGCCAGGTTATAATAAAAAAGTTTACAATCTTAAATGCCCACAACTAAAATTAATTACGAATTTTTAAATTAAGGATTAAACAAGTTTCTACCTGATCTCTAAAATTTTAAGCATATTTGTAGTTTTATAATATAGTTATGGGTTACGGAAAATACGCGACTTTGACCCTTAAGCTGGGGACACACTGCTGACACGTCACGTGCCGGCATGGAATTTTACATTAGTACACATAGGACGACACGTGACGCATCTGTTCCGATGCTCGCGCAGCACGTTTCAAGTAAAGTTAATAATTGATATATCAAATAAACTTAGATAGTAAATTCCTATATATTTACTTATTATTATACTTTTTTTGCACGTCGGCGAGTAGAAATCGGTGCCATAATATTGCGTGCCGTAACGTGACGTGTCGGCAGTGTATTCCCAGCTAATCAAATTTCGCGGTCTCTTCCTAGCCGCCTTAATAGGCAACTGTCAATCATATTATATACGAACCTAAACCGAGTGGACTCATCACACGAGTGTAAAATATCTTTCGGCACTAGTTAAATACACTATACTTTTCCGACAACCACAATATAAATACATGTTGTCGTCATGATTAAAAAACAAAATAATTTTGTTGACGGACATCAACAGACGCGTATGAAATTAATCGAATACAGTCATTTTATTCTTAATTTTTTTAGTCGGTACCAAAGCCATTACAAACAGCGTGCAAAATATTTCACAAATATTCGTTCTAATCCCTGTGAATCGGTTAAAAATTAGAGAAAAATATTTATTACTTAGCAAAATTATTTAATGCGAGAAGAGACAAAACAAAAAAAAAGATAAAGAACAAATGAATTTACTTGAGTAGTATTTTCATGAATTTGCGAAACTTCACTTAACAATAAGAATGCAGAAGAGGTCAACGATAGAAAAATGAAAAATACCGACATTGGCCGAGTATAAACACTGGGACGTCGAGGGAGGGTTGAGGATTATAACCCCTTCCAAAGACTGAAAAAAGAGTTGTAGAAAAATCAATTATAAAAGTGCAAACGAAATAAAGAAAGAGAAAAAGCAAATTTTACAATTGTAAAACATTTCTTGCCCGAAACGTTTCTCTATCTCCTACCCCCTCAAGCCCGTTAAAGGTAAATTTCTGGATGCGCCACTGGTAAAAAAGTTTGTAAAAAAAAACGATTACGATAAACATGTTAATTGCAATTGTTATCTTAAAATATTAATTTGCAATTCAAACTATAATTATACTTCGTCCAAAGCTATATGCAATTCACGTCATCAGTAAAAGGTTACTAGATTATGACGTTTCACACAGTGCTGTCACCTCATACCTCGTATTTTGACAGTTCTAATAAATTATAGTCTTTCTTTATGTCTTTCTGTTCTTTATGTGCGCATGTAAATCATTTATAAGATATGTCACTTTCCAAACTTTAAACCGAATTACAAATAAACAATCTAGTAACTTTTTTTTGATGACGTAAATTGCATATAGGTTTGGATAGGCCATAAGTATATTTAACTACTTTACTACTTAAATAGTATATGTATATTGTTCTTGTTTATTTTCATGGGCTTGTTAATTCAAGAATAAACTAAATGGAGACTAACCGTATTATTTTATTTAATTTTTGTAAACAAGACTTGTTATAAAAATATAATAATAACAAGCGACACTGGTAACGAAAGACTAATAAATAAGAAAATAATTTCTTATCCGCATGTTTCCAAGTCATTTCTCATCGCTTTCTAACAGGTCTCCTTTCAAATCTTTTTTTATTTAGGTAAATAAACCAACAAAAAAATAAACATGGTTATGGCGGTCACGTTTTAGTTTGTCTTTTTTTACCGTTTACCAACGTAAGCATTTCGGTCGATTGATAAACTGGTCCTATGTTAGATTTCAGTATGTATCTGTGAACGCAAGGGCTGAAGAGATCTAAATTTACGGGAAAGTTTTCCTTTTCCTTTACAAAGAAACTAATGAGCAAACCGGAAATTATGGTCAACAGAGTTCCCATAAGGCAGTAGTAATGGAAAGAAATCCTGAACAACCAAAACGGTTCTTCCATCAAATTATTATTGCTATTCAGTAATGTGGACCTGTCAGAAGACATTCTAAATATTAATTTGGAAGATAAAATGAAATAATACACTTACGTCGAATTGGCCAATGTGATATGGTCCGAGGTTATGTTGCAGCCGTCGATACTAAGCGGTTTCGGAATAGATCGAATGCTGCCTTTCCATACATACATTTGATTTTGAATTATTATATAGGCCATAAATAAACTAGAAATTATTGTTCCATAAAAAGCGCCCTGCAAATAACATCTTGCCGTATTAGCCAGCCAATAATTCAATTAAAAACACTTACTTTTCTAGATGCCATGGGAAAAAGCATACCAAGCGTAAAAATGCCCAGTAACGGACCGTTGGTCATGCCCAAAAGGGAGTAAGTCAATTCTAAAATAGGCCCTAGTCTTTCGAAAACCAGTATGGCAGGAATGCATAGCAAAGCAATAACTAAAGTGATAATTTTCATTATCGTTCCCGCCCATTTTTCCGATCTATCCGCTGTTAAAAATGGAGATACGAAATCTCCATATATATTTCCAGATAATGCGTTTAAAAATGTAGACATCGTACTGCAAAAGACGAAATTTAAACATACGTCGTGAGTACACGTCGAAATTACCTCAAAGCGGTGTTAACCAATCCCGAAACAAATAACCCACTAAGTCCAGGTATTTCGGATGCAACATCTAAAATATAGTGCGGCATTATTTGGTCTGCTTTCTTGATGTAACCGGCGCTTAACGGATCGCAGTCGAAATATTTTGAATACATTATGAGACCAGAAAAACAAATGATTATTTTCGATAATATTAAGAAGAGCATCGTTGTTGCTAGAACGCTAAAAAAAATAATTGCAAATTAATTATTTAATTTTTTTTTAAACCGTCATACATTTTTGCGTCCTTGATAGTTGGTACCGATAAAAATCTATAAACTGAACTAGGAAAAACGCCAATGTACAACGTCCAAAGAAAAAAATTGCCAACCAAAACACTCCAAAAGTTACTGCGACTTGTCGGATAGGGATCCATGCTGAATTCAATCAAAGTTGTTTATTTTTATCGAGTGCGTTCCTCTACAATTACCTACTTAAAAAAGTTCAATCTCTCTCCCTGTTTAGCCTTTTCCCAAACGAAAGATAAACCACCAACTTTAATTATTCCCATGATCAAAGCGTAACCCAACGTACATAGTGTAACACTAATCTGTAACGTGTCACTCCAAATAATTGCCCTAGCTCCTCCTATTGTTGTATAAGAAACGCATATCAAAATTATAACGATTACATTTATATACACATTACTACCCGTAACTGAAATAAATCGTTTTATCGTTAGCCAACGTTTTATGGTAATCCAGAATTTCTCACCGTAACTAAACGACAATGCAGGAACATAGATAATCATCGGTATGGTTACCAAGTTGGTAAACACAAAAATTATTGACGTAAGCACACGTACTCGCTTATCGAACCTCAATTCGCAATACTCGAAAATACTCACTAATTGCAGTTTGAAAAAAACTGGCAAATATACTAAATTAATAACGAAACCTATCAATGGAAAACCTATGATCTTCATCATGTATTCGATTCCGTGTAGATAAATTTCGGAAGGTGTAGAAACTAAAGTCAATCCGGACAAAGTACTAAAAATCCCATTAGCCTAAAACAATTTGCTTCGATAGATTAATAACATGGATATTTACCTAGCGAGCATCGACATCGTAACAGGAAACACCTTCATTTGTTTACCAGCCTGTAGATAATCGACAACACTGGTTGGTTTTCGACATAGGCCAAAATACAACCCCACCAAGACGCTCAAAGACACCATAGAAATAAACAACGCATAATCTACCACAGAAAAATGCAGGTACGCCATGTTGCGACAAACCTATTCGATTAAAAACATTAAAATACTATAGTTTTAATAATATACAACGTAATTCCAGTAAAAAAAGTAAATAGAATAAAATGTAAATAAAGATATAAATTATGTAGAACATATACAAATACAGTACAGTCTTGGTAACGTATACTAATTGCCGCAAGTGGCGTTCACATTTTCCAAGATTCCATGCAACTGAATAGGTAGAAATTATTTAATAATAATAATAATTGATATCTCCACATATCGATGCCGTTTTAGCAAAACGATTTAACCCTCACTTTTTACGAAAATGAATTATTCTGTCTACCTTATGCATCTAAGGCAAAGACATCATCTGTTAAACTCTGGTAATGATATTCCGATTTTTCCACCAGAAAAATCGATTTGTTTTTCCATGTGCGCTCCTATAAAATCTACTTTTTGTAGGTTGTCGTTCAGCTAAAACTACGTCGATATTATATAGTGTGAAACGCCAAAAACAGTTAAAATAGCATTTATTTATGAAATGGGATATAAAAAGAAATAAAAAAATATCTAATTTCTTGAAAAATCGACAACTCTATGCTGTTTTGATTTATAAAAGTCATTCCAAGTCCTTTCTTTGCATCTGATAAAAGCGGACGATTCTGATTTAGGTAACTTAATATACACGTTGGCACTAATAATCTTTTCTGCAAAAAATATCTCTAGAATTTCCGGGGGTATAGCAATAATTGCATAATATTTATTTTCTAACCTATAAAATGTGTCGTAAAAACATAAAATCACTAAATCCTCAAAATTTAGAGCTTTTTCATCAATCATTTAAAATCAATATCTAGTAACTTATAGCACTATTTCACTTTAAAAGTAACAGCTAGTTTTAAATTTGTATTATTCCGTTGTTCATGTTTTAAATATACAAAGTTTTGGAATGTATGTAAGCTATGGGATGTTCACGTTATAGAGACTGCACTGTAATATTTCACCTGGAACAATAACCTGGGGTTCAATTCTCTAACTATTCGCTAGTAGAATGTATGCGAAAATAACGTCACAACAAACAAGATTATATAGAAACCCATTGTTATGGCATTTTTCAAAAATACATATACATATCCAACTAGTCCAAATACAGGGTGTTTCACGAGGAGTAGTAAATATTTTAGGTGTTAATACTACGAACTGTTCTCACAATGAGTAAATAAGTTCATATAAACATGCATCCAATTTTCAATGGGTGTGAAGATATGATTGTTTAAATGTTACACACAAAAAGCCTTACAATTAGTACAAAACAACGCAACGCAACCTAACAATTTTAAATAGGTACTATTGAACAACATTACCGCTGTTCACTAAAGGAAAGTGTACATTATGACGGGCCGCAGCGGGTCGCATTTCAGCGCAACCAATTGCTGGGGTGCATTTTAAACTAGTCAATACCGAGATCTCTGTCACGTGAGAACAATTGGTTGTAGAGTAATGCGATGCGATGCGGCCGCTCCGCCCCACCATAATGTACACATACCTTAATGTCGCGAATAGAACTGAAGTCACCTTGACATGATTAATTGATAATTGATTAGTCGATAATTGCCTAAAAGTTATTACATGAAAATCGAAAAAGAACCAATTTTTATTTTGGAACGGTTTTATTGTTTGTATTGTAATATAGATAAATTACGAAAGAACTAAATGTATTACTAACAGGTATTGTACATATGTTTTATTACTTGCTACACATTTTATCAGCCCCATAAAAAAGATCAAATTCATATAATTACCTATCTACCTATACCTACACGTTTTAACAAAAAATTACGATTTTTAATGCACATAACTTGAATTATTTACGAGAAAACTAGATTTTTAAATCAAATATAAGATAAGATTGTGAAAATCACTTTTAGCAGTGTACTTGAATTTATACGGGGTGGTTCATTAAGGACGGGCCAGCCGGCGCAGGGTGACTGGAGGCCTCAATAAGCATCGATTTCACCCCCACTCGTATCAGGCGAAATTTGTTAGTTTAATGTATTTTTAGCTAAATTCCGGTTTTGTCCAGAAATTTCGTCATTCTGGCTAAACTATTGATATCGTATCATATGTATCATACGTATCATATGATGCGCAGCATATTACCACGTGCATTTTGCCCTAGAAACAAACCCGTATAGATATTGGCAAAAAACTTCCGAACTAACCAGTGATGCCATTTCTTTTTTAATTTGTCAGGTGTAAAAAAAAATCAACAGTATCATCCGTAAACATACTTTTATTAAGAACCAATCTTTCCATCTTCCCAGAAATTTATCTGACAGATACTTACCATGGAAACAATTGCTCGAACAAACGGTTCTATGGTAAATATCCGCCGGATAATTTTACCGCAAGATCGGTCCTAACAACAAGAATAACTAATAAATAAAAAAAACAATTATGATTTAGCTGGTCTCCTTTTGAACAAGGCTTAAATCAAATTTCTGACTTTGCATTTCAGTCGATTGATAAACTGATCTGACGTTAGACTTTAATATGTATCTGTGAATGCAAGGGCTGAAAAGATCTAAATTTACGCGGAAGTTTTCTTTCTCCTTTACAAAGAAACTGATTAGTAAACCAATAATTATAGTCAGTAGAGTTCCCATAAGACAGTAGTAATGGAAAGAAATTCTGAACAACCAAAACGGCTCTTCCGTTATGTCGTTATCCGTTAGGGCGGTCGCGGTTCTATAAATGAACATTTTAAAAGATTTCGAAGCAAAAAGTAATAAATAATAATTTACGTTGAATTAGTCAATGATGTCGAGTTTGAAATTACGTCGCATCCGTGGATACTAAACGGTTTTGTGGTAATTCGAATCCTACCGTGCCATACGTACATTTGGTTTTGAATTATTATATAAGTCATGAATAAACTAGAGAGTATTGTTCCATAAAAGGCTCCCTGCAAATGAAATTTGTTGTTGAAAATATTTATCGAAGAACATTCATACTTCCAAAATTTACGCCTATAATTTAGTAGTTGAAGCAAAAAACGCATTGATAAAGTATTGTACAGCCAGTCAAAAAAGTAATGCGTGCGCCCGAGGCTATAAGCGAGCGACCAGCAGGTGACATCGCTTATCGCTTTTCTTGTTAAGAAGAGCCTCGTAAGAATTCATTAAATTACCTACAAGCTAAATCTACCGAACGTTTAAATATTTAAGTTACGGCAGTTTTAAACGTTACGCGTCTTAAAAATATCAAAACTCTTGAAAATCGTTAAAAGAAACCCGACTATTTCAACTATTCTTACGAGGGTCTTGTTAACAATGAAAAGATTACAAGGGATCTCGTGATGTGCCGCTCTCCCATCGTCTCGGAGCGCACCCATTACTTTTCTTGACCGACTGTAGAAGCTGTTCAAAAAAATGTTTGATATAAGCAACCAAATGTTGATAACAAAACTAACACAAGCTCATATGCATTAAATTATTAAGTCTTATTATTACTATAAATTATTATAAATAAAACAAAAAAACGTTTTGCGGCTGTAGAGTATTGGTCATTCTTTTAGCGCATTTTTTTTTCATCAACTTAACTTTTTTTTTTTTTTGACCTTGATTCCAATCATTTTTAAATACATTGTATAACACATCATATACCTAAATATTATATTTAAGTAACACGGTGATCTGTTTCGTAGAAATAACTTTGTAGCCGCGATTTGTTACCGTCCGATGTAACCTAAATGGTTCTATGATAACTGTTCGAATACAGTTGTTCGAACGTAAAAATGCTCGGAATTATGTAGATACAGTAATGAAGATTATATATGCCCTTTGGAAGCATAAATTACGCTCTATTTGAGAGATAAAGAATATGGACTACCCTAGCAGATGATGAGCTTAGTTTAGCGTAGATAAAATAAGTTTGGATAACTTACGTCATCTGCACTAGTCTAAATGCAACTCATCTACACTAACCTAAGCTTGCTGACTTACTTGACTGCGCTAAACAATAACGAAACTCTGACCCTCTTTTCCTCCCTCCCTTTCTCCTTTCGCCAACGTTTGAAAATGGACGTGTCCGGCGAAACGAATGTTTACCCTCAAATAGAGTTCAATTTACGTTCCCGAAGTGTGAATAAAACGTTCACTACTATATCTACATAATTCGAGTTCGAGAAACTTTTTTCACACTAACCTAAATAGCTTTTCATTAATGTTGTCTCCTTGTACTCTAAATAATAAAGCAGTTAGACACACAACTACTTATAAGTGTATGTACCTTGGGTGATGCCATGGGAAAAATCATTCCAAGTGTAAAAACGCCCAACAACGGGCCATTGGTCATGCCCATAAGACTGTAAACCACTTGCAAAACAGACCCTAGTCTTTCCAAAATAAATACGGCAGGAATACACAGCAAACCCATAATTAAAGTGATCGTTTTCATGATCGTTCCAGTCCATTTCTCATTCTCAGCTGTAACACTTGTCAGAAAAGGACATACAAAGTCAGCATAAATACTTCCAGATAGTGCGTTCAAAAACGTAGATAACGTACTAAAAAAGACAAAATTGAACACCAAAATCTCTAGCATTTTATTTTACGAAAATTACCTCAAAGCGGTACTAACCAATCCCGAAACAAATAATCCGCTAATTCCAGGTATTTTAGAGGCAACATTTAAAACGTAATGCGGCATTATTTCGTCTGCCTTCTTGATATAACCGGCCGTTAACGGATCGCAATCAAAATATTGTGAATATAGTACGAGGCCAGATAAACAAACAATTGCTTTCGTTAATATCAAAAAAACGATGGTTATTACTAGAACGCTAAATAATTCATTGTAAATAACTGATCGTGTTGAAAACTATCATACGTTTTAGAGTCCTTGATAGTTGGTACAGATAAGAATCTGTAAACGGTACTAGGAAAAATTCCGATCCACGCGATCCAAATGAAAAAATTCCCAATTACGATGCTCCAAAAATTACTACGGCTTGTCGGATAAGGATCCATGCTGGACTCGATCAAAAATCATATTATTTTAATCGGCATCGTTTTGTAAAGTTAGGTACATACTTAAACAAGTTCAATCTCTCTCCCAGCTTAGCCTTTTCCCAAACGAAAGAAAAACCACCAACTTTAACCGTTCCCATGACCAAAACGCAACCTAGCGTACATAGTGTAACAGCAAACTGCAACGTGTCACTCCAAACAATTGCTCTAGCTCCGCCTATTGTCGTATAGAAAACGCATATCAAAACTATAACGATCACATTTAAATTAACATTGCTACCCGTGACTGAAACAAACCGTTTCAACTAACGTCCTACGGCAATCAAAGATGACTCACCATAACTAAATGACAAAGCGGGAACATAGATCATCATCGGCAAGGAAATTAAGCTCGTAAGTAAATAAACAATTGATGCGAGTATGCGTACTTTTTTATCGAACCTCATTTCGCAATATTCGAAAATACTTACTAATTGTAATTTATAAAAAACCGGCAAGTAGACTATATTAGTGACAAGTCCTACCAATGGCAAAGAGATAACCATTGCAACATATTCAATCCCGAACAGATAAATCTCAGCGGGTAGACTAATTAGGGCGATTCCGGATAGAGTGCTAAAAATCATACTCGAATAAAATGGTCTCGTTTCAGTAAAACTTGACTTACCTAGCGACTAACGACATCGAAACGGGAAACACCTTCATTCGTTTACCGCCCTGTAGATAATCGGCAACACTGCTTGATTTTCGACATAGACCAAAATACAGCCCTACCAAGACGCTCGATGATACCATAGAAATAAATAGCACATAATCGACCACAGAGAAACGTAGATATTTCATGTTAAACGCGGGCATGTCTATTAGTTACGAAAAGTATACATCAGCATAAAAAAGGCGATATTGTTATTAACTTATCGTATATTAGATATTGTACAAAAAGTAAACAATTTAAGTCGAGGTCAGTCGAACTCTATGTTAACTGTACGAGCAAAAAATATCTAATTTACTTCAATAAGAAAGAAACACTCTAGTGCGTTCCGCAGTGAATGTTCAGCATTTCTCTTACGAAAGATAATGTTGCTTAACCTATACGCTAAATTGTACTGAATTCTTTATGTGGAACGGATTGTATGTACGCTATTTTCGCTATATTATTAACGAGGTTCGATTAGTAGATATAAAATATATAGTCTCGACTATAGCTCAGTATGACTTCGGCTTTTTACAATAAAAAAACTTTTAACAGGTCGTAAAGATTTAACTCGGTAAAAAAGAACGCATTCCATCCACGCGGAATTTTTAAATGTCAAAAACCCACACCTATAAGTAATTCACGTCATCAATAAAAGGTTAATAGATGATGACGTTTCACGCAGTGCTGTCACCTCATACCTCGTATTTTTACAGTTCTAATAAATTCTAGTCTTTCTTTATACCATCTAATATGTGCGCAAGTAAATCATCTATAGAATATGTCACTTTCCAAACTTTAAACCGAATTACAAATAACTTTTACAAGTAACTTTTTTGATGACGTGAATTGTTTATAGGTTTGAATACTCAATATTCGTTTGACGCTGTCTTGGTGTACCAAACACAAACGTCAAACGAATATTAAGTATAAGTTATATTGTGGTATTATAGAAATTTTAGTCGTTTTAAGGTAAACGTACATTATGTCGGACCGCAGTGGATTGCATTTCAGCGCAACCAATTCCTAGGGTGCATTTTAAACAAAACAATGCCGGGATCTCTGTTGCCATGACAACTATTGGTTGCGTAGTTTTGCGCTGCGATTCAACCCGCTGCGCCCCGTCATAATGTACGCTTAGCTTTACACATAGTTTTATCACTTGTACTGCTGTAACTTGTATATGTCTTACTCGCTCCACCATGCAACATTGTCAAATATACAGTTAGACAGGACTGATGCCATCGCGTTTTCTTTTAAATTAATTTTTAGCTTACCACTTGTGTTAGAGGGAAATAAATGTGATATAATAAATCGCTTACGCTTTTTAAAAATAATTATATATTAATAATATTAAAAGAAAGAAATTCCATTGTAGTCTAATTCCCTATTTAAACAGTACTAGCATTCAATCAAACGACATCTATTTTTTATAATCTAAATTACTTTGCTAAAAATGGCAAATTTCAAATATTGTGTTTCGATACAATTTAATTTATTTTTAGATAATATATTTTAAAGCCTTTTAAAATTATCCGGACGAACAAACAACGAGTAATAATTAACTCGGTAAATAATTAAGAGTGGCAATTAAAGCATTTTATTAAGGGATTAACCGGTATCAAAAAGATAGGCGCAAGCATTACATAAATGCCTTACTATATAGGTACTTACTTAAATTGTTACATAATTATTAAATATTTCAATTATGTACTTATTAATAACTTACAAGGAAGGTTAAGCAGGTGGAAATCTCACAAAAATTTAAAACTTTACAGAATTGCAGTACTAATCGACCCTAATCCACAGCCCTATTCCGTTCGTTCTCTTACACGGTTTAAGAGGGTGAAATCCACCCTTGAAAATTGGAACTATTTTCGATTTTTCTTATTATCTGTGAAACATCACGAGATATCGCCAACAAACTATACATTTTTGTAAATGGCTGTTCAAGACCTACATTATCTTACAAAAATTAGTGGTAAAAAAATGGTATTGTGCGTCCGATGCGAACTAGTGGACACTTAGCTTAACAATGCTACCGCTGCGACTGCCAATTGTCTGTAACAGACTATAAGAAAAAATTAGAAACTTCTCGATTTTTCTTTGTATTTCCTACCTTTTTCTCGTCATCGTTTTCCCTCTATCGTCAATTTTCAACGTAGATACTTCCGTTGACTGCGAACTTGTATTATTACATACCTATACCTATGTAAGGTAAGATTTCGTTCGTGAAATTGGACCGTTGAAAGTTTAAGCGGAGCCCTAACCAAAACCCTAACCGAGTCCCTATCCAAGAGCCTAATTAACCTCGATTTTCAGAGAATTTGTGTATTTACACTTTATAAATACATGGAGAGTTAGTCGACAAAGAAAGATCTTACCTTTCCTCGTCATATTAATCCTTTTTGTTTGTAATCTTTTTAAAGAACACAACACGTAACACTCGCGCACTCACACGCAAAAAGACCTTATAAACCGAACGAGCACTCCTCGCACACACCAATAATACGACGTCGTAATTTAAAATTCGAACTACTGAAACAAGCACTACCGCTCTGTACCACTGACGCGAAAGATCTGAAAAGGTTTTGCCAGAATTCTATATATAAATGCTAGGAAATCCCGATTTTATTTTAAAAACATACAGTTCAGTTGTTCGCACTCCGATAAGATATGCAAATGGTAGTGCACATGATTTATTAGTTTCTTTGTATTTCATCGGTCGCATAAAAATGCCATTAAACTTTTATCGGGTTTATGGTTTGGTTTGGTTTTTAAGGGCACACGAATGGTTTTTAAATTAAAAATAGAGTAAATTTATGATTCTGCAGTATAAAGACAGTAGATAATGATTAATCAAATAATTTTACTGCATAAAAAATACATAATTATAGAATAAATTTCCTAAAAAGTACATATTTTAAAAATTCTCGGTCGTTATCAGCCAATTTTTTTTTATCAAACTCCACTACGACCCCTGTAATAGCCCAAGCTCCCGTCGCACAAAAACCTACTTCACAACACTACTAAAATGTTCTTAGTGTGTTTAAGAGATAATATGGTGGGAAATATCCAACTGGTGTCAGACAATTGAATTTTTGTTTTAATCATTTTTGATAAACTTGATACTTAATAAAATGTATTATAGACTTTAGAGAAATATCAATTATTTAGAATTATTATGGTTTGCTTCACAAACCTGGCAGACCTCCCTCCAAATGATTAAATTTTCAATCATGTCACCTACTGTATAAAACTACATTGCGTTTTTTTCCAATTATAGTTTAAATTGTCCTTTACATGAATATATATATATATATATATATATATATATATATATATCTGCCAATGTGAAAATGTACCCAAGTATGCAAAAATTAGAGGCGAAAATTCGAAGGGATGGCACCCCTTAGGATTTTCAACCCTAATTTTTGTAGCATAATGTAGGTCTTGAACAGCAATTTACAAAAATATATAGTTTGTTGGCGATAGTTCTTGTTGTTCCAGAGATAACAAGCAAAATCGAAAAAAGTTCCAATTTTCAAGGGTGGATTTCGCCCTTAAACCGCTTATTTATTTTTTTATGTATAGATAAATTCAACATCTATCGCATTTCAACTGTCAGTTTCAATTCTTGCATTTTGTACGCCTTGCTTTCTGTAGAAAGAGATACTCGAGAAATACTTAATAATGAAAGGACTAAAAAGGTTATAATCTATAGGTATCTTTTTTTCTTCCTCGATAACCCAACTGAATAGTAGACCCAAAACTATAGTCATAACAGTACCTATTGCGCAATAATAATTGTAATTGCACAATTGTTATAGTTATTTTACTAACAAAGTGAAAATAAGGCAACTGAGCGGGGGTAAAGATACGGTGCGGTTAGTTTCCTAATTACGTACCTCAAAAATAAGGAAAATTTCGGAATTTACCGCCAAAATTGCAGTAAGCGCTTCCAATATTAGTTTTTATGAAGTTTAATTGATGCAAGTTGATCTTTATCTTTAGTTTTACGATTTATTGTTTAGCTAACAATAAGCTTAATTCAAGTTAAGTCGGATATAAGATGGATTTATTTTAGAAATTGATCTTCAAAGAAGGCACGCCAACGATTGGAATGTTGCGGTGCAAGTTGCAAGTTTGTTAGCTGTTGGTTGCGCGTAGTAACCCAAATTGCAAGAGCAACTGGACGTTATCGGCGTATACTAGGATCAAAAATATGTACTTTTATGTAAAATAGTGACCGATTCCGACCGAGTAAACAGAGTGTATATGGTCTCGATTAGGATTAAGTCCTCCATTAAAATTTAAGTTAAATAAAGTTAAAGTCTGTGACGGACATAAAATCGGTAAGGGACGATATGTTTCCCATCTTGATACCCAATCTTGATACAATCTTACAATCTTGATACCCGCGCTGATAAAGTTTGATCATTTTGATGCAATCAAAAAATAACATACGTTCGAGTTCCCAAATAGCCCCACCATTTATAATTGTTAATATATCACGTTCAATAATCATTGGGCAAAAACAGCACCTATTAACATTTACCTTGGAAGTAATACTACGTCGCCAGGTGACGGAAGTTCGACACCGTCATAATTACTTCAGTTCAACGCTCAATCAAATATGTAATAACTAAAATTTCTAAACCGTAACTACAGTCGGTCCCATAAGAACGTGGTGCTAAAACCTACGATGGTGTATTAGCGAAACCGTAAGAAACTCGAGAAATTGATAAAGGTACCTGTACTACGCACTTGTCATATTTGTACCATGGCAGTGACAGTAATCAGTGACAAAACGACAAACTGATTGCACATGTTGAAACATTTATTTTATCATAAAAGTGATAAATACGATTTTCTTCGTAAACAGCATCATATTTTGTTTTTAACACATCTAATCGAGTTCACTATATGAGCAAATCATGATAGGATACGTATTCACTTGCTGGCCCTTTGAACAGAAATTGTAAATGATACGAAAATACGAAAAGACTATTTAAAATTAACCATTCAAGCGAAAAATTTCCACTACCGCGCACGCTGTAAAGTGCACACTACAATAATTACAAAATTGAAAATAATAATGGTACATTTTTACTAATGATTTAGGTACCTTCATATTGTTAATAAAATACACATATTTATCGTTATCAATGTTTTAATAAATATAAAAAATTAAAATCATTAAATCGATTTTCGACCATAACGATTACTCGAACTTTCGATAGCTCGAAGTTTGCTTCTCTTTCCTTCAGATTCGAGTTATCGAGACTCGACCGTACTATCTATCCATCAAATAACGTCGCCGGTAGTCCTGTGAGGTGCGCAACTTATTAAGCACTCGATCTTCAGATCCTTATAAAGTTAACATCTGGTATACCTAACCAAAAGTTATGTCATCTTTAATGTTGTTGTTATGGATTATATTTGGTTCCTATGTATGTGTTGTAATTAAATAAAAATTCGTAAAATACTATACTTTTTTTTGAGAAATAGTATCTGTTTCAGATACAGAATTAAACTATTATTTATTAAATTTGTTTAAATTACAGCTTATATACTCTTTTTATTATAAGTTTTCTTATAAAAATGTAAAAATAAAATTATATTCATAACAATGCTTAATATATAGTAAACGTAAATATAGAACATGGCGCTCTTTAGTTGGCAACCGGGCAAAAAGACTTGCATTGAATGGATCAAGATTAAACCCAATTGAACCTGCGAGAGGCAATCCAGCTAGCATATGTACTTACGATGATAGTTTAATACTCACTATTTGAATTACGGTGAGTTTAGATTTAAGTGCGTTCAACTGTTTTTGCCATCTTGAACCGCACGAGGACAGCAAATAATAGGAATACATTAACGTATGGACGGAACAGTTTAGCAACACGGTAAATGTTGTCATACCGCCTGTACAACACAAGAACAAGAAATATAGACATTCATAAAATGCCATACAAACCCGCGGCATATTTGCAAGCCAACCATGCCGTCATCAGCGTCGTGATATGATGATAGACATGAAGGACAGAAACTTGGTTAGACTTTTTTCTAAGGACGAAAAAAATAGTTTCGAGCAGCTCGCTGGCCTTGAGAATCATATGCCACCACATGTAACGCGCCATACGCACTGCCATCTTGTCGTGCGAATAGTCGACATTTTGACAACCGATGGTATAGTGCGTGGTCCAACCGGATGTTGCAATCTAAAGATTATTGTAAATTTGTGTCAGTTTTCAATTTTAATTTTGAATTCATATAAAAAAAATGTTAAGTGATAAAAGTGAAGCAACATAAAACATTAAGTAGCTACCTGCTGCCTAAATTAAAGTGACCAAGTTTTCAAAAAATCTAGGCATGACTCCCCCTCCCGCCCCAATCACGCAACGAATGTAATTTGAAATGTACATCACACAAATTCGCGCAATAAATTATATCGTTAGGTTAAATAATTATTAGATTTTCATTTAACTACGAGCAACTATGAGTATTTTATTTTCACAAAATTATGTATTATAATTAGAAAAAAAATTAATTTTTTATTTACTTTTTCTCGAAAAATACACGATTGATGTCGAAATATTGAAAGTATGTATAAATTTTATTTAAAAATAATTGGGAACTTTATCCACTAATTTACTTGGCAATTACGAGGCGCGTTTTTTAAGTAAGTACCGTTTTGGAATTAAAAAAAGACGTGTAAAGATATCGCAATAATTTTATTTTTACATGAAAGCCTGTACCTTAATCTACTTTTCTACATAATTTCCGTGAATATTGAGGCACTTGTCATAACGTGGCACCAGTTTTTGAATACCCTCCTCATAAAATTCTGCCGCCTGACTTGTTAACCACTGTATCACAAATGTTTTGACTTCGTTATCGTCTTGAAGATGCTGACCACCCAGGTGTTTCTTCAAGTGCAGGAACAAATGGTAGTCGCTGGGCGCCAGATCAGGGCTGTATGGAGGATGATCTAGAGTTTCCCATTTAAAAGATTTGATGAGATCTTTGGTCCGATCATGTGCACAGTTTTTTGGGACAGAAAAGGAGTATTGCTAGTGGAGTTTCTGCCTCGTAATGAGACAATCAATGCAGCGTCTTATTGTGAGACATTGAACAATCTGCGTCGTGCAATCCAGAACAAAAGACGTGGCAAGTTGAGTAAGGGTATCGTTTTGCTGCATGACAATGCCCGTCCACATGTGGCTAATCGGACCAAAGATCTCATCAAATCTTTTAAATGGGAAACTCTAGATCATCCTCCATACAGCCCTGATCTGGCGCCCAGCGACTACCATTTGTTCCTGCACTTGAAGAAACACCTGGGTGGTCAGCATCTTCAAGACGATAACGAAGTCAAAACATTTGTGATACAGTGGTTAACAAGTCAGGCGGCAGAATTTTATGAGGAGGGTATTCAAAAACTGGTGCCACGTTATGACAAGTGCCTCAATATTCACGGAAATTATGTAGAAAAGTAGATTAAGGTACAGGCTTTCATGTAAAAATAAAATTATTGCGATATCTTTACACGTCTTTTTTTAATTCCAAAACGGTACTTACTTAAAAAACGCGCCTCGTATAATAATTGTAGTTATGCATGTACGTACATCCAATTAATTAAAAAATAAAATTAACAATTATACTTAATTACTTATTACCACTAGGTTTTTATTTAAACCAGTGTTTTTCAAAAGTTTTTCATCGTCGACCGGATAAGTTTTCTAATCTACGAAAAAGTTGCAGTTCAATAAATTTTATTCGTGAATTTCTAAACTTCGTTTAATTTAATCATTAACTCGCGAGGAAATTAAAACGCGCGCCTTTAGTTTATTCAAAAATCTGCCCAAAAGTCATAATTTTTAAGAATTGTATATTATATAATAAAATGAATAAGATACATATGGATTCGTACTACTATAAGCGAGAAAGAAAACCTGGATTGTTTAGTAAAAAAGTGGGCGTGTAAAGCAACTTTTGTTTTGCAACATTTAAAACGCAACAAATACCTATTTTGACCTACCTAGCATGACCTATGTTTGACGCTGTCTTGGTTTACGTCCCAAATATCGTGATTCGCCAAACACAAACGTCAAACGAATATTAAATATATATTGTGTTGAGGTATTGCAGAAAATTTAGGCGTTTTACGCGTTGAGTTTTATATTTGAAATCAAACATTTGCTTTTTAACTTGTACCGCTGTAACATGTATACGTCTTATTCGCTCTCCCATGTAACGTTGCCAAATGCACAGTTTGATACCACTGACGTCATTGCGTTTTTTTTTAATAATTTTTGACTTACCATTTGCGTTAGAGGTAAATAAATGTGATATAATGAATCGCTTTTTATATTTTATTAATGAAATTTTATATATGTAGAAATTCCATTGTAATCTAATTGACCGTTTATCGGTGTATTCATTCGAGTTAAAGCAAATTCTACTGCTTATATTAGTAGGAAAATTTGCAGTTCTCAAACGTTACCTATTTTATTATTTTAATTTATGGCGGGAATGAATGATTATCAATTATTTTTTCAAAAACGATTACAAGTTTATAAAAATAAACTGATACGTCAATTTTTAAAATAAAAATACAAAGCCGCTCCGAAAGTGGAAATAAAAACACTACGTTTTCCGCTGTGGAGATCCGGCTGCGTGTGAAATGGCTTGGGAGCCGCCTAAAAAAAGGCTCCCTTTCGTAAAATACATTTCAACGAAGCGAACGGGTTCGAGGAAAATGATTTTAAAATCGTGTTGGAGGAAATAAACTGTGTAAAATAATGAGGCGGTGTTTTCGGGACCGTGTTATTTCGAAACCGTGCAAAAAAAGAGTTGGGTGTATTTAGGGTTAAATGGAAATAAAACTAGACATGTCGCATTATCGTTGTATTCGCAATAAAGTAGCGAGTAATGAGTAACGAGTAATAAAGTAATGTAGCGAGTGGCCCATTCGCTGATCCATTTAAAAAAAAATTAACTTTTTTATTAAACACTAGCTTTTCAAAATTTATGGGCGCATAAAACACTTAATAGTAATTTGCTACAAAGAATTATTATTATTTGGGTGAATAACAGAGTCGAGATAAAATAATTGTACCGCGGTCGCGGTCTTTTGGGTTGAAAAATAAAATGTATAATAATGAAATTATTTTCGAGAGAAACGAAAATTTGACAACGCAATCAGATGGAATTCGACTCGTAGATTCCAAAAATAGTAAAATATACAGGGTGTTTCGTCGAAACCGGAAGTCGGCAATTTTGACTCTACACGTCAATAAGTTGGAAATTTCGTCTTATATGCGTGTTCAAAATTTCAAAACGTTCGGTTCATACATTTAGGAGTTGGCCCGTGTCTCGTGGCCACCCGGTAGGTATATGTTTTAAAGGTAATTTATGCTAGTAATTGATCGTCGTGGAATGAAATTAATCAAAATTTCTTAAGGTTCTTTGTTTTATGCAGAACTATATTTTGTTTTAAAAAACAGGTCTTAGGCAGGTACTTAAAGTTCATGATTAAAAATTGATTATTTCGAAAACTTAAACTAATACCAAATTAATTAAGTACTTACTTACATCGAATAAATTAAATTTGAATTTTAAAACAGAAAGTTTATATTCCGTTATGTAAACTTATGAATATCTACATTATTTGAATACCTACTAAATTGTGAGATATAATTTTTAAATAGGTACCTACTTAATCCTAAAATCGCTTCGAAAATTAAAAATATTGGATTTACAACTTGAATAACGGCATTTCATTTCGATTCTTAAACATATTAAAAATTAGTTGATTCGAATTTGAATCAATTTGAAAAATTATAACTTTATCGATTATGTACCTACCTAATTCGGTTCATTTGGTTTAGAATTAAAAATTTCTGTTTACAATTTTGTTAAATTATATATAGATATCTAATTAGGTAGGTAGATATATGAATTTCGAAAATAGGAAAACTTAAAACCGTTTTCAAATTAAATTGTGAAACGTAAAATATCGTAAATTCCTTACAATTAGTTATGTACCTATGTAAAAATGGGAATTCGGAAATTAATTCAATATAAATACGAAAATAATTTAATTTATTCACAAAAAATACGCCTAGGCAATAAATTAAAAATAGGTAAGTTTTACCTACGTTCGCGAATTTCTAAAAATAAAAAGTTTTAGATCAAATCCTAATTTTTGAACTAAGTACTTGAATTTCTTAAAAATGCAATACTTGCCCCATAAACCATAATCATACAAGCGACTATCTGGTAGATGTTATAAGCCGTTAAAATCCCCTTCAAATCGTAAGGCTGTCTATGTTTCATGTACCCCGGCAAAATTTTGAAGACGCAGCTCAAGTACACGCATATTAAGGCCAACAAATGCGAAGGGTCTTGCATGAAGGGCCAGCCATAAACTCTCAGATCTAAATATTTGCATGAGTACCACCAAAAAATATTAAACTATACTAACTAACCTGAATATTGTTTAAAAATGTTACAATAAACGTCATGGAGAGTCGTCATCGTACCACAACTTAAACAATAGTGAATAGGTAACTGGCGATTATTTAAACTACGTGTTCTTCAAAACTAATTATCTACGTGTACTTTACGATAACGATTGTGGAAGTTGAATTTTTTGTGGGAACAATAACACATATTCTGATTAGTTGCGAACAAAAAGTATAAGTATTCATGGAAAAACATTTTCCGACTTTGCAATCGGTAATTAGGATCGACTGGATAATCAGCTAACGTCGTTCACTTTGTGTTTTATTTTTTTGATGGCATCCTGTAAACGGAGCTTCCCCTTTCCGAAAAATGACCTTAAATTTTTAATAGGTTTAACCATTATCTGTATATTAAATGACAAATTGAACAAAATAAAATATTTTGTTGGCGATACCGTAAACTGGAGTTACTTTGTCCTCGTTCCCATTTGTAGGACTAAAAAAAACAAGTTTTTTTAATTCGATGTAAAATCAAAATTTGTTTGCCCATTTTCTACTAAGACATTAGGGAATTCAAACATAATAGAGAAATGCAGATCAGTTCACTTTAAACACAATTTTTTATATTTTTCAAAAATTTGGGCCAACGTTGCCCTGGCCCCGGCGTTACTTTGTTTCAATCTTGAATCTTCGTACATTACACATGATACAAGTGCTTAAGACCAAACTTACCCCACGGCCATTGTTCATTTATCATTGTTACACTTGTTAAAGTGTTAAAAATACAACGTTACCAAGTATCCACGTAGGTAATTAGTCAAAACAATTTAGGTTTGTCTTCGGGGACAGAGAAAAAATTCGTTTTAAAACTCTTTGGTGGATCTATTTTTTGTACGATTTCTGCTCATTTATAAACAAGAACATCATCTTGTTTTGGCCATCTCCGAAATTTTGTAGATTTCTTCATTCACTTTATTGTAGGGCCTACATTTCTTTATAATGGTAAATGTACAATTTGACCTAGATAGTTCTGTGCGTTGTATGTGACAACCACAAAGTCTCCTTCTATCAAGGGCATCTTTCCGATTTGTTCCAGCTAAAGCTGAATTCGGAATGGTAGTACTAGGACTCAACCATGTTATTGTCTTCACTAGACGAATGGGATAAATTAAGTATATTTGAGTCAATACCATCTCCGACACTGTCATCATGAATAGCCTAATGATTGCCTTCATCTAAGGACGAGTCGGATTCGGATAATTTTCCTTGGATATATTTGAACCTGTTACATCCTCCAAATTGTCTACAAAAATGGCTTTTTCCAGGTAGAACATTTAGTTTTTTCGTCTTTTTATTCGACTGGCTGGTTTGGCTACCTGCGTTCTCTTGTGAATTAGAGCTTCTATAAATGCATTACCGACAATACCTGGTTGTACTACATCCCTCTTGGGAAGTCGCTCAAGAAGTTGGCTTTTATCCATTGACACAATTGCACACTTTGTGAACCCATAAATTAAATTCTGACTTTTTGCTAGTAACGCATTTGTGTATGTATAAGTCGTTTAACGATTTGGTAAAATGGTCTTTTTGAATTGTATCAAATTTTTGGTAAAAATAATACCTATCTTTTTCCCAGGGACAAAGTTTCCCCAAATATGTTTCAAAATGAATCTTATTTAAAAATCAAGCTGTAATAAAATAATCGATAGTATTATTACAAAACCTTTTTCGCTAAATCTTACTAACTAAACAGAGATATCAAATAACCACTTACTAGATTTTAAAACCCATTGGATTGTTCTGCAGAATCAGAAGTTTCAGCACTGCAGGCCGTCCGAACTGCTCATCGAAACAAACTTGTTATTTTCCTGCAAAAACTTTTTAGTAGTGTTCTAACCATTGCATACGCTGCGTTTTGCACTAACGGCATTTTTTGACGTGATACCCGTCGATTAGTGCAATTTTAATACTTTTAATTGCTTAATTATTTTATTTCTATTGTAAGTACAATCGGTTCCCGACTTTAAGTAAATTCGAAAATACCTACATAAAAGAAAAAAATTCAGATTACTAATAGGTTAAGGCAGTTTTGCATCGTGAAAAAAAACACCAGCCACTAATTACTTCAATTTTCAAAATTAACAAATTTCAATTTCACATAAATACGTAAAATACTGAAATGAAACGGCATGTTTGCGTATCGGTGAAATTTTTGCAAAACTAAATCACATTCGATTTATGCAAAAATGTCTGAACGTAAACCTTGCGCAAGCCTGAAAGCGATACTGTATTGTATTGAAATGTTCACAAATATTTTAATTGTAGAAAGTATAGACTCTATAAATTTTACATAATTTTTGCTTCACATTAAAGTAAATAAGCATAATATCGAACAACAGTTTGGAAATTAAATGAAAATAATTTCACACTAACAAACAATAAAGCAGATTTTACTATTTCTGTGAGGTAGATTATACAGGATGATTCCAAAATGATGCATAATCTCTCTCTCTCTTACAGTATATATGTATATATATATATATATATATATATATATATATATATATATATATATTTGTCTACGGCAATTTGGAAAAAAAACAAAAAATTCTATCCACTATATTTTTAAAATGATTAGCGAAGAATTGAATGGCAAATTTGACAACAAGTCCGGTAAATGACTGTATATTAAATGTGATTTCTAATAAAACCAATTAGAAAAACAACTTGTACGCTCACATAAGCCGTGTGTACCTACGATGTCTGCCTAGTTGCCTGGCCAACGTTTCGAACCGCTGCGAAGTCAAGCGGCACAGCACCGTGCCGTGTTTTTACTGCTCGTGGCAGCGGTTCATTACAATATCACGCGCATGCCATTAATAGGGGTTCTAGCAGAACGATTGGCAGCTGACTATATCTACACTGAACGAGTTTTAGATTGTAGGTAAATTATATTCAGTAGCCGCTAAATTTAATTTTAAACACATAATTTAAAAACATCTATGCATATACATACGGCTGATTAAATTTAAAAACAAATCAAAACGTCAAGTAGACAGGTCAATAATAATAATCTGTCCTAATAAAAGTGAAAACACGCAAAGGTGGCAAGTCGCAGAAATAAATTATTCGTTGCCGTGGTAACCAAAATTCTCGAACAATAGAAAATAATTATTATCGGATTTAATCACCAACTAGTTGATCGGTTTATTAATTAAATAGTTATAATGAGGATATTTAAGGGTCATGAAAGATTACTTAACCATTCGAACAAACCTTTTCAATCATACATCATAATCACGGGAAAATATGCCATCTTTCCATCAATTAATATTACAGGAAACAATTTGACCTCTACGATCACACACATTATTGTTCTCAAAAAAGAATGCACCTTACACCTTTTAATGCACCTCTCAATGTCATGCACATGGATTAAACAATACTCACTCGTGCATTTAGTTAGTAACCTTGATCATCTATAATTCAACAATTGTTAAAACGATTTAAAAAATAATTAAATTAGTTAATAAAAGATAAATTTACGCAATGTTAAAAATTAACAAAAAATTATTAGTTGGTAAATTAATGACAAACGAAGCAAGAAATATCAATAAACTCTCAACTGATTGTTCAGATTTGGCTCAAATTTTGCATCAACTTTTCGAATAGCGGTAAAGTCACATCTAAAGGTTATTTTTGGCAATTAGGCATCATTAAAATTTTTATTTTTATTTCAAATTAGCATAAAGGTCGTTTCATGTCAAATAAACCGATAAAAAAATATTTTTGGACCATAACATTTCAGATTTGTCAATTTTTTTATATATTTATTCAATTCCAAGGGGACGAAAATATTCCTCAAAATTTCAGATTTTTGGGCACATAATTTTTGAACTATTAATTTAAAAGAAGCAAAAGTCGCACTAAAGTGGCAACTCTTTAAAAATCTATAACTCGAAAATTATCTGACCTAAAAACCTCAAGTTGGTGTCATTATCTTCTGTTTTTAATGGGTTTTAATTTGATATGCAACATGACTATGACTACTAAATGTTGTAATTTTTAAGACCTCAAAAGAACTTTTTTGAAAATCTCAAAAAAACACCCCCCCTTATATTTTTTGAAAAAAAATGTTTTAAAGACCTTCATTGACTATTTATGTGTCAAATTTCATAATGGAACACCTACGGAAATTAATAGTTTATATTACTTATAATGTACTACATATCAAATTAAAGCCCCGTTAAAAAACAGAAGATAATGACACCAACTTGAACTTTTTAGGTCCGATAATTTTTGAGTTATAGATTTTTAAAGAGTAGCCATTCGTGCGATTTTTGCTTCTTTTAAAATTAATAGTTCAAAAACAACGAGCCCAAAAAATCTTTTGCAGTTTTTGTCAACTTTATTTATACTACCACTGTGCTAAATATGATAAATTTCTGCGATGTATTGATGAATTTATGCGTTAGTTGATTTGACATAGAATGACCCTGGAATAAAGTAATTTTAAGAATAAATTATTGAAGAATAGCTTAAATAAAAATACATACTGACTAAAAAACAAAAGGAAATACGATTACGTAGCCGATCGAGCTCTTACGGTCGACCTACCGTTGCTCCAACGAAATGTATGGAAATTATGCTAGAGCCACTAACAATAGAGATCAACAAAAAAACATTGAATTGTCTATGAAAAGCGTCAATTACTTACAACAAATTGAATATAAGTCGGTTGTATTTTGTTAACAAGGTTATATATGTATGTATCTAATTATTATTAGAGGTGACACAAAGAATTTAAAATAAACGCTAAAAATTCACATATATTGCATTTTCGATTATTCTCACTTGAACAAACAATATTAATGATAATGCATATTACCTTGAACTGTTTATGCGGGTCCAGAATTCGGGTCCAACAAGTTTAAAAATAAAGATTTAGTTTAAAAAAAACAATAAATATCTTATTTTAACATTTTAAAGTCAAAAAATTATGTAATAAATAGGTACCTGTGCAGGTTAATAAAAAATATGCTTATCTGCGTTTTGACATTAAAACGAAAATACTTCTTCCGCAACGACCATATTATTATTTTTAAATTAAAATACAATTTTAAAAATGACCATATCGATAAAAGTACTTGTGTTAAATACAATAAAACCTCGCTAATACGCTCTTCAATAAACCGAACAAAAAACGCGTCTCTTTACGGTAAACCTTTTTAATGATATTTATTAATATTCTTCATAAAATTTATTTAAAAACACATCTTAAACGGAATTTATGCGGAAAACGTACGTATTAAGCGAGAGCGTATTAACCAGATTTTACTGTATTTTGTCTTTCCTGTCTACCAGATTATTTGATATTAATTATTTATATATAATCACGATACCTGTTATTATCTGTAAATGATATACAAAAATGTAGCGAAAAATATTTATTGAAGGTAAACCTTAGCATGCCTGGTGTCCTCGAATCGAGTTTACTTGTAGACGTTGTATAATGAACCAGAAACTTTATCCTACAAAAAACAACGCAGACATTCATTAAATAAAATCTTCTATTTATCTCAAAAACAATAAAGATAAAGGTCGATTTTATTCGCCCTTTAGCGCCCTTTATAGGGCGTTCAAAAAATTATTTTTGTGTTATATTGTAATTCAGGTCACGTTTGTACCAAATGACGTATTTATTCGGCGTTGCAGTAACGGGCCTGTGTAAAAAACAAAATTGTACGGAGATTAGATACTATCCTTAAACGAAATACCTTGACAAGTCATCGTAGGTGCTGTGCGTTTGTTGTTTTACGTCGCCGCAAACGCAACTTCCTCACAGATAATGTAACGTCATCAATAAAAAGTTACTAAATTGTGTATTTGTAATATTTAGTTCAACAAGTTTTGAACGTGGCATATTTCATCGACTATTTACCTGCACACATATAACATGAAAGACTACACTTTATTGGTACCTACTGTAAAAATACGTGGTTTTATCGATGACGTGCATTGGAATATATCTTGAATGACGTATATTGATACTGATAATAAACGTCGAAAAAGATCTTACAATTAGACAAATTCACAAATAGGGGAAACTGTTCTACCTTGAAACACTTGCTGGTTCTGTCAAGTGCTGATACTTATAGGGGCTCAAACTCAACTACGGTATAAAGAACACCTCTGACGGAACACTGACGGCGATTCTGGCATGTTTTAACGGAAAACGTGGGTTGTGTGGACGAAACAAATTTTTCATCGTTAAAAGTAAATATTTCGTTCCTTGTTATGTTTTTTTAAACAACGCAATGATTTTATTTGAGACTATCGTTACATTTAGTGCATTCCTTATCATCTGGTGAGTAAATCCATATGCTATCTTAAATATTTTAATCTGACTAATATGCATGAGTTGTTTTCAGTATTTACTAGTATTTGATCCACAAATATTTTTGTGTTCCAAGATACAAGAGGGTATGTTTCGTGGTACCGTCAACTGGGATGACTCGTTAACTGTAATGGAGCTTGAATAGAGATTACCAAAATACGCATCAGGGTATCTTTACAAAACAAACATAAAATACGTCTCTTGGCCGAAGGAAGGAATTCACAGAGTTTGAACTTCATAGACACGTGTTCATTACTAAAAAAATAAAATAAAATATGGCTGTTCCAACTCACCCAGATTTTGGGATCATTCGGAATAATGTAATATTCCATGTAAAACTGCTAAAGATGAAATGGAACAGAGAAAGTGTTTTTAAAAAGAACAACCAATTTGTATAGGTAAAAAAAAATAAAACTATAAAAAATTTCACGTATTATGGTACCAATTTTAAAAACAATAAAATTGGAACAAAATTTATTTTAAATATTGAAAAATGTACTACATCAGCATCATAATCACTATAGCTGGGGACACACTGCCGACACGTCACGTGCCGGCATGGAATTTTACATTAGTAAACATAGAACGACACGTGACGCATCTGTTCAGATGCTCACGCAGCACGTTTCAAATAAAGATATATTATCTGCCCGCCGCTATTTATTGGCTTGTAATTGATATATAAAATAAACTTAGATAGTGAATTCCTATATATTTACTTATTATTATAGTATTTTTGCACGCCGGCGAGTAGAAATCAGTGGCATAATGTTGAGTGCCGTAACGTGACGTGTCGGCAGTGTGTTCCCAGCTTATATCGCCTATAGTATCTACATTTTACGTGGAATCCGAATATGAAAAAATATACACGGTGTTACATTTGAAAAAATTGAGAAAAATTACATTTCGCGCAAATTAATCATTCTGTGTAGTTTTACGCTTTTCGGAAAAATTTGCCACGTATTTTGTACAAACAGATTTAAAAAGTCTTTATGACAGCCCTGGCATCGTGACTCCAAAGTTGACTATTTTATCATTAAAATGACAATATCTTCAGAACGGTTAGTGATAGAGAGATACAATTTTATACATTTTTGATTCTAAATGTGACATGAAATCCAAAAATCCAAAAATATACAAGATGTTCTATTAAAAAAATAAACCACAAGTTTGGGTTGGCATATTTTTGCGAAACACCCTGTATGTATTTAAATATTTTTAAAATGTAGGTCCGTTGATCGTGTATTACCATATCAAAATTGGTTTTGATGTCTCTAATAGTTAGGGAGCAATCCTCCGTCCACACAGTAAACACCCACCCCGTATATTAAGAAAATATATGAAGTAAATTTAAAAAGACGTTTCGATAATGGTGTACGATATATTTTTCCTTGAAAAAAATCTTCTATAAGAGTTCAAAAAAATAAAATATAAAACACGTTCCATGGTACAACAGTCTCTCTTACTATATACGGTTAATTCACGAATTAATCGATTCGCATTAATTCGATTATTAATCCCTTAAAACTGGATTTTATACGTCAAAAACAGTTTACTTGTAAAAAAATAGTGTCAAATAGTTTTCTTTAAGCTCCTTAATTTTTATTTGCAAGAAACTGTTGTTAAGACAAACAAGATTTTATAAAAACTACATCTTTTTGTACGACAAAAAATTTGATTCGTTATACCTATCGTAAACTGGATTCGAAAACGTCCTGCATTTAGGTACCTACATATTACCTGCTTATTTATGTCGAGATGGCGCTGTAATAACCAAATATACACCGGTTGTTAACAAAATAAACTCAATTCCTGGAGTATGATAAAATTACTCGTTAAGCTTGTTATTACTACAATTGTTTTTAATTATTAAAAGTGAAACAATAATAAAATCAACATTGTATAAAATTGTTTAATTGAAAAGATAAGAAAAAAAAAGCAACTACAAACATTTTACAGCTGCTATAGATTGTTGGTGATGTTTTTGCAGATGTTTCTTATCACCAACCCAATTTTTTTCCTAAATATCAAACATTTTTCAATGTCTTGCAAGTAGACACAAGTAGGTAGCGTATCTTCATTTTATAAACACACAAATCAACTATAAAACAAGATCTGCAATAACACTTCGTTAAATAGGTAATTCATTTGTTTACGAAAGGAATAAGTCCAAAAAAAAGTGTAATTTAAATAAGTCATTATAAAAACGTTACAACAGCGTGAAAATATAAATTATTGCAAAACAACTTATGCAAAATACAGAAAGACTATATAACGGGCGTCCAAAAAGTCATTCAGTCTTGGTCGACTGTGATAAGATAAAAGCATGTCTTATTGTTAACTTGAATCATGTCATAGTAATAATATTACTTAAACCAAGACATGCCTTTATTTCCAGGTGCTTTACCCTTTTGGCTCTGCCGTACTCTGGACCAACAGAAACTACAACACCATCCAGATCTTTCCAGAGTCCGATATGGATGTGGCCCGTACCGTACTCGTTTCGTTTTCGTATCTTGGACAGCCAAGAGCGGAGACCCACCTGGCTCTCCTTGAAAAACGTTAAAATTGTTTTTCCAAAAGGTCATGTTATAAATCTCGTTTAAGTTTTAACCACGAAGATGGTGGCGGAGCAGGCCGCCAAATTATTGGTACCTATTGCAGGCGAGCTGGCCAAGATATGTGGAGGGAACGAGTACGGTACGGGCCACATATCGGACTCTGGAAAGATCTGGATTGTGTTGTAGTTTCGGTTGGTCCAGAGTACGGCAGAACCAAAAGGAGCGAAACACCTGGAAATAATTCATCCACTTTGTTTTTCTTTCAGAGAAATGTTTTTCTTTAAGCTATTACAGAAATGCGGAAAAATATTAAATTGCAAATCATATATTCTTCTTATTATAAGTTTTTTTGTAAAACTGCAAAAACATAATTATATTGATAACGATGCTTAATATGTAATAAACATAAATGTAGAACATGGTATCGTTTACTTGACAACCAGGTAACAAGACTTGCATTGAATGGACCAAGATTACGCATAATTGAACCTGCGGAATTAAATCGATGTAGAATACATCATCGCTATACGCCAACGATGTTTAATACTCACAATTTGAATTATGGTGAGTTTAGATTTAAATGGGTTTGACAGTTTTTGCCATTTCGGACCGCACGAGGACAGTAAATAATACGAATACATTAACACATGGACGGACGAGTTCATCAACACGGTAAATGTCGTCATGCCACCTACAACATGGAAACGATAAGTAGGTACCTATAGGTACAGAAATTGGTAAATCCTCGTTCAGATTATTCGTGTTCGCGTGACATGTGCGACTCCAGACTAAGAAGGCATTTCTGAAGAAGGTAACACGCGCTTGCGACAATAACTTCGTCACGATCAAAGCCTCGGGAGAAGATAAATGGATAATAGATAAATGCAAGTTCCGCGAGCACGAGTAATCTGGACGCGGCTTTAAAGAACAGTGCAAAACCTGCTATGTATTTGCAGGCCAACCATGTCGTGATCAGCGTAGTGATATGATGATAGACATGAAGAACAGAAACTTGGTTAGACTTTTTTCTAAGGACGAAAAAAATAGTTTCGAGCAGCTCGCTGGCCTTGAGAATCATATGCCACCACATGTAACGCGCCATACGTACTGCCATCTTGTCGTGCGAATAGTCGACATTTTGACAACCGATGGTATAGTGCGTGGTCCAACCGGATGTGGCTATCTAAAAATTATAAATCCGGTTCGGTTGTAAAAAATTTTTAGGTCGTTGAAACAAGACTTCTTTTACAAAATATTTATCGAAAAAACTCGTATCTAATCTGTTATATAAATAAATTGTAGATTTTCAGCCGTATCTATCTACGCATAACATTATTGATTAACTTTAAGATGGGAACACACTGCCGACACGTCACGTTACGCAACATTATGGCACCGATTTCTACTCGCCGGCGTGCAAAAAAAGTATAATAATAAATAAATGTATGGAATTTACTATCTAAGTTTATTTGATACACCGATTACAAGCCAATAAATTGCAACGAGCAGATAATATATCTTTACTTGGAACGTACTGCGTGAGCATCTGAACAGATGCGTCACGTGTCGTCCTATGTGTACTAATGCAAAATTCATGCCGTAACGTGACGTGTCGGCAGTGTGCCCCAGCTTTAATCGGTACTAATTGTAAGCCGTGTTTATTTCCTTACAAACAATTGTTACAATAATCGTTTCTATGGAGATTTAAACATGATTTAGTGGCCACTAAATTATTAATCAAATGTTTATATATCCGGCTGATTGCGTTGATCCGCCAAATTGTATCTCTTTGTTCACAGTGTATAACCCTAAATTGTGGCATTAATTAGTTATAAAAAAGTAAACACGTACTACCCCTAATTTTGAAAAGATACAAAGATACCGTAAAATTACTAATACGAGGTAAGTACGGGTATTTTCTAAAACAAAAGTTTGGCGTTATTTTTTGAACACCCAGTATTGTAATATGACAGTCGTATAAAATTTAAAATATATGGGTATTAAACTAATAAAACCAATACCCTAAAATTATTTATTTATCGCGTTATCGTAAATTAAAAGTTCCATAAATTCAAATATATTAGGTGTACAAAAAAGTTCTGAGCTTTAGATTTCATACAACCGAAACCACAATTTAAATTTCATGAAGTTTCCCGCCCTTTTGCGGGTTTACAACGTTGACATTTGGTCTTTGAAAATACCATGCGGTTTGACGTTTGATGCACATAATCTAAAAAATCAGTAGTGTTTACGATGGCAATAACCAAAGAGCATATTCGATTTTCTATCCACTTCGCGTTTCATCTCAAGAAAAATGCTGCTGAAGCCACTGAAATGATTTGTGCCGCATATGGAGAGAACGCTGTAAGTCACGCTACGTGTAAAAGGTGGTATACAAAATTTCGCCAAGGAAATTTCAGTCTTGAAGATGAACCGTTACAGCCGGGTGAAACAATTACGGCAGACCGCTATCAGCAACAATTGACTAATTTGAGCGATGCAGTAGAAGAAAAGAGGCCATTTACTGGCAAAGGACGTGGTAAAGTGATACTGCTTCATGACAATGCCCGACCACATGTTGCAAAAGCGACCTGGGATCATATCTTTGCGTTAGGCTGGGAACTTCTCCCGCATGCGGCGTATAGTCCAGACATGGCACCGTCTGATTACTACCTATTCCGGTCGCTGCAGCATCACTTGGCTGATACACACTTCGTGGCACTTGAAGACCTACGCAAATGCATTGATGACTTTATCGCCTCGAAGCCAGGGAGCTTCATCATCAGGGAATTCGCAAGCTGCCCGAAACATGGCAAAAGGTTATCGATGCAAACGGGGACTATTTCGTTGATTAATATCTTTTTGTTTGTTTTTAAATAAATATTGAATTTTACAAAAAAAAGCTCAGAACTTTTTTGTACACCTAATATATATCACGTACTGTAAAACGTTCGTGCGTGTAATTGCTGTTATAAATTAAACCAAAGCGCCATTACCTTACATAGGTTCAAAATTGTTAACATTTGAATTTGAGGTTATTTCGCACATTTTTAAATTGAAAAATCGATTAATGATCAGGCTTAAATTTTGAACACGACCTCGATCTTGAATTTTTTAATTGGCAACACAAGTTATGTGATATATTGTTAAAAAAACGTATACCTACTCCTCGTACTTTAAACCTAGGAAGGAAAAACTATTAATATACATAAAGTTTGTTCCTTTCGGTAATTCCGAACGAGTTCCGACCTTTTATAGGCACTTTACCCTGTCAGTAATACTGTCAACATCGTTGAACCGTAAATACTGACAGGGTAAGGTACCTATAAAAGGTCGGAACTGGTTCGCAATTACCGAAAGGAACAAACTTATAGATGCCATAATAATATTCATAATGGAGGGACGCACCGTCCTGTTGAAATCATAGATGTTTTCTTTCTCTGCATTTAGATTTCCTATCTAACACGATTTCGAAAAGTTCCATAATTTGAAAAACATTATTTTCTTATAATGTAGTTCAAAATACTTTGCGGAAATAAGGTGGTTTTCAATGGAAAAAGGACCCAACAATAGTACGAATAACACCACCTAATACGTCAATTTTTTATATTAATTTACTAATCTAATAGCTTTTCGTTAATTTTTAACATTTCGTAAGTGCAATTAATTGTAAAGGGGTTCGCAACGGTTGCGAAATAGTCGCATTTTAGTTGCGAAATGGATGCAGGCAACTTGGAGGTTGTGTAAAATGAAGGTGTAATTGAAATGAGACGTTTTAGTTGAATTTTAGTTGTAGCTGCGACATTAATAATATTAAAAAGCAAATTTGCCACTAGAGTGTAACTAAAATTCAACCATCTATGCCCTTCGGGAATCTAATTCGTGAAATCAAGCGTTCAGATTATTCTTGAAAAGAAAAGGGCAAGGAAATTGTTTTATATGATTAAGTGCAACAAGGCCCCCTTAGGTTAAACCTCACTAGTTGTCTATTTAGAATATTTTGACTGTTTTGTGAAATAAACTTAACGGTATATCTATGGATACCTTAAAACATAAACGAAATATCACTAGCATTCTTTTGAAACGTAAATATTTAATTTATTTCATTGGATTCTACATTTCTGTCTATCAAATACATTATAATCTCATAACACGTCACACAGCTGTTTCTTAGTTTAATATTTTACAGCCTCCCATAATACATAATATTAAACTATATCGTCTGGTGTTGAAACGAACAAACATAATAAAGTTGACAATATTTAAAATGGCACAAATTTTAAATTATAAAGGGTGGTGCACCTATTATTTTTTCCTCATGTAATCCCATACAACTTTGAGATGGTTAAATACAGAAAATAAATAAGTTTTCTAATGGTATGTCACATAACTCATGTTTCCATTAAAAAAATTCAAGATGGCGGTCGTGTCATAAAAATTATGCGTGAAAAAAAATTTTTATTCGAAAATATACAAAAAATAACCTCTCATTGGAATATTACGAATTTCAAACCTATATCTAAGACCGTTCTGATAACAGCCCTTTGAATTTAAGAATCACTATTTTTAAAAGTTTATTGAATAAAATGTAAACGAAGTCTTTATGACAGCTAAGTTTTTCACCAAACATCATCTACTATTGAGTAATAGTTACTATGATAAAATTTTCATCAAAATCGGCGAGTACCCTTCCTTATAAGGTAAATTGGCCAAAATCGGTTTATTTTTACCCTGGCTCATTCTTTACTGGACACTCTGTATATAAAAATGTACTTAATTGTTGTGTAAAATTCGCTCTTAATAAATAGGTTGATATCTATCTATAAATAGCTATAAATCAGTTATATGTAATCTATCTATCTAATATACAAAACCACGTGAATCTAATATAATTTATTATGTAATTATAAAATCGAATCTTATAAAAATCGAGGCATATAGAATTTCTAATCGAAAAAATTAAAATTTAAAATTAGTATAATCGAAGTATAGTACAGTACAAGTCCCGAATACCGCCGAAAACGGGCTTGTAGGGGAATGACTTTCTTGGAACTGTTGTTCCCCCACTACTGTCGCGCTCGAGCCTCTTGTTTATTCGAATTCATCGTTCTCAATACCGCCACGCGAAGAACGTTCAATCCGAAATTTATGCGAGTAGGGGAGAGCGTAGTGGTGGGGGTAGCGCTCGAGCTCGGATGAGGATTAACGGCGGTATTGGGAGCGGCGGTGTTGGGGACTTATACTGTATATGTGTACCTAATCGACTGAAATTAAATTTAACGTATACGAAAATGACGTCACAACAATGGGTGTCTATAGAAATGTGTTTGTTATGACGTCATTTTCTTATACGTTATGATAACGAATGGTTTGAGAATTGGGCCCCTGTTCTACTTTTTTGCGATTTTTTTCATTACAGTTTCATTCAGTTTGACATTTAATTTTTAAACCTTTCAAAAATATATACCATGTAACTCGATAGAATATGTATTTATTTTAAATGATCGCATAATTATTATAAATTGAATAAAATTTATTAAACTTAACATCAACCTAGCTACGAAGATAACAAAAAACTAATAGAAATGGGCACAAGCTTAACTCGATGAATATAATAACACGACGTGCCCCGCCAACACAACGAAAATGGGTCACACTGCGCACACGCCTAATAAATAATTTCTAAAAATCCTAAAACTTAAGAAAAAAAAACACTTTAATCGAAATTTAATTTTTCCCTCGAATCTCTTATAATATTGCAATACTTGCCCCATAAATAATTATCATACAAGCGACGATCTGATAAACATTGTAAATTGCCAAGATCCTCTTCAAATCGTAGGGTTGCCTATGATTCATGTGTCCCGGCAAAATTTTGTAGACGCAGCTCAAGTACACGCATATCGAGACCAATAAGGCCAAAGGATCTTTCATGAAGGGCCAGTCATAAACTCTCTGGTCTAAATCTTTTCATGAGTACCTACCAAATACTAAAAATGTTCAATCGTTAACTAACCTGAATTTTGTTTAAAAACGCTCCAGTAAAAGTCGGAGAGAGTAGTCATCATCGTTCTACAATTTACGATAGCGAATTGATACTGACGATACTTTAATCTACCTATTCTTCATAAATAATTATACCTACGCGTGACTTACGTGTACTTTACGATAGGTATCGATTGTAAAAGTTAAAGTAATCCATTCTGTTATATAATCTCGAATCAAATATTTATGTTATACGAATGCATCATATTTATCGAAAAATGTCTTCTGATTATGTAATCAAAACGATAATCGACCGACACGATGTATTTCTACTTTTTTGATTGCATCCTGTAAACTGTAGTTCCCCTTCCGGAAAAGTGACCATGAATTGTAATTGTTTATCTGTTAAAATTTAGATAGTAAATATATATGTATACCGGCTTTATAGATGTTTCGAAATAAGTGAAAGGTTTTGTTTGATGTGTAGATGAAAAAATTAGTTGTTGTTTTTCGTTAACAGGAAACGATAAGAAATTGGGATAAGGTAAATACGGTAATTAATTCGTTTATCTCCGATTATTACTTATCGTAATATAGATATTTACCAGCAAATTGATATATGTATAAAAAGCGGCGATCTCGTCAATAGTGTGTCGTCAACAGTATCGCGATTCATTTATATACGAGTGCGGTTTGGAAAATCATCGGCAGGTAATCTCTAAAATTATGGCTGGAAGTAAGTATTTATTGTTAAATTTGTAGGTTTGTCAGTTTTGAAAAACTAACAAAACGCGATTTTCAAGATAGATAGCTGTGACTGCGTATTTAAATGTAGTTTTTAATTCTAAGCAATTATTTTTAATAACAATTTTTGATTGTGTGAAAAATAAAGGTAAATAAGGCCCCTTCTTGGGCCAAATTTATATTTTCGGACATACCCCGTATATTACTGATAAATTTTGATTTTTCATGGTTGTTGTATTTTGGGTTTTAGATTTTTACCAATTTTTATTTTGAAAAATTGCAAATAAACAAGTTTTGCACAATGTGCAGACTTTTTGACGGATACTGTATATGTTATATATTGCACCATCTCTTTGATTTAAAAACGTCAAATGTTGTAAGATAAAAAATATAATATTCAGTCAACTTGATATAAAATAATATTAATCCGTTAAGTGTATAGTACGCTTTATTTTATGTTTGCCTGTGCACTATTGGTCAATATATTTTTTTATAATAAGATCCCATCGAGATACCATCACGGAATTGAGCACTTATATTCTCAATTATTGATGTATAAAAAACATACCTAGGTTTTTTTGTAAAAAAATCAAGACTTGCGATTTTTGATCTTTCAAAAATATCCTTTTGTTTGTTTAAATTGTTTAAAACGATAACAGTTTCAGTAACATAATCTTGTAGCACATCAAATTAAAGTATATAAAAAACTGAAGAAAATGACACAAAATGCAGCTCTCTAAAGTGAAATAGTTTTTGAGATAGAACGCTATATATTTTTTGCAATTTTCATATTTTTGAAAGTTAATAACTCGTAAACTAACCAAATGCCCAACAAAATCATTCTGATTCTTATAATTTTCAATTGAGTACGTAAACCGTAATTTTAAAACCAATGAGATGTCACGAACGATAACATAAAAATAATATTACCGTCAGAACAATGGTTCAGTTACTAAAAATTTAGAAAATTTTTTCCACGTCTTTTGTTTACCTGTCACTAAGTGTCACCTGTTCCTCTTATCGGGATTAGTTTGTAATTTCTTAATTGTTTAATTCTCAATTGTTTAATTTACAGCCACGATTGATTTAAATATCTTCCACGCGAATCTTCCCATTTTTTTGCTTTTATATATATTTTTCAGTTTTAAATTTATCGAGGTGGCCCCCCCTGCAGTTTTTCAAGGCCGCTCAAAACTGGCCGCCACGCCGACAAATTAAAAACTCCCAACAATTTCACCTTTACGGTCTAATTATTTACAATTCGTTTTATAAATAAAAGCCTCAGATTAATTCTTAATAACATTTTCGCAGCAGATATAGCAGGATATTACAGTAGCTGGAAGGTATACAATTCGTGCAAGATTGAAGACATTAATCCCACTCTTTGCACGATACTAATATACGCATTTGCCGGTCTGAACGATGACTCGACGATCAAAATCCTCGACGAGTGGGCCGACATCAACTTAGGTAGATTACCTAACAATAATACAAATTATCGCAAACAAACTCATAAATATTTCTTGATTAGGAGGCTACGAGAAGTTTAACGCCCTAAAACAAAATAATTCCCATCTACGAACGCTCTTATGCATAGGGGGATGGAACGAGGGATCTATAAAATATTCGAACATGGTCAGTACCGAAAGTTCCAGAAAAATATTCATAAACAGTTGCCTCGAGTTCATTCGAACATATGGATTTGATGGAATCGATTTAAATTGGGAATATCCGTGTCAAAGGGGCGGTAAACCCGAAGATAAGGTATATTAAAGGTATGTTGCAAATATCTTTTAATAATTTTAAACTTGTTCAGGATAATCTGTCCATCTTTCTTAAAGAAGCTCGACAAGAGTTCGACAAGCATGGTTATCTTCTAACGATGGCCGTAGGTGCCGGTATTTGGACGATAAAAAAATCTTACGACGTGCCACAACTATCAAAGTAAGAGTGTGAAATTTGTATAAAGATTGTTTAAGAAATGATTACCTATAGGCACTTGCATTTTATCAATTTGATGACATACGATATGCATTCGTACGCAGACGGACGCGCTGGCGCAAATGCACCCTTACGATCCAACGATAGCCTAAACGTGGTACGTAGATGAAGAGTGATTGGATTTAATTGCTTCAGAAATTATTTACAGGAATATTGCACAAAAGCCTGGATATCGCATGGAGCAGATCCTAAAAAAATATTGTTAGGCATCCCATCCTATGGGAAGAGTTTTACGCTTACCGATAAAAACCAGCATGATATTGGGGCTCCCACTTCGGGCCCAGGAAACCCAGGACCAATCAGCAAAGCTAAAGGCACCCTTACTTATCAAGAGGTAGAATTTAATTATATTTATGAAAAGGCGAACGCGAACGCCCGCGGGCCGCACGGTAACCGATTTCGATTCTGCGATTAATGCGCATCAAATCACATTTTTTCCGATTTTCGCAAAAACATCATCGAAAATTCCATAGAAACGTAGAAACGATAGAAAATTATGTGACGATTCAACAATTAATAACGGAGATAACCACGTTTGAAGTTTATAACAGACTCGACCCTTGAAATTGTCAAAATTTTAGCCTCCTACGATCAAAATTGCGATCGAAATCGTGTTTACAAGAATATTGATGTGCTCGGCCCAAAATAGTACGTGATCTAGAGATTTCCTATGGAAATTTGGTTGATAATCCGTTTTTATGTAGATTTTATCTGCCGAAGCATCCGGATGGACAAAGGTGTGGAGCAAAGAACAGCAGATACCTTATGCTTATCACGAGGATCAGTGGGTTGGATATGATGATACTAATTCTGTCTTAAAAAAAGTGAGTTACAATTACGATTAAGTAGGTATAAGTCCTTACTTATAAAAAATTAATTTGATTTTTAGATCGAATTTGCAAAGCAACACAAATTGGGCGGAATAATGATGTGGTCGATTGATATGGACGATCCTCGAGGTACTCAAGGTATTAAATATCCATTGTTAACTACTATAAAGAAAAATTTATAGTGTTATGTTATAAATATTAAAATTTTAGTTTATTTTTGTACTACTGTAATAATTTTTGAAAACCATTAATAAAAATTTAAATAAACGTTAAAAACCGATTGTTTATCATAATTCTGTTTAATATGGTACATATATTTTGTAATTGAATGCCGAAAATTGATAACTGATTATTTTACATATATGTATATGATTGTAAAGTGTGTAGCTATGTGTGTGTGTATGTATAAAGCAACATGAGGTCAAGTTATATTACTAATAAAATTCGTAATCCCTGTATTCATCCGGAATTAAAAATCGACGAGGTTGGCGACAACAGGTGGGAAAGTATGGTAAGTAACAATAAATTGATTCTAATTATTAGTACACGTATTTATTAATTTTTATTCCCTTCAAAGTATTTAAGAAATAGGTTATGTGCTGTATAAAGTAAGTGCTGCAATCGATAGATGGCAAGCTAATTATTTAAATTCAATCTATATACAGGATGATTTAGAATACATGTTAAAAAGTTCTAGAGCGTGTGGAGGTGATGTAGTGTAGATAAATATTTTCTTATGAAACCATGTTCGGAAATGATGCGTTTATGCGCTACAATAGCGGAAAGTTGCTGCCAAGGCACCTGAATTTACTTACAAAAGTTGTTCCAAATTACAAATTATTTATCGAAAATCTAGGTAACAATACCTATAAACGGTCACTAATGCCTTTAAGGTAATTTTCCGCGACTGTAGCGCATAGATAGTGTTTTATCGGACATAGTAGCGTGAGCAAAATATTTATCAGTCTACCACGTCCCCTCTGCACGCCCTAAAGCTTGGTAACTATATTCTGAATCACCCTGCAGTAATGTCGCCACGGTGGGGAGGTTTCAAGCGACCAATCACCGCCACTTCGTCGGCTGGACAATCGCGCCGACAACTTTTCGTACGTTGATTTTTTGATACACGAAAAGGAATGTTTTTAATATTTGATATACAAGAACAATTTTTTTTTAATTTTTCGCGTAAAATTCGCTGGTACACGCCCACAACTCCAAATTTTCCGTCCACTATCCCGGCCCTGTATATTAAAAACGGAGTGTTAAAAAATTATCCGCCGCAAAACTTTAATAGCTATAGCTTATCCAAACCTATACGATGTCACGTCATCAACAAAAAGTTACTAGTTTGTTTATTTATAATTCGATTTAAAGTTTGGAAAGTGACATATTCTATAGATGATTTACTTGCGCACATATTAGATTGTATAAAGAAAGACTACAATTTATTAGAACTGTCAAAACATGAGGTACGAGGTGACAGCACTGCGTGAAACGTCATCATCTAGTAACCTTGTATTGATGACGTGAATATCATATAGGTTTGGATGAGCTATAAGTACCAAAATAATTCCCTTAGGTTATTTTAAGATTAAAATATTCAAAAATAATTTAAACTTACGAGTTGGTAAAAAAACTCACTAAAAAATCACCAAAAATCTGTTCACATTTACAAAGGATCTTAAATCTCAATAACCTCAAACATGTCAACCGTTATACCAATGAAATAACATATAAACATAGTAAACTGTAATGTCATTACAAATTAAATGACGTACATTTCGTCCAAACCTATATGCAACACGTCATCAATAAAAGGTTACTAGATGAGAACGTTTAACACAGTGCTGTCACCTTGTACCTCTCGTGTTTTGACAGTTCTAATGAATTGTAGTCTTTCTTTATGCCATCTAATATGTGCGCAAGTAAATCATCTATAGAATATGTCACTTTCCAAACTTTAAACCGCATTACAAATAAACAATCTAGTAACGTTTTTATGACGTGAACATCATATAGGTTTGGATAGGCCGTAAGTGCTCCGTCTCTTTAATCCAACTACAGTAAACTCCCGATTATCCGCGGAATTGAGTGTGCGCGGCAACCGCGAATAAGCGAAAAAGAACACAAATCAACACGAAAATGCTTTTGAACAATTTTTATTTACAATAGGGGACCTACACATACAATTACGACGTAATAAACTTTGGTCGGACGATAGCAGTCCCAGTCACCGTCACCCCCTAATAACGCCCCCTAAAAATTGTAACGCTGCAGTCTCACTGAACTACAAAAATTTAAATTTTGGGCTTTCATGTTAGAGATTTATCAGCAAGTGTGCGATAAGAGTAAATAAAATTAGTTTTGACACAAATTTTCGTTCTTTTGCGCTTTACACCTACATATTTCCAATCACCATTACCCACCATCTGCCGAAATTTGAACGTGTTGAAAAAGAACTGGCTGCCACCGTTTGAAGAGAGTTGGCGATTAACGGTTGTCCAGTGGGATCAGAAGCGTGCAAATGCGTATGTTGAAATTTTCAACTGACAATTGACAGCGATGGTTTCGCTTGTACACGTTTTGTTGAAACATTGACGGGTAATTTAATTTACGCCAATCAGGAAACGTATCGCATTTGAATGAGTTGGTCAAACTTGTAATGGTGGCGTCATCAATTCAGTTTGATCAAACTCACATGCCCAATCGCACTATCTTGTCATTAAAATGTATAACTCTGGGTCAAAAAGCAAGCTCTAATCTGAACAATTTTTTTCAGCACCAACGTTATATTGCCGAAGCAAAGACGTCCGAAGAAGAGGTGCTCTTCATCGGCGACTCCATCGTCCAGCAGCTCCAGTTTTCCACACTTTGGAACGAGGAGATCAACTCTCTCCACTGTTTAAATTTCGGAATAGGGGGCGATAGGTAGGTGGTATATATGACACTACAGAAGTATCAATTTATCTGCAATTTATTGTAGGGTCGAAAATGTGCTGTGGAGAGTTCTTAACGGAGAACTGGAATTCGGTTCGCCGATTAGGGCGGTGGTATTATTCGTCGGAACTAACAACACAAACTGCGTCGCTCAAGATGTCTTTGACGGGATTTGCGAAATAGTTAAAGTGATTCAGTTAAAATTAGGAGACGTTATGATAATTTTGCCGGTAGGTGTCTTTCGGTGGGTGGCTTTACTTTGGAAACGCATTATTATTGAATTTTCAGACGCTCCTGCCTAGAGGACAACACCATAATTTAAATCGAATACGCAACATGCTCGTTAACGCCCTGCTGCTTGAAACGTTCCAACATAATCCCGTCGATGCCGTTAATATTACAAATCATACCGAATTTAAAAACATCCACGTTGTGCCAATTCATGAAGATATCGTTCAGAGTGACGGAACTATATCGTATCATGTTATGCACGATTATTTGCATCTGACCAATCAAGCTTATAATAAAATTTTCAGGCCAGTCTACGATAAACTGAAACATATGTTAAACGTTAAATCCATTTTTTAAAGGATCACGCTTTTTGCTATGTATCTACCTAACAAAATAACTATTGATACGATTTATTAATAAATATGTGTACATATGCATGCTAAGTAAACGAACTATGTGAAACCGATCATTATAATTCTAAACTATGGAGAATTTAAAGTTCCTTTTGCAGTTTTTCAAAAAAAGTCCTATTGTACAGGGTCCCCCAAAAATGATTAAACAGTGTATGTCTTAACCTTCGTATTAACTTGGGTTCGATTCGACCCCAAATTATAAATTTCGTTTTGATTATGACGGTCTACTTCGGTGCATACAAATGTAATAAATTGGGTACTTTTCTGAATACAATTAAATATCACAAAAACTACGCGGTTTAGATATAGGACATCCCTTATAAAAATTGAAAAGAAGAAACAATGCTGTCGAATAGGGTAACAAAATAGGGGTCGTTCCATTTGAAAAAAAAATAGTTATGGCACTTTGAAGTTTGGAATGTTTGACATTTTTTTGTGAACACCCCGTAACACTAAATCTCAATTTCTCATTATCGAAATGTTGCTCTTTAACCGAACCAACATTATCGCCGAAACTTCTTTCTCGTTTTCAAAAAACAACCACGCTACGATTTTTTCAAGTAAAGCTTGTTCACGGAAGATTTTGTTAAAAACAAAATTAATAAGTTGACAAAACCGACGCAAAATTGAAAAGTGAATAGAAGTTCATGTAGAGGTAAAACAATTACATCGGAATACCTATAAATATATATAGGGTGTTACGTTTAAAAAAAAATAATTTTCGAGTTGCACAGCAAAAATGGGACGCCCATGTATGGCTGAAAATAATTTTAGGCAGTAGATGTTTTTAAACCATTGAATTTTTGAAAGAAATTTTTTTCTCCATCTCCAACGGCCGGTGCGCTAGGAAAGACCGTCGCACTGTTGTAGGACCCTGTATAACTAACAATAAGACGGAAGCGACACTCTCTCCGATAAATTTTAAACTCGACATGCTCGTCATGTTGGTCTTTCCATCGTTTTCTGATTGACGTAAACATAGATAGGCGGATATTAACGAAATTAACTTCCTAAGATGGTGGTAACAAATTTTAATCGGAAAGACGAAAATTTAAAGTAAAGGGGACTATATACGATAATTGTTACGCTGAGACGTGTCGTCTATTAAACAACGAACTCTTTTGTTATTCGAATAGATAACTTCTGTGATATTTGAATTGTTTTCGTTAATTCCCACAAAACATGTTTCTTGTCGTCCCATATGAGAGTACACGAAAAGGTAAATTCAAATTTTACCAATAAACAAATAGAACGCAATTTTAAAAATAACCGTGGTCTGTTAGACGACACGTCAGACGTACTTAAAGATTAACAAAGTCATGTCCATTTTCATCAAGAGTTTAAATAAATGTCGGAATTGAAAATGATGGAGGTCACTCGAAGCACGTAATATTTCATAAATGAAACTCCTTTCCATACATTTCCACTTCCACATACTTTCCATACATGCTTTTTGACGTACTCTGTATAATCGATGACAATTATTTTTTGCGTGTTTCATCGTTATCCCCTACTCGTTAAAGGCTATTTTAATTTTATTCCGATTCACCACGTCATCAATAAAAAGTCACTAGATGATGACGTTTCACACAGTGGTGTCGCCTTGTACTAATAAATTGCAGTCTTTCTTTGCCATCATGTAATAATGTGTATGCAGGTAGAATATATACTTAGGTCACTTTCAAAATTTTGAACTGAATTATAAATAATAGGCAATCTAGAAACGTCTTATTGATGACATGCGCATCGGAATAAAATTTGAACAACCTATACTAGTAGAGTGCTCAGCACCCCGAAAAACGCTTAAAAATGACTTTCGTGGGGAGGTCGGGGTTACAAGTTGAAACCTCGACAGATCGAAAGAGCGTATTTTTTTATTTAAAAATCCAAAAGCCGTCAAAAATCGTCCAGTGCAAAAGGGTGCTATCTTCACCGAAAGAGTTATTCAACGTACGTATAGAAGGAAACGTGAACTTTCTTTTGCCGTAAAATTCGTAATTGGTTTTGCAGAATTAATCGTTTAAAAAATTTTGGAAAAACAAAATACACGGGCTCTTATGGAGAAAAATAACTTTCGGGGCCGATATCTCGGTTCGGACAGCTAAAAAGTTCACTTCAATTTCGCGTTTTTACCGTTTATACTGTCATAACTACAAAACAGTACGACATATCGAAAAATTTTATTCTTTAAAAAAGTTTGGTTCGTCCTTGTCGCATCCGATGGTACAAGAATTATATTTTTGGAGGGCTTTATAATTAAGATAAATAATTAAAAGTGAAAACATGCGAAAATTGCATTTGCGAGAGTCGCGCTCTCAAGTGGGCGCATCGCGTCTCCCATCTCACTTTTTCCCGTAGCTCCCTCTCAATCTATACGTAATTCAAAGAATTGCGACATACTATGATTATTATTGTAAATACACCTTATCCGTTATTTTAATAATTAAGTACATAATATAAGAAGCGTTTTATATTAAATAAATTTACGAGAAGCTTCCATTTCATAATAAAACTACAGCGACTTTAAAATTTAATATCTGTTATTATTATTCTTCTTTTTATAAAATTATGGTAATAAGCTAATAACAACAATTAATTAACACCATATATTTCAACTCTGTTTAGAAGTTATCTTTAAGTGGTAAAATTTTATAATTTCCGCAGTAAAACTCAAAAATTTGGTGCAAGAAGGAAACTCCTGGTAGGTATTAATTGTATCCTTATTATGTTATTATTATGGCAATTTATTAGGGCTATTGGTCCTAATTGTAAGTGTATTAAATAACCACAAGTTAATCACAATTTTTCTACTACAGTATGCTAAAAGTGCTTTGCAAATTAAGTTATTAACCAATTCGATATTACCTATGTTAAAAATCAAATTTAAGTAACCATTACATTATTTTGTACATTAATTTTAACGATTTTCGAAAAATAGTGGTACCCTCACCTTAAGATCATATTATCAAACTAAAGTTTTGCTAAATTCATTACAAGCTACAACCACAGTTACCCGACGTAGCCGATTCTGGGTGGAAAATAGATTTGGAAGGAAATCTGGTACCTATACTAAGTACTCTTCCATCCTTCCCAAATAACCTAAGAGTGTTAGTATCGTGTGGTTGTAACAAAGGTATTCTTCTAACATGCATTATTTGCTGATTCATAAATTTCGTTTCATTATGTTTTCTAGATTGCAGTAGCAAAGTGTGCAGATGCAGGAAAATCGAATGAGTTGCATTGGTTTCTGTAGATCTATGGAACAAAAATGTACCAATGCAGTGACAATTCTAAATGTGTCAATGTATAATGAATAAGGTGAGTGTTAAATTATTAAGGGTGTGTAATATCAAGGCTGTTAATTTAAACTGCGAAAAGTACAATTTTGAACGTAGTAATACCAAATTTGTTAACAAACTTAAGGCTGTAAGGCACATTTGGCATACTGTAGTGGAAAAATGGTGATTAACTTGTGGTTATTTAATACACTTACAATTAGGACCAATAGCCCTAATAAATTGCCATAATAATAACATAATAAGGATACAATTAATACCTACCAGGAGTTTCCTTCTTGCACCAAATTTTTGAGTTTTACTGCGGAAATTATAAAATTTTACCACTTAAAGATAACTCTAAACAGAGTTGAAATATATGGTGTTAATTAATTGTTGTTATTAGCTTATTAGCATAATTTTATAAAAAGAAGAATAATAATAACAGATATTAAATTTTAAAGTCGCTGTAGTTTTATTATGAAATGGAAGCTTCTCGTAAATTTATTTAATATAAAACGCTTCTTATATTATGTACTTAATTATTAAAATAACGGATAAGGTGTATTTACAATAATAATCATAGTATGTCGCAATTCTTTGAATTACGTATAGATTGAGAGGGAGCTACGGGAAAAAGTGAGATGGGAGACGCGATGCGCCCACTTGAGAGCGCGACTCTCGCAAATGCAATTTTCGCATGTTTTCACTTTTAATTATTTATCTTAATTATAAAGCCCTCCAAAAATATAATTCTTGTACCATCGGATGCGACAAGGACGAACCAAACTTTTTTAAAGAATAAAATTTTTCGATATGTCGTACTGTTTTGTAGTTATGACAGTATAAACGGTAAAAACGCGAAATTGAAGTGAACTTTTTAGCTGTCCGAACCGAGATATCGGCCCCGAAAGTTATTTTTCTCCATAAGAGCCCGTGTATTTTGTTTTTCCAAAATTTTTTAAACGATTAATTCTGCAAAACCAATTACGAATTTTACGGCAAAAGAAAGTTCACGTTTCCTTCTATACGTACGTTGAATAACTCTTTCGGTGAAGATAGCGCCCTTTTGCACTGGACGATTTTTGACGGCTTTTGGCTTTTTAAATAAAAAAATACGCTCTTTCGATCTGTCGAGGTTTCAACTTGTAACCCCGACCTCCCCACGAAAGTCATTTTTCGGGGCGCTGAGCACTCTACTATACATAATTTGCGGCATAAAATTATTTTCTAAAGGGTATACCTAGAGTTCGAATATTTTCGTGTCAACACAATGGTCCAGATACGTAAATTCGACAAAGTGATTAATCGAATACTTGTAAAAATGTTACTAAATCGTTGACTTTCATAATTTTTGCATCTTCTTTTCAGTAAAATGCACGTGACGCCACAGTTGTGTTACGTGATATTTCGCGTCGATTTCCATATGAATCATTGTGTTGACACGAAAGTATTCGAACTCTACCCTCGTCTGCATCACAAATATGTTTAACCCATTCGCGTAATAATAACGTGCCACGGACGTGTTACGTGACTAAAACCAAAACGCACAGTTAGGTCTCGTTGTCGTAAACGCACGCGAGTCACAATTATTTCCACAACAGCAAATTACTGGTCGCATCTTGTCGATAACGCGTACGAAACCGGGTAAGCGCTGCGCGAACGAATCGTGCAAATTATAAAAGTGGAAATTCGAATTTCGTTACAAAAATTATTTTAAACGCTCGCAGGTATCTTATTTACTTGTCGATAAGATAACAATGTATAGAGATAAATAATTAGGTAGGACTACGACTGAATTAGTGGCAGATGAAAGCGAAACGCAGTAGTCATCGGTTAATGTGGGCAAATTAAATATTTTTCAAGACAAGTGTTAAATTACGTAAGTATTAAATACTTCATTTTTTTACATTTCCCATACAGGATGTCGAAACGAAATTGAAAAGACGAAAGTTAAATAAATAATTGGTATGGTACCAATTATAAAATTACATGTTTTTTTAAGTAATACCTATCCATACATTATTTTCATCATTTTAGTTATCAATTTTCTATCGTCATAAACATATTTATTGTTTTATTCTCCTTTATTTCTACGTATTTTTGATCTACAGTTTATTATTAAACCACTAGTTAAAAGGGATCATTTGTAAATATAGACCTCCATTTTCTTTGGTCGATTCGTTTTATATTTCCTTCTTCTCTTCACTTTTATACTTTCCTGTATTGTACTTGTTGACCTTGTTGTCAAATTTTATTTAAAAACTCGATTAATAAAATAGAAACAAGTTTTCGCCCCACCCCCCTAGTCAAAAATATTGCCTAATTGACCTTTAAATTCCCATCACCTTATCGATCGTGGTTATCAATCGGCAAACATTCAGTTGATTCACCGCCCCTTTTAAAACATACCCATGACTCACTTTATTACAAATTATTATTTTTTAGAAAATGGAGAAGTTTTCATTGTCTCTTTTAACGATCGCCATTTGGTACTTGAATATTTGCTTCGCACAAAATGGTCGTTCGCCATTATGTACGCAGTGTATTTGTAACGGTATCAAGGAGAACTCCACAGTTATCGATATCGATTGTACCAACAAGTTGATTACCTACAACTTGATGTACGACAACAAAACCTGGTTCGACGAAAAAAACGTATCGTATCCTCTAGGCAAGGTGATCTTCAAAGACTCAGATATAGGAGACCTACGAAATCAATTTCATTATTCTAACCTGACCCACTTGGATTTAAGTAGAAATTTTATAAGAAACATTAACGATAGCTACTTTGCCCAACTTCAAAACATGAAAGTGTTAATTTTGAGCCATAACGACTTGGAGCACATACAACCTGACGCGTTCAAGGTAGGCAAATATAGTCGAAGTCGAAATGGAAACTTTTAAAATTTAAAAATAACTACAGGGCTTCCGGTCGGACGGCGAAAATTACCCATTAAGATCGTTGACAAGCTTGAAATTGGACAACAACAAATTACACACGTTAAATGCCGATCTGTTCGAGCACATCGAGCAAAGATTGGAAAGTTTGGATTTGAGCTACAACCCCTTCAAGGTGCTAGACCAACAAACTACAATCGCGATCGGAGGCATCATTTATTTGAAGGTGAGACGGTTTTCTGGACGATTTTTTCCTGAACGATCCGTTTTCAGGAACTACGTTTGAGTTTCACGGACATCAAGCTGCTGCCCGACCATTTCCTGCACACGCCAAAACACTTAAAGGTCTTGGATTTGTCCGGCAATAATTTTGTGGCAATTCCCGAGGGGCTGTCCGAGTCGCATGGGTTAGAAGAGCTGCACTTCGACAACAATCCGATCGTAAATTTAACTCAAAAAAAGTAAGTTCCGTCCCGTTACACAATTCTCTATTTTTTCGTTTTTCGTTTCACTCTAAAGTCACAACCAGCGTGTCAAAACGAAAAGTCTCCACCGGAATTGGTGACTAAAATCTTAGAGTTACGCGGACCTCGCGTGTATGACAAATCAGTTTAAACGCGGCGGGAATGGCTTTGCTACCGTTTTAAAACTATATAATTTAAAAGCTATTCGACACGACAACCACCGACATTTCACCTATCACCAGCCATCAATTACTTATAGTTGAACTTATTTACTGTAGTTTTACTTACAATAGATACTTATTTATAAAATAATAAGTTGAACTCGATTACTTCGAATACTTCGATTTTTAAATTATTATAGTGTTTTTGAATTCACCCTTATCGGACGCTAGCTTTTTATACATGATTCTCAATAGGTTGTAGCTGATTTTGGTAAATATACGAAAAATTTTCAGTATTATAAGAATAACATTTTTCTTAGAAATTATTTATTTTTTGAAGGAGTTTTACAAATATATGAGTTTCAAATAATTATTTATAAGTTTTGAATGTGTGATATTTCTTGAAACAATCTCCAACATGAAAAAATGGTTTTCTGTTACACGTTTCACAGAAATATACTGTTGTTTTTCTTCCTCCGGGCGACTTACGATTCGAACACACTAAGCAGTCATTATGTTTTCCTTTAGCATCAATTTGCAAGATATGTAGTTTTCCATCTAATCTCTCCTCATTGTCCGTTGTTGATGGCGTTCCATATCTCGCAGTTTCACCTTTACGAAAATTCCCAACTAGTGACATAACTAATTTCCGAATAAAGTTTATGAGACATTGGTTTAGTGTTATGATGTTTACAATCAGCTTTATACAGAATATACGAATTTAAGGAGGGTACTTCAATTCATCAGAAAAAAGCTCTTTCTACATCATTTTCTTCTTCACTTGAATACTGAATAGGCATGACTTTTCTTTTCTTAGGATGTAATAAGATGTGACTGCTAGTCTCATCGCTAGAATCAAAAACACTTTGAGAATTGTTTTCAAAACATTCATTGCCGCTATCGAAATTTATAAGATTTTCTTTATTCATTTTTGGGTTTAATATATTAGAAATTGAGTACAAAAGGCAGTGATATATCACTCGAAATGTCAATTGCTCCGTCGCTGATGCTTAACTGACAAGGCAATCATGCCTGCAGTTCTCAGAGAGCGAGTTTGGACAGGTTCTGTCCTATCACCTCCCACGTGACATACGTCCGCAGCCACAAAGTACTGTTGTCACGTGAGAGGTGACTTACGACCGATAAGGGTTAATATCGCGAAAAAAAAACTAAGGATGGATGCAATCAAAAAGAACAAAAAATCTAAACAAATGTTTTTTCTAAAGTAAACAATTTACGAGTTGTTGCGATTCTCGTCTTACACGAGTTTATTCATTTTAAAGACTTTTAAGAACTCTGGTCTCTATTGTGTGAGGGTATCGATTGTGCGATTGTAGAAGTTATTTTAATTTATTTAAAATATTGTAAGTTTTATCCGATTACCATATATACACAAACGATCGCAAAAATATTTACTACTTAAGATTAGCCCTTAGAAAAGTTACTTCTTCTAATTTGAATGAATACAAAATTGTTAAATAAGTAGATACTGATAAAATTATTAAAAACTAAATACCTGTAGGTGTTTGTTTAAAATTCGCTTAGAAAACGCAACCATTTAATAATTTTGAGTATTAGATAGGTACTACTTAAAATTTAATACCCATTAAATATTTGCGTAAAGTTTTAATCCACTATAATAATGGAATGGTACGTAGATACTTTGTAAAACAAAAACTCACCGTTTGTAAATTCGCATTAAAATAGAAAAATCCTACCTATAACAAATAAAATAAATTAGTTTACGTATTCTACATTTATAATTAAGCGTCTTAAATACCTTAAATTCGTCGACGTCCTCCAATAAAACATCAGGAACCGCTAACCATGAACTGTTGCGAAATAGGCACTTCACAACTGAAACAATACATTTAATTAGTACTTAATATACAAGTACCTACAATAGATATATATTATATTATATTTAGATTTATATTATATTATATTATTGTAATTCTGGACCCAAAAATGAAAATCAAAATGGGTCTAAGTAATCCAGTGTCGACAGAGATCTGAAACACATATAGCGTTCCTATGCCCCATGAACGCAGAACATGCGGTTTTATACAAAATGATTGATAAATAATGTGAAAAACTTCAAGGGACAATTCCTTGTTGGAAATTAAAGGAGAGTACATATCCAAACCTACATGCAATCCACGTCATCGATAAAAGGTTACTAGATGATGTCGTTTCACAGAGTGTTGTCATCTCGTACCTCGTATTTTGACAGTTCTAATAAATTGTAATCTTTCTTTATGCCATCTAATATGTGCGAAAGTAAATCATATATAGAGTATGTCACTTTTCAAACTTTAAACCAAATTACAAATAAACAATCTATAGCTTATCCAAACTTATATAATGTTCACGTCATCAATACAAGGTTACTAGATGATGACGTTTCACGCAGTGCTGTCATCTCGCACCTCGTATTTTGACAGTTCTAATAAATTATAGTCTTTCTTTATACCAAATCATCTATAGAATATGTCACTTTCCAAACTTTAAACCAAATTACAAACAAACAATCTAGTAACTTTTTTTTGGCGACGTGAACATCATATAGGTTTGGATAAGCTATACCTAGTATATAGTATATACCTGCACTATATCTGGATAACACAGGATAACCGTGATAGCTGATTGAATAGCAAATTTCAAAACCGCCTAAATTGTTTGTTATTTTATGAAGTAACAACATTTCTCATAAAACACCGGAAAACTAAAAATATTTTGAAAACGGTTATGTTGAGGTATAAAAAATGTAATATTCACTTGTAATAATTCACTAATTCACTTGATGTAATTCTGAATCAACGTATGCAAAAAAATGTGACGTTCCATTTAAAATAAATAAGTTATTGTTGTTTTAATTTTGAAAAATTGAATAACTTTTTGCGACTACCCTGTATGAGTTAGGCAATAAATAAGCAATGTGTTTGATACATCAATGTATTCGTAATTTATGTCTAAAGTTTTCTTTACTTAAACTAATGTATGAAGAATATATGATTTTTTTAGTACAGGGTTGTATTTGACAAAATCTCAAAGAAAAACATTTTTTTTCTCAAAAACTATCAATTTTAAGTGGATATCACCTTAATAATTTTTGACATAAATTTACATACTTAAGTAGAATATGTAAAAAAGTAGGGTGTTCTATTTAAAATAATTAAAATTGGGTGCTCTACCGCAATATTGGATCACCCTATATGGACGAAAATAATTTTACCTTAGCGACTCTTACAACCAACAAACTTTTATCTAAAATATTTTTTTTTATCAAAGGATCCCAGAACTCAAGGACACCCTTGTATTTTTACATGATAACAGTTAGGTATATCAAAAACTTGTACAGGACATTAATTTTAGATAATTTTATTACAAACGATTAAAAAAAAAGTTTTGCTTTACAATAAATAATAAGCAAAATACAAGGGATCCGGTCCGAACGACGTTTTTGAAAAATGAATTAGAAGAGGGGGGCCTGTTGAGTGGCTTTAAAAATTACCCGATCTCAATTTTTATAACTAGGAGTCATTGTTGCTGGTTTATTTGCAAAAATTCTTGTTTTAAATTTTGCGTAATAAATAAAAAATTATAAAATGTTCAATATCTTTCATAGGAGGCGGCGTCGCAGCCCACATCGAACTTATCGAACTTTTATACTTGTTTTTTATCGCAGCATTTACGGAACACCTTTAAGGGACACCCCGTATATTACCTATTACTTATTATTTTCGAAAATCATACGTCAAAGTTTTAATCACAACATTTATAGGTAAATAAATACAATGACATTGTTTTTATATACCGGGAACGACACGTTTTATTAAAAAATAAACAATTTTTAAATTTAAACAACCGTAAGCACTTCGGTTCAGGAAAATTAATCGAAAAGATTCCACGGCCCTAAAAATTTAACAATCGACGCTTAAGTACCTCACATCTCCAGGTTATAATGTTCAGGTGTTCTTTCTGGCCGATAAGAAAATGAATATGTAAACATAACTAATCGTAAATCATTGCAAGTTGATAGAGTTTTACGTATAAATAACAAATTTGTGTTTTTATGTAGGTAAAAAGGAACGAACCAGGGGTTTAGCGATAACAAGCTTGTTTCGAAACGAAACAAAACAAACGTATGTAACGCTGTAAGGTGGTAATGTATCAACATCTGCACCAGACCACTTATTACTATTTAAATTTTATATTTTCTACGCATCTGGCAGAATTTTAAAAACAATGTTATATATTAAACTACTTACATTTTTAAAGATCGGCACGTACAAAAGTATTTTGAACACAAAATTTTCAACGACGCGACGCCAACGAATCAATTAAATTAAAAGTATTCTGGCGATGATATTACACTTTTCTCATTACACAATCATTACTTTTAAACGTACTATTTAAATCAATTTACTTTATTATTGCGTAAAAATTATCGTTTTTATTCAAAATAACCGAGCATCGCATATCATTCCGATCATTTCTTGCGCACGACTGATGTCTCAGCCGATTCCTCCCTCCTCGACAAAACAGCCATCATCTCAGTGTTGCATCTCATCATCATTCATTTCGAAAGTAACTGCAGGTGTTTGTATGTTAAAGGGCAATTCCGCATTTAAATTTGTTTTGTTCAGAAGTGGTTTTCGTTGAATATAATAGACTGTTGTTTATTTTAAATCTTACAATTAATCAAATCTTATCCTACATAATAATAATATACAGGGTGATTCCAAAATAATGCACAAACTCCTACAGTACGTTGTAAAAGGACTATTAATGGAACCTAAAAAATAAATAATCATAAAATTCTATCTGCTGTATTAATTTGTATTTATTCAAAACAAAATTGAATGGTAAATTTGGCAACATATCTAATGACTACGTATTAACGATAAGTCTATTATTATGTTTATTCGTAGAGCAATCTTTGATTGGTTTCCAATTATTTCAACCAATCAGAATTTTAGATTGTGACAGGTTAATGAAATTTAACTACGGGCGGTTTTCATGGTCGTTCTTTACCTTGAGTATTTCCTTAAGTTATGTATTTCCATAATAACAACAATAGTTTCTAAGAAAAAATCAAGAAAATACTCAAGGTAAGGAATGACTATGAATTAGATTCTAAAATTCTGATTGTTTGAAATAATATTGTAAACCAGTCGGAGATTGTTCTACGAGTTTTTATGGTAATCAATTAAAAAATAAACCAAAATATTAAATAGACAAATTAATGGCCGATTTTATCAAATAAATAAATGTTTTAATCTAGAATTAAGTTGTTAACGTCATGGTAACAAAAGGTTTTGAACCAATAAAAAATTATTCATCGATTTAATCTTGGATTAGTTAATCCTTTGTTTCAATTAGTTTGGTGCAACCAACCTGTATGGTTGCATTTTAAAGATAAGCCTAAAACTTCACAACCAATTGCCGGGATCTCTGTTGCGTGACAACGATTGGTTGCGATGCGACCCACTGCGGCCCGACATAATGTACGCTTACCTTAACATGGCAGCCATGTTAAAATACATGACAATCATTGTAGTAACCACATAATTTACGTCTCGTTAACTGGATGTTAAGTGGAAGTGGATCTCGTTAAATGGAACACGTATATAATACGTTGTTCTCATCCACTTGTTATGGTTGCTATGTATTTTAACATGACAACCATTCTAGTAACTACATACGTAATTGACGTGCCGTTAAGTGGATGAGAACAACGCATTAAGGCCGGTGTTTCAGCCGCTAGTTAACTTTAACAATCAATCAATCACTATATGTTTCAACAATCATTTCTATGATAATTGACTGATTGCCAGCTTAACCATCGATTGAAAAACCGATCATTAAAGGCTTTCCATCTCTTGGTTAGGTATTTACCATAGAAACAATTGTTCGTGCAAACATTTCTATGGTAAAAACCTATCAGATACACCAAAAAATGGAAAGATCGACCCTAAATAATTATCTGTCGCTAGTAAATCGTTTACTGTTAACAGATAAGACGAATCTCCCTCGTTAAAATAAATTAAACCAAATTTCAGTGGCTTCCCAAACATATCGTCCCTAAAAATCCTTCACATGTGCGAAATGCTGGAACTAGAAGTAATCGGCAAGAAAGCGCTGAGTGGCCTCGAAAACCTGGAGGAATTGCACGTGTGCAACAACTTGAGACTTCACCACATAGACGCGAACGCTTTGACGCGAATAGACGCCGAAAACCAAATTTGGCCGCCCCTGAAAAAGGTGAGTTTTTACAACGCAAACGGCGAAACCAGTTTGCAAATCTTTCGGGCATTCGCAGTTGCATCTCAGAGACAACAGACTGACCACATTGGATTTCAACTTGGTGTTGAATTGGAAAAACCTGAAAGAGTTGGACTTAAGATATAATCCTTGGACGTGCGAATGCGAAAATGAGTGGATGGTCGAAGAGCTGATGCCGATATATATAACAATTAACAAGACGATGGCCCAGGAGATTCGGTAAGTGATGGCGGAAGGCGAGTTAATGAAGAAACGTAAGAGTTTTGTAGGTGCGAAGCTCCCATCGAGATGGAAGGCAAGACGTTTTACGAAGAATATGTTGGAAATAAGTCGATGAGATGTTTAGATTTGTATGGAAATCGACCTGAAAGAGACGCGACGGTTTTAGTGGGAGTGCTTGTCGGTAAAATTTCTTTCTGATTTGGCTTGATCGGTTAACTAATTATGATTTACTTTATAGGGCTTTTGATCGGGATACCGTTGGTGCTGTTTGCAATATATGCATATCAAAAGCACTGGTTTGGATTATTTGATAATAGCCCGGCAGCGTACTCGCGGCAGTTTTATAGTAGGACCCGTTCAGATGAATTGTAATTTATTATTGTTGTCGTAAAGTAAATCGCAAAAATTGCAAGAAAACTTTTTCTTTGAGTAGGTTACAATCATTAACGTCATTGTTAACGTCTGAACAAATTAAAGTTTTAATGTAAATGCGTATTTTACCTTGACGAGAAGTTATAGGTGGTCGACGATTTTCTAAAAACACGTTCTACTTCTAATCGGTTGTAATTTTGAACAATGCGTTCAGAATTTATCTTAAGAGTTATCTATCAACACCATAACGGATGAGCATTAAGAAATTGCAACACCAGGAGCAAAAATATTTGGTATAATTTCAAGTAAGGTAGCCATCGATACTTCCTAGATTTGAATTCCATTTTACTTATACTAACTGATGATGAAGACACAATTCTGATAAGTAAAGGTCGTTCAAATTTCATTGCTCGTGACGTCCTACACATTTTATTAGCTAAATATTTTGATCGATATTTATCTCGCGCGTTTGGAGGCGTAAACTGTTTGAGTAAAACTACTGAGGAAGCTGGCAGTACACGACAACACCCCCGAGAGACGCCATCGAAATGTCAAGAAATCATAAGTATTTATTTTATTAAAATGCGTATGAACGCATGAGTAACAAAATTTGAACGACCTTTACTTTCGAAATTAAAATCAACCAAAAATATAAAGAAGGTAACGCGTTTTTTAGGGTAGTTTAGTAAATTCGATTATAATTATTTATAACAATGTGCGAACGGATCGTGTTATGTATGACCTAGTCGGTTAAGTATAACACTGTGACGTTAATTTAGATTAGAATTAGAATAATTTAACTATCACATCTATTTTTTATATTAACAATTATCGTTTTATCGATTTATCGAATTTCTTTTAAACGACCAACCATGTAATAGATTTAATTAGGTGTAAGACAATGTTAACATAAATTTACAATAATAATTTACAATGAATATGAATAAAATTAAAATTACCTAAATGCAACGGTACTACTACAACTGGAACGGGTAGTTTGTAGTTCCTACTGAAACCATACAGTCAAACCTCGATTATCACAAATACGACTATACGATAATCAATACGAAACAAATACGATTAATTCAAAACCATGTATAATTAGCAAACTTTTTACATACGCTATATGACTATTAATCAATTCGCCGTAACGAGAGTACAAATCGCCCGTGGCAACTGTCTAAGTTGTGTTAAAAATAGCCTCAAACCTAGTTGCGCCCGTGGCTGGCTACGCCCTCGTTACGACGTTGCCATTGATCGCCAGCCACCGTAATAATGTGCGTAACTGTAAAACTAGTAGGGTGCCAATGGCATATTCGTTGCCATCACAGCGTCTACCTTTCGAGAAATTATTTTCGTCAGGTTCCATTCCTCTTGCAACATGATGGACAGCTGTGTATTGGTCAGGCTCGCAACCGGCGCCCCATCGCGTCCCAAAGGCCAACTCCAATGGGGTCGAAGTCGGGACTTTGGACCGGCCAGTCGAGTTACCTGAGTGATGGCCTTCGCTTTGTGCATTATATATTCAAAAACATTGCAACGTTGTTAGTTGTGCACAGCCCTTTATACTATAGTTAGGTATGATACTCGTTTCTGACTTATATATTGCATGTAAATTGCAAAAGAATGACCAGGTACGTCGTTCCAGCTCCCACCAACTATCAAAAATCAAACATCACTCATTAGACTTCGCAGAATTAAATATAAGTACTATACCGTAAATATAAGTGGGGTATCGATATAAAAATAGCCCCCGGCCGTCACTTTTCCATCATCATGTAACAGTTGTAAAGCGAAAGCATTTATCTATAAATAGTACCATATATAAAAAAGTAGAAAAGTACAGTCACAAGCTATGAAAATATCTCTGAATTCTCCCTCGTTTCGCAAAACGTTAAAAATCAGAATAAGAGATAACGAATGTCAACAAAACAAGTTTAAAAGTATTTGATTATTTTCAAACTGTAAGTATTCCCATGTGTGAAACGCGAAAAATATGGTTTTTCCGTGAATAACGTGGTTTTGATCAAACACTACTTGAACGGGGAACATTTTTATTGCCTGTAACTATACATTACTATAAACAAATGAACGTGCGTAAATATAGTAAAGTACCTCTTTTTTTATTATATGATCGTCGCAATCGACCATTAGTTCTTGAATCTCCTTCTTTACCGAATTTTGCTGTAACAAAAAGCATTTCGTTAATCGACAATGAAATGCAGCACAAAATACAACGATGGCGTTTTTGCAGAACAGCGTAGGCGACACTTTTTTCGAAAATGAGTTGTTCTGACTACCTTGGGCATCTACGGCAAAGGCATAATCTGGTAAAAAGTCCAAAAGATCGTAAGTGCCGTGTCATTGGCAACGACGCGTTCCCAACAGCTGGCAGTGTTGTACTGCAACGTGCGGCCACCGCGCGGGCTTCGCGAATACGTATAGCAAAATAATTATAGAATATTTTTCAGATAACAGCACTGCCAGTGACTTTGTAGAATATACATATGGCAACGCGTGCTTTACATGTTTTTTTACGGTTCGGAAGAGTGAGCACGGTGTTTGATGTCTTCATAGATTCTACATATACAACTCAATCACAAGAAAATTTAATAAAACCACCGCAGAGTACACTACAGTAGCTAAGGCAATAACGTGTAAACTACCCTTAGTACCTATAAATAGAAATGATCTGTAACACGTTACCATGAGGCCAATTTCAACATCACAAATCATAGAACAACAAACAGTGCTTAAGGTGTAATTACGAAATGTGGTTAAGGAAGTTGCGTCTGCAGTGACGTACAACAACAAACGCATGGTACTTACGATGAGCTGTCGTGATATCTAGTTCAAGAATATTATCTAACCTACGTACAACTCCGTTTTCCACACAAACTTAGAATAAGTATGGTATTTGGCACAAACGTGTCCCGAATTATCTACGTACGCGGTTTCCAGGAGGCATTTGTTGATAATTAAGCTATAACACAAAATGTGCACTCCTGTAAAATTTGCTTACGCTGTTCTACCGAAACGCCATCGACAACTTACCGCTTCGGTCATACAATTACAAATCAACGTTAATACAACAAGACTGAATGAGTAATGAAAAGCATTGACTAAATTTATCGAGGAAACGTTATACGGCCAATCCGCGCTACACATCATGTTTTCTAAATGGCGATAGATCGTAATCACCAATTTAGAAAAGTCGAAAGCGACGTTCAGCAATAGCGGCACGGAATAAATTTGATTGAGCGACAAAACTAAATTGTTCAAATCCTGATGGTGCTTGGCTGTTGTATATATGAGTTTCGCCAAATCGACGTTAACTCGACGTGGTGATCGCAAACGTTCGCTGACGTCTCTAAACATTCTTCTAATTAACAGCATCCATTCTAGAAAAGTGCACAACAACGACAATTTGTAAATTGAGCAGAAAAAGTAAAGAACAGTTTCGTAAGGTCGCACCGATTCTTCATCGTTCGGTACGCTGTATCGCACGACCATGCCAAATATGATGGTACAGTTGATCACCAACCAAAAGCTATGCCAATGGTATTTAGGCGGGACCTCGACTCGAACATTGATTTTGACCATTCGATGGTCGATTATTGAAACTTGTTGCCATAACATCACGATGTTGCTGGTAAAATATTTGTTGTAAACGATAATAACGACGATCAAGATGACTCGGAAATTCGTTTGATAAAGTATTATAAACCATCCTATCGGTTTATCTGAACGGAACCATAACGATGTGTTGTTTAGCCACAGTATTACCACCAAGACGAGACCGACGAAGATCAAAATTGTTTTGTAGGGATGCCAGGTAATCAAAGGGCTTCTTTTGAATTCGGACATTCTAAAATCGGCCATTCCCAAACATTTTTGCAATTTGTATGAACATCGTAGTGCTCTGAAAACGTTATCGACTTTGCAGCTCATTCCAATGTAAAAATAATCGATTCGAAATAATTAAAAAACCACGTTTGAGGTGGAACAAAATTTGGGCAATGAAAATGCCGAACATAAATCTAAATTGCGCATAGAACATAGAAACACAATTATAGAAGATACGAAAAGATCTAATTGTGAATGTAGAAAAATAACGCATATCCATTTAACAATTAAAAAACAACATTGAAAAATATTGAGGACACTTAATTTGATGTAGCATTACCTAATTGAACCCATAATATAATACCTACTATAAACAACGTTGTCGGTTTAACTACTAATATCGATCTAATTTATACTGTCGAAAGAATCATAAACATGTTCTTTTAGCCTTTCAAACGATGTCCGATATCTATACGGCGTTATTTCCCTCGCACATTTTACAGCAGTTCCTCGGCCTAATCCAGTTTAAAATAAAAGGGCCTCCGGGCAAAAGAAGTTTCGAAAAAATCGCGAATGCGAGTATAAGACGTATCGGCATTTTTCTCCTTTTTCCTTTAGGATCGGTCATCAATCTCTATCTAATCCACGCGCACCTACTCACGAAATCGAACAACGTAATACTGAGGTTCATGTTAACTTACCAGAGTTACGGAGACATGATGCTCGTATTTACAATGTTGGTTTCTAACCAAATTTACAGTGAGATCTTGTTAGAAACTTGGAAGAACACGCTAATCGTCGACGATGAAATTCGAAATTGTGGTGGGAAAATCGACGATCGTCGCGTCCGGAAAGTAGTTTGCACGTGGATGATTATCAACGTCGTCGGTGTTGGCTTTTTCAATATTTATGGCGACTTTCTGGTAAAGAAGTCGGCAATTAAAATCAACCTGAGAATGATCATTTATCTTATCACGAACGTTTATAAAACATGCCTCACGGCCAATTTTCGCACGTGGATGTACTCGTTGGCCCTAAGACTTCAGTTCTTGCGGTTGGCGTGGGAAGAAAATGTTAAAACGACAGACAGAAGCGTGAAGCTTATTGAAATTTACGGAAAGATACGGTGGATCAGCGGCATGATAAATAAAGTAAATTCGATACCTTTGCTGATCAACTCCGGGTTCGATTTCTTCTTGATCCTCATGTGCTTTTATCGTTCCATTTCTCCAATTTATAAGGGACATTTTAATTTTAAGATACACGTTTTATTTGAGGTGAGCGCATTCCTACTGCGAATGTTCGATATGGTAACCGTCGTTGCAGTTTGCAGTTTTTTTTATCATCAAGTAAGTGTCATAATTATCGAATTGTTCCGTTAAAATAAAGGATTTTTATTCCAGACGCGTCGAATAAAGAAAGAACTATACAAGTTCGTGAGTACCAACGACAATATTAATTTGAAAAATCAAACCAACGCATTCGCTTTGCAACTTTTACACGACAATGAAAAAATGACGGCTGGAGGTTTCTTCTCGATTGACTATTCCCTCCTATTTGGGGTAAATCGTGATAATAAAGAGCGAAGACTTATATTTTATATGTAAAACAATGTTACAGATGATCGGAACAGGCACCATATACCTCGTTATAATTATACAGTTTGATTTGTGGACTTATCAAAACTAAACAATACTTATTGGTTTTATCCACAATTAAATTTCATTTACTAACAAATTATAAAATCTAATTATCTATTTAACTTATATTTTAAATTGAAATAGATATATGTACTATTATTTCAAAAAAGTTGTGTAATATAATCTGTATTCAATAATTTATAAAAATGATTAATTCAGTTGAATTATTTGTTCATAAAATAATTGCCTACGACCTCCTGCGAGATAGGCAACTTATTGAGCATTCTAATGTCGGTTCCTTATAAGGTATTGTAAGTTACCTACCTATCAAATTTACTTCCAGAATCTCTGGAATGCGAGACATTTACAAAGCAATTTATTAAAAATACCAATTAAACTAAATTATAACAATATTTAGGTAGATATTTGTGTCAAACAAAAAGTGCACGATGAGAGCATGAGCTGTGTTAATTGTTTTCAATATAGCGTATTGCATTTATATTGGGAGTATTGTCGTTGTAAAAAAAAATTGTAAAACCGATCGGAAATTCTCATTTCCATCATGAAATTATTTGTAAACTGATAAATGACACTAAATTGAAAAATTAGAAAAATTCTTGAATGCTACCGAAAACAAATTGTTTTCAAACAGCCAATTGCGTGCAGCGACAAATTTAAATCATATCCTAACGGTCAACAGTGTTATTGCACAGACATTTTTGTGTTTTGTTCGTTGACGAAAAATAGTCTTTAGTGTTTTATGTGTTTTTAACATTTTTATCTTTTAACTTTTTAAACAATTTGAAATTTTGACTCATCAATATGACTAACAATAAGTAAGTATAAATTACCCTCCATTAGTATTATTAGGTGGTAATTTTTTGGTCATTAGTAGATATTTTAACTTAATGAACTCGTATTTTTATGGTTTATAGATACGAATGTTTTGTAAACGAGGTGCAGCAACTCGTTCAAGAAAAAGTCCACAGTTGGTGGTCGATCGTAAGCAAAATCGGCATCGACCTTGAGGAAATGGACAAATGGTGTGAGATTTTCAAAGTCCAAATAGAAGACGTGTGCAATGAAATGGTCACGGAAATAGTAAACAAACAGGAGAGATTGCTGATAGACATCGAAAGTTTATTAAAGAAGTCCGAAAAGCTTTGTAAAGAGCTGCATTTAAAAATGCCAGAATACGGAGTTAACGAATTAAACCTGTATCAAGAACTAAAGTGTTTGAAAGAAAAAGTTGCGGAGTAAGTAAACGCGGTCGATACAATTGTACAAAATTGCGGGTCAAGATGGGCATATCTTTTGCATTTTGTTCGTGTTAATTTTTATATTCGTACTTATTTCTAATTTCCTTAAAACCTTTGTAAATGTAGTTGTTTAAAGTGAAACTCGGATAACGTAATCAAACTACATTTATTTCAAAATTACAATAAAAAGCTGTTATCTCAAAATACCTATGATAAATAAAATGACCTGCATGAGATTTATGTTAAAACGTCAAGATAGGTTTTCTTTGTTGATAATAATTATTTGACATCAAGAGGAAACTTGATATCCCTATGTTACAACTGGTTTTACTAATACCATATTAAATTTTTAGATATGAAACCATGATTATAAAACAACAAGAGGAGATTAAATGTCTTAAACAAGGAAGAAACTAGACTGTGCGAAATATTAGGGCGCGACACGACTACGTTACCCTTATCCCCACTTCCAAAAATGCAAACAATTTCGGATTTCAAAACATACCTGGAAAATTTAGAATACGAAAAATTTGAAAGAGAAGAATATTTCATTACCACAAAATCTAACATTATCGATCTAGTTAATGAATTAAAGTTTAAGCCCGAGTTGGATTTCGAAAGGAACATCATTGCGGCCAACAATTACACCATAACGATAGGTGACAATGACATGACTCAGTTAAAACAGTTTTACGATTCCTTGATACAATCTCGAGCAAATGTCGCCGAAGAAATTAGTATGCTACGAGAGAAAATAAGCTCCCTGTGGGGACTACTCTCGGAAAATTTACAAACATGCCACAAATTTTTAGAGAAACACACTGGCAACAACTACGAAACTTTAGAAGCTTTTAAAGTTGAATTAAAACGGTGCGAAGAATTGAAAATGGCAAACATCGAAGTAAGTTTATTAAATTTACGATTCTAACAAAATTACAATTAATTAATTTACTTATAGAAATTTGTCAAAGGACTTCGTGACGAACTTACTACGTTGTGGGATAAGTGTCATTTCGCGAAAGAAGAGAGAAATTATTTCGAATATTTTCACAGCAGTTTGTACACTGAAGATTTGTTAAGTTTACATGATATGGAAATACAAAAATTAAAAAAGCATTATACGGCCAATAGGTAAATCAGTTTTAAAACTAAAATGCATTAAACGATTAATATCATTTGTTACAGCGAATTGTTTACGTTGCTGGAAAATCATTCGGAATTATGGTCAAAAATGATGGCATTAGATAATGCTTCCGCGCAACCTGACCGTTACAAAAACCGCGGCGGTCAATTATTAAAAGAAGAAAAAGAAAGAAACGCCGTTTTGAAACAAATACCAAAAATCGAAGAACGGTTGTTAAATTTAGCTGCCAACTACGAAACGAAAAATGGTAAAACGTTTACGTCGTGGGGCAAATCTATAGATGGGTTATTGGCCGATTTGCACGAACACCACCAACAGGTAATCTTTTGCTTTCTACGTAGTATTTCCGCTTGTTTTTTATCACAACAAAATAATTTCAGGACAAAAAGTTGAAGTTAAACGTTCACAAACAAAATAGGGATAAAGGGTTGACGCCAACAAAATCCATTTTGGGCGTAACTCAAACACTGAGCCATTTCACGCCAACCACTTTGGCAAGAAAACGCAAAATAATCACACCCGCACTTACTGATAAATGTAAACGTCTGATCGTCATTCACCACAATAACGGTATGTTATAAACATTTTTATTTATTCCATCGCTCAAAATGAAACCTTAAGTGCAATTATTAAGCTGATTTAACTGTATGCGCAATTTTGAAAACGCCATGTAAATCTATACAATAATATTTTTACAACATTGCAGTTCCAAAAACGGCACCTTCGAAACTGGCCGCAAGTGGTAAATTGGTTGATCGCTGCCGGTACAGTACAGAAAGAGCAAAGAGGCTCGGGAAGAAGCGTCGAATATCTTTAAAAGCCGATCGTCAGCGACGATTGCAAAATGACGATTTTTCGACTTCAAATTATACCCGATTTGAAGTAAGCATGTGCATAGCCTTAGTAATTGAAACTTTTTTTAATTCTATTCGCTAAACCTCTTTAATTATTCGCAGAAAGGGTTGGACTCGAAAGAAAATTGTCGCAGTACATTATTTTTAGATGATAGCGATAATTTGGCTACACCTCTACCAGTTACGCCGTGCAATTCAAAAAATAAAACCGCACGCAGTCCACAACCGTCAACATCTAAAATGTCGACGTTGCCTAATTTTAAATTAAAACTTTAATTTTATATTACACTCGTTAACATTTATTGTATACATAGTATTATTTGTTTTTTTGTCAAAAAATTTAAATTATCGATTTTATTTAATAGCTTTATAATTTTTGTAAAGTTACATTTATATGTACGTACTTAATTTACTTTTATAAGGAAGAAAATTATACACTTGTTAATATTCTTATTACATCTATGTTAAGAAACTAGCGCAGCTATTTAGTAATATTCTTGTTTAAAACTTTACTTCGATAACTCTGCCGATGTCGTAGAAAATGCATAAAACTAATTACTACAAAATGTTCTAATTTTAATTGTAAGTATGCAATAGATAAGTATGCTTTGTTTAAATATTTATTCAATTTGGTGCTTACACCAAAGTGCTTCCCTTTGGTGCTACATGTGAAGTGGCTTCTATTTCTAAATACTGCACTTATGTACTGTGATGTACAAAGATTATAAATATCGAACGCTTTAAATTTCTGGTTTTATTTTGTACCATCCAACAAACTATTTAAATTACGTAGTTTTAAATAATTAAAAGAAAAATGTTATTCCGACATACAAAATATGTACGCAAGGTACCCTATTTTCTATTTCTAAAACACCCTAACTACCCAAATAAACGTCGACATCCAATTTCCAAGAAATCCATTATATTACACCATACTCGATTTAATGGAAATAAATAATTCATAATCGTACCAATCAATAACTGAAAGCAAAAATGGTCGGAAATGACGACATATACGACGTACTAAAGCCGTCCCTACTTTTGCAAAAATATTTAGGTCTGTCCACTTTTACGGTCGAAGGTCATCTTGGCAAAAGGCGATTTATTAAAATTTCAAAGTGGGGCGTTTATAAAACAACATACTATGCCGTATTCCTGTTAACCACGTTTGTTGCAACTTGGATTAATGATAAGTTACTTGCCTACCGATCGATAAACGTGATAGATTGGTTTGTGTCTGTTTACGAAACTAATTCTGATGCCCTTTTGGTCGCTTCCATAATAATAAGCAACAAGGCGTACGACGAGCTGTCGTTGAGCGTGTTGAAAGAATCAATTAAAATCGACGAAGAACTAAATCTACATTTGGGAATCGAAATTAAAAACAGACCGTGCAAGAATTCTTCGTTGATGTGGCTGACAATCGCTTTATTTGCAATGGGAACGACGAAAGTGGCCGCTCTCGTCGAAAGCAACGGATGGATCGAACGTTTCAGTTTCTCTTTGTACACAATCCACTGTATCTATCGAGTGTCTATAGGAGTTACGTTCAGAGCATGGATTACATTGCTGAAAATCAGATTTGAAAAGTTGGGCAAATATTCTGGATGCGCAATTGTTTCCGTTTCCCATTTACATCGACGACTCCAATTCGTGACCAAATCGATAATTCGAATCTATTCGATTCCGATTTTGTTAAATCTCAGTATAAATTTTGTAATGATTGTTTTGTACGCCCGCAACATGTTTACCTACTTGTACAAGAAAAAAGGAGACACATATAAATGTTTTACGGTATTTTCCGGAATCGACATGTTTTTCTGTATCCTCGACACTATAACTTTAATTTTACTAAATCACAATCTACTTGACTGTGTAAGTTTAAATTTAAGAACATTGCACCATCTCAAATTTAATTATTTTTAGATAAATTCGATGAAAAAGAATCTACCGAAACTAGCCGTTGCTTTGAATCGTTCTCAATTGAGACGGGAAATTAAAAGTTTTTCTCTACAACTTTTGTATGATAAGGTTGAAGTTACAGCTGGTGGTTTCTTCGCCGTAAATCTAACTCTCGTATTTAGCGTAACTATATTATTATTTTAATACAATAATGTTGGTTCGCAAAGACATTTTTGTAGATTGTTGCCGCTTGCTCAACTTATCTGGTGATTTTGATCCAATTTGACTTGGCTATCTGATAATAAAACCTCAAAATACCCATTCACCCACCGATTTTGGATGTTTCACTTACAATAATTATTAAAACATTCATTATTTTGAAGGTCATGGTCGAGCAAACTGGAATTTCACTACTACTTGCATAGCAGTGTCTTTAAAATTATGATTTATGTACCGATTACATACTCGAGTAGCCAACTATTCATCAAAGTAATTGGTTTTCTATTCGTTAAATTTGAAATAATCTCATCACGTACGTATAAAATTGGCGTTGAAGATGCAAGAGTAACACATAGAAATAGATATAACTGTAAATAAATGTATTCTATGATCTTTGGCTTTAAATGTGATAGTCCATTTTTATATTACTGTCCCAAACGAAGACAAATATTTTTAATCGTTTATTAGTACTGAAAATATCTAAAATCATATATTTCTTGTATAAATACTAATAAGTTAGATATAATTAAGCAAACTTCGGATGTTCGCAAATCCAAATTTTAAATATTCTTTCTAGATTAAATTTATTTATAACACCGTAACTTTCAGTATTATTTGACTATTAAAAAAATATGCTACATACAACCAAAAATGCTCTCAACTTTATTTATATAATTACTATCAATTACTACAATCTATTAAAATCGCAGGAATAACATTAATTTATGCCGCTAATAAATTTTGATAAAAAGTCAGTAGGTTTCGGTTCAATAGTCTCCTTGAAGTAATACGACATTATGTGCCCTTTCTGTCTCCATGAGTTAACAGTCTCTTTAAGATCCATCTGGCCCTAAACAAAATTCCAAACAGTGTTTGTCTGATACAAAAAACTATACGGTATTAACCTGAATAATTAACATATCGATCACGCGAACGTCAGTTTCGCATTCGTGTTTTAGGAATTCCTCTCGCAGTTTCACCTTACATTGATCAAGTGATTTAGGGATATCGAATTGTCTTACTGCATAACAAAAAATTAAAGCAAACTTTCAAATGTTATGTAAAATTGAGGTTATCTCACCGATATAGGGGAGTTGTCTAAACCAAGCTTTGTACAAGTTCAAAGCCCGTTTTCTTGCTTCTTCGGCATCTAATGACAAAATTGGTTTTACTTGTCGGACCCCAGCTCTAGCAGCTTGCGAAGACATAATTTGCGATCTAAGAATTTTGACAGCTACAAAAATATCTGACAATCTTATTTAAAAGTTAAAACATAATTAAATTAGGATTAATAAAGAAAACTGATTTTACTGTTGCGTTATTGTTAACAACTGACGTAAATGTTTTATATTATTACAAAAATTCCCGGTAAATATTTTTTTTTAATTTTACGCAACTGCACAGGGTGTTCAAAAAACAGGGAAGTCCTAAATATACGTGGTGAATCCACAAATAAACCATTTCCAAGTTACTCAATAATTTATAACGTTTTATATAAAAAGCACAATAACACTGTTAAAAAGTATATTATTAAAGTTTGAATAATGACCTCGGTTGTATTTGAAATAACTTTAACTCTGTATTCGTTTACTCAAAATAGCACCGAGCAAAAAATAATTAACAGATAAACAAAACTCTTTCTTACTGGTTTTCTTCAGCACGAACCATACAGTGCACTATAATATTCCATTATTGTAAAACCACCAACTTGCACTTTGCATTCATAAAAGAGTTATTGAAAGACTTGCCATACATTACATATTTATAAAACTAATCATGTCTTCAAGATTAGCAAAAAAAACCCAAACAACAAACAGTTTTGAGAAATGTTTTATTTTTCGTAACTGAATGTTTTAAAATAACATTTCAATATAAATTATGACAGTGTATTGAAGGCGCATTAGTAGCGCAACAGTGAGGATCCACGGTGGTGAATATTACCAACTACCATAACATATACCGGCTTATCCATTAGGTACTTCGGTTTTAATAATTTATGCTGGAGTCAAGTGGCACGGGTTCTGTTAAAAGTAAATTTTTTGTGGCAGCATCACAATCACCGTAATAGCCAGCACTTGGCTTCATTTTTGACAGCACATTTGTCGAAATTATCAAAATCGCTCTCTTACAACCAACCATTATTATTCGTATCGCTTTATTTCCTCGTACGCCGATTAAATAAATTAAAAATGACAATTAGTTCCGCTGTTGTTATTTTTATTCTTTGATAACATTTCAAAGCTACACATCTTGACACGCGATCCCAATCAATTTGATTATATTTTGTAGTTGTATATCACAGTATGAGCACTAACGTAGTCATGCACGCCACATTGTGTTTTGATAAACCACAAATGTGAGCAAAAACTCCTCGTGTCCAGCTTAATGAAGCAAACCTATGTACTTACGACATCTATGAATCGTTAAAGAACACATTGCCTTATCTATGGTCGAAACTGTTTCCCTTCCGTGACTCATGTTTCGGAAGAGCTAACAGCCTTGTCGGCATTCTCTCTTATACGATTGCTATGGAAGCGTATACGAGATTTGCCTCTATGCTTAAAACAATAAAGCTTAAATCGAAATAATGTATCGAGAGAAAGAGATGCAAAACTATCAACTTGCAAAATGGTTCAATAAATTACAAAAAACACTGCACTATTTTGGAATTCCTATGCAGACATTCAAACTAGTGCATTAGCTTTGTTAAATCAAATATGTCCAGCGACACGCTTAATGCGCAAAAAGTGTTAAACCGGTAATAGTAGTTTAATTGATACATTATCTCCTCGTAACCTGTTTGCAACATTAATTTTTTCCATAATTACTTTACTAAAAGCATGGATCCGATGTGGCACGTGCCTATGGACAAAGGCCCCCGAACCCACCTTGTACTCCATAAACAAGTGCCGGACCACTTAAAGATCAATCTCTTGACTAGGGCTACAAAAATAAAAATCTAAAATCGCTCATAAAATGAAATCAATACCAACAATATATATATATATATATATATACATATATATATATATATATATATATTATGGACGTCGTATCACAGAATCTTTCCTCTTCGCTCGATCTTCAAATTTTGTACTCGAAAGTAAGGAATAGTTAATAGAAAAGCCACAATCAAAATCGCCAAGAAAAGCCTCTCTGGCACGACGTCCCTTATAAAAACAAACGATAAAATTATAATATTGTAAATTTGTAAACTCTTTTATACGTAGTTCACATATAAAATTTCGAGGCTAACATCGTATCAACTTAAAAAAATAATTTAATAAGATCTAATCACATTTGTTTGTAAGAATGTTTTTTTTTTAATGTTGTCATGATGGCAGCTCATAGGAGAATGCGCTTGCGAGTCCTTGGCTCGTACCAGCATAATGTCCCTCGGAAAATCCTTTTTTCTTTTCTTCATAAGAAAATAATACGTGTTCATCATTTTCCCAAGGACATTCCAACATCACCTTAACTCACTAATTAACTATGTGTAAACACATGGCCGGTGCTCGATCGAACAAAAGACTCACAAATGAACGTCGTCATAATAAAAATGTTAATAATAGTTAATAATAATAATAAATAATTTAGTAACTTGTAACATAGAATATAGAATATATCATCATCTAACATTTATAGTGTTTGGAACACTGCACAGAAACCAATCAACCAAAACAAGACCTGGGACACGGCAGCCCTCAACGATCCCCGTTCCGCAAGGCCGGGGCTCGGGAGCCACGCCAACAACTTCTCCGTATAATTAGTTTAATATGATCTAGAGATAGCCTAGAGGAGCCGCCAGCCTCATTTCATATTCGAGCTGCCACCGCCGCCGCCAGACGAATCCTGTTGGTGTTGGGCGTTGCTGTTATTATTGCCGACCTAAAATAAACATACACAACAATATATCATTTTAATTTTACATCGACAATTTTAATTTACAATTTTAGCAATCTTTTATTAAGATTTGTTACATTTTATAAAAAATATTACTAGGAATAAACTATAAACTTGTGAATTTTAATTACAAATACAACATTTAGCAATTCATTTGCAAACAAGTGCCATCATCCTAGTGGTATCACATAATTATTATATGCTCCATAAATCATCTAACATTGTAAAAACAACAAAGACTAAGTCTTATATCTTAGAAATGATACATCCGATATAAATCACATTCAATGAAAAAAAGAGTGCTCAAGAATGCCGAGTGCTTTCTCAGTGCTCAAGTGCAAATTTAACAATAAACGACCACCCCTTATAGAAAAAGCTGAAAAATTTAGCCATGTATTGAGAAATACAGAGTTCAAATATTTTACTGAGCGATTTAATCGTTTCGATCTTTATCATGGAATAAGCTTTGGAAAAATTAGCTAAGAGAAAAATAATATCGGCTTTCAAGAAACAAAGAAGGGGTTAATGAGCATTTGGCCATTGTAAGTAAAAACATTTTAATTTATCATATGTCTATTGCCCACTTTCAGTGGGAATAACATCACCCTGTAATAACAATAAAAAATCATTGATCTTAACAATAAGGCTATAACCCGAATCGACTATAATTACGTTGCACAACTGCATTATTTATGTAAAACTACTTTAGAGCATGCTATGCAATAATTTCACTGTAATCTTAACAAGCGATAAACTTTATAAACTAAAATCTAAACGATTGTAGTCAAAAGCTAACCTCAAAACAATATCAATCGTATAATAATAAATACAGCTTTTTGTAAACTTAATAATAACAAACTATGACGAAAACTATTTAGTCATAGCTTTTTTTATAATGCAATGTCAGAACTCTTAACAGCTCATAATCCTTAAATACCATTAGCGTGTCACAAATGGTCATGTGACATAACCTCAATTCTATTTTCATTTCTATACGAGATACATTTTCGGATTTGTTATCTATCACCCTTACATCAATTCCTCGTTTAAAATAGAAAATATTTTCCACCATCAATTAAATGTAAAATTTTTGTTATAACCTTACTTTTAACTTAACCTGTCCTGTTTCTATACTTTCCACTGAATTTCAATTAAACATGACTTTTTTTTACTGATTGTAGGCACTTACCAACGTATGCGACTGTTCTGAAGTGATCGATGTAGAAGTTCCGGCACTGCCACCACCGCCTCCACCACCCGGCTTTATCTTGTCACAATAATCAGCCAAAATGTCACGAAAACGTGTCCAACTTTTCTCGGGAATGGTTATAGCCGTACGAAAGTTGGTCTTGACCTCAGATATACGCATATAAACACCGCGATTATTTTGGCCGATGTCAAAATAAAAGTTTTTGTTATCGACGTGCACATGTCTTCCTTCAGGCAAGTCGGGCTTGTATGCGTGCTCGTCTGCACTAAACTCGTCCAATAGGTCGGTGAGCGCATCGCGAAACTCGATCATACCTTGTGCAGGGATGGCAACCTGCGATCGAGGTCCCCCACGAGTTATCGTTTGCGACACACGTAAAAAACGGCCGCGAGAATTCTCTTTCAAGTCTAGATAGTAACGTCTATTATCCTTGACCATCATCTCGCTGCGAAGCTTACCATCTTCAGGTACATTTTCGGGATTTGGAGGACCTTGTTTAAAAGTAAGCGACGTTATTTAATTTTCAATGCAATAGACAAACGTGCTTACCTAGAGAAGAATAGAAATCGCTAAACGTGGACAGATGATCTCTAAACTCAGCTGCGGTAGACAGGGCCAGAAAAATCTGAGAGCGACGACCATCTGCACCAATCTATGTTTAAATTCGATAAGTACAGCAAATTTTACACACTACGGTAAACGGTACCTCCGCAACTTTGATGAATCGGCCACGTCTATTTTGTTTTACATCCAAATAGAATCGTTTACTTTGTATTTGCAACATTTTAGTCGCCAGTTCTTGTTCGGCGGGTCCCTGCTGACCTGCAACATAAAACGTATTATTAAATAGAGCAACAAAAAAAATGGGGGTTGCATTTTTTTTCAGTAACACCTGCTTCGTGCCAGTACTGCATCTTCCTGTAAGTCCATTCAAATTCGGAGGATATATTCATTTTGGTATTGTTTACAAAATTGACGGGACTTTTTTGAAAAATCGCGAAACACCGCGCGCGCACGATCCTTCTAGAGTGGAACAATGAATCACTGTGCGCTCTGCACGGTGGTTTATAGTAAAATTCGTACTACAAGTTTCTCAGAATTGCGTGAATCATCCGTTAAGATTTCCATTCATTTGCGTTAGCGGCGAGAGAGCGACGACATAATCGCCACGAACGTGAATGAAACGAGTAAAAAAGGAAAAATACTTTTAAAAATATAAAGAGTTGATTACCTGGGTCGTAATCTGCACTGCCCTGCTCCATTCCTTGGTGGTATTCTAAAACGATAGGTAAAATTATTTGTATGATGTAGAAAATTTACGTTTTGTTTTTGCGATCGTAATAATAATCATCAAAATGCGATTCGGAAATTGATCAGCAACCGAAGCAGTCGCGACACCGTAAGGTTCATTTTTGAAGAAAACACGAACGGTTTCACAGGATAAACGCAACCTAAAGGCTGTTGGCCAAGGTCATCGCGGCCTAACACAATTCAGCACCCATTATGCCATTCTCAACTACATAACTACACCCCGATCCATTGGAAACTCAAAGAAGACGTCAAAGAATCGAAGAGGAACAATTTCAAAATAACCTTAACGTCTAAACCGTACAACAATCGCCAATCTTCCAAGTTTTGATATACGTCAAAAAGATCGAGTTCGCCATTTTGTTTTCCCTGTCACTTCTAAACCGTCGCTCTTTAAATTCCATGCAATTCTAGTTAACGAGCATACATTTATATACTATGTGGTCTCATCGAAAAATAACAGATACTGCAGTTTTTTTTAATTAGGCCTGATTATTTTTACTCACTTTGTGAACTCGACCCCTCATCTCCACTGCCTAAATCCGACATCGCAACCACCACACACAACCCGCAACTGTTTGGGGGAAAATTGAAAAGTTCCCAAACGACCACGACTCGCGTATTCGACTATTGTTTCGCTCAGTTCCACATCGTCCGACTTATCAAATTTTCTGCCGAGTCCTCTAATGGACGACTTTTAATTTGCGAGCTTTTCCGTAAACGATTTTGGATTGCGGAAAAATTCGATGTACTCCGAAAATCATTTTCCATTCGACGTAAATCGACGGAGCTGACGCGTGCGCAATTTTGACGCGAGCAGGACAAAGATGGCAACGATCGTCAGCCATTTTCTAAAGCGAGATAGATACAAGTGTTTTAGCATTTTTTCGGTGTTTTTACAAAATTTTTGAAGCAAATTCTAGCGAATATAATTCGATTTGCCATTGGCATATCGCTACGTAATTACATGGCGTACATTTACTACGAAAATATTCGAAATTCGCCGCTTTAAACGTCGGCTTCGCGAACACAACTTCGAGTGAGAGCAAAGGTAAATGGCTTTCTTTGTTACTTTATAGCCTTATTTCATTTCAATTTTATCAGCGTCTTTGTTGTAAAAAGAGATAAATTTGAGCGAGAGCCGAAAAAATGGTTTATGCAAGTCGTGCGTGTGATTATCGAATTGAGAAAAATAGTGGTTTTTTTATGCGTGACCGCACCCTCGGTTCCCATTTTTTGTATTTAATCGAACCAAAAATGTACGATATTAGTTTTAATAATTTTTTTATTGATTCGAGGGCATCATGTTTGATCCGAACACCATTACTACCCAACAATCTCAAATCCAGTATCAGACAGCCCAGCAACAGCAGGATAAAGATAAGGGCGGACAGGATGGCACTCAAAAGGAAACCTTTCCTTCCTTTTGCTATGCTAACGTTAACATGATCCACAAAATTGCCGCCCCGAATACGGCGGCCGTTTCTCAAGCTCAACATTCTACTGTAAATATGTCACAATTGTCCGACGATAAGTGCTATATAACACAACCGTTTTCATACAATTATGCTCTTGTCAATCAAATGTCTTTGGCACAAAACACCATCTCCAATATAACATTCAAATGTGAAGTGTGCGGCTTGATGTTTGCCCATCTCAGCCTGCTAAATCATCACAAACGTATTCATCAAGGAGGCGGTCAAGGGGCCGATCAACAACAGGCAAACCAACAGCAACAAATCACGGTACAGGTTCAGGGCCAACCACAACCTCAACCGGCTCAAATTCAAATTGTATCGGCCGATCGTATTCGATACTCGTGCGAAGAATGCGGACTCACTTTTAGTACTCAAACTGACTTAAAGTCCCATAAAATTCAATCGCATCCTCCACAACAGCAGGTCCAGCAACAACAGCCACCGCCTCCCCAGTCTCAGCCACAAAATACGCTCAAAATTAAAAATTGCGAGTCATGTGGCGCCCCTTTACCCCAAGATACCAATAAGAAACGTGCAGTTATGAAAGTCAAATGCGAAACTTGCTTATCGGCCGAGGCAATACAACCTCAGATATTTGTTGTTGCAACTGCTCCCGACTCGTCCTCAACTGTAAAATTTGAAGAATCGACTGGCACACAAACAACTTCAAATTTAGGTACGGAAATAAAGCGAGGTAGCCTTTCGGTTTAATCGATATTTTGTGCAGGTACGCAGAACACCATTCCATTAGCAGTAAAAAATGCTCATCCCGTGAAACGGCGTGGTGTCGCATCCGTAACCAAGTGCACGAAATGTAACGGAAGCGGCATTATTTTTATCGGAGGATCAAAGAACCAACAAAATAATGTCGATAAACCTTTTCATTGTAATATTTGTAATGGTAAGTTGTTGCGAGATTTTTTTAATATTACAAATTAACAATATGTCTATTTGTTGATTAACAAATTTAGTTTTTGAATTGTTTCATTTTAACGAGTATACGCTAAAACCTTGTTTTTATGAACTATGGTGGGGGAAAGACTTGGTGCGTAAAGTCATAAAATTTAACAGTTTTCTGTGTTTTATTTTATACTGCATCACGTAAATATTTATCGCTTACATTTTTTAAATTCTTTTTACACCTTTTCGTAAAATCGAGATTATTGACACTTCCAAGTATCGACCTAAAATAAAAATATCTCTTTTGAAGGATCGTTCAGTCGTTATTCGTCTCTCTGGTCCCACAAACGGTTACATACTGGCGAGAAGAATTTCAAGTGCAACATCTGCGGCCTGGCATTTGCTAAAGCTGCCTACTTAAAGAATCACTCGCGTATTCACACTGGCGAAAAACCATATCGTTGCAACGTTTGCGGTATGCAATTCTCTCAGTCGCCCCATTTAAAGAACCACGAAAGAATTCATTCTGGAGAGAGGCCGTATGTCTGCGAAGTGTGCGATAAATCCTTCGCTCGTCATTCCACTCTTTGGAATCATCGACGAATACACACCGGTGAAAAACCTTATCGTTGTGACATCTGCGGTTCATGTTTTAATCAAGCCACACATTTGAAAAATCATGCCAAAGTGCATTCGGGAGAAAAACCATTCAAGTGTGACATTTGCAGTGTTGGATTTTCGGACAGGTTTGCCCTGAAGCGCCACCGTAACATACATGAAAAATATGGCCGCACCAAACCTAATCCACCTCCACAACAGCAAGGGAATGGCACTTCGACAAACGACGGCAACCTTTCAGGCGAAGTAGCTACAGGCGGTAATAGTGAGTCGGGCGAAACAGTCGTGGAAGAACTTAGCGAAACAAAATTTGAAGAAACAAAAGTATTTGTAGAGACCAAGTACGAAGAGACGAACGCCTCGAACGATATGACTGAAGACATGACAACCGACATATCTGAATTGCAAGTGCAGCTGTCGTAGGTTTTTTCGAGCGAGAGGTGATATCTCGTGATTCCGGTTTGTTTTCCAAACATTTTTAACTACTTGAATTTTAATTTGTAGATGCTTTTATAGATTGTATTTTCTGGTTTGATTTGACTAAACAGATGTACGTAATTGCTATTATTAATGCTTGTACGATGCCGAGGTGTCGATAGTCAGTCATTATCGTCTGAACATTGTACATAAATGTACACTGCCGTAATGCTTTTATGGTCTCGATGTAATATAGCGAGATACGATTATTCTATTATTTTTCTCTTTTAAAAATATATAACTCACATAGACACCGAATATTTCATTAAAACCTTGTTAATACAAATGTCTACAAATTATCTCACAACTCTGTTATAACGAGATTGTCAGAAACGCCACTTTTTGCTCTTTATGGTGCGTACAGAGCAAACGAACATGCTGTTCGCGAACATCTAGCCTACCAATAGCTCTTCAAAAACTGGTCAGTGTTACCGATTCGTCAAGAGTTTATTGATTGATTATTGTTCGTGAACAGCGTGTACGTGCCATTATAAGTGATGCTCATTATAATCGGAAATACAAATTTGTGTGAGAGCGAATACAATTTCAAATGTAATCACATAACTAGGATCTCGTTATAACCGAGGTTGACTGTATTTGTTATGTAATGGGATATTTTACTGAAATCAAATTAAGATTTTCTAACAACTAAATTTGAATCGATTCGATTCGATTCGTTTTTATTGTAAAATAATAACTTAGGTACTGAAAAAACTCAACTCAAATGAACAAAATGTTTTATTGAATAACTTAATAAATTTTAAAGTAGAATGCTAATATTAATATTATTTATTATGCAGATACAACAGTTATTATACCGATACAGTGCCATGAATTCAATTATCCTGCAAAACAGCAAGTTTTTAAAATTCCTATCCATTAAAAAATTGGTAATCAGTTTAAAACTGTTTTAAGTGCAACACGTGTTTATTTATAACCACGTAAATCAAGTTTCTGAAAATCTAAAGAAAAAATTACAATAACGGCGCAAGTGCTGAAACAGGATTCTACGTATGCTAATTGAATAATTTTATTTCTTTATAGTTAATGAATAGTAATGACGGTAATACTCGATTAAAATATGACTATGGTTATTATGACGATGCCATTTAATAATAATTTAACACAAATTGCAATCGTCAATCAACTTTTTTTCCATTTATAACATTCCAAATACGTTATCGCTAAGGAATGCTAACACTTCGTACACTGATTAATTCTACATTTTTTTTTTAATTTTTAAAATTGGAACAAAACTTTATAAATTAGGACCTCCTTACCACTGCGATTGTGGTTGTGGTTGTCGAGCCGGCGAACTTGTCATGCCTAAATCAATCAGATTTACAATAAAATTGGCCAATAAAATCTCAGTTACCTGTCGTGTACACAGGTACATCACCTTGATTAAGTGCCACGTTTTCGTTCAAACTGGAATATGGCGGAGGAGGCATGGCATAAACAGGTACGTTCGGTTGTTTAGATGGTGAAGGTTGATGCATCACAGGCGAACTACGACCAGGAGAGTCGCCAGCCGCTTCGTCGGAAAGATCTTCCTGCGAAAAATATACAAATCTTGAGCTAATATTTATTAAAAACCATAGGACCACCTGCCTTCGAGTAATTTCCAAGTGCGCTTCTCTTACTTACCCATAATTAAAACAATTTAAACGGAACACGTTAACCGACCCAAGACGTTAAACAAAACTTACTCGGTTCTTAGTTGGCTGTTGTGTCACTGGTTCGTTCTGACTCGATCCTCCTTCTTGATTTCCCCGCTGCAAACATGATGCTACATCAGAACATAAAACAAATAAAATCGAACAAAGGAAAAATAGGTGGAGAGGCGTCGCACAAATCCAAAAATAAAATTTTAAGATTGCTTACCTCCCTCACCCGGCATGCTGTCTCGCCCTTTTTTGGTCATTTACCGCAAGCAAAAAATGTAGTAATTGCATGCCAATTTAAAACTTGGAAAAATAAAACGGGAACAAACTTACGTTGAGAGTGTGATAGTCGCCGGTATCTTCTGGTGGGCGAGGTTTACACTTGCCAAAACAAAAGTTACAACAGCAACATAAGCAGCAACAGCAATAGCAGCCTGTTAAGATGCCGCAAACCACAAAGAGAGCCTGAAATAATAACTGTTAATTACAAATTTTTAATGCGATTTTTAAAAAATGAAAACCTTGCACCACGTAGAGGTAACAACGAAATAAGCATTGACATTTTCTTCGCCAAACTGTTCGGCAATGTATAGACCTAAAGAACCGTAATTATCGTAGATGTTACGTTTGGTTGGATCGCTCAGAATCGAATGAGCACGATTAACTTCTTTGAACCGTTCAGCTGCCTCCGGATTGTTCGGGTTTTTATCGGGGTGATATTTTAAAGCTAATCTTCGATAGGTTTTTTTGATATCATCAGCGGTCGCCGTTTTTGGTAACGATAAGGTTTCATACAACGAATCTCCTTGTGTCCTACATTAAGCACACGTTGGTAAATTTTTTGACTAAAAAGTTGCGATACTTACGAGAGCTTCCTTTTCGAATCCATTCTATTTAATTTTTAAAAACATATAAATTTAAATAAACTACAAATTAATACAACTATTTAAAAAATTGTAATCATCGCAGATACGTATTTGACTTAACCATAAGCTACAGCTGATACAGTCAATATCTTACAGTAATACCAATACAATTTTAGGCATATTTATATACTACCATTTCACTGATTATTATTAATTCATTTGTCTTAAAATCGAAGACATACAAGATTTGTAAATTTCTAAGAAGATTCTGTGCAAAATTCTATTTATAATAATTTTCAATGTTTATGTAACTTATATGGGCGTATACACGTTCAATATTTGTGAATAATACATTAAATTAATTAATTGAAAACTAATAATTCCTATCGATTACTGTATTCGTGTAAATTTATACGCAATATGTATAAATAAATATAGTCGAATATTGAAATTACCCACAAAAATTGTTTTCATTTTGGCGACATTGATGTCAGGAGCAACATTTGACAGTCGGCTACAAAAAAATGGCGTTTGTATTAAAGTTGTCTCGGTCTTTATCGAAATTTCAAAACTCTAAATCAATTCCACAGGTAATTAACGTTTTCTAAGTAATTTATTACAAGAAAATACTTAATCGATAGAATTTTTATTAATTTATATTAAGGTATTATTTCTCGCGATTACGTAAGTCATATCATTGCAGTTGCCCAGGGCAGTAAGATGCTCTTCCACAGTAGCGGAATTGAAACAAACTCTAGTTAATGTGCCTCCGACGAAATGCACCGTACTCGATTCAGGTAATATAGTATCGCATTCTTTAGTGTCGACTGTCTTCATCGGTGTTATATAGGTATCAAAGTTGCTACAGAAGATTGGGGATCACAAACTGCTACGGTCGGTATTTGGATCGATGCCGGAAGCAGATACGAAAATTCCAAAAATAACGGCGTCGCCCATTTTATGGAGCACATGGCATTTAAAGTAAGTCAGTTACATCTGCGATGCTCTTTTTCTTTTAAATTTGTATGTTATTATTAGGGCACAGAGAAACGGTCTCAAAGTCAACTCGAAATCGAGATCGAAGATATGGGTGCACAGTTGAATGCCTACACTAGCCGAGAACAAACAGTTTATTATTCTAAATGCTTAGCAAAAGATGTTCCCAAAGCCATAGAAATTTTAGCCGACATTGTGCAAAATGCAAAGCTGGGCGAACAAGAAATAGAACGCGAACGTGGCGTTATCTTACGCGAAATGCAGGAAGTAGAGTCTAATCTTCAAGAAGTCGTTTTCGATCATCTCCACTCTATCGCTTATCAAGGAACGCCGCTCGCTAACACGATTTTAGGTCCAACGGCGAATATTCGTTGTATCGGTAACGGCGATTTACGAGAATACCTGGATTGTCATTATAAACCCAGCCGAATGGTTATAGCCGGCGCTGGAGGCGTCAATCATGAAGACTTGGTTAAATTAGTAAAGAACAGTTTTGGCAGCACTTGCAACAAATATCCAGAAAAAATACCCACCCTCGCTCCGTGTCGATTCACCGGTTCAGAAATTAGGGTTCGCGATGACAGCATTCCTTTGGCCCACATCGCCATAGCCGTGGAAGGTGCTGGCTGGATCGATCCCGACACGCTCACCTTAATGGTGGCGAGTACTTTACTAGGAGCATGGGACCGATCGCAAGCTTCTGCGAAACAGAACGCCACCAATTTAGCTCGATATTCGGTCGAAGAAGATCTTTGTCATTCGTATCAGAGTTTCAACACCTGTTACAAGGTATTTTAGTTGAGGGGCTAACTACGAATGGAACGTTTAAATTTCTTATTGATATAGGACACCGGTTTGTGGGGCGTATACTTTGTATCTGATCCATTAAAAATAGATGACATGATGTTTAATATTCAATCCGAATTCATGAGGTTGTGTACAAGCGTAACGGAGGCCGAAGTTGAACGAGCAAAATCTCTGTTGGCAGCAAACAGTTTACTTCAGCTCGACACATCAACTGCCGTATGCGAAGATATAGGTGAGCGTTTAATTATAATTTATATTGGCGTTAATTCTCTTATTTTGCTCATTTAATTTTGAAGATTATCGTTAGTTAATTTTCTTACCTAATGAAAGTAATAAAGCAAGATATTAGTTTTGCTAGTAAATTTGATCATTTTTTAATAATACAACTAAATATAGATCTTAATTTATAAGAATGTTAATTGAGTTGTACATTAAATTTTTTATTTTTTTTATTATAAATTTATTATTTTTTCCTTTTTTTAGGTCGCCAAATGTTATGCTATGGTAGACGAATTTCGCCCAGTGAACTAACTCACCGCATCAACTCGATTACGGCACAAAATGTAAGAGATGTTTGTTATAAATACCTGTATGATCGATGCCCGGCCGTTGCTGGCGTAGGACCAATAGAACAATTACCCGATTACAACAGAGTACGAAACTGCATGTACTGGCTTCGAGTGTAATAAAAAATAAACTATTAAGGTTTCGTATAAATTTGTTTTATCATTATTCAAAGTTATGTTTAGAAAGTCTAATTGTATTTACTATAATTTGATGTGTGTATAAAAAATATACATAGAAATGAATGTCTTTAAGTTAATATTGTAAATTGCTCGTTAAGGCGAGATTCAATAAAAGTAAATTTTTAAGTAAAGCGACGCCCGAGGGCTTGGAGTTACTTGCAAACCTTGTTTTCCTAATTTTTCAGTCGATTGCCATTTTAATTAATCTCTTATAATTTAGTAAAAACCTATTATTCCAAATGAAACTGTATAACCTTGAAAATAATGATTAAAAAATTGCTAAACTGTGATCATCTTTGTAGAAATGATTGTTGCAAAAAACCTTTCCATAAAGAAACAAAGTTCAGTAATGACTAATTCAATCTTTTTGCCTTTGAAATTTGCGTTTTGTATAATAAAATTAAAAATTTTAAAGAACATGTTTATTATAAACAAAACAATGATCTATTATAATATTCTAACATACTTACATATAATTACATCATTTAATGCAAACAATATATAGAAAATAATATATGTGGGATAAAAAATTGATGGTATAAATTTGACGTATTATAAAGGCCATTATTCGAGATCTCTTGATAGAGACGGACCTCAATATTGACAATTAATTTGTACATAATAAATACAGTCGACACTATTAAATCATTTCATAATTTACATAGGGAGACGAAAACTAAATAAATCAAATTGTAATAATTAGACATAAGAATACACGACTGCATGATGCACTTTATTCCCATTTTAAATTTATATCCGATCTGGAAATACAAACTTGGTCTTAATAATGTAAATCCGACATGAAAACTACCTACAGTCACTCGCCCTTTTCGTTGTTCGAATCGTTTTGGCCATCACCGGCTTCCCTTTGCATATGTTGTATTTGATTGTCCGTCAAGCATTCTGAATCTTTCTTATTATCACCACTATCGCCGGATGGAGATTTGACTTCCGTAAATACCTCTTGCTTGTTTCCTTCATCGTCTACATTCACTTTTCGGACATTGCTATTGTCTTCCCTTTGCAACAGTAACTGAGGGAAAGGGTCGTTACTTTCGTCGCAATCTTCGAAAGTGTTCCCCTGATTACTCTGGATGTTCTGTTTACGTACTTTATCGCCTAGGACGCCAGAGTTTCGTTAATCGAAAATCATTTACGTATTTATCTTATTTCTAATTATTTACCTTTCCGCCAAAGAGTAATTTCTTGTTGTTTAAAATACCTACGATCCTCTGTATCCATTAAAACTAAATTAAGAAAGTAACGAACTGAAAATTTCTTGTTAATGTCTCGCATGGTCGGTGTCAGCTCATATCCTGCCAAAAAATGGCGTTTGTATTAAAGTTGTCTCGGTCTTTATCGAAATTTCAAAACTCTAAATCAATTCCACAGGTAATTAACGTTTTCTAAGTAATTTATTACAAGAAAATACTTAATCGATAGAATTTTTATTAATTTATATTAAGGTATTATTTCTCGCGATTACGTAAGTCATATCATTGCAGTTGCCCAGGGCAGTAAGATGCTCTTCCACAGTAGCGGAATTGAAACAAACTCTAGTTAATGTGCCTCCGACGAAATGCACCGTACTCGATTCAGGTAATATAGTATCGCATTCTTTAGTGTCGACTGTCTTCATCGGTGTTATATAGGTATCAAAGTTGCTACAGAAGATTGGGGATCACAAACTGCTACGGTCGGTATTTGGATCGATGCCGGAAGCAGATACGAAAATTCCAAAAATAACGGCGTCGCCCATTTTATGGAGCACATGGCATTTAAAGTAAGTCAGTTACATCTGCGATGCTCTTTTTCTTTTAAATTTGTATGTTATTATTAGGGCACAGAGAAACGGTCTCAAAGTCAACTCGAAATCGAGATCGAAGATATGGGTGCACAGTTGAATGCCTACACTAGCCGAGAACAAACAGTTTATTATTCTAAATGCTTAGCAAAAGATGTTCCCAAAGCCATAGAAATTTTAGCCGACATTGTGCAAAATGCAAAGCTGGGCGAACAAGAAATAGAACGCGAACGTGGCGTTATCTTACGCGAAATGCAGGAAGTAGAGTCTAATCTTCAAGAAGTCGTTTTCGATCATCTCCACTCTATCGCTTATCAAGGAACGCCGCTCGCTAACACGATTTTAGGTCCAACGGCGAATATTCGTTGTATCGGTAACGGCGATTTACGAGAATACCTGGATTGTCATTATAAACCCAGCCGAATGGTTATAGCCGGCGCTGGAGGCGTCAATCATGAAGACTTGGTTAAATTAGTAAAGAACAGTTTTGGCAGCACTTGCAACAAATATCCAGAAAAAATACCCACCCTCGCTCCGTGTCGATTCACCGGTTCAGAAATTAGGGTTCGCGATGACAGCATTCCTTTGGCCCACATCGCCATAGCCGTGGAAGGTGCTGGCTGGATCGATCCCGACACGCTCACCTTAATGGTGGCGAGTACTTTACTAGGAGCATGGGACCGATCGCAAGCTTCTGCGAAACAGAACGCCACCAATTTAGCTCGATATTCGGTCGAAGAAGATCTTTGTCATTCGTATCAGAGTTTCAACACCTGTTACAAGGTATTTTAGTTGAGGGGCTAACTACGAATGGAACGTTTAAATTTCTTATTGATATAGGACACCGGTTTGTGGGGCGTATACTTTGTATCTGATCCATTAAAAATAGATGACATGATGTTTAATATTCAATCCGAATTCATGAGGTTGTGTACAAGCGTAACGGAGGCCGAAGTTGAACGAGCAAAATCTCTGTTGGCAGCAAACAGTTTACTTCAGCTCGACACATCAACTGCCGTATGCGAAGATATAGGTGAGCGTTTAATTATAATTTATATTGGCGTTAATTCTCTTATTTTGCTCATTTAATTTTGAAGATTATCGTTAGTTAATTTTCTTACCTAATGAAAGTAATAAAGCAAGATATTAGTTTTGCTAGTAAATTTGATCATTTTTTAATAATACAACTAAATATAGATCTTAATTTATAAGAATGTTAATTGAGTTGTACATTAAATTTTTTATTTTTTTTATTATAAATTTATTATTTTTTCCTTTTTTTAGGTCGCCAAATGTTATGCTATGGTAGACGAATTTCGCCCAGTGAACTAACTCACCGCATCAACTCGATTACGGCACAAAATGTAAGAGATGTTTGTTATAAATACCTGTATGATCGATGCCCGGCCGTTGCTGGCGTAGGACCAATAGAACAATTACCCGATTACAACAGAGTACGAAACTGCATGTACTGGCTTCGAGTGTAATAAAAAATAAACTATTAAGGTTTCGTATAAATTTGTTTTATCATTATTCAAAGTTATGTTTAGAAAGTCTAATTGTATTTACTATAATTTGATGTGTGTATAAAAAATATACATAGAAATGAATGTCTTTAAGTTAATATTGTAAATTGCTCGTTAAGGCGAGATTCAATAAAAGTAAATTTTTAAGTAAAGCGACGCCCGAGGGCTTGGAGTTACTTGCAAACCTTGTTTTCCTAATTTTTCAGTCGATTGCCATTTTAATTAATCTCTTATAATTTAGTAAAAACCTATTATTCCAAATGAAACTGTATAACCTTGAAAATAATGATTAAAAAATTGCTAAACTGTGATCATCTTTGTAGAAATGATTGTTGCAAAAAACCTTTCCATAAAGAAACAAAGTTCAGTAATGACTAATTCAATCTTTTTGCCTTTGAAATTTGCGTTTTGTATAATAAAATTAAAAATTTTAAAGAACATGTTTATTATAAACAAAACAATGATCTATTATAATATTCTAACATACTTACATATAATTACATCATTTAATGCAAACAATATATAGAAAATAATATATGTGGGATAAAAAATTGATGGTATAAATTTGACGTATTATAAAGGCCATTATTCGAGATCTCTTGATAGAGACGGACCTCAATATTGACAATTAATTTGTACATAATAAATACAGTCGACACTATTAAATCATTTCATAATTTACATAGGGAGACGAAAACTAAATAAATCAAATTGTAATAATTAGACATAAGAATACACGACTGCATGATGCACTTTATTCCCATTTTAAATTTATATCCGATCTGGAAATACAAACTTGGTCTTAATAACGTAAATCCGACATGAAAACTACCTACAGTCACTCGCCCTTTTCGTTGTTCGAATCGTTTTGGCCATCACCGGCTTCCCTTTGCATATGTTGTATTTGATTGTCCGTCAAGCATTCTGAATCTTTCTTATTATCACCACTATCGCCGGATGGAGATTTGACTTCCGTAAATACCTCTTGCTTGTTTCCTTCATCGTCTACATTCACTTTTCGGACATTGCTATTGTCTTCCCTTTGCAACAGTAACTGAGGGAAAGGGTCGTTACTTTCGTCGCAATCTTCGAAAGTGTTCCCCTGATTACTCTGGATGTTCTGTTTACGTACTTTATCGCCTAGGACGCCAGAGTTTCGTTAATCGAAAATCATTTACGTATTTATCTTATTTCTAATTATTTACCTTTCCGCCAAAGAGTAATTTCTTGTTGTTTAAAATACCTACGATCCTCTGTATCCATTAAAACTAAATTAAGAAAGTAACGAACTGAAAATTTCTTGTTAATGTCTCGCATGGTCGGTGTCAGCTCATATCCTGCCAAAAACACCCTGATGGGAATGCTTTCCCCTACAAACATAAGTGAAAAACTACCCAATTATCAAATGTAACAACACCTCTAACGGGAGCTCCGTCCATAATTTCATATTTGGCGATTGTGTCGTTTTCGGTAAACATATTTGGCCCTGACCCCGTTGTTTCCCTTTTGATAATTGCTATTTCCATGTGTTTGATTTTAATTCGAACCAGCAAAAAGTAAATTTTACCAACAATTACGTCCTTCAAGTGATATCTGAAAACGACAAATTTTCATTTTACGTTGTTTTGTTTTAAAAATACATTTTATACTTGGACTTGTTATATTCAAATTCAATATGAAGACAGTCTTCTATGCCAACCTCCATTTTAATAGAGTTGTTCATTTCTGGATAACTTGAAAGAGTATGTACGGCTATGTCTAGTTCTTTCACTATGTCTGCCAACCTCCTGACAATAGTTACTCGTAAAAAGTACCGTAATCTCACGTTTGCACCTATAAATAGTTATCGTGTTTTTGCTAACGTTATTTTATTGATAAACAAACCTGTGTACACTTCAAAAGGTTTCTCTACACAACTAAACTCAAAAGGATAACTTGTATGTGCGATCATTTCTCCTGGACGTGCCAATTCTTTTACCAAACTAGTAAACTCATGATGATTTCCCCTATCGTAGAACAATTCTATTTGACCTATAAACTCTATTTTGATACCTTGATGTTCTAATTTGCTGCCGACCTTTTTCAAGCTTACATTTACCTAATAAAAAAGAATAACTAGATCTAAGATCAAACTCTAGCTTAGAATTACCTTTCCCGATACTGTCTCACCATCATAGTACAACAACATCAGGTCTTTCTTGCTGTCTTCAGTTTTAACTTCGACTCTTTTCCTAGTATCCTGGCCATCTAAATAAATATCGATTTCTGCCGATTGACCAAAGCCAAAAAAACTCTGGAAACATTGGGATTGAAAGAAAGACACATTAGTTAATGATGACCTATGATACCTACCATTTTCAATATTTATCACGTTAACAATTTCAAGTTTAAACGACTGGTGGTCACAAAGTTATATTGGCCTTACCGCATTAATAGTATTACGAAGTTAAACTCAAAAATTCTTAATTATCATAACCAAACGTTTTACAATGGTTTTATAATATTTTGACAGTAGGAGGACCAGGAGGACGAACTGACGGCGCTTATTACATCGAATAAATTACTCTACATCGCTTTTTTTTACTTAATTTTTTTTTTAACTTGAGCAGATCTTCTACCTTGGAATAAATGCAAAAAATGCTGATTTCTTAAATTAATGATGATTAAAAATCTTTGTGTAAACTTATTTAAATACATACGGGGTGTCCCAAAAACCTTGTACATCTTATAGGTTCATTCGTTCTTCTTCAAGAAATCCTCTCTTAATATATTTATACGAAAACGAAATCTATATTCTATGTAAATTTTTCACTCAACCAAATCGTCGCATAAATTACATTTACATATTATTTATCTAAAAACGGTCGTCATAATTCGAGAAAGTTAAAACCAATTACTCGATAGCATTTTTCAATTAATTTCTCAAAGATATTACATAATATAAGGAGCTAAAACTAAAATAAGCACTAATGACTTGACTATAAGCGACATTATTGTTATTGTCTTTCTAATACTGGTGGCCCAGTTAATTACCAAGAAAAAGCTGGCGATGCATTTACTTTAAGGATTGTAAATAATTTGACAAGTCTGTACAAAATTACCTTGTTTCATTCAAAATTTCATTTGTTAAAAAAACATTTAACTCACTGTATCAGTGAATCCATCTCCTCTAAAAATCTATGTAACTTATTACTAAATTTACTACAAGCGTATAATTCGTAAAACAAGCTTTTAATATTATTTCGAATCCTTTTGTTCTTTAAGCAAAACTTCAATATTTTCTTAACATTGTCGGGAATCTCCTTTGGGACATTTCCTTTTAATTCTTCTGTGCACATTCTTATTAATTCCTTTTCGTATAAAAATTTAAACCGTTCGAATAAAAGGATAAGAATATCTTCCGTTACGCCTAACTCTTCTAAAACAAAAAAGTAATTTAATTGACTTTAAAAATGCATTTCAATTTTAAATACCATTGTGTTCCCATAAATAGTTTGCAAATTTAATTTCACAATCCTCCGTGCCCATGTTCTTTAAAACAACAATTAACAACTCAGTATCCACAATTGTCCTTTTCAAATTGAGTAAAGAGTAACCTAAACATACTCGTGTGTCTGTTTTCGAACTTGGAACGACATCACGTTTTGTGTTTTTATGGCAACTGGACTCATTTAGGAAATCAATTAAAAATGAGTTTTTTTTAGGAATTTTAGAAAAATCCAATATACTCTCATTTTTGCATTTTTCTTTATCGCGCTTTTGAATTAATTCTAAAAAAAAAGAGAGTTTAAGTGGTGTTTAAAATCATAAGCGATAAACCACATATTTACCCAATAATTTCATATTGTCTTCGTTGCGTTTGTTTAATTTATCATAATACTGAACCACAGAGTCGATTATATCTGGTTTATTAGTGATGTTCAGATCGCGTTCATTTTCAGATACCGTTAAAACTTCCAATAAACAATCGACTATACAATCGTAATTAGTTAAGTTTATGTTTAAGTGACCGGTGCTTATTTTACCCCACTTTCGCAAAAAAAGCTGAAATTTAATTATGTTTTATAAAATAAATAAATACGTTGTTGTTATAATAGCAGTTATGTTTACCAGTGCGTTTAAACGACTGTTTTTGTTGACAGCAGTTTTTCCAGATAAGGAATCGTATAAGATGTTGGTGATATCACTTGCAAATTCGCGTACTTTATCTGACTGTAGTTTTACGAAATAGGACTCCGTCATCTTATTTGTAAAGTTTACAAACGCAAATAATTTAATAAATTGTTGGTTATGTTATTTTTTCAAATAAAAATAATAAGCAGGTCCGCCAATGTATAAAATATAATTATAACTATAAATGTGTTTCAATCTAATCCTAAAATTTGATTTCTTTTCAGTAAACAATTTCAGTAGGATACAATTGTTCTAGATCAAACGATAATATCAATATATAAATATAAATTTTAAAGGAGATGAAAGATAGAAAAATATCGCCCAGGATTGGAACTTGACAATTTTTAACGGAATCGGGCTGCAAGATTTATTTATATCTAAAGCCTACAGAGCCTTACAACATCGACTATACTTCAACACAACGACGAAAAAAGATTTCTGTGTAATACCTATCAATAAGTTATATTATGTACAAACATGGATGTCGATCGAACATAATTTAACAACTTAAACTTTTACAAATTTATAAATAACCTAAGCAAATGAACAGTTGCTCTTTACCTCATATTAACAAATTTTAAATTACCTAAATGAAAGAAAATCTGAAGAATGGTTAAGTTATCGTGGTAGTGCAATCTGTTGGCGACAAATTCTAAATCGTTCATGTGAAAGATGAAGATGGATTAATAGAGTCTAATGTTTTTCAACACTCTCGTGATTATATGTTTGAATGTAAAAATTTAAAAAAATCACGAATTCCGAATTGACACATATGACCAAGTAAATTTGCTGTTTACTTATAAAACAGTGTCGACCACCAATTGGTTTACTGCCTTATTCAAGTACAGCAACATTTGTTTCGTCACATTGTGAACATCTACAAATATTCGACAATGTCACACTTGATAGAAATATTAGGGCATGAACGTCCGAACGAGTAGTTAATGTTATGCTGGCTCTTGTTCTTCTCCGTGAGTAGCTTTTGAAAGATTGGCAAAATTTCGCGATCCAACAGTTCGGATTCTGAGGTTGCATTATGTATGGATTTTTCTCGGACGACTGCGGTTGAAGCAACCACGCCCGGTTTAAGAGCCGCCACGTTTGGGGTAGACTGATAGTAACCTAACTTGTTACCGTGCTGATTACACATGCCCGTCGGATGAGGATCTTTTTTACTAGGACTTCGTTCCTTCTTTTGAACCGAATGTCGATTCTTTTCTGATACGGATCGATGCATCACGCCATCTTCACTCACTGGAAGTAAGTCTTGACAAATAAAATTATCGCGATCGATATAATTACCTTCGTCTTGAGATAAACTAATTCTATTATTTTTTTGATGAACTTTGTTACACCTGTGCTGACTGCCAGTATCCCACAATTCACTCTTCGCAACTACATGTTGGCCACCTTCGATCTTCTTCTGAGGAGTCGTTCGGCTAATCGGTACGCTTACCCTTCTACCGGAACTAACGGTTTCCTGTGTTTCGACAATAGGAGGACGCATACTTCCACGCCTCTTATCACCATGCTGGATCAATTCGGGAGTTTTTGCGATTCGTTTTTCCATGATAACGCCATCGGCTATGTTCGCCATCGGTTTGTTGTTGTTATTTTCTAAGTTCACGCAGGACTCTATAGTCTTTGCATTTTCTTGGATTGTGTGTTTGGGACACTGATTCGCAACGGTTCCATTTTGTACGGCAACGCCGTCTTCGAGATCCTTAGAATCGTGTGCCTTATGTGGAGCCGTCACGGGCACCACCTTGGGAGAATCGCCGACATGCATTTTCCTTTTCCTACACAGCGAAACACTTCAACAAAACGGTGTCGATGACAACTTACCCGCCATTACTTTTGGCTATCGGTATGATGTAACGAGGCAAAATCTTGTGAGCTGAGACTGCATATCGAGGTGATATCACTGGTTTCAGTTGCGCTCGCTGCCTCCTTACGAAGAAGTGGTACGGAAAGGCGATTGGTGTCGCTGATAGAATCCGCTCGAGATTCTAATATTTCCTTTGCTTCATTTCCCAATCTTTTAACCAACATCTAGAAACAAATAGCATCATACTATTTATAGAAATACCGAATGTCGAAATAGTAGATGTTACCTGTAATTCGATTCCTTTTCCACTAATGTCTTCGATACTTTGAATTATTAGCCTTAACTTCCTTTAATCTATGCTCCAATTCGGTGGCGCTCGAGTCTCTTCGTGTTTTCGACATCGGTCGCAACGTAGCTCTGATTCTCTTATCGATAGATCCTCCGGGGTTTCGTTTTAGTTCGACCATCTTCGAACGAAAACGAGCCACAGCGTTGCAGTGGTGCAGAACATGACAAACACGCCTAACGCTCGATTACAATAAGCAAGTCTTTATAATGACAAGCTGTTACCTATAATAAGAATCATAAGCGATAAACCACATATTTACCCAATAATTTCATATTGTCTTCGTTGCGTTTGTTTAATTTATCATAATACTGAACCACAGAGTCGATTATATATGGTTTATTAGTGATGTTCAGATCGCGTTAATTTTAAGATAACGTTAAAACTTCCAATAAACAATCGACTATACAATCGTAATTAGTTAAGTTTATGTTTAAGTGACCGGTGCTTATTTTACCCCACTTTCGCAAAAAAAGCTGAAATTTAATTATGTTTTATAAAATAAATAAATACGTTGTTGTTATAATAGCAGTTATGTTTACCAGTGCGTTTAAACGACTGTTTTTGTTGACAGCAGTTTTTCCAGATAAGGAATCGTATAAGATGTTGGTGATATCACTTGCAAATTCGCGTACTTTATCTGACTGTAGTTTTACGAAATAGGACTCCGTCATCTTATTTGTAAAGTTTACAAACGCAAATAATTTAATAAATTGTTGGTTATGTTATTTTTTCAAATAAAAATAATAAGCAGGTCCGCCAATGTATAAAATATAATTATAACTATAAATGTGTTTCAATCTAATCCTAAAATTTGATTTCTTTTCAGTAAACAATTTCAGTAGGATACAATTGTTCTAGATCAAACGATAATATCAATATATAAATATAAATTTTAAAGGAGATGAAAGATAGAAAAATATCGCCCAGGATTGGAACTTGACAATTTTTAACGGAATCGGGCTGCAAGATTTATTTATATCTAAAGCCTACAGAGCCTTACAACATCGACTATACTTCAACACAACGACGAAAAAGATTTCTGTGTAATACCTATCAATAAGTTATATTATGTACAAACATGGATGTCGATCGAACATAATTTAACAACTTAAACTTTTACAAATTTATAAATAACCTAAGCAAATGAACAGTTGCTCTTTACCTCATATTAACAAATTTTAAATTACCTAAATGAAAGAAAATCTGAAGAATGGTTAAGTTATCGTGGTAGTGCAATCTGTTGGCGACAAATTCTAAATCGTTCATGTGAAAGATGAAGATGGATTAATAGAGTCTAATGTTTTTCAACACTCTCGTGATTATATGTTTGAATGTAAAAATTTAAAAAATCACGAATTCCGAATTGACACATATGACCAAGTAAATTTGCTGTTTACTTATAAAACAGTGTCGACCACCAATTGGTTTACTGCCTTATTCAAGTACAGCAACATTTGTTTCGTCACATTGTGAACATCTACAAATATTCGACAATGTCACACTTGATAGAAATATTAGGGCATGAACGTCCGAACGAGTAGTTAATGTTATGCTGGCTCTTGTTCTTCTCCGTGAGTAGCTTTTGAAAGATTGGCAAAATTTCGCGATCCAACAGTTCGGATTCTGAGGTTGCATTATGTATGGATTTTTCTCGGACGACTGCGGTTGAAGCAACCACGCCCGGTTTAAGAGCCGCCACGTTTGGGGTAGACTGATAGTAACCTAACTTGTTACCGTGCTGATTACACATGCCCGTCGGATGAGGATCTTTTTTACTAGGACTTCGTTCCTTCTTTTGAACCGAATGTCGATTCTTTTCTGATACGGATCGATGCATCACGCCATCTTCACTCACTGGAAGTAAGTCTTGACAAATAAAATTATCGCGATCGATATAATTACCTTCGTCTTGAGATAAACTAATTCTATTATTTTTTTGATGAACTTTGTTACACCTGTGCTGACTGCCAGTATCCCACAATTCACTCTTCGCAACTACATGTTGGCCACCTTCGATCTTCTTCTGAGGAGTCGTTCGGCTAATCGGTACGCTTACCCTTCTACCGGAACTAACGGTTTCCTGTGTTTCGACAATAGGAGGACGCATACTTCCACGCCTCTTATCACCATGCTGGATCAATTCGGGAGTTTTTGCGATTCGTTTTTCCATGATAACGCCATCGGCTATGTTCGCCATCGGTTTGTTGTTGTTATTTTCTAAGTTCACGCAGGACTCTATAGTCTTTGCATTTTCTTGGATTGTGTGTTTGGGACACTGATTCGCAACGGTTCCATTTTGTACGGCAACGCCGTCTTCGAGATCCTTAGAATCGTGTGCCTTATGTGGAGCCGTCACGGGCACCACCTTGGGAGAATCGCCGACATGCATTTTCCTTTTCCTACACAGCGAAACACTTCAACAAAACGGTGTCGATGACAACTTACCCGCCATTACTTTTGGCTATCGGTATGATGTAACGAGGCAAAATCTTGTGAGCTGAGACTGCATATCGAGGTGATATCACTGGTTTCAGTTGCGCTCGCTGCCTCCTTACGAAGAAGTGGTACGGAAAGGCGATTGGTGTCGCTGATAGAATCCGCTCGAGATTCTAATATTTCCTTTGCTTCATTTCCCAATCTTTTAACCAACATCTAGAAACAAATAGCATCATACTATTTATAGAAATACCGAATGTCGAAATAGTAGATGTTACCTGTAATTCCGATTCCTTTTCCACTAATGTCTTTCGATACTTTGAATTATTAGCCTTAACTTCCTTTAATCTATGCTCCAATTCGGTGGCGCTCGAGTCTCTTCGTGTTTTCGACATCGGTCGCAACGTAGCTCTGATTCTCTTATCGATAGATCCTCCGGGGTTTCGTTTTAGTTCGACCATCTTCGGAACGAAAACGAGCCACAGCGTTGCAGTGGTGCAGAACATGACAAACACGCCTAACGCTCGATTACAATAAGCAAGTCTTTATAATGACAAGCTGTTACCTATAATAAGAAACATAGCGTCTTGATGATCGACAAGTACGAGAGCGACGGCTGCTCCACAAATACACATGATGGCGACGTTGTAGACGGACAGGCCGACGTGCCGGCTATCGTTTAGCGCGGGTATCGAAACGTGCCGAGTTTCCCACGCCAAGAATGCTCCAAATATCTGTGAAATGATGTATTTTTTTATCTACCAGAAACTTCAAACACATTTACCATTAGAAGGCCTTTGTATGCATATATAGAGCCGACGAACCAGGTCATCTGTTCTGAAGCGCAATATTCGTTTTCAGGGATGATTTGAATGTCTTCGCTTGAAGGATGTGGCTAAAGTTAAATCAAGTTATAGATCAAATAATAAACCATTAAGAGTAAACTTACATAAGGTTCCATGCGTTTTGTTTCTCGATAGAACGGATCTGCCACCTGCCAAGTTGTCATAATCGCCAAGTCGATAAATAAAAGAACGCCGACTATCATAAACAGTTGATAATCTTTAATGATCTTTTTGTTTAGTTTAACGTCCGTGAAGATGGAATGCACGCGCCACGTTTTGCTGAACATGGCACCGAACGCTAAAGAAAATCCGGCCATCAATGTCCATGCTCGTGCCGTGCATATGTAAGGAAAGGCATCTACAAATGTTAAGGCCGTGCAATTGCGGAAAACTGAGGGCTTACTACACGTACCCACGCTAGACAATCCCGAATCGAGACCGAGAAATACTATGCTGGTATATGTCAACATGCAGCCGATGATGATGAGATTGTTGAGCTGTGGACTGGACATTTTAATATAACGTTGGTTGCGGTATTTTATGTTAAACGCCAAAAAGACCGCCGCCATTATGATCCCGCATACTGCTAACGAAGCCAAAATGGCATAGACAGTCTTATTAACTCGCGTATGCTCGATTATCTGCAGAGTCCTGTCCTTTGGGGGATGTCTAAGAAACATACAAACACGTCCAAGAAAAACCTTGAACTTCTACGAGCGTCTTACCGTCCAATCCACTTCAGAGACCTCCCGAGAGTCAAATCGAGATGTTGGGTGGCGGCGCTATATTCTCCAACTTTGATTTCGATGCCCTCTTGAAACTGCTTGAGCAATATGCTGGCTTTGCGTTCGTTATCGTAAAAACGAACGGGACCGGTAACACCTTCGAAGCTAGTATTTTGGAGAGCCTCCAAAAACAACTTTTCCCATAACGGATCTCTATACTTGAAGTCTGTGACGGTCTGATTGCGCCTGAAAGAACGAATTTTGAACGCCACGTGCTGAATCGCGAGCGCTACCGCCCAGATGCCGTCGTAGGTGTAGCCGTGGAAACGGGAGTATTCTTTCCTCTTCGCGAATCGTATTCTGCGCTGTACTCGTCTGCGGTCTGAAATTCGACATCAGTTTCAATAAATAATGAAAATAATAAAGGAAGTTGGACGTTCCGAAATTCACACTTACAATACCAGAAACGGTAATTTCGCCGCTCGTCGATAGAGGCAGTAGATCCGTAAGGATAGTCTGTTCCATCGCCGTCTCGATCTCTTCTTCGGTGCAGTTCAAATCTTGATCTAATTTACGCCACCACTGTTCGCTATAAGTTCCCATAATGATCCACTGATATTTTCTACCGAACATCTCGAGCTTATATGCTTCGCAGAATATCTTTCTGGCCCAGTATTCGTTGAAGTTACCTTAAATTAATTATTAAAAAAAAAAAAAAGATTGTGACGCTCCGTCGATATAACTTAAAAATCGTCTACATTACCAAGAATGACTCTGGTGTCTTTCTCCTTCAGCTTGACGAGAGCGCTATTCACCTCATTCGTAAAGCTTTGCGTCTCCACTACCAGATAATTTAACGTGTCCAAATCGGCGACCAATCTGTTATGTGCTAAAGAGTATCTCGGCTCGTTCTGGTATATCGTTCCTACGCGGGTCCAGTTGAACTCCTTCAACAAAGAGAGCCGAGGTCTGTTGAACGCGTTCTCGGACGGAACGATTCGGAAAAAATTTGGAAAGCTGTCTTTAGTGAACATGGGATGAGTGTCGGCGTACGACAACTGCGTTAGGTGCCAGTGCTTGGAGGCCTTGGCGATCGGATCGGTTACATGGGTGCAAGCGGCTCCGAATAGCATCAGTTTATGAGGACCGCTGTGCATCATGTCGAAGAAGGCCTTAACGCCGACGGCAGCGTTACACTGAAACGAACAAAGTTATTGTCGACGATCAGCTGTCTTTTGGTCGTACGTTTCTCACCATCGTGTCGTTCCACCACATATGCAATCGGTAGTTTCGCAATATAGTCGAATGTTCGTTGACGTGATCCAACGCCAATTTAACGCTCGGCATAACTCCTCGACCTAAAATATGATAATCGTAGAATAGGTATGACGACTTGGAAGTCGTTAAACCTGTATTTGAATTTTCCACTCCTTTTCCAAAAGGGAAGAATCCGGCAATGTAGACATCATGTCTTCTGCTGTCGACGTTCGGTTTTTGAAGCTGGCACGTCGTCAACAACGACGACAAGATCACCATCAAGTAATGCATTGTAACTTTTCAGACGTTAACTCTGGATTATAGTAGACATTGTCGCGTATTTTTAGACACCGTTCTACGGTCAATACTTTGCGTATCGAGCATCAATCAGAGTTTTATGCCTTGATTAGCGACCAAGATCGTTGTCAAGTTTCACATGTCGACGCGTAGCACGAAAATTACGATCAAAAACGCGTAGGAATGTGGAATTTTATGTATCAAGTTTGAAAGCGATCTCGATAAACGAATAACTACAGAGTCGTGTTCACCCAGCTTTATTGATTTTTCATTATTTTGGGATATTAGGCGCGAAGAGGCCAAAACGCATACAATTTATGTTTTATACAAAACGGTCGAGTCGCGAATGAGCTGAGAAACGAAAATGGAATAGGTACGCCTATTAGTAAACATTCATTTTTAAATTTTGAATCGTGTATAAATTTTGACCATTTTAAATAATGACACTTCAGTTTTTCAATTTCTATTTTATTTCCTAAAAAAACTTTAAAACAAAATTTGCCGTTCGTAGATTATGTATAAATCGAAACGTCGTTTAGAAACTATGAAGAAAACCGCAAAAACTGTCGGTCGAAAAACGCGCAATTCGAGAAAATCACGAGATCATGACATAGTCCAACAAGTAAATAATAAACCTTCGAAAAGGCGCATTACAGTAAGACGTTAATTAAAGTTATAATAAAAAATGAGTATACTTACATATTTTTTAGGTACCATTAACTTTTTTTGCCAATGGGATAAAATCGCAAACCATACAACGGGAGAAAGTAAAAGGTCTAGTGATTGTACGTCTTTATGGTCTAATCTCTAATTATTTTATATTTCAGCATCTCCTTACCATCAAGAAGAAGGCAATTTTTTAGAGGAGAATTTGCACGATTTGCTTCAAATTGCTCCAAACGTAGATGACGAGAATTCCATACATTTTACATCTTCTACTGTACAACCAAATGAACAAAGCACCTCGAATAGTTGTAGTATATTTAAAGAAATCAATTATCACTATAAAAAGTTAATAGACAAAGAGAATCATAACACGGCCAGCAATACATTTTGCAATAATTTACAAAAGGAATTATATTATCTACCAATAAATACACAAAAAAAGCACGAGATGGAAATTAAAAACATAGTTTTAAAAATTAACAAAGTTATTGAAGGAAAAGAAAGTAGCGATAGTTTTGAGTCAAAAACGGTAAATAGAATGGCTCCCAAAACCTTGGGAAATATTCCATCAGTTAACATATGTCATTTACTACCCAAATCAAAATGGTCTTACCATACTCCTAGCAACCCCAAACTGTATCACCGAACCATTAAAAAATCGCCCGAATTAAAATCCTTTTGGAATACTGAAAATGAAGGTGAAAATTTTAAATTTAGTTGTAATCCAGTTTCATTGGGAATAAGTCAAAAAACTTCTTGTATAATGAACAAAAAGAAAAGTCCGCTACTTTTTAATCCTCGTACAAAACATTACAATCACGTGCCGCAATATAAGAGAAGCAATTTGAATAATACAGAAACAAATAGTACATTAGAACAGGACTTTCCTGTTGATAATAAGCTACTTGTGCCAATGATTTCCGAATTGAAAGAATTTTCACCGTCGAATCGTTCAAGAAATTTTTTTGAGACATCCTAGTGTTAGATTTTAATCTGTTTTACTCAAATGTAAATAACTTTTAATTTCACAAATAATCAAGTCAAAGTTATTCTATCTGCTAATTTTACAAATTGTGACTGAAATAATTGTTTGATTAAAAATTGAATGAATTTTGAAAGTAATATAAATCGTTATTTATGTGAAAGTGAAGAAAAAGCAATTAGTTACTGTTTTTCATAATCCAAAATACTTTTACTCCTTTTGCTTATAAAAGTATCGTTTAAAAACGATTTTTCTCGGACGACTGCGGTTGAAGCAACCACGCCCGGTTTAAGAGCCGCCACGTTTGGGGTAGACTGATAGTAACCTAACTTGTTACCGTGCTGATTACACATGCCCGTCGGATGAGGATCTTTTTACTAGGACTTCGTTCCTTCTTTTGAACCGAATGTCGATTCTTTTCTGATACGGATCGATGCATCACGCCATCTTCACTCACTGGAAGTAAGTCTTGACAAATAAAATTATCGCGATCGATATAATTACCTTCGTCTTGAGATAAACTAATTCTATTATTTTTTTGATGAACTTTGTTACACCTGTGCTGACTGCCAGTATCCCACAATTCACTCTTCGCAACTACATGTTGGCCACCTTCGATCTTCTTCTGAGGAGTCGTTCGCTAATCGGCACGCTTACCCTTCTACCGGAACTAACGGTTTCCTGTGTTTCGACAATAGGAGGACGCATACTTCCACGCCTCTTATCACCATGCTGGATCAATTCGGGAGTTTTTGCGATTCGTTTTTCCATGATAACGCCATCGGCTATGTTCGCCATCGGTTTGTTGTTGTTATTTTCTAAGTTCACGCAGGACTCTATAGTCTTTGCATTTTCTTGGATTGTGTGTTTGGGACACTGATTCGCAACGGTTCCATTTTGTACGGCAACGCCGTCTTCGAGATCCTTAGAATCGTGTGCCTTATGTGGAGCCGTCACGGGCACCACCTTGGGAGAATCGCCGACATGCATTTTCCTTTTCCTACACAGCGAAACACTTCAACAAAACGGTGTCGATGACAACTTACCCGCCATTACTTTTGGCTATCGGTATGATGTAACGAGGCAAAATCTTGTGAGCTGAGACTGCATATCGAGGTGATATCACTGGTTTCAGTTGCGCTCGCTGCCTCCTTACGAAGAAGTGGTACGGAAAGGCGATTGGTGTCGCTGATAGAATCCGCTCGAGATTCTAATATTTCCTTTGCTTCATTTCCCAATCTTTTAACCAACATCTAGAAACAAATAGCATCATACTATTTATAGAAATACCGAATGTCGAAATAGTAGATGTTACCTGTAATTCGATTCCTTTTCCACTAATGTCTTCGATACTTTGAATTATTAGCCTTAACTTCCTTTAATCTATGCTCCAATTCGGTGGCGCTCGAGTCTCTTCGTGTTTTCGACATCGGTCGCAACGTAGCTCTGATTCTCTTATCGATAGATCCTCCGGGGTTTCGTTTTAGTTCGACCATCTTCGGAACGAAAACGAGCCACAGCGTTGCAGTGGTGCAGAACATGACAAACACGCCTAACGCTCGATTACAATAAGCAAGTCTTTATAATGACAAGCTGTTACCTATAATAAGAAACATAGCGTCTTGATGATCGACAAGTACGAGAGCGACGGCTGCTCCACAAATACACATGATGGCGACGTTGTAGACGGACAGGCCGACGTGCCGGCTATCGTTTAGCGCGGGTATCGAAACGTGCCGAGTTTCCCACGCCAAGAATGCTCCAAATATCTGTGAAATGATGTATTTTTTTATCTACCAGAAACTTCAAACACATTTACCATTAGAAGGCCTTTGTATGCATATATAGAGCCGACGAACCAGGTCATCTGTTCTGAAGCGCAATATTCGTTTTCAGGGATGATTTGAATGTCTTCGCTTGAAGGATGTGGCTAAAGTTAAATCAAGTTATAGATCAAATAATAAACCATTAAGAGTAAACTTACATAAGGTTCCATGCGTTTTGTTTCTCGATAGAACGGATCTGCCACCTGCCAAGTTGTCATAATCGCCAAGTCGATAAATAAAAGAACGCCGACTATCATAAACAGTTGATAATCTTTAATGATCTTTTTGTTTAGTTTAACGTCCGTGAAGATGGAATGCACGCGCCACGTTTTGCTGAACATGGCACCGAACGCTAAAGAAAATCCGGCCATCAATGTCCATGCTCGTGCCGTGCATATGTAAGGAAAGGCATCTACAAATGTTAAGGCCGTGCAATTGCGGAAAACTGAGGGCTTACTACACGTACCCACGCTAGACAATCCCGAATCGAGACCGAGAAATACTATGCTGGTATATGTCAACATGCAGCCGATGATGATGAGATTGTTGAGCTGTGGACTGGACATTTTAATATAACGTTGGTTGCGGTATTTTATGTTAAACGCCAAAAAGACCGCCGCCATTATGATCCCGCATACTGCTAACGAAGCCAAAATGGCATAGACAGTCTTATTAACTCGCGTATGCTCGATTATCTGCAGAGTCCTGTCCTTTGGGGGATGTCTAAGAAACATACAAACACGTCCAAGAAAAACCTTGAACTTCTACGAGCGTCTTACCGTCCAATCCACTTCAGAGACCTCCCGAGAGTCAAATCGAGATGTTGGGTGGCGGCGCTATATTCTCCAACTTTGATTTCGATGCCCTCTTGAAACTGCTTGAGCAATATGCTGGCTTTGCGTTCGTTATCGTAAAAACGAACGGGACCGGTAACACCTTCGAAGCTAGTATTTTGGAGAGCCTCCAAAAACAACTTTTCCCATAACGGATCTCTATACTTGAAGTCTGTGACGGTCTGATTGCGCCTGAAAGAACGAATTTTGAACGCCACGTGCTGAATCGCGAGCGCTACCGCCCAGATGCCGTCGTAGGTGTAGCCGTGGAAACGGGAGTATTCTTTCCCTCTTCGCGAATCGTATTCTGCGCTGTACTCGTCTGCGGTCTGAAATTCGACATCAGTTTCAATAAATAATGAAAATAATAAAGGAAGTTGGACGTTCCGAAATTCACACTTACAATACCAGAAACGGTAATTTCGCCGCTCGTCGATAGAGGCAGTAGATCCGTAAGGATAGTCTGTTCCATCGCCGTCTCGATCTCTTCTTCGGTGCAGTTCAAATCTTGATCTAATTTACGCCACCACTGTTCGCTATAAGTTCCCATAATGATCCACTGATATTTTCTACCGAACATCTCGAGCTTGTATGCTTCGCAGAATATCTTTCTGGCCCAGTATTCGTTGAAGTTACCTTAAATTAATTATTAAAAAAAAAAAAAAAGATTGTGACACTCCGTCGATATAACTTAAAAATCGTCTACATTACCAAGAATGACTCTGGTGTCTTTCTCCTTCAGCTTGACGAGAGCGCTATTCACCTCATTCGTAAAGCTTTGCGTCTCCACTACCAGATAATTTAACGTGTCCAAATCGGCGACCAATCTGTTATGTGCTAAAGAGTATCTCGGCTCGTTCTGGTATATCGTTCCTACGCGGGTCCAGTTGAACTCCTTCAACAAAGAGAGCCGAGGTCTGTTGAACGCGTTCTCGGACGGAACGATTCGGAAAAAATTTGGAAAGCTGTCTTTAGTGAACATGGGATGAGTGTCGGCGTACGACAACTGCGTTAGGTGCCAGTGCTTGGAGGCCTTGGCGATCGGATCGGTTACATGGGTGCAAGCGGCTCCGAATAGCATCAGTTTATGAGGACCGCTGTGCATCATGTCGAAGAAGGCCTTAACGCCGACGGCAGCGTTACACTGAAACGAACAAAGTTATTGTCGACGATCAGCTGTCTTTTGGTCGTACGTTTCTCACCATCGTGTCGTTCCACCACATATGCAATCGGTAGTTTCGCAATATAGTCGAATGTTCGTTGACGTGATCCAACGCCAATTTAACGCTCGGCATAACTCCTCGACCTAAAATATGATAATCGTAGAATAGGTATGACGACTTGGAAGTCGTTAAACCTGTATTTGAATTTTCCACTCCTTTTCCAAAAGGGAAGAATCCGGCAATGTAGACATCATGTCTTCTGCTGTCGACGTTCGGTTTTTGAAGCTGGCACGTCGTCAACAACGACGACAAGATCACCATCAAGTAATGCATTGTAACTTTTCAGACGTTAACTCTGGATTATAGTAGACATTGTCGCGTATTTTTAGACACCGTTCTACGGTCAATACTTTGCGTATCGAGCATCAATCAGAGATTTATGCCTTGATTAGCGACCAAGATCGTTGTCAAGTTTCACATGTCGACGCGTAGCACGAAAATTACGATCAAAAACGCGTAGGAATGTGGAATTTTATGTATCAAGTTTGAAAGCGATCTCGATAAACGAATAACTACAGAGTCGTGTTCACCCAGCTTTATTGATTTTTCATTATTTTGGGATATTAGGCGCGAAGAGGCCAAAACGCATACAATTTATGTTTTATACAAAACGGTCGAGTCGCAAATGAGCTGAGAAACGAAAATGGAATAGGTACGCCTATTAGTAAACATTCATTTTTAAATTTTGAATCGTGTATAAATTTTGACCATTTTAAATAATGACACTTCAGTTTTTCAATTTCTATTTTATTTCCTAAAAAAACTTTAAAACAAAATTTGCCGTTCGTAGATTATGTATAAATCGAAACGTCGTTTAGAAACTATGAAGAAAACCGCAAAAACTGTCGGTCGAAAAACGCGCAATTCGAGAAAATCACGAGATCATGACATAGTCCAACAAGTAAATAATAAACCTTCGAAAAGGCGCATTACAGTAAGACGTTAATTAAAGTTATAATAAAAAATGAGTATACTTACATATTTTTTAGGTACCATTAACTTTTTTTGCCAATGGGATAAAATCGCAAACCATACAACGGGAGAAAGTAAAAGGTCTAGTGATTGTACGTCTTTATGGTCTAATCTCTAATTATTTTATATTTCAGCATCTCCTTACCATCAAGAAGAAGGCAATTTTTTAGAGGAGAATTTGCACGATTTGCTTCAAATTGCTCCAAACGTAGATGACGAGAATTCCATACATTTTACATCTTCTACTGTACAACCAAATGAACAAAGCACCTCGAATAGTTGTAGTATATTTAAAGAAATCAATTATCACTATAAAAAGTTAATAGACAAAGAGAATCATAACACGGCCAGCAATACATTTTGCAATAATTTACAAAAGGAATTATATTATCTACCAATAAATACACAAAAAAAGCACGAGATGGAAATTAAAAACATAGTTTTAAAAATTAACAAAGTTATTGAAGGAAAAGAAAGTAGCGATAGTTTTGAGTCAAAAACGGTAAATAGAATGGCTCCCAAAACCTTGGGAAATATTCCATCAGTTAACATATGTCATTTACTACCCAAATCAAAATGGTCTTACCATACTCCTAGCAATCCCAAACTGTATCACCGAACCATTAAAAAATCGCCCGAATTAAAATCCTTTTGGAATACTGAAAATGAAGGTGAAAATTTTAAATTTAGTTGTAATCCAGTTTCATTGGGAATAAGTCAAAAAACTTCTTGTATAATGAACAAAAAGAAAAGTCCGCTACTTTTTAATCCTCGTACAAAACATTACAATCACGTGCCGCAATATAAGAGAAGCAATTTGAATAATACAGAAACAAATAGTACATTAGAACAGGACTTTCCTGTTGATAATAAGCTACTTGTGCCAATGATTTCCGAATTGAAAGAATTTTCACCGTCGAATCGTTCAAGAAATTTTTTTGAGACATCCTAGTGTTAGATTTTAATCTGTTTTACTCAAATGTAAATAACTTTTAATTTCACAAATAATCAAGTCAAAGTTATTCTATCTGCTAATTTTACAAATTGTGACTGAAATAATTGTTTGATTAAAAATTGAATGAATTTTGAAAGTAATATCGTCGTTATTTATGTGAAAGTGAAGAAAAAGCAATTAGTTACTGTTTTTCATAATCCAAAATACTTTTACTCCTTTTGCTTATAAAAAGTATCGTTTAAAAACGATGTTAGTTACTTTCGTGTAAAATTGGACCACGTTATGCATTGCTTAACCAAGTGAGCTTTTTCGATGCAATAGTTAATGTATTTTATATTATTGCCTTTGTTCTTATGCACATGCAGTTTTAATAATTTTGATTGACAAGCTAAAAATTGGTTGGCTAACAATAAATCAATTTTTAATGAGACGGCAAAGTTTTTACAAAAGCTTTTTCTAAAAACGTCCATTTGACACTTGGCCGAGTGATGAATAATGCAGATCATTTATAATACATACCTTGGTAATAGGTACCTTTATTATTATTTTTATTTAAATCTTTTATATCTCACAATCGATTTATTGTATAGTGTCATAGTAATGTAGTTATAAATGTTGCCTTTTCTTATTTTTAGCAAAAAGTTTTCTTTGTTCATCATTACTTTCTGTTATAATGATTTGTTTCAGGCGACAGTATCGAATCTGAGCAATATTTGTATTATTTGGACATGACCTCGATCATGGGAGTTTCTTTTAAAATTTAAAATAAAACAATACAAATCAAATGTAATAGGTACCTATAATATGTATAAAGATCGCTTCCTATTTCTTTTCACTGTCAAAAGATCAATAAGATAATAAACCAGCATAAGTAAACAATTATTTATTTTTAATGCTCTTTTTACTTAATTTATCACTAAAATACACTTCCTCTGTGTCACAAGCAAAAATTGAAATTCTTAACGCTGCTAAAGTGTACGTGACACGTTCAGCATCGTCAAGACATCCATATTCATCACAAGTATGCTTATTAATTACAATAATAATATTACGTTTTAATGCGTACAATTTAAAACATTAAAATTAAACTACCCTCTAATAACAGTTTCGTTTATCGTCAAAACTCACAGAAGAAAATCAATTTCAAGTTCGAAACTTTTACAGTAGCTGCACAGATAACACGAATTGATTACGCATCATTGTAATACTGCATTTACTGACTCTAGTCATAAAAGCTACTTATTTAATGGAGCAGTGCGAGTTTGTATTAAAATAGAAAACTCGTTAAAATAATATGTTTTTCGGTCTCTCCATTTACTAAAAATACTTGTTTTCCAACAATTCAGTAACAAAGAACGATAAAATAATCTACAACAATTATATTTTCTACTTAATTAACTATGCCAAAACCTTCAAACGCGCCGTCGATAGGTACCTACACCCCGTTTTACAAAATGCCACTCGAATCATCAGTCGATCTGTCTGTGCATGCACGGAACAATTTGATACTATACCGACATAGATAATTAAAGAGACACAACATGCAAGCAGTTAATTACAATATGGCAGCGGCATTTTCCATACTTCTGCTAGCAGATATTAATGGACTTAAAGTTCCTGCTACTTTGTGACCGCACTCTATTTCGTAGTGACTGTCCAAAGGTATATCTGTCCAATAAATAAATAGTCACGCTTGAAATAAGACACGTCGATACTTACTTGTCTCGACGTTATTTTTGGCTGGAATGAAAGAAGCGACCAATAGTGCGCACACAACTAGAAATGCTCCAAATACGAACGGCGGCCCTGGTACTAACTAAAAAGAAAACTTACTTGAAGAACTTGTAGGAATTTGACTTGTTCAATAAATAAAATTAGAATTTCCAACAGTCTATACGATTCAAAAATACTTTTCCGATTATCTAGAAACTTCTATGAAAATTTTACTGGCTGCCGTTTTGAAATGAACCGTTCAATTTTTATGACCATGCATTCTTTTACAAACAGAAACATCATCATCGTGTTCAGAGACATCTCTATTCGATCATAACAACCGTACACTTGGTAATAAATAATTAAAAATTGTGCATACCTGAGAGTACACTTCATTTTGTTGAGTTTCCGTGGAATGTGTAGTATCTGTGCTATCACCTTCGTTAAGATCGACGTGAAACATGTAGAATATCAGGCCAAACATGGCCGGTCCCAAACCATTACACAAGCCCCTCATTCCGGTGACCATGCCTTGAACGACTCCTTGTCGATCTGGTGTACTAAGTATGGAAACAAAAGCAGAAATTGCAGGATAAGTGATGGAACTCATGGACGCGAGCATTCCTGCAGCCCACATCATCCACGTCGTGGTACCAAAACCATACCATAACAGTTGTAGCATCTCGAATAGCAAACCGAGCATGATGGTATGTTTACAACCCAAATTTTTCATTAACATTCCCAGACACAACTGAGACAGGACCGCTAGCAACCCCACGAGCCCCACAAAGACGGCCACCATAGGAGCACTCCAACCCATTATAAGTTTTAAATATACAAATATACAACTGTACTGGCCAGCCTCCGGCAGATACGATAAAAATACGGCGATGCAAAGAAGTAAAATTGTAGGATCCTGTCCGACATTGCGCAACGACGAGAAGGGATCTGCTTGTTCCCAACTAATGGGCGAAACACGCACCTAAAACCGATACCAACAATTATTAACAATCACCTACCTTGACCTAATACCTAATACCTTTTCAGATAGACTCTCGGGAACTGCTACTAATATGAAAAAAACGTCTAAAATAGCGACAGCAGTAGCTAAAGCAACTACCAGCGATATTGACCACCTATAAACAAGAACGTGATACCAAAACTTATTTTTAACATAAACGTAAACTCACCTTTCCATGAAATAAGCACCCAGTGCAGGTGAAATCACCATGCTAGCTGCAAAAGTAGCACTGACAAGTCCATAAGCTAAAGAGCGCTCTTTTTCGTCTGTGACATCGGCTACATAAGCAAAGACTACGCTAAAAGTAACAGCAAACACTCCAGAAATACTGATCATAGCAAAGAACCAGAAAGTGTTTATAGTCATCAGAGGAATTGGCAGACAAGTGAAAAAGACGGTGATAAGTAGGAAAAGCTTGCGACCACATACGTCTGACAGTGCGCCGACGAGAGGTGCGCTTAAAAAAGATAAAATCCCCTTTATTCCCATGATGAGGCCGTTCATTAAAAACGTATGATCTGGAAATGTATTGTTCAAAACTTGGATCAACGGCATGGTGAGCAGTCCCCACGCGAAAAATTCCAAGAAAATCACGACCAATGCATGATATAAACTTGGCCTGCCTATACCGGAAGCCTACAAAATAAATATGTAGGTTAGTTTAATAACATAAACGTATTTGTGGGCGGCATCCCTCTTTAGACTTGAAGTAATTACGATTTAATTGTCCCAACACCATTATCATAAACAAAGATAATGTGCACATTTGTCCTTCAAAATATTATATCGTATGTTTTCATAATATAAGTGTTTTTTTACGATTTGGTGACGTATAAAAATGCTGATAAGTTGTAGCACGATTAAAATCTAAACAAACGTCAAAAACTTACCGTTACTACCCCATCCTTAGCAATTGATTTTCTCGATCGAATTACCATACCAGCGACCCTTTTCGACGGTTTTGCTTTCATCGTATAATTACCTTACGTATCGACTGCAATTTCGGATTGAACATTTAAATTATTCGATAAAACGGTCTCATTTTACAACTAATTAAACGTTTATCGACTAGAACCATACAAACAACCACCACCATAACCTTCTCTTCTTCTTTATCAGTTGTCAAATGTCATTTAATTGGATCACGTTTAATGACATCTAGTGACACCAACACATACTAATCCGACAGTGGTTAATGTTCTAATTTCTTTTAAATTAAAATTTGTATTAATTGTATGTTTCTTTTAATTAATTAAAATAAAACGATTTTGTTTATTATTACTTTGTTTTAAAAATTCCTCGAAAGAATTAAGTTTAATAATTCAGGGTTGCTTCTTTTCTATTATGTCAGTACGGAAACTATTTTCTATTATCTAATGGCAGATTTACAGGTCAGTTGCTTATACAAAAAACCATAGCAGATTTAAATAATGCTAACGCGCATGCACGCAACAAAAATTGCTGTAATTTGTACTACCGGTAACAATAATTACTAACTGTAAAAGCGAACGTTGCAATTTACAACAACAATCGAACTAACAATTAATAAATCCTGCTTTCACAATTTTCAAAAACACTTTGAATACCATCATAAATAATAATAATATTTAGCCGATAATAAATTGCCTGTCCAAATTCGCCATTTTGTTCTAAAATACCGATTGGGGCGTTCATCAGATTTATTGGTAAGTCTATTTACCGATCGAAATTTAAGTTTGTTTTCAACCATAATAAACTGTTCAAATTATGAAATGTAAACATCAATATACGTTAAATTTCAATTTACAGCGAAATGGAAGAGCTAAAAGAGATCAAACTCGAATATGTTAACGATGAAAGCGAGGACGTAGAAAATTTAAATAATGTAAGTGGTCTTGTAATGTAGTACGTGTTCAACTGTAAGTTGTGAATATTATAGTTGTCCTACACCGAAGATCCAGGTGTCGTGTTTTTACAACAAAATCAGTACGTTGTATCTATCTGTGGACAAAATGTCGTTTTACAAGGCGAACATGGAGATTTGGAGCAGTACGTTATAGCCGGTAGAAGTGCACACCTCCAATATTTTCAGGAATACCAAAGTTTTATTTGTTATAGGTGAAGATTTACAAGAACAACAGACCGAGGAAGAAACGGAACGGGTAGTATATTATGCGAGTGATCTGATAGATCAAATACAAGCTTTTAATGAAACTGAAGATATATCTGTGGAAAATGACGAAGCTCCAATCAAAATGCATCAAGAGGAATCGATGGACGATGACTTTGTTCAGGTGCAGGAATTTAGTGGTTAGTTTTGCACATTTACTGTTAATATGTTTACTGTTAATATTTACTATTAGAAGCAGAGTTTGATGCAGCACAGTTAGAACAACAACAACAACCGCAGTACCAGTATGCAATACTCAAAGATGGAAAGCTTCATCTACAAACCTTGGAGGTCTTAGATTCCTCGATGGGAAATCACTTTATAATAACAGAAAATGATGGACTTCACGAGCAATTGGCAGCCTTCCAGCAATCCATTACTTTAGATAATACTGTAAACCAGCCTATACTCGATTTAGATAAAATAACCGGAAAGAATTTGATTACCGGTCAAACAGTAACTCTAGATAGTTACTTTAACAAATTGCAAAAACGCATTACCGACAACAGTGCCTCCACAAATAAAAGAAATAGAGAAGAACCACCACTAGATAAACCAACAAATTCTAATTTCATCAATAAGAAAGTCCTTGTTGGGAAAACTCCTAACGGTAAACGTATTATGGGTAAAATTCTACGTATCGACGAATCGCCAAACAACAAAAATGATGAAGAAACCAGCATGGCGAAGACTAATACTTCGGAAGTGGAAGAAGCTATCCAGCGTCATGTTATCATCAAAAAGCATATAGTATCACGTGAGGATTTTGAGGATAACGTTGGAAAAACTTTGTCGGGCTTAATGGGACTGGAATCTGTTCAACAGAAACTGCGCAACAGAAACTTAATGGTGAAGCTTGTGGAGAAAGTGTACGATCACAACACCAAAAACATGAATAAGTCGGTGTCTTATACCTACGGCCACATGGAGCAAGTGAGCATGAGTCAGGTTTCTCAGCAGCAATGGGCTTTTATTTTACACAATACTACACCAGATTCTGGAGAGGTAACTGAAGAAAATGAAAAAACGGGTAAGTGCTCTTTAAATACGGTAATAAATCCTTGCCCTTTAATTTTTATCCTGTATTATGGCTATTATGTGCAAAGTGAAAGCACCACTTACATTTATAATGAATAAAATAATCATTTTTGTATAATTTATGATTAGTTCTATAATCCATGTAAGGCAGTAATGAAAGAACGAGAGGACACAAAATAATTTATTTCTTAAGTTAATTGATATTATTATGTATAAATGAAATGTTTGAACTGTGTATAAGAAATAATCTAGCAGATTACATTTGTATATGGTAATAAAAGTGAATTGATTTCAGTCTATCTGAGGTCAAATATAGAAACGATCGACGACAATACCTTGATATCAAAAGAAATGCACCACATTTCTTTGACCATTCTTATAACAATAGACAAAGATGGTAAAAAAACGACTAGAGTGAACATGAACCCACAATCGACCCTGGTCAAGTGCCAGTTTTGTAACAAGGAATTTAAAAGAGTTTTTCACATGCAAAAGCACATCGAAGCTATTCATAATTCTACCAAACCAGTTTCATGCAACATTTGCAACAAACAGTTCACCAATAAGGAAATTCTACAACGACATCAGAGAATACATTCGGGAGAACGGTAAGTTTGTCACTCATGATGCCCGTAAAATAATTTAATAAAACTTTCAGTTGGCATCGGTGCAATAAATGTACAAAATGCTTCAATACGGCGGGGAGTTTGAAACGTCATTTGACCGTGCACGATCCGTCATTAAGGCCTTTGGAATGTTCGGTGTGCGAACAACGTTTCACCGACGAGTCCAGTTTACGTAAGCATCTGCTGATTCACACCGGGATCAGAGCGTTTTCGTGCAATATTTGCAAGAGAACTTTCATAAATCAGGGCGATCTTAATTTCCATATGCGCATTCATGATCCGATTAAACAGTTTAGTTGTGGGGTGTGCGGACGGGAATTTTCGCGTCATTCGAACTTATTACGGCATGCGGAAATTCACGAAGGGAAAGGAACTTTACATTGTTGTCAAATATGTGGTTGTTCTTACAGTTTTGTGTCATCACTAACTAGACACATTGTACAAAAGCACATCAGGCAACAACAAAACAATAAAATATAATTTTTTATTCATTAAAATGTATCAGTTTTTCATATAGTTATATACGCCGATTAATAAAACAATATGACAAATATGTAAAGAGTAACTTGATAAATCTGTACTGGGATAAGTATTCCAACATAATTCGATTATTCCTAAAATGAAGAAAATGGTAGGTTTTCTATAGTTTGTGCTGTATGCTAAATACAGAAGACTGTGAAAGTACCAACAGTAAAATTGATAATGTAATGAACGGGCACAAGCGATGCCAATTAAGTTTGTAACAAAAAAGGGCAAAACCATTAATTGAGCATTTTTATTAAAATTTATCTTATTTGTATTTTCGTTATTGCTTAACGCTAGTTCTTTTTTAATACAGTCAAGTTTGGCATAACTAGTCAGGTACTTTTTGATTACAGGGAAAAATGTTATTAGTAAAGAAATGTGTAATACTAATAGACTTACGTGGAAATAACCACTCTCAAATATACTTTCATCTAGAAATCTATAATTAACAGTCCACTTGTGTTCAAACACTCTACCTAAATCAAAACTGCCACGCATATAAGAGATAAAGTTCGTATATAAAAAGGGAGCGCCTAAAACGATTTGTACAAATCCACACACAAAAAGATTTATAAATGTTTTCATTAATGTTAAATTGGTTAAATAAGTCAGTAGCAAGCAAGGTGCATATAAAAGGATGTTCATTTTCACAGAAACTGCCAAGGAGTATACTATGCTACCGATAAGCCATTTGTTTGATATCAAGAGCATAAGACTGATGTAGAATAGTAAAGTTGCAATGGGATCGTTGAAAAGACGCAATGTATATATCGAATGTATTCTGTAAGATGTTAGAGTACTCAATATTAATGCGTACGGTGGCACTTTCTCAGTTTTTATATGAATTTTAAAAATTAAGTACGACTGTAGCATATATAAACCAAGGAATATGTATTGGGCCGTGCGAATATTTTCACCCCGTGAAGTTACGTAATACAGTAAGCTGTATATGTAAAGAAAACCAGCTGGATACACTAGCGGTCCAGTATCGCCTATATAAAAAAAAGCTTTTTCAATTGTAATACAAAAATATAAATAGCTGTACCTTTTAATAGTTTATAGTCTAACGTTCCGTTTAGAAAACCTTCTACTTCTTGTATGTAGGCTATCCAATCGATTTCCGTATATTTAACATAATGTATTACGAGAATATTTAAGATTAATTCTAAAATTAGAAGAACATAACATGTGTATCTAATATAGGACGGATTGCAAAGTAAGTCCAATAAATAACTACGAGTTAGGTATTTTTCATATATCTTAGTATTAGGTCTTGAAGATTTAACTTTAATTTTACACATTTTATTATAGAAGTTAAAAATAAATTTACGTTTTAAATAGGTTATATCACATATTATAAAAATAAAATTCCCTGAAACTGTGCCATCCCTGCCATCTACTCCTCGAGTTAGTTTAACAAAGTGATCTCCGTTTCCTAACAACTTATATACATAAATAAATAATGTTTGGACCTTTGTCATTTCAAGAAATAGAGGGTCGTACCCGAACTAATAAAGAAGTACCTTGTTTTTTATGTGAAGATACTTTCAATATAGATTTCGCTTTACCGCTTTTTCTGCGCCACGTTTTTGATGTCCATAATTTGGTGATCGAGGTTCCTCAAAACATCTACAATTTTAACGAGTAAGTAATTGCACATTTTCCGCGGCTAGGGGTAGGGACATTTTAATATAAATATCGTTGTAGGTACATCGCGTATTGGAAGACGAAATTCAAGAATACTCCGATCGAGCAGATCCTACCCGCAGTCGATATCGCATCCCCTGAAACTAAATATTTCTTTTTATCTAGTCTCCTACCCGAAGACAAGAAACTCAGACACAAGTTAAAATTGCAACATACCTTGGACGAGCAAGAATTTGAAAGGAACGATTCGCATTTCACGAGGCCGTGCTTATTTTGCAAATTAAATTTTGAAGGTATTATCGAACAGTGATATTTTACATTGTTTTGCTCAAACTTTGATATTCAGGGAAACGATACGATTACTTGCATCATTTGTACGATCAACATAATTTGCGGCTCGGAAATCCAGAAAATTTGGTGTACATAGATGAGCTGTTAAGTAAAATTGAGGGTATATTGAAGGCCTTGCAATGTTTGCATTGCGAAAAAACGTTTCCCGATAGAAGCACGCTTAAAGATCATATGCGTAAAAAACAACATAAACGCATAAATCCTTCAAATCGTGCATACGATAAATTCTACGTTGTTAATTATTTGGATCCCGATCGACAGTGGTGTGAAAAAACGAGGGATTTTCCAACTTTGAAAGGGCTCGGTTAGTCGGCAAAATTAATTAATGAAGAATTTTGTATTTTTATAGATGTTTTAATCTAGGTGATTGTGAAAATTCGGACGAAGAATACGGGGACTGGAACGAAGCTGAAGTACAAATCGTTTGTTTGTTTTGTGGAGAAAGAGAAACGGACGTAAATCGGTTGTCTTTTCATATGAACAGTAGACATCACTTTAACTTTTATGAAGTTACCAAACATTTAGATTTTTATCAGAAAGTTAAAGTAGTTAATTATGTTCGTCGACAGATATACATTTGTCACTGCATTTGTTGTGATTTGCAATTTGAAAGTGTCTACTTATTAAATGAACACATGGAGAGTGATAAACATTATTGTCTGCCTGATGCGAAAATATATAATCAACCAGAGTTAGTATTTAAATATTTATCAAAAACTTTACTTTTTAAACACAATTTATTGTAGATTCTATTTTCCGACATATGAGAATGATACATTTTTACATTTCCTGGAAGAAATAGACGATTAATTTGAAATCTATAGCCGACTTGGAAATTTATTTAAAAATGGAGGTGAATTTTGTTATTACATTTTACGGATATTCAATTGAAAATGCTAATTGCGAGTGCAAAAAATAAACAGGTATTTTACAAATATTAAGTATTTAGGACTTTGTTGTGCAAATTGTTTTAACAAGACTTACTGGTGCTTCTTTGACAAGATGTAGCATTTTATAAAAACATGTTTATTCCATATCATTTTTATATCTTACAATTAATATACCTAAATGAAAACTTATTTATAGAATCTATAAATGGTGTGTCCGTAAATATATCTCGTTTACATTTTTGTGTATTTTATATTGAAATTCATATAATTCAAGTACGGCATTTTCATTGATGATCGTAACCCAAAATTAATCTCTTATCTATTAGAAATTATACAGGGTGATTCTTAATGAGTATATTTTGTTGGGTAGGTCATTTTAAGTACATAAGTCATATTTCAACTAGTTACAGAACTACATCAGATAAAAGTTGTATTAGCGCGGTAACAAGTAAGTTTAATATCCAATTATATTTCAAAAAAACAAAATATACGCTAGGAATTAACAATTTATTAATTTTTAACTTAAAAACACAAGAGAACGTGTACTCAAAATGTTTCTCGAGTCTGAATATGCTAGGAGGCTAAACGACGAGACCCCCACGACAAATCCACTTGTTAAGATAATGAACATTGCAATAAACAATATCAGCACATTTAGCTGCACTGAAATTAATTATTAACTTTACTTTTTTACAGTAAACAACTAATGTACCTATGTAATTATAGCTTTGTTCGTAGAGTAATCTCGGATTAGTTTCCAATTATTTCAACCAATCCCAAGTCAAAATCAAAAATTCTGATTGGTTGAAATAATTGGAATTGGTTAGGAAACGCTCTACAAACAAATTTTATAATAATTTTGTAGTTTGTCAACAAATAACTTCTTGTTAATTATTATAATAGCATTTTTTTTATGGTAACTATATTTTTTTGTAGATGTATGAATTTGCTACATTGCTACTGCACTCATACAACTTTAATCTCTTGTAATTTTGCAACGAGTTGAAGTATGACCATAGATTCATATAACATTTTTTACTCAAAATGATTTCCCCTCAACAAAACAAAAGTTTATTTCACTCATTATGAATCACCGTGTACAATTATAACTTAACGTTTATTGTAAACTGCTAAAATTTATAAAATTGACAAGTTGAAATATTAAAGTCCAATTGCAATTTGATAAATGATTAGCTAATCTACTATTATAGTATATTATCAAGAACAGTAATAGCAATTTACATACTAAACGTTCAGTACCAAGTTCTAATTAATTTGATCTATAAACATATTACATATAATATGTATTACTAAACTTTTCGACACCATCCACCTTTGAAATGCTGCGATAATAACTGGTTTTTGAGAATTATTCCATTTTTCTCCCAACAAACTGAAATCGCAATAAGCGTGCAAAAAGCAAGGAAGATAAGAAAATCTAAACAAGAGATTTTTGTTAGTAAATTTGAGGGAAAACAAAATATTGCATACTTATTAATGTTATAAGTGAATACCCATTAAATACAATTCAAGATTTACTCTTTTTTTATTTCAAACGTATAAAACTCTACATCATATAAATAAAAAAATTTGATAACATAAAACCATTCCTCTTTGGAATAAGTGTTGTCAGCGACAAATGGCAAGCGGGCTACGCTGTTAAGAATATTTAAAATATATTTCCTTAAAAAAAAATAAAAATTTATAAATAAACAAGAATTAGATCTTGGTCAGTCCCGTGACTTTTTCTTGCTTCCTCTAAAGTCTCGTATGACATTATGCAAATGCCTGATTACAAAAATTAATATCATATTTGAAAAAAAAATCAACATGACTTACGATCGTGCAGAGACGGGTTGCGATAGTAAACTTTTCTATTTACAGCATTATAACCGCACAAGACAATGTAATGTCCTTGATACGATGTCAAAGATCGCGGTAGGCATTTTCTTAATTCGGTCGATATCTTATTTAATTTACAGGAATCACAACAAAGCATTCGAGCATTAGTTAGTAAGATTACGGGACCTCTTGTCAGATGCTCCAACAAAAATGTTATACTAACTGACGCTTGTTGCACAATTATACCGCTCTCTTGTGCTTCCAGAAATTTATGCACGATTCTCTCTTCGTCCTATGAAACAATCGATATAATACCGAGCAATTAACCCGAGAAGAGGCACCTTAATTAATATATTGTTGTAAAATGAATTCTCCCGGTAGCTCGGATGCACGCCCAAAGTCACGGTATAAAATTCGTGTTCCACTTGATAACGACGCAATAAATAACATAAATCGATAGTCCATGTGCTAAAAGTGCGATTTTAATTCAGGGTACGACATCGCAACTACTCTACCTTTTATTAAAGCCTTCCTCTTTACAAACGAGATGTAAGTTTTTCAGGAGATCTTGTTTATGTTTCCTAGACAACACCATGAGTATGCACGATATTCCGCAGTCCCAACTGTATTTTTGCTTGTGATGCACAAGTTGGACCAGCATTTTTTCCGGGTGACCTGAATGCATCGTTAAAACTTATAGCGATAATGTTGTAGGTAGTGAGATTAGATTAGAGTGATAAAATGAAAATAGGGCATGATATTTTTTCTCGCAAAATCGTAAATATTAATATTTATCTTACTTAATTACTTTTTTAATATTTTAACAAATAATTTGATTAATGTATACTATACGTGTTCTGAAATTGTAATAAAATTGATGTTAGATTGAACATCATTGTTAATTTATTTGATATATTTAATAAAAATGAGTTCCTATATGTTTATTATAATTGCTATAGTCAAATACATTCAGGAAAAAATAATATACCTATTCTACTTGATCTTAAATTTAGTTTTAATAGTTGTTTTTTATCATTATATTTACCTACAAAGTAATTAAAAAACTTGTTTCTCTAACAACATCTATAAACTTGTACTACCATATTTTTTATGAACAGGTTCCCCCAATACAGGGTGATTATTTTTTATTTTATTGCTTTTCTGTACATGTACTTTATTGTAATTAAAACCTTTTTTTTTTAATATTTGTATTATACGATGTAGAAACCATAAGATAAGTTTTCTTAGCTCATAAACAGATAGCCGATAAGAAATCATAGATAATATGTAGATAGCAATTATGTGAATAGTATTTATTTCAAAAAAAAACCTCTACACCTTATAAAATTGTGCGTCTTCAGTCACAAAAAAACTAATTTACAAGCGTTATATCATACATTCAAAGTACAAAGTAATAAAATCGAAAATTTAGCACTTACCATCTTTTAGTTCAAATTTCGAAGCGTTCATAATCGAAATTTCGGTTCATAACCAAAACGATTATAACGATTTATCTAAACACGATTAAGAAATTGTGAAAAGTAAGGTTACGACCCTGGCATTTTATAACAGGAGCAACATAATATATTATACTTTATAATATTGCAACATGTGTATTCTATTCACTTATACGAATCCTTCACCATCCAACGAAGGTTACCGACTCATAATAGCGTCAAACAGGGACGAATATTATAAACGACCAGCGAAAGATGTATTTTTATGTCCAGAGCACAATATAATTGGAGGTTAGTTTGTATTGATTCTTATGAGGTTATGGTCAGCTAGTTTTTTAGGGCGAGATTTGGAACCAGGCAGGGAAGGTGGTATGTGGTTGGGGATTTCTTTGAAACAGACCGCCGATTACAATCTCCGATTTGCAGCCCTATTAAATGTTACGGGCACGGAAAGGAAAAAAGGGGCAGGTGGTCGTGGTTGGATTGTTACCGATTATCTCAAAAACGTACAAAAAGCTGACGATTACATTCGACATCTTCAGAGCCAAGATGATCGATGTAATGCCTACAATTTTGTGGCAAGCGAAATGAGGTAGCTATACATACATACATATTTAATTTACCATATTTTTGATCGTTATATTTTATAGTAACGAGGGTTCTATTACTTTTCATCATAGTAACAGCCCAGATTCCTATAATGTATTTGAAGGGGAACAAATATTAGGTTTTGGTAATAGTACGTTAGCCGCTCCTTTGTTGAAAGTTACAAAAGGAATTGAAAAATTTAAGGGAATCATAAAGGCACATCCAGGACTTGAGTTAAAGGAAGAATTAATTCAAGAATTATTAGGGTTACTGAAGTGCAATGAACAGTAAGATATTGGAGTACTTTAGCTGTTGAATGAATCTGGTGTTTTATAGGCATCTTCCCGATCCAGAACTAGAAAATAGAGCTCCTTTGATTTTTTCTGAATTATCTCGTACGTTTGTAAGAATTGAGCCAGGAAATTATGGAACAAGGTGAGACGTTTGTTTATACCCCTTATAGATACCTACAATGCCGGTTGTATATAGGTCAAGAAATTATATTCGAAAAGCTCTTAAACACTACTTGCACGTAAACCAGTACCAAACATGTTTTTAGTTGGTTCACATTTCTTGTGTGAGGACTTTAACAAGGTTTTTAACTTCTTTTTTAAAAATAAAACCTAAAATTCCACTATCCAAAAAATGAATCTTTGTACATCGAATTCATAAGTGAACCATGTTTAAATGGACCACACTCTGATCAAGATCTTGAATTATGTCTACGCAGATTGTTTCTTCACGAATATAATTTCTTTACTCATGTACAGCCAGTATAAGGAATTTTGTTAAACAAGATTTTGTAAGTAGTCTTTTATTTGTAGAACTCATTCTGTCGTCTTAGTTGATTACAATGGAAATGTAGAGTTTATAGAATCGACTTTGGTACAGCCTTATGATGCTCAAAACCCTACATGGAAAACTAAGAAAATTGATGCACATTTATAATACATTATATTAGAATTGTTAAAATATAGTTTATTCCCTACCGGTTCGTACAATAGAAGTACAAATATTTTCTAGAATATAATCTATGTCCTCTTTGAAACTCTTCTCGTGATAACTAAAATCCTTGATAAAATCTTGCATGTTTTTGATGCCGTTGTTTATTTCACGTAGCTGTTCAATTATTATCTTGTCTTGATTTTCATCTATAATGACATATAATAAATGTAAAATTGTGCAAATTAAAGAATTTTAAAAATATACTTTTAAGTGATCTGTTGTGTTTATGAGTAAATGGAACTTGCTGTGGAACACTCTGTTCTAATATGGAGTGGACATTTGTTAAAGAACTTCTATGCCCCAAAGATTGAAACGGTAGGAGAATATCTATGCATTCGGAGTTTTCGTCGATTTCGCTGTATTCGTCCTTTTCAGTTTCGTATGTGTTAAGCTGTACAATAGATTGTGTTCTTGTTTTTTGATATTTATTATTCTTCTTTAACCCAGAAGTTGGTGAAATTTGTTTTAACACGTCGCCTTTTTCGTGGGCGTCATCAACCAAGATTTCTTTTGAGTGGTATTTTTTAAGTGTCGTATTGTTTTTGTCACCGATATTTGTAGTAATTTCGTACATCTTCAACTGTGACGGAGTTATAGTCAATTTAATGTTTTTTGGCAATTTTGCGTCAAGGCCTGCATCGTCTACATTATTCTTGAACCAACTAGATATTGTACTGTACATTTTCCATAAGTTTTTACACGTTTAAATTTTTAAAAATTAAAATTTTGACAAAATAATTGTTTTAGCGTATATTTCTATGGCTTCTTGATAATAACCGATTATTTTTTTTTGAAAAGAGTATTAAAACAGATGAAAACTATTTATTGGTTTATTTTTATAATATAGATGAAGGCAATTAAATTGGTTCATTGAAATGCAATTTGAAATTAGTAATAAATTTTTTCTTACACAAATCATAAGTCGAGTTTTAAATATTTTACACAAGATGTTTAGAATCGGTAGCTCTTAGTGAATTATTATCTTAGGCTCATGACAATAATTTTTTTACCAGTTTGAATGAACAAGAAATTATAGTTTTGTAATCAATAAACTTGCGAGACACCTGCGTACCAAGCTAGTTAACCTTACTCGCCTATTGTAACATGAAAAGATTCACAAAAACATTTTGTACGAATCAATGCGCTTTTTTATTACAGTTGCTAAAGTTTTTCTTAGATATAGATAAATATCCTTTGAACTTGTATAACATATCATTAATTCAAGTGATATAATCAATTTATTTACCCAGCATTAATTATACGTAAATCACTCTTTCGAAGGGCACAGAGATACACAAAGATAACTGTTAATCTCAAAAATTTATTGTTAAACTTCAAATAACAACTTTGCTAAATAAACGAATTCTTATGCAACATAAAAGCAGATGCTACATATGATTAAAAATAGAACTTTCGACAAAAAATTAACAACAAAAGATTCTATACTGACAGATAGATTTATTCACTTTTAGTAACAAAGCATATCCCACCAAAAATTAAGAAAAAACATAAATACCCGCACAAAATTTTAATTTTCTATAGCCCTTTCTGTTTTATAAACTTTATAATTTATCATAAAGATAAAAAACAACGTGATTTAAGAGGGCCCTTTTATCCATCGATATTAGAGAGCAATTTAATTTTTTCTATTTGAAAAAAAGATTAATGGGACACTACTCGTGTGCAAAGTTCTTCAAAGGAATGGCCAGGACGAATACACATATAAAAGATGAAAATAGAGTGTATAATACCGAGAGAAAAACAATTGTATCAAAATAACATCTGTACATATATATTGTTTGATCTGGGTGCACTGCAAAAGTTACGTTCTGCCAACGATTCGAGTTCACATATACAACAAACTACTTACAAAGTAAGTTCTGAAATGCACCCTTAAAATGTTATAAAACTTCTAAAAAACCTACGCTACATAAATAGCAAGGGCTTCTAAAGATGAACACGAACTAATTAGCAGCTTTTATTTGTAGATTATTAAAAAATAACTAAAAATGACATAGCGGTTATTCTTTATAGATGTTCATAACCTGCTTGTATATTAGTTCCAAATAAATAACAAATTGGGTTGCACGCTTTTCGTGTACTTCGATTAAGTACAAATGCATAAATGACGTACGGTGCACCATTCATAATTCAAATTAATTTAAAAATTACATTCAGCGATAAAAAATAACGGGTGATTTTTAGCATTCAAAGCCTGAACAATATGAACAAATGTGCAGTTGTACCTGCACATTTATTCATTCGATTCGAAGAAGAATAACTAACTAAAAAAGCTTATATCGATATTTTATATATATGTATACATATATTATATATATATATATATGTATGTGAGTTCATCTTTATACATAAAATATCTTTCTTATACATACATTTTTTACATATTTATAATTATAATAATATAATAAGCATACATATATATACGTGTATATATGTTTGTATATACATTCATATACATATATATCCATTGCCGATCAACAAACACAACAAAAATAATTACAAAAACTAAGCGTCCAACTATCGATTCTTTCTCTCATGTCTAAGAGTGCTTCTCACTTTTGACATTCGCTAGCAATAAATAAAATAACTTATAAATCAGCCGCCGAATAAAGCGTTCTAATTTCAAATTTAACAGTTTGGCATCTGCATTCTTCCCCTTTAGAAATTTATCTAAATTTGCTAAATGTCTCTCCACCAATTGAAAAAAATCAACACTCATTATAATTGCTCACTAAAATATTTCACTTTACCGTTAGTTTGATTGACGACGTCTTCCCATGCTAAAAAGTAAATCGAAAACAAAATAAATACGAATAACATTTTAAATACAAAAAAAATCTTACCGAGTCCGATGAAGTTAACAATTTTGTCGTGATTATGATTTTGAAAGATGTCCGGCACGTAGAACCTTGCAGTGAAGCTATCACAAACGTCGTCCGACAACAATTGTTCGTTAACGTCAAATCCGAAAGTGAGACCCGACACTTCCTTACCATCACCACTTAAAATGACAACTGCCGGTCTCGAACTAGTTCTATCACTATCACAATTATTACTAATATTATTATTATTATTATTAGAAGACGACACTACAGTTGCCGTCATAATTGTCTGAATATCACTGGTAGGCGCACACTGCATCCTGGCTCGTTCATGATTCACTTGTGGCAAGTTATTGTTATATCCTCGAATGCAACTATTGCTACTCGCAATGATTTCCTGAATACTGTGAGGCACAAAACCAGGATTAGTCTTCAATTGTTGTTGTTGTTGTTGTTGCTGCTGCTGTTGTTGTTGCTGCTGCTGTTGTAATTGTTTAAAATGCATTTTCTCTATGGTCTGAACATCTGGGATATTTTGAGGAAGAACATGCAAGTTATTAATATGTATATTGTTCGAGGTTAACGTGACATGTTGCTGTTGTGGCTTAACTTGTATGTTTTTAATCCCATGTTTATGCACTACTTTTTGAAAAACATTCTTATTAATATTGTTATTATTGTTATTTTGAATTGCCGGCCAATTTTGAATATTATGAACGTCGGGGGGAGACGATTCCAAATTTTCCAAAGATGCTTCTAAACAATTTGGCAATTTCAACGAGGTCTGCACACTTTGCGTGGTCATAGTCTGAACAGTTTTCACTTTTGCCACCTGGAACTTTTCTTGTTCCACTTTAACCATTGCCTCATTAATATCTATGGCAATTTTTTCGATCTCCTTCTTCTTTCGTTCACTTGGCGGTCTGTTCCATTTGGGCCTGTCCAAACTATTATTGTTCTTTGCGATGTCAGCATACGAAATGGGCAAATTTAAGTGTGCAGAATTATCGATGTCCATATGTTCCGTATCGATGGGAAGAGAATGTACCGAATCCACGTCGGAAGAATCGTTCGATTTATCGCTGTGCGGTGCCGAACATGCAGACTTTCTTCTGGGTTCCGGCGATTGAACTCGATCCTGAGCATCATGCGAGTACGGCTGCCTACGGCCACTAACCGAACTGCGTCGCTTTTTACTCTTCTTCTTTTTGGTGACCACTCGAAAATCGGCAGTTTCCAAGTTTTCTGCAGATGCATGCAATGGAAGACTCTACAGATTAAATAATGAAAATTAACGACATTAAACGAGAAGGTTAAGACGGTCGAAAGATACCTCTGAATTTCCCCAAGATCTACGTTCTCTCGGCCTATCAGTATTGCTCTTTGTACTTCTTAGAGCAACCTTACCCATTTCTCCGCCCTCCTGTGAAAAGCTAAAATCGTCCAATGTACTTACAGATATCTCCTCCATCGAGTTGCTCTTCTGCAACTTTTCCGATTTGCTTTTTGGTCGGGCCCTTTGCTTCTTGTTGGATTTATCGTCGCCACTTCCACCGCCGCTGCTGAAATGCTGCTTGTGAATTTTGGTTTTGTGAATGTTCGATTTCGACTTGGAAGACGATTGTTCCTCGTTCCCGCCGATGAACTCTACCAGTTTGTCGAGATCGTTAATTATGTCGCTGCGATGCCCTGCAACCTAAATATACGATTGCTTTCTGTGACGATGTTAGAAATTTGATTTTACTTTAATAAACCCGTTAATTATTTTCGGTTGTTCAATAATAGGGTCGTTTCAAATTAATTCATAAAACAAAATTAATGCTTTGTTGAAATGTAATAATAATTTTATTGAGCAATAACATTCACGATCAACAATCACAAATATGAATCTAAGGAAAATTTAATAATAAAAACAAACACTCTAGAATTGCAAATCTCAAATTGCACAAACATTTTCCAAGCATGATTAAATTCATAACTATTGCTATTAGAATTAATTAACTGTTGTACAAATTACCGATATAAATAAGGTAAACAATTGGTGTATAATAAATTATTTAAAAAAAGAGCAAAACTGTGTGCGTCTAATGGCAATAAATACCTTGGAAGATTCAGATAATTAGAAATACAGCAACACCAAAGATGTTTCACACACAATTTCACAAAGACAAGATAATATCAGGTTTACCTCTTGGCTATTAAAAGATATGAATAACTACTGGCATAACTGATTGTAAACAAGTGGATGTCAAAATTGTAAGTGACTCACACCTAATGCTGATAAAACTGAATGATAAGCTATTAACTTTCACTTAATAACTTTTCTGTATTATTCATACTGATGATCACTTTACTATGTTGCCAAATTTACCGTTTCATGACTAAAGTTGCTTTAGATTTAAAGTGACTTTAAATCATTATTTCCACAATATGTTACCATACGAATAACAGACTTTAAATTTCGAAGTCGCTTTAGTTTTATTATGAAATTTACTGTTTAATGTATTTGTTATCATAAATAATATACATACACTTGCAGGGCTTGTCAATAACATAAAAGTAAGCATAACTTTATAATATCATGAAGTAAAATATAATTATTTTATACTAAATCGCACTAATTGGGCACTTAAATACTTTTTCTAAAGTGTATCATTATATTTTTGTTGTTGTTAACCGGTATTGAAAACACCATAAATATGTTATAATATCATATCATATATGTTCACAAGTTATTTTGTCTTCATCTGTTAATTTCAAACCAACAAGTATATAACTACAGGCGATCCTCTACTTTAATACATAGTGTGTTCCTAAAAATGTGTAAGATACACAAACGTACAAAAGTCGGACGATTTATTTGCACGTAAATAAATGGTTTTAATTTCAGGTAAACAATACAAACAAAAAAAAAACGATTAATTGTACACACCATTAATAAGAAAAAACAACGAATAATATGCCAAATTAAGTCTTGTACAGGAGTGACGTTTTTAAACGGTAGTTTTAAAGTTAGAAATTTATATGTAATAAAAGAAATAAAAAAGTTCATTATCACAGAAAATTAATTTCAAATTACCGTCTGTATTCAATTTCCTAAAATTATTGAGGGCTCATTTTCAGAGAACTTGTTATCGCTGAAAGTGTCTAAAGAGTTTATTTGGCCACATTTGAACTGCTGTTAATTGCAGCTATTTTTTCAAATTCATTCAAATTGAGTAAATTAAGTGAAAACTCTCAATTCTGGAAACTTAATGTGTGCAACTTGATTGCACGCCCTGCACTATGAAATGTACTACTTAAATGCCCCAAAAGGCATGTACATAAATAAGAAATTCTTATTGTTAAAAATATTCAGCCGTACTCAGAGACAATGCATTAACACCGTGTATAGAATGTTAATAACTAGTCTAGGGTTAAGTTGAGGTTTAATTTTGGTATTCAGAAACATCGTTAACCCAGCATTAGCTAGAATTAAGCCTAGTCTAACTTAAACACCGTAATAGCATAGACCCACAATGCTTGGCAACAACGTTTAAGACAATCTTCGCATGCTTAGAAAATTCTTGTCGATGTGCATATTACACCATATTCGAATTAAAAACAATAAATACGAGATAACTATAAACTTGTTAATATACATTAACAATTTTTGATACATTTTATGTATTAAACTTCTTAGTAAAATAAATGTACTAGTATTTTAAGCGTGTTTTATTGAAACTACATATATAAACATAGAAATTTATACTAAGATTGATAATATATAGGTACCTCCAAACCTATATGCAATCCACGTTATCAGTAAAAGTTTCTAGATGATGATGCTATCACCTCGTACTTCGTATTTTGATAGTTCTAATAAATTGTAGTCTTTCTTTATACCATTTAATATGTGCACAGGTAAATCATCGATAGAATATGTCATTTTCCAAACTTTAAACCAAATTACAAATAAACAATCTAGTAACTTTTTTTTGATGACGTGAATTGCATATAGGTTTGATAGGCTGTACTTATAAGCAATTATATTATTTTCTTTATTTATATAGCAACATATCAAACAGCCTTGATCCATAATTATTTGAATGTTTGTATTTAACATAAAACGAACGATAACAAGGAATAAACCAAAGGAAACCAACGCCAAATTTAAAATGTGTGGTTATGATACTATAACAATAAATTAATGGAAATTGACCAAAACTGACTATGCAATTGCTAACATTACCTATTACATGCTATTACCATAGTTAACTACCCCACGCCTGAGTTTAAGGAACCTCCGTCTAAACTTAGTCTTGGATTAACAAAAAGTCTTTTTTGAAACGACTTTCAATACGAAAAATGGCAAAAATATAGTTTAACTATCAGCTGTTATGTTAGTCTTGGGTTAATTTGTCTATGAATATGGCTGATTATGTGTAATACAGTCAAATAACTTTGTATTGTGAAAAATTATTATAAGAATATGCAACATTATAGTGCAATCGTATCAATTTTTTCTAAATCTCTTCTATCAATTGCTTAGTCGTTCTCTTTTCCTACTTCTATTTGATACCCATTCAAAATTACTTCTTGCATTTCAGATTGTCCCTGTATAAATAATTTAATTTTGAAGAAATGGCACTCAAGAATTGTAAACGATCACTTCACAATAAAGTTTTTAATATGACCCATTTTTCGTAAAAAGTGCAACCTCTCAATAAAATCATCATTCAAAGTTCAATCTAAATATGTAATTATCTACTGGACGTTCCATGAAAAAATATACAAATGACAATGAGATGATATACACTAAACAGATACAGTAGTTCTTTCTAAAGTTGTCCTGACCTTACATTAAAAAATATATATATATATACGAATTTTAAATGATGAAATAAATATGGTTAAAAAGCAAACAAAAAGCAATTCACACCGTTTAAATATCTAAAAAAAATCTCGTCATCCGATAACGAATTAAGTGAGTTGTGATGCAGTAAAGGTGTTAAAAAAAGAATGCACTTACATCTTTTCCCTCGAGAACAACAACATTCTTGTCAGTTTGTATTTTCTTCTTCTTATTTTTCTTGGTATCTGAACTATTTTGACCGACTGCGTTTCCATTTTCATCCATCTTCTGAAAATAAAATAATAACATTCTCACACTACACAACATTCTCATTCTATGTTTGATTAACTTATTTCATCACATTATGTAATATTTTTAAAGAAATTCATTCATTAAATATCAACTACCTTTAATTAAATTACTCAGTAAGGAATTAACTTAATTATTTAAGAGATTAAAAATAATATTCTCACTTTGTCTTCTGTAGACTTTCTATTAAATGCCCACATTGAACCCGGCATAAGCAAACTGTACTGAGTAGCACTTGGATAATGAGTAGCAGTTGTAGTGACACTACTAGTTGTAGTAATCGCTGTCGTGCTAGTAGCAGGCATCATTTCGACCGACTTATATGAAATTTCGTTATCTGGAACTTTGCTCGTCGTCCCTTCCAAAGCGGCAACTGTCAAACAATCGTCTACGTTACTTCCATTACCGCTCCTGTATAAAACCCAAATTAAATCGAATTTATGTAATAAAAGCCGCACACATTACCTCCGCCGATTTCCAGATTAAATCTAGAAGTGAACTTCATCGATACACGTGGTATGCGAGTCTGAACGACTTCCATCTCAGTTTGCTCATTATAATCCTGACTGAGCGAATCGTGTTCTAATAAACTTTCCGATTCCATATCTATCGCCGTATATTCTGCTTTCTTGTGCTCCATTTTCTTGCGAGCCTCTTCAAAAAATTGTTTATCGTGCATGACACCAACGTTTACATTGCAAGGCAGACTGCCTAAAAATTACGCAGAAACAATCAATACAAAAACTAAACCGAGATAAAGGAACTTGTACCTCCTTGCCGCTGTCGTGTACTCACGGTCTTGGTGAGTCTCTGTAGATGATTAGCAGCAGAATATAGCTCCTCTTTGGCCAAATTATTCAAACTGCCGCCGTGAGTCAAATTTTCTGAAACGGAGCTGGGTTCTCGACGACGCCTAGTGCGTTGACTAGCGGTTGTATTATAGTAGCGTACAGATTCTGAACCACTAGCGCTTGTAGCACGAGCCTTACGGTCATCTTCTTCGGCCTTTTCCAAAAGGTTCTAGTAAAAGATGATTAGACTGTAGCATTAATTAGATAACATGTACTAATTACCTGAAACAGTTTACTCTTTCCTACACGATCTTTAGGTATTTTGTAATTGATGGCTTCGTCGAGAAGCGCTTTTAACTCGACATCGTCCAGTCTTGATACAGAAGCTTCCTGTAATATACGAGGAATTAATATTTTTTAAGAATAGCCGGCGAAAGCAACACGTGATGAATTTTTACAAGGATTCAAAGAAATTTGACAAAAGATTACGCCCAAATTGCTACGTCATTCCCGATGTTTTTTCACACCACGACTTATAAGTCTCTATCTTTTCGCGAATTGAAAGTAAAATTAAAACGGCAAACGTACGGAAAGCATGGAAAGAATTGGAAATTGGTTCAAATTTTTCTAATATTTGAACTAAAAACATTGGTTGATACGTCAGCGTATAAGGGCAGCCATTTGCACTCCTTAGACATTCGCCAAATAGCGATAGGCGAAAATCGATTTTTTTAAGAAACAACTTAACTGTTCACCGTCAATTTTGACGATTCGCGCTTGCAAAACGACGAAAGATCGCCTCAAAAACGTCTCACGGAAAAACAACTCTTAAATCATGCACGGAAGGAATGCGGACAAAAACGTACTTTGTTTTCAGGTCCGGAACACGTAATATCCAAATCTTGCGAGTTAGTCGCGGAGGATTCCGTCGCCTTTGTCTTCTCGCCTTTATCTGGAGCTTTCGGTGCATTGTCATTTTCGGGTGAAGGGGCCATTTTCGAAGCCCGTGTAAACTTCAACCGAAACTGTCAACTGTCACCAAACACTTAATTTATAGGTTATGCATCTTATTAACACCACCATCACTCACATATTCGATGTAACTAATCGTTTCCCGTTACGAGGTAAACTTATATTAAAGTCTTTTTTACGGAAAAAACACATTTTTACAGACAACCATTACTAGACAGCATAAAAAAAACCACGAACTAAACACCACCTATTAACAACAAGAATAACTAAATTGGTAGATCAAGTGACATCTACATAAGAAGTAATTTTTTTTGGGGTTTGTCCATAGAAAAAGAACTCAAATCTGCTGCCAATCTTGTAAAATAATATCATTTTTTTTATAAATAAATATATATTTTATTTTAAAAGCATAAGTATAACAATAATGATATAAAATATGTATATAAAGGGGCCTACACACAATTAACAACGTTGCACAATATTATCGATCCTTTACAATATTTTGTGTTGATTCACAAATATTTGTAGCATCAACGTGCAAATTAAAAAAATATGCAAAACGTTCAATAAACTATTCTGTTATTGCACGATATAATTTTTAAAACGGTCTTTAACTAATCAATATTACACTATCGGTGGTCTGCAGAAGACATTTATGTGAAAACGATTATTCATAGGCGATTAGGGGTGAATAAAATTTTAGTTATAAGATGAATAATTATTGCACCTTTTACCTTGTCAATCTGTCAACGCTAGCTTAACTTGCATAAAAAAACCGTCCAAACATAGATACAAACTTTGCATTCTCCAAAGCAACAGCCAGTTCCAGAGCGGACTCTCCCATCTTATTTTTAAGATTAACGTCACAACCGTGATCAACGAATGACTTGAACAGTTCATCTTGGAACTTCTCGAATAAAATTGGATACATTTTGTGTTCGTCCACTTTTCCAGCGAAAACGTGAAAAGGAGCGTATCCTTCATAATCTTGATCGTTAATGTTCGATTCACAATTTAATAGAACATTGGCAATCGTTATTTGTTTATTAACGTCGTCTTCGTTACAAAATACGGCATATTTTATGATGTAATGCAGGGGATTTTGCTTAAATATGTTTTTAGCGCCATTATCTACGCCAAACGATAATAGTATTTGAGCAGTGAGTAACCGATTGTATCGCAACGCAAGCAACAAAGCCGATTCTCCAAACGTGTTGCGTTCATTGACATCAATAACTTTCGACAGAACTTCAGAGAGCAATTCATTCTCGCCAAACGATGCCATGTATAATAAGACTTTAATTTCGATTAGAGCACTTTTTGATATAAGAAATTTTGCAACATCCATAGCTTTGTTGAGTATCGCCACAAATAAAGGCGTCTCCTCGTTTTTATTGTGTCGACCTAGTTTTGCCCCTTTAGAATACAATTGAAGCACCAAATCGACATCGTTGATGGAGGCCGCATGGTGCAAACTCGTCCATCCATTTTCATCATGTCCCAAGTTCACATTCGCGTCACAATTTAATAGATACTTTACGGCAGACAAATTTTTATATTTAATGGCGAAAAGCAAAGGAGTTTCACCGCAATTGTTCTGGGTGTTGATAACACAACCTTTGGCTATGAGAGCCAACATTAAATCGATATCTTCTATTGTAGCTGCGTAATGTAACGGCGAAGACCCATAATAGTCACGTTCTGCAATATTCGCTTCATTTTCCAAAAATAACTTGGCAATCGATTGGTGATTATATCGGCACGCGAGTAAGAGAGGCGTTTCATTGAAATTTGTTTTCTGATTAACGTCGACGCCTTTTGATATAATATAGTTTACAATGTCATAGTCGCCAGCTTCAATTGCATAATGTAGATTAGTTTTGTCATTTCTGCGTCCTGCGGTAACATCGGCACCTTTTGAGATTAACAGGCCAGCGATATTTAAGCGTTTATCCATAAGCGCAGCGAGTAGAGGCGTATCGCCATAGTTGGTTTGAATGTCAACTTGAGCACCTTTGGAGAGTAAATGGATTACTATGTCATAGTGTCCCATTTTAGCCGCGCAATAGAGCGGCGTTTCTCCATCTATCGAAAGAACATCCACGTCGATTTTTTTCGAGATTAACAGCTTCACGATTTCTAACTTTCCGTGCCTGGCTGCATAGTGAAGCAAAGTAAAACCATTACTATCTTTTTTGTTGAGATCCAGATTTTCTAGCAAGAGAGACACGTCTGTTTCTGTACCGAAAGCGGCTGCAATCCAGGCATTATGATAACCAGTTTTCGATCGAAACAAATCTAAAATCGTTTCTGCATTTAAATCATTTATATATTCATCAAAATTATCTAAATCCACTAGATTTACACAATATGTACGAATCGCTTGGTCGCCTAAATTTTCTAATAATAAATCTTGACTAGCAAAGTAGGGAAGTATTACTCTATTAAATAGAGATTTATAACCCATTGTGAAACAATAACGGAAAAACGAAATGTCCCCATAAATGGGTACGCAAATGGAAACATTCTGTATTTTTTCTGATAGTTTATTAGCGACAGCCATTCTGTGTCCTTCAATAGCATAATCTATCGCTCTGTAACCAACATAATCCACAACATCCTTTATTTTCTTATCGGGAATTCTCTCCATTACTTCTACCATTTCATCTACAATATTTTCTAATTCGTCATCATCGTAATCGTCATGGTCCACACCATGTATAACTATAATGTGTATGACAGATCTGCCACACTTGTCAATCGCCCGAATAGTCCTCGGATCCGATTTAATAAGTGCCTTAGCTTCCTCGATCCGTCCCATCGTGAGCGCCATATGTAACGAACAATCGTTCACCACTATACAATTAAACATTCTGAATTCAAACCTATAATACGAATTTGAAAAGAATGTCAAAATGCATTTTGCTGCCCCTACGTTTGTATGTAAATTTTCCACAAGCCATTTCGCAACTAAATAAGAAGCGAACGTTCTATGGACGAATTTGATACTAAGTATCTGCGTTTCAGATTCTAACACGACCACGCCCTCGCGTTGCAGAAACAACAAACTATGTCGATCGTTCTGACAGCACTGAGCCAACTGACCAATGATATCGAGTCGCACCGAGTACAGATGCGGTAATATAATTTTCAATGCATAGAGTGTTTGCACTTTATCGAATAAAATTCGCATTTCTTTAGCCCCCTTTCCATATTTCACGCATAGAATGTCGGCCTTCTGCTTGAAAAACTCTCCGTATAGACGAGCCAAGTTAAAACGACAATTAAACTCGACCGTCCCTTGTTCTGCGTCTTTTCCAAATACGTCGGCCAATAGTTTTAATTGCAACGGCACCCCCATGAACTCTAAGTCAGACAGATTTTCCTCGGTTGCCTTCAACAATTTTTCGACAAACGCTTGACAATTGGGCACTTTAAAATATTCCGTCAGAAAAGTTTGTTGTTCGATCCTATCGAGCGGCTTCAAGTTGGCGGATATAGTATCAAATTCGTCCTCGAGCAGAGATTCAGCAAAAGGTCTTGTCGTCAACCAAACTTTCATGCCATCGTTTATAAGTTGTTTGGCAAAATTGATAACATTATCTTTGTGCGATATAAAAATTTCATCGAATCCATCTAGAAGCACCAAAATCTTCTTTGTTCTTAATAAGTGTTCGAACACCAATTTGGATAGCTCGGGATTAGCACAGTCGTACATTTTAAGGTTAAAATGATCAAAATATTTTATGTCTGTATAGTCTTCGTGTTCGTTCAAATCAATTTTGAGTACCCACACGGGATTCGAGCATTTAGCAGCAACATAATCAATCAACATTGATTTTCCCATTCCTGGAATGGCACTAATAACGTGAACCGAATTAGTTAAACATTCAAAGCTACCCCATAAAATGTTATCAGTCGCAGATGATTTACCTTTATCGATCAGTTGATATTTCCGTATATTTCGGGTGCTGCCAAAAGATTCTTTCCATTCTAACTGACCCGATTCGTGAAAGAAGAGACGATGTACGGAATCGTACTCGTCTTGTAATTCCAAGAACTTGCTGGTATCGGTGTAAACGTTGGGTAAGTCCCACGGTATTTTGTCGACTGTACTATCAACAACAAAAATTTCATCCGCAAGTTCTTTCAAAACGTTATATTTTAAAATAATTCTAAACAAGAACGGTGTAATACAATAAGATGGCAAGCAGTTGTATTCATAACCCACTTTATAACCATCAAGGAGAATATTAACGATATCCCTACACTTTATGAAATCGTACATGTTTTTGTTAACTAATGATTGTAACTTGATCGAAGTCCTTCCTTGTAAATACACCGACATGCTCAATATTTTGGTTTGTTGTGTTTCGTTTAAATCGTGGAAGCAGTATAAAGATTTAGCCTTTTTAAATCGCTTTGGTGTAATTTCTACAGCTCCTCTTATTAACATTATAAAATGAAATTGGTAATTTGACAATTTTATGATTTTCAGAATGTCTTCATAATCTTCCGCACTATTTATGTTTAACAATAACGGAAGCTTGGAATTAGCCCATAGCCATCTATAAACATCATAAACGGTAAGGTGTTCACTATAACCAAGAAGTTTAGCTTTGGGGAAACATTTTTGAGCGGTATTCGATAAATGATCGGACCATAGAGTTTTCGGTTCTACAACTTGTTTCGTAACCTCGCAGCCAATAAATTCTTTTACAAATCGAAAGACGCCCTCGTCAACATCGATGAGAGATATCACTTTGTCTTCAACAATTTGATTCCAAACACTTTTGTACGAATCGGAATAAAATGTGACCAAATCCTTGGAGAAATCGAATTTGTACGGATCAAGCAGGAGATCGGTTAATTTATTGATAATATCATTTTTCGTCAGCACGTAAAACTCATTTATGCCAAAACCTTTTGACCAATTTGTCATGAATGCTACGAATTTTGAAGCAATATTTTTTGTTCTGGACGTTTCGAGCAATTTTTTAACCTCTTTCTCGATCATTCTGTCCAACTCGCTTACATGCATTTGATTGACAAACAAAAATAATTGATTCATAAATTCAAAATCGTAATTAAATTTTTCAGGGCTAAATTTAAACTTGTTATTTGAAGACTGACTAGTATCGAGAAAGTCTAGATCAGCATTGTCAATATTTTGCAAGAAATCGCAACGATTTACATTTCTATTGGTTGCTAAAATGAAAGCAATATTGTGAGCATCACGTAAAATCCGTATAATTTCCGGAACATGCTCTTTACCGTTACAAAGGTTTTCCTTTAAAGCTACATATCCAGAGTAGTACTTTGCAAGTGAGAAATCTTCTTTAAATTTTTTCTTTTTGGTCGTCGACGAATACATGAAATTTCGTTGCTCGATATTTTTCGGATTGTCTTGATGTTTAAGTTGGATTAGGTATACATAAATTATCCTTAGTCCACCTGCACAAAACGACGTCGTCAAAATCGCCAACGTAATCCACATTGCTACCCAACCACAAGTCCTTTGTGTCTTTTAGACCAAGACAACGTAAAGTTATTAATGCAGTAAATTTAATTTCATAGTCTCTACCCCAATCGTGAGACCCTGGACGTCTCGGATAAACCTAAGAAAATGCAAAATTATATTCGAGCATTGCTTGATTTAACACAACTTCAAGCGATCTCCTGTCCTTTACCTGATCTATAAAATTTACAGTTTTAGTGTTCATGGTGTTCAAACATATTTTTTTACAAAAAATATATTACGGTAAAGTAACATGTTTAAATTTACAAGCGTTCGGAAATATTCGACAATGGTCGAATAAAATAAAACAAACCACATCACAAGTTAAATAAATTGACAAAGTTATGTTTTATAAACTTTGAGCTATTTTTTCCTAACGTAAATATATTTAACCTTGAAAATAGTCCGTTTATTTACGGTGTTGACAAGTCGCTTGACTTTTACCGTAGTCTGCGTTGATTGTTTCGTGCTTATAAGGTCTGTGCAATCGATTTTAACTTATAACTAGAGGCGCTTGCGTCAGGGACTAATGAAATCTATTATGTATGGTTTAGAATTTGACTATTTGCTGTAACTTTTTTAAAATTGAAAAATAAAATTGTGTTTTCGTTTTACATGTATTAAAACTGTAATTAATGTATTTTTCGTAAAGTAAACAAGAAATTATTCCGAAAATATTTAATAAAATGGTAGCAAATATACATTACAGTTACCATTAGTTCCTGAAGCGAGCGACATCTGTTATTTCTTGAAAGTTGTCAGGCCAGCTGTTTTATGCGAATGCACAGACCTTATAAGCACGAAACAATCAACGCAGACGACGCTTTTACTCTACTTACCTAAAGTAAACCTAAACTAAACTGAACATAAAATATTCAGTAACAGTTTATTTTCGCCTATTTCTAAGCGAAATTATGAAAATTTAGGATAAAAGAAGTAAAATAATAATTTTAGAAATACCAAATTTTTATTTAGACGTTCCGATAAGAGATCCGACATACGTTAATACCTGCTGTTAACATAAACACGACTCACGTCCTCTATTAAATGGCGCGATAAATCAATACTCGTTTGTAAGGCTTTAAAAATGAGTTCCGAAAATATATTTCTCTTTGTTCCAAATATTATAGGTGACTAGTTTAGCTGATTTGATCTGTTCCAGTTTTTTTTAACCGTATTTTCTGTAGGTTACGCCCGAATCGTACTTGCAATAATCTCCTTCTATTTCATGTCCACAAACTACGTTATTGCCGTAAGTTGTTATATAGTTTCCGCTCTATTAGATGCTTTCGACGGTCATGCTGCTCGGTATTACAATCAGAGCACCAAATTTGGAGCGATGTTAGATCAACTCACTGATCGATGCGGAACGATGTGCCTCTGTGCTGTACTTGCAAGGTTTTATCCCGACTACACTTTTTGGTTCCTTATATCCATGACTATTGACGTAGCATGTCACTGGATCTTCCTGCACACGTAAAACAAATTACCTATGATAAACATGTTGCAGATACTAAAACTAAATTTTAGATCGTTGTTACAAGGGAAATCCAGCCACAAATTTGTCGATATGTCCGAGAATCCCATAATGAATATATATTATACCAATCGTACAGTATTGTTTTTTATGTGTTTTGGAAACGAGGCATTTTATTGCGCTTTATATTTGTTGCATTTTACTACAGGTCCGTTGAGTAAGTTTTTTTAAAGAGCTAATATAAATTTGAATTACTTATTCCTTTATTTTTAGTTGCCGGTATATCCTTGTATAAAGCTATGGTGTATATTTCAGCACCTATTGCAATATTAAAATCGGGAATCTCGCTACTACATCTAGTCGTTGCAAGCAAGAATTTAGCAATAATTGATGTTAACGAACGTAAAATATCTCGCGAGAAAAAAGCTGAATAGAATTCCCAATTTCTTCATGTGTCAAAACTAAATTCCAAAGTATAGCCTGTAGAAAAGCTAAATATATTAAATAAAATTAATTTAACAAACAAATCGATTTTATTCACGCTCTACTACGATACAAGAATTATCTTCAAATGAAAGATCGGATCTTGAGGGATATACAGTTTTTAAGTTGCCATCTATGTCCACATTCTTCACCTGTTGTACCAAAAGAGCATTTCCAAAAAGCTGCAACATACTTTTCAGCAGGGTGTCTGCTATTTTCTTGCACGTTCCCTGCGAAGTAGCACTGGTAACTTCAATCAATAAAGATGTTGTTTCTACAGACATCTAAAAAACACAACGTTATAAAATGTTTTTTTTTAACAATCATTAACTAATGAACCTTTGTGAGGTCTGAATTTGTAATTGGAGGAAATGATATAATTTCCATAGCTGAATTCATAAGACAGGGATATTTCGGTTTTCCTTCTAATAAATACAGATACTTGTGTACTCCCGAATAAGTGTTGCGCTTCTTTTCCTTTCGAAGATTATCGGCTTCTGTCTGTAGTTTAGCAAACAATTGACTTCCGGTTATATTTTGCATTTGATTTAAGGGTTTTATAAGTAGCTCTGTTGGAGGCATGGCCGTAAACACCAGATCTTTGCCGATTATTTTTTTTAAATCGTGCGTAGCAATCGTAGCCAAGTTTCTTTTATCACATACAGTGTCGTGTAATTTAGTTTGTAACTGAATAAATTTTTTGAAAATTTCATCGGTAAACTTTAAATCTAATATTATACAGGCAACCAAGTGCGGTCGCACATCTTTTACTTCATCTTTCACCACAACCTTAAGACTATCGTTTGTAAAATGCTGCACTTTTATTTTGTAAACGCAATCGGCAACATTAACTTCGATTTTCTTATCGTTAGTCGTTTTTTTCCCCTTTTTTGTAGTTATTTTACCGCCCGTATCGTTCATACGTTTGCAATGTTGTTTTATATAATCTAAAACCTGTTTAGTATGGCACTGAAGCACTAGTTTGTGGAGACGTTTATCTGACCATGGATTTTCTTGTAGATTAATTTCTAAAAATGTACGGTTAAATTTTGATAAATAATATCGAAGCATCATTTACCTTTTAACTTATTACAATCTGCAAACTCTCCAGGAATCGTCTTCACCATATTCGAGTTCAGATAAAATATTTTTAATCCAGATAATAACCCAATTTGATCGGGAATTGCTTCAATTTCATTGGAGCTTAAACGAAGTTCGGTTAGATTATTGCCAGAATAACAGATGTCGGGAAACTCTCGTAATTTGTTACCGGACGCGTCGAGAACTGTAAGCTTTGTGTTTTTAGCAAACGAGGGTAAGCTCTCGAGTTGATTGTGAGACACGTTCAACGTAACTAATTGTAACAACTCGGATATCTCGGTTGGCACTTTCTTCAAGCAATTACGAGACAAATCCACAAGTTTTAATTTAGTTAATCTCGCCAAGTTTCCCCTAATGTTTTCTATCTTGTTGGAGTGCAGCACTAGGGTTTGCAAATTGACGAGTTGCTCGAGCTCCTCGGGGACGTCCGATAAGCTTGTATCGTGTATGTCCAGATAGTTTAATGTCGTTATTTTGAAAATAGTTAAATCCAGACCGGTTTTGTTGATTCTTTCTGTGATCTCGTTACCGGAGAGCACAAGTTCGTGTTTGCTTTCTTTTTGCGCGACGATGATATCCTGCCAAGCCATTTTTGCTTATTGCTGTTAACAGGATTAATTTTTTTTTTACGAAAAGTCTTGCAAAATGGTGAAATAGATTAAAAACGGTCTTTAGGTTAAAATCGTTCATATAGAGCGCATACAAATAGTTGGGCATCTATATAACTGGGGGCGCTTTATTACTTGTAAACACTCGTATAGGGTGTTTGAAAATTAGAATACATATAATCATATTTGGAATAATGTAGTTTTGATTAATATTTAAGAACATGTTTACTTAAATTAAATATTCAAACTATTAATCTGTTAGGTAAATAAGATTTTAAAATTTACCTACGCATTTCGTATTGTATTATAGAAAGAATGTAAATTGTAATTTTTAAACTTAAAAAATATGATACCTAATTAGAAGTGGCCTCTTTATGATAAGTGTTAATGTAAAGAACTAGAAGTAAATAATATCCATTTAACAAAAATATATATTCTTCTAACCCAGATTAAAATACATATATCAAGCATATATAAATATTTAACACCTATATCCTGTCGCTTAACGCGTTTACTTGATAAAATAAATACATATTTATAATTCGAATCGCTTATAAACCCCGAGAAATACGTTCTTATTAAAAAAAAACTCTTTGAAGTTTCGACAAAATGCGTTCCGTTTATCTTGGTTTTTGCTTACTTCAATGTGCCGTTGCCATAAATGTTAGGGCATTCGATTCAGAAGTCAATCCAGAAGAAATGGGCGAGTTCATTGAAGGCGATATTATACTACCAGCAGGTATTTCTAAGAATGGTCTGCTATCCGAAACGTCCCATTGGCCCAACGGAATAGTACCCTATGAGATCAACGGATACTTCACCACAAAAGAAAGAGGAATGATTAACAAATCTATGGAACTTTATCATAAATACACTTGTGTAAAGTTTAGAAAACGAATGCCAACCGATGTCGATTGGATTTCCATAGTTAATTGGAACTCCGGATGCTGGTCAAACGTGGGTCGCATAGGGAATAAACAGGAAGTAAATTACCAAAGTCCTAATTGTTTCGCTAAAATCGGAACGGTTATGCATGAGCTGCTACATGCATTGGGATTTTATCACGAGCAGAATCGTTGGGAAAGAGACGATTTTATCAAAGTACACTACGAGAACGTACAAAAAGGTAAGTACCAAATGATGAACCAGTTGATTTCTAACGATAAGATTTATTTATGGAATCGCTTAAGGAAAAGAAAATAATTTTGACAAAGTTGGTGAAGATAAAGTGTCAGGTTTTGGCATTCCTTACGATTATCAATCGGTCATGCACTATTCGGAGAAGGCCTTTTCGAAAAATGGAGAGCCGACCATAAGCGTAATTGGAGTAGGTATTCAAATGCTTCATGTTTTGTTGAGAGTAGGTATACGTCGCAATATTTTTTCAGGAAAAAAATGTGAAAATTGGACAACGCGAGGGGTTTAGTAAAAGCGATATCATGAAAGTAAGAGCTATGTACGGCTGTTCGAACACGGACGAGGATGTTAATGTTGACAACAGTGTTGTTGAAAGTGGAGGTAATAATGCGGGTTTAATTGGAGAATTAATATCTATTGTTTTTCCTCATAGTAGTAATTAAAAATAAATTATTTTTACTTCTTTTTGTCCATCATTTGATATAAGAATTGATCATCTTCGGTTTGTTTCTGGAAATACATTGTTACAAATACAAATACATTAATAAGCGGAATATTTTGCTATTTTTCCGCACCATACGGTTTTCCTTTGCATTTACCTGTGCAGATTTTTCCCAAAAACATTCGACAAACTTAAACGACCTTTCGCACTTATCGACGGAATCGACGGCGGTGCATTTAAATAAAATATATTCTAAACTTGCGGTCTCCAATTCTACTTGTTCGAGGACGTTTCTTATTTCGTGTATCAGGAAACCGCCGTCTTCGTCCATCCAATTGTATTTGTTAAACAAGCAGAATAAAAAGCACTTAAAATTGCTCGAGTTATTTTCGTCGAGTTGTTTGTGTATTAAAACTTTATTCATAGCGTCTGTAATTGAAATGATACAGCTTCGGCGAACAATTTAAAAGCCACAATCACGTACCTAAGCTAATTGGCGATGTCTTGTTGCAACTATTAATATACAAAAGATCGGTATAAAAGTCCTCGTTAACGGCCCCCGATACAATTAAATGGGCCGATATTAATATTAACGCTATCATGTTTGCAGCCATTTCTTACGATGAATGCGTTAAAAATGAATTTCCCAGAGGAAGTCGTTCTCGATAAATGAAAACTAATTCGCCAATTAAGTTATTATTTTTTCTTTGTAAATGATAAGTAGCTACCCATATTTTATTGTGTATACAATAATTTAAAAATAATATACGATTTAAGTAGTAAAATTCGGTGATTTAAGTAATATATTATGAATGTATGTATTGACTATCGGATGTTTCTTTATCATGATGTGTGTAGGTGGGTAGTTAAATGACCGATAGAAAAGCAATGAACTTTACAGGGTTGGCGTTGTATCGAAGTCAATTATCAATTTTTTAAAGCCGACTCTGCTTAAAATGGTAACTGATGATGACTGAGTTAGCGTTGGCCTACATTTCAAATATTTTTTAACGTCGACTTTGCAATAAAATAATGCGCATTTCATTTTAATTAACATGTCTACGAGGTTTTACGTGATGTTCCTTATTATAATGGTAAATATTTTGAAGTCCTAATGATTAAACTTATGCATAAAAAGATTTTGCAGGGGATGTTAATTGGGCCCTCGACGACGGACAACTTTAATTTTAGCACTGATGTTTTAACAAAGAACAGATCCCAAAAGATGAACAAAAACTTCGAACGAATGATACAATTCGTAAACGTTTTAGGCCAAATCGATTCTTTTCTATCCGAAAGAACTAAATCTATCATCAAGAAACTAGCTATTTTAGCGGAAGATGACGAAGATTATTACAGACGTCGAAAAGCTTAAATTTTTATACAACTTTGTATCAATAAATTGTTACTCATCCTGTGTGATAGTTATTTGCTATCCTGATAATACCTTAAATTTCCCTAACTTTAAATTGTTGCTTGTGACCTACTTCATATGTAATCATCTTTAATTGTTATTATTATATTTTATATCTATGTTTGTTATCTACAAAAAATGATGTAACGCAAAATATGCCGAGGTATTTATAATTTACAATTAATTATTGCCTGTTAAAACACCAATTTTTAGGTTATGTGCTCATTTCAAACAAAATGCTATCGCATTCGAGTATTCTACTGAAACTGGACGAATTAAAAAAATGGCAAGAGCAACAGCAAGAACACGTGTTGGGGCAACATCACAAACGTATACAAGAAAATCTCGTAGAAGCACCCGTAAACGAAACGAGCACCCCCAAACCACGTCGTGCCTTTCTTCGCAAAGGAGCGGGTTTATCTCGCTTTAGAATGACACCTGGCGAACAGTTTAAACCTTTCAATGAAAGTCGACACAATACATCGGATTTATCAAAGCAAATTAATCTTATTAAACCAAAAGCGGTATGGAACAATTGCTTACCTGAATCGAATGTTAGTTTAGACGGGACAGACAGGGAATTGGTGGCTTTTGAAGCGTTGGAACAGCGTACAATGCAAAACAGTTTTTGTTCGACTAATTCTAGTATCGTACGGTTACTTTCTAATGGTTCTCCTGAAAAACAAGTTGCTACCCACGAAACTACAGACGACTTACAAGAAATTAACTCTCTTGAGCGAAAATTACAAGGCGAATACTTGACGCTAATTAAGAAGGCGGTACAGTTTAAGCAGTATGTGTCCGACAATAAGTCACTTTCGTCGAGTGTTAGTTCAACGGACGAAGAGACCACCTTGCAGGTTTCTGATAATTTTAATGACAAAACTAACTGGTCAGATAAGGATAGTATTACTTCAACTATTGACGATGAACACCCCAAGTGTGATGCTGAAACCATGACCGAATTACCAATGACAAATAATAAACAAGCGGACGATGAATTTCGGGAGTTAGAAAAGGCGAAGAAACAAATTAATATGGAGGAAGTTAAAGTGAAAAAGTTCAAGTCACAGATGGAGCAACAGCAGAGGGAGTTTGAGAGACATAAAAAAGAAATAATGAAGGGGGTCGAAGAGGAAAAAGCTAATATTCATTCTACTTTGGAAGAAGAAAGGAAAAAGCTCAACAAGGAGAGGCTGGTGTTTGAAAGGTACAATAATAAGACATCTGTTTTTTTAATAGTATTTTGGGGTTTATGTAGACACCTCACAAATTTATCAGGTTTTGTTAATATGCGATTATAAAGTTTTAATCTACTGATGCTCAATCAATTTTCATTAAAACAATAATTTGTATTTAACTAAATCTTGAAAATAATCATTTTATTTTGGGTATTGCAATGCTATAACCATTTTATACTTTTTTCTTTAATTTCCTATTGAAAATATCGTCCAACTTGTGTTTTCATATTTCACTTACTCTTAAAGGTACTCTTATTGCAGGTATGTCAAAGACCTCCAAAATAAACCTTCGAGGAAAGAACGTGAAGAAATATCTGCCCTGAAAACAGAAATTGCCACCCTGAAAGAAACATTAAAACTAAAAGAGACGAAAAATGGCACAACACAAGCCAGATTGCGAAATCAAATTAAAAGTTTGGAGTCGGAAACTTCATTTCTAAAAGCAGAAATTGAGAAGTTAAACAAACAAAATGCTAAATTGGTTGCCAATCAGAAATTGAACAGGAAACCCTCCGATACCAAAATGTTGCACGAGATCAACAAGAATCTCACAAAACTGACGCAGGAGAGGAAGTCCGCCGTTTCAGACGAAACTGGTACATTGCTCAAACGGGGCAAGAGTGAGATTACCTTTGACGATATCGTTCCCGCTAAGTTTATTGACGAAAAAGAAAATGATAAAAACACTTCAAATAATGTTAGCGTTTCCAATCGTACTGAAATAATTCTCGGCGACGGCTCCAAACAAATTAAGTACAGTAATGGTAACGTGAAAACCATAACCCCCGATGGTAATACAATTATTTTTCAATATTACAACGGAGATATAAAAGAGACAAATTTGTTGGAGGGCATTATACGATATCACTATTATGAAACTAAAGTAAATCATACAACAAACGTGGATGGCACGGAAATAATTGAATTTCCCAAGTAAGTATTTCGTTTGTAAATAGTTAATTAGTGAACGAATTGTTATAGTGGTCAAACTGAAAAACGTTTTAAAAATGGTATCACCGAAATTCATTACACAAATGGCATAATTAGACGAACATTACCTGACAAGATGGAAGAAATAACGTATCCCGATGGTACCAAAGTGTTGATAAATATCAAGGGAGAACGGACGTTGTTACTACCGAACGGACAGAAAGAAATACACACAAGTGATCATAAAGTATGTAACGTAACAAGAGGTCTATTACTTAATTAAATTTTAATCCAATTTTGTTTTAGAAACGAATTTATCCCGATGGCACTGTGAAAATATTGTATCCCGATGGTTTGCAAGAAACACGCTATGCAAATGGTAGGATCCGATTAAAAGACAAACAAGGAAAGCTCATAATGGATTCTAATAGCTAAGTTAAAATAATTTATTACAATTGTATAGTATAATTGAATTATATAATATGTAACTGTTTTTTCGAGAGTTTCTGTATGGCATCCAAAGCTGCAGTATCTTTAGCAATGTCCATCGATTCTCCCCAACCGATTCCCAAAAGCTTCTTGTTATTATATAGTCCTACTTGGTAGTTAGATAATATTGTATTTTCGGCAGATTTGTTGCACAACCTTGGCTCAATTTTCCCAATATTTCTTTTCTGGGCTATTTCCAACAAGTATCTGTAAGGCTCTTGAATATTCCAAATATCGAACAAATCTTTTCCGTTAAGTTGACAAAATAAGAAATCGTTAACAAACTCGGTGGCTTGATCGCTGCCTTTACTTTGAATCAAAGCACCAACAATTGCTTTAAAAGTTTTAGATAAGGTATTATTTTCAACTGGAAAATCCTAAAATTAATTCGATTAAAAACTTTAAAAATTTTCTTTTAATAAACTACGTACAGAACTTAAAATTAAATCACTAACGCCCATATGAAAAGCAACACGAGCTAACGTTGCCTCTGTTGTAAGATACGACAATACAGCATCTGTAGCTTCGGGTAAATTATGTTCAAATTTTTGTTCGATACAGTGCACGATAAATTGTTCGCCTTCTTTAATGAGATCGCTGTTGTCTTTTATACTGTCACTTAAATCTAAACACAGAAACTGTAATACAGGATGAATATTGGTAATGAAATCGTTACCTTTTTGTATTACGTAGGATCTATGTGTAAAAGCACGTCTTAATAAGTTTTCGTCGAATTCTTCACGTAATCGTTTGGAAAAAGCAAATATTTCGGCATCGTAATTCCATTCGAGGAAGGTCGACCTGGGTTGTGGTGGTAACGGGCCCACCTTTTTTCTACGACGTTCTAATTCCCTCAACGTTGGTGCCACCCATCGCTTGATCCCAGAAACTTCCGGAAATAATTAATTTCATAATATTATTAAATCAAAACAGGGCTTACTTTGAATATACATAATCGATGGCCGTAGAAACATTTTCACTTAACTTAAAATTAATAAATGATAAACCGACACTGTTATTTTTATAATAAACTATTTATTTCAAACACGTAACAAAACACTTGTATAATTTAAATTATTTCAAATAATAAAAAGTAATTGACGAAGTCAGGTTATTTCATAGCATACGTAGGGATTTTTATTCAAAATGGTTTGTATAATTAAAATCAAAAAGTTTGGTTAGGCAATGTATGGTTTTTAATTATTTTTAAATTTATTACGTGGGCACATGCACGTAAATTTACTAAATTTTTCAACCGGAGTGAAGCTAGCGAACTAAAAGCTAGCGAACCAAAACATATTTGGCAACACCGCAGTATAAGTTTTGTCCATACCACGAAATACATTAAACGTTAAAATAATCCTATAAATCATCGATTAGGATTCATGTTATCAATTAAATTATGTAATAATATCTTACATGTGATGTATTATTAATAAAATTATAATTCTTTATACATAATGAAGAAAAATTAACGTTTATTGATAATCCCTCTTATTACTTAAATAACCATTCAAAAACTTTAGTAACAATGCAACAACCTCCATTTAACTTGGCAAGAACGTGCATTAATATCCAATACACAATATATCGAAATTAGAAACAAATCCTAGTTGCAGAAGGCCTTCATAGTAGCCAATAAAAATATTTTTCCAACTTAAAAATTATAGAGTCTATACTAAAACGGCACTTAGAGTCGAGGTCCCACCATCAAATTTTGCAGGAACCTGCATAAATATGTTATAAATAACATATCAAAATTAGAAAAAAATCGTATGATCGGAAGGCCTTCATAACAGGCAATATCTGGCGCTTTCTGCAATTTCAAAATTCAAACAAACATAAAAATAGGGCACTTAGAGTCGAGGTCCCACCATCAAATTTTGCAGGAACTTGCATTAATATGTTATATATAACATATCCAAATTAGAAAAAAATTGTATGATCGGAAGGCCTTTATAACTGCAAATAACTAACGCTTCCTGCATTTTCAAAATTCAAACATGCTTAAAAATAGGGCACTTAGAGTCGAGGTCCCACCATCAAATTTTGTACGAACTTGCATTAGTATGTTATAAATAACATATCAAAATTAGAAAAAAATTGTATGATCGGAAGGCCTTTATAACTGATAATAAGTAACGCTTTCTGCAATTTCAAAATTCAAACATGAATTAAAATAGGGCACTTAGAGTAGAGGTCCCACCATAAAATTTTGTACGAACTTGCATTAGTATGTTATAAATAACATATCAAAATTAGAAAAAAATTGTATGATCGGAAGGCCTTCATAATCTTTAACAGCTACTTTCTTATGGCTCGGCCAAGTATTTGGTTCGCTAGAATTACCGGTGAAGCTAGCGAACTAAAACTTTAAGGAATTATTCAGTCGGTTAGCTTTTTCTGTAAGTTCAAAATTCGATCATCTATCATAATAGGGCACTTAGAGTCGAGGTCCCACCATCAAATTTTGTACGAACTTGCATTAGTATGCTATAAATAACATATCAAAATTAGAAAAAAATTGTATGATCGGAAGGCCTTTATAACTGCAAATAACTAACGCTTCCTGCAAATTCAAAATTCAAACATGCTTAAAAATAGGGCACTTAGAGTCGAGGTCCCACCATAAAATTTTGTACGAACTTGCATTAGTATGCTATAAATAACATATCAAAATTAGAAAAAAATTGTATGATCGGAAGGCCTTTATAACTGCAAATAACTAACGCTTCCTGCATTTTCAAAATTCAAACATGCATAAAAATAGGGCACTTAGAGTCGAGGTCCCACCATCAAATTTTGTACGAACTTGCATTAGTATGTTATAAATAACATATCCAAATTAGAAAAAAATTGTATGATCGGAAGGCCTTTATAACTGCAAATAACTAACGCTTCCTGCAATTTCAAAATTCAAACATGCTAAAAATAGGGCACTTAGAGTCGAGGTCCCACCATCAAATTTTGTACGAACTTGCATTAGTATGTTATAAATAACATATCAAAATTAGAAAAAAATTCTATGATCGGAAGGCCTTTATAACTGCAAATAACTAACGCTTCCTGCAATTTCAAAATTCAAACATGCTAAAAATAAGGCACTTAGAGTCGAGGTCCCACCATAAAATTTTGTACGAACTTGCATTAATATGTTATAAATAACATATCCAAATTAGAAAAAAATTGTATGATCGGAAGGCCTTTATAACTGCAAATAACTAACGCTTCTTGCAGTTTCAAAATTCAAACATGCATTAAAATAGGGCACTTAGAGTCGAGGTCCCACCATAAAATTTTGCAGAAACTTGCATTAGTATGTTATAATTAACATATCCAAATTAGAAAAAAATCGTATTATCGGAAGGCCTTCATAATCTTTAGCAGCTACTTTCTTATGGCTCGGCCAAGTATTTGGTTCGCTAGAATTACCGGTGAAGCTAGCGAACTAAAACTTTAAGGAATTATTCAGTCGGTTAGCTTTTTCTGTAAGTTCAAAATTCGATCATCTATCATAATAGGGCAGTTAGAGTCGAGGTCCCACCATCAAATTTTGTACGAACTTGCATTAGTATGCTATAAATAACATATCAAAATTAGAAAAAAATTGTATGATCGGAAGGCCTTTATAACTGCAAATAACTAACGCTTCCTGCAAATTCAAAATTCAAACATGCTTAAAAATAGGGCACTTAGAGTCGAGGTCCCACCATAAAATTTTGTACGAACTTGCATTAGTATGTTATAAATAACATATCAAAATTAGAAAAAAATTGTATGATCGGAAGGCCTTTATAACTGCAAATAACTAACGCTTCCTGCAATTTCAAAATACAAACATGCTAAAAAATAGGGCACTTAGAGTCGAGGTCCCACCATCAAATTTTGTACGAACTTGCATTAGTATGTTATAAATAACATATCAAAATTAGAAAAAAATTCTATGATCGGAAGGCCTTTATAACTGCAAATAACTAACGCTTCCTGCAATTTCAAAATTCAAACATGCTAAAAAATAAGGCACTTAGAGTCGAGGTCCCACCATAAAATTTTGTACGAACTTGCATTAGTATGTTATAAATAACATATCAAAATTAGAAAAAAATTGTATGATCGGAAGGCCTTTATAACTGCAAATAACTAACGCTTCCTGCAATTTCAAAATACAAACATGCTAAAAAATAGGGCACTTAGAGTCGAGGTCCCACCATCAAATTTTGTACGAACTTGCATTAGTATGTTATAAATAACATATCAAAATTAGAAAAAAATTCTATGATCGGAAGGCCTTTATAACTGCAAATAACTAACGCTTCCTGCAATTTCAAAATACAAACATGCTAAAAAATAGGGCACTTAGAGTCGAGGTCCCACCATCAAATTTTGTACGAACTTGCATTAGTATGTTATAAATAACATATCAAAATTAGAAAAAAATTCTATGATCGGAAGGCCTTTATAACTGCAAATAACTAACGCTTCCTGCAAATTCAAAATTCAAACATGCTTAAAAATAGGGCACTTAGAGTCGAGGTCCCACCATAAAATTTTGTACGAACTTGCATTAGTATGTTATAAATAACATATCAAAATTAGAAAAAAATTGTATGATCGGAAGGCCTTTATAACTGCAAATAACTAACGCTTCCTGCATTTTCAAAATTCAAACATGCTTAAAAATAGGGCACTTAGAGTCGAGGTCCCACCATCAAATTTTGTACGAACTTGCATTAGTATGTTATAAATAACATATCAAAATTAGAAAAAAATTGTATGATCGGAAGGCCTTTATAACTGATAATAAGTAACGCTTTCTGCAATTTCAAAATTCAAACATGAATTAAAATAGGGCACTTAGAGTAGAGGTCCCACCATAAAATTTTGTACGAACTTGCATTAGTATGTTATAAATAACATATCAAAATTAGAAAAAAATTGTATGATCGGAAGGCCTTCATAATCTTTAACAGCTACTTTCTTATGGCTCGGCCAAGTATTTGGTTCGCTAGAATTACCGGTGAAGCTAGCGAACTAAAACTTTAAGGAATTATTCAGTCGGTTAGCTTTTTCTGTAAGTTCAAAATTCGATCATCTATCATAATAGGGCACTTAGAGTCGAGGTCCCACCATCAAATTTTGTACGAACTTGCATTAGTATGCTATAAATAACATATCAAAATTAGAAAAAAATTGTATGATCGGAAGGCCTTTATAACTGCAAATAACTAACGCTTCCTGCAAATTCAAAATTCAAACATGCTTAAAAATAGGGCACTTAGAGTCGAGGTCCCACCATAAAATTTTGTACGAACTTGCATTAGTATGCTATAAATAACATATCAAAATTAGAAAAAAATTGTATGATCGGAAGGCCTTTATAACTGCAAATAACTAACGCTTCCTGCATTTTCAAAATTCAAACATGCATAAAAATAGGGCACTTAGAGTCGAGGTCCCACCATCAAATTTTGTACGAACTTGCATTAGTATGTTATAAATAACATATCCAAATTAGAAAAAAATTGTATGATCGGAAGGCCTTTATAACTGCAAATAACTAACGCTTCCTGCAATTTCAAAATTCAAACATGCTAAAAAATAGGGCACTTAGAGTCGAGGTCCCACCATCAAATTTTGTACGAACTTGCATTAGTATGTTATAAATAACATATCAAAATTAGAAAAAAATTCTATGATCGGAAGGCCTTTATAACTGCAAATAACTAACGCTTCCTGCAATTTCAAAATTCAAACATGCTAAAAAATAAGGCACTTAGAGTCGAGGTCCCACCATAAAATTTTGTACGAACTTGCATTAATATGTTATAAATAACATATCCAAATTAGAAAAAAATTGTATGATCGGAAGGCCTTTATAACTGCAAATAACTAACGCTTCTTGCAGTTTCAAAATTCAAACATGCATTAAAATAGGGCACTTAGAGTCGAGGTCCCACCATAAAATTTTGCAGAAACTTGCATTAGTATGTTATAATTAACATATCCAAATTAGAAAAAAATCGTATTATCGGAAGGCCTTCATAATCTTTAGCAGCTACTTTCTTATGGCTCGGCCAAGTATTTGGTTCGCTAGAATTACCGGTGAAGCTAGCGAACTAAAACTTTAAGGAATTATTCAGTCGGTTAGCTTTTTCTGTAAGTTCAAAATTCGATCATCTATCATAATAGGGCACTTAGAGTCGAGGTCCCACCATCAAATTTTGTACGAACTTGCATTAGTATGCTATAAATAACATATCAAAATTAGAAAAAAATTGTATGATCGGAAGGCCTTTATAACTGCAAATAACTAACGCTTCCTGCAAATTCAAAATTCAAACATGCTTAAAAATAGGGCACTTAGAGTCGAGGTCCCACCATAAAATTTTGTACGAACTTGCATTAGTATGTTATAAATAACATATCAAAATTAGAAAAAAATTGTATGATCGGAAGGCCTTTATAACTGCAAATAACTAACGCTTCCTGCAATTTCAAAATACAAACATGCTAAAAAATAGGGCACTTAGAGTCGAGGTCCCACCATCAAATTTTGTACGAACTTGCATTAGTATGTTATAAATAACATATCAAAATTAGAAAAAAATTCTATGATCGGAAGGCCTTTATAACTGCAAATAACTAACGCTTCCTGCAATTTCAAAATTCAAACATGCTAAAAAATAAGGCACTTAGAGTCGAGGTCCCACCATCAAATTTTGTACGAACTTGCATTAATATGTTATAAATAACATATCCAAATTAGAAAAAAATTGTATGATCGGAAGGCCTTTATAACTGCAAATAACTAACGCTTCCTGCAATTTCAAAATACAAACATGCTAAAAAATAGGGCACTTAGAGTCGAGGTCCCACCATCAAATTTTGTACGAACTTGCATTAGTATGTTATAAATAACATATCAAAATTAGAAAAAAATTCTATGATCGGGAGGCCTTTATAACTGCAAATAACTAACGCTTCCTGCAATTTCAAAATTCAAACATGCTAAAAAATAAGGCACTTAGAGTCGTGGTCCCACCATCAAATTTTGTACGAACTTGCATTAGTATGTTATAAATAACATATCAAAATTAGAAAAAAATTCTATGATCGGAAGGCCTTTATAACTGCAAATAACTAACGCTTCCTGCAATTTCAAAATTCAAACATGCTAAAAAATAAGGCACTTAGAGTCGAGGTCCCACCATAAAATTTTGTACGAACTTGCATTAATATGTTATAAATAACATATCCAAATTAGAAAAAAATTGTATGATCGGAAGGCCTTTATAACTGCAAATAACTAACGCTTCCTGTAATTTCAAAATACAAACATGCTAAAAAATAGGGCACTTAGAGTCGAGGTCCCACCATCAAATTTTGTACGAACTTGCATTAGTATGTTATAAATAACATATGCAAATTAGAAAAAAATTGTATGATCGGAAGGCCTTTATAACTGCCAATAACTAACGCTTCCAGGAGTTTCAAAATTCAAACATGCATTAAAATAGGGCACTTAGAGTTGAGGTCCCACTATCAAATTTTGTACGAACTTGCATTAGTATGTTATAAATAACATATCCAAATTAGAGAAAAATTGTATGATCGGAAGGCCTTTATAACTGCAAATAACTAACGCTTCCTGCAGTTTCAAAATTCAAACATGCATAAAAATAGGGCACTTAGAGTCGAGGTCCCACCATAAAAATTTGTACGAACTTGCATTAGTATGTTATAAATAACATATCCAAATTAGAAAAAAATTGTATGATCGGAAGGCCTTTATAACTGCAAATAACTAACGCTCCCTGTATTTTCAAAATTCAAACATACATAAAAATTGGGCACTTAGAGTCGTGGTCCCACCATCAAATTTTGCAGGAACTTGTATTAATATGTTGTAAATAACATATCCAAATTAGAAAAGAATCGTATGATCGGAAGGCCTTCTTAATCTTTAGCAGCTACTTTCTTATGGCTCGGCGAAGTATTTGGTTCGCTAGAATTACCGGTGAAGCTAGCGAACTAAAAACTTTAATTGTGTTTTGTAGGTAATTTAGCCAAACTATTCCGCTATAGGGGCGCCACTAATACGCAGCGAACTAGTGTATTCCCCTATTTTTTTATGTTACCATCACTACCCGAATAGTTGAGGACAATAAGGAACCGACAGCTATCCTAGAAACCCCTTGGTTTACGGATTAACATAATTTATTAGCTCTAGAATCATAAACCTTCGGTCTACGAACAGACTTACTGTTCTGAATTTTCTGAATAATGTAAAAATTAGTTACCTATTTGCTACTATTAAAAAGAAAAAGATTATTTATTAAATAAAAACGCAAATAGGTAAGTAGGTACTTTATTTTTTGGGTTTTTAGCAAACATAAGAACCAAAAGCAAAATTTAAAAACTAAACATTCCATAATGACGCAATGAGTGTTAGTAACTCCCAGTGTTATTTCGAGTTTTTTCCAGTACATTTATCGAAGTGCCGTTATCGAAATTGATTTATTAATTAGAAATGTTATTAAAACAACAGATGCAGATGTAAAAGATTAAAATAAAATGAATAACAAATAGCTACTTAGATATCTACTTAAATGAGGAAACATTTTGAGAATTTGTTACATTAAAACTTGTCAATGACCGCAAAAGATATTTACGACTTCAACCCCTACAATAGTTTCTGTTTACTATCGTAGTAACCTAAAGGAATGCCAGCTGAGATAACGGTACTTTTCAGAACCCACCAATGACACTTGTTGAAGTTTAAAGAGGAACTACTGGTTTAATTTCTCGGTCGAAAACACCCTCCCCCCCACAAAAGTAAATTTGCTCAGATCAAAAAATGTTACTAAGATGTTTTGTTTATATTAGTCCCAGGTACATGTACCTTTCTTCCGCGACGTTAATTCACTAACACCCTGTATATATATATATATATATATATATATATATTGTGTGTGTGTGTGTGTGTGTGTGTATGCATTCGGCTCGTAATTTACTATTTACGATTACGTAATTTACGTGTCTTTAATTCAAGTTAAGGACATGAGTTCCGCTACTCTTAATTAAAATCAGTTTGTCCACTAAACTTATAAGTACCTACAGATAATTAGAAGGTATAAATATTATAAATAAATATATTAATTACCTAATAATTATCTAATTATAAATATAAATAAATCCATCAAAATATAATTACGACTAAAACTACCATTTCAAAATTTGCGAGTTAAACTTAAAAACCGTAACTTCCACTAATCGTAAGCAATAAAGATTTATTGCTTTCGGTATTTATCAAATGTTTACCTCCCCTACTGGCCCACGTGCGGTAGAATAGTATTTTGTGAGTGGGAGAAATTAGACGGAGACAAAATTACAGGATGGAAAATCGAAAATGCACTCGATCTCTAATTTCGTTGTTAATTTGAAAACTAAAAAATGTCGATGAAGTTATTAAATTAAACTTGAACGTAGATATTTTAAGCTATGCAATGAATATAATTTTATCGCAGTTATGTATTTTCTAGGACGACAAATTAAGAGTTTGTGTAAACGTCATTTTTGTAGATTTTTATAACAGTTATAATAAACAAGTTATTGCGCTTATTGCAATGAAAATATTTCAATAAACAGTACATTGGCTATTCTACTGGCAATACCAAAAGTTTTGTAGTTCTCTTTCTAGATTTCAAGATAGCTGCGAAATTAGATTTGAACTTTGAACAACAATTACTGATACATACATTTGTTTTTTCGAAAAATTCTGCGTTTACTACCATGAAAACATTATAAATTATCTATATGTGATAAAATAAACAGAAAAAAATAATTTTGAAAATCTGTACCAAACACCCTTAAGGAATTATTCAGTTGGTTAGCTTTTTCTGTAAGTTCAAAATTCGATCATCTATCATAATAGGGCACTTAGAGTCGAGGTCCCACCATCAAATTTTGGAGGAACTTTAATTAATATGTTATAAATAACATATCTGTTATTATAACATATGTTATAATAACATATATTTGAGGGCGGGAAGCACAGTTAGGTAACACATAGAATTTTCGATAACCAGTAGCAAGAAATATATGTACAATAGAATCCAGTTATAACGAATCACAAGGGACTTACAATATGAGTTCGATATATCCGAAGTTTGTAATAAACAATAAAAAGATTTATGTAATATAAATTTAATTGAAAAAACATCGATATAACGTAACAAATGATCAACAAAATTATATAAAGGTTTTTAAACATTTAATTTTTAATTTTTTTCACTAGAAGTAGGAACCAAAACTAAATCTGCATTTTGAACTATTCTCAGCTTGAAAGTGATTTGGAAGTACCAAACCAGGAACGCAATTGTTTTATGTATTATTGTTATATAAATTGAACACAAGTAAACTACAATAAACTAAATTAAATTAAATTAAATTAAATATTGTAGTAAATATTAAGATTCATGCCTAGGTACAACAATAGTGCTGTAACTACGCGAGCGATCGAGAACAATTGATAAATTTCTATGCGGTAGTCCCCCCAACAGTATATGCAGTACTTCGTTAGTTGCATCCTAGAACGAGTATCAAATTTTCACAATATCAAGCGATGGAGAAAATTTACTAATGGGCGGTCTTATAACGTCTCGTTCACAAATTGCCCGTTTGAGGCGATACCTATAAATTGATAATTACAAATTACATGAATTACAATTATGGCTTTATTTAATGTTAATTATGAAATTTCTAAAATTTGAAATTTGTTAAATACGTCAAACTTTTTTTGATATAATTGGTGTAATTAAGAATTTAACAAATCATATTTTAAAACTATTTGATTCCTCAATTCTTGATCTAAACTTGATGGTATTCTCAAAATTTGAGAACCATATCTCAAATAATAATTTTGGAAAACAACTTTACGTTTATAACTGCATACCTATTGTTTTTAATTATAAAGCCCTGCAAAAATATAATTCACTTTTAAATTTGAGCGCAGTTATGACGTCACACTATTGGAGTCTACAGCGTTATTTCCTATGAAAATTTGCTAAAATACACCAATAATTACAATGAAATTATACGTAAAGATAGCGTTGTTAAATGGAAGCATCCTACAGATTAAGGGGAGGTTATACTCTATTCCCGGCGACCATTAGAAGTGACTTATGTTCTTTATTTTTAAATTCTACAAAATTCTCTCATTTTGAGATCGTTTCGCCATCAAATTATCTAACATTTGAGTTTTTAAAATTTAATATAAAATTATTAATAACGAAATTAGAACTTTTGTACACAATTCAAAATCCAATTTAAATTGCGGCTTCAATTTTACAATGTATAATGTTCAATACAATATCTAGGAAATAACAAGTTTCGATGAAGATAGCTGAAGTAGAAATAGATTTTTTATTGAAAAAATGTTGCATATAAGTTTACTTTTATGAATAAAATTCAAAATTTCATATATGCGTCAACATATCAAGCTCATGTTTTGTCATTGCCTAGAGAACGTTTTTTTATATCATTTAAGATGTCGATCAAGTTTTCATCTTTAATTAGAACATGATAATCGTACAAATGTTTTTATAAAATTTCACAATTAAACAAAGAGGGCTCACAGAAAGAGAAAGAATGTGCAGACCTCTACAGCTCGGCACGTGGTCTTGTTAGAAATATTTATTACCCAAATAATCCTGACAGATATATAAAGGTACCTATATACATTCGAAACTGCAGGCAAGTGTTAAATAGTTAGAAAACGTCAGAAGTTGCTTTTTAAAAATATAAACGTTATAGGCATCTACCTCTACAACTACATAATTTTTAATAATAATAATATATGTAATAAAAAATAATGTAGTTTGTAATAAACAATATGAATTATAAATCAGCTATTCAAAATTTAAGTGTTATTATTATAAACAGAATGAAATGGTTGCAAATGTTATTAGATTTAAAATTAATGTTAAAAATTTCGTTTTGTTTTGTTTTAAATGGCATAGATATACGAAATGTCCATAAAGCCTGGCCCCGCACCATTTTTTCGGAAATTGTTGGGTACCTACCTATATGGAAAAATCGGCGAACACGCACTTACCGACCTATTCCATTATTTTTTAGGGCACAATTTTTGATGGAAAATGTTTAAGTATGTAACCTCCGGGAGTGGGAGGTGGAGGTCAACTAAAAAATTTCAAATGAAAACGCATTTCAAGTCGTATGTCATTTAAAAGCTTTTAATAAACAACAATTTTTAACGTTGGTCCAAGATCGATACACCAAACAAGTCATGAATGGCGTATACGAGTACCAAATAAAATTTACAAATAAGTTGAACAATAAAGAAGAAAGGAACGAGGGAAACGTTTATACTTTGCGCGTACCTGCGCCACCCCGAAAGGACCAGTTTCGATAATCGGCTTACTTGGGTGCGATAATAACTAGTAATTAGATATGAATCGTTCTCAAAGTACGACGTTCAAAATAAGAATGATGTGGTTTTTCGTTTCCCGTTTATTTAGAATATTTTGCGAAAACTTACTCTCGATCTTAGAGCCGATTTTTCCATCTCTTCGTAAATTTATCGGTAACCGTATAGGTATTTACCGTGGAAACAGTTGGTCGTGCAAAGTACGGTTAAAGTAAGATTAGATTCTATGGGAAATACCTATCAGATAAGTTCACCAAGAGGTGAAAAAATAGGCGATGAGTTTATAAGTTTTCCCAAAATATTTTAAATAAATGGGAAATGAAAAACCACCTCATTTTTATTCTGTAATAACAGGGTCATTAGCGAATTCAAGAAAGCGAATTATCGAAACTGACCGTTTCGGGGTGGCGCAGGTACGCGCAAAGTAAAATGCTTGTTATATTATTTTCATTACGGATAGAAGTAGTGTGTTTAATTATACGTTATTCAAGATAGGTTCCAATATACGTCATCAATAAAACCTCGGTTCTATTTTTACATTAGGTACTAATAAATCGCAGTCTTTCTTTGTCATGTTATATGTGTGAAGGTAAATCATTTATAGAATATGCCACGTTCAAAACTTTAAACTGAATATTACCATATACAATTTAGTCACTTCTTATTGATGACGTGCATCGAAACCTATCTTGAATGTATAGATTGAGAATTCGAACTATACTAGGCAAATCCGTTCTCAGAAAGAACTTCTACCTGCCAAACCAAACGTTTGAGAAGTCGTAAATCAGTAGGTCATAAATAAACCGGGACCGAGAATAAGCTTTTAAATTGTCTCTTCAATGAACTAGTGTTAATATGGTTGTCTATATATAAGAAATTTGCTATAGTACCATCTATTCAGACATTTCGCTAAGTTCTAGACACCCTCATGCCCTTAAGTCGGTGGCATTCGAGATTATCGCTAATTTGTAGGTAGGTACCTACTTTTTCGTTGAAATTCTCTACAATAAAACGTTAGTCATAAATATTTCACTCTTTGCAATAAATATCTACCGCCAAATAGTCATTCGAATTTATTACTAAAAAAGTTCATATAAACTGAGTTATTTTTAGATAGAGGTACCTAAATATTTCAAAACATCAATTCGGAGACTTGGTAGTGTTCGTGAAGTTAGCAGCCACTTTCTTGAATTTTTCAAAATCCGAACGTTAATCGTTAGTAAGTATTTGTAAGTCACAAGTGATAGAAATATTCATGTTTCAAGAGAAATAATGAAGTCAACAGAAATTATTTCAAAAATAAATGACAGTTGTCTGTAACATTAGTAAGAATTTATAATGCATGTATATATATAATATATAATATATATATATATATATAATATGTAAAGAAATCGTTTAAGTTTCGGTATAATGAGAAACGAAGGTGGTCTTAGTCATTAACGAATATTCATTTATCCTTACGTATAAGTAAAAGAAAAATTGTTTGTAAGTCAAATGTGGTAAAGATCACAATCAATGTGGTCATATTCTATACGAATTTCAGAAGAAAAAAATTAATTACCACTTTTTTTACAAAAGTTCTTTTCTAGGATTATGTTTGTGTTAAATAATTATAATTTAGTGCTAACTCTACAATTATTGAGCTTTCTTAATAATTTTAATTGTTTCTTCCGTGTGTAAGATTAACTTGTAAAATTGATAAAAGTTCTAAAATTAAGAAATTATAAAACTCCAGTTGACATGCGTAAAGCCACAGTATAGTTCGGTTTACTCATTTCAAATCGGTAGGATATATTTAGAAAAATACAAAAGTCCAAACTTTGAGACACGTATGTCCTAATTCGTACAAAGTATACCGAAAGTACACTGTGGTTATAAAACTATAAAATTGGTCCTTACTTCCCTCGCAAAATATTTTTCGAACGGTATATTTTTTAAATTACTTTATGGTTGGGTCTTTAGATCTACTTTTTCAGATGACAACTATAAAACGTAAAATCATTTTTTTGACTTACAAATACTTACTAACGATAGAGACCATTTTCGTTCATTTTTGACAAAAAGTGGCTGCTGGCTTTTTTTTAAGTGCCAATATCTCCGTCACCTTCGACTTACAAACGATTTTTTTTTTGACTTACAAATACCTACTAACGACTTACTAACGATTAGCGTTCGGATTTAAAAAAATTCAAGAAAGTGGCTGCTAACTTCACGAACACGACTTGATAGGTTTCGACAACGTAAAGTTTCTTTCCATATATTTTAGCAAATGTTTTCAAAGAATTCGACTCAACTCTTGTAAAATTATGGACAATGGCAGTGGATATTTACGCTTAAACAAAAAGTCGGTCCGGCGTTGGGTTCAATAGGATTATAAACATAAAATTGTACAGTGATGGTTATAAATACCCAAAACCTGTAAGATTATTTTCTAGTTCTTTCACTCAAAATACTGTATTTCTTCGAATCTATACTATCGAGTCTAAGACGCAGTTATTTATAATCATTAGCAATTAAAAATCATCATTAAATTGAACGCTCACGTAATAGCTTGTAATTGTAAGACGCACTCCGTTTTTATGAATTATTATTGCATTTTCAGAATTCTGTCTGGATTCTGAATAGGTTATCACAATTTTGACGACTTTTTAGGACAACTTAATATTTTGAGAACAAATTTTAGATTTTAATCTAGAAAGCCGTGATTTACTTCAAATCATCATAAATCACCTAAAAAGGAACGGACAAACACAAACTTCATTTCTAATCGACGCATTTAGTTCCTATAGTCGAAATTAATTTTTTGCCAAAAAGTCGATTTTTTCAATGGCTCCATCCAGCAGCACAAAATTAGACAAATAAAGTTCTTGAAGACCAATCCAACGGTATCTTTAAACCAAAAATTCATTCACTATTTAAATTTAAAAAAATACATTAGCTACTTTCGTAATAATCGTAATAAATAGAAAATAGTCTAAATATTTCTTGTCAAAATTGCTCTAACTTATTCAAAATTCACCCAGAATTCTGAAAATGCAATAATAAAGAGTGACCGGCATAAAGTTGGACACAAATGGAAAACTTTTTTATTTGAAATTTCTCAGAAAATTTTATTTTTTATAAAAATCTCTGCATAGTCCAAATTCAAATTGCACATGTTAAAATTTGAATAAAACCTTTCGTATACGAGGGACGTTGAAAAATATGAAATCGGCTCAAGAGTAAAGTACACTTTTGCGTTATATTCCTTTATTTTTTAATAAAATTTAATTTTGTAAAGATATACACAAATGATTAGTTATTAGAAACGGAATTAATTTTATAGAATTGGTTTTTCTAATGAGTTCAAGAATTTAAAAAAGTAACAACTTAAACGTATTCATCTAAACTAATTTACACCCAAAAGGAATTTTTAAATTTCGCGACGGATTTCTATTAGTATCACTTGGAGACATTTGCAGTCAGTAGCGGCGCTAAATTAGGAGAGAGGAATTTTGAATTGTTTGAGTAACATAATATTACACCTGCTGTTACGTATATAAATAATTACGTCCAGCTTCACGTACTTTACCACTTATGTTATTTATGAACATGTTTACATTAAAATATTACTAGTTTAATTTAATCATTTACTACAGTACGTCACTGCCTTTGTTATATAACCTGACATTGACCTTTATAAACGAGTAGTACCAACAGAAATCGGCAGCGAAACTTAAAAATTGGTTACAGGCCATGGTCTAATTAAAAAAATACCCCCTGTTCCTGACGTCACAACTTAGACAACTACTTAGATATCTATTAAACATGCTATAAGCGCCTTCTAACTTACACTAACTGTTACACAGGTTGTTTTTTTTTCTAATTTATGTAATGTTCATATTATGCATGTTCGAATTTTAAACTGCAGAAAGTGCCAGTATTGCCTGTTATGAAGGCCTTCCGATCATACAATTTTTTCCTAATTTGGATATGTTATTTATAACATACTAATGCAAGTTCCTACAAAATTTAATGGTGGGACCTCGACTCTAAGTGCCCTATTTTTAAGCATGTTTGAATTTTGAAAATGCAGGAAGCGTAAGTTATTTGCAATTATGAAGGCCTTCCGATCATACGATTTTTTTCTAATTTGGATATGTTAATTATAATATACTAATGCAAGTTTCTGTAAAATTTTATGGTGGGACCTCGACTCTAAGTGCCCTATTTTAATGCATGTTTGAATTTTGAAACTCCAGGAAGCGTTAGTTATTGGCAGTTATAAAGGCCTTCCGAACATACAATTTTTTCCTAATTTGGATATGTTATTTATAACATACTAATGCAAGTTCCTACAAAATTTGATGGTGGGACCTCGACTCTAAGTGCCCTATTTTTAAGCATGTTTGAATTTTGAAAATGCAGGAAGCGTAAGTTATTTGCAATTATGAAGGCCTTCCGATCAAACGATTTTTTTCTAATTTGGATATGTTAATTATAATATACTAATGCAAGTTTCTGTAAAATTTTATGGTGGGACCTCGACTCTAAGTGCCTTATTTTTTAGCATGTTTGAATTTTGAAATTGCAGGAAGCGTTAGTTATTTGCAGTTATAAAGGCCTTCCGATCATACAATTTTTTTCTAATTTGCATATGTTATTTATAACATACTAATGCAAGTTCGTACAAAATTTTATGGTGGGACCTCGACTCTAAGTGCCCTATTTTTTAGCATGTTTGTATTTTGAAATTGCAGGAAGCGTTAGTTATTTGCAGTTATAAAGGCCTTCCGATCATACAATTTTTTTCTAATTTGCATATGTTATTTATAACATACTAATGCAAGTTCGTACAAAATTTTATGGTGGGACCTCGACTCTAAGTGCCTTATTTTTTAGCATGTTTGAATTTTGAAATTGCAGGAAGCGTTAGTTATTTGCAGTTATAAAGGCCTTCCGATCATACGATTTTTTTCTAATTTGGATATGTTATTTATAACATACTAATGCAAGTTCGTACAAAATTTTATGGTGGGACCTCGACTCTAAGTGCCCTATTTTTTAGCATGTTTGTATTTTGAAATTGCAGGAAGCGTTAGTTATTTGCAGTTATAAAGGCCTTCCGATCATACAATTTTTTTCTAATTTGCATATGTTATTTATAACATACTAATGCAAGTTCGTACAAAATTTTATGGTGGGACCTCGACTCTAAGTGCCTTATTTTTTAGCATGTTTGAATTTTGAAATTGCAGGAAGCGTTAGTTATTTGCAGTTATAAAGGCCTTCCGATCATACAATTTTTTTCTAATTTTGATATGTTATTTATAGCATACTAATGCAATTTCGTACAAAATTTGATGGTGGGACCTCGACTCTAAGTGCCCTATTATGATAGATGATCGAATTTTGAACTTACAGAAAAAGCTAACCGACTGAATAATTCCTTAAAGTTTTAGTTCGCTAGCTTCACCGGTAATTCTAGCGAACCAAATACTTGGCCGAGCCATAAGAAAGTAGCTGCTAAAGATTATGAAGGCCTTCCGATCATACAATTTTTTTCTAATTTTGATATGTTATTTATAACATACTAATGCAAGTTCGTACAAAATTTTATGGTGGGACCTCGACTCTAAGTGCCCTATTTTTAAGCATGTTTGAATTTTGAAAATGCAGGAAGCGTTAGTTATTTGCAGTTATAAAGGCCTTCCGATCATACAATTTTTTTCTAATTTGGATATGTTATTTATAATATACTAATGCAAGTTCGTACAAAATTTTATGGTGGGACCTCGACTCTAAGTGCCCTATTTTTTAGCATGTTTGTATTTTGAAATTGCAGGAAGCGTTAGTTATTTGCAGTTATAAAGGCCTTCCGATCATACAATTTTTTTCTAATTTGCATATGTTATTTATAACATACTAATGCAAGTTCGTACAAAATTTTATGGTGGGACCTCGACTCTAAGTGCCTTATTTTTTAGCATGTTTGAATTTTGAAATTGCAGGAAGCGTTAGTTATTTGCAGTTATAAAGGCCTTCCGATCATACAATTTTTTTCTAATTTGCATATGTTATTTATAACATACTAATGCAAGTTCGTACAAAATTTGATGGTGGGACCTCGACTTTAAGTGCCTTATTTTTTAGCTTGTTTGAATTTTGAAATTGCAGGAAGCGTTAGTTATTTGCAGTTATAAAGGCCTTCCGATCATACAATTTTTTTCTAATTTGGATATGTTATATATAACATATTAATGCAAGTTCGTACAAAATTTGATGGTGGGACCTCGACTCTAAGTGCCCTATTTTTAAGCATGTTTCAATTTTGAAAATGCAGGAAGCGTTAGTTATTTGCAGTTATAAAGGCCTTCCGATCATACAATTTTTTCTAATTTGGATATGTTATTTATAACATATTAATGCAAGTTCGTACAAAATTTTATGGTGGGACCTCGACTCTAAGTGCCTTATTTTTTAGCATGTTTGAATTTTGAAATTGCAGGAAGCGTTAGTTATTTGCAGTTATAAAGGCCTTCCGATCATACAATTTTTTTCTAATTTTGATATGTTATTTATAACATACTAATGCAAGTTCGTACAAAATTTGATGGTGGGACCTCGACTCTAAGTGCCTTATTTTTTAGCATGTTTGAATTTTGAAATTGCAGGAAGCGTTAGTTATTTGCAGTTATAAAGGCCTTCCGATCATAGAATTTTTTTCTAATTTTGATATGTTATTTATAACATACTAATGCAAGTTCGTACAAAATTTGATGGTGGGACCTCGACTCTAAGTGCCCTATTATGATAGATGATCGAATTTTGAACTTACAGAAAAAGCTAACCGACTGAATAATTCCTTAAAGTTTTAGTTCGCTAGCTTCACCGGTAATTCTAGCGAACCAAAAACTTGGCCGAGCCATAAGAAAGTAGCTGCTAAAGATTATGAAGGCCTTCCGATCATACAATTTTTTTCTAATTTTGATATGTTATTTATAACATACTAATGCAAGTTCGTACAAAATTTTATGGTGGGACCTCGACTCTAAGTGCCCTATTTTAATTCATGTATGAATTTTGAAATTGCAGAAAGCGTTACTTATTATCAGCTATAAAGGCCTTCCGATCATACAATTTTTTTCTAATTTTGATATGTTATTTATAACTTACTAATGCAAGTTCGTACAAAATTTGATGGTGGGACCTCGACTCTAAGTGCCCTATTTTTAAGCATGTTTGAATTTTGAAAATGCAGGAAGCGTTAGTTATTTGCAGTTATAAAGGCCTTCCGATAATACAATTTTTTTCTAATTTGGATATGTTATTTATAACATATTAATGCAAGTTCGTACAAAATTTTATGGTGGGACCTCGACTTTAAGTGCCTTATTTTTTAGCTTGTTTGAATTTTGAAATTGCAGGAAGCGTTAGTTATTTGCAGTTATAAAGGCCTTCCGATCATACAATTTTTTTCTAATTTGGATATGTTATATATAACATATTAATGCAAGTTCGTACAAAATTTGATGGTGGGACCTCGACTCTAAGTGCCCTATTTTTAAGCATGTTTCAATTTTGAAAATGCAGGAAGCGTTAGTTATTTGCAGTTATAAAGGCCTTCCGATCATACAATTTTTTTCTAATTTGGATATGTTATTTATAACATATTAATGCAAGTTCGTACAAAATTTTATGGTGGGACCTCGACTCTAAGTGCCTTATTTTTTAGCATGTTTGAATTTTGAAATTGCAGGAAGCGTTAGTTATTTGCAGTTATAAAGGCCTTCCGATCATACAATTTTTTTCTAATTTTGATATGTTATTTATAACATACTAATGCAAGTTCGTACAAAATTTGATGGTGGGACCTCGACTCTAAGTGCCTTATTTTTTAGCATGTTTGAATTTTGAAATTGCAGGAAGCGTTAGTTATTTGCAGTTATAAAGGCCTTCCGATCATAGAATTTTTTTCTAATTTTGATATGTTATTTATAACATACTAATGCAAGTTCGTACAAAATTTGATGGTGGGACCTCGACTCTAAGTGCCCTATTTTTAAGCATGTTTGAATTTTGAAAATGCAGGAAGCGTTAGTTATTTGCAGTTATAAAGGCCTTCCGATCATACAATTTTTTTCTATTTTGGATATGTTATTTATAACATATTAATGCAAGTTCGTACAAAATTTGATGGTGGGACCTCGACTCTAAGTGCCCTATTTTTAAGCATGTTTGAATTTTGAAAATGCAGGAAGCGTTAGTTATTTGCAGTTATAAAGGCCTTCCGATCATACAATTTTTTTCTATTTTGGATATGTTATATATAACATATTAATGCAAGTTCCTGCAAAATTTGATGGTGGGACCTCGACTCTAAGTGCTCTATTTTTATGTTTGTTTGAATTTTGAAATTGCAGAAAGCGCCAGATATTGCCTGTTATGAAGGCCTTCCGATCATACGATTTTTTTCTAATTTTGATATGTTATTTATAACATATTTATGCAGGTTCCTGCAAAATTTGATGGTGGGACCTCGACTCTAAGTGCCGTTTTAGTATAGACTCTATAATTTTTAAGTTGGAAAAATATTTTTATTGGCTACTATGAAGGCCTTCTGCGACTAGGATTTGTTTCTAATTTCGATATGTTGTGTATTGGATATTAATGCACGTTCTTGCCAAGTTAAATGGAGGTTGTTGCATTGTTACTAAAGTTTTTGAATGGTTATTTAAGTAATAAGAGGGATTATCAATAAACGTTAATTTTTCTTCATTATGTATAAAGAATTATAATTTTATTAATAATACATCACATGTAAGATATTATTACATAATTTAATTGATAACATGAATCCTAATCGATGATTTATAGGATTATTTTAACGTTTAATGTATTTCGTGGTATGGACAAAACTTATACTGCGGTGTTGCCAAATATGTTTTGGTTCGCTAGCTTTTAGTTCGCTAGCTTCACTCCGGTAATTTTTCAATGCAAGTATTACTCGTATGTATATCTACAGAACAATAATAATTATCGTATTACTTATTAAATTTTAACCAAAAAAAAACTTACTTCAATTTTGAAACCATGGAGCACGCTTTTCAAGAAATTCAAATGCTGCTTACTAAACAGGATCGACCTGATATACAAATTACTGTACTCGAAACTATTTTAGGTAATAAGATCGAATTCAAGAAACCAATGTTAGAAATAAATTAACTCTCTTTCTAGATCTTACGGGAACTTCAGATAGTTTAAGATTACTCTGCAAGGAAAACAACTTGTTGGTTTCCATTGCTTCTCTCTTAAAACATAAAAATCCATTATTTAGCAAAAGTGCCGCTTTAATATTGATAAACGTTTCTGCATACGACGTGGGACCTGAAATTCTGTTGAAACTTAAAATTGAAGACCAGCATGTAATCGAAGATGTCATAAACAACATCTTGGATCGGGAAAGTCACATTGCTGATCAGTGCTGCATGATATTATCGAATATTACTCGACCTGTCGAATTAACGGCATTAGTGACACAGTTTTTATTACAACCTACTGAAAGATTTGATAAATTAATAGATATCTTTACTAAAACCAAATATAACAGCAAAGGTCAAAATTTATATTATTTAGGTCCAGTATTTTCCAATATTTCGCAATGTACTAGTGGCCGAAAATACATTTTAAATAAGATACATAATTTCCTGCCCTTTATAGAATTTAAACCATCAGTAATCAAAAGGGGCGGTGTTGTCGGTAGGTAATTATTTTTATTTTTGTAGTCATAATGAACACATTTCATTTATAGGTACTCTTCGCAACTGTTGTTTCGATACCGAACATCACAATGAATTATTGAACGATGACATTGATATCTTATCGAGGTTACTACTACCACTTGCTGGAGGTGATGAATACGACGATGAAGAAAATGAAAAATTACCTTTAGAACTGCAATATTTGCCTGAAGATAAAGAAAGAGAGGAGGATCCCGATATTAGGTACCTATATTTGTATTATTTTCTTTTCTACTATTCCTAGTATATTCCTCTATATATATATATATATATATATATATATATATATAGTAGATATTTCTATAAATATATATATGTATATAGTAGATATTTCTATAAATATATTTTAAAGGTGCATGTTGCTTGAAGCTTTAACGCAGTTGTGTACATTGCGGAAAAATCGTGAACGAATTCGCGACAAAAATGCTTACGTTATATTACGTAACTTACATAAATGGGAAAAGGACAAAAAAGCGCTGTTGTCATGTGAAAATCTTGTCGATATTTTGATCAGGTTAGATTTTAATGTAAAATATGGGATTGATTATTATTGTTTTTGTTTAATTCTATGAATAGAACTGAAGAGGAAATAGGAAAGGATAATATAAAGGATGTAGATGTTCCACAAGATCTACTGGAAAAATTCGAACGAATGGATCGAGAATTTTTAAGCGTATAGTAGCTAAGTAAGAGTTGGGTTTTTGAATAAAAGTTTTATTGTAATATGTTGTAAATAAACAATAAAAATGGAGAGAACATTTAAAATTTCTTTAATAAACTTGTAAAAAAACGCTTTTGCAGTAGATATTACATTTTTACAAAAATAATGTAAAAAAAAAAATGAAAATGTATCGCCCTGTAACATTATTTTGAATGGAGTTGTATTATTTATTTAGTTGCTAAACTTTTTAATCGTTAGGGATTTTCTGGTTGGTTAGGTGGTATTTGCCGTTCGTTTGTACGTGAGCCACATTTTTTCGTTATTTTTAATAGTCTTGAATTTATTGCAGCTTTTTCGTAAAATAATATGAATGTGCTTTTTTAAAATATAGTTTTTTTTATCGTAAATATCATGAATTTTATTTAATCAAAAATTTTTAAATAAGAGTTTAAAGGATTAGCGTCCGTGTCGTTCACATTTGCTTGGGTAAGATCATGGTGTAAATCTAAGATAGCCGTATCTACAAAATAAAATAAGAGTGTATACCTAATAAACACTTTGATTAAAAAAAAAAATAAGTTGTAGATTTATTGCGATCTAATCTACTATTTTGTCGTACTATGTATTATTACCTTAAAAAAAAAAACAAGGAGTGGACTATGGAAACCATTTTCTTGGGGGTGCCGCCTAAAATGCATTTCAATTTTGTAACTGAAACGTTGAAATGTTTTTAATTTGTACCCTCCAGGAAATTTAGCAGCAGCTCGACCGATATGGAAACTATGGACGATACTAGACTTAACCCGGTCGCATGCGAACTTTCAAACCACATTTCAAATGGTTGCCCCTTTAACGCGAGCAGCGATGCGCCAGAGGATATGCGCAAATTTCATGTTTTGGACGAAGTAGAAAACAATACGGATTCGCACGATAGTGACACAGATTCAGATATACCAGACGATGAAGTACAACGTATGTTGGAGGACGCTCTTAATGGTAAAAAGCGTACTGCAGACGAAGCAGGTTTAGGTAAAATAACTGACTTCTTTAGTGTTTAAAAGTAAGCGATAAAAAAATAAAACATATACTCACTTATTAGATCACTATGAAGATTCTGACAAACCGTATGTGGAAAAAGATAAGATTGTCTTAATACAAAAGGGTCAAAACCACTTTGATATATTACCCGAAGGTTGGATTCCCGTTACACACAACAGCGGAATGCCAATTTATCTACATAAGGCAACTAGGGTGTGCACGTTATCAAAACCATATTTTTTAGGTTCTGGTAGTGCAAGGGTACGTATTTTCAAAGAATTTCGGCTAATCGTACTTAATTTAAAATTTTAGAAACATCAAGTACCCATAAGTGCTGTACCATGTCTTAATTATCGTAAGGCCATTGAAGAGGAAAACGAAAAAAACAACACAAATAACGAAACACACGATTTACCTAATGCTCGTATAGAAACGGCCAAAGAAAACGACACTGCTCACAATCTATCTCCTGTACAGCTTCAACAGTATTGTGAGAAATTGTTTCAGTTTAAGAACATTAAGGTGACGATGTTCAAGTCCTGGGCGCAACGGCGACAGTTTGTAAAAAAAAGGAAGCACGAAAAACAATTACAACGACCGACCCTTCCCGATGGTAAAATATAAATTGGTACATTTAACACTTCATGTGTGTGTGTGTGGTTTTTTTCTTCTAATTTTTAGGCACCAAGTTGATCACGTTCCCAATTCAAAATGTCGACGGCGATTCCTCCAGAAATTCGAAAAGAGAATGGATTATGAATCCGAATGGAAAATCGTATGTCTGTATTTTGCACGAATATGTGCAGCATGCTCTCAAAAAGCAACCTACTTATAAATTTACGGAATTAGGTATGTAACTTTGTTTTACTTTTACAACTAACAAACTAACTACTCAAGCTTAAGTTTTTGGCAACATTTCAATTACTTTAGCTTTAGTTATTGCTTTACACTTGTTTGTTTTTAAATCGATACTAATCGGTATTTAAAAATCACACCTTATTTATAATTAAATTATTAAAAATAAGAGTAAAGCGTGAAATTTTTAATTGTTGTGAAATAAAAAAGTTTAGCAATAATGTGGTGTGTTAGGCATGTTTTTAGTTTGATTATAAATGAATTTATGTTACTGTCGGACAGAATTGAAAAAAAATACTTCAATTAAAATGACGAGTGATTCTCTAACCATTTGTTTTACACTATTATTAGTTGGTAATGACGATGTACGTTTAGGACACTCCGGATTTTAGTCTAAAAATTCAAGTTTTGTGACAGACAGAATGGTAGAAATATTTATGAATGTTAAAAACACGTTAACCATGTTTACTGCGCCGTTACTGATCAGAACGTATACGTGATAAAGTGCCTTTGTTAATGAAAGTGTACTAAATTGCATCCAGAATTATTAATTGTTTAGAAGAGATTAGTAATTATACATATTTTAAAGAATATTCCAGAAGGAAAGTATTTTAGAGTATGATTTATAACTTTAAATATTTTTATAAAATAACAATAAGTATTCCAAATTTAACTCATATTTATCTACATTCAAGAATGGATAAATAATGGCCGTAAACAATATATAATTATAGGGGTTAATCGCAAGTTCCTAATGCTGAAAGTATTTTTAATGTAGAAAACGCATCTACACCTTACTCGGCAACTATTTCAATAAATGATATGCAGTACGGTGTGGGATACGGAACCAGTAAGAAACAAGCAAAGACAGAAGCGGCTCGTTCGGCTCTCGAAATATTAATTCCCGAAATGCGCTCCAAGATCAATTCGGACTCGAAATTGTCCTCAAACACGTGCAAAGCACAAGATCAAGATTTATCAGTAAGCCATAGTATCTGATCGACGTTTTACTTTTTAAATAATTAATATTTTAGTTCTTTGACGAAATTGCAATCGAAGATCCGAGAGTGGCCGAATTTTGTGCTAAAACGACTGAACCGTCGCCACACGACATACTACTTACGTGTTTGCAACGTAACTTCGGCGTGGGCGATATTCAAATAAGCTATCAGGGTAACACGTTGAAGCATCAAAAGAACGAATTTACGATGACTGTCGGCAAACATACGGCCTCGGTCATTTGTAAAAATAAGCGAGATGGCAAGCAACGAGCCTCGCAGGCGATCTTGCAAGCTTTACATCCGCACATCACGTCGTGGGGCTCGTTGCTGCGTCTGTACGGGAATCGTTCGGTGAAGACGTTTAAGGAGAAAAAGATGGAAGAGCAAGAGATTACGCTATTACAAAGCAAGGCGGCCCTCAATTCGCCAAATTTTGCTATTTTAGATAAGTTGAAATTGGAACTGACCAAGCTGAAGGAAAAACGGCAAGCCATTAAACCGATTGGGGTTTTTATGGCGCCCAAATTGGAGGCGCTTCCGGCCTTCTCTTCGTCAAACTTAAAGAACGTTGATCTGTGATGTTAACAATATTTAGGCTATTTTTAAATTAATTAGATAGGTACTTTTGTATTGTTTGCTTGAAATGTAATTGAGATGAGTGCTATTTATGATGATTTAAAAATGTATTATATATGTTTATTTGTGCTGCAAAATAAACTAGATTTTCCTCTGTGATTTGCAATTTTAATGAGAAACCTATGATGGTATCTAACCGTATCTGCACAGAAAAACGCGACTACATTTTATATAATTTCGTGACTTGGAGAAATATGTTTTATCATTTTTGGAAGTTATTACCGAGCAAAGCACATGAGCAGCTCGTCTTTTTATAAAGGAAAGTGTGTAAAATCAATTTGTCTCGAGATACGAGAAAGTATTTAATTTTTATGTTTTCTAACATCTTTTCTAAAACATGTAACAGGTCTGATGTAAAACAAACGTGTTATAATTTTTTCTGCTATTTGCGAACATTGTTCATGCAACATCGTTAAAATAAGTAGTTTTTTATTACGTATTTATTTAACTTGAAAATTAAAAAACTGAAAGTTGTAGCTATAGTGGAAAATTTTACACTCTTTTATTGCACGTTGAAATCTAGAAATTCGAGTTATTATACGGTTTTGTCCTTAACCCGGAGAAGTACAATACGATTACATAGTGTTCATGCTAAAGTACAATCAATGTAACAACGCGGTTTACACATTTGTTACGTTCAATTACGTAAAAAAAAAAACTTTCGTTTAACGATAGTAATTCAGGCGTGTAATATGTAACAAAAACGAACGTAACTTTCTTTACTTTCTTCCGATCGTTATAGTGTTGTTAACTTTCTACCGTTCATCGGTGACATCAATAAAAAAAGACGAGGTTACGTCCAATAGTACTTTCGTTTTTATTTGTCGGTATTTATTTACAATTATGTTAGGCTTATTTATAAATTATTTGCGTCATATTATGGTATTTCAAATCAAGGTCGTCAAGTCTGCATAGGGCAATCGTCGTTTTTTTTTTAGAGCAGGTATTTCCCGCCACCACTTTAAAGTCAGTAGCGTTTCACACATCAAATATTTAGGATGTATTTTGTATTTTTTATGAAACGACGTTTTTATCGACTTTTGACCATATTTTCTTTCACGAACTGTCCAAATTGAAAATTATTAATTCGCATTTATTTCGAGTTTTAATAACAACATGACAACCGATATTTAATATTTAACATATAACATATTTAACATCAGTTGAATAAACCTTATACATAAATGTCACATTTGCATACAATTAAAAACGTTTAGTTAGAAACAAATTATTCATTTACATGTAAGTACCTTACATAATTGATAGGGAATTTAAAATTGTAATGTAATTTTTCATTTTTGAAAATGTAAGAATTTCAAAAAATCTATCAATGTCTTAAACAAGTTGTGTTAGACTACACTAATTTCTTATAAAATATTAATGTCACGTAATATAATAATAATAATATAATAAGTTATATTTTTGCATATTTTTTAGGTACTTTAAATTAGGTAATTATTTATTTGTGCATCGTATTTGGGTTTTTGGTAACTTAATTAATTCCACCTGAATATTACATGACTTTAAAGTTCCGTAGTACCACGTAATTAAAGTTTTTACATGTTCAATAAAATATTCTAATTTATTTTACTTAACTATATAAAAAAATAAGTTAAAAAAAAACAGGTCTATATAATTTATTGGAACTAATTGTCTGATACATATATATTTCAAAATTTGGTCTTATATATGAAACAGTAAATTCTCGATATTTACAATAAACTGTAAATTTAATACAATTTAGCTACAATAAATTTAACATTTTAATTATTTCCAACTTCATGCCCGACTGGAATTTTTGAAATGTATTAGATATCAGTTTTGGATTAAAAAGAAGAATATCGATAAAAACAAACGTAAGTTGACATTTGCAAATAAAAATGTCGATAAGCAGTAAACCCTGAACTTTGGTTGTTGAGAGGGTTCCGAAGTTTAACTAGTTTTTTTTTTCTCGATTTTCGTAATGCTACAGTTACACGTACGCCCCTGCATTCATAAACGACTACCCTACCCCAACTATTGTCCTGTGCTGCCTGTGCTTTCGCTCTCGAATAATAATTGGTTATGTTAACGTGAATGTAACAGTGTCTTTTTTCGTGAATCGAAAGGAATCAGAATCATCAGAGTCCAAGATTAAGATGACGTAATAAAGGATAAGTAAAGATAAGACAAATCAAAGGTCGAATGTGCAGATGTGTTTTTGTTACGTTCAGAGTGCAGTCGTTCACGATCTCGGTGCGTAATTGTCTTTAAATCTCTTACTCGGAAAGCTAATTTTTTTCCTTAATTTTTTAGATAATGTAATTAATCACGATGTCAGCAGTAATATCGAAAATTTTGGAGAAAACCGAAGAAACTCGTAAATATTTAAATGTCCCTCGAAATTACTTGACCGGTGGACTTGTAGCTGCCTGCTTATTAGGGTACGGCTTAAAAATTGGCTACCCCATTATCGAAGGTTATATTAACAAAGAGAACGCCCAGCAGGACAGCGTAAATAATAATTTATTAGTTACTCCAATTCAACCGACTGGCGATTTAAGATGCAGGAGAAGGGAGAAACGTCAAAAAAAAAGTGCTCAGTCGAGGATAGAATATTTATTGCACTGCGTGCCAGGCTTAAATGTGGAATTCGTTTTACAGTTTTACAAGTTGATATGTATAATGATACCGAGCGTATTTAGTACGGAAATCATGTTACTTTCTGGACACACATTTTTCCTATTTCTGCGCACGTTTCTAAGTATATACATTGCAAATCTAGAAGGAGCCCTGGTAAAACACATAGTGCGCAAGGAGCCTCGGCACTTTGTACATGAAATTCTCAAGTGGTTTACGATCGCTATCCCCGCCACTTTCATAAATAGCACCATAAAGTATCTGGAAAGTCGAATAGCGCTCAACTTTCGAACACGCCTAGTCGATCATAGCTATAAATTGTACTTTAAAAATCAAAGTTATTATCGAGTAACTGTTTTAGATGGTAGATTGGAAAATTGCTCTCAAAGATTAACTGATGACATCGAGACAGTTGCAAATACCGTATCTCACTTGTACGGACAAATTACTAAACCTTTATTTGACATTCTTCTGATGGTTATAGCTCTCGCTAATTTGACGATGTCCCGTAATGCCAACATCGTTACCGGCCCTTTTATCATAACTGCAGTTGTTGCTACCTCGGCTTTGATTTTAAAATTGGTTTCGCCTAGATTTGGTCAGTTGGTAGGGCAAGAGGCCGAAAAGAAGGGTTATCTGCGATACGTCCATTCTCGTTTAGTGACAAATTCTGAAGAGATTGCTTTTTATGGCGGTCACAAAGTGGAACTAGCACATCTACGTAGTGCATACCGTGTTCTAGTGCAGCACATGAGGCAAATGTTTAGAGTTAAATTATGGTTTGTGATGGTCGAACAGTTCCTTATGAAATACGTATGGTCCGGAACCGGATTGATAGTCGTTAGTTTGCCGATCCTCCTGTCTAAAACTAAGAACACGACCAATGTTCCAAAATCAAAATCTGGCTTCTATTTGGGCGACTCTAGTGAATTTACCAGTGTAGCTGCAGCGACTGCAACAACTGATGATAGCGTCGGAGAAAGGACCCAATACTTTACTACAGCTAAAAATCTTATGATAACAGGTGGTAATGCAGTTGAAAGGCTCATGTCCAGCTATAAGGATATCGTCGAACTTGCGGGACATACTGCTCGAGTTGCGGACATGTTTACCGTCCTAGAAGAAGTCAGCAATGGAATTTATGAAAAAGTGCTGGTCGAGAAAAAGGAGGCCAGCGATGGTTTTGTTGTCGAGTATAAAGGCAACCGACCTGTTCTTAAAGGTAAACTTGTATATTCGACAAACAACGAAATTGTCCTTAAGAACGTGCCCATTGTGACTCCAAATTGCGACGTGGTCTGTTCGTCGTTAAATTTAAATCTACGTCCTGGGCAACATCTACTGATCACCGGTCCAAATGGTTGTGGAAAGTCTAGTTTGTTTCGAATATTGGCGGGTTTGTGGCCGATCTATGCTGGCGAATTACAAACTCCTAAGAATTCCATGTTCTACATTCCGCAGAGACCCTACATGGTTATAGGTACGAATTGGAAGTATGTAGGTGTTTCATTTTTGACAATAATTTCTTAGGTAATCTTAGGGATCAAATAATATATCCGGACACTCACGTCGATATGATCAATAAGCAGGTCGGGGAAGAAGATTTGAGGAGAATCATGCGCATGGTGCATCTCGGGCACATAGTCGAACGAGATTCATTCTATGCAGCCAAAGATTGGACCGACATTCTTTCTGGCGGCGAGAAACAACGAATGGCCATTGCCAGGCTATTTTACCACAAGTTAGTATACAATTTGGTTTCTTGATCGTAAGTGAATTTGATTCGGTTGCAGGCCTAAATATGCTTTGTTAGACGAATGTACGTCGGCAATCTCGATCGATGTCGAAGGTGAAATTTATCAAGCGGCCATCGATCTCGGAATAACTTTGCTCACAATCACACATCGACCCACTTTATGGTAATCGTTTTAAATCAATTTGCGCTTTTTCTTTAACATTAAACTTTATTTAAATCGTAGGAAATTTCATTCGTACATCTTACAATTTGACGGTGCTGGTTTGTGGACGTTTGCACGATTAAATGCCACAAACCGATTAGAATTAAAAAATGAAAAGGAAAACCTCTTGAAATTACCGGCCAATCAAGTGAGAAACGAACGTTTAAAGGAGATTACTCGTCTTTTAGGTGAAGATTTATTGTAGGTAATTAAAATTATTTATAGTTGCAATATGATTAATTTGCTTTAGTACTAATTTTTGTGGTCCTTTTATATGTCATTATTGGTAACGGTTGTGTGATGTACATAAATGTTTTGCATTGAATTTTTAAAATTCGATTGAAACTTTTGTTTCTGTTTTTCTAGTAATCGATAATATAACGATGCGTGGAGTTGCAATCCATTTATGCAAAATGTTTATTTTATTGTTATTTCAAAGTTAGACTTTTTTTTTTAAAGGTTATCCCGCTGATTGACATAAATAAACAAATTATAATTATTTAAAGAGATCTACAGTGTGTATATTAAGCACAATTTTAGACAACAAAATTAATAAATTGTTTTTGTTACGTATTAAATTATTTTTGCAAGAATACTTAAAAATAATAATTATGTAAATTTAATAAATCTCTAGTATATTAATAAATTAGTTTATTCGTGGAAAATTTCCAACATGTAAAAGAAAATATTAGGTACTTAACGCAAAGCATTTTAATGGTGTTTATTAAAAAGATTTGTATTGTTCCATAAAACTTTTCACCTAGAAGGTAATCTATATATAAAAAAAAAACAATCAACAGCGACACTTGTATTGATTAATTACTAAGATAATACACATTAATTTTATTCGTCATAGTGATAATATTTTAACATTGCTACTAGATTGAACATTAAAGAATCGACCATGCACATATGTATAATATATATAATAAAAATAAACGCAAAATATAATAAATAATAATCAAAAATACTTCATAAGTAGATCTAAATTTACACGTTAATTTTAAAATAAATAAAAACAATTTGGTATAATCGCCTTCATTCTTTCTACAATGTATGTAAATTTTTAAAACTTGATCAATTTAAAACTTTAATATGCGTGATCTTTAATAAACAAGCCCTGTTCGCCGGCCTTGCCCTGAATACTTCCGGCAGAGTATGTACCAAGTGAAGCTTCGCTATTGGCCTAAAACGACAACATATCGATAAAAAAAAAGTCAACCACAACTTCATAAGGCTTACCTTTGCGCGTTTGATTAATTCGCTTTGTCCTGCAGCAACGTTCTCGTTTTTGCCGGCCCAAGCACGAAGTACGGATGCTTGAAGTGCTCGCCCGTAGCTGAACGTTAAAGCCCACGGTTTTTTCCCTGAAATCTATTAGAAAATTAGAAATCTCAATCATTTCGAGTTCCAGTATCTTTACTTGTTCATGGCATCCAAATTAACAGAAGCCTCTTCTTCACTTTGTCCACCGGATAAAAAGGTAATTCCGGGCACGGCTGGGGGCACTGTACGAGACAAGGCTGTCACGGTAGCGGCACCAATCTCTGCTCCACTACATTTGGTGGCATGTGCTTGTCCTTGAGCAACCATGTTCGGTTTAAGCAAGGTCCCCTCCAGGAATACATGATGATCGTTCAGGGCTTTATACACGGCAGCCAAAACTGTTTCGGTCACTTTTTGACAGCGCTCGATGTCGTGATCGCCGTCGGGTAGAATTTCCGGTTCCACAATCGGTACGATGCGGTTAGATTGACAGATAGAGGCGTAACGCGCAAGCACATTCGCATTCTCTAGTATAGCCTGATACGAAGGGGTGTTTTTGCCAATTTTTAATACGCAACGCCACTTGGCAAAATGACAGCCGTCCTTCTTGTATTGCGTGCAGCGCTTGCCCAAATCGTCGAGACCTAAAGTAGAATAAGGTTATAAATTTCGTTTGGATTATTTTAAAGTGACGTACCTTGGGTGGTGCATTCGTCTTCGGATCCAAAAAGCGGTACCACGCCGGTATCGACTTTAATACCGGGAATTATGCCGCGTTGTTTAAGAAGCTCTACAAAGGGAGTACCATCGTCCGCCTTTTGGTAAAGAGTTTCGTGGAATAGGATAACTCCAGAAATATATTGTCCTATGCTTTTGTCCGTCGTGAATAGAAGTTGTCTATATTTGCGTCTGTTGTCGTCGGTATTTTCTAGTCCAATATCGGTAAGTCGTTTGCCCATCGTATTCACGGATTCGTCGGCCGCCAAAATGCCCTTTCCTGGAGTGACGATTGCATTTGCGATCTTACGCAATTCATCTTGAACTGCAGGAGGTGGATAATCGAAATAGGTAGTCATTGCGCTGTTGACGTTTGGTCCTCTGAAACAATAGGTCGAATTGAAATTGAATTACAATTTGTTTCTTACTTACAAACGAATGCTTCTAAAGGTGTGACCTGACTAACCGCACCGAAGTTCGAATCGAAGCGACTGAAGGACACGCAAGGTCGTTCGAGTCGAACAAATTGTAAATTCGGAACAATGCAGCACGCGCGCAGTGCACTAGTATCGCTCGTACCTATTTTTATTGTGCAACACCATCTATCGAACGCGTCCACGAACTGCGTTCGTTGGTATTTTGAAAATTTCTTCGTAAATTTGAAACGAACGGCGGTCGTCGTCGCGTCGTCGCAAAAAAAGGTAATTCATTTGATTTATTTAAATAACGTTGTGTTAAACCAGTGAACGCCAGCGAAACTTTCAAACAACGATTTCGAGGGAAACACGTTTAGCTTACCTAGTGGTTTTAGGACGAATTTCGCAATAAGTGCAAAGCATTTTTAGGCGACGTTACTTACAGACTTAATCGAGCGACGATGAATTTATGCCACATAATATCGGTCGAGTGCAGTTTTTGACGTAAGTCGACTTTAATATTATTGTCAATTAAATTACGTCACACGTACCTGATCGCACAAACTTCTCTTCCTTTTCCTTCATCTTGGCCCAGTCACGATAGATCCTCAAGAACCGATCGACGGGTTCCGCTTCGAGATCTCCCAGTACAAACAGTTTGTAAGCGTCCTCCCCGTACCTTCCGATTCCATAAAGTTCCCTCACGTGTCGCCAATTTTTGTGCACGTAATCGTGAGACATTCGCCACACCTGTTCCGCTCGTTTTTTATGCAAACCCAGATCGAAAAAATATTTTTCCAGCTCGAAGGGCCGTTTTCGAAGAACGTCACGGGGACCGTCGAAATCCCGTAGGAACTCGGCGACTCGTGGACGCGCGTTCATGCACGACGTCTTATTGAGGAAGATCGTGGCTACCAGCAGAGACCATGGATCGTGAAACAGTGACTCTTCGATTAAGTTATGGGGCGAACGAGGTGGTATCCATTTAATGTCTGGAAAATCGTCGCAACTGTAGAGCGATTTTAATTTGCCGTGTTCGGACTCGTCATTTGAAGATTTTGAAGTCTTACGACGAGCTTCGACTTGGTCCAAGAAAGCTTTATTGACGGCAACGATCCTAACGTCGTCGTCTCCTTCGAAATAACACCTGGAACAAACCCCGGCCAGTAGGCGAACGTTGCTGTCGAAGTACCTGCTTAAAGTGATCGTGGTGCTCGACATTGCTCTACTACTACTACAAAAAAGAGAAAAGATCCATTTGGTTTATCAACTGCATGGCAATTAAGATACGGAATGATCGAGAAACAGGTCCATTCGTGAGTGTCACGAACGCTCGACAGGACGGGGTAAGTACTTAGTCGACATCGCACAATTTGCGTATAACTATAACTACATACATAATTATGTTTTCATGTGTTACAATGAAAAAGCGCGATAATTAGATAAAAATCGTGGAAAATAGGCAATTTTTAACGGCCAAGTTAAACAACTTTTAAATTGACCGTAATCGCATTCGCGCACGCAAATTTGTTCATATTTCACGGTAAATTGTTACGAAATTAATCACGGGCGGAAGTGGCAACAACAAAATAATCATGGACATTAGTGCAAAATTACTATAATAACACGAAACGCCGCCATACTTGTGCAAAGGCCACACTACCGTTTATTGGAATCAGATACCTACGTTGTTTGGTCAAGGATGCATTTTTTTTTATGAACCATACTTTATTCAAATGTTTGACAATTAAAATCGACAGAATTATCAGAAGAGTATATAATCAAAAACAAACGTTTTGCATATCATTACATCGTGTCCACTATATTTATGCTTATGTGAAATAATTTAAGCGTCGAATAAGTTCCATATAGATAAGTAGCGGTATTACCTATATATCTACATAATAATAATATATCGATCTAATCGACAAAATCATTATTTTGATGGATTACTAGAATTAATTAGAAGAACTCTTGCCGTATATATGTTTAAAAAAAAAACACCGAAAAAATAAAGAAACTATCGTGAAGAAATGAAAATTTGATGACACGATCGGATGGAATTTGGCTAATCGATTTAAAAATACTAAAAAACACATTTGAAATTGTTAACTCGGTCTCGTGTCGTGCGCTAGCTTACCCATTATATTATTATGCAATCGTTTTGAGTTGTTCGTCCATTAAATTGATATTACTCGAAAAACCAACGATTAATATAATAATTAGTTGAGACGCTTTATTTCCTAAAATTTTGATCACATAAAACATTTTCACGTACATAATTTTCCGAGAAAACCGGTGAGACATTTATTGATTAATGATAAAACGATTAAATTTACATTTATCACGTCGTTGAAAGGCACAATATTTGTCAAATTCGAACTAAATAAAATCCATCGTAACAATTAACCAATTCAAACCGAGCTTCTATTTAAAATTCGCAGAAATGGATAGATCGACGCAAGTCAATTTTCCGACGCTATTCAAACAACCGAGGCATAACACTAACTCCTTCAAGGGACCCCACGCTTCGTCGGCATGGATGAACGTCTCCTTGCCTTCCGTGGTGCAACGCCCAAAACCCGTAAACGTCTTCAACGATGCAATACACTTCGACAAAACGTCTCCTTACACTTCCATCGTGAACGTCACGTCGTCTTCGTCGTCGTCACCGTCGTCGCCATCGAATAATCCGCATTTCTTCCGCGTGCAGTCGTCGCGATTTCAGATTTCCGACGGATCCAATAATTTAGTGTCTAGCTGCAAGTGTTTTCATCAAACTGAATACCCCATCAAGGCCGCCGTAACGCCCGAGGGATTATCGTGGAGACGCTTACACATGTCACGCGCGAAACTTAAAGCGACTTCGACCACGTCCGAGTTGCTCTCGGGATTCGCAATGGTTGCGATGGTAGAGTTACAAATCAACGAAGACACGGCCGTCCCGGAATGGCTCTTTGTAATGTTCTCCGTATGCACCACCGTATTAGTCGCCGTGCATATATTCGCTCTAATGATTTCGACTTATATTCTTCCAAATATAGACGCGATATCGAAACTAGACGTCTGCGAATTGGTCACCGAAAGTCCCCACGAACGGATGAAGGGTTTCATCGAACTCGCCTGGGCTTTTTCGACGGTTTTAGGCGAGTGACGCTTGGTAGATATTAAAAAACGCGTCGTTGAACTACTTTACTTTATTTGCAGGTTTGTTTCTGTTTCTCGTCGAGATCGCCATATTGTGCTGGGTTAAATTCTGGGATTACTCTTTCACGGCAGCGATAGCGGCCACGGTCATAGTTATACCGGTGTTGGTGATTTTTGTGCTTTTTGCCGTCCATTTCTATCACTCTCTGGTAGTGCACAGGTGCGATACATCAACGAACGATATGCTCAACCTAGAAGAAATGAAGAAACATCTGGACGAAGTTATAAGTCCAGCTTAACATAAACGAATTTTGTAAATAATTTGTAAATTAAAATAATATTCTACTTCTTGTATGTCTAATTGGACCTTGACGTCTTTGTAATTCCATAATTTCTCTACGTAACTTTTCCTCTTCCTTTGCGGCACGTTCCAATTCCAAATCGATCTCCTTCTGTTGGTGCAATCTAGCTTCGTTCGCTATAGCTTTCTTTTCGTTTAATTGTACTTCGATCTGCTTCTTCCACTCTTCTTTTTTGCGTCGCTCCTCTTCCTCTTGCTTCTCCCTATTCTGTCGATCCTGTTCGATCATCTGAACGATGGTCTCTCGTTCCTTCAGTACTTCACGTCGTCGTTCTTTATTCGCCGTCATTTTGTCCTCCAATTGGTTTTTGATCGTGTTCATGACGTCTTTCATTAAAGCATCGCGAGCTCTCCTTTCCTCTAGCCATATCGTATTCTGTCGATCGTAAATCGCCTTTGCTTCCGAATCAAACACGAAATCAAATATTTTTGCCGCTGGCGTTCCAGTTCTTGTTGTTCGCGCGACAACCTGAAAAATTCGTCCATGGCTTTAGTTACGTCGCTCTTTTTCGTTTCGTTCTCTATATTTTCTGCCACTTCCGAATCGATTAGGCCCTTTAAAAAGTTCCTCTCCCATTCAAGATTTTCTTGTACGTTTTTCGCCGCCTCCTTTAACTTTAGCTTATGATGTTTTAAGTTTTCGATGGCCACTTCGCGAGTCCTCGTTCGTTTCTCTTCAACTTTTCGTCGCTCTTCCATGTCCTCGAGCTCCGCGATCCTCTTCATCTCTTCCTCCTCCCTTTTCTGTAGCATTTCGCTTTCTTTTTGTTTAGCGAGCAGTTCTTCGATTTGTTTCTCCAATTCCAAACGCAATTTTTCGTTCCTTTCCGCCGACGCACGCTTTTCCCGCTCTTCGTTTTCTTTCTCCTCGGCCAGTCGTCTTTCTGTTTCGGCGATTTGTTTTCTACACTCTTTCTCCGTCTTTTCCTTTTCTAGCCGTTTCTCTATCTGCTGATCGAGCCAACTCAGTTTAACGTCTTTGGCGTTGCGCGTTCTCTCGTGATCGCGCAACACGGGATTATTGTTTCGCCAATGATGGTAAAGCGCTAGTTCGGCTTCGCGTCTCTTGCGCTCGTCCTCGTCGAGCTTGATGCCCAAGTGCACATTTTTGAGCAGTTCCGTGGGTATTTCGTTAGGCCTCTTAGACAGCGGCTTATAACGATTGTGCACCGACGTTTCGATTTCGTACGTGCGATTATCTTCGTCTAAAAGTTTCTTGAGCTTGTTCCGTCTCTTTTCGAGATTATCTTTGCGTTCGCGTTCGTTTTTTAACGTGCCGATCATTTTGTTGTTCGTCTCGTAATAACGTGGCGACGTCCAATCTTCGTATTTCTTGTTCTGTCGTTCATACAATTGGTAGTAGTTCACTTGGCCGTTCCATTTCGTTTGGTGGTCGTACTCCTTTTCGCGCCGCCTCGCCATGCGACTTTCTACGTTTGTTTTGGACGAAGAGCGCACGGTAGCTCTCGAAGATGACATCATCTGTAAATATCGGTGCATCGTTTAATCGTGGTCGTGAACTTAATAAAATTCAATCAAAGGGGAATCCTCGCTCAGATAAGATAATAAATAACAAATTACGTCGGTAATGGTGTTTTGTTGGGAACTACCAAGCGCCACTTTATAACCGGAAGGACGATCGGTAGGTGATTTTTTGGTGAGGGAAACGCGTCGTCGCGTTTCCTAGGGCAATGACGAGTATATTTCGTTGGTTACGTGTGGAAAGAGTAAGCGACTATTATCGCGACGTCATTGTTTTCGAGCACCTCGTTGATAATTTTTGCGAATATAAAAATTCGAATGCGTCGATTTGGGATTAAATCATAAATCGCCGGTAAGGTATGTTGTTGGCTGTTGTGTTGTACGCTTCGAATTTGATTTTTGGAATCGAAGGTAATTAATTGACTAACGGAATTATTATTATAATTATTTAAAACGTGGTCAGTTCGGTGACCGTGACCTTTAATCAAACATTATTTAACATTGTTTCTTCGCATCTGTAGAATTTCTAATTTACGATACATTTGCAGATTTTCTTGTTTAGTATTTAGACTGTTTAACCTATATATTTGTGAAGTGGTATACTTATAAAATTGAATCGTTTCAGCTCGTCCCTATGATGAAATGGACATTTGCGATTTCGATATAGTTTCGAGGGCCGAATGGGGCGCGCGTCCACCAAAGCTAGTGGAACCCATGAAAAATCCCACGCCCTATGTAATCATTCATCACAGTTATCAACCACCCGCTTGCAGCACCACGAAAGAATGCATCAAGGCGATGCGATGGATGCAAGATCTTCATCAGGTACGTTCAATGCGTTTTAAGTTATTGGCCAGTTTAAATAATTTCGATTTTAGCTTACGAACGGATGGAACGACATCGGTTACAATTTTGCCGTCGGTGGTGACGGTAAAGCGTACACGGGACGAGGATGGTCGGCAATCGGAGCTCATTCTCCAACGTACAATAACAAAAGTATCGGTATCTGTATAATAGGAGATTGGAGATGTAAGTGTAAAACGCGATTATTTTTCCACGTTACGTTCAACGCCTTTTTTGAGCAGACGAACTACCGCCTCGACATCAGTTGGACACGGTTCACAAGCTAATACAGTGCGGCATTGACACAAACATGATTCAAACGAACTACACGTTGTTTGGGCATCGGCAGGTCAGAGAAGGCACCGAGTGTCCTGGAGACAGACTCTTCGAAGAAATCACGTCCTGGACCCATTTCTCTCCGACGCCTCCACATAGATGGAGAGAAAACCTGGTGCCTACATGAACATGATAATAATATACGCCTAGCTAGTCAGATGTAAATAAATGTGCCCCAGTAATAATAATATTAATATTAGATATAATATGCAGTACTACTGTGTTTATTTTAATCGACGATACGCGGGAGGGCACCACGACGAAAATATCAAAAGGCTCTTGCGACGGTCACGATTATTTTTAGGTTTCTTTCTTCCCAATGTGCATAAGTGATTGAGGAACTGACCACGGAAAAAACTGTAATAATATCGAAAGAAATCGGAAGCGACGCGTATTGCGCGTAAGCTGTAAGGACGTCACGCCACAAAAATAGACGCTCGCTATTTTCGCCTTCGGGACCATCTCGAAAACATTTAGCTTGTAGTTCGTGGCACAGATTCGCGAGAGACATGCAAAGAACGGGAAAAAAGTCGCGAGTTCCCGAACTCAACCAGAAAAGCTAGTAGTCGGGCAGAAAACGACGCGTGCTCATTTTTCGAATTCGATTCGACAAACGACGCGTAAAAAAAATTAAAAATTTTATAGTGTTATTCGCAATAGTCGAAAACGTAGAAGGGTAAGTAAAAGAATAAGCGAGAAAACAAAACGTATTTGAGAAATATCGCGATTTCGTCGGCGATCGCGTAATTGCAGGAAAATCGATGCTATTTTAACGTTTTACGTGCCCACTTCGTCCTTGCGTACGCAAAATATTACTTGGTTCTAATCCAATTTTTCGCAAGAATGCAATCTTAAGCTCAATTAACCGTGTGCACTATGCAGATGCCGACTGGAAAAAGCAACAACGCGGAAGATAGGAGGGGCTCGACGAACCCGGTCAAAAGAGAAACGTTTCGCCCACCGTGGGTGAAGGAAGGGCCGGACGGTTTGCCTCCAAAACCGTCCAACCTTTGGTCGAAAACTAGGCAAGCTAGCAAAGACGCATCGGCGCCGGAAACGGGAGAAGGTATTCGACGACGCCCAAGAACTAATCTAAACACTTCTGACGATACTTATTTTCAGTCGCTAGAAAGGCGAGCATTCCGAAGGTAAACAGTCAACTCCAAGAAAATGGCAACAAAGAGAACACATTTGTTAGGCCGCAACTCAAGCCGGTACCGCCAAAAGAACAAACAAAACTGCAATCGAGAGAAGTAAAAGTGCCGATCAAGCTCAACAGCGTCGCCGATCGACAACTGAACAGAACAAACACGTTGACCTCCGACGAAATGAACATCGAAAAGGTGCCTTTTATCCAAACGATCGTATATTCTCACATTCACCTAAAACTGTTTAGGCAGTCCCTACAGAGAGAAACGCGATGCTTCGACAAGACAGCTTGAAAAAGATGATGACTCCTCCCAAGGCTCCTCCACTGCCTCCGCCGGCACCCGCACTGCCTCGATCGTCGGATCTTAAACCTTTATCAAATGCACAAATGGCGCTGATCGAATCGCTAAAGTACGGTAAACACATCAATTTTTTTTAACCGAGCCACGTTTAATGTTTACAGGACAAGACCGAAGGTCCGACCTGATTGGACGGCCATGCTCAAAGAGGTAGAATCTGGGAAAAAACTCAAGCACGTGCAGTGCAACGACCGTTCGAAGCCTTTGTTACCTAAAAGTAAAGACCTCGAGAAGGAGAAATTTGTTTATGAAAGTGAACGTAGCGAAAAGGACACCTCACATAATCAACTGCTGAAGGAGGTAAACGGTTAAAAGTTGTTGTTTGTTTGTTTTTTAATGAAGTCACTCGCGCGATGTTGTACAGATTCAACAAGGAGTAGCCTTGAAGAAGGTCAAGACCAACGACAGAAGCAAGCCGATATTAGAAGGTCTCAGGAAATTCCGAAGACAGATGACTATCGAAGAACAACTAATCAAATCACAATCGATGGCGAGCATACCGCCGGTAAGTATAGTGTCGATCGACTTTCGAACAATTTATTGACCGATTAACAGGAAGAAGTATCGGAAGAAGTCGACGAGTTGGACGATATAGACAAAGTCAGAGACGACTTGCAGAGTACTAAACAAATGTTGGCCATAGAACTTAGGAATAAAGAAGCGTTAGCCAGAGACAACAAACGCCTTCAAAATCGCATAGCGCAGCTAGAGTCCGAGTTCGAAAAAGAAAAGACCAAAAAGTCGGCCCCCGTCGAACTGGAAACGGATGAAAAGGTAAGAAGGCCTTACAAGCGAACGCTCGTCCTTAGTCGACGTTTCAGTTGCTCAAATCGCTCAAAACCGAGGCAGCCGATGCCAAAAAGACGGCGGAAGATCTCGAAAAGAAATACCAAAACGCCGAAGATCAACTCAGCAACACGAAAAGCGAATTGGAAGAAGTACGTAAACAGAAGGTGTTGCTGGAGAAACGACTACAGGAAACGTTATCGGGTAAGCGATTTGTAAAATTTAATTTGAGCCACTTAAATCATGCTACTATAACTTATTCTGACGAATTTAAATAGGTAAATCTTATCGATACCATTCGATCGGATCTAATTGACTCGGGACCGTCTTTCCATCTCCCGAAAAATTTATTTAACAGATATTTGTAATATCGAAACAATAATATTCCAAAAAATGTTTTCGTGGTAAATGATTATCCGATAAATTTATCGGAAGTTAAAGAGACCGACCCCTAAGACACCAAGAGACGCCAATGATTTTTTAACTAACAGTTACTACGAAAACATTTGTTCCAATGTTCCAACAATCAGGTGCCTAGTTAAAGTTAACCATCAGATAATGGACCAATTTTTTAGAATGCGCAATTTAAATAATACATTTTCCTTGGTTATCATTGTTATTACTATATAGTCTTAAGGAGTTTTAACCGGAACCGAAAAACCGGCCCATGAAAAATTGACTATTTATACCAAATATTTGCAAAATTGTTTCTAGTAAAATATCTTTTGATCAAAAGTCTCTTAATGCGATCTTTATCGTTTATACTATGATAATAATAAAAAATAGTCTCAAGTATGTCTAATCTAATCGAACTCTCTTCAGCTGAGTCGTAATTCAAAAAAGTTACTTTTAAAAAAATTAGCAACTAAACAGTAGATCATCAATCAGATATTAGATAGCATATAGATAAGATAAGAATTTCCTTAAATTAATTTCCCCCCCACACACAACAATTTATTCTGGGAGTTAAATAATTGCATTTTTAATCCTGACCTAATCCAACATTTTACATGCTCGAATATTGATAGGTAAAAGGCTATCGATATCGGATCGAAAAGATAGCATTAGAAAAGATTCGGAGAGTGAAGAAGAGGAGATACCGGAAGAAGAGAGCGAAGGCAGCGACGATGAAGAGAAAAAAGAACGAAGAGCTCAACGTGAAGTTAAACAGATAAGGAACAAATTAAGAAGTTATAAGAACAAAGAGGACAATGCCAAGAAGGAACGAATGGCCCTTAAAACGCAAATCAAGCGGTTGCAGGAAGCGATCAAACAGGAAAAAAGGAAATACAAGGAACTCAAGAAAGAGGTGAGCGTAATTTTTGGTACATTTAGTTGTGTGGTGTTGCCAATGTAAGTTTCAGGTGAATAAGATGGCAGCATTAATGAAGGAGGTTGGCGACGACAGTGAAGAAGACGAAGAAGAGGAGAAGGAGGAAGAAACGGAGACGGAAACCGAATCCGAGTCCGAGAGCGAAACAGAATCTACGGAAACGAATAGTGAGTCGGAGAAGAGTTTTAGCGAAAGCGAAGATGCACCGGCAGAAAAGAAGAAGATGAACCTTTCCAAGAGAACTAAAAAACACGAGGGCAGATTAATGGCTTTAAAGAAAGCAAATTATATGTTAAAAACAAACGTGGAAAGGCTGCAGGACGATCTTAATAAACAAAAGGAAGAGTCGGCAACCCTTCAGCAAGATCTCGACTCTGTACTAGCCGAACTGGGGTAACAGAGCATTTCACTTGTCAGTGTACTGATATATGAAAACATCGTAGTATTTATGAAAGTAACAATGATTAACGCGTGATTTATTTAAGTATATCGACAATTTTATAATATAATGTAAAATATACATTGAATTTTTTGTTAATTGTTCGATATTGGTTTAAGGGGTAGTTGATCGAATTCAGTTTGATTTTTACAGCAATTAAGCTGAATTAGAATGAAATTAAGACTTAAATCAAAGCCGAACAGAAAAATCTGAAGAGTGGATGCTTACATAACCTAGCTAAAATATTTATATGTAGTTTGCGCGAGTTTAAGATTACACTGTAATAAAAACCATATACAATATATACAACATACTCACCAAATTTACTTTTAATCACGCAATCTTAACTTTATATTATACAAACTAACACAACCACAACAAATACGTCCACGTTCGTTTGACAGCTGACACATTTAAAAACGTTGAAACAAATGAATTGCGTATAGGATGATAATAAATTAATGTATATTGTTCGAAATATTTTTTTTTACAAATTGTGTAAGCTAGAAACGGACGAGGATAGCTGACAAAATTAAGAAATTTCCGAGATTGCTATATCTCCACAAAGTGTCTTTTTATCAAACTATCGATAGCAACAGTAACATTTTAATAAAAAGCCCACTTTTTAGAGCAAATATTGCAATGTTATTTGATAACAAATTAAATATCACATTTATTAGCAGCTACGATACTTATCAATGTTAATCTTAAAAAGAAGATACGATTTTTTTTATATATTCAGTTTTAACCGATAGATATTTTTGATTGAAACATGTTCCGTTACAAAAAGCAATTTGTCGAATTTGTTGTTATATAAACAAGGTATGGCCAGTTTTATTAACTAAATTCAACATTAAATTATAAATCAAATAAAGCAAAATGCTGTCAACATTATTTGTAATATTAATAAGAAGTTAATCGGCAAGATTTTCGTTGACAATTTTTATATGAAGACCGCTTTTTGCTAGGCCATAAAACTCGCGTGGCTGTAAATGCTTTGAGTTGAATTTCCAGCCAATATGACATCTGCAGCGGTCACACTGCATGATTCTCCACCAATAACTAAACACAAAATAAACTTAAGCTTTTTAAAAACGTATCGGTGTTTATTTTACCCAGGAAACCAAGTAAATTCCTTTGAGGGTGAGCCAATTAAAGTGAAATTTTTAGCCTCCGAGACAGTTAGAGTTTCATAGACATGCCCACCTACAGATACAACAATTATATTCACAGTGACTCTAGGTTATTAAAAGAAAAACTTACCGGGGTTACAGTAATTACTTTGCACTCCATCCTTGGACATTGCAAAAACATCGCTTTGCTTGGCAATTTCGGTTTTGCAAAAACCGCAACAAATCAGTCTTTCCTTTAACCCAAAACGAAACAAGTTATCTATTAAATTATTCAAGTTTACCAAATTACCATCTGTAAAAATTTAAGTTCTAACTTAAGCCTTTCAAGGGAAGAATCTAACTTTAATAAATGCAATCTTTCTTCGTGTGCCAGCTGAAAGTTTTGCGTAAACCAATATGACAACGATACTGGATCTCTCGGTATATGTTCTAAAAAACCAACAATACATCACAACATAACATAAAACATAAAAATATTTAACCTTTTATGTGAAACTTTGCAAAATGATCCATCATCAGTTTAACATAATAACATATCTCGTTATGATCATAAATCCATGTTGCGTTTGGAAATTGTGCTAAATGATACCTACAACAAAAGAAACAATAATACTATCATAGTACCCAATCCTTGAAAATTACCTTCTATACTTGTAACTCTTTATCAAACTCTCATAATCGCTAGTTGAACAATTTCGGCGCAATTTAAGCGTTAGCAGTTGAGTATCGCAAATTGGGGACGTTATGTGTGGTTCTGCCAATATTTTTACGGTCACTTGTTGTAACCGTCCGCCAAGATGTTTTATATCTCTACCTGGCAAAATCATGCATCTTTGTCGGCCTTTGGCTTTCAAATGCAACGTTCTATGTTTAGAAAAAGATTCATATACTTCCATCGTTACTCCATACTTGTACAGATGTGTACCCATTTCGCTATTTAAAATAATATCCACATATTATAATGGCTTTGTAACAAAATTTAACTTACTCCGCGCATACTAATACAAATACATTCTTTTTACTGATAAAGTTTTGCATTATACTCTGTTCAGTTTGGCTGTCCATTACAAGCGGCAAAGTAAAACCAGGAAACACCAAAGTATTGGTATGGATCGCCAACAGGGATATGATCTCTCCATCATCGAAAAGCGTGTAGCCACTAATGTCATTTAACCTACCTAAATACTAAATTGCTCGTTAGGATCTAGAAAGTTGAAAAACACTGTAAAGTACCTTATGCGTTGTTGGTAGATTTGTATCGAATTCCACGTCGTTATTCCGATCGCCTTCTACAAATTGAGGAAACTTAAAAAAATGTATATACCTTCAATTATATCTTACCAACGGAGGAGTTGTCTGAAGAGTTTTCAGCGTTTACTACGGCATTCCCATCGTCGTTCGAATCATCAGATAAATCGGACATTATTTACGTTTGTCAAATTCGCTTGATTGTTATCAAACTGACAGCATCCAGTGGTACCAATCCCCGTATAAAGTTTATACTAAATCGAGATAAACCGTTTTTATTTTGTATACAATAAATTAGTATTTCGTATGATTTAAATAATTTTAACTGCATGCTGAATTTATTTTAGTGGTAAGTTTTATCGATTTTAATTCGTAACACTGGTACAGTTCGATTTTAAGGTAAAAGTTTACAATGGAAACTGGCGAGGACTTTCCGAAGAAGCACCGTGTTGATCTTTCCTCTTTACCGACACGCCAATACTTAGATCAAACTGTGGTTCCCGTACTTTTGCAAGGTCTGTCTTTTCTTGCCAAAGAACGACCACCGGATCCGATATGTGCTCTCGGAAACTTCCTTTTAAAACACAAGACTGTTACTCCCAATGGAACAGAGGAATCACCAGATACAGAGAAAAAGAATTAGGTAGCTTATAGGCTTCAATTTAAGACATAATTTTAATGAATTACATAGCAAAATAAAGAGATTTCTAATCGCTCTATGAACTTAGTCAATTCTAATATAAGAATACAAAATGACCATTTCTAAATATCTAGGATGCAAAAGATTTCTTGGATTAATTGACTTTTCGGAAAAAATAGCTTCAAATATTTATGTTTCTGCATTAAACTGGGTTTTTATAGCTGTGCCTTTTGTTGTGGAACTTGCGTTATACCGCATTTAAGATGATGTTTCCATTTTACTGCAGCATTTCAATAGCAAGACACGTTGTCAACTATCGTGTATACAACGTCACAATTATTTTATTTACATCGGTTATAATTTATATAGTATATGCAGAATACATCAGATTACACATCAAATACGTTTGATTAATTTTAATTAAAACAAATTGTGTAGGGCACACGTAAAAATTAAAAGTAATTTTCCATTCCATACCTCTATTGCCATCGACATACTCTCTTGTTTTTTAAATGGCAAGATATAGAAGTACTTAATGAATATACTAAATTTGTTAGGATCTGTTTGCATTATCTTTTACGTTTGCTTTTCTAAAGCGGCCTATTCATTAAACGATATGGAAGCAACTGGATTGTGGAATATGTGATTGCTTGAAAATTCTGTTACTCTTCCAGCTTCCCATTCACTAGGCAACATAAGCAGATTTAATTTCGACAATCACATCAAATATATGTAACGTTATTGTTTAACCCTTAATTAGTATAATCTTAGGTCATGCTGGCCTAGCATTTTCTTTAACCTTGTTGACTATATTCTAATAATGAAAATAATTTATGTGATCTCACATTTATTTTGTAAACCCCCCAATAGTGAGCGTTATTAGATAGTTATTGTTTTGTATTATTATATAATAATAATATTAGCGGTTGTTTTTATTTAAATCCCAAACATCAGGTCAAAATGACCCTGACATGAGTAAATAAGTAATAATATTCAGGTGAGTTATTAACGGTTAAATATAAAAATTTTGTATATTTAATATTTGGATCGTCAAACCCCCCCTTGCTGATGCTAATTACCTAGGTTTATTACTCTAAACGAGAGCATAATTAAATTATTGTTACTAACATATGTTTATTTGAAATCGTTTAATTTTACAATTTAAAAAATTTAGTATACGAACAGTTCGAGCAAATCCTATTACTATTTTGGCCCGCAAGGGGATGTACAAAACGATATAAAAATCTATACCCTTGTATGAGTGTTGTGCGTTATGGGAAACGGAATTTCACAGCGTGACAGTCAAATATAACATGGCCGCCAAATTTCCGAGTTGTGCATTATCATCGCTGCAAAGAAATACTTAGCCAAAAATACTCGAAAGTGCGCAATTAGAAGGACGATACGCTCGTAGTTTTATTATTTTTAGTGGTTTGTTTTCGGTATAGTCGATATGAAGATCACGTTGAAAAATTTACAACAACAAACTTTTCAAGTCGAAATTGATGCGTCTAAAACGGTAGGGTTAATTCGTAACCTTTTTCTGAAACTTATCGTTTCCCTTTTTAGGTCAAAGATTTAAAACAAAAAATTGAGGCGGATAAGGGGAAAGACTATCCTGCCGAAAATCAAAAGTTAATTTATGCAGGAAAGATATTGACCGATGACAATACAATCTCGGAGTATAATATCGACGAAAAGAAGTTTATTGTAGTAATGGTTACCAAACCTAAGCAAGCAGAAAAGCCAGATAGCGGCGATGGAAATAGTGTATCTTCGTCTGCAAGGTATCAGTTGTTTTGTTGTGTCAAGTTCGGATTATATTAATTAAATTTAGCAGCGGAACGCCAAGTACAACAACAGGTCCTGCACCTGAAACCCAAATTCCACCGGTGGCATCAAACATAACAAGTGCCGAATCGACACTCTTGATGGGCGAAGAATATCAAAGTATGGTAAGAAACATTATGGACATGGGCTATGAAAAGGAACAAGTCGAGGCTGCTTTAAGAGCCAGTTATAACAACCCCGACCGTGCAGTGGAATATTTAATCAATGGAATACCGACAATTCTCGATGAACCGGAAGCGGTAACGTGGTGTTGCGATCATTTACGCTGTAGTTTAATTCATGGTAGTGTTTAGGTGAGTGATCCTTCAGATTTGCCTGCTGAGCAACGACAGTCTGATCCGGAGGACCCGTTGGCATTCCTTCGCGATCAGCCGCATTTCCAGCAAATGCGTACAGTAATTCAACAGAATCCGCAGCTATTGAATTCGGTGTTACAGCAAATTGGACAGTCAAACCCAGCTTTATTACAAATGATATCTGAGAATCAGGAAGCGTTTGTTCGAATGCTGAACGAACCAAGTCAAGATGCTCCAGCAAGTCAACCAGGTTTGCCATTGTGGAAGTTCCCGATTATTGTTTGTAAAGGAAACATTTTTCAGCCCAACCTCTTGGAAGTCCTGCAACGGGCGTTCAGCCTGGCGTGGTACAAGTGACCCCACAGGACAAGGATGCAATCGAACGACTGAAAGCTCTCGGTTTCCCCGAACATCTTGTTGTGCAAGCTTATTTTGCTTGCGAGAAAAATGAAAATCTCGCTGCGAACTTTTTGCTTTCGCAAAACTTCGATGATTAGTATGTTTTTAAATATTCATATGTTTTCACATTATTTTTTTAATTATTACCCACAAATTCATTAAAACGGAATGTAATTTTTTTAAAATAGTTTGCGCTCATATTGTAAAGTTTTGATTGTTAACATTGCATTGTTAGAATAAAAGCTTTTGTTTAAAACAGTTTAAAATTATTATCAGGCACTATTAGTTTGTTGAGGACTTTTAAGGAATAAATGTAAATTGTTCTGAATTTTATCTTATATCTTGTAATTGTGCTAATCTGTATATAGGCTCAAATAAATTTTAAAGTTAATTAATTTTTATTTAAAATGAAAGAATTGGTGTGTATTTTTAATATTTATTGAAATAATAAGTGATAACAATTATTTACAACGAATAACGATTTAGAGTATTGTAGTGCTGTAATCGCTAATTGAACCATAATGTTCGTCGCTAGTTAACAATGGAGTTTCCCATTCGTTCTCGTTCGAATCAAACTCATACAATCGCATCAGATTTTCTCGCATTAAATCGAGTCGTTTCTTTTTTGCCATCATGTACACCTAAAACGGGTATTTATATTTAATCAGTCGTTACTTAGTGACTACCTACCAATGCGGACAACAGCATAACCACGACAACTACGATTAAAGGTATCACTATGAATTTTATGTCGTTTTTTAATACTGGATGCAGAATTGATGATGGCTCCGTAGTCGACGAAACTATTGTTACAGTAACATTATCTGAATTTCGAGCAGCTTCGTTTTGCATCCTTTGTCGCGGAAGCTGCCATTATTTAAAAATTGAATTTTGGAACATCGGCCTGTAAATAGATTACATGACGTAATTACTGAAAAACAACAATAGGTTAAAAATATGGTACATTGTGACCAACCAAAGTGTAACAAAGATTCGAGGTGGTAATCGAAATTTCAAAACACCGTGTATTCTGAAAGAAATAATTTATTTTATCATCTGCCAATGAAAATTTATACAGATCAATATCATGGTTAAAAAGCTTAAAATTTTCACACTACAAAATGTTATGTAGTTTTTTTCACTGGTCAACGTATGTACGTTAGAAACAATTTGCATACATAAGTATTACACTGAGTTTATTATCAAAAAGCGTGTAATAAAGTATTTAAAAATGTTAATAAATGATATCAAGACGTTTTTGTGTTTAATATATACCTATAGTTATCTTTCAACCGCTCGATCTAAATTTTCTAAAAAAACATTAAAAAGTTCTGAATAACAAAATTTGGGAAGCTGCAGAAATCAATCTGTAGCGAATATAAAAGTCGAGATATAATATTATATATATAATAATTATAACAATAATAAACGTATTATCAAAATTTTGATACCGTTAAAAACATCGCGACATGTGGATAATAATAATAGTTATTAATTTCGAGTATTTGAAAGAAAGCGGTGCTAATAATTTACTAAAAAGTAAAATGTCAATCGACTAAACGTCACAATTTTAAATGATTTGTTTTAAGGAAATTTATGTCAGACATTTTTCAAAAAATTCAAAAAGACAAATTGGCAACGTTGTATACTGCAAAGCGCTCATCGCTATCTACTGGCGAGTTCCATAAGTTACACGTCGTCTTCGAAGGGTGTTGTCATTTTCAGAGAAAAATTGTAAGTGTTTTGTGTTTTTACGATAATTTTGGTAGGTAATGGTTTTCGGTTGTGCCACTTTGAACGGCAATCGCAGTCGCTTGAACGTTTGCATGTCAATCTTGTCGAAATTTTCTGCCATTCTTTTCTAGGAGACACTGTTCTGCGTCGCAAATACCTAGTGCAAAATTATATACTTTACAAAGAGTTAACGCTAATTTTGTCAGTGTTAATACCTCAACGCTATCTCAGTTACATTATTTAATCGTATTTGTGTTAATCCAGTGTATCGTCTTTTTTCTAATACCGAAAAACTGTCAGTTTTGACAATTGAATCAGTGGCGGACGCCATAAACGGTATTTATTTTTATTTTGATCAATAATAATTTGGCATTTCTTTTGCAGGTACGGTAAAAATAATATAGTGACAACAACCCGCTACGAAAAATGTTATTTAAAATAATTATTATATTCGACGGCAAGTCATCGATGGATTTTAATTGTGATAAGTAGTTGTACATTCTTGTAGAATTAATCAAATTTAGTATTAGGAAAAAGAATTTTATAAATTAAATTGCATACACGCGCGGTAGTGTTTAATAAACTAGTTTGTGTATAATTTGTAACATCATACTGGAATTTGAAGAGCGTGGTCGATTTCCTACATTTGTTCCTTATAAATTGTTTCCAAAACTGGCCAATGGAGTTGAAGGATTAAGCTCTAGACTCTGCACGGCCTGCAATTACGACAAGCACAGAAAGACGGGGCAATCGTGCCCAAAATTTGAACAAGGAGTGTATGTATAAATTTTACGATTAATCTTTAAAGTTAACTAATCTATAATATTTTAGAGATTCTAGTCCGACAATTCCACGCAAGGGTAGTAGCAGTAGTGGTGGCAGCAAAAGTAGTCTTCGTGGGAATGCAAAAAGTGCCAATCGTAAATCAGTGACGGAGCAATCGAACAAGGTTACACCACATCGCAGGACGCTCTCCAGTACCTCTAATAAGTCATGCGAAACTGGGGAGGATGTGGCCAGTGAGCTCAGCTCGGGCCTCTCCTCCCCATCACAAACTAAGGTAACAAATATATTGGATTTGTTCGTATACATTAAGTTTTCTATTAAATTTCTAATTTGTGTTTAATAAACTACACCGCAACTGTATCTTCCATCTTTGTTCAGAATGTTGTTTGTGTAGGTATTGTGTGATGGTACGTGTAATCTTAATACATTTTCAAGGACACAAGTTCGTCAACATTCAACGTTGTTAACTTTAATTTTGGTGTTTATTTATATTTGATTTATAGCATCGGGTAAAATTTTTGACACTGCTCTTGTTGAAATTTCAGTTATTGATGTTTGTTTTAGTTTTAAATTAAAATTGTTTATCTATGTTCAAAATTGTAGAAGTAATTGGTTAACTCTGTTGGTCAGTTTCTTAATTACCAATTAACTCTAACCGTAGGTCTTTCAATTCTTTCAATAATAATCTTTATTTATGTTTGAAAAGCTGACCCCCAGCCACTTTATCAACGATGTGAAGTGCAAGATTTGACCGGTTTTACAATTGCTAGTTAGACATCATTCAGTATAGAAATAGGAAATAGGTGCCAGCAGTGTTTGTTCTCCGCCTAGTTGACTGCCCAACGTCCAATGAGCGTTAAGTACGTAAGGTTTTAAATCGCTCCAATGTCAAATGGCATAGCACTGTGTCATGTTTTTGCTGCTTGGCGTTTTATTACAATATCATGGGTCTGTGATTCAAATGGGGATTTGAACAAAATGATTGGCAGGACTAATTCTAAACTGAACAAAATCTGATTCTGACCATTAGTCAATCCCTGTCGAAATGATTTGTTTCTATGGCAATTGATCAATGGTCAAAGTTAACTAGCAATTAAAATACCGACACTGAAACGAATGAACTGTACAAAATGTTGCATAGCAATAACTTTTGAATATTTTTACAGAAAACGAAAACTAACAAACAACCAAATGAACAAAACAAAAGAACTGATGAAACTCAAGACTGTATTGCACTTAAGGAGAAGCCTAATTTGTATAGTAAACTGGAAGAGGGCATCGACTTTATCGATCAATCTTCTGAAATTTTAAGCTCGGAAAATCTTCACAGTAAAGGTTATGTAACGACCGAGGATCCTTCGTGCGCTTCCAAAGATAGTATAAAAAAGGATAAATTTAAAGGAAAGGCCGCAAACACCAAGAAGCGCTCTAAGAAAGAAAAAAAAATGCCTACCAATGCCAGCGAGGAATCGATCGTGACGAAAACAGTCACGACCAACATCGAAACCGTCACGACCAACGTCGAAACGTTTACAACTACAAACATCAATAGATACACATGGATGAAGGTTTTAGATGACGAGTATAATAGCAAACAAGAAAAGAAAACGCGTACAAAAAGTTGTTCGTCGATTTTAGATGAAAAATTGGATATTATAGAAAAGTTGGCCGTCTTTCGAAAGAGTTTTGACAACGTTCAGATTTTTCAAGATGAAGGATTAACGCTCTTTCACGAATCTCCTTCGACGGCTGCCATGAAGGAAGATTCAAACGAAACTAGTCCTGACAGTGTCAAGTATTTAGAACCGAAGGTGAAAGTCTCTGAAAAACATATCGAAACTAAGCTAGTCTCTGAACAAGAATTAAAACCAGCCGTCTCCGAATTAGTCTCAGAAATTTTAGAATCGGCTACTAATATTGTTAATCAAATTGATAACCGTCTTAAAGGTGTCAGTTTCAATCGGGATGACAGACAAAAAGCGCTCTATTCGGAGTACCTTAAATTAAGACAGAAATCGGGAAGCGTCGACGATCTGGCAAAGAGCTGTATGCAGTGTGAAATGAGCGATATAGCTTTACCGATAATAAAATTGTCAAATATTGCACGTACTCCATCGACCGATCTTTTACTGGCTAAAAATTTTGTCGAAGATTATGAAGAATATCACTTGTCGTGTTCCGAAATTCCCGATGCCGAACTAGTGGCGGAAGCGGTTTTAACTAAAATAACAGACAATGTTGAGGAAATTGTTAACAAACAAACGCCAAAGAAAAAAAAGGATAAATCCGTGAAACACGGAGGCGTTACACATTGTATTCCTATAGATACTGATCTGATCATCGACGATGACTTTGATTATCCTCAAAGTGAACTTCAATTGGTCCCTTACGATGCCAAATATAATCTTCCAAAAGCACTCTTTAGTAAAATCAATACAGATGCCATGGTGGAAATTACCGATCAAAACATAGATGTATTGCATCAAAATGTCGAGATCAACGAGAACAACCCAGACTTAATTACGGATGTTATTGTTTTTGAACCGTCAAAAGCTAAAGATTATGCAGTGGAAGATGATGATGATGTTTACAAACCGATTGCGGTCAGTCCGTGTGGTCGCTTCTTCAAATATGAAGAAGAAATCGGACGGGGTTCCTTTAAAACTGTATATCGTGGCCTAGATACGCAAACGGGCGTTGCCGTAGCTTGGTGCGAATTACAAGAAAAGAAACTAAACAAAGCCGAACGACTTCGATTTCGTGAGGAGGCCGAAATGTTGAAAAAACTACAGCATCCGAACATTGTACGATTTTATAATTATTGGGAGTCGATACTCAATAAGAAAAAGAATATCGTTTTGGTAACTGAACTGATGTTAAGTGGCACTTTAAAAACGTAAGTTTCCATTACAGGATTCGTTCATTTTCTGATAAAACTCGGTTTTAGATATCTGCGTCGCTTTAAGAAAATTAACCCAAAAGTTTTGAAATCTTGGTGCCGACAAATACTCAAGGGTTTGGCATTTTTGCATTCGAGGTCGCCGCCGATAATTCATCGAGATCTTAAATGTGATAACATTTTCATAACTGGCACCACAGGTTCAGTGAAGATTGGCGATTTGGGTCTTGCGACTTTAAAAAATAGAAGCTTTGCTAAATCTGTACGTACTATATAGATACTTAAATTTTATAATTTGATAATGTAATTAACTTTCAACACAGTTAACTATCTACATGCTCTATAAGATGCTTTATTATAAGATTATAATCACGTTAAATACATCATTATGTTAAATAGGTTATTGGGACCCCCGAATTTATGGCGCCAGAAATGTACGAGGAACATTACGACGAAGGCGTGGACGTGTACGCGTTTGGAATGTGCATGTTAGAGATGGCAACAAACGAGTATCCTTATTCTGAGTGTACTGGTCCTGCACAAATTTATAAGAAGGTGATTTCGGTTAGTACACTCATTTTATTAAACTACAGTCAGATTTATACGTTTTTTATGTGTTAAGGGCGTTAAACCGGCTAGTTTTGATAAGGTCGAGGCATCAGATGTAAAGGATGTCATAGAAAATTGTATTCGACCAAGTAGGGAAGACCGGCCCAGTGTTAAAGAATTATTAACACATGCTTTCTTTGAAGAAGATTGTGGCCTCCGAGTGGAAGTTGTCTCTCAAGATGAAAACAAGATCGTATTTCGATTGAGAGTTCTCGATCATAAGAAACGTACACATAAACATAAAGAAAACGAAGCTATACAGTTTGAATTTGACATGCACACTGATAGATTCGACACCATATCCGAGGAAATGGCCAAGTCCGGTATAATTTTTGAAGATGATGCTAAAACTGTTGGTCGTCTACTTAAAGCCCAACTAACACAAATCGAAAAGGAACGAAAGCAAGAACAAGAAAAACAACAAGAAGCTCTTCGTCAACAATTACAGTATCAACAATTCTTGCAGCAACAAGTAGAGCAGGCTCAGAAGCAAGCTCACCAGCAACAGATTGCGCAGCAGCAGCAACAACAACAACAGCAGCAGCAACAACAAGCAGTGCCGCAGCAACAACAACAAGATATTCAAACTCAACAGCATGCGCTGATTCAAAGCCAACAACAAGGAAATTCGCCTCAACAACAGGGCACTTATCAACAACAGCAAAGCTATCCAGGTACTCAATTTGCAGTTCCTGCAAATCAGCAGGCGGACCCTCCTGTTCTACAACGTCAAAGTTCTGCCGAACCGGCTCAACAACAACCTATTGTTTACAAACAACAGCAACCTTATGTTCAACAAGGATTTCTTACCGACGCTCATATGCAACAACCACAACAAGCTGAGCTGTTGCAGGTTCAAGAGCAACACAGATTATCGACGGTTTCACAACCAGAACTATTACAAACTCCAGTTGCCCCCCAGGAACACAGGTTTGCTTCTTTTTATTATTAACAATTAATCTTTTTCTAATTCTATTCGGTAATGTTTATAGATTAAGCGTGGATAGTCAACTGGATTTACAGAAGAAACAATTATTACAAGATCAACATCGTTTAGCTGCAGCGTCACAACCGTCAATTCAAGAACAAAGCGTTTTAATTCAACAACCTCCACCATACGTACAACAACTCGCTCAAGATCATCGCACTTCCGTAACTCAACCTCCAAATGTACAAGACTTGATTCAAATTCAGCAGACGATGGTACAACAACAGACCATTCCTCAACAGCAACAATTTGCCGAACAACTCAGTAATGAACATAGAGTGTCTGTTACTCAACAACCAAATGTGCAAGACTTACTACAGATGCAACAGTATGTGCAACAGCAGCATCAAAATCAGCAGCACATTTATCAACAGCAACAATCACAAACTCAACCTGGTAATATAATTCCACAGCAACAACAACAACCAACAACAATAGTACAGTCTCAAACTGTTGTTCAACAACAACCGCATTTACCAGCTGGAATTATACAACCGCCCAATATTATCCAGCAGACAAATATTCTACAATCACAACAATCCAACATGATGCAACAGCCACAGCAGCCGAATATAATACAACAACAACCACAGCAAAGCAATCTGATACAACAACCACAACAAACTAATATAATACAGCAGCAACCACAACAAAGTAATATAATTCAACAACAGCCTCAACAGACTAATATAATACAGCAACAGGCACAACAGTCCAATATAATACAACAACCACAACAATCTAATATAATGCCACAACAGCAAAACATAATACAACAATCGAATATAATGCCACAACAGCAAAACATAATACAACAGCAACAGCAGTCTACAATTTTGCAACAACAACCAAATATCATTACGCAGCCAACTCTGATGCATCAAACCAATGTAATGCAACAACAGTCAAACATTATTTCACAATCTATACAACACACAGAAATGCAGGATTCTAAACCGGAAGTGCAATACAATTCATCTCATCGTTTATCGACCGACATTCCGCCTACAAATCTGGCAGAACTGCACGAACAGTTAAATAGAGTGATTACGCAAGATTATCCGCAACAGCATGTCAAAGAACAACACAAACTATCGACTGCTTCCTTGCCGCCTGTATTATCGTCCGATACACAGATATTGGATCAACGTCGAGTGTCCACAATTTCTCAACCCCCATCGCAGCAAGAGTTTGTGCAGCAAGAGGCTATTCAGGAGCATGTGGAAACCGGTTAGTTTGTGAGTTGTTTTTCTTTGAATTTAGCGATTAAGTAGAATTTAAAGATATGTCGCTTTTTTTAGGTTAGTTAAAGTCGCCTGTGAGATTTTTAAATAATACTAAATTTTTGGTTTTGGTTGTATTTAAAAGATGCACCTAAAACTATAACATTCCAAAATAAGATCCTGAGCCTTGGAGTGTTATTATTTTTCTGACACGACTGAACAGTACCGAAAATTTCATACCCTTCATTTTGTTTTTAATTGTGTTTGGTTATTTTTAACAGTTAAATCCGCTGTAGACCTGAAGGAGGCAGTAGTGGCTAAACGTAAGCTCATCGAGACTAAAAGTCTGGAAGAACAGGACTTGTCTTCTACTGAGCAAGCAAGCGAGGAAAATAGCTCTGCAAATGATAAAAGTCATCGCAGACGTTCTTCAAAGTATTCGAAGATGTTGAGTGTGCAATCTGTAGACGTAGATGGCACTATAGAGTGCAAATTGCTTTGTAAACAAAAGACCATCAGCTTTAAATTCAATAGATTTGATACTACTTCCATGGATATTATTCAGGGCTTAATAAAGCAGGAATTGTTAAAGCCAGGCACGCACGATAGTCTTATTGCTCAGTTGAACGACGTGTTGAAGCAGCTGGAAGAGAATCCACTTAGAATTCCACATATACAGAAGGTTAGTTTATTTTTGTTTACAAGCTGGTCACCAAGGACTCATTTTTAAAATGAGTCCAACAGTAACCAGTTTCGCCATTTTAATGAATTTATTTAACAATATTATCTAAATTCATCGACGTTTCGCATGCTGCAATGTTAGGCACGTCATGCATCCTTAACGAGACATCCTCATCGCAAAACACATCGAAGGCACCGTTCTGTAAGTTATCTCTTTTTACCAAGTAAAGTTAGTTTTATGTTTTGGAATGTTACTCTTAAGAAAATTAATTCGAATTAAATTTTACAGCGTGATGAAACCAACAGCCAATTTATTTCAACCTACAAACCCGATTCTCTGCAAAGTAGTACGGATAGTTTCGACGTCGACTTTCAAGGACTGAAATCGAACTTGGTCGACAAAATAAGTCAGAATCTTCGTTGTCGTGAGAGTTTAAATAGCAGTGGTACTGTATCTCGTAAGACGAGCACGGCAAGCGACTATACGCCTGAGCATACGTACATGCACGATAATAGGGTGCATTTTCAAGATCAGGCAAACGTGTCTTACATTATCGATAGTTGTACAGGTCTTGTGGAGAGCAATACGAAACGTTCAGATGATGTCGCATTAAAGAAATACGACGAAAACATCGCAGAATCTGAAAAAATTGATATAGCTACTGACGAAGTCAATGCCACTACTGAAAATGGAAACTCGAAATCGGGACAAAAAGTTGATCTAAAAATTATTTTATTGAGACAGGATTCTAAAATCGATAGTGAATTATCGCTTAATATTAATTTAGAAATGCAAAGTCTTAGCGAAGCCGATTCCAAGATTTGCACTGAAATTAACAAAGAGGAAGACTTAGAATCTCACAAGCTTAAGGTACCGCAACGTAAAATTTCACGGTTTCTCGTAAGTCCGGTTTTATCTGGCAAACTTGACGTGCCCAAAGACAAAGATTATAGCGATTCGAATGTGAGCATCGACGCGCAAGAGCCGTTCTCTGTCGATTGTAATTCCGAGGATAAAATAAGGACGGAAGAGAAAAAAGTCGAACCCGAAAAAATTCAAGAAATCGCAACACAAAAAGTCGAAGAAACTAAAGTTTGCGGTCCCGAAATGATTAACACTTTAGAACAGTTGAAAATTAGCTTGCAAAATTTGACACATTCTCATTCGTCTCATAAGAAGGATACTAGCGAAGGAAACGATCTGAAAGCGCCCCAAGGCGGCAGCAACACTCCGCAGCAACAGCAAGCGAAGCTGTCTCAGAAGCCTCCGCCACCACAAGCGCCGCAACAAACGCAGTCTGCTACTCTACTGCAAGTTTCTCAACAGCAGATACAACCTCCTATCCAACAAACCCAACAACAGGTAAATATTAATTTTACTGCTTTAATTTTGGTTTTATATTGAATTCTTCTTTGTTCTAATTTTTTCGTTTTTATTTTGCATCTAGGTTACCAAATAATAAACCTTGTGCTAATGCACTTTTCGCTTATCAATTCGTGCTCGTAAAATGAAAAAATGTGAACCTATTTATCTATAAGTTATTGAAGTAATAATTGAAGTGTAGTATCTATTTTTCTTTCTAGTTACATAATCCGAATTTTGTTTAGTAATTTTAATACAATGTTAAATTTGAAACTTAATCTCATATTATATCCATACCTGGCAAGTATCTGTCATGAAAAACTATTGTTTTGATAAGAATTTCTGTAGTAAATAACTGTTAGATTTATCTAAAAATTAAAATAACAATAGGGAAGCTCGACATTCTTTTTTAAGTTTAAAATCTATTTTTATTATACTCCCTCTGTCCGAAAATATGGTATACATTTTAATATTTTTTTTGTCCGAAAATATGGTATACATTTGCGAAAAAAATCAATAAAACTAAAATTAAATATAAAAAAAAATTAAATTCATTTTATTGTCACAATGTAACTAAATAAAAATAATTTTAGTGTAATTCAAATTTAGTTAAAGTGAGATTTAGCCTTGTTGAACGCTTCTTCTGAACATATATACTTTTCAGCTAATCGACCCTCGCGACGAAGATTTACCTTATTTAAATGAGAAATTTTATAGGAATTTTCCCCTCCTGTCAACATAATTGATTCCATACACGATTGTAATGTGATAAAAACGTTATCAAGAATATTTCTCTCTAATTTATTAAATGCATCTTGAACACATTCAATCAATTCATCAATTGTGTTTGGGGAAGCTTCATGTTGCAGTGATTGAATAGAGTTAAAAAAAAACCCAAATCGAGAACGTTTAGATCGGGATTGTTTGGTGGTTGTGACTTAAACTGAATATTCCAACCCTCAGTAGAACCTGCAGCAACAATATCTGTATCATTATCAGAGGAATGTGGTTTTGCATTATCTTGCTGTACGTAAATTGTTTTGTTTTTATACTTTTGAGGAAATTTTGATTTAATCATTTTCTTACAGCGCGCTGTTCCTTTAGTTCTATTCTTGGAATTTCTTTGAGCCGGTTCTTAATATAGAAAGGGCCGTAATCCAAATTTTACGGTCAAAAAAATGCTTTCGATATGCGTCATAGCGTGGTCGAGCCATTACAGCCATAAACATCACTTTAGTGATAAACCGTTTGCTTTTGCAGTTTCTTTCGGGTTCTTCTTCGTCTAACATTATGTTGTAATAGGAGCGTTTAACTTTAGTGAGATAAAACCATTTCTCATCAATATGAACGTAATCATATAAACCATCAAAAAGAAAAGCTCCATTACTGATATGATTTACCTTTGACAAGCAAAACTGTAATATTTCAATTTGTTTTACCTGTAGGTTTAACTGTAGAAGATATTCGCTTAAAATACTTTCGCTGTTTAAAGATATCAAACAGTGTTGATTTTGGAATATCAATTGCGAAAGAAAGACTACGAATCGTTCCTCGACGATTTAACGGTATATTCTTTATTTCAGTCAAATTGGCAGAATAATCTTTTCGTTTTCTTCCGCATTTTTCCTTCTTTTTTGAAGAAACATTGGCACAAATTTTACCTTCTATGTATTGAGTTTGTGCTGTATGCCAGATTCTACTTACGGTCAGACGGGATACGTGGAATACAGCTGCAACTTTATTAATAGCACCGTGTTCTAATTTTTCTTTGTTCTTCATATACTGTAATAGCTGTTGCAAGATACCATGACGTTGTTCATTAGTCAATTTCTTCGATTTGGCATCTCTTCTTTGTAAATTCACGTTATTTGAGTTAAAAATTTTTTTTTGAAATTGCAACGGTGACTATTTTATTTTTCTTAAAAAAACTAATTTTTGGTCTTCAAATTCCAACTTAACTCAAACTCAACGCTTGTCAAATATGTCAGATTATTTAGCTATCAATGTAAACAATACCAATATAATGAGTATTACTAGTTGCTTTCGAAACTCTAGATAATCTAGTAAATGTATACCATATTTTCGAACAGAGGGAGTACTATTTAAAAAAATAATAGTATATTAAATATTCAATTTCATAGATCGTTTGAACACCGAGTAATGATGATTTTTGTAATTTTAATATTTTAACAGTATAACTTGCCATATTAGGTCATTTTATTTGTAATTTCGAAGTGTGAAATTTTGGAATTTATTCTAAACTTGTCTGTTGTGGAAATCAATTTAAATTTGCTGGCGACCTTCGTGTTACGAACTACCACAAGACGTGTATAATTGTGCTGGTTTCGTGGTTCGTATAGGCTATTCGAGCACGCGCAAATCTTGCAGATTGCCGCTCTGAAGCTTATTAAATGTATTGTTCCCGCATGTCCTTAGTTCAGCCGATCGTATTCCCCCGAATGTGGCCGTACATTTAAAGCGATGTCTACTTTATCTGCTGCTGTGACAACACCGCAGAATTTCTAGAACGTTTTTATCAAATCAAAATAAGAGTCGTGCTCGATTCGTCAGTTTTTAATCTCTTTATGTTACTTATGCCTCTTTCAGCCTGCTGCTCAAATTCAGCCACAACAACCTTTGATTACACCTCAGGGTGTTCCTCAGACCTATCAACAGGCAGCTCCGTCTCAACCGCAGCGACAAGACTCGATACAACAAACACCTTTACAACAGCTCCCCGTGCAAACCATCATTCAGCAGCAGCAACAACAACCTCCATCTCAAACTGCCACCATTCCTCCACAACAAATACCTCAGCAATTTTCGATGCCTCCATCCCAGTCTCAACCGACAGTTTTACAACAACAAGCACAATTGTACACGATGGCTGCTACAACGCAACCGCCGTCCGCAACGATTCTTGTGCCTCAACATCAACCGCCAATAGCTGCACTGCCTCCGAACAGTCTTTTACCTCAGATGCCCATTTTACCACCACAAGCACAAACTTTTGCAAACGCCCAAGCTCAGCAATTTCCGGTATCAGCAGCTTATCCGGTGATGCAACAGGAAATCGGTCAAATTCAAACGCAGCCGCAAATTTCTTACCAAACTATTCCTGGACAACCTGTCACCTCGATGCCGTTACAACAGCAGTACCATCAATCTCAAGTTTTAGCTGTAAATCAGATACCACCGGTGGTGTCTGCCGTTTCCACTCCTCAAGAACTTCTTGGTTATAATGTTCCTATACAGCAACCGGCCATTATCGACGCCGAAAAGAGTGGTGGGTATGTAGATTTTAGTTTCTTATTTTTTTTTTGTTGCTACAAATATAAATATCTTTTTATAGTATTGCTCAAAGTCAAGCGTCGACACCGCAAAATGATGCATCATATGCTGTGCACTTGCAAAATTTACAACGTAAATTATCATCCGTTACACAATTGGTAAGACATAGTTGGCTTATGTAACAATTTTGTTGTCAATCAATTAATTGACATATGTCTTTCAGTGTACAACCACAACACCTATAGATTCTCCTAAAGTTTCTGTTGAACCTCTTGTAGTAGCAACACTTTCTCAAGTGAGTATCGGTAACTTTTATTTTATAGTATGTAGATATTTTATTTTGTTCTTTCAGCTGATAAATTAAAAGTACTTTAGTGTGTAAAGTCTTTAAAAATTTTAATCAAATATGTAACATTTTTGTTCAAGAATACATATACATTTCTCATATACAGTATAATTTTAAAAACGATTAGTAATAGTTTAGAAAGATGAAGATTATTACATTTTTTAAATTAATATTGTAATTTATTTATTTATTTATTTATTTATTTATTTATTGATAAACCAGAGTACAAAATACATGTAGGTCACATGTATAACTGAAAAAATGCTTACATCCTAAAAGAGGTAATTAAATTTACCTGTAATAAGTAAATATATTTTATTAAAGGCGAAACGTCCTTGACTAGTACGATCTTTAGTGTAATAATATTCAGAGATGTCTTTTCACATTTAAATTGGGAAAATAAACACAAATAATCTTAACAATTGTTTTAGCAAAATTTGGAATCGAGTGGACCAAATAGTGGCACAGGAACAACTGAAGATGTTATCGCCCGTGCGCGACATCGACAACACCCAGTATTCATCGATGGAAGTGCATCATTTACACGAAATAGGTAGTCAGTATTCTAACCAATTAGAACACCTTGTGCTCGAAGCTAAGGACGAGCTAAAAGAGAGCGAACTCACAAAAGAACAGTTGCCTTCCGGCTTAAATTTACCGCTAGAAAATACCACCGTAAACTTGTTGAATAATACCAAGGAGAGCGCCTATAAAATAGCCACGGTCTCCAAACAATCGGCAAAGTTAGAACGCCAAGTGTCTAGGTTTAAGGTGAGCGTTGTTACCGAACCGGACCCTAGCAAACTCGACATCCCCAAAAAGGACACGGCGGACGCCAAATTACCGGAAGAGAACGGAACAAAAGATATCGATACAATTATTAATAAGACCTTTAATATATTAGAAAAGGACATTACCGCTTCCTATTCGCAAAAAAACGGTGAGCAAACAATATTTTTTCAATAACTTATTTGTTTGCCATTTGTTTTTATCGTTACAGTCGAATGCACTAGTAACACAGATACACTTGTAAGTACCGATATTTTGTTAACTTTTTGTAAACTAATCTGTGTGGTAGTTGGTTGATGTTTGTTGCCCGATAATTAAAATTCGAAAATTATTCTCCCCCGTTCCCCCCCCCCCAAAGCTACTCTATATTGGGTGTTACCTCGCAATTCTACGCAATTTTATTACGTTTAATTTTACATTAATATCCCACCCTCTTTGTATTCTAATAAAATAGTTTTTTAAGCTTGACTGTGAATGACGATTAATTAGTTACGTTTTTTCTTTTGTTAGTAGTTAGTGTGTTTTTCTTATAGCCGCATGCGGTACGCCGTACTTCTTCGAGCGTTGGCACCACTGGGCGCATACATACATCACACACGCACCCCTTTTCTATACAGAAAGCACGTTCATATAATGACCTCGTCGCCGCGATTCAAAAACTAATGCCAAAGTTTAGAAATCGTACTGCGTCGTCGAGTTCGGACAATTCGGAAATTTCTTGCTCGAACGTACGACGACTTTCGAAAACCTTTCGTGGAGCGCCAAATATTGTCGTGCACCCACCCGACGAAAACCTAACCAACAGTATGCCGAACTTGCACACATTGTTCTCGGGTCGCAAACGTCGCGGATCAATTACTAACTACATCAGTTGCCCAGATTTGAATTATGACTTATACAAAATTAACTGTCAAAAAAATTTTACGAATATAACTCGATAGACGAACTCGAATCTCTACAATATTCGTTGGCGAAAATTGAAATTTGCGCGTATTGTAAAAAATTGATACAAAAATGTAATTGCAAACCAGTCAGATTTAAGGCGCCCAGTAAGTTGAAAAAAAACAATAGACGTAAGGAATTGAAAGGTGGCGGCGGCGCTCGACAAAAAGTCGACGCTCCGCCGTTTCCCGATCGGTGGACGACGACCGATGCGCCAAAAGTTCGTCGAAGAAAAACAGACATAACCCCGACCGATATTTTAAAGAATAAATTAAAACAGTCGTTGTCCATGCATAATTTATACGCTAGGCCGGGACACGACTATTGCTATCATACAATACATACGAGCACCGATATTCCTCAAAATATCGCCGAATTTAAATTTTCCGATAGAAAAAGCTGTAGTTTTGAGACGATCGTAGAAAATGCGACTTTTGTCAGAGAGGCTAAAGACTCGAATCGTACAACTATCAAATGTTGCTGCGGTAACGCACGCTGCAGCACAGTGGTGCCAATCAACGAATATTTGGAAACGTATTACACCAAAATGGTAAGAATTTTATTATGGGCGGGATCGGTTTTAGCAAACTTATATGTATGGCTATTCTATCTTACATTGTTTTAACATTCGTAGTTTGGCTTGATTTGTTTTATGTGCACGTTGCATTTGTATACGTCTTGTTGAAAACTAATCCGTGCTTGTGTCAAATAGCGTTTATTTACTGCGTAGTTCTTTTGAAAGTAGAGGCTGAGTTTTAACAGACACAGCTCTAAATTTTTCGAAAGCACCACAACAAAACAGGTGTGGATTTTTGCCATATTATGTAGCAATAGTACTAGAATCGTTTTGTCTGAGTTGTGTTTTGCTTTGCAATAGAACGAATCCTACGTAGAAATGCTGAATAGGCAAAAGTCCGAAGTGAATGCACTGTTGGAGGCCCACCGAAAGCAACAATTGGAATATTTCAGTAGTATCGCAAATGGTGAGCTTGTGCGGCATATACAGGAATTCAACTTGTCTGATTTGTATAGCTGTTGCAGATAATACGAAATCGCAGAAGGATCAAGAACTCAATTCTTAATGATTAGGAAAAGAAGGCTGTATAGTGATTGTTTATAATTGTATCATAATTATATCTAATTGTATAAGATAAATACATCACTTGATTGCACTAGATGGATTTTTCTAACAAAATTGTGACTACGAAGTTGTGCTATTTCCACAATTTAAGCATAAATCAAAACAAAAAATATCAAAAGTTACAGTTGATACTCAAAAATATTAAAGTTGTTGGTAACTAATTTTCAAATTACACAACCATGTGTAATACTTACCCAAAATAAAGTAACAATGTTATTGGTGAGTTCAGGGATGTCTTATCATTAGTTATACTAATACTGAGTTTATATATGCATAATTCTCTACATATCGTCCGGAAATATGTATTTGTAAACCAAATGATGAGTATGGGAGTGGAGGTAACGAAACGTGCACAATAGTCAGTCTGTTAAATGTAGATTATAATATTTGCGCATTGGTTTCAAAATTTCGGCGTTTGTATTAATCTAATTCGAAATTAACGGGCTAGTTTGAACAGTTTAATTAAAACATTTAGTTTAGTTTTTATGTATTCAAAGACCACGATGCAGTTTAATTGACTAGAATTGTTCGTTTTAAAAATTAAAACAAAATTTGACAAATTCTTGTAAGTAATGCTACGCACGCACTCGCTCGTTCGTGCGCGTCTTCTATTAAAACGCACACTGTTGCGCACCGACTACGAATCGGGCCGCTGTAAAATTTGCTTAGTGCGCGCGTAGCCTAGATAATTCATTTTAATACAAACATTTTGATATAATGCAATCTATTATAGGAAATGGGAATTCGGTAAAATAAGAACTGTCAAAATTTATTGACGTACTACTTTGCGTCATGGCGCCTGCGCATTATGCAACCAATCTAACATTGAATGATTCAGACCGAGTTTTAGGCTGAGCTGTTCCATGTGCAAAACACTCAATTTTATGAAAACAAGATGTTAATTAAAGAATTGTAAGTGTTCTACTTTTCGTACACACATTAATTAATTAGTTTCGGTTCATAAATGTGGCAGGTGTAGTGAAGATCGCTCGAGGATTTTTTTTAGGTTTGAACGTGTCAAAATTTCTCAAATTTTGAACTTTGTACGTAGAATTTGGGCGTAACTTTATGAATATTTTGTAATTTACACGTTAGCTTGCTGGAATATTAAAAAGTTAACCTAATAATACGGTTACACACAACCTTGAATTTTGCAACTGTCATCTAAATTGGTGTCATTAATGTTTTGTACTTTGTCTTTACGTGATTCTAATTAGCATTTCTCTGTTTCTAGTCGTGTAACTTTGCCCCTTACAGTAGAGGAGGTAAATTAGCATGTACGGTCTTATACACAATCATTATCACTGTCACTTGTTTATAGTACCAAGTAGCTCAACTGTACAGTGTAGCAGAAGCTTCCAAGGATAACACGGGAGGTGGAGAGGGCATCGAGGTGCTTAAAAATGAACCTTTTACGAATTATCCCCTTCTCGGAGGAAAATATAATAAGGGCCAGTATACATACAAAATCTACCATCTCGCTAGTAAAGTACCTGCATTCATAAAGTACTTAGCTCCTAAGGGCAGCCTAGAGGTGCACGAAGAAGCTTGGAATGCTTATCCCTATTGTAAAACAGTCATCACGGTATGTATGTTAATGGTTTGTTAAAAACTGAACACTAATTTCTGATTGGTCATTTAGAATCCTGGCTATATGAAAGAAAATTTTATAATTTGTATAGAGAGCATGCACATTGGCGATATAGGAAAGCAGGAAAATGTAAGTCTTAATTTAAAGCACCACTTGAATGATAATAGTATGTTGATAAAGCGCAATTTTGAGGAGTTCAGTGTAAATATGAGTTTATGTATAGGTACACGAGTTACCACCTGATAAATTAAAGATACGCGAGATCGTCCATATTGACATAGCAAACGATTCGATTAGTTCGAGCGACTATAAAGAAGATGAGGATCCCAAAAAGTTCAAATCTGCGAAAACGGGTCGAGGACCGTTAATCGGGACCGATTGGCAAAGTAAAGTTAATCCAGTCATGACATGTTATAAATTAGTCACTGTAGAATTTAAATGGTTTGGCCTGCAAACAAAATTAGAGAATTTCATGCAGAAGTCGGAGAGGCGATTATTTACTAATTTCCATAGGTAAGTGATTTAGATTAAGGTATTTTATTAGTTCATCATCGGTATTATTGGTTGTTCATCTTTTTAAAAAGAGAATTAGAATTGTATAAGACTTATCTACATAAACGAATTTTATTTTCTACGACTATAAAGCAGTTTCATAAATAATTAATAATTAACCAAAAGTTATATATATATTTTTTTAAAATTAATTTGAAAGTTTATTTTCTTCTAGGCAAGTCTTCTGTTGGATAGACCGCTGGCACGGGCTAACAATGGCAGACATTCGAGCCCTAGAGGACGAGACAAAAGAGGAGTTAGAAACGTTGCGTCAGAAAGGCGAAGTACGGGGAATGAAAGCAGAGACGGATTAAGGAAGGAATCGATTAGTTTTTTTTATATTTTTGTTTTGTTTTTTATCCAATTTCGTATACCGACAATTTCGAGCATTCTGGAATTGTTGGTGTGCCGAAATCGAAAACTCGAGATTTTGGTTTTGTTTTTAATTTAACAATCGGTTAAAGATGGAGCGCACGCACGTTTACTAATTTTCGGGGTTTTTCTGACTGAAACCTTCTCAGCATTCCTTTTGTTTTTTAGAAAATTGTGTTGCTTAGTAAATTAATTTATGCACGTACAGGGAAGTGGGCCAACTTTGAAATAAGCGCCATTTTAAATATTTCCCGATTTGAGCTCTAGCTAGTATTAAATGAAACACTTTGATTATTCGTCGAATATCATTTTGGCAACGGGCAGATTAATCTGCTCACTTGACAATGGTTATTTTTTTATTGGACATCGAGTTGTGCAGTCAAAATGGTTTTGACGATTGTGTAAAAATAGGTATACACTTTGTGCATTAATTCTTTGAGCTTACGTTTACCGCTCAAGCTTCCGTTCGAAGCCGAAGAATTTAGTGCAAATTTTGTTCTCTGTATAATAATAGATAGTGAGTAGTATTAACGAAAAACAAAAATATAATAAGATGTAACATTGGAGTTTCTTGTGGTTAACCATTTCATCTGAAAATGGTTTATGGTACTAATTGTTAGAAAAATCGTTGATTGTTCAATATATAGTATATATATATGTATATATATATAGCTGAAATTAACAAGTCAATTTGATGATAAGATACACACAAATTTTAATCTTTTATAATTTATTATTAATTGTTTTACAAATATTTTTACTAATAACGGAAATATTTATTGATTTTATTTCAAAGTCCGTATAATTGTAGATAGTTCACTTTCTAGTTACAAATTCTGTATGTATTGTGTAAATGATGTAAAAGTACTGTTATAAATACAGTTATAGATTGCAAGTTTAAAGTATTTCTTTTTTTTTAAAACATAATTCATGATGATATGCCAATCATGTATGCCATGTAAATATAGTAAAGGCATATATTATTGAAATACACTGTCAAAATTCCAAAATATTAAACATTTCAGGTTGGGTCAAAATTTTGTCAAAAACATGAGCCATAAGGCTTTTTTTCGAGATTTTGTGAAAATTTTAAATCAATTTAAGCACATCTATTTTGTCATTTTTTGCTTTGTTTTACATAAAAAACTACTTTTCGAGTAGTTTCAAACACTTCAGGTAGGGTCAAAATTTTGCCAAAACCATGAGGCTTTTGAGGCCAATATGGCTTTTTTTCGAAATTTTGCGAAAATTTTAAATTGATTTAAACGCGTGTAGTTTGTCATTTTTTGCTTTGTTTTACATAAAAAACTACTTTTCAAGTAGTTCCAGACCTGGTCCAAACACTTCAAGTTGGGTAAAAATTTTGCCAAACCATGGACGTCTTTTTTTCGAGGTTCGTGAAAATATTAAACTGACGAAAACGCGTATATTTCGTAATTTCTCGCTATGTTTTACATAAAAAATGAATTATTTTATTAGGTTTTTTTTAATTATAGATATAATGGGCTCAAATAAACTATTTAAGTTTTAACATGATTTTAACTAATGATACTATGAGTTAATAACTTTTGTTGCGGCCCATATTCGTCATGTTTAACTTACGAAAGAATTTCATTTATGGTTGCTACTTACAAATAAAAAATAGGAAATAGGTACTTAACCAAAATATAAACAATTCCGTAATTAAAAATTCATAGTAATTTTTAATGAAAAAATTAGGTACGTTGTAATAATTATTAATTAAGATCTGCCGAGAGAAAACGTTTCAAATTACAAAAATTTAATAAGAAAACATACAAACCCTGGCGGGAAATTCTAGTACAAAACAAGACCAAAATTTCCGTTTTCTACCAGGATCGCAGATAAACAGAGGTGTTTTGAGATGTTTCGTCCTATCGCGCCATCTAAGATCGTGAATGTCAACTACAACAAAAATCAATAGAAACATTTACAGATTTCTGTATTTCTACTAATTTTTTTGTTTTACAGACATCTACAATGCCTTTACAGATTCCTTTAATATGAAAATTTACTTGAATTCATTATAGTTTTCTGTAATTATTCATTTACAGATATCTATAAATATTTTTAGTAACGGTTGATATTTAGATTCTTAGATGACGCAAAAGTACGCAACGCCAAATTATCTTTAAAAATATTTTGGTTTTCACCGATCCAGGTAGAAAACAGCAAATTTCAAACTCTTTTATGCCAAAACTTGCCACTATAACTGTTATTTATAATAGGAAATTAATAAAAATATAACAAATATAATTAAAAATAATAAAAATTTTGAATGGGTACGTTTTTATTGGTCATTTATACTTGTGGGTCGATGTAAGGCACTGTCCGCTGCTATAATACATGTAAAATTGTAAATCTATCGCTCCAATAGATTACAAACTAAAAGAATAACGTTCGGTTGAAGCGGCAAATCAGGGCGAGATCGATCCAGGGTTTCTATAATAAAAATAAAGAATTAGAAACGGTTCACTGGAACCACATGACATTCAACGACGTCACTGAATATCCCGTGTGTTTCCCAAGGCGTACGTACCTATCAGTATCCCCACCAATTCGTCAAGAGAAAGAGCCGGCGCTGCGCTATCGTTGTCGTGGCCATTCGTGCGTTTATCGCTTTAGGAAAATTTCGTGTGGAGTTCGTCAGTTGATCTCGGTTGCGATAATATAGTATTAAATCTCACGGGAAAAAAATGAATCTCAAAGTTTTGTGCTGTGTTTTTGTAGTTTACGTCTGCGTTTTGGCCGTACAAAGCGAAAAAGTAAGTAACGCAACGGCAACAGAAGTTTGTTTTACGAACTTGCACAAAGAGCGGCGGTACAGAAGCGATTAGAAAGTCGCATTTCTCGTTTAATAGTTTCTCTTGGGAATCGACCGGATGAACTAGAAACCCACATTTTATTCGGTCAGAAAAAAAATGGGAATACCTATCGTTTCGAAATTTCCGGGGTCGTTTTTGTGCCGTTTACGTCTACTCGTTTTAAGCCGAAATGCAAACGGCCCACGCTATTAAATTTGAATTTATAATTCATGCAAACGTTTCGGAACGTAAAAAGCCGCTGAACTCGATGTTCTCATATCCTGCATATTATGTTGGCGATTTATGTATGTCGCGCGTGGCCGTTATAAACGAAATTACAAAATTTAATCGAACCATCAAATTTTAATCCGGGAACGTCGTAATCGCCGAACGATTAGTGTGTCACTAGAAATCGACAATTAAAGCACGATACGTCACGAACGTGGCAAGGTTATTTATAATAATTATTATACATACACAAACACGCCAGAGTATCGTCAGCAAAACAATTTTTGCTAGTTTTGCATACCGCAATTTCCTGTCGATTGTTATTGCACGGGGAACGTTAACAAAGATATAACGAAACTATTATAATTAAAAAAAGTCCATCTTATTGGCCGATACATGTAAATCGAAAGAAAATCATTAAATAGATATCACGATCCGAATTTTACCTCGAAACAATGCCCTAGTAGACGACCATGGCGGTCCCGGGGACCGCCAGGCGTTACATATTCTAAATACAGTCGAGCTCGTTTATAACGAGCATTTTAAATTCCCGTTTACTACGAGCCCGGATATAACGAGCAAAAAGTTTAAGAATCTGACGAGCGATTTACGACGTCTACAAGAAAAATATCGACTATAAATATTTCACGCCCACATAACCATAATGACCCCGCAAGTTTTTATATCGCGAATTCTCGGTATCAATTTCCGCGACGTAAACAAACAAACCGGCTAAAGCGAGATTCACACCTATGCAATTTGTTTTGCGGCAACTTTGACGCTGCAAGCAATCGTCGCAATTTCGGATTCACACCATGACGGTTGCGTGCAGTTTTAGTAATTTTCCTATTGCCAACTATACCTAAAGAAACGTTCGGCAATTTGTGCCGAGCGACAACTAATTTTTAGGTTAGTTTAATCGCATAAATGAAAAAACCCTAAAAAGTATTTAAACTGTACGCATCAAAATTGCATGGGCGTGAATCATACCATTGATTTCTTGCTCATTAGTTGCAACGACTCAAAATTGCTTAGGTGTGAACTCCACTTAAAACAAAAAAAAATTACTGAAAAAAGTTGTGCACATTAACGAGTGTCCATATATCGTTGGTTCAGGTAGTATCCATCCTGTATGTATAATTTCAATATAGCTACAAGTACAAAATTAACTTTTTTTTCTTATTAAACGAATCACTTCTTCACCAACAAACGCATAGACAGTAAACGAAAAGCTATATAATATGCAACTACATACTATAACCATTATAAACTGAGAAAGTATGATCCCAATAAAAAAAATACCACAACCTTCATGCTCCGATTGAAGATAGACGTTATTTCCGTCGCCCGATAACAGTATTTTATTATCGTTTAAATATAACTACAAATAGCTAAATTTTCCGTAACATCGACAAAACCCACATGCAGGGCTTCCAGCGACACATTCCATTAAAAAAAGTAAATAAAGTAAATATTTCTCAAACTTAAAAGTAAATAAAAGCAAATAAAAACGAAAAAAAGTAAATAAAGTAAATCACTAGAAGCACTGGATATAACAAAAAAATGACAAACTACACGTTTTAAATCGATTTAAAATTTTTGCGAAATTTCGAAAAAATCCCTTAGTAATAACTTTACTTTTTTTCTGGCAAAATTTTGACCACAAGGTTTTGTGACATAACGTTCAGAATAAGTCGAAAACGATTAGAAAACTCATATTTCTGGTATTACGAAGCAATAAGTAACGAACTGCCGGCGTTTAAATCGATTATAATTTTTTATAATCTCGATAAAATGACACTACCTGATACGCATAGAACAGGTCCGGAATTAGTTGAAAAGTAGTTTTTCGAGAATAACAATCTAAGCGCGTTTCCGCATATTTAAAATATTTCCGAAATCTCGAAAATATTAAAAATCCTCGGGGATTTTTTTCTGGCAAAATTTTGACCGCAAGGTTTTGAGACGTGACGTTCACAACATGTCGAAAACGACCAGAAAACTCGTATTTCTAGTATAACAACGCAAGAAATGACGAACTGCGAGCGTTTAATAGATTATAATTTTTGCATAATCTCGATAAAATAACATTATCTGATACGCATAGAACAGGTCCGGAATTCCTTGAAAAGTAGTTTTTCAAATATACAGGGCTTCCAGCGACACACCCCATTAAAAAAGTAAATATTTCTCAAACTTAAAGTAAATAAAAGCGAAAGAAAAGTAAATAAAAATAAATTATTGAAGTCACAAACAGATATAAGTAACGCTTCAAAAAAATCTTTTAATCAATAGAATATAGACTGTGTTTTAAAAATTAAAAGCGAAACAACATCAATATTAGCAATATCAAACAAAACAATCAGTCAATATTAATTAGGAAATCAACACACTTCATCAAACATCAGCATCACTACTACTAGTTTTTTAAATATAAAGTAAAACGCAATTATGCAAGAAACTTATACCAGTCCTGTTGCATTTTAATTTATGTTTTTGCAAAGGAAAAAAGATAGCAATGATCGATAAGAAGTTGTTTGTAATTTGTCAATAAATGAGAATAAACTAAATCTGGTAGGAAAATATTACTGAATTTTTATAGTTACAAAAATTGCTTTTGGCATTCATAGTTAGGCCTCTTAACCGCTTTCGTGTATAGAAGCGATCTGCGTAAACTATGAACTTAAATGTTAAAATAGAATCTTTCGGATAACTCAGAGGCAGGGAATTACCCGCGCGCGGGTAAAAATGCTTGGGCGGGCGCGCGTAGTGAGTAGCGGGTTTGCGTCCGCGTCCGCGATTTATACACTATTTCAAAAATAACAGAATTACCTTTACCGAAATTTAATATATGAAATACTAAGTGATCATAACAAGATACAACAGCAGTTAAACACATTCAAACATTTGATAATGCCCGTGTAACACTAAAAAATGAAACACCCATTACAACTTCACCAGGAACCAAATCGCCGAGAAAAGGACCTTCTGTACACAGTCAACTCTTTTCTCAGATTCGTGAATAAATAAAACAAAAAGTAAATCACTGGAAGCACTGCACATGTCATTGATACACAGTATGCAAGAAAGTCTTTGTTAAGCCGCAACAAATATTTCGACTGAAGTTAATGGTTTAATTAAATTTTCTATTGTGACATTGAATTTTTGTAGTAACGTTTTGTAACATCAATTAAGCGATGACTTCAATGTGTCAATTTGATTAAATTAATTCGCTAGTAAACATACCAACAGCAAACTCCATAAATGTCTGTATTAAGCGTGTATATTCCTGTATAAAAATTCTAATTAAAAACTATATACCAATAACGTCCTGATAATGATCGAGTAATCACAATAATGGACGCACCCAAATTAATTTGAACAATACCCTATAACAGAAAGAGTTACAATGTTAATTATATCATTTTAATTTGCAGGTATCTGTGACCGTTTATTATGAGTCTTTGTGTCCCGATTCGAAAAAATTCTTCACTTCGCAACTGTATCCTGCCCTACAGACAAACCTCTCGAACTGGGTGAACCTGACATTGGTTCCGTATGGGAAAAGCAACGTTAGTATTGCAATAATTAAATTGTGAACGAGGAAGTCGCGCGCGCGGTCGCGCAAACCTATTAATTATGACTTAATTATAAAAATAACCTCGACGCCCTAGAGATCGTGTTCGAAAAATTCGGGGCCCACTTTTATTAATATAAATTGAAACAATGCGAGGGGGCGTCCGCCCTTTCATAATTTCTACCTACGTTTGACGCGACGACTAAAGTTATTTCAAAATTCCTGTCTGGAATTATTAAAACTATCCGACAATAAATATACCTACAACAAGATTAATTAAATAATACGTTCGAATAACAGAAACAAAAAAATATTATCTGCACATACTGGGTTAAAATCGAGAATCAGAACAACGAAAAGCGGACCACTTACAATAACAATTTCAGAATTTCCGAGTAAAATAAATCTACCGAATAAAAAAAGAAAACCATTTCTAGATCTAGCAATAAGTAATAAACCGAAACACAAGATAAAAAAGTTGATTTAAAACTTTTCTATAAATTGTAAGAGCATTAAGAATGAGATATACTTATTGTCAGAAGATAATAATTACCCTACAAAGTTATAAAACATCTAGATGCCATCGAAAAAGACGATTAAAATTTGATGTTTAGAAAATTAAAAAAAAAAAAAGATTTCTTCTACTAACGAAGAACATTAAATAACTGAAATAATAAGCATTTAAAATGATGCAATATGATGCACCAAAAATTTAAGGACTGCCAGAACAAACGACAATAATAATAGAATACTTTCAGAAATCAGTCTTCAGTAGAAATCGCTATGGGTCTGTTCCAATACACCTTCGAACCGGTTTGCAAACGGTACATTATGTGGTTTTGACCAATCAGAATTTAAAAATTTATTAAACTGTCAAAATCTAAAATTTTGATCGTGTCTTGGAACAGACCTTATGTATGTATAGCAATGTCTAAGAGATTTGATCTGTTTCGTTTTAAATTTTCAAATACTTAAAAAGTAATTTTTTCTAAAATTATTATATGCGAGATTTAATTTTAGCAAACCAAGATAGACGAAGATCAATATCAATTCACTTGTCATCACGGCCCGTACGAATGTCAAGGAAACAAAATTCAAGCGTGCGCTCTTAAAGAGATCGAGCTTTTATGGCCGACGCCGGCCAATTCGGGTTTCAATCCCATCACGGTCGCATTCATTAATTGCTTGATGGACAAAACCGAAAAGGCGGCCGATATGAGCTACACGTTTCCCATCAGAAATTGTTCGGAAATCAATCATGTGCCGAGTTATGTCACGATCGAGAATTGCGCCAACCATCCGACCGGTAAATATTAATGGCGAAAAGTGCGCCGATCGAGCGGTCCTCAAATTTTCCATTTTTTTTAGGTTTAAAGTACTTGGCGGAATTAGGAGAGGAAACTAACAACTTCCAAGCGAATCTTGCATCCGTGCCCACGATCGTCTTCGACAACAAATTCGTTGCCGACGACTCGAAGGACGCACAAAATAATTTCGATAAGGTCTTGTGCAAGTACATAACGCACGATAAGCCAATCGAGTGTAGTAGCGCCATTGCGCATACGATTTCAACTTTAACACTAATCTTACTATTTATAAAACAATTATTTTAATTGTCCAACATTTCGTAACGTCCATTTTCTTCAACAAATTTCTCTATATTTATAATAAAAACGTTTCTATTGAACGGTCCTTTAATGAGCGCTTAAATATGCCTTTTCTACAAAAGCAAAGTTACTTATATATATATAAGAAATACTCGTACCAATTTTAACCACCGTCCTTGTGATTGTACATTTTTACAAATAAAATATTATAGAATTAAAACTTGCCTTTTTAATTTCGATGATCTGGTTTAGTACGCATTTTACATAAGCTTGAAAGAGGTAACATTTTAATGTCATCCTTCATCTTGACTACCCCTTCGTGAGAATCTATGGACAGCAATTCGCCAGTCGCCTCGCGCTCCTCCCCGATAATTACCTATCAAAGACAAAATAAGGGACATTTTCATAATCGTAGACCGACGTTTTACCTTGAAGGCATCCACGCTGGGGCGTAACCGGATCTAAGTGATCGCACATAATAGTAACTACACGATCTTCTTCGGGCAGAAATACTGAACACATCGAGCCTGAAATGCTACGAATTACTCCTGATTGTCCAACTAAACCTGGATCATCGTGGCTATCGCGAATTCGAACCTGCAAATTAATTAGAGAGGTAGTTTAGAAGGTTTGATTAAGGATCAGTTAGGGGTAGGTTAGTGTGTTTATTGTAATAAAACGAACAAAGCTACTGTAACTTTCAATCTTTGTACATATTTATACAATGTTTCATTAATAATGCGACAGAGTAATTGGAAGATCCTTGACCTAAAATATAATGATTTAACCTAAAACAAAGAAAGTCCACAGGTTCAGAAACTAAGTTCATACTTGTACAGTTTGTAGGAGGTGATCCCCCAAGTAGAATATTAGTTGTAGATTGTCGGCCATTCAATAGTTTTTAACAAAAAAATATTTAGCATTTGTTATAAGTAATATGTGATAATACGACGATGAGTAATTTAGAACAAATATAAATAAAAGTTACCTCAAGGAGATTCAAACTCGAATCCGTGAGGTGGTAAGTCAAATGACCTCGAGGTGTCAGTAACATGTGCATTTTTTTTCTAGAATTTGACCTGAATTACTTTGAATGTGTATTATGCTATTCATAAAAACAAACTTATACTCATTTTATGGCAATGAAATAAGAGTGCATTATTTACGTCGAAGAATTAAAAAATCATACTAAAATGACGATTCCACCAGTGGTATAGAATTTGGAGTGGGGCAACTATCGACGTACGCCCCTGGTAATAGTTAGAAACTCTCTTTTTTCACAGTTTAATGTGTTATAAAGTACCCAAACTTTCTGCCGAATTTTACAAAGAAATATTAAACGGTCTCAAAATAATTGGCAAAAAGCTTTTTCGAATTTTAAAATAAAACACCCTGTATATCTTTTAGAAGACACTTTTTTAACTTTATAAGCCAAGAAATCAAGGACTCACCAGTTACTCTATGTCGCATTATTAATGAAACGCCCTGAATGAAGTATTTTGCTCTTAAACGAATTAATAATAAATAATAAGCAGCGACAAATGAATAAATAAGTACTTACTTCTATATCGACAGTATGCCAGTCGGTCATAGGTATAACTTCCAAACTTGCCCCGGGCGTCTGCGGATTGTAAGACATATTCGGACTGTAACCAGTACTTGGTGTATTGTATGGATTGTTGCTCGAAGGAGATTGACTGTAACCTGTCGCAGGACTAGGTGTAGATACTATACTTTGATATCCAGGACTTGGTTGGTATCCACTGTATCCAGTTTCGTTGAATATAGTGCCGGGCGTTTGAGGCGTATAAGGCCCATTCATCTGATAACCCGGAGTGCTGGGATTATATCCAGGCGACGGGTACGTATTGGAAATGGCCGGGTCCCATTCGGAATTGGCGTTCGGAGTACGGGAACCATCGTGTATTGGTGTCATAGAGCCATAATGTAAAGGAGTACGCGATCCTGAATCTGCCATAGGCGTTTTATTTCCGCTGTCCCTATATAACGGTGTTTGATTGCCCGAATAAGCCGGTGTTCGGCCGTAACTCGAGATACTTCCGTCCCGACTCGGCGTACCTAAAACATTTAAAATCGCAAATTATCGTTATATTCCATAACGGACTCGAACCGATATCGGCAATGTGATTCCTATCAACAGAAATTGTTTGACACGACGTATGAAGTTCGATACGAGCTGCTGATTGAGTGGCATCTTTGACAATACCGATGTTTCCTTTATAAGGACCTCTAGTAATTTTGATAGTAGATCCGATGAGATCACGATCTCTTGCCACACGATTTCGGCCACCACCGCCACCGCCGCCTCTAGGCATTCCAAATCCTCCTGGAGAATACGTTATTCTATTATAATTAACTTTTATGTATAATATTGAAAATACTGACCGCCACTCGAAGGATGCATGGGAGAATTTCGGCTGGGCGACATAAATTCTGTGTTGGGCGTTATGTCCATAGTGGGAGTACTTTTATTGCCCCCGGCTAATTGCAAATGTTTTGTTTTGCACACAAAAATTCCCCCATTCTGCAAATATTCTACAGAGTGTAGGAAAGCAAAATTACGGTACAAATGTTTAATTTCGCCAGCAAATCCCGAATGAGGACCGTCGATCACTTTCACCATATCTTTACGGTGCAAATTGTTACGGAACGAATCTAAAGCTGCCGTGAAACGATTGAGTCGACGCTTCTGCAGAGAACTGGGGCGACACTCGACGACTTTGCCGTGCATATTCAAAATGTGGAAGTTTTCTCGTTCCAATCTAACAATGACGCCGACAGTTTCAGAATCAAGATTAACCAAGTCGCCCCATTCGAATTTTCCTAACGAGTCCACGCCACTTGCCATATCTGTGCAAAGTTGCAGATCTTTTGGTAAAATTTCCATTTCGTGCATGGTTAAGTCAGATATTAGTACAATCCTATTATTCTCTACACGAACTATTAATCCGTATCGCCTTCGTAACGTCCTACATTAAAAAATGTTCCAATATGAAACATATTAGGTTAATATCGTTGGTTACCTGATAGTACTTTAACGTGGTCGCCCATGCTGAAGTACTTCTTCAATTCTGACGCCTGAAACACCAAAGCGTCCTTCAGATCTTCGTGCTTGGGCATGACAGTGATCATGTTGCCATCGATTCCAATAATTTTACCTTGCAGGTTGATCAATTCGCCTTCACAAACTTCGACATTGTCGCCGGCGCTGAAAGTGTGCGTCAGCGCCTTGTCCTCCTTTTCGGTGGGCAATTCTAAATCGATGCCTTCCGGTTGTTCCTCGAACCGTTCTAATTCTGCTAATGTCGGTTTCACACCATCGACGATTACGGCACTCAATGTGAAATTTTTATAAAGGAAACCTTTACGCGAATATCGGTTACCTTCAAAAATTAAAAAGTCACCGTCAGAAGTCACTTCACCACCTATAGCCCTGTAAATTACGACAAAATTAAGATTTGCAAATAAAATGAAGAACGGTAGTGTATACCTTATAGCTTCGGGGTCGAAAGGTTTACTAGGCGGCCTACGTTTCTTTTTACGTTTTTCAGCTTCCGATTCCTGTAGTATATTGTGCAGATGTAAAAATATGCAGTGTCCACAAACAAGTTTCCAACTATTCAACACATTAGAAATCAACAAATATACTTACAGACTGTGTGGTGCGCAAAGCACCTCGTAACCTAGTATAATCGATTCTTGGCAACAACTTCAAATGCACTTGATTCTGAGCCATATCGAAATAATCAACTTGGGCAATATCGTCCTTGTAAAGTCCTCGTTTAAGGCGCACCCACTGTTTCGATTTCAACCCTACAATCGGTTTACAATCTTTACAAAATCCAAACATCAATTAGCATTAAACCTGTTTGTTCTTTAACGACCCTCAAAACGTCCGTCATCTCTTTAATAGGCACCATCTGTTGTTTCCACAATCCCATTTTTAAATTTCCCACACTTTCGATGGACGCTTTCACATGCGGTTGCTTATAAGCTTCGATGTAAATGTAGCCCTTCACACCTTCGGGGGCAACTACCGACTTAATTTGTAGAGGATCGTTCGTGTTCTGATAGGCCAGGTATTTACGCATCAACAATAATACAGTCGCTTTTTCCTCTCCAATACGACACTTGACCATCCACAAATTTGGATCTCTTTACAAAACAATTTTATCATTTATGTTCAAATGCAAAAGCGAACACTCACTTAACTCCTGGCAGCAAAGTTTGTTGTGTAATTTCGTCGGACATTTCTTCGCCGCCTTCTCCAAAATGCCGTGCGGCAGCTCCATCATCGGCGTACTTCTTTCGTAAATACTCTTCAATTTCGTGTTCTTTTTGTGTGCTAAAATCAAATCAAATGTTATTAATGAAGTGACGAAAATAACATTCGCACTTACTCCCATAAATTTGTTCCACGTCTTCTTCCTTCTATTTCTCTAGCGGTCGGTCCCAATTCGTCGACTTCGTTGCCGACAATTCCAATCTCTTGCGCACCCTCTTCCCACTCGTCTTCATCTTCGACTTCATCATCTACTTCGGCTTCATCGATAATAAATCCTCCATATCGATCCTTTTTTTTCCGCTTTCGTCTATGCCCAGAATCACTCTCGTCTTCTTCGCTATCGTATTCTTCGCTGTCGTGCAAAGAATCTCCTTCAGGTTCTTGTTCCTCTTCCACATGTTCTTCTTCGGAAGCCTCGCGAGCTTCTGAACTGAATTCATAGATTAAAAATAAGCCGACACAGTAGGTATCGATTACTTACTCTGCCGAACGCGACCGTGATCGAGACCTGGATACTGAACGACTACGAACGCTCGTTCGGGAATCTGCAGACGCTACACTGCTGCGTCTGGAACGATTTGACATCGGAGAACCACGTTCCGATCCTGAAGCTTCCGCATCCGAGAAATTACTCGCCTCGGAATCGGACATTCTTAAAATATGTTAAATAGAAAGTTAGGTTAAGATTGATGTTGGAAAAACGTGAATGCACGGGTAAAAGGATGTAGCTTGAAGATGTTACCAAGTGTTATTTTGTATCACATATAGGTTTTCGCTTAAATTATGTAAAAGGAAATCTATTACATTAAAAATACAACACAACAGTGACGTCGGCGAAATAAACTGTATCAAACTGAAATTAGTTGCGATAGGATACGAGAATGGTAGTAGCGTCATCTACACAAAATAATTGTAACTATAAACATTAAAATCTGCTAACCTTGTTGCTGGCGACATCTAGGTAATGGTTTATAAATTAAAAATCTGCGCTCCTGATACTTTCCAATCTCTTTGAATTTATGCGATCCTGGTAGAAAATTGGAGTTTCTGGTAGTTTCTGTATTGGAATTTTGTCATAGTTGCCTGTCCGCGCTGCATATTTATTTCTTTAGATTGTTCCTAAATTCCAAGACTTACTTATGAAATACTTAATTGTTTGTACATAAATAAATGAACAGTACGTATGGCCTATCCAAACATATATGCAATACGTCATCAAAAAAATGTTACTAGATTGTTTATTTGTAATTCGATTTAAAGTTTGAAAAGTGACATATTTTATAGATGATTTACTTGCGCACGTATTAGATGGTATAAAGAAAGACTACAATTTATTAGAACTGTCAAAATACGAAGATGAGGTGACAGCACTTTGTAAAACATCATCATCTAGTAACCTTTCATTGATGACGTAGCATATAGGTTTGGACGAAGTGTACACTTCGTTACTAGAGAATGACGTTTCACACGGTGCTGTCACCTCGTACCTCGTATTTTGATAGTTCTAATAAATTGTAGTATTTCTTTATATCATTTAATATGTGCGCAGGTAAATCATCTATAGAATATGTCACTTTCCAAACTTTAAACCGAATTAGAAATAAACAATCTAGTACCTTTTTTTTCATGACGTAAATTGCATATAAGTTTGGATAGGCCATAGTTCGTAAAATTTCATGCGGAATTTATAAACGATAAAAATAAATACATTTCAAAGTACTTTACAAATTACTTTTGAAAATTAAATAACGATATTGGGAGTAGGTAAATATTTACACGGCAACGCTTTGTTTACTGTTAAGTAAATAAAGCAATAAATACAATTTTATACTATTATTATTTTAGTAAAGTAGGTAGAAAATTCAAATCCGGCAATATTTATTTATTAAAACGAGCAGACTTCAAATTAACATAACTTTTCGCAGCTTATGTGTTGTACCATTATAGCAACATCATCAGATGAACGGAAAACAAATTCTTGCAACTAAAATAAGAAAGAAAAAATATATAACGATATAATATTATTGATAATAATTATTTAGGTATTGTTACGATAGGTATACCTATATAAATACTTTATTCAAAAGCCATTATCGTTTGATTTTTGAGTAACATTATGACGTTTTGGCTGCAATTATTTGTTTATTATTATTTTAATAGTGCAACTTTTATTATTAAATAGGCACTTGAGTACGTTCTACAATAATCGTAATAAATGAATCGTGAACAAGGCAAAATGATTCATAATTTCTTATCAGAACGATTCAACGCATTATGCAAATCACGTTCAAAATTTAAAAAAAAATGCATCTTTTAAGTCACGTTCGTTAATTAATATATAATAATATAGGTACTATAAATTGATTGACAAAATATTTTTCATTTTACTATAGAAGTGCTTTATTTCTTCTTGAGTTATCCATTGTAATATACAATTGTGCATAAATTCGAATGGCAATCGTCTGTGCTTCATTCCAATGTTGATTATAGTTAATAGGAACTGGTTAATATAGTTAATAAAATCGCTAGGTCTTAACTAGACATGTACGTTCTGGAAGCTACGGTTATCGGCCTTTTAAATACGGGAGTCCTTACTTTTGAACGTATGAAACAGGTGTATCGGTGGTATTATAAAAAAGGAAATGAACCGCAATTGTTACCGAAAATAACAGAATTCGCCCAACCGACAAATCTAACGCATCTAATATTTAAAGGGTGAGTTACCCACATAAATAAGTGAAATACCTATACATCATATTGTAGATTAGATACCTAATTAGGTACCTAATTAGGTACCTAATTTACATCTTACGCTTGTGGTTATTTAGATATGCACAAGAACTAAACGTAAACGAGACCACCTACAGGAATTCTAAAAGTGTAAGCTATCAACAAGTATCGAAAAGAACGTTCCAGGGAATTGACGAAAAACTCGACATGTTGGATATGAAGAAAATACAAGAAGGTCTTGAATCGTTGACGGTCCTTCTGCATCGGTATCCAGACGACGTAGAGATTCTTTGGAGAATCGGAAAAGCTCATCATAATATAGCCGTGGGCATCGCGGACGTATCCAAAAAGCAGATCCATATCGCTCAAGGATTGCAGGTGTGCCAAATTGCTCTTGACGTCGATCCCGACACATACGAAGCGCACAAATGGTATGGTCTGCTAATCGGTTATCGGACGTGTTTTGATTCCGTCAAGGAAAAAATCGCGGACGGACATTCGTTTAAGGTTCACTTGGACGCGGCGCTCGCCCTGAATCCGAACGACGCCACTCTTCATCACATGCTGGGACGGTTTGCTTACGACGTCGCGAGCCTTAAATGGTACGTTCGCGAGTTGAGTGCCACGCTGTTCGGTGAAATTCCGCATCAGACGTTCGAAGATGCTCTTGTGCATTTCCTGCAAGCCGAGAAACTCACCGACGGCGACTGGAAAGAGAACAAGATGTTTATTGCACGATGCCAAATTGCTTTGGGCAAACACGGCGAGGCGCTCGATATCTTGCTAGAAGCCGATAAATACGAACAAAAGAACTTGGTGAGTGTTGACGATTGTATTTTAAGACTATTCAAATCGGTCACACGTCAAACACGCCGCATCGTAGTCGACACTTTTTATTAGGAAAAGTGTTTTTAAATACAATCACCATTATAACGGTAAGCGTACGTTATGCCGTGCACTTTAAATGAGTCAATGCCGGGATCTCTGTTGCGTGACAACGATTTGTTGCGGAGTTATGCGCTGCGATGCGGCCCGCTGCGCCCTGAAACGCTTATCTTAATTGCGTACCTAGCACGATTAGCTTAAAGATTGTCCCCTTTTAAACTTGTTTGTTTCAGAACAATGCGGTTAATGAGGAATTGAAAGCGTTACTGCAAAAATATAAGAAGTACGAAAAGACTTAATTTACGCAACATTTCAAAAATGCATTATAATTCTAGTTAGTGACAAAACAATCTTTAACCTTTACGATACATATAGTAATATTTGATAATGTATCAATATTAAAGAAAAGGTAAGTATAAACATAATAAAAATATGGCACCTAATACGTACCTATCACAAATATTTTGTTTATTGACTCATTCAATCTTGTTGTTTATCGTTAGAATGAAATTTTAGGCAATAACCGTACCGTCTCGTTACATTTCTATAGGCGCTTTCAATTACTGCGGTCATTTTGCGCTACCCTGTATTCAAATTTGTTACTTAACACTGTAGGTACTTCAGCTTGAATTACCTATTTTTATATTATTTTGCGAGCACAACACGCCTAAAAGAAAATTAAAGTGTTACATTATAAAATAATAACGGCGTTAAATTGTAATAAAATGCTCAACTCTTCAGTTATTACAAATGAATAACTAAAGAAAACGGTGTTATCATCACAGCATAATCCGTTGATATTTGAAATGTTGTGGGTAATCAACGTCACGCTACAATAGTTACAGCCAAATGCGGGTGAACTTTAGTACGATTTTTATATTAGAATACCTACCTTATTATGCAATTTTAATTATTCGGCGTCGTAATTGTACGGCTCTAGTAGCCAAAAAAATGTCCGTTATACTGTAAGAAAAAAATGTTATAATTAATCCGTTAAGAAGATCCAACCTCAAATCTTACCTACTGCCTCAAGATTTATAACATGACTACCTCCAACAACTTTTTATACTTTTTCGGGGCCGCTCTCGTGGGTATCGTGAGTGCTGCGGGAATGTTTCTGGTAGAGCATTACAGGCAAGAACGGCGTAGACACGTTATGACCGTCGATTTAGCACGGATAGACCAACAACTGTCGTTCATGAGGAAAGAGCTCGAACAACTGAAACAGTTACAGAAAAACAGGTAGGCTAAACTATACTATTAATTATAAATTTCAATGAACTGCTGAGTGTTTCCACTGGATAATTTTCAGGAGTTCGACACCTACAAAAAAGAGAACTAGTAAATCCTCGAGAATCAGCTCGTCGTTTACTACTGAATCGGTGGACGGTGATGGGAGTGCGGTCGAAGTTGACAGTTCCGACTTGGAGTTTTACGATTTAAGCGACGACGAAGAAGAAATCATTTCACCACTAGATGAGGTTCGTAGTAGTGTGATTGAGAAATATGTTTGAACGTGTGATTTCAGAAACTGCACAAAATCGATAATAAACTGACTGCGCTAGATCTGGATACGATCAAAGAGGGGCTCGATGCGCTAACAGATCTGATACAAAAGTGGCCCGATAATCCAGAAATTTTATGGAGGATAGGGAAGGCACATCATAATATAGCAGTAGGTATTTCGGATACAAATGTTAAGAGAGAGCACATACAAAAAGGCATGGAAGCGTGTCAAAAATCGATCGATATCGATCCGAAGATATGTGAAGCACATAAGTGGTGTGGATTGTTGGTCGGATACAGGGCCTGTTTTGCACCAATTAAAGAGAAAGTTGCCGACGGTTATTTATTTAGACAATATATTGAGTCTGCGTTAACTTTGAATCCTAACGACGGCACTTTACATCATATGTTAGGCAGATTTGCCTATGAAACTGCAAGCCTTACATGGTACGTTCGTAAATTAGCCTCTACATTTTTTGCTGAACCTCCAAATCACACTTACGACGAGGCTTTGGAGCATTTTCTGTCGGCCGAAAGGTTAACAAAAAACAATTGGAAAGAGAATAAATTATATATTGCACAATGTCAAATTGGTTTAGGTGACTATACGAGTGCCGTTTCAACTTTAATAGAAGCCAATGGATATAAAAATGATAATTTAGTAAGTAAGAGCATTGTGCGCAATTTCGGAATTTTTAATTTTTGACTTCGTTTCAGGATAATACGATCGAGGAGAAAATAAAAAAATTGTTGGAAAAGTACAGTAGTTATAAATAGGGTGTTTTATAATAGTATTGTCTTATTGTTTACTACTGTTGTAATATAATGTTAAATATATTTTTTAAATTTTGGTTATGTTTAGAAGACTTTTCACTTTCTAGTTGTTGTTATTAAGGTGCTTTATTAGAATTCTTTTTTTTAAATAAATTAATAAATTAGTATTTTTAGATTTACCATAATTGGTCGAAGTGTAGTATCTTTTGTTATGTTGAGTTCATTTATTTGTCTGGTGCACTCCGAGTTTGCTCGTATTCTTGTGCACAATGCAGTAGCACTATCTCAATTTAGAAACAACTCGGAATGTACCGAATTGATAGTAGGAAAGTATATTTTAAATTCTGAATTAACTTAAAACACGAGTATGTACCATAAAATATGCATTAATTTATTAAATTATTAAAAGCGATTTATGGCGTTTTAAAGCATATTAAAATCACTACACACACCACACACACACATAAATTACTGCAAATTCCCTTTATTACTTCTCAATTACAACATCAATTTGGCATTCGCTTTCGGTCATCAACATCTAAATCGTTAAAAATGTAGCTATAACAATCTTATATATTACAAAAAAGCAATTTGAAGAAGCGATATTTGATTCATAGTCGTATGCAGTCCTTTGCGAGGAGACCACCCTTTTGGTCACATACCTACGTATAGCATCAGTACCAACCTAGATTAACTGTTTATTCAAATCTTAATATACAAAACAATAAAATCATTTATAAATAAAACAATGACAAAATTGGAAGTAAGTGTAACAGAAGATAAAGCGCTAGCAATAAACTAGACAAATATACAATCTTACACATTAGTTTTTTGGTACGAATCAAGTATACCGTACAATAACGATCTAAAATATATTAGAAAAAAGGCCTACTCGACTAAATCCCTATTTAATAAACGACAGCATCCTCGCTATATGCACCAACAATCTAAGTGCGTTACTCCACAATTGTCGCAAAGGTGCATAACGAAGAGTTAGAAAATGCCACAAAGACATCACACTCAACACCTGAGTTATACGGTAAATCCAATATAGTTTTGAAACTTGTTTTCTAGCCTTTGGCAGTGACGCTTCCTCCTCTTTGAAAATAAATCTGCAAAATAATTTAGTCGTTAACGCCATAATGTTGTTTTAAAATAACACCCTCCTCCCCTAACCTTCTAATGCCCAAAACGTAATCTTCGATGTAAGCCTCCCAGTTAATTTTGCTAACGTCGAAACAAAACTCTTGTTTGTCGTGTTCGCTAAGTATCGAACAAAGACTTCTAACGTTATTATCTTCAAACGTCCATTCTTGCGTCGTAAAATATTCCAAACACTTTGCAGCTTTACAAAGTTTATCTTGTATCCTGATCATACTGCAACAATTGAAAGAATTACAAAAAATAATCGAAAAATTTATTATCGAACCTACATCGGTTTACCACCGACCATCCACACGAAGGCGTCCAATATGTATGCCGGAACCCATTGTAAAAATATTCTATAGAGATTGTTCTGTAAGCTGGAAGCGGTGACGGTTCCGTCTGGATACCAAGTGATTTCCGAAAATGGATGCTTTCTCATGTAGACGAAACAGAGATCGATAAACCGGAACCACGTAATAGGTTGCCGTTGACCTACGCACCAAAATTTCACGATAAATCGAAGGACAATCTTAGGACTAATAATTACCTGTACAACAGTTATAGATTGGGATTTCTTTAGTTTTATTGGTACCTATCCGCCAAGCGCTCGTTATCATCAAATTGATCACCATATCGACTGGGATCAGGTCGGCCGTCTTGTCGGGTTCGCACAGCATCGTTCTAAATAGGCCTTTGCCGGCCGCCGCTATGATTCCCGTTGGTCCGTTCCAATTGTCGACCCAACCTTTAAGAGGCCCATTTATGCTGCTTATAACGATACTAGGCCGAACGATGACTAGAGGTAAGTCGCCCTTATTCTCTTTCAACCAACACTCCGCCAACGCTTTCGTGAACGTGTAAGTGTTCGGTCGTTTACCAACCAGCTTTGGCGTTAAGACGTCTACTAGATTTTCTTCGAGAGCTTCTACTACGGACGTTACCTGATCGGGACCCATGGGCGGTGGATATATGATTTCTTGTACCGCGCTGCGATCGCAATTGCAATAAGCAGTCGAAACGTGCACTAGTGCTTCTAGATGAGTCATCCGTCGACAAAGTTCGATTAGTCTTTGTGTTCCTAACATGTTAATCGTTACAGATAACTTGAGCTTTTCGTCGAATTTGACGGTGGCGGCACTATGAAACACGATGTTGACGGTCCGCGAGAGGATCGCACGATCTGCAGCGCTGATGGCCAATTCGGGTTGCGTTATGTCGCCTTCTATGGATGATACCTTCTGAACATCTATGGGTCGTTCTTTTTTTAACGGATCGAACAGCTGCAACGAATTCGAAATTGAAAAGAAAACGATCGTGGACGTCGCAGGTACTTACGGGGGAGCATAGTAGTTGCTGTAAACGTTCTTGGGCACTTTGGCCTTTTCTTGGCCTTATGAGCAAGTATATTTTGGAAACGCCGGGACACGAGCGAAGAAGCTTCTCGAGTAGGACCTTGCCCATAAAACCCGTGCCGCCCGTGATGAAAATTGTCTTTCCCACGTAGAAATCGGCGATGGTCGTCTGAACAGACGGGACTTCCATTGCTGCCATTCGTATATAGTTCTTCTCGGGGTGTGGGGGCGGGGGCACTTCTTTATATTATAATAGTTATATTATACGGCGAAAGGCATGAAAACTTGGACTAACAATACACAGCGGAAGGATTTCTAATTTTAATAAATATTATTATTATTTTTTTCTTCTTCTAATATCACAAAACCAACTTTTTTTAAAATTTGTGCTAGAGGAGGAAGTGGATTTCGACTTGAGTGGAAGAGATTTTTCTTTGTCAAATTCGAACTTTCATTTTTCCTTAGTTGTCTTAGTCTGAAAAATATCCAACGTTCAAAATTTTACCTTTTCGAATGGAAACGGCGGCAAATTTAATTTATAATAATGTTATTGTGGTTCGTTTAGGAGGAAAATCGCAAAATTTCACGTAAACACGTTCACGAACGATGCACAAAACTAACTATATCGCAACGAAGAAATTGGCGCCTTTTCTCTTGGTTAGTAGGACAACTTGGTGGAAGTGTGTCAAGTGCTAACACGGACCCGACGGAAGAGTCGACAAGTATTCTCCGGGTCAATGCCTCGTGACTTAACTGTCTTACGCTCGCGAGCTTCAAAAGTTATGTAGAACATCCAATGAAACCTTTTAAACAATAAACCCGTAGCTTTATCAAACTTCAAACATTCGAGATGTCATTTGATTTATTGTAAACAAGATGACGTGACCCTGAACTAGAGTTTTTCGAATTAAAAACAAAAATCCGGGAGACGTTCTTTGTTCCGGTTTTAGAAAAATTTCCAACTTTCCAATCCGTTTAGGTGTGCAACGGCGAGTGCCGGAAAAATTTGACGTTTTCGTCCAACTTTCCCTTCTGCGCGACAAACGACGTCTCGGGAAAACCGCACGGGGGCGAAAATTATTCGAATCATCGGGGGAAGTATTTGTGTTGAAAAAGGGAAGATATCGACGACAATTACCTATATAATTTGCAACTCGGTTTGTCCCTCGACGATAAATTACCGGCAAACAGAACGATGACCGAATATTTTGTTAATTAATTTACTCTTCAATTGTTTCCCACCAGGCGTGCGAATAATTACCTATTTTATATAATCAAGGTCGACTGGATTGTTCTCTCAAATCTTATTACTTCATCCAATTATCTCGCCAATTGAACGAACAAGGAAATAGCCACCGTTCCCGAATATCCGCCGATAACGGCTTTAATTAATTCCGGCCCGCTTTGAAAAGATAGACGAGCTGCTTTTTATTTTTTTTTCGAAAAGTAAAAAAAAAACGATAACGTCGTGTAAAGCCTCACCTATTCAATGCAGACGGAAGGGAGCGCCGGATCCCGATAACGCGATCTTCACCCTTAAAAATTCAAAACACCGATTGAGAAACATCACTGCATTCAAAAGCAAATTGACGAAACGCTATCGTCGTTCACGATCGAACGTTTCTCACAAAACAACGACTAGAAACCACACATTTCGGGCACTTTTATTAAGAAATCAATATAAAGAGAAAATAGCCGAAGCCGTTTGGGCGAGAACCGCATCAAGCAGCTGAGCCCGTACGACGGCGTCGCGCCATCTGATCTTGCGCGTCGCAACTGATTTCTAGGTATTTTCTTGATCTTTGGTCGAATTGCGCGCACTTTTTCGAATTCGAATCGATCGATGCATTAATTTGGTTATTTATTAGCTTATTTCGTGTTTGGCGTCAAATCTAAATTATTAATAATTTTTAGGTAGACAGGTAGGTATTTTAGACGACGGTTTTCCTAACAATAAGATATTTATTTGTATAGCAAGGGATTTTTGCGTTAACAGGTGAAGAAATGGAGATAATGTTTATTTTAATTTTAATAAACCGCATCAAACCTACATTTAATTATTAAAAAGAAACTAAAAGGTTCAAAAGTGGTGTATCTACATACATAAACAACATTTAACATTAAACATTAATTTTGATAAGTAATGAAATGCTAAATAAACAAACACATTAATAAATAATAAATATTATTTATCTTTTTTATCGATGAATCGTATAAAGGTACTAGAATGAGTAAACACCTATTTAATGTTACTGAATTTTGAACTTCTAATAATTTAAAGAGTGTGTGGATAAAGGTGGTATGTCATAAAAACTTTATGTTGAGTAAATAACGTTTTTTGTCTTGCTACTTTTTTTATTAGCTACCTATATAATTTCAAAAAAATAACAATTTGTGCCATAAGGTAGATTTTAACCGTATAAGGTGATAGATCATCGTATTATCATATTGAAATTTGTACCAAAAATGGTTCATTATAGCCGAAATTCATTATATCCAACAAAGCAGTAAATTAAAAAAAATAATTTATATGTAAACCAAAGATCGCAAATAGCACATATGGTATCCTCTGGATTTTCTTTTTTTTAGGTACGTAATGAACATATTATGCCCACGGACACGAAATGGATGCCCATATGATATCCATTATTTAAAGTTAGTTGATTGTTAGGAATCAACATCCACATAGGATATACTATGGACGTCCATTATGTCCCCTGCTTGTCCATAACTGTGACTAATGGACCTAAAATCGATATCCAGTGGACGTCGTTAATGTTCAAGCAGGACATTCGTAGAATATCAAATGGATATTCTTGTGCTATCTGGGATGTATTGTGTATTAGAAATATTGAGTAAAAACGAACAATAAAATACTTACATGATAAGGAAGTATGTACAGGGTAATTTATAACGAGTATAACTTATTAAGGAGATTATCCTGAATAAGAAATGTTATATGAATGTAGGTCCAATATCAATCAATTACTGAATTAAGAAGGATCAAAAGTTTTATTACAAGTAGCAAATTTATTAATTTAATATCTAGTTACCTAAAAAAAGACAGTATGTCAAAAAACGCGAATTATTTATTGAAAAAATGTCCAGACCTCAATCCTTTGGATTTTTACCAATGGGACCACTTAAAACAGCTTAACTTAATTGTTGAAATAATATCGCGAACAGTTAAACCAAAGAATAACAAATTCGGCCAATCAAATTGGTCGTAATAATGTCGTGAAGCGCGTTTATGACTTTGTGACTCGATAACTCGCAGGTGTCAAGCTTGTATTTAAGCTCAAGGAGCACATTTTGAACATTCGTTATAAACCATACTTACACTATGTTGAAGATTGAAGTATGTATGTAGAAAATTCATTATAAACTATATATTGTATGGTTTGAAATGTAAAATGTGGTTTATTATATACGAAAGTTCATTGTATGCGAGTTCATTATAAACGAAAAAAAATTACATTGAATTAAATGAACAATTTGTTTGGCCATTTATAACGGTTCATAATAAACGAGAGTTCATTATAAGCGGTCACTACTGTATGTTTCATATACTGTTATCGGTATTTTACCATAAAACTCACATATGGAGGACTCAGAAGCCAATCGGTGTAAGTCATTATTATCCTGCCATTGATTTACGTAGTGCAAGTCCAATTGCAATGTTCATACTTTTAGATAAAAAACTGTCCATTGACGGGGACACTTTGTCAATCGAAAATACGAACATTGCAATTGAACGTACACTACATAAATCAATGGTCAGGACAATAATGACTTGCACCGATTAGCTTCTGAGTCCTTTATATTATGATAGATCATTAACTAAAAAGGTCAAGTATGTAAATATCACCAATTTTGTAAAAATGTGACATACCTACCACCTTTATCCACTTCCCCCTTTAATTTTTTTTATGTTTATGAATACGAAAATTGTTATGAATAGGTATATAATAAATTCGTGTATAAAGTAGGGTATGTAAGTGCTACTGCTTAAAATTTATTATTAATAAAATTTTCGTCTAGTATTATTTATTTATTAATTTATTTACATTATGTATCAAAGAAAAAGATAATAATATGTTCTTAAATTTATCGAACTGCTCATTATTTATTTTGAGTTTGTAAACGTGAAAATTAAACCTGTTACCGTTTCTTTTTTATTTAACGGCAAAAAATAGTCATTTACTTCGTCTCGCTTTAATATAATATGTACATAAATATAGGTATTATTTCTACCATCGAGTGGGACTGAATTTTATGTTAAAACACGTTTAAACGTGCTCGTTCCATTATAAAGAAAAGGACGTGTTTTAAAACAGTAATTCGACATATATGTACTTATTTTTTGTTAAGGAAATCCATTGAAGAAGTTCAGTAGGTCAAGAGAAAGATGATTTAAAATTGGCGACGTTATAATTTTTAAATACCCGATTGAAAAAGAAACGCGAGAACTAATTATTACTGTATTTAAACTGTCGATATAGTTACCCTTACTCTGTTAGTTAGTAGCATGGACTAAATTTCTGTTTACGCATTCTTAGTACCTTAACTGTAACTTTGAGGATATATTAAAGCAAAGTACCGTTAGCGCGTTAAAATAATGCGGCTCCTTAAGACGTGTCCTTTACTTAAATCTAATTGTTTTGTCGAAAGTGTAGATAGGTAATTTTTATTGTTTTTGACCCGATTTTGTATCGTATTCCGTCTAATTAAAAACAATGCTCACAATTACAATTATATTATATGCGTATCCGCCTAATTAAACATTCAATTATACCTAATATATAGCTTGTTTTACGTTAAACATCATTTATTTTAATTGGCAATTGTGCATGTAAAACCGGTAAAAAGTATCTAAAGTTGTATTTGCGTATGTAATCCCGCAAGTAGTATAAATAATGGTTTCCACGCCGTACGTAAAGTGTCAATACTTATTTCTTTGGTGGGGACGTTGTCAGCTGCGTGTTATCAAATGTTCTTTGAACTAGGATTGTGAAGTGTGTTGTTTAAAATTGGTGCAGTTCTTATCTGAATAAATTGGTTTCGTTATAAGGTAATCAATCCATCAAATTATTAGTAGATTAAATTGGATCATAGATAATTTACTGTGGATGTAGACGTTTTCGCTTTTGTTTATTTCTCATTTTGAATTTAATCTGAAGTTAGGCTCCTGTACTAAATTTGATTTTTTTAGGGCGTTTATCATTTTTTTTATATCATGCACTTTAAGAATATCCATTGTTCGCGTTATAGAAATTATAGATTTACCTTGAACTAACGCTGTTATTACAGTAATTACAATGCAATTTGTTGGCAATAAATGGTAATTTAAGACAGTTATCCATCTGTAACGATTTTATCACATCGATCATTAACCTCACTTATTCGGTCAAACAGTACTCGAGAATTACTTTGGTAATTCCAACTGGCCCAAAGCACAATGCAAATCATTTCATATTTTAATAAGGCCATTAACCTTAATGCTGTTTGAAAATCATTAACTTTTAATCAGTTAATCATCATCCAATATTCTAATAGTTATTAAGTGGGTATTTATTTAAAATAGTAATTTGCGATGTTTATACTTATAACGATGTTCCCAATATGTAAATACAGTACCTGCACCTTGTCCATGTAGTTATCCTTGAACTCTTGTTTACTTTCTATGTAAATTGTATGTTTATATTATTTATTAATAACTTGTATATTTCGAATCTCCAAAGCTGAGGCCTACGTAATAATCGACGTGGGCGTGGTTATTACTTAAAAGCTTATAATTTTCTATCTTTGTCTTGATCACGTCTATATAATACGATATCCAAAATAGGTTTCAATACATATTGGCGTTGGCACGCCGTTTGAATAGATTACAGCTTATCCAAACCTATATGATATTCACGTCATCAACAAAAAGTTACGAGATTGTTTATTTGTAATTCGGTTTAAAGTTTGGAAAGTGACATATTCTATAGATGATTTACTTGCGCACATATTAGATGGCATAAAGAAAGACTGCAATTTATTAAAACTGTCAAAATACGAGATACGAGGTGACAGCACTGTATGAAACGTCATCATCTAATAACCTTTTATTGATGACGTGAACATCATATAAGTTTGAATAAGCTGTACATAAACACAATACAAATGTTCAACATATGTCTTTACTCAATTCTTAAAATGATGACGTAGAGATCACCTTCAGTGATTTCGGGTTTACATAATTGAATAATCGTAGGTAATTGAAATTTTTTCGTAAATATCTATTTTGGATCATATTACGAAAGTATTTCAAACGATTGATTATATTATCGTGTGTTATATAGAGTAGTAGGCGGGTTGCGGGGGCAACGCGTTACGTTTGTTTATGTTTAGATAGAACAAAATACGTACATGTAAAATGAAATGTAAACAGACGAAGTTACGGAAATAAAGAAGTTAAACTATTTAATCCACTGCGTTAATCCTACTATGTTATACATTACGTACACAACAGTATGCGACTCAATCCCTCTCCTCCCTTCCCTCAGTGGCTGGTGAACATCCTCTTCTAGTTTTTCCCCATCATAATTTTTGAGACTTATTTTTAGTTTGAGGAGTTTTACTGAAAGCTAGAGGTCCGCTTCAGGTCGATCATAGGGTCGGATATTTCCAATAAGCATCTATGACCTATTCAAACCTATATGCAATTCAAGTCGTCAAAAAAAGTCACTAGATTGTTTATTTGTAATTCGATTTAAAGTTTGGAAAGTGACATATTCTATAGATGATTTACCTGCGCACATATTAGATGGCATAAAGAAAGACTACAATTTATTAGAACTGTCAAAATACTAGATACGAGGTGACAGCATTGTGTGAAACGTCATCATCCAGTAACTTTTGATTGATGACGTGGATTGCATATAGATTTGGATAAAGTGTACTACATCGCACAATCGAATCTATAAACTACAGATGCACCAGTTAGTTACCACCAGTATGCACCAGTTCAGAGTTATTTTAAAAGGGATAAACTCGAGTAAAACGATTATTAAACTAATCATAATAACTCGTAAATGATTTATTCTAGAAAATAAAAATTTAGGCGTTTTGTTCCTTTTGATCTCGCCCATCCGTAGTTTTTTCCGCGCAATTGATTCGAAAACACCCTGTTAAACGCGTTAAACACATTTACGACATTGATTAAAATTTTCCTTCCCAATTACTGTTTGACCGTCGGTATTTTGCTTCCGAATCAAAAACGCTTTATACGTCCTTCTGCAACCTAACTACCTACCGACCCGAAGCGGATTAGTATCTAGCTTTAAGTAAAACATTAAAGTCGTAAAAATTGAGGTGGGAAAAACTAGAATAGGATGTTCACCAGCCACTTAGGATTGAGTCGCACACGATAGTACAAGTTGAAAAGTAAAGTGTATTCAGATCACATTAGCGTAAGGGGAGGGGGGTTAATTAATTATTTTGACGTTTTTTCTTAAACCTCTCTCGCTCGAAACTCTTCTCTAAACCTTCCCCAAAGCCAGTTTCCGGGCGCACCACCGATATTAGCATAACAAAATAGTGCAATACTTGACCTAAATAATATTTTTTTCGAGACGATAAACGTTTTGTAATGGAATTCTTATATTATCAAATTAAAATTTGTAGGGTATTACATAAATATGAGCTAAACGATATTTCTTCATTTTAATTTATTGAGCGCGTGCCACGTTATCTAATCGTTGTCAGATTAATATTTTTAATGTTATTAATTATGTTTTAAGGAGTGGTACTTATTTCGTATACGAAATTTCTAGAAAATCGATAATTTTATGTGATCCAGCCGGAAATCGATCGATTAAAAATCATGCTAATTTTATTACATTTACTTTTTTATTTAAACTGTTTGTAAGGTACCTATTTTATATTGGTTATCATCAAATTAATCTGGGTTTTGAACGGGTTTATTTAACAGTACTTAATTAAAACTGAATATTTTTACTCTAATTTTACAATTGGGTTACGTGAAAATGTACGATTATTAAATACCTACTTGTAATTATAATTTCGCAATTTCTGTGATGTGTTAAAAATAAATAAAAAATATTTCTGATCAGTTGTTAGCCATTCGCTTTTTTAATTGAAAATGATTTCTAATGCTTTTATAAGGGTTTAATGGCCAATTGATTATTTTGATTTTTACTTACTTTGGATACTGTGAGAGATGGGGAAATTTTAGCACATCGGCAGTCAGGGAAGATGAATTAAACATTTTTGTGGCAACCGTGTTGCATTTACAAAATTATACTTTTTTGATAATATACTTAAGTTTGATACTTTACTACTTTTGTTTATTTTTTTTGAGTTTTAATAAATAAAGAGAAAAGTGCAAGGAGGTTGTGAGGTGGGCACTTTTATATTTTTCTCTTTATTTATAGTATTTATAAAAAAAGCTCTGTAATTTTTTAATCTGTGACTGTGATATTAAAATCGTATTTCGTTCATCACTATTATAAATTTTTTTCCCTATGTCTATAAAGTCTATAAAAATGAGCCAATGATCTGTTGGGAGTCCTGAATGGGTATCACCTATATCGAACCTTCGCCCAGAACCAACCAAACATATTTTCGTGACACAACGATTACGTTCGATCCGTAGGTCGAGATCGGAGTAAAAACAGCGATTCCGCAGACTCCTATCATCAGACAGATACAATAGCTTTATTTCTTTTTGAAATTCGCTAAAGCATGGCGAAGGTTATGGATTTTGTACCACAAAGTTCAAAGGTGTCGACAATGATTGTCGATTATTTATCACCGAAATGTTTTTATTACTTATGCAACCAGATTTTTTCTTGACTTAAAGCAGTTTTTGGTACCTATCACTTGTCGGATTTTTAAACGTCCGATAATTTCGAAAATTCTATACACATTACTGGCTGCTATCTTATTTGGTTTGTTGCTTTTTTTGCTGATCAGGGTTTCCGTGTAGTCAAGTTGCGATAATTTGTTATATATCTAAAGCAAATGAGCTACGAAGGCCGATGTTAAAAGGTTATCATTTTTTTTTAACTCATAAACGTTTTTCGTTCCTAGCGAAGGTTTTTACTTTGTTAGGTAAATTGATAGTTTTGTTTGCGATAATTCGATTCTTCCAAACCAACAAGATTGGGAATAACGTCTTGTATATATATGTTGCATTTTTTGATTTTCACGTGTTTGTAACGCGATCTCGGGAACTTCCAGGAATCGAATCCATATAACGAAATCAAAATTGTACGAGTGCACAGGACATAAAAGAACCACAAAAACGTACGAATTATGATCAAAAATTTGTCAAAAAAATAATCGAAACTGATGTTACCTACAGTTCTACAATAGATAGCGTGATAGCGTTTTCGTTGTAAACGAAACATTTAGTTGTGGCATAGATAATTTAATCGTTAAATTAGATTAAAAATGAAATTCGCCTACCTTATTTTTGAGCGCCCTAATTGTCACAAATGACGATCTCGACTGTCGTTTCAAGTGTGCGGATGGTATACGTTTACATCGGTCGGTTACAATGCTTGGTCCCTGACAAAACGCTTCACGTGCTTGGTTAGTTTGATACTGATGAAAAGAATTGAACCAAGGGTCGACCAACTCGGTATGCAACTGTTTACATCGATCAATCGTGCTAAAGTTTAGCTCTCGTTTTGTTTCAATTTCATGCTGGATTCTCGAATAGTAGCGGCAGTGTAAACAAGACCATAGATGATTTCTTGGAGGTTATTATCTTTGTAAGCGTGACGTTGAACGTGATTATAATGTTTTTTAATTAATTTAATTAATAAACGCAACCCTCTTTCTCTAGATACTATACAGATTATATTAACTGCCTTTCTATGCCTATATTGTTATTGTTTTTGATCTTCTCTTTTATGGTTTCTATAGTAATTGTCTCTTTTTTAATAATTTTAATTTCTGCCCAAATAGAGCTTTTGACTAGTGAATAATCGTCGCAACCAAGAACGATGGGTTAAAGTATGATTCGTTGCAGAGATTGAGATTAATGTCTTCAAACTTTCAACTTCTCGAATCGATTTGTTGGTTACATACCTATCTACAATCGTTCCAAATTTATTTAATTTTCTTAGCAATTTAACAAGCGTTCGCTCATCTGATGACCATATGATTTCCCGCCGAAAAATGGCATACCTACAAAAATCAGACGATTCGTTCCAAAGAAAAATTCCGTCATGTGATCGAGTGATTTTGTTTTGCCTAATCGTAAATGCACATAATATATATTTCCACGAACATCCATTTTACCTATCCGTACATTTATTAATAAGATACCACAAACAGCACGTAGTAAGTTATCATTTGTCAAAAATATTGAGGAATGTTATCGGAACATTGAAAAGTTTCCTATACGATTATGATCTAATTTCGTTTGTTTTGCATTAACATGTTCAACTCTCGTGCCCAATCAATTGTACAATGGCCTTTTAATAACACGAATAAATATATAACAAAAAATTATAAGTAAACAACACTTAAATAAATAAAAATCGAAGAATTATTGCAAAGAAATTATTTAAACATGCGTGATCATTTTACCGTTGAATAATTGCAAAGAAAAACTAATTATTTTTAATTTACATATTAACACGAAACAATTCCTCTAGATATAATCTATCGTATACATAATAACATACGGTCGTTACCAGTCACATTTAGAACTTTACTTCACTTGTTAAATAATCATAATCGTCATTTTTATTGTCGTGAATTTGTAATTAATAGTCGTACCTAGTTTTATTTTTATCCAATTTAAATTCTTTTTTTTTTAATTTTAGGCACCTACCTATTATTGTTCAAAAATATATTAGGTAACACCAAAAAATACTTAACTGACAAAACTTTTGATGCCTACTTTTACAATATTTGAAATCAAACCGTGAAGTCATAATGTAGTTTTAATTTACTTAAAAAAAAATGAATTAAGTATCAGTACGAAACATTACATTAATTCACTTTTTTAATAAATTATTGTTTATTTTACATGAGTAGCTTGTTTCGTAACATCGAGTTTAGTTTAATAATTTAAAAATCCCAAACAGGAAGCGTAAGAACTTCCTATCAAATTGCATACAAACTGCTATTATGCCGGGAACTAGAGTAAAATGAAAATTATGTACATATACGGGGTGGAATACAGTATATTCAGTAAGGAAACACGGCTGCTCCATTCAAACGGTTTAAAATATAAATTTGAAATTTTGTACGATGCAATGGGAAATTATATCGCATATTTTAGGACAAAAAAATATTTTTTTTTACAATCGGTTTTTGAGCATGGTCGCCATAATGTATTTCTTTAAATAGCACCATAGGTCCTATAATACGTCACTGGAAAGCTCATTTTTTCGTCTTTATAACAATTAGAATTGTTTATAGGATTGCATAACAAAAAAAATGCAATCAAAGTTAATAAATGTTTTAACTATGCTACGCCAATTAAGATATTGCACTTCAAATCTAGTAACCTCCAACTGAAATTAACTAAATTATTTAAACAGCAAATAACACTTTTTCCTGTTTTGGACTTGGCCCAGGTCCCTACCCACCACTTTTGTGGTTTTATCCAGTTTCTGATTTCTCGAACTTCCTCGAATTAAAATGGTCTAATCGTTTTTACCCGAAAGCCTCATCGCCATCAAGTTGCACCTAAACATCCATGTCGTTAATGTATCTTCTTTGGAGATAAATTTTCAAAAGGAATCCATCTTATATTTATAATAACTTAAAAGCGCTTACTGCAGTTTTGGTGTAAAGTTCCGAAATATTTTTTATTCTTAAGTAATTTAGGAATCAATAACCTCCCAAATTTTTACCCCGCCCATGTATGTACCTTATGTCCACTTTATTAGTAAAATACATAACTACAGCAATTGCACGACACAATTAAACTTAAACAATTAAAGGGGTGCTTAAATGTTGGATAAATCAAACAAAAACAAAAAGTTGAATTTTTCGCTTTTCATCTATAAATAAATTAAGTGAATCTAGGCAAAATGGTCCAAAATAACGGACAATTAAAAAAAGCAGTTCTATTACCTACCTATAAAATAAAAAAGCGTTGAAAAATTTAAAATTTTGGAATAGGTAAATATTTTTTCTGAAATATAATTAATTATGTAATATAGAAATGCAATAAGAAACTTTAAGAAAGAATTAAATATTTCTAAGTTTTTCTTTAATAGTATTTCTTAACATTATTTTCTTTATCGTCGATTTATTAGTGAAGATGGAATTTATTGTAATACTCCTTGAAACTCATTCTTTTTTTACCATGGACTTGTTGTATTATTCTTCATTATATTTTAATAATCGCTATGAACGCAGAAATATAATACAATCGCGAAAACGAGATTAAGACAAAAATCGCGAAATTGGACCGCCGAATGTTCGAAACGATCCTAACCAAGTTCCTATCCAAGAGCCTAACCAAGTCCGATTTTCAAATAATTTGTGTTAGAGTTAAAGGTAACGTATTTATACTTTATAAATACATGGAGAGTTAGTCGACAAAGAAAGATTCTACCTTTCCCTCGTCGTATTAATCCTTTTTGTTTGTAATCCTTTTAGAAAACATAACACAACACTCGCGCACTCACACTCAAAAAGGCCTTATATACCGAACGAGCACTCCTCGCACACACAAACAACGCCGTAATTTAAAATTCGAACTACTGAAACAAGCACTACCGCTCTATACCAAGAACACGAAAAATCTGAAACGGTCTAGCGAGAATCCTATATAAAAATGCATTCGAGTACTAGGAGATCCAACTTTTATTTTAAAAACCTTCAGTTCTTTGTTCGTATTCCAATAAGATATCACGTGAAAGTAGATGGCACACATGTTTTATTAGTTGCTTTGTATTTTATCGGTCGCATAAAAATGCGTTTGAACTTTTATCTGGTTTATGGTTTGCAACGGGGAAATTTTCAATGCTTAAGGACACACGAATAGTTTTTAAATTAAAAATAGAGTAAATTTATAATTATGCGGTATAAAGGCAGTAGATAGTGATTATTCAAATAATTTTACTGCATAAAAAATACATCATTTTAGAATAAATTTCCTAAAAAGTATACGTATTTAAAAAAAATTCGGACACTATTTGCATATTTTTTTATCAAATTGCACTACGACCCCTGTGACTAATGTTAAAAACTGTGACTAAAATTAGTGCGTTCCTTAAGAATTAATTAAAAAATAATAAATGTGGCTACTCCTCTGCCAGTAAATTAGAATTCATAATATAGAGTTTTAATTTTCGATTTAAATTCAAACATGGGCGATGTCAAAATTCAATTTTTCCGGATTAATTTTAACGATGGACGTCCACTTTTTGAGCAACTGCGACGAAATATTGTGCAAGAATTGTTTCTGTTCGCAAGCAAACGTCCATTTAAAAGATTATCTGGTTTTGTATTTTTTCAAAAGATTTAGTCGGTCCAAAATTTGTTAATGTTACGAAAGTACACGAAATCCTAGATTACGTTAACAGTTTATATTTTTTATAAGTAATAAGAAATAATAATAATTATTTGTTTAATACTATCAATTTTAATGATAAATAATAAACAAAATGGAAATGTAATTAATATTAAAACCTTATTAAAAAAATACTAGATGTAAATTAGGGTTCAATATTGTAATTTGATATATGTAAGCAAAATTAATACGAAAACAAACATTTTGAGCCAAATAAACAGAAGTTAATTATTAGTTTATTGAAAATTGTTTAATATCAATAATGTAAATGAATAAATAATATTATCGCGTTTTAACGGTTCATTTGATGCTTTAGTAAATACCAAATGAAAGACCTTTATAAAAATTTCGAGTCTTTTATCTTTTTAACACATTATTTAATAATCACGTTGTTTGTTTTGTCGATTTCATGTTATTTACTTTGTAGTCGCCGAACATGTTATCCGTTTTAGTGATGTGTAATGTGCAGCATACCTACCCAATGTATTCAGCCGTGTGTCTATCAAAGATGCGGATTCGAACCCGGTGGAGATTGATTAGATTTTTCGAGCAGAAAAATTCAAAACGCGCCTTCTCCTCGAATAAGAAATTAAAATTGCAAATTCCGTGACCAGTTTAACGTTTGGCTACGTGAAAGATTCAAAGACCATTTGCATTATGTCGTATATACAAGATAAGAATATTAAGAAACATTGTTATCAACCCTAAAGGAATAACCTAACGATACACTCGATATTTTGCAATCGTTCATTTTCGTTTTGAACCACCGATAATTTACAAAATGTAACTTTATCGGTGTTCGAGGTATATGATTCGGTTCGAAGTTTTTTTGCAAGGTGACATATTAAACTAAATCGCCGGTTATTACGAAACTGCATCGTACAGTAAAAGTATAGGTATAGATACTTAAAAAAGTCTAGGTTCTAAGTGCATTTCTTTCTGATACAAGCGTAAAATTTTAAGGGTATTTCCCATACTAATCACAATAACCGTCGGAGCCATTTCGGATACACCCCCTAATTCAAAATAACCCCCCTTCTAATACTCGGAGCCAGTTATACTCGTAATACAGGGTGACTAGGAAACGACGAGAAATTTTCCGGGGACGTATAGAACACGTCAAATAAAACTTTAAGTTCTTTAATTTTTTTTCGTAAGTCGCCCCCCTGGCCCCCAAAATTGAAAGCGAAAAACAATTTGTTCAAATAATACTTTTATTTTTTATTAAAATTTAACGACGTCAGGTTTACATTTCTAAATTTCATAAAAATGAGGGTAAATGGGGTATAAAATATATCGCTAAAATTTCATGCTTGTATCACAAAGTGCAAGGTTTATGCACTCGGTATATTAGAACCTAGAGTCCTAAATTAACGCTGCACCTATTACCATTTAAGTGCGATTTTCTCGAATATGGCTCATTTTATGGAAAGTGGACAAGAGTATCTTTTTTATTCTAAAATGTTGGGGTAATCCGACGATGAAGTTAAATTTTTTTTAAATTAATTTGATGGAAAGTGACATCCTGTATTATAACGCGCTCCAGGTATTAAAAGAGGGTTATTTTTAATTAGAAGGTGGCTCCGAAATGGCTTTGACGTTTATTGTGGTTAATATGGGCTATAGAAAGCAACCCTAAAATTTCACGCTTGTATCACAAAAGTGCAGAAGGCGACATTATTTTTACACTAACTAGGGAACACGGGCAATCGAAAAATTCGGATTCGAACGAAACTCGGCAGGTTTGTTGAGTTTTTCGGGATAAGAACAGTGCATATTTTTTTAGCGGCCCAATCGCCGATTTTTCGGGGTACAGCGCTCGATTAAACGATAATATTTTAATTATTTAATTAAAAAATAGTGGAATCTCGCGAGAAGTTGATCGTCTTATTATACGACGGTGTTTTCGGAGTTATTGACTATCTTACGCATCCAGAGCAAAGTCATCATCTGTTAAAATCAATAACAATATTCCGATTTTTTCCACCAGAAAAATCGATTTTTATTTCCCTGAACCGTAACTGCTTATAACTGCGCAACGACACAAAATGTGCGATCCTGTAAAATTGACTTTTTGTGGGTTACGTCCTTTCGCAAAAACCGCGTCGAATTATTATGCGGCGAATACTAAATTTATTGTAAGATACGCCATTAGTTAGGCACCGCATTTTTTGTTTCCCCTTTAAATTTCTCATCGAATTTATGTACATGTATAATAGGTATCCAACTGAACTTTGCTCTAGAAATTTAAGTAGGTATATACAAGTAAATAACCAAAATTTCTAACCGAAGTTCACGGCATCAAGTTTAATGAGACCTCATAAAAACGTAATTATATATAGGCATTTCGAGAAATCCCACACATTAAATAAAGCATAAAAACGCGGAAATGCCTCGTTTATACCTACTCATACTTTTAAACGTTTCCAGATGTCTTCCACAACGAGCGTGTCTGGCTGGTATTCGGGCAAAAATATTTTTATAACCGGGGGCAGCGGTTTCCTAGGCATTTGTCTCCTGGAAAAGTTGTTGCGATGCATTCCCGATTCGGGCGACATTTATCTCCTGTTAAGGCCGAAGCGCGGCAAAGACGTCGATCGACGTCTCGAGGAACTGAAAAAGAACCCCGTCTTTGAAATCTTACTGGAATCGAAGACTGTCGAGCAAGTAAATAACTTTAATTAATAACATTATCTTTAGAAAATAGAAGTAATTATCACGTTTGCAGGTGTTCGCGCGTGTTAAAGCCGTTGCCGGCGATGTGGGAGAAACCGATCTCGGTCTCTCCGAACCGGATAGAAAACTTCTAACGGGAAACGTGAACGTGATCTTTCATTCGGCAGCAACGCTGGATTTTGCCGAGGGACTTAAACAGACCATCGAGATTAACTTGTTGGGTACCAGAAAAGTTTTAGAATTAGGAGCGCAATGCCAGAAATTGGACGCTTTCGTACACGTCAGTAGTGCCTATGTGAATTCGTGGAGATTGAGCGCCGAAGAGATGCTTTATCCTCTATCTTGCGAGCCAAATAAAATTATCTCTATGGTGGAAGAAGCGTCAGAGTCCGAGTTGGAAAAGATTACGCCCGAATTGTTGGGCGACCATCCGAATACCTACACTTACACAAAACATATGGCCGAACACGAGGTTCAGAAAATGGAAGAACAATTCCCCTGCGTCATTGTTAGACCGAGCATGAGTATGTAACTGTACAAATCGTTTACTAAGTGTACACGTTTATTTTGTAGTTGTGGGTGCGTGGAAGGAACCATGTCCTGGATGGACAATTAGTAAAAATGGTCCCCAAGGATTTTTAATGGGGGCCGCTAAAGGAATTATTCGACGGCTTCCTGTCGGCAAAAACCTTATATACGACTACATTCCCGTCGATATTGTTGTCAATCAATTAATTGTAGCTGGTTATCGTGCCGGTTCCACTCGTACAAAAACCATCGAAATCTATCATTGCACTTCGAGCACCCGCCAACCGTTTCGATGGTTGTCGGTCGACGAGAAAATAAATTCTTATTTGCACAAGTTTCCATTGAAATCTGCAGTATGGTATCCGCATTTGAAATTATTGCCCAGTATCGCTTGGTTTAAAATTTCCGCGATATTCGTACACATATTTCCGGCCTTGATACTCGATACTGTTACAAGAATAACCGGAGGGAAACCAATGTAACGTTGTTTTTTTTTGTAACTCCGAGGAAACGTTGGATAATTGTTCGATTTACAGTTTGATGAAGTTGCATCGTAATGTTAACAGTTCCTTAGACCGATTGGAGAGGTTTATTTTTACGGAATGGACCTTTTCGACCGATAATACCGACAAACTTCAGGAATCGATGTTGCCTCAAGATCGGATTATATTTAATCTCGACATATCGACGTTGAGTTGGCCCGACTATTTCGACGACTTAGCCAAGGGCGTCAGGCGATATTTGAATAATGAGAAAATGAGCAACATCGAGGCTGCACGTGGAAAGGATTCATTGTAAGTGTTTTACATTTAATGTTGTTTTTTTGGTAAAGTGTAATTGTATTTGTTTCAGTTTGTTGGTGTTACATTTATTACTGCAAGGTGGCATTCTCTCGTTGATCTGGTATTTATTTGCTTGTGTGTTTGGTACGTCCATGTCCAAGTCAGCTTTTATTGTGCCATTAACTTATATTTTGTTTAATTTCTTATAAGTTGTTCTATATATAGTGTGTAGTGGATTCTGGTGAGTTGAGATTAATTTTGGTTATTTTATTAAAATGTTTTGATAATCAGTTTTATGTAATATCGAATTATATCGAATATAGTTTTGATAGAAGATGGACTTATTCTTTAACACCTGTTTATTATTTTTTTAAAGATAATCTTACATTATTATAGTTATACCATTTATAATTTTACTTTGTTATCTAAGAAGACGAAGCTGGTTTCACGTCGATAAAATCTACACGTGTAATTCAGGCACGAAGCATGGCAAGTAGGCGCTAAATTTAACTAATCGGAGTAAGAATTATAGCACACAATTAACATGTTTTTGTTAACAGGTTGACAGGGAGGGCAATCATACGACTACTAAGTACAAGTACTAATTTTGTTTGCTGCACAACCTGCTAATGTGATGTTATATACCACGCCATAATGAGGGTGTGGCAAAAGAAGCACCTACCATCTATTTTTGACCTAAGGATATGTAAATTAAACAGTTGCCATGGGCGCTTCATACCCTCATTATGGTGTTGGTTATATATAGGTACCTATAAGGGGTAAATTGTTTTGGGAAAATATGCATTTTGTATTTCAACCGTTGAGTGTGAAGATTCTATTGAAATATAGTAATTATGATATTTATTAATACCTATACTGTATTAGTTTATTTTAATATTAGTACATTTACTATGTATAAACTTGATGTCAGATTTCTATAAAATTAATAAAACTTTTCTGTAAGTTTTAATAGTTTAAAAACGACATCCCAAACAGTTTCGTCAGTTAACATAAAACGTGCTGTTTACTTACTTAAATACTTACGTGCGTAAGCGTTAGGTATTACTTCTTATTTTCTTTTGTGAATGTCAACTTGAGATGTATGTACAAATCGCCAGACTATTAACGTCGGTTATTTATTTGCATTTAGTGTTTTTGTAAAAAGCAATTTAAAGACATTTAAAATACATATTAGAAATTAGTATAATATGGAAATTGTAAATTGCATAATGTTTTCTCTCTGTTTCTTGACTCAAACAAGTTACAACATCTAAAATTCATTTAAGTAAATACGTTATTCATATTTTAATGTGTCGTTTTATTTGCAATTTAATCGTTTAATTTGCTTTGTCATGTAGATATAACTGTTTTTTCGCAAAATTTTCAACGACAAAAAACGTTTATTTTAGGCCCTATACGAAAATCAATTTCTACATTAAAAAAAAACTCGCTTAAAATGCTGCATCATACGACGTTTCGCCGAATTCGACTTTGGGAATGTCTCGAAAAACCTTGTGATTTTTCGCAAAATTTTCGTTGTCGCTCCTGGGCCACACGGAAAACTATCCAAATTTTATTCTGAGCACTAGATGATGACGTTTCGCAGTGGTGTCACCTCGTACTTTTTCAGTACTACTAATAAACTAGTCTTTCTTTGCCATGTAATACGTGTGCAGGTACCCCTAAATCATCGGTAGAATACCTATGTCGCTTTCCAAACTTTTTGTACTGAATTACGCATTACGTCATCTTTTGATTGATGACGTACCTACATCGAAATAAAATTTGAACGACCTATAGTAAAGCATCGAAAATAACATAATGCGCACACCATTTTCTTGAATTTTGTGGACATTTTATGAACTCGCTGCCACGAATGCTGCGATCATCATCTTTTCTTCTTTTTCTGTTTGTTGGTAAGGAAATAAAAATAATTAAAATGTTAAAACAGACATTGCGAAATCAATTCGTTATTATATTACCTATATGATAATAAAAAGTTGTCGCAAGCGACACGATCTCGTTCGTAATGCTTAAACGATTAAATGGAACGTATAGTACACATAATATAGGTATACATCGTATATATTTACACTTTCTTCTTTTACAAGATCATATTTAATTTTAAAATTTAAGTCGGACGTTGCCAGGCTTATTCCGAGCATTAAAGGTGGAATATATATATATATATATATATATATATATATATATATATTTTGGAATTAAAGGATTAAGTACTACAAGCACTACTTAAAATTTTCTTATATTGTTATACAGGGCGTTTATTAAAAACTTAAATACACAAATTGTTGTTTAAAATTATGTACATTTTTACTCGTATTAAAAGTATATACTATAACGAATTAACTATAGTTTTCATAAAACTATTGAAGTAAATAACCTCCTACACGGTAATGTCTAAAAATATTTCCTTTTCGTTATGATCAAGCGAATCAATTTAATTGTTAATCAAAATTAACAATCGCACAATAATGTTACGGTACCTATACCTTATCCAAGCGGCCTGACAACACGTCATAAGTAAAAAAATACTAGATTGTTTATTTGTAATTCGGTTTAAAGTTTAAAAAATGACGTATTCTATAGATTGATTTGCCTGTGCATATATTATATGGTATAAAGAAAGACTACAATTTATTAGAGCTAATTAATTTAAAATACGAAGTACGAGGTGACAGCGCCGCGTGAACGTCATCATCTAATAACCTTTTATTGATGACGTGCATTGCCAGACAGGTTGGATAGGCCATAGGTATACGTGCTACGATCGTCATCTGCCTGTGGACAAACAATTACTTGCACTTATATGCACTTTTCATGTAGGTCAGAAGCAAAATTATCATTTCGTGTTCTGCAAAACGTGGTAAATTCCAATCATTCCATTTTGCACTTTGTACCTTTCACTTAAATCATATACCTACGTCCGATATTTGATAAAGAAAAGTCTTTAATTATTTAATTGGAGCTTAAATCAAACTACTTTCTAATAAAGTTACTTAAAATTATTTCGAACATGTTTATGTATCGAATATTGACGCAACGACCGCGAAGATCGAGATGTTGCGTAAAGCTCGGTGAAAGCTTCTGTTGCAACAACAATTCGATGTATATTGCCAATAATATTACCTACGTTTTCTTATATAAGCAAATTTTACAACATTACATCTACCGAAGTGGTTCAATTATTATCAAAAAATATAAAATAACGGTTGAAAACCTATGTTTTTTTCTCTAATTGAATGCACGTAACGTCGCATTTAAACTGAGTTTCGCTCCGGTTAACAAATTTCCATTACTTCTAGTTCGAAAAATCGAAAATCGAATATTTTTCCCACCACTCTCACTCTCTCAAATCTCGAAATCTTGAAAGAACTAAAATCTAATTGCACAGGTGCACCTGCGGTGATAGGTATACATCGTAGGGATTTGGCGCGTTGATCGGTTATTAATTAAACAAAAATTTCAGTCATCGTCAAGATTTCGAAGGGGCCTCACGTAAGTCATTGTGATGTTTTTGCTTTTCGGCAGTTTCCGAATTCGCCTTATAAAATAATTAACGAGGTCGATTTTATTGTGTAATTATAATGCCTATTGTTTTAGCGTTTGTGCGAAATGAGAAAGTTCGTGGTTTTATTTAAATTCGATGTTCGGAAATGTGTGGCTAATCAAAAATTTAAAGTTTAATGGGTCGAACGTATTTCGCGATTCTTCGAAAACGTTCAACTTTTGAGATGACGCGTTCTTTTCCTTTTGATTTTCGGATTGGGACGGAATCGGTTAAAATTTAAAATGGACATTTCTCGTGGCCATTTTTCAATATCATCGTTTGAATCCTAAAGTTTAAGCTTGACATTATTTTAATCAACGACATGATGCGATTAATTCTAGGATGCCGGAAAGAATTCTTCCAACCATCCCCGAGTGGTTTGCGGGGCAGCACGTCCTCGTAACCGGCGCCACTGGTTTCATGGGAAAAGTTCTCGTCGAGAAGCTGCTCAGATGCTGCCCGAACATAACCGCAGTGTACCTGCTCGTTCGCCCAAAACGCGGCCGTAGCGGCCAACAACGCCTGGAGGACATCGTCAACAGCCCGGTAAGTTCTTCTCTCGTCGTCTTCGAAGCTATTCCAATTTCGCGCGATCCAGGTATTCGACAAAATTAGGGACTCTCCGAGAGACAATAAGCTGATCGCCAAATTGCGTTGCATCGTCGGCGATCTCACCCAGAAGGACCTGAATCTGCTCCACGAAGACCTTCGGCAACTACAAGAAAACGTGTCGATTATTTTCCATATGGCGGCCAATGTCAGGTTCGATCAACCGTTAAAAACGGTGCTCGCTATGAATACGGGCGGTACGATGAAAATCTTAGAATTAGCCCAAAGTCTGAAGAGATTAAGATGTTTCCTACACGTCTCCACAACATATTGCCACTGCGACGAAACTGAACTTTACGAAACCACTTACAAAGCTCCGCACGATCCAAGGTATAGGTGTATTATCTCAAATTAACCGACGATAATCGTGACGCTTATGATTTTAGAAAAATTCTCGACTTAGTCAATTGGTTGGACGAGGATCTTACAATTTATCTTACTCCGAAGCTTTTGAAACGCGCTCCCAATACCTACGCCTACACCAAATGTCTTACGGAACAGCTGGTCGCCGAGTACGCGAAAAATTTTCCCGTCGCAATCGTCAGGCCTTCGATCGGTAATGAAGGTGATAATTTTACGACACACATTTACGTCATATTTTAGTGATAGCGAGTTGGAAGGAACCCATACCGGGATGGGTGGATAATCTAAACGGACCGACCGGATTACTCGTCGGCGCCGGCAAAGGAGTCATTCGATCGATGCATTGCGATCCATCTTTCGAAGCGAACATGATTCCAGTGGACATTTGCATGAATTCGATTATTTTGACCGCCTGGAAGGTGGGGACTTCCCCGATAACGTCGAAACCTCTTGTAGTTAATACCACGGTGCCACAAGTAAGCGATCGATTTACCGTAGCTAATTGTCATTTAAAATGATCGATCGCGTTCCGATAGGAAAATGCGATAACTTGGGGAACGGCTTTGGATATCGGCCGTAAACACTTTTACGATAATCCGTTTAGCGTGTGCTTATGGTATCCGGCGGGAAGTATCAAATCGAGTTATTTTCTCCACGTTGTTGCCGTTTTCTTCTTCCACACAATTCCGGCGTATCTGGTCGACTTTTTGCTGATGTTGACGCGGGGAAAACCGTTGTAAGTAGAGCTAGCTTGTAGTATATTCGAGAAACTGTCGAGGACCGATACGTTATAGCTTGGTGCGCACACAGAAGAGGATCAGCAATGGGTTAGAGGTTCTACAGTACTATACCACGCGACCATGGAAATTTCACAACGACAAAATCCGAGAGATCGAAAAAACGTTAACGGAAGACGATCGTATCACTTTTTATACAAATATGGACGGCCTGAACTGGAATAATTACTTATTGTCATACGTATTGGGTGCCCGAAAGTATTGCGTACACGAAGAACCCGACACTTTACCGTACGCCAGGAAAGTGCTAAAAAGGTAAACGGAATGAATAATCCTTGTCGCGATCGACGTCTAAAAATTTAAATAAACAATTTACAGATTGTACTATTTAGACGTTACCAAAAACGTGATCCTCTCGATTCTATTTTTATGGATCACTTACGCGTTTTGCTTGCAACTGCTTTACAAGATGGAGGAAATCTTCGTTAAAATTAATTGAACGCACCTTGTATACCTGTGTTTGTATGTATTTTATTTTTTTTGTTTGTTTTAAATATATTTTTTCACATTCCTATAAGTATATTTAATTGGTTTAAAAGAAAACGTATAGGAACGCGGTTTTAATCCTAGAGAAGACTTATTAACGACACTGCGCGGTATTGATTGCAATTAGCGTTAGGCATTTCGTGGCCCGTTTCCTAAGCGAGCGGTCCAGGGATGCTGAGAGAGGGTAAATCAATATCAGCTTAGCTCCGATCTAGTGCTAGTAGTAGGACTACGTCGTTTAAAAATGTGAAATTTCGTGGTGAAAATGTTTTTTAATGGGTTGCTTCAAGGGATGGATTTATTTTTTGCTATGGTATTCGAGTATATTGGCGGGTAAGTGTGGTTAAAGTGCGATTGTGTCTTTCCATAATCTGTTTCTCCCGAATAATTCAAGGCTACGCCGGCCTTTTTTGCCCGTTGCTTCCCATTCTGTTGGTATCGAATAAGCTTTACAGATATTTGGCCGATGTTTTGTTTACGTTTTGGCAATCGTATCCCACCGTAAGTATAGAAACATTTAAGTTGATATGCATTAGGTATTAACCGAATTAATGATGTTGCAGGCACTCCTCGAGTTATGGTGCGGATGCGACGTGCAAATTTTGGGCGACCCAATTGAAGCCGACGAGGTTTCCTTGCTGGTAATGAACCATCGAACGCGCACCGATTGGAATTTTCTTTGGCCAGCGGTTTACCATTGTACTAGAGGTCCTGCGAGGTACAAACATCCGACCAAGTTCGTCTTGAAGGACATCATCAGACACATACCGGGGATAGGCTGGGTGATGCAGTTGGCGTGTTTCTTATACATTAAGAGGGCTTGGACTTGCGATAAAACGAAAATCGAAGGGTTTATCAATTATTTTTGCGACATTTGCTACAAGTATAGTTTACTTATTTTTCCCGAAGGCACGGATTTTACGGAAAGCACAAGAAAAAATAGCAATAAGTATGCCGAGAAAAACAATCTGCAGGTAAGTTAATAAACAGGAAATTTTGCGCGAAGACGTAATTAATTTTAGGCGTACGAATACGTGTTGCATCCCCGCACTACCGGTTTCGTGTACGTCACGCTGAAACTGTTGGAGAAGAACGCGCTCGATGCGGTGTACGATCTGACTTTGGTTTATCCGGACACTATTCCTCAAACGGAGAAAGTTCTATTCAGCGATGGCAATTTTCCGCAGCAAGTGAAGATGCATTTCACGAGGTAAGGTTTTCGCGACCCTCGACGAAATTATATCGTTCTCGACTTTCAGATATCCCGTCGCCGTTCTTCCGAAAACGGAGACGGAGCTCAAACGTTTTCTCGAGAAGCGATGGTTCGAGAAGGAAAAGGTTCTCAAGGAATTTCACGTCACCGGGCATTTTCTGCATGGCGAAATATTGAAAAGGACGAACGTCTCGGACCTCTACGTATCTCTAATATTTTGGACCCTATTGCCTTACGTGGTTCTGTATCTTCTCTATTCGTATTTTTGGTTCAAATTCGTCGTTATTGGGCATACATTTTTGTTACTCGTTTTCAATTGTATTTTCGACGGCTTTCCTCAACTCGAAATTGGATTATATAACTTAAAGAAGAAGCTATTTTCTAATCCATTTTAGCCTGTGTAGGTACTTATACTTAGATGTCACCAAAACAATCATATTTTCCGTTTTAAAACTATTTTTAGACATTTATAACTGTAAGTATACTTACTGATCGTAAGTAAAAACCAAATGTGAATTCAATGTGCCAAAGATGTGTAAAAAGGTAGATTTAGGAAAATGTTGAACCAAAAATAATCTTTATTAATTGATATATTGTACCTAGTTAATCGATGGTTCTTATCGTGTTCAAAATGTCTCGTTTCTCGCGATGTGTCTATTGCAGTACTGCCTGCAACAGTGCACGAACGTTACGGCAATTTATTAAAGAAAGCGGAAATGAAAAAGATGAACAATTACTCGGCACTGAAAGTTGCCGTGTCGTTTCTGTAACATTCAAATATAAATTAGGCACCTATACTTTTTATTTTGTTTATCGGATAAGTTAATGGAACCGAAACCTAAAATATAATTATAGATGTAGATAATAAAGTCAAAGTGTTATTTTAATACCTAATTATTTATCCAATTTTACGTTTTTCCAGATGTTCTGCTTTTCCGTGTGGTTTTCTTTTTATGGGCAATTTTGTTTAGCACGCTGTTATCCACTTTAGTTCGTCGACTGTTTAAGAATAATTAACAGCTTAGATACAATAATAAAATATCTCGCCGAACTTCGATGCGCGTTGGAAACGTTTAACTCGTTATTGCGTAAACGTATGGTATCAAATAAACATGATTAATTTAGGCTTTCCACGTCGTTTCGTAATTCACAATGGCCATTATATCATCAAATTAGGTAAGTACCAAAAAACAAGTTAGGTGTGGAATTACCTATCGGTATCTACGATATTTTTACACAGAAATATAATTTAGATTTTATTTATTGTTAGATTAAGTGTGCGAAATAATGTGCGAGACGTATGTTTCATGATTCACGGTCTCACACAACTGAATTAATTTTTGATTATTAGGTATATCTAAATTCAACGGTTCGTACTTGATTTGGTATTTATTTTTACCTTATACGCAAATTTTATTTTATGTAGCAATTCATCATTTCGCCAATTTCAAATGGAAAACGGTTTTGAGTGAATTAGAAGATTTTAACGATGATTACAAAATATTAGTACTAATTTTTATATTTAAAATAAAACTCTCTAAATATAAAAGAAACAAATGAGTTGCCCAACTAACAGCTAATTTTGTGAAGACTAAACTGAGATAATAAAATATTTGTACATGAAGTAAATTAACCAACACGTCAATGCGATCTTGGTAAACTTGTCCACGCACCACATCCTAAAAACGTCAATGCAATACATATAAATATTTGAATAAAACATCACTTACACTTTCATATGTCTTCGTGCCGCCGGAAGGGTATCATCTTTTTCATTCAGCATATACAACCGAATAGAATGAATACAGTTATACATGTAACTTTCAAAATTCACATGTTCCGCATCCACCACGTAGATCTTCTTCTCGATTTCGTTGAAAAACTTCCTCCCTTCCAAGCAGTTGTCGTTATTAAAGTCCCATTGATTGTTCGCATAATATTCGAAGACGTCGAAGCCTTTTGTAATTCGCCGTTGTATTTTCCACAAACTAAATTGAAAAAAGTCCCCGATACGTTTACGAATTTTTACAAATTCAAGAACTTACGCCGGCTCGTTCCCCGACAAAAAAATGATCGCGTCCAAAATCGTCGCGGGCACGTAGTGGAAGAGAATCACGCACAGCCGATGCAGAAATCGTGAAGATTTCATCGAACCGCCTGGGTACCAAACGACCCCGTTAAACGGCATCTTATCGGTTATAACACGTCGACCAATATCTATGACGTCGGTCCACGTCAACTTGATCTCGAAAGAAGTGACACCATTAAAATACCTTCGCTTTCTATTAAAAAAAAAACGCGTAAATTCCATAATGAATCCGTCGAAAGACGTTTATGGGTACTCGTATGCACGCACTTACTTGTACGTCATGTAATCGAACGTCGCGAGCATGATTATGTTAACCGCGATGTCGACGGGTAAAAAATCGGCGTAACATTGCGAATTGCAATACATGGTTCGTAAAATTCCTTTTCCGGCGGCAATTAGAAGGCCGGACGGCCCGTTAATGTTGTCCGTCCATCCTGGTATCGGTTCTAACCAAACGGGGACGACTGAAATTTTTTCATTTTAACACGAATATTAATATAAATATTAATTGTAAGATCACGTTATACTAATTTAATCTAATGATTAAATCGAATTAGGCAATTCACACAACTATAAACGCTGGAGATTTCAACGATCGTGTACACGACGAACCGGAAACTTACGTAGCTATGCGTGCATCTCATATTTTAAAATTGTACTCCTTATTGTTGTAATTATAAGATGATAAAGAATTAATTATTTATTTGAAAGTCTATGAACATTTCTCAACTATACACCGGAAGGTATATCAACCCGATGGTGACTGTTTACCTATATACTTACCAACTGAAGGTCGGATAATCAAGACGGGCAAATTATCCATTTCATCGTTGACTAGGCTTTCCGCGAGTGCCTTCGTGAACGCGTAAGTATTGGGACACTTCCCTAAAATTCTGTAAAAGTGAATTAAATTCGAATATACCTATACATTTTATGTCACGATCCGTTTACTTATCGGCGATGGCGTCGACGGTTTTTTCATCCAACCATTCGACAGCGTTAATGATTATGTGAGGATCTGCAGGAGGCGGATAAGCCTTTTCGTATAGGACTCTTTGGTCGAGGTGGCAATAAGCCGTCGAAACGTGCGTGAACGCCTTGAACATAATCGATCTTCGATTAAAGTCAGATCGTCGTTGTCGGTGTTACTATGTATATCTACCAATAACTTCCTGCATTCTTTGGCGAGCTCCAGCATCAATTTTGTTCCTCTCGTGTTCAGTATAACTGCCTTTTTGAGCGGTTCGTCGAAACGAATTGTCGCGGCCATGTGAAAAATTATCTGAACTTGATTTGTTAGCAGTTTTCGATCGACCTCGGATAATCCCATACCTAATTCGGCGATGTCGCCCGAAATCGAGATCACCTTTTTAAAAATGTCGGTGCCGTGGATGCTTTTCAGTAGGTCGAATAGCTAAAAATTTTGCCACGATAACAGACAATTAAAAAAAAACGCAATTTTTTGTTTCTATTTCGAAATTAAAACGAATCATCGTAATATTAAAATTAAACAGTTGGAGAGAAAGTTCGGTCGTACGTACATAAAATAATTATCAACTTTAACGACTTAAACATCAGACATGCAACAATAATAACCGGCAATTAATTTTTGAAAGTTTTTATTTAGGCAACTATAATATCTATAATATAAATGGAACTTACGGGACTCTCGAATAAGACGCGGATACGTTCTTGTGAGGATTTTCCCTTTTTGTCCCTCACTAAAACATAGATTTTCGATACTTCGGGACAGGTCCTTAACACTTTCTCGATGAAAAGTTTTCCCATAAAGCCGGTACTTCCCGTAACTAGAAGGGTTTTATCTTTGTAGCCAAGCGTTCCCGCTAATCTGTTTACGGGGTTCGGTGAATCGACCATTGTTTTCCCGTGCGATATAAATTTATTATTGTAATATAATAATATATGTATATTTACTTGCGTATTTGAACCGCGCAATAACCGCTAACAAACTAAATATTATTCCAAACGACTGTTGGACAATCTTTCTTAAAATGATTAAATTATTAAGCAGAGGGGGTTTAGTTACAGAAAAAAAAAACGGGGATCAAGATTGTTTTAGAAAATAATTTCATTTTAATGACCGTATTTAGTTTAAAAATATTAAAAATTCGCAGCATACATTTATTTCAACACTAAGGCCAGGCGCGCATGCAGAGTGCTGGTGTGCGCGGGCTTATTTAATTACATTGGCCGATCGCGATTTGCCGGGGCTACAAACTTCTCCATGCGCGCGCTCCCATATAAAAGCATTGCCGTTGCTCACCGATCACGAATCGGGCCGGCCAAAAATGCTTCATGCGCGCCTGGCCCTACTCCTAAATATATATGTCTTACCAATTACCAAGTTACGTATGTATGTCAGTTATTTTTCTGTTTATATACCTACTAGAATATGTCGTTTTTTCAAAAGCTCACAATAAATTATTTGCGCTCCTTTTTTTGTGAATATTTCAATTATCAACTTTTTGACCGATTTTTACTTTACTTTATTTTGATGTATTAGGTAATACATTTTTTCAGTAACAAATATAGATCAAGAGTGTGTTGAAATTAAAACCATTTCCGATTGCAATAATCAATTTGAACTTACACAATAGATAAATAATCAAACGTCGTTACCTATCTACAACAGCATAAAATTAAAATTTAACAACTAATTAAATCTACCAAAGCTAATCAATATTTTCAATTTACCATAGTAACCGTCTCTTCAAACATACTTGTCATTCACTTATCGACATTAAGTTCCTGTAACAAGCCATTACACGAATGCCAGGACTCATCGAAGACATGTACTGTTCTCAACAGATCGGTATTCCACCGACGTTTCCATATTTGCTACGTCAATATGCGAAAGCAGCCATTAGAACTCAACCTACAGATCTCTTGAGGTAGGTACTTATGTATAAATCTACAAGTTTTCTTTTGAATGCACGTTTCAGATGGTCCACGGCATATTTCCGATGCCTGGCGTTAAACTTGCCTCTTCCCGTCAAACCGCGCCTCGAATATCCCATTGCAAAGACCCATTATGGATTGACGCCCGGCTGGCTCAAGGCACTCATGTGCCAATTACAAAACAACCTCACCGTTTCGTTTAAGATTTTGTGGGACCGTTGGATAGGCGCTTGTTTGCAACATCAAAACTTAATCGAAATACTGTGTTTGGGTGGCTTCACCGATCATCTGGCAATTCCTTGGATTAGGTTTGTAGCGCTCTGCGCCGCTCATCTAGCCGATGTACGGTACTCCCATAATAATCCTCAAAAAATAATAATATCCTATCTCTTATAGAACTTAACAAAGTCGATGATAATTATATGTGAAATTTTGACGGAAGAACCTGAAGGTGGCTCTGCCATGATTCCACTGGAAACGTTCGTCGACGTTTACAAATTCTTAGCGAACATCGACGCGTCCCAACCTCGGATAATAGAAAATGTTTCTTTTACAGATTCATTATTGACTTTATATTGCGAACCAGAAGTTATAATAGCTAAAGAAAGCGTATCGGAGATCGAAGAGGAAGTAGAGGAAGAGGAGGTTGTCGAGGAGGAAGAGGAAGAAGAGGTGATAGAAGAAGGCCCGGTCGAAGATTTAACGGGCGTCGTAATTTCTTGTCCAGACATCGCAATGGACGATTATAAAACTGAGGAAGACTTTTTAAACCAACAAGAAGAGTGAGGCTGTATAATTTCTTCTTGCATTTATTAATCGTTAAAATTTTTAGCGAAAAAGAAGTTCCAGAAGAAGAAATCGAGGTCGAGGAAGTTATTAGCAAGATCGAGCCTACGACCGAAATTGCACCAAGCGTACCGCCTACGTTTCCAAAACCTAATGTTATACCAGAAGAATCTGTTGATACGTTGGTAAATTATATGCCACCAAGACTGATGAACGATGAAATGGACAGTGTAGAAGAACATATACATATTATTGAACCGGAAAACATGGGCGAAGAAGAAGAGACAGAAGAAACGGATTCTGAATTAGAGAAATTAAAACGGATATTGGAACAGGCACCAGACGCTCCACAATTACCTGTATCGACTGAACTAATATTATCGAAAGAATCAGAGGAAGTAAAGGAGGAATCGGAGGAAGTAAAGGAGGAATCGGAGGAAGAAATAGAACCTATTAAGGTTAGTTGTGGAGTTTAAGACGCCACGTGACCAGTACTTTTTAACAGACTAAGAAATTAGATGTATTGGCGTCGTTCATATTACAGTTTATTTTTAGACTTTGGTTATAACAAAATTCTTCAAAAAAAATTTAGGCATTTAATGCATATGTATTACGGTCAGGTGGTTTATAAATGAAAAAAAACATTGCACATATTAGATTTTGTTACTTATAGGAAAAGGAACTCATTTCTTTGGAAGCAATTCCAGGTATTGGTGCCATAATCCCCAATCATTTAGTGGAAGCAGTTATTAAGTACATGAACAAGTGTGCCACGTATCAACATGGAATGGTGATGCCGAGAAATATTCGACACTTTTCTTGTCCACCGCTTGAAGTTTTGGAATAAAATTTCACGACAACATAATTTCACTTGTTTTATTTATTATGTGATGATGTCACACTATTTAATAATAAACAAACAAATATCGGACAATGTATATTTTGCAATTTTAAAAAAAGTTTGAATATAGAAAATTGGCGCAAACTCTTAAAATTACAGATGCGCACCTGAAAATAACCTACCTAATAATAAAATTTACAAAACTGATTGTCAATAGGTAAACAAAAGGAACAATTGTAAATAGTGATATTGTGGTTTGTACGATAGAATTGATAATAACCATGGCACACACTCTATTAGGTACAAGTGTCGTAAATATTAAAATAAATAATACGTTTATACATTGAGGGTACAGTATACAACATATATACACCTATTAGTTTTAACAGCGCCATTTGTACAAAAAAACGTGACCTCAAAAATTTCTTTGCAATTGGCAATATCTCCAAATTCAACTGAACAACTTACAGATCAAGTTTCTAGTCATTTTATTGAGAGATCAAGGAAAAACTACCTACTACTGTAAAATTAATATATAAAGTCTTAAAAATATTTGACTGGACTTGTACATCATTTATTTTTTTATATAGAAATGGCGCCGAATTTAAGCACAAAAACTTAATAGTTAAATCTTAAACTACAAATAAATACCAGAGGAGAAATACACCTCCTTCAAGACTACAAATTATTATCACATTTTAAAATAATATCGGAACAACACCGACCGCTTTAATGTTACTAGTGTTGATTCTGCATCTAAGCTAAAATAACAAAAATGCAAACAAACTGCCACACTACTGCGATTTCGATTTGGGCAATTCCATAAAACATCACTTACACTTTCATATGTCTTCGTGCCGCCGGAAGGGTATCATCTTTTTCATTCAGCATATACAACCGAATAGAATGAATACAGTTATACATGTAACTTTCAAAATTCACATGTTCCGCATCCACCACGTAGATCTTCTTCTCGATTTCGTTGAAAAACTTCCTCCCTTCCAAGCAGTTGTCGTTATTAAAGTCCCATTGATTGTTCGCATAATATTCGAAGACGTCGAAGCCTTTTGTAATTCGCCGTTGTATTTTCCACAAACTAAATTGAAAAAAGTCCCCGATACGTTTACGAATTTTTACAAATTCAAGAACTTACGCCGGCTCGTTCCCCGACAAAAAAATGATCGCGTCCAAAATCGTCGCGGGCACGTAGTGGAAGAGAATCACGCACAGCCGATGCAGAAATCGTGAAGATTTCATCGAACCGCCTGGGTACCAAACGACCCCGTTAAACGGCATCTTATCGGTTATAACACGTCGACCAATATCTATGACGTCGGTCCACGTCAACTTGATCTCGAAAGAAGTGACACCATTAAAATACCTTCGCTTTCTATTAAAAAAAAAACGCGTAAATTCCATAATGAATCCGTCGAAAGACGTTTATGGGTACTCGTATGCACGCACTTACTTGTACGTCATGTAATCGAACGTCGCGAGCATGATTATGTTAACCGCGATGTCGACGGGTAAAAAATCGGCGTAACATTGCGAATTGCAATACATGGTTCGTAAAATTCCTTTTCCGGCGGCAATTAGAAGGCCGGACGGCCCGTTAATGTTGTCCGTCCATCCTGGTATCGGTTCCAACCAAACGGGGACGACTGAAATTTTTTCATTTTAACACGAATATTAATATAAATATTAATTGTAAGATCACGTTATACTAATTTAATCTAATGATTAAATCGAATTAGGCAATTCACACAACTATAAACGCTGGAGATTTCAACGATCGTGTACACGACGAACCGGAAACTTACGTAGCTATGCGTGCATCTCATATTTTAAAATTCTACTCCTTATTGTTGTAAGTATAAGATGATAAAGATTTAATTATTTATTTGAAAGTCTATGAACATTTCTCAACTATACACCGGAAGGTATATCAACCCGATGGTGACTGTTTACCTATATACTTACCAACTGAAGGTCGGATAATCAAGACGGGCAAATTATCCATTTCATCGTTGACTAGGCTTTCCGCGAGTGCCTTCGTGAACGCGTAAGTATTGGGACACTTCCCTAAAATTCTGTAAAAGTGAATTAAATTCGAATATACCTATACATTTTATGTCACGATCCGTTTACTTATCGGCGATGGCGTCGACGGTTTTCATCCAACCATTCGACAGCGTTAATGATTATGTGAGGATCTGCAGGAGGCGGATAAGCCTTTTCGTATAGGACTCTTTGGTCGAGGTGGCAATAAGCCGTCGAAACGTGCGTGAACGCCTTGAACATAATCGATCTTCGATTAAAGTCAGATCGTCGTTGTCGGTGTTACTATGTATATCTACCAATAACTTCCTGCATTCTTTGGCGAGCTCCAGCATCAATTTTGTTCCTCTCGTGTTCAGTATAACTGCCTTTTTGAGCGGTTCGTCGAAACGAATTGTCGCGGCCATGTGAAAAATTATCTGAACTTGATTTGTTAGCAGTTTTCGATCGACCTCGGATAATCCCATACCTAATTCGGCGATGTCGCCCGAAATCGAGATCACCTTTTTAAAAATGTCGGTGCCGTGGATGCTTTTCAGTAGGTCGAATAGCTAAAAATTTTGCCACGATAACAGACAATTAAAAAAAAAAACGCAATTTTTTGTTTCTATTTCGAAATTAAAACGAATCATTGTAATATTAAAATTAAACAGTTGGAGAGAAAGTTCGGTCGTACGTACATAAAATAATTATCAACTTTAACGACTTAAACAACAGACATGCAACAATAATAACCGGCAATTAATTTTTGAAAGTTTTTATTTAGGCAACTATAATATCTATAATATAAATGGAACTTACGGGACTCTCGAATAAGACGCGGATACGTTCTTGTGGGGATTTTCCCTTTTTGTCCCTCACTAAAACATAGATTTTCGATACTTCGGGACAGGTCCTTAACACTTTCTCGATGAAAAGTTTTCCCATAAAGCCGGTACTTCCCGTAACTAGAAGGGTTTTATCTTTGTAGCCAAGCGTTCCCGCTAATCTGTTTACGGGGTTCGGTGAATCGACCATTGTTTTCCCGTGCGATATAAATTTATTATTGTAATATAATAATATATGTATATTTACTTGCGTATTTGAACCGCGCAATAACCGCTAACAAACTAAATATTATTCCAAACGACTGTTGGACAATCTTTCTTAAAATTATTAAATTATTAAGCAGAGGGGGTTTAGTTACAGAAAAAAAACGGGGATCAAGATTGTTTTAGAAAATAATTTCATTTTAATGACCGTATTTAGTTTAAAAATATTAAAAATTCGCAACATACATTTATTTCAACACTAAGGCCAGGCGCGCATGCAGAGTGCTGGTGTGCGCGGGCCTATTTAATTACATTGGCCGATCGCGATTTGCCGGGGCTACAAACTTCTCTATGCGCGCGCTCCCATATAAAAGCATTGCCGTTGCTCACCGATCACGAATCGGGCCGGCCAAAAATGCTTCATGCGCGCCTGGCCCTACTCCTTTTTTTTTTTTTTTTTTTTTTTTTTTTTTTTTTTTTTTTTTTTTTTTTTTTTTTTTTTTTTTTTTTTTTTTTTTTTTTTTTTTCCCCCCCCCCCCCCCCCCCCCCCCCAGTAACAAATATAGATCAAGAGTGTGTTGAAATTAAAACCATTTCCGATTGCAATAATCAATTTGAACTTACACAATAGATAAATAATCAAACGTCGTTACCTATCTACAACAGCATAAAATTAAAATTTAACAACTAATTAAATCTACCAAAGCTAATCAATATTTTCAATTTACCATAGTAACCGTCTCTTCAAACATACTTGTCATTCACTTATCGACATTAAGTTCCTGTAACAAGCCTTCCGAATCCAGGACAAAGATGTTGTTATCAATATCGGTATTCCACCGAAGTTTCCATTTTACGTCAATAAGCGATGCAGTTAGAACTCAACCTACAGTCTTGAGGTTAGAGGAAGAGAATGAAGTAGGTGATTTTTTTTTTTTTTTTTTTTTTTTTTTTTTTTTTTTTTTTTTTTTTTTTTTTTTTTTTTTTTTTTTTTTTTTTTTTTTAAAAAAAAAAAAAAAAAAAAAAAAAAAAAAAAAAAAAAAAAAAAAAAAAAAAAAAAAAAAAAAAAAAAAAAAAAAAAAAAAAAAAAAAAAAAAAAAAAAAAAAAGAAGAGACAGAAGAAACGGATTCTGAATTAGAGAAATTAAAACGGATATTGGAACAGGCACCAGACGCTCCACAATTACCTGTATCGACTGAACTAATATTATCGAAAGAATCAGAGGAAGTAAAGGAGGAATCGGAGGAAGTAAAGGAGGAATCGGAGGAAGAAATAGAACCTATTAAGGTTAGTTGTGGAGTTTAAGACGCCACGTGACCAGTACTTTTAACAGACTAAGAAATTAGATGTATTGGCGTCGTTCATATTACAGTTTATTTAAATTAGACTTTGGTTATCACAAAATTCTTCAAAAAAATTTAGGCATTTAATGCATATGTATTACGGTCAGGTGGTTTATAAATGAAAAAACATTGCACATATTAGATTTTGTTACTTATAGGAAAAGGAACTCATTTCTTTGGAAGCAATTCCAGGTATTGGTGCCATAATCCCCAATCATTTAGTGGAAGCAGTTATTAAGTACATGAACAAGTGTGCCACGTATCAACATGGAATGGTGATGCCGAGAAATATTCGACACTAATTTCTTGTCCACCGCTTGAAGTTTTGGAATACAAATTTCACGACAACATAATTTCACTTGTTTTATTTATTATGTGATGATAGTACACACTATTTAATAATAAACAAACAAATATCGGACAATGTATATTTTGCAATTTTAAAAAGTTTGAATATAGAAAATTGGCGCAAACTCTTAAAATTACAGATGCGCACCTGAAAATAACCTACCTAATAATAAAATTTACAAAACTGATTGTCAATAGGTAAACAAAAGGAACAACTTGTAAATAGTGATATTGTGGTTTGTACGATAGAATTGATAATAACCATGGCACACACTCTATTATGGTACAAGTGTCGTAAATATTAAAATAAATAATACGTTTATACATTGAGGGTACAGTATACAACATATATACACCTATTAGTTTTAACAGCGTTCCATTTGTTACAAAAAACGTGACCTCAAAAATTTCTTTGCAATTGGCAATATCTCCAAATTCAACTGAATCAACTTACAGATCAAGGTTTCTAGTTCATTTTATTGATGAGATCAAGTGAAAAACTACCTACTACTGTAAAATTAATATATAAAGTCTTAAAAATATTTGACTGGACTTGTACAATCATTTATTTTTTATATAGAAATGGCGCCGAATTTACCAGCACAAAAACTTAATAGTTAAATCTTAAACTACAAGATAAATACCAGAGGAGAAATACACCTCCTTCAAGACTACAAATTATTATCACATTTTAAAATAATATCGGAACAACACCGACCGCTTTAATGTTACTAGTGTTGATTCTGCATCTAAGCTAAAATAACAAAAATGCAAACAAACTGCCACACTACTGCGATTTCGATTTGGGCAATTCCATCCTCGATAATTTAAAAATAATTGCACTTAAAGAGTACACGAATTCAAATTTGAGCAAAGAAATTAAAGAGGTTTACTACATCTTATTTTCTCACTCTCTTTCTCTCTCTCTCCTTTCAGAATGATTTATACATCGAACATCTAATCCTCCCAACTACATCATATCCGTATATATACTTAAGACTCTATGTATCAATTCATACTGCTCGGCAGTTTGTACCATGCCGCCTCTGTTCAATCTCAACGAACACAAAATAGCTAAAATGTCAACATTAAAATTATTCCTTAGCTGCTGTATCCCATTCAAAATTGCGAGGAAGCAGCCCGTTCGTCCAATACCGGCACTGCAGTGCACAACGATATCTGGCCCTTCGGGCGATCGTCGTAATAATTTTGGCAATTTAACCAATCCTTTTAGGGCATCATCGCAAGCCGAATTCCTTGCGTTTGTTTTTATTTTTTTCTCGACATTTGCAATACTGTTGTGTTTACTGATGTTATTGGTACCGCAATTTTTGACCGAAAAGTCCTCCGTTGTCAATTTAAGTACGTGCAAGGCCATTCGCAACACCTCTTCCGGATTTGCCATCTTATGGTCCTGCCAGTTTGAGTACCAATAGTGACAGACCCTCCAATTTCGCTGCAACCTATTCTTCTTAATTCCAATTCTCTTAAAACACACTCGCCCATGGTTTCTTTCTTACACAATTTAATTTTATATTTGCCAAATTCCACTTCGTTGAGTTCCTCAAAAGCGACAGTTTCTTCTTGAATTTCTGAGAATTTTTCAAATTAAACGTAAATTTATCTTGCAATTTTAAAGTCGTGACGTAGAAAAATGATTTACAATTATCAGTTGAAGATTTGCCAAGTGGAAAATATAGTTCGCATTTGTTTTTGCCTTTCTCAATCAAATTAGTGAGCATTACCATACATTTGCACTGTAAACAATAACCGTACATAAAACTTGGATGCACACGTAAATAGCTTACTTGTGACGACCATGCCATTTCCCAAAAGTCCTCGCACGTATGCTCCATGGGACCTTGAGTCGCTATGTACGCCGTCTCCGAATAATCTGGACCTTTAATGTAATTTGCGTGAATGTAGTCCTGATTGCATGGGAGATGCACTCTACTATGTTCGTTTGGCAAGATGCCCTTATAACGGTTTTTACTTTGACTTCCAGATACCAAACATTTCTCTTGCAGATTTATGGGGACCTCCCAAAATTCTTGATGTAGTTTAGGAACACGTAAAGGCTAAAATTTAAAAAAATTCTATTATGTTGTAAATATATTGTAATACTTACTTCGCAAGATGCTCGTAAATCGGTAATAGATAAAACGCTTCCTGCCGTCTGTAAGTACTGTATATTTTGCAAGTGCAGTATAAAATCCTCCGACAGTAGCTGTGTCGGTTCTAAATCAGGTTGTCGAGGATACACGGCTCGACGACAACCTTTGCAATTCCTGGATATGCGATTACTGCAGTCCTTAGGCAACCTCGACTGGCAAAAACTGCAAGGGGGCACGTACAAATTTTCGTTAGAGAGCGATTTACGTCGACATTTAAAATTGCACAGGCAGTTGCATTTTTTATGAAAAGTGTAGCAACGGTTTCTGCACGAACTGCTGCGTTTTTTTGTATTAGGCTGTTGCCCATCACACGGACACTTGTCGGACACAGTAGACAAATTCAGATGCGATGCACTTTTGGTGGTGTTTAAACGAGCTGCAACGGCACTTCTTGCCTCTGAAAGGCTGGAGTTCGATCCTAAATCAATTGTCAAACTAGCATTCGATCCTCTGCGCTCCAATAAACCCTTAGCTTTAATACGAATTGGTTCGGGTTTACTGTCGGAGAAATCCTGCAACGTCATCACTTCTGGTAAAGTTTTTAAAGTTTGAGAGCCCGAAATGCTCGTATTAGAGGCGAAGCGTTTTAAGTTCGAGCCTAAACTAGACTTTTGGATGTTGTCATCAAAATCCAAGCTTTGTCTTTGCTTCACTTGTTTTTTTGGCGTGTTTGGCATCGAGGATACGTCTCGAGATATCTCGAGATTAATTTGTGCTTTCGGTGGATCCGAATCGAGACTTACAGCTTTAAGTTTACGAGACAACGTGGGCGTCTTGGGGCTTTGGATTACTAAAATGGGTTGGTTAGTTGCAGATAGGTCCAAGTTGGGAAAGTTACGTTCTTTACGTGTGGCCGATTCTGTCAAGGCGAGCTCCATGTTTGGTTTACAAGAAGGGATCATCGTATCTTTGTCGTTTCGTTTTTTAAATCACAACCGCACACGAGAAGCAATTTTAAAAAGCTACTAGATCAACAAGGACATGTCGGCCATTTCTTGTAATAACAGCTGATGCGTTTCGTTTCTGGGTCACATTTATATATACGCCGGTCAAGAAGTAACTAACATTTAATCGCATAACCTCTAATTGGAAAAATTATTAAAAGCTTAACTTTGAACACGCAAATAACACAGGAATCCAAGAAAATAAAAGTAAATAAAAATTTGTAGTAAACAAATGATAACGAGCAAACACGTGTACTGATACGCACCTTTAAAACAAAAACAATTTTGTGTGCTGTCATCTATTGGTCACCCTAATTTAATATAACTCGTACTAAAATTACGTTTTTTTAGTTTTATCGAGGTTTTGAAATTGATTTTAATCATCCCCTATATTATTTTAGCTCGAATTATGATATATTTCATGTGATTTTATCGAAATATTAGTATGTCTGCATGTTTTTTTGTGAAAAAATTGTTAAAAACTAATCAATCATGAAAAAGAAAGTTAGAATTGCGTTAAAGTGATGTCACGTGTGCGACATTTTGACAATACAAAACTTTTGCAAAACTTTTAATAGTGTGGTGCTCAAAAATAAAAGTGTTTGAAAATGTTGTGAGAAACAATAAATCGCAATAATGTGTACAATTTAGTGTTCCCAACGCCAAACATGGACTCGATGACAACGGACTTGACATTACAGGACGTCTTAGGTAGGTGTCTTCTTGTTGTTTTCGTTGACAGGGGTCGTAGGTATCCAATTTTTTAATGGATCACATGTAATCGTAATAATTCGAGACCGTATTCGTATAATTCGTGTCGATTTTTAATTTATACTGTTAGCCAACAACCTGTTGCTGTTTGATGTTGTACAGGGCCGACTTAAGGGATTAAATTCCGTTAATAACTTATTTAATTTGTAAAACGTTTTTTTTTAACCAATTTTATAGGAAGCGATAGATGTATATTTTTTTAAGTTACACAAGGTAAGTTTCAAAAGACAATCAAAAGACGTATTTTGTAAAATCTAACCGAGGAATCTCTCAACAAGTAGTGCATTTTACAACGGTGTGTTTAGCAGACATTTAATTACCAAAGATATTTTGCTAGAGAATTTATGACTTAATTGCAACCTGTCGAGTTACCTATGTAAAGCATTACTAATATTTAAGTACACTTAACTGATTCGAATATCTAACGATTTTAAGAACCCAATTATAAGTCTTTTGGCTTGCGAATTGGTCAAATTACTGCCTTAATATTGAATTTTCTTTTAATTTGACTAATTTAACTTTCAATTCTTTATATCCAATATCGAAACATACGGAATATTGTTTATTTATTATAGTGCAATAATAAATTGTAACATTATCAGTTCCGTCAATTATTAAATTGCTAAAAGTATTGTAACTATATACTAGTACTATAAGTAAATAACTAGGTCTGAAACCGATTGGTTCGATTTAAATAATAAAAATGCACTTGCCTTCAAATATGTTTTCATATCGAACTGTAATATAACGAATTTAAATTTACAGAACTCAATGTATTTTTCAATATCACAGTGTTATAAAATTAGGTAGTAAGATTATAATAACACATATTATTTTACAACAAGTTTTCAAGTATTCAAAAATTCAACGGATTTATTTGCACGGTCCCTCCTGCTTTACAGATGTTCTTACCAATCTGACATAGTTTGTCTAAATTATCAATATTTTCATCATTACGAACGTCCCTTATGTTTTGCTTAACACGCTCTGTTGCCTGCAAAATTATACATTCAACGACGTGCTTTGTTTATTAAAAATTGAATTACCTCAAATATCCATGCCTCGGTCATCATTTTTTCATGCGCTGCAGTTGGTAGATTTTGTTCGATCGACATGGTGGCCCTAGACAATACAACAACACTGCTGTATATATCGATAGTAGTATTCGCTAGTCTGTTAAGAATCGATTGTTGCTCGATAATATTCTTTCCGTGTTTGATTAATACGGTTTCTACGGCTTTTCCAAACAATTCGACACTCTATAAAACAATAAGTCAACTTAAACATATTTGATCGACCCAAATTTTGATCTACCTTTGACACTAATGAAGCAGACGCGGCAAGATCTCGGTGAACCAAATTATCCATGGACGGAGGCGATTTTAACCCGACTGACCTCACTATGCGTTTTGAGGCTTCCTCGAAAATTAATCCCAAGTTTGCCGTTGGATTCTTTATAGCTTTTTGTAGCTCCTTTAGATGAGCACCAGCATATTGCACACCAGTCAAAGCAACGAGTAATCTCAAAATATCGTTTGTTCCTTCAAAAATTCTAAATATCCGTAAATCTCGTAGTACTCGTTCCAATCCTGTGTCTTTCATGAATCCCATGCCGCCCATTATCTGAATGGCTTCGTCGCAAACATACCAAGCGGCCTCTGACGACATACACATCGATATTGCAGTCTCTAAGTGATAATGTTGAGACCCTTTATCCATGTTACCGGCAATCATATAAGCCAGCGATTCGGTAACGTACTGCAGCATAGTCATGCGTGCAAGTTTTTCTTGTATTCCTCCGAAGGAGTCGATGTGTTTTCCGAATTGTACACGATTCGCTGCAAACTCTGCCGCCTTCTCTATACAACTTTTCATAGTTCCAGATAGGCAAGCGGCCATGCCAAAACGACCATTATTTAAAATATTCATGGCAATTTTGAAACCCTTACCCACGTCGCCCAAAACGTTTTCGATCGGCACCTTCACATCTTCGAAGAATATCTATTAAAAAAAAATATATATATGAAAAACTTAAGCGACCAACGATGTTTACGAACTGTAGGTATACCTCTGTGGTGTTTGAACCTTTAATTCCCATTTTCTTTTCAGGCGGTCCACTTGTTACCCCGCCGAAACCTCGCTCGACTATGAAAGCAGTAACTTTGCCCGACGTTTGTGCAAAAACTGTCATGATCTCGGCTAATCCTCCATTGCTTATCCATATTTTCGAACCATTAAGTACATAATGTTTTCCATTGGGCGAAAGTTCCGCTTTCGTCCTAAAATAAATGAAATAAAACCTTATTCGCAGTTAACTACTAATTATTAATTATTTAAACATTGCTAACACACTAGATATATGTATTAATTATAAATAGAACGTGTTCCACTCTTCAAAAAAGTGCATTTTCAAACCGTCTGATAGAAATGGCGTATTCACGGATCGCTGATATATCAAACGTTTCTTTAATATCAAATAATTGGTATCGATAAGGAAAAGTTTCCTTAATTTTGTATATTTGTGAAAATACCATGCCCCTGTTCAATCTCAACGAACACAAAATAGCTAAAATGTCAACATTAAAATTATTCCTTAGCTGCTGTATCCCATTCAAAATTGCGAGGAAGCAGCCCGTTCGTCCAATACCGGCACTGCAGTGCACAACGATATCTGGCCCTTCGGGCGATCGTCGTAATAATTTTGGCAATTTAACCAATCCTTTTAGGGCATCATCGCAAGCCGAATTCCTTGCGTTTGTTTTTATTTTTTTCTCGACATTTGCAATACTGTTGTGTTTACTGATGTTATTGGTACCGCAATTTTTGACCGAAAAGTCCTCCGTTGTCAATTTAAGTACGTGCAAGGCCATTCGCAACACCTCTTCCGGATTTGCCATCTTATGGTCCTGCCAGTTTGAGTACCAATAGTGACAGACCCTCCGAATTTCGCTGCAACCTATTCTTCTTAATTCCAATTCTCTTAAAACACACTCGCCCATGGTTTCTTTCTTACACAATTTAATTTTATATTTGCCAAATTCCACTTCGTTGAGTTCCTCAAAAGCGACAGTTTCTTCTTCGAATTTCTGAGAATTTTTCAAATTAAACGTAAATTTATCTTGCAATTTTAAAGTCGTGACGTAGAAAAATGATTTACAATTATCAGTTGAAGATTTGCCAAGTGGAAAATATAGTTCGCATTTGTTTTTGCCTTTCTCAATCAAATTAGTGAGCATTACCATACATTTGCACTGTAAACAATAACCGTACATAAAACTTGGATGCACACGTAAATAGCTTACTTGTGACGACCATGCCATTTCCCAAAAGTCCTCGCACGTATGCTCCATGGGACCTTGAGTCGCTATGTACGCCGTCTCCGAATAATCTGGACCTTTAATATAATTTGCGTGAATGTAGTCCTGATTGCATGGGAGATGCACTCTACTATGTTCGTTTGGCAAGATGCCCTTATAACGGTTTTTACTTTGACTTCCAGATACCAAACATTTCTCTTGCAGATTTATGGGGACCTCCCAAAATTCTTGATGTAGTTTAGGAACACGTAAAGGCTAAAATTTAAAAAAATTCTATTATGTTGTAAATATATTGTAATACTTACTTCGCAAGATGCTCGTAAATCGGTAATAGATAAAACGCTTCCTGCCGTCTGTAAGTACTGTATATTTTGCAAGTGCAGTATAAAATCCTCCGACAGTAGCTGTGTCGGTTCTAAATCAGGTTGTCGAGGATACACGGCTCGACGACAACCTTTGCAATTCCTGGATATGCGATTACTGCAGTCCTTAGGCAACCTCGACTGGCAAAAACTGCAAGGGGGCACGTACAAATTTTCGTTAGAGAGCGATTTACGTCGACATTTAAAATTGCACAGGCAGTTGCATTTTTATGAAAAGTGTAGCAACGGTTTCTGCACGAACTGCTGCGTTTTTGTATTAGGCTGTTGCCCATCACACGGACACTTGTCGGACACAGTAGACAAATTCAGATGCGATGCACTTTTGGTGGTGTTTAAACGAGCTGCAACGGCACTTCTTGCCTCGAAAGGCTGGAGTTCGATCCTAAATCAATTGTCAAACTAGCATTCGATCCTCTGCGCTCCAATAAACCCTTAGCTTTAATACGAATTGGTTCGGGTTTACTGTCGGAGAAATCCTGCAACGTCATCACTTCTGGTAAAGTTTTTAAAGTTTGAGAGCCCGAAATGCTCGTATTAGAGGCGAAGCGTTTTAAGTTCGAGCCTAAACTAGACTTTTGGATGTTGTCATCAAAATCCAAGCTTTGTCTTTGCTTCACTTGTTTTTTTGGCGTGTTTGGCATCGAGGATACGTCTCGAGATATCTCGAGATTAATTTGTGCTTTCGGTGGATCCGAATCGAGACTTACAGCTTTAAGTTTACGAGACAACGTGGGCGTCTTGGGGCTTTGGATTACTAAAATGGGTTGGTTAGTTGCAGATAGGTCCAAGTTGGGAAAGTTACGTTCTTTACGTGTGGCCGATTCTGTCAAGGCGAGCTCCATGTTTGGTTTACAAGAAGGGATCATCGTATCTTTGTCGTTTCGTTTTTTAAATCACAACCGCACACGAGAAGCAATTTTAAAAAGCTACTAGATCAACAAGGACATGTCGGCCATTTCTTGTAATAACAGCTGATGCGTTTCGTTTCTGGGTCACATTTATATATACGCCGGTCAAGAAGTAACTAACATTTAATCGCATAACCTCTAATTGGAAAAATTATTAAAAGCTTAACTTTGAACACGCAAATAACACAGGAATCCAAGAAAATAAAAGTAAATAAAAATTTGTAGTAAACAAATGATAACGAGCAAACACGTGTACTGATACGCACCTTTAAAACAAAAACAATTTTGTGTGCTGTCATCTATTGGTCACCCTAATTTAATATAACTCTTACTAAAATTACGTTTTTTTAGTTTTATCGAGGTTTTGAAATTGATTTTAATCATCCCCTATATTATTTTAGCTCGAATTATGATATATTTCATGTGATTTTATCGAAATATTAGTATGTCTGCATGTTTTTGTGAAAAATTGTTAAAAACTAATCAATCATGAAAAGAAAGTTAGAATTGCGTTAAAGTGATGTCACGTGTGCGACATTTTGACAATACAAAACTTTTGCAAAACTTTTAATAGTGTGGTGCTCAAAAATAAAAGTGTTTGAAAATGTTGTGAGAAAGAATAAATCGCAATAATGTGTACAATTTAGTGTTCCCAACGCCAAACATGGACTCGATGACAACGGACTTGACATTACAGGACGTCTTAGGTAGGTGTCTTCTTGTTGTTTTCGTTGACAGGGGTCGTAGGTATCCAATTTTTTAATGGATCACATGTAATCGTAATAATTCGAGACCGTATTCGTATAATTCGTGTCGATTTTTAATTTATACTGTTAGCCAACAACCTGTTGCTGTTTGATGTTGTACAGGGCCGACTTAAGGGATTAAATTCCGTTAATAACTTATTTAATTTGTAAAACGTTTTTTTTTAACCAATTTTATAGGAAGCGATAGATGTATATTTTTTTAAGTTACACAAGGCAAGTTTCAAAAGACAATCAAAAGACGTATTTTGTAAAATCTAACCGAGGAATCTCTCAACAAGTAGTGCATTTTACAATGGTGTGTTTAGCAGACATTTAATTACCAAAGATATTTTGCTAGAGAATTTATGACTTAACTGCAACCTGTCGAGTTATCTATGTAAAGCATTACTAATATTTAAGTACACTTAACTGATTCGAATATCTAACGATTTTAAGAACCCAATTATAAGTCTTTTGGCTTGCGAATTGGTCAAATTACTGCCTTAATATTGAATTTTCTTTTAATTTGACTAATTTAACTTTCAATTCTTTATATCCAATATCGAAACATACGGGATATTGTTTATTTATTATAGTGCAATAATAAATTGTAACATTATCAGTTCCGTCAATTATTAAATTGCTAAAAGTATTGTAACTATATACTAGTACTATAAGTAAATAACTAGATCTGAAACCGATTGGTTCGATTTAAATAATAAAAATGCACTTGCCTTCAAATATGTTTTCATATCGAACTGTAATATAATGAATTTAAATTTACAGAACTCGATGTATTTTTCAATATCACAGTGTTATAAAATTAGGTAGTAAGATTATAATAACACATATTATTTTACAACAAGTTTTCAAGTATTCAAAAATTCAACGGATTTATTTGCACGGTCCCTCCTGCTTTACAGATGTTCTTACCAATCTGACATAGTTTGTCTAAATTATCAATATTTTCATCATTACGAACGTCCCTTATGTTTTGCTTAACACGCTCTGTTGCCTGCAAAATTATACATTCAACGACGTGCTTTGTTTATTAAAAATTGAATTACCTCAAATATCCATGCCTCGGTCATCATTTTTTCATGCGCTGCAGTTGGTAGATTTTGTTCGATCGACATGGTGGCCCTAGACAATACAACAACACTGCTGTATATATCGATAGTAGTATTCGCTAGTCTGTTAAGAATCGATTGTTGCTCGATAATATTCTTTCCGTGTTTGATTAATACGGTTTCTACGGCTTTTCCAAACAATTCGACACTCTATAAAACAATAAGTCAACTTAAACATATTTGATCGACCCAAATTTTGATCTACCTTTGACACTAATGAAGCAGACGCGGCAAGATCTCGGTGAACCAAATTATCCATGGACGGAGGCGATTTTAACCCGACTGACCTCACTATGCGTTTTGAGGCTTCCTCGAAAATTAATCCCAAGTTTGCCGTTGGATTCTTTATAGCTTTTTGTAGCTCCTTTAGATGAGCACCAGCATATTGCACACCAGTCAAAGCAACGAGTAATCTCAAAATATCGTTTGTTCCTTCAAAAATTCTAAATATCCGTAAATCTCGTAGTACTCGTTCCAATCCTGTGTCTTTCATGAATCCCATGCCGCCCATTATCTGAATGGCTTCGTCGCAAACATACCAAGCGGCCTCTGACGACATACACATCGATATTGCAGTCTCTAAGTGATAATGTTGAGACCCTTTATCCATGTTACCGGCAATCATATAAGCCAGCGATTCGGTAACGTACTGCAGCATAGTCATGCGTGCAAGTTTTTCTTGTATTCCTCCGAAGGAGTCGATGTGTTTTCCGAATTGTACACGATTCGCTGCAAACTCTGCCGCCTTCTCTATACAACTTTTCATAGTTCCAGATAGGCAAGCGGCCATGCCAAAACGACCATTATTTAAAATATTCATGGCAATTTTGAAACCCTTACCCACGTCGCCCAAAACGTTTTCGATCGGCACCTTCACATCTTCGAAGAATATCTATTAAAAAAAAATATATATATGAAAAACTTAAGCGACCAACGATGTTTACGAACTGTAGGTATACCTCTGTGGTGTTTGAACCTTTAATTCCCATTTTCTTTTCAGGCGGTCCACTTGTTACCCCGCCGAAACCTCGCTCGACTATGAAAGCAGTAACTTTGCCCGACGTTTGTGCAAAAACTGTCATGATCTCGGCTAATCCTCCATTGCTTATCCATATTTTCGAACCATTAAGTACATAATGTTTTCCATTGGGCGAAAGTTCCGCTTTCGTCCTAAAATAAATGAAATAAAACCTTATTCGCAGTTAACTACTAATTATTAATTATTTAAACATTGCTAACACACTAGATATATGTATTAATTATAAATAGAACGTGTTCCACTCTTCAAAAAGTGCATTTTCAAACCGTCTGATAGAAATGGCGTATTCACGGATCGCTGATATATCAAACGTTTCTTTAATATCAAATAATTGGTATCGATAAGGAAAAGTTTCCTTAATTTTGTATATTTGTGAAAATTGTTGCTTTTGATTGTGGAAATATAAATTTACCTAATAGAAGCAGCATCCGAATCAGATGAAGGTTCCGTTAAACAAAACGCCGCAAATTCCCCCGACGTTACTCTTGGTAAATACTTTGCTTTTTGTTCAGGCGTTCCGTACAACAAAATGCCTTTGTATCCTATCGATTGGTGTGAGGCCATCGTTACGGCCACTCCTATAACACACACGGTTAACGATCATAAGGTACTCGTGATATCGATATAGTTACCAAGATCGTGGGCGCCTACGATTTCGCAAAGGCGCGTTAGTTGAGTATTTGTGAGACCTAGGCCTCCGTATTCGACAGGTGCCTGCGTGCCGAGGACGCCTAGTTCCCATAAGCTAGCGAGCGACTTGTCCTCCATTTTTTCGAGCTCATCGTTTTTAGCCGGATTGTTGATTTCCTACGGAAAATCTTAAACTTGCAGTTTATGATTCGGTGAAATGCTGTCGAACTAACCTCGAAAAACCTGTTAACTGGATCGAGCAGTAGTTGAACGGTTTCTTTCTGGTCGACGGTCAGTGGCGAGGGATACGGGAAAACTTCGCGACCCTCAATTTGGCCCAGGAAAAGATTGGTGGCGAACGACACGTTTTCCGATTTGTTCAAATTTGCATTTGTCCTTATATATCTAAAAATGAAAATTATAATTTTATTAGAAATTAACCGCAACCGAAATTGCCTACCGGCAGTTGTTTTGCGTCGTCGTCGCTTTTTGTGCAAATCTAATTATACGAAACATCGTTTTATTTCTAAAACACTTATCCTACTAATTATCTACTCATTTAAAAGTTTGAACAACTTTCTAGTACTTGACTTTGTACTTGGACTTGCGCATTAAAGTCGACAGGGGCGTAATCGGGAATTTTTTCATTTGATCGAGGGACGAAGTGGTTCATTTGTTAAAGTAATTTAGGGGATGAATTCAAGCCGAACGGCAGGTGTGGGGAAAAAATCGTATTTAGCCCTCCCGGTTCTTTATCGATTCTTTTCATTTTAATAGTTTTTCCCCCGTTTCGACGAGTTTAATTGCAATAGAAATAAACGGTTTCGAAGAGAACTTCAGCTGCTATTGATCAAACTGGTTGTCATCATCTATAAATCAACAAACACGCGAGCAAAACATTATAATAGAACTTTTTTGACCCGACAGCTTTGATCCCCGATTTTTGGTTCGGTCGAGAAAAATGTTCGAATTAGTAATTTTAAGACGATAAAACCGTCAAGAATGAGATTTTTAATGAGGAGGGTTGGGATAATTTGCAACCCCCTTTTGTTTCATTGGCGTCGTCTCGATAAGTCGAACGACGCGTCCGCCAATAAAAGTGCGGACGTCGTCACGTCTAAATCTCATTGGGTAATAGGTATTAAAACCGAGTCGAAAAACAAACGCGAAAAGCGTAGGTAATTTTTTAAATAAATTAATTAATCGTATTGCTTAATAAAAATAAACGGTATTGTTTCGTTTCGACGTAATGACCAATTGTTTGTTAAAATGCCGTTAATTAATTTTGTTTATTTGTAGATATCCGATCGCCTTATATATATTTAGCGGACTTTCTTATATGCCCTCCTATTTATAGTAACCATGACTACGGGCGGGAGGGGAGATAAATAGCGTTTAAATTGTTAAATGTTTTATTAAATTTTCTATCGAATGCTATTCGCACTTGTTACGCTTCGGAATGTCATTTTTTTGCGCCTTTCTCGTTCGTAATTGTCGATTTTGAACGATTTTCGCGAACAAAACGTCCGTGTAGTTTTTCAAAAGCACATAAGTGAACCCAATGGTGTAGAAAATGGAACTGTGACCGAAAATTATGGAATACTGCTGGAACATGGAGGAACGCAGAGAAATTAAAACGCGTACTTTACAAGGTAAACGTTTGTTTTCATTTGGATTTTGTTTTGTTTCGAATTGTTAAAACATTCTTTTGTTCTGCTTTTATTTCTCGAATGCAATCTTTACGAACCTTGCGGTTTTTGGAATGGCGTTTTATTATTATTATTTTTTTTTAAGTGTCGATTGGCGTCGTTTTGTCGTATTTGACACTCCGTATGAGGAAATGTCGATAAATTTTTCATACTTATATATTTGACAAAGCGTATTTTTTACATTTTTAATTTTTTACGTAAACATAAGATGAAACGTCTGAACTAATGCTACATATAGTCCAATAATAAGAAACATTGTCGTCATTATTCGTCCACCTCGATGATTCAGTGAACGATTTTCTCATTCGCTCGGTATTATTTTGTTCGAAATGGAAAATCTGTTTCTAGATATTTCAATCGTAATCGATAAGTAAGCAAACACCAACAGTATAATTTTAAACAAATATGTACATAATTACCACGTTCAGTGTTGATGGCACGGTGTTCAGTTGATGTGAAAAATCAAAAACCCCAACTACCTGTTTTTCAGTCATCGTTTAAGGTCGATTCATATTAACAAGCTTTCGAGGTATTGGACGCGTAACGTATGGTAGATACGATATTATTCACATTAACAAATACTTAACGTTGCAAACAAAGCATTTGAACGACACTCGATTTTCGAAAATTAACACATTAAAGATGCTGCGAATAAAGACGTTTTGAATATGTTGCCCATGTCAAAAAATGAAATGGTCCACATCTGCAGATGTTGATACGTTATACTAGATATCGATGCACTCGCAACTATAGGCATTGCAAATAAGTTCGTTCAGTTTTTGATTCGTCGCAAGTTCATTTTGATTCACTCTTTTTTTTCTCGGCACTATCGTGCAACTCGAATGCTATTTGAAAAGTTGTTTCGCATAACCTTTTGGCAAATCGTAAAGGTGTTGTCTTCTACCAAGACAACGCCAGACACCATACGTCATCGACCACCCGGAACAAATTTGTTAACAAATCTTGGCCGGGATGTTGTGCCTCATCCTGTCTATTCAGCGGTCGTGGCTGAAAATCTTCGATGATGAGGAGACCGTCAAAAGACACCTGGATCAGTTTTTCGTCGATAAGTCCCAGACGTTCTACGAATGCGGTATAATGAAATTGGTGGAAAGATGGCAAGAGGTCATCAATAAAAATGATCAATATATAATTGATTCAAAATTATGTTGTGTATCAAAAAAGAATCGTGTTTCATTTCAATCTGAAAAACCAAGCGAACTTATTTGCCAACTAATTGTCGAAACGGTTGTTTCTATGATGATTGACTGATGGTTAAAATCAACTAGTGATTGAAAAACTTGCTCTTATTAATTGACTTTGAAATGTCAACAATACAGCGCGAGTTAAGATAGTAGCACCTCTCATTAGTTCGTTGAATATTCTTATTAGAAAAATGTTCAAATTGATTTGTTGTATATTATTGTATATTTATTTTATTTCAAGGCCTAATGAGATTTGAACAGTAATATGCAACTTTTTATTTTTAAACGGCGCCCTGTATATTTGTTACATTTTATTTTAAAAGAACAATCTTTTCTCTTTGCGGTTCTATAAAAATATGTGTGGGGTTAGATGACAAACACACTATTATGATACACTATTAAATATGGTTTAAATTGAAAAATATCCGATTTCGCAATATAATCTCGTAGCCATGAAACAAAATATTGAAAAAATTTAATTCATTTTTATACGTTATCACATTTTGTTTATGTGTGGAAACTAAAATAATAGTGCATTTACAATGGCCACCTAAAAACGTTCGTTTATCGAAAAATGACTTGGAAATTGGAAATTTCTTAAAGTAGAAAAACTTTTCGTAATACTTTAAGGTTTTGCACAACTGGATTTCTTCAGTACCGGAAACGTCAACAAAAATTATTTGTACTTAACATACCTATGTCATAACACCGTATAAAGAAAAGACAGTTCTTACAAAAAAAAAATGAAAAAAATATAGACAAGGTGCTATTTAAAAATAAAAAGTTGCATATTACTGCTCAAATCTCGTTAGGCCTTGAAATAAAATAAATGTACAGTAATATAAAACATATTATTCTGAACATCTTTTGTTAAGAAAATATTTTTTTAATACGAATATTTAACGACCATTAATCTTAACTTACCCTGTATATAACCTAAGTATAGTCAGATGAAGTGGAAATGTCCCTCGTCTAATTTGTGGCACGATAACATCGAATTTGGCTTAAGTCAGTCTATTTATCAGACATTTTTGGACTTATTTTGTTGACATCTGTTATTCTGAGTAATTTATCAATTACTATGGTTTTTAAATAAAATTTTAAAATAACAATACTTTCTGATTAGTGAATCTCTCACGCTCGATTATTGTTAAACTTGGTAGGCTTTAAAATACATTTTCAGCGTAAATTACAAAAAGTGATCGTCAGACGATGCCGTTTCCTAATAAACTTGTGTTTTCCCTGAAATTTCCTCTGTACGATTGACCATACACTTTCAATTGGGTTCGCATCGGGCGATCGTGTTGGTTAATTGAAATGTTTTAATATCATTTTCAGTTTTTCAAGAAATACGCGAAAAATATCGTTGTGTAATATTCAGAATTTTGTATCGGAGCCAAATCTTGAATATTAAACAACGATATTTTTGTAATCGCGACATGTTGGCAAAGTTTCGATTGAAAATCGAGTACTTCGAATGGTAGTTCAAGAAGTTTAGCAAAAAAATATCTAATTTCACAATCGTATTTGCGTACTTTATTGTGCCAAAACAACTTGGGATTCGTTCGGAAACGGAACACACTCACGAACGAACTTTTTTATGTTAAAATTCGCAGAATTCGTTTGGATCGCCATAAACTCAAAAGGCCTTTTAAATACATTTTTGTGTTAGCAAAATTTGTTTTAAATTCTTCAGTTTAAAGAAGGTGTATAAAAATGGTTGAAAAATCACAATCGGTTCGGGAGCTAAAATTTCGAATAGTCGAGAAACTTTGATTATCGCTATTTCGATAGACTTTCTCGAACAATCGCATGAAAATTGATGTACGTACCCCTATCGCAGGTATTTATTAATACGATAAACTTTTTATGACGAGAACAAGTATCTAATATCTAAATTTTTATTTATTATTCTTTATTATCGAGAAGAATCAAAATGGTTCGAACCATTGATTGAATATGTTACTGTTTTATGACCATAAGCGGGTCGTGTTTCGTCCTTTCTGTAAAAACCACTTCTGCTGACTTCAGAAAACTTTAAACATTTCCACATGAACATGTTTTACCGATCACTAACCACTTTCATCATATTATTGCTGTCGCACAGGCGACACTTACCAATTTTTAATTGCGTGTCCATACTGTCGATCAAGTTTTGTCCTAAAGACACAACGAAACTGTGTTTTAATGTTTTTAAAAGGCTCGTAATTTATCTTTCTTGTCGTGTGCGAACTTTCAATTATTAGATCAGTTGCACGTTTTATTGGGGTGAGTCACTATCTAGAAATTTGGTTGTCATTTGTAAGAAAATTACTCGTTTTCGTAACACGGCATTTTACCGATCTTATTATCACCGTCTATATACTATTTTATTCTTTTTTATACACGCTTATTACAATTTCTCTTTTAAGTTAGTTTATTTGAATCTATTTTACAGATAAGTCTTAAATCTTTACAGGCGACTATTTATCTTTTCTTCCGCCGATAAGGTCGTATCTTTTGTTGGATCAAGGCAATTCTTATCGTCGAAACAACACAAAGGTCGAAACAAAAACTTTTCGAAGTTACTTGATATTGTCGAGAAAGTAATGAAATAAAACTTCAAAATCCGTACGAATAAATGTACCAGAAATACACAGGGCCGGTATTCTTTAAAATCATCGTATTTTCCAACGAAATGCGTTCGAATAATTAATAAAAACGACGTCTGAAATTTGGAACTTTTACTTTAGCACCTGTCCGTAAAATCGAGGTCTTAACCGTTTCTTTGCGGTTGACGTGCGGATGTGCTACAGAATGTTTGTCGTAACAATAAAGAATATGTCTGCAACTTCAAAAACGCATTTTATCATAAACAATTGGCTAAAATTCAAAAATGACGTGTCACTTGATTTTATTATCGTTTAAAATCGTTGGTGGGGCGGTTACTAAATTTATAACACAGTTCGCAATCGCGATCAAAATCGATGTGTCGGCGTTTTTTTTTCTTAAATCGTCGGATTCCAAAAAACGTTCGATGGTAACTTCATTGGGCCACACGGTGTATCTGCCTAATTTAATTTTTGGTACGGTTTGGAACCAAGGATAAGAAAACGCGTTTCTTCTTCTCATATAAAAATATCGTTCCGGCGACATTTTCTAATTTTATATTCCTACGAAACTTAATTGGACTTTTTTTCTGAGTTGTGCAAAATTGAATGATTACTGAAACGTTTCGTTGCGCAAAACGCACATCGTCTTTATCATTATAAATTCATAAATAAAAGTAAAACTAGAATCGAGACGCACGCGACCGATTCAATTGGCGACCTCTTTGCCGATTAATTTTCTAACGAAAGTAAAATCGAGAAAAGTGTTCGCGTTTTCTTTATAATCGATCGAAAAATATACGTACAGTGGCGCGTTTCTTTTGTTTCGCTCTGTTGAGCGTGAGATTTGCTTTGACCGGCCTCGAATTTGATTTAATGCATTTTATTTTTTAACACGTTTAAACGGTTCGAAAGGTAAAAGTAGAAAATATTTTTCCTTCGGCCCCAACTTATCACCAAGACCGAAAATGTCCGTATTTCGTCGACGTTCGCATCATTTATTTATTTATTTTTTTTTTTTGAGAGACGAATCGCCCGAAATTGTTGTTTTACGCGCAATACGTCTTCTTTGTTTGGCCGGGCGTTCTTCTTCCAAATAAAAAAATCAATTTCCGAAAATCGAGCAAACTGTCCTTCTAGATATCAGTAAATAATAGTCGTCGCCGTGGTAACGAGTAAATAACGATCTCGTCGCCGTATCGACAAAACAACATTGCACAACATACGTAGATATATATATATACGGGGCGTTCGTCGTAAAATTTACACTTAATTTCAGGCAGAGGAGATTTCGTGGGAGGTATCGACAACGAAGCTTTGGATTTTTCCCAACTGGAAGCTTTCATTAACAGCGACGGTCCACAGGGAAACGGAACTTACTTCGGGGAATCCCTCAATTCCGCGACGCCAACCACCGGAAAACTTCTCAATGTTATAGTAGAAAATAAACGAACCTCCGGGTAACGTTTCTTTCACTTGATCAACTCGTTCATGTCCCAATTTATCGGTTGATTATTTTTAGACACTCGTTGCCAGAAAGCCCCCCAGATAGCAGTTCGGAGCATCCCTACAGTCCGCAAGATAGTTGTGATCCCCCCATAAACACGTCGGAAACGATCTATACCACACTCGGACAACCGATCTATAAATCCAACCTTTTAAATCCCATAATTAGCGATAATTTAATTCTCGGTTCCCACATAGTCGTAACAGATTCGAATGCCGATTCTCAGTTGTTAGACAGCGGCGGTATACTTCAAGACAGTCGCATATTAGTAAATGACGACTTGCGTTTGAACGTGCACGGAGACTCCAACCTTCTCCACGACAGAATACTATTGTCCAACTCCAATATCCCGGAGAACAATCAACAAATTCTGATTCACAGTAATTCCGATTCTAATCAGAATTACGCAGACCCTCATGCCGAAACTAGAAGGACCGCCAACGATCTTTTACTGGTCAAAAATGGAAACGACTACGATAAATCGCAGTTGGTACATTTGGGTTTCAATTCAAACATCGAGATGCAGTTGCCACAACGGCAGAATATCGAGAACGTGATCTGCGAGAACAGCATCGATAACATTCAGGCGGTTTATACGAATCTCCAAAACGCCCCGAAGAAGAGGAAATTGTCGCAGGACGTTCCTTTAGTTAAAAGCGAACCCGGTTGGTATGTCGATTGGTTGTTAGATATGCTATTATCATTTAGTAATTTTTTAGAGCACTGTTCGCCCGGTCAGTTAAGTCCGCCCAGTGCCCTTTCCACTTCTATCGATGACGACTTCGCGGGTTCGGAAGGATGCCTATCGGAAGCTCAGTATCAGTGCATTAGATTTTCGGCATTCCAACAGAACGCCTGGCACATGCTCTGCGATCAAAATCTCACTGAAATGTAAGCATTTTGTATTATCCACATTGTAATATAACTACACTATGTATTCGATGAAAAGTATCCGAATAAAAACGCACATTTCATCGTGTTCACCAAACTATTTTCATAATCTTGGGGCATAGAATTATCGAGAATATCGTTACACATGCCACGGCGTTAAGATTCTGTTATATTGAAAATCGCTAGGCTGTGCTGTACGGAATTCTAATGTTTATGCTTACCTGCGTAGTTTGTCAGGTAATCGACGGGTCTCATAGTTGTGACGGTATATAGTGGAGTGAGTATTCGAATAGTTTTGATCAAATAAGGGTTCCGGTAGTTGAGGTTCTTTGAGAATTTAGGAATACGTATTTAATTTTACTTTCGCTTCCACAGCCCGGTACCACATTATCGAGTGGATGCAGACAAAGGTTTCAACTTTTCAAATGCGGACGACGCCTTCGTTTGCCAAAAGAAAAACCATTTTCAGGTAAAATATTTCGTCGCTTCATCAGAGCAGAACTGGCCTATCTTCAAAAAGTACTGTTTTCAAGAGAGATCCGTGGTACTTTTCGAAGATAGGCTAGTTCTGCTCCGAAGCGACGATTTACACTTCTCTTTTTTTAGCATGCCAATCTTTTCTCTCCTGTTTACAGATAACCTGTCACATACAACTATTAGGCGACGCACGATTTGTGAAAACCACCGAAGGCTTTCACAAAATTTCAAGCTTCCACTTACACTTCTACGGCGTAAAGTACGACTGTCCCACGCAGACCATTCGGGTCGAACAAAGCCAGAGCGATCGTAGCAAAAAGCCATTTCATCCGGTGCTGTAAGTCGCGGCCACATGGGCACTTTTTAACGCGACAATTCTCTCTTCTTATTGTTTAGGGTTGAACTAATAGATTCGCAGTAACCAAGATAACCGTAGGAAGACTACATTTCAGCGAAACGACGTCGAACAACATGCGCAAAAAGGGCAAACCGAATCCCGAGCAAAGATATTTTCAGGTAGGCATCTCGCTTGTTAAACATAGAATCATTTTAATAATCGCAGTTGGTGGTCGGTCTACACGCGCACACATCGCAAGGGAATTTTCCCGTTGTCAGTCATGCAAGCCAAAAGATTATCGTTCGAGTAAGTAGCATTTATAGAAGTGACGTGGGCGCAAAAACATTGAGACTTTTCAAGGCCTCGAATCCTGGCCAATTTGAAAACGACGTTGAACTTTGTTGGCAAAAAGGACAAACTCAGGAGTCGATTTTTCATGCGGGGAAGGTGGGGATAAACACGGACAGGCCCGACGAGTCGTTGGTCGTTCATGGAAATTTGAAAATCACTGGTCACATTGTACAACCGAGCGATATTCGAGCAAAAAAGAACATAGTGGAGTGTGATACGGCAGAGCAGCTGAGAAACGTTCAACGATTGCGCGTCGTTAGGTAAATGGGATGTTTAGCGTGATGCGAACGTTTTCATTGATGTCTTTTTTTAGGTACGAATATGAGCCAGGATTTGCATTGCAATTGAACAGAAGGTGCGAGAGTTCGGATACCGGCGTGATCGCTCAAGAGGTCGCCGAAATACTTCCAGAAGCCGTCAGTCCTGCTGGGGACTTGATTTTGGAAAACGGCACATCTATAGATAATTTTCTAGTCGTAAATAAGGTTAGATGGCGAAATATGGTGAGCAGTCGTTTCTCTAAATTGATCGTTTTTAGGAACGAATATTTATGGAAAACATAGGGGCAGTAAAGGAACTATGCAAAGTTACTGATAACTTAGAGAATCGTATAGATCAATTAGAAAGAATAAATCGTAGGTTAACAAAATTGAAACGCGACGATAGTTTAAAATCGAATAGCACTGGTAAGTACCGAGACCTATTGATATACTGTGTTTTTCTTAAACGTCGTTTATAGTGAATAGTGGTACAAAGCACATCCATTCGCAAAAGTGCATAAAAAATCATCACTACTGTCAGAAAGAGGAAGAACTGTGCACAAACAAATTTATACAAATAATTATTGTCATATTAGTGCTAATAATGGCATTCTGGTAAGTAAATGTATCTTTTATGGTGGTTGCATCGTCACATAATTTCTTCTAGCTTGGCAGCAATTACAACATTGTACCTAATGGAAGCTGCACGCCACAGTCAAATAACGCAGGCCAGCTTGCAGGCCTCCCATAGATCCTATTCAACTAAAAGACCCGTGAAGAGTTCAAAACCACGCACCTTCCAAGCCATCTATTCACATCAAACGACAATCCCATATAAAGAGCCAGGTAAGTTGATTTTGATTAACGCGATTAACTTGTAAACATTTAAATTTAGTTACAAAAGTAGTACATTATTATATGTGCAATTATCAGCCATTATTCACGAGGACAGGGTTTTCCGCACGAGTAGTAGGCGACAAATAAACTCTTTGACAAATAACAACATTCGTTATCCACGTCGGTAAATATCGAATACGTCGCAACAGCGTGTAACGCATCATAGCAAACGGATTTTATAGTAATTCTTAGACTTTTCTAATAGCACAAAGTCCTAAACTCAAAGTATTGCGCTAGGCCAAAATTTTGCGTGACGGCTTTTTTCGAGTTTTTACGAAATGCCGACGAAACGGCGTGAAAACACCGTTAATAGATTGTTTTATTAGCTACAAATTGACTTTTCTGGTAGTACAGCGCCGAAACGAACAGTTTTACATGTTGTCATGTTGTGTTATCATATCAACAGTTTGTCATGGTTTTGGTAAAATTTTGACCCAACCTGAAACGTTTAGAACAAGTCCGGTACTACTTGAAAACTCGTTTTTCGAGAATAACAAAACGAAAAATGACAAACTATGCGCGTTTAAATCGATTTAAAATTGTCTCAAAATCTCGAAAAAAAGCTTTATCATGGTTCATGGTTTTTGCATAATTTTGACCCGACCTAAATCTTTCAGGTTACGTGTTTTAATATTTGACATTTGATAATATCTCTTAGAAACGTAATTATTATTCTTTATCTAAAGGCGAGCCCCTAGAAGGCGGCAACCCAAAATGCAATAGTGATCAACGCGGTTGCTGACGAGTAGGCGAAGGAATATCAGATGTGTATATTATATTGAAATACTGGTAATTTGCGGCAAATCATCTGAAACTGTTATCTAAAACATTAAAGCTATAAAACCCGTTATTATCCTTCAAGGCTCTCTCGAACAAATTAGACACGACATGAAACTTAATTTGAAAGTTTCTACGCGGAACTACTTGATAAGTCGTTTTTCAAGTATAAAAGAGCGAAAAATGACAAACTGCGCGCATTTAAATCGATTTAAAATTTTCGTAAAATCTCGAAAAAAAGACGTGTTTATAGTCCATGGATTTGGCAAAATTTGAAAATTCGTTTTTTATGTATAATAAGACGAGAAATGATAAATTGCATCCATTTAAATCGATTTAAAATTTCGTAAAAACTAGAAAAAAACTAGTTTTAGCAAAATTTTGACCAGACAAATCTTTTTGTTACGACTCCTTAATGGGAGAAATATCGATTTCCATCCAAAACAATACAGACGTTATCCAAAAAGTACAAGTGTTCTTGTCAAATTTGAAATTTCATGAAATCTCAAAAAAATCGTTTCTAGTTTATTATTAACGAGTAGCGAGTACACTCGCGCAGTGTAATTACCTAATTTTAAATCTTAAAGGATGATCAATCTTCTTTTACAGGAATATTAAAAGCAGCCTTTGACACATCCCATCTACTGAAAGGCGTCTCCGACGTCATCGGCAGACCCAACTATTGTTTTGGTCTGGAGCCGGATTTAGAAAACGCAAACGTTTTGTGTCAAGTATTTAAAGTCTCGCTTTTTTTAATTATAATTTAACATGTCACATTTGAAGATTTATTGCTGTATACCTCCAGCGTTAGACAGTTCAGAAGAGTTCGACAGTTCCATGTTTAATGATCGCATTCAAAGGCAGACACCGAATCACACAAAAGTTAGTTCGCTTCTAAATGTGGATAAGACGAAAATCGTTAAGCCGTTCCACACAAACAATATTGACAAACAGTTACGACAGAAGCGGGATAGTGACGATTGGAACGATCAAGACAACATATTCGACACAATGGGTGAGTCGAACATGTTGTATTGATAATGATAATAAGACTAATATCATCTAATCGATCTGTCACACAGAGGATCATCTGTTCTCCATCATTGTTCAAGGCAAAAATTTTAACGTAACTCTTACTCCCAAGTACTTGATGAATAACAATAACAATTATTTCAATTTTTCGTACTATGTTCCCATCTCCAAGTATATGGCAGATCAGTATGTCAACTTGGTCTTCAAGTAAGTATATGTCTGACGTTTTCGTGCTTAAACATGAGGAGAGTTGCAGGTCGTTGCAGAGTAATATTAAAGATATTGAGCATTGTTACAATGATTATAAGCTGCACGAGTGTCCGCTTATAGGTTCGGTACGTTACGACGAAAATCTAAAGCAGTCATATCATAAAGTCAACGAGAATGTGCCTAATCCGCAAATAGGTACTCGCAGTATTGTATTCGAGGTAGACATGGTCGGTTTTCAGTCAAAGATAATGACTTATCGTGCTTCCTTGATGCAGACACAGGTAATTAATTTACTTCGTTCAACGTATTTCGTGAACAGCACAAATTTTATTTTACAGAAAGTTGTAAGTTGTAAATTGTCGTCGATGAAGGTGGGAATAGAATTTATGGAGTACAATTTTCACTTCTATAGACCTTGTGATGAATAGTTGCCGATTACAATATGTACAAAAATAAGAGGATTTTCCTAAGAACAAAGAAACGTACTTAAGTATTTTATTTATACATATATCCGTCCGTGTACAAGAATTGTTAGTTTTACACACACAAATGTGTTTTTTTTTGTTGAGGAGAGATTAAAACTTGTATAATGATTATCTCCACACTTATTGTTAGTTAGTAGTCCTAGAAATTGTTAAGCAAAAATTTAATATTTATTGTAAAGAGAAGAAAACTCACTATTGTTAATACTCTCTTCATTTTACGTTGTTTAGAACAAAGAATCTATTTAGCTCAAATTATATTAATGCACATCTTTTGTATATTTCTCTTGCTTTTCGAATTATTATACCTAGATGAATTTTATATATTTTAAGCAACTGAAGGTAAACCGATTTTGTTATACATGAATAATTATATGAAAATGTATATTTTAGATGTTGTGTAATGTTTTGTTTTGTGATGTGAATAAAATAAGAGTTAAAATTAACTTTATTTAAAATTACCTAAAATCTAAATCTTTATCTAAATTACTTGCTTTATTTTGTAATCTGATCGTAGTTGGTTATTAAACGGTTTCTGGTAAATGTCAGCAAGCCTACATTGCTCAAAAGCTTGTCGCAGTAGCATCAACAATCTCACGCTGAAGATTCATAGCAGAAAGTGCTTATTGACCAACGCCTGAGCAGAAATTGATTATTAATTAACGATTCTAACGATTTTAATTTAATGAGATTAGAAACAATTTTCGACGCAAGTCTTACGTTCTAAACAAAAGTACTCCAACATCTATCCTCTACTCACAGCTTACATTAGATGTGATGATGGCAAGACTTCGTCCAGAAACAAGAATTCCCAGTTTTTTATCAGGATCGCATAAGGTTGAAAAGCTATATAAAATATTTTGATGCGGATTGCTACACTTGCGCCAAATAACGTAATTCGTTCTAAACAAAAAAAGGGTCAAAAAGGAACCTGTAATTTCCCAAAAATATAAATATACCTCTTCTAACTTATGTGTTCCTAATATAAAATTCGAATTTTCGCCCATGCAGGTCTTCGAATTTGTTAATTTCGTAATAACTACGTGTTATTCTAGCTAATTTTAAAAAGGAATATATTGATTTTATTTATTATGTAATTTTTACATTTGTTTTTAAAATCAAAACTGTAAAGCATAATTGTTAAAATTGGAAGGAATTACCAACAAAATTTAATTTTTAGTTACCTACAATTTTAATAAAATTGTTTTTGATCGAAATTTAAAATACGGACATTCTAACGCCGTCCATACTATATAGTGAAAAACGTGAAAATAGAATACTGCTAAATCATACGCCGAAATTAGAGATCTGTACTGTCATTAGGTTTTTGTATCGCTTTGCTTTCATGTGCTCCCAACAGAAAATTCAAATTTGAAGTTGCTCGTCTTTACTATATACATTTTTATATTTGTGACTCCTGTGATTATATCGGAAATATCTTAAATTTTTTATATGTAAATAAATGTTATTTAAAACTATATAAAATTTAACAATTATAAACAAAATGATGAATAATAGTGACAAATGACTAATAAATATTTATTAGAAGCTTATTAATTAGAAAGCTTGTTTAAAATAACTACATATATATTATATATGAATGCAATCGTTAAAACATAAATATGAAAATATAAAGAGGACGTTGTTTTCAAATTCTATTGCGGCATAAAACCGTTTAGACTCAAAATGTATCCTATTGCGTAATTTAACAGACTAAAAAAGTCTATAAAGCACTGCGTGAAGAAAATCTGAATTTACCGATTACGAGCAAATTAAAGTTCCCAAACACTTCTGGTTTTAAATAAACTAGGAAACGAAATCAGGTTTCAATAAACAAAAATACAATCAACTTGTTCAAAACTATTCAGTTAAACATATAGTTTTCCTAATTACAAATATGTACAATGTTGTCCTTTTTTTTATTAAAGCAGATTAATCACATTAACCCCATGTTAACTCGAGGCAAACAAATATTGGTTTATTACTACTCAACAGTTTGTAAAAAATATATTACACCATGTAAACAAGGGCGTAGTTTTCCAAATTAAAGGTTACGACCCTTTAGTGGGTCGCCAAATAATTAAAATAGGTCACAACAAATAAATACACAGAAATATTTTGACCTGACTTTAAAAAACGCTCGTTTAAACTAATACAAAAACAATACAAAATGAACATCGATCAATATTATAATTTTAAACAACTACTGATTTTATTTTCAAGAATAAATTTATAATATAGTATATTTATAAACGGGGTGTCGCAAAATAAACGGCCATTAATGAACAACAAATTACACCTAAATGCGAGCCAAAAAACTAACAACTTCTACAAAATGCACATGAAATTAAAGTGAAGGGGCGACCGAGATTTGTCCAGACAAATTACAAAGAGTCGCCCCTTAACCATTTGTAGGCAGAACGTGTTTTTGGAGTTACTTATTTTCAACGATCATCTGCTTAAGCTTTTCATAATTAGCACCGCTAAAAGTCTTGATAACTTGCTTATTTTTTATGAAAACAAAGGTAGGCATTGAGGAAATATTGTATTCGGCTGCAATTTCTTCGCACTCGTCCACATCCACTTTGAGAACGACGATTGTCTGGTTATATTCTTGAGCTAGTTCTTCAAGTTTTGGAGCGATCATCTTGCATGGTCCGCACCAGGTCGCAAAAAAATCCACCACGACGAGATGGTCGCCGGCGTCGCCAAGTTTTACATCAAAATCGTCCTGAAACGATATCAAGGTCAAAATTTATGATTAAAATCTAAGGCAATCGATCCGTCCATTTTTGTGTTTGATTAAAATACCCTTCCCGCCGCTAGTAATGGATGGAAATAATCGATGGCAAAAAAAATTGACAACTTTCACGGTTAACCTTCAATCGATGACGTGTAAATATTTTAATCACTTTACTATTCTATATAGAAGCTATGTAATCTATCCGTAGGCGAAAACGTCCACTTGACGCCTTATGAAAAAACCCAACCACGCCTAATATTTGTACCTTAACTATCGAGTAAATAAACGCGCGTTACTTACCTTGTCTTTGATGTGTAAAGCCATTTTATCTTCGTTATCTTTTGGGTGGTGACAATACGATGTCCGAAAGAATCGAGCACAACAAAACGTGTACTACAACTTGCGAGCGATTCACAGAAGTGACGGGAAAATGAGTAATTTCCTCCACTCCGAACTTGCTTACTTTATATGGGCGAATATATTTTACGACAGAGACAGAAACAAAATTCTATGTTCAGTATATGAAATAACCCTCCCCCCCTCCTCCCAGATTCCAATTTATCAGTTTCGCTCTTATTCAAGGAATTAATACCCCGAATGACCCGCAATTTTATTCGAAAAAATGTGTCACCACTCGGCCCGATTTAATAATACGATTAAAATGTAATTACAGATAGGAACTTACGTTGTAGATCTCAATCGAACGATTAAATAATGAAAAATATATCCGAGAAAAAAATTCAAATATTACCTAATCCATAATTTACGTTATAATTTCGATTACAAATAATTAATTATCTAAGGGGCGTTTTTTGTTTCGATCCAACGATACGGGCGCCATCTATTCGTGGATATGATTACTAATGCAAGTGAATTATTCATTTCCTCTGATATTTCCAAGTATTTACTTTTGAGAGACGAAGTTCCAACGTACTCTTCAATATTACCAATAAATGTTCGTTTCAAAAGTTGTTCTAAAATGAAAAATGAATATAGATATCTATAACATTTTATTTTAACATAATTAGCATCAGTAATGGATAAATTAACGTTATTTTTCTATAGTTTTATTTTTAAGCGTTTACCTTGAGCGAGAACCGATCGAGAACGATGTTAAATGAAACGATACGAACTTTTTTTTTATAAAAGCATTAGAAAACGATCGTGAGTTTTATTATATATATTGTTTTATCAAATGAGTACGTGGTGCCAATTCTATTCCACATTTTAACGTTACAAATTTGTTTGTCATTGTTGTTTCGCTTTTATCAAATCATTCGTAGGTAAAACAATACCATTTTGGTTGCCCTTATACCTTTATATATTATAAAATACTCCTAATATTTTTCGTTTTATAACACAACTTGCCATTGCTTTCGCTATCGGTCAGAACCTGCATTACAAGGTTAATTATCCGAGCGTTTAATTTATCAGGATTATCGATCGATTGCAAAACGATCGTGAAAAATATTAAAGCATTTTAAAATTTTATAACGTGGCGACATCTATGCACTTGCCCACCGATTCGAAAAATCCGTAAGTGACTTGCCACAATTTCGTCTTCTTTTGCATTAAAAGGCGTTATTTCGAAGGCCGCATTTAAAACACTTAACGGCCGATCAAAACTGTTTACCTTAAGTACATACAAAAATCAATAAAAGACGAATTTTAAACGCTTGCGCCCGGAAAATGGCGGAGCACGATAATTTGGAGTATTATATAAAATTTCCCAGTCCCGGCCGGCCTAATGGAGAAACCGACTTGTGTTTGTTGTCAATGAAGAAAAAGTACCCGTTGTCGTCTTGTTCGGTTGGGCGGGATGTCAGGACAAGTACTTGTCGAAGTATTCTCACATTTATGAGGAACGAGGGTGAGTTCCACACATCCCATTATTAAGTTACATCCGACTTATTCCAGATTGATCACGCTGCGCTATACTGCACCGGTGAAATTTTTATTCTGGAGACGTCATCACCTAAAGGTTCTCGGAGAACGTATCGTTAAATTGCTGCTCGATATGAATTTCGAGAGTCACCCCGTTATTGTACACTGTTTTTCGAACGGAGGTGCCTTTTTGTACCAAAACTTTTCGCAGCCCTGGAATCGGGTCAAAAAGAAATTAAAGTAGGTTTTTGTGCAGTCGGAATTATAATTATTAAGACTTTGTGTGGCAGGTTAAAGGTGTGATATTTGATTCGGCTCCGGGACCCAGGAGGATTTTGAGTTTATTTCGAGCAATGTCGGCCATAATTGGAGGTAGTTTTCTTTTCAATTTTCCCGTTTCGATTTTAGTCACGGCTTTTTTAATTATAATGTGGGAATACGATGTAAGTTACACTTCGATAAGCAATGATATTTCATTTAAGACTTTCATTCGATTGTAGATAATTAAAAGCTATTTTTATCAAGACGATTTCCAAACAGATCCAGTAGAGTACTTAAAAAATCAAGTTAATACTTGTGCGCAGTATTTTATATTTTCGAAAGCGGATAGATTAATTTTACACACGGTAAGTGATCGGCGAAAATTGTAATATGTACAGTAAAAAAAATATCAATTGTTTTAGGACGTCGAGAATTTTATAGAAATGAGGAAGTCTAAGGGGGTGGACGTGTCCACTTTAAAGTTCGACAGTAGCCCTCATGTTAAACATTATACGTACCATAAGGAAGAATATGTTAATGGAGTGTGTAGTTTTATAAACAGATGTCTTAAAAGAAAAACCGATTGAGAATGGAACGAAAAACTAGTACTTTGTCTATACAGTAGTTATTAAAATTATTTTTGGCACTTTTTGGATATGTTCCATCTCCTATTTAGTTTAAGAGATGTAAACAAATAATCAAAAAGTACCAACTATTTTTCACTCCAAGTGTCGCACGTACTATTGTATTGTTGAACATTAAATCTGTTGCACTTTTATTAACAGAATAAATAAAACTAATTTGCTTATTATTATTAAATAATAAAAGCAATCGATTTCGGTCAAATAAAAAAATATTATGTTTGATAAAATTAAATTTAGCAAATGATTAGTTAATCGACGATTAATAACAATTTTTTATTGGTCAAGTACGTCGATTGCCTCAACAACAGCAACTTAATCGATCTAATATTAATTCTTTTCTGCAACTACACTTACTTATTTACTCCTGGTCGATTAAAGCATTATTTTTTTGTTTGTTGAACCAAACTCCCAACTGCTTGAACTTATATCCTACATGGCTCGATTCACTATTTAATCGAATTTTGCTAGTTGAAAACTGTCATCGATCTTAACTATAATAAGTTTGAACTTGCAATTTTTGTATAAGTATGTGTGACTTCTTTAATATTTATAAAACGCTTATACTCGGAATAACACAATAACTCAGTATTTGAACAATCGAAAAAATTAAGTTCTAGAACATTGCTAATATTAAATTACTGTTAAAAATTAACTAGGACACTTTTTAAAAAGTCACTAATAGCATCAAGACAGGAAAACACCATACAAGCTAGTTTCATAATAAAATATGCAACAGTTACATACACAACAAGCTACAATTTAAAAAAACATCAGTAATAGTTCATTGTTCCTAAGGAGTTGTTCGCCTAACAATTTCCAGTAAGTTTGAACTATTTTTACGTAGTGTCCATGATTATCCATCGAACTAGCCCAATATGAAATTAACCTGCAGCAATAGTTATTTAAAAAGAAATAGAACAAATATGTTTTATAAAATTTGAAGCAACTATCTTTAATATCCTGAAAAGGATACTAAAGAGTCTCAATTTGTTTTCGAATTAAGCAACTAAAATATTGCTAAAAATACTACCACCGAGTCATTGTCTTAATCAGTAACAGAAAGTGCAAAATTTGCCCTACACATACAAAAAATTAAATCAGAAATGCATACCTAACATTTACAATTATTTTTATATTAGAAATTTACATAAAACAGTTGATAAACACGTACTGTATTGTAATTTATAATAATGTACATACAATCGAATTCATTTATACATAATTGGTTTTAAGCTAAACTAATACGATTATAAATATGTACAGTGAATGTATGTATGATTTTGCACAAACTAAAAATAGCACGTGCAACGGTCACAACCCTAGAGGTCCCGATCGTTCAAACAGACAAACACACTAAATACCCTATAATCTTAAATTACACGTTATAAAATCGTAAACAAATAAATAGATGTTTGCGCTAAAAAAAAAAACAATTCGATCACAAAGCAAGTAGGGTTAATTATCTTCTAAGAAACAAAACGAAAATCTATTGAAATTTCAAAACGTCATTTGTCAGTCTTCAAAACGTTCGACTCGAAAATCTATAATTATAAATTAAAAATACTGTTCTCGAGACTAAAGCTTTTATGTTCATTTATATTTTGGTTTAAGTGGTCGTTTTGCAGGCAGTTGTCTTTCGAGACCGTACAGGTGCTCCCTATTTTGCATCTCACTTGCGTAAGACTAAAATACAATCGCAGTTAACCGCAACAATGATTATTATTCATATCATCGACTTACCAACTTATCGACTATTTTTTTCGGCAACGCTTCACTTATGGGATATATTACATCGCCTTTTAGCTCTAATTGACTTTCATCTTCAAATAACACCTATAAAATAAATATTGCTTTATAATAATTGCACCATTACTCAATTGAAAATTTTAACGAGGTTATTTATATTAGATTTAACAATAATAGTTAAGATGTTTGACATTTCTATGTTCAGAAAGAAAAATGGTAATAGGATTTTATATTAGGTACACTGCACGTCCATATAAATGTGGTACACTTAGATTGTGTCAATCAATGTAAATCGGACTTTGACAGTATGAAAGATCTGTCACAATTTCGTAGTACTTAACATTGTGACGATGCCAAGACACTTGAGTAATTGCAAATTATTTAAAATGTTTCCTATACACAAGTTTATTTGTTAACAGGAGCCCAAAAAGATTATAGAAACTGTATAACTTACATCGTTAATCCTAAAGCGTATGACCTACAAACGTTGTTAATATGGGATACGTCAAGAAAGATTAACTTACACAGCTAAAATTCAGGATTTTCGGCTCATTGTTAGACTTGTACCATATTTATATGATGCACAGTGTACTTATGAACAATATAATTCGTCCTATAAATGAAAACGTAATTTATTTTGGAAAACAAATGCATTCTCTGTACCTACCTAGTTCATAAAATTGAAGAGGAAAAATTATGTTAGTTTTTGGTTGTAATTTATTCGTAATTAATTAATGCTTATTGTTACAATATAATGACCATTATTTTAAATGAACCGCTAATAAAGTGAAATAAAAATAAACATGTATATGGCCTATCCAAACCTATATGCAATTTACGTCATCAAAAAAAAAGTTACTAGATTGTTTATTTGTAATTCGGTTTAAAGTTTGAAAAGTGACATATTCTATAGATGATTTACTCGCGCACATATTAGATAGTATAAAGAAAGACTACAATTTATTAGAACTGTCAAAATACGAGGTACGAGGTGACGGCACTGTGTGAAACGTCATAATCTAGTAACCTTTTACTGATGACGTGGATTGCATATAGATTTGGACGAAGTATATCATTTGATATTCGGTTGTGATATACCAAAAAACAAAATAATCTATGGTACAGTTTGTTAAAAACTAAGAAAAACAAAATACATATTCTTGTTTTGTCTTACTTATTACACATATGTCAGGTTTGATAGGTCATTAGAAATGTAACTTCCATCGAGCGTGGTTTATCCAACTTTGATGTCTGTCTAATAAATAAGACAAGACAGTGTATTTTGTTGTTCTTTTACTCGTTACCAGCGTATAATCCAATATAACTCATTTATAATGAAACGAACTTTATGAACAAGTTAAGTTTATAATTGCAAGTTTTATTTTTAATAAAATAAAATAAATTATCGAGGTTATACTTATTTAACTTGTCAAAGCCTATCAAAACACAATATTTTGTGTTATTGTAACAGCAGTATATGCACTATAATAGCGCTTATGCATACATTTCATAAGGATATATATATTTATATTAGACACAACATACACATACACATTTAACATAACAAAAAAAAGTGTTGTCCCATGCGTGCTATTCACAATACCAATAAACTTCCCATTAATAAATTCTAAAGCCCCATTCTTTCATATCATCCATTGCTCAACATGATCTCACACACACAATTTAATGATAATTTTGTTGAATAGTTAAAAACATAACGACATATTGGTTCACAAAATTTAGTTATACGTCAAGTTAATTATTTTTTATAGCAATGTTATTCAAAGCTTTTTTTTTACTAACCGTATACAGTGCTGTATCAACTTTTCCCATATATCGCGCATTGTATATTTTACTGTCCACCCACTGAACGTCGACATGTTCGCCGGGACATGGAAATATTTTCCAATTCAAAAAATCGTCATACACAAGGTTGTTGCAAAATGTACCGTCGCTCGGAAAGTATGCGCTGTAATATGTAACTAGTTTTTTATGCGTCACCTTTCCCCTATAGAATCGAGCATTTTTATGCTTTGCCCATACCTCTTCTCCTAACTGAATTAGCGGACGATTCTGCAAAAATATTAATAAATCTACCAACGAGAAAATCAAAATGCAGCTTCTCACCTCTTCGTCTTCCGTTTCAGACAATGAAAAATTCTCATCGTCATCTTCTTCCTCTTCTTCTTCTTCTTCTTCTTTGTTCTTACCTTGATTACAAATAGAAAAATAACGTGAGAATGAGTTATCATATTTAATGTCTTTTAACACTACTTTTAAAAGGAGCGGCGTTAACTGTTTAATCTTCTCTTGTAATGTCTGTTTTCTTCGCGTTCGTTTCTTAACGCGACAAGGTACATCTTTGTAGTATTCCTTGGTAAGGATAGGCGAATTTATTACATTATCGTGAGGCAGATTAGTAGTTTCGACGATTTCATTCGAAGAAATCGATCTCTCCAATTTAACCGCATCGCTTATAGAAATTTGAGGAACATGATCTTCTTCGAGGTCGTCCAGTTTCAAACTTGACAATTCGTGGGTGTAATGGTGAGTACTTTCGACGATCACTTTTGGCAACAAAGATTTCTGTTCCCACAACTTTAGGTCTTTCTCGAATTTATTCGCAATATTTTTATAAATATTTGGCAAATTCAATAACAGCTTAGAAAGCTGTTCGAGTTTCAAAAGTTTTTTATCTTCGTCGGCAGTACTGAGACGTTTCAATACGCCGATTATGGCTTGCCTTTTTATACTTTCGAATCGTTTATCGTTGTTCATTTTATTTTCTTCGACGTTGGCAGAAAGTTTTGGTATTTCTACATTCTCGGATGAATTGACAGAATTATCTTTTAGTACAATCGGCGTGTTACTCATAGGATAAAACTTGTCGTTCTCTTTTTCATCGATATCGCATCTGTTGACAGTATAGTAATTATGATTAACCCAAATCATGTTTGGTTTTTTTGGTTTCGGTTCAGTTATTATTGGAGGTTGCACGACCTCCATTTGTATGTTAGCATTGTTGGCAACAGGTGTATCGGCCAACTGATATATTCCTTTAATACTATAAACGTTTGAAGTATTTTCCACAACTTTGACATTGTTAATGTTTTGCTCAATAGAGGTAGATTCTACATTGTTGTCTCCATTAGACACCGAAACGCACTGCGGTTGAAGTAAAGGCATCTGACCTTCGATTGTTTCCTCCATCGCATCCTCCTCTGGCCTTTTTAACTGCGGCATTTGCTCTTGTTTGATTGCGTTTATTTGCGCGTAAGATGTATGTGCACTACCATCCAGTGCGCTTTGCATTGAAAGATCCTTCACATTTTTTGGGTTACTATTTTTGCGCGACTTACGTTTAATTTCTTCTATCGGTTTCGGCGTAGCAGATATGTTTAATAAAGTTTGCAAATTAGCGCTGTTCTCTTGTACTTTCTTTTGCAGTAACGATTCTTCGCTATTTAGTTCCGATAATAAATCGTGCGAGCTCGTGTTCAGTATCTCGATTTTCTTTGTAGGGGTAATCGACAGCGTGCTTACTTCCGTCATCATCGACGGCAACTTCTTCGATAAATCTTCTTGAAGCAGATAGGAAAGGAGAGAATTTTTACTACTACTACTATCGATATTCGTTTTACTTTTGCTATTATTACACATAAAATCGCTGATTGGTGAATTACGAACATTTGTACTTGTTAAAGCTTGAATTAATACATTAGTTTTGTTACTAATGGCTCTTTTATCCTGGCAAGTCTCGTAAATGGATGGTTCGGTGACGACGTATTCGGTAATTAATGCAGGCGGAACCTCTTCATCTCTCGCATGTTCTTTATCCACATCGTCGTGATCTCTAGTTTGTAAAAATGATAAGAAAGCATTTGCATAGCCGGGATCTCCAGTATAATTAGATTGTGTTTGTTTCGATGTTTTGTCATTGTTAGCGGCAGTCTCAATTTTCGAAACAGTAATGACACCCTGAGATGTCTTAATTTTTTCTACACTATTAACCTTAATCTCTCCCGAAGGTTTATCGATTTGATCGTCTGAACGTTTTGTATCGAATTTTATCCAATTGCCTTTAACATCGACAGGAGTTAGTTTTTGGGGAACTTTAAGTTCTTTTTTCTTCACGATCGGAATCTTGTTAGGATCTTTTGGCGACCGTTTTCCGTATGGTCCACGCTTACGCAATAACCGTAATATATCGGCCTCGCCAGTGGTGTCTGGGCTAAAACTGAGCGGCGGCGTCTTAATGCCGGCAAATTCAGATGTAGGCGGCGATGAACTAGACTGAATGCTTTCGTTCCTCAACTTTTCTTCGTGTTCTAACGTCGCCCGCTTGATTATATCGTCTATCACTTTTGTGACGCTTTCGTGATCATCGATGGGTGTGTCTGTAAAAACGAGGATATGGTTTTTCATATAGATTGTTGTTAGTAAATTTTTTTTACTACAACTAAACGTACAGTGCACTAGGACTACTTCAACCAAACAGTGGATTCAAAAATAGCAACAAATAACAAGAATGTCAATAATTGCGTGCACTAATTTTAATTTAAAAAGACAGTTAAGAAATAAAAGAAAAACTCATACTTTATCAGAAAGCAACAATATTTGCAAAGTAATTTTTTTTTAGACATATATCTGTACCCAAGAGGTAAACAGTCGTGGCTCTATTTTTGTCATTTATACAGAAGATAGAAAAAAAATAGATCTTATCTAATTTTTAGATGCTCGATATTAATGTCTATAAAACTTAAATCGTTACAAGAAAGTGTTTTTAGGAAAACGAATGCGAGGATTTTGCTTAGTTCATAATTATTAGTAGTAGATAAAATATAAACGTAAGTCAGTTTATGTCAAAATTAGAGTTACGACTGTTTGCTTCTTCGATACAGGTATAATTCTCGACTTTTTGCAGTTTTTAACACCTTGCAGCCATACACCAGGATTTACCCAGCACAGTTAAGCTTAGTTTTCATAGAAAGATTGGGACTCATCACCGATAAATGTCCAAGTAACCGACGAAATGTTCACGTAAAATATTATGACCGTCCGCACGCTGCCGATTTTCTTTTAATTTTGTCCAGAGCACATTGAACATATGCATAAAAACTCGTTATGTCCAATACACGAAAAAATCGATACAATTTGCTACACAGTTATGAAGTCAAGGCCAAGTAGCATAGCTGCTATAAAAATGTCATAAATATTTTAATACAACATACATAGTTGCACAAATTGATAATCATTCAGTTAGTTCTTAAATTGTAGTGGCGTATAAAATCAAAACACTTGAAAATTATGTGGTTAAACCTTCATAAATGGAAAAATTGGTTTTCAATTATTTCGGGCATTTTATAAATACCGTTTAAATTCGATTGTCCTTTAAACGTCACATTTTAGTTCGGCAATATTCAAGTTCCATTCTAGAATGAATAACAAACCATCTTGTCTTAAATTACACTGCACAAACATTCAAATACATCATAAATTATATTAATAAGGAACCTCACGAATTTGCAATATCGATTTTAAATATTTTTCACAATTGTCGTCCAAACAATTCTCTTTTTTTTTCGGTACCATTTCGTTTTGGCGATCGATAGTTTGTAACTTTATGTTAACCATTTTCGAAATATTTGTTAGTTTTTCGTTCTTACCAAAATTTCTCATCCAAAAATCAGGTACATTACTTGGCCCAGGTTGGGGTTCTGACGTTACATCGGGCTCTTTTTTTTCTTGGAAAGGAATTTGAGATTCTTCTATATGTTCTTTGGTTTCATCGCCACTTGTTTCCTGTGAATCTAAACAAAAACTTTTTTTTATTATATTATATTTAGATTAGGGTCGCAATTATAGTACATCTACCTTAAAATTTCTCTGGATTGTTTTTTCAACCATTATCACTTAATATTTTCAGATCAAATGCGTATCTGCTTTAATTATTTCAAGTGGCTGGTTACTAATTGGTTAATAATTTGCTTTATTTGTGTTGCTTATTATTAAATCGTAAAGTATTAAAATTACAACAATGAATAAAAATAAATCGTTTAGCTTGATTAAATTACATTTTGAAAATTTATCGCAGCAAAATTTTGACCAACACTCGTTTAAAATAAAAAGAAAAACTAATATACGAACAAAAAAATTAAAGGTATAACATTAAACAACCCCTTTTGCATAAAACAAAGTATTTATACGCACAGGCACATATGAAATTAGTATATTTTAAAATGTTCACACACTGCAATACTGCACCTTCGTTAAATTTTGCCACAGAGTATTAAATTTTTTTAGTACACAAAATGCTTACTTACATAAAATGCATCCAAAATAACAAGAATAAAATAAATTAGATCAAATTGTACAAAATATATCTTTGCAGACTTATGACAGTATTATAAAACCTATCAGATCTATATTAAGTATTTTGTCCTTCTGCAAAAATCTATTTTTACAATAAATAAATAAATTTGTAGCGAGATGTTATCGAAGGTTCGGTGAAATGACGATGAAAGCTGCGATCGGTGAAAAATTCGACGTTAAATGGTAAACAGCTATAAACGCAATTAAAAAAAAAAGACATTGAAAATTATAATCTAACTGTGGCCATTTTTGATCATTGCACCAGAAGTTTTATTGTGCCTATCGTCTTCGAAATTATAAACTCTCCAGAATTTATCACAAATAAAACGTGTATCATGTTATTTATACAATTTTTGTAATTGTTTAGTACGGTTTTTAAACGCGATAAATAATCAAAAGTTTGCACTTTCAAAGATGACCAGTTGATTCGACATCTGTCGATGCAATTATCGAAAACGCTTTATATCAATAATATATATCGATTTAATTTTACTTGAACTTATTCGGTGATATTCGTTTATATTAATGTTGATGTCTAAAAATATCACTAACCTTTTAATTATACTTTTAAAAACTTCCATTTAGGTTAGTGACATTTTTAGGAATGAACATTAATATAAACGAATATAAGCAAACATAATTCTCTTGCACTTTTTATATTATTTTGATTATGAAGACAAATTAAAACTGAAAACAAAAATACATTTGCGCACGACGAAAATTGAGTGAAATATACGACATACGATTGAATCCAAAAAGTTGAAAATACGGCATATTTTTCAACAAACAAAATGAAAAAGACAGATTAATTGGAAGTATTCGGTAGCTCGAAATGTAGTTTCTCAGAACTTCACTGAATAGACTGTTTCGTTCATGATCCCAAATATACAAAGAATATAGTTACGTGCGCATGGATGTTGCACACGCATAAATAACTATGTAAAACTATTTAATCCCCAAACAAATGGAGGTAATTTGATCTAACATCTTTCACTTCTATGAATTTTTAAAATGTGCGACGATGATTAATTCGACTAACATCCAACTAAAATGGATGTGTCGAATAGATTTTCGGACCTTATTATCCTACATCTTCTGACATCTCAATGTCTCAAATAATACGAGAACTGGCTACACGATAATATTTTCACCAGTGATGATTAAATAATGATGCTATTTTGATTAGAGGTGACACATACTTTTAAAAGTATTAAAAAAGCGTAAAGAAAGAAAACTAAAGAAATTGTTATTATTATTAAGTTGCTTGTTACTAAATTAATTATCGTGCAAAATAATAAATGGTGAAATTAGTATGAACAGGACTGTAATAAAATTGTTTCTATAACAACGTAGACGCTAAAAGTTTCTATTATTACTATAATAATTTTTGTTTTATTTATTTTTAACCTACACGCAGAGTTAATAAAATTATGAATTTACTTCACTTCAACTGTCAATTATTAATAACTGTCCTAATTTAGTGGTGAAATTATAAACTTTAACTTAAATATGCCTGTGACGTATACTAAAGTCATAGGTAACCTACTATTAATATCAAAATGTATTTGGTGGTAAAACCGATTGAGAATTGTTAATTTTGCAAATTAACTCACCTTATGTGTCGACATTTTAGACAAAATCACGCTGTCATAGATTACATAGGCACCTAATTATAGATAAGTAAATGCATTTTATAAAACCTGCATATAGACAGTATAATAATTTAAAAAGTGTACGTTACAGTCCTGGTCCAATATAAACAATTTCAAATTTCCTGGAGATTTATTACTGTTGATAATATACTTATCTCATATCCTCATCGATTTTGAAAAAGCTATTAACAAAATATTTTAACCAACACCAACACAGTATCGCTGCATAATTTGAAATTACTTATTTACTTTAAAAAAAGAAAAACAAAAAAACCACTAACAGTTACACCATCTATTTACATGCCTCAACACTATTAAAAGTCAAGCATCCAAGTCTTAAACCGTTTTCTCATTAAATTGCTATTTCATGCAAAGATTATAGGCCCAATATTTCAGACGAATCTTAAATTAAAAATTTGCAAAAAATGTACGACTAAAATACTGGCCTATTAATTATACACTTACGTCTTTTATACTTCCGGCAATGCTCCTTATGATTGTGATGCTTATGTTTGCGGTGTTTATGCTTATGCAACTCGTTCTTCTCATTTTTCACCAATTTTGTAATGAGATTATCGTTTGTCAAGGCGATCTTCAGCTTCTTACTCTGTTCCTCTACCAAATTTTTGATCAATTCATCCGTGGTTGGGCTAGTGCTAGAAGCTTTTTCTTCTACCGGCTGTAACAGACTAATTGGTGCAACAATTTGACCGCACACTTTCTTTGTTTTGTTTGGTAAAGTAGCATACAAAGAATCTAAGCTTTCAATCGTACTTGCAATTGTCTTGCATTTCTTTTTCATCTTTAAAATGTTACTGTCTTTACTTATTTGTTTCCTGTTTCGTCTTTTAATTTTCACCCTAGAGCCAGGTGTAAAGTTACCGTCCAAATTTTTACGCCTTCTTCCGCCCATTGGTTTACGACGCTGTCCCACTCGATAACCAGAATCATATATAGATGCCTCGTCTACATCTACACCATTAAATTAGCGCTCAATTTTTAGATATTTTTAAATGCATTACTAACCAATTTCTCCTGCTTTAAGCCAAATGTCTTCGAGTACTTCGAGTTGCTGTTCGTCAGGTAGTACTTCGCCTTCGGCAGCATCCATATCTTCTTCCATTAATTCCAATTGAAGTTCTGCTGGAAATTCTGCCAAGGAAAACCTACGAAACAAATAAGTATTACATGTAGAAAGATGTACAAGATTTTAAACACATACTGTCCAGAATATCCCATAGCTCGAGCTCTTTTAACAAATGGACTTTTTTTAATAGGTGCTTCGAGAAAACTAGAAGGAAGTGCAGTATTGTTCTTATTACAAAGTATGTCTTGGGGCATGGGATGAGGCGCTGCCACTTGTTTGTTTGGCTCCTCTGGATGAGGTCCAATATCGACACCTTGAAGCCACTTTTCATACCTATCCGGTTGAAATCTCTTGACAAATGTGTCCATCGAAATTTTAACCATATCTTTGCTGCAGGTACATTGTGATGCTCTCTTTCCATATTCCACCCATCGTGGGCAAGCAAAATTTGTGGATTCTGCACAATTAAAGCCATGATTAAAACCTACAAGAAAAACCGTTACAGATTGCACCTATCGAATAAACTATTACTGTCCACCTGCATGATATCCATATGGGAACGTAATCATAATCTCTCCCTGTTCCTGAGTGATTCTATTATACGGAATCGAATACTGCTTTAAAATTTGTGGAGAAATTAATGTCATCTTGTGACGCAAAAATGCCGGACACGTCTGATAATTACTGGGAAAGAATCCATTAGCAAGGCGTTCTAATCGTCTTCCGTGTTCAGGTGGAATCGAATACCTATACAAATTTTGTTTAAATAGCAATATTCTCAACAGTAAAAATTCTTACCAAGTTTTGGGGGCTCCAAAATGTAAATAATTGATGGAATATAAATCCATATCCTCTGTGTGCCAAGCAAAAGTAGTTTTCCACATGCCAAAATACAAGTATGCAGTGTTCACACCCTCGATTGAAATTCCATAGTCTTCATTTACATAATCCAAAATTGTACCGAGTCTATTTATATTCCATTCCTTAAAAAACAAAAACAAAATGAATTAAATCATACAATTAGTTTAAACACGTACATTAACATCATGGTCTGTTAAACTTCCCGAAACATCTGCTCCATAAATAGGAGCTATATAAGTGATGTTTTTCCAATACTTTCTTTCCAAGTCTTCATAATCAAAGTGTCTTGGAGTATTATAACGTTCTGAAGTTGCAAGATCGTGATATTCTTGAACAGTCACAGATTTCTTCTGTATATTAATCTGTTGATAAAGACCTTGTTTCCCAGTCACAACTTGACATATCGGAGCAGGAATTGTTACTTCTAAATCTTCCAATTTATAACCGGATTTTCTAGGTACCCATTCTGGAGGTGGAATAACCTTAAAATCAACAAAAACTTAGTAAACAATAAATAAAACGATTCGTATACAAGTCACCTTAGCCACACCAGCTTTGTGTGCCCCTTTCGATTCCATGTAATCGATGTATTTAGAAAAATCCTTAAATTCGTCCCACGTCGGACGAAAAACCATAATTCTATAAAAAAAGGGATTGGCTTTGGTAAAATGCACCCTACTTAGATGTAAACAATACTCACTTTGGAATACGTGGACTATTCCCTTCGGCCATTTTAAGTTATTTATCGAATGTTACACAAAAACAGCACTTATCACCGAGTCTTAAAACAATTGTACTAAATTTATTTAATTTTTGATATTTACTTTGAAGTTGAAGGTTTTTTAACGACCGCCATAACAGATTTTCGGATAATCACGTAGCATTATATTATAACTAAAAACAAACGCGTTTATACTTCGTATGGACGTATAAACTCTTCTATTATTATTTACTGCCTTTAAATTACACTAAACCATTATATTTCGTAACTTTTCAATTGTACTTTCTTTACGAAATAAACAAAATCGGCCATCACGAACACCAGGCCATGGCAATAACTGTATCATAAATTAATGATCATAGATGGCGCTAACTAAATTACTGTAGACTATTTTTTATACTAGAAACCATTTATTATACTCCACCAAGATATTTATTTTTATAAATCGGTTAACGTCACACTTTCTTTTTATAGAAATTGTAAGCCGATTTTTTAAATTGTCCATTATTAGAATGGGCGGTGGATCGCTAAATTTTAGTTCATTAGATTATTTTATGTAGGACAAGTGTAGAAAGTTTATTTTAACAGGTTAGATAACATTAAAGCATTTAAAAAAAATGCATCAACAGAAAAAAGCCCTGGAAAACGTTCTAAACAAATTTTCCTTCCAAATGTAATATTTGAATACTTCTAATCAATTTACAACCACAAGGGAATGAACTAATTTATGGTCACCAAAAAAATATGCATCAAATAAATTTAAAAAAACAAAATCAAACAATATGTATTATGTTTAAAAGCAACATTCTTTCTTTAAAGTATATATTTTATTCTACATCACTAATGTCTAAGTTTGGACTCTGTAACTGAAATATGTACATCGATTACGGTATCCTACGTAGTGCAAAACTAAACGTATAAAACTTTAGTACAAAATTATAGAAAACAATGAAGAGTTATTCACATGTACAAAATTCTGACCACATTAAAAATAAAGTCTTTCATCATCCTACAACATGTAAAAAAAGACAATATCCACCCTACACGTATTTCCTCAACTAGATTCATTAAATAATATTTACAAAATATTTGAAAAATTCGTTTAGCTGAATAACAAATACTGCATAGATTTGTTCGAATGACTTCTATGCGACAGTCTTGAAGCCCCAAACAAACGACTAATTCTGTAACTTACGTAAAATAATTTATACATCAACAATTTGCTACCTAAGCCTATGAAACGATCCACAAAGCACTTTCGTTTGTCCACCACGCACCCCTTCCCACACTAGTCACTTACAAATTATATCACACTTCTAAATGTTTGGACGTGGCCAGGGATTTAAAAGGACCCGACCACATTCTTCTTAAATCTCCCTACAAAATAGAAATTTATTATCTATTCTAAAGAAATATTTTTGCCCTTCACCTTAAGGTAAGCCATGGTAAGAAGAGGAAGTAGTGTGAAAGGTACTAGATAAAGCAGCGCCGGTTGAGCCGCTTTAAATACCTCAGAACTAACCGTCGCCGTTAAAAGACCTAAAAAATATCCTAGTAAGGAACAATGAAAATAGGTCAGACGAGAAGCCGTCAATCCTTGTGCTTTTTTGTACGCATCATATCTCAGCACAAAACATAACAACAACCCGGGCATCACTATGTCACCCAAACCTAAAAGTATTTATTACTGAAAAACGAACGCTAGTAGGAGATAACACTAAGAAACTACCTAACATGCTAAAATGACCGCTGTTATGAATACTGGGAAAAACTAGCTTTCCAGGTAAACTCAGCTTTGGAGCTTCTTTGGCAACACCACCTAGATGTAGTTTTCTTGCAACCAAACCAACTGGATTGTCCGCTGGTCTCGTTGCCACCTATATAAATAACAGTAGTCCATTGATATTCGTTCAACCTTAGTATTTAATGTGACATACTTTTTTATGTGCACATAATAGATAAAAATGAATAAAAACTGTAACGCATAAGTAAGCATTTTGAAATGCTTTTTAGAAACGACATTTTAAAATAAAATAAACTAAATGTAACTCACCTTAACCATGACATTAGTGCTAAATATGTACGATGAGAAGAATACCCAAAAAACGTCATAAATGAGCAGTCCCGTTAGTAATAATGTTGATACTTTTAAACTTGGAAGGCGGACAAACGCTATAAATGCCACACACAGTCCCATACCCATCGCGTCCATAAGCAACCAGTGACCTATTCACAGAAAATTACGATCAATTCTTTTAAATTGCGACAGTTATCACTGTAATGCCGTATTACCAACCTGTAAGTACCCAAATGCACACGATAAAAACAGATAACCAGAATGATAATATTTCAGCGCCTGTAAATCTTCCACACATACCGAAAGATATTTTGTTACCATCGGAGCATGGTCGGGTAATATACTGGCACATTGGCAGTAAAAGGAACGCTAAAGCCACAGTTGCAATTACTAAAACGAAAAGTCTCGATAATATTTACTTTTGTTATAAATAAATCGATCACTCACTTGCAGTGCAGATGGCAAATAGCATCTGCATTGAATCGAAAAAGAAAAACATAACTAACAACGAAATACTAGCACCTAACGGCAAGCACAGGGCTTGCATAGTATCTAATGTTTGCACGTTATTTTCACTTTGGACTTGAGTTCCGGGATTCAGCAAGCAATTAGTGCTACCGCTAGCACGTTCTCTTGCTTCTTGCTCCATGTTAAGGCTACGAAAGGAACCATAAACGATCAGGAGCATAGAGATCAAGAATGTCGATACTCGACTGGAATCCATTATCGAGTAGGCCCATTGATATTCGACGGTCTGCATTTGACTGTCTGCCATTCTAATATCTGTTCGATTATCAGTCAAGTTTCAATTAAAACAGGAGAGTTCCATGACCTCAAATAGTGTCTATATCGAAGATAATACGCCACGCTCGTTCCTGTCTCACCTTCTAGACGTTGCTGAACGTTTGCGAATAGGCGATCTCGCGATGTCCCAAAACATCACTGACTTTTGCCGTATTCCATTGATATTTTGAAACTTCCACGAGTTTCTGGTGTTCCAGATGAGCGGTTATGTATACAACATCGCCATATTGAAATCGCAGAATAAAACATTTCACATACTTTCTAATCCTTCCCACCTCCAACGTTGTTACATTTTTAGGGGGGCACGGAACCATAAATGTGCCCGCAGTTCTCGACGTTATTTAGATGACATTTCATTCTAAACTTTCAAGGTCGAATAAGATGCGTAAACAATATGGAACCACAGCCGGATTTCGCTTTTTGATAGGCAACCCTCGATGCATCTTCTTTTATCGACCTTTTGTATAGGGTGAGTCGTTTGTAAAAATAATATGATGAATCGTTGTATTTTTTTTCCAATTGTATTCCGGTGGTATTACAAAAGTATTAAAATATTTGTTAAAAGAATGTACTTTTACAGTTTTTAAACTGTTGCTTAGAAAACGTCTCTTTAAAGCGTAGTCTTCCATTTAATTTCTAAATTAAAATTGGTCTCAGTAGAATTTTTGTATAATGTTGCAGAATCTGTCTAATGCATATTATCTTAGTAGCTTCGAATTTATTTGAATGATTGTTTTTAAAATAACACATTTTTTACCTGTAACTTTGGCTTTTTATACAGAAGGAACCTTTTGGATAAAACAATTCCTACGAAACTACCTCTTAAACTGCCTAGTTGTGGAATGACAAAAAAAATCAGTTTTCTTGAACAAAATTAAATTCAAAACTTGAAGATTTTGAAAACGTGGTCACAGAGCAATACCTACAATAGTCAATGGAAAGATGGTATTAATTTGTTAATTCAGTTTGATTTATGAATTTCCATTTATACCTAGAATGTTGAGTAATTTCAAACATACACACCTGGACTTTATTTACGTACTCTATTTTATTTAGCATACAAACTTTGCTACTTTTATGTTAAGTTATCAAAACTCAAAAGTAATATCTGTGCAATTAATAAGCTAATTTAAAGATATAAATAAAACGCCACAGATTTTTAAATAATATTTATAATAATGTTACAGCAAGTCCTTTGTTATACCATCCTACACATTTTACAGTCAGACGCACAAGTAATAAAAATGCAAAAGTACATACTTAAAATGCATTTCTAACAGCCAAACCATGATAATCTCCAGAAAGCTGTTTAATAGCTTTACTTATCAATGAACTGATCTGGCAGTATTGGCGACGCTCAGATCTCTTCAAAATTTCACAAAGAAGCTTTCACGGATAATCAGGGCATAAAGTACAAATTGATTATGACACGAACTACCATAAAACAAGATCAAAGTAGCAAAAGGGAGGAGAGCAAGGAGAACCTCGTTCCGTCATTTCCTTCAAATTATTGCTAGAACTACGTCGACGTCTCCAACGAGGTTGGTAGTAGTGGTGGTGGTGGTGGTAAAGCAATCTATTCGCTAGATACCTATCATTTAAGTACCGCAAATGCAAGTAGGAATGCAAACATCTACCAAATGAACATGCACAACATTCAAATTAAAAATTTAACACCTCCAAATGAACATAAATAAATTTTAAGTAACAACAGTCACTCCAATTTGATTATAACACAAGAAGTCGAGAGATTTCGATAACCAAAATAAAATAAACACAGGACAAAATTCAACAAATTTTGACTGCACATCTCGAGATCAAAAAGGACCATCACACATGCATCGATCCACTCCTTTCACACACGTACAAATACAGATGTAGAGTTTATAGCTAGAGATAATATTAGTCAGTAATAATTATAATTATAATAATAATACATTATGTACTGGGCGAGATGCGTCACTACATCTCTTTGAGGTTCGTGGGCCAAAGCCCAAGCAGCACTGCACAGCACTCGAGTCCTCTCACTACGCTATGCTATCGCACGTGGCACGCAGTTACGAGACATCCTGGTCCTCCACGTCCTGCAGCTGCTCTTTCGGTTCTGCCTCACCTATGTTAAAAATCAACTTCAATATTAATTCGCAGAACACAAATTGAAACTTACCGTCGCCCTGCATGTCACTGGTCCAAAGTGTAAGATTGTCACGTAACAACTGCATAATAAGTGTACTATCTTTGTAACTTTCTTCAGACAGCGTGTCAAGTTCCGCTATGGCATCATCAAAGGCCGCTTTTGCCAGTCGACAAGCCCGATCTGGGCTGTTCAAGATTTCATAATAGAAAACTGAAAAATTAAGTGCAAGACCCAATCGGATAGGATGCGTTGGAGGTAATTCTGTCATGGCAGTATCACTGGCAGCCTTGTATGCGACAAGTGAATGTTCAGCTGCTTCCTTGCGGTCGTTGCCGGTTGCAAATTCCGCGAGATATCGATGATAATCGCCTTTCATTTTGTAATAGAATACTTTCGATTCCCCAGTACCTGCCGCTGGAATCAGATGTTTGTCGAGAACGCCCAATATGTCGGAACAAATGTCTCGTAGCTCCTTCTCGACTTGGCTCCTATATTGCCTAATCATTTCCAGTTTGTTATCGCCGCCTTTGCTTTCTTCTTTTTGCTCAATTGACGAGATGATGCGCCACGAGGCGCGACGAGCGCCGATCACGTTTTTGTACGCGACGGATAGAAGATTGCGCTCTTCCACGGTCAGCTCCAAATCTAACTTGGCCACTTTCTTCATTGCTTCTACCATTTCTAGAAAGATAAAAATGGGGAAGGTGTAGGCATTTACGTGACGATTTTTTTTGTTAACAAGAGCAGAAAGCGACCTAAATTCGATGACCATTTAGCATTCCTTTAGCAATTTACTCGACCGTGAACAACGAGCAGCGCTTTGTGAACTTAAAAACACACACACACACACACACACGACAATTAATAAATTTAATAATTATTGTAGTAATAACTTCGTGAAACGTGGCTCCGCCCCTTTTTCGGTAAGGTCGGGGTTGGAGGAAAATTGCCTGCCGCCCCAGCGACGTTGATTATCGATCCCACCCCACCAAGGGTGCCGTTAAAACGAATCTTTCTCGAGAAAAGAGCTACTGCCGCCGCCGCCGTTAAAAAATGGCAAAGGAATTTCGACGTAATCCGAAAAACCACCTGTGCGACTCAAAATTGCTTAATTTTTCAGAGAAAAAGGTGCGGGCGGTGTTAGTCACACGAACGGAAATAGGAAATTGTCCTTAAAAGGAATTTTTAAAAGGAAGTTTTTAATAGTAATACGTTGCCTTCGTAGTTTTTTATTCAAATCGCTTAATCCTATCTTTGTCTATCGCCAACTATAAAACACACACGTGCAATAAGGATAAATATAAGCACGGTCTACAAGATTTAAATTTATAGGTTATGTCAATTTTCAACTCCCAATAATTTTAATTTTTTTCGCGAGAATCGTTAACATATACGAACATCGATAAAATGAAAAATTAAGGAACCGAAACCGCCGGGCGCACGACAACCTGGTAATCACGTAGGAATGTTTAAAATATGAATCACTTCGTTGGAATTCCGTTACGAGCGCCGGTGCATAAATCGATCAGAATTTCCCGATAATCGACTATTAAATTGTAAAAATCACCCAATTTAGAGGAGATCGCTAACGATCTGTCAAAAATGTCAATGGTGATAGTAGCGTCGGTATCTATTAAGAAAGCCGATAAAGAGGAATCATAGCGCAAATACGCGATCGAACTAAATAGACTTACCATCATATCGTTCCGCTTGCTCTGCTAATTTTGCCTTGTAGACGTTATCCTCCCTTTCAGACATTTTCTGGATGTTTAACGATAAAATTCACAGCACTAAAAACACAACTTTTCACCTCTCGAATACTAACAATATGGCCGAAAACCGCCGCCACACTATGAACTGCTATCTCGCTGTGCTTTGTTCACAAGTTACGCCTTGGACATGACGTCACCGATGCGCACGCAATTCCCAATATTCTGTTGATGGGCCTATTTATTTTTTCGCTTCGTGAGCTAAGTTTCAGAATTGAATTCACTTTTGACTGTTGAATATTTCCAAAATTTACACTTTCGATTTGTTTATTAATACCAATTGTTTTCAACGCAAACTTGTATTAACGGCCCGTTACAGCGTCACTAGGTGGCGGTTTTATACGAGTGTTGTTGGTTGTCTGTACGTCTAGGCGTAAAATTGTAAATCTTTTAGTACGCAATAATTTTGTATTTATTACGAAATGATTTTTTTATTAAATCATCTATCGATGTTTGTTCGTTATTAATAATTTATTGAAGATGCCATTAATTACGTATCATTTTAAAAAAGTTATGTTATAAAATCTATTTATTAAATTCTACATTAGCAAAGCAAACATAGGGATCACGCTATATACACATCAAGTTTCTTTGAACAAGAATTGCAAAACAGTGCTTATACCGCTCACTTTATAATCAAATAAATTAAAAACGAAAGAAAACTTATATGTATGTACTTATATATCTCTCATTAACGATTAACGATTAATTAACTGCCAATTCAGAAAACAATCACATGCTGTATATAAACAGATTTAATTTTCCAGCAGATAACAAAAAAGATCTCACTAAGTAACAATTTTAACAATATTATTATATTGAACATGTAACAAAATACTAAAAAATATAATCAAAATACATATGTATATGCATATATAAAAATTAAGGGACTTGACACTCGCACAAATGATAAAATAAAAGTGTACCATTTAAAAGATTAACACAAAATTGTAGTTAATTACCTTAAACAATTTATATTTGACTACCTCAACTTGAGACAGTATTAAAGCTATAACCAAAAACCGTTACTTATTTTTAATTATTATTGACTATAAGTTGTCCATATTATATATATATATATATATTTATATATATATATATATATATATATATTTATACATATATATATATATATATATATATATATATATATATATATATATTTATATATATATATATATATATATATAGATTTATATATAAATATAAATTTCAAGTTAAAATGGAAATGGAAATATGGTCCACACCTCGTACATTAACCACTAATAAATATGTACAAGTAAATAGCTTGCAGATCTTTTACCCAAATTATTTAACAATAACCGAATGTACAACAAAGTGAAATGTTGACCATTTTCCCATTTCAGATGTTAGTTACTCTATGGAAAGCATTAAAATATGTCGGGACATCGTGACCAATCTTGTTTCTCCTTCGCCTCCCAATAACCTCCATTATACACATGCGATATTACATCGGAATCTTCTTCTTTCACTTGAATAAACCATACTGGCTGGTATGGAGTATAGGGTCGTCCTAAAATTTAAACGATTAACAATTTATCATGGAAGCCCAATCGTTATTATACAAACCTTCAGCAGCAGCCCTCTCTGCCTCCCCCTCACGTTCTCGCCTTGCCGCCCTCTGCTTCTCTTCAAGTCTAAGTTTCTCTGCATTAGCCTCATTCCAGCTGCCTTCCTCCATTAGCCGTTGATCGGGGCGAAGCCTTTAACAAATATTAAACATGTTTATGGTACGTAAAGGCAACAATCATTGTGAATCACCACAAATAATTTTTACTATTCAGTTCACTAACAATTCAACATGTGCAACAGCTATTTGTTTTTAACATGTTCGCTGTATAAGCTCAGCAGTTCTTAAATGTTCAAAATTAAAATTAAAGAAATATGTTGCTAATAGAAACACTTTTTTTATTTCAGTCCTTCAAAGTGAAGACTGAAGATGCTACTCTTGGAACAGTAAACAATAAAGTAAACATAATAGGTCTGTTCCGACAAACCATCAAATCGGTTTACGAACATGCAGTACATGCTTTCAACCAATCAGAATGTTAGATTTTGACAATTGAGTAAATTTTAAAATTCTGATTGGGTGAAAGTGTGTACTGTATCGTTCGCAAACCTACACTTCGTCCAAACCTATATGCAATATATGTCATCAGTAAAAGGTTACTAGATGATGACGTTTCACACAGTGCTGTCACCTCGTACCTCGTATTTTGACAGTTCTAATAAATTGTAGTCTTTCATTATACCATCTAATATGTGCACAGGAAAATCATCTATAGAATGTCACTTTCCAAACTTTAAACCAAATTACAAATAAACAATCTAGTAATTTTTTTTTGATGGCGTAAATTCCATATAGATTTGGACAGGCCATATTTGATGATGTGTTGCAACAGGCCTAATGAAATTTTTTGCATACATATTTTACTTAAAAACAAGATAGTCGATTCTCCTTAAGTCGGCATCTCTATAACTCAATAATAAAAACTTTGTCAATCATCAATAAGTTCAAATTACTACTAAATTTTTCAGAAAAATGTACTTATAAAGGTACATAAGCTTACGATTAGTATACAAGCTTAGTATAAGCTACTTTCTGCTTAGAACAGTTTGCATGGTAGTCAGACACATCTATAGTATACTACAAAACACAATTAGGATTTTAAAAATGGATTGGACCATCGTCTAGTGCAAATAACGTGTAATTTGAATATTTAGGGCGTTTTTCAATTCTAGAGTAAACTCTGATTAAAGTTAAACTGTACATTTTCATAGTAACAATAATAGTGGATAAGGAAAATTTATGATTTAAACTATGATTCAAATTAAAGCTGCATTGAAAAACTCGCTCTTAATTAGCTTGATTTAATTATTTATGATCAAATTCATAGATTACATTAAATGTAGTATTTATACCTAATTATGACACTATAACTATTTCTATAAAATCAATTGTTGCAATAATGTCCCCAGAAAGATAAGCATTTTATGTAACAGATTTTATTCAAATACATGTTTAGAATTTCGAAAATTCTCGAAGTCTCAAGTTCAAAGTTCAACAACGATCTAATCCGATGATCTAGTTAAAACATTATTTGAGATAAATTTATTATTGATAGAACATACAAATGCAAGATTTAGTTCATTGTTAAGCAAACTAATTGTGGAAAATTGTTATTTACATAGCAAATAAAATTCACTAAAAGCTTTGCGTTTTTTGTGTAAAAATGCCAATTCCGTTACATATTATCAGCAACAATAAAATTTCATTATTTTGAACGGAAACTGTTAAGCTGTTGTAAAAGACAGACTTGGAGAAAAATATGTGAAATGGCTCCTAAAAGTTTGAATCAATATTGGACTATTTAATTTTAACTAAAACTATACACAAAAAAAAGGTCAGTGTTAAACAGTTAATCTTAGCGAATTATCGAATATAATGCCTAAAAATATTGAATCATCACCATTAACAACAATAGAATTGAAAATTTAAACCATTTATCACATTTCAATTTACTACCTTGAATCAGTAGTTGCAACACCCTCCTCGGGTTCGTTAAGTTGAGCAGCTAATGTAGTAAATCCATAAAACTTATCGGCGTCAAGTGGAGGCATCCGCCTCTTCCACGCTAAAGTGACAGGTCCCGTTTGGTACACGGGATTCTCTGTAGACCCAGAACTACTAATTACGGGCGCAATTTCTACACGATCATCCCATGTTCCTGAAGTGCTCTGCACATTAAAAGATCCGTTTAATTCGATAATTCCATCACTTACCGTTAATAATCCATTTCACATTATCCAAGCTATCCATGACGGCTCCCTTGACACGTCTCTGAGAATCTCTCGTGAAATAGGAATACGGTATATACTTCAGATGGCATTTAATTCCAATGGCTTGACCTTTACCAATTATATCCATGTCGCCTATCAATTATATTTAAAACGACAATCGCCAAAAATCATAATTAGAACCTTACCGTGTTGATCGACCCACAACTTCCCCACAATAATATTATGAACAGTGGTGGTGACTTTACGCCAGGAAAATTTATTTCCAGACGCATTGAACTCGACATGTGCCATCCCTAACGGAATAACCTGCAGATATTTACCCCTAAACTTGGAGGTCATAGTAAACTCTTGCCAACATTTCCATCCCTTGCCCTCGCAATACTGCGCTACCATCGGGGGATGGTGCGAGACCTGTTCACTGATGGATCGCCATCCCAAATCGTCGGTTCTATCACATTCGTAGGTTTCCCCTATACCGGTGCAAGATTAATTTAGATTTGACGTAAATATAACATAAGTTTACCTAATAATGGATTAAAAGGCTTCCCTGTTCTCGTGCTGGTCGTTGAATATGAAGATATCGTGAAAGCTGCAACGTGCGCCAACTGCTCGTAAGGATCAGTACACCTTGCTGCTACATCCAAAATTTCAGCATATTCGTAGTCCTCGGTTAGTCGTTGCAACATACTAAGGGGTTCGCTAAAATTCACCGGCATCGGGATTTTAGACAGATCTTTCCCAATACAATTCTTCATGATGCTCCACAAGTTAAGTGGATAATTTGGCTTGTCGGGACGCGCGTGCGTCGTTGCCGTTTATCACCTTGTGCAGTCGCCACCGCTAATATTTCTGGACTAGGAGATTTGGATTTAGATTTTCCTGTAACCACTACTACCTAGAGAATAGAAACTTCAATCTTATTAACTTATTGAATGCGTTCAACGAACCTGATGCGTCTCTTGTGTTTCATCTGTTTCGCTTGAGCTATCCGAGCTCGTACGTCTATGAGTGCTTCCTCTTGGAATGTCCAACGTAAACCGACCATCGGCTGGCTGCGACCCAGGTGTATTTCCGCCTTCCGCTAAAGCATCGTAAAATTCGTTTTCGTCTTCTTCTTCTCCTTCACTAGCGCTTACAGGCCCATCTTCAAGAATTAATCATTTATAAAGCATAAATTAATAAAATTGTAACACTTTGACAGCTGTCAGTACTAATTTCTAATATTTTTATCAAATTTACCGATACGTCCAAATCTGTTATTAAATCCTAATTCAGAATTAAAAAGAATATTATTCGTGATTAATGAACGGACAGATTTTTGTATGATAACTAAAGGAAAAGCGTTAATTCAAAAAGTGAGGTTAGATTAAATATAACGACAGTAATTAATTATTATTTTAATTGAACGTCACATTCCACGATCTGGAGGAATTTAGATAAAAATTCGAATCGATTTTCCATTTAGAACGGTAATATTTATGTAAAAATTAAATTTAAATTAAAAAAAAGTTAGGTTAAACCCAAAAACAAAATGACTTACTTTTGCTAGAAACTTTTTTTCTAAACTTGAAATAATTTTCCCACATTTCCCTATATCATGTTAAACTTTATAACCGATCAAAGTCTAAAACACACTAGGCAGGTATTTGTAGAACGTTGCGTTATCTTATATGGATGAATACATTATTTTAATAACAGCAATCGAAGGAGGAAATTGATAAGCAGTCAAGGTCGCAACCTCATTCTTAATCATAACGATTAATAACAATCAAAGGTACTTACTGGGTCTGTGTGCATGTGCATTGGCTGCTTGTTCAAGACGAGAATGTTGCTGAGCTAAAGTTTCCACCATCTCTTGTAAACGTTGCCGTTGTTCTCGTTCATGTTGTAATAATCTTGTCCATTTATGTCCGTGCATTTGGGCCGTTTGTAAATAATCGGAACAAGCCTATACAGATAACAACCACTACTACCACATAACTGCATTCTTTTACAAACAAGTATCTTAAATATTTTAAACAAAAACTTACATTCATCATAGCATTACTGGCAATTCTAAAAAGAGTTGCACGTTCTCCCACAATTTTCGATTTTCCTTGAGCACTGTCTGGGTCCACGGTAATTTCAAGTTCACCAAGAGCCCTCTGCAAAGATGCACCATGTTTTGTAATGAGTTCAGAACATGTTTGCAAATCTTCCAAACGGCCCTGCAGCTCTCTAACAACACTCGACCATTCCTCGGGCGATCCAGAACCTTCCTCTGCCTGCTCTTCATCTTCTTCAGATTCCATATTACGACTAAACTCAAATTTGTATTTGACGGAATAAAACAACGTGGTAACTTACATTGCTTTTGCTTTTGCAAGTTCTAACGCCGTAACCCACTGTTGTCTCTCCACCTCCGAAGATGCCTTTATGTGAAACGTTTGAGTACCACCATTAGATATGACAAAGGTACATGCGTCCACCGTATGAATAAGAGCTCCGTGCAGCGAGATGCTGCCACGGCATGTGTGTGCCATTTCTGCTTGATTCCTGTAACCAAAGACGAAATTGATATATTCAAATTTAACAAACAAGGCCACATATTACCACAATAATAACAATAAACAGATTAATAAATTCAAGGTTAGGATCGGTCCAATTTAAAGAGCGCTAAACAAACAGAATGTCTGTGCAGGGCTCTATTAGAACTTACCCCTTAAATCGTCTCCGTCTTCGTATTGATAAAGTAGGGACCCCACCATTGTTTTCAGCCCTGCACAATACATTCAGTTTAAATTCTTATCGAATGAACAAACGAAGATGGCAATGAATAACAAATGCAAGAAATGATGTCAACGACAGATTAACGATAAAGAAGTGATCATGCAATGTCATAGTTTTGCTTCAAAATACCTATGACCTTCGCTGCGAACTGAAATCACTTTAGAACGAACCCAATCTTTACCTGTAATATGACAGATGACCATTTTGCAAAACGAACCATCGTCTCTGATATCCTTTTAAATAATTAGTCCATTTAAATAACCAACCCTTCATCGCTGGCTCACCATGGTTCGATACAACCTTCGTGTTTGCGCCGTCACTCATTTTTTAATTGAATTTTTTTCAGAAACACCTCTTTGACACGTCGTCCATATTTAATAGAACACAGTCATCCTTTGCTGCATGATGAACTTAACTGTCAAACTTCTAGGTCAGAATGTCTTGCCATCTACCGGTCAACTGTCTAACTTCGTGCATTAAAAAGTGATATTTTGAGGTTTTACAAAACACAAGGCAAAGGTTTGCTACTGCACTAAACTAACCTCAAATTATTGACAGTTCATATCTATCTCAGTAAATAATTATTTGTTTATAATGCAAACGCTTTAATTATAAATGTGAATAATGTAGTAAAATAAGTGGAAATATACATTAATATTAATGACAACTAATAGCTTAATAAAATGTCATCTGCCAAACAATTTGGAATTACAAACGGCACAACAATCAAGCAAAAAAGATTTTCGATTGACGACGCATTCGAGGAGGAAACTGACGAAGCTATAAAAGTCTACGGCACTACTAATACCGTGGGTGGAAAATCTCGAATGGAAGGCGACGGTGACAGTGCTAGCATTAAAATGGACTCGGCAAAGTAACAACTTATCTCGTGGTAAATAGACAATTTTCTAATGATTTTATTGTAGAAGCTACAAACTGTCTAATGATGCTTCGCGCGATAGCGACTCGCTCATTCAAGATTACTGCAACGGATCGAGTCAAGATATTGATAATCAGTATTGCTTTCGACACCCAAAAGTGCGCGAGAATTGGCGTATGGTTCTTGCTGCTACTACTTTGCTGTTTATTGGCATCGGATTGCTTATTACTGGCACCTTGGCTTTAGCCGAACCCCAAGCCGGTTTACAGGGTGCCGTGTTTTTGCTTGCAGGCTTCATCTGCTTCATACCTGGCGCATATCACGTTGTTTACATTTACTTGGCTGCTAAGGGAAGAAGAGGTTACCACTTCCATAATTTACCACTTTTTACGTGAACTTTTTATGTTTAACAAAAGGTTTGTGTTTTAGGTATCTAGTCACATTCTTTTATTGTCAAAACCCTCGCTAAGTTGACGCAAAAAATTAGGATAAGCGAAAAAAGCTAAATTAATTTTAAGAAGACGATCTCATTGTTCGATATTTGCTAAAAAAAGACTTTCGTTTTTCTTACGCTGGTCGAATTTGTGGACGACAGACATTAAAGACTTGAAATGGTATAGGACGTAATATTAGTCAAATTAAAAATAATACTATGGGGTATTAAATGTTTTAATATAAGTAACACTAACACACAGTTTTCAGAGATTAACAAGTTTTTGGCACATCTCGTACTATATAATTATTTATTTATTTATTGCAACTAGCTATCACATTATGTGCAAAATAAGTTATTTCAACAATTCGTAATTGCGTAGTTAGTATTATTGCTGTTACCAAAAAGTGGTCGCTGCATTTTGTATACAATTAAAATAAACTTTTCTGTACATCATTTGTGTTTATGTGCGTTGGTTGTTTGTTTTTTAAAACGAAGGCACTTTTCTTGATCGACATGCTCGTCTGCGCAACTAGTCGATAACGGTAACATAAGGGAACAAAGCGGGAAGAAGCGTCATAACTGCAGAAGAGATCAAACCTGAAAAGAGAAACAATTGTAATACATGTCTTTTTTTCAAAGCACGAAATTAAATAATACCCAACAGCTTAACGAGATTAAAGTTCGTCGTTCAACTGTATTTATTAGTGAAAATAAAGTATCTCCGCGATTTTAGAAATTCTTCAATTTAAAAAAATTAATTCTTTAAAAATATCACACAAATGGAAACATATCAAGTGAAATTAAATTTAATATTGGACTGTTTACTGCCACAATGTAAAAATTAATTAGCTTAGTAAATTAAACTAGATGAGAGCATAGTTTATGCATTTTCCTATTTCAAAACTATAAAAAGAAACAGTTTTTTATTCAAAGTTGAAACGATCTCTTCTTCAGCAGTTTCGTTACTGTCCAGAGCTATTTATATGTTCATTTGATACAAAATAGAATTTGAATTAGTGCCCACAAAACAGTTATTAGTTGAATTTTTCATCAACAAACAAAACAACCTACTCTTTTCATAATGAACACGCAACAGAACTGCTCCTAAACATCATTTCGGTAATTTAAAAATAACCAATTAAATAAAAAATTAATATAAATGCTGTTTAGTTTGCCTCGCTTTACAATACATACACTTTAAAGTTGGGCAATCGAACTGTGTCGAGTCTACTATAAAAATCAAAATAAAAAAAGTTCTTATTAATAAAGCAAAACTAGATAAACACCGACAAACTAAGAACTACTTAAAAAAAAACCAAGTAACAAAATAAAAAAATCTCAAAATTTATTGTTCAATAAAATAATTAATAACAATATAAAAAAACATCATGTTGCAATGAAAATTGTTAAAATAACATGCATCGATGGTTTGCCACTCAAAATTTACAATTATGTCATCACAATATATATTTACAAAACGATAGCTATTTTATTGTTAAAACGATTCACGTAAATATAGACAATGATGATGGTGACAGTGAGGAGACAGCAAGCGAAATGTTACAGGAGATCATCAAACAAAGCCAACTTAATGCAAAAATAAATTACACAATGTCCGTCCGTTGTTTTTTTTAGTGACAACTACAAAATAATTTATAAACACTTTCACATACAAATATAAAACAATACTATAAAAATTTATATTAAAACAAAACAACTGTTACATTCAAATCATCTGAAATTACAAAACTAAAATCTGTACCTTTTTTTATTCTTGTCCAAGCGAGACGTCAAACTTCATCCGACGCCATCGGTACCGAAACGTTTAAACCATCACCGCCTGGCCCGTTTTCGTCCACATTTGCTTTACTTAAGGCTACCTCCGCCTCTAGTGCTCTGATCCTATTTTCGTGCTTAACGATCATTGCTTTCAACTTACGAATTTCATCTGCGAACTCTTGCAACGTTTTATCCTAGAACAATCAAAATTTAATAAATAAAACAATCATAATACAGAAATACATTACCGAAACTTCTGTGGTTTGTGCTCCGCCTGCAGTACTTCCTTTCCCACTTTTGGGAGGCATCTTATCGAGTACATTTCGTCGTTTTGTCACCGTAACGGAAGACTTTGATTCGGGAGGTTTATAGCCGTCCTTCAACGATATTAAAACAGGATCAACATCCTTTCCTTCCATCCATTCTTCTGCCGACAACGCTGCCGAATCACCTATGGTATTCGGATATAAGTCTTCTTGGAATAACTCGGACTTCCGTGGCACCGTCATCGTAATTGCCTTAGGCAATTCTTACAATAAAACATCGATCTACGATTTATAACATTCTCACCTGACACAATCCTGAATTTGTAAGCCTATAAAATCTTGAAATTTCACATGTAGTCACGTCGCAGCCACGTTTCGGCATCATTCCAATGCCACGTTGAGGATCGGGCGTTTGAAAAGTATTGATATAATGTACAAACGGCGGTTCGGGCGTAATTTCAAAATATCGAATGACAGAATCGCCTTTCCCGCATAAATATACGAGATTAGTATCGGGATCGTACAATGGAAACATAACGCCATTAGATGTGTCCAGTTCTACCATAACGATAGGTTCGCTCAAAGCATCAGGTGTTCTTAAACTGTACTGTCTTTCGGATATTTTAGAGAATCCAGTAGTAAAAACCAAACCGTGCCTTAAAAATATTGCTCTTGTAGCTTTTGAACCTTCGTGACAAATTGCTTCCGATTCTATTTCACCAGTTCTGGGATCGATTATGCGAATTTTTTTATCTTTACATGTTGTTAATAATTTCGAGCCGTCCCAATTAAAACAGGCACTGTACACGATATCTGGATGGCAGTCGATATGAATTAAAACTTCTCCGGTACCAACATTCCAAACGACCACCTGATTATCACTGCCGGCCGTTAGAAGTACGTTTAGAGCTGTAGGATGCCATAAAACCAATCCTACTCTTCTTTGGTGATATAAAAGATCAACTATAGGTTCGGTTAAAGTTTTTATTAGACCTCCGTCAGGAATATGCCATACTTTAACCACGCAATCTTCCGAGCCACTAGCTATGACGTTATCATTATGAGGACAGAATGCTATGTCCAAAACTGGACCTTTGTGACCTCCTACTAAGGGATGATCGGCTGCTATTCGTCCAGCCTAAAAATTATAAATAGATAGCTTTGAAAAGATGCCAATTTATGAATATCATTTTTATAAATATAATATGTACAAAGAATATGTGAAAATGGTTATCTTATCATGGACATTTACTTCCTTTAATATTCGTTAACAAGTAATTCTGTGAAACAAAACGAATACAATCTGACATACCTGCTTATGCGGTAAAACGATGAAAGCACCACCGCCGGCACTTTCGACGATTATAGCTAAAAACTTGGGGTTTACAGTACAAAACGTTGAGTCCCATGAACTCTTGCTAACCCTTATATTATCGTAGCACTGTTCCCTTTTTAACGCGGTTCCGTAAACGTGGCGAAATTTAGAGCTACGTACTACCCTAAAAGACATCTATAAAAGAGAACATTAATTTAATTAACCGCTAATTTGTAATTATAATTTATTAAAACATAACCTAAAACGACTACTATTAAAAACTGTTTAAAAATATAAGCTTACCTCTTAAGTTGCAACGATTAACAATAAAACTTCGATAAATAAAATTACACTATTTGTACATTTGATTTAAAGCTTAAAATTGCTTAAAGCTGTATTACCAAAACACTGACGATCTAAGCAAAAGGCCATATTTGGATATGCAAAATTTTGAAACGTCAAAACGATAAACAGTACCATCTGTCAGAAAAAATGTAAAAGTGACTAAATTTATATAGAGCTGTTTGTTGAATATTAATCGTTATTACTATTATAACCATATTACACGTTCAAATATTAGGGAAAATTATCAAAGATAAGGTAGTAAAAATGATTGTAGGACATTGTCGAAATGATTTGTACGATTCAGCACATTTAAGCATCAACCGGTAATTCGTATAAATACCGATAGAGGGCATAAACTGTATTAATTTCTAATTTTTATTTTGTTTCTACATCATGCCGTAGCAAACAAGCTATTTTACAAGGTTGTAATGACCCAGGTTTAAATTCAAATAAGGCGGCAAAAATAAGGAGCATAGCTGTCGATATGAGTTGTAGGTCACCCTTGGTCCACTATTGTTTGCTTGTCAATTAAACAAGGTAGGATTGCACCTCTATTTGTAGTTGTACGCTGATAAATGGTGGGAATTTTGACCATTTAATATTTGCAATGTTTAAAGGTACTTTTGTCGTTCAAGGAAGTGGCGCATCATTAAAATACAAAGTACTGTAGGTTTGTGTTGATCATTATGTTTCAAAGCTTTGAAATGTAAATTTTAATATTTGATTATGTTTTGTACATTCATTATCATTGTTGTTTATGTGTATTTCTTTTGAAATTTAGGTATCTTCGCGGCGTTATGCAATTTGACCGTATTTTGCGGTAACGCATACGCTCATCGGTGACCAGCCACCCTTATATTCATAATGCTTGTTTTCATTTTATAGTTATCCTAGGTAATCAGTAAGTTTGTCGTTAATATGCATACTTGGTTCTAATTATTTGGTCAACATTATAGGTAATATAGGGTGTCGCGCAAACTGTTTACCAGACGCATAAATCTCCACTTTTATTGCCATCGGAGAATTTAAATGTGTGTTTGTTCTACAGCTGCATTTTTACAAGAGAATGAAATTATTGAATATTTGATTTACTCTTTGACCCATGCATAGCATGTTCACATTCAATTCACATTTTTTTTTTTTTTTAATTTACATGTTTCTACAATCTGTCTTGAAGTGACATTCAGTAGATGATTTAATAACTTAGAATTAAATATGAAACTCATGTAAGAGTTGCATCCACTGATTACACTCCTTTATTAGCTTAGTCTAGTTTGACATAAACACACTGAGGATCTTAACGGTATAGGTGAAGCTGTCAATCACTATTGTTCAAATCGGTGGAGTAGGTCTGACGGTTTAAATCTTTTTAGTCGCGGCTGCACTTCATTATCATGTTCTAGTAATCCCTCCACTAAGATGTTGGGATGAGCACCAATTCACCACATGAATTGTCCTTGTTTAATAATTGTATTATGTCTATATTTATATGTGTGTTGCATTGTACCTTGTTGACAACCATTTTATTTATTGCACCGTATTTATGTGTGTTGCATTTGTGCCATGTTTATGTATATTTTGTTTAATGGTACCTTTGAGAACCTAACTTCGCAGTTTCAACTTGCTTGTTTTAATGCAAACTAATATCGACTGCCGATCTAATGATGAGTATGAAAGGGCCTTGGAGAATGTATTGACACTTTCCGATCGTGCTTGGATCCACAGGTGTGAGTGTTAGATAACCTGTTGGAGGTCTAATATTAAGAGCTCTTGTTGTGGATACCAAAACCTCCAACTACGTAGCCACGAAGTCCGTCTCTAGGTGGGTGGTACCATCGGGCGGGGGCGCCTGCTGTTTAACATTGTCTTTGTTTAATATGTGTGATATAAGAAAGGAATGGCCATCGATAGAGTCATTTTAGAACCAACTGTTGTTTATGCTTCAATTTCTCAAAGATAACAAAGGTATGTTAGGGACCTTGGGGAGTTTCTTTGTCCTTTTCTTCCTCCAAAGAGATGTCTGGCGAACAGGGACCTTTTGGTATTACTTTGGTTCAACGAATTTAATAAAATTCGGTTATCATATCTTGTTTTATTGTGTCCATGGCAATCTTGCTGCAATTGAGAGTAGACAGTGCATATAAACTTATATTACACAACATAGGTGTCCTCTTAACAAGGTAGGTCCAGGTTGGGTAAGGCAGGTTAAAGACGATCAATTTGGCTATTTCAAACTTCCCGCAATTTTGTTTTAAATTCGTGCGTTTACGAACCTGGGGTGAACTTCGATATAGTACAAGGTATATTTTTAATATTCACCGCTGCATTAATATTCATTTATTTGAAAATCTAATTGCTTAATTAAACATACCTATACCGTTCAATTGCATCGTCGCCATGCTAAGTATAAAATCTGGCAACGTTACACAATTTTATAAATTTCAACAAAATTCAACTAACGCTCGACAGTTCACCTTTTTTCGAATGTTATTAGCTACTGCTTATGCAGTAAAACTATTTTTTTAATAATCTTGCAATTAAAAGGATCACACAGTTATTCTACATTCACAATAAACAATTTTAGATAATAAATTATTTTAAACAAAGAACGGGTTCTAAGTAAAAACTCCGATTCATGTTAAAAAAATATTCAACCAACGAACATTTTTATTTACATCGTTTTTTATAAACGTTAAAACAATATAAAAAATAAAGTATAAGAACAGCCTTTCAAACTATTACTTAATTCATCTAAAATTTTAAAATGTGCACATGCAAATAAAAACGTCAATATCAGATGGTCACCATATAATAATCGGAATGTTTCAATTAAGTACTTATAGTAAAAGGCACATCCGACTAAAAAACTGGAATAAAGTTATTACGATGAAGGATTTTGATTATTATATTGTGGCCTTCCAGCCAACTCCAAAAGGTATCTATCAGGATGATCTAGCCAATCGGTGGCACTTAATTTCACGCATCGTTGTCGTTCGGCCTCCTTCACCTCCCACTTTTTCACCTCTAATTGTGCTTCCCTGCTTGCCTGATCACCGCAACCCCACACTTCTATACATACAAGATTATATGGAATTTTTCGATAGTCCAACTAGAAAGAAACACATCATTATCGTATCTTTTGAATTATTTGATAAAGACCTTATCGAACTCGGCATTTATAGATATTATTGGGTTACGTGCATCATTTCCTACTCGCAAACCCCAAGGATAACCTCGAATGGTAGTATTTAAATAGAGAATTTTTGAACCCTTCTCCAACATTAAAAACCTGCAATAAAAACAAAATATCATTATTTATTCGAATTTAATTTTACACTAACTTTAGTTTAAATGGTACCATACTCATTAATTTACTTAATAATTTATAAACAGATCAATACATACACATTGCCACACCAGACAAAACAGGCTTACTTTGGAAGTAACTGATAAACTACAGCATCTTCGCCGCCCCAGTACAAATGTGACTCTTTCCATTCGTTGGGACTGCCAATACAAAACACCGATCCGCCTTCTACTTTTACAAGACACAAGGTGGCACCTTTGTAAGCTAGTACATGGTGCATAAATCGATTTGCTCCTATACCCATCTCCTCTGAATCATATAAAGGTATCCAGTGGGAGGGTACAGAGCAGAGTAATTTCATTAAGAATGCTTGACTCGATAGACCTTCAAAACTATTAAATTAAACAAGGAAAATGAAAAATGTTCAAAAATACTAACCAACTCCGCTATTACTGGGAGAATGAGCTCTTTGAGGTCGAGAATACAGTGGTGGAAGAGCACCAGCAAGCAACCAAGACATGCTCATTTGCAATAAATGAGGATGAGAATTCTTCCCTTGGCTAAATTGAGGTGGTTGTTCTAGTACAGGTGTTGCTAGTTCTAAACCTAAAACAATTAACTTAACAATTAACGGCACCTTAAATTGAAAATTAACAGTAAGACCTTTCTCTGAACTCTCAGCAAGACCTAACGTAAAAAGTTTAAATCCATTTAATTTTATTACTAAATTTACAATAAACTTACCTGCTGCTAGTAAGGGACCATCAGCTTCCAAAGTACGATATGAAGTTGCTAAAGAATGCACCGCATATCTATGTAAAGTGAATAACAATCTTGGACAGTTTGCTTCAATCCAATGCACCACATACTGACACGACAAAACCGTTTTAGAGTGGAAACAGCTATCAACAACAGCTGCTAACGTTTTGCTAATTCCTAAGCACATCTGAGGACCTTCGGAGTAGTGGTCCATTGCAACATGATAACTACACATTAATAATGAACGCAAACCTTCAGTACTTATATTGGTACCATCTGGCGTTGCAAATATTCTAACTAAAATTGTACGAACCGTGTCATCATCTAATACCTAAACAAAAAAAGTAGTACATTTGCTAAATCATTATAGATAATAAAAGTGACTACCGTCAAAAATTTTCGCATTGCTGTTTAAAAGCAGAACTGCTTATAAAGGAATTCTTTGATTTGGCTAATGTGTGAAAATAATTGAAGAGTTTCTCCGCGAAAATAGCATACCTCGGAAATAAATATTGCTAAAATGAGAATAAATTATTAAATGAACAAAGGTTTAACACAAAAAGATTACTGTAAAAACGGTCAACGTAATTCCATTAATATTCTCCTGTTCTTGGCACTTTGTGGTTAGAATCTGGAAATTCAATTGTTACGGATAAACCGCTAGATTATACATCTTTTACCTTAGTAAGTTTTTCAACTGGTAATAGATTCAAGTCTCTGTCGTCGATATCTGTGGCAGAAGGCGACCTGGAAATGTCGTTATGCAAACCGTCATTTGAATCTGTGGCTGATATTTTGGCAGAATCTTTACGACTACCTTTGTGGGAGTTATGATTTCCCATTATATTCGATATATCACAACAGTCACATTTCCAAATTCCAACCATTCCATCTAATTGTAACTTTAGTGCCGTTAAGTTGAGATTCCGTTAGATATAGAAATTATCACTACCACCAACAGATAGCACAGAGCAACTTATACGTTTGATTCATGGTTGCAACGATAGATTAGCTGGTAACTTCTACAGTATGTTCCAAATTTCTACAATTATTTTAAAGTTTGCTTTACTTTGTCCTAAACTTTTTCTTCTCAAGTTTTTTATGTACGAGGCGCGTTTTTTAAGTAAGTACCGTTTTGGAATTAAAAAAAGACGTGCAAAGATATCGCAATAATTTTATTTTTACATGAAAGCCTGTACCTTAATCTACTTTTCTACATAATTTCCGTGAATATTGAGGCACTTGTCATAACGTGGCACCAGTTTTTGAATACCCTCCTCATAAAATTCTGCCGCCTGACTTGTTAACCACTGTATCACAAATGTTTTGACTTCGTTATCGTCTTGAAGATGCTGACCACCCAGGTGTTTCTTCAAGTGCAGGAACAAATGGTAGTCGCTGGGCGCCAGATCAGGGCTGTATGGAGGATGATCTAGAGTTTCCCATTTAAAAGATTTGATGAGATCTTTGGTCCGATCATGTGCACAGTTTTTTGGGAAAGAAAAGCAGTATTGCTAGTGGAGTTTCTGCCTCGTAATGAGACAATCAATGCAGCGTCTTATTGTGAGACATTGAACAATCTGCGTCGTGCAATCCAGAACAAAAGACGTGGCAAGTTGAGTAAGGGTATCGTTTTGCTGCATGACAATGCCCGTCCACATGTGGCTAATCGGACCAAAGATCTCATCAAATCTTTTAAATGGGAAACTCTAGATCATCCTCCATACAGCCCTGATCTGGCGCCCAGCGACTACCATTTGTTCCTGCACTTGAAGAAACACCTGGGTGGTCAGCATCTTCAAGACGATAACGAAGTCAAAACATTTGTGATACAGTGGTTAACAAGTCAGGCGGCAGAATTTTATGAGGAGGGTATTCAAAAACTGGTGCCACGTTATGACAAGTGCCTCAATATTCACGGAAATTATGTAGAAAAGTAGATTAAGGTACAGGCTTTCATGTAAAAATAAAATTATTGCGATATCTTTGCACGTCTTTTTTTAATTCCAAAACGGTACTTACTTAAAAAACGCGCCTCGTACAATAAAATTATTGTTGTTAACCGCGGTGATAACAAGATTGTTATACATGAAAATATACATTTTACAATCCCTGTAAAATTGTAATTAATTACAATGTAATAAATCAAAACAATTTTATTCAATTATGATTCGCTTGTCATTTACTGTCAATATTTACTAACAGTAACACTTTATTCACAAAAACATTTATAAATATACCTGTATATTTAAATATATATATATATATGTATAGCTTATCCAAACCTATAAGCAATGCACGTCACCAATAAAAAGTTACTAGATTGTTTATTTGTAATTCGGTTTAAAGTTTAGAAAGTGACATATTTTATAAATGATTTACTTGCGCACATATTAGATGGTATAAAGAAAAACTACAATTTATTAGAACTGTCAAAATACGAGATACGAGGTGACAGCACTGTGTGAAACGTCATCATCTAGCAACCGTGTACTGAGACGTGCAAACATATAAGGCCTGTCCAAATCTATATGCAAACACGTCATCAATTGTCTACCAAAACCGTAATATAAAATTTCCTAACAGTTCTGTGTAAAAATGGTACGATAATCTAAAAAGTAATTGGTAATACAAAGACCTCTATCCGACCGCTACCGATATCTGCGTAACCTGCATTCTTCGATATATTCGTATGTTGTTATCTTTATCTAACACGTTGATAACATGCTTCGCGTCCGTATGTCGATTTTGCGGCGTATGCGTACAAGAAATATATCTGAAATGCGACGCTGCCAAATATTTTATGCCCATTCTAAAGCACGTGTTGCGCCTTAGTATGTGCAGGGAACCACCCCGAAATATGGGCAAAGAGATTTAATTTAGTAACCCATGTTGAGAAGAAACGGCAAGAAGGTGGTCAATTACTGCCAATAAATGCAGTTCAAAAGGTATATAGCGCGTCCACAGATACTACACGCAAGCCACGTGCAGCTAGTGCAGTTACCATTGACCCTGCAACCAAATGCAGACTACGAGTTAAGTTATTATTTTATGAGATGTATTCCGAATGTAAGTTGATGTAATAACTTGTAATAGTGGTGTTATCGTATCTTATTGTGTATAGGGATGAATGTAACACCGAACTCGTTATTGACAAAACTGAGGGACAAAGATTTTTACGATGGAGGTCGAAGCAGCTTGGCAAAAATCCTAGATAACTGTAGTGTATTATAATAGGAAGGGAGCTGTAATACCAACTAGGAGCAGATCAAGGTTATATTTTGTGTGTGTAAAAATGAAAAATATAATAACCAATATAATTTTAGCAAGATATTTGCATTATTAATATAAATACATAACAATAACTTGGGGTTTAAATGGAAGAAAGACTATAATCGTAGAACAATATTTGAATTGCATTATATCGCTAGGACACGAGTGAGACTTTTACAAGAATATGGGGCAATATGTGTGTATTTAAACGAAACGTGGATTTTTAAAAAGAGTTCCACGATCAAGTCGTGTTAACATAATACTGTAAAAAGGTGGAAAGAATGGAAAAGGTAATTTAGAAACATATTGTAGTGATTATTCTAATGTGTCTGTTACTTTGTATGTATATTATCATAGTACATACAGGAACAGTAAATGGGTTTGTACCTGAGGCAAAATTTACGATATTGGTTTAATTTTGATAGTTATATAATTGATACATGTAATTGTACTTATAATAAAACTGATACAAATTGTACAATAACACTTTATTCTGCTGTTCCTAATCGTCATTAGTCTGGTTCTGTTTACAAATAACCTGCATGCATATGTTTGGAATAATACACATGTAAACAAGTTACATGGAGTTTTAGTATTACATGAATTATTATAAAAGACCATGCATGACCATTCAAAGATTTACTGCTTTATATTAGTTATATAACGTTCAGTGGTACACGTTATCTTGTTTTTGTACTGTAAATGTGAGCTTCCTGTGTACATACGTCTAACATGTGCATGTCTAACATTGTCGCTGCAAAAGCACAGTACACTTATTCAGGAACGCAATATGTAATCTAACAAGCGATTATCAATGATTCTCGATTGTCGTCAGCCATTATGTATTTCATTTCTTTTCCATGCTCTGGTTAATTAACGTGTGTAATTATTACTCGCTGAGGTGTCTTGCTTTCGTGTTACATTAATTCACTATGCATTCGTGAACTTTCTGCATGTTGCAAGACTTCAGTTTGTAACAATTGAAGATCCGATGGCTTTAACCTCTACATAGGATCAACCTGAAACAAAATGCATTGCAATGTTTGTCGGTAGGAGAAGCAGTCGCTCGAGTTAGCGATAAAAGTGTCAATTATTATCAATAATATTGATTTGTACTTACATGTTCTGGTTTATCAAAGGTGACGATTGAGGTTCTACTATAATTGCATGAATACAAGACAGCCCATCACCCCGAAAGTAACTCGTCTACCTAAACATCAATTCAATTATTGTATTATGTTTACAATGATTAGGACCTACGTACCTTGTTAATCTTTCTTTGGCATGTAAACAACAAGTGTAAATAACACATCGGGAAATCCACACTACGCACTTATTAAAATCAAATTACAGTTAACACAGCAACAGCTACAATTTGCAGTAACGGATTGTCTGTATATCGACTAATAATTTGTATCGAAACTTTAGCATTGTTTACGAATGTGAAAATTTGAGGTTAGATCTTTTGTTTACAAGCGTTAGAACAATCCGACATCACTGCCTGTGTCGTCAGCATCTAGTAACTTTTTATTGATGACGTGTGCATATAGATTTGGACAGCACATATATGCAATTCACGTGATCAATAAAAAGTTACTAGATGCTGAAGACACAGGCAGTGATGTCGGATTGTTCTAACGCTTGTAAACAAAAGATCTAACCTCAAATTTTCACATTCGTAAACAATGCTAAAGTTTCGATACAAATTATTAGTCGATATACAGACAATCCGTTACTGCAAATTGTAGCTGTTGCTGTGTTAACTGTAATTTGATTTTAATAAGTGCGTAGTGTGGATTTCCCGATGTGTTATTTACACTTGTTGTTTACATGCCAAAGAAAGATTAACAAGGTACGTAGGTCCTAATCATTGTAAACATAATACAATAATTGAATTGATGTTTAGGTAGACGAGTTACTTTCGGGGTGATGGGCTGTCTTGTATTCATGCAATTATAGTAGAACCTCAATCGTCACCTTTGATAAACCAGAACATGTAAGTACAAATCAATATTATTGATAATAATTGACACTTTTATCGCTAACTCGAGCGACTGCTTCTCCTACCGACAAACATTGCAATGCATTTTGTTTCAGGTTGATCCTATGTAGAGGTTAAAGCCATCGGATCTTCAATTGTTACAAACTGAAGTCTTGCAACATGCAGAAAGTTCACGAATGCATAGTGAATTAATGTAACACGAAAGCAAGACACCTCAGCGAGTAATAATTACACACGTTAATTAACCAGAGCATGGAAAAGAAATGAAATACATAATGGCTGACGACAATCGAGAATCATTGATAATCGCTTGTTAGATTACATATTGCGTTCCTGAATAAGTGTACTGTGCTTTTGCAGCGACAATGTTAGACATGCACATGTTAGACGTATGTACACAGGAAGCTCACATTTACAGTACAAAAACAAGATAACGTGTACCACTGAACGTTATATAACTAATATAAAGCAGTAAATCTTTGAATGGTCATGCATGGTCTTTTATAATAATTCATGTAATACTAAAACTCCATGTAACTTGTTTACATGTGTATTATTCCAAACATATGCATGCAGGTTATTTGTAAACAGAACCAGACTAATGACGATTAGGAACAGCAGAATAAAGTGTTATTGTACAATTTGTATCAGTTTTATTATAAGTACAATTACATGTATCAATTATATAACTATCAAAATTAAACCAATATCGTAAATTTTGCCTCAGGTACAAACCCATTTACTGTTCCTGTATGTACTATGATAATATACATACAAAGTAACAGACACATTAGAATAATCACTACAATATGTTTCTAAATTACCTTTTCCATTCTTTCCACCTTTTTACAGTATTATGTTAACACGACTTGATCGTGGAACTCTTTTTAAAAATCCACGTTTCGTTTAAATACACACATATTGCCCCATATTCTTGTAAAAGTCTCACTCGTGTCCTAGCGATATAATGCAATTCAAATATTGTTCTACGATTATAGTCTTTCTTCCATTTAAACCCCAAGTTATTGTTATGTATTTATATTAATAATGCAAATATCTTGCTAAAATTATATTGGTTATTATATTTTTCATTTTTACACACACAAAATATAACCTTGATCTGCTCCTAGTTGGTATTACAGCTCCCTTCCTATTATAATACACTACAGTTATCTAGGATTTTTGCCAAGCTGCTTCGACCTCCATCGTAAAAATCTTTGTCCCTCAGTTTTGTCAATAACGAGTTCGGCGTTACATTCATCCCTATACACAATAAGATACGATAACACCACTATTACAAGTTATTACATCAACTTACATTCGGAATACACCTCATAAAATAACAACTTAACTCGTAGTCTGCATTTGGTTGCAGGGTCAATGGTAACTGCACTTGCTGCACGTGGCTTACATGTAGTAGCTGTGGACGCGCTACATACCTTTTGAACTGCATTTAATGGTAGTAATTGACCATCTTCTTGCCGTTCCTTCTCAAAATGGGCTACTAAATTAAATATCTTTTTGGCATATTTCGCGGTGGATTCCCTGCACATACTAAGGCGCAACACGTGCTTTAGGATGGGAGCAAAACATTTGGCAGCGTCGCATTTCTGATATATTTCTCGTACGCATATGCCGCAAAATAGACATACGGACGCGAAGCATGTTATCAACGTGTTAGATAAAGATAACAACATACAGATATGTCGAAGAATGCAGATTACGCAGATATCGGTAGCGGTCGGATAGAGGTCCTTGTATTACCAATTACTTTTTAAATTATCGTATCATTTTTACACGGAACTGTTAGGAAATTTCATATTACGGTTTTGGTAGACGATTGATGGCGTGAACCTCAAATAGCTTTGGACAGGCCGTAGTTGCAACGTCGACTGTGGAAAAAAAAACGTTGCCGGTTATGAGAGAAACGAGAAAACAATTGAATATTAATTTAATAAACAAGTTTGTGTTGTATTTGACATTGTCTCTTGGCGAAACCGTTTTTCGTAAAACGCGCAACCTTCGTTGCACGAGCGCCCAACGTAGTAGCACTAAACTTACAAACCATCATCAACAAAGTGTTAAAGAAGACAGAAATGTATGTTATTTATTCCTATTCGGCTCCGGTTTCATTAGATACCGAGAAACTATTTAACTAAATACAATTTCTGAAAACTAGGTATGGGCACCTTTTAAATTACAAATGGCCGAAAATAAAGTGGCATATATCTGAGGAAATGTGCAGAGGCGATTTTCCGTAATTTACAATGTTACGGTTGACATCTGCAGAGATAGCGACCACTGTAAAGATAGAACAAATTTATCGATAGATAAAATCCAGGTGGTGTACCCTCTCAAGCAACATGCTGTTCGTTAAAACGAATGTTAAAAACTAATCGAGGTCCTAAAGTCCAAACATTCTTTAGGCGCTTCCGAAGTAGTGCCTGGCGGTACCAGGTAGAGTGTATCACGACCCTATCACGAGGAGGAGTTTGTTGGTAGCAGGCCAGATAGAATCGTTGGCCTGAATCCATTCCTGGTGACCAGTATCTGCGAATTACCCTCTTCCAGAAAAAGCACGTGGCAATACATGGAAATTGAAAAGACTACTTTAGACTCATGTAATGATGAGCATAAAACAATTTTAACGTCAAAACTATGTTTTATTATACTTGCAGAATCCATCGGTATTCGGAAAATGTCGACAGTCTTATTCGCCCTCCGATGACGTCAAACAATATGCACAAGCCGCCACCAGATCTTACCTTTAGTAGTTATTATACCATGTATATCAACCATTTATACTTGTATCCTGATGGTTTGTAAGAGAGTTTTAAAATTGTTTATGGTATGCTGGAATTGCTTTTAAGTTACAGGAAAAACAGGTTTCAAAATCTTTAAAATAGATTTAAACACTCTATTAACGACCAAGGATGCTGTGATATGCATTCCAGATAGAGCCTTTCCATAATGTTTATTAAGTTCCGTGGATATTATTAAATTAAAGAGAATATCCATTTGAGTTTGATAAGGCGAATTTCTTTATATTTCGATTTAATTAAATTATTATCTTGAGGAAGATTTATGCATGTCCAATCTTGTAAAACTTTTTGTGATTATAAGTAGTTATTCCGTGAAAAGAGCCTTGTTTTGTAAATTAACATCGTTGGTCAGTAATATCTGCAATATTAAAATTTAATCAAAACGTAAATGGGAGATTTACCAGTTGATTATGATTTCATCATATGTAAACAACATGTAAGTGCCGTCATCTGATTTTACTTGAAAATTGTTCTATCGCATCTTTTACTTGCTGTCCTGTTTAAATAAATTAATAATAAGAAAATTGATATCTATAATAATAAAAAATATATTAATTTCTATTATATTTATTTAAAAGATAATAATTTTAGGGTTTAAATAATAATTATCTTTTCTATACAAAGTCATCCAAGATGCACTATACCGAATAGATAGTTATAGATATAATTATAGTCTCAGAACTCTATATAGATATCAATTTTCTTATTATTAATTTATTTAAACAGGACAGCAAGTAAAAGATGCGATAGAACAATTTTCAAGTAAAAATCCAGATGACGGCATCTTACATTGTTGTTTACATATGATGAAATCCCATAATCAACTGGTAAATCTCCGCATTTACGTTTTTGTTATTAAAATTTTAATAATTGCAGATATTACTGACCAACGATGTTAATTTACAAAACAAGGCTCTTATTCACGGAATAACTACTTATAATCACAAAGAAGTTTTACAAGTATTGGACATGCATAAATCTTCCTACCAAGATAATAATTTAATTAAATCGAAATATAAAGAAATTCGCCTTATCAAAACTCAAATGGATATTCTCTTTAATTTAATAATATCCACGGAACTTAATAAACATTATGGAAAGGCTCTATCTGGAATGCATATCACAGCATCCCCTTGGTCGTTAATAGAGTGTTTAAATCTATTTTAAAGATTTTGGAAACCTGTTTTTTCCTGTAACTTACAAAAGCAATTCCAGCATACCATAAACAATTTTAAAACTCTCTTACAAGACCATCAGGATACAAGTATAAATGGTTGATATACATGGTATAATAACTACTAAAGGTAAGATCTGGTGGCGGCTCTGTGCATATTGTTTGACGTCATCGGAGGGCGAATAAGACTGTCAGACATTTTCCGAATACCGATGGCACATTCGCAAGTATAATAAAACATAGTTTTGACGTTAAAATTGTTTTTATGCCTCATCATATACATGAGTCTAAAGTAGTCTTTTCAATTTCTACATGTATTGCCACGTGCTACATTTTTTTTTCTGGAAGAGGGTAATTTTCGCAGATACCCCTTTGGTCACCAGGGGAAGTGTCAGATTCAGGCCAACGATTCTATCTGGCCTGCCTACCAACTAAACTCCTCCTCGTGATAGGGTCGTGAAGTACCACTCTACCTCTCTCCTGGTACCGCCTTAGGCACTACTTCAGGGAAGCGCCTAAAGAATGTTTAGGACTTTAGGACCTCGATGTAGTTTTTAACATTCGTTTTAACGAACAGCATGTTGCTTGAGAGGGGTACACCACCTGGATTTTATCTATCGATAAATTTGTTCTATCTTTTACAGTGGTCGCTATCTCCTTGCAGTAATTGTCAACCGTAACAATTGTAAAAGAATTACGGAAAATCGCCTCTGCACATTTCCTCAGATATATGCCACTTATATTTTCGGCCATTATGATTTTCAAATTTTTATTTAAAAGGTGCCCATACCTAGTTTTCAGAAATTGTATTTAGTTAAATAGTTTCTCGGTATCTAATGAAACCACGGAGCCGGGAATAGGAATAATAAATAACATACTATTTCTGTCTTCTTTAACACCTTTGTTGATGATGGTTTGTAAGTTTTTTTAGTGCTACTGTACGTTGGGGGCGCTCGTGCAACGAAGGGTTGCGCGTTTACATACGAAAAACGGTTTCGCCAAGAGACAATGTGTCAAATTTTTACAACACAAACTTGTTTATTAAATTAATATTCAATTGTTTTCTCGTTTCTCTCATAACCGGCAACGTTTTTTTTTCCACAGTCGACGTTGCAACTAAACAGCTACTACTCGCCATAACGTCACTGCATGGAGTTGAACGTGTTTAGAACACTCGGAGATCCTACCTTATATAGTTATTATACCAGTGTTGATATAAGTATGCTACCTTGAAATATTCTAATGTAATATTATTTGTAGGTGACTTTAGTATTAATGAAGTGAACGATTTAGTCGCTATCAGTTTTTCTACATGTGTATATTTACAAAATGGTTTTCCAGAGTATATGGATAAGATCAAGAAGTGTATTAGTGAAGTTCAAAGTGTAGCAGATGGATTGACATAACTGGATATGTATATTTTTATATTAATTACTGGAAATATTTTTGTAATACATTGTGTTATGGTTTTTTTTAACATATATGGTTCATTTGCGAATGTTAAGTTGAAAGTGAGTTTTTCTTGATATCTGTTTTATTTAATGCAAATATCTTTATTTATTTAAAACTAGCGAGATAATATGTATTTAAGCAATATCAATATATACAACTTACTTTTGACATACCCATCATGAACGAACTATAATTTAGAACTGAAATGTTGGGACTGATATATTTATATTATTTGAGTTATTTTTTAGTCGAAAGTGCATTAGTAGGCTACAATTTACAACAAAATACAACGAAATACAATTTCTAAATCAAATAACAGGACAACAAAACCGTAATTCTTTTTTAAAAATAGCACAATAATAAGCTTGCAATACTCATGGTAAATAACCATGAATCTATGAAACACCAAATTATATTGTTCCTGTTATACTCAAAAGTGTCTAAATTTGATTTGTGTAATATTTAACAAACCACATAATCTTGATGTGGATAAGTTGCCCCTATGATTTTGATAATTTACAAAAGCTTAAAAGTTCCTTGTATTTCCGATTTGTATAGAATGATATTTAAGTACATATATGCAGATAAATTTTTTTGTGGTGTTATTTAAAGAATTTCTTCTTTTTGTTATACATACTGTTGAAAATTATAAATTCCTCCAACATAACTTTTTATTAATTTAAATAGATAAATTATAATTATATAAAGATTGTTAAATATTCGCTACAATACTTATTACAATTTTTATAACATACTGATAAGAAAACTCTTCAAAAACATTCTAAAACAAATTATAATTATATATAGGTATTTACCAACATAAGGGATTGATAACAAAACGCAATATCATTCATATTTTTTAAATAATATTGATAATAGTGAATGGAAACAGGTAAACAAAACTCAATATATTAATAGCTTTTCATTTTTCAATATCTATTTGATTGAACCATTATAATAGTTTTAAATAAAGATAGCAAGATAACTTTTGTAACTAACCACTAAGTTATAATTTATATAAACTATATATTAAAAATGTTTCATTAAACGCTAACATTTATTCTATTAGATATACCTATATAAATAATATAATCTCAATTATTAGGGAAAAAATCATAAACTTTCTATAATATAATATACAAGTACACAAGCAGACGAGATTAAAATATCCACCAAAAGTTAATAAAATGTGCAACTAAAATACTAACATACGGCCTGTCCAAAGCTATTTGAGGTTCACGCCATTAATCGTCTACCAAAACCATAATATGAAATTTCCTAACAGTTCCGTGTAAAAATGATGCGATAATTTAAAAAGTAATTGGTAATACAAGGACCTCTATCCGACCGCTACCGATATCTGCGTAATCTGCATTCTTCGACATATCGGTATGTTGTTATCTTTATCTAACACGTTGATAACATGCTTCGCGTCCGTATGTCCATTTTGCGGCATATGCGTGCGAGAAATATATTAGAAATGCGACGCTGCCAAATGTTTTGCTCCCATCCTAAAGCACGTGTTGCGCCTTAGTATGTGCAGGGAATCCACCGCGAAATATGCCAAAAAGATATTTAATTTAGTAGCCCATTTTGAGAAGGAACGGCAAGAAGATGGTCAATTACTACCATTAAATGCAGTTCAAAAGGTACGTAGTGCGTCCACAGTTACTACACGCGAGCCACGTGCTACAAGTGTAGTTACCATTGACTCTGTTACCAAATGCAGACTACGAAGTGTTATCATTTTATGAGATGTATTCCGCACGTAAGTTGATGTAATGATTTGTAAAAGTGATGTTATCGTACCTTATTGTGTATAGGGATGAGTGTAACGTTGGACTCGTTATTGCCAAAGTTGAGGGACAAAGCTTTTTACGATGTAGGTCGAAGCAACTTAGCAAAAATCCTACAAAACTGTACCGTATTGTAATAGAAAGGAAACTATAATACCAACTAGGAGCAGATCAAGGTTATCCTTTGTGTGTGTAGAACTGAAAAATATAATAACCAATATAATTTTAGCAAGATATTTGTATTATTAATATAAATACATAACAATAACTTGGCATTTAAGTGGAAGAAAGACTGTAATCGTAGAACATTATTTCAATTGCATCATATCGCTGATACGAGTGAGATTTTTACAAGAATATGAGGCAAATCCAACTAGTGACATTCCATTTCAATATGTGTATATTTAAACGAAACATGGATCATTAAAATGGGTTCAACGATTAAGTCGTGGCAACATAATACTGTAAAGAGGTGGAAAGGATGAAAAAGGTAGTTTAAAAACATACTGTAGTGATTATTCTGTGTCAGTTATGTTGTTTGTATATTATCGTAGTACATGCAAGAACAGTAAATGGCTTTGTACCTGAGGCAAAATTACTATTTCATTCCAAAACAACTAGCAATTACCACGGGGAAATGAATACTAGTAATTTTCTACAGTGGTTTGAAGAACAGCTATTAAAGCCCTTAGAGGAACCATCCTTGATCGTCGTGGATAATGCGTCTTATCACAACGGATTGCTCGACATGCAACCTACAACGGTTCTAGTTATGTACATTGTTTTGTGTGTGTAGTTTAAGTTTACAAGCTGTTGTCTATATATATTTTCAAATTGGTTGTGTTTGTAGTATTTGTTGCTTTTCATTTATGACATTGGTTTGATTTTGATATATTTTGGTACTGTACTTGTAATAAAACACATAAAAAATGGAAAAATAACACTTCATTCTGCTATTCCTAATCGTCATTAGTTTAGTTCTGTTTAAAAATAATCTGTATGCATATGTTTGCACTAATACACATGTAAACAAGTTACACAGTTTTAGTATTACATGAATTATTATAAAAGACCATGCATGCATATTCAAAGACGTAATGCTTTATATTAGTTATACAACGTTCAGTGATACACGCTTTTTCTTGCTTTTATACTATAAATGTGAGCTTCCTGTGTACATATGTTGGACAAATTGATCCTGGAAATGCATGGTACCACTTCGTCAGAAAAACATGCATATAATAAACGGTTAGTTCTCAAATCAAGTAATTAGTAACAACTAGTTAATTACTACCGAATGAGGTGTCTTAATTTTGTGGTAACATTGATTTACTATACGTTCATGAACTTTCTGTGTTGCAAGATTTCAATTTTTAACAGGTGAAGACCCAGTGGCTTTAACCTCTACATATGTTCGCCCTGAAACAAAATGCATTGCAGTGTATGTCGGTAGGAGAAGCAGACATTAGAATTAGTCATAAAAGTGTCAATTATTATCAATAATATTGATATTTACATGTTCTGCTTTATCAAAGGTGACGACTGAGATTCCACTATAATTGCATGAATATAAGACGACCCCCAGAAAGTAACTCGTCTATCTAAACATCAATTCGATTATTATATAACGTTTTACAATGATTAGGACCTACTTCGTTCTAATGAATTGTATTAATCTTTTTTTGGCATGTAAGCAACGTGTGCAAGTAACATATCGAGAAATCCACACTATGAACTTAATTAAAATCAAACTACAGTTAACCCAACAACAGCTACAATTTGTAGTAACGCATTGCCTAATAATTTGTATCGAAACTTTAACATTGTTTACGAATGTGAAAATTCGAGGTTATATCTTTTGTTTACTAAGATAGCGTTGAAATAATCTGACACCACTGTGCCTGACGTCAGCATCTAGTAACTTTTGATTGATGACGTGCATCAAATAGCTTTAGACAGGCCTTATATACACACACAACTATATTTTTAAAATTTAACATACTTTAATACAAGGCAATAGTATCCTAAAATTCTAATTTAATCAATTTTTATTTACTACAAGCTTCAATTAATAAAATACATTCCCTTTAAACACAGCAATAAATTAACAATTTTAAGCTCATTGTAAAAAAAAAGAAATTTTATATTATATACATGTCTAATGTAATGCGCATCATTTACCGTTTCTTTTTCCCCTTGGTTCTAGGTTTTGGTTGAGGAGCTGCCTCACCGATAGTCACGGTACCACCCGCTATATCGTCACGATTCTCTGATTTTGCTATCACCTGCAACAAACAGATTTAGTTAAAATTGATAACAAATTCACTACATTAACCTGTTGTGCATCAATATAAAACATTAGATCTCTAAGCTGCTCCTGTAATTCGCTAATTTCTTTCTGTTTTGTAGTTTTCAATTCCAAATATTTCTCCTCGAGGTTTGTAACTTTCGAATGCCACTGTTGCTGATTATTTCGTAACGCCTTTCCTAACTGCCGTTCTTCATTTAAATCGGACAGAGCTGTCACAAGCTTCGTCGACTGTTGCATCAACTTTTTATCTAGTCCTTGTTTCTCTTTAATTGTATTTGCAAATTTAACCTTTAATTGCTTATTTTCCTCGGCTAATGTAGTTAACTTCTCTCTTAACAACTTACTTTCCATAGCTGCTTGATTATCTAACCTGTAAACGAATAATTTAACTGTAAAATTAACCGATATCTACTATATAAAAGAAACTAACTGTGCTAGTTTATCCTCAAAGTAGTTGCGTTGTTCCTCTAATTGCAGCGTCAATAAATACGTAAATTCTAATTGCACAGAATCTACCTTTTCTTGTGCCCCCTCTGCTTCTGATGGTAATCCTTCGACTGGCACTAATTTACCATCAGACTTATTTTGAAGTAAGCGATGTACAAAATTATCCCCTTTATAATCCCAAACTCTATGCGAACCCAACTGTAACGCGTAACAGTGACCAGACTCTCGATAGTGTAAAGCTGCATGTCCACCTTGATACCTTCCACATCCTACGTGCCCACAAATAAGACAAATCCATAAAGCATCTGGTGATAAACCCAATCTGCCGCATCTTTCACATTCAGACGTTTCTTCTTGTTCTGGACTCTGAACACACCGGCAAACGGGACATGTAGAATCGCTCCATTGTTCCAAGCAATTAGCGTGAAATGTGTGATTACATAAAATTGTTAAAACACCATCCACCGACTCGTCCATTCTTTCCAAGCATACAGGACAAATGGGCAATTCGGTGTGTCCAGTAGGAGGTAAACCGTCGTGTGCCCACTCAATGCGGGACACCCACACAATTCGACACAAGCTATCAGGCTCCAAAGTATTAAATGGTGCTCCATTAAACGTTTCATAAAATTCAAAAGCAGCTGAGTGCCCGTGAAATCTGTAAAACTGACTTTAGTATAAATTCAATCAAAATTACAAAAGTGCACACGTAAGAAGAGCCATGTATTGGTTTGGACTAGAATCACGCAATACTCTAATATGTGCAATTTCGGCGTGACAAGGCGCTGTAAATGCTAATAAATCGTGACAAGTCATAGACGTCGGAATTCCAAATAAACATAAAGTTAATGCTTCCTCCTTATTACTTAAAATACTGAAAAATTAAAACATTTTTAAATCGATCGTAACACTGCAACAAACGTACTCTTCTTTATATAAATGCAAAATTCCTTTGGTTACTTCAACAAATGGATTTCCACTGAAGAATCCTATTTCTTTAGTGTCTTCGGCGACATCGCGTTCTGGTATGGCGATGTTTCTGGATTTAGACGGTAAAATGCCCCAATCGTCCTTCGTGTTTTCTAATCTACTGGGGAACGTCTCGACACTAATATCTTTGATTGTACGTTGGCCATGGGTGTTTTTAAAAGAAGTTACCGAAGGATCTATGCCCTCCGCGCCATTAGATTCCTCTAAAAACTTCGAGTAAGTATTTCTTATTAATTGTAGGAATTTGTTACCTTCATCTTCCATTATATTCGAAACTTCTACTCTTAACACGCATTTGGATACCAAATCTGACATTATTATTGTTATGGAAGTTGTGACATTGAAAAAATAACTGGTAATTTACCCTACATATATTGAAACGTGTATACTGCAGCCCTCTATTAATGATAAACAAAACTACAAAAAAGTCTCTGTTTTATAGGTAATCGAGTTTGAATTTTCTTATCAAATCTTTAAAATTAATGCAATCATTTAAATAACGTACTAATTCGGTTCAGCATTCAATTTTTAAATCTTTTATTCCCAATCTCCACCTTGAACACTATTTGTTTGCACTATAATTTTTAGTCTTCATTCGTTTGTATTGCTTTTTCCCATTTCAATATACACAATCTCAATTGCCAGGTATTAATAAAACATTCAATATATTACTTACATTAGATTAAGAATAACTTGAACAAATTGTTAATACTAATCCAACTAAAGTGTATCTATTTATAATGACTATCAAAATAATATTAAACTAGTTTGTTAATATACAAGCAGTCCATTTTCTAACCATTTCCAGTCATTTTCTTTTCTTTTCTATCTTGGAAGAATTTGGTGAACCAAAAAATACAGTAAAAAAAGAACAATCCTATAATTAAGCAATTGTTTGTATATAAACTATTTCATTTATAACCCGTATATTCGTATAAAATGTATACATAAGTATTAAAAACATAATAATCTAAATACAAGTTTGGCAATATCATGTAGCTAATATGCGTAATTTACTTGAAAAGTGGTGAGGATTGGTTATGGTACAATGTTAGAACGGTAAAACATTTGTTTCAGAAGCCAGATGAGAACCCCACAAAAAAATTCTGATATATCGTTTTGTTGTTAGTGAACAAGAAACTGAAAGACAGCTTGCTGAGACAAAAATTTAAGCTATCAGGTTACCCCGCTCGTAATAGGCGATACAACACTCAAATTCGGAAAACTATTCAATAATAACCATCCGTTTTCCAAACTAAAGGACTGATTTTTTTATCGTAAGAATATGCAATAATTTCTGTGCTGTTTTTATTATCCTTTTGTATATGTTATTCGTCTATTTGACAATAACAAGGGTTCAACTTCAACTATTGTCTATTTGGTTTATTCTAAAAAATAATGATTAAATTGATGTGATTTATTTTAAATATATAAATAAGTAATACAATAACATTTTTTCAATAAATTTGGAATGTATATATGTACATAGCTTTAATACTTAGGTACATTAAAATTTTTGCTTGCTCAAATTTCTTAAAAAACTAAACTCAAATAAATTGTAAAAAGCTATAAATGACTAGCCACTTAATTAAAAGCTCCTAAAAACTTCAATGCATATACTACATAAAAACTCGTAAAAATATATTCGAAATTAAATAAACTCTTCAACTATCAACATCGTAATTTCTCCAATAAAAAAAAAAACTCATCAACCTCAACCGATAATGTAATATTAGACGACAAGCTGCACCAAATCTAACTTATATATATATATGTGCGTATGTGTGTTTATATATATATATACATACAAACTGTACAGATGTTTCTCTACATTAGCCAAAAGTTACCTGGAAGCACCGTTAGTGGATATCATATTTTTCCTTTTAACTGTTTGTTTTTGATGTTCAAGTTCGAAATCTTTCTCGGTAATATTTAACCTATTTATGTTATACACTAAATATTCCTCGGATAGAACATATTCAGGAGGGTTACGCAGTAAGTCCAGTGTCTCGCACAATCCTGGACACCGTTTACGATGTCGTGCGCTCCCTAAGCAACCCTCTAGAATAACCAGGGCAGTTTTGAACAACACTTTTACGCCTTCGCACAGAAAGATATCCCATATTCTTAGAAGCGAATCCCACGGTAACGTTCTGGTGAATGCACACAGAAACCACTCTGTACAATAAAACATAGGTTCCGCGTTCACCTTTTTTAAATGGCGATATGCGGGTGTGCACGTCTTTTTCAAGAGCGCCTGTAAAATTAGACCATCTCTTTGAACAATTTCTAATCCAGGCGAGTAATAGTCCTTGAGATAACGATCTGAAATGCTCACAAGACACCAAAATGCTTGAATGGCGGGCATGTGCATTAAAAGAAATGCAGCTACCGGTGCTTGTGCTTGGCAGTACCCTACTGTCGGATTAAAAACGGTATATGCCTTTAACACATTTAGTAATTCTTGTTGTCTATAAAATTAGGTTAAAATACATTTGAATATGCAACTAACAAATATTGAACTAACCCTGGTTTATCTTCAGAAATAAACATTTCATGATAGGGAAACTGCCTGTGCAGATCCTTTTTAATATCTTCTAATGCCTTAGGATCTCCATCTTCGTTTAAGCAATAATCGTATTTTTCTGGATATTTTTCTAAAAGCAATTTGCCACCACAGAGATGTAACCATGCTTTTGGTCTAACAGACATTGGAACGCCTAAAACATGAATCCTCGTTATTTTAATAAAGCGCACTGATTGTCCTTTTACCTTTTCGACAACGTTCTCGAACCTTTCGATAATTTCGTTCCATATAGAAATTCCATTTTGACAGCATTTTTAACCATTTATGTTCTCGACGTAATATTGTCTCTGGCGGGGGGCCTTGTTTCGGCTCTGGTGAATACTGGGAGCCTCCGAGGAAACCATGTCTATCGGGAACCGTAGAAATAACACTACCATCAATTAGAGTGCTTGCTTCGCTACATAGAGATATCGTATCAGTTGTCGTCGATGATGCCATTTTCGTTAATTTAATAAATTATTTAAGGCAATTGAACACCCACGACTTCATTTTATTATTGTACACAGATGATTTTAATTATTAGTTGTGACGTATGGCGTGGATTATCTACAAACAATTGGTAACTGAAGCACGTTTACTTTTAATCATCTTTTGGAATTAACGCTCATTTGTACGTGTTACGAATAATTATTAATTTGTTGTTCTATTAAAATAATCCACCAGACAAATGAGAAGTAGCTCAATTAGAACAATTAAATTGCTTGAAGTTAGCAATTACAAAGTAAAGTATACCGCCAGTGTTATCACCAAGAATTTACTACAAAATCCCTGAAAATTGATGTACTAAAAATAATTCGAATTTTGAACATGAAACTAAAAAGTAAAGTACAACATTAGCTTTATTAATTAATTTTACTAATTTTTATTACTTAAAGAAAAAATAGTTTACTTCACGTATACGACTTCAATTTATAGGTAAGTGGGCTAGTATGCACATTACACATGGATCTCATCTCGTGCAGGCCTTCTCCGTTTGATAATTTAATCATTAATTTAACATTTTTAGGCATCCTGAATGTTTTAAAGATGTTGAAATTAATTCGATCATCAATATTTCAACACGGAAAACGTTCACGATCCGACAACTACGCCATTGCATCAACTTTTCTTTTAAAAATGTACCTCCCACCTTTTACTCTTTGGCCGATCAAAGTTCAAATAACTCTCAACGTCCTTTTATGTACCAACAAAGATAAATTACTTTAAAATACTATTTTTTTTAAACAAATCTGCGTACATAACCTCAAAGATGCCTTTGTTTAAAAATTTCTCCAAATTAAGTAAGTTTGGTAGTTAAAAACCGTTCTCGTTTGGTAATAGTTTTTTATTCCACAGCTTTCTATGTTAAAAAGAACGTACGAACGATTGCTTCTTTATCAGCTTTACCTGAAACGCATCAAATGCTCCAGAAGACATGCAGACACTTTGCTGACAACGAACTGAAACCAATCGCATCAAAAATTGACAAAGAACACATGTATCCGGCCGAACAAATTAAAAAGATGGGAGAACTCGGTTTAATGGCTATAACGACTCCTGAAGAATATGGAGGAACAGGCCTCGATTATTTAGCCTATGCAATTGCCATGGAAGAAATATCTAGAGGGTAACGTCTTATTAAACTAATTATAAATACTCAAATGAATTGCCTGTAGATGTGCCAGCGCAGGTGTAATAATGTCTGTAAACAACTCCTTGTATCTAGGACCACTTAACGAATGGGGTTCAAAAGATCAGAAGGATCGTTTCATAACACCCTTTACAAATGGACAGAAGGTAATTTCAAACCTTTTGCGATGCATTTACGTCAACACAACGCTTATTATTAGGTAGGATGTTTTGCCCTTTCGGAACCAGGCAATGGTTCAGATGCAGGTGCAGCATCTACAACTGCTAAATTAGTTGGAGACGAATACATTCTAAATGGAACAAAAGCTTGGATTACTAATGGCTACGAAAGTGAAGCAGGCGTTATATTGGCCACAACTGACAAAAATTTAAAGCACAAAGGTATATCTGCGTTTGTTATACCAAAACCCATCAAAGGATTAGAATTGGGTAAAAAAGAGGATAAGTTAGGTATACGAGGTTCGTCTACTTGCTACCTAATTTTTGAAGACTGTAAAGTATCGAAACAAAATTTACTTGGTGAACCTGGTTTTGGATTTAAGGTTTTTTAAAGTTTTCAGTTTTATCTTAAAATAAATATAGATTCTTTTAGGTGGCAATGAAGACATTAGATGCTGGACGTATTGGGATTGCATCTCAAGCATTGGGTATAGCACAGGCGTCCCTGGAAGTGGCCACCGAATATGCATCGAAACGTATGGCATTTGGAAAACCATTGCTCAAACTGCAGACGATTCAAAATAAATTGGCAGATATGGCTCTACAATTGGAATCGGCTCGTTTATTAACATGGCGTGCTTGCTGGTTAAAAGATAATGGGAAATTCTACACAAAGGAGGCTGCAATGGCCAAATTAGCTGCAAGCGAAGCAGCCACTTTATTAAGTCATCAGTGTATTCAAATTTTGGGAGGAATGGGGTACAAATTTTATTCTTTTAAAATAAAGCATCATTGTAATTTGAAAAATTTGTTGCAGATATGTAACGGATATGTCTGCCGAACGTCATTATCGTGATGCAAGAATTACAGAAATTTACGAAGGTACATCTGAAATACAAAGACTTGTCATTGCAGGCAACTTAATAAAAGAGATGGGATATTAAAATGGTTGCTTAATTACGTGTACATATAAATAATACTTTTTGCGAATTAAATCTACGTTTCTACATCATCTTTGTCTTGATCCTTGTCGCCCTCGTAAAATTCATTTTTAACTTCGACCATTTTATCCTCCAATTCCTGGCTGATTCTAACGTCTGGATCTTCTTCATCTTTTATTTTATCATCCTCTGGTATAGTGTCGCCAGGCACGTCGTGCATTTGAACACTTGGCGAATGCTGACACATTTTTAAATTATCATAAACATATCTACGATGAAATAAAATTGTAACATTATAATATGGTTCATAGAGAGGAAAAAGTTATAATGTGTTTCACCTTATAAATGTTAAACTTACTTAGTAATTGCCTCTAAATACTGTCTGCTGTTGGCATTTTCTTGCCTCGTAACAACTTCAGGATGCAAGGTAAAATCGGGGGCGAAAAATTCTAAATACTCTGTATATGGAAGCTCGTTAGAAATTTGTTCGTCAACTAAAAGTGATGTTTCGTATGTCCAGCAACGTGCAACATTTCTTAAAGTATATCCGCCACCCCCCACAACCAGGGTTGGCACGTTAAGATCACGTACAAACTTAACACACTCTCCATGACCTTTGGTACTTAATGAAAAGCAACCCAGCCTATTAACCAAAAGAAACTATTAGATAAATTCAATAATTCATCTGTTGTTATATTACCTATCGTTTGCAAGTGAATCAGCACCACACTGAAGTACAATTGCAGTTGGCTGAAAAAACTCCATTACATGAGATATTACTGGTTTAAAAACCTGCCAGTAGCTAGCATCGTCGATACCTTCTTTCAAAGGTACATTGACAGAATAGTAACGACCACTTTCGGCACCAATTTCATACATATCGCCTGTGCCTGGAAAGAAATAATTCCCGTATTTGTGGAAACTGACAGTCATGACACGATCTGTCAGATAAAAGGCTTCTTGAACACCATCTCCATGGTGTACATCAATATCAATATAAAGAACACGTGCATGATACTTCAATAACTCCAAAATGCCTATAACTATATCGTTCACGTAACAAAACCCTGAAGCTTCAAATTTTTTTGCGTGATGCAATCCTCCTGCAATATTAAACTTTAAACTACGAATTAAAAGCCGAGTATATTAGTTACCTGACCAATTAATAGCTATATCACAGTGATTATTATTTAATTTCATAGCGCCTTCTAGTGATGCACCTGTATACATCGAACAGAAATCAAAAAGACCATAAAAAACAGGACAATCATCACCAACATTGTAATGACTGAGATGTTTAGTAAAAGCTTGAATATTCTGTGGAGTCACTCGCTGCAAGAAATCTAAAACATATACATATACATTTTTGATCGGTCAAAGAATTTGGGATATTATTTACCGATATACTCGTCAGAATGAAATCGGCACATGTCATGAGCGCTAGCTTTGTAGGGCCTATATATCTGCATTTTGTTGTGTAAACCATAGTTTAGTACAAGACTGTGTATGACGGAAAGTCGATGGGGTTTCATAGGATGACCGGTGCCGTAATGAAAGTTTCCCACGTCCGGATTATAAAAATAAGACACTTTTTTGGACGTCATCCTTACCTATCCGAAATAATTCTTGAATAAAAACACTAAAACTAGGAAAATAACTATCACTAGCAGACGTTTTGTTAACCAAAACTTATCACTCATATATATATATTACAGGTTAGGATTTGTTCAATGGGTATGTGGAATGAAATTAACCTAGGAATGTAGTATTAATTAACAATAGATATAATATTGTTAAATACATGTGTATTTTATACCGTCGATTATTTACTATAATAACGGTGTTTTTAAACTTCGGTTAAAGAATAATGCGAATAGGGATTTTTATGAAAATTTAGGGAAATAATCATGGGTACCTATATAATATTAAAAAAATTTCGTTTGATTGTTGTGAAATTAACAAAATGTGCTGCAATGGATAATTTTATAACATTAACGTGAATGTCCGCGGTCAACAAGGTTAGTCAGGAATTATGTGGTACGTATTTACAGTTTATTTTGTCATCGATTAATTAAACATTCGAACATAACCTAAGTTTTCTTATTTAAAAATATATTATATTACATTGCAAACCCTTATTTAATATTGAATTTGTCGTTTTTGCCTCTTTTCTGATATTTTATTTTTTAAATCCTGTTTTATGCTCGAACTTGAATGTGCTACGTCCAATTCGTACTGTAAAATCGGAATCAAATTGTTGGTGTAACTGTGATCTGTGTTATTGTAAAATTGTTTTGTTGTAGTTATCTGCTCTGCACAACTGGAAAATCTTTGTATGTTGTCATGATTGCCGCTTCTTTGTTTCAGTTCGAATTGCTCGTCGAACGTATGATGTTTAACATGCTTTCTGAGACTACTCGGATCTGTGTATTTCTTTGTGCAACCAAATACCTGACAAGCATATGGTTTCTGAAATCATAACGTTAACAGATGTCTTTTAAACATGTTAGTTTTGACGTACAGTGTCAAAGTGCGTTCGTTGATGTTTAGCTCTGTCCGAACTGTTGGAGAAACTTTTTGTGCAGTTAGAAAATTGACAAAGATAAGGTCTTTCGCCCGTGTGACTTCGTTGATGAATTTTTAAATTTTCGAGTCTAGAGAAAGCTTTATTACATCCTTTAAACTAAAACAAATTGTTTAGACATCCGAGTAAGTTTCATATTATGTAATTTGTTTACATACCGGACACTTGTTTGGTTTTTCGCCACTGTGCACTCTCATATGTATTAAGAGTTTGTAACGTGCGTTGAACGGTTTACTTTTTCTTGGACAATTTATCCAAAAACAAGTGAACTCTTCACCTGCAATTTTAGTTTAATAAAACGTAGATACATTTGCGAAGTAGATATGGTATTACCTCGTTTTAATTCGACGTGCGTTTTTTCTATATGTCTCACTAGAGTACTCTGAGAATTATAAATTTGGTAGCAGTCTTCCCATTTGCACTGAAGTTGTATTGGTGAAGAAATTTCGTCGCAGTTAAATTGTTGATCTTCAGACCGTGTCGGATATACTACTATGTTGCTAGAACTTAGTAAAGGATCGTCTTTCAGCAAAGCATCTTCTTGATAAAGTACAACCTGATTTTCATGATTACATTCGTAGTTTTCCTCAAAGTTATTATTCACGTTTTTTGTTCCAATTAGATGTCCAAACGGATTTTTCTGTGATTCCTAAACAAAATAGGTATTTCCATTAAACATTGTTTTAACTCTATAAATATATTTACCTGTTGGACTGAAAGGTGTAAAGTATCCGGTTGAGCGTTTCTGAGGTATAAAGAGAAGTCAACATTGTTCCTAGTTATAGATGTTACAGGGGGGAGTTTGGTCAGTTCAAAATTATCGTCATCACAAAATTCTGTGCTGATATTGTCGATATCGAACGAGTTGTTCGATAAACTATCGCATAAATCGAATGTCGACAAATCAATGTCATCAAGATTATCATAATCATCGGACAATGAAAACGGCGGAGGCACAAAAAACGCGGAATTTTCATCACGAACCGACAAATCCACATAATCGGTTCCCGTGAGTTGCTGATTGAAGTTTTGGGAAAATTCTTCGTAGTCAAAATTCGAGGTGGAATCTGTTTGTACACTTGTAGAATGTTCATCATTTTCTTCGGACTTTAAAATGAGAAAATCCAGTAGATAATCGTTGTCGCTGGCGTAATCGTCTTTAAACAGATCAAACGTCGGTTTCGCGGTGTCGCAATTTTGCGCTTCGTAGAATGCGGCCGTGAATTTTTCCGCAAGTTCCGTCTGACTTTTTGATAAATGTATGACCGAGTCGCATTTTTCTTCTTTTATCATCGTATTTATATCAAAATCTTCTAATAACATGTTCGTCTTGTACGAAGGGTTGTTTTATACTGATACTAGTTTGAAACTCATTAACATCTGTTGAGGTTTAAAAATGCCGCAAAAAACGACGCACTCCTTCCATCTCTCTTTATTTCGTTTCTTTTACGTTTAGTACTATTATAGACGCGTTTTTTTAGACGCGATATTAAAAATCGCGGATTGCGATGGGTATTTGGTTTGCTGCAAAATTTCTAAGAATTTGCCAGAACGGCCGAACGTGGAAGAAATATTACGTAACTTTGAAATAACAGAAATACAGATGTTGCTTCGTCCCCTTTTTCATCTATACAAAAAGCGCAGCCTATAACCTTTACGATAACTGGCTTCTAGATGGTCGTTTAAAAAAAAATTAAGAACGCCCAATAGTGCCGTACGATAAATTTAACATACAAGATCTCCTGCAATTGTTTGGATATAAATATCATTAAGAAAAAGCTCGGTTTTTGTCAAGTCTTGGCTCGCTTCGAACACGTGTTTCAAGAAATAGAAAGGGTAAAAAAGATCCAAAAAACTAATAACACTGTGGATGGGAGGCTGGTTAGTTATTTTATATTTGTATAAAATATGATAAAAGCCAGCTGCATTCGAAGCAAGATATTAGTTTTTATGTTCGCTTTGTTCTTGCGCCCATTTTAGATACGTTTATCTGGGGGGGCGGTTGCGGGTAATAAAAATACACTTGACAAAGAACTTTTTTGTCGATTCTCCTGTGCATTTTGTATTATTATTACTGTTTATTTACACACTAGGGTTTTTAAGTTGTAGTTTTTAATTGTCAACAGTTGGTAGCTACTATTAAATTTCTCTGACGTTGCGGCTTGTTGTAGACGACACGCCGTTTATTTAATATTCCGTAAATATTAAAATCATCGGTAGGTTTATTTAGAATTTCATCAATGAATTTTATTTATTGTTTTCGGTAAAATGATACGTTTATTTTATTACTCAGAAAGAAGATGGCCATCAGACCAGTTTACCGACCGAAAATTGTCAAGAAGAGGACGAAAAAGTTTATTAGGCATCAATCAGATCGTTACTGTAAATTGAAGGTATTTATTAGTGTTTGTAGCTTTATTGTACAATCCTAATATGCTACATGTTTCGATAGAGAAACTGGCGTAAACCTAAAGGTATCGATAATAGGGTGCGAAGACGGTTCAAGGGCCAATATTTAATGCCAAACATCGGTTATGGTTCCAATTCTAAAACCCGTCACATGTTGCCCACTGGCTTCCGAAAGGTCCTCGTACATAACCTCAAAGTAAGTGTCAACACACACTATTAAATTGTAAAGTTAAATGTTCTCATGATGCTTCTGGTAATTTGCGCCTGAAGTTTAAAGACGGTGTTGCAAACTCTTAACTGATTTGTTTTTTTTTTAAATATGATTAATCGATACAGTAGTCGGTTTTTGGTTAATGTTTATTTGCAATTGCAGGAGCTGGAAGTACTGATGATGCAAAACCGTAAGTTCTGTGCTGAGATTGCACATGGAGTGTCATCAAAGAAGCGTAAAACCATCGTCGAACGTGCACAACAGCTTTCTATTCGCGTAACCAATGGACATGCTCGCTTACGTAGCCAAGAAAACGAATAAGTTAGTTTGTTTGTTTATAATAAAAAAAATTCAAATTACAATTCTATTTTATTGTAACGTGCATCCAAAAGTCTTTGTTTCGGTTGGCTATAGAAAGATAAAGGTCTTGGTTTAAGTAATTTTCTTACTACGACATGATTCAATTTAAAACATGCTTTTCCACAGCCAACAAAGATTGAAAGACGTTTTGGACGCCCGTTAATATTTACAATACTAATCGATTGGACATTGAAAGAATATGTACATCTCTGCAATAAAACGGTGGTTTAGGAAGAAATTTTCAAAGAACATTTTTTGTTTTCTGCACCATCATTTTCTACATAGGAAGACGTATTTTGTAGATAACTGAAGAAATAATTATATGTAAGATGTTTATAAGAAAGTTGGTAACTTATTTTAACGGGAAAGACGAGCAGCTTTAATATTTGTAAATAAGCACTTTAGATGGGAATTTGTTTTGTTTGCAAAGTGGAAGTGAATTGTGTATATATACATACGTTCCAATGATGAACAAGTAAATTATAAAAATTGCGACATTTGCTGTAGCATATAATTAAAATGTTTTCAAACTTTCCTTGCATTTAATAATCGCCTAGAATTTATAAAATTACAAACTATTTTGTTCAGTACAAGTAACTGATTTAAAAAAAAATTGTGATCTAATATGAAAATCAAATTAATACAGATGTAATCTACAGTCTTAAAAAAATAACATAATTAATTTTACCATGTTTTCAACGTAATAAAGAAAACCCTGTTTAAGTTGGAATCGATTAAATCTTTAAGTTAATGTTAATTTATTACATGTGATTTGGTCATTTGTGATAGATCTAATTTTTTGATTTTCTTGTTATTACGTATACTGGTAGGCCGATAATTCTTTCTTGGTATATCGAATTATCGTTGTGCTTACAAACAGAAAAACAGCAACGTTTTCTTACATTTATTGAAAATCTATTTTGTTAGATAAAAATCGTAACATAATGGTAATAAATCAGAATGTGAGCAATTAAAAGTCAGTTTTCTGGTTTTATTTCATATATAAGTAGTACAAATTTACAAATAAATCATATATGAATAGTGGTAGTGTTATACTGTAACTAATTCGTCATCTTGTATATTTGTGATTATCTAAATATTAAAAAATATATACCTGTCCACAATCTATACTTTAAGGGGGTTATGCAGCCACAATTATTAACGCTTAAATAAGAATTAACAAAAAACTTTTAGAGCTTATAGATTAATAAGTAATAAAAGTATTAGGTTATGGCGGTTCATCCGATTCATCGAGAATTTTTGGCATCAATTGTTTGCGGCCTCTAGTGAGACGCCTTTGAACCATCTCATTATTGGTCTTTAGTGTTATAAGGTGAGTTGATTATTTACTTCCTTTAAAAATAAATGTTACGCTAGGAAAAATTACTAGCCCCGTGCAAAATTCGTAATAAAATAATAGTTTTTTTGAGGAAATTTATCGTGCTCGATTTTTACGCGTCAATGGTGTAATTTCAGCGTAAATAATTATCCAAATTGTATTTCAGTCGGCAGGCATGGCCGCCTAAAATTGTAGATTGCCGTAGAAGGTATATGTACGTACGGGACGTTCTTAAAAATTAATTTTGCAGTCAATGGAATCCGTCGTTTGATTTATTTTCTTTTGTGCAGGATCGTAGTAGAAATTTTTAATGTTTCGTTCGATTGATATCTTTCAGGCAATCTTTATTATTTTATTAAAAAAAAAAATGTTAGGGTGTTAACTACTGATTTGTGCTAAATATTTTAGACTGGAGCACGCGCGCGCGCGCATGTATAAATGTTTTGAATTTGTTTTTGTATTTTAGGGACCTTTTTTAAATTGGAAGTGTATAATGTCGGACGACGCTACGCCAACTTCTAAAAGAGTTCGTAAACAGGCTGCAAATTCCGACAAAGCCGCAGATAAAGCAGAAAACAAAAAAAGGCCAAGGAAGGTAAATCATGAATTTTAGAGTGTAATAATTCGTGTAATATTTAACCTTTAGGAAGTGAAACGTGCAGATAGTGGCGATGAAGAAGGTGTAGCTCCCAAAAGAGGTCGTGGAAGGCCAAAAGGCTCTACTAAAAAGAAGGCACCCATGAAATCTAAAGCCAAAACAACTACTGGTACTTTGCTTTTAAGATTAATATAATTATGAGATACAATTTGGTTTTATTTAAGGACGTCGTGGTCGGCCTAAAAAAGAAGAAAAAGCAAAGGATTCTGGCGAGGAAGAGGACGAAGACAATGAAGAAAATGATGAAGGTGAAGATGAAGATGATTAAATTAACTCGAGTGTGGTGTCCGAACACAATTAATATTTATTTTTTAAAATATTTTCGGTAACTATGCAAAGTGTCAGGTTGGGCATCGTCATTTTAGTTTTTAATTTTAACTTAATTTTAAGTAGAATTAATTTTTCGATGTGCGATTCACTATTAAATCCGGTGTATCTAATAGTTTACTGTAATATGTCGATTTTGTCTTTAAATGTGAGTTGTACAGTATACCATGTAACATAATGAAGGGTAGTCGAAATCTAAAAATTTAGAATTAGGTGGAAGTTTCATTATCGACAAAAATCGAACGAATTAAGTAAAGTTTTTTGATTATAAAAAAAGGTTCTAGTATTAAAATTGTATATGCTATACTATGTATTTATCCTTTTTTTACTTCAATAAATAAAAATTGTAATTTTCTTGCCAATGACTTGCACCCTCAAGTTAAATTTCACGTATTTCGCTATGAGCAAATAGCAGATGTGTTTTCAAGTTGAATATAATTACATATTCAGTTTCTATTTTTATACTAACATAAATTTAATCGATTTTTTTGTTATATACGATATAAAAGATAAATAAACATTATCGACATCTCTAGGTTTTATTCCTTTAATTTAAAACGTAATTATTTAACGAACGACGCTGGAAGCAATACATAATTTATACAGTAGAGGTCGTTTTGTAGAGGGGTAGAAAACGTTTATCCGTTGTAATGTGTGATTGTTTAGTTAAATTCTAGGTTACAATTTATTCTCTATTTTAACCCGTTTTACTCTTGCTCCACCTGTGGATTCTTACAACGAAAAAATGTCCAAATCTAAAAATGAGTTAATATGTATTATAAACCATAAATTCGTTTGCTTCACTTTTTACAGTTCTGGATTATTGTAGGTGATGAAGACATGGAAGAAGAACCTATGGAAATGGAAATCGACGAAACTGTTCCAAACACACCTATAATCGAAACCACTAACAGGAAAACCGATTTTACATTATTCACCCCCATAGCGACAATTTCAACACCCACCACTATACCTATCGATGATGACATTGAAATTATTAACGTGGAAACTCTGAATAAAACAAACGAAAATCAATCTATTGTTGACGATGACGATATAGTTATTTTGGATGATGATAATGATCAAGTTGCAGAAATTCCTGTTGTAACTAAGAGAAGATCTATAAACCGCAAAATGTTAAATTCAATAATAAATGAACCAGTTGAGGAATGCGATATTATAGATTTAGTTGAAAACAAAAATGGTAGTGCAAATGGCAAATGTATTAACTATGCATGTAAAAGTGGAATCTGTATGATGGTTGCTCCATTATTTTGTTTATCATTTTATCGTGTTAAAAGTGCCGATAATAAAAAACGTGAAGTTTGTTATCAATGCTTCGATATAGCAATGATGCATTTTGATAAACTAGGTATAGCCTTACAACAGGGGAAGTTGCTCAGCGACTGTGATATTCCTATAAGAAATGATTTGGTTGAAATTGACGATTCCGATTCTGAAGAAGAAACTGAAAATAATATTACAAATTTTTATAGTAGTAGCGAATTAGAGTATCTCAATAAGGAACTGGAAAGTGTAATAAAGTTTACAATTAATGTGTACAATATAAATGAGCAATGCAATAAATCAATACAGTCTTTAAAAAAAAGGGGAGAGCTTCTTACAGGTGAATATAACATTGTTTAGTGTATTAATTTTACATTAGATAATATTTTTTAAATAGCGTCTCATCAATATGTCGATACGATGTTACACGATACTCGTAAAACGTTAGATACAATACATAATCGTTTATACTCCGAATTTAAAGTTCATTATAAAGAGTTACCTTCATTAGATATTCCAGATAGTTATCCAGCTACACAGTCCGTTCCACGTTCTACCCCTACATTCGGTCGGTATTTTTAAAACTAGTTATTAGTAGGAATATTAATTGACTGTTTACAGTACAACGTGAAAAAGAAAGTGATAAGCGTAACCTCAGAAAATCAAAATCTAAACCTCATGTGGAACTACAGGAAGATTTAGACAATTCATCGAATACTTCACCTACAGTCGATAAATCGAAAAACACAGATGGTGCAGAAGCCACCGACCGACAGATCTTCCTCCCAAAGGACCACTTCACAAACCACCTCTTCAACGAAGTATGTTTTCATCGTCTAGTTTTGTTTTATTGCTTTTTTTCGTAGATGAAGTATATTATGCGGTTCGTTTCAATACAATGGGATCATGGATACGTGTTCATTTAACAGACATAGTACAACCAGGTACTATCGTTAATGGACAGACCGTACACCAACGTATGTACTATGTTGCATTAGAAAGTAGACAGCAAAATAAGCGACCTCTTATTAAATTGATTTCTGGTAAGCAGCTCGCTTACACATTTCCTAGTGCAGTTCAGCTAGACGTCGGTGCAAGAGTGATTGCAGTTTTTCAAGAAACATCGACTATAGGCGAATGTAAGAAGTCAAAGAAAGAGGTTTTTTATCCAGGAATCGTCGCCGAACCGATGTCATTTAGCAACAATTTTAGGTAATTAATATAAATGCCATTTATTATGCTCGACCGACTTTGTTGTAGATATTTAATTTTCTTCGACGATGGTTATGCTCAGTATGTGAGCCACAAAATGGTAAATTTAATCTGCGAGTCGAGTAAAAATGTCTGGGAAGATATGCACATAGATTCTCGCACATTTATCAAAAAATACTTGGAATCTTATCCTGAGCGTCCTATGGTGAAGTTGAGTCGTGACCAAACGGTCCGAACCGAATATAACGGTAAATTTTGTTTTAATACTTGTTAATGCGAATAAATCGAGTTGTGTTATTGCTGATGATACTGCAATGTTTTGCAAATTATAAAATTTACAGTAACGAAGATAAAGTTGAGCAATTTGCACAGTATTTCTATACTGTTTAAATGTTTGTTTTCTTTAGAAAGAAGATAATACTATGAACCTACATATTAACATGATGTTTGGTACATTAAAGAAATTGGTACATTAAAATTTCATGAAAATGCAATGATTTAAATTTAAAATCCGATAGGTTTTTTGTGGTAAAATATTTAAATCGCTGCAGGCAAATGGTGTTTAGCTACAGTTATGAATATCGATTGTTCTTTGGTGCAAATGTCTTTTGAGGCTTCTAATCGGATGGAATGGATATATCGTGGTTCGACACGTCTCATCCCTATGTTTAAAGAGGAGCAGGCCCTTACGAATCGACCAAATAACACAATACGTTCAACAAGAAAGTCAAAGGTTCGTTTACTTTGTCGTTTATTTTAAATTAAATTTTTAAGAAATAAGCTGTGTTTAGGCACTCGAACCGTACGTCCAATACACCCGCAACGAACCAGACGTAGAAACTGAGAGTGAACCGATGAGGCGGTTGCACGTAAGAGTACTGCAAAGTCGACTAATTTATCAGAACCCACACCACCACCTGTTCCATTTTTACCAATAAATAATAAAATGACGACGAAACATCAGTTACCACCGTTAAGTAAACTAGTTGTAAGTTTTCATACACCTACATAATTTTATTTTCTGTCGTTCAATTTTTCTTACCAAAAGAGGACCACTCTCGATTAATTTTATTTACTTAAGTTATGCGCAAATTTAAAAATGGACTTGTTTCAGTATTTTACACCACGAGAACAGGTGAACACGAAAACAGTTTACAAGAGTCACAAATGCTCGATAGATTGTCAGCGGTTTGAGACTTACAAAGTGCATAAGTTGAAGGGTTATAATCCCCTGTCGAAACCTATACTTTGTGGGTGGAACCGTATCACCTACAAGTATCGAGGTAAAAGAGAAGTGAACTACAAAACACCGTGTGGAAAATTACTACGAAACATGAGCGAGCTCCATAAATACTTACGTATCACCAAGAGCCAGATGACCGTTGACCTATTCGATTTTAGTTTTTGGGTGCACTGTCTCGCAGAATTTGTCCTCGAATGCAATTCTACTATAAATAAAGATTTATCTAACGGTAAAGTTTATATTTTTATCGATAGTAAATATTTTAATCGAATATAAATTAGGACTAGAGATGGTAGGGATTCCTGTGGTTAATTATGTTGATAATGAAATAAATACCTTTACTAATTATTCTACTAGACGGCAACCGATGGAGGGGGTAGATATAAATTTAGATTCTGAATTTTTAGTAGGCTGCGATTGCGAAGACGATTGTGAGGTTTGTCTTTGAATTTCCAGTAATAACTTTATTATAAATTGTTTCTATTTCAGGATAAAACCAAATGTAATTGTTGGAAATTAACATTGGAAGGAATGCGTTGTATTAATAAAAACCTGCCAATTGATAAAATTGGTTATGTTTATAGACGGTTACCAGAAGCAGTTTGCACTGGAATTTATGAATGTAACTCAAGGTAATGATATATATATGTATATATTTTTAATTATAAATGTTATTAGTGATAATTTTAGTTGCAAGTGTGCATCAACATGTCTAAATCGTGTCGTACAAAATCCTTTAAAACTAAAACTGCAAGTATTCAAAACTGAAAATCGGGGTTGGGGTATTCGATGCCTAAACGACATACCGTTAGGTACATTCATTTGTATTTATGCGGGAGCAATCTTGACCGAACAAGATGCAAATGCCAATGGTAAAAACTTTGGCGATGAATATTTTGCAGAATTAGATTATATAGAGGTATGCGAGAAGACTAAAGAGGATTATGAAGAGGAGGCATACTGCAGTGACGAAAATGATAAAGAAGACTCGAAAAATCGACCGGAATCGGCAGACGAAGAAGAAAAATTTCAAGTACATTACGGTAGTAAAAAGAAAGGCATCGACGATACCGATTTTGTGCCTCCTGTGTTTGTTCCGAAAACTAAACCTGATGCTACTATTTATAAGTTCGTAATTGTGTTGCGATTGTAGTTGATGTTTTAAAAATAAGATTTCAGATCCCGACTGCGTAAGCGAACTTTAGATGATTTAGAAAAAAAAGATCACCAAAAACAAGATAATCGTGATAAAGAAGAGGAAGAAGAAGAAACGGTTATTGTGAGCGACGATGAAGACGGTTGGTATTTGTTAAGAAATTAATAATCAATAGAAAATAATTTTATCGATTGCAGCATTTCGCGAACCGTCAAGTTTTAATCCTAAAGAGAACTTGAATTTGAACGATTCTCGCCAAGCGAAATATATGTCTGTACGAGAGTTGTTTGCTAAAGATGAATGCGTTTACATCATGGATGCCAGAGTTGCAGGAAATATAGGCAGATATTTGAATGTAAGATTGATTTTAATAAATTTTGAAAATTATATAATATTTGTCTATAATTGCAGCATTCTTGTACACCTAACGTGTTTGTGCAGAATGTTTTTGTAGACACTCACGATTTACGTTTTCCGTGGGTTGCATTTTTTGCTTTAACTTACATTAGAGCAGGTACAGAGCTTACTTGGAATTATAACTATGATGTAGGAAGTGTTCCCGGTAAGGTGTTGTACTGTCACTGTTCATCGGCCGAATGTCGTGGTCGATTATTATAATTTTTATTTATTTTAATTTAATTTTACTTTTTTATTTATCAATAATAACTTAGATATTATTATATGACTTGTAAATTTTAAATAAAATTATAGGGAAGTTTTCAATATTAGTTGTGCATACAAGTTTCTTCCTAAGCACCTAGTCTCCTATTAATAATAATGTTTAGTGTTGCGTTCCCAAGCAATTTAAGACCAAAATTCATGAAAATAAATAATATCTTGTACAAATAGATTATTGTAAGTTAAATGGGTACCTAAAGTAGTAAAGCAGCTAACATTTTGATGTGACAATTTTCTAGAGAATAATTATAATTATGTTGTCATGGTGATGTTTCATTTTAAGTCCTAGGAACAAAAAGTTGTATTAGAAACAGTGTAAAATCGTCTTTAGAATTTTTATTAAGGGGGTATTAGCACGCTACAGTTAAAATCGACGGCAATTTTGGAACTATCACTTACAAGTTTGCTAATAGATGGCATATGTATATCCTGCTAAAGAATTTACAATTTAAATTTTTTTAATACTAATTCGTGATATTTTAAGTTAGCAGTGTCGCCGCTATCTTTATGTCTTTATCCTTATGCATCTTTATTTTGCAAAGCCTAGTTCGACTTTAAATGTTGATTATGAAATGTTGCACGGAATTTCACGAGTGGGTTCGGATTACCAATATGCATTTTTAGATTTCCAAAATATAGTTTGTTGATACGGATTCCATAACGTGCTTTAGAAAATTTTAATTATGAAACTATAAACTATAACTATACTTATGTCATATAAAATATTAATTATTATATTTTACATATTGTGTACTCAAATTTTCTCGGTGTTTGTTATTTTGAATACCTTTTTATAAAATAGTAAATGAAATAAAATGTGAAAGTTAACCTTAAAATATTATTATTTATATCTCATTATAAATTAACAAACACCTACAAAGTATTTATTACCAAAGTTGAATTACAAATAAGAAATAAACAAACCTCTACATATTTCTTAAATATTATAGGAATATTTCTTATAGGTAAACATCTCACAATCATATTAATTTTCAACATAATATTAATAACATTCAACTTCACTATAGGAGTTTAATGGCAAAATGCAGTTATCGATCTTTCTCGATAAATTTTTGTAAATTGTTGAGCGATGAAGTTATTCCATATAACCATTTTCTTCTAAAAGTTAGAGAAATTAGATATCTTGCAGATAATAATTATGTATTCTGAAAATCATTTTTATCTACAAAATTTGAAGATGAATTAGAAATAACTAATACCAATCTTCCAAAGCAGTGGGTAGATGTATACTTAAGAATATTACAGTTAAGTTTAAAAAGTGTCACCGTTATTCAGTATAGAAAAGATATGTATGGTTGTATTTAGCAGAATACATCGATTTATGATTTTCTATTGAATGGTATAATTTATACTAATCAATTCCCTTCTTCCTTTTGGTGTTGGAATAGGCATAATTGATAAATAATCAGACACCATTTGAAGCATCGGTTTGTATTTTTGATTACTGCTCATTGATTATTGAATATGCTTCGAGTGATATTCTTTACAAGTTGTATAAGAATACGTGTCATATAATATCAGCATAACGAACCTATTTGAAAGTCCACTTAACAATTGAGGGACTTTGAGGAAAAGTAGTACAAGTGACATTTGAGTTTGTGGGATATTTCATATTAAACTTAGCACAATTGCTAAAAATATTCTCAACTTTGAGTGCCATTATGGACCAAATACTACTGTTTTTTTCTATAAACTGTATTAATTTAAGCAACTTCTACTTCACAATTCTTGTTATACTGTACATGTCATTATTTGAACAAATGTCACTTGTACCACTTTTTCTCTAAGCTCCTCAATTGAAGAGTCCGGCACAAAAAGGGGGCAGCTCCATTGTTATAAATTGTTCAGAAGGTAAAAACTGTTTAACGTCTAACAAAATATTTTCCAGTTGTACGTTATGTTGTAGTTTAGTAAAGAATACCGAAAATCACATCTCAGATCTGAATGTTCGCTGCTAATTTATAAGATGATTCTTAGACCCATACTGACTTATGCGTGCCCAGTTTGGAGGAATGCACCTAAAACTACGCTGAAGAAACTTCAAACTATGCAGAACAAAATTCTTCGTATCGCGCTAATCTGCCCTTGGTTCATTCGAAACAATCAAATACATCGTGAATTAAAAGTTCCACTAATCACAGACTACATAAGCAAGCTAACAAATAACTTCTTTGAAAATTTAGTGAAGTGTACAAGTGCTACGAAACTTAATCTCGGCCAAAGAGACATTCATATAAGACTCAAACGCAGGCTACCACAAGACTTACTCTAAAATATTCACTTAACCTATTATTAATTTTATTTTATGTATAAGCTAGAGGTGTGAATATTTTCACTTAATCCTCTTTCCTCTTGACATTATCTCGGTTATAAGTACCTTATTGTAAAACAGCCGTGTATTGCATCTTCTTGCAGAGCCAGCTAATAAATATATAAAAAAAAGTAAAGTACTGTGACCCACTATTTTCAGCCCACTGGTATTTTTCACCAGTACAACATATTTGTCTGGTAATAATCCTTTTTCGCATTCCCCTATAAAAGACTGTATAATCCGTATGCAGTAGGAGCTACCTTCTTTTTGCAATTGTCTTATGGATGTCCGCACGTTGTGTTATCTGGATTTTATTATATACTTATATATTGTTTATTTAATTTTCAGAAGTTAACTTGAAATAAAATGTAGGAGTATTAGTTAGCACGACTATATTTTGCAAAAACTAATACAATTTCACTGCAATTTGAAAATTTCATACAACGTAAAGTGAAGTTGACAATTGTGCAAATTAACCTTAAAAATACAAACAAAATATTATTCTGTTTTTCTATTTACTTTGGATGAAGTTTCATAAATTATACGTTTGACAATGACGCAAAAATTTGTACGTGCTGCCATCCTTCTAAAAACAGCTGAACTACAAATTGATTCAACTTAACAAACACAGCACGAAAATGTTCCTAGATTATAGTAATTTAGTTTAATTTTTATGCCCTTTGTTCTTAAAAATGGTTAATTTTTAACTGTTAACGTTGTATTTATAGTACGTAGCTATGCTTTATCTTTTACTCCAGGTAGTTTTATTCCCTGAAGTGACGTATTTCTTTAAAATACTATTGTATGTTTGATTACAAATTTAATAATTTCTTAACCTTATTAAGAAAACAACAAGTTTGTTGAAAACTAGAAAGTTGGAGGTATCTATACGAATCATGAACCTTTCGTAAAGATGCCTCGTTTTCGTAAACAATGTATATTAATATTGGTTTCATTTGATATACTTTTTTAATTATTACAACTACAACTGTGAAATATTCAATGTGACATATGTTGAGGTTATGTTTATTTATTTGTAATCGCATACAAATTCAACTTTGGTAATAAATACTTTGTAGGTGTTTGTTAATTTATAATGAGATATAAATAATAATATATATATACAAAACACGTGCTTTATTTTAAGGTTAACTTTCACATTTTATTTCATTTACTATTTTATAAAAAGGTATTCAAAATAACAAACACCGAGAAAATTTGAGTACACAATATGTAAAATATAATAATTAATATTTTATATGACATAAGTATAGTTATAGTTTATAGTTTCATAATTAAAATTTTCTAAAGCACGTTATGGAATCCGTATCAACAAACTATATTTCGGAAATCTAAAAATGCATATTGGTAATCCGAACCCACTCGTGAAATTCCGTGCAACATTTCGTAATGAACAAATTTAAAGTCAAACTAGGCTTTGCGAAATAAAGATGCATAAAGATAGCGGCAACACTGCTAACTTAAAATATCGCGAATTAGTATTAAAAAAATTTAAATTGTAAATTCTTTAGCAGGATATACATATGCCATCTATTAGCAAACTTGTAAGTGTTAGTTCCAAAATTGCCGTCGATTTTAACTGTAGCGTGCTAATACCCCCTTAATCGGGTACGGTGGCGCTAGTGTTTCGTTAACTTGATACATTACTTTATGTTTGTATATAAATATTTATTCTATGGTATTGTTGTTTTACATGGCTTGTACACGTTATTCCAATTGTAAATTAACTTTTCAAAAGTGAGTTCCTAAGTGAAAGTTGTACTCTAACAAACATCAAAATTCATATTTATAAGGTAGGTAATATGTCAGAATCTGGTGATGGTGCTCAAACTAACGACCCACCAGGTAATATACTCCTTTCGGGTACCTTTCCAGGTACCTTTCTCGGACAAATTTTTAAGTAAGAACATGTTGTAGAGAATGAAATTGTGGAAGAAGAGCCAATGGAAATGGAAATTGATGAAACTGTACCAAACACCCCTATTATCGAAAATATTAGGCAAAACGTCGATTTACCAATTAAAGCCGTATCTTCGCATCAAGCAACTACCAATAACACTTCTGTACTTGTCGATGATGATATTGAAATTCTTGATATTCCAGCTGTGACTCCTAAAACCGCAACTAAAGAAAAACCTGTGAGTGTAGTCGACGATGATGTTGTTATCTTAGATGATGACAACGATCAAGAGGAAGAAAAAGCTCTTCGACCAAGTATCGAACCCGAAAAGCTCAAGACAGAAACAAATGAGAATTGCGACATTATCGACTTAGTTGAACGTAAAGAAGCCAGCGCAAATAGTAAATGTATCAATTACGCATGCAAGAGTGGAGTTTATATGATGATTGCGCCTTTATTTTGTTTATCATTTTATCGTGTTAAAAGTGCCGACAATAAAAAACGTGAAATTTGTTGTCAATGCTTTGATATAGCGATGATGCATTTTGATAAACTAGGTACTGCTTTAACACAGGGAAAATTGTTAAGCGACTGTGACGTTCCTATTAGAAATGACCTTGTTGAAATTGACGATTCTGATTCGGAGGACGAAAATGACAATAATATTACAAATTTTTATAGCAACACTGAAATGGAATATTTGACTAGAGAGCTTGAAAATGTTATGGAGTACACGATGGACTTGTACAATCTAAACAACCAATGTAACAAATCGATGGAATCGTTAAAGGAAAGAGGAAAGATTCTGGCAGGTATTTATAGTTTATTGTGAAAGTCAAGATGACCTAGTTTTGTTTTATTAGAGACATATCAAAATATCGATACGATGCTACACGAAGTTCGTAGAACCTTAGATACAATTCATACTAGTTTATATTCTGAATTTAAAGTGCACTATGAACAATTGCCGGCTATCGATATAATGGACGTTTATTATCCGACGGCTCATCCTGTTATTCGTTCTACTTCGATTGGTTTGTATTCTTTTACTCCTTTTTAGTGAAATTAAATTGATATTTTGAAGAACAACGGGTGGAAAATGAAAGACGTAGTCCTAGAAAAACCAAACCTATATCGTATGTGGAATTGGATGATCCCGGTAGCTCGTCAAATAGTCCCATTGTTATTGACAGTTCTATTAAAAGGGATGGCACGGAAACCATCGAAATACCAACAATACCTACAAAACTTCCGCCTAAAGGTCCTCTCTATAAACCATCACTTAAACAAAGTACGCATTTCCTATTTTCCCGAATTGTTGTTTAATTTCATTTTTATTTAGATGATATTTATTACGCTGTTCGTTTCAACACAATGGGTTCTTGGATACGTGTTCGTTTAACGAACATAGTAAAGCCGGGTTCTGTTGTAAATGGGCAAACCGTCCATCAACCTATGTATTATGTTACATTAGAAAGCAGACTACAAAATAGACGTCCCATAATTAAATTGGTGTCAGGAAAAGAACTTGCATACACTTTCCAAGTTCAGTTCAGTTGGAAGTGGGCACGAGAGTAATAGCTGTATTTCAAGAGATGCCCATGATGGGCAAGTCCAAGAAAGAGGTGTTTTATCCTGGAATTGTTGCCGAACCGTTGTCTTATAGTAATAAATTCAGGTGAAAAGGACGAAATTGCGATTTTTCTTTCTTTATTATGTATTTACAGATATTTAATTTTCTTCGATGACGGTTATGCCCAATATGTTCACCATAAAATGGTGAATTTAATCTGCGAATCGAGCAAGAACGTTTGGGAGGATATGCATGTCGATTCTCGTTTGTTTATTAAAAAGTATTTGGAATCGTATCCTGAACGCCCCATGGTAAAACTATGTCGGGATCAGACTGTGCGTACAGAATACAACGGTAAAAATTGTTAAGGCTTTGTTTGTATTTATTCGTACGACTGGTATTTGCACTCGGCAACGGGTAACAATTCAACTAATCAATTCATATCGAGTCCATCGATTTATATCAGTATGTAACGGGTGACCAAAAAGTCTTCCTGTCATGGGATACCATGAAATGTGTGTCATGTCTTACACATATATCATAATTAAAAAAACCATTTATTTGAACTGGAATTGGAAAGATGTTGAAAACATTGTGCATCGACAACTAAACATAAATAATTTAATATTTTTAAATGTTGTGAGAAATGACATGTTTTATAGCCCACAACCGTCCGTAACTAAAAGATTTTTCGATCCCCTTTACAAGTTTAGATTGTCTAAGTTCTTTCTTGAACCACTTCTTGTTGTCTTGCAGGTAAATGGTGTCTGGCAACAGTAATGAATATCGATTGTTCTCTAGTGCAGATGTGCTTTGAGGCATCAAATCGTATCGAGTGGATATATCGTGGTTCGACGCGTCTCAATCCCATGTTTAAAGAAGAACAAGCAGCCACGAACCGTCAGAACAAGGCACGCCCACCGAGGAGGTTCAATGTTTGTTACTGTATTCTGTTCCGAGTAGATTTCTTTATTTAGCAACTTTATTTAGGAATTTGGACCTTATGTTCAGTACACTCGTAACGAGCCAGACAATTCGCAAAGTGGCAATGAACCAATACGGGCGGTTGCTCGCAAGAGTACTTCGAAGATAAACTTTTCGGGCCCGATGCCACCGACACTACCCTTCTTACCTATGCATAATAAATCGATAAAACATCAGCTGCCGCCTTTGAGTAAAGTTGTTGTAAGTTGTTTTAGTTATGTTATTCAGGATAGGTTCCAATGCGCATGGTCAATAAAACCTCGTGTTTCTACATTGAAGTCTTTCTTTGTCATGTCGTATGTGTGTAGGTAAATTGTCGGTAGAATATGTCACGTTCAAAACTTTAAACTGAATATTACAAATATACAATTTAGTAACTTTTTATTGATTTTTATTATTGGAATCTATTGTGAATAATGTATAGACGTAATTTATTTGTGCTCAACGTTAAATGGTAATAAACTGATGATAGAGTAATTTTAGAAATGATCGAGATCCACTTGATTAATATTGCCTTTTAACAATTTAATACTATAGTTCATCTTTGAAATTAGCAATTGACAACTTCTGATATCGTAAGTAACTAAAAAACAATTAATAATCGGATGTGCTGTTACTTTATAAAACGGTATAAGAATCGAAGAACTAAAAAACATTCATATCATTTATTTTATTTGCACATTTTGATGTATAATGCACTTTGAATGGATATAAACATAAATTGGCAGTAATTGCATGTGAACATCTCTAATGTTTAACTAACAAATGTGCATTTTATTAATTAATTCATATCCCTGAAGATCCTGAATTTATTTTACACTTAAAAATAATATATCTTTCGCAGTACTTTACACCCCGAGAGCAAGCGAACACAAGAACCGTATATAAATATCATACATGTTCGATCGACTGCCAACGATTTGAGACTTATAAAGTACACAAACTAAAAGGTTATAATCCACTTTCAAAACCAATTCTTTGTGGCTGGAATCGAGTCACTTTTAAGTACCGCAACAAAAAAGAGATAAATTACAAGGCACCATGCGGAAAATTTATACGCAACATAATCGAGCTCCACAAGTACTTGCGTATCACCAAGAGCCAAATGACAGTAGATCTGTTTGATTTTTGCCACAAAGTGCACTGCCTGGCCGAGTTTGTGCTTGAATGCAATTCTACAATAAACAAAGACATGTCAAATGGTAACTATTCCCATGCATATTTTCTATATTAATAACCAAATTGTCAACATTTAGGTTTGGAAATGGTTGCTATTCCTGTTGTCAATTATGTCGATAATGACATTAATACGTTCACAAATTATTCGATAAAACGTGAACCAATGGAAGGCGTAAATTTGAACTTAGATCCGGAATTTTTGGTTGGCTGTGATTGTGTGGACGATTGCGAAGTTTGTTTAATAAATTTGATAAAAATCTTCAATTAAAAAAAAAAAAATTTTGTAGGATAAAACCAAATGCAGCTGTTGGAAATTGACTCTAGAGGGAATGAAGTATATAAGTAAAAACATGCCAATCGATAAAATTGGCTATGTTTATAGACGACTTCCGGATGCAGTTTGTACCGGAATTTACGAATGCAATTCTAGGTGTGTAATTGTATTTATTTTGCGTTTTGAATAATAATACCATTTTAGGTGTAAATGCGCGTCTACGTGTTTAAATCGTGTCGTACAAAATCCTTTACAGCTGAAACTGCAAGTGTTCAAAACTGAAAATAGAGGTTGGGGCATTCGATGTCTAAACGACATACCGTTAGGGGCGTTCATCTGCATTTATGCCGGTTCAATTTTAACTGAACAAAGCGCAAACGAGGGCGGTAAAAATTATGGGGACGAATATTTAGCCGAATTGGATTATATTGAGGTGTGCGAGAAGACCAAAGAAGATTATGAGGAAGAAGCATATTTCAGTGATGAAAACGATAAAGAGGAAACTAAAAGTCAAACGGAGTCGGGAGAAGATGAAGAAGAGAAATCGGAATTTAATTACAACTATAGGAAAAAAGTAATGGACGATATGGACTTTATACCTGCCGTTTTTCTACCTAAAGGACCACGAGATAATTCAGTCTATAAGTTTGTATTTGTGTTTTATGATTGGAGCTGGCATTTTACGTCGATTTTTAGGTCTCGTTTGCGCAAACGGACTTTAGATGATTTAGAAAGAGACACACAAAAATCAGATAATGATAAAAAAGAAGATGAGGACGAAACAGTGATTGTAAGCGATGATGAAGATGGTTGTGTTTTCTTTAAAAGTCCTTGACCAATAATAATTGTATCGATTTTAGCCTTCCGCGAACCTTCAAGTTTCAATCCGAAAGACAATTCTCATTTGAACGATTCTCGTGTACCAACATATAAATTTGCAAGGGAGTTGTTCGCAAAGGACGAATGTGTTTATGTCATGGATGCGAAAGTGACAGGAAATATAGGCAGATATTTGAACGTATGTAAATTGTTTTTTTTTTGTTTTACCTATGTTTAGAATTTACCTTTGTAGCATTCCTGTTCACCAAATGTATTTGTACAAAATGTGTTTGTTGATACTCATGATTTACGTTTTCCTTGGGTAGCATTCTTCGCTTTAGATTATATCCGAGCAGGTACAGAGCTCACTTGGAATTACAATTATGATGTGGGTAGTGTCCCCGGTAAAGTATTATACTGTCATTGCTCTTCTGAGGAGTGTCGAGGTCGTTTATTATAATTTAAGGTAATTTATTATAAGTATATTATTGTGTGTTTTGCGAGAAAGTAGGCAATCTTAACAAAATAAAACTAATGAAGGGAAGTCGAATGAATATTTTATTAATTTAAAAAATACACCTATGCACGCAAATATCACTTAAACATTTTAGATCAACATTTTTCAATACTTTTGTATTTACTCCATTAAATGCACTCTATAAATAAAAAGGAAGCTTTTACACATGTTTTCGTATCTATTTAGACACGTCCAATAAATACTGGAATACAAGTAGCAGTCGTTGAATTTATTTTTTCAAGTTACGCAAGAAGCATTTGCTTAATTTCACTATTTTCTGCAGAATCTACGTAGGTCGTTCCATCGGGAGCAACTCCATCTTTTTTAGCACCCTAAAATCGACATTAACAATTACTTTAAAAAACCTTTTTCAAGCGGTCACCTTTTCTAATAATAATTTAACGCAATCTTTGTGTCCTTCCCAAATTGCTGCTAAAATCGCCGTTATCCCGTGTTTGTCTTTTGACTAAAACAAATTTATTACTTAACCAATATATAGTTGTGATGATAAGATAACATACATTTACATCGGCTCCTACTGTGATTAGGTATTCGATAACGTCGGCTTGGCCGTAATCGGCCGCATAAAGAATAGGCGGACGACCATCAATTTCTTCGTTTACATTAACAGACTAATAACATAAAACAATTATTAACAAGTTTTCGTAAACATGCACCCGGTTTCACCGAGTATTCAAAAAATGATGTTTTTCTTACCTTTTTTTCAACAATATCTCGTACTTGTTCTAAGTCTCCGTTTTTAATGCCCCACACTAATTCACTCATATTTATTGTAATTATTTTTAATTTTTATTGGAAACGAAATTGACGTTTACTTGCTCTTGTAATAATAAAAGTAAACAATGAAAACAATAAATGTCACTAGGAATTTTGAAAACTTCTAATTCTTTTTAATTGATTTTTTGAATAATAATCTCCCACTTTTTGATCAATAATCTAGATTAAACAATTACTTTGTAAAATAAATTGGAAATTATTTAATTAACAATAAGATTTTGAAAATTAAATAGAAATTGGTGATACTGAATCATCAGTGAAATACCCTATATTATCAATGTCCTTGAAACACGTATGGAAAGGTTGTTTTCTACTTATTTAAACTATCCATGTTATGTAAGAAAGTCAATAATATGACAATGATCGATAAATGAAAATAATTATTGTCAATTTAAAAATAATTTCTAGGAAAGTGTGATGACGGTCAAACTATCTAGGAATTTTGACTTTGTAACTAGTTCGTTTATTGTCGAACTTAACCTATTTGATTTTATAAACTCGGAAATTTTACCAAATAATAATGTCGACCGGTTTAGACGTATTTGTAAACCGTATCCTTTTAAAACGAATTACTTCTCTTTAAAATTATATATCTTTACATATAAATTCAGATACCGTTTCCATCATAACATCGGACGGTCGCAATTTCATTGTAAGTTTGAAACGCTAAAATTTCTTCTTTTGATCATTAATGACGCAGGGCACATTAAAAGGATTCGATCAGACGATCAATATTATACTCGATGAGTCTTACGAACGCGTGTATTCAACTACCAGTGGTGTCGAACAGGTGATGCTGGGCTTACACATAATCCGAGGGGACAATGTGTACGTTATTCAGTCCTAGTATAAATTACTTGCTAATTTCTTGTTTTTGTAGCGCCATAATCGGTTTGATCGACGAAGAGTTAGATAATAGGTTAAATCTGTCGAGTATCAAAGCAGAACCATTAAATTCAGTTGTGCATTGAATTTTGTTTTTAGTCTACTGACCAGATTTTGGTAATTAAACAATTAACGTCATTTTTATGTTCATTATGTTTAAATATACTTTTGGTTTGCTCTATTTATTTATTACAATTAAAGCCCAAGTGAATGAACAAAGAATGAATGTCGGAACTGTTTTATTCACTGAAAATGACAGTAATAGAGAATGTTGGAGTACTGAAAACATTGTGTTATTAATATCTAGGATGATATTAGAAGATGTACTTCCCGACGAAAATAGCCTTATTATACAGGATAATTCTTTTGTTACTGATATCGTCGACTATTTTCATTTAATTTTGGACGTGGTCCCAAGAGTAACTGACGGTAAAACTAAACAAATCATGTTACTGGCTTTGACTGACGTACTGGGTGGATATATACATCGATTTGTTATACCAATGGTTAAGTACGCTTATTATGCTGGCTATGTTGATTATAATAATATTGAAAAAATTTACAAATTGCATAACGAATTGATGTGTTTCCTTCGAACAAACGGCCAAGGTTGGAACAAACCTATTTTAATAACTGGTGGGTGCAATCTTTAAATGTTATCTTTTAATTAAAGGTATTTTATTTTAAGAAAGGACATTGGCTGCTGAAGTTTTACCTATTGGTTCCACGACTTCTTCGTGCGATCCATGTAAAGAACTAGTTTATATCTCTTCAACTGATATGTCTGGTTTGGAAATTCCGTTACCTTTTTTTGATTCAGCAGTTAAGCCGTCGGCGATTGCGGTGCCATTTAAAAAGCACTCTCTTTACAATGTGGAATCAAAATCTGCATCGTATATTTTAGTTAAGTATTATATAACTGCCATTAAATGTATGAATTTTAAAAAGGCTAACAAAACCGAACTATTCGAGTTTAATAATAACGTATACAATTGGCTTCATATCCAAGTGTTACCTCGCCTTTCCGACGATAAATTTTATTCAGCCTTCGGCGGTGTTATACGCATAGAAGCAACTCTTAAAAAGAAGGGTACGTGCTTGTTAAGAGTTATTATTGGAATATTTACGTTTATAATTCTAGGTGTACATTATAATACAAATAAAAACATGGGTAATTATAACATCATGCCCGAGATGCAAGTCGATTCTGAAAAGCCAGACAGTTATGAACTTGTAAGCATTGCTAAAACATCAACAACATATTCGATACTTATATATTAAAAAAATCTATCGTAGCTACCAAAGCGAAAAAAATCCGATCTCATTTTGTTGGCTCTATTTGTTACAATATTCATTTGGTTTTTGTTAGGCTCTATGTTTATTTGCTATCGCATTAAGGCAGGAAAGGAAAAAGGTAAAACACGTTTGTTTTATACGTTAAGGAATTTGTATTTGTAATAAGATAATAAATTTAAGATACCTCTGAAGATAGAATATTACCTACATGTTCGTGTCAAACTTCTACAAAATCAAACTCGAGTAAAGTTGAATCTGGAAATACATCTAAGAATTTGAATCGTGAGAAATCATTGTATTCGAGGTAATTTTATTCTAGTACAATAATAGGGTTAAGGTTTGTATTGAGATTATTGTAGTATAAAGGAATCTACAAATACCATTACTAGCACGAGGAATTCAGAAAGACCGAAAACATTTACAGATTCAACCAAACATACGACCACAACTCAAATGCTTCGGTACGGCTTAATAAGATGCACACTTTTTATCTAAGTATTAATAATGGCTTGTATATTAATATTTGATAGGTTTTTATTTCAATATTTAAAATACTCGTTAAAGATTATTTTTTTTAAATATGCATGGTAGTTAGATAAAATTTTTCGACAACATTAATTTGCTTCTTTTCCATTTATCAATTTAAAATTTTTATTATTATTAAAAACATTAGTTTCTCATTATATATACTTTTTGAAAACCTTTAAACCGTAAATTTATAAAATATGTATAAGTTGATGTTTTTATTTAGAAATGTATTAATCAAATATTGAGTGTTTATCAAACAGCTTAATGGTACCATCCCAACCACAAAGACAGACTATATCGTTTCAAACAATGACGGACAGTAAAGACGTGCAAACAAGTTTTACGGACGATGATTCCTCGAGCTCTGAAGATATGATACTACGAGAACAACAACTTATTTTGGATTATGACGCACGTTCAATGCCGCTATCATCATTTAGTAACATCCCCACAGGTTCATTAAAAATAAATCATCTACTACTGTTTGTAATTGCATTATTCCGCAGGATACGATGATGAACCACGAGATTACGAAACAATGTCCAAGTAATTTAACATTTATTTAAATTGTATTTATTTAAAGTTGGCAATAAAATGATTTTTTTTTTAAATTTTATTTGTAGCAGTTGGCTATGCTATTACCAGAAATATTTGAAAACGCGCCTTTTTTTCAATATCGAAGATGCAAACATTGTCCTTGCTAAAGATTATAATAATATCATACCAAATAAAGTAAGTAACAATTTCTATATTTTATTAAATTTATATAATTGTATATATTTTTTAAATTTGCATTTGTTGTGAACTACTCACAAAGGAATGGACAGTTGATTGTAGAATACGCAGGCGTACGTGATTTATCAAGTCGCCATATTGAAATCTTTCAATCTGAAAAATTTGTAAGTAAATAAATTCATTTCAGCGTTAATTCGGTTAATAATATACGTATTGATAGTTTTATTCAAAATCTGGGATAGTTTGTACGTAAGTTGATATATATTATAAGGTTAAAGTTGCTCGTGAAGATTACTCTTAAAGAGGAACATTCGTAGTCTGTTGCATAAAGTTCGTGAATGATAACTGTTGTTATAAAATAGATTATTTTCCGTGGCATAAGTATCGCAAATTGGTACGGAAATGTTGAGAGTGTATTAGATGCAACAGTTTCTGGGAACAAATAGATTTCCAAGTAAAAACTGCTACATGGCAGTTTTTTGACAGCTGTTCATTTTCCTTGACATTTTCGTTATTCCAAATTCTTTCTAAATTGTGAAAATAAATACACAGATGTTTTGTTACGCGCCAGGCATTTTCCATTTGTATTTTTCTGAATCATTGTTATTATCCTGACAGACTAACAGTTAATCAGCAAACCGTTGTTGTTGTGTCTGTTTAGTCTTTTTAGTGTTTAACTTTATAATTTGTTGTTAACAGGTGAAGCGAAACAGTATTTTGTCGACGATTTAAAAAAAAAGAAAGAAATGTCTGTGCTAAATCAAAGTGGTGAGGAACAAGTGGAGTGCCCTTTGTGTATGGAGCCTTTGGAAGTTGATGATCTTAACTTCTTCCCGTGTTCGTGTGGCTATCAGGTCAGTTACGGGCTAAACACGAGTTTTATCTTAATTACCTAGCTATTTCAGATTTGTCGTTTTTGTTGGCACCGAATTCGAACCGATGAAAATGGATTGTGCCCTGCTTGTCGTAAAGCTTATACCGAGGATCCGGCAGGTTTTACACCACTATCTAAGGAGCAAGTAGCTCAGTTGAAAGCAGAAAAACGTCAACGTGATCAGCAGCGTAAGGCCAAGCTTAGTGAAAGTAGGAAATATCTAGCTAAGTAAGTTTGTTTCCTTTTTAAAATTTATTTTATTTCATTAACGTTTGATCTTAGCGTACGGGTAGTTCAAAAGAACCTTGTTTTTGTGGTCGGTCTTCCTCTAAGGCTGGCTGACGCCGAAATTCTTAAAAGGCACGAATACTTTGGAAAGTTTGGGAAGATTCACAAGGTTGTTATAAATCAATCTACATCTTATGCCGGTTCTCAAGGTCCAAGTGCAAGTAAGTCTTCGGTAAATTTGAATTAAGCATTAAAAAAGAAGGGGCATCTTTATAAATTTAGGTGCGTACGTTACATATATGAAAAGCGACGATGCACTAAAGGCGATACAGAGCGTTAACAACATAACTATAGATGGTAGACTTATAAAGTCCAGTTTGGGTACCACAAAGTATTGTTCACATTTTATGAAAAATCAGCCTTGCCCCAAACCCGACTGTATGTACCTACACGATTTTGGTAAGTACTGTTGTTAAACAAAACCAAATAAGTTTTTTTTATTAAGCGGATGTGTATAACCGTAATAAATGTGCGAGAATCGACCGTTCCTTTTAATAGTTGTCTTATTTGTTAAAGGAGATCCAAAAGCGAGTTTTACGAAAGAACAAATGCACGCAGGTAAGCATCAAGAGTACGAGCGTAAGTTGCACGAGACGTTACTATCGAAAATGGCCATGCAAAGCGCACAGCAACAGAACGAGAGTAAGCCGGGCGGAAAGTCTAAGGAAATGGTAGGGACGTCAGTAGCCACATCATCGGTGACAACAGTAACATCGTCGTCAACTGGCACAACCAATAAAGAAAACTGGCCTCAGTTGAATCCTGACAAAATGGAAAAGACCGACAAAAAGCCACAAGACAAAGAAAAGACGGTAAAAGTGAAAGGCAAACTGAAAAGCTCCATCAACGAATGTAGTAGCAAAAAATCAGATAAAAATAAAAGTTGTGATAGTCAGAGTAAAAGTCAGGACGGTAATTGTAGTAAAACCGATAAACACATCGAAGATAAAATACAAAATACGGCTAGAAGTAAAGACGGAAACGAGGGAGATAAAATAGAAAAGACAGAATGCAGTGTACCAAAAATACCGATATTAGATGATAATTCTAGTTTTTTTTCACAAAATACGTTCCAAAAAATAGCGCCCGAAATTGAAGACGACGATAACAATTTACTTTCCGAAAATTCTGATAGCCAGGGACAAATACTCAACGATTCATTGCCGAATATCAACAGCTCCGAGGATTGGGAAGCTGCTTTTGGTTTTTCAAAGCAAAATAATCACATGGAAGAGTTGGCAAAACAAAGGAATAACGTGAAAGATACCTTGGAAACATTTGGCAACGGTTTCAATAACGTAGACATATACAGAACTTTAGAAAATTATCCAAACGGTTATGATACCACAAGTAAACTACAAGAAAGTATTTTAGAGTTGTTTTCGAATAAGCACGGATATTTCGGTGGACAAAACTCACCCCAGTTTTCAAAACCAGATAGATTAAATGGAATAAATAGTCAATTTGGCGCAAGTAATCACGGATTAAATGGTGTCAACGGATTGAATAATATCAATGGTTTAGATCAAATGTCGAAATTGTTTAACGATTTTTGTAAAAATGGTCAAAATAGTATTCCAAATGGTTTAAATATGCACGGTTTATCTCAACCGAATGGGTACGTACATAACGTAAGTGAGGTGCCAAATTCGTTCTTATTTCAACAACAGAGGCAAATCGAAGATCAAATAATGAATTTAAGTTTTAAACAACAATCTTATAATCATCAGACGGTAAATGGTTTAACTAGCACACCTTACGTAAATGGCGATATTTTATCACAGAACGGACAAAATTTTGGTACAGTACACAATCAGTTTTATCCGAATTCTATTAGTAGGGGAAAAAGTAACAGTCGACCTGAAGATGAACTTGATTTTGATCCATTTCACGAGACACAAAAAGGTCTTGCCGAACTTATGGAAAACGAACAGCCACACAAAATTCACACTTCGAGTATGACTAATGTTTGAAATAAAGTGAACATTAAATGTTGACACGGTATAATTTTAGATCGTACTTCAAGTCAGATAAACGGGATGATTCATAATCAAAGTGGAAATGGTCATTTGCCACCGCCACCACCTGGTTTTATACAATCAAATACACATATGAATTCATTTGGTGAGCATCGTTTGTAGATTGTTTGGTTTATATTTAATGTACGTGTTATAGAGTACCGATCGAAGTTTGGACAAATTTTATATAGCTTTTCTGTTGGAAGTGTTTAATTTTTATTTGTAGGCAATTTCTTTATTATTTTTTGCTCTAGAAATAACTGGTCTTGCAGAAAAAGATAATGTTAGGTTAATGTTTAATGTTCTTAAAAAACAATGCCATTCTTAATTTTTAGAAAGTGAAATGTATTTATATCGTAGGCTTACTGCGAGAATCCATTCGGTCCATATTTTTCAGTTTTGAGAAAAACTAGATTTAAACTTTGTTGTCTTGTGAAAAATCCTACTTTTTACTTAACGGTAATCAAACTTTGGGAAGGTAAATATTTGTGTACGCCGACATGGAGAAACATATCACGAAACAGTTAATAGTCGCTGCAGTGGGGGATGGGACTGCAGATAAATGTAACAAAAACAAAATACATGGAGTTAAACAACAATTACCAGGAAAAACCTCAAAGTACAGATAAGTAGAACAGAAAAGATGAAAATCGAAGAAGTTGGGATATACATGTACATATTTACGAGTGTTATTAAGTAATAAATGAGAGGGAGTAAAAGAAATCGAGCCAAGAACTGTTAAGTTAATAAATGTGTTGAGAGTTTAAGAAAATGATTTTTGCCTAAAGAAATATATTAGGCGCCTGACCGATGCAGGCATATACCTAACGGGTATGTGCCTTAATAGGTTCTGAGCAGTAAGTCCACCATATGTAACTACAGTTTGAATTTATTCACTTAATTCATTAATTTCATAGATTTATTAATTAATCATTAATTATAATAGATAATTTGTAGAATAGTTTTCGCTAAATCACTAAAATCGTTTTATTTTTAACAGGTAGCAAAATATTACCTTATCTAAATATGGGAAATAGTCAACAGCAGCAACAAATAAACAATACAACACAGAATAATTGGTCGGGAAGCTATAGTCAAGTGCAACAACACAATAAAGGTGAGAATAAACGAACGAATTCTTTTAACTATCGATACAAGTTCTGGGTGTTTAGGTTTAGGAACGTGTAACGATTGGAAAGTATTAGATCCGGCAATAGTTTCGTCCAGTAGACATTTTCTGTTGACAAACATGCAGCCAAGAGAGCACTATAACAACATACAGCCGTTGTCGGCGCAACAGTTACAAAATGGACCAGTTAGATCTTTTGATTATCCAAATTTTTCAAATTTCAATCCACAAATACCAAACAATTATAATAATTTTTCACACGTCAATAATCAACAAAATTTCAATTGGATGGGGAACGAATTGAACTCGCAAATAAACAGTCCACCAGGCTTTAGACCAAATAACCAAGCTACAAAACAACAAGAATGTTAAATTCTCATTGTTTACATGCTTGTTATAAAACTGCGTTGCTCGTCGTGAACACAAATTTTATGTTCGTTTATCTTTTGTTTTGCTGCAGAATTAGAAATTTCATTTTTTTCTTCATATGTGAAATTGTCTTTTTTTCTCGGCGTACAGTTCACGATCAACATTATTGCAGCGTACATTTTGGTAGACACGTATCTGTGTTTCTTTCTCCTGTAAATTTATCGATTATAAAAACGTATTTAAAACTATTTGTGGGTGCTTGGCAAATATGAATTGTAATTTTAAAAAATGAATGCGATTCAATAAACACTTATGGTTAACTATTTGATGATATCAAAACAGCTAATTATAATATACTATTACATTAAATGTTTGCGTATTATTTTTTTCTTATCAAAACAATTTCGTTCGAATCATGTTATAATTGTAATATTAACATTTTTTCCAAGATACATAGCGGACCTGTTGATAAAAATATCACATCGACATTTTATTTGTTGATGTTTATACTTGACCGTTTCAGGACTGGCTGCTGAAAATTTATTTATTTAACGGTGGACCGAGTTGTAGAAATAGAATGTCTCGATCAGTATAAAATCATCATTAATGGATTTAATCATGGACATGATTGTTATTTAACTTTGCACAATTTGACTTCACTGCGACGAAAATTGGCTTTTTAAAGTATGGAACAACTACGATTAATAAAATATTAATAAAAACAACAATGATAAAAACATTTATTATCGTCGATTATTATCACATTTATCGAGTCAGTATTAAAAATAAATATAAATGTTCTTGTATAAATTAAAATGTAAATCAGCTCTCTCTTTCACGCCTCGAAGTAGTTCGCCTAGAACAATTATCAAAACTATGAGCACCTTGTCTTTGTAATCGTTTCACTCGGCGTACATTTGAATCGGCCGTTAACATACGTGTGAAAGTTGAAATGGGACTGCTGGATAAATTTGTGGCATTCGATGTTGGGGTGGACGCGTGCGATCTGGACACCGAGGTAGGTTTTACTTTCATTTTTTTCAAGCTTAAAGACATCAACGGTTCAGTTAAACGACGAACTGGTGCTGGACGATCCTAAACAAAGTTAAATTAATGAAAATTTCGAAATAATTACATTAGAAAAAGTTATGAAAGAACAGCTGAATGAATTTTTATGCATTTATTTTTATGTGGTCCTAAATTAACACAATTTTGGACATTAATCTTATTATAACAATAGTATTTCACAATTTTTATATCAAAGTTCCGGCAAATATAAAAGTAAAAGATCTTATTTGGGTTGTTTTATAATAATCTTCTAGGAAAAACGGAAAAGAGAAATTTAAAACAAGCACCTTTAAATCATTTCTAACAAGTGTTGCCCTTCCCTCGATAAACATTTTTAGTTGTTTTAAATCAAAATTTACAAGATAAAGTATAATTTGAAGATAGTCATAACTATACGTTATTCACGATAGGTTTCAATGCAAGCCATGCATAAAATGTTACTAAATATGTAATATTCAGTTTAAAGTTCTGAATGTGGAATATTCTACTAACGATTTACCTGTACACGTATGACATGGCAAAGAAAGAGTACAATCTATTAGTACTGTGAAAATACGAGGTTTTATTGATGTCGTGGATTTGAATCTATCGTGAATAACTTATAAATTATGAATGTCACGAGTTGTTAATGTAAGCTAAAACTAAATCAACTTCCATTTTTTTGTTTCGCATATAGACGTTTTATAATATCATTTCATTACTTACTTTTGCTTTCCTTAATTTTACGTTTAGGATGTCGTCCAAAGATATAACTGGTCTCGCATTTTGATTTATTGCAACTTTTTTCTTCGGAGGATTTCCAATTTTATTGGTAGTATTTGAAGTCGCTAATGGCGGCAGAGGTGGAGGAAGGGGCGGCGGCGGCGGCGGTGGCGTTAAAGTAGGAGCCTGCGAAATTAGATTTTTAATTTCGTGTAATTCTTTTCTAATGTCTTTCAACTGATAAAGTTCTCGTCTAAAATGTTGTTGTTCCTCCTTCAAACTAAGAATTTCCTTGTGTAAATTGTTCAAATTTTCATTTACGTTCGAACTATTTCTTCTATCTTCAGAAGTAAATTCATAAATTAAATTGACAGCCTTCAAACAAATTAAAGTAATCATCAGATTATCAAAATTATGCATACTTACCCCTATAATCGTTACTTTAAACCATGAATATACATCGTGAATTCTTTCTGATAACCATAACAGAGAAGACCACTGATAATTGTCATCTCTAGTAACAATTTCTGTATAAATTTTAATATTTTTTACATTATTATCGGGGATAGCGGTTTCAAGAAAAAGCCTGCCAGGAAAACTTCTCGAATGCAAATGTTTTTGTTTATTTTTGAATTTTCGAACGTTCGGTGTTACGTCTTTGTCTGTTTGTATGCTTACGTGGCGTTGTAAAGTTATAGTATTTTTAGCACTTTTCTGCACTGGCGTTGATGCAGATTTAGGATGATACAACTGAGGTGTAAGAAAGGATTTCTCTGTGTCGCTTATCTCTTCGACTTGTTCCGCACTTGGAGGCATATTCAATATAAACTTGTTGAATACATTAGCCAAATCTTGACTAGAAGTAGAGGAATTGAAATTATTTTGGGATCGGTTCCAATTAAACAGAACATTTGCATTCTCTTGTCTTTTAATGAAACTGCACAATTTCGGACTCGGAGTTTCTCGGTCTACATTTTCAGTTTTTACAACCGATGTTGAATTATTTAACGAACCATCTTTTTGACTGCAAGCTCTGAAATAATCGTCTTCGGGAATTTCATCTGCGACACTTTTGAAGATTTCATGATTACGTAACATCGTTACTTAAAAAGAAAAAAACGATTTAAACACGTTTTTGTTTTTGATATAACGATCGTCAAAATTTAAATTAAATAATCGATAATGGTTAGGTTATGGCATGAACAACCTGTTGATATTCTGCGATATTACCTTCGAGACCTCAACACGTAGAAAACGTCCATGTATTTTGTTATTAAATAAAAATACGCAATACACTTGTTTTTTATGAATTTTCGTATAAACCGTTACTAAACTGCCTTCAAATTAAATGCAAACAAAGAGTGACCTCTGTTAATGTATTTTCTAAGTTGTAAAATATAACCTACAAATTATTATTTATTTCACGTGAATACAAATAAATATAATGGAAAATTTAAATAAAACGACTATGTCAAATGCGGATCGTTTAGCATTAGCAGAAAAATTGGATAAGGATTTAGAGAACTTTATAAATGGGTTAGAGCGACATCCGTATACCGAAGGTTGGCCGGAGGATCGATGGCAAGAAGTAAGTTCTCGGTTTGTTTTAAGTTCGGTACACATGCAACCAGTAGAGTTATTTAGTTCGAGTATAGTTTATTTATGGCCGATTGCACCAACGCCAGATAACTTTATTCTTCGGTTACTTCTACGGTAACGATTGTTTCTACAATCTGTTATCATATAAGTAACTGGAGAATAAAGTTATCTGGTGTTGGTGCAATCGACTTTTAATCATGAAAACAAGCCAAGCACAACAACAAGTAATAGTCGAGTAACCCATAACAATACCAAAATATTTTTTTGTTTCTGAATATTTAGGTTTAATTGCAATACTTGATTGGTAATTAGATGGTAGAGGAGAATACATTACTACGAAAATACAGTTGATTTTAACTAATTTGATAAAAATGGCACCTTAACCAACCACACGATAATTAAATTTGTATGTTTAAACTGTTTGAATATTAAAATTTAGTGTTATGTTGCTAAACTGCTGATTGCATGTAAACTAATTTTTTATAAACGTAAATTTCTTCAGCCACGAATTTTTAGGAAATGGAAAAACATCCATTTTTTATGAAGAAAGCTCCAGAAGTTGGAGAAGAATTATCTCCAATAATGGAAGGACTTCAACAATTAAAATATGATCCTAACGAAAATACTCCTATAGGTTCGGTTTAATATAAGACAGTTAATTTGGTCTATAATTCTATTTTTATAGAACTGGCAAATGCTTATAAAGAGGATGGTAATTTCAATTTTAAATACAAAAATTATAGGTTGTCTATAATAGCATATACAGAGGCGATAAAAGTTAAATGTGGCGATAAAGAAATTGAAGCAACACTTTATAATAATCGGTCCGCTGCAAATTATTTTTTAAAAAATTACCGGTAATCCATAAATCTAACATAAATTAAATGTAGAAGATGTTTATAAATTATTTTAGATCTGCTTTAAGAGACTGTGAAATTGCACTCAAGTTTAAAAACGACTACGATAAAGTAACTGCACGTGCAGCTAGATGTTGTTTTGAAATAGGCCAATTTGAAAAGGCAATTGAATATTGCGATATTTTCTTGACTAAAAACTCTGACGAAGACATCGTTCAACTCAAACAAAAGTGTATAGATGGTGCTAAAAGCAAGAGCAGAGATTTACGAAAAAAACATCGTCTGGAAAATAAAAAGAAAAATATAGATGATAAGTTATTATCTCGTATCCGTGAATCTGGTGCCAAACTTAATGGTTACTTTTGATACTATTATTTTTTATTGGTTTCTAAATTAGTCTTCTTATAGGTAATTTAAATTTAGAAGATTTGTGTCCACCATTTCCTCCCTTGTCTGATCATAGGGTATTTTTAAATGACGAAAACAAACTTGTATGGCCCGTAATGATTTTGTATCCAGAATATGAAATAATGGATTGTATACAACAATTTGTGGAAGATAATGCGTAAAAATTTTAAATTTACCTTGATAATAGCTTTAAAGGTAACGTGTTTCAGTTTTTCTGACCATCTTTGCCTTATTTTCGAAAACTATACAGTATGGGACGTAGATCACAAATACAGTGCAAATAATGTTCATGTATATTATGAAAATGGTAGCAAAACGGCAGTAATTAAAATCGACGTCATTAAGACATTAGCAGAAATTATTAAATCGGAAGGGTAAGTTTTGTATCGCTTGTTTGTACAAATTTCAGGTGTGGATTGTTGTAGGTATGTTATACAATATGGAACGCCCACTTTTTTTATATTAGCACAAAACAGCAAGGCAGAAACAACATTTTTAGAAAAATATTCATTGCATTAGTTTTTATTATTTTAACCTAATGATGTAATAATTGTTGACAATGGGAAAATTATTTGTTATATGTCATCCATATCGGTTCTAATTTTAGTATAGTTAGTCAATTGTTTTTTAAAGGTAAATGTTTTCGGTTAAACGAGGTTTATTTTTTTTTACTCGAAAATTTTGTAACATATTTCGTATTTTGTTTTTTAATAGACGAGTACTAGATTTACGTAAATATATGATTGAAGTTATAATTTATTTATATATTGCAGTTTTAAAATATGGAAACATGTTATACTGTACCGTAGTGAACTTAGCAGCTTAATAGCTAGCAGCCTAAAACACATGTGGCAACGTCACATAAAAGTTTAGAACGACAGATTAAAACACATGTAAACTAAATTATGGACAAATAAAATCAATAAATACTTACACTAACTTTAATCAAAATAATAATATATAATCATAATATATAAAATTAATAAATAATAATTAGAATTAAACTACCTACCAAAATATAAAATTCGATCATTTGCACAGTAGGGATAGTTAGCGTCGAGACCCGCCACGTCCCTTTTTTACAGATGTGTCTTAATATGTTATAAACAATCTGTGAAAGTTTAAAAAATTTCTCATAAACGGAAGGCCTTTAAATTTTCTAGCAGCCCAAAAATTGTATACCTATCTACTATACAATAAAATTCGATCAATCGCACAAAAAGGGTGGCTAGCGTCGAGACACCCAAATCCCCTTTTGCATAAAGTTGTCTTAATATGTTATAAACAATCTCGATTTAAAATTTTTGTAAAATCTCGAAAAAAAAGATGTACTATAATCCATGGTTTTGGCAAAATTTTGACCAAATCTGATTCGTTTAGAACGGGTCCGGAACTAACTCGTTTTTCAAGTTTAATAAGACGAGAATTGACAAACTGCACGCATTTAAATCGATTTGAAATTTTTGAGAAGCAGAATTGCTTGGTTCATTTCTTTTGCGAGGCAGCACGTCCACTTGCACTTAAAATAAAGTCCAAAATGAACTATTACGCATTTTTAGATAAATTGAACACTACAGTCCAATTTGTGTTGCCTACAGCTACGGGGTTATCTTTTTAATGTTCAATTGCAAACATTTTGTCATCTTCTAATAATTTCTAGTTAAAGTAACTTAAAATTTTTTAAATAAAACATATTTAAACATACCTATGCGATATTCGCAAAAATTTTATATTTTGATATTTATTATTGTTTAAATATAAAGTTACAATAGTGTAAGTATTTATTGATTTTATTTGTCCATAATTTAATTTACATGTGTTTTAATCTGTCGATCTGAACGTTTTATGCGACGTTGCCACATATATTTTAGGTTGCTAACTTCACTACAGTTATGACTGATGCAGTGTATACATTATGGTCAATATATGTAACGATAAAATAACTACAACCACTTTTCAAACGTTTTATCGCAAAAATGGGGATCAAACATTTATGGACAGTTTTGGAGCCGTTTAGTGAGAGAAAGCCATTATACGAATTGCAGGGAAAAACCGTAGCCATCGATTTATCAGGTTGGATATGCGAAGCCCAAAACATAACCGATTACAATGTTCAGCCTAAAATGTATTTGAGGTTAGCAATTCTTTTTATTTAAAAGTGTACCAATATTTTAGAATGTAATCCTTAGGAACTTGTATTTTCGCACTTGTTTTCTTCTATTGATGGAAGTGAATCCGGTTTTTATATTAGAAGGCGAAGCTCCAGAAATGAAGTATGACACTATAGCTGCTAGAAATGCTCTTCAGTTTAAAGGTGCTAAGCCCAAGACCGATAGAATTAAAGCCAGTAAGGATCGTACGCACTTCAACGGCGTTTTAAAGATTTGCGAAGAGATGCTTCGTCTTATGGGTCTAGTCAGTTTGAAGGGGAAAGGAGAGGCAGAATGTCTTTGTGCTCATTTAAATGAAAATCAAGTGAGCTATCTACGAAATTAACTTTAAAGTGATCAGTTTTTAACTATTTTAGTTAGTAGACGGCTGTATCAGCCAAGATTCTGATTGTTTTGCGTATGGTGCCAAAGTGGTTTATAGAAATTTTTCCATATCGCAACAAGGAACACATGCTGGAAGTGGCGGTGCTGTTGATGTTTATAACATTGAAAAAGCAATGGAAAGTTTGAATTTTGGACGTAATAAAATGATTGCTATGGCTTTATTTTGTGGTAGCGATTATTGTGATGGTGTTCTTGGTATCGGCAAGGAAGCAGTTATGAAGTTGTTTAGTACCATAGCAGATAAAGATATATTAGATAGATTGAGATCATGGAGGACAAATGTTGAAATGTACGACAAATGGTATAAACAATTAACAAACAAAAGCATTTGCACCTCGTGTGGTCATTCAGGAAAAATGCAAATCCACAATAAGGCAGGTATTGTTTGAATCTACTGTTATTGTTACACAAATATAATTACGGACGTGTTTTAGGATGTGGTAGTTGTGAGACTTTAAATGGTTGCCACCCTTTTTTTAAAAATAAACGAATAGAAATGAAAAATGAAATTAGTATTCGCGGTAAATCAATGGTAGATCTGAACTTTCCCGATGAAAAATTAATAGAAGAATTTTTAGTTCATAAAGAGAACATATCAAATTTAAATTTAAAATGGAAACAACCCGATTTAAGCGGTTTTATAGTAAGTTGGACCAAGTATATTTGATTATTTTCAAAACAAAACTGTTTATTACAGAAATTTACAACAAAACATTTACAATGGGATTGTCTATATACCTTTGAGAAATTTCTTCCAATACTTACTAGATGGCAGTTAACTCACTTTAAAAAGAACGGCCCGTTAGATCCGCAATGTATTAAGAAAGTAAGAAATCCAAAAGGTCAGTCAATTTTATTTTTACGTCCGATTTAATTATTACCATAATAACAGGAATTCCGAGTTATGAGATAATTTGGAACGATCGAAATGATAATTATCGAGATTTAATTTCTGGCGAACAATTCGAGAATGTCAATCTAGAAAAGTTATGGTCAACGATCGAACCGCAAAATCTCGTTTCTCAAGCTTATCCAGAATTGGTACGTACTTTTGAATTATCGAAAGTTAAATCGTCGAAACGCACCAGAAAACCTAAAAATCCTGTCAACAGTTTGGAAGATATGTTGGCGAACACCTCGATATCTGAACCAAAACCTAAAAGAAAATATACGCGGAAGCCTAAAAAAGCAAACAATTTGAAAACAATAGATTCGTATTTTAAAAAAGCCGTTTTAAATAATTGTGTCGTCGATGCTAGCAAAGAGGAAGAGAACGACCTCGATCTGTCGGATATAGTTCAAGAGATTGTCAGTCGGCAGCCTCCGAATTACATAAAGAAGTTAGGTTTGCGGTTTACCGAAAACTTGAACGAGTCAAGTTTTTTCATGACGGAGGCCACCAAAGTTGATTTGTTCGAGGAGAGCATGAAGATGTCCGAGTCTAGTGAGGAAGAATCTGATGATAGTTTCTCTGAAAAGTACGTTCCCTTGTTGACCAGGTTAAAAAATAAAAGTTAGGATTTTAATAGCAATTTATTGTACAATCTAAGGTATTCATCTATAAAATAAAGAACTAATTTTTTAATCATCGGGAAAAGCTAAGTTAAAATTCAGAATTTCGTCGCTGGTTAAAAATCGCACGTCGCTCTGACTATCGCTGTTATAACCTTTTAATTTACTTATATCCCGGCATCCACGAAATTTGAACCTTTTAAATACGAAAACTGCGATCAAGATTATAAAAAGGAAGCAACATATCGATACGATGCTGATCGTGATGTATTTAGTTTTTGATTCGACAATGGTGGTGCTTAAACTGGAAATAATTGCTTTTGTGCTGTTTAATATTGTAGCTGGAGTTAAATTGGAAGATTTTAAAGTGAAGTAAGGTCCTATCTCTTCTTCAGTGACGGTTGGCAGTGTTACCATATCATTTATTAATAGTTCCGATTCTGATGTAGAAATGATTAGGGGTTTTGGAATAGCAGTAGTAGTGGTCGTGGTAGAGGTGGTGGTGGCGCTCGTGGTCGTGGTGGTTGAACTTGAGATTGTGGTCGTGGTAATTGGGGTTGTAGTTGTGGTGCTCTTGGTGGTGGTGATCGGGGTCATTGTCTGAGGAATAACTGAAGTTTTAGTAGAAGTTGTGAAAGTAGTAGGTTTGGTAATGTTTTGTGCAGACGTTGAACTATTTATAACTGTAATATTAGTTGTATATTTTTCTATCGAACTTTCCATAATATCATCGTCGTTTCCCAATATGCAAATGGCAATATAATCAGGACAACAGGTATTATTGTCCAAGCAATTGTCGTTACAGTTACAAGGCCGTTGAAATGAGATAATGGGTGATGTTACGCTATCATTATCACATCTATTGATGCAAGATTGGAAACTGTGCTCATAATCGTCCGTGTACAGTACCTCCCTGTAAGTACAAAGTTGATATACATTTTTGAATGCGAAATCATACTTACATTTCTGTAGTGGCGGCTGTAATATCGAAACTACAATTCTGTATGATTCGCACATCATCGATGGCTATATCGCTGATATAACTGGTACCCCTGATTGCTTCAATTACAATCTAGAAAATTGAACCTAAAGTAAAACGAACTGCCTAAATTGGTTCGAGTGCAGCAATTTAAGCAACGGTGTTGTGGATTTAAAGAAATGCAATAAAGTTTATGATAAGGAGTGCGGTTGCTGGAAACGAGTATATTTTCTACAACTTACAATTAGACTAGAGATGTCCTTAGCACGAACGTAAAAATTCAAAGTGTCAACTGACTATATAAAATATAATTTTAAAAGTTAACCTTTAGGTTATAATTACCTGAAAATCTTCATCTATGGGACCTAGGAAATTTAAGCTGTGCAACCACACGTCGCCATGATTTCCCTGTTTCTGAAACATAGCTCGGTTGGGATCCAGGTTCCAGTCTTCCGATTCCTTCCTCAGATATACGCGCAACTCTCCAATATTGGAGCCGTGCATGTGATAGTAAAACTCGAAGCAAACATCTGTGTCGTTCATTTTGTTGTAAACTGGCGAAATTAGTCGTGCTTTATCCAGCACTTGCCGAGACGACGACTCTATGTACATGTAGTATCCCGTTCCTCCTTCGCCTTTTGTATGATCAAAACTGGGTCCTGTCCCCAAATGTCCGCTCGGAGTCTTGAGATTCATCCTGGTCCAATCAAAATCATGACGCAAATCCTGATTCCACCCACACAAATTGGGCGATTCAAAATCGCAACTTAAGCTTGGTAACGTATTTGTCTCTAAAAGCTCGATATTTGTTTAAAATATTTTTACCTAATCAAAACTTACCCATACAGGTAGGCAAATAGTTATCCCAAAAAGTACCATCGCAATAAGTAGCATTGGGACCTCTCAAGTAAAATCCAGACTTACAAAAGAAGTTCAAAACCGCCCCTCTGTGCGATGGATATATATAGCCATTTATCGGTGAACTCACCTTGATGCAACTCGCGCCTACGAAACTTATTTTTAATATCAAACGCTCGTTAATGTGTAGCCGTAACTTACGAACACATTTAGGCGGCGAACTGTCCCAAACGCCATTACGACACGTAATAAATCTTTCCCCCGCAATTATATATCCTACATTGCAGATGTAATTGATTAATTTACCACGCTGTCTGTATCTCACTCTTCCGAATTTTATCGTCGCTGCCGCCGGACATGCTACAAAAATCCGTTATTGTTTAATGGGGTTTAAGAGATTTTTCGAAATTAGCTATTCTTACCAGGACCTTTAGGTACGCTAATTATTTCGGACACTAGAACAAGCAGCACGAACGCAATTACGTTATGCATTGTTCTGAATGAATAATTCTTGTGTGGCGCTTTAGAGATTAAGACGAACTTGGAAATTTATTTATCGCTGAATTTCCTGAGGAAACTGATAAGGAAGGAAATAAGTATCTCTGTAAATTGTGCAAACGAATTCTTCAGGATAAAGTCGGATAATTGAATAAGCGGTTATCGTTTCTGCATCCCGGTAAATTCGAAATAAGTGGTTTTCGTGTAAGTTCATCGGCGCCTTGAGTGTTTGAAAGTAAGTATGATTGTGATTAAGATTGGCGACGTTAGATGCCGCAGAGGATGAAAGTCATCGGCTATTTTTATAACGACAATCTTTACATTATTGTGGTAATGGTTTTCTTGTGTTTTTCCACAGTAAAGTTTTAAGACGAGGGGCAAGTGCATCGATTGTCGTGTTTTAGTACAACGATTTTTTTTTTTAAATTAAATTTACGTGTGTTCATATTGATTTTGTGCAAATTTGGATTTTTAAAATTTAACGCAAAATGCCCGTTTTTCATACGAAGACAATCGAATCTATTTTAGAACCAGTAGCACAACAGGTACTTTTTAATTTTAATTTTTAAAAATATCTAGTTCTCGTACACATTTTTGTTTTAATCTGGGCTTTATAACAGCGGAATATTCTTATTTTCCGTTTTTTTACGGAATTTAAATGACTAATTTTAGAAGTGGGCGTGCCTCCTATTCTCGAAAAATTATTTATATTTAGGTAATTAGGCATAGTGTACGTCTGTGTTTATTTAACATCTGATCTGACAGATGTAAATATTGAGTTGCGTAATACTGGCTTGCGAAAGAGGTGCAGCCAGCAATAGAGATCACTAAAAAAGGTGATCTTCACCTTATATTAATTATTTAAACTATGTCAGTATAACGAGTACGCCCACGCCGTGTTCTGTAGGTGTTTCATAAAATCGGTTAATTTCAGGTTTCGAGGCTTGTCATTTTACATGAAGAAGCAGAAGATGGAAATGCAATGCCCGATTTGGAGCAGCCGGTCAAGGTTGTTAGTAATGCAGTATCGAATCTTGTCAAGGTCGGTAAAGAGACCATTAACAGTTCCGATGACCTGATCCTGCGGCAAGATATGCCTTCGGCACTGGTGCGCGTCGAAAAGTCATCGAAATTTCTCGAGGAAGCCAGTGCCATGTTGAAACATGACCCGTTTTCGGGACCGGCTAGAAAACGATTAATCGAAGGCAGCGGAGGAATATTACAAGCGACTTCCGCTTTGTTACTGTGCTTCGACGAATCGGAAGTGAGAAAGATAATTCGTGAATGCAAGCGGGTGCTAGATTATCTTGCTGTAGCTGAAGTGATCGAAAGTATGGAGGAATTGGTTCAGTTTTTGCGCGATTTAAGTCCGTGTCTCAGTAAAGTTTCGCGAGAAGTGAGCACTCGCGAGAAGGAGCTAACTCATCAAGTGCACTCCGAGATTTTGGTTCGCTGTTTGGAGCAAGTGAAAACGTTGGCGCCGATATTGATCTGTTCGATGAAAATTTACATTCACATTATTACGCAAGGCGGCAAAGGGGGCGAGGAAGCCGCCGAAAACAGAAATTATTTGGCAGCCAGGATGTCGGACGAAATCAACGAGATTATTCGTGTACTGCAGTTAACAAGTTATGACGAGGATCAATCGGAATTGGATAATCTCACCGTGCTGAAAAAGCTCCAGAACGTTATTCAAAACAAGATCAATAATGCTAACGATTGGTTATTGGATCCGGCTGCAGTTAAGGGCGGTATCGGAGAGAAATCGTTACGGCAAATTATAGATGTCGCACAAAAAGTCGCCGATCGGTATTAGTATTCGTGATTAATTTTAGAAAATGTCAGCGAGTTTATTTTTGTAGATGTTTACCTCAAGATGCGCACACAATAAACAAGGTAGGATCTGAACTTACAACGATGACAGATGCACTATGCGAATTGCGACAAGACGGTAAAGGAACGTCGCCCCAAGCGGAGTCTCTGGCAAGGGGAATCAAAGAAAAATTAGGACATCTACAGCAAGCTGTTTTGAATGCCGTAGTTGCCGTAGATAAGACTGGCTTACAACAAACTGCCCACACTGTTCAGGGGAGGTAAGCACGTTATTTACAGCATGTTTTCTGAATAACAGCGATTGCGAAATAGGTTAGAACAGGCTCGAAAGTGGCTTTCGAATCCTGCCCAAAACGATAAAGGTTTGGGACAACGTGCAATCGCTCTTATTGTCGAGGAAGGTAGAAAGGTAATTTATTTATTTACTTTCTTCTAATTCCTTAACCGATACGGTCAATAATTAATGCAGGTAGCGGATGGTTTGCCGGGCGTTCAAAAGTCTGAAATTTTTCAACTTTGCGATTCGGTTAATGGCTTGTCTCAGCAGTTGGCCGATTTCTGTGTTCATGGGAAAGGGGATTCGCCCCAAGCCCAAGAGGTTGCAAGGAAATTATCGCATAAACTGTACGAATTAAAAGAAAGAATCAACCAAGCAGTCACTAATCGAGTGGTTGAAGATTTTATAGATATAGTCACTCCGTTGAAACAGTTCACCGAAGCCGTTCTTGCCCTCGAAGGAACGCCCAATCGAGATCAAAACTTCTCCGATAAGGCATCTAATTTACAGCAATTCTCCAACAGGGCAGTCAAGACTGCCAAAATGGTAGCTGCGGGTAATAATAACTGTTTGGTTAATTGCGAGCGATTAACAAATTCACGTTTGAATAGGTGGGAGTGGTGGAAATAAAAAATTGGCAGAGTCGCTTCAAAGTGTTTCCGGACAAGTCGATAGTCTTACTCCACAACTTGTGTCGGCAGGAAGTATCCGACTAAATTATCCGTCGTCGAAAGCGGCAGACGAGCATTTTGAAAATTTACGCCAACAGTACGCCGATACTTTAACTAAAGTAAGAAATCTTTGCGACGAAGCGACGGATTCGTCAGATTTTATTAAGGCTTCCGGTAAATGTCGGACCCGTTTTACAATGCCCCGTTTGACGTGTGTGCTTTTGTAGAGGAGCAGATGAAGAAACATACGTTTTTGTGCGAAGAGGCCATCAAAAATAAGCAGCCGCAGAAGATGGTGGACAATACGTCGGCAATTGCGCGACTTGCTAACCGAGTACTTTTGGTTGCGAAGCAGGAGTCCGATAATTCTGAAGATCCCACGTTTATCGAGGACGTTAACCGATCATCGGATGTCTTGCAAAATTGTACGGTTTAAATGAATCGCGTTTAATTAAATTAAATTTGCATTTGTGTGTAGGTGTGCCAATGATGGTTCAAGATGCCAAGCAGGTTGCTATAAATCCGGTGAATCCAAATGCCATTTCGCAATGGCGTGATTCGAATAAAGTTGTAAGTATGTTAGCGTTTTACACGAACAAGTATTTATTTAACACTGAAGCTTTTAAACTTTATAAATTATTTAGGCATGTGCATATTTCGATGTTGGTATTGTCTACTGATAAATAATTAATAAGACTTCAATTATGAATCGATATAAAAAGAAAATTGATAACTTTAATATTATTGTGTAAAAAAGTAGATGTATAAAAATGTTATAAATACAAAGCTCTAATGATAATGATAATTAATTACTGTAATTCAATTCTCAAAACTAAGGAAATTGATAAGATTCTGTTTGCAATTAATTAAAAATTATTTTATCTTCCAAATGATAAATATAGCATAGAAAGAAGTTATAAATGTTGTTAAATAAAGTTACTTAAATTATACAAATTTCACCGAAATTATCTACAGATGTTTCGATTATGAGCTTCGAATGCTAAATTTAAAAATCCCCCTCTCCTGGACTTAAATTAGATAAATTAAATTTAACGGCAGGAAGATATTTATCCTATAATTAAATTAATAAATTAATTAAGGTTGAAGGAAAAGGAGAAAGACATAATCATGAAAAGTCGACGGACGGCCAATCGAAAATGTTTACTATAAATGTAGGAAATGCAGGAAAACTGATAGAGTTGCAAGGGAAATGGATCTGTTTTATATAACAAATGAATATTTGTTAGTAAAATATTCTTCTATCTTGAACGTTTTGTGGTCCAAATTTCTATCGTTTAATTGTGCCAACATGATTACGTAAAATTATTCAAAATTAGCAGTTACTAAGTAACATTTCTTAATTTTTCTCGTTTCTGTTTCAGCTATTGAATGCTGTAGGACAAGTACGCAAAGCTGTTCAACCTGAAATACCTCCATTGCCGGACATTAATTCGTTGAATTTGGGTAAGTCGTTTGTGTTGGGGATGAGTTAACGGTGGAGGCTTTTTTACTTTTATTTATTAACAATTAATTGTAAATATTTCAGAATCCGCCGCGCCGGGCACTTACTTTGCTGATAAAGGTATAGGTGGCACGTTTTTTTTTTTAACTTATTTTCTGTTATATATTTTGCTGAATAAATAAATGCTTCTGTAGTTGGTGAGCCTCTGCGCAGCACACCAACGCCCACTCCCGGAAACGAGTCTGATAGACTTACACCCTTGTCTCATCTACAGGGACGCGTTAGTCCCTTACCCAAATGGGCCAGAGGTAGATCTCCAATTTTCTATTACGGCGTTTGTTTTTTTCTAGTCTGCATGTTTTGTTTTTTCTTTTTTTCATACTGGACACATTCTCAATTCCTTTTTGTGATTTAGGGGACAACTCGGATCTTCTTTGTCAGGAGCTAATACTTAACAATAACCGAGATTCAGGTAATTGTTCCTTTTTGTGCGATGCTTAAGACATTCTCATCGTTTCATAAATTTACAATTACATGCATCATTCAGGATATTACAATTTCATACCAGAATACGTTGTCGAAGATGGTAAATAATTAAATATCGACACGTTATTTGCATGTGTAAAAAGGTCGTCGTTGTGGTAGAGCTTTTATTATATAAATGCATGGTGTCGGTGTTGCACAGTTCGCATGTGGTTGTATTAAAAGGCTGTAATTTCTTTTTTGAACAAATAGATGTTTTAGATTTGGCTCCGCCGAGACCGCCATTACCGTGCGACGAAGGTGTACCGATGCGCCCACCGCCGCCCGAAACGGACGACGAAGACGACGTCTTCAAACACGCGCCGAATTCAAGCCAGCCAATCATGGTATAATTATCTTGGTAAATGTGTTCTTTATATAAAAACGTGATTTTATTTAAGGTTGCCGCACACAATTTACACAGGGAAGTACGACAGTGGTCAGCGAAAGACAACGAACTTATAGCCGCCGCCAGAAAGATGGCGCTACTTATGGCGCAGTTATCTGAACTTGTACACAATGACGACAAAGGTTCGTTTTTAACGACGTAAAGTGTAGGTTTTTCATAAAAGTGTTTAGGTAGCAAACGAGAACTCATTGCAACAGCCAAGGCCATTGCAGAAGCTAGTGCCGACGTAACTGGTATCGCTAAACAGTTAGCACGTGAATGCACGGACAAAAGGATTAGGACAAACTTGCTGCAAGTTTGTGAACGTATTCCGACAATCGCTACTCAATTGAAAATTTTGAGCACAGTTAAAGCAACTATGTTGGGAGCTCAAGGTAACTATGGTCTTAATTCTATTGAACTTATACCGCTGTAAATTTGTGCTTTCTTTATGCTTACTTGACGGTGCAATAGGCAAACCAAAGAAAGGTATGTTAGGTAGTATATTATTCCTATTATATTTGGTGCACGAAAACTTCAGGAAATTTTTTACTTTTAAAATTTATATTTTAGGTTCTGAAGAAGATCGAGAAGCTACTGAAATGTTAGAGGGTAATGCTCAAAATCTTATGCAGAGTGTGAAAGAAACGGTAAGGGCGGCTGAAGGCGCTAGCATTAAAATTCATTCGCAGTCACATGGGAGATTACGTTGGGTACGACGTTTGCCATGGTATCATTATAACTAGATACAAAACTTTACTTTTATTAATGTTAACTTTATTTCAAGTACTGATAAATTATTAACGAATTGTTTTGGCTTATTTACACGTAGATTAACCAAATTAAAACATAGTTATTTTTATAATATGTGCAATAGTGCCAAATGTTATATTTTTACATTTATAATGAAATGCATGTGCTTTCTTTTACTCTAATGATTTATAATATACTATTTGCATAAGAAGTTTAACTATGTTATTGTAATGGATTGAATTATCTAGTAATAAATAATTTATTTACATTATTTATATTTTTCAAGTATAATAAGACGAGAAATGACAAACTGCACGCATTTAAATCAATTTAAAATTTTGTTAAAATGTAAAAAAAAGACGTGTTATAGTCCATGGATTTTACAAAATTTTGACCAAACCTGATTCGTTTAGAACGGATCCGGAACTACTTTAAACTAGTTTTTCAAGCATAACAAGTCGAGAAATGACAAACTGCACGCATTTAAATCGATTTAAAATTTTATTAAAATCTCGAAAAAAAGTCGTGTTATAGTCCATGGATTTTGCAAAATTTTGACCAAACCTGATTCGTTTAGAACGGATCCGGAACTACTTTAAACTAGTTTTTCAAGCATAACAAGTCGAGAAATGACAAACTGCATGCATTTAAATCGATTTAAAATTTTGTTAAAATCTAAAAAAAAGACGTGTTATAGTCCATGGATTTTACAAAATTTTGACCAAACCTGATTCGTTTAGAACGGATCCGGAACTACTTTAAACTAGTTTTTCAAGCATAACAAGTCGAGAAATGACAAACTGCACGCATTTAAATCGATTTAAAATTTTATTAAAATCTCGAAAAAAAGTCGTGTTATAGTCCATGGATTTTGCAAAATTTTGACCAAACCTGATTCGTTTAGAACGGGTCTGGAACTACTGGAAATCTCGTTTTTCAAGTATAATAAGTCGAGAAATGACAAACTGCACGCATTTAAATCGATTTAAAATTTTGTTAAAATCTCGAAAAAAAGACGTGTTATAGTCCATGGATTTTGCAAAATTTTGAGCAAACCTGATTCGTTTAGAACGGATCCGGAACTACTTTAAACTAGTTTTTCAAGCATAACAAGTCAGAAATGACAAACTGCATGCATTTAAATCGATTTAAAATTTTGTTAAAATCTAAAAAAGACGTGTTATAGTCCATGGATTTTGCAAAATTTTGACCAAACCTGATTCGTTTAGAACGGGTCTGGAACTACTTAAATCTCGTTTTCAAGTATAATAAGTCGAGAAATGACAAACTGCACGCATTTAAATCGATTTAAAATTTTGTTAAAATCTAAAAAAAAGACGTGTTATAGTCCATGGATTTTGCAAAATTTTGACCAAACCTGATTCGTTTAGAACGGATCCGGAACTACTTTAAACTAGTTTTTCAAGCATAACAAGTCGAGAAATGACAAACTGCACGCATTTAAATCGATTTAAAATTTTGTTAAAATCTAAAAAAAAGACGTGTTATAGTCCATGGATTTTGCAAAATTTTGACCAAACCTGATTCGTTTAAAACGGGTCTGGAACTACTGGAAATCTCGTTTTTCAAGTATAATAAGTCGAGAAATGACAAACTGCACGCATTTAAATCGATTTAAAATTTTGTTAAAATCTAAAAAAAAGACGTGTTATAGTCCATGGATTTTGCAAAATTTTGACCAAACCTGATTCGTTTAGAACGGATCCGGAACTACTTTAAACTAGTTTTTCAAGCATAACAAGTTGAGAAATGACAAACTGCACGCATTTAAATCGATTTAAAATTTTATTAAAATCTCGAAAAAAAGTCGTGTTATAGTCCATGGATTTTGCAAAATTTTGACCAAACCTGATTCGTTTAGAACGGGTCTGGAACTACTGGAAATCTCGTTTTTCAAGTATAATAAGTCGAGAAATGACAAACTGCACGCATTTAAATCGATTTAAAATTTTGTTAAAATCTAAAAAAAAGACGTGTTATAGTCCATGGATTTTGCAAAATTTTGACCAAACCTGATTCGTTTAGAACGGATCCGGAACTACTTTAAACTAGTTTTTCAAGCATAACAAGTCGAGAAATGACAAACTGCACGCATTTAAATCGATTTAAAATTTTATTAAAATCTCGAAAAAAAGTCGTGTTATAGTCCATGGATTTTGCAAAATTTTGACCAAACCTGATTCGTTTAGAACGGATCCGGAACTACTTTAAACTAGTTTTTCAAGCATAACAAGTCGAGAAATGACAAACTGCACGCATTTAAATCGATTTAAAATTTTGTTAAAATCTAAAAAAAAGACGTGTTATAGTCCATGGATTTTGCAAAATTTTGACCAAACCTGATTCGTTTAGAACGGATCCGGAACTACTTTAAACTAGTTTTTCAAGCATAACAAGTTGCGAAATGACAAACTGCACGCATTTAAATCGATTTAAAATTTTATTAAAATCTCGAAAAAAAGTCGTGTTATAGTCCATGGATTTTGCAAAATTTTGACCAAACCTGATTCGTTTAGAACGGATCCGGAACTACTTTAAACTAGTTTTTCAAGCATAACAAGTCGAGAAATGACAAACTACACGCATTTAAATCGATTTAAAATTTTGTTAAAATCTAAAAAAAGACGTGTTATAGTCCATGGATTTTGCAAAATTTTGACCAAACCTGATTCGTTTAAAACGGGTCTGGAACTACTTTAAATCTCGTTTTCAAGTATAATAAGTCGAGAAATGACAAACTGCACGCATTTAAATCGATTTAAAATTTTGTTAAAATCTAAAAAAAAGACGTGTTATAGTCCATGGATTTTGCAAAATTTTGACCAAACCTGATTCGTTTAGAACGGATCCGGAACTACTTTAAACTAGTTTTTCAAGCATAACAAGTCGAGAAATGACAAACTACACGCATTTAAATCGATTTAAAATTTTGTTAAAATCTAAAAAAAAGACGTGTTATAGTCCATGGATTTTGCAAAATTTTGACCAAACCTGATTCGTTTAAAACGGGTCTGGAACTACTGGAAATCTCGTTTTTCAAGTATAATAAGTCGAGAAATGACAAACTGCACGCATTTAAATCGATTTAAAATTTTGTTAAAATCTCGAAAAAAAGACTTACCCGTGATTTTGGCAAAATTTTGACTCAACCTGAAACGTTTAGAACAAGTACGGAACTACTTGCAAACTCGTTTTTTAAGTATACCAAGACGAGAAATGACAAACTGGACACATTCGAATCGATTAAAAATTTTCATAAAATATCCAAAAAAGCCTTATGGTTTTGGAAAAGTTTTGACCCAACCTGAAGTTTTTAGAACAGGTCCGAATCTACTAGAAAAGTCGTTTTTTAGGTATAACAAATCAGAAAATGAAGAATTACATGCGTTATTATCGATTTAAAATTTTCGCAAATTCTTGAAAAAAAAGCGTTACTGTGCCCATGGTTTGGCAAAATTTTTACCCAACCTGCATCGTTCAGTACAGGTCCGGAACCAGTTTATCGCGCATAAGAGAAAGACGTAGGTCTGTATACCTATCTGTATTTTATAATTAGAAATTTATATCGTTTGTAATAAATATAGTAATGGATATATGATGGGGTTAGAGCTGAAACATAAGTAACAAAAAGTCAATGTTGAGGTATAAGCCTTTAAAGTTATTTTTAATTTGTAAATTATTCTGTGGTTTCTACTTAAATTTGATAAAGTAATTTATTTCGTTGGGTTATTAAAAATTAATTCGAAAAAATGTTCGTTTTTTCTTTAGAGGAAAAACTTATTTCAATTTTTTTTTATCTGTGACATACATTAGCAGCATCTTTTAGAACTCTTAATTTAGTCCATATCGTGTCAACTTTTTTTAAATACATATCTTTGATAGTTTGGGAGATATTGGAAGCGAATGGCGTAGGATAGTTTGTTTAAAGGGCGCTGTAACCTGAACACCGACGATTGGACCGTTAAAAAATATGCAACGTTCTTATCTCGAGGAACTCTAAAAACTTGCCGAATTTCTAATGAATTTTTAAATTGCCTCTGTTCCCTTGTGTGCACTTTTATTGCGAAATAAAATCGAGTTTCAATTATTCAATAAGATGCTTAAGTCATTCTGAACTAAAAATGCACCTGGGCGGTTTCAACTCAATTTCAGTTTTCAAACTGTTTTAATACACAAATATGCTATAACGTACTTAAGATAGTAATAAATTAGACTTTTGTAATATTAACGGTAGTAATTAGAAAAAATCGATGTCTAATTTTGTTTTATACCGAAAACGAAGAACAGTAAAAGATAAGTATAATATAAAAAAAAATAAGATAAAAAGAAGAACGTGCAGAAATTCATTAAGGGATGGAGACAATATAAAGTAAATGCCGAGAGGGCGCTGCTTATTTAATTAAGTGCCAGCCTATTGTGCTCGCGTTATTTTGATCTTCCTCCGGATTTTCATATTACATTATTTACTCGACTATAGATAGTTTATTTAATTTTAGATCTGGTCTTTAATTTCGTGACTCACGTTTATTGAATAGACTCGAATTTAATTACAGCTGACGTGCGATTTCTGTTTGAGCGAAATGCTTTGTGAAATGCTTTAGCATGTATTTTCATCATTTTCGACGCTTTTTTTATACTCTTCGTTGACCGAGATCGGAATTAAATATTTTTTGGTGGGGTAAAAATTTTCGAAAAAAATCTTTATGCCGATCGTAATAAATCGAATAATAAATACGTTCCGTTTATTTCACGATTATTAGAAAAATCAATTTAATAGCGGTACGTCAATAAAGAGAAATAACATGAAAGAGCCACGTCGTGATCGCAGACTAAAATGTTATTATCCAAATTATGCCCGTAACATACGCATAATCATCCGAAGCGAAATCACATGCCTACTAATTGGGGATTGTAAAATCAAGACCCCTTGACTAACGCCCGCACCCACTTATTGTTCTGGTATCAAGTTACGAGAACTACCCTATTCATGTGCACATCGAGTATGTTGGGAACGCTTTATTAAATTAAACGTTGTACATACACTGAAATAGCGTTATTTTCATTATTATTTTTGGCAGGCGCTTTGTTATTATTTTCCTGGAGGCTCTTCGTGTCCATTTACGATTTTCGTCTAATACACGTCGGCGACGTTTCGGCCAATTCGCCATTTGGGAAAATAGCGAAAATAAAATAAGTCATTTAATACATTATCTCGCCAATTTTAAAATTTTATATTAAAATTACGTTTTAAACAGAACAAACGTCAAAAAATTAATACTACTAATATTCAATAAAAAGTCTACAAGGCTCGCTTTCTACAAAACTACAAAAACTTTGGTACGTACTATATGTTCAAAAGTGTCGTCGTCGTGTAGTCGTGAGAGGTAGGCAACTTATTAAACTTATTTCGAAAAAAGCGGAAATTGAACGAGCTCGCGCAGTCACAAATTCATTGCGAAAGTAAAGCTCGTTGAGGAATCCCCTTGCTCACTCATTGGATATACCTATAGCACAGTCGGCCAAAAAAGTAATGCGTGCGTCTGAGGCGATGGGCGAGCGGCAGTGCGCGAGATCCGCCCTGGTAATCATTTCATTGTTAACAAGACTGTTGTAGGAATAGTCGAAGTCGCCGGTTTTCTCGTTGATTTCAGTTTTATTTTAACGATAAATATAGGCAATGCAAGGCTTTGAAATGTTTCGATATTTTTAAAATGCGTAACATTTAAAAATGTCGCAACATAAACAATCGAACGTGATAATTTTAGATTCGTTTTGTTGATTTTGGCTTGTTAACAATGAAATGATTACAAGGAGCCTCGTGCTGTGCCACACATTACTTTTTTGGCTGACCGAACCTACTAATGTTTTTATACTTCAACTACATTTTATCCAAACCTATATGCAATTCACGTCATCAATAAAAAGTTACTATATGATGACCTTTCACGCAGTGCTGTCACCTCGTACCTTGTATTTTGACAGTTCTAATAAATTGTAGTCTTTCTTTATACCATCTAATATGTGCGCAAGTAAATCATCTCTAGAATATGTCACTTTTCAAACTTTAAACCGCATTACAAATAAACAATCTAGTAACTTTTTATTGATGACGTAAATTGCCCATAGGTTTAGATGGGCCGTAGTTGTCGAACGAAGGCTTTTTATACGGCCGTTGTCCATTTCGATGGCATCTCTCGGGTTTTGCCGTGATCGTCTAAAATTAAAAACTTACATATAATCAGTGAAACGTCAAGTTATAATTTTAATTTTAGATTTTAACTACTTAGGCCCGGTTTTACAAACGTGTTTATACTGCAGAATAAGCTATTCCTGGAATAACTGCTATGGAAACCATTGTTTCGAAAAACATTTCCATAGCAGTTATTCCAGGATTAGTTTATTCTGTAGTATAAACATGTTTGAAAACCGGCCTTAATTACTTTACTTAATAATACCTATTCACATTCAAGTTATTAAATATTATTGTGGAATGACACAACTTTTCTTCTTCTCCGTACACGTTTGGGATATAACTCCGTTACGACGTTGTGACCTTTTATGTCTTCTACTTTATTAGCTATTTCCATCTTTTCCTTGGTCTTCATGTGCTCTTTCTATCTCTTGGAACGTATCCATCTATATATTTTTTTGGAGTTGTATCTTCTTTCAATCTATCGAGATGGTCTTTCTAAAATGTAAATCAATCAAAATTAAAATTCAAAATGTCATATTGTTAAATTTAAAGATTAAAATTTTGGTTTTCGACGGTCATATTACCTAAATATACCACATATAGATACGATTTAAACGGCTGTTTGGAAAATTAACGACGGCAGGTACACCGAATTTAGTTTAAATTAACTACTTTTAGAACATTCCTTCGTGCGTTCTCATTTGAATATACGAGGACAACTTAACTCCATCTCCTCGTTTATCTTTTGTGCCCTTGGATTTCTTTTGTTAGATAAGCACATCGGTTGAATGGCACTTACCGCGTTTATCGTGAAAGGATGAGAGATCTTCCGTTCAGATGTAGTGGCGAGGGCTTAAGTGACGTGTTTCGTTAGGGTTTATGACGGAACAAAATTTTTTCCGAAGACTGAAGTTGTAATTTTTGGTTTAAACATTCCGCTTCCTCGTTGAGGTATATTATTATAATACCGAGTTTGTATTCTAGTCGATTAGGGATTTAACGATTCGATTAACAAGTAGGGTGAACTAATGTCAACGTGTAAAGGTTAATCGTTAGTGCGTCGGTCACCACATAATGTTATGATAAATGTCAGAAAATGCCATCCAACCCTTGAAAAAAAAATTGAAATAGCGTAGAGAATTTTAACGTAAGTACCTATATAGACATAGGTAACGATAAACGTTATAAAATTGAAGTCAATTTTCATTGTGATGGTCCAAAATTAAATATTTACTTTCACCTCACGTTTAGCGCCAAGTATCGCCATAAAAAGCGTATAGAATATTTATTTTTCCGTTTGAAGTTTTCCACATCGTGGAAACAGTTATCACCTACATACGAGAGAAAAAATATATGGCTATAATGACGCACAAGATACGGGAGATTAGATTGGTAGAATTATACTGTACATGTGCAGACGCTTACAAATTACGATACAACATAGAATAAAAACAAGAGAACCTATGGCAAGAAACGAGAGTAACAAAACGTCCGTTACAGCGAGATTAGAAAATATGAACTGAAAATGGCACAAAAAGTAAAATAGCATACTTTTAACTACAAAAAATAATACCCAAAAACTTTCAAAATACCCACGTATTTCCACAGTCAACCAAGACTGGTGCAAGTCATTGCGAACACCCGTTGTACAGGGCGTCTCTGATGAAAGATTTATACAACGCTTGACTTGAAAATTTCTCAGCTGAAAATTTATGTGTTTTCCATAACTTACTTACATTCCAAATAGCACCCTTTTCGAAATACAGACTTTTTCAAAATAACTTATTAACGACTTAATTTTAAAACTTTAAATTTGATAAACGTATTGCTGCAGTTAAGACTAACAAACGCACGACGCCTTACTCAAATTAACACACAGGGCGTTTATTTTTAGGGGCCATAGTAATCTGTTTCTCACCAACAACATTTTTATACGTACACCACTGACTCTTTTAGTATTTTTTTCGAAATACAAGTTAATTTAGAAATTTTGATTACTCTTAGAAAAATTTAATATTTTGCATGGTTTCTCCATAAATGGACAATTTTTGTCATCATATGGGTACTTGAAATGACAAAAAAATTGCTACAAAATCTAGATGGCTGTGACAAAAGTAGGTAATTCTTAAAGCAAATGTTCAATATGACTACCATTAACATTTGCTTTAAGAATTACTTTTGCCACAATCGTTTAAATTTTATTGTTTACTTTTAAAGTATATCACGACAAAAATTATTAAAAGAATCCATTTCTAAACGTAATAAAAGCTTCTAAATTAACCTGTGTTTCGAAAAAAAAATGTACTAAAAGAGTCAGTGGCGTGCGCATAAAAAACTGGTTGGTGAAAAACTGATGGCTATGACCCCTAAAAATAAACACCCTGTGTGTTAAATTGAGTGAGGCGCCGCGCCGCGTGTTTGTTAGCCTTAACTGCAGCGATGCGTGCGAACCAAATTTAAAGTTTTTAAGGTAAGTCGTTAATAAGCGATTTTGAAAAATGTATGCGAGCGATTGTATCTCGAAAAAGGTACAATTTGGTATGTAAGTAGGTAAATTGTGAAAAATCGGTATATTTTCAACTCGAGAATGTGATGGTCAAGCGTTGAACAGACCTTTCACAGACACCCTGCACTATAACTGAAAAGTTGAAAATTAAAAGCAATGGTTTTCAAGGATTTTCCACATTGCAAATTAAAAATGTATTGTTTAGAAACACAAAAACCTGTTGTTAAGTATAAATCTAAGAATTTCAACATGTATATTGTATTAAGTTAAATTGTAATATTACACATATAGTAGACCCGCTTGTGTTAATATTATGCTTGTCGCTAAATTTAGTAACTTATTTTACTTGATAGAGGGTTAATTGTAGAGTACGAAATAACTTCTTGTTTACTTCAAAATTGCGTCCTTTACCTCCACCATCCCTTAAAAGGTAAATATTTCAAATGCTCTATCTCACTTATCTTTAAAGATAGAGCTCTCGTTTTAAAACTAAAACATGAAAAATTTCATTTGGAACAAAAAGTCTGTAACGATAGTGACTGATTTTTCAATATTAAGCGAGATACTCTGAAAAGACGCACTTTAAAAATTAACCCTCCATAAACATTGGTAATTATTTCTGAAACTAATAAGTTACTACGGTGAAAATGCTTCAAATAATATTTATTTATTTATAATATATTTATATAATTTGAATTATCCGAACCCTGTAAAAGCCACCAAGACCGTGCGCGTGTAACGTATAATGACACCGATCTCCCAAATGCTACTGAGTGGTCAGCAGGTAGTTGTAATAAATATTATTAGAATTACATAGTAATTAAGGATTTTTAATTTTGATATTACCTAATTATGTAGGTATTTATACGTAGATACATACCTACTTAATTTTCGATATGGTATCAGGTATAAAATAAAGAGTAATAACAAATGTTTAAACAAAAATAACATTCAAGAAAACATAAAAATTAAATAGTATCAAACGTTTTTGTTGTTGTCTTTTGGTATTATTTGATCTTACGTATAAAAATTTACCCTGGCCATAATGACCGGCTTTGAAACTATTAAAAAACCTCGTGTATTGTCTTTTGTTAGTAATTCGTTTTCGACAAGAATCTATTGCAGTGGCTCTCAATCTTGTGGGTTATGCGTGCCACCCAAAGAATGTCAAAAAAATTTTAGTAGCACCACCCTTTATAAAAATTTCGGCATCTAAATAAAAAATACAAAAATCCAAATATCTACCAGTTTAAAATTATTTGAATAATCATTATTTACTGTCTAAATATCGCAGAATTATAAATTTACTCTATTTTTAATTTAAAAACTATCCGTGTGACCTTAAATATTGAATATTTCCCTATTACAAACCATAAACCAGATAAAAGTTTAATCGCATTTTTATGCGACCGATACACCGACAAAACAGCTAATAAAACATGTGCGCCACCTACTTTCACATCTTATCGGAGTGCGAAAAAAGAATTCAATGTTTTTAAAATAAAAGCGGGATTTCCTAGTATCCGAATGCATTTTTTATATAGAATTTTGACAAAACTGCTTCAGTCTTTCGCGTTAGTGATACAGAGCGGTAGTGTTTGTTTCAGTAGTTCGAATTTTAATTTACGGCGTCATATTATTCGCGTGTGCGAGGAGTGTTCGTTCGGTTTATAAGGCCTTTTTGGGTGTGAGTGCACCAGTGTTGTGTTGTGTTCTCTAAAAGGATTACAAATAAAAAGGATTAATACGACGAGGAAAGGTAGTATCTTTCTTTGTCGACTAACTTTTCATGTATTTATAAAGTGTAAATACATGGACCTTTAAACTCTAACACAAATTCTCTGAAAAGCGAGCTTGATTAGGCTCTTGGATAGGGACTCGGTTAGGGTCTTGGTTAGGGCTCCCCTCAAACATTCGACGGTCTAATTTCGCGAACGAAATTTTATCTTTTCTCTCGCGTTTTCGCGATCACAGTTGTTGGTGAAATACAGTGAAATATGAACCGTAGGTCATAATACAAGTTCGCAGTCAACGGAAGAATCTACGCTGAAAATCGGCAAAAGAGGGAAATCGATGACGAGAAAAAGAATAATTAGAAAATTAGAAGTTTCTAATTTTTTCTTATAGTTTGTTACAGACAAGTGGCAGTCGCAGGGGCAGCAGTGTTAGTCTGTGTGTGCGTCAAATGCGCTGGTTCCACTTTTACGAACAAAAATAAAATTTTAAGAACAACTTACCTTGCACAGCGATGCACAACACAAAATAAGGATAGGAAAAGCTAGGAAAGGATACACCACTGCACAAAATTTTAAACAAACAAAATTAACTAACAAAACAAAAAAAATTAATTAATTAATACAAGCTATTCAACAATAGAACTGCCTTCCACCAAATCTATCGAACAACTAACAGTCATTTGGTTAACGAAGGTTAACCTTTCGCCTTATCAAGACTTTGGCGCTAACAGTCTGCATTTTATGTATTTAAAAAATAATTTATTTCAAAATTTTAATTTTTTTAAAATGTTTTTTGTTTTTATTTTAATTTCTCTTATCTTGAGAGATTTTCTTTTCAATGCATTCGTTTACGGATAAAAAACGAAATTCAAATTTTTGATTGTCGTAACAATTTTTAAACAGTTTAGGCTGACGAGTCAAAATTTGATCGATTAACTTTTTATTTTGCCACCTCTTTACTTAAAAAAAATGCATTCTAATAATTCCGTTTTTTTCGTGGAATTCTTTTAATTCATAATTTAAATATTATAATACTTTTATGCAATTGTAGTTATCTTACACTACTAACAAAGTGAAAATGAGGCAACGTGTGGGTTAAAGATACGGTTTGGTTAGTTTCCTGATTACCTAGACCTACTCAAAAATAAGGAAAACTTCAGAATTTACCCCAAAACTGCAGTAAGCAATTTCGATAATAGTTATTATGAGATTTCTTCTTCTTCTTTAGGTGCCATGTTCGGTCTCCCGAACGTTGGCGATTACTGTGGAGAGTGCATCTCTATCTTCTGCCATTCTAAAGAGCTGTCCAGCACCCTTTATGCCTGTCCAGTCTCTGATGTTTTTCAGCCACGACATCTGTTTTCTGAGATGAAATTATTATGATTATGAGATTTAGTTGATGCAAATTGATCTTTAGTTGTACGATTTATTGTTAAGCTAGGCTTAATTCAAGTTAAGTCAGTTATAAGATGGATTTCTTTTGGAAATTGATTTTCAAAGATGGCACGTCAACGACTGGGAAGTTTCGATGCAAGTTGATGTAAACGAGGCATTCAGGCAGTAACGAAGACATGGAAGGGGTTGGCGAGGCGCTATAGAAATCTTAGTAGACTCGCGCCATACAATAGTTGGGTGTAGAAGAGCAGGTTATGTGCCTATTATGTATGTACATAAAATAGAATAAGTTTGAGAGTTGCAAACATGTTACACTGAGCGAGTTTGAAGGTCAAAGTCTTGAATTGACCTTGCCTTATTTGCTGTGGGTTGCGCGAAGGAGAGTTTCAAGATGCGGTAGAGCTATAGGCGAAGTCTCGTCCTTACAAAGACAACGCACCTGGGGGAGTACCTCGAAGGTGGTGTGGAAAACTCCCCAATAACTTAATGTTCGTTGTAGGCCCATTTAGCTAATTTTCATCGAAAATATAGCTATTTCGGCCGGCCTGATGACAGGACCCAGACGTGTCCTTTTGGATTTTCTCCGATGTCGACCCCTAGATCACGAAAATATAGGTTGTTCATTTTGGGTCGGTCATGTACATACCTATAGCTTATCCAAACCTATATGATCATCAACAAAAAGTACTAGATTGTTTAATTGTAATTCGGTTTAAAGTTGAAAAGTGACATATTCTATAGATGATTTACTTGCGCACATATTAGATGGCATAAAGAAAGACTAAAATTTATTAGAACTGTCAAAATACGAAGTGACAGCACTTTATGAAACGTCATCATCTAGTAACCTTGTATTGATGACGTCGTGAACATCATATAGATTTGGATAAGCTATATATATATATATATATATATATATATATATATATATATATATAACAAATCTTATTTGAAGCATTTTGACCGTAGTAAGTTATTAGTTTCAGAAAGAATTACCGATGTTTATGGAGGGTTGATATTTAAAGTGCTTTTTTTTCGAAGTATCTCGTTTAATATTGAAAAATCAGTCATTATTGTCAGAAACTTTTTTATTTCCCACAAAAGTTTTCATGCTTTGGTTTTAAAACGAGATTTCTATCTTTAAAGATAAGTGAGATAGCGACTTTTGAAATATTTACATTTAAGGGATGGTGGGGAGTAAAGGAGAAAATTTCTTCATTCAATGCACACGAAAGTACACGAGCGTGTCTACTAATATCTATAGGTACTTGGATTTTCGACGATCCAATTCAAAAATCTAAGCGTTAATACATATCTATATACGACGTTTTACTCTCTTTCTTCGACGATCGATTGATAACATTTTTGTTATCGAATGTACGCCACAAATTGACTGTAACGAATGCTATTCTTCCGTAATTTTCCAATAACGTAGCAATTTCGTTCAATACTAAGTTAAAATCGACACCCCCACCGCACGGGCTCAAAATAATTGGTCTTCAGAAAGAATTGTTGCCAACAACGAAAACTTTACAAGTAGTTTCATTTTTTTTGCATAACTGTTGCAAATACATATATATATATATATATATATATATATATATATATATATATATATTTTCTCTCGCAGCCTGAATTACAGGGAGCGACCAATTATCGGCGAGGGTGGCTATACAAAATATTTGTCCCCAGTTTGTGTTAATTTTCGCTATACTTGCCCTCGTTTGACGCAAAGATCGTGCTCTATCACAACGTTCCGCCTTGTTAGAAGGTCCGCGCTTCAAAGTGACAAGCTAAAGAACCTCATTAGTAGTTTTACATACGGGCAGCAAGATAAACCACTTCGGCTTGTATACGGCAACTGCCACACAATAAACGCTCAACAAATGATCGAGGAGTAGGAAAAGTTACTTATCGATAGTTACCTATTACTATAACGTGAACTTCAAAATTGTCGATTTATCATCGTTAAATGGATAGAAGATATTTTTAATTGAGGCATTTTTTATGTTATATGATTTATGAAACTACCGTCACGTAGGACCAGTTGCTGTAAATTAAAAAAAATTGAAATTCTTTTTTTTGTTCCATTTATTTTATTAGGTATGTTACCTACATTTATATTACCCAATTGTTAAACTGTTATTATCAATTTTAATTAAGTTGTGGAATTCAATGTGTAATAATCTACATACACACGTAGGTGAACAGGGGTAGTGAATTTGTGAACAGTGACAAGTTACAGTTATCGAGCGACAGTTGACGACCTCATTAAACAATATATACATCACGAGTTTACTAAAGACCAACAGAACCACGAATAATAATTATTAGTTTGTTGGATTGAATATGCTAAGTTAAAAAAAAGGTAAATACATTAAAGACGATACCGAAGCAACCACGTATCGTACGATAAGATTGCTCTCAAATTACTAAAAGATTCGGTTGCTCTTGCTGACATACAATAGAGGTTTCGTTCACCAAGTGGTTCCGGAGGCACTGCAACCTTCGAGGTTATCGACTTATTGTACACATCCTGTGTCAGTCAGTCAGTCACATTCATTATCAGGGCAGGTTCTGGGCAGCGAAACCCTTCCTGACTAGCTCATAATTGAAAACCACTACAAAAATATGGTTGCATTTGCCATGGTCGATTTGGAAATATTTTGAAAATTTTGTCGAGAGAGACCAGAGGTTGCTTTATTGATTTTTGTCCATCGTTATTCCTGATGCAACCAAAAAAGTCAAATTTTTGCATATTTGTCTTACATTTTATATATGATTTGCTGAAAAAATTTCCAAACTGAAAATTCTAAAAATCAATTCCTATACATAATAGATATAGAATTCTAGAAAAAACCATCAATTACTTAACGGAATCACGATCTAAATTTTCTTATACCTCCATCCGAAAGCTCGCTTATTTTTAGAAAAGCTGTTTCGTTACAAACGAATAGGTGTTTCGAGGCGAGCTTTATATTTTCCCCGGAGTGCACTTTCATGCTGCACTCGTCTTTTCAGGGTCAGTAATACGGATAGAAATTTCGAATCGAAACTTTCTTCCTTTAATACGCCGCATATTGCTGTAAATGCCCAATTTAGCCTGCTACACAAGGATCAGAACATAATACAATCTGCTGCGCTATTGGCCCGCATAACAATACCGGGGTTATTAGGGGGTTAGTCGGAGATGGGGTGGCTGCCGGAGGATGCTGATTGGACTTTCACGTTCCGCCCTAGGACTGTTACCATGGAAATGTAATCTGTAGGTTTAATGCACCTTAATGGAGATAAACTACCCTAAAATTGTGGATCTAAAGGTAATAATTCCGTTTACGGAATTTCTGTTTCGAGATTGAAAGCTCACTAATCCGTGTCAATTATAATTATAAAATTACGGGCTCCTATACAAGTCGGTGCCGGTTGTGCGCCGGCAGCAACTTTTCCATTATCTCATTCGTTTTCGTTTCGAGTAGAACTAATCAAGAAAATGAAATTTGTGCTCTTAGACTTGCAAAAAAGCTACGATCGAAAACGTTCGTAATAAAGAATGTTTCATTTTTAAAGTGGCAAATCTATAGACCTAGGTAACGTTCCGTTTACAAACGAAGCTATTATATTAAATGCCGGCCCTGCGCACCGTAAATAAACAAATCGCGGATAGGTATTTTAAAATTTTGCGCGTTCACTTTACAAAACTTTGAAAGTGTAAATTAAATATATTTTTAATGTATAAGAACGCGACAATAGGTACAGTATGGTGAAAAAGAAATGTCGCCCATCGAATCGGTTATAGTTAATCAATTTTTTATTTATTCGCATTCGTCCAAACACACATTCATACGTGTATGTACACTACGTTTCAAATATCTAGAAATAGGAAATTTGACGACGGCTCTTTTTCATCGTATTATACCTATACCTACCTTATGATCGGAATATTTAAAGTACCAATGTTACAGACAAAAGCTGATTTTTCAACTTTATCTAATTGCCGTTATGTATTGTTTATGTAACGTTCACTTCTTGTTTTAACAGTTTTTCATTACATCGGTTTTCGTGAAAGTTCTGTTGAACTTCTAGCGAATTATTTACAGAATCGTACTCAAACTGTTCATATTGATAATTGTTAGGAAATTCGGTTACTCCCTCAGCTTCCCATTTACTAAGCAACTTAAACAGATTTGGTCGACAACCATAACAATATAATAATACAGGACTATAGGAGATACCTACAAAGGGTTTTGTTGAAAGCGACTAAATTGTTCGATCCGATTGTTTCAGTGTGTGGCGTAGTGAATGGGCCTCTTTAGGCATCCAAAAGCCACTGACGTAATATTTCGTCGAAACTTCATTAGAACCAACTGCTCAAAAAAAATAATTTATAGAAACATTATATTAGTGAATGGCCCTTAAACGATATGGATAGGTACGTACAGTCGGGTGCAAAACTAATGTCGTAAATCGCGAGCATTGGAAAAGTATTTACGACAACTGAGACAGATTAAAAATATATACACAAAGTTAAACATAAAATATTCTGATCATAATTTGTTGGTGGTGTTGTGTGTGACCGTGGATCGCTCGCGATAGGCGACATTAATTTTGCACCCGATTGTACATACCCACAGAGCGTTTATTATCATTAGATTAATTTTAATGATTATTAGTGTAATATTTATTAAAAATTACCTATTATTTATTAACGTGATTTCACAATAATTATATAGTTATACACATTAACATATCTCGAAACTTAACTGTAAACTAACTTGTCAATTCTACTAATAATACTGCACTAAAAGAGAAGTCGTCGACTTTCGTTTAATAATCGCCATTGTATATGTTTCGTTTGAACTTGTAATAGTAAACAAAATGGGAATTGGTCCACAACGATTGGTAAATAACCCCACTCTCTAAAAAGTGAAGTCGTCCGAGACGACTAAAAGTAGTTATTTACCTATATATGATTTTATACAAATGTGATTGGTTGCAATACCTATGACGCGAGACACAGCGAGAAATTTTGCGGTATTTTGTCGTGAAAGCGTTGCAGCTATTAAAATAATCGAGATGTCTACAAAATTTTTTCTTCGCGTGTAGTAGGCCGAGAGAGTACTTTATAAAGACAAAATTATCATATTTTATATAAAATGAAATTTAAAAAAAAATAATGCAACTGTAAGTAAATTAAATTAATTTATTTCGTCTCCTATATTTAAACATTATACAGGTAAGAGTGGGGAAAATGGACACTTTTCTAAATACATATTATACTTAATTATTACTTTTAAATGTTCACACTTATATTTTTGCTTATGCATTGCTTTATGATATATTAATAAAATTATTAGAAACATTTAATTATTGCATCAAGAAAAACGTCATAAAACAAACATATGCGATGCATATATTGACGGTAGCGGTAAACGGACACTTAGATAAGAGAAAAAATAATCGAAATTGTTCGTATATATTTTTATTCATTATCATTAGTAATTTTCACGATTTCATGCAGCTTTTGAGATAAATATAGGTACAACATGCAAGAGATGAACTAGAACAACAATCTCAACCAAAATAATTGCAAATCTAGTGTCTTTTTCATGTAGGGCCCTCTACATTGCATCGATACCTACATTAAAAAATTATTAAAACATTGTTCATCAAACCATTTCCTATCCTCAAAGCAGAACTTTCACGAACTGCCTAATTTAAATCTGTTTATAATGTTATGGTTTTAAACAATTTTTTACTGTAATGACAAAAGAGCATCGATTTTTATGTAGGTACACATCATTAATAAAACCTCGTATTGACGACCTGCATTGGAACCTATCCTGATTAACGTATAGGTTTATTTAAACGTTCGAAGAAACGATTTAGATTTAAGATATCTGATTATTTTGGAATTATATGAAATCGATCCCCAATTTTCTTAAAAGGTTACCGTTTAATCCCAACTTACCTACATACGTGAAATAAGATTTCGAGTTTCTTCACTTACCTACCTAATACCCGTACAAAATTTTGTTCTGGGACTTGATATTTCGAAATGTTGTGACTTTTCAAAAACAAACAGTTAAGTAGATACCTTACAGTACGTCCATTAAGTAACGTCGCCACAGAATACTCCTGAGAGGTAAACAACTTATTAGCTTCTTATAACTCACAGGACCACCCGCAACGTTATTTTATGGACATATAGTTAGTTAGTGTCTATTTATAGACTAGATCTACAGAAGTACTCAAACAATAATCGTTAACTTGTTATTAGCATCGCGCTCTAGTGAAGTTTTGCATTTTTTTAGGTATCTATATGTACACTGAACGAATTAAAAATCGGAACGAATCTAATTGTTCGGTGTAAATATGTCTTTCGTAAGTAGAGATTACGAGTGCAGTTTCTAGAAATCCCAGTTGGCATTTTTGAAACTGATAAGTAAATTTATACGCAGGTATATAAACGCATATTTTAATAAGTGGATATTTAATCATTCTCAACGTCGCGCCGGCGTCGCGTTGCTTCGATGTATTATTTAGTTTCCTTCTTTTAATTTCTATTTGTGCTTGATTAGTAATAGATTATAATAGTGTTGCAATTTAAATATTAATGTATATACTTTATGCATAATACTTTACAATAATTACATTAAAACAACGTTTTTGTAAAAGTTTTTCTACAAATTGTGTGTACGCTGTATTTAAAATGACAGATGATGGGTTTTAAATGTAGACATATTTCTTGTTTTAATGGAGGTGTGACGATCTACTCCCATATATCAATAGGTAATTATTAATAGGTATTAAATTATCAATAGGTATTATAGGTGATTGTATTAGGTAGCTACATATTCCTTCAAACTCGCAAAATTGACCACGTGCAGAAGGACGTCTGTTGTAATTTAATAAACTTGTCACTGGTACACCGCTGAATACATTTGCGAAAATACCGCTCTATAAACAAGTATCTACTTATTCAGTTCTAAGCATTTAATTTTGTAAATATCATTAATAAGCGAACAATAATAGTATAAACTAAGTAATCGGTTCCGTAATATGATATCAACAAATAATCGAAACAAGAAACGGCCAGCCCGTTTCAAGCAACTAAAACGAAGTAAATTTTAGTCTCGAGACTCGTTCCGTTTTTTAATTCGTCGGCTGTACCTACTTATAATTTTTTTTTTCAATTTTGATGGAATATACATATCATTTACCTCTATTATTAATTATCAAGAATTTCGTTAAAACAAAAATGTACATATTACCTACTTCAGCTACAGATTCCAACCGACAAGGATCATTTTTTGGGTTCCGTTACTTAAAATTCGCAGCTTTGTAGTCGCCAATTTTATTAGTTACATAAATAAATTTGCGAGAAAAGGTGATCGATAAATTTCACCAAAACCGTTCCCTCATAATGAAATAAGCAACACAATTTTCCTTTCCATTTACGTACAGCACCCTAAATCCAACAATTGCTATAGCGAAGTAATTAACTTAGAGAATACAATTACCCTCAATCAATCTCGTCACACTGTATTATCTCCCCATTTATCCGCCTTCGTGCTCAATCCTTACTTCCACGTGTTAAGGGTTGAAGTGCTCGAGAAGGCGGAACAAGTTGATAGCAGATCACGGTTGCCCCGTATACACAGATTGCGATTGTTTGTCACGTCGGATAGTGGTACGAAAATTTCGTTTGTGAAATGTGCGACGGACGGTTACATTTTTAGTGTCGGAATGGATGCGGATTTGTCGTCGCGAAAGGAGTTCGATTCAAATTTAACGCCCAATTATTCGAATCGCACTTCCTTCCTGATCGAAGATATTTTATATCGGCAGAAGGCGAATCAAGAGGACGATCATCACCACCCCGAAATCCAATCCACCTCCTACAAGGAAATTTATCCGCCGTCGAAGATACACGAGAAGCGTCCAGAAAAGGCCGGCTACACTTATTTTCAACCGCATCTGCATGGGTGCGTTCAAAATTTGCAACCGTCCGATACCGGTTACATACAAGTGATGGGCGCCCTCGGGGCCTATTTAGGAACGCCGTACAAAAGCATATCCGAGCATCCTTATTTTCTCGCCCAAGGTACGTTTGCTTGAATGGGACGATCTAAATTCTCGTCGAAAACATTTTAGAAGCAAAACCAAAAATCGGCCTCGTTTTAGGTTTGCCATTTCATCCAGCACTGTTCGGCAGCTCCGCGAGCGAGATATCGCTAAACGCGCTTAAACACTGTAGACGACGAAAGGCGAGGACCGTGTTCAGCGATCCACAACTAACAGGTACCATGACGGTTACGGGACGACAATTTGCGAGCAAATTAATCTATAAATTCGAATTCGTAGGATTGGAAAAACGTTTCGCCGCACAAAGGTACCTATCGACGCCGGAAAGGGTCGAACTTGCGGGCGCGCTGAGTCTTAGCGAGACGCAGGTGAAAACGTGGTTTCAAAATAGAAGAATGAAACATAAGAAGCAAATGCGTAAATTGCAAGAAGATAAAGCCACCTCGTCTGCCACCACGACGGGAGATAGTCCGGAATCGCCAGATAATAAGGGAGCGGGTAAGTCACGAACTCGATTTTTAAAACTTAGTTACCGCTGGTTAGTTGAGCTACTTTTAATTATTTTTTTAATGCGAATTTCAAAAGAAAACCACGTTTATTATAACTACCCTATACGTGCAAATTTATGACTAATTTAAATAGAATTTTAGAGAATGATGTACAGTCTATCTCAATTTAAATGGCACTACCGCCAGGTACCGCTTTCTAGTAACTCAATTAGCTACGTTAAAAGCTGTAAAGATGGCGTATTCTATTTATTACAAAGAGCAACGACTGATGCGTAATTTAAGGATGTAAAAAAACATTAATATTATATTTACTATCAATTCGTAAGCGTTTGTAAAAGCATTCGAGCGACATTTAAATTGCTATAGACTGTACATTCCAAAATGATAAAACGGTTTCTCCAAATACGATAAGATATTTCAGGGTAATTCGATTCACCACGATTCAAATCAAAGACAAATAATTCTACCTTGAAACCTCTTCTACCGATTGTAAGCTTGCAACATTAACGCATCACTTGGTATTTCACGTTGTAATCACCAATCGCTATAGATGCGGAAATACCTACAATAAAAAACAAATTGACCTCGATTATATTATTTGTAAACGTAATATATAAACGGATGTTATTCGAATTGAGATGGTTGTGCTGCCGCAAAAACAAGCACGAGAGCCCAACCAAAATCTTCTAAATCCTATCCGACTTTCATAGAATTTGTGTTAGGAGCTAATGTGCATTTGCGCTTTATAAACGCATGAACAGTTTAGTCGAAAAATTCTACCTTTTTACGTTGTATTTCAATTTTTTCCGTAGGTAAAACCTTACGTTCCAAGAAAATTTCACGATCATCAAAGTATTCACTAAACAACACGTGCGCACGAACGCACACACACAAATACAAACGCTTAAAAGCACGATCACTTAACACGCACACCCGAAAACGGCATGAAAATTTTAATTACCCATCACTGTGAAACAATACCGTCGCGCTGAACAACCCCGCAAGAACTGAAGTCATTTTTCCAGTAGCATGTTTAGGTATAATAAATGCGTCAAAGTTGTCGCGTAAGCGCACCAAAAAACCCGTTACTATTTTAGAAACTTTCTATTCCGTGTTTGAATTGTAATAAATTACTAAAGAATATGTTGCGCACTTGTTTTAATAACTATACACTTACGAACTGAATACGTATAAAACTATCTTTCCTGATATAACGGTATGTAAAAATCACAACTTTTTTGCTTATCGTTACTTGCAATAATTTTAATTTTATACTATAAGTAGGTAATAAAGATAAACGTAACTTTCTGAATGCGTTAAAAAATTAAATTAGTATAGTATCAAAGTTTTGGTGCGTAGGTACAGGGTGTCCGGAAACTCTCCTCTGCCAAATGAAAACGTCGAATTCTAGAGATGATTTTGAAATGTATCCTAAGGGAGTTGCAGCCCTTCGAAGATGTCGTGGCGCCTTGCCATCAATTTTTTTCAAATATCTTCAAAACTTCGTGAATAACACATGGAATAATTATATGGTTCTATTATTTCGTTGATTTATCAAACCCAACTGTTATTATCGGTACTGAATTCGGTAATCTTGGGGAATGTATGCGTATGCGCTACGCCGAATTTGTTAAATTGCTTATTTCACGTAATCGACAATATTTTAAATAATTCGCAATTACTAAATACGCCTTGGCATCGTCACAATGTTAAGTACTACGAAATTGTGACAATCTTTCATACTGTCAATGTGACAAAGCAAGTCCGATTTACATTGGCAAAATGGTGACAACGATTGGTTGCGGAGTAATGCGCTGCGATGCGGCCCACTGCATCCTGGCGTAATGTACGCTTACCTATATACAGTGTATTTAATAAAATGTAACTTACCTCTCTATATACATATATATATATATACGCAGGTTATATACATATTATATGTAACAGGTTGAAATTAATGAAAACGTAGGTAACTTCTCTTAATAAGTAGTTTATTTCATGTAATCGGCAGAGAATGTATTGCCTATTTTACATAATCGGCAATATTTTGCTTATTAATATATTAAATCGGCAGAGAGAGTGTCTATTTCATGAAACACGCAAAATATTGCCGATTACGCGAAATGGGCAATTTCACAAATTCGACGCAACATACATAATATGCAAGATAACACGAAAAGTTCGAATTGTTTTTTCTCGAAAACGGCGCATCATAGCGATCATAAATAAGAGCACCTTAATGTTAGAAAAAACACTCGAGTTTAAAATTTAACGTCGGCAATGTCGAAAAGTTTGTTCATTTTTATTTACGACGTTTTGAAGACATTTGAAAAAAATTGATATAGACATCTTCAAAGGGCCGTAACTCCCTTAGGAAGCGTTTTTGTATAAGGGCGGATTTAACTCGCATCAACTCTAGAATTCGACGTTTTCGTTTGGGCAGGAGAGTTTCTGGACACCCTGTATAGTAAGTTCATTAAAGCTACTTCCGAACGCTGTCCTTTTTCTGTTTATTACTTTTTAATACATTTAACGAAAAATTGAGGAAAACTCGGCGATTACGTAATAGCAATTACGTAATATGTGATCGGTTATTTCTTCATATCCACACTAATCGCATGCAATTGCTACCTAATAGCAGCTGAGCTGAACTTCCTGAACACACGTCCATTCTGATGGGCGCAACTCTTGTCAAGCCAACTCGACAGGTGTCTTCAAAACTTCAATTTTGCGACAATTTACAAGTTGTTAAATATTTTGTCGCGACAGGTGCCGATTGAGCACGCGAAAAGTTTAAATAAAAAAATACCGATAATGCAGAGAAAAAGTTGTGTAACAATAATGATTTTTTTCAACAACGAAATCGCAGATTTTGAATTTAAAAATCAAAAAGACGTTCTTTCGATGTACCTATATCTACCTAGATTTTCGACATCATCGAAAAGAAGACAAAAAATATCCACGAAAAGACATCGCTGAAAAATTGAAAGCGCTCGTGTTGATATACAGGGCGTTTCACAATTGCACGACACTATTTTAGGGATGTGTTCAAAATAAACAAAAAAGTTCATATAGACATATATCTTAAATTAATTTATTACCGAGATATTGAAGGTTAAAGATAAATATCTAAAAGTCTGATGTTAAGCAAATAGCCGTGGATAACAATTGCATATCGTTTATTTGTTTAACAAGTTTTTAAACGTGTATTATTAAATCTGTTAATTGGTATAATATTAAACACTGTTTGTGTAAGTAACCCCTTCTTTTTACCATCAAGGCTTTCGGGAATATCTTACTTGCATTTTTTGCATAATAATCTGTACGAGCTTCTAGAGGACATTCCGATTGCCATTAAGTAAGGGATTTGGTTTATGCACGACGGTGCCGCAGCTCACTTTTCTCATATTGTTACTGATACTGTTAACACAGCATATGGTAACCGATGGGTTGGTCGAAACGGACCTGTTAAATGGCCACCACGATCTCCCGATCTAACGTCGTTAGATTATTTAGTTTATTCTACATCTATTGGATCGTATCGTGGCAGCTGCAGCTACTATCATGAGTCGAGCTGAATGTTGCATTCAACAAAACGGAGGCCACTTTGAACAGTTACTCTAAATATTTTATTATTAAATAAATATCGTCATGCCTGAGGCTTGTTTCACACGTTCCGGTTCGCCCGACCCGGTTTGTCCGGATAAAGTAATGAAACATCTAATTATGCCGCAGCTTTCACACACGTCGATCGTGATCGGAACTCGTGGTGGCACTCGGATAGCAGTCGGATCTCTAGCGGTATAGGTAGCGCTATACTTGTTTCACACGATCCGGCAGAATCTGGCCGGCGTGTCCGACTCACTCAGTATACTAGCCTCCATATCTCGGTAATAAATTAATTTTTTCTGTTTATTTTGTGCTAGAGAATACATCCCTAAAATAGTGCCGTAGAATTCTGAAACGTCCTGTATAGACAAGCTATGAACTTACATTCGTAACACTGCCATGGCAAAATTGAAGAAATTTTTTTTACGTCTGCGCTTCCGATGCCTACAATTCTTTACAAGATGTCGACGGTATAGATCCGATCCGAAATTTTTGATCGAACAAGTTTATTTTTGATGCAAAGATGCGTTCTCTCGATACCTATCTCATCAATTTCCTCGTCGCTGCTCGAGTTAAAAATGAAATCTAAAATGCTGAAATAATTTATTATAAAATGCCAAATATAAATTCTTTCAACTAAATTCCGGTTCCTTATGAAAATATTTTTATAAGTACCATAAATTATTTGCCATTATTTTCTAATAGTATAATTGTTGGCGTATTTAGTAGATTATATTTATTGAAAGGGTTTTGAAAGCCCCATCTATACTTTTAGAAAACGCACGTTATTCGATTATATAAATTTCCTAAACTATTTCCGATCAAGACCGAAGTTTCTTGCGAAGACTGTACAACTTCTTAAACATCAATTAAGGCAAGTTCCGAACTTAATGAACTAAATTACGACATAAGATGGCGGGTGAGAAGGTAAGATCGCCCACTTAGAAACATGAATAAGTTAGTTACCGTTTGCAACCCTTCATCGCCACAAATACGATGTACATAAGAAACTAACTTAATATACGCATCAAGAACCTATTTAAAGTTAACAAATTTTCGATCGGGACTCGTGCTCGAAAGAAATTTCTACCTATACCACGTTTAATAATAATTAAAGCATTTTCGAATCGTGTGGCTTTTAATTAGTTTCGTTTCTGAGCGTTTTTAATTAGTACCAACCCCCTCGACATATTTAGTTACACGAATATACGAAAGCCGCCTCGACCTCGGCTCGAGTAACTAAACAGTCCTGGGGGACGTCGTTAAAATGGCATTACATTGACAATCGCCGATTTCTACTGACATTCACTGACAAATTAATACACAATTACAGTAATTGATCGGCGGGTATTAGAGAGGATGTGGATTCTGTGTGTCGCGGGCGACGCGGCGCGCGCGTCGGCGTCGGCACGAGGGCGGCAAATATTTTTCGATTATTACGTTTTTATAAAAATCAATATTTTTAACGACGCGGGGGTAGTAATATCGTGTTAATTTCAGATCTGCCGGTAGATTTCTCCGGGAGACTTCCGAGCGACGCTCAAACGGCCTGCGGAAGCTCATCGAGACAGGCTCGTCATCCTCAAGATTCGGATTTGAGCGAATGCGACAGCGACATAGACATAGTGGGCGATTCAAAATCTCTGGCATATTCTTATAGCGGTGCTTAGGATAAAATATTAAATTATTGACATTAGAGTGAGTTAGCTTAAATTTGTATATTAATTTGGTTTGTTCCCGTGCAATTTCCGTTGCTATTAGTAAATAACAATAAATTTAATTAGTGCCGACATCGCAATTTATATTGTTAATTTTGTCTGGAATCCAACCGCAACGTCATTTTCGTCGTGCACTCTCGGACGCTCAAATACCTACAACGAAAATGAACGTAATTTCTACTTTTGTTATCGTAGTGCACCTACAAAAGGAAATTGCTAACAAAATAACGTCGCGTGTCGTCGTTTAGCAAACGAAGCGCCCGCCGGGCTATTGTAATGAAAGTCTAAATAAAACACCTACGGACAAAAGATCGTCGACAAAGTGTGCATCGAAATACGTTTAATTGAAATTATAAGCTTTATTATTAAGTTTTACCCCACTTTCGGTAGGTTTTCTTAGGAACGATTGTAACTGAAAATATAATTATTTTCGTTCGGATTCAATACAATTCTGATGGAAATTGATAACATCCGATGGGGTAGATTTCTTTATACCTACTATTCTTTTTCTAGGTACATACTACGCACGTATTGTATGCACGTCATCGACAAAAATTACTCAATTGTACATTTGTAATATTCAGTTTAAAGTATCGGCATATTCTACCGACGATTTACCTTCACAAATATGACATGGCAAAAAGAAAGACTAGGTACAATTTATTAGTAATATAAAAATACGAGGTTTTATCGATGACGCGTGGTTAGAACATAATTTGTTATCGTCAACCGCCGAGTTAAACAAAGAGAGGCAACTTATAAAACACATCAAGTTGGATTCACTATTTATTTCTTATATTTTTGTTTCCCAATTATTTATTTCCATTTGTCCAACGTTTATGATAAACTTTTTTTTAAACTCTCGGCAAACTACGAGAAATATTTTTTTTATTTATATTTTAAATATTTTATTCACAACATCCATAGTCGGTTTTCCATAAAACCGAAAAATTGTGAAAACTTCGGAACGTACAAGAACCGAACTTATTAAGTTTTTGAACTTTTTTTGAAAATGCATGTTAGGTTACGGAAAATGGTACAGTGAAACCTCTTTAATCTGGACACCTCCGGGACCAAATAAAGTGTCCGAATTAGCAAGGGTCTTCAAATTTTGTTATATAAAAAATACACATATTTATCATGCAAATACAGCAGAAAATTTATTATAAATAAACATAAAAAAAATATTATACTTATTAAAAAATTATCGAAAGAAGTCATTTATCTATGTCTGTTTTCGATTGCACTTGGCAAACGAAATGCAGTCTTCTATAGGTGCGTGAAGTTGGCACGTCATTAAAAGCACAAACGAAAAAAATTGTGCCAATCGTTTGTGCTTTGTTTATGGACGTTTGTGCACGATATAAAAATTTTGCACGACATGCCGTTTTCGAGTTATACAAGAATTAAAACCTGACGGAGGTCACGTCGTCGTCGGAAGTATGTACAATCAAAAACAATATTGCAGTATTTTGTAATATTTAAAATCATTGAAGAATTTTAGCATGGTAGGCCGTTTATTTAGGCGGTACGGAGTAGTATGGCCGTACCGACTATTACCATTTTTTAAAATTTTAGAAATTAAAAATTAACAAATCTACTTAAGCAGTGTACATTCAACTTTCTTAGATATAGATTACAATTGTATAAATCTTTAAAAATTCTATTTGATATTTCTGATACTGATAAGTAAGTTTATGAAAGATACATCTACCTATCAAAATCGTATATTTTTATTTCGTCTGTATGTGTTCCTTTGCGGTAATGGAAAGTGAAATTGGAAGTGAAATGGAAACGGTGAATTATTATTTCATTTTTGCCATAGATATTTGTGGTATTTTATGTAATTTATGTACAGTGTGATATAATACGGGAATAAAATTAAAGTAACTATTCTGTTCATTGCTTAATAAAGGGAAATATACAAAGCTGCAAAACTATTTTAAATTTTGCGCCTCTATTAATGAACTAATTTGTATGAAATTTTTAGGATATATATTTTAAGTTTTGCTCTACGTGATGGTAGATAAATTTTAAGAAAAATCGTACTGGTACAGCAATTTTCAAAATTTAAAAGCAGAAAATCAACGTTTTGGATCTACCAGCGTGTTATAACTTGCACATACCTATCGCGCCATTTACGACAAATCTTACTAACCTTCAATGATACCTACCTACTATTTATTTACACACATACCTACATTATATAGAGGTATAGGTACTTAAAATTAGAACGAAAAAAATATAGACGACGAAGAACCAAATGAATAGGTATATTAATAAATGTTAGATTTTATATGCGGCCCGTGATAACTTATCATGAGCTCAATGTGGTCCAGATATAGATAGAAATAGATGTAAATTCTACATGCTTAAACAACCTACTTATCTGGTTTAAACACCTAAGATAGGTTACAAAACAGTTTAAAATCAAACAGTTTTATGTAATAATTAAAATGTGACTTAGGCCGATCATTTTCAGCTAAAATCTAATAGATATTTACCATGAAAACAATTGCCTGAACAAACGTTTCTATGGTAAATATCTGTCAGATAAATTTATCAGGAGATGGAAAGATCGGCCCTTAGTACACTTTTATTCTGAGGAACAGATACAGGTTTTTTCCAATACACCACCAAACCAGTTTGCGAACTGTCTGCTACATGCCTTCAACTAATCAGAATTTTAGAATTTACTCAACTGTCAAATTCTAAAATTCTAATTGGTTGAAAGCATGTGTCGGACGGTTCGCAAATTGGCGATGTGTTGGAACAAACTTCAAGTTCTATTGATAATAAATAAACAAAATTATATTATAACGTCGATTTAAATTTAAATTTTTTTTTAATTTTATTAGTTTGTAAGTAAATATTAAGTTAATCTACTTGTGCATATAATAAATGCATGGCTTTTACGTTAAATATATTTTTTTATTTGTTAGATATTTGATTATGTTGTAGGTAGTTATTTCATTGTTTTTGTATTTTATTATTAAAAGTAGATTTGATTATAGTAAATATAATAATCAGTATGATGTCGATACTATGGTATGTGTACTACCTTTGATTATAGGTACTACCTAATTAGAAATCTTCTCAGACTAGAATAAATTAGAACAGTGCATCTTATCGTTAGTAACTTATATTTAGATTTAATCTTATCATTAATATTAATAAGTTTTTGTACCTAAGTTATATGGTAAATATAAGTGTTTATATAATGAGTGTTTTTAAATTATTAGAAATTATTAATCGTTGTACGTTATTTTTAACTTAATCCAGATAGTCCTGAACTATCTTACTTTATATTGTTTTTAAAATTTCCAGTTTCTCTCCTGATTATTTAAAATTTAAAGATAATGTTACTATTCAAAATAGGATCTCCTTTCAAAAAGACAGTAGGTATACCTACATACAAGTTTTAAGAATATAGATATGATATGATCTGTATTCTTGTACTTGTATTAAAATCAACTACTTTCAGTAAAAGAGTACGTTTACAAATAGTTAATATTTTTTGACGTGCTGATTATAAAATTCCCGATAGTTACAAATATTCCAAGAAGTATTTAGATACCTACTAATGAATGCTGTAATATTGTTTTTGATTGTATGTATCTTCAACGACAACGTGTTAAGCATCAGGTTTTAATTTTTGAAAACTTGAATAAAATTTTAAAATGTTCAGAAACGTTCATAAACAAACCACTAACGATTTCACAATTGTTTTCGTTTGTGCTTCCAAATGATTTTTTATTTTAATTTTTAAATAACTCGAAAACGGCGTGTCGTGCAAAAATTTTATATTATGCATAAACGATCACAAACGAAACACTAACGATTGCTACAATTGTTTTCGTTTGTGCTTCCAAATGATTTTTTATTTTGATTTTAAAATAACTCGAAAACGACGTGTCATGCAAAAATTTTGTATCGTGCACAAACGTTCACAAACGAAGCACTAACGATTGCTACAATTGTTTTTGTTTGTGCTTTCAAATGACTTTTTATTTTGATTTTTGAATAACTCGAAAACGGCGTGTCGTGCAAAATTTTTATATCGTGCACAAACAAAGTACAAACGATTGGCACAATTTTTTTCGTTTGTGCTTCCAAATGACGTGCTGGGCGTGAAGTTGGCACGTCATTTTGATTTTTGAATAACTCGAAAAAGGCGTGTCGTGCAAAATTTGTATATCGTGCACAAACAAAGCACAAACGATTGGCACAGTTTTTTTCGTTTGTGCTTTTAATTTAACTATTTATATTTGTAAAGAACTTATTATATTTACTAATTTTAGATTATTTTTATTTAAAAAGAATGATTTTAAAGATTTTGTAATCGATAGTGCTTCAGAAAAATTGGAAATTTTGGAATCTTGATATTCGCCGATTTCACTCATATTTTTATTGATCTGCTCTGCATCTTCGTTGTCTGATGAATCACTAACACTAAAAGAATTTATAATGTCTATTATTTAACACGTTGTATCTTCTGTATGCATTTTGCTGTCGATTTCTGCGTATTCTTCTAGAGTCACTATTTTAGTTATGTCTACTTTTAATAATTTGCAAGATTCCGAGGACGCTACCAAATGTTTCAACGGTAAACTCTGATAACGAACCTTAAAACTCGCCTAAATAATGCCCTGGTCAAGCGTCTGAGTAATGGAAGTATAATTAGCGGGGAAAAATATCAACTTTACGTTTTCTAACATAACATCCGGATGAGTCGTTGCATTATCAAGAAATAACAGAATATTTCTATTCTGCCTTTTCATTTTGCGATCGAATTGATGAAGCCACTCCATCGTTATTTCTCTGGTCATCCACGATTTTTTATTTGCCTTCCAGATTACGTTAAAACTATTAGGTTTTAACATAATTTAAACACATTGTTTTATTGGGAAGAGCACGAAAATATAGTCCAGTTTCATCAAGGTTCCAAATGTCTCCAAGAGAATAATTTTTAATAATTTCAGGTAACTTCTGGATCCATGTAGAAACAGTTTCTTGATTAGCTTCGGCTGGTTCACCGCAAATAGCTTTAATCGAAATTGAATGACGATTACGAAACTTTTCAAGCTATCCGTTTGAAGTACGAAAACCATCCAAACCTAATTCTTTTGCAACTTCTTTAGCTTTTTCCTGCAGGAGTCGTCCAGATACAGACAGATTATTTGTACGGACTCGGGAAAAAAATTGATCAATATTTGCAACATTTGTTTTTGAGAACTGTCTCATTAACTTTGGATTTTTATTTTCTTGCCATATTTTCCGCAAATCGATTTTTTATTTTAAAACGTTGGCTACAGTACTTTTCGATATCTCAAAATATTCCGCTACTTTTCTAACGCCCCACTTTTGATTTTTATTAAAGTCAATCACTTCGATTTTTTGGCCGATCGTCAGATCTTTTCGCGGAGCCATCTCAACAACGCGAGAAAAATTGAGCAACTAAACAAAAATACACTTAATACTTAATACGTATGTTGCTAACAGATTTCTAGAAATTTACATAATTACCTTTAATGCTTCTTATTGTAAATCCACACTTAAGTACCAACAGTTGTTCAAACTAATCCTTTAAATTTGTATTTATTTTTAACAATGACGTGCCAATCAAGATTACTCCAAAGGAAACTTTTCTATTGTGAGTAATAAACCTTTTCGAGAAAAAATATTTTAACATAAATTCTTAAAAGTCTAAAATGTGCAAATGGTTTATATTTTTATTTTCTGTGTAATTGTCCAAAATAAAGAGGTTTATAAGGGGCCGCGTGTAATTGTCCATGTCCGAATTAGGGAGTGTCCATAATCTAGAGGTATATTTTCTATATAATCTTATGCGAATGATTTGGGATACCTAAAATTGTCCATAATATGGGAGTGTACGAGAGGTGTCCACAGATAGAGGTTTCACTGTTTTTGTTTGTTGTTGGTAATGTTTATTTTTCGTTGGAATTTAATAATTTTTAGTTTATATACGTAATAAATTAAGATCTTTAAAATCGCATAATAGATTTTTTTTTGATATCGCCTCAAGGGAGCCAGAGATGCCCAACCCCTAAACGTGGTATTTAAAAAATTTATTTTTACTCTTCAACTTTGGGGGTGAATATCTCAATAGGGGAGCACCGTAGAAAAAACTTTTATAGGAACTTGTGGCATTATTTTGACGTGGTTTATTTGTTCCCAAGAGATTTTTTACCATTTCCAGGTCAACCCGTAGTTTGAGTGCGCCAATTTCAAATTTCAAATCTTTTAAAAAAAGGTTCGTCAAAATTGGCTCTGTTCTTGTGAGTTCCGACGTATAAAAACCTAATTGAACTCGTCTACCATACGGATTAAAAGGATTCGAACCTCCGACTTCCAGTCACGCCTTCGGGCAGTTTCGCTCGCCGCCATCACGCGCCCATCTCATTTTTAATATTTATAAAACTTTAATCACTAATGCCTTATCATAATTTGAATTCTATTCTAAATTTTATCCAAAGCCCAGAGTCGGCTAAGGATCGTAATCACCATGATAGCGATAATAATAGAACGGTTACTGAAAAAATATTACATGATATCTATATATAAAACGTTTTTTTTACAAATGATAACCCCAAAAAAATGAATGTTGTGAATCATATCGACGCAGTTTTGGTAGAACGTCGTCGAACGTAAAAATGAGTTATTCCGACTATTTTCTGGCTCTATTAAATTTGTAAACAATATTCACAAAAATCGATTTGTATTTCAATAAAACGTATCTGTTTATAGCTACGCGATAACACAAAATGTGCGCTCCGTAAAATTTACTATTTGTCGTTTACGATAATCTGCCAAAACTGCGTCGTTATAAAGAACATGGATCACTAACCATCACACTTTCCCGAAAACCCAGAAGATAATTCGATATGAAAACAAACGCCCGACTGCGTTCGGTGACTGCTTTGCCGCATAAACACTAACCCCATCCTGTTGAAATCACGCGTCCGAAATTTGAAGACGACATTTAACGATAACAGATTTTCCATTTCGTACTTCAAAAAATGATAAAGACAAATTCTTTGATCTGGTAGATACTACTAAATATTTAATGTGACTCTGTTGGCGTCGCGCAATCATCAAACGAGGAGCTTTTCAAAAGATCGTGCAAAGCAAGTGAAAGTTAAAAAAAAGTAGGCAGTCGAACGCCAACGTTCAATTCGGCGCGTCGTATGAAATAATGCGTGTATAGTTGAAATTATTTCTTATAAAACGTAAACAAGTATTTGACAAAAAACAAAGACAACTTTAAATTGATGATGATTCAACACTTTCTAACAATATACAAGAGAAACTGACACACACGTAGGTTAAAACACTTAAAACCTTGACACTTCAATTCCTTAATTCGATAATTCAATTTTAACTAAGTAATGACTTGTTCTAGCTCGCTTATAAACTGCAAGAATGTTATAAAGTCTTAATATACCTGCCTATAAAGTTCAACGCGACGATGTTCGTTAATTTAGTTTTAGCCCTTGTTTTTTTCCTGACCACGACAGGTAAGTGTATTCACGATTTTGATATAATCGAGGTGATAAATTGTCGATCAGTTTCGTGTCAATTTTGCACGTCGTCGGCGTGTCGTAAGGCGTCTTCCGAGATTTTGAGCTTCATCGACGCGTCCGTCGATCCGTGCGAAGACTTCTATAAGTTCACGTGCGGCGGATTGTTTAAGAAAACTTTCGAAACGAAACCGGCGTCGTTGTACGCGATCATCAGCAGAGAGGTCGAAGAACAGACGTCGTCGATGCTGCAAAAGCACATCGAGCATCCGGAACCGAAAACGATTCGAGCTTTAAAGATTTTTTACAGATCTTGTATGAACGAGGTCGCCATCGAGCAAGAAGGGTTGGACACGCTCAAGCAGGCTTTGGAGGAATTGGGAGGGTGGCCGGTCGTCGACGGACTCGATTGGGACGAGGACAACTTCAACGTTGAAAACCTTTTGATCAAACTTCGACGATTGGGATACGATTATATGCAGCTGTTTTACTTCGGCACGACCGTCGGCGAAGACGCCGATCGTTTGTTGGTAAGTTGTGTGCGTGGATGGTGTTTTAGCGACTTTTGTAACAAAACAATTTAGATTAGCGAACCGGTCGTGAGAAACGTCCAAGAAAACGAAGAGCAACGCTATCGAAAATTCATGACGGACGTTGCCGTGCTTGCGGGGGCCGATAAAGAAATGGCGTCGTCGGAACTTCGAGAGGTCCTGGCTTTTAAACTGAAACTGCTTCGTGTGCGTTTCGAATTTTCGAAAAACCTCGCAATTTCTCACACAGATTAATATTGTAGTTGATAGAAAACGCGGGCCAGTTGAACAGGACGTCGATCCAGAACATACAGAACGAATATCCCATGTTTAATTGGTTGCGTTTCATCAACAATATCGTAAACGCGAACAAAGAGTTTTCTCCAGATCAAGAATTATATTTTCCTTCGGTCGAGTATTTGAACGGACTCGCCGATCTATTGAGGACCGTTTCGAATCGGTAAGTCGATCGGTATCGCGTGTAAATTTCGAGCTTTCCCGTCGTTTTAGGACGTTGTCGAATTTCATCATATGGCAAGCGATCGAAGATGCAATTCCGTATCTTCCGAACGAGTTCAGGAGCTTGAAAGAGAAATATTCGCCGGCACCGAGCGACGAGCTTAATAAAGAAGAAGAAGAAGAAGCGACGCCGCCCCGTCTCGCTTTTTGTAAAACGGAAGCAAAGAAGATGTTTGTGTTTTTGATACGCGTTCTTTTCTTGGAACAACTACAAGATTTTATTTATTACAGTTTACCGCCAGCTTTCGAGCTTCTGTATATTAGAGAATATTTCACCCTCGAACGAAGGAAGAATGCCCAAGAATTGATATCGTTGATTCACACCGAATTGTTGAACATGCTGAATGGTACCGAGTTGTACGATGACGAAACGAGAGACGCCATGCTCGAAAAGGCCAAAGTTATTACTTATCATTTTGGGGCGCCCCAAAGAATGTTCGATAAGAATCTCGTTTTCCAACTGTTCGACGAATCGGAGGTCCGCGAATCGTTAAATCGAAACCGTTTCCGTTTAAAGTGACTTTTCAATTTCAGAGCATCGACACTTCCAACTTTTTAACGTTGGCGACGATTTTGAATCGACAAAGGAACAATTTTAGGCTGCAGTTGGACAGTGAAGTGAATCGTTACGACAGTTACTACGAAGAGACCGTTCTTGTCAATGCTTTTTACGAGACTTTCAGGAACGCCTTCGGTACGTTTTGTGACACGTTGAAATCGACGTTCAACGTTATTTTCCAGTGTTGCCGGCGGCGGTGTTGCACGGTCTCTATTTTAACGAGAAACGGCCCCAATACATGAATTTCGGTACTATAGGCACCATGGCGGGAATCGAATTGATGCACGGATTTACGTATAGCGGAAGTAAATACGACAAGAGCGGAAATTTAGCACGTCTGTGGACTAACGTTACTAAAAGGAATTACAACAGAAACGCGGACTGTCTTATTCGGCAGGCCAACGTCTACGAAATTGAAGATTTGACTTTGAAGGTACGTAAACTAATTGATTAATAAATTGTTTTTACCTTGAAAACTTGAATGGGCCAAATAATTAAGTGGTTTTTCTACGTGCCACGTCGGAAAGGCACCTGTCGATCATTCTCGCGTTCGTTTGATTGGACGGCGGGCGGAACTAAATCGAGCGGCACACAAAACATGCGTTTTGTGAACAGAGAAATACTGATCGACGGGTCCTTTTCTATACGACACGATCTCTAGTGTTAATTTTTTGTTCGTTTAACACGGTTTAACGTAATCATCGATCAGGATAAGATTTATGTTTCAAAAATTACACTGTTTTAATGTGACCTCTTCGAAACCAACTACAGTAAACTCCCATTGATTCGGACGGTAAAAATAAAACAAAATAACATACACATATACAGGGTTTCCCCTATAAATAACACGTCATATTTCCATATTTGGCTTGGTTCATGACCTACAAGAATATCAAAACTTAATCTCAGTAAAACCTTATCGTTTTTGAGTTATTTGGACTTTTGTAAAATTTCGTAAATTCACTAACCTTGTGTCAGATTTATTGCTACCGCCTGTACAATTTATCTTTTTTTGTAAGTTTTTTTTTATGAAAATACTCTCGAATAGTTAGTTACCTTATCTAATGCATAATCTTCTTTTTTCCACAAATAATTGGGATATCCTTCAAAAAATTATTATTTTTAGTTGATTACGTTACGCAAATTTTATCGCTCAACCTTGGCCTTCCGAGGTGAAAACTAATTGTACTGGGATGCGTTGGCATGTCATTCTAAATTATTACTCGTTTAATGGAGATTTCAGAATGTGCAACACTACTGCAGATTTTCCATAGAAAACTATAGATAGTGCTATTTTTATTCAAAAGGGTCTGTTTCTGATGAAATTACAAATGACAGGATGTAATGTAAAATCTACCAGATTCAACAACAATTTACAAAACAACTGTTTTGTTCTAGTTGTTTCAAGAGTATTTTCATAAAAAACTTACAAAAAAAAGCTAATTTGTACAAACGGCAGCAATAAATCTGACACAAGGTAGTGATTTTACGAAATTTTACAAAAGTCCAAATAACTCAAAAACGTTAAGGTTTTCACCGAGATCAAGTTTTGATATTCTAGTAGGTCATGAACCACAAATATGACGTGCTATTTATGAGACACCCTGTATATGTATTTAAAAAATATGTTAAGGCACATACGTAGTTCTATCAATCAGCGGTATTCGGTAATTTATTTTGCAAAACGTAAATTTTCAAGTTAATTTCAGTAATGTAGGTAAACTAGTGTAGTGAAGGAATAAGAATGGACTGTCCGCTCGGCTACCAGATTCGCCAATTCCACCAATTAATATTAATTTACAATATGTATAGTACATCATCACATAATCAAATTTGAACAAAATTTATATACTTATTATAAATTATTACTAATTATATATATTTTTTAAATATGCCCGTTTAAAGCGGTCTATAATACGGTTTTGATTAAACTTTTCAATATTTAAAAAGAAAACGCACTTGAACGAAGATTAGAAAAGCCCATTCTTGTTTTTTTAGTCCACTGCTTTACGTATTACGCATTTTTGTACATAACGAACTCGCAAAAAAGAAATTAAAACCTTATTTTTTCATAGTTAAAAAAGTTTATTTTGTTAAAATTCGGATAACCTCGAATCCCAATTAGTCCGAATTAACGGGATTTTACTGTACGTTTAATTCGTAATTTACTTGTAACTTCCTAAATAAAAGCCGCTAGATAGTTTTACTAAAAATTAACATATTTATCGACTTTAATTAATTTAATATAAAATATTAATCTTTAGAATTGCTTTTGTAAAAAGCTCATCGATTTACGAGACGTAATTTCCGCCAGAAAAAGTTGCTTGAAAGCTGCATTTACCAATTTTTTTGTTCCGCGCGCGTTCTCGAATTAAATTAAATATTTAATGGTTATTCCAGATGGATGGCCGACAAACGTTGGAAAAAAACATATGCGATTACACCGGCGTCGAAATTGCCTATCGCGCTTATAACATGTGGACGGAAATATACGGCAAAGAAGACCAACTACCCGGTCTCGACTACACGCCGAAGCAATTATTTTGGATTTCCACGGCTAGCACTTTCTGCGACACCGTTTCCCTGGATAATTTAAAGGAATACGTAGAGAACGAGAATCGCGCCTTGCCGAGGTATCGCACCATCGCGTCGTTGAGTAACAATAAAAATTTTGGCAGCGACTTTAATTGCCCTATCGGTTCGACTATGAATCCAATCCATAAATGTCAAATATTTTAATCGTACAACCACGAAAAACTTGTAATTTCATTGTTAATAAACGTATAAGTACAGGTTTTAAATCGGCGAGTAATCGACGCCATGCCCATATTCTAACACTAAACGATCACTGGTTTTACTTTTCGTCCGTTCCAAGATCGTCGAAAAAATCGTCTTTTATGAATTTCTAATACGTTTCCGAGGAGTACTAATATAGCAAATTTTTTGCCGTAACTAATACGACTGTATATTGTGAAACTGATGACAACGGACACGAGTTTTACACACGACTGTACCTACACACAAAATTACATCAGAGATTGCACCGATCTCGATTGTTTTTCGAATCAAATTCATTAAAGTAACGTATTCGCAAATTAAATAAGTCAATATTTCGTCGACAATAATCAATAATTAATCACTCTATCGGCATATGAACTATTAAATAAATTGTTTTACCGATTCAACCGGCTGCTACACCTATTATTACGTCATCGTTTAATTAATTATTATCAACTCGCTAAATAGACGAATCTCGAAAATGTTCCGCAACGCTAGCGTCGTTTCCGCCCCAAATCCTTAAATCCTACGGTAGGTGGTGATTTACGGATGGTGGGCCGTTTAGAAAAATAAAGAGCAGATGTTTGAGGAAACCGTTCTTTAATTTACAGAATTAGACTCTTGATTAAATCTACGAAACTATTCGTGCTTGTGAATCTTTTGCGCGCGTTCACGTAATTATCCGTATGAGTCATAAAGTGCGGGTTCAAAACCTCAAAAAGACCCAAATCTAAATATATCGTCGCGTTAAATTCGTAAATTGAGTTGTAACTGGATACTTGATCCGCATAAAAGTTAATTGCGCGAATAAAGCGGGCCCCGCACGTTCGCGCTTACCTAATTTCGGACGCGCTCAAATTTCTCACGTCCGTCGATTGCGCCCGTTCGATCAGTCGTCGAAAAATTTGACGTGCGTCGATCCGACAAACGCGAAACGACATTTTAACGCGATCGGTTAAGCACGTCGATTAGGTCGATAATCCGAACGTTCGCCTGTGTGGGTCCCTCAAACTGCTCACACATCTGGTAAAAATATCATCAAATTAGTTCACGTTGACACTTGTTGCTCGCCGTCAGTTTGAATTTATGTTCCCGAATGTTAACACGCTGTGAGGCCCCAATTTCAAAATAGTTTTTAGTGCCGAATTTTAACGATTATTTTGGGTCGCGTAAGCTTTTTTTCTTTCGATATAACCGCCATCGCGGCCGGTACGAAATGGGAAAATTCCTATCTGGCACGACCTTCTCGATGAATTACAATTAAAGTTCGCGATTTTAATTAACAGAAACAAAATGGAGTATCTACAGTACGAAACGAACAGAAATTGCAAACGGAGAAAATGCTTCGACATAAACGACGGCAACTCACCAGAAACCGGCCAGCCGCTAAGACAAAGGTATCAAGCTAATGCACGAGAAAGAGATAGAACTCACAGGTATCAATCTCTTTTTATTTAACCTCTTAACCTTTTGGAATTTTAATTTCGACGTTGTGTTAGTGTCAACACCGCATTCACGACGCTTCGGACGCTGATCCCGACGGAGCCGAAAGATCGAAAGTTGAGCAAAATCGAAACGTTAAGGCTAGCTTCCAGTTACATTTCCCATTTAGGCACCCTACTATTAGCGGGTAATTTTGCACGTTACGTTAACACGGCCCGATATCTAATGAGTGATCGGTTATGTAGGTCCAGTCGATCAACCTTGTCTTAGGTTGTCGAAACAAGTCGCCGAAGACGATATGGTGAATACCAACAGGCACCAAGTGTGTACGTTCTGTATCGCCCACAAAAAAACGCCAATCGGCATTTCGAAGGTGATATGATCATTTTTAAATTTGGCGAATTTAAAAACGAAAACTTACAGGAGTCGACCGCTACCGGAGAACAATTTGTTTATCCTGTCAACATCGAAAATTCACTGTATTATGGAACGTCAATGACTAATAACGAGCCGCGGAGAGTTTATTATTAAATAAACGAATTAACGAGTATTAACCTCAAATATTATATATTTTGTACTTAATTTGTTATAAAATAAATAGATTCATTATTTTATTCTTTGACGGTTGTAGTTTAAATATAGCCCGGTTGAATTAATATTTTCACTTTACTACCTATTAGATAGTCTGCTCAAACGACCAAACAAAATCCTTACGAATTATAGAAACGGTTATTTCGTTACGATTGAAAAAAAAAGTTCAAATTAATCAAAACCAAGAACGCCTGTCGTAATTCGTTTAAATTTAGAAATTGTTCGATTAACCACCTAAATATTTCATTTACTTGAAAGTAGTAAATCTCGACTAATTTCTTATCATTTACGTTTAAAAAGAAAAAAAAAAGTGTCTTGTAAAGTAATTATAAAAGCACATCTCGCCATATGTTAGACATCAACCCGAAAAACTAATCGAATTACCATACAACAGCAAGTGTACAACATTGTATGTACATACAATCTGTCCATAAAATAACGTGGTCCGTAATCTTGCGAGATACGCAACTTGTTAAACATTCGAGGAGCTAATAAGTTGCCTACCTTTCGTCACTCTACCGGCGACGAAACGTTAGTTAACGGACATACTATACGAGAGCCACTTCCATTTTTTTTACGCCATTTTTTAGTAAAACGATAAAAGGGACAAAGTTCATATTTATTTACATGTACATCGCTCGTTTTTAATGATACAAATATGAATTAAAAAATGTCCGATCACAGTGTTCAAATTTTATTAAATAACGGTATTGCAGTGGACAATTTACCTCCTAAACAGATATTCGAACCGGCTTATTATCAGGAGAACGGTAAACATTTTAATTTCTATAACTTTTCAATTGATTTGTATTCGTCGTAGGCAAAGAAAAATCGACACTTTTAGTCAAAGATGACGATCCTCGCGTGAAGATCACGATCGAAGACAATTCCGATGATATATACCTTAAGTTCGAACCTCTCATATCGAGAGAAGTTAAAAATGATATTTCGATAAGCCAAAGTTCCGACATAACAACGATAGGAGAATCGACGGCTTCGTACAATGCGTATAGTCTGCCGGTAACCTCGGAAGGCATCCCCTTAATATCTGTCAACGAGTCTCCTTATGCTAACGGCACGAAAAATCCTTTCACGTGCCCGATATGCAAATACGAAGCTGCAGGCGGTTGCAGTTTTCAGTTACACATCATGATTCACGGTCGTAGAAAATATTATGAGTGCACCGACGAAAACTGTGGTTACAGTGCGTCGAGCATCGACGATTTGGTAAAACATATATTTAAAATACACACAACGACGGCATATTATTCGTACAGTGACTACAAGGCCGAGCAGATAAAAAGAGATACAGAATATGTGCCAATAACAAATTATGAATGGAAAAGTGATGGACAGGTTAATAAAAGTCGATTGTCGAAAAAACAGTACGAATGTAATAATTGCAGCTATACAACTATGACTGAAGGTTATTTTCAACGACATTTGAAAACGCACGTCAAAATAAATTCCAAGTCGAAAAATTCTTAATTTAGTCCAACAATTTTATTGCTTTATTGCTGTTTTTTTAATAAAAATGTTGATAAGTTTATAAATTTCATTTTTATAAGTTTCGGTGTTCATGTTATAGAATAATAATTTTATTGTTGTTAAATCATATTAAATATTCACATACAATACTCATTTGTTGGTTGAAAGATGTTTGCTAAAATATTAACGTTAAGTTATCGAACAATTAGGTTTTCTTTAAGTTATCTACTTTTTTAAGTACAAAATGCTGTAAATTTATTACCATATAAATGTGTCGATGTTATAATCTTACTTTCATTTATATTATATACAATTAAGTAACAAATGTGTAATGTAATGTGTAGTAATCAAAGTAGTTTCACGATTTTATTTTAAAATCAAAGTTATACTAAAATTTTTGATAAAAAATGTCAAAGTATATCTTAAAAAATGTAAATTTATATTCAATGTCTTATCAAATTTAATATAAATTTTTGTTTTAAGCTTGTAATGTTTATTATGTTCTGTAACAATTGATAAAATTGGTTTTTTATTTTTTAAATTGCATATTGATAATGACATTTTAACAATCGTGAATTATTGTTATTTTACTGGCTTAAAATATGTGGAATTTAAGTTAAATGTCTTGTAGTTATATAATTTTGTAAATTAAAGTTTAATAAAATATTATATTTAGTAAAATTTGAAATCAAAAAGCACCATTATAAAACTATATCGAACGTAGTTTTTATACATGTTTACTTATTGTACTAAATTATTTTACTTCTATTCATTGGCAATTCAATATTATAATATACAGTAGAACTTTGATAAGTTGAATATCTCTATTACTCGAATTGGCTATGTGAATTACAAACAAAATTCTCAAGTAAATATACCTCGATTACTCAAAGTTTTCTTCTCTACCCTTCAGATTTGAGTAATCGAAGTTTATTAAAAATATCGCAACAATAACTATGAAAATACTGTACAACCTCGATTATCCGGAGTTGAAAAATCCGTACATATTAAGATACATAAGAACAGGTTGGAAAAATCAAATCTGAAAGTCAAAAACAAAAACTGATAACAGACTACATATTTTAATTAAGTTGCGTATTTATTTTTTTCTATACGTATGCATGTATAAGTACTTTTTGAAAATACAATGTAAAAATAAATTTGAAAATTGATGTTTTTTTGTTTATTTACATCAAAGTTGGACTATAAAAATGTGTTTTTTATAATTACCCGGGAATATTCTTCCCATCATTACCGTGGATAATCGAGGTTGTACAGTATTACTATATTGCAATAATTCTCTTAATTGCAATATCTCTTGAATTATGCCGTGTTAATCTAAAATTAAAGTTAAAACTTGACATTTTACTGATCATACCGTCAGCTTCTTCAAAAGTTTTATGTCAAAAGAATATGTCGGAGAGATACCATCGAAATAGATAATGGACGTGAAAGCTGGCATTCAATTAATTTAAAATATCACCCCAACACAATCGTGAAAAACACGTAATAAAAAAAAATAAATAAATAACCACTTACCGACAATATTAATCTGCAACGCCCTTAAGATTACCACTATTGTTAAAAATGTTTTGAAAATAATTCTAGCACTTTAAAAACACATTTTTAATTGATTATACTTTAATTATTAAATTTTACTTGCAACAAATTGCCTAATTGTAAACTTAAAAATTTTCTTTCGCGTATAAAAACCGTGATCAATTTTAAACTAACAGTTCCAAAAACAGTTTATAGAAAATACTTCTAAAACCTTAGCGGCAAATTTTGGCATAGAAATAACGGAAAATTCGAAATTTAAATCAGGATCGCATAAGCGCAAAGAAGAGATGTACATTTTAATTTATCAGAAGTAAGATTAAACGGACGCCATCTATGCTGATAAATATTAACTGCAAATAGAAAACAAAACAACGAAATTTAGTATAGTGGCGACATCTAACGTAATATTTTTAAAATCGAGAAGAAATCTGTAATTGCTTTAAAGGAAATCTTTTAAGATTTTAAATTAATCGTTAATTTTTTTAACACCAATAATATTTAATTTGGCAACTTAAACTGCCAAAATAATAGTTTTCCATCATTCTAATACAGATTAATATTAGATTTGCGTGTCACGTGTGGTTCACCTATTTTTATTTGTATACAAACACAAAAAATACATTAATGTGTAACCGATAATGATTTTTTTAAATAAAATATTGCAACGTAATATAATATGAATAGTCACCTCTTACAAAATGGTCAACAGAGTTTTAATACTCCTACATGTCAGTAATTATTTCAGCTCTTCTTATTTCTATCTTATTCATGGGTTGTACGTGTCGAATGTTCTTTAAAATACAAATTGTTTAATTTAATATTCTTGTGAAAGCATCAACTAAGAAATTAAAAAAATGTCCGTTCCTTTTCCTTTTGTACCATTTAAGTTGAGTTTACTATCATTTGTGATATCACTAAAAGTAAATAAGTGTAAAGTACAGTGGAACCTTGATAAGTCGAATATTTTAGATTACTCGAACTGGTTGTGTTAATTATAAATAAAATTCAAGTTATCGAAGTTTGATTGTATATTGCTAATATTTGCTTGACGTATGATAAATCTTAAAGGCTTAAAGATAAAGGTGTCGAAGGCATAAAAAAACTACCCATTTATAAACGAACTCACTGATGATTTTATTTCTTTAAAATGTCATAAGACACTCGAGTTGACAAGTTTTCTTTTTCTTTTTTTTGAAAAACAAAACAACTGCGGCAACAAAAACAAGATGTTTCATATAAACTGCATCAAAAGGGTAAAATTTTACAAAGAACATAGTCGTCTCGTACCAACAAACTTTGTAAATGCGTAGAAAATTGTAAATCTGAGTTCGATACAACAAATTAATGAAGTATGATTTGAGAAAAAAAGGCAAGCTACGCTTTTATATGATTTAAAACAGCAATAGCTGCAAGTATTACAAAAATAATACAAAAACAATTAGAAAAAGGTGCCAAAGTGTAAATATACATAACATAATTTGGATAAATAACAGTAAGAATAATAATGAATAAGGCACCTGCATATCCTTCTTTGCAATAAATTTGTTCTAAGAGTTTACCGATCGTTCAACCAAACTAAGCTAAATTAATCAAAAGGGAAAAATGGTACTGTGAAGGACGAGTCATCAAAAAGGCAACAAGTGACAAAGGAGGACAACCTACGATCCGAATTATGAAGCCAGCAACAAACTTCAAAAGAAAGAATTCAACTAACTTTAAAAAATGGAATGATTTTCTGATGAAATACTTTTTTTTTCTTTTATTACTTTTTAAATTTTTCGTTAATGATTGTTCTGCCACAATACGGACATATTAAAATCGTTACACGCCATACTTACAATTCAAGCGCACGCACATCCACTCAAATAAATATTCAGACAAATTGTAACTACGATAAATTCACACTAACCAATCAATCTCTTCCATGCCGTACAAAATGTATTTATCGTCCGAACTGTGGCGACGTGTTCTTCGCACATATACACATTCGAAGCACTCATCGATGCATTCAAAATTTCAACCAATAACAAAATGAAGAGCGAAACAAGAAATGTAAGAAAATTTTGGGCTCCACCGTACGATAATGCCTGGAGCAAAATGAAAACCCAAAAGAAGAATAAAAATGGAACCGTAATTAAACGATTCCTTTTTCCGAAACCCCAAAAATTTAACTAGAAGTACTAAACAAAATAAAGTATGCTATTTTACTTAATAGAGGTACAATTTACTAAAATGTCGTAATTACCGCTAGGGGGCAGCATGTTGTTGAGGTTGATGAGGTGGTTGCGGCAAAAGAACTTGAATGGATCCCTGCGGAGGTGGCGGTTGTTGAATATAATGCATGCCGGCAGGCATCATATGTGGTTGTGTAGGAATTAAGGGGCACATGATCGGAAACTGCGGGGGCCCTTGAGGCGGCTGAGGCTGATACTGCTGTGGAGGTGGAGGAGGTCCTTGATTGGACGCGTAGGGAGCCGGAGGTTGAGCTGGACTCGGAGCGTTCGACGGGTTTTGTGGAATATATTGAATCTGAGGAGATTCGTACATGCGAACTGTATGCATTTGCTGGTAGGCTTGCGGATTTATGCCAGGCGGATAAACAAACTGTTGGATTGGAGCGGGTGCCAGTAAAGGTTGGCCCGTTGCGGCTGCCACTTGCATTTGAGATGCCATGTCCGCTCGCATTTGACCCATCGGCACTGCAATTCGTTTAAAATCAACTAAAATAAGAAAATGCACATTTAACGTCGAGTACTTTTCCTGATCCTGTTACTTTGAGGATGCGGCTGGGACGAGTACTGCGGCTGGCTTGGCATCATGTAGCTCATGATTAAAGGCAACGAAGTTTGCCCGGGCGGACCGCTAACTGTTGCCGGTATATACGGACTATGGCTAGGAGTTTGCGGCGTGTGCGGCCTACTCACACTCGGCGTACTCGGAGACCTAAAATTTTGAAAATTAGAGAAGTACGATCAATCCGACTATTTTTACGATTAAAATGTACTGAACATGTGTAAAATGTTGCTTCCAGCAATACTTTTTACAACGAATATGTAAAATAGTTTATCTGTTATACTTGGCTATGCTTTAGTTGTATAATTAAGAAGAATAGAAAAACATAAAGACACGATTTTCGATCTTGCCACTAGACGACAGTAAATTTAAATCTAGTTATAATTTACTGAAGCTATTGATCTAGTTGCATCATTTAATTTTCTTTCATGTTTTTTCCATGTATCTACATATTTAAAATAGTTTGCTTTTTGGCATATGATAAAATTAATGCCGCCCCAAAAGGGAGGGCATTTTTTTTTTGACGGCGAAACTGCAGATGCAGTACTTGTTCTTAAATTTGAAACCATTAAAAAACTGATCAGTTAATCTTACTGTAGTTTAATTCGGAAAAGAACTATTTTTTATATTATCGATATACAAGATATGACTTTAAAACAATTTAAAGTCAATACCTGTCAACTATCACAAAAGTGAAACATTAATTACTGGAAATTTTATAGGAAGCACAACAAATTAACTAGCGTAAACTTGTCTCACAAATAGCCAATCGGTGACCAATTTTTTTTAGGTGGGAATTTTAATTTACTCCCCCTAATACTGTTTGGTATAAGGGTTATCAATTATAATTTTAAAAAATAATTAATCATGACCAGAAACATGTTTACTTTCAAAGTTTTTATATGGTGTTACTATTATTCCATTAAAATAAGTATTTGTTGATGACCCGAAAACCTCAAAGAACAAAAACAAGCAAATCCACCTTACAGTAGCATCACTGGAATTAAATTTCATGTAAAAATAGAATGCATAATAATGTGCAAGTCGTCGTTTCATTTAAAACAATACAATATGGGTCAATTTTTGCATAATCTAAAGTACAGTGTTATAAAAGCAATTCTGTGAACGATAAAAATGCTGCTTGAATGACTTTAATTAATTACCTATCCACAATTCTAAATTGATATTTCTACAATTAACTGTTTCATACTAAATATAATTGCATTTATCAATCATTACCAATAAATTACAGTCTAAAGATAATAAAATTAAAAACCACAAGTCTGTATAAACCAAGGTCATATTCGATCACATTTGGTACTGAACTGGTTTTTGTACAAATTTAGATAAAAATGCAGTAAAATTATAATTACATCACCATACATTCGGGACCTATTATGTATCCAAAATATCAAAATAAATATAACATGTAAGTTATAAAACTCAATGTTAAGTATATTATTAAAATCGTTATGCTATATCAAATTAAATGCTAATTATCACAAAATACTACCTTGTGCTTATAATATTTGACACGACAGTTTAGTTTTTAATAGTTACATTGTGTTAAAAACCGAATTAAAAAAATTAATTTGAAAAACATACCCTATAAAAAATATAATGATAAATATTATATTTAATGTTTTAGATATATAATCAGTCGGAATAGCTTAAAACTCAATCATGTTAATACACGTTTAAACAACAACCGAACACTACAGAAACATCCAGTCAAATAAAGTAACTGCATAATATAAATCATTATATTTGTTCAGAGAATAATCGTTTGGTAAAATGTTAATAATAATATGAAATACATTCAGCTACAAATTTCTAAGTTTATTTTAAATTTTTACGTACTAATTTCAATTGATTTTAGATTGAAACATGATCACAAAAACCATATTATACTTGTTCAGTAACTTCAAACAGAAGATAACTTGACCATTTAATTTTAATTACGAAGAAATTAAAATTATATAATAAATGATGTTACTAAAAATAATTCTTTTTAACACACGCTAATAAATATAGGGCTTCATTTTTCGGATAAATCTAATTTTCTAAATATCCATATTTCGGTAATTTCTGCCAAAGCACTGCAAATATGAATGAGCACTGCTTTGCAATTAATTTAAAGAAAAACAGAAGACTGTTTAGAAATATTTTACTATAGATACTGGGCAAGACTGACTTGTAAACACATCATCAATCTTATTTATGGTCAATAAAATTTTTGCTTGTTTGAAATATAATCTGACAGATAAACTAATAATAATACATGATAATGATTGATTGTTATATATAAACAAATTACAGATTATCTTCATCAGAATCAATTTTTATATAATTTTTAGGAATTCATAAACTTAAAATATATCCAAATCGTTTAAATGAAAATAATTAAAATTCTATTTATGCATACGCAGGATTAAGATAATTGTGAATACAGATTATTTACGATTTTATTATTTTGCATCGTTATACACTTTTATTGTAAATTCCCTACTAAAATTTTTAAAACAAAACTTACAAACCACCGAAACGATCTGGTTTCGGAAATCTCCAAATCAAAAACTTACCTCGGAGTAAACGGTTTAGCTGCCGGATTTAAAACAAATTCTTTCGCATTAGGATTCAACGTCGACTTCTTAAGAGTGTTGGTAACTTTATCCATCGCCTCTTGGGGCGGCGAAATTGACTGTTGCGGTTGCGAAGAAGGTGGCAGTTGATTTTGCGGCGGTGGCGGCACAGGTTCCGGTAGCTGATTCGCAATCACTACCGTTTCGGATAACGGCGGCGGCGGCGCAAGCTTGAAATCTTGCGAAAATTTATGTAGATCCTGTATTATCGAAATTACATTTACACTCGCATAAATTTTGTCATAACGAAAGTTATACCTTAACTTCATCCCGATGTCTAGGTGTCCTACCCATTACTTCCGATTTTTGTTCCTGATATTGAATTTGCGAAGGCATATTGGGAGGGGGATAATTATTTCTAGGAGGTCGTTGAGGCATGGGTTTTGCTTCTCCGTTGAGCTGTGGTTTCTGTACGTTCTGTACCCCACTGGGTGGCAGTCCTTGTCTTTGCATTTGAGAATTGTAAATGTGAGGTGGGTGAGCGTGGTTAGTCATGGTGGCCTGAGGCGGCGGCGGTAAATGCATTACACCTTGCGGAGGCATGTGAACACTATGGCTTAGAGTCTCTCTATTTTGATTATCTCGTACATGTGGCATGGGGGGCGTATTATTGGAATGAGGGGACGAGTGCGTAGGATATTGCATGGGCGGTACATTGCCTTTGGGCGAAGGCGTAGTTTGAGCACTGCTCCCTTGTGATGGTGGAGGAGTGCTCCTCATTAATTTACCAGTCGTTTGATTCTTTCTTTTTGCAGGAGGTACGTACTTGCCACCGCCAGAGGACGAATCTAGGTTTGGCTTTTGAACGATTGAATGTTTATTTAAATACGGTATGTTCGCCTTTTTATCATTACCTACCGAATAGGCAACGTCTTGATTTGGCAAAGGATTTGGTCTTATCACAGCCGCAAATCGTTCTTCTTCGTCCCCATTTTCAAGATCCAACCGTGCTTTATAATTAGGTTGACTTTCTATTTCATTTGCTATTTGTTCTGCCTTCGCTTCTTGTTCCCTTTATTGTTAATAATTAATTCTACATTATGTGTACCAAAATTAAAAAATAGAGCTTACCTATAGTCCGGCGTGTCACTGTGTTGAAGTTGAACTGTATAGCCCGATAAGGATTGATCGTACGTACTAGTAACTCCGTAAACTTGTTCGTTTTTCCTAAACATATCGTTTGCGTCCCAACCGTTAGCTCCAGGCTCCAATTCGAGAGATGTGTCGCCACCATTAACACCCGACGAAGGATCCCACGGCTCTAATTCTTTCTCTTCCATATTTTTTTGTTGACCTATAAATAAATTCAGAACTGCTTCGTTATGATCACAAGAGAATTACCATTAAATTTGGCTGAAATTGCAGTATCTGTTTGAAAAGTATCCCTTGTAGCAAAATCTAGGTCAACGTCCTTGGCGACCATGCCTATTATGTCTGTACATCTAAATATTAGTTTTTCCGTTAACGAATCGGCAGCCAAACTGGAATTATTCGAGTCAGGATTATCTACTTTTGTGCATACTTCCAGCACAACGTCAAAATCAGCCGAAAAAGTGCGAAAAACGCCTGCAATCCGATTTAGTTAGTAATTTTTAATTTACTATAAACTGAAGTAAATTCGCACCTTCCCACACGCTCCCCGATACAGTTTGAATACGAACGACGTTTCCAACGTGCGAGGTGGCCGCATGCATAAAATGGGCATTATTATACACTCCTTCTGTCGCTACTGCACGTACCCGTGGAGACCTGCAGATTGTACAAACTTAATAACCAGTACGAGACGGGGGAAAATTTAATTGATTCTTAAAAAATTATAGGACTCGCGACCTACCTCAGTGGTCCTCCTCTGTTTTTTCTCTTGTTCATGTTATCACCGCCGCTACCGATTCCGGTGGTGTCGTATTTTCTCGTAGGCACGGGAATTTTGGAAACACTTGGATTCACTACTCGCAAAAAACACTAGGTTTAGAAAAACCCTCACTTCCCGCAAAACAATGCGAACAAAGCTTACGATTTACAAAATGGCTTAATGACGTAATCAATAAGTACAAATAAACCACAGTTAAAACATCGCTTCGGTACCTACTCTGGAACAAAAAAGGGGCTCCAGGCTGTTATATTAAAGCACGGTCAACTAAATTTTAATTATTTTTGGTACTTAATAAACTATAAGTTACTTAAGAAGTTGTAACGTACAACATTACGAGTTGTAACTCGAATGTCAGACTGACATGTTCAAGTGCGCACGCGTCGGAATGGTTTCGTACGGCCATCGCGCTTGTTCGTTGACGTTGTTTTGCTTTCGTGGCGGTAAATGTTGTAAATTTGAATTTATCAATAATCTGGAGTTTGCGTGTGGATTTGAAAATTTCTATCAATCTTAACCTTCGTTAAGGCATCTTCTATCATTTTATTGTGGCAATTGTGTTTTTTTTGCGAACGGAAAAATAGGTAAGCGCAATTACGAATTTTTTTTTAATTTTCAAATTCTGTTTATAAGTTTATATACAGATTTCTAATACATATTTAAGCACATAAAATTGCAGCAACATCTGTTAAATTATACGAGAAACGATCGTATGTTTACATTTTACATTTTAGGGCTCTTAATTATAAAGTCAAACGAATTTCAAATGCTTTAACGTTAATGTTAAAAGTTAAATTTTACCACAGCAGATCAAAATCTAATCACAAAATAATGTTTTATATTAAAATTCAAATTTTCTAACAATCTATACATAACTTACTTAATAACTTAAAACTTAATAACTTTAATAGGATTATATTATTAAGTTATTATTATAGGAATATATTAAGTTGGTGGATATAGTAGGTATAGGGATACATTTGTTGTTTAATAATACATATATAAAATGTAGTACGTATAATTTAACATTTTTTAAGGGTTACCTGTAATGTACGGCAAATCCATTTTGTAACTATGTATAATTCTTTAATGACATGCTTAATTGTTTATCTTATATATATATAAAACATATATTATATATATATATATATATATATATATATATATATATTTCAACCATATAGGATATCTTTGATATCATTGAAATCTTTACTTAATTATTAAAATATTTTTTTCAGAACAATGTCGATGGACTTGGAACATTTTGATAGAGAATTAAAATCATTCTTAGAATTCTGCAGAGAAAATCGTCTTTCCGATCAAGAAATTGCAAAAATTTGCACACCACTCATTTCACCTATTAAAAGTATGTATCTGAAGCGAAATTTTTTATATGTTGCAATAATCCTACCTGTCCTTCTTACTGTTTACTTTTTAACGTACTTTGAAACGTTTACCTGGCATCTTTCTGCCATTGGAAGAATAATTCTACTTGAAATCATACCATTATGGGATTGGAAACACATGAAAAACGAGAAGTGTTTAATATATAACTTTATTGAATCGAAATCAAATACTGGGTCCAATTTCAACTGTGCTCTATGCGAATCGATCGACAAAATTTATGTGGAAACTCAAATTAATTCAGTAGCTTTAAATGAACATTATATTGAGCTACATAGGCCTGTTGTTATTTTGGATGCTTTGCAAAACTGGCCCATTTACACTAATTCCAGCTTAGATATAATCAGTGATGAAATCATTCGTAAATCCACACCATGCAAATTATCTACAAATATATATAATGAAGCAACGAGCATAGGAAAGCTTTTAAAAAAAATAAAAAACTTTAACGATTTTTTCTTGCACTTTCAAAATTGTGATTTTGATGCGGTCAAGGCTTTTCGATTGATTTCTCCAAGACCCAGTTTTTTGCCAGTTGAACTTTCGCCAATTCAATATAACTGGTTATTGGTCAGTAAATATTACAACGTTACGAATTTAAAAAAGATCGAATTAAACGAACCGATTGCCTTCATTGGACAGGTAGAGGGAAGTAATCTCTTCAGAGTGTTCCCAAGAAGCAATTGTGAAACAGAATGTCCTATACTTGATATTGTGTTAACAAAAGGAGAAGCTTTGGTAATTACTGCTATGTGGGATTTAGAGTATCTACCCCATTCTTCGTCTAAAAATGTGGCTATTATTTTGGAAATGCATTGAATTAATGAAATAAAAAAATCAATTTACAAAAATAAAATACAGAATATTATATAAAGATTGTTAAATAAATATTTAATAAAACGGAAATGTTTAAATATGAGCCTCTAAGTTCATGTAGATTGAAAAGCATTTAAACGCGCCCTATCGTTACACCCTGTATATAATCAATAATAATTTTATTATACATGTGGCAACGTTGGCGTCATTTAATCTTCAGTAGTGCATTCGTAGCAGTAGTTAAAATGAACTAGAACAACATAACCTTAAAAATGCATCAAACATGGGACGAAATGGGAGTTCCTCTCCGCAAAGATGTAAAAACGGGCATCGAATCCTTTAATTTTCCGACAATGACTCCAGTACAAGCAGCCACAATTCCATTACTTTTAAACATGAAAGATGTCGCAGCTCAAGCAGTCACAGGTTTGTATCGTTGCACGATTAAGTTTCTTTCGGCCCATTGCAATTATTCCAATTAATTAACAGGTTCTGGTAAAACATTAGCCTTCTTAATTCCATTGCTTGAACTCTTGAAGAGGAGAGGTGACGAAGAAAGGTGGAAACCAAACCAAGTCGCTGCCATCGTCATATCTCCAACACGAGAGTTAGCTTTACAAACTCATGCAGTTTTACAGCAATTCCTGAAATACGTATCGGTATAAATAGAACATTCGATGGTTTTACATAGACAACACTTATCTTACAATTTCAGGGATTAACAGAAATTCTGTTGGTAGGTGGAAATAATGTTGATCAGGATGTGAAAAATATCAAAGAAAATGGTTGTAACATCATCGTATGCACGCCTGGGAGACTAGAAGATTTGCTTGTGCGTAAGAAGGAATTGAACTTACCAGCTGCAATGAAAACTTTAGAGTTACTGGTGCTAGATGAAGCAGACCGTTTATTAGACTTAGGTTTCAGACTTACCTTGGATAATATTTTAAATTACCTTCCACGACAAAGAAGGACTGGTTTATTTTCTGCGACACAAACTAAAGAAGTCGAAGCTTTGATACGAGCAGGTCTTAGAAATCCTGTCACTGTAACTGTTACAGAGAAAGCTTCACAAAGTACACCCATTTTACTTGACAATTATTATATTATAACAAAGGATAATGGTAAACTGGCAACCCTAATTACTTTTTTAGAAGAACGTAAAGTACAGAAAGGACTATTATTTGTACCAACATGTGCATGTGTCGATTACTGGGCTAGCGTTTTGCCATACCTTTTCCAGTCGAAAAATGTTTTACCTGTTTCGGCATTGCATGGGAAAATGAAAAATAAGCGCAAGAAGGTCCTCGAAAACTTTAAAAATGCTGATAAAGGACTTTTAATATGTACAGATGTTATTTCTCGTGGAATTGACATAGCAGAGGTTGTAAGATAATTTTAAATTAATATTAAGGTTAAAGTTTTATTTGCAGGTTGACTGGGTATTACAGTGGGATCCTCCTGCAAATATCAATGCTTTTGTACACCGAGTTGGTAGAACTGCCCGTCAGGGACATCAAGGTTCTGCTTTAATACTCTTGTTAGAATCGGAGGAAGCGTATATCGATTTCATACAGCGGAATCAAAAAGTCAGAGTTGAATGTTTATCAGATGTTGCTACAGATTCAAAGGTATCGATTGACATTACGAGACTTTTGCTGTATGATAATGTAAAATATTACAGATTAACGAATTACGAGAAAAATTACAGCTTCTACAACAAAAGGACCGAGATATAATGGATAAAGCATTGCGAGCATTTGTTTCACATGTTAGAGCTTATTCAAAACATGAATGTTCTCTGCTGTTATGCGTAAAAGTAATTTTTATTAAATTGTATATTTATTACGAGAAATTATAAATAATTATATTTAGGAGCTTCCTCTAACAGCAATGGCTGTAACGTATGCTTTATTGCAACTTCCGAAAATGCCAGAATTGAAGAGTCGAGACTTATCTGATTTTCAAGTTACAAATATCGATCTAAATGCAATTCGGTACAAAAATAAGCAGAAGGAAGCTCAACGCAAATTGAAGGTAGAAACGTACGAGAAGACTGGAGTATGGCCTGGGAAAAAGGGCCAAATTCGTAAGAAACAGTCTGAACCGTGGTCTAAGGCAAAACAACAAAAAGATCTGCGGAAAGCTAAGAAATTAAAGCGTAAACAGGTGAAAGCTGAAAAGATTGCTCAAAACGTATCTCCTGTAAAGAAGAAACGCAAAGGTAGGATTTTTTGGTAATTCTGACGATCACAGTGTATGATAATTTTGTAGGTGGCATGAGCGAAGAAGACATGGCAGAATTGGCAAAAGATGTTGCACTGTGCAAAAAGTTAAAAAAAAAGAAAATATCCGAAGAGGAATTTGATAAAGAAATTGGACTTTGTTAATATATCATTGTTATTCATATTTTATTTTTATTTAATTTTTAATAAATGTGCCGAATTACGAATTTTGTACAAAGAATATTCTTGCCAATTAATTATTATTAGTATAAAGTATTAACTTGAAAATAAGTTTTGGGTAAGTTAACAATTTATATTAAAAATAATTACGATGGTGTGCTTAAGAGTAATTTACGATCCATTTTATAATTAAAATATCTAAAAAAGACCTACACAAACTAAGCTTATAATTTAATTCCCAAAGCTTTTGGTAACGTAATTCCACATTTTCCGGAAAAATAAAATCTAAAAATGTATTTCATTTTACTTGCTTCTCCGTTCACTTTTATAACTTACTTGAAGTTGTGAGATGCCGGTTTTCCTTCGATATTAAACTCAGCTACAGGAACACCTCTGCTTGCTGCGTACAAAGCGAAAGAAGCTGCAGGTTGGACAACTGACGATGTTCCGATGAGCAAGAACAGATCGCAACTATCCACCGCATTAACTATAAATATTTTTCATTACATGCGAAATTTTAATGAAAATTTACCTTACAGCATTTGCTCAAAATTTCTTCATCTAGGGCTTCTCCAAACCAAACAATATAAGGTCTAACCAAAGCTTGGCATTTTTTACATTTTGGCAAATCGCACATCGGTATGATTGTGTAGTCATTTTCCAATGTAGGATCCCTTCAAATAATAAAATGTAATAAGCAACTAATTCTTAAAATTACCTATTAAATCCATTACCCTTTCCCCTCGAGGGCTTTACAAATTGGATGATCTGTGTTAACATCGACAAAACCACATTTTGTACAGATAACTTTCTTTAAAGAACCATGCATTTCAATTACATTTTTAGATCCCGAACGTTCGTGTAATCCATCCACGTTTTGTGTGATAAGTGTGAAATTTTTACCTTCTCCTTTACATTTTTCTTCGAACATCACTAATGCGATATGAGCCTGTAAAAATTATGATAATTAAGGAAGAATTTAAAAAAATCAAAATTACGTTATTTGGGTTGGCGTTGAAAGCAATTTCTCTGCGCCAATGATAAAACTCCCATACCAGGGATGGATTGTCCTTAAACGCCTGCGGTGTTGCGAGGTCTTGAACTCGATGCGTTCTCCAAATACCTGAGGGCCCTCGAAACGTTCCAATACCAGACTCAGCTGAAACTCCAGCTCCTGTTAGTATTGCTATATTTTTGGCACTTTCTAAAAGTTTCGAAAATGCTGAATAATCTGCCAAATTACGAGATGCCATGGATTTTAATGATCTTCCTGTAAACCTTGAAGTTGATATTACAAAATACATTTTCAATTAATTATGATATTGTATGTAAAAGCTTGATACTTGAAGATTAAAATACTTGATAAATATTAAAAAAACATCGGTTTGTCCACATTAAATTTGTTCTATAAAATTACGCTCATTTTATACCAAAACAATGTAAAAATAAATAATTAAACTTGATGTCTAAAAGCCTGTATGACATAGTCTTAAAGATACAAAATTTTAGGCTTATTTAGATCTCGAAAATTATAATTTCTATTAAATACTCGTACCTAATAACGTAAATTATAATTGGATGTACATTTCCTGGTACAGTTTTAATGGCAACATTGCAGCAACTCCAGAAAGTTAACCTCACAAAATAACTTTTCGTTTACCATAGTCGCTTATTTCAGTTATAGTGCAAATTAAACAGAATTATGGATGTAATAACTAATACTGCAATTACAAACCCTCTTGCTTTATTTTCTTTGGGAACAGTGGTTGGAGCAACTTCCGTGTACTGGTTTCTTCGTATGCATCGAACGTTTGACCCACCTACAGCTGTACCGATGGAGGAAAGATTTGAGGTAAATTCAAAATTACATCGTATTATTATATTGATTTTTGCAATTTCAGTTTCCAGATCCTAGAGATGAATATAGACTCATCATGGCTATCCGAAATGACCTTAAAATGCAAAAAGGCAAAGTAGCGGCACAATGTGGACATGCTGCTGTTGCTGCATATGTTAAAGCACTTAAATATAAACCTAAAACTTTATCACGTTGGATGCAATATGGTATTCGAATTGTTTGATTAAAAATCAAAAGTTAAAACAAGTTCTTGTAGGTGGCACTAAAATTACTGTAAGAGTAGATTCCGAACAAGAACTTTTAAATTTAAATGAGGCAGCAAAACAGAACGACGTGTTATCAAGTATTGTGCGAGATGCAGGACAAACACAGGTTGCGCCAGGAAGCCGTACTGTTATAGCTGTTGGGCCAGCTCCAAAAAGTGTATTAGATCAAATAACTGGACATCTTAAATTATACTGATATTTCTTATTAATTTGAATAAGTGAATAATATGCTTTAAAAATGATTTTTATTTAAATTATTAAATAACATTAAAAGAAAATATGTTTTTTTTAGCGACTGTATCATGTTATGCAAGCTGAATACTGTAAAAGCAGTTCAGCCGAGATTGAGGAAATATATTTATTGTATTATTACTGTGCTAAATTATACTGTGTTATTTTATAAAAATTTGTAGATGCATTACATTACATACCTACGTAATATTATGTATTTAATATAGCTGTATAGTAGGCAACACCTGGTACAGTTTGTAAGCAGTGGTTGCCGCAATTTCGAGGACATTTTCAAATATTTTTGTTCGCGTGACATAACCTAGATTTACATTTAAAAATAATTAAAATAGTAGTATTGTTGAAAATAAGTTATTTGCTTAAATTAAAAAGTTATTTAATGATTTTACCGTTTTTTTTTTTTTAGTGTATTTGTTATTGTCTCTATTGAGTATTACGCTTTTAAACACATATTTGGTTATGTTTTAATAATTGTATCGATATTTAATTTTATAATGGACATAAAAGCTAGCAGGTATGTGAACTATATTAAATATCTGAGAATGTTAATATGAATTTTTTTAGTTCAAAAAAAATTGTATCTAATATGGCATTCGATTTGCTCAAAGACGCTCAAAATTCGTATTTCGAGAAAGGCGAACGTATATATTTATCAAATGAAGCTCATTTACTTACATTAAAAATAAATTAGTTTCAGAGGAAATGTTGCAGGCTCTTTATTCGGTGTTTGGTAGTTCATTTATAAAGGCAACCGAATTGCTCGACAATGGACAGTTTATACAATACGAGATTCCTAAAGGTTCACGAAAAATACTTAAAGTAGGAAATCGAAACGGACTTTATACTTTATTTCTTGATATTAATTTCTGTTGGTGTCCTGCATTCAAATATAAAGTGTTGCATGCAAAAAATATGATTACTTGCAAACATGTGTTAGCTGGAAAATTAGCAAAAATATATGGTAAAATTAAGATCGAAGTCATAACCGATTCACAAATGACCAGTTTATTAAACATTCAATTAGAAAACGATAAATAAAGTAAGTGAATAATGGACGCAAATATTTTATTTTTATTTATTCTACAATAATACAGTGTTTAATCAATTAGGGGATTCAGGGATGATATTGTCATTTAGGTCGTTTCAAAAGTGTAGCTTAAACGAAGCTGTATTGATTCTCGACAGCCCTGTTGGAGGCTTCGTATATTTGTTCGAGTGTTGTTTCTTGAGTTCGTATGCTACCGTTGTGCGTTTGAATCTGAAAATTGCCACACAAAATTATTCCAAAGCATCATCAAGGCGAAAACATCAAGCAGAAAGCGGCAAGGTTAAATAAAACAAAGTATACAATTATTACATCATGTATTTACATTTTGTACTCTTATAAAATTTTAATTTAAAAATGTCAAGTGAAAAGTGTTGGTAAAATAAAATATGTACAACGAATTACTACTAATTTTAAAACAAGGAAGCTGCCTTTACAATGGTCGTTCAAAATCCGTCTTGATCCATAACTACTACATTTAAGCAAAAAAATCGGTCAATTCAAATCACAGTTTATTTAATAGATATTGTTATGAAGGAAGACGGAGAACAATCAATAACCACCAATCACAATGTAATTGTCTACATTCATGAACATAAACGAGTTGCTAAAAAGCGCATTCATAAAAAAAATTAAAAGACAAAACACATAAATACATTAAAATAATTTAAAAAAAAAGGATGTTAACAATTAAGTGCTAGATGTTCAGCATACATTAGTCCTTAAATAAAAGAGAACACAAACAGTTGTCGATACAAATATAAGACTATCTCACTTGTCTGACTTCTGGAAGGGGTACAACACGACGCTCTATTGTCCCCGTTGTCGTTTGACTTCCTCCCACTTCTCCTCTTCTACCAACCGATCCTTGCAATTGGGTACGTGCTGCTGGGTTAACCACGTAATCGGTTAAAGTTACATCAGAATTTCCTCCACTCTCTAAAGGTATTGGTTGTTGTCTAAAATGCTCTAGCATTTCGTATATCGTTTGAAACCAAAAATGTTGAACCCTACATTGACCTTGATCGTTTATAGTCATTCGTAAATGTTTGGCTCTTCCCTGTAATAAATCCTTTATTATTAATAGGTATCTAAAATCTATATGTGCTACCGTCATTTGTAAAGAGACATGTCTACATACGTTTGTATGTTAGATCTAGCAATTTTGAAGAAAACTGTAGAGTAGCCCGAAATTTTTTTGTTAAATTGCGATTAAACATACAGAATTCAATTCATGAAGAAAAATCCCCAAAACATAATTGTTTATAAATAAATACAGAAGCAGTTTAAGAAAGAATGGTTACAATGTGTCGTGGAGAACTGTAAAGAGTCACTAATAAAAGTCTCAAAGGCCTTCCATAATGGAAGTCTCGAGGGCAAGCAGTACTGGGAAAATAATTTTTCTTAAAATATCAAAATTAATTAAATGTAAAAAAAAAGAAAGCATTTAATAAATGTTTTAGTTTTTTTATTTTCTTAAAAATGGCATGCATTTTCCTGGAAAAAATACATATTTTTTTCATTTTCAAAAACAATCGAATAATTTATCCTTGATGAAAGGCTTTCATTAGATTATAAAAGAAAAACACCAATTTTACATGATAATTACCTGAAAATTAAAGGTGAGTACAAATTCTCCAGTTCGCGTTTCACTTTGTCGAACCAAAAACAATCCATGTCCAGTGACGCCCTCGTGCAAAACCAGCTGAGCAGCCTCGGATCGACCCAAAGTCCCATGAAACCAAAACTCCTTCTTCAACGTTAATCCTATATCTTTTTCGCCCCCTGTTAACAAACAATACACATTCAAATTTGCACAAGTCCATAATACAACAATTACCATCTTCACCTTGAGGACAAATATCAAAATTACTGTTGGAAGACAATCTATCTCCGCCCCTATTGCCATGTCTTGGAGGTAATTCTGGTGCATCACCGTGGTAATCTTGTTTATTAAAATGATCGAAATGCGAGAAGGTCCCATCGGGGCCTCCAGGTGCCGATCTGATACAATAACGAATTGTCGCCAACCACGATCTATATAATTAACAAATTAATAACTTCGCATAAATCAATCACACTTTATACCTCATATCATCAGTATCGTGAGCTTCAATGACAAACTCCATATTATTGACTGCTTTTAAGACGAAGGTGTTTTCATGATCCGGCATTTCAAGCGCAGTCGTCTCACGAGCTTCTGTTATGAGAGCACAAAAAACACCACTACGTGGCTAAAACATAATAATTTAACACAAATTAAATATAACAAAAAAATAAGTACCTTTGTGCTTTTTGGTGGAGAATAAAATTCTAACATATATCCGCCGACAGCTTTCACGAGTGCCAATCTACATCGTTCCCATTTTTGGGGACTGCCTGGTTGATCTAAACTCTCCGGCGTTGAGTAATTTACAATTCCCTCCTTACGACATTCAACTACGATTTTGGCTAATTTCGTTTTGCTGTGAGATCCAGCCAACTCCAGTTCATCAGAATGTTGTTTATGAAAAAGGTCCTTGCCTTTCCTTAGCATTTTGAAACTTAACCTGTAAAAGGCATATCGAACGAATATTATCGTTAAAATTACAAGGTATACCTGCGGAAAAAGGGTTTATGGTGTAGTTTTGGCGATGTCTCTCCGTTTTCAGACACACAATCATTCGAATCATCAGAGTGTCTCGTCGTACCATTCGCCAACTTATGTCCGTGCGGCCTACGCTTGCAGAAGTCTAATTCGAACTGTTCCGAAAAACACTCCACAAATTTCTTTAAAAAGTCTTTATGAGTAATACTCGTTCTGGCATTTTCTGGTAAATTCATGGATATGAATTGGATGCAACTTTTAGAGAAATCTTGTGCCGCGGCCGTTGCATGTCTTTCACAAAACTCTATCCAGCCACCTTCGTTTGCTGGCAACTCTACTGCCGAAGCCATCCTTACTTTAATTACAGATTTATTATGATTGCCACATATTTTTGATATACGGAATCGGATAACTGTTTGTTTTGGCGACCCAGACCTTGTAGTTTGACAGTTCTTGTCAGCTTGACAATTCACATAGTATCGCCATCTACACCTTAATCATCAAATTGAAATTACAAAATAAAAACGAAACATTTATTTTTAAACAATAGACTTGTAAATATTACAAATTTAAAAAATATTTTGACGATTATATTACACTATAAATTTTCCTTAACGTTTAATTTCACAAACTTGCACTGTGTACGGTTCCACCTCGAATGTTTGCTTAAGAATTGCGCTGTAAATCAGTTCGACATTGCAAACCGTTTGAACTTTATCTTTTTTGTTCCTAAGTACATCGTATACTAAATGAAGATCATTCGCATGCGTCAAAATGACATAACTGTAAGGAGCGTTAATAGTTGTAGCTTCAATTTGAGACATGGTACGTCTTTTCTTTTCGACAATGCCCCCACAACTTTGTATAAGTTCGGTCAAGACGCTTTTGTTGGGATAAACGCTTGGCGTGATATAAAAGTACTTACCTTCAAACAATCTATTTCTATTACGTGTCGCTAAAGTTTGATTAAAATCGCATTTATATTCGCTATTAAAGTCTTTCGTGTCTAAATAATAGTTAGAGTGGTCTAGGAATTTATTGGCCATCTGCGAATCACGTAACCAAGATTCAGGAATGATGTTAACCCCAAGACAAATGCAGTGAAGCATTTTATGACTTCTTGCTAGATACGGCATCACCAAATGTGTGCAATCGTTGTGATTTTGCGCCAAAGAACCACCGAGATTTCTAGAAATTAGAAACTTAGTTGTATAATAATTTATGAAAAAATTTAAACTTACATAACAATTTTTTTTAAATCATCCACATCTGTAAACATGGAAAATAGAATACGATGTGTATGGCTTACTCGTGTTTGTTCATTGGGACTCTCGTTCTCGTTATTGGTGTGTTCAACTTTAATTTTTTTTGGCTTCTTAGGTAATACGACGGGAGATGGACTCCTCTTGACTCGTTCGTAAGATTCCTGTGATATGTTTATGGGCATTTTCCATGCATCTACGGAATTGCAACATTTTATTTAGCAAAAGACACGGTTAATTTATACATACGCATCAAACTCGGCACTAAACTAGGTTCAAAATTAAAATTTGGTATGCTCGGAAACTGCTGATATTTGATATGTTCCAGTTGATTTAGAGCAGTAAAATTCCCGAGCATGACATCAGTCAACCATTGCACATTTACGATCGGCGTACTCCAAGTCTTTGCATGTGCGCACTTCTGACCTTCTAAATGCGAGGCGACCAATAACGTGTTATGTTTAGAAAAGTATTTTGTACACTGCAAAATACTATTAATAATGTTTGCAACCATAGAAGGTTATCGTACAACTTACGGTAGCTCCGATGTATTGAATCATATGTTTAACACGATTGCGTTCTGAATTCACAAACCCTGTCAGTGAAATTAGATGTTTCGAGGCAGGTGTAGTATCCAGGTACATCATAGGTAAATGCAGAGCCATCCACGGGGGCAAAACTTGTTTACGGCCCATTACATCGGATAGCCAATAAAGTGTGACACAACGTTTGCAGTCACGTAAGGCCTGCATAACGACTCCATGTCGTTGCGTTTCGCACAGCACATGTGTGATTCTACTACAATACTGGCTTTCAATTTCACCTGAAAATACATTGTTGTAGATTAATCACTGCGTTTGGATGCAGTATTTAAATTTAACCTATTTTAACACTTTAAACACTTATCTACAATTTAATTTTAGAATAATTACAGAAGTAAATAATTGACGATGAATTTCATCTCTGGCTTCTTTTAGTAAATTGTAAACAAAGTTCGAACTTACCACCGTGCTTCTCAATTTGCTGTTGCCAGTTGGGTATCGATTCCTCAAGAAAGCGATCAAGTTCGACTACAACAAATATACAACCAAGTAGGAACAAATCTGGCGGTACTAAAATACACAAATTTAATTGTCACATCGAAATTATAAAACGAAGAATAATTACGTTTTAAATTAGGGTTATGTCCGTAGAAGGGCCCCGGCCTGTGTTGTACTGGTAAATTATTTCTAGGAGAAAATTGAAGCTTTGGCGGTTCTGCCGCTGTAGGCGTTGGGGGGGCCGATGGAGGTGGAGTCGGTCTTACTAGTTCTCCGTTTGGTGCAGTAATAGGACGACGTTGCGGCAACCCAAGTATATCTTGAGGACGGTTGTTAGAATTTAATGCGGCATTGTGTTGCGCCGTCATAAGCCTAGAAATTTTTTTGAACATCTCTCACCAAAAAAATAGCATTAATTATACCTTAAAGTACCTGCTGCAGATGGCTCCGCAATATTCTCGCCAGCCGGTCCCACTGTAGAACCTCCGCTCTGCAATCGAATACTGAGCATGTTAGCTAAAGCGGTTTTAGTTTTTGCATTTACGACTAGCTGTTGCTGTACAACGCTCGCATCTACAACAGTAGTCGTATTAACAACTTCGGCTGTTTGTGGTTGACCGATGGGTCTAATATTCGTATTTGCTTGAGGCAATGGCTGAGCGATCACCTTTTGCGCTTGTTCACGTTGTAACTGCAACTGCTGCAATCTAAACTGTTGTTGTCTTTGAATTTGTTCATTGAATTGAGGCGTGCTCTGTTGTATAGGACTTAAGCCAGGTGCATGTTGAACATTTTGAGGTAATGTTGACGTCTGCGCTACATTCGTGGGAGGCATGCTCGTTTGTTGTATGGTCGATTGTTGCAACATGACACCTTGTTGTTTTGCCTGTTGTTGAAGCCATTGCATCTGCTGTTGAGGATTGAGTCCTTGCGGAACAGGCCCGCTACGTATAAGCACGTGCCCTGTACGTTGCTGTTGCTGCATTTGTAATTGTTGTTGCCGCTGTTGTAAGAATAATTGCCGTTGCTTTTGTAGTTTAGCAATGAATAATGCTCTTTGTTCTGGTGCCATCTGTTGTAATTGTTGATGTGTCTGGGCATCTAGATGAATAAATTGACGCTGAGGTACGGCCGTTTGTTGTTGATTTGGAGACCATTGCACCCTTGGTGTTTGTGTCTGTGGTTGTTGCTGTTGTTGTTGCGGCGTCTGTTGTATAATGTTAGTTGGATGTCTAATACTTAATTGAGGTTGTTGTTGTTGTTGCCATAAAGGTTTAGATTGATTCGGTTGAACGGGGCTCTGATTTTGTGGAAGTTGAGGTCGTTGAACTTGAGCAGATTGGTTGAGCAATAATGGTTTGTTTGCAATTTGCTGTTGCTGCTGCTGTTGTTGTTGATTAACTAGTGGTTGTGGCGTGCCCATTAAAGCTTGAGCACTAAATTGACTTTGTGGTCGATTTTGAGTGAACTGTTGTTGATTTGATTGATTAAATGGTTGTGGTTGTGGTTGAGCAGGCTGCGTGAACTGTTGATTCGATACAAATTGATGCTGTTGTGGAATAGATGTAGGATTTATAAATTGTGGTGTGCTCTCTGATTGTTGATTTTGAATGTTTTGATTTTGTTGTACGAACTGGTTTTGTAGTAGCTTTTGTTGAATGTTCAAGTGCTGTTGATTTTGCAATAAAACTTGTCCTAACTGCTGCGATTGTTGATTTGTACTTGTGAATGTTTGAATTTGGTTTGGTTGAGGTTGTTGTTGCTGTGGTATATTAGTGAATTGTTGTTGTGGCTGTGTTAAAGTTTGACCGAGTTGTTGTCGATTTACTAGTTGTTGTTGCAACTGTTGAATGCTAACGGGCGTTTTGCAGTGCTGTGCAAGTTGCGTTCTTTGAATGATAGATTGAGTTTGACCCATTATTTGAGTCATTTGTGGATTTTGTTGCTGCATTTGAGGAATATGTCCTATAGAACCAATTTGCCCGATTGGACTTGAAGGTATTTGACAAACTTGGCCTACTTGATTCGTCGAGATTGGAATTTGTGGTCCCATTTGTACAACTTGACTAACTTGGCCAGGAACAATTTGACCGACCGGACTCTGTGGTACTTGTTGAGGAAGTTGGCCCATATGCGCTCTCTGCACAATTTGCTGAGCATTAAAAGGCGATTGTGATCCTATCGGCGTCATATGATGTGCTTTATTAACTTGCTGTTGATTAATTTGTGACAATAAATTTGCTCGTTGCTGCTGCTGTTGTTGTTGCTGCTGCTGTTGTTGCTGTAATCGATTTTGAGATAAATGAACCTGATTATTTTGATTGAATTGAATTAATTGTGGTTGAGGTTGACTTAACATAGTTCCTTGAGCAGTATGATGCACTATGCTTCCTGTAATTGGATTTGCGGCAGGTATGTTTGGTTGTGACTGAACAGAATTAGGAAATGATTGCTGAGAGTGTGCCAATTGCTGGGCAAATACACGTTGTTGAGCTTGATGTAAATTTTGTTGAACGGTAGGTGTTATAGGTAATCGAGGAGCAGTGAAACTTGGAGCGACTACATTTGGAGGTACAATATCTGCATAAAAATTAAATAAATTTCCTGTAACTAACAACATATTCCATTAGATACCTTTGGTAGAAACAACTGTTGGTTGATTCCAAGGCATTCTCTGTTTTAATTTATCAAGTAGAGCTTGTGTCGAGTCTACTACTGGGTTAAGAAAGACTTTTTCTTCTAATGTAGTTGGTTCCGGTTCAAAGCCAGTTATCGCTGTAGTACTTTCATGTTTAATAATCTTTGGCACAACGATTAGCTTTGGATGAAATAGTTCCGGTTGTACAAGTTTACCGTTTTTGGCAGATTCTACAATCCAATCGGGTGTTACAATTTCTATTCGAGAGGTTTCCAAGCTTAGTGCTTTGTTGTATTTAACAGAAGTTGTGCATACAGTAACTAGATGAGTACAGAACTTGTTCAAATTAAATTGTACCCTACCACCGTGATAAGTTATGATGCTCCATAAAACATTTCGATCAGTAGTAATTTTTGAGAAGCAAAATACCAAGTTAGAGAATAATTTTTCGTTATTATACGCATAAGGCTTGGTGCTTACAAGTTTGTTTAATTTAGCACACATATAAATCCATTTTGGAGTAACTGCTGGAATTTCATAAAGATCATTGGCATCCGAAACATCGGTATCTTCAGTATCAGTTCCGCAAATCAAATGGGTCACATAATCTGAGAAGTAATTCATACGTTCGGCACCGCCATTTTTCAATAAATCTAATACCTAAATAAATAATAAGTTATATGTTTTGATAAAAACTGCACATTTGAAAATGTTGCTTACGATTTGTTGAACCTCTCCACTCACAAAATATTTAATATTTTTGAAAAGCGTTTCGGAAAGATCCAAATTTTTTATGTTGTCACTTATTTCGGGCATTTTTCATCAGTTCAAAAGCATTTTAAGAATAATTGTTATTTTGAACACAATTAATAACAAGCATACCGCACTATCAAGTTGGCATACATTTTTGACAGTTTTAATTTGACGATTATCTAAAGCATTATTTACACTGGTTATTATTTTCTGTGTGATCACATTTACACCTTAATATTTTGTTACATCAAATTTAGAAACACTTCCATGGTTTTTATTTCAAGTTTGTTAATGAACAATTTTAGCAAAACTACGATTTACATTATTTTAAACAAAACCTGCACATCGTTTATCCATAAATATCAATCGATAGATGACGCCATTTTATTTTTAACGGTTTTTATTAGGTGTTTTTTTTATATATTTTATTTTCTCATAAATATTTTTTAAATCCGACAAACAGTACATTCTAGTTTTAATGGGTTCCATCGATAAATCTTCAAAAATCATAGAATGGTGGAATTTAAATTGATTTATTTGACATGACATAACCTAAATTCTAGTAACAAATTTGAAATCGAGCGACGGTTACGTCGACAAAAATATTAGTGGAACCCACTTGCGACGTCAAATAAATTTCGAAAATGACAAAAAAGAGGAAATTCAGAAAACACAATAAACGTAACCACCGCAGCACTAAGAAATCTGAAAAAATAGCAGAAGAAATTACTGATACAGTTTCGGTGCATCAGGAAAACAGTCTGGATATATCTGGAGTACGGTATTTGTTTACACCGAAAATTATGGAGACGCCTCGTATTAATCAAGATAATTTCGATTATCCTTATCCACCAGCAAACGTTAGGACTCCTGTAAAACAATTAAGACGTGAAAGTATCGAGTCCCCTTTAAACATTAAAGATAGTCCCGAACGTATACAAGATTTAAACAATTTACAAGGTAAAGAAAACGTAGATTATGTACTTAATTGTACTAGAACTCTCAACAGTGACAGTTTAAAACATTTACGAAATTTCAACGAACTAATTTTGAGCACGTCTCAAAGTGCCGATTACGAAAATTGTGAATCAACAGATGGAATAGAACCAGAAATGAGTGGTACCGAAAAGTCTTTCTTTACTCCTCAGTTATATAATGGTAAACCTGCGTCAACACCCGTACAGAAGAAAGTCGAAAATGAAATTGTGCAGTGCGATATTGGAATACAGACAAACGTCGAGCAAATACCGTTAACCATCCGGAAATCAAAAGAAAGATCAATTTCTAAGTATTCACCTTATAATAAGGTACATTCACGGACTTACTCGAATAGGGAATCTCTAGAAAGCTCTTCAGTTAGAAATATTAAACTTTGTACTGAAATTGTTGCAAAACTCGAAAGTCGGCAGGAGACATATTCGTTAAAATTAGCTCAAAAAATTTTAGATGTATGTTCATGGATACGTGTTACTGTGAGTAAGGTAATTTACTATTAGTTAGGTAAAAATAATAACAGATTTATAAGTTTGTTTTCAGGGCATAATCTCCATTTATAATTTATATACTGGAAATGGAAGTTGCGATGGTTGTCAAAATTGCGTCAAGCAAATTATAGCTGCAACAAAAAGTTTAAATAATTTACAAGGTGAAATTAAAAGTATGAAGGACGACCACGATAAATTTGGTCAAGAACTCCATCAACTTGAAGATATTAAAAAAGAATTGTGTGAAATTAAAAATCTGATAATCCAAAGGCCAGTTGCAGTTACACCGCCGCCATTTGTACTGCCATCTCCACCACCACCACCACCACCGCTGCCACAATCACCTTTGACAAACACACCCTGCACCTTTCGTAAAATGGCAAATCCTTCATCGAAAAAGATGCTAGTAAATGAAAACACAAGACCAATTATATCTTTGGACGACATCTTGAAAGTCAAATTAAGAAAAACAATGGTTGGTGATGAATCATATTGTTTTAATAATCGATTACTTTGCGATTTTTAGGATCGTGCAAGACTAACATCCGATAGTTTGATAAACATGAAAGTGAAATCTGTCTTGCCCAACTTCAATTTGTCCCGCAGTCCAATTTCCAGTTTTAGAAACGTACTGCAATCTGTTGATTCGAATGTATGCAGACTGAAACGATTAAAAAAACGTCCTTTTCTATAACTTTCATCGTATTGTTGTAGGAAAAATGGATGGCAGGAGCATGATAAACAAGGAGATTTGACTACATGATTTACACAAGTTATACACCGATTTTAATTTAATTACCGATAAATTATTGTAGGATTAAGTATTTTTTATGTTACGGAATTTTTCTGGTTTTAAGTAATACAATAGTATCGCTAATTTTTTTCTCGTAAATTGAAATTTTTTGTAGTTTGTAAAATTTTTAAATGCCTAGATATACTTTTATATTGGCGAATAATTTTAATGTGCATTTGGTTTCTTTTGATTTATCATTTATTTTTAGTTAAATTTTCTCGTTCATAATATGCTAAAATTTAGAAATTGTATGTTATTACACATGGCGATACATACGTATGGCGGAGACTGAAAGGTTAACTGGAGAGGGCCGAAATGAACATTTTTTCTTAAATGGATTTCGACCAAAACTGGAAAGTTACAGCAGGTAACTTGTTCGTCAATAAGAATTCATTACAAACTATGCTATTAATTTATGTTTTAAATTTGAATATTTGAGAATTAATTATACAATGTAATAATTAATAATAAAATTTGTGTTTATTTATTGAGAGTCACAGACTAATTTAGTAAAACTAGAAAACAGAAGAAAGTAGGATTTAGAAATTCAATAAGTGAACACAAATTTTATTAATTTTTTAACAAAACATTGTATAAATCAAATTTAAAACGTCAATTAAGGTCTCTTTCGACACACCATCGAACCAGTTTGCAAACGGTATAGTACATGCTTTTAACTAATCAAAATTTTAGATTTTGACAGTCGAGTAAATTCTGATTGGTTGAATGCATGTACCGTACCTTTCACAAACTGCGGTTTGAAGGCATGTCGAAACAGATCTTTAATAGCATAGTTTGTAATGAATGCTCATTACTGAACTAAATTTTAATTTGCTGTAAATTTTCAGTTATCGAGTTTTGGCAAAAATCCATTTAAAGAAAATGTTTATTTTGATCCTCCCTAGCTACCCTTTCAGTCTCCTCCGTACAGTACGAATGACCATGTATTTGAATCATTGTCTAATACACGCGTATATTCATATTTGCTGCATCGGTAAGTAGTAATTGGTGGTACAAATAAGTCATCATCAGATGACGAAGATTTTAAGTAAATTTTTTTATTTTTAGAATTCTAGAATGAAGAATAGTAATGTCTTTTAATTATAAATTTATACTACAAATCATTTTTGTATATGGTAAAGCAAATAAATTATAAAATTATAAGAAAAAAGTTCAAAATAAGTAAATTTGGTTTAAAGAACAATTAAAGTATATTTTTTGTAATCTTGTTGAAAACAACCAAAAGGATTTGTGGAAACGGTAATGTGTCGATATGGTGATTAAAATCAACCTTAAACTAGATGAATGTGATCAACGTTATGATTATGCATGACAAATCGACAAAGAGAAATGGTTTAAATCATTGAACAAGCACAGAAAGCTGTTTAATTCTAAGATATAAATATCGCTTTGTATGAAATTGTAGGTATCTGATATTTATTTTGTTAATATAACGAATTTTTGATACCTATGCTGCGTTCACCGAGTCGATGCAGCAAACATAAACCCAGAGTGCTACGTGATCTCCACGTGCTCACCGCACTTATATCTTCTTATTTGCTGCAATGTTGTTCATTTACTCGTATGCACTTATTACGTTTAGGTATTGGTCATACAAGGAATTGTGAAATTTATTCGTTGTATAACTGCCAACATGACTCATAGTGAACATAGTGTAAGTACACAATATTTTAAATCTTATCAATATTTTGCCTAGTTCAACCATTATTTTTCAAAAATACCTAAATAAAATGCAAAATTTTCATTTAAATTTTAATATTCTTTTTATTTAATAATTTAATTTTACCAAATATATACTAATATTTTCAAGAATTTTATTTTATCCATTTTTTTTTTATACAAACAAAATAATTTACAATCAAGTCTGATGGCATCATTTGCACGTTTCCATTTGTATTTAGATATTTTTCCATCTTTTATAAAGTTTATATTTCTTAAAATGTTTCTATATAAAACTCGATCAACTTCTCGTATATTTTCACATTTGTGAAAATACAATTGTGAATTGCACAATGATAAATTGACAGACTAATTGTAATCTAATTAATTTAATGTTTTTTTGAAATTCACAACTTTAATCCATACATAAATGTTGATGAAATAATTATACATGTTTATATTATATTAGTGATGTCAATGTCCAATTTAATTTCATTGCAGCGTTGCTTTGAAAAAATCAACGGTTTATCAAGTCGAATTATTCTAAGGGCACAAAGAAGAACATGCCAAAGATGCCTCGCTGCTAGTGATCACTGTTGTGTTTGAGATGAACAGTGATGAGTGAACATGCCAAAGAGGTTAATTTTTTTAGTATTCCATATGGTGTTTCAATGCATTGACGGACGTTTGTCATCATCCACCAATTACCTGCAGTCTACCACGATGACAAAACGAAACTATTTTGTATCAATTTAGGGTTCGATGTAAACCACGAGCATCAACATGTAAATCAACAGATTTGTTTTACACGGTAGTAACATCGATGTCGTAACCTACACCGTGAGCAGCGAGGCATCTTCGGCATGTTGGTTCCCTAAGAAATTTACTGCAATAAATTACAAGTTTTATATTGCAATTGTGTTTGATCAAGTGTTCAGGTAATGAGGTTTGGCATCAATTTTTTGTTGGAAAGTTGAAAAAGCCATTGAAACTTTTTAACTTAATAGTACATGCCGTTTGTCACCACTAATATACTTAACAACGAACTCTCACAAACAAGTTTATTTACTTTTGAAAAACCATTTCACTAAAAATTAAATAGATTAAAATGACATTAAAGAAAAAAATCATATTATAAAAAAATTCCAATTTACAGAATAATTTTTATTAGAATTAGCAAGAAAAAGAACTTGGGAAATACACAAGCTTCTTAAAAATCTGGATCATATCGAATTTAGAAAATAACAAAATCTTGTCAAATATTTTCTATTTGTTTATAGACACTGTACCCAAATAAAAAAAAAATTAAACTAAATTACACCGGCTTTTTAAAAGTAAATGTTAAAATTCTTTATATACAAAACCAACGTATAATAAAAAGGACTACAGTTACGAGTTGAATGTCCACTGATATCAGAAAACCTAGCATTTCCAAGCGGCCGCCGATCTTCCAAATTAAATACTGAACCTTACCACATGTAAAATGACTACGCGCTCGACAAATGGAACGTTTCCAGAAAACAGTTTAAAAAATGTTGTACGTACATAACTTAACCTAATCTAAAATAATTTATTCATTTCTTTTTGTTTTTATTGGTGGCACCTCGTGGTGGCGTCACTGGCCGGCCCGCATTCAATCCCCCATATTGGAATTTCCTTTTATCTGCAGGCTTCAAAATTTGAAAACTGCACATTAATGTTTCATCGACCGACATCATCGCCCCTGCATTATCGAATTCGCCTGAAATATTACAAATAATTAAAAATTTAAGAGTTTGAGCAGAAACAATTACACCTACCGCAATAATTTGGAGCACTAAATAAAGTAACAAGTTGTCGTTTTGCAAAGAATTCATAACCATCTTCTACGACTTGATGCGCTCTACAGATCAAATCAAAATCGTGTTTGCGTAAAAACTTCCCCACAACTTCACCACCAAACGTAAAACTAACACCGCGATCGTTCTCGCCCCAACCCATCGTGTCTTTATCTGGGTCAGACCAGAGCAAATCACATAAAAGACCTTGATCGGGGACATCTGTAGGCCTCATTATTCGTCGGATTTGTTCCATAGACTGCAAATCAGGACTTAAACCTCCGTGGCAACAGAAAATTTTTTCATCAACTATAGCCGCAACCGGCAAACAATTAAAACAATCTGTGAACGTTTTCCACAGCTTGATGTTATACCTAAGCACGTTTACCATTAATATATAAGGAATTTAGATAATCGAACTCGACAAACCTCCTTTTGCATTCATCATAAAATCCATAAATGCGATTAATGGACGCACATTCGTGATTTCCTCTTAACAGGAAAAAATTTTCGGGATATTTAATCTTATACGCTAGTAACAAGCAAATCGTCTCCAGGGACTGTTTTCCACGATCTACATAATCGCCAAGGAACAAATAGTTCGATTCTGGTGGGAAGCCGCCGTATTCAAATAAACGTAACAAGTCGTAATATTGCCCGTGAATATCACCTGAAAAGCCTATAATAACGGCTGAAAATTAAAATATAGTCAACTTACCGCAAATTTTGAGCGGCGCCTCGAGCTCCAACAAAATTGGTTGCGACAAAAATATTTCCCTCGATTTTAAGCACAAACCCCTGATTTCGTTTTCTGTTAACTGTACATTTTTACCCGGTCGAGCTCCGCGAACTAAAAGTGTATTTTGTATTTTGATAATTTAAAGGCGTATCCGAGAGACGCCATTGAAATGACAACACAAGTTGACCTTCAATTGCGGGTCATATTTACCTTCCAAAAGACGGGCAATAATGCTGTCGATATTAAGTTTATCAGCTTCTGCCATTTGACGATTCTGTATAATTTCCCTTTAGACACTTTTAAATACTTAACACTAAAGGATGGCTCGGATTTTATTGGAAATTCGCCGAGCCTATTACACATAAACAGTATTTTGCTCGAGAGATCGCGGTGTACTTCTTTTTCTTGATACGCACCGTACGGCCAACCTACGCATTTAAAAATCCCTAAACTGTGAAACGCAAAAAAGCAAGTGAATGAAAGTAAAAAATATACCAAAAGAATGTTCATTAATGAATTGTCGAATATATAACAGTTTAAATTCATTAAAAAAAGTTTTGGCGAATTGTCCAATAAATAAATAAAAGTTGTCTTAAAAAAACAACTGTATTTTGGATAATTGAAAAGGGTTTAAATTGTTAATATTCACTTTGTAGTTGCCGGTCTTGTGCCTTATAACATTTTTAATCATATTGTAAGTGTGTTTGTTTGTGAAATTGTTTTAATTTGCAGATCAATAGATAATTGTGAGGTTAGGTGTGACAATGCATCTGTTTGAGCGAGTCTTGGGAAACGGTGGATTTAAATTATTCCGGCTCAGTTATTCAAGTACAACTACTTATGAAAACAGTCAAATATCTCCTTCGTTTGCAAATCGTAATCCCAGGAACTTGGAACGGCTTCGGATTGGTTATAAACCAGATGGATACTATGTCGATAAACCTGGAAAATGCTACTGGCATAAGTAAGGTTTTAACTTTTTAATATGAGCATATGATTAGTTGAGTTTTGTAGACTGCAATTAAAGCAAACTGGGCGACACCTAACAGCTTCTATAATTCACTATCAAAATGGTGAAATATTAAAAGCTAGCACACAAGAATGGGCTATAAAAAAACAGTTATATAAAACCATAGATACATCAGCATACATTAATTTAGCAAGGGTAAGTTTTAAAATCATGTTGATAAATTAAAGTTAAGTTTAATATAGATTTTAGCGCAACGTTGTATGGAATGTGGATTGACAGAAATTAAATGCTATATACAACCATCGAATTCGGAAGGGAAAATTGCGCACTTTTTGAAAAAATTTGAAGAATCCGGCATAAAATTAACAGAGCCTGAACAATATCGAACAGTTTATCCTTGGACACGAGAAAGACCAGAAAAACCTTGGGAAGTAACCGAATAAGACATCCAAACAAATTCTATTTAGATTTATATTAAGGCATTACTATATGATGAATACAATTAAATTTTACTCCTCGTATTTGTCTTTGATATCCTTCCACAATTTCTGTAATAAAATAAAATTAAGTGTTTTGTTATGGATAAACTTATTAACAACGTACCCCTTTATTATAGTTTTCGAATATGGTGTTAGTTGTAAGGTCGAAAGTTCTTTCGAAAAAGAAGACGCTGCCAACTATTGCTAAGGCAAAAGTCGAGGTTCTTTTAAAGATTAAATTGTTAATAGTAGCTGCAAAATTCATTTTATTTTTTATGCTTGACTAGTACACCAGCGAACAACAAATCAATTATGATGTAACATTGATATGAAGTTGATAATATTCATAGCCAACTTTTCAATAATTAAATTTTTGTAGATGTAAATATTCCCTTGATATTTTTTTATTATAAATGATTTCTATTACATAATTGTAAGAAATATAAATAACTTAATTTAATTTTTGTAGGTTTTTTTAATAATCCACTGCTTAGATAATTTCAAACGTGGATTAGTCATTATTTCGAAATCTCCTATGTATATTGTGGCTAACTTTGCTTGGTTCTGTTTTGACGTCTGCGCTAGTGTAATTATATTAGAAATATTTGTGTCATTTTTGTAGGGTTCTAAAAGGAAACTATTTATTATATTTTGTGTCATTGTAATGTGAAAAGTACGTTAAAAATGGTGTAAAATGGGTGCAAAAGATTCAAAACGTTCGTGCTTGAGCTACGAAGATGCTATCAAACGCAGTACGTAATTTCAGTAATGAATTGGTTACCTATCTAACCTTCCTGACGTTTGTCTTTTTATCATGTGATGTAATAACAATGTAAATATTTAGGACCTTCGCCTTCGACCCTGCATTAATTCTTTTTAACAATACAAAAGACTTATTAACGATCGGTGTTTTTTAAACAAAGATATATATATATATATATATATATATATATATATATATATATATATATATATATATATATATATATATATATATATATATATATATACACACCTATCTGTCGCATTTGAAGTGTTCAGAGCCATTATTCAATTACTTTCATTAAGGTTGAAACGTTGATTAGATTTTAGTTTAGATTAGATAGTTCCTGAGCTTTTTTAATTTTTAAATTGTTTGTTTCTAATTTGCTAGTGTCCGACGTTGAGTTCAAACGTGTTTGTGAAGCCTTTAAAAGATTAACCGGGGGAAACCAGTTGCTCGGCAGGCATGGTTTTACACAAAACGTTCTCGGCGAAGGAGTTCCCATTACAATAGCAGATTGGCTGTATACGGCATGTGGCGGAGGTCCTCGAGGAATTGCTTTACGAGATCTAATTTGTGGCTTGGTGCTTCTCACTAAAGGCACACAAGAGGAAAAGATTAAATTTTTATGGACGTTATATTCAAACGATGCTGGTACGCATATAACGCGTACAGAATTTCAAAATGCCCTACAAATCGAAGGTACGCTGCCGTCTAATTTAAATAAGCCAAACTTGCACTGGGATCGTACCGTTATCTCGTTGTTTGGTGTTGGGCAAGATCGGGTGGGATTTGAGCATTTTAGAGCTTGGATACAATTCAACAAGGAAGCTACTGTTCTTTCGAAATGGCTGCTGCTAAATTCTTATGTGACTTTGAGCTCGGAACTGGAGACTCCCACTTTTTATCAAACACTTGCTGGAGTTACCCATTTGGAAGAGCAGGATATTTGCGAATTGGAGAAGTGTTTCTGGTCTTTATCGAGTGCTTCTCCAAGCGGTCAGTTGGATTTTACTTGTATAACAACACTTGTGAGCCCACCTGTGCCTACCACTGCTTGCCCAGGGTATGTTTTAATTTTGTTAGGTCAGGTTAACTTGTACGTTACGACGATTTTTAGGTTGTTTATGGCATTAGATGTAAATGGCGATGGACATGTGGATTTTAAGGAACTTTGCTGTGGAATTTCGGCAGCTTGTCGTGGACCTACAGCTGAACGTATCAAGTTCTGTTTCAAAATTTTCGATATTGATCGAGACGGTTATCTAAGTCCAAAGGAATTTCAACACATGATCGATATTCTCGAATTTGTAGCAAAGGAAAATCGAATGCAGGGAGAGACGTCGAGGCCCACTTTTGGTTCATTGGAACGAAGCAGTGTAAAACCTAACAATGAAAGTGCCAACATTCCAAATAAACATTCCAAAGAGAATGGTATAGTTGATAGAGAAAAAATGCTTGTTCCATTAGCCACTCAAGAAGGGGGCGATTATAAATTTAATGAAAATACGCACACAAAATTGATCAATAATTTAATATCTAGATTAAACTCGAACAAGTGTCTAAGCCAGGAAGAGTTTTTAATTTGGGGCGTCGACGATAATAGTTTGGTGTCGCCGCTGTTGCAGTTGCTCTTTGAAGTTTGCCATGTATCACTTGGACTTAAGCCGTATTGTAGACACCACGAATATGAAATTGGTTGGTATAATGTTTTTAAAAATTAACCGTTGTTGATGTTTCTTTTTAGTCACAGGCTGGTTGTCACGCGAGGAATCTAGAGGTTACCATGTTGGACAGTTCTGGTATTTGATTTCATCCGATTGGTGGCAAACTTGGCTGACTTATACCACGGGATCACGGTCCAATGCCGATCATTGCACTTGTAGGTTAGAACACCGAGTACCTGTTGAAGAAGGCATAATTTGCGATGAAAGTTTTACAAGTAGTAGTACGGATTATACGTCGTCTCATTCAAACGAATTCACTTCAAATAGTACCGACTCCATGGGCGATTTGTTAAGTAGAGGCGACAGCTGCAGTATTGCTTCCAGTTCTGGAGTGTCTAGTAGTTCGGGAAGCGTATCCAAACGTAATCATTTGGCTCCTGGGCCTATAGATAACTCCAATTTAGTGGCCGAACAGTTATTTAAAGTTGCAACATTAACCGGTGAAGGTGGGTCATGTTTACTTAGAACGTTTAAATCAACGAACATTTTGATTAATGGTTTTTTTTGTTATGCTCAATTTTCCCGATTTTTGTTTGTGTCGAATAAATTATCGTACGTGATTTACTTAAATGCCAATTTGTCCTGTCAAAACTTAATAATTTAACTCTTGATTGACTATGAAATATTTATAGTAACACAATCATGTCTAGAGAAAATTGGTAAACAAAACTTAAATATTTAATCAGTGATGGCACAAACGGTCATTAGTGATTTAGTTAACTTTCTTTTTGAAATTGATAAACAATACATGTATGTGTGTTAATTCTTAATCTATATAGGAATGTTGATGCTATTGTTGATAACATTCTGCTTTGATAATCTTCCATTATAGCCCTATATCTATATTTTATTATTTATAATAATTATTAAACTTAAAACTTATAATTATCAAAAATTATAAATGTATTTTTTTTACTTCTTTTATTATTTGTTACTGTTAATAATCGTCACTATTCGTTTCATCCTAAAATTCTTAAAAATTTTATTTTCTTACCTATTTATTTTATTGCCGTTGTTGTGTTCTAACATTTTCTAATTTATTTAAATGTTTTTTTAATCTCTTAAATTTCGATTCGTCTTATAATTTTATGCTATTTAGATCAGTTATTTTTGTTAGTAATTTGTTGTTTATCTATTCGTATATTGTGTTAAATAATTAAAATAATACTCCTATAAAAAACATTACAGTTTTAACAAAGAATATATTTGCTTTTAATTGCTCATACAAAATTGAATAATTGGTTTGGACAAAGTTCATAATAAAATTATATTTGTTAACTACTATTTGTATTAATTAGTGTCTACTTTTGAAATTACAAACTGCTTTAGAGTCATTATTCACAATTTATAAAGGAGTACTGTTGGATGTAAATATTAATATATTATAATATAAAATTATTTTTAACATGGAATGAATGATGGAAGATGCTTATATCAAATGAATCGTATATTTATCGAACATGGTTAATTTATAACCAAGGTCTTTGCCTTTAATTTACACCAGTTTAGTTGGCTGCAATTTTTTCCTTTTATGACGGAGGCAGTACCAACTAATTTAAATTATTTAACTAAGGACAATTAATTTCAATACAACTACAATATACAATAACATTATGTATAATACATATAATCCGATTCTTATCTAACATTTTACCAATAGTGTAATTAATTAATACCAATAATTAAAGTTAAATTAATTTTAATGAATATTTAATCCAAAAGGGATTAAATAAAATATTAGACGATTAAAATACTTGTATGCAATATTTATCCAATAATTCATATCTGTCCATTCACCTGTTTGATTGTATCAGAAACTGTGTAAATTATGAATTTTCTTCTTATTAGTTGGATTAATTTATAAACGATTAACTAGGAATGGATCTACTTCGTCAAGGTCACGTAATTGGAGGGCAACTATTAATTTGAATCAATTTAATTTGATAACTTTATGAATATTTACCTGATATAATGTGAATTATTTGTTACACTATTAATCTATACAAACTGTTACAATTTATTAAAAAATATCGTTGGCGTTATTTAATGTGACTGAGACAAATCTAATTAAAACATTAAACACTATCTATTCAGTTAACCAATTTACTACAACATAGTATTATTCTTATTGTGCTTAAGGCGTTTGTTGCTAAATAAACTTTGTTTATTTGCCATTACTGTTATTACAATTCTATTCGTATTCAGACGTAGATTTTTTGTGAAAAAAAATATGTAAAAAGTTTAGAATTCTGTTTTGTTTTTAGGCGGACGCTTGAAGAAGGATACTCCATTAGTGCAACACCGTGATTTCGAACTTGTGCCAGAATCTCTCTGGAAAGCGTTGGCATTATGGTATGGCGGGCCGTTACCTCTACCTCGTCAAGTCATATGTCCTCCTGGTAACCACGAGGTCGAATTGGAATTGTATCCATTAAATCTAAGGATTTTAAAGCATCAAGTGCCACCTTCGAGTTCGACAACGACATGGTCTAGTATGGTGGGCGGTTATGGTGCTGCCGCTTTAAGTACTGCAGGAATTACAGCGGCACCGGTTGCTTCTCCAAGACGCTACTTGGCTCATATGGCTGCATTTAGTCGATTGGTGAATGTTCGGCAACTTACCGAGTATTTGTCGTCTCGATTGGGATTACGCATTGAGGATGTAAGGTTGTGGCACGTTAAGGACACCACTGTTTTGATGGACGATGAGAATACTACCATGCAAGATTTGGGAATACAAGATAGCGATCAACTGCTATTGGAAGTGCGAAATAAGGATCTTACTTGGCCAGAAGAATTGGGGGCATTGGTTTCGGGCACAACAAGCATGCATGGTTTGATTAGTATGGATAGAAGGCCCACTATTACTTTACCTCCAGGTAAATTTATTGTCAGCTTCTTATGCAATACTGTTATTATTTGTGTATTAAGTGTCTACCATGTACCAAGACTTTAAATAGAAAATCTTCTTTAGACGTCGATTCTCAAACATTTTACGTTAAAAAATATCTCGTTGTATTATAGGAGCAACCGGTTTACACAATTTAGGCAACACTTGCTTCATGAATGCTGCCCTGCAGGCTGTATCAAACACACGTCCCCTAACTCAGTACTTCCAACGTGACATGCAGCTGTGCGAATTAAATTCCTCGAATCCGCTAGGAACACGTGGCCAGGTTGCGAGGAGATATGCAGAACTTTGTAGGGAACTATGGGCAGGTTCGACTCGGAGCGTTGCCCCTTTGAAGCTTAGGTGGTGTGTCACAAAACATGCCCCTCACCTTGGCGGCGGCGGGCAGCACGACTCGCAAGAATTATTAGCATGGCTATTGGATGCATTGCACGAAGACCTGAACCGTGTGGCACGCAAACAATATACAGAACTTAGAGATTCGGATGGACGACCCGATACCATAGTTGCCGAGGAAGCATGGCAGCAGCATCTTGCTCGTGATCATTCTATCATCACAGACTTATTTTATGGACAACTTAAAAGCAAGGTAAGTACATTAAGTCGGTTTATATATTTGTTTAGATTATCTGTTATATAGGTAACGTGTCAAAGTTGTGGTCATGAGTCTGTGCGTTTCGATGCCTTCAACCTTCTAAGCTTACCGTTACCGATGGAAAGTTATACACTTTGTGAAGTTTTAGGTAACTATATATGGTTAGTTGTGTAGGAGTTTGGTGTTTAATTTGCCATTCTAGTAATACGTTTAAATGGAGAAACGCCCATAAAGTACGGTTTAAGGTTAAATTCCGATGCGAAATACTTAGAATTGAAGCAGCAACTAAACAAATTATGCGAAATTCCTCCTTCCCATCTCTTAATCGCAGAAGTTGCTTACTCTCAAATCGTGCATATAATGGTAGACGAGTCTAAAATCAATCCGAATACGGCGACCGAACTTTATGCTTACGAATTACCGTATTCTGATCAACATAACAGAGATGAGTATGTTAATGGAGGCGAGGGTAAGTCCAATTTACTGTTTTAAACTGATGACGTGAAATTTGTTCTGTTAGATTTGGAGATGGAAGTATCTCAGAGTCCCCTAGCACGAAGTCCAGAGGTAAGAGGAGGGTCGGCCCTTTGCATGCCCAACATTCTTTGCTTTAAGGTATGCACGCGCGTTGCTGTATCACATTTTTGTTGCCAGCGTGTGTATTTTTAAAAATATATATTTTATCGAAAGTTATTTGTAAGTGTCGGCCTCCTTTGTTTTGTTTTATTATGCGCATTTTTGTGTTGCGCTTAGTCGGGGATTAATGGGCCATGTCAATTTTTTAGCGTTAGATTGCATTATAACGAACTATTTTTTTAAATTTGTTTATAGAGTAAAATTGAAGAAATCTCATCACCACCTCAATTATCGAACCGTGTAGTTTTAAAAAAGCCATCGATCGCTTACACAGGTATAATTATTGTTCTGTTTATTTGCCTATAAAGTATAACATTATTTGTAGATAATCCTATTAAGACCCCGATGTATTTGGTAGCTGTGCATCGTAAATGTGTACGTCAAGAAACTTACTTTCTCTCACAACACAAATCCAAGCCTAGTTTATTTGGCATACCACTTTTATTGGGTTGTTCTCTTAATAGCTCTTGTCAGAGTATATATGAAACTGTTTGGGGACAAGTCACTCGTTTATTAAGTCCACTGCCGCAGAGCGATCAAACTAATCATGCGACTGATTGGTAAGCTTTTTGTTACTAATTATTTGGGTCATTGCAGTGTGGTTTAAAAATTTTAGTGACGATTCTCTTGGTTATGAGTTTCCATTTACGTTGAAAGTGGTTTTGCAAGGGGGCCAGATTTGTGCTTTATGTCATTGGTCACAATTTTGCCGCGGGTGTAGCTTACCTTGTGATGATACTCTCCTCTTTGATATTTGTAAAGTGGGACAGAATACCTTATGTATCGCAATCGACTGGGATCCAACTGCTTTACACTTGCGATACCAGACAAGCCGCGAGAAACTTTGGTTAGAACACGATTCTATATATACATGCAGAAAATTGCACACTGAACCTATAGATCTTGATTATTGTCTCAAAGCTTTCACATCAGAGGAACGTCTGGAAGCTAAATATCACTGTTCCAAATGTCAAGAGAAACAACTTGCCACTAAGAAATTGCAAATATGGAGGCTACCACCAATATTGGTAAGCGTTTCATATTTTTGGCCAAGTTAGAAAATTAAAATTTTGTTTTTCCAGATTATTCACCTGAAGAGGTTCGATTATGTCAACAGCAAATGGGTAAAAACTCAAAAGGTGGTAAATTTTCCTTTCAAAAATTTCGATCCCACAAGTTATCTTGCGTCCATCCCACAAGAGACTATTTTGAGACATCGACAGTTATTAGAGAAGCAACAAACTTTCGATTTGAATAATTCATACGACAGTCAGAACAGCACAAATAAAACTGTAATCGAAGAGGACGAAAGTCCACAAAAAATATCTAGTCAGCTGAGCGACGACGTCGGGTCCTTCAATGAAACAAGTCGGTTGGTTAACAATGACGATTTCGATCGCACAAAATCTGGTTTTACTAAAAACATGGATAAAAAGATGACAAATAGGGTACGTGAGCGTTTAATATCGACCAGTTTACAAAGGACTCCCGTGTTGGACGAGAATCTGCATGATTTTCACGAGCACAAGCTGCACGATGGACAGGATCCTTTTGATTTGAAATATCAATTGTATGCAGTCGTGGTATGTTTTTTTTTATTTTTAAATTATCTGTCGTTCATTTTAACATTCTATTTATATAAATATGTTGACTAGTTGAATTACTTCTATAATTCTTTCTTTTCAAGCTGTTGCTTATTAAGAAATTATTCTTTTCTAATATTTGTTTTACTGAATTACTTGACTTGTTAAAAGTTTATTCATCAGTAAGTTCATCATTTTTTTAAATAATTTTTAACAATTTCAATTAATAATCTAGATTTGAACTTGTACTTGATGGATTTTCACAGTACAAATATTTAAGTGTATTTACAGTTTATATTTGTGAAGTTGACCACCACTATAACTTGTTCATCTGTCTTGTTGATCGTACATTGATGAACCAGTACAGTAAATCCCAACTTAATTGTATAGCAAGTCTTTCTTTGTAAGTGTTGACCAGGTTTCGAGAGAACTGGTGGTAGTCAACATCGACAGGTTTTACTGTAATTGGTATTTTTTTAAATAAGTTAAACTTGATGTTAGATTTCTTTTAATTGAATAACACATTTTTACAGTTATAATTTTTTATTTTAAGAGCCACTCTGGTTTGTTAAACGGGGGTCATTACATCTCCTATGCTTGCAATCCAAATGGACATTGGTATTGCTACAACGACAGTTCGTGTCGCGAAGTGCCCGTAGAGAACCCGGCATCCTCGACAGAAACTCTTCCTATTGAAAACAATAACAACAATGAATACAAATACAGCAATAAATATTTATACAACAAGCCATGCCGGAGCACCAACACAACGCCACTCATCAGGCGAAAGAATTACAATACTCCCAATGGTAAAACTTGTGACGGTGATTGTGTTAGCTTGAGTAGTGTAAGTGATAAAAATGGTGTAGAAGAACGTAGTTCAGACATTTCGGACATATCCAGCAATAAAATTAAAAACATTATGGAAAACGCAAATGGTGGAAGTCTTCACGAATCGAGGTCTTCGTTAAATAGTTTTAAGTGTTCGTATAGTGAAGCTAAAATACCAAAAATAGACACCAGTAATGCGTATATATTATTTTACGAACGTTCAGGACTCGATTATAAACCGTACTTGCCCGATGTTGCTACTAATGGACAAGTAGTGGCAGAAGTCGAGCTAGAAGACAACGAATCTGAGCTACGCAAACAATTATGTTCAGTTCAATAAATTGTTGATTCTTAATTAAGCATTACCGCTGATATTAATTTTAATTATTAACTTGTTTTAAGTAGGGTTTTTTTAGAAGTGTTTGTTTTTTTTCAAAATAAATGTATAATTGAGTAAAACAGTGATAAAGTCATCGTTCCAGATCTATATAGTTTGTTGATGTATTCATAATTTTTAATAATTTATTGTTCGTGTTTATTGTAGTATTATAAGATCATCGGGTACTGTGTGCACTTTACAGGAAGAGAAATTTAACGTAGCTTAGTTTAATTTAGCTAAACGAGCTTAAACTATCAACAATAGAATGAAATATATGGGAGCAAAAGACATTAATTTTGAGCTATGTGAAGCTTTAGTTAGTAAATTTTGGTGCTTCTTGACCACGTATTTATATATGGAAATTTAGCTTTTATGAGACGCTTTAATCAGGAAAAATTGCTACCTGAAATCAGTCATTTTGGTCTAAACGTAGAACAAAAGTCATCTTTATACTTTGTATATTTTTATATTATTGTAATTTATAAGGTTGTTGGTATTTTTCTAACCTTAGCAAAATATTTGATTATCTTTCTAGGTATGTTAAATTTTTAATTTAATTTATACCAAAGAGAAAAAAAGTTACGTGGTTTACTGAGGAGCATTTAATTTCTGCTTATGCAATGTACAAACGTCTTGCTTTCGTCAACATGTACCTAGATCAAGACAAGACTGTACCTATTCCATAATTATAATTTTATAAATTCGTTTATGCGTATATTTAAATATTTTTCTTTTTTCTTATTTATGGATATATAATATATACACTCAAAATGTTTAAATATCATTTCTCGATTTGATAAAGAACAAACAAACAAATATTCATAAATAAGAAACAAATGTGTCTATAAAATGTATGCTACCGTGGTGCCATTTTATGAAATAAATGCGCTTATATCGTTTTTACTTATTTGCCACAACTGTTACATTTTTGGTCTATATACCAATCAATACCCGGGTAAAATGGACCATTTTATAAATGAATTTAAAATTGTTTTTTGGTGTCAAAGAAACGATTTGAAATTTCTTAAAAAACATTTAAAAAATACTAAAGAAACAGCAAATGTCGTACAATGTGGTTTTGTTCGTAAAGTGTTTAAAAAATGTTTTTGTATAACGTTTTTTTAACGATTAGAGAAAATATTTATAAAATCGTTTTAAAACGTCATTAATTTGTGTTCGAGAAATTGAATTATTACTTATAAAATGTCTTTTAAAATTATTTAAAAGGCATTTTTGGTGGGTTTGCAGTAGGTTCTTGCAATTTTAGTATATTTTACCAAATACAGTTTTTAAGGCATGTAATCATTATAACAAAAACACTTAATGCATTTCTTTATTCATAAATAACAATTATTAATCATACAAAAAAATATGCTCTAAGCATTTAATTGTTTTTTTAGTAAATGTTAGAGGTGTTCCCTATTTGATTCGATGCATTTTTGGAACTCTTTCAAAAAATTTCTGACCGCAAAAAATAAAGAATGAATGAAATTAAATGAACAAACGAGTTTGTCTAATGTAGGTAAACTTTTATAATTTGCAGGACTAACTTTAAACGTATTTTCTTCTGAAACAGTTCTGTTTTAACGACATAAATAAAGTAGTTGAATATCAATGCTAGTTTTGAATTACTTAATTAACTTGCTATATGTATCCCGTATGCATACTGGTTCAAAACTAATCAAGAATTATATTGTGTTGGAACCGTGCAGAACAGCAATTTGTCAAAAGTCTAACAAACGTCGTAACATCTCATATTGAAAAATAGAGGAAATAGTAAGGCTATAGCTTATCCAAACCTATATATTCACGTTATCAACACAAGGTTACTAGATGATGATGTTTCATACAGTACCTCGTACTTCACACCTCGTACCTTGTATTTTGACAGTTCTAATAAATCATAGTCTTTCTTTTTATCCATCTAATATGTGCGCAAGTAAATCATCTATAGAATATGTCACTTTCCAAACTTTCAACCGAATTACAAATAAACAATCTAGTAACTTTTTGTTGATGATGTGAACATCATATAGGTTTAGATAAGCTATAGTACATGATTTAGTAGAAATTTTCTAAATGTACTCTGTACATGTATCCTGACCATTTACAAACTGGTTTGGTGGTGTGTTAGAACAAATTTTATAAATTAAAATAAATATAACGGTTATGGTGGTTCGAAGGAATCTATTTCCACGACTATATTCTATACTATACTATGAACATACAACTAAATCACTTCTTTGCAGTACTTGTTTTAATATTTTTTTTGTAGAGTTCTGTATACTTAATTAAATGGTTTTTCACAGTATATTTATGCATAATATGTTATTTTAAACAACTATTCTGTTGCTAAATATTTAAATGGTTTCTCATCAGCAAGTGTGTGTATATGTTGTTTTAAAATTCCTTTACGTGCAGCACTGTATTCACAATGAAAACACCTAAAATGGTTTCTCATCGATATGTATGTCCATATGTAATTTTAAATCGCTTTTACATGTAGCGCTGTATCCGCACTCTGAACACTTAAATAATTTTTCACTAGTATGTGTTCTCATATTATGTAGTTTTAAATCGTTTTTACATACAGCCCTGTATTCACACTGTGAACACTTAAATGGTTTTTCACCAGTATGTGTTCGCATATTATGTAGTTTTAAATCAATTTTACGTGCAGCACTGTATTCACATTGTGAACACTTAAATGGTTTTACACCAGTATGTATTCGCATTTTATGTAGTTCTAAATCGCTTTTATGTGCAGTCCTATATTCACACTGTGAACAGTTAAATGGTTTTTCACCAGTATGTATTCGCATATTATGTAGTTTTAAATCAATTTTACATGCACCACTGTATTCACATATTGAACATTTAAATGGTTTTTCACCAGTATGTGTTCGCATATAATGAAGTTTTAAATCGCTTTTACGTGCAGCCCTGTATTCACACTGTGAACACTTAAATGGTTTTTCACCAGTATGTGTTTGCATATGTCGTTTTAAATTGCCTTTAACTACAGCACTGTATCCGCACTGTGAACACTTGAATGGTTTTTCACCAGTATGTGTTCGCATATGTAGTTTTAAATGGTTTTTAACTACAGTACTGTATCCACACTGTGAACACTTAAATGGTTTTTCATCAGTATGTGTTCGCATATGTCGTTTTAAATTACTTTTAACTACAGCACTGTATCCGCACTGTGAACATGTAAATGGTTTTTCATCAGTATGTGTTCGCATATGTAGTTTTAAATGGCTTTTAACTACAGTACTGTATCCACACTGTGAACACTTCAATGGTATTTCACCAGCATGTGTTTGTATATGTTGTTTTAAATTGCTTTTAACTACAGAACTATATCTGCACTGTGAACACTTAAATGGTTTTTCACCAGTATGTATTCGCATATTATGTAGTTTTAAATCGATTTTACGTGCACCACTGTATTCACATCTTGAACACTTAAATGGTTTTTCACCAGTATGTGTTCTCATATTATGTAGTTTTAAATCGGTTTTATGTGCAGCCCTGTATTCACATTGTGAACACTTAAATGGTTTTTCACCAGTATGTGTTCGCATATGTCGTTTTAAATTGCTTTTAATTACAGCACTATATCTGCACTGTGAACACTTAAATGGTTTTTCACCAGTATGTGTTTGCATATGTAGTTTTAAATGGTTTTTAACTACAGTACTGTATCCACACTGTGAACACTTAAATGGTTTTTCACCACTATGTGTTCGCATATGTTGTTTTAAATATCCTTTACATGAAGTACTGTATTCACATTGAAAGCACTTAAAGGATTGTTCATAAATGTTTGGACTGTACAGATTCTCCACTATTTCCTTCTCACCTTCTAAATCGACTTCTTCTTGCTTAACTGTAAAATATTCCACGTTATATTTTTCATTTTTTACGAATATGTTGTACCATGTAGACAAGTCCCTGAAATCTACGATGCTGTATAATTTCTGATACTCATTCATCTTTTTTTCTACATCTAGACATTTTACTTTAAACTTGTAGAGTCTATCAAGCACTATATGACAATTCTTGCACAGGATAATACGATCATGTATACTATGTAAATCCTGCAATAAATAAGTTAATGGTGTAATATATTAATTTTGATTCCACAATCATACCATTTGTGGAACACAAATCATCAGTTTATGTTTATAGAACAGTTCTTCGGTTGGAAAATGAAAGCCACCATCAGTATCGTCTAGAAGACAAGTCCTACAAACTCCATGAAATCCGTTGTTAATACTAATTTCTTGTTTGATCACTAAACGTTCGATCACATTAAAATGTTCCTTATAAACCTGATGTTCAATTTCTCGACATTTAATTTTAAATTGGTAGAATACGTCGAGGGTTGCAGCACAATCTTTGCACAGCTTTGCATCGGGTAATTCTCGTAAATCCTACAAATTAATTAAAAATGTGGCGTTCGGTTTTTTTTGGAGGATCATAAATACTTACCATTTCTGGTACGCAAAACATTAATTTGTGTCTATAAAAATTTTCAAAGTGCAAAGGGATTGAAGTGTTATCGCACGTTTGCCGGAAACAGGTTCTGCAAAACGACAGCAACATTTTATAATTAAAATATCGCAGAAGCTTCAAATCAACAAACGCTTTCTGAAGATAATAATTATGATATAAAGAATTATTTTTAGAACTGTCTGACTGAATGACAAGCGGTAGTAACTATAGTAATTTTAATGTTACAAAGTTGGTAGGTTATAGTGTTATATACAAAATAGCATTGCCGTCGATAGTGGGTTTTGTGTAGGCACTCTATTAATTTTCATTTTTTCTAATTTATTATGTTTTCGTGAGAATTTTTTCATTATGGGTTTTTACATCAAAGCATGATGTATTTATTTTAATGGTTTATTTTCGTAGTTTATAAATCGTAGGCACAGAGAGTGGCGTGTTAAAATATTTCCCCGAACGCAGTATGGGAACCAGATTGGTATTTTCGATATAAGATACATGGACTACTGGGTTTGCTGGACTTACTTATGGCGAATTGAGTTGGGAAGGAGACCACACTACCCCTCGTGTAACTGATACAGATTTAGTGTACATCCGTGGAGAGTAATCACGTGTTGCACTGCTTGTTCTGTAGCTTTATCTCTGTCTGTAGGTAATAATTTGACAAACAATAAGGTTTGCAACTTGGCTATTATTCAAAGGGGCGTATGATACGTCACGTCAGTATACACAATAATAAATTCTATACACAATTGCAATCGATTAAATACTCAGTTACTGTTAACTATAAAAGTGCTTAAAAAACAGCAGTTGTATTTTCTTGTTGATCAAAATGACCGATTCTAAATATTTCACGACCACCAAAAAAGGGGAGATTTTTGAGTTAAAATCTGAACTGAACAATGATAAAAAGGAAAAAAAGAAGGAAGCAGTCAAAAAGGTAATGTAGTTTTTAACGTTACACGAAGAAATTTAATCAGGTGGTTTTAGGTTATCGCCAGCATGACTGTTGGTAAAGACGTTTCGGCGCTGTTTCCCGACGTCGTGAACTGCATGCAAACCGACAATTTAGAATTGAAGAAGTTAGTTTACTTATATTTAATGAATTATGCAAAGTCTCAACCTGATATGGCTATTATGGCAGTAAACACCTTTGTTAAAGTAAGTAACATGTACCTATGAAGTTTCGTTGCATTAATTGAAAATTAATTTAGGACTGCGAAGATCCCAATCCACTTATTCGTGCTTTAGCTGTACGAACTATGGGTTGTATACGCGTTGATAAAATTACTGAATACCTGTGCGAACCTTTACGGAAATGTTTGAAAGATGAAGATCCGTATGTACGAAAAACTTCTGCTGTTTGTGTTGCTAAGCTCTACGACATATCTTCCAGTAAGTATTTAAAATTTTTTTAAATCATTTTTCGAATTTTTGTTGTAGGTTTAGTTGAAGATCAAGGGTTTTTGGATCAGTTGAAAGATCTACTTAGTGATTCTAATCCGATGGTCGTGGCAAATGCTGTGGCTGCATTATCAGAAATTAACGAAAGCAGTCCAACTGGACAACCCCTTGTTGGTAAGTAGTGAATGTAATTTATTAGTACTTGAAGAATGAAAGAATGTACATTTTTAGAATTCAATACAAATACAATCAATAAGTTGTTGACGGCTTTAAATGAGTGCACAGAATGGGGACAAGTTTTCATATTAGATTCATTAGCTAATTATAGTCCAAAAGATGAAAGGGAAGCTCAAAGTATTTGTGAACGTATTACGCCAAGGTTGGCACATGCAAATGCAGCGGTTGTGTTATCAGCCGTTAAGGTCCTTATGAAACTTATGGAGATTTTATCAGGCGATAGCGATTTCTGTGGTACATTGAGTAAAAAACTGGCACCGCCTCTAGTGACCTTGCTTTCGTCTGAACCCGAAGTTCAATATGTAGCCTTAAGAAACATTAATTTGATCGTGCAAAAACGTCCGGATATTTTAAAGCACGAAATGAAGGTATTTTAACTGTCAATTTTTGGTATAAGTTATTAATCGCTATTTCGATTAGGTATTTTTTGTTAAATATAACGATCCGATTTATGTCAAGTTGGAGAAATTGGATATTATGATACGGCTCGCATCTCAAGCGAATATAGCACAAGTGTTGAGCGAATTGAAAGAATATGCCACCGAAGTTGATGTCGATTTTGTACGTAAAGCTGTTAGAGCTATAGGAAGGTGCGCTATTAAAGTGGAACCGTCTGCTGAAAGGTGTGTTTCTACACTTTTGGATTTGATTCAGACCAAAGTTAATTATGTGGTACAAGAAGCTATTGTCGTTATTAAGGATATTTTTAGGTCAGTATTGAATATTTGTTATAGTGTTTATTGAAATTTAGTTGTATTGTCTTGTCACTTATTTGCCTTCTAACAAGATATTTTTATTGAATTTCCGGTTTTTCTAATACTTATAATCAAGACAGAAAGTATCCAAATAAATATGAAAGTATCATCAGTACGTTATGTGAAAACCTGGATACTTTAGATGAACCAGAAGCGAGAGCTAGTATGGTTTGGATTATAGGCGAATATGCAGAACGTATCGATAACGCTGATGAACTGCTAGATAGTTTTCTAGAAGGTTTTGCAGATGAAAACGCTCAAGTTCAATTACAACTATTAACTGCAGTAGTGAAATTATTTTTAAAACGTCCAGCCCACACGCAAGCACTTGTTCAACATGTCCTAAGCTTAGCAACACAGGACTCTGATAATCCAGATCTACGCGATCGGGGCTTCATTTATTGGAGGTAATATTTTAAATATTATTATTTGTAAATTAGTAATGAAGAGTTTAGGTTGTTGAGCACTGATCCTGCTGCGGCTAAAGAGGTCGTTTTAGCAGATAAACCCTTAATATCTGAAGAAACTGATCTGTTAGAACCAACACTTTTAGATGAGCTTATTTGCCATATATCTTCATTGGCTAGTGTTTATCACAAGCCACCAACAGCTTTTGTAGAAGGTCGTAGTGCAGGTTGGTATTTTAATGTATCACGGAATTACCTCTATACCATAAAGCTATTGATATATAGGTGTTCGTAAGTCACTGCCTGCACGGCAAGGTAGCACAGAAGAGGTTACTGTCGCACAAGCGGAAGCAACAGTTATTCCCAATCAGGAATCTCTCATAGGTGATCTTTTGTCCATGGATATCGGTACTACAATTCCTGCACCTGCGGCAACTGCACCACCAACTAGCAATGTCGATTTGCTTGGTGGAGGATTGGATTCTTTGGTAAGCTAAATTTTCAGGATCGATCCAGTATGGGAGTAAAAGGGACCGACAAAGTCTAAAGATTTTGAGGTCTATAGTGAAATTTTTCGACGCGTTTAAATTACACTTTCTTGCAGCCAACTTTTTTGGTACGTCGTAAAAATTAAAATAACACAATACTTTTGTTGCTGCGGTAGTTAACTGTTAACTTAACGAGAAATTTTTGTTAACGACACAGAAAACGACTATCACGGACTGGGGGTGACTAATAATCTGACATATGGGTGTGTACAAGAAACATTTTAGGCTGCAGTTATCAAATTTTTTTACTTTGAATAAAGTGATATGCAGTTTTGTAACAAATTATTTATGTAAATAGCTCAGTGGAGGTGGTGGCGATATTGCAGGAAGCTCTATGCCCAGCACTACGGGACTCTTAGGTGACATTTTTGGTATAACGACAGCTTCTACCATGCTGACACCGCCAAAAGCCTGTTGGCTGCCTGCTGAAAAGGGTAAAGGCTTAGAAATTTGGGGCACATTTTCACGACGTAATGCTCAAATCTCGATGGATTTGACATTCACAAATAAGGCAATGCAGGTATATAACAGTCTTAAAAGATACATTAAACAGTAATAAGTGCTTGTTATTGTGTAGGCAATGTCGGGTTTTGCTATACAGTTCAATAAGAATAGTTTTGGACTTGCACCCGCTGCACCTTTGAATATTGGTGCCATACAACCCGGACAAAGTTTGGAGACTAACTTGTCATTAAATACTAACGGTCCAATACAACGTATGGAGCCTCTTATAACGTTACAGGTCGCTATTAAGAATAACGTTGATATTTTCTATTATGCTTGTCAGATACCCATACAAATTTTGTTCTCCGAAGACGGACAACTTGATAAGCGAGTATTTTTAACAACTTGGAAAGATATTCCTGCTGCTAATGAGGTAAATATCAATTTAAATAAATCTGATGTTTTTATAAGTGGTTAATTGAAATTGCAGGTGCAATATACTTTAAATGAAATTAGGGGTACGTCCGACACTCTTGCAAGTAAAATGACACAAAACAACATATTTACTATAGCTAAACGAAATGTAGAAGGGCAGGATATGCTTTATCAATCATTAAAACTGACAAACAACATATGGGTACTATTAGAATTAAAGCTACAACCCGGAGTTACTCATGCTACTCTTAGTTTAAAATCTAGATCTGTAGAGGTTGCCGGTCCTATATTTCAAGCCTATGAGACTGTCTTAAAAACTATTTAAATGTAAAAACAAATATTGAACCATTCCATTGTTCTTTTTATTGTATAATCCTATATTAATATATTGTAAATGTACTTTAATAAACAATTATCATGGCTATATCAATTGAAGTGTTTGCGAAAAATACTGATAACAATTATGTTAATATTGCACAATAATGTATAACCTCCAAGAGGTAAAATCAAACACACCTTATAAAGTCCACCACTTTATTAGAAAACAAAAATATAATTACATGTTTAAGTATTTAATGTTGCTTTCGTCTAAAGCTACACCCTTCTGTTAATCTCGCCTTGCCCCCGGTGGATGTGCACAACGTCATGGAGCATCCTTTACAGGGCACTGGCGACTGTGCGTGAGAGAAAATTGTAGAAATTGCGTAGCATCCTGGGCATTTAACGTCCATAAAGTAACTGTTTGGATGCTGAACTAATCTTTTCAGTTTATGAGCTTTACGTTGCTTTTCCGGCAAGGGATGCAGTAAATCGACAGCTAAAGGCATCTGAAAAAATATCACGTTAAAAGCTAAGGCCGCGCTGTTTTTTTACCTTAAATTATAGCTGCGTATTTTTTTTTAATATTAAGAAAAGTAACTTACCTTGTTCGCTTGAATTTCACAGTTATATTAACTAATTATTGTTTGCCAACACGTGGTATGCACGGCAAACGTCCATGCAAAAAGAATCATGAATGTAGGAAGTTTTGCGTTTTCTAATAAGTTCAAATTAACCAACGTTGACAAAATAAAATCCCTAAATAAATCAATTTTCATTTGAAATATTAAGAAACAGTTAATAATTTTAGAATTATATTTATCTTGTGGTAAATAATTTAAAATCACTTTCTATTAAAAACAGTCTTGCATAGACAATATAAAATAATAACGCAGCACATATTTATATATTAAAAAAAATTATATTTAATATGAGACCAGTGGAATCTTTAAATACAATCACAAATAACAAAAATATACAAAACCTTATCTTTATAAGTTAAATGATAAAAAAATAGGGCAGATAAACCCTTGTTTCGTTCTACACAAAATCATAAAATGAAGCTCGTAAGATACAAATACCTAAACCTATTATTTTTCAGTAATTATTAGTTTCACATCCCTATATAAAGCTTAAATTAAAGAAGCGATAATTAATTACAACCAGTTCCTTAGTGCTTGCACATAATACCAATCTAAAACGGCATAGAATTCTCAGCATATTTGATTAAGTATCTATGGAATTAAAACATAAGGATCATAAAAACTGCAAATGTGCAGTACTTATTAGTTATTGTAAATATAATATAGGTATCTCGCATAAATTTATTTTTAAAACAGTTGTATAATCATCTTTAAAAAAATTTAACGCCCTGCTGATCATCAAATAACATCAATTCACATTTCCCTTCTTTTTCCAAAACTCTAAGCACTTTAATTAGAATATCAGTTTCCAAATCCAAAAATTCTAAAATAAATATCGACAATATCAGTAAACAACTGTAATCATCAAATATGTATAATGTACCTTCATCTTGCACATCGTCGCCCTGCGATAATTCAAAAAGTGTCAACACATTGTTGGTAGCTCCCCTAGCAACCACGTGATTATAAATTAAATTGGCCCACTCTTCCAAAGTGTGCCAGTATATTTCCCACCTATTTCTTTGTTTGTCGATCGGTGAAGCATTCTGTGTTCGTTGAAGATCCGATAAAATAGTTAATACGAACTCTACATTTAATTTTCGATTAATATTTGTGTTGTTGAATAAGGTCTGACGAGGTGTCTCTCGGACGTCTATTGTAAATTGCTTTGTAAATCGACAATAATCCAGGACTAAATTTCTCCAAACCGATAGTTGTCGAGCTTTTGTTTCGGCATGAGGCTGTAAACTACAAAAACTTTCACATCATTCGACGAGTTTCAATTCAAACCTGCCTAAAAAACGGTGGAAAACTGTATTGCCAAGGCCATTCAAATTCTTCACCCATTTATTACCTGCACTTTTATTATTAAATTATTATTACCCTGACCTAACCCTAGAAAATGAATAATCTGCATTTAGGGTTTTTGTTTTTATATTTTGGAAACATTTCTCGTCTATTAATATTAAGGTTATGGTTTGAGTTTTGCGTGTGTTGTAACGTATTTTCAAATTCATATTTCAAAATGTTTCCGCTAAAGAATATGTATTTTAAAAACATAGATCCGGACTCCTTGCTATTTTCCGTGTTTACCTCTGAAGATATAAAAAAACTTTGTGTCGTAAAAATTTGTACACCCTTAACGTTCGATACAATGGGTCATCCCTTACCCGGCGGGCTTTACGATAAATCTATGGGTTTGCACACCCGAAACGTTAATTGATAAATGAAATAAACAGATTGTTACAGGTCCCGTAAGCGCAGGAAGCGAACCATGTTCAACTTGCTTCAAAAACGTTTACTATTGTTCAGGACATTTTGGTTATATAGAATTGCCGCTGCCTGTTGTTAATCCCTTATTCCACAAGATCGTATCTACGATTTTAAAACTTACATGCTTGTCATGTTTCTATCTGCAAATATCACGTAAATTTAGTTTAGATTTGTTGTAGCATGTGATATCATTTTTTTTAGCCCAAATCAAGTATTGTTTAGGTATTCAGATTAAACTGTTAAATTATGGTTTTATTTCGGAAGCCATTGATATTGAAACTAGAGTGCAAAATATTTTGTCGAAAAATGAGAAAAACAATCAAGTAGTACAGACATTAGAAGAATACGAACAATTAATTAGTTCACATTCCACAAAATCGAACCAGGGCTTACTAAATAATCGTAATATAGAAGCGCTTCGGAACGAATTTGTAAATGGAAAATTGAAAAATTTGAAATTGCCCAAAACGTGCCTTAAATGTGCTAAACATTTAGAGAAGGTACAGACATTAAAAAATCGGATTATCCTAGCATATTCTAAAGTTCATAATGAGTGTGTATTTCTTATGAGGTCGGTGATTGGTATTTGTCAATTTGTCTGTTTTAGGAGTTCTATAAAGGCCCGTCAACTGCGGTATGTGACACCCGAAGAATCGAGGTGAGTTATAATTTTGAATTTCGGATTTTTAAATAATTGGTTTTGAAGGAACTATTTTCGTGAAATTTGGAAAAACGAAAAGGACATCTTATGCGAATTAATTCCACTCATATCGAACATCGAAGACGAATATCCAACAGATGCATTATTTTTTGATATTATTCCTGTCACACCGCCAAATATTCGACCTGTAAAGTTATTCGACATGTTTCTGTCGAAATTTTTTCACGCAGCATTACATTTTTAGACGAACATGCTACATGGCAAATTGATCGAAAACGATCAGGCACAATTATATAAGGATATACTGCAAAACAGCATGTTGTTGAGGGTCATCATTCAAGCCGTGCAGAATGATGGCAACACCGATTGTTTACCGACAGAAGCAAAGGTTGGTTTCGATTTATTTAGGGGGCATATTCTTATTTTTGAGAAAGTCAAAAGAAAACGTGGGAGATTTTTCTGTAAAAAATTGTTCACTCTACTCATTTTGTTTAATTTGAATAGGATGTTCTTGAAATAAAGCTGTAAATTGTTAGTAGAATATTATTAAAACAGTAGAGGAACTTTATCAGCATATCACATGGCCTGGAAGGAATCTAGAGATGATAATACAGGTGGCAGTTGACCGTGTTTTAAATGATCTCGCTTTACTGCACTTTTATTAATTTTTCTGTTAACTAATTATTTTTTAATCCTACAATTTAGAATATGTACATCCTTTCACATGGCAATAGTGCCATCGAAAAATTAAATAACACTTGGGAAAAGCTTCAAATGAACGTTGACTGGTTAATGGATAAAACTACAAAAGAAGAAAGAAATGTCGGTGAAGGATTAAAACAGGTAATAACTATTTAGATAAATTTAATCCACATATTGTAAAATCTGTAATGGCAGATAATCGAAAAAAAGGCCGGTTTAATTCGAATGCACATGATGGGAAAGCGTGTAAATTTTTCGGCGTTCAGTCATAACGCCCGATCCCAATCTCAATATTGAAGAAATCGGTGTACCCGAAGAATTCGCCAAAAAATTGACATATCCCGTTCCTGTTACGTCATGGAACGTGACAGAATTAAGAAAAATGATTCTTAACGGTCCTAATGTTCATCCGGGGTATGGGGTTATTTTTAAATTCGAAATATATTTTTCTTTTATTATTTATTAAAGAGCGGTCCAAGTTGAATACGAGGATGGTACTACTAAAAGAATCCATGCGAATAACTTGACCCAACAGGAAAGTATTGTTAAGCGATTATTAACACCTGATGACAAAGAGAAAGGTTTTACTGGCGTCAAGAAAGTCCATCGTCATCTTTGTAATGGGGACGTTTTACTTTTAAATCGGCAACCTACTCTGCATAAACCAAGTATAATGGCGCATACAGCTAGGATTTTAAAGGGCGAAAAGACATTGAGATTACATTATGCTAATTGCAAGGCGTACAATGCTGACTTTGACGGAGACGAGATGAATGTTCATTTTCCACAGAACGAAATTGCGCGTAGTGAAGGGTTTATGTTAGCAAATGTGTCAAATCAGTATTTGGTACCAAAAGATGGGACACCTTTAAGTGGTTTAATCCAAGATCATGTTATATCTGGTGTACGATTGTCATTGAGGGGAAATTTCTTTACAAAGTTAGCATTTAATACGTTGTTTAAATTTGATCAGTAATTGCGATTTTTATAAAGGGACGATTATCAGCAATTGGTTTATCAAGCTTTATCATTTAAAACATCTACAATAAAATTGTTACCGCCTGTCATACTGAAGCCCATCTGTCTGTGGTCGGGAAAACAAGTTCTATCAACAGTTATTATTAATATAATTCCAAAAGGACAACATTGTATTACTTTGACCGGCAACTCGAAGATTAGTGCAAAAGCATGGCAAATGTACCAGCCACGCAATTGGAGGGCTGGCGGCACCCCTTTTCGTAGTGAACTGGATATGACCGAAGCAGAAGTAATAATACGAAGCGGCGAGCTTCTTGTTGGTGTTCTCGATAAAACTCATTATGGGGCCACTCCGTATGGATTAGTACATTGCATGTACGAGGCAGGTCAATCTTAATTATTATATTTTGCGTCGCTTTTAAAATTGGCTTTTGTTTTAGCTCTATGGAGGTAGTTATGCAACAAAACTGTTAAGTTCCTTTGCCAAATTGTTCACATATTATTTACAACGCAATGGGTTCACTTTAGGTGTTCACGACATTCTTGTTCAAGAAGCTGCCAACAAGAAACGTAAAAAAATTATCGAGAGGTCCAGAAAAATCGGCGCCGGCGTAATTACTACTGTCTTGGATATATCGCCGGAAACGTCACTCGTCGATATTGTAGAAAAAATCGAAGAGGCAAGCTTTCGCAATGCGAAGATGCGTTCGATAATTGATCGTGAATACAAATCTGCTTTGGATTCGTACACTAACAATATCAATAAGTGATAAAAATTATTATTCGTTTATAAAGTGGAATCGCTAATTGCGTTTATTGTAGAACATGCTTACCTGCCGGGTTAATCTGCAAATTTCCATATAACAATCTTCAGCTTATGGTGCAATCGGGCGCTAAAGGATCGACCGTTAATACCATGCAGATTTCATGTTTGCTCGGACAGATCGAGTTGGAAGGTAAACGGCCGCCTCTTATGATATCAGGCAAATCGCTGCCTAGTTTTCCTTGTTTTGAGTTTGCACCTCGCGCCGGTGGATTTATCGATGGACGGTTCATGACCGGTATTCAGCCGCAAGAATTTTTTTTTCATTGCATGGCAGGGCGTGAAGTAAACAGTTTCACCTACACGTATCTACCAGATGAACTGTTGTTATGTTTTAGGGTTTAATCGATACTGCTGTTAAAACAAGTCGTAGTGGATATTTACAGCGATGTCTTATCAAACACCTAGAAGGTTTGACGGTTAACTACGACTTAACTGTTCGTGATAGTGACCATAGCGTTATACAGGTATGTAAATTGAACAACAAAATTTAAGAAAATAATATGCAATTATTAACACATTCACTTCCGAAAGCGCCAATCGGCGGTGAAAGTGTTAATATTTAAACGGCATCATAAAATAATTAAATGTATATGTCAACAAATTTAACTGCAGAGTATCACTTTCAGTTTTTATATGGAGAAGACGGAATGGACGTATTAAAGTCTCAATTTTTGAATTCAAAACAAATCAATTTTTTAATGTTAAATCGTAAAGCAATCCTTAACAAACAAATAATCAAGAGCTTAGAAACGGACGAGAACAAGTTAAAAATTAAGAAATATCTTAAACAGGTATTGAACAAATGTTAAATTGAAATGGTGGGTACATTTTTATTTCTAGATGCAAAAATGGAAACAGAAATTTGGACCAAACTTTTTGAAAAGACAAAAAAGTACACCGTTCAGTTTATTTTCTGATATTGTCAAAGAAAAAATAACGATCAAGAACGTTAAGAAACATAGTCCAAAAACGGGCCGAACTAAATTAACAAAATGTATAGTGGATTTATGGAGGTCTGCCGATAATGAAATTAAACAAGAGTGAGTATTATTTAATAACGTTTCGAGCTATCATTTCAATTTCAATCGCATCCAGATTCATCAAACAATGTCAACATTCTCCCGATCCGTTGAATAGTAACCTACAACCAGATATTTATTATGGCTCTATAACTGATCATCTAAATTCGCTGATGGAAAACTTTCCAAATTGCAAAGGCAAAAAACAACTTAAAGAATTTAAAAGTATGTTAAAATTAAAGGCGATGCTATCTCTTTGTTCGCCAGGAGAACCTGTCGGTCTTTTAGCTGCTCAAGTATGTAAAACACACGAAAGTAGTTTTCTTGGCATTATTACTGTTATATTTAAAAAAAAAACTTAAATTTTAGTCTATTGGAGAACCATCGACGCAGATGACACTCAACACGTTCCATTTTGCCGGTAGAGGAGAAATGAACGTAACTCTAGGTATTCCACGTCTTCGAGAAATTTTAATGCTGGCTTCGAAGAATCCAAAAACTCCATCGATGGAAATTCCATTTTATAACGATATTCCCAATATTGAAAAGAAAGCCGAAAACTTAAGAAAAATATTAACTAGAGTTACTGTTGCTGATGTTTTAGAAAAAATCGACGTGACAAGTGTTTTAGAAGTTGATTCGATACGGTTTGTTATTTCCATTTTAATTTTACAGTTGCATAAACGACTACTTTTCAGACAAATGGTGTATAAGTTAAGGTTCAGCTTTTTACCGTATGCATTGTATAAATCAAAGTATCACGCAAAACCTAAAGGGATTCTACAACATATAACTAACAAATTTTTTGGACAAATGTTCATGCAAATTCGAAGATATACAAAAATAAATGCTAATGAGTATTCAATTGTTAATTATTTTATTTACAAGTTAAAGTAAATTAAAGTATTTTGCAGTGTAGCTATTCAGCAGGTTGAAAACAAAAAGTTAAAAATAAAGACGATGATGACGACGACGACGGTAATGCGGAACCTTCGGTGAAGAATAACGAAAGTAATTCGAGCCTTAAAACGAACGAAGATAGCGATCAATCTGATGAAGAGCCGGAAGATTCTGAAGATGCAAAATTAACTTTTAAGTATCAAGAAGTACATGATGATCAAGAACCGGTCGAAGAAGATGAAATGGTTGTGTCAGACTTGGGTATGAACATTTGATTATTAGTTTTCATAGTATTAAAACAGTTCTTTAACAGAAGAAGAAATAGATGGTAAAGAACCAGAAAATGATGAGGACGATAACGAAGTTCAGTCGGTCATTTCGACATACAATTACGCTCAAAATTATAGTTATGACAAGAAAAATTATTTATGGTGCAAAATGACATTTGCCGTAAGGTTTTAATGCAATAATTACTTACGAATTTTTAATGTGCATTTTACAGTTGCCATTGTCCCATAAGAAACTCGATTTGACTGCAATTTTGAAAGATGTGGCACATAAATCTGTCATTTGGGAAACTCCACAAATTAAGAGAGCCATCACTTATTCTAAAGATGACCAGCTGTTGTTGAGAACAGACGGAATAAATATTATAGTAAGTTTACAAGAGTTGTGTATGATATGTGTCTATTTATGCATTTTTTTTTTGTAGGAGATGTTTAAGTACAGTGAAATTTTGAATTTGAATAGTTTATATTGCAATGACATACACGAAGTTGCCAAAACCTATGGTATAGAAGCGGCCACTAAAGTAATAGTAAAGGTGTGACAAAATTACAATTAAAATTATATAGGTGCTGTTATACGTTAATTTTGTAGGAAGTACAAGACGTGTTTAAAGTGTACGGAATTACGGTAGATCCGCGTCATTTGCTTCTTATAGCCGATTATATGACATACAATGGAACATTTGAACCTCTCAGTCGTAGAGGTATGGAAAGTAGTTCATCCCCATTGCAACAAATGTCGTTTGAGGCTGCCTTAAATTTCCTTAAGTTGGCAACTGTACGAGGTACGTGCTCGTTGGTGGATTTATATTGGTATTAAATTTTGTATTGCAGGAAAACAAGATCAACTATTAAATCCGTCGAGTTGTTTAATTGTTGGAAAACCTTGTGTGACCGGTACTGGAGCTTTTAGTTTGTTACAAAAAATTCCCGTATAATAATGTTGATTATTAATAAAATGCAGAAGTTGATGTATGGTAAGTAAATGTTTTTAACAAATATATAAAGCAAAATATTTTATTGATATTTAAATGGAAAAAACCTACCTATAATTATTTATTTATCACAAGTATAAATCGATATAAGTAAAACTGAAATATATGTAGTCAATGTGTGGCCAAAAGCTCAATATGGGGATTTGTGATTTAAAATGCACAATGAACTGTAATAATTTGCTGTAATAATAGACCCATTTTAATAGTTACGGTCTGTTTCCAAACCTGTTAACCAGGTTTGACTCGTACAGAGTGTAGGCACTCTGAAAAACATTAATTGTTAAGTCATTAGTGGTGCTACGACTAAAAATTGTGCATCAACAGAAAGCAAAAGTAGCTGTTTAAACATTGCTGCATTTAGATCGACTGAATTATTTTTTCCGCATATTTGATAAAATTAATTGCCGTTTAAAATATCATACTGTTAATATCAACTGTTCAACTTTTATACTCATTCAGCATATTATTGTTAAATTGATGTGTACATATTGTAAACTTTTTACTGCATTACTACGTGTTAAAAAATGAACAACAAACGATTTAACAGTTAGGTTGGTATAAATATCTTGAAAGTGTTAAATGTTATGTTGTGATTTCTTTTGAAGCGCTTTTACATTATAATGTTTATTTTGTTTAATAACAAGTTATAACAATGACCCAATAGTGTATATTTGGTTGCCTATAGTGCCGTCTCAAATATTTTTTTAAATAACAATAACGGGTGATTTTTGTATATGAATAGTATTAAAATCGGTTTTGAGTATGTAATACCATACAGTCAAAATAAATTAAAATCTTTATCTATTTATCTACATTTTGTTAGATTTAAAATTTCGTGCAAGTAGCCTTTCGTGCACCCTTTCATCGGCCCTTTAAATCCTAGTTTGGTTTTCATGATTCCTTGTCGAGTGTCGCATCTTATAAAACACCACTATAATCGCTCATCTTTGGCATAAGTGTAATATTTCAATAAATAAATATCATAAAATTCGGCGGTCGCATTCATTTAATTCGTCGTAGATTGTACACATGATTGTTTGTTAGTAAAAACTTTTTAATCTTCTTTAAGAGTCCATCTTATTTCTTGGTAAATTTATCTGATAGATATTTACCGTGGAAACAATTGTTCGAATAAACGTGTCGGTGGTAAATATCTGTCAGATAAATTTACCAAGACATGGAAAGATCGGCCCTTAATTTGATTGTATTTCTATCTTTGGACGTTAAACGTCAGAAATGGCATTTATCAGTAGTTTTGCACCCCAATTCGTTTGAATGGATTTATATTTGTAACATATCTGATGATCGTAAAAGCACAATTTGTAGGTGTAAGTTTCGATTTTATGTTCGCAGTTCTGAATTGAAATTAGCTGCACGATATTACTGTTTTCTGTAATCTTATTTACAAAACTAAATTGTTTGTACGACTTTTCCTTTTGTATTAAAAACGATCAGTTATTTGTCACCGTATTTATTTAAATAATTAAAAAAATATACATAAAATACTATATAACATATTGCACTGTATTTACAATACTGACATATTTGACCGCAAATTGTCGTGAACTAGTGTAGTCACGATAAATGCAGAAATACGTCAATTTCACAGAAATTTCCGGGCGACCAATACGATTCCCCAAACAACGAACATTTTCATCCAACATTACGTAAATGACATTTTATTTGCGAAATCGTTCGGACGAGGTAACGCGGTAGCTTTAGTAAGGGCCAGATTTTCCAGGAGGTCCGTAACTTCCTGAAATTCCGCCACCACCTCCGTGTCCGCCACCGTGACCACCTCCAATTCCGCCTCCTATTCCTCCTCCGTGTCCACCTCCTATTCCGCCACCTATTCCTCCTCCGTGTCCGCCGCCTCCGCCGATACCTATTCCAAAATTTTATTCGATCAATTCGACGTAAAGTGGGAGTTTAGACAAAATACCTCCACCAATGCCGCCGCCGATGCCGATGCCTCCGCCAATACCTCCACCAATACCACCTCCAATTCCTCCGCCAATTCCGCCTCCAATTCCTCCGCCAATTCCGCCTCCAATTCCTCCGCCAATTCCGCCTCCGATTCCTCCGCCAATTCCGCCTCCAATGCCTCCGCCACCTCCTTTCTGTAATATTCCAAATCCAAAATATATTAATATAAATTTCAAAATGTGGTCATCACTTAGATATATAAACAGTAGTGTGCATGTGGGAAAGTGGAATTGGGAGAATGTGTTTTTTTTTATATGGGAAATTGTACTTTCACTCGCTTAACAGATGATTAGAAACTGTACGAGACTATGATGACCTCTGGATCGAAAGTATGCTTAGCCGTGACTTGTGACAATTAATGACGATGAAGAAAAACCAAGTATTTTGCCTCCCGATAATCCGTGAGATTTCTTTCACTCTGGCACCTATTGTTTTCCTTTTAATTAACTGTGAACAAATTATGTAAATAGACATATTTGTGAATGATTGGGCGAGGAGTCGTGATTGTCGAATTTAATTAAAAAAAAAAAAAAAAACGAACAACGCGGAAGAGCAATTTGATGTCACCTTTCTAAAGACTCGAAAACAGGAAATGATTAGATGCGTATTTTACCTGAGTTTTATATCTAATGAAGTAGACTTCCGGTTTGCTTGGTTGTGTAGGTATAGGGGTTGGTATTTGAATTTCTGGCGCATCTTCTGGTTTTTTCACCAACACGTAGACTAGAGTCTTTTCTTCGTTTTGCGGTTGTAACGGTATGACTGGAACGGTTGGAGCTGGCGGACTAGGTGCCTAAAACAAAGATTAAGTCGTTAATTTTCATTCGTATAACGTTAAATTGTTAATTACCTTAATGAAGATTATCTTATAATGTTTCTGAGCGCTGCCGGTAACGATCGGTCTTTGCGGCCTGAATTCTTCAGGCTCCGGTGGAGGTACGTGAACGTAGATGTGTTTTTGAACTGTGGTGCCACCTCCGAATCCTCCACCGAATCCGCCGCCGCCGCCGCCGCCTCCTCCGAAACCTAGAGAAAAGTTAAAGAGTAATGACGTCCATTAGGTTGTACAAGTGTTCGTACCGCCGCCGCCTCCGCCGCCGAATCCGCCGCCACCTCCGAATCCGCCGCCACCCCCGAATCCGCCGCCTCCACCTAATCCGCCGCCTCCTCCGAATCCGCCACCTCCTCCGAATCCACCGCCTCCGCCTAATCCACCGCCGAATCCACCACTTCCGCCGAAACCTCCGCCACCGTGACCACCGCCGCCGAAACCTCCGCCGCCGTGACCACCGCCGCCGAAACCACCGCCGCCGATTCCGGTGCCTCCGAATCCTCCACCTGCACCGGACGGCACTCCATAAGTCGTCGAGGGTGGTCCGTAAGAACCTGAAGGTGCTTCGGGGCGAGCGCTAGCGATCGCTAGCAAAGAAGAAAACAGCTGAAACAAAAGAGGACATTTTATATGTACGCATCTCGTAGATTGACAATTTATCTGGTTACGATATTAATTAATTGTTTGCCGTATCGTCCCACATTTCCAACGACAGATTTGTGCCCGTTTGTTTCGGTAGATACTTTCTTTTAATCCGTAACTTTGACCTAGACATTGTCGATAGATCTCATAATAGTATGCAGTTGCGAATTTAAGTCGTGAAAGTCGAATATTAAATTTATTTATTTTTGAATTATTGTAATCCTGCAATTTGAACTTAATAATCGCGAGAAAATTGTTTTTAACAGAATTTTATGGTCGAAGAAACGTATTTTTAAAGCACCCCCGTCGATACGTTAACTGTTTAATTCGAATTGATATTCACTTTTAGATAAAAAAATTATAACACTTAAACATTCTCGAATTTAACAAATAGCTAACGATCCCGTATGGCACAAAACAAATAGAAATAATATGGTATCGTACATACCACAATAGGTCTCATCCTTTGCTGGCACTAAAAACTATGATCAAATGATATCTTAAACATCATCCTAGATAGTTTAAATAGAAGCGTCCCCTCTTATTTCGAAGAAGATTCACTCTTAAGACTATATGGAAATACTTTTACATTCACTTTGTATAGAAAAATTACTTTTACCACCTGCGAATACTACCAATTTAGCAAAAACCAAATGCGGATGCACGAGAATTGTTTAGGACGTTTATCATATTACTACCGCATTGTCGGCGACGTCTTTTTCAAAAGTTTCGCAATTTTTGATATTTTAAACGTGGGTATACCCAAAACGCAAATCCACGCGATTTTGCTAGGCCACGTCGCATTTTGAGAATCTAGGATATTTCAAATAAGTAGCCATCTGTCTCACATTTTTCAAAAATGGACAAAATGCGTTTTGCAATTCTGCTCGTCATTTAGACGTTAAAATATCGTGGTGTTCGCGAACGCCAGTCTCGAATATTTTCTCATTGTTTTTATGTTTAACAGTTAGCTGTTCTGGTATTTTTCGAAAACAGTTTTGCCGTTACTATAATTTTTTAATGTAGATAAGAAATATTCGCCAAAGTTATATGTTGTAGGCACGTTTGTTAGTCAAAAACTACGACCAACGTGTTTTTCGTCGACGTAAATCAATCAGCATCGTGCTTTCGTCCAAGTTCAATCATTGAAAAATGACTTTTTGTAAAGTTTATCTTTGCTGATACGGTGTTGCATTTGCTTGTTTTTAAAAAATCTACGATTAAAACAATCGTCATTTCGTCAATATTTAGGTATATCGATGGAGATTTTTTACTTGGGTACGTTTTTTTATCAATCGACTAAACGTAATACTCTAAAAGAAATAAAAATTTAGCGAAGTTTTTTATTGAGGATTTCGTGGGTGCGACGGTCGATTTCAATTTCGGTCAACAAAATCGCTAATAATAATTTATGAAGAGTGTTAAATTTGATCGGAGTCGAGTTTTGGGCAACTCGAATCTGTTTTTTTTTTGGCCGGAAGAATTCTAATTTTCGAACCGAAGAATCGTCGCTAGAATTTTCATTTTCGATTCGACAGTTGACAAAGAGACGGCCCTTTGTAGGGTTTCGTTTGCAGCATTTTTTCGGACCGTATTTGTAACAGTGCCTTGTTCGTTCCTAGCGGGCGATTTTCAATTTTTAGTTTTTCCAAGCGAGATGCTTCAATAACTGATTATGAATTGTTTTTATGTAGGTACCTAACTGGGCTCATTTAATTCGTACAGAAATGGAAGTAGTGATTTCATGCATTGTAAACAAGATAGTAGAACAGATAGTTGCAAATGTAAACATGGCTTACATAAAATTAGATAATTGCTGATTAATATTCGCGTCTCAAATTTCCAATAAAAACTTAAAAAAAAAAGTTTATACGTACATATTTTTATAAATTCAACCATGAATATGAATGTGTAGGTACAGTCGACCCTTGACATTCGGGGGAGGGAGGGAGTTAAATTGCACTCAAAAAATATTGTACATAATATTAATGAACACCAGTTATTGACTTTTTGATCATTAATACAATGAAAAGTTCATTAATACTACTAATACACTGAAGAAAATAAGTGCCTAATTATGCAATTAAAACAATCGTTGTATTTACGAATCATTTATAATTTTTTACCTAATAACTTTCTTCATACCTACAATGAAAATTTTTATCGAAATAACGAATTTTTCGTTACTTTTTAAGAGTTATCTAATGTACGTTTGTAATGTACTTTTATCTAATGTACGTTAATGTACGTACATTGGACGCGTTACATCGGATTTTTTTTTTGAGTGGGAAATTTCGCTTAAAAATTTTGTAATAACAATTTCAATGTGTACAATTATGTAACGTGTGTCCAAAAAGTCTTCCAGTAACAGTTGGCTGTGGTCTTACAATTAGTTTGAGCTTGATAAGCGGAGTTTGTATGTATTTTATCTGGGTTTTTAAGACCGGAATCACGAAAAAATAGCGTTATAGACGGAATGCCGCTGTCAACGGGAACGTTCCAGCGAGGTTTTACCGTATGCACATATATCTACTTTCTCATTATTTAATAATTGTTTAACCAAAGATTTATGCCCGATTCTTTTTCCACGTTGTTCAAATAGTATAATCGCCTAATTTGATTTGCACGAAGTCTTAATGCGTTAATGAAAAACGTCCAATAAACAGATTTCTTGCTCAAACTAAACATTTTCTATTTTGCGTACAGTTTTGTTAAAATTAATGGGTGATGTTTTGTGAGTTTCGATTAAGTATTTTAATCGCCGGTTAATCGAAACAGCCACTTTTAGTACGACCAAAAAATGTTGCGCACCAACGTGATTCTAATAAGCGACTTCTAATACTGTATCTATTTCAACGAAATGCTTCGTTTTTTTGACGTTTTCAAATTGTTTTGTGTTTTGCACAATAACCCACGGTAACCCAATACGGTTATGGAACAGACATTTATTTCGTAACTACTGTAAATTCCATAAGAAGAAAAACGTGGTGAAGGCCTAGATGAAAAATTGTATTGTCTCGTTTACAAATTTCTGTTGTTAAACGAAAATTGTTTAATCGGAACCACCTTCGTTTGAGAATTGAGCTCTTTTTTTCTTGTTGTTTATCACAGGACATAAATAGATTATTGGAGTGAATCTGGAAATGCTACGATGGTTTGTCATGAAGTAGTTCCACATCTTCGAGGTTTTCTCGTGGACTTTTTTTCGACGATTTTAAGTATTAATTCCACTATATGTGGCGTTCCTGACTCGCAGAAGACCTTCGGTGGATTTTTAGCTTTAACATTACTATGTATTTACGTAATTATTGGCATTTTCCCCTTTTTTTTTCATATGTCTTTCGTGTTAATGATTCACCAAAACCATTAATCATACAAAACTGTGACTAATTGGCTCTGCCACGGCCATCAAAATAAGACTATGTACGCGTTAACGATACATAAGTCCTAACAAAAATGTCAACAATATTGATAAAACCTTTTATGATAAACGTTCTAAAATAAAAAATCGTAATAATTACGTTAGTAGGATCTATTTGAATTTTCATCAATTTTTAGGGCCAAAAATCCTCCCTATGGACCTTCATCTTTTATGTGATAGAAACGTTTGTTCGAACAATTGTTTGCATGGTAAATGCCTATCCGATAAATTTACCAAGAGATGGAAAGGTCAACCCTAAATTACTCCGAATTCAAATAGGTAGTTTTATTTTGTTTTTGATGACCAATAACCACTATAGATATTAACTTGGGGGCTGTTTTGACCATTCGCTTATGCAACGTACATGCGAAAATGACGTCACAACAAATATATTTCAATAGAAACCCATTGTTATGACGTCATTTTCGCATTTATGTTTTATAAATGAATAGTCAAAAATAGTCCCCATGCAGTAGTTCAATTTGAGTATGAGATGAGAATAGATTTCGTTTGTGAATTTCACCTCCTTAGTGTTTTACTTAAAAATGATAATCAAATAGCAATTTTTGTTGCACAACTCGTCCTGTACGGTACACAGATTTTAAATCGATCAAAACAATTTCTCGATTATTCAGCGTGGTGTCCGTTTCACCATAATTGATGAAACTCGCGCGGGTCATTTTTTTATAAACATTTTATAATAATTGTAGATATTTTAGAAAAATTACAATAAATGTCGCAATCAAATACAATTGCCTTATAATAAAAATCGATGTTAAACACATGCATTTTGCAAGGTTCTTTTATTGCAATCGCGTCGGAGCCGCTTTCCGGTTTAATGAACATTTTTTACCATTTTTAGTAAATGATGTTATATAGAAAGTGATGGTAGTTAATTACGTCTCTTAAGTAATAGCTTTTAAATTTTAGGTCGTCTTTGTTGCTTTTTGCGATTGTGTGGTGGGTGGAAGGACGAGGGGTGGTAATAGAAACGGTGCATTGTCAACGCGCGCTTAGCGTCTTCCAGGAAACCATTATAGGTAGCTTAGATCGACACTCAATTGTCGCTAGATAAACAACAACAAAAACAAACGACGGTGATGAGAGATAATCGCAGTCGTGTTTAGAGAAAGTTATTTATTAAAAGCCCTACGGATGCATCTTCATACAGCACACGATAATCGGAAATATTGGAATTTCACATCGGTTTTTTTTTATGCTATTGCGTTCCTTTCTACGGTTTTATTTCTTTATTACGATGGTACTTCACAGCTTACTTTAATAGAAGGTCACGTAGGTAGATATATTTTTAAAATATGTGAGTACTTATAATAATGTATGTACTTAAGTACTGTAGGAATGTTGTACTTTAGGGGGGCGACATTACATGATTCACTCCCAATTTTTTGGATAGAAATCACTTTTTTTTCCTTTTGGGTGTTAATATAATTTCCGCTTTGGTATAAAGTTGGTGAAACTTAGTGCCTCCTCATAATGGTCTAGATGAAACAGACCATCACCATTCCAAAAGTCTTATGATCTTGCGTGATGATTTATATTCATCCAAAACATTAAGTCAGATCAATTTTGCAAAACACCAAGCCTAGTTACACAACAATTCCATTAATACCGTTATGGTAACGACGCGACGTTCAATTGCGTGCTGTTATTGTAACAAAATTGCCCAATTGTATCGCGACTTAATTAATCAAAATATGTATATGGCACAATTTTTCACTTTCGTTCATCTCGCCCTTAATAACTTTTTAATGTGCGGTTCTATTTAAATAAAAATATCCGGCTCGAAGAACCACCTCGCGCACAAAAAACAAATAAGCAGATACCTACATACTGAAGTAACGTTTTGTTTGCAAAACAAAATCGGAGTGGATATTTTTTGTAATTTCAGAGAAGAGCCCATTAAATAAAATTAAAAAAGAAAGCTCGACATGATTATACAATTTACGTTACAAGATACAGGAAATGCACATAGATATTTACAATGTAAAAACTGTTCTCATGATAAATAAACAATTCAAAGAGTTTCTCATCCCAATTTTATGTATCAACCCGCACTCCGGATCGAGCGTATCTTAAAGTAGAAGGATTTGCAACACTCACTTAAGTACTTACTACGAAAAATTAAATTTGATTATTTGTTAATGCACACATGTGAACTTGTCGTTAACGTTATTTTTTTTGTTTGATTTTCGTAACTGTGTTACGCACGCTTCTTGTTGAAATGAATTATATACCTAGTTCTTTGTCGAAATTGCCATACTATTCGATATTACGGATTAACTAACAACACGCCACTTAAATTCTTCCTGGATTTTACGTCGAGACAAAGACAAATGACTGGTTGTTACATAAATTATTATATTAATTTTTTTATCGCCATTCTGTACGTTTCGTTTCTCTTTTTCTCGTCCGTTAGATTTTTGCATGGTTGTGAAAAAATGACGTCCCTCGCCATCGATCAATTTGAAAATTGATCGTGTATATTGTTGCACACGCGTTTACAATTTTGGTAGGTAGCCCACAATTTGTAGTACCTTATAATTTATAACGCAATGGAATCCGTAGACGTTCGATAATCACGTAATCTACTACGTATGCCGTTCATTAGTTGTAACGAGCTTACTATCACTTTGATTTTTTTTTCTAAAACTTCAGGTCGATATTGTTCGAGACTCGTGTGGGCAACCGATGCCGGAGGAAATACGTGTTGTCGTATTTAATAAAGCATTCGAATTGTCGATCTCCCAAAGATTTACTTTCACACAGTTTACTGACCGCCGATGAACCGAGCTGCGATTTTGATTAAGCGCTCATAATGAGCGTGAATATGATGACATGTAATAATAGGAAGCGATACGTTTGAACTCATTCATACATACAGAGAGGACCATTGTATTGACCTGAAATCGGTTGCAATTTTCATCTATAAAATGTGGTTAACTTGTTTTTTACTTTAAACGTAACGCCGAAGGTTATGCGACGTATTTCTCTCGAAACGTCCATTTTTGAGCGCTTCCATTCACAAATCAAATCTCCCCTATTTTTTAGGATTCAGTTTTGCTTAAGAAGAGAAAGAGCGAAAAAGAAAATACGGTAGTTACCTGCCAAAAGAGAGAATAACATCAGAAGCTCGTATGATTCGAACGAGCGAAGACGTCGATCAAAAATGAATGATCGTCAATCGACTTATGTATTGATCTACTGATTGCGATCTATTTTGTAGTTTCTCCACTTCTGCACTTCCTACGTACCTATATGACGTTAGAGGGCTTGGGATGATTAAGATCTTCGCTATTGTAAGGTGTTGTTTTACCTTTCATTATTGTGGATTTTCGATTCCTCGTCTTTTAGTTTGGAGGTTTACAGGTTATCAAGACACTCAGCTAATGTGGTGACTCATACTTATTTGCTCATAAATAAATCATGTATGTTAATGTTATATTCCGATATTGGAAACGCATCTTAATTGAACGTGTTTACGATAGATGCAGATACTTGTTCTAGCTGTGGTCTCGTTCCATTATTCAGCAAGGCAATGTAAAAATTAGGGCAATATGTGGATTGAAGAGTTGAATGCTTGGAATCGACGTGGCCTTGGAAACAAAATTGTTTGATAATTAACATTTCAATGTTATTGTGATGTCAGTAGATGAGATGGATGTGGCACGCTGTGACAGCGATTTTCACCGCGCTTTAGTTGTACATATCGTTTCATTGCCTACCATAATGGTTATTATTATTAAACAATGGATTGACCGACTAAGATGGGTGGTTAATTAATTTTTCAGCGTCCCATTAACATACAATAGATAACCAAGCAATTGACGAATTAGAAACTTTATAATAACGAAGTTATTCTTGATTTAATTCGGGCTCGAGTAATTAATGAACAAAGTCGATCTCGGCGGTTTACGAGCAAAATTTAAATCTGAACCAAACTGCGCTTTCTATAAATATAATAGAAGATTGTGGCAAAAATATTTTTAGAATGAACAAAAACTTATTAATAAAACATGAATTTAAAAGAAGAGAAAGCGAACGACAATTGTCCTTGACAGTGAAATAAACAAGAACGACTAGGTAAAACTAAATATTGTCTTCTTTAAAGAAAAAAATAAACGCAAAGTATCTAAGCTTGATAGAAGTAAAAGTTAAATATTAAGTATAATTAATTATTATGCGATCGGCCAATTTAGTAGGTACTCGAAGTGGAAAAGGAGACGCGGAAAAAAGAAATTATAATATCGAAGATTTTCTTATTTGGCAATACATGTTGATAAAAGAATTGGAAAGTTACTTATTTGTGATAATGTGTGGAATACTCGATGCCGTCACCTACTTACAATTATTATTAGCGTGGATAAAAAAATGTAGGATCCGTCTTCCATTTTTCCTGATTGCACATTTCCTATAAATCTTCTCGTACTCGAGACACCGCAAAATTAACAATCCACGCAATCGTTTAAACTGGCAATTAAGATTCAAAGCAAAAACGAGGACGTCTGAATCCTTTCGTTATTCGCCAAATAAGTACAAAAAGAAGAAACGAGTTCAAATCAAACCTATCATTATCAGGACCGTTTCGACAATCGTCTTAAGGACGTTTCGAAAGAGAATTAAGTACACTTTCAAATGTATAGGGTCTTGTACATAAAATGCAATCGAGGAAGGATCTTTCTAATAATTCACCTGACTTCGTGAACTTTCTCCTGTCTGTTCGCACAAGGTAAAGGTTACATCTACAATTTGCAAGTGATAGTATTTAAAAAATTGACATAAACTACTAGGAAGTACCGGAATTACTTTATTTAATCGCTATTAATGGCAATTGCAGTTACGTAATCTAATTTGAAGTATACGTATGCGTTGAATTTCGGTGAAAATTAGAAGACGTTGAAATTGAAACGCTTGGTTTGCAGATGAGATACTGTTATCGGTATCGTCTGAATTCGCACCTATCAAACGGGAAACTACGCAAAGTTTTTCTTCACGTCTACATCATCGATTCAAACAATAAGTTTCGTTTCGTTTCTTCGTCGATTTTTAAAATGGGGGGGACTCGATCAAAAAATGGAAACGATCAACTCTTCGCATATCGTCCGATATCGAAACGCCGTTATTTTAATTTTCTTTAACGTCATCGTAAGATGCGATTTATCAATTTTCATCAACACAAACGAGTGCACGTTCTACTTACCGCGCGGCCACTTAAAAAAGCGAATTACACAATCCGAAGATGCGTTACTTTCATTTACTTAGTCCGCGTTGTGTTAGACAAAAATACGCCGTACACGTCGTGGAAGTTCCTTTCTACGGTAACAACTTACAAAGCGAAAAAAAAAGTTAATTAATAAACGATATACCACACGGAGGATCTTAAGGCCAAAGGTCGGGCGTTAAAACGCTTTCATACTTTCACGATAATGGGAATAAGTTTCTTTCTTTATATTATGTACCTATTGCGATTCGCCGTAGAATATTAAACTTTATGTAGTGCAGTGGTCCGTTATTTATGTAATCGTTACCGTTCTTCTATGAAAATTGTATCGCGATGAATTCGTTATTCATAATAATATAGGTAGGTGTACCTAACAAAACAACTTTCTAGTTTATTTTCTTCAAGCAACTAGTTCCAGTTATTTCACAGGGACAGCATGTATTTGGTAAACTAGTGAATATGGAAAAAAGGCGAAGAAATTACATTGAAGATATTATGCGAAATTAAATCGCAAATTTCGTTTTTTTGCAATTATACTTAAAACCCGAAGCAGATATTTGCGCTTTTGAATGGAATTTTATTTGGTCCCGAAAATGCACATCAAATGCTCTTCTTCATCTTTATTTTAGTTTAAGTAGCGCCAGTTTTTCAATTTTCAATTAACTTCGACTATGAGTCAATCACTATAGAAACAGTTGTTTGTAATACTCATTTCTATAGCAATTGACTGCAATGATCAGAGTTAACTGACGATTGAAAAGCCGTTCATCGATAGAGCCTGCGCTATCGGTCAGTTGTCATAGAAACTATTGTCGAAACAGTAATAACAATTGATAAATCGATTCGGTCGGTTTTTCAATCGTCAGTTAACCCTCACTATCAGCCAATCACCGTAGATACAATCGTCATTTCTATAGTGAGTTAACTGGCACACTGATTGTCAGTCAATCATCATAAAAATGATTGTCTATAAACAATTATTTAATACACGGCGATTGTTCGACGTTCAGCGATGATCGACTATTGCAGTACAACTGATTCTTAAGACCAGGTCTAAATTTGATTTGAAATTTTATAAGTTTTCCTTATCGATCATTGTTATTAAACTAGAATATTGAGAAACCCGCCTTAATGTAACAATACTGTCTTCAGTGCAAAATAGTTGGACCCATTCTTGTACGAACAAAAAAAATGTAATGGAGTTCGAGGAAAACCAATAACTATATATAACAGTTTAATTAACATACAAAAACGAGTCGAAAATTATATTGATGAAACAAAGATTCTTTAGTTTGGATGTGCATAACTGTATTTTAATTATTTTTGAAAATAATTGTCCAGTATATTGATTTTCTGTGCTCCAAATTTAATGGATTTAAATCTGAGGTTGTTGAGACAAGACCTGTTGAAAAAAATAAAAATACGAAAATCGATTTAATTTATTAACAAGAAAAATGCAAATGCAAAAATAAAAATTTGAATAGGTAATAATGATGGCATTTCCTAGTCTAATCAAGACTTTTATCTTATTACATCATGCTAATTAGACAGGAGCATTAAACAAATTTAAATAAAGTACTAATTGTAAGACAAATTAATCGTTTTTACATTGATTAGAGCGAGGATGGTGATAGTTCATAAATAAGTTTTCTCTACAAAAGATGAGTAGGCAAATGGCCTCTAATAATTATAAAAAAATTGTTATACAGTTATAAATAAGAGTAGAAAGCATTGATAGACTTTTTTGTAGTAGAATTCGTTTTTTAGTAATTATTGCTAAAAGCAAATGCTCGTCAAATTAATCTATAATAAATGAATAGTCTGCATAGCTTGGTAGTAAACGAGTTTTTTTTTTTTAATATGCAACTATCGTTGTTCCTCTTGAAATTTTGGTTGTCCTTAATCATATAAATAAGACGTTTCTGTTCAGAAATTGTTTGACTGACCAACTTGTCACTTAAATAATAAATGTGTTTTGTTGTATTTTAAGATTTGATCGTTTAAATATACATAATCAGATCATTTTTAATTAATACATTAACTTGAGGAATAAGAAGGAAAAATATTCATTTATACTTCTTACATAGTTTATTTTTTAATAAAAACAGTACTAAAATATCGATTAAATAAAACACCAATGATCAGTTTCTGAAACAATATATAAATTTGATAAGTTTTAAATTAACCAATCATATGTGTCTTGAACATGTTCCATAATTATGCTGTTTTATTTAAGCCATTCAAATAATGGCATTTTACAATAGATAATTTATCAAACAAATATACCTTTCAGAAACCCGTTCTAAGTAGTTACACCGTTACACAATAAGTATAATGTTATTAAGTAGCCTTAGTTTTATCCAGTAAGTTGTGGACATTTAAAAAACCTATAACTAAACCTACTCTAAACATGTTTCCAATTAACTAAACAACCTACTATTTTCTAATTGCAAGTTAAAAAGCGAGTCCTTAAAAATACTTATAGAAATAGTATTGTGTAATCCATTATCGTCAATCCTTTATGAAAACGACGAGGTTTACAACTCTTGTCTACTTCAGACTCGATATAAAATTTTCTATCTCGAAAGACCCGAGATATAAATGCGGACATTTTTAGTTTACAATTTTAAGTACTTATATTTTAAGTATATGAATTGACAAAAAGGCAGAACGTTACTGAACCATCACTAAATAAGTCACGTTGATACACGCACTTGTGGTATTACGACATTATTTGTGATAGGCGCTGTTGGTGCCTTTTACACACATTTTGAAAAACAGCACCAAATATTAATAGGACACATATTTATAGTAAATTTGGACAGGATAGCAAGTAGTTATGTATGTTTTCAAGTTAAATTTAGCAATCGTGTTAGAAATATTGCTACCATGACCAGGAATTATATTATAATCTTGTAAATTAAGTGAAATAATTTTCCTAATTTTGTAAGTCAAAGATGCATATTATGTGATATTTAATGTTCACTTATTGTCGATGTAAGTATAGTAGCCGTTAAAACCGCAGGAACATTTTTAAAAGAAATTTGTTCAGTCAACCCTCGATCAATATTAATACTGAAACTTGAGGTTTATATTAATTAATTATAGATCTGGATACAAGTAGATGAAAAAACAATTAATCTCTACAATACTATAATAATCACATTATTAGTTATGGGAGTTTCTGTTGGTGCAGTCTTGTTTAATATTTAGGATCCTCGCAACTTGGTATGTATTAAGGGTAAAATTAATGGGACACAAGAATTATTTATTTTCGCCATCGTTTCTCTTTAATTATGGCCAAACATGGAATGGCTACACATGTAAAAGAATCATCAATACTTATTGGTCATGTCGACTTTGTGATTAAATTAAATTCATCCGTATTCTCTGGTAATTCTACATCATAATTATAAATCTTTTAAAAAACAAGACCAACAACATTAAGTAAAACTCACCTATTTTCAAAACTACCCATTTCTAAATTAGCCGTGTTAGTTTTTTCATTAAACTGTTCCGCTTTCAAGTTATCACTATTTAGATGATTTCCAGCGTCAGAATGTTTTTCGGGCGTTGTCGGGGAAGCACTATCGAAACTGTGATAAAAATCGCTACTTTCACTATTACTGTTATTGATAGGTGATATGTTCCCATTACAATTGTTTGACAATTCAATATTAATGTTGCTAACGGTAACTTTAGAGGAAGCATTCTTATACAGGTAATTTAAAACGTGATTTTTATCAAATTTGTTTTCTTTTTCGACAACAATTTCGGCCATGCAATGCGATATCGGAGTTAAAGGACTTGCGGCCGATTTGAAGTCGGACGTTAGAACGGGCCACTTTGAATCTAATTGCAAATCACGCTCGATTGCTAAATATTTACGTTTCGATTTGTAAACGTTGTGGAATCTAAATCTTAATTTTTTGAAGAATAAATACTCTATTACGATCACTTCGACTAAAATACTTAGCATGAAATTAACGAGAGCGTATAGCAGCATATAAAGCCTAAAGGTAAAATCTTCAGGTAGGATTATTTCAAATATGTTTGTTAAATAAGTAGCAGGCCATAAAGTCATGTATATGGAAAAGCCTGTCAGTGCAGTTGCCGAAATTAACAATCCGTAGTTAGAAAACATGCTTTGTCTGTATGGTTTTCCTTTACTAAATACAACTGCTAGTATTATATACTGAAAACTGGATAAAGTATAAATGGTATAGTTTTCTACGCATGCCACAAAATCTTTGTCATCCTTATTTATAGAATCGAACGGTTCAAACCATTCTTGCATTTTTAGATGTTGAAAGGCGGCAACTTGAAGATAATCATCAAAAACAAATGAATGAGTAATGATAAAACGGGACTGACACTTATCAAACTACTTAACGGAGTCTCCTTAACTAGTTTTCCGGAGTATGCCTCTGTTCGTCCAAAGAAAAAGGCAAAGATTGATATTATAAATAGATCTATATACAAATACTGAATATCTGTTAAGTTTGAATCAATACTGTAAAGTATCATCACCGAAATAAACTGGCAAAGACTGTAAGATGCCATGTATTTAAATATACCGAAGCTCGTCACCAGAGCTGCCCGACCTTCTTTGATAATATCAAGTACGCAGGTGATATTTGGATTTTTGGACGTGAAAGGACTTGCTACAGACGATTCGGCTTCCGATAGCGATATTCCCGCATGAGCCACTTTAAGCGCACCACAGTCGTTGGCTCCATCTCCGCACATGGCTGCAATTAAAAATCTTTCAATTTATCAGACACATTAAACACATGACAAAAGGGAAATTCGAGTTTACTCTGTATACGGTGTGTTAGATTTTATGTGTCATGGCAAATATCTTGGCTATTGTATGAATTAGTAAAAAATGTTGTATGTGAAAGTTGTTAGATTATTTATTCTTAATAATGTGTCAAAATCAGAAAAACAATTGAACATCAAATAATTCAGATAAAGCAAATAAATTTAACATTTTAAATGGAACGTACCCAGAATTATTACATATTTTGAAACTACAAGAATTTATCTTTACAACGGTATATTACATGTTATACTTATTTCGTTAATTAAAGGCGTAATAGAATAAATAACCGAACGCGTTGAACATGTACAGTGTAAACAATGTTTCGACGACGCACACTTTCATCTTTGCATGTTTATTAAGTAGAGCCGAGGAGGCCGTGATATGCGCTCACTTGTTATCGCTATGTGTCAAAGTGGCTAAGTAAATTGTTAATTGTTAATTTTCATCTCGTGACACATCATGAGGGATAGTTATTATTCTAATAATGGAAAAATGGATATGTTGAGAGTATACATCTGATGCAATGATAATCCTAAGCTATTGTATTGTATTGAATCTTGTATCCAGAAAGGGTATAATCACATCCTCGCACGTTTGCAAGAATTGAACATAATTTACGAAGAAATGAATATTTTAATGCTACAGTGCGAAGACCAAGAAATGAGTGTGGAACACATGATGAAGATATAGTGTTGGCATATTTTAGAGCACATCCAAGAAATTCAATCTGTGAAGCAGTAGCTGACTTAGGTATAAGTCATCACAAAGTATTTTCTATTCTAAAAAAACATAACATGACCCCCTATAAAATTAAATTGGTTCACAGTTTAACAGCTGGTGATTCTGATAGAAGGCTAATATCTTGTAACTGGCTTAACAATAATCAACATTTAGTGGATGTCATTCTTTGGAGCGACGAATCTAATTTTAACAATAACGGAATTTCTAACAGAAAAAAATGATTATTTCTGGGATGCAGAGAATCCACGTCGAATTCGGGAATGCAGGTTCCAACATGGGTTTTCTATTAATGTCTGGCTTGGTGTATTAGGTGATACTATACTAGGTCCTTATTTTTATCGTGGAACGCTTAATGTTAAACAGTATGCTAATTTCCTTACGACAGAATTCGAAGAATATTTGGATGATATACCCCAACAAGTGCGTCGTGATATGTGGTTACAACAGGATGGCGCACCTCCTCACAATGCAAGGAACATCAAGGATATTTTAAACGAAAAGTTTGGTACGGAATGGATAGGAAATGGTGGCCCTATAAACTGGCCGGCACGATCGCCAGGCCTCTCTGTGTCGGACTTTTTTGTTTGGGGATATGATAAATCAAAAGTTTATGTTACATGTCCACAAAATTTAGAGGATCTTACAAATCGCATTCATAGTGCATGTGCTCAAATAACACCAAATATGTTGTAAAAAGTGCGACGAAATTTAATAAGCAGATGTCGGGAATGTATTACAAACAACGGGGAGCACTTTGAACAAAGAATTTAGATGTTAGGTAGGCATTACATACAATTTTATAATTAACTTACTTATTCACATATTGGTTTGTTCCTAATATTGTATTTATGTTGAATAATCTGTTATTGAGATTGTTTTAATCAACACATTGTTTATACTGTCTACGTTTTCAACACGATCAGTTATTTAGTGTATTACGCCCAGTTAATTAGTAGCCAGTGTAGCCACAGTAGTAGTAGTAGTTAATTAGCCCAGTTAGTATGACATGTGATATATCGTTGTAAAGATAAATTCCATTCCATTCCATTCAACATGTTAAATTTATTTGTTTTATCTGAATTATTTGATGTTCAATTGTTTTTTTGATTTTAACACATTATTAAGAATAAATAATCTAATAACTTTCATATATAACATTTTTTACTAATTCATACAATAGCCTAGATATTTGCTGTGACACATAAAATCTAACACACTGTATACTAAAAATGCGACTAATTCTTGAGCAATAAAATATTAAAACAAATAAAATTGTTGAATGCATTAATTGTTTTTAATGTAAATATTTAGAAAGAAAAATATACCCACCAACACAATAGCCCGTTCCTTGCAATTCCTCCACTAATTGTTGCTTCTGATCAGGCGACATTCTGGCAAATACAGTTCCCCGTGTTACCAATCGGGGAATTAAATCGGGATAGTAGTCCCTCGCGATGCCCCACACCTTTCCGCTCATCGCGAGTCGATAATTATTAAACAGCGATTGTGGTTTAGCGTGTTCTTCGTCGTTGTGATTTGCATTGTTCGTTATTGTTTGCGATTCAACTGTGTCTAGGCTTTGAATGCTCGCAGAATTCGACAATAGACTGAAGTCAATTGGGAGTGGAATTTTTGCTTTGGTATTAGCGAGCGTGTAGTATAATTGAGGCGGACTATTATTGTCGCAATTTATAGATATCACACTTTGCCCAGTTTTTATTATGTCACAATCTCTGGCAACACTTACGGCAGTTAAAATATTGTCACCTAGAAAAACATAAGTCAGGTACGACGATGCGGGGAAATAATTTTCACCACTTACCTGTAACCATAATCACTCGGATATTAGCAGCATTGAGGGATTTGATGCAAGGTGTTGTTTCTGGTTTTAGTCGGTTTTCCAACACAATTAAGCCTAATAAATCCATGTCTTTTTCGATAGCTTCTCTTTGAGCTCTTTGTACTTTGGCATATGACATTTTTAATTCCTTATGCGCCATTGCTATGACTCTGTACCCTTGTTGCGTATAATTTTCTAAAACTTCAGAAAAATCGCTAGGAACCGTTTCCTTATTTACAAAATTCAACACCATTTCTGGAGATCCTTTGCAATAATACTCGAAATGTTGACCGCCTAATTTGCGAATTATAACGCCCATTCTTTGTGAACTACTCGAAAATGGAAATTCTCTCATTATACCGATTTGTAATTCCATATCTTCGTCCATTATTCTATTTTGAATAGGTCTATTTTTGGGGGGCTTCAAAACTGTCGGAAATATCATATCAAATTTTGTGTTGTCGGAAACGTCATGCTCTTCAATTGACCATTTTGTGCTTTCAAACATCTGTAAGCAAATGGTTAAAAAGAATATTTTCCGATATTGAACATAATCACCTTTAAATCCAAAGGATCACCTGTCAGTTGTTTATCAATAATTGTTAACGAGTGGCAGGATACCAAACCATATAAGAAAATATCATAAGCTAAGGTTTCGACATTTTTAACAGGAATAGAAAATTGTTGTTTATCGATCGGAACTACGCACAACAGATCTAAACCTTCTTCGGTGAGTGTGCCGGTCTAAAATAATAAATTAAAATGTTACAACTCGAGGTTATACAGATAGTTCACCTTGTCGAAACACACGCAATCAATTGATCCGGATACGTTTATGGTTCGTGGAGATATACAAAATATTTGGTTTTTCTGAAGACGGGTCTGCGCATACAGTCGACCCACCGTCATTGCTGCCGGTAGAGCAGGAGGAACAACAATCGTTATGAGATCTAATGCCTCTAATACTAAATCGCGTGCCGCAATTCCACGGAGAACCTGAAAAGTATTTTATTTTGATTTATCTAATACACATTTAATTTCTTTCAGTGGTCAATCTTTTTCTTTTTACTCTTAATAATTTTTAAGGGATACTTTTTTCATTTTTAATCCCGATTATTAACAATAAGTAATAATTACTTTTGCAATATATGTACTCACTTTTGTCACAATTGTATAAATAAATCCTAATCCAGCAATGAGTCCCAATAACATAATAAAGCGATAAGAGTCTTTCTCAAATCTAAAATCGACTGGCGGCGGATAAAGGATACTTCGTACCAAACCTCCTAAAAAAGAAATAACAGTTTGTCTCAAAATTTACGTTCAGTTTTTAAAAATGAAACCTTTGGCTGTAGAAAATCCAGTTCGAATAATAACTGCCAACACTTTCTCGTTACCGAAATATCTGGTCTGAATTACTTGCGTTCCACAGAAAAGCGTATGCCTACCGTGTTCCTTGGAATTGTAGTAAATATTGGATACATCGGGAAATGGCGTTTTTGTCACCGGCACAGATTCGCCTAACATTGATTCAAAATATATAGCAAGAAGTCCTTTACAATTTTGTATTTAATCTTACCGGTTAACATCGATTCGTTAAGTATACAATTTCCTGTTAGAAGAATGGCGTCGCAATGAAGTATGCACCCGTGTTGTGGAATCTCAATGATGTCACCGGGCACTAATAGTTCTGTAGAAATCACTTCCGTTTCAAATTCACCATCGGAATGATCATCGAGCATGTTCTTCGGTATTGCACGTACTACTGTGACAACATCCGAACTGTGAACGGTCGACTTTAAATTGCGTTGATTCTGCAAATATTGATTCATACAATGCTTATTGATAGATTATCAATGAAAGAAGACATACCCGTCGTGTCTGAATAACAGTCATCGTTATTCCAAATACGGACATTGTCAAAATAGCTGCAGCGTAGTAGTAGTAGTTATCGGCGAACCAAAGACAGAAGCTGAAGAGTTGGAATATGTAAAATGGATTAAGTACTTCTAGAAATAGCAACTTGACGATAGACGATTCTTTGACCACTATTTCGTTTAATCCATAAACTAGTCTTCTGCAATCATGAAAATACGATTAGCACGAATTAATTTTGTTCGATACCCTCAAGTTCGTATTGTTGGGATCATAAAGTAAATGAGTAATATCTGGAATTTTATCGTTTACAATTAGCAGCGCATATTTTTGTTTATCATACACATGCATATTTTAATTCTCATTATCGAATTATGAATATAATTTTTGTTCAAAACAAGACCAGCAAACAAAATATTGACAAACAACTTTATTATGTTCTATATGTTTATAGTTAATTTTTAAATTTTTAAATCTATACTGGGTGTCAACGAGATCAGTGATCTCGTGCTAGTGAGCACCCTCTTTAGTCCCTTGTTTTTCAAGCTACTGAAATGAAACTCAGCACAGTTGATAAATACTCAAAATGCCATTTTCGGAATTTTTATTTCTTAGGTGATTTATAATGATTTGAAGTACATTGCAGTTCTTTAGATTAAAATTAAAATATTAAGTTGTCCTAAAAATTCACCAAAATTGTGCTAACTTATTCAGAATTCACCCACGATTCCGAAAATGCAATAATATACAGGGGGTTCCATTTTAAAATCAAAAATTGGTGTGATTTTCAGCCAAACTGGAAATCCGTAAAATCGATATAAGTCATTTTGTGTCTTTATTAACTGTGCATAGTTCCATCTCTATAGCTTGAAAAACAAGGGGCAAAAGAGTTAGCTAAAAATCGATAGAGGTTTATTATGAAATTAAACAATTAAAACAGTTGTCGTTCTTCAAGTTAACCATAAGTTACAATACCTCATAAACTGTTCTCCTCTGGTCAGACCCTTGTTCTTGTGTAACACTTCACTGCTCACATTTTCATCGAGGCCACGTAGTTTCACAAATTCACACGCCTCCGAGTCCCAAATGTAGGTAACTTTCTTGCACGAAAACAGTAACAATCTATAACCACAATTTTTTTAAATAGATAAATACATTCCACGATCAAGATTGTCTTACCTATCAACTTCTCGAAAAATGCCATTTTTGAAATGTACAGATAGCGACGTGAAATTCTCGAAAATGGGCACGTAATGGTGGTTCAGTAGATTATCGTCATTTTTCAGTTTACGCACCTTTTCCGGCGTTAATACATGTAACGGCTTCACATGATATATTTTGTGTTTTCCATTGTACAGTTCCTACAAATATAAAATAAAAAATAAGTGACAATTAGTGATAACTGGCGATTTAGTTTATGGCCAATATTTCTATTTTCTAATAAATATATTTGACTTTACTTGGGTTTCTATGGTAAGAGAAAGTGATCGGAAATATTTCGTAGAAATGATGATCTCAAATTATACAAAATTAATTAGATCAGTTAAAAGCCAGTTTTAATAACAGAAGCAAACTTTTCGTTTTCGAATTGATCGACGTAAAAATGGCATATAAATCAGTGATATCGAAAATATCTTCCTTTTTTTTAAAGCTCAATATGTCACAGTTACTTACCGTGATCAACAACTGGTCGGCTTCGGTTACAGGGCATGGAATGCACGTGGCTCGTAACAACCAGTGAGGGATCCAATGAAAAAGAAGTCGAAGTAGACCACAAGTTAAAACAATAAATAGATAGGTAAAAACAGTTTTGATTTTGCTGGTCTTGTAGCCGCATATTTCCATTTGATCATCTTTTCCCTTGTTAATGTACATTTTAAAAGTTTTTCTACGAAGCGGGATATCTGGATGTAAAAAACATACAAATGAGCTTTGGACGCGCGTCAAATTAAGATGAAGCTTAATTAGGTGTTAAATGGCGTGAAACTAGTGGTTAAAGAACGGCACACATTGTGTAAAGTGATTAATAGTAAGCAACAAAGTGATTAAATTAAAAAGCAAAGGAAGAGAAAGAGCAGATGTAATATGAACCTCTTAAAAGTCCGGTTTGCTGTTCAGGAATACTTTGATCATGATTTTTATTCTTCTGAAATGAAAATCGCAAATAGTTTCTTCGAAAGAACCCCATTTTACCTTGTACAGTAGACATGATTATAATAGTTCCGAACTCAATAAAAACAATAAACACTAAATCTTAAGTACAGTTTAATATTCACTTAAATTTAACAATAATGTCAGATCGTAAGAAAATACTGACAAGTTTTCTTCTTCAATACTATCGATAAGTACCAGAGATGCACTAATTATACTATAATAATTTTAAGTACACTTAGAAGTACTTTCGGTTAAAATTCTCAATATTTAAATCTTCTTCGGCACTTTTGCTAAATGTCCGGAGTTGCCACCAACTAAACTGTCTTCTGTCAGTTTCCTATTTCTTTCTACACATCAATTTCCATATAAGTAAATTAGTCGGATCTGAAACGAGTAAAATGGAATATTATCGTTAAGTATACATTATTTAGAGTCTGCTTCAAGGACCAAATGTAATACCTTAAACGTATTTAATTAACGACACCGTCTTATAGTGTTTAAATATAATATTCCTAGTTGTAATAGTGATAATAATTACTTATTACCATATATTCATAAAAAACAAATGGAAATATTTCTGAATCAAAAATGTATTTATTATAAACATGAGTTTTTATTATGCTTAGGAAAATTCAATGAATTATATGAGAAGATATAAATGGAAAACTGCCTATTGCAACGTGTAGTTAAAAATAAAAGTTAAGTAATCAGTGGGCACAGGTGCCCATCATCAACCCGATTTATAAATAAAATATAGGTCTTATTTTGAATTACTTCTGCAGCCAATTTTAGGTCGCACATAAAACTATTTAAATTTCACAGAAAATTTAAAAATTACAGAATTTTCGGTGAACGGAAATTAAATTTACTCTAATGTGGTCGACTAGCTACTTGTAATTTATTTTATTTTTTAGATAAAATATAATGTTCAAAATTTTCAAATGAATGATATTAAATCTACTGCCTTTTTACCATCGAGTGATACATTTATTTTGTTTTTAATTTAAAAATCATTTGTAAGTATGTATTCAAGGTTTAAAAAGTTTCCTATCGCAGTCCATAAATTAGTTAACCTGTAATCGCATTTTTATAGACCCATAACGTATAAAGTAACTAATAAAACATGTGTGGCTATATTTTTTCGTAACTTATCGGAGTTAAACCAAAGAATAAAACTTTCTAAAATGCAAACGGGGATTCCAGTTTTTATACAATAACCTTGACGCATTTATAAATATAATTCCGACAAAATGACTTCAGTTCTCTCGGCGTTCCCAGTTCATAGCGGTAGTGTTTGTTTCAGTACGAATTTTTAAATTTCGGCGCCGTATTCGCGTGTGCGTGGAGTGTTTACAAGGGCCTTTTTTCGTGCGCGCGCGCGCGTGTGTTGTGTTGTGCGTGCTCGAAACAGGATTATCAAAAGGATACGAAAAGGATTTATACGACGAAGGTTGGATTTTTTTGTCGAAACCGAAAATAGTTTAAAAATTTCACCGTTTTTAATGACATAGCGTAGAAAGCTCACCTCCGCGGAGGGGTCAAACTCAGGATATTCATTTTAGAAGTAAACTAAAGCGATCAAAACAATTTCTAGATTTCCTCTAATTATTTCCAACCAAAATTATAATTTCACTGGCCTATAATTTGAAAAGTAAATCAACGAAACTCGTTAAGTATTCTATAGGTAATAGAGAATGCGATTTTTTTTTAATTGCAGTTATTTTGGGCCAGTTTGCATTTTCGACTAATTTGTTTAACTATAGATGAAAAATATAAAATTCTAGTTTTTCATTGATATCGTACTATGTGCCAGTTTTTAAACTATTTAAAATTATACACAATTATATTTTAATACTTAAATTTGACGTTTTTTTCTTTAAATTCACATATTTAACGAATCTGTAATTTGCAAAAATTAATTTTTCACTTTTTATTAACGAATAGCAAATTCAGTCGGTTATTAAAATGTATTCTGATTAGTTAGTTTTATGAGTTTTATTAGTCAATTTATGTAAACGGGCGTTATTTATTTCATACTTGTTTGAATTTTTTATTTGTCATTTTAGTAATTTAATTAATTTTATTCTTCGTTTTTAAAAGAAAAAAATATATTCCACATTATAAATTTGTTTGCTATTTTCGGATTGCGTTAAAGAAACGAAAATGCACTTAAGCGATAATTTATTAATATAACTTTTTGTTGCAATATTTTCCAAATTGTTTAATAAACATGTTCGATTCCAGTATTATTAAAATTTTAAGAAACAATTTATTCAACAATCAAACCTCTTTAATTACAATTTACTTTTTTTACATTGCTTTAAAAAACAAGCGAGTTAATAAATCGATCGTTGATTTTTTTAATTTCTTGAAGTTTAAAAAGACGTTCGGCTAATGTTCAAGTTTCTTGATTAAACTTTTTATCTTTAACTATCTTTTATCTTTTTAAGTGTTTTACTTAATAAAAAAACAAACAATTCAAATCAAATTCTTGGCATTTTTACTATTATTAGTTTTTTTGTACTAAATTTAATCGTGTAATGCAATTTATTGTTGTAGTTATTTTACTAACAAAGTGGAAATAAGGTATCTGGGTGGGTAAAAATACGGGGAGATTGGTTCCTTAATTACTTGAGAATAAGAGAAATTTCGGAACTTGTCATCAAAACTACAAACTGTAAGTTAATCTTTAATATTTGTTGTTAAACTAGGTTTAATTTAAATTATGTTAGATAAAAAACGGATTCCTTTGGAAAATGTATCTCCAAAGAGGATACATTAACGACATGGACGTTTCAGTGTAACTTGATGGAAATGAAGAAATCATCAGGTACCAAACCATTTTACTTCAAGGAAGTTCGAGAAATGAGAAACTGGAGAAGACCACAGTAGACGTGGGTAGAAAGCCGGTAGTCCTTATAATACACTCGCGCCATACAATAATCAAGTGAACAAAACAGGCAGGGTGCCTATTTGATAAAAGGAGATGTTCGAGAGTTGAAAACAAGTCACAAGAAGCGTTGTAATGGTCAAGATTTTGACTCGACTTTGGATTGTTTGTTGTTTGGTTACGTGCAGTAACCATTAATAGGAGAGTTTGAAGGTGTAGTAGGACTATACGCGAAGTCTCGACCTTACACAGACAACGCACCTAGGGGAGTACTTCAAACGGTGGTGCGGAAATCTTGTACTCCCTGTGCTATGGGCAGATTAAATATACAAAACCGGTCGGGCACCGACTAAATCATTCCATGATATAGGATTGACGATTCCATTATCAATATTTACTCGACTAATCCCTTAAATACAGGAAGTAGCTTATCAAAAATTTTGATGTCAGAAGATTTTAATACATCGGTGTAGATAGGATTAAATGGAAGCATATCGTTCAACTAGAATTTTGATACGGATACGTGAGCACCAACAAAATTTGAAAATTAATAGATAGTTTAACACCAAACATGCATTTATTTACCGAACTTATTAGCGAATTTTCATAGAAAATAAAACTATTGCAGCCTGTCTAATGACGGGACCCAAAGGTGCGGCTTTGGATTTTCTACAATCTCGACCCCTAGATCACGAAAATATAGCTCGTTCATTTTGGAGTTGGTACTCAAATCTTGTAGACACGATTCTGGTCGCTATTTCGATCGTAGGAGTTTGAAATTTGGACAATATATTTTGTCTTTGCGAATACGAAGAACGAGTTCGTTAATGGCGACCAATCAAAAATTGTAAACTGATCGCGAGTTATATCTTCCGTTATTAATTATCGGATCGGTAATGTGAAGCACGTTTTAGAATAATCATACAATTCTCTGTCGAACATCTATCTTTATAATTTTCGATAGAAAGCACCGTCTTCGAGGTAATCGGGAATAAAGTGTTTAAAAATACTCTTGAGAATATTTCTGTTACATTTAATTTTTTAAAAGATGCATTTCTTTCTGGAGTTTTGAGACCAAATTATATGGAAATTTGAGAGGAGGCTTGCGTGCGAGGTCGGATCTTTTTTTCGAATAACGTAAAACACAGAATTATAAAAAAAAGAGAATAGACTGATAGAAAAAATAGTAAGTTAGTAAGTTTTGTAGACTTTTACGTGTACACTATGAAGCTTCTCAATTTGATTTCTAAATTCATGTCTCGTGACTTAAAAATATTTCATATTAAAAAAAATTGCGTAACATTTTTTTATAGCCAATAAAAGTTCGGATAAGCGCCTTAAAACAGACTCGATTATAATTCCTCACTATGAAAACTTACCCCAATAGAGAGCTTAAGTAAAAATTCGAAACTTTATGAAAGAAAAACGTGCATAGACTATTTCAAGAATATCAGAAAAGCATCATAAATAAGGATCGACATTATCAAAATGTAAAAAAAAGGATTTAGATAAAACTCCGGAAAATTTAATAATTATTTTGTTTCTAGAAAAACATTCATTTTTATCTAATCTTATACCAGGTGTAATATATTTTTTTATAATATAAATATTAAAATTACACATTCCCCGATTGTGAGCTTAAACAATCAAAACTATTAAGTAATTGTTTTGAATCATGTATTAAATAATTGAAACAATGACGTATCTGATGTTCAAGGAACATGTGCGTCACTTTTGTTATTGGGTTCAATTCATTTACTTAATAATTAGTTTTTTTTTTTTTTGTTGTCCTAGACCAATTTTAAACCTAGGTAGGTTTTTTCCATGATATAATAGATGACATAATTACAATTTCTGAGTTACCATGTGTGATAGCATAACTTTATTGTTAATTTCTTTTTCAGTTTCTGTTATAAAACTTTTACACTTGCTAACCGTGTAAGAATGGTTTTATAATTACAAGTCGGGGTAATTGATAATGGGAATTGCTTCTGATATACTTAAAATATACTATTTTGAATATTATTAGTAATAAAATTAACATGATACGTACCTCAAGACCCTGGAAACTCTTCAACATCAAGTAAATGTCAGGGTGGCGGACGCATGTTGACAAATCTTGATATATCGATGTCAGTCTCCAGGGTCGTTCCTTGCTCGATATCCTACTCTGGGTCGAATGAAGACAGATTCTGCTTTTGGCATCTTATTTGTGCACAAGGTGTTGATCTTGGCAAGATGTAAACAGTATGTATAAAAATTATGTCGACAATTATCGATTATAATCATATCGTTGTAGTGGATGCCGAACTACTAGAGAATATTCAACCGACAAAAGCACTAACTCTCACTGGCACAAACGTTTTTAAGTTTTTATAACGTATATCAATACAACGATCTGGTCGTGGATTTAACTAAAAGAAAACGAACCAAATCACTGGAAGTCTAACGAGTCGACACTTTCCAGATACAGAACAAGTCGATTAGCAAGTAAGATTAAATAAATTTAATGACGCAGGTAATACTTTCGGGACTTCTAACAATCTGCGGTAACATTGGGACCTTATAAATCTTCATTTTCGTTTTCGTCGTCAATAAATCACTTATCCTTGTGTTGGATGTCATGCGACACCTTAACCACGAAATTTTTCACTTTTTACGAAATTACACCAGAAAAATACTATTTAGCACAAAAATTCACGCCTATTTCACAACGATGCCGATCAAATTACTATTATGGTTCGCTTTACTGCTAAAATCGTCACATCCGCGGAATTTTAGCAGAACTTATATAGCAAAGTTCGATAATGATTCACGTAGTTGTTCTAAGAATACGCGGTTGCCGCTTTTACAATTATTAACAAACGTAATGTTTCGCAATGGCGTAGTAAGGCTGTGTGCACTCAAACGAAAATAATAGAATAGAAAATAATAGTCTCGAATTTTTGCTACATAAATATTTTTGATCTAATTGATAAAAAAATAATTTGCTCCTGTGATATTTATTGGAAAATTAAATGGATACGTTTTGAAGTTTCAAATAGAATTGACAACGGCGCATCTCGTGTACGTATTTCGTCGAACGTGCGATCGATTCTAAAAATAGAAATTTGTCAATACCTTATAAAAAATTTGTAAATGCGTTTTGTGTTTCGGATATTTATGATTAAAGTGTACGATTAGATAATTAGATGACAATAATCGTTGCCATATACAGGGTGGACCACACAACGTGAAACCCTTGCAGTTTTCGATAGCAACCCAATATACAAAATCGTGGCACCACTTAACCTACACGTTATTCAAGATAGGTTCCAATGTACGTCATCAATAAAACCTCGGTATTTTTACAATAAAATACTAATAATACATTGTAGTCTTTCTTTGCCATATGTGCGAATCAGGTAAATCATCGGTAGAATATGACACGTTAAAACTTGAAACTGACAATGTATATTGCAAATATAGAATGTAGTAAATTTTTATTAATGACGTGTGGAACCTATGGTGAATAACGTATACACAGTACTTATTCAAAATAAAAATTGATCACAGTTTGTTAATCTATATTAATCCTGTGAATGAGAATCCAATTTTGAGAAAATATGTTAGTACATATTTCAAAAATTCATTATCTACAAAATTTCTATAACGATTGAAAGAAATTTTAATCCAAAATTTTTCAATTCGATTGACGTGGTTTAAGCGAAACAACTTCAAATACATTTAGAGCAAATGGAAACTTTGATCAATTTTTATTATTTATAAACATAAATTTATCAACTTTTCCTAAAAATTTGTGTTTGTTGGGTTGTAGACTCAGAATGTAAGGGGCCCACGTTGTGTTGCCCACCCTCTATATACAGGAGATCGATTTATTTATCAAGATACGTTGACGGTGTATAAGTTATATTTAGGGTATTCCCATAGAAAATGCACAATATATATAGGGCGTTTCAAAATAGTTACTTAGTTAACATACAATGTCGCTAATTATGAAATCAAATATTAGAAAATTTATACAACACAAAGATGTGATATTGAATATGTGAAAAGTGTGTTTTAGAAAAAATGAGGAAGAAACTTTCTGACAAGAATGTCATTATGTTTACAGGATGTACTGTTAGTAAACCAATACAGTGTGAGTATGGTGCGACAGAGCGCCGCTATACTTCGATGAAATGTTCACATTTTTCAATTAAAGTATTTCTGGAAAAATGAACGAGCTATCTCAACAAGATAAATAATCAATAATCAATTTGTTGTGTTCACAATGATTGTGTTTTTAATGCTTGCTGAAATCGTAGCTTCATGGAATTGTTTTTATTAGGGCGGATGTAACATCAAATTATACAATATTTTTGCGCAAAATGAGATTTATTATGTTTTTCGGATGATAAAAATTAAAAAACAAACAGGAAACGGGGATTTACTGCAGGAAGATAAATTTCATTGTATGAAATACAATGGGTGGTTTTTAGATTAAGGCTTTTAGGTCACGATTGGTTGAAAGTTCAAATTTTACGGGAGGGGGGGGAGGAGGATGGGGACGACGACGAAATTATATTAATTTGGATATGAATTCATTTTTAAAATGATTTAGCAGAAATTAATAAATAATTACGACCACAAAATAAAAGAAAGTAGTATAAATACCTATAGCTTATCCAAGCCTATATGATGTCACGTCATCAATTCAAAGTTACTATATGATGACGTTTCACACAGTGCTGTCACCTCGTGCCTCGTATTTTTACAGTTCTAATAAATTGTAGTCTTTCTTTATACCATCTAATATGTGCGCAAGTAAATCATCTCATTTTTCAAACTTTAAATCGAATTACAAATAAACAATCCAGTAATTTTTTGTTGAGACGTGTATCATATAGGTTTGGATAAGCTATACGTACGATGATTCACAGTTGTTTGGGTTGCATATTTTTAGGCGTTAAACAACTTTACAATTGAAATATAGGATATTTGATAACCCGACAGATATGGGACCGAATGGGTGTCGGATTAACAAAAATTATGGATTACCGATGGGTACCATTTAAAAGAATGATAAATACATTTTGAGCTTGGAGAAATATATTAAATTGATTTTTTACACACACACACACGCACACGCCTATATTACGCACAGTTGAATGATAACGGAACGAATGGTATCTACTGTAATTTATTCGCGTTGTGGCAGAAAAACAAACTCTCGCTTTATAATGATAATATAAACGGATTACCAAACGTGTCGGACTATCAAATGTCAGATTATCAAGTATCAATCCTGTATCGATTATTTTAATAAATAAATATTTTATTTCCTGTGTTTATTTTCTACTTATAAAAATATTAACAAAAATAAGCGTTAATTAAATATATTAAATAACAAAAGCTGTTTTTTTTATTATTTAAGTCATTAGTGTAATCTATAAACAACAACAATAAAGCACTTAAGTACATGTATCAACAAATATTTACGCATAAATTAATATTTAAAATTAATTACTACTTACATTCGTTATATTTATTCAAAGTAATTGAATATAAACCAAAAATTCTTACCCACTGTTTGTAAAATTCAGCTCATACGTCATATTCTACTAAGAACATTAGGTACTATTACAGATTTTTAATAAAACGGAGTTCTTTCACGTTATTAGTCGGCAACGGCGTAGCTAACCTTTATGGGGCCTCGGGCAATTTTGACATAAACTATGCAATTTTGGAATTGATTAAGAAATAATAAAAAAGTGGGGGAGGGGACTGGGGCCCCCAATTTCTGGGGACTCTCCGGCTACGCAGTTGTATCAGAAATCAGAAGAATGCCTTTGTTGAGATCTAACATTTTAAAAAAAAGTTCACTGCATATTTTTCACACATTCCTGAACATCTTTCGGGTAGTTTGAACGCACTTATGTTTAATTATAAGCAATTTAACCGAGTTGATTAACAGTTCGAATAAGAAAAGGGCCGGTCTAGGTATCGAAACGGTTCGATTCGCACGAATTTAGATTATTTTTGCATCGACTTCAGTTACGGAACGTAAACGTTAAAATGTTCTGTTGTCAATACCTATATATTATTTAATTCGGAAAGTTCAATTGTGTAATGTATCATTCCTATTGGGTGTTATACACTAATAGAACGTGTTGTGTTCGCTTTTGCAACGAATCGTTCGTAAATAATTATAGGTAAAAGCACTTACCTTGTCATGCGTTGCGGGTTTGTACGAAAATTACATATATGATGTCGTTAGAAGTGCAACTTTCTAAAACTAATCGTTTTATTAACCGATCTTCACGGCGAAGTATTTATTTTAAACTAATTATCGACCGATATGTATTTGTCTACTTATAAAATTAGCAAATAGATAGGTACCCACATACTATTAAAAAAACTGCGATAAGAAAGATAACGAAAAATATTTTTATATCTGAAGATAATTACAAGAGTAATTCTCTTGAGGTGCTGAAGAGCGAGTTGAGAATTTCTATGTCGGCGACCATGTAAAACGATCAAGCAACTATAGTTCAAAATGCGAAGCAACAATTCATATTATGAAAAATGCTAAATTGACATGCAACTAGACACCCGACATATATGGGACACGACAAAGAATTCTAGCTAAGTAGGTGCCGTTTAACGTGCCCTTTAACAAAATATTTATCAAAATACTATTGTACATTTGCTGCGTTTTCTGCCGACGATAGTTTTAAATGTCTTCTTGTTGTAATTATATTAGCCATAGATTACCATGCATATAGAAAAACGTCATTATCCGTGGACGGTCTTAAATTATGTATCGACATGCGAGCGCGCCTCACATTGAGCCGCTCGTGTCGGTTTTTTGGTCGTGCTCAAAGGGCGCTCGGTCCGAGCCGCGCGAAGAGTACATGCAAATCCTACGAGCACGACGGCTCGAGTGCTCACCACGAGCCGCTCGAGTTCAGAATTCGATCATTATGAGCGGTTCAAAGCGAGCCACGCTCGCATATCGATACATAGCTTGAAACCATAGCATACCGGGAAACGGTACCATTTTTATTTAAACGGCATAGATATATGATTTTTTGATTCATGAACGTCTCTTAATAACGCACGAAACATAAACAACTAACAGAAGAGGTAATTGTGATACTAAAATAAACAAACAAAACAATGAAACATTGTGAAACAAAACAATAGATTTTGATGATGTTTTGCTGAAAGTGTGTTCTCGTTTTTCAGTTTGGTATCTAACTTTGATTTGATGGCGTTTCGATTGAAAAATCTTTCAACATTGCTACGCCACGGTTCATTTAAAAACTCGCCCTGTATATAGGTCTTTTAACGAAACCCCGTTGTTTCGCATTTAATTTGTTGTTTTTGTCACTTTTCGATATAACAGATCATTTTAATTGCTTCGACGAACTGTTAAATCATGATCACATCGTTATTTTTAATTTTTATAAAACGTCCAAAGCGCACATTATGAAAGGATAATATATACTTATACTCATACTTATGGGTTAATGTTTTCCTCACAAGTCCCAATTATAATAGAGCATATATTAAATTTATTAAGTATTAAATACATAAATATTAGTACATAAAAATTTATTAAGTATAACAAGATAATATATAGATAAAACAACAATTATTATTTTTGACTAAGAAATAGCACACAGCCTATACGAATTTTGAATTTTACTCATTTCGGGCATTCCTCGTCGTTGAGGAAAATTCTTTTAACACACGCTAACAATTTGTACTGATGCGAGCTGCTTCGTTTGTTTTTTTTTTCAACCAATCGAAGCATTTCGTTTTTAAATAAACTGCATGTTTCCAACATCTTGGAATAATATAAACTTAATCATAGTTACGTATAATCAAATAATGTTATTTGTATATATTAACAAATAGTCTTAACCGCTAGTTCAGTTTTGATTTGGTATAAGTTTTAACACTTCGATCCCCGATTATAATTTTGCGCGGTCTAAAATTGTCGTGTTTCGAATTTTTAACTGTATAAGCGAACAAGTTGGGGTCGTTTTAAAACCGAGTTTATATCTAAAATCATAGCCTCAAGAGTCAAGACGGGCATTTCAGCTCGTCTTTTACATAAATATACAACTATCTACTTGGTAGTTTTTGGATGACTTTCATAAGAAAGAATTAATCCCTCCTGGTTGGGTTTAATCATGTCCGATTCTAGATTTAACTTTTCTTCCACTTTTATATCGGGCGAAAAGGCCAAACTACCATGAGGTCCCTTAACTAAATGCCCTATATCTAATCCTACATGTTGGGGTTCTCCCAAGTGGTGATGACCGATTTTCTCGTCGTTACTTAGAATACTGTTTTTGTGATTATTGGGATATAATCCCATGCCTATATGGGCACCTTTAGCGTGCGCCATGTCGTGATGGCTGCCTTCTATGCCGAAATTCGAAGGAAGATCGTATTTTTCTATGTCTCTGTTGATTTCATCCGCGTTTCCCAAGCCAAAGTTGCGATGTTTTTCTGTTAGATCTTGGACCTTTTTAAATGTCGTTAACGCATCTTTAAGTTTAGTCAAATCTAATTCGAGATCGTCGAAGTTGTGTACGTTGACGTGATTGATGAATTCTATCAAGTTCTTGTCGGTTATTTCGTGCTGCGGTCCTTCGACGAGTTCCAGTAATTGTTTCATGAGACTTTTATCGTAATCGAAATCGGAATCGTCGCCGTGCTTCTGTATATTATTTAAAAGATTAACTAGTTTCGTGTCCAAATGGAATTGTCGTTCGTGGTGGTTATGGACGTTGAAATTTAAATCGGTGCCGTTTTTCGGCGGCACGAAATGCAACAGTTCGGGAACGTCTTCTGTCGGATTTTGTTTTATCTCTAAAATAGGTTTGTCGGTCGTGTAGGGATGGAGGACTTCGAATAGATCGGCGGGCAACTCGGACGTGTTTTCGTCCAACACTTCGCAGTCTTTATTTTCGATGGTGTCGCACGACATGCACGAGCAATTCGTGATGATTTGTACTCGTTTTTGTACAGTTCGTTGTCCATCTGTGTTTTTGCTATCGGCGTTAAGAGTCACCTAAAATTTTATAATAGTTTAGTAGGTATTCGCGTTTAGATTTTAAATTATCGAATAGCAAGAAGCTAAGCAACAAATAAATTGGATCATTTAGAGATTCAAAAACTGTGCACACGGAGAAGGACGGAGTTATTTCGATTGAGAGATAAGTTTACAAAACTAATCAAAATTAACTAACGATTGGTCGACAATGTGAGGAGAAATCAAAAGACAAACATAAACGAACATTTTGACGAACTGTATAAAGTTATCGAGGTGCAAAGTCAGATTGGGTACCTACATGATAACATCGCGTTCCTATGGGTTGGCAGCTGTCGCAATAAGGGCCTATGAGTTCTCCAGGCTCTGCAGGTTGCGTTTTTGGTATGCTATAGCTGTAACATGCTCCCACGCAGACGTTATTGTCGATGGTTACGGATTCGTACCCAGGAGACGCTACCACTTGTTTTATAGGCGTCGTTTGACACCAAGAGTAACGTTCAGGATACAGAACTATGTTGTGTACCTAAAATTAAAGTGTAGGCAATCTTAGGACGTTTTGTTTTTTATATACAAAGTTGCCGATACGTGATTTTCCCACATTTTTGAATTGTCACAAACGAAGCTGCGTTTAGAATAAATGACCAAATACAACAGTTCAATTACGTTCTGATGGAGATGAGTAGATGATAATAAGATGGTCGTAGGCACCGAGCAGCATAGAATAGAAGAAGTTGTGAATAAAAAAACAGCATGGGTGGAAGGAATAAGTCGATGAATTGATAATAACAATTTTTTACAATCCTCATCCGACAATGACATTCAGAGACAGTGATTATCATCATACTGAATCTGTACATAATCGTAATTTTTCCAGTATAACATCATTTGTTTGACTAATTCAAATTGATGTTTAAATTGATGTCAGATTGATATATATATATATATATATTTTTGTATTACCCACCTTATGCTCGCGATCGCACAAGGTCAATTGAACGGCTCCCAAAATTAAAACAACTTCCAGAATCATCGCTGCAGGCATCTGAAATGAATACTTCCTCTTAATTTAAAAACCGCGAGATTTATAGATTATGTCGTTCATAGATTAGGTCATTCACTTTGTTTAAATGTCGAGACTTCCCTTTTATATATTGAACGTCAATCGACGAAATTGTCGCGCCACCCTGTATATAATTAGCATAAAATGCATTTATCGCGTGCGCTGCAAAAATACGTACATACATAGGTAGGTAATGCGAACTAAGAATTACGTCAAGTACGTTTATTTTTTATTTTAAATAACTCGTTTCACTGCAACTTTTTACTTTTAATATTCAGTCGAACGAGTTTCTAGTATTTTCTGTGGGTACTCGCGAAAATAAATTTTATAATTAATTTATAAAAATTAATACGTTCGAAACCCGGAGAAAGCCCCCTTCGTAAGAGCAATTTTAATACCAGTTTACCTTCGATTTATTTAATGCCGTATATATTTTAATAATTTGCACGGCGATCGCGCTCGAAAACGACATAACAAAAAAATTGACTTTTACGTTTCTTTTTTTTTTTTGGGCATATCGACTAAATTAATTTGCGAATTGTCGAAAGGAAAAACTCGTAGGTAGGTACCTTGCGTTACGTTCGAGTATTTTTTGCAAATTCGATCACTGTTCAACATTTAATAAACAACGCAACTTTTTTTAAATTAAAAAACACCCGAACTTGAAATGAAGTATATCAACTTAATCACAATGCTAAATAACATCAACTTAACTAGTAAAAGGTCACAGAACAACTGACGATCGACTCGTTCTTAGGTAACTTGATCGTGAAACACCTGTTTGATTTATAAAATAAACGCGGGTATTTCGAACAATTTCCATTTTTGTTATAGTTATTTGGTCATCACTAATCAAAAAGTGATCGTCGAAAGATGCAGGTTTGCTGTTTTTGATCTATATCGTTATTATCAAAATGTCGATTCATTGTTCAAAATGTATCTCTATCATTATCGTCGGCAATTCAGTAACATTTTAAAAGTCATTTTGACTACACATCTTTCCTGTTGTCTATCACTTTTTAAACTTTCGGAAACGTTAAGTATGATCTAAACGAGATAGAATAAAGTATGATTCATCGTTTAACAACTTTTATAGGATAGGTATACATATAGGTATAATATTATTATATTTATTTGAAAAACAAAATCGAAATATGTTTTTAGAGAACTCTTTAAACATGTTGGACAACAGGGGCAGTGCTAATGTTAAGTGCGCTAAAAGTACTGCAAAAAACTCTTAAAAAATTTAATAAAGTAATCCAATATTATTAAAACGATAGATAATACATAATATTGCAATGAGAATATCGACTGCATTTTGGCCGAAGGGCGTAACCCACACGTTTTGCGAAAACGAGTTATTCCAACTATATTATGCATCTAGGGCAAAGATATCATCTGTTCAAATTAGGTAACAATATTCCAATTTTTTTCACTGGAAAATACGTATATCAATACCATATCACAGACATGTAATTTTATTATACAATAGATATAAAAGAACACTCTGTGTATAAAATATTGAATTGGGTGATTAATACCTACATATCTAAACACGACAACGTATAATATCAATGATATTTTCAAAGCTTTTTTCCTAAAATTGAAATATGTAAACTTTTTTTAAAAGAGATAAGATTTTACTATAACTCTTTCGATTTCAATAACTGTTTTAGTTTTGTATAGAACCAAGTCACGGCCGGTGAATACCCTTCTATAATACAAAATTGCCATTTAAAACACTATCTACTTTTCATATAAATTTAAATTCAGCGCTCACGAGTAAATAGTTTTTCACGTTTTTCTTGAAACTGCTTACTTTATGTGGATATGTCTCGAGTTTACACGATAAGTTATCAAAATTTGTGTATAATATACTTAAAACAGGTTTAAAAAGCTTTGATTCACTTTTATTTTCTCATACTATTATGATTTTGGAGTTTTTTCAATCACTAGTTAACTCTGACCATAAGTTGATCACCAAAGAAAAAATTGTTTCAATATTATATATATATATATATATATATATATATATGTGTATATATATATATATATATATATCCAGTGGACATGGACATGGATGTCCTGTTTCAACATTGACGATATTCATTTTAAATCCAGGCGATATGCTATGGATGTCCATACGTAATTAATTTGTCACAGCTTTGGACAAGCTACCTATCCTTAATGAACGTCCATAATATATGTGGATGTTCATAAGGTGGTTTAAAAATCGTAATTTTCCATCTGAATGAATAATTATTGTTTACAACTAAAGACACAGCTATAGATGCCAGGATGAATCGCCAATTGCAGCATAACAACAGTACCAAACTTATCTTCTTTTTATTTAAAAGATATTGCCGATTACTGTCAGTCAATGTTAATAAATATTTCAACACAACATAGGAATACGTAATAGTCGTCCATAGGACATTCTATGCTATCTGGGGTAACATATATTTCTATATGGTGATTGACTATTAATGATGGTCAGAGTTAAACTGGTTGGACTAGCGATCGAAAAACCGACCCTTAAAGTTCAATATTCTAGTTTTTTCTCTACATATGAATAATTATTGTCCTGTGTGCAATGATGTAATTTAAATTGATTAGATATAGTAGATTAGGTTTCTTTATTTCTTTAATTTTGTCTCATAAATTTATGTTTATGAGCGAATACCTAACACTTACTAAAATAAATCGCCAATTTCCAGTTTTCAAACGTTTTTATACAAAAATGTGTTTAGATCGTCATTTCGGAACACCCTATAAATAATGTTATCTGCGAATTGTGGGCTAAGTTCGTGTAATTGAAATAGATGTCATCATAGAGGTGTGGTTGTATTTTGTCCGAGAACAAAAAGCAATTTTCGACTATTACCGTATAAAATGTCTGCAACGTTAAGGCCCTATTTAACCGCAGTAAGGCACACGTTAACTGCAGCGATGTGTTTAGATAATTTCTCGTCTCAAGTAGTAGAAAGACACAATAAGCCGGAAGTTGAGGTTAGGTCAAGTAAAGAGCTGTTACTAACGCCCGTAGTGATATCCAGGAACGAGAAGGAGAAAGTGTTTATCGAAGCTTCCGTCAATTCAGTACGAATTAGTATAGCAGTCAAGCAAGCGGACGAGATCGAGAAAATTTTGTGCAAGAAGTTCATGCGATTTATGATGATGCGCGCAGAAAACTTCATAGTGCTACGACGAAAGCCAGTCGAAGGATACGACATTAGTTTTCTTATTACTAACTTTCATACGGAACAAATGTACAAACATAAGCTAGTCGATTTTGTTATTCATTTTATGGAGGAGATCGATAAGGAGATATCCGAAATGAAATTGTCTGTGAACGCGAGGGCTAGAATAGTATCAGAAGAGTTTTTAAAGAGATTTTAATCGTTGCCAATTGTACTATTTGTATATAATGTAGTTTTAAGTGAAACTTTTGTCATCCTTAGATCATGTTTTATGTATTTTTTAATGCAAGTATTAAGGTATCGATAATTTATTATTAATTCCATCTTAGACGTAAGAATGATTACTTCTATTTTTAAAAAGAGTATTTCATTGTGTATTACTTCTAGCAAAATCCAAATAACAAATAAAACTATTTTGCTTTTTTAATTTTGTTTGTCGACTCACGATTAAAATTTAAAATAATCTACTACCCATGGTTAATTTAACGGTTTAAAAACTGAAGTATTAAAATGAATGATTGTTATATAGGATATTAGATGATAACAAATTGAGCCTGTGTCAAACGGTTGATAATCTTTAAAATAATTAGAAATTTGAATTTAGAATCTATTTGAAATTTATTCTGTCTTAATTACATGGGGTTGCTAATATATATATATATGTATATATTGAGTTTGGTAGATGGTACTAATAAGGCTGAGTGACTGGGAATCACTTCTTTAATAGTTTTCCCATCAAAAGTGTAGGTATTATTTCTATATATTACATATAGGGTGATCCGTAGAGTTTTAAAAAAAATTAAGGGCAGATGATTCTGTGGTCCAAAATAAAAAACAAAGTTCTTTTGCTTCATATAGCCTCCAGAACAGAAGACGCTTTTAAACGCTTTTTGTTCAAAATATTAAATTTCTTTGAAGTTATATGTAGATAAGTAGGTATATAAAAATATACCTATACTTTTGTTTTTTAATTTAAAAATGCATTTCTTCTACGAATAATGGTACTTTATTTGAATTTATTTTCGTTTCGTTTTCTAGAACTAGTCAAATATATAGGAACTATACGGAAAGATCGATGAAATAGTCCATAAACAATTAGGACGGGAATGTAAATATACTAATAGAATTTTGTTTTGTAAATATTTCTGAAAAAAAAGCAGGACGTTCTTGATTAATAGCTTGATTCAGGACCATAATATGTTTCTGAATCTTTTGTAATGCCACTTATTTGTTATTTGTTAGCTAAGAAAATTGAATTAATTTTTTATACAATATAAAAGATAACAACGTTGTAATTATCAATGAATCAAGTTGCTAAATAACCGTGAATATTTAAAACAAATTACGCAACAGCAATTATTGCAAATTGTAAAATTTGGACAAGGATTTAGTTTGAACACTTATAATTTAATAATTATATTCGGACGCCCACTGTAATGACGATTAATATTTTATTTCCGTTGATTTAATTTTTAATTTGCCTCAGAATATGTATAAATATGGTGTGCGGTGTCGGTTCAATTTATAGAAAGTTGTACGATATGAAATTTAACGCTTTGTTTTTGATTTTTGCTCTAGTCGCTGTGCTAGGGGTAAGTAATTATAACTATTTGTTATTGGCTTTTATAAAATTTTGTCCAAATAGGCCTTAGAAGACGACACTGCATGTGTATTTTGTTATTTGAATCGAAAACTTGAACGTTGAAAAAAATTGATATACAGTAATCACACAGTAATCACTTTGGCGCACAGCGTTTTTGAGACAATTACGTGGCGATTTAATCAAGCGAAAAAATTTACATTGAATAAATGGATTTAGTTTTGCATATTTTGAGTTATATAATAAGCGGTTGATTCGAATATGTATAGCTTATCCAAACCTATATGCAATTCACGTCATCAAAAAAAAGTTACTAGATTGTTAATTTGTAATTCGGTTTAAAGTTCGGAAAGTGACATATTCTATAGATGATTTACTTGCGCACATATTAGATGGTATAAAGAAAGACTACAATTTATTAGAACTGTCAAAATACTAGATGCGAGCTGACAACACTGTGTGAAACGTCATCATCTAGTAACCTTGTATTGATGACGTGAACATCATATAGGTTTGGATAAGCTATAAAGCATGATACACTGTGTCTACTAAGTAATCGGTGTTAAAATTTTAAATTATGTAGACAGTACAGGTACACAGTATGTCCGTTAAGTAACGTCGTCGTATTTGATCAGTCCTAAAAGGTACTAAGGCAACTTATTAGTTTGCTCATAAGGAAGATAAGTTTGAGTGCTTAATAAGTTGCCTATCTTTCAGGATCACCGGCGACGTTATTTTCTGGACAATAGAGTCAATTAAAAAATGTAATACAAATAATATTATTATGAAATAAATGTATTTGTTAAAAATGTAAGTAAATAATTATAGTAGACAGGTATTAAGCATATAGGTAAACGTTAACGAATATTAAACGAATTTCGTCTTCAAAATGAAAAACAAAGTTTGCCTATATGTTTCTCTTTCAGTTCCCTATAATTTCGTTTTTTGTTAATTGTATTCTTTAGGGCGAGTGTCAGGGTCAAGGGGCACCTCCTTCGGGTCCACCGCCCGATGCGGCACCCCCCGGCGGCTCCTTACCCAATGGACGCCCACCACAACAAGATTCTTCAGTTCAAAGTGGTAAGTTTCAATTTCGATAGTTTGGTGACTTTTTTACTGGATACTTTTTTTTAGATTATAATTTGGACCATATGTCGACATAAATGTTGGACAGTTAAAATCTTTAATAGCCGATGTAGTTAAAGCTTTGCTTGTTTCGCTTAATTTCAATAAAATATTAATAAAGAGTTTCTTATGACAACTATATAATATTATTGTTTTTATTTCGGCAATTTTCGGTTCATCGAAACCTTATATAAAAATATAATATCAAAATGCCTCTAAACACGAAAGAATTGTTTAATTGAGTTTAATTGACATAATAATTTTATTATGCATTAATTGTGGCCCGTATATTTGGTAAATACTCGGTAACCAAGCTTGTAAATATCTGTCTTGTAAAAAATGTCTATAAAAATTGAAATTGTGAGATTACTAAAGGGAAGTTTTGATTTTTATTGATATTATCACCTAGATAAACCAATGCAGATTCTATAAATGTAAACATATGTTATAAATTCCCTATAGATTTTGCGAAAATATCTAAAAACTTATCTTTGTTATCGTACAAGATTAATAAATTTTTATTACGGAATATCAAATAATTATAAAAAATACATCATTTACAACGTCGAGAAACTTTTCGAAGTTGTTATCAACAATAAAAAAATGATATATAAGTATTCATTTTCGAGCGTCTACTATACCCTTAAGAGTCTATAGGCGATAGGTCTTATTTACATACCATGGATATTCATAGATTTACATTTCAATAGATATTGTCACTTGCTACGTTTACACGCTCCCTCTAAATACAGAGTTATAACGTCGCACAGTGGGGCGAGATACTGCAAAATGTGATAGAAACTATTTTGATTTACGTAACTGCTTTAACTATTTGATATAAATTGAATCATAAAATCATTAAATTGAATAAATATAGATCATTTATAATATTTTACAAGTTTTGTTTTAAAAATAAATGTAGATAAAGGATTTAAAAAAGTTAAAATAACAATACCACGCAATAATTATATCTTATAAAAAATATGATCTCGTGACATTGTTTGGTTGTCACATATGTTGTAATTTAGGACCTTCTGAACAAAAAATGTAATACGTAAAAAGTTATATAATGGTCAGTTTTTGAACTATAGTCAAACATGAACAATCCAAGCTGTGATGTGCGAGTAGATATTGTTCTCAAACAATGTTTTTCGAACATTTCAAAGTAAATCATGAGATCACAAGAGAAATTCCATAAATATTTCTTATACATATAAATTCATATATAAGGTGTCTCTGAAATTGGATATACAATAGAGGTATATACTGAACTATACTGAACTAAAAAAATGTATGGCTTGTAGAATATTCGACTTATTTTGAAAACAAAGTTATAACGTGACAACTGACGTGTAAATACTATTTTAAGTCGTATAGCTTATCCAAACCTATATGATGATCACGTCATCAATACAAGGTTACTAGATGATGACGTTTCACATCGTGCTGTCACCTCGTATCTCGTATTTTGACAGTTCTAACAAATTGTAGTCTTTCTTTATATCCATGTAATATGTGCGCAAGTAAATCATCTGTAGAATATGTCACTTTCCAAACTTTAAATCGAATTACAAATAAAGAATCTAGTAACTTTTTGTTGATGAGTAAATTGCTCATAGGTTTGGATAGGCCGTACTACAGTAACTTTAACTGCAGTAAAAATTTGAAACGCACAAACGCGTAAACACCCCAGCTAACAATTTTTAAATTTCGCGGCGGATTTCTATTGGTATCACATGAAAACATTTGCAGTCAGTAGCGGTGATAAATTAGGCGAAAGGAATTTTGAATTGTTTGAGTAATGAAATATTATACCTGCTGTAACATATATAAATAATTACGTCCAGTTTCACGTATTTTACCACTTATGTTATTTTTGAACATGTTTACATTAAAATATTATTAGTTTAATTTAATCGTTTACTGCAGTACGTCACTGCCTTTGTTATTTAACTTGACAGGACGTTTATGTACGAGTGTACCAACAGAAATCCGCCGCGAAATTTAAAAATTGTTAGCTGGGACGTGTGTAGTTAGACGGTGTGTAAACGTAGTCATGGATCGAAAGTGAAGGATGCGAATAAAAGTATTGCTTGCTCCTTTTATTTATTTCGATCATGGGACGAATGAAATGGCTCTTATTAAAAACGAATTTTATTTAAGTACTTTTACTAGGTCAGCTTAAATAGGTACAACAAAGGCGATTACCAAAATTTATGTCTATTTTCGTGAACACGTGTTTTACTATATATATAATAGTTTTAAAAAATAATCTAACTTGCTGCCAGAGCAATTAAAATCTTTCAAAGTTTGATAAAACCATCTTAGATAATTATTTTTTATACTTACAACAATTTTCACTAATATCTGGTGCTTACTTATTAAATACAATTGTGTTACATTAAAAGTCTCTTTGATTCAATTTACTTCCTAATATAAAAATCGAAAGTATCACATGTGTGCACTTTACTATTTAACTTTACAATCATTAGATATAAATATTAAGTTTTGCACATCCCGCGTTGGCGTCGCCGTACTTATTCGCTACCGTGAACTTCGTCGAATTGCGCGAATTTAAGAAACACTTGCTCCAACGTCGTTTGACTAAAACTGTACTCTTCTATATTGAGATCCGTTTTCGCTACGGCCCAAAACAATTTAGATAATCAGTCTTAACAAGGTGGATTAAAAAATTACCTTTTTCTAGTTGCGAAAAGCAATTAGCTAAAGAAGGAACACTTTGTTGTGGAATACTGAATACTAGACGATCCGCGAAGCTTTCCTGAAGCGCCGCTTCCGAAAATAAACCGTTAACGAATTCCTTCAGTGCCTTCAGTTTGTCCACCGACGACGACGTCGGGGTCCGATCCCCACCGGTTAATTTCATTTCTAAAGTGTACCCGGCACCGTATAAATTTTTCAAGTGTTGAGTTGAACCCAAACATCTGAAAGTGCGAAGATTTAAACGATGCCTGCTTTACCTATTGCGCCTTTCGAACCTCAATTCCCCCTTTACCATGATGCCGACCCTCGAGCACAAGGCATCGGCTTCTTCCATCGAATGGGTCGTTAAAATAGCTCCTCTGGTTCCCTACGATCGACCGTTGAAAACAAATACCAGAGTCTTCGTAAAACTCACCTGGAAACTTGCTAAAATTGTGTCCCACAAGAAACGTTTACTGCGAGGATCCATCCCGGTACTTGGTTCGTCTAACAGTACAATTTTGGGATTACCGACCATAGCCATCGCGAACGACAACTTCCGTCGCGTGCCCCCGGAACAGTATTGCGCTTGTTTCGACGAATGCTCCTCTATTTGCAATCCAGACAAATAAAGGTCGACCACCCTACGATGAGTCGATAAAATGAAGTGCGACAACGAACGTAAATTTAGTACCTGGGAATATCTTTAAAAGGAACCCCCCTTATGGCCGCATAGCATTCCAGATGTTCTTTCACCGTTATGTTCTTCCACTGGGCGTCGTGTTGAGGACAGTAGCCGAGAAGTTGGAAAGCCGTGTCTAAGCTGCTTGTGATATTTTTGCCGCCTATTTGCACTCGTCCTCTGGTCGGGGCTTCCTCGGCGATGATAATTTTCATGGTGGTCGTTTTACCGGCACCGTTATGGCCTAGTAAGCCGAACACCTCTCCTGCATCGATGCCCAACGATAAACTCTTCACGGCCACTTTAGTTTTGGGCTCCTGGTCCTGTTTACAACACGATTCGCAGAGTTTCGTCCTATTTTTTTTGTACTCCTTGTGAAGATTCTGGACGACGATGACCGGGGAATTTTGCGTGGCGTTGTTCATTATATCTTTCACCTTTTGCCTTTCCGCTTTGACGTCGTTATCTTCGTTTTCGCCGATGTCGCTGAATTCGCTGGCCTCGACGGCTTTTATTTTGGTTTTAGGCTGTGAATAAGAATGGGATTAAAAATACGATTAATCGGATGACTTAACAATTTGTGAAGAAAAACTGTCTTTATAGCTAGTAGCGGTTTTTCTAAATAACAAATGCCATGTTATTGTAAATAATGCTATATAACTAGTATGACCATAAGTAACTATAAACATAAATGTGAGCGTTGCGAGCTTGTTCAAATTTTACCTTTTCGAAATAACATGCGTAAAATAAGTTGTCTACTTTTCATGAATTTATGGGCGACAAAGCTTATTGGACATACAGTACCTAATCCAGTCACAATTAACAATTTAGTTACGAGTTAATGCTTGAATTTCTTCTCATTTTTTTTGTGTAATTAGAATATATTTCGATGGTTAATTCTTAAGCCGTTGTGGGAATGATCATGGAATACAACAAAAATTGTAAAATACAGTTAAATTTCTATACCCCCAAAAATAATTCGCTAAAAATAATTATCTATAGGGCAATCTCGTTATAGGTATTACTTAATAAATTCCGTTAAAGACGACACCGACGTGTTTATGTTTTCTTTTTATAGTCGGACATAAAAAACTCTGTTGTTTTAGCGTTCGATTCAATTATAATAATTTTCTAGTCATCGGGTGATCTAAAGTTAAATTCGATAGTATTCTTTTATGCTACCCTACAATAGATCAATTTTAAATAAATTTGTTTTACGTAATATGTACCGCAAAAGAAAAAAAAAACTAAAAGAAAAACATTTTTTTTGGAAAAAAGTGACTGTAACTTCTTATTTGATATCTATTTGTAATTTTAAGAAACTTTTCCAAATAAAACTTTTGTGTATTTTCAAAAATAAGGATACTTTACTCTTGAGCCGATTTCATACTTTTGAACGTCCCCCGTAAAGTAAAGGTTTTATTTAAACTTTGACATGCGCATTTTTAGTTTGGAACTATGCAGAGATTTTTATAAAGAATAAAATTTTCTGAGAAATTTCAAATAAAAAAGTTTTCCATTTGGGTCAAGCTTTATGCCGGTCAATGTATATAAAAGTTCGTTATATGGAAGTTTGACCGTATTAATTGGTCACTTACGTATCCAAAGCTAAACCGTCTAGATCATTGCAAATGGGAAAGTCAGACCCACAACTAGAATTGTTCGCATTTTTATTTCTGCACGATACATGAATGTTTTTACCAATGCCGTAACGAGAGCGTGGCGTGGCGAGGTTTGAGGCTATATTTAGGTTAGGGGGGGCGCAACAATTAGAAAAGTTTCTGCTATAAGTTCTCCACGTTATGGTGCGTCGTATTCACTTTTACTTACTTATTCGTATACACTCACTTTGTATCTTATGGTAGTAATTTTGAAACACTCTATTAGAGCAATACTAATTAGTAAAAGTAATTACTTAGTACCTATTGTATTAAATTATAACATTAAAAGGGTAACTCACACAAAAAATTTTAAATGCGTCCGCAACTTTGCCGCCGCTCTTGACGATGTCCGCGATCACAAGGGCAAAAAACCATATCGGTAGATGCAATATAATTCCAACAATCATCACTATTATTTCGTTGGTCATGTAATCAGCTATAGTGATATTGGTGCAGCCTCGATACTCCGTACACATCTGATAAACCCGTTGAATGTAGTAGATAGCTCCGTAAGGTATGTACATCGTGTCTACCACAGATAAGAAAACGTGCAGGATGTATGCAGCCTTCCCACCTACAATTAAAATCGATTTTCACGAAATCGTCTAATCACAGAATTGTACGATTTTCAGCTATTGCTTACCTATTCCCAACATGTCCAAGCAGAACACCAAGTAGAACGGAATTAACCCTAACAGCGTCGCAACATTAGGTAAAATAGATAAAGCCGAATCGGTTTTATCAAAAATGTAACTTATGCAAGTAATAAATAATATCGAAGCTGGACAATTGAAAAGTAGTAGTATCCCTAAGGTGCTCAAAGCTGCCCAACCTCTTAACGACGGTATGTCGAAAATCAAAATGATCAGCAGAAGAGCGGCGCATATTAAAACCATTAGACCGACCAGAACCACGAAATACGTGATAAAGTACATCGAGAACGACAAACCGTTCACCCGCAATTGATTTTTGGCTTTTATCTAAAACGAAAATGTTTAACACGCGACATGCTTTTGAAGACGGCCGACTCACCTCACGATCATACACCATGTCGACCGCCAAACTAACCGGAATCAAAACGAACATCATTCCCAAGAAGGTGGACGTGGAAAACACGCCGATGTTGAACTCTTCCGGTTGGCTCGTTTGTTGGAAAGGATACACTCCAACTTCGATGGGTTGCCATTCAGCGCTTCTATCTCCGTTTAAATAGCTGAAAGATTTATTATTTATCGGTTTAGAAAGTTCGCACTGAATCACCGTAGACATTTTAATAACCTTCCCCGATTAAACATCTATTGTTACATTAAAAATTCCTCGGCACGTTTCGGAGACCGCGGCTTGGCGATGAAGTGGAAGATGATGGTGGCCGGGATTTTGAAACGAAGGCGAACTCGTCAATTTGTTTTTTTGAACACGCATATCTGAATTCTTTGGGGAGTATGCGAAGGACAAGGTGTTCGTTTTATCATTTTCTACTGACTTCTCTGAATCGCGACGTATAACGCAATTCCAAAAATCGATTGTTATCATTTTGATGTCTATTACGACACGCAAAGAGTGACTAATTAAATGAACTGGCCGAGTTTACCTTTTGTCAGGTCATCATTTTCCACTACGTTATCGAGCCGAGAGCCTCCAGAACGTCGTGTTAAAGAATTACGAACAACCCCGTAAGTAGTTTACAATAGATTGCGCGTGACTTTCGAAACGATTTTGTTTGGAAAATCGCAATCGATTTATAGCGAGTCATGCATATCTAATAAATACTTTGGATAATAAATACAGGGTGTTTCATTGATGATGGACCAGCCGGCACCGGGTGATAGAGGACTTCAACACGCATCGATTAGACCCCCATATGTGTTATCCGAAATTTGTTAATTTAGAAGTTATTTAGATTTTAATATATTTTTAGCTAAACTCCGGTTTTGTCCACAAATTTCGATATTCTGGCTAAACTATAGATACTAGCGCCATGATTTTTTTTTATAATCGTAGCCCAATACCTAAAGCCGTAGGCTATCGTCCTAAATAATATTTTTTTTATTCGAACTGAAGGTATTTCGACAAAAAAAGAATCTTTTAAACATTTTGTTAAAGCAAAAATTATTCCTTAGCTTTACAACCCTCTAGCTAAAAATAAATGGATAGAAAAAAAATTAATTCCCATCTTAAAAACTTCTCCGCATTACTGGCAATCATCCCTAGAAATTTCATCTGACTAGAAAAAAACGAAAATTTCATTTTTTAATTTTAATCGAGAACATTATTCGAAATGTGAGATAAGTTGTTGTGGATGTTATTAGTACCTGCAATGCATTATAGTAGGATCGGTTAGTTAGCTTTGATAAGAAACAATGTGTCGAAGTGACATCGTGTTGTTTCTCGTAGCGATTTCCTTTGTCTTTGCTCTACCACCTTGTTTGTTAGTTGAAATATCACCTGTTTTAAGTGGTTTTTTTCCTATTTATGTGAATTTGGATTGTGTTTTGTGTTTTTTTTTTGTTTGTAAATTCTACTTAGGTAATATCGTCTGCTTTACGTAAGTGTTTTTTTCGTATTTTTGTGCATTTGGTTAGTGTTTTGGACTTTTTTTAAATTTCTTAGTTGTAATAGCCGAAGTTTGGCCTCCAAGGTCACCGGACTTAAATCCGCTCGACTTTTTTATTTGGAGCCGCTATAAAGAATTGGTGCATCACAAACAATATTCTTCTTCACAAGAATTACAAAGAAAATTGACCGAAGCGCATGAAAAAATTCGAAAAAACAGATTAGCATTTCGAAAATTGAAGAGACATTTTTTAAAAAGATGCCGTATGTGCATTGCTGCTAGAGGTGGCTGCTTCGATCAGTTATTGTAATGAAAGAAACAAATGTTTATGATTTATGTTTATGTTTTACTTGATTTAATTTTTAATTATACAAAAATTTTAAAAAAGTATTCCTTCAATAACTAAAGTAAATATTCTCGAAATTTTCGTTTTTTTCACTTTGCACAAAATTTTCGATGTGAAGTCACGGGGCCAGCCAGATGAAATTTCTAGGGATGATTGCCAGTAATGTAGAGAAGTTTTTAAGATGGGTACTAATTTTTTTTTTTCTATCTATTTATTTTTAGCTAGAGGGTTGTAAAGCTAAGGAATAATTTTAGCTTTAATAAAATGTTTAAAAGATTCTTTTTTTGTCGAAATACTTTCAGTTCGAATAAAAAAAATATTGTTTAGGACGATAGGCCAATTATTGGGCTACGATTATAAAAAAAAATCATGGCGCTAGTACCTATAGTTTAGCCAGAATAACGAAATTTGTGGACAAAACCGGAGTTTAACTAAAAATATATTAAAACCCAAATAACTTTTAAACTAACAAATTTCGGATAACACATATGGGGATCCGATTGATGCATGTTGAGGTCCTCTATCACCCTGCGTCGGCTGGTACGTCCTCAACGAAACACCCCGTATAAGAGTACCCATATTAAAACTTACCCATAAATGGTATTGTCAATTAAATTAATAATAATAGGCAAACTATGCTGCATAGTATCATTGTAAATCACAGTGATGCTAATATTGGGAACTTCTATTTCGTGTATATTTAAGGCAACCATATGGGGCGCGATATCTAACAGCTGAGAAAAATTGCCGTCGTACATCTTCACCTTGTTATAGCTAACTTCATTTAGAACGTCTATGAAGGGATCGAGATTTTTTGTAGTGCCGTTATAAACGAGTAAATTTGTCTCGTTGCCGTAAGTTTTCTCGTTCAAGTACAGCACGTTCATTTTATGGTTGACGCTTTGCGTGCTATTTAAATACAGCCCAATTGCGGTCAGGCCTAGAGGTAACACGATCATAAAATATAATTTTTGAATATCTCTAATCAACCGCAGGATCCTTAATCTTAGTAAGGCTATAAACGTTTGCAAAACATTTGGAGTAGTTTCTATTTTTTCTAATCCTAGGCCGACGATGGGCGATTTCGTTTCGCATATCACTTCCAAACCGTGCAATTGCATGTCTCCGGTAGTACCTAAAAGATATATTTCAAGATCGGTCGATTGCTGGCGATCGAACGTTTGTACCTCGAGCGTCCGTGTGGTTAGCGTTATTCTCGTTGTGTAACGATTGGTAGCTGGTGCTTTTACTTTGTAAACTCAAACTTCTGCTAAGGGCCCGATTGCGCACTATCTTCTTCGACAAATTTTCCACGGACCCTTCGGTTTCTTCGTCTCTCTCTAAATGTAGAAACACTTCCTCCAAAGTTGTCATGGATACACCATAGCTGGAAATACCTACTCGACAGCGCCCGAAATTAAAAGGGGCAAATCGTCCGATTATTTACTCACCTAATTTCCCGCCGCTATTAATCTCTTGCTCGACCGCCGAAAATAACGGAGCAAAATTGGTGACGGCGTTGTGGGGTAAAATGAAGCTCAATTCTCTACCGTGTCGACGCGCCTTTTCCGCTTTCGGCACGTGCGCCAATACTAGTTTTGCTATCGCGTGTTCTCTGCATATGCCTGCGAAATGAAGTTTTTGTACGAACATGCGGAGTTTAATACGCACAAACATTACGTTATCGTCTACAAACTGTATACACGAAGAAATTGCGAAGCCAAAAATCAAAAACTACTTACCGTCCAATACCAGCGTCAGATGGTAGCCTATTCCAAATTTATTTTTCAAAAACAACGAACTTCCGCAACATCTAAGTTTGCCTTTCGATACCACCGCTTTTCTGTCAGCTGTAGCAAATACATTGTTTTATTTAAGAGCTACAATAAACAACATAGAATTTTGGAGAATGCCCCAACCAAACGACATGTCTTGTTTATAGTCGGACAGGCGTTAGACGCAAAAACTGTTCTCACCTAAAATATCGGCTTCGTCCATAAAATGTGTCGTCAGCAGTATCACTTTTCCATGTCTTCGATTTTGCAACACCGACCACATGTGCCTTCTAGAATACGGATCCACGCCAGCAGTTGGTTCGTCCAAGATGATTATCTATAACCGTCGTTGTTTGAATTGTAATGTTAAAGATTTCGGCGAACAATTTTACCTTTGGATCGCCTATGACTGCTATACCGACCGACAGTTTGCGCTTTTGTCCGCCGCTCAAATGTTTCGCGAAACAATCCGCTTTATCGGTTAGATCGATGTCCTTCAACGTTCTGCTTACTTCGTAATCCCTTACATTCGCGGGTATTCCCTTTATTTTTAACAAACGAACACTCTTACAGAAGTCCATCCACCATCGTGCATTTGATGGTGGATCGGCTTCTCTTTATTTTTGCAAAATACTCACCTTCACCGCGGCGAAAAATTCCAAATGTTCCTTAGGCGTCAAATTATCGAACAAAATATCGTGTTGTGGACATACGCCGGTCATCCTTCTAATTTGATCCAAATCGTCCGCGTCCCTTTGAAACCACATATTTTAGACCAAGATCTACTAAAGACCTACTAAATCGAAACGCGTACCTTATATCAAAACCAAAAACGTAGGCCGTGCCGGAAGAAGGCGCCGTTAAGCCCGTTAAGATATTGAAAAGCGTCGTCTTTCCCGCACCGTTATGCCCTAATATTGCCGTTATTTGTCCCTCGTATATTGTCAAATTTATCCCGTTGACCGCTTTAATTTCCGGCTTTCGGCAGTGCTGAAATAAATAAATTAATTAAAAGATGCGCCTTTTCCAAAATAAACAGCACCATCACCTACCTGAAATGATTTGTATAGGTCTACAATTTTAATGGCTTCGCGTCCCTTCATCTCGCGCGATACTTGTTCTATATCGGAATTGGCATCGTCCCCGTTATTTAACGATCCGGCCGAGGTGCCATTAATCAACGGTATCTGTAAAAGCGAAATTTCCAGGTGGGAGACCTCAAACCAAAAAGATCGTTCGATACACTTACGCGCACCGCCCTTTTTTTGCACCAGTAGGACATCTTGAAGCAGAATAAAGGCGACCTCTTCGTTCCGTGTTCGCCTAAAATCAAAAAGGTGCGTCGTTCTGCGAGTATTTACGTGTGGCTGAGAAGCGTATACGTACTTGGAATAATACTATCTAAGTAGAAAGCTAAACATCCATATAAAACTATATCAAAAGCCATCATTATTAAGCTGCCCCCAAAAGGCATGCCTGGTCCCGACCACAGATTATTAAAATTTACACCTTCGCCGGATAAATCCGTCACCAAAGCCTACGAAATGTTTTAATTATTAACTAATTTCTGAAAAAAATAATTCGCCGTTTCTGCCATTAAATGTAAAAGAAAATCGAACTATACAAGATAGATATAGATACCGATAGGGTGCGTACCACAGAAAGAGTTCAGTGCGCGGCCTAGTATAGAACAATGTAAATAATATTGTGAAAAAAATTTAAGCTTTTCTTTTACCTGGGGCTATTTTTAAAACAAGTAACTTTTATCGGTTAAATATCGGCGATTCTCAAACAGCTATCCGGTGTAGATTTGTCGAAAATAAGTATAAGTGCTTATTTAAATGATCGAAAAGCAATATTGTTGGTACTTAAATAAATTGCGAAACGCGCACTTAACAAATTTTACCTAAATCAGACAGGTTAATTTCGAACTGTTTGAGTACCACAGGTAAAAGCATCGTAAATAATGTAGGGTAAACTTTTTTTAATAACATCTGTTCAAGAAAGAGATGAATGTGTTTATGCATTTACTGTTTTCTTTTGTGTATTAAATGACTTTAGAACTACGTTTGGTAACACTATCTTCCGTAAGAGCAATATGGAACGCACTGTAGATCTATCTCAAAATACCGTCTAGCTAACAAGACGTTTCAAAGACCTTGGACAAAAATTTGTGAACGCGTGCTAGACCCTAAAGTAAGCAAACAATGTTATAAGTAGGTATCTACACACCAACACATATTTAAATACAAGGTGAGTTATTTAAAAAATTCCACGTCTTTTTCTCGAAAACGTTCAGAGCTAGATAAAAATGAGTTATTATAAAAATTGTAGAATATGAGGGGTGCCGTCTGATGGCGACATTGAATGATATTGAAACGAATTGGTTTTGGAGTTGTAGGTCTAACAAGGAAGGTTTACCCAAAGAGTACACACCGATTTTGATGAAAATTTTATCATAGTAACTACTACCCAATAGATGATGTTTGCTGAAAAAATTAGCTGTCATAAAAACTTCGTTTACGTTTTGTTCAATAAAGTTGGTAAAATAGTGATTTTCAAATTCATAGGGCTGTTGAGAAAAATTGAGATAAAATAGAAAAACGTTTTTCATATGCCTATTCGCTCGGCTATTATAATATTGCCGTTTAAATGTCAATATTATTGTCATATTAAATATTGTCATTTCTTGCATTGTCATTCTCGAAAAACTATTTTTCGAGTAATTCCGGATCTGTTCTATGCGTGTCAGGTAGTGTCATTTTATCGAGATTATGCAAAAATAATAATCTATTTAAACGCCCGCAATTCGTCATTTCTTGCGTTGTTATACTAGAAATACCAGTTTTCTAGTAGTTTCCGACTTGTTCTGAACGTTCCATCCCAAAACGTTCGGGTCAAAATTTTGCCAAAAAAAAGGTGTGTGTGGTTTAGCTATGGTTTCCTTTAATAATAATTTATAAATGTAATAATTCATATGTTTTAAAGTATGTTTAAAATAGAAGAATGAAAGTAAATAAGTAAATAAATACCTATTATAATAGCCGAACGAATAGGTATATGAAAAACGTTTTTCTATTTTATCTCAATTTTTCCTAATGTAACCCCATACAATTTTTAGATGATTAAACAGAAAAAAATAAGATTTCTAATGATATATAACATACCTCATATTTCCGTTTAAAAAAATTCAAGATGGCGATCGTGCTCAAAAACTATGCGTGAAAAGTTTTTTTTTAATTCTAAAATGTGCAAAATAATTTTAAATTGAAATATTACGAATTTCAATCCTATGTCTAAAACCGTTCTGATAACAGCCCTATGAATTTGAAAATCACCATTTTACCAACTTTATTGAATAAAACGTAAACGAAGTCTTTATGGCAGCTAATTTTTTCACCAAATATAATCTATTAGGTAGTAGTTACTATGATAAAATTTTCATCAAAATCGGTGTGTATCCTTTGGGTAACCTTCCTTGTAAAATATTTTTCGAAATATTCGTTTCGAAGATAACGAGCTAAAATAAAAATTTAGTTTCGGAAGTAAGAATTTTTTCATAAATTGTAGTTTAAAATTGATTTAGTTTTACATAATAAATTTTCGAAATGGTCAACATTTTGTAACCTTTAACGAAAAACCTGCTGAAAACTGCGTCGATTGGATTCTCCAACGTTTTCAAAAATGTATTCACGATCAAGTAGCTCTTTCGCTTTTCCACAAAGGAAAACTTGCAAGAAAAGACAGGATCTTCTCTACTAATCCATTTGTTGGGAAATATGGAGTTGAATAATTGTTGTTCCTTTCGAACTCTTCCGAAACGAGCAGGAGCACGTATGTTCTGACCTACAGACCTAATAATAATTACTTGCCACGCGTAAAGCTGTCAAACTGATTTATCTGCTTTTGTTTTGGCTTCATTTCGTTTTTAATGATGGTTTTTGTTCTTTTTTAAACTAAATGTTTATTTGGACTTGTATATTCGAAATGATCGATTATTTCGAAAAATATCTCTAAGTAAAAATGTGTTGTTGTTTACAGACTATGGATTGGGCATCGCAAAAGTACCCCATCAAATTTAAAAAAAGGTAATTTAAATCTATAACTTCAAAACCGATGGGTTTCAAGGTCGTTAAATGTCATCATCAGACGGCCCTCTTCGTACTCTACAATTTTTATAATAAGCGATTTTTACCTATTCGTAATCGTTTTCGAGAAAAACGCGTGGCATTTTTTTAAACGACAGCTTGTGTATCGTGGGTTTACTGTAAAAAGTAACCAAGTCAATTTGTAATGTAGATATTAAATAATTCGATGAATAAATAATTTAACAAAATTAAACAAGCCACATGGTACAATAAATATGTAGTTTGTTTAATAGTTGAAGGAAACTATTTATTGTAGATACACTTTGTCCAAACCTATATGCAATTCACGTCATCAATAAAAGGTTACTAGATGATGACGTTTCACACAGTGTTGTCACCTCGTACCTGGTATTTTGACAGTTTTAATAAATTGTAATCTTTCTTTATACCATCTAATATGTGCGCAAGTAAATCATTTATAGAATATGTCACTTTCCAAACTTTAAACCGAATTACAAATAAACAATCTAGTAACTTGATGACGTAAACTGCATATAGGTTTGGATAGGCCATATCATGTGATTTATTTAGTTTTGTTAAGTAAAATGTTTTTATTACTTTATCGAATAATTTATGCATTATCTCAATTATCGACATGCTCGTAGGTAAAATATAGGTGCTTTAAAATATATTACCTTATCCATTGCTAACGCAAATCCGGCAGAACTAATTACAGAAACGATCCAAAAAATCGTAGAACTAGAATGATCAACGAACACTTGTATAAAATAAAACAAACTTAAAATATTTATCATGAAGTTTCCTAATATTCCGGCAGTCTGAAAACAACATAGGCACATTACGACAAAATACCAAAATATTCGTTTAATCCGAAACTTACCCTCGACTTATCGAAAAACGGCGTAACCATGAACCCGAACATAATTATCGACAGAGAATACAGCAGCACCAACAAGAAAATCAACAACGGATTGGTATTATGGAACATTCCCAGTACAAAAAGCAATACGCAACAAACTGTCGAAAGAAACAGCACGAACGTTCCGTATATTATAAACCACGACAACCTTTGAAAAAAAAACAAGATTACGTTTTGAGTAACGATCGACGGGAAAGATTACCTACCAAAATACGGAATCTTTAAGTCCCATAATTTTCATCCCCTCCTTAATTTTATTCTCCTTCTCGCCGACAATCAGAATTAACAAATACGCGACAAATTGGGATAACGCCATCACCATGTAAAGCGGAATGACCACCCTAAACGCTACCATCCAATTTCCGGTGAAGGCTTCCTTGGGAAACATTTCCAACGACAAATTAGGCACGAGCGTATCGTTTCTTGCAGTGTCGTTCTGAAAATAAGGGAGATTTTATAATTTGCTTAGTTTCTCCCGTTTAGGAGATAACAAAAGCACCCTTGCAAATTCCATTAAATGCATCTCTCTCCTGGCGAGATAACGTCGTATGCGTGAAAGTGGCGAAAAAATAACGTAATTGTTGCGCTTATTCACAAAATGACACATCTATGTATAATTAATTATCGACCATCCCCAAACAAATCAATAAAAATATCACGTGTTCGACATGGTTTTTTTTTAAGTCAATAACCGATTTTCATATTTACCCTAATTTTGGCATAATCTAAAAGGGCCTGTAAAGCAACGAATCCAGAATAGTAGTACTCGTTGACGGGGCAGCTGCCCCTATTTTCCTTCGACAAAACGGCCGACCAGTGACCGTACGATTGCCTGCACAAGGCTTGGGAACTGTATAATACGGTCGTGGAAGGTGTTTCCGAATGCGATGGGTTTGTGCGTATCTCGTATCTGAAAACGATAGCTGTTTGTGTGTTTGTGATCTTCGTTTATCTCGATTCCTTACTTTAAAGACTCGTTTGCGAGATAGGAGTCGTTAAATATGACAGCGATCGGAATCGCCTTGGGTTCGAGCCAGTACGCCGTCAGTAGGTCTTCTCTCGATGAAAAATATACCCACGATAGCTCTTCTTCCAGATTCATCGTTCTCCATACTTCGTTTACGTTGTTTGCTATGAAATCCTATAGTTAGAGGAAAAACACGTTAGTATGTTTTTAGTTGCGTACTATCAGTACTTGGAAAACATTTGAACGATAAATTAAATCAGTTCTTTTATTGTATGGATAAGTGGATTTACCAAGAGCCAAGTGCTTCGCCCCTTTTGGCTCTTTTGGCTTTTGAAATTGAAGTTAGAGAAACAAAAATAGGTTACCGACATGACTGACACCCGAGCAAATAAAATGTACGTGTTCGAGTGTTTTTTGACAAAAAAAAATAATTATACACTCCAAAACATATAGAAATTGATCAATTAAGTCAACTATGAGGTTCGTAACTTCGGTTGTGACAACGGTGATAATTTTGTGATTTTCTTTTGATTTTTCAATTGCAAGGTATTGACATTGTAAATTATGACGTCTTTATTTGGCACAGTTTTTAATGTAAATTTGAAGAGATTGCAGGAAAAATGACTGAGGTTCCAAACTGATAAGATTGCGTTTGAGGTTGCAAATGATACCTACACGCAAACAGCCTGCATGATAAACGGGCGAAGAGCGTAAAAAAAAATAATTTTTGAAATAGATAAAAGTAACGTTCTTGAGTAAAGACGTTCATCGTTTTTCCCGTCAACTTGACAATTTGTTTAAATTATCCAATTTGGATAAGAATAACGATTTTTCGGTTATCTATAACATTACATCAGTCGATTAACGGGTTTGAAAAATTAAGAATTTCCTGGAATAATTTGGTGTTAGTGTTGGGAATTGAAGCCCGGAAGTAATTATTGTAATTATGTATTGCATTATTTTATTTAGATAAGTGGCGGTTGATTAAATGACGAATAAAATTTTGTAAAACCAAGCCTTTTTATCGTTTTAGTTGTTGTCGATAACAAAATTGGATTATTATCTAACGAATAGTCAAAAATTTGATTAAATTAACGGTATGTACGTTACACGAGTTTAATCTATTAAACATAAAATAATGTCAGAATATTCAACGTTAATTAGACGTGTTTAGACCTGACGAGTTTTCGTAAAGTCCGAATGTAATTTAACAGTTTGATTAATCAATCAACGATAAGCTTACTTAAAGTTAATTAAATAAATTGAAAATTTAAATTTAAACATTGCGAAACCGATCGTTCGTGGAGTTTATTTGTAATCAATCAATCACAAGGTTTGAAATAAACCCCAAGTTGTCGGAGCAATTAATTAAATAATAGACCGTTAAGCACTTAACGTTAATTGTATTAAACGGGTCGTTGTAAAATCGTTAACTACCAATGTTGCTAAAGTGCAAATTAAAATTCAGTTTAATTGTATTTAAAAAGTTTTACGTGCTGTAACGCATATCAAATAGACTAGGGTCGGTTTTTATATAGAAAAATAATCGTCCTACAAAGTTTCGTGCTTACCAAAATACCGTAAGTAAAATCGTTGTCGGCTGTTAGTTTACTTATAGCGGAAGCCGTGCAAGTTAAAAAAAATCGAGAAAATTTAGCTAATTGTGTTGAAAGCATGAAATTTTACAAAGTTGTTACTGAGGACAAATAAGACGATTTGAGTTGCAGCACACGAATTTCTGGGTCATGGGTTCCCCCCTGCGGGTTTATCAAATTTTAAACCCTTTTAAAACTGTTTAAAACGGTAGATTTTAATTTTCTTTTATTATGTAGAAAATGTTTCGATAATTCGATGATGACAAAGTAAAATAAATTAACCTAAAAATCCTAAAGGTCATAAATTTGGCACCTAAGTGGACCATTTTGAAAAATTAGGATCTTACCCGCTATTTCGACGTAAACTTTTGAAAATGGTCATGCGGAGTATCGTTGCTGACTATTTTGTATCTTATAAATACGATTTTGACGTTAAAAATACAATTTGACCTTTTTAAGTGGCAAAAATCGTAACGTAATTGCAATGGCGGTAACCCATAAGCTTAAAAATACAGTAAACCGGGTTATTTGTGGCTATTTTATTTATCATGGAATTTTACACAATTATTAACGATATAAGTAAGGTGATAAACCAGGAACACACAATTTTTGATGCATAGTACCCTTCTTTTTTTTAAATTGTTATTTAAACCAGATCAAGAAATAAATGTTATATATAGTTTTTATGTATTATTGTTTTTTTTTGTTTCTATTCGTCTTCCATCTCGTCGTCCGTGTTTTTCAACAAATCTTGTGGTAACCTTCTTTTCAACCTTGTGTGTACTTTGGTTTGTCCCAGGTCGTAGTATATTGCACTTTCACAATTAGTTAAATTGATAAAAAACTTTTTAGCCACTTTGGTAATGTATTGTTGCGCATCCTTCTGAGGACCCATCTAAATTTTAAACCTTTAAAAAATTTTAAAACGGTAAATTTTAAGTTTTTTTTATTAACGTTAGTTTAAAAAACTCAGTTAAATCAGTTTTACATTTTCTAATAAAAAATGTTTAATATTTAAATCAGTTCATATTTAGTAAAATTTGAATTATGTATGTTGTAATCTTTTGGGCCATTTTAAATGTTTAGAGTTTGTAAAAACTACTTTGCATCGGAAAATTGGTGAAATTCGACATCTATTTTAATGATTTATAAGAAATTAATATTAATGTTAAATAACTTAAGATATTTTCACATTGTTGAGTCTACCTATAGCCTATCCAAACCTATATGCAACACGTCATCAACAAAAAGTTACTAGATTGTTTATTTGTAATTCGGTTAAAAATTTGGAAAGTGACATATTCTATAGATGATTTACCTGCACATATACTAAATGGTTTAAAGAAAGACTACAATTTATTAGAACTGTAAAAATACGAGGTACAAGGTGACAGCACTGTGTGAAACATCATCTAGTAATCTTTCATTGATGACGTGGATTGCATATAGGTTTGGACGAAGTGTAACAAGGTAAAAGAATGAACGTTCATGAATTACTATGATTAACATTGATTTTTCAAGGCGCTATTAAAAAAATGACAAAAAAATAAAATTAGACTTAGTTGACTGTGACTTCATATTTTTCTATAACATTTAACTCTAAGCAACCTTTTTAAGTAACATTTTTCGATATACTCAAAAATAAAAGTACTTTACTCTTGAGCCAAAATTATATTTTTTTATCTCCCTCGTATATTACGAGATACCTATTTTAAATTTTTTATCGGTGTATTTTTTGTAACTTTTTTTCGAAAAATTCGTAAGAAAAAAGTTTCCCATATGAGGTGTACTTTATGGAACACAATGTACATCAGACGTCTTTATAATATAATTTGATGGTGACAAAGTGAAATAAATTAACTTTAAATCATAGATTTGGTCATTTTTGCTCAATTTGCTTCTTTTAAATATGATTTTGACATTAAAAGTGCAATTTGACCTTTTTAAGTGAGAAAAAAATACAATAAATCTGATTTTTTGTGTTAAAATTATGGAATTTTAAAGTGACTTAACAAGTTTTAATCTATAACGCCCTTTGAGGGCCCATTATTTAAAATTAAAAAAATATATAACTAGGTAGGTATAACTAAATAGATTGAGAATGGATAGTTTTATTTCTACCCTATTTAATTTAGAATTACAGTTTAATTTATTTGTATTTTTAAATGTAGACAGTATTATCATGTATTATTAATTCTGAATTTCACCGTCCAATGTTTTAGTTGGATTATTTTAATACAATTCATAGGACCAAATTTATGACCTGCAGGGTTTTGTGGTTAATTTATTTCACTTTCTCACCATCAAATTATATTATAAGAATGTTTTCTATATAATAAAAAAATTCAAAATGTATCTTTTTAAAGAGTTCTAAGGGGGGCGTCAGGGGACCCCTATGGCCCAGAACTTTGTATGCTGCAGTTATTTGTCTTTAATAACAACTATGAAAAATTTCATGCTTTTAACACAAATAGCTACATTTTTTCGTGAACGGCCTCCACCGTTAAACATATTATATGCCGCATTTAAACAAACTAACTACAACTTTAATGATTTGTATGTCCATAAAAATATGTAGTATAAAATTTGCGTTCCATTTCGTGACTAAATTCAATCTCGAAAAAGAAAGCAACTGACACACAATGGCTGATGGTGTCATTTATTATTAAGGGAAGGTGCGGTATTCCCAGTTGCGTGTAGACACACCATCGGATTTTTTACTCGAGAAATTATCAAATGAACATTTTGTATTTGTGAGCTGGTTAGATAAAATTCAATATTGTTCCAGAAACTCACCCTTACGTGCGTGCTATTTGGTACCACCGCTATCGAATGTTTCGTTAAATTTTGAAACAGATCGTACAGTTTAGCTTCGCCCCTTGGCTTGTCCATAACGGGAAAATTCGGGTTCGGAATAATTATCTTCATCACTATTAAAACTCCCAACGAATATAAGGGCAATAGTATTTCCTAAAATTCGAAATCAAAGTTAGATCGAATAAGGAAAACGCTGGAGGGGGGAGAGAGGGGGTGAGATATAATCGTTTTTCGTGACAAAACTCTACGTGGGGGGGGTTTTGTTTTTTTCGGTCGTGTCGTATCGACCTGTTGCCGGAACGTTTCGAATGCCGAATTAAATTGCAGGTTAAATTTATCAAAATCGAATCACTCACCGCAGTTGTTTTTCGTTTATCTCTTCTCTTGAGGAGTAGGTTCCTTTTAAGCATCGCTCCTAGCTGAGCGAAGTACAGAGATAACGAGTTCTCCATTGTGTTATATTACCGATTTATTCGCATTAAAAGCTTTTCAACGATCGTCTGAAACAAATGAAAGTTTAATTGATAAGACCGAATCTTTAAAAAAATAGAATATTTAAAGGGCGAGTAACGTGATCTGCAAGCTCACAACCGCTTATCGATTTTGTTTGATGTCCTGTTGATACGCGCGGCTCAATTTTACCTTTTCGCGTACAAAAACGTTTGTATTCGCTACATTTACTATGTATATATCAAATTTTATTAGGGCAGGCACTGCCTGTAGTTTGCGAAAGCCTTTCGCCGATGAATAAAATTACCGACATTTAAAGAACGCAACCCTGACATATTAACTTAGATATTGATTACCATAAATTATAAATGTTTCGAGAGCCCTGCATTTATTGGCTGTGTAGTAGGTATTTAGGAAACGAGTTTTTGTTGGTGCATGTCGTTAATGTAGTTGACGCTTCGATAGAACTTCGAAAGAAGAAATGAAAAAATAGCTGCATTAAAGTTAATTGGATGGTATCACACTCGAAAATTGATATTTAGGCATATATAGTTTTTGAAATGTTTCTTGAGATTGTAAACGATGTATTTGATATTCTGTAACAAAAGTGTATTGGTCTTGTATGATAACAAAGATAAGTTTGCACCTATTTTCTGAAAATCTACGAGGAATTTCTAACATATTTTTACATTTATAAAATCTGTACTGGTTTATTTAGGAATTAATATCAATAAAAATTGAAACTTCCTTTTAGTAATCTCACAATTTTAATTTTTATAGACGTTATCCATGACGTGTGATAATAAAACGACTAAAAATTAAAATATAAAAATTAAAATTATAAGACTTTAGTAATCTTATAATTTTAATTTTTATAGTCGTTTTAAAATATAGTCGATAAAAATTGAAACTTCCCTTTGGAAGTCAGCTCTTAGATAAACCAATACTAATTCTATAAATGTAAAAATATGTTACAAATTCCTCGTAGATTTTGAGATAATATGTGAAAAATTATCTTTGTTGTCGTACAAGACCAATACGTTTTTATTACTACAGAATATCAGATACATTATTTACAATGTCGAGAAACTTTTCAGTCGTTACCAACGCCAAAAAAAAACGATATACATATAAGTATTCATTTTTGGAGTGTGATACCCCCCCAACTTCCTAAAAATTCGATGGAAATAAAGCTCGAAAGCGAGTAAAGTCTTTAGCATTAGAGCTTTTATATCGAGAAGCATTTAGCATTACAATGGATAAAGGATTGTACTTTAGTAAAGTGGAATTTTGAATTGTAAAAGTTTATGAAGTTAAAGATGGATTAAATGCGTACCATATCATTTTAATCGACATTGCCAAAATGAGAAATACCGAAATTGGCCATAATTAGAATACCAATAAATTTGATACGATTAAATTTGACAATTTAAAGTTTGTTTAAAAAAAAATTAAAATAAGTAGTAAGACAGAAATTTGGCTTTCAAATGGTACTACTAATAATGATAGAGGATATCGAGAATATTTTTGACGAGGTATCAATAACACAAATAAACTGACGAACATTTGATCACGAAAAAACGGCGGAAATGAAGCGAAGACAAATGACAATAGATAAATCACATAAAACAGCGGCGAAGTATAAGAGGATCATAAACGATCGGTATAATTTAGAAAAACCAAATAAAACAAAGATAAGTGAAGAAATTCAGATGTTATATTATAAAGAGTTTTGATAAGGTTGAACATATAAATGAGTTTCTCCTTGAAAACGATGGAAAAGGTCGGCCGCGTTCTTCAGATGACGCCTCGAAAAGACCATGACATTGTCCGAAATTATTTTTGGCGAGAATGATGTTGGGATATTGATTTTGGACGTTTAAGGTACACAGCCAAAGTATGAAGCCAGGTCCAAACTAAACGAGCATGATGTTCGCGAACATCTAGTCAACCAATAAACTCTCTATAAACTGTTGGTGTGCTAAATGTTCGCGAACAACGCGACGTGTTCGTTTAATTTGGATTATCCTCGATGCGACAATTAAAGCAATTTTGATGTAAATAAGGATTTATTTAGTTTCTTCGACGTTCGAAATTAACCGCCTAACTAGGTTTTAACGAAGGAATTCTCGAAGGACCAATTAAACGTTTGTACTAGGAAAAAAGCGTTTTCAGTTAATTGGAGAATTCCGGGAACAACAATTATTGCTTGGAAATTTAAAAATTAACCCGCAACAGTTTTTAATTGTCAAATTTGAGGGAGTTTTTAGTTTGAAAAACCTTCGTCGAGGTCAAAACGTTATTTTACGACAAACGAAGGTCGATTTTTGTTTGCTACACTTTTAAGTGTGCCGTAATATAGGTCAAGGTTAATGTTTCCCGAAAGATCATGTTTCCCGAGATTCTCGAACATAAAAAAGCGTTTTTTTCCAATCATTATTTTGGCGTTCCCTGGAGTGCAAACGTTTCACGTTAAAGCGACGTTCGAAGCGACAAATTAAATTTTTCAGAATCTCCGCGAAACGTCCGTCGCAGGAAATCTAATATAACCGGCTATGGGAAAATTGACGGCCAAATGCGGCAAACGTGACGTATTCTTTAAATACTCACCGCGTTCTCGTAAAACTTTAATTAACAAGGACATTATTGACTTTCGCGTTGAACGGCTTTCAATAGTTTCATCGCAAAAATCCGTCGAATAGAGGGGTGGCTTTTTTGTATGCGTATTAAAAAACTTGCACTGCGCGTCGTTGAAAATGAACGGATCACAAACACAAAAAAAAACGCGCGACGCAATCCACCCTTAGGTCCAAAAATTCATATCGGATCCGCAGGTACATGCATCGGCGCCGCCATTTTGGCAGTTTAAGGTGGTTTTATTATTCGACCGGGTATGTGTTGCACATTTATCACTTTCGGTAGTTCGTTTTGGTGACAAAATTTTTGAAGTTTTCGGTCGTTCAATCACCGGCAACGGCTTTACTGAAACCCGGCGCACCAGTAACGATTACCGGGACGCAGCTACCCCAACGACTGAAATAGACTGAAAAAGGGGTGACTGCCATGATGTCTGCGCATATACTAAAATCGCATTGGGGTAAATAGAACGGACACGAATAGAAAATTTGACTTTATTCAAAGTATAACTGTGTGATTAGACGAAAAAATACAGAAAAGAAATAACTAAGTACGTTTACGTAGAAGTTGTTATATTTTCATCAAAATGTTCAAGTAAGTATGTTGAATAACACGCGTTGAAACTTTAGGTCTTTTTATAGAAATTTCGCAAACGAAATATTTTACACGTACCTACTTACCTCTGTTCAAAGTCACATTGCAGTTCGTAATACCCTCTTTGTACGTACATACAAAGGGCAAATTCGACATGCATACGTCACAATTAGTGCACGTATTTTTAAACAATATATTATTTACAAGTCGACGTACCTATATTATTCACAATCATTATCAAATAACGTTTAGTAATCAGTGACGCATACCTTCGTAAAATTATAAAAATATTGTTATTAGTGAATGTCACTAAAACACTAAAAACTATATGGTCATATCGGTCGATGTTACGACCTCAGTTTGTTTATCAACGGGAAGTAATGAATGCAGGATTACAAAATAACGAGTACACAAATTCGATTAGTAGCGCTTGGACGATTCACCGCTGGGTTACTAACTGACGATGACGTACGGCTAGAGCTTCGTTTTTCAGCTAATTAAGTCGTTTTGGACTTTAAAATAAAAAAATTCACAAACCGTCGGTTGCACTGGCAATGATAATGTCATATATAAAACAAAAAACTTAACCTTACTCACGACTTTAAAATTGTCGAAATATACCACGTCTCTGAGAATTCGTTGTTTAATACACATTTAACCGTTTTGTATCTGTTTTTAATTCGGCTATGAGGCTAGTTTCTTGTAAAATTTTCTTAATTTCTCAAAATTCGTTGCCGATGTTATCAATTTAAAGGTATTTAGAATTTTTTTAAATTTATTTTCTCATATTACCCCTTAAAATATTCGTCATCAGACCCCTAACAACTTGCATTGTAACGCACAACTCGAGTCGCGGAGGAAAAACGATCCATACTTGCCACACTCTCTATTTACGTATGAAAAATAAATCCGTTATGAATCTGCAAATCTTATCAATTCTATTTATGGAGAAATGCATAAACGTTGGTGTCAGGGTTAGATGATGAAACCTTGACATATCGATAGAGTGTATTTTTATATTTAAAAAGCCAAAAGTCGTCCAAAATCGGACAGCGCAAAAGTGCACCATCCTCGCCGAAAGAGTTATCCAACGTTCGTGCAGAAGAAAACGTGAACTTTCTTTTGCCACAAAAATTCGTAATTGGTTTTGTGGAATTAATTGTTTAAGAATTTTTGAAAAAACGCGAAACACACGACGGGCTCTTATGGAGACTAATAATTTTGCTACGACCCCCTTCGAAAAGACAACTTTCGGTAGTAGAATACTTACTTAAAACGCGATTTCCGTCTCTAGTGAAGGAAAATCCCATAATGTTAACATTCGTCTCTATAGTGGGGAAAGTAACTTGATATATTTTCACATATTAACATATATTTCCACTTTATTAATTTAGAAAATCGAAATAAAATATTATAAAAATGCTGTGAAATTTAAAACCGTCCACGTCTAGTTGCTTGGTGTTACTTGTTTATTTTATGATTTTTGACGACTTTGGCTTTTTAAATATAAAAATACACTTTCTCGATCGGTCAAGGTTTCGTCATGTAACGCTGCACCGACCACTACCATAAAACCGACAGTTTCGTGTCGCCGAAACTGATAAAATTCTCGTAACTTTGTCCTATATACGAGAGCATAAACATTTTCAATGTTAAAAGAAATTTCAAATCGCGTATCTACCTGACATTATCATCAAAACTTATATAAGAAATTAACGTACATAACATCGTAAATGATAATTTGTAATTGATGTTAAAATTGTTCGGTTACCACGTTTCAAATTTTCGTGAAATTAAACTCGATGAATACGTTTATTGCAACTTAAAGGTCCTTACGTACTACCGTTTTCGAAATTTATCGCCCGATAAATAAGTTGGAAATTTGTTTCATAAACATTAGAAGCGTTAAAACGACATTTAATTCGTGTAAAACAAATCATAAAATGAAGATATTAAAATTTTTACGACTTCGTATATTGGAATTGTCTATTTTTAAAATGTCGTAAAGTCGCCCGTTAGTGTAACGCAACAAACAAAATTATGATAGGTTTACTTTAGACCTTTAAAGTAAACTTACCCCAAAAATTTCCAATATTTTCAGTTTTCAGAAACATTCCTAGCTACGGAAAAGCGGTTGCCATATTTGCTTTATTTGTCATTCGTAACCGATCCAGACGCATATATACCTTTATTGTTTCAATTTCACGTTATTTGTTCTTTTTTATCAAGTATTCTTGTAAAAGCGTAAATGTTTTACGTATTTTGACATTTGGAAATATTTTTACTTTGAAAGTACAGTAAAACCTTCTTAATACGTTCTTCGAGGGATCAAATAAAAATGTGTCTTAACGAGGTTTCACTGTATTATAAATAAACAATTTAAATAAAAATAAAAATTGCTAGTGATAGATCCAAAAATGGTTAAATAAAATTTAGAGAAAAAATAATTAAATAGAAGGGACTCTAATAGACACATGTATTTACACTTTATAAATACACGGAGAGTTAATCGACAAAGAAAGATCCTACCTTTCCTCGTCGTATTAATCCTTCTTGTTTGTAATCCTTTTAGAGAACACAAAACACTCGCGCACTCACACGCAAAAAGGCCTTATAAACCGAACGAGCACTCCTCGCACACACGAATAATACGACGACGTAATTTAAAATTCGAACTACTGAAACAAGTACTACCCCTCTGTACTACTAACGCGAAAGATCTGAAGAGGTTTTGCCAGAATTCTATAAATAAATGCATTCGAGTTACGACGTGAATACTAGGAAATTCCGCTTTTATTTTAAAAACATTCAGTTCTTTGTTCGCACGCTGATAAAGCATGCAAGTGGGTGGTACACATGTTTTATTAGTTGTTTTGGCGGTGTATCGGTCGCATAAAAATGCGATTAAACTTTTATCTGGTTTATGGTTTGCAATAGGGGAAATTTTCAATGCTTAAGGGCACACGAATAGTTTTTAAATTAAAAATAGAGTAAATTTATAATTCTGCAGTATAAAGGCAGTAGATAGTGATTATTTAAATGATTTTAAACTAGTAAGTATTAGCGAAATTTCAAAGAAAATAAAACTATTGCAGCCTGTCTAATGGACGGGACCCAGACGTGTCCTTTTAACTTTTCTCTAATCTCGACCCCTAAATCTCGAAAATATAAATCGTTCATTTTGGGTCTGTATATATAGGTATTTATATAACATTTATATAGGTTTATTTATATAATATTTTTATAACAATAACTAGGCCTAAATCAATTTCTTTTCAAATATAGGTAATCTCGCGCATTCATTAAATTTTTATTACATAATTGAAAGGTTCAGTGGATAAAAGTGACAAAATGACAAAATCCAAGTTTTGAGAAAACTGAAGTCAAAAGTTTTTTTATTTAATTGGATTTTCAGTTTGAACATTGAAAAGTGAAAAATTGTTATTTATAAGAACCCTATAAATTGAACGAATCTTACGAACCAAGGTTTACCTATTAACAACTTGTATAGCAGTCTCTGGTGCTTCTGGTTTTTGAGATGTCGAGAAAAGTTTTATTGGTCACGTACTTGTTAGACGTTGCTTTCGGGGATTTCCTCGATGAAACGTTCTGCCGTCGAAAACCGAATCGAGTACCGTCCTGGTCTCTACTATTGATTTTGAGGCTCGTTGCGACAATGACGACCTTTGAAAGGCCGTGTATTTTTCAACTGCCTCTCTGAATTTTCAACGTTCAACGCTTCTATTGGAAGCATCTGATTTGGAAGCTTTATAAGCAGAGAATGCCTGAATTTGTCCTCGCATATGTTTGTCTTTAACGTTGTCGATTGGAACGGCATCAGAACTTTCCTTCAAAATTTTGGTGGACGTTTTCGACTAGGTTATTTCGAAAATACTGTTACTCCAGCGAATCTGTGAACGTTCAAAACTTATTCAACGTCACGTCGTCGAGTGGTAAAATATTTTGACCATTATTCTCTGGAGAGAGTTCTTTTGGACGATTAAATAGAAACAAGCATATGTGGAGGTGAGCTTGTCCTAGTTACTTTTTTTTGCATCACAGTGCAAAGTTTTAAATAAACAAATAAATTTTCGGAATTTTATTTTGAAGAGTATCTGTACGATACTAATTATTACTGCCTTTCGTGAAGTACACGAAGCAGTAAAACCGCAGTCACGGGTTGTGCGCCATGGTTTATTTGTTGATGAATTCGAGTACGATTCGGTTGGTTTAATTTCTTGGTAAAAAAAAAAGATAAATCATCGAGTGGTTTTTACAATTGATAAAAGAAACGGATGAAATTGAAAGGATGCAAGAGAGAGATAAATAACTTTGATCGTTAACATCTTTATAGCTAAGACTTAGTTTAAGATGTAGCTCGAGGTTACAACGTTGTTGTAGTATCTACACTTCCATGGTAATAAACCGTTTTACCCTCGCTAAACCGATCTCACATGCAGGAACTGTTTTACGAGCGCTTATCGTTAAACGCAAAGCATAATATGTATAAATCGGAATTTGTATTTAATTCGTAATGTTTTTTGTTTTTTTTCCTTGTAAAAAGCATTTGGCAACCGCTTTTTATAATAATTTATTGTTCTCGAAAAATCGCGTTCGTTATCTAAACTATTTTGCGAGAAGTTTCATAATATGAGGTCGTGTTTCATACCCAAGGTTATAGTTGTTAAATGACTGACTGTAAGCTAACCACTAACGACGATATGGAATGCTAGATTAGTTCGAGTGAACAATTTACAACATTAATTTCTAGTTCAGATTAGAATAAGCGACGCCGGCGCCGGCGCGTTGCTAAATAATTGCTCAAACAACCTTCGTAAACCTATAACCTTGCGGATGATCCGCAACCAACACCACATATTTGTATATTATGAGACGACTAGTGGGACGCTTTTGAAAGCGAACACAAGTTTTGAAAACGACTGTACCTGAATCGATTTAACGTTTTTGCTTGTATATATTGTGAAATTTTGCAAATCCAAATGCGACACGAGATCGAACATGTAAATATTATCGTTTTCTTCGAATACTTTTATTCTGATCCGTCCGTGTTTTTGTATATTAGTATATTTATAGTGTATATTTGTAAGGTACAAAATCTCGACATTATTTGAATAGTATGCCTCAAACGTCTTGTTTATTTAGTAGAAAATTTATAACCTCCTAAAAAATTGCGTGTTTTCCTGCACTAACGATAAATTAAATTTGGTTTTGCTTATCGAGATAAAAAGAAAAGGTAATAATAATAGGTTTAACGTAATTAATTAACAGTTATTTTATTTAACGGATCTTTAAAGACGTTAAATTGTTTCTCGAGTGTATAGTATTAATTTCTGACTACGCTATTGTAACGATGTATCACAAAAGCTTTGTCAAACATGTACTTAACGAGCTGTCATGTGGGCACTTGATGGGCCTCTTTAAAGTCCCATTATTAACTAAACACATAATTCCATTATCTAATGAGTATAATGAGATTAGTCGTCAGTTTTGTGCTTTATTATTAGCTTATTAGTCGTGTAATATCTTGATTTATTTACCTATAGAGCTGACAAAACAGTAAAATCCGTGCTTAAAAGTTTCAGTCGCTCGCTGTAATTCAAGTATTTTTAAATGTTTACCCTCATTTACTATGTTGAATGAAAAGAAAATAAACCGAATTACAAAAAGCATCGAACATAAGTTAGGGTGATTGTACCCATTTAAATTTTTTATGCGCGCAGGGATCTCCGTCGCAGCATCGCGACACCTTGCGCATGTGTTGCCTGAAAAGCGTAACTGTACGAGTAACGTTTCAGTCGATGCGTAAGCGTCGCGACGGCGGTATTGACTCCCCCTTTATCTCGGTAATAACCTTAAGATTTAACGCACGTCTTATTGCCCGTCGTCACAAAAAAATACCTACGAATATGAACGGACTTAATTGAGACGCGCCGTAAATTCGAACTCGGAACATGGCCCAGTCGGAATGGCAGGAGCGCCTTTTCGGCAAACAAATCGTGAAATGCTCTAGCGTGACCAAGACAAACGATTTCGAACTCGTCTGTACCAGAGAGTTTTTGAAAAACGTCGAGTTTACCGGAATTTATTTTTCTTTTGCGAACATCAAGTCGCACGGCGACGAGTTTTCGAAAAAGTTGAAAGATCTGTACGAGCGCATCAATTTGGACACTTGCAACGATTGCAAGAAGTTTGAGTTGGTGCAGGTCGTATTGTGGGCCAACAATGACGTTTATAGTGACTTTGAACAGAGCCACAGTGATAGTTTGCTAAACTTGCCTTGGTTCGCAATGCCGTTCAGCGAAATTGATTTAAAGGTGAGGACGAGGCACATTAAGCTCGCTTTTGTTATTTTATAAGTGAACAACAGGTGATATAGTATAAACACTTCAAAGCTTGCCGATAGGAAAAAAGTGCCCTTCGGTGGTCGCCGAACAAAGGAAGGGTTTAAAAGGATTTTAGGCTTAAATAGTTTTAAATGTGTTCATGATGTTTAGACGAAAGGCAATTTGAGCGCAAGCAAAAGGGCTAAACATGCGAAAAGTTTTTTGGAAAAAAATTAATCGAGTATCGTTTGAAAGAAATATATCGTACATAGTAATAAAGTGGTTGCGCAGTTAATAAATCGATCGACTTATAATTAGTTGCTATATCGTCAAGCTATATAGATTCATATAATACAGGCTCGAAGGACCAAACGTGGAATTATCAATTTACAAATATAATTTTCTCTTTAATAACGTGAAGCCGGAGATTTAATAAATCGTTCGGGGGCGGGGGGGAATCCCGAGGTATCTTACTTGTAAATTAGTTTCGATCAGATTAACTCGATCGAGTTCAATTCGCTCGAAATAATTTGATCGTATTTAACTAGGCTCGGGACTAGTTCGATAGGATTTAACTTGAACTCATCAATCCCGATTCCGTTGTTTGTTTGTTGCTTATTGTTTTTCCTCATTTACCTCGGTAACCTCGAGAATTAGCCAAGGCTGTAATATTTAATATTTCACTTCTTCAACTACAAAGTGATTTTTTTTTGGTGGCTTATATCTACTACTAATAAATGGCTACTTAATAATTTTGCCGAATGTCTAGTCGTTAATATGTGTACTTAGGTCGTACAAATTTTATTTCGCTGCACTTCATCAAAAAAAAAAGGTTACTAGATGGTGACGTCATTGTGCGACGTTCATGTATTTTTACAGTATTCATTAGATTATAGTCATCTGTAGAACATATCACTTTCCATCAAACTTTGAATTGAATTTAAATATACATAATACATAATCTAGTAGGTAACTTGTTTTTGATGACGTGCATCGGAATAAAATTGGAATGACCTGTTATTGTATATTATTTTCACGCTTATTTTTATATAAACAATTATAAATATGTAGCCACAATGCCGATATATATTTTATATAAAGTATGTATTATTTTCGTTGTTTTTCGTCTATATTTGCCGGATATGTCTGTTATTATAAATAATATAGTTTAGTTCATTTGGCGGTAAAGTTAAATTTACATAATTTCAAATTAAGTTTGTTTAATTAGTATTTATAACCAATATAACAGTAGTTATGTCAGCAAACTTTTACACCGATTTGTGCTTCGTAAATAATTTTGTTATGCATCTCATGCATTTTGTTGTGTATATCAATAGCAAGTTTAATCTTAAGTTAAAATCTTAAGAATTATTCACTATAAATGTGCCAAAATTGGTAATGATTGCCATTTAAAAAAATACAAGTTTGTGTTATAACTTAAAAACGGTACCCTATACAGAAAAAACACTATGCATGCCACTAAACTCTATGATAAAAAAATAAATTAAAAATATTGAGAAAATATTTAAAATTGCAAACACGAAACGAGACATAAAACATTTCTGAAATATTAGTCAAACAATCGATTTTCGTCTATAATTCGAAATCGAATTCGACACGTCACGCACGTCATCGACACGTGTAAACACCGATCGAAACTGTTTCAGTAACATAAGTGAAACAAAAGTATTAATTTTTCTCAAATTATTCTTTTTGTTTCAGTTTAGTTTCAATAACTTATTTCCAATTTTATTTCAATTTGAGAAAATCGAATATAACGAGAAACAGTTTGAAATTAAGTATTCAAAAATTATTGGAAACGTTTTGTTTTATATGAAACAAGGCTTATTGACTTGACGATTATCACTTGGGTTTCTTTAAAAAATCAGTACTAAAACGAAACATGTAAAACTTGTTTTTAATTTTGTATTTACTGGGGAATAACAGACATACCCCGCAAATACAACGAAAATAGGACGCACTGTATACGTAACATAATTATAAACTGAAATGGAAAAGCTTCGCCGAAACTAAGTTTACATTTCAATTCAAACTTTTCATACGGTAATCGGTACGACAATAAAATAATCTAATCCATGAACGAATCCGACATTATTGAAAAGGAAACTATCGAAACGTAAAAATTCACGCAAATCGCGCACCTATATATAACTGATTGCCTCGACGTAACCGAAATTCGGATTTTCCTACGATCGAAAAACCACATGAAGTGGATTACGAGAACGAACAAAGTTCTAGAATATCGCATAATGCGAGAATAACAAGGGGAAGTTTCTTTTCAAAATTGCAGATGTATGCCGTTTCGAATATCATCTTGCAAGTTAAGCTCTTTTGTTGGAAGAATACGTACGTGGGCTCTTGCCCGGGTTATTTTGATAAGATACGATGAAGGAGTTCATAAATAACAGAAAGGCTGGAAGTCATTTCGCTTCCATTCATTTCCATATATAGGTGCGCATTTCTTTTGTCTCCTGTATTAAAAATGCCATTTCGTTACGTAAATAGACTTCTGGTCTTTGCCATTTGTAAAGTATTAATTCAAGGCTTCGGTTCGGTAGAGTTTCCGGAAATTGAAAGAATTGATAAATAAAATTTTCATTTTCTCCCCTATATTCATTGATTAGGTATACGGTTTGGGAATCGGAGGGTGAAAATCATTTGGCGTAATGGGAAAATGCCAATTGGAAATTCCCTTACGAGATTATGTAACTTGGACGTTGAAGCGTCGAAATGATTGATAGACTAGGTATTCGATTAGTAAAACGTGCACAATAAGACGTAACCGCCGACGCCGACGTCCGTCTGTTAGTCCGACGTTTCTCATTAGTTTTCGAGTTGCGAACGGGTTCGAGTGTCCAATTACGGTACTTTGGAACTAAACGAAGTTGTTTTTAAAATACGAGCACATAACGGTCGCGGCATTTATTCGGCCCGAAGAGACCAAAGCGTACCCGCGACTTTCCCGACGTTCGAGATAAATAATGCTTATTTGCGCGTACCTACACTATTTACTTGCACTAAATAAAATTTTATTTTAATGATCATAGCTTCGCATTACTGGCAGCGTAAAGTGCGAAACGCTTTTGCATAATATTGAGTACGAGGCGGTGGCACCCCCATCTTTCGAGATATGCCTTACTTAAGGGAATGGGATTTTGCTTGCGCGTAACTCTCATTAGTCTACTAAAAAAAGGGGGTGCGTGTAAACTTTACGACGTCGTTATGATTAATGATAAAGTGGCGGGTGGGGGGGGGGCGAGAGGGCGAGCGGGAGCGACGCTAGTTATATACGGTAATTGTTGTCACTGAAAATAAATTAGATCGAAGTTCGTCGATCTTACGTGCAGCAAAATTTCGGGGGATAAGTGGCCGTATATTTTTGCGTATTAGTCGACCGATCGGTTTAAAAAACGCGAGTTTAAATGGACCGTAACGCAATCTTTTAAAAATCCGGAGCCCGTTTTCTCGAACGCGAAGCTTGTTTCAAAGCAGAATTTTATTTGTGCATTTCGAAAATAATACAATGCTCGAGCGAAAATCTCATTACCGCTAAATGTAAAGTATTATGAAATTAATACAAAAAGAGCTCAACCAGCGAACCGTTTCGATAGATCGTTTTGTCCGAGTTCGTTCGGGTTGCAATAGCGCCTTGGTCAGCTGTACGAATATTGCGAGCATCGCTATTTTATGGTCGAGAGCGTCGAGAAAATATAGGAAAGACGTCGTTAATAACGTTAAGGTGCTCGAAACCCGCGAACTAATTATTATTCTTGTTTGTTTCAATTTGCAGACGAAGCTTTCCAGAAGGTATCGAATAAAATCGGGAGTAACGACTTTGGTGCTGTTGGATAGAGATGGAGCTACCGTCAGTTTTTCGGCACAAGATCGTCTTTTGGAGGACCCTTTGGGTTCGTCTTTTCCTTGGCGCCCTAGGCCCGTCGATCAGGTAGCGAAGTATGGTTGGTCGAGGCTTGACGACGACTAAGATTTAATTTTTCAGGTTCTCAAAGATATCGAGCTTCAACCGTGCGGGACGTTCTTCCAGGAGCACGCGGGGGAGAAGAAACAGAGATATGTGTACGGCGAGCTTCCTGAAGGGGTAAAAGGATTCTACTTTTCTGCGAACTGGGTATGTAAACGTTTGTTTTCGTAAACTATGACGGTAAATTTTAAAATCGATACCTATTTCGTTTGACGTTCTTTAGAAAGAGATTTTTGCCCGAAATTTGTGAACGAGAAGTGATGTTTGTTTACGAAAAAGTGTGTACGTAGATAACGATTACTTGTGTTAGAAAAAAGAATTTATTCAAGTTATCAGTAAGTAGTACAGTGGCCGCCACAGAAAATGGGACATATCTTGAAGTAGATTTACGATTTTAATATTTACCTATACCTATCTACAATATTTTTTAATTTTTCCCAACCAAACGAGTCCTATTTTTATTTTGTTTTTACATAATTTAAATATTTATCTTTAACGAACGAAATGAAATTTATTAATGTACATAAAAGCGTACGATTAAAAGCTTAAAAAAAATAGAAGTCAATGAAATCTTTTGATTACCTATATTTTTTTACTTTTTATACATAGATAATTTGTTTTTGCGGATTGTCTTTCTGTTATAGTATCAAAAATGACAATTCAGCGGATGCGTAAAGAACAATTACATATCAAACTTTTTTGTGTCATAAACTACATTTTCTTTGTGGGTACAGCCTACCAAACCTATACGTAATTCACGTCATCAAAAAAAAGTTACTAGATTGTTTATTTGTAATTCGGCTTAAAGTTTGGAAAATGACATATTATATCGATAATTTACCTGCGCACATATTAAATGGCATAAAGAAAGACTACAATTTATTAGAACTGTCAAAATACGAGGTACGAGGTGACAGCACTGTGTGAAACGTCATCATCTAGTAACCTTTTATTGATGACGTGGATTGAATATAGGTTTGGACGAAGTGTAACTTGTTGAACCGTAATAAAAGTAATTGTAGGTGACTTGTTAAAAATAATGTATAATGCGAGTAAGATGGAAAATTGTTCATCAACAATAATTGTTTGCAACATTTATTGAACACAAAATATAAACAAATCTAGACTAAAGCTATCAAACACGTGAGACGGCATTTCTAGCCTTTAAATAGAAATCACGAACCCAAAACTATAAAAAATCTCGCGTAATACAGCAAAAATGTAAAATTTGAAAGGTTTCTAAATAGCTACCTGATACAATTTTACGAAAATGCGGGTGTGTTTTAGAATGATAAATTCAAAAACCGGTCTTTAATATTTTATGGTTTATTACCTATATTTATTTAAAAATTCGTTATTGAAGTCGATGTGTGTTTGTGCGGTTTTTTTTACGAAATTTAAATTTTTGACCACAGATTCGAATAAATCATTGATAAATATGTAGAGTAGAATTCTGTGATAACCTAACGGCCTATTTCTTAAGAAAAATGGAGAAAATAATGGAAAAATTGTAATAAAATGTCTGCGTTTTTAGGGAAAATATTGCTACTTCAGATATAAATAGTTTCGAAAAGTAAAACGCATTGTTCTTTGTGTCGAGTTCGCTCTAGAGGCAATATTTTTAGTTGTAGACAGGGTGTTACAAAAGGAACGCTCGTCTTTTCAAGAATCGCATGGTAAGCTAAAAGAAATCGAAAGTCGAGTGTGACAAAATTTCCGATTAGCAGCAGCCTTTTTTACAATTTTATTGACAAAAAATAACACAACGTTGGAGTTTATAAAAATGAAAATGACAAAACAAAAGATGTTCGAATATGTTGTTTCCTTCGAGATCGATGGAAGCTCTTGTGCGGTTTAACAGGGAAATATTGAACATGCATTTATTGAAGCGACAGTTGTACGAAGGCGGCCAGCAACAACTGCTGGTTCCCCACGACTGGTTAGAGCTGAACGTTTTCTTTGAGGTGTCCGCATAAAAAAATTCACCCGATAGAGGTCGGGTGTCAATCTTGCTTTTAGCGATTTTCTTTAGCTTACTGATCTTTGATCTTAAAATGACGGGCGTTATTTTTGGAACACCCTGTATACTGCTTATCGTTTTGAGCCACATTTTTTTTATAAACGTGAAAAAATTCACCAAGCTAGACGGAACTTCCTATATTTTTGATTTTGACAAGAACTGGTGCGTTACTAGATAAGCTTATTGTATAAGGTGAATAGCGCTCCCCGCCAAAGCCCTTCAAATGTTTATAAAAACCCCTGTTCACGCCGAAACCGATATTTCGGAAAATAATAACAGGTAGATTTTCTTTTTGACGATTTTCGAAAGGTTAAAAGACATGATACACGAAATAGGTCTTTTCGAATTCTTTTATTTTTAATTCTTAATTTACATTACTTAGAGTTATAAATTATTACAGATTAGTACTTAAAAGTACGTCTTATTGTAACAAATATAATAATTTTATTAGAATTTAACTCAAAAATCGTAATCAAATTTAATAAAATCTAATAAAACGCTTCTAATCTTATTTTTATAAACATCCAAATTGCGAGTTCTCGTTGAAAATCCGAACTTTTCTGCTAGATCCTTCTCGTCTTTGCTTTCGTGAAGAACTGGAATTTCCTCCGCGTCGCTAGTTGTCAAAAACAATGCAAGAATAGTCATATACAATCCGTATACTGAAAATTTTCTTAAGTGTTCTTGTAAAACATCAAACGGTAAAAGGTGTTTAGCGTCTGAACCAAGTTCGTGTAGAAAAGAACAAAGACTATTGTAATATTCGTGTATAAATTCGTCGTAATATTTATCGCGCAATTTTGAATCGGTGCATGTGAATAAGAAGTACGATAGATCTAGAGCTGGCGAACCGCATCTAGATAACTGCCAGTCTAGCAAACATACTTCTGCCGGAACCTGTCGATTCGAATCATCCTGTAATAGATGCAATAAATTATATTAGGAATAATTAATAATATAGGTACAGGGTATGGCACGACCAGTTTTCGTTAGAAGAATATAGGAAAGTAATAAGAGTTACGATTTGAAATTTTGGAAGTAATGGTTACCGGTTACGCCCTTTGTATTTAAATTAATGTTAGATTTCCGGTTACACCGGAAACGAACGCCAACTTCCTTATTTTAAATGGAACACCCTAATTTTTATTATTGATTTGTATTTCCGAGACTTTTTGTTCCGATAAATATTGCTTCTAAAATTAGTCCTTTTGGAATTATTTAATGTTTTGTGAAAAAATTGACAGTTGCTGTAGGCTATTACCAATAACCGCGTTTCCGAGACATTTATGCACGTGCAGATTCACAATTTTATTTAAGTATTTTAGATAGTATGCTGCATCGAACGATGCATTATAAACTTAACGAAATAATACCGGACGTTCAGAAAAAAATGCCAAAGTTGTTATTCGAAAAATATCAATATCTTAGTAATTTTAAATAGCAACCTACATTTTTTTCGATTCTATTGCATTTTACGTACAAAATTAGGGCCAGTATGTATTTACTTCCCTATATCTAGAGTTATTTTGGAAAATGTATTAGTTGCCTTGAAATTTTAATTTTTTAGAATCGATTAAGCTACCGAAGATGGCATAAATAAATAAAACAAACGAAATAATTGAAGATGCAAGTGGATAAAGGTTCTATGTAACAATAGAATATTTGGACAGATCAAAGATTAAATTTTAAATTATTGAGAAAGTGGACTATGCATGGATTCGTTATTGTCTGGTAAACCAGCTGTTTGTCTGCAAAATTGATTCGAAGGCATCTCATAAGATTTCTAAGCACTTAGAACCTTTAGCCACCAAAGAGTTCCTTTTCTAAAAAAAAAATGTTACATGGGTCCTTTATTCAATTGTCTTTAATTTTATTGTTTTTTAATAATCTAAAACGTTGAAATTAATAACTATTGTTATACAAGGCTATATAAGACTTGTAGGTAAGGCAGCATCAACAATAAATAATGATGGGATCCTAAAAGAAATTTTGAAACACATCACCATCTCTATCCAAACTCCAAGTAATCCGAGTAGGTAATCGCTAAACACGAAAACTGTCATTTTTTACGGTTTTTATGGTTAAGGCTCGTTTTTTAATCGCCAGTTAATTCTGACCATGAACCAATAACTACAGAAACGATTGTTTCTAATAATCCAGTTCTATAGGAATTGAGCGATGGTCAGAGTTAACTGGCGATTGGAGAAGACGGGCCTTCGGACAATACCATTCAAAATCAAGTACCAATCGAATGTTTTCATTTTCGTGCTGTCAATCAACGGCCGTCATTCATTCAATTTGACATTTTTCTTACATAACATAACATAACATTAACAAATGCATTTTTTTACATTTTTTTGAGTACCGCATTTTGTTTTTTAGTCGTATTGTTTTGCCAAATACAGTTCGTGGTCTGATTTTTTCTGCAATATTTGACGTTCGGAACACTCGTAGTTGTTGTTTTTGCAAAATCTGCACGAGCGGAACGCGAGTGCAGATTATTATCACGAGCACACTTGCTCTGATTGCGAACAATAAATATTGCTGTAAATAATCGGATCACATACGAAAACAACATAGTTAATTTAGTGTAATTGCGAAAATTAAAAATAAATCTTACCGCATATTTAAATAGAAAATTATTGGTCCAACCATCTCCGTGTCCTATAACGGCATATCGTCCAGCTCTTTCCGGTAAAACGGCCTCTTTGGCTTTTTCTAGTATCGCGTCTTTGTTATTTTTAAATTTATCATAAGCGTCTTTATCTAAAACTGGATCTAAAGATTCTAGAGCTCGTTCGTTCCTGTTGCGAATGCTATTTTGTTTGACGATATCGGTCACTTTTAATGAATCAAAAACGCGATCGGTAGTACCGTTAGCTAGCACGTTAAATAATTTCGGTTTTTGATCCCTCATTGCATAAGATAAGGCGTGCAATTTTCCATATTCTTTAACGACATGTAATGTATGATTATAATCGAGCGTCAGAAGGCGGTTATGTTGTTCGTAACCTAATTCCTTCATGTTTTCTAAAACTAAAATCTCGTCGAATACATTTAAGGACGACGTATAATATTTTGCAAACGGCGCAAACGGTCTAGAAATTGCTTTATCTTTTTGAAATTTTAATAACTCCGGGAATACTGTGCTGTACATGTATATTTCACGTTCAAACGCTTCCCGGAGTGGAAAGAGCGATCTGAAAATTTTATTCGGCGGAGCAGTTTTAACGATGAAATTTAACGTTTCGTCGCAATCGCTCTCGCTCTTGCTTGTGATTTTTATTTTTGTTACGATACTTAAATAATTATCGCCCGATACGCTACCTGATGATGTGTGCATCGAATAATTTTTTATCCCACGCTCCTTAAGAAAATCGTCCAAATGTTTTTGTACTTCTACGGAGATCAGATTTTGAGCCATAATTGATTGTAATATTGAAGATTTTAATATTTAACATTTAAAGACACTATCACCACTCGACACTGTTAAATTTATGTACATAGATAAGATCTCCGTACGCTACATTAACTGTGGAGAAAGTCGATTACATACGTAATTGCATGTTATTATACTTCGAAGAACTATTGAAAACTATGTATTTAATAAAATTCAAGGTAATCAAGAACACAACACACACAGCACTACTAATTTAATAATAATTCACGTACCTAATTTATTACCTAATACATATTAACATTAAATACGACGCCGATGTGATAATCGGAGTCAAAGAGCAATAATGGTAAAGATAAACAACTGATTATGAAAACTATTTAAACTTTCTCAATTATTTTACGTTAAATAATTATGAATGGTTTTGAATTTTTAACAACTAAAACTAAGTAAATTAATTGTTCCATTTTTTTCATTAACGAACCGAATTATTTTTATTTAGGTACTTATATAATATAATTATGATCTTAAGGGAGGTGAAATAGGGTTAGGTAACACTTGGCTACCGTAAAATTGCGACATTTGTGGCATATTTGGCCTAAATCGCAATTTTTATAAAATTCTGGACGACACTGTAGAATACGTCTTACAGATATTTTTCCTCCATGTATTTTATGGAGTAAAGGCGAACCTGTTTTAATTAAAATTGGACAGAAAAAATGTAGGAAATTATTTCGAGCAGTAAAAACTTAAAACGAAGAAGAATGCATTCTATTAATTTTCGCAATTCTATATCGATCTGAATTCGCGAATTTAAATTTCTTAAAAAACCGCATACCCACACGCATATTCATTTTGGACGTTGTTCGCCATTTTAATGAATTTTCATAAAAGTAATCTTATTGCAGCCTGTCTGATGACGGGACCCAGACGTATCCTTTCGGATTTTCTCCAATCACAATCTCTAGATCACGAAAATATAGTTCGTTCATTTTGGGTCGGTCATATACAGGGCGGCTCTAAGGTAGATGTCAAAAATAAAAAACTAAATAGAGGTCATCAATATCTATCAGAACCCCCACAATGTATGTTAACGTAATATTTATAGTTTTCGAGATATCAACGATTGTCGGAAGTTCACAATACTGCCGACCCAGAGTTGTATTTTATATTCATTTATGTCGGCTATTGCTTCTGTTATTATTATTATTATTATTTAGAAGGTCTACATTAATATTAAAGTTATTCGCACAAGCATTTTACTTTAAATATACTCATAAATAAAAATCAAGTGGGGCGCGCAGGGTACGTTCTAAAAACTTCTATCTATCCAAGTCTCTCGCTCAAATTTTCTCCTCAAAACAAAAATATGAACTTTAAGACAAAATTTTGAAAATTCACATTTGTACTTCTGTCGACATTAAGAGTAATTCTTTCATTGTTTTTAAACAACCCTGTATGTTATATCGACATTCTGACTATGATTAACGACTTTTCAAACCAAGTAAATCTATTTATAAAGTGTGGAACCTTTTTCTAAAAAAAAAGTTTACAATTATAGTTAGCTCCGTCCGCGGACACACTGTATATACACATATGGGGTAAAAGGAAACAATCTGTAGAATTTTGTGAATACAGTGCTTCTATTTAATCTCGACCGACTCAGATGGCTGGACGGTTAGGAAACTGGCCTCTCACCGGATGGGTGCTGGGTTCGAATCCCAGTGCGAGCGGTGAAATAACCCCCCTGGCAGGCGTGGTTGTACGTTGTCGTGAAGCTATAATAACCACAACAGTTGAAGTTCCAAGACAAAAACAACTTGTATCATGTTTTCATTTACCCCTAGTTTTCCACTACCCCGAGTGACCCTATCTGAAGTTAATCCAAATTTCATTATTACTCATAGAATACCGGAAAACTAAAATGTTATGTTTAGGTATAGAAAATGTAATATTCACTTGAAAGAGGACGTAATTCTGCATTAGCACATGCAAATGAAATAAATAAGTCATTGTCGTTTTAATTTAGAAGAGTTGAATAATTTTTTGCAACTACCCTGTACGAGTTAGACAATAAATAAGCAACGTGTTCGATACATCAGTGTATCGCAATATTAGCTCACCCTGCATAGGCGAAAATAATTTTACCTTGTGCGACTCTTACTTTTATCTAAAATATCTTTTTCTATTGTGCTTATTGTTACTTTAGATTCTATCAAAGGATCCCAAAACTCGTGGACACACCGTATATATTCGGTTATTTTTCAACTCCCATCACTCGGTTTCGTAAGAGTCGCTTCAAGTTTCAAAATTAAATAAGTAAGTCTCGAAAACGTACTGACGAATGTCCGAATCGAGAAAAATCTACGAAAATTAATTAGCAACTAGCACACCCTCGGCCTCGTTCCGCGCGCGAAATCGTCGGATCTTAAATTGACGGGCGATTCAAATTACTATTGAAAACGGAAATTCAATTAGCGCCTTCGTTTCGATCTTAAACGGAGATAGGTATTGTCTAAATAATGGCACCAAAAGTAAGTACATAATTCTTTTTGTATTTCAGTGTCCCCCGTGTCGAGCGTTTACTCCTCAACTAGCGGAAGTGTACAGATTGCTACGCAAACGGGAGCCCGGTTTTGAAATCATATTTGTCAGCAGTGACAGGTGAGTGTGTTACTAATTTCCGGGTATAACTTTTTGCCTGTAAATTTGATACATTTTCGAATCGTACGTACATGATAGATATTTTTTAAATTATTTGTTATCGACGGGCAATTATTTTTTAATCGATTTCTTAGGAGTCATTTTTAAAGTAAACGCGCAGAAACATCTTAAATAATACATCGAGCGTGCATATATGTTGCTTAATTCCGGTGTGTGGTGCCGACGATGTCCACAGAATGGAGAAAACGGGCATCGAGAAAAAATTCTACAAGTTATACTTAACCGTAAAATTGACCGAGATACGTAATCTCATAAGTGCAATACTGTATTCTATAATCTACTTGCGAAAAAATCCCAAAAAAAATTAAATAAAAAGTTATTGACGTATTTGTCTTCAACTGTTGTCCCCCTCAAAAAATTTTCCAAGCTAACCAATATAAAAATAAACGAATTTTATGTAATGATGGATTTTTCGTGTATTTATAAAATTAAGAACCGAATAGTTGACGCACTTTATTCAACCCTATATGCAATGCACGTCATCAATAACAAGTTACTAGATGATGACGTTTAACACAGTGTTGTCACCTCGTATCTCGTATTTTGACAGTTCTAATAAATTGTAGTCTTTCTTTATACCATCTAATATGTGGTAATATGTGGTTTATTTCTTCATATCTTTCAAATACACGCAATTGTTACCTAACCGCTGAGCTTCCTGAACGCGCCTATTGATGGGTACACTCCGAGAGCGCGTTATGTACTGCTGCACATTATTTTTATATTTATTATTCGAAAAATGAACAAAATCGAGGAGAATTATACTATAAAGATGATAGATAAGGAATTTTTATTGTCTGCAATATCGCAGTTAAATAAGGGCTATGTCGCGCTGCGCCCGTGTGTCGCTATAAAAGGGGTTTTCCATTACGGAAGGGAGTCGATTTTAAATTTAAACCTGCGCATATTTATTGAATTACCGAACACCTACGTAGGAAAATGCGTCACTTTAAAAATTCAAGACTACAACTTTCTTCATCCGCGTCTGTGAAACGATGGTTTCTATATAACACATGGGTAGGTATTTACCTATATATCGATAAAGGGTTTCACCATTACTTGGTCACGTTTTGAATTTTTAAAATAAATTTATAGGAAAATATATTACATTAATAGGGAAGCGTAGATTAAACTTTTAACTTTGCAACGACATTAAATTTAACTTATTTAGGTTTAATTTGTTTTGAAAGTATGATTTTTAAAAATAACCCCATTTCATTTATACTTATTGTTTCTAACTGATATATTGAAACAAACTTTGATAATAAAATAAGAGAATTCTTGTTTCTTTATTGAAATCGATTCTCACAAAAAGCTAGTTTCATTTGTTAAAATAATTTTGTACGCAGTGAAAATATAAGTTAAGGGATGCAATGCGACTCTACAGTCTTGATTTTTTTTGATGTAAAGGATCAAGCAGTCCGATTTGGTTACTATTTTACATAAAAGTACATATTTTATAATTTATGACATTTTCTCCTAAACGTGATTATTCGTGATGATGAAAGATTAACCATTTTCAGAACCTGTGCTATTTCTACGCCGATAATGTTCAGTTGCTTGCAGGTAACGTGTTACGACCCTAACCCACACGCGGTTCTAGTTATATAATTTACCGGGTTTCCCAAATTCAGTTTGATGTTAATAGCTAAAAAAATATCTGAAAATTTATTTGTGCATGTACCTACATAATATTCAGGGTGATTCACAATTAATAAGAAAAACTTGAAGGGGCGTTTCTTGTCGAAAATTAAGGGGGGGCCTTCTATATAAGATTTTTTCCTAAAATGTCTCTCTTCGTAGTTCCTAAAAGGGGAAGCTCTTCTTCAAACCCTTCTACGTGGATTACTACGTGCAACCAACAGGAAACAAGCCAAAGTCAATTCAAAATCTGGACCTTTCACAACGCAACTGAGTGTATTCAGCTATTCTATTTTATGTACATAATAGTCACACAGTTTATTCTTCTCCTTCATCCAAGTCTTGTAACGGTTCGCCAACCTTTCTGTCTTCGTTTCTTCCTGAATGCTTCATTTACATCAATTTGCACCGCAACATCCCAGTCGTTGATGTGCCTTCTTTGAAGATTAATTTCCAAAAGAAATTCATCTTATATCTGATTTAACTTAAATTAAACCTAAATTAGTTTAGCAATTGCATGAAAGTATTAAATTTAGTAAAAAAAGGGGGAAATTTAGAACAAGGAGTATTAAAAGAATGCCACGAAAATACTGGAATTATTAGAAAATATTTTTAAATAAAGAGGTGGCAAAATAAAAAGTTAATCAAGAAACTTGAACATTAAATAGTTTTCGACGCACAAATCATACACATATACGATACTCCAAATAAATTAGTTTTGTTTCTAATTCAACATTAATAAGGTATTAATAGTTAAAAAAAAATGTATATTGTATTTATAATACCTACTTATTTAAAATAAAATAAATCGCTACTGTTAATATAAACTAGAAGTAAACTAACCACAATACATTTTAATAACCGACATGATTATTCTTAAAAAATGTTCTTAATTAATTTTTGCAAATTTTAGTATTCAAGTTTTGTCTTATCAGTCTAAATTGTTTAAAAATTGTTGTGGCAATCAACAATTTGAATTCCGTTTTTTATCCGTAAACAAATGCATTAAAAAAGGTAAAATCTCTCAAAATAAGCGACATTAAAAAAAATCAAAAACCATTTAAAAACATTAAAATCCTGAAATAAATTTTGTTTTAATATAAACTTACGTAAAATGCAGACTAACACTGCTGCCACTGCGACTGCATCTTGTTTGTAACAAACTATAAGAAAAAAATTAGAAACTTTTAAATGTTTCTTTGTATTTCCTACCTTTTTTTCGTTATCGCGTTTTCGTTTAACCCTCTATCGCGAATTTCCAGCGTAGATTTTTCCGTTGACTGTGAACTTGCATTATTATGTACTTATACCTACTTTTCATATTTCATTGTATTTCATTAACCACTGTGATCGCGAAAATGGGTGCAAGATAAAATTTCGTTTGCGAAATTGGAGTCCTAACCAAGTCCCTATCCAAGAGCCTAACCAAGCTCGATTTTCTGAGAATTTGTGTTAGAGCTTAAAGGTACATGTATTTACACTTTATAAATATATGGAGAATTCGTCGACAAAGAAAGATCCTCGTCGTATTAATCCTTTTTTTGTGTAATCCTTTTAGAGTACACGACACAACACTCGCGCACTCACACGCAAAAAGGCCTTATAAACCGAACGAGCACTACTCGCACACACGAACAATACGACGCCGTAATTTAAAATTCGAACTACTGAAACAAGCACTACCGCTCTGTATCACTAGCGTGAAAGATCTGAAGCGGTTTTGCCAGAATTCTGTATATAAATGCATTGGATACTAGGAAATCCCAGTTTTATTTTAAAAACATACAGTTCTTTGTTCGCACTCTGATAAGATATGCAAGTGGGTAGCGCACATGTTTTATTAGTTTCTTTGTATTTTATCGGTCGCATAAAAATGCCATTAAACTTTTATTTGGTTTATGGTTTGTAATAGGGAAATTTTCAATGCTTACGGGTACACGAATAGTTTTTAAATTAAAAATACAATAAATTTCTAATTCTGCGGTATAAAGGCAGTAGATAGTGATTATTCAAATAATTTTACTGTATAAAATATACATAAATTTCTTAAAAGTACATATTTTAAAAATGTTCGGTCACTATTTGCATATTGTTTTATCGAATTCCACTACGACCCCTGATATTACAATTTATTGTTTGAACTTGTAATATGTAATTTACGACTTTTATAATAATTGATGATTATTTCCAAAATCGTTTGTCAATGGGGCATTTCGAATACTCAATCGTTCAAGAAAAATATAAGGGTGCGCCTCTTAGAGCCGTATTTCCACATAACAAATCGTGTCGCGGCGGCTGTGCTGTTTATTTTGAGGCGGCCTTGAGTTGGCCAGCGGTAGACGAATATGTACGCAACCGGCAGGTGATGTGCTGGTCAACTTAAGGCCGCCTTAAAATAAACCGTACAACGTCGCGACACGGTCGGTTATGTGGAAATACAGCTTAATGTTGTTATTTACTTGTTTTTTTTGCAAAAGTGAGTTTTTTTTTAATGATTACGTACATAATTTGGTCTTATGGTTCGATTACATACATAGGCACATTGGAAAAGACAACAACAATGATTACAATGGTGCAACGTGTGTCATGTTTCATCGATGTTTTGCACACTTAATATAGATGTTTATCAGGAAGTTTAGAATTCAAAACCTAATTACTGCGAGGGTTCGCGCGTGTATCTCTACGTTGATAAATTATAGGGGCGCTTCAGAATTTACAGAAGTCATTCATTACGTTTTTTGTGTTAAACTGGTAAAGTGGAGGGCTCGTGTAGGTTGATGTTTAATGACACAGAATTCATTGTGGCAAGCTCTCGAAATTAGAAGATTATAGGTCGAGCAAGGGAAGCGGACAACCCTAGGGTTAACTGCGACCGTCGGCGTCGTGCTTATCTCACCATACCGGCAATATTTCTGAGCTCCCCCAAGATAGTAGGTACTCCGCGGTGATGGAGTACATTCTAGCACTAAGTTACGTTATTAATAGTACAGCCACGTCGAAACACGCACTCGTCCTCCCCCTATGGAACTTCAAGTACTCCTATACGGTAAATAAATAAAAATGTACATAGTTACCCAGCTCCCTCTTGTTTTTTTTTTTGCTTTTGATATCGGTTCGCTTTGAAGTTTTCTCTGTGAAAAATTTAACAACCATGTAAAGACCAAAACGCGACCCCAACTTACGAATCCGTCATTGTCGAGGGCAGTGGAATTTGTAACGTGTAACACGGTAACCCGAACAAAATCTCCCCGTCGTCATTGTTTACAAAACTGGTCGGTTAGAGTCCTTAAATTCCGAAGTTCCAGAAACGTTGCGCCACTAATCTACCAGCCTCGTTTTCATTCCGGCATTTTAGCTGGGATCTGAATTTTAGAGTAGGATCTTATTACCGACCGAATGAAACATTCAAATTTATTATATCATCAAACTTGGAGTGAGCAAGCAAGCAGAGCCGTTCGTTTTTACGACGACCAGCGTTTCTCAACAGTTTACCGGGCGATTGGTTTACTTAAAAAACTTTTAAGTGGATGAAATCGGGATGTTGTACGGGACAAGATTAGCGCCGTTAAGGGGGGTGCGATCGTTTTTACAACGTAACTTTGCCGTTATTTTTGGCGTCTAATATCCTGAAACTTTTTATAGCGAACGCGTAATCATTTCAATTGAAAAGTGTCCGGGCTTTCGTCTACTATTAATTAATTTTATTCAAAAATATTGTTTTGATGATCTGATAGTTATAATTTTATTGTAAACGAAAACATAGCTAGTTAAAATCGTGGCGCGCGATACGCGCTTTCATTTATTATTGTGTATCAAACAGCAGTGTTGACGGCTAAATTTGCTCACCCCCGAGTGAAACATTTTCTTTGTTCATAATTATTCGTCGAGCATAGCTCGAGGGCACAATATGCAAATTAATTGAATTCCACAAATCTCGAAACAACATTTGAATTGAAAATGTTAAATAAGCAATTTCTTAAATCTGCAAAATAATCGAACGTGGTTTATTTATTGTTATGCGTTCGGTCGAAATTTAGTTAGATTCCGGCGTTTAAAGGCGTAAACGGCCGCGAATCCATTGAAATTGCATTTCGTCCGTCATTTCCTGCAAGTTGTTTGTTGATATCCGTTACCTTCCGATGTTAATAATTTGATTTTGTTATCTCTTAAAGCAATAATGCGATAAGTTGCACATTATGTCTGGTCTCATTACAGCGCAATCAATTGCTGGGGTACATTTTAAATGAGTCAATGTCGGGATCTCTGTTGCGTGACAACGATTGATTGCGGAGTTTTGCGCTGCGATGCGGCCCGCTGCGCCCCGGCATAAGGTACCCTTAACTGTTCATTATAATTATGTGTAGATGCTCGATTTATTTCACGGCCAAATAGTGACCTTATAATAGAGAGATTCGTTTTAAAAACTTAGAAGATAAAATTTTTAATTAAATATTTAACGCGAGCGAATAAACAATTACCACCAATTCGCCGTTATTAAACAAATACCAATTTCAACCGTAGGTAATTAAGTTTCAAAATTCAAGACACCGAAGTTCTAAAGTTGTCATATTGTGCCAAACGAAATGCGTCGATGTCGGAATAAATTACACGGCTGCTTATTCAGGGGTCCGATGGGACTCCAAGACAAAGAAAGGACAAGCGAACGGCTCCATCTTCGAAAGATGACGCGATCGGAGATGACGATATTATATTAATTTTTATAAAAGCTTTCCATTCAACTGCTTGCTATTATACGCATTACGAGAATTGGTTCGACGAAATTTTTTAATATTGTAATGTAATTAACGAGTGCATCTCTTTTATTTAAATTTTTCAATGAAAAATTAATTTTCCCCAAAACCTAAACGACGAACGGCCTTGTTTTCGCAAACAACTGCTAACCGAGGCGTTTTTTTCAAAAACAAAGCGTTACAATTTTAAATGCGATGTATCGTTTGAACCGTCCACATATTTGAAATTCAAAATTTCTTTATCGTGATAAAATTTTAAACGATACGACGTCATTTCCATTCGGATTCCATTCATTCAATTGTCATTCATTCAGTCAATTCATTCCATTTTCGGATTTCAAATGGAGGTCCCTGTATATTATTGCATTTTCGGAATCCTGGGCGAATTAACAGGTTTAGCACAATTTTGGCGAGTTTTTAGGACAACTTAATATTTTGAAAATAAATTTCATATTTTAATCTAGAGAACTGTGATTTACTTCAAATAATTATAAATCACCTAAGAAATAAGATTTTTTCACATCGTACCATTCAGCAGCGCAAGGTTAGATCTTTATCTAACCTTCTTAATCTTTATCTAATCTTTATTAGATTAGCGTTTGGAGACCAATTCAACGATATTCTCAAACCCAAAATCCATTCACTATTCAACTCAAAAAAACACAATAACCACTTTCGTAATTATCGTAATAAATAGAAAATAGTCGAAATATTTCTCGTTAAAATTGTGCTACCCTATTCAAAATTCACCCAGGATTCCGAAAATGTAATAATATACAAGGGGTTTCATTTGAAAATCGAAAATTGGCGTCACTTCCGATAAAACCGGAAGTTTTGAAAAAATCACATAAAAATAATGTCAAAATATGACATTTTGCGTCTTTATCAACTGCGCCAAGTTCCATTTCAATAGCTTAAAAAACAAGGAGCAGAAGAGGAGATCTCATAGACACCCGGTATGAACTTGTTTAATTTTGTTTGTGAGGACATGCATCTATCGATTCCTGAAGTTTCTGTATTTAGAGTTGAATCACCCTGTATAGGCGTCGAACCTAGCAGTATTCCAGTAGGTACCTATCAAATAAGTCTGCTGATAAATAATAAGTTCAGTATGTGCTTTTCCTAATGTCGATGTCGTGTCGAAGAAATATATAGTTTAAATAATTTCCAGATTCGATTATTAATTTCGTAAAATAAACAAAGGTGTGTAGATACAGATACGTAGACATATGTGTTACAGAAGTAATGTCTTATGATGGTTCCGGTGGGGTGCATTAGCACTACCCTGACAAGGAGGGGTTTAGTCGGTAGGCACATCAGCTAGACTTGCCGGTGTGAATCCGACACTCCCCCCGGCGATACCGGGGGTGTCTTTTGAAGATTCTCCTCTTGGAAGAAAAAAAAAAAAGACATATGTGTCACTGAATTCTGCGGTAGAAAATAGATTAAGAACATTGATAAAATATTACAAAATTGTATAAGCGCGGAATGAGATATAAAACCTCTCTAAAATAGTCAAAAAATCGATTTTCGACTATAACTCGAAATCAAATAGTGACACGTAATTGAAATCGGCACAAAAAAATATAACCGTAATGTTAAAACTCGCAACTTTCGATGTACCTCGTAAATACAACGAAAATGGGACACACTGTACATTACCTATGCCGACTTTAATAATTTATTTTACTACAACTTGTAATTTAAACGACTACGATTTCTTACAACGTGTGCAAAGATAAGAGCACAAGAGCATGTTTTATCATCATGCATTTGTGGAATCGTTCCCGATAAAATAAATTTTCTAAAATTTAAACGACGCCATTTGGTATTTGTGTAACAAACGGGGTCGGATTCGAATAAAATGTTTTAAAAATTTCCGTTAGTCGCGCGTCGTCTTTTAAAGAGAGTGCAGAGTCGTAGAGATAATAGAGGCGTTGCACGTGCGACGTTTAGACTTTGAATTATAATTGTGCTTTTGTGTGTACTATTTTGGTGTTGCTGGAATAATTTTTGGGAATTGGGAATCGATTATATGTAGATTCAGTTTTATAATAATAGATACGGTAGAAAGGTAAGAATTTTATTTCTTTATCAATTATTATGGGGGCATTAGAATAAGTGCTGGCAAACAGATTTGGATCTTCACCGTATTAAATTTTTAATCTAATATAGAAAAGAGGTAATGAAGAGAAGAGTCAATTTATTGCTTCACTGTGTCTAACCGCAGAAAAAAAACGATTATAAAATTTTATAATTTTAAAATTTTATAAAAAGTAGCACTTTAGCGCCCACTGACTGTTTTTTCGTCAGCCGGGTCATATTGACTGATTTTACTTAGTTATCCATTCTGTAATTTAAAATTAGATAATATTAGATATGGTGTGGAAACCGCGATGGATGATGGAGCCTAAAATTTTGTATGCATTTCGGGCGTAACTAGCGTTTATGGACCTTAGCGTGTTAATACCCTCGCCTACGGCTCGGGTTATTATTTACACGCTCGCGATCCATAGATGCCTATTTTGCGTCTTTGATGCATAAATATCTATTGTGATATTATATAGCGCATTTCAAACAGTTGTTTTCATTTGGCAAATGTTTTACATTTCAACTTTAAAAAACATTTATTTTTTGGAAATTTCATTGCATAGATTATAGAGGAAATGATGAATTTGAACTGGTCCGACGTTGGTTAATCGGTCTAATTTTGCTATTATAGAAAATTCTTCGAGTTTCACCAAATACTTTCCAGTCCCCTTTTTCAATTAAGTTTTTGATAACGATCTCGGTTTTTACTGTATTGAAGGTCGTGAGTAGTCTTGGCAAAGAACGTGCGATTTATTTGCATTTAATTGCATTTCTACCCTTTCTTTCAATACATAGGTATGGGTTAAGATGTGGCAACCCTATCTTTTATAATGTATACGTTAATCTTTCGTCATCAACCGGTCGTATACCTTTTCCAGAAAAGATTACCTATAAGTACTTGTCGCCCTTCTCGTTATCCTCGCTCTCTGCCACATACTTACTGAAAAATATTAAAAGATTATCGTTTCCAGACTTCATAATTTTTAGTAAAGAACATATGTGTCTTGGTACCATTTGTCAACCCAGTTTTATTTGATGTTATTATTTATTTTTCCATCCGCATATAAATTATTTTAATTGAAAAAAATAATAATTAAAACTCAATACTAATTTACAATTTATTTTTGAAGTAAGTAGGTATCTACAAGATCTGGTAGGAAGAATTTTTAGTCTCATTTAAATAGTTTAACGGTCGACAGATGGTGGGACGTATTGTTTAATTAAGGGGCGACTGAAATTAAATAATTCTCCATAATTATCGTAACCATTATACCAACTTTCATTGAATCAGTTGAGGTTATTGAATTTTCACATATTTATTAGGTAGATCGTTTTAAAATTAATTTAATCAAAGAAAGAGCAAAATAACAGTTATCTAACGTCTATAAAATTTTAAAAATAATTTTAGGTCTGTTGAATCAATGTTGAAAAAAGCGATGAGTTTGGTTTGTTAGATAGCACGCACATGTGGTTGATAATGTCGACTCGCTTTACGAATTATCTCTTTTTGTAGATATGGCCTATCCAAACCTATATGCAATTTACGTCATCAAAATAAAAATACTAGATTGTTTATTTGTAATTCATTTTAAAGTTTGGAAAGTGACATATTTTATAGACGATTTACCTGTGCACATATTAGAAGGCATAAAGAAAGTCTACAATTTATTAGAACTGTAAAAATACGAGGTACGAGGTGACAGCACTGTGTGAAACGTCATCATCTAGTAACCTTTTATTGATGACGTGTTGCATATATGTTTGGACGAAGTGTAGGTATAACTCACAGGTATCGTTAAATAAACGATAGGACGCGATAGGATAAACGTTAGGTACATTTGAAGCGTTGTTTCTCCGAAGAAACATTGTTATAGGTCCTTATTAAGCAGTTTTAATATTGTATTTAAACGCGATAAATTTTATTACACTTTTCTTCCAGGCCTGAGAAACCTTTTATGTCGTTAGAGGGTCCGTAAATAGATGAAGTTGCACATTTAATTTTTATGTTAAAATGCACCCTACTAATAGATTTATTATTAAACATACGCGAAACCTCTACTTTTCAGATTAAGTTGATTCTTTTGTCCATAAAATTGAGGTGAATTATAAAAGATTTCAGCGGCACACTCGTTCTCTTTTAAACCTAAGTTTATATTCATGATGCGTTTATTTAATTTTGGGGGCTCGGGGTTGCTGAACCTCCCGACGCACGGTTGCTAGATGAACGTTCAAACGGGTCCTCCTATGAAATTTCATGCTTGAGTGTTTGATGTATTTACATTATTGTATTACCATTAAACTTGTAAAATATTCACGTACGAATGTTTTTCGACGACCATTATGAAAATTGCATAAATTCGCATGTTCGTACATATGTGTATGTCTGTCTGATTGTGAGATCTGCATGTTGGGGTCGTCGCAACTTGCGCTGAAAGGATATTTCGCACTCGTTAGGTATACAATATTCTATAATAATTATTCGCGAAAGGTTGATAAATTGTAAAGGGTGGAAAATCGAAAAGTAATCAGTATAAACACTCTTTTATGTTTCCGATGGTTTCTGTATCGTCTGCAGACATATTGTCACCGGTCGGGAAAGAAACATTTCCCGATGGCGCAACCCCAAGAAACTTAGGGATTAGGTATTCACACGCACCTTTGTTGTCCCATTATCAACAAATGCGAGACGTGTTTCTAAAGTTTTAAAACCACTGGAGGGTCACAACTGTTTCAGCCTGGGGTGTAGCCATAGAAACCGTTATCTCCTCAAGGGGGTCGGTCATACGTCACGTATATAAAATATTTTACAAACACCGCAAACGCCTACGGCCCCTATTTAATCAAGCAAGCGCCACTTAAGTAATAGTTTTTGTTTTTTAATGTGCCCATTTTAGTGTGCGACGCCGACGCGTCACAGCTAGCTTGTCGCAGATTTTATCTACATAGGTATGCGGATAAGCCCCCAAAGATAAAAATATAAAATTTTAATAAAGCGAGTTTCCCAATAAGTTGTTCTAGAAACTCAATTACACAAATATTTAATCGCCTACTTTCCTTCCCAAGTCACGCACATAGATTGGGTCTCCTTTTTGTTTTTATTGCACCCTAAAAAGACCTAATCGCCTAATAAATATTAGAACATTTACTATTTTACGACAGCCCAAAATAAAAAACAAACGCGTTGCAGTGTTATCCGAAGAGACATCTGCACGAGGGGTCGGCCCTAGGGATGACTCACGTTTATGCCCCACGTGTATTTTTATAATATGGGACGTGTGTTCCTGTTATCGTCGCGACTCCAATAACACGCGTTCGGTTCTTGCACGCGATGCCTTCGATTTTGGCGGGAATCGTTTTTGAGTGTTGTCGATTCATACATCTCATCTGAAATACCTATATTAATTTCAGGAGCGCCGAGTCCTATTCCATATATTTGGAAAGTATGCCTTGGTTAGCCATACCGTGGCAACAAATAGCGGTGAGGGCCGAACTAGCTCAACTCTATGGCATCAGAGGCATACCAACTTTGTTGTTATTGGACAGGAATGGGCACTTGATTACCATGGACGCTAGAACGGAATTGGCCGAGGATCCCATGGCGCAGGTAAATACTTTCGTATAGTTCCACTTAGGCAGTTGATGAATTAACACACTTATTTTTTCCAGAATTTCCCGTGGAAGCCGCGTGCGGTGAATATCTTAACCGAACGTTTCGCTTCTAGACTCCACGATTATCCGGCCATTATCTTATTTGTTGGTAATGAAATTTGTACACTAGACAAAAGGTACAATTAACAGTCAGTTTTATTTTTGGCAGAGGGAGAGGAAACTGAAGTTCAGTTTGGAGAATCGGTGTTAACACCAGCGGCCAATGGGTACTACAAACAGCACAACATAAATTTCAACGCGCCGCAAGAAGAATTTCTTAACACATCCGGCGATGATCATTATTTACAGTTTCTTGTAGGGGTCGATACCGAAACTAGCGACGTACTGAGAGATCTAATTGGTTTGGACGATGTGGTGCCACTTCTTGTTGCTGTGGACATACCCAACCATAGATTTGGCATTATGGAGTATGGTATCGAGATAACGGCCGATACCGTGATTAATTTTGTAGAACAGTTCCAAAAGGGCGATCTGCAGTTTCATAATATAAACGAGAGAGTGTTGGAATCGGATAATATTGTTAACAATGTTAGTTCAAGTTAAATTGTTTAATTGGAATGTGTAGGTACCTACTTATGATATATAGCCTGGATGTAAAACGTACATAGAACATTTTGTACATATTTTTTAGACACTTACTTAGCTCATAATGCAGACGAGGAAAAATCTTTAAAAGCTATAGTCGAAGTAGAAGTTTTCAATTTTGGTACCATAGTCACAATCGTCCATATAATAGTGGGCTACTACTATTGTATACAAAGTGGCCATAATAAGACTTAGCTCGCAGCTAAAAAAAATTAATATACGTATTACTTGGTAGTAGTTTGGTACCTTTTTTAAATCTGAAGCAGGTGTTAGTTTCTTGTTTTCTTTTTTTTTTTAATAAATAAAGATTTGTTTTTAGGTACTTTAATTTATAGATAAGTGCTAGGAATAGCTAGTGTTTGCGAATAAAAAGCACGCTTTTTTTCTTAACATGCTGTTAACAAATCGTGGTGGATGTCTGGCCGAATAATCGAGAAACGATTCTCTTCTTTGATAAATAATATTCTAACGCCGTGGACCTGATGTTTCACAAATTGCGATCGAAAAGTTATTTTAAGTTGAAGAACGTTGCAGTAAAACTACTCACTAAATAGGTAGGTAACAATTTTTATTATTTTTTTTAAGGCAATAGATTGTATAAAGGAAGTGTATATTAATGGTACATACATATAATCCAAGTTATCTTGGATTTTTTGTAAAAACTCGGGTATTTCGGAAATACATAGTTTTCTAATGAAATTATAGCGTCACTTTGAAATATTAAAAATTTTGTTCCAAATGAAATTACCATAACGGTCAACTTTTAACATTTACAGGTTCTCACAATTGAAAAACCCCGAATAATTATTAAGATAGACAATTTGTTTCACACAAGTGCTATGCGTGTAATCCCAAAAATTGTTAACTTTTTTTGAAAAAAATGAACAATTTTGTACAAGTGTTTATTTTAATCAATAATCGAGAAAAGGATTTATTTAAATATTAATGAAAAATAATTTGCACATATTTTATTGAGTAACAATTTGAGATATCATGCGCTCAACGATTGCTCGTTTCTATTTTTCATATAACTTTCAACATTTTGTGCACTTAAACATATTATCGGTAAATAGTTTAAATAACAAACTTTTTATTTAGTTCTATTAGTACATAATTCTTTTTATTATATAAAACAGTAGATTCAATTTAATTATAATTCCACGTATTATATTTACAAGTATTAACACTTTAAAATCAGCAAACTTTTATAAAAATATACTAACAGATTGCCCTGTTATTTATAGATAATGTATAATAAAAATGAACTATTTATTAACAAAATTTGTCTACTATCTAAAATAATAAATTAATTTTATAGTAATACAGTTAACATAACAGGAACGTTAATGCATCTAAAAATCTTGTCCGATCTTTGATTGGTAGATGAAAATCTGAAACGGGCATTTAGTTAGTGAACTTTAGTTTTAAAAATCGAATTCACTTACAGGCAGGATCAAAATAGTCACACACTATATCATAATTTATGCGTTTAGCTGCTTCTTTGAACGCATCCCCAAAAAAGCTGTAAAAAGAAAAAGTTAAAGTAACAGTTAAAAAAAAACAACAAACAATCGGTGTTACTTTTTGGGCGAATTCTCGCATAACGGAGTTATACCCATAATAATGCACGTCCCATTATCCACATTCTTCGGTGCCGAAACGATCAGTGGAAGATTAGATGCTTTACGATATTTCGATATGGTTACGTAAGCACGTATAATAAACTGTGCCAGCAGAGCAAGCGCATGTGGATGAGAGAATATAGACCAATCGAGGTAACTCTGTAAAGTGAAAAGACTTGCAGGTTTCAGTTTTATCAATCAAAATAGAAATTGATGGAAACTCAAAATTATTGTATAGTTGCAGTTGTTAAAACGCTTACTTCTTGCACAATGTAATAAATAAAAGGGCCAGCCGAAATAATTCGTTTCATATCCAAAGCGGTCTGTACAGTTTTAAATAAACTTATCGCGATCCCTTTTCCTCTATCGATTGCTGTATTTAAAATATTTTTATGAGATCGGGATAAACAATCGAGGGCCACGTGGAAGTTTTCTTCTGGATTTTTTGTTTTAATCTGAAACAGTTATAAGATTGTTTTACAATATTAGTAATACTTAATTAACACTTACAGAAGCTTCTAAAACTGCCAACATTCCATAAACGACGTCTGAAGCACAATATTTATTTCTATAACCAAAAGTCATCGTGAATGTCGCATAAATAATGTCAGTTAAGTCGTATTTTTCCAAAATTTTTTCAATGGAACTATGGAATTCCTTTCTTAGTTGCAAGTCCATCGACAAAAAATTCTGTCGACTTTGTGCTAAAGGGAAACTAAAAGAATCGAACAAAATTTTTGTTGTTCAAGGTAAACGAGTTAAACAAAGTACCCCATATCGGCTAACAATTGGTGCAAACGGTTGTCACCTCTATAGGACCATAGCTTCAACTTGCAAGCAGTAAACATGGAATATTTCAAGCTCGCTTCCACAGTCCAATGCCTGTACAAGATTAATTTAAGGTCTTTCTCGAAAGTAATTTTCAGCGAAGTATTATCGTCAGTATCGCTTGATCTGTTTTGAAGACGTGTACTATGCGCTTGCAAATTGCTGACTTCTAATACGTACTGAGTATTTTCGATTTTACCAAAAATCAATTGTTCCGTTAAGGCTATTATGGCATACCACAATAGATCTTTATCGTCCCTATTTAACTTCCACGCCAAATTGAACATTAAAAGTGCACTCTAAAAATCTCGGCTTAATATTTTGCATTATTGTGACAATTTCACTTACAGCTTTAGAATAATATGTAAATTGCATGTAATCGTATATCAGCTTCTTACGATTAGCTTCCCACAATCTTTTTTCTCGGCGTTTTAAAATATCTTCCTCGTCCAATCTTCGTTTCTTGGCAGCTCTTTCATCGGACTCGGACTCGTCTCCGCTTTCATCCTCTGACTGAAATAAAATTCACGATTATGCGTGAAATAGATTAATTGTATACATACCGCATGTTCTTGGAAAATGTCTTGAAATTCGGGCACATCGACATCATCTTCTTGATTCGATAACAATCTGATTTGACTCTTACTGTAAATATTACACAAATCGGTAGGTCTGTGAGAATCAAGTATAAAGAAAATTATGTCGTCTTCCGGCTCTAATTCATCGACAATATCGATAGTACCCCCGCAATTAATTAAAACAAAATATTTTACGTCTTTCACGTTTTCTTGATACACATTTTTAAATCATTTATTTCTTGTATTACGGTCAACGTATATAATGTTTGTTTATATTTTAATAGAGACTGAAGGATTTTACAAGTGCAAATGCTATCAATATCGTAATGTACTATAAGGCATATTCTCTAAAAAACGTGTTTTGGTTAACTGAGTAAATAATAATCACGTTAAGTAACTTACTTTTCCGTTAATGAATTCGTAAAATTCGGTTTTTAGATTTTCTACGTACATTTCTGCTTCTTAACCTAAATGTTGAACGCCTAAACATCCGCCATTTGTTTGTCATGAAAAAGTCACAATCGCACATTTTTTTGTTGTTGTTGAGAAATTGCATAGGGCAAAACATAAATTGATGTATAGGAGGAGCTAAAATAAGCGATCAACTTTATTATCACAATTTATTTCAAAATTATAAATATGAACAATTAAAAACGTACGCTTACATACCGCGTTTTATATAAATTTATTTTATCAGCAAATAGAGCTATGATATTTAATTTCAATTTTTGCAACCACAAATTAATAATATAATTTAACACACACACATAATTTATTTAGGTAAAATATTACAATTTTGAAAGCTTTTTAACTAAATTCATAATCAATCATAATTTAAACACAGCCTTGGCAATACTCCCTTCTTTAAGCGCTTCTATGGCTTTTTCGTAGTTATTTAGTGAAAATAATTGTATACCAAGATCTTCGAACTTAAGATACCTGAAAATTAAACGTCCTAACATATGTCCTTTAACATATGTAAAAATAGTTCAAAAGTAATTTTTACCTATCGCCCATCGATTCCAAGAAAGCCAGCGATTTTGGAAAACTAAATGGATTGACGTTTACGCCGATAATTTTCGTTTCTTTTAAAACTATTTGGAAAGGCGAAATACTAAAAATCCGTGTTTATTACCCGTTTTTCTATTGAAACGGCGTTTACTTTCACTTACTTAATCATACATTCAGGAGGCGTCACTCCAAATACGCATAGCGTTCCACCCATTTGAAGAATGGTAAATGCGTGTTCAATTGCCGGTGCTGATCCGCTGCAATCGATTATCAGATCAAAGAGGTAGTCGGGACAAGATTCTTGACGTTCCTTCAATGTTTCCGGAGTGATGCAATCAAAACTGGTGTCTATAGCAAAATTTGGAGTTCGATATTGATCGGTGGTTCGGTCAAATTTGGACTTACTCAGGTTTTGAAGCAACCGACGTCTGGAATTGCTTGGTTCCGAAATTGTAACTAGCCTGTGTCCTTGTAGGTGTAATATCGCCGCAGAGAGATTTCCTATTATTCCGGCCCCGAGGATTAAAATCTGATGTCCCATTGTGATAGGCGAAATTAGATCCCAAGTATGAGACAAGCACGATACCGGTTCAGTTAGTACAGCTGAAATATGTTTATTGACGAGTTTATCTCGAAATTAGTTTAACATACTCGTGTTTACCTCGTTTTAAATCGATTTCATTAGGTAACTTATGAACTTGAGCGTCTGGTATGAGCGCGTACTGCGCCCAGCCACCGTCCCGATGGATGCCGATCGTATTATTAACTCCACCCATGCTACAAAGATGAGGATTTCCCAAATGGCAATATTTGCAAAATCCGCACCCACTACAAACCAAATATGTTCAATCGCTCGATTAGGGAACGCATTTACCTGTTGGGATCCACAACCACCTCGTCCCCCTCTTTGATATGAGTCACTGAGGATCCGACGTCGACTGCCACTCCGCAAAATTCGTGACCTAAGGTGAACGGCCTGTTTTTGTTACAAGGAAATTGTCCCTGTAACAAGAATTTTTGTTTGAACTATTTCAGGAAAATGTTAAGCATCGGATTATGAAACATTTGGTTTCGGCAGAACCATGCACCTATTTAGGCACTTTGAAATTGGGTAAGTTTTTCCTTCGAAGATGGGATCCCGGGTGAGAAGAAATCTTGGATGATATTCGAAGAACGAGATGGAAACATGAAGATGTTTGTTTCCTATTCACTCCTAAACACCTCGATAACCACAGTCATTATAATTATGTTGGTTTATCCTTGAATACATACCTACATATACAGCATACTAGCGATCTGCGCGGATTTTTGCGTTGCAATGCGAAGAGCTGCGGCACGTCCTAATACGCGCTAGACTTGCAGGTGTTTATAGTAATGCGTTAAAATATGTATAAGAATGATGTACTTACACTGATAATGTGTAAATCGGTTCCGCATACGCCGGAGTAGGCAACTTTAATCAAAACTTGATGGGGATTTTCGATTTTTGGAACCGGCAATGTCAGCAATTCCAATTTCTTTTCTTGAAAAGAAAATTTCAACGCTTGCATATCTTGTTGAAGCTCAGATTGCGACTGTAATCCTCGATTAAAATAGGTATATACCGTGAAACGGTAACGTCTAGATAAAAGTGCACTGAAAAAAAAATGATTCAATTATGAAAATCATTCAATCGGGATTAATAAGTTTTTAGGCGTCCACTAATTTATATTATTTTTTATAACCAACGTCTATTAGCGAAAGTGAACTTTCGATAATTAGTTTTATAAATATTTGTGTCTTATAAATTATTAAAACTATAATATATATTTAATTGTTTTAGATTGAAAGCGGAATTTCAAGACGTATTATGCATCATCCTATTCGCCTGACAAAGCTGGTGTTTGCAGACAAGCAGTTAGAGAAAAATTACGATGGCAATGGTTGTATGGCTGTACGTTTTGCTAATATACCAACAAACTTGAAGATGTACAGTATGTCCATTAAGTAATGTTGCTCGTAGACTCGAGAAACTGATGTACGAATGCTTAATAAGATGCCTAGCTCTCGGGACAGGTAGTACCACTAGTAAGAAAAACTAAAGAACGTCGCACATTCAAAATAATTATAGGAAGAGATTGCGACGTCGGCGTCGCGGCGTAAAACGGCAAATTATTTTGTATTTGTTTAGATCCATCTCTTCCTGCGATTTTATTTTCATCGCTTTTATTTCCATCTCGCGGAGATCAACTATTTATAATACAAATTCAAGATAGTTTTCGAAATCGACGTAAAGGTAAATTGCTCGTCGTATGCAATTATGCATGGTTGTACGGCATATCCAAACCTATATACAATTCACGTCATCAACAAAAAGTTACTAGATTGTTTATTTGTAATTCGGTTTAAAGTTTGGAAAGTGAGATGATTTACTTGCGCACATATTAGATGGTATAAAGAAAGACTACAATTTATTAGAACTGTCAAAATACGAGGTACGAGGTGACAGAACTGCGTGAAACGTCATCATTTAGTAACCTTTTATTGATGACGTGTTGCATATAAGTTTGAACGAAGTGTAGTTGTTTTACTTATTAGAATTGCAGCGACTTAACAAGACAGCGTGTCGAGAAGAAATAAGGAAACTGGGAAATTTTAAATTGATTTACCTATGCAACCTATATGCTATCTAATGTTAGGTACCGTAATCTGGGTATATACGGAACTGCGGTTGTTGTACGGAACGGAAGGTACAAATTTTAAATATTCCGCAATATTTTGTCAGCAGTTCTGTGTGTGCACAGTCTTTCTTGTGGTGGTCGGAGTTACATCATTATGTAATGTATATGTGCCGGTAGCACGTCTTTAAGAGAAACGGTAAGTTTGTTATAAATTAATACAAAAAGCATAAAAAATTGATGCAGATAATTAGGTGAAATAGTCTCATCTGTATCTCATTTCATAATCAAGTTAGACTAGTAACCCAATGGAATATATTTTAGAACATAACGTTAAAATCACAGTGCTATTTTCGTTGATTTTTTTAATTTATCACAAAATGCAAAAAAAAACGATTTTTAAGAGAAATCGTCAGTTTTCATTCATTTTCAGGACTATACGGAACGATGCCACGAAAACATAAGCATGTTCTGGAAACAGCGTTTCGTAGAAATTACGATCCAAACAATGTGGAATTGGCTCTGGAAGCGATTGCAGACAATCAAATGTCATTTGGCCAAGCTGCCTATCAATTTAAGTAATCATATTATTGTAGACTGCCTTCGCAATTACATACTTTATAAAAATAAGTTTGTTTTTCCAAATGTTAGTGATAAAAATAGTGTATCTTTGCAGCAAATTAAATTTTGTATTCCTGCACCTACCATGACTAGAGGGATTTACACATTTCCTATAGATGTTTCTTTATAATTGCATTTATGTTCACTTTAGTTGGAGGTTCTTTTCTTGTTCCTTTTTTAATTGTTCCTACGTACATTACATCTTTTTTATAGAAAAGTATATTTTGTCTTATAAAACTATATTTTTACAGTCTTTTATTTGAATTTTTAGCAAAGTATTGAAAAAACTTCGTACTTTTACCCATTTTTTATTTCTTACTTTTAATCCGTTTAAAATAAAATATATATTTTTTTATAAAATTGTTCCGGAAAGGGGATACATAGATTCAATAGAAAATAGAATTAAATTTGCTAGTGTTTTTATAACAAAAATATTATCGTTCCGTATATACTCAAACTCCGGGTTATACGGAACGATTATTTTTTATTTTTTTTAAGGATTCATCGTCCAAAAATAGTTTTTTTAAGCTTTAAAGATACATATAAACGTTTTTGCAACTATCAAAATAAAAATATATGTACTTTTATCATCACGATCGAAGTTACAAACTAAAATATTTAAAAATCGTTCCGTATATACTCAGTTTATAGTACTGTGTGATAGAGTTGTTATTGTTTAAAATATTACTCACCTCAAGGAAACCATATTTCTAATTTTGTACAGGAATTTTTTTTGACGATTAACGTGGGTAAGTAACAAGTAAAATTAGTTACAATTTAGTTGTCATCTCTGACATTAATCTTCACTAATAGGAAACTTTCAACTGTTTTTATTATTTCAAATTAAAAAATAACACAATAAGTAAGTATACATATAAGTTAATTCATCAGTTCTGTAAGTTTTAAAACTATAGCTACTAAGAATTTATAGTCGATATATTGATGACTGATGATAATTTGGATAAAACCAACAATAACAATTTGAACGCTTTAATGTATTTAGGTAAAATTATAGATTATTACAATCTCGAAAGCTTTTTAAGTCCACAATCGGTTGTACGGAAAGCTGTATCGCAACGCCGTCAAAATTTAAACACCGCTTTGGCAATACTCCCTTCTTTAAGTTCTTGTAAGGCCTTCTCGAACTCGTTCAACGAATATAATTTGATGCCAAGATTATCGAACTCGAGATACCTGAAAATTAAACGTTTTAAATACGCGACAAAAGTCGAAAAGCGATTTTCACCTATCGCTGAGCGATTCCAAGAAACCCAGCGATTTTGGAAAACTAAACGGATTGATGTTTACGCCGATAATTTTCAGTTCTTTTTTGTATATTTGAAAAGGTGAAACGCTAAAAATTCATTTTTATTCGTTTTGCGATTAAAACGGTACTTATTCGATGTTGTTACTTAATCGTAGAATGAGGAGGCGCCACCCCAAATATGCAGAGCTTTCCGCCCGCGTTGAGAAGAGTAAACGCATGTTCAATTGCCGGTGCGTATCCGCTGCAATCGATTATCATATCGAAGAGGTAATCGGGATAAGATTCTTGTCGTTCCTTCAAAATCTCCGGAGTGATGCAATCAAAACCAGTGTCTACAACAAAATTTGATCGGAGGTTCTGCGATAAAATTTGGACGTATTTACGTACTCAGGTTTTGTATTAACTGGCGTCTCAGAGTGTTTGGTTCAGAAATTGTGACTCGTCTGTGTCCTTGTACGTGCAACAGAGCCGCCCAGAGGTTGCCGATTATTCCGGCGCCGATGATTAAAATGTGATGTCCCATCGCGAGAGGTGAAATTCGATCCCAACCGTGGGACAGACACGATATCGGTTCCGTCAGTACGGCTGAAAGACGGATTGTCGAATTTGGTTCGAAATCGAGAAACGTATTTACCTAGCCTCAAGCCTATGCCGCTCGGTAGCTTATAAACTTGAGTATCTGCTATGAGCGCGTATTGCGCCCAGCCACCGTCCTGAAAGATGCCAATCGTATTGTTGATTCCACCCAGTTTGCAATAATGGGGATCGCCCGAATGACAAAAGTTGCAAATTCCGCACCCGCTACAAACCGAATATGTTCAATCGCTCGATTAGAGAACACGCTTACTTGTTGGGATCCACGACCACCTCGTCCCCCTTTTGGATGTGAGCCACTGCGGATCCGACGTCGATTGCCACTCCGGAAAACTCGTGGCCTAAGGCGAACGGCCTGTTTTCGTTGCACGGAAATTCTCCCTGTAACGAGGATTGGCCATAATTTAGATAATTACACAGGAAAAGGTGATCCTCTGAAAATCGTTAAATATTCGCAGTAATACCCAAATTTCTTTTCGTTGCAGATCGAGTAGTACGCGCACAAGTTTGGTCGAATCCCGTTCCTCGTCCGACATCGACGTTTGTTACCCTTCATCTAAACCGTCTCTTCAAAGTAATCACGAATTGACCTCGAAAAATAATTGGTTGCGTGCCTTGATTTAATAGAAATTTTGACGCCAATGCACAACAGCAAATTATATTGCTCGGCGTGGTAACTTTTGAAGACGAGCAAAATTTGTCGAAGTGATTAAATACGACCGAAACTGCATTATCAATTGCGGATTTTTCGCTGCTTTTCGCAAATTAGTCGTTCGTTGCTTTATGATTGCAATAAATAAATTTGGGTCGCAATTTTCGGAGACGTAGAAGATTCGACGATCTTCGAGAAACGAGAGAAAGGCGTTGATTTGTTTGTTTCTCGTTCATATCTCGTACACCCATATTGCTTTAGATAATCTGTTTTTTTTATGCATGAGCAAATGCGTAAATGATAAATCATCAACACGTTAACGAATAAACATCAATAGGTCGATTTTTAGCGATAACCGCAGCGACTAATACAATTATTGGAGTATTTTGACCTTCATTTCTTATAGGTATTATAATTATGTAGGTGTTTATAGTGTAAACATGATAAATATGCGAATAACGACGTACTTACCGCGATAATGTGTAAATCTGTTCCGCATATGCCGGTGTAAGCCACTTTGATCAAAATTTGATGGGCTTCTTCGATTTTTGGAATCGGCACCGTCACCAATTCCAATTTCTTTCTTTGAAAAGAAAATTTCAGCGCTTCCATTTCTTGTATAAGCGTCTAGATGAGAGTGTCAACAAAGTTCTTTAACGCGATCGTTACAACATACGTACGCTTGTTAGTCTGATAAACAATTAATTTTGATTTAAATATGAAAAGACGTATTGATAAAGCTGCGTGCATCGAATGTCACGACATATACAGTAGGTATATTGTACGAGGGGCAATCTAAAAGTAAATTTCACTAAAAAGAGTAACATCCATTAAATAGGTAAAAAATGAAAATATATTTATTTTATTTCTTTACAATTTGGGGTTTAAAGTCGCGCCGTATGACGTTGTTTAACGAGTCGGCGTACAACTCGAGACGTTGGGTCATCTGAAATTGAAATGCGAGGGTCACTCTTTAAAAACGTTCGTTTACCAAGACAGCTTACTTGAAATCCCCAGAAGTCCCTGACTTGTCTGCACGAGTTTAAATTCAATTCCGCCACGAGAAGACCGCTCTTGGTCCTCGACAGCCCCTAAATTGGACATTACAGTTGTTTGTTTCCCAATTTTGCGAACTACTTACAGGCGTTCTGCAACCGTCTGGCGCCGTAACGTAACTGGATCCGTAAAAGTGTCCCAAATCGTTATGTGGCGCTTTTCCGTTCCCCTGAATTAAAATGAGTCGGATAGATTTCTGTTCCCACTCTATTTATGGCTATCGAAAAGTAGCCGTTGGCGATGGCGGCGTTTCGAGCCTCGATTCCCCATAGCGGTTCGCTCATCTGGCCAACCTATACGATCAGTTAGTCGATCAGTTTATCGAAACGTCTCTATTGTAATTTACCGTGGCCGAAGGGTTGAAGACCATTTCGGCTCCGTTTCAAACCGAACATTAACCAGTTCAGTGGATGATGTCGACCGTAGCATATGTTGACGGCAAGTTTTCCAAATTCCGTCTCGAAGACGGGATGGCCCGTATTACCTTCCATGTAATACGTCGATTCGTTAAAATCGCCAACTCTAGGGATGTGATTTTTCCTGTGCTTTCCCAGAACAACACCGTGATTATCCACGACTACGGCCGTGTTCCATAACGTGTCGCCGTGAATTTCATCTCGTTCGAGGATTGGAGATATGATCACCATGTTATATCGTTGCGCCAACTGGAACGAAAGGGAAAACGTTTACGTTTAAGGGAACGACGATATTTTGAAAGTAAAAAAACGAAAACCTCTTGCAAAAATGTCGTGGTCGGTCCGTTTTCCGCCGATTCGGCATATTCGCACCACGGTTCCTTCTCGCGCGTGCAAAAGGCGAAGGGCATGTCTAAAACGGATCGTGTCAGTTACATCGATGTCTAAAACAACTCCTTAACGGCTCACTCCAAGCTTCTTGAAAACAAAAGACGTTGACCTTCGCATCGGACGCGATCGCGATTACATTTTTGGCCAATTCGAATAGCGCCTCCCTTTGTTCCAAAATCGGCGTTGTGGTGGGCAAAGGCAGCTTATGTTGGAACGCGCCGATCCGCACGATTCGAGGGGCCCTCAGTTGCTCGGATTTGCTGGAGAAACGGTAGCCGGCGATTTCGAAACAGTCTCTCCCAGGTGCGATTTCTGTCAAATTTATCGTTCTAAATCGAGACGTTTCGTTTTTCTAAAACGTCAACTCTCTAACCAAATTTTTACTTACTCCACGCCCGTCCCGTATAAAATTCTGTTAACTTGCTGCTGCTCGTCTTTCGGCAGTTTTTTAAAAATACCGTCGATACTTTCTAATTCACTTGCGCACGACATTTTCTCGTTTATTAAAATAAATATAAACAAAATTCTATTTGTGACGGAAAGTTTGCCGTAATTATTATTAAGACGTGCGTTCGCCGAGATAACAGACTTGTTTCTGGGCTATTTGAATAATGTTAAAAATAGCCTCCTACTTATTTATAATAAACGCAGTCGTCAGCCAGTCGAATACGAACGTTGTTTAAATTCGTTTAGCTGTCGATGGGAAATTTATTGATAAAAACAAAGAATTGAAATAATTTAAAAATGAGATGTGGGATAAAAATTATAGGGGTTGCGGGGGACTTTTTGTTTGTAGGTGATTGAAATTTCGATAAAATGGGCGGTCGTGCTTTGTTGTGACTTATGCGACGTAATCAATGGAACGTGATTCGTTTCCAAAACGAAGAAATGCAATGGCCAGCTTCTTAAATGGATTTCCAAAATGTTTGTAGATTTTTCCTGTTGAAGAGATGGACCGGTAGTGTGTTGGTATTGACTTAATCACACAATTCATATTATACGGGGAGCGTCATTTTTTAAATGGGCATGTCCAAAAATTATGTAAAGCGAATTAAGATCGCTTTTCGAATCTTGGTCAAAGTCACGGTTAGATCTTGCTTTAGATTATGGATAGATGAAGACGTACGTGTGTTTAAAAATTGACCAAGATACGAAAACCAGTATTGATTCGCTCATCATAATTTTTGGACATCCCCGTTGTCGAAAAAAAAACGTTCCCGGTATGTACAATTTTCGACGCGAACGAAGTTATTGTAGTCTACTAATATCGATGGAGGGTTACTTAATTTAAAAATGAAACTAAACGTCCATCAGAATCGTTTATTTCTACATTTTTATTTTCTGATTATCTGTTGTTTGTAATCGGGCTTGGCCGCTTTCGTCAGGGCTTCGCCGTATAAATCGAGACGTCGAGTCATCTAAAAAAGGAAGCCGATGAAAAACGGCAGACGCAAAATATCGCTCGCTACTTACGTTGAACACCCAAAAATCTTTGACCTGCCTGCACATGTTCAAGTCAAATTCGGTAACGAGAAGACCCGTCTTGGTGCGCGATAGGCCCTACAAAGATGCCAATGAAATGGTACGCCGTCAACTTTAAGCGAGCAAACTTACGGGCGTCCTGGAACCGTTCGGAGCGGTGACGTAACTCGATCCGTAGAAGTGGCCCAAATCCTTGTGCGCCTTCTTGCCATCGCCAGAATTGAATTCGGTCGGGAAAACTTCGGTACCTACACGGTTAATGGCCACCGAAAAGATAGCGTTGGATATGGCGGCCGTGCGCGCCTCAAGTCCCCAGAACGTTTCGCTCGTTTCGCCGATCTTAAAGCGCACTTTATTGAACAACGCAAATTCGAAAAAATCATACCTACTCACAATTGCGCACGGATTGAATATAATTTCCGCTCCGTTTATACCGAACATCATCCAGTTTAACGGGTGATGGCGGCCGTAACAGATATTAATGGCCACTCTGCCAAATTCGGTCTGAAATTTTGTAATTGTAGTTGTAATCGTGCGGCGATGTTAAAAAGCACTCACTTCGAAAACCGAATGTCCCAAGTTGCCTTCCATGTAGTAGGTTGATTCGTTGAAATCGCCAACTCTCGGAATGTGATTTTTCCTATGTTTTCCCAAGACGACGCCGTGGTTGTTTATCACTACGGTCGCATTCCAGATAATATCGTTGTGGTCTTCGTCGCGCTCAAGAATCGAAGACACAATTACCATATTATGTTGACGCGCCAACTAAAACAAGTACTCGTTAAATTGAAGTTCCGAACCACACGAAGTAGTACTGCCTACCTCTTGTAAGAATTTCGTGGTCGGTCCATTTTCGGCCGATTCTGCATATTCGCACCATGGCTCTTTTTCCCTGGTACAGAAACCGAAGGGCATATCTAAAATTACCGTAATTAACAATTACACGATTCTCCAAATGGGCACTTACTCCAGAGCTCCTGGAAACAAAATATGTTAACTTTCGCTTTAGCCGCAACGGAAATTGCATTTTTGGCCATTTCGTACAGCGCCTTGCGCATTTCCAAAATGGGAGTCGTGGCGGGCAAAGGTAACTTGTGTTGGAACGCTCCAATACGAACGACCCTTGGGGTTCTCAGTTGTTCCGGTTTACCGGTGATGGTATATCCGGCGATTTCGAAACCTTGCGTTTCGGCATCCTTCAACGCGTCCTTCGGCAGTTGAATTGATCTAGGAAATGGAGAAGTCGATTACTTAATTACGTAACCATCGATTAAGGAAGACTTACTCGACACCTGCCCCGTACAAAATTTCGTTGATACGTTCTTGGTCCTCGAGCGACAATTTTTTCAAGATGCTTTCGACGCTCTCTAGTTCGTTAGTTCCTGCCATTTTGTACCAACGCGAAATGCCTACCACAAAGCGAAGAGAGAAACTGACAGGGCGATAGGAAAACTACGCTGGTGTTACATAAAATATCTAGAGGTCGGAAGGTTATAAGATAGTATTTCATGAGATAACGTAGTATGTTTCAAGTGCGGAATAGGGCGGCCCAAAATCACGAAATGGTTTAAAGTGTAAATAATTTTCTTGGTTAGGTATTACTTAAAATTCCTTTAATTTTTTCTAATCGTTTTGCTTAGCGTATCATTATACTGTGCATTCTTTAATCAGTTATGATTTTTTCAGTTGTGAAACCGAAAACAAAAGGTTTGGTTTATTATATTAATAATAAATGTTTGTGTAAAATGTTTAAAAATTTTCAGATAAAAAAGTTAATTAAATGTAGGTAGGTATGTATTTTTGCGACTTATGGCCCATCCTCTATAATAAATGTTGTGTTAAGTATAGCTTAAAAATGACGAAATGTAAAATGATAAAAATGAAAAAAAATATGAAAAATGATAAAAATCAAGAGGTTATTAGAGTTATCGTTCAACGCAATGATTATTTATATTTTTAATAAAAATAGTTGAACGTCTAAAGTGCAAAGGGTATCTTATTTTTAATTTTACGTTCATAAAAATTGTCTAAATAAATCTTGGTTTATTAAAAATTCCTTGCTTATAGGCATTTCGATACCAGATTTTATCGTCTACAATTTTTTGACGAAAGGATCCTGATTGAAACAACACAACGAATATTTCCATCCAATGGACTAAGCAAGAAGCTATTTCAAAAGGAAAACGGAACATGATATATGATATACTTAAGATGCATATATTTAAAAAAAAACTGCAAAAAATTTTCTAAAGAAAATATTACTTTTGTAAGTATTTTTGACCAAATGTCGGCATGTCTTTCAAAATTTACGACGTTTTTTTTGGTAGTAGATATTAACTTTTCGGGTAGTACAGGGTGTAATTTAGATTTGGGTCCGGTAAAAATTTTGCGAGAAAACCATGGGTTATAAGGGTTATTTTTGAGATTTCGCGAAAATTTTAAATCAATATTGTATAATATTGATAATATTGTACATATTGTATAATATTCGTCATTTCTTGCAATATTATACATAAAAAATGACTTTTCGGGTCTATTGTAAACACTTTAGGTAGGGTCAAAATTTTTCCAAAACCATGAATCTTAACGGTTCTTTTCGAGATTTTGCGAAAATGTTTAATCAACGGAAACGCGCGTAGTTTATTATTTCTTCCTTTGTTATACTTGAAAAAGAATTTTCTAGTAGATCCGGATTTGATCTTAACACTTTAGGTTGGGTCAAAAATTAGTCAAAACTATGAACTGTAATAAAGCTGTTTTACTTGGAAATCGATATTTCTGGAACGTACGGAGATGAAACAAAAAGTTTTAAAACAGGTCAAAATTTTTTCAGTAAAGCGAAGAAGTATAACACGAGTTTTTGCGAAATTTCGATAAAATTTGTGTTCGACTAATTGTAAGTAAATAGCGTGCAGTATTTCATAATTTTCTATGCTTTTTTAGGTTCCAATCGACGTTTTTAGTACCGAAGGGTATAGAATAAGTTTCGAGTCGGGTCAAAGATTTGAATTTAAACTAAAAACGTCTGGAGATTTATAGTAAATAGGTGGGAATTGTGAAATAAAGTTTGGGCTGCAGAAAACCGTCTTCTACATGTGATACAACGATAGGAATGTTAGGCCAGTAACTTGTTATAATTTAATTAATACAATAAGAGGTTTTGTATATTTTGACCAACGCAATTGTAAACTACACTATTCTACGACCTATCCAAAGTTATATGCAATTCACGTCATCAACAAAAAGTTACTAGATTGTTTTTTTATAATTCGATTTAAAGTTTGGAAAGTGAGATGATTTACTTGCGCACATATTAGATGGTATAAAGAAAGACTATAATTTATTAGAACTGTAAAAATACGAGGTACGAGGTGACAGCATTGTGTAAACGTCATCATCTAGTAACCTTTTGTTGATGACGCGATTGCTTATAGGTTTGGATAAAGTGTATGTATAAATTAAAATGTTTAGGAGCTTAAAATAATGAATTTGATGTTATTTTATGTCTATAATTATTTCAAGTCTGTTCTAGGTGTTACAATTTTTTTTTAATAAAAGTTTTATTTTATACAGGTATTTACTTGGGGACAAGTAGAAATTATGTATTTGTCTGTTTCTTTCTAGTTATTTTTGTTTATTATTAATGTTCCAGGCCTGTGGGCCACCGGGGGGTTTATCCGAAGGGTTGCATAATAATTATTGTTTTTTATTAATATCATATATTGTTGGATTATTTATAATAAGTTAAATAAAATTATTTAAATATAAAATTTGAAATTAAGCTTGTTATATTTACCAGTTTAAATTTGATGATAAATTTAACTCCGAATACTTGAACATTTTAAACCGAATTCAATATATAAATCGAGGTAAATTCTAGCAAATTGATTTAATTTTAAAGCTAAATGATAACTTTACCAGATTTAAACTATTTGACAAATCTGATTTGTAAAGTTTGGACTATTAAATAAGATTTTCAAGAAATTATAAATTTTATTGTCTAACGCTTTAAATCGATTTAAAATTTTGGTAAATCTGGAAAAAAAGTTGTCCATGATTTAGCTAAAATTTTGAGCAAACCTGATTCGTTAGAACGGTCCGAACTACTTTAAACTAGTTTTCAAGTTTATAAGTCGAGAAATGACAAACTGCACGCATTTAAATCATTAAAATTTTGTAAAATCTGACAAAATGACGTGTTATAGTCCATGAATTTAGCAAAATTTTGAGCAAACCTGATTCGTTTAGAACGGGCCTGGAACTACTTTAAACTAGTTTTTCAAGTATAAGTCGATAAATGACAAACTGCACGCATTTAAATCGATTAAAAATTTTGTTAAAATCTCGAAAAAAAGACGTGTTATAGTCCATGGATTTCGCAAAATTTTGACCGAACCTGATTCGTTTAGAACGGGCCCAGAACTACTTGAAAACAATTTGTTTTTAAAACGAGGAATAACAAAACCAAATATGACAAACTACGAGCGTTTAAATCTATTTAAAAATCTCGAAAGAGGCTTTATTATACTACAGGACTTCTGCATAACTTTGACCAGTTCTAAATCCTTCATGTTACGAGTTTTACTATTCGTCATTTGATAAAGTTTCTTAGAAACGTTATTATTTTTTTGTATATAAAATTGAGTACCTAGAAGTCTGTAACCTAAAATGCAGCGTTGTTCAATGCATTGCCGACTTCTAGGCGAAGGAATGTCTGATGTGTGCATCTATGGCCTATCCAAACCTATATGCAACACGTCATCAACAAAAAGTTACTAGATTGTTTATTTGTAATTCGGTTTAACGTTTGGAAAGTGACATATTCTATAGATGATTTACCTGCGCACGTATTAGATGGTATAAAGAAAGACTACAACTTATTAGAACTGTCAAAATACGAGGTACAAAGTGACAGCACTGTGTGAAACGTCATCATCTAGCAATCCTTTTATTGATGACGTAGATTGCATATAGGTTTGGACGAAGTATATGTACTTATTACTGATAATTTGCGGTAAATCAAGTGGAAACTATCATCTAAAAGATAACTGTTAACTACGATTTTACTTTGAACCTTTTAATAATAGAAACGCCGATATCTTATGTTTAAATAAGAAAGTTTTGACAAAACAATTTTTATTTATTCCACTTCAATAATAGGTGTATAAAAATTCTATTCGTAAATATGGTATAAACGTTTTTTAAATTTGTATAATCTTCATTTTAGAATATTACTTTTTATTATAGAAAAATAGGTAAAAGTAAGAAGTTATAAAATAATATCAAATATATAAAATTACACTAAATACAACACTAAACTAATACTAATTAAAGTACAGTGTCGATCAGAGAAGTTCGTAGATCAACCACCGTAATAGTTCGGACATAAATAATAATTAAAAAAAAAAGATTAATCCCATAAAGAGATTTTTAAAATTTGTCAGTGTACAATAAAAATTCCTTTATGGTTAGAGTAAAACAAAATCAGCCTCTCTGAATGCTACCATTCAAATTATGAAGGATTCGATGCACTATAAAAAGATTTATAGCTAAATTTTGGTAGCAATTCGTTACAAAGTACAAAGGCACAAAAACTTTGGAATAAACAGCTAGTTACGAAGCAGCCGCAGACTTATTATTGTCAATTTTATCCTGAGTCCTATTTGTATCTTCGTTCTCCTTTTGTGTGTACACAATCTCTGCGTATTCTGTCTTGTCATCGTCGTTTTTGACGAGCGGTTTAAGTGTTGGATTAATGAGATCTAATTCGGCATATACGATGCCATCTTTGGCCGACTGTTTGTCGCTGTCGTCTAGTGGCACTTTGGTTTCGACCGTTTCTGCGCTTTTAGGTCGTTCGTTTTCTTCTTCCTGTTGAAACGTCGCTTCCTTGTTTCTGTGGAAGAGCGACGACAGTTTCAGAGATGAAAACATGCGATTGTGTTCCTGGGACGCACATCCACACTTTCGGTGTCACTGCTAAAATTCAAAATCATAAAAATCGATAATCTTTTTATACAATAAAAAATAATATGCTGTACTTACGATTCTCCTATATGTCGTACGCTTCGAGATCCTGTAACAACAAATTCATAGGTTATCCTAAGAAGAGTTTAATTGTCATTAATAAACATCTTTATTTATAAAACAATTTGATTCAATAATTCAATTTATACTAATCTTCAAGTACACATAGTTATTTAACGACAGCGTTAGTTGTTCCATGCAAACACTGAATTTATCGAAGGTGCACAAAAGCCGAGTTGTTTACAAAAAATGATTTCGAATTGAATTGTTTCGTTTTAAAAACTAAACTAAATCTATATTAATATGAGCAATAAATACATTTGCGGGTATTTATTACAAAAACTAAATCTAAGGGTAATAAAAATAATTATCTTATTGTCTTATATTACAAAATAATACTAAGAAAATTGAGAATCTTTCATTGTATAATAGCTGCGCTTTATCACTACAAATGGAATGTACGAAGTTAACACATTGTTAAAATTTTAAGTACCAAGTATCATAATATATAATATATTACACATAATACAGTCATGCTTTCAAAGGCAAGTCCGAATTTTTCGCCAAACAAATTCCGTGCTTAAATTTTTAATCGATTTGGCCACAAAGCATTTCGCCGTTTTTTAAATTATCCGCCGAAGTGTTTAGTGACACAAATTTATGGCAGTATATCTTTAAATTTACACTTTTCATACGGGACTTCCAAAAACAGCCGTTCTGAGAAAATAATTATAGATTCCGGTAAATGCAAGTCCCGCCATTTCCTAACATATAAGTATAAATAATAATTCTATTTAATTATAATACGTCATGCTCGTCGTCTTTACAGTTAAAAATAATACTTGAAATTGCAGAGCGGCCCTTTGATGGGTTTTGTACGAATTTGTTGTGATGCATCGATGGATGATGATGAAAGGTAGGGTAAAATTTATGCTCGGGTTTAATTCAAAATTGGCAAAGCTGTACAATATCGAAATCTTAAATACTTACTATAAACTTTAAAAAAATCGATGTTTTAAAACGTAATTTGTAAACGAATAAAAAATATCTACACCGTTGTAATCGTAACTATAAATCAACTATAAATGGCAAAGAAAAGCCGTCTGCCACTACTACATAATAGTTATAAATAACCCACTAATCTCAATTATACATCAACTTCGGTCAAAAAAAAATTGCCACGAAGAAGCAAAATTGATAAAGCGATCTACAGGAGTACAGTTAAAAGAATATTGTCGACAAAAACCACATTCAAGGGAATATCTGCGTCAATAAACATTTATGTATATTTGAATTAATCTAGTTGTGCTCTTTCTATACTAAACTGGAAGTAACAAGTAATAACTAAAAACTTTAGTGAACAAAACAGGCCATGGAATGTGGATATCGATGCATGTGCCTAACATCAGTTATACTTTCTTTAGAATAATATTTATAATAAGTATGTATATCCAGTTGGTCAGCCTTATTTGCTGCTTAATCACAAATCACATTCAGACTCATAGTTTAATAAAAATAAATTGAGGGAAATAAACATCCACTAAGTCTATTCTAAAGTCATTTTAAGAAATTAAACGGCGGTGTCCACTTTCTTTTCTTTATCTTTGATAATCAGATTATTGCCGTTTATGTACTCTTGCGACGCTTGGTGATGGGGGTTATCGACACCGTCACCGTTTGCAACGTCCTGCTGACTTTCTCCACCTGTACCCCCGGTGTAGTCGATCACACGTTCCCCGCCTATAACAAACAAAAGCTAACTTCGGACACTTTGGGAGAGCCAAATCAATAAAATAAAGCTCGAAATTAAAACCCAAAATGCACAAAAATCTGAAGGCAAGCAAATACATTCGGAGCGAGGGAGAGATTTGGGAAGCAAAAAAAGCAACTTCAACCAGCACCAAAAAAAAAAAGAAACGAACGGTCATGCAAAATATTTACGTAAAAAAGAAAAAAATTCTAAATAGATCTACAATTTACAATTATAGTCATGCTGATATTTACAGTACTTTTTAATTGTTCTCAAACTTACCGCATACTTGCCTTCAAGAATTAGCTTTTATTTGTTAAAAGGCAGATAAAAGTTGTGTTATAATTATGATAACTAATTTACCTACTGTTAACTATACTACATACAACAAATTTATTTTTATGATAATAATTTAACAATATTTCGAGCACGAATATACTTTTGAGAGTGTATTCTCTTGCACCAGTTTTTTTTTTAATACTTTTAACCTGCTCATATTCGACACAGACAACCACATAGAATACTCGCAAATGCATTATCGCCACAAAAAAAACATCGATACAGGCAACAGATGATTAATGTTAAACTTACCTGAAAAACACCAACGTCCGGTTACTCTTGCAAATATCACCAAGAAAACGACAAGTAGGAGAACCAGGACTGCAGCCACGATTGCAATTATCGATAGAACTCCCAATTCAAGAACTGAAATGTTAAATTCAAATTAAAATTTATATTCATTTAAGTTGATTATCTATTTCTACATAAACAAACAACAGCTAAAGGACATGCACAAAAATATTAATGTGTCTCTTTAATTTTACTTTGTCGAATTCAAATAGTTACTCCGTTTATATACAGCCTTATTGTTAGCCTTCCATTTTCAATCAAGATTTTGATACAACACAAAACTATTAGTTTAGGCACTGTACTTACTACCATTTCGACGTAAAAGAACTGGTCTAAAATGATGAACCTATTACACGCCGTTTTCTAAAATTCAATATTCGACGAAATCATAAACCAATTTCGAAACCATAGTAGTTTGGCAAAATTTTGACCCTACCCGACGTATTTCATAAAACAAGTCCGGATCTACTCGACAACTCGTTTTTTATACATAACAGAGCAAGAAATGACAAACTACGCGCATTTCCGTCGATTTAAAATTTTCGCGAAATCTTCCAAAAATGACGTGTTTGCTTTTGGTAAAATTTTGACCCAACCTGAAGTGATTAGAACCAGTCCGGAACTGCTACAAAAGTAGTTTTTTAAGTATAACAAAACGAAATATGACCAAACTGCGCGCGTTTCGTCGATTTAAAATTTTCGCGAAATATCGAAAAAAAGACGTGTTGACGTGTCATGATTTTGGCAAAATTTTGACCCAACTTGAAGTGTTTAGAACCAGGTCCGGAAGTACTTGAAAACTAGTTTTTTATGTAAAATAAGACGAGAAATGATAAACTGCACGCATTTAAATCGATTTATAATTTTCGTAAAATCTCGAAAAAAAGATGTCCATGATTGTTTCGTAAAGTGTTGGACCCTACCTGAAATTTTTATAACAGATTTTACTTTTTTCTATTATTATTTATTATTTTATAGATTCTGCATTTTTTATTATTAAAACGTTACCTATATAATTAAATCGAAAATGATTACTTTGCATAAAATACGAACAATACCAGCAGAATACATCAGCACCAGAATATAACTGTCGGAATTTGGTAATTTTACCTATGAAGTAGGTTGGTTTTGTACAGGGAAATTCCTCACGTCGTCGCGTGGGTAAGTACAAAAAGTTTCAAACGATATCACTTAACTTATTTACGTAGAAAACATCATATACAGGGTGTCCTCCGATGGAGTTAACAATAGATGTGAAATGGATCAAAAACTTCATCATACAAAAAAAACGTATACTTTGTCAAATCTTTCGCTTCTTCGAAACAAAGTTTATTAAGTTAGAAGTCGCTATTATTATATAGTGTTCAAAAAGTATTATTATTAGTATGTAATTCACAGTAATTTATTGCTAATTACTAGTGAGTTAATTATCAACGCTAATTAAAACACGGTTAAACTTTTTTTTTCAAATTAAAAAACAAATTTACTAGAATTAATTAAAAAAAATGCTTTAGATATGACGTAACTAACTATAGTTTGTATAAAATGTCGATTATTTAATATGGCCTTAGGCGAAACAAAATTCTAAATGATCAATTTTTATATCATACAGAAAATTGATTCAAGGCTCGATTAATGCAATAAGTAAAACCACTACATATCATGCACAGTTCCATCCTTTATAGGATACGGGTACTTACAATTGATATTATCTCTAAAAAATTTTTTGAATCCTGTAAAAAAGTGTACGTGGTAGATTGATCAAACAATACCCTAGATTGGTTGCAAATTAAAAAAAAAATACAAAAAAGATAGTTTGTCGTACCTTCTGGTTCGGGACTTGTAGAAATAAGAACTCGATAGTCTCGACTGCCCATGTCGTTGTACACCCTTAAAATATACTGCGTTTCCGTGTCGTGCTTGTTTATGTCTGCTATCACCAACGAAGCCTCGTAGCGTCCCCTGCCCTAGAAATAAATGTCTCAATTAAGCAACTATCTTCAAAGTGGCGACGAGAACCAACCAGATCTCGAATTTCTTCCGCTTTTATCCTTCCCGTACTATCATGGCCACCAGCTTTGATAACTTGATCTCTGATATTCCATTCTAGATGGGGTCGGGGGTTAGCTTCGATTTCCACAGATATAATACCATCTTGTCCCAGGACGTATCCGAATTTATCTATGGGACTTGTTTGCGGCAAGGGCGGATCTAGTTTAAAAAAAATAATATCAATAAGCGGGATCAAGTATCCGGATTTAAATATTACACGTGACGTTCAACTTGTCTCAAAGCCACATTGTTACTGGTAGCGGCAGGATGGTCGGCCACGCATCTCAACGATTTCCCATTATCCGATGGTTGAAGTTCCTTCGTTAGATTTTGATAGATGGTGTGCAAATCTTCTTGGTTTCCGTTAATGATGGTAGGCGGCGTTAGTTGGCTATACGGAATTGGTTCGTCGTCTGTAAAAATTTACGACATATTTGTACCAAGATTTGTCTCGAGGAACACAAATTGCAACAATTACCTAAATACCAGCTGATATTGGCCGCCGGTCGTCCGTCTCTGACAATACACATTGCTCGTAGAGTGTCGCCAACCTTGTACGCCCAAAAGTGATCGCTATTTTCGAAAATTTCTAACTGCGGAGCTCTTGGCGAATCTGAACATTACAACGTTACAGAATTTGCAATAAAATTTGAAAGAATACGTACGTGCGACTGTCAGATGCATGGTGGCAGATGATTCTTGAAGTTCCGTTAGGAAACCCAGGGTACATTTGATTTCGCCATTGTTGATCTCTTTGACGTTATTTATCATAACGCCGCACTGCCCGGCCTGCAGGCCACTACCGGAATACGATACCCCCTCGAATGGTGGCAAGTTTGTATTTAGATTTAAGATGTTTAATTCCAGGAACTTCCATTCTACAGTATTGTATGGGAACTGCGACTCTGCATAGGAAAGTGACGTTTTGTTGGGGCAATACCAGGACCTCTCTCGGGGTAACCTCGACGTACACGGCTAAACATCCTGAAAATAAAAGAAACGAATCGTTAAAATTTTAAAACGCAAAATGCGCGTTCGCTAGAAATAAATTTCGAGACTAAAGCGCTTCCGTTTTATGGGAAGACAATTAAAAGATGTTTAAGGAAATCGTTTAAATGCATGTCTTGTCCTCTCGTCCGGGCGAATTGTGATCTGTGAAGACATCCAACGAAATTTACGACCCGGAAATGTTTGTTAATCGCGTCGTGGGATTATTTCCCGCACAATTAATGTTGCGGATGGTTTCAACTATGCATGCAAGCATGTATATAAAAGTTCTATTTTCTTTCGAAAAAATAACACGTTAAATAAGTATAATTCGGAAATACCTAATTGATTTCTTATAACAAAACCAAAAATTATCTGCATTTATTGTACCTTTATTGTATTACCATTTATTGTTAAGGTACCTAACTAAATATTTTTAAACGTGCGAAGATCTTTTCCATAAAAACTTCTTATGGATGACAAAATTTCATTTTTGGATAATTACATTTTGGTATTTTCTATGGGGAACTCGCCGTAACGAGTGTACGAAGCGCTCGTGGCGAAGCGCCCGTGGCAAGTGTTTAACTTGCCCGTGGCGGGCGCCTCGTCTGCCACGCCCTCGTTACGGCGTTGCCGGTTTGCTGAATCAGTTATTGACCTAAGCACAATAATAATAATTTCGAACGTTAACGAAAAGGTTTTTCATAATAGTTTATTTTTTTTTAATTTGCACTTGAAAATTTTGAGGGTGGACATCTATTTCTTCAGAACACACCAAATCTGGCATTTTATTACCTTTTTTATCTCTTCTTCACTTTTTTAATCATCCTGCGAGTAGTTTCACAATATGGAGTTACATATTGAACTCACGAGCAAATTTATAATTAACAAAGATAATAAATAATATGCATAAGCAATAATACACAGTCATATGCGCGGGTATTCAACCTTATAGTTTGAGAGAATTGGCAGGACACCTTAAGCCACAGACACGAGTTTTGTAAACGATTGTACTAGGAACATCAATCGGTTTGAGCGACTGTTTTCTAACGATTCAATTTAACTAAATGACACCATATCCGATTCAAATCGTGTATTGTACACAAAATCGTAGTTTACATCATCTATACAGCTTATCCTATATGATGTTCACGTCATCAATACAAGGTTACTAGATGATGACGTCTTACATAGTGCTGTCACCTCGTACCTCGTATTTTTATTGTTCTAATAAACTGTAGTCTTTCTTTATACCATCTAATCTGTGCGCAGGTAAATCATCTACAGAATATGTTACTTTTCAAACTTTAAACCGAATTACAAATAAACAATCTAGTAACTTTTTGTCGATGATGTGAACATCATATAGGTTTGGATAAGCTGTAGATATATATTGCCCCTTGAACCATCACCTAAGCATTTATGTTTTCAATTCCTCTACATCGCTGAACATATTCGAACGCCCATTTGCTAAAGTTCATCAATTATATTTACGTATTTACTTATTCGTTAACGTTTATAATTGTATCCGAAAAGCAAAACAACGATCAAGTTCGTAAAAATACGAAGTTAGCACTTCTGACAAATCTATTCGTACGCATATAAACGGGCAAAGCGATCAAACCGGCCGTAAATACGAAAACTTTTCTAATCTTCGGTTTTAAAACTTCACACGGAAAGCGCGTCTCGGGGTTAAAAATAAAGGCGGAAAAGGCGGCGACTACACGGGTAGGTATCGCAAGCGTTTTATGAATTGTATAAATTTTTCTGACCACAATCAATGATATTTAAGTGTTAGACGTTCTTCAAATAGTTTACTAACAATAATGCTGCAATTCTAAAGTTTAAATTAAAAACGATTAAAAACGACAACAACGATTTTGATTTATTTTTTGAATGTTAAACAAGCACAAACTTTCGCTTTATGTAGGTACAGTCGGATGCAGAATTAATGTCGCTATTAGCGAGCATTAAGCGGGGGGCACACACTACGCAACTGAAACAATATTGTTTTAACAATCATTTCTAAAGGAAAATGTTGACGATAACCAACGATTGAATAACTGATAATAAGTGTGATTAATAATTAAGGGTTTTCGACGTGTTATGTTTACATCTATTTAAACTTCAAGCGGAAGGGGGCAACGTCCAAAAAATTTGTGTAAAGCTCTCGGTAAGTTATGATGCTTCGAGGTCAATTCACTTCTTTAAATAATTATGATTTGACCTCGAATGACGACTGATTCGAGCACAAACAAAAATTCTCTCAAAGCTCGTGGTTTAGATCTGAAGGTCGACTTCATTAATTTTTTTATCGAACCGCCACGAGAAACGGAAGCAAAAAGTTATTTAAAAAATGTAGGAATTCAAACTAACGCGTAAAATTTTTTGCATATCTACATATTATGTCTACGTCGAAAGTACCCATAGGTACACTCATAAATTTCCCAGACAAACTTTACATCACCCATGCGTATCCCCACCCCGATTTAATTCTCAACCATCATTCAACCCGTTTAACCAACATGGAAAATTAAGACCGTTAACCTTGTAGGGAATTTATTCCAAGACCAAAAAAAAGAAGCTGTTAAACCCACCAATATTAAGCGAGCTTTAAAACAAGTGAAAACGTCCGAAACGTTTGATAATCAAATCGCACACCTCAAAAATAATATTCTAAAAATGATAAGCTTAACTTAAAACTTTTGACGTAGGTAAGGTTTTTAATTAACAGTAAAAAAAGTTGATAGCAAACAAAACAATAGCAAGTAGAAAATTACCGTTTGACATCAAAAGCTTGAAGTTATTTCGTTAAGTTTAAAATGTTAATTTTCCAATTTTCTTTTTACGTTAGTTTATTGTTAATTTATTTTAGGGAACGAGTGGTTTCATTTCTTCCCTTTGTTCTTTTTTTTTTAATATTTGTTTTATGATAATTAAAATAGATATTTTCCACCCTATGTTACTTTCGTTCTAGAAAACTTTCTGTAAAATTTGTTGTTAGCAACTGTATTTTAAAATGATAAAATAATTAAGCAAAATCAAATATGTATTATTGAAAATATTTTTGGTGAATTCTTTCTGGTTCATTTCAAAATTATTAATTTCTACTTATAATTAGACAATATTAAGTATAACTTGCTCGTTTAATTCGCCTTCTAACAATTAGTAAAGAATTCTGTGTACAATTAGGATCAATAAAAATGTCCCTGTTTTCCATCTCATTTTACAAAACGTATGTCCTAAATGCATCATATGCATAACTACACTGCACTTAAGTTCGCTTTCACTATATTCTTCCATAGTTTAGAAGGTTAATCGCTCGTTAATGGTAAAATTATTTCCTTTAACAAGTGACGAATTTTCAAGAATTCCAACTAAACATGCAGGTAAGTTAAGTAACTAGCAGATTCGTAAATTTATGCCGACTGCGATCGTATGATTTTTTGTATTTGTATGTAGGTATTTATAAAAACACATATTTTTATCTACTTAATTTTATTATTTACATTCTAATAACTATTATTTGTCTGAAATAATTATAGTTAATTAAATAAATCTAAATTTTAACTAATTTGTGAGTAAGCAAAGAATGCGAAAATTGTTTTATCTGAATACAATTTATTCTGCGTAATTACCCAGATTCTATAAAAATATAAAGATACGTACCGGTTGATATTTCATCCACGTTTTGTGATAATAATTCTATAGCGGCAATTCAAATTGTATTGCTTGTGCCTATGCCACTGTAGCGAGTAGGAGTTATTAGTGAAAGTAACCACCTTTCCTGACCGTTTTTTCGCCAATTATTAGTCATAATACCAGAATATTTCCGAATGTTCGATTATTCGTGACTCATTTATCATTTAGCAAATCCATTATTATATCAACCGCTTTTTATCGAGGTTAGTCGCCTCGAATTATGCGGCGCCTTATTATGTTCTATAACGAACGATGGATTTATAGATGTTTTCTCAAGACAATCGCCAACTAATACCGAAATTAATATCCTACGAACAACACAACTGATTACCGTCTCGCCCACTTTTTATGTTGCGATAGACGTCTTATTGTATCTTTTATTTTTAGAATAAAGAAGACAGATGTGCGTGTCGTCCCTGTAAATGATTGCTTAATAAGACACGCGAAGACTTACCATTTTCTTTTGTTCTCGGTTCATTTGCTCTGTCGAATATTACGTAATTCGTCAGTAACAGCGATCGAGATAAAGAAATGGAAATAAATTATTCATATTAATCGCCGAAAAATCTTCATTCGTTCTCTTCAATTATTGTCTATTACAGGGAATCGAGGGCAACGTACGCGATTTACATTAGAATTTTGACTAAATAAACCGATAGAACGCCGCTCGTCGACCGGTAATCGAAGCGGTAACCGCGTCGAACATAATACAGTCGTAGCTGCTACCATTATGCGTTTCCGGTTTGCTGAACCGGAACTAGATATGTAACACCGCCAGCAAAGCTTTTACTACGGCGCGTATTGTTACCCTTTGTTGTGTTCTCGTGTTGCGCCTTTTAATCTTTCGGTGCGACGATAGGATTGAGAAAAAGTCCTAAATTTCAATTTGTTATAAATGACGTGGCGCTTCGCGGAGAGCTCGTGCAAAATAAAGAAAAGAAAAGAAAATAATGGAGAACGAACGGCGCGAGAACAATTATTTGACCGATAAAAACGTCGTATTTGTCTAAGCGAAAGTAAATAGAAGTTAATTTTAGAAATTATTCCGGAAGTAGTTCCGGCTGCAAGTTGTCTTCCTCGTTTTGTCGAACCGAAGCGAAGAGTACATATAATAACTTGGGAAGTGGTTTAAAAGCATATCGTTCCGGGAATATTAATTCTAAAACCCCGAAAATTAGATGCGACTGTTAACTGAATATTATTGCGAGAAGGTGCGCTCGTACAACATTATGGTAGGTACTGTACAATTTATTCGCGATACGATTGCGAGCAACTGTTTGCCGATTTTCCATCCCGCGTAATTGGTATTTACATATTTTCTACTCTAGTTAAGCTCAGATCGACATGCACGGCGTGCGCGTATCGAAATTTAATCCAAAGCGAGCGAGTGTTCAATTTTTTGCTTTCTTAAATTGGCGCCCAACGCGGTAGAAAACGATCGAACAAAAAGAAACGCTATCGTCCGGAATCGTCGAGAAGCTGCTAAGCGTTATGAAAAATCCATACGTACACGAGTTGAATGTAAACAGTAACAAATATTTTTCGACTTTATTAGAGAGCAAAATAAACTTTCGATATTTCAAAATCAAAAATTCACGAAGTAAATTTTTCAGTCTATTCTGCGAGAGGTCATCGACGGGAATACACGTCTGGACTATTAAAAAAAAAATGGACGAAGGCACGCGAACCGATCGTTTATCATGTAACGATCCCTTGTGCATTTTTAACATCAGCATTAAGGGATATTGAGATCTTCGATTGGAATTTATGTTATTTCGGACACGTGGCTCCGGAAAATCCTATAAATTCGCTAAACGTAAATTATTGAATGCCTCGGGGAGCGGAATTCAAATGTGGAACGCACAGCACGCGCGACTATTAGGCAATAATTAAAACGTATGCCCCCCTCCCCCACCCGCCCCATAAAAACTTACACGAGAAAGTCGCTTCGAAAGAAAAAGTCGCTTCGCGCCACATCTGTATACGTACAGCGTGTACATACAACTTGATGTTTACACATATGACGTGTCATATTGCACCCAAGTGAATTTAGTTCATTCGCTTAATTAAATTGGTGGCCCTTCCCATGGACACGAGCCGGTCGACCGAGGGTTAAGCTGTAACGAAACATTTCAAGCAAACTAACAACCACCGACAGAGGCAATGTGAGATGTTAGTTGCCTGATTTAGAACGAAGGGCGAGCAGGTACGCGTTCGCAATCGCCTCCTAATATGATAAAATCTTTTGACCAAAGCAAATCTCCTTAATTAGAATTCACGCGTGTCCTTATTTGTACACCGCTAATACTAATTAATGAATCGCACGGCAACCGAACAACAACCCTGGGGTAGCCGATTAATTGACGCCCGCTCGCAAGCGCCCCCTACACCACGGCAAGAATAAAGGGTAAGCGCGTCGGGCTATTTTTTTTCCTAGCAGAAAACATATCGCGACGACCCCCGACGCGACGTTTCCTAAATCATTCCAGAGTTTTCCGATACAATTTATGGTTTTTAAATTATACTCGTCCCAATATTCTCTCGACGTTAAGCGACGTAATAATCTAAATTGGAAGAAAAAGGATAAAGAAACGAAGTTGCCGGAAATTAGATTGTGTAGCGAAATAAGAAAATGAAAACTGATTAATCTTATAGGCGATAAAATAAATTAAACTGGAAATTAAGGCAAATTTGGTAGCCCGACCAAAGGTGAGGGGGGGTGATTTGTTTCGACGTACGAAATCTCGCAGCATGCGAAAAGGACCAAATAATACCTGCAGTAAGGCCCCGTTTAACGCTCGTTCGCCATAACGCGGTTTTTCCCAACTCCGAAAGGGCACTGAATTTGTCGCCGATTCGCCGAATCTTTCTTTCAGCCCATATTCAAACCATTTTTTGAATATAGGCATCCTTTGCCGCTTTTTAATGTCTTAATTAATTTTTCCTCACCGAGAGCAACCGTATGTCCAAAATGCACACCTTTTCCAACGCTTCATCTCTCAACTTTTGTTTTCACTAAATTCATGTTCAATCCAATTTCAGACGAGGCTTTGTTAACATAGTCTGTGATTCTCCAGACGTTTCTGCGGCGAGAACTGTATCGTTCGCGTACCTAAGCTTATTCAATCTTTTCCCATTTATTAAGATTCCCTTATCTTGTTCTCACCGAAGTTGTTTGAAGACATCCTCTAAATAAGCCGTAAATAATTTATTTTAATCGGTTCCGTGTTCTTGCGATAAATATTTTCGATCGATGCTGCGTGTCGATGGTCCACTCTGGCATTCGGTAACGAATTTATAATTGTCCAATGTTCTACGGTATCGAATGCTTTTTGGTAATCAATAAAACCCAGATTTAGGTCAAGGTTATAGACTATACAGACTTTTCAGTTAGTATTCTCATGGTTAACAGGTATTCGTTCGTGCGTATAATTTTTTACGTGTTCGACCGGTTGGTGGTCATCTACATAACTTCTTTGTCAATCGATTTGTAATGATTCTCGTGTATTTGAGAAAACATGCTTATCGGTCTGTAATTATTTAAATTAGCTTGGTCGCCCTTTTGTTTCTCTTGTTTCCAAGCACTTTTTGAAAAGGACGTCCGATTTTATTAGTACTCTCCCTCCTTCCTCTTTTGCTCTTGGTGCTCTGGTGGTAATCTTCATATACCTTAACGCGTAGCTTATTTCTTCGGGCGTCGTATCAGTCGTTTCCTCAGAACCAACGTTAGAAATAGTTTATTAGTGCTGTTCGAAGCTTTATTTATTTGTTGTATTTTTTATTGTACAGATTTGTATAGAATTCTTCAGTTTCTTCTATCATTTCATCCAGATTTCTGATGTCCTTTCCATTTCTGTTATATGACGTCTTCCATTTTATCGAAGTCCATTCCTTTGTTGTTTTTTATTATTTTCTTATCACTTTTCTGGTTTCCTTTGTTATTTGTCTAAATTCTTCACATATGTCTTCCTTAAATAATTGTCGTTTTTCTTGTATCTTCCTTTTCGCATTGTGATTTATTACTTATTGCTGAATACTAAAACTAATACTCGAGCACCTAACTGTTAAATGCTAATTTTTTTCAACAGCCAACAGAGTCGTAGGTGATTTTGGCATAATAATAAAAATGAGTCGACACTAATATTTAAATCTTAAGAGGGTCGAGCGTGTAGACCGGAATTAAATAAAATTTCAGAGGTGACTCATGAAAAAATGTCCAAGTAATAACTAAATTTATTGAAGGTATTAAGGCCATCGATCCGTAGAATTACAGAAGTTAGAATGATGTAAAGCGAGATCATACAAGGGCGATATTATAAATTTGAACTAACATAAAGAAGATGACGTACAAGGTTCAAGGTTTTGCTCGAGGTTTTTTTCAAATACAGTTAAACACGAACATGCACAAAGATATTAATCCGAGAGCTACCTGCATTCGCGAGCCATTAAATTCGCTTAGCCCTTCTCTTAATTCTTTCATTATTATTTACATTTACCACCCAAGTTTAACGACGGGGGAGATTTTCGGAGGAAGCCACATAGGAATAATGGGAGCCGGAGCGCGTAATAATAAACCTCGATTAATTTTTGTTGGGTAAGGATCGTTTTTAATTAGAAGGCATTTGTCAAAATTTCAAATATATGAAGAGCATTTATAATTTAAATGAACATGTTTGTATGGAGGGACAGCGGCAAAGTTCTCGACGTTTATGAATGTGTTTGCCGTTCGAATTCGATATTTATGGCCGTGATTGCTCTGCGGTTTTTATTGTTTGGCTTGTCTGGAGCGATTTTGATAAACCCACTTTGGATGATTACACATTAATATAACTTCATATCCTAAATAAACATTCATTAATCCTTTTTGTCCTTTGAAATAATATATCGGACGCGAGAGAAAATTAATTAAACGAAAACTTTTCGAACCTCCCTCGTTACCGTTGCCGTAAAAACAAACGGAAAACCTTAATTGCATTGCAGACGCCATTTTTGTGCTTTATTATCGACATAAAAATGTAAATTGTGAGTTGTATTAGTCTTTTGGACCAAAATAAAAATTAAAAAAATAATTAGTGCCGGATTTAATAACCCTACCTTTAGGTATTTTAGTACAGGCTTCTGAATTCAACTTGGGTCACGTTAATTAGATTGTTCTTAATTATACGTAACACCTTTATATTCCGTTTCCATCATATAAAATGATGTTTAGTACGCGAAATTTTTGTGCGAATTAAAATTCCCCACGTCTCTGTCGGTGGAAATACAACGTACTGTGCAAAGGCTCGTACCCCGCATTTAGATACATGCCTAATCACAATTTTTACCGAACACATTACAGATATTTGGACCGTGGTGGGACGATCTTCTAGTAAACCAACGGTCGGGAGTTCGAATCTTATAGCAACCATGGACGTTTGTGAATATTATTCAATTTTAACGACTAGGTATACTAGTACATTATCAGCATCGTTCTGATATGATCATCTAGGAAACAAATGCTGGAAACGATCGATGTAGTTGCAATAGTAAAAGTCTATGTCTAATGGGCTAAATTCCCGAAGCCAAAAATGTAAACTTGTAATGTAAGTAAGTTAGCCAAACGTTCTAAATATTTAGAACAATTTAATGGTTAGAATTATTAAATGATATAGAAAAAAACAACAACAACGTGTTTTGACCTTTATACACCATAAACAAGTTTTAACTACTTATTCTGTTTTAAAAAAATATGTAATATTCTAGAGGTCGTCATTTTTAATAAAATTGTCCAAAAACTCGTATTACAACAACATAAATGTCGGATATTTAAGCGATACCATAAGCTAAAACACAACGACCCCATCGTTTACAATATAACGTGTTAGACCGGCACAAAAATGAGTACTAGCAATTGCATCGATAATATCCTAAATTTGGAGACACGACGCAAAAGATCATGTGTTGCGGTCGACTATCTGCGAAATTAATCGATAGGATTCAAATCAGCAAAGATCGATGGCCACAGAAAAACGCACCTAAACTTAATACATTAACCAAACGGCATTCTTGTGGTGTTTATAATAAACAAACAACGGTTTATTGTGTAGAAACAAATTGGACCAGATTAGATTAGCGACCAATAATGACCGCCAACAATTCTTTTGTTGACATAGTTCATATGGGTATTTGCGCGATACCTACGTAAAGGACATCAAACGGACATCCAATCGATATCCTGTGCTATCTGGGATGAGTTTATCACTGATTTAATCAAATGATTATTAGAAACAATTGTTTTTATGGTGATCGAAAGTTGGAGTTAATCGACGATTGAAAAACCAGAATGTCGGGTGCAATTGTTGGGCACAATTATATTATTGTCAAATACATACGAAAAACGAAATTCGCCACAATTTGATATTCGATTCGAAAAACACATCCAACGCAAATATGCGAGCGCCAACGTCGTCGAACAAACGTTTTTATTTATTACGCAAAACTCTCTAGAAAAGTTACCAAAATTGCCGTTGAATTGCAATAAAAATTGCTGCAATCATAATTGCCGACCGTAAACAGGGTTCCGTTCCACTTTCCTCATCGATAATCAATAAAAATAATTGAACTGACAATAGTTTGACAGTTCGAAACTGTGCGTTTTCATTGATTGTCAGCGAGGAAATAGAATGAATTTGACCCTTAATAATTCGAATGATCGGGTCTCATCAAATTAGGACGTGGATTACGAGTCTAAAATTTCTACAATTTCGAAGATGCTGTCCACGATTAATTATTTACGCAGATGCAACGAATTTTCTGCACCCATATTATAAACGCGGAGCCGTTAATTGTTGCGTAGACCGAAAAACATTTGAAAATAAATTCTTAAAAACTGCACGCACGATAGCGTCTATCAAAATTGTTTTTTTTTTCGTTTTCCCCGCCAACTCGTTCCTTTTGTACTTACAAGGAAGGTTAGGCGGGTGCAAATCTAAGAAAAATTTGAAACAATTCAGGATTGTAGTACTAGTCAACACTAATCAAGAGCCGTATTCCGTTCGTGCTTTTACGCGGTTTAAGAGGACCCTTGAAGATCCACCCTTGAAAATTTGATCTTTTTTCGATTTTGTTTATTATCTGTGAAACAACAAAAGCTATCGCAAACAAACTGTATACTGTTGTAAATGGCTGTTCAAGTTCTACGTTATGATACAAAAATTAGGGGTGAAAATTTTAAGGGATGGTACTGTGCGTCCGATGCGGACTAGTGGACGCTTAGCTTAACACTGCTACCGCTGCGACTGCTACTTGTCTGTAACAAACTAAGAAAAAATTAGAAACTTCTAAATTTTCTTTGTATTTCCTATCTATTTCTCGTTATCGTTTTCCCTCTATGATCAATTTCCAGTGTAGATTCTTCCGTTAACAGCGAACGAGTATTATTACATACCTATACCTTCGTAAGGTAAAATTTCGTTCGCGAAATCGGACCGTTGAATGTTTGAGGGGAGCCCTAACCAAGACCCTACCGAGTCCCTATCCAAGAGCCTAAACCAAGCTCGATTTTCAGACAATTTGTGTTAGAGTTTCGAAGGTCCATGTATTTACATTTTATAAATACATGAAGAGTTAGTCGACAAAGAAATATTCTACCTTTCCTCGACGTATTAATTCGTTTTGTTTGTAATCCTTTTAAAGTACACAACACAACACAAAACACTCGCGCACTCACACGCAAAAAGGCCTTATAAACCGAACGAGCACTACTCGCACATTCGAACAATACGACGTCGTAATATAAAATTCGAACTACTAAAACAAGCACTACCGCTCTGTACCACTAACGCGAAAGATCCGAAGTGGTTTTGCCAGAATTCTATATATAAATGCATTCGAGTTTTTACGTGGATACTAGGAAATTCCGCTTTTATTTTAAAAACATGCCGTTCTTTGTTCGCACTTCGATAAGCTATGAAAGTAGGCGGTGCACATTTATTTTTATTCGTTTGTATTTTATCGATCACATAAAAATGTGATTAAACTTTTATCTGGTTTATGGTTTGTAATAGGGAAATTTTCAATGCTTAAGGGCACACGAATAGTTTTTAAATTAAAAATAGAGTAAATCTGAAATTCTGCGGTATAAAGGCAGTAGATAGTGATTATTCAAATAATTTTACTGCATAAAAAATACATAATTTTAGAATAAATTTCCTAAAAGTGCATATTTTAAAAAATTTCGGTCATTATCTGCCAATTTTTTTTATCAAACTCCACTATGACCCCTGTAATATAATTTACAAAAATACAGTTTTTGGCGATAGCTCTTGTTTCAGTGATAATAAACAAAATCGAAAAAAGTTCCAATTTTCAAGGGGGGATTTCACCCTCTTAAACCGCGTAAGAGCACGAACGGAATACGGCTCTTGATTAGGGCTGACTAGTACTACAATCCTCAAATATTTCTGAGATCTCCACCTGCCTAACCTTCCTTGTTAGTTTCGACCAGCATCGCGTTATTCTGCAAACATCTCCGGGACACTTAAGTGATGAGCGACAAATTTTAAATTCAACAATTTTCATAACGAGCGCTTAAAAATAAATTTTTAAATTAAGCTCCGTAACGTCTTTTAGAAAAGTTGCCGCAGACACTTAAGTTGTAAAATTTTATGGGACTTATGTTCGTGTAACTCATTAAGTTAAACGCTTTAAGGGTCGATTGTGTGTAAAGCAAATTTAAGAATTATCTCAAGATAAAACCGCTCTTTGACTTAGTTTATTTTCTAACTAGTTAGGCAAAAATAAACTTAATTAATTTATATGTATCGACATTTTCCAATAAATTAACCATTTTAGTATCGCAGGCTTTTTCAATTCAATTCAATTTAAAATAATTTATAAACGACAATTTTATGTACAGGCAAGTTCATATGTTTTCTCTCGTCGCGTCGCATGTTTTCGTTTTTATTGTAAAAGGCTCAGAAAGAAGATTACTGTACGTTTTTAATTATTATCTGACGTGTCCCTTTTTATAATTCAAAACAACTGCTAACCTTCATCCGTTTTGATCCTTTCTCGTCGCTCGTTGGTCTACAATCACATCTCGCGGGACAAAACATACGAACTTGACTGTACGAATGATTGCTCTCCACCTCCACAGGTAAAAATCAGTGATAAACTTGTAATCACAGAACGTACGATTTAACTCCTCTATTCTTTTGTATTGTAAATTGATTTGTGTGCGATTTTGCTTCATTATTTACTATAAAAAAATGTATCCTTATCCTTCACGTTAAAATAAAACGAAAAGTTCCTATAAATACGTGTCCGAAAATGCTTGGTTTCCGATATACAGAGTGTTAAAGGAATTACTGGTTACTGGTAGGTATCTCGAAATCGAAACAGTTTCGAACTTAAGTCTATATGGGCTTTATTTCTTATTGTGATGCTAACGGTTACTTCCCAGTGGCGTAGAAGTTCTAACTGAAAACTGTAACGGTATGCCTACAGCATTCTCAGGCAGTGGACGAAATAATTTATAGTTGTTATTGCCAGGATATCGCACATGCAGAGTGTAAGTAACATATCAAATTTCTGGCACGTCGAAACTATTGACGTTATCGAAAAATGATAACAACATAAATTGTAGGAAATTTTCTCTAGTTTATTTTGTCATATAAGTATTTTTGTCGTAAAACGAACCGCGAAGGAGATTCTGGCGAAAAACTCATTTTTGGCGTCTTTTCCTCACGATTTGCGTCCAAATCCGGGCTCGCGGACCTTGCGAAATTAGTATGTCTTTCATAAAATTAAAAGAAATACAATAAAAATTATTGCAACTTGCCACCATTTATTTTCACAATGGATTTTTTGAAATGACTTGTCGACTGGTCCATAATAAACTGTTTCTGAGTTAATAAAAAAAATCATTTTTTTTTGAAACTTTAACACCCGGTATCTCGGAAAGTAACCGTTTTCGGACACGTGTTTTCAGAAACTTTTGGTTTATTTTGACGTGAAGAATACGCTCCCAAAGTGTCCTATGCCCAATCAATTTAGGACCTAAGGAATTTAGTATGTCAGTTAGATCTTCATCCGCTATTATTAATTCGCTTCAAGATTCAAAATCTCTATAACTAAGACTTTTGTAATAAACTACGGAGAAACATTTATGTATGTCATATTATTAATTAAATTAGACGTGACGTTTTTTATTGTGTCGCTGCGTCGCAAGAACACACGGGCCGTTACAATAAAACGCGCAAAGTGCTATCAAACATTTTACTACGCAGTTAAGACGTGTTTGTAGTGTATATGTTGTATAGTCAAGTGTTGTGTGTTGCCTACGCGTTCATTAACGGCGACATTTAAAAAGTCGTCGACTGTAGGATAGGTACTTACTTATTACTACGAATGTTAAAGTCCAAATTAAATAATGTTCATTTTTAGCGAATTATCGCAAAATTAAATACTACTTACGCAGTGAAAATGGACAGTAAGAGATACAAATGAAAACCATAACACAGAGATATAAAGCGTTTCGGCGGTTACGTGTTACGGCAAAATAAAGAGAAAACAAAACGTTTTCATAAAACGAAACATATACTCTTGCTGAAAACGGCGATTCGCAACCCCTTCTTCCTCGAATCATCGACTTAAAGCGGCAACAACGATAAATTATGGTTTAACGCGAAGAAAATGTTTATTTTCCACAGATCCCCCCCTTCCCCCGTACAAGTCGTCATAATTTTTATTAAATTTTAGCGAGTAGACTATAATTTCCGTTGCCGATATAATTTGATGACCCCGTCAAGACCGAGCTTACCTTCCACATTCTGTTTTATACCTTAATTAAAGTTAGGCGGATGTTAGAAGGAAACTTTTTACGGAGGGGCGGCTTGCCGTGTAAATTTTAAACAAAAACTTAACGGTCGTTTTAAATGGAAAGTTTAAGCTATAGTTAAAACATTTTGTCTCCTAATATCGGCGCACTTGTTGCGCACGTCGGCTTCGTACGAAAGACGAAGACAACGGCGTTCGAACGCAGTAAAATTTCGACTAATGAATTTCGGGAAGCTTTTAATTACTACGGTGTTTATCACGAAATAAGTATGTGTCTCGGAAAAACAATTGTTTTCTGTTTAATTAAATGTACCGAGATTATTTCGCGACTAGGAAGAGAGAGAGAGAGAGAGAGGGGTGATTTTTGCGAGCGACTACTCTTAATTTGCGCCGCTCCGAGGGCGAAATTTCGCCGAAGGAATTTCTAAATCGCTGCGGTCTTTAAATTAATTGTTTTAGATAATAATTAATTATTATTATGTTGGAAAATCTTATTCAAAACTTCGCCTTTTATATGTATAGCTAAGGGGTTTTTACGCGAGGAAGTCATTATATTCTCAACTTTTAAAAGAAATTATTAACATGCAATTATAAAAGTTTCGAGCTCGAAGGAAATTGTCTTAAGGTAGGGTGGTACCGGCTAGGGTATCTATACGGAAAACTTCGGCGACGACGCACGGGACGAAAAGCGAACAAAAATAGGATAAACCTTAAACCATTCGTATTATTAATTTGTCAGCGGTATTAGTTGTAATCGACAACGAACAAATTTGCAAAATTGACGGGACTTTAATGTATCGATAAACGATCTTCATTTGTCTAGATTATAAATTTTGCGAACCCCATTTTATTACCGTTTTTAAAAACGCGAGTGTCATATTCGACAAATGTTTCGCGCGCGGAAAGTGTAATTTAATTGCGACATGTGCAAAAAAAAATGCCGGAAAAGCTGGCCGGAAAATTCGATTTTTAAGTCCATTAAGTAAATCACGTTAGTGTGTTTCGAGCTCATAAAAATTGCATGTGTCTAGATGAGAACGTTTACGCCGTTTCCGTATATTGCTTTGAATATTTTATGCGCGGGAGGTGATTTCTTTTCGTCGTCTGTAGAAATTTAACGTGTTATCTTCTTTTCAGCACTTAAGCTACAATAAGAAAGTAATATATTTCGTCATCTAAACTAATGGTAATGCACGAAGCGGTTGGGCGCCCGTAGCTCGCTCGCGCAATAAAATTAAAACGTTTTCCTTTTTCGAAATTAATTTCGCCGCTTTTGTTTTTTAGCCTAACGATTGTAAATGTTGTAATTAAACTACATTATAATCTAAGTGCGCAAGTTTAATTGCAAAGAGACAATTTATAATTTTATCAAGAATTGCCCTTAACTTTTAAACTGTTCCGATCCAGAACAGAAGTTCGAGCAGGTGTTCGTTAGGTACCTTAAAAGCCCTTTCGGTTATCACACAAACTTCAATCTTAAGATTTGCGTCGCATACATAATTCTAACGTTCACTAATTTATTTAAACAGTTTATTTACTTAACAAGTCGAAAGTCATCACTTTATCTTCTGACGAAGAAGACGTTTCTGATCCGAGAAGCTGTTAGGTATCTTAAATAATTACTTTTAAATGGCAACGTCACGGCTCAAAAAAAATGCAAGAGAACGTTCCCCTTATTAGGAAGAAGGTCGGAACGTGGGCTAGAAACCGATCAAAAAGCACCAGAGGTATTTGCCGAGAATCTGACTCACGTGTTTTCAACCATTTCCTTCTGAAAGCACACAGGACGGATCGAAAGTTATCACTAATGCACTTGAACACGTTTTCCAAATCTAAAGTCATCAAATTCAGTGGGTTAAAACAATGAAATGCGATCTCTCTTGCGCAATCAACATCTTACAAACTTCACTCGCCGTCATACATCGATGGTGTGAGCAATGGAAAATAAAAATCAACGCAGACAAACGCCAAACAAAAATATTCACTTAAAAAAAATACTCAATTCCACCACAACTGATAATTGACGGACATAACATCAACTGGAAAGATAAACACGAGGCAGTTAAGTACCTAAGCACATGCCTGGATGAAAAACTGAAATGGAGCTACCACATCAATGTCAAAACCTCTCAAGGCTACAGCACATTAAAGAAAACTTCTAGTTTAAAAATAAAGTGCGGTCTTATGCATCAACAGCACGCAAAATTGTTTAAAGACATAGAGAATCAAGGCCAATGAGTCCAAACCGCAACACGTTACCTGTCCTCCCTCCGAAGTGTTACCCTTAATGGATCGCAACTACATTTTCGGAAAGAACACGTCGCCATAATTGATTCCCAGCTCAACAAACTAATTCCAGCAGCACCAAAACATTACACACAAAAGCACAATTATTCAAAGTTTAAACGTCACAAATGCAACCCGTATTATTTGCGCTCTTTAAAAGACGACGCGCGACTAAAGGAAATTTCTAAAACATTTTAATCGAATCCGACCCCATTTGTTACACAAATACCAAATGGCGTCGTTTAAATTTTAGAAAGTTTATTTTATCGGGAATGATTCCACAAATTCATGATGATAGAACATGCTTTTGTGCTCTTATCATTGCACATTTTGTAAGAAATCGTATTCATTTAAATTATGTAAATACGAGTTGTTGTAAAAAAATTTATTAAAATAGGTATAGGTAATGTACAGTGTGCTCAATTTTCGTTGTATGTGCGAGGCATGTTACGCATGTATACGCATCACGTATCACGAGTTCATATCATGTATGCAACTGTTGTTTTGTTATAAGTAAAAAACTAGTTCCGGTCCTGCGTTAAACGTTCGAAAATTTTCGAAAACTCGATCTCGGCGAATTCGCGTTTATATTCATTATTTTATACGATGGCATTTCTAAAAGTTCAATTTTCAAATTAATAACTACCTACAGTAGTTACAACTTTCAACCCTCGATTGTAGGATTTAGGGGTGGTAGCGAATTTTTTTAAAAGACGTGCAAAACGTTCCAAAGCATGTACATTATGATGGCATTTTTAAAAATGCGATAGAAACGAGCCTAAATTTTCGATGTATATGGGGCACATATTGCTATGATACGGGATACCAATAAAATAAAATAAAAAGATCAGAGAGACAGTGAAAATTATGAGGAGTGTAATTTTTAGAAATGTCAGATATAATTAAAAAAAAATTGGGGATTAATTAATAAAATGTAAGGGAGAAATTAAGAGGGGTTAATAATTGTGAAAGACTGTAAATAATAGTGGCAAGAAAATACGCAGTGGCAGAGGAGTGAAGGAAGTCAGATGGAGAGTGGATTGGAAATGAAAGATTGGGAGTGGTAAAAGGAACGAACAGTAAAAAGGGTGAGAAATAGTGAATGATTATAAACCGAGCAAGACGGTTATGTGTAGTAGGAACAGTAATAGAATTAGTATATAAATGTTAGAGTAAATAAGATAATTTAGTATAATTAATTTATATTTTATATAAAAAAATACAGGGTGAAACATATTAAATAATAATGGCTACAACGTGTAGCATAGCAATATGTACAACGGAAGTTATTAGTTTTGCTTTACTTAGGAATAGAAATAGAATGAAATGTTATACAATTAAGTTACCGGAAATACAGGAATAATATCAATAGCGTTTCGCCGAAAGGGCGTAACCACACTTTTTGTAAAAATGGGTTATTCTAGCTATCTTATGCATTTAAAGCAAAGGCATCATCTGTTAATATCTAGTAACAATATTCCGATATTTTCCACTGGAAAAATCGATTTGTATTTCCGAGAAACGTATCTTCTTCTAGCTACGCGACGACACAAAATGTGCTCTCCTGTAAAATTTACTTTTTGTGGGTTACGACCTTTTAGGAAAACCGCGTCGATATAGCAATACAGTACAGTTCGTAATTGAACTTATTCAAAGAGTGACTCGTCTTCACAATCTTCCGGAAAATTCGAGAATTCCCAGAATATTTGGCAATTATCTTACTGCGAACCACGAGTCATCAATTATGACCATGACTAACTCTTCGAGAATGTACTACGCCTTAATTTGCTGGTTACAATATTTTAATAATAAAACACCGCTTAAGCTTTTGTACGTATTTTCTCGGAGTTAAACGAGCGGGAATGATAATTTAAAACGCGATGGTAGATATTAAATAAACGAATTATTTATTATACTAAAAGCTGACTAAAGATGTGAATAAATTAAACAGTGTAGTATATTAACTTTAAATAAATATTTATCGCCCGAATTAAAACCCAACACGAACAATTTTCAAAGTCAAATGTAGTTGAGCTCTCAGTTGAGCTTGAACTACCTTTTAACAGAAAACAATCCAACAATTTAATCTTCAATTTTACAGGAACGCTTGTAAGCAACACGTTATATTCGGTTGGGAGGGGGAGGGGGGCAAAAAAATCCTACATTTAAATGCTTCAACATGCAACTAATGCCGATTTTATAGACCGTTGCCACATTTTAATTGTTACCTATTTTATTTAGAGAAGATTTAAATTCGACAACTTCGATACAAACTCGTCATTCACGCTTTAGGACGGAGATAAAATGTTTCATCGTACGACTCAATTCTTATCGCGTGTATGACTCGTGCGCAAGAAATTTCTCATTTTATACGGATGAGTCAATGTTTTTTTTTTTAATGCGAGCTAGTTACCTTCCGAAATTCGCATTCCTGCAACGTAACACGCGCGCTGTAATATTAGTAATTTTGTGTAGGTACCGTTATAAATGGCAGCGAAACTGTCATAATTGCTGGTTTCAAAAAGCACGACAACACTGATGTGTTATAGGTAGGCTGCACCTATGTAGTATATTTCAACAACAACGTAGTCTAATTACTTCCTATTTAATGCAGCTAGAGGGGAAGTATTTTTAACAAACAATTTTAACTTTTAATTTCCTTCACGTATAACGCACGTTTAGAATTTCCTCAACTTTCAGTACATAACTTGACCTTAACACAAAGTAACATTTAAGCCCTTAAGTGCTGCGATTGACGACAGTTTCGTTAAACTTGTTTCCTAAGATGCTTACGATCGGTTTAATGTAAGACCCGGGCACTTTAAAATGAAATTTTTAAAAATCGGAAATTTTTTTTGAAAATTGGTTCAAAATCGATATTGTTTACAAATAACTCGGTACAACTGTCATATGTTTAATTAAATTAAGAAACTTGAACGTTTCAAATAATTTTTAATGCAATTTTTTATCATTTTCAAGTTATAGTTCGTGCCACATAGGGCAATCATTCTCATACGTTCAAGAAAACAAGTTTAATTGAACAACAAGGGCATTGGGCGTGACCTAATAAGATTTTATTGCCAACAAGATTTGAAAAATAAATAGCACAATGACCACAAAACGAGGTCCAAAATGGAAATTTCCCAAAAATCTGCCCATCTATTTTCGTAAGCTACTAACTATATTTTATTATAAGAATCAAACTGGACAAATCAACTGCAACGGCCGCAAATAAGTGAATCTTTCGAGAAATACGACACTTTTCGAACGACCCCCGTAACACGGCCGACTTTTAAATCATCTCGCGTTTCCTCATTTCCAGTAACGATCTGATGGGTGGGCTCTTACGACATGTCGCGAAGATCCCGGGCCCATTTCGACGGTGGTTTTATTTTATAGTATAGATTTATATAGAAAATAAAATTACGTCCTAGATATATAAAGAATGCTTTATTTCAGCGGTATTCGACCTTGTTACGTCTTCTGAAAACCTCGAAAAAGATTTTATTGCTATCTAAAAATGAGCGGACATTCCATTGTAAAAAATTGGATTTCGATATGATCTCGTATTCGAATCCTCGAGAGTCAGAAGTTGCATTGAAAAGCATCGAGAAATTGGGTCGCAAACGTTCTCGAACGGGGGCGCCCCCGCTGTCGAATTATAACAGATATCGAAAAAATCTGCTTTCGAAAGCAAACCAGTGCGTTCCAATTATTTTTTGCGCCGATACGATGGAAAATTAAGGCACGTCTTTTAAGAATGCGAATTTCGGATTCCGGCTGCATTTAATATATGTATCGGGACTGCTGGCAATTTTCGATTATCGAGTTTGTTTCGCTCGAGTTAGTGGTAAGATTGCGCCGATTCATGCACGATTCGCCAAAGAGAACGTGAAGAGAGAGAGAGAGAGAGTATCGGACACCCCTATAGCGTTCTTTACATCGGAAAATAAAATTTAAGCCTTTCGATAATCGTTTCCTTGAACGAACATTAGTCGTAGTAACGTTTCGGCCTCGTAGCCTCCGAGGGATTTTGATGCTTCGCAAAATTAGAAAAAGATTCCAACCAGATTCGGCCCGGACCTCAAATTGTGTTCTGCATAATTTAGAACTTTATTAAGTAAATCCGCAATCTTAATGAGAAAATGCAGCATACCGTGAGAAAGTATTATAAACGAAGCCTCTCCCTTTAATTAATTTTTTTTTACTTTTTCTCCGGTAGGTAACGTTTATACGCCGAATATGTTCGGGACGTTGTAAGGTGGCTTAATTTAATGCGTTGTCTGCAAAACTGATTCCAGAAACACCTCAATTCAGCAACTTTTCGTCCTATCGGCTTTTGTAGTAAAAGTGGCTGCTAATTAAAGTAGTTCTTTTTTTTTTCTGCAAGACGAACAAAAGCGCTGCCAGAACCAATTAATTAGCATAGTAAAACTGTGCATTTTAAAGTATCTCATCCTTATTGTCTTATTCAACCTAATAACGTCGATCCTCGTTATTTCCAGGAGGCATTGTTTATCTCGAATTAAAACTGTCGAAATTGTTCATTTCATTTAAATTTTGTACTTCTAAAATTTTATTTCGCTATATGAATTATAAATGTTCAAATGTTTTTGATTAATTTGAAGTTAATTAAATCCGCTCCCATTGTCGACAATTTGTTCTTTGTGCTTTATGAGAAAACCGTTTTAAAAAATAATTTATTTTTGCGAAATTTATTCGCACGATTAAACATTGATCGTTTAAAATTGAAGCTAAACGAAATTAACTTGCGCGTATTACAAAATGTACGGTGTATGGGTATATTAAAAAAAACATAATAACAACTGCTTATTGAAACAGGAAGCGAGTGAGCGAATTTATAAAAAGAATATAAATTACCTGCTAACAGGGGAAATATGGACGAAATGGCACATCGCCAATATTTGAATTAGCATCACGTGATCCCGGTTAAGTGTACTATCTGGGAATATGACAATCGGTGCATCGCAAAAACGTTTGCGCTTGTAAAAAAACAACTAGTGAAAAACATAAAATCAGTAAATTCTCAAAACTTCATTCAAAAATTCCAGCCTTTTTCATCAATAGTTTAAAATCACTCTGTATATGTGTTTTACATTGTTTTTTCGACGACCACCGTGAAAAGTGCACAATTTCACATTAATAAACGTTACCGAAAGTTGACCATTATAAACAAATAGATCGATGATGTGCAAAGAAATTTGTCAATTGATCGAAAACGTGGCAGCCCGTGAGCAATGATTGTACACGCTTACTCACAAGGAAAGTTAGGTAGGTAGAAATCTCATAAAAATTTGAAACTTTGCAGGATTGCAGTACTAGTCGACATTAATCCAAAGTCGTATTCCGTTCGTGCTTTTACACGGTTTAAGAGGGTGAAATCCACCCTTGAAAATTGGAACTTTTTTCGATTTTACTTATTATCTGTGAAACAACAGAGTTATCGCCAACAAAGTATATGTTTTTGTAAATGGCTGTTCAAGTTCTACATTATGATACAAAAATTAGGGGTGAAAATTTTAAGGGATGGTACTGTGCGTCCGATGCGGACTAGTGGACGCTTAGCTTAACATTGCTGCCGCTGCGCCTGCCACTTGTCTGTAACAGACTATAAGAAAAAATTAGAAACTTCCAAATTTTTCTTTGTATTGCCTACCTTTTTCTTGTCATCGTTTTCCCTCTATCGTCAATTTCCAGCGTAGATTCTTCCGTTGACTGCGAACTCGTATTGTTACATACTTGTACCTACGTAAGGTAAAATTTCGTTCGCGAAATTGGACCGTCGAAAGTTTGAGGAGCCCTAACCAAGACCCTAACCGAGTCCCTATCCAACAGCCTAACCAAGCTCGATTTTCAGAGAATTTGTGTTAGAGCTTAAAGGTCCATGTATTTTCACTTTATAAATACATGGAGAGTTGGTCGACAAAGAAATATCCTACCTTTCCTAGTCGTATTAATCCGTTTTGTTTGTAATCCTTTTAGAGTACACGACACAATACAAAACACTCGCGCACTCACACGCAAAAAGGTGTTATAAACCGAACAAGCACTCCTCGCACACACGAACAACACGACCCCGTAATTTAAAATTCGAACTACTAAAACAAGAACTACCGCTCTGTACCATTAACGCCAAAGATCTGAAGCGGTTTTGCCAGAATTATATACGAGGCGCGTTTTTTAAGTAAGTACCGTTTTGGAATTAAAAAAAGACGTGCAAAGATATCGCAATAATTTTATTTTTACATGAAAGCCTGTACCTTAATCTACTTTTCTACATAATTTCCGTGAATATTGAGGCACTTGTCATAACGTGGCACCAGTTTTGAATACCCTCCTCATAAAATTCTGCCGCCTGACTTGTTAACCACTGTATCACAAATGTTTTGACTTCGTTATCGTCTTGAAGATGCTGACCACCCAGGTGTTTCTTCAAGTGCAGGAACAAATGGTAGTCGCTGGGCGCCAGATCAGGGCTGTATGGAGGATGATCTAGAGTTTCCCATTTAAAAGATTTGATGAGATCTTTGGTCCGATTAGCCACATGTGGACGGGCATTGTCATGCAGCAAAACGATACCCTTACTCAACTTGCCACGTCTTTTGTTCTGGATTGCACGACGCAGATTGTTCAATGTCTCACAATAAGACGCTGCATTGATTGTCTCATTACGAGGCAGAAACTCCACTAGCAATACTCCTTTTCTGTCCCAAAAAACTGTGCACATGATCGGACCAAAAATATTGTATAACATGTAAAAATAAAATTATTGCGATATCTTTGCACGTCTTTTTTTAATTCCAAAACGGTACTTACTTAAAAAACGCGCCTCGTATATATATATATAGGTGCATTCGAGTTATTACGTGGATACTAGCAAATTCTGTTTTTATTTTAAAAACATTTAGTTGTTTGTTCGCCCTTCGATAAGCTATAAAATTAGCACATGTTTTATTAGTTGCTTTGTATTTTATCAGCCCGATAAAAATGCGATTAAACTTTTATCTGGTTTATGGTTTGTAATAGGGAAATTTTCAATGGTTAAGGGCACACGAATAATTTTTAAATTAAAAATAGAGTAAATGTATAATTCTGCGGTATAAAGGCAGTAGATAGTGATTATTCAAATAATTTTACTGAATATAAATACATAAAATACTTGACAACGTTTTTCATACAAAAGGAAAAGCTATATACGGGGTGTTTGATTTGTGACTGTCATCTATAGTCAAATCTAGACTGGAAATTGAGCTACTTATAAGTAGATAATACAAAATATCGAGAAAGACACGATAGTAATATTAAATTTGTCTTCATTTTACGATTCACTGTCTATCGTATACAGGGTGATTGCGATGTCGGATGATTTAATTTGGGTGGCCTACCACCGAGCGTGGATAACGAACGGATTTTGGGCTGTTTTTTTTTTGTAACATTAACTCTCTAACTAACAACACAAGGAAATCCGTTCGTTATTCACTCTGTGTGGATAACGATATTTAGATTTAGATCCGTTTAAACATCTCCATTATCCTCCTGCGACTCCTATAAACGGGCAGTCGATTATTAACGAAATAAACGCGATGGAATTAAACTGGACAAATGACACGTTTCAATTTGTCATCGGAGTTATTCCAGTCGAGCGGCTTCGGTTATTAAATCGTTGACGAAAAACATACTTTCAATTCAACTCGGGAATGCAATTTGTACGACACATACGGCTATACGTGCCCATCAAGCCAACTGTCAAAGCGGAAATGCAAATTTAGATACAAAAGCAATCGGGTTTTGCTTATCCGATAACTATCTCTCGTCGCGTCGCGCCGCGTCGCCGCCATTTTATCGAAATTGCATAAAAGCGCAGCTCCGATTACTTGAAGAAAAAAAAACCAGTAAACGTAATGCATGTAAATCTAAGCATTTCACAAAACGAAATTGCATTACAAAAACACGTTCGTAGGCAAGTAGAAAATGCATTTAGAACGATATCATTTCAGGAAAATGTCGGCCGTTATCGTACAATAACTACATTTCCACTACATTAAATTGCGCACTATTTCTGTTGTTGCGCCGTTTGTATTTAAAATAGTCGCGTCTAGATTACCTCGGCTCTTATTCCGGCAGGGAAGAACGTAATCTAAATATTTGCGAAGACAGGGGCGGATTTAGTTTAAACTAGTTACGTGTGCGGCACGGTTTCGTTCAATTTCACAATAAATAAGCAACGACTTCGACTTAATCCTGCAACGACAGCACGATCCAACGACAAATAACACTTTAGGATATTAAAAAAGTGGATTACTATAAATCAGAAAAATGATAGATGAATCGTACGCGAGAGTAAACCTATCGAATAAAAAAAAATCCGAGAACAATACGAACTTAACAGAAATATAGATCTGGCTTTAACAAAGTTGGCATCGGGTGAGAACGACGTGATCGCGTCAAATCTTTCAATGTCTCTTATTAAATTTGCGACTCCAGTTCTTTCACCAGATCTAAAAACGCTCCTCGCCGATTGCGTTTCGAATAATCGGATTTATCACTTAAAAATTTAGCGAAAAAAACATGGCGCAATTTTAAAAGATCATTCTTTCTTCCTCGTCGCCATTGTTGCGAATACGAAAACAATACGAGAGTGCATTAACGCCCTTTCATTTTAAATGGAGTCGTGATAATAAAAATAATCGATCGGCGTTGGCGTTGTCGTTGTCGTTGTAGGTCATGAACGTGTAGTGGTCCTTCGAGTCGGCGGAGCGGAGAAATAACGAAATTGAATTTACCACCTTCTATTCATTTCATCTGCGGCTGCATGACGTGTACGGGAACACATTGTGGCGGTGTCAGACTTTGTGATTGTCCTCTTCGCCCTCCGTCAAAGACATAAACCAAGTTTCGCTAAGAGTCGCGAGCGAGAAACTTTTCTTATATAAAAGTTTGTATTAAAAATGTAGGAAACTATCGCGGAGAAAAGATTAGGCAAGCTTTTAGCTCCTGAAGTGGTTCTTTTATTACACTCGCAGCCGACTTTAGTTTGAGAAAAGGACATTAAATTGTTTTACAAATTATTAAGTTTACGAGTTCCGTTCGAGAAACAAAGGGGATTCGAGAAACGGGCATCGTCGGCCTTAAAATAAATAAAATTTCACATATTCCATATATCGAGAACGTTCCGAAGCAACCCCAAATCGAAGTTTAATCAAATTGAGGAACGCAATCCATCAAAACGATAATAAAAATTTACATGAAAACAACCGATGGGAACGCGCCATCTCTTATTTGAGGGAATATAAATTTTCCTAAATGAATTACTAGATGATATAAAAGCTTCGATGTGTCTTATTTATTGTTAACGGTTATTGTTTCCCTTTAAGATAATGACGGAGTGCCAACGGGCATGTTTACATCGAGTGGGTGTGCGTGAAAGTTGCTTTCCTTTGGAGAACTTCGATAATAGGCTTATATCCCTTGTTCGATGTATGCGGTTTCGTGGTAAATTAAGCTTCTCACGTCTATCGATTGTCGAGGGGAAAAATTCTACAACCCTTGGCCTTTTTTTTTGGAAACGCAATCTTGCACAAAACCATCGGATAACGTTGAACAACAATTAAGGCCTGGCCTGATTTCGTTTTGAATTTTTACGAAAAGTAACTATTACGTCCGTCGTTTGTCCGGATCGTTACAGATTTTATTCCGAGCCAAAATTTAAACAACGATTGAATTTTATTCATTAACGGATTGTTTTACAAAGTGTCTAATCGAAATATCGGCAAAGTCTACGGTTTTAAAGAGCTGAAGACTAAATAGAGAGGGAGATAATCCGAGCACGCATGTAAAAGTAGGAGTTTTTTAACAGGTTGTACGATCGGGTAATGGTCGAGATTTAAAAATTTGTGTATTCGTAAAACTTAATGGTATTTGACTGGTTTCCTCCGCCGTTTCAATTTTGAGTCTATAATAAATACCTGTAGTAATGTTTGAGAAATTAAAACATATTTAAATGAACCGAAAATTCGGTGAAATATTTAAGATTTTCGTAGAGAGAAGAAAATCGTTTCACAAAATTAATTCCAAACGCTTATAAATAAATCGGCTGTTCGTAAATATTAACATCCACCTAAGTACTTGAAAATGTAAAGCTTTGTCAGCACCAACCAGCAGATGAAATCTCGCGCCTGTTGCAGCGTTTTAAATGAATCAAAAAATTAATGAATCTTAAAATTATTAAACGGGAAATGCGCGTAAGTCAAAATTCGGACATTTAAAATCTTTTGCCGACTTACAATATTGTAGGTAATAAGTCAAAATGTCCACAAAACGAAAATTAAAAACGTAATCAGGTCTTGCTTAACTTGCGATCGGTAAACTGCCCAGAGGAGTGCGAAAAATTTAATTTTCCGAAGGAAACGCGCAGTGGAAATTTGGAAAATCTGCATTCAAATGCACTGTAATATTGGTCGCATTCAGGGAATTGTAGCGTCGAAACGCTGCAGCGCTGTAACGCTTTATCTTTATTTTTGGTACTAGTTATTTTTCAGCTTTTAATTCTTAGGTTGGCAATTTTGTTTGTAAAACCGTCGTCTGCGTTGATTGTTTCGTGCTTATAAGGTCTGTGCATTCGCATAAAACAGCTGGCCTGACAACTTTCAAGAAATAACAGATGTCGCTCGCTTCAGGAACTAATGGTAACTGTAATGTATATTTACTACCATTTTATTAAATATTTTCAGAATAATTTCTTGTTTACTTTACGAAAAATACATTAATTGCAGTTTTAACAGATGTAAAACGAAAACAACTTTATTTTTCAATTTTAAAAAAGTTCTAGCAAATAGTAAAGTTCTAAACCATACATAATAGACCATTTTATTAAATATTTTCGGAATAATTTCTTGTTTACTTTACGAAAAATACATTAATTGCAGTTTTAATACATGTAAAACGAAAACACAATTTTATTTTTCAATTTTAAAAAAGTTACAGCAAATAGTCAAATTCTAAACCATACACAATAGATTTCATTAGTCCCTGACGCAAGCGCCTCTAGTTATAAGTTAAAATCGATTGCACAGACCTTATAAGCACGAAACAATCAACGCAGACTACGGTAAAACACTCAAATTTTTATGTAAAACTTACCTTGTAATATCTTCAACCTTTCTTCTTACGTTACTGCAAGGGAAATGACTTCGTCTCCGAATTGTAACGTTATAAGCCATCTTTATTTTTTGTATAAACCAAAACATACACAAGCAACATAATTTGTTAGGTTAGAACGCATGGATGCGTCATTGCTTTATTTAGTTATAAAGCTTTAAAGCGAAATATTTATATGCCTTAATGCTTTACTATACTAAAGCGCTGCAGCACTGCGAGTAAAACAGACACTATTCAGAGCATCGCTTCGATAGAGCGCTTCAGCGCTACCATTCCTGAATGCGACCATTATCTAAGCGCTTTGTTTTTAATAGTTGCGCAAAATAGGATGCTAAAAAAGCGAGTTTTATGTACGTAGAACTCCATTTATCCGAACTCCAAAAATTATATTTTTTACGTCAAAACAATTAACTTTGTTGGGCGTGGTTTTTGACAGTAATTTTCGAGTTTTATTTCACAACATAGCCTTGTTTATGACCATCTAAATTAGCCGGATTTTTACATATCCGGACCACGTCCGGCACTCGTCATTAGTCCGTATAAATGGAGTTCAACTGTACCTACATAATTCTACAAAAGTAACCGTATCCAGTTAAATGAAAAATTGTATAATATTGCATCATTGCAATACAAAAAAAGGTCTAACGCGTCGTAAAATTATTTTCGCTCGTGATTCTAATTTAGCGAAACCATCGGAGACCGCATCGTTCTTGAAAATAAATTATTTTTCCGTTAAAGTAATTTAATTTTTGTTCCCGCGAATTTTCCTTTGGGAATTTCTCTTTATGAAGTATCATTTTCCGTTGTAAATTCGTCGAAATAAATTAAGCGTACGTACATAGGTACATTTATTAGATGCTGTTAAAAATCATCTAGAGAATAATTTCATGCACCGTAACTGTATATTATAAAAGTATTTCGAAATAAAATTTGTTACGAAACGTAGCTTAAGTAGGTATTGTAGCGGCCCGCAGTCGAGAGAAATTAAGATTAATTAGTCATAAGAACAACTTTTATTTCAGTTGGAAGTGTTACAAAAGAATTGTTTGAGCATATTCAAAAAGGGAATTCAAAAGAAAACGACGTTTAAGTTGTCGCTTTCTTTGCAGCTAATTCGTCTTAGAACTTGGCAACGTATAAAATAAAACGAGCTTTACAATAATTATTAAAAGTAGCTGAATTAAACGTATAAATAACGAGGCAGTCGAATAAAATAAAATTTTGAAAAATGAAAGTAGATATGTATATTAATTAGGACTCCAACCGTAGGGCATCGATCAAGTATCTGACGAATATTAACCCGAAAAGCTATCAACGGATGCGACAGTTTTTTTTTAGAATAATCATGTCAATTTGAATCAACTACTTAATATAGTAATCCTTAGTTTTCGAAGTCGAACAAATAGAGTAGGAAAGTATTATATGAAGCTGCACGCGTGGATGAGAGCACGTTGATCGCTACGTTGTAGTAAAACGTTGTTTCTTCCACGTCTCTTGCTTTGCTTTTACTACTTCGAAGGATCAGGGTTGCTATATTGAACCAACGCACGGCTGCCAGACTCGGAAATTCCGTTAAAAATAAGTTAATAATAAGGGGCTCTCTTTTCCTCCACAACTAAATACAGTAAAACCTCGATATAACAAACCGACTCTTGCGAGGGGGCATTCGTTATACTATATGTAATAAAATAGACTTTCCGAACGCGTGCCTAACGTAACAAGCAAATTAAAGCGTAAGCCATAAGAGATATGTTATTACTCTATAATGAAAAAAACCTGCGAGTCATAATCGATAAATATTTCGCATATTTGAGAAAATTCTGAAGATGAGTCACCTTACTAATAATAATTAATACAGTAGAGTCTCGTTAATCACCACTTTCCGGTATTCCGGACGCACTATCCAGAAGAAATAAATCAGTTCACTGTAGTAACAAATAATTATTTTTGTCATTTACAGTATTAAATTCTTAAAACGAATTTATAATAAATTCAATAGTTCATTACAGTAGCAATTGATTAGTTTCACAATAACTTTTCTTAACAGAATTTCCGGTTAATTCGGATACGGTTCGGATTAGCGAGAATCTACTGTATTAATATATAAACGGTAACGGCTTATTGTTAGTTGCAGAAGTCATACAGCTGTGACATTCTTAAATGTGTTGTGATATAAAACGTGGCAATTTTCGACTTGTGAAATAAATATTCGCGTTCGGCAATCACCTAACAATAAGGACCGGTTTTTTAATCGCCGGTTAACTCTAACCATCAGTCAATAGTCATTTCTATAGTGATTCAATCGTAGGATCCGTGTAAATAAATAAACTGTTTTAAATAAATGAAGTAACGTTTTCAATAAAAGTTACGCTCTATGTTAAAAATTTATAAACTAGTTAATTTATTCGTTTTTATTTATTTACGTAGATATTCTGTGTAGGTAAATAAAATTAATTATGAATGTACGTGCATACGTGTGCAAAGTTGAATTTCACAGAAGCATTTTCTATTATGTATTACCTATTGTTGTATGCGACCTAAATCGAAATAAATAAACATTCATTTTTCGAAAATACATTTTAATTATATTTAACTAAACAAAATTGATTGTTAAAAGCATTTTAAAATTAACGGGGGTTGTTCATTTTTACACCTGACATACAAACCGAAATCCGAAATTTTGTCCGTTAAATCGAGGTACGCAAAATCTAGGATTTACTGTACGTATAAATATTACGGTATGATAGAAATTTTATACTTTTTTTCACAAAGTGCACACTTCGCCTGCCTAACATTTTGCACATAATAAAATACCTACCGATACGAACATTTTATTAACGCAATTTAATTTATTTCGTTACTGTTTTAATTAACTAGAGATTTTCGGTTAAAATTAACATTGTAAAAATTGATGAGATTATGCTTTAAACGAATTCCTTAGAGCTCAAAACGTTATTCTAGATTTCTCGGCGTTGCGATTTTTATCGGCCGACTTCTCCCCCAACCATAACCGTACGAGATTAAAAAGAAAACAATTTTTCTCCTCCGCGCGCCCCGTTAAATTTTATTATTTTTTCCAGTCACGAAGCAGAAACAAACAAAAATTTAATCTATAAAATTTTCAACGTTTCGCATATTTTTATTTAGCCAAAAAAGGTCGTCTATCAGCGTGTAGGAAGCTTATGAAACGGGAGATAAAAGAATTTTCCAGCCGAACGGGTCTAGTTTTACGTTCTTATCTCACGTTGCCTATATAACTCAATAAAATGCAATTGTTATCGAATCGCCATTTATTTTGTAGGCACGTTACGCTGCACGGTCGGCTCTCAGATTTAATACGATAATTAAGGGTTGCGAAAAAATTGCACTTTCATTTGCGCGTCGATAACTAACAGCCTTGACGGTAATGTTATGCTTAGGAGTTGCCATAGCAAACGCGCAGGTATTAAGAATCGCCGATTTTTAAACTCATCGCCAGTCACGCGGTGCACTTCCTAATAAAAAGTTTAATAATTCGATTGTTCAGTATCACATATTTAAAAAATAATAACAACGAAATGACCGCGTCAGAACAGCCGGCGTTTTTTATATACATTCGGTCGCCCGAAGGCAACAACGAACTCAAATACTACGACAATCACGTAAATTTAAAGCAATGCCTATTAACTCCCGAACACCGCGAAGATTTCGTGACCCCAAACGTTTCCAACAATGACGTCACCAGACTGATCGTGCCGGAACCCACGGCGAAAACATTAGAAGCCGGCGAACTCGGCAAATTTCCCAACTTGTCAGAGCTGGAAATACGTTTCGACACCCACACGGCAATTCCGTCCGATCTCTTCGTCGATCTGGAGCTTCTCGAACATTTAACCATCAAGGGCGGTTCCAGCTCGAGCTTGAACGAGGAAATCTTCAACGGCCTGGGAAAACTAAAGAGGTTAGAAATTGTTTCGCAAAGAATTATAGATTTGGACCCGAACGTGTTTCGCACCATGATTTGTCTAAAAACCCTCAAGCTTGTTTGTCCGAATTTGGATCACTTGGACGACACCCTGTTCGAAAAGCAAAGTAACGTGCAGAATTTGAGCGTTTACGGGAGAATTGGCAAAATACGACCGGCCCAATTTGCGAATCTCCCACTGTTACAAGAATTGACCGTGTCGGGCGATCCGGAGGAGTTCAGGGTCAGCTCCAACGTTCCCGTCGAGGATGGTCCCGAAGAAGACATATGCATCGATTTGGAGCCCGGCACAATCGACAATCTACGAAACTTGGAAAGTCTAAATTTGTCGTATAATTGTCTGGACGACGTCACGTTCAATCTGGAAACTCTGAGGACTTTAAATTTGGACCACAACAAACTGACCGGCTTCGAACCGGAACAGACCGGATTAAAAAATCTGTGTCTAAGTAACAACCTGATTAAAAAAATCGACGTCAACATCCTTACAGATTTAATTTCGTTGTCTTTAAGCGGCAACCCTATCGGGAGCCTGAAGCCCTACCAGTTCGCCAGCTTGAGTTCCCTCGAGCGTCTCGACTTATCTAATTGCAATTTGAAGGCGATAGAGAAAGGTCATTTCGTCGGGTTGAAAACCCTTAAAACTTTGATATTGTCTCGTAACCAAATCGATCACTTAGCTCCCGACGTGTTCGAAAAACTAGAGTCTTTGACTAGTTTGGATTTGAGCGACAATTGTCTTGGAGCTTTCGATCCGGCCCCGTTTCAACCCCTAGCCAAACTCGAAACTTTGAACGTCGAGAATAACGGAATAGGAATACTGAGCGTCGAGATGTTTAGCGAATTTGTTACTTTAAAGGTTGTCTTTATGTATAGAAATAATGTGAGCCCTGAGCAAATGAAAGAGCTCCAAAAGGACAAACCAGAACTTCAGTTCGTATTTTAATTAAAATTCCTGGATACTCGATATTAAATTTTCTGTATCCAAAATTAAATTCTTATTAGGAAATTAATAAACACCGGCCCTTTATTGCGGCTTTTTTGGGGATTTCCTTGTAAAAATTAATCAAGCAGCGCTTTTCTAAGGTAATTTGTTGATTAGCTATAGCAATTCAAGCTTGGAGCTAGCGAAAATAGTGCGGTAGCCGAGATTACGTGCTTTGTTATCAGATTTGCAATTAACACGAAATTGTGCTTATAAATAAAGCTTTACGAGCTGGGTTGTTTCATTATTTTAATATCGATAACGAAAGTCTTGAGTTCATAAATTTTATAATAATCCCGGTTAAAATGAAAAAAAAAAAACGATTAGCCCTTCCGAAATTTTTCTACTTAACGACGTCGACGTCCAGCAACTTGCGCGGTCAATACTCGCGTGGGTAATCATAAACGAATTTGGAATTAAGAAAACAAAATGTATTTATGATGACTGATAATGGTTTAAATATAATGGACGCGATGCCCTCGCTGATATAATTAATTTAAAAAATACGCTTTTATGTATGTATATGCTAATAACAATTTATCATAAAACCGGCCTTTAAAATCTACAATAACTACAATACCTACTACAATAACCTACCAATCTACAATAACTACTGCTTATGTTTAAAGTTTTGGATTTTATTCTAAAAATTCTTAGAATATTTTTCAGCAACTACTAAAACGCTATTTTAAAACGGATCTTCGAAGACCGTCACGGTGAAAATGACATCTGAGCTACACATTTCAAAAAAAATTGGAATATTATTCGAGTTAAAAAAAAGTTTAGCCGTACTGCTCCACAGCTACAAAGATTCCTTTATAAATCTTACATCAAATTTTGAATTATCGATCGACTCCACCGAACAAATTTGAATATTTATTTATTTAAATTGATGATAAAAATTTGATTTTTCATGTTCAAACGGATTTACGAAAGTTAAAATTCGGGACAATTTACATCTTTTTACGACAAATGGGAATGCAATAAATAAGTAGGTATATGAATAATTCAATACATAAAAAATAACAAAACATATACGAGAAGAATGGCGCAGTATCAACAGTTTATTAAATAATTTTTTTTTAAACTACACCCTTTTATGTTTTCTAATAATTCATTCAGTTTTCTCTATTATTTATTTATTTATGACGAATATTAAAATTTTTAATGATTACCAAACAAAGTATTAAATTTTTTTCAGCAATTATTATGTTCTGAAGAAACCTAGTTTTTTATGTATAACAAAGCAAGATATGATGCGTTTCTATCGATTTAAAATTTTATCGAAATTTCGAAAAAAGACGTAGGCACTACTTATAGTACATCCTTTTTACAAAAATTTGGCCCGACCTAAAAGTTTTCGTTTCATCTCTGTATGCGGAGAAATATCAATTTCCCAGTAAAATAATGAATTAAACGCCTTTTTGTCGAAATCGAGCTTTCGAAAATTTTTGATAAAAAGCCTTATTACAATTCAACGGTTTTACAAAGTTTTAGACTGACCTGAAAGTTTCTGTCGTCTCCGTACGTCGAGAAATATCAATTCCGACGTAACAATAAACATAAAATAATTAATTTTAAACGCGTTTTGAAAATTTTCGATAAAAAAGCCTTGATAAAAAGTTCATGTTTTTTTGTAAAATTTGGCCCGACGAAGCGTTAACAAAATTCACCTTTTATAAATAAAATTGTTGGTATCGTTATTCTACGTTTTATTATTTTTTTAATTCAAGAAAAGTGCTACATTTTATTTACTAGCGCTATAAAAAATTGTGATTACGGCGAACCAGGCACCCACCTATTATTAAATGTAATTAAACTTTGCCGAAGAAATAAATTCCTTGAAGATTATGCAAAATAAAAATAAAGCGGAGTTTTAAACAAAATTTTCGAGGGGCCAAGAAAAGAATTGCACCTACTGTATTGCAACAATACTTTTAAAAATGCATAAAATATTTTTCTCGCCTGTAATAGGCACATATCTACTTAACTATAACATATAAGTTAATTTCAGTCAACTTTACATTTGATCACGGATGATAATAGAGTGGTTATTCTAAAACGATTAGCAATATGTAAAATGTTGTAGATATACCTAATAAAAACTTATAAAGAACGGTGGGTTTATTCTAATATGTATTAAATAATAACGATAGCGCGACATGTAAGAAAATACGAAGGCTTCTACAAATGATCGGGGCGGTTTCATGATTGTGTGGGGCGTCAAATAACGAGAAAGCGTTTGCTGTCCTCGAATTTTATTCAAGTCGATCTGCGATAACGGTGCAACGACATTTTAGAACGAAGTTTAATAAAAACAATTAAATAAATAAATAAATTTGTGTCTCAAATTGATAGAGCCATGCTATGCTAAATTTGCGCGCGCGCGCGTGTGTGTGTGTGTATGGGGGGGGGGGACTTGATTACGGGGTTGATGTTTGCAGAATCCCTCAAGGGGCACATGTCGCAAAAAAACTTGCAAGTTTTCTATGCAATACATCAATAAACACAGTAAAATCTTGAAACCGCTCCAATCATTTGTGGACACCCCGTATATTTCGACTTTGTGTCCTGTAATTGCGTTTTATTGAATTTCGTTATAATTACGCTTTGTAAGGCCTGCGATTTCTATAGAAATATGTTTTATAGAAAGAAACAAAAATAATTAAGATTACGCACGAAAGAGTAATTAGAACAAACATCACGTTTTTATATGAAACGATATGTCAAGCAAATTACGATAACAATCCTAGACGCTGGTCTTGAAATGTCAAAAATGATATATAGACACTTAAAAACGATGGTCATATTTGTCTTACAAACGAAAAAAAGTGATACTTTTTCTCCTGCAACTGATGTTTATTTATTCTCCAAGCTCGAAATACGTTTTTTGTCTTTACTTTAAACTAGGCATTAAAAAGCCTTAAAATTTTAAAATTAAAAATCAATTTTGCAACTAAAACACTCTTAATATCCATGATAATCAAAACATACTTATGTAAAAATAAGTATAATAACTAAAAAGAAAGACCGACTACATTTGTCTTTACGAAAGGCAAATTTTTAAAATTTTCAGGAAAAATCGGAACTTCACACAACAGTTTTCAAACTAAAGATGTATTCAAGTGACGTCACATTATTAGACCTTTTTCAGGTACAGTCGAACCTCGGTTATTCGTTCCTAAAGGTTATTCGGAAACCTATTTGTTCGAAAACTGAAACCAGTTTTCCGTAACAATTAATGCAAAATTCCAGATTAATCCGTTTCCTAACCCCAGATTATTGTTTATTTAAACCTTTATAACCGAAACCTGTACATATTCAATTTTGAACATTTCTAAAACAACTGACGTGTAAAATTTTACTTTTTCCCTTTCTATTTTACGGTATTTTTTTTAAATTATCCGTTTCCATTTTACACAAAAAGTATTTAAAACAGTTTTTTTTAAATCAAAATTGACGTTCATCCCTAATCGATTCTTTCTAGAAAAGTTATTTCCGTTCGCATTTTTAATTTAGATAATGTCACAGAAACGATTTACATTTTTCAAATAATTTAACTCACGATCAGTTATATTTATCTAGTGGCAAACTTTTAGATTAATTTCACAACATTCATAAATGTTTCGTTCATCTATCTACAAACTACTCTAGTAATTTATTAAAAAAATATAAAATATGACACATTCGCATGACTAAATTTACTTATTATTTTTATACGTGATAGGTACCTATAATATATTTATTATGGAAATAGAGATGTTAAATACTAATGTTTTACGACTTTTTCTTTAATCCACCCTAATAATACAGGGGACTTTCGAGCTTCAACTGCCGCAGTTATTAAGCTCCACGATCAGAGACATGCAGAAAGATATTTCACCACCCGTGCTGGGATTCGAACCCCCGGGGACTTATTCTCGAATCGTTCCGTTTACAAAACGTATGCGAAAATGACGTCATAACAATGGGTTTCTATAGAAATTCATTATAATGATTACAAAATTATAAAAAATGTCATCACATATTTTGTAATCCAAAATTTGAACAAAACACTAGAACATATGATAATAATCAACATCGTATTTATTTAATTCCTTTTTTTAATGTGTAGATAGTATCTAGTAGGCAGTACTTATTGTTAATCGTATCTATAGCCTATCCAAACCTATATGCAATCACGTCATCAAAAAAGTTACTAGATTGTTTATTTGTAATTCGGATTAAAGTTTGGATAGTGACATATTTTATAAATGATTTATCTGCGCACATATTAGATGGTATAAAGAAAGACTGCAATTTATTAGAACTGTCAAAATATGAGGTACGAAGTGACAGCACTGTGTGAAACGTCATCATCTAGTAACCTTTCATTGATGACGTGTTGCATATAGGTTTGGATGATGTGTATATATCGGAAACGATCTAAACGACTGACGTGAAAATTTCTTATTCGAAATGTTTGGTTATGGTCATCGTAGGGTCAAAATTTTATGGGCACGTTGGAGTCGTCCTTTAGTTTTTTTTTCAAATTTTACCATTAAAATTGTTAGAATTAAACGAAACGAAACTCTTTTGAACGAAACGACAAAGCAAAAATCACTTTAATTGATAAACTACTCTAACCGTAAAATTGCGATTTGGTACGTAAGTTAATTCATCAACTGGACGGTGCCATCTGCTTTTGTGTTTACAAATTAGGTTAATGTAACTGTTATAAATTCAAAATTGATAACAACTAGCGAAACATCTCCTTGAAGTTTTTGAAATTGTGATTAAGTACACTACATGCATAAATAATTTTGTAAAAAAATTAATGTAGGTATTTGCTTTAATAATGTATAATGTTGAAAATTACCTTTTAATAAAATTGAAGGTTAAAAATGTGAAGATTCCTACGCTTCTTTATAAAGAACTGTGCAACAGGCGTAGGTGAATACATTGAACTTTTAGCATTCAGATAACATGAAACATAAAATGTATTTCTTAGAGTTCAAGAATAAAGAATGTGATAGCTTACCATATTGCCTTAGAGGTCATTTTATCACGAAAAAAAGTAACTATGACATTGAGATAAATTAAACCAGCAGAAGAGAAGGTGGCGATAATGCTGACTTTCGCGAATAAAAAAAAAATAATATATATATATATATATATATATATATATATATATAAGGTTTTACGGTGTTTAATACACAAGTTGATCTACAATCTTGCAAGTGGCCCCATCTCTACGCAGACGCTCCTCCAATCTTGAGCGCATATTATTGCTACTAACCTCAACAATATTTTGTTAACCCATCTTGCCGAAATCATGCGACTTCATTAATAAGAGGAAACTTGATTAATTCATGTGTCTAGGACGCAGCAGGTTGACGTAACGATTGTCACATCATGGTGATCAAGATTGAAAGAGCGTTTGCGCAGAGGCGTAGGCCACTCTAAGGAACTAGTCGTCAAAAAATAAAATGCTATTTCCCATATCGTATGATGGGTTATCGAGCTGTGAAGAGGGTGCTTTGTGCATGTGATCAACTGATCGTGAGATTATGAGTAATTTTTTTAGGAATGCTAAGTAACAAGGCAACGAACGAAGAAGAACAGGTTTACATCGGGCGTTGGAAATTGACACGCGAATAATAGACTTGGTCGATAGGTTACAGTCTCCAATTTTACCATCGGTATCTAACGGGTGTTCAAAAAGTCTTTCGGTATTGGTTGGCTGACGAAATTTTTTATCTACCACGACATGATTTAAGTCAACAGTAAGACATGTCTTTATCTTTCCACAGCCTTTCCAAGACTGAAAGATTTTTTGGACACCCATGCAATATGTGGTTTTTGGTAAGAAGTCGATAGCGGTGGAGTCAAGAAATGGAGAATTTCGTTAAAACCTATAAGCTCGTGAAGTGTAGTTTCATTTACGAACTCGGCAAAGAATAAACCCAACGAAACATCTAATTTTTCGTTTCAAGAGCTGAATTCATTCGAATGATTTTCATTTCATCTGGAATAAATTAAATTTTTGATCACTATTAATGCGCGCAACCTGTTTCTCTTTGGGAAAATATGAACCACGTATAAACCACGTATGAACGAATTTGAAAGTTATTGCACTCAAAAATAATTTAGAAACGACTTGGAGGTTCGCCCGAACGAGGTTATTCAATTGTTTTAACGTGAAAATCGTTTAACGATAAAATAAAACAAGTGCCCGCATACCTACATTTAATTTAAAAACATCTAAAGTTGCATTCGTCGAGAATAGATCGTTCGAAGGTTGCAATTTTGAAGCTTTCATTAGCCGAGTCTCCGAAATTAGATTTTAACTAGAACTAATAGCTATCAAAGTTTCTAACCTTAATGTTCTCCCGTTTGTTGCCGTCGGTATATCCTGAAAGCGAGCACGTACCTGAAACAAAATGAAAATTGTCAGTAAATTAAATTATAGTTTCGGTAACGCTCGCGGCATCCGCACGTACCTAATTTCATTTTTTGTCGCAACTGCCCTGCTACTCGCAAGGGCGCACAAATTGACACAAAACAAACAAGCTCCCCCTCGTTTTTATTCACATCGCAACATAGGAAAATAAAAAATCAGCGAGGTTTATGCACCCGCATCAAAATTCAGAGATCTTTCGGGTTGGCGTCTGCGTTCCTATTAAAGTGATGAATGTTCCACGGAATATGAAGTCTAGATATGTTATCGTGGCACGACGCTGCCCGGACTTGAAAGTGTGTGAAGCCGTGAAAGAAAACATTTACTCATGATTGATGCACGGAATGCCGACTTGCCCGAACTGTGGATTTTATTAACTGAAAATATCCCCCGGGAATTAACGACACTTTTTGAACGATTACGCATAAGTACATCATCATCGTCGACCTTCAGATTATAGTAAATTACGTTTTAATCGTTCGGGACGAATGGAAATTGAAACCGTCGTAGATTTGCTTTAGATTTGTAAGCACGAGGTACTTACATAAATTTAAATGCAGCTATTAAGCTGGCGGATTTACATACACCTGACGTTCTCCTAATCCGGAGGGTTTACTGATTTAGTTTCGCCTTTATGCCGATGTTAATTGCCGGATTTCTTTGTAGGCTTAAGAGATGGAATAAATAAAAATCTAATTAGATAGCCCGCGACAGAGACGACCCCCGAAACTTAATCCACTCGCCCCCCCCCCCTCCCGCCGAATTACAAACAATTCATAAAAGCGATTTTCGGTATAATTGAAAAATCCAGTTGGGTTTTTCAATTTTCATCCCAATTTATCTTATGAGCCAATCGATTTGGCGGTAATTTATCGAGACCAGAAAATTGTTCGGCAAGGAATTCGTTTTGGAGGTCCATCGGCAAATTTGCGGTTTGTTAAGAATATACTTGTCGCATTTCAAATTCATTTGATCTGAGTACTCAAAATGTTTCGCCGACTTTCTTCCTTCCTATTCAAACTTCTATGATGACGATCTACAACCGTTCGGCAGTTCACTTGGTTGTGGACCACATTCGCGATCAGCGACATTTTTTTGCTTTTTGAATTTTCTGTTAGAGGTTCGCGAGTTCATCTTCTCGTCGCCGAGACGAGGGCGATGGTTTAATCGACATCTAAATAAGGTGTTTATGCACATGGTGCAGTTGCAAACGCGCCGTTTTGTTCGATCTCGAATTTTGTTTTTCTTCTAGTGACTGATTGCTGCAAAAGGTTCCGCTGTTTTATAGAAGGACATTTCGACAACGGTATAATTCATAAAGACATAATCATATGGTGATTCAATCATATCGAATATTTGAGAAAATTCTGGTTAGGCTACGATCTAACATTGACATTCTCAACATTTCGACTTTCGATTAGTAAAATAAATAATTCGAATCGTCCCACTTAGTGATATAGGTAATTGTTAAATTGGTGCGAATAAATAAACCGTTTAAATAAAATAATTAACGTTGCGAATTCAAACGTTGCACTATACCGACGACGTAGCCTTCATTATTATTTACGTTGGGGAAATTAAAGCTTACTAAAAATTGATGCCTGCCTAATCTGTGTCTCGAAGCCAGTTTAAAAAAAAAAACGAAGTGCGTCCGTGTCCCTCAAAAATTCAAATCAGCCACGCCTCGGCCGGTTGTTATCGAAAATGGGTCGCGACAAACTCGATTTCCTTATTGCAGCAGACGTAATCTAATAAAGACCAAATTAAAAAAAAAATTATGGGTCGCGCGATTAATCCGAACGGCCCTTAATTTGTCGAGGGGGCGAAATTAAGGCGTAATTAGTCCTACTCAAAAAAATTACCCTTTATTCGCGGTCCGGAAACTTTCCAGCAGTAAACGCTAATGGCAGTAATTTGTTATAAAGTTAATAGTTAATATAGAACGCCATCTAGTCGGAGCCCGACAACTCTTCTGTTTCGATGGATTTCAAACGGGGCGCGTTATACTTTATAACACAATAAATAGGGCTGAAAATGGATATGGTAACGACGTTTTATGCACGGACATAAAAATCGGTATTTATTTTTCCATTTCGTATCGAGTAAAATTTGCTCCTTCATCATCGCAGGTTAAATCTAGCGTGCCGAGGAGACCCGGAGTCGTTCCGATCGACTCGTAAAAAACATATTCAATTCGGAAATTCGGAACGATTTCTTCTATTCTCCCCCTCCCCACCGTCCATATTTAATTTCTCCCCTACCATATATGCAAATTGATGTGTACTAAACAATGATTTATCCCTAATCGGCTTTTGTGCCAATTCATAAAGGTAAATCTAATTTGAACAATGGCTTTGTCGAAAGCCCGGCTTTTTGTTTAAATTTAATTGCATTCCGACACTACCTGATTTTGTTTCGAAAATGTTTGAAATTCCTTCCTCTCGATTCTGAAATCTACGAAAGATTTAAAACATCAATTTGTCCAGATTTAAAAATCCACCCTCGCGGTAATCCGCTCTTCGCCCCCAAACGGGAACAATTGAAACGGAGACGCGGAATCACGTCTAAAAATAAAAAGATGCAAACAGATTTAAGCTAAATTGATTCTAAAACCAAACGTGCGCTCGTCGGATATCGCCCCATTTTGGATACACGTCCGAGACTCGTCTTTACAATTTTAAACGGGAAAGGAAGGAAACGAACGCATCGCCGAGGACGTTTTTAAGTTTTTCTAAAGTCTGACGTATGGTCTGGGCTTAGGATTCATTTTAGTTGACTGGCGAATTATTTTCAGTTGGCGGAAATCAGGAGTGCCTCCGTAAAAATGGCACGTTCCCCTTTATTGCGTAACCTTTATCTTCGTAAAAATTTAGAGACTTAAACCGGTTATTGTGTATTTTAAATTCGGCTCGATGTTATTTTCCGACTGATAAAAATTTCGATCGACTGACTTTAAAATTAAATAAATTATGGGAACGTTCGGTTCGAAAGTGATTTGCGAACGGCTACGTATTACGTCGATTAATAAACGACTCGTTTCGTTTCTTCGTTCGGTTCGTCGTTTCTTTTTTTTCTTAATGAAAATGTGACGAGTCGTTCGACTCGAAAGAACATATATACCTACATTTATTTGATGATAAATTATTTTTGGTAAGTACCCACCTAATTTCGACGTCAGGCTATATTAATTAAAAATCTGATTCTTTTAATCTGGATCATAATTGAAAAAAAGCCATTAATTAGTAGCAAGAAATCATTTTTATTGTTTTTAATCTGATTTGGACTCATTCGTTTTCATCTTAACGAGTAAAAACGAAAACTTGCAAAGTTTTTGAAAAAAAACGTCATTATGCAAGGAGTGCCGATGAGGGTTCTGGTTGTAATTTTTGAAGATGACGGATGATAAGCCAACAACCAACAATACATATTGAGAGACTATCTACTAAAGGCGTGCGTTAGGCAACGGACACGAGCTTTGCAAATGACTGTACATACAAATCAAAATTAATTTTTAATTTGAGCCTAAATGTGGCACCTGTGACATTGCTCTACCACGAATTTTTCGTTGAAGAGTTCAAGGTCAGTTCCCACCAAGCGTTTTACGTAGCTATTCCCACCTATGCAGCATTCGGCAGCAGCAAGAAACCAAGAATTCCATTTTTGTTTGTGATGTGATCATGTGTACGCCATAGGAGATTTCTGTATCATCAGACCTTGATTTGGACTTTCATTGATTTTCTTTCCAATTTTTTACGACCAAATATTCTCTTTTTTGTTTTATTTATAGTAATTTTTGTTGTTCACATCGTACAGTTCACAATGTTTGTCATTAACAAGTAAAATTAATCTATCAATTATTTCCCCGTCCATATAGATTTCCAAATTTTTACAAGTCGCTGTTTGCGTTTGACGTTTTGTGGTTTCCATTTGTCCGTCAGCGCGCTACTAAACAGCAGTCCTGTGACAGGTGGGATCGACCTTAAAGATGTTGAGAACTACATATAGTTCAGGTTTTAGTGTAGTAAAAATAATGCCGATTTTTTTTTGTAATATAAGCACAAAGCATTAGGAGTATCCAACTCAAAAACCTTCGTTACAAGTAGCAAAATAAATAGAAACAATGCAGAACAAAGTGCTAAGAATAGCAACCAATGGTTAGTATGTAGTATAATGCCCCTAAAATTTCATGCTTGCATCACAAAGTGCACCGATAATGTTAAAACCTATAGGACTAACATTGCAGCTTTCACTGATTAAGTCCGATTTTCACAAAAATGGATCGTCTCATTAAAAGTGGACAAGAGCGACTTTTTTATTGTAAAATGTTGGCGAAATCCGGCAACCAAGTTTTAAAACTTTAAATTAATCTCCTGAAAAGAATTGCGATTGGAAAGTTTAGGGGTTAGGGCTCCCCATGAGTCGATATCAAACAAATCTATGAAAGTGTTGAGAAATACTTCATTTATTAATAAAATAAAATTTAATAAATTATTGATTTTAATAAAAAGTAAAAGTACGAGTACGAAAGAGGAACTATTTTGAATAAGGGGGTTTGACCCTCCCTATTGTGGTTAGTATGGCATAAGATTTTTGAGATAGGTATTCCGTATTTTGAAAATCTTCATTCACAGTCCAAAGTCACTTTTTTCTTCTTTGTTTCGATGCATTTCAGAATTAGAATTTCTTGGAGACTACAAGACGACGAACTAGGCGGTAGTTATTATTATTATTATTTTAAACAGAGGTGCAACAACAAAATCGCTCAATAGAAGACGAGTCGAAATTTCTTCGGCGAATTAATTAAAGTCTTGCAATTTCACATAAAAAACAATATCGCAACCTCCTCCGTTTTTAAAATAAGCGCCCAAACGACTCCACTTAACGTCCAGTTCTTATTAAAGTTATCTAACTTTCTCTTCGCTACGTCGTATACCATATTGTCTTTAAAACCTACGAACCGTCGTTTTCGGCGAGGCGCGTAAAGTGGCGTTTCAAGAGCCGTCTCTCGTTATTGGAGCCGCTCTGTTTGCATTGATCTTCGGGCAATATTAGCCCTGCGAGCTGCTCGTTTAAATCGCCCGGGCATCAGAAGCGAAACCGTTTCAAAATCTGCAACACTTATTTGATCTTTCGCGATTGTTCTTTTCTCCGTTTAAAATCGGCCCGTTGACCCTTTTATGCGCGCCCTTTAAATTTCCTGCGGCGGTGAGGATTTCGCTAATTGGAATCCGGAGGAGCTTTTTGCTACCTGCCGAAAGCTCTTCTACATATAAATCGAGAGTCTCTCGTCAGCCGCCTGTCGCGTAGTGCGCGCATTCGCCGCCTTCATCTATCATTTTCCGGTGATGTCACTTACAGATGTGAATTTATAGGCCATTTCCTGGCGGTGGCATAACCCCCCCCCTTCCCGCCCCAGACGTTATTAGAATACCGACGGTTCCGCTATTAATTTTTATCGCCTGTGTAAGCGGACTTGCATTTTTATTCTTCAAACACGTGCTGCGATTTATCAGTGTCGGGGAGTATTAAACTTTTCAATTTATAGTCATTTGTCTGAGATATATTGACACTTCGAGAAAGTTTACAAGCGATGCTACCTCTACTATATAAAACTTTAATGTCGAAACATAAATTTCTCCAACTAAAACCTTATGTGAGAAAACGACACATTTTGTTCTCGACGGCGTATAGCGCAACCATCGGTGGGGGTAGTTTACCCGATGTAAAATTACCAGTGTTCACGAAGAAGACCGTCTGACTGACTACATTGGTTGGGTTAATTTTGCCGAACAGTCGCATCACCTCGCAACGACTAAATAAAAAAAAAAGTTACGAAAGAACGAATTCGTAACGAGGACGGATTCGTGCGTGTAACAAAGAGTAGAAGAATTCCGAGTACACTTGACGTTTAAAGCAAATTCCGAACATATCTTTGCGAATTTACATACATATTGTTGCCGCACGGTTATATATGCGACTGCGGTAGTTTAAATTGAATTTTCCCTGATTTGAAAAGGATCTGCATATTAAAAAGATGTGTAAAAAAAAGTCGTACCGATTTATCGAGAAAATTGTTACCGTTGTTTGTTTGTTTGTTTGTTTTTTAGATATCTTGGGGCTCGGAACCGACTTGGAAAATGAAGCCGATGTTTAATACTCGAATTAACCGATGATATCTTTTTGGACGGCGCCGTTAGCCGGTAACAAATGCCTGTTTTCGCTTGAAAGTAGATGTAATTCAGGAAAGCGGGAAATTATCCCCTCAGATAATCCGTTTCTCAACATTTCTAATTTCTATACCGCCCCCGACGTCTTATCTCTACAAGTTTCCTTTAAGACACGACTTTCATGGAGAACGTCTGATTTACTTGATTTAATAATTTTCGCGACGACTAGCGAATTTTTAAAGCTCGCCCAAGACGTTTAATTAAATTAAAATATTTTGAAGTTTAAGTAAATTAAGTTGAAACTATGGTCGTACTAAAATTGCCGCGACAAACATCGGATCCGATGAACGTTCGAGAAAATGCCCCTTTTTCAAATTTTATAGAGCAAATTACCTATATCTAGATAATATACCAAAAATTTTTAATGTCATTACGATTAATTATTTTCAAATGAATTTATAAACGCGGCTCTTGGTCAAAGCGATTTATGTAAATATCTAACTTTTCTACGTTCTCTGTAATATTACATTAATAATGGGGCACGTCGACTCTGAAATGCAAACAAAACTTTTGCATCATAAATGACGGAATTTCTAAAAATATTTAAAAAGAAAAGCGGTTTTAATTCGGATTTTCGATATGCGTAATCGCTCAGTTTTGTGACAAACTGACAATAGTGGAAACGTCCACACATGTGGACGACGTTCCTCGAACTGCTTTTAGCACAAATAGAACGGAATCGAGACAATCGATGTGTCCACATTGAAGATGATGTGACCCGAGCACAATTTGCAAATCGTCCAAGAGTGCTCTTACGGTATGGAAAATGTCACAATTTTGATAGAATCACGTGTATCGATTGATTTCGAGAAACTGGAACATTGACTTGTGCAAGTTTGGAAATCTGAGACTATTTAAATTTTATATATAGGTAGATGAAAATACAGTTGAAGAGTTGTCAGAAAAACCGATGAACGTTGTATTCAATTAATGTTTCCTCAAGGATGATACTATCATCATTGTCAGCACTAGATGCACGTCAAAAACCAGATTTACATCGTATACTCTTCCTATTTATCAAATAGCCGAGAATGCGTTTGCAAAAATTTAAAATAATGAGTCACAACCTGAAGCACTTTCCTCGTTTTCCCTGCCATCTCTTCAGTTCCTTTTGCAAAATGTGATTAAATTACGTCTGAACCATTTGTCCAGATAGGCTTTGTTTACGAGCTGAACGTCAAGGATTTCGATTGGCTACGCAATATCTTTAATCGCACGAGCAGAAGAAATGCTCTCGTGAAAAGATGCGTGAATAGTCGTTTTACATTAACGTAAGATCGAAAGATATGAATTTAAAAAATGCTCTACTTTTGAAGGGGTAATCTAATTTTGCTATATACATATTTCATATCAAAAGTTTTTTCACCAAGACTACCAATTTATTGTTTACCAATTTTCATTGTAAAAACTAACGTTGTAACGTTAAAAATGGTCAATTCCACCGCAACTAAGTGTACCACACAAGGACGTCTTGATAGGGGGGGCGCTGTGAGACAAAACTATTGTCGGTAATACCAGAAATTTACGTATATTGGAAGAAAATTCTCGTATTAATTTCCTGTCTAAAAACTGTCTTTTACTCAGAAATATCAGGAGAGGGCTTTCTTTAAAATGTTTTGCACAAGGACGCCTTGCATGTCAGCGACGCGGCAGCGTTGTAAACGGTACCTAATAATACAAAATTCGCAGCTTCGCAGCAAAATTTTCATAATATCATTCGGATTCAAACCTTTAAGATGATAAAAATAACTAATGGTCAATTGGTCAATGGCCGTTTGTTCAAAAACACAATTCAGAAGCGTTTTTTCAAAAATGGTCGTGTCCAAAAATTAAGTGAATTAAGACCGGTTTTAGTACCCTGGTCAACTTTTAAACACATATCCATCTTGCGTTCTAACATAACTGGTCATAATATGACCGAAAAGAAAACGAACACTAGTCTTAATTCATTCTCCATAATTTTTGGACATGACAATTTTTGAAAAAACACTCCTCGACTATCAAAGGTAAAAGCTAGCAGTTTGGCGAGGAAAGATGTTAGTTACCTAAGCAACGTAATTATTAGTCCTTGGCTTTTAAAAAAGTGTTGGTTCAAATAAATTTCCTTTAAACTCTCGTGGCACAATTATTTTCGGTCATTAGATTAAATGTTCTTCTTCGAAATTTGTCGATGACGTACCTAACTAACGTAAAATAAATGTTGGACCCAATGTTATAAAACGATCGTGTTTGCTTACTATACTTGAAAAGCAAGCACAAATTTGATCGATTCGCGAGTCGATGAGATTTTTCAAGTGGGAAAAACCCGAAACTATTCGCTTGGAAAAAAACTAAAATTGAAATTTAGTTGGAAGACTAAGCCAAAAAAAAAGAAGCAAGCAAATAAAAAGGCAATATTTTAACATTTTAAGGACTGAGAATTTCGTTGAAATATACGGTGTGACGCCCACGTATTGGGGGACAAAAAGACGCGTTTTACCCACACATTTTTGCGAATATTTTCTGCTCGCAATCGGCGTCTTTTAGGTATTAATTTCGAATTTGAATTTCAGGGTTTTTTTCGATCGAAGCGCGAAATTTAGCTCTCCGGGTATATTGCCGTTATTTCCGTTAGACGAAAAAAAAAAAAACTTTCGCGGAAAGCCTTGCGGCAAAGGAAGCCCGACATTAAGGCACATATTTAATGCACCAGAGCATATGATTACAACACATTCTCCGAAACCGATACGAGGAGTGTAAACAGCTTCTACGTCTACTAGGAGCTTTTATAAAAAGAGCTTTCATTAAAAAAACTCACCTTATCGCATCATCTAGATAAGTTCCTCACACGCGGACTTTTAATAACCAACAGGGGCCGTTGATGCACGGTCCGGATATCACGGCGTCGGAGTCACGATGAAACAGTGGCAAGAGTTAAAGACTCCAGTCACGTTTTCAATGAAATGGAAGTTGTTAACTGAAGTTCTATTACATTTATTCGACACTCTCGGTCTGTGCTGCAACGGATGTTGGAGACCTGAACGTAGATGAGTCGGGGAGGAAATAGGATCGCGAGCCACTTCGTTATTAGTTTTCAGCTATTACTTTATTAATAAAGGGAAACCTTTAAGAAACTCAATTACCATTTCGTCAAAGACGCGTTCGTTACGTTATGTTTCTCTAATTTGGAATGTCGAGGATTTGAAACAGGAATTCGCAGAAGAGTAAGAAAACGGCGGCCCAACTTCGCGCAACTCGTGCTCGAACTTGTTCCGTAATTTGTTAATTGTGCCGAGCAACAAACTTTCCAGTTTATTAATTGCTAGGGAAGGTCTGTTTCTTTTTGTTGCTACACGAATTACCGGTATGATGGATTCGCTTCAAACTCGACAAACAACGTTTCGTCTTCCCTAATGAGCACCTAACAAATTAATTTTAATTAAAATTTCGAACGGGTCTGTCGTCGTTGGCAGCAACGGCGGCGGTAAATAACTCATTTTGTCATGTGCGAACTGGGAATCCGTCGAAATTTTCTCACCTGAATTATGATTTAATAGTAGAGGTAAACGAAATGTGGAAATAGGGGGAGAGGGGGAGGACCTGACTTCATATTAATGACTTCGAAACAATTTCCTTAGACTATCAAAGGCAGGAGATAATTTATGAGAGACGATGATTTTCGGCTTGATGCGAAATTAAATATGAAAAGTGAGATGATTAAAAAGTATAGGAGCCGTGTTTTGTAACGTTGCGCCTCATTTAATATTGGGGAGAATGTATCGTGAAAGCTCCAGAGATTGCGAGGTTATTTTCCCTGCCACGCGTCACGGCGAAAAAGCCGCTTTCGGATATGTATCGGCCATGCGATAATCGACGTTGATGTATCTCTTAGATTTTAACCGACTGACGATCTCGCGGAGATTCTTTAATTAATTTATACTCGTGCGTGGCGACGGTTAACACTTTAATCTCGTCTACGGTTAACGTTATAGGGCGACTTGCGGGAGGGATTACGTACAATACTATTACGCTTCCAGTATTTCACGATTTGCTGTTAAAAGGAGACTGCGGATGTTTTGGAAGTAAACGATCCAACAATCAAAGTTGGATTTCGACAACGGGGAAACGAACTCCCCCCCAACCCCCCACCTCCACCCCAAAAAAGACCCATCAAAGTTATTTTTCATTCAGCATTTGGATGCATTTTAATGCACTTTAGCCCGTTCTATTGCAATCAAATTTTTTCCTCTAAAATCTCTGTTTTTTCCGTATGCGCACACCGTAACTCGTCCGTTCGAAATTAATTAACCGGGACATAAACGTCGAGTCCCCTCCTCCGCACCCGCAGCTTGAACAGCGCCAGAACAATATACTACATCTCGTGCCACACATTTTCTATAGTTAGCGTGTATTTGAATATTGGCCGCGATCGACCGAAACGGTCCAACCTCCATTTCGAAACGGGATCGCATCAAAATTTATCACCGAAAACACATGCGACAGAAAGGGCGTTCCCGATACTCAACACGCTTAATCGCGATGGATCGACACGTGATCCACTAATTACAACTGTTTACACCGCTATCAATACGTCTCATATATCACGAGCTAGTTGCCGTTGACATGCATTGAATAGATATCACACATTCATACCGACACAAACGAGCCACAACGCACGACGACCGATGCTTCGATAACGCCAACAAGAAAAAAGCGAATTACATTCGATGGAATTAGCATTTTCTTTTGATATTTTCATTTAATCGGTCGTATTAATTACATTTTTGCACACAACATACGTCTCGTGAAAAGCTATGCTCGAGGAAACGATCTATGCGGGTATAAAACTTTCCCTTTCAAATTTAGATTTCAGATAAAACGTCAAGTACTGCCTTCGTATATTATTCTTTTGGCCGTTTTTAAATTTCCCAATTTATTCCCAACTTTTATTTTAAGTTGCCGTTGCACGGTGGTACACGTTGTTAGTTTCTGTAGGCGATATCGGACGATCAATTTCTCTAGATGTTTTTTAACAAGTCATCCCAAGTAACAATTATACTTGAGATAAGTTGACTTATACAAGCTATGCTTGAAATGACCTTGTTAAAGACTTGACTAATATAATTATTCAAACTCAACTTAAAAAAAACCTTGTAAAAAACTTGGATATGTTTGAAAAACTCTTGTAGGTAAAAAATACTTACGTATAAACTTGCATACAAGGAAGAAAAATTAAGAACTATTCAAGAAATTCATTATTCAAGTACAAATACCTAATTAAAGCTCTATTCAAGGAAAACACTTAAGTCTTATTCAAAAGTTCTTTTTATAAACTAAAACTTAAATAATTTCTTGCTTAAAGTTTTTTCAAGATCATATTTGGAAGCGTTATACAAATTTTATTAATTTTGCGTTGCTGAATCTCGTATAAAGAAAAATTGTAAGTGTTATACAAAATTCCCAGAATAAATAACTTAAATAATATTTTATGCAAGTTGCACTTACACACTATATACGCGTGCGCGAATTAGTTATCAAATATAGGTATGTATAGCGCTTTTTCTTGCCTCCGAATTTACATTGTATAAATTTAAATTATGACGCATTTAAATTATGGAAAAAAATTAAAAGGTCAGGCCACTATTACCAAAAGGTAAATAAACAGTTCTCAAGTTTGATTATAGAATCATCGTCTTTTGCTACTTCAAATTTGTCATCTAAGAGGTTATTGTCAGCAATACCTCAATCGTCCAATAATAAATGCCTAACTAATAATGAAACTTCAGTATCCAATGATAAAACTAGTAATTTAGGTTCTATACCGACTGTTAAGTAGATATATATATATATATATATATATATATATATATATATATATATCGTATTATAGGGGTTGTCAGCGATGAGTCACCTGAAGGTTACAGACAAAGTGCCTATGAATTTTACGCAGATGATGAGAGTAGTGACAATAGTATTAATCGCATCATATATGATGATGATAGCAGTTCAGCGGCTGAAGATGAAAGGAGCCAAAATCTTCACATGAATATAAGACATTGGGCGCTAACATTCAACATTAACCACTCAGCAGTAAAAGAGCTGCTCAAAATTATTAATAATTGTTTTGATAAAGACGCGTTGCCACAAGATCCACGCACGTTAATGGAAACTCCTCAAACGGTCGAAATTAAACCGTTGGGTGATGGCGAATATTGGCAAAATGCTTTGCGGTTTTGTTTGGAAAACTTATTCTCAAAAATATCTAAGCCTATAAATAAATCCTATAATATAAGCCTATAATATAATAGCCTATCATTAAATATAAACATAGATGGACTGCCAATATTTAAAAGTGCCAAAAACGAGTTTTAGCCCATCCTGGCCAATATTGCCGAATTACCGAAACAAAAACCATTAGTGATCGGAATATATTATGGAAAATCTAAGCCATCGGATCTGCGCTTGTATTTGATTCCATTGTCGAAGAATTAAAGACAATTTTGGCTGACGGAATATATGTAAATAATCAAAAAAAATAAAAATTGTAATAGGGTAAGTAAGGGAAATGTTGTGAATTCAAACAAAAAACCTGGACAAATTGATTTGTAAAAATTATTTTTTTCTGTTTGTAATATGTATAGAGCTTGAACTAATGCACTTGATTACAATGTTATTCATGTAAAATATTTTAGGATTACGTAAACTTCTGAAATAAGTCTTATCTCAAGTGTTACTCAAGTTCATTACCTAAGAACTTTGTACTTGAATAAGCCTTGTATACCATCCTCCTGTAAAACTTTATTCATATATTCTTGTATAAATCTTTATATCATATTCTTGAATAAAGACCAGTTCAAGCCGCATTCCAATCGCCCTTTTTACTGGCATTAGCCCTGAATAATACTTTATACTAAGAAAATTCAAGTCGCATTTCTTGAATAATTTCTTATAAAAAGCTTTAGACAACATTTATTTAAGCAAAATTGTTGCTTGGGATCGGTCATGCGTGTATTGTGTTGTTCTACGACCGGTCGCGTTGATGATGAAATATTACAAGACGTTCAAAACTTGCTTAAGGAAACTTTATTGGGCGACATCTTTTTAATAATTACTTTAGAACCGCCAAGTTTACCGTGCAAAATTAAACGCCCAACGTCTTCTGGGGCTTCTAAAACGCCCCAAACTAATTATTGAGGAAAAGCAACTCATCCCGACTCACCAATTTGGATTTCGGAATAAGCACTAGACCATCGACCAAGTGCATCGCACGACTGATGTAATTGAAAGAAGTTTAGAAGAAAAAGAAATATGCGCAGCGATATTTTTAGACGTGGCCCAAGCCTTTGATAAAGTATGGCCCGAGGGCCTCGAATACGACCTAGCTAAGAATCTGCCTAAGAAGATGAGTCAAATTCTTATATCGTATATCTCTGTTCGCCAATTCAGAGTGCGATACGGCGAAGAGTGTTCAAAACTCTAGTGTACCGCAAGGGAGCGTCCTTGGACCAATATTGTACCTGCTCTATACAAGCTCTTGCCCTGCTCTTGCCATAAGTTCTGTCCCACCATTATATAAATGTAGCTACAAAACGAAAAACAAGAATGCAATTTTTGACATGCCGTTTTATTCTATATACAATACAGCACAATATTAAAAAAAATCATTCAAAATGATCATCTTTTGCGCGTACACAAGCCTTTAAACGCTCCGGCCAATCGTCAATAGCGACACGCACTAATTCCATGGAAAAATTCTTCACAGCTTTTGTTAAAGATTGTTTTAAATGTTCGATATTTCTGTGGGGCTTTCTACAAGCCACATTCTCCAATTCTGCCCATAATCGATAATCGAGAGGATTAAGGTCTGAATTTCCCGAAGGCCATTGTTCCGTTGAAATAAACTCCGATACGTTTGCTTGCAACCATCATTGTGCGGTTTTTGCTTTACGTGCCGTTGCAGAATCTCGCTGAAAAATCCAACGGGTACCAGCAAATAGAGTATTACTCGAGGGTTGTACAGTATCCTCTAAAATATTTGTTTGGTAATTTCGTGCTGACGTTTCATCCTCTGCTCACAAAAACCCTGCTTCGTTACACCGTGATACGAGACACCCCACCAGACCATTATTGAAGCGGGATGTTGGCCATGTTGAACTCACGGAATTAATAAAGAGGCTTCTCGTGAACTATGTGCATACACACGACCATTTTGTTTATTAAAACTTTCCTCGATGGTGAAAATTTTCTCATCGGTAAACAGAATGTCGCGGTGTTTGTTGTTAGCGTGCCGACGAAGTAGTGCTTTCGACCTTGTGAGTCTATTCTGTTTTAGGGTGGTAGTCAAACGCTGCCCCGTATGTTTTCGAAAAGCTCCCAGTTTAAGGTCACTAATAAGGTCATAAGTCGAGACATAGATCTAGGAGAAATATTCATTTCCCGTGACAAAATCTTCTGCATCCGTAACGGATTTCGGCGAATTCGTTTTCTAACAGCTTTAATCGCTTAAGATGTCCGAACAACACGTGGACGCCCAAGGCGTGGTAGATCTTCGGTGTACCTTTTAATCGTTCTATAAACAAATTTACGATTTATCTCAAGCGGTGGTAATATATGTAAAATGTCATTTTGCAACTTGTTGCACTTAAGTAATGTTATTACAGCAATACGGTTTTCCTTTACACCCCATTCCATGCTCTTTCACAAAGAACTAACTATTTCTGTTTAGTTACAAGTATAAACATTCATTCACGTGAGCATTTAAATGTACCAGGTAAATTATAGGAATAGTATAAGTTGTATAGTATAAGTCCCCGAAGTTGTGGGCAGAATTCATGGCAGGACTAGGTACAAGCGACATCCTTAAACGTGATGGAATAACACCAGCTACATTCGTTGATGACACCCAGGAGAAGTTTTTGGAGATTTGGAGTTTGTAGGAATTCCCAGACTACTATTTAACCAAATTTTAGTTGATTTGAAATAATTTTAGTTACCTAGTTTGTATTTTTGTTTTTCAGTTATCACGTTTTGAATGTTTCAATTTCAATTTTTTATCGTACTCCACCGATGATAATCCCAAACTGGGTTGGAATATACCGTGAGCAACAGAATCATAGTACACGCCCTAAATTTTCTTATTTTTTTAAATAAAATTTTTAAACTTGTTACATATCTAATGTACTTATCAAATGTCACTTTTTGACATAAGAATTGCGTTTTTCTCACTTCCGGTTTCGCCGGAACGACATAAATTTTCGATTTTCAAATAGAACACCCTGCACATTATTACAATTTTGGAATCTCCATAATTTTCTGAATATAACGGCACCAAATAAACGACTTTTCAATTGTCAAAAAAATATTTGGTGCCCATTTTATTATTCAAACTATAGTGCCATAATCTCCAAGGATTAATGTTAATTGACCTTATCATCACAACAAAATATAAAATCACACCAAAAACATGTAATTGTTTGACTCATCATCTGGTAAAGTTACCGACAATGGTTTTTGTATCAAAGCTTAATTTTTTTAAATAGTAGCATAATCGTACTAGGACCAATAGAAACTACATGCGACGATGAATCTACCCACGTGTCCATTTTGTTGTGAGATTAATACAACCGAATTTACAGGAGAAAATTTGAAAAAAAGAAACCAGGTAGGTGTCAAATTGTTTTGACAATTGCAATGCCATTTATGTGGTGTCATTATCTTCAGAAAATTATGCAGACTCCAAAAATGTAATAATATACAGAGTATTCCAATTAAAAATCGAAAATTGATGTCGGTTTTTGCGAAACCGGAACACAATATTTATGTCAAAAAGTGACGTTTGTAAGTACATTACATACGTAACAAATTTAAAAATTTTATCTTAATAAATAACAAAACGATTACCATGATTCTATTACACTCGGTATATGGGAAAATGTTTTAAGTTTTCGATTATTGGTTTATAAACAATAACCGATTTTTATGGTCAGTTATTATTCCTTTAACTACTAATTACGTAACCGACAGATTTTTATACGATTTTACGTTCGGGCACGAATAAATTTCCATAAAATTATTTTCAAATGTTTGCACCCTTTTACTACGATAAATTGAAACCCGCGCGGCGCAGTATTTAGCAGGTTTTTTAATTTTAACGCCCACCCTTAAAATTGATAAAATTAACGAAATCCTAACCTTTTTGTCGTTCATCAAATCGGCACGGTTGACTCCAAGTCGCATAAAGTTTTCCATTAGCACTCGTATAAAGTCACAATTAATGTTTAAATGGCACACCAAACCGTACATCCGATCACTAATAAAACTGAAGAAACTGCAGAACTAAAAAATTTAGAAATTTGTATGCAAGCGCTGGTTATTCATCATTTGTTACACATTTTAGATAAGTATAGAATTCTTTTGTTCAAATTTTAGAAAGTTATCGCGGGTAACGTTCTCGTAAGTCGCGATAAAGAAAAACTGTGCGCTCGAAATCAAATACGTGCGAGGTCAAGACTAGTTTTATGTTGTTTATCGGCTCAACGACACAATATGTTGTACATACATATAATCGGAATTTTCTATCGTATTGTAAATTTCGAGTAATGGGGGTATTTACGTTCCATTAATTTTATTATTATTTATTAAATAATTGTTAAATAAAATTTACCATCAGATAGAGGCTAATTTTGTTGCACTTCGCGTTCAAGTTCAAGCAATTTGAGAATTAATTTATCGAGAGACCCCACAACCAACCCAAAAATCTTAAATGGTAGTAAAAATTAAGTCTTTTCATTAAGTTTAGTTTTTTTGAATTTGAACCAATAGTTTACGACAAAGTGCGTTTTCAAGTTGCAGATGTAAAAAATATTCAGTTTCACAATCAAAACCAGTTTTTTTTGTAAACAAAACTATAATTAGCTCGAATTAAAAAAAAATAATAAAGCAACTATTGTTAGTACGAGAATTAAAAAAATCTCTGCCAGTATTTTTCATTACATTAATTTTATTTTTAAAATTTTTTAAACTTTAATTTTTAATTTAAGAAAATTTCAATTATTTTTCTTAATAAATAAAATAAAACAAGTGAACAGTAAATAAAAAAAAGAAATAGCAAACAAATACAAAAAATAATTGAAAATAATTACAGACAACTATAGCTCTTATCATTTTTACCTAATTAAAAGTGATTCATTTGGCTAATTCAGCCAATAAAGTATCTTGGAATACTGATATGTTCCAATTTTCTCTGTAGTGTATAATCACTTATTTTATTATGCACTTTTTACAAAATAAATTTAAATATAAATATAAATTTTGGTTTTTCAAGATCAAAATCTAGATCACTGTGAAAAATATAGTTTTCGTGATAATTCAATTCTGAAAAAAATTGACAAAATACTTCTATAAATGCACTACATATTGCAACTAAGTTCATTAAAATCGGTTCAGTAGTTTTTGAGTAAAAAAATAAAAAGGAAAACTCCCGTTTTGGAGTTTGCTCGAAAATGCTGACCCCCCAGCGACCTAAAATTTTGGTTATAAATTTGTCTCAATATTATCCATCTATCTGCTAAATATCGTTAATATATCCCGAGTAATGGGCCCAATCATTTACATTTTTAATATTTTAGTGATTTCGTTAAACGTAAACCATTTAAATCGGCAAAAAATCCGTAGTTCAGGATAACACGTAAAAGAATAGTAAACACGTAGGTGATTAAATTAGACGTTGTTCTTGCTCCCAGTTGTCTTCCACGCTTAATTGTCCGGATCCATAAAACTTAACTCATCGAAAGAAACCCAATTTATCCCGCCTATTACGCTGTAACATCTTAGGACTTTCACATGTTGACAAAATAAGATAAGAAGTTTCTGCGAATTCACAATAATCCTTTTAGACGGCTCGGAAATGTTCGCCGTTCGATAATATATTGATGATCATATTATAAGTATTCCGTATGTTTTTGGAAGAAAAATGGAATTAAAATTACGTTTAGAAAGTCGCTCAAAAATCTAATAAAAATTAGTTATCTCCGCTTTTTCTATCCGCTCCCCGGCGCGGTACAATCTTAAAACACAATTCTTAGATTAGGATCGAGGTAATAACAATCCACTTATTTGATCCGCTTGTTTATAAGATTATGGGCGCCATGGCGACCGCGAGCTTCGCAAGCATTTCAGTTTTGGCCCGGAAAAAAAAATGGAAATCGAGATTCGGTTATTGCCATTTCACGTTCCTTGTTTTGTACTGCGAGCATTTTCGTAAAAAATAAATAAGGCCATAAAGAATTTGTAGAAAAATTTATAAAATATTTTATGCACATATAAAAAAACGACCCGATAACGACGAAATATGGAGTCGTAGATAGTGCGCTCGTATCCTGTAGTCTACACTTTCTAATATTAAAAATTTGAAATATAATATCTCGTACCAGAACCGAAAGAATATAAATTGCATTTGGCATCGCGCAGTATATATGTATATAAAACCGCGAATTGAACACCGCTAGGTTTTATGCAGTAAACAAAATCGATATATTTGTAATAGAAAATGTAAAAGTAGAAAAAATCCATCACCTAAAATTGGTTAAACAAAAACAAAATTTAAAAAAAAAACGCCGTTCTCCGCGGACGGAAACCCGATATATATGTATATATATAGAAAAGTAACAAAATTTGGTTTCTTTCTTCTCTTGATCTACTTTACATTTGTCGTCTTATCTTTCCCATTTAACTTACAGGACGAGATTATCTTATTCGTATCCTAACGCGGAATATTTGCTTTTGGCCCAATTCTAACCGGTAATTCGTTTTCTAGGTATTTGTGGGGAGAAAGATTTGATTTCTAAACTTTCCGACAAATCAAATAAAACGTATAGTCCCCATCCACCGAAGACGAATTCCGAGAAACTCGAACAAGCATAACCGAATTACTTTAGAACCATAAAAAAAAATGATAAGCGATACCATTATTAACTTTAGGCTATATATACTGACAACATCGAGAAGTTTCCGCGTTTCTGATTCCTATCCACGAATCGAATATCAATACATCAAACAGTATTCTATGAAGCAGAAAAGCGTGCAGTCAAAAAAACATTTTATCGATACGTCGCGTTTTCCTTTTAACAACACAATCTTCGTTTTAACGGGATTTAATTTTTAAATTGGATTGACCATTTCGACTAATTTATCAATTTAAGGGGGAAACGAGCAAAGAGAAATCGGGAAATGCGTCGCGCCCACCTCCGAGGGGAGGGTATTAATCAATTCGTTACGTTTGGCAAGTCGATCTATTAACCGACCGAAAAGAGCATAAGCAATGAATCAAGAATTCGGAAACGGAGAAGTTTGCAGGAAATGAACCGAACGATGTATGCGGCGGATATGACGTCGCCTGGAAAATCGTATATAAAAAAAACTTTAATATATCTGCTCACGTCGATTTCTTGTGCACACTTCTTTTTGTGCAATATACCTATGCAAAGAACGACGATTTCGATACATCGTTCTTTTGGGTGCCAGAGACGGACGCGCAAAAAAAGAACGAAGGCCTCGTCGCTACAAGAAAATTAACTAAAGTATTGCCAACTTGTTGCCCGAACAGAATGAACTCGGAAGGAATTAGGTATAAAAGATTCATTCGCGCGCAAGCCTCGGTATCGAATTTTCACGTCAATATCAAAACACTTTTTTTTAATTTTTCTCGAAAAAATGCATTTTTTTTTTAAAATAACATTTACGACGGAAATTTTTTGAGGGTTTTGTTATACCCCGTAAAAAAAATCGTATTCAAAATTTTTTAAAGAAAAGAAGTGACTTCACAAGCGAAAATTTACCAAACACTTGTTTTTCTAATAAAACGCTGTAGAATGAAAAGGCAATAAGTTTTTTTTTATTCGAAACTCAATGAATGTAGTTGTCGAGTATAAAATGATTCATATTCCGCTACAGAAATACAATTTAAGGGGTTATATCGAGGACATACGTTTCGTATTTCCGGTTACATTTGAAAACGACCGAACCCGCGATTCGACTCGAAATTTGCATCAAGTTTTCTAATGGTCCACAGTTACGTCATTCTAAAGATTAATTTATGTAATTATCATCGAGTAAAATTCTAATTGTTTTTAATTCAAATTAGTTATACTCGGATTCAATCTAATTTTGCTGGTGACCTTCGTAATCTTTACTTGTTTTGGAGATGAGCGTCTACGTGCACATGAAACCAAGTTTCGAATGAAATGTAGTTATCAATATTTTACATGTTTTCGTTTTTACGAAAAGGTTCGTTTATTTAAAAAAAAAACTTCAACACCCTGTATATTGAAAATTAACCATTTTTGAAAAGTGTTGCCTATTGATTACCTTATTCAACATTACATCACCCTGTATATATATATATATATATATATATATATATATATTATTATTATAAATTTATTGTAACTGTTTTAAGTTTGTTTAAAGATTTAAGTTTTAAATTTATGTTTGTAACTTTTAATATTAATGGAGATATTTTTAATGCCGATATTCTAAAACAATATTGACTGTAAAATTGAACTGCTTTAAATTCATATAGGTATAAAACGTTTTACACTTTGTTAGCATTGTGATAACACATATTTGTTTATAAAAAGAATAACGATCTCATATTTGATATTTAAATCATCTCTAAACAGAAATTAAGGCGTCTGTCAATATTATCGAGAACTTGAATCCGCATACAGTGTGTTAGATTTTATGTGTCACAGCAAATATTTCGGCTATTGTATGAATTAGTAAAAAATGTTGTATATGAAAGTTATTAGATTATTTATTCTTAATAATGTGTCAAAATCAGAAAAACAATTGAACATCAAATAATTCAGATAAAACAAATAAATTTAACATTTTAAATGGAACGTACCCATTATTATTACATATTCTGAAACTACAAGAATTTATCTTTACAACGTTATATCACATGTTATACTTATTTCATTAATTAAAGGCGTAATAGAATAAATAACCGAACGCGTTGAACACGTACAGTGTAAACAATGTACCGACGACGCACACTTTTACCCTTGCATGTTCTGTTAAGCAGAGCCGAGGAGGTCGTGATATGCGCTCTTTTGTTATCGCTATCGTGTCCAAGTGGCTAAGTAAATTGTTAATTGTTAATTTTCATCTCGTGACACATAATGAGGGATAGTTATTATTCTAATAATGAAAAAAATGGATATGTTGAGAGTGTACATCAGATGCAATGATAATCCTAAAGAAGCTTCTGTATTGTATCGAACATTGTATCCAGAAAGGGTACAGCCACATGCTCGCACGTTTGCAAGAATTGAACATAATTTACGAAGAAATTGATGTTTTAATGCTAACAGTGCGAAGACCAAGAAATGAGTGTGCGGCACATGATGAAGACATTATAGTGTTGGCATATTTTAGAGCACATCCAAGAAATTCAATCCGTGAAGCAGTAGTCGACATAGGTATAAATCATCACAAAGTATTTTCTAATCTAAAAAATCATAACATGACCCCCTATAAAATTAAATTGGTTCACGGTTTAACAGCTGGTGATTCTGATAGAAGGCTAATATTTTGTAACTGGCTTAACAATAATCAACATTTAGTGAATATCATTCTTCGGAGTTTCTAACAGAAAAAATTATCATTTCTGGGACACAGAGAATCCACGTCGAATTCGGGAATGCAGGTTCCAACACAGATTTTCTGTTAATGTCTGGCTTGGTGTATTAGGTGATACTATACTAGGTCCTTATTTTTATCGCGAAACGCTTAATGCTGAACGGTATGCCAATTTCCTTACGACAGAATTCGAAGAATATTTGGATGATATACCCTTACAAGTACGTCGTGATATGTGGTTACAACAGGATGGCGCACTTCCTCACAATGCAAAGAACGTCAAGGATATTTTAAACGAAAAGTTTGGTGTGAAATGGATAGGAAATGGTGGCCGGCACGATCGCCAGACCTCTCTGTGTTGGACTTTTTTATTTGGGAATATGTTAAATCAAAAGTTTATGTTACATGTCCACAAAATGTAGAGGATCTTACAAATCGCATTCATAGGGCATGTGTTCAAATAACACCAAACATGTGCAGAAAGTGCGACGAAATGTAATAAGCAGATCTCGGGGAAAGTATTACAAACAACGGGGGGCACTTTGAACAAAGAATTTAGATGTTAGGTAGGCGTTACATACAATTTTATAATTAACTTACTTATTCACATATCGGTTTGTTCATAATGTTGTATTTATGTTTATCTGATATTGAGATTGTTTTAATCAACACATTGTTTACACTGTCTTCGTTTTCAACACGATCAGTTATTTAGTGTATTGCGCCCAGTTAATTAATGAAAAACTATAACATATGATATGTCGTTGTAAAGATAAATTCTTGTAGTTTCAGAATATGTAATAATACTGGGTACGTTCCATTTAAAATGTTAAATTTATTTGCTTTATCTGAATTATTTGATGTTCAATTGTTTTTCTGATTTTGATACATTATTAAGAATAAATAATATAATAACTTTCATATACAACATTTTTTACTAATTCATACAATAGCCGAAACATTTGCTGTGACATATAAAATCTAACACACTGTATATAGCTAAATACCTACCTACAGTCGGATGCAAGATTAATGTCGCGAAACACGAACATTGGACGGGAAATACACGGCACGATCAACAAATCTACGAAAAGTATTTCTGACCATAATTCGTTCGTTGTGTCGTATGTGCCCGCGTAATGTTCGCGATGAACGACATTAATTCTACACCCGACTGTACATACACATTAAGAAAACGTGCCTTTCTTTTAAATAATAATATAGTAGAAAATTATTCTCAATTAATATGATAATGAATTTTCTTTAATTACACACATATATTATAAAAATTATTCAAATAAAAAAAATTGATTCGGTAACGAACGCGTATCGCAGCGTAGTAATGAACACGAATCGATTTTTTATTTAAACACGATAAAATAATAATAAGTACGCAATGCAAATAAATCATTTGCTTCTAACTAAAATTAACTCTCTCGTCTTTGCTACAAAATACCACAGTAGCTATACAGGGTGGCGCAAAAATTACTTGTCATATTAAAAATTAAATAAACTTTTTATTTAATTTAGAATGTATTTTATTTCTTTCTTTCGGCGATATTTAATAAATAATTTCAAGATTTGACATAAAGATGTACACGGAATTAACGATAAACGAAAATTGTTCAATTTCATTTTGAAAACCATTCCATTTCGTTTACACAAAGAGCATATCGCCGTTATTTTTATGTCGGAAATATCCCCTCGAGACTCTAACCATCTAATAAGATGTCGTTCAACATTCCGGTCGGTCAATTTCTAATTTATTAACTGGCCGCCGCGTTTCCAGATTTAACAGCTCTCGACTTTTCTCTTGGAGTTATTTTCAAGAAAAAGTTTATGTGTAAACAAACCGCGAGCACTTCAAGTTAACTGAAGAATAATATGCGGCAAGAAATTAAAATTATAAAGTTGAAGCCAGAAGCATTACGATGGAACATAGCTAAGAAAGTCCTCCAGTCCGTGAAGATGAGGATCGAGGGCATTCGAGAGATATATTCCACATTTAGTTCAAAGTGCTATTCAAGAGCTTAAAAACTAAAAGAAAAATGTGTTCACCCCGTTTTTTTTTCGAAAGTTGTTCGATTTTTAAGATGATAAGTGACTCTTGCGTCGCCCCGTATTAAGTGCCTAGAACGGAAAGAATAATTTACCGGTCAAAGATGGTGTTTGGCAAACTAAGCGAAGCGAATAAATCTATGCCGTTGTCTTTGCGATACAGCGTTTTTTTGCACGATCGACAGCTAATAAATTGAAATAAAATTAATTTATCTATTTTTACTTGAAATAACTGTGAACGAATGTGCGCGTATCAATTTTTTTAAAACATGTTACGATTTTATTTACGCGTAACAACCGCAGCAATCGGTAAAAACGAAACGTATACTCACGTAGAAAGAGGCGATAAAATGACCTAAAAAAAGATGGATCGTGCAAAAAAGAACATTACCTTGGGGTTAGGTATAAGAACTAAACGAAATAAGAAAAAATTTCTCACAATAAGAAAGTAGTTCCTACTGCGATTTTATAATCGACGTTACATTAGTTGCCTAAAAACAACACTTTAAAAATGTTTACAACACTAACATGTTTCGATTATTTCGAGTAGCATCGAGAGTCTAGTTTACATAGAATTAAAATTTATTTCTTTTTCTTTTTTGAAGATGCAACCACTTACGAAACAGTTTCTCTGACAATGCTTGTCTTGGTGTTCGAGTTGACGGGGAAAGTGATGACGGTAATATTTCCGTTATCGGTCTATTTGTTGGAAGGAGGAGGGAACGAAGTTCTCGTGCTGTGTTATTATTCTTTTAAGCTTTCCATAAATCTCAACGGGCAGCTGAGGCGAGGAAAGGATACCCGACGCTGAAAGTGTTAATTATCAATTAATCCGACAAAATCGAAAAAGCGATTGGCCAGAAAATCAAGAACTACCGCTAAGCGAAACACTTTAGGATAAATCAAGAAAACTGAACGTTATCAAGTTTGTTTTAAGTACAACTATCGCCTATCCAAACATATATGCAATTTACGTCATCAACATATTAGATGGTATAAAGAAAGACTACATTTTATTAGAACTGTCAAAATATGAGGTACGAGGTGACAGCACTGCGTGAAACGTCATCATTTAGTAACTTTTTATTGATGACGTGGATTGCATATAGGTTTGGACGAAGTATAGGTAGAAAATGATCCGCTATTTCTTATTAAATTAATTTAATCCGATTTATAACTTCGATATCTTCTTCTTCTTCTTTATGTAGGCGTTTCTGCCTGTTTTTCTTTAATGTAATGTCGTTATAAGTCGTCTCTCCATCTTTTTCGTGGGCGTCCCATACTCTTGCGACCGGCTGGTGATGTATTCCGGGCTATTTTTACTATTCGTTGAAGTAACACAAATATAAGGCTCACAGACCTAATGTAATTCCTCGGAACAGGACTGATAATTTCGATATGATACATAATATTATGCTGCCTCGAGTATTCAAAATTGCTTCGTTCCAAACCCCCAACTTTTAGTTTCGATTCCTTCAGTTCAACACTAATAAGTCTTCACGTCAATCCCGACAACGCGTTAAATAGTTAATCTCTTCGATCAATTCAAAGACGCTAGTTTCCATCAATGTTCAAAATCAACCATCAGCGTTACTAGTTCTTTCGGAAAGACCTTTCATCAGGCACCTATCCCATCGAACGCCCCCTTTTCATCGCTCACGGTGGTGGAGATGGTGAAACAGACGTCTGCCCTGAGGCGCCAGCTGTCTTCCTCAAAGATCGTGGAGCGACCAACGGATGTCACCTTTGAGTTACGAATTTAATAAACCGAAACATTGTTTTCGAAACTCGCGAGAAAGTAGACGCTTTAGAAAAGCGACCTAGAGCCGCCTCTAAAGCTATATTATGCTGCTCAAAGTCGACTTTGGAAACTCGTGCTTTCGGACGTCTTTTGCTCATTCGCTCCGTTTCCGCGGCAAAAACCAAACGCGAATTCAAGGGGACGTGTCGTTTTCCTGAATTTATTAGAGTTAGTCACCGACACACACGCACACACAAACGCAAGATAATACGAAGCAAATTATACCCCTATCTATTCATTTGGATTTGCACATGATAATTTTCTTTAATTTGACCAGGACCAATTTGCCAATAAAACGGCACGGCCAATACATAATTACATAAGTTTCTCAAATTTTAACTAACCGCTTATTTCAATAATAAGTGGCTGGATTATTTATTTGCCATTTTTAATTGGATTCGCGATCGCTCGAATTCGTTTGTGTACAGTCAAGTTTATATGTTTTATCCCGCAAGATATGATCGCAGGCTAGCGAGAGACGAGAGAGGATCAAGCGGAACGAAGTTGTTTTTGAATTGTAAAAAGGGACACGTCAAATAATAAATAAAAACGGACGGTAATCTTTTTTTTAACCTTTTACGATAAAATGAACACAGGCGAGACAAAATATACGAACTTGACTGTACATTTTTAAAATTATAATTATTAGGTAGTAAAATCCTTTATCCTTTAATCCGTTAATCCTTTATTAATAAATAATAATAGTGCCTTTAGAAGCGTTCAACACTGTAAATTATTAATATAACCAAAATCAATATTCCAACATACGAACGCTTAAACTGTAGGTACACAAAACTAAAATGTTAAGCAAAGTGTGTACTTACGTATGTAATAAAATAAAAATTGTTACCTAAATAGACAAATTGCTACTTATTTTTTATATAATAAGTACTTACATAGAACGAAAACTGAGAACCTTTTAGATTTGATACAGGTTTGACGTTTTAATACGCAACACGGCTTGCAAAATTTATTAATAATTCTTAATTAAATCCACCCCGTGTGAAACCTTATAAATATCGGTGATAATGTTAGGTGCATGATCCTGAGGGAATTAATAAGCTTTGCTTTTTGTTCACAATCAAAACACTTCCAGATAATTTAATATAAGTCTCTTCGAAACAAACTCGTTCTTTTGCCGTCACCGTCTTATTTGGAATTTCACTAACTTTTCGATGAAATTAAAAATTAATTAATTCCGAATTTTCAAGTAGATCAATTAAAATTGCACCTAACAATAAATTAACGTCGTGGTCAAAATTATTATGGGCGTAATGGGGCGTAGTTTACTGACGTACAGAATGTTTCACTTTCAACGAACTTTTTACAGAAGTGTAACACAATATTAACTGAATAAAATTGTTAACAAATGAAAATTTTTCAGCAAAACTTTGTATTTGGCCATTGCTTTATGATTTTTAATCTATCTTAATAGCCTACTGTGATTATTCGAAACGCTAATTTTATTTTGATCTGAGTTGGCTAGGTTTTTATCTTAAGAAAATTCGATTTTCACAGAAAAATGCACGTCTTCATGGACTGTTCACCTTGTAAAAATTTTATATTGATTGCTTTAAATGTAAAACAGTTATTTCGGTGTCTTCGTTGAAATTGAAATATATTGTAGATGAATCAAATGATGCAAAATACCGATCAGGTAGTAGTACCATTACGCGTTTGGTAAAATACTTGGCGAAATTGTTGAATTGCCTGCGAGTTGAAATAGCAACATAAACTTCGTCAATAAAAACCCGAGATCTAAAAACCATCGTCACGCCAATCCTAATCTATAAAGCCTCCATCTTCAACTAGCTTTCACGAACTCAAATTCAAGCTCATGACAAGCTGAGCACGCCTATGAGTCGAACGAATTGTTTTATTTATAGCCCCTTAAATGACCGAAAAATTGACAGAGATATTTTTAAACACCCCGTATATTAATTTGATTTTTAAAGTAAAATTGAATGGAAAAGAAGAACTATCTACGTTGAAAACGATACCGATATAGATTAATATATTATCTAATGTAAAAAAAACTTTGTTCTACAAAAGATTGTGCTTAAAATAATTCCCAGCTAACAATTTTTAAATTTCGCGGCGGATGATTAAATAACAATGTCAGATTAAATAACAAAGTCAGTGACGTTCTGCAGTAAATGATTAAATTAAACTAATAATATTTGAATGTAAACATGTTCAAAAATAACATAAGTGGTAAAATACGTGAAACTGGACGTAATTATTTATATATGTAACAGCAGGTATAATATTTCGTTACACAAACAATTCAAAATTCCTTTCGTCTAATTTATCACCGCTACTGACTGCAAATGTTTTCATGTGATACCAATAGAAATCTGCCGCGAAATTTAAAAATTGTTAGCTGGGTTTTAATTGAAAATTGACTTTGAAAATATATTTGAAGAACGTGATCCGAAAATAACAAGCCACTTATGTTAGTGTTATTATTCGAGACAGAAAATCCGATTTAATTTATTTTCAACAAAATTCTAAAATGCGACCCCGAAAACATTTCATTTTAATAACACCGATTAAAAAAAAAATCTATTCAAATATGTATTCGTTAAATAAAAAATAAATTCTTTACGTTAAAACGGCGAGGGGCATACAAAGATTGATCACCCTATATAAATATTGGTACCTATATCGAACGTGACCCGTAAATAATATCCGTCGTTTACCGTAGATTTGTTTTTGCAATTTCTCCGAACAGGTCGAACATTAAGATACCGAACAAGTTCGAAAATCCATCGAAGTAAAATAAATTCACGTCCCTCGACGCGTAAACTCGACGAAACAAAATAATCAAAGTCAATTTATCGACTTAGACTGTCAATCAAGCAGGAGTGGTAGTAGACACCGTCGTGTTAGTTGGCGGGCTGTTTCGAAGACAGTCTCCAAAACCCCTTTTAAAGACGACAGAAAACAAAATCCTCCAAATGCAATCCAGGAAGGAAAGCATTCGACTTAAATTCCGGTCCTAAATTGCCGGATTGCCTTAGGCAAACGTCGAGTCCAATCTATTCCTTAAAGCCGCGCTGCGCCGGTCTAAAAGATACGCCAACGTTACTATAGGTGCCGTAATTTATCGGACTAGACTTTTACGGGATTATGATGCTGATAATTCTACCTTATCTGGCGACCGTTGCAAATTAGAATATTTACGGAATTGTAATGCGAGGGCCGACCTCGCACTAACCAAATAGATGGAATTTTAAATTGGGGCCGGAAATAAGGATTTTCAGTTCAGGAGTTTCGTTTGAAAATTAACGACGATGTAACAATGGATGCCTTTCATTTATATATATATTTTTTAACAAATTGACAATATTATTTAATGAAACGATTAAGAGAAAGAAAATTCGTTAAAAAAAAGTTTATTCCTCAAAAAGGGCCTCGACGAGAAACAAGAGATAAAAGATAAAATTGAAACGTCAACGTTGAAAAAGTGAAGGTTAAAACAAACAAAATATAGACGAAAATAATGGAGTTGAGCGTTTTCACCAGGAAATATGAATTGGATTAAGTAAATAAAAATCGAATAAAGCGCCGCAAATTGGAATCCGGCCGAATTCGATTTTTTCAAGAGATTTTATTTTTAAAATCCCATCGTCTCATTCGAGACAACGATTGGTACGTAAAGCATTCCTACGTAGAAGTTAGCAGTATACATACGGGGCCTTTCAGAATTTGGCCGCCAACGATTGGGAGATGAAAATATAGAACACATAGTAACAATTTATGCAAAAAACGGTAAGAAAATTGTTCAAAAAATCGGCAAACCTGGCTTATGGAATTTGAGAAGCACTGTGTTGGCTATAAAAAGGGTTCCAAGTTTGCCCCGCCACATTCAACGCACGCCTGTGCCCGACGTATCAATGAATCACTACACGTTCGACGTAAAATGTCCAGTCGTTCTCGGATAACAACAGCGGCAGCGTCAATTCGCATTCGGAGATCGTCGACATTTGCGATCTCGTTTTGGTTAAGGTAAACTAATTATTTTAGGTGACCCACAGGTAATAATCCATCGGATTGAGATCCGGCGAACGTGGGGGCCAGGCAATTGGACCGCCACGACCTATCCACCGACCCGGAAAAGGAGTATTTAAATGTTCCCGAACTGCTAACGCGAAATGAGGCGGAGCGCCGTTCTGAAGGAACTACATACTAAGACTGTCGATTAGATTCATTTCATCCAGATGCAAGAGGTCCGGTAAAGTTTCTCGTAAAAAGTTCACATAGAAAACACCAGTTAACCGATTGGGCAGATAAAATGGCCCAATAAGTTGTCCATTATGTATTCCTGACTACACATTCATGAAAAATTGTTGTTGAAAGTGAGTTCGGCGAACGACGTGTAGATTTTCGACATCCCAATAATGCAGATTACGAGTATTCGAAATACCGTTTTGGGTAAACATTGCCTCATCTGTTACTAGAATGTGCGATGTAAACTAAGTATCCATCTCATGTCGTCGTATCAACCTCTCGCTGAATTATACACGAATGGGATAATCAGCGGGCAGTAATGATAAATGATACGGGTATGATTGGTTCTTCCGTAATACACACCAAGTTGTAGTATGAGATATTCCAACTTGTTCTGCAATTGTTTAATGTTTAAAATCTCCTCCTGTACGTTCCGTATTCTTCGCGGTCTTCCGGGCCCACCGTCGCGTCCACGCTGCATCTTCAAAGTATCGAAATCACGTGCCCGTTGGGTTACATTTACAAATGCTGAATAACGCGGATGATATCTGCTGGGAAAGCGTTAAGCGTACAGTCGGGCTGCCGCTCTCGCATTTTCATTTGCTCGCCCATAAGTAATTAACATATCAGTTAATTCTAAATTTGTAAATACATGCGCCATTGTAAGAACAGTACTCATTCGCACAAACAACGATAGGGTACTGACCGTAACCAATGAACCGTAACGGTACATCACGGGACGTCTAACAGTCTGGATCTTACACAGGCTTTCGAGAAGTCAACGTCCCTGTCCCTGCATCAGTTTTAGATATATTTCAGGTTTCAGCAGTTTTCCGAATTTTTAAAACACTTTTTCTCAGGTTTTTTGAAATATTTTATTCCGTTTTTTTGCACTAATTGTTACTATGTGTTTCATGTGCTTTCACTTCGCAATGGTTGACGGCCAAGTTCTGAAAGACCCCGTATAAGGCGCGCTCGGGCCCCATTAATACCGTCGCATCATAATAGATGTTCCTCAGGCACTTCTGAACAGATATTATGACCAGGAGCCACAAAGATTTTGCAGAGACAACAACGGAAGTCATTGATCCGATCATTAAAGCTGGCCCAAACTATTTGCCATTCGATCTCTCCTACTACCGGACCCCGACGCAACCTACAAACGAGATAGTCTCCGCAATGATCCAAATCGACAATACTTTCACTTCATATAGACCCATGCAACGAAGATTACCGTAATCTGTCGTAAGGTGATATATTTACGGCCTAATTCGGTGCCTCGTCAGTCTAAGTGTAAAACTCGCTATCATCCTCACGAGCAGGGTCTCCAAATCCTAAAACCGAAGCCCCATGATAAAAAAATAAAACACTGGTCCCAGGCAAGAGCCCCGAAGACAACCCCTGCTATCGACGCGTTACAGCATGGCTACTGACATTCTGGTGCTGAAAATGTTTTACAATGACGAACTCCTGATTGAAACGACAAATTTATGGAACTTATGTTGAAGGCAAAGATGAGGTCGATTTATCTATCCCATGAAAATCCACTGACGTGAGAGTAGTGGAAGATGAATTGACACGATAATTACGTATATCACCCGATATTTAGATATTAAATATAATAGAACTCCAGTCATCCGGATCGATATCAGGAAATAAAAAATTACATTTTCTATGTCTAAACAAACTAACTGTGTTAGACATGTTCAATTAAAAATCTCTAATTGTTGTTAGTGCAATTTTCGCGTTTTGTTTCACATGACTTTTTTTGATGACTATCCCAATTTTCCGGATCACGTTCAGCCACTCATTAGTCCGGATAATTGGAGTTTTACTGTACTTACGAGTAGGCGCATTTTCAATTTTTTTTTAAGTTGAAATCTCATGGGATTTCAGGTTTCGCGCAAATGAAATTTCCTCACTTTTCTAGGTTTTTCAGAGATTTTTGATAAGGAGTTTCGTAACCAAATTTTTAGTACCTACTTATACATATACTGAATAATACATAGGTACTATAAGTAAGAGCAAGATTAATGTTTGGAACAAAAACCATACAGAACCGTATTAAGTTCACATTTATATTTAACTATTAATGCAACATAAAATTCGAAATTTTACCGGTAAATTACAATAAGGGTCGATCTTTCCATCTCTTGGTAAATTTATCTGATAGGTATTTACTATAGAAACGTTTGTTCAAACAATTATTTCCATGTTTATCAAGGGATGGAAAGATCGACTCTCAAACAGGATTCCCGAGATGATGAAAATTGTCTAGAATTCAATACACAATTTGAGTATGCCTAGAACAAATCAAAAAATTTGATGGTCTTTGGAAAAAAGGCAAGTTGCCAAACGTACAGAAATATAAAAAATTCATACTCGCCGAAAAAAATGGAAACAAAACATCGATAAAATAAAAAGAACTAAAGGCAACAAATGACGAAACTTTCAGACAAACGAATCATTCACTTTCTGGCGAGATTAATATTTATAGTAGTTGTGTTCGTCACAAACGGAACGCCATTTTAATCATCGTAAACGTTTTCCCTTTTCCGATCCCTGGCGATCGAGTAAATAAAATTGGCAACGGAAACGTAACTACTAACAAATATAATGAAAATACGGCACGCACAAATGTCAAATTCGTACCCTTGTAAATATTTCTGTTTATTTTTAATAGAGAATCCCACAAAATTCCCTGCGGGCAAGCAAACCAGAATCGGACGAGCAGATTCGCGAAAATGTACACACGAAAGATCAAAGCGTCGTGGCCACGACACGAGAGATAAAATCCGTCCATAAAATTCACCCCCTAGAAAATTGGGTTAGGTTTTTATGAAGCATTTTACGCCTCGGACCGCAAACGGCATCATTATCCAACAAAAATAACGGTTCCGAGAGACGCCAAATAAAAATTATAGATGCAATTTCGATATTTACGGGGATTTTATTGTCGACCTTCTTAAACGAAATATTACTTACACCTGGACGGTTTACATGACGCGAATAAAACGGAGCGTCGACGTCGCACGTGTATCGCAAATAAAAACGTCGCGTCGCGTCGCGTCGTCCCACGTTAATATTTATTTTGTGACGACGCGACGCGGAGCAAACAAAAACACTCTAAAAATATCCATAATGAATGTAAGCGCAAAAGTGAATACGGGCTACAAACGACGCGGTTAATTACTGCACGTAATAGAATTTGCATTTCGTTCTTGTGCCGTTGTATTGCGGTTTTTAAAACTGTATTCGACTTTCCGCGAGGACGTGTGTAGGTATTCATCTATATTCATCGTTCGACCATGTTCTGCATCTCCGACATGCAAGAATTTAATTCGGAAATTTCCACACGCGAAAATATCGAAACGCCAGATTGCATAGTTTATTAAAGCGATAATAATTATGGCCGTGGTCGATGGACAAACACAACTTTTCGAGAGACCATATACAGATTTTGGATGCATAATTAAAATTTATTCGCAGCTTCCGTTTTGTCTACGTATTTGCTGAACCAGAAGCGATCGTGATGCAGGTCGCGTTTTAATAAAACGCGTTTATTATTTAAATTTTAAAAGAACTATAAAACGCCGAAGTCAAAAAGTTGCCATATAAACGAAAGAGAGAAGCGTGGAAGCAGGCAAAGAGAATCGCGACAATGTCGCCGTCATAATATTGTTTGCGGAGACGACGTAAATGTTCGATCGCGTGCATACCAGGGATGTTCAAAATACATACTAAAATACACTTTCAAACGGAGAAGGCAGAAGGCAAAACATTTAAATCCCGAAATAATTTTTGTCAGTAACATACTATAAGAAAAAATTATGAACTTCTAAATTTTTTCTTTGTATTTCTTATTTTTTTCTCGTCGTCGTTTTCCCTCTATGGTCAATTTCGAGGGTAGATTCTTCCGTTGACTGCGTACTTGCATTATTCCGCTTCATATTTCACTGTATTTCACCAACCACTGTAATTGCGAAAACGCACGTAAGATAAAATTTCATTTGCGAAATTGAACCGTTAAATGTTTGATGGGAGCCTTAACCAAGAGCCTAACCCCAAGCCCGATTTTCAGAGAATTTGTGTTAGAGCTTAAAGGTCCATGTATTTATACTTTATAAATACATGCAGAGTTAGTCGATAAAGAAAGATCCTACCTTTCCTCATTGTATTAGTCCTTTTTGTTTGTAATCCTTTTGGAGAACACAACACAATACGCATCACTCGTGCACTCACGCAAAAAGGCCTTATAAACCGAACGAGCACTCTTCGCACACACGAATAATACGACGTCGTAATTTAAAATTCGAACTACTAAAACAAATACAACCGCTCTGTACCACCAACGCGAAAGATCTGAAGGGGTTTTGCCAGAATTTTATATATAAATGCATTCGAGTTACTACGTGGATACTAGGAAATCCCGATTTTATTTTAAAAACATTCAGTTCTTTGTTCGTACTCAGATAAGATTTAAAAGCAGGCGGCGCACATGTTTTATTAGTTGTTTTGTCGGTGTATCGGTCGCATAAAAATGCGATTAAACTTTTATTTGGTTTATGGTTTGTAATAGGGAAATTTTCAATGTTGAAGGGCACACGAATAGTTTTTAAATTAAAAATAGAGTAAATTTATAATTCTGCGGTATAAAGGCTGTAGACAGTGATTATCCAGATAATTTTAAACTGATAAGCATTGGCGAATTTTCATAGAAAATAAAGCTATTGCGGCCTGTCTGATAACGCGACCAAGGCGTGTCCTTTTGGCTTTTCTCCAATCTCGACCCCTAGATCACGAAAATATAGGTTATTCATTTTGGGTCATATATAATCAATTTCTTGAGGACACGATTTCGGTCGCAATTTTGATCGTAGGAGGCTGAAAATTCGATTCTGAGGCTAGCGCGGTCGCATTGTTTGATACCTTGCACGTTGTCAAGTATGACGTGTAAGTGAGACGTGGTCTAATTTAATGACGTTACGCGGGTCATTCTCATTGGTTGATTGATGAAAGTTTGACAAACAAGTTTTACTAAGTGTCTTCACTATAACACTTGTCACAAAATTTCCCCACAATGTAAATAAAACAAATTTTTAGAAGTTGAACTTGGCCAAACATTTTCATGACAAATTATATCTGTCGTACGAGCGTCAACACGGTAAAACATGTTTAACAAACACCGAAATAAGGAGTTTTTACAAGTTTTGTTTGTTTTGATAGGTGTCTTCACGGTAAAACTAGTTTTATGAAATTTGTTTTACCGTGAAGACGCTGTTTAACGTCGTGAAAGTAGTGTTTCCGAACCACGTCATTTTCAAAAAGTTTTCAAAAGCCTACATTCAGAGTAAACCTTACTAATTAACCCTAACTTTCGCTCAAATCAAGCTAAATATTCAAGAAGTCATTTTAAGGCAAGTAACAAAATTATCAAAAAAAATTTACTAATACGTTTGGATCGGAATTGTGCTCATCGCGCACAAAAGCGTAATTTTTTAATAGTAAAATGAATCGATAGAAAACTGTAGAAAAATAAAAACTTATTTAAATAAAATTGTAGTTTTAAAACTTTCCACTCCACTCTGAAAAACCCTGTATTTACGTCTTCATTTTTTAAAAATCGACAATTTTTAATTAAGCATAATTAATGAACGAAAATGAAATAAAACCCTCTTTCAAATATCAATCGAGCATTCGCGCTAAAAAACAGCTAAACGGAAACGTTCCGATATAAAACGAAGCGGCCCTCGTAAAGTATAACGGAACATAGAAAAATAGACCGTTATTCCGATTTCCATAAATCAAAAAACCATCGCTTCATCAATCACAAATTCCGATCAAAATCTATCAGCCTTGATCCGAATAAAAAATTAAAGAAACTCGCGGGGAAAAGGCGACGGCACTTTCCCGCAACCCCAATTCCGCCTTTATCGCAACTTAAAATAATTTATCGCTTGTCCTACAACTCGCAACTCAACTTAAACTAACAATTTAAAGCACAAAATCTTGTACTATAACTTTATTAGCACTTAAAATAGTTTATTGTCTGCTACAAACAGACCTTATCTCGATTTCCGAGACCTCAATTTCAAATTAGACGGATTATATTTAAAATATTATTTACGACAGTTTATCGTTATGTGACTACACTTTGTAACAATACCTAAGGGGCTGTGTCAAAGTGCAATTCCAAGTTGGTAAAAGCGCAAGATCGTCGGATAACGTTGTTCCCGTTTCTCTTTATGCGTTATTTGCCTATCGCAAAATCCAATACATTTATTCTCGTCGCTGAAATATAGTGCAGTGCAAATAGTAAAAGCTTTGCATTATGTCACTAGTCGTGAAAGGAAATCTGTGTTAGCGGCTTGCGCACTGGAAAAGCAATATCCTTACTTTGAGAATTTTCATACATGGGAATTTTTTTTGGACCGGCGAGAACGCAAAGATGAGTTGTTTTGCGCTTTTCCCCCTTTCGGTTTACACACCGCTTCGCGTTATTTTCTTTTATGGAAAGCTTTACGTTTGACTCTTTACGCTTGTCGAGAGAATAGACGACCGTTACTACTTCAAAGGTGTAGCTCAACAAAAACTGACGCTTTTTGCCGCAAAACATTTACCGTTCGCAAAATTAAAATAATCGAAAATTCCGTTTAAAATTTTAAACCCGATAAAGGTGTTCTTGATGGAAACGAGACTGTTTAATAAAAAAAGACAATTCTGTCGAAAACTTTTCTCGGAAAACAAAAATAACGACGTCCAATTTCATTAGTCTAATGTATATTTTTAATTATCAATTCCTCAACTTTTATGGAGAAAACATAGATTAAACGATTCTAAACTGTTAAAATATTTAATTGTTCGCTTAAAGTTCGTTTAAAGTTAAAGGTTCGCTTTCAGGAAAATGATTAAATTTTGATGGGTTACAAATCACGTTTTAGTTGTATTGCATAGTAACATTTTCAACTTCACTTACGTATTGCGTCTTCATAATAACTATACGGGGCGTTTCAATAAAAATTATCCATTCCAAATAACTCCTGACGCAGTGGTCATTAGAAAAAAACGCAAAATTATCTTAAAAAAGATCCAAAGGGACACATTTCCAAGGGATCCGCATTTTCGTATATTCGCACTTGATAAACCTTTCCACTCCTGTGTCCCCAGGGTGGTCAACTCATTTTTTTTTTAAACGAAACATCCCGTATTTTTTTTAACATTTTTGGATTCTACTCGACGAGCAGATTTCAAAAATGTATAATACTTAAGGTCTAAAATAAACAGTTTGCGAATTACAGAGTTTTGAAGTTGCAGTTGCACAAAAAGGTTGCGATAAAAAACGAAGCAATATTACAGTGTAGTTATAAAATTTATTTTATTAAATGTTAAACTGAGTTTCGTTGATTTTTATACGATGATAAAGTCTATTTTCAAACGTTTACCTGACATTATCAACACTTAGTTGATTCTGGTTGAATTGCAAAGATCTATGATATCAGATACGCCCCCCCGCCCCCATAAAAAATCCAATGGGATCAAATCTGGTGATCTAGGTGGACACTTCAACATCGAACCTCTTTTGGCTATCCAACGAGCACGAAATGCTTCATCCAGAAATTGTCAAAATCACGAATCATGGCAAAATGTGACTGAAACACTAATCTTCGGAGCGTCTCGTTTAAAAAAAAAACGAGTTGGTGACCACTGGGGGCACCGGATTAAAAATTTTGTTCAAATGTGAATATGAAAAAATGCGGATCTATTTTGAAATGTTTTTGGCGTTTTTTCTAAAAATCGGTGTGTCAGAGATGGATTGTTTTCATTTGAAACGCTCTGTATATAATCGATTGCTCACTAAGGTAGAAAATGTAATTTATTTACTTTTTAAAGCAATAGAATCTCGCAGGTTGGCTGTACGAAAAAACTTATTACGTATTCAAAAATGTTTATCGTGTCTGCACGTCACGTGCATGTAAATATAACATGAATCGACCTTTGAAAGAATTCATTAATTTTAGTTTTAAACAGGTAGGTAATTTAATTTCTCATTCATGCTAAATAATTTTCATTTATAAACGTCAATAGTCTTTGATAAAATGTTTGCGATCTGTTTCTAGAGAATTTATGACAATAATAATATAAAATGTCGGAATAAATTTTACGTTTGTTGGGGTCGCACTCTTTCGTCTGTTAACTTATACGAAACAAACGGGCGGAAGAGTTCCGAATTTAAAAATAATTGGAAACGCTGACACTAACGGCGAACGTTCGTTTTTCCAATCAATTCTTTTCGATGCTTTTCAAATAAAACGACGGACGTGCGCATTTTTGAATAGGTACCTACGTCAAATATCGTTCTGTTCGAGCGGCCTTTTAATGAAATAATAAAAATACAGATTTTATAACTATTCGACATTCGTAGTTCGATTTTAAAAGCTTGTCAATTTGAAGTAGATATAGCTCATCCAAATCTATATTATGTCACGTCATCAATACGAGGTTACTAGATGATGACGTTTCACACAGTGCTGTCACCTCGTACGTCGTGTTTTGACAGTTCTAAGAAATTCTAGTCTTTCTTTATGCCATTTAATATGTGCGCAAGTAAATCATCTACAGAATATGTCACTTTCCAAACTTTAAACCAAATTACAAATAAACAATCTAGTAACTTTTTGTTGATGACGTAAATTGCATATAGGTTTGGATAAGCTATAGGTAATTAAGATAACGACGACGTCATTTTTTGAGGTTAACGTACAATTATGTAGCCACATAGTCTGTGCCAGATAGAAAACGATCTGTCAACCAACTAAATGCACCAGTATTTTTAAATTGGAACAAATACTTTACAATTGTTAAATGTTTATGTGCCGTCCTGCTCATTGGTCCGATCAAAGCAGTTTTCTTGAATTAGAGACAGGCCATTGCCATATGGCACGGAGTTTAGTCTTTAATTCTTGCAAATATTATGGATTCTCTTGCACTTATCTTTCTGACGAAGGCCAGTTGGGAAGGTCAAGCCGTAATGTATCGCTTCAACAAGACGACGCTCCATCACGTTACGAAGTTAATATTTGGACAACGTCTTTCCAGGCCGTCGAACAAGATGTAGAAGATCCACCGATCAACTGGGTCGCCGGATTTAAATTCAAGTGTACAATTTGCGAGATGTATTACGCAATTTTTGTGACAGATTAGGGCACCGTTAAGCCGCAGATAATAATCCCCCAAACCGAAACAATCACGTCTATAAGCAGCAAACGATTCAAGTTTAAACAACTGGCAATAATTTATGCGGATGAAATAAAAAGGCACTTTCAATCGGATAGAAACGACCGACAAATACGTCTGAATTCAAAAATCCTTAATCACTTAAATTTTTATCCTCGATAATAACCATTAAACCAACTTACGTAACCCATAAAATTAAAAACATGAGCTCGGCTGCCGTAAAACGAACGACGTAACTGGAACGGTTAAATTTGCACCGATTGTTCTATATGAAATTCTATTCTACTTTGCTTTATGGCCCAGTTATGTTTACTAAAACTTTATTGCCTATAAAATGCGTTTAGATTTTCAGCCGCCATAATCACTCGCACAAACGATCGGCGTCCGACTTTGCCTTTAACTTTCCGACGAAATAATCGGCCGCCGTCTTTCTATTCGCATAATTTGTTAACGACAAAGTCGAAATTTAAAACTCGCATTCTGTTGTTAAAGTCTATTTATAAGAGAACGAAAGCCCGAGTCCCATAATGATAAAGTAAACTCAAATCTAATTTAGTCGTGCGGATCAAAGTTGACGTGGGTTTCTCGAAAGAAAAAAGAATCTCGTCGGCCCTTCGATCGTCTTTGAAAACTGAACTTAAATCCCGATGTAAACAATTTTGGGGGTGGTATTTGTATTTATGGTATGTGTGTGTGTGTGCATGGAGATTTCGGAGTTTTCCAATTCTAAGCAGGTTTGGCGGCGAGGGGCGGAAGTTTCATCGTTACCGCCACCGTCCCGGTTATAACAACTAAAGCGCCGGAGTTATTTTATTAGGGAACTTCTGTTTATTTTGGATTCGGGATCTGGATTTCGGTAGCTTTGTCAGATAGAGATATACATGCAAAACTGTATCAGTCTCCGATACGGTTATCGGTATCCCGGCTTTTCAAATGGGAAGATATCTGAAAACTTTAAATACGCTAACGTAACCAATAACGTCGACTTCGACTCGATCCCGTTTCACAAACTGCACACAAATTTATTATTTCGTTTAGCACGTACTCGAATTGTCTTGCAGTTCGCGAGTAATAATTGTTCGTCGGTTGGTTTTTCAATAATTAATTCCAAAAAGTTTTGCGTTATTTAATTATTGTTCCCTTTTGTTTACAGACAAACTTTGAAAAACTAATTTAAAGCTCGAGCATAAGGCGACCTGAAACTTAAGGAGTATGCAACAGAAGCACCAAAATCGATACTAAATACGGCGTACGTATTCGACAATCAGTTCCTACTCAAGATAGGGACGATTCTACATCCTATACATCTACATAATATTGTGTAATTTGTTAAATAATTAACGTAGGTAGGTAATTTTTAAATAGTCAGCACTGATTGGCCTAAATGAAAGAATAATTTAACAATAGATAATAAAAACACCGTTCAACCGTTGGAAGCAGTATAGGTAGCTGATGGTATCTATTCGCCACCCGATTTCGCTCCATAAAATTTCCTGATCTCATATAGACAACAACTTTCGGTGGTAGTTTGGGTATCCTGTTGTACTCAAAAATTTCCTGTAAGATAACAAAGAACTATTTTACTTTTGAATTGAAAATGTGTCTTTCAAACGATCTTCTGAAGCAAGTATTTCCTTGATCTGGTGGGCCACATAACGTGGACGTCACAATTTATAGACAGCAACCCAACATACAAATATCATGGCAACGTGCATGCGAGTGTGCGTTTTTAAGTTCGCAACGTTCGTATCGTGCGCAATACAAATATCGAGTTCTATTATAATTTGGTCGGTAGGCTGCGAGATATCGTAGCCTTAACACTACCGCTGCTACCTTATGCACCCCATGTGCAAAGGCACATTTTCCTTCACATCTTCACTTGGAATAAAACTAATCGAAAACGGCGACCAAAGAAGTAAACCCGAATACTTTTCGTACACGCCGACTAAAATGCAAGTGCCTCCGTCCAACGCTGAATTCGTCCTGACTCGTTAACTTAACACGAATCCTTGGCGCGGATCCGTGCCATCAGCACGTTGCGAAAGAGTAGTGACACGGATCCGCGCCATACGCAGTGAAAGCATGTCAAATACGCATCGAATATGATGCGAAATCAAATTTGAAACGAGAATCAAAAAATATCTGACAACGAGAAGATAAAAAATAGATGTTCTGCTGTTTCTGTTGTTCTATTCTAAACGGACCAATCGAAATAATTTTTTATTATAATAGCAATTGCCGTTTATGCTCCCACGTTTCCATTATAAATGACGTCGCACAGCACATTCTATCGCTGATATGCGTATAGAACAATATATGTATCTAGAGAAGAGCAGATAACTGTGCGAACTGTAACACATGAACTGATGTTTGGCTTTTGTGTCGAAGTCGAGCGCAATTCAACAAACTTGCCTTTAAAAATTAACCTACCAATATGCTTAAAGGACATTTTCCGGATTTAGGTCGTACATAATTACCGATGAAAATTTCAACGTACCCACAAGTCGGGTAGCTAACAAATTCCGGTATTTGTGATTATTCGAGACAAACGGGCTTCATTGCAATTAGTAGCGCAAACGTTAAACTTTAAATTAACAATCTACAAATAGCCGAGGTTCGATTTAATTTAATTTTTTTTAATTCGCATTCGGAAACGAGTAAACAATTACTCATAAAAAAAAGTTTCGACGGTGCCACAGATGGCAGACAATAAAAACAAAAATGTCTTTTGGCTTCTGTCGAGCAATTTAGAACGTGAACGCAAGCAAAGGGCGCAGCTAACTCGATTTCATAACCCCTTAACTAATGCAAATCCCGATTCTATTAAGAAACACAATTTAGCTTTTGTCATCAATAGTTGCATTTAAATTTGAGATTTAGAAAAAGTTTGATAAAACGTATTTGAAATTTATTTAGAAAAGTGTTATTAAATACGGCACGCATACACACATACCTACATAATTACCCTTAATCGAGCAACCTCGAATGTTTGTACAATCAATTACGTCAATTTTATGAAGCAGTTATACGCTAATGGAAAATAATGAGTCACCTTTAAACATTATTTATCGTTATTCATCGTAAGAATGAAGCCATTAAAGTGATTCATTCTTTAAATGTATCGCAGTAAACTTTTTAACAATATACGTAACTTAAAAGCGGTACCTCGACGTTCACCTACTTATAAATAAAAAGGCGACAAGTGCCCAAGTAATTAAAAAATACGCGCCTTAAAACATGTAGGTCAATCGTTTATAACTCGAGACAATTGATTATCTTTATCACTGTTAATAAAGACGACGCCGACGATAAAACATAAGAAACGTAAGGCGGCTTCTCATTATTTACTTAATAGCTTCGAAAAATTTACTTTCCTAGCATTTTTAAAACTATTGGTCGCTCGTTATTGGAGCATTGGAAAGCGTTCGATTGTTGATCGAGCAATAGAAAAAAACTAGGTCTTATATTTACAAGGAAGGTTAACCCAAAGGGTACATACCGATTTTGATGAAAATTTTATCGTAGCAACTACTACCCAATAGATAATGTTTGGTGAAAAAATTATCCGCCATAGAGACTTCGTTTACGTTTTATTCAATAAAGTTGGTAAAATGGCGATTTTCAAATTCATGGGGCTGTTATCAGAACGGTTTTAGATGTATAGGTTTGAAATTCGTAATATTTCAATTTGTAGTGTAGTTCATGATTTTTTTTTGCAAAATTTTGACCCGAACGTTTTAAGTCGGAACATTCGGAACAAGTCGGAAACGACTAGAAAATTCGTAATTCTAGCATAACAACGCAAGAAATGACGAACAGCGGGCGTTTAAGTGGATTATAATTTTTGCATAATATCGATAAAATTACACTACCTGACACGCATAGAACACATCCGGAATTACTCGAAAAGTAGTTTTTCGAGAATAACAGTGCAAGAAATGACAATAATATTGACCCTTAAATAACAATATTATAATAGCCGAACGAATAGATATATGAAAAACGTTTTTCCATTTTATCTCAATTTTGCCTAATGTAACCCCCATACAATTTTTAGACGGTTAAACAGAGAAAAAAATAAGCTTTCCAATGATATATAATATCACCTCATGTTTCCATTTAAAAAAATGCAAGATAGCAGCCGTGCTCAAAAGCTAGGCGTGAAATTTTTTTTTTAATTCTAAAATGTACAAAATGACCTTAAATTGAAATGTTATAAATTCCAAACCTATATTTAAAATCGTTCTGATAATAGTCCTATGAATTTGAAAATCACCATTTTACCAACTTTATTGAATAAAACGTAAACAAAGTCTTTATGACAGCTAATTTTTTCACCAATCATCGTCTATTGGGTAGTAGTTGCTATGATAAAATTTTCATCAAAATCAGCGTGTACCCTTTGGGTAAACCTTCCTTGTTAGTAAAAAGTAATACATCACTATATTTTTCAGTGCATCTACTAGTTATTATTTATAAATTATGGGAGAGGAAAGTCTTGTTTTTTCCGAGGTACAACTTGAAGCACGAGGGTGAAAAGTTCGAGAGCAAAATCAAAATTAAAGGATCGAGATCAAGATCAAAATCAAGCATACAATTAGGTCCATTTTGTGACCAACGTTGACTTTTATTCAAGTTCGTGGTAGTATCAGATATGTTAGAACATCTTTTAATGAAGTAACCAATTGAAATATTTTTGTGTCAGTTTCACGCGTGGGCTGTACTTTGAAAATTTTGCAAATGGCAAAAACGTAATGACATACAGGGTGTTTCACTTGAAAATCAAAAATTGATGTCGGTTTTGGCGAAACCGGAAATAGGAAAAACACAATTTTTATGTTAAAAAGTGACGTTTGATAAGTACATTAGATATTTTATCATAATAAATAAGAAAATTAGATGGTGTCTCATAAGAAAAAGCCGGACGCTGTTACATCTGGTAATCGACCTGGGAATTCAATTTCGGCTTGCTTCTGCACAATTTTTTGTGTTTTTTTTTAAATTTAAAGTCACCGTACATCTCGTACGCTTGTAATTTTAAAATCGACAAAAAGAAAATTAGTCTGAAAATCTTGAAAAAGAGTACCTAATCGATTTTCATTATCACCTAGAAACTATTGGCCCACCCTGTATTACCTAAATAGAAACGTTATAATAAATGTACAGTGGGGTCCTAAATTAAGACATCCCGCTCGAGTCTGGAGTCAATATTAAAGGAGGCAACTGTACCTGTGTATGTACATATTTCGCTTACACATTTGTTGGTGAAATCGTGTCAACTAATTATAAAAAAATAACTTTGAACTCGCTTACTGCTCGTGTTCTACTTACAAGTAAATATTAGTTATCTACTAAATATTTAATTTCATAATACTTAATTACCTACATCAAGGTAGGTCACGTAATATCGCCTAAGTGACGAAATAGAGGAGTTTCCGTTGAACAAACTATAAATTTTTATAAGCTGACCGTTGTTGCATATTAATTACACCTTCAACACCGCAAAACAAAAAAAAACAGCATCGCTTCGACGAGTTTCCAATAAGTGTGCGATTCCGATTTCGAGCGATAGCGCATTACATTCAAAATGTAAACATAGATAAAATTGTTTTCCCATCGCTTTCTAGTTTCCTGCTCTAAAAATTATTAAAGAAAGTTTCAATTAAATTCGGGTCCGCGTTCCACTTCATTAATAAATAATTATAATATAAAACTAATAATAGACGCAGCGGTATTTTTGTTTAGAAAACCAATTATCTAATATAGCTAAAAAAAAAAAAAACACGTTTCGAATTGTTTATTTTCTCTCAATTCGTTTGATCGAAAATCACTTGTCCCGAACGCATTCGACATTTATGGACCGGTCAATCTTAATTACTATACCTAAGCGGTCGTAATTAATAATTAAAAATTGGGTTGAGCGGATCGCATATCGATTTCTTCAGCGGCGTGACGTGTGTTTCGATGTATAACGAAATAATAAGATTCCCCAGTCCGAAAGAACATCTGAGGTTCAGGGATTTGGACTGATGATCGTAATAAAAGAGAAAATACCGAAAACTTAGTAATGTTTGTTTCTGTCAGTTGATGGTAGCAACCCGATCTCGAGAGGCCAACGCGAAGGCGATTGTCTTTTCCAGTTCCGTCTCCGGGGGTTTCTCGTTACTCCGGTTTAGGAAAACCAATATTTATCGTCGACTTTTCGCTTGTTTTGTATAAACAGCTTAGCAGTTTTAAGCTCACGTTACGACGAACGAATAACGGGCATAAGAAATCGACGTCGCGTCGGTTGATGAAGACGAAAACTAAACTGTCATCAATATCTTTCATAGACGACGACGCCGAGAATATGGGGAAAAACTAATTTAACACCATCTCGTCCTTGTATGGCTTTATGATACACGGATTTATGGGAAACCACACGCAATAAATTCGGTAATTTTAACGCAAAGTTAATAGCTTTTCCTAGAGATTATTATTAAATTGCTCGCGAAAGTTTATGGACGTTTCGTCCCCAATGTTTAAATCAAGCATATCGGGAACGGCCAGGTTCACACCACAGTAGAAACGTCATCCGTGTTTTTTTTTTTGGCAAATACCTTTAGAATGACGACGCCGGTCGGAAACTTATCAATTAACGATGCTATATATTATATAAAGAACATCTAATAGAAATAAACAAATGTATTTATGGTATACCGAAATACAATTACCTACAGATTTATAACAGTCGAACAAAAGCGACCAGCTGTATTTTATAATTAAAATTGTATTCTATAGGTATTTGCTGGAAACGTTTTTAAAATAAATCTCGACACTGACCCGTTATTTAAATTGTGCATTTGGTATCAATATTGCAAGTAAAATGTGTGAATTTGTTTTTGACGTAATTATACGGTTGTGCGGTCAAATTAAGCACAGATACGGGCATAGTAAACGTTACGAAATCCGAGAAAAAAGTTGAGTGCCGGGCAATAGTTTTTGTTTTCGAATTTAGCGAATTAAAATAGGACAGCTAGCGAGTAAACGAGATTAACGAGTAAATTTAGACAATATGAATTCCGTACGAAATCAAGCGAAGCTGTGCGTTTTTTTTTCAGGTTTTGTGGCGTTTACTGTACCTACCGTTCCCGAATAGTGGCACGCGGTTGCCGACCGCCACTGAATTTAGAAAATCGGAAAATACGTCGAAATGACGAATGAGAATTGAAATGTATTGGGTTTCCGAAGGCCATCAAAACTTGAAAAACTCTCATAACTTTATATTTTACAGATAAAAGAGTGGAGAATAACGGATTCAATCGACATTAAACGGAACAACAACAAACCATGTATATTATTTTAAATCTATGAATATTATTTTCGAAACGGCAATTTCTTGAAAAGTTTCCCGTTTCAAATTTTTTCCCTTCTCTTCGCGTTAATTTTTCTTTAACCGTCGCCTAAAACGACAAACGTTAATTGATTTCTGCTTTTTTTTTCGGTTCCGTTTCATTTCTATTTATTTTTACTGTAAGTTTGGAGTAGACAACTGCCGGTCGACAACTTGATGGCCAATTATGCATTATTGCGGTTCCGACATCATCCAATTTTCAACTGCAATCATTAAAAGGAAAAAGATTCGACCGCGCGCAAACCTCGCTATCGAATTCCCATGTCATATGTCAACGCAAAACTCCTTTTTTCATTTTTCCCGAAAGAAATGGATCTTTTGAATAATTACATTCACTAGAGAAATAATCTTGTATAAAAATTAAATAATTTTTATCACTTTTTCCTGATTATTTCGAAAACGGCGCATTCTATCGACAATTATAAAGAGACACGGTCTGTAGAGAATTTTATGACGATACCAAAACACATTTCACATTACCGATTCGATAGTAAATAACGGAGATAACTCACAAAAATTTGTGATCGGCCGCCATTTTGAAACGGATCGGTCGATTTGGCTGGTTGCACGAACTCGTCCTTCGTATTCGTAAAGACAATACACCGCCCAAATTTCAGTCTCCTACGATCAAAATTGCGATCGCTATCGTGTCTACAAGACTTCATGACCGACCCAAAATGAACGACCTATGTTTCCGCGATCTAGTGATCGATATCGGAGAAAATCCACGGTAGCTTTTTAACAAGTAGTAAAAATTGAGCAAACCACCCTCCCCTAGTAAGTTCCTAAAACGATGGCAACTCTAAAATTTCAAAAAGCGTCCCTAACCATGTATCGTACTTAGGCCCGGTCTTACAAACATGTTTATACTACAGAATAAGCTAATCCTGGAATAACTAACTGCTATGGAAATATTTGTCAAAACAATGGTTTCCATAGCAGTTATTCCAGGAATAGCTTATTCTGCAGTATAAACACGTTTGTAAAATCGGGCCTTAAAGGTCATAAAAAAATAGTTTGGTCTTAAGGTTAAAGACAACCTATTACTTACTAAACAAAAATCGTAAAATAGTAAAAATTACAGGTACCTATTTATCTACTACAGGTACAAGTACATGTAACTATTTATCTTCTAGCAAAAAGATAACGTTACTGTTGGGACCGTGGTGGCCTATAGAGAGCACTCTTCTAGGTCGCCACAGCTGCGGATTAAAAGAGTCCGTAAAAAACGCTATTAATAATCGTAATTTCTAATAGTAAACAAAATTGTATGGACCTACAGTTTCTGAACAAATTAGATACTAAACAACTAGGTATTTTTAAATGTTTTTTTGTAAAATGCGCAATCACGACTATCTCGCACATTAGTTGCTATGGTGTTTTCCGAAATTTTTGAACGTAAGTAATTTTTAATAGGTTCGGCTTTAATTTTAAATCGAAAGTCGTTAAGTACAATGAAATGATGGAAAATTAGAAAAGTGAAATATCTAGCCCCGAAGCGAAAATTTTATTTCAACAGGACGGTGCTTCCGTGCGTAACAATATAAAAACAATTGACCTATTGGTCCATTTGCACTTCATTTTCCGTTACACGATGTGCAACTTGTTACATTAAAATAATCGACGACATGGCGGCGCAGTGTTAGTTACGAAGTCGTCGATTTTTTATGAAGCAGACGTCGAAACCTTCCGACACTCGCCGTTCAACTGTAGGAAGGCTCGGGAACGCTCAATTATAAAGGGTCCAAATGCCACGATTATCAAAGTACTAAACGTCCGAAGAACTTCATCGATATTGTCGCGGAACTCTAATTCCCTTCTCCTTTTGTACCGCGCGTCCTATCTATGTTTTATAGCTCATTTCCTTGATAAATGTGACGGTATAACTTGGTTTCATTATGCCATAAAATACCTATGTACGTCTCGAACGCGCATGTTTCTTTTTGATTACGTCAATTTGAGTTTTGATACACCGTTTGAGAGACACGTCGTAAGCGTGTCGAAAACCGTCACTCGAACGAAACGAGTCGAAATTAATTTGAAGCACTAATCTCTTGACCAATTTAGTTTCAAACTAAAAATCCCCCATTGAACTTCGCATGAATACGATTTCCGTTTCAACATAATCCGTCGGTCGGGGGGAAGATACGAGTACCACGTATCTAATGCATCGAGAGCTCCGTAAACGCGTAAGTTGGCGTATTCAGGACGAGCAGTAAAGCGTATGTTCGACGCTCGACTCGGTTGTATATAATTTAAGGGAGTGTATTATAATAATAATTCGCAGCAGATATATATCATCAACGACGAAGACAAAGCGAAAAGCAGTTTGGCGTTCTCGAGTCTGGCAACTTAATAGGAGGGCTAAATTAAGCTCGTCTTTTGTCTGGGTTACATTTGCACTTACGGTGGTGCAAAGGGAAATCGAAAGTATGTGGGTTAATGAAAATTCCGTCAAACCGAACCGAATCGCGTAAAAAGAAAAAACAAGATCGAAATGCATTTTCATGCACTTCGTAGTTTTAAAACACGAGCAACTAGACGCTCGTCGTTACGCCCACTTCGAGCGCTAAAAGCTCTCGAGTACTTTAAGTGCTTGTTAATAAATGATGAAACGCCACGAGATGCATCGTAAGCTATTTCCGGCGCCCGGTGTGCGGTCGTCCCTAGACGCCGTTCTCTCCTATTTAAAGCGCGAAATCCGTTTTGTAAAAGTGCGAAAATCGGTATGGATTTTTATCGATACGAAAGTTAAAGTGAGGGCCTTTATAAAGGAAGCGAGTCGGAAAATTCAACCCTTAACTTCGAAATAACTTCGCTAAAACAACACACGAAAGAGAGATTTACATCTTTTGTCAGTTTTACACCTGGCTTTGCACCAAAGCATATTAACGGTAGTCTGCAAAGCGCTTTCTCCATACATATTAAATAAGTTTTGTCTCGAGTTTTATGCACAAAAGGGCATAACTTAAAGGAGTCCTGTTCGCAAAATATGTAGTCAACGCTGCGCCGAGGTGCTAACTAATAAATAAGACAACGGCGAAGAGAGTGTTCTTGACGTTTCACTTTATTAATACGCTCGCCGAAAATTATGTTAAGAAATTCGCTCAAGTACACAACAGATAACATAATAGCTCTTCAGAAAACTTGATAAAACGTTACGGCTTCGGATATCCCAACTTAACGGGACAAGATCATTAATTATCCTAGTTTTACCGACTATTCAAAGTTGAGGTGACATCAAAGCACTTCTAATACTTATATAACGTCCTAATTACTTTCACGAATAAGGTACACGACAATGTTAAATCGCCCAGGAATTACATTTTGCGAGGATTTAAGGCGACACATATTAATTTTATGCGCCAACTTCATTTAAACTTGCGCAATCTAAATCACACCGAAGTCGAGCAACTCGTGTGCGGTCAGCTAACGCGAGAAAAAAACATTGGGGACCTTGCATCGATTTATTCACATACATACCTACATACCGTACAAACTTTTGTATTTTCCATTCCCGTTCGCCATCACACCTAAAAATACAGTTTCGAGAATAACGATATTATAAAACTGTGCGCGGAAATGGCCCTCGAGGTTTTTTTTCGGTGGCCTCCGTGCATATCTTCGGTCGTTTAAAATTAATTGCAATTTAACTTTTCCAACGCTGTCAGTTACGCAAGTTCGAATTGGAAAAAAAAGTTTACGTGGCGCCCTCTATTTCCATCACGAACGAACAATACCAATACACCTTCGAAAATGTAGGCTCGGTTGTTTTACAATAATGGTTCGAAGTTAATGTTTTGCGGTTTTGATGTAGGGTTGTGTAATGCGCCAATTAAAAATCCACGTGTGTTCTTTTCTTTATTAAAACGTTCAATAAACAATTTTGAAGTCCCAGGTAGTTGAATTCGAAGCGTTCGTATAAATATCTAGAGCTCGTCCAGTTTAAGGTTGGGAGTGTCGATCTTACACATCACGTTGTACATTGTTCTTACACATCTAGTGGGAATTGTAAAGATTTCTAACCTTTTTTCTCTCGAAGAATTAAAACGAAATGACATTTGCACTTAAAGAAAATGTTACAGCATCATCAACGTCGATTCGTGTCAGTTGACACCTATATCAGGCCTGTGCAAACGCATAAAACGGTGTAACCCGACAACCTTAAAGAAATAACAGATGTCGCTCGCGTCAGGAACTAATGTATATTTGCAACTAGACTTTTATTCGTGTAATGGCCGACTGGTGTTGAAGTTCATTTTTTTAGGGTTGGCCAGTTTGAATTTTTGACGTTTTGTTCCGTCTAACCTCATTTTGATATACCCTGTTATTTGTTTATAGGTAAAAATTGGAATTTCCACCAATAAAATAACACAATAGGCACAATTCTATAATAATATTAACAATAACAAAATCAAAAAAACACGCAAAACACTTAAACATTGTGGTTGTCACAGATAAACAAGAGAAATTATGCGATGACCGCTAATTAATCTTCAGAAATTCAAGTTATCCACCCTTTAAAAAATGAAATTCAACACCACTCGCCCATTACGAATACCTATGGTCACTTGCTCTTATATGTTGATCAACTGTTAAGTTATAATAATTAAATATGAAAATAAAATATTATCGTGCACCTAATTCTACTCAAATAAATAAAAATACATCGTTTCCCCATTAATAACATTATTAAATATTTTCAGAATAATTATTTTCTTGTTTGCTTTACGAAAAACACATTAATTGTCTTTTTAACAGACATACTTTAAATTTTAATTTTAAAAACGTTTTAGCAAACAGTAAATAATAGATTTCATTGGTTCCCGATGCGAACGCTCCTAGTTGTAATTTTGAATCGAGTGCACATACCTGATAGAAGCGTCGACTGGCACGAATCAACGCAGACGACGATTATAGTAACCTAAAATTGTAACATTGCCATTTCGTTTTAATTCTGCGAGAGAAAAAAGGTTAGAAATCTTTACAACTCCCACTCGGACGTGTAAGAGATAAGAACCGCTTTAAAAAATTTCGAACTCTACTATTACGATTTACATTCCCAACTTTAAACTGGACGAGCTTTAATAAACGAACGAAACACGTTTATTATTGTTTTCATAATGACGAGTTTATTTTGAAGAGGACGTTATTTCCGGAAAATATAGTGCCCTCTGTAATACACTAGCTATTTGTATTACTCGGAGAGGGAGGAAAGTGTATCATTTCCTCCCGCAGATAAAATTTACCGCTCGACAGAAAGGAGATAATTTCAAAATAATACCAGACAAAAATATAACCGAGCAAATCAATCATTTTACGGATACAACAAGATAAACGAGTCGTGTGCGGCATAATTTTATCAATTTTTAGAAAAAAAAAACAACTGTACGTAAAGCAATTTCAGTGCAAACGAATATAGAAAATGAAATTTCGAACGTCAGTAAAAGGACGCATGCAAATACGATTAAAATGAATTGTTATAGATCGATCGGAACAGGTTTTAATTTTCATATTAGAGCCAGTATGAGTTTAAACATGGTCGTAAAATATGGAAAGGTTACGTTGCTTCTACAAATTTCGTGACGGAGATCAAGGATGAGCAACGTTGTCGAAGAGACGTTGTTTGCCAAGCTCACCACCAGTCGATAGGTATAAAGGGCACAACAGATTGGAGGCGAACGTGAGATCATGTTTCGTTACTTTAACAATTTCCATCTACGTTTAGTGGCAGTGGTTCTAAAAATCGAATCGAAACGAGAACAACGTAAGGTTTTTTCAATGAGAAAATCTGCTGCACCCACGGACTCGAAGCAAAGACACTTTTAAGTCCTTTTTTGTTTTTCGTTGATCACAGATACTGAATTCGACGGCACGTCGAACATGTGAATGGGTAATTGGCGAGCGAGGGCTTCATAAAAGAGCTTATAATACAAGAAAATCGTGACACAGACTATAGATTTTCAGAAGAACGAGCAAATTTAGGTATTTTGCCAATAGATTTACCAGTTAATTTAATTACAAGTTGAGTTGTGTTTATGGTAGCGAGATCGCATTTAACTTTTAACTTACCGATAATGTTCGATTATGAATAAAAATCGAAATTCATGTTCTGCATCTGCAATTCATTACCCACAAGTTACGTCAGTCAAATTTATCGATTTCAAATCGTTTATAAGTATTATCGTTACAAGTTTTAGATCGCCCTTTATCTACAACACACAAAGTTCCCAAGTTTAATTATCTTTTCCAATTTTAAGTAACCGTTTTCGTTAATTTAATACGACTCCGTAATGCGTAAAACTTATCAGTAGAGGTTTCTGGCGATCTTTCGGAATTTGGTTCAATGGATTACGTCGATCAAATTACCTTTGCCGAATCATTTATCGCGTTATCGTTAAAAATTTTGACGAGCACTACTTTTCAAATATTTACGGTAAGTATATTAAAGAAGAAGTTACTTAAGGCGTGTTTTTATCGCACGAGTTCAAGTTTAGAAAACGAGTCGCGTAACGGCGAGTTTTCTAAAGGACGAGTGCGATAAAAGTCTTATGAAATGAGTAGGAGAAGTGTGGGAGAGTTGGGGACATTGTATTTTTTTTCAGAATAGGTATACATTGGCAACGTAGATCAGCTGATTTGAAGAGTCTAATGTACTTGTATGGTGGAAAATAATTCAGTTTCTAAAAAATTGTTTAGTGCTCAGGTAATTTGTCTAATAAAAAAATAGTTACAGCTGCGTGTGTTTTTCAAGTATTTGTAATGAATATGATTTAGGTATTTTAAGGTTATATTAACAGTCACGCTGAGCTTCTAATTATCACATTAAAAAATGTATTATACGTTATTTACAGATGTGTGGTGAAGGGAGACTTGGGACATGCAAAAACACCGATATTAACAAATACACCAGTAAAGGACAAAACGATATCTGAATTGAAAATGCGAAACGACGGAAAAAACCAAACGAATCGCAGATTAAAATTTCAGTAGTTTCAGTAGTGAGAAGGATCTTGTCCCATTAGTAGCGTCAGATGACGACCCCAGTAATTTTGTATTTTGAGTTGGAATTAGGCTATAAACGGTTTTGCAATGTGTTCTTTTTTAAAAATTTTATAATAAAAAATCACATTATGTGGTTATGTCTGCAATTATTTACTGTCCCAACTCTCCCATACACATGTCCATACACATGGACACATGTCCATTGGTTCAATTTTTGTTTACAAGAAACATAAAACGTTATACAATTACACTCATCCACAAATTATAGTGTCGAAAATGTATAAACTGTCCCAAATTTCCCACACTTCCCCTACTTTATATTATTATTTTTTTAATTTTACTCCTTTACGCCCTTAAAATAGTAAAATACCCTTAAGTTTTACGTTTGGTTTGTTAAAAATTTATGTGAGGTTTTAACGTTATCAACTTCGAAAAATGAAAAGTTTCGAGTTACAGGATGAGTTAAGATAGTAGCCCCCCCTTCTCTATTAGTTCGTTGATTATCCATATTAGAAAAATATTTTCTTAACAAAAGATATAAATGTGTTGTATATTATTGTACATTTATTTTACTTTAAGGCTTAATGAGATTTGACAACCTGTATATTTTAATAGGACATTTTTCAACTTTAATCGTGTTCGATAGTGTAATTTTGTTACTTAACTGCGCAATATTTTTATAGCGCCGTATAGAGAAAAGATAGTTCTCTCAAAAAAAAAATGTAAAAAATATATATAGGGTGTCATTTAAAAATACTACCTTAACTTTCTTAAAAAACAAGGTTACAGATTTATTGTGGGAGGTGATCTCAATGCAAAGAATACCCATTGGGGATCCAGGGTAACAACAACGAAAGGTAAAGAACTTTTGAAAGCATGTAACCGATTGAACTGCGAAATACTATCGACTGGTAAATCAACATATTGGCCAACAGATCTGAGCAAAACTCCTGACTTAATAGACTTTTTCGTCGTCAGGAATATCTCTTCGAACTGCATCCAGGTCGAAGAAGCATGGGATATGAGCTCAGATCACTCTCCCATACTTCTCACCTTAAGTGATGCAGTAATCCAAAAAGAACCTCTACATAGATTAGTTACCAAAAGGACTGATTGGAAAAGTTTCAAAATAAAACTTGAGAACTCTATAAACCTTTCTGTACCAATAATAACTAAAGAACAGTTAGATACAGAAGTAGAACTGTTTGTTATGAACATTCAGCAAGCAGCATGGGAAAATACTCCTGAAATTAAACCAAGAGTCAAGGGCAATAATTACCCCAAAGAAATTAGGGAATTGATATCCAAAAAAAGGAAATTAAGAAGAAAATGGCACCAAACAAGGGCACCAGTAGATAAAACCACCCTGAACAACGCTACCCAGCAATTAAGGAGAGAAATACAGCGCATCAAAGATGATTCAATCGCAAGTTATCTAAGTGAATTAACCAACGACAGTAAAACTGACTACTCTTTGTGGAAAGCCACCAAACGCTTAAAACGACCTACCCATCAAAACCCACCAATCAGAAAAGCAGATGGAAGTTGGGCCCGGAATAATCAACAAAAAGCAACGAGATTTGCAGAACATTTGGAATTGATCTTCCAAACCAAATGCAGGAGAAGACCTTCAAGATTGGAATGAACCAAGACAAGAGGATGTCGAGATTTTACCCACCACCCCAAAAGAAGTTTTGGAAGAAATCAAAACGAATATTAACCCAAAGAAAGCACCCGGTTTTGATCAGATCACAGGAGAAATTCTTAAACAGCTTCCAAAGAAAGCAATAGTAAAATTGACTTATCTTATTAACGCTACATTTAGATTAAGATATGTTCCTACGATGTGGAAAATAGCGGACGTAATAATGATTCCTAAACCAGGAAAGCCTCCCCAAGAAGTGTCGCCATATAGACCCATTTCATTGTTACCAGTTATTTCGAAACTATTCGAAAAGCTACTTCTTAATAGATTAAAACCGATAATAGAGAAAAAGAACCTAATTCCTTCACACCAGTTTGAGTTCAGAGAAAGCCATTCTACAATAGACCAGGTACACAGAATTACAAATCTCATTGAAAAGTCTTTGGAGGAAAAGAAAGTCTGCTCTACAATATTCCTAGATGTAGCCCAGGCCTTCGACAAAGTCTGGCATGAAGGTCTATTCCATAAGCTGAACAAAACCTTGCCACAGCAACACTCTCAATTGTTAAGATCATACCTTTCAGGAAGATATTTTAGAATAAAGAAGGAAGAGGCCTATTCTAATTTAAGAGAAATTCAGGCTGGAGTGCCGCAAGGTAGCGTACTCGGTCCAGTACTCTACCTGCTATACACTAGAGACATTCCTGATCTTGAACAGAACATCATTGCAACGTTTGCAGATGATACAGCCATTATGGCAATAGGAAAAAAATCATGAAGAGGCTGCTGTAAAATTACAATCCTCCATGGATACAGTAAACACCTGGACCAGAACTTGGCGTATCGAGTTTAACGAAAGTAAATCTGTGGATGTAGACTTCACCAATAAATTAAAACAGCATATACCCATCAGAATAAACGATGCCCAGATACCACATGCTGACTCGGCAAAATACTTGGGCATGACCCTAGATGCAAGGCTACGCTGGAAAGCCCATGTGAAAAAGAAAAAAGAAGAGTTTAATCTAAAATATAAAAAATATGTATTGGTTACTAGGAAGGAACTCCAAGTTATCCATTCACAATAAATTGTTTCTTTATAAGCAAGTTTTAAAACCAGTGTGGACATACGGCCTACAACTTTGGGGCTGCGCTAGCGAAAGTAATATCCAAATCATTAAACGACTACAAAACAAAGTACTGAGAGACATAGTCAATGCACCTTGGTACTTCCGCAACTGTGACCTACATAAGGACCTTGAAATAGAGACAGTTAATCAAACTATTCCCAAAATCGCAAGACGTCACGAACAACGACTTCACCAACACGTGAATGCTGAGGCACTCCAGCTCCTCGACACCACCAACTTGAAAAGAAGACTTAAGAGGACAAAACCATTTGAACTAGTATAGTGAAATGAGTGAAAAGCAGAGTATTTGTGCGGTAGTTACACGCAAAAATTAGTGTACTTTAATTATTAGAACCTGAGGTGAACTAGTGAATAGATCCTTAGTTAAGTTTCAACCTGTAGCAATTTAAGTTAGAATCAAATTATTCATTGATCAAAGTTATGATCAGATTGTAATGTTAAATGTGCCCAGAAATGTATTGGGTATAAAATTAAAAAAAAATAAAAATTTTAAATAAAAAGTGCACATTACTGCTCAAATCTGATTAGGTTCTGAAATAAAATAAATGTACAATAATATACAACACATCACTTTGAACATTTTCGTTCAGAAAATATTTTTCTAATATGAATGAATATTCAACGAACTATTAGGGAGGCGTTACTATCTTAACTCACCCTGTAGATGCAAAATAATATATTTTTTTAAATTAAAAACGCTTCCCTTTCTTTTAAGCACTTGTCTAAGACTAAAATTAATTTTATTAAAAAACGCCACCCTTTCTTGTAAACACTTGTCGAGCGTGTTCACGTTTTAGTCGTTTCCAGCGAAAGAATCGGCTGGTATCAGCTGAAAGCATCTATTTCAAACGATTATAGCGCTTCGGGCGGCAGAAGCAAAAAACCGTTTTAGGCATTTGTCCCGTTTATTTTGGATGTGCGATAAGCCCGAGGTTATTTGCCGAATTTGTCAAACTATAAAATGTTCAGTTATCCACATTTGACCGTCTACACTAGTTATCTTAAAAATAGTTTTTCCCGGATTCGAATCAACGCAACGTGCAAACAGAAAAGAAATTATTACCTACCGATAACGTTCGACAACTTTTTCGAGTGCCCTCGTAAAAGGCAATATAAAACTTCGATCGTAGATTGTCGAAGATGAAGTGGTCTTACGTAAATATCAACGTCAGTGCAGAAAATTCAAACGTAGAAACGCCGGAAGATAAGAAAAACACGGGCTTGTAAACACAACAAAATTTTTCGGGCAAACACGACGCGAATTTTACGTAAGGTTTCGAACATAAATAAAAACATACTCTATAAGCTCTCTGTCAATATCAATATCTTCTGTTTAGTTTAACGAAAATCGAATCCGGTCGTGCCCGGAACGTTTTATTTATCCCTCGCCTCGGTCCACGCGGTCATCTCGAATGAAATAAAATTCCATTAAATAAGCAAAATACGAATTATCGGAGAAAAAAAATCGATCATTCGCGTAATATCTGAAAGCGATTTTTCACCATTTTCCGCGTCCCCTGCATCGTGAGCCACTTGTGCTATAAAGTAGTCGCGTGTTTTACATTATTTATGGTAATTATCTAGGGAGATCTTTTTGCCACAAAAGCGATCATATTTCGCGATAAAAAGGTAATTGCATTAAGTGCCACCCTTTTTTAATGGAAAAGTAAAAAATACATAATATACGCATATGGGACCGGTCAGACAACGCAAAGTAAACCCCGCTCTATATTTTTTAGCCGTTTTATTCGTAAAGACATAAAATCACGGCCGTAAGTTTCGACCCCACGCATAAAATGAAACGATATCCGATCGAAAACGTCGACCGTTCTTTTTAGAATCGTTCGTGTCACCCAGGAGCTTATTATTTTCACTTTTCTATTGTCTTTCTCCTTCCCCGCCATATCGTTCGTATCTGTCAAATCAGAGAACCCCCTTAAATAATATTCAAAAGAGAAATCTTTGCCGGTGTTTGTTGAATTTCAATAAAGCGACCGAAGACCGTGACTAATTCCATTCTCGACTTGACGGAAGATGACAACAATGTTTTTTTTTTGTTCCGTCCATGCGTGATTAATGGGCGGTCGTAGGTTACTAAAATCCGGAGTTGCAGTTTTCGTTGGTTTTAGTAAACACGCCGGCAAACAAGTCGATAAATTGAATCTCAAAGTTTTTGATACATAAATCAAGAAGTTAGAATTACAATGTGCTCGGAAAACTTGCAAATGTTACGAGGAAAATTTCATTTTTACAAAAGCCTACCCGAACTAATATATTATAAGTGGACTGATACAATAACATCCTCGCTACCTTCATGGAAGATCATTTACATGCATTAGAACTGATATAATTTATTATTATGGGGAGTTTGGGAAACTTCGTGATGGAAATAATGCGACTTATTACGACGAATGAATGCATTATGTATAATTGGCGATTTCCATTTCGATAGATCAAAGCTCGCGAAATCGGTTTTACGCCGGTCGATGATCACATAAGCACTGTATTCGTAAAACGCAGAAAAAAAATAATAATTGGGCTTTCGGCGAAAATATACAGTATAAGTAGGTAAATAAGTCGAATATTGTGAACGGCAATTAATTTTACACCGATACCATTAATTGTATAAACTTAGAGCAAACTCCAAAACTCGAACTTCAAATACAAGTTAATTACACGGTTAATTTAGTCGTTGCAACTGAACTTCATTACAAGTTAAAGACGAACCCGGAAATATGAGATTCGCTAATTTTGTTGAATTATTTAAATTGAGAATTCGTCATCGTAATATTAATTTTCAAAAAACTTCAAATGCCCGTTTAGGTACTCGAAATTTAATGGCAATAAATTTTTTTTAAAAATCGATCACGCACACGGAATAAGTACCTATTACAAAACTCGAAGTCATTCTAAAATTTAGGTAACGGTGCCTACTTACAATTAATAATAAGTTATTTAAAAATTCCGTATCTGAATACATTTAATTGATTTTTGCGTTTAACTTTACCATAACAAAAAAAAGTCAGACCAGTGGTTACGTACTGCTATGATACGGGATACCAGAAATAAAATAAAAATTAAAAAGATCAGAGAGACAGGGAAAAATATGAAGATTGTAATTTAATAAGAAATGTCAGAAAATTAAAAATATTAAGAAAAGTTAAAAAAATGTTATGTAAAAAAGGTAATAAGGAAGAAAACAGCGTATGAATAAAGCATAAAGTATAAATAAAATATAAATAGTGCAATAATAAAAAGTTAAAAGAAGAAAGAAAAGATATCAGCAAACAAGAGGAAAATTTGGAAGAGTCCGTGACAATGGAGCCAAATTATCAGCGAGAATTCGCGAGAGCCGGCGAAGAATTAAAAAGCAGTGTAAAGGGTGTTTGGATGGAATGGGGGATGTTGGTGTGAAGCAAAAAGGCCAAGGAAAAGAGGGCGAGAATCACTGTGTAAAAGTAGAGACCGATTAAATAGGGAAACGAATGGGGAAAAGAAGAGTTGAATGGGTAGTTAATTGTGGGGTTAAATTAAGTTAGGTTAAGAACGTTATAATTGCAGAATTAGTTAAAATATATATATATATATATATATATATATATATATATATATATAGCAAATAAATAAGAAATATATCTCATATCATAGGATAGCAAATAAAAATGGCGCCCAATCGTGGGGCTGTAGCAATACGTTGCGGAAACAATGAGTCTAAGCAGCAAAGACGAAGAGAATTAGAAGATGAGGATATTCGAAAGCTTACAATTTCGAAATAAGGGAAATTTGGAAAGCCCAAAAACTGCACATATAAAAAAAATGGACGATAACAAAGAACTGAAGAGGATTGCTCGTTGGAAATCGCACGATAGGAGGCCAAGAGGAAGACCCAGAAGCAGACGGGAGGACCGGGTAGTTAAAGATATAAAAAATGTAAAGATACAACGATGGAGGAGAATGATACGGGATAGAAGTAAATGGAAAGAAGTAGTAGACGGAGTCTCTGGACAAGCGAAGGTGGAACGTGGTTCGACTGACTCACCACAAAGACGAATTGGTGGAGCTCTTTGAGCGGCTACGATTCCAACCAAAACGTATAGCCTTACAATAACAATCAGACAATCAATCTAATTTGTTGGTGATCCCGTTTTTGGGCTTAGAGGCAAATACAGTGCATTAATTAATAATTGTAACCCACGTGACCCTAGTGTATACTATAGGCAATCAAACTTACACAGTTAGTAACAGCCGAACGCATTACAAGTAACCAAAGATAATTACATTTAAAGTTATATCAATTAATTGCTAGTCACGTGCGCGACAAAGCACTATATATTTAGTTGAACTTATAACAAACCAAAACTTTGGTCGCCGAAGAAGTCAAATGCCCAACTAATTCAATTTTGCTAACCGTAAGAACCAAGCTTTGCCCAAATAATAAAAACAAACAATACGATCGTCGGGTGGTCCAAAATACAGACAGTCTGATAGGACGAAGACGGACATCAACGAGTAGGTAGATAATTGTTTGCTACGCCGCGCTTTGCTTTGCTTCGTCAAACAGAACGTCACGTTTGATCCCAATAATATTAATAAAAGAATCCATTGTGCGAACCGTGCAAATTTAAATGCGACACAAAACGACTAGAGCTGACATTGTTGGTTGCATATCGTTCGCAAGGTAAGTGAATTTAAAGGTCGTCCAAATACGTACTTTTATTTTTACGTTTAACTGCGATAACTGTGACATTTACATTTTTCATTTACTTCGGGCTTCAAGGGCCGAATCAAATTTCGCTACAAACATCTACAGTTAGACGACCTTTTGGTTCTTTTATCTTGCAGAAGATATGCAACCTACAATACTAGTCGCAGTCGCCCCGAGTCACATTTAAATTTGCTTAGACTGCACCGCCCGGTGGTTCTGCGTGTGTTTGAATATAGGCTCGTAAAAACAATAAAAGATAAGATTAACAATAAGTTGTAAACTAAATAAACTAATATTTGCTACTTTTGGATCACTTAAATCGATTTTAATTAATAATAACTCGTTTGAGAATCAGAACGAAAAATGTAAAATGTATTATTTCTCATATATTTTTTACATCGCGAAATACATTTATTTTTTTATGAATATTATTAGCGTAAGTACTTTCCTGAAGAGTTTATACGAACACGACATATTTCCGATATCGTCCTTGCCTTTATAGAACTACAACCTTAAATTTTATTTTTTAAATAACAGTCGTAGATGGATACGATGCTAATTGAAAACTCTCTTCCGGTTTGGTCGCAAATCCAAACCACTTGGCTTTTTCGGTTGACTGATTTTATTAACTCGATAGCATATTTGCAATTTTTATTTTAAAAAGATGTTATCATCGTAACAAAGAAATTTATTCGAGTATTTCCTGTTATGTACAAAACATACGAGAATTATTCATACTGATGCCATTCAGACAAAACAAATTAAGGCATGTGGATAATTCACTAACACTTTGATTCAATAAACGTATAAAAGAATTAATTATTCAATTTAACGGTTCCCCGTTCGAATTTTATGCATACAGTCTATGAAAAATCAAACGCAAACCTATAAACGACTAGAGCTAGAATTATTAGTTGCATATTGTTTGCAAGATAACAGAACTAAAAGGTGGTTTAATTTCTAGGTAAACGTAAAACAAAATAATAGCTAATTTTCGTTTAAAGTTAGGTTTACAAACCACAGTCCGGTGACAGTGGAGAGTTTAAAGCAGCAGCACCTAACCATTGCCAAGTTTGTATTCAGACGACATTTCAGATTATATGCAACCGATCGAAAATTTTAAAGTGCGCTATTTCCGTTATTAATTATCGAATCGTTAATGCGAAAAATGTGTTGGAATCGTTATAAAATTCTCGATCAAACATCTCTCTTTGCAATTTTCGCTAAAATGCATCTTTTTAGAGAAAATCTGAAAAAAGGTGCCGCAAGCGTAGGTATCTCAATAGAAATTCGATACCCACGCGGCTTGTGCGCGCGCGTGCGTTGTTTTAAATATTTTTTTCAGTTTAAACATATTCATGATATTTAAGAATACACTGAAAAAAAATCGATTATATTTTTAATCTGAATCGTAGAATGACAAAATGTCCGATTAACCTCTCTTTTACGGCTTCTTCGTACGTTACACAGATAATATAGCTATAATAAAGTGGATTATATACAGAATTGATTAATGAACCTAGTGCCTTGCATTCAAGCAACTGATTGCGAGGTTTTAATAAAAACAAATATGTTTGCGAGTCGCCGAGCGCAGTGAAAGAAGTGCAATTATTGGAAATTTAATTACTTTGAAATTACGGTTATTTCTTCAACTTGCCAAATTAAGTTCCAAAGACGCGCGTTAGATTAAGGACGCCCCCCGTATACGGCGGGTAAATTTCTCAACTTGCATTTTTATTTTTATGCACGAACATTTTATAGCTAATGGATTATTGTTAACTTTATTATAGTTAAGGGAAGGGCTGAATGTTTATTTATTTATAGTGTTTACGATGTACTTACGATGATAATTCGTCATATAAAATTTTATTGTTCCATTCGTTCTAACAAAAGCATTAACGAGCTTTCTGTTATGAAATTAATAATATGATAAATTTTGTTAATATTTAATATGATAATAATATGTTAATATGATAATATTTTGTTAATCATCACCTGTATATGTATTTTCTATCTACGAGGCGCGTTTTTTAAGTAAGTACCGTTTTGGAATTAAAAAAAGACGTGCAAAGATATCGCAATAATTTTATTTTTACATGAAAGCCTGTACCTTAATCTACTTTTCTACATAATTTCCGTGAATATTGAGGCACTTGTCATAACGTGGCACCAGTTTTTGAATACCCTCCTCATAAAATTCTGCCGCCTGACTTGTTAACCACTGTATCACAAATGTTTTGACTTCGTTATCGTCTTGAAGATGCTGACCACCCAGGTGTTTCTTCAAGTGCAAGAACAAATGGTAGTCGCTGGGCGCCAGATCAGGGCTGTATGGAGGATGATCTAGAGTTTCCCATTTAAAAGATTTGATGAGATCTTTGGTCCGATTAGCCACATGTGGACGGGCATTGTCATGCAGCAAAACGATACCCTTACTCAACTTGCCACGTCTTTTGTTCTGGATTGCACGACGCAGATTGTTCAATGTCTCACAATAAAACGCTGCATTGATTGTCTCATTACGAGGCAGAAACTCCACTAGCAATACTCCTTTTCTGTCCCAAAAAACTGTGCACATGATCGGACCAAAGATCTCATCAAATCTTTTAAATGGGAAACTCTAGATCATCCTCCATACAGCCCTGATCTGGCGCCCAGCGACTACCATTTGTTCCTGCACTTGAAGAAACACCTGGGTGGTCAGCATCTTCAAGACGATAACGAAGTCAAAACATTTGTGATACAGTGGTTAACAAGTCAGGCGGCAGAATTTTATGAGGAGGGTATTCAAAAACTGGTGCCACGTTATGACAAGTGCCTCAATATTCACGGAAATTATGTAGAAAAGTAGATTAAGGTACAGGCTTTCATGTAAAAATAAAATTATTGCGATATCTTTGCACGTCTTTTTTTAATTCCAAAACGGTACTTACTTAAAAAACGCGCCTCGTATTTCCGTTAAAGATGAAAAATAAAATCGAACGGTTAATTGAAAGATTTGCCCACCATGTCCGAAATGTTCAAATGTGTAACGATATCATTCTTAATTTGATGCCACCCTGTATTGTGCTAAATAACTTATGGTCATATGCACCGTCAGTGATTTATTGAAATTATTACAGAAAAGATTGATTTTCCTTAGATACTATTGTGTTTCCATAAATATTTTGTACTTAAACGAGGTTAAGCTCTCAGGTTACGTCGGTGCCCTTACGTCATCAATGACGTTTATAGCTAAGCGTACCTTTGTTACCGAATAAACATAGTAAACTGTGATGTTATTATACAACTCATGTTCTAAATCGAGAGAGAGGTGAATATTTTCTGGAATAAAGATCCAAATGCAATTCACTATTTAGATATTGTCCAATTTTTCTGTTAATTTAAATGATTTTCTTCCCATAAATTTTATAAATTTATTAGGAGCGCTTTTAAACGAACGTCCATCAGTGGACATTTCATGCGCAAATAAATAAAGCCTCGTATCATCTTAGTTTCCTAAAAAAGCACAAGAACAACCGCGTTTCATACCTATATTCTCACACTAAATCTTATCCAATCGAGAATTTATTTACCATCTTGATTTTTCATGACCCCGAATTCAGTTTTCGCACAAATATAATGTAAGTTAACACTTTCGTTATTTCAGACCCCATTCCTTCTGGCGAAAATATTGATACTAAACGTGACTAACGGTTAATCGAAGAAATCTATGGATCCCCGATGAATTCGAGCCGCTGCAATAATTCTCAATTTTTTTTTGGTAACTCGAAACTATAACCAGAGGAAAAGGCTTAGCCGGACGTTACGGTGGCGTTTTCGATTGAAAATCAATTATCCGGTTCGTAAGTTGCGCAATACAGTATAAAGGTGTAAAATGTTTTAAGTACACCAGTGCACGTAAAACTAAACCAGTTTCTCTCAACAGCGACCACATCTTAAAGGAATTCGGAGTAACTAATGCTCTAAAGGCACGCAGACTACAAAGCAGATGTGTTATCAGAATAAATTTTCCACCCACCTCTAAAACGGAGAAAATGTTTGTTGTGTATACGTAGAAAATGTACCTACTGAATAATGTAGGTCGCGATGATAACATACAAAAAGCGCGTTGTCGGTTAAAAGCTTCAAAAGTGGCGTTCGCAATTATAATATAAATTTTTTAAGTAAGTAGACGACGAACAAACGCAAAAAGGTTTAGTTACGACGATAATTTTTGGTCGATGAAAAATTCACTTACCCTCTTCCTCCCACTCCCCCCGACCTCATTCGATATGCAGACCTCGGGACTTACCTGCAAAAAGAAAAACCGGGTTAAACTTCATACATTTATACAAGTAAATTCGAGATAACGAACAAAAAAAATAAATAAAATAAAATTCGAAACAAACACGCCAATAAAAATCCAAAACAACGGGCGCAAACCAAAGTTGGGATATTAGAAAGAAAAATGCGTTTAGTTAGTGGTCGTGTCAGAAATAAATAGTGATTAGGTCGCGCATAAAATCTGTTTAGTTGGCAAGAGTGACGGCGGCGCTTCTATTGGATTTGGCGTCGAGGTTCCAAATTGGCTTAATTCGATTTGCGAACGAACGTTTGGGCATTTTTCATTTGAATTCTACCTTGCGGGCGTCTGCAATAACCGAGATTTATTGCGCTCGCTGCATTCAGATGCGGTCGTAATGAATTCTAACGACAAATCCGCCCAATTTACGATCGACCGGATTGTTTTAAAAACGGCAAGTGCGCTTCGTTTAAGCGCGTTTCGATTAAATTAGATCATTTCCGAATTTCTTAAACGGTTTACAATGATCCTATTATGTTTCGGAAAAATAAAACAGGCGGCGACTTTCGCTCGTTTTCTCTAAAAGAATGACGGACGGCCTCGGGGCCTAAAATGTCGCTTTGGAAAAAAAAACAAGGGCCACGCCAATTTTCTTGTTTTTCCAAATGATACGAAGATAATCTCGATAACGTGGAATATAAAAGGAAAAAGTTCCGTAACGAACTTTTTATTTATAGGTTTCTGAGTTGCGCTAAAGTTTTAAACGAATAACCCACCTCGACACCAAAATTTTCGAATTATTTATTAAGTGTGTATCTAACTAAAATTGGAAACGAACATTAATCACATCCAACTGTAACGATACAAATAGTTAACATCACGGTATATTCGAATTACCTGTGATTAATGTTGGCGTAAGTTACAAGAGACGATCGACTAATTTCTACCGTTACCCATTTGAGTTACGTTACGATTTGAGTGAAAAACCCTCGCACACAAAAAGCGTTTTTAATCTTAATTGGAAAATAATTTATTTATTAGGTACCTACCTACCTACCCAATAACGAAATGGTTTTCTTGCGTGATCGAAAATCATCGATCCATCAGCTACATCTATTATTGGAATACGAAATATTTTGTCAGAGTTGTATTTTAAATGCAGAAACATAATTTCATTGACTTTGTGTAAAAAATTTCAAAAATTTCAGGATTTTTTATATTTTGCGTCTATAATGAGCTCATTATAGCGCCGAAATTAGTACTATAACAGTCTCATTACGACACGCTTCTTTTCATTTTTACAAGTTGGTAACATTAAAAGTCACGTCACATATTCCTAATAAACCTAACCCTAAACTTCATACACTCACCGGCACAAAATTCGATCCATGCGGTTAATTGATATAATTATTTTAGTTTATAAATTGGTTATATTTCGACACATAGTTTAAAGGGTGTGTAAAACAGATGTTGAAATGTAATTAAACCGACGGGAACATTTTTATTGCTCTAACAAAAATACGGCAACATCTCATAACTAGATAAAACAGTAAACAACATTTATTGTACATAACAAGTAAAAAAAACGAAAAAGCAAAAAATCAGTAGCGTGTAGTGGCTCCCCGTGCTCGAATTACAGCTTCTATTCGCCTTGCCATACCCTCAATAAGGCAACGAATGTAATCTTGGCTAATTTCGTCCCATTCTTGGACTACTGCTACACTTAATTCTCGCAATTTAGAAGAAGCAGGAACTCGGCAATGAACTCATCTCCCCACCATGTCCCAAACATGTTCGATCGGATTTAGATCGGGACTTCTTGCAGACCACATCATACGGTGGATTGTTACTTCTCTCAAGTACTCACAAACAATTCGGGCAACATGCGGACGGGCATTATCGTGCATTAGCATAATGTTGTCACCAATAAATGGGGCGAAAGGTACGACATGTGGTTCTATAATGTCTCTAATGTACCTGTCAACAGTTATCGCCCCTCCATTTACTACTACTAATTCGGTGTGAGCTTCCATGTTAATACCTCCCCATACCATGATTGAACCACCACCAAAACTAAGCTTTGGCACAATATTACATTGGGCGAATCTTTCTCCAGTCCTGCGCCATACTCTTTGACGGCCATCCGCAGATCTTAAACAAAATCTCGACTCGTCGGTAAAAAGAATATGAATGACCCCAGTCATCATTATCCCAATTTTGGTGTTGACGTGCAAAGTGAAGCCGCTCCAAACGATGTTCTCTGGTCAATTGTGGGCCGTTTGCGGGTCTTCTTGCTAGCAATCCGTGTTCCTGCAACCTTCTTCTTATAGTTCTTTCACTAACACTTAGACCCCGTACTTCTTGCAACTCATTACGTGCATTAACTGCAGTAGTATCTCTGTTTCTCAGAACTTTTAATGTAAGGAAGTGGTCATCCCTAGCAGTTGTACACCTTTTCCTGTCTGATCCCACTCTCCTGGTGTAGCCTCCAGTTTCTCGAAACCTTTCTACAGCTCTCTGAATACTACACCTTGAAACACCAAGGCACCACACTCGAGCGGCGTAGTACTGCGAGCGCCCATCTTGAATCAAAGCAATTGCTCTGGCAGTATCGGTTGGATTCAACACCATATTTAATTTTTACAGACAGTAAATTCAATTGTATTTCCAACAATTAAGACTAATACGCGTAATAAACTTAATAATAAAGTACGCTCAGAATTTGACTATTATAATTTGATACCATGCAAATAAACAAACTAACTAAATTCCCCAAACGAATAAAATTTTATCGCACTAAACATGTCATTGGAATATGAATTTTCCCCATTATTAGATAAAACAAACGTTTATCGCAATTTTTTACTAAAAATTGTAGATGGATCGAATTTTGTGCCGGTGAGTGTATTTTGACAGAACAATGATCAAGTACTAAATTGTCAACACGTCTATTCTCCGAAAATAATGTCTAAACTGATAATTTCATTGTATTTAATTAATACGAACAATTCAACGAAAAATACCAGGGAGTTATTTTTCTGGCACTTTATTTATTATAGGTACAGATGATTCGTGTTCAAATCGAGTCACGACTCTTTAATATTTACGCACACGAGCTTATTGTTCGCGAAATACAACGACGCTCGTTAGGTAACTTCGAAGATTACGAGTTAGCTTTATCAAATTCCAAATCGGGGTCGAAAAATTAAAACTACGATTAAGAACGTGCGTGTTAATACAAACACGGATATAATCAGACCAACATTTGGATATAATTCGCCTCGAGAAATTAACGTGGAGCCCTTTAACGTTCAGATAGTGTTCATAACGGGTTTCGGTAATCTGAAATTAACTTACGAACATTTTTTTCTACGACCGTTTCGAAACGCCGACTTTTCATTTGAAAATGACCTTTATTTAAGGACTAATGCGTAAATATAATGCCGAGGCGAGTATCTACGCAGGCAAAAATAGGAGTCGTTAGCGCCGAGAATCGGGAACGTGAAAGAAAAGTGGTGTATGCGACACAATAAAAGATTTGCGATCCTTATTTCGAATCTAAGAATGCGTGTACTCTTAACACTTTAATTTTTGTCAAAAAATATTGTACGCGACATGCGCTAAATGTGTTTTTATGCACTCCGTGCGTTGTTAACTTGACCTTGGGCCCGATTACCAAATATCCACGAGTAAAACACATCCATTTCACAATTTACTACATAGAAACGAACGCCATCTGTTAAAAGCCAAGAAAGATAATTTAGAAATTTAAATTTTAACTAATAAAAAAAACACAAATAAATTACAGATAGATGTCGTTTTATGATTCTACAGGGTACCTTTTTAAAATTTAAAGTTACTCGACTAGCTTTGTAAACGTTACAAATATACGACGAGCTCTAATTTGGCGGTCAATTGAATCCGAAGTCGATTAAACAACTCGACGTAAAAACAACAAAAATAACTAACAGTTGAAGGTGAATTGAAAAACGGGACATGAGAAATTTTTGTTATTGGGTTTGTATGTACAGTCGGGTGCAGAATTAATGTCGCTAATCTCGAGCATTACGCGGGCACACACAAATAATTACGAACAGAATATTTAAAGTTCATCTTTGTATTTGTAATTTGTAATTTTTTTTAAGGTTTGTTCATTGCGCCAATGTTCGTGAATCGCGACATTAATTTTGCATCCGACCGTACATATATACTTAAATATAAAACGAGTCGCCTGATTATTTCAACAATATTTGACGTTCAGATCGCGAGTAGTTGCGATGAAAATCTTGCACGAGTTTAATATTTAAATACAAATTCATTTTAAACTTAAAGATTAATGTTGCTGTGTAACTAACCCTCATATCGGGATTGCATTAACGTTTACATAATTACTTATCCATAAAATTGATTTTATTTTATAATTTTGAGATCGCTGTCCATTGATCACAGACTTTTTTTTTGTTATAATTCGCATCGTGCTTTAAATATTCACATAGGTACTTACATAGCTTGAATAGAAATGCCATCGGCACCATATAGTAAATTGCCGTCAATACCGATAGGCATAAAGTAAAACAGAAAGTTGCCTTGAATTGGGAGAAAAATTTATGTTGCGGCCCAAGAACATTCGTGAACAGACTAGAATTTAAAACGTCGGAGAAATATCCCCAATACCTACCTACATAGTAAAAAATCGACGCACACTCGCCAAAATAATCGTCGACGTCCGGAAAACCGGACACGGCGCATAAAGAAAAACCCACCAATTAAATGTACTGCTCTGTTCAATTTCGTGGGCCTTTGCGCGTGTACAGCGAGGGACTAATTTTGTGTCGCAGGCAACGTAAGCGCGTATGCAACCAGCAGTGCAACTAGGCGGAAGTAATGACACAAGTTCTCGGCTAATTGTCTAGAGTCTTTCCGTTTATGAATCTTGACTTATTGTCGTTATGTTTATATTTATAAAATAAAACCGTAAATGTTTTTTTATTTCATATTTATAAAATTAAAAAAAACATTTTTGGTCTGGATTCAAATCTGTGCACGTTTTCGTCTTCATGAAGGTTTCGGAGTGGTATTTCCAGTAATAAAACAGCAATAAAACATAAATTTCCAGTAATAGCCATCGCACCAGATCAACAAGACCGATGCAGACCGATCGAACGGTAATAAATCAGGATTCATAAACGTAAAGACTAGATAACTAGCGGAGAACGCGTGTCGTTACTTCTCCCTCGTTGCATTATTGGTTGCATACGCGCTCACGTTGCCTGCGACATAAGATAAATCCCTCACTGTACATATTATATAGATATACAATAGTCCAAAGCAAGTTTGAAAATACATAACACATAAGCTCATAAAGCGCGTTACACAAGATAAGCCGAAAATTAATTTTCACATCGGCTGTTTCGTTATGAAATCGCGAAAATACAAAATGTCTATTTTGCGTGTAATAATCGATTTAGAACGGACGATGACGTCGGCGTGGATAATTAACGTGGTGCACTAACGAGAAATCAACCGGACGTAACTCCAGATACCAGTCACCCTTTATCGACATCCAACCGGGGGACAATTATAATTTGTGCAGTTTGGCAACTTTTACGAAAAATATCGAATTCAACGCAAGTTCCGTTTTAATCGGAAAATCTCCGGAATTTCCCAACAATAGATTGTAAAATATGCGACGCCAAGTCCAAACACACCGTTATGACCTATAATTATTTAAAGCAAATATTTCCACCATCCTCGAAGTGAAATAATTGCCGATTTTGGGAAGTAAAGCCGCAAGATTTAATAGCGGTTTCAACCTCATATCGCCCGTGCCCGAAATCCCCGATTAAGGGTTGCGCGTTATTAAGAGTTCCAGACGCCGATTTAAATTGCATTACACGGGAAATGAAAAGTTTCGAGAAAGTGAAAAACACAAACAAACCCCCAAATCAGCTTTCGTAAACACTTTTAAAAATCGATGCGGGTTTACCGTTCGTTTTGAAATCGATCGTCTTTATCGGGGTGTTTTATCTTTATTCGTCCCTTTTGTGTGTTATACAAAAGTTTCAGGTTTTCGAATAACGCATTTAGCGGTAAGAAAGTAGAAAAATCGCTCCCTCGTTTCCCGGACCGGGTGCGGCGGCCTTCCTCAAAATATTAAGCGAAAGCTCGCGCCCATTAAGGCTATGAAAACGGCGGGACGTTATTTAGTCGAACGGGATTTTTTTTTCGGGGGGGATTTTCGTGGATCGCCAGAAAAGAATAAATCAGTCATGTGCGACTGTAATTTATGGAAGTTTACCGTATTTATGACAATCCTAATAAACCGAAGCCTACATAAATCAACAGTTAGTCCTGACCAAAGCCAACTAAGATATCGACCGTAATACTCCGCCGCCGCAGCCGATCAAAACTTTACGTTTATAAATCACGCGCGTTCATTATTCATATCTCCGGCGCGGGCGACAATTATGTAAAACAACCCTATCGCGAGCGGGACAAAGAGGACGCCGATAAAGTTATTTTTTTTTCAAGTGCAAAAATGCAAAGGGCGGCCCGGCCGAAAGAGAGGGGGAGTCAAAAATTCTAGCGATTTATTTTATTATTTTCGGCGAAACTGCCTCAAAGGCCTACTTTGATATTCAAATTTTTATACTATAGTCTCCGAAATGTAACGTTCTAGTTTTATACGAACCACAGTTTCCAGCCTGCAAGGCGACTACGGAGCATCGTTCTATTACACCACTGTTATCTAAACTGTACCCTAGAGCAGATTCACAATTTTAACATGTCGATAAAATATATCACTTGAACCGCTCAAAACGCGCGAACAGCGTGACTCCGTTCCCAGAGGGCGCCATCTAATCTAAACGATCTCGAGCTGCTGGTGCTAACGAGCGATAACCTTGGCGAATTTATTTCGCCTCCTGCATCTTAGTCGATTGCATTTTGATCTTATCGACGAGTCGACCAATTTCGGTAGAAAGGTTTCTAATCGTGTTCGTTAACTAAAGAGAATGATCGTTAGTTCGTCGAAGTTTACTTACTAACATTCTGCATACAGATTTTGCAAGAATACATATGAAAATGGGCATCGAGCTGCTCAAAAGACAGACTGAATAATGATTTTCATTTTCTTCTGATCTTCATTGGTTTTTTTAGAAAACCTACGGAGGTTTACTGGAATATCCAAAAACACCTAATGGTCAAATATCACAGTACATTGTGATCGTTGTCTAAAAATTGATAAATATAAAATTGACGTACAAAGTTCAACGACAATGGATGTATGCTGACACCTTGATGAAAGTAAGCGACACCATGATCTGTAACATCACATTAAATTTTCTTGAAGGTCTTGTGCGCATCACTTCCAGGTTCAATCGAGACCGTTTCGTTCTCGACGAAGTTGCGCTTCCCTGAGGTTTCGTATCTTCTTTTGCGATGATATCAGATTAAAAGTATTACCTATTGACGATCAACTTAAGACGCAACGTATAGTAGATATTGTTTGCGTAGTTCTCGTGAATATTCGGGAACGTCCAGCCGTAGGTTTTAGGGAATCTGAACGCTATTGTTGGCATATTCTGAATACTATCATGTTGGACAATGGTAAATGAAGAGGACATGAATATCATTATAATTATTCTTGGAGACGAATTTAATGCTAAATAACATTTTTTGATAGATGATATGGATGTTGTTTCTCAACATACTGCGTCATTAGATAGTGGCGTGTTATCTGATGTTACAAATAAGAAAAAGCAACAATTTAGTTGTTAATTAATGCAAAAAAATACAGGTCGTTAACGCAAGGGTAAATTCTTAATTCGGTTACGTTAACACATGTGTGTTGATAATAAGCGTTACGTTACTGTATTCGTATACTACTACTTCGAACAATGCATCCTTAAAATTATTGGTTACAAAGATCAATATACATACCTATTATCTATTCACATCAAAACGACACTTTGTTGTATTGCCATTTCAATAATGCGAAACAAGAAGGAAATATCACCTGTGTCTTGAATATAATATATCATTTCGTTGTTTTAAATGTTATGGTGTTTTCATCACAGAAAATGATATCATGACATTACTTTTTTGTCCCAAATTGCACCTATAAAGAGCAATTCGACGAAGTCTCGCCTTAATGTGAACAGACTATAAGTAAAAAAGTGATAAAAAATTCTAAATAAAAACTTTTGGGGCATTAAGTTCGATAAAATATCAAACAATATTAGTTATACTATACCAAAATCACTCTTAAGCTCCGATTGCAAAATATTAATATATCGAATTATTAATTAAAAATTAAATTATGACCGGTTTCATAATAGTTGATCATTGCCACGTAAACCACTGTTTAGACAATGTCGATGAAATACGGATCAGCAGTGACCAGAGGATGAAGAAATCTTCCTAAACGAAAGGGGTGCGAAAAAGAAGGGGTGGTAAAAGATGGAGTGCGAAATGGAAATATTAAACTAAAACTGCGCATAACGGCGAGTCTAGAAGACCCGCACAACTTTGAGAGGTTGGTTTTTCGACAAGCCGACATTTTTCAGAGAAGATGGGTCTTTTAGACCCATAAGACAAAATAACACACCTACGACCGTATTCATAGACAAATGATCACATTAACCCTTCTTTGCATGATTTTTTCTTTTTTTTTTTAAAAAATCAGGGTGATGTAATTAATGCTCTAGATTAAAGGAAAAATATTTAAAAAAATCTTGGTGTAAATAAAAATATGTATTATGTAAAAAACAATATGATGGAAATTTACATCATCATGCATTGTCACATATTTAGCTCAGTACAAAATAAATAAAAAAATATTCTTTACTAAATCTTCTTTATTCTGTATGATAATTTAAAAAACAATTATTATTTTTATTTAAGCACAAATTGACGCCACATTTATTACATGAAATTGTGGAATAGCCTTTACATTTGGGAAATTTGCACCGGAGTGACCCACCTACTTTTGGCCAATGTTCAGCACCATCTGTTCTTATGTCTTTTGGAGGTGGTGGAGCTGGAGAACCTTTTCTTTTTTTTGATTCTAATTCTTCTTCTAGTACACTGGTACTAGGACGCCCTCTTTTAGCTTCTCTGGTGGTTCCTCTGTTGCATAGCACACAGGCCAATTCATTTCTGAATTGACCCATTGTAAGCAGACTCTTTTTAGGTTCACCTCTTTCTTGAGCATTTTTTTTATAAACAATCCAAGAGTTTATAACAGCTAGATCAAATAAATGAAAAAAAATACGCAAATACCACTTTTTAGACCTCATTTTTATATGATTTCTGCCCAAAAGCTATCCATGAGATCTACTCCTCCCATATGTTTATTGTACTCTTGGACAATAAACGGGCAAGTAATATCAATTTTGCTTTTGTTATCCTGTCAAATCTATTGACTTTAGTTACAGGCAATGCTCCAGAATAAGAAGATAACAGGGTTACAATCTTATTATCTTTCCAAGCCACACAACTCAAATCTATACCATCATACACAGACACTCTTTCCTCAAAACTACCTCTGGGCACAGATTTTTGATGAAATTTTTCTTCTCTGGAAGTTTATTATTTGGTATCCTGTTTTGTTGCACAGTTCCCACTGTGTGAATTCCTGATTTAGCTAAAAAAACTACCAATGGCAAAGAAGTATAAAAATTATCAAAGTATATGATGTGGTTTTGCTTTCTTAGCACGCCTCGAAGCAAACGAACTACAACATTTCCTGTTGCACCAAGATCTGGTTCATCTGGGAGTTTCTCTATATTCTCTTGTCCAGAATATACCTCAAACTTGTGGGCATATCCCATCAAATCACAGAGAACATATAATTTAAAGCCCCATTTATGGGGTTTCTTAGGCAGATACTGTTTTAAAAAATGCCCTATTTTGGTAGAACACATCTGTTCATCCACAGAAAGTCTTTGATTCATTGGCACTGTGGCAAATCTCTCATTGAGATGCTTGATAACAGGGCGGATTTTATAAAGCCTGTCATGTTCTGGATGACCTACAGGTTTGTGAAGATCATTGTTATTAAAATGTAATGATAACTTTATTTTCTCAAACTTGTTCAGTGGCATTGTTGAAGAGAAATGGGCTCATATCCAAACTTTGGCGACCAGTATGATCTTGTGCTAGGAAATTTGATTACTGACATGTATAATAATATACCAAAGAACTTATACAAATCATGTTCTGTAAATGTTATAGATGAACTGGGATTACGCTGTATTATATATAAATTTGTCTCCTCTACTAATGTTTTGATAAAATCTTCAGTGATAAAATGGTTAAAACATTGATATGGAGTTTCTAGGTGTGATAGACTACCTGAAGCAGTAGAACTTCCCAAGAAAGTAATTTTATCTGTGTCATACACCAGATTCCTTTTTTTCCAAATCAAGCTTCTTTTGTCAAATGCAAAACTGGATGAAGACTGCAAATTGGATGAAGTTGATGGGTGAGAAGACTGAGAGGGTTCTTGATCTTCTGGTTCTACAAGAGGAGGATCAATGTCAGCAGTTTCATCCACATCATCATCATCATCATCATCATCGTTCTCCTCCTGCAACACTCTTATAACTTCATCAGCATCGCGGTTTTCATCATCGGAATCTTGGTCATCAAGGCCATCTTCTGAGAGCCAACCGTCTTGCAATTTACTAAGATAATCTTCAATATCTCTATCATTCAAGTTTACCTAAAAAACAACATAAACTGAACATAAACAAAAAAATGTTTACAATACATTACAAGTGAAGTTACTGCATAGTGATGTAAATTTCTATCACATAGTTTTGAGAAATTTATTCACAGTGTTTTGATATAAATTGTATATAAAATAACAAAAACATGAAAACAAACCTTTTTTCCACTCATTTTCACTTTTATTGTATTTTATATCTCCGTTTATTTCCATAAAACAATTTAAAATCTCGCTCATTTCTTCCAGTCACAACAAACAGCGGAATGACAAGTTGTAGGCTTGGTAATTGACAGTGACGTTTGCTATTTTGTGACAACTGCGTTTTTTTGTACGCAATAGTCGCTTAAAAAGTTGCCAGCAACAACAAATTTACAGTACAAGGGTTTTGAGTACCTTTTTTTGTTGACTTAATATTATGATGGAAATTTCCATCATCATGCAAAGAAGGGTTAAACCGTTATTAGCACAACGTGATAAGTTGCAACAATCGTTTTCACAGAGATATTGCAGTTTAGTAATGATTCAGGGCCGATTTTACAATTATATAAATTATTCTTAAATTAAATTACAAGCTCAATTTTAGTCGTGTAATATCTTCTTATAACTGACAATTAGTGCGAACTGTTACTATTATAAATAATTCCTCGATCCGTACCTGGACAACAATAAAAGTAGCGTAACGCATGCTAACCGCTTATTACGGTGTTTACCCTCTGTCGACGTCGTATAATTTTCCTGCCTGCTTGTGCGTTTGTTTCTATCAGGGTGCGAACGCAGGAGAACCTCAGTCTTTAATTAGCATAGACAATCAAACCAGCTTAATAATTAACACGTAATTTTTCTTTCGCCGTCACGAATGCGGGTTCGTCAAAATTTAAATCCGTCGAGTTTGGATCATTTGAATTTTCGAGTATTTAGATCAGTTTTTTTGAATTTTTTAAATAAGTGTTGTAAATTGAGTATCAATTACCTACATTAAATTGGTTTACATTGAATTACGACATTGAAAATGGTTAAGGGCGTCAAAATACGCAAAAAAGATAGTTAGATATTCATCCGTTGCAGAGATAATTAAAGTTGTTGACCTCAAAATAACTATTTTGAGTAATACTGAACAAAATTCATTACAAAAACCAAACAATATTGAATTACATACAATTTTCGAATAGGCCACATTTTAGATGCTTTCGCGTTTATAAATTGCACTGGCAGTTCGTTTTAATGAACGGCGATTATTCCTTAGCTTATTGATTAGCCGCAACATTAATAATGCGATCGTTCGTTTCCGCCCTTGTAGCCTAAAAAACCAACGATTTCATCCATCTGCAAAGATAAAAATCAAGAGGAGCGAGATCCGGCGATATCGGTGGCCAAGTCTGCGGACCATAATAAAGCAAGGCCGTCTGTTTGATGTTTGAAACGTCGTTCAACTTTTCCCATTCCAATTGTTCAATAGCTACGTTAACGGAAAACAATTGAGACCTAACTATCCCTGTAACGGATGAAAATCCGTCTAGCACCCTTAACACGTCTTTTTAAAATATTTCCCTTTCCGCCAGAAGCACCCTGTATATAAAACTAAAAATGAAAAACATATTTTAAACGTTTAAATTGAAATCATTCATCCAAACTGAAGGACCATATACTAAGCGTGGTGATTATTGTATGGATTTTTTACTTAAATGCGGTTTTATCTAACAGGAGTTAAATACACCACTACAATGTCGATGTACAATTTTACTTAAAATTTAACGATAAAAACAAAGGTCAAAGGTCAAACAATTTAAAGGTCACGCGACTTCCTGAAAGATTTTACGTACTTAATAAAGAAAAACACGTTCTTTCAACAAACTCGTCATTAGAATTTCAAAACAATTCCTCATCGTGTACTAAACGCGCGTATATAGCTAACCTCGTGGTAATACATCTTCAAGTGGTTTATTCATGACTCACGAATTTCCACATTTCAATTTTAGGTGACAAACTAAGTACCTAAGCGATTCTCCTGCAATACGAGCAACCCTTTCGAAAGTAAATATGATAAATTAATAGAAAGCGTTTCCTAGAGATTTAGCAAATTGACTTCGTCGGCAAATAAGCGGCACTCGCGATTCCGTTATCAATTTATCATCGTCGACCAAAAGCTACGTTATCAATGTCTCTCAAGAAATTAATCTGTGATTACGGGAGCTCATTAATCATTTTCCTTAGGTCGACAGCGACACCTATACACTATTGGTTCATTATCGTTTGAACTGCGATCTTTTGCTAATAAATTACTCCGTCTTTAATGTTACGAATTTTGATCGGCCAAAAACGATGGTGGAAAGTCAGCGCGCCCACGAAACGGAATAACCGATTCGGCTTTGCGTAGATATAGTATAAAGGGCCGGGCCAACAATATAATAAGGCCGCCTTTACGTTTATAGCCTTCATATGCGTAAAATTTCAGTTTTTATATAGCGTTCCTATACATATCGTCTATTTTTATGGGAAAGCTCGCACTTCATTGTCCCGCAATTTCATAGCCTGTAATAAACCCTTTCACTTACTTACCAACCAATACCGTTTCCCATTATCGCATTATCACGCGAACGAACTAAGGAGAAGACCAATTCTCCCATTTATGAAACTTCTCATACAATTTCGATTTTACCCTCACCTCGAGAGGATTTTACGAAATCGACAACTTAATCATAATTAATTAACTCGAAAAAGAATCGTTTAGCATCGATTTATAATTCCGAGAGTAGCTATCTATATAATAACACTTGGGAACCTACCGGAAATTCAGATCAAAAGAGAATATTGCGCTTAATATTGAAATCTCCCCTCTCGACGGTGCTCTCCGACATCATTATTTACATTTTCCTGTGATTTCCCTTTAAAGAAAAATTCGCCAAATTGCAGCCCAAGGCGGTAAATTCGAAACAATAACAAAAATAATAAGGAGCGACCTCTACCGCGGGCGGGCGGCAGTTTCGTTTTTACGAGGCTTGTTCGGCGTTTTACTGGCAGTCAAAAATAGGTGTAATAAAGGCAGTTAACAGGAAAGTGCTCGTAAAAATCATTTAGATTAAGATACCATTTAGGTCGGAAAATTAGTAGTAGCGTCCGAGTTTTTTTCTTCGGCTACGAGAGACAACGGCGTCGGCGGCAGTTCTCTCGTAAAGCATCTTTGCGAAAGAAATATAATGTAATGTTCTTAAATGATAGCACAATTTCCTGCCATTCGCTTAATCCCCCGCGGGATTACGAAGCTCCTCAGCTAAATGAGCGAGCTTTTGCATTTTTATTTCCGCTCGGATATTTATGTTTGGGTAGCACCAGGAAGGGTTGCCGCTTTTGTAAATTAGAACACACTTTTCAAAAGAACTTCAGCGTAAATAGAGAAACAAATTCCGTCAGCGTCGGCTGATATATATATATATTTACTTTTCGCGGTTAGACGGCGATGGCGTGTGAAACTGGAGCGACCGGTGGTTGTGAAGTGCGCGGCATATGTTTAAAACCGCAAAAATATTAGATTTTACAATTTCTATCCCTCGAACACGCGACCTCATTTTCGCAACCGGCCAAATTCAAATCGATGCGTTTAACGATAACGATTTCTGAACCACAATTATGTACTTACACGTGATGCGAAACTAATAAAAGTGGCCACAAATCCAGCTTATAATGGCGGACGAGCGTCGTTAACTCTAACGGTAAACAAAGATGAAATATTAAACGAGCGACTTTAAAAGGAGCAGGTGAACGGTATTGAAGCTGCAGATAATTTAGTTCTAATATACGGATAGTAGTACCTATAGTTTTAATATAGGGGATAATATATTGTCAAAGTTGGTAGTAACTCGACGCCGGAATTGATGTCACGCCCAGGTGAATTATTAACCGGCGCGGATCGTTCCAAATTCACTCATTGTGTGCCCCATTCTACAATGTCTCATTAAAATCGTTTAAAAGAGTTAGCACACATAAATGTTTGAACGTTCATAAATTTTACGACTTCATTTACATCCTTATCCACGAATACCAACAGAGAACGCACTAAAAACGTCTTTTAACTTTCCGTATAAAAAGTTTAAACGCCGAAATACAGTTTCGGCCATTTAACGGTGGCCCCCGTATTTAAATTTTATCGTAAATGCTTCCTAAAATTGCGTTTAAATATGAACGGCCACTATTACTAATAAATTTCGGTTATTAAAAAAAAAATTGCAGGGCGCGATTTCGGGGCGCCAAATTTGTCGCTGTTTTCTCGTAAACGTTTTTAAAATCCGGTTAGGCGCGGATCGCATTTTTCTATTTATCATAATCAGGCGCGTAAAACCAAGAAATCGTATCAAAAACTACGGACCTACTTCGAGGTAGGTCATATTTGTTGTTAGATTTAGAAATGATAGTCGTCAAAATTAATCCTTTACCAAAAAAAAAAACCAACAATTCACCGAGTTTGAATTTACAATTTACCGCAAATTATTTGTTCTAAAAATTGTTTCGAGAGATCAACTTTTAGATTGTCATACAACACGTGCGAAATGTGTGCTGCGCATTCGACAGCAAACAATTTTTTATTTTAATCTGATTAAATTTTAACGAAAATCGGTGGTGAATGAAATGCTCGTGAAAAAGATTTAAAAACGAATCACAGATTATACATAGTATAAAGTGCCACCTTGCCACCGACTTCTACGAAAAAAGGGGTCGTTCGGCACGGGTCACAATCGAGTCGAAGCTCGATTAAGAGCTCGGAGCTTAATTCGAACAATTAACTAAAACAAAATATCTAATAACTATATAGGGCGCCACGACGAGTTTTTATCTTGAAAACCCGAAAGGGACAAAAAACAATCAAAAAACTAAAAACGTGGGTAATATAATAAATTGGTAAACCAATTTAAAATGTCAATAATTATCTATAAACTGATTACAACGAATTTTTAATCAGATATCTAATAAAATAATATTAAAATGTTATACAGGGTGAGTAATTTAAAAAATGCCTCGCGTTTTTTCGAAAACGATTAGAGTTAACGGTAATTCAAGCGTAACGGTCGTTACATTTGGAAAACGTTGACTGTAATTTCTATCATTTAAAACTGTCCAAACACAGATATAAGTCGCCCAACAAATAGTAGAAGAACTTCAGACAAAAGTAGCGTCAAGTAAAGTGGTGTAACGGTCGTTAAAATATTTGGACACACGCAAATGCTTCTTATCGCCATGAATGCAAAATCGGTGAAGTGCATAACCTTTTTTACCGAATATTACAATTCTCTCATATTTTCAACATGTACTTCAAAATATAACATATTTAACAAATACAAAAAACCCAACAAACATAATCATCAGATGTAACAATCGTTACGCTGGAATTACCCTTAGGTAAAAATCACTTATTACCTTATTGCCTTATTTTCACTTTGTTAGCAATTACAATTGCATGAAAGTATTAAATTTAGTAAAAAAAGGAGGAAATTTAGAACAAGGACTATTACAAGAATGCCACGAGGAAACTGGAATTATTAGAATATTTATTTTTTAAATAAAGGGGTGACAATAAAAAGTTAATCGAGAAACTTGGACATTAAACATTTTCGACGCGCAATTCGTACACATACGATGCACCAAATAAATAAAATTTGTTTTTAATTCAACATTTATAAGGTAATAAATATATCGTTAAAAAAAATTAATATATTATTGTATCTATAATACTTATTTAAAATAAAATAAATCACTCCTATTAATATGAACTAGAAGTAAACTAACCACAATAAATTTTAATAACTGACTGGATTATTCCAAATTTTAGCAGATATTCAAATATTGTCTCGTTGTTACACTAAATTATTGCAACAATCAAAAATTTGCATTCCATTCTTTATCTGTAAACGAATATATCGATTAAAAAGGTAAAATCTCTCAAGATAAGAGAAATTAAAAAAATCAAAAACAAAAAAAAATTAAAATCCTGAAATATTTTTTTTAAATATTTACGTAAAATGCAGACTAACACTGTTGCCGCTGCGACTGTCTCTTGTCTGTAACAGACTACAAGAAAAAATTGGAAACTTCTAAATTTTTCTTTCTATTTTCTACCTTTTTCTCGTCATCGTTATCCCTTTATAGCCAATTTCTAGCGTAGATTCTTCCGTTGACTGCGAACTTGCATTATTACGTACTTATACCTAAGCTTCATATTTCACTGTATTTTACCAACCACTGTGATCTCGAAAACGCGCGTAAGATAAAATTTCGTTCGCGCGATTGAATCGTCGAATGTTTGAGGGGAGCCCTAACCAAGACCCTAACCGAGTTCCTATCCAAGAGCCTAACCAAGCTCGATTTTCAGAGAATTTGTGTTAGAGCTTAAAGGTCCATGTATTTACACTTTATAAATACATGAAAAGTTAGTCGACAAAGAAAGATACTACCTTTCCTCGTCGTATTAATCCTTTTTATTCGTAATCCTTTTAGAGAACACAACATAATACTGGCACACTCCCACGCAAAAAGGCCTTATAAACCGAACGAGCACTCCTCGCACACGCGGATAATTCGACGTCGTAGTGTAAAATTGGAACAACTGAAACGCGAACTACCGCTCTGTACCAGCAACGCGAAATATCTGAAGCGGTTTTGCCAGGACAATTCGGACACGGATATTAGGAAATCCCACTTTTATTTTAAAAACGTTCAGTTTTTTGTTCGCGCTGCGATAAGTTATTTAAGTAAGTGGCGCACAGATTTTATTAGTTGCTTTGTATTTTATCGGCCACATAAAAATGCGATTAAGCTTTCATCTGGTTTATGACTTGGAATAGGGAAATTTTCAATGCTTAAAGGCACGCGAATAGTTTTTAAATTAAAAAAAGAATATATTTATAATTCTGTGGTATAAAGGCAGTGATTATTCAAATAATTTTAAACTGGTAAGTATTTGGTTTTATGTTTTTTCTTTTATTTGGATTTCGAAATTTTTATAAAGGAACACGAAGGAATACCGTCCCTTAAAAATGTTATCCCTAATTTTTGTATCATAATATAGGTCTTGAACAGTCATTTACAATAATATACAGTTTGTTGTTCCAGAGATAATAAGCAAAATCGAAAAAAATTCCAACTTTCAAGGATGGATTTCACCCTCTTAAACCGCGTAAGAGCACGAACGGCTCTTAATTAGGGTTGACTAGTACTACAATCCTGCAAAGTTTCAAATTTTTTTGCGATTTCCACCTACTTTACCTTCCTTGTAAGTAATTGTAAGACAATTTTTATGAAAATATTAATAAAACCCTCACAACTAACAATAAGAATTAGAAAAATGGAACGTAATAGCCTAGTAAATGAAGGTAAATAAATTCTGTTGCGATATCAGATCTAGAAAAAGCACCGTAAACGATGATACACAGTGATTTCGAAAAACATTTTGTCTGTATTAAACAAAACTTAAAATTTATGAGGTATTGTAGATAATAAATAGCCTTGAGTGTTTTATCTGTACAGGTAAAGCAATAAAAAAGCCTTTAAATATTTGCAAATGTGAACAATTTTTAAAAATCGACTACATCAAGTTGGAGACCCGTTTGTTCGGCTCAACTTGCGATACTGTTGGTTAAATAGATAAAATAACTAAGTTTACTGGTTAACTGGTTACCTCGAAGATAAAAATTGCGATTAAACAAAGTGATACTACTCGCCAACGGCAGTTTTTACTTAAGATCGGACCTAAATCTCCACCCCTTTTTACTTATTGTTAAACGAAGTTTGGATACTTGCAAATTTCAGGTCTAATGTAAGTACGTAGGTACGTGTAATCCGCATTATGGCCAACTTTATACGAAACCCAGCCCTCGGTGTCTAGTTAAGATTCAAAACTTCCGTTACGCCCAATAGAGGTCGTTATTCCATCAATGTTGAAATTCTTGTCGGTCACAATTAACAACGCAAAAAATATTTTTGCGCAACCGAATAACTGAACCCGACAATATTAAATAAGTCCGAAGACATCCGCCAAACTAAACTAAAATTACCATACAAAATTAAAAACTCCCCCTTAAAAATTACATAATCGAATCAATTTATTAGTAACGGAGCCGCCCAATTATTTTTATCTTCGCGCGTAATTATATTCCGACCATCTCGGCAACTTTTTGCAAGACTGCGAATCCCGACTGTAATTTAATTAAAAGTAAAGTTCGCTAATTAATCGATTCGAACGAGAAAAACAATTATTGTCCCGATTTTCCTTGTAAGCGTCTCTTTGTGGGAGAAAAAGAGGCCGCGACATCCGATAAATCTGCGGTTCGATCTCTAATCGGTGCTGATGTCTTTTCAATAATTTGTGTTTGTTTTTGTTTCGGGCTTCGGGCGAGGGACAAATCCCTTTCGAACGTTCGAAGATTGCCGGTTCAATCTTGCGAAAACGACAGCGTCCATCGGAGCGTGGCGCGCAACAACCGCAAATCTATATGGGGGTGTCTCTCGCGCACCTCGTTTGTTTAAATACGGGACAAATAAACGTCTTTCTTAGGTGCCTATGCGCAATCTGACATTACTTAAAAATCCATCGGTACAAGGGCGCCGCCGCGACGGTATAAATTAAATTGCAAATTTCTGCTTCGGCCTCGCGGAGAACAAATTATGTTAATGATGGTAGTGGTAACCACTAATTCCTGCTAATCGTACTTCTGCCTCTATTAATCTAGAGTATGTAGGATTAGGACTCTTCTTGGGGCGTAATCACCATAGATAAAGCACTTACTTAAGAGTATTACGCCACATTTTCGGGTTGCTCTATTTCTTTAGCTTCGAATGCACCCTGCGCTAATGCCTAAGCAGCTCGTTAAAGATGTAATCGTCGTAATCAAATAACAATTATCTTAATAGAACTCTATGGTCGTTTCCTCCAAATTCAAGCGACATAAGTAACATATTGATCTTCTCGATTTGAACGACGAAATTTTCTTTTTTTTTTGGGGGGGGGGGCTCATTTAAAAGGCTTATCGTAAATATTGTACTAATTCTTACAAACGAACCGGACGGATGATGTAGCGCGATAAAATGAAAGCAATGCAAAATAGTTCATTTAAATCATTCCCGGGAATTTACAAGGAATTCATTAAACGAAACAACAGGATGGATTTAAAACGTTCCCCGTTAGGGAAAACGGCAAAAGTTAGATATTTTCGATTGATTTTTATCATATTGTGGTAAAAAAAGGCGTACGATTTACGAGAACAAATTTCAACTGGGAAACGCGCGACCCAAACTTATACTAAACTCCGAGCATAAATTTAAATTTTCACTTAAAAAACTTGCTTAGGGTATCCCTAACGTGTTAATAATGAGAGAGAACGGCAGGTTTTGTATGTCCTAATCTAAGATTTATGCTACGCATGTAAATTACGCCCGAGATTAAACAAAAAATGAAGATATATATTTCGAATCCCTCTCCGTGTAACTTGATTAAATTAAAAAAAAAACCCCGAGTTAGTTCGAGAAGTTAGAAAAACGGCGGCGTCTCATCGTTTTAAATAATGACGACGCGATGGCGTTGTTCGGGAAACATTAAGAAAGCCTCGAGTTCGTTAAAACGGCGACTATTGTAGTGTAAAAGCTCGAGCCGAGCTTAAAGCTCTGCAAACCGAGGACGTGAAAGCTTTCGCTCGTACATTCAATGATAAAACTAAAATTAAAAGCTCTCCGACGTTGAAAACGGACAACAATAAGATTTACCTTTCGTACTGAAAATCGGCCGGCCTAGGAATTCTATTAATTAGAAACTTTCAGCCACGTTGGAAATGTAATTAACGGATCGCTTTTAAAGGACCGAAATTCAAAACTTAACCATAACTTTTAGAGCGTCCTATAAACGATTGGCCGAAAACGAAGATGTCGAAACAAAACGATACTTAAACGTTCATTAAAAAACTGATTACCCACCTAATATCTACAAATTTATAGAAATAGCAAAATATTCGTCAACAACATAAATTACATTTGGCAATGTACATTATTAACAATTCGAATGGAAAATTAATTATTGCGCTCTCAATTAATTATGTTTCTGGAACGTTGCGCGAGGTGTTAAATAATTGACGAACCTTCAAATATCAAAAGCTGTCAATACGCACCTAACCATTTAACGAGTTTTACTGTATTAAAATTATATTTAACGAACCGCCGACTGTGATGAAACGCGTGTCATAAACAGAATAGGAATAAGGGCCCATTATATCTAACTGACAACGCAAACTGTAACGACATGTCCACTATAGTTATATACATTTTTTTCGATCGGGTGATAGTCAAAATGTGTAGGTTGTAAGTATATGTACAGTCAAGTTCACATGTTTCGTCGCGCGAAATGTGATCGCAGGCCAACGAGCGACGAGGGGAGATCAAAAAAGAGATGGAGGTTAGCAGTTGTTTTTGAATTGTAAAATGGGAGACGTCAGATAATAAATAAAAACGGACGGTAATCTTTTTTTATGAACCTTTTACGATAAAAATTAACGCAGACGACGGGACAAAACATATGAACTTGACTGTACTTATAGGTAACTTATTTTACCTTGTCAATAGCGACCCATTTCCCCTAGGCGACAAACCATTTGAGTAAACGAATTAAAATTAATTTATTAAAAGTCGATCGACGCTCGTTAACACGATAAATTACCAATAAAAATAATATTTATACTTTTAAATTGAATTCGTCTAACATTTAAGATGAACTCATAAAATATGAATGATGCACCTAATGTTGTCCCGTCGATTTTATAGGGTAAGTCCGGGAGATTTCGACCAGCGGGAAAGATCGCGGTCACTGTTGATATTTTAAGAATGAAGTAAAAGGGGACCTTGTGTCAACAACTAAACATATTACGCTTATTGTTAGTGCAAATATTACAATGGCACGTGTCGTAAACTATAAATTAAGTTTAAATGTTTTTTAGAACGTGAAAGTATTTTGACCTAGTTACAATATTAGTGATATTTTAAAAAAAAGTAAATTTATTAAAACTATTCTAATGTTGTGTGATGAAACACTTATGAAACTACAATGCAACCTCAACAATATGAACGCGTTTGTATGTACTTGATATTGAAAAGATGTAGATATAGTTAAACCACATAAACTCGAGAGAGACCGACAACGAAAGAAACCATGCCTTGAAGATGATGCAGAACTAAAACTAGTGCAAATGTAATGTCATTAGAAGAGTGAAAATATTTCGAAACGTAAAAGAGATTAATGGATTAAATGTGCGACTCCTACAGTGGTTGGTTTTATAACGGATGCTCTAAGTGTACAAGTATGATTACGATTTATTTGGAAAATTGAAGAAGAAATGCCGTAGAAAATAATTCACACTATAATCTAAACTATTCGGGTTAAGTCTCGGTGCATTCAAGACGAATAAATTTAAAAAACAAAAACGTTACAATGTCTTTTCCAAAAAGCGGTCGAACTGTCCCGGACTTACCCTATAACAATCTTCGATTTTCTATTTATATGTATGTATAAAAAAAATCATAAACACCATTTCAGTTCCATGTTAACTGCAAAATCTTCAGGATTATATTTTGATTTTATCATATAAAGAATTAATTCGGGCAGTTTTGAAAACTTACTAGCGCTGAATTTTTTCGCAAGAACATCTAATCGTAATAACGTCAAAAGTGACGTCACGATAATTAACGTTATATGATTAAGGGCCGATCTTTTCATCTTCCATTTAATTTAATTGACACATATTTACTATAGAAACGTTTGTTCGAACAATTGTTTCTATGGTAAAAATTTGTCAAGTAAATTTATTGGGAGATGAAAAGACCGGCACTAAATGAGATTTTAAAATAATTTATAATATTCCTAAATATTGCCCATTATTTTTACAAAAACGACGTATCTTTTGTAATGCCACATATGACACAAAGAAGCAGAAATCTCTTGTAAACAAATCAACAAGGCATAATAAGTATGTATAAAAATAAAGCTACAACGCAACCGAAAATAAAAGTACCCAAGTACTCATATTCAATGTTTAACAATTCGGTAATGTCTCGAGTAATTTAAAAAAAAAATTATCTGCGCATGTAATAAACTTGATGTAAAACAAAATGGAAAAGAGAAAATAAAAAGTAAAATGTACCTAATTGTTTTTATTTTTTTAAATGCTCTTGTATAAAACGTCAAAGTTCCGTGTCATAATGAAACGTAATTTCTCTAATTTGTATTATGTATGTAAAACTATGCAAACGAATCATAAATCATAAACGAGCGACATGTAAAATAATTAAATAAAAATACATAAAGCGATAGGTCATTTAATAAAATAAATAGTATGTAAATATTTCTGCTTGGAAATAACGCGTGTAGGTCACGTTTCAGCTATTTTTGTAATATTCTACGATTTACAAATTAATAAATACATAATGTCAGTCTAAAGGAATCGGCTGACAATTAAGAGAGCTCTAAATTTGTCGATTAATTCCGGATTGTTTGTTGCGAAGCGACGAGAATAGTCTAAAGTAAGCATTGTCAATTTCATTATTTGAATTAGGTACTATAATTATAATCTCGTTTAAAACGCTTTATTAAAACGTTTTCAACAACACAAACTTTGTGATTTGCTCCGCAACGCGTTTTATTTAAAAAAAAATGGAGCTTCAAACTACCTCGAACACGTCCTCCAAATAAAAAACTTAACGTCAAAATTAACTTTTATTTGAAACATTTCTCTCTAAAAAGCTTCGTTTGCGAAATACTTCGTATAACCAACTTAAATGGATTACCCGGTATATATATATATGCATAGGTATCTTTTTATGAATAAAGGTTAATCGGATTTATAGCTCAGGTTCTTTTACTGTAAAAATAATGTCGACTTCTACACCTTGTGATACAAGCATAAGATTTTAGGGGTATATTCTTTACCCTGTACTAACCACGATAGACGTCACAGTCCTTTGGAAATCGCCCCCTAATTCAAAATAAGTTCCTCTTTAGAACACTAAAGAAAATTAAAGTTCTACTTTGACGATTTATCTTCATTTCCTCGACACCCTAACGTTAATGTTTTATAACACGCCCCGAGTATTAGGTGATTATTTTGAATTAGGGGGTGGTTCCGAAAGGACTCTGGCGGTTATTGTGGTTAGTATGGTGTACCCCTAAAATTTCATGCTTGTATCACAAAGTGCGGGGTTTCTGCACTTAAAACCTGGACTAATACGAATTTTTACGAGGGTTTGTAAATTTATCAATTACATTTTCGGCTCGACGCCGCCTTTAAATTTAAATTAAAAATTAGACAAATAAGTAAATGATAATTAAGTACTTACATTTCGATTTTAACGATCCAAAATCCTATCAATAGGTATAAAATTTGTGGCTATAACGATCTACGAGCGTTTTATAATACATATTACGTACATTCGATGAACGAAGCGAATTTATAATTCAAAACGCAATATTCGGAAACTGATGTTTACCTAGATATCATATTACCTACCACGAATCGGATGTTAAGGAAAACATATTGCATGAGGAATTTAAAAAATGGTTCGCAAACAATGTTATTACTTCTGTTGCTGTCGGCAGCAGATAAACGTCGAGACAATAATCGATAAAAATACGTACCTACATTCTGTACTGTTTATCAACAAGGAAATATGAAAAAAAAAAGTTAAAATTTTAAATAAAATTTAAAATTTTTTATTAAAATTAAATTAAATTATACTATTAATTAATTTAATACATTAACGTTTTGAGGTTATTTCGCCAAACATATCGCTATACATTGTCGAATCAAATTTATTTTCGAAAAACGTTTTTGTAGTCTGTAGATGGTCGATGAAAAAACGGCAGCTAATATAAATTTTTTTTAAATAAATGAGACCATTTTATTGTCAAACTTTACAAAATACAACTGAAGACGAAGTTGAGCGCAATGAAAACGATATAGAAACTGTTTTTCATTATACATATGCATAAGCTTCTTTTAGAAAAGTTGCACATCATCAAACGCTCTTTGGAATGTCAGTTTTAACCATCTAATAATAGGAAACGGAACCGTATCTCAAAGATAACTTATACGGGATCATTAATTTAATGTTTTGTTTTACGATCAAAACCCGAAGTAAAATTAATAAAACTCTTTTGAATTCAAATTACACCTGAATGGCATTTCCAATTACAACAAAGTCAGGATCGTTCGCCAGCTCGTGAATGGCATTGCATAATTTCGTTATTATATCTGAAACGAACGTCTGCTCATTCAGAAATCAACTCTGCAGTTTCGATGAAAGCAGCGTTTTAATGATCCGTTCAGATTAATCTAAAGACGCATCATTAGACGGGCTCGCAAAAGTGTCGACCGTCTATGGAATTTTAATTAATGCCTCTATTTATTAATAGTATTATTATTTCTAATTAATCGCGGTTTCAAACGAACCTAATTAATGCGAAATATCGCGAGGAAAAATTCGGAAGCTTGTCCCGGTTACGATCCGGATATCAACAAGTGGATGATCGGGGATATTTTATGAAAACGCCCCCAGAGCAATTTTCCAGTCAAATCGTCGCTCGCAATTTTCAAAGAATAATATAAAACGAGAGCAGTTGCAATTATTAGTGTTGCCGAGATGCGAAATATTCGTGTTTCACTTTAATCAGTTATTCCTCTCCCTCGATGTAGAAGTCGTCGAGGGCCGGTGTTTCCGATAAAACTTCAATACCCTTTGATTCGTATCGATGATTTTTGGATATTCGCAACTATATACGCGACAGATTAATGAAACGTGAAAGCTGTTAGCTATATATATATATATAGAAGAAAAATTACCGAACGTAATTTTGCGGACATCAGTTAAAGGGCCTCGAGTTCGCTGGCTCTCGACATAACGCAAATATCAAATTTCACGGCACAACAAGCCGATCTGAACCGGAGTTAATCTAATGTGAATCAAAACGTTACCTCCGAAGTTACACACATGGTTAAGCGTCGCTGGTTTCTCGCTCGCCTTTCATCTAGACAACCCTAATCTGGTTTTTCTATTGCAAAATTTAAACACAAACGACGAAGCTCCCATTTTCGCTCCGCACCCGAAGGACCGGAACTTCGAATGCAATTGTCGACGATTTTAAGTGACGTAAATTAATTTACGATCGCGAGAGATAAATGTAAAACAATTTATGCCGAACGCATCGCGCTTTCCCGAGCGCCGCCGTTGAATATTCGATACGAAAACGTTTTTCGACTAAATTGATAATGCTCAAGTGAAACAGGAAAAATAGAGAACCAGATAAGACTACTTCATCATGAGTAGGTGTAGTGAGGGGTTGTAGATTAAATTATAGTCGATCGTACGACTATTTTCACCGATAGTCCAAAGCGGAAGAGCGCAATAACTTCAATAACAATTAATAAATAAGTACAACTTCGTTTCAATAAATACAACGAATAAACAAATTATATTTTTTCTTCGACGCTTTTGTTTTATTAGAACTTAACCGATCGATTCAAAAAAAGTTTCTGCAACACCGTACAAAAATGTTCCAAAATATGTGTATTAATTTATCACCTATTATTAATCTAAACTTCCACTTGTATAATATAACGCAACTTCACAAAACAAGCATGCTTCCAGAATGGGCTCTAGTTCAACAAAGCCACGCTTTCATCTATAAACCACTCTGCTGTCGTGGTTGCAATAAGTTCATCGAAGTTCATCAAACTAAATTATAAATTAGGAACAACTTTCCAATCGCAATTTGTGATCGTACTGAAATAGTTAACCGGAGCACGTGTTTACCTCTTGTTTGGCTTAAAACTGATCGTCGAGTGTAGAATTTGCACGTTCAAATCGTGTATCATACAAAATAGCTCTTACGCACGGTTGGAAAAACCTTCAAATTTAAATTCGTAGCCGTTTGAAAATTAGAAGGTTTCAAATTATTCTGGTCCCGTTACAAAACTTCGCAAACATCTACAGTTCCGTCCTTACAAGGAAGGTTACCCAAAGGGCACACACCGATTTTGATGAAAATTTTATCATAGTAACTACTACCCAATAGATGATGTTTGGTCAAAAAATTAGCCGTCGTAAAGGCTTTATTTACGTTTTATTCAATAAAGTTTTAAAATTGTGATTTTCAAATTCAAAGGACTGTTATCAGAACGGTTTTAAATTCGTAACATTTCAATTTGAAGTTATTTTGTACATTTTTGAATAAAAATTTTTTTTTCACGAGTAGTTTTTGAGCACGGCAGCCATCTTGAATTTTTTAAAATGTAAACATGAGTTACGTGACATATCATTAGAAGACTTTTTTTTTCTATTTAAAAGAATTCTATTTCTATTCTATTTCTATTTGTTGTCAACAAAAAGTTACTAGATTGTTTATTTGTAATTAGGTTTAAAGTTTGGAAAGTGACATATTCTTTTTTCAAGTAACATTTTTATGTAAAACTGAATAGCCTTTCAGTTTTTCCAATTGTCGTGTCTATAAACCGGACCTCAAAAGGGTTATCGACTAAAGTTGATCACGAATGCTGCATAACTAGAGTAACCCTCTACAAGTTGCGAGAATGTGTATTTCTAACATAATTTTAATACGATAAGTATAAGACATAGTCTGCACTAGATAAGGTAATAAGACATTGAAAAGGTGGTTGATTTAGTTCATAAAGCTAGAGCCGGCACCTGGAGAATCCGCGAGTGGTGTATTTTGGTACTTTTTGACGTTAAAAATGCCTTCAATTGCGCAAACTGGGACTTAATAGTAAATAGATTAGTTGATAAGGGCATTTCTCCCTACCTGGTGGCAATGATCTCAAGCTACTTGAGCAACAGAGCAGTCAAGGTGAGTGACAGTTCTGGTCGCTTTGAGTGGCTTGAGGTCACTAGGGGCGTCCCACAAGGATCAGTTTTAGGTCCATCCTTGTGGAACGTCTTATACGACGGGGTCCTGAGACTAGACCTGCCGGAGGGGGCCAATCTGGTCGCATTTGCCGACGATCTTGCCTTGATGGTGTCAACAAAATCTGAGGGGGCTTTACAGGGCATTCTTCAGCAATGTGTCGACCTGGTGTCAATGTGGATGACCGATAACGACCTCACCATCGCGCCAGAGAAAACGGTTTTGTTGCTGCCGAACGGGCGCAGGAGGATCCTCCCGATCTCTATCGAGATCGGGGGTCCTGATGCGCCCGAGCGGCAGTGCGCGATATCTGGGAGTCATACTAGATCGTCATTTAAAATTTAGATCCCACATTGACACCGTGGTTAACAAAGCTAAAAAAATAGCTGGCGCATTGAGGAAAATTATGTCCAGAATCGGGGGCCCCTCAACCAGGAAGAGAAGACTGCTGGCAAGTGTGGCCTACTCAGTAGTGTTATATGCCGCTCCGATCTGGGTGGCGGCTTGCGACGTAGGGGTGAATGCCAAAGCTTTCGATTCTCTTCAGCGTTGGCTAGGGATTAGTGTCTGCTGCGCATACAGAACCGTTTCATCTGAAGCGGTTGCCGTGCTAGCAGGCCTGATCCCCATCCGACTGCTTGCTTTAGAGAGGTCGGAAGCATGGCAGTCACCGGGATCATTGAGTAAGGCAGCAAGAAGGAGAGTGACTTTGGGGAGATGGCAGGAGGAGTGGCAGCGATCGAGGAGACTCATTCTTGACCTTGAGAGCTGGCACTTTAGATCTCATGGGAATATGAGTTACTATCTGACACAGGCTTTCACCGGACATGGTTCGTTCGGTGTTTACCTGTATCAGATAGGGAAAAGAGAGTCACCTTCTTGCAGGGACTGCTCTGACGAGGAAGACACGGCAGAACATGCCTTGTTCTCTTGTCAAAGATGGGCTGCCCTACGAGATGAAGTGGAGGGGGAGTTAGGCTGCCCCATTGTTATCAATAATGTTGTTGAAGCAATGATTCAGAACGGAGTGGTCTGGGATAGGGAGGCCTCCTTGTGGGAGTTGATTCTTCGCACCAGGTGTGAGGAAGAGCGACTCGCACAAGCTGGTGTGGGTGGCCCTCCTCCTGCAGTTGTCGACCCCGTTGTATAATGGGGAGAGTTGCTGATGTTGTTTTTGATGTTCCCTGTTTTTTTACCGTTTTCGTTACTGTTCACTGTTTCCGTTCCTGTTACTTGTTTGTATATCTGTATTACCAGAGCCCCGACTGATGATAGTTTTACGACGGTTCCGGTCGGAGGTAGTAACACTTTCACTGGTCAATAAAGGATAAAAAAAAGTCTGCACTAGATAAAATCAAACTATTAGCGTCTACTAAATCAGCACGGGAAACTAACGGTGTGAGGGTGTTCTCGTAACTACTTCAACTTTTAAACTGCGGCCCAATTGACCGTGAAATCCTTGGCCATTGCACTCCTTCCCTCTGTCCAACGGCACATTGCCAGGGTATTAATATTTACTATAATAAAGTTACCACAATCAATTAGCATATTTTCTAGTTTTCTAATATCCTTAGTGTCGAAATGAATGCGTCGATACGTCTTCGCGTTTTAAACGGGTTCGTGTCAAGACTGGGTCCTGTCGAAATGGACTCGCGTTGATTCGATGGCGTCGAAATGTCCAATTCCGTTGGTGACATTAAGTAAAAATACCTAGGTATTAAAAAATCCACAATTCAAAATAATATTATATATTTTATGAACGCCAAATAAACATTAATAATAATTAATTAGCAGAACTTATTTAAGTAAGGAATCGAACTGCACAGTTAGTACCATTTTATCGGTCTTTTTACTTCAATATATACTTGAATAAGTGCAATTTCAGCATTGTCATATAGGAACTCTACGTCTATCCTATATCTTCCATTAGGTATTCCAGGAGGCATTAGGGAAAAATCGAACGACAAATTGGAAACGTAATAAAGTTTATTCTAAAAAAAAAAAGTAATATTGTATTGTAGTATGTAATAATGTAAGTACGGTGTGCGAACGTAATTTTTATTTAAGAAACTTCTTGCTCTTAGAGCCCGTTCAGATGACGGGCGTTTTACGCGCGTAACAAGATATACAGAAGTTCCATACGCCGTTCAGATGAACTACGCGCGTCTAGCGCGCATTAACAGCTTATGGTACTTATGTATATCTTGTTACGCGCGTAAAACACCGGTCATCCTAACTGGGCCTTACGGGACAAAACAACACTATTTTTTAATTTAATTAAACTAAAATACTTAAAATAATACTTGTTAAATACAAATACGTCAATTATATTCCTGTTTTTAATTGACGGTGCCAATTTTATGAATGTCTGAAGTATCCCACTCAGTTTTTGATGAATTTTGCATATTCAGGGTTAAACAAATGTACCAGAGCCGTTGAATGACGTCAACGAGGCGATTTCGCCTCGATCTCGATTTGTTGATCGCAGTGATGGAGCGAAATGATGTAAAAAATGATACAAGTAAAATTGCAATAATTTGAATGGCGTCGTCCCAGATCGATCCATCCAAAGAAAATTCAACAAGAATGGAAAAAAGTGAATGTCAGCACACGAAAATGAAGGTGCCGTCATTTTAATAATGCTATACGAAAAGGTGATGCTATCGACGCAGCATATTATCGTCATTTCATTTAGTATTATCACCTCGCATCTGCATCAAAATGCACGTTGCCATGTGTCAGAAGCGTTGCCTGCTTTGCACAGATGCCATTAGGAGGTCTTAGAACAAGATCTAGAAAAACTTGTAACTTTGACTTGTTTCCACGATTAAAGTCTCCTCGGGATAGTTCAATTTCCTAATATTCTATCTGTGCGTCGAACAGAAGGTGCTTAGATATAGATATCAGTTATCGATATCAGATATCGGTTATAGATATCAGTTCATGATCAATTCAAATCAGGATTATAATTATAAAAAATATTACACACTTACCGCATATATAGGACAACCAGTAAAATTACCATATTTCCGGAAACCAGACAATCCTAAAACATCGGCCTTTAAAAGATCGCAAAATCCAACTTGAAAACGTAAAGGAAAATATCGGTACTCGTTACTTAAAAATTTAAAAAACTGAATTCTGAGCTAAAATTAATTAAAAAATATCGATCAACACAATATTGCAACTATTTAACGAATTACCTCTCCATCATACATAGTATCAACCTTTACAATAAATGTTGTGTTTATACCGATTGCCGCGGCCGTTCTGTTATATCTAAATGACTTCAATTCGAATTTCTTGTAATACTTTTTATTGTAACGAGTTAGTTCTGCACGTTCTAATACCGCAATGTAATCATTTTGATGAAACTAATAATATAAAATTTAGTATCAACACATTTATTTGAAATAATGTAACATATGTACATACGTACTTTTGATAAAAGGTCCATATTTCCGTTAACAACAAGTATTACCGAAATAAGAAAGAGTAAATTTGCAAAAGCGATTAAAAATATCTTCATCACGAAGGCCCACAAAAACAAATCACGTATCTGAATTCGTATTCGTTCTGAATCTGACCACGTATTCGTCACGAATATATAAGATGTGCAAGTTAACGTCGGTTATTATAACATACTCCCCACCATATACACACATACAACGACGACCGGCATGAAGTTTAGACAGAAATGGAAAACATTTTTATTTGGAATTTGACGAAATATTCTATTTCGTCGTAAAAATACTTGCATAGTATCAAATTCAAATTGCGCGTTTCAAAATTTGAATATATAACTTTCGTATACGGGGTACGTTCAAAAATATGGAATCGGCTCAAAAGTAAAGCAGTCTTATTATTGAAAATACACATTAATGTGCAGAGCCGGATGTATATATTTTTTTGTAAACCGTCACGTAACAAGATTATCTATATTTTCATGGATACCAAAATGGGGAGCATTAACCATAATGGGCGCATTCATTTGTTTTCAAGGGTAATCTAGTGGTTTATAGTTTGACAAAATATTAATGTGCAGAGCCGGATGTATATATTTTTTTTGTAAACCGTCACGTAACAAGATTATCTATATTTTCATGGATACCAAAATGGGGAGCATTAACCATAATGGGCGCATTCATTTGTTTTCAAGGGCAATCTAGTGGTTTATAGTTTGACAAAATATTAATGTGCAGAGCCGGATGTATATATTTTTTTTGTAAACCGTCACGTAACAAGATTATCTATATTTTCATGGATACCAAAATGGGGAGCATTAACCATAATGGCGCATTCATTTGTTTTCAAGGGTAATCTAGTGGTTTATAGTTTGACAAAATATTAATGTGCAGAGCCGGATGTATATATTTTTTTTGTAAACCGTCACGTAACAAGATTATCTATATTTTTATGGACATTAAAATTTAGCATTAACCATAATGGGCACATTCATTTGTTTTAAAGGGTTTATAGTTTGACAAAACTTTAGTTGAAATTATACACATGTAGATAACAAAAACAAATATGTAGCTGAACAAAACAAGACAGATAGATATCTATAATTTGTTAAACTAGTATTTTTTTTGTAAATTATCATGTAGCAAGGTTAACGATATGTTATTATAGATGATATGTCTTTATTATTATTTTACTTTTCTTTGTGATTTTCAAACCTTTGGATATAAAGGACGATTAACACTGCCTGAAAGCGTTTGTTGCCACCTCCCAATTTGGTTTATTTCCGATTAATCCGCGACAAACATTATTTTAATTCGAATTTTTCACCTAATTAACTATCTCCATCGACTAATAGGTCGAAACAACTATCATATGAATGGTTAAAGTTTACTTTCAATGAAATTAACGGTAACGGCGTATTTGAACTGGGCTCGAGACGTTAACCGAATGCTTTCAAGTAGTTTTAGGGTCGGTTTTTCAATCGACTGTTAACGCTTAACCATCAGTTAATTTGCTGATTTGACAATAATTTCTATGGCAACGAACTAATAGTTAGCTTTAACAGGCAATTGATAAACCTTCGATTCCGATTAAATTATGAAAGTTTGAATAAAAATAAATTGCAATGAAAAATACTACAATTTATTCAAGAACGAGACAAACATTTTAGGTAACCAGTACGGTTCGTGTATGTTTATGAACAAGCTTTTATTTTAGATGCGGGACATTCGATTCTGTAAGGGGTGAGAACTTGCAGGGTACTTTCCTATTATATGGGTGCGTTATCGGTGGAATATAAGAAAATATTGGGTCTATGCATAATTCTGTAGCGAAAATTGAGTAAATTTCAAACGAAAAATATTAAGCAAAAAAAGCGATTTTAATCAACTAAATATGTTCCATTCTGTTCAATGACTTTCTGCCATCTCTCCACGAGCTTCATTATCCCTCTTTCATAGAAGTCCTGAGATTTTTGGGCAAAGAAGTCATCCAAGTGGTTTTTGAGGACGTTCAGGGAACTGAAGGTTTTGTTATTCAAATTGTTCTGTAGCGCCCGGAACAAGTGAAAGTCTGAAGGTGCAAGGTCCGGACTATACGGTGGGTGCACCAAAACATCCCACCCAAGCCGCAATAACTTTTGCCGAGTCACCAGAGAAACGTGTGGCCTAGCGTTGTCCTGGTGGAACACAATGCCCTTTCTGTTCGCCAATTCGGGCCGCTTCTGATCGATTGCTTGCTTTAATTTAGCCAGTTGTGAGCAGTACTTGGTGGAATCAATCGTTTTGTTGGGTGGCAGCAGCTCATAATAGACGATTCCTTTATAATCCCACCAGATACTGAGCATGACCTTCTTAGGGTGCAATCCTGCCTTTGCGACCGTTTGAGGAGCCTCTCCGCGCTTCGACCATGATCTTTTTCGACTGATATTGTTGTAGACAATCCACTTTTCAACGCCAGTGATCATCTGCTTTAAAAATGGTTCGTTTTGATGGCGTTTGAGCAGCGAATCGCAAGCTGAAATTCGATCCATTACATTCTTTTCGCTCAGTTCGTGCGGCACCCAAACATCAAGCTTTTTTACCATCTCAAGTTTCTGTAAATGCCTCGAAACAGTTGATTGGTCAATGTTGAGGTTATGTCCGATCTCTGTAGTCGTCAAATGCCGGTCGGAGTCGATTAAAGTCTTGATTTGATCGACATCAGTAGTAACTGGCCGGCCAGAGCGAGGAGCATCTTCGAGATCAAAATCTCCGCGACGAAATTTTGCAAACCACTTCCGACACACACTTTCGCTTACGGCATTCTCTCCGTACACGGCGCATATCTTTTTGTGGGTTCGCGACGCGTTTTTGCCTTTTCGGAAATAAAAAAGCGAAATGCACCGAAAATACGCATTTTTTCCTTCCATGTTCAAACTATAATTAAACTTCGTAAACGTCACGGATCTCGATGAATACTTTCTTAAAATGTCGGCACAAATTTCAGCTTTCACTTAATGTACGACACTTCATACGTTTGACACATGTGAGAGCGGAAAAATAACTGCGAACGACATCTGTCGGAATTTCGCTACGGAATTATGCATAGACCCAATAGATATACCTAAAAATATACCTACATCAAGAATTTAATAAATATTGAACGAAACAATCGAATTGAAACGTCATTATACATACATTGTTTTGTTTTATATCTTACAATATATTTTTAACAATAACGTGACTTAAACCTTTTGATTAACGACAACACACATTTTTAAAAAATCGTTCAACTACTTAATTGATATTATAAAATAATTTGTGTAATAAAGATTTTAATTTTATAATCGGTCAGAGAGAAATATCTTAATTTATATATAATAAAGTGTGAATAATCATATTAAATAATAATAGCTGAATAAAACAAGATAGATAGATATCTATAATTTGTTAAACTAGTATTTTTTTTGTAAATTATCATGTAGCAAAGTTAACGATATGTTATTATAGATGATATGTCTTTGTTATGATTTATAAGCTCACCTAACTATTAGCTTAATTAAAGATTAATGACTGCCCCCCCCCCCAAGTACAATAAAATATTTTTTAAATTAGTTACATTTATTATTGTCTATTTTGCTGATTTGCTGTACACGGGGGGAACCTCGAAAACAATACCACTGATGACTCTTTAGCACCTCTACAGTATCACAAAAGTGCCATAGAATTCGTTATAATAGTTTCTGAAAAAATGTGTTTTTTTTTAATTCACATAGATAAAACTATTTATACGAGATAAGAAAAATAAATTTATTCCATTCGTCTAAAATAGAAAAACCACTTTTCTGACGAGCTGTACACAAGATTTTGTAAAATTCGCTAAGAAATTTCTTATCATTTTAACTGACGATGAATCTTTTATTTGTCATCATGTCAAAAAAATCAAGTTCCATATTTTAATGTTTGACTGCAACGGAAAACAAAAGTAAACACAGTAATATTAGTTATTTTCAATTTGTGAAGTATTTCTTTGGTATCTTTACCATTGTTTTATTTTTCCACTCTAATTAGGAAAAATTGCACATTTCCTAACTTAAGTTTTGAAAAATTGAAGAATTCTTTGCCGAATTTTACTAATTGTAAATAATATTGTTTTTTTGCATAGCAGGAATTTTTGGAAGCTGATATTGTGCTAAGGTGGAAGTTACATCAAAACGCACCTTTGAGAACAAAATTAGCCAAATTCGTGCAAACGCATGTGTTCAATGCTTACCCAGCTACGGCCTTTTTCTCTAAATTTGTAATTAGAACATAAGAAAAACAAAATAATGTACTTAGGTAATTGAAAGAAATTTTCAATCGTACCTACGTTTTAAAACGTAAAACGTATTCTATAGAATACGTCACTTTCCAAACATTAAACCGAATTACAAATAAACAATCTAGTAACTTTTTTTTGATGACGTGAATTGCATATAGGTTTGGATAAGCCATAGTATTTAAATATCACATGAGTCACGCGCATTATCAGAGATAAATTGTTGACTGTCGTCGAACATACTGACCCTCTAGATTTAGAAAAGTTTAAAGTTAACCATGACGCATAATTAATAATGTGTGTCGTAACGGAATTAGACAGATCGATATCGAGTACAAAATGTATGTACCTAATAATTATTATTAAATGCAAGGTATACCAAAATTCCACTGCCAACGATCTAATGTAAATTCGCATCGCGCTTTCCCGAGCGCCGCCGTTGAATATTCGATACGAAAACGTTTTTCGACTAAATTGATAATGCTTAAGTGAAACAGGAAAAATAGAGAACCAGATAAGACTACTTCATCATGAGTAGGTGTAGTGAGGGGTTGTAGATTAAATTATAGTCGATCGTACGACTATTTTCACCGATAGTCCAAAGCGGAAGAGCGCAATAACTTCAATAACAATTAATAAATAAGTACAACTTCGTTTCAATAAATACAACGAATAAACAAATTATTTTTTTTCTTTGACGCTTTTGTTTTATTAGAACTTAACCGATCGATTCAAAAAAAGTTTCTGCAACACCGTACAAAAATGTTCCAAAATATGTGTATTAATTTATCACCTATTATTAATCTAAACTTCCACTTGTATAATATAACGCAACTTCACAAAACAAGCATGCTTCCAGAATAGGCTCTAGTTCAACAAAGCCACGCTTTCATCTATAAACCACTCTGCTGTCGTGGTTGCAATAAGTTCATCGAAGTTCATCAAACTAAATTATAAATTAGGAACAACTTTCCAATCGCAATTTGTGATCGTACTGAAATAGTTAACCGGAGCACGTGTTTACCTCTTGTTTGGCTTAAAACTGATCGTCGAGTGTAGAATTTGCACGTTCAAATCGTGTATCATACAAAATAGCTCTTACGCACGGTTGGAAAAACCTTCAAATTTAAATTCGTAGTCGTTTGAAAATTAGAAGGTTTCAAATTATTCTGGTCCCGTTACAAAACTTCGCAAACATCTACAGTTCCGTCCTTACAAGGAAGGTTACCCAAAGGGCACACACCGATTTTGATGAAAATTTTATCATAGTAACTACTACCCAATAGATGATGTTTGGTCAAAAAATTAGCCGTCGTAAAGGCTTTATTTACGTTTTATTCAATAAAGTTTTAAAAATTGTGATTTTCAAATTCAAAGGACTGTTATCAGAACGGTTTTAAATTCGTAACATTTCAATTTGAAGTTATTTTGTACATTTTTGAATAAAAATTTTTTTTTTCACGAGTAGTTTTTGAGCACGGCAGCCATCTTGAATTTTTTAAAATGTAAACATGAGTTACGTGACATATCATTAGAAGACTTTTTTTTTCTATTTAAAAGAATTCTATTTCTATTCTATTTCTATTTGTTGTCAACAAAAAGTTACTAGATTGTTTATTTGTAATTAGGTTTAAAGTTTGGAAAGTGACATATTCTTTTTTCAAGTAACATTTTTATGTAAAACTGAATAGCCTTTCAGTTTTTCCAATTGTCGTGTCTATAAACCGGACCTCAAAAGGGTTATCGACTAAAGTTGATCACGAATGCTGCGTAACTAGAGTAACCCTCTACAACTTGCGAGAATGTGTATTTCTAACATAATTTTAATACGATAAGTATAAGACATAGTCTGCACTAGATAAGGTAATAAGACATTGAAAAGGTGGTTGATTTAGTTCATAAAGCTAGAGCCGGTACCTGGAGAATCCGCGAGTGGTGTATTTTGGTACTTTTTGACGTTAAAAATGCCTTCAATTGCGCAAGCTGGGACTTAATAGTAAATAGATTAGTTGATAAGGGCATTTCTCCCTACCTGGTGGCAATGATCTCAAGCTACTTGAGCAACAGAGCAGTCAAGGTGAGTGACAGTTCTGGTCGCTTTGAGTGGCTTGAGGTCACTAGGGGCGTCCCACAAGGATCAGTTTTAGGTCCATCCTTGTGGAACGTCTTATACGACGGGGTCCTGAGACTAGACCTGCCGGAGGGGGCCAATCTGGTCGCATTTGCCGACAATCTTGCCTTGATGGTGTCAACAAAATCTGAGGGGGCTTTACAGGGCATTCTTCAGCAATGTGTCGACCTGGTGTCAATGTGGATGACCGATAACGACCTCACCATCGCGCCAGATAAAACGGTTTTGTTGCTGCCGAACGGGCGCAGGAGGATCCTCCCGATCTCTATCGAGATCGGGGGTCCTGATGCGCCCGAGCGGCAGTGCGCGATATCTGGGAGTCATACTAGATCGTCATTTAAAATTTAGATCCCACATTGACACCGTGGTTAACAAAGCTAAAAAATTAGCTGGCGCATTGAGGAAAATTATGCCCAGAATCGGAGGCCCCTCAACCAGGAAGAGAAGACTGCTGGCAAGTGTGGCCTACTCAGTAGTGTTATATGCCGCTCCGATCTGGGTGGCGCTTGCGAGGTAGGGGTGAATGCCAAAGCTTTCGATTCTCTTCAGCGTTGGCTAGGGATTAGTGTCTGCTGCGCATACAGAACCGTTTCATCTGAAGCGGTTGCCGTGCTAGCAGGCCTGATCCCCATCCGACTGCTTGCTTTAGAGAGGTCGGAAGCATGGCAGTCACCGGGATCATTGAGTAAGGCAGCAAGAAGGAGAGTGACTTTGGGGAGATGGCAGGAGGAGTGGCAGCGATCGAGGAGACTCATTCTTGACCTTGAGAGCTGGCACTTTAGATCTCATGGGAATATGAGTTACTATCTGACACAGGCTTTCACCGGACATGGTTCGTTCGGTGTTTACCTGTATCAGATAGGGAAAAGAGAGTCACCTTCTTGCAGGGACTGCTCTGACGAGGAAGACACGGCAGAACATGCCTTGTTCTCTTGTCAAAGATGGGCTGCCCTACGAGATGAAGTGGAGGGGGAGTTAGGCTGCCCCATTGTTATCAATAATGTTGTTGAAGCAATGATTCAGAACGGAGTGGTCTGGGATAGGGAGGCCTCCTTGTGGGAGTTGATTCTTCGCACCAGGTGTGAGGAAGAGCGACTCGCACAAGCTGGTGTGGGTGGCCCTCCTCCTGCAGTTGTCGACCCCGTTGTATAATGGGGAGAGTTGCTGATGTTGTTTTTGATGTTCCCTGTTTTTTTACCGTTTTCGTTACTGTTCACTGTTTCCGTTCCTGTTACTTGTTTGTATATCTGTATTACCAGAGCCCCGACTGATGATAGTTTTACGACGGTTCCGGTCGGAGGTAGTAACACTTTCACTGGTCAATAAAGGATAAAAAAAAAGTCTGCACTAGATAAAATCAAACTATTAGCGTCTACTAAATCAGCACGGGAAACTAACGGTGTGAGGGTGTTCTCGTAACTACTTCAACTTTTAAACTGCGGCCCAATTGACCGTGAAATCCTTGGCCATTGCATTCCTTCCCTCTGTCCAACGGCACACTGCCAGGGTATCCCAAGAATCGTTACAGTACTAATATTTACTATAATAAATTTACCGCAATCAATTAGCATATTTTCTAGTTTTCTAATATCCTTAGTGTCGAAATGAATGCGTCGATACGTCTTCGCGTTTTAAACGGGTTCGTGTCAAGACTGGGTCCTGTCGAAATGGACTCGCGTTGATTCGATGGCGTCGAAATGTCCAATTCCGTTGGTGACATTAAGTAAAAATACCTAGGTATTAAAAAATCCACAATTCAAAATAATATTATATATTTTATGAACGCCAAATAAACATTAATAATATTTAATTAACAGAACTTATTTAAGTAAGCAATCGAACTGCACAGTTAGTGCCATTTTATCGGTCTTTTTACTTCAATATACACTTGAATAAGAGCAATTTCAGCATTGTCAAATAGGAACTCTACGTCCAACCTATATCTTCCATTAGGTATTCCAGGAGGCATTAGGGAAAAATCGAACGACAAATTGGAAACGCAATAAAGTTTATTCTAAAAAAAAAGTAATATTGTATTGTAGTATGTAATAATGTAAGTACGGTGTGCGAACGTAATTTTTATTTAAGAAACTTCTTGCTCTTAGAGCCCGTTCAGATGACGGGCGTTTTACGCGCGTAACAAGATATACAGAAGTTCCATACGCCGTTCAGATGAACTACGCGCGTCTAGCGCGCATTAACAGCTTATGGTACTTATGTATATCTTGTTACGCGCGTAAAACACCGGTCATCCTAACTGGGCCTTACGGGACAAAACAACACTATTTTTTAATTTAATTAAACTAAAATACTTAAAATAATACTTGTTAAATACAAATACGTCAATTATATTCCTGTTTTTAATTGACGGTGCCAATTTTATGAATGTCTGAAGTATCCCACTCAGTTTTTGATGAATTTTGCATATTCAGGGTTAAACAAATGTACCAGAGCCGTTGAATGACGTCAACGAGGCGATTTCGCCTCGATCTCGATTTGTTGATCGCAGTGATGGAGCGAAATGATGTAAAAAATGATACAAGTAAAGTTGCAATAATTTGAATGGCGTCGTCCCAGATCGATTCATCCAAAGAAAATTCAACAAGAATGGAAAAAAGTGAATGTCATGTTGATAGCAGCACACGACAACGAAGGTGCCGTCATTTTAATAATGCTATACGCCAAGGTGATACTATCGACGCAGCATATTATCGTCATTTCATTTAGTATTATCACCTCGCATCTGCATCAAAATGCACGTTGCCATGTGTCAGAAGCGTTGCCTGCTTTGCACAGATGCCATTAGGAGGTCTTAGAACAAGATCTAGAAAAACTTGTAACTTTGACTTGTTTCCACGATTAAAGTATCCTCAGGGTAGTTCAATTTCCTAATATTCTATCAGTGCGTCGAACAGAAGGTGCTTTGATATAGATATCAGTTATCGATATCAGATATCGGTTATAGATATCAGTTCATGATCAATTTAAATCAGGATTAGAATTATAAAAAATATTACACACTTACCGCATATATAGGACAACCAGTAAAATTACCATATTTCCGGAAACCAGACAATCCTAAAACATCGGCCTTTAAAAGATCGCAAAATCCAACTTGAAAACGTAAAGGAAAATATCGGTACTCGTTACTTAAAAATTTTAAAAACTGAATTCTGAGCTAAAATTAATTAAAAAAAATCGATCAACACAATATTGCAACTATTTAACGAATTACCTCTCCATCATACACAGTATCAACCCTTGACATAAATGTTGTGTTTATACCGATTGCCCCTGCTGTTCTGTTATATCTAAATGACTTCAATTCGAAAATCTTGAAATACTTTTTATTGTAACGAGTTAGTTCTGCACGTTCTAATACCGCAATGTAATCATTTTGATGAAACTAATAATATAAAATTTAGTATCAACACATTTATTTGAAATAATGTAACATATGTACATACGTACTTTTGATAAAAGGTCCTTATTTCCGTTAACAACAAGTATTACCGAAATAAGAAAGAGTAAATTTGCAAAAGCGATTAAAAATATCTTCATCACGAAGGCCCACAAAAACAAATCACGTATCTGAATTCGTATTCGTTCTGAATCTGACCACGTATTCGTCACGAATATATAAGATGTGCAAGTTAACGTCGGTTATTATAACATACTCCCCACCATATACACACATACAACGACGACCGGCATGAAGTTTAGACAGAAATGGAAAACATTTTTATTTGGAATTTGACGAAATATTCTATTTCGTCGTAAAAATACTTGCATAGTATCAAATTCAAATTGCGCGTTTCAAAATTTGAATATATAACTTTCGTATACGGGGTACGTTCAAAAATATGGAATCGGCTCAAAAGTAAAGCAGTCTTATTATTGAAAATACACATTAATGTGCAGAGCCGGATGTATATATTTTTTTGTAAACCGTCACGTAACAAGATTATCTATATTTTCATGGATACCAAAATGGGGAGCATTAACCATAATGGGCGCATTCATTTGTTTTCAAGGGTAATCTAGTGGTTTATAGTTTGACAAAATATTAATGTGCAGAGCCGGATGTATATATTTTTTTTGTAAACCGTCACGTAACAAGATTATCTATATTTTCATGGATACCAAAATGGGGAGCATTAACCATAATGGCGCATTCATTTGTTTTCAAGGGTAATCTAGTGGTTTATAGTTTGACAAAATATTAATGTATAGAGACGGATGTATATATTTTTTTGTAAACTGTCACGTAACAAAATTATCTATATTTTTATGGGCATCAAAATTTAGCATTAACCATAATGGGCACATTCATTTGTTTTCAAGGGTTTATAGTATGACAAAACTTTAGTTAAAATTATACACATGTAGATAACAAAAACAAAAATGTAGCTGAACAAAACAAGATAGATAGATATCTATAATTTGTTAAACTAGTATTTTTTTGTAAATTATCATAGCAAGGTTAACGATATGTTATTATAGATGATATGTCTTTGTTATGATTTATATGGATACTAAATGGCACGTTCGTTTGTTTTCAAGGGTTTATAGTTTAACAAAACTTTAGTTGAAATTATACACATGTAGATAACAAAAACAAAAATGTAGCTGAATAAAACAAGATAGATAGATATCTATAATTTGTTAAACTAGTATTTTTTTTGAAAATTATCATGTAGCAAGGTTAACGATATGTTGTTATAGATGATATGTCTTTGTTATGATTTATATGGATACTAAATGGCACGTTCGTTTGTTTTCAAGGGTAATCTAGTGGTTTATAGTTTGACAAAATATTAATGTGCAGAGCCGGCTGTATATATTTTTTTGTAAACCGTCACGTAACAAGATTATCTATATTTTTATGGATATCAAAATTTAGCATTAACCATAATGGGCACATTCATTTGTTTTCAAGGGTTTATAGTTTGACAAAACTTTAGTTGAAATTATACATATGTAGATAACAAAAAAAAAATGTAGCTGAACAAAACAAGATAGATAGATATCTATAATTTGTTAAACTAGTATTTTTTTTGTAAATTATCATGTAGCAAGGTTAACGATATGTTATTATAGACGATATGTCTTTGTTATGATTTATATGGATACGAAATGGCACGTTCGTTTGTTTTCAAGGGTAATGCAGTCGTTTAGTTCGTAATAATGGTTAGTCACGAAATAAATGGCGTAATTTATCGACTCTTCGGACTAACATAAGAAATGTGCGAAATAATTTCGCACGGACTAATTTTAGTTTAGCTAACATGCTTAATTGTGCTCAGCCATCCCATTTGCTTGCAAACAGCCAACTTTCAGTTAATATTTAAATGTGCGAATTTAGACATTTTTCATGGTCGATGAACAACTGAAAAAATATGTTTTTATGTAGATATTGCATAAACGTGTTTTATAAAACTAAAGAGAATATAGTAATAAGAGACGCAACACTGTACAATTTTTTTGTTCCCTAAAATGTTCCCTTCCGCTAGGATACCAAGATCGTTTGCTCTGGTGTCGGGGAACTCGACTTATTATTTTGCTTGGTTATAAACCACTGACAGATCACTCTTTAGAATTGGTTGGATTAAATGCGTTGAGTGAAGGATTTAGTAAATTTCTCACTCAACGATAAAAGGTTACTAGATGATGACGTTTCACACAGTGCTGTCACCTCGTACCTCGTATTTTGACAGTTCTAATAAATTGTAGTCTTTCTTTATGCCATCTAATATGCGCAAGTAAATCATCTATAGAATACGTCACTTTCCAAACTTTAAACCGAATTACAAATAAACAATCTAGTAACTTTTTTTTGATGACGTGAATTGCATATAGGTTTGGATAAGCCATAGTATTTAAATATCACATGAGTCACGCGCGTTATCAGAGATAAATTGTTGACTGTCGTCGAACATACTGACCCTCTAGATTTAGAAAAGTTTAAAGTTAACCATGACGCATAATTAATAATGTGTGTCGTAACGGAATTAGACAGATCGATATCGAGTACAAAATGTATGTACCTAATAATTATTATTAAATGCAAGGTGTACCAAAATTCCACTGCCAACGATCTAATGTAAATTCCCGACGTCAAATCGTCCGTAAATGCACCCTTTCCAAAATATAGGGTGTTAATGTTAAAAAAAATGAAACTTTACGAGTGTTTGTAGGTCGTCGAACAACTTGTTTTAACGTAAATGCGTGGTTTCTCTAGTTACTTTCGGTGGCGTGCGGTAGGGTTCAAGAACCCCTTCGCCTTCACCCTTAATTTTGTCGACACTGACGGATTAAATGTAGAAATTTTTACATTTTTGACTTTGCCAAATATTCCTTTGTAAAAAAGTCATAACATTCCACTATCATTAAAATTGACCGTTTTCGAGAAAAATACTATTTTAATTATTGCCGTTCTGGTAAACGTGCAAAACATTTTCTTCAAAATGAACTGCATCTTTCCTCTTAATTTGAACACTACCAGTTCCGCTTATTTTTCCACATATTATCAACACTGGAAAATGTGAAACAACATAATTATGCGAGGAAAATGTATGACTTTTTTACAAAGAAATATTTGGCAAAGTCGAAAATGTAAAAATTTCCACATTTAATCCGTCAGTGTTGAGAAAATTAGGGGAGAAAGAGGGGTCCTTGACCCCTAACCGCACGACACTGGAAGAAACTAGGGACCACGTTAAAACAAGTAGACACCCGTAAAGTTGCATATCAATCCGTTCAGAATCACTTAAAATTTATTAAAAATAAACTAATTAGGCGTGTATTTAATTTTTTAACTTTTAACACCCCACATTTTGAAAAGGATGTATTTGAGGACACAAGTTACCTATCTCGATGTGCATGATTTGACGTCGGCAATTTGCACTAGACCGTTGACAGTCGAATTTTGGGAAACCCTGCATAAATAAAATTATTTACATTATAGTAACAATTATGATTTTTTTCTAAGTATATACATATAGGGGCGCATGCGTAATAAAAATTTACGAATCGTCCTTTCCTTTTATCTCGTCCGTTTCCGTAGCGTTCGGTATTTTAAAATATCGTAAGGCACTGCTTTTCATCAAAAGTTTTTTAATTACTAAATATTTAAATTTAAAGAAAACATTGGAAAACAAGGGCGAACACTTCCGGAGCACCTTTCCACCTCTTATAAACGCAACAAAACCTATCAAAACGACAACATTTGGTATGTACTTAAATCAGTTAAGAAAGACGCGTGGGACTTGAAACGCTGCCGTAGGAATTTATGACGACAATACGTGTGTCGTTATGAAGTTCGTCATTTTTTAACTTCGAATTAACACAACCCTACTCGACCTCTTTTACCGCGAACTCTCAAGTCGCGCCTCGCCGTCATTATTAGATTCCACTTGAAAACGATATACCCACTTACGAATTGAAATTGAAGTTTCGGAGGATTCGAAAAAAGCAGTTCGAAAGCAGACGGGACCATCAGACGAAGAATTAGCGTAAGCCTCGGGGCCGAAAAGAGACAACAAACGTTATCTTTGACAGATTATTGAGCGGTTTGAAAGTTTTAATTGATTTCTGGAAGGAACTTAATGAGATTTAGTTGCGGCTCGGGGCGTTTACGTAAACTTAAAAATTAGTTTCAAAGAAGTTTTCTCGCTATTTGTCAGAATGCACGTGTTTTAATACATAAGGTAGGTACCAAGATTTTGGTCGGAACTTCCTTGCCGGAAGTTGTAAAATAATTAACGGCACGTGTTCGCTAATTGATTTTCCGACGTCAGCGTCGATAATTCGACGACTTCCCGGTAATTAACTATTAAAATCTTAAGTGGCCCTCGCTCCTTACCGAAACGCAATACGAAGTGGGTGTCATAAAAACTTCCCTTTAAGTTTCGTAAACATAAACATAAAAAAATCGTCATCGTCGTCGTCGTCGTCGGATTCGACGAATAAAATAGAAACGGGATAAAAAGGGGTAAACGCGGATTTGCGAATTCAAAGTCGGTTTAGAAAGGTTTTTCCGGCCTTATAAAGTGAATTTTCTTGTTCTTTTGACCTAATATAAATAGGTCAATATTCTCGAAATCTTCAAATAGAATTTTGAAGCTGCTTATCCCGTCGAAATCCAGAAATGCTAACAACCGCTTCCCGTGCTTTACGAATTCCGTCGAGTTTTCTTATTAATAAAGACCGTCTAGGGAATATTTTTATACAAGGAAAAAATTAATCAACTCGGCTATGCTTCCGGGGGGGAAAATACTCGGTATATAACCTTTTTTATTCGATTCGAGAAAATTGTAATTTAAAAACCTCGCCGGTCAATTAATTTTATATTTTAATAGGTCGACCTTTTAAATTTAAATATACATACTTACGTACACATATAATAAAATGTAGGTACGTTAATAAGAGAATATTATGCTACGGATAATTGAATTTCTTCCTCGCATCTTTTAGTCCGAACGAGACTTTATTAAGTTTTTCCCGTCGTTCTTATTTGACGAAGGAAACACAGTCGACGATTCCTCGTTTATTTCCATTAGTTAATGAAATGAAGTTGCATCGTTTTTAATTTAAATATTATGACTTCTTCGTAATGCAAGAGCGTTATTTTGAATTACGCGTATTTTACTTTTGTCATCAAAGAAATAAAATTGCGAGGACATCAAAGGAATCTTACATTCCTTTCTAAATATTTAATTATTACTTTTTAATTAAATTCCTTCGACGTAAACAGAAAAAAAAACTTTTGAAAAGCAAAAATTCCGCATTAACGTGCCATTAATAAAGCTGGCGTTATAATTTACGAAATCTAGGAATTCGCCAAAAAATATATAATACCTATTTGTATCTGTTACGCAGGTAGTTAATTATTATTATTATTTTTTTACCTCAAAAAGTCCAACCGGCAGATAATAAACTGTTCAAATTCATAACGGTCGCTTACGTTTTTATTAACGAAAATGAACAAAAAAAATGTTAACCCGCGTTAAGCTTGGAACCACCGAAGACCTAGTCATGTATACGTTTTCGTTATCAACGAAAAAAAGTTCAATTTAAGAAATGATTGACGCGCAGAATAGTAATTATAAATGCGTTCATATAGGTGGAGGCAACACAACGTAGTCCCCACTTTATGACACTCTAAACGTAAACTGTTTTAATGTTCTCGTCATATTTTCGTTTACGATTTAATTAATAATTTGGAATAATCAAAAATAATAGGGTCGATCGGGGTAATGAAAAACTAGGGGTAAATGAAAACATGATCGGAAATTATTTAAAAATTCGCCCCAATTTAGTGATAATTTTGTCAGTTTGGTGCATTTATAAGAGTTGATGTCGAAATAAGTATGATTAAATAGAAGCATTGTATTTACAAAAAACCGCAGAATGTTTTTTTTTGCTCCGTCTGATAGAAACGTCAAATCAACACGATTTTAATAAATATTTTACCTCGCCATCTCGGATTTTGATGAAATTTAGCACAGAGATGGCCTCCATATGGATTAAGAAAAACGCAAAATTTTATTAAAATATATCAACCCGTTTTGAAACTGCGACTAGTTTCTAAAAAAAAAAACCTAAAAATTGCATCACCAACATATTTTCTTGTGATATGTAACACAATATAGGGTTGTGGGGACGTTTTGTTTTTACAAACTTAAAAGTGAAGACTTCAATTTTGAATTTTGAACAAAGTGCACCTTTAAAACTTTTCAAAAAGTTCTAAAAAATAACTCACACTAATGTTGAATGATTTACAAAATTTAAAAGTGGGATTATACTACGTTCATCGTTAAAATAATGTAAAATCAAATCCCCTTCTCAACATTCGGGCCTACAAGGGTGTGCAGCAGGAAATGATGGAAAATCTCTAGGGAGCGTGTAAACCACGTCAAAACAATGCGACAACTTTCTAAAATATTTTTTCTACGGCGCTCACCCCAAAAGTTGAAGAATAAAAATCAATTTTCTTAAATAACATTTAAATTTTTAATTTGAATTTAATATTTTTTGGTATCCAGACGTAATAAATTACGGCATTTAAAGTGGTGTAAAAGATCTTATGATATCACCTCAGAAGAGCACTACCCCTAACCTATTTAACCTCGAAATTTCTCGGATGTTTGAGATTTTCAATTTTCAAGGATATTTTCGGATTTTCCAGACATTTAAGAATAAAAAACGTACTTTAATTTCAATAAAATGAACCATATTCGAGAAAATAATACATAAAGAATAAGAAATTGATTTTTATTCATCAACTTTGGCGGTGGATATTTCAATAGTAGAGTGCCGTAGAAAAAAAAACATTTATAGGAACGTGGGACATTATTTTCCCGATTTTGGATAATTAAAAAGATAATTGGAAACAATAAAAAAACTTCGTTTTTTTTTTGATAAGCTTTGCAGAAAAAAGTTATTTGCACGTTATTGCAACAGATCAGAGACATAAGTAGCCGTATATATCAACAAAACATTTTAATTTATTTTTAAAGTTCACGCTATTGTAAATTCAAACTCACCCTTGCAAAAAGCGTTTCTCATTATCCCGATTATGACCTAGAAAAATAGTTAAAAATATGTGTAAACGCTCACTGTCCAAATAACGATACGAAACAGACGAAAGGGAATTCGCGCAACAAGCTCGTAAATGTACAGGGTGTCCGATAAATCACTTCCTAGTTTTAAACGATTACAACTTCTTTATATGCGAACGGATTTTGCTGGAACTATACAGAACTAACTAGGCTCAGTGTCATATATGAATTTACTTAATCGACTTTCCCGAGTTTTCTTGGGTTTCCCGCATTAAAATGTTTAATCCGGAAGAATCGACGGCAGCGAAATAAACTGGTTTTTAGATAGTCTTTTAGACAATCATGTTGTGTATCATACATAATTTTAAATTAAAATGTACAAGTTGGTCGTAAAGATAACTACAGTTGAAGCTGCTTATAACGAACCATTCCGCCATGCAATCCATAAGATTGCAGAAGTTAGTACGTCGTTAATAAGTTATTTTGAAATAAACATGCGATAATGCCTGTATCTCGAAAAGGATGCAATTTGGAATGCAAATTAGAATAAACTGTGGTAAATCGGCATATTTTCCGCTCGGGAATCTGTGGTCAAACGTTGTACAGACCTTTCAGAGATACCCTGTACGTATAATACATTTTAAAATATTTTTTATACACTATTTATAATTATATCGTATTAAAAAAAACTAAAATGGTAAATTACTGATAACAGTAACACAAAGGTAAGCCGAAACCTGTTACCTATCTATCATCAATTAAGTAATAATAAGGTTAAGGGAGGGTGGTGATCGTGGTTTAACGATTTATGAGCCTGTCTGTTTACAGAACATGTCACGGGTTTGATTTCCGGTCCACTTACTACTTCTCGTCAAGCAGCAATCGCAAACACCCGAGATATAATCTGCGAAGAGTACTTTTTGAATACTCCGTTTTGTAAGTACAATATTAACGCACACGCCGCCCGTAAGTATAGACTAAACATAACAAAAACTATTGCCTATCATAAAATTTCGATGTGTAATTATTTCGTTTCGTTCGATATGAAGTTTGCGATTGATAAAACTTTAGGTAGGTACTTATTTTTTTTAATAGGTAAACAAGAACGTTTCGCCTACAAAATATTTTACTCAATAAAGTTGTCACAGACGTTGATATAGTGGAAAAGAAGTCATTTATTGTCTGAGACTTTAACCAACAAAGCTTTTAGATACGCTAAAGCTCCTTACAAGGGCTTTCCTTATGACCTATTTGTTTGTATCGCAAACATAAAAGCAAATAAATGACGGTGCAGTTAAACTTCTTGTAGGATTTTCATCCTGCCAAAGGTTTCGCTTGCACGTATACTAGAATTATTACAAAGGGCATGCAAAGGACTCATTTAAAATAAAATAACATGAACAAGACAAAGGAGCTTTTCATCAAGAGCTTTTCCATTGTTAACCAGACAAGTGTAAATCGCAAAAATATTCAATCGTCTGTAATTTTAAAACGCCCCGTAATCACCCACACCTGAGCTCGCGGCCGACCCGAAAGAAATTAGGGGCGAAAAACGGAAACGAAAATTTCATTTATTTGTCGTGATATTACGTTCTGACAAGCAACGTCTTTCTTAATCTTATTCCGGTAACAAAAAGAAGAGAATAATCAGGACCGAGAGTGGCCTGCAGATGACCAGAGTAAGATTAATTGTCAGGAAGAAATATGCTTTCTCCGAAACTCCTAACAACTGCGAGAAACAAAAACTCGCGGCACCGAGAACGATTTTCGCAACTTTTACACGGACTCCCACGCAAAAACCCTTTGTTTATACACGTCGATTCCGATTTTTCACGATATGGCAAATCGATTTTCGTCGCTTAATCCGGCGATCATTGAAACTTTAAAATTTAAACTTTTCGATTAACGACGAAAGCAATCTTTTTAAGTTTTCTTAACCGAAAGAACAAACAAAATTAAAAGTGGAGACCGAAAAAACTTTTACGTATTGAAAGTCAACGGGGAAAAAAGTAAATTTTGAATTATTGTAGGTATCTTGTAAAAGAAAAAAAAAACGACAAATCTGTAATAAAATATTCAAGTTGTAATGAAGGAATAGAAAATCTCGATAGAATTAATCCGCGATTAATCGGTCGAAGTGAATTTACGAGGAACGGCATTTCCACCTTTTTTTCGCACAGAAACTCCACTCGTTAACGACGGGAAAGTTTTCAGACGGACTCCGTTCCATTACCGGATGCGAAAATAGTTGAAGGAATAATTATTGCTCGTTTCGTTACAAGGATTAGAACGGTTATCGATGATACATATAAGGACGTCTAATTCAATTAAGACTTCTTTCTTTCGATATTCCCGCAGTGATTAACGACCGCCTATGGCTTTTAATAAAATGGGACGACTAATTTAATTAACACTTTGTTACTTTCGGCATGCGAAGTGATCGAACAACTCGTCTTTTACGATAAATTGGGACGATACAGAATTTAATTAATGGAAACTTTTGTTTTGACTTCCCATTTTCGGCGTAATCGCGAGCGAAGATAATCAATTAGACGCTGCTTCATTTGCTTCGTAAACCGAAGTGACCGAATTACGTCACTTCGCGGGTATATTAATTAATTCTTTTTTCTTAACTAACGTTTGCAATCCGTTTCGTCATCGTAACGCTTCGGCGCGCCCGTTGTGAAGAACGCCGCTGAATCGAGTTACTTCAGTTTGCGAAAGAAAATCTTGCAGACGTAAATAACTTGAGCTTTCGTACATCAAATTATCTGTATAGGTGAAACGGCAGAATGAAAAGAATTTAGTCGCATCAAAAGATAACGTAATTAAGGTTTAATTAGTGACTACAGTTGAAGTTGATTATAACGAAACTGCGGATATAACGAACCATTCCTAAAACCCAACCAGCCATGCAACCACCCATAAGATCACTCGTGTTGTAATTTTCCCTTGTGGTTCGCTGTAATCGGATTTTACTGTATATATATATATATATATATATAAAATATAAATATAAATATATATATATATATATATATATTCTTGCGGTCATAATTCCGGTCGCAATTTTGATCGTAGGAAGCTGAAAGTCACTGCATTGTCTTTACAAAAACGAAGGACTAGTTCGTTAACCAGCCAAATCGAACAACCCGTTTCAAAATGGCGGCCGTTCAAAAAAAAACATTAAAAAAATTCGTATCTTCGTTATTATTCATCGGATCGGTAATGTGAAATATGTTTTGGAATCTGCATAAAATTCTCTACCGATCATATCTCTTTATAATTTTCGATAGGATGCACCGCTTTCGAATTTTTTTTGTTAATTCTTATAAATTTCTTTCGTAAATATTATTTTTCAATAAGTGTATTTCTTTCGAGAAAAATTTAAAAAATAATGAGTTTTTTGACATGCGACATGAAAATTCGATACCGGGGCTTGCCTGCAGTCGGATTTTTAAAAATAGTTACGAAACCTAGCGTTATCGGTTTTTGTTCCAAAAGTTTCCGCTTAATTCAAGTTTACCCCTTAAAGTAAAAGCGATTGTTTTACAATACTTCAACCCGTCTTTTGATTAAATTCAGCCTCGATTTTCCTTTACAATAAGTCCAATTAATATCACACAATATAAAGCGCAAATTACAATTTTTCTTCGCTCATTAGGGCCATATTTTCAATCGTTTGTTTTCTCTGACCTCGGGTCGATTACCACAGAAACGATAATTTCCATAACGATTAACTGATGACCGAAAAACGGATCCTTAAGTTATTTATTTATTTTGTTAATGGCTGTGGTTCAACCAATTTGCCATAATTGTACAAATTATGACTTTTAGACTTTTGTGTGGACGTCGTCCAATAAATGTTTGTCGTGGTAATCGTGGTTTGTGTATTTTTAACGCTTATTTTGATTTTTAACGATCACTTCAGCAATTGGCACGATGATCAGTGAAATAATAAAAACAAATGAACGACGACTACACGCGACGAACGTCTCGTTTAATCGGTTTTAAAGAAACGCACCATCATCAACTGTTTGTTTAAAGCAACTTTGTAGGTATCCATTAAGTGTTTTCGCGATTGATCGATCCACTTTTGCTTTCCATCGCTATACGCGATCTAAATAATTGTAAGGGTATGGCTAGACGAACAATTTTTCAATTGTCAATTTTTCCAATTGCCGTTGTGTAATTAGCGCCCTCTACGATATACGGGAACGTGAGTACCCTTAATCGCCTCAAGTTACTTCCAAAACCATTTACGTACCAAATTTCAATACGACTCGCTCCTAGTTTTGATGCAGTCGAAAAAAGTGCTGTATGTTAAAAATGGACGTCTTTTTGACAAATGCGTATTAAGCAAATTCGTATTATTTTTCACCGTTCTAGCACCCTTAGCGATATTAGCCCTTATCACGTTTTTCTCGGAAACGCCCTGTGTATCGCGTAATTTTTTTTTAAAACATCTTTAGCTAGAACTGGTTCAAAAAACATCAAAAAATTCGTCATTACTACATTGTTATACGTCGCCCGCGTTAAATCCGAAACGGCGTTTTAAGGAGGGAGGTTTTAAATGTTTTTCTGCGCGATTGTTTTACTTACTTCTGCAAATTTTCGTAAACGTCTAGCTGCTTTAATATCAAAAATAAAACGGCGACATTCCGCTAATAAATTACGTTTATTATCGATCGATCTCCTTCAAAGCTCGTTGCGTTAATGCATTCTATATAAATAAACGGCGCTTGTTTATATCGCGGACGATTAAGACTAGACAAAACATTTACATGATCCACCTATAAATAAATTAAAATGAAATGAAATCTAGAAAAGTACGTTCGAGAGCTTCCTCGTTTAATTTTTTTTTTGGATGTAATCGTCGAACGTTAGTAGTAATGTGCGTGTGCAAGTTGCGATTTCGCTTGTAAAGCACGAAAAATGCGAAATTAAGCTCTAACCTACTTGTGTATATATAGGTGAACGTGTAAAAGTTAATTTTTGAAAAGTAACTTCCAATGACCATATCGAAGAAATACGATTTGGTTTTTACGTTTTTATTTCTCTTGTGCTACATCGTCTCTATCGAAATCGCTACAGCAACAAATTAATCTATGTAAAATAGTACAGTCAATCCGACATGAGATTATTTTGCATCTTGTGGATGGGGGGGGTCTGTAAAGTTAAGTTTCTGAGACTGGGGGCGTTGTCATTCGGCCGTCATCTTGAAAATAAGGACGCAATTGGTTTCTATCTCCGTAACTGCGAGACTGACAAAAATTTTCTAAAGAGCATTTTTGTAGATAAAGCAATTTTCTATAATTTTCATTCATAACTTTGCGGCGCGCTATTAATAATTAAAAAGGAATATTAGGAAAAACTGCTTTTGTTCCTAAATCGATTTCATGGCCTTTTATTGATCCACGTCACCGTTAAGGCACATTCAAAAGTTTTCATCTGCAGTGCATTGCCCAATTTTGTACAAAATTCCAAGTAGAAATTAACCGAAAAACTGTAACGGTATGTCTAGATCTACGCCACTGGACGAAATGATTTATCATTGTTATTGCCAGCGTATCACACAGGTAATGTGTAAATATAACATACCAAATTTTAAATATGTGCTTTAATTAAACCGTTTCTGACATAATTAAAAAAAAAACATTATTGTTTTTCAAATTTTTAACACCCCGTCTCTCGGAAAATAAACGTTTCCAGACATTACTTTTTTTTAGTAAAGAATGTTTAATTTCGTGCTCTCAATCACATCTTATGTCATTTATTTTTCATTGTACCAAAATGCTCAACTTAAAAGACATTTAATTAAATTTTTACATTTTATTAATATCCGAGTCCGTATAACGAAAGATCCCACCATACAATCAATAACATCCCTTCTAAATTTTGGTGGTTATTACGAACTCGTAAATAACGAACTCTCGGATATAAAAATGTTTTTTTCAAAAATAATAGGTTGCTTGCGGCGCTGCCAGTGCACAGATAATTCTTTTCTTAAAAACATACGTTTATTAGTTGACCTTCCCGGCGGATATTTAATCTTTTAAGCTTTACTAGATAAGGCACACGAGAGGTAACCAAGTACGATAGCCTTAGATGTTTGGTACCACTTTCCACTTCCACTTACCACTTAATTTGGAAAACTGTATTTATAATATTATGATCTACTAAAAACACAATTTTACAATCGGAACAGCGTCGAAAAACATTTCATTTGCTATTTTCAATCACAACAGTAAAATCGAATTTTTAAGTACTTAAATACATTTTTTAGGCAATTAAAGTTATATAAATTATTTCATAAAAAATTAATCGAAGAGAAATTTTTAATAAATTATAAGCGTTCGATAATTAAAATCGAAAACTACGAAAATTAGAAACGAATTCGTTTTTGTCTTGTCGACAGAAATTAGAAAATCAAAGCGACAAATAAGAAAAATACGTACATTATACCTACTTCTGTATTCTAAAAATACATATGTTTATACACGCTATTACACACAGGTATCTCACGCTTAATATAACGCGGAATTTGATTAACGCTGTGAAATTAATTGCGACAACCCCTTGATATACTCGGAAAGTTTTAATTAACGCGCCAAAAAAAGGGTAATATAAGTAAAGGAAATTATTAATACAGCGATCGATTACATGAATAAATATTTGATTAACGATACAACCATTACTTCTTAATTAGAAGGATTACAAGAGAATGTTAAATACAAAAATTTTAAAATTTATTTGTTTCGTTTCGTTGCTATGATAACCAAACTTGTTTTTTTTTCTAAATGATTTTTTTATGTCTTTGAAAAATGCATTTTTTTCTTTATTCGGTAGTTATTATGTTGCAATGAAACAATATCAAAATACAATCATTTTAGAAAAAGAATCGTGAAAATTCATAACTAAAACAAACAAATTAAAATCAAAAAAAAAACAAAACACTATACGAAGTACTCTAATTTTGTGAGTTGTTAAAACGTATGACACATTACACATTAAACGAAATTCAACCCCATTGATTGCCAAGCAATGATTTAATTGGAGTCAAAAATTTATTATTGTTCTTTCTATCATGTCTCTATGGCAATCATTTGCACCTTTAAGTTGTCTATATTACGTGATCTCTTTTTTTTCACATTATTTTTACGTATCTAACCCCACAAGACGAAATCTAACGGTGACAAGTCGGGAAACAAGGCCGGCCACTCCAAAATGTTATTTATTCAATTACGTATTCCCTAACATATACTGCAAAATGTAGAGGTGCCCCATCTTGTTGGAAGACAATTTTATCATCAATTAAGTCCTCGTTTTCTCCAGGAAATTTCCTCGTCGTCAGTCGTGACGGCTATACTATCAATTATTTGATTAATTTGATCATAAATCATTTCTTATTCTCAATTGATTAATTTTTTCATTTTCTACAATTATTATTTTATTTTTGACCTCTGTTCCATTGCGACATTACGACACTACTAAATAGAAAAAAAAACGCTTCTTTCAAAGTCACAAAGTAAACATATGGGTGCGCCATTCGAAAAAAAGTTGCTTACCATGGAAACGAAACGAAACAAAACAGTATACAAACCAAAGCCATATCATAAGTAACCCTCGCAAGTTAGTTCTCGTTGGGTCAAAATTTTGTTGCTTTTTTTTAATTTGACATATTTCTACCTTCTTGTGCAAAAAGTTATTGTTGCTAAAATGATTCGAGCTTTGTAGGTCGTTAATTAAAAAGTGCAATTGATTTCTCAAAAAATATTATAACAAAACAAAAACTAAAAATTGATCCACTCTCCCATACTTTACATAAGTCCAACAATCTTTATTTACTCACTTACGTAAATTTACTACAAATATGCCGGTATCTGGCGCTAAAATCAAGTTTGGTGACAAACTGCACGTTAAATCGTACTTAACAGTCAAGATGTTAACGCTCCACTAAACAGCCTCTTGGGAAATCATAAATTTCCGACAACTTTTAATTTTTTTGTTGCTCGAGTCGTTGAACTGCTTCGTCGTCTATCATACGATCGATAACAAATTCAGAACAACAACCTTTTTGTTAATTAGCTTAATAAAAACATATTTTATTATTGTTACGTTATTGTGGTCGAACGCATTAAGCGTGTAGATGGATAACCAACACAAACAATTCGCTCCGTTTCCAAAAGGTAACGCGAAAAAAATTATTTTAACTACCTCAGGGCGTTCAATGAAGTACTGCATAGGCAACTGCGTATCTAGGTAAACGTGTTTCCATTTGATTTTCGCTTTTATCCGAACATTCGCGCCTGCTGTATAAAATTTTAAAAATCTACTTTTGGTTTACATTTATAATATGTTTCATTACTTTACTGACTTGAACGTTGAAGGAATGACTATTATACAGTTGAAGTTGCTTATAACGTACCATTCACACAATAAAGGTTAACAATAATAATAAAGTATAAGACAATAGACAATATATATATATATATATATATATATATATATATATTTTTTTTGGAAACTAACACGGCATCAATCATATAAACAAACTAAAAAAAATACTTTCATCGACAATAAGATGGGACCAAAAAGGAATTCAAAAATTAAACCGCAGTTTTACGCGCCAAAACGGATACACATTCTTTGTGACGTAGCAGGCCGCGCGCAACAACGTTGTCACTACATCTACACTCGCAACGTTGACATTTTGACAACTTGACGTATTAAAGCTCGTCCAGATTAAGGTTAGGACTGTCAATCATAATAATTGCCATAATTACTATAATTTTCTTAAAATGCAGAACATTTCTTTTTAATTCAGTCATTTCAGTAAAAGAACAGAATACCAATATTAATAATACAGAAGCTCAAAATCATGGAAACTCGCTGGGCGTCCGGCGCTGTACGTCACAAAGCGCTCCGCCAATAATATGCCGTTCACTAAATTCTCGTTCCTATTAGTCACACCAGGTCTGAAAACCTTTTTTTATGGTAGAGTGCTAAGGAGCACTCTCCGGCAAGACATTGATATAATAGTCATTTAATTTGATGAATGTATTGGTACAGATGGCAAATTTAGTGGGAATTCAAAAAAAAAAAAAAAAACTAAATTCTCGCGGTAAATTAAAATTATAATTTAAACAATTAATTTTTTCGAACATTTCAAAATAGTTTTTCGCTTTTATAGTATTAGTATAGTATTAATTGGTTTTCCCAAATCACATTCAAGTAGAGAAAGTTTTTTTATCGTTTCGAACTTCGGATATAAGGAACTCATGTTATAATGTTCATATATATGTTCGTTATAACCGGATTTTACTATATTCTACGACGCAAATATCAGCTGCTATAACTTTTGGATACTTTTGAGAGCGCACAGTATGAATTTACTGCTTTACTTTCACAAGTTAAATCTAATTTATAAGCCTGCAGTAACCCTATTTATCTAAATAGAATATCTGAATTGATAGGAATATAGTATGGACCAATTCGAAACCTAAAAGGAATTTATTTGATCAAATTTCAGTTCAACATTTAGCAACGCATTATCTGGATTCTTTAGCGAGATACGTACGTACTTGTCCAATATTTTTTACTGGGTGTACTTATAATTACGAAATTAAAGTTGTAATTAAAATTAAAGTAAGTTTATTTTCACGATTGCTCGAGACATATAAAATTAAAATTAGTTTGATAAAACATTCCTTTCGCATACGAAAACAGTTTCACTCCTGAATGATAAACATCTTTAGTTATACACACAAATTAGCAAATTAATCAAGGCGTCCTCGGAAGTCTTCAAAGACGGTGATGATAAATGCTAGAACTATTCAACTTCCACATCTGCTTCGCCCCCCCGCCCCGTACACGCGAGCCGCACAAATGCACATTTTCAAATAAAGAAATATCCGCGCATCACTAGTGACAATTTATTTAAAACGAAATCCCCCAAAAAGAAATGTCTGCGAAATAAATCATCCGGAAGGAAAGGAGATATACCATTCTCGCGAGTATAAAACAAAATCTCTTCCCTTAGAACATTCAAACATCATAAATCCATTATCCAACTACGTGATAATTTAAAGCAAACGCACGAATGTGTAAAACCACGAAACGAAATCTCTTCGGAGGCGGCGGTTACTAACTCCCTCGGCGCGTCTCACAAATAACACTCGATTTTTTGCTATTTAACGGCAGCTTCGCGACAAAACAGACGCGTGTTTTACATAAAACGACAAAGTCTCGTGTACCGTCTGGGAAAAAGCAAAAGCAAATCGAACGAACTTGTGTAAACAAGTAGGGTTTGTTTGCAGTTTCGTGTAATTTTGTCGAAAATAAGCTCGGTATAATAAGGGTTGGCAATAACCTAGAGCCGTTTATTTGTTTATTTGCTCAAATTGATACCGAGTTCCGACCTCATGCGGATTTTTCTCAGCGCCGACGCATGCGGTGCTTTTAAAATTGCGAAGAAAAAAAAAGCCACCGAAAACAAGGAAACCCACATCGTATATTTAAACAAATAAACGTTTTCAAAGAGAATCTACGTGTTAATGTATAATAAATGCGAGCATCATATGTCACATTTCAGTAGAGCACAAATTAGGAACAATTATTTTGAAATTTACGCTGTTATTAATTTTAGAGAAACTACGCCAAGTTGGAAGGAACACACAATAAAACGACGTGTTAAGATATTGTAGCTGCAGACAACAATGGCGTTACATGCTGCACTTGTGGCCGTTTACGACAACATATTTTAATTAATTGATGAACTAGGTAACACATATTTAATCGAGTCGATACGTTATCGTCGTAACCGTTATCGACCGAAAAAGGATGACGTCTAAAGAAATTCGTACCTGGTTCAAAAGACTCGTCGACCATTTCATTAGTAAACGAGGTCGTGAAATTAGTATTGCGTATTAATCGAAAAATATCCATATCATTTTTTAATTCTTTCAAAAATTTTCCCGAACAATTTCCTTTAAACGCCAAGTGCATTAACGAAACTGTTCCGAAAAATCAAATGCTTATCGTAACTAGAACGAGGAATTATTTACGACCAAACTACGACAAAGAGAATTCTAAACAATGGAGACGATAAACCACGGCCGATTGTTTCATTTCGAACCTATAAATAATTTATTATTAGAAACCATGGCAACGTCAAAAGGTCGGATTAAGAAATGTCGCCGACTGCGTTGCTTATTTATTTACGTGCAAATATTTCAATTTGATTGATAATAAATTAAATCTTAGTACTGGATTTTACAGGATTTTTTTTGACAAAAAGTCTTTCAGTATCGATTGATTGGCCGTGGAAATATAAAAGAGTCTCTTGGTTTAAGTAATTTTATTTTTCAACTATTCTATAAATAACAGACCTTTGTAACCATGGCAACACGAAAAATAACGAAAGTGAAACCTTGTTCTCGTCTATGTTAAAATACACAGTAGTCAAAACCATTGTAGTAACTAGGTAAATTACGTCTCTTAAATTGATGAGAACAAGATTTAAACCTTCGAGTTATCTGTATTGGCGATTTCGACTAACGATGAAGGGCGCCACTTAACGAGTAATTTGTCATTGTTATGTATTATGTATTTTTTTTTAACAATTTGTATTATGTACAGTTTTTGCTCACATCATATCATATTCACATAAAGTGTTAAAAACAATTTATAATATTGTGCTATCTATCAGTCATACAAATACTTCAAACATTACTCGTTAACTTCGTTTAATCCAGTCGCTGCTAGAAGGCGCGTTCGTTTTTGGAATCGCCAACAGTTGAATTACCGAGACGATGCACTTACGTCATTAATTTGTAATGACATCACAGTTTACTATATTTATATCGACGGCGTTTTGGCAAAACTTCGTAAACGACAAAAAGCAAATTTTACAACAGGAACTTACATTTTGTGTTGTAGCTTAACTACAAGCAAATATCTCCTGGAAATCGCGTATAAAGGTAATTCGGGTCGCGTTTGAATCAAATAACATATTTATTCTATAATGAAGTCACTGGTTTGAATAAAAAACGGAGTTGTACGGAGATTATCTACTATCCTTGAGTAAGATATCATGACAGGTCAGCGTAAGTACACGCATTTGTTATTTTGTGGGACTACCGATACAACTTCGATGGTTGGTTATATGGTTGTTTTTCCATGATTTTCGCACTTTGCTTTTTGTGGTGATAGCGATCGGACGTATCGTAACGTGTCACAGTTCATTGCAATTAGGCCTTTTCAAGTACGTCACGTTAACGTCACATCTAACAGCCGATCGAGGGCAAGTTATCAGAATCCTGTGTGTCACTTTGTTGGCACTTTCGTAGTCTTATGACAAAAAAATCTATACATATAAAATTCCGCATAACCTCATCAATGTTTAAAATTATATGATAATGATTATCTATTACCTACCGAAAACTATATTATTAGATTTATAGAATAAAAATTAGAAATTAAACGTCAAAGGTCAGATGGTTGGTTCTTAGTGCGGTACCTCTTCCGGGTACCACTTCACCAACACTACCGTATGAGTGACGTAACGCAAGTAGGTATATGTCGTCTTTCGGAGATACTCGAGCGGCGGGGTAGCGCCGAATTAAAATTTGTCGTGTAAGATTTAACACGGATCTAACACGGCCAGACCGACAACATTCTGCTCTCGGAATGCCTAAGTTTGCGTTCAAAGAAACTTGTCGTTAAAAAGCACATTTGATTGGTTAGTAATAACAATAACTGTAATAACAGTATTCGTTGTATGGCACGTTGTGTGATTGGATGAGTTCTCAACGGTTCATGGTACAGCGGCAGCATCCATTCCTGAATCGTTAACGTTGGCTGTAACACAAAATCGAAATAAAAATTACTCAGCGTTTCGCACAACGCCCGATGCTAACATAGTCAAACTCATAGTTAACACGATAGAGATAGGCACGTATCTACAATGGGCCAACACAAACATCATTAAACTCATAGTTGACACGATGAGAATGCTGCGCAAGACACGCATTTACGATGAATCAACACAAACATTAATAAACTCACAGTCGACATGATGGACATAATGCACCGGGGCACGCATTTGCGATGGGTCAATACCACATCTGCTGCACAAGGCACGTATTCACGATGAGTCGACACAACATCGATAAACTCATAGTTGACATGATGGAAATACTGCACCGGGGCATGCATTTGCGATGGGTCAATACCACATCTGCTGCACAAGGCACGTATCCACGATGAGTCAACACAACATCGATAAACTCATAGTTGACGTGATGGAAATACTGCACAAGGCACGTATTCACGATGAGTTAACACAACATCGATAAACTCATAGTTGACATGATGGAAATACTGCACAAGCCACGTATTCACGATGAGTCAACACAACATCAATAAACTCATAGTTGATATGATGGAAACACTGCACCGGGGCATGCATTTGCGATGGGTCAATACCACATCTGCTGCACAAGGCACGTATCCACGATGAGTCAACACAACATCAATAAACTCTACATCTAACATGGCAAAATTCAAAAACAGAATATTAGAAAGAGATTAAGGTACTTAGAAATATCTGGTTGTAACAAGTTCTGAAAATCAGTGGAAGTACAATTAGATGGCCAATGGCGCAACTGGTCCTTGGAACATCTGAGGGTTTACCTGGCACCTATTCGTCGGATAGAGTAGTGGTCATTGGGTAGTAACGTATTGATGACGTATGGTCCTCCCACGAATTCACAATTGAACTTTTCAGGCCTCTGCCCTCTGCTTAGTGACACAGCATCACCAACATTATAATGTTGATTGTTCCTTCGTTTTTTTTTGTTTAAAGAAGTTAATTGGTGGTCTGCATTATCTTTTAATTTTTTGAAAACCCCTTGATAATCTATTGGAGGTTGATGGGACTCGGAAATGGATAAATCGGCAAGGATGCTTTCGTGAAGGCATTTGAATTAAGTACAGTACCATCGAACCACCGTAAAGGCGTCAAACGAGGGATTTTTATTAGGTGTAATTTGGTTACCAGCGTGTCGTTTATTAACGAGCACGTCGACCCGGTATCTATCAAACACTGCGTAGCAAAGTTGGATATTTGTTTTCAGGATTTTTGTTGTGGCGTTCTTATTCGGTAAGTTAAACAAAACGTGCTCCGATTTGTATTTCTTTGTACGCTGCCGAGTCGCGAGCTCGCCGGCGTCTTGTTCTCGCCCCGAAATGTGATGTTTACTTTGACGCTGAAAGCAGTTATCGATAGTATTAACCAGGCTTCTTACAATATCTACACGTTAGGTCGTTTAATAGCTTGTCCTTCTGAGAAGTATTTACGCCTCCGTTACAATTACGAGATATGTGACCTATTTTACCACACAAAAAACGATGAATTTGCTGGGAAGCTCGACTTGTATTTGGTAAAGCGGACCTAGTTTTGGAAGTTATTCCCTTCGATTTTTCGTCGCGGGCTTTTACATAATGTGCAAGGAATGCAATGAAATCGTTCACCGACGAAACGTTACAAGTCATAAGCTACTGATCGTACGGCAGGGTCATTTATAGAGTGCGCTATGATTTCAATTAAATCTACGTAGGTCCAGTTGCCTCGCAAGCACTTTAATTTTTCGAGCTTTACCCTCGCGTACTCAACATAACTGCGAGCGTCGTCGCTGTTATAGCGCACCGCGTCGCTTAAAAGTTTGCCCAATTTTTTTTGTATGGGAAAGGAAACTGTAAAATCTAACTTAAAATTTTCCCACGTTTCTTCCACGGGTTGCCAAACGGCAAACCACCCTCGCGCGGATTTCAATAAAAATGGGCCGACTCTACTTACGATTTCCCTATCCGACCACCGAAATTCCTCTTTATAACCTTCTATTTTTTGCAACCATGTGCTATTATCCATGGTGTCTGGGCCGAAACTTGGCAAGGCTAATGGGGTGGATGAAGCTGGAGGAATCCGGGCCACGGACGACGACGACGGCTAACCGTTCGCATCCGCACGTCGCTGGAGATCCTCCAAGATCGTCTCTATCGCTGCTAGGGACCGACTCAATTCTTCTGACATAAGCCTCTCGCGTACACTCACACACACACACACACACACACACACACAAATAAAATTGGAAAAAAATGGGGATTAACCGAATACCTGTACTACACGCATATTCAACTTCTGATATTAGATTTATAGAATAAAAATTAGAAATTAAACGTCAAAGGTCATACGGTTGGTTCTTATGCGGTACCTCTTCCGGGTACCACTTCACCAAGACTACCGTACGAGTGACGTAACGCAAGTAAGTATATGTCGTTTCTTGGAGATGCTCGAGCGGCGGGGTAGCGCCGAATTAAAATTTGTCGTGTAAGATTTAACACAGATCTAACAATATTTTTTAAACGTGCCTTTGTACCACCGGTCTTGGTGTTTTACCTCCGGCATAGAAATATTTATAAATTTTTATTTTAAGGCCACAAAATACCAATATGACAGGTTGTCCGTAAATCAGAAAACCTCACGTGAAAATGCCTACGCGTTCTTGCGGCATGCACTGCAAATGCACTTACGGTTTCCACGTACTTACAGAAATAAAAATCGATTTTTCAGGTGGAAAAAATAAAAATGTTATCAGATTTTACCAAATTGTTTTTGCCTTACATGTTCTGCCAAAACGCCGTTGATTTCTTACAGGTAAAGCAGCCTTGTAAACTATAAAATTTATTTAAAATGTCAAAAAATATTATAGATATATCCAATTAAAATGCCATAATATCGGAGAGTAGCAGAAAAAATTTCATACATCACACGATACGAAAGCCCTTTCACGAAGGGCTCGAAGGTTTTGAATGGTTTCGGTTTCGCCCCGACCATTAACCCAAATACCACCTCCTCGTACCAAGAAGTAAACTTTCGTATCTTCTAATGCAAATAATTATATGTTAGGACATGACATGTCAAGGAATAACTTATTAAACGATTTAAGCTAACAATAAAACATGCCCTTATCTTTCCGCAGCCAACCAAGACTGGATGACTTTTTGACTACCTGTTATTTTGGAAAAATGATGATAGAAATGAGGTTTCAGCATGAAGAATACTATAGACAGGAAAATTTTCGAAAATAAAATGAGGAGGAATTTAAAAGGGTTGGCAAGCAAATGTTAAAAGTGTGTAACGACGGAAAATTTTCCCAATTTTTGTTTCAATTATTATGAAACAAAAATCCATCGGGTAAAACGTTTGAAACGAAACAATGAAAAAATATATAATACGAATTAACAACCATTTCCACACGTGTTGCGAACGCTTCAATTTTAAAGCATTTCATTTTAATAAATACGAGAAACATACAATCCTCGCACTTTCGTAATCGCAAAATTAATTACGTTATACGAAATTCAATTTATGCGTCCAGCCGGTAATTTTCCCAGCTTTTTGTATAGCACCGCAGTTCGCGTAAGAACAATGTTAAAAAAAAAGCTACGCATGTAGTACGTACCGAATACCGCAAATTACATTATTTTTTGCTAAACGAAAATAAATAAGAAGTAATCGTCCTCGATTGCGCCAAATGTCAAATCGTAGGCAGCAAAACAGTCTAATCCCATTATATTTAGTGGCGTTAAGGGTGTACTTTCCCTAAAGATAAATTTTCGGCAAGTCGAACAATTTAGGGACAAACCTGAGCTGAAGTGCTAATTTAAGACTCTCGGCTCCACAACAGGTCCCAAAAGTCGCGTAATCTGGACCGAGAAAAGCGAGGTTTAGTCGTCAAAATAAAAGCCCTTTTCGTTTGCAAACCCAATTGTTTTAATCGACACCCTCTCGTCGTTTAATCTGCGTACTTAAACGTAGCAAAACACGTCTTCCAACAAAAACTGACACTAGAGAATCGATATTTCAATGTATAACGGCAAAAACATTTTCCCCGAGCGCCCATTTTCACCTAGGGACCGTTCTCGAGCGACCTAAATTGATTATATAAAACGCGATGCGGTGTAGCAGACACTAAGAGGCGTTGTTCTAAACTTGAAGCTGAAAAATGAATACGTTTTGGCTGCGCGAAAATTATTATTGAGACGCAAAAGAAAATCTTCGCTAACGATGTGTTTTTTTTTCCGAATACGTTAACGTCGTCTTTTTTCCATTTTAATAAAATTCAAATACAAAAACTCCAAAATCGCGAACAAAGGGATTTGTCGTTCGTACAGCGTAAGAGTGCTTTTTTAAGAAACAGCCTGTTGTCTGGTTTTTATGTTGTAGTTGAATCTGGCAAGTTGGCAGCGCCGTGACAAATGGGAATGGCCTGCTTTCACGTCGTTAAATACAAGTCATTAGCGAGAAGTTGCAAGGACTAGGTTTACTTAAACTGCCATTTAACAACTTTGAAAATGCATCCGGCTACGTTCGCGACGTTAGAGCAACATTTTTCGACTTTTTGGTCCTTCGCGTTTTGTTTTTAAATAAAACCGATTTGAAATTCCTTCGGACGTTCTTCTTATAACAAGCACTTAATATTAATCAATTGCCCAAACAAACAAACAGATTTTGTTATGATATAAAGCTAAAAATAGTCAACGACCACTCGATTTTTCGGATCGATAAATTATATTATAACGCATTTATCGACAAAAATCTACACAGTACCTGTTTCGAAGCAATAAACAACACTCGGACAAGCAGCGCCTTACCTGAAACAAAACAAAAAAAAATTAATTGCATTCAACGTTAACAGCAACAGATGATTGATGTTTGAATGGACGCGCGAAAGTAACATCGAAAAGTTCCAAAATTACGTAAGTACTTGACGCATTTAAAGTTTCCTTACGAAGAAAAGTCATCTATCAGCAATTTGGCTTTTCTTATCTAAACCCAGCTAAAAATCCTTCAAAACTCCCGTACTTAGTTGTGCTCGTCGACGTAATTCATTTTTCAACTTGAAATTTCATCTCGTGATTAATACGACGGTAATTTACCGAATAATGCCGCGATGGGAAGCAAAGACAAGACATTTTTTATGAACAGCTTGCGCGTTATGGCCGCCTAGACCAGTATTAATATCTTTAATAACTCGGTTCGAGTTAATGATTGGTGTTAAGTTGGCCGTGATTAGTGACAGTTCATTATCTCGGATGATATTGGATGTTTTCTCGTGTTCCTTTCGCCCTTAAAGATGACAGCTGGTCGGGGCCGCCCGATGCGGTACAAAAGATGAAAAGACGCCTTTGTTTCCTACATTAGATACCCGCCCGATACAATATCGGCCGTTCGCTATAGAAATAATACGATGACTTTTAGGGATTATTAGTGTAATAATTTTGGCAATTCGAACAAAGGACGGCCGACTCGTAAACGGACATAAATATCATATCTTTATTGAAATCGAAACTATGGAAAACCTTAATAAATACGTGCTGCGATAGTGGGTGGGGGTGGGGAGCTTTGAAGATTATTGCATTTTCGTAAGTAATTTAAAAAGGGCCGAAAGGACGATTAACATAAAAAACAACGATAGACGTGTTCGAAAACCAACGGCGCGCAATTTTCAAAATTAATTTGGCTTGCGTGCTGCACACCATAGATAGGATTACACGCCAGTTACTTGTTTAAAACCGGAACGGCGCCGCGTACAAAGCCGCCATTATTTAAAACAGTTTTTAGTTTTGGTCATGTATAGATATTGTCACTTTCGCTTCTTACAACACTAATTGTAAAATATACTTGATGTACTTGTATGTACGTATAACATATATTTTTGTAATATATACCTACCCATTATTTAAACGCTTGCATGAAATATTTATAACTTTCTCGTAATTCTAGTTTTAAATGTCAGTTTGTTACATCCGTAATCTATTAGGTAGAGGTAAAGCAGTGGACTTTTTAAACCTGAAAGCCGAGCTGTCGCGCGACTAGCGTGGCTATCCGAAACCCAGAATACCATCAATTGTATACTATGTTGCCTATCACCTTTCAACAGTACAGTATAGATGGAAGCTTCCTCGTTTGTTATACGATGCAGTCTTGTAGCTCAGTTAGATGAATGGCGTTTTTACGTTTTACCTAAACGAGGTGACTGAAATTCGAATCTCCCTTCAAGTTTCTGTTTCTTTTAAATACCTATTGAAAATTTTAATCAAAACCATATTCGGCACGAGAGATGAACATCAATGAATATGTTTACAGTAGTAGTAATGCGTACGACATATCTAATAAATTATATCTACCGATAGTAAAACAAAAGTTAAAGAATAGAAACTGGGGGTTTTAAAATCGATAATTCTATGAAAGTTACATTACAGGATACCTTTTTCACAATTTGTTTCGATTTACCTTACTCGTCGTTAGTGTTGCAGAATTTTAATCCCCATCTAACAGGAATCGAGTTTATTTTGGTATTTTGTAAAATGTAGTCGTTTATTATAGAACCTCTACTTATTTTATGTATTTTGTATTTGAAGACGGCAACTTAACGTGACGCCAGATATATATACAGGGCGGTCCGGAACTTCATCGACAAACTTCTAGGGATGAAACTACGTTGGCAATAGGAGAACCGGCAAGCAAGCAGCAGTATGTTACAGCTCATGCAGAAGAGGCAACATATGCGAAACAGATAACAGGGCGGGGCCCCTGTGAGTGCTCGCATAGCCTGTTACATTGGTGTGTTTTATTTTCTCTGATCTCCGCGACCTACGGCTGTTTCAGTCCTTACTTCGTTTTCCGATTGAATAAATGTATTTCGACCCGAGATTCCATTGCAAAAGTTATTTGTCTTGACGTGTTCGACCACCCCTAGAAGTTTGTCGGTGGAGTCCCGGACCATCCTGTATATATTGTTTTATCTTTCATTCAAACGGTTAGCAAACGTACCATAGCATCTAGGCTACCTATACATTATTATTAATTATAATTATAAATGTCTATTTATTATAAGTATATTGGAAGATCCATTTTTTAATAGGTATATATACATTTTGATTTAAGGATATTACTCCCGTTTTATCGAGATAGGGAATTTGCATGTATTTTTCGAACAGGAATATTTCAAAAAGCATTGGGTTTATCGAAATGATTTTTTTTTTGGTTAGAATCACCTGAGACTTTTATAGGAACACCGTTACCAAACTTTCAAAAAATTTAATTAAAAATATGCTTTTTGAAATGTATGTAAATCTTTTAAAAACCGTCAATTTAATTTAAAATGGAACAGTTTCCTTAGATCTCGATAAGATATAAATGGATTTAAAAAAAAACAATTTTTGGATTAACCGTTTAATCACAATTTGTGTTCAAAAATAATTGGATTCAAAAGCAAGCCTTCTCTATTGTTATTATATACAAATAAATTGTTTTGAACAATACTTGAACATGTCAATGTTATTAGCAAAAGGGTCATTTACATTTACTTAACTGCAATCCCAATGTGAAAAATAACATCACCCTAAGCATTTAAAAAATTATTAATTTAATAAATTCATAATTAACATTTAAAAATATAAATTCCTAAATATTATTTATTTATAATTATGTATACAAATATTTTTTTAAGTATAGGTAATGATACAGTTTACTATTAGATATATGTATGTATTTTGAAAATTGCACATTTTTATGATGCAGACCGCCTAAGTAAACTTGTAAAAATAAGTAAAGCAGGGAGTGAGTATTTATCAATTCAAGATTTGAATAGAATACCGAAACCTTCCCTAGCCCCTTGTCGGTTATCTTTCACATTCTATTTTAACTACGTAGGTAGTTAAAGTTTAACTAACACGTAGAAAAAATTCTTTTTGAAAATATGTGTCGTTGTTTGTCTCAGAAATTTGTTATGAAATTCTGAAGGTATACCTCCGCCCTTTTTCTACAAAACTGTTTCGTTTTTGTTGTTTCCTTATTCTGTAACTAAATGACATACTTATGTAATTGTGAAAAATTGCGTATTTCTTTCACAGAAAACCAGCACTTGAATTTTTGGACAGTCAATTTGAATGCATGATAATAAACATAATAATGCTATTCCTCAGCGTCGTTAAAGGATTACTTACCTTATTTTAATTTGACACTTTTCCCTGCGGTAAATACAATCTATTTCAGGAAAAAATAATCTGATAGTTTAGATTAGTTAATTCAAAATTCAATTTATGTTTAAGCACAACTAATAATTTCACATCATTATTTTTTATACCGCAAACATATTCATTGATGTTTTGATTAAAATTTTCAATAGGTATTTAAAAAAAAAAAACAAACTTGAAGGGAGATTCGAACTTCAGTCACCTCGTTTAGGCAAAATGTAAAAACGCCGTGCATCTAACTGAACTACAAGACTGCATCGTATAACAAACGAGGAAACTTCCATCTATTCTATACTATTGAAAGGTGATAGCCAACATAGTGCACAATCGATGGTATTCTGGGTTTCGGATAGCCACGCTAGTCGCGCGACAGCTCGGCTTTCCGGTTTAAAAAGTCCACTGCTTTACGTACCAGACTTGTAATAGAAACCTTTTTCGTTCATTTCATTTAAACCTATTTCCTATCCGCTTATTTATTTTCTTTTTGTATATTGCAGACCTAAAAATATTTCTTACCACCAGCAACCTTACATAATTTGCATTCTACCTGGTCGCCTTCAAAATAATCTCCTTGGGCATCGCTAAACATGTCCTATCGCATTTACCATCGCAAAAAACAAGCTTTATTGTGCCAAAAATAAACTAGAAACTTGGAAATTGCCTTCAAATTGTTTGTTAAAAATTGTGCATGCACATAATATACAAAAGCAACACCCGTCTTTTCAAGGATCGAATCGATAAGCTAAAATAAATCGAAAGTCAAGAACGACAAAATTCCCGATTGGCCTTCCAATTATGTTACTTTCGAGATCAATGTAAACTCTTGCGTGGTTTAACAGGGAAACATGGACCTTCTCTCAATGTAAGATGTGTTCACATTTATTGAAGCGACAGCTGTACGAAGACCGTCAATATAACAACTGCTGGTTCCACAACTCGTTCAAAATAAAACATTTTCTTTGAGGTCCCATCCTTATAAAAGCATTCACCGATTGAGGTAGGGTAACTTATAAGAAAAGTCAATCGGAAATTTTGTCACTCTTGACTTTGAATTTTTTTTAGCTTACTGATTCGATCCTTGAAACGACAGGTGTCACATTTGCAACACCCTGTATTTAGTCAAAAATTACTTAAGCAACATATCACGACTAAACATCACTTGTACTTGAGCAGTTTTGAAGTAAATAAATTTGAATTGTCTTAAAGGTTTGGTAGAAAAGGAGAGCAAGGATAGTGACGAGTGGAATAACCTAAAGGCGAAGACAAGGAAAAAAGAAGAATAAATATGTATAAAAGAGCTGACGATGAGATATAAATACAGGGCGATTCCAAAATGACACGCCAATTCTACAGTAAGCCGCTTGAGCAGTGCAATGAGCTGAGGCACACTTTTCTCCATATTTTCACTTTGACTAAAACAAGCAGTAATCTCGGGAAACGCATGTAACGTACTTCTGCCTATTACCGAATTCATCCCGACTCCGTTAATTTCATCGAAAATGTTGACGCGGATCCGTGCCATGCGCAAGTAACGAAACCACGTAGTGGCACGGATCCGCGCCATACGCAATGAAAGTGTTAAGTGCAGAAGAGAAATTCAAGAAAGCTACAGAAAAATTGGTTATAGGTACATAAATGAATTAAGAAATAGGTAATTGGATTCACCGGGATCAAAAATGAAACAATGAAACGTCGTAAAACGTGCCTTTAAGTTTATGGATATGCCTGAAATTAAGAAATAAGGGAGTTTAGGAATTGACTGTTGGACTTCTTTAAGGCAAAAATATCAAGTATAAAGTGTGGGACTTTGAGGAGAGGATGGATGGAGGATAAATATCGAACAAACATGGGTTAAGGCCTGTAAAGTGTGAAAAATGAGATGGAGTTATTATAAAAAAAAAACAAAGATGTTAATCTTTGATAAAATGAGAAAGAAAAGAACTAAAAAGAAATATGAAAGAATATTACAAAAAGTGTAGGATTAAAAGAAGATGAACAAAATAGCGTGACTGTGTACTGGGAGAAGAGACAGTAAGTGGCTTGTTGGTGAAGTGCGATAAAGTACAAACTGGAAAGAACAATGGAAGAGAGGATCCGATCCTAGAATAGTAGTGGACAAGGCAGGTACTAGCGAATGACATGCGAATAATGGTACCTACAGAGAGGATATTCTGAAAAATTTGGGGAAAATTGTTGGCATCATTTTTTCGACTTCCTCATCAGCTCGTTTCAAAATATGTAAAATCTGACTTGAGCTTCTAGTTTCATTTTAATCTTTCAGACATCAAAATTATTACCGCCCGTGTTGTTGCAAAGTTACAATTGATACCGAATATAAAAGAAGCGCTCGAATGCACTTAAATCTGTTGGGGAAAAAGGCACGCTTCGGAGAGAGGTCGTCAAAAAATTGAATTGTCGATCGGAATGTTCTTCGTCATACAATAACTAAAATGCTAATTGCGTACGCGACGGTTATTATTTACAAAGGTTATTGTTCGCATCAAGTCGTCAACTTGTGGTGAATACATTATGAATGTGTAATAGCAGCCTGTACAAATGTCTCAACGTTAACTTCACTCGCAAGACGACGGTGACAGCCACGCTCTAATAGTCTGAAGGCTTCTAGTAAAGTGAGCGGAACAACGCGGTTTGAAATGGTTTCGAGTTGCTGCCGGTATAAGTGTTTATACTAATTATTTGATGTGGTACGCAATTGTTCTCTCGAGTTAGTATGTAATTTCGAGGAAAACCTTTACCTAAACAAATTTCATATTCGCTGTCCTAGTAGGTATTATTTGTCGCCCCCGAAGTTAACTTCGGCACTCGACTACAAACTTCGAATAAAGCAGACGTCACCCTCGAAACATCATAATCGAATATGAATAACGCATTGGAGTGAGTGCACGGTTCCATTTAGGTCCGACAATGAGCTACAGTTCGCTTTAATCCACAGACAATTTAGAAAACCGTCGCGATTCTTTCCGCAACCAAATTTCCGATACAATCCAACTGTCCGAGCAAACATATTAATCGAGCTGTTTAAGCCAGCAAAAAACTACAAAACACTTCGCGGAAAAGGCTTGAAATTTAAAATAGTTTAGACTGAATATCAAACGTAAAATGAAGAATAAAAGTTGGAAGCTTCTTCGGAAGTTATTGTGCATTATTTTCGCACGAGTAGCTGGAATTATGCTCGACTGCCCCCGTCAGGTTGCCCATTTAACGCAGATCGACCTAAATGGCTATACGCACCAGAAAGGAAATTCTCAAGACCTTTCTGCTTCGATCTAATTATTTTGGCGCGATTGCAAAATTCAAAAACAAATTAGTATAGGGTCTTATCGCAAAATTGTCAAGAGAGAACTTCGTCAATTTACGAATTTTACTGGTTAAAAAGTTCGCACGAAGGATTTTCAAATGCATGCATAACTACGGTATTATTATACACCGTTGTCCATTTCATGAAGCGGATTCAAGTTGTATTTATTGCACGTCTACTTTGTGAGCGTTATGGTTTTGAGAAAGGGTTGCGCTGTTGGCCACCCTGTCTCGAAATTAAATTACGTTATGTGGTTAACAAAAGGACCTAACTTCGAGCCTAACTTCAGTAGGTATTATTCGCGCGTTTTTAAGCATCTGTTGTTTTTTCGAAGTTATTTAATAAATATTTAGTGGACAGGTGGTACTTAACTTTTTTGTTTGTTTTAATTTTCCTTTTTATTAAAATGTAATTGCTGTTAACAATTTTTACATTTGTTGGCATATCTACAGGGTAGTTTTTCTTTATACCATCAAATATGTGCGCAGGTAAATCATTTATAGAATATGTCACTTTCCAAACTTTAAACCGAATTACAAATAAATAACCTAGTAACTTTTTTACTGATGACGTGAATCGCTTATACGCTCGGATAGACCGTAGTCTACTTTGTTTATTTCATTCCATTAAAGTAACTGGCAACAGTGTTGCCAAGTTTTGTTGTTTTGATTCCCGAACGAAAACACAACTGTCTCAAATTTTAATGGAAATTCTGGGACATCCTGTAAAGAAATTTTTTGAAAATTATTTCCGATACAAAAAAATAAAATGTTATGATAGTTAACACGTATAATAGGGGCCGCGGTGGCCTGGAGAACTATCACTCTGCGCTCATGGCTGCAGGTTCAAATCTCGCTTATATGTACGATAGCAATTGTAATTTTAAAAAGGAAAAGTAACCGCTAGATATCCCACACTACCACCATCTCACAGTGGGGCGGAATATCGTAAAACGTGGCAGAAAGTCAAAAATTGAAATATCATATTTACTTATTTAAACTCATATTTTATAATAACTTAATCATCTATGGATGTTATACGATTAAGCAATTACTGCTATCATCACATATTTCCGTGTAATACAGACAGAACTGGCAATTCCGATAAACTCGTATGAATTGTTTATTACACATCAAAATAGTTATTCTGTTCTTCGTTTAGTTTTATATAGATCATTATTACAAAAGTGAGTCGAAATCGAGATGGATGCAAAATCTACAGGTATGGCCTATCCAAACCTATATGCAATTTACGTCATCAAAAAAAAGTTACTAGATTGTTTATTTGTAATTCGGTTTGAAGTTTGAAAAGTGACATATTCTATAGATGATTTACCCTGCGCACATATTAGATGGTATAAAGAAAGACTACAATTTATTAGAACTGTCAAAATACGAGGTACGAGGTGACAGCACTGTGTGAAACGTCATAATCTAGTAACCTTTTACTGATGACGTGGATTGCATATAGCTTTGGACGAAGTGTAGTAAACTAAAAGTCAACGACAAGTTGATTTAGTGACATGAAGGAAATGAAATTTAGTTAGAAAAATAGATTAATTATAATAAACAAAATTAGGCACGTTAATGAACAGTAACTTGTTAAATAAGTTTATGTATACTTCGTCCAAACCTATATGCAACACGTCATCAGTAAAAGGTTACTAGATTATGACGTTTCACACAGTGCTGTCACCTCGTACCTCGTATTTTGACAGTTCTAATAAATTGTAGTCTTTCTTTATACTATCTAATATGTGCGCAGGTAAATCATCTATAGAATATGTTATTTTCCAAACTTTAAACCGAATTACAAATAAACAATCTAGTAACTTTTTTTGATGACGTAAATTGCATATAAGTTTGGATAGGCCATATCAAGCTGCACAGGTTACTTTTTTTGCATAGAAGTATAGCTAATACAAAACAGCTACTGCATAATAAAAAAAAATACTGCTACTTTTTATTATTCAATTATTATTATTCAATTATTATTTTATTTATTCAATCTAAATGATATACCAAATAGTTAAAGCAGTTACATAAATCAAAATAGTTTCTGCCACGTTTTACGGTATCCGATCCCCACCGATGCATCGGTGTGATTACCAAAAAAACAAGTGCTGGGCAGAATTAGTATCCAGAACGATAACTCCTGGGGAACACCAGCACACGTGCACATACTAACAATTTGTGACTAATGGGCTAAGAACCCGAGATAAAAACAAGCACGAACAGTATCTACTTTTTACAGTTCTACTTCTTAATAAACAAACATGGCAATACCTGTTACTAAGGTCAACTTTTTAATAGGAAAACTGAAACAAGTTAACCCGGCATTTTGTTACGTCACTGATAAACGAATTCTACTGTTGCGTACCCTACCACTTATACTAGTGACTCTGCTTATTGTCGAAATCTAATAGGAGTATTATTTATAAAAGTATTAAACAAACGACTAAAAATCGAATTATCTAGACAATTTTTCAAACTAACGCTTGATCGGTTGCTTACGTAAAAGAATTCAAGGGACAACTAGAAATATTTCCACTTTTTAAAGAAGCTTCGCATTAAATGAGCGAAGATACGCCACCTTTGAAGTCTACAAACTTTTTGTTAAACTTCGAAAAACAAAAACCCGCAAAACAACCCAAACAAATAAAAACACGAAATACCTAATCAAGCAATCGTTCTCGAACAAACAATGGGTAAGTATATCATCTACCAATTTCGTTAATGGTCGTCAAGGTCTACAAAATTCTGCTGGAAATGTAACACTAAAACTTTGCTGTAACATTGTACTATTGAAATTGTCTATCAGACGAACATTTCATTCTAATGAACTAACGATAAGTTAGTTGATTATTTATTAATGTACCTACGTCAGGGGATCAAGAAACTTCGTTCCTTTATACCTATAGAAAATACGTTGAACGCAACTGTAACGCTTTATTCAATTTAGCATTTCTACAGTTAACGAATAACTTTTGTAGATTCCAATTTAGATTTTTGTTAATTGCGCGATCCAATTTTATTATTTCTTTATTAACGTACCGACAAAATATTAAACTACCACTATATGGTTATACGCTTGTGATCATTGAAAACGTATAACGTTCTATCCCATACTCGAATGATTAAAATAAAAGTAACAACTGCAAGCAGTGGCGTGGCTAATTTAAAAATAAAATAGAAAGGAAAACCGCATTAACTATTTAAACAATATCGACCGACGTCGGATTTAATTTCTCGAATACGATCGATTTCCTATTCGGCGACTTATCGGAGACTTCGATGACGTGAATTTAAAATATATAAATATAAATCTCCATAGCCTGTTGCTGCTCTATAATTAATAGTGGCGCCTTTTTTTCCACGTGTCGACTAATTCGTAGCGCAGCGCCGACTCGTCATTTTCCGTCGAGGAAAAACCAACCCTAATCTCTCACAAACGCTATTAATCCTTTCTGCGTGTCGTTGCAGAACCAGAAACTCTACTACAATAACAAGATCGATTCGAAGCGGTCTACCAACCAGGACAAGACTCTCAACAGCAATTTCTCATGGCCGGTTGGATATATTTCAAATCTAAACCCTAATAAAATGAAAGATTTTGTTTATACGACGACAATTTTCCACCGTAAAACGATTCTAATTTAAAAACGCGCGCACGCGCGCGCGGGCGGTCCAGGGAAAACGGAAACGTGCTACAAATTCTCTTGTTAAAAATTCTATGGTTGCCTTTAGCCCTTATAGTTCTTTATGGATATTTCTCAAGTCATTTGTTTTATTTTGAGAGGCATTACAGTTATACGTACGTTAAGACATTTGTTATTTTGTTCGGGCCGTAAGTTTTTTTTTATATTTTTATTTATGGGCTCCGGGTTAAAGGATCAAGTCGTTACGGGACGCTTTCGCGCAATATGGCGCAGACGCTTTTTCGGGAACACGCACAACATCTGAACGAAATCTTGAGATTATAATATTCGAGAGAAGAGGTTTTCGAAATGAATAATGATACGAGAGGGCGCGGTTAACTCGAAATACATACATACGAGAACTTTTCGTTTTTAAGACGAAGAAATTCAACTGCGTTTAAAATAATCATTCTGAGACTTAATTATCAAGATAAGGTATTTTGGATTTTTTGAATTATACATATAAACAAAATATACTTGATACCAAACGAATACCACATTAACAACAACTAGGTATAAGTTAAATTTTATAAAATGCCCCATTGCGTTATTAGAAATATTTTTGATGATTGAGCTAAAATATTAACCCATTTCAATTTGATGATGAAAGAGAAATTAATATAAACAATACTACTTGGTTGTCGGTTGGTAATAAGCAATACTTTAAGTAATGTTTTCGCTGTTGATTTCAGAAAAAATATTACAATGTTACATCAAATGGCGATCTATTATTCTCATAGGATCTTTGGCCATCTTTGAAACTACCAACATTTTCAAAATAAATCCAAACAAATTCACCCAACTCTTTTTTTACATGGTAAAAAAAAGGTGCAAAAAAAGATACATTTCCTATAGTAAAATGAGGGATACGTACCAGGTTATTCAAAAACTGTGTAAGATCGATGGGTGAATCGCTGGGGTAATATGGTGTACAACATTCAGGAAACGGTAATACCGAAATTAGTGTAGGTACATAATTTTGAGCAGCAGTTTAAGATTAAATAAAGAACTATGTTTAATGCGAAAAAAGTAATAAAAACTTAGTAAAATCAAACTCCCACATATTTCAGTTATTAACTAATTGTAAAATAAAATTAATAACGCAGAAATACATAATATAGCAAAAAGAAAGAATATAAAAATTAAATTAAAAATAAATACTAGAAAAACCTAATCATTTAGTCAGCGTATTCGTTTGAGTTAAAGCAAATTTTAGTAGGAGGATTTCCAGTTATCAAACGTTATATCGACGCAGTTTTTCCAGAAGGGCGTAACCCACAAAAAGTAAATTTTACAGGAGAGCACATTATTGTGTCATCGCGTAGCTAGAGAAAGCTACGTTTCGCGGAAATACAAATCGATTTTTCCGGTGGAAAAAATCGGAATATTGATACCAAATTTTAACAGATGATGCCTTTCCTTTACATGCATAAGATAGTCAGAACAACTCATTTTCACAAAAAGTGCGGGTTACGCCCTTTTGACAAAACGCCATCGATATGTACCTACTTAATTATTTTTTTCAAAAACTATTAACTTATAAAAATAAACTGATAAGACTATATTTAAAATAAAAATACAAAATCGCTTCGAACGTAGAAACAACAAATTTATAATCGTTGAAGGTATGTATATACCGAAAGTAACTCGCAGCAGTTTTAACGCTCACGCGCCGCACAAAAGAATGTTCTCTTTCGTCAAATACATTTTAACAAATTGTAAACACGAACAGGTTCGACGAATACGATTTTCAAATCGTGCTGGAAGATATAAACCGTGTAAACAAAGAAAGGAGGTTTTTTTTCGAATTCGTGTTATTTCATAACCGTGTAAAAGAAGAGTCGGGGTGTAGTTTGAAATTAATTTAAGAACTTTAAGAAATTACGCCATTTTATTGTTTTCGTCTAACACTTTAAAACGGATACCTATAGAAAATTTTTATATCGGCGATAAGAAACTAGAAAAACCAATTAGATTCGGTTATATTTTCAGGAACGTCAATGTACGGGCAACATTACTACCATAAAACTGCAAAAATAGGACAAAAAAGTAATTTGAAGAGTAGTAAGTATTTATGTACCTATACCAGTTTTTAACGAGTTAAATTAAAAGTAAGCATATTTGAGAGAACGGAAATTTTGAAACTCGTTAAATGCCACATGTCACTAGTTATATGTATCCACCTATATTACTATATAATACATATGTACGTACAAAACGTCAGGCTTTACAAACATTTACAAACGTTGCATCAAAAAAGTCCTAGATCAGTTCTCGATGTCGATGCCGTAAAGATGGTCAACGACCGTTGGTTCATAAAAAGAAAAATTCATAAAATCGCCAGTGATAAATACTAACACAAATAAATAAACTTTCATATGGCACAAAGCGAAGACGTTGTTCATAAAATTTTAACTAAGTGCCCTCCTTATTTTATTGTTTATACATATAATAAATTCATATAGCAGCATGCTAATTTTGTTTCTAACGGTGTATGTAATTACTTTTAACTTACATGTATTACAATACAACTATGTACTTATACGTATAATTTTAGTATAAGTAGTTTATTTAACTACAGTTTATTACGGTTTGATAATGTTCCACTAGGTATACTTAACCTACGTAATTATTTTATAGATAAGTAGGTCTAGGGTGAATAAGTAGATACCTACTATAAAACGGTAAATATATCTACAAAAGTTTATAGTATATAATAAAACAATTTTTAGATATAGATATATATAAAAAATTAATATTTAGCTACAGCGTAGTTTAGGACATTTCGACGCGACCATTTCAGTGCAAAGACATTTCGATGTCGAATCGTTTATCCGCAATAATGTAAAGTATTTCCTACACTAACTATTAACGTTTTTCTAACTATAAACGATTAAAATAAAGAGCCGATTTGCGAACAACAAGGCACCGGGTGTTAGTCTATCTAACACAGATACCTTTGCTTTTACTTTACGTATAACGTAAACCAACGTATACCACCTAAACATTCACTAAAATTAATATATAGTTAGATATCTACTTTCTACATATAGGTAAATTTCCGATTTCTCACACTGATAAATTCTAATTTATAATAAATTAATGACAATGCTACCATTAACCTTTAAAAATTAATAATCTTTAAGATTACCTAAGATATTTGTAATAATTAACATTTATATAAGTAGTTGTACTTATAACATTAACTTTTCTTAATTGTAATTTGAAAGAATTGGCTACGTTGAAACGTCTTCGTGGCAATACAAGTTGGTATCGCCATAATGGACGTCGAAACGACCAACTGTACTCGATTGTTTACCGATACTTTTCGCGGAAACGACTGGATCCGTTTTCCAATGTTAATTAAACTGGGAATTAAACTCAGGTCCTCTAACTCGACAAATCGTACATGAAACCCATTAAATATCCGAAACTATTATAAAAAGAATTTATAATCGTCAAATAAGAACGTCAAAGACACAAGTTAACACAAACACACCCCTTCTTTGAATAGTCGAATTAAATATTTTGTTCACTAACAAGTTCCGTATTTCGGAAATTCTTGCGCGTCTGTGGGATAATAATTATCTATCGGTTGAAGAAGAAAACTGGACCGAAACAGTACTTATAAATAACCAAAAATTTTTTTCAAATGTTAACCGGCCAACGCTCGTGGAATAAATGATTGAGAATAACGACAAACTCACAATAGAGCGCCCACTCTAGAAAACGGGCGAAAAACGAATTTTGGAACGTAGAAAAATTAGTGCGAATAAAAGACTACGAGAATTTTATAATCGCTATTAATCCAAAATCAATTACGCTATTTTGGCGTTCTCGTATGGATTTATAAAGGGAAATTTATGTACTTTTTAATCGAAACATTTATAATAAAGGTTTCCATTAAAAAAAAAAGTTGTGACGTCATACGCAAAATGATAAGATTAATTATTCAACTGATAACACCCAAAGATGCACCTTTTTGTCCCACTTAACATACATATTTTATTTTTTTCAAAAAGCAAATGGTTTAGGCGCGAGAGGCTGGGTTCCATACTTTTGCCCCACCCTGTGTATAGTATTTTGAGTACCTACTAACAACGTGTTATTTGATATGGTTTGTTTTAAAGTTTAATGTTTATTCTTGGGTTTTGTTTCCTTTAAAATAAATATTTAACATTACCTACTTATGTAGGTAGGTACGTTGGACAGCAATTAGTTCGGATAATTGAGTTTTCACCGTACCTACATTTTACATAATGACGTTCAAAACTTCTGTTTTCTCGTACTGTTTCTTTTTTACACAGTCAATTTCTGGTATCAATCGACCGTCGAGTCTTCTATACCTATATACGTTTCTGTCCCAGATCATTCTCGAGAACAATTGTTTTATACAGGGTGTTTCGGAATTCCATAAAATAATTAACACAAAAGCGTTATTCTACGGTAAAAAAACGAGAACAGATTTTAATAAACATATGAAATAAATCGATTCACGCAGTAAATTCATTTTTTTAAAACGTCGTTATGACGACAGAAGATGGAAAATATAATATGTATAAAGGTATTGGCACGGGTCGTATCCGACGCGACGGTCATAAGACTTTTTATTAGTTATAAAAATTTTTTGTATAGGTAACAAGATATGCGAAATGATGCTTTTACGGCTCATGTGTAAAACAGGCCGTTCGTAGTTTTCACTACACGTTGATTGTCTTTTTATTCTAAGAATTCATTTCGAGGCGAAGTTGTAGTGCTAGTTTCGTTTCAATAAACAGCTTACAAAAACGTATTATGCGGGCATTTCTTTTATTATTAACACCAACTTATTTATCGAACCGACAAAACAAGATCGATTTAAAACGAACGTGATCGACGATAAATTTACTTCGACATATTTCAATCGAAGTTAAATCCGTCCCTGTTCGACAAATTTAATCGGTTCCCATTCTCAAAGCGTCAATCAACAAAGCAAGGTTAAGACGAATAAGCTTTCCGAATGACACTAATAATGCGAATAACCTTTCGAAAGGTAACTTTCTCGTTTCTCATCACGAAAATTAATAGTCGATGTTGTAATCCTCTCACCTATTAGGTATCAAATGGTCGGTCATTATTCGCGAAGGCACGAATTAAAATTATAGCCCTTGTTTACGCCGATGAACTTAATTAAGTTGTTTTCGCGTGCAAAAATTATAAAGAGGGGGAAAATGTAGGGTCCGGTTCATCGAATGTTTCGTTTCCTAGTCCCCGCGTCCCGCGATATTTGTTTAATTTTAATTAACATTATATAAATGGAGCTATAACGAAACCACAACATTTACGGTTTATGTATATTTGTAGTACATACAAAACGAGCACGTCGATTAATTAGTGCCGAATAATTATTTTTAATACAGAGCTGATTGATGGACGTCACGATTTTGATTCGCATTCCGGCGCCCCTTTTTATTTATTACTATAGAGATACATTAAAGTTTCCTTCCTCCCCTTTTAAACGTTTACTCACTTACATTTTAAAGTTAAAATAACCGAGAAATGTAATAAATGTTTTTGCAGTAAGCGTGAAATATTTGAACTACAAAAAGGCAATTTCTTTTAAATTAAATTAAACAGAACGTGACAACAACGGCACGACAATGATCTTCAGATATTTCGGCCTCTAACGGTTTTCATTCGACTGTTAAGAGCTCTATTGTAACTTTTATTATCGCTATATCGGTACTTTTAATATCCTTAACTGCAAATTAGGACGGTGGTTCTGCAGTTGATGGTTCTACTTTCGCAACTGTTTCGACAACCGCTTCGACGTAATTATTAACATTAAAATTCGCCTGTAATTGCAATGCACCGGGGCCAACTATTATTATGTACGCGTTCGCAACTTGTTTCCTACATAATGCCTTTTCGAAAACATATTATTTAACGGAAAGAACGAAACTAACGACCTAGAAATACGGTTAATTCTCGATACTCCGAAATCCGATTAACTTATCACGGAAGCGCTTATTAGAATTTTGAAATTTAATTAACATCGGATACTATACCTACGTCTAGAAATAATTAATTGCGCGCGTTATTTACACTAAAATTTAAACTTTTTAATTTAGGCTACTTTGAGAAATTACACGAAAAAAGAGGGCTTTCGATAAACTGCATTCTTCAGATGTCAAATTAAATGACCGCAATATTTATCTTCGAGCCTTCGCCACTTACTTCGATTGATCTACAAAGGGTCCAGTAATGAACAAGGGTGAATTCTGATCATCCATCTAGGGGATGAAGGCGGTAATTAATTTGTAGAATAATACACGATGTTAAATGTAGTTACTTTTGTATCTATTATCCTACTGATGTGACAATTAAGATTTAAAGTTAACTTTCTGAAACCGAATACCAAGCTGTCAAAAATTATAACACAGTTAAGTATTAAATTACGTTCCAAAAAGGCTCCGATTACATTAGATAAGATCTTCCAACAATTGACTTAAGCGATTAATGTAGGTACACAAATGTACTTATTCAAAATTTAAATTGCGAACAATCACTCATTAATCTCAATTTATTCTATTCGAAAGTACTTACGCCAAATTCTTATTGCAAAGAATAATCGTCATAATCATTCATTTCATTAGAAAAACAATTAACAAAATCCATCCGGATTGCTGCTATTACAAATTATCGATTTAACTATTTATTTCAAATTTTTAATTCATTTGCATTAACAAAATTAGTCGCGTTAATTAACAAATTAACAAGAGTAGAATTAAAAAATAACTTGCGATCTTCTTTTCCTGTAAATAATAAATTTAGCTTCAAAAGTTCGAACGGATATGCATATATAAACGTTTTTTCCCCGATTTTCCTAAAAACGGTACATTTTATCGAAAATCGCAAAGGAAGCTGTTTGATGAACAATGTCATAACAATTTTAAAACACATTTTATATTAACAGTCTGATAATAAATAACTAAGATATTCGCATTTGAAATTTTTGATCAGCCGCCATTTTAAAACGATTCGGTCAATATTAAATCGTGAAATAACAAATGCATGCATGATAAAATAGAGAAAAGAAATAAATACTGAGCGGTACTTATTGTAAATTTACTGAATTACTCGAGGATGTGCTCATAATGTAAAACAATTCATGTGGTTTTTACACGACGGAGCTCCACACACCTCATTTTAGACGAGAATATTTAAATAACGAATTTCCCAACAGGTGGATAAGCCGCAACGGACCAATATCACGGCCTCCAAGGTCGTCATTAGACTGCAATCCATGTGATTGTTACCTATGGGGTTACACGGAAAAGTTTCGCGTAAACGGCTGAAGTTGAACACGGCGGAAGAATTATGCGAACGCATAGAAAACGCCGCAGAAATAATTCGGGGAAAAGGCTTGTTTCTGAAGCGTGCACAGATGAGTCGCGAATACGCCGAGCTTGTGTAAACGAATCCAATGATGACTATTTCGAACATCAGTTTCTTTCGACAAGAAAGATTTCGACAAAATTTTATTTGAAAAACGAGTTTAGTGTGTCGCGTTAAAATGAAAACTTCTTCTTAAAAAACACCCTGTATAGTTCGACTACCGATTCTAAAAATAAATACATAAATATTTACTTGAACAAAAGATAAGGAACAGTTAATCAATTTTAACCTGCACGGTAAATATTAGTTAAGCTATCAAACCGTTACGTAAAATGATGCATTAAAATATATCGAGGCGGTTTTTCCAGAAGGGCGTAACCCACAAAAAGTAAATTTTACAGGAGAGCACATTATTGTGTCATCGCGTAGCTAGAGAAAGCTACGTTTCGCGGAAATACAAATCGATTTTTCCGGTGGAAAAAATTGGAATATTGTTACTAGATTTCAACAGACGATGCCTTTAGATTGTTCAAAAACTATTAAATAGAAAGCAACGACATTTATGTACCTTATTTGATAGTTTAGTGCAATTCTCGTAAAGTTTTGTTAATTAATAAAAAATATCTAGAAATTATAACATATTACAAAACAAAGTTCGACGCAAGCGTGTTCGCGGTGCAAAGATACGGGGATTGTGGGTCCGTGAAGTTAACAGCACATGAACGGCACAAATCTCGAGACCTGGTCCATTCGTTTGTGTTTCGTTTGTACCGATTTGTGTCGTAATCAGTTTTTCGGCAACACGAACCTTTCCCGAGTTATCACGATTTTTAGATGTGCTGCTAACTTCACGCCCGATTTTCGGCACAAATCTCGGGACCTGATCCATTCGTTTGTGCTTCGTTTGTACCGATTTGTGCCGTAATCAGTTTTTCGGCAACACGAACCGTTTCCGAGTTATCGCGATTTTAGATGTACTGCAAACTTCGCACCTGATTGATCGCACAAATCTTGGGACCTAATCTAACTGTTAGTGCTCGTTTTTGCTAGTTTATGTCATAAGTACCTAATTAGTTTTTCAGCAATATTAACCGTTTTTGAGTTATAACTCAACATTAAACATTTTTATTTAAACATATAATTTGTTTTGTCCATCTACCGCCACACATGTTGTTTACCGTAAATGGGCAAACATGAACTTGTATTAGGGTCATTTATTCGTAAATTACGATAAAGCGTATATTAAAATTAAAGTTGCAAGATAACTATAAAGAAGTTATCGCGTTAACCAATAATTTTTTTTTATGTAATGTCAAACCAATAAACTACCTCATTTAAAATACTACTAATTATAACTACTTAAAATTTAAACTAGCAAAAAGAGCACTAACGGTTAGATTAGGTCCCAAGATTTGTGCGATCAATCAGGTGCGAAGTTTGCAGTACATCTAAAAATCGCGATAACTCGGGAACGGTTCGTGTTGCCGAAAAACTGATTACGGCACAAATCGGCGCAAACGAATGGATCAGGTCCCGAGATTTGTGCCGAAAATCGGGTGTGAAGTTAGCAGCACATCTAAAAATCGTGATAACTCGGGAACGGTTCGTGTTGCTGGAAAATTGATTACGGCACAAATCGGCACAAACGAATGGACCAGGTCCGTGATTTGTGCCGTTCATGTGCTTCTAACTTCACGGACCCGGGGGTTGTTCTTTGGAAAATTGTAAAATCTCAAATTTTTCGAAAACCAATGGTTTTACAAAAGAATTACGTTCTTACAAAATTATTTTCCATTCGATGTCCAATAGTGTATGTTATGTATCAACGTTCCACCTAACGAGAAATACATTTGCGTTTCAACGTCATTTTTGTACAACCCGTTAAAAAATCCCAAATCGCCCAAAAGTTAAAGCTACCCCTAGTACCTTAGCGACCACCTGTTACCGAATTTCAATATCGTCGTTAATCATCAAAATATTCGCCCGGGAAGTTTTACGTGGATCACCGTGTATATTACACGATTTCGCGATATTAATTCAAAAACGTCCTGCATAAGCGGGCGCTAGAGCAGCGTATCAAACATTTAAAAATAACGGTTTTTCATTACTCGGGTAATAAAACTTAAAAAATTTATTCGTAAACAAACTTTATAACCTACTTTAGCTGATAATAGTTATTATCGATTCCGATACCTACATGTAAAAAATTAATTAGCATTTACGATAAGCAATTACGAAAGGTTTAATTAATACTCCAATTTCTCCTACTTAACTATTAATGTTGGATTACGTTATAAGGCTCGAATTTACTCGCACAAGAGCACACATAAAATTAATTAGTCGTGAGGGATCTTACGAAATTTTTGACCTACCCATTATAAAACTGATGCGCACCCGTACGTATGTACGTAGGCACTACAACAATAAACACTTTTTAAGGTCCCAGTACTAATTATCGTGCAAAATGAAAATTTTATTTAATAAACCCTAAGAGCAGCAGACACGTCCACATCAAAGGGCGAACAATTTTTTTCCCTTCCTTTTAAAATTTGCGAGCTTAATAACTTCAATTGACGCTAAAATCTCGACTGCAACCTTTGAAAGTGTCAGTCCCGCGTCACAAAAGGATAAAGGGGCGAGTGCACGAGTTAACGAGCGGCCTAGCTTTTGTTTCGAGGATTACTGCCTTGATCTAGGCAAATTTCGCGCTCTCCCTACACAAATGTGCCTATTAGAGATAACGTAGTGCATTGGAGTCGCATTCTGCGGGTTTATCTCTTACCGCTTACCCCTTAATAATTATGGCCAGTCTGTTTAACATTTCTGGGGTTCAGTTATTTACCGTTGGATGCCCTCTTAGACGTGGTGTACTACGTACAGCGTAAATAAAGGTTTCCGCGCGTTCTTCTTCGACGAAAATTATATCTAAGCCGTCTTTGATCAATTATTTAGATGTCCGAGCGATTTTTCGTTTTACTCGAAAAACGTACTGACAGACGCCGAAAAGAAACCGTTTCGACTTTCTTCTTAATTTTAATTATTCCGGAATTAAAAACTTTCCCTGGATTTCCATGCAAATGATAATTGGAACTTTTAGGTTCAGTTCCACTCGGTCGATCGTGACAGAAGCACGGAACGTCGTTTTTAGCGAAAAGGCGTGGTGAATTTTGTCATGCAACAGTTGCTGCAAACTAAGTAAAAATATTACGTATTCTAACAGCAGAGCAGACTAGCTAACTGTTAATAAAAAGTCCGTTATTTTAAAGTGAACTTTAAAAGTCGATGTCAACTTCCATTTTAAATCACGCTTTACTGCCGCAAAAACAGAAATACGCCATAACGTTCTACTAACAACCGAGAAATGCTCCATATTTATAGTTTACGACTTGTCAGACCGTTACCACGTTAGGAAAATTCCTAACGAAGAAGTTCAGCTATTCATAACATATAATAAACAAGGCGATGTAGCAATTAAAACTACAAAACGGCATACGCGATCCTCGGAGAACTCGCGGAACTCGTTAACGAAATAATTGTGTTACTTTTACATTACAATTTTCGAACAAGATCCATTTCATTTTTATTCCCGGAAAAACCCATCCCTTGTACGAGCATCCGACGAGACGTTTCGCTTAATTACCTTGGGCAATAACATTGAAACGAATCGAAAAATACTAAACCTTGATACTCGGAAACTAGAAACCTAATTGCAAAGTAACACTAGAATGCACGAGTACGTTTGAACACGACTATTAAGTACACGTAATCTATAAAACCATGACATAAGGTGGTGATTCACGAAGCCCCTTTCCCTTTTTTCCGGTCACGATAACGCTCCGTATATGATTGTCTAAACGCACAATAGTCACAAGGTACCTTAAAAATTCCCACGTTAATAAATGAGACGAAACGTAAACGAATGTCTTTCCATTTATTAATTTTTTGTCCCCTCTATGTCTCTTCTGCATATCATTTATACTAAAACCTAATTTTCTATTAGTGGATGGCAAAATACTAGAAGCACATTACACAAACAAAAACATTTTAAAATGAACAATCGACTTCATAGGATGTGCATCAAACTTCTATAGATGAATCCAGAAATTGGAGAAGCGCAAAGATTTTTTGAAGTTGGATATCGAAAAATATAGATCTCTGATTTCCAGTTCGACGACATTGTTTTTGCGATAGTCATACAATTGAGTAGATAACTACACTGAAAAATTACATGATAACGTTCAACACTCCTCTAATTATGACTTATACCATGGCCTATAGGCCACGAGGGTCTTCATTATGACAGGATCTGGCGTACCGTTGATATTGACCGTAAGACCTTGGCCGCCTTTAAAAATGAATAAATTTTTCCGCACCTGACATCGCATCCTAAATGACACCAAACCATGAAGTGTATGAACGTTGCTCTTTCCATTTATTAAAAAAATTGTATTTGATTTTTGAATTTTTTGCTTGCTTCAACAGTTACACCAAAGTTGAACCTAATTATATGAAGTTCTGTATCGAGTCAGAAAATATTTGGCTTTAAAATAAATACACGGTGTTCATCAAACCAAGCGTTACTACGGTTAATGACTAACAATAAGGTAACTAGTTCCATCTCTCACAATCGTTAACTATTCTCTTTCTTAACTGTCTCTAATTATTTCCGAAATTTTATAGTTACTATAGAAAATGTTAAGTTTATTGGTTATCGGCAGTCTTAACTGAAGGTAAACTAATCCAAAATAACGGGCGTCCACAAAGTCTTTCGGTCTTGGTTGGCTGTGGATTGATAAACGGAAGTCTTATTGTTAGCTTAAATCATGATTTCTTGTCATGTCATAGTAAATAATAGGTAAATTTACTTAAACCAAGACATCCATGTATCTTTCCACAGCCGAACAAAACCAAAAGACTTTTATATACCCTGCGTTATATACCCTGCACCACTCAATATAGTATACCAACTAACAATCAGCCCTATGCTATATCATTTCTATTATATTTGACGCCGGCGAAGAAAATAACACTGAATAAAACCAAAAAGTTCAAGCGTTCTCTAAAGTTATCTTCGATCTTATCGATTACAACTCATCTCATCTAATCAGTTTCCATATATGATGGTAATATATGTCCTACATATCCCCCACTATTTAATGAGATATCTGTAGCATGAATCAAACACACAATCAAGCCTGCGCTGCACCTAAATATCTTATTGTTAGTAATAAAGTCAGGTATACAAGATAAAAAGTCAATAAGTAGATATCTATATCTAACAAGTGAAAAATAATGTCAATTTTTATAAATGTAATAATATTGTTTTAAATAGGCAATTAAAAACAAAAACAATGATGGGAAGGAGCAAGTACGGGACACACATCAGACTTTGTTGGCTGGAAAGATCAAGATGATGTAGTAATTTTGGATGATCCAACTTACGGAAGAGCCAAAAGGGGCGAAGCACCTGGAGATAGTGTATCCACTTATGTTTTTTCAATCTATAAATGAGGCGAACATCACGCCAGCCTACAACAATATTTCTTTGATCTTTAATTTTCACTTCCATCGTCGTTAAAGAGTGAAGAACTAGCTGCAACTACATTCGATCACAGAACGTCGCGTCGACTCGACACTCCAAACTTCATCATCGTGGAGTTCGTAATTTTCCATTGTTCAACAGACAGTTCACTCATGAAAGAACCAACGCTCGCTGCAACACACAACACCAACGCCTCCCTTATTTGAGAAACTAAAACTGGGTATCTATCCGTTTGTTGTATTTCTGCGTATCGTATCATCGTTGCGTATCAGTTGAGACGGCAAACGTTGCTTCGTTGTGTATCAAAATAACAAGCAAAGTCATCGGTCAAGGATACGATGCAACGGTGATAAGATACGCTACACCGTAACGAACAGAAACGCAGCTTAAGAGTCACTCCATCTAAATAAGCTAATTAACAATAAGTAAATAAACGTTCATATAGCAACGCTTTTCGCAAAATCGATCGAATTGTTTTCATTTCACAATCAACTGTTTTTAATGTGTAATTAAAATACCTATAGCTTATCCAAACTTATATGATGTTCACGTCATCAATACAATCAATATACTTACAATTAGAACCGATTTTTTAATTATCAGATAAACTATTCCTGGAATAACTTTCATGGAAACCATTATCTCAAGAAATGTTTCCGTAGCAGTTATTCAAGGAATAGTTTATTTGACGTTTATCTGGTAATTGTAAAACCGGCCCTTATTGTATTTATTCGTAGACCGAAATTGATAAATTAATATATAAGTACACTTCGTCCAAATCTATATGCAATTCACGTCATCAATAAAAGGTTACTAGATGATGACGTTTCACACAGTGCTGTCACTTCGTACCTCATATTTTGACAGTTCTAATAAATTGTAGTTTTTCTTTATACCATCTAATATGTGCGCAAGTAAATCATCTATAGAATATGTCACTTTCCAAACTTTAAATCGAATTACAAATAAACAATCTAGTAACTTTTTGTTGATGACGTAAATTGCATATAGGTTTGGATAGGCCATATAGCTTATCCAAACCTACACTTCGTCCAAACCTATATGCAATCCACGTCATCAATACAAGGTTACTAGATGATGACGTTTCACACAGTGCTGTCACCTCATACTTAGTATTTTGACAGTTCTAATAAATTGTAGACGTTCTTTAAACCATCTAATATGTGCGTAAGTAAATCATCTATAGAACATGTCTCTTTCCAAACTTTAAGTCGAATTACAAATAAACAATCTAGTAACTTTTTTTGATGACGTAAATTGCATATAGGTTTGGATAAGCTATATATGATGTCACGTCATCAATGCAAGGTTACTAGATGATGACGTTTCACACAGTGCTGCCACCTCGTGCCTCGTATTTTGACAGTTCTAATCAATTGTAGTCTTTCTTTATATCATCTAATATGTGCGAAAGTGAATCATCTACAGAATACGTCACTTTCCAAACATTAAACCGAATTACAAATAAACAATCTAGTAACTTTTTGTTGATGACGTAAATTGCATATAGGTTTGGATAGGCCATATAGCTTATCCAAACCTACACTTCGTCCAAACCTATATGCAATCCACGTCATCAATACAAGGTTACTAGATGATGACGTTTCACACAGTGCTGTCACCTCATACTTAGTATTTTGACAGTTCTAATAAATTGTAGACGTTTCTTTAAACTCATCTAATATGTGCGATAAGTAAATCATCTATAGAACGTCTCTTTCCAAACTTTAATCGAATTACAAATAAACAATCTAGTAACTTTTTGATGACGTAAATTGCATATAGGTTATGGCCATAAGCTATATATGATGTCACGTCATCAATACAAGGTTACTAGATGATGACGTTTCACACAGTGCTGTCCACCTCGTGCCTCGTATTTTGACAGTTCTAATAATTGTAGTCTTTCTTTAATACCATCTAATATGTGCGAAAGTGAATATCTACAGAATACGTCACTTTCCAAACATTATAACCGAATTACAAATAAACAATCTAGTAACTTTTGTTGATCACTGAACTCATATAGGTTTGGATAATTTAGTTTCTAATCCATTATATCAAGAATACTATGCAATACCTTCACTATGTCAACATGTTTGGAGCATAATTCGAGGATAACCACAACAAATAGTTTTGCGAATTTTTTCATTCCGTCATCGGCATAAATAAAATTCCTACAAATAATGATGAGTACGTATATATGTACCTATGGCCTATACAAATGTATATGCAATTCACGCCATCAAAAAAAAGTTACTATAGCTTATCCAAACCTATGTGAAGTTCACGTCATCAACAAAAAGTTACTAGATTGTTTATTTGTAATTTCGTTTAAAGTTTGGAAAGTGACATATTCTATAGATGATTTACTTGCGCACATATTAGATGGTATAAAGAAAAACTATAATTTATTAGAACTGTCAAAATACGATATACAAGGTGACAGCACTGTGTGAAATGTCATCATCTAGTAACCTTGTATTGATGACGTGAACATCATATAGGTTTGGATAAGCTATAGATTGTTTATTTGTAATTCGGTTTAAAGTTTGGAAAATGACATATTCTATAGATGATTTACTTGCGCACATGGTATTAAATGGTATAAAGAAAGACTAAAATTTATTAGAACTGTCAAAATACGAGGTACGAAGTGACAGCACTGTGTGAAACGTCATCATCTAGTAACCTTTTATTGATGACGTGGATTGCATTTAGGTTTGAACAAAGTGTACTTATATATTAATTTATCAATCTCGGTCTACAATAAGGGTCGGTATTATAATTACCAGATAAACTATTCCTGGAATAACTGCTACGGAAACATTTCTTGAGATAATGGTTTCCATGAAAATTATTCCAGGAATAGTTTAACTGATAATTAGAAAACCGGTCCTAATTGTAAGTATATTAGAACAAGTTCTAACTAACTAAAACTGAAACTACTCTAGTGGATGTACTCACTGTCGGTACCTATTAATATGACAATAAAAGACGTTTAACGGAAAAACTGCAAAACAGCGCATCAAAGCAACGGAAGAAAATTTAAAATAACAGACTTAAAATAATATTTAAATGTAATTGCCATCGAAACCGACGAGTGAGAACGAGTAGAGATCTTGCAACAAAGAGGTTACGTAGCATCCAACTTAGATCGGTATCGGCGATCTCCATTTTACATGCAACAAGAAATGAATGAATAAATTTACCTATACAATAGCGTGAGCAACGGTGCGTAGTAGAGACGGAAGAAAAAAAAATCGACACCCACCAACTGGACTTTCTACGCGGAGCGAAAACTGCTCGTTCGCCAAGTGGAACCTACGGAAATCGGCCATTTATTAAAAAAATCACCCCGTATATCTGTATCCGATAACGCTGTCGCATAAATCTGGAGAAAATCCTACAACGGCCGCCATTATTTCCCCTTTAGTTTTCGCGCCGAAAGAAACCTAATCGAGAGGGCGCCCCTGACCCCGAAAACTGTCAAGTTCAATAACAACAACAATCAAAAAAGTGCGTACACATAAAAAGCTTGCGCCACACAAGCGACGAGGCATGAATTTCTCTTCCTCGAAATTAAAAGCTTTGGCGAAGAAGAGCACGACGAATTAGGAAAAATGGGTTTAAGTTTGTGGAACATAAAGAGTAATTTTTTTTCGGCTACAGGGCCGCATTTGAACTTTTCCCTACTTGAACTTATACGTTATAATTTTCAGATTTTAATCTTCCGGAATAGGTACGACTTATTCAATTTATAAGCGACTCAGTTTATCGGAGTCTTCGCAGTCTATAATTCGCAGACAAAAGGGTTTGTTTTACTCTAGTGCATATTCGTAATTACGCGATTGTAATTTGTAATTCGGATCATAAAAGAAGAAACATTTTCTTAGTTAACAAGAGAAAAAGAGAAAATTCGGAATTTTATTGCTTATTACCTACTACAGCTTACCTGGTATTTACTAAAATTTCATTGTTTGTTGGAATAATTTGACGTGAATCACAAAAAGCTGTTATTTTGATGGTAGATTGTGCAATATAGGTTACGAAATACCTACTATTCTATACAAGTTCCAACGATTAAATCTGAGATAATCCCGTACTTTAATATATGCTTTAAATGATAATAAATAATATTTTAAATTTAAATAAGACACAGCTGTTCTTCGATAAATTTTCCAACAAACAAGCCTGTAAAATAATTTTAATAAAATTGAAAATGTATCGCCTCTCCGATATGACAATAAAAATTCTCCAATACGAAGGCGCAATAAATTTTACAAGTTTTATAATCTGCCTGACAACTTCGCTTTCATTTAAATATCTACTTATTTTCGTTAACCCTCCTTCTTCCACTTACGTCGTATCTACCGCTGAATACCGCACTCTCCATAAAACTTATACGACAGATAACGCGCAGTTAAAAATCAAAACGTAACAATAGGCCGCTATCTGATGGTATCCGAAACACCGGGCCTACCCCTAATTAAATTCGTAACGACGACCCCTTCTATCTCGCTTTGGTTAATTTCAATTTACTTACTCGCGCAAAGGACAACAACTGAAACGGTCGCAAAAAGCTGAATATCGGCCATTACGATGATAATGAGAGAGGGTGGCAGTACTGCTCTTTGTACTCCAGATTTGCAACTTAAAGGAGTTGTGATGTACAAATTGCGTGATTATAACACCGTGTTCGACCCTAAACGAATTAGAAAATACGCGCGAACCATGCTTATTATGATGCAGATTTAAAACAATCGTTGCCGCTTTTCTTTTGACGACTTGTTCCGGATTTTGGAACGTTACGTTGTAACGATCGCTTTGATAATGAAACTCATTAAAATCGCTTAAATCAACATTTTTTTTTGTTCTATAACGATCATGTCAGGAAACAAGAGAACGAAAGGGTTTTAAAATATTTGAAATCGACGATCAACGTTTCATCGTAGCACCCTCACTTTTAGCTTTGAAAATAATGAAGCTTATAAAACCGAACAAACAGTAATTCGATTCTCTTTTATCTTCATTTGACAAGGGACAGTAAACGACACGTATCCGCATGTTGTTATCACGTCATATAATATCGGTGGCGTTTTGACAAAATGTCGTAAGCGACAAAAAGCAAATTTTACAGGAGCGCACATTTTGTGTTGTAGCTTAACTATAAACAAATAGCTCCTGGAAACCGCGTATATCGAATAACGTATTTATTCTACGTCGTAGTCACTGGTTTGAGTGAAATACGGAGATTCAATACTAATCCTTGAACGAGATACGATGACAGGTATAGTAAGTCCTGCGCGTTTGTTGTTTTGCGTGGTTAGACACTTACAGATAACGTCCATACGTACCGTAACCACGTTTCGTAATTACACCTCAGGCACTGGTTAAATGGTTATTTTTCCATTATTTTTAAAGAAAACACGTAGGTTAATTGTAATTTAAAGCCCAAAAAATATATTTGTTTACGAAATAAAACCGTAGCTACATTATGCATCAGCTATCTATGTTAATTAATGAAATAAGAATTAGAATTTAGAATTTATTGTAACGTTAGAAGACGGTTTCACTTTTTATGCAAGTTTTAACCAATGATTGTAGAAAGTAAATTATACTAAATATGTAAAAATCTAATATTAGAACAGACAAAATAAAAACAAAAAGACAAGGTAGGTACAAGGAAAAGGTTACAAAAATTATTAAATTAAATCACTTAAAAAGTTGATGTTTTTAGTAGGTCGGGGTTTTTAAAGATCGTCTTACATTAAAATATTGAAGCAGCCCCTAGCGATGTGAGCCTAAGAGCCAATCTTTCCATCTCTTTATAAATTTAACTGACAGATATTTACCAGGAAACAATTGTTCCAAGAAACGTAAATATCGGTCACGTAAATTTATCAGAAGAAGGAAAGAACGGCCCTAAGTCATGCGCGCTGCAAGTTGAATTGCGTAATCGAACGTTCGGGAACATTCACACGTTCGGCTGTCATCGGTCAACTATAGAGTGCATAATGTGCGTCACGGCGACATTAGTCGGATATTATGGAATTTCGGATACTATCTACTAATTAAATAACGTGCAAAGTGTTCGATAATTAAATAAACTGATATGAAGCGATTAGCGTTTAACATCATTACAAAATGCAGGGTCGCTGATAAGTATTGAAATGATCGATTATTTCCTAAAATAAGATGGCTAGCGACAAATATTAAAAAAAAATGTAAATCGGACATTTTCGGTAAACTAATCGAGAAATACATGGCTCGAAAACAGTTAAATTTAAACATATGGCGTGCAATATGACTTATTTGTAGAATTTCGAGAAGAATTGGAATATCGAATAATATACAGGGCATTCCATTAAGAAAAAAACAACTTTGTTTTGCCACGACTTTATGACTGCTCCTATATAATTCATTTTTCTTTATTACAATGGGGTTTAAACAACCCTAAAACTTTATGTTTAAGATTTTACTTTAGAAAATAACCGACTTATTAGCGACCCTATATATAAATTTTATAAACGTTACAACAAAAAACGATGGAAATAACGATATACGAATTATACCTAAATATTAAACGTTAATAAAAATAACGTGTTATTTAGTAGGTTGTTGTAATATAAACTATTTAAGTAACAAACAAACCTGGCCTTAATTATTAACCCGTCGAATAAGCTTGATTCTCAAAGGAATTTAATAAAATAATGGTTGTCTACAATTTGCTCGTTCGTTTAAAAAAGTATTAAAGGGGAGCCGCCAACTTTGATTTTGTTAATTATAAGGATGCTTTTGATTGAACTGAAATATGAGTCACACGGAAACCTATGGATGAAGCACAAATTAATCTAAAACACAGACGTCGCAAGTCAGAATATTCGAGCAACCCTTAAGTAACTAAGTACCTATATGAATTCATCGGAAACGTTAAAGAACTATACTTATTTAAAAAAAAATTACAATCAACTAAAAAGCCAGGTGTGATCAGCACGATGCAAAAAGATTAATACAAAATAACATGAACGCACGAAGAATAATAAGATGCGCAAATAAAATTGTACAGTACTGACCCAAGAAAACAAAAAATTAATTAAAAATAACAAAAAAGCACGAATAACACACCTACGTTTACGAGAATGTCCAACATGAAAATGTTTTTCGACTTTTGTTGTCGAACGATGTGACATTAACGTATCGTTTTTTTGTTCAACAACGAATATATTAAAAATTTTGCAAATGTCGACTGCGAAATACATTAAAATCAAAAGAGATTTCTAAGCAAGTCGATAAAGCATTAAGTACAACGTAATAAAAGCTATTAATGAACTGCCGAAACGAGCGACCGAACGTAAAACGATAAAAGAAGAAATAAACAATTGCAGAGTGCCGTTTTTAAAAGGGCTTTTAAAGTTTATTAACAAGTACCTATATTTTAGATGCAAAATTAAATTTTCAAGAGGTCAAAAACCCAAAACACCGAAGTCGTTCCTACTCCGAAATAAAAGATGAATAATAACATCGAAATGTAAAATTGGCCATCGCCGTTACAAGGCACGAATCCAATTCACAACGTTCCGGAGGTTTAATGCAGTAGAAACTCCGTGAATAAATGTGGACGGCGAAATAACTATCTCGACAAATTAATTTGATATGGCAACCTTAACCTGGAGAATACCCTATATTCTTGGTAGAAAGTATGTCTCTCGGGTGACAGGTAATTATCCATAATAGCGGAGACTGGGCCGCTTATTAATCTAAAAGCGTTTCAGTAAATACTGATTCAGTAAACGCCTGTAATTTTGATTAGTTTGAAAATTAAGTCGGTCACGCACTTATTAGAGAGGGCCGTAGTTTATGGACGAAACTCATTTGCTTGTTAAGATTTTTTTATTTCTAAAAGACAGACATAAGAGTTTTTATACTGCATCCGTTACAAAGGGAGAAATGAAACTTCTAACTATACGTAATTGTTAAACTTAAAAATGTTAACAACTAGTTCCGTCAATACCCAAACGAAGATGAGTTACTTTTCCAGGTGTCCACCAATTTACCGATACGATATAATAATGCATTGTTCACATCAACGACTGTCGCTTTTTAATTGCAATTACTTACGTTTAATTTATTATCTAATTTCAATAACACATCATCGTTTTAAAGTAACTTTAAACCAGTTAGCGTTATTGAGTAGTTAAAGAACGTCTACAGTTTGTGCTTTCTTTTGAATTTCAACAAACGAAAAAACCGGAGGTTAAATAATTTAAGATCGTATCTTCACGATCGTCGAATTAAAGTTTGGCAGATTAAAAAAAAAAATGCACTTTACCTTCGCTCAACCCTTTTTCTGACTTCCAAAGTTTTCTATAGATAAAGCTCGCTACTCTTTCATTTTTTTTTGGCCAGAGTTTCCTTAACGGAATTCAGTCAAATGCGAATTTAATGAATTTTTGGTGGCTTAGAACCCTTTCAGGGGGATGCTTTACAAATTATTAAAGATAAAAATTCTGACGTTTCCGTCACGTTATTCCTGAAAGTTGAAAGAATAAAATTTTATCGGGACCAAGATAAATCGCAAAATGTTAAATTATTCTAACTTTTCCCTCATTAATATCGGTAATATATTAAGAACTGTCCAAAAGTCATTACATAAGCTTGAAGAAAATTAGCCGAACTTTCTCCAAAAGGTCAATAAATCCCAGTTCGTAAAAACTACTAAGTAGAGTGATTTATTTTCCGGTTTTACTTGACTGGAATTTGCCATTAGCACGGAATGGCCGAATTGTAAGACGTGGAGTTGTTTTCGACCCTCTTAATGTTACTAAAACTTGATTAGGGTGTTTAAAATTAACAAAACAATTATGCGCAATTTGCAAATTCCACGTGTAATTGTGTAAAATAAGCAACCGTGAAGCGCAAACTCATTAATTTTTTTTTGTTTTAGAAACGTTGAACTTTTCTTGTGTAAATCCAGCTCCGTTGGCTACTCCAATATCGTCTTCTTCAAACAAAATTTAAGACTAAAAAAAAACGCACGTCAAATATCATCTGAATAAATCATTAACGTAAATTTGCCAGAGACGACTGAGGTGAAGCAAACTCTTAGTGAAAAGCTAGAGGTTTGTATTTTTTAAACGCGTAACCTCTTCTGTTGCGGAGAAATGTTGGTATCATACCTGTATAGGTGTGTATTGAATGAATATAGTTCATGTTTACTTTGCTTTTGTCTAAAACGAACCCGTTCTCTGGCTTTTGTTCCGTAGGAAGCTGGGAAATTTTAAATAAATATTACGTTTCCTTTGCCACCTTTGAGTTCGAATTTCAAGCATGAATACTGTATTGTTTAAACGGCAGATGTCATTTTGTCACAAAAAAATCACTTTTCACTTCCAGACAACGTATCCTACCTATCTAACAACGTAACCGAGCGATTTGCAAAAACGATAAAAATAGTCGGAGTTGTTTGTTGCCTTCCTAGTGCAATTAGCGACACGGCACCGGATGTAATTCTTAATACCTACTATTATTCTATTCGACAAATTTTAAATTTTAAATTACCTTAGACTATCTGCGAACGAACCGCATCATCCGACATGACCTCTATGAACTCCACGATTTTTGCTTACCTGTAAAAACAAAAAGGCGTAAATAATGTAGGAAGTATTACAAGAATAGTATTAGACGCGCAAGACGCGCCGCGCCGGTCGTATTCGTAAATAAAAACGTTCTCGCGACCTTAAGGTGCGGTTACAGGGCACGCGATTTCGAGCGAAGAAGACGTGGTTTCTTATTTTCCAATGTTTGAACGATTCAAAGCGATTTGATATAATAGCATCGGGCGCAAGTGAGAAAGCGATAATGAGCGATTTGCGCGACTGTTCGCTATACCGTAACCAGTTTACTAGTATATTCGCCGGACATTCATGCGGAGTCACTTGCACTGTAACCATAGTCTTATGCAGGTTAAGAACTAACTAATAAAAGAAAACAATAGGTTACGCATTCTCTGAAGGACGACCTTTGGGAGTCAATATTTACAGTAGTGAAACAATCGAAACAGCTACTTAAGCGATTAACAACTAAAAATTGTTCCGTCAATGATCCTTAATTATAATCTAATACATAGATATATCGACGGCGTTACAGCAGAACGACTTAACCCACAAAGAGCAAATTTTACCGGGGCGCACATTGTGTTGTAGCTTAACTATAAGTAAATACCTCCTGGAAACCGCGTATATAGTTAATTTGAAATACAAGAGACTCTTGATAAATCTACATTTGACGGTTCCGTCGAGTTTGGTAATCCGACAGTGCATAAAGCGTGAGCGGCGGCGGAAGGGAGAGGGATTGTCGGTTTTCCTGTCACTTAGCAAATAAATTACAGAATTGAAGTTAGCAATTCGTTATTACGCAACTGTGCGTAAAATAGGTGAATGTAAAAAATCGACTGAATATACAGGGTGTTAGTGAATTAATATCGCGAAAAAAAAACCTACGGGTAGGTAAGATTAAAACGAACAAAAAACGTAAATAAAAATTTTTCCTAAAATCAATAATTTTTGAGTTATTGCTATTATTAATTTGATAATCGTCTTACTCGAGTATATTCCCTTTAAAGATTTTTAAGAACTCGGAAAGTGAAACTAACTGTTGGGTCAGCAGCTAAAACATCTGCACTCTTTAATTTACGGCCCCCGTTGTAGGAGAGTGCCGATTATTGTGGATATTTTCATTTATGAATGGCAATTCCTATTTTCGGTTTACACGTAAAAGTTAGATTACTTTATTTAACATAATTAATAATATGCCTGTTTTGGAACGTTCAATATTGAGAGGCTTGAACTAAAAGGGTGCCAGTACTAGTTTTATGATTTTGAGAAATTGAGAAATTTCGACGGGTTTTTAAAGTATAATTAAATGCAAATAGGTAAGAAGGAACTTTATTTTTTGTTTTTTTACCAAACATAAGGACCAAAAGCAAAATTTAAAAACTAAACATTCCATAATGACGCAACGAGTGTTAGTAACTTTCAGTGTTATTTCGAGTTTTTTCCCGTACATTTCTTGAAGTGACGTTATCGAAATTGATTTTTATTTCACAAAAATTAATTAAAAATTTTATTAGAACAACACATGCAAATGTAAAAGATTAAAATAAAATGAATAACAAATAGCTACTTAGATATCTACTTAAATGAGGAAACATTTTGAGTATTTGTTATATTGCAACTTGTCAATGACCGCAAAAGATATTTACGACTTCAACCTCTACAATCGTTTCTGTTTACTATCGTAGTAACCTAATCGAATGCTAGCTGAGATAACGGTACTTTTCAGAACCCACCAATGTCACTTGTTGAAGTTTAAAGAGGAACTACTGGTTTAATTTCTCGGACAAAAACACCCTCCCCTCAAAAGTAAATTTGCTCAAATCAAAAAATAACACTAAGATTTTTTGTTTGTATTAGTCTCAGGTACATGTACCTTTCTTCCGCGACATTAATTCACTAACACCCTGTATTTCACCAAGCTCAAAATTGTATTTAGCATTGTTTTAAATGGTACCCTCGGGAATGCATAATTTTTGATAATCCGACACCCATCTGGTCCCATATCTGTCGGATTATCGAGAGTTTCCTGTATTTCAAAAACGTAGTGAAGATCGAAAAAGAGCACACAACGTAGAAAACATAATTGAGTAGTTACACAAGTAAAAAAACTAATACACTTTGAACGTATTAGTAGAATGAAAGACAATAGAACAATAAAAATAGCGAAGAAGCTCTGAAAGACCACAAAATATATGGGGCAACAATCTGAGTGGATAAAAACATACGAAAGAAGGAACAAACGAAATAGAATAGATAAAGACAGGAAAGTAATTCTTCACCGGGACCGGGTTAAACACCTACAAAATAATGTAAGACGACGTCAATTATAACTTAATATTATCATAATGTTACGCCACTGGTTTTACCTGAGAACTTGCACTTATTACATAAATTACGACAAAAACTATAATAGACAGACAATCACATCCCAATTTTCCTTTACATAATTCTGTCGGATAAAGACAACCATTTCGAAGCTCGCCTGAAGGTAAAATGTTTCAGTAAAAAATAACACTTATGTATTACAATATCGTCATTCTCAAAAACTTTTGCCCTGCTAAATATTAAAAATATGTAGGTATAGTCGACGTCGTGGCAAAACCCAACATAAGATTAAAGATCGACAGGTAGTTAGGTAATTATTGAACAATAGGTCCAAAGAAATTCCAATAAGCGTTATTGCAACGCTTTCTTTGTCTGTTAATTTCAGAGACGGACTTTAAACCTACCTCAAAATACAACTTTCTTCTTAACTGCAGTCTTGTGACATTTCTTGTAAATACGAATCGAATTTGTAATAAACCTTTCACGACGTTTATGTTTTTCTAATTAATTCTGTCTTATATTTAAATGACCCTAAGTACGACCCATCATGTTCGTCGTGCTTACGAGGCTTAGATGTTATTAGTAAACTGCTAAAGTGCGGTAAAGTTAAATAATAATCTGCAAACAGCTATTGTTCAATAATCGTTTGCCTGCCTGCTCTTCGACCGAACGTAGGGTTTTGTCAGGTCGTCGACTATACGTACACAAGTGTTTGCGTTAAAAATGTAATTTCTTATAGGTACTGCCGTTTATCATTCTCAAATATACGACCCTTACTAGAACTGAATTCGTACAAAACAAGAATCTCATAATTTATTCGTATCATCAAATATATAACTAACAGATTGCGTGAAAGAATGTCAATAGATTAAATTAACCCTAATAATGATATATTGTAGTCAACTTCCTTTGTAACATTCTCGGGTCACTGTAATCGTCAGAGTACACTAAACAGTTACTTTCATAGAATCATTAACGCTTATCGTATCAATTAACAAACGCATTCTTCAACTGCCATGAATAGTCATCATTACCTACGAGGCATTTGATTAAAAAAAAATGACCGGCTTTCGAAATTATGTCGATAGTTCATCACGTCTTTTATTCATAAATAAAACTGAAGAACAAACGAATCCCTTTTAAAAGTAAAAATAGCGCCCCTCCCAAATTCAATACATCGCATCGGCATCCCTGCCCTTTGAATACTTTCTGCGCGAAACACAATAGCTTCGCTAAACTTCCAAGTTTCTCTTAAGTAAACAAGGAACTCACTTAAACTTTTCTATAAAAAAAATATTTAATATTACAACAAACTTTCGGCAACTTTCTTCTTAAAAATAGGGAAAAACTGTTTTCGATCCACCTCGGTATATTATCGTGAACAAAATATTTGCCGATTGTCAGTTTTATCATTTTAATAATTATTATGTACTACTTCGTTACATTCATTTTTTTTTAAGGATGACTTCATACGTTTTTATAAAAATTTCTACAATGCGACACGAGTCTAAAAGTTAAATTATAACGCAATTAAAGCGTAACTAATAAAAATACTTTTAATCGATAACTGAAGCGATTAACGAAGCGTTTGATACGTTAATATCGCGGGTTAGAAAAAAAGGGCGAATTTAACCTGCTACAATATTACTTTTGTACGAAACGGAATCGAACGTTTACCAACCCGTTAAAATGAAAATTCCCAAAATCCATTCGGTTTCGAAATCGACGTTTCTATTCTGTCAATTCATTTTCATCAATTTGATTTTGGCGGTATCCGAAACGTTCGATTTAATGTGCGGCGATCTTAAAACGTCTACATAAGGGCCTGTTTTAAATCTAGCCTACCGCGTTCGACTGTGTCGTGCATTTAGAATCGCCCAGCGATATGTTGCGCAGCATATCACCTGCTGCGCGTGTAAATTGAATATGTTGGCGAGTCTAAATGAACGACACAGTCGAAACACGGTAGGCGATGTAGAAATAGTCTCCACCTATCACATATCTTCCTAACCCCTTTTCTTCCAGTTCATTTAGGACGGCGGTTTTCGAGCTTAAGATTACCGCGTATCACCAACTCGGAAAGGTAGATAAAACGCAGACCTCCCCTCGAACCAAGGGTTTCAGGAAACTAGGAAATTATTTTTTATCACCAAGAGTGACCTTGAGAAGGGCCGATGATGATAGACATCTATTTGTAGATCCGCCGACCACTTTTTTGAGCTTCTCGCGGATCGCCGCACCGCACCGGTTCGGAACCGTTGCTTTAAGAAGTTCGAGTAAAATTTAAAGTGATTTTAATCTTTGTTTACTAAGGCTAGTTTCAGACGAGCATACGCGTATGCGTACAAAATTCTCTTGCGATACTTTTCCGATTAGGCATTTTCTCGCCAGTTCTTGTAGTTAGACAGAATCGGTAGTAGATAGCGGTTCGTTGTTTATAGTAGAGTGCTCGAAACTCTGCAAAATGACTTTCGAGGGGCTGTCGGGGTTACAAGATGAAACCGACAAATCGAAAGGGTGTATTTGTTTATTTAAAAAGGCAAAAGCCGTCAAAAATCGTCCAGTTGAAAAGGGCACTATCTTCACCGAAAGAGTTATTCAGCGTACGTATAGAAGGAAACGTGAACTTTCTTTTGCCGTAAAATTCGTAATTGGTTTTGTGGAATTAATCGTTTAAAAAATTTTGAAAAAACGCAAAATACACGGACTCTTATAGAGAAAAATAACTTTCGGGGCCGATATCTCAGTTCGAACAGCTAAAAAGTTCACTTCAATTTCGCGTTTTTTACCGTTTCTACTGTCATAACTACAAAACAGTGCGACATATCGAAAACTTTTATTCTTTAAACTTTAGAAAAGTTTGGTTCGTCCATCTAGTATCCGACGGCTTTATAATTAAGATAGATAATTAAAAGTAAAAAAATGTGCAAATTGCATTTTCGGGAGTCGCGCTCTCAACCGGGTGCATTCCATCTCCCATTTCACTTTTTCCCATTTTTTCGATATCTCAGTTCGAACAGCTAAAAAGTTCACTTCAATTTCGCGTTTTTTACCGTTTCTACTGTCATAACTACAAAACAGTGCGACATATCGAAAACTTTTATTCTTTAAACTTTAGAAAAGTTTGGTTCGTCCATCTAGTATCCGACGGCTTTATAATTAAGATAGATAATTAAAAGTAAAAAAATGTGCAAATTGCATTTTCGGGAGTCGCGCTCTCAACCGGGTGCATTCCATCTCCCATTTCACTTTTTCCCGTAGCTCCCTCTCATTCTATACGTAATTCTAAAATAAGTCAACATACTATTATTATTATTGTTTTTTTTTATATATTTATTAGCTGGCTCTGCAAGAAGATGCAATACACGGCTGTTTTACAATAAGGTACTTATAACTGAGATAATGTCAAGAGGAAAGAGGATTAAGTGAAAATATTCACACCTCTAGCTTATACATTTAGGTTCAATTATAAAATAAAATTAATAATAGGTTAAGTGAATATTTTAGAGTAAGTCTTGTGGTAGCCTGCGTTTGAGTCTTATATGAATGTCTCTTTGGCCGAGATTAAGTTTCGTAGCACTTGTACACTTCACTAAATTTTCAAAGAAGTTATTTGTTAGCTTGCTTATGTAGTCTGTGATTAGTGGAACTTTTAATTCACGATGTATTTGATTGTTTCGAATGAACCAAGGGCAGTTTAGCGCGATTATTATTGTAAATACACCTTATCCGTTATTTTAATAATTAAGTACATAATACAAGAAGCGTTTTGTATTAAATAAACTTACGAGAAGCTCCTATTTCATACGAAAACTACAGCGACTTTAACATTTAATGTCTCTTTTTGTTGATTAATAAATTTCGTTTCATCATATTTTTACATTGCAGTAGCAAAATGTGAAAAAAGTAGCAAAAATCGAATGAGTTGCATTGGTTCCTGTAGATAGATGTATGGGACAAAAATGTACCAATGCAGTGACAATTCGAAATGTGTCAATGTATGATGAATAAGATGAGTGTTAAAGTATTCAGGGTGTGTAATATAAGGGCTGTTAATTTAAACTACTAAAAGTACAATTTTTAACGTAGGTAATACCGAATTTGCATCATCTAATTTTAGTTTCTTCTACATATTCAAAATAGTTTGCTTTTCAGCAGAAAACTAATGCCCCAAATGGGGGCGTTTTTGTTTGCGGTGACACTGCAGATGCAATACTTGCTCTTGGATTTGAATTTATTACAAAATGATTAGTTTAATTCTGAAAAGAACTATTTTTCATATTGGTAATATACAAGAAATGACTTTAAAACACTTTAAAGTCGATACCCATCAACTGTCACATATGTAGGAAAATATAAATTACCGGAGATTTAATAGCGCGTACGTCAAATTACCCAGCGTAAACTAGTCTCGCAAGTAGCCAATCGGTGAGCGCGTTGTTTAGGTGGAAATTTTAATTTACTCCTCCTAATTAAGAAACAGAGTATAGCATGTTGTATGTTTATAAAGAAACAGAGTATAGCATTTTGCTGTCGCTTGGCGGCCGACGTTCACGAGATACTCAAATTTAGTATGCGACGCTGTATGAAGCGAGTATCGCCGTCTGAAAGATACCATATATTGTATGTTAGTTCTGTATCAATCACACACAGAGTTTTTGTATTTTCCGACTGACACCGATCCTACAATCGACGAGGTCCTAATTTTCGAGATTTTGAAGTCTGTATGCGATACTGTATGAAGGCTGTATCAAAGCGTCTGAACGCTTACATTTACTATAATGTTAATTCTGTATCGAGCATACGAGAATCGCATACGCGTATCGTCTGTCTGAAACCAGCCTTATATTACCTTATTAATTGAACCATTCTCTACAATTTTATTTGTACCTATAAAACGATTACACAATACCCTCTTTCGAAGTTTTGCGAATCAAAATATCCGAAGCATAAAGTTTTTATAGTTTTATTTAAATTACAGAAAGGAGAATGAGCATTTTTATATGGACACTGGTCTATGTCACCGACAGGCATGAATATGATGTCAGTGATAATTGTTAAGTGTTGAAAAATAGTTTTTAAAGCAAGTGTGAACTCAGAAAATAAAATTGATAGGTAAATACAATAGCTATAAAATACCTCGCGTCTTCAACACATTCTACCCGAGCTGCTCTGTTGGTAGCAGAAAACCAAAATGCCCATTCCCCTTTGATTTAGTGCCGTTATTATTTAGTTATTGCAATCACCAGATAACCAGATTTGCATGTAAAAAGCAAACTACATAAGTTCCATATTTATGTAAATTTAATACAGACCCTTTACGATTATTAGTTAAATATCCTAATTAGGCCGTAACCCGTTATCTTGTTCATTTATTATTAACGATAAGTAGAACGAGATTTGGGGAAACGAAACTACTATGCGCCTATTATACGCGCTTTCAACTATTGTGGTTGTTTTGCACTGCCTTATATAACGAAATTTTACATAACCCGAGATATCGATAATAACTACCTATAAATAATTTTCAAATATTCTAACAATTAAAACTGAAAATACGTGCGAGTTACTGGATTTAGTGAAAAACACCACCGAAAGCTTCCAAGCTTCCAAACCAAAATTTAAACGAAAGAGTCGCCAACAATTTATTTACTTTTTGTTCGGAAGGCACTTCATTTAATACGACACGACACACCTAAATTATTTATTTATACTAGTTTATTTCTTACGGCCATTAAAGTATTAAAATATTCACATAAAAATATGAAAATCAAAACGCGAGAATTAAAGAAACCGAACCCATGCAACGCGACGACATCGACACTGACGTTTGAACAGACCCAGACTTCTCGACACGTACTAAAGAAAGAATTAATATATTACCCTTTCTTACCGATAAAGAGGATTTACTACGTAAAATTAAATCAGTCACCTCTTTGTTACACCGTTTAATGCGGGAATTCGCCGGTCCGAAAAGTCGTCGAGCGTTATCTATTTTTCGTGATAAGCACGTGTGCTCATTGTAAGATACACACATTAACATAATTATGTTGTATAGAACTTTTACAATAAAATTTTATTCATTATTTAAACGTGCATAAATCGATTCTAAATTTTAAGTAAAACGTTCCGGTAAATTTTATACGCATTTTTCTTTTCAAAATAATTTTTTAATAATATACCTTCATCAATATTCATTGTCGTAATGAGCTTTTCAGACGTAACGTTTGTATTTTAAGACAGTGTTTACAATAATGTAATTTATAAGTAATTATAATACAGCTTATACAAACCTATACGATGTCACGTCATCAATACAAGGTTACTAGATGATGACGTTTCACACAGTGTTGTCACCTCGTACTCGTATTTTGACAGTTCTAATAAATTGTAGTCTTTCTTTATAAAGGGTGATTGTTTAGAACTGACCGACCAAATGGCAACGTGGTTAGTAACTTTAGTAATTTTAACGTTTTAAAGATTTTAAGTTTTACAACCATCATTGCCGTCGCTTGCGGTTTTTGTTTAGCTTATTTGTTTTCCGTTTGTTCTATTTTATTAGGTTTTCGTGTGCTTTCAAACAATCAGTTCTTTTGAGAACTTTTCATTGTGGTTGGTAATCAATTTAAGTCGTTGAAATCTGATGACAATTTGTTTCCGCTGGTCGTACATTCTTTTAGGATTTACAGGTGAAATAAGATCTAAAAAATGACAAATAATTGAAGAATTAAACAATAAAATCTTACCATTTTTGTGAGCTTATAATAAATGTGATGTATTGTACGTAGGTTATAAATATGTTATAAAAAGTTTGTAAAAATTCGTTATTTACTATTTTGCGCTCCAAATGTAACAACAATTTATAATTTCGTTTATTATCTATGTAAAATTTATTTCCGACGCCAATGAAATGTCAACATATGATGAAACAACGTCGTTGCCAAATTTCTTGCAAGCAGTGTTGTCATTTGGTCGGTCAGTTATTAACAATCACCCTTTACCATCTAATATGTACGCAAGTAAATCATCTACAGAACATGTCACTTTCCAAACTTTAAATCGAATTACAAATAAACAATCTAGTAACTTTTTGTTGATGACGTGAACATCATATAGGTTTGGATAAGCTGTACCTACCGTTATTTATAAAAAATGAAATATTCCTAGTTTATTTGCAACAATTTAAGTTGTGTTTAAAATAAACGCCGTATCGTACCTATACAGGGTGTTAAAAAAATGATTTCGGGAAATTTAAGGGCACGTAGTACTGACCGAAAAGAACAAATAAGTCTTAATTAGCACGTTTGACACTTTAAAAGCCAACACTATTTACAAATTAGTACCTAATAAAACTGTTTGTGCGTAAAGACATTGCATGGCAGGCTATAAGTATTTTGATTGCAATGATTGCACACGGGCTACAACCTTTTCGTTTGGCCGACGAGTTAATGAGTAACATTAATTGGTGTAAAATCATACACTTTGCATGTTGGTCGTCGGAAAAAGTATGTAATATCTTAAAATAAAGGATAGTCACAAGAAGTGTTCCAGATGCTCCATTTCCATTTCTAGACATGCTTCGACCCTTCTTGCAAATGAATTGCGTACCTTTTGTAAAACTCCAGGTTTCAATCTAACACTTTAATAGGCATTTTCTACGCGTCCTGTAAGTGCTCTCAACTGCGAACTGATTTTAAGTAGGTATCCCCAAGCAAAAAAGCCCATAGGATTTGAATCAAGGAATCGAAGAGGCCGAGCAACCCGACCTCCTCGGCCTATTCATCTCTCTCTCTCTCACTCTGTAGGTACGTCTGATTTAAACGTTCTCCAATAATAAGCGAAAATGCGGGGGTGCTTATGTAGGTCTAGTTAACAAGTTAAGTATAGCTAATATCTCCGGAACGGTCGGTTTTCGAAACCATGTTGCTTAAGACTTTTTTTGTTCCTTTTGATCAGTACCTACTTCATGCCCTTAAATTTTCCGACATCGTTTTTAACATCTTGTATATGCATATTTATTTATTGCAAGTAAATTCAAGATCCCTCGATATTAAAATGTTGCAGTAGATTCGTCAAGTCACTGTTTTCCCCTATGGATAGAGCAAGATAGGTCATAACAAATATGGCAAAAATTTCATTAAACTTCTACATATATGGTCCACCGTGGCTCGACTTGTTTACTGCATCATTTGAATAGGGACCTTGGGTATTTTTAGCCATTTTCTCTTATTTGTTTATAAACAATTGACCTGAAATTATGCCCGCTTCTATATCTGCTATTTGAACGTAAAATACTTTAGAGAATATTTTGTACATTCATTTTTCAACATAATTGTTGATGTGTGATTTAAAGGAAAATATCATTAACTGTATACAAATACAAAATAATTTTACCTTATACAGGATGTCCAGAAACTCTCCTGCCCTAATAAAAACGTCGAATTCTAAAGATGAACCTCGTTAATAACAGTTATGCAGTTCTTATTTTGTTGATATGTCAAATCCAACTCTTATTATTGGTACTGAATTTAGTAATATTTGGGAATTTATGTGTAGACATGAAAGGAAACACGAAAAGTTCAAAGTGATTTTCTCGAAAACGGCGCATTTTGCGCACAAATTGATGGCAAGACGACATCTTCAAAGGGCCGAAACCCGCTTTGGAAGCGTTTTTGTATAAGCGTGATTTAATTCAAATCGACATAAAATCGTCTCTTGAATTCGACGTTTTCAGTTGATAGAAGAGCTTCTGAACGCTGTATAGGTACCTAATTTACATTATTTAGAAAATTGACTTGAAAGCATACGCGGCCACTCACTCGTATCTACTGGTCGCGAATCACGTTTCATAGTCAAGCGTGTTGAATACACAGTTATGGTACACTATTATTTACAAATAGGTACTGCAACGAGTAAAACAAAGATAAGTATTAGAACGAAAGAGATATAGGTGCTATGTTGCCTATACGCCCGTGATACACCGTGCGAGTGACAAGCGAACAACGGCCGATGAATGCTGAGAGTGGAGGGTTTCTCTAACTTTGTCATTTACGTTGAGTTTCTCGTTTCATTTCGCTCGCACTCATTCAAATAATATCGACGCAGTTTTTCCAGAAGAGCGTAACCCACAAAAAGTAAATTTTACAGGAGAGCACATTTTATGTCGTCGCGTAGCTATAAGAAGATACGTTTCGCGAAAATACAAATTGATTTTTCCGGTGGCAAAAATCGGAATATTGTTATCAGATTTTAACAGACGATGCCTTTCATTTAAATGCATAAGATAGTCAGAATAACTCATTTTCACAAAAAGTGTGGGTTACGCCCTTTTGTCAAAACGCCATCGATATGTAAATAATAGTTGATCATACGTGAATGTATAGTCGACGTCCTGGCAAAACCCAACATTCGGCTGAAGAACGAGCAGTGTTTGCAGATTAATATTTAACTTTGTCGCACTTCAACAGTTTACTAATAACATTTAAGCCTCGTAAGCACAACGAACATGATGGGTTGTACTTAAGGTCACTTAAGACAGAATTCATTATAAAAACAAACGACAAAAAAAAGGTTTATTACAAATGTAAGTCCATAAAGTCTGTCTCTGAAATTTACAGACGCTTAATGGAATTTCTTTAACACCTATTGTTCCATAATTACCTAACTATCTGCCGATCTTTAATCCTAACGTTGGGTTTTGCCAGAACGACGTCTATACCTACATAGTACATAGGTACTTACATAGCCAGAATCCACGACGTTGAACCGTTTTTTAAATGTCTATCTATTATGTAGAAAATCAAATAAAAGAGCAAAAACTTTAATCCTTAAATCCTCGATCGAGCACTTTTAATGTACGACCGTGGCCACACTTCACACTACGCGTCAACTTAATCATCATTAAAAATAAACGACCACATTCCTTTTACGATTCTTAAGTCGATAAATAGGGTTCGAGTTAACGTTCTATACGTGTCCGTACTAATTATTTACGGTTTGATGTCGAAAGAATTTCCTCCGAGAAAACTAATCAGTTTACTAGGAAATAGTTTTGAGAAGTCGCGCCAACGGGAACAATTTAGTGTCATAATGAATTTCCCTCGTCATTTCTTATCATATTCCCGCTAACTTTCCGTCTACGTCTATTTAACGCTTGCTTTAACAATGTGCAAAACGAGATCTTATTAAGTTAAGGGATCAAAAAAGCGCTCGACCTCCACGAGAAGAATTTTCCAATTTCAAACATAACCTAACCTACCAGCGAGCTTTTGTTTTCCGGAAAATCGAAAAACCTGTTAATTTAATAAATTATTCGATTATGGCAATCTTAGATGAGAGAACTTGATCCCGTTTAACTAAGAACGTCAAAGACAAAGTTTAAAGTTCTCTTGCAGAATTTCAATTCAATTCTAAGCCGCAAACCCAAAACCGCTACCAAAGCACCCCCACATATCAGCGTTACCTGTGGGATGTGCTTTGATCTAAGTCTCGTAAATCTCGAAGGAGCAAACTACTTTAAACCGAACTTCGTATTGTGTGATCCTCGTAACCTGACTGTCCGCATCAGCAACTGATTAACCATTGTACATTTATTAGTACTTGAAATCCCAACCGACCGATCTGGCGTGGGTGCAATTTATGTTATTACGTCTCTGTGGCTTGCTCGTGTTTACCTTTACGATGCATTGTGTATGCCGGAGGACGCTTCGATGAGCATCATCCGCGGCCGGGGGGGCTCCGACGTTCCCAGACACGTTTAAGACGATTGTCTAACGGTTTTACCCACGCAAAGACGGCTTCCTCCTCCGACATGGCCACTAACTCTTTGTAATACGAACATGTGCATCTAATTATTTGAATATAAAAATCTCTGTTAACTACGAGGGGGGCACGCCCAACACTTACGACGTACAGTCAAATCAAAATACATAGGCGACCTATAATTTCTAAAGCTTTTTAAAGATAATATTTAACGCGCGGATTCCGAATCCTACTGGTTCTTTTAAGAAAGCTTTAAACAAACCCCTCCATGGAAAAACATACGAATTTTAATTTCGCCCATATTTAACAATTTAATTTTTTATATTTCAAGCAGAAGTTAATTATGATGGATGAACGATATTTTTTTTTAATCTAAAAATTACTCCGATGTGAATCAAATTTCCGGCACATCAAACGAAATTTATCGAATTTTTAATATATTATTTTGGAATATCTAAATTTAATTTATAATCGCGTAAGCGCGTAATTAACATTTTATATATATAGCGCACAGGTACAAATAAGTGAAAAATGTCGCTTTAATCCGTATTTTAATTAAATATAAATTCTGTTTAAATAATTTAGTAGGTATGTCGTTTTTAGATACGAACAAAAAAATCGATTATTAATTTGATAAGTCCTGGATAGGTACACGTGCGACTAAAAAAGCATGCTCTCGCGTAACAACGTCTCGTGGCAAAGCCTAGATGGCAAGGTCGTCTGAATATCTATCTTTCGTGGTAAATTTTCGATACTTATTTAATGAATTGATTTAATGAAAACATGAAATCGACGGTAAATTGTATGGCTTAAAAATTTATAAGTAATAAAATATACAAGGTTGCCTAATGAAATCTTGATTGGGCTCATGGCAACCATTGTATTATTATTATTATTTTTAGACACTACTATGTTTATTACATGAAATCATGTAACCACCGCCAAAATAAAGCTTAAGACTTTCTCAAACAAAATTCTCTTAAACTGATTGCAATATTTGGCAACTTGCTTTAATTCAAAATAAACTTCCTTTAGTACTCGGGGTACGTTATAATACGTCTAGGAAATGGTGCGAAACGGCACCACGTATACGGGAACGTACAGATCGTGTCAAAATAAAACATTAAGCTACTATAAACTTTTTTTCTACGATGCCCCCCCTGTCGAGATATTCATCGCAAAATCGAAATCAAATAAAAATCAAATTTATTTAAATAAATACTTATTCGTTATTTTTAATCAATTTTAATTTACATTCAAACTAAAATGTTTGGAAAATGCGAAAATGAAGTTAAAAATTATTCCCCTGAAAACATTTGTTAGTGGTAAGTGTGCATCCTTAGTTTTTCTGAGGTGGTATCAAAAACTGTATTTGAAAACCTCCATTTATTATACCTAAATGTAAAGTAAAAATTATACAATTTTAACACAAAATAAGTGGTTTTTTTTTTTTAGATAAATTGATTTTTATTTCATTTTTGGAGGCAAATATCTCGGCAGAAAAACATCGTAGAAAAAACATTTGTAATAGCTTAGTTTTATTTTGATGTGTTCCATTAGTTCCCAAATAATTTTCCACCACTTCCTAGACACCCTGTATTATAACGCATCCCGAGTACTAACAACAAAAGGGGTTTATTTTGAATTAGTGAGTGATTATGAAAGGTGTCCGACTTTGATTGTAGTTTTCATGTTTTCATTAAATCAACTAACGATAAGTAAGTATTGAAAATTTATCATTAAAGTGAATTAATCCCTCTCTTCTCAACAGGTTTTCTTCAGGCAACCTTGCCAGCTAGGCTTTGCCACACGATTTTTATAACACGACATTTTTCTGGAACCTAACTTCCGCCTTATACAAGGGTTATCTGTATATAGCTATCAGAAACTACTGGACTTCAATAAAAAATCGGTCAAATATATTCTCCTGATTATAAGGAGGCCGTGGTGGCGCAAACAACTAGGTTAGACTGGCCAATTAATTGACTGCCTAATTAGCTAGGCCAAAAGCCCATTAAAACAAAACAGAAATTGTAAAAAGTGAGGTTAAAAATGTCCAACACATGCTCAAAAAGTTCGCACACTATAAATTTTCATATTTTTTTTAAATTGAGCATCGAAAGACAATTCAAAATTATGGAAGCATGGCCACTATAGGAAAATTAATTTAAATTATAAAAAATTACTATCATTAAAAAATTGTTTTGATTTATTTATAACAGCGATAAACCAGTAATCATAATATAATTAAATAATTTAATAATTAAATCAAATTGCCTACTTAATATAATTCAACAAGAAAAGATTGTTCGTTGGACGTTAAAAAAACGTCTCATTAATACAAAAAAATTAAAAGGCGTTCAATTTAAATTTCAAATCTAGATATTCTCTTTTTATGATTATTAATAGAAATCGCCGAATCAGCTTACAATACACCGAATTAGAGATTTTGCTAGCAAATATTTAAAAACGTTCGTTAGGGATTAAACTAAATATCGAATTTCCTATAAAATGAATACTAATAAGGACCCGAAAAACGAAACGAACGAACCGAAAGTTCTGGATTTAATTTCACAAATTTAACCACTATTTCAAATAGCATTTCAGCTCTTCGAGAAGGGGGGAATGGTAAAACACAAATTTACCATAAAACGAAACAAACAAATTAAAAATTAAAATTTAACCGCTAAACCATAAGCATAAATTAAAATTAACTACATGTTTATTGGTACGAAAGTCGATTTAAAAAACAACAGGTGTTTTAAAATATAGAAAATAACGTCGGTGTTTTATTAATGTTATCCAGAATCGAGATTTTCCGTTGTAAATTCATAAAACACGCACTTAAATAACAATTGGCACATTAATTTCAGTTAATAAACCAATCGAAAAATAATCGTGGTTCCTCGAGCCGAATACTCGAAGTTCGTCGTTCGTAAAGTAGAGTGGAACTTGTTAAAGCCTAAATGACTGCTTTTTTAATGTTCCAAATTATTCTTGTAAAGGTTCAATATTATTTCATACTTACATGCAATAAAATGTTTAACTTATAACAATATCTAACTGTATAGATAATTGGTTTTTATTTTTATTATAATTACAGAGTGATTTTAAATGATTGACAAAATAGCAGGAAATTTTAAATGAAGATTTAGGAATTTACTGATTTTATGTTTTTCACTAGGTACATTGTTAAAGTTTACTCGACAGTTTTTCCATAGGCGTTCGTTACGTGTATTTTTGTTATCCTATTTCTGTTTAAACGTATTTATATTTTCCTGAATTTTCCATTAAAACTGTTCTATACTAGATGCTTGTTTCGTTGATCGGTAAGGATTGCGACACATTTTATAGGTTAGAAAATAAATATTTTGCAATTTTACACCAATAAAAATTCTAGAGATATTTTTTTTGCAGAAACTATTGCAGAACTATTAGTACCAATGTGTATATTAAGTTGCCTTAATCAAAATCATCAGGCATTTACACTCACTCCGTAATTTAAGACAATATTTTTGTAAAAAAACTTGATCTGCAAAAAGGCGAATTTTGAGTGCAAAACCTGTATCCACACAGTGCGTTTCACGGTCGTCTCGTTTGTGTATTGGCGCTAGCGACTGCTCTTTTTTTTCCGTTTCAAAAGATCCACCTTTGTTAACAGTGGTTATAAAAAAGTGGATTTTTAGTAAGGTAACCAATTTAGAAAAGTTCGGAGGGCGATTAACGTAGACAAGTTCTACTAATAAACCTATAATTTTTAATCGAAACGAATAAACTTAATAAGCTTTCACCTCGATAATTCGGCAAAATATAAAATTTTTACTTACATTAATCTAACTAAATCTGCGTTAAAATACCAACTAAGCGAAACGAAAGCGCCATAAATATTAATTAGAAGTTATCCTATGTGATTTACAAAAATGGCACAATTCGTGTACAATGAAGTACCGTTCCTGACATTTACCGTAAAGAAGTACAATCAACGTGACAAAAATATGAGCGGTTAAATCATGACTAATTGTTGGTGAATGCCTCATAAGCGACAATTAAATTCAGCCTTGGATAAAACACGGTACTAGTCAAATAAGTAATAATAATCGCACTTATACAGCTTCGTAACCTACAAATTCAATTTAACAAATTAATTTGCAGATGGCAATAAAATGAACTTTAAAAAAAAGGGAACCGCTCGATATCATCGAAATTGCGCAAAAATAAAATAGTCTGCTGAAACGCGCGGAAGCTTTTAAATACACCCAAAAAAAAAGTACAAAAATTTCATATTCGACTCTCTCGCGAGTGCAATAAACACGAAGATTAATTCGGACTATATTCATGTGCTGTTACGTCTCCGAGGAGGTCTTCATTCGTTTGGGCCTAAAATATTTAGTCGTTTTAAACAAACTTCATTTATACGCAAATATGTATAAAACAACTTTACGGAAAGTGGCTAAAATTTCGTTTAATTTCTCAACGTGCATTAAAATTTAACTATACACAAATAAGTCGCGTAGGTACGCTTTGAAGAACAGATACAAAATGAAAACGGACGCGTCTTTTAGACCTTTGACGCAAGACTGTATTAGAATAATCCCAAAGTTTATAAAATTTCAACATTTAGGCACATCTCGATCTTAGATTTAAACTAGTAAAATATTGACGATAATTTCGATCATTTAGAAATTGTAAAATAAATTAGAGCGTATTATAGAAAATTAGAATTAAACCGATGAGTTAAATATCTAAAGGCGCGTCCACACTATGCCGCTTTATGTCAGTTGGTTAGGTCAACCGCCGCGCCATGTAGGAAGGAAAATGGTAGTGGAAACGTGTCGATTGACGTCACGCGAGATCTGATGTTGAGTTACATCAAGACGTTTACAAGCTGAATTGACTCTCCCGTCATGTCACATCATTACCACTGATTATCGGCTTTGTCAAAGTCAAAAAGATCTCAAAATTACTGGTCGACATTCGGAAAAAGTTTCGAAAGCCACCTCCACATCTGTACTCGAGATTCAACTTGTCCTCATTGTTCAATATTAAATGTTTCATCAGTCCTCCCTCCATATCGAATTCTACCTTAAAGGCTGGGATATACATAAGTACCTAAAATCGTCGTTTGCGTGGTTCACGACGCCCTTCAATTTCAGCTATCACGGTTTTTGTCTTACTCTTTCCACCACTATAATTATTAATTCTCCAGGTGATTCACATGATCACGACAGCTGCAGCAACGAGCACATCGTCATCAATATAAATATATCGCGAATGAACGGTTGTGAATTTTTTTCGGAATCAATTAATATCGTCGATTGGCCTTGTCAATTGGCATAAAACGGCACAGTGTGGACGCGCCTTAATACAACTACGTTCATCAAGAACGTATAAGGTGAAATTAGAACACTTCCTAATATGAATTTTACAGCTGCAATATAAATGTAGATCTGAAAGGAAATAAACAAAGGATGACTAATAAGAATTTTAAACAGTTATCGTTATTAAAACTGCAAGGTAATAAATGGAAAGCTGTCCGAACACTTTCTAATTGAATCGAACACGCGTAATACAATGTCAATCCGTGTAACATGCTTTAAATTTTAAATTTTGTAAAGTACGCTTAGGTTCGATTAGAATTTTTTGTTTCGTTTCCTTTCAAATTTTAAATATAGGGTGGAATAAAAATAAGGATATGCTGTTGCCCTGTTCGAACGGTTTCAGACATAAATTTGAAATTTTGCACGATATAATGGGATATGATTTCGTATATTTTAGAATTGAAAAATAATTTTTTTCACAGTCAATTTTTGAGTACGATCACTATCTTGCATTTTTTTAAATGGCAATGTAGATCCTGCAATACGTCATCGGAGAGTTTATTTTTTCATCTTTATAACCATTAGAATTTATGATAGGGTTACTTACATAACAAAAAAAAAGCAATAAAAGTTAATAAATGTTTGAATTATGCTGAGGTATTCACCTCAACTCTAGTAATCTCCAACTGAAATTAACAACTGCTTGGATTGCACTCCCAAATGTAATACAGCGATGACTAGATGTAAGAGTGCAGTTGTTAATTTCAGTCAGAGGTTGCTAGATTTATTAACTCTTATTGCTTTTTTTTGTTATGCGACCCTATAAAAAATTCTAATGCTTATAAAAACGAAAAAATAAGCTTTCCAATGACGTATTACAAGACTTAGTGCTATTTAAAAAAAATGCAAGACGGTGACCGTACTCAAAAAAACTGACTGGAAAAAATTATTTTTTAGTCCTAAAATATACGAAATCGCTTCCCATTACATCGCGCAAAATTTCAAATTTATATCTCAAACCGTTCGAACAGGGCGGGTTTTTATATCTTTAATTGTATTCCACCCTGCACATACAGGAAGGTATAGAAACATACCTAATACTTTAATCGAATCGGAAAGCAATTACTTAGACCGAACAAAAATTTCACGTATTACCTATTTAATAAACATTTGAAAATCTTCGTAATTTAATAATCACAACATTTAGAACAGTTCCTAACTCTGTTCGCGAGACAACTTTGCGACTAAATACGTATTATTATAAAAAATATTTACAATTTCCAAGCAGCTTGAAAAATTGAGTTTGCCAGAACATCTCCGGAAAAGTTAATTTTGCGACATTTTAAAGCGCCTCCGCAAATTTTTCAGCTCCAAAATTAAATTTTACGAGACGGCGGAAAAAAATATGGGAATGTCTAATTTTTTGTTTTGTTTTATTCGAACCAGATCGCATTAATATAAATACGCGAAACCGGGCACCTGTTCACTAAAAATATAATACATAATTCGGAATAATAAACGAAAAGACACTTTATTTTATTAAAAATACCTTTATAAAAATTACCTAAAACTTATAACTCTGGAGGTGGTTGGCATGGACTGTTTTGTGTAAAAAAGTTCGTTTTAAATGTTTCAAATTTTCGGTATGTGTGGAAATGCAACTGTTTAAATGTTACACATAAGAAACCTTTAAGTACGAACAAAAATGATTTGACTACTTATCGGAGGTTTGCAATCACTTCTTTATATTTTTTCTGTCCAATCACGATACTGATTTTCCCTCAACTCCACGTTTGCGCTCTATACGGCCTGTCATCATAAGTTGTAACGCATAGCATTTATTACTATTACGCATAAAAAACCAAAACTTCGTTTTTCTAATTTTAATGGCGTGAAAAACCTCTTTTTCCAAAGAAAACCTGCTTATAATGCTGAGTATCATGCGACGAAGTCATATTTTATAAACTTTTAATTATTTAAACAATAATCGATAACAATTTAATCGATACACATTTTCTAAATATAACATTGGCCAACAAGGTTCCCAGACTTTACACCGTTAGATTTCTTTCTCCGAGAATGGATGAAAAACGAAGTCTAAAAAAAAATAATAAACACAAGAGACCCGTTCGCATTATGAGTGGCGTTGCCCTTATATAAAAAAAAAACGATATCGGAAAAGCTGCACGTGGGTCATGTCAAATCATCACACTGTTTCATTTTGACCTACTTATATTTTTATTAAATTTGAGATGCTCGTGTAGTGAAAAAATGTCAATTTTTAGGCACCTATGTTCATTATGTGAAATGTTAGCGCTATGTAAAGTTTTTGATTTTCTGTTAAAAACAAGCTCGGAGATGTTTTTTAATTTGCTTTAGGAGACCTCCGAATTGAGATATGGAGCTGGGCGTGGTCTCATTTGAAAGATCTTTTAATGGACTTTTATATGATACACAACACAAGTTTACATAAAAAAACAAAATTCAAAATCCAACCGAAAATTTCAAAACTGATTGTAGCAAATACGGATTTTTTTAAAAATTTTGAAAAATCTCAGAATTAGTTTATCTATGCTTATCTGCAACTATCTACAAAAATGTTTGGGTTCATAATAATTCGAAAAGCTGCAGTATTGTGGTGAAGGAATTTTAAGTACAAAATAGCAAAGCTGACGCGAGTTAATTTGTTGGTTTGCGAATCGTTGTAAAAAAAAACTTTATTTCTTTTACATGTGAGCTTATGATGGGTAACTGAGAACTATTCTAAATTTATGTTTTGGTAATATTTATAATGTTTCGTTATCTTAACCTATTAGCGTGTTTCCTAAAACTACTCTATTTATATTTGATCTTAATACTAGTTAATACTCAAAATACTCAAAAAAATAAATACTTAATACTCAAAAAAATATTTTGTGGATAGTTACACAGATAAGTACCTATATAAAGTAATTTAAAGATTTTCAAAATTTAAAAAAAATCCGTTTTTGAAACAATCGATTTTGAAATGTTTAGTTGGATTTACAACTGTTTCAATATAACCCTATTATGTTATACCTGTATAATATAAAAGCTCATTAAAGCAGCTTTGAAATTAAACAACTTCCAGCTCTACATCTTTAATAGTGGCTGATTTTCAGATGACCAATGATGACTGGTAGACCAATTTTTAAATAAAATTTAATCTTAAATATCTTTTTCGCCTGCGAGTTTAAAAATAAAAAATAAATAACTATAGATAGGATCCATTAAGTATGTCAAGTTTTATCAAAATCTAAATAGGTGAGTAGATAAAAAAATATTATAAATTGTGATGATTTGATATGGAATGACTCACGTACCGAGAGACCTGAAATGTTTGAGATTTTTAAACACTTACTGTGAACTGTTGCAAATTATTGATATCGTAATTTCATAGCTTTCGTAATGTTTTTTATGCGTAACATTCAAATAAGTCAAATCTTCACACTCATTAAAATTTAAATATAAATACACAATAAGATTAGATAATCTTTTTTTATTCATAATAGTCGGTATAGGTACTAGGTACCATCTCCTAAAACTTACACAGAAATATATTAAAAATGATGATTATAAAATAAATGGCACACTTTAATTAAATTAATTTAAAAAAAAATAAGAGAAACCAAAAAATTAACCAACAAAATGTTTAAATGTAAAATTCTCGTAATTAAAACAGTTTAGGTTTGTGTATTGCTGCCAATTTAAGTTCACATTCTCATATTTTATTCCTATAATTATCTAACGTTTATTTTTGATAATTGTACGTCGAGAAAGAGCGATTATAAAATTAATAAAAATATTATAAAATTTAATTGGTACAGTCTTCGTAACATCTTCATGTCTAAACTAACTAGTAAATAGTAAAACCATGTAGAATAGAAGCACAATTATGTGATAATTAACATGCGGAACGAGTGGATCGAAAATTTCAACAAAACTCAAACATCCCTCAATTTATTATGGGATACTATTGAATAACATATATTATATCTAGGTACCTATTTAACACCTAAAAAGAGTTTGTCAGTTATTTTTATCATTAGATCGGGGCGCTTGAAGTATTGGAAAACCGCCCAATAAATTAATAAAAATATTCAAAATCAATTAAAATTAAAATCGATTAAAACGTTAAAAACCGAGGGGCTCTTCACTGTGACAATTTAGTGTACAAGTGAAGGGGCAGTGCGAGAAAATGTGTGGCGGTGCGGGATAATACGGGGCAGGAAATTGTGTAGCTACAAAACGTCATCGGTGAAATAACTCTGAGATAAACTTTAAAATAATACTTATCGTTAGTTGAAATTTATTCATTTATATGAACATTCAACTTACGAAGGGAGTCGAAAAATGTATGTAAACTTATAGGGAGCTGTCCATGCCATGTAGAAATGATGTATCAATCGTTCTCAAGTACAAGAAAGCTCGTTCGGTAGGATAATAAGCGTGACCTAAATTTTACTAAAGCGAAAGGCACATATAAATATTTAGTCATTGCCGAAAAGCATATTATTTTAATTTGTTCTGCTTCAAAAATACAGGTGCATTTAGATGATTGACAGATCATTTACTATGTATATGGCACGAACTTTAGGTTGCTCGCCACGGTTGCGGGTTCGAATCCCGCTGCAACTATAGTTGTAGTTCTGTTCTACTAACAAGGTTTAGTAAAAATAAAAAATTAGACAAGCTATAAAATATGTTATCTGCGAACTTTTTTCTAAGGTCGATCGCGTGATGACGCTAACATTACCTACATATGTAAGTAACGACATCTCTTGAGGGAATATCAAATTATTACACATTGCCGTCGTAATTCGTTTTCACTTCGATAACATTTATTAAAAGTGTTCCCGTATACGTGTTTTTGCCCCCCTCTAAAAACCCCTACCTATACAAAAACATCGTCATTTTCCTTATTTACGAAATGATTGAACACTTATCTATATTCTCATAAATACATATATTTTAAATAAAATTACCGAAAACATCATCATTAAAATCATATATAGAGAACTCGACTAAAAACACGAAATCTCACGTTTGAGAACCTTTAAATTCTAAAAGTTCTGAAATAAAGGCCCCCCTACAGACATTCAGAACATTTTAAAATAACATAAAACTAATTGTATAAGTAAATAACCGTTAAAAGTTCTGCAATTCGTTTTTACGATATTTCGAACATTAGTAAAACATTAAACGGACACTTAATTTTTAACACTTACTTAATTTAATTTCCGCGACTTCGGAACTTTTGGTTTTTAGAGTTTTAGGGCACTGTTAAAACGTAACACTTTCAGCATAATTAAGTAAGTTAATTTTTTCGAGCCATCTTTGCCATTCTTTTAAAAAGTGTCATTTAGGTACGTCGAAAGTTTGATATTAACAACGAATATAAAAACCTACTTAAAAATAAAAGAAACTTAAATGCATTAAACACAAATAAGACCAAAACCAGATGCTCTAGAAATCTAATTATTTAAGGATAAACAACTTTAAAGTGGTTCAAACTAATGTAAGAACTTTACTCTTCGATTTAATCTTCAGTATGTTCTGTTCTGTTCTGTTCTGGTAAAGCTCAATCTATATTATACGCAAAAAAATGGAAGCTTTCATAATAAAAATTTGTAATTTAAGAATTTTTAAACATTTAAAAAAGTTGGGGTACGATTTAATTCAAATTTTGAGCGTATAATTTATCGATACAGCCTAATACTAGAAATACAAAATGAAATTTATTGCTAAGTATCTAAAGCGACTCAATTTTCAAAATATAGGTGTTGAACACGTTTGTGTCCAATTGGCAAGTTTTACATTTGGAAAATTTTTTAATTTGAATTTTCTCAGAAAATTGTATTCTTCATAAAAATCTCGGCATAGCTCCGAATTCGAAATACACATGTCCAAATTTGAATTTCGTATACGAGGGACGTTCAAAAATGTGAAATCGGCTCGAGAGTAAAGTGTCCTTATTTTTGATAATACACAAAACTGTTATTTGGAAAAGTTTTCTAGAATTGCAAGAAAATGTCAAATACCAAGTTATGGTCGCTTTGTTCAAAATTGTTTCCTTTTGGTCTATTTTTTTTATTTCCCTGCATGTATCAAAGGTGTTACGTAATAGGAATTTATTTAAAATTGGGTAACATAAAAGTGTACGATCAAAGTGAATTTTCGATCACCTGATGACAAAAAATTAACGCTAAAACAATCGAATTTTTTTTTGTCCGACTATGAAAAGAACACACACAAACACGTCGGCTTTAACGAAATTTATCGCGAGTAATAAAAAGAAAAAGAAAACGATTACATTCAAATGATACATACAAACAAAGAAAAAAAGATCCGACCGCGCGCAAGCCTCGGTATCGAATTTCCATATATAATATGTCTCGAAACTCTTTTTTTCCACGTTTCTCGAAAAAAATACATCTTTTGAAAAATTACATTTCCTAGAAAAATATTCGAGAGTATTTTTATAAGAATTAAAAAACAATTAATCACTTTTTCCCGATTATCTCAAAAACGGCGCATTCTAACGAAAATTATCAAGATGTATGTTTGATAGAGAATTGTATGATAATTCTAAAACCATATTTCACGTTACCGATACGATAATTAATAACGGAGATGGGTAACTCACGATTAGTTTGACATTTTTGATCGACCGCCATTTTGAAACGGGTCGGTCGATTTGGCCGATTAACGAGCTCGTCCTTTGTATTCGTAAAGACAATATACTACTCGAAGTTGAGCCTTCTACGATCAAAATTGCGACCGATTCGATTATATGACCGACCCAAAATGAACGACCTATATTTTTTGTGATCCAAAACGGCACCTCTGGGTCCCGTCATTAGACGAGCTGCAGTAGCTTTAGTTTCTATAAAAATTCGTTTCGTATACGAAAGGTTATATTTAAATTTTTACAAATGATTGTGTTTTTTTGAATTTGAAACGATGCAGAGATTTTTACGAAGAATAAAGTTTTCCGAGAAATTTCCAATGGGAAACTTTTCCGTTTGTGTCCAACTTTATATGCCGGTCGCTGCACATACATACATAGGGTAGGTACAATGTTATTAGTGTGCGAAGTTTTTTGGGACAGTCAAAAAATGACGATTATTTCCGCGTAAGGTTTTAAATTTTGAATTGCCCGTTGAAAAGTCAACAATAGGCGCGCAGATCCCTCGTAAATTAATTTTAAAAAACGTCGTCACTCGTTAATGATGTTGAAATTGAAAGCCTTAATATTTAATGAATGGCGCAAAATCGTATTTAAATTTCCTTTGATGCGATGTTTGAAAAGGTCGAAGGGCAAAATTTTTAAATGCTCAAAGCCGATTTAGTCTAATATTATATCGTAAATTTCGTTTTTTTTTTTAATGGCGAGCATCTCGACAACTTATTTTTTGTTCGTACGCGGATTGAAATTTTAAATTACAATGCCTTTACAGTTAGTTAAACAACATGAAAATCCAGGGCGGATGCGCAAAAATTCGCGGAATCTTTAAAAAAAAATACAAATTTGTTACAAACCGTCGACGATGCAAGGCTTTGTAAACAGTAACAAAGTCAACCACCTGTCGCCCACAATTATAAAAGCTTACCACGTAGGTATTACTGGCAGTGCAAGAGTTGTGACATAAATAGGGGAAGAAGGGTTGTTCAGCTGCCGTTGCTGCCGCTTGTTAATGTCATTTTTTAACAAGGGTTTCCCGCAAATTAAAATAAAAAACGCTTTCTTAATAAAGCCGGGCGCGAACGTCAAATTATTTTTACTAAATTAGCCGTAAGATCGTTTAAGATTCCCCCCCCCCCCCCGTAGTTTTATAAATAGCGTCCGGCCTCGGGTGCTCGTGGGGTTGAAAAAAAAAACCACCTGTCCGTCTGTGGCCTTCTAATCTTTCGGGGACCACTCGTCCTTTTACAACGGACACGCTACACCTGACAATGGGCATATGGTTACTCGTGGCCCGGGGGCCCGAAAACACGCCCGACTCCGAGGCACAGGTAACAACTAAACTACACCGTACGTGCGTTGGCTTTGGAAATGCCGGCAACGACCGACAAATCTAGACTTTAACGACTTTCTCCGGCGTAGGTAGGTATTACAGAACGCGATTTGCACGTCGAACAGGAAATTCTTGCGTTCTCGACCTTTAAATGTCGCCAGAAAAAATTTTATTGTTCTAAATGTTACCTATCCGTACGGGTGGGGGGGGGGAGTTCCGTGTAATGAGCGCTTCAAAAACCAACCAAACCCGAAAATTGACGAGATGGCCGTCGTTCGATTAAAATTTCGTTTTCGCACAAACGGCCCCCGCGCGAAGCCGAAAAATTCAAAAAAAACTCGCGCGACGACGCACAACGGCACATTCGGAAAGGTTAATTGGACGCCGCTTACCTTTAATAACGAGTAGGAGAAAGCCAAACCACGTAGTTAACATCGTGCAGGTGCAGGAACGAAAAAAAATGTTCGGATCACTTTCGGTCACTCGATGCACTCGAACTACTCACGGAACCGTCTTAAAATCAACAACATTCTACTCGAAAACACTTTTCGCAAAATGTTCAAACACTTTTTTCGAAACTTTTTAAACCGACGCGGCTTCAGTTCACGAGTTTAACAGGTGTCAGATTGAGGCACCCGCACACAACAAAACAGCGCACGTAGAAAACTGAGTCACTGAACGCCTATCCGCGGCTCCGTACGGAATCGTATGTCCTCGAACGATCCCGAATAGAATTAATTCTTTTCCGAACTTGTTTTCGTATACCTATCTATGTATATATACATATAATGACCGCTTTTCAGGTAGTTGATAAGATATACATAAAACGATTACACATTGACATTTTCTTACGAAATTAAATTACCAACTTTTGTTTAATAAACACTTTCGCGTGAGAACGAGAAACAATCGTTTGCGTCGACAATTCGAAATTCGATTTTAAACGGTTTTTTTTTTCGCAACATTCTACTTACTATAATAGTTATTATGTATTTATAATTTCAATAAAATGAAATGGCAACGACTACTTTGTTTAAAGACGTTAATTTCCAGGGTTTTGAACAATAACGGAATGGTAAAGAAATTATAGTTACTCACGCAATTGTTGCTCACGTCATGAACGTGGCAAATGTTTTTTTGATGTTTTTAACCCCGAATTTTTGTTATTACACTAATTTCGATATAAAGTTATATTCGGACACTCAAAATGCAATTATTAATCGACCGAGATTGATACGATGACAACCAAAAACCTATTACTGTCAAATTTTACAAATGACCATCACTGCCTCGGTTAATACCAGCGGCGTATCCACTTAATTGTTTAGGAGGGTTGTATTTTTTCAAAATCTTCGAGTGAACGTGCATCTCGAATTATTACGTTATTTACGATCAAAGCCTATTTTGCAACTCCACCGTTTTAATTGCACCGTGTGTTGCATAAACTTGCTTATAAACATTGTTATTAAAATTATCGTTCGTTCCATTAACTTTGATAGTAATATGTGCGTAATTAATTGTATTTTGACACGCACAAGTGGCACGTGCTAAAGCCGTTCATTAGAAAAAAACCTTATCGTTTTCAGTAAATCTTAATTGGTTCTTTCAAGAAATGTCTCGCTTACATGAAAAGCATAGCAAAGCTTTAAATCGCTATCGTTATCTTTAGCTCTATATCTTAAATTTTTCATTTGGAAAATTTAAAAAAAATCCGTATGATTACATTATTACGTCATTATGTCAGCCTTACGCCATTATCTGTAGATAATGAGATGTTTTAATCATCTTCGATCTTATTAAGTAAGTAAATAACAATTTGTTTGGAAACTGCATTTTGGAAATGCGAAGATAAACCGAACCGTTGCACAGTGGGGAAGAATACCGTAAAACGTGATAAAAAGTCAAAAATTGAAATATCATATTTATTCGTTTAAACTCATATTTTATAATAGATTAATCATCTATGGATGTTTAATCTATTATAAAATATGTAATCTATATAAATATGTATCTATAAATATGTAAATATGTATCTATTATCTATTATAATATTAATATCTATTATCATCTATGGATGTTATACGATTAAGAAATTACTGCTATCATCACATATTTCCGTGTAATACAGGCAGAACTGGCAATTCCGGTAAAACTCATATGAATTGTTTATTACACGTCAAAATAGTTGTTCTGTTCTTCGTTTAGTTTTATACAGATAATTAATACAGAAGTAAGTCGAAATCGAGATGGATGCAAAGTCTACAGGTACATAAACTTATTTAATAAGTTATTGTTCATTAAAGTGCCTAATTTCGTTTATTATAATTAATTTATTTTTGTAACTAAATTTCATTTCCTTCATGTCACTAAATCAACTTGTCGTTAACTTTTAGTTTACTATCAAGCTGTATCAGGTTACTTTTTTTGCATAGAAGTATAGCTAATACATACAGCTACTACATAATAAAAAAAAAATACTGCGACTTTTTGCGACATTAGAAGATAATGGCCTATAAGACAAAGCTTACAGCCGACTCTGTGTTTATTGCAAAATAATTTAAGAAACCTTCGACCGATATTTCGAATATTTTAAAATAACTTTCCATTCTTCCCTATTCATCTTCAATTGTAGAAGTAGCAGAAAGCCGAAAAGCTTCAAAAATTTTACATGTTTCTTGTCAGTGTTCTAAAATCGCTGAATTAGTAAACTATTTAGTTTTTACAAAAAAAGTTGAAGCAATTTTATACAGATGTTTTATATATGCTCGGGGAGAGAAATATTTTTCGATATACAGAAGAATCGTCTCCCGAATAAGAGGAAACAGAAAGTATTTCTTCTTCATTGGGCGACTAAACTATTTTTTTCCTATTGTAACTGTAATTTTATTTTAATTTTACGATTAGAATAGTTTAATTACAATAAAAAAGATACCTGAATAGTCTACCTGATGAAGAAGAAGAAACATTTTCTGATTTTTCTGTTTCCTTTTATTAGGCCATCTTTTATTCAATTATTAATTTATTTTTTAAATTATTTACGAAGTTTGTTTTTTTAGTAAGATAGTTTTTTGAGTTCGTACGTTATATAATAAATGTAATTTTTTTGCTCGATAAATTTTGTTTTCAAAATAAGTCGAATATTCTAGAAGCAATATATTTTTTCCTACTACGATTAAATTTTTAATTTAGTATACCCAATTTCAGAGACACCCTATATATGAATTTATATGTATAAAAAATATTTATGGAATTTCTCTTGTGACCAATAAAACTAATGGTTTACTATGAAATGTTCGAAAAACATTGTTCTCAAATAATATCTACTCAGGTCATCACAGCTTGGTTTGTTTATGTTTGACTGTAGTTCAAAAACTATATTATATAATTATACCATTATATAACTATTTAAGTATTACATTTTTTGTTCAGTAGGTCCTAAATTACAACATATGTGACAACCAATCGATGTGACGAGATCATATTTTCTATAAAATACAATTATTACGGAGTATTTTTATTTTAACTTTTTTAAACCCTTTATCTACATTTATTTGTAAAATATTATAAATGATCTATATTTATTCAATTTAAATGATATACCAAATAGTTAAAGCAATTACATAAATCAAAATAGTTTCTGCCACTTTTACGGTATCCCGCCCCACTGTGCGTTGGAAAAAAAAAGGCCAATTAATACAATAATATTATTATAAAGCCATTTTGATGAGAAAACAACGTTTGCAATTAGTTGTCATTTAAATGTGTTCTTTGTTTATCAACCTTATCATTATGATTGCATGTGCACAGTCGAGTGCAAAATTAATGTCGCGATTCACGTAGGTGGTTGGTGGTATAGGTGGTTGTTCTAGTTAGATTGTAGTCTGTCTTTGCCATGTCATATTTTTTTATAGTATATTTTTCTATTTCTTCAATTTTTGGATGTAGCCCTGCCCCTATTTGCCACGTGTTTGGTCGTCATTTTCCTATTTGGTTATTCCATCGTTGGTCCTGGTGGCGTTCATTATGTTTAGCTGCTTGTTCAACGACGTCTACGGCTTTCGTTTCCCTTCTTATCCATTCATTCCTTTTCCTAACTCTAAACGAGATCCATAATGTTTGTCTCTCCGTTGCTCTCTGTGTTTTCTTTATCTTGTCTATAGGTGTGACGCTGCGAACGTCCATGTTTGAGCTCCATATGTAATATTAATATATAATTCTTAGGTGTAAAGGAATTCTTTGGTTTTTTAGGATGTACGTTAGTTTGTCAAAAGCCGTCCAGCCTGTTCGCATTCTTCCAGCTATTTCGGCTACGCGTTTCATCTAATCTCAATAACCTCTACCAGAAAAAGAACAAACCATTCGCCATTGTTTATCTTTTATTATCTAAAACAAAACACGATGATTACGGTATTTATGATGTTGTGGGGTTTGAAAGACGGCTTAACTGACTTGTTGTCATCAAACAACCTAATGGGTCAAAGTAGCTTTGGGTTAATAGCTTGGTTGTTTCGAAATTATTATTATATCAATATTATCTGGGGCCTATCCAAATGGCCTGGCGATTCACGTTTTATAAAATAGGTGGGAGTTGTGGGATACCACAATATTTCCTTTAGCGTATGCGCTTGTATTTTGAAGACTATTGGATGATATCAAAACTAAATCTTTACAGTCTCCCTTGACGTTATAACGTTAACAGGTTGTTAGGAAATTGTTTGGGTGCATAATCTGATTTTCCATCGAATTTATACAAAATCAGGTAATCCATTGTAAAGGAAGACTCCGATAAGTGATCGAGTGATTATGTGCTACAGTAAGAAGTTTTACAAGTTTACATAATTTCTTAGAAATGTGTTGCGTATTCATTTTGCAACTTTAACTCAGTTGAAAAGACTTAAAGACTTACAAATGATATAATTGAACTTAATATTGTCAAAGAAATGTGTGAAATTGATATGTACAATTATAATATAGGTAATATGTGGAAAAGGGTCGTGTAATAAGGTATCAAGGTATTCTATACCTTGAAACCATCTTTTCCATCTTTAGATAATTGTATTGTCTCAAGATATTATTTTAAAAGTAATGCAGAGTATATTTTTTTATTATAAAGAAGTTGCCTATGGTGTAAAAGGGTTAATATGGGTGAAGTATATGAAAATACCTATGTATATGCTGTGTGCGAATTGAGTACCAATTTGTGATATTCCAAAACCCCCACTAGTTTTCTTCTTTGAATTTTTAAAAAAATGTTTAAACTCAACCTCTAAAGACCTTCTGCACTTATTCTAAGATCACAATTAAACAAATAAAATGCTTGTTGTGTTTATTTTGGAGTAGTCGATTACATTGTAGTGTGAAGGGGTCAATTTGTAGGAAACTTGTCTGCTAATCTTATCTAATCTTAAAAACCGATAATATACTCTTTGAAGGGATCAGTATAATAGGCAGTTCATTCACTTTCCATCGTGCCTTTACTTGCAAGTTTGTTTCCAATCGATTAGACTCGTGACCTCAGTTATATAATCCGCAGGTACCTGGTCAAGAAGTGGTTTAGAAACAATGACGTTATTTCTGTCACATTTCGAAGTGCTTAGGTAAAGGAGAGAAGGATATCTTTGTATGTACCTACATTAAAACGATGGTAAAAAATTAAATATTTAAGGTATTCAAAATTGTGTCAAATGGAATCAAAAATAACTGCCTAAAGGTACTTAGGTCACAATCTTTTATTTAAATTCCTCTGAAAGCATATAGGTATAGTGAGTGTTCGAATTTGCCTCGGGCAGACCACCTTTGAACAATTCTGGAGCACCTTTAAACAAGTTCAATTTTGGTCAATAATAACACAAAAGAGTAAAATGTTTAATGATGGAAAATTGCAGGAGCTTTGTTGCACTCAAATTCACTTTATCCAAAAAGGATTTAAAAGTTGCGCTAAAACCCTTGTTGTTTAGTTGCATGTGATCCATTTAAACAATGCTCAAAGTGCGCCAACCCATAACTGTTCCAAAGTACCTTTTAACAAGTATTTATCAGATTACCATTGGTAAGTAACTAATTTTCAGTCACTAAATTGAATAATGCAAATTCAATTAAATTAATATGTTATTATATTAATTATTAATATGTCAAAGTGATATAATATGTAATATATAATAATGTGTAATATATAATATGTTATATTAATTATTAATATGTCAAAGTGATTAATGTTTTATTAAAAGTTGCACCAAATTAGTTCAAAAACAATAAATCATTCTCCTGTTTTACATGTACATCTACAATTAAACTGAACTGTAAATAACATCAATCAACATCAACGATGTACTACAACCTATTATAATAGCGTAACAATTTACTTACCTACTACCTACCCTTTTTTAGGGAAAGATATGTCCTATTGTTCGAAACTGCCCGTGTTCAAAGGTGTCCCTTTCGCCCCTACATCATTGGTTGACAAATCTCATGTGATTTAAATCCACTAGAATTCTTTTTGTTAAGTTACATAAGTGAAAACTAATAAAAGAAACAGCATAACTACCGAGCCTTAATTAGTTATTTTCATTTTATACCATATAGATCAGCCAACAATTAACAGTAGGTAATACAAACTGAAACTCGATTAGATATATACATAGGTGCGAACATTAAAACACAGAGAAAGCTAAGAAGTAAGTACCTAAGTAGAGTATTGTGTTAATCCGACGCACCTCGCTCCAGAAGAAGAGAAGAAATATCTTTAAAGAACTTTTTTAAATTTTAAAAGGCACGACGATAACTTAACTTTTAGACGATTAACTTTCTTTAAGATACAATTATTTTGAGCTTTAGGTACCTACTCATATCATGTAGGTAATCGAAGATTTGTGATTAAACAATTCTTAATTATGTATATATTTTGGGTAATCCGAAGTTTCTTTTAATCCGACAGACCGTAAATGTCCGATTAACGCGAGTCCAATAACCATCAATAACCTAACTATTTGGCCGATAGATAGTATTTTTACTGTTTATAGCATATATTTTAATGTATAATGAAGAAATCTATAAAATACAATGTACAATTGAAAGTTTCTAATAACTATTTTTGCAACACCCGGTATAGGTGACAAGTGTAGTTTAGCAATTGTTTAATTTAATTGCAACTCAATTTTATTTTATTTTATTTAGCTTTTACGGAAAATAAAAATCTAACTCCAGAATTTAATTAAATCGATTTCGAATTTTTAATAATAATTCGTATTATTTACATATTGCCATTTATTGATGTAAATGAACGATTAGGTAATATGGGAATTAGACAAATTAGGCGTAATGTGTTGAATACGTCATAGGGTAGGTAAACGTTTGTTGAAGTTGTGTAAACTTTCGGTAAAAGGTAGACTGTTTGTAAACTAAATTGTTGCTAATAAGTATAAAACGTGCACGTTAAATAAAATGTTAAATCGAAGGTTTCGTGGGATGTGAAGTGTTAATGCGATTGTTCGTCCTCTTTCGTAAATTCGCCAAATGCGTAAGTAGCTACCACATGTTGTGTAGATTGATAAGGCGACCGGCGAGGGCGTCATTCGATAAAAAAGAACTTTATGAAATAACGCGGTTAGGTGTTTGCTTTTTGTATAATAATATATATAACAACTGATAATACGTATAAATTAATTTTTGAATCGTTGAATTGTGTTAGGCATTTTGAAGTGCACCGGTTTCTTAATGCGGGGTAATATGTTTTTGTGCGTTTCGACTTCCGCGGAAAACATTTCCGATATTGGACTCTTGCGACAAGAGCCATAAAATTAATTCTCGAACGATCGAGTTGTGCGAAACATTTTAGTGTGCCACGCTAGTGCGGGGACTATGATTTCATGCGTCTGGAGTTACCTCGGAGGACAATCTGGATATCTACCGGACTTGGGACAACGACAGATCTCTGCAACAAAAGGTTGGTTTATATTCTTGTGATAACACCGTAAGAATCGTCGATTTGAAAATAAGTAATCAATATTACTCATTCGGGCCGATTATATACATCTGCAACGTTAAAATAATATAACATGTACTTTATATTTTTTATAGGTTATGTTTTTCAAATTGATTATTTTAATTCGGCCTTTAACACAATGTTACTGTTAAAAACTGAACAGTCGATGTGTCTCAAATAATATCTATAAGAACAAAATAGTTAATATTTAATTTAATACATTACGATTTTAATATGGGAACGGGGGTAAATAAGGAACGTGGGTAATAACGGACAAGCTGGTGAAAATTTCAAATTTACCGCGCCAAGAATTCGTTATAAAACTCCTGCTCGATTTAATGGTAAAAAGAACATAGAGTCGTAAGTTGTTTTACAACTCCAACTATAACGTCATCTGATATCAAGTTGAAATAAAGAGCATTAATTGTGTACACTTTCTGCATGTCCACTATTGACAACATTTTATACAGCATTAGATGGGGAACTGTTGTGTCTGTCCTACTACCCTCAGGAGGGGTATAGTGAACAGAAAAAATTGAACTTGATTATTTATTATTGAAATCAGCAATAATGTTTATTTGTACCTTTCTAAGACACGTATCAAAGGGAATATCTCTTATTAATAACAAGTAATTTGATCTCATAGTTTTGTAGATATTTAATGGTCTTGTCCACAATTAGCAGGTTAGTCAATTATTCCCCCTCACCTCCCCTTATTAGTGGTGGTTATATTAAAAATTAACGTTATATTTAACGTTTAAGTTTTTTAACGTTACACCTATATGTTATATTTGACGTTATGGATACATAATATGCCCAATAAGCATGTAGATACACATTATACAGGGCGTTTCAGAATTGCACGGTACCATTTTAGGGATGTATTCTCTAGCACAAAATAAACAAAAAAGTTTATATAAACATACGTCAACATATAAACATATATGCAAATTAATTTATTTCCGAGATATTGAAGCATAAAGATATTTATTTAACAATAGAACATTTAAAGCAACTGTTCGAAGTGGCCTCCGTTTTGTTGAATGCATCATTCGTGGTAATAAAAAATTGAAGTGTCTTCAAAATACTAAATCACACGAAAATGCACAGAATTAGTAAAACAGATTGCATTTGTTATTCGCGGTTATTTCATTAATATCAAATCTTTTAGATATTTATCTTTAAGCTTCAATATCTCGGTAATAAATTAATTTGAGACATATGTTTATATAAACTTTTTTGTTTATTTTGTGCTAGAGAACGCATACCTAAAATAGTGCCGTGCAATCCTGAGGCTCCCTGTATATACGTTATAATGCGTCTGGTGCTAAGTACGCAACTAAACAAAAAAACCTAAAAATCTTGAAATAGTTTAAATTATTACGTAGATAATGATTTATCTACTTGTAAAAAGACGATCGATAACATTTTGCAATACAATAAACTGCCGCGAACAGAGAAAATCGACCATTTTCGGTTTGACGAGATTTCAAATATTTAAACTACAATTTACAATTTATTAAAAAGTATTCAAAAATGTTGTGTTTTTTAACAGAAAAGGTTTGATAATGCATTATTCTAATAACATATATGCTTTTTAGAGTATCTTGCATTCATGTAAAGGGGAAAATTTGATAATTAAAATTATTATTACAAAAATATATACATGCAATGACCTTGAAAAAAATAACACTATTAAATATTAATAATTTCCATTGATAACCAAAATTAGAACAAAATTTTATGCGTATAGTTTTCGGGAAACTAGCTAAAAATATGTATCTTTTACTGTTTTTTTTTTGTAAATTACATATTATTCTAACATACGATTTTTTTTTCAAAAACCTGCCATAATATTATACTCGCTCACATTAATTACTGTGAATTTTTTTAAGAATTTTTGAATGTACAGTTTTTTTTCGGTCAGTTCAGTTTTACCTTTTAAAAATTGTAAAACAATGAAATTCGTTAACTTTTGAGTTTTCGTTCGAACCATTTGAGAAATGGTTTTGCGTGTTACATAATAAATTTTCAACTACCTTACATAATTAACTTGATTATACTAAATATATGTAAATAGGTACGTATTACCTACATAGTTGAAAGCGTGCTGACTTTACTAATTCAACGCAAATTAATGCTTATTTTACGCGGTTTTAATATCGATTTAAACTTGAAACGGTAAAATACTTTATAATGATAGACTTAGGGCAATGTTCTTGTGTTTAATAACTTAAAAGTACGAGTGGTCCTCCTTACAGTTTTAATAACGTCAAGATGAAAATTTATTATAATTAAATCCTATCGGAAAAGCCGTAATTTTAATTATTCAGAAAATATATAATTATGCAGTTGGGCTCGTATTCGTTGAACAGCAAACCTATAATCGCACACTTTCAAAATTATAATTTAAAGATGAAGAAAGTGTGACAGAGTATCCGCCCCCTATAATTACTTATAAATAAATAACCAAATTTGCGAAGAATACATAACCGTTGATTTACAGTCTCTTTATCTAAAATCCTTTTCCATATTTACGATTGTTTATTTACGCTCATTTTAAAAGTTAACGGTCAACTTATAAATTGAAACGCAAAGTATCTACGATAAGTATTCCATTAAAGTAACTATAAGACGTTGAACGATGTGGTTTTGCGAACTTTATTCGCTTATTGTTTCCATTTTTAACTAGGTGTTTATCTACCTGCCCTAGTTTTAACGTAAAAGACGATCGTAAATTATTGGTCTGCCAAGTGATATCCAGCAAAAAAATTGTCCATGACGTCACCGCCATAAAGTGATTTTCAACCAAAAAATAGTGTATAAAAACTTATGTTGCCAAGCAAAGATTTCGAAAGATATCGAGTGGACATACTGTTGCAGTTGTTACACAGTCACTTTTTTCGAAAAAAAAAACTTTCCTTTCGGCCTATTTTTTTCCTTTCGTGGTTTTTACATAAAACGAATTTATTTAAAATTGATCTATTGTTGGGTAACATAAAAGTGTACTATCGAATTTAACTTTAGATCGCCCGATGACTAAAAAATTATCATGATTGAATTGAACGGTAAAATACCCGAGTTTTTTGTGTCCGATTATAAAAAAAAACACAAACACGTCGGTGTCATCTTTAACAAAATTTATTAAGTAATATATGTCACTTGACATATATTAACAAATGTAATATTAGGTATAATTGTCAATAAGAAAATTGAAGAGGTGTGAATCCCACTTAACGCGGCACAAATTAATCGCGTTATATACATAGGAGAATTAATTGTACCACTGTGTTAACAAAGCTCGACATTTAATGCGTATTTTGTTTTTATTATAAAGACAATACAAATAGCGCAGCGTTATTCCCATTTAATAATTTTGAGAGGATTGCTGTCTCCCTTTTAGGGGGGTCAGCGTAAAGCGGCCGAACTTGTAATAATGAGCTGTCTTTTTTACAAATAAAATCAACGTGTCTCGGCGTTTTCCAACAAAATTATTGGGTTCCAAAGAAAGTCATGTGAAAAATTTTAGTTGGTACACACTGCATACCTACAGTACAGTCGGGTGCAAATTTAATGTCGCCAATCGCGAGCATTTCGCGAGCGCAGCGCACGAGGAACAAATTTTAATCAGAATATTTGAAGTTCAACTGTTTAATTGTAATTCGTCTCTCTTGTCGTAAATAGGTGCCTTTCGTAGATTTGCTCGTCGTGCCGTGTATTGTTCGCTCGATGCTCGTGATTCGCGACATTGATTTTGCATCCGACTGTACATACCTATATGGTTAGATAATCTAAAGAAATGCATAAATCAATCACTATATCTACGTGTAACAGGATACGTCCGCCGAATGTGACAATAAATTAGTCTATTACAATCATTCTATACGTGTACCTACAATTTGTTTATTTTAATATTCCCATACATTCAGTAAATTGTAACATAACCATCCAGAAAAAGAAGCTACAATCTAAGTAGGTAACTTACATACATAAATTATAACGTATTTTCGCACGTTTAATTTTAACATTTTTCACTCGATCAACCATAAAAAAAATGTGCCGGTCTAATTTATTTAGATCAGATTAAATTATTTTACGACAATATTATTTTTGATGTATAAGCCGACCTTTATTAAAATTGATTAATTCGGGGTGAATATATAACGTTTGTTATTCGCATTAATTCAGGCCGCCTTGTAAATATTTATAATTAAATTATCTTCTATTAGGAGAATGTTAATTTTGATATTCCACGATCCTTTATATACATACATAAATTTGTTTAGTAAATAATGAATTTTTGACATATTAGGTACTTATCAACGTCAATCTGTTTATTCGTTTCGTAAAAGCGTTGTTTGAAGAACATGGTATATACTTATGGGAATATGGTTAATCTAACGAAACACGAAAAGTGAATCCGTCACTAGGTTCGGCAAAAAGGCCATCTATAGATTGGTATACATTTATATTAATTTACTTATTTAATGACTTGGCGAAATTGCAAACTTTTGAGTCATGACGATAAATTACAAACAACGAATCTCTATTAAATTTTTAAAATGTTATACTAGGTATGTAAATAATAAAATACCATTTAGGGGAAATTCACAACAATTATCTATTATCTAACTAAACGCTGTAATATATAGTAAATGGCTGCTGTGCGAAATTAGTCGATAATAATAAAATTATTTAAATATACAATATGTTTAAAATTAACAAAAAATGAAATACGATTATTATATACAGGGTGATTCAAAATACCACTGGCAACGCTTAGTACGTTGTACGAAACGGCAAACTGATCATTTTTCGAGAAAGACCCACGTCCGCAAATGCATGATGACCATGAAACAGGCTCCTCAACAACCTTTAACGCCCCACAGTGGCTAAACTACGCATTTCCGAACATGAGTCCTTTCTTAAAAAATAAACAATTTCGAATGCTTCAAATAAAATTTGTTCCTCACGCTTTCAACTTTAATATGATATATATAGGTACATATTTTCGTGAGTTAGGGGTCGACATCGGAGAAAATCCACGTCTGGGTCCCGTCATCAAACAGGCTGCAATAGCTATATTTTCTATGAAATTTCGCTAAATGTGCCTACAACAAACATTTAATTGTTGGGGAGTTTTCCTTAGATACAAACACAGGGGTTTCTACAGGGATGTTTTTTTCGAGATACTCCTCCAGGCGCGTTGTCTTTGTAAAGTCGAGACTTTGCGTATAGCTCTACCACATCTTCAAACTCTCCTACGTGGGTCACTACGCGCAACCTACAGCAAACAAGCCAAGGTCAATTCAAGATCTTGACCTTCACAACTCACTTAGTGTAACTTGTTTCCAATTTTCGAACTTATTCTAGTTTATGTATATAATAGGAACACAGCCTGTTCTTCTTCACCCAACTATTGTATGGTGCTTCTCTATAGCGCTTCACCAACCCCTTCCATGTCTTCGTTTCTTCCTGAATGCCTCAATTACAACAACTTGCATCGAAACATCTCAGTCGTTGACGTGCCTTCTTTGAAGATCAATTTCCTTATCTCACTTAACTTAAATTAAGTCATGCTTAACAATAAATAGTAAAACTAAAGATCAACTTGTATCAACTAAACCTCATAAAAACTAATACCGAAAGCGCTCACTGCAGTTTTGTCGGTAAGTTCCGAAATGTTCCTTATTTTTGAGTAGATAGGTAATCAGGAAACTAACCGAACCGCACCTTTACCCCCACACATTGCCTTATTTTCACTTTGTTAATAAAATAACAACAACAATTGCATAAAAGTATTATAATATTTAGTAAAAAAAGGAAAAGATTTAGAACAAGGGAATTAAAAGAATGTCACGAAAAAACTGAAATTATTATAATATTTTTTTTAAGTAAAGAGGTGGCAAAATAAAAAGTTAATCGATCAAAATTGAACTCGTTGTCAGCCTAAATTGTTTAAAAATTATTGGGACAATCAAAATTTTGAATTTCGTTCTTTATCCGTAAACTAATGCATTGAAAAGGTAAAATCTCTCAAATTAAGAGAAATTAAAAAAAAAAAACATTAAAAAATAATAAAATACTGAAATGAATTTTTTTAATACTTACGCAAAATGCAAACTAACCCTGTTGCCGCTGCGACTGCCACTTCACTTCTGTAACAGACTAAGAAAAAATCAGCAACTTTTAAGCTTTCCTTTCTATATCAAACCTATTTCGCGTCATCGTTTTTCCTCTATCGCCAGTTTCCATCGTAGATTCTTCTGTTGACTGCGAACTTGCATTATTATGCACCTATACCCACGCTTCATATTTCACCAACCACTGTGATTGGGTAAACGCCCGTAAGATAAAATTTCGTTCGCGAAATTGGAGCATCGAATATTTGAGAGGGAGCCTAACGAAGTTCCTATCCAAGAGCCTAACCAAACTCGATTTTCAGATCCATTAAAGGTCCATGTATTTATACTTTATAAGTACACGGAGAGTTAGTCGACAAAGAAAGATCGTACCTTTCCTCGTCCTATTAATCCTTTTTGTTTGTAATCCTCTTAGAGAACACAACACAACACAGAACACTCGCGCACTCACACGCAAAAAGGCCTTATAAACTGAACGAGCACTCCTCGCACACACGAATAATACGACGCCGTAATTTAAAATTCGAACTACTGAAACAAGCACTACCGTCCTGTACCACTAACGCGAATGATCTGAAGCAGTTTTGCCGGAATTCTATGTATACATACGTTCGAGTATTGTTAAATGAATACTAGGAAATCCTGCTTTTATTTTAAAAACATTCAGCTCTTTTTTCGCACTCAGATAAGATATGAAAGTAGGTGGAACGCATGTTTTATTAGTTGTTTTGTCGGTGTATCGGTCGCATAAAAATGCGATTAAACTTTTATCTGGTTTATGGTTTGTAATAGGGAATTTTTCAATGCTTAAGGGCAATGAATAGTTTATAAATTAAAAAAATAGTAAATTTATAATTCTGCGGTATAAAGAATAGTGATTATTCAAATAATTTTAAATTTGTGTTTAGTTTTTTGTATTTCTTATTTGAATGCCGAAATTTTTATAAAGGGTGGTAGTACAAAATTGTTTTGATATTCTTTAGATGGTACGTGTAATCCACAGGATTGAGAGTCACTGCAATAGATTCTTGTTGAAAACAAGTCACTGACAAAAAACAATACACGATGTTTTCTAATAGTTTCAATGCCAGTCATCATGATCAGGGTAAATTTTTATACGTAAGATCAAATAATACCAAAAGACAACAACAAAAACAATTGACAAAAACGTTTGATACTATTTAATTTTGGTTTCTTGAATTTTGTTTTATTTAAAAATTTGTCATTGTTGTTTATTTTATACCTGACACGTATCTAAAATTAAGTAATAATATTTATTACAACTAACGCTGTACTGTGCTGACCGCTCAGTAGTACTCGTGTCGGTGTCAGTCTACGCGGCGCACTTAGACAGCCCACTTATACGTACACGCGCACGTTCTTGGTGGTTTTTACAGGGTTCAGATAATTCAAATTATATAAATATATATATATCATATCAAAGCTAAAGGTGTGGGAAATAAATTTTATTTGAAGCGTTGTGACGGTAAACTTATTAGTTTCAGAGAGAATTACCAATGTTTGGGAGGGTTGATTTTTAAAGTGCGTTTTTTCGTAGTATCTCGCTTAATATTGAAAAATCAGTCATTATTGTTATAGACTTTTTTATTCCACGTGAAATTTTTCATATTTTGGTTTTAAAACGAGAACTTTATTTTTAAAGATAAGTGAGATAGAGCCTTTTGAAATAGTTACTTTTTAAGGGTTGGTGGGGGTAAAGGACGCGATTTTGAAGTTGCCAAGAGGTGATTTCGTACTCTACAATTGACCTTCTATCAAGTAAAATAGGTCGCTTTATATTTCTTCATTCAATGCACACAACAAGCATAATATTAATACAAACGGGTTTACTACGTGTTTAATGAATTAAATTATTCTGCATTGGAAAACATCGCGAAAAAGCACTTCACTAGTAGCACAAAAACACACAAACAGCTATATGATAGAACTTTACGCTACTGTGAACAGTAACAGAATTAACTGGTAACTATTAACTTGTCCTTTACAAAAAAAAAATTAGATTTAAATTTGCAGTAACCTACCTTGCAACAAAATAAATTAATCGTGCTAATGCCATGTTGTCGACACTAATTATTTATAACAGTTAATATTAGATTTGTCTCGTATGTACGTTTTGCTTACTTATAAACTATACTGATGTTCGTTTTACCTTGAAAATGAGCCATTTGTGCACTTCATCGTTTCTTTAGTACTATGAATTTAATTTAAATTGAGCAAGGACAGGGACGTACTTAAAATTTTTAATGTAATTTTCTCAGAAACTATCAATGAACGATCAACTGTTGATAAAGAAAATATGTTTTAAATCAATTAGAGGTTTAGACTTATTTTAGGTACATCCTATATATCGAATACGTATTTACTTGATTATCTTGCAGTTATAATTAGTATTCGTAGAAATAATGATTAATTTTAACGAATGACCTTAAATAAAACGCGATTATGCGTTTTTGAAGTTAGAAGACAAAATCGAAATTAAAACGGTCCTATCCGATTTTTTAAATTAGAATAATATTTCATTTAAAAGCAATTACAATCTCAATTATAAAGTTAATTAATATTTCAAGATTTCTAAGCGAACGGTCTACGGAAAAGAAGCGGAGAGTATTAAAAAGGCTTTCAATGTAAAATTAGCCATTTTCAAATTCCACGAACGAAAATGAAACAATTGCCCGTCATACCGAATTTAAAATCAATTCATTAGCTCAAATTGCGTTTATTAGAGATGAGAATAGTTGATCAATATTTACTCTCGTTCCCTTAAGCCGATTAAGGCTTCCGACGATGGCGGAAATTGTTAAAACCTGCTCACCCTAAATTGAGCAGAAAGGACAGTTCCCTTTTAGATGTTGAACAGATATGGTCATAAATTTCTACTTCAATTACTTAGATTACGAACCTAAATAGAGTTAGGATGTGATGAACAATTGGGAATCCTCACTTTTTTTTCAATTTTATATCGGCGATAATAAAACGGATCTTCCGAAACGTTTAAGCAACGTAAAAAAAGGTTCAATTTCTCATTAGCACTTCGTTTTCAAATAACAACGCATATTTTGCGTCCGTATAAAAATCATATCTTAATCGCTTTATTTTTTTTTCGTCCGTTTACACCTTTCTCGATAAATATCTAGAAATGTTATCTTTCGTTCTTAAGTAAATAGTCTGAACGTGTTAACCTGAGCGGTTTTGTATTTAATTTTTACACGTTCGCGTTACAAATTAAGGATTTTTCTTTTCACTTTTTCTCGATATTTTACAACAAATAGCGACAGTTGTCTGGCATAAAAATTCGTAGGTAGATATATTGATTAAAAATGTACAAAGGTACCTAATTTAGATGTGGATTTGTTATAACGTGATCAAAGTACGAGGGCGATTCAAATAGTAAGGTAATAAGTGCGCTCGCGGATGTCATATTCCTACTCTTGTTCGAATTTTCCGCCAAGACTGTAGCAGAAGATCATAACTTTATCATACGGCCGTTAGATGTCGCAGCTCGTTGTAAATATCCGTATCATGCGCTGTCGTAATAAATTGAACCTATAAGTACATTTTAAATATTATTTACGTGTTCTACTAATATTTTGGTTACCTTTAATAGTTAATAGTTTGAAAATTAACATAACCTACAATTTATTTTGGCTCAAACTACGTACGAACTAAAACACGTCTTGAAGTAAGCTTATATTTGCGCACACAAACAACAATATTAATTTATTAAAAGTCAAATTTGTTAGGTACGCAAATACTTGGGTACCTACAAGACGAAAGCGATTTCCGGTCGTGCTACCATAACCTGTTTCTTAAAAAATAATAGCCCCGATACATTCATTTATTTATTAGTGACTTTATACGACAATTTATACAAATTATCGTTAATAAATACAACACAAAAAATAAATAGGACGACATTTAGCCAAATTCGTCCAGTTTCAACCGAAGGTTTTCAGAAATATCTTTTTTATTTAATGCGAATTAGCTAATAATTTCTCAAAATTTACTTCGCCTTCACATTATTATTTTTCACTATTATTTTTCTTCACTTTGTCAGTTTATATAAAGGGACGATTTTCTGCTATTTATACGTGATGCTTCGTATTATTTTTACAAAGCATTCTTGTTAATTAATTAAAAGATCCAATTGCGCTCCAGCGACACAGGTTGGAAACGATTAAACATAATTATTTCCAACGGATCCCAGTGCGTTTCACTTCACTAAAGAAAGATTAAGGGTGTTAAATTTTAAAGTATTTCCAATAGATGGCGTTAGATATTAGTTTTATAACTATATTTAATTTACAAAGTGGAGATCGCGTATTTATGTACTACCTACAGCAAGTTTATTCATAATTTACATACAAACCAAGTTTAATTTTGTTTGATTGTGATTATTTAACGTGTATGTAATTTGATTAGAAGTAAAGCATTTAAATCTTTGATCGATGTCCATCTGTTCGTCGATCACGCTTATTTTAGAACTGTGGATGTCGATGCAATTGCTAGTGACATTTAAAAGTTTTCAGTAACTATTTCTGAACCCAAAGGCGAATTAATCTACCCTTTCGTTTTATTATAATAAATAATAAGCGAACGAAACGTATTAAAGCACCCTCGTCCACCACATACGTTGTGGAAAATGTTTAGTTTACAGTTTATGATTCGGCCGAATAAAACGTGTCAATATAAAAAATACTAAAATAAGCAAATAAAACGCACCATCCAATTATAATAAAAAAAAAAAACGGAAAATTGAGTGATGCTTGCATAAAATCGAACAATGTGGAAATGAAACAACGCGCGCCCGCCGATCAATCCGCGCCCTCGCGAATAATTAAAAGTTAAAAAATACAGCTGCCAGCTTTCTATCAGGAAATTTGCTTTTAACTTTCAAAACGAACCGGAGCTCCTACGGCTAAGCAGCGTATTTTGGAAAACTAAGCAATATCACTAATTTTCCGTGTCTGTAAAGAACGTAAAGTCCCCTCCTCCCAGTAAACCCGCTGGAATTATTTATCCATGAATTTCCGTTATAGTACAATAACAGAAAAGGGGACTCGCATCGAAATGAGTCCCGATTTCATACGTAACACTAAAACTTTTAAACTTCCGAACACAAACACTTACCATAAGAATTTATTACCGACGTTGACGTTATTTTAGGTGAATCGCTTTTATACGCGAAACGCGAAGCGCAGACGTACGAAAAAAAAGGAAGGCCGAAAACGAAATTCGGGAGCCCTGTCGCAATTTAAATTATGCAAAATTTGGGCAACGATTGCGTTGTTGTGTACTCAGGCTGTCTTACAAATTAAATTTAACCAAATCCCAGCATCTTGTCTGCATATTCAGTGGAATTACATTAGATTAACTCTGATCCCTTGATACTGCGACGGCCGCGGCCCTCGGGGATTTCAACCTTACGAAACTTTCGCGACGAACTTTTTCTCGCTAAATATATTACTACTCAACTTTAGAATTTGAATTGTTTAAGAAGGTCCGTATCGATTCCGCGACCGTTAAAACCTTAACAAGTGCTCACTACCTCTACATTACGAAATAAACGACCGATAACGCAGAGGCAATGGAACTTCTGACGCAGATTTACTCGCAACTGAACAGTTGCAATTAAGACAGACTTGAAGTTTTTTTTTATTAACTTCAAGTTTGCCTTAATTGCAACTTGAATTGCAACTGAAAGGGAAAAACTCTGTAGTTCGTTTTAGTGTTTGTTTCGACTTTGTCCCGCTATCTCGGCTGTGCGGTTTCGCACATTAATTTAACAATAATTAATTTCGTCGTTCGTTTGTTCATGATTATTGTATTTTTTTTTTTTTTGAATTTGAGCTAATAGTTTTCGTTAAAATGCGTTCTAAACTTGTGGGTTACGCGCCCGAATCCGTGTGGCACCGCCATCGGTAAATATTGCAACTTGTTGCCCAAAAAATTATACGTTATAAGTACAGAGGAATGTGAAATGTTGTTTATTAAAATTGTAGTGCATATTATAGCATTATAATAAGTATACAATTATATGGCCGAAATTAACATTCTATTGATTCTCCAACTTATTTTTTATCTAAATTTCTATCAAATATTATTAGCAACATCATTCTCCATAAGAAATTCATTTGAATTTAAAAATAAACTATTAAAAACATTTATAAAATAGGATCATATACTAATGTCTTTGAATGTGGATCTCTCACATAACCTTAAGATATCTCCGCGTATTTACTCGAAAAACGGTCACCCTGTATAACATATGCAAAGTGTCCCCTAAAAGTTGTAGTCGAGGGCTTGTTAATTATGGTTTTGTGAGTCAAAAATATTAATAAATTTATGTGAGTTATGATCAATTCATTATTTACCCGAATTAAATAAATTTTTCATTATTCAAATTAAATTATGTCGTTTAAAATGTACCTAATAAATATTAAAGTAGGGCAAGAACGTGGCAATCACGGCACACGTGTTTCTTTAGAACCAATAAACTATACTCTAGAGAAAACGGCATTATCCTTTTGTCGCTACCTCCACATAGCGCTCGCAAATCGCAACCCTCCGATATTTGCGTTTTTGGGGCCGATTAATTTTTGTGGTGCAAGATTGCATTCAATGTGGGCAAAACCATTAAAATTCAAGATGCAAAACTAACTGCTGGTGCTTATCTTCAACGGGACAGCAACGATTTTGCGTTTGTTGGGAACAAACCTACATTCGATAGCGTTTTGCCAAAAGGGCGTAACCCACACATTTTGTGAAAATGAATTATTCTGACTATCTTATGTATCTAAAGCAAAAGCATCATCCGTTAAAATCTAATAACAATATTCCGATTTTTTCCACCGGAAAAATCGATTTGTATTTCCGCGAAACGTATCTTCTTATAGTTACGCGCCCGACATAAAATGTGCTCTCCTGTAAAATTTAATTTTTGTGGGTTACGTCCTTCTGGAAAAACTACGTCGATATAAAAACAAAAAGATTTCTGTCAATTCTTGAAAATGACACAAAATAAATTGATATTCCCATTAATAATAATAATATAAAACATTACTACGTTTATTATTTATTTTTTTTCCAAATTGAAGACTCAAGTTAATTGCTATCTGAATATGACTTTTTGTTTAAATTATACTTAAAACAATTTTGTTTATTTAGAGAATTTAACGCGCTTTTCTAAATATTATTGTAAGTAATATTATTACCAGTAGGACGCGTGTAACAGATAGAAGTGAAATGCCTGAAATGTTCCCCAATTAACTTTATTCATTATATAAAGTTCAACAGTTTATCTTCATATTAATTAAAAATAAACTGCAACGATAAAAATAATCGATTAGAGTAAATTCCATTACAAAAACAAAGCGAACGGCAGCGATTCCTGAAATAGAATACTCGACGAAATGGTTTAAATTGTTTAAAATAACATTAGCGGCATTATTCCATTATTGTAGGAAATTATTAATTGTTATAAATTATATGAAATAATATAATTCGATTTTTTTTAAGTATTGTGTTACGTCGCGCCATCTAGCGACGCTTTCAACGATTTACAAAGCTAACGTGTGCCACATACTCGAAATACTGTAACATTTTTGATGTAATCAGTAATTTGAATGCAAAGTTCAAGAAAGTAACATCCGACGAAACTGCCTCTTCGTTAAAGGAAATACAAGAGAGAAATGGCAACATTAAATGGAACCCTAATAAGTTCTTTACCTTAATAAAATTAAATTACAAATTTTGCTTTATCCGGCGAGAACGAAAGGGGAGGGGTTTAGGCAAACATTTTTTTTTTTAAACAATCTCGCAGTGATTAAATCGTTGAAATTAAGGGCTCTCTTTTTTTATTAAAAATCTATCATCGAAACATACATGGAAATTGTTTTAAATAACCATTAAAAACATAAATGAAGCAAAATCTCATCAGAAAGAATTTTTATAAATTTTTAATTTAACTGGGGGAGAAGATAATATTTAATTTAATAGGTAATAAATGATCGGTTATTAATTTTTCTAATGATAAGTGCCTCTAAAATTATGGCATAATCGATGTCTACTTTTACTGTAATTTAAGATAATTTTAACCAACATTTAAATCTTCTAACGTAAGACTATTTAAGTGCACAGTGGCAGTTGCTACCAAGAACTCTCGTAACTTTATCGCTTACACAATAACAATAGTCCACTAACGTATTTTATTTAATAACAAAATAAATTAAGTACAAACGTGCACTGTTATGTGTATTCTTGACATCTTGACAAATATGTGGAAAACTGTTCCTATATTAAACCCCATATTTAATAGAAATTAGTCGCAATTCAAGTTCTGCTCGATTTCAAGGATGGCGCAAATATATTTATGAAGTTTTTCTATTATCGCTCATGAATAAGTTTTTGAAATTATAGCTTTATAACAGTTTAATGACCATAAATTTAGTGATACGATTAAATTATTATTAAAAAACGAGATTAATTTTTAAACAAACATTACAGATCCGACGTGCTTATATATTTAAAACGTAACAACAAACGCACCCTTTACACCATATTTAACACACAAACGTCTATTAAAAATAATACTCTGCTTAGCACGGAAATCAATGCAGACATAATCATATATTACCTATACTAAAAGTCAAATCAGTCGTGTACTAAACTCCTCGAGTGTATAAAAAAACCATCAAACACTAACTTTCATCTACAGCTCATCTTTTGGCTGTACAACAAAAGAATGTAAAATGTTAATCCGCACAGACAGCTCCTCTTTCTTTTTACTGTTCATTTTGCCATCCGTGACGATTTTGTTCAATCGTGCAACTTCTTGCTTTACAAAATCGGCACCCTGTTCGATAATCTTCTTCATAAATAATACGTAAGCTTTCGCAGTCGTTTGATCCTGAAACAACCGATCATTTATATTTATAAGTAATCACTTTAATAACAAACTTACTTCTCCCTTCTCCTTGACTGCCAGTTTTTCGGCCTCCTCGAGCTTCTTATTTTTATCCCCATCACTAACAAAACCCATGGCCAGTTTATCGAACTTCTCCAAGCAGCCCGGTAGTCCGATATAAATGTTGCTGTTGTCCCGAATTAGGTTACGTAAATTATCGACAGTCCACTCGCTTGTTTTAGGTAACGATATAGGGTTGTCCTTGCCTTGCAGGAACAACAGCACGGCCGGGAGGTCCTCCTTGTCTTTAATGCCGTGCTTCTTACCCAATTCTTCATTATCTTTCTCTCCGTAGTCCTTAATTCCAACCTCGGCGACCTAGCATATCCCTGTTTCTGGCCACCTCTTCTGCAAATTTCGTGTAGATTTCCTGCTTCTCTCCGTAAGGATAGGCAACGTCGAATTTAACCAAAACTGCTTTAAATCGTGTTACAACTTTGTCGAAGTTGTACTCGTCGAGGGAAACGCACCCCTTGCAAGCAGTGGCCGTTGTTTTCGCGATAAAAAGGAACGCAAATATCGTCAAAAGCCAAATGAAATTCATCGTCACAATTCTTTGCGAGAACTGTTTACGTATTTGTTTAGTGCCGGGGTTTTTAAAGTCACACGTCGTCAAATAAATGTCATAATTGCATGGCGCCACTTGATTGGTCGACTTCTTGTTCGCTACTGTTTGGATCGCGGGTTGCCTGCCCGTCAGGTTGAAAACCAATCTTAAAACGCAATTTACGCAATTTTGCTTTATTTATTATGTAAATTGTTAGGGTTGTAGTGATTTTTTATTCGTTCGTAAATCTAATTTAAAAATCACGATATCCATTATAATTTTTAAATTCATTAATTTTTTCGTAATTCGTAACGACTTCCGCCATATTTAACATTCAAATTAAACAATGTTATCTCTATTTCATAATGGAAAAAAAAATTATTTGTGAGTATCGCAGGTAGACGATGAGTGTATTTATAGAACGTAACTATGTCGGAATAAATTGGTCTGATATCTAATTTTTCTTGTCGAAACGTTTACTATTTTCTTAACAATAAAAATGACTTTGACTTACAGTTTTTAATTATGTATTTGTTTTCTTAATTCGAAGTAGCATTAGAATTGTGCTGTGCCCTTAAAAAAAATTAATTAATTAAAGGAACATATCTGAAAAGTATTCGTTTATGGTGTTCCCCTTGCCCTGGTGTGTTTTTATTAATTAATTAAGAAAGTTAGGAACAATTTTTATTAATCAGTGGGAGTGGGTAATTGTGTTTTTGTGTGTAATTGTGTCAGGCATCTAATCTAAGTCTCTAGACGAACAAGTAAATAAGACGTATAAAATAAGAACTAGTCATGTTCGACAATTACCTATATTTCGTTTATTGATATACAAAAAATTGCATAGGCAATTACATATAAATATATATATACCCAACTAACAATTTTTAAATTTCGCGACGGATATCTATTGGTATCACATGAAAATATTTGCAGTCAGTAGCGGTGATAAATTAGGCGAAAGGAATTTTGAATTGTTTGAATAACTTATACCTGCTGTTACATATATAAATAATTACGTCCAGTTTCACGTATTTTACCACTTATGTTATTTTTGAACATGTTTACATTAAAATATTATTAGTTTAATTTAATCGTTTACTGCAGTACGTCACTGCCTTTGTTTATATACGAGTAGTACCAACAGAAATCCGCCGCGAAATTTTAAAATTGTTATTGGATATATATATATATATATATATATATATATATATATATATATATATACAGGGTTAGTTAAAAGTATGGAGACGGCGATTTATTGTCGTTAATATTCATTTTAGGAAATTATGTTCAATACAAAAGTTTGTTATGAAATTATTATCTACATTTGAGAATACTTGAATTTTTTTTTTCCTCAATTGTTTTTAAGTTACGACGTCATCGATATTTTTGAAATGACAACCTATATTTCTGATTATTGATTTCGATAGTACATTCTATTCTCTTTTCAACGGTATACAATTTTCAATATGTTACATTTGAAAAAAATTGAGAAAAAGTGCCTTAAAGTTCAAATATTAAAGATCCATTAAATTAGCAGAATTAATTAACACGGTAACTAGACTCATTTATTTGCAATAAACTTATCAGTCACAATCTTATCATTAAAAACAAATTAATAACTAACTACATTAAAGTAAGTGTTCAAATTGTTGTCCATTTCTAATTTGACAATGACCCAATCGATTTACACTTTTTCTCAATTTTTTTCAAATGTAACATATTGAAAATTGTATACCGTTGAAAAGAGAATAGAATGTACTATCGAAATCAATAATCAGAAATATAGGTTGTCATTTCAAAAAAATATCGATGACGTCGTAACTTAAAAACAATTGAGGAAAAAAAAATTCAAGTATTCTCAAATGTAGATAATAATTTCATAACAAACTTTTGTATTGAACATAATTTCCTAAAATGAATATTAACGACAATAAATCGCCGTCTCCATACTTTTAACTAACCCTGTATATATATATATATATATATATATATATATATATATATATCCAGGGTGTTTCATTGAAGAAGGACCAGCCGACGCAGGGTGATAGAGGACCTCAACGCACATCAGTTGGACCCCCATATGTGTTATCCGAAATTTGTTAGTTTAAAAGTTATTTAGGTTTTATGTATTTTTAGCTGAACTCCGGTTTTATCCACAAATTTCGTTATTCTGGCTAAACTGTAGGTACTAGCGCCATGATTTTTTTTTATAATCGTAGCCCAATAATTGGCCTATCGTCCTAAACAATATTTTTTTAATTCGAATTGAAGGTATTTCAACAAAAAAAGAATCTTTTAAACATTTTATTAAAGCAAAAATTATTCCTTACCTTTACAACCCTCTGGCTAAAAATAGATAGAAAAAAAAATTAGTACCCATCTTAAAACTTCTCTACATTACTGGCAATCATCCCTAGAAATTTCATCTGACTAGTCCCGTGACTTCACATCGAAAATTTTGCGCAAAGTGAAAAAAACGAAAATTTCACTTTTTATTTTTAATCGAGAATATTTACTTTAGTTATTGAAGGAATACTTTTTTTTTAAATTTAAATCAAGTAAAACAACTGGAATAACGTTAATAAACATTTATTTCTTTCATTACAGTAACCGATCGAAGCGGCCACCTCTAGCAGCAATGCACATACGGCATCTTTTTAAAAAATGTCTCTTCAATTTTCAAAATGCTAATCCGTTTTTTCGAATTTTTCATGCGCTTCGGTCAGTTTTCGTTGTAATTCTTGTAAATAAGAATTTTGTTTGTGATGCACCAATTCTTTATAGCGGCTCCAAATAAAAAAATCGAGTGGATTTAAGTCCGGTGACCTTGGAGGCCAAGCTATCGGTTATTACAACTAAGAAATTTTAAAAAAAGACCAAAACACTAACCAAATGCACAAAAATACGAAAAAACACTTACGTAAAGCAGACGATATTACTTAAGTAGAATTTACAAACAAAAAAAACATAAAACACAATCCAAATTCACAAAAATACGTAAAAAAATACTTAAAACAGGCGATATTTCAACTAACAAACAAGGTGGTGGAGCAAAGACAAAGAAAATCACTACAAGAAACAGCACGATGTCACTTCGACACTTTGTTTCTTATCAACGCTAACTAACCGATCCTACTATAATGCATTGCAGGTACTAATAACATCTACTCACTACAACTTATCTCACATTTCGAATAATGTTCTCGATTAAAAATAAAAAGTGAAATTTTCGTTTTTTTCACTTTGCACAAAATTTTCGATGCGAAGTCACGGGGCTAGTCAGATGAAATTTCTAGGGATGATTGCCAGTAATGCGAAGAAGTTTTTAAGATGGGAATTAATTTTTTTTCTATCTATTTATTTTTAACTAGAAATAAAGAAAAGAAACAATAGAAATAAAGCTAAGGAATAATTTTTGCTTTAACAAAATGTTTAAAAGTTTCTTTTTTCGTCGAAATACCTTCAGTTCGAATAAAAAAATGATTGTTTAGGACGATAGGCTAATTATTAGTCTATATTAGTTAAGTTCAACGGATTCAATCCATCTACTCCTTTGCATTTCTTCCGCGTCGAAATAGGACTCCATTTCTAAAAGTTTTTGTATGTTCTGTTTGTGAAGAACGTCGGTAGAAGGTAAATAACCTCCAAGATCTTCGGGTAAATGTGTTTTAGGTATCCACGTTTCTGCAAAATGTTCCATATCGGTATCTGGGGCGTGAAGATGTAACTAGAACAATATATAGGTAAATTAAAGCGCGCATTTTATCTTTAGGGAGACACTTACGGCATCTTTGACTTCTTTTTTCAAAAAAGGCTTCAGTATATTAAGTAAAGTAGAAATTACGTTCAAACTATTGAAGACATGTACACGTTTCAGTCTTATGGGTAAACATTCTTGTAGATATTTAACGTAGGATTGCGCTAACTTTATCTTCATCTTAGTTAAATGCATGATACTCGTCTGGAAACAAGATTAAGTTAATATATAATTATAAACAGAATAAGATAACATAATTATTACTCCTTTAACGTCGAACAATATAATAAGTCCATCGGGCGGATGATCGTAGAATGCGGCTTCCAAAGTCATGAATAAGAGTTTCACGGCGGGTTCCATAACATAATTCCGATAATCGCCGTCCTGCAAACTCTGATATAAAATTACACAACCGTCTGCGGTCCTTTCGGGAAGCACGCAATACTTCCTATAAACATTTTCAAGTGAGCTGGCCTTGTAAAGTTTAGTTTAAAAAAAAATACTCACAGGACGTTCAACTGTTTTTGCAAGTCGTCGATACAAATTTTTCTATTATTAAACAACTCCGGCGTGTCCTTTCGCACCTCATAGAACGTCGCAACGGTTTTCTTCGTGGCTTCCCAATCGTTGCAGCAGGAAATCAAAAAGAGAACAATTTGTTCATCGGTTATGTTCGGTAGATTTTCGCACTTCATCCAATTCCTTATTTGATTTATTTCGTGTTCGGTTACGCGTTTTTCGTTTATTATTTGTTCGGCGGTGAACCCAAATTTCACCATCGCGGCCATCTTTGGAAATTGAACGAGACGGCGAGGAGTGGGCGCGATTTTCACGGTTTTCAATGGGAAACGGTTCTTCCTATTCCTATAAAAAATTATGCATAATTAAAACCGAAATCGAAAGCTCGCAGTTAATTCATAATTTACATATTATGATTTATAAATAACGGGTGTTTCATAATTTTTAAACACGCATTATTTTCGTTGTTTGAAAAAATAGATTGTGCAAATTGTGTTCTTCGAAAAAGTCAAAATGTTTCGTCTAGAACCACCTTTTTGAAGAAAATTAAGCCTATGTCAGACTATCAATCAATTTGATCGAACTGACTGATTAAACTAAGTTAATGACGTTAACTATTATAAGCCTGATCAAACTACTCAAACTGCTTGTCACACTATCAAACTGTTAACATATTATTTTGATGCGATACGGCTGCCGATTGGCGTAAATTAAATTACCCGCCAATGTTCTAATAAAACTTCTCAGCCTATTTTTGCTTATTCACTCAAATACTCTACATATTCCTTACTTCGGAAAACGAAGAAACTATAAAAACGGAAACAGTTTAATAAGAAACAAACGAATATCGCAATTGTTTAGAAATATAGCAACTAATAACTTATGTAATGTTGAGACCAGTTAAACTAGCCCCATACAATTGATTCCACATAATTCTACTAGAAATCGGGCATTCTGTCATTTTTAGGACAGGTGTACGTCAAGCTTGCACACGCGTGTATAGGTAAAGACGTTTTTGTTTTTTAATTACAATTATGTCATTTATTAAGCAATGACAAAAAATTGAAAGTTAATTATTAAATATTTTTAATAAACCACCCTGTATAGAGTTATTTCAACTTTTTTCATAGTATAGCTTATCCAAACCTATATGATGTTCACGTCATCGATACAAGGTTACTAGATGATGACGTTTCACGCAGTGCTGTCACCCCGTACCTCGTATTTTGACAGATCTAATAAATTGTAGTCTTTCTTTACACCATCTAATATGTGCGCAAGTAAATCATCTCACTTTCCAAACTTTAAACCGAATTACAAATAAACAATCTAGTGACTTTTTGTTGATGACGTGAACATCGTATAGGTTTAGATAAGCTATATATCTCACAATTAGTTTTGGACCGAACAGAGCTGGTTTCTCGAGTAACATTTCAAAACTCCAAAATTATTTGTCATTTAGTGTCGCAAAGTTAATCCGGGGACACGCTGTATATTAATAATGAGAGTAAACAAAAATACTGATTTATAATTTATGTTCATGTTTTATAAACAATCTGATCTATAAACAAATAAAACAGCAAAAACTCAGATTAATATATTAATTTAATTACTCTTATTATATTTTATTAATCAAATTCAGTCAAGTCTACGTAAAAATGCAGGAAAAGGTTATTTATGATTCTAGAATGCAAAAGCATTTCGAAATCGCGTTTCAAACAATATTTTTTCGATAACTGTATCAAAATTTATAAAAATGTGACGAAGAATTTAACGTTTAATGATAATAACAATGCATTGAGTATTTTGCGTCTCGAACTGTCATTTCGTATTCCGTTCACATAAAACCTTATTTCGCGTAACTGACACAATAGCAATAATGTCAACTTTTATATGCAGTTATCGAAAAAAAAATTTAAGGTCGAGTTCAAATAAAAGTAACAGCGAAAATCTAAAATTTAAATCGGTAGGAAAAACTCCTAATAAGTCTCTAACAATCTATAGCGTCCGTGTTTGTCTTTTATTTTTTAATTAAGCATTTAACAATGTTGGTTTTATTATTGTATTATTTTTAATACGTAAAGGTTATAACAATTGCCTACTGAGCGTATAATGAGTAATTATTCTAGAGACAAATTTATTTTGTGATCATTTTAAAACATTTTAAACGCGTTCTAGAAACCAATTTTGAGTTTCATTTACCGCTAATCGTATGGTCTAATTAGGTATCTATTCTTAGGCCGGGTACACACCGAATGAACATTTAAGAAACGACGCGCGATTGGATAGTCTTCAGCGAATACGCAAAGTCCCGTCTCTTGTTGGGAAGATCAAAAGATTTTCGACTTGTCCGATTTGTTTGTTTCTGCTCAAGCCTGATTCGCATTTGATCTGCATTTTGTTCGCAATACGTGTGTTGTTAGTGTAGAAACTTACCTCACTGACAACCAAGAAAAACAATGGATTTGATAGTTCGAATCTATTATTTTTATTATTTGTCAATGAGGGAATCAAATGAGTTTCGTTTAGAATGTGACCTTAAAGTTCGTATTTTGTTTCTTAGTGTACGCTTGGTATGTACCCGGCTTTATATCTATAGCAACTATTGCATTACAATATTATATAGTATTCGGTTTAAGTTCGATGAGTAGTAGGCACCAACTGTACTGACTAACAATTAGTCCATTTTCAACTTTTATTTAATTAATATTAACGCGAAAGTACTTTAAAATCGTTTTTATGCATTTTTGAAAGAATCGATCCAATTTTGCCTCTGCGTCTCTTCCGCATCAAAATATGGGTGCATTTCTATTAGTTTTTCTATATTTTGTTTATGTAAAATATTTGTAGACGGCAAGTATCCCCCCAAATCTTCAGGTAGATGACTTTTAGGTATCCATTCTTTTGCAAATAATTCCAAGTCGGTGTTCGATGGATGAAAGTGTAACTGCAATTAGCACATCATGAGCAAAATCGATGCCGTTCGAACGTAATTGTAAGTGCAAAACTTTCTTGGTAACTCACTATGTCTTTGGCTTCTTCTTTGAGAACGTGTCTAAATAGACTCATTAATTTGTATATCGTGGTCATAGTGTTTATTACGTGTACGCATTTTACTCGCAACGGTAAACATTCTTGAATGTATTTGCAATACGATAACGCCAATTTGAAACGCAACTTGGATAAATGTATCCAGCTTACCTGAAAGAAAATAATACTTGAAATTATCTAAATACGTGGTAGCGGTCATATTTAGTCGTACTCCTTCGACATCGTACAACATAATCATTCCATTTGGTGGATTATCGTAAGATGAGGCTTCCATGGTCATCAATAAGAGCTTTATGGCCGGCACCATAAAGTAATTTCGATAATCGAAATCTTGCAAACTTTGATAAATAATGACGCAACCGTCTTCGGTCCTTTTAGGGAAGATGCAATATTTCCTTAAATTAAACAATTTTCGGTGGTATCTAGCGATACGTCAATTACACTCACATAGTAATCAATTGTTTTTGTAAACTTTCCGCGAAAACGTTTCGATTATTGAAAAGTTCGGGCGTAGACTTTCGCACCGCATAAAACTCTCTAATAGCTGTTTTGGTCGCCAACAAATCGTTGCGACACGCGATTAAGAAAAGAACAACCTGTTCGTCCGTTACGTTGGGCAAATTTTCGTCACTCGTCCAACTTTTTATTTGTTCGATTGTGTCTCCGGTAACGCGCCCTTCGTTTATTATTTGCTGGGCCGTGAAACCTAACTTTACCATCGCCATTTGTTCGAATTATCGATAAATTATCTTTTCTTTGTTTCTTTTTTGTCGTTAATAATAATTTTACATGTACCTACCTACAGATGATAAGTTAAATTTAAAACACTAATATTTGTTATGTAGATATGTTTTGTAGTAAAATATATTTATTTGTAGTTTTTATTATCCAAATGATTGCAGTGAATCAAAAATCAATTTACAATAATTTCTTAACACTCAAATATCGCATATTCTTAAATCTATGTGTTTCTAATAGAACACTTATGTATAAAATTTTCTACTGTATCGACACTTTAAACGCAGCTAATTATTTACGCTTGGCATAGGAATATTTAAAAATATATCACATAAGATAACCAAAGACTGCGTTGTTTCATAAATATAAAAATGTTCAATTTAAAATAAGTATCTACATATACTTAATAATAGTGAATTGACATAATCGTTATCAATTGTTTTAATTTTTTTAAATAAAAATTATGAAGTTCGCTGCACCCGAATCGCAAGAACGAACGTTCCAAAGACGTTTTTCCTAAAGGGCCGTCCACACGCTACGTTTTTTGACAACGTTTCGTTTGCACGGCTTTTTATCGTTCAGTCGTATTGACGAAATTGACCTGTAAGTCGTGCAAGTCGCTCTTTTGGCTTGAGCAAATCTCTATTTTTTTCCATCCACATGTTAACATGCAAATTAGGTTTACGCAGGTAACACGCAGTAAAAAATGTAGCGTGTAATCCGCCCTTAAGAGACGTTTTACGAACACGTTGCTAGAACGTTTCCAGTATCGCTTTGATTATAACTAAACGTTGACCTTAAATTTGTCAATAAGAAAGTTTAAATGCAAGATGTACGGGCACGCGTAGGCTTCGTCGGTGAATTTTTACGTCACGCTCCAACTACGGTTTTTTTTTCGATTTCCTCATAAAGGACACATCTTATGGAAGATTGGTTAGAGAAGTATTTAATAGAGAATTGTATAATAATTCTAGAGGATATTTGACATTAATCAATATTATTAAATGCGGTGATGCGTTTGAAACTTATGATCAATCTCCATTTTGAATCGAGTCTCTAAATATTTTTAGGACTGCAGGATTTAGGGAAGGTGGCAAAACTTTTTAAAAGGTGTGCAATATGTTCCAAAGCACGTATAATACGATGGCATTTTCAATTTTTTATCTACAGCAGTTACAACTTTCAACCCCCGATTGTAGAATTTAGGGGAGGTAACAAAATGAAAATATGATGGCATTTTTAAAAGTTCGATGTACAAATTTTTAAATACAACTAAATGGGACTTTAATACCTCGGCATCGCACAGTTACGTTATTGATAACATATATTGTGTTTATATACTTATAATTATATTAAATAAACTTTTTTATCTAGAGAAAGAGCACGAAGCGAACTACGTAAAAATATTAGGAATTTAACACTTTAACAGATGAAAAAATAATACAAAAAGTTTATCACCTAATACAAAGGAAAAGTGTTAGACTAAATTTATGTGGTGTACTTAATATTGAATGATTTATTAACAAATCCCCCAAAGAAACAAAACAATCGCAATCTATCTGATGACGAAACTCAATCAGTCATAAATATCAACCAATTCGGTTCAACAAAAAAAAAATGGCGGCCGGTCAAAAATTTCAACCGCAATTATCTCACTTATTAATTCACAGATCGTTAACGTTAGATATGCCCTAAAGTTTCCATAATGGTTTTAATAAAATTCACCGTTATTGAAAAAAGCAATTTATCTGCACGCATACATATGACACGGTAAAGAAAAACTACAGATATTTATTAGCTCTTCTGAACAAATAGGAGGTACAGTCGGCCAAAAATGTAATGCGCGCGCCCGAGACAATGGGCGATCGGCATAACACGAGATCATTTGTAATCTTTGCATTGTTAACAAGGCCCTTGCTAACAAAACCAAAAAATATTGGAAATTTTTAGATTAACGAAATGACAGGAATGACCCAATATCCATTTAGGCGTTCAAATATATTGCAAATAATAAAAGGTAGGTATCTTATCGCCGTTTTACGACTTATTGTCAAATATAGATTTCGTAACAAATATCGTAACACTTTAAAGCATTTGCATTACCTGTAAAAATATCGTTAAAAAAACTCCGAACTCGACGAGAAAACTGGCTATTTAAACTGTGTCGGAACGGTTCACATCAAAAAATTTAATGTAAAAAGCGTTTTATGCAACATTTTTAATAAACATTAAGTTGGTTCTCTTTCAATTTTTACTTTAGCAAAATTTACGCAAATAGGTTGTTATTTATATTGTTTAAACGTATTAAATTTTGTTTCATATCTTATCTCGATTTCATTTTTTTTTTGTACAAGTTTCACAAGCTTTTCAACTTTTTTAGGCTTGATTAATATTTCTTTTCAATCGTAAATTCGTAAACTAGTTAAATTTTGGCCAGTTAAACCAAACATAGGAATTACATTTACACAAGGAATCTTACAAAACAAAACCGAATATGCTAAAATATCGAAATCTACTTTAGGAACTGAAAATGAGCGAAAAACGTAAATATTTGTCATTAGGTTATAATAAAATATAATCGGATTAGTGGATAGTTTATCGAACTATATCGTTGTCGACGTTTTGGTTGTGAACCACGTCTTTATCAGTATTAGAAAAGGGTACGGTGGCCGCCATGAAAAATGAACCATGCGCGAATCGAGCTTAATTTAACAAGCGTTTAGAAAATGACATTTGGGAAAATACATAATAATTATGCAGGGAGCGGGCAAAAGACTAGGTTCACTAAGTATACAATTGTTTTAAAAATAATTTGCGAAGTTAAATAATAAAAAATTGCATCTATTAGTACCTACTGTTTAACGAGTGATGAAAATGACATTTTTTTTAAGCGAGTATAATGTGAAAAACAAAACGTAATTGAATAATAAACGGTATACGTCAAACATCAAATAAACAATTACTCGACGCAAAGCAACTGCTGTTTTAACTTTCGTCACTAGAGACGAATTAATGGTGTTTTAAAAATGTGTTTTAGAATTCATAGGTTAGGTTAATTGATTTTGTTACAAAGTTCGTTTCACATTTCACAAATTTTGATGGGTCATATTTCGGACGCCCCTCTACATAGTTATGAATTGTATTGAAAAACGCAATTGAAAAAAGTAAAAATATACAAGTTATTTTGATGTAAAACTGAAAATGTTAAACTTCGAAGTCCAAAGGTGAAATTCGAAGACAATTGCATATTAATAATAATAAATAAGAAACTTGATATAACAAATAACTTAATTGGTTTAAACATGTAATTAGTTAACATCGTTAACTCTTGATTACATATCTTGTGGAATCAATACTTTTTTATAACACATTTTTTTATATCCTTTCAATTTTTAATCGCCAGCGACTATGTGAATTAAAGTGAAAAAATATGTTTCCGTTTTGGCGTTGACTTTTTTGATTTCTGTTGTGTTAACAATTCTCTAGTTAACGATAAAATTTGAGTCGCGCATGCGTTGCAATTTAAGATCGTTACGAAAATTCAATTTCAAAGCAATAAAAACCGGAAATCTAGAATATGTGATGAACGATAAAAACTTACAAAAATAAAAACAAAATGTAAGTACATCATTAAAATAGTATGTATTTAAATACAATACTGCTACTAAAAAAACAGTTTTGAAAATTTCATAAAAACAGAAGATGAGGTATCTAAACAAAATCGATCACAATTGCAAATTATTTAAAAATACACTTTTTGATATTTATTTGATATTTAGTTTCTAATCCATGGACTTACGCAAAGAGGTGTTAAGGAGAGCAAGCAGCAAGCAGAATGTGATTTATTATCAATTCATAAGGAATGTACGGTCGGGTGCAGAATTAATGACGCTAATCGCGAACATTACGCGGGTACACGCGACAAAACGAACAAATTATAATCAGAATATTTAATGTCCGTCTTTGTATTTGTAATTTGTCGCGCTTGTCGTAAATTGTCGTGCAATGCCCGCCCCAACGCTCGTGTTTCGCGACATTAATGTGGCACCCGACTGTACATCATACATAATTATGTAAAACTACGATTACCTACGTTTAATAAACCAACGAGTCATTCATTTTAGAGACGATGTGTTTGGAAAACTGACAAACATTTAATTTGGGAATTTTTATATTATTTTAAGTTGTCGAGACAAGGTTTAGAATTTAAAGCAGATACTTTACATAGCACATACCCACTTTTTTTCTTATTTAATTTGTTTGTCTAGTTTAATTTCATAAACAATGGTAATTTTATTTTAATACACGGCCACAAGAAAACAAAATTGTAGGTTTCTAATATGTCGTGAAGTAAACCTACGAACATTTACTCTGTTACTGATACTAAATAATGACCGTTCGATAGTAATAATACCTAAAATAAGTAAGTTTACCTAGTAATAAACCTAGTTCAAGTAATAATACAGAATGTATAGAAATTGGCAAACAAACATTGGTTGTTGTTAATCAATTCTACATTTAAAAGTAGAATCAAAAGTTAAATAGTTACCTACTTAGAGGGTTTGCCAATTTTAACGTAACAAGTTCACTTTTTTCAGAATTCCATTATTTTTTAGATATTTCTAAAACAGTCGAAGCTAATTTAGAAGGGGATCAACACAGTTTTTCAAAGAATATTATATGTCTAAAACTACGTCGTCGTAGTCAGAGATTTTTTACCGAGAGGGTTAAATATCACCAGTGTCCAACGAGAAAACGAGAAGTCGACCTTTAAATAAATTTGGGTTCTTTAAATAACACGTTTCGTTTTTTTTTTGTATGCCGTATTGATGTTATGCATAATAATCGTGTTTTTGTACGTATAAAATGACAGCGATTCGCTCAATATTTTACGAAGTAAGATTGAAAACAGGTTATAAAAATCAAATTGTAAATAAACAGCCACTTAATAAAAGTTGTATTTATTTTATTTGAAATTGATAAATAACGATTCTATAAGTACGTTTGTTGTCTACACGCGATTATCGTTAATTATCTAATAATGATCACACGGTGATTTGAAACTTTCATACCTAGATTTATTTGTACTTACCTGACAAACAAAGAAAAAATTTTATTTCGTATCGTCGACGTTATTTTTAACGGCCATCTTGAATGGTATATCCGTTGGTGCCCTGTTTCGAAACACCCCGTATTATAAATAATAATTTAACAAACACTCGAAAATCCTCTTTTGACAATTCATTATTTTGTCATTTTATATCAGGCGTTCATTGGAATTTCAATGCAATTTTTTTATGTTAACATTTTAACGCTTCCTGTTATTAATTACATAAGTAAATACTTACAAAATGGAAAGTTTAACGATCAAAGACTGTTGCAGTAGCTTCACCAACTATTAAAACGACCTTCACGTTTACATTTATTGAATGTTACTAAATCACTCCGAAGTACGTTAAATCTCAAGCCAATAATATAATAAAATAAAATTGACAGGACCGTATTAAATGCCGTTTCCGAACTATAAGTATTTATAAATAGAAATTGCTTCGAATGACTGTTAATTTATAGTTTCTCGTATTTTATAATGATTTCCTATTTATTATTATTTAAAGCGTTAGGTAAAGGTTAAAAACGATAATTATTTTTTACGATTTCTTTTTACGCTTCAGATCCCCGTTTTTTTTTTTTAATTTTAGTGCTATCCTACCGAGTTATTCAGATTTAGAAACGGAAAATTTAAACGTTTTTAACGTCTCACCATCGGCACCGCTCTGAATCGTATGATCCAAATAAAATCTGAATTGGCGACGTTTTAGTCAGATTATTGAAAGTACCAAACAAGTTACACCTATACATACATTCTACTTACCTACCGCTTGAGACTGTGAAGCCAAAATATCGAGGGGGGTCATCATTTGGAATGTGACAATCACAATCATTTTTGAGACTCTAAATTTTTCGTTACTCGCGTTCGGAATTGAAGGCGATTAAAAACGACAAGCCGAGGCTCCGAAACGAAAGTAAATTTTAATAATTCAAAAATTGATAATTTTTTGTATAGTTATTCTATCAATAAAAATAACAAAAAATGCCAAATATTTAATTTTTACTCTTAATGGTTTTTGAAATATTAATTTTTCAAAACATCGAAAATCACGCAACGTGTGTCGCGTGTTTAAACTTTTTAAAAAAACTCTACCTCAAAAACTATTTGACTTAGAGAGCAGCATTTTGAGTCGTTTCCTTCAGTTTTTTTTATAAGTTTTAATTTGATGTGCTATAAAAATATGTTACTAAAACTTTTATTATTTTAAACAATTAAAAGAAAAGATTTTACTCAAAAACGGTGTGTCCCATTGAAATTTGATAAGAGTACATTTTTTTAATAAAAAACATTGAATTTTCATAATTTTTTGTCTAAAATTGAAAAAATTACCATACACAAAAATTAGGGTGATATTTACCCACTCCCTGTGCAGCTTGGCACACCCCCGAATTTAATATTGAGCATTTGATCATTTTAATTTAATAAGCATAAAAACATAAATGTACCAATTTTCGTTATTTTATCTTAAGGTTCGGGAGATATTAAATAAAAACGATTCTAAAACTCACATTTGAAGGGGCTCTATCTCCCTTAGGGGGCGTTTTAGAAAAACAACATATCGAGGTGTTCGTCATGGTTTGACTTACTTTACGTGCCCTCAAGTTTTGACTGATGTCATTTTCGCATACATTATGTAAGCGGATGGTTTGAGAATTGAGCCCCCGGACGGTACGGCGCGATGCGACGTCGACGTCGCCTTATTAAAACAAATATGAAATGTTTTTCGATATTACCAAAAATCTTATCTAATTTTTCTACCATTTTTGTCTAATTTAAGCACTTTTTTTAGGACATTTGTGTATAATATAGAAAACGATAGATTTACGTGTGCGTTCTTCTAATTGTAAGTTTCGCAAATTGATTGCATCGATCTGAAATATTCTAATGCCTTCTAGGAGCATAAGGGTAATTTTATGACGTTCCGGTTTTCGATTTAGATAAACAAACTTATTTAGGTGACTTTCATGTGTTGTAACGTTCCGCTGTTTCAACGATGAATGCACCCATTCATGGTATAATGGCGTTGTTATAATTAATACGATTCTCCTTGCTAATTATGTAATTTAAATATGAAATTCTATTTAACTTAACAAATTATTGTTCTTTTAAAAAGAGCCTAATGTTTATAAACTCTACGATTCATCTTTCTTTTTCATTTGTGGTGACTTTTAAAGGTTAAGTATCTCCAATCGCCCCCCCAAATACTTCATCATACATTCGATAAACTCCGGAAATTCTACTTATTTTTTTATTTTTACTTTTCAACTTGTTTTGATAATATCATCATCAAGGTTATCTAGTAGAGATAAAATTAATTTGTTCGCTACCGATCGAGTTCGTTATTCTACAGACGCGTATAGTATATTTTATCGTTAGTTGTGTTGTTTCATAAAACTTGTTTTATAATTTAATTATTTTTCGCGTTACACTATATTATTGCGCGGTAGAAATGTCGATAAAATTCGGTTTCACCGCCAAAGAAATGATTATAAAAGGCAGAGTCAAAGAAGAAAGTGTAACTTTCGTCAAAACATGGCTGGATGCTCACAATCTTCCACGATTAACAGAAGAACAAATCGTTCTCTTTCTTTTGTCTTGCAATAACGTAGAAGACGCCACCAAAAACACCATTAAAGCCTATTATAAGGTGCGAAGCTTGGTGCCGGAAATTTTTAAAAACAGGAACCCATTCAGGGAAGATTTGCGAAAAAATTTAGATGCAGCGTACGTGTGCAAACTTTTTGTATTTTCATTTAGTTTAAGAATAAATTACAGGCGTATTTCAGACAGTTGGCGGTATTACCTGTAAGGACGGACGATGGCTGTGCTATTATTGTAAGTCGACTAGTCGATAGCAATTACAAAAATGCCGTTTTACAATCGTTCTTCACGAATATATGTACAGCAATCGATGTTGCCCTTTACGACGATCCACCCAGCGGATTGATTATTGTTTTTGATGTTCCAGTAGTACGTTTATTAATATTATGTTATTTATAAATCGAATTTATCTACTTTTTTAGATAACGTTCAAGCACATCAGTTGCTTACGGCTGGGATTGATGCGTTCTATCTGTCGTTATTTTCAGGAGGGCCTGCCGATTAAATTAAATCGAATTTACGTGTTAAATTGTTCATACGTAATCGATAAAATAATGCAACTGTTAAAACCCTTAGCGAGAAAGGAAGTATTAGATAAGGCACGATGAAGCGTTTCTCTCTTGAAAAGGGTTTGATTAATAATATGAGCGCTTTAGATTCAATGTTACACTTCAAATTTAAATATGGAAGAGTTTTACGTAAACTGTTTGCCGAAAAACTGCTTGCCGTCAGAGTACGGAGGCGACTTACCATCGATGGAGAAACTCCAACAGTTATACACCAAGAAAGTTGACGACATGCAATCGTTTTTCGAAGCTGAAGAAAAGCAGAGGGAATCATTTAAATTTGAAATTTGCTAGGAAATTGTACCTGTACTTTATTAAAGACGTTGTAAGCTCTGCTGTTTCAATTAAATATCTGTCGATATAAATAATGTGATTAGTATATAAGATAGGACGTTTCGCTTCCGCCGTTTCGTTCCCGGCAGTTATTTGTCTGTGTTATTTTTGTTAAGATAAATCAATTACAACTGTAAATATATTAAAGGGTGGGACGATGAAACGGTCGATTTTAAAATAACTATCAAAAAGCAACAAGTAATCACGTTACCTATATAATTTAATTTGTAAAAAATGACCTGAGAAGACATCCATCTCGAAGCAAGCATTCGTCAAGGCAACTGATCATGATATCTCATCGCAGCACTTGTTGAGGAATTTGTGCCGCCTCGCTTCGAATTCTTTGTTTAAGGGCATCGAGTGCCCTCTGGTTTACTCCACTCTTTAGGTACACCCGCACACTCAAAAAATTATTATACCTGATATCGACGAACACCAGTTATTGACTTTTTGATCATTAATACAATGAAAAATTAATTAATACTATTAATAGATGTTCATTTTTTAATTTCCATGTTCGTATTCCCAATGTTATTATGTTCATTAGAAACTGATGAACATATTTCATAATTTAATGGATATCTTGATTGCTTCAACGATTCTTTTTCATCAATCCAATTATTACTTTATTGTATCTAAGAATTTCTGCATTAACATCATAACTTAAAGTTTATGAATTTAAAACATAATATTAATGTAAGGTCGTTTTGCAATAATAACTACATTTATCGAATCTATGACTAACAATAAGTTCACTAATATGCAGTATAACTTTTTTTTTAAATACACTTGATAATATTTTTTTAAATTCTATATAAAGGATAATATGGGAATATTAACGGCTTCGCAGAAATAGAATAAATTCAAGACAGTGCAGTTTGAAAACTCAAATTAAATAATTGCAAAAAAAATTATCACGACGTTTACATTAATATTTATATTAGAACTGTTATAGAGAAATATTTCTAAAAACGGTTTGTGTTTGTTATTACATATCAAATTCCAGAGAAACCTGTACAAATCGATTTTTTTCACCGGAAAAATCGATTTCGACAATCGACAACATTGAACAATAAAGAACTAATAATCAAATTTTCTATGTAGGTATATTTGAGCGATAATTAATTGAAACATTACAAAAAATAAAATTGCTATAGAAACAATATCATAAACATTGTCCTATTTACAATATGAAATAGTAACTGTACTCTTTTAATGGTCGCATTCAGGGAATTGTACCGTCGAAACGCTGCAGCGCTGTAACGCTTTATCTTGCCTGAATAAACATTTTTGGTAGTAGTTATTTTTCAGCTTTTAATTCTTAAGTTGGCAATTTTGTTTGTTTTTGGTTAACACTCAAATTGTTATGTAAAACTTCCCTTGTAATATCTTCAACCTTTCTTCTTACGTTACTGCAAGGGAAATGACTTCGTCTCCGAATTGTAACGTTATAAGCCATCTTTATTTTTTGCATAAACCAAAACATACACAAGCAACATAATTTGTTAGGTTAGAACGTATGGATGCGTCATTGCTTTATTTAGTTATAAAGCGTTAAAGCGGAATATTTATATGCTTTATTGCTTTACTAAAGCGCTGCAGCACTGCGAGTAAAGCAGACACCATTCAGAGCATCGCTTCGATAAAGCGCTACAGCGCTACCATTCCCCGAATGCGACCATTATAAATAGAAATGTACATTGTAACAATGCAAGAATATTCCTTTATTTAATGAACACATTCATTGATACGATAAACAAACTTTGCATTTCAGTGGAATAATTTAGTGAATTTATGTAAGAACATTGATAAAACTAATAAAAGCAGTTATAACTATAAATCAAGTCCATATTATCTATGTACTAATTTATTAAAACAAAGAAAGCTTGTTCATTGGAGCAGTCAAATTATTCATTAACGTAATGAACTGCATTCGATGTAAAAATGTATAAGGTCATTACACCAATAATCATTAGTTCATATTATCTATGTACTAATTTATTAAATAAAGAAAAATTGTTCATTGAAGAAGCCAAATTATTCTTTAGCGTAATGAACTGAATTCGTTGTATTAACGTATATATTTTCATGATACTAATAAACGTTCATTGGCTAATGATTTCGAACATCAAGTAATCTTCGGACATACGTTGTAATGATGAAATCGTACTTCGGACGAAAATTAATGAACGCCATTTCTTAATATAATGATTTTTTTATTTTATTTACGTATTTTTTTGGTTGAGTGCAGAAAAAATTCAAAAAATCAGAAAAACTGCTAGATGTGATCACTTGATAAAATTTGGTGCATCCTCTAAAACTAATAATGAACCTATAAACGAGGAAATGAGGATTACTACATTTTGCTCAAGAATAAAGTACTATTATTTTACAATATATTGGAAAATTGTATTAACAAATATTCTTTAAAATTACAAGTAATACTTAAATATCAATTTTCATCGCCATATTTAGAACTTGAAAATTTTTGAGTTTTTTGGCTGTCGTTTCTTAAGTAATTATTACATAATTATAAAACAAATGAAATAAATGTCCGTTTTTGTTCTGCAATTTTCTTGTATTTAAACTGACGAAAAAGCGACTCCCCAAAGACTGGGCCCCTTTAGAAAATCAAAACTACGGATTGTCTAAAAAACAAATTAATTGCCGTAGACAGTTTCATATAAAATCGCAAATTCAAAATTGTACGGAAAAAATTATACAATGGCGTTTCAATAACTTTTTGTTTAATAAGAAAAGTTCTTTTACTAATTTTTTTCTACATATCTAACTAATTTATCGCCGCATTTTCCAAATTTGTAATGTAACGGTTCAACTAAACATAAGTATAAATTGTTTTAAACGTTCTTTTTATAGCCACTGTTTTTCTTCAACGTCAAAAAACGATTTCAAACTAATGACTTTCTTGAGGTACAGTTCATGGAGTTCCGCCATCGGAAGCAAATCTCCTCCATAATCCCTAGGTAAACAACGCTTTGGCAAACAATTTTCATAAAACGTTTCCATATCCATGTTCGAAGGAAAACACTGAATCTAAAACGGGCACAACAATAAATACATGGGTAACTAAGTCCCTAAAATATCATATTTAAATAAACCTTATCCAACCGATCTAGGGGGTTATTTTTGACCATTCGCTTACAAAACGTACGTACGAAAATGACGTCACAACAATGGGTTTCTAGGTTATTTGTTGTGATGACATTTGCGCATGTACATTGTACATTGTATGCGAATGGTCAAAATAACAAATTCACGCCATCAGTAAAGAGTTACTAGATTGTTTATTTGTAATTCGTTTAATAGGTTTTTAAAGTGACATCTTCTATAGATAATTTACCTGTTCACACATTAGATGATATAAAGAAAGATTTATTAGAACTAGAAAAATACGAAGTGTGTGCGAGGTGACAGCACTGTGTGAAATGTCATCATCTCTAGTAACCTTATATTGATGACGTGTCGCCAGGCCGCTTAGGGTCATAGCAAATAGTACGTGCCTTATCTAGCACTTCCTTTTTGGTTATTGGTTTAAGGAGTTGTATTGTTTTGTCGATCACGTACGAACAATTTATCATAAAAATTTGATTTAATTTAATCGGTAAACCTTCTTGGAAATAATGACACATAGAATTCAATAATCCGAATCGTAACCAGGTCAGGATCTTAATCGAGATCTAAAATACATACATAGATAGATGTAATCACATTGTAATAATTGAACGATGACGATTAAAAGTATTTACCAGTGCAACATCAAAAACAGATAATTAGCCCCGTCGGCGGATAATCGTATAGTGCGACCTCGATGGCGATACAGAGATTTGTAAAAAACGTCTCCAAAGTGATGTTTTTATAGTTGTTTTCGATTACTCGACTTACAATTATAGCACAACCGTCGTCGGTCTTTGCGGGCAGCACTGCTAGTTGCCTGAAATTACAGATACGTGGGTATTTATAAAATGACAAAAACTAACTTTGAAGCGATTTACGCTCTATTCAGGTGGATTTGCAAGTCTGTTCTGGCGAGGTCTCTATTAACGAAAATTTCTGGAATTGTCGCTCGAACTTTGTAGTAGGCCTTAATAGTGCTTTTAGTTGATTGTTCTTTATTGTCGCAGGACAGAAGAAAAACGACGATTTGTTCTCGCGTTAATTGAGGCAGGTTTTGGGTTCTCAGCCATGCACTAATAACAGAGATATTTTCTTCGATAACTCTGCCTTCATCGACTACTGCTTGAACCGTAAAACCAAATTTGAGAGACATTTCTATTTAGATATGAACGTTTTTCGTTAACATGAACTATTTTATAGTTAATCAAACACTAACAACATCACAACATTATTATTACAAAATATCTACATTTTTAATTTACTTATTAGCATAATATTTTGATTATTAATAGCGTGATTGTACCCAATATGATAACGATTATTTCACTTATAGCTTATCCAAACCTATATGATGTTGATGTCATCGATACAAGGTTACTAGATGACGTTTCACACAGTGCTGTCACCTCGTACCTCGTATTTTTACAGTTCTAATAAATTGTAGCCTTTCTTTATACCATCTAATATGAGCGCAAGTAAATCATCTATAGAATGTCATTTTCCAAACTTTAAACCGAATTACAAATAAACAATCTAGTAACTTTTTGTTGATGACGTGAACATCATATAAGTGTGGATAAGCTATACACTATTTCATGCTGAGTGAGTTGATGCGAGGACACTAGGTTTCTGATCAGAAACTGATTTCATGAAAGTAATTACATAGGTTGTTTAGATGGAGACACTTGTATGCTATAGTTTCATAAAATTTGTTAGTATATTTTTATTTAGTTCTGTCGTTTTTCTTTTCGTGGATGCTCATATTCTTGCAGCAACTATCCATATAAGGTAGAACTGTCATTTAGGAGTTTAAAAATTAAGAAAAATAAAATTAGTGGATTAAAAAAAGAATAAATGGAAAACCATCTGCATTCGTTTGATTTACAATAAAACTAACTAACAATACATGCAGATTTAATCAATTTCTCACTTCATTTCCCAAGCAGTATTCAACGGAATTGTTGTTGGAAGCAGCCGAAACTTTTTAGTTTATAATTATATGTTAAAAACAGTCGTGAAGCTATAATTATGAAACTTAAGAACAAATTCATAAACGAAGCTCATTCTCGTTTCACACTGATTGTGAACCTACTAAAAGTTTTTATTGGTTGTCAAAATGAATATCAGTTGAGAATGCGTTTCGTTTATGTTTCGTTAGCATAGTGACTTGGTGAGGGTGAGTACAAACGAGCCGCGTTCATATGACAGATTGTTGATATATATATAGCTCATCCAAACCTATATGATGTTGACGTCATCAATACAAGGTTACTAGATGATGACGTTTCACGCAGTGTTGTCGCCTCGTACCTCGTATTTTGACAGTTCTAATAAATTGTAGTCTTTCTTTATATCATCTAATATGTGCGCAAGTAAATCATCTATAGAATATGTCACTTTCCAAACTTTAAATCGAATTACAAATAAACAATCTAGTAACTTTTTGTTCATGACGTGACAGCATATAGGTTTGGATAAGCTATATATATATGTATTTCCTTCCCCCTTTTCCCTCCGTGCCAGAGCAGTTTATGAATTTGGCCATTAGTATTGTCATGTAAACTAGCCATTAGATTGAAATAAATATAATTACAGTTATCAGAAGTAGATAACCTTGATGATCTATTACACGTATCAAGCTGAAAATTATACATTTCGTACACTGTATAGCGATTTTTATACCGGCGCAGTTTTGTACGAAGTTGAAATTATTGTACTTCGTACAAATAATTTTATACTGTTCGCATTCTACCCAGTTTTATTGTACCAAGCTGTCAACTTGGTACGGCAGTTTTTGTACAGAGCTCGAAGTAGATATTTCAGATTACCTATAGTATACAGAGTTGCAGAGCTTTTAATTCATACCTACATATTACTGTCAAATTTGGATATTGCTTGGATAAGCATTCCAGGAAATATCAAAAATAATTAAAAGTGTGGTTATTACGCATAAAAACTTAGGACATTAACATTTCTTTCAACCGTGTACACAGACAATTATATGCATTTAAGACTGTGCACACGGGGTTAGGTTAAGGTTGAAAAAAAGGTTAATGTCCTAAGTTTTTATGCATAATAACCACACTTTTAGTTATTTTTTATATTTCCTGAATATTCATTCGTTTTAAAACTTCTGTAATACACAAAAATAGAAGCTATACTTCCGTGGTGTGTCCATTCCGTGTAAGGTATTTTCATTCTACGTCATGTACCTAATTTGACGGAAATAGGGACGTCGGGATAGCCAACCAGTAACTGTTAAAACTGTGCGGGCGCTTCAGAAATTCTTATTCCCGATTTTGAGTTGGATATGCGCTTAAAATTAACAGATTGGTGCCGCACCTACGTACTTAGGTAAAAAATGCATATAATCAAAATGCATGTTACTGTTTAAAAATTATTTAATGTAGTAAAGACAAATGTTTCTTATACAGTATGTAGACAACTATAAAATGTTGATTTGAGATAACATCATATTTATACATTATAATAATACTAGGTAAGATACGCCATGCACATGATAATGAACGGTTTGTGGGTAATGTTTATTTGGAATTTAAAAATATGTGTAAGTAGATATTCTTAAAAGTTTTAGCAGTTATAAAAAAATTCTAGTGTTCAATACGCGCTAAATGTGAGTTTTACGAATTATTGTATTAGTACAATAATTTGTGTTTTTAGAAACACGAGAATAGTACATACGTAATATATTCTTAAATAACTGATTGTAAGTAAAATTTCTATATCTGGTTATACATATATCTATAAAGTCTATGTAATGAGAGACTGCAGTGGTAGGCGTGGCAGTACCCGGACAGTTTACACTGCCGAAAAAGATTCCACCTTGATCTGCCTTATGGATGAATTGGAATGTGCAAATTGTATTAATATACCTATTAAAATGCGCTTTTTACGGTAATTAGAGGGTAGCTGATTGCGCAAACGACAATAGTACTTTTGGTCCGGATCTAATAAAGTAAGATTTTTCAAACTGAAATGACAATCGGAAAGTGTGACTTTTCGATTTTGAGGGATAAATAGTATACTGTATAACTAGTACTGAAATACACTTTCAGCACACGTTATACATTATGCTTTTCCGACGACCACAAGTGTTTTTATTCAAAAAAAATTGTTTTTTGACATTTAACATAGGTACCTTTGACATTTTAACAGCATTCTCTATTGAAAATTAGTAATAAAACAGTTTGTGCGTAAAGTTATTACATGACAGGCTAGAAGGCTTTCGATTGGCTGAGTAGCGTGCGCAATGATTGCAGACGGGCTACAACGTTTACGATTGGTTAATGAGTTTCTTAGCGCACGGTCGCACTATGGGGCGAACAGGTACATATCATCTCAAAATTTAATAACTTTAACAGTAAAACGTATATCGAAGTGAAATTTGAAATGTATGCTACTGAATAAATGTAGTTTTATAATTTATACAGAGTTTATTAAGTATTACATTAGAAATATAACAATAAGCGTAGGGAAAATGCACTCTTAATAATTACTATTTAAATTTTCTTTCATTTTGAAATTATATCGCACAGACAATTGTTTGACAGTAGTACTTAACTAGTGGTATTATAATGTACCTACCTAAATTGAATTTGAATTTTTTTATACAGGGTTGGGCAAAATGAGCGGAATATCCAATTTCTGACTTTATTATGAGCTGGACTGAAAACTGACCTTAAAAAAGCTTTTGTATATTTTTATTTAATATTTAATTAGGTTTAGAGATTTTCCTTATGTCGTATTTTTCAAGTTATGATATCATCGGTTATTATTTTAAATGGAACAACACCCTAATTTTTATTATTGATTTGTATTTCCAAGATAATCGTACGACTTTTTGTTTCAATAAATATTGCCTCTGAAATTAGCCCGTTTGGAATTATTTCATGTTTTGTAAAAAAAAATTGATAGCTGCAGGGTGTTACAAATAACTACATTTTTAAGACATTTATGCATGTACAAATTTAACATTTTAGGTAAGTATTTTTTATTATAAATCATTAACTTAACAAAATAATACCGGATGAAATAAAATTTCGAGGGAGTTAATACATTTTCCAAAATAACTCTAAAACTATGAAATTTAGATATAGGGAAGTAAATACAACCTGGCCCTAACTTTGAACGTATAATGCAATAGAATTGAGAAAAATATTAGTTGGTATTTAAAATTACTAAGATATTAATATTTTTCGGATAACAAGTTTGGCATTTTTTTTTGAATATCCAATGATATCGCAGCTCGTAAGGTCAGTTTTCAGTTCAGCTCATAATAAAGCCAGGAATTGGGTGTTCCGCTCATTTTGCCCAACCCTATATATGTTTTGATGCGATAAATATAAAAAGGAATCGGTGCAAAATATATGCAAAATATTGACAAACATACAAATTATAATCTCATCACGACCACGGATAAAATAATATTTTTCGAAGTTAATTGTTCTTATTGAACTTTTATTGCGCAGCGCTCTGTTAGAAACCTAATATTTTAAAAAGGTGCAAGTTGGTGCAAGATTTTATTGCTGATTCTTAAAGTAGACGCTTCAACAAATATAAAAATCGCAATTTCTAGACATCGGCAGAAAGCGCCAGTTACTAAATGTCTAATGCAAGTTTATAATTGTAGTCAATTAAATCGTTGTGTTCTTAATTTCATTTTTAACAGTTATTAAATAAATAAATACAATAAATAACCCAAATTAGGCCTTCACATAGCAAATAGATATTCTTTTAAGCTAACAAAACAAAAATAATATCTAGATTCAACCTATAACACATTATGATAGGAGTTCAAGGTTTCGCGTAAAATGTAGCAATAGATCTGTTGTTTGTAAATGTTCAATTTTGAGGCCTTTTAACAAATTAACGGAAAAACCTACAACAAATATAATCACAGATCAAAAAAAATATAGGTTTCAATGATTTATAATTAATTTTTCTTTTACTTCTACAACTTACTTGACAATATTGAATTTTGAGATGATATTTGCTAGTTCGCCCCATAGTGGGTCGGCGCAATCCCCCGCACTACAATATCTCGTCAGACAGGCGAAATATTGAGATACGAGATATAGATATTGATAGGTAGGTACTACGTACCTATAACGAATTTTTTAAGCCGAACAGCAATAAAATTTTCTAGGTATGGGTGTAAATGTATGTTAGGTACGCATTCCAGGGTTAAAATTTAATTATTTCGCCCATTTATCGCCATATAGTTCTCTGTGCTTCTTCGGCTTCAAAAAATGTTTGCATATTTTCAATTTTTTCTTGATGTAATCCATGGAGATCGGCCATAGGGGGCAACTCACCACCGTATTCTCGAGGTAAGCATCGTTTAGGCAAACAATGCCTGTAAAAAAATTCCATGTCTGCCTTTGAAGTATGGCATTGAACCTACAATAATACTCTATATTTAACAACACTTTAGAACTTAACGAAACATATTATTTACACGCACCTTATCCAGCAGTTCCTTTTTAGCTATCGGTTTCAACATTTTCAACAGCTTATCAATTACGCCCGAACAATTCATAAGATATATCTTATTTAATTTAATTGGTAGACCTTCCTGAATATAGTGAATTATATGCTTGAGTAGTCCCAATTTTAAACAAGTACAGTGCATCAACGAAATCTAACAATTAATAAGTTAACATCGAGAAATGAAACGCAATCAAATTTACCAACGCGACGTCTATCATTAAAATTAACCCTGTCGGCGGATGATCGAAAAGGGCGGCGTCGATGGCGGCAAAGACGTTTAAAAAATAAGGGGCCATTTCGGCGTTTTTGTAGCTACCATCTACCACTCGGCTCACGATTACCGCAAAACCTTCCTCCGTTCTGGCGGGCAATACTGCTAGTTGTCTAAAAAAAAATACACGTTTTAATTAAATACGTCATAAAAATCAGCGCCGATTTTGCGTACGCCGCCCGCAAGTGTTTCTGCAAATCTTCTCTGTTCGAGCTTCTATTGTTGAAAATTTCCGGGATCAAACGTCGAATTTTGTAATTGGCCATTATCGCATCTTTGGTGGCTTTTTCTTCGTTGTCGCGCGATAAGAGGAAGACGGCTATTTGTTCATCGGTCATTTTAGGTAGATTTTGCGTTTCTAACCATTCCTTGATGGGTACGATATTTTTCTCGCTTACTCTACCTTCGTCGATAATTTGTTGTACAGTAAAACCAAGTTTAAGCGAAGTCATCCCGTTTCTCTCCGCACATAAACAATTATTTTTACTTCCTAAAGAGTTTACCTTTAGTCGACTTATTTTTTTTTTCAAAATCGATAGCCTTTGTTTTTCATTCACGTGCTCGGTAGGTTTTGAAAACTTGAAACAAAGTACGAAGTTAAAAACAATGCATCTGAACAGAACACTCGAGATAACAATGCACTTCAAGGTAAAGTATACCTATGTATGAGCGAGTAAGAAGACTTACAAACACGCCTGAACTTCGCTCGCTCTTTTTATTAATTAAATTTTTGGAAGTTCTAATTGCGAACGTGCACCTACGTACATAATATAGCCAGGAATAAAACAATCCACCGAAAATTATTCAACGAGTATAGGTAGGTACTTACTTAAATTTTAAAATTCACTTGTTTGTAATAACGTTTATCTAACACGTTGCGTTTTATACTCGTATAAAATTGAAAGCGTCCAAACATAACCCACGAGCTGCGTAGCACACAACCGTTACTCTCACCTAATACACAGGGTGATTTTTAACGTCCGCAAATGTATCTAGAACAATGGGGGGGTCAACATTTTGAGCAGTCTATTATGTGAATGTTTTTATTAAGTATCTGCATAATATGTTTATTTGGAAATGAAAAACACCGTTATTATTTCTAATTTATCCTCATTAATGCAAACGGTATTCAATAAATAAGTGAACGTTAATTCGTAAAAGCTTTTAACTGACTGTAACTTCTTGTTTGTCGAGTTTTGGCCGGAATTTATTTAAGATCAATTCTTTGTTTGGGCCCTCTCTGACTGTCGATTCAGTCTTTTCTGTACCTTAAACGTATTGGCAACTTATTTCACCTATTTATATGTATATACAGTGAAACCTCTTTAATCTGGATGGACACCTCCGGGACCAAATAAAGTGTCCAAATTATGGATGGGTCTTCAAATTTTGTTATATAAAAAATACACATATTTATCATGCAAATATAGCAGAAAATTTATTATAAATAAACATAAAAAAAATTACTATACATATTACAAAATTATTGAAAGAAGTCATTTATCTTTGTCCGTTTTTGATTGCACTTGGCAAACGAAATGCAGTTTTCTACATCTATTTGTAAAGAACTTACTATATTTACTAATTTTGGATTATTTTTATTTAAAAAGAATTATTTTAAAGACTTTGTAATCGATAGTGCTTCAGAAAAATTGGAAATTTTATGTAAATCTTGATATTCGCCGATTTCGCACATATTTTCGTCGATCTGATCTGCATCTTCGTTGTCTGATGAATCACTAACACTAAAAGAATTTATAATGTCTATTATTTCACACGTTGTATCTTCTGTAAGCACTTTACTGTCGATTTCTGCATATTCTTCTAGAGTCTCTATTTTATTTCTGTCTACTTTTAATAATTTAGCTAAAGTAGCCAAATCTAAGTCCTCTTCTGGATCTTCAATGTTCACTATCTCGCCTGCAAAACCGGCCTATTCAAGAAAAAATATTTTACATAAATTCTTAAAAGTCTAAAATGTGCAAATGGTTTTTATTTTTATTTTCTGTTTAACTGTCCAAAATAAAGAGGTTTATGTGTAATAAGGGGCCGCGTGTAACTGTTCATGTCCAAATTAGGAAGTGTCCACAATCTAGAGGCATATTTTCTATATAATCTTATGCGAATGGTTTGGGATACCTAAAATTGTCCATAATATGAGAGTGTCCACATACGAGAGGTGTCCACAGATAGAGGTTTCACTGCATTTTTAATAAAATTAAAGTAGAATTTATTGTAAGAATTTTGGTTTTTAAACGAGTTTTTTAAAATGTATTAGGGGGACCGGAAAGTAATGTCGTTTCTGCGCATGTCGATATTTGATTGTCATTTGTCACCTCATTGTGTACCTCGAAGGTGTGCCAAAGTCTTTTAAGGTTATTGTGACTTGTTCACTTCTAAATAATTCAATATTAAACTTTTTTTTGCAATTTGGGGTGAAATGGCCAGCCAAATACCAGAAGAGCATATCCGGCATTGTATGCTTTTTGAGTTTCGCAAGGTAGTAACGCAACAGTTGCGACCAAAAACATTTGCGATGTTTATCCAAGTGCATTAGACGTTCGTAAATGCCAAAGATGGTTTTCCAAATTCAGATCCGGTAATTTTGATCTCTCTGACTCTTATCGATTAGGAAGACCAACAACATTAGACAACGACATGCTAAGGGCAGAAGTGGAAGCAAATCTATGTCAAACAATCGAGAAACTGTCAAACACTCTTAATCAACCTTAGTCGACCATCCAGGAACATTTACAGCAGATTGAAAAAATAAGCAGAGCAGGTGTTTGGATCCCCCATAATCTGTCCGAAGAAAACAAAGCCAATCGATCCATCACATGCAACGTATTGCTTCAACTGTGCACCACACAGAACCGTTTTTTGATCGTTTGATCACTAGAGACGAAAAATGGGTCCTATATAATAATCCAAAACGCAGTGGCTCTCTCCAAATGAATCACCACGAAGTTCTGCGAAGCCGGGTTTACATCCTAAAAAGGCGCTTCTGTGTGTTTGGTGGAGTATTCGTGGAATTGTTCACTTTGAAGTGCTGAAACCTGGACAAACTGTTAATGAAGACCTTTATTGTGAACAATTGGATCGAGTGAACCAATCTTTAATCGAAAAGTATCCGGCGATTGTCAACAGAAAGGGCGTCATTCTGCAACACGACAATGCAAGACCTCGCCGTGCAAGGCGAACACTGGAAAAAATTAATTAATTGGGGTAGGAGGTACTGCCTCACCCACCATACTCGCCCGATATTTTATTTTTAATTAAAGTTGGTGCATGGTCTAAAATTCGTTTTGCGAGTATGACAAAACAAGAAATGATAATATGTACACGTTTCAACGCGCCAACGGCCGCCAACGCGTTGGACTGATGACCTAAAACTGACCGCCGGACTTAATCGGATACGAGAAACCCAGGATAGAGACCGCTGGAATGAAATGAGGGAGGCCTATGTCCGGAAATGGACTGTAGAAAAGGGCCTTTGAGATATGGAGACGCGTTTCAATCGATTAAAAATTTTCGAGGAATTTCCAAAAAAAGACGTACTAGGTATATAGTTCGTAGTTCCATTTAAAATAAAGTTAAAATGCCCGAATTAAGATAAAATTACATTCCATGTACCTACCTACTTATATCATAATAATATAATTAAAAAAAAAAACAAATAAGCTTTATATAGAGGATTTTACCTATTATATTTTTAGGGGTTTTAATACAAACGGTAACTACAAATTTAACATGTGTAGTGCTTAATAAATTTTACACTTTAAGTGTCTTTATAAGTCGATGTAGGTAATTTCTAATAATTACCTGTACGGTGCGACGCAGGTACGTTTTAAAAGTTGATAAAATAATTACTATTGAAATTAATAAAATTCTGACCTTTTTGTTGTATCAAATTCCGCGGTAGACGATCCAAAAAGTCTTTCGTTAACCGCCAATATACACACAAATGTTCCATTTATAGTTTAAACGACACTCGCGCGCGTCCAAACACTTCTAAAAATAGAGCACAACTAAATTTCAATAAAAAATTTCGTAAACGATTATTCATACCTGTTATGTTTTAATCGCGTAAATACCGAACGTCTTTGTTCTTTATTAAGCTTCTTTATTTATGCTTGTAAGCGTACGATAACCAACTCAGGTGGGGTCTTAACGCAAGACAGCGAAGCGTGCATTGTATTCTTTTCGGCCACATGTTTCGATAACGTATAATGTCTTTTATTTATCGCACTTATTTAAATTAAAAGTTGTCATTGGAAAATTTAAAGAAATTACGTAGGTATTATTGTAAATATTTTAAAGCGAGGTCACTACTTTTATACATCACAAATTAAATCAATTTAAAATCGTAATGCGAACGAAATAAATATTATTAAGTACCTAGGTACGTACAGTTACCGACTTGAAATAGGCAATTAAAATAATGTTACAATAACGTCTGAGATTCCCTAAATCCTTCAATCGGAGGTTAAAAGTTATAATTGCTGTAATAATAAATTTGAAAATTAAACTTTTAAAAATGCCATCGCAAAACAAGCATATGTTAATTAATTAAACGCGTATTCGCCGAAATCGAGTTTCCGAAAAGCAATAAAATCGTGTTCGAAAAAAAGAGTTTTTATCAATCGCATTTACAAGGGACGGTTCGCTAGCCTAATCGGTCCTGCGAAATCGACTTTTTGTGGCCTGGTGCGCATGCCGAACAGACTGGCATCGAAAAATTTCGGAAAATTTCCCGTTTCAACGTCAAAAAAAAATTAATCACCCCTAATTTAAATAGTCGACTACGGGTGGCTGACCATCGAAGCTGACAAATTTTCGGTTTAAATCGACTTTTCAAAAAGAAATATGGTGTAGATTTAAAGATTAAGTTTGCCTTCTTTTTTTTATTTAACAAGCGTCGATACATTTAAAAGATTTCAACAAACAAAACCCATGGCCGTTCACATTTCCGTGGAACGTATCTACTTATAGCTACGCGGCGACACGAAATGTGCGCTCCTATAAAATTTATTTTTTGTGGGTTATGCCCTTCTGTAAAAACTGTTTACTGTTAATACATGTTAAGAATTGTGTTGTTGTTTTGTTATTTCGCAAAATAATTTATTTAATGTGTGCAACAGCGTTTTTGTGAAAAAATTTTGAATACGATTTTCGCAAAAATTTCCTTATGTAACCATACAATAATTTTATGCTATTATAATCATCTAAAAATGGCCTTTTCGTAAATGTTACAAAATCTATGGATATCCATTAAGTTTTATATAGATATAGTCCTTTTGTGTATAGCTTGAATAAAATCATCTTTATCATACGATAGACAATATGTTGCCTTTGTCATTCAATTTTTTGCTATTTAACAACTAGAGAAATATAACACATAAGAGTTCTTTTATAAGTCTCCTAGGACTCCTCGATTAATCGACTCCTACAATGTTTAGGCACAATTTTAGAATCACACTCTGTATAATATTGATTATTATTAGAGTATATTTTCACGGAATCATCCACTAATTGATGACATACGGGAATAACATTTATTTCGGCAGTGTTAACGTAATACATTTTCATAAGTGTTAAATGTAAGTTTTACGTGACTTACAAACAAAATGGAATCATAATCTTTAAATTAAAATTTATTGTAGGACATTTTTAACAATATCACACATATGCAGCCGATAAGAAAACAAAGTGATCGAACGTAGATGTTTTTCGTATCGAATTCGTACGTATTCGTCGATTATATTATCAACACACCTACAAAGACCATTCATTGATAACGTAAACTTTCTAAAATTTATATGAGCGCGGACAGTATTATTATGTAATAAACAATAATATGTACAAATCATTTTACGCCTGGGAAATTTTAAAGTTATTTGCAGTTGAGCGTTAACTTTTATAGTGTTCAGTTCGGGCGTGTCGTGTCGTTTGGACTTGAGTTGGATGATGACTTTATGTGTAGTTCTTCGTGATTTATGGAGAATTTTTTTGGATGTACGCGATGCATTTATACGGCAAAAAGGTCATAATTTAATTACTTTGCTTAGTTAGCTAGATACATATTCTTAAGGGAATCGCAAAAGCGGACGATAACCTCACAATGCTAATTTGACCTTCCATTTTGAAGAAGGTATTCTAGAAAGTTGGGCTTTTGGACGACTTTAATCCTTTAGCAAAAATCTATCTCCATTCAAAATATGAAAAAGGTCCTACGGAAAGCATGATTTTCCTTCGAATGATTATCAAATTAACGCTTATACGGGGTGGTGTTTTATTGGGAAACGGACATACGTTTGATACGTTGCATAGGAGTCGCCCAGCTGGTTAGAGATATCCCATAATACTTCATGGACCTGACGCCCTTCATAGTCGAGATACAGGGTGTTTTGTCGATTTTGTCCATTTATTTCTTAGATCATAACTAACAAACTGCTCTGTATATTTTGTTGAAATTTGCACACGTTGATTTCTTAATCTATCCAAACGATTAATAATGTACTAGCAAGAAAGGAAATCCAAATCCGGATGAACAAAAATTAATAAAATCATGTGTCCTCAAAATTTCCAAACTCCGTTTGCACACGTGAAAAGAGCACAAAAAAACTGAATTAAACGGTGTTGCTTTTTGTTTTTGCCCATACAATTTTACTACTCAAATTTTGGGGTGTCGAAATGGAATAAGTTGGATATTTATTATTAAATTTTGAAAACTATTCAATCTGAACTTATTCCAATCACATTAAATCATTAAAATTTATCATAAAAAAAGTTTTTATTTGTAACGGGTATCCCAAATGTCGTTTCAAGTCTCGGTTGTCTGTGAAAAAATAAAGGCGTGTCTTGTTTTAAGTAATTTTGATGATTTTCATGATTTTAGCTAACAAGATATGCCTTTATCTTTTCACAGCCAACCAAGACTTTAAGTAATATTTATGGGCCCGTACTTGTAATCTTTATAGATAGATCTTTTCAAATGCCTCGTGCCAAACATTTCAAAAATGTTATTACTTACGAACATAGTAGATATTAAAAAAAAATCGAGAAAAATATGACTACTTGTACTGTTTTGGGATTTTCAAAAGAGTCAAGAATCGAGAGTGGTTCGTTAGTTATGACCTAAGAAGGAAATGAAAAATCGACAAAACATCCTGTATCTTGGTTATGAAGGGTATCAAGTACATTAAGTATGGTATATTTCGGATTAGCTGCCTTCGAATCCTATTTATGATTAACGTATGTCCGTTTCCCAATAAAACACCCGGTATAGGTCAATTAATTGAGAAAATTAATTATTTCCGTTTCAAATTAAATTCCTAGGTAGATACACAAAAAGTTCCACCAATTTATCTTTGTGCTGAGTTACTCGACGTTTCACCCTCACTTGTCCTACAGTTTGTCGCTCGTCCTAACCTCGTCCTAATACTTCTCTCCATTTCCTTCTGTCCCGTATCAATTTCCCTCCACCTTTGTATCGTCATACTTTTTATGTCCTTAATTATCTGGCTCTCCCATCTGATTCTGGATCTCCCTCTTGACCTCTGGTCGTGTAGTTTCCACTGCGTAATCCTCTTCGGTTCTTTATTATTTTCCATTTTCCATGGTATGTGCCCATACCATCGCAGTCTGTGGACTGTTATTATTCCTATTATGTCTTATTTTAAAATTGTCCTTATTTCAAAATTTATGAGCCTTCGAATTTCCCCACGTTTTATTTTCTTCGGTCTTCTTGTGTAGAATATCATTTTTCCAAAGACTTCAATTACTAAAGTAATAATTTAATAGGTACCTCTAACTATAAATTTAATTACAAACCACTGAATTTGTTAATAATAATTATGGTCTAGAACTGAAAAAGCTGATAAAGTAAAATAATTAATTATTTCTTTATTTTCTTATTCTTTATTTTGATGAGCATTCTCGAGATAAATGAAAGGTTTCTGTTTTTTTTATTGGTTAATCGAACTTCATTGTCACGCCTTAGTTACTTGTTTGTAATGAATAACTTTCGGTAACAAATGAAAGTGTGAATTTGTGCATATTTCGTAGTTGTCGGAAAAGAACATACTTTTAAACATCGCCATCGCATTGATTCAAACTTGTTACGAATCGATGATTTGTAATTTACATTTTCGGAATTAAATCCGTAAGAGGTTCTTTTAAACAGTTAGGTATTTCTTCGGAAAATCACTATGTATAATGTATAAATTACCACTTTCTAGTATTTACTTACTTTGTTATTATTAAGTTTCAACTGAAATTAAACTTATTCCACTTAAGGTTAGTAAGAATATAAAAAAAACTATAAAAAACTAAAAAACTAAAAATTCATAAAAATCTAAATGTTTATAATAAATTAGATAGACATAGGTACTATTAAATTAATAACAAAGTAGATATTTAGTTTTCTAGAAAAGTTTATAAAGTAGTGTAACTTATGTTTAATTAGTTGCCTATGTAGAGCAAGGGACGACTAAAAATATTAAATTAATTTTTTTGTTTTTGCTTTTTTCTACTTGTTAAGTCACAAATAAACCGTAAATAAATTACATTTAAATATCGCAATATCGTCCCCCAACAAAATCGACCCTCAGCCGCATCTCTGAATTTCTTCCGCGTAAAAATACGGCTCCGCGGCCCTTAAGATTTCGATATTCTTTTCGTGAAGTGCGGCGACCGAAGGTTGGTCGCCTCCAAAATCTTTAGGTAAATATTGTTTAGGTATCCACTTCTTGTGAAAATCATTCATGTCCATATTCTTCGGATGAAATTTCATCTGAAAATTCACTTATCGACTTATTCACTTGTCGCACTTGTGACATAATAATTTACCATATCGAAAGTTTCCTGTTTCATCAACGGTTTCAAAATCATCATTACTTGATTCAAAAAGGAAACCGTATTCAAAATATGCAAGACTTTTAGTCGTAAAGGTAAAGCTTCCTGAAGGTAGTCGAAAAACAACTTAACGACACGTGGTCGAATTTTAGTTAAATGTCCTATGCTTAACTAGAAAAAGAAATGTTAGCTGTTACGGTGACATAATATTATACTTAAATTTTAACAACCCACATTCTCCCAGTTACTTATGATAATTAATCCTTTTGGAGGATAAGAAATCATAGCGGCCTCTAAAGTCATGATAATAATAATAACGGCATCGTAAATATTCCAAAATCTGAAATTTCCCTCGAACGCTTGATAAACCACGACGTATCCGTCGTCGGTTGTTTCCGGAAAAACACAGTAACGGCTAAACGTTACAAAAATTAACTTATGAATATTCGCGAATAAAATTAAATCGTATAATTACCCCGAATTGAAGCCCCGTTGTAAATCGGATCGATTCACTCGTCTATTATTAAAAATGTCCGGCGCCCTATTTTTTATGAAATTGTTCATTTGAATCGTTGTTTGTGTAGCTGTTTGAACGTTATTGCACGACAGAAGAAAGGTGACAAGTTGCTCGTCGGTTAACGCGGGAAGATTTTGATTAAACAGCCATTGTTTTATTTGCTTTATGTCCTCGCGGGTTATGCGACCATCTTTGATTATTTGATCGACAGTAAAACCAAATTGGATCCTCGATAATGCCATTCTGCAAAACAAAAGAGTTTCAGTTTAGAGATCGTGCACAAATCATGTAACGCATTTTTAACTGTTTTTTTTTAAACATCCTTGCGCCCCCTCTAACGTTTCGTAACGTTATTCCGTCCACCCACGAATTTTGTAACCCCCCTCCCTTAAAATATTGTTTCTCAATACTAAAGATAAGTAAAATAGCAAAAGTTTGAATCACAAAATTACCTAGAACTAATTAAATGAACCAAATTAATTTATTATCATTTTTTTAAGTAAAAAGAATCATTGAAAAAGTCTTCGTTTATTCTACTTCATACAATGTTACGCAACGCAGAAACCCCCTTATCACTTATGACACACACACACATCGTCACATTTTCACCCACCTCTTCTAATTTCGTAATTTATGCACGAACTCTTATATAGTAACTATTTTATTTTTTTACACTTTTATTTTAAACAATTTTCAACTATTATTTACATTGCAGAAGTGCGCAATTCAAATAAAAATACATATAATTTATATTGCGAAGTATTTGTGTTTTATTTTTCAAGTGCGAAATATCAATAAGTACTTTGCACTTAAGCAATTTACGTCATCAACGAAAGGTTACTAGATGATGACGTTTCACACAGTGCTGTCATCTCGTGCCTCGTATTTTGACAGTTCTAATAAATTGTAGTCTTTCTTTATGCCATCTAATATGTGCGCAAGTAAATCATCTATAGAATATGTCACTTTCCAAACTTTAAACCGAATTACCAATAAACAATCTAGTAACTTTTTGTTGATGACGTGAACATCGTATAGGTTTGGATAGGCTGTATGTCTTTAATATTTCAAACTCTTGGTAAATATTTTTACATTTACTTATATATCATTAAAAACATTTTTTTATAAACAAATATTGTTCTAAATTATTTATTTTGTTACTGATAATGTCGAGAATAGAGTCGCGCTATTTATTTTTAAAATGATTTACGGGGGATTTATTTTGAGTTCTATTTATTTTTTATTCCTACGAGTAAAATGATAATTTAATCACTTTTTACGGTAGGTGTTAGTTTCTAGACTGAATTTTTAGCATTTTTGTTATCAGTAAGTCTTTAAGGTCAATTATGTAAACAGGGTGTCCGTTTTTCGCGTAAATGCACGAGGATCTCGGTTATCTTATGTGATACGAAGTCGGTTAAATTGGAGAAAAGTTGCATTTTTGTATTTTTGTGCTAATTAATAATATAAAAAAAAATTGATTTTAAAATATGAAAAAATTATCAAAATACCAATTGAAACATACGCGAAGTTCTTTTGTTTTCATCGCAATCCTAGAAAAAGGGGAAAAAAAACAAAATATTTTGATAAATTTGTTATTAAAACATTAAGTGCTATACATTTTTCGACACAGAAAAATCTGAACTAAACAGAAAGACTAAAATTATTCAAACTAAAATAAATCTAATATGGCGTTCATAAGAAAAACAGAAGTTGACTGTCGTTGTTTGTTTAATCCGAGCCTAAATTCCTTCTTAAAAGTGTCTCAATAATATTTTGATTAGAAACCAAAAGAAACCAAACCATTAGAACCGAGATCTCCATGTGTTTAGGTACGCCGAAAAACGGTCACCCTGCATATTTAACAATTAAATTAATTAAGCAGACTATAAATGATCTGTAATGTGAACACTTAATACGAAAAAAAGATAAACGACTGATTGTGAGAACGAAAAGATGTTTACGAATTTCATTAAATAATTCGTGGACGAAACGAAAAAGGCCTTTCTTTTAACGTCATGTCTTGGTGAATCTTCGGTTTCGAAATATTCGGTCAAGCTTCTGTTTTTTCTTGTACGTTGAAAATGATCAAATTTGTTTATTTTTAACAGAAAGTTTAACGGACATTGCCCAATTTTTTCTACAATAATAACAATGCTCAGTACCTACATCTAAATACATTGGTAAGACTTTGTAGATACGTAATTAAATATAATTTAGTTAAATGCCCAAAAATTCATCTAAAATAAAAATATAACTACCATAAATTCCAAAAATGTTATTTAAAAAAATTGACTTTTATTTTTCAACCGTGTGGATTGAATATCTCAACAGGGGAGCGCTGTAGGAAAAACATTTATAGTAACTTGTGGCATTGTTTTGACATGGTTTATACGTTCCGAGAGATTCGTCATCGTTTTCTGGATACCATGTATAGTGTGATAGAACTTCTGTGATAGAATGAACTTCTAACAAGTATAAACAGCTAATTTCGGGAGCAAGTTGAACGGCTAACTATAACATAGGTTCCTAAAAAAGCTTTCCTCTTGTAATAATAATTTTGAAAGCAATTAGCAGGTGGTTTTATAAAAAAATTTAAATAAATTTCCAGCGATCAGTTTATCTTGTCCTTCATAGAAAAATCTAAACGGAAGATCGAAGAGGTTGTGTGTTCTGTTAGGTAATTTACATTCGCCAAGGGAAAATGTACCTGTGTCTGTGTAAGGAAGGTGTCTAAAATCGCGTAGCGACCGTATTAATTAAACAATTTCAATAAACTAAAATGATGAGGAAATATAAAAAGCCAAGAACATTTATCTAAAATACTTTAGTAAAGAAAGTTTTCGTGAAATGGTGTTACTAATTATTGTAGGATGCTGTATCCCTATTTTATTGAAACAAAAAAAGTCTCAGAAAGTGCTTCTAGTGCTCGAACACGCAATAGTCCGGATAGGTCCAAATTTTGAATTAATAACAGGAAATTGTTCTCAATTAAAATAAAGCTAACAATAAGGTTTACACTTTCAAATTTCTTTATTAAAGGAAATGTGATAAGTACTTATACCTATACAATATGTTTCGGAAATCGTGACAATAAGTATTTTATTTAATCTATTGTACATACAGAACGAGTCGAAAATATGGAATATATCAAATAAAATTGAAAAAAAATGAATTTTTGTAAAAATCCCGAAACACGTCTGTTTTAGTTTTTAAAAATGTACAATTCTGTCTAAATCATCTTTAGATATTCATTTGATTGTAAGTTATGACGTCATCGGAATTTTTTTTTAAATGGAAACCTCTGATTTTATTGCGCGATTTGGATAGATCCTTCGATTGTCTAAATGATAGTAGAAAAATATTAATACTTTACTTAAGAAAATTTTCGAGAAATAAATTATTAAGATATTTAACTTTTGATTCGTTCTGTATAAAAATAATTTTGAGTGTATCTGATCTATACATATTTACTTTCTATATTTATACATATATATATGTAAGCTTCGCGAGTATAGAGATAGAACTTTATAAAACATAGTCTTTATTTAAGATAAGTAAGATTGGTAAAAGTTAGTCAGAATTGTTATAATCAATTCTGAGTTTGTGAAATATTATTAGACTTTGTGATTGTAGAGAAATCCGTTAAGCAATAGTCTTGATTGTTGATTCTCTTATTTTTAGGTTAGTCAAAAAATGTGCTTACTTGTAATATTGTACATAGTTATAATTAATAATAATAATAAACTCTTATTTTTAGACGAATCTTATCGCTTGCTCAACTGATTTATTGCGTATCTTATAAATCAACAATCATTTATTGGAAAAATGGAGAAACTAAAATTTGAGTTCACAGTTATTCCAAAACCAGACGATACCAAAACGAATATGTATGGTTTGATGTCAATTGAAGACACGCAACAAAGTCGATATACGATACCAAAAGAATTTCAACCAGCAGGTTTGCACGAAGAATTGATAAAAACTGAGACGTTCAAGATGGTAAAAAATTCTATAAAAAGAAGATATGAAACAAGAGCGGTGTGGATAACTCTTACACCTGAATTAAAAAAAATTTACTTTGAAAATGAAAACATGCAATTCAGTGGTTATTTGCTAGAAAAAGTAGAACTCGAAAAATACACAGAAAACACTCAATGTGTGTCCAAAACACAAAATAAATTAAAATTAGTTGATAAATTCTCAATTGAAAAGTTCTCAAAAATGACAACAAATGTGTCACAATGGATAAATGGTTTTAATAAAGAGTGTCTTCGCTTGGAATTAAATGCAGGCACAGAAAAAATTGAAATGTTAAGATTAATGCTGGATGACTCCTGCAAAGATTGGTACAGCTCAATGCTGATAAAGCACACAGTGGAGTCAGATTGGTCATCATGGGAACTAAGCCTAACAGAAACATATGCTGATAAAGGTTGGTCACCGGTAAAGTATGCGATGAATTTTAAATATCTAAGAGGCTCGCTACTAGACTATGCATTGAAAAAAGAAAGATTATTACTAGAAGTAAATAGCTCTATTGATAAATCTATAATGATAGATATAATTGCCTCCGGCTTACCAAATTCTATAACAGATAAAATAGATAGACAAAAACTTAAGGAAATTGATGATCTTTTTAATAATTTAAGAGGCTTGGAACATTTAATAAAAGATGATAATAATGAGAAAAACTCACATCGAACTAAACAAAATTTAAAAAAACAAACTGAAAAGAAAGAAAAAATCCATGCAAAATATGTGTATCAAAAGGAAAAAGATAGATTTCATCCAGAAAATTTATGCTGGTACAACAAAGAAAAAAAGATGAAGACTCATTAACAAATACACTTTTAAATGTACAGTTATCCGATGAAAATCCAATAAACTAGATCTGCCCCCACTAATTGAAATAAAAGTATTGTTAGAAGATTCTTTAGAAGTTAAAGGACTTTATGACCCCGGATCAAGAATAACAATAATAAACTCCAAGTTGATAAAAAATGAATTTAAAAAAGAAAAAAGAATATTTAATATAAAAACAATTAGTGGGCAAGGCCAAAGTTATGGTCTGGTAAAATTAAATACAGAAATTAATGGAATAAAGAAAAATATACATGCCTTTGTGTATGAAGATGAAAACTTTAAATATGACCTGATTTTAGGTTTAGATAGTGTAAAAAAATTTGGGTTGACTCATGATGAGAATTTAAATATTCAATTTAAATACACAAAAGAAAAAGATTATATACAAATTAATGATAAATATGAGATAAATTTTAATGAATCTATTGACACAGAAAAATTTGAAATAGACACTAATCACTTGAATGATGGAAAGAAAACGAAAATATATGATATAATGAAAAATTATAAAGGCATTTTTGCCAAAGATAAGTATGATGTCGGGGAAGTAAAAAATTATGAGGCTTTCATAGACCTACAGATAGATAAATATTGTTACAAAAGACCTTACAGATGTACAATCGAAGATAGAAAAGAGATAGAAGATCAAATCTCACAACTTTTGAAACATGGCTTGATCGAAGACTCATACAGTCCCTTTGCAGCACCAGTAACACTAGCATTCAAAAAAGAAGAAAATAAGAAAAATAGACTGTGCGTGGACTTCAGAGAACTGAATAAAATTATTGTCCCACAAGCTCAACCTTTTCCACTGATAGAAGACTTATTAATAAAGACAGTAGGTTGTAAATATTTTACAACACTAGACATAAATTCGGCTTTTTGGTCCATTCCTCTAAGAATCGGAGACAGGAAAAAGACTGGCTTTGTTACTCAAGAAGGGCACTACCAGTGGAGATGCCTTCCTTATGGACTAAAGACATCGCCAGCCATCTTTCAAAGAATTTTAGTTAATATAATAAAAAAGTATAACTTGCAAGGATTTTGCACAAACTATATAGATGACATAATTATCTTCTCAAAAACATTTGAAGAACATTTGAAACATATAGAACTACTCCTAGATGCAATAAAAAAAGAAGGTCTAAAATTAAAATTTACAAAATGCAAATTCGCCAAGAATGAGGTAAAATATTTGGGCCACTTAATAAAAACGACACAGTCACACCTCTCAAAGATAATATAAAATCCATAAAAGAATTTAAAACACCAGAAAACAAGAAAAACATTAGACAATTCCTGGGAAAAATCAACTTTGAAAGAAAATATGTGCCGAAAATTACAGAGATACTCGAACCTATACATGCGCAACTAAGAAAAACAGTAAAAAAAATTTGCCTGGCCAACCGAATGCCAAACCGCTTTCGAGGAAATAAAAAATATTTTAAGTTCGGAACCTATATTAACAATTTTTAACCCAAAATCAAAAATTTATATATTCACGGATGCTAGCATTAAGGGCCTTGGGGCTATATTAAAACAACCACAAGAAAACGGTGATATGAAACCAGTGGCATATTTCTCTAAAAAACTGAACGAAACGCAAAAAAAGAAAAAAGCAATTTTCCTGGAATGCCTCGCCATCAAAGAAAGTATAAAGTTCTGGCAACACTGGCTGATTGGAAGATTTTTCACAGTTTACAGCGACCATAAACCCTTGGAAAATTTGAATGTCAAAAATAGAACAGATGAAGAATTAGGGGATATGATACACTACATATCCCAATACGACTGCGACATTAAATATAACCCTGGAAAAGATAATGGAGAGGCGGACCTTTTAAGTCGAAACCCGGTCTTAGAACCAGAAGAAAATGTAGAAGATGTGTTAAAAACAGCAAACAATGTGACAATAAATTCCATAACCCTACAGGAAATAATAGACGACCAAAAACAAAATGAAAGAATAATGCAAAACATACACAAACTTGTACTAAAAAATGGAATCTACTACAAAAAGATAAAAGGAAGAGAAAAAAATAATATTAAGTGAAAAATACAGCAAGACCTTAATACAACGTATACACAAAGACTACGGCCACGCAGGTACAAATCAAATTACACGCAAAATAAACTTATTCTACACAGCTCCAAATTTAACAGAAAACATCGAACAAACACGTAATTGTGAAATATGTATAAGAAATAAAACAAGACTAAACAGGAATTATGGCCTTATGTCACACCTGGGTCCAGCAGAAAGACCATTCCAAATAATGTCGCTGGACACCATTGGTGGATTCGGTGGACAAAGAACAACAAAAAAATACCTACACTTACTGGAAGACCATTTCACTAGATATGCATACATTTTATGCTCAAAAAATCAAACAGCAAAAGACTTCATAAACCTGCTAAATAAAGTCCCATCCGAAGAGAAAATAGAAATTATACTAGCGGACCAATACCCTGGTATAAGTTCGAAAGAACTTGAAAATTATGTGAAAGAACGGGGGGCTGAAATGATCTACACAGCCGTGGACGCCCCGTTTTCAAACGGGCTAAACGAAAGACTAAACCAAACATTGGTGAACAAGATACGGTGCACCGTAAATGAAAAACAAAGAAAATAGCCTGGTCGACGGTAGCGGAGGAGTGCAGAAAAAAATACAATGAAACAAACCATTCAGTCACAGGTTTCTCACCCGAGTATTTACTGAATGGAGAATCAACCGATGTGCTGCCACCAGAGCTAAAAAACAACGAAACATACAAAAGAAACTTGGAAGAGGACAGAAAACTAGTGCTACTTCGAACACGAAAGTCTCATAACTACAATAAATCATTATACGACAAAAACAGAATAGACTACAAGCTTGAAGAGGGGACATGGTCTACGTAATGAACAAGAATAGACTGAACAGAAAAAATTGGAAGAAATTAGAACCGGCCCCTTCAAAATAGAGAAGAAAATATCAGACTCGATATACAAGATCAACACAAACAACAAGAAAACTACAAGAGGTTTATACCACATCACGAAGCTCATCCCTATAGGGATGTGACCCAACGTCAATTCCTCAAAGGAAGAATTGACGCCCTGGGGAGATGTAAGCTTCGCGAGTATAGAGATAGAACTTTATAAAACATAGTCTTTATTTAAGATAAGTAAGATTGGTAAAAGTTAGTCAGAATTGTTATAATCAATTCTGAGTTTGTGAAATATTATTAGACTTTGTGATTGTAGAGAAATCCGTTAAGCAATAGTCTTGATTGTTGATTCTCTTATTTTTAGGTTAGTCAAAAAATGTGCTTACTTGTAATATTGTACATAGTTATAATTAATAATAATAATAAACTCTTATTTTTAGACGAATATATATATATATATACTATATATATATATATATATATATATATATATATATATATATATATATATATATATTTATATATAAAAGCACGTGCAGCACGAGCATAGTTTAGAATATTGTTACTTAAAAGAAATTATCTGACTGAATTACTAGGCAAAAGATTTCTTTAAATACCTATAGGTAGGTAATTCAACGATTCTTTATTTGTTTAAACGACTAAACACCTATTAATTTTCGAGAAAAGAGCGTTTAAATTATATTACATAATTTTTGTTAATCGTTTTATATGAAACTGATTTTTTCGTGAAATTAATAGGTTTTTACAGATATTAGTAAAACTTGTATTCGCTACCCAGGCGACACACTGCCGTCATAATGTCGTCAATTATTGGTAATTATTTGTCGGTGACGTCGTGGACTCAATAAGTGACGTGCGCACGACGACATTTTGAACATTTCACGACAAACATTTGACGTCATTAAAGAACGTCGTCGAGACGTTTTTGTTTGGTCATTCCAAAGTCCTGAATCCTTACTGGAAAAGTGAAGATAAAGACGTTTTGAAGCGTTAATTTAAAGCGTAAAATATTCGTAATTTTTTCTAACATGTTTATGTTTTAATCCAAAATTTTAACTAAAAAATATATAAATCTATTTTGGAATTATGCACTATCCCAACTATGCGATTAATAGTAATAGTTCTATACGTTATAAATACAGTAGTATACAACTAAACAAGTAAGTAAAATCACATCCAGTTATTTATTCTAATTGTGCACGTCAATGGCTAGAACTAGTTCCTTTAAAGTGTCCTTTATATATTAGTGGTTTATAGGTTATATTGTTTATGGTTTATAATATATTTATAGTTAGTGGTTTTACTTTGCAGGGAGTTCTACGTTGTAAATTTGTAAATTGTAAATTTTGATATAATTTCTTAACGGTAAATTAAAACGAATAATTTTAAATAATTAAAAAACTGGAAGAAATATTTTTTACAATAATTTTATAAATCGTGATTTTACAAGAAACAAACAAATTGTACTTATTTCTATAGGTTTTAACCTTTAGGTGACTAGATTATCTTCGTGGCGTGAGTGACCCCCCATTTCATTATTAATTTATTTAGATGTCTTTTGTTGGTGTGAAATTCTACATTGTGCGACTCTTACAACCAGCAAACTTTTATCTAAAATAGTTTTTTCTATTGTGCTTAGTTTAGGCTCTATCAAATGATCCCAGAACTCGTGGACACACGGTATATCTTATATAATATTTACCGCTTACATCTTATCTTAAATATATTATTGTATTACTCGTATATAATAATAATATAATTATTTGGTTATTAAGCAGGTAAATCCAAATAATTTTGTGTTTATTCTTTGATATATTAACATACCTTGTTTAATTTCTTAGATTTAGCTTCTTTGTTTGTACCTTCATTTTCGTAATAAAATAATAATTATATTGAATGCATTTGTAATTTTTTCATCTTTAGATGCGCCATTAATGCCTTGGGATTACGTCAATGGCACGTCAACTCGACGTCCCATTTACAAAAATTAGACGTCTCAAGTAACGTACTAGATTGGTCATAATTTGACGTCGTTGAACTGTGACATTAACCCGTCATATTGACGTCATATATACGTCATTTACGACGTCCCCATTGGTCTCCAAATGGCCAATAGTTGACGACATTATAACGTCAGTGTGCCGCCTGGGTATACAAAGCACTCCGCCAGTAGCTTCACAATATAAGATTGTCTGTACCTACTACATACTATAAACGCATGACTTTATAATATATCGTGTGCGGCGGACATGAATTTTTGAAATATCTATAACCTATAAATAAAAGACAATCTAACAAATTTTATAAACAAAAGAATCAAGAAGTATCTATTTCATCTATCTGTATATTCAATAAATATAATTTTGTTATGGAACTAACTCGTCTTTTTGTTATAGATAGGCCCTAGAGGGCTAAGGATGACGTCTAACAAGAACTCGAATGGGGAAGTTCAATAAGGTAAGAAATACTTTTTTTGAAGTTTTGGTTTACGCTGATTTAATGTTGAAAACTATAGATAAACTTCCTATTTATGCAAGTTACAAAGTACATAGACAGAAGTCATTTGGTAGTAAACATAAAATTAATCTCATTGTTAGTAGATTACCTTCAGTTACTAACTGTAAACGACGACCTGATTTACGCCTGTATGCGAGGAAGTTGTTCTCAAATCTAACCCCGGCGACATATATCTCCCGCACCACCTCTCCCACATAAATGTATATATGTATACATAAATGACAAAAAGTAACTTGATTTTCTTAATAAAATATTATAATTTCAACAAAATAATACGTAATACCTACGTTAAATATTAATAGGTACGTAAACGATTGATCGGAAAACAAAATCTGATAAAATGACCGACGAGATACTCTTGACTTAGATTAAATTATTTGTTGTTGTAAGAAATGTATATATTTTGTAATAAAAATAATAAAACCAACAATATAAACAAACTAAAAAAAAATAGAACCGATCCGAGTTTTGTTTATCTAAATTATTACACCAGCGACAACCAAAAAAGTCCTACATGTATTAATTTGTTTATTGATTTTAAAATTGACAAATAAATTACAATAAAATTATTAGTTTGCGCGCAGACAAGTTTCTAGTGTAAAGGCAGTTTCGGGATTTAGTTAAGAGGTTTTCAGATTTTTCTTAAAAAAACTTGAAAAACTCTTGAGTTAAAAAGGTTGGGGGTCGTGCACCCCTCGATCAAAAATACCGTATTAAACTATTTTAAAGATCTTTATATATTACGTATTACTACATCCCCATTTTGGTTATTTTAATATTATTATTATTATTTTATACTATCTACACTTATTTTTAAACTAATTCTAAGTTATTAATTATTTATATTAAACTATCTTATCTACACTTAATTTTATGCTATTTCTATTTCTGTTCCTACTACACATAACCGTCTTGCTTTGTTTATAATTATTCACTAGTTCTCACGTTTTTTATTGTTCTTTCCTTTCAACACTTCCAATCCACGCTCCCTCCGACTTCCTTCACTCCTCTGTCACTGCGTATTTTCTTGCTACTTTTATTTACAATCTTTCACAATTATTTCCCCTCTTAATTTCTCCCTTACATTTTATTAATTAATCCCCTAAATTTTTTATTAATTTTTTACAGTTGTAGTTTGTAGAAATTTAAAGTTTTATTTTGATGTGTTCTATACGTCTCCGGAAGGTTAAAACTCGCGCAACTCTTTGCCATCCATGTGACGGATAAATGGGCAAAGAAAAATTCACATAAATTAACCCTTTTATTCTTCCCATCGGTACAAGATTAAGGGAGCAATTTCATACACTTTCATGGGATATACGTTTCCATTCATTACCTGATAACGTACCAAAAAATGTCATCCGCTCTCCTACTATTATAACCCCTATTCTCTCCAATGATACATGTTTCGTCTTTGACGCTCCTCGGCGTCGTAATACTGTTCTAAATCGATCAAATTCTGAACGTTTTGATCGTGAAGTGTATGGATCGATGGTAAATCGCCCCCTAATTCTTTAGGAAGACAGTTTTTGGGCAACGCTGTCTTATAAAACTCCTCCATGTGTAAATCTCTCGGTAGAAAATCGATCTAGAAATTTAAAAATGTTAACAAATGAATTTTTTCAAAAAGGCAATTTACCAGTTCAAAAATGCGAGGGTTCATAAAAGGTTTTACAATCTTAATAACCTTCTCGATGAACGGCACCGTATTGAAAACGTACGTGCGTTTTAGTTTTAGAGGCAGGGCATTTTGTAAATATTCCGAGAACAACGAAATCATACTGGGTCGCAATCGAGCCAAATATGAAAAGCTGAACTGAAACGTTGAAATTTTTAAAGCAAATAAAATACGATTTCGAATTTACCTGCGACATATCGGTAATCATAATGAATCCGTTCGGGGGATGACAATGAGTGGGAATCTCCAACATCATGAATAAAATTTTCACGCACAACTTCATGTCCCATTGTAAAAATGAGGTGCCGTTGAAACCGTAATAAACTATAACGCAACCATCTTCGGTTCGTTTAGGAGAAACAAACATGGTCCTGTGTATAATAAGGAGACGAATTTTATATGCTTGGATTTTTTTAGTTAGTCGAAAACTTACCCGCTGTTGAGGGCTTTTTGTATTTCGGATCTATCGAGTTTTCTGTTGTTAAAAATGTCCGACCAGTTACTTGAGATGATATAGTAGGCCTCGATCGTCTTCTTGGTCGTTTCGATGTCATTGTCGCAAGCCAACAGATAACGAACGATTTGTTCGTCCGACAATAACGGTACGTTTTCGTCGTATAATCGTGCTTTAATTTCTCTTATCGTTTCGATTGTTACACGTCCTTCTTCGATTATGTCTTGGGCAGTAAATTCGAATTTAACTATCGTATTCTGCATCTCTTCCGAGTTTGTAAACGAGTTATCGCGCTAAGGAAAAGACGGGCCCGATGTTACCGAGTCGGTTTTTTTTCTTAAATCCAATTATACGTTACAACCTTGTTATACGAGTTGTCCGTTTTAATTTTACATCGAGGCATAAAAATCATCTTATAAACAATAAATTAACATTTAAGACGTCATTAAGCCGTTACTATTGAATTGAATATAAGGTCAAGCCGAAGAATAGCATTGTCGTTATATTCAACGTAAAAAGCAAAACCTCTCAAATTCCAGACAGTTTAAAAAATTTGAATATTTTTAGTCGAATCAGGTTCGACTTAGTTATTGAACTAATGTTTTGATTATTGAAATTAAGAAATTATAATGCGAAATTATTTTAGTTAATTCGCACTTAAACATTTTAAGTGTATTGATTTTTAAATTATAGTACGTATTTAGTTCGTTAGAAATCAAATAAAACGTTTTAAAATATTCGTTCGATTTTTCGATATTTCTTTTATAAATTTTAATAATTGCAAAGAAACGCCCGGTTGCTATATAAAAAGAGCGAGAAACGGGGTCACACGTCCGCTTATAATAATAACAAGAAAGCGAAACCTGCATATTAAAAATTTTATTTTGCCAAAAATCAATTTTTTACTACTAATCACCGCTTATTATTTCTATTTACGCATCGTTAAACGCCGTGTAAACGATTTCTTTTAACTCTGAATTCGTCGTTGTAATTCTTCCGCCTCAAAATGGGAAATCATGTCGGATAATTTTTGGATGTTCTGCTCGTGAAGCGTCCGCACCGAGGGTAAGTATCCCCCGAGTTCCTCGGGCAAACACTTCCTCGGCAACACTTGGTCGTAAAACGTTTCCATATCCATATCTGTCGGATGGAAGTGCAACTAAAAGAAAGTGGGAAAGTTAAAAATTTTTAGAACCGGGGGGCGATTAGAAAGTAAGTTCCGGAACAAACGGTACCAGTTATACAATATGTGGAACATTTTTGTTAAACTTTCTGAAGGCGATTTTTCGCAAAAACCGCGGATTCGATTTAAGCGTTATTAAAATTAATTTCCGGGGGGAACTAATCGCGTAACTTACCAATTCCATAACTTCCTTTTTAATGAACGGCTTGATGATACTAATCACTTTATCTATGAAATAAACTGTGTTCAAGACGTGAACGTTTCTTAACTTAACCGGCAGAGATTCTTGAAGGTAATGAAAAAACGTTTTGACTAATCCTAATCTAACTTTCGTCAGATGCATAAGTCCAACCTAAAATTTTTGTCGTTACTAATTAAACGATGCGGAACGTCTAATTTTAGACTTACGCCTTTCATGTCGAATAATATTATCAGGCCGGTGGGCGGATTATCGTACACCACCGTGTCCAAAGTCATGAACAACAGTTTCATGGCAGGTTCCATATTGTAATTAGAATAAACGGTATCGTACAACCGGTGAAACATGATCGCACAACCATCCTTCGTTCGTTTCGGAAATACACAAAACTCCCTGAAACAAACCCATTGGAGTCGGCCGTTATCTCTCTTTCTCTCTTTCGTCATTCTCATCCTTACACCGCCTTCAGTTGTTGCTGAACGTCTTCTCCATTTAAATTTCTTCCGGTGAACAAAGCGGGCGAACCGTTTCTAACAACGTTGAACGACTTAATCGTGGCCTTGGTGAGTTGATGTTGATTCTGGCACGAAATCAGGAACAGGGCGATTTGTTCTTCGCTAACAATAAGTTTCGGAAGATTTTCGGTCGACAGCCACGCTTTTATCTCGTCTACGTCGGCTTGAGCGACGCGACCTCGTTCGATCAACTCTTCGACCGTAAAACCAAACTTTGCGGTCGACATTATTTTCGGCAAGATCGTGAAAAATCACGTTTGATTGTCAAGTTAAGTTTCGAACGGTCAAATTTAATTCATCGAAAACTGCAACGAAAATTGTGAAACGTCAATAAAGATGATTCGAGTAAACGCGACTAATTAAAAATAAATATTGATCAAGTATGTTGTGTTTAATTAATAAACCACTATAGTCGAGTACAAGGACCGAAACACAAACAACTTGCTTGCCTTGTTGATTTCCGGAGTTATGCATCAGTACAGGGTGTCTTAAAAGTTAGATATATTTAGTCGTAAATTTAAAGGATCGACAATTATGTTTTTGTGAGTAAAAATTGTTCGAAATAATTTCCTTATTTACATATATGTAAGCATACACTTTGCAACGATTCATAAAACGTGTCAACACATGTCAACATGTCAAAACATTTGTTTTTCTTGCATTCATTCATTCGCTTACCTTCCAAGTATAACATGATTATGAAACCCCCAAATTTATGACAGTACCTCTGGACCATCCTAAATTTACAACTAACTATAAAATAGAGTTTTTAAAGTCTTCGATTAGTTTATTGCTTACAATATAATTGATATGCGCTGATGCACCGTTCTGTTGAATACACATTTAATGCTGATTATTATATTTTTAAATTACACCATCATCTTGACCGTTTTACATTTGTTTGAGTTTCTTAAATAATAATGGAATTATCATTTTATCCACAATATGTAGGCTTTAGTATACCGAAAAGTTTTATTTTGACCTTTAAACTTTTGACCATGACTCATGTTTAAAGAGTGAAAACTGCGGAAGCATTTGGAAAAACATTATTTTTGAGAATGTTTAAATCTCAACGGATTTCAATGAGAGATGACAGCGAAACTTATTGACGATTGACCGAAATGTCTTGCAAAAATCATGACTCTTGGTCAACGGGGACAATATTTTTTCTGGAGTCAAAATATGAAAAATGCGTAAGAATGATGTCATATCCATAGCATGAACTGTAATCTAGACATCGATTTGGAGGTCTTAAGACAAAACCAATTTCGTATTAGGAATTCGAATCAAAAATTAACAGTCCCCCCTTAATCTACGACCATGATTTTTTTAATCATCAACACTGTCAGATTTAATTGAAATTTGTTGAAAATTGACAGAAAAAATTCGCCAATCATTTCGAAAGCTGGATTTTTTTAAATTGTCCCGTTAATTTCGCCTATAAACATAAATCATGGCCGCAAGTTTAAAAGTCAGAATAAACTTAATACTAGCGATAAGGCCTAACCTTATTCTAAAATTTTAAAGGAAGATTCCACATTATAAGTTGAAAAAGTTTTGATTGTCGGCACTTGTAAAAAAAATAAAATTATCGACCTACGATCAAAATACAATTAAAAAAAAAATAAAACTCGACGATAATCGTTTGTGTCGATGTTAAATAATTATAAATTAACTACTATATACTGTTGAATTCAAAAACGTTGTTATTGTGAATATTGACCCATAAAATCAATAATAATGATGACAAATGATGAAAAGAAATAATTAAATATCATTAAAAAAATCTATGGACAAAATTATTATATGGAGGGCTCACAATCAGAAGTCAATCGGTGTAAGTCTCATTACAATGTTCATAATTTCGGTTAATAAGCGTTCAGTGACGTAACACTTTGTCAATCGAAAATAATATGAACATTGCAATGGAACTTACATTACATAAATCAATGGCGAGACAATAATGACCTACACTGTTTGACTTCTGAGCTCTCCATATATTATATAATGGACGTCCAAAAAGTCTTTCAGTCTTGGTTGACTGTGGAAAGATAAAGGCGTATCTTATTGTTAGCTTAAATCACGTCATAAATTATTTCTTGTCGTGTCGGTAATAAAATTTCGACTTACAATTAAATACTAAACCAAGCCACAGCTTTTCACGGCCAACCAAAACCGAAAGACTTCTTGAACACCCATCAAGTATATTTTCAAGACAACTCGAGCCTGCAGTGCACTGAAGCAGAAGCACCTGAGCAAAAAAAAACTATGAGCTTTAAAAAGATAAACGTCCCATTTTTCTCTTATGAACATTGTCCGAAAAGTATTTTGATAAACAACTAAAGCGTTCTAATTTTACAAGAAGCATCGCAATAAGGAAAACTAGAAATATTGCAGTTACCCAATAAAAACGAAGAAAACTCGGGTCAGCGAAAAACCTCTAAAGAAAATAAAGTCAAAGGTAATCGTCTTTTAACTAAATTGCGATTAGTTAGGTAATCTATTCGTAAACAATGAATTGTGGGAATCGTAACGACCGGAAAAACGTAAGTAAATGGTAATAATAGTTTATATTAAGGAAAAATTTTATTAAGTCAAAACAACTGGTTCATTAGAAACAATGTTGATAAAAATCAATGTTTCTCGAATTATATGTAAATTAAATTAAATGCGCAATTTAATTATCTACTAAATTAAGCATCTGTGCTTACCTGTCGAGCTAGTTTTAATTACGTTTTGGGCTTGCAATAATTAACGAAAATTAAACAAATGCAACGGAATCGGACGCAATTAACCAACAACGTCTTAATAAGATCGAACGCGACATAAAATCGAATATTATGCATTCGTCTATGTATGTATTAGTAGACATACTTTTTTTAAAGTTAATGAACTTTCACTTTGCATCAGCGAATTATTTAAATGGCCAGCAAAGACAATTTTACAATCTCCATTTAATTAAAATGATTTTTTTACACCATCCTCGTAACGACACGCAGTTTGAACATGTCGAGTTTTTTGTTATTTAAATGTCGAATGAAAATAAAAGTTAAACCGAGATGCACTAGAAAAAAAATGGAAAAAAATTTATACTTTTAAATAAGCCTTATTCTGACGTTAGTTTTTATACGATTGCAGAACAAAAAATTTAAATGAATTTAAAAACAATAGTAGTTTTTTGCTTATCAATTTTTAGTGTGTTATAAAATTAAACCTCGAAATAGAGCTTTTGTAAGTAATAAAACTATTATAATTCGGGATGGGAGAGGGGGGGGGGACGTTTTGTTTATAACTGGCAGAAATTTAACCAGGGGGTTTGGAATTAAATTTGTCACACACTGAGATATTGTAGAAAGTCTTTTCTTTGTCAAATTCCCATCGTAGATTTAAAGTGACGACTCGATTTCGTAAGAAAAGTCACAATTTAATGGAGAAAAATGTGATTATTTCGTCTTCCTAAAAAATAAAACGATTTCATGGGGAGTAACGTGCGACTATTTTGTAAAGAAAAACACAAGAACTTCGTGAAAAAAATTTTTCAATAATACTTTCTATTATAAATACTTTTATTGAAATGTAAGCGCATTTTTCTTTATAATTCTGTTAAAAACTCAAATAACTTACAATTGGAGAATTGGTTTCTGATGAATAGTAATTAATTATAAAATATGTACGTGGGAAAATTATAGGATTCGATAGATTTCTGGTGTAAATCACCGATTTTATGACACACGACAAGAGATGTTCTTAACATTAGCGATACGTAGAAACAATCCCAACCAAAGCGATTAAAACCTAAATTATCAAGGTAAGTGCACGAATATAAAAATCAAAATCAAATTGATGCAAAATGCAAACGTTTTTTAAATATTTCATTCAAAATAAGTGGCAATAAAAGGCAAATTTAAAAGCATTGACAACTTGTTTCGCCTACTTATATTTTTCCATAATGCTAAAGTGCGATTTATTCTAAGAATATTAGTTTTTGTCCGAATTTCGAAATGCTTACTGTGACGTTATCTCCACCTAACGCAAGTAACAGCTCGGTCAGCTATACAAATATTATAAACTTATAATCTTTGACATAATTAAGTGTACATTTTTTTTAAATTTAAACAACAATAGTTTATTGTGTTAACGAAGAATCTTTTTATAACTTTAACGAAATAAAAACGTAATTTCTATTATTTTCCTGATTAAAATATTTAATAACGAGTTTAGTCCGTAAAATCCGACCGCGCGCAAGCCTCGGTATCGAATTTTCATGTCGCATGTCGAAAAACTCCTTTTTTAAAATTTTCTCAAAAGAAATACATTTCTTAAAAAATAATATTTACGAGAGAAATTTATAAGAATTAAAAAAAAAAACAATTATTATTTTTTTTCGATTATTTCAAAAACGGTGCACTCTATCGAAAATTATAAAGAGACATGATCGATAGAGAATTTTATGCCGATTCCAAAATATATTTCACATTTCCGATCTGGTGAGTAATAACGGAGTTTAGAATTTTTTTACATTTTTTTTGAACGGCCGCCATTTTGAAACGGGTCGGTCGATTTGGCTGGTTAATGAACACGTCCTTCGTTTTCGTAAAAACAATACGCAAAAATTGAGACCGGAATCATGTCCACAAGAAATTGATTATATATATATATATATATATATATATATATATATATATATATATATATATATATATATATATATATATATATATATATATATATATATATATATATATATATATATATATATATATATATATATATATATATATATATATATATATATATATATATATATATATATATATATATATATATATATATATATATATATATATATATATATATATATATATATATATATATATATATATATATATATATATATATATATATATATATATATATATATATATATATATATATATATATATATATATATATATATATATATATATATATATATATATATATATATATATATATATATATATATATATATATATATATATATATATATATATATATATATATATATATATATATATATATATATATATATATATATATATATATATATGTTACCGACCTAAAATGAATGACCTATATTTTCGTGATCTAGGGGTCGAGATGGGGGAAAAGCCAAAAGGACACGTCTGGGTCTCGTCATCAGACAGGCTGCAATAGGCTGCAATTTTCTATGAAAATTCACTAATCCTTACCAGTTTAAAATTATTTGAATAATCATTATCTACTGCCTTTATACCGCAGAATTATAAATTTACACTATTTTTAATTTAAAAACTATTCGTGTGCCCTTAAGCATTGAAAATTACCCTAATGCAAACCATAAACCAGATAAAAGTTTAATCGCATTTTTCTACGACCGATAAAATACGAAGCAACTAATAAAACATGTGCGCCACCTACTCTCGTACCTTATCAGAATGCGAACAAAAAACTGAATGTTTTTAAAATAAAAGCGGGATTTCCTAGTATTCACGTATAAACTCGAATGCATTTATATATAGAATTCTGGCAAAATCGTTTCAGATCTTTCGTGTCAGTTGTACAGAGCGGTAGTGCTTGTTTCAGTAGTTCGAATTTTAAATTACGGCGTCGTATTATTCGTGTGTGCGAGGAGTGCTCGTTCGGTATATAAGACTTTTTTGCATGTGAGTGCGCGAATGTTATGTGTTGTGTTGTGTTCTCTAAAAGGATTACAAACAAAAAGGATTAATTCGACGAGTAAAGGTAGGATCTTTCTTTGTCGACTAACTCTCCATGTATTTATAAAGTGTAAATACATGGATCTTTAAGCTCTAACACAAATTCTCTCAAAATCAAGCTTGGCTAAGCTCTTGGATAGGGACTCAGTTAGGGTCTTAGTTAGGGCTCCCCTCAAACATTTGACGGTCCAATTTCGCGAACGAAATTTTATCTTACGTGCGTTTTGGCGATCACAATGGTTGGTGAAATACAGTGAAATATGAAGTAAAATAATGCAAATTCGAAGTCAACGGAAGATCTAAGCTGGAAATTGGCGATAAAAAGAAAACGATGACGAGACAAAGGTAGAGAATAGAAAAAAAAGTTAGAAGTTTCTAATTTTTTCTTATAGTCTGTTACAGACAAGTATCAGTCCCAGCGGCAGCAGTGTTAGTCTGCATTTTACGTAAGATTATAATAAAACAAAATTTATTTCAGGATTTTAATGTTTTTTGACTTTTGTTTAATTTCTCCTTTAAAAATAAATCAAAGACAACCTGAAATTGTTAATCTAATACATTAATAGTAAATATTGAGCCAATGGTTAAGGTGGCATTGGATATCAAATTTTGATACGAGTAATTTAGGAAAATTAAACAATGATTTATGCAATAAGGCGAAAACTTCGGGCATGTTTTTATCAAAATTTTGCGAAAAAAAGTGCGGTGCGCGCATTATCGTTATACTTACACTTTTTCAGAATTTTCCCTATTAAAATTAGAGTACGCGGAAGGTCACTTAAAATAATTAAATAGGCAGAAATCATTTTAATCACGGTAATTATGTTGATTCGGCCAACTCGAGTAGACACGAGCGTTTCGAGTCGCGCTACAGTCGCGTCTCCGCCTGAAGCTGCGTGGAATTGCATAGTGTCCCGATTTTATTTTGCGCCAGTGTACCTAAACAAAGCTTTGCTAATAATATCGACTTGTTCAAGCGTTTATTGAACAATATATTCGATATAACTTAAAAGACACGTTTCGTTTTTGATTGATTACCATTTATAGTTCCTTTAGACAGTGATTAATCGAAAAGCAATTTTCGGAATTTAAAAATTTAATCATAATTATAAAGAAAATTAATTTTTCTTGCAAACGGCACCTTATTTAGTACCGCTCGCGATTTGAAATTATTGAAGCGACATTCAGCCCCACTTTGGGGTCGCGTACATCTAACTCCTAAGAATGAAGTTTATAGTATAGTATAGAATAGTATATTAGTCCAAGAATTCCGATAAGCGCGAATTTCCATACATCTCGAAAGATAAATAATTGTTTTTAGTTCAATAATTAGTGCAAATTAGCGCAGCAAATATAAACAAGTAATAAAAAAAATTGATTTAATCGATGACCGACTTCAATCGACCGCTACTTTTTCCAAGTCACGTTTTTTTTCTTATTTAAATAATTATCTTATTAAAAATAATTATAACAATTATAGCGTCACAGAAAAAAATGAGCTGATAAAAACGGTTATCCGAAAATCGTGTATCTGAGCCCTCAACTAACTAAAAGGAAGTGATAGTCGTTAACTTTTTTAGCCGATCATTACGTACAATTAGCGTCACAAAATCAAAAAATTATGATTAGTTATGTAGTTACAACATATTTGTGTAAATATAGAAGCTTATAAAGCTTTATATAAGCTTTACTATGAGAAAATTAAAAAATCTATTTACCTACTCGTATTGTTAGCACTTGTTTAGCACTATAATTAGCCCTGAAATAAGTATTTATACGTCTAGCTTCTTGATTTTATATACCACAGCACATATCTCGATTACTGTAAGGATCCCAAAATAATGTTTAATAATCCTAAACGTAGGAAAAAATTCAAGGGGCGACTCCTTGGTTAGGTTGGAATATCTCTGATAATTTTTCGAAAATTGTTTCGTTTCAAAGATACGGGATTATAAAGATACCTACATATTGCCTGAATATGTACTTGCGTTTAAGTAAGAGATTCAATAAACGGCACCGTCGAGTTGTAAAGATAATTTCCGCAGTAATTACTAAATAACGAATATCATAATATCTAGAAACTTAAACACGGTACGTATCTTTATTACAACCAAATATTAGAGGAAGTGCGCCAAAATCGTACTCGCAATTCGTTTTTGCTTTATAATTTTCATAATATTGGAGTGGAGTCGCGATGATCTAGTGAGCTATCGCTCTGCTAGATCATCACGGCTGCGAGTTCGAATCCCGCTGCATCATGGATATTTGTGAATGTAATTTTAAAAACAAAAGAAGCAACGGCTAGGTATGGCACATTACCAATAACGGTGTGATCACCTTAAAAACAAGTGCTGACCATGATTAGTACCCAGGGCAGAAACTCCTGGGGAAACAAACAAAACGCCGTCTACCGATACCGTTGAAGTCTTATGTAGAATTATATCCTCTTTCAAGTTAACATTACATTTTCTATAGGTACCACCTATCTAAACATAACCGTTTCCAAGATATTTTTAGTTTTCTAGTATTTTATGAGAAATATTGTTATTTACCAAAACCGAAAAATGGCAGTGATCAATGAAACAAATTACTAAACACAACATCACCTCATAAAGCTTAAACAAGAACAAAAATAACTTATTTACAACTAATTCGTTAAATGTTCAAAATGATTTCCTTTCTCTCGTAAGCAAGTTATTATCATTTCAATTTTGAAAAGTTGAATAATTTTTTGCGATTGCCCTGTATGAGTTACATCGATACAGTTCGATGCATCCGTGTATTCGGAATTTACGTCTAAAGTTTTCTTTACTTAAACTAATTCATTAAGAAGGTATGTTTTTTTTTAGTATAGGGTTGCATTTGACAAAACATTTAAAAAATAAACATATTTTTTCTCAAAAACGATGAACTTGAAGTGGATATCGCCTTAATACTTTTTGACTTAAATTTACATGCTTAAGCGTAATATGCAAAAAAAAGAAGGGCGTTCTATTTAAAATAATAAAGTTGGGTGCTCTACCGCAATATTAGATCACCCCGTATAGGCGACAATAATTTTACCTTTTGCGACACTTACGTCCGGCAAACTTTTATCTAAAATATTTTTTTCTATTATGCTTAGTTCAGGTTCTATCAAAGGATTCCAGAACTCGTGGACGCCCTGTATATAATATTTGTATTTTTGTAAGTTACCCACTTAAAAGTTTTTTACTTAATAAGTAATAATAATAATTTTTACTTACTTTACTTAGTTTTTTATTTAATCCCATCTCACTCGAAACATGTTTATGCAAAAATTTCAAAGAAAGTTTAAAGGGTCACGATTCCCTCTCCGTTTCCAATTTCGACTGCAGTAAAACCTCGTTAAGACGTGGCCGTTTAAAATACGTGTTCCCGCTTAAAGCGCGCACATTTCAAGCCTTTTTTTTCGACATAAATCCCGTTTAAAACGGGAATTCAAACAAATTTTATGAAGTACGTCATTATCGTTAAGATAAAGCAAGTTGATTTTCGTCTGTTTGAAGTTGTTCCAAAATTTTCTAATTTTGTCGGTACCTAACACCATAAATTTTCTTTGTGCATAAACAATTATTATAAACATTCACGTTTACTTTATACAGGAGTTTAATATTATTTAATCGTAATGGCGATTTCCGTTTAAGGCGTTTATTATGTTCGGTCCCTCGAAGAGCGTATCGACGAGGTTTTACCGTATTTTATTTAAACAGTAAATCGGAACTATTGTAGATCGTATGATTTAGGAAAGTTTGTGAAATATCACATGTAAATTGTGGTTTTCACGCAAATATCGTATTATTCAAAGAGTTTTTTAACCGTTCATTTCGATATGAACTAATTGGAGTGAGGGGGGGGGGGTTAAATTTCTAAAAAAAATTAAATAAAAATGTTTTCGGTTTGTGTCCAGCTTTATGTCGGTCACTGTGTGGATGGTTGTCGTTTAAATTGTTTAAAATAACTAAAGTACGTATTCGTTTCAGTTAATAAAGTTGCAAAAATTGCGACCGTGATTGTTTAAATTAACAACCCACGACGAATTTTTAAGTGCATCTATAAAATAGTGACAAATTCGTATTATACAATTTAGAAATAAACCAGCGAGTAAGCTGATCGAGGTCAACAAATTATTAACATTAAATTTCAATTATGAAAGAGTTCAACGAGTGTCAAACGTGCACCTTCGACTTCGACAGCGTCAATTTTTAGTAATTTAATAAAAATGTAGAATTTCTCGTCTATAATTTATTATGCTATCCCTTCTAACTTTCGTCCGTTTCAAATAATTGCAGAGGTAGTTCAGTAATCTGGCGATAGTCGATACCAGCGTTTGCGATTCTACCACAGTAAAGTTGTACAGGTTGTATTCGTTACCTTGTGAAAGTGGAGAATGTGCTACTTTTAACACCGAGTTGAAACTAAAGACGCGAAACATGAACGGGAAAATTTTGCCGACACTCCAACATCCGTTTATCAATGGACTGAAAAATCCACCCCAAAACAGGGGTAAGGAGTTGAAGAAAATACGGACGTGGTGAGTAAGGGAGGATGCATTAGAAAGGTAGATAGAAATTATAGAAAGTTGTTCCTATTAAACCGACTAAGAAGATTATGCCGTTTTTCCTTTGTTCGTAATAAAATAAAAACAAACTGATACTTACTTTCGTCAGCATTCTACAATTTACACTTGAAACTGTTATGACGTAGACAAATTGTTTGTAACTAGTTTTTTTTGTGATCTGATCATTATTTCTTACTTATTACAATCGTCGAAGATTGTTAATTTTTCCAGATTGTTCTTGGATATAAAGAAATTCCAAAAGCGCGATTAAAAACGCGACTAGGTTTTGGTATCCACGACATTTTTATTAGTAAACATTGGATATTTTTAATATTTACATATTGTTGTTTATAATAAGAGAGCTGTCATTCTATTATAATAACTTGTCGTATTTCGTCGTTGTTAAATTATTTACTTATATAAATTAAACACACGTCGTTTTGTCAATAAATATTGAATCAAAATTACAGTTTAAATCATGACTTGTGTAAATTATGTACAAATGAAGATTTAATTGTTGTTATTGTAAGTACAAAAAAATAATAAAACAAACTACAGTAAAACCTTGTTATAACGTTATTTAAGGGCCATGGCAAACAAGCGCGTAATAAACGGTAAATTAAAAAAAACTACGAAGTGCGTATTTTAAATTACGTATTTACATAAAATGAGTTATTTTTAACTTGCACTTATCTATCACTCATCTTATCTACATATCTACTTGTACTTATCTAACATCATACCTACTGTGATTAGGAATATTTATAAAAAATATATCTACAGGGTCGCTGATAAGTATGGAAACGGCCGATTATTTCCTAAAGTGAGATAGCTAGCGAAAAATGTTAAACAGAAAAAATTTTAGAGTTCTTTAAAATTTATTACAATAAAGGAAAATTAATTATGCAGGAGTGGTCACAAAGTCGTGGCAACACAAAGTTGCATTTGTTTAAACAGACGACCCTATATATCACTCGAAATTTCAATTCTTCTCGAAATTCTACGAATAATTTATACAGCACATCATATACTTAAATTTAACCGTTCTCGAAATATCGGGTTTTTAAAATTATTTTTACTGGGTACTCTCAAAAGGATAACACTGGATATGGGTATTATTAATTTTTTTATTAGTTTGTTTTTTAGAAAATAATAAGCATAATAATTACAAAGGGTTCGTCGAAATTCATAAACAAAAAAATTGTATTTTTTAATAGAAAGTCCTGCATTATTCCCATTTATTACGACTTTATGACCACTCCTGCATTAATTTTCTTTTACTGTAATAGATTTTAAACAACCTTAATACTTTTGTGTAATATTTTTTTTGCAAACTATTTTACTTTAGGAAATAATCGACCGTGTCCATACCTATCAGCGACCCTGTATATGAAAAATAGGTATCTATACAATATGACATTAACAATATTTGATTATAAATTAATACTCTTCTGATGAGAATTTTGAAAATTTAAAATTCTATTTTTGACGCATTAATGTTTTGTAAAACACCAGAAAATATGTAAATACCTACTCGTGAGTATACTCCGGAGTCTAGGTATATGAGAAAGTGACAAAATGTAACTTCGTAGTGTTCCCAAGACATTTCGATGGGTAAACATATGTTAGGTTGAGGTCATACAGGCACCTACACCTAATCATAATTTGGAAATTTTACATGTTTGTGATGATAATAAAAAACTCGATTTTTGGAGACTTTCGAAATTAAAACAAAACACTTCGATCGTCGAAAAGACTGTCCGATATTAAATGAACTGATTGACTTGATGAATTCTCCATTTCTGGACATTCTATTAGAAGTTTTTGTCTTACCTCTTTCCATCCACCATAATTATTAATTGTTTTATTACGTGGATATATAGATGAACAGGTGCTTCGCCCCTTTTGGCCCACGCACTCTGGAAATTAGAAATTAATAAAGTTGAGTAGAGTTAAGTTCTCGTTGGAAGGGGGTTAAGAACGACGCTTTCGTCGTCATTATCTTGTTATATTTCATAGTTAGGTGAACGTATTTCACGTCTTGAACTCTTTGTTTTTCGTTTATAACCAAATCGTCGGCTGTAGAAGAAAGAATAGGGCTGAGTTTATAAATCGACATTTGCGACAACCAATAAGAGTTGAGATTTTGAAGCAGTGCCGTCCACATTATTCATTTGCCGAGTTGCAAGTATCGCTGTCACCGGACAAAGATTTGTAAACCCAACTTAACTCTTCAAAATTGGAAATGTTTGCCCACTTACTCTCTCTGAGTCTTCTCCATTTTCAAAAAACTGATACATTATAACACTTCTTTCTTTCTTTGAGAGTTCAATCCCGGTTATTTCGTGTGATAATGCGTTATATGCGAGATAGTCTTGTAAGCGGGAAGTTTTACTGTAGGTACCTAATAAGCGGCGAACATACGAACGAGATCTTTTTTTATCTAAATCAAACGACAAACGACGTTTGTGTAAGATACAAAAATTAATCCACTTTATAACAAACCATTTAATTCAGTAAGGGTCAGTTTTTTAACCGTTGCGTTGGGCAAATGATTTTTGAAACGGTTGTTTCTTTAGCGATTGACTGATTGTTAGGGTTAACCGGCGCGACGGCGGCGATTGAAAAACCGACATCACTTTCTTGCAGAGAATAGACGTCGTTTGATCTCATTATTCTGTGGATAAAATACTAACTTTTGACGATCACCAAAACTTGCCAAAAATGTTTAAGTGTTCTTTATTTGCTTTACAAGGAAGGGCCGAAACGTGTATATTAACAAAATACTCTGGAGAGTTCGGTGATTATAATAAAATCATAAACGTGAACTTGTTACTGAGGGGCAGTTGTCTGTTGACCTCATTAAGCTACATTGTTACCTACCGATTTCTCTAATAACCAACCCACATATAGTTCTAATTCCCATCGGTGTGTGTAAGCGTAAGAAATTCATGAGAAATCATATCGAATAAAAGTTGAATTATAAATAATTTGTAGAAATAGCCATAATAAACGTATACTTAATTTTCTTATACGTATGTTAAATTTGCAGTATTGTTTACAAATGAACATAAGGAATACGTAAGCTGATTCTTTATAATTTACCATTCGTTTTATTATTTCTTACGCTTACGTAAATTATTATGAATTAGGACTAGCGATGAATTTGTTAGACATGTAGGTATTTATTCAAAAAACAATTGATGAGGCTTACCGTTAGTTAAAAAATAGGCAGTATTGCCTTGTTTCATATCGTTACATCAAACTAAAACGCAATCAAAAATTGATTTACCTACACCTTCATCTATTGCATGAAATTATAAAAGAACATAAGCACTTTTGTTGAGTATAGATTTTTGGACAATCGATTTTCGCAATTTACAACTCCGTTTATTTTTAAATACATGTTTATAAATAAATTTCGTTTGTTATGCTAATTTTAACAAGATAGTTACTAAACGACTTACGACATCATCAATCTTTGTAGTCTCTCAACAACTTGGATATTAATTACCATGAAAGGTTTAGGTCTAGAACAGATGACGGTCGTTTGACGCACGTTAGGTCTTACTCGCTTAACAATATATACAGAAGTACCATAAGCCGTTCAGATGAACTACGCGCGTAAAGCGCTCTTCATCTGAACTAGGCCTTAGGTTGAAATATTTGACTTTTATGCGAAAAAAAAACAAGTTTATAAAAGATCGGCGAAAAAGAATCCGAAACAACCAGAGACCGGTTATTCAAGGATTAAACTTGAAATTGAACTTCTAAACTATACAAACAACTAACGCAAATCGAATAACGCGTTTCCAGTTTAAATAGCCGATCATATTTAACTTTTTTGCCAAAACAATGATTTTTCAAAAAAATTATCGGTTCGTTACGAATAATTCGGTGGAAGTTGCTGCGTTCGATCGGGAAAACACATTATGTGATCATGTAACACAAAAGATGAACTTCGTAAAAAAAATCGGCGAGATACAGTTTAACAATAAATAAATCGCGAAAACATTAAAATAACGATTAAACTCGTCTTCTTTAATTATTATTAGAGATTGACGATTTCAAGTGCTTGCGTCGTTTAACCTTGAAATTAATTTTGTTTTTATTTTTTTATTTTATAATAGAAGCTGTTGTAGCCGCTTCGTTCCTTGTTATAAGGCGCGGGTTGTACCTATTTTAACACGTAAATATCAAGATTGAGAACACGTTGTAGTGCTGTAATTATTAAACTATTTTGTTAACCTTTCCCGTCATTAAAATATGCAACTCTAGCAACTAATCGCTGGAGATTTCAACGATTGTGTACCCGACGAACCCGAACAATATACGAGTAACACTTATATATGTAGATACGTACCTGTGGGTTTGATTATTGTATGTACAGGGTGGGTTAGAAATGAAAAAAATTGGGCTCTGTTTTCACGGAAAGTTTATTTGAAGGTGTAAAATTGATGACGTTAAGTTGAAAAAATGATATCGGTCAAATGACCACCTCCTGAGTTGATGCATATTTGTGCTCGTTTTACGGCATTTTGAATTGTTGTTTGCAAAACATCTGGCTCCAAATTGGTGATTTCTTCTTCAATGTTGGCTTTCAAGACTTGCAAGGTTTGTGGTTTGTTGTGATAAACGCGAGATTTCAAAAAGCCCCAAAGGAAGAAGTCTGGCGCCGTGAGATCTGGCGATCTGGCCGGCCAGTTCAAATCGCCAAAACGGGAGATCACGCGGCCCGGAAATTGGTGGTTCAAAATCTGTATCGTTGCCCGAGCTGTGTGAGCGGTTGCTCCGTCCTGCTGGAACCAACAATGCTGGAGACCCAATTCAGCAACTTGGGGAAAAAAAACTGGTTTAACATCTGTCTGTAGCGCTCACCAGTTACGGTTACGGTGGTGCCATCGGCGTCCTCAAAAAAATAAGGGCCAATCACTTTTTCACTGCAAATGCCGCACCAAGCAGTCACTTTGAGGGGATGCAATGGCTCTTCGTGCATTTCATGTGGATTCTCCGTGCCCCAGAAACGCGAATTTTGTTTATTCACATAACCACTTAAGTGGAAATGGGCTTCGTCGCTGATTATGATTTTGGATACGAAATCATCCTCTTCTTGCACCAGGTTTAACAGAGCATGTGAGTAAGTTAACCTCACTTGACGGTCAGCAGGCAGCAATTGGTGAATGGTTTGCACTTTGTAAGGGAACATCCTCAGGTCTTTCACCAAAATTCGATGCAACGAACGTCTGCTGATGCCAAATTGTGTGCATCGTTGTCTCGTCGATGTTTGTGGACTCTCTCGGACGTCCTCGGCCACAGCAGCGATATTCTCGATCGAACGAGCAATACGAGGCCGGCGACTTCTTGCGACATCTCTAGTGGACCCACTTTGCACGAGACGCTCAGCCATACGCTTCATTGTTCGCGCACATGGTGCAGGACGATGAGGAAAACGACGACGAAATTCACGCTGCGTTAAAACAACAGACCGGAAATTGGTCAAATAAGCAGTAACAATAATTCCGCGTTCTTCAGGTGTGTATCGCTCCATTGCTTGTTGTCAACTAATTCTCTATCTGTCTACAACACAAATGTCACAGCACAATGACATTTGACGCCATTTGCAAAAATTATGGCGCATTCACATTATGACATTACTTTTGCCCCACCCTGTACAACATTACATTTTTAAAATCTCACTTCTTATTTTTGTATAAGATGATAAAGATTTGATTATTTATTTTAAAGTCTACAAAAATTTCAAGTTTCACTATTTCGTGTCATACTAAATACAAAATATCTCCGACAACTTAGAATATTTAAATGATTTGGTGACTCGCTTTTACTTGTCACGTTTGTGCTAGCGAATTGTTTTTCCTTTTGAAGAAAACAAAAATTAAATTGTTAACCTACAGGAATCGGTTGTAATTGGTGATAGATAATTAAGGATTGAGATTGACACAAACGTTTATAAACAATCGAGCCAATATCAGTTAATTATTAGATACAATAAGCATTCTCGCGATGTAAAACGGTTTGATTACATTTTGTGGACTGTTAACGGCATTAGCTATAAAAAATGCAAAATATACAAGGTGTTCTTTTTCAAAAAACACAACTTTGGGTTGCATATTTGTGTGAAACACCCTGTATGTACCTAAATATTTTTAAAACGTAGTTCCATTGATCGTGTATTACCATATCAAAATTGGTTTTGCTGTCTCTAATAGTTAAGGAACAATCCTCCGTCCACATAGTAAACACCCACCCTATATAGATTACCTACGAGTAAAACTTATGTAATTTAATTATCGTAAGTACAAAAACATGTCATTTTTCAAATTCTACTCATCATTGTTAATTGTTTTAATCGTCAATTAATTAATCATTTTTTTTGTGCAACTGAACTTAAACGACTTTGATCTGTACGTATATACATACGGATGAAAAATCAACGAGAGCTTTTTTATAAAATAGAAATAACGATATATTTGCTAAATTATTTTGGCTAGGTAATTGTAAGGTTTTTTAGTTTCTTCGTTGTAATCTAAACTAATTTAGAGTAGAAATCCGTAAATAATATAGGTACAGAATGAGGTTTTATCAGGAACTGGAAAGTTACATGTGTCCTTAAGAATTAATGCGTTGCACTATCGTCTTGTTCTTTTCTAGAAAATCTTGGCACGGTTACCAAGGTCGTTAATTTTATTAAAAAATTATGAGGTTTTATTAAGGTTATGATGGAAAATCATCATGGTTCGATATCAAGACCTTCGTATAGTGAGTAGGCATCGCGATATTGAACTATTATAATTGACCTTTATTTATCGCTGTAGGTATTTATTGTCTACTTTTAGTTTTATTTGTAAAATTTTTAACTTTAATTCGGAAAATTCTTAAAAAATTACAGAGGCGTCGATTTGATGGAAAAAAAAAAACGAGATCCATTTTCTTCCATTTCTAAAGTCCAAACGAATATAATACAAAAATATTTTTCACAAAATTAACCTACTTACAAATTAAAATACATTGGTAGGTACGTAAAAAAATCAACAATATCCAGTATTTTTACAAAGAAAATTGTATTCGGTTAATACGTCAACACGAAAACGATTACTACACTAATTAGGATCTAATCGTGCAAATTAAATGACTGTGTATATACTGGGTGCCTTGAAAAGTTTGGGCTGGCTATAAAATAAACAAACAAGTTCGTATAAAGTATGGTCCTAAAATGGGTAGTTGAAGAGTTATGTATTAACAAAAATAAAATTGTTTGTTTAACAAAATTTTAAAGAAAATTTAAAAACAAACGTGTTGCACAGTTATCTTCATTTTTTTTTGTAAAAACGGTCGTTCGTTTTCGATCGGAACCGCATAACTAAGTGTTTTTAAGGACCCTATCGGCACAAAAAAAATTAAATAAATTAACTTGTACTCTAAACTTGTCGGTTAACACTTTAACTAAGCCCTTCAGGACCATGCTCTTTTTTTTGTTTACTTTAACAAGAGGCCGACCTTTTCAAGTCGCCCAGTATATCGAAAAATTTTATATATAGGTTATGTATATCAAGCTAACCTCGTTTTTGTTTTTTCTATGACCTCGAAATATTAATATTTAAAAACATTAAACAAATATATTCTCCTCCTAATACTTTATTGATAGTTATTTAAATAGTTTTTAAGTGTATTACTACTTTCCAGTATGTGTATTTCCCAAATTACCGTCAATTAGTTAAAAAAATCGCAATCGAACAATTATGTAACGATAATTATAAATAAACAATAAACAATTTTTGATTTAAAAAATTTTTATTATTTGTAAAGAATTAGCTATTTAATAAAAATGTCCAACGTAGACCTCACAATAACACCGTCGATAATAACTAACGAACCCTGTCAATATTGTTAGACGTTGTAATATCAAACAATAATATTATGTAGAATTTAGGTAATAACGTAACGTTTCATTAATTTTGACAAATACTTATCTTTATGGATGTTTTACAATTATAATACAATGCCGAATATTTATGGTAAACTTTATAATTATCAATAGTACACCTCGTATTATTTTATTCAGTTTCTACATAAGTAATTAAAATAATTTTAGTTAGGTACTGTATATTATAACAGTATTACAGAACCAACTTGATTTTACATACAAACAGGGGCGTTATAATTAAAATTACTAACTTTTCTTGTACTAATACATATAGTACCTACGGTTAAAATTGTAATAAACATTAAAAACAACCAACTAATTAAAATAATTAATAAAAAATTATCCTTTGAAAATTAAAAATAATTTTGCGTTGAAAAATTAGTTTAAAAACTGTGAAACTAAAAGTGAAAGTTATTGCTTAACTTGTAGTACCTTATAATGATCGCTTGTTACCGAAATATTCGCCTGGGGAGTTTTATGAGAATCACCCCGTATCTATAGGTAGTACATAGTGATTTATGATTTTGATATCCTTTGTTAAATGATAAAGTTGGACAAAAAAGTCTGTTATTAGGAAAATAACGCGAGAAACGGACATTAAGTGTCCTCCGGTTTATGTAACTTTTGATAAATGCTGATCGAGTCCGTTTTCACACTTTGTTTAGAACTCGTTCGGCGAGTGGAGAACGAAAGTGGCTTGAAAACATACCGCATCGAACCACGTTTTGTTCAAACACGTGTTCAAACGAGCGCAAGAATATTTCGACTTTCGTGAAAGATGTCTCGCTAGAACTAGTTTTCGAGATGTAACAATTTTGCTCGTTTTTTTTTGATCGATCAATAACTGGGCATAAAGCAAACATTTAAAAATGACAACCCGATGCTATTTCACCCTCCGTTTATTTTTTATTAATAAAAATTATTTTAATGTAACAAAGTAGGCAAAAATAATTACGGCGACGTTTAATTACGTTGTCGATCTAAAAACTTCATTGACAAGATAAGGGCTATTGAAGTCGAAGCATTTTAACCACGTTTTTATTCAAAGAGGCCCTAATTAGTTTTTAATCGTTGCTTTTAATGTAGGTAGGTAGTTACTAATAATATTCGAGTTTAATTAAATTTCGAAATGTAAAACAAAATGATTCACGTTCACGCGATCCTTTTAATTCGGTTACATCGTTTACGAAAATATTTCTCGTTTCGTCCAAAAAGATTGTGTCCGCCAAATAGTCTGCACCATATGGAAAACGTTTTATTGTCGTTTTATCAAAAACATTTATTTTCGATAAAAATTGGCACATGGTCTAAAACCCAAAATACAACCATCAAAACTTAAAATTTCTCTGTCTTGTACGGGATACGTCAGAAAATTTAAAATTGGCTCAAAAGTAAAGTGCTCTTATTTTTGATATAAAAGTTGTTTAGAATTCAAAACTACATTTAACTGTTCGGGCGCAGCAATCTATCTTAAAAAATCGTGTTTTGTTAATGTCAAAAATAAGGGTACTTTACTTTTGAGCCAAATTTAAATTTTCTGACATACCCCGTATGCGACTGATAAATTTTGACTTTTGATGATCGTCTTTTGGGTTTTAGACCAACTTTCATCAAGAATAAATTTTTAAATCAATAATAAAAAGGTTTTTCATATGGTGCAAACTATTTGGCGGACACTGTATACTTAAACCTGCAGATTAATTACAGAAAACCGTGTACAGTACACGAATGTCAAATAACACGGCACTTTTTAAAATAAACGTCGTTTGAACCGTGTTAAATTCTAAATATGCCGTGCAAAAATAAAATTCCTTTTGTTTTCTAAACCCTGTTATTTCCAAATCGAGTAAAAACAAGTTTGAGTGTATTAGTTACATTTTCACTTGCGTAGATGTCGTTTCACAAACCGTCCCGTCGACAAAGTGTCATTTTTCTTAAATTTAGGATCGGTTTCAGAATCGATAATATTTATTTTAAATTTAAAGAGACTTTACAGCATTGTTACAACGATATGTTGCTATAGTAATAACGGACTGTTCGGATTATATAAATTCGGAATGGATTTAACTGATTACTATGCGTGTTAGTTGTCGCCGATTATGTTGGGCATTTGTGGAAAAATTTCTCCATCACGCATTGATAAATACTTATCGCTCTAACGTTGATTTCGCCATTGAGGACTTTCGTCATCAAAAGAATCTCGAATCGACAATACAATAGTGAACAGATGCCGTACTGTTTCTTGTATAAAATAATTTCCGCGCGCGCGCGCGTTCAAAATAGAGGGGAGTTTCCCGATGTTTATCAAACTAGAATTTTCCAGAAAAAGATAATCATGCTCATACGAAAAAACGTTCAAAACGTCCCTTTTTTTAGGATGAACGCCCAACCTCACCTACCTTATATCTCGGACGAATACATCTACCTCTTTCTGCACGCGTGCTTCTATCACCATGACAAAACCAAGCACGCCATCGAGACATACTTTACAATCAGAGGAAACAGTCCGTTTATATTCGGCAACAGGGACGTCTATTCAGATAACATTCAATATTTGACATCGTTGGCGTAAGTAGTACTTTATTACAAACATTTAGATACAATTCACATTTATATCGTCCAATCATTTCGATTTTTATTATTTTCCTGTTCCGGACTGACATTTTTACAACTTTCCTTGCTGTCCGTAGACTCTTTGTCTAAAATTAAATTAAAGTTACATTTACTTGGTGGTTTCGATCACTTGGTCATAGTTTTCTTCTCTTCTCTTTTGATCTTAGCTTTAAAGCACGCCTTTCTAAAAAAACGCCACAAGATATCGCACATACCTTTTTCTGCCTCCCTTTTTTTCTTCCATTTTTTGAAGACCAGCATTGCCTCGGTCATGCTCGGGCCTATCTTGTCCGTTTTATTATTTGAACAAGTTGATTTGGAGTTTGTGACGTTTATTTGTTGGGCATCTGTGGTGGAAAAACTTCTTTTTGGGCTGCACGATAAGTCGTTGATCGTCGTTCTAGGTTGTTCCTTAATAAAAGTACCGATTATATAAGACGATTCGTTTGGATTTTCATTGGATATTTCTTTCGTGATTGACGGATGTATTCCTTCTATCTTCTCGGATTTATCTACAAAAATAACAAATTTGTTTAAACGATCAAATTTTAGATATTGGGCATGTTTTAATACTCTTACGAGTGGCACAAGTGCGGTGTAATCTACTATCGCTCGGGCTACTGCTCCCCGAAGACTTATTGGAGCTACAACTGGGCTTTACTCTACTATCGGCATTCATTTTATAAACGACTTTGGATTTGTCGTCGACTTGGTGAAAATTGTTATTAGAAAAATATCGTATAGCACACGAACAATTATTATTTTTCATTACATTTTCAATTAGATCCGATTTACGCGAGTAGCGTTCTACAATTTCGCGCGGCCAGCACTTATTTCGTTTCGAGATGTCAAGAATGGGATTATATTTTTGCAGTTTTTTATTTGAACACGATTTGGGAGAGGTATTGCAATCTCTCTGCCTCGGTGCGATGTAGAAAATGTTAGGACACGGATACGGATCGACATGAAAATCGATCGGTTTGGTTTTAGAGGCCCGACGCCCATCGTGAGGAGTCGGAACATTTGAACCTTTATCGGTTTCGTGCGTAGTCTCTTTCATCAAAAGCTCTTTACCTTTCTTCACTTTTGTTTCGGACGGAAATTTGCTGCCCTGATATTTAACACGGTTATCCCCCTTAATTTTAGCGCATGTCTTTTCATCGCAAAAGGGTTCAAAATTGTTTTCGTTTACCTCTTTTTGTTTATCATCTTTATTAATCTTCATAGTCGGAACATCTGAACATGTACCGGTTTCGTGCGTAGTCTCTTTCATCAAAAGCTCTTTATCTTTCTTCATTTTTGTTTCGGGCGAAAATTTGCTGCCCTGATATTTAACACGGTTATCCCCCTTAATTTTAGCGCATGTCGTTTCATCGCAAGAGGGTTCGAAATTGTTCTCGTTTACCTCTAATTGTTTATCATCTTTATTAATCTTCATAGGTCCTACTAACTTTTTCTCGTTACCAAAACCGTCTCTTGCTATTACTTTCGGAGTTAGTCGATCGTGCGTCTTCGTGTCGATCGAGCTTACTAGAAGTTCGGTCTTGCCGGGTGCTTCTTTATTCGATACTATGTTCATTTTCATGCTAGGCGAAGCCGACGATGGATTTGGCCGTATGGATTTCGAACGTTTACTTTTACAAAAGATGAATTCGAGGAAGTTTCGTAGGCTACCATATTTTCGATATTTAATATTCATTTTTCTGTAGGTTACAGATTTGTTTTTGGACATCAAGATATTATAGGAACGATTCGTTGTAAACGAGGGATATTTTCCAGGACGGTCGAACTTCAAGCAGACGCTTACCAAATCCACATGCTTGATGGGTACGAAAGTGTTACAAAAGTTGTCGGGTTTTGACGTGAATTGTAATGAGGAAGATTGAAGATGTTGAAGATTACGTCCTGTTGGTGTCGATTTTAAAGATTTGCAACACTGTTGTCTTGAGTTTTCTATTGCCGTCGTAAATTTATAGGCACATCGTGCAGTTTCGAACACATATTTTGAGAATTTTTTGTAAAACATTACGGATAAATTTGGTGGAAAGTACATTTAGTTGAATAAATTTTAATTTAGTTCGAATGTCAGTAATTTTGCTTTAAGCCTACTGTGTTTCAGACACATGGCGCGTTTGCCCAAATCTACGCCCGAAGGGTATAGGGTGCTAATGTACGTTATCCTAGATAGAGATCCCACCCAGTTCATTTTCAACGATGCCGTTAAAGGATTCTGTATGTACAACGATTGCATATTGTCCGAAGATAGTTTAGTGAATGGGTAAAATTTTGTTAACTATCGCCTGCCAATAGACATTCGTCGGTAAGTATATTTTATATTAATTTTGCAGATATATGGTTATTTTTGATATGAAACATGTGAAGTTGGGACATCTGGCTCGAGTGAATTTAACAGGCCTAAGGGCTTTTATGGCTTACATACAGGTAAAGTTAAATTTCAATTATTTAAACAGTAATCGTAGCTCGATGACGTCTTAGGAAGCTCACCCGGCGCGTTTGAAGGCCGTCCACGTTATAAATACGGCATCTTATATCAAACACATCATGAGACTTATAGGGCCCATGATTCGAAGCGAACTTATCGATCTACTTAGATTTCACAAAGGTTTATTTTTGTGTACGGTTCTAGAGACTTGTGCTAATCGCTAATTGTTGCAGGATGCGTTCCAGAAGGTGTTCCACAAGAAATTTTGCCCAAGGATTATGGCGGTGAGGCTCCGAGTTGCGAGCAATTAGGCAGAGAAGTTTTTGAAATGATGGACAAGTACTCTAAATGGCTGAAGGAAACCGAATATTTTGTGGCCGACGAAGGCAAAAGAATCAAAAAGAACCCATGGTGGTCCATATTCGCCGGCAACTCCGAAAATTCGAATCCGAACAATTTAGGTTTCAATAACGAACCTACAAGTTTTAAACATTTAGAAATCGATTAATTGTACAAAATATTAGTTTAATCGTTAAAAGTTAATAAAACAGCAGATTTTAATCTTTACAAAAATGAAACAAAAATATAAGTCTCGTTGGGTTTTTCGTCGACCGTCTCTCTGCGAATAGACTTCTTACTTAAAACGTTCAGTGGTTGTTTCAGCGATTTGGCTGGCGTGAGAAAAAGCTGCCTGCAATCTTGGGCGGTGGCCAAAATATTTCGAAAATCGGGCAGTTCCGTATAAACTAGCTCGGTATCTTCCGCATCTTCATATTGTGTAGATTCATCGTCGCTTTTCGGTTTACTTTTAACTTTTTTTAACGCCTCTTCGTCCGCCATCATTTTCATTTTCATGTATATCGACGGTTTCTTGTCGACAATTTTAGGTGGCACGTAAAAATCGAGAACCGTAAGCAGCTGCGCCGGAAACTTGACATATTTCGTCGGAATTTCACGTTTCTCAATTTTAACGAAGTAATCGGCGCACTTTTCTTCGCGCCTTCGTGAACGCTCCCAAAGATCCAGTATAGTTAGTTTATTTCGAGACGAAAATAATTTCTTGAAAACCACGGACATCTCTAACTCTTTTTTTTCCAGAAACTTTTGAAAAGCAATCGAAGTTCTCGTATAATTTTCTTTGATGTTCACCGGCAAATGTTTTACAAGGTACTTGTTGCCGTCCCTGCGTTCATTTATCACCCAAACCGTTTTAAAATAATACGGAAACGTCACGGGCGCCCAAAGATCCCTTTCTTTCCACATCGTAGGTTGTCTGCTCTTGAACTGAGTTTTGAAGGTGAACTTTTTCAAGTTGATGGCCGCCGGTTTGACGATGGTCGGTATGCATTCCGGTAGCGATTCCTGCATCTTCCACAGTTTCAATAGTTGACCGAAGAAGTTTTCCAGTTTGAGCCATTTTAAACCGCTCATTAAAATTTTAGAGGATAAATTGAAGAAATTCCGATTTTGCATTAAGGTGAAGCTCGCCCTCATGGCGATTTGTGCCTGCTTCGAAGTCAGGCGACATGTTGCGGAAGTTCTTCTTCGAGGAGATTCGACGAGAATGTTAGTTACATTCCTCAAACAATTCTTCTTCTCGAGAAGAAATTAAAATTAACGTTAATGGTTATTGAAAATAGAGCTGATGTAAGTAAAACTTACTACTACAGGAAGTGCTTGTAGACGTGCAAGAAATATCATGACACTACAAAAGATTTAGCTGACTGAAAAAATGACGTGGTTACAACTTTTGAACTACACCTACTCGATATTGGAGCCGAATCGTTTTTTTTTTTAAATTAAATCATCTTCGGCCCGATATTATAAAGGACAAATAACGAATTTACTTATAAGATTGTCAAATAATTATAATAATTATTCGGATTGATTTTATACATTTAACCGGTAGGTAAACTTTTATATAATAAAATGTTAAAAATATAAATTATAATTTGTATTTGCCAGTGATGGGTTTTCTGCAGAATTTACAAATATAACATCTATAATCAAATGGAAAAGTAATAAATATGTTGACAATAATTAATACAAACAGCAATATTTTAATACATCGTATTTGATACACATTTGGTGATGATTTTCATCTGTACCTACGTACCTTACTAATACACAAATTGGTAAAAATTTTATGTGATGCTCTTTGCAGGAATGAAATAATAGCCAAATTCTCTTTATTTTTGAGTTTGGTATAAGCAGTTATTAATAATAATTAGAATTAAGAGCCGGAGGGTGTCTAGAACTTAGCGAAACGTCTGAATAGATGGTACTATGGCAAATTTCTGATACATAGACAACCATATTAACACTAGTTCCTTGAAGAGACAATCGTTATCAACAATCTTTTGCCATCTAGTGTGCAAATTTTCAATGCCGGATCGATAAAAATCAATTCGTTTTTGAGCAAAATATCTGGAGATGGCATTTTGGATATCATCCAAATTTTCAAATTTTTTACTGGATCTGGACTTAGAAAACCATCTTTGGCATTTACAAACATCTAATGCACTTGGATAAACATCGTAAATATTTTTGGTAGCAACTGTTACGTTACTACCCTTGTGAAACTTAAAAAGCATACAATTCCAGATATGTTCCTCTTATAGTATTTGGCTGGCCATTTCACCCAAAATTGTAAAAAAAATTGAAGATTTAATTATTTATAAGTAAACAAGTCACATTAACCTTAAAATATCTTTGGTGCGACTTTGAAGTACACAATGAGCAGATAAATGGTAAACAAATACTGATGTGCGCAGAAACGACATTACTTTCCGGTCCCCCTAATATTTTTCGATATACAGATGAATCGTCTGCCGAAGAAGAGAAAACAGAAAGTGTTTCTTTTTCAACAGACGACTAAAATACACTTTTTTCTATTGTAACTGTAATTTTATTTTAATTTTACGATTAGAATAGTTTAATTACAATAGAAAAAGATAACTGAATAGTTTACCTAATGAAGAAGAAGAAACATTTTCTGTTTTCTCTGTTTCCTTTTATTAGGCCATTTTTTATTCAATTATTAATTTATTTTTAAAATTATTTACGAATATTTTGTAAGAGTTTGTTTCGTGAAAGTTTTTGAATAGTTTAATAGCAGTAATATTTTTTATTTTTTTAGTAAGTTAGTTTTTTGAGTACGTACGTTATATAATAAATGTAATTTTCTTGCTTGATAAACTTTGTCTTTAAAATAAGTCGAATATTCTACATTTAGAAATACATTTTTTCCTACTGTGATGAAATTTTTAGTTCAGATGGATAGGTACCTACCCCTATTGTAAACCCAATTTCAAAGACACCATATGTATGGATTTATAGGTATAAAAAATATTTATGAAATTTCTCTTGTGACCAATAAAAATAATGGTTTACTATGAAATGTTCGAAAAACATTGTTCTCAAACAATATTTACTCGCCCATCACAGCTCATGTTTGACTGTAGTTCAAAAACTGACCATTATATAACTTTTTACGTATTACATTTTTTGTTCAGCAGGTCCTAAATTACAACATATGCGACAACCAATCAATGTCACGAGATCATATTTTCTATAAGATACAATTATTGCGGGGTATTTTTATTTTAACTTTTTTAAGCCCTTTATCTACATTTATTTTTAAAATAAAACTTGTAAAATATTATAAATGATCTATATTTATTCAATCTAAATGTTTAAAATAGTTAAAACAGTTACATAAATCAAAATAGTTTCTTCCACGTTTTACGGTATCTCGCCCCACTGTGCAACGTTAAAAATTGTTGTTTGCTTTTAAATGGCATACGACTTGGTATGCATTTCCATTTGAAATTTTTTAATTGACCTCCACCTCCCACTCCCGGAGGTTACACACCTGAACATTTTCCATCAAAAATTGCGCCCTAAAAATAATGGAATAGGCAGGTAAGTGCGTGTTCGCCGATTTTTCCATATAGGTACCCAATAATTTCCGAAAAAATGGTGCGGGGCCAGGCTTTACCTTTATATATCTGTCAGGATTGTTTGGGTAATAAATATTTCTAACAAGACCACGTGCCGAGCTGTAGAGATCTGCACATTCTTTCTCTTTCTGTGAGCCCTCTTTGTTTAATTGTGAAATTTTATAAAAACATTTATACGTTTATCAAGTTTTATTAAAGATGAAAACTTGATCGACATCTTAAATGACATAAAAAAACGTTCTCTAGGCAATGACAAAACATGAGCTTGATGTGTTGACGCACATATGAAATTTTGAATTTTATTCATAAAAGTAAACTTATACGCAACATTTTTTCAATAAAAAAATCTATTTCTACTTCTGCTATCTTCATCAAAACTTGTTATCTCCTAGATATTGTATTGAACATTATACATTGTAAAATTGAAGCTGCAATTTAAATTGGATTTTGAAAAAGTTAAAAAAGTTCTAATTTCGTTATTAATAATTTTATATTAAATTTTAAAAACTCAAATGATAGATAATTTGATGACGAAAAATCTCCAAATGAGAGAATTTTGTAGAATTTAAAAATAAAGAATATAATTCACTTCTAATAGTCGCCGGGAATAGAGTATACCCTCCCCTTAAGAAGTGAAGCAGTGAAATGATACTCAAATATCTGATAGTATTATTATGTTCTATTTTCAGCTTCGGTGTAATTTTTTCTTCTGCATCGTTTTTTATCCATTTCTTTTATATATGCAAAAATTAAGTAATACATACATATATAAATATGTATATAAATATATATAAATGTAACACTAACGACAGTTCTATAACAGTTTCAAAACTTTCAGAATACAATCAGAATTTTAGTTCTAATAAACCAAAAATTTTAGACTGCCGTCTATTATGAACAGTTATAAATAAAATAAATAAGTAAATCGCCAGTTATGGCCTATCCAAACCTATATGCAATTTACGTCATCAAAAAAAGTTACTAGATTGTTTATTTGTAATTCGGTTTAAAGTTTGGAAAGTGACATATCTTATAAATGATTTACCTGCGCACATATTAGATGGTATAAAGAAAGACTACAATTTATTAGAACTGTCAAAATACGAGGTATGAGGTGACAGCACTGTATGAAACGTCATAATCTAGTAACCTTTTACTGATGACGTGGATTGCATATAGGTTTGGACGAAGTATAGTTATTTACTTAGCAACTTTCGTTTATAATCCTCAAATTTTATTTTGTACGTTTTACTCTTCAAGTAATTTTATTCTGAGAATAACTATCTGGCGAATTATTTGTCGTTTATAATCTCGGGCCTTCGTGAAATAAACGAGAAAAAATTACGTACATACCTACATAAATAATAAATACGAAGTTTTAAAACCGAGGAGTTTCATCAAATAAGTAAGTACCTATTATTGAAACTTTACAAAAATATTTATGTAATTACATAATCAACAAGTGAATACATTAAGATACTAAAAAGATGAAATGCCAAAATTTAACGAGACAGTTTAGATGGTTGAATTCTAACACGTAACGCCTCGTTATAATTCAACTATGTCCATAATCGTAGCCATAGTAAAACGGCGAGAGATTATAAATAAACACCTTTTATCTCCCCTTCAATATAACTCTATCGATTGCAAAGATAATTTGCGCAAAAACCGTACACGAGGTCGCATTTCATTTCCAACATGTAGAGCTCGTAATTTCGTTTTGCATATACGATATTTAGAATGAACACGACATCCGATGTCGATACAATTTCCGCGTTAAGAACGAAAGCCGCCAATTTGTGGCACGGTCGGAAACGAAAAACTTTAGTTTACAGTGTCGATAAAGGATTGGTAACGTTTCCCTTTAAAGAACGAGTAAGTTTGTGTCTGTGTGTGTTTTTTACATGCATCTATCCTTAGTTAAGACGATCGTATATTATCGGGAAAAGTTTCGAGATTCTTCTTCGGGATTTCTGGAGCGCAATCGTTCGCGAATAGTTCTAATTTCCACCGCGGAAACTCCGACGTCACGGATAGAATCGTAGGGGTTGGGAAAATCGATTTCCCGGCGCGCGCAAATCGATTTTGTTGTGACCTACTGAGTATGCCGCCATCATAGATAGAATAGTGTCCGTCCGGTTTAATTTCTAAAATTCAACATCAAAAATCTAGTAAGTACAGATTTTCTTATTACGCTTGTTTGGCGAGTTCGTCGGTTTAACGAATTTTAAGTAAAGTGTGCGTATCGAAGTGGTGACGTCTTCAATCGGACCTCGATTAAATTTTCCTAGGGACTGCTTTCGATATCTGATCAAACTTTTTTCGTAGCAATTCCTAATTATAGAACTTTCGATGTACGGCGTGACTAAAAAAATCGCCGACTTCCAACAACGTCTCGTGATAAACGTGATGCATCGTGCATGTTTGTTGCGTAGCATTCGATATTTCCATTAAAATCGTAAATGCACGTAGAGATTCAAATTTTCTTGCAAATGAGCGCTTGCAAAAAAAGTGGAAGGCCATCATGGGGCGATTTCAGTACCATTAAAAGCTCATTTTTCTCCAAAACGTCATTTAGCCACCAATTACGATCATTTTAGGGCACGCATTAACGATAATCGGTTTTTAACTGCCATCGATAAGAATAACTGAATTTGAAAGTAGAATTATGGGGAAACTACAAGTTTTCTACATAACCTCAACTCTTGGAAGGTTTTTTCGATCAAAACCAAGGTCGACGTAAAATTCCAAACCCTCAATTACCTACTCATCTAAAAATACTCGTCCGTACTATAAAATTCCATTGTTCTTTCGTTCTTGAAATATTTAGTCGTCTCAAATCCGCTATTAGACATCGATCTGCCTCTAAAATGAATTGTTGGTTCATTTGTATTCTATCGACGATGATCCACTTAAGAACGCGCCAGGCATCTCGGTCGATTTCCGATTTAATTTAAAACTCCTTTCCATAGATAATGGACCTAGAAATGCAACTTAGAGCGGCGGAGGCCAGAAAGTCGGAGCTGGAAAGAGCTCACGCCGAGGCAATGGCGGCGCTTCGAAACTGCGGCTCCGATCTTTTGGAGGCACGACAGTCTAGGGTGAGAGAACTAGAAAAAAAGGTAGCCCTGGAGACAGTAAGGTAATTTTAACGATTCGCTTTTATACCGCATTTATAAAACATTCCATTTTCCCCAGAGAAAGTTCCGATACTTGGGGACTTTTACTGGGGGAAAGCTCTGGCCGAATAAAAATTGGGGATATGTCAGATGCAGTTCCGCACTATGAATATCGCCCTATTTTTAGATGCGAGGAGCTGCAACTCGAGCTGGCAGCGTCTCAAAGGGGAAGGACTCAAGCATCTAATCCGTCTAGTCAACCGTGGACCTCTGGCAAGGGGACGGAGATAGAGAGAATTATGGCCAAAATAGAGCAAGACAATCGCATTTTGGCAGAATTAGATCATAGTCGTTCCACGACCCTCGGTACGTAAACCTCGTTGCGTCCGTTTCTCAAAAAATTGACCGGTGTATGGTAACAGGTGGACTCCAGACGAGCGCCAGCAGCCACGCACTCGGCGAAAGTAGTCCTCCGATCTCGCCGATCACCATGTCGCATACGACCCCCTCCATATATCCGACGTCCACCCTCTGCGGCCCCGCCAACAATTGTCCTCATCAAGGCCCGTCGTCGTTAGGTTATTTACCGTCGAATACAAGCTACAATCCACCCATATCTCAACAATACAACAGCTTAACGAATCCTTACGCCAACAAAACCAGCACGATCGGAGGTTTAAACAGTGGCGCTTTTCAACAAATAAGTCATCATCAACATCTCGGAGGTTTAGGTCAGATGAGTTTAGGTCAAGCGGCTTTAGCACAAACCGGAATCGGACAAAGTAGTTTAGGACATACGGGCTTAGGAAGTAGTTTAGCGCAAACTGGCGTTTTGGGAACGAACTTGGGACAGCAGACCATCGGAACGCCCGCTATTCTTGGAAATCAGACAATAGGAACGTCGATTTTACCGCCGTCAACTTACACCACGAGCGCGATTTCTAACGCAACCTTCACACACTTGGCCACGAACAATCCGACGTCTCTTCCTCAGACAGCTTTCAGTAATGCCTCGTATAACAATCCTGTGACTAGTGGTACGTTGCCCCAGTACACCCTTCCCTTTAATCCCATTACCACTACGAGTTTTAGTAATAATGTCACGTTCTCTAATCCGTTAAGTTCGCAATTTAATAATATGGCTTTATCTGGGCCGACCGCCATGTCGATAAAACTAAAGCCTTTCGAGGAGGTGGAATTAGGTGAGTTCTCGTTAACCTGAGCGATATCGGCTCGAGCGAGCTATCGGTTGTAGGTACTGCTCGAAGGGCGGCAACTCCCGTAACACCGCATCCTCCGTCGTGGAGTCTCGGAACGACCTTAGGAATGACGGATACTCGACCTCTGTCGAGAATGATGCCCGACGGTTTAGACTCGGAATGGGGAGGGATGCACAGCACCGATAGAAGCTACCTTAACGGTCATTCGACGGAAGGTCAAGTGGACATGTTGGATATACCGGGGAAAGGACGGTGCTCCGTGTACATCGCTCGGTAACCAAATAAAATCTACGCCGCAATAATAAGCTCAAATTTACCTTGCAGATTTTCTTACGATCCAGAGCCGGAAACGGAAGAAGAATTGGCGGTACAAGCGGGAGATTACCTATTGGTGTGGGGAGAACCGGTAGGCTCTGGAGGATATTTGGACGCGGAAACGCTCGACGGACGTAGAGGATTGGTACCGTCTCATTTTGCCCAACGACTTATAGGTAAAAACTACAAAATGAACACTGAAATCCAAAAACTACTCTCTGAGACAGATACATATCCTCGGGGTAAGCTCCACATTCTTCCTTTCCTTAAACATTCATACACGACCCCGATATTTCGATTTACTACGTGTTTAAATTGTCTTTTGGTTAAGGTGACGATCTCTTGGAGTTTCATCAAGCAGTATTAACAACTTTAAGGGAGGAAGAGATAAGCGCAGAAACTTTCGCGGCCGACATACAAAGGTTGAATGAGCTTGCCGAAATGTCCGAAGGTCAAGAAGACGATACCAACGAAGGAGATGCGGGTAAATGATTTGTAGCTAATGATGTGCTATTTCTTGTACATAAATACATGTAATAGGTATTAATTTGTTTGATGTGTTAGACGGCAGCTGTTGGACGATAGTCTAACGTATTAGTCAGCTCGATTAGCGTTGCTACTACTTTTAGTTTAGCACAGCATAGATTATCACGTGTACTACTTTAGTCTCCAAGAAGTAGTGGCAAAGCTTTCGTAACTCGATCTGTACATGATCTTTCTAAATTTTCTTAAGTGTGAAAAGTATTAGGCTGTCATAGATGTTGCCGTTTACTCGATATGCGTTAATTATTGTAAACTAGATGTTAAATAGGTGTAAGTAAACATTGTTTAATAGAATGGCTTCTGCATGTTACTGGTTCATCTTAATGCATTCTATTGCAGCTAGCTTATTCGGAAACAAGGTTGTTCTGCTAACGTCGCTAAAACCGACAATAAGTAAGCCTTTTGCATCTTCTTATTCATTACTTGTCATCTTAATTATCATCATCATCATCATCATCAACAAAAACATTACTACATCAACTAACATAATCACATTGCATTAATTTAAATTATTTTCACGCTTCTTTCTTCATGTCACTGCAGTAACTGTCTGTTCTTCACAGAGCTGACTAGTATCGTTAGGGCATTTTTACGTAGATAGAACTGACATAGGTAATAAATCAACAGCTGACCTGTTCTTCTCCGTGTTAGTTCCCGCGCCGCGCAATCTAACATTGGAACGTCAATTGAATAAGAGCGTTCTCATTGGTTGGACTTCGCCCGACGTAGGGCCCGGAAATCAAATTGAAAGCTATCACGTTTACGTCGACGGAGTCCTTAAAACTACTATTAAGGCGACCGAAAGAACGCGGGCGCTCGTCGAAGGCGTCGACAGCAACAGGGTAAATCACCGATCTCGAACGCAAACCTAACATTAACGAAATTTCCATAACAGCCCCACCGAATAAGCGTGCGTTCGGTAACGGCAAATCGCAGAACGTCCAGGGACGCAGCCTGCACCATGATCATAGGACGGGACACTCATCAGCTAGGTCCAAGTGCCGTTAGAGCTACTAACGTTACGGCAACTTCGGCGGTAATAAATTGGCTGCCGGCAAACTCCAATCACCAACACGTAGTGTGCGTCAATAACGTCGAAGTGCGCACCGTAAAGCCGGGAGTCTACAGACACACGATTACTGGATTAACTCCAAACACCCAGTACCGAGTAACGGTAAGGGCTAAACATCACAGGGCGGCACAGAACGTGGCCAATCTAGCCGAGGATCTTCCCATGCCCGCCGCCGCTCACACCGACTTTAGAACTTTACCGAAGGGTTTGCCCGATCCCCCGAGCGAAATCATGGTCGAACCAGGTTGGTTTATTTACACCGTTATTATTTACGAGTAGTTAAATTTTATTTCGCGTAGGCCCGCAAGATGGCACACTGCTGGTTACTTGGCATCCCGTTCAACCTCCCCATCATCCGGGTTCGGTTATAACGGGATACGCGGTATACGCGGATGGTAAAAAAGTGACGGATGTAGACTCCCCGACCGGAGATCACGCTTTAATAGATATTAGCAAGTTGTTGGGTTTAAATCCGAGACACGTGACCGTCAAGACGAAAGCCAGAGATAGTCAATCCGCAGACTCCGTGCCTACTCCTATTCCTGCCAGTGTTTTACGTGGCGGTGCCATTAGAGCCAGACAGCAGCCTCACTCTGCCGTGCCGATGCACATGAGACAGCAGCAGCAACAACAACAACAACAACAACGACAGGCACAAGGACAACAGGTTATATCGTCATCGGTTTTGCTTTACCATTGAAAAGCACGATACCGTTTCAGATAATCGAGCACGACGAGAACCTCAGCGATAAGGAAATATTTCCTTCATCGACTGGTCATCGACCTCAAGGCGGAATACCCGCGATAGGTGAGCCTTAAATTACTAGACACACACACACCACCCACCTACTTACTGTTAGTGTAGCTGCGCCCCATCCACAAAGTTATACGATAGTTTAGGATTTTAGATTTGATGTGCCAACATAACTGTTTCAACAAATATCGAATTTATATTCTTTTAAATCCTAGCCCAACGATCCATTCCAGAAATAACTAAGGAGTCGTTCGAAACGAATTTGTCCGAGGACGAAATTCAAGATCGTCGAAATCCACGGCATCAGCAGTATCTTCAGCAGAGACAGCACAGATCCGGCCCTCAACAAAGACCCGACCAACAACAGCAACAGTACTATCAACAGCAAGGTAGGCCTTGTTTTTAACCGAATTTTAACCGAACAATAGTTTAATCGCGTTTTCAGGTCAACCGAACCAAAGGAACGCAACGAACGTACGAAACATTCAACAGCAAGTGCCCAACAGCGCCAGAGGAGGCGCGCCTAACGCGCCCGTTCCACCTAATACGACTCCCACCGCACAAAAGAGGGCGCGATGGTTCGTGGCGCTATTCGATTACGATCCGGCAACGATGTCGCCGAATCCGGACGCATGCGAGGAAGAACTACCATTTTCGGAAGGTGACACCATTAAAGTTTGGGGAGACAAGGACGCGGACGGATTTTATTGGGGAGAATGTCGCGGCAGAAGGGGTTATGTCCCGCATAATATGGTAATGGAGGTCGAGGGCGGAGGTCAGAACAGGGACCGTTGGGGCGACATTTACGCCAATATGCCCGTCAAAAGGATGGTCGCCCTATACGATTACGATCCTCAAGAGCTGAGTCCAAACGTAGATGCCGAGGTGAGAAGCTAGTATAGCCCGTATCTGACATTTGCGTGGATTTTGATGCAGACTAGAGATTTACCTTTCAAATTTTCACCCAACTGCAGGTGGAATTATCTTTCACAACGGGGCAAATCATAAACGTCTACGGCGACATGGACGACGACGGTTTCTACATGGCCGAAATAGAGGGAGTACGTGGTTTGGTTCCTTCGAATTTTCTGACCGAAGCCCCCGATCAGTACGGTAGTGGTGGACAGACGTCTCAGCAGATGGGCGCCGCCGGTCGTGGACAAAGAGGAAGAGGTCACGGGCCGGGAGCGAGAGGTCCACCGCCACCTCCCAGAGAAAATCCCGCTCGTTCGTTAAAAAGAGGTATATGAGGAAGCGGGGGAGTTAGATGACGCGCACGGCCAAATTCTTAGGTTGCTACGCGACAACCTAAAAATTTTGGGACGGTCTAACTCCGCGGCTTTCGTTTTGGCTGAATCGACGTCAATTTGCATTAAAAAAAAAGATTTGTGTCATCACACGCTTATATATATATGTCTCTTGTGTTTTGTGTTTCACGTCGAAGGAGATCACATTTTACGAAGCGTGTGATGCACGGTTTATTTTTTACGACTTGTGTGTACAATTTGTACAACATCGAGAAATTTTCGTGTTTTTCGCAAAGGTTGTAACAAATAAGCTGTCGCTTTAATTGTTTAAATGTTGAGATTGCACTATCGGATTGGATGCTAATTGCTAGCTCTATCTCTTTCTATCTTAAGCTGGGGCCGGACATACACGGAATCGTTACACTCGTATAAATTAAAACGAATTAGATTAAATTATGAATCACATACACGTGGGACACGCTAGAGAGCTAAAGTTTTAGTTAACAGTACAGCGCATGACGGTACACGTCGACAAATAATCACATTCGCATCGTATTAAGGCAGATGTGGTTGTTCGTTTAAAAATCGTGTAACGAACGGCTCCGATTATGTCCAAACTGGCGCCTGACTGTACTGTGTGTTGTCTGTTGCTAGATGCCTGCCCTGTGTTACCCTCTCAGTTAGACAATGCTACCAACACTGCGACACCGAACACACAAGTCTTCACCGAGCACCAGGTAACTGTCTCACTCGCGCCGCTCTATCTGTCTGTCTCTGTCGTTGCATGTTTGGCCGCATTGTATGCTTAGTTATAACTAAACTATTCGAAAAAGGACGACGATACATCTCGACATAAACATCGTCTGTAACTTAACAACATACCCATGTACATGCCAGAGATAACAAACATCAGTTACTTTGAAAGGGGATTAAACGACGGTGCGCTCTAATCATATATAGGCTACGAGCACTAACTGTATATCTTAACTCTCTATTCCATGTTTCATCCGATTTCACAGAGACGGCCCAAAAAACCATACCTAACAGAAAATACTGGCATACTTCATTTCTAAATTCGGTGTTTTTTCACATATATATCAAATTGTGCCATGCATGCTCTAAATAAGGGAACTTGATAATAGCACCTCGACTAAAAACAAGCCCTATCTTTTCAGGGGAGGGGGAGAGGGGAAATGACAGGAATGAGAGGTGGTAATGTACCTCCAGGAGCCTCTCAGACGATTGTACAGCAAAATTACGCCCAATCAACGATTAGCACAAGTAACATTAGTCAACCGGGGGTTTTCGGCGGTCAACAGTCGACGGCGTTTAGCGGTCAGACTATGGGACAACAGCCGTTCGGCGGCGGCGCGACGGCCACGCGTCTGCAGCATAAAGGTGTTCCGCAAGTGGTGCCGACCATGGGAAGCAACACGCCGATGACTCAAACTCCACAACAGCAACAACAACAACAACAGCAGCAGCAAAGCGGACCGAATCTAATGCAAAAGTTAAACGAAATTACCGCTCCCGGTGGCGATATATTGTCGAAGGGAAAAGAACTGATTTTTATGAAATTTGGACTAGGCGGTAAATAACCGTACACTTTCTTTCTCGTTTTTAAGTTAAATAGTGATACTAGCTGTTTTTGGAACCGCTTTTACGAATTTTTTATACTTAATCTTCAGCTTTTCCCAGTTGCTCTGAGATTTGCGGCACGATAGGTAAGTATAGTCAGGTTAAACGTCTTTAACTATTTATAAGTCTTCTTTAAATAATTGAAAGCGTTTTTACACGATTGTTAATATAATCTATATATTGACGTGTTCATTGTTTGTTACGTGCTGTGAAGACCTTGTCTGGTGTCTGTGTTTCGTTGAACTCGCGCTTTCTAAAATTGTATAAACTTTATATAGGTTGTTTTTGGTCTTTGATTAGTAGCTTTTGTGATCGTTAACTGCACCAAATCAACTGGAGCTTTCACCTCGATAGCATCTTGCATGAATTTCGATTAAGGAATATTCCTGACACATTTCCTGACAACGAAACACTGTTGTTAAATCAAAGAAACTCTCATTTGTTCCCGACAAATACATTTTTAACAATTGTTTATCGTCGATATTTAACCGATCAAAATCATTATCTATAACAACTTTAATCACATCATCACCGAATCACCTACCTACCAAAAAAAAACATTTCTCGTTTTCAAACAAATATTGTCGGCTTGAAATTATTCACGATATTATCCACAGATAAAAAAAGAAATCTAAATCGAAATTACGTTGGGAATTAAAATTACCTAATCGTAAAAACGCCTTCCGTTTAGAATGTCTTTAAGTATGTCCACGAATTACTTATGAAAATGAAGAAATCAGACAAGGTCCTTAAAACAACTCAGTATTATCGATGCAAAATGAAACAACATATTCGTCGTTGTTAAGTACAAATTCAAATTTGACCAATCAGTAATGTTAGCTTACAATTAGCTTGACTTCGTTTTAGTTGACCGCTCGTCGACGATCGAACGCTCCTTTTAAAAGAAAAAACTGTATTATTTTATTAAAAACCTCGAAGGATGCGTTCGATTGACACAAACGATCTTTGGTTTCAAAAACAGCTACCGACACGGCACAACTTAAAGTATTTTAAATTCTAGCTGTTATAGGCGATCCATGTTTAAATATAGAATTACTTACTTACAAATGAAGTAAAACGTTAATTTTGATATCGATAAATTACGCAAAACCGTTTAAAAATGATTTCCAAACAATTTTAATATTCTGTGTTTAAATAGGGAGTGCTAAAAATATGTTGTGCCTTCTCCATTTTTAACGCACAGCTAGAACTGACCTCCGACGTTTCGACGAAACTTCGTTTATCCCTATACATAATATATTATGAGCCTCCGCAAGAACCCTTGACACCGCATCGTATATATACTTACATAATAATCTCGCGGAAGTTTTCGAAACGTTATAGGAGTTCTAGCCTCGGCACTGGTTCTATTAAATTTGTTTTTTACAAATTCTAATATTGTGAGATATAATATAATTATATAAGTGTTGGTTAGTCCTTTTCATAGACTTAACGAGTGCCAAAAGTTGCAAAAGTCTAACTATTATTAAACGTCGCTTGTTGTTGTTTTTTTTTTCAAAGAAAAAGGACAAAATTTAGCAACGAGAAAATCGCCTTACGTTTTGTGATTAGGTTGAACCGACTTTGTTACGTTTTATCGTTCGGTTACGTTGCAACGTTTCGAACTCTCAAAGTCTATGCAGTTTCCTATTTGTATATAAATATCTTCGCAAATGCTTATGTGAATATTGTACAGGCTGATAGCTGATTTTTCATCGGTGCTTATCGACTTTCGAAACAGGCACCGTGCAGCTGCGTTCACCACAAACGACAGTATTCTCGAATAGTTCCCATTAATCAAAACACAGTTGCACTTGATGTCTGAAAACAAAGTCGAGCACGAAGTGATAGTAAAAATCAGTAGTTTGGGACAAGTAAATAGTTGTTAAAGGTTCGTCCCATGGTCACATATCAATAAGAGGACCTGGTTATTGGTGAAGCTACAGCTTGAGTGTTATCTAACCTTCATGTATCATACACACTATTACTACTGTACCAAAAATAATGATAATAATAAATTTACAGCATTACGCTGCCTTAATTGAATTCTCGTCACTTTTCTTTTTGTAGATTGGACGTACTATGTTGCCCCAAAGGATCATTTCATCATTCAAAATACAACGGATGCATAAACAACAATTCTATGGAGTTGGAATAGGATGAAATTTTAATTTTTAACGAAACATGTATGGTATGGTCCTTTTTGATATAATAGATCTTTTTCATTTACCAATTGGCATAAACCCAAAATTTTCTTTGCATCTCTTGTGTGACTCTTGATTTTGAATCGATATCTTTTTTCGATTTTAGCATGGTTGAAATGTATTCAACAATTTGTCTGAACCTGTCACTTAAAAAAAATTAGATAAATATTCACTTTAAGTGTTTCAATGTGAAGTTTCCTTTTAAAAGGATTTATAGTTAAATTTTGAGATCGTTATCAAAATAAGTGTTGGCAAATCGGTAATCAACCCTTAACGATTTCAGAGACGATCCTAAATCAAATAAATAAACGGAATGGTGTAATGTAAGTTACATTTTAGTCATTATTATATAAATGAATTCTATTAATTTACAATAGATTACCCCATAAAATTGTTTTGTATAGGCAACTAAAAGACGTGCTGCTATTTGTGTTGCCTATATTAAATTATAAAAATGTTTTCCCATTAAAAGTAAATTTATAAAAGATAGAATTATTTTAAATCAGTTGTTAGTAAAAATTCCTCATTAAAACATTTATAATTAATCCACATAAATTGTTTTGTATATAGGTAACTAAACGAAGTAGTCCTATTTATATTGTTTGCCAAAATTTTAGTCAATAAAGTAAATATAAAAATAGGGGTAATTTTGAACAAACAGTCATTTAACGCAAATAATTCCCCGTTACCAGATCGCTTTTTAAAATGTTAAGAACTTGATTTCTCAGTTAAACATTAAACAACTTTTATAAACTTGATAAACTGATTGTGTTGATGGCCAATAGGAGCACGTTTAAACGCCGGGAAATTCAAATTCGACCACGCTATTTGTCGTTTCCGTCGACAAACAGGCACCATTAAAAAACACGTTATACGTCATAAAAACATCAAAGTTACTGATAGCAGGACGCCGAGGAAAACATACCGTACGTATTAAAAAGTTGTTAAAGCTTGCGAAAATTAAACAAAAATGACCGAAGCGCTGGTAAGTTTATTATTTTTATTTGTACGACAATCTAACCTCAAAACCGTTTAACTTTTACAGGAGAGCACGAGGGATCGAACGCTTAGTGGTGATTCGGATCGTTCTGAATCCGAAATAGACCCTCATTTCGAACCTATCATATCTTTGCCCGAAATAAAGGTAATAACGAACGAGGAAGATGAAGATGTGATTCTTAAGATGAGAGCTAAATTATATCGCTTTGATACATCTGGAGAAGATGGACCAGAATGGAAGGTAAAGTAAAATTATGGCTCATTACTCGTACTACTCTGAACGATTTATAGGAACGAGGTACTGGCGAAGTTAAGTTGTTGCATCACCTTGTAAATAACACAGTACGTATTGTAATGAGACGTGATAAAACGCTTAAGATTTGTGCAAATCATTTCATTAATCCATGGATGGAACTTAAACCAAGTTTCGGTTCTGACAAGGCTTTTGTTTATACGGTAGCTGCAGATTTTTCCGACGAAAAAATTAAAACTGAATGTCTCGCTATTAGGTTTAGCAGCGCCGATTGTAGGTATTTTAAACTAGTTTTACCTTTTCAATTATGTTATCCTATTTCAGTTGCCAATACCTTCAAGGAGAAATTCAACGAAGGTAAAAATATTGTTGCAACCAAATGTAAATTGTATAACGGAGACGACGAGGACGAATGTTCCGAGCCAGAAACGAAAGACAAAGAAAATCATAAGCAGGAAGAAAATAATCTGGTGGAGAAGTTTTGTACGATGAAAGTGTCGAAGGAGGAATCAAAAGACACTGTTACTAAATAGATATGAGACTGTGAAGTATATTTTAAATTTTGCTTAAGGTTTGTGCTGAACTTGGAAAAAGAAAATGGCAAATTCTGATCTGAAATTCTTTTTAGTGTTGTACAACGATACTTTGTGCACTTGATAGATCATTGTAATTTTGTAAATGTTAACAATAGTAAAGTTCAATTGCAATACCACAATTACGATAATGTAATTACACAGTTTTAACACAAGATTAAATTACAATAATTAAACGTATGGGGTCACATTTGAAAAATACAGAATTTGTTTAGTGTGTTGTATGTGTGCATGTGCCGTTTGCTGTATGTAACCTACTGAAAATGGACATTCGTGCTTGTAGCAGTGCATGCAGCTACTGTGTGTATCAGTCGTAAACAGAACTATATTTTTGCAATATAATCAATTTTAATTTTATAGATTTAATTGTAATTTTATTTTAGAAAATATTTAAGAGTTTCCCGATTGAAACTACATAATTGAGTTCTTCCAATTGTGGTATTTGGATTGTGTTTTGCATTTTTATCAATATTAGTATTTACCCATAAAATTGCAAAAATCTCCGAACCTTCTAGTTTTTTCTGTCGTATGTTTTCTGCTACTTAATCGATAATAATCTTTCAATTGCACATTGTCGGATGCTACAAAAATTTTCAGGTCAGAAGCCTTACACAATTTCGTCATTTTCATTTGTAGTTTGAAAGTATAAATGAGTGAATTGCATGCACGTTATATTCCTATTCCATTACTGTTTTAACATACAAATATTCCATTACAATATATTTTTATATTTTGAGAAAATATATTGGTCTTTGTAATTGTTAAGGTGATTAAACTACCAACGTGAATATTTATGATTTTTTACCTAATTACTTCATTTTCTACAATTGTGCTCGAAAATGCGGCGTCCCTTTTCCCCTAAATTTTCGCTTAAGCAATAGCTTAATTTAAAATCGGAAAGAACTAATTTTTAAAAACTATAATAAAAACAATACTATAATAACGAAGTAATTTCATTAATAAACTGTGAGTTGCAATTTACTTTTTTATACGTTTTTTAAATTTTATGTTGATTATTTTTCATGTCAGTTTTATATTATAAAAAATTCAACATGTATTTTTAATTAATAATGATGTATTTCCTATTTTAAATTTTAAACTAGGTACAAGAACCACGGCAAGAATTACACATCACACTAGCGAGAATCATTTGAACTATCAAAACCAAAACTTTTTATTTGTTTATAGTGCTGTTTATATACATACTTATTGATGTATATTATGTATTTATATTTAATATCATTGAATTTTTAACGTACACATATTCATGTAAGTTGCTGCACAAAATATAATTAGGTAATTTTGTAAGGGTATTATCACGGATCATGCGAACTTAACCTCAAAAAATAACCAGTATGGGTCTGGATTTTGATATTTTAGAGCATTGCAAAAAGGTTAGGGCCGATCATGGCCCTCCGTATACTTGTCCGATAGATAAATGTAGCCGCACTTATAAATCAGTCTGTGGATTACAATATCACTTGAAAAGTTTTGACCACAACAATCCTAACGCACAAACACCTACGCCGGTGACACCTAAAAATAAGAAAGGTACGTGTAGACGTAATTACCGACTTTCACCAACTAATAGAATAAAATATTTAGGTAGAGGAAGAACAGCAGCAGTAGCTCAGCCTCCCACCGTGTCTGTTCAGGAACCTTTGAGCTATGACGAGGCCCAGAAATTTGTTCAACTAGACATAAACGGACAATTGGTTCGCATAAATATCAACGAACCGCTAGAGGTTTGTTCTAAAGACGATTACACCGATGACATTTGTAAAATCGAAGCGCAAGGTAATTTTACAATGTTGTTTTAATTGCAATTAAAGAATTAATTTTTAGAGCCATTGGTAAAATTACCTGAAGCCTCATTCAAGAAACTCGATAATTACAATATATGCGACGCTCCGTCAAGACCTAATGCTTATATACGTTTTATTGAAAAAAGTGCCGAAGAACTTGACGGAGAAGTGGAATATGATGTTGACGAAGAGGATACCGCTTGGTTGAGTATTATGAATGAAAAAAGGGAAGAGCAAGGATTACCATCCGTTTCTGTTGATTCTCTTGAGCTATTAATGGATCGACTTGAGAAGGAATCTTATTTTCAGGCGGCAGTGAATGGACAAACGGGCACTGTTGTTGATGACGATGCCGTTTGTTGCATTTGCATGGATGGAGAGTGTCAAAATACAAATGTTATCCTTTTTTGTGACATGTGTAATTTGGCTGTACATCAAGACTGTTACGGGGTGCCTTATATACCTGAAGGGCAGTGGCTTTGTCGGCGGTGTGTAACACCAAAATGTTAAATTTTAACATGTATTGTCGTTAAAATTTATAGGTGTTTACAATCTCCCAGTAGAGCTGTTGATTGTGTTTTGTGTCCAAATCAAGGGGGAGCATTTAAACAGACGGATCGTGGACATTGGGCTCATGTTGTGTGTGCACTTTGGATTCCGGAAGTTCGTTTTGCAAACACAGTGTTTTTAGAACCCATTGGTGAGTTATATGTTTGTTTAAGCAACAGAATATTGTAACTGCCAATTGCAAAATAGTCACAGTTTTATTGCTTCATTTCTTAATCTACCCTTAGTTTTTGACTTTAAAATAATTGCAAGATTAATTAAATTGAATGTTTTATTAAAAATCAATCAAATGCGACATATTTTCCGCCTCTGCTTTTCTGTAATTTATAGATTCGATCGAAACTATTCCTGCAGCCCGTTGGAAACTAACCTGTTATATCTGCAAACAAAAAGGAGTCGGAGCGTGTATCCAGTGCCACAAAACAAACTGTTATTCGGCATTCCACGTCACGTGCGCTCAACAGGCAGGACTTCACATGAAAATGGACACAGTCAAGGATTCTGGCGATTCACAACCTGTTTTAGTACAGAAAACTGCATTTTGCGATACCCATGCTCCAGCCGATAACGGTAGGTCTACTTCACTTTTCCCTTCCATTTTAAACGTAATTTATTTATAGAATCGAAGAAGGAAGATTCCAAGCAAAAAATGAAACAGGCACGCAAGATGCTGGCAAAGAAACGAGGTACGGTGCCTGTTATACTGATTCCAACGATACCGCCTGAACGTATTCAGGAAATAGGTTCGCTGGTCACTATAGCAAAGAAATCTCAATTCATACAACGGCTTATTGCCTATTGGACATTGAAACGGCAATATCGCAATGGTGTGCCATTACTACGTCGACTTCAAAGTGCCCAAGGCGGACCAAGAGATTCTTCGATGATCAATGTAGATGTAATCGAGTTGTGTAGGCAACTTAAGTACTGGCAGTGTTTACGGCAGGACCTGGAAAGGGCACGATTGCTTTGTGAACTCGTGAGAAAACGCGAAAAATTAAAATTGGAAATAATAAAGGCCACGGAACGTCATCTAAATACAGAATTGCGTCCGTTACAAGCAAATTTACGTAAAGTTCTCGATCTAATTGCTGCCAAGGACACCAATGAGATCTTTAGCGAACCTGTCGATTTGGAAGAAGTGCCCGATTATACATCTGTTGTGTCCGAACCGATGGATCTTAGCACGATGCGTACCAAACTCGATGTCGGTAATTATTCAGATCTGGCGACGATGGAGAAAGATTTTGATCTTATGATTGCAAATTGCTTGGCGTACAATAACAAGGACACTGTTTTTTATAAGTGAGCATTGAATTTTTGTTTTAGTAAAGATTTCTCGTAAAAAATTCGGGGAAATCTTTTAGTAATTTGTGCTATAGATAAAATCCATATAATTACAGTTGCAACATTTAAATGTTTATAAGGTTGTGTGATTTTACACTCTATATTTGTGGATAATTAAGGTTCACAATTAATTAACTTAAATTCTTTTCCTAGTAGATATTTATTTAGCAAAATTAATAAGTAATATTATTTGTAGTAATTAGTAATAATTTAAATTACTGTAGGGCTGCCATCAAGATGAGAGATCAGTGTGCTGCTATATTTCGACAAGCAAAAAAGGAGTTTGAATCGTTAGGCTTGCTAACAGAAAAAGTTGATAATTCTCGGAATTCTACTGGCAGTAATGAAGAATCCTTGGCTTGTGATATTGATAAAGAGCTCGAACTTTTACAGGTACTTGAGAATTTTAGTTACAATTGCATGGTTTCTATGAAGGAATTGCTGGTATTTTTAATGTTAACAGAAAGTATAGGTTTTCATTAATGTTCTAGAGCTATATGATAAGTACCTTTTAAAAAGTTTAGTTGGTATAATTTATTTTAATCTTGCTCTGTTATTTGAAATTCGCAATTATTGTTATTTGCTTATGGAAAAGTCTAGATTCTTATATAGGCACTAATGTGCCACAGCGGTGTATGATTGGTTGCCTATGCATGCAGGTTATAGGAATTATAAATATTTATATATTCTACTTTTAGCTTTAAAATTCAAAATTAAATCAATAGATTAAATTGACTTTACTATTTTTGTGAAGAAAATGGGGAAGTAAACCACCCCATTATAGAAGGGATAATCTGTATTATGTTGCAGATATCTGTCATAATAATATATATGTATTATAAATGTGAAATGCCAGCATTTGTTTGTAGAATCTGTATAAAAACGTTGTGTAGGTATTGATAAATCAAAGTTTAGGGTAAAAACGGTCCAGACGTAATTGCTAAACTTGAAGATCTTCTAGCAAAAAGTCAAGCTTTGAAGCACGGCTTGGCACGTGCCAAACGAGTGAAGCTTGTGAGAAGCGAACTGAATAAGGTGAAAAAAAGTCTGGTAGCAACAGACAGTTCCCAGTCAGATGTTGAAAACGAATTGGCCGATTCGAAAGCTTCAACTCAAAATACCGGTTTGTGTCCCCTTTTTTTTCAATGTCATTACAAAGTTAATTCAAGTCTAACACTTAGGTAATTCTCCGAGCGGGGTTAATAGGCGAACTGCCGTCTTGTTTACGAGAAAAGCGCTGGCTGCCTTGAAGAAGCCCAACGAGGAAAAGGGCGAAACAGCTTCGCCAGCTACAAAATCGTAAGTTACTTAAAACTAACCAACTTTTTTGTATGTTGGCCTATGTTCAGGAAAAAGAAAGGGAGGCCACGTCGTGCAACAGAAGCGAATCTACCCAATAATGCGGACAGCAGGGTGCCGGATAGTTTTCGGATTTACCGTGCAGGCCGTCAAACTTCGGCGGACGAAAACACCGATAGTGGTACTAGTCTGTCTACTTGTTACTCGCGCGATCCGTCCGAAGTCGATTCGGACGAAGATTCGGCAAGTTCCGTTAGTATGGCTGAGGAATCATGTGTTGAAAATGCAGAAAGTACTACAGAAAAAGTGGAATTGAAGCCATTGCAACTTGTTTGGGCCAAATGTAGGGGATACCCTTGGTATCCTGCACTTATTATAGATCCTAAAATACCTAAAGGTACTAGGTAGGTGCCTGTTTTCTTTTTAGAACGTAAAATTCATGATTTCGTAGGTTACGTTCATCGAGGAGTACCGATTCCATCTCCTCCACCTGACGTGTTAGCTTTACGATCTAATCATACTGAACATGTATACTTGGTACTGTTTTTTGATGCTAAGAGGACTTGGCAATGGTTGCCATCCGACAAATTAGAAATACTCGGTATCGATAACGAACGAGATCAGGCCAAAGTAAATGAACCAAAAAAGCCTACAGAACGTAAGGCTGTACGCCGAGCTTACCAAAACGCCCTCTCGTATCAAACTCAAGTCAATGAACCATCCAACTCTGATGTAATTAGATGAATATTTTTATAATTGTATTTTGTTCAACATGTAAATGTTCTTTTAATAAATTTGCATATTATTGTACATTTCTTAATTAATGCTTTCAAAACTCGATAGGGGTTAAAACAAGAATTTCACTTCATGAATCGCCCTTTTATAAACAAGCCATGTAAGATGCAATTTATGAACAGATACTGGTTTTAAAACTGTTATACAGGAGAATTTGATAAGTTCTTAGACACTCATTTTTGAGTTCATTTTTGGCTGTTCAAAAAGATTATTGGCGTCAATTTTAAATGAAAAATAGCACCAGAAAATCTTTCAAACGAATTATTATTGTCAAAAAACTTTACGAACCCCCCAAATACTTTAATAAATGAGTGTCAAAAGACTTTTCGAATTCACAGGGTTTCCAGCAACACACCCCGGCAAATAAACAAAATATTTCTCCAACTTAAAGTAAATAAAAGTAATACGCATCGAACAGGTCCGGAATTACTCGAAAAGTAGTTTTTCTTGATTAACAATGCAAGAAATGACAATCTAAGCGTGTTTCCGGCGATTAAAAATTTTTGCCAAATCTCGAAAAAATCCCTTATTATAGTCCAGCAATTTTTTTCAGGCAAAATTTTGACCACAAGCTTTTGAGCCGCGACGTTCAGAACAAGTCGAAAACGATTAAAAAACTCGCATTTTAGGTTTTACAAAGCAATAATTAAGGAACTGTCGGAGTTTAAATAGTTTATCTCGAAAAACTACTTTTCGATTAATTTCGGACCTATTCTATGCGTATTACCTGGCGACATTTTATCGAGATTATAAAAAAACTTTAATCTATTTTAACGCTCGCAGTTCCTTTTTTATTGCTCGGTAATACCTAAAATACGAGTTCTAATCGTTTTCGACTTGTTCTGAACGTTACGGCCCAAAAGGTGGCAGACAAAATTTTGTCAAGAAAAAATCGCTGAGCTATAAATAAGGGATTTTTTCGAGATTTGGCAAAAATTTTAAATCGCCGTAAATGCGCTTAGATTGTCATTTCTTGCATTGTTCATCTTTCATCAATTTTGTCAAGAAAAAATCGCTGAGTGAAATGAAAAAAAATTTTTTCGAGCGATTTTTTTCTCGCAAAATTTCGACCGCAAGCTTTTGAGCCGCGACGTTCAGAACAAGTCGAAATCGATTAAAAAACTCGTATTTTAGGTTTTACAAAGCAATAATTAAGGAACTGCCGGAGTTTAAATAGTTTATAATTTTTTATAATCTCGATAAAATGACGCTACCTAATACGCATAGAACAGGTCCAGAATTACTCAAAAAGTAGTTTTTCTTGATTAACAATGCAAGAAATGACAATCTAAGCGTGTTCCGGCGATCAAAAATTTTTGCCAAATCTCGAAAAAATCCCTTATTATAGTCCAGCGATTTTTTTCTCGCAAAATTTTGACCGCAAGCTTTTGAGCCGTGACGTTCAGAACAAGTCGAAAACGATTAGAAAACTGACATTTTAGGTTTTATGAAGCAATAAATAAGGAACTGCCGGCGTTTAAATAGTTTATAATTTTTTATAATCTCGAGTTTTTCAAATATACAGGGCTTCCAGCGACACACCCCACCATTAAAAAATGTAAATAAAGTAATTATTTCTCAAACTTTAAGTAAATAAAAGCTAAAAATTAAAGTAAATATAAGTAAATTATTGATGTCACAAACAGATATAAGTAACGCTTCAAAAAACCTTTTAATCAATAGATTTTCTCAAATTCATGAATAAATAAAATAAAGTAAATATAAATATCTAGACTAAAAGTAAATTCGTAAAAAGGAACTTAAATAAAGTAAATAAAAGTAAATCACTGTATAATCGTTTTCATATTTTTATGAATTTTTTGTAATGTTTTTTATGCGCTTATGCGTTTCGTCGTCGAAAAAGATTAAGATTAACCTTCTTTACTACCGAGGCTGATGAGCACATAAAAAACGTCACAAAAAATTCATAAAATCTGATAATGATTATACAGGGAATTCGAAAAGATTTTCGATGCTCATTTATTAAAGTATCCGGCGGTGGGGAGGGGGGGGGGGGCTGTTCGAAAAATTCGTTGACGGAAACTTTTCGAGCAGCCCCCCGTATACTTTAAAAATTGAGCGTCGTAAAACTTTTTGAATGTCCTCCATATATTCTATATTTGTGTGGCCAAAGAGTATATTTTGAATCGATTTAAGCTTTAAGAGATTAGAAGGCGTTAATTAATGTTTTTTAGCATTGGGATCTTTGACGACTGGAGATGGGTATTTGTTATCTGCTCATCGAGTGAAGAATCGTTTAAGAAATAAATATGACAAATAACGTTCTTATAACACTATTATTTATTTCAGTAAAAAAGCATCAAATTTGATATAACACTTAATAATACTTTAAGATTTAGGAAATACTAATTTTATAAAATGAACTATCTAAGACAACCTAAAAAAAATTAGGTTTTTATCGAGATATTAAGTAATCATTTTTAAAATAAACACTATTGCACAAAAAACACATTTTGATGTAAATCAATTTTACGTACAAAAATTCACAACTGTTGTGTACAGTATCGAACATCCATACATACATAGGTACAAAACAAAACAAAACAAAATATATAAGTAATTTCTACTATAACATCACAATAGTTTAAAATAAAGTTATTCTTTGGTAACCAAAGTTTTACATAATTCGACTTTGACAAAGACGGCAACAAAACTTAAATACTCGAAGAAATCACAAATGAACATCTTAATAGACGTTTATTTTTCGTTTATCGACGAGCTTAATATCACGTACTTGAAGATTATGTTCGCTTTTGGCGGCGAACTTGATTAGAGCCTGTGTAGAAACCTGACTACAATATCTCATATCCAGTCTGGTTAGGTTCTCACATTTCGATAAATGTTCTAAACTTAATTCGGTCACTAACTTAGTATTGCTGAGGTCCAAATTAATTAAGCTGGTAACGGTATTGGCTGGTTTAGTGCACAGTTGTGCAATACCAGCGTCCGTAATACGCGCGCAGCAGCTCAAACTTAAACTGGTCAGATTCGGTAGGTATTGCATCACGTAACGCATAGCGATATCTGTCACTTCGGTACCTGCCACTTTGAGCGTTTTTAAATTTCGTAAACGCACTCGTTCGTCCGTAAGACCACGTCGAGAGTCATTATTGGGCCCCAAAATCTCTCTTAAGGCCAAGTCGTTGAAACCCGAAACAAAACTAACATCCAATTTTTGCAACTGCGCACAATAACAAGTACGTAAGGCGATCACAGATTTTACATTTACACTAACAAGGGAAAGTTCGCGTAAACTTGTCAAACGTTGAATTAACCACGGCAACTGATATTTATTGATATGTGCCCAATCGAGGATCAGCAACTCCGGTTGCCGACGTACGATACCTTTTAAGTGTTCGGACGATATTTTCTTTTGCGTGAAATCCATACGTTTCCATAAAAATGGATCGATGGTAAACTGTGCCCATGTTTTACACACCAACGAACAGACATATAAATCTTTGAGAGCTAAATACCTACAAATATGGCGATAAAAGTCGAAATAACAATCCAAATAAATTAAACTCACCTAAACACATGTAATATACAACGTTTATCCAGAGCAATGTTACTAGACGGCAAGGGATTTACCATAATTAACGGTGCAGGTCTAACTACAAACATCGGTTTTTTAAGAACCTTATTGGAATTACTAGTAAGTTGCTGAGCCAACTGCATGCGTAGTGCTAATTTTCGTGGGGCCTCGGTGTTTTGAATCTTTGTTTCGATTTCTCCTTCGCTGTTCCGTCGCTTCTTAACAGGCACCAAGTCTTTATTGTCCTTCTCATTTTCACTACCAGATTCGCCGCTTGCATGGTCTTGTTGCACTTTTGCTTCAAAAGCACTCGATGCATCCGAACTAATCGACATACGTCTCAAATCCGATGATTTCTGTCTTGCTCTGAAGTGGCGTGGCTTGTAGTCGGCGTTCTTTCCGGATTTGCAACACATCGGGCATTCCCACGAATTTGGCATGTCTTCATTTATGTAACCGGTGAATTGTGAACAGAGCCTTTGTACGCACGTAGGATGCGCGATCTCATAACAAACCTGAAATTTAAAGAGCAGTATGTAAATAAAATTAGGGTGTGCTATTTAAAGTTGAAATTTAATTAAAATGATCAGTTTTGCTACATTTTCACATATATGCTATAAAACATCATAAAAAAAGCAATACTCAATACGAACAATACGTACCGAACATTCCATTAAACTGCTGGCACTTTCATTTCGCTGAGGTCCTTTTTGCAGAGGCACAACTGGCGTTTGGCCCCAACCATCTAACCCACAGTGCGCGCATGCCGCCGTGACCGGCAACATGGGTTGCAAACATTGTCTCATGTTGCACGTCTGCTTGGCTCGCCCTGGCCCACCAAATTTGACCATGTCTAAACAAAAGCTGCATTCGCCGCAGTCGCTTCTTTGACAAGCTTCGCATTTTTTACATCTGCAAAGAGGCATTTCATTAACGACAGCTAATATAAATATATTGAAAAACAAAAGAGCCTGATCAAGTACAAACCAAACAACTTCGATATTCAACACAAATACTAAATATGTGAAATTTATGAGTAAACCCGATCCGGTAATTTTACAAAACATGGCTACTACCTACCCCCTGCTACGTGCTCGTCGCTTTTTTATCTAAACAATAACCCATCGATTTAAAAGTTTCGTGAACTCAAAAAAAAGCCTTATTGTAGTTTGTGGTTTTGGCAAAATTTTGGCCCTACCTGAAATGTTCAGTACAGGATCGGAATCAGTTTTTTACGTATAACAAAGCCAGAAATGACTAAACACACAAGCGTTTCTATCGATTTGTCTTTTGTTTTTCCGATATTTCGAGAAATTTTTTAATCGACATAAACGCATATATTTCATTATTTCCGGTTTTGTTATACATAAAAAGCGATCAAATTCCCCCCTCCCTCTCCTAAATATTATTTAGGCAGCTCTTACATATTATTTTCCAGTCACAGCAGGTAATTTTAATATGCCTATGTTTTTTAAATTATTTAATGAATAATACATTTAAATGTAATAAAGTGAAGAGATTTCCAACCTCGTGCGTCTTCGTCTTGGTCCGTTTTTATCACCGGGTGGTCCCGAATGTCTTGCCTTTGGTCCCTTGTTAGGCCCTCGTACGCCGGGCGCTCTTGGATACTGCAGGCCCCTGTTTCTATTTTCTTGGTCTTCTGGTACTGTAAATATTACATAATTTTATAAATGCAAGTTGCTCCTGTAATCAAGGTTTAAAAAGTTTAAGATCGATGATGATTCGATTAGCGTTCATTGAACGATTATCAAATTCCAACATTTTTTATCGCGTATATAACATAGGATTATTTTAATAAGAAAACACGTGGTTATTTGCCTATAAACTTTCTGTTCTCATTGTCAGAACTAACAGAAATACATTCGATGTACAATTATCACATACCTTTATCGCGTAGCGAGCTTAAGCATTTGATAATAAGTATTATGAAGTTTAACAATCGCGTACAAGGAGAGGTCGCGGTTGACATGTCGCCGATTGCGATTTTTTTCACATAGTAAATCTACATAAAAAATAAGCAGAGGGATGTTGTACGAGCGTTTGTGCAAATGCGCCTTGAAAATTGTACTTTTTGATGTTTAAAAAAGTACGTCCTCGACGAGCTCCCTGGAATCAGGTAATTCGATTATTCTGAAAATTTCAGCCTATCTTTTAATTCTAAACAACTTATTTCAAATAAATTTTGTTGAATCTTTTCAAATAAGGTCACTTTTCACTTAACGTTTTTTAGACATTTGCCTTTAAAATGCCCCGTATATGAACGATTGAACTCGTTTTCGTTATAACACTGTTTGAGGACAAGCAGGAGCTAAATCCAGAATATCAAAATTCAATTCAAAAATGTTTGGTCAATTACGCGTAGTACATATAAGTATCTACTATCAGCATCGGTATATTATATTTTAATAAAAAATAAAAATGTTACTTATTTAAACGAATTGATTTTTCCCTTTTCAACTTTACAGGTAAATATCTCAACAGGGACAATAGTTTATAGAAAACTTTTACAAGTTTTATTTTGAGGTGTTCTATATGTATAGTTCGGAACACGAAAGGAAAATAGGCGAGGCTTATGCCACACGTGTCGGTTCCTTTCGATCATGACCTTTGGGAAGAGGAGTAAAATAGTAGGAACGCCCATTTTCTTTCGAGTTCCAACCTACACATCCCCGAAAAATTTCCCACCATTTCCTACATAGACAGTCTGTACTATAATGCGCCTCGAGTATTTAAAAAGGGGGAGTTATTTTGAATTAGAAGGTGATTTCGAAATGGATCTATGTTTAGTATGGTTGTGTATGGTATACACACATAACAATAAAAACCTAGACTGATATATATATATATATATATATATATATATATATATATATGACATATATATGACATTATATATGACATTATATATGTCATTATATATGACATTATATATGACATATATAACATGAACAACAAACTGCTGTTAGGATCGCAAAATAGCTCACATTTCGAGTTGGACAAATGATGAGCGTTCACGCAAACTCAGCATGTTCACTTTGTGACAAAATTGTTTTTGGATAGATCTATAGTTATCGATCGTTTCTATCAATTCCTGTACCCAAAAGTACTGAAAACCAGACCCTTCCCATAATCATTTAAGTCTAAATACTTCAAATTCGATCATAACCTGACATGTCCACCTGAAAAAAATGAATCGATCAAAACAAAACATGTCCAAGTATGTGTATATCGCATCGTGGATACATGCAATATTGCAAAAGTAGACATAATTAATATGATAACAGTTTTGGTGATCTTAATATCGCATAATTATGCGTCTCACTAAACGACACTAACCCCTGTTGAGTGTATGTAAAATGACCGAACAATGAATACTAGTGCGGCTTATATTAATATTGGAACCAGAAAGCAAACACTTGCCTCGAACATCACAATATTTTGTTTATCTTTGTTTTCAACAAACCAATTTTTGATAGTTCAACAGCATTGAACACAACACCAAACAACTCTGATCGCATTCTTTTGTTCAAACAAAACCAGCATGTCCATTTGTTTTTTTTTACGTTCTTTTTTTCAAAAATCAAAAATTTGTAATGACATTTTCAAAATTGTCATTTAAAACGCTACCTTTCTCAGTTTTTCGCGTTTTTATCGAAACTACTTTATGGTAGATATGTTGAGTTTGCATAAACGCTATACAAATGCTTAAACGTGTTATTAAAAATTAAATACGTTCACGAAATGAATGAAACCAAGAAATCGACGCTTTTTAAGTATTTCCGAAAAGGTCTTATCAACAATGACAATGTTTCTTACGACGAATCAATTAACGTTCCATATGTATGTCAGCATTAACTCTATGAAAGATATATTATCGGTTATTACTGACTTCTCAATTGTGCAAGCTCAATGAAAGCACTGTATTTAAAAAAGCGCCCTCGAGAGTGATCTTATTAAATTAATGTAAGTAGAAGTCGATTCACTTTTTCCAAAATATGGCATATTAACTTAATTACGCTTCAATACCTTCAAAACATTTCTTTTTTTGTGCATAATTTATACGAATTTATTTTGCATTTGTGTATATATACAGGGTGCTTTCAAACATAGGATCTTATTTGAAAGAGGTGGTTTTACAGGACAAAAGATAACGTTAGACGTTAACATACCATAATAAAAGTTGCATAATAACAAAGTTATGAATGTTCCAAATTTTGGCACAAAACAGTTTTATTAACAGTTTTAGATTAACAGTTTTTAACAGTTAACAGTTTCACTGGTATCACCGCGTACTTGAAGGCAGAGTTGAGCTCGACGTATCCATGAATCAGCATACGTCGTTAAACCCACGCTTTGTCGAATTATTGCTGAAGCTGCTTCTATACGGTTATGAAGATCGCGTATATTAACGACTTCTGTTACGAATACTAGTATCTTCATATGGCCCCATAAATAAAAATCTACCGGATTTAAATCTGGTATCATCGTGCATAAACCACATTCGCATACGCACATCCAGCGGAATATCCTCTAAAAGTTCAGAGAGATTATTGCGCAAAAACAATAAGTAGTCAGCACCTGTTAAGCGAGGTGGCAACACATAGGTACCAATAAGATGACCGTTGACAAGACCGGTCCAGACGTTCACGGAAAATCTTTACTGGAAGTACGTCCAACGTACAGCATGTGGATTATTGTTACTCCAGATATGAGTATTGTGGGTGTTGTGTATTCCGTTGTTTGTAAACGTTGTTTCGTAGATCACTAAGACAATTGAGGAGAAGTCAGAAATTGCATCATGGTGCCTTACAAACCATGAACAAAACTCAACGCGTCGAAGATGATCACCAGGTTGTAACGCGTGCACACGTTACACGTGGTATGGATAGAGGTGCTCTTCACGCAATGTTCGTCATACAGTGGAATGTGAAACGTCTACTTGCCGAAAAATTTGGCGAGTACTGGTGGACGGGTTGTCATGCACCAGGTCTAATATTAACTCCTCGGCCTCTAACATTCGCCGGGCTCGACCAGGTCCTTCATCACGTCCTCGATGTGGATGCAAGTCACAAATCTCTTGACCACGTTGCGCGAGAACAATGAATTGTCGACGTGCAGGTGTCCGTGCAGCAGCCGCATTTTGCAATGCTAATTCATTATTTGAATAGTGATAGGCCATCACGATTTTGGGTTGCGTACACTCACAACCATCTCATAATATCTACTGTGTTGCAATAGGAGAGGTCAGATATTGTAACTTGTCAAAAGTGTGAAAAGTGCTGACAAATATGAAAAATAATACACATCGTCAGTTGGTCATTAACGCTAGACGTGATGCAAAATAAACAAATACAGATTTCCGTTGTGCAGGTACCCAGCTGATGTACCAGAGTGCCCAAACATGTTAGGAATTATAACAGTTCATAACTTTTTTTATTATTCAACTTTTAGTTAGGTGTTTTACTGTCTATCGCCATATTTTGGTCTGTAAAACCACCCCTTAAAAATAAGATCCTAAGTTTGGAAACACCCTGTATATATATACATATATATAATACCTATATATATTATATATTACAAAATAAATAAGTTTTTCTCGGCACTTGATAGATATTTCAAATATCATTTCTGTTTTATGACAAACGACATGTGTGTGGGTTCAATCATTGTTGTAAAATACCATCTTTTTGTAAGCATTGGACGTATACAAAAATAAACGCTGTTTACTTCATAATCTTGTTTTCGCATTTAACATCCACGCGTCGCGTTGGATACCTATTGATCCATCGTTTCTATCGCAAAATACTTACCACACGCATTTTATTCGATTACTTTTGAAGTTACATAAATATCACCTAAAATTTTTGTAAAAAAACCCAACTGATAGTGATACATAGAGGCACCACTAAGTGAAAAACAAGTTTCATTTTAATCGGTGGGAATTAAAATATCCAGTCGCGCACAAGTCGCTGTAACGAATTTCTAATGTAGTAGTGTTACGCTTTGAAAACGACATTTTTCTTATTTTCTTAAAAACGGCGCTTTTGATCGAAAATTGACAAGAGATATATCCGATAGGGAATTTTACACGGATTCTATACCCGTTTGATATTAATGGTTCAATAAAATTAATAACGGAAATAGTCGCATTTGAAATTTTTTATCGGCCATCGTTCCGCGCCGTTTTTAAACGGTTCATTCGATTTTCATCTGCAGCGGCTATATTTTCGTGACCTAGAGATTCGAATCGGAGAAAATACAAAGCGACTTCTCTAGTTTGTCATCAGACAAGCTTTAATAGCTTTATTTACTATGGAAAATCCTTAAAGCCAGGTTTTACTTATATATTTATGTTGAAATTTAGATACCATTAAGAATAATTCATAAAAATTATAACGTGTAAGATTATTTTGACGTCGGCTTCATTTATTGGCCTAGGTATTAATGTTTTTTTACTACACGTGCATGTTGAAAATAAACATAACTTAAGAAAACGTTCGTTTTTAAAACAGCAGTTTTTATAACAGTAAACACTAGATCGTCGGCCATCCGAACATCGATTATCAAGGTAATTATGTCCCTGCCATAAACGGGCGAAACGAAGTGGCACTATACAGAAGAAGTTCATATACGAATATCTACAACTTTTACTTGTGGAGGGATTACAAGTTTTTTTGAAGAAAATTAAACTCAAAATTTAATATCAAGTAATAAACATCAGTAACTAGTGCTGATGAAATTAAGTACTGTTGATCCAGTTTTCGATGATTCCAGAATCAATACTGGACGTGTTACGGCATAATTTGTTTACCGAATACATATTCGTACCATTTTTAACGTATACCTACAATAACTATAATCACGAGATTATAATCGATTATAGTCGTATTAAAAAAACAATTGACTCCTTGTATTTCCGCAACTATGCAGATTAGGATACAGACTCATATAAACTTTTTTAACTCACCCTGTATAGTACGTACTTACATCATTTTAATATACAGGGAGTCCCATATGTACGTCCATACTGAATCGTACGAAAGTCGACGATAGTTTGGACCATGTGACACCAGAACATGCAAACCTGACCTAAGCAAAAACATCGCCGTTTCGAATTAGGTAGTTATGTGGATTTATTTGAAATTTCGAAAAATCGCCACATTGCGTCAGTGTTTTAGCTGCCGTTTCTACAAATTACCTTGGTTTCTATTTTGTTTTCTCGAAAAACACTCTTGAACAGTTACCTTATCCATCGCACTCGCTACGTTTTTCAAAAACGAATAAGGGATATCCCAGAAAAGTTAGGCTTTTCAAGTTTGCACTGGCCACCGACATTTCATCGCTCAAATTTGAACGTTTGTGGTGGCAAAAAAATTGCCAGCAAAAAGTTGCCGATTTAACGGAGATTTCAGTTTGGATCAAATTTTTTTCTTGGACATCCGTTATCCGTTTTTTGAAATAGTAATGAGTGCGATGGATAAGGCAACCGTTCAATAGTGTTTTCCAAAAAAGCAAAATACAAACCAAGGTAATTTGTAGAAACGGCCGCAAAAACACCGAAATATCAAATAAATCCATATAATTACCTCTCAAAAACAACGACGTTTATAACGAGGTGAGGTTTGCATGTTCTGGTGGAGCATACGATTCACTATTTACGGGACAACCTGTATACATATAATTACGACAAGAATTTAATAAATAAACATTTTTATTTAGATGTTCGTTTTTGTGTTATTGCTATATCACAAAATGTTCGGTTTCCCGAATTTTTTATTATTCAAATCACAACTGTTCCCGACCGATTCGAATAATCGGCGCCCCACTGCACTAAAATCTTCAATGACAAAAAAAACAAAAAATATTTAAGATACAAGTTTAACTTTCGGTATAAAGGGTGGTCCGACAGAACACATCATTATTTAACTTTTTTGGCAATTTTATCCGAGACCATACAAAATAAAATCACACATACAGTCGCGCATGCGACGAAAATGTCCCCGTTTTCGATTTCACTTTACAAATCGGATGTCTCGATTTAACGTAAAGAATCAGAATTTACAAAAGCGTCAGAATAATAGATAACAAATAATGTCAACAAAATAAGCTCACAAACAGCTAAATAAGTGAAGTTGTTTTCAAGTTTCAAGTCGTTTCAAACAGACGGACTTAAATTAAGCCTTATGTTCTTGTCTCACGACTTGGACGAAGGATATTTTCATTGCATGTGACTGTACCTACATCTTTATACAGGGCTGGGCAAAATAGGCGGAGAACCCAATGTTTGGATTTATTATGAGCTGAACTGAAAACTGACATTAAGAAAAGTTTTTGTATATTTTACTCACTATTTAATGACGTTTAGAGATTTTCGTTATCGGTCATATTTTTCAAGTTATGACATCATTGACTATTATTTTAAATGGTACACCCTAATTTTTATTATTGATTTTCATTTCCGAAACAATCGTACGACTTTTTTTCCAAGAAACATTGCCTCTGAAATTAGTCCTTTTGGAATTAATTCATGTTTTGTAAAAAAAATGACAGCTGCGTCTTAGAAATGTAGTTATTTATAATGGCCTGCAGCTATTCATTTTTTTTACAACACATGAAATAATTCCAAAAGGGCTAATTTCAGAGGCAATGTTTGTTGGAACAAAAAGTCGTACGATTGCCTCGGGAATGAAAATCAACGATAAAAATCGGGGTGTTTCATTTAAAATAATAGCCGATGATGTCATAACTTGAAAATTATGACCGATAACAAAAATCTCTAAACGTCATTAAATAGTGAATAAAATATACAAAAACTTTACTTAAGATCAGTTTTCAGTACAGCTCACAATAAGGCCAGAAATTGAGCTTTACGCCCATTGGGCGTTGCCCAATCCCCGTATAATGTATGCCAAATGTTTACAAATTGTGGCAAAATAAAGCAAATCTAAAATTACAAAATTACATCTTCATCTACTTGCTTTTACTAACAATAAGTTCGTAAAGTCTAGAGAATCGCACTGTATTGAAAATAAATATTTAATGTAAGACGATAGATTTTCTTCATTTTCTGGTTAATTCCTATTGTGGACAATTCATTATGAAAGACCAACAAAAGCAAAAATTTAACAAATTTCAATTTGAACTTACAAACCTAAGTAGATGTAATAAATATATTCACTGAGAAAATTAACCCCTGCTAAACTAGTAGAGGAAATAGTTGCAAATTTTACATGCACGTAGTCAGTTCGCTGTTAAATTGCTTTAATGATTTTAGCGCACAATTTATTGTAAATTCCGAGAATTTCAGTCTACTTTTATCGGATACGTTCGGATTCCGTTTAACAGTTCAGCAACCAAATTAAATTTGATGACATGCTAGATACCTATGTTGTCGTTAATCAATTATTTTTAATAATAATTTAAAATCGCAAATAATAATACCTGCTTTATAACCAGCTGGCACGAAGTTCAATTAATACCTACGATATTTGATGTACGATTTATACAAATTTTCAATATCAAAACATGTTACGAATAATAATTATGTTACCTATATACTAGTTGGAAACTGTTAAAACTTCGACGAAAAAACTACCAAAAAGCAAGAGAAAATTATTACGGATTTATTTTCGAATAATTCAACTCTAAATTTGGGTTCTGCATAAACAAATTTCTTCTAAAAGAGATAAATGCTTGTCTGAACGCGATAAGGAAACTTATGGCTGAAGCAGACTTACAATTAAAGCGACAGATCTGCGTTGACAATGTTGCAAACATTTCACCATTTGTGTGCCGATGGAATATTAAAAACAACGTTAAACGCATGGACTGGCCAATACAGTTCCTGTATGTTAATCCAATAGGAAAAATTGGAATGTACGGGGAAGGAATATGTAAGTGTATTTATTGTGCAGTTGAAACGAACCTTTAAAAAATGTGAAGCGAACTATACAGAAAGTATACGCGAAAACAGTGAAAATTACACCAGAGGCCGAGTTGTCAGTCCATTATCGATGCAGAAGGCGATTGGACTATTGTTATAGTATTAGTAAATGTAAACAGTTTTGAAATTAATAGATTTTTCAACCTTTACTGTACCATTTTTTTTTGCCGAACAGCGTGTCCCATTTTCGTTGTATTTTCTGGCGTATTTCTGTTATTATAAATAATAAAGAGTCGTCAATTTTACGTTCTCGTCTTTTACTTTTTTGAGCCGATGTCAATGGTCAAATAAAAAATTACGTGTTGAAAAAACAGGTGAAAAATTTAATTTCGAATTATGCTACAGTCGAAAGTCGATTTTTTGACTATTTTAGAGAGGTTTCGCATCTTATTCCGTGCTTTTCTATATATTTTTTTAAATTTATTTCCCGATTTTGAGGCCTTTATAAAGGGAGTTTATTAAGCTTTTCAAAAATATATAAGTAACTGGATACGTTTATCTTAAGATTACGTAATTATAAAGAATTAAACAATAATTATTAACGTGAACGTCGACATTAATCATGAAAAAAGAATAATAAATATTTAAAAGACAGTGATTGTCATCGAGAACGAGTATTTAAGTGATATATATATTCTTTATAAGTAGTTAATTTAACAAAATTTAGTTTTTTGTAAGTTTTTACCCTTTTCCTTTAATTTTTTGTTATTTTCATAGTTACGTTGATGTCAAGTTTAATAAATTTCATTCGATCCTTAATAATTATGCATTCTTTTAAAATAAATATTAGTACCTATCCAGTTATATATTTTTGAAAAGCTTAAGAAACCTTCATTACAAGGCATCAAAATCGATCATTTAAAATAACATCAGTTTGTGTTATAACTCGAAAACTGCGCCCTATAGAAAAAAAACTACATAAAAAAATAGATTAAAAATAATGACGAAATATTTCAAATTATTCAAATCTCTCTAAAATAGTAAAAAAAAATCAATTTTCGACTATAACTCGAAATCAAATAGCGTCACGTAATTTTTTAATTGACCATTGAATGAATTCAGCACAAAAAACTAAGACAGGAACGTAAAGTTCGCAACTTTTTATCATTTATAATGACAGACATATGTCGCAAATACAACGAAAACGGAACTTTTGAAAATAAATCGTTAGCGACTAATTTTCTTTACGTGAGGCTGCGTATAAAAGTGAAACCGCACAATTATTAAAATGCAAAAGCCCTCGTGAATTTAGAACGTAAGGGGTATCCAAAATTACAAGGCGATAAAAATCGTGGTAGAAAGTAAGGATGAGACAATAAAGATGAAAGTTTAAGGTGATGACGACACCGAGGTCCGCTATTACGCATATCTCACGCATAATTCGGTTAACTGGCAATTCGGATAATCCGAATTGAATATGTTGCATACCTCAACAAGCACCTCTCTGTATAAACGTCATTACCTCAATAGACATCACAAACATTCGTCTATAAAATAATGTGCGAGTAGGTACGTAATAGTTTTATTAAAATTAAAATTAATCCCAGTTACCGCGTACAAAATAACGTAACACCTTTTGAAGGGTGATTTGATTTTAACTTACAAACTACTACTTAAAACGTAAAGAGTTTCGGGAAACCGACGCTGCGCAGTCAACGTGTTAATCATTATGTCTTTCTTTTGTCTTATAATTTGCCTTTTTCATTTCAACCTTAGTGTGTCTAATTATAGTTAGGCACACTAACATAAGTAAGGCAACTATAGTAGGCAGTATACTACCTACGTTCACTAGGTCGGTTGGTTTAACCGACGAAAATTTATGGTAATATTCAAACTGACATTTAATTATGTGCTAAATTTATAACATAGGTAAATAAAAACGTAATTCTGACAAACAAATGCGAAAATGACCATTACAATACATATCGCGTTTAAACATATTTGAGATTATTTTTGAAATACGCGTTTTTCATTTAAGCCCTGATTAAGTAATAAATTAGTAGTAAATGCACACATCAAAATGGTATAGGGTAAAAGCTAAAAATAAATGTTATCTCAACTAGTGGAAATATTAGGACACAACAATGAAAGAAACCAAAATTGAACAAAGAACTTTAATTTGTAGCAGCAACAAATATAACTTACACTAGGTAATATCTCCTTTATAAAAAATATGGTAAATTGCGAGCTTATCTAACTGGAATCTGAATAAAAACATGTTTGTTTTACTGTTAAGCACATTCGGAAATTGTTTATTTTATTTTAAACAATTTGTTGCCACTGATCTTGCAAACAATTTGAGAGCTCTTCTCTTGTTTGAAACACCATACCCATGATTCCGGACACGTTTTTCCAGTAGGTATATCCTACACATGTTCTATGGGATTCAAGTCGGGGGATTGTGCCGGCCACGGCATTCTTCGTTATTGTGCTCATTTAAAAAAAAATTAACTGTTCTCGCAATGTGTGGTCGAGCATTGTCGTGCATAAGTAAAAATCTTCCCCCAACTTGTTCCGCCTGTACTAAGATAACAGGTTGTGGAATTGTGTCCCGATATGCGTTTGCCGTTAAAAAAAGCCGTCGAGGAAAACCAGTTCTACGGCCAATTCCAATTCTATCCCAAACCATAACAGTTCCCCCTTGGTATCGAACAATTTCCAAACGATTTTCGTTTTCGATAGTCGTCTAGAATCTGATCTTAAACCAAATCTGGATTCACGTCGGTAAAGAGCACGTGCGCCCAGTCTTCTTCTTGCCAGTCGATGTGTTCCGCGGCCCAATCTAATCTCCGTGCGCGATTGCCACTGGAAAGTGTGGGAACTAATAGGACGTCGAGCGTGGAGGCCAACCTCATCTAAATTGCTTCTTATAGTTTTTTGATCGCTGATTACGACTTATTGGACTTCAGCTTTTAGCTAGTCGTTCGTAAGATGTCAACTACAAAGAACTTGGATTCGAAGAAATCTATCCTGTGCAGCTCTTACTTTTTCGATCGAGCCAGGATGTCGTTCAACTTACGTCACTACTTTCCTGATAACGCTGTCACAAGCGCCCAATGGTACTTTTAGTAGAATTTACAGTCGCCGCCACATCTCCAATAGTCTGTATCGTGCCCATAGCTCGTAACTGAATATCACAATTAACAATAAGTTGCACTCTTTCCATCTTTATTGATTCCGAACACGATAAAACTCAACTTGCTTTTTAATCGAACACACATAAACTATGTAATCGAAAGAACAAAAATAACACTTCGATAGAAATGTTACGAAAACTTGAAAACATCGGCAACTGGATCCGGAAATTGTCTGAATAAAGCTTTTTTTGCCGCAGTCGCAAAACATTTTGATTAACGTTTGCAAACTATTGCGTATATTTAAAATTAAAAAGAAAAAAGAAAGTTTTTGATTCTTGCTGTAAGAGAAAATGCTGCAAAAACCTGGGCTATGAGCGCATGCAGGAGCATATTCTACAACCACAGATGTGCTACATAGGGACTCTGCAGCAAAGCAGTAAAATAAAATTATAAATAATCAAATATCGTAGAATCGCAAAACTGCATTAAAACGAATCTCGGTACGAATAGTTCATTATATGACACTGCCGTAATGTTAATAAATCCATTATATGAAAAACAAAGTGTTTCGAGGGTAAATATCGCCCTCCCTCAAAGGTTACATTTACTCGCGTCACTTGCAATTTCACATGGATGATGTTAAACGTAAGTGAATCCAACCCGAAATTTCTTGATTTTACGAATAAGGACATTCATGATTTTAATTGTAATTTTCGTATAAAAGTTTGAGAACGAATTACCCTTATCATATTTTAAAATATTCGTAACCCACATTATTTAATGAAAATTGCTAGATATTAAAAAATATACATATGTTGTACAGCAGGTTGCAATAAAATTAATTTAAGATTACGTGCGTTTGCATTTTCATTGGAAACTTCTTTGTAACGGGTAACGTCATTGTAAGGCGATTCACAACCCTTTCGTCGCGTATTGTAATTCTAATCGTATTAAAGCGAATCTTGCTTGATACGAAGATTTCAATTTTTGACGTATTACTTAAATGTTACGAGGGTAGTTCGCTTCCAAACATGTACACGAGAATTGCGGATAAAATTACGAATGTCCTTATTCATAAAATCAAAGAAATTTCGGGTTGGATTCACTCACATTTAACATCATCCATGTGAAATTGCAAGTGACGCGAGTACAGTCATGTAACCTTAAAGAAAAACGATGTTCACCCCTAAAACATTTTGTTTTGCATAGGTATAAGGAATTTATTAACATTACGACAGTGTTATAACTCGAAATATTCGTACAAGGATTCGTTTTAATATCTACGGTTTCGCGATTTCTAGTAACGAAAGAGTTACCTATCCCTTAGTTAGTTTTAAGGGAAAAATAAAAACCCGTAAACTTACTTTTAACCTGCTTGTAGAACACGCATTTTATTTTCGAAGAATTTGTGACGATCTTATGTAAATGTTACAGATACCTACATAATTTTTAAACTGTATGGAAGGTGGTTTACCGTCATAAATTTGATTGAGAACCGTGGCTAAAATATATTTTTCATTACTCATCCAAAAAACTATTTTACTATTTGATTCGTTTAAATCTGATGACAAAACAGCATCTATACGAAATTAAAAAATTACACGATTACATGTTCCTACTTTGGAGGACGATTTCACCCCATAAGTGCGTTTTTCCGCCGATAAAAAAATGTGCGTCCCTGAGTTATCAAAATTAATCAAAATCGGAGTGAGACACATTCCTTGTTAAAAAGATCACAAAATCAAACACAAAAAAAATCATCTGTTTTTTTTATAAATAGGGGCGTCGTTACCACATAACACTAGACGAACAAAGAAAGAGCGACGGTGAAGCCACACGAAATGCGAATAGATTCGGTTACTTGACAAAGACACTCAAACATATCAGAAATTGTGTACAGACAGATCTCGTATAAAAACGCGTTATATACTAAAATAATAATATATATATATATATATATATATATATATATATATATATATATATATTATAATGGATGGAAATTGATGACGATTCAAGAACTTTAAAAAAATTGACTTGAACTAATCAATCTAGTTGATAATTATAGATACATGAAAAAATAAGCACGCAGAAGAAAGTTGTTTAAAGCGGAATAGCTAAGAAATAGAATATTGTATAACGAGTACGTACTGAAAAGCGATTATTTCACGCGAGCGTGACAGTTCGAGCCACGAGTCGAAAGTCCAGCAACTTAATTACGCTCAATATCCTTTCGGCATAAATTGTACAATATCGCCATACTTATCTGACGACCACAATACGAGGTCTGGCCGGAAACTATCCGGCCTTGTGCTATATAACTAGAAATAGTGTTATTTTTGACTAATGTTGACGATGTTCCCTTCGAAAAACACAACTTTTTCCAGCGGTCCTGACACTTCCGGAAACACTCCTTAAAGTCAACTTTTGGAATAGCCGAAAGATGCTACGTCGCGTTGCGTTTGATGTCCTCTTCGATATTAAATATTCATTGTTTAGATGGATTTTTCAACTTGGGAAACAACCAAAGTCACGTTGAGCCAGATCAGGACTGTACGGAGGCCGTTAAACCAAACATTGTTGGACAAGATGCGTTGCATGGGTAGGTGCGTTGACACGTTCGGTCATTATGAAATGCGACACACACAAAAGCGGACATTCATTCAACTGCGTATCATTAGCGTCTGAACAGCTGTAGGAGGACTACGTCACTTGGCGGAGTACTCCATGACATTTAATCGCTTGTGTCAATAGCAGACGTAGATATACGAATATAACACAAGATCGGATAGTTTCCAAACAGACCTCGTGTATTTACACAATATATGATTAAAAATTGATTTTATTGATAGACGTTAACAAAAGTGTGTGAAATCATTTCGTACGGAATAGAAGGTTTTTGATTAGCTAAGAGGCTAATGCTTTTTGACTTTCGTTGACATTCGTCACGCTCCACAGTGGGGCGGGATACCGTAAAACGTGGCAAAACTGCTTTAACTATTTGGTAAATCATTTAGATTGAATAAATATAGATCATTTATAATATTTTACAAGTTTTATTTTAAAAATTAATGTAGATAAAGGGTTTAAAAAAGTTAAAATAAAAATACCCCACAATAATTGTATCTTATAGAAAATATGATCTCGTGACATTGATTGGTTGTCGCATATGTTGTAATTTAGGACCTTCTGAACAAAAAATGTAATACGTAAAAAGTTATACACCGTGTCCAAGATAAGAATGCACAGCATGGGGATCTTGAAAACGGTAGAAGATACAGGGTGGCTTAAATTAGAAAAAAGTTGCGCTATTTAGAGTATGTTCACATGCTGGTCGCAAAAGTTCATTATTGTTTATCGTTTTCAAAATTTTCAACAATATGTGATTTTTTGGATTTTCGTTTCTTTTCATTTTTTTATTTATTTTAAATGATATTAAAAAACTACCGGCACTTTCTCGTTGCCACTTTTTAAGCTCTACAAAATGGCGTGTTCAAATTTTTCATCCGACGTTTCGTATCCGAGAACCCATCATCAACTTTATTTTTTTATATGGCCACAAACAAAGAGACACCCTGTATTCGGTAGCATTATTCATTACAAATTCAACGATGTATCACACATTATGGTTTTGAAGCCAAAAAGGGGAAAACGTGAGTTATAAGGTTTTTATTTTTAAATTAGTAGGCGCTGGTACAATAACAGAAACAAAATGTCAAAAAATTATAATAATTGCTCTGTCTACAGAAGAATTCAAAACATGGTCTAACATTTCTGGTGTGATTGTATTAACTGCTGCTAAAACCAATGCCAATAACTGTTCTTCAGTTTCAAAAGTGGCGTCATACACTTGGTTTTTAAATAACCCCACAGGAAAAATCCAACGGAGTTAAGTCAGGTGATCGGGCTGACCAGGCTACTTCACTGTGAGTTCCAATGCATTTTCAGGAAACCTCTGGGACAAATATTCCCGCACAGTTCTTGAATTATGCGCTGGGGCACCATCTTGCTGAAACCAGCAGTTGTTAACTATAAGTAATGGTAATTCATCCAAGGCATTCTCCAAATCAGTCTGCAGTAGGTCGAGATATCGTTCGGAATTTAAATTGTTGTGATAAATAAAAGGTCCTATTATTCTGCCACCCAAAATGCCTACCCACAGATTAAATCCAAATCGATGTTGATGCCTTGTTTCTTTTATTAAATGAAGATTGTCTGTTGCCCAATAATGTTTGTTACGCCGGTTGAAAATGCCATTGTTGGTTATCATTGTTGGTTATTGTTTTTCCCCTTTTTTGGCTTCAAAACCATAATGTGTGATACATCGTTGAATTTGTAATGAATAATGCTACCGAATACAGGGTGTCTCTTTGTTTGTGGCCATATAAAAAAATAAAGTTGATGATGGATACGAAACGTCGGATTAAAAATTTGAACACGCCATTTTGTAGAGCTTAAAAAGTGGCAATGAGAAAGTGTCGGTAGTTTTTTAATATCATTTAAAATAAATAAAAAAATGAAAAGAAACGAAAATCCAAAAAATCACATTTTGTTGAGAATTTTGAAAAGGATAAACAATAATGAACTTTTGCGACCAGCATGTGAACATACTCTAAATAGCGCAACTTTTTTCTAATTTAAGCCACCCTGTATCTTCTACCGTTTTCAAGATCCCCATGCTGTGCATTCTTATCTTGGACACGGTGTATAATGGTCAGTTTTTGAATTACAACATGAGCTGTGATGGGCGAGTAAATATTGTTTGAGAACAATGTTTTTCGAACATTTCATAGTAAACCATTATTTTTATTGGTCACAAGAGAAATTTCATAAATATTTTTTATACATATAAATTAATATGTAGGGTGTCTCTGAAATTGGGCTTACTGAACTAAAAATTTCATCGCAGTAGGAAAAAATGTATTGCTTGTAGAATATACGACTTATTTTGAAAACAAAGTTTATCAAGCAAAAAAATTACATTTATTATGTATAACGTACGTGCTCGAAAAACTATCTTACTAAAAAAATCAAAAATATTACTCCTATTAAATTGTTCAAAAACTTTCACAAAACAAACTCTTACAAAATCTTCGTAAATAATTTTAAAAATAAATTAATAATTGAATAAAAGATGGTCTAATAAAAGAAAATAGAAAAAATACAATAGAAAAAAGTGTAGTTTAGTCGTCTGATGAAAAAGAAACACTTTCTGTTTCATCTTCTTCGGCAGACGATTCATCTTCTGTATATCGAAAAATGTTTGTTTCCCCGAGCGTATATAAAACGTCTGTATAAAATTGCTTCAACTTTTTTTGTGGGAAACTAAACAGTTTACTAATTCAGCGATTTTAGAACACTGACAAAAAACATGTAAAATTTGTGAAGTTTTTCGGCTTTCTGCTACTTCTACAATTGAAGATGAATAGAGAAGAATAGAAAATTACTTTAAAATATTCGAAATATCGATTGAGGTTTACTTAAATTATTTTGCAATTAACACAGAGTCGGCTGTAAGCTTTGTCTTATAGGCCATTATCTTCTAATGTCGCAAAAAGTAGCAGTATTTTTATTATGCAGTAGCTGTTTTGTATTAACTATACTTCTATGCAAAATAAGTAACTTGTACAGCTTGATAGTAAACTAAAAGTTAACGACAAGTTGATTTAGTGACATGAAGGAAATGAAATTTAGTTACAAAAATAGATTAATTATAATAAACAAAATTAGGCACGTTAATGAACAATAACTTATTAAATAAGTTTATGTATTTGTAGACTTTTCATCCATCTCGATTTCGACTCACTTTTGTATTAATTATCTATATAAAACTAAACGAAGAACAGAACAACTATTTTGACGTGTAATAAACAATTCATACGAGTTTATCGGAATTGCCAGTTCTGCCTGTATTACACGGAAATATGTGATGATAGCAGTAATTTCTTAATCGTATAACATCCATAGATGATTAAGCTATTATAAAATATGAGTTTAAATAAGTAAATATGATATTTCAATTTTTGATTTTCTGCCACGTTTTACGATATTCCGCCCCACCGTGCGCTCGTACGAAAATTTCGCTTTTCAGCACTCGTTAAGTAGTATGAACATACCAAAAATACCTAATACACACATATTTTAATAATAATTTTCAATCGTTTATAAGAAAGAAGTATTACTGAACGCATATGTACGTATATGATTATCACTCTAATAAAGGAGGCACGGTGCCCGCATCTAAAACACTCGAAAAACTTAATTTCGAAATAAGTTGATTGCTAATTTACTAATTTAAGATATCGATAAGAGGCTTTTGCCATTTATAGATAAAAAACAAATTTTTAAACACAGGTTTAAGTGAGCATATCAAACCAACCGATTGTGCACTTTTGAGAAAAGCATAAAATTTCTGACAGATAAACTATAATGTTTAGTACATTTAGATGTGGAGGGAAGTCAAAATCAAATACAATAATATGGTCGCCGTTCCACCTGGTTAAATGTTTAAATTTGCTTAACTTAAGGGACAAACAGTGTAGAAAGGCATTTAAGGCAGCAATAAAAATAAACTATCTGCTTATTGTTCTAGATATACATAGATATACTGTAATAGATAATAGTATAGTTGAGAATGAGTTTCGTTTGAGCTTTAGGCCCACATTCATAAAGCTTTCGCGTTCTCAATTCATACACAAATACTTAGCTCTTATTCTGTTTGCAAATATTATTGACGATAAATAAAAACTTCTTTTTGCTTCCCAAGTTAAACATTTAAACAATATAGATAGAGATAGACAATCATAAATGAGAGAAAATTAGCGACGATTGAGATAAATGCTTTACGAAAATTTTACCGTATACCAAAACTATAAAAAATACCCAATGAAACAGTCAAAATTACGGTGGTCGTCGAAGAACCTGTTATTACTGATACTGTAGAACGACGACAATTAATTTGCCATGGACACGTTCAGTGAATGAGAGAAGACAGACTAGCTAAACAAGAGGTGCCACCAAAAAGAAGAAAGTCGTGGTCGACCAAGAAATATTACGATAGCAATGAGTGAAAGAAATTTAGACGATGAAGGATGGTGAGATAAGAGAACGTGGACGAAAAGTTTGGAAGACGCACAACGACGGATACAAAACTATAAAATATATATTAGACCAGATAAAATGGCGGCCATATTAGATGTGACCTCGGATATTTAAATTTCCCTCCACATCTAAATATAAACATTATGGTCTATATCAGGCTTGCCCAACCAGAAGCCCGCAGGCCGCATGCAACCCAGAACGACCACGAATACGGCCCAACAAAAAATCGTAAAGAGTCTGGTTCGAACCGTGACAGAGTGCGTACGTATTTTCTCTAGTTGCAACATTCAAGGTTAGTGTCTTTATTCATCAAGCTATACATAATCTAACCAACCACTACGTCGCTTCATTTATTAATTAATAAGGGGGTTTTCCTCCTCTAATTATGAATCCATCACTCCCTACTTCGACTTCCCCAATCAATAAAATAACAGAAGCTATGGAACCTACTAATCCTCAACCCTATCAACCAACGCCGCTCATATTCGAATATCCTCAAACGTCAACCAAATTTCTCCTTTCCTACCAAACATCAAGGCATATTACTAAATTCGGTTGAAGGCATTAAAATCAAAGAATACATATACGCGATTGGCAACTTAGTTCAACCGAGAAATGTTATCGCGGCCTCGAGGATATCAAATGAGCGGATATGTATTTATCTATCTACCAAAGAAATAGTTAATAACTTATTGCTTTCCACCAAATCGATTAACATAGGTAATCAAGACATACAAATAAGAAAATTAATAAACCCCGCCAAGAAAATTCTGTCTAACGTCTCCCCCCATATAACAAATCAACAGTTGGAATACTTTTTGAAAAATAACTTAAAATTAAATCTTACTTCACCAATTTACTTCGTCAAATCTGGGCTAGAAAATCCGGATTATTCACATGTTATCAGCTTTCGTAGATTCGTTTATACAGATGCCAGCGACGTAACCAACCTACCATCATCCTTTGTTTTACAACTAGAAGTCGAACACTGTAGAATTTTCCTACAAACCGAATACCCTAAATGTTATAAATGTAACCAAGAACACCTTACCACTACTACCTGCCAGAACAATATCAATAGTTCTCTACTCTCCGCAAACACCGACAATCATTCCCAAGTAACCTCCGAAATAATCACAGCTGAAATTCACGCCTCACCTACCTTTTCTCCATTACCTAATTCACCTAAACTTCCCTGCAAAAAGAGACCGCATCTTCCCACCTCTTCCGAAACTTCACCCGAAATCACCATATCTAATCAAGAAATATGTACATTCCATCCTCGTTCCTCACTACAAGAATAGCATAAAGATCCGAACAAGAACGATATTCAGTCAATTACTGACATAAGCCCAGTTGAAGAAGACACCTCCCCTACAGTCAATATCGTCCTCCCCACTGCCAATCAAACATTCTTAAAACCACGATCACAGCCAGATAGAAAATCAAAAAAAGCTAAACATTCCTCACCCGATCCCCCTACCCACAACTTATTAGAAGTCTTGACACCGCTCCAAAAAATTATTGAAGAATCGCCCTCCTTATACGTGTTAAATTATCAACAAATTTGCCACTTCTTAGAAAATGTCCGCGGATCCAACGACCCAATCACCATCGCAAGAGAATACACTAACGAAATTGCTAAATTAATATTGATGTTAGAAGAGATTCATCCATATCTAAATTCCCGTCCAATAAAATCTAGATGTAATGGAATAAGAAAGAAGCTTCTAAATCAATATCAAAATGAAAACACATCCCAAACATCTCTTACCGAAGACGACAGTGACGTTTCCTTAATAACTTTTTATTAATGGCAGTCTCCTTCTTAGCGCAATGGAACATTAATGGGTATTATTCCCATCTAATATCTGGTCGCAAACTAATTACAAACTTCTCGAAATAAAACCATCTACACGAATCTTCCCTAAGATTCATCCTCATAGAAAGGAACAAATAATCGCTACTCGTCTTGGACTTGGACACTGCAAACTGACTCATGAACACTTACTTAACAAGAAGAACCACCGATATGCGACACCTGTCACACCATCAAACATTTAATTTTATCCTGCAAGAAGTACGCCCGAGCAAGATCATTAAACAACATTTCAGACAATATTCACGATGCTCTAAACGACGACATTGAATCCACCATCAGCTTTATTAAATCTATTCAGATCACAATTTAAAATAATCATGTATATATAAAATGTAATTTCAATCAATGTGTAAATTAAACTATCGAATCTTTTACGCTAATAACCCTTAGAGGTTGATGCGAAAATAAAAAAAAAAAAGAAAATCGTAAACTTACAAACTTTATGAGATATATGAGAACAGGTTTCAAGATTTCCGGTATTTAATCTTTTGGTGTATTTTTGACTCAATTTTCAGTCGATATAAATATATTACCTACCAATTTTCAAATAGAACGCATAGAGCTACAATCTCAAATTCAACTTCAAAAAAAAATTTCATCGTATCTCTTCACTAAGAGAAAAATATCCCTTGCTTCACAATCATGCCTTAATTCATGTCCATCGCTACAACAAGCGATGTCAACTGACGCTTCCTGATTTACAACTGGATAAGGTGCAGACAAAAATTTCGAACTCATACTATCACGATCGACAGTCCTAATCTTAAACTGGACGAGCTCTAAATAAGGTGTTTTTATTCTAATTTGTAAACGCTGTGGCAACCCCCCCCCCCCTCCACGCCCCCAGGGGACCACGAGCCACACTTTGGGAACCGTTGCTCTATACAGCACTGCGGTAAAAATGTCAGGCTTTTCTCATAAAGTGCATTGGTATGCTTAACATCAGTTGTGCTATGAAAGCGAAATTAAAAAAGCGGCTCAACATAGAAAACATATTTAATTGTAAGCATAAATTTGAAAACTAAACTAATTACGAACGAAATAAGTAAATTAATTTAGTATATAATTACAAGTTCTAAATAAGCATTAATGAGGACCAATAAATTTACCTAGTCGAAGCTAGGACGTCATTGATTATTTAATATCGTGTAGTTCCCGGTTTGTTTTTTCAAATATAGGTGCATATAGATATAGATATTATATTCATTAAAACAATCAAAACACCTTACATCACCAAAGCATGAAATTTAATTCATTAAAACTTACAATCAGTTTAGTTAAACCTCGGTCTCTGGTACATTTTATTTTGAAAACACAATAAAGTACGATAGATATGGTTCAATCTTCATCACACACTTCTATTTAGATAAAAAAAACCGAAAAGTTCCGTTTATCCCGTTTTATTTGAATTTAAAAGAGAACTATAAAGCACCGACACACCTATACGAACGATACAAATGTTCGAAATGCACTGACTAAAACCAAAACCGTAACGCATATACATACATAGCTTGTGATAACACTTCGCAGGTGTTACAAATTCTGTCAGGGTCACGATTATAAAACATAAATGGAAAATCGTTATCAGTATGATTCATTTCATTTTAGAAATTCGTAATAAATTATGAAACAGACATTAAATTTAATAATGTAGGTCTATTTTTATTTCACAATATGGTTCGATGGCATTTAATGACGGGAGTTATAAATAGTATTTTTTTAATAGTGAGTAGGTAGTAATCGTCAAATAGTAAATGATACGTTTATACCGGGCGATACAAGACATCGAGCGAAACTTCGAAAACGATCCCTTATTTATTTGTTTGAACGTAAGCAATATTTTCTGATAATACCATAAAAAAATACGTGAAACGTAAAGAGTCACAAACGGGTTATTTTTTCGTTTGATATGATGTCCACCGTCTACTAAATACAATGAAACCTCTCGTTGTCGACACTTTTGAATGTTCCGACTCAATCCCCCATAATGCAGGGGTCGTAGTGTTTAATAAAAAAAAATATGTACTTTCTAGGAAATTTATTCTAAAATTATGTATTTTTAGGCAGTAAAATTGTTTGAATAATCATAACTATTGCCTTTATACCGAAGAATTATAAATTTACACTATTTTTAATTTAAAAACTATTCGTGTGCCCTTAAGCATTGAAAATTTCCCTATTACAAACCATAAACCAGATAAAAGATTAATCGCATTTTTATGCGACCGATAAAATACGAAGCAACTAATAAAACATGTGCGCCACCTACTCTCGTACCTTATCAGAATGCTAACAAAAAACTGAATGTTTTTAAAATAAAAGCGGGATTTCCTAGTATTCACGTATAAACTCGAATGCATTTATATATAGAATTCTGGCAAAATCGTTTCAGATCTTTCGTGTCAGTTGTACAGAGCGGTAGTGCTTGTTTCAATAATACGAATTTTAAATTACGGCGTCGTATTATTCGCGTGTGCAAGGAGTGTTTGTTCGGTATATAAGGCCTTTTTGTGTGTGAGTGCGTGAGTGTTATGTGTTGTGTTGTGTTCTCTAAAAGGATTACAAACAAAAAGGATTAATACGTCGAGGGATGGTAGGATCTTTCTTTGTCGACTAATTCTCCATGTATTTATAAAGTGTAAATACATGGATCTTTAAGCTCCAACACAAATTCTCCGAAAATCGAGCTTGGCTAAGCTGTCGGATAGGGACTCAGTTAGGGTCTTGGTTAGGGCTCCCCTAAAACATTCGACGGTCCAATTTCGCGAACGAAATTTTATCTTATGCGCTTTTTCGCAATTACAATAGTTGGTGACATACAGTGAAATATGAAGCGTATATGCACGTAATAATGCAAATTCGCAGTCAACGGAAGAATATATGCTGGAAATCGGCAATAGAAAAAAAAACGATGACGAAACAAAGGTAGGAAATAGAAAAAAAAAACTTAGAAGTTACTAATTTTTTCTTATAGTCTGTTACAGATAAGTTACAGTTGCAGCGGCAGCAATGTTAGAAGTTTACGTAAGATTATAATAAAACAAAATTTATTTCAGGATTTTCAATGCATTCGTTTACAGATAAGCGGAATTCAAATTTTTGATTGTCGCCACAATTTAGACTGACAACGAGACAAAAAATACTAAAATTTGCAAAAATTAATTCTTAACGTTTTTTTTTTAATAATAATCGAGTCAGTTATTAAAATTTTCAAGAATAAGGATACTTTACTCTTGAGCCGATTTCTTGTTTTTTGAACGTCCCTCGTATACGTATATTTAAATAACGTTATAACGTAAACGTAAACTTTATATTCAAATTTCGATAAGTATTTTGAATTTGGAATTATACACAGATTTTTACGAAGAATAAAATTTTCCGAGAAATTTCAAATAAAAATTTTTATCATTTGTGTCCAACTTTATGCCGATCACGTATAAAATACATGTAATAATAACAATAAACAATAAATGAATAATAATAACAAATCAAATGTTACTTCTTAAAATATTAATGTAATAGCGAGAAATGAAGCGAAAATCCGGACCTGTACAGGACGAAGCGAAGGTTGCTCTATCCCAACTAGAAATTTACCCCTACTTTGTACATTACAATTATTATTTCTTTCCTATTTTGAACTTTACTTGCCTTGTTGCAAGATTCTGACGCCTGGCGTGCTATTGCCTCCAAAGCTAAGCTTAATTCAAGTTAAGTCAGATATAAGATGAATTTATTTTGGAAATTGATCTTTAAAGAAGACACGTCAACGACTAGGATATTGCGGTGCAAGTTCCACAAGAGTTGTCCTCCTGGGCACTAATCGTGTCCAGCACTTGTTTCCTGGGTGATTACACCGGTGCTGGTAATGTTGCATACTTAGCGGTTGTAAAGCGTATTCTAGTTTTACATATTTCAATTTTCTCTAACAACTCGGTTTTTTATTGTTCATCAATCCTTTATACCTACTTACCTATTTAAAATAGGCTCTTTTTCCATTTTATATGTAGATAATTTTCACAAATCACCTAAACTAGGATCAGTGGTCATCAAAACTCTACGCCTAACTATGTCGTCTAATGCTACGCCTTCTCTTCGGATAAATAAATAAAACTATTGTAGATCTCGTGTCGATGAGATGTTCGACAGGTGATAGATTCCTATCTGATTGTAAGGTTGAAACTATCTCAGGTCAGATTGAACAAAAATTTCAGTATAGAGTATCGAAGTAACAGTACAGAGTAACAATAAACGAGCTTGTTCTAATAACGTAAATAAACATTTCGGTGTTGACTTAAAGGATTAATAAAACAAATACGCTTGCTAATAATACTGTTCTTAATTAATCATTTAATAAAACATTTGAGCAAACGTTTATCATCCGCCCTTCGAATTTTAGTTTTAATTTCATTTCATTTTCGGTTTTTTAAACTGAAATGATCCGGTTAAAATTTTAAAATCTAAATAATTCACGTAGCTATGAGTTTTACATACGGTAAGACCCGCCAATGCGAAACATTTTTATTATTAGAAATTAGAAAAATTATTAGAACGCTAGAAATCCGTAATCTATCTGCTACATATCCTGAAACTATCTTAAGAATGATTACCAATTACCACCAAAAATGTACTTATTAGTTATACGATAGTGCGGTCGATTTAGGCATATTATTGTTCACAGAAAAACCGCTTGGACTTTGTCCTCGCGGTGTTTGAAGTTTTATTATCCACGTTATTAATAAATTCCGTAAAGAATGTTTAAGAAAAAGATATTTGTTATAAAAATGCATCCATGTAAATTAAATAAATATAAACTTTTAAAAAGAGGACTTTTCACGTAATTCCGTCAGTTTTCGTTTTGGTAGGTTTTACCGTATATACAGGGTGGGATTTAATTAACCGACAACTATAAATAACTTTTGATCGATTAAAATTAATTTATTCGACACTTTCGCGAAGCATAAAACATGAAAAAGGTTATCGAATGAGTAAATTTTCGGAAGTGCTCGTCCTCGGTTACGACTCGCGTTTTCACAATATTAGAAAACCGCCGTTTCGGCGGCATTATTGTAATTTCGCCAAAACGTTTGCTCCCTTCCCAACTCTGATTTGTTATTTCTGCTATCTGTTATCTGCTGCCTATGGGCGTTGTTTGTTACTTGACGGCTCAACTTTAAACAACGACGCCGCATCGATAAATTTTTAACGTTATAACTGAAAGACCCGATATCTGAAATCGAAACTGAAACGGACCGCGATGGTTAAACATGTAGCAAACGCAAACTGACTCGTAAAAACAGAAACGTCCAGTTCAGTTGAACCGAAATGAAACCGAGAACTGAACTGAAGAAAACAAATGGTTGAGGGAACCGGAGGACCGAATATGTTAGCGACTCGCGAATGAGTCAGTTTCGAGCAAATTTTTGGCTCCTTCATCTACGAAAATGCAGAGAAAACGGTTATAATTTCGAGGGGATTCTGTATAAAAGCACCTTAAAGATGGAAAAGATCTGTTTTGGACAGGTGCGGAACTATGAACGTTTCAAGCATATAGACAATAGGAAATACTGGATGATAAGTGAACTAATGGTAAAACAATTAAATGAACTGGATCGAAAAATAAAAATGTTCTAAACCAGTACTACGGCCTATCCAAGCGTATAAGCGATTCACGCCATCAATAAAAAGTTATTAGATTTACCCGCTGGAGCCGTGGTGGCGCAGAGAGTTAGTTACTTGACTGGCTTTTCTAGTGCCTCCACGGCTGCGGGTTCGAATCCAGCTGCAACCATGTGGACGTTTGTAAACGTATTATATATGAATCATAACCTATACTAACTAACCATATATAAACATGTAAATAAAAGTCTGTGATCAATGGGCAGCGATGCCAAGATCATAAAATAACCCAAAAAAGAAAAATTTACCTGCGCACATATTAACGACTAAATTAATTTAAGACTACAAAAACTACAATTTATTAGAACTGTAAAAATACGAGGTACGAGGTGACAACAGTGCACTGTGTGAAACGTCATCATCTAATAACGTTTTATTAATGACGTGAATCGCTTATACGCTTGGATAGATCATGATTTAAATTTAAATAAAAAGCTGATGGAATTCTTTTCAATCAGGGGAGAGTGGCCTAAAATGACATACCATTTCCAATTATCATTATTTTGATGTTCATAAAGGTGATGAAAAAACGGCGCATTACTTGAAAACATTCATTTAGAATGAATCGAAAAATAAGATAGCTAAAAATGTTGTTATAATGGTATATAGGTCATTTTATCCTGACTGTATGTATGTCATTTTAACCGGAAGTTATATTGCACAAATATTACTTGCAAATGTAATTAAGGATATATTGAGAAATATTAAACCCCATTTGCAATTTAGAAATATTGCAGTATTTCGTTTTATAAAGAAATTATTATTTTTGTTGAAGTTAAGAAAATGTTTTCATGTTTTCATGCGACACGATAACAACTACCTACACACAAAAATCCGTAACTAAACAGGTACGGCCGCGTGAAGGCTGACGCTAAGGAACTAGCAGATTGGTCAGTAGTACAACATAAAATTATCGTAATTACAGTTCCCAGTTTTCCTATTTTATAAAATTTACATAGTGTCATTTCAGGCTACTCCCCCCCCCCCATATTCGCCCATCGGGTTTATATAGAATGATCAATGCAAGTTATAACTACATCAATAGGAATTGGGTGTCACGAATTAATTTAACCTTTAACAGTTGTATTTCAGTTCACATACTACATAAAGAATGTTTTACAACATAAACTCTCAATAATATGAACAAGTTATGTACAAAAAAAAAACATTTCCACGACAACAAAATATATCAACTTACGCAATAGATCGTTTTAAAATTTTATTGAATTATCTGAAATATATTCGAGATTTTTTTTTAAATACATTTGACGATTTCGAAAGTACAAATGACGATTTCTGAAATAAAATTGACCATTTTGGAATACAAATAAGTAATGCTTTCCGAAATCAAATTAACAAAACTGAAATACAACTGATTATTTCTGAAATTTATACCAATCTGAAATATAATTGTAAAATGTGTAGTAGTCAAACTCTCAATCACATATAAACGACATTAAAATAAGCCGATTTACTTAATAATTAATCTACTGTGCCCGGAAAATCCATAGATGATGCAAGTTTATTACTCTTAATATTTCGGTTTATTGTATCTATTAAATATAATTTTAATTCTATATATGTAATTACCTACAAATGTTCCTAAAGACGAAACGGTGTAAAACATTTACACTGATTTATGTATTGCCAATTAATTGCCAAAAATGCTAAAGATCACTTTACATTTTGTTAAAAAGTTATTTATAATAAAAACATTTTATTTTCATAACTTTGACGGTCTATAACTCCTAAACTTCCGGGCATAGATTTATTTTAACGTCAAATATATGCGGTTAAAGAGTTTGACTAGTTAATTCGCGACACCCTGTATACGTAGGTATTCTACAAACACGATAAGTACGTCATTGCAAAAGTATGGAAAAATGCTGCGCCTCCAAATATTCAGAACTGTTTAAATCAATAAATTCAGAATGGAGATTTTCACGACATAGGGAGATGTTACCTACATTTACAATTAAAATGTACGATCTGTTATTCATTTTTCGATACCTTGCTTAATAACATTTTAAATAATTATTTTCTTTACGTGTATTCTGGTGTCGCTACGAAATCAACACCTGTATCATTTCACCTCAATCTTTTATCTGCGCGACGCACCATTTTCTGTTAAATTTGATTCAATGCAAAGGTACAAATTTGAGAAGTTTGTAGTACCCACTTTAAAAAAGGAACGTTGTCATTTTAAAAACTGCCATTTTTGAAAACTTAAGTAATTATTTACGAGCCCAAAATGCTTTTATGTAAAACCACAGTACATTATGAATTCTACGCGTCAAGTAAAATTCGAATCTGCAAATTTTGTGGAAGTCCCAATTAACGAAAGGAGATGAAAAGATTAAAAGAAACACTTGGATCTACCAACTGTAAAAATGCTCCCTATTATCGTGATCAACTGGAACATTGTATAAATTATACAGCTTCCTATACACAGATATCAAAGCAAACAATCGAATCTTCCCTTGATTAAGTTTAGGATAAAAGCCAAGGAAAACTGTATAAATGAACGAAATTAGCACACATAACTAAAAAGTTATAAAGACTATATGTAAGTTCGCTTGGAAAATTAATGTGTGGATTTATGCATATCAACGGTAGTTTTGGCAAAATATCTAAACCCACAAAAAGTAAATTTTACAGGAGCGCACATATAAGCAGATACATTTTACAGAAATGCAAACCGATTTTTCCGGTGGAAAAAATCGAAATATTGTTACCAGATTGTCTTTGCATTAGATGCATAAGATAGACGGAATAACTCATTTTCGCAAAAAGTGACGGTTAAGACGTTCTGCCAAAGTAGTTTTGGAAATAATTATGTACAATTGTGGACAAAATAAATCGTACACGTCGACTCGAAAGTCGAAAGCGTGCGAGAACGATAAACAAATTTAATTTAAATTCGGCAAATAATTTTAAATTTAGACCAAAACCAAAAGTGATCGTATTTCAAATGTTCGAAACGTACGGTGATTTAAATAATGCCGGGGAATTTTGCAAATAGTTGAATACAGTAAGTACAGTAAAGCTCGTATGTCCTCGTCCCGTCGGCTGCGTTAGTTTTTTATCGTAAAAGGCTAAAAAAAAAAGATTACCGACCGTTTTTATTTATTATCCAACGTGTCCCTTTTTACAATTCAAAAACAACTGCTACCCTTCGCCCCTTTTGATCCTCTCTAGTCGCTCGATGGCCTGAGATCACATCTCGTGGGACAAAACACACGAACTTGACTGTACAAAATTAATAATGTACCGAAAAAGAAAAAGCCCAATGACAACTGCAGTTGATATTCACAAACAGTTATTTTGAGAAAAGTCCAAAGCAGTGTCTGCGAGAACAATCCGAAGGCGTTTAAACGAAAAAAACAGTTTTGGTAAAGTTGCACGGAAAATTCTATTAGTTAACAAAGGAAATCGTGATCGTCGTTTAAAATTTGTCCCAGAACACGCTAACCGCAATCAAAACCAATGGAAAAACGTGTAGTTTCACATCAGACGAACCGAAGATAAACCGTAAATGTTCTTCTGATGGCAAAGTGATGGTAAAGTTAAATTTGACGCAAGGTTTACACGACGAACAATAAAACATGAAGGCGGGAGCATAAATGCGTGGGGATGCTTTTCAAGGGACCAATTTATCGTGTTGAAAGTAACATGGACAGTAAGTTTTCAGCATAATATTTTAGAAAACGGCAGATTAATAGCAACCAAATCCAAATCAAATAATAAACAACAGTTAAGTAGTCGAATTTGGTCAAGTTAGTCTAGTTAACACCCTTTATTGGTCATAAAGCAATATTTCGACCGAAACTCGTGTCATCATCAGGCTACAAAACAATACACGTACTACTAGAAAAAGTTATCGAATCAATTAACATACCATAGACATTAAATTGTTAAATAATTGCAATTTGATGACACAGCTTGCAATTACATAGTTAGCCTTACGCATGTGTATCATCTAATTGCAATTAGTTAATAATTTAATGACTATGGTACGATTCGATAACTTTTTTTAATAGTATATGTGCTGTTTTTTAGCCTGATAATGACACAGGTTTCTGTCAAAATGTTGCATTATGACCAATATAGGGTGTTAACTAAACTAATTTGAGAAAAACCGACTACTTAACTGTTATTATTTTAGACTATCGAGGAGTGGTTTAAGAAAAAGTCGATTTCGGTTGTGGACTGGCCTTCTTTCAGCCCTGACATGAACCCTATAGAAAACCTCTAGTCGACGCTGAAAAAAGAGGTAGGACGTCTTCCCTACAACAATTTGGACAAACTGTTCGTAGCAATTGAAGTAGCCTGTTACTCCATTCTTGTTGAGTTTTGACAAAAACTTATAATTTCTATGAATTCTGGTTGTAAGTACAGAAATTTTAAAACAAAGGTTTTCCAATAATATATGCTACCTATTAATTTAAAAAAAAAAACAGCAAAAACCTCTTTTAATTATCGTTGTGAATTGTGTGTACGTTTCTTTGTTTCATTTTTTAACGAAATCTTACCTAAATTATCATCATACAAACAACTAATGATAGAGAAGATGATGTGTTATTAACCCGATAAACAAAAATTTACAATAACAAAAAATCGAAAATGCGAAATAACAAAAAATAGCAAATATTTAATTTTTAGTCTTAATAGTTTTTAAAATGTTAATTTTAAAAATTATAAAAATCACGCAAAATGTATCGCGTTTTTAAACCTTTGAACGACTCTATCTCAAAAATTATTTGACTTGGAGAGCTCTGCATTTTATGCGTCATTCTCTTCAGTTTTTTATAAATTTTAATTTGATATACTACAAAATTATATTATTAAAACGTTTGTTTTAAACAATAAAAAACGCTTTAATTTTATTGAAAAAAATGTATGTTTATACATAAGTGCTTAATTTCGTGATGGCATCTCAATGGGATCCTACTGGGAAACAAGAATATTGAGCAATAGTGTACAGGGAAAAGTAAACTAAAACGTACTTGTGCACTTAACAGGTTAATTATTTTATACCAGATTGACTGAAAATTATATTTTTTACCTTAGAACATTTGACGTTTTGAAATCAGGGAAATGTTGAGATCAAGAGATAGTGTAACATTGGTAACACATACATTGTCCGCCAAAAAGTCTGCACCATATGGAAAACTTGTTTATTATCGATTACTCGAAAAAAATTATTCTAAAATAGAAAATAAAGATAAAATCTAAAAAATCTAAAATAAAAGATTTAGTAATATATCAAATTTAGGGCCGATCTTTTACGATCAAAAATCGGCTCTTTGAGGTTATAAAAAAACTGAAGAAAATTACACAAAATACAGCTCTCCAAAGTCAAATAGTTTTCGCGATAGAGCCGTTCAAACGTTTAAAATGCTGTACATTTTTTGTGCAATTTTCGCATTTTTGAAAGTTAATAACTCGTAAACCAATTGTCCAAAAAATTTGAAACTTTGCATTTTTCATCATTTTTTATAGATAGGCAACAAAAAAAAAACGGTAAAAATACAAAACGATTTTGTATAGATTTTGAAGTTTTCGTTATAGTTTAATTCGTAAACTTGTGAAGGAGACGAAGAAAAGACACGTCAAAATACAAATTCACGTTGGTGGCGCTTCAAAATAATACCTATATTATACCGCTTTTAAAAAAAAATCGATCGCACGAATGAATTAATTTTTCTAAACAAAATTAATTAGCGATTTTCCGTAAATGTTCAATTGCCTGAAGTTGGCGTTATTTTGACTACCAACATTGATCTGTTATATTTTTGTTCGAATAAGTAAATTAGTCGATTCTAAATGTTTGTCAAAGACCCCACGAGAACGGCTAATTAAATAAAACAATGCGTTTGACTTTTGTTCCTTAATAAGAACAACTAATTACGAATTTGCGTTATCTCCTCGCCATTGCAGGCAATATCAAAGAAATTTAATTTACCAAAAATTACTTTTGCGAAAAACGATTTTTAATTTCGCACCACCGCATCGTTAAATTTAACTTGTTAGGAACGTCTACTTTTCCCTAATTTTATCAAATAAAGCGACGAAACCCAATAAATTAAAGTAGAACCGAGAGAAAAGAACGCAAAAGCCCCAAAATCGGGAAAAAACTTACCTGCTAAAATTGATCTCCCGGTAACGGCCAGTTCGAACCTGTCTTGCCGATGTAACCGTATTATGGTCCTGACGTCCTGTACCAACGGAATGGGATTTTAATCAAATCGGGTACGTTCTTCTTGTTCGCCGGCAGGAGGTGCAGGTACATCACGATTTTCTAAACAACGCGTCCAAACGTAAGAACCACGCGAACATTAAGTATTCAAAAACCGTTACCTTAAGACCGTGCAGTTCGGAATAAGTGAGATGAACGTGCGGCTTGTCTTGAGCTACCACCATATTGGAAGCCGTGGTCAGATGAGACCTCTGCAGTAAACAATGGACGTACCTCTCCAGAACGTACCACAACATTTCGGTGAAAAACGGATATCTGAATTTCTGGGGCACCTGCAACATCGACATCGTCAACGCCAGAATAAAATCGCCTCTCCCCCAAGGAGGAAAAAAAACCCGCTACCTTAGTCCTGTCTTCGACTTCCGCGATTTTTAATTGTTTTTCGATGCCGAACGAGTGGAGGAAATTGCCGCCGAACACCAGGCTATCCAGAGGCGTGAAAACGGCGTGTATCCAACCGGTCGGTATAAAGAACGTGTTGCCTTCGGAGAGATGAATTCGCGCGCACTTTTCGACGGTGTCGCCGAAAAAGATGTCGCCCTGTTTCCCGGACAGTACCCAGCGTTCGTACAGGTCCAGGTTGTGTTCCGTCGGCGGTATCAGCCAAAACACTTTTCCGCCTTTCAAAATGTGATACCACACGGACGTCCCGCCGAAGTCGACGTGGAAGTCCGTGTAACAACCCTTCACCGACATAAGACAATATTTTTGAACTTTCGGATACTTCATGTCTTCTAATAGATTGGTGGCCTCCGTCTGGCTTTCCTTTAGGTGACGGGGCCATACGCAGTCGACCCAATCGATTTGTCTAACTACGGTCGGCGTTTGGACGTAATTTTCTAACTTCGTATGAGAAAACTCTAGCGATATCACGTTGAGGAGCTTATCCTTGTTTGGATCTTCGTAATACTTTTGCCATTCTTTCATCGACATCTCGCTGTTTTTTTGCGTATTAACGTCCATCACGTCCAGCACTCTTCTCGAACCGACGCACATACGAACGTCGTTTATTGAAAAATTCGACGTGGGCACCCGCAGACCTGGAATTGAACGATTCATTTGGATCCGTTCGAAAACATACCTACTTCCGAGCTACTACTGCATTATTACCTAGGCCGGTTTTTTCTTTGAACAGCAGCGGCGTATTGAAGCCGTACTTTTGAAAATAGGCAACGTTCAGCTCGGTTCCGTGCATCTCTTTTACCAAATTGTGGATGACGAATTTGGAATCCTCCAGCTTCTCCTGGATCGAGAACAGGCGCCTGCCCTCGATTTCCTCATCTCCAAGGGCCCAGTCTTCGGAGTACAATTTTTTCTGTTTCCTCTCTCGCTGCGTGCGTGACAAAAACCAATTTACAATAGTTAATCGGCAATTTATTTAAATAAACGAAATAACGTGAAGAGTAAATAAATCGATAGCCTCCAAACGATCGCGTCGTCCGTTTTCCACGACCAAACGAAACACCCCTAAGATCACAACGCAATAACAACAAAAGGAACGATTTGAAAATTATGAAAAACCACCTACCATCCGAGATACGTAATTTTCTCGAACGGAACTGCCCGAGAAGCTTCTACCCCCATGCGCCATATTTGGTGACTGCTTTTTCCTCGACTAATCCGCAGGGCTTGCGCGTTAAAGAATTTTCTTGTTGCTTCCGCAACTTTCCGGAAAATAACGTTAAACGCAATTACCTTCCTCTGGAAACGCTGGTGGGTTAGGTGTCTTAATAAGTTTGCTGCCACGAACGACTTTTTTTTTTTTTTCGAAAAATTTAAACATTTTTCCGTGCCGCTCCGTATATATTTAATAAGTGCCGGATACTAACTAACGCGAGACGACTTTGCGATTGCCTCGATTAACGTCTCGGAGAGCTTTTTCTAATTTTTTTACATCAATTATTCCACATAACAAACGTCGTGCATTATGTAAACAAACGAACATCGAAAATTTAAACGTCGACACGTACGTGCATTTAAACGAAAAATTTTACCCCAATTAAAATAAAATCGAGTATTAAAAAAATGTCGACGTTTTTTTTTAAATATGTCCAGGTGTTAATAGACGGGCGCTTTTTGAAAATAAGCATGTAATAGGCATGGCTGCCTCGTCGTATAGTGTTTACGTGATGACGATAATTCTCGTGATGGCGACGAAATTTCACCTTAACCTAATGAAAATATTTACTCACCAGTTGTCTGGACGACTGTCGTTTTCCCGGAGAGGGAAATTCCGTCATTTCGAGGCACTTTTCAACAAATACACGTAAACTTTCGTAATATTTTCGAGGAAACCGTAAAACCCTGAACTGACACAAGCGCCTGCATAAGCGCAACTAAAAATGATCTCGAAGACCCGAACGAACTCGATAATATCGGACGTACGTTCCTAATCGTTCCTTGTTCATCACGCATGCGACGATCATAACACAAGCGGACCTTTACCTTTGATTTAATTGATACGCCGAAAATAGGAAATTTGTCAAGCAACGCTTTGTTTATATATCAAATTTATTTTAGGTTACCTTTCTGTTAACTATTGTTATTATCGTACGTTGAATTGTTTAATAAAGATTCGTCGATTCGATAAAGATAACTCCTGAAATAAATTAAAAACACTTACGGAACTCGGTAAGATTTTTTTTTTAACGCGAGTGGTTCCCTCGTTTGGTCATTGAACGAATTAAAACTAGGCGCGCGTTATTTAAAAATTGTTTTATTCTATTTATGGAGTTTATCTACAGCTTAATACAAATCGCGATAATTTAAATTAATCAGGGTAACCATTCGGCGAGAGTCTCCTCGTATTTGTCGGAAGGATTACTGTGGCCAGTCCTTGCGCCTCCGGGAATGTACTCGGCGCTATCCTTAATTTTGCCTCCGTTTTCTGAAAATTTGGAGTACACTTCCTTTGCACCCCCGGCCACGTATTCGATACCGTCCCCTATTTTTTCTCCGGCCTTACGCACCACTCCGGCTACGGAATGTGACGAAAATGTGTCACTATCGATGTTTATGTCTATACCTTCGGTACTATTTTTATTCTTTGGGCAGTCTCTTTGTGAAATAATCGATAAATCGAATGGATTGATGTTGTAGCTGGTAAGCCGGGATCGTATCTAAAACGACGATCGTTTAACCGCCTATTTAAAACTTATTACATTAAAACAATGTTACCTTGTCGATGTAAAGCTTGTCCAAAGTACGCGTTCGTGACAAAATTGTTACCGACTCCCTATGCCCTATTCCCAACCCTTGACACGTATAGAGTGCGGCAAAATTATCGTAATCAGTCGTAAAGATGATGAAAGAGGCTTTCCCGAGCACATCTGAAAATTTTAATTGTAATAAAAACGAGGGAAAGTCCGGCCACTTACTTAAAGGAAATTTAACTTTCATGCTGGCCGGAACGGCCCTATCGGGAACGGTTAAATGGCCCGTATATCGATACTGGTGTTTTAAGGGTGTCAGGCCCAAAATGAAATGTTGACTGTTCTGCTCTAAAAGGTACTCGTCGGGTTCTTCGAGTTTCGTGAAGTTGTATGTAATGCACGTACTTGCCGTGGACGTTTTTTGAATTACATACCAAATTCCCAAGATCTAAAGAACAATATAATTACAGTAAACCCTCAACATTCGCGAGGCATGCGTACGTTCTAAATTTTCTTCGCGAATGTCGAATTAAAAAAAAATGTTTCGTTAGTTTCCAATTCACGAAGAAAATTTGGAACGTACATATGTCTCACGAACGTTAAGGGTTTATTTATCTAGCTTCGAACTAATCGATACCTACACATGTAGTTATTGTAAGTGAAAGTACTTACTCTATGCATGTTGAAGTTGGGCATGGGGTCAACAACGGGACAATCCCCCAAACTGTATGTGTGCCCATTACTTCCAGGAAGTACTGTAACGACAAATGCAAAAATCAAAATTTGTTTAAATAACATCCTATGACGACTATCAAACGTTTACTCGATCGAACAACAGTTCTTCTTTCCTTTATATAAAGATCAACCGATCAAAGGTCTTCTCAAGAAAAACGAGAAAGTCGACCGATAAGTTATCGTTCGCAAACTGACTAAATTACAAGTGTAAACGGAATGGTCAGTTGTATTACTAATCCAGTATCATAACAGTAAAGTTGCCCTGATTAATCACAAGGAAAGTTGTTTGTCTATCGTTCGAACTTCACAGCTGGTCCGCACCATTCTATTAAACAATTGCGAAAATCGTCGTTTTTAATTCTCAAAACAACGTTAGTCATCAAAACGAGTCATTACACTATTTAACAAACATTTCTCAAGATAAAAGCTGTTTTATTTCTTATTATACAGCTACGAGTTTTTGGAAAAACCAATTGCCAAGTAACATTAATTTATTATAATAATTATTATATACATATGGCCTATCCAAACCTATATGCAATTTACGTCATCAAAAAAAAAGTTACTAGATTGTTTATTTGTAATTCGGTTTAAAGTTTGGAAAACGACATATTCTATCGATGATTTACCTGCGCACATATTAGATGATATAAAGAAAGACTACAATTTATTAGAACTGTCAAAATACGAGTTACGAGGTGACAGCACCGTGTGAAAAGTCATCATCTAGTAACCTTTTATTGATGACGTGGATTGCATATAGGTTTGGACGAAGTGTATATATATATATCGATAAATTTCGATCATAGATCGACGTTTCGTAGGATGCCATCTGTCGGATTCAAAAACGAATTAGAAACATTGATAATAGAAATGATAAAAGGTCTATCCAACACACCACCGAACCGGTTTGTGAACGGTACAGTACGTGCTTTCGACCAATCAGAACGTTAGATTCTGACAGTTCAGTAAATTCTAAAAGTCTGATTGGTCGAAAGCTTGTACTGTGCAAATTCGCAAACCGGTTTGATGGTGTCTCGAAACAGACCTAAAAGCTTTCATAATTTTCCGTTTTCCACGACCCGTCATTTTGATTGCACGTGACTTATTTTTAAACTAAATTTATTTGAAAACGATAGATTACATCGCATCAAGAGGCAAGAGTGCATTTTTATGGTAAAAAAAATCGAATACATCCGGGGTTTAAATCCAGGAGTTTACGTTTCGAATTAGAGTACTGCAGTCAATCAGAAAACATTTTTCACCTACGTATGTTTATAGACGATCTTATTTATTGTCGTAGATGTTGATAAAATATTTCAGAACAATTTCGGAACATCCTAACTAGAAATAATAAGAAGCCACGAGTAAGTGCTTAAGGTAACGAAAAATGCTTTTAAAAACAAAAACAAAAAGTAGTTTGTTCTAAATTAAGTACCGTAAACACGGGTTACTTGCACCGACAAGAAAAATTTCTTGGTGTATGGTTTTAAACTTCTATCTTGGTGTCGATTCTACCCAAAATTCATCTTTAATTTGAAATTACTTGCTTATTTTTTTTAAATCTACTTTCGATTTGTGCACATTAATTGTACGTCATGTTTAAAAAAAATAATTTTAACTATTAAAACGGTTAAAATAGTTATCTACCTGTACCTAGAAACAAACTATCTTAAGGTTTTTAAGACCTAGCCCCACGTTATCGTTAACTTAACGACATATTGTTATTCAAAGTATTAACGCAAAATTTAAAAAAATTAAAAATTCCACTAGTTAGGATTTAGATAACTATTTTAGGTAATTACAGGAAATGCACTTTTCATATTGTAACAAGCATGGTAAAAGCAAGGCATGGTTATTATCCGGCGATAATATAATAATGACTTTTAGGAATTCTGGAATTTTTTCATTGGATTTTTGGATTTTGAAAGAATTGGTGTACCTGAGCAAATCTTTATATTAAGCTGAGTCGACACGACCCAAAAGATAAACAGAGTATTCTATTATTGAGGGTAATAAGAAAAACCTTTCCTTTTCCTCGTGGGTCCCGTGTTTATATGGTAGTTCAGATTTAGTATCGTCGTACTTTTAGATATCTTCCCAGTAAACCTACAAACATCGATTACACGTATTTAAAAAGAAATTAGTACGCTTTAGAATTCGTCCACGATTACAAATAATCTACATGTCGATGCCTCCACTGGAAAAACTTGAGGATCGCCAATCGCGACGCCACAGTCATGCCAAGTACGGCACAAGCTACCATTACAATTATTTCAACCAATGGTAGAATGTGGTACAGAACGATAAGTAGCAGAACAATCTGCGAATTCCACCCAAAGTAACGGATCCGCTAAATTGTTGAACGCTTTGGATTCCGAGTTGAATTCGGTCACGGAAATTACCAGGTTTGGCATTACCGTAGTCTGGCTTCGAGAGGAAGGCCCGACCGAGGATGGATTACTACGAAAGAGTCGTGCTTTTCTGCAACGGGAAACAATCCATTCACTTGCTTCGATAACATGAGATCACCGTTCAAAAAATGAGGTTGAGATAACGCAATGGGCAGACTATAATAACAAGGTGACAAATCGCTTAAGCCACGCGGTGAACATTTCTCGGTGAATACAATAACTTATGTTATCGGGATTGTCTTCGGGCGTCGATAAGAAATTGACGGCTATTCGAAAGACGTATCCTTCGAAACCATCTTTGGTGAACGTTTTCGTTTCATATTTGATCGGTACGAGTCGGCAAAATCCATTCCTATACAATTTGAAGACGACGTCTGTCCGTAAATGCTAAGGAAAATTTGTGACCAAAAAACGTCCCGGCACGACGCTGCACTTTGCCGTTTCGTTTTTTTTTTTCGAATTTTGCATTTCCCAAAATAACAACTTGGGCGAGCCGTTCAAATATTTAACGGAGAATTTATCGCATTCGTTCCCTGATAATTTTGTAGTGACGACGTTAGACCGGTTGTCTAAGTCGTTAACGAAAAGTAGATTGCTGCGAGAAAAGCTGATCCTATACACGATTCCGAAGCGCGAGAAGTCGATTCAATTGGGGACGTCGTTGTTCGCGAAAATCACCAAAAAGTCGTCTTAACCGATTCGTCGACAGTCTGATTTAAGATGGATTTGGAGTTGATCGTGGTACACCAAATTGGGCTATGGGCTAATAAACATTAAAATTTATCGACCGTTCTTTTGAAATGATAACAAAAATGGAATGTTCGGTGCCAATAACGTATCGACGGCGGGATCCCCAACTGAATTTTCTCGTAAAAAAAAGTGAACAACCGGCGCGGTATGAACGATAAGGTTCCGTTCTCGTTAAAAATAATGTCGGCGTAAAATAATTGTTCTCCGAACATTTTTTTTGTATCATTTTCAAACGAGTTTTAGCCGAAGACTTACTTATAAACGTACGGCCCAATTTCTTCGATTCGCAGTTTTTCCTGGCCATCGAGAAACCGTTCCGGATTGGTTATATTAAAATTTTATTAGAATATCGTAAGGTGGGTTTTTCCATAACGAAAATGCGAACGAATCTGGTTCGAAAGTTGTAACCTGTAACGGTAAAAACGATTGAAGATCATCATTTTCCTTTCGTTACCATGCGGTCGTGCCTTGTCCGTAAATAACCGTAACGGATTATATTCGAACATTAAATAGGAACAAATTGATAGAATCAAACCCAATTCCACTATATATATATAAAACCTAAAAACAATCAAATATTTAACAAGCAAAATCGACGTCGAAATTTAATGGCAAAAAGACTAGGTTATTTCCGCCCGAAAAAACAAATTACCTTTTTCTTTCATCCTATACGATTGCCACACGAACATTTATCTACTCTTTAAATAATTAGACAATATTGTCCCATAAGAACTCAATACGTTTCGGTACTTGATGTTAAAAAATCAGTTTCGGTTGTTTTACAACTAATTACACGACTTCGACATTATGTTACGTGTACAGTGCAGTCTATAAATAATGACCATCTTCGCAGAACTTTATTAGAACGATTTATAATTTCATATAGTACCTGTAATGCCTTGGTACGAATCTATAGTTTTTTGGCTTTTAGTTTGCATAAAAATTTAATTAATTACCAATATGGTCGATAACTAATAATAGAACAGATACCTAAGTTATATTAGTACGAGAATTCAGAAATATCAAAATCTTTTTCATTAGAATAAACTATACTTCGTCCAAACCTATATGCAATTCACGTCATCAATAAAAAGGTTACTAGATGATGACGTTTCACACAGTGCTGTCACCTCGTACCACGTATTTTGACAGTTCTAATAAATTGTAATCTTTCTTATCTCATACCATCTAATATGTGCGCAGATAAATCATCTATAGAATATGTCCCTTTCCAAACTTTAAACCGAATTACAAATAAACAATCTAGTAACTTTTTTTTGATGACGTGAATTGCATATAGGTTTGGATAGGCCATAGTTTTATTTAATCGAGGTCAATTTTGTAATAAAATAGGCAATTAAAAAACTGACATTAGGTAATTTAATAATTATAAAAACACATTATTTTAATAAATAATAATAATAATATTATTAATGTAATATATTATGTACACCTAATTAATAATTAATTAATGAGTGAAAAACCTAATGGAATGAAAAATTGTTTATAAACGTATAATATTGACAAGTTCAACCGTTACGTTTTCAGGCGCCTTTATAATCTAAATTACAAAGAGTTTCTCAACAGAAAATTGAATTACTTCCGGCTATTTTATCACGAATAGATCAATACCACGTATGCATATTTGCACGTTTAAAATGTCGAACTGCTCTGTAAAAAATAATTTTCAGTACTGCAGCAAATTTTAGAAAAAATTACATTTCTCGTGATATCGTATAATACCAGTTTGCGTTCATCGAGCGTGCCATATTAAACACAAAGAAAAACACTCGAACAAATTGAAATTTACAAGGTACTACATGCCTACTTGACAATATTCGCGAACTTTTCAAACGAAATTCAATTAGTAAAATTCTTGAAACAACTTTACCGAAAATTATTATAACTCTTTGATTAAACTTGACGTCTTATTTTAATAAAAGCGTTTTATATAATTCTCCGAGTAGATATAGAATTTAAAGAATTCTCAAAATACAATCGAACCCTCTTATAACGAGATCCTGGATATTACTAGCACTTAGCATGAAATTGTATTCATTCAATGCTAGAAATTCCAGTTTACTACGAGCTCGGTTCCCAGATGTAACGAGCAAAAAGTTTAAGAATGTTGCTTCGTTCCGACTCTTCGGCAATTGATTTACGACGTCTACAAGAAAAATATCGACGCGCGACACTTGACTATGCAATTTTTCACAAACGAAAAGCGACGGTCCCACCAATCTTGTTATAACCGAGTTTGGCTGCATTTTTAAGTGAAGGTTTTTAAAAATAATTAATCTCCAACACCTATTCCTCAAATTTCCGGCACTTATTTTCCAAAAAATGCCTTTGGTGTGATGTAACAAAATAGAGGAACGATCACGTTCACGATTTCGACGTCAATCGGGAAACAAACTTTCAATTTCTGGCATTACACGACAAATGATAAGAAAATATAGGTATATTAAGTGGAATATATGAGGTGTATGAAATTCATCAGATATTCCCTTGAATCTAAAGGCGACCTCGCACGACCCGTGGCTCGCAGATCATCGTATAGAATGGAATACAACACACTTCGTCTAATAGTCGAGTCAACCTAGCGTTAAAAAAAGGCTGACCTAGAAGTAATTGGAAACAAAAGATTTTCAACTGAATATGAGTTGTAGTATTGTTCTTAACTTGCAATCCAAAGTTTACCAAAATCAGTATTAAGATCAGAAATTCCAAAATAAAATGGCAACTCTGTAGACCAGTAGAGGGTATATTTAACCCGCAAAAGGTCGGGCAGTTTTGATTTTTGGATATGTTATTGGGGTTCCATTAAAAAAAAAATGCAAATTTTCGACCTTGACGCACTTACGCTTGCACCGTCAGCGCCATATTGGAAAAATAGCGCCAAAAATCAAGTTTTTTGAGTTTTTCGAGTTTCTTTTCAGTTACTCTTACGACAAAAATAATGGGTTTGGTGATTGATTGATGATTAAAGTTCAATCGTTAGTTAAGTCTGACCATCAGTAAATCACTATAAAAGCGATTATTGAAACAATTATTTCTATGGCGATTGACTAATGATCAGAATTACCGCTTCAAAAAGCGCCCCTTTGACATTTTTGAATAAAATACATTCCAAATATTTTTGATTTTTTTTCATTTCATCCCGTTTGACTAGTAGATCGATTTCCTAAACCAAAATCATAAAAATACTTGGTTAAATAAGCAAGCACGAAATTATTTTATAGTGGGTCAATAAAATTAGGAATGTTTTTGTTAATACCCTCGACAGATTTTAAAAAGATTTTATTGCTTGAGAAGTTCTGGTAAAGATAAATACGTCTGTCAATATATATTTAGTCAGCATGTTTACAAAATCGTTAGTTCCGATTATTTATTACCAGTCCGACCCTAATTTTTTTTAAATTCAGACGTTTGTAAAGGCAATTTTGACCTTCTGGTAGATTACACCCGCGTGCTTATTATAAACTAAAATGTTTTCGTTTTTTTTTTCTTAAAAGGGATCGCCGGTGATGTTAGAAATTTCCTATAAGTACTCGTTCTCAAAATCGTCAGTGTTTTTGTAATAATTAGAAAACCCTGTAGAAAACAACGTAGTTTGACTTTTGTTTGTTTACAAAAAAATATATACCAGTTATGGGTTATTAGAGGGCTTGATGACAATTTTAACTTTCAACATTCAATTCTATCTAAATTATAGTATTAAAACACATTTAATAATAGGCATTTTATGTATTATATTGGACGATTCAACTGTAAAAGAACTTCAATAATCGATGGCCTCTGATAAAAGTGATTAGTTTTTGAGATACCTATAAATCGTTAAAGTGTTTTAGCAAAACAAAACTTCACTTCATAAAAAATACACAACTATTCTAATACTTTTCAAATAGAAAATAAGCGACGAGTCATAGAACAAAATGTTTGATTTTACAGTGTGGATCATAAAAAGCGAAAACAAGTCGTGGACTTTAAAAACTCGAAAACAGCACGATTTATATGAGGGAGAAAGCTGAAGTGGGATTTTTCAAAATTAAAGATTTTCCCCGTGAAAAAAATCTATTTGTATTTCCGCGAAACGTATCGTAACGCTCTCATTTTTGTTCTATTTGTTCTTCTGTATTTCAATATTTTCACGTAAAAGCGTCAGTATCTCAAAAAGGGTGTGTCTTATGGCTATGAAACCTATTATCATTTAGTATCTACATTTTACGCGAAATCCAAATATGAAAAAATACACACGATATTATATTTGAAAAAACTGAGAAAATTTACATTTCGCGCAAATTAATAATTCTGTGTAGTTTTATGTTTTTTCGAAAAATTTTCCATTCATTATTAGTCGACTATTATCAATAGTCAGTGATACAAACAGATTTAAAAAAATCTTTATGACAGTCCTGGCATCGTAACTCCAAAGTTGACTCTAAAGCGACAATGTTTTCAGAACGGTTAGTGATAGATATATATAATTTTATACATTTTTGATTCTAAGGGCCGATCTTTTCATCTTCCATTTAATTTAATTGACACATATTTACTATAGAAACGTTTGTTCAAACAATTGTTGGAAGATGAAAAGACCGGCCCTAAATGTGACAGGGAATCAAAAAATACAAAAATATATAAGGTGTTCTATTAAAAAAAGACACAAGTTTGGGTTGGAATATTTTTGTGGAACTCTCTGTATATACCTAAATATTTTTAAAATGTAGGTCCCTTGATCGTGTATTACCATACCAAAATTGGTTTTGATGTCTCTAATAGTTAAGGAGCAATCCTTCGTCCACACAGTAAACATCCACTATATATACATGTACAGTTTAGACGGAGAGTAGTGTCCCCGTTCTCTAATAATTTGTTTGCGCGAACTCATTATCTCTCAAGATATTTTAAAGTAGGTATGTAGTCACTGTAAATAGAATATAAATAAGTATATATGCATATCTATTATTAAACCCGTTTGAATGATTTTATACGTTCTGAAAGTAAAGTTAAAACTACGAACAACATTAAATTCAATTAAATAGAAATTACTTTTAATTTAGTTAATTATCGATGATTTCAACTTAAGAATGATAATTTTTTTTATGAGAGACGGGATTTATCTTTAACTTTCATAGATATTATTAGTATATATTTACTATTCAGTCACCCAAACAAAATATGAAACAGCCTGTAGACACTTCTTTTCATCTAAACAGTACATTCATATAGAAAAAAATAAACTAAAAAACGTAATAATAGGCAACACACCATTCATTTAGAACGCACCCTTAAAAACACAATCGATAGAAGTGTTGCGTTTCGTTAGGAAACTCATCCAAGAGAATTTTTAATTATTTAAATACACCGAAAACACTTATTTCAGTTCTGTGTATTTTAATATTATGATTTCAATTTTATTAGGAATTTAAAAAAATCCTTCACTCGATTAACGTAACTCCACAAAGTTTACTACAGAGTAAACTTAGCAGACTAAAGTGCAACCTAAAACATATGTGGCAACGTCGCACTAAGCGTTCCCACGGACGGATTATAACACTTGCTATATTATTCACTACTAATTATGGACAAATAAAATCAATACTTAATTATAGTAACAACGAAATTAACAATAATAGATTACAAATTGTATAATATTGGCGAAATAATAGTTGTTAATATAAAGTTTGGAGAAAATTAATGTATGTAATGAACAACTATTAAATCTAGTTTATAAATTAAAAAAGGCCCTTCTAATCGAGGTCCCCACCTGAGACTTGGCTTAAATGTGCGCTCATGTGTTATAAACAATATACCAAAATTTAAACAAAATCGTATTTGCGGAAGGCCCTTAAATTCGCTAGCAGCCCAAAATTTTTGTATTTTTCAGATTCTTGCATTTCGGTGAAAGGGGCACTTAGCGTCGAGGTCCCCACATGAGACTCGGCATAAATGTGCGCTCATGTGTTTTAAACAATATACCAAAGTTTAAAAACGATCGTATTTGCGGAAGGCACCTCAAATGCGTTAGCTGCCCAAAATTTTTGTATTTTTCGAAATCCAGCATTTACGCGAAAGGGGCACTTAGCGTCGAGGTCCCCACATGAGACTCGGCATAAATGTGCGCTCATGTGTTTTAAACAATATACCAAAGTTTAAAAAAAATCGTATTTGCGGAAGGCCCTCAAATTCGCTAGCAGCCCAAAATTTTTGTATTTATCGAAATCCTGCATTTACGCGAAAGGGGCACTTTGCGTCGAGGTCCCCACATGAGACTTGGCATAAATGTGCGCTCATGTGTTTTAAACAATATACCAAAGTTTTAACAAAATCGTGATTGTCGAAGGTGCTTAAGGGGGTAATGCACGATCCGATTTACAGTGCCTTAGCTTACATAATCTCCTAAAGTTAGAAAAAGGCATATATTCATACACTTACACTTATTTGAAAGGCGAAGTTCTATATTACTCCGATACAGCGCATTTTTTAAAAATATTTTTTATGTTATAAATTGATTCATAATATTGGCCATATTTAGCATTAAATAACTTCATGGTAAATAACAATATCTAATAAAACGCTCCGTAGCGAAGAGAATTAATATCTTATAAAGCTAGCTGCCAAATTATATTGTTTTTTCTGCATTTCTGCAAAATTTGTGCATACAATTGCCTAAAATCAGGCGTTAGCAGTAACAAATTTTATTATGCTTCGTCTGGAGTGACTCAGAATTTTCAACATGATTACGTTCGCAAAGCGTAGGTAGGTATTAAATTATAAATAATGATTAAATGTTTAAAAAATATTTAAGTCTGGGTAAATAGCTAATAACTCACTAAATATGTAGGTATAGGTACCTACATTTATATTGGAGTTGCATATTAAAATAACAGATATTTTTTATAATAAATTAGTGTTATTAACATATTTCGTTGAAACAAAATATGGGAAAATAACAATACCTGTTTTGTTTAGCAATTTACATCTTTTTTACTCGTACAGCAACACTTTTCCTTGTTTTAGTAATATGTCTGTTTTTATTGTCATATTTCGGACTCGTTTTAAAATGTCCTAAATATTAAGTTGAAAGAAAGAAATTTTATAAAAATGTTCAACCTATTGTTTTAATAATTTAAATTTTAATAATAATGTTGTGGATAGAGCTATATGTGATTTTGTAAAATGTGTAAAACTCTCTATATAGGACAGTCTAATTTCTAATATCAAATTATTAAAAAAATTATTTTTTGTCAGAAAAAGTCTGATCAATGGGCAGTGATTATCAAGTAAACAAAAAAAAAATCGGACTCATACTGAACACCACTTGTACGTAAATACACTCAAACAAATGAACATGTATAATGATCTGAATATGCACTCCCAGCAAACAATTTTTAAATTTCGCGGCGGATTTCTGAAGGTGCTATTAATATGTAAATGTCAATGTCAGGTTAAATAACAAAGCCAGTGACGTACTGTAGCAAAATTATTAAATTAAACTAATAATATTTTAAGTAAACGTATTCAAAAATAATGTAAGTAGTAAAATACGCGAAACTAGACATAATTATTTACGTATTATTATTTATACATGTATTATTTCGTTACTCGAACAATTCAAAATTCTTCTCGCCTAATTTATCGCCGCTACTGACTACAAATATTGTGAAGCGATACCGACAGAATCCGTCGCGAAATTTAAAAATTGTTTGCTGGAGTTCCCTTCTTTATTTCGCAAAGTAATACCTATTCAAAGCAATACAGATTATTTTATCAATGTTTAATAAACACCGGTTATATTTCAATAATAACCTCATCCCACACGGCGATAAGCAAGAATTATAGTGTAGCACGTCAGTTTTATTTAACTACACGCTATACATTCCATTTATATTTAACCATCTCGCTTTGAACTTTTTGTTCTCTCTCTTAAAAGAATTTCTCATTCTGTGCATTACCCTATTAAATTCGCTAGCAGCCCAAAATTTTTGTATTATTTGAAATCCTGCATTTCTGCGAAAGGGGCACTTAGCGGCGAGGTCCTCACATGAGACTTGGCGTATTTTAAACATCAATAGTGATTCATTAAAGTATTATTTTATTTTTATAATTATTATATTCAAATATTTAAGTAAAGTTTGTATTAAAATATTAATCATTAAGATATATAGTTAACTAAAAATATGTTCACCAATATTGTTGAAGATTTTTAGAAATTTTGACAGATAAAAATTAATTTGACTACCAACGAACGGCAGTTTCGCCAGATAGACAATTGCCCTATTGTTCTGGCGCCCTTAGGCGATCACTTAGGATCGCCTAATGGTAAATCCGTCGTTAATTTAGGTATTCCAGGGGCATTCCATAATTCTAGTCTTTTTTCTTATTAAATATCCTTGGCGATCGTTTACAATCACGATCTTCGTAATTTAAAAGGACAGTACCTCGGTTCCTTAGAGGCCTTTTGAAAAATACAAAAATTTTGGGCTGCTAGCGAATTTTAGGGCCTTCCGCAAATACGATTTTTTTTAAACTTTGGTATATTGTTTAAAACACATGAGCGCGCATTTATGCCGAGTGTCATGTGGGGACCTCGACGCTAAGTACCCCTTTCGCAGAAATGCAGGAATTTGAAAAATACAAAAATTTTGGGCTGCTAGCGAATTTGAAGGCCTTCTGCAAATACGATTTTGTTTAAACTTTGGTATATTGTTTAAAACACATAAGCGCACATTTATGCCGAGTGTTGTGTGGGGACCTCGACGCTAAGTGCCCCATTCGCAGAAATGCAGGAATTTGAAAAATACAAAAATTTTGGGCTGCTAGCGAATTTGAGGGCCTTCCGCAAATACGATCTTTTTTAAACTTTGGTATATTGTTTAAAACACATGAGCGCACATTTGTGCCAAATATGATGTGGGAACCTCGACGCTAAGTGCCCCTTTCGCGTAAATGCTCGATTTCGAAAAATACAAAAATTTTGGGCTGCTAGCGCATTTGAGGTGCCTTCCGCAAATACGATCTTTTTTAAACTTTGGTATATTGTTTAAAACACATGAGCGCACATTTATGCCGAGTCTCATGTGGGGACCTCGACGCTAAGTGCCCCTTTCGCCGAAATGCTGGAATTTGAAAAATACAAAAATTTTGGGCTGCTAGCGAATTTAAGGGCCTTCCGCAAATACGATTTTGTTTAAATTTTGGTATATTGTTTATAACACATGAGCGCACATTTAAGCCAAGTCTCATGTGGGGACCTCGATTAGAAGTGCCTTTTTTAATTTATAAACTAGATTTAATAGTTGTTCATTACATACATTAATTTTCTCCAAACTTTATATTAACAACTATTATTTCGCCAATATTATACAATTTGTAATCTATTATTATTAATTTCGTTGTTACTATAATTAACTATTGATTTTATTTGTCCATAATTAGTAGTGAATAATATAGCAAGTGTTATAATCCTTCCGTGGGAACGCTTAGTGCGACGTTGCCACATATGTTTTAGGTTGCTGGCTTTAGTCTGCTAAGTTCACTCCCGTAAGTGTACTAGCTTATATAATATTTACTTCTTGGAAATCGACCTAACCTAAATATTATGAGCCGATATTTGTAATAATTACCAATTAAAAAATGTTTTTTTTTAAAATGTTGTATACAGTTTGAGAAAACTAAGTAAAAATATTGGAACCCACTAATTAAATTTAAAGTTTTATTAAAATAAAGGCAAATTCAATAAATCCCAAAACAAGAAACTCAATAATGTTCAAATTGTATAAACAAATAAAGTTTTAAATCAATTTGGGAAAACTAAAAATAAGAAAATTTTTTATTTTAAATTAAAAAAGGCACTTAATCGAGGTCCCCACATGAGACCGGCATAAAATGTGCGCTCATGTGTTTAAACAATATACCAAAGTTTCAAAAATCGTATTTGCGGAAGGCCCTTAAAAACGCTAGCAGCCCAAAATTTTTGTATTTTTCAAATTCTTGCATTTCTGCGAAAGGGGCACTTAGCGTCGAGGTCCCCACATGAGACTCGGCTAAATGTGCGCTCATGTGTGTTAAACAATATACCAAAGTTTAAAAAAATCGTATTTGCGGAAGGCCCTTAAAAACGCTAGCAGCCCAAAATTTTTGTATTTTCAAATTCTTGCATTTCTGCGAAAGGGCACTTAGCGTCGAGGTCCCCACATGAGACCCGGCATAAATGTGCGCTCATGTGTCTTAAACAATATACCAAAGTTTAAAAAAATCGTATTTGCGGAAGGCCCTTAAAAACGCTAGCAGCCCAAAATTTTTGTATTTTTCAAATTCTTGCATTTCTGCGAAAGGGGCACTTAGCGTCGAGGTCCCCACATGAGACCCGGCATAAATGTGCGCTCATGTGTCTTAAACAATATACCAAAGTTTCAAAAAATCGTATTTGCGGAAGGCCCTTAAAAACGCTAGCAGCCCAAAATTTTTGTATTTTTCAAATTCCTGCATTTCTGCGAAAGGGGCACTTAGCGTCGAGGTCCCCACATGAGACCCGGCATAAATGTGCGCTCATGTGTCTTAAACAATATACCAAAGTTTAAAAGAAATCGTATTTGCGGAAGGCCCTTAAAAACGCTAGCAGCCCAAAATTTTTGTATTTTTCAAATTCTTGCATTTCTGCGAAAGGGCACTTAGCGTCGAGGTCCCCACATGAGACCCGGCATAAATGTGCGCTCATGTGTCTTAAACAATATACCAAAGTTTAAAAGAAATCGTATTTGCGGAAGGCCCTTAAAAACGCTAGCAGCCCAAAATTTTTGTATTTTTCAAATTCCTTGCATTTCTGCGAAAGGGGCACTTAGCGTCGAGGTCCCCACATGAGACCCGGCATAAATGTGCGCTCATGTGTCTTAAACAATATACCAAAGTTTAAAAAATCGTATTTGCGGAAGGCCCTTAAAAACGCTAGCAGCCCAAAATTTTTGTATTTTTCAAATTCTTGCATTTCTGCGAAAGGGGCACTTAGCGTCGAGGTCCCCACATGAGACCCGGCATAAATGTGCGCTCATGTGTCTTAAACAATATACCAAAGTTTAAAAGAAATCGTATTTGCGGAAGGCCCTTAAAAACGCTAGCAGCCCAAAATTTTTGTATTTTTCAAATTCTTGCATTTCTGCGAAAGGGGCACTTAGCGTCGAGGTCCCCACATGAGACTCGGCATAAATGTGCGCTCATGTGTCTTAAACAATATACCAAAGTTTAAAAGAAATCGTATTTGCGGAAGGCCCTTAAAAACGCTAGCAGCCCAAAATTTTTGTATTTTTCAAATTCTTGCATTTCTGCGAAAGGGGCACTTAGCGTCGAGGTCCCCACATGAGACTCGGCGTAAATGTGCGCTCATGTGTCTTAAACAATATACCAAAGTTTAAAAGAAATCGTATTTGCGGAAGGCCCTTAAAAACGCTAGCAGCCCAAAATTTTTGTATTTTTCAAATTCTTGCATTTCTGCGAAAGGGGCACTTAGCGTCGAGGTCCCCACATGAGACTCGGCGTAAATGTGCGCCCATGTGTGTTAAACAATATACCAAAGTTTCAAAAAAATCGTATTTGCGGAAGGCCCTTAAAAACGCTAGCAGCCCAAAATTTTTGTATTTTTCAAATTCCTGCATTTCTGCGAAAGGGGCACTTAGCGTCGAGGTCCCCACATGAGACCCGGCATAAATGTGCGCTCATGTGTCTTAAACAATATACCAAAGTTTAAAAGAAATCGTATTTGCGGAAGGCCCTTAAAAACGCTAGCAGCCCAAAATTTTTGTATTTTTCAAATTCTTGCATTTCTGCAAAAGGGGCACTTAGCGTCGAGGTCCCCACATGAGACTCGGCGTAAATGTGCGCTCATGTGTTTTAAACAATATACCAAAGTTTAAAAAAAATCGTATTTGCGGAAGGCCCTCAAATTCTCTAGCAGCCCAAAATTTTTGTATTTTTCAAATTCCTGAATTTCTGCGAAAGGGACACTTAGCGTCGAGGTCTCCACATGAGGCTTTACTTCCATGTGGGCCCATATGTAATAAACAATATAATAACGTTTAAACAAAATCGTATTTGCGGAAGGACATCAAAGTTTGGAAAATCGATAATGTTAGTGCATAAAGTATAACAAATTGAAAGCTGAAGCTCTATCTTTGTTGTTTTGTAGTTAGACATTAGTTTAGCCGTATTAATAGGAGCTTATTAGAATTTATAAATGTCCTTATATTGCTAATGGAAATAAATTCTCATCTGATGTAAAAGTAGTGATTTCTTTGACCTTTTAGGGTAGGTAAGTACGCTATTAGTATATAAATAATACTCTATATTCATGGGTACTACCTAATTTTTTTATAACATTCATCTTATAATATTAGTGTTACTTTTTATTATTTTGTATAATTGGCTTTTTTTTCTAGGAGTATTTGAGAACAATTTAATAAGTAGGGTTACTGCCCTCCGCCGTTCAAGGTTTTATGTTCTTTCAAGGAATGGGTTGTTTACGATAAAAATGTCTTCCTAGCTGTTTATCGAGAACACGGTGCATGATCTTGATCCTTTTTTGTTATATGATAGCCATGACGCCGATGCTTAATTTGCGTTTGAAACAGATGATCGATTGTTTAGACTTGTTTGTTCTCGATCTGCTGTAGGTACTTTGGAGTGATTTTGAATAATTGCAAAATTAGATTCTTTTACTATGTTATATAAATTGTTTTCATTCTTATTTTTAACTGTTCTAAAACGTAATAAAATAATTAAAAATAAAAGCAATTTTTCTGAAACCGTTACATAAATATTTCCAATATTCATTTTAATCATGAAAGTAGGTCGTTTCAAAATAGTAAATAGTCTAAAATTAATGTAGGTAATATATGTAAGGTACATATTATTATAAGGTTAGGTATTTATTATCATTTTTATATTATAAGTAGGTACCTATTATATTTTTATTATCATGTATTTTAGTATTATATATATATATATATATATATATATATTTTTATTGCTGTTTTTATATATAAGTTTTTTTAAGCATATTAAAGAATTATTGCTTTTATTTCTAATGATTTTCAAATAATTATACCTCTAGGTATACAATAATAATCTAAATTAAAAATTACGGGTGGGGAGAGGGGGTATCTTTACGCATATGCCTACAAAAAATTAATTCAGAAATACCAAGTGCTAACTATGACCCTGGACTGTTATCGCTGTGGCAACATACGTCCTTCTTGTATGTACCATAATTCGAGAAACGATTTGAAAATTAAGAGGCCCCTATACGGTGCATTTTATTGCGTAGATGTTACTTAATAATATGTTACCTTCAGTAGTTTCTTTATAATTCTAGCAAGTTTATAAAATGTTTACGGGAAGCACAAAAAGGCATACAAGGCACATTTTTGCGGGAAGCCAAGTAGAATGCGTCGATCGTGGGGCCTCTAAGGAACCGAGGTACTGTCCTTTCAAATTACGAAGATCGTGATCGTGAACGACCTCTAAGGATAATTAATAAGAAAAAAGACTAGAATTATGGAATGCCCCTGGAATACCTACATTAACGACGGTTTTACCATTAGGCGATCCTAAGTGATCGCCTAAGGGCGCCAGAACAATAGGGCGCTTGTCTATCAGGCGAAACTGCCCTTCGTTGGTAACCAAATTAATTTTTATCTGTCAAAATTTGTAAAAATCTTCAACAATATTGGTGAACATATTTTTAGTTAACTATATATCTTAATGATTAATATTTTAATACAAACTTTACTTAAATATTTGAATATAATAATAATTATAAAAATAAAATACTACTTTAAGAGGATGATTACGCCAAGCACTAATATAGGGATTTCAATGTAAATTCGGTCAGGTATTACACCTATATTGATAGAAATTTTCAATTTTTTATTAAAGAATCTAAAAATATGTATCATCAAGTATGTGAAGACGTTCTTATTTTTTTAAGAATATATATACTTCTTATATAATAACTATTTGAAGTTGGAAATAATTAGACTAACTTTTCGATGTCACTTTCTTGAATTAGAAGCTATATATTAAAAAAATAAAAACGTGTACACCTTCTGCCATCTTTTAATTACCTAAAAAATATTTCTTAATAGATACTTATAAATAAAATAAGGGCTCAAAACATTTTCGTTTAATAATCGGCGAATCGCGGTCTTCGTGCTCGCGTGTACGCTCTATCCCTGTATTGCCGTCTTGCTCACGTTATCTCCTCGCTGCGTAAACTAAACTCGAGAAATGTTTATTTCAAGATATCGGCTTGCATATTACCTCATAGAATTAGTAAAGAATGCGTTCGTCGAAATTTTGTATGGTAAAAGTGGTTGTGCTAACAATACTTTTAATTGTCTATACTTGTATGTATTTTAAATACATATCGACGCAGATTATCGTAAACGCCATTTTTGCGAAAATGAGTTATTCTGACTATCTTATGCATCAATGGATCTAGGGTAAAAACATCATACGTCAAGAACAAAAATTTGGTATCAATATTCCGATTTTTTCACCAGAAAAATCGATTTGTATTTCGGTAAAACGTATCTTCTTATAGGCTACGATACAATACAAAATGTGCACTTCTGTAAAATCTACTTTTTGTCGTTTACGATAATCTGCGACAACTACCGTCGATATAGTTACTGTTACTTTGAGACGATGCCGACGATTATCTACATAATTTTCTACTTCAACAGGTAGTAAAAAATTCGAGATTCACATACACAGGGTTTTATTGTAGTTACTTATTTATATATAGTATTTTACTTATTAGACTTATTGTTAGAAATAACTGCAACAATTACTTCTCTAAAACGTATTTATGTTTTAGAGAATGAATCAATATATATATATATATATACACAACTTTCTGAATACTCGTACGATCTAAACTTACTACAGAACGATTTTTAATTTATTTAAAATTTAACAGAATACAGGTTTAGGGCAAATCTTTCCATCTTCTGATAAATTTATCTGACAGATATGTTTCTAAAGGAAATATTTGTCAGATATAATCAGAAGATGGAAAGATCGGCCCTTATTATAATTAATTACATCGATATGTATAAGTTACTCTGGGTTTTTATTCCATAAATTCCATTTTGTCAACAACCACAAGTTGTTAACATGACAAGGTATAACACACTAACACGAGTGGTTACGAGGGTACTGTTATAACAGTAGTTATAACATTTGCCACTAATTTTAGAATTATTCGGCTGATTTCTTGTAATAATTGAACAATTAACAAACCAGATACTGTAGAATATGAATTTCGAACAAGTTACTGAATAATTAATTATACCTATTTAATATAATGTCTTGGAATCTAAATGTTAGATATTTATCAGAATGTTTACTAGATAAGCATAAATATTTTCTGTACTGAAATGAAGTGTGGCTTGGGCAAACTTGTATACTGGGATACTGCAATAACGTGTAGATAACATACTTGTAAAATTGTATTTAGCTTTTCTGTGCGAGCGTAATCATCCTCTTAACCTGTTAACCGAGCGGGACGTATAAATACGTCAAACGTAAACAATATCGGGTACGGGTAGGACATTGAATACGTCCTTGAAATATATGTTGCGCCCTGGAACGGGCAAATTTATAATTTTTTAATTCGGTGTTTCCATTTTTTGTTGGTATTTTTTTCTATTTGTTTGTAATTTTGTATTTTCCTTTGTGCTTTATATATAAATAAACGAAAAAATATATATTTCATAGTCTTTTCATTTATTTTAAGCATAAATAAAAAAATAATAGCATGAAATTACGTCCTCCGGGCGTGACGTTTTACACGTCCTAGTGAAAGAATTCGCGCCCGTTATATGCTGCGTAATTAAAACGGGAATTCCCGGTTAACAGATTAATGAATCACTATTGATGTTTAAAATATGCCAAGTCTCATGTGGGGACCTCGCCGATAAGTGCCCCTTTCGCAGAAATGCGGGATTTCAAATAATACAAAAATTTTGGGCTGCTAGCGAATTTAAGAGGTAATGCACAGAATGAGAAATTCTTTTAAGAGAGAGAACAAAAAGTTCAAAGCGAGATGGTTAAATATAAATGTAATGTATAGCGTGTAGTTAAATAAAACTGACGTGCTACACTATAATTTTGCTTATCGCCGTGTGGGATGGGGTTATTATTGAAATATAACCGGTGTTTATTAAACATTGATAAAATAATCTGTATTGCTTTGAATAGGTATTACTTTGCGAAATAAAGAAGGGAACTCCAGCAAACAATTTTTAAATTTCGCGGCGGATTTCTGTCGGTATCGCTTCACAACATTTGTAGTCAGTAGCGGCGATAAATTAGGCGAGAAGAATTTTGAATTGTTCGAGTAACGAAATAATACATGTATAAATAATAATACGTAAATAATTACGCCTATGGCCTATCCAAACCTATATGCAATTTACGTCATCAAAAAAAGTTACTAGATTGTTTATTTGTAATTCGGTTTAAAGTTTGGAAAACGACATATTCTATCGATGATTTACCTGCGCACATATTAGATGATATAAAGAAAGACTACAATTTATTAGAACTGTCAAAATACGAGTTACGAGGTGACAGCACCGTGTGAAAAGTCATCATCTAGTAACCTTTATTGATGACGTGTTGCATATAGGTTTGGACGAAGTGTAGTTTCACGTATTTTACTACTTCCATTATTTTTGAACGCGTTTACTTAAAATATTATTAGTTTAATTTAATCATCTTGCTACAGTACGTCACTGCCTTTGTTATTTAACCTGACATTGACATTTATATATGAATAGCACCTTCAGAAATCCGCCGCGAAATTTAAAAATTGTTTGCTGGGAGTGCATATTCAGATCATTATACACGTTCATTTGTTCAAGTGTATTTACGTACAAGTGCTGTTCAGTATGAGTTCGAATTTTTTGTTTAGTTGATAATCACTGCCCATTGATCAGACTTTTCTGACAAAAAAGAATTTTTTTAATAATTTGATATTAGAAATTAGACTGTCCTATATAGAGAGTTTTACACATTTTACAAAATCACATATAACTCTATCCACAACATTATTATTAAAATTTAAATTATTAAAACAATAGGTTGAACATTTTTATAAAATTTCTGTCTTTCAATTTAATATTTAGGACATTTTAAAACGAGTCCGAAATATGACAATAAAAACAGACATATTACTAAAACAAGGAAAAGTGTTGCTGTACGAGTAAAAAAGATGTAAATTGCTAAACAAAACAGGTATTGTTATTTTCCCATATTTTGTTTCAACGAAATATGTCAATAACACTAATTTATTATAAAAAATATCTGTTATTTTAATATGCAACTCCAATATAAATGTAGGTACCTATACCTACATATTTAGTGAGTTATTAGCTATTTATCCAGACTTAAATATTTTTTAAACATTTAATCATTGTTTATAATTTAATACCTACCTACGCTTATGCGAAAACGTAATCATGTTGAAAATTCTCGAGTCACTCCAGATGAAGCATAATAAAATTTGCTACTGCTACGCCTGATTTTAGGCAATTGTATGAAAAAATTTTGAGAAACATGATTTTGTAAAACCAAAATTGCACTTTCACCATATGTTCAAAAATAATATAATATGGCAGCTAGCTTTATAAGATATTAATTCTCTTCGCTACGCAGCGTTTTATTAGATATTGTTATTTACCATGAATTTATGTAATGCTAAATATTGCCAATATTATGCATCAATTTACAAAATAAAAAATATTTTAAAAAAATGCGCTGTAGCGGAGTAAAATAGAGCCTCGCCTTTCAGATAAGTGTAAGTGTATGAATATATGCCTTTTACTAACTTTAGGAGATTATGTAAGCTAAGGCACAATAAAACGGATCCTGCATTACCCCCTTAAGCAACTTCCGCAAATACGATTATCTTTAAAATTTGGTATATTGTTTAAAACACATGAGCGCACATTTATGCCGAGTATCATGTGGGCACCTCGACGCTAAGTGCCCCTTTCGCAGAAATGCAGGAATTTGAAAAATACAAAAATTTTGGGCTGCTAGCGTTTTTAAGGGCCTTCCGCAAATACGATTTTTTTGAAACTTTGGTATATTGTTTAACACACATGGGCGCACATTTACGCCGAGTCTCATGTGGGGACCTCGACGCTAAGTGCCCCTTTCACAGAAATGCAAGAATTTGAAAAATACAAAAATTTTGGGCTGCTAGCGTTTTTGAGGGCCTTCCGCAAATACGATTTTTTTTAAACTTTGGTATATTGTTTAGGACACATGAGCGCACATTTATGCCGGGTCTCATGTGGGGACCTCGACGCTAAGTGCCCCTTTCGCAGAAATGCAGGAATTTGAAAAATACAAAAATTTTGGGCTGCTAGCGTTTTTAAGGGCCTTCCGCAAATACGATTTTTTTGAAACTTTGGTATATTGTTTAAAACACATGAGCGCACATTTATGCCGAGTTTCATGTGGGGACCTCGACGCTAAGTGCCCCTTTCGCAGAAATGCAAGAATTTGAAAAATACAAAAATTTTGGGCTGCTAGCGTTTTTAAGGGCCTTCCGCAAATACGATTTTTTTTAAACTTTGGTATATTGTTTAAAACACATGAGCGCACATTTATGCCGAGTTTCATGTGGGGACCTCGACGCTAAGTGCCCCTTTCGCAGAAATGCAAGAATTTGAAAAATACAAAAATTTTGGGCTGCTAGCGTTTTTAAGGGCCTTCCGCAAATACGATTTTTTGAAACTTTGGTATATTGTTTAAAACACATGAGCGCACATTTATGCCGAGTTTCATGTGGGGACCTCGACGCTAATGCCCTTTCGCAGAAATGCAAGAATTTGAAAAATACAAAAATTTTGGGCTGCTAGCGTTTTTAAGGGCCTTCCGCAAATACGATTTTTTTGAAACTTTGGTATATTGTTTAAAACACATGAGCGCACATTTATGCCGAGTTTCATGTGGGGACCTCGACGCTAAGTGCCCTTTCGCAGAAATGCAAGAATTTGAAAAATACAAAAATTTTGGGCTGCTAGCGTTTTTAAGGGCCTTCCGCAAATACGATTTCTTTTAAACTTTGGTATATTGTTTAAAACACATGAGCGCACATTTATGCCGAGTTTCATGTGGGGACCTCGACGCTAAGTGCCCCTTTCGCAGAAATGCAAGAATTTGAAAAATACAAAAATTTTGGGCTGCTAGCGTTTTTAAGGGCCTTCCGCAAATACGATTTCTTTTAAACTTTGGTATATTGTTTAAGACACATGAGCGCACATTTATGCAGGGTCTCATGTGGGGACCTCGACGCTAAGTGCCCCTTTCGCAGAAATGCAAGAATTTGAAAAATACAAAAATTTTGGGCTGCTAGCGTTTTTAAGGGCCTTCCGCAAATACGATTTCTTTTAAACTTTGGTATATTGTTTAAAACACATGAGCGCACATTTACGCCGAGTCTCATGTGGGGACCTCGACGCTAAGTGCACCTTTCGCAGAAATGCAAGAATTTGAAAAATACAAAAATTTTGGGCTGCTAGCGTTTTTAAGGGCCTTCCGCAAATACGATTTCTTTTAAACTTTGGTATATTGTTTAAGACACATGAGCGCACATTTATGCCGGGTCTCATGTGGGGACCTCGACGCTAAGTGCCCCTTTCGCAGAAATGCAAGAATTTGAAAAATACAAAAATTTTGGGCTGCTAGCGTTTTTAAGGGCCTTCCGCAAATACGATTTTTTTGAAACTTTGGTATATTGTTTAAACACATGGGCGCACATTTACGCCGAGTCTCATGTGGGGACCTCGACGCTAAGTGCCCCTTTCGCAGAAGTGCAAGAATTTGAAAAATACAAAAATTTTGGGCTGCTAGCGTTTTTAAGGGCCTTCCGCAAATACGATTTCTTTTAAACTTTGGTATATTGTTTAAAACACATGAGCGCACATTTATGCCGAGTTTCATGTGGGGACCTCGACGCTAAGTGCCCCTTTCGCAGAAATGCAAGAATTTGAAAAATACAAAAATTTTGGGCTGCTAGCGTTTTTAAGGGCCTTCCGCAAATACGATTTCTTTTAAACTTTGGTATATTGTTTAAAACACATGAGCGCACATTTATGCCGGGTCTCATGTGGGGACCTCGACGCTAAGTGCCCCTTTCGCAGAAATGCAAGAATTTGAAAAATACAAAATTTTGGGCTGCTAGCGTTTTTAAGGGCCTTCCGCAAATACGATTTCTTTTAAACTTTGGTATATTGTTTAAAACACATGAGCGCACATTTATGCCGGGTCTCATGTGGGGACCTCGACGCTAAGTGCCCCTTTCGCAGAAATGCAAGAATTTGAAAAATACAAAAATTTTGGGCTGCTAGCGTTTTTAAGGGCCTTCCGCAAATACGATTTTTTAAACTTTGGTATATTGTTTAAACACATGGGCGCACATTTAGCCGGGTCTCATGTGGGGACCTCGACGCTAAGTGCCCCTTTCGCAGAAATGCAAGAATTTGAAAAATACAAAAATTTTGGGCTGCTAGCGTTTTTAAGGGCCTTCCGCAAATACGATTTTTTAAACTTTGGTATATTGTTTAAAACACATGAGCGCACATTTTGCCGAGTCTCATGTGGGGACCTCGACGCTAAGTGCCCCTTTCGCAGAAATGCAAGAATTTGAAAAATACAAAAATTTTGGGCTGCTAGCGTTTTTAAGGGCCTTCCGCAAATACGATTTCTTTTAAACTTTGGTATATTGTTTAAGACACATGAGCGCACATTTAGCCGGTCTCATGTGGGGACCTCGACGCTAAGTGCCCCTTTGCAGAAATGCAAGAATTTGAAAAATACAAAAATTTTGGGCTGCTAGCGTTTTTAAGGGCCTTCCGCAAATACGATTTCTTTTAAACTTTGGTATATTGTTTAAACACATGAGCGCACATTTATGCCGGGTCTCATGTGGGGACCTCGACGCTAAGTGCCCCTTTCGCAGAAATGCAAGAATTTGAAAAATACAAAATTTTGGGCTGCTAGCGTTTTTAAGGGCCTTCCGCAAATACGATTTCTTTTAAACTTTGGTATATTGTTTAAGACACATGAGCGCACATTTATGCCGGGTCTCATGTGGGGACCTCGACGCTAAGTGCCCCTTTCGCAGAAATGCAAGAATTTGAAAAATACAAAAATTTTGGGCTGCTAGCGTTTTTAAGGGCCTTCCGCAAATACGATTTTTGAAACTTTGGTATATTGTTTAAAACACATGAGCGCACATTTGCCGAGTCTCATGTGGGGACCTCGACGCTAAGTGCCCCTTTCGCAGAAATGCAAGAATTTGAAAAATACAAAAATTTTGGGCTGCTAGCGTTTTTAAGGGCCTTCCGCAAATACGATTTTTTTAAACTTTGGTATATTGTTTAAGACACATGAGCGCACATTTAGCCGAGTCTCATGTGGGGACCTCGACGCTAAGTGCCCCTTTGCAGAAATGCAAGAATTTGAAAAATACAAAATTTTGTTTTTGTTAAAGGGAAAACTTCTTTCCACTTGAAAAAGTTTTAAAAAACAACAATACGATTTGGGGGAAAAAAAAAAGAATTTTTATGGGGTTTTTTTTGCGAAAAAAACTTAAAATTTAACGAAAATTTCGTTCTTTAAACCGAAATAAAAATTCCAAAGTTATTAATTTTTTCCCCAAATTTTTTAAATTTTAAATTTTTAAAGGAAGGAGGATTTTAAAAAATTAATTTTCTTTAATTTAAAGTTTTAAAAAAAAATTTTTCTTAAAAAAAACCCCTTTTAAAAAAAAATTTTTGGTTTTGAATTTCCCAAAAAATTTTTTAAAATTTCCCAAAACTTTTAAATTTTTTTTTAATTTTAATTTTAAAAGGGAATTTTAAGAAACTTTAAAATTTCCCCTTAAAAACCGAAATTTTGGGTTTAAACGGGAAAATTTTTTAAAACAAAAAACCGGCAAAAAAAAAAATTTTTAAATTAAAAAAATTTTTTCCAATTTCGGGAAACATTTCGGTTTAAAAAGGGGTTTTTAAATAAACGGAAAGGGAAAAATTTTTTAAAAAAAATTTCAAATTTAAACACTTTTAAAAAGTTTCCCAAAATTTTTTTAAATTTTTAAAAAGGGAAAAAAATTTTTAAAAGTAAAAAAAAGAATTCCCAAAAACGAATTTTAAAAGGGAAAAAGGAAAAACAAAAACAAGGGATTTAAATCAAAAATTTAAAATTAGGGGTTTTAAATAAAACCCAAAAAAATTTGCTGGAAATTTTTTAAATTTTAAATTTTAAAATTTAATTTTGAAAGAAATTTTTTTTTTTGAACAAATTTGTTTTTTTCAATTTTTTAAAATTTAAAATTCCCAAATTTTTTTCCTTTAAATAAATTTAAAAAAAAATGAAAAATTCGAAGGTTTTTAAAATTTTAAAATTTAAAATTTTCCCTTTTCAAAATTTTAAAAATAAAAAAATTTTGGTTTTAATGTATTTTAAAATAAAAAATTTTTTTTAAAAAGTTTTCAAAAAAAAGGGAAATTTTTTTAAATTGGGAAAATTTTAAACAAAATTTACCAAAAACTTAACGGAATATAAAATTTCCTTTGAAAAATTTAAAAATTTAAAAATTTTAAAATAAAACCAAAAACTATTTTTTCCAAAAAAATTTCCACTTTAAAACTTTTAAAAAAATTGGTTTAAAACCCAAAAAATTTTTGGATAAAGAATAAAAACCCAAGAAAACCCGGAAAAAAATTGAAATTTAAAAAAAACCCCAAAACAAATTCCAGCCCAAAATGGAAATTTCAAAATTTGGGGAAACAAATTTAAATCCAAATCAAATTCAACGGGACCTTTTTAAATTCGAAAAAATAAATTTAAAAAAAATTTTTAAAACTTCAAATTTAAAAATTTTAAAAAAAAAGGGACTTTTTTCCCAAAACCAAAATTTAACCCAAAAAGGGAAAATTGTTTTTCGAAGGTTTTTTTAAAATTTTGTTTTTAAAAAGAAAAAACTTTAATTTTTAGGGCATTGAAATTTTTAACCCAAATAAAAAAGGACAAAATTTTTAAAAATGCGAACAAATTAAAAATGGGGGGAAAAAAATTTGGGCCAAAAAAAAAGGAAAAGAGAGAATTTTTGGTTTTTAAAAACCTAATTTATAAAAAAAAATAAAAATGGGGAATTTTTAAAAAAAAATTAAAACTAAATTAAAAAAAAATTTCCCTTTTTTAAAAAATTTTAAAAAGGAAATTTAAAAAAAACCAAAGGGGACCAAAAAGGAAAGGGAAAATTTGCCTGGATTAAAAATTTTAGGGGAAGTTTAAAGGTTTGAAACCCAAAATTTTGGAAACAAAATCTTTTTTTACTTTACAACCCCCAAAATTTTAAAAAGGGACCCGTTTTTAAAAAAAATTTTTAAAAAAAAAAAATTTAAAAAAATTTTAGCATTTAACCAAAAATTTTGGTTCAATAAACAAATAAAAAAAGGGGCAAAGAGGGTTATAAAAATTTTTAGTTTTTAAAACGAAAAAAAATTGGAGGATTTTCCAAAAATATTAAATTTTTAAGAAGACGCCCTTTCAATTTTTTAAAAAAAAAACAAAAAAACCCCCAAAAGGGGAATTCCCCCCCTTTGAAAATTTGGGAAACCCCAAAATTGAGAATTGGGTTTCCCCCAAATTTAAACCTTGCAAAATTTGTAAAATTTAAAAGGGAAATTTCCCCCCCTTTTTTTTTAGGAAAAAAAAAAAAAGGGGGCGGATAAATTTTTAAAAAAAACCCGCAGACGGGAGTAAAAATTTTTAAATTTGACCCAAACCCGAAATACCGGGGAAAAAATTTAACGTTTAAAATTTCAAAAAAACCCTTAAAATTTTAAGTTTTTTAAAAAAAGTTGGTAACACAAATCCCCAAATTTTAAACGGATGGTTCAAAAGTGGAATTTAAAGAACCTAAAAATAAAAAAAAATCCCGAAAAAAGAAAAAAAGGGTTTTAAAAAAAATTTAGTTTTATAGGGAAAAAACTTTTAAAAACGTTTTCCCAAATAAACAAATTACCCAATTTCCAAAAAAGTAATTTAAATTTTTTTCCAAAATTTAAATTTTTTTAAAAGTCCAAAATTTTGGGAAAACCCAAAAGCCCCTTTTTCCAGAAATTCAAAATTGGGCCCCCGTGAAAAAATTCAAAATTTCCCAAAATTTTTAAAACCCAGAAAAGAAAAAGGGGTTTTTTTTAAAAGAAAAGCAAAGGTTTAAGAAATTTACAAAACCTTTCCTTCTAAAAATTTTTAAAATTACTTTTAAAGAAAATTTTGGGCCCTTTAACCAGATTAAAATACGATCCAAAAATTTTTTGGGGTTTTTTGGGGGAATTTCAAAACCAACACAAAAAAAAACCAGGGAATAAAATTTCGTGAATTGGGGAACCAAAATTTTGAGATGGAAAAATTTCCCAAAAGGAAAAACTTAAATTTTAAAAAAAACAAACGAAAAAGGGAAAAAAGGGCAAAAAACCCAAAAAAAAATTTAAAAAGAAAAAATTTAAAAAAATCGCAAATAAAAAAAGGAAAAAACAAGAAATAAAAGAAAAAAAAATTATTACGGGGCCCAAGGGGGAAAAAAAATAAAACCCCCAACCCCAAGTTTTCAAGGGAAAAGAGGTTTTAGAGGGAAAAAGGGAAAAATCGGAAGAAATTTTCTTAAAAGAATTTTAAAAATTTTTTAAAATTCAAAAGAAAAAAAAAAAAATTTTTAAATTGAGGGACCATGAACCCAAATTTTGAAGGAAAATTTTTGTTTTAAAAACCCCTTTTTCCCCCAAATTTCCAAAAGGGGGTTTGGGAAAAACCCGTTTTAAAAAATGTTTTTTTTGGGAAACCCAAAAAATTTTTTTAAACAAAGCAAAACTGCCCGAAAGAAATTAAAAAGGGTTTTCCCCCGGGACAAATTTAACCTTTAAAAAAAAAATTAAACCTTTAAACCAGGAAATTTTTTCGTAAAAGCAAAAATTAAAGGGAAAATCCCTAAGAAACAAAACTCGGGTTTTTTAAAACCCCCTTAAAAATTGGGCTTTTTTGAAAAAAAACCCCCAAAAAAAGAAATTTTTTTCCCGGGGAATTCCCAAAAAAGGGAAAAAAAAGGGAAACAGAAATTTTAAATTGGAAAAGGGAACCTTTCCAAAATTAAACCAAAAAAAGTAAAAAAACCGGGCCCAAATTTGGCCAAGGGGGGGGGAAAACCCCCAATTAAAAAGGTTCAACAACCCGAAAAATAAAAATTGCCAAAAGTTTTAATTTCAAAAACCCGGGCCCCAAAAAAAATTTTCCCTTTTAAAACCCCAAAAGGGGACCCAACCCAATTAAAATTTTTTCAAAAAACCCGGGTTTTAAGGGAGGCCAAAATATTTGAAAAGGTTAAATTTGAAAGGGTTAAAATTTAACGAAATAGAAAATTTGGGTTTCCGGAAAAACCCTTTTTTGAAAGGGAAAAATTTAAACTTTAAAAACGGAAACCGTAAAAAAATTTTTCCAAAAAAAAAACCCCATTTTAAAGGAACCTTTATTTTAAAATTAAATTTTAAAAAATTTTCCCTGGTTTAAATAAAAGGGAAAAAATTTTAAATTGGGGGAACTCCAAACTGGAAACGTCAAAGTTTTTTAATTTTCCCCAAAACCCAAAACCCCCAAAAACAGAATTTTTAAAAAAAAACCCCGTTTTTCCGGAAAACTGCCATTTTTTGGAAATTTGCCTTCAACTTAAAAGGGTTTTTTTATTTAATTTCCAAAAAACGGGCCTTTAAACCGTAAATTTTTTGGGGGAAAAAAGGGAAATTTGATTTTCCGGGCAAAATAAAAAAAAAATTTTTCCCAATTTCCCAATTTTAAAAATTAAATTTAAACAAAGGATAAAATTTCCCCGGAAACCCAAATAAATGAAAGTTTTGGGCAAAATAAAATTTGGGCCGGCCTTTTTAAGAAAATAAAAAGGGGTTGAAAGGTTTGTTAAGGGTAAAATCCCCAAAAAAATTGGAAAAAAAAGGCCGGAAATTTAAAAGGTTTTGGGGGAAATTTAAAGATTTTTATTTTCCCACAAATTTGAAAAAAAATTTTAAACAATCGACAAATTTTAACCCAAAACAAATTTTTTACCCGGGTTTTTCCCAAATTTTGGGGAAATGCCACAAGAAAAGGGAATTTGAGGGAATGTATGGGTAAAAGGGTAAAAGGGCCCCAAAAATTTAAATTTAAAAATTATTTCCCTTTGGGGAAATTTTAAATAAAAAAAAAGAACCTTTGGGATTTAATTCCCAAATATTTAAAGGCCCAAAAATTTTAAATTTAAAAAGAAATTATAAAAAAAAGGGATTTTACCTAATAATTTACAATTTTCCCAAAATTAAAGGGTTTTAAAAAAACCAAAAAATTTTAAACAAAACCCGGAAAAGCACCTTTAAAAAAATTAAAATTATTTAAAAAATTTTTGAAGCAAATTTTGACCCTTTTTTTTAAACGAAATTGGTTAAAACCGGGAATTAAAAAAGGGATAAATTTTTAACTTTTGGGATTTTTAAAAAATGGTTTTTAAAAAAGTTTTTGGGATTTTATAAAAATAAAAATTTTTTTATTTAAAAAAAAAGAAAAAATTTATTTAAAATAAAAAAAATGTATTTTAACTTTTTTACCCTTTTTGGAAAAATCCCAAAAAATCCAAAATTTATAAAAAAACTTTTTAGGAAAAATTTAAATTTAAATTTTAAAAATTTCTTTTGTAAATTTAAATTAAAACGTTTTTTCTTGGTAAAATTGGGAAAAGGGCAAATTTGGATTATTTTGGGGTTTTTTAAAATTTTAAAAACCCAAAAAAAATTTCTTCTTTTTAGGAAAAAAAGTTTTTTTTTTTTTAAAAAAAAGTTTTTTTTTAAATTTTTTTTAAAAATCTTCCTTTTTTATTTTTTAAAATTTTTCCAAATTTTTAAAAAATTTTTGAAAATCTTTTTTAACCCGGGTTTTTAAAAAATTAAAAAAATTGATTTTCAAAAATTTATTTCCCCACCCTTTTAAATTTTGGGGGCAAAATTGGGGTTTTGTCTTTTGAAACAAAATTTTTGCAATTTTTTCGTTTTGGGTTGGGAAATTTTTCGGGTTTTTTTAAAAAAAAAATTTTGGGGGGAAAGGTTTTTCCTTAAACACCCCCTTTTCAAATTTCGTTTTCCCCCAGGGGGTTTTTTAAATCCGTTTTGGGGGCATTTTAAAAGTTTTTGGGTAAAATTTTTTCCTTGGGAAATTTTCCCTTTGGGCCTTTTCTTAAATTTTTATTTTTCTTAAAATTTTTTTCGGAAATGGGGAAAAAAGGGGGGGCTTCCCTTTTTTTCTTTCCCTTTTTTAACCCTGCTTTGGGAACCCCAAACTCATTTTGTCTTTCCCCAAAATTTTTTGCAACCCTGATCGATTCTTCCCTTAAAATAAAATTTTTAAAAGACCCAATTTCCCTTTTATTTAAAATTTTCAAATTACTTTTTTTTTAAATTTAAAATTTTTTTAATTTTTAAAATTTTTTTAAATTTTGGTTAAGTTTTTTTTAAATTTTCAAAACGTTTCATTTTCCGTTTTTAGTTATCTTAACTACGAAGATTTGGGAGTGAAAATGTACTCGATCAAAGATTACAAAGATGCCGTTAATCATGTTCGTAAAGGGAGTGTGCTTAAGGCGGTATTTCGATTATCGGACGATTGTAAATGTTGCAAATTATTGTAATCATGATTGAAATGAAATTATAATAAATTTTGTGTTGAATATCTGATTTTATATGTCTCCTAATTTTACTAACCGTGGCTTTGAACATTGTTACGATTGTAACGATGGCGTTTACAATTTGACATCTTTTTTAAGTTGCAATAGGCGTTTCGGGAGTCATGCACACTATGAGAAGTCCAAAAGAAACATTCCGGCATTATGCCATCACAGATAAACCACGGACATTTAGACGAGCACTTAGTTCACAGATTTCCAGTTTTCACCTTCTGTTTCGCCATAATATCATTCATAATACGTCTAAAATACAAATCTCGATTTACGTATATACACAACTAATAATGTACTCGTGCACTATTGGTAGCAATGATAATTATAATATTAACGCTACGATACATAGCACAAATCTCAAAGGCTCAGAGTAAATGAACTGCCATTTAAGCAACTATATGTAGTTAATACACACGAAAGGGAAAATATTATTCAATAAAAGAGTATTCGATCTGGTGTAAAATCAAAATAAAAATCTCATATTTAAGTCTTAAAATATACAATAAAAAGTAAAAACTATTATAAATAAAAACAAAACTGTCTTGTACTTCATAATTATTAAAAATAATTTGTAGTTCAGTATCTTGACTTTACTATCTAGGTAAAAATTTCACACATATCGCTCGTATGTTTACGGATCTAAAGCACAAAAATTTCCATTTTAATAAATGCATGTTATATGTAAATTACTATCCAATTGGAAGTGGATGTGTACCCAGATCGATTAAAGTATAAATTGTATAATTAAAACTATCATCCATCTTATAAAACTCTTGTTTATTATATACGTTTCTATAACATTGTTATAAATTTGCAACAGACCTGGGTTTATCTTAAAATATAACTTATTGTCACTTTTCTTATTGTTTTAACTAACATGATTATCGCTATTTAAAACTATTTAAAACGAGGAAAATATAAAAATAGTTTTCGAGTGTGATCAACAAATGCTTTTTACGACTGTCTTGGCAGCATCCTCCAAAGTGGCAGCCATATGTATAGGTAAACCCGAGTTGCTTATTACTTTCCTAGCCTCGTCGACGTTTGTTCCTTCAAGTCGAATGACCAATGGAATATCCAATTTTATACTCTTAGAAGCTCCGATAATTCCATTAGCTATCGTTGCGCAATTAACAATCCCTCCAAAAACATTTACCAAAATAGCTTTAACACTTTTGTCAGATGTCAAGATTTGAAAGGCCGCACAAACTTGATCTTCTTTAACGCCACCACCGACGTCCAAAAAATTTGCCGGCTCGCCACCATGTAGTTTAATAATATCCATCGTTGCCATTGCCAAACCGGCTCCGTTCACCAAACAACTTTAAATCAAGTAAATGCCAGAAACCATCATAATCGGAGATTTTAACATACTAACCCAATATTACCGTCCATTCCAATATAATTGAGATTATATTTGGATGCTTCCACTTCGCGAGGATCTTCTTCGGTTACATCTTGCATGGCAAAAATGTCTTTTTGTCGAAATTTAGCGTTATCGTCGAAATTTAATTTAGCATCGACCGAAATCACATTAGCATCGTCAGTTTCAACTAGAGGATTAATTTCTACTTGTGTAGCATCGACTTTAAGAAACAACTCCCAAAGTCTTTGTAGTTCGTGCACAGCCTTTTGTTTTACAGAATCTTTGAATTCAAGAAAATCTGCAAGGGCTTCGGCTTTTGCCCGAGTCATACCTGCAAGAACGACATTGTGGAAGATGTTGCAATTAATTATCGATTATTTAATGGCATTGTTTACCTTCGATAATGTCTATTGGCACTGTTTTGATTAAATGAGGGGTCTTTTCCGCTACGGCCTCTATATCTACTCCTCCTACAGGTGAAGCAATGATCACTGGGCCATTTTGCTGACGGTCCATGAGAATAGAAACGTAGGTCTCCCGTTTAATGTTAACACTGTTGGCGATCATAACTTTCTTCACTGGGATTCCTTCTTTGGGCGTCTGTTTAGTAATTAGCTTGTGACCCAGCATTTGATTGACAATGTTTTTGATGTCCGATCGTCTATTTTTATATAATTAAGATCGGTTTTTTCATCTACCAATAAATTTACTTGACAAATTTTTACAAAGGAAACAATTGTTTGAACAAACGTTTCTATTGTAAATATGTGTCAATTAAATTAAATGGAAGATGAAAGATCGGCCCTAAGTATGAATAAGATTTACTGTTCTCAACAGATTTTAACAAATCAAAACATATGATGGAAATACATTGCCCAGGATGAATATATGTAACCAAGAATAGATACTGCCAAAATAATTTTTGAAGTAATCTTTCTTTTTATTCAAGTATAAAAACCATTTTTAACAATTTTACAATGTGTCCATTCTTGCCGTTGTCCAGCCGGGCAATTTATTTCTGGTGAACACGATGTTTAGACTATTTCATTATCAATAAACATAACTGGTCATTCAAACTTTAACATAGTTGAGCTTTTTTATTACAATATGTAACACAACAGACAGAGTTGATTAATTAATGATGTTATGCATTTTGTAATCAATTGTAACTTACTTTTTAGTGATATGCACGCCCCCTTTAAATCCATTATCGAAATGGCCTTTACCTCTGCCTCCCGCAAGAATTTGAGCTTTTATAACGTATTCGTCGGCTTCTGTACGAAACGAAACACAAAATTACTTAACCATAATCAATTTCACGCTTAGACGCTTACTAAATTTGTCCAACTCGCTAGATTCTGTCTCATCCACCATGCAAAAGTCTTGAACGGCCAAGCCGTTTTGTTTTAAAAGATGTTTGCTCTGATATTCCAACAAATTTAATTGTCGCACTTGAACCTACAAGCAGTCCACTTAAAATTAAGCTATACAATTGTTTTCAACGTACCTGGCTCGTCGTAAGAGGTACTTTTTTTAAAAATCTACAAATTGGAAGCATTTTTGGCGGTGTGCGTTTGGTTGATTAAAGAATATCACAAAATCACAGAAAGAGCATGATGTGTAAATAATAATGATAAGGGTGCAAAGTACACGTTTTTCAAGCAGCGATAGTATATCTGCAAATTATTATTTTATAATATCACTTTTTTTTTGTACGAATTAACTCTTAAATGACGTATTTATTTTGGGTTACAAGATTTTGTGGTAAAGTTGTCATACGTGAGAAATAATAGATTTTGAAGAAGTGAGGTTAGTTTAGCTGCATTTAAAAATAAATTTCAATTAATCGATAAATGTGAAAAATTACAAAGCTAACATGGCAAAAATATGTCGAACGTGTGCTCAAACTATTACCACCGAGTATGTCTACGTAAATGGTAGTAGCTGTGCCTCTGATTTACAAATTAAGGATCTACTTGAGAAGTGCATTCCAGAACTTGTAAGTACCTTCACAGTCTTATTGTCTCAATTAAAAATTTGTTCTTATAGGATTTAGATTTCCCCCCCGACTCCACCATATGTAGAAACTGCACAACATTTTTGCACATCTCTTATTACTTCAGAGATAAAGTTTTAAAGAACGAAGAACTATTTTACAGCAAGCATTGTCTTCGAGTTAAAAATATGGATATTTTAACTAAAGCTATGCAAGATGATTCTTTATCAAATGGCGCTATCGATATATTTAGTAAATTTGATGATTCAGAAAACTTTGAAATGGAATTAGACGACGGAATGATTTAAAACTAGAATTTGTGTATAACGATGAATCGGCCAGTAATGCCGAATTTGTAGCCAATTTAACAGAACCCCTTATCGAGTTAGTTGATCAACAAGATGATTTAAACATTGATGACAAACTCTTAGATTATTCCGTCGATTTACCGTATAATTTTGACGTATCACTTACTAATGTAATAACCGATATAGATAATGACTTGCCTGATGAAATTAATGAAATAAATCAAACTGAAACTGTCACTGAAGTGGAAAAGCTAACTTCGTACATTCAACATACAAGTGATACCAATAAAAAGATACGTGACATAAAGCGTCCTTATAAATGTAACGATTGCGATTTCAAATCTGATGCGAAAGCTGGACTGATAATGCATCGAAGAATACATACTGGCGAAAAACCATTTCATTGCACCCTATGTACTTATAAAGCTAAGCGTAAAGCACATTTAGATGACCATATGAAAGTACACACTGGCGAACGTCCATTTAAATGTTCAATATGTGGCAAGTGTTTTATAACAAAACAAATTTTGAAAAAACACGAAAGGGTACATACAGACGATAAACCTTATAAATGCATGCAGTGCAATTACAAATCGAGACACAGACCATCGATTAAAAATCATGTAAGAAGAATGCATATAGGCCTCGACAAAGTAAGTAATTTTTGTTCTGAACTAATGTGCAACCTAACAATTTTAAATTTGTAGTTGAACTTGACACAACGGTACGTATGTTCTATTTGTGGAAAATGCCTGTCAGGACGTAGCTCGCTTAATACACATATGAAAATACACACGGGTATCAAAACGCACCTGTGCGAATTATGCGGTAGATACTTTCGTGAAAAAAGCATGTTGCAAAATCATATGCGCACCCATACCAAGGAAAAACCTTTCAAGTGCTCAGAATGTGACTATATCGCAACAAGAAAGGCACATCTTCAGGACCACATGAAAACACATCAAAGTAACATGGAACTAGTCGATTGTGCCGAATGTGGAAAACGGTATGCAACTAAGCTTCTATTAAAAAAACACAGAAAAGAAGAGCATATAATAGAAGCAGCTGTGAATGATTAATTCGTATTTTGTTACTTATCTTGATAATTTAGAATTAAAATATATTTGATATAGCTTTTAAATTTAATTATGTTAAGAAAATTTGCTTATATTGAAAGATATATTGAAGGATTATAAAATTGCATGATTTTATATAATACATTACATTATAATATAAAGATATGATCATTTTCAGTTTTATGTTTGGATTTTAGTTAAGAAGTAACTTTGGCAAAAAATTCTAAATACATATGTTGCAATTATGTTTGTTTACGATTTAAATTTGTCTTTACAACTTTCAAAATTATTTATCTTTATATTTATTGTATATATTAATAATTTAAAAGCTCATAGGTTACAAAGCAGTTTATTAAATAATAAGTCCTATAATAAATTATGAATGCCACAAAAATTTACATATTTATAGTACAGTTTACAACTGCCACTTCATTTCTTTAACACAAAAAGTATTACACTTATCACTTTTTGTCTTAAATTTTCCTCTATGCATCATAAATGGACTCCTTTCGTTTCTATATTTCTGTATTTTTTTTGTACCGATACACATTTCATTATCCTCATTTTTATTTCTAAAATGTGCAACCCTTTTTTTTGTAATAAATTTTTTTGAACGGTGAAAGTCTGATGAAAAATTCTGTCTATTTATAACTATCGTCTGAATATTACTGTTACTATTATTAGACAAACTTTCCTGAAGCTCTAATCTGTGATCGAAAGGTACTAGAGGTGGACAATCTATTAACTTAATATTTTCTTCAGAAACGTTCTTTTCAAAATCGTCTGTTATTTTTGCTTTGTCGTCAATAGGCACTAGAGGTGGACATTCGATAATTTTAATGTTCGAAACAGTAGGAGCATCGTTACTATCGTACACATCGAAATTATCGAAGTTTTCTTCGTACTCTTGCTCCATCTTTATGGTATCAACTTTATTCTTATCAAAATTCTCTTTTTCTATTTTTAATATTTTTTGTTTAAATTGGTAAGCGATGTGAAGAGTCGACATGCAGTTTCTGCATATGATTGCGTTTGGAATGCAATTGATATCCTGTAAAGTGATAACATAAAATTATCGTTTTTCATCTGAAAAGATACATACAAATCCGGGTATGTAATCTATTAGTAAGTCCCTTATCTTCAGCGTATCCGAGACATAACTTACTCCGTCTAAATAAAAGTATTCGTTAACTGTAATGAATTGTGCACACGTTCTACAAGTTTTCGCCATTATTAAAATTTAATTGTTTCTGAATTATTTTCAACAAATGTATGTTTATTTTTTTAGGTTAGCTCAATACTTTCGGAAGTGATTACTGTATATTGTCACGTGTAGTTATCTGTAAGAACAACTAGAGGGTCCATCTGTTTCGTTTTTTACAGATATCTGTGTAGAAGAGAAATGGTCATATTTTTCATTAAAATGTTCACTGGTACAAAGTAGGACGAACTTAAGACGAAAAGGATACAATTTACATTCTGCCTTTTAGTCTGAAAAATAGTATCTATCTACTACACATATTTTACGTGAAATATCCATCTCAGCTTTACAGGTGCATAACTACCTTTATAGCGTGCATGAAAGCAGTTCAATTGTCGTATTGTTGAAAATCTGTTAATAGTTCAAATGTATCAAACAATAAACGAATAATACAACCTCAAAAATCAATGAACTTATCAAGCAAGCAAAATGATTTTGGTTTGTAGAATTTGTTTAGAAGAAATTGTGGATAAGAACTACGTAGCAATAAACGGCAATAGTGATACTACAATACAAAAGGAACTGTTATTTTGCGTACCGGAATTAGTAAGTACAGAAACTTTTTTTTTACCAGTACGTATTGAAATCGGTTATTTTAGAACATCAATTTAATACCCAATGCGATAATGTGCATGTACTGCGTTCAGTCACTGTACGCGGCGTACAATTTCAAAATAAAATCCATACAAAATGAGAAAACAATATACAAGTACATACAAGGAACTATCTTGCCTGACCTTGAAAAAATGATGCTCGAAATCAAATCTGACAATCACATTGATGTGGTAAGGGATATCAAACAGAACGTGGAACTTGTTTATATACGTGAGGACAACATTGTAGATGAAGAATCTTGCGAAGGCGGTGTTAAAGTAAAATGTCCTGAAGTCGAAGTGGAACCCGTAAATTCGTTCCTAGATTCACAATGTAAAGGTAATAAATTCTAAAATTGAAGAAATGTAAAATAAATATATTTCAGTTTCAGAACCAGTATTAAAAATTAAGAGATCGAAAGTACCTCCGTCGACAATTTGGAATGGACAAGATTCTTGTAATAGTAACCAGATTAAAGTACCTCGGTCGTATACTTGCTCACAATGTAGTTTCAGCAGTAAAAGAAGTTTTCTATTGAAGAAACATGTAACTTTTTCTCACAATAAGGTGAAGGCTAAGCGTAAAAATGTTTTAAATTGTAATTTTTGCAAGTTTACCACATACAGTAAATCTAAATTATATTTGCACACAAATACTCATAAATCCCAAGAGAATATTTATAAATGTTCCAAGTGCAATTTCAGTACTTCATTTAAACATGTAAATACCATTCATCAAAAAACTCATAATCAAAAATATGGAAAATCCAAGAAACTACTTGAATGTTCCAAATGCAGTTTCAAAACTTTTATAAAGACAAAGTACGATCGGCATACGAAAAACCATCTAGAAAAAAGTTTTAAATGCAATAAATGTAATTATCAAGCTAAAACTTTAACCAAGTTCAGACAACATTCATGTGTACATTCGACGTCTACATCCAAGTGCAGTGTTTGCAAATTTGAATGCTTAGAAAGTACTATACTGGCAGAACACATGAAGATTCACAAAAGCAACAAACAATTCAAGTGCACTTACTGCAGTTTCGCTAATAGTTCGAAACATAATTTTGATACACATCTTTTAATTCATACCGGAGAGAAACCATTTTCTTGTAAATGGTGCGATTATAAAGCTATACAAATCCCTCACATAAACAATCATATGAAGTTTCATATAGGAAGTCGGCCTTACAAATGTAAAAAATGCAGTTACAACGTATTATCGTGGAATAAACTTGAGAGTCACGTGACTAATCATCATAACAAATAAACCAATAGAGGAGGTTACACATCAAAAGACTGGTCTGCTTTTTTTTTAAATCAGATTTTTAGCTGAAGGAATTAATCTTATATTCATTTTAACATTTATCTAAAGGTGTATATTGTTCGAGTAATATTTTGTTTATTTTATAAAGTATTCCTAAATTAGTTAGTTTTTTTATTGTTGTCTAATCTGATTTTTTTAACTATCTTTTTTTTTACTTTTTATTACTATCCTAAATATTAATAGTGTCATCTACTGATAAATTTAAAATAAGTATGCATGATATGTCGATAGTTAGTTTTAATATAATATTTTGAGATTTAAAGATGCATTAATCAAAAATATTTTGAAGGCATTAATAAAAAATAATTTGTGTAATGTAGATGTAGATTTTTTTTAATGACGATTTAGTTAAAAAATACCTGACATTTATTTAGAAACGTTTGCATAAATAGAATTTATTTGAGTATTGAATTTATTTACACACCTTGTAAATCAATTGTTAAAACTAACATGTATAACAAGCAAAACAATTATATTCGGTTTTTGAATAATAAAAAAAGATTTCATCAATGTAAGAATATAGTAATAATTGAAAATTCTATCGATTATTGCAAATGCAGGATGTAACAATTCAAATGTTACAAAGTGATGACATAATTACTGTTCCTGTGATTGAATGTAATATTACCATGCGTATGGTTTAAAAACTGTTTAAAATTGGCAATCTTCAGATATCATCACTAATATTATAGGCCATAAGCATGCATAAGATCTGTTTGTCCTACAGATCTAGTCAACTACACAACATGACATTTATCAGTTTGTATAAACAACATGACAGATTTTTACGAAAGAAAAACCAACGAATTATCCAGCTATAAATGCGACCAAACAATAATAATTAACAAGAAATATTTATCGTTCTTATCGGAACCGAAGTACGATGAAGAAATTCCAAGTCCTATCCCTCAAACTACCGAACGGCATCCATTTACCAATTCGTATTACCCGTACACCGAAGACGTCGACGCTTTCGCCAGAGTAAATAATCTACTAACTTCCAAAGTTTCACTAGATTCGTTCACCACCATAAAAAATTGCGACTACGAATGTTTGCTCGACAACGAAATTTATTCGGAAAAGATGGCCCAATTACAGTATTTGTATTCGAACCCGGCATCCTTCTTAATTTTAAGTAAACCGGGAATAGGAGAACACGAAGTTGGGAAACTTTTAGCCGGCCATTGGAAGTGCGTGTACATCTCGCCCGCAACGCTTATAAGCGAGGAAATTGCGAGCAACACCCGTGCAGGTAGATGCATCGAATTCAATCTAAGAAATGGTCGGTCCATCGGGGCCGACATTATACTTAGGCTCTTAGAAAAACGCGTTAAAAGTAAATCTGCAATGCACAGAGGATTTGTGTTATGTGGATTTCCATTAATATCGACTAAGTCACACGAGGATCCCATTTCATCAGAGTCGGCAGTTTTTAACGTGGAAGAGATCTACGATGAAATTGTAGAAATGACACTCGACATCGGAACGGCAGTAACTGAAGTTTTAAAAAGCGAAGAGCTTCTAGACGAAGCACCAAGCGACGATGAAGGGGAGTTCGTTAAATCGGAGAAGACCTTCAAATTATCGCCTCGTATAAATATTCCGCTGGACGTCGGCTCGGCAAGTAGCAACTTGTGTGAAGTCGGAGGTTTCGAAGATAATATCGAAGAGCAAATTACTTTCATTTTTGAACAATTTAGCACACCTTTCCTAATTATTTATATAATGTGCGGTAACAGCGATTGCATCTCCATACATAATGGTTATCGTTTTGATGTGGATTCAAAACAAAATGTAGACTTGCAGAGAGAACATGCGGATAGAACGATTTACAATTATTCTTCTCGTGTTTCAGGATCAACAAATGACAAAATCCCAAACGATTTCATCGATGTTATTAAAAATAATCCGTTAGTTTTTAATGAAGTCGAACACAGATTACTGGTGAAATTGCCGAGCGATTTTCCTATCAATACGTCTAAACTTTTACACGATTATCGACGTCACGCTTTGCCGATTATTGAAAGATACATTCTAAATCACGACGTGGAATATTTTATCAAACTAGACGGACGCATTTCCCCAATACGTATGTTTAATGCGCTAAAAGCCAAACTCCACACCCTACCTTTACAGAAAGTCGTTTTACCCAAAAAGCTTCTGGAGTTTCCAGATATGGTAAACGAAGATGGTCCCGTTGATGAATTGACTCTCGACAAATGCTTCCAAAACTTCTCCAAAAGACAAATCCCTAGTCCTATGTTTAAATGGGGTTGGTCGGATTGGAGGACAAAATGCCCAGTATCCATGCGAGAAGGTATCTACAGGGACGGTAATCGAAAATTTGCCGTACACTTCATGAATAAAATATTTTTTCTGGCAGACGAGGAGGCTTACATAAAATTTTATAGAAATCCTCGACCGTTCCTTATGCCGCCATATCCGAAGCCTAGCACTAAAATATTCGTAATGGGGCCACATTGTTCTGGCAGAACGGCCGTATCAAACTGCTTAAGTTATTTACTGAAAGCGGAAGTATTGGATTACGACAAACTAGCTGAAGAATTTGTAAAAGCCAAACGAGCTGAATACCAGGATCAGATTCGTTCGCTTGCAATGTTCGAAGCCATGGCACAGTTAAACGAGATGAGAAAAAACGAAAAACTGGCGCAAGAGCAAAAAAGGAAAGAGGACGTTAACGCTTGGTTGGAACAAAAGCTGCAATTACTAGAGAAAATGATAGAGTTAAAAAATCGCATGACATTAGAAAAAGACGTAGACAGTAATAAAACAATTATCCATTATTTCCATTATTTTAAGTACATCATCATTTCCTATTCAATTATCGCATAAAGATAATGGCGAAATTGTATTAAGCGAGTCAGAGCTTCTGTGGAGACCAAGGAAGCGAAAGCCGTCGAATGTACCATAGAAGACTTACAGAAATTGATTAGGTTGAACGCCTTACCGGGTGTAGAAGACCTCAAGTTGTGCGAACAACTGATCACCAATCATAAACTTCTACTCACCTATTTACCGTCAGAGTTGGAGACGAAAGAGTACAAAGTCGAGCCCGCTACTCCTTTTGATGATTTTGTGAAAGAGTATGTCGAAAATGCGGTCAAGAATGCTTCTTACGAAGGCACTATTTTAACGACAGAAAATCTAGCAAATATGCTTATAGAAACTATAAAAGGTGTGGACGAAAGAGGTATCGATGAAGGATGGATTGTGGACGGCGTAATTGCCAACGAAGAATTAATGAAGACGGTATTTTCCAAATACTCACCTCATATGTATGTGTTAAGAGACGGGGACGACTACGAATTTCTTCTACAACGATTTCAAACCAAAGGACAAAACCAGTTTAGGGATTTTAAAAGGCTCTTCGTGAATTTGGGGAAACCAGATGCTGCATGGAGATCTCCGTCTTTGTCGTCCACAACTTCCTACAAACGTTGCTTAGTTGATGACTTACTAAACGAGATTATCGACGAATCGTACGCGAAAGGAGAATTCAAAGAGGACGATTCCTACTTTAATAAACACCCCAGACGATCAGAGATCGAAGCATACAGGAACAATTTAAATAAATTCGACGAAGACTGGAATACCTTAGGAAATATTATAGCAGAATATAAAATTGAAGCGACAGAAATTAACGTTACCGACAAATCTTTGGAAGACTTATTACGGGAAGTTGTCAAAATCGTTGACGATAACTTTAGACAACTCGCCAGCGAATTTACAAGCGAAGATAGGGTTCAAGAAGTAGAAGAATTTAGCGAACCTGAAATACCAGAAGAAGAAATAGACGAAGTCGAAGAGAACGCGTTTCTGCAAAATCGCAGATATGGAGACACTTTTCACTATTGTCCGGTAACGTTTCACGATTTTTTCGTTCTATGGAAAGGCAAAGAAGAATGCGGCAAAATTCGAGAACAAAGTATATTTAATGTGTAACGAAACATCTATGCAATCTTTCATTCAAGATCCTAGAAAATATTTGTTGTTAAATAAACCACCAAGTCGTTTTCCCCGTCCCAGAATATGCCTAATTGGGCCGCGTGGCTGTGGTAAAACAACCACCGTTCAAAAATTATGCAATAATTTAGGTTTATTCAAGCGAGACTACGACACCATCATCAGAAAATGTATTAAGCCTAAAAGCAAACTGCCCTTGTCAGAAATTATCAAATCGGGCGTTGCCGGTTCTCAAGGCGACAATCTTAACAACTACTTCTTAAACGATGAACCACTATCCGAAGACCTCTTAAACCAGGCACTTAAACCTCTATGGTTCGATCACCCAGCAAAAACATTTGGATTCGTTTTAGAGGGATTTCCTAGGCGACCAACAGACGTCGACTATATGAAAGACCACGCCATCATACCAGACATTGTCGTAGAAATTGTGATTGACCAAAACAATCTTTACGAACGAATGATGCAAATATTTTCGGCGGATTGGCAAAAATCGTTGAAATTAAAACAAAAGGAGCAAACAGAAATTTTTGAAATGTGGCAGGAAGCGCGCAACGACAAATTTCAAGAGCTTATGGAAATCAAACGCGAAGAAAGATACGTCGAAATAACAAGCCAGAAAGAGCAAGATTTGGCCGAAGCCGTCGAAGAAGCCGAAAACAAATCTCGAATTAGTTACGATTCGGTTGCCGAACAGGCCGACGTCGAAGAAATAAATAAAATCCTCGCCGAACAGTTTCCGGAGCCCGTTTTCGATGATGTCGAAGAGAACCTCGAAGACGCCGCCGCCAAATTTGGAGAAGAAATCGAAGATTCGTTCAGGAGAGAACTTGATTTTCTTCAAAACTTGCGAGAACGATGCGAAGCAGAATTAATTCCTGGGTAACTATCGAGGGTAGCATGACCGTCGAAAAGGTTTTCGCGCAAGCGATGCGCGTCGTCGACAAAATCGCATTTCGCAATGGCTCTTTATTTGAAAGGGTTTACGAGATATCGCACGATTTATCCGAGAAACTGTTGTCTTCCGGTTACTATTTTCTGAGCAAATTCGGCAAAACATGTCCAGTACAGATATATGAAAACGTGAATCCGATTCAAATGTATATTCCTTCAGAAAAAACGTTCAATTTATTTCCAGTTATTCACAGGCAACTCATTTACTTTCTGACGGGTCGAGAAAGTCTACAGAAATTCAAGGAAAATCCGCTGAAGTATACGTCGCAAAAAAACGTCGGTTTTCCCTTAATACCGTTAAAGTTGGCCATCATCGGTCCTCCAAAGTCTGGAAAAACCACGCTGGCCGAAAGGTTTAAACGTAATTTTGGTATGCAAGTCATATCTCCCGGAAACGCCGGACGGTACGTTCTTGAACACCTGGAATTTTCCCAGTTGGCGAAAAATATGGAATTCGTTCTTCGGTCCGGTTGGGAACTAACGACCGAAATGAAGGTAAAATGTGTCGAAAGTTTGTCGTTCGATGCTCAATGCGTCACGCAGGGTTTTGTGTTGGACGGCATCCCCAATACGATCGAGGAAGTTCAACATTTAGCGCAAATCGGATTAATGCCGCATATAATGTTAGATTTGCGAGCGAAACAATCGCACATATATGATTTTTGTCTATGGACGCCAAAAAGTGGGACATACCCAACTTTTCAGAAAATTTTATCACATATCGTTACAACAAGTGGTTACAGAGGTCTCAAACTTTTAGGGATTGGCTGCAGAAGGAATATCAAATTTTGACCGCGGTTATGGTAACGTCAAATAAATGGAAAGTTTGGTGCGAAAGCGACAAATTGGTGAAAACGCCCTTTTCTGAGATAAAATACTACCACGAGCAGGCATGTAATGAGGTCGCATTGAGATTGCGGTACATGCAAGTGACACCGTTGGAGTTTATCGATCGTCGAGGACATTACAAAAGTTATTGTCCCTGTTGTTTGTATTATGATAAAGCATTAGTTAGTGGTGGTGAGCCTCCGGATCGTACCGGATTAGTACAGTTTCGAAAGTACTTTTACTACTTGTGCCCGAAACACATTGATCAATTTTTAAACAATCCCGAACAATTTATAATTCCCAAAAACCCACGTTTATTACCGAGTAATCTACCAGCTTGCATTTTTCTAATGGAAATGCCTATCAACTGTCACCAAGAAGGAATTTGTATTGTATGTTATTGGCTCAATCAACCAAGGCGCGTTATCAACAAGGGGACCCTGAAATACGCCATTCGATATCAGGAAAAGGTGTATCTATTCGACCGTTACGAGTGCATGGAAATTTTTATGAGAGAACCAACAAAGTTCTTCGCAATCGCTATCAATTTTAAGGGGAGATCGTATCCATCATTAGAGTATAAAGAGCTCCCTGTTCTAGGATTACTTCAACAGTACGATGCAATGCAAATTATTAAGGCAGTTAACAATACCGGGATTCTGCGACCAATCATACCAGGTTTAAGCATATCCGTTTCGGCAGCACTCAATGTAGGTTTGTTTCTCAAGGTAAACAATCCGAAAACGCCAGAAAAATTTATTGACCTTTACAAAAAGGCACAGGAAAAGTTTCAAGAACGTCGCTTAAATTTAATCGATTATTTAGCACAAATGAAAAAAATAATCAACCCCTATCTGTACTACGATGACCCTATGCATATGTTTGTAGATCCCTTGTTTCTTGCTGCAAAGTCGGCCACGGAAATGCAGTCTAACGAAGACATGAATTGCAATGAAGAAAGAGATACTGTATCGTCTACGTCGATGTCAAGAAGTCATTAGTTTAAAATAGGTTTAAATTTATTCAAGTTTGAGTGTGAACTTCAAATAAATGAATAAACAGTTATTTTCTTTCGATTTATAATTCGCTATTGATTACAAGGACAAATTGGGTAACGTTACTTTCGCAAGGTATTATAATTAAAAGTGTTAATTAATATACGTAATGATTTCATGCCAAGTCAACGCACGAAGTTAACGAGATAAACTCAATTACACAAAAGTGCAACTTAACCACTGGATAGGCACCATGATAAACAATATTAATTAATTGATTTAAATTTAAATTAATTGACAATATGATCATCTTTGTACTTGCAATTTTATAAGCGTTTTAATTTTACTTGCCGTCAAAAATCCTGAGACAAAGCTTTAATTTGTATTAATTTTTAACGTTTGTTGTGACAAACTTTTTCAAGGAAACTATTAGGTTGGGGAAAAAGTTTCTTCGTATTTTAGTACGAAAATGAAACAAGTTTTTTTTATATTATAAATGAAGTTTATTAAACTAAATATGTGCCATTTTGTTCGACCACCTTTTGCCACTTTTGAGGTAAAATCATAATCCCATCACTATAAAATTTCTGTGATTTTTTAGCGAAAAATTGCGACAAGTGATTTTCACAGACCTCTTTTGAAATCAACTTTACACCATTAAGCGAGTTCTGTAGAGATCGAAATAAATGAAAATCTGATGGTGCAAGATCAGGACTATATGGCGGATGCATCAAAATTTCCCAGCCAAACTCTCTCAATTTTTGACGGGTCGCAAAAGATGTGTGGGGTCTGGCGTTGTCGTGATGGAAGACAACGCCTTTCCTATTGATCAATTCTGGTCGCTTTCTCTCGATTGCTTGACGTAATCTTTCCAGTTGTTGACAATAGAGATTAGAATCAATTGTTTGACCGGGTGGGAGCAGCTCGTAATAAAGTATTCCTTTGCAATCCCACCACACACACATCACTCTTCTTGGTGTCAATCCTGGTTTTGCCACCGTTTGCGGAGCTTCATTTTGCTTCGACCACGATCTTTTTCGTACATTATTATCGTACGTGATTCATTTTTCATCGCCCGTAATGAGCCGTCTCAGAAATGGTTCGATTTCGTTCCGTTTGAGCAATGAATCGCAGATGGAAACTCGATCCATTAAATTTTTCACTGTCAAATCATGTGGCACCCAAACATCGAGTTTTTTTTATATCCGGCCTTTTGCAAATGGTTTAAAACTGTTTTGTGGTCGATTTTTAGTTCCTTGCTAACATCATAACTACTAATATGCCGGTCTTGCTCAACTTTTCTCATGATTTCATCGACTTTTTCAGTGATTGGCCGACCACAGCGAGCTGCATCTTTGATATCAAAATTTCCAGCTTGAAAACGCTTGAACCAACTTTGTGCAACGCGTACTGATCTGCATCATGTCCATAAATATCACAAATTTTTTTAGCAACCTGAGTCGCATTCTTCCCTTTTTTTATAATAAAATTTCAAAATGTATCTAATTTCCTCTTTATTTTCACTCATTTTCAAAACTTTTGACTGAGTGAATAAATATCACAATTTTTTAGGTTAATTTGTTCTGTGAAATGTCAGCTTTCATTTACATGTAAATATTACTAAATTCGATTAATAGTACCAGAGTTATGCGATCTTAAAGCCATCTACCGCGAAAATACGAAGAAACTTTTTCCCCAACCTGATATTTTACAAATAACTTATTTTGAACTTTATTCGATAATTGAAAGACCAGACTTTCTAATACAAAAATAAGATATTCATAATATATCATGTAAAACCCTAATAATTAAGATTGTATCGATCTTTACACAAAAAAATCATTTTGCAATTTTAGCTGTTGAACAAAATCGAAATTAAAATTAATAAACCTTGTTCCATTTAATAAACATGTTCTTTTTCATTTAGGTGGCCAACTATGTAATGTCCAATTTAAAACTAAATTAATCAACAAAATTATATATTCTATCAGTTTCGTTTGCCTTTCAAACGATGCATAGTATGCGTATATAAAATTTAAAACAAATAAATAATGTATATAAAAATGTATTAAAAATTTTAAAATAACAATACAGACAACGTTCTACCTCTCTAATCTACAAAAGAAAGCATTTTTCGATTCTCTCGTATCATCGCGCATGTATCGATCATAAAAGTCCAGCGCAACACATTCCACTTTAAATCCAAATTTTTGATACAAAAACAGAGCTGGATTACTTATTGAAACGTGCAAAGTGATGTCTCTTCCACTGCTCGTCTGAAATACAACAATATAATAAATTTCTTAATTAAAAATACTAGATTCTACTTCTACCTGAATCAAATGATATAACATAAACTTCCCTATACCGCAATTCCTCCATGTAGGTCTCGTAAATATGAACGATATGTAACACTCGTTAAATTTAACATCAGGTACAATAAAAGCAAATCCGACGATCAACCGTTTATACATAACTACACAACTGAAGTCTGGATATTTCAGTGTGTCCGTCACTAAAAATTTAATAGTGAAATCTTAACAGTCGTGCTATTCTTAATTAAATATACAGTCGATTCCGGTCCAAAAGAACTGATTACAAAGACTATTAACTGTCGGTATGTGTTCAGGTTGAACATAAGTAAAATCTATAGGATATCGTTTTGGCAGCTTCCAATTTCGATCATTTCTGTTAACTTTTGATTGCAGTTCATCCATTAACTTTAACCACGGTGGCCTAATTTCTATGTCCCTCCTTATGTAGGGTGGTAAATATATAGAGGTGTAGGGCGATAAAATTGGTTCCTTTCTTATGCCACCCATCAATCTCACCTTCATAGTGAGTCCTTTAACTTGACTCGTATCTAAAAATAATAATAATTAAATTATAAGGCTCGATTAATTATAATTTTACTTTCTAGAGATGTATTATAGTGGCATAACGGATCTAAAAACTTTGGAATTTTTATTACAACTTCCGTGGGTTCTGTTTCGATTTTATTTCGATCAGATTCATCTTTAGACGGATCTTTAATAGTAGTAGAAGTTAAGTTTTTTTTACGTTTTATATGGTTACGTTTCAACCTGTACAATACTCATTAAAATGGTAAATTTATAGAAAATATTTGAAAATTTACTTTTTAGAAGGTGCGACACTCAAACTTGCTATGGTGGGTAATAAGAACCTTTTTTTCTTGATTGAATTTTTTAAATCCCTGGTTTGATTCTAAAAAATAATATACCGAATTTAAGAATTTTTCAACTAGAAACTTCTTACTTTCTGTACAATTTTATAATTGTCCGGTTTGTTGGTTTCTCCATTTAATTCGAGCACCGAATCTCCAGAATTAAGCATGTCCTCGCTAATATACGATTTACTTAGTATTACCTTATTTAATATCTCCCTATCATCAATATTAATTTTCATTTCCTTTAATTTCTGTTTTTCTATCATCAATTCTGTATCTATAAAAAATTCGTGATGTAATTTAAAATTGAATTTTTATAAAATTCTTACTGAATCGCACAATAATATTGGGTGCTAATTTTGGATAACTGAGTGTCCACCAGCCTTGTTCATTAAAAATCGACGTCCCCGACTTGAAAAAGTACGGACTGTAATGTGAAAGCGTTCCTGAGATAGTTCCTGTCCATTTTTTTTTCCGTTTGCTGTAAAATAATCTAAATTTTAATATCTGTCGACAATTTTTAGAAACAGACGTACAAGTCTTTCCGAAAAAGAGTTTCCCAATTTCGATCAATAAATGCAGCTATATGTATCTTCCAATGAAAATATCCCTTTCGAGCTAAACCTGGACTACGAGTCTGCATGTGATATAGTACTAAAAGGATGGTCTGAAGCCTAAAGAAATAGAACGGTAATTTAAGGAAACTTGGATTTGAAAAACATATTTAATCATGATTAAACTGAGACTAAAACGACCAAATGTAACCACTTGTGTATTGGCTCGGCCTATGTAGGGTAGAAATTACTAACCAAGGCATCTTTTCACGGATAAACTGTTCCATTCCGGTAGTAGAACATACTTGACACGTAAACTCGAAAAATACATCACCGACTAAGCTGCCGGGCACAGTACCCCTCTTGAGACAGTTTAAATGCACGCACTCCCGACAACTGATACATTCAAGGGTATCTTGATGGGCATCTTCGAAAACATTACCGCAATATTTACAGGTTCTTCCAATCTTTTGCGTTGGAGAATGCAATTGAACGTTGTCCATTTTATTAAAATTGTAAAAAGTTTAAAACCAGACACATATTAAGCAATAAAAAAGATTGTAAACAAAATACCGGCGACATAACCTACAAAATGTAAAGTAAAGTTCTGTTCACAATTATTGGATTTGCGTTTGTAGTCAGTTCACAATATATTTAACCACAGACGTTCCGAACGTACTTTTTCTATTGTTTTAAATAAGAAATCCAAGAAAAATCGCGATTACATAATGTAACATGTATCGTTGTTCGTATTTCGAACTAGACATATACCAAAATTCTCGTTTTTATTATGTTATAAATACGTAAATTTAAATTCAGATTAATGAACAAAAATGAAAAAATATTTCTTTTTTTTTGTTATTATCGGCCGTTGTCCGTGACAAAATACGATTACTGCTACATTAGCAGTAAAATTTAGTTAATCTTATTGTTCTTGAAGGCTACATCGCAATTTTATTGTTTATATTATAAACCCGAAAACGTTTCCATTCAAAAACAAAATGCATTTAAAAACATTTTGCTTTTGTACTAAGAGTACAAGAACGTGTAACAAAAATAATAAATTTGTTTAGATCAAAAACGTAGAACTTTACACTATAATTTAAAAAAAAATCGGTTCGGTTAATTTTCGCGGAAAGTTAATATTTCCGTATTTACTCTATCCGAACCTAACCAACGTCGATGTCAACGTGTCGTACACGTGTAACCCAACAACAGTACTTTCTTTCATAATAAATTCGAGTACTGTTCGGCAAACATTCGTTAGTAGTTTAGTGTAAAATTAATAATCGGAAACATGCCTGCCAAAACGTCGTCGAAACCATTCACAAAAGAAGAAGAACTATTGCTTCAAGATTTCAGTAGGAACGTTTCTACTAAATCTTCGGCATTATTTTATGGAAATGCCTTCATCGTGTCTGCGATACCCATATGGCTCTTCTGGAGGATCCACATGATCGACGTATTTGCCTCCTTAGTACCGTTCGTACTCGTTACTTTAGTTTCGACTTATTTAATTGCAATAGCCTATCGTAACACCAAATTTACGTTGAAACACAAGATCGCGGTAAAACGGGAGGATGCCGTCACCTGGGAACTAAACAAAAAACTGTCTGAAGATAAGAAGATGAGCAAAAAAGAAAAGGACGAACGGATATTGTGGAAAAAGAACGAGGTGGCCGATTTCGAGGCAACAACCTTTTCCATTTTCTACAACAATGCCTTGTATTTGGCCATCGTTATTTTTGCCAGCTTCTATATGTTACGTGGATTTACCCCTGCTGTTAATTATATATTCTCAGTTGGCACCACGGCCGGACTCTTAGCTTTGCTATCGACTGGAACTAAATAATTTGTATTTTTACATTTTTTTGATGTAGGATAGATACATTTATTAAACGTAATAAATGACATTTTTAAAAATTATCGTTTAATTGATGATTTGCATTTGCAAAGTTGCATCGAACTGTATTTTAATACCTAGCAAATTATGAAGACGAGGGCTGAAATTCGCATTCCATTAAAAAAGTATTAAATTTGAAATAATATCCTAGTTTTATTTTAAATCGTTAGGTTCAGGGAAAAGTATCATTCAAATTCTTTATTAAGTTTTCATGAAAATGGAATAAAATAAAAAAAACTTGAAAAGTATCTTGCTATCAATTATATTGAAGTAATCCAATTTTATTAAGAAATTGGACTTTATTATTTCTTTAATATATATGTATCTATATTTGAAGAGTCTTGGATAGGTAGACATAGGTGGATCATCTAAATGATTTTTTTTTCTAATTCTAAAATTATATATTTTTTATATTTATTTTTAAAACTATTTACAAAGCTGTGTTTAAAGTATTAGGTACGTAAGTATTGTAAATTGCTTTAGACGGCTTAAACGATTGGAAATGTTGAAAAAAAAAAAAAAAATTATATATATATATATATATATATATATATATATATATATATATATATATATATATATATATATATATATATATATATATATATATATATATATATATATATATATATATATATATATATATATATATATATATATATATATATATATATATATATATATATATATATATATATATATATATATATATATATATATATATATATATATATATATATATATATATATATATATATATATATATATATATATATATATATATATATATATATATATATATATATATATATATATATATATATATATATATATATATATATATATATATATATATATATATATATATATATATATATATATATATATATATATATATATATATATATATATATATATATATATATATATATATATATATATATATATATATATATATATATATATATATATATATATATATATATATATATATATATATATATATATATATATATATATATATATATATATACGTATTTACCAATACAAATTTCATTAATATTACGTTTTCCGTTAAACATATTCTACTGATGACATATTGCTGCAATAGCATTGTACTTGTCCAAAAAATTTATGATAACTTGATTATCTTGTTTAATTTACAGGATAAAATGTGATGACAAAGTAAATCGAAGTAATTCATAAGACTCAAAGGAAAAGTCGCATGTGCAGGATTATCTAGAAACTAACAAACCTGGATTAAGTATTACTTTAGATATCTATCTATTACAATATGGTTTCCATTCTTTCGATTAATAAATTTAAATTAAATTTTAGTGTGGTTGATTGTTAAAACAACATTTTAATTTATATTAATTTATTATAGAATTTTTTAAAACTAAACAAACGATATAATTAAAATTATAATACAATACTTGCTTTCTGTCCGAAAATATCATATACATTTAAAAAAAATTGTAATCAAATAATCTTGTTTATAACTAAAAGTAGGTAATCATCAAATAAAATAATCATATTTGGCTGACGTTTTTGGTTTTGTTTATAACAAAAATTGTAAATAAGAAAAATATGTATCTTGTGTAAAATAAAAGTATCTGTTTTTATGAAATGAGAGATTTTGATGAAGATAGAGCTGTATTACAAAGGAGTTTCAAATCGAAACAATTAATTTGTGGTATACCGCAAAATTTATTGCAACTGAAGAAAGGCCAAAAATTGGAGCACGATGGTGTGATAAATAAATAATAAATAAAATTCATAGTTATCAGTTACTTTAGTGTGTTCGTAAAAAGTCTTGGAAAAGGTCGGGTACTACCACAATTGAAATTTATTTGTACACATAAAATTATTAATCGAATTTATAAATGTACAGGCTTTATGGTACAGGTACTGTAAATTCGGACAAAAATAAAATTAAAATAGGTCTGTTCCGACAGACTTTCAAACCGGTTTGCAAACGGTACAGTACATGCTTTCAATCAATCAGAATTTTAGAATTTACTCAACTGTCCAAATGTAAAATTTTGATTAGTTGAAAGCATGTACTGTACCATTTGCAAACCGACTTAATGGTGTATTGGAACAGACCTATAGTACTCCATATTTTCAGACAGAGTGAATATAGTAAATATGTTTTAAAAGTAAATGTAGGAACCTAATAATGAAAATGGATAACCTACTATAATCCTAATTCCTTTCGACAAATCAATTTCCTGATCTTACGATCTGATTTGATATCGAAACATTTTATACAAAATCAGAAGATTCAGCACCAGTAAGCACCAGTTGTATAATAGCCGATCATTGCTGAACGTCAGTCAATCACCCTGTAAATAATTGTTTAGACAATAATTTCTATTGTGATGATCAGTGGTGATCGGCTATTGTACAATTAAGCAAGTGATCAAATGATTTTGTACTATCTAAAATCAGTTAAATACAACACCGTAAAATGAGACGAATAACTACTATGGTGTCAACAGATATAAAACTGTTGTGATTCAAAAAGTGACATTTGGGAGTTGGTGAATGAACTGAAAACTTTCTGCGAGTGCGCAGTATCCCATATCGGTCTCAAGGAGAGTTTATAATGGGCAGAATGGTTCCAAAATTTAAAGACACTGGCAGTTCTTGATTTATGAACGAGTTCTGTTCCTAGAGATTATTCCTTAAGTGTCGAAACATCTCAATATGCACTATATGATACAATGCTATATGTTAGCGAGCATTTTTACATATGTAAAGCATTGTATTAAACATCGAATAGATAATCTGTACGCTTTAGGATACAATATACAAATGTAAAGGGATATTGAAAAATACTAAGAGAAAACATGATACAACAATAAATTTGTAGTTAATTTTAATTAAAAACAAAGAAAATTACCTATACAATTATGTACATACATAAAATATGTATATGTAAATAAAATCTTAAAATTGTGATGATCATTATAGCGAACGTTCATAAACGGAGAATTGCCTGTAATATGTCTCTGGCCTGGGTTTTGTAAAACGCCACAGAGCAACTGTTTCTCTAGAATATAGAAACCATTAGTTTGATCACGTGGAAGATCTCTGGACAATACACCATCATCAAACATGGTGGTCCATCATTGAGGGAAGAAGGAAGACCAAAAAGAACTTAGTACAGGAGTTATAAAGATATATGCATTACAGTCTTTTAGGGTATCTATATAATTATAATCACTCTAAAATTAAAAAAATTAAGAATAAATAAGGTATTTTACTTTCATAAACCGAGCTATTCGCCCCCATTTTACGATGCTTACAAATATTTATACAAAACTAGAAATAAAATAAAATATAGAAGAATGTATAAATTTAAATGAGTGTATGACACAAAATTTATCGATGTATTCTTGTGTGATTCTTAAGTCCCTGTTCAGATTTTGCTTTAAAGGGACATAATCTACATGCTACCAATTGATTTTTCTGTGTATATGTAGTAGTAGTTTCTTTTTGTATTCTTCTGAACGTGGGCGGCTTCGATTTAGATATTTTATTTAGTTTGTGTCGTTTCATATGATCTTCAAAACCATGTTTTTGAATGGCAATAAAATTACAAATAGTACATTGGAATTGTATATAAGAATTATGAGCAATTAAATGACACTTGTATACTCGCCAATTCTTATTAGAATACGAACACATATTGCACTTAAAATAAGCCTTGTTGATGTCGGTTCCCTTTGTTTGATAATTTTTAATATTATTCCCTTTATTTGTCTTTTGTATCGATTTTGATGTGGACATGTTCGATTTAGATATTTTATTTAGTTTGTGCTGTTTCATATGATGATCAACTTTACGTTGTGAAAGGGCAATAAAGTCACATTGAGTACACCGTGAATGTGTAGGAGACTCATGAATTGCTAAATGACTCTGATAATTTCGCCACATATGGCTAGTATATGAACAGATATTGCATTTAAAACAAGGCATGTTCATGTTGATTTTCTTTGTTTGACAATTTTCAACATTGTTTTCAACATTTGCCTTATGTCTTTTTACCATTGTAATCTTGTGCCGTTTTCTAACAATTTTGGTCTGCAACTTTTTTAGTTTAGAAAAAGGAAGAATGTTATAATCATCAGAATTATTGTTCTTTTTCTGTACAAGTGCTTTCTGTGTTACATTGACGTAATCAGGTAGATATTCGAGACTGACAGTACAACTTATTAAATGTGGTATATCGATAAAAGGTTCCTCCATGGTTACAACTTCATCTTGTGGAACTGGTTTTTGATGTAAACTATTTATTTGCATATTTTCTTTTATACTTTGTGCACTCCACGCTTGTTTTAATTTGTAAACTGAAGATTTTATAATATGATCGCTATCATGACATTTTTTTTGAAATGTGTATGAAATATGTAATGCACTTCTACAATTAATACAAATAATAGCATCCGATATCAAATTTAGGTCCTGAAAAATAAGATAAACCAATGTAGATGTATATAAAACTATAACTATCGATATTAGATATCGTTAAGTTGAAACATTACTTCTAACAATGAGCTAGAATTTAGTTCTATTGTATTTTATTAATTTGATATTAACATGACAAATGATTAAAAGATGATCTACCAAAATATTCAAGAAAGCTCTACGCTGCTATGAAACTCATACGAAAAAAGAAATGTACATCGAAAAGAATTCTATCATTACAGAAAGAAACTAATATAAATTTATTTTCTAAATGGGATATACGATAAAAAATAGAAACGGGTACTCTAATAAAAATAGATATCACCCTACTTTTACCTATATCAAAAACAACTTGTTTGTGTATTTTGCAGTTTGTACCAATTATGTGCATTTCAGTTTAATGAGATTCTTAAATTGAATCAATCCAACTACATTGTTACTACGGTGGATTATCTGCTTAATCGGACCACATCGGAACCAGCACGTTTTGGTCTGATTAAGCGGCTGGTTCAATTATCCAAAGTTCAAATAAAATAGAAATTGGTTTCTGTTCATTAAAACTTGGTCCGATTAACCGGTAGTCTGATTAAGCAGAATTCACTGTATACCTACTATTGCACCCAACTATTTTACAATAAGAATATGCATTTACTTATGTTCAATGTACTTTAACATAATGTTTGGATAGTACTAGTAATAATAGCAAATTCTAATAAAATTAATAAGTACTATTATTGAGAAATTTAAAAATTGTAAATAAATAATGCAAAGTTTATCGATTTCTTATTAGGAATATAAGCTTATACATAATAAACTTGTTGGTATAATAATATAGCTTATACAGACTAGTTCATTGTAAATTATATCGATTATCGATAGTTGCTTTGTAATATTATAAACTTACCATCTCCGGAGCTAGACTTTCTAACTGAATTTTTAGCAAAAGTGATTCCTTGGTGGTATTAAATAAATTAAATGTTTTGGAATTTTGTGGTATGCTCTGTAAACATACTCGACAAATAGATAAGCCATCCGAATCTACTAACATAACGTTCATAATTTATTAACTTATTAAAGAGCTAGTGTTTTTATAATAGGTTATATACTGGTCAAGTTAAATGTTTATTAACGGAAAATCGAAATTTACCGAATTAATCCGAGTTATTTAAAATATCCTTGAAATGGTTTATTTTTACTTTGTTACAAATTGTATATATTATAAATACTAATTTAAATTATGCTTTAATTGTTATTCTAGTTAACACAGTGTTTTCATTAATGATTGTAACTCGCATGATCGGTACTTTTTTAACAAACCAGGGAATTTAATATTTTGGTTCTTTAAAAAACAAAAAAGTCTACCTGTTACAAACCAAAATGACGATTGGACTAGAAAAAACAACTATTATTTGCAAAACACTTTTCAAAAGCGAATCACCTATCTATAGATAAAATCAAGATACAAGAAATCAGAAAAATAACTACATTTGAAATTAATTCTAAGAAGACGCTAGGATTCGACCAGATAACTGGGAAGAAGTTCCTGTAAAAGCAGTTAAAGTTATCGCACAAATTTATAGTGCCATAATTCGAACACTTTTCGTGCAAATAGAACATTTTGCAGATCATAGTACGATTCTTAAGCCCGGAAAACCACCGACAGAAAAAGTCACCTCATATGGCCCAACCAGCCTCCTAGCAGTATATTATCTAATTCTAAAGTATATTTGAAAATATATTCTGAATCATCAGTTCAACTCCAGAAATCAACATATGGAACAACTGGACAAGTCCATATAGAGTCGTCAGCAAAGTGAATAGACTCTTGAAAAGGAAAAAATATTGGTCTGACACGTTCCTGGATATATTATAGACTTTAGTCAAAGTCTGGCACACAGGCCTATATGTTATAAGCTTAAAAAACAACTACCGCATGTCGCATCTGTGAATTACTAATTGTGAAATCATACCTAAATAAAATATATTTTCTAATCAAACATCAGAAATGAGTATACTGATTGTGAAGTACATACTATTTTAACCGGCGTGCCACAAGAAAGCGTTTTGGGACCAGTATTGTATCTGTTATATACTTTGGACATCCCAACAACTACAGTATATATAGTTGCTACCTTTGCTGATCATACAGTAGTCCTCTAGCATCACATACCAAACCAGGCAGGGCTTCAAACAATTTACAGAACAACCTGAATAAGATGCAACAGTGACTCAAAATTTGGCAGGCAAAGACAAATGAAAGTAAATCAGTTCGTATCACTTTATTTATGAAAAAGGAGAACTATCCATCAGTTTCGTTTAACAGACAAATCCTCAAACATCAAGCATATAGCATCAAATATCTGGGGATACACTTGATAATAACACATTTATAAAGAAAAAGTAACTCTGGACTAAACTGCAGGAGCGAGGATAGAAAAAAATGGTTACTGAACTGAACTGGTGCAGAACTGATTACTGTTAAATGCTAAATATATAATGTATTTTGTAAACTAAAAATAATTTTAAATAAATTTAATAAACGCCATTTTACTTATGTTAAAGATTACTTAAATGTTATGTTTTACTTATGTTACGCTCTCTTGATTACTACAAGATTGAAGATTATTATTCAAAGGATGAGCATACATACTATGAAATAACAAAGTCTTGGAACATTTAGTAGTAAAATCACACTTTAGGCACATTTTTTTCTTCTTCCTATGATTATAATAACTAAGTTTGCTGTTGGAAAGAAAGTGACATTCTTCGCATTTAAATTGAATGGCATTTTGGTGAGCCTTTAGATGTTTTTTATATGCATGCTGATATTTCGTTGTATATGGACATTTGTCACATACGTTATATTTCGCTTCATCAATTTTTAGGTAACCAACTATTTCATATTCGATAATATCGTCTACTTTCTCATGTACAGATAGAGTGTGCATGTTTGTAATAAATTCTGGCAAACGTTTTAATACAATTCGACATTCTGGTAGAATATTTGGGTCTGTATCTTCTGTTTCAATGACATCTTCAACAATTATATTATCTACCTCATGATTTTGTGACTCATTGGACATTCTCAGTAGACTGTGCTTGAAAGCGATATCTTCAAGTGTATATAAATTATTTAAATTTAGAGTATTAATTCGCTCCATAAGTAATCGATCTTTAGCTAAACATTCTTTTTTAAACATATACGTCAAATGTAGCATGCTCTTGCAGTTTATGCACACGATCGGTTTGGCTACTGAATCTATCATCTAAAAATTAAAATGAACTAGTTTATTTATCTATATTTAACAATGAAAAATATATGAAAGTATTATGAATCACAAATAAATTCAACGAACTCAACAATATCCCTCATGTTTCGGGTTATAACCCGAAAGTTGCTGGCAATGGTGACATATTGTAAACAAACATTTAATAATCTATCGAAACAATTTGGAGAATGAGAAATTCTTTCTCATGCTGATATGTATAACATTGTTCGGCAAGAAATTATAATACAAAAAATGGTGGTACAATGTGGAATGGTTTTTACATTATATAGGTATTATACTTTACCATTTCGGGAACAAGGTCTGCTAACTGATTTCTGATTTCTTCAGATTCTACGTCGTCGTTCATTTTATAATATTTCACATTTCCTGTCATTGATTGGTGACAAAGCCTGCACATAGGAATTGACGGTTTATTACACGATGACATTGTGTTGATACAGAATTCATCTTGTTGTTTATCAACGTTGTTGTCCATATTTAACACATTTCTGACATCTCTTAACTTCTTGCGACTTGAAAACTTTTGGCATCTAGGCGCGAATTTTGAACTCAAAACTTCTCAGCTTAAAGCAATAATTTGAAAGAAATACTGAAATAAAATTGAACTAAAACAAAATAATAATTATAGATAAGTAATAAAAATATTCATTAAAATTAAAACAATATAAGAAACAAATTAGATTCTTTACGTGTACTTACTTTTACATGCACTTCGTCCAAACTTATATGCAACACGTCGTCAATGAAAGGTTACTAGATGGTGACGTTTTAAACAGTGCTGTAACCTCATACCTCGTATTTTGACAGTTCTAATAAATTGTAGTCTTTCTTTATACCATTTAATATGTGCGCAAGTAAATCATCTATAGAATATGTCATTTTCCAAACTTTAAACCGAATTACAAATAAACAATCTAGTAACTTTTTTTTTGATGACGTGAATTGCATATAGATTTGAATCGGCTGTAGCTTTACCTTTTTTAACACATATACACTCCCGCTAAAACGAACGTATCGAGTTTTTAACACGTAAGACGTCGCGTAACGAATGCGCGAGTTGGCAGTAACAACGACTTTCGTGCGCTCAAGAGGCGGAAAGGTGAAAACTTAATAACTACTCCTACCTGAAATGACCATCTTCTGGTGACTGTGAGCTTACAACATTGCATACGTCACTATTTTTTACACTAGACACTAAAATGCAGGAACACAGTCCCTAATGTGCAAATGCACACACACTAAGGATATTATACTCGAGTTGTAATTTTTTAGAAGTGGTTGCGGTGTACATTGGTCGCGCAAACGTGCTTCTAAAAGCCCAAAGTTTTAAAAAGAACGCACATTGGCATCGAATTAAAGATTCAAAGAAAAGAAGATTTTGCCATTTGGTGTTAGTGCTATGGGTGTACATTTGTAACAGTATACAAATATACGTTGTTTATTAATAAAATATTGAAGGTACCTTCCTACCTTTGATCGGTGGCTGAAAGCTCACAAGCCACGCATCCCTCGCTGTGGGTTATTTTAAACGCGGTGGAAATAACGTTGTTACCGATTCAAAGACACAATTTAAAAACTTTTCGGTATATAATTACCACTGACATTCCACTGATCACCAGCAAATGATTAATTTATATTATTACCTCTGATATACAAAATAAATTCATTTAGTTATTGTGTAAAGATCATTAGGCTCTTAATATGCATTATAAACGTCATGGAAATTTATAAAATTGTCATAAGTATTATATTGTTAGATAAAATTTGAAAAAAAATTGTCACTTCTATAAATAAGTATTTGACAACGTCTCTAATAGTGAAACTAATCCAAACGATACCCTAATCTGGTCTTAAATTTCAAAGTTACTTATTATCAGATTTGAGATATATCCTATTTGTGTCATCAAGATGTATTTAATATAAATTGTTAATTGATTTGCTGTTTCACATATTGACATTTCGTTAAAACTGTTAATTATTAATCCGAAACGTGAGATGTAAGAATTATTATTGAAATAAGACATAAGAGAGAAGGTATTAAGCGAATGGTCCAGGAAAACCGAAAGTAGAAAAATACATAAATTAAGAGATCATCTCCATATTCTTATAATCATATTATTTAATGGTCACCGGGCACTTTAGATTGGGACGGAATGGAATTGAACGTTTCGGTAACTGCCAAAATCAAATCGATGAAAATGATCAATAAAATAGAAATGTCACATGAATTTCAACTCGATTTCATTTTGTTGGATCCAATACATTCGATTCATTTCGATCTAATGTGTGGCGACCTTAATAATATGATTATAAGGATATGGATAGAATTTGATTTTAACGAGACATCATAATTACGTCTTAATGATATCAATGATTTCCACAAGATATCAGTAAAATTTTAATCTGACAAGATCAGGATGTCCTGGATTTACTACTAGATTTTACTACTATAGGGATTAAATAGAGGGAAATGTCAATGGGTGGGGCTTCTTTTTCGGTGTTCATTTGTACACGTTGCATTATAATTTTGTTTTGATTAACATTTTTGCAATTAATGTACTTCAAATTCTTTTCTTATACAAAATTAATCAAGTTTCCTAAATAATGTATAATTATACCTATTAAATAAAATACATAGGTATTTTGTTATTTATATGCCCAATTTCAAAAAGCAGGTCTAAATATTTAGTTCGGTACTATATGGCTTAAACAGATTGTTGGAACAATCGCTACCAGATAAATAACTGGAGAATAAAATTATCTGGCGTTTGTGAAGTCGGTCAATAAAATATTACCTACACCTACTCGACTGTAAAAATTTAATGTATGTATTTAATACAATATTACCTTTAACTGAATCGAATTTAAATGGGCAATTGAATTAAAAACTGATTAAATAAGAATTGATAAAATAGAAATAAGCTATGAATCATTAAACTTATTTATCTAGAAAATATAAACTTTAATCATTTTCAGCAAGATCTTGGTTTATTTAAACAAATAACCTACGTCGAGATTTAACCCAATAGCTACCTAATTTTTACCAATTTATATAGGTATCTACATATTTTGTAAAAAAATAAAAACTCACCGTTTGCAGCCCCGCATTAAAATACTTATTGTTAGAAAAATTCTACCTGTAATAAATAACACAAATTAGTTTATGTATATTCTACAGTATTAATTATCAAAATATACCTTAATTTTTCGATGTCAGAATCCCACGACCCGCTAACCATCACCGGCTGTTACGGAATATAGGCACATCGACACAACTGAAATAAGAAATTTAAAAAATAGTTATTAACGAAATAAATGTTAATTTATTGCTTATTCTAAAAAACGTTGTTTTAACATTTTTTTTTCAGTTTAGAAATGAAAATCTACATTTAAAGTTTTTAAAACTATGCCTATGTGTGTAGCTTTAAAATCAAACATCGAAATAAACATTTATTACTTACTAACAAGTATTACTTTAGTTTTATTTTTATTAAACTCTTATAAAATTTATAAAAATTATTCCTTGAAAACTTGTAGGTATCATAATTTCACTCGACAATACTCTAACGAGTTGTAGAAAATTTTCTCATTATACATTATAATATATGTATTCTTTTTAATCTAAGATTTTACATTTAAGCAATATGTGATCAATTTCACTCCATTTTTGCATTTAGAATATTAAATTAGTTAGTAACTGATTATTAAGTATTTATTTCACTCTAAAACCAATTTTTATATTACCTTAAATTTTTAAAATATTAATTAATAGAATTACTTAAAACTTAAATATTAATTCTACATTTTGTTTTTATTTATTTAAATTAAAAAGAAATGAAAATTGTAAACTGAAAAAAACATTTAATTTTCATCTGCAATTTGCATCTGCATTACAATAGTTTTATGTGTATGGCTATGTGGCTGTCTACTTGTTATATTTTCTATTTAAATATTATGTACCTATAAACATACTGTTAGCCCTTTTAGCGTATTAATTATAACTATAATTATAACACTGGAATTCTCTCAGAATTATATCTGTTTTTTATCACTTATTATTACTACAACAACAAAAAACAATGTATTGTACATTTTAACACCCCTTCTCAATACATTTTTTTTTTAAGTTACAAACCCTACCATATTTCGTAAATTTTTTAACTTTTCAGATGCTACTGGTTTTGTTAATATATCTGCAATCATATATTCAGTAGGGCAATATACAAATTTAATAATATTGTTTTTCTTTAATTCTTTCGCATAGTAGTACTTTGTTTCGATATGTTTTGTCCGATCATTTATTTTATCCAATTCTAATAATTTTAAACAACTTTGATTATCTTCGTAAATTACAATTTCATCCAAGTCCTTTTCAAAATCATTTAATAAGTTTTTAAGCCACATAACTTCTTGACATGCTTCAGAAATTGCAATTAATTCTGCTTCAGTTGAAGAAAGAGACACACAATTTTGTTTCTTACTTCTCCAGCTAATTAAACTATTTTTATATTTAAATAAATAACCAGTATTTGATTTTCTATCTGTTGCATCTCCACCCCAATCGGCGTCCGCATATCCTTCAAAACTGTTTCTTTTATCACCTGAACCTTTTAATCTTAGTTTTAAATCTACTGTTCCTTTCAAATATTTTATAATTCTTTTAACTTGTAATTTTAATGTAAAAAAATTTATTAAACCAAATTCGAAAAGACCCCAAAACGAAATTTTTCCCAACCCAAATTTTACAAAACTTTTTAACTTTTAAATTTAAAAAAATTTTTTTAAAAAAAATTTAATAATTAAGAAAACTTTTAAAAAATATTTCAAAATTTTTTTTAAAAACAAAATAAAATTAAAAATTTAAAATTTTTTTTAAAAAAATTTTTTTTCAATTTTAAAAATTTTTTAAACAAAATTTAAAAAAATTATTTTTTTTAAAAAAATAAAATTTTTTAAAATTTTAAAATTTAAATAAAATTTAAAAACCCCAATTTAAAAAAAATTTTTAATCAAAAAATTTTTTTCCTAAAAACCCCGGCCCAAAACCCTTTAAAAATTTTATAAAAAAAAATTTTAATTAAAAAAGTTTTTTATTTTAAAACCAAAATAAAAAATTTTTTAAAAATCTAAAAAAAATTTAAATTTTTATACCCAATTCCTTTCCGGGCCGGGAAAACATTTATTTAAAAAAAAAATTAACAAAAACAAACAAACTTTATTAAACCCAAAGGGGTTTTATTGTGAAAAAATTTAAATTTTAATTAAAAATCTATTCTTTTAAAAAACCTTTTAAAAAAATGTTTTAAATTTAAATTTAAAAGTTTTGGACTTTCAAATTCCATTTCACTTTCTTAATTTAAATTTCCAATTTAAACTCCAGTTTTTAAATTTTAATTAGGGGTTAAAATTTTTGCCCCAAATTTTTTTTTTAAAAAACTTAAACTCTTTTCTAAAAATAATAATAAAAATTATGGTCAAATTTAAATTTTACCAAATTATTTAGTGGTAAGGAAAAAATTTAAATTTTTTAAATTTGGGGTTTTGTTTTTGGGTTTTATTTCGATCAAATTTTTAATTTTTTAAACCCTTTTAATTTATGGAATTTTTTTCTTTTAATTTTTAAAATTAAATAATTTTAAAATGGTAAATTTTTTTATAAAACCCTTTTTAAATGAAAAACTTGTTTGTTTAAAAATTTAAATTAAAATTTTTAAAACCCTTTTTTAAATTTTAAAATTTCCGGGTTTTTTTAAATTAAAACTAAAAACTTTGAAATTTTAAATTTTTTTCCCTTTTTTTTTTCTCCAATTTTTTTAACAATTCCTTTTAAAATTTTGAATTAATTTTTATTTTTTTTTTAAATTTTATTAAATATTAATTTTTTTTAAAAATTTTAAAATTTCTTTTTAAATTCGAATATTTTTTTTTTTTTTTTTAAAAAATTAATTTTTAAATTTTGGGAAAATTTTAAAAATTTCCCAATTTAAAAAATTTCCTAAAAACCTTTTTTTCCCAATAAATTTGTCCTTTTTTTTTTCTTTAAAATTTAACAAAAAATTTAAATTTTAAGAAAAGGGAAAAAATTTTTTCAAAAAAATTTTTTTAAACCCCTATTTAAAATTTAATAAAATTTTTCCTTTTATTTGGGTTTTTTAAAAAAAATTCGAACTTTGGGGTTTAATTTAAAAAATTTGAAAAAATTTAAAACATGAAAAAATTGGGTTTAAAAATTTTTTCCCTTGGGTGAAGCTTTCCCTTTTAAAATGAAATTTCCGATTTTAAAAAAAATTTAAAAACCGGGAATCCTTTAAAAAAATTTTTTCCCTGGGGGTTTTTCTTTAAATTTTAAACCCTTAAATTTTTAAAATTTTAAAAATTTAAAAAATTTCCTTCAAAACAAAAATTTAAAGTTTAAATTTTTTTTAATGAAAATTTTTTTTTAAAAAAAAATTTAAAAAAAAATTTGTAAAAATTTTCAAAAAAGGGACATTTAAAAAATTTAAATTTTAAATTTCTTTTCCAAAAAATTGTTTTAAAACCCATTTTAAAAAATTTTCCCTTTGCTTTTTTGTAAAAAAAAAAAAACAAAAATAAATGTTTCCTTTTTCCTATTTAAAAATTTGACAAAAAATTTCCGAAAATAATAAAACGATTTAATTCGAATTTAACCCCAAAAAAATTTTTTTTTGATTTCGGCCGGTTTTTTAAAATACGAACTCAAAAACCGAAAATTTAAAGGAACTTTTTTTTAAGAATTTTTTTTTTTAAAAAACTTTCCTTTTAAAAAAATTTTTAAAAAGTTTTTCCCAGAAAAATTAAAAATAAAAAGATTTAAACAAATTTCACAAATTTAAAAAAGGGGGTTAAAAAATTTTTGGGGTTAAAAATTTTTGTAAAGCAGTCCTTTAAACACCCTTCCAACAACCTTTTTTTATAAATTTTAAAAATTCCAAACATTTTATGTTTTTTTAAATTTAAATTGGAAAACCCCCTTTTTTAAAAAAGAAAAATTTTTTAAATTTTAAATTTTAAATAATTTGAAAAAATGAAATTTTCTTTTTTATTACCCGGTTTTTTAAAAAAACGTTTGCCCTTTTCCCTTTAAAATTTTTTTTTCCTTATTTTTTTGAAAAGCTACAAATTTTTTTAAAAAAAAACCCAAAAGTTTCCTTCAAAAAAAAAATTTTTAAAAAAAATTTGGAAAAAAAAGAACAATTTTAAAGGGGGGATCAAAAACCCTTTTAAAATTTTTTTTTTTTATTTTTTCCCAAAAGTTTTTTTTGGGTTTAAATTTATTTAATTCCCAAGGGTTTATTTGGTTTGAAATTAAAAAAAATTTTTTTTTAATTTATTAATTTTAAAAATTTTTTAAATAAATTTTAAAATTTTTAAAATTAATTTTAAAAATTTTTTAAAATTAAAAATTTTTTAAAAAAAAATTTTTAAAAATTAAAAAATTTTTATTTTAAATTTTTTAAAAATTTTTTTTTTTTTAAAAAAAAATTTTTTTTTAAAAATAATAAATAAAATTAAAATTTTTTTAAATTTTTTTAAAATTTTAATTTTATTTTAAAATTATTTTTATTTTTAAAATAAATTTTATTTTAAAAATTTTTAAATTAAAAAAATTTTTTAAAAAATTATTTAATTTTAAAAAAATTTTTAAAAAATTTAAAAAATTTTAAAAAAGGGAAAAAAATTTTTGGGAAAGAAATTTGGGAAAATTTTTAAAAAATTTTAAAATTTTTTTTTAAAAATTTTAAATTTTTTAATTTTTTAAAAAATTTAAATTTAAAATTTTTAAAAATTTTATTTTATTTTTTTAAAAAAATTTTTTTTTTATAATAAATAATTTTTTTATTTTAAAAATTTTATTTTTAATTTAATAATTTTTAAAATAAAAATAAATTAATTTTTAAAATTTTTTAAAATTAATATTTAATTTAAATTTATAATTTTTTAATATAAAAATAAAAAATAATTTTTTTTTTTTTAAAAAAAAATTTTTATTTTTAAAATTAAAAATTTTTTTTAAATTTTAAATTTTTTATAAAATAAAATTAAAATTTAAAAAAAAAAAATTTTTTAAAATATTAATAAAACCAATTTAAATTTAAAAAAAAAATTTTGAAACTTTATTTTTTTTAATTTATAAAATGTTTATTTGAAAAAATTTATAAAAAAAAGGGAAACTTAAAGGATTTTTTCAAAAATAAAATTTAAATATTTTTAATTTAAACTTTTTACAATTGTTTAAATTTTGAAATTTAAATTTAAAAATTTTTAAATTTTGAGTTAAACCTTTTAATTTAAAAATTTATTTTAAAAAAAATATTTTAAAATTAATAATAAATATTTTTTTTTAAAATATAAAATAAAATTTAAAAAATTTTAATTTTAAAAATTTTTTATTAAAAATTATTTATATAAATTTAAATAAAAATTTTAAAATTTTTTTAAAATTTAAATAAAAAAAAATATTAAATTTTTAAAATAAAATTTTTTTATAATTAAATTTTTAAATTAAAATATAAAATTTTTTTAAAAAATAAAATTAAATTTAAAAAAAATAAAAAAAAAAATTTTAAAAATTATAAAATTTTATAAAAATTTTATTTTTTTTAAAAATTTTTAAAATTTTAAATAAAAATTTAAATTTTAAATTTAAAATTTAAAATTTTTTAAATTAAAATTTTTTAAATTAAATTTTTAAAAAAAATTAAATAAATTTTCCAATCAAAAAAAATTTACTTTTTAAACAATTTAAAATAATTAAATTTGAAATTTAGTAAAAAATTAGAATTGAAAAATTGGGTTAAATTTAAAAATTAAATTTTAAAAAAAAAAAAATTTATAAAAGAAAATAAAATAATATTAAAAAAACAAAAATTTTTTTTCCCAAAAACAAATTTCCATTTTTTGGGTTTTTAAAAAAAAAAATTTTAAAAATTAAAAATTTTGTTTTGGGATTGAAAAAAAAATTTTTATTTTTTAATTTGGGGAAAAAACAAAAAAGAATATAAAAATTTTATAAAATTTTTCCCAAAATACAATAAATTTTAAAAAATTAAAAATTTTAAAAAAATTTTTTTAAAAAAAATTTTTAATCTTCAAATTTTAAAAAAAATGGGAAAAAAATTTTTTTTTTTGTTTATAAAAAATTTTTAAATTTTTTTACCCTTTTTTGAAAAAAATTAATTGGGTTTTTTAAATTAAGATTTTTTTTCTTTTAAAAGGGGTTTTGAAAAATTAAATTTTAAGTTTTTGTTTAAGAAAACCAAAAAAAATTTGGAAAAAAATTTGGGAAAATAAAAATTTAAATAAAAATTTAAAATAAATTTTAAAATTTAAAAGTTTTTAAAAAGGTTTCGGTTCCCTTTTTTGGGGTTTTTTACCCCAAACTTTTTGAAAAATTTATTTTATTTTTTTTAAACAATTTTTAAAACACCCTTAGGGAAAAGGGAAAAGGGAAAAAAAAAATTAAATTTTTTTGAAATTTAAAAATTTTTAAAAAAAAATTTAAGTTTTTTTTTAATTTAAAACGTTTCCAATGTTTTAAAATTTTTAAAACTTTTTTAAAATTTTGGGAAAAAATTTAAAAGGGATGATAACAAAAATTTTTTTTTTTTCCGGGTTTAATTTAAAGGGTAAAAATGAAAGCCTTTAAAATGGGTTTTTTTAAATTTCTAAAATTTTTCTTTTTTAAATTTTTTTTTTTATTGATTTTTTAACCATTTTTTAATAAAAAATTTAAAAAATGAAATAAAGAAAGTTTATAAAAAACCCCAATTTCTTGGAAAAAATATTTTAAAAAATTGTTGAAATTTTCTTTTTGTAATTTTTAAATTATCCCTTTTTTTTTGTATAAATTTTTTTGGAAATTAAAATATTAAAATTTAAAACCCTTTTAGAAATAACAAAAAGGTTCAAAAAAAAAAAAGGGGAAATTAAAAAAATTTTTTATTTGGGAATTTGAATGCGAAAAAAATTTTTACCTTTTCCCATTTTTTTTTTTGGAAATTTTTTTTAAATTTCAAATGGTTTTTAAAATTTAAAACCCTCTTTTCCAAATTTTTTAATTTTTTGGGAAAATTTTTTTAAGGCCTTAAATTTTTAATTTAAAATTTTAAATAAAAAAATTTTTCTGTTTCATTTAAATTCACTTTGAAAATTTTGTTAAACTTTTTAAAATTTTTTAAAAGTTAAAATTTTTTAATTTTAAAAAGAAAAAATAAACAAATTTTTAAATTTGTTTTAAAATTTAAAATTTAAAAAAACAAAAAATTACCTTCTTAAAAATAAATAAAAAATTTTGGGTATATAAAAATAAAATTTCTTTAAATTTTGATATCTTTGGAAATTAAAAAAGGAAGAATTTCTTAATTTTATTTTTGGGTTTTTTAAAAGAAAAATGTTTCCAAAAAAAAGAAACCCCTTAAAATCGAAATTTAAAAAACTTATTAAAAAAAATTTTTTTTTAAAAAAAAAAAAAGAAAAAATTAAAAAAGTTATTTTTTACCTATTAAAAAACTTTTTTTTTAAAATTTTAAAAAATTTAAATTTTTATTTATTTCTTAAAATTTTTTAATTTAAAATAATTTTACAAACGTAAATTTTTTTAAAAATTTTAAAAAAATTTTGGGATTGGGCCAAAAAAAAATTTTAAAATATTTTTGTTTTCGTTCAAAAATTTCAAAAAAAAAAATTCAAAACCTAATTGAAATTTTTTAAAAATTTTAAGTTTTTTTTTATTTTTTAATGTTTTGAAATTTAAAAATTTTAATAGTCTTTTTGGGAAAAAAAAAAAAATTAAAATTTAAAAAAACTTAAAATTTATTAAAAATTTAAATTTAAATAAATTTTGAAAATTTTAAATTCCCATTCTTAAATTTAAACCCAATTTAAAAAAAGTGTTTGGGGTTTTTTAAAAAAAATTTTTTCCCTTTAAATTTCTTTTTAAAATAAATTTGAAATTCCCCTTTTTTAAATTTAAAAAGAATTTTTATTAAATTTTTTTCAATTAAATTTAAAAAATTTTTTCCAAAAAGATTATAACCTGAAATGGTTTAAACTTTTTAAGTAAAAATTTTCCCAATTTATTTTCTTTAATTGTTTTTTCCCTTTTTTAAAAAGTTGTTCCAGGGGATTTTTTTAAAAACAAATTTTAAATTTGGGCCCAAAAAAAAATTTTTTCCCCAAAAAAAGGGTCCTTTTTTAAAAAATTTTTCAAAAATTTTAATTTAAAAAAAATTCACAATGCTTTGTGTGTAGCAATTGTAATTCATAATTCCTAAGATTACCTTCTTTACTTATCTGAGGTAATTAGCAAAAGAATACAGAATAATTTGAGTAATTTATCATAAACTCGTCTTGGAATCTGGTGAATGTAGTTTAATATTCTTTGTTGCTATTTTTAGGAATTTCTGCATCAGATTTATTTTAAGTGGACAAACAGAATTATATAATCATTTGAAAATGCATGATATATAATTTTAAACTGTATTCACTAAACTTAAAGAAATATATTTTAAGCATCAATTGTTAATACAGTACAGCGATATGTCAAAATAATTATAAATGTATACAGATGCATCAAATCTAGATAATATACTATAATTTAATAATAAATTTAAAAAAAAACTTACTATTATTGTATTTGTAATTGATCATTTCTGAAGAATAAATAAGAGCCATCCTTAACTTTTCACAGATTTCATTGAAATTCAAAGTAGAAGTGGTCTGCATTTTGAACTACTTATGGTAATTTTGTTATTTGTAACATGCTCGCACACAAACTCTGACAATTAGATGGTATTCTCTATTTTGTTCATGTTTCGATGGGAATTAAGGCATCTTGTCGTTTTTTTATTAAATCAATTAGTAAATTATATTACTTTTACATCTCAAAAGTTCATTGAAAAAATCTTATTTATTATTAATAACCCAAGGATGCTGCATAACAGATTCTAAAGTTATTCTGTGCTCGGAAGTTTTTCGTAACAACTAAAAATCAAACAATTTAAATAATGTCATATTTAATACTTATATAAAATACCTTAGATATCAAGTCAATAGCGTTTCGTGTTAAATAAGAGGGATAGGTAATATCCAAACACTGAATACGGGTATATGTTTCTTCATTTGAATTACTTTCAAAGGGTGGTTTACCAACCAAAAATTCGTAACAAAGAATACCTTAAAAAAATTAAATTAAGTAGCTAGCTTAAATTAATAAATAAAACAAAATCGCTTACCCAAACACCAATTATCAACATATTTCCCATACGGCCTACCTTCCACCATCTCGGGCGATAAATAATCCAACGTACCACACATGGTATGTCGGTTCAAAGATGGTGCATGAACGGACCAACCAAAATCTGCCAGTTTTACATCATCGGTTATCGACAGCAATAAATTTTCGGGTTTAAGATCGCGATGTATCACTTTATTGCGATGGCAATAATTTAATGCATCCGCCACTTGATAAATATACTTTGCAGACCTAATAATATTGAATTTATTCTTCTAAAATTTAGATTTTAAAATTATTTACCTGTGTTCGTCGAAGCGGGAATTAGGACTTTGTTGTAGATGTTTATATAATTCACCTCTTCCTGCAAATTCTAAAACCAAATAAATACGAAAATCATCGTCGAACCAAGTTAATAATTCTAATATGTTTGGATGCCTGAAAGACAAATAATTAAATCAGTTACACAATTAAAACGTTACACAAAAATCTCGAATTACTTTAAATGCGTTTGAATCTCAATTTCACGTAATATTTGTCGTTCGACATGGCCCTTGACTACCTCTTTTTTAAGTAACGTTTTCATAGCTACTATGTAATTGGTTCTCTTTTCGCGTGCGATATAAACTCTTCCAAATTTTCCACGGCCTAAACGGCTACCTAATTCGAAATCTTTTAAGCTCCATTTATACCTACAATTATTGTTTTTGTGAACTATTTGATTGTGAAAAATATACAAAATTCTACTCTTTGTTGTTGTAGGCTTCGTGGGACATCATGTTCATAATCATTGTTTTTGTTCTTTCAAAATAGCGAGTAGGAATCGCTTCTTGTTTTAAATACTTTTCCAGGTCTTTCTCTACCATTATTTTCTTATTCATTGCATACACACTCGTGAATGGTTGCCGAAAACCGTTGCATTTAATTTTAGGGGGTTTTGTTTTTAAGGACAAGATTGATGTTCCCAAATTTTGTTTTTGAACGTTACAGCTAACCTATAATGTTATTTTAAAATGTTTGAATTTCAAAAGTCTATTCTGAATATGTAGTGCATATGTTTAAAATTCTACAAAATATGTTAAAATCTTTGGATAGCCATCAAGATTTACCCGAATTGAGAATATATGTGTTGTATTACCTTCTAACAAAATTCAAATGAGAAATAACAGTAAGTGATAATTTCGTTCCTATCTTGTTTTTGATTAATAATTCTTTAATCCTTAAATAAAACATCAAGGGTATATATATATATAAGGGCCATGTATCAGAAATATAGGTATAGCGCGCATCATTCTTGTAATTTAAAGTCAATATAATAAGGTTTATTTTTGTTAACAGGTTGACTGCCGATCATTCCAATCAGAGTGATTTGGTTTCCGATTTCAACGCCAACTACTCCGAACGGAGTGAACACGGTGTTCGGCGTCCAATGACGATTTTTTATGTTCGATGCCGATCGCTCCGATTGGAGCAGAATAAATTATTTTATTATTAACCGAAATTTGGAGAAAAACACATTAATACTCCACTTCTGCATTATATTAATGTAGTAAATACAAAAAACGTTATTGACTTCTGGGTGACATCTTAATAATATTGCTGGCATCAGTCAATCTGTTAATAGGCAGTACCATTTATAATGTTATTTTTGAAAACGAAACTGTCAGTTAGATATTATATAAGTATTTACAATGAAAACTCTTAGGGATGATTACTTTTAAAGCAGACCACCTGTAAATGTTAGTAGTTTTAATATGTTATTTATACAGTAAGTATATATTCTTTGGTTTTGTGACTAATTATTATTAAACATAAATTCTGAATTAAAGTAAAATGATTTTTTTTACAAAGTATAGATGCTTAGTCGAGGGGAAATTCACTTGATAAGATACGTACACCATATTCTATATTTATAGTATTTATTGTAATTACTTCATATTCACAGGTATTCAGCAGTAAATTTTTATAAATGTACTCCATATAGTAATATAAATTAATTATTATAGGAAAATGAAGTATTGATTACTTCACTCCATCCTCCCTCCCATTGCTTGTAAGCGTCTAAATTTTCATTTAGTTATATTGATTTTTAGTTTTAAAGATGTTAGTAAATTAAAGAAATATTCTATCTTAGATAAGATGATCTCTTTTACTTCAGTATTATGTTTTTATGTAATTTTAACGGTTGCCAAGGGTAAGTAATAACTATAATGATCAATAAATTAAATTTAAATTTGTTCGTCAACTTTATAGGTTTTATAATACAAAAGTCTTCCAATAACGAATGGAATATTGAGCATGTTGGTAAGTTATCTCGATCTAATAAGACGTGTTTATCATTGATATGTTGCAGCAAATTCCCAAAATGAATCTGAGTACAAGAAATATTTTGTAAAGTTCGAAAGCCGTAAGTATCTAAATTTTCATATTATAATGCTCGGCAATTTTACTTTTATATTTTAGATGATAGGAAGAATAGACGATTTAAAGCGAGTAAGTAATTTGTCAAATTTATTCAAATTTTGTGAAAGTTTACTTTTCAGATTCTACTGATGGAACATTAAAAGGATGGCACGCTGGTAAATTAAACTTATGCGTACGTGCAATTTGAGATCATTCATTTTTATATTTTAGCCTTAATTGTGTATCTTATTGGAATGGCGATATTAACATTATACTATCTAACAAATAGATGCTGCTCAAACAATGAGTCGTCGGCTGTAGAAACGCATAGGGAACAAGAAAGAACCGAGAATACGCCGATTCTTCAATCGAGGGATCAAAACACGCACCAAACTCGTGTGATTAATTTACAAAATGCAGTCGAAGATTTTATTTATGATTTTTTTCTAACCAACAACAATATTTTATTAATTAGTTATGTGTCGTATTTATCTGAAAAAATTGAATCTGTGAGGGCTCATCTTACGAAGTCGAATAGTTGCAGTTTCCCACCATCTTACGATGAAGCTATGACTACAATAAGTGATTCATAAAGTAAAATTGTTTGGCGCTTCTTTAGTGATGATCCTGGTAGTTCCTTTTACTTCCAGTGCTGTGCCAATGTGCCAATATTTATATTATTGTATTCGCGTTCGGAGAAAACCATATTTTTATACATAATATATTAGTTGTACCGGTACATTTTTTCCAAATGTGTGTATTTGTGTGCCTTAGAGTATTAAATATTGCCAAAATGTTTTGGTTTGCTTTGCAAGAGGGGTGAACAGCAATTGCACTATATTGATTATTTAATCCCACCACTTTTATTTGAAAACCCAAAACAACCCCATAGTATAGGTTTCCCTTTAATGTGACCTATTTAGGCGATTTTAGTAAATTATAATGGCTCATTGTTTATTAGCATTGTCTTATGCTATTTCGTGGATAAATAAAGGTGAACATCTTCTGTTATTAGTAGTAAACTAGCTTATAAATATCTGTGTAGGTGTTATTTTTAACAGGTTATTTTTAGATTTTTTGAATAACTCTTTAATACGCAAGTTGTTTTTCTTTTAAATTATGTGCGCAATTTTGTGCAGGTATAATTTTAAGTGCAACAGTACTACAAGTTGGGTTAGCTAAATAGTGGCAGGATATTTGTAAATTAACTGAATTCTGAGGACAAAATGCAATCCAATATAAAGTACAGTTATAAAAAGAATTTAAATTGAAAATACAATTTTTTAGGTGCTTCCTTTCATATATCGTCCAGGATCGATTTGAACGACAACTATGATAGTAAACATCAAAAATATGTTTTAAGATGCTATAAGTTGTAACAATTTCTTTCAGGACGATCTCAGAATACAACAGGTTATTACAATAAAATTGATACCACAAAAGTTGAAACATGTAAGTTCCATTATTATTTATTTTTAAATATTTTTCGTCCGTTCGTGTAAATCTCGCCAATTAATTGTATTTACTATATTTTCAGCTTCGTCTGATGGAACGTTACAAGGTTGGCATGTAGGTAAGTTAGTAACGTTAAATACAACCAATCCTAGGAAATATACGTTTTAGGAGTAATCGTGTATGTTTTCCTGTTAATTTTGGTGGCAATCTATAAAATATCCAGATGTTATCGTAGATCAAACACCACTCAATCTACCTCAAACGTCTTCAATGATTGCACGGAAGAAAATCAACTGAACGTCTTCGAGTTAAATCAAGTTAATTCAAATTAAGCTCTTCGACCGTAATTTTAATTTTCAAATGTGCCAATTTATATAAGTGAAATTGTAAATTATTAATAACAATATTTTGTATTTTTGTGCCTTATTAAGATATTAATATATTTTGTTATTCGAAACGGCCGAATCGAATTATTAACAAAAATTTAGATTTATCTCCAATTTTTTCTCCAATCAGGCATTTGAAGACACTTTCACTTTTGATAAATTTTGTCCTTGCACATTTATTTTCGATATTGCCACATTTGCTTAAACGTTCCTGCACGTATTACCTACAATAATTAAGTTATTTTAAAATGTTAAAAAATTTTCTAGGAACAGTAATTTACGTTTCAGCTTTTATAGGTAAAACGTTTTTAAATCACAAAATTAAAATATACCTAATTAGTTTTTAATGTTATATAGGAGTGAATAATCAGGAATATCTTCCTACAAATTATGAGGTGCACATTAAAAGTGGATCAAATTTTTTTTTGTGGTGTGGCATTTTTCAAAACGATGTTCCTATTAATGCCGGAATAATTTGGGGCAGGACTGTGAGTTTGGTGAAGTAAGACAATAAGAATGTTAAATTATTATATCGTTAATCGTAATAATTTTATAAGTAGCTACCGATTGCAAGATAAGGATGGGATTTTGATTTTTGAAAATGCAACTATGGCAGATTATGGAGAATATTTTTGTGTGAATCCTCGATACAATTTGTATACGATTGTATATGTGATAGTGCATCCTGCTAGACCTACAGTAGAATATAAAAGCAGTTATTTTGTCGACGTGGCTTTAAGTAGAGGGAAGCGAGCTAGCGATGAACATGAACCGTTAGAAACTGCAGAACGCATCGGTCGAGAATAATAATGAAATTAAAATAAGTAAGTCGGATATATCCAATGAAACTCTTAATATTAACATTTATAATTTTAGTAAAGGGAACAAACACAGCCGAAGCAGTTAAATTGAAAGGTAACTATATACCTATATTTAAAATAATGAAAATCTATGCTTTCTTTGTAATAATGAAATTAAAAAAGGAAATTAGAACTTAATGCAACTGTTTGTTTATAATTCTAGTAAAGGAAACGAATGAAACTGAAGAAATTGAATTGACAGGTAATTATATTTAAGATAATGAAAAATCTGTAAGTTTTTATTTATAAATTCTAACATTTCTGAAATTTGTTTTCTTTGCAGAAAAAACAGTTACAACAACAGAAATTAAATGTAAGTAGGTATATTTTAACTGTATTACGTTTCAATCGTTTCTCGTTGTATTTCCAGCAAATTCCCAATATCGCGGAGAATTGGGTATCAGTAAGTATACAACAAACTTTCGGTATTGTAAAATATAATTCCTCTTAAAAGTTTTAGCTTGTTGCGTTTGCGCAATTATATTGACAATCATTGTATTTTACATCTGGTTAAAACAGTGTTACAATAGGAATCCCGAAGTAGCAGAGGGTTTTGTTCGTTATCATTACCGAAGAAATAACCAGGTGCAAATGGAACCTATGCCCGAAATACCCGATCACCCGGAAATCCCGAATAATTTATTACCGAGATATGCAACACATCTCGTGGACCGTCTGCCGGACTACAATGAAATCGCAAACGATGCCGCACTGAACAGACCAACGACGAGTCGAGAACTTCCTCATGTGACAAACATTCCAAGAAGACCTAATCGCATTTTTAAAATTGACAACAATTCGTCTGACAGCAGTTGATTTTTGTACTGATTGTATTATGCAAATCTAATTATAATCGTGCCTCATTAAACTGATATAATGATAATCGATTTCTTGTTGACTATATTTTTCAAATACGAAGGCCCCTATTTTATTATGATAAATTGGTAATATTAAATAGTAAATAAAACTATGTTATTTGTCAAGTGTTTATTTCTTGTAGGGGTTTTGTATAATAAAATTTAATTATATTTGTCTAACAATATGTGGTTTAAATAACGTTCTCTCAGTTTTTGGCTATAATTTTTTTTTCTGTAACCAAAAAATTTTCAAGTTTTACTAAATTATCGTATTTTTTAAATATTTTTAAGTGTTTTATTAAAAATTAATATTGCCAGCCTACTTATAAAAGAAATAATGTAAAAATTTTTAGACTATCATATATTTCAAATTAAGATGAAGACATGTAACATTAATATAAATAATATTAATAAAAAGTAAGTCACAAAGTTTACATAATTACTGTAATGTCATAATAGTCAATTTAATTTATTAATAGCCACATATATTTTATTTAATACTTATTTTAAATTAAAAAAAAAGTTACTCTTGTGTATGTTCTCTATTTATAACAAAAATACTGTTAAATAGCTAACTACAAATAGCTTTGCAGATATCCTGAGATGCACAATGACAAATTAGTAAAATGGGGAGAGATTCTAAAAGGACATTCTATAGTGAGATCGATACAGTTGCAAGTCAACCCTTTGTGTGCAAATGACTAGCAAAGTTATATGTGGTCTGCTACAATTTACAATTGATTGTAAACGATTAAATAAAAATTACAGGAAATCCTATATACATTTTGGTTAACTTTGTAACCTTGTAAGTTGCAAAATAAAGACTTTTGGCAAGATACCGACGACTATATTTATCTAATAAAATCGTAAGATACATTAAAAGTAGTTATATTATCTTAAAATACAAAATATTTAACAAATAATTACAACTTTAATTGCCTTAACGTGTGATTAGTATGTGCAGTGAAATTTTAACGGCATACATTAAGGCAATAGCATTTAAAAATATCACGTAAACAATTAATAAGGACAAATCTATCATTTCAATCTATGTGCTTCAATTAATAAACAAAAGAAAATGTGATAAACCGATATATACAACTTCAAATTAATTTAGTACTTAAAGTACATTAACTGTTATCTGTATATTTAACAAGCAATCATGCTATTAACAAGTATCGAGAAAACAGCCATATTTTTATAATAAATGCACATTATTAGGTAAGTTGCAATTATTTCAGTTAAATAAGTTGTATATTATATATTTTTAAGGCCATTTTTATAAATTCTTATTTTATAAACAATTTCACCCGTCACCATTAACTATAAAATAGCTCACAATCAAAAAATTATAAGATCTAGTTTGTTTTATATTGTTAAACAATGTAACTTAAACATAACAGGTTGTAGTAAAAATTAATTAAACAACATAGTAAACCTTATTACGTATTTATATGTATTATACATTTTATAGTAAAAAAATTCGTTCACCCTAAATTAGTACTTTATATAGGCTTCACTAGGATATTAACACTTCACGGTCAAAAGATAACCACTTTAGTGTTATGCTTATACTCAATTTAATTGACAATTAGTAATCTTTGTGACCTTGAAAAAATTAACAAACTAATACAGTAGAAATTTATTTTAATACACAACAGTGTTATAAATGCACTTCATTATAAAAGATTTTTGTAGGTAAGTAGTGCGCTACAAATAGTTAGATTGTAAAAAGTTGTGTTTGCTAATGTGATCGCTCATTATTAAAATCGGCTACTTTTCAAAATCAATTAAAATCCACATGTAGCTTGTAAAATAGAATTTTTTGCAGTTTAGGAAAATCCCTGGTTACCTTATCTATATTCTAAATACTTGTGAAAGATTATAACGATAAGTATGAACAAAGGTGAAATTCTACTAATTTTAGATGAAATTAATGGAAATTTATCAGTTGTTACTATAGAACGCAAAAAGGTTCGACTAAACTTAATCACAATCTACGAATACAGCTCTTAATGAACAAACAATGATAATAGCATAATAAGAAGATCAAGTAGCTGAATATAGGAACTTATTTCAAACTTATTTTTGAGCAGAATAAACTTCAACTGTAGGTAATTATAAAAAAATGTTAACACTTACAAAACAATATAGGCATAGATAACAAAAAGTTTGTTAGAGGTATCATTAAATGTCTTTTTATTATTATATAAAATATTTTAATAATATATACCTTTTCTTTATTTAATTTATAAATCCGTTATCATTTTTCACGTTTAAGCTTTTAAACTAGTTTAATTCGTTTCAACTTATTTTCTATCTTACAGGGTTTGGATTCAATTATTTTGAAATGTTACAGCCAAAGGGGTGTTTTTCAAAGCAACCTTGCTTATAAACGACAATTAATTATTAATCATTTTTAGGTATAAACTTGTAAAATACTAGGTAATTTATTAATATTAAGAATATCTTAGGAATTTGCGTGGTTAGTGCTCGATGCGTTAAATTATTTTCATATTTTATAATCTAATTCGGGTGATATCTAACAATTTATTCTATGTAAATATCACAATTAGGCTGTGGACACTAAATTTCAGTTATTTATTAAATAAATACTATATAACTAGTCTTAGTTCTTGGTCATCGTCATCATCAAATACGTTGAAGGCATCTTCCGGAGTAGCATACCTGGCCATGGAATCTGGTAATAAAAAACGTAATAATAGGTATAACATTTTGATGTATTTTATTCTATAAATTATTAAAAACAACGTGTACGTATTTATGTTTAGTGCAGGTATAGTTTTGACAATATAAATAATGTAATGGATAATACAAAATTAATATATTGCCAGTAAAAAAATTGATCACGAAAAACAGAGACATTCGATTAAAAGAATAAAAATTAGGTAAGTATAATATATTTACTTGACACTTATAATCGACAAATGCAAACAAAATCAGATCCAGGGTTCCCAAATAGTCTATAAATTTAACATGTAGTCTGTGAAATTTTATATTTTGACCAGGTTAGTCTATATTTTAACACCTTTCGTTTGAAAATTTTTTATTTTCTATAGTCCATTTGTGGTCTTTCTGACCATTTACCCTCTTATGATGTTCCTTTATAAACTTTAAATAATATTTTTGTATTTTAAATGGGCTTTATGAGTATACTGCATTCAAAGTTATCATGATTATCTTTTAGTACATCTTACTTTTTAATCCTAATGAAACATACTCGAGGGGCAACAATATGCTCCTGTCTTGCTTAACCAGGCAGTGGAAGCATCCTTCTTCTGCTTTCCTTCTTTTATTTCTTTCTTCCCTCGTTATCATATTGTTGAAACTTTACTGTGAATTATTTACAGAGCTAATCAGAAAGATTTTATACTGAATCTTTGTATCTAAAAAATGCCTTTCTTGTTAATTCATGTAATAAAAAATAAGTTATGTCTATTAAGTTTATAAATTTCAAATTTTAGTCTATAAAGTGTATAAAAATGAACAAATGATCTGTTAGGAGCTCTGCACATCATATAAAATATATAAATTAAATAAAAACTATGGAGTACATCAATGCGCTATACTTTTAAGGAATTGTTAATGTTTTTCGCATTAATAATGATCATTTTGTTTTTGAATTCATTAAATCGCCCTCTATTTATAATTTAAACAAGAAAAATACAATGAGACCTTTGAATGGCATTATAAATATTTATCCATTTGCTACAACGGTTCCTGTTCCTTATACTTGTTTAAAAATATGGTATTTTATTTAAAATACTGATTCAATACCTCGTGCAAGAAATTTCCAATGCTCGTTTTTAAACAATCAAAAAAAGTTTGGGTTTTTAAGTAAAAATTTAGCTTTTAGCACCACCTATTAGCTTTAGTGGAAATACAATTTGTACTAAATCTATTTTTATTTAGGAACTGTCGTTTAAACTTTAGTGTTCCTTGGTGTGTATTCAGGAAATACATTCCAGCTATGTGTATCACTGGTGACCATGGCCATTTATACGTAGCAACTTTTGTAATGAAAGGGTTAAGTTCCATAAAACATTTTTAATAAATAAAATATTATAACGAACAGCTTTAACTTTTTTAACAGTTGTTATACACATAATAGAAGGTACAGAAGTAAAATTTAACAAGAAAAATTTGTCCTAATGGAATCCATATAATCATTGCTATCGTGTTAGCTGATATTTAATAAAATATAAATTACTTTATACTTTGTTCATCTTACTGTCCTATTTTCTACTTTTAAAAATAGTTCAATATTTTAATGTAAATTTAAAAATGTATAATTTGTTACCATGTTTAAAACAATAATGTCATATTCTAAGGTATGTAAAATTTAATAATTTATGATAATCGTGAAAACATTAAATCACAATAATAGGTAGGAACATACAACGCCATAACGAGGGCGTGGCAAAAGAGGCGCCTGCCACGGGAGCAACTACGTTTGAAACTATATTTGGGAGTATTTTTGGCTTGGGAGGGGCGCAAGTTAGACAGTTGCCACAGGCGCTTCCTACCCTCGTTACGGCGTTAAGTACTTACAACACTAAAAGTACGATATCAAAAATAAGTATAGTGCAATTTATTTTAAGATTATCATTTTTCATCAAAAAAAATAATGAAAAATTAAAAAATACTGAATTAAATTAATTAATATTAATACTTATGATATCGAAGACAATACTATTTGATAAAATCAACTTTTCTAATGGTATATAAATTTGTTTATAAGACAGTGGAATTTTGAATCGACACAACCATACTTATATTATACATTTTAATATAATCACTTTTAAAAATGAGATGTCACGGGTGCTCTATGTATTTTTATAAAATATTACAAAGTTACTGTTAACATATTCTAAACCGACTAAACGTCTATAAATAGTTATTATAAACTGCTAATGTGTGAACGTACTTAATGTTTAAATAGTTTTTGACCCACCTTTACCATTTTTATCGATCCTTTGAATAATAAATTGAACAAATGCATGTAATAGGCACGCTATTAAAGCACCAATGCCAAATATTCGGAAAGTAATAGAACCACCGTAATTCTCCATAAGAAGACCTCCAAGGAAACTTCCCAAGGAAACTCCAACTCCTTCAAATAATGCACCGACTAGACCCTAAAAACAATATTATTCTTAGTAAACTTACACATACTTTTTGTTTTTAATAATTACATTACAAAGGTGTACTTACAAGAAAATCATACAAAAAAAGTAGGTAATCGCCAAATTTGTTATTTTAAGAAAGAGGTGCAAAAATAAGACTTAAACCTACCTGAATAGTTGTTTCAGTACCCGGTGGGGCTACAATACTAGCATATGATGCCATTGTGGCATAAAATAATCCAAAAGTGAGGCCTTGACAAATTTCAATAGGGAGACACCACCATGGATTTGTAATAAATGAATAATACAAAAATCTTAATCCTAACACTAGAAGAACTAAACTCATTGAGTGTACATGTCCGATTCGTCTCAAAATCCAACTTGAAAAGAAGAAAAATGGCAATTCTCCTCCTAAACATTGAATGCCCATCACGAGGCCTTCGATTGTTTTTATCCAAGACATCATTTCACAACTATGTTTAACAGCTAATTCCTCTAGCAACCAAAATAGGAAGTTCCACATTAAAGCAGTGCATAAGCCCATGCAGATACACCATAATATAAAAACAAATATTTTAACATTCATTAGTAGGCGTCCAACATCTTTTAGAATACTTGTCGACGTATGTTGATGTACATACTGAAATGCAAAGTAATGAGTTAGTTCGAATTATATTGTTATATTACTGCATTACCGAAATTTGGGAGGAGACCAAAATACACAATAATGTAATTCCAACACCAAGTCCAAATACAGGGGAATAATTCTTGTATTTATCACCATTACTAAGGTGATCAACTAATACGCCAGAAATAATTGAGAAAATTCCCCACCCCAATGCACCAAACATTCTTTGATAACCATATTTATGCGGTTTATCCCCTAAACGAATATAGTTTTTAATATTAATACCTATTGAAAATATTGTAAATATTACCTAATAGTTGAAAACAAAGAGTGTCGGCAACACTGACTGTAACTGCCTGACCTATCCATGCTATCAAATAAATACTTAATAGAAGCCAAAATTCATAACGTTTATGAACTTCTTCCGTTTTTCTAACAGGAACAATAGCGTTATTCATTACGGCCGAATCGCAATTTATATCACAATTTGTAGAGATTTTCTCATTTGCAGGGCAATTAGGATATCTTACATTTCCATTTTGGAATGTAACATTTTTTACTCTAAAATATACGCAGTGTACAAACTGTACAGTTAAATTCATGGGAACGTGGGCTGTAAATTCTAAATTTTTTGGATGTGTATTGCAATAATCTTTGCCATCCCAATGTTTACATACAATATCCCAATGTCGCAGTTCCAACGGACAGTTTAACTAAAACAATTACGAGCCAAAAATTACTGACAAAATAAAAATAAATTTTGTACATTAATACATTTTAAAATGTAATTATAATAATTAACCCATTGTTAAGTTTATTAATTTTTATATTTTAAATACTATATTGTAATCTAATAGTTATGAAAAACGAAAACGTTTTGTGCTTAAAATAGTAACAATTAATAAAGATAACAATTACTTGGGCAATTACACCAGTTTAAATATTTGGTTAACTCGTAAAAAACTTACCGTGCACATAATATTTGTATGACAAACTTTATTTTGCAAGTTTTCGGCCAGTCGATCGTCGTAATTATCATTACAAAAATCGAAAGCTACTTCCGAGTTATCGCAGGAAAAATGAATTTTAGGAGTACTATTTGTTTCTTGGGGTAATTCTGGTAAAAAAATTATACAGCAGAATGCCACTGCGGCGACAAGTTGAGCGGCTAAAAATATAATTTTTCGACATTTAAACCTATCTGCAATTGTTCCCATTATGGGCTTTGCGAGCATTCCCGAAAATGGCAAAATTGTATAAATGATTCCAACCACGAAACTAGAAAAACCTAGTTGTTTTGCATAAACTGACATAAAAGGTACGATAGGTGCCGATCCTGTAAGTTTAAAGTTTAATATGAAAAAACCGTTTTAAAATCTTACATAACATAGGTACCTGCATTCCACAAGAAATAGTGCCCTTTTACTGGCAACAATTTCTTATTTACTTCGAAATTCTTCATTGTAATTTATAATATTAAATAGGTTAATATATAAATAAAATAATTAATATATTATACTATTAGTAAAGTTGATTTTATATGATATTTTAGATACCATTATCTTGTAATACTGGTGGCGAGTGTTTAGGTTCCAAACTGAAAAATCTGAAGAAGGTCTATCATGTAAACATATCTATCGTATTGTCACTAACGTGGTTTACGACTTATCGGAATACAAGTCAAAGTCCCTTTTTAATGATAAGAGGGTTAGGGGGAGGTACAAACGAAATTTCATTGACGTAATCGTACCTATTACTATGGTTCGTGAAATGCAAACGACGGGGCGCTGAGTGCACATTTTCAACCGTTTACGATTCCACTTATTTTACATTTTTGAATATTATCTTGTGATCTTTTATTATATATTATTCCTATTGTTAGTGGTTATTGTTGTGCATTATTATTACTTGTGATTAACTAAAAAGTGTTGGAAACTTCTTCTAATGATTTATTTAGTACTTAAAATGGAAACTTTCCTAGTCTCAACTCACCTTATAAAGGATAAATTATGATCAGGTACATACTTTTTAAATATTTCTATAACAGGTAGTTGGATATAAATAAACAAGGCAACAGTTTAACATTATAACTATCAGTTTATTTATAAATGTAATTATATATTTACTAATCTCGGATTCAATTTTATTTTAGCAGGTGACCTTGTGCAGTCTTCCGAGTGTTTGCGATGTATATTACGAATATTAACATTAAACGTAAAAGTAACTATAATTTCTAAATTTGTTTTGGTTTTGTGAGCACATGTACACTCATCTCTAAAACAAGTAAAGACTACGAAGGTCACCTACAAAACTAAATCAAATCTGAGAAACATATAAAACTGGTTTTTAATTGCTCCCTTTCGTTATCGATTTACAATATATGTGCGCATATATTCGACTCTCTCTAATTGTAAGTTGAATTTTGTAACTCAAATTTCCCGTAACTGCAATATTTTTATTTGACACAATACAAATGCGTACAGATTTATCCCCTTAATTCAAACTATACTTGAAATTCCCTTAGAAGCTCTTACACACGCTACTTGTTACCGATAGTTGTTAGTTTGACATACAATTTTTCGTATTATATAAACAAGAGTATAATTACATAATTTATAGTTTACACGTTTATAATTTTTTTGACGAAAGTCTATTTCATTCTCTTTTGTTTAATTAAGTAATTCCTAAGTGCAATTTGTTTCTCCTTAAAACTTCTCTTAACCTTTGCTTTAAGTTTATGTTTAATCATCTGATAGTTCTTTGTTTTCTTTTTCTCTCGATTCGTTTTGGAGCAGTGCTCGTTTACACGACCATCTTTGTAACCATACTTTTCTCTATCGGCTTGTCCCCTTCTAACACTTTCAATTCTAGTTTCTTTATCGTGTTTTCGTTTCTTATAAATGTTTTCTATGTCGCTTAATTTTACAAGTTCAGAAAACACGTTAGTATTTACCAATTCATCGATTTTACGTTTTTTCCCAGCTTTACTGGTAGTTTCTACTTGTTTCCTGATATTGGCCGAATCAATTAACTTAAAGTCTTCATCTGTTAATATACGTTCCATAGAAATTTTTTGTGCAAGTTCTTGCTTTGTCGTTGATTTTTTATCGTCACCCACTGCATTTATGATATCATTCTTTTCTTCATCAGACGAATGAGAAATGTTGACCCATTCTTCATCGTCAGATCCAGAATCAGAAGCAATTTCAATATTATCTGTTCTTGTTTTTAATAAAACTTCGGCACCAGGTATATAGTCCTTGGCATCTATTTCTGCATATTGTTTAGACGTGTGTTCTTGCATTGCTTCGGTAGGTTTTCCTCTGTCTTTTTTGTGCAGTAACTCGGGTCTTGTAATTCTGAATAATTGAATTAAAGATCGAGTAGCCATCATGACAGACCGATCCCGATAGCTTTTATATTCTGCCAAATCTCTCAACAAATCTTCGTTCATGGCTAAAGGAGAACGAGCACAGATTTCACGTACTGCATTTAAACCAATCGCCATTACGTCTGACGAATTACGCTCGGTTATAAAATTATTAGCGATAGTTTTCAATAAAGGTTCCAAGGCATCAGGGGGTAATAGTTCGTGACTAGCTTGTGCTGCAAATTGTAATATTCTAGTAACTTCACGTTGATGCGGCTGAATATATCTTTGTATATATGGATAATAATTAAGAACAAATAAATTATGTAGGCCTATAAGACGAGATATAACATCTAAAGTCATTAGTTTCACTTCAAAACGTTTTGTGGTTGCTTCTAATTGTTTAAATAACTTTTCTGCCATGTCTAAAATTAAAATTAACGTGGAGTCATCAAATATAAAGTACAAAAACTGTGCAAAAATACCTTGGGGATCGTGTATTAAATGTAAAGCAGAAAAATTAAAGGGGAGTGCCTTAGATTTTTTCTTGTGTGCTTTTGAAACTAATTTTTTTACTTTTGTTAGTTGTTTCTCTCTCTTTCTAGTCTTCTTGTTAAATTTATTAGCCATAATTACATCTTTCGGATTAATTTCGTCTTCAGAATCAGACTCATCAGATCCCTTTTCCTCTGGATCCTTTCCTAAAAAGAATTTTAGCGAAGCCACCATAATCTGAAATTCAGTCACTAAGCAAATAAGTAATGTTTAAAAATATTAATGCGACGTACCTTGACAATTTTTGAAAAACAACCGGTAGCTATGACGTTAACAGTTTTAGCATCGTTCCATATATTTTTTTTGTACAAATCAATCATTATATCTAAAGACATCTTTGCTGCTCTAGAATTACTATCTTTCAACATTGTAAACATAAAATTTTGCAAAGTAGTGTTTAGTTTGGGATTTTTATGTTTCGAATTTTCATTTTTAATATCATTTACAATATGCGTTTCCAAAAATGATCGCAACGACTTATCTTGACTTCTTAACAACGTGAAAAATAACTCTAATAAATCTGTTGGGGCTAGTAAATTTTTGTTTCGTAGTAAAATCAGTGCTCGACAAAATGTCATGCGCATGTTGCTGTCTAAAACCGTATTATATTTCTGTAATAAGTCGATAAGCTGTTGTGGATATGTTGCTAATTCTTTGGTATAACAATGTGCCACTTGTGCTAAGAACATAGCTAAATCGTCCAAAGTTTTGTTGGGTTGTTGTGGAGATAGCTCGAACACCTCGACCGTATTTTGAAAATGCAGATATTGTTGCATGAATTCTTCATGATAAGATGTAGGATCACGTTTTATGAGATTTTGTAGTTGAGGCAAATTATTTGGAAGCTGATTATTGTGTTTTCTCACCATTTTTATAAATATAACAAAGTTTTTGTTAATTGTTGTAGGACACGTGCAACGTGAACATTTTTAGAGGTTAATTGGTTGTTTTTTTCTCATATGATCACTGTCACCAACTGTGCCTCCATTTTTAGTTTTCGACAGTTTAGAGTTTGTTTTTTTAACTGACTAACTTCAAAGTTATTTTCTAAACGACACGAGTTTGAAAGTTAACCGCAAAATTAATTTTGAGGAAGTAATTTAGGATAATATGCTTTTGCACCGAATTTTTAAACATATAATAGCAAAGATTGTTTACGAAAGATACTTAGTTATACGGAAATTTAATGAAGTTACTTTTGATAATATAGTCGCGATTTCTGCTAGTGTTATTAAAAAGTCTCTTACTTTGAATAATGTGAATTTTGAGGAAGGTCATACGTGCTTTATGATTACCTGCCCATTATGTACAAAGGGACGAAAATCCATAGCAACCTCAAAATTGTACATTAATAAAATGACTGGTGTTTAAATTGTTTACATTTTAACGATTTCTAGGTTAACTTTTTGTACTTACAGGGCAGTTTTCTTGTCCATCGTGTATGTCTCAAGGACAGTGGAATAATTTAGAAACATACATTAGTGCGAAGAAAACGAAAAGATCGAAAGACGAGAAACCACTAAATGTAATTAGTCATTTAGACGAAGTAAAAAAATGCGTGGAAAACATTCAAAACAGTACTATTTTATTTAAAGATATAGTTCAAGACAAAGTTTGGAAATCGTTTGGACTTCCCGTAATGGTTTGTTTATTTGTATAGCTACAGTGATTGTAAATATAGTTTTAGGTAGTTCCCCCGTTGGTGACTGAAATTGTAAAAATCGGGTTAAATTCAACACAAACACGTCTATACTTTCCATTGGAAAATGTTTACTCCCAAATAGTCGGTTATAAAATTTTAAGTATAGATAAAGATGATAGTAACATAAAGACTTGCATCGAACCACATAATAATCCATCGGGAGGAATATTATGTGGAAAATCTGCAACAAAAACAAAAGATACTGCGATATTAGTGTCAAATATAGCTGACTTTTTAGTATTATTAGCTTGTAAAACGTCTAGTTATGTGGTGTGTTTACCAAATGGTCTGATGAATTTACCTCAACATGTGTTACCTAGTTTGGAAAGATTTTCCAAATTGATTCTTTGGTTTGGAAATGATTTAAGTTCGTGGGATTCTGCTAGGAATTTTGCAAAGAAATTGGGAGAGAAACGGTGTCTGTTTGTTAGGCAAGTTATGGTTGGTAATTTGTACATTTGTTTATATTAATTTTATAGATTTTTAGGCCGACCAATAAACAACCTTTGCCTTATTTGGCAGTTAATCAGGATTTAAAGGCTATTATAGCAGCTGCTCAACCGATTTGGCACAAGTCGATAACTACTTTTGCGAGTTTAAGAGAAGACGTTTTATCAGAACTTCAGAATATAGATAAGGTTTGCTAATTAATTTAAAAGATGTCTTTATTGTACGTAATAAAAGAAATTGTAAAGGTGCACGGTATAAAGTGGAAAAGGTTTCCAACTTTAACTCGTCTATTGAAGGGCCATAGACGAGGGGAACTCACAATATTAACTGGACCAACTGGTTCTGGCAAAACTACTTTTATTAGCGAATATTCGTTAGATTTGGCTACTCAAGGTGTAAGTTTTGCTGGTAGATATCACTTGCGAGAATATGTTCTTTTAGGTCAACACACTTTGGGGAAGTTTCGAGATAAGGAATGTACGATTGGCAAAGACTATGTTACAGCAGTTAGTTGGATTGCCGCTAGATAAAAATTTAGAAAAATTTGATGTGTTTGCCAATGAATTTGAAAAACTGCCTATTTATTACATGACCTTTCATGGACAACAATCTGTTAAAGTTGTCATGGAGGTATAACAGTAATAGTAGCATTTTATATATATGTGCCCGAGAGGTAAACAGCCGTAACTTCATTTTTGTCATTTGTACAGTAGAGGGGAAAGGATAAAAGTTGTATAATTTTTATATGCCCAATGTTAATATCTGTAAACGTAGATTATATCAAATTGTTGGAGTTGGAGTTACATCTGTTTACCTCTCGGGTACATATTATATGTAACATCTGTATTATTCATTTTATAATTAATTGATGTTGCTGCTAGGCTGTAGAACATGCTCAGTACGTCCATGACATATCACATGTGATAATTGATAATGTGCAATTCATGATGGGCGTCGGTGAGGATCATAAGCAGATGGATCGTTTTTGGAAACAGGATTTAATAATTGCCGCTTTTCGTGCATTTGCTACAAGGAAAAATTGTCATGTTACACTTGTGATCCATCCAAGAAAGGAAAGAGACGATGAAGATCTAACAACCAGTTCTATTTTTGGTGGTGCTAAAGCTTCTCAAGAAGCCGATAATATCTTAATAATTCAAGATAAAAGTTTGACGCCAGGTTCTAGAAAGAAATACATTCAGGTTTAATATATAATTTTGTTTTTATAGGCGTAAATTAATGTGTTTATTTTTAGGTTGCCAAAAATCGATATAGCGGCGAATTGGGTATAATGAACTTAGAGTTTGATAAAATGCTCTAAGTTTTGCTCAGAAAAAGAAACCTAAACAAGAAAAGGCAATAGAGAAATCTTTATCTGTTGTTAATATAGTGTAAAGTTTCTATTTCATATTTTTATACGAACAATAAATATTGATTTAAATTAATTACCTACTTGTTTGAGACTCTAATCTAGAGTTTGAGTATTTTCCACTATCAATCCTTAATCTCTCTCAATTTTATATTATTAAGCATAGTTAAATCATTGAGAACTGTGTTATTTATTGCATGATTCACCATTTAAAGTAGATTAATTTCCTAGACGCAAACGTAATTAGACTGATCGAAGTTTAAAATAAAAATCAATTATTATTGGTGCAATTAAGAATATTTATACGTTAAACTAGTATTCAATAAACAATTATTTGTTATAAAGTTATTGTCGAGAATATAAATATAAATCATTATTGATGTATTGATTTATAAAATGGGGCGAAGATAATTCGTTTAAAATTGGCGCCAGTGTTGCTATTGGCAACAGTTCGTAGTGTGCATTACGAAAAAAATGGCGCACACAATCATCTGTTGTGCGTTTATCTTATCATAATTTATTAACTACATAATTTAATTTTAAATGTTAACGAGATGTTTAAGAAAACGTTTTTGGTGTTAGTTTTGTTGTTTGGATGGTGTGCCTTTACGTGGGCATCTACAATCAAGTTGCCCACCGTAGTTGTAACAATATTAATTAGAAATAAGGCCCACACGTTGCCTTATTTTCTTTCGTTGTTGGAAAGTGTAAATTATCCCAAGGATCGAATATCACTATGGTTAGTATTTGTTTATTTTTAAAATTTTAACACAATGAGACACGTGGAAATTTAGGCCACGCCTATACAGCAGGTTTTGCACCTGTTGAAACGCGTGAAAATTGAAATCGAGTCCTTTTTTTAGGTTAAGAAGCGACCATAATATCGATAATACAATAGAAATATTGAACGTTTGGGTAGAAAACGTACATACCAAGTATCATTCAATCAATACCAAGTTTGTGGAAGATAAAGGTTTCGACGATGAAATTGGCGTAGCACATTGGTCTTCATTAAGATTTGATCATTTGATACGTTTAAGAGAATCCGCATTAGATTATGCAAGATCTATTTGGGCAGATTATGTTTTGGCAAGTATTCGTCGGTCTTAAAATTATTACGTTGTTTTTATTATTTTTGTGTTTACAGATGCTCGATGCAGATGCGTTCCTCATAAATCCTGACATACTACAAATACTGATTGCAAAAAATTACACCGTGGTTGCGCCAATGCTGAAGTCTGTCGGTTTATACTCAAATTTCTGGTATGGAATGACAGAAGATTATTATTACTCAAGAACAGACGATTACGAACCAGTTTTAAATCGTGAAAATGTAGGTTGTTTCGTGGTACCGATGGTACATTCGTGTGTCCTTGTCGATTTGAGGCAGTTCGATTCGGACTTCTTAACATACATTCCCGAAAATATAAAAGGGTACAACGGGCCCAGAGACGATATTATTACTTTTGCACTTTCGGCGAATAAAAGTAACATCGATTTAAATTTATGTAACGACCATAGTTTCGGATTTATTATGGTACCTATGGAACAAAACGATAAATTAGAATTTGACTATCAGCAGTTAGTGAATTTAAAATTAGAAGTGTTGGTGGAAAACGAACCTTTGTATGTTAGTGAGTTGCTTGAACGTTATACCTCGGTGCCGGAAAAAGACACATTAGGATTTGTTCGAATATTTATGATCAATTTATTAAGAAGACCCGATAGGCGAAAACGGATGAATGCTTGTTTCGATATACTGGGATTAGACGTTACAACACTGGAAGCTGTTGATGGCAAGTAAGTCAATATTTATTTTAATCAACTGAAAATTTAAGAATTTATATGCAAATACGATAAGTTGTTGTATAGGTATACTCCGTTATATACAATGTTTTTAAATGATTCAAAACCATTTTTCAAAATATTTTTAGATAAACGATATAAGGTCGCGGTTGATCTAAATAATAATTTTTCGTAGATAGTTTGGAAAGTATTTCTCCTTAAATATCATGTATGACGTACGGTACAATTTACGGTAGATTTATGCAGTAAATCAAACAACAAAATAAACTCGTAATTCAAGATGGTTAGGTAAATACAATGATGGTATAATTATCATAATTTTAGGTTGAAAAGCCTACAATGGTCTATAATTTTAATACTTAAACGAGTAAATTTCACTATTTTTTAAAACATCTAATTATGTAAGTTCAGTGTTCTCGTTAACTATTGTTATCCGCGTGATCTTAATACATAGATTAAAAGTTTTGGCAAGAGCGCTAAATAATGGAAGGTTTATCTCAAAATTGTTTCAAAAACGAGATTAGTCGATTCTATTGTAATTTTTTCCTGGATAAAAGATTCGTTAGGGTTGGGATACCTTAAAATATTTATTTTCTGTTGTTTTAATATTAATCTAAGCGTTAATATTAAATTATTTTATTTTACAAAATAAATTTTACATCATTCTTATTTATATATATTTCTATTCAGCTATCTGTCAATTCCTACCCCTCTATCTATTTTATAATTACTTAAATCCAAACAGCTATAATAATATGTGGTAATTTGATAACACTCTTGTGATATCAATCTTTCATGAATTTTATCAACAGTTTTGAACGAAGTGTTCTTGCATCAATGGATAATATTATTAATATAGAAGTGTATAAAAAAATACATGACTGTTAAAATTTGTCTTGTTAAAATAAATGGATCTTCTACTGGTTGGAATCCAATTCATGTTAATATAATAGTAATTCTAACAAATCAACATTCATCCAACTATTGTATGGCGCGAGTCTAATAAAGTCTTCTAGTGCTCTGTCATCGTTTCTTCCTAAATGCCTCATTTACATCAACTTGCACCGCAATATCCCAGTCGTTGACGTGCCTTCTTTGAAGATCAATTTCCAAAAAAAATCCAACTTATATCTGACTTGACTTGAATTAAGCCTAGCTTAACAATAAATCGTAAGACTAAAGATCAACTTGCATCAACTAAACTCCATAAAAACTAATATCGAAAGCGCTTACTGCAGTTTTTGCTGTAAGTTCCGAAATTTTACTTATTTTTGAGTAGGTAGGTAATCAGGAAACTAATCGAACCGTATTTTTACCCCCACACAGCTGCCTTATTTTTCACTTTGTTAATAAAATAACTAAAATTGCATGAAAGTATTAAATTTAGTAAAAAATCGGGGGAAATTTAGAATAAGGAGTATTGAAAGAATGCCACGAAAAAGCTGGAATTATTAGAATTTTTTTTACGTAAAAAGGTGGCAAAATAAAAAGTTAATCGAGAAACTTGGGCATTAAACATTTTTCGACACACAATTCGTACACATACGACGCCCCAAATAAATTAAATTTGTTTTTAATCCAACATTAATAAGGTATTAAATACATAGTTTAAAAAAAATACTGCTATTGTATCTATAATACTTATTTAAAATAAAATAAATCACTCCTGTTGGTATAAATTACTAGTAAATCATCCACAATAAATTTTAATAACTGACTCGATTATTCTTAAAAAAAAACGTTAAGAATTAATTTTTGCAAATTTTAGTATTCAAATTTTGTCTATTGTCAGTGTAAATTGTTTAAAAATTGTTGTGACAATCAAAAATTTGAATTTTGTTTATTATCCATAAACGAATGCATTAAAAAGGTAAAATCTCTCAAAATAAGATAAATTAAAAAAATCAAAAAACATTAAAAAAAAATAAAATCCTGAATACATTTTTTTAAATGCAGACTAACATTGCTGCCGCTGCGACTGCCACTTGTCTGTAACAGACTATAAGAAAAAATTATAAACTAAATGTTTTTTTTTGTGTTTTCTACTTTTTCTCGTAATCGTTTTCCCTCTATTGCCAATTTCCAGCGTAGATTCTTTTGTTGACTGCGAACTTGCATTACTTCATATGCTTCATATTTCACTGTATTTCACTAATCACTGTGATCGCGAAAACGCGCGAAAGATAAAATTTCTTTCGCGAAATTCGACCATCGAATGTTTGAGGGGAGCCCTAACCAAGACCCTAACCAAGTTCGCTATTCAAAGAATTTGTGTTAGAATTTAAAGGTCCATGCATTTACACTTAATAAATATACGGAAAGTTAATCGACAAAGAAAGATCCTATCTTTCCTCGTCGTATTAATCCTTTTTGTTTGTAATCCTTTTAGAGAATGCAACACAACACACAACACTCGCGCATTCACTCGCAAAAAAGCCTTATAAACCGAACGAGCACTCCTCGCACACGCGAATAATACGCGAAAGATCTGAAGTGGTTTTGCCAGAATTCTATATACGCGTTCGAGTTATTACATAGATACTAGGAAATCCCGCTTTTATTTTAAAAACATTCAGTTCTTTGTTTGCGCTGCGATAAGATATGAAAGTAGGTGGCGCACATGTTTTATTAGTTGTTTTCTCGGTGTATCGGTCGCATAAAAATGCGATTAAACTTTTATCTGGTTTATGGTTTGTAATAGGGAAATTTTCAAAGCTTAAGGGCACACGAATAGTTTTTAAATTAAAAATAGAGTAAATTTATAATTCTGCGGTATAAAGGCAGTAGATAGCGATTATTCAAATAATTTTACTGCATAAAAATACATAATTTTAGAATAAATTTTCTAAAAAGTACATATTTTAAAAATTTCTGGTCACTATTTGTATACATTAGTCCACTACCACCCCTGCAATCTATTGTTAGAGTCGAGATGATAGTTTCTAATTTTGTAAATCGTTTTGAATTATAGTTACATACAATATACATAGGTAAATGTTATTGAGATCATTTAATAATATTTCAACAAAAATTATTTTAAAGAAATGGGAAATAAATTAAAACGTTTCAGTTAAAAAACAATTTTATATGTAGTACCTACGAGATTATAAACTTATGAATTCAATAATTCTTATTGAACGTTGAGGAATAAATATTACAAACGTGTTCGTTTATATTTATAATAAAAATAGGTAAAAAATTGTTCTATCTATAGCTTATCCAAACCTATATGATGTTCACGTCACCAATACAAGGTTACTAGATGATGACGTTTCACACAGTGCTGTCACTTTGTAACTTGTATTTTGACAGTTCTAATAAATTGTAGTCTTTTTTTATACCATCTAATATGTGCACAAGTAACTTATCTACAGAATATGTCATTTTCCAAACTTTAAACCGAATTACAAATAAACAATCTAGTAACTTTTTGTTGATGACGTGAACATCATATAGGTTTGGATAAGCTATATCTAATATTAACATAAATAACTTTTAAGACGACTAATATTAACAATGTTTTTGATCGGTTGGAATGGCTTGGGAGAGGAGGATATTTATTTTAATAATTTTTTTCAAACGCGATGATACTTGTATCGAACATAATATAGATAAAGACTAACGATAACGGTATAGGTATATGATTTATGAATTTTCGAAACAGCCCACATGTTCAAAATCAAGGACTTACATGACTTTAGAGGGTTTGGTGATCAATTTATGCTCGGCGATGTCTTTTCTTTGCAACAGCAGTCCAACGCATAAGATATAGCATAACAGACACAATTATCATATCTAACCTGACTTGCGTCCTCAGGAACAATTGAATGCAATGCAGGACTATCCAGGAACTGATCATGTCCCACACATTTTGTATTGTAAGCTCTGTACGGATCCGTGATCCGGATCGGTAGATTGTTGCCAGTAATCTAAATTGTTGAATTTCGAATTCGATTTTGGACATGTTGGCCGTTTCGAAAATTTGTAATTAAAAATATTCTCCTTTCGAAATAGATTTATATACTGATATGGATGATTTACAGTTTTAGGAATCGATATACTAGTAAAAAATAAGTGTATGTAGTTTGTTTTAAACATTTTTACGGAAAATAGGTACTTATAAAGTTTTCGAAATAAAGTTAAATCATTCTGTATCATAAATCTATTAACTACCACTACCTACTTATCTACAATTTATAAAAATTGCGCCAGTATTTCTTATTTTACATAATAGCATAAAGTTAATAAGCGTATTTTCCCAAGAATGCCGATGCCTTTTAAATTTATTAAACAAAAAAATGAATGCGCAGAAAAGTCAATGATTTTTAGTTTAATTGTATTATTAGTTTTTCTAGGCACATTTTTCTATTTCTATAGTTTATTCAAACCTATATGATGTTCACGTCATCAATACGAGGTTACTAGATTATGAGTTTCACACAGTGCTGTCACCTCGTACCTCGTATTTTGACAGTTCTAATAAATTGTAGTCTTTCTTTATACCATCTAATATGTGCTCAAGTAAATCATCTATAGAATATGTCACTTTACAAACTTTAAACCGAATTACAAATAAGTAACTAATCTAACAAATCTAGTAACTTGTTTTGATGACGTGAACATCATAAACAGCCTATCCAAACCTATATGCAATTCACGTCATCAATAAAAAGTTACTAGATTGTTTGTTTGTAATTCCGTTTAAAGTTTGCACAATCCATGATTTACCTGCGCACATATTAGATGGTATAAAGAAAAACTACAATTTATTAGAACTGACAAAATACGAGGTACGAGGTGACAGCAGTGTGTGAAACGTCATCATCTAGTAACCTTTTATTGATGACGTAAATTGCTTATAAGTTTGGATAAAGTGTAGGTTTGGAGTATCATTTTAAAGTGTCTATAATTTAAACAAATTCAGACATTTGATTAAATTTAGTTGCTACCAAGTCGTGTTTATTTGCTTAGAAACGATTGTTGCAACAATCATTACTGTAGAGATAAAAATGATTTAGTGGCGATAAAATTTAATCAAATGTTTACGTATACGGCTGATTATATTTATTTTTTTTATTCGTTGCACATTTAGGGGTAAGAAACTAACGACAGTTTCGTTACATGGGGTGTCCAGAAACTTCCTTACCAAAACGAAAATGTCGAATTCTAGAATTGATTTGTATGTCGATTTGAGTTAAATCATCCGTACATACAAAAACTACTACTAAGGGAGTTACGTCCCTTTAAAGATGGCGCCTTGCCATCCATGTTTTTCAAATATCTTCAAAACGTCGATAATAATAAAGATCAAATTTTACACATGAATTAATTTTTAAATGTTCAATCTATTATTGTAAATATGAATTTTTTATTGCGATCATAAACGTCTCGCTGCGTGGGTGGGCGGGAAGGGGGGATAATGGAGATTATTAATCAATTCGAACTTTTCGCGATTCCTCGCATATATATATATATAGGTTCCCCAATATTACCAAATTCTGCTACTGTTTCCATCTACTTAGTCATCTTCTTCAAAGGGCTCTGAACTCAAATCGACATAAAAATCATCTCTAGCATTCGATATTTTCATTTGGCAGGAGAGTTTTTGGACACACTATATTTATCGTTGTTTCATAATGATAATTGATTTACACATTAATGTTACTGTTCATTTTGTGTCCTTGCACAGTTGTTGCATGTTGTCCTGCCATCAGAAACCATCATGATTTTCCGCTGTTTTTTAAATTTTAAACATTCACAGCCACGTGCCTAGACATATTTGATTAAATTTAGTCGTTACTAAATTGTATTTATTTCTTTAGAAACGATTGTTGCAACAATTGTTTCTAAAAATACTATAGAAATGCGTTAACATAAAATGCCACATGTATAAATGCCACATATTATGTCAAACTACCAAATATCGTGTTCCCTAATTATCTACCTGACAAAAATACTACACAAAATACTAGATTAACTTATATATATCATTATTATTCATCAACGTTCAATAAGATTTATTCGAATTATGTATAAATTTATTATTTTTATAAATTGATGTTTCGCATTTTTTTTTAATTATTGTAAAAAGCTAGGAAAGTACAATTAACTGGAAAAATTAATTTACGAAACGAAAAAAGTTTGACCGAAGTTTGGCGACCGTGATTATTAAACCATTAGGTAAAGTTTTTGTAAATCTTATCTTTCGAATAAAATTGTAATTATGTGCCTAATTTGTGCAATTAAAAAAAAAGTTTTTATATTCATATTCAGCGGTTTTTAAATAACTGTAATTTCTGTATTTTAATTAATAATGTTATGCAGAAAGTAAAATATTAAAAAAGGCAAAACGTGCGAAATTTTTACGTAACATTTCCTGCTGTAAAATAATAATTTAGGGAAGTCGATATTTACAGGAACGTAATTTCTGTCGCCCTAAGTTTGCAAATTCGGACAATTTTGTAATGCTTTTGTGACGCCTTTTCCGTTGTATTTTTGTAATTCCGAATGTCCGTTTAATTTTTCGCGATCTCGGTATTTCGGCATTTTAAATTCATTTGTAGGTACCTGTTATTTGCAGTTGTAACTTTGATTTGCGTTAGCTTAAGGAAACCAGACGACTTACACTTTTTTAGCTTTTGAGGTAAGCAAGTAATCATATTTGAAATGAACCTAATTTTCGCGAGAATGCTATTAAGTTTTATAAAACGTAATTGCTTTAGTTAATCCTGAGTGATAAAATATGTAATTTACCTACATTTAATCGATAGTATTTTTTTTTAATAATTATTTAACTTTTTCTTTATCATATTATTCTTATTGAATATTGATTTCGGTTAGGGTGAAATATACGCCATCAGTTTATTCATGTTCATAAACTTTAAAGCGTTGTTTTAAGAAGGTGACAAAAATGCCCAAAAAACGCGTACCTACCATAAATTACGATGATGACCATACCAAATGATTTTTGAAAAAAAACGTTTATGGGTCCAAAACTACCCTCTTTAAGCAACTGTTCGTACGATATTTTAGCTAAACATTCATCGATAAATACTAAATACCTACAATAAGTACATTTTCTTAATTTATAAATATAAGTAAGTACTTAAGTATATAACAATATTAAAATGCAAAAATACTATCCGATATATTATATTTTTGAAAATACGATATAATTAACATTTTTACAAGTTGTGCGCAATAATCATTTGCCCAATTCAAGTACTACGTACATAAGTAGGCATAAAAATAGTAGAAAGTTGTATAAAAACATTTCTGTGTATAATTTTATATCGTTTATGATATTATGCATTCATTTTATTATTGAAATTAAAAGATATTACCCGAATTTAATATGCGCGTTAAAATCAGATAAACGGTTTTAATTTAATATAAATTAAAAAAAAAATTAGCGTAGGTTTTTCAATCGTCGATTATTGTTAACCATTTGGTAATTGTTATAATTGATGCTATAAAAATGATTGTTGAAACGAATAAAATTCGAAATCGGACATTTTTAAAATTTTGAGAAACTCAGAATTAGTTCATATACGTATACTTATTCGCAACTCTCCATGATATATCTTTTTGGGATCATGATGGAATCGAAAGATATGAAGGTTAACACAATATAATCATTAAATAATAATTAAATTAATTTATTAAATTAATTATAAAAATAATTTATAAAATTAAATAATAAATTGTTATCACGGTGATTAACTGATGGTTAGAGTTAAATGGCAATTGCAATACTGGCCCTAAATCGAAATCACGTCGCTGTCGGGATGTAACGAGTGTCCAAACAGTGTTTCGGTCTCGGTTGGCTGTGGAAAGATAAGGAAATGCCTTGGTTTAAGTAACGTGTATTGTGCATTTGATATTTTGCCCTCAAACATAAATCTAAAGGATCTCTTCAGAGCAGTCGTCTCGAAAGTACAGTTAGCAATGATGATCGCTAATCTTCTTTAGAAGAATGCACTTAGAAGATGAAGATAAATCTAAAAAATAAAAATTATGTTTTCGTTTTTTTATTGAAGGGAGAAAAGAGAAACAAAACTAAAATGTATTGCAAAAGATGCTGGAAATGTTGACCTTCGACATTTAAACATAAATTAATGCGCCTTTTCATATTTTCGAAAACATTTACCGGCACAGTTTCATCGCTTAATTCGCATTAACACAAAATAATCGAGGAAGTTAAATCATACAATCTCTCACAGGTAATAAATTAGTGCTGATTATTAACTGGTTATCAAAAAATTCTCATGCAATAGTGGCATTTGCGACGCGCTGCCGAGCAGAATTCTGTCGAAAGTGATCATTTCGTAGCCCTCCATCGTCGAGTTGATCGATAAATTCAATTTAATTGACTTTTACACGTCGAGAATTTTATTTTACTATGACGTCGTGACAAGAAATAATATTTATGACATGGTTTAAGTTAAAGCGTCGTCTGGGTCGATCATGTTAGTTCGACACTATATTATCAAGGTCCATGGTATAGCTTATCCAAGCCTATATGATGTTCACGTCATCAATACAAGGTTACTAGATGATGACGTTTCACATAGTGCTGTCACCTCGTACCTCGTATTTTGACAGTTCTAAAAAATTGTAGTCTTTCTTTATGCCATCTAATATGTGCTCAAGTAAATCATCTAGAGAATATGTCACTTTCCAAACTTTAAACCGAATTACAAATAAACAATCTAGTAACTTTTTGTTGATGACGTGAACATCATATAGGATTGGATAAGCTATACAAGGTAAGACATGAGGGCGGATCAGCGCATATTGTTTGACGTTACTGGAAGACAAATAAGATCGACAGACACCACCAGACACCGTCAGACATTCTCAAGTGTAATAAAACGTAGTTTAGGCGTTAAAATTGTTTTTATGTCTCATCATAAACATGAGGTGCGCGGTGTTTGATTGCAACTCTGACAAATAGCTGCTTTCCTGCTTTCCGCTTTCCTCACAATGAACCTGAATTGAGGTTAAAGTGGATTCATTTGCGTTACCGGTTGTTAACACTTCAAGAATTTGTCCGAAACATTTTTAAAATGACGATTGCGAGAGAAATTTCAAATACGAACTATTGAACTTGCCTGAAAATAATCTTTTAAATTTCTACACGTATTTCTGTCACGTGTCACATTTTGTCACTGATTGCTATTGACGTGTTTAGAACACTCGGATATCCTATCTTGTATAGTAATTACACCACGATCGAGGTCTGCGCAAACGCATAAAATTATGTAACCTGACAACCTTAAAGAAATAACAGATGTCGTTCATGTCAGAAATTAATGGTAACTGTAATGTATATTGCAAACTATTGTTTGCATCTCTATGAATCGATTGCACAGACCAGTTAGAAGTGTCAACTGACACGAATCAACGCACCAACGGCTAAAGGCGCGCCTTTATCTTTTCACAGCCAATCAAAATTGAAAGTGAATGTTTGGACACCAGTTACATTGTAGATAATATAATAAATAATAGGTACGCAATTTTACAAATTTTAGGTCATACATAGTTTAATATTCAATTAGAAATTGAAGTTTGCAGCATGCCATTGATATTTCACACTCATAATTTAACGTTGTTTTAAACGAGACTATTATTTTAAGAATGTTGCTTGAAAATTAATTACACAACTTCCTAATTACCCTACTTATCTTAATACGAAATTCTATTCTAAACATGAATTTATAATTGTTACAGTAAAGTATTAGCTAATTCTGAGCGGCCGACACTTTGATGACTAACGTTGCCATTAATTCTGCATAAAGTAGTAACTCCGACACGCGTAGATCCTCCAAATGCATTTTGCGAACGTTGAGATTCTGACACGTATCGTTCTTCCGTTCTCTGAGAGCCTCTGCATGTGCGGAAAAAGGCGTCGTGCATTCTTCGGGTTCCTTCCTGAAAAGAGCACGTTTATTTATTTTCGTATTTAATCAAAATAGACAGTAGAAGATGGTTAAAACATAAAATGGTCTTTGATTTTTTTTCCGAACGCTTTCGTCTTGTGTTCGTTCGAATTTAATCTGCAAATACTTTCCTTAAATTAATTAGATGTTTAGGAATTCAAATTAAAGGAGATATGTTGATGTCGATATTCATTTCCCAGTAAATTTATCTCATAGATATTTACCTTGGAAACGATATTGTTGAAACAAACGGTCCCGTGGTAAATATTTATCAGATTTTATCGAGAGATGAATATATTTCCGGCCTTAATCGGCAGTAATTTTTGACGAGTTCTTTTAAATCGAGATCCGTTATAAAATACATAACGGGGTGTTTTTGAATTAATGTCGCGGAAATAACTACGAGTAGGCGAGATCAAAAGGAACAAAAAACTTAAAGTTGACGAAAGTTAAAGAGGAAACGCCCGTTTAATTTTTCCGAAAAAATTACCCTCTCGCCCTCAAATTTAAAGCTCAAATCAAAAATTGTTAGTATTTACTAACGTTCTTTGTGTGTATTACGTTTCGGTTACTTAGGTAGCTTTCTTCCACCACGACATTAATTTAAAAATGCCTGGATAACAGTTGCAAACCGAATCTGTTAAATTATTAACGAAATTGTGGTTCGCTTATATACGTATGACAAATAACTTATTTTACAAATAAACGGAACGAAGAGTTATTTTATTCTATTAATCGATGACGTCGCAGAAATAAAATTTTACATACGTAGTGTGCTACCTGCGCTGACTACTTATAAAGTTAAAGAGGAGTATAAATAAGCGAGCGAAACATAATGAATCAAAGGAATAGGAGACGCAAGCAATGTCGCAAGTTAACCCAGATATGCCTAAGCGATGTTTTGACATTAAAACAAAAATAATTTTTTGAAAATATTATTCATTAGCATATAAGAAAAACATAATTTTTTTTTCAAAAAGTAAGTAATTTAGACCGTACTATATATAGGACATTAGGAAAATACACCTCTATTTAAGCGAAATTATTTATTTGTATGAAATGATAGAAAACACTTGACATGAACACCAATGTCACATTTTTTACATTTTGTAGTGGTTTTTTGGCGACAGTGGTCACATCGGGTTTGTTCTCTTGGGGAATTACGAAGTGATTAATACAATCAAAACGTAAATCAATCTGATTGACCTTTTTGGTAAGTCGACTCTTTTTTATTTTGGATTAATAACCCTGTAGCAATTCGTCTTCTAAAGCTAAGTTGGTCCAATTCCGTTTATTCGATGCAATTGCAAAGCATTTTGAATTGCCATGTCAATACAGTGTGTTACCAAAGACATGTACCATTTTTCCCTCTAATTGAAATTCGGTATAAGCTTATATTTTGATCAACGCCTCCCATATTGGAATTGTACATGTGATGAGATGTGGCCGCTCTATTTGAACATTTTCTTCTATGCCTGAGAATAACGCTTGACTAACGCAAAGTTTATTTCCATAGCGCACAGGTTTACCACGAATATATTGTTTACATCCATGATATCCGTAATATGGAACCATAGCTTCATCAACTGAATGCATCTCTTCAACCGGTGAATTATTCAAAAATCTTTTATTTAGTAAATCAAAAATAGGCCTGACTTTGGTGAATTTATCATTTTGATCTAACTGAAAATTTGGAAACAAATACTCAAATCTTTCCTTGGAAATTGCTTCAGTAACCATGGCATTGTGGCAATCCTTTTCACGTTCCCAAAACATTCTTCTTCGTGGTACACGCATGTATCCACTAAGGATCAAAACGCCTATAAAAGATTTGACCTCTTGCTTGTCTATGTTAGGCTTGCGATTTTTTTGTTGGGCGTAATTATTTGTTTGGTTCGCAATGAGATCTGTCACTTCCTCGTCGAAAAATATCGAAAACAGTTTTAATGGATTTTCGAAATTTGTTGCATTATCAGCATTAAAAAATCCGGATGATGAAGAAGGTAAATCTTCTTTGATCCAATTGAGAAATTTTTTTTAGGTAAGCTTTTTGTTTGGTATTCTTGCCGTTAATAATGATAACGGTATTTCATCATCCGAGGAAAAGTCACTGTCGTATTTTGTTTGGATTTCTGCAAGAGCTTGCAGTTGAGATGCAGGCAGATTATTTATGGTTAAGTCATTTTCAGCGCCAGAATCTTCATATGTGAGCTCAGTGGAGGGGAGCATCGAGGGGAGGAAGTAGTGTAATTTCTTCTACATTATCAATGGCTTCATCATCCTCTTCTAACAATGTTAGAACATTGTGAAGAGATAGTCCTCTGAAAGAGAATGGTGAATGATGTTGGTAGTCATATATTGTCCTAATGCACTACATATAGTACACCTCTCTTTTCCTTTCATAAATTACTACTTATTTTATAAATAATGAAAATTCGGCAATAGTAGACAGTAATATAAATGTTTATTGTTACGTTATTCACTAATTTAAAAATTTATTATAATTTTTAGTATCTAAAATTTACTTACTTTTCAAATTGCACTTGGTAATTATTCATTTTTGAATTTTCACACTTTTGAAGTTAACATACAATCAAATTTAAACTCTGAAATCGCGAATAATCTTACTTCCCGCAAAGCTTTGGGTATAATGAACGATTTTGTGGGATACAAACTTTCAAGTATATCTTAAACTTTGCAGGCATGAACATGTTTATTCCGTCCTAAATATAGTACACTAGGCATATCTGGGTTAAATAATGAAAATGGGCAGATGGAAGGAAAATGATGAAAAATAACATACTTCCGTTATACAGTAGTGTGTGAATTAATTGGAGTAAGCCTACATTTTTACGAAATTTAAATTGTTCGTAAGCTGTCGAGTTTGCGTAAATTATTATTATTTTTTATTTGCTACGGATTATTCTGGGAGATTTGACTTGTTTTAGATAAGTGGGGTCGCTTTATCACTTGCACTAATTATTATTATCCCTGATATTTCCAATTATATTTTAAACAAATACTGCACTGCACTGATTTTTCTTTGTCAACGTCGAGGACGAATATCTCGGCACGGGAGTTTCGTATGAAAAAAGTTTATAGAAAGTTAAAGTTTTATTTTGACGTTGCCGGAAGATTTTTCTTCATTTCCCTTGCATTATAACACGCCCCGAGTATTAAAAAGGGGTTATTTAGAATTGAATTTAAATTGAAAAAAGGGGGGGGGGTGGCTCCGAAATGGCTCTGACGGTTGTTGTGGTTAGTATGGCGAAAAGAATCTACCCCTAAAATTTTATGCTTGTATCACAAAGGGCATGGTTTATGCATTGTACCGTGGGTTGTCTTAGGGGTGTCTAATACTTAAGTATATACATACGTAGATAGTACTCGGCGAAGGAGACTTAATTACTTATTAATTAAACCTAAATTATTGTTTTGAAATTCTTCAAATTAAATGTTTTACAGATAGGTAGGCAACTAAATTACGATTAGCGATACGCTTTTATTTCTTATAAAAAAATTCCTTTAATGCTATTTTATTCTTATAATCTAATGGAATTGCAACCTCGGCGCAGACACAAGATATTCAGAAAGTTTTATCCTTTTGTTGTCGGAAGTTTGTTCGCATTTATGATGGAGTAGGAACTGTTAAACGCGAAACATCAAAGCTGCATAAAACTTTCTTAACTTTAATGAGTAACGATGACGTGGATCAGTTTGATTATGGGGCTTATAGAAATACGACGTTTTGCACAGCATTGACGTAAGATGTTCCCGTTTAACTTTGTAGTTGTAGTACTTTTTTTTTTTAATTTACGTTAAGTATTATAATCGAGATTATGTTACTTAAAGCTTACCTTAATCTCCAACATTCTGCAAGAATAGATGACAGGATTTACGAGCGTCTTCAGTATTATTAAAACGTTCGTGAGCCACGAAATATAGAAAAAAAGTTCGATATTTGCCATCCGTATTCGCTCGAATTCTTTTCCGCTGTAGAAGCATCCCTTTGGACAAATGATTAAGTACGTGATTACGGCGGGCAACCATCCCACCATACATGATCCCAAAATTAGGAGGGTCGTGTGTATCGCCTTGACGTTTCCTTCCATTTGTCGTTGTTGAGATTTGACTCCGTGTCGAGCCGATCTTACGCCACGGTATCTGGTGCTGCCGCTTCTCGAAAGTTGTGCCCAAATTCGTTGTTGCTTTCGAACCAATAGCAGAATATGCGTATAGCAGAACACCATCAATACGAGAGGCACGAAAAATAAGGAGGAGAACACTACGCGAAACTTTATTTCCGATAGAAAAGATAGGGTGGCGCAGCCGACTATCCAAAATTCATCGTCCGATACGGAGAAAAAATAAGTCTTGATAAAAGCTATCGGAATTATCCACAAGAGGATAACCGTAATCGTCGTTTTTTTTGTAGTCATTATGGACATATAGTGAAGGGGTTTGAGAATTCCCAAATAGTGGTTGATGCTGAGGGCCAGCAGATGCATTACCGTTATAATGACGCCGCTCAGTCGATACATTTCTATCGTTAATAGTACTAGGCACGAAGCAATCTCTATACCGTAAACTTTAGGCAGATAACTGTTTAATAGCAATCCTATGCCTAAAAGTGCCGACGTACAGGCATCGGCCGCTGCCAAACTCAAACTTATATGTAAAGTTGGCGACAAAGGTCTGCGAATCCAGTGTACCGACAACAATACTCTTATGTTGATTACTATAGACGCTAAACAGAAGAGTAGCATTGGAGGGATGTAAAATTTGTACAAATTTTTTATGTTCGTTTCCCTTTCGTAATTATAATATGTAAAATTGTACGCGTCCGTTAGGTTCTCGATGTCCACGTAGATGTCGAACGTCAAGTTGTTCGAGGCCATCGTTGTTGTTTCTGAAAAAAAAAACAAGAAATAAATTCGCGTTAGTTATTTTTGAAATCGCTTAATTCGTTAACCTTTTCATTTATAACAGCCCCCTTTAAATAATTACGTTTTGTTGTCGCGGACCGCTCGACATCCGAAGCCCGAAAGCTCGCGAAGGGTCTTCAAATTTGGGAAGAAGTGAAAAATAAGTATTGTTCATTCATTAATTCTTTCTATTTTAACCGCAAAAGATCATAACGTTCATTGAAATCTTTTCGGATCTCTTGTGAGGTCATCACGGCCCGTCCCTAAGGTCCTCGGACCACAGGTTAAGAATCGCTGGTTTAACGAACCGTGTTTAAGTTTGGAAACAGTTCTGATAAACAGTCTGTGGTGTTAGATAACGATGTTAAGATTCATTGTCAGCAGCTTAATTTTATCAATGACAACAGCTTTCGTTGGAATCCTAATCGTCACATTAAGCCGTGTCACGGTCTTTTGTCTTAATTTTCGCTTAAATAGTTTACTCGGGATACTATTTCGATTATTATTTAACATAATCCTGTTGAAGTTGTATAGATATTAGATAATTAATTATAAGTACCTAGCTAATATTTCGATAAGAGGAAGTTCGACTTATGACTAGTTTTTGCGTATGTTTCCTGGTTGCTATAAGTAAAAATCCGATCGCGCGCAAGCCTCGGTATCGAATTTTCATGTCGCACGTTAAAAAAACTCCTTTTTTTAAATTTTTCTCGAAAGAAATACATTTTTTGAAAAATAATATTTACGAGAGAAATCTATAAGCATTAAAAAAATATATATCACTTTTTTTCGATTATTTCGAATACGTTGCATCCTATTGAAAATTATAAAGAGACATGATCCGTTGAAAATTTTATGCCGTTTCCAAAACACATTTCACATTACTGATACGATGTGTAATAACAGAGATTAGATATTATTTAATTTTTGTTTTGTACGGCCATCATTTTGAAACGGGTCGGTCGATTTGGCTGGTTATCGAACTTTTCCTTTGTTTTCGTAAAAACAATACGCTGTCCAAATTTCAGCCTCCTACGATCACAGTTGTGACCGGGATCATGTCCATAAGAAATTGATTACATATATATATATATATATATATATATATATATATAAATAAATAAATAAATATACATATGACCAACCCAAAATGAATGACTTATATTTTCGGGTCGAGATCAGAGAAAAGCCAAAAGGACCCTACACCTACTTTCATGTGATAACTTATCGGTATGCGAACAAAGAACTGGATGTTTTTAAAATAAACGCGGGATTTCCTAGTATCCACGTATAAACTCGAATGCGTGTATATATATAGAATTCCGGCAAAACCGTTGTAGATTATTCGCGTTAGTAGTACAGAGCGGTAGTGCTTGTTTCAGTAGTTCGAATTTTAAATTATAGCGTCGTATTACTCGTGTGTGCGAGGAGTGCTCGTTCGGTTTATAAGGCCTTTTTGCGTGTGAGTGCACGAGTGTTGTGTTATCTAAAAGGATTACAAACAAAAAGGATTAATAGGTAGGTTCTTTATTTGTCGACTAACTCTCCATGTGTCTCCATAAAGTGTAAATACATGGACTTTTAAGCTCTAACTTAAATTCTCTGAAAATCGAGCTTGGTTAGGCTCTTGTACAGGAACTAGGTTAGGGTTTTGGTTATAATTCTCTTCAAACATTCGACGGTCCAATTTCGCGAACTAAATTTGATCTTACGCGCGTTTTCGCAATTAAAGTTGAAAAATTGATTTTCGTAATTGTTACGGGTCGGTTGATTTGGCTGGTTGACGAACTCGTCTTTCGTTTTTGTAAAGACAATACGCTATCCAAATTTCAGCCTCCTACGATCAAAATTGCGACCGGAATCTTGTCCACAAGAAATTGATTATATAGGTATATATGACCAACTCAAATTGAATGACCTATATTTTTGTGATCTAGGGGTCGAGATCGGAGAAAAGCCAAAAGGAGACGTCTGAGTCCCGTCATCAGACAGGCTGCAATAGCTTTATTTTCTATGAAAATTCGCTAAAATAAGCTTTAGAGATTTTGACAGTTTTTAAAATTATTTTGTCACGTTTTTTACATTAACATTTTCAAACTGCTCATTTCATAATATTGTACTTTTTTAAAATAAATAATAGAATTGTAAACAATTTTCTCATTGAATAATCTCGAACATTGATAAATATACGGCAGAGATTCGATTATCCGAAATAATTGTGGCGTAACAATTTCGGATAACCCGATTTTTTCGAATAATCTATCACACTCGGGGAAGGATAGACTCAAAGATAAATCGCTATAAGCCCAATTGAACTACACTCTTAACAAGTTTCTTCAGAAACGATATTAGGTACTATGTATATATTTTTTAAATTTAATAGCTACGCTAGAAGCAATTTGTCAGTCTATTTACCAAATCTTGGTTAGTGCAACACGCTACCATATATGGTTGCGGTGGGATTCGAACCCGCGAGCGTGTGTGTACGAGCAGAGTGAGCTATCACGGTCCCTATTTGATATTTTAAACACGTACGTACTAGGCATACGTCTATATAAGTATTTATATGTAGAGCTTCACCTAATATGTTGTATACAACAACAAAAAATTACAACGTAACAAATAATGTCCGAAACAAACTCAATTTGATTATTATTAATACTAGGAAAATAATGGTCTTATATCATCCTTTATCACAGGATTATCGAACACAACTAATTTATACATACATTTGATTTAGGGTGCGTTCGTAAACTGCGAGTTCAGGCATCTGAAATTAGGTGAAGGTGTATGTATACAGCTTGGAGCATTTTAGTTTATAATTTGTAGGTTCTGTGGGTATCTGGAGAGAATACTGTAATTTTGAAGATACGTGTATTGAATGAGAATGAATGTAATACGGTAAATTTGTCTATGTTCATGAAATAAATCTTAAAGAAGTTTATTTAGTAATAAATTGTTATAAGATATATTAAATTTTAAATTATCGTCTTTCCGATTAAAATTTGTTATCACCGCCTTAGGAAATTAATGTCGCTAACATCCGCTTATCTTTGTTTACGTCAATCAGAAAACGATAGAAGGACCAACGTGACGAGCATGTCAAGTATTAAAATTTATCGTTTTCTGATTGTCGTAAACAAAGATAGGTGGATATTGACGAAATTATTCTAATTTCTTAATTGTAAGGTGGTGGTAACAAATTTTAATCGGAATGACGAAAATTTAAAGTAAAGGAGACTATATAGCGTCTTTTAAGCTTTCACATAAAATTAACCAATTTTTCCAAATCGTCCGGACACATCGTCTAGTCATTTTCCATGTGTTTTGCTGACTACTTGAATTTTTTTGGGGCGACCTTAAGCACCACTTCGGGGTTGAAATTAGACAAACGAAAATATTTGCCAATAACCAGGTTTTTTTAGCAAATGAAATCGTTAGAGCGTTTTTGTTTTGTTTTTTTTTGATAAAATTAATTCGTTCACCCCAAAAATCGACCGATTACGATACGTAATTTCGGTGTTTGGACGACTTGGCAAATTTCGTTAGACTCGTGTAAAAGCCCAAAAATGCTGTAGTTTATAACATCAATTTGATTTTGATTTTGAAATTACTTGTTTCATAATGTAACAATCGTTTTGACTCAACTTATTTCATTTACTTCTCAATTTTTACAACTCGATCGCTGTCGGTTCTTTTTTTACCGTAGTGGACAAAATTTAATCTTGTTTCGTAATTCTTTTGTACCACAGAAGAATTTTGAATTGTTTGTTTGATAAATTTGTAAATGAACATCGTGGAACAGCGTTTGATTGTCAGTTTAATAAAATCATATCAATTATGTGGTTGTTAATCATAACATTTCTCTGAAGCTCGTCAGCCATTTATCTTGTATTTTGCGTTCGATATAATAAACGTTGAAAGAGATTTGGCAAGATGAGGAGCCTCGACGTATTCCACAGTTAGTACCTAATTATTTTAGTCTTAGGCTCTTTGATTACGGTAGACGTTTCAACAAAATTTTGTTTTCGATGTATAGGATTTGCATTGTTCTAATCAAGTGCTGTGCGCTTTCATTGTGATTTGTTTCGAGCTTTTTGATGATCGATGAAAGCTATTAAATTTGAAAATTAAATTCTTTATGTTTTTCAGTAAGATGAGTTAATTTATAGGTAATACCTACAGATCTAGTCTAAACATGATTTGCTAAGTTTGAGTTCATGCTGAACCTCATAGATATTATAACTTTAAGGCGATTTCTCAAGACGACGACGGACGCATAATATAATTTCCAACATGTCCTAAGTAAACTAATTTCTTATGCATAGTTATTGCAATTAATGCGAACATTTTCTTTTATTTACGGTGTGTATTTATCTAATAAATAATCGAATAGACTAATTTGTTATCGTCGAAAAGCACGTCTCGGAAAAGTATACATACGTACATTTAATTTTCCGCTCTTGCTAATAAATGTAAGTAAATAGATTTTTAAATGGATGCGAGAATAATTAAATATAAACAAAAGACGAACTTTCAGTTAGCAAACAGATCAAATAGATATATCATAATAAATTAAGTATGTATCATTTTAAGGTATTGTGTACATACAGGATGGAATAAAATTAAAGAAACACGGCTGTCCCGTTCAAACAGTTTGAAATTTTCGACTAAAAAAATAATTTTTTTCGCTCTTAGTTTTTGAGTACAGTCGCCATCTTGAATTTTTTTAAATAGCACTATAGGTCCTGCAGACGTCAAGTCTGAAAGTTTGGAAAGTTTATTTACCATTAGTTTATTAGAGTTTTTTATAGGGTTATATAACAAAAAAAAACGCAAGGTATTGCACGTCAAATTTAGCAATTTCTGACGGAAATTGGAAAGACTGCTTGGATCGCACTCTCGAATCTTAATACAGCGTCGACTAGATTTAAGTGTGCAGTTGTTAATTTCGGTCAGAGGTTGCTAGATTCGAAGGGTAATACTTAGCATATAGCTTATCCAAACCTATATGATGTTCACGTCATCAATACAAGGTTACTAGATGATGACGTTTCACACAGTGCTGTCACCTCGTACCTCGTATTTTGACAGTTCTAATAAATTGTAGTCTTTCTTTATACCACCTAATATGTGCGCAAATAAATCATCTATAGAATATGTCATTTTCCAAACTTTAAACCAAATTACATATAAACAATCTAGAAACTTTTTATTGATGACGTGAACATCATATAGGTTTGGATAAGCTATAATTCAAACATTTATTAACTTTTATTGCGTTTTTTTTCCTTATACAACCCTATAAAAACTCTAATGGTTAAGTACAAAGACGAAAAAATAAGCTTTCCAATGACGTACTGCAGAACCTATAGTGCTATTTTCAAAAAAATGCAAGATGGCGATTGTACTCACAAACTGACTGAAAACAAATATTTTTTAATCCTAAAATATCCGAAATCATTTCCCATTACATCATACAAGATTTCAAGTTTATTTATAACTTATCCAAACCTATATGATGTTCACGTCATCAACAAAAACTTACTAGATTGTTTATTTGTAATTCGGTTTAATGTTTGGAAAGTGACATATTCTATAGATGATTTACTTGCGCACATATTAGATGGTATAAAGAAAAATTACAATTTATTAGAACTGTCAAAATATGAGGTACGAAATGACAGCACTGTGTGAAACGTCATAATCTAATAACCTCGTATTGATGACATGAACATCATGTAGGTTTGGATATGCTATATCTTAAACCGTTTGAACAGGGCAGCCGTGTTTCCTTATTTCTATTTCGATCTGTATACGTGTATCATAAATTTTATTCACCCATGTATATAAAATAGATGTGGGTATACAGGTATAAAAATATTTCAGTGTAAATAACTGCTTTAGTACAGATAGGTAGACAATGATATGAAATTTCATATGTCGTTTTAGGCCATAGATCATTAACGAGGTCTACGACAAAGGGTTGTATATTACAATAGAGTCGCGGTTTGTTTTTTTTCTCCCTTATGCTTACAATCTATCCTGTCGGATAATAAGTAATTAGTGTGTTTAGTATTATATACATATAGACATTAATAACATGCAGAAGATAACTTCCAGTGAAGTCACTCCTTTAATTAAAACAATATAACATATATTATTAGTATGGTTATGCCATTCCTAATTGAATCTGTCTATTAGGTCACTTGGCTTAAATCTTTTTAGTCTACGCACTTCACCAATATTGTCCGAGAATAAATTTCTTGCTAGCACATTAGGGTGCACTTCAGTTCTGGCATTGTAGTTCATACTAAAGCGTTGGATTTCATCCTTGATCGATGGTACTTGCAGGTCTCTTGAAATTGTTGCGTTGGTAACGTACCAAGGGGCATCGGCTATGATTCGTAATACTTTATTTTGGTATCTTTGAAGTATTTCCAGATTGGAATTACTTGCTGTGCCCCACAGTTGCACGCCATAAGTCCATATCGGCTTCAAAACTACATTACATATCAGCAATTTGTTCTCTAGTGTTAACTGCGATTTCCTGCCAATCAGCCAATACATTTTTTGTAGTTTGATACCGAGCTGTTTTCTTTTTGTAAATAAATGTTTCTTCCATGTTAGGAATCTGTCTATATGCATTCCCAGGTATTTTGTATCATCCGCTTGACTCAATTGTTTACCATTTATTGTAACCGGAGAACATGTTTCTCTATTTAAAGTGAACGTTACATGAACTGATTTCTGTTCGTTAGCTTTCATTTTCCATTTTGTTAATCATGTTTGCAAAAGATCTAGATTTCCCTGCAAATATTCTGAAGCAATTGTTGGACTAGTGTGTACTGCAAGCCCTGCAGTATCGTCTGCATACGTGGCTACTGTGGTTCTGTTACTGATTGGAAGATCTGACGTATACAAAATATATAGGATGGGCCCTAGGACACTCCCTTGTGGTACTCCTGACTGAATTGGAAGCAATTCAGTATATTCATCCTGATACTTCACTAGAAATTGTCTGTCCGCTAAATATGATTTGAGAACGATCACAAAGCTGTAGGGTAGTTGTTTTTTAAGCTTGTAGAGAAGACCTTCATGCCAGACCTTGTCGAAGGCCTGGCTGATGTCAAGAAAAGCGCTGCCGAACAATACATTTTTTCCTCGAATGCATTATTTATCGTGTTGACTATTAGAGTCGCGTTAATCCGAACTTGATGGGATCAGGTTCTGCCCGGATCACGGGAAATCCGGATTAATCGAAAATGCTATAAAAATGCAAAGTGATAAGTAAGTCATTTTGAAGAAAAGAGGATTTGACTGTTTATTGTTTTTGACAGAAATAAATATTATCACACGCCGCGCTCGGTATATCTACAGTCAATGCTGGTAATGGTGCCGTAGAACGTATACGTAATAAGTAAAAACTTAATATTGTTTATAATTTTATTATTCGTTTATTTTGTGTTAATCGTTAATAGTATTTAGTGTGCATCGTACACGTACTGTTTCTTCTCGTGCGTACGCGCTCCTACTCAATCCTCGAACAAACAGCACGTGCTCAAATTCATATAAATGTCCTAACATAAATTTTAATTAAACAACAACAATCAACAATTACAAGAACAATACGCATCAAATGCAATTAACTACATTGCGCATTGTTTAAACAGATTTATTTCTTCTGGAAAGTTCGTCCGGATTGCCCGGAAATTTGGACGAACGAGATCGGGATTAACGCGACTATTGTATGCGTATATGTTTTTTTTTGATTGTATAGAGTCGCGCCCCTTTTGAAATAAAAATAAAATATCCAGTTTTTACTCGTTATAAGCGATGCTCGTTGTAACCGGGAATAGAAAACAAGCGTGCGAGTGAATACAATTTCAAATGTAAGCACGTAAAATGCTCGTCAAATCCGTGCTCGTTATAACAGAGTTTCACTGTATGTTAAGCCGATTTTACATAGCACCCGTCCAACGACAGCCAACGAGAGTGGAAAGCTTGAAATTACATGAGCGTCGGGTCGAGTCGAATGTAGATTTTATTTTTTATCGATTAAATCGAAGCACTTGAAAATTGAAAAAATGTTAAACACTCGTTCTCGTTAACATTAGTTACGTCCTATTGTCTAAGCCTTCTTCTGAACAGCGTCACCAATCTACTGGCCGTCGAAACTACGAAATATTAAAGCCGACTTTACGGTTTAGGTACATTTTCGTTGCGAATATTAAATGAATTGGTTAGAAAACATTTCCTATTATGTATAAAAAGAAAACTTTGTTCGTCGTCAAATTAATCATTTCAAACAAGCACAAAATACCGAAACATTAGGTAACAATTTACATTTTATGTTATCTTTGTATTTAAAGATCTGCGATTCTACTTAAAACTAAACAAGGGGCTAAAGTGCCGGAGAAGAAGATAAGCGTTGTGCTTGTTTAATAACGAATAACACGTTTCTGTATTCAACGCGTTCGGATTTACTAGACATTTCAGTTTAAACAAATAGTATAAGTATTTGATGTTCATGATGTGGCCGTCCACATATTTTACGATGCAAACAAAATATTGCGATAAAAGTTTCCATTGTAAATTATCGGTCAGATAAATTTATTAGAAGGTGGAATGGGCGGCCCTTAATATTTTCGAAACTTACCTACCTTTAGACAATCGATTAACCCTGAATACTTTAGCTGTTGAATCCGTATTGTATTTATAGTATTACGTACAATTTATGGCCGTCCGTATCTTAAGCTTTGCTTAAATATGAAATATGTATGGATAATTGGATATCTATGGACGGCAATAATTTAAGGAATATAAATAACTTAAGAAAGACCAAAATATTGTACGATATAATAAAAGGGATCGGAACAACAAAATCATAGGGCACTAATTCGTGAAAAATTTCGTTGTTTGTATATATTTTAGCTATTGTGCTGGTGAAGCGATTTTAAAGTAGTCCGGTCGCTAAGAATTGCTAGTCAAGTTCAAAACTTTCTGAAAAAATCTAAATTCCTCGTAGTATTAAAAATAAGAGATCAGAAAGGCGTTGAAAAATAAATAACGATTTATTGTCCACTAATAGAGCAGATTATACAAAACTATGTATTAATATGAAAATATTCAGATGAGAACTTGACTATTTAGGTGAATTGCTTTATGGAAATATAGATGCGTTCGGCTATACTCGGCTTCCTCTTTTCCCTTCTCTTCTGCCGTCATTCTATCCACAGGTTCGCGAAAGTAAACGGTGCTCTAACCTCAAACTCATGCCATCACGAGCGAAAAACGGACGATTCTTGAAAAAATCAGAAGCAGATCGTCGCGTACAAGCAAAAAAAGATATACTTGTATTGTACTATTTATAATTGTACTTGCAATTGATCAAGATATTTCATGTTTTTAACTCGAATTAATTTGAATTTCGCGCTCTTTCCGAATGCATCCGAATAACGGCAGCCATTTTCATGACGACAACCTTATTTTCATATCATGGCGGCTTGGCATAAACCATCCGTGTTTCTTCTTAATTTTCTCCGAATTCAGTCCCGCAACATATTCATTGGGTTGCATAATATTAAAGTTCATGAAATTAGCTTTCAATTGATCGGTTTTTCTCATTATTTTCACCCAAAAATAAGCACACAGTTATCTACTTCCTGTGACCCGCGAAATCAATCCTGTATAAGCTTATACTAAAACATGCAATTTCAATTTCAATTTATTCAAATTTTAGCCCCGTAAGCTTACCTAAACTTCACGGCTTTCGAAAAGGTGTGTATTTAACTGTCAACTTAAGCCATAAAATAGGCCTTTTCACCGTAAAATTACTTCCGACCGGACTACTTTAAGGGTGGGTTTTCTCGTACTAAAGACAGAGCAATAAATTTGAGATATAAGAAAATGCGTAGCAACACATTCTTAAAGCACTAAATTGTTAATAATATTGAAGTTTATATATTTTTTAGGTGTTGTGTTAGTTTTGGAGTTATGGCCGGGTAGTTTTTTTTCGTACTAAGGGTAAAGCATCGAATTCGGCGGGATATAAGAGAACGCGAGGCAAATTCGTAAAGAATTAATTTATTAAAAATTTCGAAATTCTTAAGTGTTGTGTTAGTGCGGCGGGCATGGGGATGGTTTTTTAGTGTTAAAAGTATAATATAAGTATAAGTATAAAAGTATAAGTATAATAATGTCATCAATAGAGCAACAAAATGGTACTTTTGAAATACCTCCCCGTTTTTACGTTTTTTTTATTTTTTTTGTGGGTGGTGTACTATTTAACTGTTAAGTTAGTACAGTCACGGTTTTTGTCGAAATGGCTGGAGAAAAAAAGTCGGAAATAGAGCAACAAATTAGCACTAAATTGACTGCTAATTGACGCTAAGGATCAGTTGTATCATAGTGTAGAGAATGGTTTCTATAGCGATTGACTGACGTTTAATGCGATTGGCTGTGGTACAATTGGCCCTAAGTGACTGTGTCAGCTTAAACGGACGTGACTATCGTGTAAATAATTGTTGCGACAATCATTTTTATGGTGATTGATTGTTGTACAACTGGCCGTAACAGTAATTTGTACACTGTAAGCGTGCATTACGCCGGGGCACAGCGGGTCGTATTTCAGCGCAACCAATTTCTGGAGTGCATTTTAAACGAATCAATGCCGGGATTTCTGTTGCTCGACACCGATTGGTTGCGGAGTAATGCGCTGCGATGCGGCACGCTCCGTCCCGGCATAAGGCATAAAGATGCCCCGGGGCTTAAACCCCGGCTTATGTTAAACTGCGACTCCAAGGGCCACTAAATCAACACTGAATTTACTTTAAATAATTATTACAACAATGTGTTGCTATAGTTTATTTTTAAATTTTAAAGCCACTTTATAGTTTTATTATGAAATTGGAGCTTTGATGTTCTAAAATTACAGTCTATACGTTTGCCTTTGTGGTAATTTAAAAAGTGGCAGTTTAATTATATAGTAGGTATGTACTAAAAAAAATTCCGAGCTTTAGAAAGAAGCGAAGCAATTTATGTGAAGCTAATGCACGGGGCCGTGTTACACATAACATAATATTAAAGAGTGTGTTATTTTTTCGGGGTTAAAAATAAATAATGTCGACAATTCGTAGGCTCTCTCCAAATTGATTCCGACGATGTAAATGTAAAATTTCTCGCAATTCTGTGAGAGCTTAAAAAAGTGGGCATTTATAATAAAGCAGAATTGAAAACCAACCTGGTTGGAAAATCAAATTATTAGCCCCCTTGAAACCACGACAAACAGGCTTGTTACTCTCGTCGACGGCCTGTCAAAACAACTTCTAACGAGCTCTGTGATGTTATTACGCATTTATTCAGTGGCGAATGTCGTATTAAAGTCGAATCGTTTAGTTTTAGTGAAAATTATTGCAAACATTTTTCGTACTTTATTTTATTTTAAAATTTATTTAAAGCTACGGAAAAATGGGGAACGTAGGCGTTAAAATCGATTAAATTAAACTGGTTTTTTTGTAACTACATATACAGGGTGTCTCTGAAAGGACTGCACAACGCCTGACCACAGATTCCTGAGCAGAAAGTATGCCGATTTACCACAACTTAGTACCTATCTATATTCTTAATTGCCTCCTTTTCGATATATTATAGCCCCATGAAGGAAGCCTTTTTCAAAATAACTTATTAACGACTTAATTTAAAAACTTTAAATTTGGTACACGTATTGCTGCAGTTAAGGTTAACAAGCACACGCCGCTTTACTCAAATTAACATACAGGATGTTTATTTTCAAAGGTTCTAACCTCATTGTTTTACCAATATTTTTATACGTACGCCACTGACTTTTTTAGTAATTGTTTTCGATAGACAAGTTAATTTAGAAATATTAATTACTCTTAGAAAAATTTAATATTTTGCATGCTTTCTTCATAGATAGGTAATTTTCGTCATGATATACTTGTAATGACTGCAAACGGCTGCAAAATTCAAATGACTGAAACAAAAGTAATTCTTAAAGCAAATGTTTAAAATTGTTACCATTAACGCGTCTACATAGAACAATTCTGCGCAAACATTGAAGTTAACGTTTTGAAGTTTTAAAAGCTGTTAATGATGCAAAGTGTTCAGTTCAACTTTTTGCGCAGATTTCTTCACGTGAACGTGTTACTGGTAGTCATTTTGAACATTTGCTTTAACAATTACCTACTTTTGTCACGGTAATTTAGATTTTGATTCCATTCTTTTATGTCATTACAAAAATTGACTAAAATAGTCTATTTATGGAGAAATCATGCAAATATATTACATTGTTATAAGAGTAATTAAAGTTTCTAAATTAACTTGTTTTTCAAAAAAAAAACAAAAAAACTGAAAGAGTTAATGACGTTAATTTTTAAAAAGTTGCTTATAAAAACTGAGACTATGGTCCCTAAAAATAAACACCTTGTGTGTTAATTTGGTTAAGGCGACGTGTGTGTGTTAACCTTAACTGCAGCAATTCGTGCACCAAATTTAAAATATTTAAGTCAAATCGTTAATAAGTATTTTTGAAAAAAATATGCGACAATGTCTCCCTTCAAGGGGCTGTATCTCGAAAAGGACGCAATTTGAAATATAGGTAAGTTGTGGTAAATCGGTATATTTTCAAATCAGAAGTCTCTAGTAAAGCGTTGTACAGACCTTTCAGAGACACCCTGTATTACTTATTATTTAATTGTTGCAAACGTAATTTTTTGTAGAATATTTATATTAAGCGACTGTTTTACTTTTTTATTTAGATGAATATAACATTCATATAAGAAAACAGTTAGTATGCTGTGCAGTTTTCGATAACTAAAAATATCTACTAGCAGAAGGGGGCACGTTCAGAAATCGCAAATTATCGCTCTTATAAGTATAGGTAGTCCGTTGCTTTTATCGTAAAATTTTGAGATTGTTTTCGCGACTATAATTTTTTATTAGAATGTTTCCCCTTGAGCTGTTATGGCATCTTTACTGGCATAAAAATGAACAACGGAATGTTCCGCATTTTAACGCGAGCATTTACGTGATATACTATTTTTTCAATTTACGTTATAAAGACTGTGTTAAATGCAAGCGGAAATTGCTTTGTTACTTAAAGTATTATTTGTTATTTAAAGTTAAAAAATGTAGGCATTATTTTACGATAAGCAATATGACCAAATTTATGTGTTTTAATATAATTATTTACCTGTAACGGGATTTGATTAACGGTTTAAGTAATAGAAAAGAATTTATAGAATAAATCAATCAAATTGTATTGAATTTTTGCGTATTTTCACTTGAGGTACTTACAATCAATAACTAAACAATAAAAAAGTACATTTTAGGCACAGTTACACATATTATGTAACAATAAAAGTATTTCTCGTCCAAGTTGTATCACGAGAACCTAGGACTTGGCTTAAATTCAGTTTGTTTGTTACGCTTTAACAGAAATTCGTCATGTATGGAAAAAAGCACGTTTTCTGGGTGTTTCACGTACGATTTTTCTATTTTAGTATTTGAAAAACAGTCACAAAGAATATTTTTAAACTAATTTGTTTACATTTGACATCTGACCTAATGGGATTTCTGTAAAAGTCGATATAAAGGATTTTTGATTTAACGTTTAACAATTTTGATTTCGGCAATCGGCAATGGAGTAACAAAATAGCAGTAAATCCTTGTACAAAGTTGATTTGGTTGTGTCAAAATGGCCGTGTCAACTTCGATTTGATGGTCGAATGACAGTTTGAGTGTCGACAGCATTTTAACGTTATACCAATTTAATTATTATTATTATTATTATTATTAGAACATAAGTCTTGCAAAATGAGATAGAAGACGGGGACCTTTTCATTTCGTCTGACTGTACATATTATTATATATATTCTAGGATTTTTTTACTAATACAATAAATACAAATCTTAAATTACCAAAGCTTTCCATTTAATTTTCAGCTAGATGATCGATCAATATTAGTGACACGGTGAAAAGTGCCCCCTTTTATTTTTTTTTCTATTATATCAATGATACAATGACTTTAATTAAAAAAAAAGAGAAAACAAAAGAGTCTTTTAAGAGAAATTTTTACGCTTTTGTGCCTTTTAACGGTTGATCGAAATACTGGAGAGATTTTTGTGACTATTGTTTGTGTGATTATTTATTGTTGACAACAAATGACGAAAACCGGCTCTCAAATATGTATAGGTATCCCTTCATATGGTTAGACGACTTAGCAGTAAATTAAAACTTACCTTCCGACATGTCGAGGCTTTTCAACTATTTTAAACAGTCATCTTGTAGTATTAAATCTGAAAAAGAAATAAATTTAATTAGTTGGCGAAAAAATTCTGGGATAATTTAAAACATAATAAAAAGGCACGCTCAAACTAATTATGTGCTTCAAAGGCAAATCACTTTAAACGATAAAAATATTTTTTCTATAAGAACTGCTAAGTTTACTTTGAAGTAATTAGTTTTCGAATATACTTTGAAAACCTTATTTACAAAAAAGGTGTAATTAATTGGTAATTTTTACGTGAATATTAGTCGAAAAGTCAAAAGTACTTAGGGTACTTACACATAGGTATATTATACTTATTTTTACTTTTATTTATATATATTTTTTTTACTATAACCTCAGTTGTATGTATTTAATGTAAGAACTTCAGGAACATTCGAGCTTTTCGTAACGTTATCCGTCGAAAATTGAGTGTGAAGTGTTTTTAGATATATTCTAAGTCAATATTTGTTTCGACTCAACAATAATATCGAAGCTTACCCACATTAGTTAGCCTCGAGTTTCATCCACGCAGGCCTTTGCGATAATAATATTACGTTCACCTCGTTACTAAATAGCTTTCAGAAGCTCAACTTTAGGAAATATGGTTAATATGGTTTCCTTTTTATTTATATAGGTTTATTATTAATTGTAAAAGTCGATGGACGTTAAATATTACGTTTCTCTAGTTTTTTCTACTAGGTAGTTATAATTTTGTATTACAACTGAAGCTAACAGTAAAAGAAAATATACTAGAAATAGGTTAGATGTGCATATTATATAAGTACCGATACTTACTTAATTTTATTGTTAATATTTTTTTTAGAATAAGACCTAGTGATTTTGAAAATACTGTAAACTAGCGAACTGATAATGAGTCATTTTTCAATAATCATAGCATAGAATCTTCATGAATCATAGAATTTTCATAGAAAATATAGCTATTTCGAAATGGCGGTCGTTCAAAAAATTTCAAACAGTTATCTTCGTTATTAATTATTGGATCGGTAATGTGAAACAAGTTTTATAATCAACATATAATTCTTTATCAAACATCGATCTTTCTAATTTTCGATAAAATGCGCCGTTTTCGAGATAATCTGGAAAAGGTGATGAAATTTTCTTTAATACATAAAAATACTATTGAGAACGATGGAGGACATGTAATTAAACCCTTTCATCTAATAAAGTCACTTCCAGAAACGCTTAGATTCCGAGATACGTCATACTGTTACAGTTTTTCAATTAAAACTTCTACGCCACTGGGTTTATTGCAAAATTGGTGATATTTTAAAATTATTCAGTGTGTTTTGCAAAAATAAGATCATGTGCACTGTTATCGTGCATCGTTTTGGAGATAAACGGACAAAATCCGACGTCATACCTATTTAAGCGTACGTCAATTGAAAAAAAAAATTATAATACCGTTTCCAAATTTTGGGAAGTAACAGTAAGCACCAACATACGAAAACAAGTCCCTATAGATTTAGGTTAGTAGGAATAGTTATTTTGAAATACCCTGTATAAGAAATATGCAGACACATGTGTTGACAACTAATAATAATATTTTGCAATACTGTAATAATTTATTAATATTGTAAATTATATTTTCGATCTTAATTTCAATTTTAATTTTAGATCTTTGAACGAGAGCGCCCTAGAGGAAATTAATTTTCTACCCGGATACGCCGATCCGTATCACAAAAGGTAAGACCGTCAACAGTTCTGTTTTTCTGCTCTAAAAAGCATAAGGGATTAAAAGTAACGCTAAAAAGTATCGGATTGATTTTGTTCGATAGAAAATGTTTTTAGGTACATTGCGGGTTGCGATTAAAACAGATATTAACACGTACGGTAGTGTAAATGCCTATATAGTTTTTCTTTTTTTTAAAGCAATGTTGGACGATTTGTTTGAAATAATAATATCTATCTACTAATTTTTTTTATAGTACACTTATAGCCAGTTCAGCAAATAAATTAATATTATTCGTCATAGCTTTTTTTAACACTAGATTACATAATACATGAAACACAAATGTCTTTTAATTTATGACACTGAATCACTTTTCTCGGTTTCTTTTGGTGAATATTTCTTCGTCCGATAGAATAATGTAACTGCGTTTTCGCATTGATTAATGTTTTTGAAAAAAATATTTTCGTGATGACCCGAATAAATTGATCAATGCACTATGGTTTCTAGGCCCTGGTTGTGTAACCAAAATTAATAAAACTATGCATATTATAGAAAAATTAATCGGTTTTAATATTCACTATAGTTGTTAATAACATAATTAAACAATTTTAGAAGCAGTCGATGTAAAAATTTCAAGAATAAACACGTTAGAAAAGATTTTATGTAGGTACACTGAACGAATTAAAAATCGGAACGAATCAAGTTGAGCAGTGTAAATGTGGCTTTCGTAACTAGAGATTACGAGTGCAGTTTTCAGAAATCCCAGTTGGCATTTCTGGAACTGATAAGCAAATTTATAAACAGGTATATAAACGCATATTTAAACTCATCCCGGAAGTCCAGTATCGACAAAAATATGCTGTACAATGTACGTACAAGTTTCACCGAAATCGACTCTTCCGTTTTGAAGATATACGCTTTATCAGTTTGTGACTAATGGACTAATGGAGTTTTCGAGGTCGAAGAAAAGTATTAGGTGTATTTTTCATCATTATAAGGAAAAGGAAACGGACTTCGAATATGATTTAGAACAAGTTATGCAAATGCTGTGCCGGCAGATTGTCTTATTCACTTATATTTTACAATGATAACATTTCGAATCATCACGTTCAATTTTACGATTTAATATTCCATTTGGAAGGAACAGGTGGAAATTAATTGTACACCTATCTAGGTAAAATATCACGTAGTATATACGTCGCTAATGTAAGTTTCGATCAATCTGTACTAATCTAAATTTACGTTTTAAAAATTATTTTATTTTGTTATTTGAGTTACGTAAATTATGCGCGAATTAAAATTGTATTTATTGACGTATGAATTTTTTGACAAAGAAAATAATTAAAAGTCGATATTTACAAAATTGTGGAAAGGGAGTTCGACTATAGTTCGTGCTCGAGCTATTTTGCAATCGATACCCTATTAAAAACCGAATGTCCAAATAAATAACCTAAAAGCAATTTGAGCTCGGTCGACCTTATTTAACAAGATTTTATGGTTGTAATGGTACGATGTATGTAGTTTGATTTTTTTTGCACATTTATCGTAAATTAGAGCTGTTAATTAATAATTAATATAAGGGTGATTTGCAATTTGATCTGGGTAAATTATGTGAGGAGAGAAGTTGTTTTTTCGTTGTTGTACTGTACCTATATCGGTGTTTTCTTTTGCAGGCCCATGACTCTAGGAGAAATAGGGTGCTTCTTAAGTCATTACAACATTTGGAAGGAGGTATGTACCGACATAATTTAATATCGGTAAGTTGTAGAGTAGCTATTTAGGTAACGGGACCTTTTGTTCCTTATTTTACAAGCTTCAAACTATTTTCTGAAGCAACTAATTTTTTTGATTTTTGAACATAAGTTCGACATTTCAAAATCAAAGTCGATATGATTTCAAAACAATTGTATAAAGGTATAAAAAGGTTAAAGGAATTATTATGGTCGCCGTTATTTTAAATTTTCGTCTTTCGGATTAAAATTCATTACCACCTCCTTAAGAAATGCATTTCGTTAATATCCGCCTATTTTTATTTACGCCAATCAAAAAACGATAGAATGATCACCATAATTGCACGTCAAGCCGCATCGGCGTAAACAAAAATAGGCAGATATTAACGACATGGACTTCCAAAGGAGGTGATGACAAATTTTAATCCGAAAGACGAAAATTTAAATTAAAGGCGACTACACACTTGAATGTTGCATTTTAAAGTAAAGGGTGATTGTTTAGAACTGACGGACCAAATGGCAACGTGGTTAGTAACTTTAGTAATTTTAATATTTTAAAGATTTAAAGTTTTACAAACCATCATTGCCGTCGCTTGTAGTTTTTGCTTAGCTTATTTGTTTTCCGTTTGTTCTATTTTATTATGTTTTCGCGTGCTTTCAAACAATCGGTTCTTTTGAGAACTTTTCATTATGGTTATTATAAATTTGAGTCGTTGAAATCTGATGACAAATTGTTTCTGCTGATCGTACATTCTTTTAGGATTTACAGGTGAAATAAGATCTAAAAAATAACAAATAATTGAAGAATTAAATAATAAAATCTTACCATTTTTGTAACGTTATAATAAATGTGATGTTTACAACCAATGTACGCAGGTTATTAGTATGCAGAATAATTATAAAAGTTTGTAAAAATTCGTTATTTACTATTTTGCGCTCCAAATGTAACAACAATTTATAATTTCGTTTATTATCGATGAAAAATTTATTTCCGACACCAATGAAATGTCAACATATGATGAAACAACGTTGTTGCCAATTTTCTTGCAAGCGGTGTTGTTATTTGGTCGGTCAGTTCTAAACAATCACCCTTTATTTTTAGCTTGTCAGTGTTTAGTATTAAAAAGAGAATAAAACATCGAATTGATTGTTGAGTTATTTATTATTTCTATATATTATAATTTTTGTTTTAGACTGTGGACAAATCTTACGAAGTGGTTTTAGTTTTGGAAGACGACGTACGTTTTGAACCATTCTTTAGGGCTAAAGTGGAACGTCTCATGAGTGACTTGGAACAGCTCGGCGATTGGGATCTTGTGTAAGTTATTGCAATGGTTTTTGATTTTTTTCAATTTGACAATTAATTATGTTGCCGCTTGACATTTAACGTGTCCTACTTTTTAGTTTTATGTCCTTCGAACATAACGTTAATATGATTAATAGTTTTGTTTTTGACGTGTGCCTAAAAGTATTTATAATAGTAAAGCAATCGTAATTATCAAAAAAAAAAATCGACGATGATTTATTTATGCGCCTAAGACGCAAAGAAACCGTTTCTAAACCGTGTTTAGGGTTAAATTCCGGATGGCTTAAACAGAAAGTTCAGCGTGGGACGTTTGCGACCCACGCGGCACCGAACGTGTTAACAAAAATAGGAGTGGGTTGTAATCTCAAATAATGGAGGCGTATAATATGTATATGATCCTGTGATGTCTATATTAGTCTAAGAGCTGGTGAACATTTTCACATCCGAGTTTGTACCTCTTGAAATTTTGTAGGAAGGTAGTTTTTTTAAGTCTGGCTAGGGAATGGACCACCCTTTTAAGCAACTCCGGTTTCGAACTACCCCACAATCGTTTAAAATTGCAAAAAAAGGGGTGAGACATTGTCGTTTGTACTTCTTGAAATTTTGAAGGAAGGTAGTTTTTTTAAGTCTGGTTAAGAAATTGACAGTCTGGCTAAGCAACCCCGGTTTCGAACTACCCCACAATCGTTTAAAATTGCAAAAAAGGAATGTGAAATTGTAAGGAGAATTGTAGTGGGATTTCTATCTTATGAAATTTTATAGAAAAGTAGTCTTTTTTTAAGTCTGCTTGAGGAATGAACCACCTGATTAGGTTAATACGTCTGCGAACTACCCTTAATCGTTTAAAATTAAAATATATTCGAAATTTTCATTTGTACCTCTTGAAATTTTATGGGAAGGTAGCTTTTGCAAGTCTGGCTAAGGAATGCACAGTCTGATTAAGCAACTCCGGTCGCGAACTACCCCTTAGTCGTTTAAAGTTGTAAAAAGGGGTGTGAAATTCTAATTTCTATCTCTTGAAATTTTGTAGAAAGGTAAGTTTTTTTTAAGTCTCGAAGAGAAATAAACCACCTGATTAGGTAACTACGTCCGCGAACTACCCCTAATCATTTAAAATTAAAATATATTTGAAATAGTCATTTATACCTCTTGAAATTTAAATCATCTCTATTTCACATCTATTATGAAAATTTTTACAGGAAGCATGGCGATGTCTATGACGGGCCGATATGCCTTCCGATATAAGGCCTCTCTCGCACTCGCGCGCCTACGTAATGCTCTATCCGCCGCACTAACGTAAAAATACTTTTTTCCGTTTTTCTTTTTGGACGCTAAGGCCGCCAGATTTGTCTGGCTTACGACACTTTTTTCTTTTAAATATTATTAACAAGCTGCTGTAAAAACGACAAAAGGTAGAATGTAATTAATGCATTATTTCAAAATGCAACTTTAACACTGTCTGTATCTAGGTTAAAACCGATCTGGCCGTTTGGCAATTATTTTTTCATACTTCAATAGGTATGAGATGATATAAATTTCAAGAAGTACGAATGAAAATTTCGAATATATTTTAATTTTAAACGATTAGGGGTAGTTCCCGAACGGAGTTACCTAATCAGGTGGTTTATTTCTCTTCTAGACTTAAAAAAATCTACCTTTCTACGAAATTTCAAGAAATAGAAATTAGAATTTCACACTCATTTTTTGTAACTTTAAACGGCTAAAGGGTAGTTCGCGACCGGAGTTGCTTAACCAGACTGTGTATTTTTTAGCCAGACGTACAAGAGCTACCTTCCCACAAAATTTCAAGAGGTACAAATGAAAATTTCGAATATATTTTAATTTTAAACGATTAGGGGTAGTTCGCGAACGGAGTTACCTAATCAGGTGGTTTATTTCTCTTCTAGACTTAAAAAAATCTACCTTTCTACGAAATTTCAAGAAATAGAAATTAGAATTTCACACCCATTTTTTGCAACTTTAAACGGCTAAGGGGTAGTTCGCGACCGGAGTTGCTTAACCAGACTGTGCATTCGTTAGCCAGACGTACAAAAGCTACCTTCCCACAAAATTTCAAGAGGTACAAACTCGGATGTGAAAATGTTCACTAGCTCTTAGACTATATAGGAAGTTGGTGGTTTATTAATTATCGGTTACGTTACTAATTAATTGCGTGCGTTTGAAAGCGCTCAAATTTGTTACGCTCTCGCAAAATTCGAATTATATCGCGATTGTTGATTTTTTCGGTTATGTTTTCAATTGTACCTGTTTTATTATCGTCGGCTTTTTACAATGAAAGTTAAAAGCCGATGTAAAAGCTTCTGCATTATTCATGTAGCAGAATCAAGGTCTATTGATAAAAACTAATCTATGCCCACATTTGTTGTAAATTGTTTTCTATAAACGTACTACGTCAGCAATTTGTTTTCCATATTTACATAATATAAATACCTATTCAGATTTAAAATTTCTAGGTATTTTATAGAATCTATAAAATTCGTAAGTAAAGTGGAAACAGGCAACCTTTAAATTATAATGGCATCTCTTCTGATTTACTCCGGTAACGTTTGCAATACGTGAGTAGGGTGGTTTTAAATTTTCTACTTACATCGGCAGAGTAGTCGGTACTCGAAAAATAAGTACGCAGCTAGGATACACGTATTTACTAATAGGTGTACTTAAGGTTAAACGGAATCCTCTAAACAAAAACCTTGAAATCTCGAAATAATTTCAATTATAACGTAGATAACGATTTATCTACTAATAAAAAGGCGGTTGGATAACATTTTGCAGTACAATAAACTGTCGCGAACAGAGAAAATCGACCATTTTCGGTTTGTCGGGATTTCAAATATTTAAACTTCGATTTAGAATTTATTAAAAAGTATGCAAAAAATGTCCTGTTTTTTAACAGAAACAGTTTGATAATGCATTACTCTAATAACATGCTTTTTACAGCATTCCGCATTCACTCAAAGGAAAAAATTTGATAAGTAAAACAAGTATCTACGATTAAAAAAAAGATATACATTCAATGTCCTTGAAAAAAATAACACCATTAAATATTCATAATTTCCATTGATAACTAAAATTGGAAGAAAATTATATCTATGTATAGTTTTCAAGAAACTAGTTCAAAATATGTATTTTTTTTACTGTTTTTTTTGTAAATTACATGAAAGTTTAACATGTGTACGATTTTTTCAAAAACATGCCCAATTATTACACCCGCTCACATTAGTTACTTTGAATTTTTTAAGAATTTTTCAATGTATAGGTACAGATTTTTTCGGTCAGTTTAGTTTTATCTTTAATATAAATTTAATATTCTATTTCAAATAAAATATTGATTTGTTTTGTTACTGTTATAATTTTATTTCAGTTTTTGTTGGCTTCATAAAGCTGATGGTAAGCGTACGTTATGCCGGGGCGGAACGGGCCGCATCGCAGCACATTACTCCGCAACCAATCGTCACGCAACAGAGATCCCGGCATTGACTCATTTAATATGCATCCTAGCAAGTGGTTGCGTTGAAATGCGATTCGATGCGCCCCGGCATAATGTACGCTTACTTTCGAATTAAATATTTTTTAATATGTAAATAGGTACCTATGTAATGAAAGTAAAATTTGAGATTGATTGTAATTTAATGCAAACCATGAATATACATCACTTTCTTGTAAAGTTGAGAACAACATTTCAATTGAAAATATTAAATTTTCGTATATTATCATTATGGTACAGGATATTTTGCGGTTCGTTCTAAAGTTTGCATCTTTAAATGTTACGTGTCCGTAAATAGTCAAGTTCATATGTTTTGTCCCGCGAGATGTGATCGCATGTCAACTAATGACGAGAGAGGATCAACAGGGATGAAGTGTAGCAGTTGTTTTTGAATTGTAAAAAAGAACACGTCAGGTAATAAATAAAAACCGACGGTGGTCTTCTTTTTGAGTCTTTTACAATAAAAACTAACACAGACGACGGGACAAAACATACGAACTTGACTGTACGTACCTACCAACTTTAATTTTATAATTCATCAACGTTTTTCATTATTCATGAATTACAAGTTTGAGATAGAGATTAAAAAGATTGCAACGATTTAAAAATGACGAACTAGATCTACTCATGCGGACGAAGTCATAAGCTATAGGGTGTCCCAATAAGAGGACAATGTTTATTTTTAATACGAAACGCATCATTTCGCACTCCCAGTTCACTAGGGCCGTAAGCGACAGTGAGTTAGGCAGTCATAATTTCGTAATTTTTGACATTTCTGGAACTGCAGTTCGCCTGAGTATTGGCCACACACAATCAGTATGGTATATAAGTATATAAGTATGGTATGGTATATAAGTTAGGTATGTTAAAAGGACAATATGCAGCAGTTGTAATAACATTGACATGAATAGAAAAAAAATGGAAAAGAAACGAAATTTTGGTTAATCGACGGTAGTCTCTAAATTAAATGTTTTGTAGAATTAGATTATTCGGATACCCTGTATCTCCCATTTTTTTGTTAAATATCAAAACGATAGAAAATGAGTTTCCGATACATATATCTTATCCAACCGTCTGGCCTGGCGATCACGTCATCAATAAAAAGTTACTAGTTTGTTTGTTTGTTTGGAAAGTGACATATTCTATCGATGATTTAAAAATACGAGGTAAAGTCCGTTTCAGAAGTAAAGAAGCCAGGCTGACACTGATGACGTCGTGCGCAAATACCAATTTTAGAACTCCGTCAACCTTGACTAAAATTCACATTGGCATTTCGTACATTTGAGCATACGTTCGCGTTGTTTTAATACGTTAGATATGTGTGTTTATATTCGAGTGTATCTTGTTTTGTTATGTTAATCAAGTATTTCTTCTTCTTCCAGTGTCGTGCGCTTCGCAGCGCGTAGACGTTCATCAAATTTAAATATTTATATTACAAATTTGCCCTTTCTGTAAAATATTTTGTCCACGCCAACGCCGTGGTAAATATTCGCAGAGTCATGTGACTATTGCGCCATTACGTCATAACTTTGACACGCCCCCGGCTTCTTTAGTTCTGAAACGCTCTCTACGAGGTGACAGCACCGTGTGAAACGTGCTCTAGTAACATTTTATTGATGACGTGCATCGCCAGACAGGTTGGATAGGCCATAGATAATACATATTTGTGTTTACAATAATTAAGCAACTACCTACATTTTTTGACCTATTGCAAGAAATAAAACTTATAAAAAGTTGACAATATAAGACGCCCGGTAATACCTAGTTATTTATGACATACGAAGGTGTCTCGAGAATGAGAATTAATAACGTTCTTAGCTGTTTCGAGATTTTTCTCGTAAAGTAATAGAGGTACTAATATTTTGGACTCGTAAGGGAACGTATTTTTTTGTTAAATGGAAACTTTCGCGAAGGCGAATATTTATCATCGTTGCTTTTATTATACTTAATAATTTGTTAGATGGACGAAGTTCTTGATAATTATAACTTTGCAAATGTTCCCGTGTTAGTCTCGAATAAGTACGCGAATAATTTTCGTTTAAGAGAAGGTAGAGAACTTATAAGATTTTAACTATTAACTGTAATGCGTTTTGTCGCATATGTGACACAATTGTATTTTTAACGTTTTCAACAATATTAAATGTGAAATTATCATCGTTATTATCATTAGATTATTAGGATTTCAGTTGGGTTTGTTTTTAATTTGTATCGTCTTCTTGCTTCTTGTTATTTCTGGCAGATGAGTATTATATCATTAATTGTGATAACGGTGTTGCGCTCGTCGCATATATTGGACGGGTTATTTTCATTATTATGTAATTAGGGCGAGATTATCACAATCGATCGAGTAATAAATAACTTTTGTAAGTACTACTTTTCCCTTTGTGTTAATTTGCGATAAAATTTTGAAGCAAAGGTGTGATGCTTGATATTTTTTTAAATTTATTGTTTACAGTGAAACTTCTCTCAACGGACATTATAAATCGAGGTTTATTATATTATCTACATGACGGGAGAACCTGTTCTTTTTGATATCGATCGAGTACATTATTTGAATCCGAAATATGAAACAATATTGACAATAATAATATAAGGAAAGTATACGAATATTGTATTGAGGACTAAAAAATTAAAATCGAAACGACGAACGAATCTTCGAAAATTCATTCAATTTTAAACTTTTTGTCGAATCTTTGTAATAAGATTTAAAAATGAATATTTAATTTTTTCAAAGTTTCTTTGTTCGCCTTTGTCAAATATTTCATTTCATTAAGGTAAACTACCGAAATTGTTTACATAATAAAGTTTTAGAGAAGTTTTATTTGTGACACTAATGTAAGAGTTGGTAAATAAAAGAAAACGCCGAATTGCAAATTTTATATAATTCACAACCCCCAACTTTATTTTTTTTTAAGCGACGCGACGACGTGTTTTATATAAAATTTCAAATGTTACCTATATTACGTCTAAATATTTGAATGCGTCTCGTCAAAATGCTTTTAAAACGTTTCTTCGTGTTTTTCTCGGCCAACGTTCACGCCTTATATTAATTATTTTATCTTCGTCGATGTAATTATGTATAGCTCATCCAAACCTATATGATGTTCATGTCATCGATATAAGATTATTAGATGATGACGTTTCACACAGTGCTGTCACCTCGTACCTCGTATTTTGACAATTCTAATAAATTGTAGTCTTTCTTTATACCATTTGATATGTGCGCAAGTAAATCATCTATAGAATATGTCACTTTCCAAACTTTAAACCGAATTACAAATAAACAATCTAGTAAGTTTTTGTCGATGACGTGAACATCATACAGGTTTGGATAAGCTGTAGGCTGTTTATCAAACTAATTTGAGAATTGTTAAAAGACTTATTACCGCAACTGTTTTTTTCTAAAAACAAACCGTTTCCATAACAACAAGCACTAATATTTTGTTAAATTAAAAAAAAAGTCAAATATTCTGACTTTTTGTAATCTTAATTTGTCGTCCACATATCTAATAAAATAAAAACTTATTTCAACAGACGAAATTAAAATATTGAACAATACACGTTCGATTAAGGCTTAACGAATCTCGTTTAATTGCCGCAGAACTCGGCTCACCTCGCCTCGTTCTGGAAATCAAACTCGTTTCGTTAAACATGTCGAACTTGCATCGTTAATATCTATAACAACATATACATATCTACGTTATTCACGATTAGTTCCAAGGTGTCGTGCACGAAAAGTTACTAACAATAAGGGTCGGTTTTATAATATTATTAGATAAACGTTAGATAAGCTATTCATGGAATAATTTCCACGGAAACCATTGTCTCAAGAAACGTTTCCATAGCAGTTTTTCTAGGAATAACTTATCTGACGTTTATCTGGCAATTTAAAAATCGGTCCTAAATTGTATATTTTGTAATGTTCAGTTTAAAGTTTCGAAGATTGCATATTCTACCGATGATTTACCTGCATACATATGACATGGCGAAGAAAGACTGCAAATCATTACTACATATTGTAATAATACCAGATTTTATTGCGACGAGATTGGAACCTATCCCGAATCACGAATAATCTATAAGTATGTAGTACACGTCATTATAGAATTTATAATTGCTATGAAGGTAGTGTAAATTGGTTTTTTACCGTAAAATATTTCGTATTAGGTACATTGTACTTAATAAAATGGTGTTACTTGATCAATATATACTTTAAATTGATAGATGTTACGGTTTTTTCACGGCAGTCGCATTTTCTTTATCTATTTCCACTTGATTTCCAGCAATTTATTTGAAAAATTCATATTGCGCTTGTTTTTACATAATCACAATTTTTTGGTTCCCATCGCTTCTATAGTCGACGTCCTGGTAAAACCCAGTATAAGTATTAAAGGTCGGCAGGTGGTTAGTTAATTAGTTTAATTAATTAATCCAACAATAGATGTTAAAAAAATTCTGTTAAGCGTTGGTGCAACTTTCTCTGTCTGTAAATTTCAGAGACGGACTTTACGGACTTACATTTGTAATAAACCTGTTTTCCTCACGTTTATGTTTTTATAATTAATTCTTTATTATATTTAAAGACTTAAATGTTAAATTAATAAATTGCCGAAGTGCGACAAAGTTAAATAATAATCTACAAAACACCTATTGTTCAATAATCGTCTGTTAAATTTTGAGTTTTGTCGGGACGTCGACTATATAGGATATTGTTTACAATTTGTAACTGTACGTTACATTAAGTCCGGATATTTATTAGCGTTGGCAGTCAGTTTTATATGTTTACTGTAGAACCGTAAAATAAAATAGAACATAAAATAGATGAAAGTAGGGTGTTATGGAATACCATTTTGTTTTACTCCATTAACTTTGTAGAAATTTATGTATATGATTTTAATACAAGTTTGTTGAACTTTTGATGCTACAAATTATACCTACTAGATGCAGAAGGTCTTTAGACGTAGAGTTTAAATATAATTTAAAAAAAAAACAGGCAGGGGTTATGGAATACCATAAACTGGCGGTGCAAATTGCACTTTACACAGGAATCGACGACATATTCATTTCTCATGGACTCATAGATATCTCACACAAAACACACTTCGTTCATATCATCCCTCTTTCTTCAAAGACGACATGCAGTCAACCCCGTTTATTTCGAGCACGGGTTTAACAAGATTCTGGACATTACATCCTGGACAATCTCGTTATAGCCGAGTTTGACTATATTTACCACAGAAAATATACCCTGCAGTATTTTTAATGTTATTAATGCCAAATAGTAGGTTTTTAGTTTAAATTATTTTTAGGAGACGAAATATATTAGAAATGCAATTATAGCTTATCCAAACCTATATGATGTTCACGTCATCAATACAAGGTTACTAGATGATGACGTTTCACACAGTTCTGTCACCTCGTACCTCGTATTTTGACAGTTCTAATAAATTGTAGTATTTCTTTATACCATCTAAAATGTGCGCAAGTAAATCATCTATAGAATATGTCTCTTTCCAAACTTCAAACCGAATTACAAATAAACAATCTAGTAACTTTTTGTTGATGACGTGAACATCATATAGGTTTGGATAAGCTATACCTGTGGAAAAACCACAGAACACCTTGGAACTAAGCTATTCCATAACTCCCTCCCACATTATATTGTCGCGATTTTTATTTAAATTTTGATTTAAAATTATTGTGAATGCGTTGGCGTGTTTTGGAGAGTTTGGAGGGAGATTTAAATAGAGGTACCGTCAATTACAACATTCTTACTGGTTAATGAAAACGCCTTAAGGTACTGTATTTTAATTATCAATGTACTAATTAAATTTTGTAGAATTAAATAAGCAATGAAGTAAATGAATCTCCACCCTAAGGCCCACTGATAAATTCAAAGGAGTCACTCCACGAGGTGGTGACAACATTATAACTTTACGTATTAATTACATTCAAATTTCTTCAACAATATTAAATTAATTTAGAATAAAACCTCGTTAATACGTTTTTTCAAGGAACCGAACAGAAAAGCGTCTCAAACGTGGAATCGTTATTACGATTACATTTGTGGTGGTATCTATTTCTTAAGTTGGAAATGTTGTTATCGACAAAATCGGAGAGTTATTATACAACTTCTTACATGAAAATCAACTAGCTTTACGGTAAACCGGCTTAATGATACAGTCAACTCTCTCTTGAGTGCCACTATCAATAGTGCCACTTCCCCTGATTTTCGCTCGAGCTATACCCCCACTCTTAGGTAGCTCTCGAGGCCTGAATTCCCCTCCGGAATTCCAATCTCTCTCCATCAATAGTGCCACAACGAAAAGTCGAAAAAATATAGTTTTTATAAAATACAAATCTTTATTTTATGTTTGGCACGTCTTTGGCAACAATTAAATAATTATCAATATTATTATTATAAATATAATTATAAATTAAGTATTTAAAAAGTTATGTCAATTTAAAATTATAAATTTAAATATGAAACATCGCAAATGTAGAACACAACTGATTACGAGTTTTCTTGCATCGTTGCGAGTGGCACTATAGCAAGAGAATGATGCGAATGGTGCGAACAACTTCGAGCGGTGAAACATGCAGAAAGTGGGGGAACCGCTTTTCCGAGAAAAGTCCTCGAGTTCGAAACATTTTTGGCACTCAAGAGAGAGTTGACTGTATTAATATTCTTCGTAAAATCTGTTTGAAAGCGTGTCTTAAACGGGATTTATGCGGAAAGTTTCGAAATGTGCGCATATTAAGCGTGTTAAGCGGGAATTTTTGTTTGTATAGATTATGAACGTGTTCAAAGGACTGATTAAAAATAATGTATCTATTATGAGAGAAGGCGTATTAAGTGGGAGTTTTTTTACGAGGTTTTACTGTATATCACTCGAAAGTCTTATTTAGGTCTTCTAAGATGGATTAGAGTTGCAAAATGAATATGCAATATATTTGTAAAATAAAATAAATACAGGGTGGGCGTTTACTGTGTGGACGGAGGATTGCTCCTTAACTATTAGAGACATCAAAACCAATTTTGGTATGGTAATACACGATCAAGGGACTTACATTTTAAAAATATTTCACAAGTGTTTTACAAAAATATGCCAAGGTAAACTTATGTTGTTTTTTTTTTTTTAAATAGAACACCTTGTATATTTTTACATTTTTGGATTCCCGATCACTATCATTAACCGTTCTGAAGATATTGTCACTTTAATGACGAAATAGAGTCATCGTGGTTCCAAAGAATCACGATGCCAGAGCTGTCGTAAAGATTTTTTAATCTGTTTGTCCCACCGATTATTGATAATAGTCGACTTACAAAATACGTGGCAAATTTTCAGAAAAAGCGTAGAACTACACATAATATTTAATTTACACGAAATGCAATTTTTCATAGATTTTTTCAAATGTAACACCGTGTATATTTTTCAAATTTGGATTTCACGTAAAATGTAGATACTAAACGATAATAGGTTTCATAGCCATAAGACGAACCCTTCTTTGTGAAGCCTATTTTTGTTAAACACCCTGTATGTGCCTAAATATTTTTAAAATGTAGATCCGTTGATCGTGTATTACCATACCAAAATTGGTTTTGGTGTCTCTAATATAGTTAAGGAGCAACCCTCCGTCCACATAGTAAACACCCACCCTGTATGTATGAACCTATAAAATTTTCTTCTTGCTTAGATAATGAATTTTAGCTCGCCACAACAACCTGTCTGTAAAGATTTATTTTTTAATAATAGTCTTCAAAATACATTATACACTAACATACATTATACCCTCTTCTTTCCTCTATTTCATGTTTATTTATATCCGTGAAAATTATAAATTTAGGTTTATGGTGTTATCGGATAATCGTTATTAAAAAGTTAAAAAACCTAGTTATATACTTTTTTTTTAATAAAAAAATAAATTAAAATCATGACAGGCCGAGATAGATTGGCTCCGTAATTTATCCGAAACGGACCGATTCATTTTTAATGACGTCAAAATATTTAGTGACGTTAAATATTTGTTAGGACTAGAGGCGCATAAAGTATTAAAATATTATAGGGCGCGCTTTTATTTTATCGGTTATTTTGGAACACTTTTTGTCTGGAAACGTTTTTGATAAATAAATCTGTACTTCGTTGGATTCCTAACTTACTGTTAGTCGAAAATCGGTGATTTAATTATATCAACGTGATCAATAAAATGTTACTATTGTTTTTTTGTAGATGACGTTGTTGATTTTTAGATGATGACGTTTCACACACTGGATAAAACGCTAATGATTGTACCAACATAAAATGTTTTATCTTAAAAAGTACTTGTTTCATACTAGAGACTTGCATTATTCTCCGAAATATGTAAATTACTTATACAGTGGAGTCTCGTTAATCCGGACTTCTAAATAAATCAGCCTAAACGATGCAACGGTAATTCCATTGGAATGACTGTAGCTAAATCGACGCGCACAAATATTTATTTCTGTCGTCTACAACGTTAAATTCGGGGTTTATTATATCGTATCATATTTAAATATATATCATTACAGTAACAATGAATCGGTTTTATAATAACTTTTTTTAACGGTATTGCGCATGTTTTATGATATGGTCCCATCAAGTTCGGATTAACGATATTTTACCGAGTTATATTTCAAAAAACAATTAATATCCAACGTCTGTATCGTCGATTTTCAAAAAACTATATATTTTCCTTATTTTTGTACTTAGGCGTCATCTTTTATAAATAATTCGATTTTATAAAACACGCAAGTGTAGCCTGAGAGATAATTTTGAACACAGGGTAGTACGTCACGAAGTGGGACGATTCGTGTTTTATTAAAATCGTACAATGATATTTATTACCTACAGCAAGGGGACCGCGGAGGTCTAGTGAGCTACGCCCTGCTAAATCACCACGGTTGCGGGTTCGAATCCCGCTGCTTTAGTCCCGATGTAGGTGAATGTAATTTTAAAAATAAGAAAAGCGACGGCTAGGTATGGTACATTACCAATAACGATGTGATCACCTTAAAAACAAGTGCTGGCCACGATTAGTACCCAAGGGGATAACTCCTGGCGAACACCAACAAAAACACCGCATACCGATGACGTCGTGACTGTGGTTATAAGTTTATGTAGGTAGGGTATTCAAAGGTTTTATTTAATTCCCAAAATGTGTTCTATTTTGAAATTTGTCGATTACAGTTTAACCAGTTATTACTAATAATTGAATTAATTATACTTAATCGATCCAAAGAATATAATAAATAATACTCCTATAATTTATAATAATTATGTAGATAATTTCAAAAATAATCAAGGGAATTACTTTTAATTTAGAAACTTTCCACTTCTATAGCTTTGATTAAGTTTTACAAACACGTAGATTTGTACACGTGCACGCACGTAGGCTTGTGTGATATATGAAAACAACTGATGTAACAGTTAATTATTATGTAATTCGTGTAGCTAGTAAACGGTAGGAATACGAATGACTTTTTAGATTAATTTAATTCGGGATACGGATTTTTTTTTAAATAATGTTTAAGTGTGGAAACGCCCATTTTGTACCTAAATATGTACTTACATACATAATTCGATTTCATTTTATTTTAAGGTGGATTAGTAAGCTTTTAAAATAGCAAGCTTTTGTGTAATAGATAAACAGCGACTCCTTATAATATATCAATACCAAATCTCGAAGAAAATGTGTGTAAAATAATACTCATAAGTATGTTACACTTATCGGGTTGAAAACAATGGAGCAGTGAGTAAAACAACGATGGTAGCGAAGAGCAATCTGCAAAAACAAAGAGAGGAATTCCTGAAAAAAAAAAGATGTACGCGTTTTAACACGTTCCGTGCAGCGTGGGTCGCATACGCCCCACGTTGAATTTTTCCATTCAAGCCAAGAGGAATTTTGTTTTAAATTGCATAAATAATTATTGCTTTGTTCGGAAACCCATTTTCAACTCGACACACTGTTGTTCAGACTGTCAGACATACCTCAGAAGCAAAACTGTTAATCACGATAACGTGGGACGATCGATTCACGCGACTTGAACGGAAAGGCACCAAAAACTAGTCTGGCACGGAACGTGTTAATACGCATACGAATTTATGTGTTTCTTTTACCCGCTTTGCTCTCCACTACCATCGTTTCTTTGCTCACCGCTTCACTATGTTTTAGGTCTTAGGTAATTTTACGCTTCCCTTAAATCTTCGCAATCCCTTGGGTAATTAAGAAAACTTGTCGTTCATTTGTCTTACTTATGAACCAAAAACGTGAATTGTCAGTTTGGAACATCATTTCCGTCTTTTGTCAGATTTTCACCGTTGGAAACGTATTTTCACACAACCTTGTATTAATTATTACGAGTAGGTATTTATCGATCAGTTTTGCGCTGTTTTATATTAGGTAAATTAAAACGTTGTTAATTGAACATCGTATTCGTTACAGACTAATTAAGAACATAGAAAAAATAACTGAATTTCGAGTTGAACGTACTAATTCTATGGTTGATTGTATTATTAACTGATTGCTATTTTTTGTGTCTTGTACCGCTTTCAATTATTATTACACTAGAGTTTCGTTTATCCGAATCGCGATTAACCGAATTTCCGGTTAAAACTGTTTTGGTAACAGCGCTTTATTTTCATATACAACGACGACTCTGTATAAAAGATTTATAAACATTGAAATACTTTACAACTTGTAAGAAATTGTAAGAAATAAATCGTCTTTTGTAAAAAAAATTTAATTGTCTCCGATTATCAACAGATTTGCGATAATCAAATGACGAATGCAAATCGAGTTGCAGATGTGTCGAGTATAACAGAAGCTCGACCCGCTTTCGGTTAATTACTTGCTGGACAAAAACCTGTCGTGCAATTCAAATGCCCGAAATTAATCTGACCGATCAGAGCCGAAATCCCGTTTGGACAATCGCTCACCCTATCTAAAAATAATTACAATGTCGTCTTTTGAATTTAAATTCGCGTCCCTTTTTTGTAATGCGAAAAACGATAACAGTTGAATTATACTGAAAATTGTAGGTGTATACGGAGTCCTGCAATAGTGCGTCGGTCTTTCCTAACGTTCCGACCGTTGGGGATCGAGAAAAAACTTTCTGACAAAAATTCAATGGTTTAAAAACATCTACTTGCTAAAACTATTTTCAGCAAATTTCAGGTGTCCCATTCATGCTGCGCAACTCACAAATTAATTTTTTTTTAACGGAACACCCTGTATATATCTAGGTATTTCGGTGTAATTTTTTAACTTCGACGTGAACTTTTTAATTTTGCGCCAGCGTTGCCAACTTATAAATTTTTTTTCTTAAAATCTTCCATAAGTAAGCTTTATTTTAAAACATCGTAGCGTCGTTGTTTTTTGAAATCAAGAAAGAAGTTTTAGCAACAATGTTGCACTGAAGTAGGCCGTGATAATCAAAATCAAATGTCATTCAGGTCCCTTTCACCTTTTTGTCCTTTGGGCTCAAAGACCCTTTGTTTTTTTAATCATATGTAGATACGTATTAAGAAAATAGGTACGTATGCAGGTGTAACTGGAAAACAATTAAAAAATGACAAAACATTGAAAGTTAAAATGCCAAGCGATTTGCCGAAACTTTGTGTAGTGCCATAGCTCTTACTTTTGAACAACTAACGGCCCATTACTGATTATTGTTTAATAAAACATCCTGTATAAAGTTAATTCAATTATTTTCATAGTGCTTCTTAATTTTGGACGTTTTCATTTACGCCTATCTTAGTCAATCCGGAGACACACTGAATTGTTTTATTTAAACAATTTGAAACTGATTGTTTTTGCGGCCGATAGGATTATTATTAATAATAAAAACCAGTTATCGCATAGGAATTGACTGCATTGCGTCAGTTAAAAATAAAATCTATGTCCGTTTGTTTTTTGTTTTGTTTTGTTTTTTTTTTTTGATTCGGGTGGTATATAGTTCACAAACAGTTCGTATCTAACAATAAAAGACGAAATAGGAAATGAAGGTATCAAAAGGATATATGCGTTTGTTTTTTATAAACTACTTCCTGCATTACAACAATACGCCAACAAAAAGGCATTCATATCCTGTGTAAGTACCTACATATTTTCTCTTTATTTTTCAAGTTTAAATTCAAGTTCAAAGGGTGTCGTCAATAGGATTGCGAAAACGTGATAAACAAATATACGAAGGACAACTTACAATTTACGCATGTATGTACTTCGATTATGGTAGTTTATTTCTATCGGTTTTCATCTTTTCTGACGGATCTCGTATATAATCAAATAGTAGGTACCTATTGGCAATAAAAACAATAACATATTAAATTTCTGTTTAAAATGTTTGAATATCTAGTTGAAATTTTATTTGCATATTTTCTTTCGCAAATGACTTTCGAGCATTAATAAATATATTTTTCAAATTAATTTGTAATCAGTATTAATTAGTATTAGTAATTAATTTGTATTTTGTAATTAGAATTTAAATTGCAGAATAAAAAAAATTACTAGGGCCATTATTATAGGTACTTTGATAGACTTTAAAATTGATGGATTTTCGATTTCCAGAAATTCAATTCGAAATTATTAGTTATTCTGATCTTTTTTTTTGACATTTTAGATTTTTTTTTATACAGCGTATGTCACGACGAGTTTTCGTTAGAAGAATATAGGTAAGTAATAAGGGTAAAACTAATTACGTCTTTTCGATTTAAAATAATTTTAGGCTTCCGCTTATTTCGATTATATCGAAAATGAACACCAACGTTTAATATTATTAATTATACGACTTTGTTTCAATAAACATTGCCTCTAAAATTAGTCCTTTTGGAATTATTTCATGTTTTGTAAAAAATTGACAGCTGTAGATTATTACAAATAATTACATTTCTAAGACATTTATGCACGTGCAGATTTAAAATTGTAGGTAAATATTTTGGAAAGTATGTTGTATAGATATTATAAACTTAACAAAACAATACCGGATGTTAAATTTCGCAAAAAAAAAACAAAAAGTTGTAGAATTGTCTCGGGAATAAAAATCGATAAAAAATTAGGGTGTTTTATTTGAAATGAGGAAGCTATTGATATCCATTTCCGGCGTAACCGGAAGAAGCGAACGTCTAATATTATTTTGAATCGAAAGGACGTAATAAGTTTTACTTTTGTTACCTTTCCTACATTTTTCTAATCAAAACTCGTCGCGACATACACTGTACTTTTATTATAAATTGTCTTATATTATCCCGGACCCTTTGTGGTCCCGGACCTGGAGGAAAAGCGTCCACTATTCCAATTTATAGTAAAAGTATTAGGTTTCGATGCTTTTTTTATTTTTAATCTTCCCTAAGTGATAATGCCTGTAAAGTTGTACGCGAAACTAATCAGGAAGTGTTTTTCCATTGTTTTTCTTTTTCCATTTTTTCGATTAATTCCCGGATCTGTTTCCTTCTACATAATTAATCATATTTATTAAACTAATTCATTTTAATTTATCGTATTATTTTTAACGGATTTGTAAAGAAAACTTTTCGTGGAAGGTTGGTTTTTTCGAAATCTCTGGCGCATTTGCTATCGAAATTGACGACGTTATTAAATACAAGCTACTTAGGAGAATTGTGCGTCGTTAGTAAGTTGTGGTAAACTACGTTCACAATTTACGTCAGTTTGGGGTTATTAAACGTAACGTTTGCCGTCTCTTCTGCAAATAGCTAGCTATAAGTTTCGTCGCAAGTTTTAGTAATTTGACTGTCTACCTTTTAAATGGGGCCTAAATAGGATCGTCAAATTTACGATTGTCAAACGGGGAAAATCTTCAGTTTTTTTTTTATGTTAGTCCTGACTTTTGCATCGCGGCATTAAGTGTGTTAAATTGGTGAAACATAATTAGTTTGATTTGCATTGATTTTAACTATAAATTCTGATTAAACCACACGAATCACAAAACTTTCTACTGTATAATACGTAACATTTTAAATTTCAGATATTTCGGCCGAAAACGCTTACAGGATAGCGACGAGCCGTGGGTGGAAGGATCGGATATGTTAGTAAAAGTCGGTTATTCCTACTGGACATTAGGATATGCATTAAATTTAAGAGGAGCTCGAAAACTTTTAGAAGCAGAACCCCTTTCTAGGTTAGTGCCAGTGGACGAGTACTTACCAATATTATTTGATAAACACCCCAAGTCCAGCTGGAAAGGTTACTTCCCGAAAAGGGATCTAATAGCTTTTTCTGCAGCGCCCTTACTTTTGTATCCTACACATTATACCGGCGAGAAGGGTTATATAAGCGACACCGAGGATTCTAATGTCGCTCAAATTGCGACACCGCCTCCTAGATACGATCTTTGACCGTACCGTTGCTTTTTATACATAAATTTCTTCAGCAATTATTATCGTTACTGCCAATTTAATAGTTACGTGCATATATTTTTTAAAGTAAGTGATACAGTAGAACATCGTTAAGTCGGGGATCGATTGGGACCGGAGCCGATCCGGGTTAACCGGGTTAATGTGGAAAAATCAATAAAAGACGACATACTTACAGATTTCTTTTATATCGAACAAAACACGTTCGAAACAAGTAACTCGTAAGCTTCTGCTGTTCCTAATTCGGTTAAACGGTTAAAGGTGGTCGACTTAACAGAGGTTCTACTGTAAATTTTGTCGTAGATTAATATAGTAAAACCTGTGGTATATTGTTGTCTATTGTGCAGATCAAGCCTGACCAACTCGCAGCGAAAAACTTGTACAATCAAATGGGAATTTGCCGTTCGAGTTTATCAAACGGTTCATTTTAACAGGTATCACCGTACGTGATTAATATTATGCCCAGTGCGTTGCAAGTGAATGATAGATGTTTGCAACAGCATTTACAAATAAGTTTGATCTGAATTTTGTACGTCGCGGTTTTAAGTACCTAAACGCATCTCGATTTCCTCGAATGATACCGAATCTCAACTTATTCGTAATATTCTCGCGATAATTATTACATTTTGATACCGGATTTATTGAGAATTTAACGAAAGTATTTGATGAATATCGAAAGTGTAGCATACCTTTCTACGGTATTTACCGATTAATTTTGTTAATTAATGCGAATTTCTGTATTACGCCGTCTTTGTGCAAGACGGTTAAGATGCTTTAATTTCATCGAGTCGCCTGAAGTCGCTTTCATTCAAGACAACGTATTTAAACAAAATAAATTTGAAACGTTCTCTGCATGATCGTTATTAAAGATGCTCATTATTATTAAGTTTTATTACTGTTAACGTTTATTAAAGTTCCTTTAACGTGACGTGTTAACCATTTTTGTTCAAGAAATAACATTATATGTGCCATAAAAGATGTAATTATATTAGGTATATAACATTTTATAACTTGTTTATTAAATAAATAAATGTTTCATATAAATTTTGTATTTTTGCTCCGATACTAAACAATCTTTATTTGCTTTAGGATCTTCTGTCGCCGATGTGGAATGCCGATATCTACTGAAAGTGTTAATATTTGCCCATTCCCTGAGTGAAAATAGATCAAATCGTAAAAGTAAATTTCGGTATTAATAAAGGAAACGTGATAAAAATAAGGAAAAATCGAGTAAATTAAATCGGAATTTTAGTAAAAATTAAACAAACGAAGTCCAAAACAACTAAATTAATTAATCGTTAGCTGTAAGGTATGTAGGAAAAATTAATAATTAAGAGAGAGACTCTAAATTTAAGGATGGGCCATAAAACAAAACGAAAATCATTTAAGGTGCGATTCAGGATTAAAGGACGTTTAATTTGGTCTTCACTCCAAAACTTTTGGTCGATCTGTTGCCACAATGTTCTGTCCAGCGCTAATTTTTGTTGCACTATTTCGGTCCGTGTGATGGGTTTTCCTAAATTTTTTTTCACGCCGATCGTGCTTCGTTCCTTAGCTCTTTGGGCGCTTCTTCTTATGTCATACAGGGTGTCCCCCCCCCCTCACCCGTCTTGGTTCGTGTAATCTTATAATTTTTGAGATATTTTGAATAAAAATGTTCCACTCGACGTGGATTCGGCTCTCGACGGTTTAACGAGATATCGAAGATCGAAGTTGTCGATCCTGCAGGTAAGTACGTATTCACTTGAACATTTTACTCCGAACATGTTCCGTAACTCGTTCATAGATGCACTTCAAAACACTCAATACTGTGACTACTACGACCAATCGTACTGACTGTGCATTTACGATCATGTTCGGCTCGGAGATACGTACTGATTTTTCGAATTCAAGCGAATACGTACCTTTACATTTAAATATCGTGTCCTTTCAATTTACTCTTCAGGAGCAGGCCGATTTTTATACTTTGCGTCTATAATGAGCTCGTTATAGCACCGAAATTGGTGTTATAATAGCCTCATTACGACACGCAACTTTTCATTTTTCGAAATTGCTAACATTAAACGTCACAGCATAAATTCCTAATAAACCTAACCCAACTGGCATTTGTAGTTTTTTATTTGTTTAATTCAGTTTGCATTTATATATTTACGATCATTAATGTATTTTATGTTTTTATAGCAACGATTGGCAACTAACTTCTTCTTTTTCATACGAAGTCTTAGACCTAGATCAGGAGGACACCCTGTATAGTGTGCCTATACTAAATAACAATTCCTGTAGGAAATTGTCGGCTATTTACAAAGATAGACAAATGTAAATTCCAGTGTTTTGTATATAAATAATAAAGACGCGAATCTACTGTCCTTCTGAAATGAATTGTTCACGCGTTTATTGAAAACGAATCGAGATTGCAGTTAATAAAATTATAAAATAAAACGATCAGTGGCACGGCGTAAACCGATAACTGAAGAAAATATAATAAGAGATTTCCTTTCAAAATTTGACGTGCATAACTTTTAAAAGTTCCTTTTCGTTCTAGATGGCTTATGCGTAGGAAAGCTTATTCGTCTTCCTTTTACACACACATACTTATATATAAACTTGATTTTTGAGCAATAATCGAGTTATCAAAACCCAATTTGCTACTTCAGAGACGTTACACTTTTTACTCGATATAAAATAAAATGCCACGGAAGAAATTTTGTGAAATGGCGTTGAAAATATGCCTCTTATAAAACTCTTCGCGGGCACGTAAAATAAACTTTTAAACATATTATGATTCGGCAGTTCTAAAGGACCTTACGGGTTTTTATAAGGAGCTGGGCCCAAATGAAGATAGCAATGAACCATATACCGTTTGAAAGCTCTCAACGAGTACTACAACGTAGGTCCAAGTAAAAGTCACGAAAACGGAGTACAACATTTTTACGAGCATTCAAATGTTTTATATCGGTTTTGTAACTAAAGACATTTATCGATAGAATTCATGAACAAGTATTCATGTGTTATATACCATCGGAAAGTGCGCTTCGAGATCTACACGATGGTGTCAAATTCAATGTCCTAAGTGGTGATACAAGGGCACTTTCAATGCTTTAAATGAATTTTTATACGGGCCCAGCAACTTGTAACCAGTCTAGGACACGCATACATCGACGAACCCTCACCAGCCATACACCATTGGAAAGCGCGCTTCGAGATCTTTACGATGGTGTCAAATTCAACGTCCTAACTGGTGGTACAAGGGCACTTTTAATGCTTTAAATGAATTTTTATGCGGTCCCAGCAACTTGTAACCAGTCTAAGACACGCATACGTCTACGGACCCTCTCGATCCATACACCATTGGAAAGCGCGCTTCGAGGTCTTTACGATGGTACAAATTCAACGTCCTAACTGGTGGTACGAGGGCACTTTCAATGCTTTAAATGAATTTTTATGCGGGCCCGGAAACTTGTAACCAGTCTAAGACACGCATACATTGACGGACCCCTACGAGCTACATACCATCGGAAAGTGCACTTCGAGATCTACACGATGGTGACAAATTCAACGTCCTAACTGGTGGTACAAGGGCATTTTCAATGCTTTAAATGAATTTTTATGCGGGCCCAGTAACTTGTAACCAGTCTAAGACACGCATACGTCTACGGATCCTCTCGATCCATATACCATTGGAAAGTGCACTTTGAGATCTTTACGATGGTGTTAAATTCAACGACCTAGCTGCTGGTACAAGCACACTTTCAATGCTTTAAATGGATTTTTGTTTTGTGTTGTGGTTGCTTTCGCATGCTTTACCGACCAATTCGTATGCACCACCAGCAATAAACATCGCTAATCAGTTAATTTAAGTTAATGTTACGTTAACTTAAGCGTGTAATATCTATCACATCAAGTACTTTTTTGGTTAACAATTATTTGTTTCGTCTAGACTTATGCAATATGTACTAATTCTATAATATAAATAATTCATTTAAAGGATTAAGCCTGTACCATCAGCTAGGACGTTGAATTTGATACCATCGTAAAGATCTCGAAGCGCACTTTCCAATGGTATATGGCTCGTGAGGGTTCGTCGACGTATGCGTGTTCTAGACGGGATACACGTTGCTGGGCCCAGACAAAAATTAATTTAAAGCATTAAAAGTGTACTTGTACCAGCAACTAGGTCGTTGAATTTGACACCGTCGTAAAGATCTCGAAGCGCACTTTCCAATGGTATATGGCTGGTGAGGATCCGATTACGTATGCGTGTCCTAGACTGGTTACAAGTTGCTGGGTCCGTATAAAAATTCATTTAAAGCATTGAAAATGCCCTTGTATCACCACTTAGGACGCTGAATTTGACACCGTCATGTAGATCTCGAAGCGCACTTTCCCATGGTATATAACACATGAGTACTTGTTCATGAATTCTATCGATAAATGTCTTTAGTTACAAAACCGATATAAAACATTTGAATGCTCGTAAAAATGTTGTACTCCGTTTTCGTGACTTATGCTTGGACCTACGTTGTAGTACTCGTTGAGAGCTTTCAAACGGTATATGGTTCATTTCTATCTTCAGTTGGGTCCAGCTCCTTATAAAAACCCGTAAGGTCCTTTGTAAAATTAATATGATATTACGAATAACGAAGGATTTGTATTAAATAAATTTAATTTTATTTGAAAATTTATTCGGAATAGTTGCAATTTATTGCGTTGCCATAAATATCACGGCTCTTTTATTTAATTTAATACAGGACATTTGAAAATAGCGCACCAATTCTACAGTACGTTGCTACGAGAGATCGTTAATGGAGTCTCTAGAAACATAATAAAAACACTTTGGTCAACAATTTAACGAGAAATGAAGAGATAAAGTAGAGGATTCGACTATTTCTTTTAATTTTTACGTTAGTAATGTTTTGTTGTGGCTGTTTTATTGTTTGAATGTTGCGTGCCGAGGCTCTATTCGGTGCACTTAACGATGTCGTCGAACACCACAAATATTTTGCTAAACTTATCGGCAGCAGAAAAGGTGTCGCCAAGTTGAAACGTTATCGATATTTTAAAGTGTAATTTTTATTTAACGAGTTAAATCTGTTAATCTATTCTATTTAGTTATCCCTATTCCACATAACGGATAAAATTCGTATTGCTATAGGAGATTGCTATTGAGCAGTCTCCTACATGTCATTTATACAAAACATTTGCTGAATGTACTCTGCATAGATTGCAAATAAAGTTGGCTATTAAAAAAAAATTCGATAAGATTGGTATTATTATAGTTAAGGTTTCAGACTTATCGTTAGCTATATTAATGTACACTGGTGGAAATGGAAATTCCAACGCCAAGAAGGCAAATGAATTACATAGGTAATATTTGTGCGCGTGCAGAGCAAATACGAATGCGTAATACAATTGTCCCCATTAGACACGTGCCGAGTTGTTCGTAGGCATTAGCGAAAGATTGTGCTAACAGCAGGTGCTAAAACAATACAAAATGTTTAGAAACAATTTTAAACGATACCGCGTGGTAAACCTTTGGAAGGGTGGAATTTTCTTTCGTGATATCGCGGCTAGAATGTGTCGAGATATCTCCACCGTGAAAAATTATTGGCGACAATGGTCCTATAAAGGCACCGTTATCGCATGACCGGCCGACCAGGGTCAAGAAAGAGAAAAAATAAAAGTCTATCCGCAACTGAACTTCGAGATTCAGTAAAGCCCGGTATCGCAACAGAAAAGTGTTTATCGGTGTCGGAATTTATTGGCGATTGACCTCCGCTTTAGGCTTCAGGTGACGTGTTCGCCGCTCACTCTTTTAACTAGCGTGCAAGTTCGTCTTCCCAAGAACTCGTTGGAGGACAAAATGGAACTTTGTGGTGTTCACAAGCAAGATACGTTTTTGCTAAAGTACCGGACCGACCTCAGGTACGAATTTCGTATGATAAACATACTTTGATAAACATAACTTTTGGTAGTTATTCCTAACACCATGACGACTGAATTTCTTGTTCATGAACGGTATTAACAGAGACCTGGTTTTAACAGGATAATGTCCATGTAGGTATGTATTTATATTGTTTATGTTACTGCAGTACAAGTTTCTTCATAAGGCATGTTTTTATCGCACGAGTCCAAGTTTAGAAAACTCGCCTCTACGCGGTTCGTTTTCTAAAGGACGAGTGCGATCAATGCCATGAAACGTGTACTTCATATTATTTTTTATATTTTTGCCCCTTTATACCTTTTATACCCTTTAAAATAAAAATATCGTATACTATAAATTTAGGACATTTTGTTGAGGTTGAAGATATGTCAATTCAATTCAAAATATTAAAGTTTTGGCTTAGATTTATTTATTAATTTATGATGTGACGTATAATGTTACCAACTTTAAAAAATGAAATTGCATGTCACGATGAGGCCATTATAGCACTAATTTCGGTGTTGTAATCAACTCATTATAGACGCAAATTATAAAAAGTATTTTGAGCAACTTTTATAGGGTTTAAGGTAGTACTATCATGAGGTCGTTTTCTATAGAATGTCCTGAAATTTTAATAGCTTGAAGATAAAGTGGAAACAAACGTTTGCTCAAAATTTGAGTGAAATCGTGTGTTTAGTTTCCGAGATAATGAGCTTTACATTTACATGGACTCTTATGGAGAACCAATAAAATTGCCGAAAATTTCACTTCTTTCTGTACTTTACAGAAAAACGCTTCTATAGATGTGTATAAAAAACTTACTTTACGAATCTAGACCAATATTGGAATAACACTGCGCAATTCTGAGAAGATTGTCTGTTCAGTTATTGAGATATTCAGGCCCAAAGTTAATAAAATTCATCGAAAGGAAGCAATAAGTAAGGTGTTGTGGCAACGCCGCGTCAGCCGCCGCTGATTTTTGCTACTCTCTTGTACGTCTTTGCTGTGCTGTTTACCAGTGCTAACTGAGGTTAGAACGCCACACTCGGAGCATCTAATTTTGAATATCGAATGCAAACCACGTCTCGTTTCTGAATTAATGTTTTCCAATGAAATACATTTTCCACAAGAACAACAATATAGATTCTTCGCGAGTTCATCTACGTCGATGATTCGGCACCCGATACTCGTTCCTGAGCATTGGACTTTTTGCATTGCTTTTGAGCGTCGAGCTTCTTCCTTCGCTTTATTCATCGCTTCCACGGCTCGTAGTCGATGATCAAGAATTTTTCTGCGAATCCATTTTCCCTTGTGCTTGAATTGTTTAGACATTGTCTATGTCTATTATCATAAACAGCGAAATACACAAAAAATTCATCCACGAGCGAGATGTAACGGTAATAACCTAAGCTGCGTTTGACGCTGTATTACCGTATGCGACGCGTGACGTTGCCGGATCGGCGACTACATGTATTTGGTATAGGAGTCTCCGTACAATCGAGCGCAAAAGTATACTTGTGGTGGTGGCGCTGCTAAGCACTTCGATTATACGGTAGCGGCCGAGAAACTTTTTCATCCGACGGCCGTGATAGTACTACCTTAAGCGTTCCGGTGTCCGTACGTTTAGGGTAATTTTCCGTGACTATAATATATAAACGGTCCATTTTCGGACATGGCTTCATAAACAAATAAGTATTTTCATGCACGAGCGGGCGGAAAGTGGCACTTTAGCGCCCACGGAATGCTTTTTCGCCCGTCGGGCCGCATTGATTGGTTATGCCTAGTTATCCATTCTGTAGTTTAAAACTAGATAATATTAGATGTGGTTGTGGCAAACAATTAATTTTCACTCAAAACTTGCGGTCAAAATTTTGCTAGAAAAAATCGCTGGATTTTTTCGAGATTTGACAAAAATTTTTAATCGCCACAAACACGCTTAGATTGTCATTTCTTGCATTGTTAATCACGAAAATCTACTTTTCAACTAATTCCGGACCTGTTCTATGCGTATCAGTTGCCGTCATTTTATCGAGATTATAAAAAGTTATAAATTATTTAAATGCCGGCAGTTTCTTATTTATCGCTTCGTAATACCTAAAATGCGAGTTTTCTAATCGTTTTCGACTTGTTCTGAACGTTACGGCTCAAAAGCTTGCGGTCAAAATTTTGCGAAAAAAAAATCGCTGGACTATAATACGGGATTTTTTCGAGATTTGTAAAACATTTTTAATCGCCGCAAACACGCTTAGATTGTCATTTCTTGCATTGTTAATCACGAAAAATTACTTTTCAAGTAATTCCGGACCTGTTCTATGCGTATTAGGTAGCGTCATTTCAACAGTTAGTGTGTTAATTACCCCCGCTTACGGCTCAGGTTATTATTTACACACCGCGGTCCGTAAACGCCTATTTTACGCCCTCGATGCATCAGTAACTAATCTATCTAATGCATTCCTCTGTACACCTTAAAACTTTGTAATATGAATAGCGAATCACTCTGTATTGTAAGAATATTTCTCCTTAATTTACCGATAACCTTTGATAAATTTCATATGAACGAAGTCGACGTTATAAATAAAAACTTTTTTATAAGTAGATAGTTAACATTCGTATTATCGTTACCAGTTAAAAAATGCAAGCGGTCGTCTACGTGGCGAAGAACGACACGTTAAACGTAAGAAGCCCCTTTTTGTATATTTTCAATTTGTATTTATCCATTCATTTAAATAATTATAGAATATAATACATATAACTCAAATTCGTTTCAGATGACGAATTACATCCTATTGCTGTTTTTGATAACCACTGCATGGGCGAACGAAAAATGTGTTTACGAGCAGTCTAATATTAAATGCGACAACCCGCCATATAACGTAACTTCAATACAAATATCACATTCCAAGATACCAGAAATAAATAGACAGCTATTTTCGCAATTTAAAAACGTTAAACATATAAATGTGTTTTCGTCGGAACTGGAAAAAATTGACGTAGACACGTTTGCCGATATGACATTAGATTCGCTAGATTTATCTTACAATCGCATTAAAATACTCAAAAAAGGAATATTTCCCGATTTCATTGGTATAAATTCGATAAGATTCGCTTTCAATAACATCGATACGATTGAAGATCAAACTTTCTACCGCATAGACTACATAAATAGACTCGATTTGGAAGGAAATAGACTTAAACGCATTAACGCGAATACTTTTCTAGGTTTGAGTAGATTGGAATATTTGAATTTAAGCGTTAATAGTTTGGAGAGCTTAGACGCTAAAGCATTTAACGAAACCTATTATCTGGCTGATCTCGACTTAAGCGGAAATTGTTTATCGGTACTTCCAGAAAACTTATTTTTTCGACACTATTTGTTGGAAAGATTATTTTTAAGTTTCAATCAGATCAGAATATTACCGGATAATATATTTCGTGGTATGAGAGATTTGAAGGAATTGGATCTGTCGCATAATCAAATTGTTTACTTACCAGATTCCATATTTTATAAAATAAATAAATTAGAAATTCTTCAATTACACAACAACAACCTTTTCCAATTGAACACCGACGTCCTTGTCGTTTTCCAACCGAAATTAACGGAAATTTCTTTGCATAATAACCTTTGGAAATGTGAAGTGCTGGATAAAATAGAAGAAAAACTAAAGTCACATAAAATACAAATAGCTGCTAATCCTCCCAAGGATCAACGTTGTTTTACCATTATCCACGATTAATTGTTTTTGATTTAGGTATTTATAATTGCAAGCATACTATTATTGTATATATTTACTATTGTATGAATATAACTTGTTTATAAAATGAAATTATTATCTTAATATTAATTGTATGTCCAACTGTCGAAAATGACTCTAGTTACGAATACATGCAGGTAACAGATTTCTAATCACCGAGTTCTCTTATTACGAGCAAAACCGAGGGTTAGCCCTAGTAAGTCTTCAAAACAGGGTGTTGTATTGTTCGTAAGTACGCCAACTCTTTGGCTGATTGCTTATCAATGCAAGTGGTAAGATTTTCCTAAAACTGTACTTACACACGATTCAAAGATTTAGTTTCGGTTCTCGGTTACAAGGATTATATCATAAACTAATAATCCATAATTTTTATTTCGAGAATTTGTTAAATGTCGAGTTTCATTAAGCGACATGTACTATATTAAAACAATCACATAATATATAATATATATTATGTATTATGTATGTGTATATGTATGTATGTGTATGTGTATTATGTATATGTATTAAATATTATAATATATATTATATATATATATATATATATATATTAATATATGATATATATATATATATATAACAAAAAAAGGTACATTTTTGCAAATTATCAAATGCAACAAAATCGAGTGTAATTCGACATTTCGTGCTTTATTTTAGGAGGAAATCAACATTTTTAGTAGTATAAGGCCTTAACAAGAAGTTTTAGGCGGGACCAACATTTTTCGAAAAAAAATATGTTTTTCATAACAGTTTTTTTCGAGATATCGCTGTATTTGCCATAGTAGGTATTTAAGACAAAATTATGTTTATGTAGGTAGGATTAGAATAAAATCGTTAAAAAAGTCGTAATATAGTTCTTGGTTTGACGAAATTTTGACCCAACCTGGAACGTTTAGACAAGTTCGCGACCACTTGAAAACTCGTTTTTCAAGGTAATAAGACGAAAAATGACAAGCTGCACGCATTTAAATCGATTTAAAATTTTCGTAAAATCTCGAAAAAAAGACGTACTATAACCCGTGGTTTTGGCAATATTTTGACCCGACCTAAATCCTTCAGGTCACATGTTTTACTATTCGACATTTGATAACATCTTTTAGAAACGTAATTTAAATTTTTTATCACAAGTCCAGCGCCTAGAAGTCGGCAACCCAAAATGCATCAGTGATCAACGCGTTACAGACGTCTAGGCGAAGAAGTGTTATATGTGTGTATTATATAGAAATTCATGTATAATACTTATTCCTGGTAATTTGCGGTAAATCTTGTGGAAACTGTTATCTAAAACATTAAAGCGATTATACCCCTTATTACCATTCAAGGCTGTTTCGAATAAATTTGACCCGACATGAAACTTTTACTTTGAACCTTTTACTACTAGAAATGCCGATTTGCACCGAAAACAAAGCATGTCCTTCTAACGAGTTCAAATTAACGATAAATATCGAAAAAGAGGCATAATTATAATCTCTTATGGGAAATTTGAAACATTACCTGAAACGATTAGCTCACGAGCTGAACTAAAGGGTGAACACGTCAAAATCGGGACACCAAATCTCACGCGTGCTGTTGTACATTCAACAGTTACAGAATTAACGTTTTAGCTACGAACGCATAGAGGGCGTGATACAATAACTGACAATTGCTCATTGCTTAATTCTAGACCTGTCAAAATGGTAGCGTCAGAGTTGGAACGTCATAAACTAATTGTGCGCGCATTTAATGAAAATCCTGGTATTAGTGTAAGAAAACTTGCTGAAAGGGTACAGCTGCCAAAATCTACAGTTGCAAGAGTGTTAAAAAACTTCAGGCAACGTCTCACAGTCGACAGAAAGCGTGGTAGTGGTGGTAAGCAGGGAATTGCCAATCCTCACAAAGAACGAAGAGTGCGACGGTTGTATGTCGCAAATCCGAACATTTCTTCACGAGATGTAGCAAGAAAAGTCAAAATGTCGCAAGCCTACGTTCAAAAGGTAAAATTCCGAGCCGGATTAAAAAGTTATAAAGCACAGACTGCCCCAGATAGGGACGCAAAACAAAATTTGACTTTAAAAACGTACGCAAGTTGTACGACACACTCTTGACAACGTATCGGTGTGTTGTAATGGACGACGAAACTTATTGTTTCGCTAACTTTAAATACCTTGCTGGTCAAGATTTTTATACGTCTTCTAGCCGTCAAGATGCTCCAGAACATTGTAAGACAAAGAAAAAGGCTAAATTCCCCAAAAAGTTCTTAGTGTGGCAAGCCATCTGTTCTTGTGGGCTGAAGAGCAACTCGTTTATCTCTACTGGCACAATCAATTCGGATGTTTACTTAAACGAATGTCTTCAGAAACGTCTTCTGCCTTTTCTAAAAAGACACGATGCTAATCCACTATTCTGGCCGGACCTCGCAACTTGCCACTATTCGAAAAATGTTAAAAAGTGGTATCAAGACAATAACGTTGATTGTGTTCCGAAAGAATGCAATCCACCAAATGCGCCAGAACTTCGGCCTGTGGAACAATATTGGTCGATTGTTAAAGGGATATTAAAAAAGACGGGTCAAGCTGTGAAAACTGAAGAAGACTTTCGACGCAAGTGGATATGGGCGTCAACTAAAGTAACGAAAGAGCTGGTGCAAAAGCTTATGACGCAAGTACATGGCAAAGTCCGTTCAGTAGCCTACAGTGCAGCTTCAGCAAATCGTAATCCTGTTTGATGATTAGTTTAATAATGTACTATAAAACCAATAAATTATTTTTGTTTCATTACGTTTTGAATTTTTATTTACATGTAGTTTTCGGTGTCCAGATTTTGGCGTGTTCACCTTTTACTAGAAAACTCGATTTTCAAGTATAATAAGACGAGAAATGACAAACTGCACGCATTTAAATCGATTTTAAATTTTCTCGAAATCTCGAAAAAAAAGACGTAGTATTATAACCCGCAGTTTTGGCAAAATTTTGACTCAATATGAAGTGTTTAGTACAGATCCGGATCAACTTGAAAACTTGTTTTTTATTTAGAATACAGCAAGAAATCACAAACTACGCGCTTTTCCGTCGATTTGAAATTTTCGCGAAATCTAGAAAAAGCCTGAATATAGTCCATGGTATTTTTCGCAGAATTTTGATCTGAAGTGGAATCTTTAGTTTAGTCCTTTGTTACTCGAATGGTCTATTTTCGCCTAAAAATACATTTATACAGTTCGTACATTACACGTAGATACATTTCAAGTATGCAAGGATATAAAAAAGGTTTTGGGTGTGTTAGTTGTGAGATTTCTTAATGAACTAAAGTTAAAATTATTGTTAATTAAACAACTAAACAACTTATTATGTAGAGTTCAGTTAAAGAACATGTAGTATAATGGGTAAGTAATTAAAATTAACTTATTTTATTTATCTCTTATATTTATATTATAGGTATGTTATCAATTTATAGATTGTTTCAACTTTTATACAGTTCAGTTGTTAATCTAAAAATATAATTTAATTATTTTTAACAATTAAATTTCTAATTCTACATCCTTGTTCTATTTAATGTTGTCAAATATGTCTTATAAGTGTCAAAGTTTTAAATTTTTTTATCTAATACATAATGTGTTACGACAATTATATGATTTTCATTTATTTTTGTCAAATGATTTTGAGCTTTTTGTGCATATTTATTACACTTACAAACAACCCGATTTATTTAGTTTGCGTTTTTAGTTGGCAAATTTAGTTGACGTTTAATTACAAAATACAATCCTCCACGACTGTGGCGTATTAACACTTCCTTATTATACTATTCGTGATTTTATAAAGCAAATAATCTACTATTTCTTAAAATTGTACGCCCTAAAACATTGTAATATGAATTCCGCATCACTGTGTATAGGAGACAATTGTCAAATAAAATAAGTAATAACGCTCATTGCTGAATGTCAGCAAGATTTTAGCGAATCGAGCAGAATGTGCGAAAACGTAAGATTTTTTTTGGTTTCGTATAAGGTCAAAAAATAATCTTGTCAAATGCCACTCGACTGTTCTATAAATCGAAAATAATTTTCCACTCTATTTCTGATGCTTGTTGCCATTTAGCGATAGCCACTCGAAGTCTACGGCCGGCGCGGCGTCTTCAAAACGGTTTTGACTTACCCAGTTACGTTCTAGGCGGTATTCTTCAAACATATCTGTAAATAAATAAAATCGTTAGATCACTTGTTTTTCTAAAAAAAAAATTATGTTGACAAAATAGGAGGTTCATCAACAAAAGAAATAGAACCGGTAAAAAGAAAACACAGCTCGAAGTTCTAATCTGGGTTACGTTATTGTCGAATGCAATTATCAGACCCTTTCTCTTAGAAGTTTCCAGATAGCGAGCACCTTACAATAGATTAAAGCTGGATTTCCACTTAACCGACTGTGCTGCGATTGCGTTCCGGTGTTTAGAATCGCCCACAGATATCTATGTACGCAACCAGCAGGTGATGTCGTTAGTAACATATCGCTGGTCGACTCAAGGCCGGCACAAATTACACAACATGACGGGGGCGCCCGACCGGCTAAGTGGAAATACAGCCTAATTGTTTCGCTTTAGTTGCGCGATAACCGATTATTTCCATCTAAACTACTGGAAAATCCAGTTTATAATCTCTACAAGCGTTTCAGCAACGTCACGTTTCAATTCTAACGAGTTTATTACAGCTAATTTACATCTATTTTTCTGAGAAACGCCGACTTGTCTAAATCCGGAATTGAACATTTTTCTTCGGGGATGTTTTACGCGAGCGAGGCCTACGAGAATTCTTCAAACAATAGGGCCGAACTGATGTCCCGCAATGAGAAAGTGTCATCGACATGACCACAACTCCTAGAAAGTCTAAAATAATAATTTACGATCACGTTATGGTGTGATATTTAAAACGTTGAATCGTTAAAATATATGTGCACTAAACAAGTCTAGTTTTATTTTCTGTTAAAATATGTAAAAAATCACGAGACCCCTTGGTATCTGTGTGTTTAGTACGGAGCCATAAATATTTCGTTCCACACTTCTCTCGAATAAAATTTCTGATACAGACGAAACAAATACCGTATACAGCTCGTCGAGGCAAACACGATTCGCGGGAAATATGTCAACTAATTTAAAAAATTTTTTACCGGTGAAACATTCATCTAAGTACACAGCTAACAACCAGTAAAAAGTACACTCCGTAACGCACATGTCAACCGTCTTTATTGTTTACGTTTGTCGAGTTTCGCGTTAGTTTTGATTTTTCAGAATTTATTGGGGTAAGATAGTCATTATTTTTTTGCGTTTATTCATCTTTAGAAATCAGCCTCTGTCACTTTAAATTAAGCGCGACACCTGTCACGCCCCTTGAGCGATCATGTTTACTTCGACGAGCCGTACCTATAGTAACATATTTGAAATATTGTTTTTTTTTGATCGAATATTTTGTGTCGCCATCATTCATCGTTGCGTAAAATTATCCACCAAATTATCTATTTAAATTATGCGGAAAATCCAATTTTTATATTCTCGATGACGTTAATGAGATGCCACAAGTTGTTCGATAAAATTACGCTAACTTTGTTTCCTCAAGGATAAGTTTCCGAGGAATATATTACAAAGGCAGCGGTAAGATGGAAATTGTTTGAACTTCGAGACACACACACACACACACACACACAAAGACACACTACATAGAAGTTTGCAGTAACTTGGTCAGTATATAATTCAATGTTTGACGTAAAATCGGCGAATTTCTTTTTCGATATAGAGGTACACGGGTTTTCATTATACAACAAGTTTATAATCAAGATGAAATAAAGTTGAACTTTTCTAATAATTATTGTCGATTGCAGAATGCGTATATTTTCCAAATACGTATACCATTTTTATAAGTGTTTTTTTTTACGAAAGCTTACGGTCGTAGAAAATGAATTGCTTGGGTAGGTGTGTCGACGAATCTCTACGTGACAGATGAGGTGGACATTAAGAAACGAACTCCAGAAAATTCAACTCCTTTACGTAGACCGAGATGAATAACCCACGCAGCTATTATCAAATGATAAATTATATAATAATATTAACGAAGCGTGTTTATTAGAATATATATTTTAAGAATTTGTTACTTATAAATCTAAAAGAAACCAAATTAGAAATGTAATCCATAATTCGTGGGACACCCTGTGCGAAGAGGATACATATACAGGACGATTTATTAATTCTTCGACAAACTTTGAGAGATGAAAGCTGATGCAATTTTATTAGTAGAGTGCTCGGCGCCCCGAAAAACGCTTAAAAATGACTTTCGTGGGAGGTCGGGGTTACGAGATGAAACCTCGACAGATCGAAAGAGCGTATCTTTTTATTTAAAAAGCCATAAGCCGTCAAAAGTCGTCCAATGCAAAAGGGCGATATCTTCACCGAAAGAGTTATTCAGCGTACGTATAGAAGGAAACGTGAACTTTCTTTTGCCGTAAAATTCGTAATTGGTTTTGTGGAATTAATCGTTTAAAAATTTTTGGAAAAACGCAAAATACACGGACTCTTATGGAGAAAAATAACTTTTGGGGCCGATATCTCGGTTCGAACAGCTAAAAAGTTCACTTTCAATTTCGCGTTTTTTACCGTTTATACTGTCATAACTACAAAACAGTACGACATATCGAAAAATGTTATTCTTTAAAAAAGTTTGATTCGTCCTTGTAGCATCCGACGATAGAAGAATTATATTTTTGTAGCGCTTCATAATTATGATAAATAATTAAAAGTGAAAACATGCGAAAATTGCATTTTCGAGAGTCGCACTCTCAACTGGGTGCATTGCATCTCCCATCTCACTTTTTCCCGTAGCTCCCTATCGTTCTATACATAATTTGAAAACAAGCCAACATTCTATTATTTTTATTATAAATACACCTTATCCGTTATTTTAATAATTAAGTACACAATATAAAACAATTTGTTTTGTATTAAACAAATTTACGAAAAGCTCCTATTTCATAATAAAACTCCAGCGACTTTAAAATTTAATGTCTGTTATTATTATTCTTCTTTTTCTAAAATTGTGATAATAAACCAATAACAATAGTTAATTAACACCATATATTTCAACTTGTTTAGAATTATCTTTAAGTGGTAAAATTTTGTAATTTCCGCAGTAAAAATCAAAAATTTGGTGCAAGAAGGAAAATCCTGGTAGGTATTAATTATATCCTTATTATGGCAATTTATTACGGCTATTGGCCCTAATTGTAAGTGTATTAAATAACCACAAGTTAATCACCATTTTTCTACTGCAGTATGCTATAAGTGCTTTACAAATTAAGTTCTTTAACAAATTCGGATTACCTATACTTCGTCCAAATCTATATGCAATCCACGTCATCAGTAAAAGGTTACTAGATTATGACGTTTCACACAGTGCTATCACCTTGTACCTGGTATTTTGACAGTTCTAATAAATTGTAGTCTTTCTTTATACTATCTAATATGTGCGCGAGTAAATCATCTATAGAATATGTCACTTTTCAAACTTTAAACCGAATTACAAATAAACAATCTAGTAACTTTTTTTTTATGACGTAAATTGCATATAGGTTTGGATAGGCCATACCTATGTTGAAAATTAAATTTAAGTAACCATTATTGTAACATTAAGTAACATTATTTTGTACATTAATTTTAACGATATTCGAAAAATAATGGTACCCTCACCTTAAGATCATATTATCAAACTAAAGTTTTGCTAAATTCATTATAACTACAACCACAGTTACCCGACGTAACCGATTCTGGGTGGAAAATAGATTTGGAAGGAAATCTGGCACCTATACTAAGTACTCTTCCATAGCAAAGTGTGCACATGCAGGAAAATCGAAAGAGTTGCATTGATTTCTGTAAATTTATGGGATAAAAATGTACCAATACAGTGACAATTCTAAATGTGTCAATGTATGATGAATAAGGTGAGTGTTAAATTACTAAGGGTGTGTAATATCAAGGCTGTTAATTTAAACTGCGAAAAGTACAATTTTGAACGTAGTAATACCAAATTTGTTAACAAATTTAAGGCTGTAAGGCCCTTTTGGCATACTGTAGTAGAAAAATAGTGATTAACTTGTGGTTATTTAATATAATTACAATTAGGGCCAATAGCCCTAATAAATTGCCATAAAAGGATACAGTTAATACCTACCAGGATTTTCCTTCTTGCACCAAATTTTTGATTTTTACTGCGGAAATTATAAAATTTTACCACTTAAAGATAACTCTAAACAGAGTTGAAATATATGGTGTTAATTAATTGTTGTTATTGGTTTATTACCACAATTTTATAAAAAGAAGAATAATAATAACAAACATTAAATTTTAAAGTCGCTGTAGTTTTATTATGAAATAGGAGCTTTTCGTAAATTGCAATTCAAAAATAAATTTCGTATGCAAATATGGTGCTTATATAAATATAGGTTCGATTCGCATTCGTTCAAGGAATTATAAGGCCTTAAAAATTCTTAATTAAAAATTCACAATGAGCATGATAATATAATAACAATAACATTTTGTTTTCGGCAAGTTTTTATCATACATACCTACCTATAATTATGTATAACTTACACAATGTTATTTCCGCAACAAATAATAAAATACATCGTCGTTCAAATAATCATAGACTGAAACGATTTTCCGGTAGCTTGTATATATAGTGCGAGAAAGATAAGTAACGATTTTAACCCGTAGAACCTTGCCCACCATTACTTATTGTTTGTCGAGCTTTAATAAATAAGATCCAAGCTTCATCCGAAATGGTTAGCTTTCTCTCGGAATTACTTCCGTGATATTTAAGGGATTTTGGGTCGGCAATTTGGCCACGCAAACTAATTTAAGGATTTTCTTACTTTTTTTTAGTCGAAACGGATTAAATTAATTACAGTTTTGTGTAATTTGTATATATTTTTTTAAATAAACACCTACGGTCAACTCCGCTTATAATAATTAATCACCGTGAACTCATATATTATTTGGTTTATTACATCCGAAGTTCATTAAAATCGAAATGTTTTAATTAATCTAAGTAGATCACTTTCGAAGCTTCCGTAACGCTTCTGGTGTAAACACGAGCGTTTGTAGGTACTTGAAAAGCTCGGGGGTAGCGCGCCGAGCGACTTTACAAGATAGAAAACCTGTTTAGAAGTTTAATGTAAAATGTATCAATTCCGTATAAGGGACTAATAAGTTACTCATCTATCAGAGGTCCACCGGCGATGTTATTTAATGAACATACTGTACAACAGAACAGAAAATTTACTTTGAAATGGGCACCTTTTCGTGAAAATGCAAGTTTTCCCGTTCACTAAATCCTGAATTGATTATAAAGTGGATACAGTAGAACCCCGATTATCTGAAACAATTGGGATTGACCTCATTTCGGATAAGCGAAATTTCAGATAATCCGAAAATATATTTTCAATATTTTTGGGGCAAAGACATCATGTACAACCATTACTCACAATAAGTATGAGTTTATCTCGAGTAAGGTCAAAAATACATATTTTACATACATGTATGTATGTACAGTCAAGTTCATATGTTTTGACCCATTGCTTGTGTTAGTTTTTATCGTAAAAGGCTAAAAAAATATTACCGTCCCGTTTTTATTTATTATCTGACGTATGATCACATCTCGCGGGACAAAACATACAAACTTGACTGTACATACATTTCGTTTTCGTAAACGTTCTTTCTGCTTTCAAGCTGCTACACGGAAGCGACAGAGTCTAAAGAAAGAATAATTTCAAAGAATTTCCGAATTAAGTTTTTTTTCTCGAGCCATTTCGATTAACCTGAATTTCAGATAATCGGCATTCTACTGTAGATAATTAAAATATTAATACGTGAATTATATTTTTCGCCATAAATCAATCTATAAATGTCATTAAATTTGTCGGATACCGTAATAAAATGCAAATAAAAACCGATAAGCTTCTTTATTTTAAAGCTTCGTAATTTGAACGTAAACCCTCATTTAATCCGGTTACATTTAAAATAAAGGGAATTTATATTAACGAAACGACAGCTTAGCTGTTACTGATAGTCGAATAATGCGACTAAAAAGATTATGAATTAAGATTAAAGTAAATTGTTAAACGGATTACTTTCGTTCATCATTATATTCCATTATTACATTTTTAGTCATTACTGTCATTATTACCTATCTTTTTATGGTTCGCATAAAAATTTTCTTTCGGTCGAGCATTGCAATTTCTATTTAATTTTTTCATTCGTAAAACAAAGTATTAAAAAGTTAAGTATCATTTTGTTTTGTGAATGGTAAAGTTGAATAACGAGGTGAAGCCGATTGAACTCAATCCCTTAAATAAAGAACAGTGAAACCTCTAGTCGCGACCGTCTCTTCTATTAGCAGAATAGCATTAATTATGACGAATAACAGTAAGAACACAACGTTCGATGTCTCTAAAGTCAAACACTTCTATACAAGCTTAAAAATTTTTGGAACCATTGGTGGTCGTCTAAGGAAGATTTCACTGTATTTTATATTTAGATTTATATCGATTAAGTTCTGCAAAAGCAACGCCGCGCCCCATGGCCCCGTAACGAGGGTACGAAGCGCTTGTGGCAGGTGTTTAACTTGCGGCCCCTTAACCAAACCCAGTTGCGTCCGTGGCGGGTGCCTATTCCGCCATGCCCTCGTTACGGTGTTGTGTCAAAGTATCGTAAGTCTACCGAAACTGAACCGAACAAACCGAGATTGTTCAAAGGTTGTAAAAATATCAAACGTTCAGTTTTAAGTCTAGCTGTAGATATTTTTGATTGCCCGACACGTTTACAATCTTTGTACACCCCTTGTTTGTCGGCGATGCTCGTTCTTTATACGTATCGGGGTCCAAATTTTCGAACCATTCGTTTACATAGCGTCAAAACAAATAGATGATTCTATATTATAGAAACCCGTTGTTGTGACGTCATTTTCGCGTACGTTTTGTAAGCGAATGGTTCGATAATAGACCCTCCAGGAGGCTATCGTTTTACGCGAAGCAAAGATCGATTTTTGTAGCGGAAAAAATCAATTGCTGTTTACCAGGTTATGGCAAATTTCGTTTTTGTCATAAGATAGATCATTTTCGATAAAATTGGAGCTTAAAATACTTTGACAAAAAGTAAAAAAAAAAGCATATTCGTGTAAATACAAGTCGCGATATTTAAGTAATTAACGTAATTAAAGACGTGTTCTAATTAAAAAGAGCGAGTATAACCTTATAATTATTAGTTTAAGTGATCAAAGTTTACCTTATAAACCTATAGTTCTTCTGTAAAGGTACTTCTCCAGTTACCAAGCGATTATAGTCATAAATCTCTTTCGGACTAAAGTGACATCCAGGTTATCTACTGTCAGTTGTTCCGAACACTTTCGATCAACAGTTATTAGCAGCACATCATCGCCGAACGTCAGTTAACAATTTATCCTGGTACAATAACTTACTAAGGTAGGACATGATACAATGAATATTAAGGTAAGATCTCGGATCAGTTCTGCGCATATTGTGTGACATCACTGGATCTAGAATAAGGCCGACAAACAATGGATAAACAGCGGTAGACATTTTCCGATTCCTGGATGGTACGGGTACGTTGTTTACAATTATAATAAAACTTAATTTCGACGTTAATATTGTTTTTAGGTTTTATCGTAAACATGAGGTGTGCGGTGTTCGGTTGCAACAGTGACAATCAAACGATACTTCGCAAGAAGATAATTGGATTTTTTCGAATTCCTCGCAGTGAATTGAGGTTAAAGTGGATTCATTTGTGTTACCGATCGGATAAATTCAATGTTAACAATTCGAGAATTTGTTGGAAACATTTTAAAGAAGACAATATTGAGAGAGATTTGAAACACGAACTGTTAAACTTGCCCGAAAGTAGTCTCCGTTTGAAATTAAAACCTGGGTCGGTGCCAATTCAAAATCTACCAGGACAAATATCAATATTCAACGTCTGCAACTGACAATGAACATAGTGAAAACCGGGAGCAATAATTACAGGAACAGCAAATTGTGTTAGATAAAGAATGTCGAAGGTAAAATTGTAATCTATATCCAATTCATTAATTGTCTCTGAAATTGCTGCTTGTGCATGTGTAACTGCTTAAATTATTGTAGATGTGCTGATAGCAAAATTGGTGGTGGTGATATTAATTTAATAGTATCTGATAATAATAATAATCAAAATAGTAGGTGTATGACGTGTGACGTTGGGTGAGTTTAACATCTAATTCTTAATCGAATTAGACGTCGATAATTCAAAAATTGGTGATTTATTTTTACATTTTACAGTGTGAATACTGGCAACAACATTCAAGAAGATGTAGCCACAGTGTTAAGGCCTAAAATTGCTACTTTGGAAAACGATATATAAGGTTTGAAGAAGAAAGAAGCTCTGTCGAATAAATTGTCGAGTCCTGAACAACAGCGGAAATTGTACTATGTTCGTTCTCATTAAATGGACTGTTGCGACATTTCCAAGACTATCACAATGTATTTGCAAAACGTTGGGTTAAAAATCTCCATATCGCCTGGCATTATTGAAGTCATATTTTTCCTATTTTAAATCACTGTTGTCTAAACTCAATGTTGGTACAAGTACCTCTGCAATTGCTGATAATCAAGATTTTGAAATTCAGTTATTATGACAATTATTAGAATATTATGGGTGGATAATTTGTAAATACTCAACAGATATCGGCTTCAACTGTTTCAACAGAACGTGTAGATATGCCCAAGTACACGTTCTTTCACATGGGTCGATCACAGATGAAGGAGGTCTCGTCAAACCATTGAAGCTTTTATGGACTACATTTCAATTGATCTAGAACTAATCTTCAAAAGTTTAACAGTGATGGTTTGACCTGTTGTTGAATAGTTTATTTAAAAACTTTATTGAATATTTCTGATCACATCAAGTGCTGTGAACAAATAAAAATATATTTTCGTCGTTGTATTTTAGGCCATTCAAACTACTGTATAATACAACGTTGGTAAAATACATGAATAAGAAAACTGTTGAAATACAATTAACCTTAACCCATTGCAAACTGTACTTGATAACTGTATACATGATGTTATAATCAATATTAAATAACAACAGTATTCGATGACAAATATTAAACATAGCGATGGCGTTTTAGCCAAAAGTAGCGTAACCCACACTTTGTGAAAAGGAATTATTCCGATTATCCGTATGCACCTATAAGCAAAGGCATCATCTGTTAAAATCTAGTAATAATATTCCGATTTTTTCCACTGGAAAAATCAATTTGTATTTCCACGAAACGCATCTTCTTATAGCTACGGACGACACGAAATGTGCTCTCCTGTAAAATTTACTTTTTGTGGGTTACGTCTTTCTGGAAAAACTGCGTCGACTCACGTTGCTTTGGCAAATGCAAATGGTAAACAGATGTTTAATTATAATTAGGTAATCTTTTACTTACTTACCTATATACATTACGTACAATTCATAGCATCGATTGTAAAATGTGTTTTTTTATAAATAAATTCATTACAAATAATAACTAAGAACTATAATATACAAGAATGTTACGTTTCTTTATCAGATGCTGCTTTAGATGTTCCTACAACCATTTATTGAATCCTTATACCGAATCCTATTATACCTAATCCGAATTACTATTCTTCTTTAAAAATTATGGAAATAAGTTAACAATTATAAAATAAATACAAACATCAGACTATTATCGTTTTACTAATAATCATATCTGTAAATGAAAAATATAATTAATTGTTAAGACTTCCAAATCGCACTAAAAACTAAAGAAACTAGATAAATTTTCAAGTGTTTGTTAATATTATAAATAATATTTTACGACCGTTAAATAAAACCATGAAATAACGATTATTTAATTTCTATTCCATATAATTTCCATCTATCCTACATTATAATTTTATTATTATAATTTATTTTTTAAATAGGTTATAATTTTTACTATTTTTAAATTTCTACGTATTGCCGCGTTTACAACTCTACAGTGACGTCACTGCGCGGATACGAACGCGTTTAGAACACTCGGAGATCCTACCTACGGCCTGTCCAAATCTATATGCAATTCACGTCATCAATTGTCTACCAAAACCGTAATATGAAATTTCCTAACAGTTCCGTGTACAAATGGTGCGATAATTTAAAAAGTAATTGGTAATACAAAGACCTCTATCCGACCGCTACCGATATCTGCGTAATCTGCATTCTTCGACATATCTGTATGTTGTTGTCTTTATCTAACACGTTGATAACATGCTTCGCGTCCGTATGTCCATTTTGCGGCGTATGCGTACAAGAAATATATCAGAAATGCGACGCTGCCAAATATTTTATGTCCATTCTAAAGCACATGTTGCGCCTTAGTATGTGCAGGGAATCCACCGCGAAATATGTCGAAGAGATTTAATTTAGTAACCCATGTTGAGAAGAAACGGCAAGAAGGTGGTCAATTACTGCCATTAAATGCAGTTCAAAAGGTATATAGCGCGTCCACAGCTACTACACGCAAGCCACGTGCAGCAAGTGCAGTTACCATTAACCCTGCAACCAAATGCAGACTACGAGTTAAGTTATTATTTTATGAGATGTATTCCGCACGTAAGTTGATGTAATGATTTGTAAAAGTGATGTTATCGTACCTTATTGTGTATAGGGATGATTGTAACGTTGGACTCGTTATTGGCAAAATTGAGGGACAAAGCTTTTTACGATGTAGGTCGAACCAACTTCGCAAAAATCCTACATAACTGTACCGTATTATAATAGGAAGGAAACTATAATACCAACTAGGAGCAGATCAAGGTTATCCTTTGTGTGTGTAGAACTGAAAAATATAATAACCAATATAATTTTAGCAAGATATTTGTATTATTATTATATTTGTATTATGTTTATACATAACAATAACTTGGCATTTAAGTGGAAGAAAGACTGTAATCGTAGAACATTATTTCAATTGCATCATATCGCTGACACAAGTGAGACTTTTACAAGAATATGAGGCAAATCCAACTAGTGACATTCCATTACAATATGTGTATATTTAAACGAAAAAAGGAACGTTAAAATGGGTTCAACGATTAAGTCGTGGCAACATAATACTGTAAAGAGGTGGAAAGGATGAAAAAGGTAGTTTAGAAACATACTGTAGTGATTATTCTGTGTCAGTTATGTTGTATTTATATTTTCGTAGTACATGCACGAACAGTAAATGGGTTTGTAGCTGAGGCAAAATTACTATTTCATTCCAAAACAACTAGCAATTACCACGGGAAATGAATACTAGTAATTTTCTACAGTGGTTTGAAGAACAGCTATTAAAGCCCTTAGGGAACCATCCTTGATCGTCATGGATAATGCGTCTTATCACAACGGTTCTAGTTATGTACATTGTTTTGTGTGTGTAGTTTAAGTTTACAAGCTGTTGTCTATGTATATTTTCAAATTGGTTGTGTTTGTAGTATTTGTTGCTTTTCATTTATGACATTGGTTTGATTTTGATATATTTTGGTACTGTACTTGTAATAAAACACATAAAAAATGGAAAAATAACACTTCATTCTGCTATTCCTAATCGTTATTAGTTTAGTTCTATTTACAAATAATCTGTATGCATATGTTTGCACTAATACACATGTAAACAAGTTACACGGAGTTTTAGTATTACATGAATTATTATAAAAGACCATGCATGCATATTCAAAGATGTAATGCTTTATATTAGTTATACAACGTTCAGTGGTACATGCTTTTTCTTGCTTTTATACTATAAATGTGAGCTTCCTGTGTACATATGTTGGACAAATTGATCCTGGAAATGCACGGTACCACTTCGTCAGAAAAACATGCATATAATAAACGGTTAGTTCTCAAATCAAGTAATTAGTAACAACTACTTAATTACTACCGAATGAGGTGTCTTAATTTTGTGGTAACATTAATTTACTATACGTTCACGAACTTTCTATGTGTTGCAAGATTTCAATTTATAACAGGTGAAGACCCAGTGGCTTTAACCTCTACATATGTTCGCCCTGAAACAAAATGCATTGCAGTGTATGTCGGTAGGAGAAGCAGACATTAGAGTTAGTCATAAAAGTGTCAATTATTATCAATAATATTGATATTTACATGTTCTGGTTTATCAAAGGTGACGATTGAGGTTCTACTATAATTGCATGAATATAAGATGACCCATCACCCCGAAAGTAACTCGTCTACCTAAACATCAATTCAATTATTATATAACATTTTACAATGATTAGGACCTACTTCATTCTAATGAATTGTATTAATCTTTCTTTGGCATGTAAGCAACGTGTAAAGTAACATATCGGGAAATCCACACTATGAACTTAATTAAAATCAAACTACAGTTAACCCAGCAACAGCTACAATTTGTAGTAACGCATTGCCTAATAATTTGTATCGAAACTTTAACATTGTTCACGAATGTGAAAATTCGAGGTTATATCTTTTGTTTACTAAGATAGCGTTGAAATAATCTGACACCACTGTGCCTGACGTCAGCATCTAGTAACTTTTGATTGATGACGTGAACCTCAAATAGCTTTGGACAGAACATAAGTAATTCATTATACCAGGAAGGTAGGAGATATCCGAGTGTTCTAAACACGTTCAATCCGCGCAGTGACGTTATGCGTGAGAGTACGTACCTATTCGGCGCTATTCGGAAACTGTCAGACTTCTGATGTTTTCACGAATGAGGTCACATCTCGATTCGCAGAATCGCCCCGATATCTTACCTTAATAGTTATTGTATCACGATAATTGATTGTTTAGACAATCAGCGATGATCAGCTGTTGTACAACTGGCGGTAAAAGTTCAGATATAAAGTTTATTTCCTAAAGAATAATGGGGAACATTTGTAAGACCGAAAATTGAAAAACAACACCGTTTTGATTCAAAAACAGATTCGAATATACATAGATGTCTAATCAGTGCTAACCAATGCTATAAATAATTATTTTTGTAAATGCATCAGTGAAATTTTAAGGGAACAATTCGTTCTTGTGACTATTAATCTTTAGAACAATGATATCAAACAGGGCCGAGCCACAAGCGGAAATAAATCTAATTTTGCAAACATACGATGATATCGACTTAAATATTATGATGTTTCATTATTATTATTATTATAATTTAGTGTTCGTGCTAGTAAAATATGATTATTCTAGATGAATAAGGTGCTACATTAGGTAGCTCTTTGATAAAATCAAATTATATATTCATCATCACGGTTTTATTATGTATAGGTACAATCGTGCAAAGTGAGAAGTTATTTATTTCGAAATTAAATTGGTTCTAGATAATAATCTAGGCTTTCATTTTGTAAATGGCTGCTTATTAATGTAGTTATCATCGATATAATTACCCAGAAATTACTGCACGTTTTTACGGAAACGATAATCGAGAATTTTTCGTTTTAAATAATACATTTTAATTTCTACTAAATCGAATTATTTATAAAACACCGTATATTTCAATACTTATTTATGAACCTGGCATTTGTGAAGCAGATTAAGTTTAATTAATATTACGAAATTTAAATATAAGATTCCATTATAATTACGAATAACCGGAATAACCTATAAATCACAAAAACGAAAATATCGTTAATTCTTTTCCTAGGACTATACCTACTTAAAATTTATGATCTGCCTTTAATTATAATTTTTCAACAAACGTGAATAAAAAGTAAACAAAAGGCTTGGCTACGTTGGATTTTTTTTGTTGACTTTTAAGCGTGCTTTTAATTACGTGCCTACCGAAATGCACAAAAGCTTTTTTATGTTAAAATAAGATTGTAATGGCTATTTAAATTTCCTCTTTTGTTTATTTCTTTTTAACGTAACATTAACAAAAGTTGACGTAAACACTGAACGTTGTTATTAAGTGTAAATACGTACATACCTACAATGTTTGATCAAGCATAAAAATGATAATAATTGAATTCCATTTTTTCATCTTCCGATAAATTGTCTTGATAGATAAAAACGTTTGTTCGAATAATTGTTCCCATGGTAAATGTCGGATTAATGAAAACCCGGATTATTTAAAATAAACGTAATTAAGGATTGTCTAAGAAGTAAATAAATTCAAGTTGTTACCGGGTTAGTGGAGTCAGACTATCTCGCTATCTTTCTTGCACACATTTTACACCCTTTCCGATCGGTGCGTCGGATTACAAGGGGCGTCCGGATTAACGAGCGTCGGATCAGCGCGAGTCTACCGTATATTAATCTCAAATTACCTGGCTCTGACATCAGCGAGCATGACTGCCACTTTAAAAGTCGCAGGGGCTCGTCGTTTAATGTGAATGTATTTAAAAAAAAAATTTAAAAGTTATCAACAGATATCAACAAACTCCGACAAATTAGAAGAAAGAACAATAATTGCAATTAATCAAATCATAAGTGTAATGACGATAATGAGAATAAATCGAAATTGGACGTTTCGTCGCGACAATAATTAGTTTTTGATTAACTTGCGTAAGACTTACACGGTAAACGCGCCCTCCTTGATATTTACTTACTTGCTATATTTAAATATTAATTAGAAATGCTCGACGATCAACATCAATTGTCAAAATACAAAATAATGTGATTTCTCGTACTGACGCATGCGGCCTTGCAAGGTCGGTGATTAACAAATAATATCGGCACGATTTACAGTAAAGGGTGGGCTAAAAAACGTGACGGAATTAATATACATATGATTTAATTTTTTGTGCCTAAATACAGTAGAACCTCGATAATACGAACCGATCGGGGTCGGAATAAGAAATTCGTTCGGATTAGCGAACGTGTAAGCCTAAACGAACACTGTATAATTGAAAACGTGCTGCTGTACAGTAAGGTATAATAATTACAAACAATTTCAATTTCGATTGGCGTAAATACATATACCATTTTTAAAAATAAAAGAGAAGTTGACGTCGGCGTCGCGTCGCATCGCTGTGAACTCACTAAAAAGTTCCTTTTAAAATAGTGTTGTTTCCTATTTTCTACTTTTCACGTTTTATCTATTTTACCTAACAATAAAATGCATTTAGATTACAAACTGCCAAAATGCGAGTAGTACTTTTTTATTAAGTCGAAAGGGCATTTACACGATTAGTTCAATTCTCGATCAGTTCACTCTCAGAGTTTGCTACATGTATTGAACCATTGTGTTTCAGTTTCGTTCCAGTTTTATGTTTACACATCAGTTTAAAACTGAACTGAGAATTGAACGGATCGTCTAAAAGGTCTCTAACTTGTGTAATTGACAAGTGCAAATACGCCTTTTCGCCTAAACAGGGCAAAGTAGCAGAAGTAAATAGCTTGGGTTGCTATTCATTTGCCTGTCCTCGAAGTGCTATAGTACTTGTACCCATTCGTCTTGCAAATTACCGAAACAAGCAACTAACCTATTTATTGCACTAATGTAAACTCCGCTTTACATAAACCTCTTCAACACTAAATATTTAAAATTGTCGCCATTTCTAATAACAATATTACACCATTTTCGTTCGCTTTTACAACCACCAGACAAACTGCAGGTAAGCTACTTTCCGAATAATTTCCATGGAAACTATTGTCTCAAGGAACGTTTCCATGGCAGTTGTTATTTCAAGAATAGCCTATCTGCGTTTATCTGGTAATTGCAAAATCATTGCAACAAAACGAACAAAGCTATTATTGCTAATTAGTTTTAAATACGTACAGTTAATATCTCGATTAGTTTACAAATAGATGAATTATTCATCCTTATCCCACAGAGTACCGGATTCAACAGTTAAAGCTTAGAATTTGTGGACTTAATAATACCAGAATTAATGAAACGACGTATTTCGAAGTTCATCGTAACTTTAAAACCCTCATAACATGAATGTATGTTAGACATGCATGTGTGTCATGGGAAATAATTACGTAATTTTGATTTTGAAATCCACTAGTGACATTGTCTTTGTTACTTCGCTTTGATGATTTGCACTATTTTCCTTAAAAGTCGGTTTAGTCGATTCATCCTAGAATTTACCACGTTTATTTAACACATGACGTAATCGAATCATTATAGTTACTTATATGTATGTAAGAATGTAGGCTAACAATAAGTCCCCTTTACTTTAAATTTTCGATTCTTTCCGTTTAAAATTTATTACCACCACCTTAGAAAATTAATTTCATTAATATCCGCCCATCTTTGTTTACGCCAATCGGAAAACGATAGAAATAACAACATGACAAGCATGTCAAGTTTAAAATTTATCGTTTTCTGATTGGCGTAAACAAAAATAGGGCGAATATTAACGAAATGCATTTCCTAAGGCGGTGGTAATAAATTTTAATCCGAAAGACGAAAATTTAAGGTAATGGATACTATATTATTTTTATCAGAATAGTTTTTAAAATTATAAAAATAATCGAAATAGTAGTGTAAGTTATGAATGACATATAATAAATAGCCCTGGTATATAATATTATGAGTAACGTAACTTTTAATATTTTAAATTCAAAATTACCGTTCAAATAAGGTAAAAGATACGTTATTTGATGATCGTGAAAAATTTGCGAGAAGGGTTGAATATTGTTAATATAAGTCATCATTTGGTTGTTAAATCGAAAGTCACTACTAGTAAACGTGGGTGAACATGATTCATTTGTAATGATCTCATTACAACAGCGAAGCTCAGCCGCCCTTTCAGATATAATCTAACCATCGTAACGTTACTCTTTCTCTATTTTGGCAATTCCCCAAGGTCTCTGTCTTATTATCTCATTATTAAAAATAATGTTCGTCATGTTAGTTTGAAATAACGAAAACGATTGAACACAAACTGTTTTAAGAGTACTATATCTTCGAAAGGACCGCTCAAATGTAAATAAAAACTCAAATCCTTTTTGAGGGTGCATTTCTTGAGACTCGAACTGTATACAATTTTCATTTATATAGCTTATCCAAACCTTAACGTCATAACTTTTTGTTGATGACGTGAACATCATATAGGTTTGGATAAGCTATAGGTATGCACATAATATGTATTATACAGGGCGTTACATAAGTGATGCCCGTTCTTTCAAGGATCGAATCAGTAAGCTAAAATAATGACAAAAAGGTCACCCGACCTCAATCCGGTAGATGTTTTTTTTATGGGGATACCTCAAAGAATATGTTTAACTTGAATCGGTCGTCGAACCAGCGATTGTTATTGACCATCTTCATATAGCTGTTGTTTCAATAAATGTACGCACATAAAACAAATCCTTACAATTAACGAGGGTCAATATTTCCCCGTTAAACCGTGCATTGATCTCGAAGGAAACATATTTGAACGTCTTTTTTAATTTTCTTGTAACTTTCGTTTTCGTAAACTTCAACGTCGTGTGTATATTTTCTATGAATAAAACTGTAAGGAAGGCCAATCGGAAACTTTGTCGTTCTTCATTTTGGATTTGTTTTAGCTTGGTGATTCGATCCTCGAAAGGACGGACGTTATTTAAGGTCTCGTTATAATTCTGCATTGATATCTGTAGCGAAATGACAAATAGTTTCACATTTAATGTCGCTGTTTAATTATACTCGTCAAGGCAAACGTAGATGAGAAGTACGGTTATTCGAAACGATGTCAACAATTCAGAGATAGCACTTCCTGCGAATTTACGTTATTTATTAGTAGACGTCACATGGAACCGTTCTCATTTATTAACAATATTTGAAATACCTACCTAATGAAATTTAAAATAAAAGTTGGAGGAAACCAGACATGATATCGGCGAAAACGCGTGTAATACATTATTTTATACGTTTTACCAAACAGATTAAAATTTTTTGTAAACTTGATGCCAGCGAAAACTAGCTTAATTCGTTATTTTACGTTTAGTTCAGGTGAAAATTGATATTTCTCGACATACGGTGACGAAACAAGGACATTCATGTCGTGTCAAAATTTTGCCAAAATCCCTGAACTATAAATAAGGAATTTTTATCGAAAATTAACAAAACTCGATATCGGCGAAAACGTGTGCAATACATTATTTTATACGTGTTTTACTTGAAAATCAATGACGTGTAATCAGTGTCGTTTTTGAATATCGTTTTTGAATATCTTATTCATTTTTGTACAGTCATATACATAATTAATGTCGTCGGTAACGTGCTTTACAGGCATATTTTATATGTATATATGTGTCTATATATTATATTATAATATATCCCATATATATATTATATTACTTATAACATCTATGCTACGTTTAGAAATCAATTTGCTTAATTTCGTATTATTTATTATTCATATTGAACGTTGTCGGCGAACATTAATTTATGGCCATGACTACGTAATATACGTAATATTTTAATATAAAATGATAAGAAATTAGTTTTAGGATTCGATTTAAAAAAAATACGATAAGTAATTGGGGGATTAAATTGTGTGACTTAATGATTACGCAATCTAGCATCTCTTACAGTAAAAGAAGAGCGTTTGGAATAAAATTATCATTTTTACAATTTCAGGGTCGCGAATTGTTCGAACAATCTTTCCCAAGGTCTCACAATCAGATGAATTCATTAGGAGATGGATATCGCGACCCTAACTGTTGTAAATACCTAATTAACCAAACCTGTTAGGCATGTTTAACTCAACAAAGTTGTTTTTATCCATTGCGATCTACAGCATCCTTTTTATCCTTTCTACCGAGCCTTCTAATGCTGTACAAGTTAGACTGTTTAGAACGTGAAATGCCTAGTAATTCCCGTTCGAGTTTTAATTAATTGAAAATTTGTTGCGACCGATCGAACGTTTTCTTCTCACGACTTAAGTTCGAAATCCTTATTCAATTTAACTTTTTGACACCTTCTAAAGTTTAAAACTTTAGATTAAATTAATTAATCTTAACTGCTTACGAGGCATAATGATTGCGAGTTTGGCCATTATCTGCTTACTTTTAGTTATCCATGACGGCATTTTATCTTAACCTCATAACGCGACTTTCATTAATATATTTAAATACATACATACCCTTGCTGTTAAAGGATCGGTTTTTATATAGATAAGATAAAATAAAAGTCAATTTTATTGCTGGAGATAATTAATAAGTAAATCGCTCGAATCATCACTAAACCTTTTTTCATACGTGGACTCTACGATCAATCCTTCAAGTCGTCGGAAGTTAGTGACCATTTCCAACCCTATAGGTTCACCTATAATAATTAGGCAATAGTGTACTTCTATCAAGAATCTAAGGACGTATTCGTCACTTTTTGGGGCCAGTTTCATAAATCTTTGGTTGACTACCAATTCGAAAATCAAAGTTAAAATTGAATTTCCCAAATTAGAGTTACCGCAAGAAGTTTATGAGTACTTTACATGAAGGTAATCAAGTGGTTATTAAATTTTACAGCTTAATTATTACTTTAAATAATTTGAAGTAAATACTAATAGTAAAATATTAAAATTATTTATTAGTTCGACATCAACCGTTGATTATATTTTACAAAGGGCGCCTAAATCACACCGAATTCTATGGCGGAACACTTTACGCGTTACGCTGCTAATACGCGATACGTAGGTACTTAATAGTTTTATTATAAAAAAAATTAAAATAAATATATCTACCTTCATAGATAAATAATAATTTAACAGCTTATATCTCTATGTACGTGTGTACAGTCACGTGCAATAATAATGTCCCTCGTCTAATAATAACTCGTATCATCGGGTGCGTTTAGTAAATCTTAATGCGGTTTAAAATACTTTTATATTTATAAAGATAATACTTTATTTAATTTGCATAGTAGAAAAGCGCGCGTATTAAATTTTTATTTCGTTGCTTACATCGTACAATACATACCCAAATACGTATAGAGAAACAAATATTATTATCGATCACCGCAAAGGGCGTCCTCTCTACCTACGCACTTTCAAACTTACCAATATTGCGCGTGCAAGAATTCGTCGAAATCCACCGAGGGGGAGAATGTGGCGTGTAAAACTTGTCGCCTCATTTTGTGTCTTGTATTATTTGAAATATCTTGTGTACAGAATATCTAAACACGGACACGAAAACATTTTTGTTTTAGGGCGAAAAAGTTTTCTCGATTAACCTAAATGAAATTTAATAATAAACAAAACGATAGATTGGTCGCGATCTGGCTCGTCGAACACAAAGGCGTTATTGCCTAACGTTAATCATGATTTGTGAGGTGTGCCGTATGATAACAGTTGTTGAAGTTCACTTCTGCGAGACAGGCGTGAAAACGATGATGCGGTTAAACAATATGGAAAGTTGCTCGTTTTGCGACATGTGTTCAACACCGCGATTAGAGATAAGGGTTCCATCTTTTATTAATGCTCTGGACAACAAGTTTTGCGGTGTATTAGAGAATATTCCATGCAAACGGGGAATAACAAATCGGGTCGTCAAACAAGAGTATGATGGATCCACAAGGCGACAGGCGACCTCCCGAAATGATATCCGTTGTATTTGGCTTTATCGATTGCAATAGATTAAACTACAATACTTACCTACCTAAATACGAATTATTTTTTTTACAAGCAAACAGTTATTCGAGACATATACTTTTGCTCCAATATCATAATAATCTAGCTTGGTGTAGATATGACGAGTAGGAGTAATTCGAAACTTATTTAGGTATTTCAACAATGGCCCATGGCATTTTGCCGATCAATATCTAAAGTTTACATTGTTTTCTGTTTGCATTATATACAGGGTGTCTAGAAACTCTCCTGCCAAACGAAAACGTCGTATTCTAGAGATGATTTTACGTCGTTTCGAGTTAAATTGCCCCCACACACAAAAAAAAACGCTTCGCTAAGGAAGTCCTTTTTGAAGATGGTGCCTCGCCATAAATTTTTTTTCAAATACCTTTAAAAGCTCTTTAACAACACATATTTATACAGTTTTCATTTTGTTGATTTGTCAAAGCCAACTCTTATTTACATTAGCGCCCCCCCTCCCCCACCGAGATCGCAATAAAAATTTATATTTTCACTAATATAGACAGCATTTAAATATTAATTAATGTGTAAAGTTTGATCTTTACTATTAATGACATTTTGAAGATATTTGAAACGAGACGCTTGTCTTTAAAAGGTTCTAACTACCTTAGGAAACGTTTTTGTATGGGGGTGATTTAACTCAAATCGACATAAAACCATCTCTAGAATTCGACGTCCTGGACATCCTGTATACTCTGAACATAATACATTAGGTAAAAGAGATTTATAATTTTACTACTGGTCAAGGAATTGAAGTTTATGAGAATAAATCCAACGCTTTACAATTAGCTGGAAAAATTAAATCCGATCGTGCTATAAACTAACTTTTATTTATAAAGTTTTTTAATAAATCGCATTCTGGTGAACGCTTTCATTTCATGTCTGTTTTTTTTTCTTGACAGTGATTTGAAAGACTGCTCGAATTCCTTCCCAAGTAACAATTTTGCTTAAATAAATGTTGTCTAAAGCTTTTTATAAGAAATTATTCAAGAAATGCGACTTGAATTTTCTTAGTATAAAGTATTATTCAGGGCTAATGCCAGTAAAAAGGGCGATTGGAATGCGGCTTGAACTGGTCTTTATTCAAGAATATGTTATAAAGATTTATACAAGAATATATGAATAAAATTTTACATGAGGATGGTATACAAGGCTTATTCAAGTACAAAGTTCTTAGGTAATGAACTTGAGTAACACTTGATATAAGACTTATTTCAGAAGTTTGCGTAATCCTAAAATATTTTACATGAATAACATTGTAATCAAGTTTATTAGTTCAAGCTCTATACAAGAAAACATATTACAAACAGAAAAAAATAATTTTTACAAATCAATTTGTCCAGGTTTTTTGTTTGAATTCACAACATTTCCCTTACTTACCTATTACAATTTTTATTTAATTTTTTTTTTATTATTTACATATATTCCGTCAGCCAAAATTGTCTTTAATTCTTCGACAAATGGAATCAAATACAAGCGCAGATCCGATGGCTTAGATTTTCCATAATATATTCCGATCACTAATGGTTTTTGTTTCGGTAATTCGGCAATATTGGCCAGGATGGGCTAAAACTCGTTTTTGGCACTTTTAAATATTGGCAGTCCATCTATGTTTATATTTAATGATAGGTTATTATATTATAGACTTATATTATAGGATTTATTTATAGGCTTAGATATTTTTGAGAATAAGTTTTCCAAACAAAACCGCAAAGCATTTTGCCAATATTCGCCATCACCCAATGGTATAATTTCGACCGTTTGAGAAGTTTCCATTAACGTGCGTGGATCTTGTGGCAACGCGTCTTTATCAAAACAATTATTAATAATTTTGAGTAACTCTTTTACTGCTGAGTAGTTAATGTTGAATGTTAGCGCCCAATGTCTTATATTCATGTGAAGATTTTGGCTCCTTCCATCTTCAGCCGCTGAACTGCTATCATCATCATATATGATGCGATTAATACTATTATCACTACTCTCATCATCTGCGTAAAATTCATAGGCACTTTGTCTGTAATCTTCAGGTGACTCACCGCTGACAACCCCTATAATACGTCAATAAATCATAGGTGCGAATTAAAGTATATATATATATATATATATATATATATATATATATATATATATATATATATATAAAATATATCTACTTAGCAGTCGGTATAGAACCTAAATTACTAGTTTTATCATTGGATATTGAAGTTTCATTATTAGTTAGGCATTTATTATTGGACGATTGAGGTATTTCTGGCAATAACCTCTTAGATGACAAATTTGAAGTAGCAAAAGACGATGATTCTATAATCAAACTTGAAAACTGTTTATTTACCTTTCGGTAATAGTGGCCTGACCTTTTAATTTTTTTCCATAATTTAATTGCGTTCATTTTTATCTGTAAATACGTTTTATACAATGTAAATTCGGAGGCAAGAAAAAGCGCTATACATACCTATATTTGATAACTATAATTCGCCCACGCGTATATAGTGTGTAAGTGCAACTTGCGTAAAATATTATTTAAGTTATTTATTCTGGGAATTTTGTATAACACTTACAATTTTTCTTTATACGAGATTCGGCAACGCAAAATTAATAAAATTTGTATAACGCTTCCAAATATGATCTTGAAAAAACTTTAAGCAAGAAATTATTTAAGTTTTAGTTTATAAAAAGAACTTTTTAATAAGACTTAAGTGTTTTCCTTGAATAGAGGTTTAATTAGGTATTTGTACTTGAATAATGAATTTCTTGAATAGTTCTTAATTTTTCTTCCTTGTATACAAGTTTATACGTAAGTATTTTTTACCTACAAGAGTTTTTCAAACATATCCAAGTGTTTTACAAGGTTTTTTTAAGTTGAGTTTGAATAATTATATTAGTCAAGTCTTTAACAAGGTCATTTCAAGCATAGCTTGTATAAGTCAACTTATCTCAAGTATAATTGTTACTTGGGTTTAAAAGGTCAAAATAAAAGTTTCGTGACTCTTTTTTATTGACATTTGTATAAATTGGGAGAGAAACTTTTTGACTAAACTTAATTATTTTTAATATAAAATCAATAATTGTATCTACGTTAATAAATTGCCGACAAAAATTAAGAGCATCCTTATGATTTTTTTTTCTATTTTATTGCTTTGCTTTTAGTCCCAAAGATGATTTTAATCAATTTTGAAATCCGGTTTGAGATTATTTACCAAAATTCCCATTATTATCTTTATTTATCTTTCATCCAAACGGTTTTAAGTGCAACAACTTTTCTTCACAACCATTTGATTAATTTGACAAGCATTTGATTAATTTAGAATACAAATTACAATAGTAGTTTTCGTTTCACCACACTACCAAGTTTGATTAGCCTAGTTTGACGAATTGACTGATAGTGTGACACGGGCTTTAGATATAAAAGGATTAATTAAAAAAAAAATCGTTTACGCACGTACGATAAACTCGACACTCGGGTTTTAACAAATATATTTTAATTTCTTATTATACAAGGTTTCCCAAAAGTTATCACTCCATTTATTTTTATTATAATTTTTTCATTTTCATTTTTTTTGTCTTTTCAGATTCTTAAAAATCATTAAACATTTTTTTTTTAAATGAATCGCTATATACTTCTAATTTATGCCCGAAAAATGCATCAATTTTTCGGCGCGTTCTCCGGATTCGACTGCTCCGGTCTTTTTTCTTTAGGGTTATCTCAAATCAAAAGTTTAGATACATAAGTAGAAAGGGCTCGAGTTTATCAGCGTTCTAACGACGGACACTTATGTGACGTTATTTTTAAAATTTGATAATGAAAACTGTATTATCTTACATTACCGTTTTGTCGTTTACGTGTCGTGTTTATTCCCATTATATTCAAAGTTGTAATAAAAACAAATGAGGTGATAAATTTCGAAACACCCAGTATAATATTTTATACATATGAGAACGACAATCTAAAAAATACTTATATAAAATTATTCAAATGTATTTTCCGAAAATATGCGAAGAAATACAACAACGAAATAGAAACTTTATAAACTCCAGAATAAATCATTTCGAACAAAGGTTTAATTTAACTTTCAATCAGTTTTCAATATAATTCGGTTTCATAGTTTTGTGTAATTTTAGCTCTCGCAAATCTGGAATTTCATTGTTTAATTTGAATTGTTTTCCAATGTCTATCGTTTTAATTAGAATATTCGTGAGTCGCAAATTTAATTAACATCATTTTGTATGGACTTAAGTATCTACTTATTTATGTTTGATCAAACATTAAGATAATTTATGTCGTTGTAAAACAAACATTCGCATAGTTTAATGTCGACAAGACAATCGGAAGATCCTATTACAAACCGATCGAGAAATACTTTATCGCAAAAAGTTGTAGTACAGCTATCGATTTAGCAGTAGTTGTATGGCAACGTCAGTTTTTCTTCAACATCATTTTATTAATCACGTAGAACCCTCGTATTATTATAAAATGTAAATTAGTCTAAAATTGCTTTACCTAAAAATTTTACTATAGGATATAAAAAAAATAGGTTAATGCAATTTATTTGAAAATGTCAACTTGCCCTTTGTTACACTAATAAGCAGAATTTGATGGAAGTGCTTTTTTTAATTTGCAAATGATTTATCGTCAGCGAGTCGTTTGTACGTTTCGTAAATTGATCGAGTCCCCACGTTTTTTTTTTGATTAGCAGATTAATGTTCTCAAATGACGATTTAATTGTAGCAGTTTAATTTCGAAATGAAGTAGGTTCTCGCCATTTTATCTTTAGAAATTTGATAAAACGCATTTAAATTGCGAACGAGGAAGCTAATAACTTCGAATTTAAAATGAAATGCTATTTCGTCGCTTCGTAGGATCAAATGAGTAATTGACGGAAGTTTTGTTCTAAAAGAGACGTAAACAATACGTCAAAATCGTTTACGGAATATAGCCTAAGTAATAAACATTTCTCACACCAATTACTTATTAATTTCTAAAAATTCACATGTCAGGGAAGGTCATTTTTGCTCGAAAATGACTTATGAACATACAGAGTGTCCAGTATATGGTGGCGAATCTCTCGGGAGCGCATAAAGTAATGCCACAAGTTTCGATAATTTTTTTTTCTACGGCGCTCCCTTATCGAGACATTGACGCCCAAAGTTGAAGAATAAAAATCAACGATTTTAAATAATATTTGTATTTTTCCTTAAAATTTGGTTGGTATGTCTACGTCTACGTCTAATGAAGGTCTTTAAAATTGTGTAATATGTTTTTATATCACCTCAGACGAGCAAAACTTTTTAGAGGTTTAAGTTTTTTAATTTTTAAAGACATTTTCGGCTTTTTCCAGACATTTTATGATAAATTGAATTTCGATAAAATGAACTACATTCGAGAAAATCACACTTAGATAATAAAATACAGAGTATTACAGATAATACTGAATAACAAATTCGACTTTTTTTTCTTTCCCCTAAACAAAAGTGGGCGATCTTAACTAATTAGAATGGCCGTGGTTTCGAATCTGTAATCCGAAATGCTGTATCACGTACCAATTTCTTGGGACTTCGAGTCAAAATTTTTGAGAAAGTGTTTAAAAATTATAGGTAGCAAATTTTAATTGTCTCGCAGTTTTTGGCCACAACATATCAACAACATATTAAGATTTGAAAATTAGTTATCCCATCGAACAAAGACCTATTGATTCAAAAAATGAGGCCAGGAAAGTTTATAAATACAACAGATTGTTACGAACACGCCAAAAATACAAACAAATTAAACGTTTTTCTCACAGTTTTGAAACGTTTCCCTGGATTATCGGCAATGTGCGATGACCATCTCCTGATAGAATCTTTCATCGTGCTCGTCATAAAGGCCCCAGAGATCTTATTCTTGATTCGTTCGCTTACAAAACGTATGTGAATTATTAGTAGTAGTATTAGGCATTATTTTGACGAAGTTTATAGGTTTTTGTACGACACCCTGAACATCCGAAAATCGATGTATACCAACCGACAGATGTTTTAATCTTTTTGATAGATTTTCAGCAACCCACGAACTAACAGTAATCGATCGATTGACATTTGTGGCCAGATGAAAAGCTTATTTATGCATAAATATCACGTACTAACTAAAGATGAACTTATCTGCCTCTGCATCCATTCGTGACAATAACAATCGTACTTTTGGGACATGTGTTTGCTGAAAGACGCCAATAAAAGTTTAAAATATCGGTCACCAGGTATAATGCCTTATATTCATAGGTTATTTCCGACCTAAAACGACCTCTTACGACACGTTTCCAAGTTATGGGATACCCTGTATTTCTAACTATGGCCTATCCCGTAGTCTGCGTTGATTGTTTCGTGCTTATAAGGTCTGTGAATAGATTTTAACTTACAATTAAAGGCGCTTGCGTCGGGTACTAATGAAATCTATTATGAATGGTTTAGAACTTGACTATTTGGTGTAACTTTTAAAATTGAAAAATAAAATTGTGTTTTCGTTTTATATCTATTAAAACTACAATTAATGTATTTTTCGTAAAGTAAACAAGAAATTATTCCGAAATATTTAATAAAATGGTAGATACTGATCTATAGACTATAATTTTAAAATTTTTCTAGTTTGTGGTTTTGAATATACATTTTGATTAATTACTTTATCATTTTGCGTGTTAGAGTAACTGGAAAATAATGGTTTAATTAGCTTTGTTAAAATGATGTCTGTGATTAAATTTTGATGATTGTAACAAGAAAAATGGGAACTTAAAGAATTTTTTAAAAAATTATATTTTTGATTTGCCTTTTTCAATTGTAAACGTAAACTTTGTAATTCATCTCATTTCATCAACTTTCTCATTGCAATTAGAATCGACTAGGATCGTTGAGCACATGGTTGGTAATGAATTTTCGGTATTGCACAATGGCATTTTTGTATCACTACTTGATGAAGTTAGCTCAAAGCGAAAAGGCAAAGGGCATTCGGTATTCTTATTCATAGGATCGACAGGAGTGGCAGGATCTTGGGTGGATATACAATTAACATCCATAGTAGTGCATGACCGTTTAGGATTGATATTGTTGGACTTTTTCTGACGTGCAGGATCTACATCAGGAGTGGTAGAGTCTAGGGTAGTTGTACGACAATATAAAGTTGGAATGGCATTTGCTTTTAATTTATACCTTTGATTTAATTTTTTGGGATAGTAACAATTCTTTTCGAAATGTTTTTCGCAAACATACAAATTGGGTTCAATATTGTGTCCTGTAAATGTATAATTAAGTAGTAATAAGGAGTTAAGTAAGAATGAATTATTGAAATAGCAATTATTTACCTGTTACATTAAATATTTTTTACACCACAAGTTTTTATACGTAATATCAGAAGGAAATTGGTGCATTTTAATTTTATTTCTATTTATTTGTGTGCAATTAGGCACACAACAATGTTTTAACTTCATATTATTTACTGAGAATTCCACACATTAAATGAAAATTCTAGTTGCAAATAATCATTACAGTTACCATTAGTACCCGACGCGAGCGACATCTGTTATTTCCATTAAAAAAGTTGTCCGGTCAGCTGTTTTATGCTATTGTACAGACCTTATAAGCACGAAAACAATCAACGCAGACGACGGCCTATCCAAACCTATATGATGTTCACGTCATAAAAAAAACCTTACTAGATTGTTTATTTGTAATTCGGTTTAAAGTTTGGAAAGTGATATATTCTATAGATGATTTACCTGCGCACGTATTAGATGATATAAAGAAAGACTACAACTTATTAGAACTGTCAAAATACGAGGTACGAAGTGACAGCACTGTGTGAAACGTCATCATCTAGTAACCCTTTTATTGATGACGTATTGCGTATAGGTTTGGACGAAGTATAATAATATATTAATAGGAAAATTTGTTAATGTTCCATTAAAAAAATATCGATTAGGTAAATATGTTATTATTAATATGATAGAAAGTAAGTAATTAAATTTAATCACGACCAAACTATTTTTATCTCTAGTTTTGGAAACGAATTTGGCAACAATTCCTTCAACCATAGAAATAAGCAAATATAGTTTGGTAACTGGTAAATTTTACTTTTACACACCTTTACTTTTTTAAATATGATGGGAAAAGTATTTAGAGGTCTAGGTATTTCATTATAAATAGTAGTTTTTGATTAACAACCAATTTCCGTCTGTCTAACTAGCTTTTCAAGCTTGTGAACAGAACCGTATTATGTTTTACAAGATTTTGAAAGAAGCATGTCGATATTTCACAACTTTTAAAATTAATTATGCGGCAAACACAAAATACGCCGAAATATAATTTTCTTTATAAATAAAATATAACATCATAAAAATATATTATTTATTTTCTATTGTTAGTTGTTAGTCAAAATGAGAAACTAAAAGAAAATGGACCTTTTCCGAATTTAATAATTGAAGTTCAATCTGTTGCGATTTACAAAATATTACATTTATCGGAGCTCGCAAACCCGCGTCCGGTTTAATTGGTCCAACATAGCACCTACTTGAAGAGATTACCAAGGTCGATAATAATAGATACATTTATTCAAATGATTATACAGTGAATAAAAAAAAAATTAATTAATTACCAAAATTAAAACAACGTTGGTCCTTGGGAGGATTGGCGGCGATTTCAATTTTATGCGATTTAAGTTTTTCCTCAATTTTATTCAGCACCTCGCATTTCCAAAGGTTATTATGCAAAGAAATATCGGTTAATTTCGGTTGGAAAACGACAACGGCGTCGGTATTCAATTGGAAAAGATTGTTGTTGTGTAATTGAAGGATTCGCAATTTATTTATTCTATAAAATATGGAATCTGGTAAGTAAACAATTTGATTATGCGACAGATCCAATTTTATCAAATCTCTTAAATTAATAAATATGTTATCCGGCAATATTTTGATTTGATTGAAACTTAAATACAATCTTTCCAATGACTGCTGTCGAGAAAATAAGGTATCTGGAAGTACCGATAAACAATTTCCGCTTAAGTCGAGATCGGTTAAAATATTCACGTGATGAAATACATTAGCATCTAAGCTTTCGAGGCTATTGACACTTAAATTCAAAAATTCTAGTTTATCCAAACCTTTAAAAGTATTTGCGTTAATGTTTTTAATTGCGTTTCCTTCCAAGTAGAGTTTTTGTAAGTTGTTTGTTTTCAGAAATGTTCCATCTTCAATAAAGTTGATGGGATTGTAAGCAAACCTTAATATCCTTATACTAGTTTGGGCATCGAGCAATCCTTTTTGGATTGTTTTAATGCGATTGTAACCTAAATCTAGCGATTCTAGTTTCAAATCGGCAAATGTATCTATATTAATGTTTTCTAATTTCGCAGAAAACAGATTTAGATGTTTAACGTTTTTAAATTGCGAAAATAGCTGTCTATTTATCTGTGGTATCTCGGAATGCGTTGTTTGTAGTGAAGTTACTTTCTCTGGTGGGTTCTCACATTCGATATGAAACTGTTTGTAATTGCATTGTTCAGCCCACGCGGTGGTTATCAAAAATAGTAATATCGCACAGTGTACATTCATTGTCTGCAACAAAATTGAAGTGCGTAAATATAACGTGATATTCTATTATATGATGCGAAAGATGGTAGTAAATTTTTGTTTTAAATGTTAATTAGTTAAATTATTATTTAAACGACTCGATAAATTGGTTTTAACTTTTCTAATATTTGCAATTATGTAGTAGACTCGCTCTAATCCGACAGTTACGGGACCGAGGGCGTGTCGAATTAATGAAAATTCCGGATTATCCAAAATAAACGTAATTAAGGGCCGTTTAATAAGTAAAAGTAAATAAGTCAAGTTGCTATCGGGTTAGTGGAGTCAGACTATCTTGATATCTCTTTTGCACGCATTAAACGCTCTTCCCTAGCGGTGTGCGTCGAATTACATGGGGCGTCCGGACTAACGAGCGTCGGATTAGCGCGAGTCTACAGTAATTGTAAATAGTTATACAACTAAATAATGCCTTAAAATAATTATTATGGAGCGTTTTCAATAAATTGTATTATAATTAATTATCAATATACTGATCATAACTAAATTTAATTTATTTCTGTGAGATTTATAAGAAAATAATCAAATAAGTGACTGATACCTAATTAAGAATTAATAAAATTATTACAAGTGGGAAAATGATTTTGAAATCTAATCCTTATTGTTAATAAATTAAACCTATAATCAAGTGTATTAATAAATACAAAGATGAAATGTATTTAAAAATGATTCTTACTTTTAATTTATCGTTCTTTGCCACCCACAGACACGCACTTGCGGCGATATTTTTTCAATTGTTATCAAATTTTAATGTAACTTAACAAGAATAAGGTTTTAAAGCGCGATATTGACTTCTGTTATATCAACATTTAGCAAAGGTTATCGGTAAATAGAAGATTAGTTCGGGCGCGTACTGCCAATCTTAGTTGCTTTACATATTTACATCGACCTAATCGAATTAATTTGTTGATTAACGAACCCTCCGTATACACCCCCAAACACTCTGTATATAGTGACCGGCATAAAGTTGGACACAAGCGAAAAACCTTTTTATTTGAAATTTCTCAGAATATTTTCTTCTTCGTAAAAATTTCGGCATAGTTCCAAATTCAAAATACATATGTCAAAATTTGAATATAACCTTTCGTATACGAGGGACGTTTAAAAATATGAAATTGGCTCAAGGGTAAAGTACCCTTATTTTTAAAAATACACAAAAATGCAATTTGAAAAAGTTTCTTATAATTGCAAGAAGATACCAAATACGAAATCGTAGCATTTAAAAAAAATTGTGTCCAATTTTATGCTGGGCACTGCATGTATCACTATATGTATCATTGTATGTAGGTACGTACATACTATGTGATTAAAATAAAAATGTATAAAAAAAAGTGTTACATTTAATTTATATTTTTAATAAAAAAAAGCCACTTATATACTAGTCATATTTTGTAACTGGTATCGAATTTGAAAGAATTAACTTAATTATAAAAAAAAAACTTATAATAGCAATCAATGTTTTGAATAAGTTTTTTTTTATAATTAAGTTAATTCTTTCAAATATTCTTTATAATAGCAATCAATGTTTTGAATATCAAATATATCGAAGGTTATCGTTAATCATAAGTGACCAAAAATAGTATATTTTTTTTAACAAGTTCGAGTTTTGCAAATTTGTTGGACAATGACATTTTTACCAATTACATAAAAAATACGCTTGTAATCCACATCATAATAGAAACAGTATGACGTGAAAAATCAAGTGTTGGGTATCAAATAATATCTATGATTTAATTTGTTTATTTTCTTTAATTTCGAAGACAAAAATAACTATGTACGATTGTGAATATATTGGTCAATATATATTTCTATTTGATTTAATTTAATATTTTTATTAGTGTTTATTATATTGTATTATCTCGTGTCGTTACTTCATTTTTATAAAATTTAGAAGGTCATGACTGAACTTGATCTTTGTCCGACTTGTTTGTGAACGAAAATTAATTCAATCATTTTTTTTTTTAATTTATAAGATTAGATATATTGAAATTTGATTTTTTTACGTAACATCATTTTAATACCTCGAGGTGTCTCTGTATTCACGAATTAAAGTTTGTAGTAAAACTAGACGAGAATAAAATGCGTCAGAAAGACGCGACGCAACTTAATATAATCTAATTATTCTGCTATACTAAGAAACGGGCAACTTATTTCCTTGTTGTTTACGAACTTAGAGCTAATTTAACTGACATGGAACTTACTGGATATTATTACTTCAAAGCAAAACCCTTTAGTTATAAGTATGTATGTATTTGCCTATTTAAGATTAAGTAGAACATGCAGTAGGTACAGGTGCTTACTATATATACGTACCTATATTAGAAACATGTTAGTGGATATTTGCTACATTTATCATTTTCACAAGAAGCATTTAATTCTTTATATCTGATTAATAATTTAAGAAAAACACAGTAATTTAAGATTAAACTTTATATAATTAGTATTTAAAGTTGTAAAATACACTAATAAATCTTCTACAGATAAGTTCGAAAGAAGTTGTAAAGAGGAAGAAAATGGCCAATAATCCGTGAGAATCGTACACGAGTTTCTTTTAACGTAGAATTCGCCGTAACGAGAAGTAATAAATTAAAAGACCTTTTAAGAGGATTTACGATAATTATTATTCTACGACTTGTTTGTATTGTTAATTAGTTTAGAATGTACATAATTAAAATGTTCTACATTATTTTTATTAAACACACCTGTTTTTTTATATACAGGGTATGTCGCGACGAGTTTTGGTTAGAAGAATACATGAAAGTAATAAGAGTTACAATTTGAAATTTTGGTCGTAATGGTAACTGGTCCTTTTCGATTTAAAATAATTTCTGATTTCCACTTCTTCCAATTATACTGGAAATGGATACCAAGTTCCTTATTTTAAATGGAACACCCCAATTTTTATTATTGATTTGTATTCCCGAAACAATTACACGATTTTTTGTTCTAATAAACATTGTCTCTAAAATTAGCCCTTTTGGAATTATTTCACGTTATCTTTAACTTGTTATCCGGAAAAATATCAATATCTTGGCAATTTTAAATAGCAACCTACATTTTTTCCAATTCTGTTGCATTGTACGTTCAAAATTAGGGCCAGTATGTATTTACTTCCATTTAATTAAATGTCATAGTTTTAATTATTTTGGAAAATGTATATTAACTGCCTCGAAATTTTATTTTGTAGAATCGATTCAGCTACTGTACTATAGAAACTAGGAACTGTATAAGAACTCGATAAAAAAGGAATAAAATCAAAATACAGATAAAATGGAAACGATTTCGGACTATGCAACAGACAGTGTACGTATTTCTCATGTGTTCTTTGCATGCATATCTATCGTATTTTATGCATGATCTCTTAGTGGAATTATTGGGCGTTTTAGGACAAACAGAGCAATATTCAACGTAATCTTCTGTTTTATGTGTGATAGTGGAAAAAATGCTCAATTTAGTTCTACTGGTAATGGTCGACCTAAATTCTATTTGTGGTTTTATCAACAATCAAGTCGCACGGTCTACAATCGTAGATCGGTGGTATTTGATTCTCGATAACTCACAATACTACCTTTACAGATAGTATTTGGCATACTAATTACGTCGTTCATATAATAAAGAAAAGCTATCCAGGAGTACCCAACCACAGATAAACATTTCATTTAATTTTAACATTCCACATACGCGCGGCCTATGTCCGCGCGACTAACATATTGTTAATTAAATAAAGCACGCCGAGAAATGTCTGCATACCAAGTTTCAAATTTCAATTTAAATTAATTTTCCAAATATTGATGATTAACGGTCCGTCATCATGACATACCCTGTATAGTGTAGGTATACGCTTTCAGTAAAATCTGAGAATGGCGAAATACCTAAACGGATTACAGAATTTCACGATCCGCAAATATGCGTTACGTTCGTGAAGTTCGTTATATTTATGGTCTCCGTAGGATTAATATCAAACAACCTAGATTAACAAGTTATATAATTCGATACCTACCTACCTACCTAGCGAATTAATAGATCATTTCAAATATTTGAAAATAATTAGAATACATCACTTATTTAAACTTTGACACAAATATTTTAAATCATCTAATTGCAAAGAAGACGAAGAGGGCAATTAAAACGTGATACACCGCGGGCGTTAAAAAAAACAAACGATTAGCAGCTTATTAAAACAGTGCGAGTAAACGACAAAACTTGATAAAAAATATAAAACTTGAAATTAAAATATAAATTTGAAAAATTTTACTAATTAAGTGATACTTATATTTCAGGATATGTGGGGTGCATCTGACCCCTATTCTCGTAAAATTTAACAATACGTATTAAATAAACCCAATTGAAATTATTAGAGATTCGTAAAAATGGTATTAATTTTTAACGATCATATACATTTATAGTTGTGGCCGGATTCGAACACCAGGCCGTTGGATTACTAGGAGAGCGTCATTCTAGCTCCATCACGGCCTTCGTAAATTTTTAAATGTTGAAATGTAAATGTGAAGGAAAGTCAGATTTGACCGTTAGAGTTAGAAAGAGACCAAATCCAATAAAGTCGTCATTTCACATTACATTAAATACGTTTATCCAACTTAGGAAACAAATAGTGTAGAAAGACATACAAGGCATAATAGAAATAATATTTTCACTTCGTGTTTTAGATATAATAGGTATCCAAAAGTCTTTCAGACTTGGTTGGCTGTGGAAAGATAAAGGCACGTCTTGGTTTAAGTAATTTTATTGCTACAGTGAAATCCCCCTTTGCTGACACCACTTTAATGAAGACACCCCGAACAGTTTATAAATGACCCAAATTTCGCTTTAGTTAAACACGTGCATTCGAAAATCCTCTGCCAAACCTTAATTTTAACCCCTGTACTGCGGACACTTGAAATAATTTATGACTTAAGCTAATATGACAGGCTTTTATCTTTCCACAGCCAACCAAAACTGAAAGACTTTTCGGACACCCGTCAGACAATAGTAGTTGAGGATGAGTATCGTTTACGAATTTGAGCCTTGGGCCGATATTTATAAACTTAACTCATACTCAGTTCATTTACAAATACATTTTAAAAGACGTAAAGGGGCGTTTATGTAATTTATAACAATCGAAATACTTTACAACACCAAAATATGCGATTTAATTAGGTAATTAAAGCTTACTCAGTTTAAGCAAATCTCGTATTCTGGTCTGTTTCGATTTGGAAGAACAATAACGTTGATTTGTTTATGTAGATAGATACTTAATAAATTATTCCTTTAAGCCGAATCAATGATGAATGTCATTTAATTAATTGGGCGCATATCGTTACGCATCAAACACAAACAACGTTAATAATTACATAATTTAAATAAATATGGTAACACAACAACCCATTACAAAATTAATCCACGTTTCAATTAGTAGCTTTCAGGAATCCTTTAAAGATCAACCAAATAGAAAACGAGTTCTCCTTTAATGTATTTCCTATGCGGAAAATTAGTTTTAAATGTTTACAAAACACCCACTCAAATTGGAACAAGACTTTAAATTAATTGTAATACATTAAAAATTTAAAAAAATAAAGACGCAGTTTTGAGAATTTAAAAAAAATATATGCGAATGCGCAGACAATAAATAATTATACCACGATATCAAAGCGTCCTTTAAATTATTAAAAACCATCAAATGCAATAATTATCTTCAGTACCCATACAATTTTCTAGAAGAAATTCTAATAAAACTTATTCATGCGCTTAATAGTACACCCGCCTGTGTTAATATCAATCATGCTTGTCGTATGCATTGAATGAAGAAACTAATAAGTTTATCTTCAAAATGCTTCAAATAAAATTTAGTCCTCACACTTTCAGCTTTAATATGATATATATATATATATATATATTTATATAATTTGAATTATCTAAACCCTATAAAAACCACCAAGAACGTGCGCGTGCAACGTACAAGTGAGCTGTCTACGCGCGCCACGTAGACCGACACCGACACGGGTGCTACCGATTGTGAGTGGTCAGCACAGAGTAGGGATAGTTGTAATAAATATTATTGAAATTACATGTTAACTACAGATTTTTAATTTTGATATTACCTAATTATGTAGGTATTTATATATAGATACATATGTACCTAGGTACATAATATTAGATACGTGACAGGTGTAAAATATAGAATAATAACAAATTTTTAAACAAAACAAAATTAACACAAAAATTTAATAGTATCAATAGTGTTCAATAGTATAATTCAATAGTATCAAACGTTTTTGTCAATTGTTTTTGTTGTTGTCTTTTGGCATTATTTGATTTTACGTATAAAAATTTACCTTAGTCATGATGACCGGCTTTGAAACTATTAAAAAACTTCGTGTATCTATTGTGTTTTGGCAGTGACTCGTTTTTGACAAGAATATATTGCAGTGGCTCTCAATCTTGTGGGTTACGCGTACCACCCAAAGAATATCAAGAAATTTTCGTACCATCACCCTCTATAAAAATTTCGACATCCAAAACGACAATCGACAAAACCAAATAGGTACCAGTTTAAAATTATTTGAATAATCACTATCTACTGCCTTTATACCGCAGAATTATAAATTTACTTTATTTTTAATTTAAAACTTATTCGTGTGCCCTTAAGCACTGAAAATTTCGCTATTACAAACCATAAACTAGATAAAAGTTTAATCGCATTTTTATACGACCAATACACCGACAAAATAACTAATAAAACATGTGCGCCACCTACTTTCATATCTTATCTGAGTGCGAAAAAAGAGCTGAATATTTTTAAAATAAACGCGGGATTTCCTTGTATCCATGTAATAGCTCGAACGCATTTATATATAGAATTCTGGCAAAACCGCTTCAGATATTTCGCGTCAGCGGTACAAAGCGGTAGTGTTTATTTCGGTAGTTCGAATTTTAAATTACGGCGTCGTATTACTCGTGTGTGCGAGGAGTGCTCGTTCGGTTTATAAGGCCTTTTTGCGTGTGAGTGCGCGGGTGTTGTGTGTTGTATTGTGTACTCTAAAAGGATTACATACAAAAAGGATTAATACGACGAAGAGAGGTAGGATCTTTCTTTGTCGACTAACTCTCCGTGTATTTATAAAGTGTAAATACATGGACTTTTAAGCTTCAACACAAATTCTCTAAAAATCGAGCTTGGTTAGGTTGTTGGATAGGGACTCGGTTAGGGTCTTGGTTAGGACTCCCTTCAAACATTTGACGGTCCAATTTCGCGAACGAAATTTCATCTTACGCGCGTTTTCGCCATCAAAGTGATTGGTGAAATACAGTGAAATATGAAATGTACGTATAGGTACGTAATAATGCAAGTTCGCAGACAACGATAGAATCTACGCTGGAAATTGGTGATAGAGGGAAAACGATTACGAGAAAATGGTAGAAAATACAAAAAAAAATTAGAAGTTTCTAATTTTTTCTTATAGTCTGTTACAGACAAGTGGCAGTTGCAGCAGCAGTAGTGTTAGTCTGCATTTTATGTAAGTAATAGTAAAAAAATATATATTTCAGGATTTTTACTTATTTAAATATTTTCAGATTTTTTTTAATTTCCCTTAATTCGAGAGATTTTTACCTTTTAAATGCATTCGTTTACGGATAAAAAATGAAATTCAAATTTTTGATTGTTGCAACAATTTTTAAACAATTTAGACTGACAACTAGAGAAAATTTGATCAATTAACAGCTTTTTATTTTGCCGCCTCTTTACGTAAAAAAAAAAATTAACGATACCAGGTTTTTCGTGGCATTCTTTTGATTCTCCTTGTTCTAAATTTCTCCCCTTTTTTACTGAATATTATACTTTCATGCAATTGTTATAGTTATTTTACTAACAAAGTGAAAATAAGGCAACTGCGTGGGGATAAAGATACGGTGCCGTTAGTTTCCTGATTACCTGTCTACTCGAAAATAAGGGAAATTTCGGAACTTACCGCCAAAACTGCAGTAAGCGCTTTCGATATTAGTTTTTATGAAGTTTAGTTGATGCAAGTTGATCTTTAGTTTTACGATTTATTGTTAAGCATGGCTTAATACGATGTATCTCTTTTGGAAATTGATTTGTAAAGAAGACACGTCAACGTTGTGATGTTTCGACGCAACTTGAAGTAAATGAGGCATTCAGGAAGAAACGAAGACACAGAAAAGGATTGGTCGAGCGCTATAGAAGACTTTAATAGAAGACTCACGCCATATAATAGTTGGGCAAAGAAGAACAGGCTGTGCTTATTATGTATGTACATAAAATACAATACGTTCCAGAGTTGTAAATAAGTTACACTGAGTGCGTTACGAAGGTCAAGATAGCTATTATATAGCTAATATATAAATATAGCCTGTCTAATGACGGGACCCAGACGTGCCGTTTTGAGTTTTATTTGATCTTGACCCTTAAAGCACAAAAATATAGGTCGTTCATTTTGGGTCAAATTTATATAAATATATATATTATTAAAGCTGAAAGCGTGAGGAACAAATTTTATTTGAAGCATTTTAACTGAAACTTATTAGTTTAAGAAAGAATTACCAATGTAAGAGGGTTGATATTTAAAGTGCGTTTTTTCGTAGTATCTCGCTTAATATTGAAAAATCAGTCATTAATGTCAGAAACTTTTTTTATTCCCCATAAAAGTTTTCATGCTTTGGTTTTAAAACATAATCTCTATCTTTAAAGATAAGTGAGATAGCGACTTTTTAAGTATTTACCTTTTAAGGGTTGGTGGGGAGTAAACGACACGGTTTTGAAGTAGCCAAGAAGTGGTTTCGTACGCTACAATTCACCTTCTATCAAGTAAAATAGGTCACTAAATTTCTTCATTCAATGCACACAAAAGTACATAAGCGGTTCTACTATAAACTTCGTAAACAATCAACTCCGAACGTTTCATATTTATGTAGATAGTTCTGTTACCGCAAACGATTCGTCTCGAATGGGAGTTGCATATTAAAAAAAATTGATTTCACGAATTCCAATAGAATTTTTAAACTTTTCAAATAAAAGTCGTGATTAGTTGCTAGGATCGCGATCGCTAGAATCAAATAAGGGTTGCCTAATTAACAACTTTTCCGATAAAATACGACGATAATTTAAAAGCGTGCGTTCAAAGTATATATAAAAAGTATATATTATGTTGTCTATCAGATACTAATTGAAAATATACCTATTGTCTGCTTATACGACAAGTACGTGGAAATTTATTCTCCCTCTAATTTTTTTTAAATAAATAGGTAACCACCTAAATGACTATTTTTTATGTTGTAGAGTTTTATAGCAAATATTTAAAAATTATATCTTCATTATATCGAAAAATTATTAAACTTTTAGGAATATGCTGTAAAGTTAAAATACAGTAAAACTTCTCTTAATAATTGACACTTCCAGATACTGGATAATTTTTTTGTTCCCGCGAGTGTCCGATATTGAGAAAGTTTCAATGTTTGTATTTTTTAAAATGGGTAAATAAAAACATTAAAAGTACCCAATTTAAACACAATCAATTATTCTAAATAAATGATGTTTGGTAGTGAATCTTTTCTCGAGTTAGACATAAATAATGGGTATTTAAGAAATTAAGCGGTTCCGCCTTTATTTAAATTGCTTAATAATAAATCACAGTGGATAACAATAAGAATTGTAAATGCAATATAAACCAATGCGCCTCTGATGACATATGTATGTATCTAGGTAATAGATGCCGTTAATAAAGTTAATGAACATAATCGTAAAATCTCGCAAATGTAGATAACTGACGATAACATTTTTGTAACATATTGCAACAATGGACATTCAGTGTAATGTTCGTTTACGTCGAGCTTTATCTTCATTACAAAGGAATTTTACGATCAGTTAGGTTTTCCTAGATCACGAAATAATTTAACGGTCCATTTGCAATCTAATTTTCATTTAAAAACTCGATTTGCCTTAAAATCACGAACGGGTGAAAACAATCCAAATAGGTACCAAAAATAAAATTACGACAGCTAATTACGTGTTGGTCAACACGAACAGCTATTAGGCAAAAACAATTATATTGTTTAACATATTAGAGACGTCAAAATAACTTTGTTCGTTTTGTTACACCATTTACAAAATTTTCAACTAAACGTTCGTTTTAAACCGTGCAATGTCGACATAAAACAGTTAGGTTAGCCGTTTTAGGTTTTGGGTAATATTACACCGAACCTGTTGTTTTTACACTAAATATTTTAAATTCCGTCAATTTGTTATACCTAGCAACTTTGCATTATTTACAACACAGTGTGTGTATTATAGCAAAACGAACGAAGTTAATAACTTGTTATTACTACAGGTATGTGTAAAAAACAAACAATTAGTTACGTAGATATCTTAATTTAAACTATTTTTGGTCTGTTATCGTGACACACCCAGTATATAAAGCTTGTCGTCATCTTAAATGTACGATATGACCAAAACAACAGGACAAAGGAACTTATCTTCTACATAATAAGTGAAACCGATACGATGATATAAAATGTCATCTAATCGATGGTGTTTTGACAGAACAGCGTAAGCGCCACTTATTTAGAAAAAGAGTTGTTCTGACTATCTTATGCATCTAAGGCAAAAGCTTAATCTAACGTCATTTCGATTTTTTTCACCAGCAAAATCGAGTTGTATTTTTCCACGTACTGAGAAACCAAGAAATCGTAATTACCGTGGACAACACCTGCGCTACGGTACGTTTCATTCTCTGTACCTTCGGAAGTTGTGTCGGTGGTCTCGTAAAAGCAAATGCGTGGTAGTTACGATAACCCGTCATGATAATTCGTTCAAAAATCGCATTTAATTTCCGTACAACTCCCGTTTTTTACACAAAATCGTTATTTGGTACAAACGTGCCCCGAATTACCTATATATGTACTCGGTTCCAGGAGGTGTTTGTTTATAGTTACGCTACAACACAAAATGTGCGCTCCTGTAAAATTTACTTTTTGTCATTTGCGCTGTTCTACCAAAACGCCATCGTAATATTGTACCGAGGACACCGAAACGTGCGTTTTTAATTTGCTTTATATTTCAAGTTTTATAAGATCAAAACGACAAGAGTTCCATTTAACATCAAACATCACAAACAGACAAATTAGCTTTCTATTCTTTAATTTAAATTTTTACGATTCCTCCTTCTGCGCATTTTTTTAACTTTACAGCTCCACTTATTGATGTTTTCAAAGTGTAAAATTTAATCTTGTAATTACTTATTGTTACAAAGAAGATATTTCGTCCCGACTATAATATTTATTGATTGTGTTATTTCAACATTTTATTTAAAATAGTAAAAACTCGATTTGAAGGGTCGAAATATATACTTATATTTTGAAAATCATTTAAGTTACAAACTAAATTGACTTGCATAGGTACATATTCCGCGTGAACGTTTAGTGACCTGTCTAATGACGGGACCCAGACGTGCCGTTTTGGGTTTTATTTGATCTCGACCCTTAAAGCACAAAAATATAGGTCGTTCATTTTGAGTCAAATTTATATATATATATATATATATATATATATATTGTAACGTTTCAACGGGCAGGACGCCAACCGCGCTCAAAATTCGCGCCGTCCTGACGCCCGTTAAACGCCGGTGGGCCGGGCCGACTTCCGAACACCGCCGACGCGGCCCGATACGAGCGCCCCGGAGTGGAGGGAGGTGTCCGGGGACTATATAAGCGGCCGCGCACATCGACTCGGTCACTTGAGTGGAAGCTCGTCCGAGAGAAGGTTGTGTGGGTTATCCGACAGCTGACTCTTAGATAGCATCCGTTCGCCCCCACTTGAGTGGAAGCTCGTCAGAGAGAAGGTTGTGTGGGTTATCCGACAGCTGACTCTTAGATAGCATCCGTTCGCCCCCACTTGAGTGGAAGCTCGTCCGAGAGAAGGTTGTGTGGGTTATCCGACAGCCGACTCTTAGATAGCATCCGCCGTTCCCTTGCCCTAGAGGAAGCTGTGTGGGTTATCCGACAGCCGACTCTAAAAATCCGTCCGCCGAGACTCGAGTGGAGGTTCATCCGAGAAGCAGTTGTAAGGGTTATCCGACACCTGTCTCTTAGATAGCCGCCACCGTGCTCTTCCCTGGCCCTAGCGGAAGCTGTGTGGGTTATCCGACAGCCGACGCTAAGCCATCCCCGCAGAGCCACCGCAACCGATATCATCGATAATCGGTACGATCCGAACGCCAGCTAGGGGGACTAAAAGGAACCCCCTCCGACACCGAGAACCGCCTACACCGAGAGCCGCCATCACCGAGAACCGCCATCAACGGTACGATCCGAACGCCAGCTAGGGGGACTAAAAGGAACCCCCTCCGACACCGAGAACCGCCTACACCGAGAGCCGCCATCACCGAGAACCGCCATCAACGGTACGATCCGAACGCCAGCTAGGGGGACTAAAAGGAACCCCCCTCCGACACCGAGAACCGCCTACACCGAGAGCCGCCATCACCGAGAACCGCCATCAACGGTACGATCCGAACGCCAGCTAGGGGGACTAAAAGGAACCCCCTCCGACACCGAGAACCGCCTACACCGAGAGCCGCCATCACCGAGAACCGCCATCAACGGTACGATCCGAACGCCAGCTAGGGGGACTAAAAGGAACCCCCTCCGACACCGACAGCGTTAACTACCCGTACGCTCCAACGAGATACACACGGTGCGTCCGAAGGACGCGTCGCATAAAGTATCCTCCGAAAGAAGCCAGAATCACCGTTCATTTTAAATATTGTTCTTGTTTACATATTGTGTGTAAATAAATCAATAACTTCCGAAGGTTCGAACGCGTTTCTGTTCTAGCGTTTACAAACCACCCACCCCTGTCTCCGGCTGAAAAGCTACCTGGGCAGTGCGCTCACCTTACGGTGCTGTGCAACGTTGCAATATATATATATATATATATATATATATATATATATATATATATATATATATATATATATATATATATATATATATATATATATATATATATATATATATATATATATATATATATATATATATATATATATATATATATATATATATAAATATAATTAAAGCTGAAAGCGCGAGGAACAAATTTTTTGAAGCATTTTAACTGAAACTTATTAGTTTAAGAAAGAATTACCAATGTAAGAGGGTTGATATTTAAAGTGCGTTTTTTCGTAGTATCTCGCTTAATATTGAAAAATCAGTCATTAATGTCAGAAACTTTTTTTATTCCCCATAAAAGTTTTCATGCTTTGGTTTTAAAACATAATCTCTATCTTTAAAGATAAGTGAGATAGCGACTTTTTAAGTATTTACCTTTTAAGGGTTGGTGGGGAGTAAACGACACGGTTTTGAAGTAGCCAAGAAGTGGTTTCGTACGCTACAATTCACCTTCTATTAAGTAAAATAGGTCACTAATTTTCTACATTCAATGCACACAAAAGTACATAAGCGGTTCTACTATAAACTTCGTAAACAATCAACTCCAAACGTTTCATATTTATGTAGATAGTTCTGTTACCGCAAACGATTCGTCTCGAATGGGAGTTGCATATTAAAAAAAATTGATTTCACGAATTCCAATAGAATTTTTAAACTTTTCAAATAAAAGTCGTGATTAGTTGCTAGGATCGCGATCGCTAGAATCAAATAAGGGTTGCCTAATTAACAACTTTTCCGATAAAATACGACGATAATTTAAAAGCGTGCGTTCAAAGTATATATAAAAAGTATATATTATGTTGTCTATCAGATACTAATTGAAAATATACCTATTGTCTGCTTATACGACAAGTACGTGGAAATTTATTCTCCTCTAATTTTTTAAATAAATAGGTAACCACCTAAATGACTATTTTTTTATGTTGTAGAGTTTTATAGCAAATATTTAAAAATTATATCTTCATTATATCGAAAAATTATTAAACTTTTAGGAATATGCTGTAAAGTTAAAATACAATAAAACTTCTCTTAATAATTGACACTTCCAGATACTGGATAATTTTTTTGTTCCCGCGAGTGTCCGATATTGAGAAAGTTTCAATGTTTGTATTTTTTAAAATGGGTAAATAAAAACATTAAAAGTACCCAATTTAAACACAATCAATTATTCTAAATAAATGATGTTTGGTAGTGAATCTTTTTTCTTTAGTTAGACATAAATAATGGGTATTTAAGAAATTAAGCGGTTCCGCCTTTATTTAAATTGTTTAATAATAAATCACAGTGGATAACAATAAGAATTGTAAATGCAATATAAACCAATGCGCCTCTGATGACATATGTATGTATCTAGGTAATAGATGCCGTTAATAAAGTTAATGAACATAATCGTAAAATCTCGCAAATGTAGATAACTGACGATAACATTTTTGTAACATATTGCAACAATGGACATTCAGTGTAATGTTCGTTTACGTCGAGCTTTATCTTCATTACAAAGGAATTTTACGATCAGTTAGGTTTTCCTAGATCACGAAATAATTTAACGGTCCATTTGCAATCTAATTTTCATTTAAAAACTCGATTTGCCTTAAAATCACGAACGGGTGAAAACAATCCAAATAGGTACCAAAAATAAAATTACGACAGCTAATTACGTGTTGGTCAACACGAACAGCTATTAGGCAAAAACAATTATATTGTTTAACATATTAGAGACGTCAAAATAACTTTGTTCGTTTTGTTACACCATTTACAAAATTTTCAACTAAACGTTCGTTTTAAACCGTGCAATGTCGACATAAAACAGTTAGGTTAGCCGTTTTAGGTTTTGGGTAATATTACACCGAACCTGTTGTTTTTACACTAAATATTTTAAATTCCGTCAATTTGTTATACCTAGCAACTTTGCATTATTTACAACACAGTGTGTGTATTATAGCAAAACGAACGAAGTTAATAACTTGTTATTACTACAGGTATGTGTAAAAAACAAACAATTAGTTACGTAGATATCTTAATTTAAACTATTTTTGGTCTGTTATCGTGACACACCCAGTATATAAAGCTTGTCGTCATCTTAAATGTACGATATGACCAAAACAACAGGACAAAGGAACTTATCTTCTACATAATAAGTGAAACCGATACGATGATATAAAATGTCATCTAATCGATGGTGTTTTGACAGAACAGCGTAAGCGCCACTTATTTAGAAAAAGAGTTGTTCTGACTATCTTATGCATCTAAGGCAAAAGCTTAATCTAACGTCATTTCGATTTTTTTCACCAGCAAAATCGAGTTGTATTTTTCCACGTACTGAGAAACCAAGAAATCGTAATTACCGTGGACAACACCTGCGCTACGGTACGTTTCATTCTCTGTACCTTCGGAAGTTGTGTCGGTGGTCTCGTAAAAGCAAATGCGTGGTAGTTACGATAACCCGTCATGATAATTCGTTCAAAAATCGCATTTAATTTCCGTACAACTCCCGTTTTTTACACAAAATCGTTATTTGGTACAAACGTGCCCCGAATTACCTATATATGTACTCGGTTCCAGGAGGTGTTTGTTTATAGTTACGCTACAACACAAAATGTGCGCTCCTGTAAAATTTACTTTTTGTCATTTGCGCTGTTCTACCAAAACGCCATCGTAATATTGTGCCGAGGACACCGAAACGTGCGTTTTTAATTTGCTTTATATTTCAAGTTTTATAAGATCAAAACGACAAGAGTTCCATTTAACATCAAACATCACAAACAGACAAATTAGCTTTCTATTCTTTAATTTAAATTTTTACGATTCCTCCTTCTGCGCCTTTTTTTAACTTTACAGCTCCACTTATTGATGTTTTCAAAGTGTAAAATTTAATCTTGTAATTACTTATTGTTACAAAGAAGATATTTCGTCCCGACTATAATATTTATTGATTGTGTTATTTCAACATTTTATTTAAAATAGTAAAAACTCGATTTGAAGGGTCGAAATATATACTTATATTTTGAATATCATTTAAGTTACAAACTAAATTGACTTGCATAGGTACATATTCCGCGTGAACGTTTAGTGACCTTTTTATTCGAATAACCGCGACACGTGATATATGTAAATATTATTGTTGTTAGTTAGAAAATTAAAAACTTCTGCTGCAAGAAAAAATAAATTTTAAAAGAAAAGTGAAGAGAAACTGTAATTTTTCGGTTAACTACTTATAATATATATATATATATATATATATATATATATATATATATATATATATTTATATATATTTTTGTAAATAATCTGGAGATACCAAGTTTCAAATTGATCGGGTTATTTAAGTAATTATTTTTTTAATTTAACCAATTTCAGTGTTTCGTGAAACTTCGAGACGTTTAGAAAATTTTTATGATTGCGAGGATAGATATTAAAAATAGAACACTCTGTGCATTTTATTGTGAGATACGACGGTTACTGTCGGTTCGTAAAATAAGGTCGCCGGTAGTCCTGTGAGGTAGGCAACTTATTAAATACTCGAACTTCAGTTTCTTATAAGGCGGCTAACTAATAAATTGCCTATCTTTCAGGATTCTACGTGCGACGTTACTTAACGGACATACTGTACAATGTGTTTCCACTGCATCTGATTGTTTTGCTAATAATTGTTAATAACGTAACTTTTTCCAATTAAAATCCCTCTATCCACATATTTAATAATGTATATCGATAGGCACGGACGATCTTTCGGTGTGATGTGAAAGTATTCACTTACTAAACTAAATCAACATCAATTAATTATTCTAAATTATTAAGCAGGACAACATCTTGTCAGTTTATCTAAAACTCCCCAAGATGATCCATTAATAAGTAATTTAATTACTCGTGTTCGTCGAGAAAATTGTGATAATTAATTTAAAATATCTTAATAATTTAACTTCAGTTTATTCGGAAACAATGAATTTACGTAAGCCGGCGGCATTTCTTTTGTAACTAAAAATTTACTTGAGCAGATGCGATGGTTATATTCAATATAACTACAAACTAGATTTTGGTGTGTATGTGGTGGAATACGTATTCCCATAAAAAGTGACTGTGCTCAACGAAATAAAAGATATGCGTAAAACGTTGCCTTCAAATGAGACAAAGAATAAGAATGCGTCGACTTACCTCGCGCCGAAGTTTCCAGTTGGCTGTGATAAACGTATATGGAACGTATTGAATCGTACACTCTGTTGAACCTGAAAAATACAATCAGTTTTAAGCTGCACGTTCAATAAAATCTGTATAGATGTTTTAGAGAACAAATACGTGGGTTTTACGATGTCCGGTGAGTCGTTGAATGAAAACTAAAAGCATTTACTCTTTATAAGAATAATGTTAGTGTAGTAACAAACAGTAGGTACAGCGGACTCCTAAATTAATGACATCCCTTTCAACCCGGTAATGATGGTTTTATCGTTTTTATGGTGGTTTCGAACAGGCAGGTGTCAAAATTAAAGGAGCCAAATGGACAACATATATTTAACCATACTGAAAAAGGAAACAATTGTAATGGAATTTCGATCATAAAACAAACAAAAAATGATGTTACGTGTAAATCGTCACTGTGCAGTAGATATAGACAAATACAGGCGGAGAACGTATGATCACGATGTCGCCCCACGGTAACAACATGTTAGACAGGGCCGGATCTACTCACGAATGTGCGCACTACGGGATTATGTACGTACATAGCGGGTATATACATAACGATTGTTTATATCTACTGCACGATAAAAATTAATACGGTGTAGATAGGTATTAAATCATTTTCAGAAGACTACATTTCGTCCAAACCTATATGCAATCCACGTCATCAATAAAAGGTTACTCGATGATGACGTTTCACACAGCGCTGTCACCTCGTATCTCGTATTTTGACAGTTCTAATAAATTGTAGTCTTTTTTTATACCATCTAATATGTGCGCAAGTAAATCATCTCACTTTTCAAACTTTAAACCGAATTACAAATAAACAATCTAGTAACTTTTTGTTGATGACGTGAACATCATATAGGTTTGGATAAGCTATATACCTACAAACTTTTGTTAATGTAATCATTACGAAAATCTTACAAGAACCTGTTTCGATAAACATAAAACGACCATGAATTAATTTAATTCAAAAATTGTTTAGGTTTTAAATGGCGACGGCGCAATCAGAATAGGCGTCAAGGATGTTGCTAAAAGCGGCGTGACGTCTTCGCGAGTAAAACTGCGTAGAAGGTTGTGTAAGAGCTTTTGACAAAGCAGAAGCTTTTGAAGACAAGAGGGCATTGGAGTAATGAGTTATTTTCTTATTAGGCCGGGCGGCAGGGCGTAAAAAGAGGGCCGAATAAAGAAATAATTCCCGAAAATCGGAATTTGCTTTAATCAACAATTGTAAGTTTTCTCACTCGAGCGAGGTCGGTGTTGGTAGCCAAACAGGACAAATGACGCTGAAATTCAGTTTTTTTCAAATATTTCTTAAAATATTAACGTTAGGTGGAAAACTTCTAGCATCAATATTATTCCGCATTAAATTTCCCATAGGAAACGTTTACGACTTTTTTCCTACAGTTAACCGTTACGGAGATGCAGAGTGTAATTTTAGGTTCTTCGTTTTAGGGATCAAAAGACGACAATAAGAAATTAAAATGTAATATGAATGAGCTTTCGTCACGGATAATTAATATTGAATACTCGTTTCCCTACCACCTCGAGATGGAGTACTATGTAAAAAGCGCGGTTTTTTTCAGTGGTATCTTCCGTAAGCTTAAACTAAATATGAGCTTCGACTTTTTTCGTCTTCCATAATGGTATTCGTCTGAAACGACGTGGTCTTCTGTCTCTCGATATGATGCTCTAGGACCTCTAGGTGAACGTCGACGGTTTTGTCGTAATTTTTATTCTTTTCCACATCTTCCGTAACTGTACACGATTGTCTACGATTATTAATGCAAGTTGTAGAGCATCGGAGGCACATTTTCCTGCAACCGAAAGCTGTCTTGTATCCTTTTGAACATGTGCAGGATATTGCGTTCAAGAGGGAATGTAACGTCGAATAGTAGGTGGTGGTAATTAGAACCAAACCATATTTGAAATTTTTCCATACTCAGTCTAGTAGATTCTTGTTATTGCCATACCGTGTGATGATAGGTTCGAAGGACAGACATGTTGACGTGTCGGAGACAAGCCAGCGAGTTTAGAAAAATACGTACCATATTACCTATAATTTAACGCAAAGAGCTGTGGAAACAAATTATTTGTGACGGAAACCCATTACTTATGGTCCCTAAAACCATTTTCCCAGTAACGAAAAATTATCCAACTTTGAACGGCCGTATCTACGTAACGATTAATTTTAGGCAAAAAGTCGTAAATGTTTCCTGATTAAAATTTAATGAGGAATAATATTGATAAATAGGTTTTCTATCTATTTCTATTTTTTGACTCGATTACCGAACACTAATGTGTACTCTACGATAATAACAGTTTATTGTCGGTTTTTCCTTATAATACAGGGTGTTACGATAAATATTTAGCCGATTTAAAGTGGAAAGTTTTTCGAAATTTGATATTGAACGTTAGGCGAATTACACGTATCTACTACATATGTATGTACGTTTTAATAATCCTTTTGTGGCAATCAAACTAAATTAATATTTTTTTAATAAAAGAAAATAAGTATCTTGAAACATAAATCAATAAATAAGATTGATTAACTAGGTATCTGTTCTTTTGTAGTCTGTGTTTGTTTTTCGAAAAATTACATTAATGTTGCACTTAACGTTGCAAACAATTATTAAATATTTTAATAATGTTGCGCTTGTTGCGCAAGTAACTGAAAATGAAATATCTATACCTATTGTTAATGGACACGACAAGTTACACGATTATACACTTAATCAAAAAAGTACGTAAATACAATAAAAAAATCATTATATTAAGAACTGGCGTTTATTAATTTTCGTCCAAAGTACGATTTCATCATTACAACGTATGTTCAAAGATTACTTGATGTTCGAAATCATTACCTAATGAACGTTTATTGGTGTAATGACCTTATATATTATACCTTATAATGCAGTTCGTTACGTTAATGAATAATTTGACTGTTCCAATGAACAAGCTTTCTATGTTTTAATAAATTAGTACATAGATAATATGAATTTGATTTATAGTGATAATAACTGTGTTTTATTAGTTTTATCAATATTCTTACATAAATTCAATAAATTATTCCACTGAAATGCAAAGTTTGTTTATTGTATCGATGAATGTGTTTATTAAATAATGGAATATTCTTGTATTGTTACAATGTACACTTCTATTCCTATTAAAAGAGTACAGTTACTATTTCACATTGTAAATAGGACAATGTTTATGTATATTGTTTATATAGCAAATTTATTTTTTGTAATGTTTCAATTAATTATCGCTCAAATATACCTACATAGAAAATTTGATTGTTAGTTTTTTATTGTTCAATGTTGCCGATTGTAGGAAATACAAATCGATTTTTCCGCTGAAAAAAATCAATTTATACACGTTTCACTGGAATTTGATATGTAATAACAAACACAAACCGTTTTTAGAAATATTTTTCTATAACATTTCTCACATAAATATTAATGTAAGTCGTGATAATTTTTTTTGCAATTATTTAGTTTGAATTTTCAAACTGCACTGTCTTGAATTTATCCTGTTTCTGCGAAGCCGTTAATATTCCTAGATTATTCTATATATAGAATTAAAAAAATACATAATCAACTGTATTTATGGTGTATATTAGTGAACTTAGTCATAGATACGATAAATGTAGTTATTATTTCAAAACGACCTTACGTTAATATAATGTTTTAAATTCATAAATTTTAAGTTGTGATGTTAATGTAGAAATTCGTAGATACAATCAAGTAATGATTGGATTGATGAAAAAGAGTCGTCGAAGCAGTCAAGATATCCATTAAATTATGAAATATGTTCATCAGTTTCTAATGAACATAATAACATTGGGACATTCATTGAAATTCAAATGAACTTTTCATTATATGTACAATAATTTTTTGAGTGTAATATGCATAAAAGCTCTAGTACATCGTCTTTGGTGACATGATGGGAAATTTGTATACGAAAATCCATTTCTTGTACCTAAAATATTTGTAGAGGAAGAAACAACAACTGAAGTAGATGCTGAAAGGGAAATTAAACCTGTTGAGCTTTTTTGTGATCAATTTGACCTACTAAGTGGCATATTTGTCTGTAAAACGCTGTAATATTTTATTAATTAAACGACGGGAACATGGCTAAAAGTTTAGAAATGTTTTATCTTACTCTGGTAATTGAATAAGTTGTGGAAAATATGTCGGTTTAAAAACTTGGTGCGGGTAGCGAGAATAAATATGAAACTAGCTTAAAATAATCAGCGATTAACGAAGTAATTACCCACATGCGTGGATTTACGCAGCTGACGGCGATAACGCGAGGTTAATGCGGCATCAAATCTGGTCAACCGGGCTACATCTATACGCGGTAGGTACTGATCATTAGCGGAAAATGAAGTGACGATTATAAAAAAAAACACTTGAAAATAATCTATTATTAACTAACGATGTGAGGAAGCGCACTAGTTAAACCTGCGTTAATAACAAAATCGATGGGCACGGCGCGACGCGACGCATTCACCTTTCGGTGTTCTGATAGAGTAAAATAATTATAAATCGTTAGAAAAGGCGCTTTTTATTAAAAATTAAACAAAGTCAAATTAAAAATCAACGCCCAAACGAGAATGTTTGACAACGTACTTCTTTATGCGAAAGTAAAACAATCAATCTAACGGCAGGGGCCTTATAAAAAAAAGAACTTCCCTAAGAATTTCCCTTTCGGGAAATTGCGTTAAAAGATAAAAATTTACTATGTTATTAATTTCTCAAAAGCAAAAGTACATCAATCTTAACCAACAATATACATTCAGTCCGCACAATCCTCTATATTTAATGCACTGCAGTGGCTAATAATTTACCGTGTTTTGAAGAAGCCCACCCTGCACGATAAATTTCCTAACAATAACATTCATTCGAAAAAGATTAAGAACTTGGCTCCTTAATTTAGTTTTCGTTATTTTTAAATAAGTAACTATCGGTAGGTTACTGATACTAAATATTTTAGATAATACACTGTAACGCTACGGAAACGCTTCCAAACTAGCGCGTGTTGAAAATGTAACCGCCATTGCGATAATATAAAATAAGATGTTGTAATATCAAAAATTCCGACAGTAGAACAACATTATTTATTTTGTCATTTAAACGAATATGATAAAGGGCATAAAACGTACCCACTGACCCTCTTGAATAAGATTCTCCAATAAGAGCCCACACTTATCTGATAAAATTTCAAAATTAATAAATTTATTAATATTGTAAACGTCTAACGATATACTTGCAAACATTTTAAAATTCGGTTTTAATTGTCACGGCAATATTTTAACTTATCAATAATTTATACATTAATATTTTTAACGAGAGATTTTCCTAATTAGTTAATAAATAATGGACTTATTAGGTAATTCGCAATAATATTAATTAATACGCTACAAGAAAGAGATGTATCTTTATGTATTATTAAAATTTGGCGATTTTCTCATTCTCAAGATTGAATAAAATTTGGTGTTGTTCATTTACATGTTAGTGGAACGTTAATTTAATTAACAATAATCGTAACTAACCTTACCTATTTAGAATTATTTTTTGTATATTTACCAGAATTAGTTTAGGTATGTAGGTATAGGGTGGTCCATTATACATCATTTAAATATAGATACCTATAAAAACGTACGCCATTAAAAGCACAAACCTTTTGTTAAATGTCAAAGGTTAGTGCCCACATTATAAAATTTTTGCACGACACAACGTTTTCAAGTTATTCAAAAATTACAACCTGACGCTTAGCACGTCGTCGTTGGAAGTACATACAATCAAAAATAATATTGCAGCATTCATTAGTAGGTACAATAATTGTAACTTTTGAAGAATTCTAGCATGGTAGGTGGTTATTTATTTAGCTTAAGGTGCGGAGTTACCTCTTATCGGCGATATACGAGGATTACCTGTATATAATTATAATCCGTCTTAATCCTAGTGAAAAATTTTCAAATTCGTTTCAATCACTTTGTGACACATGGTTGTAGCCGTTCACTGTATTAAAAAAAGAACTTAAAAAATCAAAAAAGGAAAGAAAATAGAGAAGCAAATGAAAGTAGAGCAAAAATTAGCAAAAGAAAAATGTAAAAAGACAAGGAAACTGATACTTGTCGAGAGGAATGTGGAGACACGGATAATGAGTTTTCTAACTCAAGTAGTACAATTTCGAATTTGATACATTAGAAGAGATAGGGCCGTCATCTGAGGATATGCGAAAGCCTGTTGATTTCTGAATACGTGGTTAATTTTATAAGACAGTTGCGTAAATGTGTTTGAAATAGATCATTTTTAAATTATCGAAATAATGCTGTTTTCCAATTAAGCAAAAGTTTCGAGCATTTTTATTATCAAAAACTATCGATTATTTTAAGATTAATAATAAAATAATTTTTCTACGTTTCCACCCCCAAATTTGTTTCCTTTCATCTACTATATTGATTACTTTTAATGTACTTTATAGTACCTACCTATAAAATGTTATATAAAATTTAAACATATCTAACGAAATGAAAGGCTATTCTTAAAAGATTTGACACAGGGAGCCGTGTCGCCTGACGTTTGTGAACGTAATACTAACAAGATTTTAGAAATCAATTCAAAAAATAGATTGGCTAATTGGCGAGTCCAAAGCCATAAACATAAAAAGAAGCTTTGACGCGAGAATAAATAAAGCGAACGGAAACGAAAAAAACTACCTACTTATTAATGGTCGCATTCAGGGAATTGTAGCGTCTAAACGCTGCAGCGCTGTAACGCTTTATCTTGCCTGAATAAACATTTTTAGTACTAGTTATTTTTCAGCTTTTAATTCTTAGGTTGGTAATTTTGTTTGTAAAACACTCAAATTTTGATGTAAAACTTACCTTGTAATATCTTCAACCTTTCTTTTTACGTTACTGCAAGGGAAATGATTTCGTCTCCGAATTATAACGTTATAAGCCATCTTTATTTTTTGCATAAACCAAAACATTCACAAGCAACATAATTTGTTAGGTTAGAACGCACTGGATGCTTCATTGCTTTATTTAGTTATAAAGCGTTAAAGCGGAATATTTATATGCTTTAATGCTTTACTAAAGCGCTGCAGCACTGCGAGTAAAGTAGACACCATTCAGAGCATCGCTTCGATAAAGCGCTACAGCGCTACCATTCCCTGAATGCGACCAATATGAAACTAAATTTGAGACCGAACAATTTTAAACGTGAACCGATATCACATTTAAGTTGAACAAAATTGCTTATTTTAAATTCAATGCCGCATATTGGACGGCAATTTAAGCATCTCTTATGTTACGAATCTGTTCTACATTTTTTGTAGGTATGTATATCGTAGTGGGAAGGTATTTTATTATTTTTTATTTAAAATGTTTAGATGTTGTTTCAAAGTCGACTGTAATCGATTCTTGTATACGTATGATATTCGCGTGATACAAAAGCAAAGTTATGTCGGGTTAAAATTTAAAAAAAATGTCCAGGATGTCATCTAACATTATTATGCAAGATATCCAACTGGACTACTTGGTTTCGTATTAAATTGTACGAAAATTGTTGAATATTTTATTTATTTTTTGCTACTTAAATTATACTAATATATTTTCGATTTGTTTTGTAATCATGATAATTTGCACGTTACCATATAATTGGTCCGTTCAGAGTTTCCCCAATTTACTACAAAATAAATCGTCCTCGTGACCTTTTAGTGAAAACATTTAATTACGTCTTAAGATTTACAAGTGCAGGTACCTACTCGTTAGAGCGAATTTGTGATCTAATAATTATGTATAGCTTATCCAAACCTATATGATGTCACGTCATCAATGCAAGGTTACTAGATGATGACGTTTCATACAGTGCTGTCACCTCGTACCTCGTATTTTGACAGTTCTAATAAATTGTAAGTCTTTCTTTATACCATCTAATATGTGCACAAGTAAATCATCGAAAGCATATGTCACTTTCCAAACTTTAAACTGAATTGCAAATAAACAATCTAGTAATTTTTCGTTGATGACGTGAACATCATATAAGTTTGGATAAGCTATAATCAATTGAGATAAATAAATAGACGGCGACGACCGACGCGACGACACGAGTTCCATTAAATTTTAAGCAATAACGCATAAAAAGTCAAAATAAAAACATAAACATCTATCGTACAATAAGGGCAATTCTTTTAAATTGCTACTAACGAACGTGAAATAAGGATAAAGAATTTTAATAGCAGATAACGCAATAAAATCTTTATTTACTATTCGCATATTTCAAAATAAATGTAATCCTAAAATTTTAGTAGTAACACTGAATTTTATGCGTCTTTAAAAATTCAAAGTTCAGCTTTTTACAAGCTTCTTAATGTCACAATATTTCCCTATTGTTGTGAGTGAAAACTCGTCGGTTTTCGAGAATGCAACGTAAGCACGTAGGCATTTAAGTTCCAAATTTCAAAATTACTTCGGATCATTTATTTAATAAAATAAAGATATACCTATTCATAAAATAGATATCTTACATACGTGCATAATATGTATTGTCCTACATTAAAAAAATAATCCATAGATTAGATACAGTTTCCTTACAAATAAAACTAACAATAGAAATAAAATCTACCCGAATGTAATGTAATGTTTGTATAATATTTAAAGCTGTTAAAAAAAGTAGTAAAATAGGAAAACACATCAGCCATGAATAACGATGTTCCATTAAATTCATTTTATGCAAAATTCGAACGCCAGATTAATACATAATATGTTAATACCGCCGAAAACTTTGTCGCGGTTAAAATATTAAAACCTTGACATGCATTTAAGATAAATTACTTCAGTATAAAAACATAATAAGTACCTCTAATGCAGTAGGTATTTTAGATGTTTACTTTAAAATGACCATTACGTTTTTAATATTTTAAAATAATATGAATTCACTGACGCTTTAAAAACTCGAATGGCATTTGAACGAATAGAATAGAACATAAGGTACCTTATAGGTAGAAGATAATAAAAATCAATCAATATTAATAAAATGAGTAATGACGAGACTTATCGATGGCGTTTTGACAGAACATTTTAAACATTTTCTCATGCCACATATTATGCATCTAAAACAAAGGCGTAATTGTGTTAAAATTTGTTAATAACATTTCGATTTTATGCACCACTCAAATTGCTTTGTATTTTCGTTGGAGGTATTTGCTTATGATTACGCTAAACACAAAATGTGCGCTCCCGTAAAATTAGCATTTGTCGCTAGATGTTTTTCCAAAACGCGGCGCCGTCGTTATTATATAGAAATAAAATGTTTTGGCGACTGAGTTCGAAAGCTTATATCTTAAAAAGTACCTAACGGATACAACGGATTCAAACAAACAAACGCATGTTAAAGAGATTTTATTCTTCTACATAAGTATATTTAATTTCATAATTTTGCCTGGGTTAATAACTCGATTATTCTTTTCTTTCTTTTTTTTAATTAATGACTTAATTAATGACTAATTAATCAATTAGCCAGTCGAATTTGTTTTATGGTTTTTGATTTGGGCTAGTGTTGACGTTCACGATCGTCCACGGTTACAGCGGGATTCGAACCCGTAGCGGTAAGTGCGCTAGAAGGCCAGTCGAGTGACGGATCTACTAGACCACCCTGGCCCCACCTCGATTATTCAAAAAACTATTAAACGGAAAGCAACGATATTTACCTATATGAGAGGCAGAACCTTATATGATAGTTTAGCGCAATTTTCGTGAAATTTTGTTATTTAATAAAAAATCTTCTACCACTCTACTTCGCTCATTCGAAGAGATATTTAAAAAAAAATTCGTGTACACGTGGGTGCAAAGAAGAAGACAAAGAAGGTAAATTGCTAAATAAACCAGTTAATAACAATATTAATGTTTAAAGTCTCCAAAAATTATATCATTTTGGAAAAACAAGGTCGGATGCTAGCGCATTCGGGTCGTGGAAGAGTCATATAACTCATATAATTTGGCGCAGAAATAAACAAGTAACAAAATTCGACAGTATTCGTGAAATACCTTACAAAACAAACGGCTTTACCTACAAAACTGAAATATTCACTGTGTAATCAAATAGCGAATGAATATCGTGTAAAATTTTTACATAATTTGTCCCCACCGATTTCAAGAAGTCAGTTTTCTTTCAAACTTGGGGGCCAGAACTTTTTACGAGGGCCGTATAGGCATCAACCACATAATTATGTCATATTTACGTCGGAAATCTTGAATACTTTTGTTATTATTATTATCTACTAAACATGTCGTATTACAAAATATTAAAACAAAGACTTAAATACTTGAAATTGTTTTATTTTGAAAATAAAATAGAATAATTTAATTAGATTAATTATGTTTAGAGTAAAAAATCGGTTATTCCAACGTTGTTGAATAAATAATCATTGTGTCAATTTGACAAATTAAATATAAATAACTTTTTTTCGATGAATATTTACATATTTGCTATGTATTGTAACGCCTTTTATATGTTCTAATTTGATAGCGTAAAAGTCGTAATTTAATGTTTTTAATCCTTGTAATTTTTATATTATTTATGACGTAAGTAATCATTTTGTTATAGTGAATCAACACAAAGAGCACACTTTATCTACACATTTACTGTATATCGATTTTTAACAACGATAACTACAAACAAAGTCATCAAAGTATCATTATTGTATCACCAAAATATCATACATCAAAGTATTTCCAAAGTCATCTTGTAGACATAAACGTAGATACTTCCCTCCTTTTTATTACGCTTTCAATCTTCCGTGGTTTTCCAATCGTTTACGTAATTTAGCTTGTTTAAGGAGTAAAACTGCGATAAGTAATCAAACCATCAAAAGGAAATATTATAAAAACAAACGGCAAACTCGGTATTACGCCTTGTTTAAATACTAAGGTACACATCCGAAACGTTCGTTTTGTTAATTATCGTTAATAATATTAGTCGAAAGCTAAAACTTTTCTTATAGTAGGTAACCGTTTCCTTCAAGACAGATATACAAATCAATGTCAACTATGTCCTCATGATTAATATTTAAATACCTAGAACTACTTATTACTTATCGCAAATTTTGAATATTTTTAATGAGATACTGAATTTCAAAATAAACACTCTGGAGTTACTTAAACTAGAGTTACTTTGTGACAGGGATTCAAACCATTTTCTTCCGCGAATTTCTCACCTGTTTCGTTATTCTTTAGTTTGTCTTGGTTGAGACAGATTGAGAAACTATATTTAATTATTTAGATATTTTTATAACAATTAATTTTATTGAAAAAATACAGTTAATCGATGTACATGACCCCTATTATCGAGGTGAGATAAAAAAAATATGTTAAAGAAAGTTTAAATTTCGTAGCTATATAGAAAACGTGAACGTCGCCATAATGAAACTTTTAATGTAAGTACGTAATACCAGAACTATATTTCAAAATCATTAAGAACATTTGCTACGCCATTTGTTACCGAAAGTACGAGATTGTGTTTTTATTGTAGTACGTTCTTTGTTTGTCGGACGTGTAACTTCGTCGGGAAAAATGAATAGCAAAAGTAATTTCAGAATTTTGTTATCTACTCGCACTGTTTTATTGTTGCGGAGGAATGGATACGAGTCTTTGACGAAAGAATGAACTTATGAATTTTATCGATTTTTAAAAAGAAACTTAATTTAACTTTATTGAAATTAATCAAGTCTGCCTGTCACTTTTGATTAGTTTTTATTTGAAGTTGTATAAAAAGGAAAGAAATCCTTGTTCCAAAAAATATCAAAATATAATCGATAATGCTGATAATGTTTGAAAAGTGAAACAATTTAAATTTTAATAAAAGTAGTTTACTACTTTTTGTGAGTATCTTTTAAATGTGTAAACTATTTTCCGTAACCCTATAGATACTTACAAGTGCCTATTTAACTAAAATAATTATCTCGGTATAAAAATGAAAAAAAGAAATGACGGGGAAAGTCGAACCGTCTGCATCTCTATTTGAACAAATCGGTAGAAAATAAACTTAAAAAAAGTGAAATATATAATAACAACAAATAGATAATAACAAAGATAATTTAATAGCATTATAGTTCGTGCCATGTAGAAATGTCCTGTCGATTATTCTCAAATTCAAGACAACCCCCCTTGATTATGCAATAGACGGGACTAAAATTTAACTAAATCAAATGGCACATAAATAGTTAGTAGGTAATTGTCGAAAAGCATGTTAATTTAGCTGGTTCCGTTTCAAAAATACTGGTGCATTTAGATGATTGACAGATCCTTTTCTATATGGCACGAGCTATAGTATAAATATGCAATATTTGCTAGATACAAAAAATTCTTAAATATCACATTAGCGCCTATGGCAAGCGTTTAACTTGCGTCTCCCCCCCCCTCCGTAATCCAAAAATGACAAAATTTAACGGTATTTACATAGTCAAAATATCAATACCGGATACCCAACACTGAAATTCGAAACTGTTCCAAAGTAACAGACATAAAATACGTCGTGCACGTGCAAACCAATTGGAATTTAATATTGGTCAAGTCACATTTTTAAAATGGGTAACGATCGATGTAAGTATATGTCGAACAAGTGAATAGAGACTACGAATATTAAAAGAGAAACACAATGAAAAATAATGAGAAAAATAATTTAGATCAAAATGAATATTAAAATCACTGAAATGTGAATTACAGCACCGTTTTATCATCCAGAAATTATTGGTCGTCAAAAAGGTTTCACTATCGTTTTATGATATTAAATGTATGCAATGTAAAATAAAATAAAATAATTACACCTATAATTTTTATGTAGGTACAGTTAACTACATAGAGCTTACGTCATAATAATTGGCGAAAAAACGGTCAGGAAAGGTGGTTACATTCACTATTAACTCTGCCCTTCACTGCTGCTCGCTTTAGTAGCGTATAGGCTCAAGCAATTCAATTTGCATTGCTACAATAGAATATTATGACAAAACGTAGTAGTACGCCTCTGAACTTCGGACGTGACAACGTGACGTGACGTACAACGTGATTTTGTGCAGATATGGCTCTCATAAACATCTTAAGATCGCCCACTTTTTCTACTGCGCAACCAGGGCTTTCGCCAATTATAATGATATAAGCTCTACCTATACGGTATCCAAAATAAGTTCTAATGCACGTCATCAATAAAAAGTTACTAAATTGTATATTTGTAATTCAATTATATGTTTGAAAGGCGTCACACTCTATCGATAATTTACCTGCACACATATCAGATAGTGTACCTAAAGAAAGACTACAATTTATTAGTACTGTAAAATTACGCGGTTTTATTGATAACGTGTATTGCTAGACGAAACGTTCTTATGTAGTTTTCAAAACTAAATATCAAATATGCTAATACACATACCTGTCCACCTTAATAACAGATTCAGATTCTAGCAAAAGTACACCGATCCAGTATTAAACTGTTCGTCTTCCCCACTTGCAATTAAAGCGGTGTTTACATTAGTGTGGGGCCGAGGCTGTGTCGTAGATAGTCAGATGCATTACTCCTTGCATTTAAAGTCGACGAATAAATACAGGCGCGACTGCCTCGCGACGCACTTACGCATGATTTACGCGCTAATGTAAATACCGCTTTACAACCGTAAGAATTATAATAGAGGTAAAAAAACCAGCATATTACAACTTTAGCTTTGCAATTAGGTAGACGTCGCGTTGGCGTCGCTTCGTTAAGCTTTTGCGCGCCACATGTTCGGCGTGGGGAAGTTTTTGTTTTTTTTTTTAGAGCTTGTGCTAAAACCATAAAACCACGTTGCGTCGGTGGCCTTATAACGTTTCACGATAAGTTACAGTACAGTTTTTACGATAAGCTAAGTAATTATGGTAATACAAGGACGATAAATCTTCTAAAAGAATTTTAGACGTTTCCTTATGCTTTACAAAGTAACCGTGTTCCGCTGGGCCGTCTTTAAAATGTTGATGGATATCCGTTCTTTCCTTTAAATGTGAAAAATTGTGGCATTCAAACTTATCTAGAGGTACACGTAGATTTGAATTTTCAGTCGTAGTTTTATAAATTATGGAAATTTACGTTTATTGGAGTTTCGAGGTTATTTTTTATAAGCAAATATAAAAAAAAGTTTGGTTTCTCGAGCCGTTTAAAAATTAGCTGAAATACTGTTGGGTTGGGGCGCATGTCTTGTAAGGTGCTTGCATGCAGTGCATCACAATCACTTCTACGTCAATCACTTAACGCGGTTGATTTTAAAAAAAATTAATTTAATAATCCACTGGAAGCCAGATATTATTTGCATGAATAAATTTAAAATTATTTATACGGTGTCTTTTAGTATCCTGTCTACTTTTTAAAGTTATAAAAAGTTTTGTTTAGCGTGAAAAGTCCTTAGCCATAGTTAGAATGTCGATATAACATACAGGGTTGTTTAAAAATGATAAAATATTAAATGGTTCAAGAGTAAAATAGAACTGTTATTTGAGGAACATTCGATTTAAAATGTAGAGGACAGAATCACTCCTAAAGTCACTAGAAGTTCAAATGTGAAATTTCAAAGCTTTGACCCAAAGTTGACATTTTGTCTACATTAAAATTAATGCAGCTGTACCAAATTAAAGAAAGCCCATAATTGATTCAATGACAGAAACGAAAATATGTATCTAAATTCTTCGAAAACCAAATCAATTGTTTACGTTATTATTAAAATTATTCGCATATCTAAACCTTTTGCTTAAACTATCCCCATAAATAAAAATCAGGTGGGGTAATATCAGGTGAGTGTACAGGCCATGTTACAAGGCCGAACCTTCCAATCTAATTATTAGAAAAATTTCTATTTAGCCTGTCTTTCGCTCAAGAGTACCCTTCAAAACAACAGTATGAACTTTGATACTAGCTTTTGAAATTTTATATTTGATCTTCTATTGACATTAATAGGAGTCATTCTTTTTTTTAACATTTTTCATTTTTACTCAAATAAATAATTGGTATACTTTTACTTTTAAACAATTTAATGTTTCATAATTTTTAAACAACCCTGAATTAAGGTTAAGGTTAATTTCAAAGTAAGCAGCAAATCTCTTTTTCAATCTCTTTACAATTTATTATATGACGCGTAATGACATTTCCATCACCGTAACGAGTCCACCACTATAGTGTGTTCAAAGTTTGAAAATTTTCCGATCAATAAATTGTACTGGAAAATTTACTCGACTGCGAAATTTTAATTTCCTAGTTCCTTCAAAAGTTGATTAGAAGTTTGTTTTTTTTCACCACCGGCGGCAATAGGGTATGTGTTTGGCTTTTATATATGATACATTAACGCTAAAAGTTAATTTCACGGTTCGATGATTTTCGGCATTATTTATTTTACTGCAATTGATGTCTTCTCGGAAAATTTATTTATTCTATGTGACTACGTAACCGTGATAAAAACAGTCAAACGATAAATCGTAAAATTCCGTCGTGTTAATACTTCATAAAAGTTAAATTAATTGGTGCTGCACAGTGTGTCCCATTTTCGTTGTATTTACGAGGTAGGTAGGTGTAGCTGTTATTATAAATGATAGAAAGTTGCGAATTTTACCGTTCTATACCCTTTTTTTATACTATTTTTATAATAATACTATTTTTATACTAATTTCAATGGACATTACGTGTTACTAAATGATTTCGAGTTAGGTACTACCCTATAGTCGAAACTCGATTTTGTGACTATTTTAGAAAGGTTTTATACTTCACTCATTTTGTGGCTACAATTTGAAATATTTTAATTAATGTTCTTATTATATTTTGTACTATAGAATTCAGTGGCGTGCATAGTTTGCTTTTTCTATACGGTACCGTTTTCGAGTTATAACGCAAAATTGCATTTTTGAAATGGCAACCTTTATGATGGAAGTTTTTTAAGCTTTTCGAAAATATATAAATAATTCGATAAGTACTTCAAAATATTTATATTAAAATATTATAAGCAATAAAGATAATGTATATATAATATTATAATAAGGATAAAAAAATCTGAGTGCCCATTTTGCCAAAGTTTTTATCAACTTTCCATTTTTTTAATGCGCTCTTCTTTTTTATTACAAAAATGTTATCCTAGGTATTTTTAAAATATATACCTACCTAAATAGATAAATAAATAACTAAATAAAAAATAACGAGTTCCATTTTTAAAAAAGAAAGTTAATATACCTAGAAATGGGCGAAACGAGCGCTCATTTTTTCTACTTCAGTATTCGTTACAATATAAAAACAAAACTGATTAAGGTTCCCTATTTAAATCATTTTTATTGTATCATATTTTCTGACAGATCAACTACGGTCCAATTAAAATACACATCCCGAATAAGTATAGCTTTCTTCGCTTCTGTAATAAAATAAAATTTGTTCTATAACATCGAAAATGGAATTTTATTGGGAAAATAATTCATCTTTAACAAGATCACATTTTACTCTTCTTTTATATCGAATTAGTTAGATCGCTTCGAAGAGACGTTAGTGTTATCATATAGTAGATAATAACTTGTTAAAATAAACTACATCGTTACCAACAATCACATAAACAGAAAAATGTTATTTAATTTGTTTTTGATATTATAAAGATTATTAAAATTTACGGAAAGATCTCGTAAGTAATCGATAAAAATATAATAAATTATAAAAAGTTAATTTCTTGACCAATAATTAGATCGGATCACATTTTGTGTGTGTGTTGTTATAGTTTTTATAATTATAATACCTCGTCGAACGCGGTTTAGTATATAACGCGCAGTTTCAAAAAGTTGCTGCTTTAGCCCAGTCATATTAGACAAAAAAAAGAACCGATCTGCGTAAAAATTCCCACTCGGCTAGATTTTTGTATACGGCCATCGATATCACGTGTACAAATTTTTACAGGGCGTGAAAGGGGGCGACAAACAATTTTTTTGCAAATATCTCGTAAAATATTGATTTTTCTGTAAAAATAGTTCAGATGTAATTTGTGACCTATAAAATTTGCCATACAATAGGTTAAAAATAAGACTTTGACAAATGTCAGCCATTCATTTGTTTGTATATGTGTGATTCTTTGCAGAGAAATAAAAGCTTTAAAAAAGTTATTACAAAAACGGAACGATTTGAATAATTTTGCAGAGGTTTTCAAAATGACGCAATGTCCTCTACAACAGATTTTTATAAGTTTAACAATGTTTGGTGTTCCTCTCGACATAACGAAATATCAATTGATAATTTAAGATGTTTCTCCTTTGTAAAATCTACAATATTCAATAAGGATTTAAAATTATTAATGCTTCAAACTCTTTTGTTCCCTGTTCCAGACATACAATTGAATACCATTTCCTGCAATTGTTTTAAAAACTGCGGCTTTAACTGTAATTGTACAAAAGTTTGTTTGCGCTGTTCAGCTGTATGCGGTAGTTGTTATGACCTGATCTTGTACAAATCCGACTGAAGATAACACCATTGACACCGATGAAAAAATCGATTCAACAAATTTCGTAGCGGAAATTGTCAACATAGAACAAACAGACACAGAGACCATGAAGATTCCAGTAGAAAGAGACAAAGAATGAATTAATGTAACACTTTTAACTAAAATATAGATTAGGCCTACGGGGAATTAAAAAAGAAAAACGTCCAGTACTCTACCTCGGCGATGGTGTGGAAATGGCGTACAATGACGCAATTTTATAAGCCGTTCTACTCGAGAACTGTTAGTCTTACGAAAAAAAGTTGAACTTAACTTATTGTTTTCTGTACGAAATTTTATAAGGTACAAATTACATCTGAATTATTTCTTCAGAAAAATCAATACTTTACGATATATTTGCAAAAAACTCTTTGTCGCCCCCTTTAACTGTCTGTAAAAAAATTTGCACACATGGTATCGATGGCGACTTTTGAGATATTGTTTAAAATGTCAATATCTTGCCGTATACAAAAATCCAGCCTGGTGGAAATTTTTCCGCAGACGAATGCTAATACGACTGAAATACTTTTCGTTCTTCCGAAGTAAGTAACTAAACGATCTTCTTTAAATTATTTTAAAAAAAGTTTACCAATTTATATTAATTTATCGAAATTATATTTACGAAGCATGTTCAATGAATTTAATAAAACCATGTAGGAGGAAATGGTAATTGATTTCGTGTTCCGGAAATTACTAAAGCTAATGCAAATGATTCGAAATTGATTTATGTCATATATATATATACCTAATAATATACTCGCGAGAAAGTTTAATTCGGTTTTCTCGGGTCTGGGGAAAAACTGTCAGAATTAACAGTAATCAGCTTAAATAAAAGAATTACTTTTTAATATTTTCTAACGAATTTAGATGTTATATAAGAAATAAACATCTTCAATAAATCGTATTGAATATTCTTTCCGAAATAACGTCAAAAATTTTAAGTACTTAAAACGTTTAATATCAGAAACTCTGGTAAATAAATTTGATTTGTATATAAGTAAATACAGTTGACAAAGACATCCAATAAATAATAGGTACTTTACATAAATTTTATAAAAGGTAAATCAATCATACTTAGGATTCGCTTTTAAACACGACTGATTGTGAGTACTTTATTTGAACGAGCCATTCGTTCCTATAACTTTGAAAAATTAATCCGAATAAATTCACATAAACGTGTTTATCTACAGCAGTTTGTTTATAATAAATTAAACGTAAATTCACAAAAACGAGTACCTACGAGTAATAAGGTTAAGATTTGTAAAAATGGCTAGTCGTTTATCATCGTCTGTTCAAGATGTGTCAAACAATTTTGTTTATATACGTAGATATATCTACTCATGCGGAAGAATGTCAGGGCAGATTATTTTCAACAATTCCATTTGTTTATCTATAAATACACGTGGAACTTTTTTCGTTCAGGCATATCCGATGAGTACTGTATGTATTGTAACGATAAAAATCAGCACTACTTATATCGCACATTTAAATTTTATTATAGTTTTTTGTTCGGACATGCGTCCGCAAAATGGGTAGTGGAACGCGCCCTCCCCCAACCCTTTGGGTGAAAGTAAAAACGGAATGACGAACGAACCTTCGTCGAGTAAACAGCGACGTTCATCTCGCTTAATAATAAAAACAGGGTACCAAACCCGCAACATTTTTCTTATTTCGTCAAACACAGTGCACAGTAAATTGACATTACTCTTCAAATATATTAGATATGAAATTTGAATGCAAGTATAAGTATAGTGAAGTTTCGAACCTGTTTGCGAGCACCTAATTCTAACGTCCTTATAATTAGTTAATAAATTAACAAAATCCTAAACTTTTCGGTGTACCTATTATATAAATAAAACTGCATATAATTGATTCCCGGTTCCAGAAAGTAATCCATCAACACAAATTACACGTTATTAACGTGACTATGCGTCAGCACTTATTATCCGGACGCTGTAAAAGACAACGCCCGACCAAAAGGAAATTTTTAAAACACTTATTCGAATCCGATTATGTTCCTTACGTAAGTATCTAAATGCTTTGTTTAAATATGAACAAACATCAGCTACGGCCTATCCAAACCTATATGCAATCAAAAAAAAAGTTATTAGATTGTTTATTTGTAATTCGGTTTAAAGTTTGGAAAGTGACATATTCTATAGATGATTAACCTACGCGCATAATAGATAGTGTATAAAGAAAGACTACAATTTATTAGAACTGTAAACCTAGTATATCTATCTACTAACCTTTTATTGTTGACGTAGATTGTATACAGTGTGTTAGATTTTATGTGTCACAGCAAATATCTCGGCTATTGTATGAATTAGTAAAAAACGTTATATATGAAAGTTATTAGATTATTTATTCTTAATAATGTGTCAAAATCAGAAAAATAATTCAGGTAAAGCAAATAAATTTAAAATTTTAAATGGAACGTACCCAGTATTATTACATATTCTGAAACTACAATAATTTATCTTTACAACGGTATATCACATGTTATACTTTTTCATTAATTAACTGGGCGTAATACACTAAATAACTGATCGTGTTGAAAACGTAGACAGTATAAACAATGTGTTGATTAAAACAATTTCAATAACAAATTATTCAACATAAATACAACATTATGAACAAACCGATATGTGAATAAGTAAGTTAATTATAAAATTGTATGTAACGCCTACCTAACATCTAAATTCTTTGTTCAAAGTGCTCCCCGTTGTTTGCAATACTTTCCCCGAGATCTGCTTATTAGATTTCGTCGCACTTTTTGCAACATGTTTGGTGTTATTTGAGCACATGCCCTATAAATGCGATTTGTAAGATCCTCTAAATTTTGTGGACATGTAATGTAAGCTTTTGATTTAACATATCTCCAAACAAAAAAGTTCAACACAGAGAGGTCTGGCGATCGTGCCGGCACCATTTCCTATCAATTTCGCACCAAACTTTTCGTTTAAAATATCCTTGACGTTCCTTGCATTGTGAGGAGGTGCGCCATCCTGTTGTAACCACATATCACGACGCACTTGTTGGGGTATATCATCCAAATATTCTTCGAATTCTGTCGTAAGGAAATTAGCATACTGTTCAACATTAAGCGTTCCGCGATAAAAATAAGGACCTAGTATAGTATCACCTAATACACCAAGCCAGATATTAATAGAAAATCTGTGTTGGAACCTGCATTCCCGAATTCGACGTGGATTCTCTGAATCCCAGAAATGATAATTTTTTCTGTTAGAAATTCCGTTATTGTTAAAATTAGATTCATCGCTCCAAAGAATGACATCCACTAAATGTTGATTATTGTTAAGCCAGTTACAAAATATTAGCCTTCTATCAGAATCAGGAGCTGTTAAACCGTGAACCAATTTAATTTTATAGGGGGTCATGTTATGTTTTTTTAGAATAAAAAATAGTTTGTGATGACTTATACCTATGTCGGCTACTACTTCACGGATTGAATTTCTTGGATGTGCTCTAAAATATGCCAACACTATAATATCTTCATCATGTGCTGCACGTCGATTTCTTAGTCTTTGCACTGTAGCATTAAAATATCCATTTCTTCGTAAATTATGTTCAATTCTTGCAAACGTGCGAGGATGTGACTGTACCCTTTCTGGATACAAAGTTCGATACAATACAGAAGCTTCTTTAGGATTATCATTGCATCTGATGTACACTTTCAACATATCCATTTTTTCATTATTTGATTATTCAAATAGGGATAGGGATATTCAATAGGGATATTCAAAAGGGATAGTTATTATTAACTATCCCTCATTATGTGTCACGAGATGAAAATTAACAATTAACAATTTACTTAGCCACTTTGTCACGATAGCGATAACAAGTGAGCGCATATCACGGCCTCCTCGGCTCTACTTAATAGAACATGCAAAGGTAAAAGTGTGCGTTGGCGGTACATTGTTTACACTGTACGTGTTCAACGCGTTCGGCTATTTATTTTATTACGCCTTTAATTAATGAAATAAGTATAACATGTAATATACCGTTGTAAAGATAAATTCTTGTAGTTTCAGAATATGTAATAATACTGGGTACGTTCCATTTAAAATGTTAAATTTATTTGCTTTATCTGAATTATTTGATGTTCAATTGTTTTTCTGATTTTGACACATTATTAAGAATAAATAATCTAATAACTTTCGCATACAACATTTTTTACTAATTCATACAATAGCCGAAATATTTGCCGTAACACATAAAATCTAACACACTGTATAGGTTTGGACGAAGTGTAGGTAAGTACCTATACTCTTATTGCTGCATATGTAAGAAATCGTACCTAAAACTTCTTAACTTCGTGTTTAAATTTAAATTACGAGATGAAGTAAAAAATTATTAATGTAATGCGTTACCGGCACATTTAGATATTTACTGCTATATCGAATACTGTGTAACCGATATACTTACCCTTATTCTTTAGGCACTAATTTTTAATCAAGCGAAGAACAAAACTCACTAGGATCTCAATCAAAGAGGTAGCAAAGTGTCCCAATCGCCAAAGCGATTATCTAGAAGAAGAGACCACAGTAGCCATTGTGTAGAAAAATGACTTTTAACTACAAAAGGTACTTACCTGTTTGGTAGACATCACACGAAATTCATCACAGGGATATTCTACGTTACACATGTTTGATGTGAATGAAATTAAAGTGTTATCCAGAAATACATTACAACAAATCTATGGATGGTTTACGGTCATTGGAATTTTCTTTTCGGACATCATTGGCATTTACATTATTTTTCGTTTTATGAGTGGGGAATTGGGGTATTAATAAACGGACTCGCGTTATATAAAACGTTTGGATGCGGCTTTATCTTATTAGCAAACCTATGGAATTGCATTACTTTATTCATCCTCCATCACAAGAAGCCGGCACATCAACAAAATTCCACAACACCGGAAAAGGAATAGTTACAGAAGCTGACCTCGGGAACTATCGTTCCACCGCAGGCTCCAACAATAATAACATACCTTACTGTCCAATTGCAACAAATAAGTAGTCAATAATTAAAAGAAAATCTTTATGCTTATCTGATCTTCCACGATAACTGCCACACATCAAACAAGGAGTTCAAAGTACAACCGCACAAGACAAGATTATGTTACATGAAAATTGTCCACGAAGACATTATTTTCATTGTTTTATGTATACAAAACAACAAGATTTATAACAACGGATTTTTTATATACAGTCATAATCGTTATTTATAATCATTTTTTTTCTTTCTATTTAAAACATTTATAGGATCGTGCATGGTTAAAGGTACGCATTTTTTTTAACTTCTTAATTTATAAGAACTGGTTTTTGTACTCTATTACAATGTAAACTTATTCTTTAGATGGGTATTTGGTTACAATTGATCAAATTTCATCCATTAAACGATAATATTTCATTTAATGGGGGGGGGGCTTATGTAACCTAACGACCCCGTTCAATATTTCAAAATTATAAATCAGCAAAATTCCTTTTAGGAAATACTAGAACTGTGTCACACTTACATCATTTAAAGGTAAGTGATGACAACTACATTTCGCAAATAAGCAAATTCGTTTTGGTAATCAAATTAGGTCGGTGTCGACATTTTTGGAATAATATAAAAAAGGGGGTGTAAGTCGACACGATAGTCTTATTTTTCGCTTGATTAAAAATTAGTGCCTAAAGAATAAGGGTAAGTCAGTTATTGTAAATGTTAAATTGTTAATTAATAAATTATAATAATAAAATAATGATTAATGATAAATTGTATGTATATATATATATATATATATATATATATATATATATATATATATACACACCGTGTCCAAGATAAGAATGCACAGCATGGGGATCTTGAAAACAGTAGAAGATACAGGGTGGCTTAAATTAGAAAAAAGTTGCGCTATTTAGAGTATGTTCACATGCTGGTCGCAAAAGTTCATTATTGTTTATCGTTTTCAAAATTCTGAAAAAAATGTGATTTTTTGGATTTTCGTTTCTTTTTATTTTTTTATTTATTTTAAATGATATTAAAAAACTACCGGCACTTTCTCATTGCCACTTTTAAGCTCTACAAAATGGCGTGTTCAAATTTTTAATCCGACGTTTCGTATCCGAGAACCCATCATCAATTTTATTGTTTTATATGGCCACAAACAAAGAGACACCCTGTATTCGGTAGCATTATTCATTACAAATTCAACGATGTATCACACATTATGGTTTTGAAGCCAAAAAAGGGGAAAAACAATAACAACAATGATAACCAACAATGGCATTTTCAACCGGCGTAACAAACATTATTGGGCAACAGACAATCTTCATTTAATAAAAGAAATAAGGCATCAACATCGATTTGGATTTAATCTGTGGGTAGGCATTTTGGGTGGCAGAATAATAGGACCTTTTATTTATCACAACAATTTAAATTCCGAACGATATCTCGACCTACTGCAGACTGATTTGGAGAATGCCTTGGATGAATTACCATTACTTATAGTAACAACTGCTGGTTTCAGCAAGATGGTGCCCCAGCGCATAATTCAAGAACTGTGCGGGAATATTTGTCCCAGAGGTTTCCTGAAAATGCATTGGAACTCACAGTGAAGTAGCCTGGCCAGCCCGATCACCTGACTTAACTCCGTTGGATTTTTTCCTGTGGGGTTATTTAAAAAACCAAGTGTATGACGCCACTTTTGAAAATGAAGAACAGTTATTGGCATTGGTTTTAGCAGCAGTTAATACAATCACACCAGAAATGTTAGACCATGTTTTGAATTCTTCTGTAGACAGAGCATACTTGTGTCTAGAAAATAATGGCAACCTATTTGAGCAATTATTATAATTTTTGACATTTTGTTTCTGTTATTGTACCAGCGCCTACTAATTTAAAAATAAAAACCTTATAACTCACGTTTTTCCCTTTTTGGCTTCAAAACCATAATGTGCGATACATCGTTGAATTTGTAATGAATAATGCTACCGAATACATGGTGTCTCTTTGTTTGTGGCCATATAAAAAAATAAAGTTGATGATGGGTTCTCGGATACGAAACGTCGGATTAAAAATTTGAACACGCCATTTTGTAGAGCTTAAAAGTGGCAATGAGAAAGTGCCGGTAGTTTTTTAATATCATTTAAAATAAATAAAAAAATGGAAAGAAACGAAAATCCAAAAAATCACATTTTTTTCAGAATTTTGAAAACGATAAACAATAATGAACTTTTGCGACCAGCATGTGAACATACTCTAAATAGCGCAACTTTTTTCTAATTTAAGCCACCCTGTATCTTCTACCGTTTTCAAGATCCCCATGCTGTGCATTCTTATCTTGGACACGGTGTATAAATATATATAATATAATATATATATATATATATATATATAATATATATAAATAGTTCTCACAAAATTTTATTATTGTTTACATAAAAAAATTGATTTTAAAATATTAATTTAATTTTTTTATTAGTTTAAAATAATTCATTCGTTATGAATCTTTTATATGTCCTCGAGTACATTATTTTCTGTAAAACAAAAAAATCCATTTCACTTTAACTTATTTAGTTTTTATAAAATTCCACCATAACTAACAAAATTATAATTTATAATAACAAATTAACGAATAAAAATCATGTACTCAAATTACGAGTATACATAAACAAAATAGTGATAAACAACTAATCATAAAAACATTTTGGTTTTAATGATCCAAAATGTCTCAAAAATTAGTTTAAGGATGAGCGTAAAATACGCTGAAATCATGGGTACCCTGCCCTTAAGTACATCGGTTACAACTGTTAAGGGTCTGACGTCTATACAGGACGATCCAACTTTAAATGTAGAAACTTTATGTGAGTGTTGTTTGCATGTCAATGATTTAAAAGTTCTTAATTGTATGAGTTTAATTTATTATTTTTAATATCAGTAGCCAATAGAAAACGACAGTAAAAGTTTATGTATAATATAAGAAAATATTGACACTTTCGTATCCGTACGGAGTATAGATATGTATTGCCCAATAATCTTATCAAAGTATCGGGTACTGATTTTATGTTGATGGCGCTAATAAACTGATGCGACATTGAAATTATTGACGTCATATGTATAACGATTTGATATAAAAAATAAAATTTTGAATATATGCTCTATATACCGGGCGTTCTAGTCCACCCGGATTCCCCAATTATGTCGTAAACGCGACCTTTTCGAGAAAATTGTTTTGGACAAAAGTTATAAAATTTTAAATGGTACATGAGATAGTGGTATTAGTATGACCTTGATCGGCGTCGTTAAGGTCACACGAAGGTCGCCTTCAATATTTTAAACGTACCCCCCTCCCTATTTATAATAACGGCTATTTTTCCGAAAGCGACAGAGGAAAGTTGTGGATACAGTGTCAAATGTGTTGTATGTGGGCATCTAATGTATCTTTAGATATAATTTGCAATAAGAAAATTATTAAAATTGCATGCAATTATTGCACAAATTTAGAACATTCGAAATTCGTGCGATTATATTTCGTGTAATAAAATTGCTGCAACAAAATTGCACATGCGTGAATCTCCCACTTTATGGGGACATGTCTGAGTTTCACGATCGCTCTACAAATAATCACCAGTTTGATAACTTTATATTGAACCACCGTATTTTTTTGAATTTTCTATTACAAATAACTTTTAATATTATAGATGACACTTTAGATTATATAGAATATGTCAATTTTTATTTAAATTTTTCAAAATTTATGAAAAATATATTTTAAAGAAAAAACAAAACTGGGATCCATGTTCGGACCTCTTCCTCGATGAGGCCTGAAATTTCGAGTACCGCCGGTATTGGCATTTTTCGTGCCTCCTGAAATCAATTATCAATCGAAAACTTCTGAAAATTCTTGATTGTTATATACAGTCGCAGGTCCTGTGCAGACCTCGTAAGAATACGAACTGCCGTACATGTAGTTCAGTTTAATTTTCGTTTACGAATTTGAACCTAAATCTGTCCTAAAATACCTATCTACTATTATATCTATGTAAATGCTCTTGTAAAATAAATTAATCATAAACCTAATAAATAAGTAACGTGACGTCCATTTGGTAAATTTTATCCCTGCGCGGCATTTCCTGTCCTTAAGTGGTTGATGGAGAATCCACAAAAAGGTTTAGGATCTCGATGAAGTTCCTTTGTCCGTCTTCTTTTAGAAAGCTATTCAATGTTTTGTTGTCTTTTGTATGCTTTTATGTTTAATTCTATAGATAACTTTCCATTAATTGAATTGTTTTGGTACCTATCAAAGATTGTTATTAATATAAGTAGACCCCTGTATTTGACCCCGTTTAATCGCGAAAATTGTTAGTTCGTTAAAAATTTATCCACATCACATCTATTTTCCTTTTAAAGTTTATAACTACTTTAGCTTGTTTTTATAACTTGTGGGCGAATTCGAGTTAAAACTAATCTTGTTTAAACGAATATACATCAGACTGTTTGGTTTAACTTAAAAAAAAATAACAGACAGTTTTCCCAAACCGCACATTCGGCTTTCCAACCGAAAGTTTATAAACGCGGTCGTTAGTGTCCGTCTTAATAATGATAGTTGTGCACAATCACGAAATGTTTTATACAGTTTTTACATAAAACTTTGTTTCTTATTATTACGGACTTAATTAATGTATCTACGTTTTCCGTAGCGTTCCCATTTAAAATTTTTCGATGCATAATATAAATAAATAATCGAAGCGGGGAAAGTGCGTCTTTGTGGCGAGCACAATGTATACATTATAAACTCGTAAACCGACGCAACGTAAACACAACGTACACAGAATATTAAAAACAAAACACTGTTTAGAAACGAAATTGGTTTTCTATAAAACCATAATTAATCAACAAGTCAACCATGGAAACAAGTTTCGTGCAAGCACTCGCATCGCACGCGATACGAAAGATGAATCGTGCAATCGAACACACGAAAAAACTTCCGGTGTTATGATATTATCATCGTCAATTTAAAAATTTGCCTTTTAAAATTTTCAAAAGTTCAACTCATGATTGAATTACCGACATTAATTAATTAATTAATTATCTGCACGACCGCAAGTTTCCAGATACATTTCCTTCCCCAATATTATCTCAAAATGTATGAACAGCGAGAAAGTAACAAGCAAATTAATTAACTGCGAAGATGTTATTAATAAGCAAAGTGAGCGCATTATCGTCAATTATCTCCGATACATATAATTACGTTAAACAAAATATAAAATAAGGTTCATATCTGCTATATTGTAGCCTATTAAATTTTCATTAATTTAATTTGATCAAACCGAAAATGTGTTAATCGTGTTAACTTCAGTTACAAGACAAACCTTAAAGTTTTCGTTCTTCCTCTTCATTTACGGGGGGCACAGATACTTCCGCAAAGCGTGTCCTACTTAATTGAAAGCATAGTATGCTTTAATTGCTGTTTACAACTCGTTAGCCTTATCGGCACGTGTATAAGACGCAAATAAAACCGTTACGAAGTAGGTAGGCCATCGAAATTTAGCTACTTAGAAGTATTAATAATTGTTAATGAATTCTTGAAATTTGATTTTTGTACGTCATGTCTTTGTATTATTCAAAATTAAGTTAAAATACCGGGGTAGGTATTTCAATCGCCGGTTAACTCTAACCATCAGTCAATTGCCATAGAAACAATTGTTTCAATTAATCATTTCTATGGTGATTAACTGATGATGGTCAGAGTTAATCAACGATTGCTTATTTTATGTTGAAGTACTGTAAACTCACGATTATCCGTCTCTCGATCGACCAGTCCTCGGATTAACCAGTTTTTGTTTTATTTTTTACCCATCGAGATCTTTGTAATCTACATATTTTATAATATTTTAATTAAAATAGGAATGAAAGAATGTTGTTTTGATTAAAAGAAACAAACAATGCTTTAGTAGACCTAACAATAAGCAATAAAATTACCCTTACAATAATAAAAATACGAAGTAATATGAAGCAGACTAATGACCTTGAAATGTAGTGCGCGTTTTGCGTTGTAAAACATTTTCTCGTTTAATCGGTCTTGAAACTATCCGGTCGACATTATGTCCCCCCCATATGGATCGGATAATCGAGGGTTTATATACATACAGAATAATTATTCTTACTACGGCCATTTTTATTTATTATCGACGTCTATTTTTTGAAGTTAACTAGTTAAAATACATTTTAAATTTTAAGTGAAGAAATAATTATTAACCGGTTCTGAAACAAAGGCACTGGCTTTCCGAAATAATTTGAAAAATGAGCAAGAAAAGTCGTTTTCATTTGCCTTTATATTAGATTAAAGTTGCCCCAAGTGTGGAACGAAACGAATCGTCAAAATCGAATTTTAGTTGAAAAGCAATAGATCCCAATCAGACTGTTCGGCTTAGTGCGTTTTAAAGCCGCCCCATTAAATATAGTTAGAAAATTGCGTTATAGCCATCAAATATTTCAAACAGAAAATGCAAAATACCGAAATGGGATTAAATGTGCAATAGGATTATGTTGCATCAAAATTAGAAAACGAATTACAGAAAAACCTCCATAATGTGGTCGCCTCCTTAAAAGCTCATTTAAGTTAATAACGATAGGTGGTCAAATTATAGAACTTTAACTGTATTTAACCGAAAGTCAGCATTGATATTTGTGCTGCCTTGTTTTATTTACAATCAATCACACTTTAAATTCGTTTAACACATTTATACTAATTATACTATAAACAGATTTTGCGAGTATTTTTTTAATTGAAATATTTCTTTCGGATAAAACGGTAATAGAATATTATTATAACAAACTAATAGGGCATACAATTAAAATGTATCACAGTCTCTTAAATTAAATTTTCTCGAAGCCTTAAATCGCTTCGTGACGACAATATATTATGTAGGTACGTACCTAAAAGTTATGCGTGACACCGAAGAATCACTCTTGATTTACTCGCCCCCGTATTTTTCAATATTCAGTTTAATTCCTCTTTTACATTTTTGCCCACTAAATTTTCCTTTCTAAAAGTTGAGTTTGATATATGGAGGATTACAAACATGTTTTTACGTTTTCGCGTTTATTTTGAAATATAACCGCGTTCTTTTACAAACCTGAAGTCTTTTGTTTCTTTATTCTATTATTTTTCATTAAAAGCGACGATGCTAACTGTATTGTATAAATATTTAAAAAGATTAACGGGTTTTGCGTTCAGGAAAATTACCTTGTTAAGGAAAGTTATTACTCTTATGAATAAAAAACTAAGAATTCTGATTATATTATCTAGTAGTATTAAATATTTAATAAATAAATATGTACCTACGTATTAATTTGGTTTAACCTAATCTGGATTTTTATTCAGCCACGAACGTCCAAGCAATAGATAAAGATGTGTACGAGCTCCTTCTGGCTTACAAAATTTATTTTTTGGATTGATGGTTCACGTCCCTCTAGCAGGTGGAAACCCCTATCCACCCACCCCTTGAAAAAGCTTACACGAACACCCTTGTATTCGGCATTTTTTTATAGGTACCTAAATTAGTAGGTATCTATAAAAAAATAGAAAACCATTAGGTTTCTCAAGAAAATGCAATGATATATAGAATGACAAATCACCCGTTTTAACTTGCTAAATATTAATTTTAGGTAAAAAACGATATCATACTTAAGAAAGAAATGGGGTGTTCAATTTAAAAAATCACATTTTTTGTCATTCTATTTTAAATAACAAAGTTAATGTCAATTGCCAGTACTTATACTTAGAAGTTCTCAAACAAACCATCATCTACAATGCCCTAAAATTTTCTAATGTTTAATAAAAGATTCATTTAAAAAAAACAAATTACGAACCATATTTGTGAGACACTCTGTAGCTAAGTTTATTTGAATATAACATTTAATTGTCGATTGTATTTTATGCGACGCTTACAAAAGGTACAACATCACCAATTCGATACCAAAGAGGTGAGATATCGAGAAGTGAGCAATATTAAGTTCAACTAATCTTTTAATTTACCACTAAGCCGCACCTCTATCTCTTAAGTGCTCTAACAAATTAGCTCGGTCTTCGCGAGTATCTACTTCACCACAGACGACCTTTATATTGAATAGTAACTATAAGCAACTTACTTTAAAAGTGAAAATAAAAATTAGCCATTCGTACTAAAAAAAAATCGAAAAATTAAAACTTAAAAGTTCTAACAATAAGTGAGCAATCGTTGAACTTAATAATTAATTGAAGAAATAGGTAGGTACCTAATTTGTAGACTGGGAACATTATTTAATGGCATATTACTTCGTCGAGAAGCGAAATAATAAATAATTAGGTAAGCAACATCATGTAGATTAATTAGTTTAGATTAACACGTTCATTAGCAAGCTTATTGTAATTATAAATATGTGAGCTGTTCTATCACACCTACCGCTGTTCTACCTACACTTTAAAAGATAAATACTTTGTTAAGCACAGATTAGTTGCGCAACATTAACGTTAATTAGGTAACTTTATTTATCGCGTATATGCGAAACATGAGTCCGTTTGGAGAAACATAAATTGGCGGATAACTTCTTTAATAAACATCAAGCCCATAATTATTATCGTTTTATTTATAAAAGCGGAAGCTAATAACGGGCTTTAAAGCTCGCGGCATAATAAACTTTTAAGGAAGAATTCGATATTAAATGAGGAAATTTATAAAATTAAAATTGCCTTAAAGTTGATTCCTTTTAACGGGCAATTAAAATTTTGGAATAAAATTATTGATTAAAGTTAAAATTAAGAAAAGTTAATCGAGACAACAAAATAAACCCGAATTTCTCAAATTTATTTTTTTTTATAAATTTATGATTCGAATTAATGGTTTCAGAAATTATTACGAAATCGCATGGTTTTTTATTAATCCAGGCTTTTATTTCCCTAGGAATCGTTTTTTGACTGACAGGGACAAGGGCGCGGTTATAAATGGAACTTAATGACAAGCTAGATTTTTATTAAGTTATACATATACAGAATGAATAAAAAATAAAGAATAATGATGCTAGAGACTTTATTAAGGGTTTTAGAGAAAACAAGGTTTTAACAAAAGTTTGATATCTGGTTCTCTGCTACAATTTGACGATGTTCATTTATTTTTTTTAAGTTATACCTTCAAACTGCGACCTCATCGATATATATTTTTTAGATGGCAATTATATTTTTTTACGATGGGATTGAATAGCACTTATTTTTCTCTATACGCGCCTCTAAAAATATCGTAAGGTTGTATAAGAAATATTTTTAGAAAAATCGAATTTAAAAAAAAGTTTTCAGGTTCGCGCGTCGTAAGCTTGATACGTAAGAACTGCAATTTTGTAACTATCTTTTTTTAATACCTGTATTATTGTGCGAGACATAATTATTAAGTATATGCACAATGTATTCCATTTCTAACACTTTATAGCGATGAGTCATACTCAAATTAATTTGATTCCTAGTATTAATAGACTATTAACGCCGACTATCGTCATTTAAGAGCAAAGCCCCACCCTTTCTAAGACACCCTGTATATAAGTCATTAAAATTTTAAATTTTGAGAAACTTAGTAAATATAACGTCATCGTTTTAGTCGGTATACCGAAAAAATGGCCCTTTACTAAAATAACTACAACAAAATTGTTTTTAAATAAAATACAGAACGCCTAGGTACATATTTAATAGTTATATAATTAACTATTGGCGGTCATTATTGTGTAATTAAATTTAGGCAGGTATAGGTACTTAAAAAAATTACGAATTATATTAATAAGAAGGTATTTTCAAGATGTTTTCAACACCCCTATAATATATGTCGATATAATAGCGGGAATTATGGTGTATTTCGATTACCGAAAATGTGCTGTAAACGAGACAAGGACGTTTCGCCCACGGTTTGTTTCGTCCCTGTCTATTTCGCCTGGCAGTTATTTTTGTGTATTGTTTTTATAAAATTAAATCAATTACAAGTGTGTATGATATAATTTATTAAATAAATATAATTTATTTATTTATTTTTCTTAATTTAATACGTGACATGTACCTATTTAATTAATTTTTGATAAAATGTTCTTAAAATTAGATTAATAACGTTTACTGACAATATGTAATATTAATAACAATATTAATACAAAAATTGACGAGTCTGTTTACACGCGTATTTTGGAAATTTCACGTTTTCCATAAGTTACTCGAAACGTCACGACTCGCTATTTTATTATTGTAAATTAATTACTTTCGCACTAACAATTTTCCTGTTTTGTTTAATAAAATAATTAAATAAAAATGTCAATTAAAACAGAAATTATTTTGTCGGGGCTATTTTGACGAGTCGCCATTTCAATCTATTTAAATTATAATCATTTGATAAAATGTTGCGACCTGATAAGATGGATCAACGGAAATTTAACAACCCTCCCATTTTTAAATATTTACCTATTTATCATAATATATGTGATATTAATTGAATCTATCTATATGTAGATGATGCCTGTATATTTGTTATCGCTAATAATTTTCATTTACCTTATCTATTACATAAATCGACAATAATATTTAAAATTAACAAAACTCGACTTGAATCTTTGTAAGTCGAGAACTAAAAGCGCAACTAAAGTAAACAAGTGTTGTCGCCAGAATTTAAATTTTAATGGAAAATTAAGGGTTCGAGTTTGACGCGGGTTACATTCATATAGGTACTAATACAAACTGAGAAACTGTTTGCAATCAATCCGTTGACTGTTGTTTGTTCATTATACAGGGTATATTTTGAGGTTTAAGTTTTTAAATTTTTAAGAACATTTTCGGATTTTTCAGATATTTTAAGGTAAAACACGTACTCTTATCGAATTTCGATTAAATCAACTATATTCGAGAAAATCACACTTAAATAATAAGATACAGAGTATTACAGATAATTATTTACTCGGATCAAGAAATTAAGATTTTAGAATCGGTGTCAATATGATAACATGTAAAAGATTTTTTTCTGAAACTGCAACTACCGTAGACCTCAGAAAATTTCATTAATAAGATAGTCTAGAAACAAAAATGATTCGCACATTAAAGCTTTCCAATTAAAGGGGTAGTGAGTGCACCCCTGGCTACCCTGAGGTGATATCAAAAGATCTATTGCACCATTTTAAAGACACAATGCACACTAAAAATTATTAAATCACAAGGAATACTAAAAATATTATTAAAAAAAAAGATTTTTATCTTTTACCTTGGGGATATCTCAACAGGGGACCGCCATAGAAATATGTTGACATATATTTTGACGAGAAATACAGAGGCAGGACGATTACACGTCTAATTCTTTATATTTCGCACGGATAATAACAAATTGATGAAGGAAACGCAATAGCGCAAAATGTCAATGAAGTAGCTTAAAAGCGTTGTTACGCTTGAAGCTTTAAAATAACAAGTTTTCGGCGATTATTTATTTTATTTTAGCTGTCGAAGTTCACACGATTGATTCCTCGATTGTTTTCAAATGTAGCAGCTAAAACGCCTTTCGAAACCTTCAAATACAATAAAATAAAAAGATAATAATCGATCGTTTATGACAAATTGAGTAATTTGTCACGTATGGTTAACGCTTTTTTTTTCAATCAACCGATGATTGAGACTGCCGTGGTCAACGTAACTATTTGAACTTTTACTGCTCAATTACATTCATTCATTTTATAGGTATTCACGGTAACATTTAGAAAAAAGGAGGGCTTATCTAACCTTTTGGTATCTATAAAATATTTAAAATCAGTTTTAATTCTAGTTATTGTTTATAGCGATTTATTGTTTTTTAGGATATTATGCTATTAAGATGTTTGGGATATTTTATTTGGAATTTTTAAAATACGGACCATACTTATCCAGTTAATCGAGCTTTTATAAAAGCACTTTAAATTTATTTTTTTATCAAAGTAATATTATTTTCGATGTATACATTGTGCAGTTTCGGCAGTGTAATTTAATACTTTCTAGGGAAAACGGGCCCAAGTTGTTATGCTCCTGCGAGGCACTATATTGAAAATTTATTACGTTTATGCATTAGGTATGTGTGTACAACATACATATATTCACCTACGTCCACGTTATGTGAACTTTCGTTGAAGACGCGAAGGAGAATATCGTAAAGCGGAATGACATTGATTCGAAGGGATGTTTTCGGTAATAACATTATAATACGTCTTTTTTGAACTGTAATGCACATTTCATTATCGATTTTATAAGATCGCGTAGTTTCTGTCAGTATGTCTAATTGAAATTGGAAATTTTGACAACAAAGAAACTTTTTATTTGATGCATTATGTCGGGAATTTTGGTTTTTATTATTCAATTTTTACAAATAATAATTCATTGCAACAAGGACTAACAAGGAAGGTTAGGCAGGTGCAAATCTAAAAAAAAATTAAAACTTTACAGGAATTGTAGTACTAGTCGACCCTAATCAAGAGCCGTATTGCGTTCGTGCTCTTACGCGGTTTAAGAGGATGAAATCCACCCTTGAAAATTGAACTTTTTTTATTTTGCTTATTATCTGTGAAACAACAAGAACTATCGCTAACAAACTATATATTTTTGTAAATGGCTGTTCAAGACCTACATTACGATACAAAAATTAGGATGAAGATCCTAAGGGGTGTCATCCCTTTGAATTTTCACCCCTAATTTTTGCCATACTTGAGTACATTTTTACACCGGCAGACATATATATTCATGTAAAGGACAATTAAAATTATAATTTGAAAAAAAACATCGCAACGTAGTTTTATACAGTAGGTGATATATTGAAAATTTATTCATTTGGAGAAAGGTCTGTCAGGTTTGCGAGGCAAATCCACAATAATTCTAAATAATTGATATTTCTCTAAAGTCCATAATAAATTTTATCAAATATTAAGTTTATCAAAAATGATTAAAACAAAAATTCAATTGTCTGCCACCGGTTGGATATTTCCCACCATATTATCTCTTAAACACATTAAGAAAATTCTAGTAGTGTTGTGAGGAAATTTATTCTAAATTTATGTATATTTTATGCAGTAAAATTATTTGAATAATCACTATCTGCTGCCTTTATACCGCAGAATTATAAATTTACTCTAGTTTTAATTTAAAAACTATTCGTGTGCTCTTAAGCATTGAAAATTTCCATATTAGAAACCATAAACCAGATAAAAGTTTAATCGCATTTTTATGTGGCCGATAAAATACAAAGCAACTAATAAAACATGTACACCGTCTACTTTCATAGCTTATCGGAAGGCGAACAAAGAACTGAATGTTTTAAAATAAAAACGGGATTTCCTAGTATCCACGTATAAACTCGAATGCATTTATATATAGAATTCTGGTAAAACCGCTTCAGATCTTTCGCGTCAGTGGTACAAAACGGTAGTGCTTGTTTCAGTAGTTTGAATTTTAAATTACGGCGTCGTATTGTTCGTGTGTGCGAGGAGTGCTCGTTAGGTTAATAATGTCTTATTGCGTGTGAGTGCGCGAGTATTGTGTTGTGTACTCTAAAAGGATTACAAACAAAAAGAATTAATATGAGGAGGAAAGGTAGGATCGTTCTTTGTCGACTAACTCTCCATGTATTTATAAGATGTAAATACATGAACCTCTAAACTCTAACACAAATACTCTGAAAATCGAGCTTGGTTAGGCTCTTGGATCGGGACTCGGTTATGGTTCCTTTCAAACATTCAAAGGTCTAATTTCGCGAACGAAATTTTACCTTACATAGGTATAGATATGTAATAATACAAGTTCGCAGACAACGGAAGAATCTACGCTGGAAATTGACGATAGAGGGAAAACGATGACGAGAAAAATGTAGGAAATACAAAGAAAAATTTAGAAGTTTCTAATTTTTTCTTATAGTCTGTTACAGACAAGTGGCAGTCGCAGCGGCAGCAATGTTAAGAATAATGTTTTTTTTTGGAAAAACTAGTTAAAAATATAACTTTTATTTCACACGGAGATTTTACAATAGACAGTACAATTCACTATATCTAATGTAGAAGTCGTACTATAAACGTACATGCTGTGATATTTATACTAAAACTATAATTATGATTATTCTTAAATTATAAAGGTCGTTTAGATATATTTTATCATTTCTGGGGACTTATAATGATATCCATTACTGGGAACTATAAACTAAGATAATATTCTATTTTAAATATAATTATCATATTTAGGAAAGTTTTATGTATATATTAACATTATAACTTAAGCTAAGCGTCCACTAGTCCATATCGGACGCACAGTACCATACCTTAAAATTTTTACTCCTAATTTTTATATCATAATGTAGATCTTGAACAGCCATTTACAAAAATATATAGTTTGTTGGCGATAGCTTTTGTCGTTTTACAGATAATAAGCAAAATCGAAAAAAGTTCCAATTTTCAAGGGTGGATTTCACCCTCTTAAACTGCGTAAGAGTACGAACGAAATACGGCTCTTGATTACTGTTGACTAGTATTACAATCCTGCAAAGTTTCAAATTTTTCTGAGATTTCTAACTGCCTAACCTTCCTTGTAAGTATACTGAAAAGCAAACAAACGAACGAAATGTTAAATTCAAATCGTTGCGTCGCGTCGCGTCAGTGTAAAACCATCAATTAAATTTGCATCTGTATTAGATTTTCTGTAATAAATATCAATGAAAATATGAGAAAAGACGAGGATTAAACCATGTTTTTGAAAAAGAAATGACTTTTATAATACGTAGAAATTTTACGTGGCCATGGGAAAAAAAACTTTTTAAGAAAATCCCATAAAAAGAACTTTATTTCAACATTTAGATTAGGTTAGTACAATATTCATGATACATACTTGGCTCTCAGTTGTTGCTTTTAAATACAATTAGTTTGTGTTAAGCGATCTCACGAATAAATCTGTTTAATGCTATTACTTTAGAAAAGAGTATTGGTATTCTGAAAAACGCAGTGTAAAATTACTTTTTGCGAAAATGGGTTATTCTGACTATCTTATGCATCTAATGCAAAGAGATCGTCTGTTAAAATCTGGTAACAATATTCCGATTTTTTCCACTAGAAAAATCGATTTGCATCTCCGTAAAACGTATCTGCTTATAGCTACGCTACAACAGAAAATGTGCGCTCCTGTAAAATTTAATTTTTGTGGTTTAAGACACTCTGCCAAAACTGCGTCGATATATATTAGAATGCAAGTGATGCAGAATCACTCTTTAGTAGTACCTTTGTTCTACTAACAAAAGTACAGAACTTTTAATAGAATAATAAAATATTTGATTTTCTGCGCCGGTCTTTTCATCTCCCAATAAATTTACTTGACAAATTTTTACCATAGAAACAATTGTTTGAACAAACGCTTCTATAGTAAACGTGTGTCAATTAAATTAAATGGAAAATGAAAAGATCGGCCCTCTGAATAATATGGTTGTTGACAAAACGTGATTAACATTAAATATTTATATGTACCTTATACAAGAAAAGTTGAAAGGCGACATGAAAGATTATCACAATTTCACAACTTCTGATTTGCTTTGTATGCAGCCATCGAAATACAAATTGTCGTAATGGTTATTAAACTTGTAGGAGTTAGAAAGTGAAAGAAGAAGTCATGTAAAATTGTTATTAATTATTCCTCATTGTCGGTGCTTTTATGGAAAATAGCGTTAATTAACTATATATGTAGATATACAGGTATTTTATGTGATTAATTATAAATGCAAATGTGTCTGATTATGAGTTAACTTTTATATTTTTGTTTCGTCCGTTGGTAATGATACGAACCGCGGAATTTAAATTAAAGGTTATTTAATTTTGTTGAAAATTTAACGCGTTTCTTCAAAATTTATGCGGAAATATTTAATACCTACGTCGAGAGATATATATTGTATAAGTACATTTTGATATAATGTCGTGTACTAAAAGTTGAAATGATCTATCGTTTATTTTTGCTTACAATTAATTATAAAAACTTTAAATGAAACGATGCTAATAAATACGACTAAATCCGATTTGTCCTCTTATTAAGTACGCATTGTTGCTTTATATTAGTCTTAATCATAATCTGAAGAGCAGTCCCGTTTATTTATCAAAAATAAATGCAGTACAATCCCGATTGTCCGAAATAATAAATGTTCGGTTGATTCGGATTAGCGGTATTTTCGGATAACGTCACTGAAGCGTGTATTATTATTATGTATTTACGTACGATATTCAAAACTTATTACAATAATAAGATTAATAAATTTCAAACCATTTCAAAATCGTTTCATGATTAACGGAATTCGGATTAATTGTACTGTACTCCGAAAATTAGTGGTACCTACATAGTTACTGTTTATTTATTAATATTTAATTAATTTTTTTTAGGATTATAAATTTATGAATTTATACTGACAATTTTATATTATTAAATAAATTATTAATAATTGAAACAATAGTCATTGATATATTTAGATATAAATTCAAAGCGACACTTTATATTTGTGATATATGTATTTTTCTAGATACGGTTATTTATCAAATATGATTGATTGTCAAACGATAAATTAAAAAAACAAAAACGATTAATAATCATGTTATCGAAAATTATAGAGCTTTCAACAAAAATTCAAATAGATACGGGAGACCGGGGCAAGTTGTTACAGTTTAGTTTATGACACGAAATTTAATATTATTTATTACAAATTTCATTTTCCAGAATAGTAGGTTCGATTCCCTGACTTTTTAAAAAAGTTATCAAAATCCCGACATTCCCTGACTTTTTATCAGCATTTTAAAAGCCCCGACTTTTCTAAGTTTTCCCTATTTCGCAGTCGGGCTCGCACCCCGATTATACATTTTTAAAAGGTAATGATAAAGTACACCTACGAAAATATTCAAAATCTTGGGGACGATTTTGGACAGATTCGGGAAAGCTATCCGTGACACCATAAATAAAATTTAAGTGAACGAGCCGCATCAGAAAGTTGGTAAATGATTAATTCAAACTTAAAACTTAATTGTAGCGAACGCACCCGACACAACGAACCTGTTATGATCAGAATATTTCAAGTTCAACTTTGTATTTCGTAGATTTTCTTTTCATTGCGCCGTGATTTGCGACATTAATTTTGCACCCGACTGTACACGTGCACAATACGTATACCTTATACTGCAAGTGTTTCTTTAGTAAATAAATAGCGAACAATAAATAGGCAACGCGCCCGTAACTTTTTAACGCACCCTTGACATTTTGAAAATATTGCAAGATAAGAACAATTTAAACTAAATTATAGGTTTGCAATAAAGGACCAAATTCATAGACGTCTGCTTGGGTGCGACGATTACTGTTTAGTAGTACTAATAACTTGGTTTAATCCCTCGTCTATCGAATTCGGTCGAAATTGTTTCATAATTCGCACCAGTATAGCCTTTATTTATACAATTTTCGTATAATGAATATTAATTAAATGTAATTGCTACAAAATGTGGTTCTGTAGCGTGTAAGATTAAATTAGATTTGATTACAACGTTGACCACCTGAGCTGTTTTCTTACCCCTGTATAGAAATAAGCTAGTCTAACCCCAACTTTTCGTTTCGTGAAAATGCACGCTATTTTTCAGTTCCAATTCGAAAGAATTTATATTTATTCGGCGATGCTGTCGAGTCATTTTTCTTTTACGGTCGATCAAATTTCTAATTCTTTGTTACCACTGATTTCCGGTTCATATTTGTAAAAATAACGACAGCGGGTATTTATTAAGTTTTCAGCGTTTGATTCATTCGCGCGAAATAAACGGTTTTCAAAGTTATCAACTTTACGATTTATGAAAATTAATTATTCGAGCCCCCTTTTTGATTTAATTAAATAAACGACATACTATAATATTCGTTTTAAAACCGAATATTTGATTTTTAGTTCGAAATTATGCAAATCGCGTAAAAGGGTAATTTGATAATTTTTGATTATTATTGAATGAATACCTTAAGCGCTTCCGTAAATATTTAACGTTTTAAACGTGGAATGAAATTGGAGTTTAATTATTTTAATTATTTACGTCCTCATACTGTGGTCTAATTTAACACCTTAATGTGCTTTCGAAAAATTCTGCGTGGCAATTAAAAATAATTAGGTTATTTCGTCAGACTTACCCTTAATTTATATGATTAGCGATAACGTTGGTTCTGAAAAGAAAAAAAAGGAGAAATTAATATAATATTTACCAATAAAGTTTTATTGTGTTATGTTAATTTTGATTTAATTATATATGACAGTGGACATTCGTCTAATCGTCAAAGAAGATATGCATCATCATTCGATGAATTTAGTAAAGACGGATGTTAAAAACTAATCAAATTATTTCGTTGTGATACATAAATTTTTCTCAATTATTTCTACTTTTAATTTATAAAGTGGCAGTTTAAAGAATACAGATACGCAATATTTTTACAAGTTTTATGTCTGATATAGTATAGATACAATGTTGAAATAATAGATTTTCAGAGTCAATCTCACGACGTCTGGTCAACTTGATGATCATTAAAGTGGTATGTCGTCCTCACGCTGTGTAGACTTTGTAAGTACGAGCAATTGTATAGACGTCTGTCGGCAACAACTGCCGTTTAATTTGATAGACGTTTTCATAAGTTACTCTCAACAACAGATGTTTTTGATTTCCCTTGAAAAACATAAATATTCTACGTATGGGCCATTCCAATTTTATTCCGATGCACGTCGTCAATAAAATGATGACTAGATTGTATATTTGCAATTCACTTTAAAGTTTTGAAAGACACAGTGATTCTACCGATGATTTATCTGCTATGTGCACATATTACACGAGAAAGAAAGACTACGATTTATTAGTTAGAGGCGTTACCACTGTATGAAACGTCGTCATCTAGTAATTTTTTATTTATGACGTGCGTCAGAACAAAATTTAAATGGCCTTTAAGTTCTTATATTATATTTAGATATAAGTAAATACAATATGTCCCGATGAAAAGTTAAAATACGATTAGCGGTAAATTAAAAAATGTATTATTTAATAAAAAAACCTTTGCGTATAGTAGGTTTAATAAAAAACTAAAAGATTAATAACTACTTAAAAACAATTTGCACCTTCTACTCGACGTGCTCCTTCAATTAAAATAAGTTTTGAGTTGAATTTAACGTTAAATTAATATCGATACAGTTTCCTAGAGTCGATTTTTCACATATTTCCAATTTAAAGTGGATATTAAGCGAGGATTTTTGGGGTTTCTTTTATTACGTTTCCGACAAAGTATAGATTTTTTTAAAATTAAATAAGGAAGTCCCATAACCCTTAAAACGCAGAAACTCAAATACAAAACATAATTACTTATATTTGTATTTCTGCGTTTTAGGGGCCGTGGAGAAGCTTTCTTCTTAATTAAAAACTACACATGGAAAAGTTAGATATATTAAGTTTGTTACATATACATTATCTTAAAAAATCAACGTTGTGTGAGTATTTAAAAATAATAAAAGTTATTAGAGGGTGTTCCGCTAGGTAGGTTGGTAACTTTATTTCATTGTATAAATAATTAATTTAGGCTAATTAAACACCTCTTAATCCCCTTCGACACGCTAAATCATCATTAAGCTCCTTCAGTTTTAATCAACATTATGAAATTCTCTTATATGATATTCTCATGATCTTCAAGGAAATAAAGACATTAATATTAATTATTTATATTACCTATCGATAGCTAATTACTTATGTTTGCATTTCAACAAATTCATCGGCCTATTTTACACCGGGTGCGTTTTTTATCCTGGAGACTATAAAATATCTGGAGAAATAAGCATCGTACGAAAAAAATGTTCGACGTCAAAAGTTAATATTTTTAATATTTAATATTTTCGAGGGGGCTTTCACGTATGCTAAAATTACCCCGCCCCCTCCTTTATCTGGAATTCGAATAAAATGTTTCCGACAAACATTACGCATTTTCGACGTATTATTCGAATCTGCAATAAATAATAAGTAGGGGTTCCTATTGAATATTTTAACGTTTCCCCGCCCTAAGCCCAAAAAGAGGAGGGGGAGGAAAAGTTTTAGCGTACGCGAAAGGCCCCCTCGAAAGTATTAACTCGCGACGTCGAACATTTTTTTTTGTACGACGCTTATTTCTCCAGATATTTTGTAGTATTAAGTAGTTTAACGACTACGTACTTATAAATGTTTCTCGCTCGTTTTCTCGACTTCGACTTTTGAAAAACGCACACGTATGGATCGGAGAATTCGCTAAATTTAAACATGCATAGCTGCTATTAGCGAGTGCTGTTCGGATACGACTTGCAAATCAGCACATTAATACATTGAGTAGTGCCTAGGTATTTGCCATATACGCCATTTTATAGCGATTCATAAATTTATTTAAGAAAATCGAATATTCCACGTGGCAGTGAAAAATTGCCCATCGGACGTCTAAAGAAAGATTTAAGCACGATCGGAATTATTTATTACGGTTACCTTTTGACTTTAAAATTCGTCTTTTTTCTCGATTATATACGTTTCTCGTACTGAAATTAATGACTTTTTCTTAACAGTGCCTAGTTAAAGGAATAACTTTATAAAAATCGTCTAAAACTTATTCGACGGCGACATGACATGTAAAAACTCACGAAGTGTGTTGCGAACGAAGCGTTCGGAGGCCTTGCTTTTGACAGTTGAAAAATATCCCGGAAGATATTACGATGCTGTCTTGAACTTTTGCGTGTTTCAAAACTGAATCTTTTATAGTCCCTTCTATCGCGGGATTGAATATTCACTTCACGATATATAGTAGCATTCATTAATTATTACGTAATTTTCATTTATGGGTCACCTCTTTCTTAATTAAATCGATTATTTTTTGCGTTTCTAATTCGACATTTTCTATTTAATTTGTCGGTTATAGGTAATAAGGATTGTTTTAGTGAAAAAAAATTCTTCTAGAATAATAATTGTGGGTGTCGTTTAACCACCAACGATTAATTAGTGGAGATTGATTATTAATTGCTCGGTTTTTGTTATTGATTGCCAACATTGTATGTTTATCAGTTAAAACGAATCCAAATTAAATCATTATACGCGTGTTCGGCGAGGAACGCATATTTTGTGGTTGAAAAATTAAAACTATGTCCGTCAGCGCAGAGTGGCACTATCTGATGACTTTAATTATTGAAATGAAAAGTCAATTTTTTTTTAAACATAATATTTGTAGTAACTTTTATTGGAGGCAAAGCATAATTTAAAAAAAAATCGGCATTAACATTTGAATGGTTAGAAATATAAATTAATAAATTTTAAACCGAATGAATGATGTTTGTTTTTTCACAAAAATAATGTAAATTATGCCTTCATAATTTTAAAGTCTTCATTCGTTTCCGAGATATTGCGATGTCCCGTTTCTCGGAGAACACACTGTATAATGCTATTTCATTTAAATTTTAATTAATTTTATTATAAGACATAAAATAGAAATTGTGATTTTTGTTCGATTAGTCATGTAACGAACTGTTTAAAGAAGAGACTTCAACAACTGATTGGCTCATAAATTTTTGTCAAAACTTTTGACGGTTTATTAAATTATTTGCGTGGATATTGCGTTTGGAAATACCTAGTAATAAAACACTGTTCAATTTAACATTTAATATAAAACATGAACTTAGGTACTGTTCAAAATGAATCTAGTAGGTATGAAAAGAGGTAAATTGTAATTATGGAATTCAAAAAATGTATTAATAAATTAATGTACTAACAGCCTACCTAGTAAGTTATTTTTATTTGTTAACGTCACTACTAGTGACGTACTATCTACTGTAGTAACAAATATTTTTAATTAATTAATTAATTATATAATTTTAATTTTCAATCATCTTTGGAATTTTCAAATATCGTCTTTGATATTTGTGACGAACATAGCTAATTGGAAACCGAATATAATTAAATTAGAGCACTGTAACTAACACGGTTGTTCGTTAAGTTCATATATATTACAGTCTAAACCGTTTTATAATTAACATTATAGTTGTATAATATTAACGGAAACCATTTCAAACGTCGGCTTATGCGATTTGTTTATGTAGAACTTGTCATAAATAGGTGTTATCAATCTAATAAGACCTTTGTTGTTTTTCTAATAAGTTAATAATAGTAGTCCAGGTTCTAAGGTTTTATTCTGAAATGTTTGGGAAATCGTAAATCGTTATAGGAAAAATGTTTATAGAAACTTAAAAGTTTTATTTTGACGTGTTCTACACGTCCTAAGAAGATTTCTTGTTATTTTCTAGGCACCTTCTGTATTAATAATGCGTTTCTACGAGCATTAAAGAAGGTTTATTAAATGAAATTAGTGGGTGCATCCGTAAACGACTCACGAAGTGTGATTGTGAACGAAGCGTTCGGAGGCCTATGCTGACAGTTGAAAACGTATCCCGGATACCTATAATTTCGATGCTGTCTTGAATCTTTGCGATGTTTCAGAAGTCGGCATCTATTCTATAGCACTTCACCGGATTGAATATATTACGTAAAGTACATTCATTAATTATTACGTAATTTGTCATTTATGGGTCACCTCTTTCTTAATTAAATCGATTATTTGATCGCGTATTTTAATTCGACATTTTCTATATTAATTTGTCGGTTACGCCCTCAAATGCGTGATATAGGATTGTTTTAGTGAAAAAATTACTTCTAGAATAATAATTGTGGGTGTCGTTTAACCACCAACGATTAATTAGTGGAGATTGATTATTAATTGCTACGGTTTTTGTTCAATCTGATTGCCGAACATTGCTATGTTTATCAGTTAAAAAATAATACTCGAATACTAAAAGTTTCTTGTATCGTAGGTACATTAAACGGCGAGGAACGCATACTTTTGTGGTTGAAACTTAAAACTATGTCGCGTCGGCGCAAGAGTGGCACTACTGATGACAGTTTAATTGCACTTGAAATGAAAAGTCAACTTTTTTAATAACATAATATTTGAAGTAACTATTTATCCGAACTCGAGTCAACCGATATCATTTAAAAAAATCGGCATTAACATTTGAATGGTTACGCCAATATAAATTAATAAACTTTTAAGATCTCGAATTGAATGAAAACCAGTACAATGTTTTTACAAATAATGTAAATTATGCAATACATACATTTTAAAGTCTTCATTCGTTTCGAGATACAGTCAACTCTCTGAGTGCCAAATGTTTCGAACTCGATAATTTATTCTCGTAATAACGATTACACAACTTTCTGCATGTTTCACCGCTCGAAGTTGTTCGCACCATTCGCATCATTCTCTTGCTATAGTGCCGGACTCGCAACGATGCAAGCAACTCGTTAGTCCGGTTCTACATTTGCGATGTTTCATATTTAAATTTATAATTTTAAATCTGACATAACTTTTAAATACTTAATTTATAGATTATAGTGTTATAATAATAATATTGATAATTATTTAATTGTTGCCAAATACGTGCCTAAACATAAAATAAAGATTTGTATTTTATATAAACTATATTTTTTCGACTTTTAACACTGTTACTTAAACTGTTATAAATACGAGCCAACCAAACAATTTTAATAAGTAGATTTTCTGCTGTGAGCGAGGGAGTTTAAGAGAATAAAGCCTAATTGATAAAAGTCGAACTTAAAAACGAACTATAACAAACCCTTTTGTATGTTAAATCCTATTTAATCGTATTTAAAGTAATTCAATTACGACCCATTATAAATCTCCTTCACTTAACATTCTCAATATACAAGTATAAGATAGATTGTCATAATAAATTAATTCGAATAGCTTTTGGATATCAAGACGGAAACCGAAATAACACCGAGAAACTTATCAAACACTTGAACACAATACGATAAATGCTTCATACAATTAGTTATGCAAGACGAGTATAAACGATGTGAACAGTAAGTTTGGAAAAACCACGTCTTTTACAAATATTGCCCCAATGCCCAAACTATAAGTATCTAATCCTACAACAATGCTTCGTGCAAAACCTAAGATGTACCTTGAAAAAAGTCGAAATAACTCTATATACAGGGTGTTTATTAAAAATATTCAATAATTAACATCAGTAAAGGGCCATTAATATTGAAGATACGATCAAATGTCATTAAAAGTAGTTGGTCAAAAGTAAAAGCTATGTCATTATACAAAGTTGCGAAAAAATCGCTCAACTTCGATAAAAAATTTAGATAAAACCGATAAAAAATTTATTATCAGCACGTCGGCGATGGTTGAGACCTACACTCGGCTTCCGTTAATAAGAAATTGGTTGAATTGTTTTGAAGAAAACGAAAATCGAAGTAGTGGCTCCTGTGGTATGGATCTAGCGATGTACAAATTTTCATGTCGAAAGGTAACATGTAATTTCTCGATGCTAATTAATTTACGTCGTTATCTGGTAGAGTAAACTTTGTGAAGCAGGCACGCCGAAATTATTGACGATACAGAAAAATGATAACAATATAAAGTGCAGGAAATTTTCCCTGGTTCATTTTATCATATAGATATTTTTGTCGTAAAATGAACCGTAAATAAGATTATGGTAAAAAAACTCATTTTTCCCCTATTTATTTCAACAAAAAAAACCCTTTGTCGATTGACCTAAAACCTTATCTTTAAAAAAAACAATCAGTTTTTAATTTTCGGGTTGATTACAGAATTTATTGGAACAGAATATTTTACGATAAAAGACAAGAAATTTTTTAAATTAAAACTCGAATATTTAGTAAGCGAATGTTATAAGATGGTAGGTTTTTATTTAAGAATATTCGAGGTCTCAATTCCCAAAAGTTGTTTCATATTTCTATTATTGTGCGCCGGTTTCGTTGCTTTAAAAAAATATTTGGAATAAATCCAGCGAAAATATTTAAAACGTCTTTATTACCTCGCGATTGAGAAATTTTCTATAACATATCATATTCGTACCAAAATCTCCGTAATATATTTCGTTCTATAAGGATTACGATGAAGGATAACGTCGTCAACGATGACTAAAGGACAGATTTTAGAGAAATATAATCACGAGTGGACGCGAGTTCTAAATAAATACATATTTAAAAAAATTACAAACTTACAAAAATCTCAACTCGTCCTTGGCAACGATATCCAAAAGGTAATGCTTTAAATATCCAATTCCAAAACGTACCGCAAACAATATTAAAAACTCGATCGACACTTTACGTAAAATTATCATTCTGATGTTAGGTTTAAAAATCAAAAACCACACGAGATCGTATCGAACCATCAAATACGCGAAACAAAAAGATTTTCGCACGAACCCAAAATTCTGTACATATAACGAATCAAAAATCGAATTCGAGAGCTTGAAAGACAAACGCGAACTGAAATCGTCTGGAATTAATTCCATATCGTTACTTAACGCACCGATTCAACATACTACGTGAACAAGTAAGTACATTATCGAAGGGCAAAGCGTGATAAAGACATAACGTAGGTATTTCCTAGTGTTGCATTTGCCGATAAACAACGTCCACGCGTATTTAAATGACACGGCTTAAAATATTTAAGTGGCTATAAAGCGTTTTTTGTATATAAGGCGATTTAATTCAAATCGACATAAAATCATCGACGATTATTCGACGTTTTCATTTGGCAGGAGAGTTACTGGACACCTTGTAATTACGAAGTGACACGAGCAGTTTATGAAATATTCGAAGAAATACAGAAACAACATCTAAAAAATTTCTATGAAGTTTTATTTCTATAAAGCAAATTATGGGAGAAGTATTATATTTGATTATTTTAGATGCGTCGAAAATGGAAGGAAAAAATAATGTGATCGTCGTTAAATTTAATACAGAACTAATGTGTCGGTCGTGAAATGTCTCATTTTAATTGGCTTATAAAACCGGATGATAATAAAAAGAACATAATATACGATATCCAAGATAGGTTCCAACGCACGTCATCAATAAAACCTCGTATTTTTACAGTACTAATAAACTTGTAGTCTTTCTTTGCCTCGACCTTCGGTCTCGGGTTTTTCTTGTGAATTATCGAGTCTCAAACTTTTTCTAACCAAAATTTTGCAAAAAAAACGGCTACCTCAGTTTACCCGTTCAAATTGACAGTGTCGGGATATAAGCTATGATTAACTATTGTATAGTAGGATTCGATCTAATTTTGCGGGCGACTGATGGAGATGAGCGTCCACGTGTTCACGAAATCAGTGACTAAAACAAGTTTCCGAATGGACATGTAGTTATCAATATTGGTGCATGATTAATGTTAATATGCGTAATATACATTAAAAATGCTCCCAAGACTGCGTAAGGTTACCCACAAAATTAGATCGAATCCTACTACATAACGCGATTGATAATAAAAATCTGGTTCGAACGCGATTATGATGCTTTTCGTAAAACCGATTTAAATCGAAAATTTGACAGCTTCGATAGTCGCGGTGTGTTCGGGGCGTCTTGCGCCGCCTGCTATATAGGTAAATATAACGTTTTTAAATTAAAATTGTTAAGAAGTAGCATTTCTAAAGATCGTTTCTTTGTTTTATTTTATGACCTTGGAGCCAATTCTCGAACATTTTGCTATCATAACGTATCCGAAAATGACGTCACAACAAACACATTTCTATAAAAACTAATTAAAAGACGATTTTGAAGACTAACCAATCATAGATGATTTATCTACATTGAAAATGAATTTAAAATACGTGATACCTATTTCGGTAACAAATTATTTAATAATCTTCTATAATATAAAATATGGAGGGAATGAATCAAACTTTATTTTTTAGATATTTCTCGAATTCTATCAGAATTTTATATTCTCTTCATCAAATGAAATGGCATACGTCAACTCGGTCATGCGAAATACTTTATCTACGACAAATATACATTTAGTTATATTTCTCTTATGGTAGTTTATTCGACTTTGTAGGTTACATTAGAATAACACGTTAAGTTTTTATCGAGAAACATCGTGTCGTATAATTTTTGCGCTAGGTCGTTAGAAATTTAAATATGTTTCAAGAAGTTAATAAGTAGGGGAATTAAAAAGAATTAGAAAAGAGAAAATTGGCGATCACATTCTTAAGTCTACATAAGAATTCCATAAATACATTTCGTTTCGTAAAATATCAACAGAGTTCGTCCGGTATGGAAATAGTCCTGTCAATCATTCTGTTCGAACCCCTATTCATAGCAGGCGCACGATATTGTAATAGAGCGCGGATCTGGAAAAACACCATAAATTGCTGCGCCGATCGATTTTGAAGTTGTTTGAAATAGCTTCGTAATTTCGAAAAAGTTCGTACACGGCTGGCACGTTCCCGATTCTACTTCTGTGCCGAACAAACTCTACCTTTGTAAGTAGGTAATACGTATGTACTCCAAATGTATTGCAATTTTCGAATCAAACTTCTTCGTCGACGAATTTTCCAGATTCGAATATTTTATGTTAGATGTTTATGCATGGAAATGGAACTTTCAAACAGATTGACGCACGAGAATTCTTAAATGACAATCAATTTAACATTTAGTTACAGATGTAGCGCGAAAAAAATATCTATTGACGTGTCAAAATAATGTCTAAAATATCTATAAACTTGTACATATTTTGTCGTAACATTAAAATGATTTATTCCCTCTGATAGTCAATTTAAATTGAAATAGGTCGACGATACAAACCTATAAATTTAAATTTCGAACCATAAACGTGAAATTTTCACATAAGTAAGTAAGTATGTGTAAATTATCTAGAGAATGTTTCAGAACGGCACATAATAAATTATAAACTGACAAGTCTATTATCCAAGTCTTTCCATCTGTTAATTTTAGATTGTCTTGGTGTAATAAAACTGTACACTTTAAGAGTAATGATTTACTGTTCCGATGAATTTAAATCCATTTCCTGCCAAAATAATTTGATATAACAACTAAATGTTTTTTTATATGTACTGTCACATTTAATTGTACTTAGTTTAATTTAAAATAATTGTTACCTATAGACTTTATTGCAGATTACTGTGCAAATATAAAAGAAAAATAACCAATCATTAAATAATCAACCATTAAACAATCATGATCCGAATCATGATCATCTTTCGAACATCTTCCTTTCATCCAACACCTTTCATCTTCTCGTAATAAAGGATGCAGAAACGCCAAATTCCAACATACAAACAACAAATTGATATTTACTTGACCATTTAAACCAGCAAAATTTCACCAAAAGACATTAGAACTTCCAAAAATAGAAAAATGTAAAAATAAAGAGCAACGACATAAAACAGCTATTTTAAAAGTGTTCTGTGTTTTTATGGCCATTTTTTACTCCATCTAATTTATTTTCTAATGGTAATCAGTTTTGAAACTTCGTAGAGAAAAAATCAGATTGTTATATAATAAATAGTAAGTCTAAATTGTGCAAATCAATTAACTAAATCAAAATAAGTAATGTTATTTTAAACTTTTTAGAAAAACTAATAATAAGTTATTAATTTTCTTTGACAGACGTGATGATTAATTATTTTAAAAATTATTGTTGTTTATTCCTCGAGCCTAAATAATGCCTAAATAAACAAAGATGGACATCGATTAAAATGCCAGCGTCGCCGCGCCGCACCGATTCATAATTGTCTTTACCAATGAATAACGATTTTTGTTCTTGTTTCCTTTTACAAAGGAAAAGTTATAAACATTCAATTGTCAAAACCGACATACAGTAGTATGAGGTCAAAAGTTAGGCGACTAACGCGAGCGGACTACAACCACTGTGGAACGGTCGAGTTTCGTAACTGTGCAGCGAACATAGAAAGAGTAAATATTTCAGTGTAATTAAATATAATTAATTAAAAATAGATAAAGGGAGCTGGTGGTCGTGAACGTAGTAGCGCGTAACCTTGTGCGGTCAACATACTTGAGCGACTGAAAAATTAGCCGAATTTAGAACGTGAGTGCACTCTAACGTTACTAATGGCCTCTACATTATGATATGTACAAAAAGAAAGGAAACAAAATCAAAGTAAAATACCAATAAAAAATAGCATAATAGAAGGGCGCGCGCTTAGACACGTAATAGAAGACAAACATATTGTAAACAGAAAAATAAACAATATAAGGGTTTGAAAAGTAAAGATCGAATTAGTAGCAATACCGAAACAAAAGAAAACGGTACCCTAAAAGGTAAACGTTTCAAACATGATATAATGGTGGCGCGGTGTAATAATTGAGGTATAGCGGAGTAGTTAAAAACGGATAGTATTTGGTACAATAGTTTGGTACCTACTAATAAAGATAAAATAACACGAGTTGAGAAATGTACAACATCAGATACAACTTCGATAACAATTAATTGACGACTAGTAAATATATGTGTATATATTTATATATGGCATTGATGGTATTAATTACTGATAACCTAACACGCACATACATGTACATTTTGGAAAATTAATATCAAATTTCAAAATATCAAATATCGTATTTTTCTCAAGGGAGTCACCGAAAATCTCAACACCGCATACAAAAGCACGATAAAATTAATATAACCACTGTAAAAAAAGTATTCTGACAAAGCAATATTACACTTTTATTTTGTAACATCTATCCACAAAATAACGTCACGGCAGTTCCGCGAGGTAGGCAACTTATTAAGCATTCAAAGTTCATTTTCTTATAAGGAGCTAATAAATTGCCTATCTCTCAGGACTATGACGGCGACATTATTTAATGGACATACCGTACCTCGTAGTAACATCACCTCAAATATAATACGAGAATCTACTCTTATCATAAATTGATGATATTCAATTGTTTTTAAATTTCAGATTATAGGAGCAATCTTATTTTTTAAGAAATGACTCATATTAATCAATTAAAAATAATTAAAAACAATAGGTTGTTTTATTTATTTCAATGCACAATCTATTATTACATGGTTCCGCAAATCAACCGTTTTCGAAATAAAAGCAATTTCCTCTTAAGTAGACTTAGATATTTTATTTTGTTTTTAAGGTAATTTAGCGTCACAAAACACATTAGTTTTATAAAATGGACAATTCGAAATCTACTCCTTCCGTATCAACACAAAATCGACATCTTAAAAAGTCCTCCGCGTCTTTTTAGAAAAACGAAAGCTTGTTCGAATTGTTTCATAAAAAAAACATAATTTTTAGGTATCAAAAAATAATGTTCTCCTTGCTGCCTTATTGTTAGTAAAAGATTATTATTTAATCGAAAGAGAAAATCGCTCGTACCTCGAAAAGGGTTGATTTGGGCATCCATGTGCCCACATTCAAAATTTTTAACTTGTCTTTGGTCGTAGTAAATGCCTTTAAAATCTTTGACCCTTTTTTAAAAAATTTTAATTTAACCTTTTTAAATGTACCTATCGCGGAACAAGTTAGAAAAGAAAAACAAACTTGAAAACTTGTTAAAACAAAATTAGCTTTTTACCTTATTTAAATTGATTAACGATTTATTTCTATAACGACGCGACGTTGTAATTTTATTTTAACTTCGAATTAATAATTAAAACTTTGCATAACGTTATTTATATTACCTAGTCTTGTATAAGTAAACACATTTTGGTTTTTAAAGTAATATTCCATCACATAAAGGCACAAAACAGCGTAGAACTTTATAACAATGCCAATTTAGTAAATCCATTAAGCTGAAAATTAATTAGCGATGACTAATTGTTGTCTGTTTCGATCGCGATATAAACAACAGTTACGTTACTCGCATGATACGCAGTAAGAAATTTTCATAATAAATACCTATCGCCTGCCGATTTTCAAAGTTTACAAAATTATTTTCAAAAAAGGACGAGGCCAAAATTTTATCAACACCAAACTTGTGCATATATATCATATATATATATATATATATTATATATATATATATATATAATATATATATATATATATATATATATATATATATATATATATATATATATATATATATATATATATATATATATATATATATATATATATATATATATATATATATATATATATATATATATATATCAATAACGAAGGTTTTGTGGGTAACTGGGGAACTGCGAACATTGTAATAATATAGAACTTGTGGACTTATGTATAATCGAGAAAGTGTAGGTGTTAATGCCTAAAATTTATAACATAAAAGATTAACTACTTAATCCAATTGAATTAAGATAATTAAGTCAAATTTGGTAGATCTCTACAGGTTGCCACATTTTCTGAAAAAAATCGCAAGCAACCAGTGGCGGAGTTAGTTAAATACATAAGTTCGTAATCGTTACATTAAATAAAAAAAATTAGTACGGCCTTGTTAAAAAGTTTTATTTATGTATTTTTGAATAGAAGATTTATTTTTTTACAAAAAATGTCTTTAGACTTATTTTCGTATTTGTCACCGTTTGTCAGCAAAAAAGATTTTCTGCCGATTTCACCTTTTTTTCAAAAAAACCCGATATTATAATAATAATTTCACTTGAAATTATTAAAGCAAATGCTCAATATGGCCACAATGAGCTTAAATGAAAAATAATCAATTTTTTTTCAAATTTTTAATACACTGTATCGTATCTTGTACCTAACTAAAAAAGTGTTTTAACTTTTTTTGAAATCCCCAATCGTCCCTTAAAGTTTGTCCCATATATTATGAAACAGCCTGTATATAGGTATGTAATATTATGGATGTGTGCGCATTCCTCGTTGAACGCAGTGTTGATACGAGAAAAATCAGATAGTGTGTTGCACCGCGCCGCATCCGCAACGTATCAGTGAATGATACGCAACAGTGATGCGATACACGATTTAAAGTTACACAGCTTTTACGTAAATAAAAGTCGTTTTTTTTAAATAACTGAATAAAATCAAGATATCTATTTAAAATATAGTCAAACCTATTTAACAATAAAAAAAATCGTCACTTGCCACCTCAAAACGTTCGATTTAATTTAAATTAAGAAGAGAAAAAAATTAGATAAGTACTCAACAGTACTACTTCCAGCAAAAATAACTAAATTTATAAAAAATGCTAATTAAATACAGGAATGCCGTAACATAACATAAAAACATCTACTTCTCGCGTATATTTTTCTATTATTAAATAACAGTTTCATAACATTCAGCTTGTCAAGGTGCATTTGTGCACTTGATGTATCGGTGGTGGTGTATTTTAGACACTGACGGAGTATCCACTTATGATGTTCCAGGACTGTCGTAAACTTTCACACACTTTTTCCTTTTTATATGCAGTATTGTATTTTACGTAACATTTTTAGTACCTACCTAATTCCTATTACATTTAAAGTGAAGAACGAAATAAAACAATTTAGCTCTAACACTCGTGGTGTAAACATTACAATATTAGTGCTTAAATTTCTGTCGCAGACGGGACAGAGAGAAAGAATTAACTTCAGGTGCAATAATGATTGTTAGAAAACTGTCAATTTATATATGTATGTATAAAAAGGAATTAAAATTGTGTTTACTTTACAAATGACGTATTGGTCTATACGTATTGGTATGACAGAAACAAGTTAATGTATTTACATTCGTATCACAAAATATATAATTATATCGTTACAGGTGGGCCACAGAGCGAATTACATTGGAAAAACTCGTTTTTAATTAACCAAAACGGAACAAACAAAACAAAATAACACTGTAATAGTTTATTTTACGTTAATTTGTTTTACGATATTTCGATTTGAAAGTATACAAATTATATGATAATTTATACAGGGCGATTTTAAAATGATGCACCAATTTTGTAGTATAATTATACGTTTTAGGGGAACGTTAATACATCTCAGAAAACGTCAATTAGATAGATCAAATAATTATTTGTCAACGAAAATGACAAACTCTATTCATAATGACAATATCTACTATTAGATAATTAGAAGAGATCTGAACGCCAGAGTAGACAATGAAATAATAAATGGGATGAAACGGTGTTTTAATGAGGTCATCGATAATGCAAATGAGAAGCGTTAGTGTTGCGCATATTTAAAATACACAAGCCACAATATATGAGGTAACAAATTATACGAATATTTATAACACGTCAGATTAGTAAAAATAAAAGACCGACGTGGGTTGATAACTACAGCACATAAATAGATATTAACGATACAAGTTTGATTATGACGTGTTGAACAAAACGAGTTCGATTGTCAAAACGAGGCGGTGCGGCGAGCGAGTTCTGCGACAATCGAACGAGTTTCGTTAAGCCATGTAATCAAACGTGTATTGTTCAATATTTGATTTTCGTCATTATAGGCTGTTTATTAAACTACGTAATTTGAGTGTTGTTATGATACTTAGGGTCGATCTTTTCATCTTCCATTTAATTTAATTGACACATATTTACCATAGAAACGTTTGTTCGGACAATTGTTTCCGTGGTAAAAATTTGTCAAGTAAATTTATTGGGAGGTGAAAAAATCGACCCTTATTACCACATTCAGTGCGGCAATAACAACAACACTCTTATAGTTCGTGCCGCATACACGAAAAAGGACAAATTAAAATAACACTTTTCGACAATTACTAAATACTTATGTGCCATTCGATTTATTTCAATTTTAGTCGCGTTAATTGTCCAGTCAAACGAGTTGTCTCGAACTTGAGAATAATCGACAAGTTATTTCTATGCAGCACGAATTATAACAATACTTTTTTTTTAATTTGTGTTATTTTATAATCTTGGGGATCGCTGCCCATTGGATCACAGATTGTTGTTTTTTATTATATGGTTACGATTAATTAACATTCACAAACGTCCTTGGTTGCAATAGAATTCGATCGAACAGAATTCCTAGATTTCCACAATACTCGTAAGTACAAAACACGAGTTTCAAAAGATTACAAATACGTTACACGTTACAAAACACGAGACTCCTGGCAATTTTATAGCTTTCAAAGTAATTAATTAATGATGTCGATTAGATGAAGGAAAGCCTCCGTTAATAAATCAAAAACCGAATTGATTTTTTTATGATCAAAGAACCTTTTCTTGTCAGTTGCTTGTTACAATTAAAATTCCAATTGGTAGAACATTATTTTACTACAATTGTAGTATTAATTACTAGATCCTATTTTGCACGTGTTCCTTATTTCGTTAAAGTTCGAACCAGTTTCAAAAAAACGTTTACATGAATAATAAATAACTAGTTTTTAAACGTCGTATTTCAAAAGCTTCAGTCACATAAAAAAAAACGAGTGTTGGTTTACAAAGTCAAATTAACAACGTTCTGGGAAAAACTCTGATTGTGAGACGTTCGATAGGGTATAACATTTGATGCGTGGGTGCATTTCCATTAGGAAATAGATCACCGCCATCCGTTTGTTGCGAAGATAGTATCTATCATCAGCAACTTGCTACTCTATGTGTGCGTTTAATGTGGATATGTATCTATCCCTAGGCGTTTAGATATTGAAAAATCTCTGCAAAAGCAAAATATGTAACGTCGAGTTTGCCATTGTTATTTTTAAAAATGATAAATTGACTTTTAGCGGTTTTGACATAAAAAATAAATACTTTATCATTTAAATTAAAATGTATTCTAGAAATGCCGAAACATTCGAATAAAGTTATTCTTTTAATTAATTGCTCTTATTTGGTTTAGACAATGAAACCTAGATCTTAAGAGAAGATTACATCTTAAGAACGTTGCCATCCGAATCACAAGGGAGTCATTTAGAAATCGATTTTATTTAAGTTGGCCCGTTTAGCGTTAATTGGCCTGCATTATTCATACAATTTTTCACCCTGTCAATACCAACGTCTTTCGGTGAGCTATTTAATTTTCTCGGAGCATCGATCGCCTCTATTGCTACTTTATTGAAAATTTTGATTTGAAGAGTTCTAATGTTGAAGTAAATAAATATCATACCTAGGTATTGCCTATGTGTATTCAATGCAGATTTTGCGACTAATCGACTCACGTTTATCGGAGTTCAGTTTACGACAACCATCGTATTATTCATGAACCTCTAGATCTCTGACGTCTGTAGTAATATTTCGTAATAACATATTGCGAACACAATATTAGTTGGCGTAAAATTAAATACAGAATTAGGTACTGCACACCTTCTTAGGCATCATTAGCCTTAAATAGGTATTGTACCTATGAAAGCAGTTAATACAGTAATTTCATTACATAAACTTTGTATAGCTCTGGAGTTTTGGTTACGTATTACGATAGCATTGAAGTTTCAATTGTGATTAATAAATAAACTTCAGAAATTCTACTTTTTTAACTTTTCGTGGCGGATTTTCCCAAAAAACGGTTTTACAAGAATCCATTTATTATCCAGAAAATGTCGGAAGTACGCAATCAAAAGTTTCAAAAAACAAAATTGTCTCCTCGCGGCCCCCCTATTGTAGCTTATGTTACATCTGTTCGTTTGTTTGCTCATAGCAGCACCGGGCAAAAATTTGGAAAATAAATTTTCAAATGTGCCCAATTAATTCTTCTTTTTTTTGTTCGATTATAAATAGCATACCTTCATCTACCGATAGCTCGAAGCAAAAAATAAACTGTAAATAAAATAAAACAGAGGAATAAAAGCGAGGAAAATTATTTACTTAAATAATTGGGCGGACTGTTCTAGTGCAGATTAGTGCAATGCAAACGAACAGACCTCTTTGATTACAACAACCCTTAATGACTATTAGTAGGAGAGCCTAAGAAACATGTGTGAAATACCTACTCGAAACGCTAAAAAATGCTCCTTTAATCCTGTACCCATGGAAATAAAAGGGTTTAATTTAAGTTAATTTTTCTTTGCGCATTTATACGTCACAGTCTACGAGCGAGCAACATCAAAATCTACAGAATTTCGTTATAAAAAATTGAAGCCTCTTTGTCTTATAAAACCGGTGTAAATCGCTTACGTCACAATTTGACCGACGAGTCCTGCTGCATATTAAAAGAACATACCCTCAATCTTCCCTAATGACACAATAACTTTTCATATATTTCATTGTGTGCAACTGTCGTGCCGACAGTGAAAGCTTCAATCAGAACGCTTATTATTAGGCGCCCATTTTTAAAAATTTTTTAATCGTATTTTTGTTACATATTTTTTATTTTAATTTAAACTAGGTATTATTTAATATGACACTTTATACTAATTTAAAATAAAAAATTAGAATTTTAATGATAATTACAAATTTAACCCTTATTAATAAAATTAAAATTTCATTTGAGCCAATTCGGTTCATTGTCGATCGTTTGCAAATGCAACCTGAAAGGTTAAAATAAAAAAAAATCAACCGACTAATATACCAAGTTATAGAATTTTATGATTTTAATTAAAAATTCAGGACCGAAAGGGTTAAATGTAATATGTGTATTATGTGCATCTACTGTACATGTTGCAACCACTAATTTTCCTGAATCAGGATTAGTTATGGTTTTAAGTTAGTCGATAAAAAAATGTATCTAAAGGCCGATGCTGGTTGATGTCATTTTTAGTTTGCCCTTCAGTTTAATATTGTTTCCTTTTCAGATTAAAGTAAAATTATTTCAAAAATGAATCGGCCTAAACGAGGTTATCAGCATTTCGCCGATACATTGCTTGAACGCGCAGCTGAAGTTAAAACCGGTTAGTTTGTGGATTTTAAGTTTTAAAAAATAGCTCACTGTTACGTCCCAAGCATCGATTTTAACATGGTACAAAAGCCAACCTAGAAGAGCTGTGTATCGTAAAAAATAAAATCGATATCTACGTTTAGGTTTATTAATAACTATTTAATAAAAAATAACTCAGATTTGCACGCATCCCAGACGGCACACTGCCGTCATAATGTCGTCAATTATTGGTAATTATTCGTCGGCGACGTCGTGGACCCAATAAGTGACGTACGCACGACGACACTTTCACGAAGAACATTTGACGTCATTAAAGAACATCGTTGAGATGTCTTTGTTTGATCGTTCCAAAGTCCTGAATCATTACTGGAAATTTAAAATTGTAAATTTATACATTGTAAATTTTGATATAATTTCTTAACGGTAAGTGAAAAATTAATCAGCCTATCGCCACTAAAGTTAAAACGAATAATTTTAGATGTTTAAACAACTGGAAGAAATATTTTTTACAATCATTTTACAAATCATGGCTTAACAAGAAACAGACAAATTGTACTTATTTCTATAGGTTTTAACCTTTAGGTGACTTGGTTATCTTTGTGGCGTAAGTGACCCCCATTTCATTATTAATTTATTTAGATGTCTTTTGTTGGTGTGAAATTTTCCATTGTGCGACTTTTACAACCAACAAGCTTTTATCTAAAATAGTTTTTTCTATTGTGCTTAGTTTCAGCTTTATCAAATGATCCCAGAACTCGTGGACACACTGTATATCTTATATTATATTTACCGCTTACATCTTATCTTAAATATATTATTGTATTACTCGTATATAATAATAATATCGATATTTGGTTATTAAATAGGTAAATCCAAATAATTTTGTGTTCATTCTTTGATATATTAACATACTTTGTTTAATTTCTTAGATTTTGGTTCTTTGTTTGTACCTTCATTTTGTAATAAAATAATAATTATATTGAATGCATTTGTATTTTTTTCATCTTTAGATGCGTCATTAATGCCTTGGGATTACGTCAATGGGACGTCATATCGACGTCCCATTTAAGGATATTAGACGTCAATTAGACGTCTCAATTAACGTACTAGATTGGTCATAATTTGACGTCGTTGGGCTGTGACATTAACCCGTCTTATTGACGTCATATGTACGTCATTTACGACGTCCCCATTGGTCCCTAAACGGCCAATAGTTGACGACATTATAATGACAGTGTGCCGCTTGGGATTGTATGATAAACAATAATAACTGTTCTATATTTCATTAGATCTTTATCAATAAAAATAATTTCGCCTTAATAATGGTATTATTCCAACAGATAATCAGAAACACCCAAAAACTCAATAATGCGCCCATAAATTTTTTATGTACGGGTATAAATATATAATATGTCTTCTAGCCATAGTTAAAATTTATTACCTATTCATAATTAGTTTATTTATGAAATGGTTCTTAATTTCACACCAATAATCAAGAGTTTTAACGAAATTGATAACAAGATATTGTAAATTATAAATTTTAGGTCTAGATAATATACTGCCTAAATTTATAATATCTATAGACGTTAAACACGACCCTTTTGATAAAGTTTATTTAAAAATATAGATGTAGATAAATACTTACTAATGGTCGTGTTTTTGTGTAGAAAATATTCTATCGATATTGGATAGGGTTTAAAAATAACTGTCATTTATTTAAATCGCATAAAAGAGATAATGGTTTTATCTATATACTAACACATTATTCGATCAAAAAAGCGAGTCGATTTTTATATCTCAATGCCCTCTTTAGAATTTGTAATTTCAAATACCTATAGGTATATTTAAATTTTAAATAGCGAAAGTTCGTGTGAAAATTAACATTTTCAATAACTTATTATTAAATTTTTGCCAGTAAAAGTTGGAATGGTACGGTGCGACTACTTATATATGTATTTAGCGGGCGTAAAATCGTGCACTTATCTTCTGAAAAACAATTGCTTTCAAAGAAATAAAACCTGGTTAGTATAGATAATTAAATATGACCCAAAGTTAAAATAATTAATAAAGTACCTATTTACTTATACCAATATAAAAATCTGACCGCGCGCAAACCTCGGTATCGAATTTTATGTCGCACGTCAAAAAACTCCTTTTTTTAATTTTTCTCGAAAGAAATATATTTTTAAAATAATATTTACGAGACAAATTTATAAGAATTAAAAAAAAATTATCACTTTTTTTCGATTATTTCGAAAACTGTGTATCTCATTGAAAATTATAAAGAGACATAATAGGTAGAGAATTTTATACTGATTCCAAGACATATTGAGATTAAAATTTTTTCAATTTTTGAACGGTCGCCATTTTGAAACGGGTCGGTCGATTTGGCTGGTTAACGAACACGTCCATTGTTTTCGTAAAGTCAATACACTGTCCAAATTTCAGCCTCCTACGATCAAAAATGCGGCCGAAATCGTGTCCACAAGAAATTGATTATGTATATATCTGACTGACCGAAAATGAACGACCTAGATTTTCGTGATCTAGGGTCGAGATCGGAGAAAATCCTAAAAGTCACGTCTGGGTGTTGTCATCAGATAGGCTGCAATAGCTTTATTTTCTATAAAATTCCCTAACATTGTTGGTAGATTGTGGTACATATAAAATGTGTACGTTGTACTGTTTCAAACAGAAATTTTAAAAATTTAAGAACACAAGGTTTTAGTTGTTTCGACAATGAAGTTTTGGAATTATTCCGGCTTATAAAGAATTTAAATTTAAATTTTCAACGTGTCTACACCAAATAACTTTTATTATAAATAAGAGAGAAATAAAAAGAGTTTCAAAACGGCGTCCATCGAAATTAAATATTCAGAAAAATACCAAACGAAAAGATAAAATATGATGTAAAGTCCGTTGTAAAATTAAAACATGATACCTATTACCGACGCACTCTTTACTTTTAGTCAGTGTGCGAATTTCGAATTTGAAGCTTTCGCGGAAAGTTCGATTAAATTTGATAAAGCGAGTGCAGTTTAGTGTGTTGACGCGATTTCATTGAAAATTGTAAATTTCTTCTGTAATACATATTATTTGATTTAATCTCTCGTCAGAATCATCGCTTCCGTATTTAAAAATAGATTAACGATCTTTTGTCCGAAATCAAATCTTCGAATTGATTTAATTAAGTCGATGGAAAGGAAGACTCGTTATAATGTAATTCCAGAGACGGACGATTCTTCATATTTACGAGTTAAATTTAAATTCGTTGTTTGCGAAATATCTTCGGTACTCGCAGTGAATAAAGAACGTGTCGTACAAATAAGTATCTATAGAATAACCAATTTGAAATGAAAACGCTTTCGATGAAGTGGCTGTATATTTGCATGTCTTTATTGTACATAGATATGATTGGATTAATTTCTGGGTTTTCCACAACTCCGAATAATCGAAAATCTGTGTGATTAGTTATGAATGAAAACCAGCGTGTATTGTTGTCGGAAATTAGAAGTGGGCGAGATTTGCACAAAATACACAAAGGGGAAAAGTTTTTAATTACTACGAATGCTCCAACAAATCAGGATGAAGTGTAGGGTAGTAATAATGAGAATGGGTGCTTATGTCAGTATTGCAAAGAGCAGTTAAAATATATTTAAGTTTTCCTTATTATAGATAGGAGTATTAATTTATAGTTAGGGGCATAGGCGCACTAACAAAAATAGTTCATTTTTCGGCGTTTTTCTCGATGAATTATTGAAAAACGAAACAATATTTATCAGAATTTGAAAATGTATGGTATAAATTACTGATTTGTGGAATGACCGAAAGTTATTTTTAAGTAAAAAAATAATAGATTTTTAAATTTTCACCGTTAAATTTGCGCAACAATTGCTTGATCTCTACCATTGAGAAACAATTGTATTTATAACTTTCTATTTACAATATTTATGCGTTTTAGCTATATAGCTACATATTATTTATACATAGTACAACATACGTATATTTTCTTTTAAGTTACGGTTTAGTAATGATTCATTCAGCAAGCACCTAATATATAACAGATTATCACATATCGATTAAAGTGATGAGTTTAATTAAAGTATTATCCGCGGTTTTTATAATTTTGCGCTTATACCGTTAAGACACAAATATTTATAAGCATTCATTATGAAACAAAACTTCACATGTCACTGTTATGTGCAAAACCCGCAACGTAAGCAGAGCCGGCATTGTCCGGATAATTGCCAGCACTTAATTGCTAATCGCTGCCGAGTCAAGTCCTCACATCAGAAATGGTTAATTAGCAAACTTGGCCTAATTTAATGCGAGCAAAGTCAACACTACCCGGTGGTGCACGACGTCAGCAACAATAATTTATGTAAAAATAAATTGCGACTAGAAAATTACGATAGTTTGGTAAAAAGGGATCAATATGATATTAAATTTAAAACTAGGTAACTACTTAAAAATATTATTAATATCCACCTTTTATGTGTGGTACAATACAAATTTATTAAACGAATTTCAGCAGTTTCAAAATATGATTTGATAAAATCTAAACCGATTAGAAAGACAAGCCGCGCTGCGCCGCACCTGTCTTCATAATAAATACTCCTATTAATTAAATTAATAAAATCCTGACCTTTCTGTCGCGTCCATTCTCCACGTGGGCGATACATAATTCCAAAAGTATTTCGTTAAAACCAAAATAATACTTATAAAGCGATAATCGCATCATATACAAGTTGATAAGACACGCACGCATCCCCGAATTCTCGAGAAAGTCGACGCGGAACTAAAGATAATTAAAAAAAATTAATGGCCCGTTATCGTTTTGTTACGTCATAAGTAAATGTTTGTTTAAATATGTGAAAGTTTCTATTTTACCGGAACAATAATCCGTGCAGCCTTAAGGTACCATTTCGCTGCACGCGACCGAGACAGGCGACCGAGACAAGCGATCGAAACAGTACGTACGCGACTACTTCCAGAAAGATACCATTTCTTTGCACGCGACCGATACAGGCGACCGCAATAAGCGACCGAGACAGGTCGCGCCTGTCTGGTCTTATGGAATTACTGAGGTACCAGTTCGTTGTACGCGACCGCGCATCATATACAAGTTGATAAGACACGCACGTATCCCCGAATTCTCGAGTAAGTCGACGCGGAATTAAAGATAATTACGAAAAAATAATGGCCCGTTATCGAATTTTACGTCATAAGTACCAATTTCTTAAATATGTAAGGTTTCTATTTTCCGAACAATAATCCGTTTTCCTTAGTACCATTTCGCTGTGCTTGTTTAAAAGACACAAAAGCATTGCAATTTTAGTGCTTTTAAAGTGTAATTCCAAATGCCACCTCATTTGTACACATAAGACTGAAAACATAAAGTACTTCTGTTTTAGAAATTACTGAGGTACCAGTTTGTTGTACGTGACGCGACAGCGACCGAGACTGCTTCCAGAGCAGTATTATTGTCGCGAGACCGGTTTACTGAGAATTACAAATCGATAAGTTTACGAACAGGAAGGTATTACAATTTATTCTAATTACTCACTGGTACCCCATTATCCAATAACCCCATTTAATTATCGTCAGGTATGACGTAAGCATTCTCAAATCTCTTTGTTTTCTTTAATTTCTCCTGTGCTTGTTTAATAATACGACAATGTTAGAGCATTGCAATGTTTAGTGCTTTATCGGAAGACGTAAAACGTAAATCTCAAATAATTTACAAAAACTGAAGATAATTTTGCAAATACTTGTTTTAGTAAATTGTAGAATGTCTTGCTTTTATAATGACAGATTTATTAATATTTCTGATTTTAAATAGGATGTGTAACTTTACTATTCTGTATATGAAGTACTAAATTATTTCTATTATTCCTTACAATACTTCGCGAATATCGTTTTATCAAGTTCTGCAGGACGTCTATTAAACTCATACACTTTGCATTTGTGAAAATAGCGCACTATAGCTTATCCAAACCTATAGCTTATCCAAACCTATATGATGTTCACGTCATCAATACAAGGTTGCTAGATGATGACGTTTCACACAGTGCTGTCACCTCGTGCCTCGTATTTTGACAGTTCTAATAAATTGTAGTCTTTCTTTATACCATCTAATATGTGCGCAAGTAAATCGTCTATAGAATATGTCACTTTCCAAACTTTAAACCGAATTACAAATAAACAATCTAGTAACTTTTTGTTGATGACGTGAACATCATATAGGTTTGGATAAGCTATATATGATGTTCACGTCATCGATACAAGGTTACTAGATGATGACGTTTCACACAGTGCTGTCACCTCGTACCTCGTATTTTGACAGTTCTAATAAATTGTAGTCTTGCTTTATATCATCTAATATGTGCGCAAGTAAATCATGTATAGAATATGTCACTTTTCAAACTTTAAACCGAATTACAAATAAACAATCTAGTAACTTTTTGTTGATGACGTGAACATCACATAGGTTTGGATAAGCTATAGGTATAAACAAGTAGTCGGTTCTAGGCATTTAGTTTTATAAACATTATTGATAAGCAGGCAAAATATAAACTACTTCAAATAGTTGAAACAAAAAACGATCAGCCCGTTTCAAGTAACTAAAAAGTAACTTCCCGGATTTCGTATGTCGTTTGCAATTAAATTTAAGACATAGTAAAATTGTTTGCGATTTAATCTGAAATACATTCGAAAGCTATCTTCATCCGACATCAAATGTTTTTGCACTAGTACAACAAAAGCTCCTTCTTTGCCTCTATTTTTGAATATCGAACTAATTGTTCTTCTTTGCGTTTTTAGAAATAGATAATACAACAATAGATCATCATCTTCCTCCTTCAAGTAATAGTTTAACCACAGTTTTATTAAACATATTAAACGTGTAAATACCTATAATTAGCGTGTTATCGTAACAAACGTGTATAAAAAACTGCATGATTCAATGGTCGCGTTGGTTTAATCCATAATAAATGTGGGCATGTATAATGGTATAATAACTTATTAAGGTAGGATATCCGAGTGTTCTGAACACGTTCAACTCGATGCAGTGATGTCAATGGTGATCAGTAGCACGAGACAATACGTGTAGAGTTTCAAAAGATTATTTGTATTTCAAATTTCTCTCACAATCGTCATTTGTAATATGTTTCGAACAAATTCTTCAAGTGTCAACAATCGTTAACACAAATGAATCCACTTTAATCTCAATTCAGGTTCATTACGAGGAAAGCAGAAAAAAGCAGTTATTCGTCAGAGTTGCAATCAAACGCCGACCCCTTCATGTTTATGATGAGACATAAAAACAATGTTAATGCCGAAACTACGTTTTATTATACTTGCGAACAACGTAGCCATACCATCGGTACTCGAAGAATGTCGGTCGGTATTATTTGTCCTCCAGTGGCGTCGCATAATACGCGCAGATCCGTCTCCATATCTTACCTAATATAGTTATTGTACCACGTATTGCAAAGGTGAGCCGCATTTTGTAGATAGATTAGACATACTTATCAGTTATTTTCTATGTGTAATTCTGCCGCCTAAAGTTTTATTTTATTCGTTTAAATTATGAATTGCATAAAACTTTCAGCGCAAAAAATAACTTATAAAACCTAAAATCTAGTATTGACATAATAAATTGTTTGATTGATTTAATTTTGAGATTAAAATGGTCATTTGATACCACTTTTTAAACGCATAAACGGTATACCATATATGTACGATATGTTCCCTAACCACTACCATTACTTATCAACTTAATTGTTTTCAAATACAAGGCAACCCACAGCTTGTGTTATTTTAATAATAAATAAATTTATTTATCGGTAAATAATACTTTTAATTGCTATATATATATAACCTCTTATTGTCGATATCTCTCTAATAAGAACACCTCTATAACATCAACATTTTAAATGTCCTGGCTCAATCCCATACGAATTAACGTAAATAAAACCTATTTTATGTGGACACTCTCTAAAGTAGACATGCACAACCATTTTGCGTTCCATAGCTACAGATTACCTCTCCGTTATGGACAATTAAAAAACTAGTTTAGAAAATTTTGAAAATTGCTACGCACTAAAAAAGATTTGGAATCGATTGTCGCATCCCTTTTTTCGATTTTTTTTAGTATTAAAGGAGTTTGATTATTAATGGGTTTGTCGAAAAAAACGATCCGAGAATGAATTTGTATTTTGTAGTAGAGTTATTTCTGTTTTTTTTTGCAATTTAATATAACTTAATGAATACGTTAATTACAGGGAGCGAAAGTTTGACTTTTTTCGAGTAAAATCAAGCAATTTAAATGTAACCATTTACTTCGTGCTAAACGCATAAGTGTATACTAACACAACAGATAACAATCTTTTAGAAATTATACTTTTACATTATTTGAGGGTTATTATACAGAGGTTAGTAATCTACCTGGTCGTATTAACAGTTTATTTATAAGTCAACTTCCCGAACTGTTTTCAGAAAATAACTTTAAATAAATCGTAGATATTTATTGATTTATTGATTTTAGTGATCGCTATTCTTCTATCAATACGTCCGATATGTTTAAGATGACGTCATATCCATTTCATTAGATATTTTGATTTCCTAAAGATTAGATTTGTTTAATACATTATCTCGTGCATATGATAACGTAAGTACATAAAAATATAAAAATTAAATAAAACAAACATTCCTACAACTCGAAAATATTGAATGAAATGTGTGACGTCATCCTAAACTTATGTTAAACAGCCTTTATATTTTATTTTAGCAAATTATTATATTTTAAATTTGATTAATTTTTTTTTAAATGGAAATACAAGGGTGAATACCTATGTAGGTACTTATCTGAAATCATATCTTTTATAAATAAAGTTTTTACTGGTAAGTATTTTTTTTATAAACATAGGAACAGCTTTTGAAATAATTAAATACTAACTTATAATTACCAATTTTTAAATAAGGAATTTCCTAAAATTAATTGTGATTAATGAACATACAGAGAAATACATAGTAAATACTTATATATTTGTACGTTTTATGTTGAATTAGGTACCTGCATACGTAAATATTGCAAAATCTAAACCAGTCACCATAAATTCCATATTTAAAATAAACCGTTAATTTCCTATACTGTTTGTGATATCTCTAAACAAGATAAGCTGGGTACATAGACTGGTTTTTCGTCTACCTACCGGACTATGAATCGTACGTACTTTTAGTATTTAATTACTCAAGGTTAACGTGAAATTTTCTAGCTCTTTAGAAGAGTCCTAAATACGCTTGAATAGGCCGTACTTATTTATTATTTTAAGAATTACCTACTTAAATAAAACAATTGGGTTATTAAAATAGAATAATAATCTCTAATAATACTGTAGAATTGTTGCAAAATAAATCCGACGACGAGGTTTTATAAAAAGACTTTCGCGAAATCAATAAAAAACCTATGGAGGAAATTATTAACGATAAATACGATACCAGCAGCACTTTGAGAAGAGAAAGTAAAGTTTAGAGCTTTAATTTAACAAACGGACCCGCCCGCGCCGAAAAAGCAGAGAATTCGGCAACAATTTAGATGGCATTTCTTGCAATCAATTAATTATCGAAGTTAGTAACGAAATAGTTAAAAGCTGATTAATTACAGATCCGATTAACAAACTAACTTTGAACTGTTGCGTACGAAGCTCGTTATACAAATAGATATTCAAAAATGAGAAATTCGATAATCACCAACGGAATAGATGACTTATGCAAAACAAAAAAACTATAAAAAAATCTGCAGGAAATTGTGACGAACGCGAATTTTCGTCTTTAGGAAACTGTTTTTTCTTACGTGGCAGGTAAACAACACGCTAGAAACGCGCGCGAATTTGTAAATTAGGGCACTTGAAAACATTCATAAGCACTATGAATTGATTATTATTATTTATTGATAATAAGTTTTTTAAATCCGAAAAAAATAGTAGCAGAGGTAACCGAATATAACAAAAAACAAATGAAAATATGAAAATAGTCTAGAGATAGAGCAGATGTTTTATAAAATCGAAAAATAACATCTGAGACGGTTCGGTCTACAGTAAAATAATGTTCAGGTGGTAAGACGACGAAGAGAAAACGGAACATAAGGAGGCAGGAAAGAACAATCGGGAAAGAAAGGTTGAACTAGAAGTTATTTTGCAAATTACGATAGTTCGTTTCGATTTAAACCATTATGGCGTGGTGGCTTGGTTGAAACAAAAGAAGACAATCTATTTTTACAGGTAGGTACATACTACATTATGTACAGTGACTGCGTAATGTTGGATGCAAATGGAAAACATTTCAATTGAAATTTCTTAGAAAATTCTATTCTTCGTAAACATTTTTGCATAGTTCTAAATTCAAAACGTATTTCAAAATTCAAATATAATGCTTCGTATACGAGGGACGTTCAAAAATATAAAATCGGCTCAAGAGTTAAGTACCTACGTTTATTTTTAAAAATATCAACATAAGAATGTTATTTGGAAAAATTTCTAGAATTGCAAAAAGATGTCAAATACGACGTTATAGTCACCTTAAAAAAATTACCTTTTGGCGTATTTTTTACCTTTCCCTGTATGTATTATACAAAACGAATTTATTCAAAATTGATTTATTATTGGGCAACGTGAAAGTGTAAACTATCGAATTTCGACTAGAAAATTGTCATAATTGAAACTAACGGTACAACAATCGGGTTTTTGTGTCCGATTATAGAAAGAACACACGTCGACTTTAACAAAATTGATCGAATAATAAAAACAAAAATAAAGTAAAATAAGTAATATTAGTAATATAAGTAATATTTAAATTATGACATGTGAATTTTGAATTTGTAATTATGTAGAGCTACGAAGAATAAAATTTCTGAGGAATTTCAAATAAAAAGGTTTTCCATTTGCGTCAAACTTTATGCCGGTCACTGTATATAAAATTAACCTCGATGTTCGCATATGATGGATTTTATCACTTCCATCTTGTTTTAGACGCTATAATAATAATTTTTAACGATTTTAGTCCCTACGGAAGTGTTTACACAAGAGATCCGGGGATAAAAAGAAAATCTGAATTTTTTTAAAAACTCAAATAGGTATTCAGTAGGCATCCAGACGATTTGTATTTTTATTTGTATTTGTATTTTTTTTAAAAGTAAACTTAATACATTTTCTTGAAATTTTAGATTTTGCGTTAGAATTTCCATTTGTACGGAAATGTAAATGTTACGACATCTAACATTCGTATTGTACTGTGGATCTCCTCGTTGATCTAATAAGATTGAATTTCTATAATTCAGTTGTGCGAAGGAAAGACGTCGTTAAATTTAATTCTCTCGAAAATTGTCGCTTTTTAGTTACTATGTGCAATAAGTTTTGGCGCCCCTAAAATCGTGAGATGCAGGCAACTGATTAAGCATTAAGCAATCGAACTTCAGTTCCCTATTTTACGCAAGCGGATTCCTCAGTAGTTAAGCGTTACTTTCGAAAAGTCAATGTCCATGAACTGCGCGAACCTGTTCAAATTCTGTCTCCTTTTTGAAACAAGGAACTGACTGACAATACTTATTGAACGTATCGTACATTCGTTAATCGGCAACATTTCTAAAGCAGAAAAATCTCTTTCCGATTATTTCAATAAGTGCCTAATTGAAAAGATTAAATTATGTCGCGTTCGAATTAAACCCTTTAAATCCAACTTGAAATATTTAAAGGTTAGATTAACTCAATATTTATTTGTAGGGGAAAAGGGAATATTTAATCAGGAAAACTACGGTTCGTGTAAATGTCGTTAGTGAAGTTTGAAAATATATAAAACTTTACCAAAAAAGTTGAATATCTTAACGAGACCGTAATGAAGTTTTGGAACATCCTGAATGCTAATCAAGAACGTACTGAGCATTCTGTATGAAAAAGTATAGGTTTTTTTTTTTAAATAAGACAACACTAAAAACTCCCCCATCAATACCTACAGTTGTTTAAATATAATTTTATAATTTATTAGAAATACCTAGTAGGTATAATTTATTTAAAACAAACTCATGTGCCGCCCAAACATTTCTTATTTCAGAAGTTGTGTTGTAAAGCAATTGTGATAACATTACGCTTTCAGTCGTAAAATTCCACATTTACGTCGTTCGGGGAACACTTTTTTTTTCTGTAATGGTGTAGCGACTCGTATCGTGGTTCGGTTAGCTCTCTCAATATATTTTAAGTACAACATAATGTATTATATATTGCGAATGTAACTCGTAAGTATAGTTTTGTATTAGTAACATTCCGAAAATATATTGGGAAATATTTTTCTTCTGTAACAGCAACTTCTAGTACATTATTTGATTATCGCTGCGAGAATAAATAGAGATACACTAGTTGGTAGTACAGTCGGGGACTTGTTTTATGCCGCAGATAACGTGAACGCTTATGCAACCAATAGAGCAACAATAGAGAAATAACGACACGCATTCTTTCGATTTATTACCGATAGATCGATCAGCATTGTTGCCGAGATGGTAATTATTTTGTATGATGTGTATAGATAGATATGTATAAATATGTATGTGTAGCGTTTTTAGCATATTAAAAATTGTTTAAGACTACCGACCCATTTAAGAACTACACAGATGTTTTCGTCAGAAACCTTTCGAGGATACCAATGATTCGTTTTCAGCTAAATTTTAAATTTTAGTGACGGTTATCTACTTATAACGAATATGTACTATTTATTAAATATTCGTATTAAAGTTTTCACGCAGAATACATACAATTTTTTACAATAAAAAAGTTATTATATCGTATTAACTCTTAATAAATGATATCAAACCATAAAAACTATAAAAGTAAAAAATTATTGCCGCCATAAAGTTTACAGCTTCGCACAAACAGTTTTACATTTGCCTAGTCGACTGGATAACTAACCAAGAACGCGAGTCGTTACTTCTCCTTCGTTGCACTGTAGGTTGCATACGCGTTCACGTTGCCTGCGACATAAAATAATTCTCTGACTGTACAGTAGACTTCTAAATTAATGACACCCTGCTCGAGTCGATAAAGGTCATATCATCGCAGTTGCCTATCTATACTGTCTCAAACGAGGTGTCAAAATCAAAGGAATCAATCAAAAACGTTTATAATAATGTTATTAATGACAATGCGCTTATGCAACGCACAATGCAACAGAGGTAAAAAATAAGTATAACCAAAAACAAACGTTTTCTTTACGGTATAACCGTGAATTATGAAAATGTTTTGAAAATGATAAAATAAGCCATTTAATGAACTTAAAAATAAGCAAACTATAGCGACGTTAGTGTTTATGTCAAGTCAATGTTGACTCGGGCGATTTAAAATTCCTACAATTTTTACAATTTCGCTAAAGTATAAGGTAAAATGTTGTTAGTGCAGAATGAAACAGTAATAATTTACGAAGACGATTGCTCGACAAAACAAATATTTAACGTAAAAGATATCTACAGAATTTAAATTAGATACGCCGGTAAAATAGACTTTGTATTTTCACTTTTACTCTTGTTCTATGTTACAACACAAAAGGCGATTGTAAATTTAAAACCTTAATTATTCATCACTCAGAAACTCCTAAAAGACACCGAAAAGCCATTCAAAGATCGACTTTATCTTCGCTAGCGAGTAAATATATAAAGAAAAATCTAGATTATCGTAATATTATGTGAACATTGCGTTTTGACTTGTATTATTTGTGACAAGGAGGCTTCAAAAGGTTCAAAAGAATTAGAAAAAGCTCTTCGTTGTCCCAGTTGCTTATAATCTACTCGAAAAAGTAGAGTTATTTTCGTTTGCATTAAGCACTTATACATTTAATGGGTTAGGGGGCAATTTTAGGGAGTTTTGGAAATAGTCGAATACATAGATACCGATTAAGTAGGTACTACAAGAATCTGTTGATTTTTTCTATTGTGGATTGTGTTTAGCAGCCCGTTTCAATTTCCGGATTTCTGTCGACTGCACGTTTTTCGACAATAAATACGTTTTTAAATACTAGAACTACAGTAAAACTTTTCAATGCCTAGCGAATACTAATGATATCACAAAAACTGTTCGTTATTAATAATAATCCGTTAAAAAATTCTTTTTAAATTTTTTAAAATAATGGAAGTTGCGTGTTAACATGTTAACATATTCATATTATTTTCTTAATTTATTAGGTGTCATTATTCTAACAGTTCGTAGCTCTCGTTTCTCGCATTCATAGAATTAAATGATGTTACGGCGATGTTGTAAAGAAAAACCGTTTGATTGCAGACTAAATTGACAATCAACATGTAAATTAAGTGTAGTGCACGTGAATAACGCAACTTCCATATGCATTCGTGCATCTATTTACGCGATAATTTATACGCATACATTTTGGTACCTAAATAAAACAATAACCATTTTATTATTTGATGTCGGAACGGATTAGAACGTAATATTTAACAATAATTAATAACTGTTATTTTGATAGTTCGAAAAGTTCGTTAAATATTATGTTTATGAACAAACAAAAATCCCAAAAAAAATTTATTTCTGCAATCTACCCGAATAATGCAGACACATTTTGTAAACTAACAATTTGTATGTGAAATGCTTATATACAGAGTGATCAAAACGGTTTTAAACAAGTTCGTTTGTATAGGAACATGTGGTCGAAAAACGCTATCGTAGGGTGTTAAAGTAGAGTAAGCTAGAGTGTTGCGGAGGGTACCTCAAAAGCCTTGTTTACGAGACCCCTGCCCTGTAGCATTTGACGCTGACCTCCTCGCAACAGTCGTTGAGGCTGCAGCATGGCACCCCTTACGTCGATGTTGCGAAACGCGCATTGTTGCAGATAACAAGAACTTGGAACACCTACTCTGACAAACTCTGGTACCCTTAAAGTTTGTCTAATTGTAAAGCCATTTAAACCACCCTATATATTTGCTAATACAGTAATCAGTGGGGGTGCGGTTCCACGGAGAGACCGCGGTTGGTGAAACCGTGGTTGGCGAGGGATTACCGTACTAGTAAACGCAACCACATAATATTTAATTAACATTTACACACAAAATAAAATCTTTTGTTTATATTTTACTACAACGTAAGTCCAGTATAACTAACAAAGAAAAATATAAATATTTAGAATCAATAAAAGAACAAAGATTTGAAAACAAATTCGGTTTCGTCAAAAGGGTTTCGTGTGAAAAATTCGTCTTGTCAGATTCAAATAAAACTGGAACTATCACATAGGTATTCGTATAAATATATAAAAAAATGAAAGAAGTCGATCTTATTAAACATTCAAAATTATTTTAGGGATATCACAGAATAAAATGAAGTACAAAGAAAATTTAACGCTATACCAAACATATTCTCCCTTAATTTAAGCGACGAACTTCTGTTTTCCGACTGGAAGTAAATCACCAGACTTCGGTGAAAATAATTTTCTAGAATAGTGATGAACATCGTACTTGTAATTCGATTTCATTGATCCCTTTGTTTAATTAATTATTATCGTTAAATTGGTAAATAAATAAATATCCTTATTTATTGCGAATGTATACCTGAAATTATTAAATTCCCGTAAGAAATATAGAAGTAAAATGTTATTTAAAATATTGATTATCGTTTCTAAACTTTTGGAAATATCTCAGTATAACAGCTGTAGAAACATACGGTATTATTTTTAATGTGGTCTAGAGACCTATATATTATGCTGCCGAGAAATTTCCTACCGTTTCCAGGACATCGGATAAAAAATGTTCCCCGAACGGTATATGTACTAAGTTGGCGCTCACCAAAATTGAAAATAATATACCCTAATAACAAATAATCTACAGAAAAACTTTAGATATGTACTTATACCACATTGCAAAAAAATCACCTATTAGGTGCTCAAACTGTGGACACACCGTATAAGTGATAAATTATTTCATTGTTTAAAGAATTAATATTTATTTATTAATTTCCTACTATACGAAATAGTTGGATTTCGTTTAAATTATTTTAAGAATTAGTTTTTAGACAAAAAATAAAAATAAAAAAAATATGTAGGTAAATTTTTACATTGTATAATCAACAAAACAAAACAAAAATTAATGATCCGCAAAATTTGATAGAAGGTCATAGAAAAGGCGCAATAATAATTTCAATCAGATCATCATTAGGTATATAATATTATCAATACATAAATAACTACAGAGACGCATTAAAATAATTTCGTCGGTGTAGTACACTACTAAGTAAATTTAAATAGGTATTAAATTAAAACGATTATGGCAATAAAAACGAAGAAATGCAATACAAAATGTTAAACGTTTCTAAGTGATACTTAACATACTAGGACGTTGAACAACATAATTAAGAACAAAAATATGTAAGAATCAATCTCTGTACAAATAACATTAATTACATTATAATTACAACCGTTAGGAATTTATAAATATAAGTAAAAAATAAAATTCTTCTGTACTATTTTGCTTATTGTTAAACAAAATGATAAAATTTAGTATCCTCGTTGCTTTTATAATTTTTATATATTCCTGTAAAACGGTGAGAATTTTAATTTAGAATTTTAATTACAATCAATTGCAAATTTGCAATTTTAACAGTTCTTAAACGCTCGTATTATTATTTTTTTTAATTTTATTTATTGAATACTTTTTTACAATATTAATTAAAAAATTTCGTAATAAAATTTGGAAATTATACTTTAAAAACCTATTTAAAAATCCAAACATAAACTGCTAATAGAAATGATTAGGAATTTTTTTTTAATTTTTAGGTGGCCGAATTGTTGATAGTATGTTGTTTTCTAGAATGGCGAAGCTAAAGATACGTTCCTTGTTCGTGAAAATGTTCCTAAAAAAAATAAAAATTTAAAAATTGATTAAATATTTTTCTCTAAATTGTTATATAGTTGCTTATGTGTTTTTGATTTAATAAAATAACTTACAAGAAAAATATGAAACGTCTTTCTTGCAAGGAAGCTCGCATCAGTTTTCATTTACTCGCCGGTTTTGTTTATATTACCATTTATAGGTAACTATCGCAATTTTTAGCAATTCCATCAAGACAGATATTCCATTGATCATGACAGAATAGAATTGATGAAAATCAACAGGCGCATTGCAAAGAACGTTGATTTTCAAGTTCTTTACTACAATAGTTCGATGAAACAGAAAGCTCTAAATGGGTCGGCAATATTTATGACAGATATTCATAAAATATCGGTGAATAATTTGAGTGAAATATACATATCTGTAAAAATACTCAGTAAAAATATTTAATTCATATTCTTCAGATTTCAGTTTCTGTGTACAAATTTGCAGCCAACGCTTATCGTCCATTTCCTATCAATGCGACTTTGAACGGATGCGAGCGACCTGAGACTCCTTTATTCGGCTTAAACACCATATTCGAACACACCAATTTCAAGGGTTGTCCAGTAACACCGGTAAGTTATTTTTTTTTTTTCTAGTAGAAAATGATAAATTATTTTAACAAAATTTAGGGATACTACTATCTACACTTTTATATGCTCGAAGTTGATAAATTTCCTCCCCATTTACCATTTGGAAAATATAAAGTAGCAGTTACGATTTTTGTTAATGAAAAAACGTTATTTGCTTTTGCATACTGGTATGGGGCTCTTGTTCCAAAATTGAATTAGCAAGATGGTTAATTTTGACAATTAAATAAATCAGTGATGATTTTTTTGTTACGTTAATAAGAACAATAATAAACGGATATAAATGCTACAAATTGTATAATAATTCTTTTAGCACTCTTATCCCTTATACCTTAATTATTCAAATATTCACAATTTTAACAATACATTGGTAGATAATATTTTAATCATGTAAAGGCGTCTTATTTCGCAGACAATTATTGTGATTTAACACAGGTGGTTTGGTATTTTAATCGAGATATCGTACACTTAAAGGAATAAGCAGTTTCCTTTAAAAAAACTAAATTATTGTTCATATTTATATCAACAAAAATACGTTTAATATCAAAATAAATGCACGTCACGTTGTTTCAACAACAATACGCAATTCGTATTCAGTATCTACATAATTCGTTACAGCAATTTTTAAAGCAATATTACCTACAAATGTTGAATGACATAATTAGAGTATTTTATGATACGTTTGAAATAATAGTTTCATTTTTAAATTAAATAGTTATTTTTGAATACTAATTAATGTATTTTTACTTGAACTAAAAATGAAATTATCACATTAACAGCAATCGTTTTTAAGGGGAATTAATATTAATTACAAGTTAACTACTTGACATATTAACTACTAAATGTAAAAATGTAAATTCTTTAAACTTTATTATTCATTTATTATTGAACTTAATTATGTTTATTTCAAATAGCAGTCATAAGAATATTCGTTTTGAATATATGTACAGTCGGATGCAGAATTAATGCCGCTGATCGCGGTCACACACGACTCAACGAACATTTAAAGTTCAACTTTGTGTTTGTAATTTGCATCACTCGTTGTAAATAGCTTTTGTAGATTTGTTCATTGTAACCGTGTATTGCCCGTCCAATGCTCGTACTTCTGACTGTACATCTGATTTAGAAGCAAAATATTTATTTCCAAATTCAAATACTTGTAATTTGTTTTCGAAGTCAATCATTTTTATATTGTGATATTGTGCAGGGGCCGTGGTGGCCTAGAGAGCCAGTATCTCCGTACTAGCCTTTCTAGAGCACTCACGACTGCGGGTTCTAATCCCGCTGCAACCACAAATGTTTATAAATGTCAAATACTAACCCAAAATTAGGCTGGCTAATTGGCTAGCGCTAGACCAAAGTCATTAACATAGAAAAAAATATATTAAAATTAAGTCTTTAGCCACGAGGACCCTGAGATTAAGACTCGTTGCTTTAGTTGAGCCGAGGCATAATAAAATTCACCCTTCACCCCGTTTATACCCCGTATAAACCCCCCTGTATAAAGGGTATCACCCTTTATACAACGTATATTTCTTATTAATATTAAAAACGTTTTGCTATATAAGTACATAAAATGTTTTTAAATCCAATACAATTAAAATGCAAACAATGGGGAATTCCGTGATTTTTTTAAGATTTTTCAAATCTAGGCAAAAAATAAAAATAAAATAATACAATGGCAATAAACGAAAACAAATCTCTCTGTTAAGTAAATCTAAATAAATAATTCACAATATAAAAATATATTAACTTTCAATTAGCTAATCTTAAAGTATTCAAATTCAGTACTCAGGTAGGTACCAATATTTATTTTTACATTATACATTATAATACATGATTAATATATTATTATAATATATAATATAATATATTATAAATTATACATTATATATAATGTATAATAATGTAAATATAATATAATATATTATATTATATATAATATAATATAATAATGTAATGTAATATGTAATAATGTATTATGATGTACAATGTTAAAATAAATATAGGTACCTGACTACTGAATTTGAATACTTTAAGATTAGCTAATTGAAAGTTAATATATTTTTATATTGTGAAGTATTTATTTAGATTTACTTAACAGAGTTTTCGTTTATTGTCATTGTGTTATTTTATTAAACAGTAATTTTATTATTTTTATTCTCACGTTTTGACTACTTCGCTGTTGGCAAATTGTAAAATGCCTGAAAATAATTAGTCAGAACGAGATATACATTCTTCTGTTCACGTTTTGTCGGCATTTTATAAAAAGCCTAATTTTGCATTATGACTACAACAGATATACATTCTTATTGGGTTTTCCAACACTACGTCGTATACTCGTTCCACGTCTATTTAAATCGACAACAAATTGTTGATATTTTTCAAATCGTTTTTAAACGTTATTATATGTATTTTTGTAGTTTAAAAACATGCTAAGAAATATTATTTTGCGTCTATAATTCATTAATAATAGTATTTTTCAATCAGCTGTTCCTAAAATCGTTATGAGTAAAAAATTAATTGAGCAGCGGCCAGAAAGTTCGAGTTCAATTCGAATTAATTGACTTCTATGAGAAAGTTATTTAAAAAAACATTTAACCCCCTTTGTTTTCGTTATTATCAAAACCACTTGTAATATTAGATTATTTATTTATTTTTCGACGAATCGAAAATTTTCTTTGATAAATTTAATAGAGATAGTTTTAAAAGTTCATTCGTTCCTAAAACAATCTTTGAAGTCCTAAAAGGAACAAAAAGTCAAACTTTTTTTATTTACTAGAAATCTCAGGAAATTGAGATCACGACGACAGCTACGGAAATTTGGCAAAGTATTTACCTTCGAAGGCAATATTAAAAGGCTTACAGGGTTGAAGATTAAACGAATGTTTAATTTGTATTAGAAGGGAAAGACGATCGAAGTAAAACAATTCGACCTCCTAGTAACACAATTTTTCATCGTCAAAACTTCAAGAATTCGTTATCGATGCATTTGAGATTACAGAAAATATCGTCTTAATTGGAAATGTACGAGGTATGTCCAGGAATTAAAATTCAATTTGTATAATGGCAGCTGTGAATTCGATTCATCTCCAACCGGTTCGTTCAGATCTTATGTTAGTCGTTTTGTTACAGTTCAGTTGTGTTGTTTAATGTCATCTGTGGGTGATTTACGACGAGTTCTATGATAAACAACTTTGTCAGTTGCGAAATATTTTGCGTTAGCAAAAATTATGGCGCTGTAAAAATTCGCCGACAATTTCAGCCAAATAATCATAATTATGCAGCTTTAGCACTAAAACCATGTATAAAATTGAATATATTAAGACGAAAGCGGTATTTGTATGTACCATTCTCGCATTTTATTGGAAAGTTTTCCATCGCGGAAATCGATATCTAATAAAAACATACATGCTTTCAATGTGATAACATGTAAGCAATATACGCAATTGAACCTTAACCTGCAAGAACATAAAACTCGTGATGATAATACAAAACAAATATACCTAATTAAAATTTCCCACTAGATTTCCATTAATAATATTAAAATGACAAGCTGACGAACTGCACAAATTTACTTATGGTGGAATGAAAATCTTTGCCGAAGGCGCGACAAACAAACATCTAAGGGAAGAGAATTTTACTGCTTAAAACATCATCAAACATCGTCCTCAGAACAGTGTTTATTAAATCAGTTATTTTTGAAGATTAAGAGCCGGCTTTTCAATCGCCAGTTAACTCGCGGACCATCACTACAGCAACGATTATTATTAGAAACAATATTGTTTCTATGACGATTGAATCATGATCCGAATATTAACTGGCGATTGAAAAACCGGCCCGGCATACTGCTGAATTACACGTTCCTACTATATTTCCTATTTTAATGTTCGAAAATCGTCACTTAAGTTATAGTAAAATGGTTGCTAAAAACGTCTTAAAAATACAATAATTTATCATGAACAATATACATATGTTGTAGGTATAGCTAATATATTAAAAAAACAAGTTTAAGACGTGTTTTAATTGCACGCGTTCAAGTTTAGAAAACGAGCCACGTAGCGGCGAGTTTTCTAAAAAAAAATTTTAGTACTATTTTGTACTATATTTTCTATTTTGCACCTTCGATTTGCACTCAAATTCCTTTTAATATTTAGTTTTATGCGCAAATTATAGTTCTAAATAAAAAGAGAAGAAAAAGAGAAATAGAAAGAGAAGAAGGGTGCAAAGAGATCGAAAAGCTGGAAGAACGACATGACGATTTCAACGTTCATCGAAGGGTCAAAGAAATCACGGGAAAACTAAGAAAGAAAAATCAGGGAAAGATAGTGGATGTGGACGGAAAAATTATTATAAATCTAGAAGATAGGAAAGAAGTCTGGAAGGAATACTTAAATAAATTGTTTGAAGACAAAGATCGAAGTGAATCACAAACATCACAAACAATACAGGGGGATAATGGTCCGCTTATATTGAAGAAGAAGTTGAAGCAGCAGTGAAGCAGATGAAAGAAGGAAAAGCGGTGGGCCCAGATGACATACAAGCTGAGTTAATAAAGCTACTTGATAGAAAAAGCATTAAAATGTTCACTAAAATCTTTAATGAGATATACACTACGGGCAGGGTACCGAACGAATGGTTAAAATCAGAGTTCATAGCAATACCCAAACAAGTGGGATCGAAGAAATGCGAGGAATATAGAACCATTAGCCTTATGAGTCACCTCCTGAAAATATTCCTCAAAATAATTCACAAAAGAATCTATAAACTCTGCGAGGAACATATCTCAACAAATCAATTCGGCTTTAAGAATGCAGTGGGCCCCAGGGAAACCCTATTCGCAGTCCAGGTGCTATTCCAAAGGTGCAGGGATGTTTACTGCGACGTATATGTGTGCCTGATTGATTATCAAAAAGCGTTTGACCGTGTTCAACATCATAAAATGGTCGAAATACTGAAACAAATAGGCATTGACGACAGGGACCTAAAAATCATCGTCAATCTATACTAGAACCAGGTAGCAACACTCAGGATGGATCAGGAGCAAACAGACGAGATAAAAATAACAAGAGGAGTGAAGCAGGACTGTGTACTCTCCCCAGTATTGTTCAATATATACTCGGAGCAAATTTTCAGAGAAGCCTTAGAAGAAATAGAAGAGGGTATCATGATAAACGGGGCAAGATTGAGTAATATAAGGTACGCCGATGATACGATGGTGATGGCCGATTCGCTAGAAAGACTCCAGACACTTATGAATAAAATCGTAACATCTAGTGAAAAATACGGGTTGAATATAAATAGCAGCAAAACTAAGTTCATGGTCATCAGCAAAAACAATATTACCAACGTTAATCTATATGTACATGACCAGCAGATAGAAAGAGTAAGACATACCACATACTTAGGCACCGTTATAAATGAGGAATGGGATAATATGCAAGAAATCAAATGTAGAATCGGTAAAGCAAGAGCAGCGTTCAATAGCATGAGTAATATATGTAAAAGTCACGACTTACGCTTAGAAACCAAAATCCGTATGCTGAAATGTTACATTTTCCCCATTCTGCTTTATGGGATGAAGTCCTGGACACTAAACGTAACAAGCACTAGAAAAATTGAAGCCCTCGAGATGTGGTTATATCGGAGAATATTGCAGATATCATGGAGGGAACGAGTAACAAATATTGAAGTTCTCCAGAGAATAAACAAAAACAAAGAGATCATGGGCACAATTAAAGTATGCAAGCTCCAATATCTAGGGTATATAATGAGGAATGAAAATAGGTATGCCTACTACAAGCAATTATGCAAGGCAAGATATACGGCAAACGTGGACCAGGGCGGAGAACCATCTTGGTTACAGAACCTAAGGTTGTGGTATGGGAAGACATCTAATGAACTATTCAGAATTTCGGTAAATAAAGTGAAGTTAGCCGGGCTGATCGCAAACATCCGAAACGGATGAGCACCCGAAGAAGAAGAAGATAGTTCTAAACTTGAGTAATTACGCGTATCATTAAGAATTGACCCAACACGAAAATTCTCTAATTTTAAAGGCGGCACTGCGGAAATCAAAGAGCAAGATGTTAAGTAAGCGATTGTAACTGGCAGCAATAAGAATATTAAAAGCTAACTTTCGTTTGCTACTTATTATGAGAAAAACTGCAGGACGAATGTATCTATAATAAATACTGGAAGAATTTTTCTTTAGCTTTAACTTAATATTACTATTTTCTAATCTACGTAAACTTTGTTTCTCTCAGATTTGCGAATCCGAGGAAATTAGCAAAGAACGTTATGACTCATATATTCGTCTATTGACTATTTACCGTAGATACTATTTCCCGATTTGTTTTGTTTTCGTTTAATTAAAATTCGATAGCGCAAAAAATATATTTTTTAATTAACTAGGCCGTGTGGCCTAGAGAATCGGCCTCTCGCCTGGCATTTTAGCGCACTCACGGCTATAGGTTCGAACCTCGCTGCAACCATGGACGTTTGTGATTGTTAATACTGACCAAAATTAGACTGGCTAATTGGTTAGCTCAAAAACATTAAAAAATTAGGTAGGTAATTAAAATTGTTAATTACGTTCATTCAAAGTGCAACATTTATCTATAGAAAAAAATAACGTTAAATAATATCGTATTTTTTAATCAATTATCTTTATAGGTTCTGAACTATTAAACAAATCGAGGAAATTTAAAATGAAACATCAAGACATTATTTGAAGAAGTATTTTGAGTAGGTATCTATTAAATAAGTAAGATTTAATTGAACTTTCAATTTTCAGTTTTCAATAAGTCGACCGTCAACCTGCAACCGGGCTGAAATCCTTAATCAAATCGATCTATCGAGGTACATGTATTCATTCAAATCGACAAAATTTGTATCTTGGTTTTCGTTATCGACAGTAATGTAATGTAAAATGTAACCAACAATACACCTGAGATTTGCTTTCCACTTTTATAGTCAACGTTTGTTGAAGTTCCTATGTACCAATTCGAATTCTATTCAAGTGATTTTGTACGTCGTGTCGTTGAGTGTATTTCGATCAGGATATCGGAAAACAACTTGAATCATAATAGAAATTGTGTGTGCATGTAGTGTTTGAATACTTATAGTGTATACCTACTATATAGGCTTTATCGATCTCTTTGTTGGTCAAAACGCTACCGTGTGGTGTAACAATAAGAACAAATCATTCTTGTGAACGATTTGCATTCGTTCGGAAATTTTGCATCGATACACAAGTATCGATGCAAAATTTCCACCTAACTAATCTAACAATAAGGTCAATCATGACATAAATATGTCACGATGCGATAAGATTACCGAGTACGAAACAAAAACGTGCGAGACCGTTACGGAAACTTAAAAAAATAATTAAAAAGGCGAAATTTGATTGAAGTTGCAGTTTTCACTCGTCTACAAAAATGTAATGCGAACATTTTCTGAATATAACAGAATTACTAAACGACATTGTTTAAAACTACCACTAAAAAAATGTATCTAATTATGTTTTAATTTTCAGCACATAATCTCAATAAGCAGTAATTTTCACAAAACCCGATACCTAGCTTCTTTAAAATCTAACGTACCTACCACGTAAAATTTTTGAAGAAGTACATTCACGGAAAAACTGTTATTTAATTCAACTTAATGACAAATGCCTGCACTTGAAGCTTTTCCAATTGTTTTACAACTGTAAAAGTTAGTTCCACGGCGCACATTCAAAAATCTAAACGTTGCCTTGTAACAAAATAGTAATTAAATATTCCGCAGTCGTTTTTATTACATTTGACATTGACGAGGGTTGTGTTGTCATGTCGTGAGACTGAGTTTTATACTATATACCTAATTATAAAACTAGAAAATTAATTAATATGTACTATTGTGAGTCAGTCAATTTCCTCAGTGGTTCTTTTCTAGTTGCTCCCACTAGAATTTTGCGACTTATTTTTAGTTTGAGAGTTTTACTTAAAGCTAAATATCGATCCGCTTCGGGTCGGCCATAGGATCTGTAGGTAGATTGCTGAGGGATGTATAAAATGTTTTTGCTGCAGATTATATTTCCTTTGGCGCGCAAAATGCAAGGGGTAAACAGTAATTGGAAAAGAGCAATATAATTAATGGTTAAATAAAACTGATTCACAACACGGGAACATAAACTTAAATACCCTTATGTATTGAACATTCAATACGGCATCTCTGCCGGCATTTCAGGTTACTACGTTAATTAAAAAAAAACGTGTTTAAGGACTAATGTTAGGTATAGCTTATCTAAACTTATATGATGTTCACGTCATCAACAAAAAGTTACTAAATTGTTTATTTGTAATTCGGTTTAAAGTTTGGAAAGTGACATATTCTATATATGATTTACTTGCGCACATATTAGATGGTATAAAGAAAGACTACAATTTATTAGAACTGTAAAAATACGAGGTACGAGGTGACAGCACTGTGTGAAACGTCATCATCTAGTAACCTTTAATTGATGACGTGAACATCATATAGGTTTGGAGGTCCGTGAAGTTAGCAGCACATGAACGGCACAAATTTCGGGACCTGGTCCATTCGTTTGTGCTTCGTTTGTGCCGATTTGTGCCGTAATCAGTTTTTCGGCAACACGAATCGTTCCCGAGTTATCGCGATTTTTAGATGTGCTGCTAACTTCACACCCGATTTTCGGCACAAATCTCGGGACCTGGTCCATTCGTTTGTGCTTCGTTTGTGCCGCTTTGTGCCGTAATCAGTTTTTCGGCAACACGAACCGTTCCCGAGTTATCGCGATTTTTAGATGTGCTGCTAACTTCACACCCGATTTTCGGCACAAATCTCGGGACCTGGTCCATTCGTTTGTGCTTCGTTTGTGTCGATTTGTGCCGTAATCAGTTTTTCGGCAACACGAACCGTTCCCGAGTTATCGCGATTTTTAGATGTGCTGCTAACTTCACACCCGATTTTCGGCACAAATCTCGGGACCTGGTCCATTCGTTTGTGCTTCGTTTGTGTCGATTTGTGCCGTAATCAGTTTTTCGGCAACACGAACCGTTCCCGAGTTATCGCGATTTTTAGATGTACTGCAAACTTCGCACCTGATTGATCGCACAAATCTTGGGACCTGATCTAACCGTTAATGTTCGTTTTGCTAGTTTATGTCATTAAGTACCTAATTAATTTTTCAGCAATATTAACCCTTTTGAGTTGTAATCGCTTGTTTTATTTAAATATTTCATTTCTTTTGTCCATTTACCGCCACACATGTTGTTTACCGTAAATGGGCAAACATGAACTTGTATTAGGGTTATTTATTCGTAAATGGCGATAAATCGTATATTAAAATTAAAGTTAAAATTAATTAAAGAAACTTTACATAGACGTTACCGATGATAAAAGATCGACGTTGTTGATGATGATTTATAAGTATTAATAGTCGAAGCGGCTACCTTCCCCATTAACACCGAAGGTATGAAGTATAAAGTAGGATAAGGACCTACCTATTATTGGAATTTTATTAAGTGTTACAAAACATTTAACCAACGTATCCAACGTTCGCACCTCCCTACACTTCTAATTTGTTGTTGAACTGAAACTTGAATAAATTCAGGAATTACTTAAATTTTTAAATTCTTTTGTATAAGTAAAATTTATTTATCACTTTGGAGTCGCAGTTAGGTTAACGAAACTAAACTACTAACATGAACCCCTTGTTATTAAATTGACGTGTTTGAGCGTTTAAAAAATAATAATAATTCACGTACCCGAAACATGTTCGTTTTCGATGGATTACAGCTATCTACATTGTTCCATTCATTAAAAAAATTATATTACCATAGGTACTTACTCCTGAATCTATGTTTTACAGTATGTGTTCTATTTATTTATTAACACTAACAGCAATTGATGAAAACATCAGAAATATTCCCAGAAATCCAGATTTTGCAAACTTTATGGGTTAATTATTTTAACATCGCAATGTTGAGAAAATCTGTTTTAAACTTATTGTATTTTTGCTGAAGTAGTTATGGGAATTTTAAAGGGATTAAATGTGTAGATACTTGTTACGGTACAAATGTGACCGTGGGCAGGAAAAAGATGTTATATTTGAAAATAAGTTCTTTTAAAAACTTATTTAGCATTGATATTTTATTGCTCATTTTGGAACGTGATGTATTTGCAAGAAGGAATTAAGTTCGTATAGGCGCCATCAGTTATCCATTGCAAAAAATTCGTTCCCATCGGGTAGGCAGGTGCATTAAAACTACTTTTATTGTTGGTTTTACTTCATTACTTCTTTATGTTTAAGGTGATGTTTATTGCATGCTAATATCTATTTATTGCAATAGTAAAGCAATTGGACATATTCGTTCTTTTGACGGCAAAACGGAACGTGATTTTAAAGAAGTATGAAATATTACTACATAGTATACTGCATTTGAAAAACAGTTTTATTTATTGCTTAATTTGTGGTTACCTGCTTTTATCCCTTATTTTAGAGAATACAATTTTTGCAGATGTTAAGAATTTATTATTTCAACATGTTGAGAAAATCTGAGCTTTAACTCTTGTACCTGCCGATTTGGTCTATTTTAGTGCCCTTTTATGGTCAAAAACTTAAATAAATATGCTGGACTTATAGTATTAGAATTAGTTTACGTTCGAACATCATTGCAGTTTTAACAACTTTTTTTGGTGTCTTGTAAGTGTTTAATTTGAATCTTGTGCATAGAACCTACGAATTTAATATCGGTAAGTCATAAACTTTTAAAATACCTATTTTAGATATTTTTATTTGTATCTAATAAATATGAAAATTAATTATTAATCGGAGTTGGGTTGTATGTGAAAAATCTTTTATTTGTTCTTATACGGAAAATAGAGCCGTTTCAACATTAATAGTACACTCACGCCCCACATTATTCTAATTCCTATTATGATTTTTTATTATCATGTAACTATTAGCGGGTTTCTGTTTTTTTTTAATTAATTTTTGTTAATAGTTAATTTTGTTAAATTAATTTTAATATAGAGTGTATACCATATATTTTTGGGACCAAAATGGATATTTAACATAATTGACCTACATATAAATGTTTATGGTTTCGGAGTTATAACGGCCCAAAGATCAATTTAGAAATTTCTTTTTTTTAATTATGTACTTAAACGAAAACAGTTGATGATAGGAAGTTGAAATTTGGCACATAGATATTTTACGAGTTATTCTCACAAGGTAACAAAAATTTCTTTATTTGTATAAAAAATCTAATTAATTTTTTTTTTAAACCCACTAATGGTAACACACTAGTTGTTAATTGTTAGGTTTTAAATTATTAATTAAATAAATAGCGAAAAATAACTTAAAAAATACTGTAAATAATAATGTAACGAAATTTATAATATCTATCTACCAAAATAACATAATAAGAAAAATTATTTTAACATTTGTTGAAAATGGCCAGGTACTACATTTTTCGGTGAATTTTATTCAGTTTATACAAACTACAATCAATTTATTTATTAAGCTTTGGTTTTACGTGCTGCCTCGAGTGACATTTTATTATTTTTTATTAAAACTAAGAGATACCAAAATGTATTTAGAAACAAAAAAGTTTTGCTTTCTAATGGGCTTTAATACGAATTAATCCTTTTGTTATTTTCTCGCTGGTTAAAAACTTTTTGAAAATTTTCTAATCACTTATCACTTCTCAAAACTACACTTCTTATATAAAGAAACAAATTTTTACTCTTTTTCAAGGATAACCTGCAATGAACAACATCTACGTTCCAAATTTTAACTATCATCAACCGTTTTCGTAAAATTTAGAAAAAAATGATTTTGTAGAAGCTATAGGTAAATCTAAAACCGTAAACTTTTGTATATGTATTAAATAATTTTGTGCATATATTTGGTGTATATATTATGTATATATTTATATCTATATTTAACATAATATACCTTAGTAAATTAAGTTATATCGTACCATTTTGGTCCCAAAAATATGTGGTATCATTTTGCACACTTATTACAGATATACCGGATATTTAATATTTTTTTAATAGTAAATAGGAATTAAAGTTAATAAAGTTTAGTAAAGTAAAAGTATAAAGTAAAGTAAGTTAATAAAGTTATTATGTTTAATATTATGCTAGATTCAAGATGCCGAGAAAAGGAGCGATTGAACAAACCATCGTAGTTGGCGCTTTACTTCAATATAGAGATGAGCTTTTGCCGTTTATAAATAAGCCAAGTGCTAATATATGGCAACAAATTCAAAATGAATTGAATAATCAAATATCTGCAAAATATCTTTATACATGACATCTTAAACATGAAATTCCCTAATTATTGTAAGTTTTTAATAATAAGTGGCTTTACTGTTTCTATTACGCAAACATAGTATAACACATTAAATATGCTCAAACACGTCAATTTAATAACAAGGGGTACATGTTAGTAGTTTAGTTTCGTTAACCTAACTGCGACTCCAAAGTGATAAATAAATTTTACTTATACAAAAGAATTTAAAAATTTAATTAATTCCTGAATTTATTCAAGTTTCAGTTCAACAACAAATTAGAAGTGTAGGGAGGTGCGAACGTTGGATACGTTGGTTAAATGTTTTTGTAACACTTAATAAAATTCCAATAATAGGTAGGTCCTTATCCTACTTTATACTTCATACCTTCGGTGTTAATGGGGAAGGTAGCCGCTTCGACTATTAATACTTATAAATCATCATCAACAACGTCGATCTATTATCATCGGTAACGTCTATGTAAAGTTTCTTTAATTAATTTTAACTTTAATTTTAATATACGATTTATCGCCATTTACGAATAAATAACCCTAATACAAGTTCATGTTTGCCCATTTACGGTAAACAACATGTGTGGCGGTAAATGAACAAAAGAAATGAAATATTTAAATAAAACAAGCGATTACAACTCAAAAAGGGTTAATATTGCTGAAAAATTAATTAGGTACTTAATGACATAAACTAGCAAAAACGAACATTAACGGTTAGATCAGGTCCCAAGATTTGTGCGATCAATCAGGTGCGAAGTTTGCAGTACATATAAAAATCGCGATAACTCGGGAACGGTTCGTGTTGCCGAAAAACTGATTACGGCACAAATCGACACAAACGAAGCACAAACGAATGGACCAGGTCCCGAGATTTGTGCCGAAAATCGGGTGTGAAGTTAGCAGCACATCTAAAAATCGCGATAACTCGGGAACGGTTCGTGTTGCCGAAAAACTGATTACGGCACAAACCGGCACAAACGAAGCACAAACGAATGGACCAGGTCCCGAAATTTGTGCCGTTCATGTGCTGCTAACTTCACGGACCCTAGGTTTGGATAAGCTATACTTAGTAAATATTTTTGCGATTATTGACTAATTATGTATCTATGGTAATCAGACAAATACTCAAAATATTTCAAATAAATAAATAAATTTCTACTACAATCGCACAATCGATACCGTCACACAATGAAAGCCATAAACTGCAGATGCAGCAGTAGGGTGTTGTGTCAAATTCACTTTCTGAATTCTTAAAAGTTTTTAAAAGGGATACAGCCGTATGCATAAACATTTAAACTCGTAAAAAAAACACTTAAATTATTTACTTTAGAATAAAAATTATTTAGGGTTTTTTTTCCTTTTGATTTCATATATCCCTAGTTTTTTCCGTGACATTAATTGAAAAATACTCTGCACAATAGTTGAAAACCAAAGTAACAGTTTGTTTGACTTTTCATTATACAAATAAGCTTTGATTTTAATTAAAATTATAGGCAATTTAAATAAACGCATTTAAATGCATTGTCGATGAACTAAATCAGTTATTAATAAGAATACAAGAAGTTAAGAGGGACTATGTATCAACAAAATGACGATTGTTAGAATTGACAGCTCTCATATGGCCCTCTCTTAACTCTATACCTGTATTGTGATTAATTTAACGTTGATGCGATAATACCCTAATAGCGACAGTAAAATTAATAGTGTATGAACATGAATAACAATTTGTTAGCTCGGAATTTACAATTAGTAAATTTTTTTCACAGTATTCACAAGAAGAGATACTCGTTTCTATAAAAATATATACGTAAGTGGGCACTCACCCCAAACTCGTTTTGGTAACTAGCATGTTATCGGTTCTGAAAAAAAAATGAAATAATTGTTGATTTTGATTTATTATAGCAAAATTACTTATATCGACAACAAATAAATTTGTAAACTACTATGTAAATACATACATACTTTTGAGCGCAATCGCAAGTAAATGAGTGCAATTGGTAATTGAAAACAAAAAATTAAATTAGAGTGACCTCTATTTACAATTAGTAACAAAACTGTTCGTGCGTAAACTTTTAACTGGCCGAATAGAAGTGTGTGCAATGATTGCGCACGGTCGGCCTATTCGTTTGTAATGATCAACTTTCGATAGCATTTATTGGTGTGAAATTATGCACTTTTCATAGTGGTCGTCGGAAAAATATTTATCGATAAACTTGTTTCTAGAATTGGTAGTTAAATGTAGGACACTCAGGGACGGTTTCTTTGATGTTTTTTTGATGAATTAAAATTTCAAACGCAAGATATTCATATTATTGTCTATATATTACGTTTGTATTATATACTAGTTTCCTAATATTTATATAAATTCCGACATCTTATTGGTTTTAATTAGTGCGTTTAATTATTGTTGAAGTTATGTATAACACCGGCTGTTAATAAACTTGGCAACGTCCCGAATACAAAAAACACTTTCAAGATAAACGAGACTTTATCAAGACTCAAGATAAACTTTCAAGATAAAGATTTTCACGTTCATGTATCCTTGTTTGATTTTCATCGTTCCTTGTCGAATGTTCTTTCTTATAAAACACGACTACAATGGCTAATCTTTGCCCACAATTTAAATACACAACTAGACGTATAAATTAGAATTTTTAATTCATATCAATTCGTTCAATTTTAATCCTATTTGTGAGTTTCATGAAAGACGTAGGTATATTATTTTAGAAGATAATTATTTAATTTGTTCGGCTGTTTACAATATTGCTTATATCATTTAAATATAACAATGTCAAGATTTAGAACGTTATTTAAAAAAAACCCTATAAAACTGAATTTGATTGATTCCGAATAATCGAGGGAAATAATTAAATTGCACAAGCTCGGAATCTTTAAGTGATTTATTGGAAGTCAAAGTATCTTTCATCGATAATATAACAGGAGAATATTTAAATAATAATATATTGGCCATTGTTCTTTAAATAAGTTACCAATCGTTTTAATTAAAGCCTGGTCCATAAAAAATTGTTTTTATAACACTTGCATTTTCTTAGCCAAAGCCCAGACAACTATTTACATAATTGGGTTACGATTCAATTGTAGAGATAAATTGGTACACAATTCTCAAATTATCAGAATAATTAAATACATTTTCTTCTTGTAACAGTTTTAACATATTCGATAAAAAGAAAAACGTAACGCTAATGATTATATTGTTGATTTTGTGATAAATACATCCCACCAAAAATACGTATCTAGTAAAAATATGTCGCACGAACGAAATTTTAATTTTTGAAAGCAAAATGCTTTTAATTAGAAAAAAATGGTTAATGACTCGTAAAAGTTGTAGATTTTATCATATAATTAAATGGGCCTAGTATATGTAGGTAAAAATATGCTTATACCTAATTCGAGCTAAAAATTGTACAAAATTTTAAACTGCTCACATACCTATATTTTTTATGTAAAATCTATTTTCCTTCGCTCCTATATTTTCTAACAATAATTTTTTTAATTAAAAATATTAGTAGAACTTTCGTTCACGTACATTAATATCGCCAATTTTTAATTTATCATTTTTATTAATTTGAAATTAAGTATTTAATTAACAAGGGAAGGTCACGAGATTTTCACGGTGGATCGCGATAAAATTTCGAGGAAAGGAAGGGCTCGATGAAAGGAATTTAATGATGTAAATAAAAAGTGCGTAGCTGTAAAGGGTGGGAAAATTATGGGGGTCCAAATTATCAACGTACTTAAAGTATGTGAAATAACGAAACTGTCGACTTTTTATCACAATCAGTGGTACATTCAAACACGAAATGAGTTAAAGTACAGCAGGCGTCGCGTCGCTTATTAAAATCACGTTGACCGTATTAATCACTCTAAACCCCCATAATTATCCCATTCCTTCAAAACCGCATTTTTTTAGTTAGATCATGTTGTACATAATTTTTTTTGACGACTGGATAACACGACGTGCATCGAAATAAAACTTGAATGGCCTCTATACTTCATAATTCAATCGTCCAAAGAAATTACGAAAGAGCGTGATGACATTACTTCATAGATAAAGTGTACCTTCATCACTAATTGAAAGCTCCTTTCATCAAGTCCTGCCTCCCATCAAATTCTTTTTACGATCCGTCGGCTGTGAACATCTTGGAACCTTCCCTTTTTGGCTATTTTTTTTTCGTCGATTCTCGCGACTGTTAATAATCCTTTGTAATTTTTAAATAGCTCTAATCCGAGAACAGTAAAAACGTTTTTTTTTTGGACTACGGCGATTTATATCTGTCATCGTGTTCAGTATGTTAAATATATAGTTATACAAATAATTACCTAATTAGGTGTATATAATTAGGTAATTATAGGCGTAGGTAATTAATAATTATAATGTTTGCTTTTAATAACCGATTTATTGTTTTAGCCATAGTAATTGATAATGCATGTATATATAGTGTATAAACGATAAGATGTTTGAAAGTTTTACGAATAAATCTCAAGATACATTAATGGGCACTCGATGACATTTATCTTTGATATTCCTCAACAAACACAAATTAGATCAAATAAGTGTTAGGAACATGTCAAATATTTCGTAAAAAGGTAAGTAAGCATTCCTGTCTAAATCGAATTCGTGACCCATATCTAACGGTTTTGATGCCAAATTTGGTCAAGGTATGTTTCAATTATTGGTTAAAGGTTTATTTAATACATTTTAAACACGAGGAGATTTAATTATTGAATTCAACACGATAGAAACGCCCCGTAAACGATTATATCCGACGTAGTTACATATTCCAATTAACATTAATCTCTATTACATACCTTTAATATAAGCAGAATTAATTAAATTTGTATAATTATATGTATGTATATAATATAGAATGCACACTTGTATTAATAATGATCTACTATTACTGCAATCTATAGGTACTTAAGTAGTTCGTTACAAAATTCTAAACCAAATTTTGCACGAAAATAAACAATAATTATTATAAAAATTTAAAATTCCATACAAAAAATTAGATAAATGAATTAATTGACATGTGTAAGGCAGATGCTAAAAAATACAATGCACACCGCCTATTAGAATCACGATAGTTATCATTCGGGCATTGTTATCATTTCCGCAAAGTACGGACCGAACGTAGGTATACAATGGTATATTTGCTGATTCATAAATTTCGTTTCATTATGTTTTCTAGATTGCAGTAGCAAAGTGTGCCGATGCAGGAAAATCGAATGAGTTGCATTGGTTTCTGTAGATTTATGGAACAAAAATGTACCAATGCAGTGACAATTCTAAATGTGTCAATGTTTGATGAATAAGTTGAGTGTTAGATTATTAAGGGTGTGTAATATCAAGGCTGTTAATTTAAACTGCGAAAAGTACAATTTTGAACGTAGTAATACCAAATTTGTTAACAAACTTAAGGCTGTAAGGCCCTTTTGGCATACTGTAGTAGAAAAATGGTGATTAACTTGTGGTTATTTAATACACTTACAATTAGGGCCAATAGCCCTAATAAATTGCCATAATAAGGATACAATTAATACCTACCAGGAGTTTCCTTCTTGCACCAAATTTTTTATTTTTACTGCCGAAATTATAAAATTTTACCACTTGAAGATAACTCTAAACAGAGTTGAAATATATGGTGTTAATTAATTGTTGTTATTGGCTTATTACCACAATTTTATAAAAAGAAGAATAACAATAACAGACATTAAATTTTAAAGTCGCTGTAGTTTTATTATGAAATAGGAGCTTTTCGTAAATTTATTTAATATAAAACGCTTCTTATATTATGTACTTAATTATTAAAATAACGGATAAGGTGTATTTACAAAAATAATCATAGTATGTCGCAATTCTTTGAATTACGTATAGAATGAGAGGGAGCTACGGGAAAAAGTGAGATGGGAGACGGGATACGCCCACTTGAGAGCGCGACTCTCGCAAATGCAATTTTCGCATGTTTTCACTTTTAATTATTTATCATAATTATGAAGCCCTACAAAAATATAATTCTTCTATCGTCGGATGCTACAAGGACGAACCAAACTTTTTTAAAGAATAAAATTTTTCGATATGTCGTACTGTTTTGTAGTTATGACAGTATAAACGGTAAAAAACGCGAAATTGAAGTGAACTTTTTAGCTGTTCGAACCGAGATATCGGCCCCGAAAGTTATTTTTCCCCATAAGAGCCCGTGTATGTTGCGTTTTTCCAAAATTTTTTAAACGATTAATTCCACAAAACCAATTAGGAATTTTACGGCAAAAGAAAGTTCACGTTTCCTTCTATACGTACGCTGAATAACTCTTTCGGTGAAGATAGCGCCCTTTTGCGCTGGACGATTTTTGACGGCTTTTGGCTTTTTAAATAAAAAAACGCTCTTTCGATCTGTCGAGGTTTCATCTTGTAACCCCGACCTCCCCACGAAAGTCATTTTTAAGCGTTTTTCGGGGCGCTGAGCACTTTACTATTTATGGTAACCACGACATCGGTTTATGTTATCAATTTTTTTAAAAATCGTTCTCATATACGAATAACCTTGTTTGCGTGCATTTGTGTGTTTGTATTTTCAAGTTCAAGTAACACCGAACTTCTCTCTCCCGTGGAAGATAACTCTCCATTTCTGTTTTGATAACTTCACTGTCAATTACCTATACAGAATGATTTCGAAATGGCTACTGTAGAGTTCGTGCGCCATTTTGGAATCACCCTGTATAAACAAAAAAATCATCTAAATCGTTAAAACTTTTAAAACACCGAAAATTAACAAATGCAGTATCAACTACCTCTTGCAATTTAATTTTAGAGAATAGGTACATATTTAGCGAGTTCCAAAAAATTATTTCCATACGGAAAACTTTTTTAATTTGTTTTTTTTCCATATATTGCAAAATAATGGTACTTTATTCTTGACCAAAATTTACTAATTCTCATTTCCCCGCTTACGTTTATATCTGTGATAACACCTGATGGGTTCATTATTAGTTTTAGAGGATGCACCAACTTTTATGAAGAATGAAATTTTTTGACAAACTAATAATAAAAATGTTTACCATATGGAAATAATTTTTTGGAACTCACCGTATGTAGATATATGTAATTATAAAAGTTAAATAAACGTGAAAGGCCCATATTTAATAATATGCCGTGAAAACCGAGCGTATGCTAATGACATAACCCCCGTATAATGAAAGAGTAAACAAGCAGGAATTTAGAGAAAAGAAAACGAATGAGATTATGTAATAAAGGTGCAAAGACAGATGCTTATTGTTAGATAAAGAGGCGCTGTATGCTTAACGCATTTCAATTTTTTGTCAGCGTCGGCGACCTATTATTATGTATTATTATTATGTAGTTCATTCTAATTTGTGTTTATTAATTTGTAGAACTAACTGTCACTAGAGAGATATTTTGTTAACACGTTCTCTACCACACCTTGGAAACTATAATTTGTATGACACTGGACTCTCAACGGAAATCGGTGCATGCACATATGTGACGTTGGTAGCGAACGTGTTAATCTGAAAATATTGTATCTGCAATACTTAATTAGGTAGATACTAACAATCACAAATTTTCAATAAGATGCCAAAAAAAAGATAAGAAAAACATTATGCTTTACACTAAAAAATAATATAGGTAGATATATTTTCAAAACGTTATATAAATATAAATATATTTGTTATTATAGTTTTTTATTTTAAACAATCCATTGTTAAGCTTTTACTTCAGCTAATCATCATAAAAACGACATCTCTGCCCGAATTAAGTACAGTACGTTAACTATTTTTCACGTTAACGTGCAAAAACAGAACGAATTCAACTTTTTTTTAGTTTCGAAATCGATAATAAATGCATTAGTTAGAAAAAGGAAATAAATCCACGAATAATTTCCTATTTCCAATAGCTCGAAGCGCGTATATTAACGGTTTATTCGTATGTTTGAATTATCCCGATTTTTTTTGTGGATAAATCTGAATATTAATGTTCAATCTCTCCACAGTTTTAGATAAATTCATGATAATTCCAGACCAAAATCTATCATACGTGGAAACCTAAAAACAGCAAATAAAATTTTATGTACGTATTTTAAGTTAATTGTTAGGGTCAAAGTATATTAAGCAGGTAGCAGTCGTGTCTACATTGCAGTCTGCTTCGCTATTACAACGCAATTATATGGTTGAGACGGAATAAAATCGTAAACGTAAACGTAACAGTCATTTTTTCACTGTTTTCACGACTTTATTTTTAGACTGGCTTTCAGTTCTCGGTTGGCTGTGGAAGATAAAGGAATGTCTTACAATAATTAGCTTAAATCGTGTCATAAATTTATTTTTTGTCATGTCATAGTACTTTATAAAATAACTTAAAACAAGACATGCCTTTATTTTTCTACAGCCAACCAAAATTGAAAGACTTTTTGGACATCAGTCGAAAGACTACTAATAAAGTATAGAAGTTTGGAAGTAAGCCACAGTAAACTGTACATAAACAGGACATAAACCGTTTTGTGATGGAATAAAATAAAAATAAATTATGTTAATATAAAATAATTTAAAAAATAAAACAGAAAAACAACAAGTAAAATAAAAAAGCCTACGAAGTAAAGTGAACATTTGATGTATAAGACAAAGAAGAACGAATGAACCGATAAAAGAAGTTATCGATAAGACTGGGAAGTTGAAAAGAAATTTAATAACGATTGACGAACAGAAAACTACAACTGTAACACTTGGAAATTTAAATAGTGCTACAAATGTTACAGGTTGTTGTCGTATTCTGCATAATTTTAGAACTACTTAGGTAAATAAATCAGTTTCAAGCAGATAAGATTTTAGGGTAGATTTTAAATAAACCATAATCTTTTAAAAGGGAAATCATGTCGCGTAGGTATCTAGGTACTCGGCAAATGATCGACTGATTTAAGCTAAGCCCTACGTTTTTTTGCTACGTTTGTTGCTCGGACGAGACATTTTACTAATTGTAAACTTTGTTTTTATTTATTTACTTTACTTTTGATTGTACTAATATTTTAAAATTTTATAAAACGAACTATAAATTACAGGGTGTCCAGTAACGATGTGTTCGCAAAACAAAAACGGAATCGTCAATTTTAAATTTCGAAAGCGCGCGGAAAAAACATTGATTTTTGAGAATTTCGAATGTGCCCAGCGAAGGCATGGGGTTTTCCGTACTTCAGATTCGCATATTGTACCCGTTCACTTTTGCCACTCGAACATCAAACTAAACGCTTTTTCGCTGTTGACGTCGACTTGCCGATTATAAGACAGTTACTGCCCTCTCGCGACCTCAAGCGGAAACAAAAGAAAACTTTGAGAGATGCTCGTCTTGTAACATCAAACTCGATCAGCGTATCTCTAATATTACAGCGATAACGCAATCACGAAACCGCTCCAATCATTCGTAGATACCCTGTATTTGTCAATGGTGGTAAAGCATTTAAATTTAATTAATTAGGCAGTTATTTGAGGCACTTATGTAAGTATCTCATAATCTAAACTTAATGTTATTAATTTGAATCAGCGCAGCGCGTCGATACTTATTGTTAATTAAATGAAATTATATTTACCCCTATAGCGAGACGAACTTCTGCGAGAACGGATTTAACCTCTTCGGTACGCTGTTCGTCAGCCGCTTAATATTACTGGATGGCCAAAAGCATTTGTAACTAACACGCCGCGTAATTTTTGTGAAATTTGTAATACCTTCGTGTACATTTTTCTATAATAAAGAATTAATTAATAAGTATTTAATTGGATATAAGCAACAATGAAGCAACAAACGTCTAAAGAACAAAACGGAAACCGTTCACTAAAAACAATCGTCGGACTAAATGAGGTTAAATAAATATGGAATTTATATTAAATAAAAATATTAGATACAATTACCTACTTGTGTTTAACAGGTATCTTACAATAATAATTATGCACGGTTGTGTTTCCGCGATTTCTGTATTTTTTCAGGTGGCGGTCATTAGGAAGCGCAAACAGTCTACAGGCGCCACTTTGTTCCACAAAAGAATTGGTATAAGTTTAGAGACCATTTCACTGCGAGTTAAATTCCTACGAGTTTTATTGCTGTTATTTAGAGCCACTTGATTTACTTTCTTTGCCCTTCTCTTCTTATTCGCGTTTTCGAATTACTCACGTATTATGCTATTGTACGTAGCAGGTAAATTCGTCTAACAGCAATTCATCTACACGCGACATTTGCTCTACAAAAATTTGTCTAATTGTTATTTTTGTTTTACTTTTCGTTTTAGAAAAATTAAATAGCAGTTTTAGATTTGAAGAATGTTTGGGGTATTATGAAATGTATTAAACATTTGGGATTATTTTCTCTTGCTGATTGCTTAGACTAGTGCAGATGAGTTGAGTTTAGATTAGTGCAGATGAGATGAGCTTAGTGTCCAAGTGTATAGATATAAATCGTTTAAGTTGCTACGTAATTAATGTTTTAAACATAAAAAATACGGTTTTTATATTTACAACTAATTATTATTAAGTAAACGTCTTTTACTAAACGGTGATATAAATTTCAATTAATTATCTATCGGCGATAAAATAGTCGAGAATAAAATTTCCGACTATGAAACTATTACTAGATCCACTATTATAAGTGTAATGTTACCCTATACTCTATACTGTCCATCATCTTTGCCCTATATAATAAATAAAGTCATCAAATTTCCAAATGTTAATACATATTATTCTTTTAAACGAATACCTACATATTTGAATAACACTGCGCAATCTAAACTCACGACGTGAAAACATTTTGTTAATTCGTAGAATATTAGAATCAATATCTTGGTTTTAAACTACCAACAGTATCATTATCAGATAAAAATAATTTTTTTAATAGTCGCCGATCATCAGGCTCGGACCGCAGGTTTAAAATGGATCGATCCTTCTTGTTTTTTTTTGTGAAGCATTTATAGTTGGGTATTTCATATTTCACGTATCTAGCCTATATCTCAATAAAATATCAATCATTCATTTCAGGCAATTGTAACAAAATATATTTCGATAAAAAATGGCATTCGTAAAGTTTAATGACGACAGTGAAAAGCTGTTCTACAAATTTTAAAATACATACATCATACATAAGGGATCGAATGAAAAGCTGGAATTTTTCGATAGAAAAGAATAAATTCTCTTTGTACATAAACTAAAGGTCCCACATGATAAACTATCACTAACAATTTATGTCGGTTCAGTATTCACTTAACGGTTTCGATCAATAACATAGACGATACACCATCTAAAAATTGATAAACTGTTTCATTTGAAGATACAATCTGAACATACGGAAACCTATAAATCTGATAAAGAATTACTCGAACAGAACAATTTTATACAGAAATAGATATGTCGCAAGAAGATCAACATAAATCCGTTTTATAAAAATGTTAGTAATTAATTTAAAACTTCTGCCACTTAAAATCTGGACGAGATAATCGGTCGATTTTTTACAAAAATTAATAGAAGTTAATGTAGGGTTTAAAATTTAATTTTAGATTAAAGAAAAATTGGTAAATTTCGCATTTACGGCAATTATAAAAGTTGAATAATTACTTATACCCGATTTTTGTAGAAAAGTATAAGCAATTTTTAATATCGCTCAATAACATGGACCGACAGAAAAATTGTGATTACGAATTTAATTTAAGTTGACAAAACTTTATAGAAACGGAAATTGACCGCGGAGAAGGTGGTACACGGTGTGAAAAATTAGTTTACTAAAATATTGCATTTGTATTAAAATCGTTGCCATTTTTTGGATAAAGTCCTAACGCGATATAAATTAATGTCCAATAAAAATGTGATTCTAAATCGCAATAATTTTTAGGTGGATTATTACAGTTATTTTTATTATTTAAATCGTTACCATTTTTTGGATAAAGTCCTAACGCGATATAAATTAATGTCCAATAAAAATGTGATTCTAAATCGCAATAATTTTTAGATGGATTATTACAGTTATTTTTATTATTTAAATCAATGAAAACTTGACCTATGTATAAGTAAAGGATTTAGGTAAACATTGTAAAAATAAATTATAAAATCAAATTAATTAATAGCAAAACAATTAAATAAAGGCGACGCACTTTTCCGAAAATTTACGATTTAAAACAAATTTTCAAAAATGAAAATTAATTTCGTAACATTTTAACGATAAATTACAATAAAATATAAAATTACTTACGTAAAGAATGAAAGCAGCGAAAGAACTTTAAAAGAAAGTTTTCACTCGATAATAGGGGTTAGTGGCGTCTCGTAACTGTGGCACTGTGTCAGATTCCGCACAAGAACCGGCAGCGTCGCGACGCTAAATGAACCTTCATTTCGTGCATTCTGCATTTTACGGTGCGCGCAGACGCTTAGGTAAGAAATAAGTTAATAAATACTAAAAAAGATTTGAGCGTCAACAATAATGAAATGATAACGCTCACGTTTTCGTCGCTAGTCCTTTTTAATATCCGGTACCGTTCAAAACAAAATCAAGTCAATATACATATTCTCTTCTGCAGAATTGAAGAAACGTACACAATTTAATTGACCGTTGGTTCAGTTTTTTTTTGTACAGTACGATTTTTATACGAGTCCTCTGAAATTTATTTAACGCATTCATGTGTATTTAAAATATGACGGTCTAATGAATAACGAGGGTCAAGAGAAAAACGAACAATTTTTATATTTTATTATCCATCGTGTATTTCCAAAATGGGATCATTAAGGCGATTAAAAATGATTATATTTTCCGGACAATAAATATACGCCTACCGTTTAACGTAAAATTATACAGCTTCCAAAAAAAAAATCAATTTGGATAAAATTTTCGCTCGCTAATTAATTTTCTATTCTCTTGAGTGCCGTTTCGTTAAAACGTTAAACGCTAACGAGTGTGTCGCGAAAACTACTGCCATCTTACTTTTAATATACGTACAAAAAAGTTCATTTTCGTCCGAAATATTTGGGCATTCTTAAAAAATTCTGAAAATAATATCTAGATACTTTTTTCACCATGATTATCGATTGCGAAAACAAAAAATTAAAGTTACCTAACAAATACAATTATTCTGAAAAATGGTAATGGACAATAATTTCATAGAAACATAGTAAAATATGTCAAGGAAACATAGTAAGGGTTTAAAACAAAAAAAAAACTTATAAAATTAAAATTACGTAGGTAATTAAATAGGTGGTAAAATATTTGTAAATGTTCATATGTTAACTATAAATAGAGGATACCTAGGAAATTCCAAATAATCTATGGTTACTGAGTCTCAGATACTTAATAACCGAGATACAAGGGTGTTTTGTCGATTTTGCCCATTTCCTTCATAAGCCCTAAGAATATTGTTTTCATTTTTGGTAGACGTGTATTGTTTCAATAGCGCAGTCGTCTGGTATAAAAAAACAATGACAAACTCTTGTACTCCCAGAAGAACATGCTGTATATCAAAATTTTTTAAATTCGTTTAGATATTTGAAAAGAGCGGAAAAACTGAGTTAGACTGTACACTTTTTTTTAAGTGCGCATTTTATTCTAGTAGGTACAAAAGTTTCGAACTCGAACGTAAATAAATTTATGACATAATTCGTGGTATACAATTTACAAAAGAATTAACAATTTTTTACCTTGGTACACCTATGTTCAATTTACGAACAAATTCGACACGCGAACGCGCTCTCGGAACGGAACTCATTCGCATGTAGGAGATTTAACTATATGTATAACTAGGTCGCCACCCAATTAAAAATTAATGCATTATAAATGTTGATGGTGTCGATAAAAATTCAATAGATCCCTTCCATTTAATAGTCGAAGCTATAAAATCGAATTTGCGTCAAAGGGCTTTTAATTTAGTACTTGGAGGACCATTAGGTGTACATGTTACGTAAAAATTTATAGCCTCTAATTTTATTTTAAACACACTTACATAGTTTACTTACATAAGGTTTGGTATTTTAGTAGTAAAATATTAAAATAATTGCTGCACTTTATTATAATCGAACCCCTAGTATATGTACGTATATATAACATTTCTGTAAATGATGCAGCTATGCGTTAATAGTAAAGAAATTCATTTACCCACAAGGTATATTGCAACTGATCTATCATTTACAGGAGAGCTCTTCGTTCGACTTCTTAAAATTTTAGAAGTAAGCATATAGGTAAATATACTGAATAATGAAAACAAAAAAAATTCTAGAACAGTTTAAATCTACCATTGGAGATAAGCGATTCCTCATTATTCCTGTTTTTTATTATACACGAATCACGCGGGTACATTACTGCCGTGGATAACGAGGGATTGCCGTATTCTATTTTATAATGCGTGACCATCTCAGCGAATCGATAAGAAAGTGAACAAAAAGTAAATACGTTACAAAATCATGTATAAAAAACTGTGTCGGAAAATTAAGCCCTTGCAGTTGCGAGTATATCGACGCAGTTTTTGCGGAATAACTTAACCCACAAAAATTAAATTTTACAAGAGAGCACATTTTGTGTCGTCACATAGCTATAAAAATGTACGTTTCGCGGAAATGCAAATCGATTTTTCCAGCGGAAAGGTGCAAGATGCCTTTTTCCTAGATGGATAAGTTAGTTAATATAATTGAATTTCGCAAAAAGTGTGGGTTAAGTCACTCTGCCAAAACGCGCCGACATATCCACGTAAAAAAATAATTTAAGAATCTTTGAGGTGTCGTTAGAAAAGAAAAACGAAGATACAGATGATTGATTTCTGTCAAGGATCACGAGCAGAAAAAGTGACGGATATAAAAATAAATATATATACAGTAGAGCGTCGATTATCCGAACTAATTGGGGAACATGGGTATTCTGAAAACCGATTTATTCGGATAATCGAACTGTATACTTTTATTTACCAATTTACAAATAAAAATCATATTTATATAATATGAATCTCTTTTATTACAATGGCAAGTAGAAATCAAAATTACACAGCCAGCTTAGTAAACAAGATATGTAATACATATGCATTCTGCATGTACGTATAGAAGTAACGAAAAAGGAACGCCCAGTATAAGCGTCGGCAATACGACACGTGCGGGGGCGGGGCAAGGCCGTAGCGAGCTGGAAAAGCGGCACGTGCGAGTGAGAACTAGCAGTTCGGTTAAGTGGTCGTTCGGTTGACCGACGTTCGGATAATCGACGCTATACTGTGTATATATATATATATATATATATATATATATATATATATATATATATATATATATATATATATATATATATATATATATATATATATATATATATATATATATATATATATATATATATATATATATATATATATATATATATATATATATATATATATATATATATATTATATATATATATATATATATATATATTATATATATATATATATATATATATATATATATATATATATATATATATATATATATATATATATATATATATTTATATATATATATAGCGTTCACATGCCTCTTTAGACCCATTGCCTAAAAAAATACTTATGTACCTACTATTAATTTTATTCATACATTAAAGTCAAAAGGACGAAGTGTAGTCCCAATTTTGTAAAATTGTAATTACGCACAACCCCATTTTATTCTAATACTCCTAATAACTACTGAAATTGAAAGCAGCCATGTATAACTTAAGTTTGCGTATTTGAAAAATACCCTTTTTTTAAAAGAGCCAATTTACTAAACCGAAAGTAAGTGCTAACATCAGAAGCTTGCTTAAGACTAACTAAATTTCTTATTTATACTAATTTTATATCTAATATACGTGAGGTCACCGAGTTTACTTCCTTATTTTCTACGAAAGGAAAATGTATCAGAAATCTTGCATTAATGTTATCACTACCAAGAAGTAGTCTCAGCTCGCTCTGTAATCTTAACCTAAAAGAAAAATAAGTCATTGTTCCTAGAGATATAAGTTATATACGTATTCATATGTCCACGAATTTATTTATGATTTAGAAATAGACAGGTATCTACTTAAAACTCAGAAAAACAAGGAACATTTATTACACACATATGTACCTATAGTTTATCCAAACCTATATGATGTTCACGTCATCAACAAAAACTTACTAGATTGTTTATTTGTAATTCGGTTTAAAGTTTGGAAAGTGACATATTCTATAGCTGATTTACTTGCGCACATATTAAATGGTATAAAGAAAGACTAGAACTTATTAGTACTGTCAAAATACGAGGTACAAAATGACAGCACTGTGTGAATCGTCGTCATCTAGTAACCTTGTATTGATGACGTGAACATCATATATAGCTTATCCAAACCTATATGATATTCACGTCATCAACAAAAAGTTACTAGATTGTTTATTTATAATTCGGTTTAAAGTTTGGAAAGTGACATATTCTATAGATGATTTACCTGCGCACATATTAGATGGTATAAAGAAAAACTACAATTTATTAGAACTGTCAAAATACGAGGTACAAGGTGACAGCACTGTGTTAATCGTCATCATCTAGTAACCTTGTATTGATGACGTGACATCATAATATGATGTCAGCTTATCCAAACCTATATTATAGGTTTGGATAAGCTATAGGTTTGGATAAGTTATAAGTAGGACAACTTTTGAAATATTTACATCCGATTACTTTTATTACATTGGATTTATTATTAGAATTAAAATTAAAAGTAAATTGGACGCATACGTATACATGAACTTTTCTGTTCGAAATAATCCGCACTGTTGCCCCCTAAAATATTTGATTTTCCTTCTGAAACACTCTGTATTATTGACAAAGCGGAAACAAAGTTAGGCCGCGTCAAAATATAACACTGACCAACAATACGTAATTTGTAGCATATTAAATGGAAGCGAACTAATGGCGATCCTTATATTAGACCTTTTACCTGCCGATTTCAAATCTGTTCATAAAACTTTTCCATCATCCAAGGTATGTGAGTAATAAAACGCGTTATAAAGAATATAAATGTAATGAAACGATGCTACTCCTACGTTAAAACATCTCACCTGACACTTCATTTAGACGTAAGTAGATAAAATGTATGAGAAATAGATTTTCGGCTGTACGTTGCTCGAGGAATATCCAATTTTCCCTGGTAACGTCTTTTAATTTTTACCCTGTCTTGATGGAAATGTTCCCAGGGTTCGAGTGCCAAGGTTTTCGGGAATAAAGTCAATATGAGCGTTCAAAGGGTGTATTTTAAGAGACATGTCTTTGTAGTTTTGAAGAAGTTCGCTGACATGTTCCCTGCAACTTTTAAACATGTTCTAGTTTCCTAGTTCGTGACCACTTTTTTGAAAGATAACCATGCAACCACTTCGTGCATATTTAACTTGCTTTCAAACACTGTATGGAATTAATTAACACTAATTTTTGGAAATTTGTTCTCGAGAAATAGACGTTCACAGATCTAACAAGTGGCCGATGTACGTCCCGGAATAAAGGACTATCTTTTTGACCAGTTGTTTTTGATGTAAGTAGTGTTTGTACGTGTATAAGCAACAGAATTTAGTATAACCAAGTACGAGGGTTGTCACTTTCTAATCTCCATATGTCTTCCACGAATACTTTTCATGTTGATTAATGTCCTCATACCTGTATGTTCTTTGGTGTTCAGCTGCATGGGTTACAGGAACTGATAAGTAGTCCCAGTACTTCCAAACTGATCATCGACATCACTGCAGTATTCTAGCCCCTCTTGTTTAGAAAACAGATGTTCAAATTCTTTGACTTTGGTATTCTTTTGTAACAAGTCACAGCCTTTCGATCTTCTGCCCATTCAATCAGTCAATAAGTAATGCACGAAGCACGAAAGCTGTTAGGTGCTCATTGCTGATTCTGGTCCAATTTGCACATAAAATAAAACTCATAACGCCGTTACTCGTAACAAGCGTGTGAAGTGCCCATGGCAAGTGTAACTTACGGCTCCCAACCCAAAAATAACAAAAACTTAACTTTTACATCTACCTATTTAATTATTTTTAGTTATATTTTTTACGTTTCTGCGTCCAAAATCTAATTGCAGCGTTGTACGAACATAACAGAAACTGCTTGGGCAATTTACGCAGTCGCGAAGCAATTTTCACCTTATAAAACACAAAAGTACATTGTTACGTGGGGCGAGGGGGACTTCAGTTGTGCTGAAAAGGAAAGCTCGCAAATCACTCACTCGTGTCACGAACGCTAACTGGCCGATACCACAGGCGACCTGTATTTATACTCTCGACGAACACGCGTCTGAAGTTTCGATGCTAAAACTCCGTAAATATTGCTTCTAAAGCTTTATAAAGTCGTTTTGTTTGTTGCCAAATTCGTCGCCAGTAATGATAAGTCTATCTATCTACTTGGTAGTAAAGTCGGTAAATATGAGGACAAGTAATTTCATATTACAAAAAAACGCGTGTGTTGGAAAAATCTAATTTCACTTTTGTAACCAACGCACAAAAGTACACAAGACTCGGATGATTACAGTCATTCTATCGCCATCGATTTAGTAATAGAACTTAAACAGCGGAGCCTTTGTAGTTTCCAGTAATTCAAGCTGATCGGCTTTTGATAACTGGATTTCTTTTATGGAAATCCGACAGAAATTCGACATTTAATACATACTTAAAAAGCAATTCGAAGAAATCCTTAAATTTGAAAGAAGCTGAAACTCTTACTGCGATAACAAAGACGTCCAGCATAAAAAGCATTCTTTCCCAAGAGATGATAGAAGCTAGATTAGCAATTATAAGTATGTACAATTACCTTTGGACGTTTACATAAAATCAGTTATAATGATAAACGGTCGCAGAAAAATCGTATTTTAATGAGCATTGGGAATTTACAATTTTACTGTTTTTTAAAAGAAATCACGTCGAGCGTGTTATAAAAAATATTAATCGACAGAACAAAATGCCGCTTTCCTGCATAACGAGTTAAAGGAGGAAAAAAACAAACATTTTCACTTTCCGTTGAAAATTAATTTAGAACAAGAAGATATCAAATAACTTGTTAATGTCTACTGAACGAATATAGAAAATAAATGATGGAAACCTTTCAAAGGATACAATTATGCAATATTAAATTACATCAGGGAAACTAATTATTGCTGTGTAATAAAAGCTGTGGAAATTTAGTAAATTCCAAATGGAGCCCCTTGTATCTAGTTTTAGAAACGTAAGCACTGAAACATCTAATTGTTACTAGTTTTCAAGTATGAATGGAAGCTTAACACGCCAACAACTTTCTAAAACTAGCATTATTATACGTTATTCATCAACAAAGCTTGTAATTCGTTACTTTATCTAATTATTAACTTCGTACGGAAATAAATATAAATCTTAAGTTCATTTTCTACCGCTTATAATTACTCACATAGGTGTCTATTAAACATTCTCCGATTTGATTAATAATGCGTCATTTAGACTCATGTCAGTGTAAACAAATGTCACTGTGTTATTACAAATAGATGATGCTGTTTCACGCAGTGGTATCATTTCGTATGTTTTCAGTATGAATAAATAGTAGCCTCTCTTGGCCATGTACTATGTGTGAAGCTAAATCATCAATGCAGTCCCCTTTAGGAACTTTAAATGTTTATCTTTCCGATTAAAATTTGTCACCACCACCTTAGGAAATGCATTTCGTTAATATCCGCCTATCAGAAAACGATAGATAGACAGACCAACATGATGAGCGTGTCAAGTTTAAAATTTATCGGTTTCTGATTGGCGTAAACAAAAGTAGGCGGTTATTAACGAAATACATTTTCTAAGGACGTGATAACAAATTTTAATCCGAAAGACGAAAATTTTAATACTACAACATGTCATTTTTGTGTACTTTATCATTGATTAAGCAAAGATTATTGATTGATTAAAACAAAGCCGCAAAAGAACTGTTACATCTTAATCTAGTAATTGTCGATTCAATTATTTATCATCGACGTAATAACAAAAGGGCGTAACTACAAAAAAGATAACTTTTAGCGCTTCAATCAAGGTAAGTTTCTCTGCTCTCCTGAAAAATACATATTTTGTAGTTACGCCCTTTTGTTATTACGTCGGTGATTTATAGTTCCGATTAAACCACTGGTGCGCCGAGGGTGTGTTTAAAGATTATAACCCCCTCTAACGCCTGAAAAATGAGTTATAGAAAATGAATTATAAAAGTTAAAACAAACGATTGTTTTTTTTATAGATTTTTCTACCCCGAAACACTTCTCTAAACCCCTCCCTCAAAGGCAATTTCTGAATGCGCCACCGGATTAAAAGAATTACTATAATAGCTTAGCCCTTTTTTAAATTAACGAAGTCAAAGAGATCTTATAAATAACTAACTTCATAGTTATTTAATAAACAAAGAGCAGGTAAGTACTTATTTATCATGACTTTCCGGAATTTGCCCATTTTTAATTGAACAAAACAATTTATATTGGTCCAAACCTCGCGAGTCACGATTTTATTATTGTTACACATTAATTTCGAACACGATCATCATTTCTATCGATCAACGAGCAGCGCCAGTAATTAATTTGAATCTCATTTGGAAAATACGAAATAAGTAATAGGGAAAAGTCGCATAGACTATAGACTTAATATTCTTTATTCATACATATTATAAACTAAATTACGAAAATACTCACAAGCGAACCTAGTCACGTATCTATCTATTAGCGTTACGCGTTTCCTTTTTAAATCACGTAGCACATCCACTTTCGAATATCATTTCACGTGACGCATATATGAAATTTTTATCGGTTTATCGGTTTATGTATATAATTTATTGTAAATCAGTCGCTTTGGGATAAAATAAAAATTTCCCTTTTTAAATTATGCAGTGGAAAAAACGTTTTGAAGAGATCAGATATCAAAATTAGTACTGAAAAAAACATTTTCGAAACAAATCTGTTATAGTCTGGGGCACTCGCGCAAGACAATTCGGAAGTTTAAGAATTCGCTCACGTAAACTATAAGCAGCGCATGATCTAAAGAAATATTATATCGGATTTTTATAGTAATGTCTTTTTTAAATATACAGTTTGAATATGTCGGTAATTTAAGCTGTCTTTGTTCAACAGTTGCCAGAAAGAGTCGGGGTTATAAACGGCGACAGTTGCGACATGCAACGGTCAATAATTCGTATTTACTATTTTCAGAGCAGCTTTGTAGTTTTTATTTTGAATACTGCCGTATTCCTTTATTTTTATAAGCTTATTGTGATCGTTTCCAAGAAAAAAAATAATTCAATACTTATTCGTTCCCGTTATAAATAGTAAAATAATGTTTGAGAAGCAGTAGAATTTGCTTTTTAACTTATTGTTAAACGAACACACTCTTTAAGTACAGGCAGTCCTCGCTTTTACGTCAAGTTACGTACTAGCAACGGGCGACGTAAAACGAAACGCCGTAACACGAGACATGTTTGGTAAAAAAAGTACTCTAAACGCTTTACGTACGTACGTTTAGTAAAAGTATAAACATTCTTTATTCTATTTTTTATACATTTAATTCGCACTTACGCGTTTTATCAAAAATTTTTGAGCAAAAAATAAATGAAGGTTTAATGACATTAACAGACTAGCATCTTTACAAAAACGTAAAATGAATCATAGACGTAAATATGAGGAATGGTATCAAAATGTTGTCTAACGTAAAACGAAACGCCGTAATACGAGGACTGCCTGTAACTATTTTCCAGAGTGTTCCAGACTATGTTTATTTATTATATTAATTATTTATTATCCAATTCGAATGCGTTACTACGGACCGTCTATTCCACGTGTTTTACAGTTTAAAACAATTTAAACTTTTTGGTATTGTTTTTGATTTGTAATGAGCTGACTAGAAATAAGTAAGTAGAGAGGGTAATATAGTAGAAGTACGTAAGCAGTAGTAAGGTATCAATGGTGTAGTGTGCAACGATAATTAAAGGAATAAACAAATAAAGGCTTTACAGATTCGTAAAAAATTAACATATAAATCAATTTGAATTGCGAGTTTGTCACACTCCTATTTTAAAACATCTATGGAAGGTAAAGTTAAAATCAAAACGAGAACGAACCTAATCTCAAAATTTGGTCAGGCTTAATCGGGTCCTAATATTTTGGAAAAGTTACTTTTTTACACAGTATCTTTTTAAATTCGATCCCCGAGCGAGTTCAGTTGATAATCATATTTTAAAACTGTCTTCTGTTGAAGAAGCTATTCGGAAAAGGTTCTGGAATTTTTGAAAATCCAATTAATTCTGTCTCGAACGTAGAAAATTATTGTATTTTCGATAATTCATTGGAAATTTAACAGGATATAGGTCTAACATTTTAGGGCAAGTATAGTGTATTCCTATAACAAGACGAGTGGAACATAGATAATAACTATTAAAACAGGTTTAAAAAAACACAGTTTTATTTTCAACAAATACTTATACTTATGTACTATAATTACAAACGATATAAATTTGTAATTATAATAGGTATAAGTACTTATTTGTTCAAGATAAAACTGTTTTTTTTAAACTTGTTTTAATGTTTATTAACTATGTTCCACTCGTCTTGTTATAGCGAACACGCTATATTTAGATCATATTTTTCACAAGATGCAAAATTCATATTTTTAGAAAATATTTCTCATTAAAAATGGTTATACGAACACGGAAAAAGAAAATATCAGCACGATTCCTTGACTTACATCCACTGGATTATAATATTTTGTGGGAATTATTATAAACAAAACTTTGTTATTACTAATTAATTGTAAGTTCAACGCCACTAACAAACTTAACAATGGGAGATGTTTTTAGATTAATTAGTAGGTACGTTATATTGATTGAATATAAAAGAAAACGTCTTACGTATGTTTGTTTTTGAACATTATCGGAAAATGAATGAATTTAAATTATCGATATCATCATAGTTTTGAATTGGAAAGCAAAAAAATATATATAGAAATAACGTAGAAAAAATTGCATAATAAACAAAATAAGAAGATCTTAAAGTTCGAACTTTTAAAACTACTGAATCACAAAAATTATATGGTGTACAATGGGTATTTTTCCAATAAAGCTTGAAGAAGGAGAAGTAAAAGTTATATACAAACATTTGAATTTTGAGTTAAATTTGAGTTGGTCGATATTTTAACAAAAATAGAAATAGTTTATTATTATTATTATTAAGTATTACAAACGTTTTAAATTATTGTAGGTACTTAAATTATTTATAAGGTAAAATTTAATTAATAATGTAAGTAATGCAGCGATTTACCATTAAAAATAGCTTAAAAGTTAAACAACGCCCGGGGAAATTATTTTGTAATTGATTTTTGTGTTTACAATGCCGAATTAGAATGCGCGGATGTATTTGACAACCGAATAAGTTTTCAGAAATTACTACAAAGGCAGCAAAGACAGGATGTAAAATTTAATTTCGAGTTACGAGTACATCAAAATCATTGTCGAAATTAAAAAAAAATCATAATGTAACAGAAAATTTTAAATGAAGTTATTTAAGCAGTTGTAAGTTATTGTTATGTTGATCTACAGGGAGTACCGCCTTGATTGCATAATACTTCGTCAGGTTATTTTTGGGCGAAAACAAGTAAAAAAAAACCTAATAAATATTCGGAGATGTTTTGATAAAAGAAACTTAATTTAATTTTAAATAAGGAACCAATACGTAGTGAGTTGTTTCAGAAAAAGAATTCGCGCAAGCGCTGTAGAAAATTTATTTTAGTTTGTCATTTATTACTTGTATTGTTAACTTTTAATCCATGTTTATCTCCTAAACTATACATTCGCATTTAAATACAACTTATTAGGCATGATTTGCCTGTTTTTTTTTTGATCTGAAAATAACCTAGCGCAATCAAGGTGAGACACCCTGTATATTTTTCACAGATGAATCTTTCTTGACGTACCCTTCCATTCAAAATTCGACCTGACAGTTTCGAAAAATACTGCGATATACGTATGTAGGTATTTAGATAATTAATTATATTTTTACATCTTGATGCCATAAACGCTTTTACGTTCTCGATCAACGCGACAAAAAAAATAGATAAAAATCTAAATAACGTAAAGTTGAAAACTCGCTAATTCACTTTAAATTTGTAAAATACCATTTACAACTTAAAGTTCTCATAGTTAACGTAACTAGCATAAATTTTATCAACGTATTTTAACAATCAAGATGAATAATGTTCCTACAAAATGTTCGGGGCAGGTGTTGAGAATGATGAAGTGCTCTATAAACGCGTTATTTTGCCACCAACCTAACATAATCCGAAACCTACTCGTATATATCTACTATTTTGTTTAAAAAAATAGTATATTGTATAACTAGCGATGAAAATATCCTTTCATCGTGTGATATACGCTATACTTTTTCGACGACCACAAGAATTCGCAAACAAGCGGATGCTCGAATTTTAACATTTAACACTTTAAAAACGACCTCTATTTAATAATCAAACTGCTTGTGCGCAAGGATATTGCGTGGCAGGTTAGAAAGCTTTTGATTATTGGCCGAGTAGCGTGTGCAATGATTGCAGACAGGCTACGACGTTTATGATTGGCTAACGAATTTTTTACGCACGATCGGTCTATTTGTTTGTAATGTTCAGCTTTCGATAAGACTTAATGGTGTGAATTTATGCAATTTTCATAAGGGTCGTCGGAAAACTTATTCTCAGCAGATTATGATAAACCGAAACAAATCTGCAATGAGAAAACGAACAAATATTTCCTGTAAATTTTAATACATTTACATACTGGAGCATTATAAATTTAGAACTACATATAACGTAGCACCTAATGTAAAATTTAGCTATCTAGAGCTATCTATCTAACCAATGGACCTATATTTAAAAAAATGTTTAGATACATACAGGGTGTTTCACAAACATATACCAACCCAAACTGGTATTTTTTTTAAATAGAACACCTTGTATATTTTTGCATTTTTGGATTCCCTTTCACATTTATAATCAAAAATGTATAAAATTGTATCTCTAACTGTTCTGGCGATATTGTCACTTTAATGCCGAAATAGAATCAATTTTACAGATGTCATAAAGATTTTTTAAATCTGTTTGTACCACCAATTATTGATAATAGTCGACTTTCAAAATACGTGGCAAATTCGAAAAAGTGTAAAACTACACAGAATACCGTAAGCGTATCCGTTTGTCCCAGATTTACCCTAATATTAATTGGTAGAATTGGTGAATCTGACAGCCGAGCAGATAGTTCATTTTTATTCTTTTAGTTCACTCGTTTATCTATACTAGAAACCGAACGAATTAATCACAGTAGGGAAAATAATCGACGCTACCTTTAGTTTTATATATTTATATAAATCAAATCGTTTGTGATACACCATGTAGACTCAAATTTAGTAGGTACTTAAGCGTGCGTGCTGTCTACACATAAGTAAAAAGGGGATTCTTGAATTAACGGTCCCGGAGGGAAACCTCCGGTATCATATAAACGTCGTGTATGTTCTAATTTAAATTTCGGTCAAATAAAATTCAGAGCGCAAGTTGCGGAAATAAAAGCCGCCGGCGTGTATTAAAATCGGTTGTTTGAAAAATTGTTCGAAAACGGGCAATTTTCCGCATCACCGAAAAAAATAATGGCATCACGGGAGATCTCATAGCTATACCTACTCAAAAAAAAAAAAACTGTAAATTAGACGGAGTCAAATACTAAAAACAAATTGTAACAAAATTAAACGTACGCAGTGCAACATACTATATTATAGAAATAATAAGTTCCGGTCCCTGAATCTGAAAGCTTACTGTATCTCAAAAAGTACCTAACGGATTTCATTCAAAACCAACTGCATACTAAAGATACTTTATTCCTACATAAGTATGCGTAATTTCATAATTTTACAAAAAGGCGTGAAGTTTTTATTTACAGGCGTATTTAAAAAAAAACGCCTGAATTTATAACTCGGTTATTCAAAAAATAATAAATGGAAAACAACGATATTTATGAATATGAGAGGCAGAATCTTAAATGATAGTTGAGTATAACTTATCCAAACCTATATGATGTTCACGTCATCAACACAAAGTTACTAGATGATGACGATTCACACAGCGCTGTCACCTCGTACCTCATATTTTTACAGTTCTAATAAATTGTAGTCTTTCTTTATACCATCTAATGTGTGCGCAAGTAAATCATCTCACTTTCCAAGCTTTAAACCGAATTACAAATAAATAATCTAGTATCTCTTTAATGATGACGTGACATCATGTAGGTTTGGATAAGCTATACAATTTTCGGAAAATTTTGTTTATTAACAAAAATATTATAAAGTAAAACAGTTAATACAAATATTAACGTTTAAAGGCTGCAGAAATTATAACATATTGTTAAACAAAATGGGACGCTTACGTATTTGGGCCAAAACGGGGTGAGGCAAGTACAAGGTGTCCGCCGGGAAGGTATACTACTTTGTTCTGCCGCCATTTTGGTAAACATTAGTCTTGACAGTTTATATTTGGCAGTCGTGAAGTAGACACGTGGCAAATTTATTATGGAAAAATATTCGATAAACCAACGTGTTTTAATCGTTAAAACATTTTATCAAAATCAATCATCGATTACTGTGACGATGAGAAAGTTACGTGAAATTTTTGGGAGAAACAATGTGCCAACAAAACGCACTATTTATCGTGTAGTGAATGATTTCGAAGAAAGAGGGTCTGTAGGTGATAGGCCCAAGCATGGACCCCAACGTACTGCAAAATCGGCTGAAAACATTACTGCTTAGTGTTCAAAACAATCCATCAACCTCAATTCGACGCCGTGCTCAGGAGCTTGGTCTTCAAAGAACAACTTTGACCACAATATATCGTAAGATATAACGTAACTTTCTCATCGTCACAGTAATCGATGATTGATTTTGATAAAATGTTTTAACGATTAAAACACGTTGGTTTATCGAATATTTTTCCATAATAAATTTGCCACGTGTCTACTTCACGACTGCCAAATATGAACTATCAAGACTAATGTTTACCAAAATGGCGGCAAAACAAAGTAGTATACCTTCCCGGCGGACACCTTGTACTATATCCATTACTATACAAAGCGGTATTATGAATCATGCAAAGAAAATAATGGGGATTATGTAATTAATTATTTCTTTTTCTTCATATATTCAAAAGACGTATTCGCAAAACGTATGAAAGACGTACACGAATTTTGGTGTAACACTGCTTGTTCGTTAGAAAGATGCTTATATAGTTGTATTTAGAAATATACATATTAGCCGCTTACTATGTAAAATGATGAAGGTCGCCCGGCCGATCTAATTTGCGTCTCGCTTTAATAACACATTATATTATTTACCTGTTATAAAAGTGTAAACGAATTATTATTTAAACAAAATGTAATACAATTGTTGTTTACTAACGTAACTTTATCATAGTTGTACACACATGGCATTAGGTGACATACATCGGTAATTGCTATGCAAAAATGCTTTAGTTATGACGTCTTAATGATGGCAATACAAAAAAAAATTGCAAAATTCGACAGTTTTCGTGAAGATCTCCAAAATGGCTTTACTCAATGTGGTTCTTTTAAAATACGCATTAAATATCTAGATACTTTTATTTTAGAAAATAAATCGAATAACCGGAATTATTTATTTATTTCGAAATTATCTCTCGTATTAAACTAGTAGCCCAACTACTGAAAGTTTCTCGCTCACGTGCTCTCAAAGTTGCTGTAATAACTAAACTAAATATAACAGCAGTTGACTTGCATACGAAAGCCATGTGTTAGCGTTAGTGCCTACCAATCTAACTTTACCTTCAAACGTGTTTCATTAATAATTTCTTGCACTTCCACTTTTTCGGCAATTTTCAAACTGAATCCGTTAAACGCATACGAAACATTAAAATTTAAGCAATTCATTTAACTGACTAATTCAAAAACCGACTTCCAGAGCTCCAAAATAAAGCTGAACGTCCTCAATATGTAGACTATTTTTCGACTACTATGTTATCTAGAGATCTATCATTTTACTATCTTACGATAATTATTAGAACACATTCCCCCCGGTTTCTAGAACATCTATTTGTTCCGTAAACTATGGGTTCATTAATTAATATCAGTATTAGATTGGTTAAAATGAAACAATATTTGATAATATTAGATAAGTAATTGAAAAGTTGAAAACCTTATCCCTGAAATAAATACATTGTTTCAGTAACCTGGCAATTGTGACACTTCAACGTTTATTTTTTTAACGGTGCGCCATTTTGGAATCGTCCTGTAGTTTCGTAAAATGGCATCGAATTACAGTAGAGACCCAGAAAACCAGTTATCCGAAAAATCGATTATCTGAAAGCGAAATTTCAGGTATCGGAACCTGCAAAATACGTGATTTTTTAAAAAACAAAGAACTGCAATAGATAAACAGTGTTTTTTCTTTGTTATGAAGTTTTTTTTATGAACACTATCGCATTTATTTACCTTTTTCTACAAATAAAAATACGTAATATTTTTCAATAGACGTGTACAATATATATATTGTACCTTTAGTGTTTCATCTTTGATTTTATCCTTCCCAAAGCGTGATCGATTATCCAAAAAAATCGGTTATCCAAAATAATACGTCACAATTATTTCGAATACTCGGGTCTCTACTGTATTCCAAATCGTTACAAATATCAACTTTGTTTCGACTGCCAAAGAGCTAGTTCTGAACAATGAGCACGAAAATACGAAAATTACTAAATAAATCCCCTAGTTAAATTATGTATTACTACTATTAATGTTAATTAGTTTTAAAAGTTCATCTACTACGCGTCATCAAGTTTAATTATTTAAATAAAGTGGGATAATTTATTTGGTTTAATTTCGTGTCTAACTACAATAGTTCAGCTTACGAGCTCTGCATCAACGGCATAGATAAATCAGTTTAAAAGTTTTTAAAGGCCGCTTAATTTTGCAACTCCCTCAACTTTGTAAAATTAAATTACTTATATAACCACACATTTTCAAAATAATGAAGATTATGTAGCTACATAACAATACTTTAAGATCAATTTTGTACAATTAGTCCCAGTGTTGTTGGACTTGAAAATGAAAATCTCGGAACTCAGTTATACTGAATGGATTTTCGTAAAACTTGATTTATTGACTTTGTAATAATGAGAACTGAAAAGTTTATCTTTTAAAAATCGCCGCTATTCTGAAAATCGAAACGTTTTCGAAAAAGAGTGAAAATATTAAAAAATATACGTTGAAATATAATAATTTCTACAATTGAATTCTTATTCTTATTCGGGATTGTTGAATATGAATTTATAATTAAAAATTAACCGAAATTAAAAATAAGTAAAAAGTAAAAGTAAGTTTGCAAAAAAATGCGAAAAATAGCATATTTACGTGTTTATTTATGGTTGTGTTTTCAACAGAGAACAAGTGTCAGAGCTCCATTATTTATTTTCCACAAACTACCTTAACGTAAGTAAGTATTCGTAAAAACATTTGAAGGCCGATGGTTTAATCCTTCCCTAAAAATTACCCTTTCGCAAAGCTCTGGCGCATGGCATGAAACAAAAATGATCACCATTTTCAAACGAATTAAGATAGAATATTAAAATATTTTGGTTCTAAACTACCATCATATAGGGATCATAATTAGTAATAATATTTTTTTTGAAGTGGTTCTAAAAGTGAAATATTCGTTATAAAGAAAAACATATTTACAGGTTAAAAAAATATATTTCATCTTTTTATATTTTATAAGTAATAAGAAAACTGCGAAGCTTTGAATTTGACATTTAATATGTCCTATTTCGACGAATGTCTCCCCTTAAAGTATGTACCTATCTACCTTTTATGTTTTAAATTGGAATAGTGTAATTTAAATTAATTTTCGAAAACTAAAAAATTTTCAATACAATCAATACATTTACAATACAATTTTCAATACATTTTGATATTTTATATTATTATTTTTATCTGTCACACGATTTATCTTGATTTATTTTATAATTAATTAAACACGGTTTTTATTTTAATAAACGGGCAAACAGATATAAGTAAAATAGTTAGGTAATAAAATCGAGAATGTGTGGTGTATAAATGTTAATTATCGTTCAACAATCCTCCCACTGTAAAATATATTAATTAGATTTTAATGATAATACTTAATAGACGTTTTCGTAGAAATGTACATATAGGTAATACCTAATAAAAATCCATTTATAAATAATACATTAACGTACATATCGTTAGTTTGAATATATTACCTACCTATCATATTAATGTTATTTATTAATTTATTAAACTTATTAAGCCAACGATATAAATCACAATTTACTTTAAATCCCTGTGAGAGAAGTAATACTTGGATTGTTTAAGAAAACTCTCGCGCACGTATCGATTTTAAAATTATACATAATATATTGTAGATCTAATGTTCTTCGTTGTAATATTTACTGCGACTCCTTATTTGAATTAGAATTAGATAAGTATGATGTAAGCATTTCTCTCTCAAAACTCTAATTTTTTAAAGTGGATAATAAATAAAATGTAAAATTAAACGAAAACAAAAAAAAATTAATACACTATAATAAAAGTGAAAATAATATGAAGATACCCCAACTAGTGTATTGGGTTTACTTTCCCTTTCTAAGTTCTTAAAAGTCTTTAAAGAAGATAAACTCGAGTAAAATGATCATCATCAAACTAATAATCGCAATAACTCGTAAATTATTGACTTTAGGAAAAAAAATTATGTAGGTTTTTTGCTCCTTTTGATCTTACCTATCCGCACTTTTCTTCCGGGACATTAATTCAAACACACCCTTTATATGTGACGTTTAAATTCAAATCACTTAAAAGTCATAAAGCTCCTACAAAATTTTGCTCTCTCGAAGGCTTTGTCGGCCCGAACAAAATATATCTACCCTATACAGTTCTTAAATTCGTTTCCATAATAATTATCTATCTCGATCCATTTTTATTTTACGACCGATTTTCATCTTTTTCGGTTCAACTTTAAAAGGCTTTTCGAAAACTGTTTGCGAGGCGAGGATGACTTCAAGACTGTTTCAAATGAAAAACAAACCCTTTGGTGAAACTGGTTAAATTTTAACCAAACATCTTATACATATACATCTTATACATATATAGTGTGTCCACGGATAGACGTAATTGTACTTGAAAACGTTTTTATTTCTCGTTTTTCGAGAAAAAGTTATTCTTAGTTCGAAAAGTCCTTAGACATAGTCAGAATGTCGATTATAACATACAGGGTTGTTTAAAAATGATGAAACATTGAATTATTCAAGAGTAATGTATCAATTATTTGCGTAAAAATGAAACATGTTAGAGGAAAGAATTACTCCTAATGCCAAAAGAAGTTGAAATGAAAAATGAAAGTCGAAAGAAAAGTCGAAATATGAAATTTCGAAACTTTGTTTCAAAGTTCGTATTTTTGCTTTGAAGAAAACCTTCGAGTGAGAGACTAGCTAGGTAGAAAGTTTTCTAATAAAAGATTGGATGGTTCGGTCTTATAACATGGCCTGCACGCTCACCTGATATTATTCCGCTTGATTTTTATTTATGAAGATACTTAAAACAAAGGTTTATGCGAATAATTTTAATAATAATGTAGACCTTTTAACACAAAAAATAATAGAAGCAATAGCCAACATAAATGAACATGGAATTGATTAGTTCAACGTTTATTTTTGAACGGTGCGCCATTTTGGAATCGTCCTGTAGTTTCGTAAAATGGCATCGAATTACAGTAGAGACCCAGAAAACCAGTTATCCGAAAAATCGATTATCTGAAAGCGAAATTTCAGGTATCGGAACCTGCAAAATACGAGGTGCGTGAAGATGGCACGTCATTAAAAGCACTAACGAAAAAAATTGTGCCAATCGTTTGTGCTTTGTTTGTGCACGTTTGTGCACGATATAAAAATTTTGCACGACACGCCGTTTTCGAGTTATTCAAAAATCAAAATGACGTGCCAACTTCACGCCCAGCACGTCATTTGGAAGCACTAACGAAAAAAATTGTGCCAATCGTTTGTGCTTTGTTTATGGACGTTTGTGCACGATATAAAAATTTTGCACGACACGCCGTTTTCGAGTTATTCAAAAATCAAAATGACGTGCCAACTTCACACCCAGCACGTCATTTGGAAGCACTAACGAAAAAAATTGTGCCAATCGTTTGTGCTTTGTTTGTGCACGATATAAAAATTTTGCACGACACGCCGTTTTCGAGTTATTCAAAAATCAAAATGACGTGCCAACTTCACGCCCAGCATTTGGAAGCACTAACGAAAAAAATTGTGCCAATCGTTTGTGCTTTGTTTATGGACGTTTGTGCACGATATAAAAATTTTGCACGACACGCCGTTTTCGAGTTATTCAAAAATCAAAATAAAAAGTCATTTGAAAGCACAAACAAAAACAATTGTAGCAATCGTTAGTGCTTTGTTTATGGACGTTTGTGCACGATATAAAAATTTTGCACGACACGCCGTTTTCGAGTTATTCAAAAATCAAAATAAAAAGTCATTTGAAAGCACAAACAAAAACAATTGTAGCAATCGTTAGTGCTTCGTTTGTGATCGTTTATGCATAATATAAAATTTTTGCACGACACGCCGTTTTCGAGTTATTCAAAAATCATTTGAAAACACAAACGAAAACAATTATGAAATCGTTAGTGGTTTGTTTATGAACGTTTCTGAACATTGTAAAATTTTATTCAAGTTTTCAAAAATTAAAACCTGATGCTTAACACGTTGTCGTTGAAGATACATACAATCAAAAACAATATTACAGCATTCATTAGTAGGTATACTTTTAGTAGGAAATACTTCTTGGAATATTTGTAACTATCGAGAATTTTAAATCAGCACGTCAAAAAATATTAACTATTTATACAAGGTCGTTCAAGTTATGTAAACGTACTCTTCTACTGAAAGTAGTTGATTTTCGTACAAGTACAAGAATGCAGATCATATCATATCTATTTTCTTAAAACTTGTATGTAGGTATATTTACTGTCTTTTTGAAAGGAGATCCTATTTTGAATGGTAACATTATCTTTAAATTTTAAATAATCAGGAGAGAAACTGGAAATTTTAAAAACAATATAAAGTAAGATAGTTCAGTACTATCTGGATTAAGTTAAAAATAACGTACAACGATTAATAATTTCTAATAATTTAAAAACACTCATTATATAAACACTTATATTTACCATATAACTTAGGTACAAAAACTTATTAATATTAATGGTAAGATTAAATCTAAATATAAGTTTCTAACGATAAGATGCACTGTTCTACTTCATCCTAGTCTGAGAAGATTTCTAATTAGGTAGTACCTATAATCAAAGGTAGTACACATACCTATAATCTCGACATCATACTGATTATTATATTTACTATGTTCAAATCTACTTTTAATAATAAAATACAAAAACAATGAAATAACTACCTACAACATAATCAAATATCTAACAAATAAAAAAATATATTTAACGTAAAAACCATGCATTTATTATATGCACAAGTAGATTAACTTAATATTTACTTACAAACTAATAAAATTAAAAAAAAAAATAAATTTAAATCGACGTTGTAATATAATTTTGTTTATTTATTATCAATAGAACTTGAAGTTTGTTCCAACACATCGCCAATTTGCGAACCGTCCGACACATGCTTTCAACCAATTAGAATTTTAGAATTTGACAGTTGAGTAAATTCTTAAAATTCTGATTAGTTGAAGGCATGTACCAGACAGTTCGCAAACTGGTTTGGTGGTGTATTGGAAAAAACCTGTATCTGTACCTCAGAATAAAAGTGTACTAAGGGCCGATCTTTCCATCTCCTGATAAATTTATCTGACAGATATTTACCATAGAAACGTTTGTTCAGACAATTGTTTTCATGGTAAATATCTGTTAGATTTTAGCTGAAAATAGAAAGATCGGCTTAAGTCACATTTTAATTATTACATAAAACTGTTTGATTTTAAACTGTTTTGTAACCTATCTTAGGTGTTAAACCAGATAAGTAGGTTGTTTAAGCATGTAGAATTTACATTTATTTCTATCTATTATTTCTATTTATTTCTATCTATATCTTTATTTCTATCCGCATATAAAATCTAATATTTATTAATATACCTACTCATTTGGTTCTTCGTCGTCTGTATTTCGTCTATATTTTTTTCGTTCTAATTTTAAGTACCTATACCTCTATTTAATGTAGGTATGTGTGTAAATAAATAGTAGGTAGGTATCATTGAAGGTTAGTAAGATTTGTCGTAAATGGCGTAATAGGTATGTGCAAGTTATAACACGCTGGTAGGTCCAAAACGTTGATTTTCTGCTTTTAAATTTTGAAAATTGCTGTACCAGTACGATTTTTCTTGAAATTTATCTACCAGCATGTAGAGCAAAATTTAAAATATATATCCTAAAAATTTCATACAAATTAGTTCATTAATAAAGGCGCAAAATTTAAAATAGTTTTGCAGCTTTGTATATTTCCCCTTATTAAGCAATGAACAGAATAGTTACTTTAATTTTATTCCCGTATTATATCACACTGTACATAAATTACATAAAATACCACAAATATCTATGGCAAAAATGAAATAATAATTCACCGTATTTCTATATCAAGGAACTTTCCATTACCGCAAAGGAACACATTCCGACGAAATAAAAATATACGATTTTGATACACTTCGTCCAAACCTATATGAAGTCTACGTCATCAATGCAAGGTTACTAGATGATGACGTTTCACATAATGCTGTCGCCTCGTACCTCGTATTTTGACAGTTCTAATAAATTGTAGTCTTTCTTTATACCGTCTAATATGTGCGCAAGTAAATCATCTATAGAATATATAGAATTTCAAACTTTAAACCGAATTACAAATAAACAATCTAGTAACTTTTTTTTGATGACGTGAATTGCTTATAGGTTTGGATAGGCCATAGGTAGATGTATCTTTCATAAACTTGCTTATCAGTATCAGAAATATCAAATAGAATTTTTAAAGATTTATACAATTGTAATCTATATCTAAGAAAGTTGAATGTACACTGCTTAAGTAGATTTGTTAATTTTTAATTTCTAAAATTTAAAAAAATGGTAATGGTCAGTACGGCCATACTACTCCGTACCGCCTAAATAAACGGCCTACCATGCTAAAATTCTTCGATGATTAGAAATATTACAAAATACTGCAATATTGTTTTTGATTGTACATACTTCCGACGACGACGTGCTAAGCGTCAGGTTTTAATTCTTGTATAACTCGAAAACGGCGTGTCGTGCAAAATTTTTATATCGTGCACAAACGTCCATAAACAAAGCACAAACGATTGGTACAATTTTTTTCGTTTGTGCTTCCAAATGACGTGCTGGGCGTGAAGTTGGCACGTCATTTTGATTTTTGAATAACTCGAAAACGGCGTGTCGTGCAAAATTTTTATATTATGCATAAACGATCACAAACGAAACATTAACGATTGCCACAATTGTTTTCGTTTGTGCTTTCAAATGACTTTTTATTTTGATTTTTGAATAACTCGAAAACGGCGTGTCGTGCAAAATTTTTATATTATGCATAAACGATCACAAACGAAACACTAATGATTGCCACAATTGTTTTCGTTTGTGCTTTGAAATGACTTTTTATTTTGATTTTTGAATAACTCGAAAACGGCGTGTCGTGCAAAATTTTTATATTATGCATAAACGATCACAAACGAAGCACTAATGATTGCTACAATTGTTTTTGTTTGTGCTTTCAAATGACTTTTTATTTTGATTTTTGAATAACTCGAAAACGGCGTGTCGTGCAAAATTTTTATATCGTGCACAAACGTGCACAAACAAAGCACAAACGATTGGCACAATTTTTTTCGTTAGTGCTTTTAATGACGTGCCAACTTCACGCACCTCAAAATACGTGATTTTTTAAAAAACAAAGAACTGCAATAGATAAACAGTGTTTTTTCTTTGTTATGAAGTTTTTTTTATGAACACTATCGCATTTATTTACCTTTTTCTACAAATAAAAATACGTAATATTTTTCAATAGACGTGTACAATATATATATTGTACCTTTAGTGTTTCATCTTTGATTTTATCCTTCCCAAAGCGTGATCGATTATCCAAAAAAATCGGTTATCCAAAATAATACGTCACAATTATTTCGAATACTCGGGTCTCTACTGTATTCCAAATCGTTACAAATATCAACTTTGTTTCGACTGCCAAAGAGCTAGTTCTGAACAATGAGCACGAAAATACGAAAATTACTAAATAAATCCCCTAGTTAAATTATGTATTACTACTATTAATGTTAATTAGTTTTAAAAGTTCATCTACTACGCGTCATCAAGTTTAATTATTTAAATAAAGTGGGATAATTTATTTGGTTTAATTTCGTGTCTAACTACAATAGTTCAGCTTACGAGCTCTGCATCAACGGCATAGATAAATCAGTTTAAAAGTTTTTAAAGGCCGCTTAATTTTGCAACTCCCTCAACTTTGTAAAATTAAATTACTTATATAACCACACATTTTCAAAATAATGAAGATTATGTAGCTACATAACAATACTTTAAGATCAATTTTGTACAATTAGTCCCAGTGTTGTTGGACTTGAAAAATGAAAAATCTCGGAACTCAGTTATACTGAATGGATTTTCGTAAAACTTGATTTATTGACTTTGTAATAATGAGAACTGAAAAGTTTATCTTTTAAAAATCGCCGCTATTCTGAAAATCGAAACGTTTTCGAAAAAGAGTGAAAATATTAAAAAATATACGTTGAAATATAATAATTTCTACAATTGAATTCTTATTCTTATTCGGGATTGTTGAATATGAATTTATAATTAAAAATTAAGCGAAATTAAAAATAAGTAAAAAGTAAAAGTAAGTTTGCAAAAAAATGCGAAAAATAGCATATTTACGTGTTTATTTATGGTTGTGTTTTCAACAGAGAACAAGTGTCAGAGCTCCATTATTTATTTTCCACAAACTACCTTAACGTAAGTAAGTATTCGTAAAAACATTTGAAGGCCGATGGTTTAATCCTTCCCTAAAAATTACCCTTTCGCAAAGCTCTGGCGCATGGCATGAAACAAAAATGATCACCATTTTCAAACGAATTAAGATAGAATATTAAAATATTTTGGTTCTAAACTACCATCATATAGGGATCATAATTAGTAATAATATTTTTTTTGAAGTGGTTCTAAAAGTGAAATATTCGTTATAAAGAAAAACATATTTACAGGTTAAAAAAATATATTTCATCTTTTTATATTTTATAAGTAATAAGAAAACTGCGAAGCTTTGAATTTGACATTTAATATGTCCTATTTCGACGAACGTCTCCCCTTAAAGTATGTACCTATCTACCTACATTTTTATGTTTTAAATTGGAATAGTGTAATTTAAATTAATTTTCGAAAACTAAAAAATTTTCAACACAATCAATACATTTACAATACAATTTTCAATACATTTTGATATTTTATTCTTATTTTTATCTGTCACGCGATTTATCTTGATTTATTTTATAATTAGTTAAACACGGTTTTTATTCTAATAAACGGGCAAACAGATATAAGTAAAATAGTTAGGTAATAAAATCGAGAATGTGCGGTGTATAAAAGTTAATTATCGTTCAACAATCCTCCCACTGTAAAATATATTAATTAATTTTTAATGATAATACCTAATAGACGTTTCCGTAGAAATGTATTAGGTGTACAACTTTGCTTCCGCCGTTTTGCAATAAATGGCTGTAGCGGTAAGTGGTAGTCGAAATAAATAGATCGTAGCTGTCATACAATAAGATTAGGTATTTGTAAATATAACGCCATCGAAATATTAGTCGATTTGTGTCTGCATCATAAAGTTATTCTCGATTAAACATGTCAGCTTACGAGCCAAATTCTCGTCATTTGCGGGAGGTTTTAATTTTCTGTTTTAATATGAAGAAATCTGCGGCTGAGGCTCATCGAATGCTCTCAAATACCTACGGTGAGGCCGCTATTAGTGAAAGAACGTGCCGAGAGTGGTTTCAACGCTTCAAGAACGGTGATTTTGACGTCGAAGACCGGCATGGCGGTGGAAGAGAGAAGGTTTTCGAAGATGCAGAATTGGAGGCATTACTTGAGCAAGACTCAATACAACGAGAGACATGATAAAGTAATCTTACAGCATGACAATGCTCGACCTCATGTTGCGAAAGTGGTCAAGACATACTTGGAAACGTTGAAATGGGAAGTCCTACCCCACCCGCCGTATTCTCCAGACTTTGCTCCCTCGGACTATCACTTGTTTCGATCAATGGCACACGGCCTGGGTGACCAACACTTCCGGTCTTATGAAGAAGTAAAAAATTGGATCGATTCGTGGATCGCTTCAAAAGATGACCAGTTTTTTCAACGCGGGATTCGTACGCTGCCCGAAAGATGGGAGAAAGTAGTGGCCAGCGATGGACAATACTTTGAATCATAAATGTATAACCAGTTTATTACAATAAAGCCTCGAATTTCGGAAAAAAACGGCGGAAGCAAAGTTGTACACCTAATACATATAGGTAATACCTAATAAAAATCCATTTATAAATAATACATTAACGTACATATCGTTAGTTTGAATATATTACCTACCTATCATATTAATGTTATTTATTAATTCATTAAACTTATTAAGTCAAACGATATAAATCACAATTTACTTTAAATCCCTGTGAGAGAAGTAATACTTGGATTGTTTAAGAAAACTCTCGCGCACGTATCGATTTTAAAATTAGTTGGTAATTGAAACAATTTTTTCTACCTGTTTTGCTTTATACATAATATATTGTAGATCTAATGTTCTTCGTTGTAATATTTACTGCGACTCCTTATTTGAATTAGAATTAGATAAGTATGATGTAAGCATTTCTCTCTCAAAACTCTAATGTTTTAAAGTGTATAATAAATAAAATGTAAAATTAAACGAAAACAAAAAAAAATTAATACACTATAATAAAAGTGAAAATAATATGAAGATACCCCAACTAGTGTGTTGGGTTTACTTTCCCTTTCTAAGTTCTTAAAAGTCTTTAAAGAAGATAAACTCGAGTAAAACGATCGTTATCAAACTAATAATCGCAATAACTCGTAAATTATTGACTTTAGGAAAAAAAATGATGTAGGTTTTTTGCTCCTTTTGATCTTACCTATCCGCACTTTTCTTCCGGGACATTAATTCAAACACACCCTTTATATGTGACGTATAAATTCAAATCACTTAAAAGTCATAAAGCTCCTACAAAATTTTGCTCTCTCGAAGGCTTTGTCGGCCCGAACAAAATATATCTACCCTATACAGTTCTTAATTTCGTTTCCATAATAATTATCTATCTCGTTCCATTTTTATTTTACGACCGATTTTCATCTTTTTCGGTTCAACTTTAAAAGGCTTTTCGAAAACTGTTTGCGAGGCGAGGATGACTTCAAGACTGTTTCAAATAAAAAACAAACCCTTTGGTGAAACTGGTTAAATTTTAACCGAACATCTTGTATATATATATAGTGTGTCCACGGATAGACGTAATTGTACTTGAAAACGTTTTTATTTCTCGTTTTTCGAGAAAAAGTTATTCTTAGTTCGAAAAGTCCTTAGACATAGTCAGAATGTCGATATAACATACAGGGTTGTTTAAAAATGATGAAACATTGAATTATTCAAGAGTAATGTATCAATTATTTGAGTAAAATGAAACATGTTAGAGGAAAGAATTACTCCTAATGCCAAAAGAAGTTCAAATATGAAATTTCGAAACTTTGTTTCAAAGTTCGTACTTTTGCTTTGAAGAAAACCTTCGAGTGAGAGACTAGCTAGGTAGAAAGTTTTCTAATAAAAGATTGGTTGGTTCGGTCTTATAACATGGCCTGCACGCTCACCTGATATTATCCCGCTTGATTTTTATTTATGAAGATACCTAAAACAAAGGTTTATGCGAATAATTTTAATAATAATGTAGACCTTTTAACACAAAAAATAATAGAAGCAATAGCCAACATAAATGAACATGGAATTGATTAGTTTACGAAGAATTTAAAAAAAGAATAGAAAAGCCTGTAAAGGTGAAAAGACATCATGTAAAGTAATATTAGATATTTATGTTTTTGTTGGTAAGTACAGCCTATCCAAACCTATATGCAATTCACGTCATCAAAAAAAAGTTACTAGATTGTTCATTTGTAATTCGGTTTAAAGTTTGGAAAGTGACATATTCTATAGATGATTTACTTGCGCATAAAATGGCATAAAGAAAGACTACAATTTATTAGAACTGTCAAAATACGAGGTACGAGGTGATAGCACTGTGTGCAACGTCATCATCTAGTAACGTTGTATTGATGACGTGACATCATATAGGTTTGGATAAGCTGTACATATTTTTGTTTCTGTTATTCGATAAATTACGTGCTTGATTTAATTTGGCATTTGCAGCTGCATTCATTTTAAAGTAGACAAAATATCAACTTTCAAAGTTTTGAAATTTCATATTTTGAATTTCTGTTGACATTAGGAGTAATTCTTTCTTCAAACATTTTTCAATTTTACTAAAATAATTGGTACCCTTTGAACAGTTTAAGGAGTTTCGTTATTTTTAAACAACCTTGTATGCTATATCGATATTCTGACTATGGCTAAGGACTTTTCAAATTAAGAATGGCTTTTTCTCAAAAAACGAGAAATAAAAAAGTTTATCAGGATAGTTAGACCCATCCATGAACAGACTTTATATAGAAATATAGTAGATAAACATGTGTAGAATTCAAGTAATAATAAAAACAATGTTAATAAAATATAATATCATTGGATAGAATACAGAATAAATTAACATAATGGCTTGTAAAAACTGAAAATTTTATTTAAATAGCAATAATAATTAAAACAAATACGATAGTGGTAACCAAATTAGAACATAACGATATTAAAAAAAATCATGACCCCGTGTACAATAATTTTGCTTAAAACGCTCGATTTTGTTGGTTTTCCCGATAATAAAATACTTTACCCTTCACGTTACAACAATAACATATTTGCTAATGATGTAGTAATGGTTGTGCTAACGTGAACGACAATTTTGCGTGCACGGTAAAATCGTGTAAAATTTCTTTTGGTGCGATCAGGGTTTCGTGAATTCATTTATTTATTGCTTATTGTTCAGTAGATGTTTTCTAGTATTCTAGTATTTGTTTCATTTGCAGTTGCAGAAAAAATAGTGTAGGTGTGACTACTACATATTATGTGGCAAGTACAAAAGTGCTTTTATTGGACTTGCAAGATTTTTTGCAAGACGAATTACTTAAATAAAAAATTCATTTTATAAAAAGATGATTTCCTAGATTATTACAGTACCTACCGCAACTTATTTAAACGGCGCAATGTTTTCAAATATTGTAAATACCTAATAGTATTTAAAATACTTATCTATAGGTATAAAATTATGCGAATAATTGGCTATACGTAAAATATTAATAAGGCACCTTTTTCCAAATTTTCGTTGCATAAAAGTCCGTCAAAAGTACCGCGAAAGTTCATAATTTAAACGTCTATTTGCACAAATAGTCGTAATGCGCGAACCGAAACACACGGGCACAAACGTAATACGCGAAAAATTCGTTTGTAATGTAATAAATATTTCCGAAAATTAACCGTCCACGTTAAAACAATGAATTCACACTGAATTCCGAAATTTTCCTGTGGCTGCAAATCGGCAAATTGAAGCTTACAATAAATTAATACATATAATAATGTTATTCACATAGTTTAAAAAAAAATTTAATTTCGATCAATACTTATCTATAAATAGACATTTATATCCTCCAACAAGTTGATAACATTTTCGATTAGAAAACTTTCCTTTTAATAACGTTTAATATTAAATGGAATTTTTCCAAGAAAAACTTTTATAGCAGCACATAACACTAAAATAAATAAAACTCTTCCAATTTTCTTTTTTTTGGAAGAACTTAAGTAGTAACTCTTATCGAAAATTATTTCTAATAAAAATGTAAATAGTTAGTTATTCGTGACCTGTCATAAAGTGTGAGTGACTTTTCATGCAATTAAATTCGTCAAAAATCGCCTTTTCTTTGTTCTTTTTTTTAAATTTGCATAACCATTTGTAGGTACAAAGGCAACACGTTATGATAATGCGTGACTTATAAAATGATTGAGAGATACGTTTCGATAAAGTATGGAGAATTAATTTATGCAATGTGAATAAACAAAGAGGAACTCGAATTCTGTTTTGCTGTTAAATTACAGTTACTTAATTCGTAACCTAATTTAAAAAATATATATATTTGATACCTATTCAATTTTATTTTTTTGAATTGCGTAAAAATGCATCTTCCATCTGCTACATGTTTGATAGTACGTATTTTTAAAACAAAATATCTTGTGTTTGCACCACCCTATTATCGAGTAAGTAAACTGTAGATTTTCAAAAGGCATCGAATAAAAAATGATTTAATTTTTATCACAAATGTGAAAACCGTTTAGAACCATTTAAAATGTTACGTTTTCTAGTTTTATTACAAATCTTAAAATTCAAAATAAAGAGCGTTTTACAAAAAATACTGAAGCAAACACATCTGAAGATTAAATAGATAACTGACTATTTTAGTTACGAAAATTCAGAAATAAAAGAAACTTTAAAGGAAAACAGAATAACGAATAGACCACCTACAAATATATATAATTTACAGTTATTAATAATCAAATCAATTTAATAGCTTCATAGGAAACCAATAGAAAATAAAATGAAATAATAGACGTAAAAAGGTTAGTTCACTTGTAAAAGTAAAGCCAAAATGTCAGTGACAGGACTCTTTAATTATTATAATACCTATACAGTTTGCATACGCTCACCGATATAATAGTGTTAAAAGTTTTAAAGTATTTCGTAAATTTTATCCCTGTATCTCGAAAACTAAACGTTTTTGGACACATATTTATATAGAAACTTTTCGATTTATTTTGATTTTTCATATTAGGAACACACTGTACAGTAGAATCACCGTAAATAGTACCTATAGGGTATCTGTTTTTGATGTTTCAATAACGATGTCCATTTTTGACTGAAGTTTTTCGCATTAATTTCAACGTACCTTATAAAAGAGAACGTCAACCGAAAATAGATTTTAAATATCCTGCCATAAAATATGTGTGCAATTTATGTTTCTTACGCAATCAAAAATCGTCTTCAAAAAAATGCGAATGTTAAACCACCACGACAAACTTTACATTCACACTTGGCATTTAATTTCCCCTTGATAACAAAGTGGATTTAAAATTTACTTTTAAATAAAAATTGGTACGCTTTCGTTAATTGCTTCATATCAAATATGTTAAAACGTTTACATGGTGTGAAAGACCGAGTTTAATCGAATAATATTATGAACCAATCTAATCTAGTGTTAATCTAAAGTCGACTATATTTGGCTTATTATATTCTCTAGTATGGTTGGTTTATCAAAAGCTAGCAAATTAGGGTATATGTATTTTGAATAAAGTGATTTTCACGATTATAATTTAACTTTTAATTAAGTTTAATCAAGAATTTGATTTAACAAGTTTTTCGTGCCTTTCAACACTGCAAATATTGTACTTTATACGTACTTTGTACCTTTAGAAAACACGACATGAAAGACTAAAGACTTAAAATTAGGGATTTCTTATTTACTTGTACATACATACTTAGATAGGAGAAAAATACTACCTACTAAAAAAATATAAATCGTTAATTGCAACCCTGCATTATATAAATAAAATGTTAACATCCTTTTTATAGCATTTTTATAATTTACTCTTTCTACATTTCAGAGAAACGCCTATTAAATAACACTAACGATAATAAACGAAATGGCCGATTTCAGTTTAAATACCTTATAAAATAAATAGTCCTGTAACCGAAATATCTGCCTTATTTGTGAGTTTTAACGTGATGATAAGGATTTATGTACTAGAGTCGAAAACGGTTTTCTAACATCTAATACGGAATTACAGTCAAGAAATACAGTAAAATCTCTGGCGACGACCACCTCTAAAACGAACTACATCTGTAGGAACAGTTTTAAAACAACCTATTTATTCAGGTTTGTTATTGTCTAATTGTAAGACAACATCAAATTGTTTGTATAAACGACCACTTATTTCGAAAATTAAGATTTTAGAATCTGCGTATTTGCGAATTTTAATTGGGATAAACAAATCTCGATATTGATATTGAATTTAATGAAGATGAAGAAATTGAAAATGCGGAAAATTGGCAGAAAGAAATTTTCGTCACCACAACAACCCGAACCGCGCCAAAGAAATTTTATCAGAAGAGGAGAATGAACAGCTAGCTGTACCCCTAGGAGAAAGTTTGAAATCTGTTCAAGGCTCACAATAACCTGTCCCGTAACTTGGGAAACTATAAAATGATTGAATTAATTACTTACAGAATATCAAACTATTTTACAAAAAGAGGTTTTAAATAAAAAATAAAATACATTAAGAGGTCACCAAACTAGGTTTCGTGAGTATTTTAATAAAGAAAATATGTAAATACACGAATAATTTTGATCCATTATGATGTTTTAATGACGTTCGTTTATAATAAAACAAGAAATTTGTGACGTGTTTTCCTTGTTTTACAAAGTTCTGTAGACATACATATTTTTACTTTTTATTTTCTCATTCTTCCTTACTATAATAGCCGACCACCTCTAAAAGAAAACCAGTTTCAAGTCGTAGCGAGCGCGGTCGTCTTAGAGAGATTTTGCTGTGTTTAATTTAAAAATTTTATATCGGTAGCAGTGTAAGTTGATTTTTTCCCAAAGAACTCAGTTTTACGGCAATTGAAGTTCTTGTTTGTCTTCGTTTTCTTAATTTTATGGATCACTGCCGGTTTTTGTTATTTACAACTTTATTTGCTAATAACTAATTCAGCGCTATCGGAAATTTTTTATTTCTCCTCAGCTACTTTTATCTTTTTTTACAACTCATTTTTAATTTTATTGTCCCATGAGTTCGTTTAAAAAAGAAATGTTTAATTACAATAATCTCGTCGCTCCAGGTCGGACAGTAAAATATATGTGTACAGTCAAGTTCATATGCTTTGTCCCGTCGTCTGTGTTATTTTTTATCGTAAAAGGCTCCAAAAAAAGAGATTACTGTCCGGTTTTATTTATTATCTGACGTGTCCGCTATTACAATTCGAAAACAACTGCTACCCTTTGTCCCTCTTGATCCTCTCTCGACGCTCGTTGGCCTGCGATCACATCTCGCGGTACAAAGTACATAAGCTTGACTGTACACAGATACAACTAGCGACAACTTGAAGTTTTACAATTTTTTTACGATTTAATCTAAACGCAATTTAGTTTATGGGTTTTGACGAGCTCTAATCTAGGATTTAGTACAGTCAGCGGCAACGCGGAGTATTTTGTTGACATCAGTACAAAACGAAATGCCCACATCCAAGACTGATTTTAGATACCGCAGGGCAATAACTCAAGAGTTACTCTAAACCGTATAAGTAGGTACTGTATGATTTGATGTCGAAAAGCTGGTGTACTTAATCGAATATAAAACGTTTAAATTAAAATTGTAAACTGTTGTCGCATTAAAATTTCTTCCGTTTGCAAAGTATTACGTGGCATTATCTTTTATATTTATTCCCTTCATAAACATTTACCGATAAAATTCAAAGCGTAAGTCGAAGCAGATTTAAAATTACTCGCACCCTATTCCTGGAGATCCCGGATCTAACATAAGAATAAACGACAAAATCGAAGGTCGTTTAAATTGAGAAGGAAAGTCGAAGCGTTTGATTAATAATGAACGAAGGATAGGTCAATAAAATGAAAGAGATAATAATGCGCTATGAATTTAAATGGTGAATTTTAGTACCTATGTTTATCTTTTGTAGATACTTAGTAAGCATATGTAAAAGAACGTAATACCCGCGACTTTTATTACATTTTCCGATAGGCACCAAATAGGTACATTGTCGCGTTGCAAAACGCTAAGTAAGCGCCAGTGCTTTTAACGAGCATTAGGTTTCAAAGGTTTCGGTACATATATTAATTTTAATAGGTAAATAACTACGGTCAAATCTCTCTAAGTTGAATCGTCACTTGTCGTATCGAAATATTCGACTAAATGAAAATTCAAGTTAAAAAGATTCAATGGCAATCTTGTGCTAATATTATGACCAATGAAATAATTCGAGTTAGGGAGAAATTCAAGATATAGTAATGTCGACTTAGGGAGAGTTGACTGTATGTACATGCTGAAAGCTTTAATAAAAATTGCGTAAATAAAAGTTCGGTGAAAACAAGGCGAAATTTATTAAGTGCGCGATTTTTCGGAAAGTTCAAGCAAAACGTGGTAAAGATTAATTACCCACTACATTTTTGAAAAGAGTATTCATGTGAAACTGATCGATATATCTTATATTGTACGGTTTCGTAAAACGATAAGAAATGGAACGCCGATAGATAATTTATTTTATTCTGACAGCAACTTGACCATAAAAACTAGTATGGCAAAATGTAATATTTTACATTTTAGCATTAAATAAATGAAAGGTTTATATTGTACGGTGAATTTTCAGAAACCGCATCGATTATATCGCAACGCTGATTAGTAGCGCACCGCACCGCGCCGTGAATATGGTTAAAAGTCCGAACCCGAATAGCCTCATAAAAAATAGGCTTTTCCAAATGCAATTTAAAACGTTCGAGTGGTGAACTTTATTCAAAATAAATACATTAAAGGGAAATTCAGCTTTCGGTCCTTTGTCTATGCAGTCGATTAAACTGTAAAGGAACGATCGTTAATTACTTAAGTAAATCCGATTCATATTAAACCAGAATTATGATACATAAATCGACCACCTATTTAAGCAAATCCTCTTAATTTCGAATCTTAGTATGTCCGAACTAAAATTAATCGTAAGTCGAAACTTACCCATAAGTTATATAAGATAATAACGTTGGTATAATCTGTCTGTTTTAGTTTTAACTGCATATCTCGATTAGCAGTCGGGTTCGACCCTAATATTTAAATAAGGTCATTGTGTACAAAATTTCCTATACCATTAACCAACAGGAAATTTTTAGCTTGGCCTTAATAACCAGTAAAGTTCATTTCGAAATTAAATTTATATTAAAAATTGTTTTCCACGTAACCTTTTAAATTAATAGCCGAATAAGAAATCGTTTAAAATTTGTTTAAAAAGGAACACGTTGCGTCCAAAATGCGAGCATGGCACCCCTTCGAAAAATTAATAGAAGTAGCGAGTCGTTTATTTTATTAATACGTCATCGATTTACTTTGGTAATTGTTTCTAGTGGGGGTTATATAGTCTCGACAATTGCCTACTAGGATAGATAAGTGATGAGGATACAGGACCCTTCATTTATTGATGACAACGTTCCAGCATTTACCACCAACAGCCACCGAGTTATAGCGTACAGATAGGTAAGTGCAGACAAGTTCATATTGTTTTGCCCCGTCGCCTGTATTAGTTATCGTAAAAGGCTCAAAAAAAAAGATCACAGTCCATCATTATTTATTACCTGACGGGTCCCTTTTTACAATTCAAAAACGACTGCTACCCTTCATCCTTCTTGATCCTATCTCGTCGCTCCTTGACCTGCGATCACATCTCGCGGGACAAAACATACGAACCTGACTGTACACAAATAGGAAAACTCACTCATCGTCAGGCAAAGGTGATTTTAGTAAAAACATGCTGTTTACGTGTCATTAAAATATGATTATCATAGTACTCGCGATGTTAATATACAATACAATACAAACGAAGGTATTTTTATCAACATCTGTACTTACCAGACATATTTTCATTACACAGGTATTACATTTAATTTGTATCGATTGGAATTTTAGTTTTTTAAAGAACTGATTTATTTACAAAACAATAAGCAATTTTGTCAGTTTTAATCTTCTTGTACTTATTGAAAGGTGCACAAGTTATGAGAGAGCACATTTTTAAGAGAAATTTCAACACCCCCTGTATCTCGGAAACTAAACCGATTTTCAAAAAAGTGTTAAACACCATGGTGCCAAATTGTTATCAAAATATTTTTTGGAATACTTTCGAAATCGACCTGTATGGAATTTATTGCAGACGCGTTATAAAAACATTTTTATTCTAAAAAGCGGTATTACATAATTGAATCTTAAAAAGTTGTACTACAGACAAAATTCACAAAAACGAGAAGTTTCCTCAAAGTTTCAGCTAACTATATCTGCGGAATTATTCGGAATATGCGGTAACGTTATTTACGCTTCATTATGCAGATGACCAAGTCGTAATAGCGCAGGACAGAGACGACTTGGAGTATGAGTAGAAAGTTGATTGTTCAATATAACAACTGGGGATTACAAGTAAACTATGGTAAGACCAAATATCTTGGCATTGAAGCACAACCGGAAGACCTGACGATTGAATGACGGAGAAGTAATGAAAACTTGCGAAGAATATATTCCTTTAGGAATAAAAATAACTAACACTGAGAAAATGGTGAAGGAGATTTAAAGCAGAATATCGAAAGGAAGAAAATAATTGGCTGTACATTTAAATTTAATAGTACGGAATAGAAGGGTCTCAAAAGATAGGAAAATCAAATTTTAATGCAATCTGTAGGAGTATAACACTGCATGGAACGTGAAGCATGGCAGTTAAGCAAGTATTTTGAAAATAAACTACTAGCTCTAGAGATGGGTTTTTGGAGGAGGACATTTGCAGATACCTATATCACGTTAGGACAGAGTTAGGAATGAAATAGTAAAGGAAATAATGGACACTAAATTTACAATAACAAAGGAGATACAAAAAAACATTTACGATGGTATAGGCACGAGAATACCGAAACAAGTCGTACAGTAGACATCAAGAGAACGATGGAAAAATGAAGATCAAGGGTGAGTGGTATCCAAAATAACATCCAATGAGTGGAATGACCGATTTAGATTGCGGAGGGGAACAGTAGGACGTAGAAAAAGCGTTATGAAACAGTTTTATTATTATATTATAATCAAATTGAAGATAATTTAGAAGAAAAAAAAACTTTAATTGTCCCCATGTTTTCGTAAGTTTAATTTAGTTTGTTTCGGCCCGGAAAGAAGAGCGATTATGGATGCGAAAAGACCCCCCCAAAAACGTCCATACTTCAATAATTCGACATATTTTCAATTACATATTCGACCATTAGATTTAAATTGTTTTGATTTAATTGTGTTTAGTTACCCCTTATGTCTCTTATCCAATAAAGCTTAACAGCTTAAATGTCAGCTGGAAAGGTCAACTGATATTTCTAAGTGCCTTAAACAAACGTGTCATAAACAACTCTATTATTTAGAATATTTTTTTTAATGATATTTGGTACAAAAAAATGAAATTATCCCACAGCGACGAAATTATCATAAGATGTCAAAATTATATCAAAAATATTACATTTAATAATCAAACAGGGTTACAAACAGAACAATGGATTAAATTTACAGGTTCTAGATGAGTGGCATAATGGAGTATCGACAGATATACTGGATACATATTTCACTGGAAACAAATATTTTGAAATGTATTTTTACACTTCATCTAGACTGCATATAATTTAATACATTCACATTTTTGTAGAAAAATATTTAAAAAAGCATCAACGTGCATCATTTATCGAAATCATAGTTGTCTTCATAATGATTGCATTCTAAATTAACTTTAAAGAAATAAGTAAAGAAATGCTAAAAATCATAATTCGTACCTTTGTTGGATGAAGTTTGCCTGTTACCGTTATCGTCTAACAATAAGTAAAACTTCAAAATTCAATACACTGTTCTCTTTGTAACCTCTTTTTTATTATTTTATTAGATTAGTATGTAAATGTCACATTTTTGATATAATTTCGTCGATTTGGGATTTCTTTTTTTGTGCTGATGATTTTGGCACCAAATATATAAAAAAATTATTCTAAAACATAAAAAAGAGCGAAATGTGAATTTCCATTTGATTTAAATTGAAGTTTGTTAGTTTACTGAAAGGTAGGGCTCGTCTCAAAATGCAAAAAGCTTTTTCAACCTTTCCGATACCTAGAACCCCATCTATGTAGGTAACAATAATGATTTTATGGCTTACAGTAATCCTTCTCTACTTACAAACAGTTTATTTAAAACCCGATTCACAACCAAACATTTTTAAAATTCTCAACTTCTACGTCCCGTTTCTTTTTGTGGCGAGCGTACATTAAAATCTAAATAACTTCTAAATTCGCTTAACATGCCCATATGGGGGTCAAATCGATGCGTATTGAGGTCTAACTACTTAATATTATTTTGAAAAACGGTTATTAATTACCTAAACGTCATTTTAATTCCAAGTATCAGATGGATCAAATGTAAGACCGCACCAAAGCGTTTAGTACGGTATCAAATGTTTTATGCAATTCAAAATGGAGATAGTCCTATAAATAAATAATGCGGTATTACATTTAATTCTGTTCTATATTTAACATAGTACCAAATGATTTGTTTTCTGCAATCGATTTTTCTATTTAGTACGGTATTAAGCCATTTAGTACTGAATTAAATATTTAGACCCGCTTTCTGAAATCGGGCATTAATGTTTCTTATTCTCGATATAGTTCAATTAGTTCCCGAACTTGTTTCAAATATTCAGAACACAAAACGTAATGGCAACACCACGTGCAACCATAGCCAATAAAATGAGTACAAATAAATAACAACAGTTATGTTTGTAGTAGCGCCAATTTTAGAACTTTCAACTGAACAATAAACATAGCGATCGCACCGAACTATTTTGATGACGTCACACGTTACGTCATCAACCAAGTTTGATTAGTCTAGTTTATCAAACTGACTGATAGTGTGACACGGGCTTTAGTCAAAAATCAGGGCATTGTCCCTATACATATCCTTTAATTATGACCCTCCGAATGAAGTCGTAAAACTGTTCTTTGATTATACGACGATCTTAAACGAAACGTAATAAAAAAATGTTATTGCCAATAATCGTGATCGGTAGATAAACGAAGGCGATTGGAGTTAGTTCACCTTTAACAATAATTAATTACTAATAAAAAGTTCACATGTGTACCTCGTTTATAATAAATATAAGTATAGATAAAGAATAAGTTTGAAAATTTCAGGACAGATGTAGGTAATGGATTGAGAACTTTTCGATAAAAATATTTTCGAGATGGTGAAACTTACGGTTCCTTCATTTACCGGAAACTAATACTTTATTATTTTAAAGAGAACGAGTTATATTTCGTTGCATATTTTCTAACTTCCATTTTTAAAATTCAGTTTTCGAGTTATTTGCAATTTTATGGAAAATATGGCAAATATTAAATTGTTAAATAAAAAATTCATAGATTTATATTTAATAACAATTTACAAATTGATTAAGTATTAAATTTAGTATATTAATTAATTGAATTATACCTATTTAAAGAAAGGAATTAGCTTACTCTGCCTTCTAAAAAATTGATTTTTTGTTTAAAATCTTTCGCTAATTGAAAGTCACGCATACAAAACACGTACACGTACAAAAATCGTTCTCGTTTAATCTAATGTAAGTTCTAAAAATCTATTTTAAAATTCATTAGCTAGCACTGACTATTTTTGTTACGTTTGCGCTCAAAGTATCTTCGAATTTATACTCATCACATAACATTTAAAATTGTAATAAATTAAATTTGACAAGAAGTGCCTACTACAGACCTTACGTCGAAAGTGAATACCGCATTTGAATTATTTGCACAAGTTCAATAAATATTTAATGGCGTTCGAAATTAAAATGCAAAGCCCCCATTCAACTGCGAGTGGAGAACACTATCTACTACTGTTATATCTACATGCCTTTTAAAAGAAAAATAAGAATCCTATTACGAGGTCTTCCTTTGATAATCAAACGCCTTTCTTCGGAATTTGTATAAAAGGCAGACGTTTCGATCATAATTACAATATAAAGTGTTCCTAAATGATTGCGAAAGATTTTAAGGGGCATCTCCTTTCGTTTCCATTTTTTTTTTAAATAAACTATAGGTTAAAATTAAACTTTCTTAAGGTGAAAATAGCACGTTAAAATAATTAATAATTAATAAAATTCGTTTTAATCAAGCTGTCAATTCAAGCAATTAATGCATAGATTTTGGTTAGGATGGTCATAGAACGAGATAACTTATATCAAGTTTGATTAATCAATTAAGTCTCCACTAAATGCCGAGGTTTCCGACGTCTTAACTATGTTCAGCTTTAGTATTAATCAAAGCTTTATGTTGGTCATGCTTAATTCTTGCGGAGTAGTGTGAAAGTTGCTGATAAATTGTGGATAAAACTATAAGACGTTCTAATACATTAAGCCGTCATTCGAAATTTCGTAACATAAAAATAAATTTCAAACGCTTACCTTATATATCCTATTGAGAGGAAATCTTCGCCAAGTAGTAGATATCTGAAAATAAAACCAATATTTAACATATATTTCATGAAGAAAAACCGTTGCACATATTTCCTATACTCTATTCATCGAAACCAATGCAGTGGACATAAACAAATACATACAAAGTGTCGCCTTTACGATAACAACGCAGGGTTGGATCTCCTCGAGATTCTGAAACTACCATGTAAGACATAACATGCATTACACATTTACCTGCAGTAACGCTTGTTTGTGTCTACTGCATAGGAAAAATGAATAAGGTATAGACTTTATTTTTTAACATACCTATAGTTAATATACGTCTCAGAACTTTAGCTAACTTTAGAACTGATGTCTGCAAATTCTCCTGAATTAAACGGTTAACAAGTTTGTAGTTTAATTATTACAACTGTCAAAGATAGCTCGCGGCGCTCGTGCCGCATAAGTTATCTACGCATTCCTTGCATTGCCTACTCTTGAACGCTTTGCAACATTCATAAAAAGCTAAAAGTTTATCGAGAGACATGTCTCCCCACGCCGTATCACAAGTCTACGTAATCAAAATTTTAACAACCTTTACACACAAATTGACAATCAACTTTATGAATATAACAATGAAATAAGCTAATAGTAACGAACTAATTAGATATTAAAAAATTATCATAAATAATTCTTGGAATTAAAACCAATTTTGGACACGTCGCACTTTGTATCTAGACGCGTCTCATACCATGACGAAAATTGCCCATTTATGGAGAAACCATGCAAGCTATTAAATATTTATTAGAGTAATAAAAATTTCCAAACTAACCGTCTTTCGAAAAAAAAATTACTAAAAGATTCAGTGACGTACGTATAAAAATGTTGTTGGTAAACAAATGAGGCTATGACCCCCAAAAATAAACATCCTGTATGTAGGCGCCACATGTTTTGTTGGTCTTAACTGCAGCAATGCGTGTACCAAATTTAAAATTTTTAGCTTAAGTCGTTAATAAGTTTTTGAAAAAGTATGTGATAACGCCTCCCTTCGAGGGGCTATAATAAATCGAAAAGGAGGCAATTTGGGATATGCATATAGGTACCAAGTTGTGGTAAATTGGCATATTTTCAACTCAGGAATCTGTGGTCAAGCGTTGTATACACTTTTCAGAGACATCCGTATAGTGAAACGAATAATGATTAAAAAAGAGAGACGTTATGTTATCAATTAATTAATTAAACCCCTCTCTTTTGTAATTATTACTCAATTGTAATAGTCATTGTAGAACAATACATCCACAAAACTCAGGTAACTATACAGATGATTTTTTTTATGTTTAATCTAGCTTTTTTTGACATGCATTAGGTGGACAATATAACTGTTATTTATTACTCCCAAAAAGAAAATCACTTAATGTAGTATTTTAGGAGAAAATATTTTTCTGAAACTCAACTGAAATTAAGCTGCAATTAAGCCTCAGTTCCACGGAAATAAACAAAATTTTACATAGATCCGTAAACATTATAACAAAACAAAACAGATATAACTTTAGGAAATCCCTTAAATTTATTTTTATGACACCAAAACGAATCAAAGGTGTTCTTAAAGACTTAAAACCGAGAAATTCAGACTCCTCCGCAAAACTTATTTATTTACAGCACTTCAGGGTATAATGGTTAAATCGCACAATATAATATAAAGCAAAACTTTTCAGAAAAGCGTTTATCTCACCTAACTTCAGATTAAGTTAGAAATTGTAGCCGAAAGCGACCTTCATAAAACCAAAATATAAATTGCCTATTTATGATTAAAAGCATTTTAAACGAGCTAATAATAATCCGCGCATGGGTTAGAATTTAATATCGACAAAATTGTAAAATACTGCACATCACCTAAATTCTTTTCATTCAAATATTTAATTTCATTTAATTTGTACGATGTGTGGTCGTGGTACACTCGGTCAAAAAAGTTTTGCACGCGCCCGAGGCGATGAGCCGGCGGCACGGCACGAGAACCTTGTAGTCTTAAGAAGACCCTTGCAAAACTAGTTGAGATAGCCGGTATCCTCGTCCAGTTCGGAATTATTTTAACGACAAATACAGGCAATGCAATGCTTTGCAAAGTTTGAGATATTTTTAAATGCGTACCTAACGTTTAAGTGTCGTAACTTAAATATTCAAACGTGGTAATCTTAGATTTGTATATAAATAGATTTATCTAATAGGTCATTTATTATTTAAAAATAATAAGGAAACGATTGCATTGCCTGAATTTGTCGTTAAAATAATTCCGAACTGGACGAGGACACCGGTTATTTCAACTATTTTTGCAAGGATCTTCTTAACAATGAAAGGATTACAAGGATCTCGTGCTGTGCCGCTCGCCCGTCGCCTCGGACGTACGCGAAACATTTTTGTCCGAGTGTACACGCATGTAACCGGATCTGGATTTAATTTTCCAGTCCAAATAATAATAAAAATTAATCTGGTCGTTCCAATCCAAAAGTCAACGATAAATAAAATGTAAAAGATAAATGTAAAAGATAAAATTAAAAAATATATTTTCATGTCGTTAGTTAAATATTGACTACACAAGTTCCCATGCTATTTAATTTTGGGATGTATTACTCAAATATTAAAATTCGATGTATGTAAACCAATTAAATACCATCATTATTATAGAACCAAAAATTCTTGTTGATTTTTATTTCATATATAATAGACGTGCGCTTGCAACAGTAATATTGCAAACTACATCTATTTTATTATTTAATGTTAATACGCTAATAAGCTTTAATACTATATATTCCGGTTTCGCCCCGTTTCGGCGGTGACCCGTTTGGGCGGTCCCCGATTCAACATTTTCTATTTCAGCGGTTATTTACATATCGACAGCGTTTTGGCACAACGACGTAACTCACACTTTTGCGAAAATGACTTATTCTGTTTATCTTATGCATCTAAGGCAAAGACATCATCTGTTAAAATCTAATAACAGAATTTAAAACGATTGCATTTCCGTAAAAGGTATCTATTTATAGTAACGCTACAACAACACAAAATGTGCGTTCCCGTAAAATTTACTTTTTGTGGGTTAAGACGTTTGCCAAAACTGCTCGATATGCATATGTAGCTATATAAAACGCGTCGAATGAACTCCAATTGCTGAAAGACAACGCTTTCTAACACAATGAAGTGTTTCGTAAAGCTTTATATTACACATAAAAGATATTTTAATATCCCTTTCGTGCTCAATTTGTCAGTGGGGTTACAAAAAATTTAAGTAAAAAGCGTTTAAGAATAGGTCGCAAATAGGTACTTTAAAATTTATGAAAACTCGAGCCATACCTATAATGCATTAAGAAATGGCGGGTGCGAGGAACTAACTCGATATTTTGTCGAGCTCTTTACAGGCAGTTTAAAAGTTTTAAATTTAATTTTTCGAGCCCGCTTTCCGAGAATATAACGAAATTTACTTAATCCACATGCGGCTGCCAATTTTGCAACCGGTACATTGTGCTTTCCGACTATAGTATAGCTTGTAAATTTGTTGGTATATATAGGCAGGTACTAATCCCGACTTGGTTTTTGAGTTAAGGGGATAGTAGACGGAGTTTTGAAAACTATTGCCGTTGCGATGTCGCTAGTGTAGTTCCACCGATCCTTCGTAATAACAGGCAACCAAAATTTCTAATATCTTAACACAAATGTTTTCTAAAAACAGCAGGTAGTAAGGTTCGGTTAAGTAGGCATAATGGATCCCCAACGTAATCCCTTCTCATTGTTACTGAAGGTATTTACAAGTAGGTAAATGTATTTTTAGATTCTAGAATTATTCAACTGCTGTCGATTTACAAAGTCGACTTCAACATAGCAAAGAATTTCAATAACTTGCAAAATTCGCTAATAAAAGCTACATTTTTTTTTAAAATTTATTTTTTATAAAAGCAACATGATTGGTTCGAATATTTTATATGTTACGCATTGATATCGCCGCCGCAACCGAACGTTCCGTGAAAATGCGTCTTACCTGTTTATTTCGCAGGATTATGTATTGTTATGAGTATACAATCATTAATATTATACAAAAGTATTACGGAGCATTGGTGCCCACGGTGATATCAATACTGTAACCCAACGGTTCTCGACCTTTTAGTATTTGTGGCCCAACTTTCCAAAATAGTTTTAATCGCGTCCCACTTCCAAAGATTTTTGGCGCCTGAATATTTTTTTTATATCTACTTTTTTGCTGCTGATATTTTTTTATGCTTTTGTTTTTTTTTAAATGTCTTCGCAACTACCGTTTTGTTATTTCGCCCCACTAATTGAGAACCGTTACTCTAAATCGTTGTGTTTCAATAAACTGGTCATTTCAGTAACTTATAAAATTATAAAACATCAAATACATAATTGAAATTGGAAATAGGTACGACGGAACTATTATACAGGGTGTTTACAAAATGACGCATAAGTTTTCCAGTACGTTGTAGAAGACCCTTCAGAGGATATAGGAAAAATAATTAAAAGTTTATTGTTACTTTTAACACATTTGTTAGGAAAAAACTGTATGTTAGAATTGGCAACATCTCAAATACCTATATCCGGTAGTAGAGGTCTGCAGAACCACAAAAACTCTTAAAATGTTAATAAAATCAAACTCTGCTTTATAGTTTATTTAAATATTTTTGAGGGTCATTTTCTAATTAGGTATGGGATGAAATAACATGTAAATCTAATATAATAAATAATTGACATAAGTCAATATCTATCCTCTCTATCTACTTATAACGAATCAAGTGAAACAGAAAATGTTCAGATTGCATTACTTAATTATTGTGAGATTAACTACGATTCCTCAACAGTTCCCCTGGAATACACTGGAGAGCATATGCGAAATTTTCTCACGACATACAACTTTACACGACTTTACATTAAAGTTTTTTTTCTCTTGAGGTAAATAATATAACAAATTCAAATTTTCGATTTTTTTTAATTAAAACGATAAAGTATAAATTTTAGATGACCAGAAAACAGATAATAGTAAAAACTACATAATAAGTAAGGCAGTTATGAATTAGTACGATATTTCATAATCTCTTTACATTAAAATTAAAAAAAAAATTATCTCTTTTTCCAGATTATCTCAAAAATGGTGCATTCTATCGAAAATTATAAAGAGATATGATGGACAGAGAATTTTATGCCGATCCCAAAACATATTTCATATTACCGATCAAATAATTAATAACGGATATAACTCACAATCAACTTAAAATATTTGATTAGCCACTATTTTGAAACAGGTCGGTCAATTTGGCTGATTAACGAACTCGTCCTTTGTTTTCTTCAAGACAATACACTAACTTTCAGCCTCCTACGATCAAAATTGCGACTGGAATCGTGTTTACAAGATTTGATTATATATAGATATATATGACTGATCCAAAACAAACGAACTATATTTTCGTAATCTACGGGTCGAGATCAGAGAAAATCTAAAACGGCACGTCTGAGTTCCGTCATCAGACAGGCTGAAATAGTTATATTTTCTATGAAAATTCGCTAAAAATTAGTTTTTAAGTATTCAACATTTTTACATATATACAAAATACCTACATCAGCTAAATCCCTACCGACAAAACAAATTGTAAAGCAGAAATTACTACTTAATTTACTATTATTGGTTTCTTTGACATATCCCAAACAAGGCCACCTTCGATGTTTATGGTTGGGCTAATCTTCTGAGAAACACCTGCTTTCCGTTTCTATGCAAATAACTAGAAGTATTATTTAGCAGGTAAAAATTTGACGCTGAATTTTTGGTTGTCTACATTCACAAAGACAATATTTTTAAAATAATAAGAATATACCGATAATTTCTTAATTGCTAAATTGTTTTAGATGACCGTTGCTGTTGTAAAGTATGTGTTATAGTTACTAGAAAGTTATATTAAAACTTCAGAAGTTCATCTCTCATTAAATAAATTTAAACACCGAAAAACTATATTTTTTTATTAACAACATTAATTAAAATCGTTGTAAATACGAAACTGTTGAAGTGTACGTGCTGATTTTACTTCTCGCCCTGAAAAACACTATCGTCTATACGACTGCAAAAAGAACAAGTGAATATTGAAATTATTTTTCAAAAAAATACCGAAAAACCTATTATTTTTGTTTATCACTTTGAATAAAAATTAATATATGTAAGAGCAAGAATAATCTTCTATAATCACATTTATAATAAAAAAAAAGTTTCGTTGATGTTCATCTTTTAGATTTATTAAGTTTTAAGTAACACTGCAAATCCGTCTACTATCCCCTTAAAATGTTTTATAATTTACGATTTTTAAGTGGGGCTAAGTAGGTACTACAATTTTTATAAAATTAGTCGGGATAAACGTCCTTGCAGGTACACTAAACTGAGACACGCTATGATTTATGACTTCGTATGAATTAAAATCAACTTGATAAGATTTACGTATTATAACCGTGCGAAAGTGGTTTTAGGACTAAAGAGCGCCACAAGAAGCGCTCCGACAAAAGGAGAACGAACAAAAGAGCGCCAGACTTAATATGAGCGTTGACAAAAATAGCGCGATCAAAGAAAAAGCGGATAAAAAAAGCAATTTTTACTAATGTAAGATGATACATCTGCATTTCTTTAGTTTGCTTTCTTCTTCATTTTAAAGAAAATGTGAAACAAAAATACTTAATTTAATACATTTGAAATAAATGAATTTATTTATAAAAATTTTCTAAGAACTTTTTGACATAATATTTTGTATAAAATTTTTTACAATATTTATGCACATAATGTGTGTGGTATAGGTGCCGAATAATAAAGGTACCCCACTTATTTTTCGTTAATTTTCAAAAAAACGGAAGGTAACCTGGTAACCCTTTCTTCTGAGAAATTGAAGCCTAAAACCGGTAGGCGTGTCATTAAGGAAAATTTGAGCTCCTGCCATTTTAATGTGCAGCAGGGCTCGCCAGTCAGATTGTGACGTAAGTGATTTAGGTCTGGCTTTATAACACAAAGAGACTTCAATTTCTTAGGACAAAATTCTGTAGATTTTCACGTTGCTAGCTCCCCAACGTATTTTATTTTACAAAAATCTATAATTACCATAACCGGTTTAGCAATCGCAACAACAATGCTTAATAGCAATTAATTAATAATAAACAAAGAGAATATAACAAATAATTGACCTAAAATGTAAACTACTTTACTTTATAAAGTCAAACTATAGAACTCAATTAATAGCTTCCGAAATAACATATTACAGAAATAAATCTCTTTCTATGTACCTACCAGCGGTGTTTTATTGACAAACGTCGTAGTATCTATTGTAATTTCATCGCTCCACTTCGTTCTGTTTCCTGCTACGTGGATTGTTTGATAAAACCAGAATTCGGAAAACTGTGTAAATCAATAAAAGAACATCGATGGCGTTTTAATTAAAAATAAATACAGGCTACTACTATTTTCAAATTTTTAAAAACAAATTGGACAGTTTTAGATCTATAAACGTATGTCAGTATGGATAAAATTGTTCTCTCGATATCGTACGAATTTCTGAAAATCGATAACGACAACCTGTTAAAAGTAGACACGGTTTATTCATCCACAATGTTCTTTACTATTATTTTATTGTTGCGAATATGTGCGATTGCAACACTTTAAATATCCAAATTAAAAAAAAAAACTTGTAAAAGTATAAAAAAATAAGTAACATTTAGGTACATTATGAGTTCAAACAATGTAATCGGATTTGGATTAATCCCAGATGAACCACCTTGTCGCGTTATACCACGAACTGTTCGATAAAACATTCAATGGCGATCATTTTGATAGGTGTTTTTTAATTGATGTCACGGAAAAAAACTACGAGGACGTGAGATCAAAAGGAACAAAAACCTAAATAAAAATGATTCCTAAAAGTCAATAATTTCCGAGTTATTACAGACCACGGTCCATCGGCCACGGTCGACAGAGCTTAGCACTCGTCTAGCAACTGGTGGTCGGAGGCTCGATTCCTCCTGCAGCCGTAGACGTTTGTGAATGTTATTACTTTATTATTAACGCAAGCATAGTAAAAATATATTTACTGTGTATATGTGTATATACCGGATGGCCACGAGATCCCCTAACTCCTATGTTTATGCGCCGATTGTTTCAAAATTTGGAACATTTACATAAGACATAATTTTACATTTATTAATGTGTAGATTCAAAATGGTCGATTTCCGATTTCGACGGAAGTAGCACCAAATCTGATTTTGAAATGAAACACCCTAAATATTTTACTATTTTGAAATTGATGAAATCTACAATATAATCTAATTTATCTAAATTTTTCTCAAAAATAATTACAACATTTTTAATTTTAATTTTCAACACAGAAGGCTGTGACTTTAATTTTGCTTTTCTTATTTTTATTTTACAATTTACCCGTTACATAGCATTATGTAATAATGTATATGCATGTACTTTACAGATTAACAGATTATTTACAGATTTTCGTAATATTTAGAAAGATTTTCAATTTATAGGAAAGATACATTTATCACGCTTGCTTCTAACAAATATTTATTTCTAAGGAAACCAAAGAAAACGATATCGACATTTGGAATTAAACTTGAGTATGGGACATGTTTTCTATCGAAAACACATAAATATTCTAGAACTGTCCCTTATGTTGTTAGCCTTAAACATTTTATAGTCATTTATCTGAGGTAGTTTATCATTCAATGAATGTCTAGGATCTATAGAATTAGGTAGTTCCGATATTTTCTTATACTTTTCATTTGCGGTTTGTGTATCTTTTATTTATTCGAATAGGTTCATGATTTTAACACTAATTGTAAGTATTCCTCGCTCATTGCAACTCTTTATTGCAATTCAATAGAAATTTGGCCCAATTATTCTAGAAAGACGATTTATTTTGTCATATGGTAGTTTAAGGTTAAAAGAAAAAATGATCAGTGTCAATACACTTTTTAATACAATCAAAGGGACGGAACTACCTAGAAATGTTTACGAAATTACTAAGTCAATGTCTACTTGAAAAATTAAATTTGACAAGGCCAGAGAAGATAAGTTAAAGTCATACACGGTCAAATAAGGGCATGCAAAGATCTGCAAGTTCACAGACAAGATCACAAAAATGCCATAACGTCACGTAAGGCCGAGACGAGGTCACAGAAGTTAAAGAGAAGGTTAGATAAGGTCAGTCAAAGTCATAAAAGGCTAACAATAAGACAAAAAATATTAAATATCGATGGCGTTTTGGCAAAACAGCGTAAGGCCACTTTTTTCGAAAATCAGTTGTTCCGATTAGGTATTTTATGCATCTAAGGCAAAGGCATAATCTGGTAAAATCTGATAATATTTTGCCCACCAGAAAAATCGATTTATATTTCCGTAAGTACTGAGAAACCTGACTAGCGTGTAAACTACCCTTAGTACCGAACACATAGCCTAACTTAACCCAACTGTGACACGTTGCTATACATCCAATCATCACAAATCACAATATACAAAAATCATGGAAAAACCATCACATATAACCAGTGCCTGTGATGTAATTACGAAACGTAGTTACGGTACGATAGCAGATTCGTGGTACTTACCTGTCTAACCTCCGTATAACTCCGTTTTTAATACAAACCCGAGACTGAATCGCAGAATATGTACGTTATTCGATACAAACGTGCCCCGAATTTCATACACGCGGTTTCCAGGAGGTATTTGTTTATAGTTACGCTATAACACAAAATGTGCGCTCCTGTATAAAATAAATATAAAAATAAAATTATTTACTGAAAGAATCATTTTCAACAATATACCTACATCGAAGACATTTTGAATTACAGGATGATAAATACATAAGTAAATGTAAACAAAGAAGAGTCGCAGCAACTCATTAGAAATTCTATAGTCTCTTCTAAAGGATTATTAAACATTCGCTTTGACTTAATGTAATACGTATAAAAGCTTTTAGTAGTTCTTTGATTGATTTTAAAGTGTAAGGAGACAATGCACGTATTCCAGAGTATTTAATTACAGATTAGTACTTCGAGTCTGTAAAACACGATGTAATAGTAAGTTCCTTCGAAGTAATTTTGTATCAAAATCTAAGTATATACGTATATTTATTTCATTCATAAAATTGTTGACTATATACTTAAACCCAATATGACCTACCTAATCTACATATAATTTTTTAATGTTATTAATATATAAATGTTGTGCTTTTAATAAACGCATGTAGAAAAAAGTTTTTTTTATTTATAAAAATACAATATTTCAGATTTTAATTATACCGAAGCCATAGGAGCCATAGGAGTAATTATTTTAGTTATTTTTAGTTTTTGAGATTTACTTTTACTAGAGCCGGAACCCAATATGGCCTATTTAAGTCGCCTATTAAATTATAAATCACAAAAATTGTGGTGGGAGAAACTAGAAAAGAATATTCACCCACCACTGAGAATTTGAGTCGCACACAATAGTACCTTACTTACTATGTAATTAAGAATATGTAAAAAAAAAACAAGTTACGACTTATTTTAAAATATTCTTTTCATTATTTAGATATCGCAAGTTATTATATAATATGTTATCCATGCAATTAGTATCCAATAGGAACTACGAGAACCCATTAAAAAATAGTACTTAGGTAAGTACCTACATTTCTGTTTTAATTTGTTTTTTTTTTTATTGGACCAGGTGCGAGATGTCATTATAACGCTCTTTGAAAATCATGATTTTATTACGAACCCTCAATCAGTTGGATAGTATTTATTTTTCTTTGTACGGCCCTCTAAAAATATCGTAAGGTTGTATAAGAAATATTTTTAGAAAAATTTAACAAATTGCTTTATTTAAACTACTCAAAAAATGTTTAATATTGATATCGCAGAAGATGTTCCAATTGTTCACCATTAACTATCTGTCAATGTGCAATTCGATTTCGGAAAAACCCTGTAACACATTCCGTATCACCTCAACTGATATTGCTTGTATTTGTTCCCGAATTCGAATTTCGGGGCCTGTTGTTGTAAACGGCACTTTTAAGATGACCCCACAAAAAAATCAAGCAGATTTAAGTCCGGTGATCATGCTTTTCTACCGATCCACCTATTCTCAATCAATAAAATTTAAATAATTTCGAATTTCAGTGCCATTTCAATGGTGTGACTCCATCCTGTTGGAATTAAACGGTTCCGTTGGGTATGTCCGCGTCTTCTGAATTTGGAAACAAAACAGCTAATGCACGACCAAGTTTAAATCGCGAATAACATATTCAGACATTAAACTTGATTTTTCTAAAAATATTTCTGATACAACCTTACGATATTTTTAGAGGGGCGTATAGAGAAAAATAAATGCTATCCAATTCTGTCATAAAAAATATAGTTGCCATTTAAAAAAATATATCGACGATGTCACAGTTCGAAGGTATAACTTTAAAAAAATTAATGAACATCGTCAAATTGTAGCAGAGAACTAGATATCAAACGTTTATTAAAACCTTTTTTGTCTAAAATCCTTAATAAAGTCTTTAGCATCATTATTCCTTGCTTCCTTCGCCCTGTATACATATAGTGTACATATACTATAAATCTGACTTTTAGCGTTTACAGTAGTTAGTCATATTGTACTGGAAGTTGTTTACGTTTATGCATTCATTAAAATATTGTGTCTCGACTTTAAACAACTTTATGAAAGCTTCAATTTCTATTTTAGACTTGTTTGCATTATGTTCGTGCGATTTCGTCAATTAGGTACACGCGTTAGCTTGAAGATTACCACCTACACGTAAATTCTGACATAAGAGATGTAATTTATCAATGATTTTAATGAGGTCTTAATTAACAAATTGGCATTAGCAAAATATTTATATTTTATGTATTTATTAGATGTATTGATGCTAACCTAGCCTTTTTATTGACTTTTCTCCGACAATCATAATAGATATCTATAAAAAGAAAATTGCAAAATGTTCGTTTTTTACATTGTTATTTTTTTTAAATCAAAGCGACTTTTCAAAATCGCAAAAACTCAAAATAAATTATGAAATATGAAAACCGGTAAACGTTATTTTGATAATTAATTATCAATGGAGCAAAGTAGCGCCCAATTTGTGGTATCATAACTTCGTAACTGCAGTTTTAAATATTTCTTTTTAATTTTAAACTATTAGGTTGCGCCATTAAAAGTTCTTTAGAATAGTTGAGGAAACTCCAGAAAAGTAACGACGACAAAGTAATCAAGAACTTTGCACTTTCTTTGTCTGTACCATATTTAATGTAACAAACTTTATCTAACTGGGAACTTTGTAAATATATTTCTTCCATTTACCTATTGTTCGTTCCAACATCAACCGCAAAGTCGTTTCGTTTATAGTTGTGAAAAATGTTCGGTCATCTATTGTAAGCGTCCGTAAAGTTCTACACGGCAATACGGAAAGTGACTTTTCAGTAGATACGTTGCCAGATCGGATTTTCGAAGAATTTATTGATGGCATAAAATTAATAGACTCTCTCGCTATTTGAGATCATAATATTGTGAAAGTGGAAGCGAGCGAAACCTACACTTCCACTGTATCGTATATTTTTCACATACAAAAGATATCGTATTCTTTTTTTAACAATATCGTACAGCAACAAGTACATAATAAATCTCTCACAAAACACGATATTAAACTATGTGCTGTCTAAATCTATATGCAATTCACGTCATCAATAAAAGTTACTAGATGCTGACGTCACAGGCAGTGATGTCGGATTGTTCTAACGTTTGTAAACAAAAGATCTAACCTCAAATTTTCACATTCGTAAACAATGCTAAAGTTTCGATACAAATTATTAGTCGATATACAGACAATCCGTTACTGCAAATTGTAGCTGTTGCTGTGTTAACTGTAATTTGATTTTAATAAGTGCGTAGTGTGGATTTCCCGATGTGTTATTTACACTTGTTGTTTACATGCCAAAGAAAGATTAATACAATTCATTAAAACAAGGTACGTAGGTCCTAATCATTGTAAACATAATACAATAATTGAATTGATGTTTAGGTAGACGAGTTACTTTCGGGGTGATGGGCTGTCTTGTATTCATGCAATTATAGTAGAACCTCAATCGTCACCTTTGATAAACCAGAACATGTAAGTACAAATCAATATTATTGATAATAATTGACACTTTTATCACTAACTCGGGCGACTGCTTCTCCTACCGACAAACATTGCAATGCATTTTGTTTCAGGGTGATCGTACGTAGAGGTCAAAGCCGTCGGATCTTCACTTGTTACAAACTGAAGTCTTGCAACATGCAGAAAGTTCATGAATGCATAGTGAATTAATGTAACACGAAAGCAAGACACCTCAGCGAGTAATAATTACATTAGTTAATTAACCAGAGCATGGAAAAGAAATGAAATACATAATGGCTGACGACAATCGAGAATCATTGATAATCGCTTGTTAGATTACATATTGCGTTCCTGAATAAGTGTACTGTGCTTTTGCAGCGACAATGTTAGACATATGTACACAGGAAGCTCACATTTACAGTACAAAAGCAAGATAATGTGTACCACTGAACGTTTTATAACTAATATAAAGCAGTACATCTTTGAATGGTCATGTATGGTCTTTTATAATAATTCATGTAATACTAAAACTCCATGTAACTTGTTTACATGTGTATTATTCCAAACATATGCATGCAGGTTATTTGTAAACAGAACCAGACTAATGACGATTAGGAATAGCAGAATAAAGTGTTATTGTACAATTTGTATCAGTTTTATTACAAGTACAGTTACATGTATCAATTATATAACTACCGAAATATATCAAAATCAAACCAATATCGTAAATTTTGCCTCAGGTACAAACCCATTTACTTTTCCTGTATGTACTATGATAATATACATACAAAGTAACAGACACATTAGAATAATCACTACAATATGTTTCTAAATTACCTTTTCCATCCTTTCCACCTTTTTACAGTATATGTTAACACGACTTGATCGTGGAACTCTTTTTAAAGATCCACGTTTCGTTTAAATACACACATATTGCCCCATATTCTTGTAAAAGTCTCACTCGTGTCATAGCGATATGATGCAATTCAGATATTGTTCTAAGATTACAGTCTTTCTTCCACTTAAACCTCAAGTTATTGTTATGTATTTATATTAATAATACAAATATCTTGCTAAAATTATATTGGTTATTATATTTTTCATTTTTACACACACAAAATATAACCTTGATCTGCTCCTAGTTGGTATTACAGCTCCCTTCCTATTATAATACACTACAGTTATCTAGGATTTTTGGCGACCTCCATCGTAAAAATCTTTGTCCCTCAGTTTTGTCAATAACGAGTTCGGCGTTACATTCAACCCTATACACAATAAGATACGATAACACCACTATTACAAGTTATTACATCAACTTACATTCGGAATACATCTCATAAAATAATAACTTAACTCATAGTCTGCATTTGGTTGCAGGGTCAATGGTAACTGCACGTGGCTTGCATGTAGTAGCTGTGGACGCGCTATATACCTTTTGAACTGCATTTAATGGTAGTAATTGACCACTTTCTTGCCGTTTCTTCTCAACATGTGTTACTAAATTAAATCTCTTTGCCCATATTTCGCGGTGGTTCCCTGCACATACTAAGGCGCAACACGTGCTTTAGAATGGGCATAAAATATTTGGCAGCGTCGCATTTCTGATATATTTCTTGTATGCATACGCCGCAAAATAGACATACGGACGCGAAGCATGTTATCGACGTGTTAGATAAAGACAACAACATACGGATATGTCGAAGAATGCAAGTTACGCAGATATCGGTAGCGGTCGGATAGAGATCTTTGTATTACCAATTACTTTTTAAATTATCGCACCATTTTTACACGGAACTGTTAGGAAATTTCAAATTACGGTTTTGGTAGACAATTGATGACGTGAATTGCATATAGATTTGGACAGGCCTTAGGTTGTCTTATTTTCTGTAGCTATTATCTACATTATGCAAAGAATTACGTCCCAATTTAAAATATGAATAACTTTTATATAAAACTCATGTTAGTTAAAGAAATAGGATTGGCGATGCATATATCGTGTGACGAAAAACATATCAGACACGAGTTTTCAAGCAGCGTCTAATGTTTCAGTAACTTACAATTAGAGTAGGAAAATACTTAGAAAAAACTACTTGAACTTATTTTTAATGCTTCCCAGAATGAAAAGCGATTTCAAATGTTTTGCACCCGTTTACAATAATCGTGGCAAGGGTAATTTCTATACAGCCAGTACACAGTTGTGACCACTTATAAAAAACATGTTGCCATATTACCCCAATTTATTCTAAGTACATAGAAATTGAAAATAAATGTACCTACTACATAGGTATCGTTGCATATTAATTTATTGATAGAGTCAATTTTCATGCAACTATCTAAAGGGACTGGCAAAATGTCATCCCATCGGGATAAAGTTGTACCAGTCCCAGCAGAAGCGATTGTTGCGGATAGCCTTGCAAATGAAGTCAGTTTACGAAACAAACTTGCAAATTCTCCAGGGTTTCAACCTCAAACAGCGTGAATATGCAGTATAAAAATACCTTGGCAAACGCTAAAGGATGCAAGTTACCCCAGATTTCTACATTGTAATACAAATTAGTTTTCATTGTATCTCGAATAGGGAAGATGTTCCTTAAATAAAAGAGTTTAAATAAGAAGAAATAAAAATTTAATTTTCTATAGCTCTAGCTTCGCGAGTTTCCAGAAACCTCAATTTTTATAAAACTATTTATTATCGTTTTCCACAAATTCTTAAACTCGTATAAATACATTGTACTTAACTGTCCAGTTTTATTTGTTCACTGTTATTCCTTACGTACTATATAATTTATAAACCCAACTCAACATCAGACTTTTAGAAAGTTACGAACTTAAATTAGAAAATCCCTTAATTAACTATATTTTACCTTACCAATTAAATGTCTATCATAGGCACTTCGCTCAACAAGTCGACAACAATTCAAAATCTTGACCCAGTTAAGTAGTCACCAAGAACACTTCGACAACTACAGAAAATCAATTAAGAGCACGCAATTAAAGTAATTAGCAGTTAGAGAACTATTTAATTAAATCCTTCAAGTGTACAAGCAATTTACAATGCACCACCCATTTATCGAAATTAATCAGATAAACACGTGTACAACTGCTCACGAACACCTGACGATTTAGTCACAAATTTAAACTATCGGAAAAGTTTAGAATTGAACTAATTTCAGGAAATTCTATCTACCTATGTATGTATTTATAATATAACGAAATAAAAAATACGCTAATTTATTGTAAAATTATTAAATTTACATTCGACGAGAAAAACTATTAGGAGTACGTTAAGATAGATTTTTTGATGTCTAATTTCGGTACAGTGTGTCCCGAGAATTTGAGCCTTAACGCATGAAATAGTTATTCGAAACATTAACGGAGGAGCACTTGAATGGTCTCTAATTGTCAGCACGTATATATGAATATATTGCATTGTTGAAGTCATTCTCGAATTTATAATGGTGTAGCTGTGAAACTTCGCAGAACAAGGAATTAGATGTGATTTAACATAATTACACTACTTAATAAAACTACGTTAGAATTTTATGTCATATTTCATTTCATACGTCATATAATAATATGACCTAGATTGATCAGCTATCGGATTACGATCTTTGTGCGTTTTCTCGTAACTATGTAACAATGGGCGCGCATTCAGCTGGACTCATCACTGAAACAGCGAAAAGTAAGCGCTAGTAGCTGACTACAGCTGAATTAAAGCTAAAGGCACACGTGGCACAACTGATGTCGTACGTCAACTATAAAAATAAAATAAAATAACGCAAATAAACAGCGGTTCAATTGAACCTCTGTTTCAGCGCTTTCCCGGCTGAACGCGCACAATGTTTCATTCATATCGATATTTCTTTGTTTTTTAATAACTGCCGTAACTTTTTCAGTAATGAACCGATTTTCAAAAACAAACACTTTTAGGAACTGCTTTTCATTGACTACAACTTTTATATTTATATTATTATCAAAATGTTTAAAATTTCAACATGGCGGTCGTTTAAAAATTTTTAAATCGACCACTTTGAAAATTGTCCGATGGATTTTTTTAAATTTATATTTTTAAAATCACCTGAAAATACTCTAAAACTTTTGTCTAAACATTTTCATCAATTTCCTTTACATTCTCTAGTTTATTAATAATCGCCCCTCGCACAATAAGCGATTTTCGGTAGGTAATTGGGTTTTTACATTATTTATTTAAAAAATGCTTTTCTTAAAACAATAACAGGGACCGCGGTGACCTATTTTTATATTATTTGTAGTGCAAAAATTACGAAATAGATCATTACAACTTTCATATTACAATTACTTAGTTTATAGTTGTGGAAAGTCAATAAATTTTGGGAATTTCACGTACCTACATTATAATATAAAACAATTAATTTTTACAGGAACCCATTGACGTCCCATTATGAAATTTGACACACAAATAGTCAATAAATGTCTTTAAAACATATATCTTTTTCAAAAAAAACATAAAGGGAATTTTTGAGATGTTGAAAAACAGTTCTTTTAACGTCTTCAAAAATTACAAAATTTAAATATCGTAATCATGTTGCTTGTTAAATTAAAGCCCATTAAAAACAGAATAGAATAACATCAAATTGAATGCTGTAGATCAAATAGTTGTTGAGTTACAGCGTTTTAAAGAGTTAATGATGTTGTAATTTTTGTGCGATTTTTGTTTTTTTTAAAATCAATAATTCAAAAACTATAAGCCCAAAAAATCTGAAATTTTGAGTTTATTGTTTTCTTGATAAAAATAGAAAATCTCAATGTCCAAAAATATGTTTTTGTTGATTTGACAAGGAATGACCCTGTAGTAATTTAAAATATATGTTCCTTATCAACATGCGGTTACTTACTGATGGTTTCTGAGAAAATTTAATTTTAAATTTTAAGTACAACCCTGTCCTTTGTCAACTGAAAGTAACTTTATAATGCTAAAGAAGCAAATAAGGTTCACAGATGAGTCATTTTCAAGGTGTATCGAGTGCGTCTGCATTCAGGTTTTGTGTCCTTCGTCTCGTGTACCAAAAACCGCTTTGGAACCGAGCGCGAACGAGGCGAGAGATGGCAACGCGAGGTGACCCAGTACACTCTCGTATTTGCCAGCTCTCACGGAGCTGAGCGCGAACGAGGCGTGAGGGGGCATCGCGAGATGAAACGAGGCGACACGAGGTGACTCGAGACAACGCGAGGTGACTTGAGGCGACGCGAGGTGACCCAGTACACTTTCGCAATCGCCTGCTCTAGTTGCGCCTCGGCGAGAATGTACTACCTGCGCTACCTAAAACCTAACAACCTTTCCTTTTATGTCTCACAACGCGCATTTATCAATAATATATTATTGAATAACTGAGGACCTTCGCATCAATCTACTTACATAATATAAAAGATTTCTACGTAACATCAGCGACGAAAAATACTAATTAAAAACGACTTCAATACTAATTATAAATAATAGTTAATAAGGAAATTGCTGTACCTTTTCTGCAAACTACAGCTTTAGAAGACCTCTTGCAATACTTGAAATAGTTTTTAATCTCCGCACCTCAACCGACAACTCTCGCACACGAACTGATCACATAAACGTTTTAAAACTGATGGTCTTTTGTCAGCGTCCTTGGGTTAATTTCCAACAAGTTACGGCCTGAAACGCGATAACGCGAAGTCGAGCAACTTCGTTCCCTATCTTTATGCACACGTGTGTTATAACATATAAACAGACATCGAAAGACCTTGGGTTTCCCATGCATTAAAATAATAATAGGCACTACAGCAACAAAATTCGTAGGTATAACCTACCTATAAAAAAACGTGAATATCGTATTTTATTAATTTATATAGGTAAATAAATTCCGTAATAGTAATTTACGTTATAAGTTGGAAAAATGAGTTTTTACGGTACGAGTAAGATTTTTCTATTTTAGAAATTCTAAAACTAAATGACGATACGCATTTCGGTTTCATAATGGTTCATTATAGACGCAGAATAGAACTGTGTTTATAATATGTATAACTATCAGATATTTTACTCACGATCGTTCCTTTTATTTCCCCATAAATGTAAAATAGGGTTAAGAACTGATATTCAGTCAGTTATTGTTACCCCAAAATGTATCTTCAATCCATTGAGCTTGCAAACAGCAAAAGTTCGAACACGATTAAATTAAAAATTAAACCGGATTAAATTACGAAATCGTTTCGCTAATATTCAGTGAACTGTGCTAATTCGCATCGATCGACTATCAGTAGAAACTACTTTACAAGCCAACGATATTCTGATGTTTAATAAGTCTGAAATCAGTTTTCAAATTCCCAAATTAAACCTTTAGAAATGCAGCAGCAGAGAGCAGCGCTTAAAATTAAATTAATTGGCTTATTAAAAAAGATACTCGCTGCCTGGCATAATTTTGTTAGCGTGCTAATAAAGTAATTAGTTTGTTGTCCTTTTGACAAAAACATACTGAATTTTAATTACAAAAGGTATTTTATACAATGATTTTCAACAAACGATCTCACAGACGAATATGTTAATTTAAATGTTTTACAGTATATTATACGGGAAGTCCAGAAAATAGTGAAAAATCACTCGGGGGCGTATAGACCACGTCAAAATAATGCCATAAGTTCCTGTAATTTTTTTTTCTACAACACTCACTTGTTGAGATATTCGCCTTTAAAGTTGAGAAATGAAAATCGTTTTTTTTTATCAATCAATAACAGATAGTTACGTATTTAATTGTTAACTTTCGCGTACTAAATAAAAGCTTAGGATTAGACACTTAAATTATTATTATTATGTAAAGAAAAAAAAAGTTAAGTCTGTATAAACTTAAATGAACTATCATCCCTCAAGATTTAAGGGTGATTATCAAGTAGCGTAGTTTATAGCTTACACATCGCGTCGGTTGCACGATTATAATCGTCGCTTTTAAAAGGTTTAAAAGGGGGTGGTTTTTCCTCCCAAACTCAAGTTGCCAACAAAAAATGAAAATAGCTTCCTGCCGTAAAACCACGTTTTTGCTAACGAAGTAGGTATGACGTTGAAAAATTATGATTAATTCAATTTATTAATAAGATTTTAACATTGTTGCAGGCGTTTATAGTTTATTAATTCGAATTTTGATTTATTATAAAAAGATGTCATCACATTTGGTTATTTTATAGCACTTTGATAGACTGTATTTAAACAAAAATTAATAAAGTTACACTAATAATAAAACGAAACGAGTTGCGTAGACGCATATTTGTCTTATTGTGAATATTATTGGTAAAACAGCGCATCAATATTTAAAAATAAACAGTGGGCGCTATCAGGAAGTTCAGCGGCTACGTAGCAATTGTATGTGATTGGAAGGCATGAAGAAATAAATCAATCGTGTGCAACTGTTACCTAATCGCTGTAATAGTGTATTTTACAATATACAGAGTGTTCCCGGATCGAGTTTACGATAGGTATAATGCCCCAAAATTTCAACATACGAAAAAATGAATTGTTTATAAAAACTTGTACACGTCTCAACAATAAACTAATTCAAGTAAAAAAAAATAAATTTTAATTATACAGAATGATTCTAAAATGACGTATCAACTCTACTGTGCGTTGTAATAAGCGACTATTAATGGTGCTTCCAATTAGAAAAATTGATTAAAAAAATCTATTTGCTGTATTTTTGTAGTTATTCGGAAAAAAATGAATAATGAAGGCAACTTGTCCGGGAAATGGTCGGAAGTCGATTATTATTGTTCTATGGAAAAGTATTAAAAAAACTTAAACAAAACATCAAATAGACCGATCAAATAATTACGTCTTTAAAAATGACAATAGAGAGCTTCCAACAAAATTCCTTTGAAATAATACCGACTTCTTGGTTTAAAACTTACTTCATCTTATGTAAAAATTACCAAAACGGACCTTGTATGAGTACAACAAACAAAAATTCAATCAAAACCGATTTCAATAAAAATACTATAGTTATATAAATGTTGATTACAATAAATGATAAAAGTACTTTGCTGCAAAATTAAATAAAAACTCTTTTAAAATAAAAACATGCAACACGAAAATATATTTCAGTGTCTGACAGGTAACTCCATTTTATCTTTTAATAGATTTTAACTTTTACCAGTGCGGGAAGGTTTTATTGGATATACACTCACCGGCACAAAAATCGATCCATCTACAATTTTTAGTAAAAAATTGCGATAAACATTTGTTTTATCTAATAATGGGGAAAATTCATATTCCAATGACATGTTTACTGCGATAAAATTTTATTCTTTTGGGGAATTTAGTTAGTTTGTTTATTTGGATGATATCAAATTGGAATAGTCAAATTTTGAGCGTACTTTATTATTAACTTTATTACTTTATTACGCGTATTAGTCTTAATTGTTAAAAATACAATTGAATTTACTGTCTGTAAAAATTAAATATGGTGTTGAATCCAACCGATACTGCCAGAGCAATTGCTTTGATTCAAGATGGGCGCTCGCAGTACTACGCCGCTCGAGTCCTTGGTGTTTTAAGGTGAGTAGTCAGAGAGCTGTAGAAAGGTTTCGGAAAATTGGAGGCTACACCAGGAGAGTGGGATCGGGCAAGAAAAAGTGTACAACTGCTAGGGACGACCACTTCCTTACATTAAAAGTTCTAAGAAACAGATATACTACTGCAGTTAATGCACGTAATAAATTGCAAGAAGTACGGGGTGTAAGTGTTAGTGAAAGAACCGTAAGAAGAAGGTTGTAGGAACACGGATTGCTAGCAAGAAAACCCGCAAACGACCCACAATTGACCAGAGAACATCGAGTGGAGCGGCTTCACTTTGTACGTCAACGCCAAAATTGGGATAATGATGACTGGGGTCAAATTCTTTTTACCGACGAGTCGAGATTTTGTTTAAGATCTGCGGATGGCCGTCCAATAGTATGACGCAGGACTGGAGAAAGATTCGCCCAATGTAATATTGTGCCAAAGCTTAGTTTTGGTGGTGGCTCAATTATGGTATGGGGAGATATTATCATGGAAGATCGCACCGAATTAGTAGTAGTAAATGGAGGGGCGATGACTGCTGACAGGTACATTAGAGAGACATTATAGAACCACATGTCGTACCTTTCGCCCCATTTATTGGTGACAACTTATTGCTAACGCATGATAATGCCCGTCCGCATGTTGCCCGAATTGTTGGTGAGTACTTGGGAGAAGTAGCAATCCACCGTATGATGTGGCCTGCAAGAAGTCCCGATCTAAATCCGATCGAACATGTTTGGGATATGGTGGGGAGACGAGTTCGTTGCCGAGTTCCTGCTCCTTCTAACTTGCGAGAGCTAAGTGTGGCAGTAGTCCAAGAATGGGACGAAATTAGCCAAGATTACATTTGTTGCTTTATTGAGGATATGCCAAGGCGAATAGAAGTTTTAATTCGAGCACGGGGTGCTACTGCGTGCTACCGATTTTTTTGCTTTTTCGTTTGTTTTTATTTGTTATGCACAATTAATGTTGTTAAACTGTATTTAAACTGTGTTTAAACTGTATGTAAATATAATCAAATTATAAACTAAAGTAATTACGTCAATTAACCGCATGGATCGAATTTTGTGCCGGTGAGTGTATTTCATTACTATTTTAATGTGTTACGGTGATTTGTGGAGATTTTATTTTATGATGTTATTTTATAGTCTTACGCATGGGTTTCAACTAGTTACAATTAGTTAACAATTTAGTAACTGTGCCCGATGAAGACAGAGTTTCTGTCAAACGTTGTATTGTGACCATTAAAGGGTTAACTAAACTATTTTGACCAAATCACAAGGTCGGTCGTCATCGTAGGTACATCATTAACGTAAACTCGAATTAAAACAAAAATTAAACATCTAGATACCTTATTATCGCCGATTGGGCATTCCGAAAGTCTTTGTTGTTGACAGTCAATGGAAATTAACGCCATAGCCCGATAACATTCGCGACGACACTCCCGCACCGGCACGCGTATTGTATCTATAATTAAAAAGAAAAAATTATAATTAATTATTTAGTTATTACATAAACAGCGCACCTTATTTTTACTTTAGAAATTATTATCAAACAAATGTACGTCACTTTATGTTATCTATGCAGACAGGTACAGACCTGAATCGTCTGAAATGTGGATTTGAATGTGTAATTAGAAACACTTTAGAACTAATAATTAAAAATTAATAGACTCAGGATCGGTTTTTTCACCTCCCAATAAATTTACTTGACAAATTTTTACCACGGAAACAACTGTCTGAACAAAGGTTTCTAAGGTTAATTATGTGTCGATTAATTTAAATGGAAGATGAAAAGATCGGCCCTTAATTCACTTGTGCGCCTATTAGTTTTAAAAATTAACAGTTAGGTACCTAATCGAAATAAATTATCATAAGGAAACAATTGAAAACTACTCATATTTAATTAATGCGCTTTTCGAATAGCAGTTAAATGCGATAGGTATTACTAAAAGAAGTCATTTGAAAACTTCAGTTGACGTTGAAGTACAAAATTCTTTAACCAACTTACATAACTAATAAAATACGTGCTTGTCGAAGACAAGACGTGGCAAGATGTGAAGAAAAAGAACATACCTTATATCACTGGATTAGCCCTATAAAATTATAACAAACGAGTCGTGCCACACAAGCACAAAACGAGATCACGAAAACACATCTATCCGCGGCAGCGCCGAATAAAGTACTAAATAATACAAAAGAAGTTATTCGAATCGCTAATTTTCAATACCTGCAGTTACGTCAATGCACTACGATAACCGAGCCCCTCGTATAAACACGAGCGTTATCTCCACATGTGCCACGTTTTCGAATAAAATGTGTGCCTGCATCGTTTGATAGAAGATAACGTATCTATAAAAATACTGCTTAGAAAAATTCTTTTATATTTTTATAATGTAGATATTTAAAATTAAAATATTCTATTACGCGTTTACGTTCAAGGTAAAATTTGTTGGTTTTCCAGGGTTATCGTAAAGCATTATACAGGATGTTTCGAACTTACACGGCACTATTGATAGGGGTTGTAGAACAGTGAAAAATAAGCAGAGTTTGCTTAATACACTTTTGATCGAAGATCGTCCGTTTTCGAGATACAGGACGTTGAAAACTGCTTTTCGTGACACTTTTTTTTCGACTGCATCAAAACTACAAGCGAAGTTGTATTGAGATTTGGTTTGCAAATGTTTTCGGGGTAGTTGAAGTGATTGGAAGTACTCACGTTCCCGTATGTCACAGAGGGTGTTGGGTCGCAAAGAAGGCGGGGAATAGTAACCATAGTAGTTGTTGATATATAAAAAAAGAATTCGTAGAAAAAACGCAATAAAATTTCTAAATGTTAATTTTAGTTGATTGATTAAGCCAAAAAATATAAAGTTCAAAATATACAGAAATTTGAGGTGTGAGCGGTGAAAGAAAAGAAACCTCGCACCCAACATAGATGGTCCTTCCTCGAGCCGGATAGCTAGAATTCGCACTTGATTACAAGAAGACATTTGGCCAGTTCATAAAGGATTGCAGGTTGAATTCAAATTTGCTTCTATTTGCTATTCATTTAGTTTGAGTACTTGCATATAATTTGTGACAATGCCAAAAAAAGTCAAACGTCGAATTAAATAAATTGACAGTAAAATTCAATAGTTATCTGTCAAATTTGCAAAAATTCCAAACCTTTGTGGATAATTTCGATTCGTCGTCTAAATTATATATAAAGGAATTGAGTTAAAATTGATGCACCATAAACCACTTTTAGGTAATTTCGAAGAGACCAAATTAGATTTAGTATGCATGGAGGAAATGGTAGATGAGGACGAGTGTGATAAAATCACTGAGCTTTATTATTCTGTTATTAGTAAAGCAGAATTGATAATCGAATCTAGTGGCAGTAAGGTTCCTATCGGCACTAACAATCAGTTAACAGTTTCTAATTATAAACAAATCAAAATAAAACCGATAGATATTGCAAAGTTTTCTGGTAATTACAAAGGGTGGATAACGTTTCGAGATTCCTTTCTTGCTGTTGTTCATAATAATAGGTCAATTAGCAATCTAGAAAAGTTCTTCTATTTAAAAGATTCGCTTCGTGAAAATGCTTTAGGAGTAATTGAAAACATACCGGTGTCCGATAAAGGGTATGAAATTGCTTGGGAGGTTTTACGTAGTAGATTCGAAAATAAGGCATTAATTATTCATGATCATATAAAGGCGATATTTGAATTTCCTACTCTTATGAAGGAAAATAGAATTCAGTTAAGGCAGCTTTTGGAAAATTTAACGAAAAACCTAAGAGCTTTAACGAATTTAAAGCGGCCTGTTGAATATTGGTCGGATCTTATTATATACTTAATAGCAGCAAAACTCGATCCAATAACAAAACGAGCATTTATTAAATGTAATGCCGGAACGGAAGTTCTTAGTATTGAACAACTTACGGAATTCTTAAGAACACGTTGTGAGTTATTGGACCGAATGGAAGTTGATAAAATAGATAATAATGTTAGTAAAAAATTAGTTGCTAAAACACAACACTCGTTTACAGTTACTTCAAATAATTTACAGTGTCCGTGTTGTAAAAGTGATCATTATTTAAACACTTGCCCCTCATTTTTAAAGTTATCGCCAAAGGCGCGATTTTCTAAAGTAAAGGAGTTAGATTTGTGTGTAAATTGTTTGAGGAAACATTTTGTTAAAGATTGTACTTCGATTCATAATTGTAAGCATTGCAAAAACGTCATCATTCAATTTTGCATTTTGATCAAATACCGTTAGAAAAGGTAGGTAGAAAAGAGGAAATTTCAGAATTAGGGAATTCTTCCAATAATAATCCAATCATAATTACAGATCAAACTACAAATCTGTCACTGTCAGATGAAATTAATGTCGTATTAGCTAATCATTCGATTAATTCGCAAATACTACTAGCTACTGCACTAATGAAAGTGTGTGATACTAGTGGTAATTTTCATTATTGTCGTTGTTTATTAGACTCGGGTTCGCAATCTAATTTTGTCACAAGATCGCTTGTAGAGAAATTAGGTATTTCTTCAAAAGAAGTTAAATGGTCAATATGTGGTATAAATGCAACTGTATCGAACGTGTCAAATCATGTGTCGTTACAAGTATTTGCCAATTCGACAAACTTCAATTGTTACATTTCTTGTTTTGTGTTGCCTGCCATAACGGGTAATCTTCCGAATCAAACATTTTCTAAAGAATTATTCAAAATACCGAATCAATTTATTTTAGCAGATCCCGAATACAATCAATCTAAAGCTATCGATTTATTAATTGGAGCTTCATTGTTTTGGGAACTTATGCTACCTGAGCAAATTGCATTGGGAAGACAGTTACCAATCTTAAAAAATACTAAATTAGGATACATAATTTCTGGTCCCATTGGATATAAGAGTTCTAACTTTTCGTGTCAAACGTTTTGTAGTGTAGACAATGAAAACTTAGAAAAGTCAATTACTAAATTTTGGCAAATAGAAGAAGCAGTTTCATCAACGGATATTCTTTCTAAGGAAGAAAAGGAATGCGAATTACATTTCAATTCAACTTATAATAGAGACTTAAAAGGCCGGTTTGTAGTTGCAATTCCATTTAATCGTTTAGTCGACAAACTAGGTTCATCAAAAGAATTAGCACTTAAACGCTTCCTAAACTTAGAAAATAAACTATGTCGTAATACTACACTAAAAAAGGAATATGTTAGCTTCATGTCGGAATACCAAGCATTAGGGCATATGTCAGACATTGAGACTTCTAATTTAAATATAATTCCTAAATATTATATACCACATCACCCTGTAATAAGGGAGCAGGCATTAACAACAAAACTTAGGGTAGTATTTGATGCTAGCATGAAGAGCGATTCAGGAGTATCACTTAACGAGTCACAATTAATTGGCCCTGTTGTTCAGAATGATTTATTGTCGATTCTTCTTCGTTTCAGACAACATCAATTTGTAGTAACTGCCGATGTAAAAATGATGTATAGGCAAATTCTTATTAATTCGAGTCAAAGATCATATCAATGCATATTGTGGAGAGATAATCCAAATGAAAAACTAAAAACGTTTGCATTAAACACGATTACATATGGTACGTCTAGTGCGCCGTATCTGGCGACTAGATGTTTGAATCAATTGTCGATTGATTTCGAACATTCAAACCCAATTACATCAAATATAATAAAAAACGATTTCTATATGGACGATTTATTGACAGGTGCTGAGTCAGTAGTTTCATTAAGACAAATAATTGACGAAGTTTGTAATATTTTAAATTCTGCTCAATTACCACTTAGAAAGTTCATTTCGAACCATAAGGACATTCTTAAAAATGTATCAAATCGAGACGATCCTTTGCAAGTATTACAATTAGGAGAAGAAGATAACTCAAAAACGTTAGGTTTGATATGGAATGCTACCAAGGATTGCATACAATACAAAATAAATAACATGACGTTAACATCGTCAAACATAACTAAACGCAAACTGTTAGCTGCAATATCATCAATATTTGATCCATTAGGCTTGATTGGTCCTTGTATTCTTATTGCAAAATTACTAATGCAAGTCCTTTGGGAAAATCGATTATCATGGGATGAAATCATTCCAGCTAATTTACAAAATGTTTGGTTTGAATTGCAAAGGCAGCTACCATTGATAAATAATTTAAGTATTCCAAGACATGCTATTAGTAAAGAATATGATTTAATTGAACTCCATGGTTTTTCGGATGCAAGCGAGAAAGCTTACGGAGCTTGTGTTTACCTTAGATCGATAAATAGTAAATTAAATTCAATCACAACTAATTTGATTACAACCAAATCGAGAGTAGCTCCATTAAAAACAATCAGTTTACCACGGTTAGAATTGTGTGGAGCTGTGCTATTAGCAAAATTACAAAAAAAGGTTGTAGATTCGTTTCGGCTTAAGATTGATCAAAGTTATTTATGGAGTGATTCGACAATTACATTATCTTGGATTAGAGCAACTCCAAATAAATGGAAAACATTTGTAGCAAATAGAGTGTCTAAAATACAAGAATTAACAAATATTAAAGATTGGCATCATATTGAATCATCACAGAACCCAGCAGACGTGATATCGCGTGGTATGAATCCAAGGGATTTGTTGAGTTCATCCCTTTGGTGGAAAGGTCCTCTCATTTTAAAAGAACGGAAAATTAAATTTAATCCAACTGATGAAATTGATATTGAAAGTTTACCAGAATACAAAATTATCAAAACTTGTTGTTTAATTACCACTAAAATTGAAAGTTTACCAAATAATAAGATATTCCTAAAATATGCTAATTTTTCAAAATTGCAACGAATAATAGCATATGTATTACGCTGGAAATTAAAACTGAATAAAAATGTTAATCTAGAAATAAGTTTAACAATAAAAGAACTGGATTCTTCAACTTATTGTTTAGTAAGATTAGCTCAAGCTGAATGTTTTGCAAAAGAATTACATTCTTTAAAGAAACATAATAATATTAATAATAAAAGTAAATTATTATCGTTAAATCCATTTCTAGATGAAACTGGTATTATTCGCGTGGGTGGTCGACTGCAACATTCAAATTATCCTTTTAATAAAAGGCATCCAATATTATTAGGTCATAAACATCCACTAACGGATTTAATAATGAGATCCGAACATATTAGATTGTTACATTGTGGACCACAAAGTTTAGTGGCTTCCATTAGAGAAAGATTTTGGCCAATTTCGTGTCGTAATATCGCAAGAAAGATTGTTAGGAATTGTGTGACCTGCTTTCGAGCAAGTCCAGTGGTTCAATCTCCACCTTTAATGGGAAATCTTCCATCAAGTCGTCTCATTTATAATTCTGTATTTCAACAAGTAGGTGTTGATTATGCTGGTCCGTATTTAATTAAAGATAGAAAGCTGCGAGGTTCAAAGTTAATCAAAGTTTACATTGCCTTGTTTGTTTGCATGTCAACTAAAGCTTATCATTTAGAGGCTGTTACTGATTTAACTGCTGAAGCCTTTATCGCCACATTTAGACGGTTTGTTGCTCGAAGGGGAAGGCCTCATACGGTTTTCTCTGATAACGGAACTAACTTTGTAGGAGCAAACTCCGAATTAAAAAGGCTTAGTGAATTTATCAAAACAAATGAGTTTCAAACAAAGGTATTACATTTGACTAGGTTAGAAAATATAAATTGGCAATTTATACCTGCGCAATCTCCACATTTCGGTGGTTTATGGGAAGCAGGAGTTAAAAAAGTAAAGTATCACCTTAAAGGAGTAGTAGGCAATGCTAAATTAACATACGAACAGTTTTATACGGTCTTAACTCAAATAGAAGCTATATTGAATTCTCGACCGTTGTGCCAGTTATCCTCAGATCAATATGAATATGAAGCATTGACTCCTGGTCATTTTTTAATTGGACGAGCGTTGACTACCTTACCTGATGGAGAGTATGCACAGTTACCAGAAAACAGAATTTCCCAATTTATTAGAATACAAAAATTGTATCAACAATTTTGGAAAAGATGGCAAAGGGAATATATCAGCGAGATGCAAGTAAGAAGAAAATGGGGAAAAAACTGCAAGCAGACAAACCTGAAAGGGAAATTAGTAATAGTAAAAGAAGAAAATTTACCACCGATGTGTTGGAAATTGGCAAAGATTTCGGAAGTTCATCCAGGAGAAGATGGCATAGTGAGAGTAGTGACATTAAAAACAGCTAAAGGTGTTGTTAAACGCGCAGTAAATAAAGTGTGCGTATTGCCGATGGAGCAAGACTTTGATAAGAACGATAAGTTGCTATAATTACTAAATTGTTGAAAGCAAGGCTTTCAAGGCGGCCGCCTATGTTGGGTCGCAAAGAAGGCGGGGAATAGTAACCATAGTAGTTGTTGATATATAAAAAAAGAATTCGTAGAAAAAACGCAATAAAATTTCTAAATGTTAATTTTAGTTGATTGATTAAGCCAAAAAATATAAAGTTCAAAATATACAGAAATTTGAGGTGTGAGCGGTGAAAGAAAAGAAACCTCGCACCAAACAGAGGGCGCTAACGTTTTCGGTCAATGTTCGACTTTTGGGAAAAGGCGTATCAAGCAAACTCCATTTATTTTTCACTTTTCTACACTTCGTCCAAACCTATATGCAATCCACGTCATCAATACAAGGTTACTAGATGATGACGTTTCACACAGTGCTGTCACCTCGTACCTCGTATTTTGACAGTTCTAATAAATTATAGTCTTTCTTTATGCCATCTAATATGTGCGCAAGTAAATCATCTATAGAATATGTCATTTTCCAATCTTTAAACCGAATTACAAACAAACAATCTAGTAACTTTTTTTTGATGACGTGAATTGCGTATAAGTTTGGATAAGCCATATCACCCCTAAGAATAGTGCCGTGCATATTTGAAACACCCTTTATATTAGTCAGAATAAAGTATTGAAATAGGTATAACAAATAATAATTTATTATTCAATTAAATACAATTTGCAATAGTCGAGTAAATAAAGGCGAAAAATCGTGAAAACTTCAGAATCCACAAGAACAGAACCGATTTTGATGATTTTTGTTTAACAATTAACAATTATTATTACAAAATACAGGGAGTCAGAAAAACGTTAGGTTAGAGAAAATGGTAAAAAGTCGCTTAGGAAGGTATAGAGGTGGGCAATGGTGCGCAGAGAGTAATGCCGCGCATTTCACTGCAGTTAAATGTAAGAAAAAACGTCATTTTAATAATCATGATATGTTGTGATTGTAATCGTATATTTGTATGTCAGTGCAAACGCAAGTACGTCGAGCTTCTTTTAATGACGTTTTATCGTATCTTCAATATTAATGGCCCTTTACTGATGTTAATTATTGAATATTTTTTAATAAAACACCCTATATACAGGGTGTTTTATTAAAAAATATTACTAAATAAGAACTATATGTTCTTTCAACCTTTTTTACGATACATCTTAGTTTTGAACCAAACAGAGGTGGTTCCCAGAGTATCATTTCAAAACTCCAAAATTATTTGTCATTTACACCTATCGGAAAGTCAATCCGAAAACGCACACTGTAGAGCTACGTAGGTAATTGATCAGAAAAAAATTGGCGGGATTCAATTTTTTTCAAGTAGCAGGTATACATAGATAATATTTTCTAAATCTGTATTTTTAGAATTCTCCCTAATTTTGCGAATTTAACCGGTCCTGTATTTTTGATATTAATAAAAAATATAATAATCTAAATAAAAAATCCGCTCTCTATAGTATAAGAATGGTATTTTATTGTGTATTCATACAAACGGTGTACTTTTTAATATTTAAACTTCTAATAAAAAGTAATTATCCACGAAAAATTTAATTAAAATGCATAACCTACAGTAGTCGTACAATTTCTAAATTTATCGTAACTCATAATTTTGTTCAGCTCGCCAATTTTGTAATTAACAGAACAGCATTATTAAAAATGAAAAGTATTCGGTAATTTTTAATTTATTAACGTCTTCTAATCATAAATTGCCTAATAACCTGCCTATTTTATTTAAATTTTAAGTATTGCTAAAATAGATGTTAACGAAAAAGTTTCCATTTGGACGAATTAAAATATCTATAAACTATGTAATGTTGAAAATTAATATTTTATAGTTTTGTTTGTTAGTTAGGTATATGGTTTTGTTGGAAAATCTTTCACTTCTTCTCCTAAAATTTACTTTGTATTAAAGTCGTATAAGGTAACGATATATGTATAGACTTTTTATCCGATACGCACCTCATTTCATTTTTGTTCATAGTACACGTAAATTCCTAACTGGTTTTATTCCGATATTGGAAAACGCATTTTACTATAAACCTTTTGGTGCAAATGCTTTCAGTATCAAAGAATACTTTCTAAAATATATATCTCGCGTCTTGTACGATACATGTAGGTACCTATTCAAATAGAAATTCGATATACATATTACATTTGTTGAAGCTTTTATACCATACACATCATGTGATAAAGAAAATGGCAGCATATATACAAACATATTGGTGCCAGTAATATCGTTATCATATCAATGGAACTGTAATATGTGTAGTACTACACATGTTTGTCTTATTTTCTAAACTGTTTTTTATAGACTTTTACATTTTAAGAAAAAACAAACGGAAGATGGGGAATACAGACATTCAGACATAGAGACATGGAGAAGAAGATATTCAGTAGACAATTCTATAACTAAAACGTTAAATATAACATGTACGTTATATTTTTTCTAGGTTATGTTTTTCATATTAATTTTTTTAATTCGACTTTTAACACAACTATGTAACTGTTGTACTATGTAACTATGTAACCACCAATTTGTCAAGTAATATAAGCGCAAGCTAGTATTTTGTGATAATTAATAATTAATTTGATATAACATGATGATTTTAAAATATAACGTTCGAGTTTCATAATGTACTGCAGGTTACATTTGATGTATTTGATATATAATAGGCCCGATTATAAGCTTTTTAAAAGCACAGAAAATACGATTACATTGACACGATATGAAAGTAAGCGAATGAAAACCCGAAACGGACAGAGCAAAAGAAAGATCGGAAAATCGGGTGAGCAAAATGACCTACAATCAATGGAAACTCAAGGCGTAAGAGCAGATAGTAACGACAGAAAAAATAAATAAAAAGAGATCGTAAAAGAAAGCAATAGCAGACAACGTGGGCTGACTCGCTGCACCAAGCGAGTCTGCAAAGCTCCTCCACACAAGGAGCAGTTTCAATCTCGGGAGGGATGTAGTTAGTACGACCATTAATCATTTTACTATACACAATTGTAAGATATTGTGAAAATCTGTTTTTTTTTCTTCTTTTTGTACTACTTTTTTAAATCACTTTAATAATTAGGTACGTACAATATAAATATTGTACCTACGAGTTACGTCGCGTCATAGTAAAACATTCAATTTAAACCGAAAAATACATACTTTAAACACTAGTTTATTGTCAAGCTCTAGTTATTATAAATATAAATAACGTTTTTGAAAAGTTATCCATTCATAAAATAATGGTTAATTTTTGTAGCTGCTGCCATCTATTGACAACAAACGCAGCGGTCGCCCCCTTAAATTTCCTTGTACCTATATAGGTGCGATTATTATTAATTGTTTGATTCATAACCCTTCGATATACCTTAAACTTATAAACTTACAATTAGTTAGACTTATACTTGCAACCTTGTGCTGTCATGTTGTGGACGTCGAAAAAATATAGCGTATAACGCGTGCTAAAAGGATATTTCGCGCTCGTGTGTTTAAACCACTCGCCTTTTCGGCTCGTGGCACATTCATTCACGTGAAGTGTCGACCTTTTAGCATCAATTATGCAATACATCGTTTAAAAATTACTATGGCAACACATCGTTGTAACAATTATTTAAACTCTTTTTAAATTTAAAGTAACTTTAGCGTTGATTATAAAACTGGCGCTAACTTTAATATCGATTTGATGCTTTTAAGTTCCAATCTTGCTAGGCACACCTAACTTACTAAAGCTGTGACGTGGATTTTATTTACATAATATCCGGAGATGTTGCCTAACTTCATATAAACACTAATACATAGGAAATGTGAACGTTGAAAATTATACTCTGACCACCAATTCCATAATGTCGCACATTTATTCAGATATAGAGTAGATTAGTGGGACCCAAAGTTGAATAGGTAAGTAGCTCGAGCTCATTCTCGGTTTATTATTCCCAGGGAACAATTAGTAGGATTCGTGTGACTGCGTCTTTCGACATTCACGATTTGATAATTCAACAAAGTTATACCTAGTCGAGCGAGAAAATTCAACGCGACGAAAATTTGACTTAGGACATTCCTGAAACATGAATTTATGTACGAAAATGAAATTCGCCTAGACTTAAAAAATGTCAAACCATTAATTTTCCAAAATATGTATAAGACATTGAATACGATAAATCTATGCTTCCGCCTCATTTTATTAAAGCCCGAATAAAGTGAAGCCCGCATGGCCGCATAGTCGGAGCGATGGGCGAATATATGATAACATTGCTCGAGCTATCAATTTTTAGGAATTACTTTCGTGCATTGTGCATTATCATTTTTATTAGATATGAATTTTTCAAATTTAAAACATACGCCATTACAATACCGTACAATTTTCAATTTAAAAAAAATATCTATAAGAAGTATAGGTAGGTACTACTTATATTTTTCTATAATCGTTTCGAAACGTTAACTTTTCAACTAAACATTCCCTTTTCACGCCAACCAACAAATTCACAGGACGGGGATATTTACCTTAACTGTTTTGATTAATGTCGACAACATGCATCGACGCATTTAATTTATTTTAATGCACGGTAGGATAGTGCAAATTTAAGTTTAATTTTTTTTTTTGTAAAGGACCAACCGATACACTGACAAACAATAACTGGTAGCAAGAACTGATACTACTTATACACTGGACAGTCATTTTTCACAAATTTTCCGCTAAAAAATAGGTATACACGAGCATACAGGGTCTTTCCTAGCGCCCCGGCCACTTGAGATGGAGAAAAAACTTTCCGACAAAAATTCAATGGTTTAAAAATGTCTACTTGCCTTTTGACATTTGATTTTTATTATCACGGCCTACTTCGGTGCATAAAAATGTAATTAAATAGTTACTTTTGTGAATACAATTCAATATCTCTAAAACTACTCGGTTTAGACATGGGACATCCCTTATAACAATTGAAGAGGAGAAACGATGCTATCTAATCTAATACGGTAACAAAATAGGAATCGTTCCGTTTGAAAAAAAAATAGTTATGGCACTTTAAAGTTTGGGATGTTTGCCATTTTTTGTGATCGCCCTGTATCGCTAAATCCCAATTTCTTATTATCGAAATGTTACTCTTTAATCGGACTAACATTATTGCCAAGACTTCTCTCTTGACTTCAAAAAACAACATCGCTACGATTTTTTAAAGTAAAGCTTGTTATGGAAGATTTTCAGAAAAAAAAATTGATAAGCTGATGCAAAATTAAAAAGTGAATAGATGTTCACGTAGAGGTTAAAAAATTACATCGGAATTCCTATAGATATATAGGATGTTTCATTAAAAAAAAATCATTTTCGAGTTACTGTATCGCTGAAAATAATTTTAGAAAATTGATCTTTTTATACTATTGAATTTTTGTCGGAAAGTTTTTTCTCTATCTCCAACGGCCGGGGCACTAGGAAAGACGGACGCACCGTTTACAATAATTTCCAATTTTTAAAAGCAGCTATGACCTGTTTCGGTGAAATTTATTTGTTCGATAAGTTATTGATTTGAATCAATTTTTGATTGATTTGTTTTGAATAAAAATATCAGTAAGTAGGTATTCGATTGGTTAATAACAAACAGTGAGTGTATATCGAAATATTAACATATATGAATAAAAAACGTAATGGATTGAAAAATTTATAGGTACGTTATTTCAGAATTTTGCCATTAATAACAAATTAAAGAACAATATCCGACCGCGCGGATGTTCGGTATCGAATTTTTATGACGCATGTCAAAAACCAATTTTTTTTTTAATTTTTCTCGAAGGAAATACATTTATTGAATAATAATATTTACGAGAGAAATTTATAAAAATGTTAAAAAAATTATCAATTTTTTTCGATTATCTCGAAAACGGTGCATTCTATCGAAAATTATAAAGAGATATGATCGGTAGAGAAATGTATGCCGATTCCAAAACATATTTCACGTTACCGATACGATGATTAATAACAGAGACTAGATTTTTTTTATTTTTGAACGGCCGCTATTTTGAAACTGGTCGGTCGATTTGGCTGGTTAACAAACTCGTCCTTTGTTTTCGTAAAGACAATACGCTGTCCAAATTTCAGCCTCCTACGATCAAAATTGCCACCGGAATCGTGTGAATAAATTGACGACCGACCTAAATTTTCGAGATTGGAGAAAATCCAAAAAGACACATCTGGGTGTCGTCATCATACAATCTGCAATAGATTTATTTTCTATAAAAATTTGCTAGAAAATGGTAGGTTTATCGTCATTCGAAAACGAAATTAGTTTTTCATTTATTATGTATATTTGAAAACTCCCTATAACTTCCGAATTTAAACGAATTATTTTTTAATAAAAAACGCATCACGATGGTGAAATTTAGAATTGAAACGTGTCCTGGTGCGTATCGGTATACAACGTCGAAACATGTAGTTACTGAAATTTGAACGGTAAGGGTAAACCACTAACCTATATTATAAATTTGGGTGGGCCCTTTCAAATCTATTACCTTCGCGTATTCTCCACATTAGGTATCCATTTATATCTAATGTTACGCCAAATACTCAACCACTTAAAAAAAAACCTTGCAAATAATATTTCTTATTTAATTACGTAGCGTATCCGGGCAGATAACGTCACAACAGTAACGAATATATAAACACCGAAAGCAAGTCTACGAAAGTTTCTATGCGCAATCACTCATAAGGTGAATGTAAAAAGGGACATCCGGAGGATTTGTTCAAACAGGTATTTATGACACTCCGTCGATTTTATCAGTTACCGTTGAAAAGTTACACCGCGTAAATAATACGAACTGGAGGGGTAATCGATGAATGTTTCAAAGTGAATCGGGGAAAATGAAGAGGTTCGAAGCAGGGGGGAAAAGTTTAACCGGCCATAGCCAGTTTGATTGGAAGCTAAAGTATCTTAAAATTTCGGATACTTCTTAACTTTTATATTTTCTCGAAAGCTGTCGAGACGTAACAGCTTTAAAATAAAAATGCGAACGAGGGTTCTAATTCGGGAATGCCCGATAAAATTAAAAACTAACAAGCTATCTAAATATTTTAAGAAACCGAGAGAACTGAAAATTATTTTTAATTAACAAGTTCATAATATTATATAAACAGCGAAAAATTATGGAATAGGTATTTAATTTTAAACTGCTGTCTGAAAATAACAGCGTTCCCCACATTAGGTATCCAATTTATATCTAATGTTACGCCAAATACTCATCTTTTAAAATCCTTGCAAATAATAATTTTATTTAATTACGCCGCGTACCTGGAAGGGACCGTCTCATTTGTAATGAATATCTCAACACCGAAAGCAGTCTACGAAAGTTTCTTTGCGCAATCACTCATAAGGTGAATGTATAATGGACATTCTGAAGGATTTTTTTAAATTGGTATTTATGAACACTCTTCGATTTTATCGGTTACCGTTGACAATTTAGACCGTAAATAATTACGAACTGAGGGTAAATCGATGAATGTTTCAAGAGTGAATCGGGGAAAATGAAAGAATTTCAAAGCAGGGTAATATTTTAACCGGCCATAGCCAAGTTTGATTCAAATTACAGTATCTTAACCCTTTCATTTACTTTTTAACTTTTATATTTTCTCGAAAGCTCGTTTGTAACAGCTTTAAAATAAAAATGCGAACGGGTTCTAATTGGAAATGCCCGATAATAATTAAAAACTAACGAGTTATCTAAATATTTTAAGAACGAGAGAACTGAAAATTATTTTAATTTGTAAGTTCATAATATTATATAATTTCGAAACAATTATGGAATAGAATTTAATTTTAAACTGCTGTCTGAAAATAACAGCGTTTTCCTATCGTAGATAGGTACCTAATTCTAACTAAAAACCATGAACTTGCTGTTTATTATTTAAATTAGATAAATTTAATGTCGTTTAAAGCATTAGAAATGGGCCCTTGCTCGGATTTGACTAATTTTTTTCTCAAACGTTTATTTTGATATAGCTTTAACTTTAGCCAAATATAGCTCCCAAATTTTTATGCATTCTGAAAAAATATATTTTTTTAAATTGTTTTTCTCAAAATCTATTATCAAGAATCAGCGGTTCTTACTTGTACGATATTGTAGAGGTACTAAAGGTCCATTAGTGGTAAACAGGAAAACAGATAATATGTATTAAATTAAAATAATTTAAACATATATGTTTATAATAGCATTTTTCCGAACCGAAATTGTGTCAAATTTGCCGTTTTTTCCCTATATCACCTCTTATTTTATGTCGATTTTATCGAAATTAAACAAGAGTACCTTTTTTATCTTAAAACGTCTGGGAAATTTAGAAATAACCTTAAAATTTAAAGAAAGGTTAGGATGAACCTGAGTAGTCTAGATATACCGTCTCTCGACTGGCCTTCTAGCGCACTCACGGCCGCGGGTTCGAATCCCGCTACAACCATGGATGTTTGTGAATGTAAAAATTAGAAATAGGAAACGCAACGGCTAGGTAAGTTACACTACCAGCACCGATGTGTGTACACACCTACTAATTAAATGCTGGACAGAATACCGCCTCCTGGGGAACACCACCACACAACGCGTACCGATGCCGTTGCTAAAATACATAACTGCTGGACGTATGGGCTTAATCCCGAGTTCATTAAATTAATCGAAATATACAGTGACCGGCATAAAGTTGGACACAAATGGAAAACTTTTTTATTTGAAATTTCTCAGAAAATGTTATTCTTTATAAAAATATCTGCATAGTTCCAAAACTAAAAATACGCACGTCAAAATTTGAATATAGCCTTTCGTATACGAGGATCGTTCAAAAATATGAAATCGGTTCAAGAGTAAAATGCCCTTATTTTTGAAAATAAACAAAAAGTTTATTTAGAAAAAGCTTCTTAGAAGTACGAGAAGATATCAAATACGAAAAAATTACAGTCACTTTTTTCCCTTTTAGCCTATTTTTTCTCTCCCGGTACGTATTGTGCAAAACAAATTTATTTAAAATTAATGTATTGTTGGGTAACATAAAAGTGTATTATCGAATTTAACTTTCGATCGTCCTATGACTAGAAAATTATCATAATTGAAACGAACGCCGAAACAATCGAGTTTTTCGTTGAGTCTGCTTGTTGTGTGTAGCTTTTCATATTGTCAGACAAAATGTTTTTGTTATTAGTAACTAATCTAAATTAACCTAAAAAAGCTCAATTTTATTTCATTATTAGGGTAATTTCGATGTGTTTAAATTGTATTAATATAAATACTGCGGTTGCGAGTGTTTTTTTTTATAGGTACTTACACAATGTAAGTTTAAACGTACCTTAATGAAAATATTAATCAGTGTTGACGGCAAGACCTAACATAAATGTATAGCGTACATTAACAATGACCAATTTTAATTAATTTCTTGTCACGTTAACGCGCTTAAAAGCCCCCTTAAATATAGCGCAAATTCTGAATTTAAATTTCGTCGAAGTTGTTCGTGGAAATTGTTATTTTGTATCGAAGAAACTTTTCGTGCAAGTTTATCCAAGTATTTATTTGTTTTAGTTCACGTCGCGTCGGTGTAGTTTTTCGAAATTAGCCAAACTTTGGAAAGTTCATAAAGAGAAATGACAAAACAAGCTATGTGCAAATACCTTCCTGGTGGCTATAAGGAGGCAACCGCATTTTTGAAAGGTGATCGGAATTCATTTTTGAGCTCGTTCACGTATTCCAATCATCTCTATAACGTTATGATGGAGTGATAAAAAGCAGAGCGTCGGCGTCGCATCGCAATGAATAAATGTTTTAACGTCCTTCCGATAAAAAAAAAACAAATTGAATGTCGAAGTTATGAAAATTTTCGGTTAACAGAATTATGGGCATTCCGAATAATTTTATTACTATTCCTATATTTATGTAAAACGGTTTCGGGAAATGTAACAGGTTTGAAGGTGTCATCGGAAAGTGTAATAGAACATTTATTCATAAATGACATGTGTAAATGATATATGTATTATGTTTTAAGATGTTTTGCACTACACATGTTCAAAATGTCGCGATATATTATTTGCCACACTCGAACCACCCAAAGTAATTTGGAAAGTACCTATAAGCCTCGAAAGGACCACGCACACTTTATATGAAAAAATAGGAACCACTCAAATCGATTTTTTTTATATCAATCGACGCGTCTTAATGTGACAAATAATTATTACCATTGCGCCAAATCTGTAACTTCATTATTAAACCCGTTAATGAACAATTTATTGAAAAAATTTGGGCTTTAAATTATGTCGGAAGTTAATAAATCTGTCGTTCGTTATTTATGGAGGGGTCATGGTAAATATGTTTCTAAGAAACGACACAAATGTAAGTAGCAGGTAGAAAACAGTAAAATAGTGCTCATATCCCAGCTAACAATTTTTTAATTTCGCGGCGGATTTCTATTGTTATCACTTGAAAACATTTTTAGTCAGTAGCGGCGATAAATTAGGCGAGAGGAATTTTGAATTGTTTGAGTAACGAAATATTACACCTGCTGTTAAGTATATAAATAATTACGTCCAGTTTCACGTATTTTGCCCCTTGTGGCCTATCCAAACCTATTTGCAATTTACGTCATCGATAAAAAGTTACTAGATTGTTTATTTGTAGTTCGGTTTAAAGTTTGGAAAATGACATATTCTATAGATAAATTACTTGTGCACATATTAGATAATATAAAGAAAGACTATTTATTAAAATTGTAAAAATACGAGGTACGAGGTGACAACACTGTGTGAAACGTCATCATCTAGTACCCTTTCATTGATGACGTGGATTGCATATAGGTTTGGACGAAGTGTATGTTATTTTTGAACATGTTTACATTAAAATATTATTAGTTTAATTTAATCATTTACTACAGTACGTCACTGCCTTTGTTATTTTATCTGACATTGACGTTTATATACGAGTAGTACCAACAGAAATCTGCCGCAAAATTTAAAAATTGTTAGCTGGGATAGAGTGTTATATTGTTCGGTTCCTTGTGGTAATTACAAATTTTAAACCCGTATTCATATTGAATTGAGGGTAGCATTTCAATTCTGAATTCAATCCTACCATTTTAGAGCCGTTAGAATAGAATTAGGAAGGTACCTACTGTAAGCGAGCTTAAAACCTGGAATAAAAGAATTCCCTAAAAACTAATAGTTTTGTTAGTTACATTTTATCCAAACCTATAGGCAATTTACGTCATCGATAAAAGGTTACTGGATTATGATGTTTCACACAGTGCTGTCACCTCATACCTCGTATTTAGACAGTTCCAATAAAATGTAGTCTTTCTTTATACCATCTAATATATGCGCAAGTAAATCACCCATCATGTCACTTTCCAAACTTTAAACCGAATTACAAATAAACAATCTAGTGACTTTTTATTGATGACGTGAATTGCCTATAGGTTTGGATAGGCGTAATTGTTATAATAGCCACAATTTTATGTGGAAGATTTCTTTTTTGGCCGATTTTTCAATATTAATGATTTATTGAATTATTTATTACATTACAAAGTTATTTTAAAGTTACTTGACAGAGATCTCTAATGAGGCTGGTCACTACTACCCCCACTAAATTAAAATTAATAATTTGGAGTTACCTATAGATATTTTATGGTGAACATTTTTAATAGAGGTAGAAAAATAAACAGCTACATTATGTGTATTTTTGTCTTATATTGGATAATTTTATTATTTATTTATTTGAGTCACAATTTTGAATATATGAAGAATTATTTTTTTTATTGATTTGTTATTCGTGAATATGTTTTGTTTTTTATTTGAATTGTTTGTTAATGTTATTAATATATTAATAGACTTTATTTCTAATTATTAGCTCTAACAGCAACAGCAACTGTATTATAACAGCAATTGTAAAAAGCAAGCTGATGTAAATATCGACGTGGGTTTTCCAGAAGGGCGTAACCCACAAAAAGTAAATTTTACCGGAGAACACATGTTGTGTTGTCATGTAGCTAGCTATAAGAAGATACGTTTGGCGGAAATACAAATTGATTTTTCCGGTGAAAAAAATCGAAATATTGTTACCAGATTTTAACAGATTATGTCTTCATTTAATTCAATAATTCATTTTAATATGGGTTACGCCTATTTGACAAAATGACATCGATATTATCTTTTTATAGATAGGTACAAATAATCTCTTAGTTTTGTATACAGTTTTAATGTGCACAAAGCCAAGAATTTTTAAGCCATTTAAAGAATTATTTCAATCGTTTTAAATCTCGGACCAGTTTAAGTAGATAGGTACCGACCGTCGTTGTTAAGTACCCCGCAATAAATAACAAAGTTGATTTATGAACTCAAACAAATTTGATTTTAGTAGGTTCTCTTTTGCTCTCACGAAATTCTCATAAGAGCGTTAATTAAAGATTGCGGCTTTATTTATAAATTAACAAAATTGGCCCAATGATAATAATTATTCGTCACATTAAGATGAGTCGATTGATATAAAGAAAAATCGATTTGAGTGGTTCCTATTTTTCCATATAAAGTGTGCGTGGTCCTTTCCCTTAAGAGTTCAATATGGCGACCGTTAAAGTTGGCCATCACCTTTTCATATTTGATGGAATATAACTTCGTAACTCACGTGTGTAGATATTTACATATTAAGTATCTATACAGGGTGAATTAAGATAGTAACACCACCATATCGGTTCGTTGAATATTCATATTAGAAAAATATTTTCTGAACAAAAGATATTCAGAATGACATGTAGTATATTATTGAGCATTTATTTTATCTCAAGGCCTAATGAGATTCGAACAGTAATATGTAACTTTTTATTTTTAAATGACACCAAGTATATTTTTTGCATTTTTTTTGAAAAAAACATCTTTTCTCCATACGGTGCTATAAAAATATTGTGGCGTTAGGTGACCTATTACCTATTACCTATTTACAAAAAATTATTTAAGTTATACTCAAAATTACAAAGTTAACGGTTCTCATAAAGTTCATAATGAAACTAATTGAAAGAGCACTAAAAATGATTTTTGCTGGAAATTTTATAAAAACTCTGAACAATAATACGTAAAACGCAACCAGATATTAAAATAAATAAACGTTACATTATAAGACTAAAAACATAGACGTTACAACAAATGCTAACTCATTTCTGATACTCGATGAAATCATAAAAAATCACACTGACAATGAGTGACTAATTTGTTTCATGTACAGTGCTATAATATGAATTTGCGTTTGGTAAACACTATAACCCTCCATCCCTTTCAACCCTTGTTGTAAAACAAACAAAACATCAAACTACCTACAGTGGCTGTTTGTTAAAAACAAAAATCTCATTGTTTTGCAATAACAGCTTAAAACTTAGGTTTTAAGCTATAAGGTTAGCCTTATAACCTTAAAACCATAATAAACGCTATTGTTTAAAACGTTTACCTCGGTAATGCCTCATAAGTTAACTGTATCGATTTGTTAATAACTGCCTTAAATTAAATTAAAGTAATTTGAATGAAATTAAGTACCTTAACGGTTTCATTGACTTGATATCGTTGGGCATCCGTACCGTATCCATTAAGTCCAACCACTCGCGTTTATAACGGAACACTCCCGTATTTTTTAACGAACTCCGAATGCACGCTGAAAAAAAACAAACATGTTAATTTTTGAATTGTTAATTGCCTAAAAGTCTAAAATAATTTTTAATATACACGTTCAAAAATTGTAGGTATAACAAAAGAGAAACTGTACTAGATTGAATGAGAATAGAACTGTATTAGATATAGATGTCCCAAAATCCCAGTGTCTCAAATTGAGTAGATATCTTTCTTATCATTAAAGATAACGATTTAATTAAATAGGCAATTTCGTGTACTTTTGAGTGCTGATTGTGTGATTTGAGTGCTGATTAAAAAAAAGTGAAAATTGCGATTTTTTTAAAAAGACAAATATGTATCTCCGTAATTATAAAAGACATAAAAAACTGTTTAATATAAAAGTTACTTGATTTGATGAGGTAAACTGAAAAATGAAGTCAAAATAAAATTCAAGATGGCAGTTTCCGAGATATCGATAGCAACTCTCTTATCTTAAATGGACGTCATATTGAATTTCTTTCCTCTTTTCAACGAAATTTAACAACATATTATTCTGTTTTTATTTTATTTCAAGTAAGCCTTAAATGAAATACTTACACGTAAATTTTATTTTGGTAACAAATGAATTAAAAGCAAAACAATAAATTAGATATTAGGAACTATATATGGCCATTTTCAACAATTTATAAAATAATTCTCACAACTTCACTATACTTGATATTCCTAGATAGATAGTATCTACAATAAATACGTTTTTAATTAATAAACTTTTGAAGAACTTATTTCGTGTGGTAGTTCGCTGTGTTACTTATAACGAAGTTTGTTTTACAGTTATCTGTTATTCAGAACTAAGTAGATAGTTGATTTAAAACAAAAACAATTGATATTTTGAGTAATTTTTTACTCCAACATAATACCTATGTTATTATACATCGTTGAAAAGGGTAAACGTTCTATTTAATCATATAAAAATCTACTATGGCGTCCATTTAAGATAAGAAAGTTGTTGTCAGTACCTCAAAAACCGTCATCCTGAATTTTATTTTAACCCCATTTTTAAGTTTACCTCGTGAAATTAAGTAACTTTTAAATTAAACATTTTTCGTGTCTTTTAAAATCGCGATTATCATTTTTTTTCAATAACCTCTAATAATTTTTCTAAACGAAATCTGAATTAAAACTGCACAACATTAACCATTTAACTAAATCTCTATCTTTAATAATAAGAAATGGTGTACTACTCAATTTGGGACACACTGTATATGTATAGGTAAGCTCGAGTCTGTTGATACAGTTTGTACATGAAATTCATATAGAATTGCAAGTGCACTTATTCAACAACCGATTGAAACTAAACACAAACTAGAATTGAGGGAAATTTATAACATTATTCCCTAATGAGTAGTTATCGAACATCTGCAGACCTGCTTCGGCTAGATAAATACTTACCTAATTATTATTATTCCCGAATATTAAAACATTAAATAAATATTAAACCGAATTATAAATAAACAATCTGGTAAATTTTATTGATGACGTGAATTGCATATAGGTTTTGATAGGGGGTATGATGTAAGTATGACGCGTTTCTTATATTTTTTTCGATCTAACACTAATTAACAAGTAGATAAAATATAAGGATTATTAATGTAAATAAAAAATAATTAGAAAATTACGACGTAGTCAATTAAGTAAAACTTTTCAGTACCGTATGTATTATACCTACTGTCGTTAAAAAACGTTCACCAATGAGAAATACAGATGCACATACAAAACAGTTTGAAATCTGCAGTAACTAAATTTAATTCGTTTAATACGTATTAATTTCTAATAAATTTAACTATCGTTCGTAAATATAGCCAGAGAGCCGTGATGGTAAAACGATATAAAGTTCACTTCGTAATATATTAGTCACGAGTTCAAATACTGGCGTATCCACGATTGTTTGCGTCCTTAATATAAGTACCCTAAGCCCCAAAGTGGGCGAAGGGCGTCCCCTGATGCTTTATTATAATAGCGATATCCTCTTAAATCGATAGCGACAAAATGATTTCACCAAGTTATCAAACTTCAATATTGATAATTTAACAAACTTAAAAATTTCGTTAGTTTTCTCGATTTTCTTGCCATTAATTAATTTTAATTAATAAAATTCAGGTAAACGTTGACAGCGCGTCAACAAAAAATTGGCGAAGTCGTTGCAAAGAAAATCAAGAAAAATTGCTCATATAAAACCAATAAAATCCCATCTAATAACACATATTAAAATTTCAATGTGAACGAGCAGGTCTTATCTGTAACGGTAGAGAGATTTTTACTATTCGAGCCAGCGATTAGTAAAAAAAAAAAGAATAATAAATTCTAAACTTCCGATCCATTTGCGTGCAACCAATTTTCATTATCTCTATACAAGCCCTCCTTCCCGTTATTATTCGTATAACATCAATGTTGGCCTCAATCACATTCTAATTACTTACTCTTCTTACTGACTCGTGCAACATGTGTTTGTGGATAATCAATGGCGTCTCCGTTCTCTCTCCATACCAACCCCATGACGTAATGAAATGTAATTTTTAATATGACTACCATTTAAAATTACTTATGGCACAATTATAACAACATTTATCTATTTATTTTATTAAGGGTCGATCTTTTCATCTACCAATAAATTTACTTGACAAACTTTTAACACGGAAACAATTGTTTAAACAAACGTTTCTATGGCAAATACGTGTCAATTAAATTTAAATGGAAGATGAAAAGATCGGCCCTAATATTAATAGGTAAAATTTTTAGAACAAATCTTACGTTCGTAATTTAGAAAAAAAGATTCGATTAAGTGCCTAAATGTAAACACAAAAAGTCATCTACTGTCATTTCCAATTTCTAGCCTCTATTTGCAATAAATCGCTTAATTATTGTAAATTGGGAACGTGCAGTTGCCAAATTGAGCATCAAATCCAAATACGAATGTTTTCGTAGAGTTCCCGCAAGTTTAATTCCTTAATCCCCTGGGAATTATTTTTGCGGAGTTTCTCGAGTCGACCTATTTCTGCCGTCTTACTAATTCTACGTAGATACTTGCGACGAAAGGATTATTCGAATTATTTTTGCAGCTAAACACTAGATTTAGAAGTCTCATCGAAAATGATTTTAAAGATTCGATATTAATTGTTTTTAACAAAAACGTTAAATGAAATACACTTCGCAAATATGATCTAAATTAAGAATTTCTATAAAAGTCTCAATGGCTCGATTGGTTTATAGGAAATGTAGAATTTGCCCTACAAATATTTTTTAGTAGATATTTAATGAAGTAAAGGTGATATAATGTGTTTTTGATTAGAAATCTTTTGAATATTAACGACGAAAACAAAAAAAAATTATCAACTTAAATAAATGAAGTGTTACGAAGTGCAAATAGAATGATTTTGTTATGTTACGTAATCATTTTAACCCTCCGTGGATAACCTGGATGGTTTTTGTTTACACAAATCTCATTTTTCTCGAACTTCCTTCTAAATATTTATTTTTTCTACCCAATCCTTTAAATATTTGACTCAAAAAACGATTATATATTGAAGTAGAGTAAGTATTCCAGAATTTTTCCCAATGTGTCGATTATTTTTAAATTATTTAATTTCCTCGACTTTCCAGGTTCTCCAGTAATATTGAATAAAAATTCCAGGCCAATTATATTCAAATTACAATAAGAAATACAACAAAATACAAACATTCAGCGCGTTCAGCCGAGCTCATCGCTGACACAGCGGAGAGTAAGCGCTGCGTTATAGTAGCCGACTACGGCTGAAGGACCTTAAGTTATTGTGATAAACACGTAGCACAACTGATGTCGTACGTCAACTATAAAAATAAAATTAAAAAAAAGCAAATAAACGGCGATTCAATTGAACCGCGAAAATTCGGAAAGGAAATGGGATCCTTGATCCCTACCACACGCCATTGGAAGAAATTAGACACCACGTTTTCATATAAAATAAGCAGTTTGACGATAACACTCGTAAAGTTTCATTTCAACCAACCGAACCGTTAAAAGTTATTGAAAATAAACTATATATTTTATTTTTTTAACTTTAACACCCTATATTTTGAAAAGGGTGCATTTGCGGACATAAGTTACCACCTATATCTCAATGCGCACGATTTGGCACCAGGAATTTGTACTGGGTCGTTGCCAATTGAATTCTGGGACACCCTGTATAATCAATTTCAAACACAATGCATTTGATTTCTACAATAATTTTTCAGCGACTAATTCCAAAACTATTTTCATAATTGAAGGGTCAAGTGCAAAAAGGACCTTTAAAGACATTTTTTCAAGTTCAATTTTGTTATGAATGTGCTTACGTAACTTCATTTATCTATACCTATAACAAAATTAAACTTTTAACAAAATCTTATATAGGCAATCCTTTCTTAGCACTTGTCCCTTCGATTATTTCCTTATAAGCAAAAGCTACTAACCCACAGATACGTCATCGCTAACTCTGTATTTCCCCTAAACATGATTTTCATGTGTAAAAAGAAAAGGTACTCGGATTACTTACGTAACGCATTATCATCGACATTTCTGCTTGACCGCGGCGCCGAGGTGAAGATAATAACATTAAAAAGCCCGTTAGTGGATAAAAGTAATAATTTTATTATTTTCGGAGCGCAGGTATAAAATGTGTTCGTCACACTTTGAAACATCGACCACATGTCTGCAACAATTGTTCCGAAATACTGATAGTTTATGAATTATTACATCTTTGAAGTTGGTTCGGTTCAACTAAAAGAGGGCACGGAAAAAAATTATTCGAAACATCTAGAATCGTGGTCAAATATTATTTAAAAATTTATTAAAGCCGCTAATGTTTATTAAAATAGAAAACCCGGCTATTTATATGATCTAAAAACCATAAGTTAAGCATTTATAATACCATTAATTTTATTATATCTACATAAATATAAATTAGTTAGTTAAATTCATTTTCTTGTTTTTAAACGTCGATTATAATTTATTATTTTAATCAAAAATTTAGTTGAAAATTAGAAAGAGCGATCTAAACGACAAAGAATCGATGGCATCCGTTTTTATAGGCATATAAACGTAAATAACTTATAACATTTGTTCGCTTTTTCTAAATTATATGTACATAAAACCTTTAGCCCAATATAATTTTTTACAATAATTGTCTTCTTTTCTTGCAGACATAGTAGATACCTACTTCAGGTATAGGTTATATTTCTACAGCTTATTGTTTTTATCATTTCCTCGTCGTTATTTTTCATTAGTATACGTGTCTGTGTACATAATTATCTCGATTTCATTACGATTTGATTGATATTTATTTAATATGTACATTATTTCGCTTATTTGAAGGTACAAATAAAAATTAAATAAAATAAACATCAAGAAAATACAAATATTTAATAAAATTTGTATAACATCATGAGCATTAAACATTATTTGAACAAATTTTATATAAGAATCATTTTCACTTCGATTGAGAGGTAGCTAAAAGGAAACGATTTTCAGCTAAAAATAAGTTATAACATTTGAACCTGAACACAGGTCCTGTCACACTCGGTTTTTATCAACCTAATGGATTATGTGATGAAATTATATAAAATCCATGTGAAGTGTGGAATAGGTATCGAATAGTTTGGTCATAAGGGTTCCAGTGCGTCGGCGCTGGCGTTGTATTGCATTAAAAAATTTCTTTACAGTTTAGTGGTACGTGACGAAAAGTGAAATAATTAATTAAGTAATCTAAAAAAATCTTTAACTATTATCACGTTTCGTCTTTAATTTGGCCGCGTTTCATCACTAAAATGACATTCTAAATGCTCGTATATATTTTTTGATTAATCCTCCATTCTGTGGAGAATTTCTGGCTAATGCGACTCGAATTAAATAGTCGAGTATCATTTATTTTATCCGGAGGGTTGTTAATTGCAGATTAATACAGAATTGGGCATTTTAATCTTATTAATGAAACGCATTTTCAAACAGAAATTTTTTTTATGTAGGATAGCACTCTAATAGAAATACACGGTAGGTATATAGGTGCATAATATTATAATCTATGGCGTTGGCGTTTTGGCAGAAGGGCGTAATCCACACGTTTTGCGAAAATAAGTTATTCTGATTATCTTATACATCTCAGTCAAAGACATCATCTGTTAAAATCTGGTAACAATATTCCGATTTTTTCCACCTTCAGAAAAACGTAATTGTATTTCCGTGAAACGTATCTGCTTATAGCTTCGCGAAGACACAAAATGTGCGCTCCTGTAAAATTTACTTTTTGTGTGTTACGCCCCTCTGCAAAAAACTGCGTCGATATGCTCGCAACTGTTGTAAGAAATTCGTTTTATAAATTCAAACATGTTAATCTAACACACATTAGCAATAGATAATATTACGAATTATTATTGGTCGATTGATTATTTGTACTTGGTAAATTGAGTAGCAATTTTTTTATAAATTAACTTCTTACATCACTTATAAGTCCTTAAGGTTGAATTTAAAATTTTTTAAATCATTTTATAATTCAGAAACTGTTAGGTATATGGTATACCCTCTCGTAACTGTATAAGTTTTGGAATTCGTTACTATTTTCTTATTCTATGGTTATAGTTGTTTTGTTCCTGTGACTGTTAATTTCATCTATTAATCTATTTGTTTAAATTTGTATAGATATTTGATTAGATTTAGTAGTTACTAAATCTTTTGTATCAGGTCTGTGCAATCGATTCAAAATTACAACCAGAGACACTTACATCAGAGACTAATGAAATCTATTATTTATGGTTTAGAACTTTACTATTTTCTATAACATTTTTAAAATTGAAAAATAAAGTTGTGTTTTCGCTTTACATCTGTTAAAACTACAATTAAAGTTTTTTTTGTAAAATAAACAAGAAATTCTTTTGAAAATATGTAATCATCAGATCAGATGAAAATATCAGAAGGGAATTGGTGCAGTTTTATTTTATTTCTATTTATTCGTGTGCGATTAGGCAACAACAACGTTTCAGCTTCATATTATTTAATTCCTATGTAAATTTTACACTTTAAATGAAAATCCAAGTTGCAAATATACATTACAGTTACCATTAGTTCCTGACGCGAGCGACATCTGTTATTTCTTTAAGGTTGTCAGGTCGTGCAGTTTTATGCGTTTGCACAGATTTGATATAAGTGTCTCTGACAAGAATCAATCTAGACGACGCTAAATTTAATAGTCGAGTGCTCAGCGCCCCGAAAAATGCTTAAAAATGACTTTCGTGGGGAGGTCGGGGTTACAAGATGAAACCTCGACAGATCGAAAGAGCGTATCTTTTTATTTAAAAAGCCAAAAAGCCGTCAAAAATCGTCCAGTGCAAAAGGGCGCTATATTCACCTAAAGAATTATTTAGCGTACGTATAGAAGGAAACGTGAACTTTCTTTTGCCGTAAAATTCGTAATTAGTTTTGTGGAATTAATCGTTTAAAAAAATTTGGAAAAACGCAAAATACACGGGCTCTTATGGAGAAAAATAACTTTCGGGGCTTATATCTCGGTTCGAACAGCTAAAAAGTTCACTTCAATTTCGCGTTTTTTACCGTTTATACTGTCATAACTACAAAACAGTACGACATATCGAAAAATTTTATTCTTTAAAAAAGTTTGGTTCGTCCTTGTAACATCCGATGGTACACGAATTATATTTTTGTAGAGCTTTATAATTAAGATAAATAATTAAAAGTGAAAACATGCGAAAATTGCATTTTCGAGAGTCGAACTCTCAACTGGGTGCATTGCATCTCCCATCTCACTTTTTCCTTTGCAGTAGAAAAATGGTGATTAACTTGTGGTTATTACAATTAGGTTACTTACAATTAGGGCCAATAGCCCTAATAAATTGCCACAATAAGGATACAATTAATACCTACCAGGAGTTTCCTTCTTGCACCAAATTTTTGATTTTTACTGCGGAAATAATAAAATTTTACCATTTAAAGATAACTCTAAACAGAGTTGAAATATATGGTGTTAATTAATTGTTGTTATTGGTTTATTACCACAATTTTATAAAAAGAAGAATAATAATAACAGACATTAAATTTTAAAGTCGCTGTAGTTTTATTATGAAATAGGAGCTTTTCGTAAATTTGTTTAATACAAAACAAATTGTTTTATATTGTGTACTTAATTATTAAAATAACGGATAAGGTGTATTTATAATAAAAATAATAGAATGTTGTTTTAGAATTACGTATAGAATGAGAGGGAGCTACGGGAAAAAGTGAGATGGGAGACGGGATACGCCCACTTGAGAGCGCGACTCTCGCAAATGCAATTTTTGCATGTTTTCACTTTTAATTATTTATCATAATTATGAAGCCCTACAAAAATATAATTCTTCTATCGTCAGATGCTACAAGGACGAACCAAACTTTTTTAAAGAATAAAATTTTTCGATATGTCGTACTGTTTTATAGTTATGACAGTATAAACGGTAAAAAACGCGAAATTGAAGTGAACTTTTTAGCTGTTCGAACCGAGTTATCGGCCCCGAAAGTTATTTTTCTCCATAAGAACCCGTGTATTTTGCGTTTTTCCAAAATTTTTTAAACGATTAATTCCACAAAACTAATTAGGAATTTTACGGCAAAAGAAAGTTCACGTTTCCTTCTATACGTACGCTTGAATAACTCTTTCGGTGAAGATAGCGCCCTTTTGCACTGGACCGACTTTTGATGGCTTATGGCTTTTTAAATAAAAAGATACGCTCTTTCGATCTGTCGAGGTTTCATCTTGTAACCCCGACCTTCCCACGAAAGTCATTTTTCGGGACGCTGAGCACTCTACTATAATCAAATGTCTATGCATACGGCTGTTACTGTTCGGTTAACCTAAGTTGACCGGTTGAAATAATCTAATATCGTTCACAGTTTTTAGGCCGTTGATAATAACTTCTAGATCATACGCATTAGTTTGCAAAACAGAATTATGATTCCGTTTATGTCTGAAAGTGTTAATCGTGTTACAGTAATCCAAATGAATTATCATAGTTGCAATGCAATGTCTATACTCTAATTTCGCAGGAATTCTGACTGCTTAAGTACTAATAAACGAAATCTTATACCATACTGTTAAATTAAATCAAATTAATTGCAGTGCCGTGCGTAAAAGTGGCAGGTGTATAGCTCATCCAAACCTATATGATGTTCACATCATCAATAAAAAGTTACTAGATTGTTTATTTGTAATTCGGTTTAAAGTTTGGAAAGTGACATATTCTATAGAGAATTTACTTGCGCACATATTAGATGGTATAAAGAACGACTAAAATTTATTAGAACTGTCAAAATACGAGGTACGAAGTGACAGGATACAATTGTGAAACGTCATCATCTAGTAACCTTGTAATGATCACGGGAAACTTTAAACTTTAAACCGAATTACAAATAAACAATCTAGTAACTTTTTATTGATGACGTGAACATCATATAGGTTTGGATGAGCTATACCCATACAAAGAACATTAACGTAAACGTGTTATTAAAAGACGGACGGCGTGTACCTAAGTATTTGAGAAAAATCACAGTTTGTAGAAATCAATAGCGTAATTTGTATGTGTAGAACGTACGATGGGGTCGTAGAAATACATACCTACAAATTCAAGTTGGCTATCTCCTAAAGAATCGGGTGGGCGATTTTCAGAAATTAATTAAATCTCATCGAATTCGTATATTTTCAACTATATGTAGAAAGTAATTAGCGGTTAAAAATTCAAGGGAGTTCACATTTCTACAAATGTATTCGTCGAAACCACTTCTTATCATTGTTGTTCACAAACAGACAAACGGAAATAGTTCTTATTGTCGTATTTTACGGCTCATAACCAGTCTCTTTTGATTTTTGCAACTTTTATGTTTCCATTTTATTGCTTTACTTTAGTTCTGCTTATTGTTTGTTTTGGCGAGATTACGCAAAAATGTTTGTACTATTACGAAAATTGGTTTTGTCATCTTTTATAAAAATCTTAGTAACAACATACGACTTACGTTTGTTTGTTAGATTAAAATTTGCCCTTATAGTTGTACTAGATAAATAAAATGCAATTAAATATATAAATAAACCATCATAATGAATCGAAATCTGTGAAAGTAACGCAAAGTCGTTTCGCTGACGGGCCTATGATATAGATATCATCAGATTGTAATAATTGTCTTGCATAAATATGTTTATTATTATTAACTATGTAGATACAGCAATACTTCGCATAGAATATTTAGTTAATACGTAATTCGTGATATATAGTTTAGTTAGGTTATTATTGTTTACCTTTTTTAATTTTGTTTAGGTTCCAAATTTTTACAATTTAAAACCGGACTATAGTGAATCCGGGGCTGATCGAAGCCGAACTATGCGAGGTATCGCTGTATTTCTAATGCAATTTATCGTTTATTTTAAATTAAATCTGAAAAGGCAGACGTTTAAAAAGTATAAAATTAAGAATTCGGACATTTATTTTCCCCCCCTTAATTACAAAAGGCCCTTTCGCTTTTTGTATACGTACAGTTTCATAAGTACTATACTAAAATAAAACGATAATTAACTTTTGTAACAAGCCGGTTTAACAATAATCAGAAAACACCCCAAAATTCCCATGAGATGAGCTCCGACAGCTGCCTTAATTATCTTTTTGTAACGAAAACATGCCGAGATGTAATAAAAATTCGAATTGTAACGTCTGAATTGCAAAAATGAACGAACGCGACAAATTTTTATTAAAGTAAAAGATTGCGGTTTCTTTACTAACCTTTTGTAAATAGGAATATTCGTTTTAATTAAGTACGATGTCGTGTTTGAATCGTTATAGTTGTTATTTTTACCTAAGTATCTTAAAAACGGAGAAGACAAATTTTATAAAAATTTTACAGCGTATCCGTGCATTATTTTGAGGTTATACGGTAAAAAAAATTCAGTTTATTACGTAAAATCACTTTGGAGATTTTACAGAGAAGGTGTTATTTCACGAAAACTGTCAAATTTTGAAACTTTAAAACGTCATAACTAAAGTATTTCTGCACCAAATTATATGAAATTTGGAAATAATGTAGTTCGAATATGTTGTAAGGGAATGTATATTATATTGAATTTTAATTGTTTTGATTAATTTGCCTTTGGGAATGATTGCGACCATTACATATGGCACAAATTCTTTTTGTATAGGTGTACCTAAAGAAACAATTATTGTTTCTTTAGATTGTTGAAATAATGTTGCGTTATCGTGCTATTATAAAATAAAATGCATGCTATTAACAAGGTGAGCGCGACTTTGCACTGATCTGTTTTATTACGTAGTGAGATTTAACACGTTAACTGCGTAGTTGGTTCCATGGGACCAGCGCTAAGTGCTGAGTGGTGAAACTTTAGAGCTGAACGAGCACTTGTCCACGGCCACTTTGCATCGGATATTGACGAAAGATCTGTCGTTGCACGCGTACAAAATTCAATTAACGCAAGAACTTAAAACGACGGACCATTTCAAGCGCCGCACATTTGCCGATTGGATACACGAACAAAGACAAGTGAATAACGAATTTTCCACCAAAATCTTCTTCAGCGACGAAGCCCATTCCCATCTCAATGGCTACGTCAACAAGCAGAATTGCAGAATATGGGCTGATGAAAATCCAAGGGCAATTGTCGAAACACCAATGCATCCACAAAAAGTCACCGTGTGGTGTGCTTTTTGTGCTGGAGGAATCATTGGACCATTTTTCTTTGAAAATGATGCTGGGAATTCGGTCACAGTGAATGGCGAGCGCTACCGCGAAATATTAAACAACGTTGTGTGGCCAATATTGGATGATTATGACATCGATGACATGTGGTTTCAACAAGATGGCGCCACATGCCATGAGAAGTTTCCCGGGCGTATAATCTCCCGATACAGCGAAGTCAATTGGCCGCCGAGATCTTGCGATTTGACACCGTTAGACTTCTTTCTTTGGGACCATCTGAAGAGTAAAGTCTATGTCAACAAGCCAACCACCATCCAGCAACTCAAAGACGAGATTTCACGGCACATTGATGAGATTGAGGAGCAATTATGCCGAGATGTTATAAAAAATTTCGATAAGCGGATCAACGTGTGCCACCGAAGTCGTGGCGAACATTTGGCGGATATTATCTTTCACACTTAATTGTAATGGATCAAATAACATGTTTCGTTAAAGAAATCTTCAATTTCGTACACCACTGATTTGTAATTAACGTTTAACATCGATCCGTCTTATTGTAACACCCTATATATGCGTCTATTGTGGCAAGGGTCACTTTATTGCAGTTACGTATCTATACCTTCACGAACAGGGTGTTAAAATTAAAGACGCCGACTGCACCAACACACGTAAACGGATCCCGTTGGTCCCGTCATCGGATCAGAAAGATTTTTCTCCAGAAAAGCACTTTTGAGATATAGGATATAGGGAAATTTTAACTGTACAGGACGATTTTTGCGGTCAAATGCCTACTATAAAAAACCGCGAACGGTCTAGTTAAGATTTTTGAAAGAAATTCGAAAGCAGTCAACGTGTTAAAAAGTACCTATAGCTCATCCAAACCTATATGATGTTCACGTCATCAATGCAAGGTTACTAGATGATGACGTTTCACACAGTGCTGTCACCTCGTACCTCGTATTTTGACAGTTCTAATAAATTGTAGTATTTCTTTATACCATCTAATATGTGCGTAGGTAAATCATCAATAGAATATGTCACATTCCAAACTTTAAACTGAATTACAAATAAACAATCTAGTAACTTTTTGTTGATGACGTGACATCATATAGGTTTGGATGAGCTATATCGCATTTAAACGAGTGTAAACTTTATTTACATTAAAATCGACGTTTTATTTAACTCATGAGTGTTTGTTAGTGTTACGTTTTCTCTTAACGTAACGCGAAATTATTGTTAAAGTGAAGCGGGTCATTTGCACATATCATATCAACAAGTTCGCGAAAAGCCACGCGAACTATTATAACTTTTTAAGCAATTTGCATTTACGCGCCTTTTAACTATATTTAAACGAGTAAAGTTTTCGGAATTCGTGGTATTTTAGAAGTTTTTACCAAAAGAACATTTTTACGATTTCCTCGTACACGTTTGTTCCTTTAAATTAAAATTCGGCCGGCATTCCAGTTCTAAACCCTAGCGAGCCCTATTGGAAAACTTGCATCGTCGGCGTCGTGCAACTTACAAATCTATCAAAAATACGAAAATGACGTTGGATTTGTTGTAACGAGGAGGGCCGACCTTTGATTATTGACAATTATTAGAAAGACAATAAACCGACTCTGCGTTATTAATTTATCGGGACAATGCTACAAAATTATTTTTTTTTTTGAACACCTCGTAATAGATATCAATTTTTGAAACAAACAGAAGATTTTATAAAGATTTTTATCAAGTGCAAGAATGAAAGACGAAACAGGAGATTTGAGACATGAAAAACGCGACTTCTTTAATAGGCAGATATACAGGGTGTCCAGAAACTTTCCTGCCAAATGTAAACGTCGAATTCTAGAGATGATTTTATGCGGATTTGAGCTAAATCACCGTATGCGAAAACGGTTCCTAAGGGAGTTGGAGCTCTTCGAAAATATGGCTCCTTATCATCAATTTTTTTTCAAATATCTTTAAAACGTCATTAATAAAAAAGATCAATGTTTATACATTAATTAATGTTTCAAATGTTCAATCTGTTAGTGTAAATATGAATTTATTATTACGATCATAAGCGTCCATTTGGGGAGGGGGGGGACTAATGGAATCAGTTAAATCATAATTTTTTATCTTATGACTTTTTGACATTTTTGACGTCACATTTGAAAACTTTAGTGTTTTTTCTAACGTTAAGGTGCTCTTGTTTATTATCGCTTTGATGCACCGTTTTCGAGAAAAATCAATTCGAATCTCTCGTGTTCCTTTGCATACACATAGTTCCCCAATATTTTACTAAATGCGGTACCAATAATAAAAGCTGACTTTGACAAATCAACAAAATAGGAACCGTGTAAATGTCAAATTATTCTTATGCCAAATTTTTGATATGATGGCAAGGCACTATCTTCAAAGGGCTTCAAGTGTTTTTGTATAAGCTGATTTAGCTCAAATCGGTATAAAATCAACTCTAGAATTCGACATTTTATTCGACAGAGGAAAGTTTCCGGACACCCTGTATAATGTATTACATATTCTCGCAGTCTCGATTTGTGATCGATTACAAATTTCCAATTTAAGTATTCGTGTCAGGTATTATATGCGAAAATTAAAATTCAATTTCGACGTTCTTGTTGTTTTTTCGAATTTTAGAAAATGAAATATGTGGAAACACATAGTAAGTAACAAAATATCATTTAATGGATAAACGTTTTCTCCGCATGGAAAACATTCAAAGAATTTTTATGAAATTTGTAATTTTTGAATCATTGCTTTAAATAAACTTTTGCCAATTTAAAGCGTTCAACATCAATATATTGCGCGTCTACTAACCTATTGATTTATAATAAGTAGGGTTTTACTCCTTAAATTGGTTCATATCTTCTTCTAAATAAGAAAATGTCTACTTTTATTCGTAATAATCTGTTAAATAATTACCTATTTACAATCTATACATGGTAATTTAATTAATTTGTCAACTTAAATTACTTTTTTTCACGATTTGCGAGAATGACAAATTTAATTGGAATCGAATTGGATTTGAAAAAAATCGTGTTTGGACGTATTTTCTCGCTTTCTCAAAATTAATGAAAATTTAATAAATAAAGACGCATTGAATTTAATTCAAGTGTTAATAATTAATTTGATAAAGAGTCATTTAAATAAACGTTAAAAGTGAAAAGGCAAGTGTTATCATCTCCGACAGCTTAATTGACCAAGTACATGGACAACCGAATAACAGGAGGCGACAGATTTCCATTAATTGTTTCTGGTTATCTGTTAACCAGTTTAATTACTTTATAATTAACGAAGATTTAATTAAATGCAAAACCCGCGACCGTTTACTTGTTCGCGAAATAACGCGGTTTTTGGCCCCAAATATAAATGATCTGTTTATGTTTTTCCTTTACTTTAAGTAGGTAATTAATTTGCTGATAACCTAATCGCTCAAATTAATTTAACACTTGTTATAGATACGTGTTAAATTAAACGACCTTTATTGCTCTTGATAATTGTTCTTTATTAGTTCTATATTAATATTCTAATGAATAAATCGTATTGATTTATTCATTAGAATATTGGCACTAGAATTGGCACTAGAACTTGGCATTAGAATGGCACTATTAATTAATAGAAAAATTCGCGAATATCCAAGTTGCGTCTTCGCGAATGTTAAATGTTTCCTAATTTGTAGGTTCGCGAATAGTAAAACTAGCGGATATTAAGATAAATATTTTTATATTCTCAAAAAGTATTAAAAATGATTGTACAAAAACGTCAAAAGGAATTCCCAACATTTATGATTTATATATCTAAATCGTTCAAATTTTAATTAAAACTCATGCGATTTGTTATATTATAATATGTGAGACGGTCCTCGTAAATGTGCAATAAAATAGAAAATTGCAAAATTTTATAAGAAGTTTTATGAATGGAGCGTGATGGTTTGTTAAATAATGCAAGATGAAGGACATGATTCATATGAATAGGCTTTTCCACTTTTATGGTGTTTATATTATCTACGTAGAACATTATGCCACATCGTAAACGATCAATAACGTGCGTGTTTATAGTTGTAAAATATGATTGCTTTATTTGTATCTTTTCAGACATACTCGCGTATATTAGGTATAAGGTATATTTAAATTGCAACGAGTAAAGCGTGTGACGCGACGATATGCCTATTTATCGGAATTGCATATAGTCTAGACTTTACAGGACCGATTAATTTATTGTAAGTTAAAATTGTGCATTTTAGATGTAAAAGCATAAAACTGGACATGCTCGTCATTTACATCTAACTAATAATAATTTTAAACATCCGTGAAGTCGCCGCCATCTTGGAAAATGGCGGTTATAATCAATTTTCAGCTTGTAACTTTTGAATGGGATGATATTGTTCATATAAATTACTAATTTTTCGCTAAAGCTTATGGATTGCTAAGTGTAATTCCTGGGGAAGCACTTTTGAGGGCTCCAAATTCAAACTGGCAAGACCTATTTTTTGTTTTATGTAAGTCACCTATTGAACGTAAAATCTCATTGTCCATCTTCGTTGTTTTGAAAAATAAAAAATGAGAAAAATATTTTATCTGAACAATATCTATAAAATGAAACAAGAAAGGTTATAATCGTCTCATATATTCAAAACTTACGGCTAGAAATTATTATGATCGCCATTTTTCAATATGGAGGCTCCAATTGTTCGTCAAGTTTCATGCTTTTTACCTGTCTTAGATGCAAAATTTCGTTAAAATACCAACTTAATTCCATACTGATTATTTTACTGTTTATTGAAAATGCTTCTGATGGAAATTCAAGAATACTGGAGCAAGTTGCATTTTCTGAAAAAATTGCAAAAGAAGTTTCAAATTCTACTTTTCAAATCACGATTTACCCTAAGAACTAAACATTTTTAAATCCTATTTTGAATATAATGAAAACAAAAAATCGATATAATTTTTCGAAATTAATTATTAAACGTACCTATGAAAATAACGTAAAAATACTAGTGTAGTAGATGCCTAGGTACCTAATCCACAATATTTTTTTTAAATAATATTGAGGATGATGTCTATAAATATATATATATATATTTTTAAATTAGACTACATAATTAAATAATTTACCTACACTATGTCCAAAACTATATGTAATTTACGTCATCAATAAAAGGTTACTAGATGATGACGTTTCACACAGTGCTGTCACCTCGTACCTCGTATTTTGACAGTTCTAATAAATTGTAAGTCTTTCTTTATACCATCTAATATGTGCGCAAGTAAATCATCTCTAGAATATGTCATTTTCTAAATTTTAAACCGAATTACAAATAAACAATCTAGTAACTTTTTTTTGATGACGTGAATTGCATATAAGTTTGGATAGGCCATACATAAAAAATAAGAACATAACATTTTGCATCGACACTTATTTAAAATTTCGTTTTCGTTTATTTATATTCGAATTTAAAGAATTCAAAGAAATTATTTCCATTCTACATGTATAATAAATAAACACGTGTTGATAATTCGAAATCAAAGTTAAGTCTAAGAGCTGGTGAACATTTTCACCTCTTAAAATTTTGTAGGAAGGTAGTTTTTTTAAGTTTGGCTAAGGAATTGACAGTCTGGCTAAGCAACCCCGGTTTCGAATTACCCCACAATCGTTTAAAATTGCAAAAAAAAAGGATGTGAAATTGTAAGGGGAATTGTAGTGGGATTTCTATCTCATGAAATTTTATAGAAAAGTTATAGTGCTGTCACCTCGTACCTCGTATTTTTACAGTTCTAATAAATTGTAATTTTTATACCATTTAATATGCGTGCAAGTAAGTCATTGATAGAATATATCACTTTTCAAATTTTAAACCGAATTACAAATAAACAATTTAGTAACTTTTTACTGGTGACGTGAATTGCATCTAGGTTTGGGATAAAGTGAAAAAATGAAAAATTGATAGCTGCGTGATATAAGACTTTTCGCATTCGAATAAAAATGTTAATACCACTATCACAGTTTTTTATACAATTTAATTCTATTTATAGACAATATAAACGTAGCTACGATCAGAAATTAAAAAAAAAAAGAAACAACAGCCCTATTCTCCGAGCTTATGGATACACTTTCGCCACCAATTATCGTTGTTTTAACGACTTGTTGCGCCAAACTTACTCTCTAAGTACTCATTCACGAACTGTTTTATTGTTAGCTATCTACATTCAACGAAAAGTCGCCAAATAAAAGTTTTGATTGTACCCAACTGTTCAACGTTTATTAAAACTTCAGTTTGAATAAATTGTTATATATATATACTTCCTTTTAACGCCAAACCAAAATAATTTTTTTTTTACTTTTCTTAAGTTTTAATACGATACAGTAGAATTTCATTAATCTTAGAAAAATCGTAAAAACCAAAATATTGGTTATTAAAATATTAAGTATTATACATTTTTGAAATCGGAAGAAAAATCTGCATTGAAACGAAAATAAATCTAATATGGCGTCCATAAGAAAAACAAAAGTTGTCTGTCGTTGCTTGTTTTCTCTAAGTGCTAGAGCATATATTATATTATTTTTAAATTCCTCGTTAAAAAGTGCCTCAATAACGTTTTGGTTAGAAATGGTTAACTTGATTGGTTTTCGTATAAAAAAATAATAAAAAGGAAAATTTCGATTTTCAGGTTTTTCGCGATATTTTTAAAATTAAAATTGGCAGGTCAAATTTTTTCCACATTATTAATCGGCGTAAAAATGCGCCCTAAGTTTGCCCCAATTTAATCGACTTCGTATCTCTTATGATAACCGAGATTCCCATGCATTCACACGAAAAACGGACACCTACATAGATAAGTCAGTACCTAGATACGAAATTTTCAATTAAAAGGTACATTATGGGTAATAATAAACTTTATGTTGACTTTTAATCTATACGAAAAAGATAAATAGTTTGTGTTCATATTGCTTTGGGGCTTTATAGCTACAGTTTGCTTTCGACAGATCAGTAGCGCAGGCAATATCATTTTTAAATGGTTTTTGTTTTACGACTCGAAAAATCCTTCGACGACGTTGCAATACCGTTTACTGTCGTATCGTTCGCATTTCCACTTGTAAAGTAATAAATATTTCATTAATTTTATTGCATTCGTTCGAGACTGAAAGATCTTTATAGTGTATATAAGTAGGTGGTAAATACATAAAATATAAGATATGCAAATGTCGATATTGAAAAAGTGACGGATGCAGCTAAAGGAAAAACGTAATACTGACCTTAATTATTTAATTATTTAAACCTCTAAAAAATTTTAAGGTTAAACCTATTATATAATTTTAAAGACCTGTATTTATTACGTATGTATACCAAAAATTATTACTCCTAATTATCAATGAATACCAAAAATGTGACTTAAAAAAATTGATTCTACTTTTCAACTTTGGGGATGAATATCTCAACAGGGGATCGTACGCCGCGCCGGCGCCATGAGAAAAACCTTTATGGGAACTTGCGACATTATTTTGACATGGTTTATACGGTCCCCAAAGATTTTCAACCATTTCCTGCACACGGCGCTCCCCTGTTGAGTTATTCGTCTCCAAAGTTGAAAAGTAAAATCATTTTTTTTAAGTAATATTTTTAGTTTTCGTTGAAAATTAATAATTTTTGGTACACATGCGTAATTAATAATGGACTTTAAAACGGCGCAATAGGATTTTTGATATCACGTCAAGAGAACCAGGGATGCACTACCCCTACCGTTATTTCTAACATCATTTTTGAAGTTGAACGTTATCATGAGTAATTTAAATAACAAACTTGATTAATGTACATATAAATTAGTCATTGGTAACGGCTACCGACATGTACCTTTCGTTAATCTGGCCGAGGTCTGACAAACACCACGCTTAGTTTTATTGTTTAATATATATTTTAATAACATCCGCATAATCTCCATGGGCTGAGTAGCTGTTGTAAATGTTTTAAGTACAGCAATCCCTTAACATTCGCGAATCTACAAATGAGGAAATATTTAACATTTGCGAGAACACAACTATAGGGTATTCTCGAATTTTTTTTTATTAATTTATAATGCATCGAATTGGTTTATTCATTAAAAAATATTAATACAGATCTTGAACAACAACATCTTATTGATAAACCAATAGAAACCGTACCTTCAAATTCAAAAAAGCCTTTCGAAATCTCGACATTCGCGCGGGTTTCCTACAACGTAACCCCCGTGAATGTTAAGGGATTACAGGTGGAGGTCTATGAGACCTCGCCAGAATAATGACAGTATTGTTTTTGCTGAGACACAGTGGTGTTTGTCATTTAAACTATTGGAAGACAAAATAATTGACGATTATAAAGTTGATCAACAAAGATTATTAAAATTATGGGAGAAAGCGGATAGTATCGACGAAAGTGAGTTAGCAGAGGACAAAAATGAAGAGAACCTATTGGAAGTACTTACATATAAATCACAATAAAATATTTCTATAATACATGTGTTAATAAATAATATAAACAATACAAAAGATTTAGAAATCATCAATTAATTACAAAAAAGAAAATGTTAGTTAAGGGTACGTCAGACCCCAGCAGACTAACAGTGTAAAAATATTTCACCAGACTAACGAAAGGGTGATTGAGGTTATAATGCAATTATTAAAATCCAAGTAAGACGTGGATCTAATGACCAGTACCTACTGAACAAGAATTCACTTTGTGTTCCCTAAGCTGTCGCATTTTATACTGTCTTCGCATTTAAATCAGTTGCCTTGAAAATCGAACCGAGAAATTTTAAGTATTCAAATTTAAGCAATTTTTATGCAGGGGATGTGAATATGTTTTAAAAGTTTTGGGCATTTATGCACAACGGCTCCACGTAATTAGGTTACACGGCAACTTTTTGAGCTTCAAAATTGCACGGTGTGAACCCTACTTAAGGAAAGGCGGCCTTGTTCGCCGTTACCGTAGTTTTCAAATATTTCTCCGCGAAATTGTTTCTTATTTAACCAATAAATTTGCTAAGTTTAAATAATGTTTGTCATTCCTTTCGAAACAACTTTGACTGCATATACAATAAAAATAACATTTTACTGACTGAACTGTTATTAGAATTTAACTTTTGGTACCTACTACATAACATGTCAATCGACGAAAAATAAATAACTATTAATGCCCATTTGCACCATCAATAGATACATATAAAGACAGTAAATTGTATTTCCATGGATGTTTCATATTTAAGCAAGACTTGCGTCGGCGTCGATACGAATTGAGGTTAACTTACAGTTTAAACGATACATCTTTCATAAATTAATTACTACCCCCAAATTAATTACTAATTACTACCATCATTAATTACTATTTAATTACATCCCCAAATATAGAGGAGTAAATTGCCGAAATTACAAATGCTTAAGTAATAATCATAAGGCATAAATGCACTAACCTCTAAAATCTCTCCACTGCAGTTTGATGCACAACACTGATAGAAATACGACAATGTACAACAAACACAACAATATACGAATCCTAATTATAAATCAAACAAAATTGTTCAATGCATCGGAATTTCTAAACAATTACGATATTCGCGACGCAACGACTATTCAAACTGTCTATCATTTCAACATGGCGGCGGAGCGTCATATTCTCAAAAATTGTCAAAATGTCAGCGATTCTAAACCATTCAATTGTTATTATGGAAATGAACGGTTTATGAACGGTAATGAACAGTGCAACTAACCCTAAATTAAAGTTTATTGTTAGTATATTATTTAATAACGAACGTTTTGTTTTTTTAATGAAAATTCAAAAAAAAAACTAAAATATTCTAAACAACAAAGAAACCAAATACTTAACAGTTTTAACATTTTTAATGAATTTAATTGACAGTTAACAAATTAATTATGTAATTTTTAATTTTTAAAGTCGTACCAAACTATCGAGGCTATTAATTATTATTATATATTAACTATGTTAATGTAAATTATGTGTAAATCAACCTGTATGTTACGTATGTATTTATATAACTTTCCTACTAGATGGCAATCGGTGGTATTGCGAAGTGTTTCCTAACCAACATATGAAAATGTTTACGATGGACCAATTTATAGAATACCTGAAATATGCAAAAGAAGCTTCGGTAAGTGCAAAAATTTTGTTTTTAAATTTTATAGACACGGTTTTTCTAGTGTAACATCCAGTATTACACTTCGACTCGGTATCATATTATAATTGGTAACGAATCTTGCGACTTAGATTCAATGGTTTCTGCTCTGGCTCTTGGTTATTTACATTATTATCAAAACACTGAAAGTGCCACGAAAATAATACCAATCTTGAATATAAATTTTGACAAATTCCCAATAAGAATCCAAAATATTTACTTACTAAAAAAATTCAATGTCGATGAAAAACTACTTGTATTTAGGTAAGCGGATAATTTACAAAAATGTTACTTTTAGTATCGTTTTAAACATTGCAGAAATCATATAGATTTACAAAAACTTAAGGAGACGACGTTATTGTCTGTAAGTCTTGTCGATCATCACACTCTGCGACCTGAAGATCAGTATCTAAAAGATTCCGTAATTGAAATATTTGACCACAGGCCTGTCGATAATAATGCCTTCTGGAATAGAAATCAAGTGAAGGTTATAACTGAACAAGTAGGATCTTGTTGTTCTTTAATTACCAATGAAATCTTACAACATAAAGTTATTATACTAAATAAAACCTTGGCTGCATTATTAAATGGTAAGAAGTACTGCTAGATCAGCAAAATCAATATTAATTTGGTTTAATTTTGTAGACGTTATTATTTTCGACACAGTTGGATTTGATGTTAACGTCAAAAAGTACAAACAATTAGATGTAGATGTTTCTGAAAAACTTAAAAAGCAATTCAAATTAAAAGATAATTCCGAGCAAGCGTTTAATGAATTATGGGATGCATATAATGACGTTTCCAATTTAACTCCTAAACAATTACTATATAAAGATTTAAAAATTGTCAAAGGCACACCTGTATGTGTTGTTCCTATGTTAGTGAAGCAGTATTTAAAGTACCCTTGTGTAGTTTCACATATGTTAGAATTTTCTAAAGAAAACGGCTGCTTTGTAATTGTTATTATTGGATTACATATTGTAATGCAAGATAATTGTAAACAGTACACAGAGATTTCGCTATATTCAACCATCATGATGGTTATCACTTAATAAAAGCAATAGTAAGGAACTTGGAAAAGTCTCAAGAGCTAAAAGGATACGATTTTGAGTTGGAAAGCAAATCTGTAGATATACCTGACGTTACCTATTTCATACAGAAAAATATTAAATTAACAAGGAAGCACTTACTACCTTTAATTGAAGATGCAATTTTGCAAAATTCCTAAAATACTTTTAAAATTATGATAGTGTGTTTAAATTATAAATAAAATATGTTTAATTTTCCTAAGTTTATGTTATTATAGATAAATTTATCTACAAATGGTACACATTGTTGTAAATTACACTCTTCAAGAAGTGTTGCACTTGACTTTAAAACACCCCAAAAAAATTGAACGTTTTTAAGTTTTATATCTTCATTAGAAGTAGAAAGATCTTTGTTTATTTTTGGATGTTTACAATTTTTGTACTCTATTAAAGAAGTATTATTCTATATATGTGAAGTGAATGATTATACATAAATTTGAACAAGGTACAATTTTGATAATCTAAGACTTCCGTACTACTGAAAGTTGCATTAATAATCAGTAAGATACTATAGACACTAGTTCCAAACGACATGATAACTGATGCCACGAAGAAACTGCTAACATTTACATGATTCATGATTCACAAGATTGCACTATTTATCAACTTTTGTTAAATTAAATTTTTCTCTACATGCTTATAAGGCTTTATATTCTACTATAATATTAATCATATTTTAAGTTTAATTTTTTATAATTGAGTAATTGAAAAGTTATCGGATTATCGAGACCGCAGTGTATTAATTAAATTTAAGCCAACTATGATCTAATCGTGAGCAATTATTTCTATTTTATTTAAATTTATAAATACCTATTACAAAGATAAACATTTTTTTGGCCGATATTAATATTCTTCTTTAAAATTGTGGTAAATACCTATTAGATAAAGTTCATATATCGGTTAACAATTTCCATTTATTAGATGTTTAAAACAATTAATAAATGTAACTTTTATGAAAAGTATAACTAACATTTTTAACTTAATAGTTCTAAATAACTAAAATGACTACGTATTTATAAAATGTTTATATAAAATAGCGAACTAATGAATCACTTTGTGTCCTTAAATATGTTATAAATTTTATAAAAACGTTCTCGGCAACATTTTAACTGCCTAATTAAAGAGTGTGATGATACGGAGCAGGAGTCGGTACACTCATCAGAGGCGAATTAATGTCAATATCCATATCTGGGGGTAAAATAGGCTCTTGTTGCAAATGGATTTTATCCTGAAGATTCTGATACAAATTATGAACTTTCTCTGTGTGTTGATGTGTAGGCTGGAGTGCTTTCATTAAAGTGCTTAATCTGTTTGGTGGTAGGCGTGGATAAACATACCATAACAATTTCAGCAAATGCCTAGTTACGTTCTCCCTTGTTAGTCCAGCAAAAAAGAATTCATCAAACAAACCAGTACAAAAATCCGCAGTCGCAAATTCTTCGGTAATATGAATTAAAAGTGATACCTGCAAAATAACCATTGAATCTAAATTAATTCTGAGCCTGAATTGGCTTACCGTCGAATGCAAAAATGGATCTTCAAATGCACGATCGTCCTTACAATTAGCGAGGACAGTCAAAATTCGTAACAAACCCACTCGATCTTTATGCCTAGTAACATGAAGAGTATAGTACATCGCCAATATACTAGCGACTGCGCTTTCTTGTATATACGCCTCGACTGCGTCAGGTAACGGTCCTGAATGTTCTATAACGGTGATGGCCGCATCTCGTTCGTCAGGCGGTAATTTTCCAGATAACTGTCTTACCTGATCGTCGACCATAAGAGACATCAAAGCCGGTAAAAATTTTGTTACTACTTGACTATCCAATTTGGGCTCTTTGAAATCCTGCGAATCGATCATGACCCAAGCACTCAAACCCAAGGCTAGCATTCGTAACAGTAAAATTAAAATCGTGTTATCTCTAGGCATCCCTTCATTATTAATTAAATGTTGTAAAATTTTAATGGCCGACGTCGCTAAAAAATTGATCGCATACGGATCGCATAACGTCATAGATAAATCGCCCAAAACTTGTTCTTGTCCACGTTTTACGTTGTCTAAAAATCCTTGCAATTCCCTCGATCTTTTAATATCAACGTTTTTTTCTCTAATGCAAGCATCCAAACACCAAGTGAATTTATGACATGGATCTACCGATATAATATCTTGCACTTCTAAATCGTGCAGTGCCATCAAAAGTTCTGCTCTTAATGTACAATAATGTACATTGCGTGTGCGAAGGAATAAAGTCCTTAAAAACTGTAAAACCATATCGTACAACTTAACACTGTTTCCTATCATGTGAGCTAATTTTTGAACCACTTCTCCTTGTCGACGTACTTTAGGCGAAGGTCCAAAAAATTGTGTAGCAATATTTTGATGGTCGAACAATATATTTTCTTTTTCTCGAATGTATTGACTTAGTAAGGGAGACACTTCGTCACCAAATAGAGATTGATTATCTTTCCATATTTGTCGTTTCACTTCTGTATCTGTGTCATTATATAACTCCCTATCACGAACTAAAACTTTAAGATACTGATCGTCAATTTGAGGCGTATTTCTTAAAATGCACATAACAATCGGACGAAGAGCTTTCACTTTAACTACAGGAAAGCTTTTCAATAATAATTCCTTCAATTTACGGTCTCGTTCTTTACCTTCCTTTTGGCCAATTTCGTTTATATGAGATATTAACTTCTCCCTTAGTTCCTATAAACATAATTAAGAATGTTCCAATTATGTAAATGTACATTTGAACAAATTACCTCTACAACTGATGTATGAAAATCTAAACGACGAACACCATGTAAATCAAGCAAGGGTAACATAGGTCGAAGGGAAGGAAGCAAAATTCCATTTGCAATCTAGATCACAACACACAACATAAACCAAATTATGTCTTAAAACCAGATATAACCTACCTGAAACTCTTCGATTGCTTTAAGAGGGTCCGTACAACTGGTGAGAGCGTGTTTAAGAAAATTCGGGCCGTTAACTCCTACTGCTTCAAGAGGAAATTCTGGTCTCGACATTTTAACTATTTTATTTTATTCAATTTAGCATAATTATTTGATTATTTTATCTTTGTTTATACTGATTGTTCAATACAATGATCACCTATAAACAAAGCAGATGACGTTTTATCCTTGACTAACACGTGACACATGAAAATATTATTGTATTTGATTATACAGCGGTGTACTTCTCTATTTATATTCATTAATAATTATTTACGCTGTTCTAAACAAATCGATAATAGATGTTAAGTAGAATTCACACCTGTGTAATTTTGTCGTAGCAATTAATTGCATGCGATTTTGAATCGCTAAAAATTAGTTGTCACTTGACGTACATTAACAAATGTGGTATTATTGGTAATAAGAGAATTACTAAAATTGCAAGCAGTTATTGCACAAATTTAGAACATGTCGAAATTTGTGCGATTATATTTCATGCAATAAAATTGCACAGGTGTAAATCCCACTTTAGGATTCTTTCAATTTCAATTCCATATCTGAGGATTTCTAGTAAACTTTGTCTTTATTTCTATTATTCAATTCGTACTATTTTTTTTTTATTATTTTAAGTGGCCTAAATTTGTCCAGCATATTTCTTTATTATTAGAGGCTAATGTACTCTTTTTTACTATTTTCTAGTATATTTTTTCGAAAATGTTACAGGCTCTGATCTTTTTTTTTTTATTCTATCGTTCATGGTTTGTATATTATTAACTAAACTTTTGTACTTTTACAAGGTACATGTTTATTGTAAAAAAAATAAATCGGCATATCACAATTTTATTCGGTTTAATTTTTTTTTAATTTCCAACTGTGAGAAACGCCACTGTCTGTACGGAAAGCGTTATAACACTTGTAAGAAGTTGATGCTTCCTGTTTTCAAAAGCCAATTAACAATTTTGAGTTGTGGTGGTGATTTTTTATGACTTTTTTCATTAAAACGAACGGTAAATATAATAGTTAATTAAATACATTTCAAAATTTTTTGATAAAATACAAATAAATTTCAAGTGTTGATGGAAATGGTTGTTGTATTCATCCTACAGTAACTGCAGGAGCTGGAGTAAAGCTTGTTTGAGAAATGGCAATTTTTGTTAACGGTGTAAAAGATCGCAATTAACGGTTATATTCTCGATGTTACATAAAATGGAAAGAAACATACATTTAACTAGAGAATTTCTGGAAATTAATGTGAATTAAGGAGGTTACATGTATTGATTACAGTATAGGTTATGTTTCCAACTTTCATTAGTATCCTAGGTGTGTAAAATTTATTTACAATTAATTACCTTAGAGATCTTTACAAAGTTTTACTTAATATTTATTTTGATTTGTTTTAGATATACAATCATGGTGGGAAGTTCCAAGCATAGCTCACTTTTGTTCCCTTTTTCGAACCGCTTTTAATCTTCTCGACTTTGATATCGAGGTAGCTATTCGCTATTATAATTTGGTTTATTTAAATGACATTGCAATTTTAGGATTTAGAGGAAGCCCTATTGACGGATGGTACAGAAGAAACGTCATGGCTCCAAGAGCTTATTGTTAGACTTTTAACAGGGTGCCTCCCTAATAATGAAATATCAACTTTTAACTATCAAATGTTTTTAAGACGATTATTTCGTGAAAAATGCAAGGAACATGATCGATATAATCCCTTTAATACTGATATAGACTTTCAATTATTACCGCTACGTACAAAAGTTGATATTTTACATGCTTTATGTGATTTTCGATTAGATGCAGAAGATGTTCTTGAACAATTAAAAAATCTAGAAGCCGATAGTCTTCGTGTCGAACCGTTAGGTTATGATAATAATGATTCGGCTTATTGGTACTTTTATGGCACTCGATTATACCGGGAGGATTTTAAAACTAAAAACAATAAAAAGGGGAAATCTGTGTGGCAAGTAGTTTGCTTTACAGAAGAAGACTGGTTTCAGCTTGCTAAAAAATTTAAAAAATCACAATTTAAATCTGAAAGGCAATTATATCGTACGTTAACTGAAAATTTTCTCCCCGAGTTACCGAGATTGTTTTGCGAAAAGGAGCGGTTAGCTCGTAAACGACTGTTGGAGAAACAATCGAGAAGAACATCAAGTCGACTTGGATCTAAACGTAAACAGGTAAAGTCTGTTTTAATGTATAAGTATTTATAAAGAACTAACTAGAATTTCAATTTGATCTGTTTTTATTTAATTTAAGTATTTAGTGTGATCTTTTAAATATCTACCAGTAAATATGGTAAATACTGCAAATAGTACAGATTGATTACCAAGTTGGATATCTCTTGGTTTAAGTGTTATTTTTGAGTATTTTTCTTTAGAATCTAATTGTCTTTTGTTTTAATAGGAAATTGAACTAGCTAAAAAGTTTAAAAAATCTGACACAGTATCAGAAAAAGAGAAAGAAGAGAAGGAAGAACATAAAAAAAGAAAGGATTTGGAAAGAAAGAGACGAGAAGCATATGAGCGCAGATCGAGATTGCGTGAGCAGGACAACGAAAGTGAAAAGTCGGAGGGTCGGTATGAAATGGCTTTTAATAGAAAGCGGGAAAAGAAATCAAAAGTTAAACAACGACATCATTCTAACAGTTCTAGTTCTAGTAGTCGAAGTAAGTGCTTTTTTTTTTAATTTGCGAAATTTATTTGGATGTTTGTAGATCGTGAATCGAGTGCGACACGTTCTAGTCGTAGTACAAATCGAACAAGCACACGTAATAGTGATAAAACAAGTAAATCGTCGACAGAATCTACAAAGGAGAATAATGGAAATAGTTCGATGACGGTTGGTAGGCAAACAAATAATTCCTTAGCTTCTGCGACTGGACAAATTGTTATACAGCCGGTTTCGAATCCCCATCGTAAAAAACTTAAGACTTCTTTAATGTGAGTATTGAACAACTAATCGGCTCAGTAATTTACTGTATTTTTTGCGGTGTAAGATTCATTGCTGTGATAACTAGGTGGTCGGAATTTATGACAAAAATTATTATTTTTATGGGAGAACTGGTTTAGAAAGATATGATGAAATATATTTACATTTTTATGGTTTGATATAGCAAGTATAAATTGCAGGTTTACTTAATACAGTAATATTAAATTAAAAATTATGGACTATGTGTTTAGTTCAATCTATATTTATCTTGAAAATTTTACTTGTAACAATTACTGAATCCTTAAGCTGGACCCAAACTAAACGAAAATGTTGTTTGTAAACATCCAGTCAACCGGTAAGCTCTTCATAAACCGATTTGTAAAGAGCAATTTGTTAGTAGACTAGATGTTTGTCACAGCATGTTTATTTAGTCTGATTCCATCTTTATATTTTGTGTGTTAAATTTCATGAAATAGTTAGAATGATAATTTTTCATTTTTCTTCCAGAAACAAGTTGTTTTCCTGGTAAATGTTCAATGAATTTTTTGAAGGGTAGAAATACGAGCCCCTCATACAGTTTCAACACAATGTATTCCTAATTCTTTTTTTTTCTAAAAAAATGCACATTTACTTATAGCTTAATTATCATGAATCTAACATTCACTATATTTTTTTATTTAAAAATAATTATATTGCTTATTCAAATTCTTCAAGTTACCTATTTAAAACTTCATTTTCACATTAAAACCATTTTTCTCCTAATTAAATTTGCTTAAACATATGGGCTTACTAATCCTTAAATACTCTTACAGAAATGTAATACTTGTGCTATTTTTGGACGTAACATTTCAATAAGAATTAGTGAAGAAATTAAAAATTAATTAATTATTTTTGAGTTTAAATTCTTTTTGGTTCCTGGCAATGTTTATTTTAAAATGTTTATTGTCGACGTAATAAAGTTTTAATAAATGCCATATTTGAATAGTGATTTCATAATTTTTTAACTTAATAAGCACAATATAAATACATTTTCTCTTGAAGTTCAATGCGAATGAAATATTGACAGTTGTAATTATTCATGTTACAAATGTATTGTGACTATGGTTTTTAATGAGATGATCTTAATCAAATAGCCATATCCTTGATTATCTTCTTTTTCACTTACTGGTTTGAAAAGTAAAGCCATGTGTCATGTGAGGTGTGTAACTATGGTCTTAACAATTCATTTATTACCTTAAGCGGGCTATATCTTAAAATCCCTACCTCTTATTCTTCTGTAAAGGTATTCTATTCAAGACTAATGTATGTTTCTTACCATTGAGAGTGTTCATATCCAGAAAGAATAAGTTCGCGTTGCCCCATTCTCTTGGTTTTTGTTTAATTTTTTAGTACTTTTGTAGTATGCTCTTGTCTTTTGTGTCTTGTCTTTTTCTGAAAACGATTTTTTCTAAATTAACAGTTATGATCGTCGAATTAAAAGTTTTTTACTAAATTATCTACGTAAAAATGTTTATCTTTTATCAAATAGAAATCTCAATGATAAGAACCACACTATCTGTGTACGTAGTACATATTTTGCAAAAATTTAAATTCCAGCACTACACTATTTAACATAGAAATATGTTTAATTAGAAATATACCATCTTCATTATTTTTCCCAATAGAAATATTGTAATACTTAGTAAGTAATTTCAAGATAATGAAACGGTGATAGCAATATGTTAGTGCTTCATTTGTGTATGTGAAAATAAATATTAAATTTTATTAATGTTCCATTTTAGATTTCGACAAACGGATGAAGATCTTCAAACAGGTATGCATAAGATTTTGGACTACGTTAAAAATCATGAGGATGCTTGGCCTTTTGTCGATCCAGTCGAGAAGAATATGCACCTAATTATTATTCTATTATACGAAAACCTATGGATCTTCAGAGGATGGAGGACAGATTAGAATCTGGTTATTACAGATCTTTTTCTCGGTTCAGGGGAGATTTTCAGTTAATTGTTGATAATTGCAGACTTTACAATGGAGTTGATAATGGTAAGTTTTATTATAGTAAAACAAATTTTATTCATACTCATGTATTCATACTCTTCTAGAATATACTGAAATGGTCGGAAATTTATTAACAGTATTCGAGAAAGCTACACAGAGATACTTAGATCAAATAACGTCATCTGATGAAGAAATAGCTGTTGAATACCCCGCAATTGATCTTGAAGAAAAATTAAATAGTAAACAAAAAAAGGTAGTAAACACCACCAATGCCAGTTCTTCGGTTGCAGTACGAAAACCCACATTAGCAGCACACACCGATAAAAAGCGCGAATCTTCCGAAGATTCTTCACGTAAAAAGAGTAATTCTATGGATTCTTTAGGGCAAATTAAACCAACAAAAAAAAAATTAAAAGATGACATCAGAACTAAAAAAAAACATACGAAAGAAATCAAGTATGAAGAAAAAACTAACAAAAAGAAAATTCCTAAACTTTCTAAAACTGATAAAAAATCGTCAAAAGTTAATCAAAGTCCCGTTAGAACTAGAAGTCGCAGTCGTAGCCTTAGTAGTTTTAGTCGTGAAGGTTGGAGCAGTTCGCCTCCGCCCTCTTGGCCCCCATCGAGCCCCGAATCGGACGTTTTCAGAAGAAAAGGTAAAGAGTCACACTTTAGCGACGAAGAGCCACGTAGCAAATTTAAAGGTGAAATTTCTTTTATCTTTATAAAACAATTTTATTCAACTTGTTTAATTGTAGGAATGGGAAAGCAAAAAGATAAGTGGAAAGAATCGGGAAGAAATGAAAGAAAATATCCTAAAAATATTGAAACACCAAATCCACCTAAATATAAAGATAAACATAATAAATTGAGGGAAACAATTGAAAAATTAAAAGCAAAAAGCGAAATATGTAGTAAATTGGAAAGCGGTAAAAATGACGAAGATTCCGATAACGAGAAAACAAAAGAAAATCGAGATTCTTCAAAAGAACAGGACAATAAAAATAGAAAATGCAATTCATATAAAAATAAGATTAAACATAAAGGTAAAAGTAAAAACGAAAAGCGAAACGTCGATTTAGACGATGAAAATAGTACAGCTGATAGTATACAATCGGAAAATAAAAAGTATAATAAAAAGGAAGCTACAAAAAATCTAATATCAAAGAATGCCGCAATCGAAGCCTTAACTTTAGCTACAGAACAGACACTGAAAGATATAAATAAGTGGTTAGATGACACGCCGAGATTATCTGAATTTAGTTCTGCCAGTAATTCCCCTTCACATTATATAGGCACCGAAGAGTTTGATAGCATGGGAAGTAAAATAGAACAGGATTACAGAAAAAGATTAGAGAAACCATTGCCAAAAAAGGACGCTACAGGTAAAGATATTAAAAGACGAACTTTTCATAGAGATCCGACCAAGTTTCTTAAAAAACGCGAAGTACAAAGGACAATTGATAGATTACAACCTGGAAAAAGCAAAGGTAATTTACTTTCTAACATACAGAACACCAATAAAATGGACGATTTTTTTCCTCTTGGCCCTTTGTCAAAGATGAAAGATACTAAAAATTCTTTAATCGTTAAAACAAACGAAAGTACTCCAAAATTAAGTTTAGGATCTGTGCTAGATAGTTTTGGCAAACATAAATTTGTAGATGATGTCAAAAAGGAAGAAGAATCTGATAAAAGTTCGATTGCAAAAAAAGAGACCATTGCTGCTGATCCCTTTACCATCAAACCTTCCGGTGGTGATCTTAAAGATGTAGCTGTTAAAGCTGTAGAGATAAGCGAAAAACAAGAAAAGTCTGATGTAAAAGTTGCAGTGACAGACATGGGATCGGGTAAAGCCACTCCAAATTTAAGTGCTTGGTTTAAAGCTTTCGGCGCACCAAAAGTGCCTCCAACTCAAAAGAAAACCGAATCTAAAGTGGAACTTAAAGAAACTGAAGGATCTCAAAAGGAAGAGCCCCAAAAGGTAACACAACCTGAGGCTTCTCCTAATCCAGATAGTCCTGCAACTCTTCAAGGTCAGCCAGCACCGAGGCAGCGTAAAATGAGTACGGGTAGCACGGTGTCCGAAAGATCGTCATTTAGTCAGGATATGGATTCGCCCAGAATAGGTATAGATGAAAGACTCGGGGCCTATCCGGCGCCTTATCCCTCTCCTTTACATCGATCTCCATCTGGAGCTTCACCAGTAATGGCTTCGCCAAGACCGGACGTGTCTCCCAAATCTACATATCCGACTGTTAACGGTCAAATAAGGGTCGGTTTCTATCAAGATACGGTATCCACAAAGAGTAGTCCAGAAAAATCGTGTAGTCCTAGAGAATCGTATCCCCAGTACTCTGAACACGTGTATACACCTGCGACTACAGAAAGTGCCAGTTACTCTTATAATAATCCTTCATATTATCCTCAAATATCAAACTATACAAATCCCACAACACCTTCGTACAATCCAGAACAACCAAACCAAACATCATATTATGACACGAATAAACCATTAACTGATCAGTATCAAGCCAAAGTAGGTCCTAGTTATCATTCAGTAACTTCTCCAACTTTCCAAAACATAAACTCGCCTAATTATTCTGCTAATTCGCCAAGCTACTCTCCAGGATATCACCCCACAAGTTCTCCTGTTCAACCTGTAAGCAATTATGATACATTTCGTCAGCAACAAACGCCACGCCTTCAAGAAAAACAACCAGTTACCATGTTTCCTGTTAAAAAGCGAGCCTACAATGAGTCTGACACCTCACAACTTCCGAATACGAATCAGCAGCAAGAACCGCAGCAAAATCTTTTCGATAGAAATTACGATTTGAGCGTTCGACAAGTTTCGAATGTCGTCAATCATGCAACTCAATCGAATGATCGGGCTACTCCACAGCAATACATTAATCAGAATATACCCAATCCGCGATCTTCACAGGTCAATAACACAGCAAGGGATAATCCGGTTCATCAACCGCCAATTCAAGAAATACCTAATTACACTGCAACTCAAAATTTATATAATTATAATAACGAAGCTGGATACTCTGTGAATGCTCCCGATCGACCTTTAGATTTAAATGCAAGACCCGATGCAGAAAAGAAAATCGACATGTCCAAATATACAAATATGGGATACACGGGTGGCGATGGTGGTTTCGCCAGAAATGCGCAATACAATTATGGACGAACTGCAGTGTCTAATTTACCCAACAAAATGTCCGATTTACAAACACCTCCCCAAAATATGCAAACCAACGAAATTATGATGCGTTATGCAGACACCACAGATATGAATATAAAGGCTCCAAGTGTAGAAAATCGTTTAAATTCTAGTCTAGATGTAGCCAGCAGTTACAAATCAGAAATGTCGATACCTAGACCGACCTATAGCGCATCTTCTTCGCTTAATATGGACCAGTCTTTGGCATTGAGAGGAAACTTAACAAATTTATCACATATTGTTGATAGATTTTCAACAGAGAATATGTACTATGCTGAGAAAAGTTTAAATGCGCCTCACATATATAATAAACCTATGGTTACGAGTGCATCAAATCTACCTCCCATGTTTAGTCAACCATACAGTCATGAAATGCAGGCGCCAGTGACTCAGACATCGATTTATAACAGACAAATGACCGAATTGCAGAACACGATTAATCAGTCAAAAACGGTAGCAGCATTCCCTCAACAACAAGAGAAGAAATCGAAGAGACGAAAAAGTAGCAAAACGTTGACGCCTACGACGACATCGGTCGAAGCGGCAGCTAGTAGTGCCTCAAATCAGGGCTTCCAGTCGTACACGGGTCTTAAAAACGCTTCTGCCATGGAACCTAGTGCAATATCGCTTAAAACGGCAAGCGTAGTACCTGGCAGCGCGTTTAACTTTGGACCATCACCTTCAGGACTTGGATTAAGTTCAGGACTGTACGGCGAAAAAGATACATATCCAAACTTCTTGGAAGATTACCGAGCTACTCCAAATTACTATATGGCAGCTGCAGCTGCCGCAGCACACCATAGATCGACACCAGAAACTAGTGACAAGCAGGTAAGATCGGCTCATCAGCCGACTCCTCCGTCGGCAGCTGGATATCCGTTTATCGGTGCACCACAACCTAGACCTCCTAGTTATCCATTTATGCCACCACATCAAGCGCCGCCTTTAATGGATGCCAGTTCACCTTTATATCAACAATATCTTCAAGCCGGTGTACTTCATCAAGGACTTTTAGGACCTCCAGGCGCATATCCTCCTGGATATCATCCAGCCTTAAGTATGAGACAACCCTTTGATTCCATGACGAGACCTTCGTGGCTTTAACTTAAAAGGTTTTAGTAAGTTTCAAACTTAATTTGTAGGGATAGCGTGTTTGCCAAAGACATTTTTAGTTGTACATACGTTTTAATTTTTATAATATGTATATTGTATATAGACATTTTATACTAAATACTTTATTTTAAAAAGATTACAAATGTAAGTAGCCTGTAGGTTTTGCGAATCATTTTAGTTGTTATTATAATTTATGTGTAATAGTTTGTGTTTTGACGCGCACGCTGTTGTTGAAAGGCACAAAGAAAGTTTATTTTAATATAATATACAATTTAGTTTTAAATATTTGCAGATCCTGCACCTATCGACGTATTTTGTTGATTCAAATAAAAGACCTTCTAAATTTTGTACAATTAAAATTTCGTTAATTTTATGACAAATGAAGAAGGCATGTACTGTGATTTTACACCAGTGATAGGTGGCTCTAGGATGCTACCATTTAAAAATTGAATGTTATTAGAGTTAGACTAAGTTATTTAAAGTTCGTTTTAGACCAAAATTTATGTGGTCGTTATTTACCGATGTTTTTCAACAGCGGCGTGTACCAAGTTTTTTTTTATATATTTTAACGATTGAACGTTGTCTATTTTGTTTTATAATATTGTTGGTTATGAAATATTTATGCACTTAAGGACCATTTTTCCAAAAAGACATTGAAACTTCTCTCTTATTTGCCTGATATTTTACTGTGTCGTTCCATAGAAATATATTTCTATTAGAAGAACGGGATATGTCAAATTATTACTTTCAGGCAGCTGTAAATATGTTTTCACTCAGGTTTTAGATTCGGTCTGTTAACAATGAGCTCGATGAATTATAAAACACCAATTAAAAACTAAATGAAAGCAATTTTTATATGTGATAAAATTGTATAGAACAATTTTCCATTTAATTCTGTTTTAAGTGTACAATATTATAAATAGTACCATTTTATGTGAAACAAATTAGATTTTTGTTTGGTTTTTTTTTTAGTGAGAATTATATCATCATTAATTTGAAGTTAGATAAATTGCTGATATATCTCGTAATATTATAGTAAATATTCATTATTTTTGTTTGTAGCTACAGAAAAATTCTTTTGGGTTTTCATATAACAATTTGCCTTAACAAATAATAAATAAGTACAAAAATAACTATTTGATTTATTACTTTTAACTTGTATTTATAATTTGACATCGAATAATTCATCTTTTATTTTACTATTTAATGTTCTTTGTATGTTTTAAGTTGTAAATTAAATGAATTAAATCTTTTTTTTATATCAAAATACTTTTCCAATTGCAAGATTAGCGAGGACAATTTATTTTTCATGTACGTAATCCTTTTTAAAGTTTTAATCAAACTTGTCTGTATAAAGTGCAATTAGCTCTAAGAAACAAAGTTTGTTTTTCTAAATTTCGACTAGATAAGTTTAAGTAATTAATTTTTCAATGTTCACCTGTATATAAAACTTATGTAGGTATATTTTTGGTTCTGAGTTCTCAAACTACTCATTATCTATTTTTAAATAAATCATTCATATTAATTATGAATAATTTATTTAAATTAAATAATACTGTTCTGCAGCATAAAAGAGTATGTGTTATTTTATTTATGGCAGAGTAAAAATATATATTATACTATGTAGGCAATGTACTTAATTTTATTTAAGGATGTTGATCTACCTATTAGTATTTCTTATTAACGTTAGGATAATATAAAGATAAAAATAAGTTATAATATAATAAATTTCTATTGTTATATTTATAAATTTGTGTTTGTAAAGTTGACTTTTTATCACTGTTTGCACTCCTGATAATATTGTTGAGGAATTATAAATTTTAACAATTTAAAGAAAAGAATTAGTTATTGTAAATAATGAAAATATCGAAATTAATATAATGATAAATTTTATATATTTTTTCTCGTGCATAAATATTTTAAAACTAGAGTTTTGTAATATTAGTTTACGTAAATTTAATATTTGGGAACAGAACTTTAATATTGTTGTTAATTAGCTAACCAATTTTTATCAGATTTATCTATTATACTTATGTTTAAATCTCACATTCCTTGCTATATGTGACGATTGATAAATACTATATCATTTAGTTTAGTTGTGTAATACAAGTGACCAAATTATAATGGTGCAAATTAAATTAATATTGTGTATAATTAGGAAAATGCCCGATTTATTTAGGAAACATGTTTGTTAAGTTTTATTTGGCCATCACTCTATTCACGAATAAATGATTAATTATACATGTATAGTGAACATCGACAATATAAATTTAAAAAACATCACACGCATAGGTATGTCATATAAGTACGTATGTATAATTTATACGCCATAGTGTCTATTAACTAATTAAAAAATCAACGTCACTCTAAGCTTTAATCAGATTTTATTGTACAAAATTATGAAACAAACAATATCAAATTAAGTAAATTGTAAATATATCTCGAATAACACTGTAATTTTGAAAGCATTATGTATTGTTGTACAATGAAAGTAAATATTTAGCAATTTGTATTAACAAATTTTATATCTATCGATCTGTCTGGAACTCTGTTCATACGGTAGACCATTCCAATTTTAGCTTCTCCGACCGGTTCCAATTTGAAGGAGGCAAGTATCTACAATAGTAAAAATAATGATAATTTTTTGTAAATTATAACGGTGTAATAAGTTTACTAACAAAATGGCAATAGATTAGGATGCCCACAGTTATGTTCGATTTTCCAAAATAAAAAAAAAGGGATTCACATCTTTCGATGGAATTATTTATGAGGTACGTTTTAATTTAATTTTATATAAAAAATACTATGCTGCTTGCCTTATTAATTAATGCAATCATTTCTTGTTCAGCTAGTCGCTTTCCAGGACACATTCGAGCTCCATACCCGAACGGTAAAGAAGCAAATGGATGTATTTCTTCTTTCACATTTCTTAACCATCGCTGTGGACGATACTCAAATGGATTTAGAAAGTATTTTTCTGATAATGAACTTACTGATCCAAAAGCCGTCACCAAGGTCTACAAATGAAATAAGTTTTTAATGGTAACATAATTTTTTGTTTAGTATCACTTACACCTGCAGGCACAATATAACCACCTATTTCGGTGTCCTGTATCGAGAATCGACTATTGGCTCCCGCTGTGGGCGATAGTCGCAAAGTTTCTTTAATGCAAGCACGCAGAAAGGTATCGCCTTCTTCTCTTGCGATGGCCTGTATTTTGGGATTATGAGCCAAATAATGGAGCGTCATTGCGATGGTAGTAGCTGTAGCATCGATGCCGCCTTGAAATATTTCCAATGCCAACATAATAACATCCTCCCAGGTAAAATTTTTATTTTCTAATAATGTATACATGTATGGACCTGTTTTTTTCAGTAACATAGGCTCTTCCTTGTACATTCTTCTGATTTCGCTTAATTGATCTTTTATCACGCTGAATAACATTTTTATTATGCGATTGGACTTGGGATAAAATACTTACTTGTATATTGTGTCATGTCCTGATTCTAATTTACGGTAACCACTATTTTTGTATATTTTCCAAAATGGTAAACCAATTAAGGTTGCGTACAAACCGTCCATGTAATTTATATTTGCCTTACAGACTGCTTTCGTACTTTCATTTTGGTTCAAGCAGTTAAATCGCAAACCGGGACTTACTATGGAAATAGCTAAAACGTATCTAACATTACAATACATGTTGATGATGAATAAAAAGAAGAAATTATGGAAATCATATTGGAGTGGATGTTTTAAATTAGTACATTATAAAAACAAAACGAGATAAACGGATAGGAAAATCTGACAATCAGAATGGACCTTAATAGGAAAAAAGAAAAGGGACGGTTTAATGGTGAAGAGTGAGAAGAAAGACAATTGATTGAGGTGAAGAAAAATTACGTAAAACAAATCCTAGAATTTTTACCCAGTTCAAAATGATCAAAATATAACCCAATGTTTGTATATTAGTTTCAACTTTGTTGGAGTAACCACTATGTATAGTTTTTCTGAAATTGGCCACCAAACATATTATTGTTGTATTTGATAAAAATATACAGAGTTTCTTTGACTTACGACCGAGTTCCGTTCCAAATAACAGGTCATAAATCGAATTTATGTTTTTCAACACTATTTTCATTTGAACGGATTATAAAAATTGTACATAATGTGGAAAATACATAATATGTACTCTATTATACGTTAAATAAAAATATATCCTGAATAAAATATGTAAAAGTGGTAAATAACAAATGAAATTCCACATGCATACATGTATGTAAAAAAAATTGTTTCTGCGAAAAAGTGCAATTGAAAATAAATAAATAAAATAACAAAAGTTCTTATTTATGTAGGTATTTATTTTTTGTGGTCGTAAGTGCGGATGCTCATAACTCGAGGAGAACCTGTATATGCAATTCTAGGTTTACTAATAACATTGCAATTTATTCGAAATTTCAACCACATAGTCGATCGAGTTAAAAGTTATCAATGTTACTTACCGTCGGTTGTAAATCTTAACAAGTGACTGAAAAGATCGGTGAGTATTAAGTTAGTATTTCTGTTTTGCCTAATATATTCCACAAAATCGTCGGCAACAATTTTATGCATCTCTAAATATTCATTGATAATGTTAGGTTTTAATAATGGTAATACACCTGCACGGTATTTATACCATTCTTGGCCATTTCCTGGAACGACGCCTATGCAATTGAATTTCTGCTTCCGATAATGCACCAAAGCGGGGAAGGACGGACGAATAGGTAACTTCCCTTCGTTACGGAATATAACTTCTGCGTGTTCTGCTTCTGTACTCATTACAATATCCATTCCTCCCAATTTTAATTTAAAAATCGGCCCTAACGTTTTTTTAATATCAAAAATTGCTTCTGTTAAACGATCCGTGGTATATTTTCCTACAAATGCATTATTATAAGTATCGCAAAAACAGCGAATTATCATCTTACCGCCGGGAAGAAATAAGTACGAGTGGCCTATAAGCGGTAGACAAGGCAAAGTAGGCATTTCGTCGAACGACTTTGCTCCCTTAAGTTTCTGAGCGGGCGAAACGGAAGACGAAACATTCTTTGCGATCTTTGTGAGCTTCATTTTGAACTAATCTCGACACTGCGAAATTTCAAAGTCTAAGCGGAATAATTTGCATTCTACGTATTCAAATTTATTCTGAAATGTGTATAAGTTATTAATAACGTGCGCGGCTTATTTTAATACATTGAAGAGTAATACGTAGGGAACCGATCGATCCTAAAATGATTGTTCATTTAATAATATTTAGTAAGAACATTATTTAAATTAAATATTAATTTGGAGGATCCTGTATATATATCGGTTTGTGTTTAGCGGAATAACCGTTAGATGGTAGTGGCGTCGTTACAGGGATCGAATTTTTAAATTCGCACAAACAAATGTTCGGTGTACAGTTAGACCGGTTCCAATTAAATAAAATGTAACTACTCCCGAAACAATCGGTTATTTCGCATAAATATTTGTTAATATTAAATCGGACGCGACCGTTTTGATTTTCATAAATTATGCTTCAAGGATTCGAAAGTAGATAAACGAATTTGCTTACCTAAAGATGTAGTAAACGACACTTGCCGTAACCTCTTCATTTGTAATTCAAGATGTTATTGCGAGTATTGCTTCCGCATATCGTAGGCAACCAGGTGCACACAGTTGCTTTTAGTTTCGAATTAATTTTTTCCAATATGTTTATTTTTTAATTAAAAAAACATGAAAGTGCGTTTTGGAGGTGTTGCCTAATTAAAATTTTAGTAGTTAAACTCGCGCCTTCGAGAAAAGATAAATAAAACATATTTTCTACCTACATATCATTGTCAGATGTGTTCGACGATGTACCTATGCGTTATGAAATCGAAGGAAATTTTGTTTGAAACTTATCTTCGAACGTGTTTAGTTAAAACACGTTAAATAACGCGTCACCTCCTCATGTTTTATTAGTCAATTGTAAATTAAATGGAAAACCCTATCGTTACGTATATCGTACAGTTCCTATAATATTCGAATTACAAAACGAAGTTGTTTAATAGGATAAATCATTTTCCTATCGCATTCGAAACGCTCGAAGCAGCAACGAACGGGGTCAGCGTTTAGTTTTGAAGTGGTTACCGTTCGCGCAACAGTTGACGAAGAACTGGCGCGAATATAGTACGCTTTCTACTTCTTCAAACGGCACACGTGTGATCCAATATTTTAGTGTATTTTAAAAATGTTTCAGTAACGTTGATTTGCAAACGACGACAGGCGGTGAATTTTCTCGGACTCGGAAATTTAAAATGTCGGTGCGTGTGTGCAGCAGTAAAGTGATTGTGTTCGGAAAATTATCGGAATAAAATGTTGACGAAGTAACGTGCGCCAGTAATTGGGAGCAATTTTTTCGAAAAGACAGGGTGAGTATTTTGTTTTTCCTTTGCATTTAAATTTCCGCATTTTGGGTGAAAATCGGCGACTTTCCTTTAAAAAAAAATAGCAAGGTCATTTACTATTTTGTATCGCAATTACTAGAAACGCAGAACTGGTCTGGGAAGTTTCGACGAACAAAATTCCGAAACTGGTCTTAAAGTAACTGTGCTGTTTTTTGGGGGCACGATTCTTATTTTAATGTATAGGTGCCTACTTATAATATGTAATTCAGGACACAAACCGATATCCTGTTAAAACGTGTAAAGAGAGAATAGCGGATCAAATGTACTCTCTGGGGGTCTATTTCAATGACCTCCGGCTATATACTACCTAATTGCGGGTCCTCTTCATCAACGTCAAGGCTGACATCGATGGTCCAAATAAAAGTCGATAATTACGTTTTCGTATAGAGATTTATTGTAATTGAAAGATACGAAAATTTGTTATAGATAACGATAAAAATCGAATATTTGGCCAAATTTGAAACTAGAACTGTTCGTTTTTTTCATTTCTTCGGTATTTTTGCGAGTAGGTGTTTGTATCGTTATTTATTTATTTTTTTTGGAAAACATATTTCTTATTAAATCGACTATACAAGGTGTTCCTAAAATAGGTGGTCAAAACATGAGAGCGCGTAGCTCGAAAACTTCCATATGTTTTTTTTTATAAAATATCCCATTCTGGAGATAGGGCCTCTTCAAATGAGCGTTTTAGAATGGTTTTTATTTAATATTTTTTGAACCTTTTAAGATAAAATGACGAAAATTGGCACATTTACTATTGTTTTAATGCTTGTTAAATTTAATCATCATCATCAAATCAATTCAGAAGTGTTTCAAACTGCACAAAGAGTGAGTAAATATCGCCCTAATTTTTTTGTATGTCAATTTTTTCAACTTTTGATAAGAAATTATGAAACTTGAAAGTTTTCTGCTAAAAAAAAAACGTATTCTTATCAAATTTCGATAGAACGCGCCGTTTTCGAGTAACATCATTTCGAATATTCCATTACATATGAATGTATTCATGCTGTGATGCAGTGAAATCAATTCTTATTAATTAAAAAAATTATCAAACTGATACTAGCAGTCTCTTTTTTATAATTTTTTTTAACCAGCATTATTTTCTCATCAATATTCCCTTCCGAATTTTTATTCGGTGAAGATAAAAAAATATGAAAATTCTAGGGCATGTTTAAGTTTTATAATAAGTTTTAAGTTCTAAGTTTTATAATTGTAATTATAAGTGAGACAAATTGTTATTCCTAAACCATTCGCAATTATTTGTACTTAATGCGATCGCATGGGAGATATTTTAATGATATAGCTTTTCGTCGCGAGCTTCAGGCATCACTTTTAGTAGTTTGTGCAAAAACTATTCAAAACCATCCATCCATCTGTATGTACAGTAACTTAATTCGGGATAAACTCTAACGTGTTATATCATTAATTTAATTAAGTAGGTCTCCTAATATAGATCGTGCCGTTGTTTTAATTACTGACAGTTAAACTAGCACATATTGAAGGGTAATAGACGATAAAAAAGAAATTACTTAGGTATATGTAAATTTTTTGTGCGTATGATTTAGCACAACATCAATGCACGTTTCTATTTTATAAAATCTAATTAGCGCTCAAATGAGAATTCACATTCTTCGTATACTATACCTATAACTCTTTGCTTTTCGTAATATAAATACAAATAATTAACATAATACATCTATAGGTACTCATAAAATTAATTTATTCGTCCGACTTCAATTAGGCAGATAAAGTAAATATAGTCTTTAATAATCGAGTTTCGTATCATACCTAGCATTGAAATCTCCGCGTAACCGTGCGATGTTTTTATCGCATTAGTCAAATTGCTGACTTCCAGAATTAAAATTAGCGTTACGTCATATCCAAGCTCGAAGTAAACAATATAATTAAACAATTAGGTATATAAAGACTCCAGTTTCTATAACGGATAGGTAGATAGGTTAGTTAGTTTTTGTGTCTTGTTTTGAACCACTTTCTCTATAGTCCATTTATAAACAAGGCGCCGACAAAAATACATCTTAAAAAAAAACAGAACATTTGCGACATTCACTTTTTTTTTCTTGTTTTCGTCCTTAACTAGTGAAAATGGGATCGAAGTATTTTTTCAATTTTCCATACCATAGTTTTTACTACGTCATATAATGACTTTTGGGGTTAGTTTTGATTTCAACTAGAAAATTTATTTGACCATATTAAATATTAACAAGATTTTCTTGTATGTTATTTTTTCAATAATTCGAGACGTCTTTATGCAAAGAATAATTTACACGAAGTCTAAGGAAGGATGATAATTAACAGAACAGAAAAAGTAAAATTGTTTTACCTACTGTTTCTCTGTTCACGGTCTCATTGCAATATATCGCTCAAGTCCTCAGAATTTACAGATTTTCCTTTGTAATAGTAAATTTATAAGGGTTTAAAAGTTGCGCGATCGACGTTCCGTGGGTGATTCAAAAAAAAAAGAAACAGAATTAATCTGGTTTTGCGAATTTTTCGGAATTTCCGATTATAGTCTGGTTTCGCAACTGCGGTTTTTGTAAAGTGCAATATCCCTTTATTATATAGTAGGTGGATATTTAAATTAAATTATTCGAGCGAAAGCGTCGAGCTGTTAACATGTTTCGCCGAAAGATGATCTAATTCGATAACTTAACATTGAAAGTTTATTTTTATTAATACTTATAACAATATTAAGCCAGTAGGAAGTTTTACCTCCAAAGCTATTTTGAATTAATTGTATATCATTACACGCTCATTTAGTTCGTTACGTTCGATGAAAAAGCACATTCATTTGTTATTTGCTCGTCAACACTAATTTTCTAGAACTTGCAATTAGAAAAAGTTATTGCACGAGGTTGAGGAAACGAGCTGGATTTTCATCGATCACTTTCCTAGCGCCAATTTGAAATGTAAAATTTCCCGACGCTAAGTAATACAGTAGAGCATCGATAATCCGAACTAATTGTGGCGAAGATTTCGATTTAGTTCAATCGACGAAAATAACTATGACATTATGGTTTTTGATTACTATTTTTATTTTTTATTTATTTATTTTACATGGCAGACAAACAGTCCAATGCCCAATAACGTGCTGCACAAAACAATTACAGAAAAAAGTTGAGATACAAAAGGATCAAAATCACGAAGAACAACGATGTCCCCCAACAGAAAGAAAATAATGATATACTAGCAAAAAATCAAACATATCGATATAAATCTAAATTAAATTAAATGCTCTATTTGCCACTCTATTGCTTTCCATTTGTAGCAAATGCCCCCACTGACCTCCAAAGCTAGTTCAATTTAAAAATTTCGAAATCTTATTTTTGTGGTCTCTAAGATAGGTAGTTCACTAGCATTAATAAATGTGCAAAATTTCATAATAGTCAAAAAGCATTGTGCCGAATGTTTTTCGAAATTTTGTCGATTTGAAAACAAAGAAATATTTTTGTAACAAATAAAATTAAACACGCACACTTTTCGTATATATATATATACACGAAAAGTATAATATTATATATATTATATATATATATATATAATATATTATATATTATATATTTATATTATATTATATATTATATTTATATATATATAATATATATTTTAATTGCATAATAAGTAGATGACACCCTCAGTATCAAATCAAAATTAAATACAATATTCACTTTTTGTTCGCAGTATTGGAAAAGAATCGGACTCGTTCGGACTATCGAAACTCTATTTAGGCAGTCCTTTGGGTATTTAGTGTTTAGGAATATTTACCTATTAGATAAATGAAATCATTTTTTCTGCGATCGTAACGTTTAAGATTATTCGTTTTCGTATTATATATACGGGGTCGTTCAAAATATTTTTACCGCTAGACTAATGTCTATAGGGAAATAAATTTGCGGCATCGTTGTTTTCTCGTAATTTTCAACGTTTCTAACGCTATAAAATGGAGTCGATCGCTTGAAGAAATTTCACAATCACCTGCCTATGTGTGATACAGTTAGGAATTAGAGGTTTCATGGTTCGCTTCGTAAATCGTTCGTTGCAATTTAACGTGCATTAAGAAAACAAGAGTCCACGCTCTCTGTTAACTAACGCGATTTAGAAAATCCAAGTGGGATTAAATTACCTGTCCGTAATCGAGGACTTCCATTTACAAAACATAATTACGGTTCGGTAACTCGTGGTGGTTTAATTAGACGTTTGAAAATTATCGAAATTATGTTTTATGTAACGAACTTCGACAACCTTGAATATGCATCTAATAATAACTATTAAATACAACTTAAATATTGTGTTGGGCTAAATTTAAAAAATAAAGACCACCAATTCGTTTTTAATTGTTAATTTAATTTTAGTAACGTTTCTGCCGCCCATGTCAACATTAATGGTAGATTACTTAATCTGCATAATTTAAGTTTTGTTGGTGTGGAAACAATTCATGATAAACACTGTAATTCCGCACTGCATACTGCTTGGTATTGCATACTCTGAAAAATCTTCAACGCCAAAAACTAAAAACATTAATTATCATTTCGATGATTACCAAAATATCGAATATACCTACGCTTATGCGGCGCGAGCACTTTTCACACACGTTTGAGCGGACGAACTCGTTCATCGTGCTATTATTAAGCGTATCGTCGTTAATCACCTGACGAAGCGGAATAATATTAATTAATATTATATTTCTCACAACCACCGTTTATTTTTTCATAAGGAAACGCGCGAACGATTTGTCCAAGCAATTTCCACGTCGCCTACAAAAAAATGTCGAAACCTCCGTCTAAAAACCTCTGAAAATCGATGATGCGTACCCGAAGATGCAACGGTTGGTAAAACAAACGTTGCTGAATAGTTTTTTTTACATTTGTGCCGATGTTGTAGTTAATTATAAATTTTATTATACTTTAATTTGGTTGTGCAACTTTCACCTTCTTTTTTCGAGAGATTTCGATATAAATATTTCTACGGAATATTAACTTTTTTAATTTAATTAAAACAGAAATAATTAATAATTCATATTTTAAAATTTATTAGTCATCAGTCAAACGATAGAAACTTTATCATTTCACTTCCTTCATTTTCGTTGTAATTTTTTCAGTTCATCGATTCGAAAGCAGTTTATGCGTAAATTCAGCGTAGCTTTCTAATCAAGAAAATCTTCTAGGTTTTGTAAAAAATTGACGCACGTCACCGATCGTTTTTAAAATGTCCTGCGATAGGCACCTACTTTTAAAATATTTTTTTCAAATTTCTCAAATTTCAAAGTAAAATTGGGGAGGAACGTGCTCACTAATAAGTACAGCTCATATTTATGATTTCGTCATTTCTTCTTGTATCTATAGGTATCTTTTGGATTATGTTTGTCTGTTTCGGTTGTTGTTGTTGTACCTCTTCCTTTTATGGCATGCTCTTGGTCTGCATCTCATCTTGTTTTTTTTTTCTTTGCGTCCTCGATACCATCTATTTCTTGCTAGTTTTTTTTTTCTGTTTACATGCTGTTTATGTGCTTCGACCATCCTAGTTGTGGTTCCCAATTTTTCTTCTATTCGTCATACGACATAAGACATGGAACAGTAAGAATTTTGTTAACTTTTTTTGGCCGTGAGGACTTTTGGAAGCTATCCATAAACGCCAAGCATGAAAATACTAAAAAAATCTTGTTCTTCGTCGATGCTATTGATGTTCTTTCACATCATCAAACCCATCCTATTATGAGGTACTTACCCGGATCTAACAGGTTGTTTTAAATTATCTTGTAGACCTGAAACATTTTTACTAAACACTAATTAGGACAGATTAAACTAATTATCAATTAATTTTAACTGGCAGTCAAAGTTAACTTGCAGACCGATTTATATTTCTGCGTTCGCTGTAATTTTCTTAATTGATCCGTTTTGCCGGACAGTTTTTCTTGCAATCAGATATTTGACAAGATGTTTTGATTTATTTTTTATTGTTTATAGTTTTACTGCACGTTTCGCGCACAAACAAATTCATTTAAACGCGAAAGTTTACAGTTAATTAAAAACAAACAATAAACAAACTATGTTTTAATATAAAACGAGCAAGTCGCTATCATAATAATGAAAGTACCTGCGTACTTACTAATAAAATTTCCAAACCGCAATTTCCCAGTCTTTTGTTGAAGATTTTTCAACAATAATGTTGCTGTAACTTCTCACGTTTTTTTTTTTTTTTGAATACTCTTATTAAATTTCACTTATTGTCATTTATACCCTGAACGTCAGTACTTACTAAAATCGATAATCGTTAATTTGTTCGTAGTGTACCATCGCGAACAAATAATCTATCGATAGTCACGCCTTCTAATAATATAAAAATCACTACAAGTTTAATAGCGATCGGATGATCCCATAAAATGTAAACAACGCAATGAAAAATAATGTAATAATTATTTCTGTATCCTGTCATTTCTTCGGTCATCGTACTGCGGGTCAACTTAAACCCGCACGAGTTATTATTTCAGATAATTAATGTCATTATCATTTGTCGACTCTTCTGCGCGCTTCCGTATGATCGCAATTAACCATGTTAAATACTGCACTTATGTAGATGTTCGATTTTTTTTGTCGTAGGTACCAGGAAAACTAATTCCATGTTGCGTTTTCAGGGGATGAGCGATTACGAACGTATTAGGCGGTCGTGTTTAAAACGAGGAGAGCTATGGGAGGATCCCGATTTTCCAGCTACACAATCTTCGGTTTTCTATCACCAAACGCCACCGTTCCAATTCACATGGAAACGACCTAAGGTAAGAGTTCTCGATTTAAAAATGCGGAAGTACTACATAACTTATCAATTATCTTAACATGGGAAAGATTACCTGCCTATGTGCACGCATATATTGTGAATGAAAAGGGTTCACATGGCTCCATGCTGGAACTTTCTGAAAGATCTGATTAGATAGTATTTGCATACGTCGTTGTACTAATGCGGAGATCGCATTAAGTAATTTTTACTGTTTTTTAAATTCGTAGACGCCCGTTTTATCTCGTACCCGCACCGCACAGATAATAGCACTTAAACGTTTGCTTTTCGTTTCACATTTTAATGAATTGCCTACATGCGAATTAGGTCGCGATTCATGTTGATTTTGAATGCGTTTACGTTTGCGATAAGTGCACGTTTTCTTCTTCGATAAAAATAAATATACATTTCAAGCTTTTGACGTTACGTTAAACCAATGGGTCTCAATCTTAAAATCGCAACCCAAATCGGGTTTAACGTGAAGTCATTAGGTGCCATTCTCGCGATAAGGTTTCCAATCGCATGCTATTGAGTTGAAGAAAGGCTGAAGTTGAGCAAGGAGACGTAAAGCCTGACGTTGTCATTGCAAGAAACCGTCGCCGGACGCTTTTTCTGGTTTGTTGTCATTAATTTTGATGATTTCATGAAATTTCACGCAATTGCTACCTAGCTGCTGAGTTTCCTGAACGTGTCCATGATATACAGTACCTTTTCAATCCCCCGAAACGCATCTTCTTCGAACGAAAATCAGTCTTGAAAGTAATGGCAGTTTATTCCTATTATTTCGGAATCTCTTGCGCGCAATATTATTGTACAACCGAGTACACAGATAATGAACCGTTTTCCGACACTTTCAAATATTAATACGGTCGACTTTTCTTTGCTACGTATTCGGTCCTAATGGGGGATTCGTTCCCAAATAAGTCAGCTACCTGTCGGCGACTGTTTAAACAGAACAAATGAATTTTACGGTCAATGTCTGTTTTTTTTAAGAACTTGCATATTGTGTTCGGCTCTTAATCCAAAATTTGTGTCTATTTTTAATACATTTTGTAAGCAACAATTTTGATTATCAGTAAACTAATACTTAATCGAGTCGTTGAAGGTTATTACTTCGGTACCCACAAGAACAGAACTGATTTTGATGAAACTGTTTTTAAAATGTTTTTTGTATGTAATGCAGAATGTACGTATCCTAAATTCGAATCCCAGATTTTGGATTCAGAGCCGACATGAGCACAATATAAAAAAGCAGTATATATAGCTTATCCAAATCTATATGATTCTCACGTCATCAATACAAGGTTACTAGATGATGACGTTTCACACAGTGCTGTCACCTCGTATCTCGTATTTTGACAATTCTAATAAATTTTAGTCTTTCTTTATACCATCAAATATGTGCCCAAGTAAATCATCTATAGAATATGTCATTTTCCAAACTTTAAACCGAATTACAAATAAACAATCTAATAACTTTTTGTCGATGACGTGAACGTCATATAGGTTTGGATAAGCTACAGATAATGACAATTATTGTAAATATGTTACACTCATTTTGCAATGAAAAATAAATATTATAACCAATTTATTTAAAGAATATTTTATTTTTAATTTTATTACCTTATATTTTAATACGACAAATATACTTTTTAAAAAAATAGCGCCCTAATAATTTCTATTAACAAGTTAACTGTTCAGGTTCAAAACTATAGTTAGTAATAATATATGTAATAATAATAATAGATAGTAATAATAATATGTTAAAAATTTATTTAGAAACAAAATCGCTGTAAAGAAAAATCGAATCGAAGTGTCGGTAAACAGGCCATTATCTGTCTCCTCGGCTATACAATGTTATAAGAATTTATTTTTCGTCACCTATCACAATTCATTTGTCACATCAATTTACAACATATCGCCTATTTATAAATATCTACATATTTATTATACGATATAGGTATTTATGAAGAGATCTTGAGTTGTTAAACTACTATCATCTGTAAACTATTAGGTACTTAGTTACCGCCTAATATACAGATGCATTCTGCGTGTTTGTTTTAAGAAAGAATTATTTTCGGTTTATGTTAAATTTCATAAAATACGGTACCTATCTTCTGGTTCTTTTTAAGTGACCCCCTTATAAATTTGACCTCAATAACTGTGAGAACTTCCTCTGGGATTATGCCAAGGATAATGTGTACAAAAATGACCCAACGAGCATTGTGGAACTTAAAAACAAAATTTCAAGTGTTATAATAGATATCGATTGGGCCTTTCTCGAAACATGTATCAACATAAGCTAGTTTCACCTCCGTTACGCGATAGTCGACGTGGTTCAAATTTTTTGAAAACTTTATACGATGCCACACTTTTCAAATAAAATTCATCGGATTATTTATTTTAATATAAGTACTTAATATTTTCTTTTGTTTTTCTGTACCTAATACAAATGAAACTCAAATTAGGTTATCTACCACATACTATATTTAATACGTCGGTTTTTTGTTTCTTTTTTCTGAAAAACTAAGATTTTTCTTGTCGTCTGCCTTTTAAGAGTAGTCTATTAGTCTCATCAATAACATTTATAATGGCACACTTTCTTTTAATTTGCAGGGAGTTCAAATTAGTGGGAGATAAATACGTACGCTGTATATATTTTGATTGCCTCCCAGATGTAGATAAAGTAAAGCTATTATTATATACCTATCAAGTTGTTTGTTTTATAATTAATTTTTAAACAAACATAATTATAAAGCAAATAAATATACAAGGTGACCGTTTTTTGACTCAGGATCTCGGTTATTATAAATCAAAGTTTTTACGATCAAAATTTAATTTTAAATGACGACACTTTGGCTAATTTTAACGGAATCGTGCGATTTTTAAGAACGAGAGCAAAATGTGACAAAATTTTATTGTTTTAGTATTACAAAACCGAACCGATATAAATAACGAAACAAAATATTATATAGTACATGTTCAGATGCAAACATTTTTGTTTCCAAAGCACTCTTCAAGGAAAGGATTTTTCAAATTATCGACTATTATTAAAATCCAGAAATTGTCCCGATTCGTATTTTTTTAAAGATAACTATCATCCCCATACTTAAAGTCAAAATACAAATACCTTTATATATGTTGATAATATTTAAAATTTTTGAAAGCAAGATTACCATCGAATACCCAAGAAATCTTTTAACGCAACATTATCAAAGATGAGGTCAATTTTAAATCGCAGACTTTTAGTTAAAAAAAAAACTAAAAATAAAATAATAAAAATATTATCTTTTAATGGTCAAATTATAATTTATTTGTTTGAAATTGAAACAAGGGAAGTAATTAAAAAAAGACAAACATATTGGCATTGACATTGGCATTGTTTAAAGCAGTTAATTTTTAGGCCAACTTAGAAATATTATCTTTTTCAATGGGCAATTTGGATTTTACAAATGTACCTAACAACCCATATTGTTTATCGACGATTAATATTAAATTCGTTTATTGTATAGGTATCTAACCTATTTATTTTTAAATATTAACTGTGGGGTGCAGTTGTGATTATTTAAACCAACGATAACAGGAAAGCGAAAGTTGAAATTTTAAAGCAAAGTCTGTATCGGATTCTCTGGGAATTTTTTCGTCGTTCAAAATTCCATCCTTATGTCATGTTGGTCGACTTTCATTCTTTAACGATTCGACAAAGTTGATGGATTAATTCAAAGTAATACCAGCGTATTGTTTAATTCTAAATAATTGACGCTTATGTAATAAACCGTGCCTTATTAAGTCATTTCGCGTTTTATAGCCGAAAGTAGTAATTAATGAATACAGAAATAAAATACGTAAAAGTGAAACTTGCATAGTATAATAAATTGCATATTAACGAAAATATATATTCGGCATATTTATTTCGAGGAAGAGGATACTCATATTTTTGAGTAAAATCGTTGGTATCTTTTAAATTTAAATAAGTCGCATTCGACTAACAGACGGAGAAATTAATTTATTGCGCTCGCTTCAAATGACGCGACCCACGAAGAAAATTAATTTCGCCCTTTTGGCGGTGAGGCAGGGGGGGGATGGAAATTGGCAGCGTGTAGGCGCACCTTAATAACAATTGCGTTTGTTATAATATATATAGACACCCGACAAAAATGTAATTCACAATTCTATCCGAAGGTCGACAAGTACAGATTTAGTTATTCAAGGTAAAATTGTTCATCTTTTAACAAACACGCGAACAGATGGTTGAAGTTGGGGGTGTGAAACATAGAATTATAAATAATGTTCAATTAAATAACGCCGACACCTCCCTTTTAATTTATTGTAGACACTGGTCGGCCATATACGTAGTTTTGATTCAGTTTTGCTCTTCTGGCAGGTAATATCTGCAATCAAAATGCAATTTTATAAATTATTTAAGGGAGTCGCAATGGTAAAGCGATACAGGTATTCGTCTAGAGCAGCGATTTCCAACCTGGGGCACGCGTACCCCCAGCGATACGCAAAAAGAAAATACCTCACGTGACTCCTTAAAAGGACAGTACAAATAAATGTGCATTTTGTTGGGGAGAGAGGCGGTACTCGTAACTGATATACTTAATCAAGGGGTACGTGGGACAAAAAAGGTTGGGAATCGCTGCTCTAGAGCACAACAGCGACTGGGATTCGAATCCTTTGACATTACAACACATTATTATTTGGTAATCAGCATTTTCAGCATCTTAATTTTTAGAATCGCTCATGACAAATATTTTATTACTTTTCATTATATTTTAAATCGCATCATTAATCACATAAACAACTTCCGCAATAATCCAATGAAAAACGATATGCACTTATAGTCACAGGGACATATTTCTGATGTTGATTGATTAAGATAAATCCATTCAATAATTGTTCAACATATCTACAATATACCTGCAAAAATCCAATTTTACTTTTTATTAAGAACGAGAAATTAGATACTTAATAAATAATTTGTTTGTACTTTAATAAGTAATGACCTATAATTTCATTTCATTTCATTTCACTTAAACGAATCTGTCGACAAACAGTGACACGCAAATTCACACAGTGATCATAAAAGAAACGAGTAGGTGCAGGTATGGTATAAAACAAAATCGGATAACTAACTCAATAATTAAATTACCCAGATAAAAAGATGAAATTCAACAGGTATTTTTCTTTGTTTTCTTATGATAGATAGTCATAGATTCAGTATTTGTTTTTTTTTTAATAAGCTAAAAATATATATATCGTTCTATTTAAAATAATAAAATTGACTTCATTTCCGGTGAAACCGAAAGTGATATAATGGTTATTAAAACTGCAAAAATAAATTTTTAACCCAAATTTACCTATGCAGAAATTCCTTTTTGAATCTTTAAAATCCATTGAGTTATTAGCTTGGAAAAAGGTTGACCGAATCACCCGGTATATATAATATGTATACATATTTTATTTAATTTATTTATTTAATTTGAATTTAAAGAGGAACAGCGGAATAACTCGCTGATTCTTCCGACATGTTTTGTTCAGATTTTTTGAATTTGTTTAGAAGATCGCGTTTATCCGAATAGTTAATTTTATTTTATGGGATAAATAAAATTTACTTTTATTAAACTTAATAATACTTAATAATTATAATTGACATTCCGGTCGAATAATAATTCGACAGGATCGAACCCAATTGGATTTGTATATTTTTATCTAATTACTCATGTATTTTAATAATATTAAATTATTTATAAATCATACCGATTTTTTTTCAATTCAATTACTCTGATTGTCAGTTAGTTGTTTAGCTCGGAGCTTTGACCGGATTTAACTCAATCGAATTAACTCGTTCGGATTAAACTCGATAGAATTTATTAAATGTAATTAATCTTAATGCCTAATAACGATTTATTATCTATATTAATTACATATTATTATCATAATTATTATTGCTACGCATTTACCTATAAATTACGAGTAATTACACTGTCGTTGAAACGCTGGATGCGTTTTTGATACGAGCGCAAATTTGTTTATGCAAGATAAAAATACTAGAGTGTATCCATTCGTATTGGAAGAATTCGGATTAAAATATGCTTCACTATCGGTCAACGGTACTGAACACAATTCATAATTATTTGAACTTTATGTTTTTCTAGAAAATGTGCTTTTTTACTTAATAATTAACAAGCCTAATAATAAGCTATGTAAATTGTTTGGTTATATAGTATTTTAGTTGAGCCATCCAAATTACAAAATGCTTTTATTAAAAGGTTTTTGTACCGCCGGCTTATATTGGTCACTTTTAAGTTAACAATACGCAGGTAATGCAAATGAATCTATTTAAACCGCATTAACAGATGAATATTTTAATCCGAAAACCTTCCAATACGAATGTTATTGCGTTATGCGTTGTAAAATGAATTTTTATCTTTGTTTCTGTCGATAAAAAATTTAAATGAACGACACACTGCCTGCATGTATATGCAAATTATTATTTTAAGATGATTGGAAACAGTTTTGTAGAAATATCTTTAAAAATAACGGCATAAATTTCAAGCATCGAGCACACGGCCTTAAAAACTAAATTTTGGTTATAGTCGACGTAAATACATCTTCGTCTACTTTATACAAGGTGGCTTTACTATTTGAGTATTAGAATATTTTTTGTATTTTTTCTTTTCGCAAAGTAAAGTAGAGAGAATTAAAGGCGTTACGATTTTCTTGAAAATCGAAAGGAGCATTATTTCGGATAGTAAACAATTTCGAAAAGTATTTAACGTAAAAATTCTCATTTTATACACACTATGTGTAAGTATTTCAAGTAGAGGTCAAATTTGAAGAGGTTGGATCAGTGGGAGATGTTAGGAAACAAGGTAGGCCATGTATAGCGAGATCACTCGAAAATGTTCAACGTGGAAGGAAAAGTGTTCGTAAGGAACCACAAACTTCAATACGGAGACACTCATTTCAGTTAGGCATGAGAAATGATGACTAGAACCTATTTAAAAAAAAACAATCTTCCCATCTTTGTCAACGCAATGGAGGACGTCGTTTACCGAATGTTACTTTATATTATAATTTTAATGATTAGTTCATTTTTCTTATTTTTTTTTTAATTTTGAAATTGCGTCACCCCGTATATGCAGCACCTTTTAATATACGAAAATTACAAAGGAAAAACGAGAAAAATGTGCGTAGACTACTTTTGTATTAAGTCGACGTGTGCGTTTAAACGTTTATAATATCTATTGGGCGACAAATTTGTAGAGTCGCCGCTGAGAATGTAGATTATAGGTATATTAAAATATGTACAAAACAATTGAGACCGAACGGTCAGCAAAAAGAAAGATAATTATCTTCTTCTAAAGAAAAACTATGGTAATAGTTTCTTCGCATCATTAACTTCGATTGTTTTGTGAGCCGTTTCCAGACAAAAAGCGCGCCTCCGGCGCGAATTTACGACCACGCTATATAATGAATATGCAAGATTCCCATCAACTATGCTGCTTTTAATCCGTCTGTATAATTTCAAAGTCAATATCCTCTAACTATATTAATGAATGCCCGTGATGCTTAACGTTCGAGCTTACGCTATTTTCATTTTTGTCGTACCGACCACATAAACGGACAAAAAAAAGTTTAATCGAGAAAACTACATTTACCATTTCTATAACGACAGATAATTATAAAGCTCAACGTAACACGTCTGACGTTGGTCAAAAAAATGCAAGAATCAAATTTTGTCCAGTTGTATAGGATCGTGGCGCACATTTTCAATCTGACAACCAATCATTTACGGCATTCAAATAAAATTAGCAAAATCATCTGCGATAGCATTTCATTATCTGCTAATGCGAACGAGTAAGTTTAATAAAAGCAACAAGACGTAGGAACGCCCATTTCTTTGATATCCCTCGGCACATACGAGAAATTAAAACCGATCGTTATATCTATAGAAGGATTACTTGTCAAAATACAAAACCCATTTTTTTTCAATTTTTTTTGGTCTGTTTCGTCTATTCGAATTTACGATATTTTCAATTTTTTACTTTTAATGGCAATAGATAGAGCTAGGTACTAGGTACTTATTTAAATGGTTCACCTTAAAACGCACAGTTAAGACCGTTATTGAACTATGTATAACAGAAGATCAACCGCAATAGTATTGGTATTTTTAACATCTGACTAAAAGTGAATGGCCGTTCGTGCCTACGCTCGTAAACCCACAATCCCAGCATTTTGCAGCTAGTTCTACGAACAAATAATCGACAGACACCATACAAGACGACCTGCAACGGCATAACTAACTTCTACATATTTGTGCAAAAAGTCGAGTCTTCGTTTGGTCGGTGCAAGATTTTATTTGGTTTCTTTTTCCCTTTAATTTGATATCAGTTTGATATCATATACATAAGTATTCGCGTGGTTTTTGAGATCGATATTTTTTCCTATTTTTACAATAATTAGAAGAAATTTTCAAGTAAAAACGAATATTTTTGTTTTTCGGCGACATGATTTGATCATGCGCCTTTGAATACTTACAAATTTTTCGAAACAAAAATTGTTCTAAATTGTTTTGGAACGTTTCCATTTCCTAAACCTAGCGACGTTTTTCTTAAAAGTGGAAAATATTTTTTGCACTTTAAAATTAAGCATTTGAAGGGATTAGAGCTGAAACCGCCTAAGTGCATTTTTAGTTCAAAATGACTTAAGCATCTTATTGGATTATTGAAGCTTAACTTTATTTAGTAGTAAAACAACCTTCCTGATTATTCCGATTTTTGTGTCATTTGTGATCGAGAGAAAAAACCATTATGAATAACAGTAGAGATTATTTTAATTCTACTGTAAAACCACCCAAGTACACTTACAAGAGAAACTCAGAACTTGGCAGTTTTGTAGAGTTCCTTGAGATAAGAACATTTCATATTTTTGGAACGACCAAATCGTCAGCGTTCAGGTTATGGCTCCCTTTAAACGAAAGGTTACCCATCATACGCTATTCGTCTTAATATGTCACAAACTATCTAAGATATGTATTTAAAAAAAGTTAAAGACACGATTTGAACTAAATTAAGAGTTCTAAAAGATGGTGCTAATGTATATCAAAAAAAATTCGAAAAATGTCATACTCCAATACTCGGTGTTCTATTTTTTTCCAAAAATAAAGAGAAAACAAAAATTTTCGATTTAAATTCTTTTGTATTAATTCTTAATAAACCCTACGAAATAAATTACATTATCAAATTTAAGTTGAAAGCGCAGAATAATTTATAAACTAAATAAAAAATTTTAAAGGGCTTAAATCTCAACATTGACTTTTTGTTATTTACAATTAGGTGGTTTCAGCTCTAACCACTTCATTTGTTAATTTTTTATCCACGATATTCACCTATGAGTTGTTTAATTCGGTTGTTAATGTATTTCAACAACCGAACACCCTGTATGTATATTATGATGACTCGGTTTCATATCACAAACAAGTCTAACTGGTTTCGTTAAATACATTTAATTATCGGTTTAACGTAATTCGATGAGGATTATTGTTAATTTATAAATATTAAATAAGTAGTATTGTGGAACTAATTTTGACTGTTACAAACTTTGTTGGTAGAGGTACCTACCTATTCAAAAACTCTACGAAGAACGGACATTTGAAATCAAACTTATTTACATTTTTTTTTATTAATATCTATACTTTTTCTCATTGTTAACGATTTGTTATATTCAAACGTAGGTAAAAGATTTGTGTTTCTATTTCTTTTATTCGTATTTAATTTTTAGTTTGACATGGAGCACGCTAATTCCGTCATTTATGAAACTACCTCTTAAATTGTAAGAAAAAGAAATATAACATTTTATTGAACATTTTCAAAAATTTATGCCGACACGTACCTACCTATAATAAATTTTAACGTGTTTTGATGTGTAATATATTATTACGAATTAGATGAATTAAAAATATACAAGGTGTTCTATCGGAAAGTTGACCAAAAACGAACATTTTTAAATATTCTGTGTAACAATTCTGTTTCGTTTACGTACTATTAATGAAAATCTCGTTATACCATTGCCTCCAGTAATGCCGTGTAAAATGGGATGCACTAATTATATTATCATCACGAGAAGAGGTGAATATTTTTAAAATGGGGTGGCAATTTCAAAAAATAAGTATAAAAATGTTTAAAATTACAAATTGAGCAATATCGTAACATAGTTTGTACATTCGTAACATTTTATGTTAGAATCGCACTTTTGTATTTGTTCTTTATTAATAGATTCCACCTACATATTTTTGAAATATAAAAATAAGTGAGTAGGTATTGCTATCGACATTCATGACGTCGCGTTTGAACACTGTTGTCAATATCCCTAACGTTTATGGGTTGTGGTAATCTAGAGAGGTTTATGCTCTTCTAGTAAACCAACGCAACGATCGGGAGTTCGAATCTCCCTGCAACCGTGAATGTTCGCGAATGTCATTGAATTTGAAACAAGGAAAAGTAACGGCTAGGTACCTATATTACATCATCAACACCGGTGATGTATGATCGCCTAGGAAATAAGTGCTGGACAGGATTATTGCCCTGGGGACAACTTCTGGGGAACACCACATCTCCACATCTTAAAAATCTCTGACTGATGGGCTAAGTTCCCGAAGTCAAAAATTAAAACGAAATTTCTATTGTTATTTTGATAGGTTTTAAAGGTTATTACGGTAGTGGCTTGATACTCCGGATTAATTAAAACCAGACCGATCCGGATTATCAAAACATTTAAATTACTACTCACTTTTCAGAGTAACACTCTGTTTGAGGGTTAACACCTGTTTGGTGCGAGGCTTTCTTTTCTCTGGGCCGATCACACCTCAAAGTTATGTATTTTTTGAACTTTCTATTTTTTGAATTAATTAAGCAAATATTTCAAATTTAGAATTTTATTTCGTTTTTCTACAATTTTATCAATAATAACAACACACCCTGGTTACCATTCTAACCACAGCCTTCTTTACGACCCAACAACACCTATTAGTCATCTGAATTTTTGATAATTCGAATCGTTCTGGTTTTAATTAATTCGGATTATCGAACCACCGTCGTATTATTTAGATGTTATTACTTCCCGAACTTCTCCCTGCTTCTCAAATGCCTCACAGACTTAATCGTTAATACAAAAACACTGATAATACAGGAATTTGTTTTAAACAAAATAGTTTTATTGCCTATTTATACGTAATGACGCTTCGCAAGTAGTTACAAAGAAAATCGACAACGTTGTATTTTTACATCACTTGTAACGTGCATAGCTTTTGAAAATAGATAAATATTAGAGATAATCTGAACCTTTCGATATTTTGTACAAGTTAATCTTCCAAAAACAAATACATTATTTATTTGAAAATTCAAGAGTGTTTTTTAGAAAACAATTTTCACTTTTAACGAACGTTAGAAACTTATAGTTCGTATATTAAATAGTTGAAATTAATTTACATTTGTAGATCATTTAAAAGTTTCAAAAAAAATAAATAAAATTAGGTGTTTCCAAGCATACTTCTTCACTCATAAAAACCGAGTCGATATTTTCTCAAATATATAGACGAGCCACTTTCTAAAATCATTTTCAATGGGTTATTTAATTAAATATTTATATTCACAGAAAGTCGTATTTTCTATTGATTTAATAAATAACTAGTCGATGAAAAAATGCTCCAAATATTGAATTTCTCCATTCCAATTGAAAGCGTTAATAATTTACGTATTTTTTTAAGGCCGTATAGAAAACACTTAGGTATTCTATTTTATGCATTAATTTTAATTTCATTATTAATCCTTTTAAACATACAAATTCCTTACTGTAACGTTCCGTTTATTAACAATCGGCGAGAATCGATTTTATTGTTACTTAAGTTACTTGTTGTTTAAGTTGTTAATGGTTGTTTTTAACTCGTCATGTACTTAGGTAATTATTAGGAAGGATTTAATACGGTATTTTTTGCATTTCGGATACATCTCCTAAAGTTAACTAAATTCGTAAGATTATTGTTAACCGTACAGTTCGATTATTTAATCATTTTCAAACGACCAAAAATCGAACAGCGGTTATAGACAAATTGTTGCATAAACGGTCGAAAATTTAGAACGCGCTATAAATGACGTAACTGTTATGTTGGTAATACATTGATTTGTTATTTTATTATCTATACGTATAAAACGTAATCGAAAAAACGATACAAAAAAAAATGATAAAACTTAAATTGGCAGCAGCTTAGTATGTTAATGAATTCGTGCGATATGTCAGTTGTTTCCCAATTTGAGGTTGTTTTCAAGTTAACTTCATACCTAGTTTTATGTGATGTTCTTTAATTATTATTTTGGTTTCGCGTAGATGACGATCAACGGATGCCCGTCAGGGAAATTTGAAAATCGTCGCTTGTTTGCATTTTGATTTGATAGCGATTCGGACGGAGCCAAAATAGGTAAATGTGAAAGAGTTGCAATTTTCAAAGTCAATTTGCATTCCTACGTAATATTGCCTTGTCGAGAAACCGAAGAGTCATCGATTCGAAGATGTAATTATAATTTATTTACGTCTACGACTTCCACATCCGTCGCCAATAAAAGTTAATTTTAGAATAGGAAATTTTCTAATAAATAATCTATCTGCAAGGAAGCGGTCGATGTTCAACAGCAAATTAGTCGATGTACGTACGCGAAACGCTTGGAATTTCAATTTTTTGTGTTACTTAGGCATCTTCATTTCCATATTCGTTTGATATTACCGTTAACGTTTTAACATAGATAAACACTCTGACGAGACTCGAAGCTATATATGCTAAATAAAATTACAAAATGGAAAAATTAAAATGTTTTGTAATTAGAGCGTGGAAAAATGCACCCAAAATAGAAAAGTGCACAATTTATATTCGGCAGAAGACTGTCTAACATGTTTTAAAAAAGCGATAATTCCTAATCACAATCCCCTCTCATTTTTTTCCCATTACTATCCCTTTCTGGGAGAAAAACTTATATCAGTCGACGTCACAGTTTTTACTTGTTTTCCCCGAACATTGAATACTAAAAAATATTTGCGTATTACTAATAAATTCTTTTTCGTTTTCAGGATCTCTGTAATAGGCCAAGTTTCGTTCAAGATGGCCCGGTTCAGTTCGACATTACCTCAGGAAAAATGGGTAAGCCGTTTATTTCGAAATTAATTTTTAATGTTGCATAAAAATGTGAACGTACGAAACAATAAGCAAAACAATTATTGTACGATAAGGAAAGTGACCTGTAGTTCCTTTTTACGTATTTGGCATTTCCTGATTGATGCCTATCGGTTTTTAAAATGCACATCAAGTAATTCGAAGTTGTTTATTTATTCATGACGCCATTGTTATTTTAATAATGAATTCAATGGAAACCATAGAAATTTGTAGCGTTTCATCGAAGGCCCCTTTAGGTAGCGTTCGCTATAAGAAAATCAGCCTTGATAGTAGTGAAAGTTTTGATTGTTTCTTTTCACAGAAGAAGAGTTATTTTTTAAATAGTCGATAATTATTATTGAAGGTGCCGACGTTTCAAGGTCGTCGTAATCCTACGAATTGTTCTACTTTCGGTACCTCTTGGAGAGAGAAATTTTAGATTAGACCAAGAATGGGAACGTCGTAACGGTGATTTTTAATTCTCATTTATTACAATATCGTTTGTGCTTATTTTTTTTCTACAACTCGAGAAAAACATTCGCCGTAATTAGCTCCAAAAAGTTTGAATAAATTAGGGAGATAAAGCTGATAAAAATAGCGCGTCTGGTATTTTTATTTCCTAAATTTGAATACGTAATGGAAACGCTCGATATAAATCAACATACATACATATAAATTGACTCGTATTTAATAATTCACGGTAAAAGCGCAAAAAGGTTTAGAAATCAGTTATGGATAAGAAATAAGAAAATAAGAAAATCAAAAGCAATTACTGCAATGCGTTAATTTTGGAAGGAGTCAAAAACGGCAAGAGCAAATACTTACGTTACCTATATATTTTTCAGATTTAAATCTTTTTAAAGTTGAGTTTTATAGACTTAATTAAAAATAGTTATTGCCTGTGTTTCAACCAGTTGTTAGACAGTTTCCGTTAAGGGCTATTTTAAGTGTAATTTATTGTTGAAATTAAAATTATACTTTATAAAATTAGCATACAAACGATTAGATTCCAAATTGGCGATATAGGTATGTTGGTAATGTGGAAACATTCAATCGATGGTATTATGCAAGGGTTTTCACATTTATAAATATTCAATAAGAATATTTTCTGTAATTGTCATGTGCATGTGAGCCCAGTATCGACTTTGTAAGACGTCGAGAGAACATTACATTTGTGATTTTTGTAAATGAGCTACTCTAATTTTAATTTTCATTAAAATCCTTTTTTTAAATATTACTCTATGTTTCCACATGAGTAGTCTTTTTTTAATTGCAAAAAATTAGCAGACTTTAGGCTGTTAAAAAAAATGAATAAACAAACTGTGTTTTCACTTTGCATCGCTTCCTATATTTTTCGGGTTCGTCGTCTACGCGATCGTTGAAATCTCCAGCGATTGTAGTTGTTTGATTTGCCTGCTTTGACAACGGGAAAGTTTAACTAACTAATTTAACAATTACAGTATTATAACTTGTTATAGATTTTAATATTTACGGTGTTAAAATAGGTACAACCCGCGCCACATAAAGAGGGTGCGAAGCACTTATAGCAAACGTTTAATTGGTACCCCTTTAATGGCAAAAATTGATAAATACAATATAAAATAGCGACCTTTTATATCAATTTTTGTATAGGTATTTATTTTTAGTTTTTACATTTTTTACATTTTTGCGTCCCAAACCTAGTTGCGCCCGTGGCGGGCGCCTCTTTCGCCACGCCCTCGTTACGGCGTTGATACCTACTGTTCTGAACTAATTTGTTTGTGTTTATGTGACTCGAATGCTGGGACGGTTTGTTGTACATACTACCTAACCAACGTGTTTAATTAAAAATGGTCAACTTAATAATCAAAAATTCGTTACAGTTTTAAAGTAAGCGATACAGCAAAACATCTCTAAGTTGCCTCATCTGCGGTGCAAGGAAATGTGGTCATTTTTAAAAGTTTCTCTGTGTTTGGTTTGAATTACAAAAAAATCGGTCGCCATACGACGAAAGTCAAAAGTTTGCTCGAAAATTAGTTATCTATGAAAAAAAATGAAATTAAACAGGATAAACTACGTGGTAATTGGTAAAACAGAACGTAAGCCAGAGCAACGAAAATATTCGGCACCGCCTTAAATTTTGACGATCCGAATTGAATGCTTATGAGGGACATTCGGCATGTAAAAAACGTATTTGTGCTCGTTATTATTCATACACGCAGTTTTATGAACAATCGATGCAACCGACCGACACTGTCGTGAAATTTTTTAAGGGGGGGGGGGGAGGGCATGTTTATTAATATTGTCGAAAGCGGAAATTTTCGAACGATTTTTAAAAATGTTGCAACGTTTGTCTAAACAAGTAGGACGATCTGTATAGGTCACGCCTGTATAAAATTTGCGATTTATTTTTTTATTTGATACTGTGCGGGGTCACGTTTGTTATCCATAACTGATTCATAAACGGTAGATAATATGCCGGTCGTCCAACAAGTAGGTGCGTCTTTTACTATATTTTCTAATTTATTAATTTATGAAAAACCGTTTTCGTGTTTAAGACGTATACGCATATGTCTAAACGCACAATAGTGGTTTTAGTATTCGTTTTTCATATGCAGGTACTCGTGCAGGAAATGTAACCATTTTTGTTTCATGATGGTATAGGAAATACGTATACGTGTCCCGCATTTTTACTACTTCTGAATTGTATCTACAATTTATGCCTGAAAATTACAGGTTAGCCGCACTTTCGAGCGTTAATTGAACGATAAATTTGTATAAGTAATAAGCGATATTAAATTTAATTTCGGTTTTAATCGCGCTAACCATCTGTTGGACGCCTAATGTGCGCACCAAAACAAACAATCACTTAATAAAAATTTAACGAAGCTTTTCAAAAGCGACGGGGGGAAAGTGATAGGAAAAACCGGACGAAAATCGAACCGAATCCTACAAAATAAATGTACCTATACGTAATCCGCAATTTAAAGTGGAATTCGAACGCAAATTTCATATTCTAAATTATAAACCAAATCGTTCCGGCCCAAATCCTAATCTAATTTGTAGCCTACCTACAATAGTTCAATTTCATTTCACGCACACTCCTCCCAACATGCCAACTAGATAAACGCAAACAAATGCGGCATACTTTCTCTATTATGTTTCGTTTAATTATAATTTTAGTATAGGCGCTGTACGTTGTTGCAACGCGACCGTAAAGTTATTCAAACTACATATTCATGACGATATTTTTGTTGTCGGCTCCTACGCCGTACGATACCTTTTTTATCTCTTTATGACGTTGAAGATATTTATGGAATGACGAGGAAAGCTTTTGTATAAATAGTTTCGTTTCTTTTACGACCACTTCGATCGAATTTTAATTTTCAAAGACGCGAAAAAATCTAAAATGCCTAAAATGTGTTTTTTTTTCCAGGGGATAGATGGTTGGTGTCGTGCTTGGGAGTACTATTTCTCAGCAAAGGACTCTTCTACAGAGTAGTACCGGCAGACCAATCGTTCAACAACGAACAGTACGCCGGAGTTTTTCGATTTCGAATATGGTGGTGCGGAGAATGGACGGAAGTCTTGGTGGACGATCGCCTGCCGACCGTCCACGGGAAATTGGCATTTCTTCAGGCTCAACATTCTGACCATTTTTGGCCGGGACTGCTCGAAAAGGCCTATGCCAAGTAAGCGAATTATTCTCGTGGTCTCGACGTTTCGAATTGAGCTTTTAAATACTAATGGTTGCGCAAGTAAGTGCCTTTTGAATTGAAAATAGTAACGTGGCGCACTCCTGAGAATTATTTAAACAAAATAAAAGTCGATTGTTTAGTTAATTACGTTTAGTTGAAAAAGGAAGTACTTTTATAGTTTAAACAATGCAAAATTTAAATGAGGTTTTTAAAGCGATGCAAATTGCTGGGTAAAATGGTTAGTTTTAACCCAATTAAACAATGCCCGCGTCTCTCTATAGCGTAATTTCGAATAATTATTTAGGAATTTTTAAATGGAGGCGTTGTGTAACGATACGTTTAATTAATTAATAAATTATAGGTAACTGTTGACGATTAACAGCGCGGTGTTTTGTATGGTGTAATTAAAAACGTATAGAGCACTGTATGGATTCTTACTTTTTATTTAGTCACACTGAACTGTTGTAGGTTATTTCTTGGACCTTGTGGTGTAAAATATAACAGTGGAGCATTTTTAAATCTTTTACTGTGGAATAAATAACTTTTTGACTTGTCGATGTAAAAAAAATGTACTTAAAAGACCTCGGGGTATACAATGAACTGAAAAAAAAATTAATTCAATCTGTCGACTTTCACCAAGAAATCGTTAAAAAGCATTAGGTAGTAAAGTGATATATTATGTACATATACACTATAGGTATCATAGATACTTCGTAAGTGATAAAAAATTAAACTAGTTTATGTAACGGCATTTAGCATAGTCCAACCTAGTAATTTGCTAGTTTCTACGTTTACTGAAATTTGTTTGTTTGCATAAAGTTGAACTACTTACCTTATTGGTGTTTAAAGATATTTTACATTTTTATTATAATTTTCCTCCAGGCGTCTCGTCCCTTTTGACTTTCCCGGACTCCAAACCATCTTTAATGTGGGGTTTTTCCATGTCAACTCAACACACATCTAATAAAAATTTTACCTCGTCATTTCAGATTTTGATCAAATTTGGCACAAATTTGATATTTTTCTGACCTTTTTTACGTTATGCAACACAATATAGAAAGTATAATAGGTTTTTCTTGAAAATTTAATAAGAATTGGTCGATCCAACAATAACAAATTTGTAATATTGGCCGATGTATTTTAAAAAAAACAATTTAAGTGCTTAAATTTATATTAAAAAATGTCAAATGAAATTAAAGAAAAAGGAGATTATCAAACTGATGGCAATTAATCTAACTGAAATAAGATATTAGTAAGGCCAAAAACAAAAAAGCTACCATTTAGTAATTTTATCAAAACACATAATTTGAAATCTTACTATAATGATATTAAATAAATTTAAATTGGTTCTATAGAATTTAACAAAAGGATTAGATAAAGATTTATTAAAATTTTCAGCACCGATAGTGAGAAATGTTAAGCAAGATATTAGATCGTAAGGTATTTAAATTATTAGGGTTAAAAGTTTATTTTTATTCAAATTAAATTTAAAAATTAGGAAATTATTATTGTTTGGAAATTATTAATTTTTAAAAATTTTTAAATTTCCTATTGAGTTTGGAAGAAATGTAATTAACATTTAAAATAATATTATTTTTCCATGCATCAAATTTAGTTACTTAGCGATTATTTATAAATATTCGTATGGATTAGTTATATTTTTAAATATAAAGCTTTACAAATGGATATATGATTATTAAGACCAAATTGCAGATTGAATATATTACGATTAAGAAAATGCTTACTAAAGTCAGAAATGTGTAATTACAAATTTATGATAATAACTTGAATTAATTAATTTTTATAAAGAATGCTGACTATTAAAGTCGAGTCAGTTTAATCTAGATTAAATCCAGATAAATTAAGAAACTAGTTTTACACAGAATCTATTAACTTTAACGAGCTTTTGATTAGAAAGTTAATGTAAGATTTAGAAGAGTTGATGTCATCAATTATAAAATGATGTATCTAGAATTATGAGACAAGACGATAGCAAATATTAAACTGTAATCAATGACTATAGTTGATAATATTTCGAATGATAACTTACTAGCATACATTCATGGTAATCATGAAAAATCTCAATAAATATCAAGTATACATGCAAAGCTGAGATAGTCGAATAAATATTTATGAAAAATCCTACTGAAATATTAAATGTTTGAATTATGACATTAGATGAGCTTTAGAAAAGTCTTACGACACGGAATAGCACGAAATAAGACATATAACCGATACGGTCATATCACTGAAAGGTAGTTAATACAGTCCAGTACAGAGAATATTTGAAAACTAAGATGTCTTTGAGAATATGGAGTAAAGTTCAAGTGCTTGCGTAATTCAGAATTTCTGACTTAAAATGTTAAAGCTTGATTGAATCTTTAGAGTAAATCTCAAGGACTACAATTATGATCGTTAATGAATGCAGTAACGTAATTGAGAAACATGTATCAATTGATAATTTGAACAGTTCAATGTTCTCCATAATCATTACTGATTATGCAATGATATATACTTGGAATTGTCATTATAAATTTCAAGTGATGTGTTCAGTTGCATATAGCTAGATGATTTGACTAAATATAGAAAGATATCGATTCGTACACAATTCACGTAATTAAAGTCTATTCACAGTAGATGAGCATGAATTAGAAAATGAAATTCAATGACTACAAGATCGCATTAAATACTATCGTAAGATTAGTACATAATATCTTATAACCTGATAGATCAGTAGAAAAATATCGACAGTATCGCAATGTGCTGTACAAATTAGAGTCAAACTGTTTGCATTATCAGCACTTTATAGTCCGTATGATTCGAGTTAGATGTCAGTTATCTGATATAGTGAATAATCAGCAACTAACGTGATGCTCTATAGCAACTCATTTAGTGATTAATTTAGCAGTTAATTTGAGTTTGTAGATGTAATGATTAAACGTATATGCAATTATACTTTATTATGGATGTGCTAGTTATCGACAGGCTATATTTATATATTTGATGTATTAGCATCTCAATTAATTAGCTAATTCTATTATTAGACTGAAGTCGACTAGCTTAATTATTAAATGACATGCTTCATGAAATGTATTCTGTGACAATCGTGATAATTGAGTGAATCGAATACTGTTAGATTATTAAGTTAAAAATTGTAATAATGCATATGTTCCACGTATTGACTTAACTGTTTAGTTTAAGTACTAGTTAACATTATGTAAGACTACGGTTCATTGATTTAATTTGAAATTATATATGTAAGCTGAATTGTTACATCGTAACTATTAGAGATAGTTCGCAAATGTACATTGTTTGAAACTGTATTGATACATATCTTGATTGACTAATATACTGGTTGATTCTAAGATTAATATTAAGCAAGTAATTAATAGTTGTATGATGAAACTAAATGATGGTATTATGAGACGATAAATGATTTAGAATGCTAATTGAAGAACACATACTGTAATAGCTCAATGATCATTGCTATACAAATTTATCGATAGATGAATATTATTCAGACGTAATTGATCATAAATTCGGAATCGACTTCTTACGATTAACAAAGATGGTTAGAATCAAGGAATTACATGACTATCATTTATAGTAAATCTATACAAGTTATAAGATCTAGTGGTATAATGTAACAATTGATATATAAATACAACTGTCTAAGATATTAAATGCAGTACTTTCATTAAATGATCACAGCTTCATTCATAATCACTCGCTATTATAGAAATGAAAATACTTCGATTGACTAGATTGTAATAATATTAAATTACGATACAATCAGATTTTATCAACACTGTCAAATATAACACGTATAACTCATTTACAAAATGAATTTGATATCCATTATTTAGTAGTCATTACTTTATTGACAATCATTCGTACAATGAATTTGAATGATCGTAAGCATTTAGTCCAAATTTTAATAGTTGACTCATAATATATGAATATTAATGTGTCAAATCTATTAGAGAATGAATGCAAACTTAAATTCTGATAATTTCTAGTTACGTTGTGTATACATAAGCTTAGAATTATTATATTATGTCAAATTACATCGATGTCATGAATATAATCCATGTAAACGATTATTCGTTGACTAAAGTTAAGTATAAATCTTCAGATAAATTATTGCATGTAATCTTAAGCATTAATATCAAGTTGTATTAAATGGACATTAGATAAGCATGAATTGTAAAGTCTATAAAATTGCATGCATTGATACTTTATTTGTGTATATGAATGACGTATAAATGAATTGAAAAATGTAACTTAGAAATCGTATAAATTCTTTCTACTATGTATAAGTGATAATCGAATTATCAACGATAATTGCGATAAGAGATTGATACGATTGAGATATGATTATGGTTTAGACATGATAATCAGGATTATATAGCTGTAATGATAGTGAAATGATATAAATATCTATATCGATAAAATTAAATCATAAAGTATTTTAGATAGGATTGTACAAATTTAATCATAAGTATAAAATGTAAATTAGTAATATTTGAAAGTAATACTTATAATGTGAAATAATTGATGAGTGCAATATTAAATTGCTTATGAATAGATAATCATGTTAACATTATAGAAATAATATAATGAATATTAAGATGAATATATTCGAAGCTATTATTTAGAACATATGGTAATAAAGAAGTTCATGTAAATGTTCTGAACTAATGCTTAATTTATCAGTAAATTAAATTTACAGAATGTAATCATAATTATTAGCATTATTAATACGATATATGATACTTAGACCTTATAATTAGAATAATGCGATGAAAATTAACATTGATACATTGTATAAATGTCTAATTGTTAGTACAGTATATTCTATAATATGATCAATATGTTATATTATAGATAATTTAATTGAAAATTGATATAATTAGAGATTAAAATATGGAATTAAATATAATATAAGATATTGCAGTACTTTAAAATAAATTTACTATGAATTTGTCTGATTATTTGATCATTAATTATGATAAAGTGACATAATGATAATTTACTTAGTATTTAAATAATTTCGTCATATTTAAGTTTGTACAATAATTTATATTTATAATATAAAATTTTATATTAAATTGAATATATTAAAGATTAAGTTATGAGTATAATGATAATATATTATTAGATAATACAATATTATTATTTTAATTGATTATTTATATTGTATATATTATTAAAGTATTATTTAACATGATATAAATTTATATAATTGCATATAATATTTAATAGTTGCATATATAATGTATTTAAGCATATTATTTATTATATCTAATAGTATGATATTTTATTAATTATTAATTATGAATATAGATAAATTATTTATAATTCAACTTAGTAATTATATTTATATTTCATTATTAACTATTTTATATTAATTAATATTTATTACTATATATGTCATTAATTATTGTATGATATTATAATATTTTATGTAAGTTAATAATTTTAACGTTTATTTATTATTTATTTCAATTGTATAAATTTAGTATAAATTTATTTTAATACTTTTTATTAGATATATTATATTATAGTATGTTAGCATTATAATTTTAATTAGATTAATGTCATTAAATGATATTATATTACTTTTTATTAAAAATTAAGTAGATTCAATTGCTTAAATATATATTAATTGATTAAAATATATTATAGTATACAATATTATTATCATGTTAATTTTTAGATATTCTGTAATTATTTGATTTAATTCTCAAATTTTAATTTAATGATTTAAATTAATTAATTTATATTGTTAAAATTCCATTATTAGATAATTTAATATAATCTTATTTGATTGAATGAAATGATAAAACTTAGTTAATACTTGTTATTACAAAATTAAATTATGAGTAGTTATTTGTTAAATGATTCAGATGTTTAATAATTCAAATGGATTTATTGTAGAATTTGATGATATTAGTTAAAACTTTGATGTTATTAGAATTATTGTTATTAAATGTTATAATTATTAATATTTATTTGAATATTTAATTGAACTTAATGTAAGTTTTGCAATATCGTAAATTTCGATTAAATGATGTTATGAATGCATCGTTATTAATTAGTATAAATTATTTTGATGTCAATAATTAATAATTATGCAAATACATTTCTATTAATACGTGAATATAACAATTATGATTAAAATAGTTTGATCGAATTTCACTGCTCTACTAAATTACGAATCAATGAAATCTTTATAATATGTGCAACATATTGCAAACAACGAAAAGATATGATTACGCGTTTAAATCATCACAGATACACAAGCACACATATAATAGTGAATTAATCGATACGTAAGTACAACCGATATCAATGTATAAATGATTGTAAGATATTAGGCATATCAATACAGTTAATCGTACTGTTGAATATCATATTATTTATTCTTTTTGCATATTACTTCTCGTTCGAAGCAATATTATACATAGCTTACGTATATGTGCATTCTGCGTTTTTATTGTGCAATATATTGATGTACTTTATGGAATAGAATTGATTGGATTGAATGATAACAATGATCTAATAATTTTAAAAATTAGATTTTTAAGAATAAATTTTATAAAATTTTATTGTAAATTAACGTTTTTGCATTACGTTTGCGTTGTTTTTCATTCGTTATATTCAATAAGTGCGGCGCAAATAAAAATATTTTAACTCGTCAAAAATCAACGTTACTATTTAAGAAAAATTATCGATGACATCACATAGGTAATTTATTAGTAACATAAAACAAAATATTGGAGAATAAAAATAAGTGGGTAGGTAGGTACTTAGTCAGATAAAATTAATGAATTGTTCGTTTCTTCAGATAGAAAAATTCAGCGGCGAAGCGGTACAACTGATAAAATTGAGAAATCCGTTGAACCATTCCTCCGAGTATGTCGGATCTTGGAGCAACGAGTCCCAAGACTGGTCGGAGATCTCGTCGCCGGAACAGGAACGATTCAAACAACGAACGGTGGACGGGGAATTTTGGATGTCCTATTCCGATTTTATCAAGACGTTTACTCATTTGGAAGTCGTGCACTTGGACAGCGACACGAGCCGAGACGAGCCCAGCCTGCACAACAAATACATGTGGCAGATGCGATTGTTCCAAGGAAACTGGCAAAAGGCGTCACGGCCGGAGGGTGTCGAAACAATCCCGATACGTTCCACATCAACCCGCAACTCCACCTGATACTAAGCGAGATGGAGGAAGTTATCGTTTCTCTTAATCAGCATAGCATAATGGAGCCGAAAGTTATCGGTTTCACGGCGTACTCGTTACCAAAAAGTACGACGGAAACTCTTGGACGGACGTTCTACAAGAAAAACAAGTCGCTCGTAAACTCCCAGTACACCAACAGTAGGCAAGTAAGCCATCGATGTCAGTTAGAACAAGGTGGTTATCTAATTTTACCGACGACTTTCGAACCGGGCCAAGAATCCGGATTCACTTTAAGGGTCTACTCGAATAAATCCCTCAAATTGAAGTTGTTGGACACGTTACCTTCCTTAATTAAACCAGCGATCGTCAAAGCGCCCGCCGTTTTGGACGTCAAAAGTTTTAGTCAGTACGAAGCCGTGTTTTTACAATTGGCGGACGAACATAGAACCGTTAACGCTTTCGAATTGCAAGAATTGCTCGACGCATGTTTGCCGAACGATTACATTAAAAGTTGCGCATCGATGGAGGTTTGTAGGCAAGTTGTCTTGACTTTTGACGTAAGTCCGATTTGACGCTCCCCTAAGCTGGTTTCCTGAATAAATTGTAATTTTAGATGTCTGGAGCGGGAAGGCTCAAGTTTAGCGATTTCAAGGATTTAATGTGCAGCCTCAAACACTGGCAGACGGCGTTTAAAAATCACACAAAAGAAAAGACGGGGATATTGAAAGCTGAACGTTTAAAAGACGCCATCGTCGAAGTCGGATTTCAATTGAGCAGCGACGTCTTGGCGATCCTCATTTTGCGTTACATGCGCAAGGATGGAACTTTGAGATTTGGGGATTTCGTTTCTGCCATATTACATTTAACGGTTGCGTTTAGTAAGTATTGAACGCGCGGGACTGCTCTCGAAATTATAACTCGATCGATTTTTAGATATATTCGAAACTAAGGACCCTTTACAGAACGGGAGCGTCAAACTAAGTTTGGCCGAGGTAAATAATTATTTTGAATAGTTTCTCGACGAATTTCGTTTTAATTGTTGTTTCGTTTTACAGTGGCTGAAGTCATCTTTAACGTGTTAAGATTATGTACATTATGCTTACGTATATTTTGTAAATACTAATTTTACGTACGAATTTGTGTATATTACATGAATATATTATTTTCTTATTGTTGCTTGTGTAGGTATTTTAGATAGGTGGCAGCTACGCTTACGATTAGTAAAATGTCAATCGTTAACACGCTGAACGCGGTCTACTGGAAATTATAACGATATAAAAATATGGTCAATGAACATTAGCCATTCTTTCCTATCTAAGATCTAATAAGTCTTCATTTTGCATAGGTGTCAATTTCTTTTCTACGTATTACGTTCTTTTAAAAAAGTCATTGCACCTATCGTTATTTTATAGATTAGTGGAACTTGTAATAATTGTATAATTGATTGTGTAACAAGATTGCGGAAAACTAAAAACCACATAATATTGGCCTGCATCAACCCATTTAACAACAAAGTTATCGAGTTATCGATAAAGAACGTTTATATACAAATTTTTTATTTGTATTTTTCCTATTTTACAGTTTTCGAATGTTAGCAAAATACCAAAACGATAATACCTAAACTTCGAAAGATTATTTAAATTAGAATGGACACAATCATGTCACAACTATTTGCGAACTATTGATGTTCGCAAAAATACACTTGGGGAGACAGATGGAACAAACTTAATTCGTTCGCTATTATGTTCATATGCGACATGAGTTATTCTATTATTATCAGCTTCTACATGTTTCCGCTAGTAACGCCACAGTAGTATTTTTCTAATTATTTTAATTAATATCAAACGGTTTAATCGTAAGATGGCGCGATTTTGGCATCGGCTATTTAAATGTTAATTCCTGTTTTCTTGTACTAAATAGTTTCTACAGAGTGCACTTTTTCATTGATGCATTGGCATCTAATTTAATTATGTTTACGTTGTAAACTTTGCTGGCGTTTCTAGGATATAAAGTTACAGAATATAAAGAAACCAGAAAAGTTACCAAATTATGGAAGCGAAAAATTCAAAATATTTCTCTTCAAGAAAGTCACAATGATAATGATTATTGATTTTTAAATTTATTTTTTGTGTAATATGTGAGAGAAGTGCCATTAATACAAAATAAAAATTGTAACAATAAAAAATCCAATATTACTGATATATGCACATATGTAATTACTTATGTATTAGGTGTACAAAAAAGTTCTGAGCTTTAGATTTCATACAACCGAAACCACAATTTAAATTTCATGAAGTTTCCCGCCCTTTTGCGGGTTTACAACGTTGACATTTGGTCTTTGAAAATACCATGCGGTTTGACGTTTGATGCACATAACCTAAAAAATCAGTAGTGTTTACGATGGCAATAACCAAAGAGCATATTCGATTTTCCATCCACTTCGCGTTAAATCTCAAGAAAAATGCTGCTGAAGCCACTGAAATGATTTGTGCCGCATATGGAGAGAACGCTGTAAGTCACGCTACGTGTAAAAGGTGGTATACAAAATTTCGCCAAGGAGATTTCAGTCTTGAAGATGAACCGCGTGCTGGACGCCCTCAAAAGATTGCAACGGACGAATTGCAAGCATTGTTGGATATAAACTCTGCACAAACTGAAAAGGAGCTTGCAAAGCTGCTTGGTGTTACGCAGCAAGCTATTTCCACACGTTTACATGCAATGGGAAAAGTTCAGAAGGAAGGCAGATGGGTTCCGCATGCACTGTCCGAAGACAACAAAAATCGAAGGCGTGACACCGCACTCACTTTGCTTTCAAGGTTCCAGAAAAAGGATTTTCTGCACCAAATCATTACAGGCGACGAAAAGTGGATACTGCATGATAACCCGAAGCGTAAAAAATCATTGGTTGACCCTGGTCAACCTTCGACATCGACTCCAAAGCCCAATATCCACGCCAAGAAAGTTTTGCTCTGCATATGGTGGGATTGGAGAGGTGTATTGTATTACGAGTTGTTACAGCCGGGTGAAACAATTACGGCAGACCGCTATCAGTAACAATTGACTAATTTGAGCGATGCAGTAGAAGAAAAGAGGCCATTTACTGGCAAAGGACGTGGTAAAGTGATACTGCTTCATAACAATGCCCGACCACATGTTGCAAAAGCGACCTGGGATCATATCTTTGCGTTAGGCTGGGAACTTCTCCCGCATGCGGCGTATAGTCCAGACATGGCACCGTCTGATTACTACCTATTCCGGTCGCTGCAGCATCACTTGGCTGATACACACTTCGTGGCACTTGAAGACCTACGCAAATGCATTGATGACTTTATCGCCTCGAAGCCAGGGAGCTTCTATCATCAGGGAATTCGCAAGCTGCCCGAAAGATGGCAAAAGGTTATCGATGCAAACGGGGACTATTTCGTTGATTAATATCTTTTTGTTTGTTTTTAAATAAATATTGAATTTTACAAAAAAAAGCTCAGAACTTTTTTGTACACCTAATATATATTTCAGAATAATAATTATTATAGCATGCCATTAATTGCATTAAAAGTTAAATAGTTACAGTTTCGTTCTCAAATAAATGTAGCTATACGTTATTCACCATAGCTTCCAATGCACACAGACATGCACAAAAGTTACTAAATTGTATATTTGTAATATTCAGATTAAAGTTTTCAACATGGCACTCCGATGTCTACCGATGATTTACCTGCACACATATGACATGGCAAAATAGACTAAAATCTATTACTACTGTAAAAATACGAGGTTTTATTGATGACGTGTTGACGATATGGGGAGAATTATGTGAATCATGAAACACATATTGAACGGAATTTGCCTATTATGGTCCCAAAATGAAACAGATCAGAGCTTGAGATTTAGCTAAACTGAAAATGAGTAAATTTTAATTAATAAAATTCCATATTTCGATGTTTTAAAGTACTTAGGTATTTCGCGTGTTATAAATTATAAATTAATTGTTATAAAAACAACATAAGTACGTACCTTTCCACTTATTTAAAAGGATAAACAAATCGGAAGTTATGCACGCAACAAAATATGATAGAAATTTCATGTTTTTCTCATAAAATGTACAATTTTATAAGGCGCTATAGTTCTTACGGCATTTTTCATCAACGTTCGATTTAAATAACTTAATTTTGAAATTTCGTTGAAGATATTATTATAAATAATTTATGTGCCATTTAGCATGCCATTATTTTCAAAAGATACCTTCAGCAGTTTTTAAGAAAATTTTTCTGGCCGAATGTGTCGCCATATATGGGGACAGTTTCGGCCAAAAAATGTTCTTACGTCCTTTTGCCCGTTTTCGTTCAAGTGTACATTCAAAGTGTATAGTGTGCTGTATGTTTATTAGGTACATAATTTTCTTTTTACTCACTTTGAAAAATACAGGATTTATACAAACGTTTATAGTAGGTAATAACTTAACACGTTCACTGCCGATGAGTCGACTGTTGTGTCACATGGAATATGTTTAATTTTATTAAGCAGCATAGTGTGTTAGCTTTTTGAAGAAAGAGCTGTATTTCACTCTGGCCTATTGATAACATTTAATCTTTAATTCTTTTTATCTGCAACTACAGATACATTCAATTATAAGACTCAAATGTTGAGTCATCGTGTCATAATTGAAGAAACAGACCCTAGAGGCTAGCGATTGAATTTTCAATTAATAGTGGTTTTGAACTTAAACTTGAATTTATTCCAAAACAGTTCTTAATTATAAAAGATAGTAAAAAATCCTATTTGTTTATGATTTTGGAAAAATATTCCGGCTTCGGCGAAGTTTTAAAATTTTATCGGCAGTGAACGTATTAAATCGCTTTTTGTGAGCAAAAAAATGTCAATAACTGTTATCGATCAATTTATTTATTCTTAAAAATTATCATTTTCAATATGGAATTACCGCAAATTAATGAGTGCAAAAAAAGCAAATGTTTATTCTACATCTATAAGACTTCGTCTGCTTATTGAACGTTACCATTAAAAGTTATAAAAATGGAAAGATTCGCTACCTACATATAATATATTATGATTATGTTGAAATATTCTATTTTGTTTTCTAGTTTTTGATTCAAAATTGTATACATATGTATACAGGAAAAAGAAAACCATTGAACAATTACTTTAATGTTTATTGCATTTCAAATATTTGTGTTAATTTTGAAATTTTGTAAGTCTAAAGAAACAAACAACTGACCGATGACTCGTCAGTAACATTTCTTACAAAAAACAATTATAATAGGTTTAAAAATTGATTTATTTTGGAATAAAGGAATTGGAATTATTTTTAAACTTATTGCCGTAAAACTTTGTCCTTAAGTAACACATTTCATTAAATGTTACAAATTATAGACGGAATTGGTTAAATAAGTATTATCTCAAAAATTATATCCATCTCGCAGAGGGGAAATCCCCCACATCAAGCGCACTCGTAAATTTAATATGGTTGGTTTTGCGCAAAAATTGTTAATATAGAAATTAGCACAAAAAAATAGAATTATTGGCGAGAAAGTAAATATTCTTAATTTTTAATAGAGGACATGTTAATTTTTTTTTTTAAATAGAAAACTTAATACATTATACATTTAATACTTACCGAGTATTTATTGAGATTATTTCATATACATATATAAAAAAATAGATATTAAAAATGACATCATATGTACATATAAATAAAAACAAATGCATTTAGAAGATAATAAAAATCAAACCCTTGTTTTTTCATTTTACACTTATTTCTTTACTTTTATTATACACATTAAATTTAAATTACACCTATATGTAACATCAATTAAGTATAATGTGATAGATACAACGATTAAGAACTTTGTTCTTTTATAAAGTAATAAGTACCCTGTATATTTTTACGTCTTAAGATCTACACAAGTAAAGCTTTAAATCGTTGCTTTATAATCCCAATCACAATTTGTTCTTTTCTTATTATTCAAATCAAATACAGTTTAGGCCAACATTATACAAAATAATTCGAGTGTTTAATACTAATAAAACATGTTAATTTAATTGTGCCATTTTTTAATAAAGTAGTTCTGCACTTTATTAATTGTGGCCTCCATTCAACTTAGTCATTACCAAGATTAGTATAAAATTCATCATTGTATTTACAAATAGTGTCGTAAAATTCTCCATTCTCTAAATATTCTATAGGTACTACTTCTGCAATATCTTGAATGAAATCATTCACTTTCAAACTACAATAAGAAGAATCGATAGTAGCAAAATAATTCTTAACAGTGCTTATTTTGTTTTCGTCAAGATCACATAACACTAAAACCCCTTCCTTATAAAATAATACCGATTTGAAACCTACAGCTAACATATATAAAATGCCAACAAGAAACTTTGTTAAGAAAGGAATGCCGACAATAACTAAATTGCAACAAATTCCTAATATTCCCTTCAGCTCATAAAACAAATCCCTCTGGAAAAGATAATGAGGTAAATTGGGTCGAAAATCTGATTTCTGCAAAAGTACAAATTCAGACGATAGAATTGTATTAAGCTTATGAAAATCAAAATCTAAGACATGAGGGGCTAATAAACTAATATCCACATTGCAAAATCTTGAAGTTGCAACAACTTCGACTGCCTTACAAACCGTAATATGACACAAATCGACATCGCTAGGAAACGGTACAGTTATCCTTTGAATATCCCATTCGCACAAACTTTTAGAACATGTGCGTTTCCAACGCTTATAATACTTAATCAAATGTCGCTTCTTTGGCAAACAAGTAACAACTGGATACCTCGTAATATAACTTTCAGCAATATTCCATTTCAACTCGTCAATATCTTCACAATCGCCATACGTTTCGCCTACAAAATGTTTAACGTTATCGTTAATTTTCGAACACTGTAAATTCATGAAAAATTTGGCACATTCTTCTAGTTGATATAAAAAGTCGTCGTTAATCTCCGACAATGCAAACATGGCCGTATTTTGCGTTTCGACTAAATCTCGATATGGTGCCATCACCATTTCCGAAAGGTCAATTTTTTTAAAACCCAGACATATAACGTAAACTTCAGAATTACCACTTTTAGATGCACATGGCTTACAAACGTTTACTTCCTTAAAACAGCAATTTAATAGATACAAAAGACAAATAGTGAAATGCTCAAACATCGTAAATATTTTCAAAACAAAAGAGCCATTCTTATCCAGTACCGTGAGGGCAGTCATTACTTCGCAGTAATGTAAATAATGAACGTTACTTTCTTGTTCGCCAGGATCGTGCATGCAATCTATGCTTCCATCGGCCGTTACTAATCCTATTTTTGAATATCGTCGGGCCAAATCTTCGTGATTGTAATATTGCGTTAAATCTCCCGTCTGATCCAGCCCAAAATTCCAACGATTTTCGGTGTGTTTAATTAATCGATCGTCAACAATCATTTGTGATAAAGAGTTGCCTTCGTAGTAAGGATTTAACGTGGTTGCCCACCAGTTCCATCGAATTTGTTTATCATTAGTGTACAGATAATAGTTTAGGGCGCTAATAAAACCACCTGGCGCTTCACACAGATGCAAGCTCGTAAAATTGCGTTTGGGCGTGATCGGGTATCGGTTTAGACACTCGTAGAATTTACACCATGCTTGAGTTAAAACTTCTATTTTCCCTTGCGTTTTAAGCGTGGGGATTATGAAACTCGAAGGTTCGCGGAATCGAGTGTGTTCTGACCACTTATTTAAATCAAAACTGTTTAACTGACTTTTCACCTTATTCAAATACATTTTCATTTCCTGTAGAGATTGAACGATCCATGGTGACGACTTGTAAACATCTTTGGGAAGCACCCACTGTTCGTTTCCTGCAAATTTGTAATTTTTATTAAAATGTTCGTCAATTTGTGTTGGATTTAACATGATGAAAGTAAGGTTACGTTTTGTTGCTTGAGCTTTTTTAAAACGGATCGATAACGCACAAACATTTATAATTATAATAGGAACTGTTACGGTTATTTTCTTTTAGTATAAGGTAATTAATTTACATTACATTACTGATAAGCAGTTTATATTTGTTTACATGAATATTACGATTCATATTTTCCGGTAATTTTTTCAAATTTCGCGACAATTGTCAGCAGTTGGTACTACATGACGTATTCACAAACATAACCTACTTTACGACGCTTCGTATTTACGACCTGCTTCGAAATTACGACACCTTATAGCAACATTATTATAATATAATGTTATTATTATTAATTTTCGCATTCGTTTCCGTTACTTGATCGCGCTGTCGTTAGTTCGCTTACAAACGTGTTTGCTGTGCGTCTCGGTAAATTCTAACTTGTATTTTACTGTTTTTGCTGCGATTAACATTTAAAATTACGAAGTAATGGCAGATAAAAGTGGTGGGAAAAGTCGAAAAGCTATTACTTTGGATACAAAAATCAAAATGATTAAACTCAGTGAAGACGGTATTTCAAACAGTGAAATAGGCCGTAGACTAAACTTAGCGCGTACCACCGTTGTCACTGTAATTAAAAACAAAAAAAGAATTCTAGCCGAAGTAGCGAAAAGTGCAACTCCCGTTAACACTACTAGGATTCGAAAAAGGGACAGTTTAATTGCAGATATGGAGAGAATTTTAACGATATGGATTGTCAATCAGATTAGTTGGCATGTTCCATTAAGTCAGAGTATTATTCAAAGTAAAGCACAAAGCCTATTTGACGAAATGAAGGCCAAAATAGGTGAGTCAGCTAAGGACGTCAAATTTGGAGCTAGCAGAGGCTGGTTCGATAGATTTAAGAAACGGTCTAACTTCTATAATACCAAAATTCAAGATGAAGAAATTGCTGCAGAAAGTTTATTCCCACACGACCTAGCCAAAATTATTAAAGACGGTGATTATTCCAATGACCAGATTTTTAATGTGGACGAAACTGGTTTGTTTTGGAAGAAAATACCACCAAGAACATTTATGGTAAAAGAGGAAAAGCTTATGCCAGAATTTAAAGCATCGGCTAAGGATAGAGTAACTCTATTGTTAGGTGCTAATGCTTCTGGCAATCTTAAGCTAAAGCCTATGCTTGTTTACCATTCAGAAAATCCTAAAGCTTTAAAAAACTATGTCAAGTCTAGTCTTCCAGTTATTTGGAAATCTAACAAGAAGGTAACGGTAAATGCTCAACTTTTTGAAGAATGGTTTTGCTCTTATTTTGTACCATCGGCGAAAGATTATTGTAAGAAGAATAATATTCTATTTAGAATTATTCTGATTCTAAGCAATGCTCCATGGTCATCTTCAAACGTTAGATGATTTGAATCCTAATGTTCGAGTAATATTTCTGCCCCCCGATACAACTTCACTTTTGCAACCAATGGACCAGTATGTGATAGTTGCTTTCAAACATTATTATTTAAAAAGAATCTTCACTAAATGTATGGCAAAATTGACACAGAAAAAGGAAGTGATGGTCAAGAAGCAATAAAAACTTTTTGGAAGAATTTCAACATCTTAGACGGCATTAAGAATATACGTGATGCTTGGAATGATGTCAAGGTAACAACATTGAAAAGCGCCTGGAAAAAGTTGTGCCCACAGTTGCTTGATGACGAGTTTGAGGGCTTCGAAAATCCCATCCCCGAGATAACTGAAAATATTATGGAAATAACGGAGCAGCTGGAATTGGAAGTAAATCCGGAAGATGTAGCCGAACTGGTGGAGTCTCATTCTCAGCCCCTAAGCAACGAAGATCTTCTGACGCTCGAAGAAAATAGAGAAAGTGAAGAAATGTCCGAAGAGGTATCGGCACCCGAGCCCGAAGGCCTAACTACAAAAATTCTTTCTGAAGCCATACATCATTTTGAAATGGGCATGGCTATTTTAGAAAAACACGATAGGGATTTCGAAAGAAGTTCAAATGTTATTTCTGACATTCAAAAACAATATGCCTGCTATACAGAAATTTATAAAGAGAAAAAAAGGCAGTCTATCGAGCAAACTTCTTTAGATAGGTACTTCAACAAGAGACCGGCGTCCAGTGAAACTCCAGTTCGATCGTCGGCGTTCAATGGATGCCTCGTTGAACCGTCAACTTCTGCCCAAAGTCCTGCTCATTTTATTGATTTTCAAGTTCTTCTAAATCGCCGACGCGAAAACATTTAGTTTTTGGATTAATCTTGCTACTGTTATTATTTATTAATATATTTCCACTCCTTTGAACATTTTTATAATTTTGTATTTTTTTAGCGACATTTAAGCCCATATAAGGTCTTTACGACAGTGAATCTATGCATGCGTTAATAAGTAAAAAAGTGTATTGCTTCGATTTGCGACGATTTTCAAATTACGACAGCGATGGTTTAAGCTGCCATATATTCGGGGTGTGCCTGTATATGAAAGTCAATAACATATTTATTAGTGTCTTTATTTTTCAGCAGTTGGTAGTAGCTAGTGGTGTCGTTAGTGATTGGTAGCTGAAATAAGTACGTCATTTCTATTTATGTCGCTTTTGGGACGCTGTACCGTTAATTTTTATGTATAAACCTGAGTGTTTAGTTGAAATAATTTATGAAGAAAGGCGTAATTCGACGAAGCGAACGGTCGTATTGCACAAATCGCAAAACATAACACTTTATGTGTATTTTTACGTTCAGTTATCCACTTTTTGTTATTTTTGGTTCAAGGACACCGGTCGTTTGAGGTTTGGCGCCTTCCATATAATAACTTTCCGTTAAATGTGAATAGTGTGGTTCAATTAGATTTTAATCGAGAGTGGTAAGTTTATGACTAAAGCACGTAGCGGGTTTATTTAATTATGTTTGCGTTCGTTTTAGACAAAAATGGGCGACGTGGAGAATATGTCTGATGCAGAGATCCGTACAAAATTGATAGAGTTTGGCTTTCCTGTAATGCCTATTACAGGGACCACTCGGAAACTTATGATGAAAAAGCTTAAACTTTTGATGGAGAATAAGAATAAAACTTCTAAGGACGAGCGGTTGTAAGTAAATCTTGTTGACGATATTAACTGCTTAATATTTTGTCGTTTGTGTTTGAAGATCTTTGGGCCGTTATTCGAGTGAGGAAGAAAGCGATACTGACGTTAAATCGGCAAGGAAAGATAAAAATCGCAGAACCACCATGGCTGCTCCACCACCGCAATCGCCGAACCGTTCAGGTGTTTCTTTACGCAGAAGTTTACACCGCAATGTTAATGAAGACTTAAGTATGGTAAGAATTGATTAAGCGTTAATGCAATTTATATTAAGGTAAATCATTTACAGCCATCTGTATCTAAAGATGGATTAAAGTCCAGCAAACATATAACAACAACCACAACTAAAATCACCAAGTCTGTACAAGATGAGTTCGACACTGGCTCGGATTCTGAACCAGAGATCATCGAAAATGATTACAATGCCACATCGAAAATCACAAATAGCTATGGTCTCATAAAAGGTACAAAATACCTATAATAACAATCGAAGTCTTGCACGTTATTTTTAGATTCGTCATTTTCACCGTCTTCTCAATTAAATTTCGAGCAGTCGTCTACAAACTACGTACGTCCGCAAACTGTGACTTCGCATTTCTCGAGCAATTACGCATCTTCATCTATAGATAAACCGATTACATCCAGCATCCGTTATACTAGTTATAATTCGTCGGCAAACAACAGTGGAGATGCTACTCTCGATCGATTGAATCAAATCAGGTCGCGGTTGAGTTTAGGCAACCAAGGTAAGTGCTTTTTTGGTTTTTTGATTCATTGCTCATTAATTTAGTTATAAGTATTCATGTTGCTCTTTATTATGACACGTATTGGACGTAGACAATCGGTACTTAAATTTTCGGTATTGTATATTAAAAAATTTCGTGTAAGTAAAACTTGTTTTAAGAAAAATTTAAACCTGCAACACACCGTACGAGTGTTGTCTATAAAAAGGCACACCTGCAAAATACCACTAAAACGTCCGTCAAATGCTTTTATATGGGAGAGATCGAAAACTTCGATCTCCTCTTTGTCTCAAATGAAACTCGAAAGCTGCACTAAATCTCCATACCGGTACCTACAGGGGCCATTTGGGGGACATAGCTTTTAGTCGAATGACTGGTAACATTTTAAAATCAGGTTCGTTGCAAATATTTACAACATCGAAAATAAAATAGTAACTAACACATCTTGAAACTTGTGGAAAATATGCCACCATATTTCTGTACTTTGTTTGTATGTACATCGTTCGTATTCATATCAATCCTTCCTGTTACTTATTATCATTGTATTGATCTGCTTGTATTTTTAAATTGAATTTAACGAAGTTATTTAAAAATTCATCAAGCAAATGGTCCGAGTTATTTCTTTTAGACGGTCGTGTACTTTATTTTATTTATAGAAGAAAACGTAAGGGCCATGACATCTGATTTTATTAGCATTTTTGCCGTTCTCGATTTTTTTGAGAAAAAGGAAACCTTAGAAAAAGCAACAGATGCTATTATGTCAAAATGTGTAACAGCAATGTCGTTCGATCCAGAATCTTTTACGGTTAGTGGTGAGGTTCAGGCGACCACGAAGCATAGATCTTATAAAGTTAAAGTAAGGGATAATTTCCTCGTGGAAATTGTGTAACTATTGGTTTTTATAGGTTACCGTTTCTAATGGTACCGTAAAGGAATGTAACTGCGATTGTTATCGTGGATCAACGAACTGTCATCATGCGGCTGCATTAATATTATACGCCCATTATAGTTTAATGGATACTGATCGGTCATTTAAATGGAATAAAAATGAATTGTTTGACAATGATCTGTTAACTGCAGAACAATTTGAAACTGATAAAAAACATAACTATTTATCAGAAAAAATTGGTAGTAAAGAACATGTTGAAAGTAAAGACTTGCAATTATGTTCGCCTGCGCACTTTTTATCGTTGTTAATGCCAGAATCGGGGCAAAATAAAAATGTACTCGATGTAAATGAAATTCTCCTTTCAAAAGATTACTTACAATCTATCGACAAGCGAATATTTTTGGAAAAATATCTACAATTGTCGCCTATTAAAATTCAAGAAATAAGCGAAATAACTGTGGGCCAAAATAATAACCCGTTGTGGTTCATAGCTAGAAAACATCGTTTGACGGCGAGCAATTTTGGTAAGATAATTAAAGCTTGCCGTCGTAATAGATTTCCACCGTCACTGTTTAAGTCACTTATAGGTAACTATTTTATTTTATTTATGTGTACTGAAAATTCCTCTTATCATGAATATAATCTTAGGAACGTATAATCTTAGTAAAGTGAAGCAAATAGAATGGGGACTTAATAATGAGAAACATGCCATTGCTGCCTTTGAAAAAGAGAAGAGTGCAAAAGTTAAAGGGACGGGACTTTGGTTACATCGATGCGGCTATCTCGGTGGTAGTCCTGATGGATTATTGATCGAAGCCGATAGTATCGTCGAGGCGAAGTGTCCTTACAAATATAAAGATAAAAATTTACAAGGCTCCTTAGCAACCGAGAGTGGGTACATCTTACGGTACGATATCGATAACGACCGGTATTGTGTAAACAACGATCATGACTATTATCACCAAATTCAAGGGTTGCTTTATATATTGCAAAAGAAAATTTGTCATCTGATAATTTGGACTCCGAGTGAATTAGTAATTGTTGATATTAATAAAGATGAAAGTTGGAAAAATAATATAAAAGTATTGCAAGACTTTTATTTCGATCATTATATTAAAAACGTTATGGACCAAGATTTAAATGATTAAATTAATAAGTAAAACTTTGAAAGTTTTAGTTAATAACAACGGAATAGCAATAAAATCAAAATATATCGAGACGTATTAAGTTTTTCCTTTTGATTATATCATTTATCATTAATAGGGATTGTGCAATTGTACATAAAATGTTAATTTTTTTTTTAATTCGATGTATTTGATAATTGTCTTTTAACTTTAAAGCTCTTAAACATAAATCAATAATTTTAATAATAAAAAATAGCAATATAACAAATTATGAAATGCCGGCAAGAAAATTATTTCTAAAAGTCAACTGCATCACATACACTTAGTGATATGGTAATATTAATGTTGGTGTATTGTTATTTTATTAAAAAACGTTTTATATTTCAAATTAAATATATGAAAAATATTATATTTGTACCTATATGTATTTATATATTTATTGTATTGCTGATCATCTATACATATTATTATATAGGAAGTTCACACAATGTTTGTTTTACACATTTATTATTAATTCTGATGATTGCATCACACTATGTAACAACTTTTTTAAGTTTCTAGCAATATTTATTTTCTAATACCGTATTGTTTATTGTTATTTATACTTGATAATAGGTGATAGGGTGATACATTACTTATTTTATTAGGATCATGGCCAATATTTTCTAATGGTTATGATGTGTTATTTTTTACTGTCAGTATTAAATAAATATTTGCACGAGCGATTAACATTGATGTAAGATGTTTCATATTGCAATCCTTTTAAGTGTGAAAAAATTCAAGGACGCTACAATTATATTCTTTATATCGTCGCCTTAATAAGAAAACTGCCTATTTCCATATTACAAAATTATGCGACAGAGGCAAAAACTATGTTATTACGAAATTCCAATGTTTAATTATAATTTAGTTTAGTTCCGTTATTTACTTAATTTATTTTAGTTTCCAAATGTCTTTAAAAAAATTTAAATAATTTAATTTTAGTATTAAAATAATAGTTATTCGAGATACATGTTTTTCTTTTGACATTAAAAATATTAATACACTTATTTCGATAGATATATAACTTTGCATAATATGGGTAGCTTAATCAAACTGTTAAACTGTATCAGATGGTGCTAAAAGTTCAATTTTGGGTAAAAGAGGAGTTCGCATTTTTGCTTTTTAAGTAATTGCAGAAGATTGTTATTTAGGGTGGAACAAATTTCCAGTTAGAAGAGACCTTTTTGAGTAAAAAACTTATTACGAACTTGTCCTAATCGGCATAGTTATGAAACTACAAGAACTTAAGGTTCTTTTTTTAACAAAATTAAATTTGAGATTTAATATCAATCGGTTTCAGATTTTGGTGGCAATTGATGTAATTTCGTTAAAAACGTTATCGATGTTATTGAAAATGTTGTTTGTTATGTTATTAAATATTAATTGTTTATGTCAAAAATGTTATTTTGAATGCATTGTAGTCTGGCGAACCTAATAAAGTTTTGACTTCTTGTAGTTTCGCAACTACGCAGATCGGGATATGGCAATTACCGATCGTGATGATTTCGAATTTTGGCACGAATCTGCACGAGCATAAATAAACTACAAAAATATATAGCTGCAACCATGTTGGTTAAAAAATTACGTTAAAACAATATTTTCATTTGTGTTAATAGGGTTCGATCGACCAACATATTCCTCTACTCCAGACATAAACAAAGATAAAGTGGAGACGCCTTTTTTGAGTAATTTCACACGTCGATTATCTCAACTATCGTCGAATAGCAGCCCGAAATCAGATTACGATTATAAAAATGATATCATCAAAGAGCACGACACAAACGGGGCCGGAGCTTACAATCGCATATATACGGGCCGGTTGGTAATTAATAATATTTTGTGAACATATTATATTATCCATGTTACAGTTCGACTCGGTATCGCGATATCAATCGTGATTATTACTCTCGTCACAACACCAGCATCATGAAAAATAATATCATACCGCTTACTTTGATCGTTGTTGCATTTCTGTTCTTCTTTGTGGTGGCAATTATGTATTATGGCATGAGGAGCGACGATAAGGCCCTGGAAACCACCGGTAAGACAAATTGAAATTTTTGCAGAATTGTAGATTTTTTAACAAACATGCGATTGTCTAAAAACTTTTTAAATTTAGGATAAGATCATTTTTTATTGATAAAATTGCAGAGTTTTTGACAAGTAAGTTTTTGTATCGATGCATCTTTTAAAAAGTTTATTTTAAACATTTAAAAAAGCCGAAGTCGGCTGTATTGTATTTGTTAATAAGTTTTCTGTATTTGTAAATTTAATATTGTTAAAGCACATTTTGTATTTCAATTTAGTAAACAATAAATATTTTGGATGATGTATGTCTTTTATTTTTCAGAGTACCCTAACCGACTGAAATATTTATTGCTTATTAAATTGCTTTAGATGGATTTTTAAATGTGCAATATTACATTTTGTTAGAGTTTATTGTTTAATAAAATTAATTTCTTTTCATGGAAGAACAGTAAATATACAAATGGAAAATTATTATCGGTGTTATAGTATTCTGGTAAGTTTTTTCGGTAGGTCTTGCACACGGACATTCGCCATAATAAGCGATCTGAAGAGTAGGTTTAGATAATATCATCGGCATTATTATTATGTGACCCCAACGTTACAAATGTCTGGTCATATGGTATAATAATGCAGGTGGAAACAAGATTGTGAAAATATTGAACTTAAAACCTACCATTTCGTGCAGGTTATATAATTCCTCGATGCAACAAAGCAGACCTAAATGCCAGACCGGGTATCAATTGTGTTCACGACGAGGATTTGGAAGATGCAATCAATTTAATGAAAACTATTAAACCAGAATTATTAAAACGTGCTGTCGATTTTGCATGTAAAGATTCTTCTGATAATCCATACATGACCGAATCGGAAGTTATTAGTTATTGTCTCGACACAGTAAGTATTTATTATCGATGTTAGTTTTTAAATGTGGTGTATTTATAGAAATTGTTGCAGATCACAGATCACAATTATTCGATATCAGATTTAGAAAATATGGAAGTGCTCGCTTTTAAAAATCCTGACTGGGGAATTTCTATAATAAAAACTAATATTCTTGATGATAATGTTCTTAAAAATATGGTAAATTTTTGCATTTGGCATAATTAGTATCTTAATTAAATAATTTTCAGATCGATGTAATGGAATATAAAAAATTAAATAAGGTGGGATTGTTAATTTTGCATCCGAGTATTCCATGGCGTTGTATCATTTATAACAAAGTACATGCTATTTTTAATGTTATTCTCCTGCTTGTTGGTATATTTTTGATTTCTTATTTTGGCAACATTTTTTATAAGTACGTTAACCATCGTGAACAGCACAAACGCAACGAAATCTACAATATGGTTAAACAAATTATAGAAACGCTTCAGTCGAATTGTGGACAAGAAAACGAATTTCTCGTTATTAATCATGTACGTGATATGATTTTACCCATTAATAATCGTAAATGTAAGTGTTAAATCAATTTCGTATATTGTAATGTTAATTTCATTTAAACGCAAAGACATGGAAAAAACATGGGACGAAGCTGTCAAATTTATAAATGAAAATGAGTCTCGGGTTCGTACAGAAGTTCAAGTAGTGCAAGGCGAACCGTATGAAGTTTGGCGTTGGCTCGGCAGCCCTAATCTAAATATTAGCGGGTAAATACACTACAGGTTTTACTTTCTGTACTTATAGCTGTATTTATAGATCACCACGTTCGAAAACTTGGCAAGGCCAGGCTTTCGAAACACAAGTCGGCTCTGTAAATAGTTTGCCCTGTTCCCCGACGCCCTGTTTAAAAATACGTGGAATGGTGGACGATAATGACTCTAATTTGCACGGTATAAGGGAGGCTGTACTTAGTAAATGTGCTCATCAATGTTGCATCTTGCACTGCGCCATCGATACCACTTCCAAGTGTGTCTATCTGAAATGTGCCGATCAAAACGATGCAGCCGTAGCATATAGAAATTTACACGGCTGGTGGTACGTCGTTGGTATTTATTTGTTTTGTCACAATCTACTGACGTTTGTTGTAGGTATGCTGGACATTTAGTCACTGTTAAGTACCTGAGATTAGAGCGTTATATGCAAAGATTTCCAGATTCTCCAACTCAAGGGCCACCATTTTTGCGATCGCTATCGCCCGCCACCGATTGGTCCAGTTAAAGTATTGAAATAGATACTAAATTAGTTTATTTTATTTATGAATAAGAAGAGCGAGTGTAGGCTGTGCCGCACCACTTTTTATAAATTTTTTTTTGTTTAAATAGTGTATCTGTTGGACACGGCACAGGCTTTACTGCCAAGTAATTTTATTGTTTAGTTAAGTGTAATAATTAAGAATCTTTTTTTTTTTTACTTTGAAATTTATGCACAAAGTGTTTTAGCAGACTGACCAAATTTAATGTATTTGTCAACGAAACAAGATTTGTCGATAGGCTTGAATTGTTAAGTTTGTTTCAACAGTAACAGTTTTTTTAATGATGCGAGACAGTTAGTGTTGCATGTATTTGTTCTAAATATTGTTGTATTTTTCACTACAGCTAGTACATTAAATAATAATTTGTAGTTGTGACTGATATAAGATGATTATAATTCCTTTTTTATTGTGCAGTGAAATACGGAATTTAAGCAGCATCAAAAAGGCAGTTATAAACAATCTAATAAAGGAGTTTCTTCTTACAATAATTATGGTTGTAGATCCTGACATTTAGAAGTATGGGAAAATTATAACTGGAAACGACCTAATTTTTAGTTTTACAAATGTTTTTGAGTAGAATAATTTTTTGTTTCAGATAATGTTTAAAAATTATATGGACAGGTCATATCGGTAAAAGATTATTCTATGTATTGTTAAATACTAGAACTGAGAAAATTGAGTAAATTGGAACTTTATCTATTCCTAAAATATACGCGAATTCTGTATCGGAAGAAGCTATTGTTATCTTTGTTTGAAGGTAATTTTGAAATGTGCAATAATGCATTCTCGTTTTTTTTTTACTAATGATAATCCAGTGTTTTTGTTAAGGATTAAAATCTACATGACCAGCGAATTCTCTGGTTATCGCGAACGTTCCGCAAAAATCATTAAAACATTTTCTTTGATTACTTAATTATTTGTCTATTACCGTCTTTGCATTCCTTTTTGCTGTAGTAAAATAGTACTATAAAATTTTAATGATTTAGGGTAAAGACGATTGTAAGAATTTGTAATTGATCAAAGTTGGCAGTATCAATTCAATAACGTTGCCACAACTGATTTTCACTCTTAAAAAATTGATTCGCTCCCTTTTTACTAATAAGTTATTTAAAATAAAACAGATCTTAAGTTTTCGTTTTAATAGTTATTGAATAAATAATAGTACAAAAAATATCCATTAAAAACAGAAACCTGCATAGTGTTTATCGGCGGTTACATTTTTTTTTGTTGAATGACAAATATTTCATCCTACGATTTAAAATCAAGTTTAGCGCTCGATTTTAATAACAATTAATTAATTTACAGTTTAATCATATGTAAAAGATAAATATATTTTTACATACCTATAGATACTTATAAGTTATGTATTTTAGGTATATCGAGAATGTCCAATTTATCATAAATTACTGGTATTCTAAATTTGAACGCACGTGCGATTACGTCTGCCGATGACGTTTCGTTGGATTTACCTGGAAGTAGGATTTACCATTTGTCATCCTTTAAAAATGCGATGTGGAAAATCGAGCAACGACGACGAAAAAATGTCAAACGTTGTTTTCAATAAGTAATGCAAATTTACAGAAGTAGAAAGCAAGGTTGTTTATTGTTAAGTGTAAAATATTTAACAACCTATTTGAAAATAACCGTAGGCTTCTTACACAAAAATTATGCAACATTTAATAAGGTTAGGTTTTTGAAATCCTCCAGTCCTCCGTTGAAATTCGTCTAAGCGAAACGATTTAAGAAGATTTTACATTTCACGTGTTTATTACAAAGTAAGTATTATTTGTTTGTAAATGTATTAAATAATATATTTTTATATTTGCATGTTAACAACTTGTTTTCGTAAGAAATTTCAATTAATTTTTTTTAAATATTACTAATTTACAATTTTCTCTTAAGAAAAAAACAAAATATTATCACATTACAACACATAATTATTGATATTATCATATTTGATATTTGAATTGATTTTAGATCAAAAACACAAACCAGTATAAATTGTAGAAGATTGACTTGAACTTGAAATACTATTTTTTTTAGTGGTTACATAATATCTTAGAATATTTAAGAAGAGGTACCGAAGTAGGTCAATATCAGATATCACTTTCATTTTGTTGAGTATGTTGCTATCACGCAAAGCATAATATTTATTGTAGTGTTCGCTAAGATTCGTGTAAGTTTGTTTCGTTATTTTCTTGCATTTTTATTTATCAATTTTTAAAAAATAGTTTGATTTTCTTTTACAAAATTAACAGCTCGTTATTTTAAAAAGGGCGCAACCATTTAAAGAATGCATCAAGTGTTAATAGTTCGTAGACAAATTTGTAGAGAAAGTGTTTAGAAAGTGAAGCTTACGAAAGCAAACGATCTGATTAAAAAAATGCTAATGAAATCGAAATTAAATTTTGTCTGTTGTCGGCTTAAATTTCTTATACAATTTGTCGATTTTAGGTAACAATAATTGTGTTTCGCAAATTTTAAATTTTTGCCACAGGTAATTCTTTTTCTTTTTATTTAATTTGTGCATTCCAAAAATTACATTTGTTATTTTTTCGTATTGGTTTTTTTTTACAAGTTACTTGTTTTCAGTAGTCTTCCACCAAAATTGTAAACAATGTTGGCACGTTTATTTCGCATCCATGGGGAGTTCTGTGCTAGTCATCCATGGGAAATTATCATGGCAACGATGACTTTAACTGTATGCATGTTAACGGTGGACCATCAACAACCTTTGCCTCCGCCTAAACCTATAACGAAGGATTGTTCTGGCTGTTTACACGAAGTAAGTAGGTGTAATAATATTTACAATCATAATGCCAATATACGTCAGTAGATTTTGTTTTCTTTATTTTTTTTTGAATGAACTGAGATTTCTAGCTGATAATATTGTAATAGTTGCCGTTCATAAATGTCCTGGTGATCGTCAAAATTTACATGATAATACTAAAACATAATTAGAATAAAATAAAATATTTAGAATATAACATTACCATAAGTTAGTCGATTTAAGAAAACATTTACTTTCATAAATATTTTCGTTTCACAGCAATAAACTAATTTGTGAAAAATTTATTTTCAATCGATAAAGTACAAATTAATTTTTTAATGTAAGGTATCTATACGTTATAAATACAGGAATATATTTGGCACAACTATTTTGATTTACAATTGCAAGTTTTAAATAATGAGCACGATTAACATTTTTTAACAAATACGTCTTAACAGTAATTTAGTTTGAAAACTTGGATTCTTAAACTTAAAAGTAAAATGATGCACAAGAAGGTTAAGGTCACAAAAGTGTATCTATACTTATAAATATTTATTTTACCTTTTATCTACTTTTTAGAAAGTGTTAGAAATGTTTTTGTAGACGATGCACTTTCGTTGTTTAACGAAAATTAATTGTTTAATCGATCAATTAATATTAATTAAAGAGTACAATAATAAAATTATTTTTAAGCATCCTATATAAAATTGCAAAATTAAAAAAAAATTAAAGTTACTTAGGTACATTTTTGTGAAACACTTAATATATTTTATGCAGCAATAAAAACGATATAATTTATTATCGACTGGCAAAAAATTTAAATAATTAAATGCTCCCAAAACACTTGGGAACAATGTTTTAAAACATTAAAAATATTATAACATATTTTCTTTTTAGGTAGAAAATAATGCAATGCACATCATCGTTATGACTTTTATACGGTGTTTTGCCATTCTCTACAGCTACTATCAATTTTGTAATCTCTACAAAATGGGATCTAAGTATATATTAGGTGAGTTGCAATTTCTAATTTTTTTTTAGAACTTTTAAAATCTCCAATATTATTTTTATTAAATTGTTCATTCACAATCAGCTCGTAATTGGGCCATAATTATCCTCATTTCAACTATATAAAGTGACATATTATTCAGTAGATCTCGTTCGATGTAGAATTAGTCTGCCAATCATTCTGTTCGAACCCCTATAGTAGGCCCATGATGTTGTAATAAAGTACAGTGCTGTGATTTCGGAGGGTTTGAATTGGCACTCGTTGGTTGCTAGGCCGAGTTCCTACACGGCTGGCACCTCCCTGATCCTATTTCTACACCGGACGCAGCCTGTAGAATTTTTAACGTGCTATAGCAACCAGTATGGCAAAGCCTGCCAAGTTTCACTGAGTTTTGAGGTGACACTCGGTATGACATCGACAAGCCAGATTATTTTTTGATCAAATGCGAATAATTCCGACACCATTCATGAATTGATTATGAATAAAATAGTTGTTGTGTAAAACAGTTTTAGTTGCGTTTTATCCATTTAAGAAAATTAAAAGTGCGAACTTTGTTCTTGCATTTAAACATGCTTTCATTGATAAAAGGTCTCACAAAACACTACTACAATAAATAATTATTATCTACAACAAAACAATATGCACATATAAACTTTATATTTTATTTAAAGTTCGAGGTCATGTCGGTTATTAATAATGAATAAAAATATTGTTATGAAATTTGAAGTTGTCTAATATTCCAAAGTCTAAATGTTCATTTTTATAATCATTGTTAAAATTCTAATTATTTTATTTTAAATTAGCATAGAATCAATGAGCAAAAATGAGTTGTTACGACTATCTTATGCATCTATGGCTAAGACACAATCTGTTAAAATCTGGTAACATTTCGATTTTTTCCACCAGAAAAATTGATTTGTATTTCCGTATGAGGTATTTGCTTATGGTTACGCTACAATACAAAATGTGCGCTCCTGGAAAATTAACTTTTTATCGCTTAAGATGTTTAGCCAGAACGATGTCGATATTAAAGTGTCGATATTTCAATGTCATTCGAATATCAAACTAATTTTTTAAATGAAAACCTATATTTTTTATTTTCTACTCTTATTTTTCATGACAAAATAAACCTTTTTTTTTTTAATTTAATGCATATAGTTTCATGGATATTTGAAACATAAGAAATGATAAAAACAATTCACGCTACATTCAAAAAAATTAGTTTGACTTTCGTATGACGTTGAAAACGTCCTCCAAATAAAATATACATAATGAAATTCGCTTTCCCCCTTAATGTCAATTAACTTCTATTTGAAACATTTCTTTCTAAAAAGCTTTGTGAGATATGTTGCATTATCAACTTAAATGGACCGCCCAGTATATAATTGCCTATACATTCCACAAATATTAGTCTAAAAATTCTTTTTCAAACTTTAGCATTAAGTGAAAAACACTTGAAAATCTAAACTAACTTGCTTTGTTACAATTATTTTGAATTCTAAAACATGAAAACTGATATTAATGTTTGTGGAATTAGTTTCGATTATTGATGTTTATGCTAATTTTACACCAACATTATGTCCCATCCAAATATTTTTATACTAGCTGTTATACAGAAAAATCTGTAACGAGTCAAAACTGGTTCTAAAATCTCGATTTCATATGTTAAATAAAATAAATAAATAAATAATGACTTATATCATTAAAACTGGACAAATAGAGTTTAATCTATGAAAAGTCGTCTGTCTTAACTTAAACAATGTTATATAAAAGTTGTATTATTTTCATCATTTTATTACAAAATACGGTGGATTCCACTTAATCAGACCAGTCGTTTAATTGGGCCAAATTTTAATGAAACAGAAACCAGTTTCTATTTTATTTGAACTTCGGATAATTAGACTGACCGCTTAATTGGACCAAAACGTGCCGGTCCCGATGTGGTCCGATTAAGCGGAGTCCACTGTATATTTATATACACCTATATATTATGTTTATTAATATATGTAATTAAAATTTATTTATTTCATCATATTATAAAGTGTAATTAAATTCTTATTTTAATGGCAATAATTACATGTTCATGAAATCCACGTAATTATCTTAACTTATTAGAGTAAACTGACTTTAAAAAAAATCTATTAGGTACATATTTATTTAATGCAGTGCACAATTACAATTTATTTTTTAGGTATCGCAGGCCTCTTTACAGTCTTCTCCAGTTTTATATTTACATCGACGGTAGTTAATTTCCTTCGAATCGACATATCAGATCTGAAGTAATAACGTGTTATTTGAATTATTCGAATTGGTATTAATTAATTTACTTTTAGGGACACCTTATTTTGTTTTCTACTTTTAATTGATTTATCTAAGGCCGGAAAATTAGCGCAGTTTGCATTAAGCGATTTGGATCGAGAAGTAAAGGGGAACATTGCAAGAGGAATGTCCCTGTTGGGTCCCGCTATAACATTAGATACTATCGTCGAAGCACTGGTTATTGGTGTTGGAACGTTTTCAGGTAAATAAACATTACACAAACATATTTTAGACGTTTAATTCATTTTTTTTTCAGGTGTTTATCAAATTGAATTATTATCTTATATCGCTTTATTTTCTGTTATAGTCAATTATATAATATTTATGACATTTTATCCAGCTTGTTTGTCATTAATATTGGAAGTAAGTTATTTATCAACATATAACTATGTGCTTAATTACATCTGCTTATTTTTTTTTTTTTAGCTTTTGCGTACTACCAATATTTATGGCAAAACTAATTTAAAACAATATCTTAAGCACACAAATCTTCTAGAAGAACAAAAATCGAATCCCGTTGTACAAAGGGTTAAGCTAATTATGTCTGTTGGATTGGCATTTGTTCATATTCATAGGTAACTGTTAAATTTCGGTATAAATATGAAACAATTTTAATTGACGGAAATTTTCAAATTTATTAAATATATCAAGTTTCATTAAATATTAATGAGGTCAAATTGCCAAATTAAATTTTAGATTTTTGCAACTGGGTTTAATGTGTTTTTTAAATTTTTATTTAATATAATTGAAGAGCGACCGGTCTTTCGATTGTCAAAAAAAAACAAACAATTCCATGCAATCAGCTGTTTCCATAAACTTATCCAAAAAAATTGTTCTACAAGTAACTTTTATCTGAAACAAAATATTAAACTAATATTTAGATGTATCTATGTCGATGTCCAGTTTTGTCAGTATTTAGGTATTTATTTCTCAATAATTGATGTAGGAATTGATGTTGTGTCGATCTCTGCCTCTCCCGAATACAATATAGGGATTCTACATCAATTTCATGCTAATTATACTGAAATATAAAAGTATAAAACGTTTATATAGTTGTTGATTTATATTAGCATTTGAATGTTTTCATTTTACGATGCAACAATTTCTGCATAGATGCAACTAAAATATTGAAACGAGGCATTTTTAGTGTGAATTATTTTATTGTTATAAATGTAATTTGTATCGTAAGTTTACCTAATAGTACTTATAGTATATATGCATATCCACGTATAATAATACATAACTCATATTTTTAGTCACTGGTCGATCCAAGATTACCAAGCAGTACAATCATTAGAGTTACAACAAACAAGATTAAATAACACAGATACAACAATACTTCGTGACAGCTTGATGAGGTAATATTATATTAACAAATATGTAAAACAATTTATATACTACATTCTGTCATTATGAATTAGATGGATCAGTTTAAGTACAAATCATATTGTAATACTGACCTTGATTTCTGCGCTTTTTCTCAAATTCATTATTTCTCAAGATAAAGAATTAAAGGATGGATTACGTAAGAAAATTAGCTTAAAACAATCTGCTATTAGTAGCTGCGATACTAAGTCAAGTGGAGTTTTTTATTTGGCAAACCAAGATTCCGATTTAGGTAAATATTTTGTAAAATTTCTGGCACTCGTACATGTTTAATTTTAGATGAAAAAACGTACGAAGATAAGGAAGTTCAGACGCCACTGATCGTAATTACAACTGATGAAGATGTCATCAAAGAAACTTACGCCAAAAAGATGCGCTCCTTAAATGAATGTCTCGAAATTTATAAGTCGACATTGGCGGCCTCGGAGTTGTCCGATCAAGAAGTTATCATGCTGGTAAAGAATAAACACATTCCAGCCTATATGATCGAAAAAGCAGTCGACAATCCGGAACGCGGTGTTAGAATTAGACGACGAATTGTAGCTGCATCTGGAAATTTTGAAGAAGCTCTATATAATTTGCCATACAAAAATTATGATTATAGCAAAGTAAGTTTGGGATAACAAGTTTTGAAATAATTTGTCGACTTTCCTAGGCTGTTAAATTTTAAGTGGTTATTAAATTGGCAGGTTTATTATTTGCGTTTTTCACAAAATTTAACAAGTTTTGCATTCTTACTGATTCATAGTTGTAAATTATATACTGCATTAGACTGAATATAAGATGAATCGTTTTTTACTAAACAAATCAGATAAAAGCGCATTTTTTTAAAGATTGATTATAAAACGATATGTATAATTTTTTGAAAAGGAAACCTTTAAAAACTTGCATTTTAATAAAAGATACAAATAATGAAAAATATACAAAAACATACGTCAAAATTGACAATGGTAGTCATTTTTAATCGCCAAATGTTTCACCGATAGCCTCATCTTCATTGGTACTTACGCTTACAGTAGACCGCCTACCCAAAAATTGAAAGGTTCGAATATAAGGCAACCCTCGTTTATTAATGATTGTCGGTGGATTTTCAACCTCGTCTTATATTCGGGTTAATGCGGTAATCGATTTTGAATGTTGTTAATATTGTATCTTTAGTTATTTCAAAATAATTTTGTTTTCTTTCAGCTTCTTCATATTCCAAATATGTCTTAACATAATTTATGGTTTCTTTTGCCTTATTCATTTTTGATATCTACATAAAATGTATTTTTATCGTATTTACTATGTATATTTATAGGTTCTGGGTGCTTGTTGTGAAAATGTGATTGGCTACATACCAATTCCCTTAGGTATTGTAGGTCCACTACGCTTGGACGACAGCTTAATTTATGTTCCTATTGCAACAACAGAGGGATGTTTAGTGGCAAGTACTAATAGAGGCAGTCGTGCATTATTGAAAAGTGGCATAACGAGTAGAGTCGTGGCAGATGGCATGACAAGAGGCCCTGTTGTTCGCTTCCCCTCGATCGCCGAGGCTAGGTTAGTAAATTTTATCTGTCCACACGTTTCAACTATTAAAAAGCATTTTTTTAGTAAAGTCATGTCCTGGATTGAATTGGCCGAGAATTTCCAATTAATCAAAGACAGTTTTGATTCCAGCAGTCGATATGCGAGACTAACGAAAATCCATGTGCGTATTGCCGGACGTTATTTATTCATTAGGTTTGTCGCAAAAACTGGAGATGCCATGGGCATGAACATGCTATCTAAAGGTACTGAATATTCACTAAAAATGATCCAGGGTATGTTTTCGAATATGGAAATTCTAAGTCTCAGCGGAAACTTTTGTACCGATAAAAAGCCTGCCGCTGTTAATTGGTAAACGCCCATAAATGTATAGCAATCAATTTAAGTACCCTTTTATTTTTAGGATCGAGGGTAGAGGAAAATCTGTGGTTTGTGAAGCCATTGTGCCCGCGGCGATTGTCACGTCTGTCTTGAAAACGACAGTTCATGCATTGGTCGATGTGAACATTTCAAAAAATATGATTGGATCTGCAGTCGCAGGCAGCATTGGAGGATTCAATGCGCATGCGGCAAATTTGGTAACTGCCGTATTTATCGCAACCGGTCAAGATCCAGCACAAAACGTAGGAAGTAGCAACTGCATGACTTTAATGGAACCTTGGGGTGACGGAGGCGAAGATTTGTATATATCTTGTACAATGCCGTCTATAGAAATAGGAACTGTCGGCGGTGGCACAGTTCTTCCTGCTCAGTCGGCATGTTTGGACATTTTAGGTGTAAAAGGGGCTAATACGTTGCAACCTGGCAAAAATGCGGATCAATTAGCTAGAATAGTTTGTGCCACGGTATTAGCAGGAGAATTGTCTCTCATGGCAGCGCTAACTGCCGGAGACTTGGTTAAAAGTCATCTGAAACATAATCGGTCATCAGTTGCGATTTCTGCTATGGAAGAAAAAAAAGAACGACATTGTTCGTCGTAGTTTTGTGTTTTGTTTCGAACAATTATTACGATGAATTCATATCGGTATGCATGAATAGTTTATAATGAATGTACCAAAGAGTTTTGTATGTGTGTGTACCAAGTGACATTTACAACTTTTTATATTTGAACCGTTTACTAATTTAAGATAAAATACTTTTATGTTGTTGGGTGAATATAATAGAGATTATGTTAATGTTATTTTAGCCTTGCAACTAATTAATTGGCAATCCAGGTTTAATGGAGACTGACAAACTAATATCCCTTTATACCCTTTTATTTATAAATTAAGTTCATCTGATTTTTTTATCGTGATTGCTTTTTCTTCTTTTATCTTTAAGCTACCCTGTAATGGTAATAGGCTTGCATTCCATGTTTATAATTACAAGTTTAGAATTAGTTGATGAATCGGTAAAAATTGTTTTAACTGAAAATGTGCCTTTTCAAATAGTAACGAAGGAAAACCACAAGTTTTGTGACAATTGTGATAGATTAACATGATAAAAATCCATATTAGGTAGAATTATGACAATTAAACAAAATCTCTGTATAGGTGTCATGCACTAATAGATCTGTTTCAACACACCATCAAACTGGTTTGCAAACGGTACAGTAAATGTTTTTGACCAATCAAAATTTTAGATTTTCATAGTTTAGTAAATACTAAAATTCTGATTGGTTGAAAGCATTTACTGTACCATTCACAAACCAGTCTGAAGGTGTTTTGGAACAGACGTAATAATACATTTTTTTAGATCTCGATTGGTTGAAAAAATAATTTTGTCATTCCATAAGTTTTAAGTAAAATCACAAATATAAATTCTGCTTATAATAAAATAGCTTTCTGGATTAATACAAATACTGGATTGTTCCATTGAAACTTCTATTTATTTCGTTTCAATCTGTACTTGGTGCTTCCACTGAAATAATTATAATATAGTGTATGAAAGTAGAATAGCAACAAGATTTAATATTCTGCTGTAATGAATATTAGTTAAGGACTTAGTTTATATGATACGGTCTTGCATATTTTTAAAATGGTTTGAATATTTAACAATTGTTTAAATTCATCAGAAACATTTTTAGAACAATTTTTCGTATTGGCGGCTACTTTAGTAAAAAAAAAACAAATTGAGGTTCAGGCAAGAAAAAAATTGACTGAATTAATTTTGTGTATTCATCATCAGTTAATTAAATACAAATTGGAATTTTAATTTATAAGGCAACGTTTCTTTCCGGGCCCTACTGTCCACGTATTACAGGATTTATATTGTAAACGATATTTCGGACACATTTATTTTTTCACTGTTACAGGTTGTCAACGTTACAACGTGTTTAAGTTTTTACTACTACCAACTTGATAACTAAAATAATTGATTAGTATAATTTTTACAAATTAAATAATTTAGAATTCAATCAAGATATAAAATCAAATTCTTTTCTAATAGTTCGTAACATCAAAGTAAAATAGTGAATGTTTCAAACAAATAGTATATTATGATAAATTGCTTATGTTTTTTTTTTAAATATACTATATAATATAAAGAAATCCATTTGTTTTAGAACTTCTGTAATACACTAAAATTCCGGCATAAGTTCATTCTGGATTCTGTCTATTCCGGACAATATCTTTCTGAAAAGAAGCGACATCAGCGTTCACGTGTCAATTTCTACAACTTCGACGATCACCATTAGAAAATAATTTTCATTGCTTAAACATCCATTAAATAAAAACCGCAACATTTCAAATTTATTTAAACGTCGTCCTAACCTTAAAAGAATTCTTAAACTATAAATTTTCTTAGTGCACTTATTAAAATTAAATATAATGGCATACAATTTAAAATCAGAAAGTGACGTTAAAGAATATATCACGAATTTGGGAATAGAATACAGATTTGGTTGTTACAGTGAAAAAAAACCAGAAGGTAAAACTTTTGAAATACTATTTAGTTATAAAATTGTTATCTTTCAGTTTGTCATCTGCTTGGTGATTATCTGGAAGCCATAAAAAAGGATTTTAAGAAAGCTAGTAAAGTTTACAAGGCCAATTGCGACGACTACAAATATCCTAAAAGCTGTTACAAAATTGCTTCTTACTTATTACTGGGTAGAGGAATCGATAAACAAGATCATAAAGAAGCCTTTAAGTATTTCGAGCAAGGTTGCAATTTGGATCATCCAGAATCGTGTTTGCATCAGGGTTTATTTCTAATCTCTAAAAATGAAGATAATGGAATATCGACCGATGTTTTAAAAGTAGGTTAAGGTGTGATCGAAAGCATTGCTTAAAACATTAGTAACTTTAAATAGGGCATGTCACTTCTTGAAAAAGCTTGTTTGGCAAAAAATGCGAATGCGTGTTATTATCTATCAGGAATGTACATTGCGGGTGTGAGAAAGCCTACTGTCAAAGCCAAAAAATTTGAGAAATTAACTGACGACTCGTATGACATTAATAAAAACATGCAGAAAGCTTTTTTATATGCCGTTGAAGGTTGTAATTTAGGACATATCTACAGCTGTGCAAATCTAAGTCAAATGTATTCACGAGGAGATGGTAAGCTATAGTAATTGCTTTGTTAGTTAACTTAAGGTTTCATTTTAGGTGTCCAAAAAGATGAAAAGTTAGCAGAGAAATATAGAAAAATTGCTTTAGAAATGCAGGAAGATATGTTGTCACAAAACACGCTCAGTTTTGGACAAGGATTATCTGAACCGTAGCAAAAAAACTATTACATAACTAGAATTGTTAAGCAAAATTGATTGTTAATAAAAGGTAAATTTTACAAGTTGTTTCAAATTTGAATAATGAATTAAACACATTTTCACCGACATCGAGTTTTCCAAAATTGTCAATAAAAAGCCTTATTATAGTTCACGGTTTTGGTAAAATTTTAACCCAACCTGAAGTGTTTAGAATAGGTCCGGATCTACTAGAAAATGCGCTTTTTATGTATAACAAAGCAATAAATGACAAACTGCGCGCATTTCCGTCGACTTAAAATTTTCGCGAATCTCGAAGAAAACCCACGGTTTTGGCAAAATTTTGACCAAACCTGAAACATTTATAATGTTTAGAACTACCAGAAAACTCGCTTTTCGAGTATAGCAAAACGAGAAACGACAAACAAGGCGCATTTCCGTCCATTAAAAATTTTCGTGAAATCTCTAAAATGATTGGAAAGACCGAATTGGATGGCAGAGAGGAAGCGTATAGTGCAGAAGCACGATATGAAACTTGTTTATAAATAATTATTAAAGCATTACGAAAATGAAAATCTGAAAAATCTTCGAAACGATGGACAGGCAGCTGGTGCCCCGTTTTTCACAAAAGTACTACCAAATAAAAAAAAGTATTAGACCAAACGGGTGTTAAATTTATTGATAGTAAAAGAAGAAGAGGAAGAGGCGATGACAATTTATTAATGGAATATAACGAAGTGCATTAGGTACCTAAAAAATGCGGGACGAAAAAAAAATAGGTACGAAGGTAATAAGCGAATGACGAGCGTTAGCGTACATTCCATACTCAAATATGTATAGGCGTAAAATTCACAGTAGGTACCCTGCATTATTTTATTTCGACGTAAAAGTCAAGGAACTTGACTTGAGCTTTATTCTTACAATTAATAAGTAAAACTTTTTCACTAAGGGTAGTCGAGTTAACGAGGTTGTGCATTATCCGTTTCTGGTTTAAATTTTACCCCATAGGCGCCCCCTCGGCCAACGTAAATTAACCATTGATTCGATTTTCAATTTTGCAGATTGTCACCGTCACGCGCCTTCCTGCAGAAGGCGATCGTATCAGCTCAAAATAATTATTGTGACGATCTGTTTATCATGTTTATTATAAGTGAGTACCCTTGGAATAGGTAACGATAGCAACCTTGTTAAAAATGTTCTTGCAATATTAAATTCGCATTAGTTTGTGAAACTGTAAAGGTTTTATACATCGCTTGCCGCGTTCTCGACGTTCATAATGTACTTAATAATTTTATAAGTGCGCAATTTCTTATTTTTGGTGTTCACGCCGATGGTATTACCGAATTAGTATCCAAAGTAAGTTATTAAACAAATCAGAACGCCCATTCTAGTAAAAAAATTGTAGTTTCATCAAAATGAATACATTGAACGACAAGAGCGCGTAGAAGTCGTTCGTTATAATAAAACATTACTTAGTAGTGTGAAGCTCGTACGTTCAAATATAATAGAACGACAACCGTATTTAATTTTACATTTCAAGCGAACATGGATCCTGGAAATAATGTAATGGATTGTAACGTTATTCGCAATGTTAATTTTATTTATTTAAATAGTTCGTTTATTTACACAAAAAGCATTAATTAATCACTAATGGGAACGATTCAAATTATTTATCATCGCCGCCGAGCGCGAATATTTATTTCACAAATCGAAAGTTACCACTTTTTATACCGCAACAGTTTAAGACCGTCAATAATTGTAAAGTAAGTGATGATGTATTTTAATTTTTATAATTTAATGAATGATTGTAAAATTTATTTGTATTTAATTTTAATATTAAGTAATTGGTGTTATTTATAATTGTTTAATTTAGATATTTCTTTTTGTAAATCAATTTTGTAATTAAATTTTAGATAATTCATTTTAAATATTGAAATTATTTTTGTAATTATTTTAAAATATTATTCATGATAAATATTTAAATCTGAAATTATTATCTGTTAAGTTTTTAAGTTTTATGAAGAATTAACATGTTAATAATTGTAATGAATTAATTTTAGAGTATGATAATGATACATAATTTGAACATATATCATCGTGATATTATATGGTAAGACTAAGGTTATGACTTAAGAATGACCATATTCAGATCAGGATTAATGTATCATGAAAAGATAATACGAAGTAATATTGGTATGACTAATTGCATGGTATAAGATGTGAAATATAATTACCTACATTTCGATGTTATACCTAAATCTAAATGATGCTAATCAACGATCAATTTCAGAAAGCGATTGAAATGACAATTAAGACTTAGTTTAAGATCTTAAATTGCTTGATTATTCATTATTAAATTTTGTATCCATAATACATTAATGAGTATCGTAATGTTGACAGTAAGATAATATGTTATATTTAGATATAAGTGTTAATTTATAGAATGTATATAAATCAAATTATTCATAGATATTTATCTGATATGTAATCTTGCTTAAAAATTTGATAATTTCAAATGAATCATAATTGTAGAATTTGCTTATTGATTGAATTTAGATTTCTATATACTGAATTAGAATATTTAAGATCATTGTTAATATAAATTATGAGTAATGTCAATTTATTGGCGTTGATATCAATGTTATAATAGATATGCTATTCTATGAATTTAATTCTAATTATGTATATTTTAGTATCTTGCATTTATAAGATCAACTGTTGAAAATCAAGCTGAAAATTTGAATCAGTTAAAATTTGAAATGTATAGAATAATTAGTTTTATTATGAATATGCATTACGTATTGTATAATTTATATTATTGAACATTAATGTATCATTTCAAGATCATTGAAGATCAGTCAATAGAGATAAGTTACATATGAAGTAATCAGTTTAGATAATGAAATGCACAACGTTTAGAAGTTGAAGATTAATTTGCATTTGCGATGCTATAATAGTAATCGTGTTATAGTTTGATTTGATACGTATATTAATTAATTTCATTGAGACGATTATCAAGTCAGCTTATAATTTTAGTACAACATTTATTGTCGAATTGACTTAGCAGTATGTATTAAGCAGTTATAATGAACTATTTTCGTTGAACTAAGCCAAATTTTGACGATGTATCATTACAATGTATCTATTATGTACAGATAATGCTAAGTTATTATTAAAGTTGCATTCAATGGCTATGATGCGTTAGATTATATTTAAAGCTGGATTATCTGGTATATGAATAATGTAAGATTTAGTTAACTGTTTATTATTGTCATAGATTAGATTCAATGTATAATTAATCGCAATTAATGTATTTAGTTAAAGATTGGCATTGCATTAATTCGTAAGTGTTAATGTTTTGTTAATACATATAGTTGTATTTATTTATAAGTATATATGATTAGCTGTCATAAATTACATGTTTGAATTACATTTATATTGATTGTTCAGCAAGTTTATATGTAATTGTAATTATTTATTATATATAATGAATAGTTTAATTAACTATGTATATATTATAATGTTTTGTACGATAGCATTGATTAGTATTGTATGCATAAATGTATTCGTATTATTGATATTAAGATTTTAAGAATTTAAGCTTGTAGAATTAATGTTGACAAATTTTTAGTCAATAATATTAATATTAATTAATGTGATGAAAAATGACTTATATAATTTAGTCATGACAGAATTTTATTGAATAAAGTTTTATAATGCTATAAAGTGATTTAATATTTGTTAAATCTTTCTATATGTTATATGACATTAATTAGTAATTTAAATTAATTAGATTATTTACATCGTATTCAGATATTTAAGTGTAAGAATTAGAAAATTTAATAATGATTATTTTTATTATTGTTGATAGTATTATGAAATTGATGATGTAATACTAATTTACAGTCATTCTTGATACTATGAATCAATATTTTTTCAATAATGTTTGATATATTAATCACTGTCATCGTACGTAATTGTTTATGTTATTAATATAGATAATTTTAGTTGTCAAATTTTAGATTACAAATTATACTTCTAAATTTTTAATTATGCTGTATAATATGTTTAATATTCATGATTAAATATTTCTTTAATATTTGAAAATTTTGATCATGTAACTTATGAATTATAACTTTAAATAATATTAAGCATTTGTATTATAATAATTTTATATATTCATTTAAGTATTTTTCATTAATATTACGATACAATAATTTCAATATATTAATTAATACATTTTAATTATCTAATATATATATTATTGTAATATTATGATGCAAATTAATTCATAAAAATTAGTATTTTAATGAAAGTCATAGTAGATTACATTGTTAATCTTAAATTTTGATAATGCAATGAAAATAACATTTTTAATTATACAGATTAATAATGTATAGTCTTTATTTTATTCAAATGTTATTACGTATTAAAATTTAGTGTCATTTAAATTACTGTTTTAATATTTAGAAGTATGCATTACGAGTGTACTTTTAGATTATTAATAGATTTAGATTTGTATCTTTAAATATGATTAATTAAGCTAATCATATAATAGTAATTTATTTGAATAAAATTATACTTCGATAACTTTGTTTATATTTGTTAAATAATTTGTAATAAACATGAGTTATTAATTACATTTTGACCTATAATGATATCAAATTTTATAGTTTCAAATACGATGAAATACAGGTGTATGTTTATGCAATATTTGACTGAGCATACATATTATAAGTTGTCAATTTATTGATATGTTAAATTAATTTATTTATTCAGTTTTAAGAATAGTTTTTTCTAAATTAAGATTTTAAATTTCATTTACATTTATATTAAGAAATTTAATATATTTAACTATACAATTATATAAGTTAAGAAATTGATAGATGCATAAAATTAGAATCATTATAGAATTGATTAATTTCTATAATGATTATATTTGAATATTTGAAATATTTATCAATTTTCATCTAGTTAATATATGTTGAATAAATTCAGAAATTTTTATATTTGTAATTTAAATTAATGTTGATTCATTTATAAATGTTTTATATGTTACTATTTACAATTAAGAGTGTATCATTACAATGTAATATCATGCATTTTAGATATTTATGAAAATTACATTTAATTTAATGTCTAGATTTGTAGTAAGATATATTACAGTATTATTTCATTATATAATTAAATTATTGTTTTTAATTTAAATGAATTTCAATTTAATGCTATTTTAATATCATAAATTGTGATAAATTTAATATTGACATAACTTTCGATAAATTATATAAAATATTATAATTGATTAATTTAAATTTATCATTTCAGATTAAATCTAGTAAATGTGATTATTATGTAAAATTTTTATTTCGTTTCATCATTTTAATGTAATGTATTTGTAATCGAATGTGTTCAAATTATTTATTTTAATGTTTAAGTTATAATAATTTCAGATATTGACTATCATAATATGTATAACTATTATTTGCAATATTTAAAAAGTTAGGTTCAAACTAGTTATATGAAATAATTCTACAAGTTATTAAATTAATGTTAATACAACTTTTTCGATAATTATAAAGTTATTTTGTTACATAATTAATTATTAATATTAAATTATATAATCATAATGAATTAGATTATTAATTAATAATTATTGTAATCTAATATTGATATAAAAATTATATTCATATATGACAAATTAATATACATGATAATCAAAATATTCATGATTAATAAATTTAAAATTAATTGTAAATATATGTTAGCATAACGATTAATCATATAAATTTTTAATACTTAATACATTGATTTTATATTTAGAGTTCATTTAATGATATATTGATTTATGTTTAATTAATATATATAGCAATTTAGAATTATAATTCATTTTTTTAAGTATTTATAATAACAATTTACATCTTATAATTAATTTAGTCTTTAAATTCTATATTGATTCATCAAATTATTAATATTATGTACATTTATATATTTTTAATCATTTGATTTTAAGAATTATGTTTGACTATTTTAGCAGAGTGACTTAACTTTTAGTGTCATCTTATAATTTAAGGCATACATAAATGTAATTTGCAGTTAACATAGATTTTAGAAAAGTTTGAATCATTTGATATTGACAATAATCAATATTTGAATTTAAAATTTATAAATTATTACATTTGATAGCACATAATAATGATCATTAAATTTATAAGTCATTCTAGTATAATATTCACAGATTATTTTGAACTATATATTAATTAATAATTAGTGATTAAATTTGTTTTATGTATCTCGAGTTATTATTTAAATTTAATCATATTAATCTTTATAAATGATTAATTACCATTAAGCTAATTCACTATTTTAATACACTCAATGTATTGTAGAATTTCGATCATGAATTTAATCCATTATGTAAGTATAATTATATTACTTAAAACTGTTGCTCTGAAGATACTAGATTGTTATCCAATGTTTCAATCAGAATATATATTACAATGTCTATACAACATGATATCAACTAATTACTAACTATAAATATTAGTTTAAATAACTATTATTTAATTCTATAAACTTGAGTAATCATTGTTTATAATATATGAATAAAATATTGTATAATCTGAAATTATAAATTATATTTATCATTAAATTCTAAAATGAATATTATTTATTGTATCAATTGATTGAATAATTTTAAAAATTTAAATAATTCAATTTTAATCATTATTAAATGACAAAAAATATTTCATTAAATATTTCTATTTTCAATAAAATTGAATTATTGAAATTAAATATATAGTAGTATTTAAATTGTAATTCAATATGACATTCATAAATAAGAATATTAAATTTAGTATTAATTTGAAATTACAATGATTTCATAATTTAACTTTTTCATTTCAAAATATATTTTACTTTATCAATTTATGTAATGAAGAATGATTAATCATGATTATTATATTTATAACTATTAATGCACAATACTTAATAAATGTGTTGACTTAATAAAAGATCATAAAGATTATTTTTTATATTATTATTAACAACTTTAAATTAAATTCATTTTAAATATGATTAAATTAGCAAATATATTATATTCAAATTGCATTTTCATCTTAAATATAAAATTGTTATATTTACAAATCTTTTAATTGATAAATTATATTACAATTAAACTAGTAATATCTTAATAAAAATTATTATAATTTCATAAATTATTTAATTTAATATGATATCATGATATGATGCATTAAAGTAAAATTTCACCAATTCATTAAATTATTTAAGTCTTGAACATTGAATTAAATCTTAATGAGTCATTATTAATTAACATTAAATTTATCAAAAATTAAATATATTAAATTAAAATTTGGAAAAATTTAAAATCTTAAACTTATACTTATTTCATTTTTAATTAAAACATAAAATTAAATGTTAATATTTTATATTTTATCTAATATAAACATTAATTCAATATTTTTTAAGTTATAATTTCAAATTAAATTTTTATAATTTGAATAAAAATAATTAAATCTGAATCATTTAAATGAAAATTAATATTATTTAAATATCAAATTAATAAATAGTTTATCAGTTTAATGATATTAACTTAATTCATTGTTTTCAAATTATTATTTCAATTTATTAAAATTAGTTATGACCTTAATGAAAAGTTCGTTTGTTGATTAGGATGACTGAATTATATTAATATATTATTATTAACATTTATTATTACTTATTTAAGTTTATAATTTATTATAAACTTTATAAGTATTCTTATTTATGATATTCATGTAAAATTACAAACTATAATTTATAATATACTAAATATTTAATAATTTAATTTATTTAATTAAGTTTATTAATTACTTAATTTTTAATTTTAATATATATCTTATCGACATATATTTTAATTCAAATTATTAATTATTAATTTAAATGAAAATTTCGAATTAATTATGGTATAAATTAACAGAAAATTTTGTTGACGTTTATTAGAAGTATTTGCTTTTATATCAAATTAGGACTTAAATTCTTTACTTAGATTTAATATGTTTTAAATGAATTTTAATTATTAATTTTATATATAAATAAATATTTTTATATTTTATTTTTTAAAAAATAAGTATTTTAATTAAATTTTTAAATTTAATATGTTCATTTATCAAAATAATATAATTGTATTGTTAATTTGCAAATAAAATAACAAAATAATTTTTTTAATATTAATTCGTGAATTAAATTTAATTTTATAAGTTATTTTTTAAATTGATTTTATATTTGAATTAATTTATAATATAAAAATTTTTAATTATAATTAAATTATTAATATTTTGTTTAATTTTTTTAATTTATAAAATTAGTTAATTTTCAATTTAAAAATTCTATTTTTTAAATACTTCAAAATATTTAAAATTAGTTACCAAATTAAAGACTAGAGTAAAGGGGTACCTACATTTCTAAAATTAAAATTTATATAACTAGTATTGTACAATAAAACGATAATTTTTATATCTACTAAAATTTTTAAAGTCCACCATTAGCGGCATAATTTTCCGAAAGCTATTTAGTATTAAAGACCGAATGCATAGGATTAAATTGTGCACAGTATGGAAGACTAGGAAAATATTCATTGTGTATAAAGAAATAATAATTAATAGACATAATATGGTACAATAAAAAAGAAGGGTTCAACACTAATCCCATAAATATACACTACATATATTTCTTTTGTTATTACCATTTCGATATTATTCCAAATGGATTTTGGTTATCCTTCGGGCAAACTTCCACGTTAAAATTATGTTTCAATACCTACTTACCAACAAAGTCCGTATCTCCTTATTATAAATATTAATATTGCAACAGAAAATTATTCGCTTCCATCCAATTTGTCGTTACCGTGAGTTCTTTTGTGCCTAGTCAAATTATACCTAACAACAGATTTATAGCCGCAGATGTTACATTCGTACAATTGCTTCCCGTTGTGAATCACCATGTGAATATCCATTTGATATTTACGGCTGGTCGTGTGATCGCATTCCGTACACTTATAAGCTTTATCGAACGAATGTGCTATGTCTACATGTTTTTTTAACCCAACTGCGCTTTTAGAGCTGAAACTACACTCGACGCACTCGAAAAAAGTACCCTTCACGTGAGTTTTTTGATGACGCCTCAGATTTCCACTCTGTTTAGTCGTATATTTACAATCTGTACATTTATAAAATTTATCGTCCTGGATGCCGTCGGCAAGTTCAGAGTTGCCGTTTGTTAACGGGAGATCGTCTTTGAAGTGATGTCCGACGTGCATCTTTAAATCTAACATATCTACAGTTTCGTATTCGCACTTGTTGCACGCATACTTTCCATCTGATCTGTCGTGTACTTTTATGTGACGTTTCAATTGAACAAACTGTTTAGCGCAAAATCCACAACTGACACATTTATATAGCTTCTCGGCAGTGTGATTTCTTAAATGAAGAATGAAATCACATTTTCTAGCCGTTATATAACTACAAATGTTGCACTGAAAAGGCGTCTCGCCAACGTGTTTCTTCATATGTAATTTCAATTGGGAACTCTTTTTACAGCTATAATCGCATTCGTTACATTTATGAGAACTTTCCGAGGAATGGGATAATTTATGCTTGATATATGCAGCCTTGACTGTTGTACTATAATTGCATTCGCTACAATTTAAAGATTGTTCTTCGCTGTTAATTATAGTTTCGCATTTAATATCTTCCGGTGTGTGAGTTTTCATGTGCTTTTTTAACGATTCACTTCTTTTCGATGCGTAACTGCATTCGGTACATTTGTATAATGATTCTCCTGTGTGTATCTGCATATGACGCTTCAAACCATAGCTTTGTTTAAATTGATAATTGCAAACATTACATGTAAAAGATGGTTCGCTAGGGAGCACCTCTTCATTATTACACTCGTTTTCTTGAAACTCTACAATCGAATTATCTTTAACCTCTTCAACTTGCGGTTGCTGGCTTATATAGTCTGATGTTAATTTACTAATATCGATATCTACAAAATTACATTGATTGTCGCTATCTTCTGATTTGCAATCATTCAAATAAGCTTCTATGATAGGCGTGTCTGTCGAAGGAGGGTCGATTTCGTTTTCAACATCTTTGAGATCAAAAGGCTCGTTAACAAAGTTAGTTAGAGTATGAAACTCTTTAGGTTCATTTAAATTTTCAACTTCGTCGTCGCTGATATTAACCTTCGAAACGTTAACCGTGCTAGTAGCCGCAATATCGTAATCGTAAATATCATATATAAAATCTTGCATTTCCATTTATAGCAACTTATTACAGAACGTATTATTGCGGCAATGGATCCTATCAAACAAAGATCTGTAACAATTTTTCGGTAAAAATTTACCAAATAAACGTAAAGAAAAATAGTACTTACTTGTGAAATAATGAATATATGTTTACATAATTACCAATACAATTAATTACGATTCACATATTACTAATATTTAACCGGATCGATAAATTTTAAGGTTATGTTCCGATAATCATTTGATTTACTTGTTTGAAGTTTCAATGATTGTAATACATAATAGATGGCGACACACACAGACAGTATACAGGATGCTCTATAAAAAATATCTTGTTTTTTTTAAACATTTTTAAGAATGGGGAATCTCCAATTGGTAATTTCAAAAATAAAATGTTAGAAAATTCTTAATACTTATAAATATTCTAGAAGATAAAGAATATTAATTTCTATAACACTGATTTTTAGCTAACAAATTAGTTTACTTAGGGCCGATCTTTTCATCTTCCATTTAATTTAATTGACACATATTTACCATGGAAACGTTTGTTCAAACAATTGTTTTCATGGTAAAAATTTGTCAAGTAAATTTATTGGGAGATGAAAAAACCGGCCCTTACTCTAATACAACCAGTTGGAAAATTTCAATGACTTTCGACGAATTAAATTGTTCAATGACCCAAACAAATTAATAAACCTAATATCATATTCCGTTGTAGATGTTAAGTCTCCAATTTAATCTTGGATTGCAGTAATGCATAATTAAATAGCTGAAAAAATCACAAGTTGACAAGTACTAGGAGTTTGAAACATATCGGACTAGGACTGCCGGGTAAAAAATTGCTCCCGATGTCAAGGTGAGAATTGCTTGTAAAATAACTTTCTAAAGATATTCCAAGTTTGTTCTTTCCAATTTTGTATAATACCCACACAAAACTTTTGAAAATCGACTGTTTTGGCAACAATAGGCACCACTTGTCCCTTTTGAATCATTGTATCAGATATTTAGAAATTCGTAGTAGTATTCGAGCATTCGATGTTATAGTCATCATCTAGGACCAATTTAGCTGCAACTCAGAATATAATTTACTGAGGTTTGTAATGGTTCCATAATTTTATAATGGACCATTAACTTGTTAACCTGTTAACTTTACATAGATAATCTAACTAGAAGAGTATTTAAAATAAATTTAAAACGGTAAAAGTACACTGAAGAACATACACACATCCATTTTTTTGGAAATATTTCTTATGGACAAAGTCTACAAAAACAATGACCATCGGCGATTTCTTCGATGTTACAAAGGCTTTCCATTAGGCATGGCGCTCGAAATCTACGAAAAATAAAAATGACCTTTTCAAAAAATAAATAATTACAAATAAACTTGATTGCCTATGATGTTTTACCAATAATAAAGATTTAATAAAAAATAATAAACTTGTATCAGTTTGTTTATTAATGATACAATCAAAGTTACACATAGGCTACCAACAATTATGCAATCATAAAAAATACGCTGTCTGCTACCGGCACTTAAAAAACGATCGAAACTTTAATAACAAATCATTAATTAACAAAAATGTATCGTAGTTTTTTTAAGTGACCGTGGCAAACAGAAAACGTAAATCTTTAGTAAACTTACCTAACTATTTTAGGAATCTTAAAACTATCTGAGTATTTAGCGTATACACGTAGTCACACGAAGCTTCGTTTTGTTATTTTCAAAAGTTAAGCACTATGCAGTTTCTGTTTTTCCATCGATTACAAAAACTGCAATAATAATTTTGTGATTCAGCTACAGCTTCTTGTAATGACTTTTAGAGCAATCATTTAAGTATCACAGACTGACATAGCAACTAAATCATAATACCATTAAACGACAACATTAGTCGAGCGTGCTCGACCAATCTTCGCTGAACATCGGATGCTATAGTCAACGTATTAATTGACCTTCACGTCTACATAGCAACTATAAAAAAATTATGTACATCGCTTAAAAATTACGTATACGTGCAGCAGATGACATTGATATAAGAAAAATCCTTTCACTTCTACTTGCAATTATTATTTGTACTTATATTTTAAAATTTATCGCAATAATGTTTCAAAATGAAATTTATCAATAAATATTCTTCAATCAATGTCATTCTAGAATAAGATTAAGATGGCACAAAGTAATATGCTCTCATTACGATTTCATTAACGATAATAAAGTATTTAAACATTTCTTACAATGGATGGAAATGACTATTCTTAAGATACTTATTGTATAATTACGTATATTAGTTCCATGTATGTATACTTTGACAAAGATCAGAAAGTAGTCGTTTTGGATTTTTGTGTAACTTTCACTTTAGGTCCCGTCGATATCGCTTTAAAAATAAATCTAAATTTAGAGTAAATGGCACCTCGTTTGCGCTTCACTTCGAAATGGCAACTTGACTACAAAATATTATTCTAAGGAGCACGATGTTATTTCAAAATGTATTTAAGCGAACTACCGGTAAATTTTATTTGATATTTTTAGTTGTTTTGTAGCTTGTAACTTATTCGCTTAATTTGTGTTTAGTAAGTAATATGTACAAATCGACTTTAGTTTATAAAAACAGTTACAAACTAATTAAAATGAACTATACCGATACTGAAATGGATCACATAAATTATATTCTATAGACTTCAAGAATGTGTCCAACGCAAGTAGTTTATTACAGATAGATTCTAATGGGATTAAAACAGAAACATTCTTGTTACTACGAGGAACCAATTGATTTAAATTTTAAATAATAATAATGTAAATTTTGTTTAGAAATTAATTTCACAGCAAGTACATACTTCAAAACAAGTAACGGTTCATAGTTTAAAATGTTATTACATCTTAACCGGTTTATATGTTGTTTTTTTTTATATGTAATTAAAAGCAACAGTAGTTCAAATAAATATCAGATTAATTGTTAAGAATAACAATAGTTTTTATAATATTACATGCAGGCAATAATAATTTTGAAGAACACTATATCACAGAAAGCATATAAATGAATTCAATTCATATATATTATATATTTGAATTGCAATGTAATTTTAAAAATATAATAAAGGTGTTTCTAGAATAAAACAACGATTTTGAATCGTCTAACAAAAGAAACAACTCCTTTCAATAAGAATTTTTCCTACGAGTACCTTCTGAACTTCCTTCGCAATTATAAAAATCCTATTCTAATACTGCACACGATTAAAAAAAAGCGTCCAATGGCAGCAGCTTATATTTGACCTTACGAATCTAGAAAACAAAAGCCACAATCAACAAACCATTTTTACTGCAAAAATGTGCAGTTAACAAAAGTTTTGTCTGCCATTGTCGCTTTAGCAAAGTTAGATTTAGCATTATACAGAAAAAGTGTGGCATATTACGTATAATTATCATTATTATTTATAATATAATAATTAAAATTTACATCTTCTTTTAATACTGGAATGAGCTTGGTTTTATTTTCATGCGTATACTAGTGAGAACGTAAATGTAAAGAGCTATCGTAAATAACGAAATTTAGAAAATAGTACTCGGCTCTCGTTTTTCCCTTAAGGTTAAGTGATTGCGTTATTTAATTTAGCTCAAGTTACATTAATCAAATTGAGGTATTTTATACGTATACAAGTTTATTTCTCAACAAAAACTTAACTAACTTCAGCCTTTTCTAAGTTACGTATCCCTTTTCCTAATTTTACTTCAATCAATAGAAAACAACAAGAGAAATTTTAAAAATTGAACGTTTCAATAAAAAGTTTAAAATAACAACCAAAACACTTCTTTATCCGTTAACTTCTAAAATACAAAAATTGAAAGTACATCATAATAAGGTGCATTTTACAATTGCGCATTCAAAAAACGTCCTTAAGTTACATCAATTGTAAAATGCCGTAAAATATAATTGTAAAACAGTACTTAACTGTTCAAATATAATGAATACCTCAAGGCCGTTCTAATTTGGGACTGCCAGTAAATGTTAAAGGATCTACAGGATGTCCGTTTTGATTTACATCATTACCTTGTGCCGACGAATCAATAACGAGACTGCCCTCATCTCCGTCGCTACTGTACGAGTCACCTTCATCATCTGAACTTGACAGTATTCCTATAAAAATTGAGCTTAGAATTAGTACCTATACTTATCATTTAATGTGTAAAGCTATGTATCCACATGCAAGCATGGCTCACTTTGAGCCATTCATAGTCAGTATTTTAAATTCTGAATCTGAGCAGCTCATAGTGAGCACTCGAGCCATCGTGTTCGAAGGATTTGCATGCACTGCCGTCTCGACAATTCGCGCGGCTCGGACTGAACGCCCTTTGAACGCTAGTGACGAGCTGCTGGATTCGGTATCGATGTCGGGCACGTCGAAACATAGCTATAGTTTTATTATTTTCCCAAAGGAAGTTTTTTAATTTTTGTAAGACTGTTATCTTAAGAAAGAAAATAAATACAGTAAAATTTCGTTAAAATCGTTTATCAAGGGATTGAATGAAAACCGCGTCTTAAACGGGAGGAAGCGTATTAAGCGGACTTTTTTTACAGATTATTATGAAGGTGGGACTGATTAAAAACGGCATTTTACAGGAAAACTTGGAGGTCGTTTTAGCGAAGTTTTACTGCATACATAGTTCTAAATCTTTTAATTGAAGCACATATACGACGGTCAATATTCAAGAAGTATACATATGTAATGCTGATTTTGGTCATTGACCGATTTTTTTAATCATAACGGGTTATAGGTATTTTGTAATAACCACAAAGCAAAAAATTAATATAATAATATATAATATACTTATAATAATATAATTGGCGATGAAACGGCCGCGGTGAACTGACTGCAATAAATTGTCCCATTTCGCCCTCCATATATTACTATTATATAATAAAACTGTTTCTAAATATTGGAGTAAACTTTCTATATAACTCTTTAAACAGACAAATGTATTGTATCATATTATGCATCGGAGGGTGCTTTCTCAGCAGCAGCAGTACAAGATTAAATTTACCCATCTTCAAAATGGCGGCATTTAAAAATAAAATCCTTTTATTGAATGAATGCTGTACAAAGATTAACACATTTTTAGAAAGTGAAAACCCTTCAAACAGAAAGTGGAGTTCTAACAGGAATTATAAATATATGGGTTAATAAGTCACAGTTCTATGGGACCGACTGACAACGAGCAATATTCGAATATAACTTCGACTGCTAAAAACAAAATGTAACACTTACCACTGTCTATCTGAGGTTGCATATTGGCAAAATCCTGTGGCCAAAACCGTCTATTATTATTTTGCACTTTCTTTTTCTTATGTGCGGGCGAACTTGTGGCACTATTGTCGTTAGGTGCACTCGCATCTAACATCGGTTGTAAGATGCGTCGACGTGCGTTTATGAACCAATTATTAACTTGTAACAAAGTGAGATTTGTTTGTGCTGCGATATGACGCTTTTCATCCTCTGTCGGATAAGGATGCTATAACAACAGGTGCTCGATTAATTTTTTAACGACAAAAAACTATAGCAATTAGTAACCAACCACAAGATGCTGAAAAAGCCATGAACGCATAACACTTGTAGCATGTTTAGGCAAGACTCCGCGTTTTTGTTTGCGACCTCGCGACGTAAAGTCACTATCACATTCTTCAGAGCCACCAGGTGTGGTGGGGGCGGGCGATACTTGCCCGGAACTGTCACTAGGTGGCGGGGGACATACACTAACACCGATTTGTGAGAGAGGTGTAGATCCATGAACCACGATATTCTCAATAGGTGGTTGCACTGGAGGCAGTGTAGGCGTTGGGACATATGGTTGAACACCGTAACTCGTTTGATTATCTAGTTGTCGCTCCATAGCATTGCCTGGGGTCGACACAACCTATGTCACACATAGTCGTACAAATAAAATAAATAAACTGAAAGATTTTTTTGTTCTTGTAACGAATTTATGCAAAAATTAAACAAAACGTGAAACTTAAAAATTGAATCTTTCGTCAGAAATTATCAACTAGAACTACAATAACTGATGAACAAAATAAATTGTACCAATTGATATGATAGCAAAAAAAAACACTTACTTGTTGGCTAGGACTTATGGTGTATTGCACGGGGCTATTAGAATCGGAGCCACTTTCTGAATTGGCATGTGACAATAAACTATTATTATTATTATTATTACTATTCTCTAGATTATTATTCATCACAGTAGGACCTGAAACAGTCAATTAGTGTACATATAATTGAATGTGTAGAGCCTGGTCTATTGAACAGATGTGGTAATTTATATGTCTTCATCCCTACGAGAAAATCAAGAGAACAGACACACACTTATGAAGAATTAAAAAAATAAATATTGCGATTACACAATTTGTATTAACAAATTAAACATATATATCACACAGTACAATTGAACCTCTCTTTCGGATAGTTCTCAAATGTCCCGAATTTCGCCTCATTTAAATACACGTATTCGATAACCTTCTATTGTAGACGGGGAGGAGGGGGGATCATAATATTTGCGTCCCAACTTTTTATTTTAACTCCTAAAATGCGGACATCTACACAGATATTACTTAATCGCGATCGAACAACAGTTGAAGATCGACTGAACGGAAAAACCTATCACCTGTTACGCCCTCAGCAATGTAAATATAGGAAATTTTAAGAAATAATTTCACATTTATGTATTATTCATGTATTTATCTACGTAGGACCCTTTTTAGTTTTGTAAAATTACCCGCAATCTTATTGTTAGGTAAGTTGTACACTGGTGCCGATTAATTTTGACGAGAAGTAGCAAAATTTCTCTCTAGTTCTCATCACGATCAAACTAAGAAAAAAAAATAAAACCAAAAAAACCCAAAAAAATAACAGAAAAAAGTACCTGACAATAAAACTAATGAACACGAACGTACATATTTACATACATATTGCAATCTTTTGAAACAGGTAACAGTTTGAAAACTAGGTTAATATTGTCTTTTCGCTATGGTAGCGACGAAATCTCAGCACGCTCTCTCCTGCGAAAACCCCTCGATTGCGGACATTTTGTGATCTCCCACGATGGTCCGCAATGGGGAGGTTCGACTGTAATAACTAAAGAGATACAGGTTGCACACGCAACCGGTAAATTTTTCCATTTACCATCCGTTTCATCCCATTTTCCATTTCCGTCTACCAGAAAGTTCTGTCCGTTTTTAGAATAAAACAAAATAATAAATTTTTATACCTCGAATAAACTTTATTGAATAATATAATTTCCATCATTATTTATAACTTCTTGCCAGCGTGATGGCAATTTGTATATCCCATTTTAAAAAAATGCCTCATCCCTAGAGGCGAAAAATTGAACCAGTGCTTGTCTGATATCTTCTTCGTTTTTGAATTTTTTGCCCCGCAAAAAATTTTGTAAGGACAGAAACAAGTGATAATCGGAGGGTACTAGGTCCGGGGAGTATGATGGACGCGATAGAATTTTCCAGCCAAGCTCTGCGAGTTTCTGACGAGTCCTCAAAGCAGTATGTGGTCTGGCATTATCATAAAGCGGTATGATGTCCTTCCTATTGAACATCGCTGGCCTCTTTTCTTGGAGTGCTGTTTTAGATTATCCAATTGCTGACAGTACCTCTCCGAATTTAGCTTTTCGTTCGGTTTCAATAGCTCAAAATGTATTGGTCCTCGAATGTCCCACCATATACACAACATTCTCTTATTCAGGCTCAACTTCGGTTTAGAGGTGGAAGGGGCAGGTTTTCCGGATTCACAATATGCCCTTTTCCTTACGATGTTTTCATAGGTAATTCACTTTTCATCCCCAGTTATCGTCCGGTCCAAGAAGGGTTCGATTTTATTCCGTGCAAACAGAGATGACTCGATCATTAAAATTCTTCTCACTTAACTCATCTCGAATATTTCCACACCAATCCTAGTTTCCGAATATGGTCCGAAATGGTTTGTTGAGCTGAATAAAGTCTTTCCGCAATCTCCGTTGTTGTCAAAAAAGGATTTTGCTCTAACATGATCTTGACAGTATCGTCGTCGATCAAAGATGGTCACCCAGAGCGTGCCTTATCAAAAAGGTCGAAATCACATATTTGAAATTTTTCGAACTATCTTCTGCATGTTCTATCAGAAACTGTACCTTCACCAAACACTTTCAATAAATTTCTACACGCTTCTGTAGTATTTCTTCCTTGTTGGAATTCGTACAAAATACAGTGGCGTAAATGAATTTTATCAGTAGCCATGGGTACACGATCGCGTCTCACTTTATACTAACATGAATCATCTTCGTTTTAGTTCATTTGCTAAATCAGTATGTATACAGTGTGTTAGATTTTATATGTCACAGCAAATATTTCGGCTATTGTATGAATTAGTAAAAAATGTTGTATATTAAAGTTATTAGATTATTTATTCTTAATAATGTATCAAAATCAAAAAAACAATTGAACATCAAATAATTCAGATAAAGCAAATAAATTTAACATTTTAAATGGAACGTACCCAGTATTATTACATATTCTGAAACTACAAGAATTTATCTTTACAACGATATATCACATGTTATAGTTTTTCATTAATTAACTGGGCGCAATACAGTAAATAACTGATCGTGTTGAAAACGTAGATAGTGTAAACAATGTGTTGATTAAAACAATCTCAATAACAGATTATTCAACATAAATTTAACATTATGAACAAACCAATATGTGAATAAGTAAGTTAATTATAAAATTGTATGTAACGCCTACCTAACATCTAAATGCTTTGTTCAAAGTGCTGCTCCCCGTTGTTTGTAATACATTCCCGAGATCTGCTTATTAAATTTCGTCGCACTTTTTGCAACATGTTTGGTGTTATTTGAGCACATGCCCTATGAATGCGATTTGTAAGATCCTCTAAATTTTGTGGACATGTAACACTCTTTTGATTTAACATATCCCCAAACAAAATAGCCCAACACAGAGAGGTCTGGCGACCGTGCCGGCCAGTTTATAGGGCCACCATTTCCTATCCATTTCGCACCAAAATTTTCGTTTAAAATATCCTTGACGTTCCTTGCATTGTGAGGAGGTGCGCCATCCTGTTACAACTACATATCACGATGCACTTGTAAGGGTATATCATCCAAATATTCTTCGAATTATGTCGTAAGGAAATTGGCATATCGTTCAGCATTAAGCGTTCCGCGATAAAAATAAGGACCTAGTATAGTATCACCTAATACACCAAGCCAGACATTGATAGAAAATCTGTGTTGGAACCTGTATTCCCGAATACGACGTGGATTCTCTGTATCTCAGAAATGATAATTTTTTCTGTTAGAAATTCCGTTATTATTAAAATTAGATTCATCGCTCCAAAAAATGACATCCACTAAATGTTGATTATTGTTAAGCCAGTTACAAAATATTATCCTTCTATCAGAATCAGGAGCTGTTAAACCGTGAACCAATTTAACTTTATAGGGGGTCATGTTATGTTTTTTTAGAATAGAAAATACTTTGTGATGACTTATACCTATCTCGGCTACTGCTTCACGGATTGAATTTCTTGGATGTGCTCTAAAATATGCCAACACCATAATATCTTCATCATGTGCTGCTCGCCCATTTCTTGGTCTTCGCACTGTAGCATTAAAACATCCATTTCTTCGTAAATTATGTTCAATTCTTGCAAACGTGCGAGGATGTGGCTGTACCCTTTCTGGATACAAGGATCGATACAATACAGAAGCTTCTTTAGGATTATCATTGCATCTGATGTACACTCTCAACATATCCATTTTTTCATGATTAGAATAATAACTATCGTTCGTTATGTGTCACGAGATAAAAATTAACAATTAACAATTTACTTAGCCACTTTGACACGATAGCGATAACAAGTCAGCGCATATCCCGACCTCCTCGGCTCTACTTAATAGAACATGCAAGGGTAAAAGTGTGCGTCGTCGGCACATTGTTTACACTGTACGTGTTCAACGCGTTCGGTTATTTATTCTATTACGCCTTTAATTAATAAAATAAGTATAACATGTGATATACCGTTGTAAAGATAAATTCTTGTAGTTTCAGAATATGTATACTGGGTACGTTCCATTTAAAATGTTAAATTTATTTGTTTTACCCGAATTATTTGATGTTCAATTGTTTTTCTGATTTTGACACATTATTAAGAATAAATAATCTAATAACTTTCGCATACAACATTTTTTACTAATTCATACAATAGCCGAAATATTTGCTGTGACACAAAATCTAACACACCGTATATTCAGTGATAAAAAGAGAGAGCCAAATATGCGTCAAATGAATATGTGCCTCCATTTTATTTTCAAACAAACGCAAAAAGTACTCTACTGTATATTATTAGGCATTTAATCCAAAATGAAACGAAACGAAAGTATCTATCCTCGACGATATTTAAACTACGGACGTTACTCGTGATAAATGAAAAACTTTACTCACGTGTTATAGCGTTATCATAGGACGCATTCAGTCCGGGGAAAGCGTTGGCTTAGCGTTAAAACAGCAATTCGATCGAATCGCTGTTTATTTGCGTTTTTAAAATTTTATTTTTATAGTTGTGTCACGCGTTTATCGCAATAGCTTAAGGTCGTTCAGACATAGTCGGCTACTGTAACGCAGCCGCTTACTTGCCGCCGTTTCGGCGATGAGCCCGGCTGTTTCATACCTACATGTTTAATATTTTGTCGTTTTTAACTGTGCGAATTTTAAAAATGTATTATGCAAACATCGTTTGCGTGCCTGTTCTCTCAATATCAAAATAGATAGATGTAAATTGTAAGGTTACGGCATGTTTAAGATGTTTCCTCCACGATAAAGGAGAATAACCAATAGATAATAAGCATATCTAATAAAACCAACCTTGCGGATAATCGGAACGTAGCAAGTTCTCAGATTGCATCTTCCCCTTCAAACAAGTGATGTACCTGTTACAGAAATCTTTACAAAGTTCCTGTACCTTTTCCAGCTCCAATAAATGAATTCTCAACACCTGTATTGCTTTTATCATCTATAAAACATCTCGTTAAACGCCTTCCTCTAATTAAACGCTTCAACTTACCAGTCCGTCGATCTCGGGTTCGTTAGCGAGAAACGGTTTGCGATCGCGTTCCTGATGCTGAACGAACGCTTGTATATCCAAATTGAATGCATCACTCGACTGAGGGTCAGACGATTGAGTTGCCAATTCGCAGCGTTCAAACAGAAGAGCTAATAAAGGAAATAATGGGTGCCTGAAACGTCGAACAATAAATTAACCGTTGAATTTTTGTCGCGAGCCTCTTTTGTTTTACTTGTAGACAGCTCGTTTGTCCGCTTCAAATTGCGCTTGATCGCTATCAGTTTGAGGAAACAGAGTTGTAGCAGATAAAGACTGCTGAGCTGCCGCATCGTTTCCCGTCGCAACGCTCAGCATTGCGTTCTGAACACCACAATCCATATCATCCTACCTGAAAAGTAATCGTTCGTGTTAAAAAAACGGTTGTCATCATTTAAACACGCGCAGCATGCTTGTTTGTTTTATCAAGAGTCGAGCCGCGCTCCCATCCGGTTTTTTTTTAACTTTCTTAATTATACTTAGGCGACGCACGAACATTTTAGGGTGGCTAATTATAAGCGGGGGCGATACAATTAAAGCGTTCTTTAGTGCGCCTTCCGATAGCAATAACAATAAAAAATCCAATAATCCTTAGGAAAATGAGCGAACAAGAACGGGGCTCTAATTTAAACTTTAATTTAACTAATTCGAGTGGCAGTGCTTGTTAAATTGTTTCCCTAATGGCGTTATGATTGCCGGACGAACGGGAAAGAGAAAATCAATATTTAAAAACGATATTGTAATATAACTGCACGTACGAGACTCGAGAAAATATTTGTTTTGCAATAGTCGCGAATTGTCGCGAAAAAAAGGTTCGCCGTGTGGTTTCACTAAATCACCCTTCCCTAATTTTATAGAAGTACGAAATAACACGTCGATAAAATTTGTCCTAACATTTTAACGCTCGAAATAGGCAATAATCGATGTTCAAGTGTTATTATGTTACGATTCGATCGGTGGCGCAATATTTATTTACTAAACTGTACACGTATTGTTAATCGTTCGAATTACGATGTTCAACCGGCTACGTAAACAAAAGATTGTATAAACTACATATTGTGATATGGCTAAAAATTGTTACGGTGCACCCTAACTAAATTATTCCATTTAATATAATATTTACGGAGAACTACGCAATCAGTACACTTCGTGAAAAATATGTATTTGTATCTGTACAAGGTTGGAATCGGCGGCATTCGTTATTTCATATTATTGACATCGAATGAGCCATTCTATATCATAATCATAAGATAACAAAAACTCGATTTTTACATTTCGTTGAAGTAGTTACAATGAAAATCGACAAAATGCAATTTTTCGCGCGCATCTGCAAAAAGAAGCGGACGCACAAAAGATGGGAGACTACACGTTTCATCTAAAATAACGGAAAGAAATAGATGCTCGATAAAAAGTGCTGCATTTGTGGAGGCAGAAAATTTGTGTTGTTTTGAGAGCGAGAAGAAGCGAAACGAAAGAAGGCAAACGTATACGTCCAAAAAAGATAGCGAAAGAGGTGATTATGTACAAGTGTCACCATGGGACGGATTCGAGAGTACAATAATTGTGTTCCGTCCTCGGTAACTGAATGAATTAAACATATTGCGATGGCAAACGCGGTGACTTATGAAGTATTTATATAAGGCTACAAATCGTGCAGGTCCGCCTGTTCTTTTATTAATTTTAACCAAATATCGCTGGAACAGCTGTTTTTTATATGCAGCAGCGGATGGTCTTTTAGATTAAGTTTATCGTCTATATCTAGGCAGCCTTGCTCGTTTTCATCTTCGATTTTGTAACGTTTCACGTTCCAAATCGAGGAGGAAGCGGAAACTAAGAAATTACCCCCGAAATTCAACCAAACATGACTAAATTAGGGAACATTTCAAGATGTTTCCATTTTCCTGAAGAAGTTATTTATTTGATTAATAAACAACTTAATTACACGAACAAATTACATTCAAACATTAAAAATAAAGGTCATTCAAATTTTATTCCGATGCACGTAATAAAAAGTGATGACGTTTTACACAGTGATGTTTTTACAGTACTTACTAATATAAATTGTATAGTATGTCTTTGCCATGTAATATATTGTGTAGAATAAGTAGAAGTAATAAGTAGAATATGTCATTTTCCAAACTTGGAAACTAATTACAATAATATACAATCTATTATATATCTATTATTTATTGATGACGTGCATCGGAATAAACTTTGAATGGTCTCTAAACGGTAAAGTTTTTACGGGGTTAGTTTTGAAAATTTACAAACCATAACTAACCTACCATAACGTACCCTAACGTAACTCGAATCAAATTTCAAATGATAAACGTCGCGCATCCTTAAACTCCGCCATTGTCGAATAAAAATCCTACATTTCACCCTCCGTCGTAAAAATTTTATATCTAGGGAAAATAAAGGAAATGGGCAAGGACGCGATAGCTCAATTTATCAACGAAACAAGTTTAAAAAAAATGTGAAAATTAGATAAAAACCTGACCTACTCCAACTTTTGCTCTATATTTTGCTCTTTTGCTCTATTTAACATAAAAATTGATTTATTTCATTTTTTTTAAAGAGACATTCCAGATATGAATTATGCAATTAACTCAAAGATGACTTCTTATGTGGCAACAAGTATAACCGCTAATTTTCTAATTATGTACCGTTAAATACCATTTTAAATTTTAATTATTATCTAATTGCTGCTTTAAAAGTGTAAACAAAAGTGGCGTTGACTAACGACAGTTTATTTCTTTTTTAAATAATATTTGTGAATATCAAACATGTATTTTGATGTAGGTACGGGGTACGTACGATAAGTAATAGACGATACGTTACCTACGTACTTTTGTAATTCTTTATAACGCACATACTCCGAAAACAGCAAAATTGTTTTATTTTTGCCGAAACAAGTCATCGTTTGCTAACTAGTTTGCAACACGCACCGCTGTGTTAATTGTAAATAACTATCAACGAGTAACTTTATTCGTTCACTTAAATCAGCTCGCAGGAAAGTTTTATTCGTTTTAAACAAAAATGAGCGTCGAAAAAATTTAAATACCTACGTATATGTATGTTTTATTCCAACGGATATCTAAAAAAAATTTCAATCTTGATTGGATACCACCCAAAGAATATCAAGAAATTTACGTATCACCAACCTTTATAAAAATTCCAAAACCAAATAGATATCAGTTTAAAATTATTTAAATAATCGCTAGATAATAATCTGCCTTTATACCGCAGAATTATAAATTTACTCTATTTTTGATTTAAAAACTATTCGTGTGCCCTAAATCACTGAAAATTTCCCTATTACAAACTATAAACTAGATAAAAGTTTAATCGCATTTTTATGCGTTAGTCTACATTTTACGTAAGTATAAAAAAAATGTATTTCAGGATTTTAATGTTTTTTGATTGGTTTTTAATTTCTCTTATTTTGAGAGATTTTATATTTTCAATGAATTCGTTTACGGGTAAAAAACGGAATTCAAATTTTTGATTGTCGCAACAATTTACAATGAGAACGAGACAAAATTGGAATACCTACTGAAATTTGCAAAAATTAACACCTAACGTCTTTTTTTTTAAGAATAATCGAGTCAGTTATTAACATTTATTGTAATTAGTTTACATTATAATAATTAGTTTATATTAACAGGAATGATTTATTTTATTTTAAATAAGTGTTATAGATACATATATAGATATATAGCAGATAGATTTTTTTTTAAACTATGTATTTAATACCTTATTAATATTGGATTAAAAACAAATTTAATTTATATGGGGCATCGTATATGTATGTATTGTGCATCGAAAACTGTTTAATGACCAAGTTTCTCGATTAACGTTTTATTTTGTCACCTTTTTACTTAAAAAAATAATCTAATAATTCCAGTTTCTTCGTGGCATTCTTTTAATACTGGTTGATCTAAATTTTCCCCCTTTTTAAATAAATTTAAATAAATCCTTTTTGAAAGCTCGCTTTATTTAGAACCTTTTTTTGGCTCTTTTACTTTTTCGGCAATATCTACAGTTTTTTTAGTAAAAAGTAAAATAAGTGATCGTACCCTACAGTGAAACTTGGAACACATCAGTATTTGAACTTGTTATAACTTTATTCAACTAAACATTCGTTTACATTGTAACATTTGTCATTCATTAATTCAAGAATTTGAAGAAGAAGAACTAAGAACTACGAAAGGATACATTTTAGGAATAAACCTTATATAAAAGGCCCTCCTTAATTTTCGACAGGACATTTTTGTATGTAGATACATATTTACATATTTTTAGATTTCTAGAGTTTAGATTTTTTATCATTTTTAAATCAGTGGCCTATTCCTCAAAACTCCTATTTATAAAATGCCGTCATTGTTCTGAGGGCAGTTTCCGATTCGGTGGTAAAAAAAATTCATTTCGGGGTCTTGGGCAAGAGTATGGGAATTGGTATGTATATAGCAGGGGGGGCCAACCTGCGGCTCGCGAGCCACATGCGGCTCTTTGAAGGATTATTTGTGGCTCTCGATAAATGTACCCGAGTTCCCTTTTCATTTTTGTGCTATTATATTTAATAAATAAATACGTATTTAATTGCGGCTTGCGAAAAATTTCAAATTTTGAAAAATGGCTCGGACTATCAAGGAGTTTGGCCACCCCTGGTATATAGTACGGGGTCGCCCGATTAACCTGCTAAAAGTCCCCGAAAAATAATGTTGTGCCACGGCCACTATTTTGAAAAATGACTGATGAAAATCAATTTTTCACACTTAACTTGGAAACTATGCAATTTATCAAAAAATGTTTCAAATGAAAAATTTTCACCATAAATTTGTCTACATTTCTTGCCCATAACATCACAAGTTTAGAGCCGACATAAACACTCATAAACCTTAAGTTTCAGCTGTACAGTTCTAAGTTATATGTTCCCGCATGCTTGTAAAAGTATTTTTATCTAATTTTAATAAAATGACTGTGCACTGTTACGACAATTTAAATGTTCTATACTTGCATAATAATTAATTTTCCGTAATCAATCAGTATGACAATCATCAAACGATTGAAGCTGTTTAGAATTCTAGATTGTCGTTCACGTACAACATCATTTACCTATTTTTTGATTAGTTTCGCTTATAATTTATTGTAAGAAGATTTTGCGAAAACTATTCCCCACCTAAAGCGCGTGTTACATTGGACATGGATACGATTGAATCATCGTAGGTAATTCCAATCAAATTTGAGATAGAATTTTTCTTTCACTTCCCATAAATAACAAATTATATTCTATAGTATTCAGAGAAACGAATAAATTAGATTATTTTCTCTTGTAGCAGCCAGTGTTTCATCATTAAATTATATTTAAAAAACTGCAATATCGCATCGATTGCCGACATTGGACAAATAAGTACATACAAAGCGAATCTTCTGGATTCAATCGTCGGACATTCTACAATAGTTTTATTTCATATGGAAATTTGTTAATAACGTCACTTGTTAAATGACTGAAAAGTGTTATTAAGTAACGTTACAATCGTAGATCATTTACTTCGAGAATCAAAGAAAAACCTCCATAAAAACTGACACTATTTTCACCCAAGAAACAATTTTTAATATGACGCGTCTAATGGTCATGGTTTTTCTTTTTTTCTTTTTCTTTTTCATGGTCTTTCCTTCTTTTTATTGGTACCTATTTTAAGTTTAGTAATTGAAAGTGATTCTTGAAAATTGATCTAATGGATAATTTCTCGAATTATGTAGATATAATAGTGAACGTTTTATTACATTTTGAGAGCGCAAATTATGCTCTATTTGAGAGAGGTAAAGAATAAAAATTGATAAATCAATTGTGTTATAAGGCAATTTCCCATGAAAAACTAATAACCAAACATTTTTTGGCCTACATGTTTCATCTATACTAACTTACACCTCGCCTACATTAACCTAAACTTACTTGATAGCGAAACCCCTTTTCCACTTTCGACCACTTTTGAAAATGGATATGTCCGGTGAAACGAATGTTTACCTTCAAATAGGGCGTAATTTACGCTACCAAAGTGTGAATAAAACGTTCACTACTATATCTGTATAATTCGAGAAATTCTCCATTCGAGCAACTGTTTGTAGGTTTGTTCCAACACCCCACCAAACCAATTTGCAAATGATCGGGATACATGTACGGAGTGCATTAAGAAAATTTCGACTGAATCCGGTACACTCAAAAAAATATTGTACATAATATTAATGAACACCAGTTATTGACTTTTTGATCATTGACACAATGAAAAGTTCATTAATACTACTAATACACTGAAGAAAAGTGCCTAATTATACAATTAAAACGATCGTTGTATTTACGAATCATTTATAATTTTTTACCTAATATCTTTCTTCATACCTACAATGAAAATTTTTATCGAAATAACAAATTTTTCGTTACTTTTTAAGAGTTATCTCAAACGTACATTAATGTTTGTAATATACTTTTATCTAATTTTATCGGATTTTTTTTTTGAGTGTACTAAGCTTGTCGTTTTCAATTTTGTTACAAATTCCTCTATTTTTCAATTCGAGATGTTACGACGTTCGACAATTTTGACAAATCACCGTTCTGCACCGTACCAACACAACACAGTTCTGAAAGTTAATTAAGTATAAAATTAAAACTAGCACGATGCGCGAAAAATAGTTTAATGAACTATACACAAACTGTATGCTGGGAACAAACCTATTATTTCATTATTTTATTCTATGTACCTAAACAAACTTTGGGTTCGATACGACCGGAGAAAAAATGGTACGTACAACGCGAAGGTAGGTAAAGTGAATTTTCCGTACTCCTGTTACCACCATCGTCGATAAATTTATCACGTTTCTGTCTAATTATATATTAGTTACTAAATGTGTAAGAATTCCATTAACCACCTCGGCCGATGCTGACGTCCTAGTAGTTCAAACAACGCTACCTATATGTATTATCTTACATTAGTGATATCATTAACGATTACGCTTATAAGTGTTAATGATTATACAAATGTGGTATTTTTGTTGCCTCATTATTAGCTCGAATTCACATTTTCATTGTACATCCAGTCATATCTACGTGTAATTCAACAGTAACGTATAATTTAGAAACAACTTCTCCCCCCCCCCCCAAAAAAAGATCGCTAAAATTATTTGTTTTCGTGAAATTCTGCTCTGATAAACTAACGACGCAACTTTATAAATTTATGATGGTGCTTTAAACGTCCGACAGTCGATACAGTAGCCACTTCCGCTCAATCCCGTCTCTTTCTTGTAAACGGGGTTGTGTTGATACCCAAAAAGCCATCTTGAGTTAACCCTGCATGAAGTGTTCGCTCTAATCCTTTTCGAAGATGTAGGCTTATCCTTCTCCCGCAAAAACCTTACGCATCACCACGTCCTTGTTTATATTCGAATCGCGGTCGTCCGTCTCGCTTCAGCCCCGTCCCGTTTGCATAAGTTCATCTTTTTCAGCCTAACAAGCTACGTTTTCGTCTAACCAACAACAAACTACGAAGGCGTCTTTTGCTACTATCGCCGTCATATTCTGGCCCCTCGGAAAAGTTTGTTCCGTCCCTTTTCCGTATGTGCACGGAGAGAACGGAACGAGTTTCCCGGTTTTCTTTATATTTAACTTGGAACATGTCTCAAATGTTTATAGCTGTTTAGAAATATAATTTGAATACAGTAAAATATGGCAATGCATTCTCTTCGCATTAAAATTTTCCAGGCGGAAAACTGTTGTGTCGTCTCCTGCCTTCATACTGCACGGTTTCGAATTGATTCGACACGAATTCTCCTCTCTTCCAGCTTTCTATTGTGTATTTCTTTAGAAATTAGTAGCGTCCGGGGCTTTCTGAATACTTAATTTTTTCAAATATGCAGATTAGCTCGCTTTATTCAAATGGATCAAGGTTGGTTACGAAACAACAGAGCAACGATAGTTAGATTTATCTCCGTTTCTTTGTTTCCTATTGTACTGCATTATTTAGGGGTTGTTCTAGATAAGTTTTATTTGTACAACGATAATAATGTTTATAATAACACGTCTCGACCTAATAATTGTATTGATTTATTTCGAACAGTTCCGAACAAAATCTGCATGTGTGTTCCCCTGCGATTCGGTTTTGTCATGTAATTTTAAACGAATGTATATGTGGTACGATGTCGTGGAGGGGTGTAGAAAAAAATGAAACCAAATGAAAGATTTAAACTTATCGAAGGTAGACATGGCTATCTAAAAAACAGAACATTTATGCCGCATTTACATTAGTCAAGTAACTTGACTAATGTGAACTGATTATTTACTTGACTTGAACGATTCTTTCAAGGTACGTCCAAGTTTCAAGTAAAATATAAACATTTTTAACTTTTTGTCTACTTGAAAGACAATAAAATTCGATACGTTTTACAAGTTAATTAAAATAGGTCAGTATTTGTTAAAATGGCATCAAAGGAGTTAGTAAGTGCTGGAATTTCTGTAATAAGTAGTGTACTTGTGAACATATTAAAATTTTTGAAAAACAGTAATCGGAAACGATCTACGTGGGCAAAAAAGTGGATTAGCAGAAGGAATTGGTTGGGTGCATCTGGGACCCTGTTAAAAGAATTGACTGTAGAAGATAGATGCATTTCAAAATCTTCAAAAAAAAAGAAAAGGATATTTATCTTGTTCTGTATGGAAAACAAAGAAAAATCACGTACCTAACTTTATTTTTTATAATTTCGAAACATTGAATTTTATAAAAAAATTCTTAAGCCGATAATACAAATCATAAATATAGGTACTACACACGTATATTTTTACATGTGTTTATTGAACAATGGGACTTGTGGCATATCTTATAGTAAATTTAAAATTAAATTTTACGTCAAATATAATTGTTCTATTTTCCAAAGCCATTCATGTTTAATTATAATTCTTTAATTAATAACAATATAATAATAATAATAAAAGACGTAAATAATGAAATGAAATTATTGATAAAATTTGTTAATTGTCTACAAACAACGAAATTTTTATAAATATAAACGTATATTATTGACATATCTTTAAATTTTTTCCCGTATGTAATATACAGTGTGTTAGATTTTATGTGTCACAGCGAATATCTCGGCTATTGTATGAATTAGTAAAAAATGTTATATATGAAAGTTATTAGATTATTTATTCTTAATAATGTGTCAAAATCAGAAAAACAATTGAACATCAAATAATTCAGATAAAGCTAATAAATTTAACATTTTAAATGGAACGTACCCAGTATTATTACATATTCTGAAACTACAAGAATTTTATATATATATATATATATATATATATATATATATATATATATATATATATATATATATATATATATATAAATATATATATATATATATATATATATATATATATATATTCATATATATATATATATATATATATATATATATATATATATATATATATATATAATATATATATATATATATATATATATATAATAATATATATATATATATATATATATATATATATAATAAGATATATATATATATATATATATATATATATATATATATATATATATATATATATGATATATACTGATAGTATATATATATATATATATATATATATATATAATTAGAACGACAATTAGTACAAACCGGTGGTGATAAAGTCAGAATAAATTTTATTTACAATAGTTTTCCACAGGGTTATAACCTTAGATTCCAATGATAATGTAATTTAAAGTAAAAATATTAAGTAGGAAATATACCCACGAGTTTCAAAATGAGTCAGTGAAGCACAAAACACGGTCCAATATCCAAATAGAGCGATACAACCTCAATTACAACTCCTACCTTCTTGAGGTGAACTAAGAGATTTGGCAACCAACCTGGATGGGAGTGAATGGTCCTCCGAAAATGATGATGTACAACAAAAACGACTAAAGAAAGACAACGATTTGACGAGCGACTCATCATCTCCGGAATGTCCACGAATATTTCAGAATTTTAAGTAATTTTCTTCCCGCGATCATCAATTATCGAATCATCGAACGTGCTACGCCTTAATACTTAATTTGAAACACGTTTTTTAATGTCAATATTAAAATACATATACGATTTGCGGTGATTAATTGACAGCTCGTCGATGCATTCAAAAAGTAAATATTATTAAATATTTTGTTTTTTCGTTGTTTTTCAATGTTAACTAGATGCAGATACCTACAATTTTTTTCGTAAGGTCGTAATCATTGACTGGTGGAAAATAAATTCCCTATAAAATAAATAAAATAAATGACCATAGGTCGTATTTCAACTAGTTACAGAAACTTCAACAGATCAAAGTTATATTAGTGCGACAACAAGTAAGTTTAACGTCTAATGTTATTTCAAAAACAAAACGTACGCCAGGAATGAACAATTTATGAACATTTAACTTAAAAACACAAAAGAACGTACGATTGTGCCCCTTGAATGAGCCTGAATCGACACCTGCGAATTGTTGAATCATAAACACGAACTATCCCAGCTAACAATTTTTAAATTTCGCGGCTGATTTCTATTGGTACTACTCGTATATAAACGTCGTATAAATATTATTAGTTTAATTTAAACTAATAATATTTTAACGTAAACATGTTCAAAAATAACATAAGTGGTAAAATACGTGAAACTGGACGTAATTATTTATATATGTAACAGCAGGTATAATATTTCGTTACTCAAACAATTCAAAATTCCTTTCGCCTAATTTATCACCGCTACTGACTGCAAATGTTTTCATGTGATTGATACCAATAGAAATCCACCGCGAAATTTAAAAATTGTTAGCTGGGTATGGCATTGTCATTGCAAATTTGCACTGAAATTTGGATTTTTTTTTCAACAAACAGTAGTTGTTAATTATTAACTTTACTTTTTAATATAAACAACTAATATATGTAACTATAATAACTGTATATGAAATTCACTATATATATGCTGCCCTGTTTCCCGTAATTTATAAGTACCTACTGCAAATATTAAGATGAGCACAAACAGATACTAAATGTTAGCCCTGTGTTCCTTAATTGGACCATATAAAATATAGAAATAAAAATTATTTCCCGATTTTTTTTTTAAATTTCCCGAAATTCCCCGATACCCCTGATCTGCGGAAAAAATTCCCTTCCGGCTGGATTTTTGTATACGACTAGATATTGGCATTTTAAACAATCTCTCAAAAATCCCCATCGATATCACGTGCGCAACATTTTTTACAGGGGGCGACACGAACAGTTTTTTGGGAATATCTCGCAAAATATTGATTTTTATGCAAAATTGGCTCAGACGTAATTTGCAACTTATAAAATTTGCTATAGAATAAGTTAAATAAGACTTTCACAAATGTCACCCGTTCGTTTGTTTGTTTGTATAGGTGTGGTTCTTGCAAAAGCTATTTGAAAAACGCAGCGTTTTGAATAACTAAGCAGAGATTTTTCAAAATGACGTAATTTCCTCCACAACAGATTTATATGTTGAATACGCTTTATTTTAGCAACAATATGGTGCTCAACACAACGAAGTATTAATGCAAATCTTGTTGACACCGATGAAAATATCGATCCAATAGATTTATTATCGGAAACTGTGGAAATGGTGGAAACGGACACAGAGACCATGGAGATTGAGATTTCAGTAGCAAAATAAGAGACGGAAAATTAATGAAACACTTTTACCCAAAATGTGGGGAATACCGTATTAAAAAAAAAAAACAAAAACGCCCATTCTATTATCTTAGTGGTACGGTGGTGTAAAAAGGAGAATATGCATTTTATCAATGACGTACAGTGGTGCAACTTTGTAAGCCATTTTACTCGAGAACGGTTAGTCTTACGAAAGAAAGTAACTTAAACCATTTTTGCAGAAAAATCAATATTTGCGAAATTCTTTATCGCTCCCTTTAATCCCCTGTAAAAATGTTTGCGCGCATGATATCGATGGGGATTTTTGAGATATTGTTTAAAATGACAATATCTAGTCGTATACATAGAAAAATCCAGCCGGGTGGGAATTCTTCTCTACGACTTTTTCCCGACTTTTCCAAGTTTTCTCGGTTTTTCCGACGTGCAGTCAACCTGCATTGAGAATCAGACATAAGTTCCATAGTACTAGACACTATACTTTGTTTTTACTTCAAATTGTACGATTAATCAAACACTAAAGTTAATTCACACCTTTTAAATCACCCCGTATATTAAAATTCGGTATACTCTAAAATTAATTTTAGCATCTTGTACGATATAACTTGCTAAATAAATTATGATTTACGATAATAAGTAGTAGCACATAAGTACATAAGTACTTATTACTATTTAGTTTTGTTGCTTTTATAGCTAGAATAAATGCACCCCGTACATTGGCTTTTAATAATTAATATACTATTAATGAGTATCAATATATGGTTTCCGAAAATAACAATACAATTCGACATTGCATTTAAAAATACCTATTTAAATGTGATATATTGATCAATTTCACCCCAAATTACACTAATAAAAACAATAATAAATTTCCATAGGGGAAACTTGTCCCATTGAATAATTGGGCCATCGACTAGCGAGTCGAACGTTTTATTGGTCATCGAACCAGTACGATTTTATATGTGACGTTTGATCAAACAATATCCGGATTAGGTCATTATAAGTGATTTATCTATACAAGATTAGATCGAGTGTTAATTCTGGTATTTTGAAAAAATCTAGTTTTTACTATTCGTAGAATTTCGTTTTCTTTGATATTTGCAAAAGCGTTTACCGCAAACGAATGCCCCAGGCGAAAACGGTTAATCAGCATTTCTACCGGAAGATAGGTACATATCGAGACGATTACGTGAGGTATTTAGTAAGGAAAAAGGCGAAAGTTAACAGAATAAGCAATGGATATGTTGTATCACGACAACACGTCAAAACTCGCTCGTTTTTTCCTAACAATAAGCACAAGTTTGCAAAAATCACCCTACTTGTCAGACCTAGCGTACGACTATTGTTTAAAATTGAAAGTCCTAAGTCAAAAGAATATAGATTTTTACTTCGTCGCCAAAGGTGCGTTTAGAAATTTGTACTTTCGCGAAAAATCGAAGAAAAAAAAACGAGTAAAAATTGTACATAGTGATTGGGGCCAATAGCAATAAATTTAATTCAATAGAATCGACGAAAAAATTAGGTAATAGGAAATCGGCGAATCCTTTAAACACGTGATAGTAAAAATAATTTGTAATATTTTTCACCTACACAGGGTGTCAAACGAAATGAGGTGATGGGGCAGGCCACCAACAACCAAAATAACCGTTATCCAATTATTATTGCGCGCATTTAAACATAATATTAAACAAAATATAAGTTATTCGATTGATATTTTTATATTGATATTATTTGATATTGATATTGAAATTTTTTAATAATAAAACCACACCCTATTGTTGTCAAATAAACAATAACAGTGGTTTCGTGACGCGGTTCCTTGGATAACACAATTAAAAATGTGACCAACTGTTAAACAAACTTGTCCATCATTTGCAAATACAAATTTCGCAATAACTTTGGAACCATCGGCAATTGGATAACCTCTTGGATACGGTTATTTTGGTTGCCGATGACCTCCCCTAAATCACCTCGCTTCATTTGATCGTCCACTTTTGGGACACCCAGTACGTTACGCAATATACAAAAGTCGATAGTTTTCGAAATAGTTACCGAAACTTTCGTGATTTTTGTAAAAACGAGATATTTTCGGAAATAGGTAATAATAAAACAGAGTAAGTTTGTTTCGCAGAATGTTTTTTATCTTGTTAAATCTTGTTTGTTATCTTGTCTTAAAAGAATAAGTAACGATACCAAAATCAAATTATCCTCTTTAAACGCATTAAAAACGCAAGTTTTTGGCTATTCCTCGTGTCCTTAATGTGTTAATTGAAGATATTTTGGTTTCGTTTCGTTACTTATTCTTTCAAGTCAAAAATTACAAATCAATAAATTACTGTTTTTACTATTCTCCAAAATATCTCGTTTTTACAAAAAACCACGAAAGTTTCCGTATCTCAAAAATACCGCATATGCCAGATGTCAACGAAATCACTACAGCTTTTATTTTCGATATTAAATTTTTGTATGAGTAATATAGTACAACGGTGCTATATTTTGACTATTGGAGAACTACTATTGAAATGAACTTTCGATTTTTATATAACACACTGTATATTTATGCTTTTTTTTTGAATCCTCCATCGATTTTTAATGCAATCACATCATTTTGAAAAGTTGAAAAGACAAAGTGTAAATCTGTGTGAAAAACAATTCAACTATAGATTATAAATTATTTTTAATTAATTCTTTTTAGGAAATTATACTGCATTAAAGCTTGTGACCAAAGAAATACAAAAGTAAGTTAAAATACAGAAATACAATTGAAGGGGTTAGAGCCATAAGGGTTTAAAGGGTTAACAAATATATGTATATATTTGGAGATATTGACTGTTAAAGCTTCGACATTATGTGTAACATGTACCCGTACTAATAACTAATAGTGTTGCAACGACATTATCTGTTGTATTAATTACAAGACAATGAGGAGCATAAGTTATACTCAAATGTTCCCTCAGTATACTTAATTGGGAACAATAATAAATTGAAATAATATTGTACCAAAATTCATTATATATATTCAAAAATGAATATGCTTCGAGTACACGTTGAGATGTTAGATAAATTGCAGGAAAAGCAAAGGCAATTTTTTAAGTGTTAAGCATTTTCAACTTTTGTAGAAGTTTATAATACTTAGAGTAATTTTTACTAGTTTACTAGTACTTTTACCACGAAAAATGAACTTAGACACCAAAATATCACAGAAAGGTACTACTTTTACGGATCAAATTGAAGAATAGGGACTTAAGGACCGCCCCTAAAGGGCCTGCTACTATGATTGACGTTCCCAATCTTAAACTGGACGAGCTCTAGTTGTCAAAATATTATCTAACTAATACTTTCATAATAAGTTACTTATACCAACCAGCAACGTAGCTTTTTCTTCTCAAAAACTTAAGACATTTTTTTTTGTTTCTAATCATATCCCTGATATACTTCGTCCAAACCTATATGCAATCTACGTCATCAATAGAAGGTTACTAGATGATGACGTTTCACGCAGTGCTGTCACCTCGTACCTCGTATTTTGACAGTTCTAGTAAATTGTAGTATTTCTTTATATCATCTAATATGTGCGCAAGTAAATCATCTATAGAATATGTCGCTTTTCAAACTTTAAACCGAATTACAAATAAACAATCTAGTAACTTTTTTTGATGACGTGAATTGCATATAGGTTTGGATAGGCCATAGCACAAAATATTCTCTGGACGTCCGTTTTCCGTTGGACATGATGTCCATATGATATCCAATGTTTTTCACAGAAAAAAGATAAGTTATGTTATTATGGCGATTTATCCTGATATACATGACTATGTTTATAGTTTAGAAGTAATAATTATTATGGTTCATAGTTAGTTATTAAATTACATGAAGTCTTTTGCACTGCTTATGTACCATTTAGATGGAAAATTATGATTAAACTATCGTTTAACGTCAGTTGGTTGCATGGAATGAACATCTCACGTAGGATATATTATGGACGTACATTAAGGATATGAACTGCTGGTTCAAGGTTGTAATAAATAGATTACCATATAAGTGCTGACCTAGTCTACCCTTTAGATCTAAAGTAGACATCCATAGAATGTCCGATGGACGTCTTTGTACTATCTGGGATGATACTTAATCATATTTCAATTGATAGAAAACAATGGGCGTTCAGGAAAATCAGCAGCTAGATAGCAATTGCATGCGATTGGTAGACATGAAGCAATAAACCAATCGCATAATAATGCACTCAATAAAAATAGACACAGGTCTACGTTACACCCAAGTACTATGTATTAAACAATAGATTTACGTAATTGTAACCAATCTTTGCTGGTTGATTGCTATACATAATAATCGGCCCGATTTGCTAAAATATTGCTGACATTTAGCAAGGAGCGTATTTACTTATTTGACAGTGTGTTGTTTGCTATAAAGGGCGATCCAGAATTCAAGTCCACAAAATTACATGGGTAAACTGGGTAAATGCGAAACAATAATAAAAGCACGTGGTTTCATAATCATAAAGCAATTTATCTACTACATTTTCTCTCTACATCCCGGAACATCGCAATATGAATTCTGAATCACTCTGTATGGTAGACAATTATCAAATAAACTCCTTGCTAAATGTCAGCAAGATTTTGGCGAGTCAGGCAGAATATAATGAAATTAAATTATCATTTATCAATCTTGACATCATTTTCTATAGAAAATGATCCTACGAGTAGCACATTATTCTTTACTGTTCCCCGTAGCGGAACTTTTTTATATCGGGAAGTACCACGATTTAAATTAATTTAAATATCAACGACAAAACCTAGAGAGTAACGTTAATAATTATCATAGGAAAACGTTACCTAGCAATTACTAAATTTGCGCATAATTTTGACACGCAGTGTACATTGCTGCAGCAAATACACACACGCATTACTAACATAACCTAGCTTTCCAAGTTTCTAAGAATATCAATCGAGTTTCCTAACGATTTGAGGTCTAAACGATTCACACGTTATTTATACGATCCTCTGCTAATTGCTTATTCAAATAAAACTACCTCGTTAAGCAGAAACATAAAAAAATACGAGTGAAAATCACGACAGCTCACTTACATTCTATCAGAAGACTTCGAAGCTGCGATGCCACACTTTCCAGCATTTTTCTTGTCGGCCACAAACCATTCTCGGCACCGGGTCAAGAAAAGTCCCAGGAAGGTTAAGTTGCCACAAATAAACCGCACAACACCAGTCGAAAAAAGTCAAAAAAAATTAAAGAAACTGCACCGCGCGAATTGTCGAACTAAAACAATCGTTGTTTACCACCGAACATGTGACTGCTTAATTTTTATAGTAAATTTACAAATGTTTACATGTCACTTCCTGAGTAACAAATGACTTTCTGTCTAGACTGCAAGACGTATGTCAATATTCGTCAAAATCAAAATGGCTACGCCTTTATTCATCGAGTTCGGACGCACGGCCTAATACATCGCTCGCCCGATTCTTTATGGACACTCGCAAATCTTTATGAACGTAAGTCTACACTCGGTCGACCTTAAACACGCCCAATATTATGTTAATCTCATTTTAATTTGAATTTCGGCGCGAACTCCGTTCCGAACATTTTCACGTTTCGCTCGTTTAAATTCCCTTTTTTTTATATATATAACTATTTGTTGGAATTATTTGTTAACTCCCGTTTAACAAAGTGTGCGCTCGTAAATACTATCCGATTAATTATCAAAATGCTAATTACGCATTAATGCAAAGAGAAAGGGACAATCTATTTCATGTTGCATTACGTAATTATTCATTGAATCGACTAAATCACATACTAAAGAAAACTTGTTAAAAACAAGGCCGACGCGTTTTATTTTTACAACTTTATCCGTTTCTCATTATTGTACATTCTATGTATTCGCCTTCTTGCATGTTTTTAAATAATTATAATTTAAAAGGAATTTTTAACGAGAAAGAGTGCGATTTATCTTAAAATTTTCAATGTACACAAAAATATTTTGCTTTCCTCTTTTTTGTGTTAAAAAAAAAGCTGATAGTGACATCTGTACGTTTCAATTTAATTTACCACAGCGCAACTTACGACATCTACAGTTTCTTATTCTTAATAACTGCAAAAATCCCCTAAAAATAATAAATTTCAGCAACCGCAATCTCGAAGGTTTTTAATAAACTAACGATGAAATATAGTTAATAGTTAGCAAAATAATTTATTAATAAATCTGTATAAAATTCGTCTTTTTAATAAATTACAGTAGGTCACATAACACAAAACAAAAATACAAATATAAGTACACATCTTCAGCTTAAAATGGTAACGTTTCCACTGATTTAGTTCGTTGATGTATAAAAATCGATTCCGAAACTCGTTGGGAAGCTCAAATTTGCTTGGTATAGGAAATAAAGATAAATAAAAATCATATAAGATTGCCCTTACGAGTTCATTTTCACTCAATTTAGAACCATCCATATTATCGTTTAAACATACAAATTTTCTACAAAGAAAACATCCACCATGTACACTACATATTTCTAATTAATAACTGATATATACTTTTTATGACGCCGAATTTCATCTAGATGAGCAACAACCTCACTGATGTTCGAATTTAACATTTTAAATATAACATGACTGCTCTGAGCATTGTTAATTTCCTTATACTTATATTTACGTTTTTTTCCAAATCGTTTTTGAAGAATTTTAGATAAAATTGGGCAATCAGCAATTAATTCTTTCGATACTGTAGGCTACAAGACGATTGTATTTTTAATAAGAAAAGAAGTTTCACGTTATTTACCAATTTGGAATCAATGTAACGTTCAAATTCTGGTGTAGGAATATCAGAAAACAGTTTCTGTTTAGAACAGTTTAGTAGTAGTTCCTCAAAGTGATCTACTGTTTCATAACTTAAAGGTAAATCGTACAATTTGGTTAAAAGAGTACGAATTTCACGATCAGACCAAGTCCTAAAAAAACTGTTACGCTAAATAAAAACGATTCGCCACACTCACCCAGATTCGTCGGTATCAAAGTTATCAAAAATCTCGCCAATACTAAGCACGCTCTTCTCGTTAATCAAATAATAATAGTAACTGAAGGCGTACTGCATGTCGTCTTCCCTCCTAATTTTATTTCTTGATGTTCGTCCGAATTCCTTTGCAAACTCCTTTTGCAGTTCACTCATAATGCCCTTATCGATCATGATGGGCGAATGTGCGGCGCATACCTGGATTTAAAACCGTATTTTAAATTGTAAATACGATTTGTATATTGCAAAGATGCTCCGTACGCATCGATGTTTAAATTACTATTTCGAATTTTACTTATAAATGTCGAATTTCCGAAATGAAAAATCCCATTGAAATCGTTGCGATTTCGCTTCTTACGAATTTTCTTATCATTCAGCATCACATTTTCGTTGTATCTTTCTATGACACGTGATAAATTTGACGTTATGCTTTTACGTAAAAACGGCCAGGATTTTTAATAGTAGGCTCTTTTTTAAGGGCTATCTTGGAATTGTTAAGTTGCTTTGGTATATTAAAGTTAATATTAGTGATATTATTTCGACTAGAATTATTTTGGAAATCGTTTCTATAAAACTGTTTAATTATTTCTTTGGTTATAGTGTCCTGGTAATTGTCTTCCCAGATGTCTTGGACCTAAGAAAACACATTATATTACTTTTCAATATGCTTCAAATATATGACCTTCGAGTTTAAATTGCAGTCTCCTCCATCCAATTGACAGTTTCTATTATAACAGGCAGAATCACATTGTCCATCTCCAACATAGACCCACGGACAATCAACAGCACACATCGGCAAGGGCCAGGCAAGATAAATAAAATATCCACGCGATGGGGTTACAAAATCATCAATAAACATTGACGATCCCAAAAATATATCATCGTTAAAATATATGAATCGATCTGACAAACCTGAAATTCTGAAAATGCATGTAATCCAATTGTTTTATAATTTGTTTTATATACCTGTGTAAGTGTGACTCGATTGCAGGACTAGAAAAAGTAGGCAAATCAAATTTATCAATAAAGATTTCATCGTGAGTAACGATTGTAAGTTTTTCATGGTCTAAATTAAGCCAATATGGTATTTGACCGTTAGTAACTATATAAACGTGTCGAATCCACGGTGCATATTTTTCTAGAGATCGCAAGGAAAATTTTAATTCGTATTTATCGTCGAATCGTTGATTAGAATAATCCTGCATGACCGACGAATTAACATTTAAATATTCGTTTAGATTTTGTAAAAATTTAGGATCGGATCCATTAACCCACGTGTATACAACGTCTATTGGTTCGTTGATGTAATACTTTGTTTCGACTGGTAAAATTAATTTATGGCAAATCTGAAAGAAACGTTTTCGTAAAATTAAAATAAACCGATTATCGTCAAAAAGACACCTGTGCAGCATTAAAAATAATAACTATTAATAGTAATACGATCAAAACTATTACTATTTTGTATCTCAAAATCAAACGGTATTTATAACATCTCGGACCCATTTTTATTGTTATTATGTTTATTTAATATAAAGTTGAAATGTGCTCAATAAGCAAAATATACACTTTTTTGTTAACATCTTGTGGTTATCTTGAGGTTATGTTAATTATTTAAATCACCTGCGGTCGTCAAACAATAGTGTTCGGAAGAAATTAGACGGAATTAAAATGACTGTTAACTTGCCACACATTTCAAAATAAATAAATACCTATTTTCGTAGTTGAAATGAGAATTACTAAATATAAATAGCGATTAGGTGGGTAAATAAAATTAGCATGAATTTTAAATTTACGTTAGCATTTTTAGCTTGAAATTTTTCAAAAACATTTTTTTTTTAATGACGATTATGATGTTTGATATTTAAAGCTTTTCGAACGGGCAAGCTTTGCGTAAAACTTTAACAATAACTTATTGATGGAACTTGAACGAACGCATTTTTAAAAAATCCTGGTATTATGACTAAATGATTTTTCGAGCGGACTCTATTCGTTTTTATAGCTTACTACATACCTACATATTTTTCCCGGAATTCCTCATATAGTTTTTCGAATTTTTATTTGCAATTAATAATTTAGCTTTTTAAATGTTAGAATATACATAAAGATAATTTAATAGGCTATAAAACAACATGCGTTATTAGGATAATATCGTTTGTACCCTAGTACGAAAAGAAAAGTACGAATTATTCAGACTGTTGTAAATTTACCTATTTATACATTTCTTTTTCAAAAAGATTGCTATCAAACTGTGTTTTAAGTAACAAACGTCAATTTATTTCCGTTTTCCATCTATGTATTTAAATACTATTATAACATAAGAAATTATATACAATAACAAATATAAAACTGTTACTATTTCTTTACTTTAGAGGGTTGTAAATTAAAACGACTTAATTATAGCAGCGATTTGTTATACAAAGCTGTATTTTATAAAGTAAATTAAAATTAAAAAACTAATAATAAAATCAACGTTAACTTATTACCTTCAGATAGAAAGTACTTGGAAATGAAAAATTTTATGGGTCTATATTTAATACACATACTTTACATTATGCTAATTGTGGCGCAATTTATTAGTTCAAGCATTTCGATAATTTATATATTTTTTTGAAAAGTTTTAGTAATTACATATCGTCATCGTATAAACGAAAAGAATGCATTTCTTTAAATATTTTAAGCTTGAAAAATTTGTATTTGCATGTTTTATGTACCTACTAAAATTATTTAAAATATTTAAATTAAAACAAAGTATAGATTTTTAAAAGTTCAGTTATTATATCTATACCTATATAAGTGTGTATTATATTTTAGACTAATTAATTTTATTTTCAAACCTATATTTACTTATGGCAATTTATAAATAATAACATAAATCAGTTAATTTCTTAATAGAAAAAAATAAATTTTAACCAAGTGTAATAAAAAATAATTTATAAAACAAACAATTAATATTGATTACTGGAAAGTTGCGATTTATCCATTACAATTATAAATTATGCATGAATCGCATAAATATAAATAAAAAAGTAACCTCACTTTTTAACTGATTGAACAAATCATTACAAAAATGATGAAATAATTCTAATGCGAGGTCATAGTAATTTCCAGTACCTTCTAGAAAGTAAACATGATTATAATTTTTGGTGATTAAATCTAGGGGAAAACAGAAGCGACAACATTAAATTAGTAACTATAACCCGTACCTTATGGCGTATCGCGTACATTTTTATTTGGCACCACTGCAGACCATTATAAGCATTTTTCGCGGTTGATATAAGTAGAACAGCGCGCTCGAACTCAAATTTATATCTGTGTAAAGTTCGGTGAAAGTAAAATCAGGTAAGCAGTTAGGTACGTTATTTAAGCATGTATATATTTTTTAACACATTTATGCTTTTATTTGTAGAATATTATAATGTCGGACAACCAAATTACGCTTAAAGTCTTTTTAAAAGACGACATACGGCGAATACCCGTTAATCAGTCGGTTTGCACAAATTTTGCGTTGATCACCGAGATATTGTGCAAAGCCTATCCGATTCTTCGAACTTCCAAGTATAAAATCACATGGAAAGGTAAATTTATTGTAAATATTAATTTTAATTTTGATTAGGTACAGGTTTTTTTTATTTTTTTAATTATGATGCAATCGTGTTAAAGTAATAGTAAAACGTGTTTAACTATTAGTTTATTTACGAAAAAAATTTAAAAGTAAATATGTAATTTGAATTCATCAGAACACGTCAGAGGCTGATGTAAAAATCTATTATTTGTGGTTAATCTATTTTAATGAATGTTTTTTAAGCAGATTGCGATGGGGACCATATAACGATAGCTGATGATCGAGATTTAACGATCGCTTTCACGGAAATGACTGGCCACGCTAAATACCTGCACATCACGTTGGAAACAAACGAAGATAAATCTCATACAAACCGAAATAAAAGTCGACATTGTCCATTTAGCAACAAAGAAGGATACAACGTGGTCGATTTAAGCTTGCTAGCAAATATGGCTGGAAAATATATGTACGCATTTTAAAACAATACGCTCGACCGTCTTCATTAAATTAAACTCATTTTACAGGGGCTGCGTTTCAGATGTCGTAAATAATGCCGCTCGACGAGAATGCGGAGACGAGCAAGAAAAAATGTTCATGGAAAATATCGCTACACTCGTAAACACGTTTTTGGGTTAGTTTTTCTTTTGAAGTGATAGAATAGTGTCTATTCATTTGTTTATTTATTAGGTGGCATCCCCGAAAATCAACAACAACGACAACCACAACAACAAAGCGATTCCAAAGAGGAACCTAAAGCTTCCTCGAGCAGCGCAACATCATCATCATCATCGGACGGACATCAAGCTGCTTCCGCGCCCACAGAACCCGCGGAAAAACCCGCGGACAATTCTAAAGGTGGACATTTATTGAATGTTGAAATAAACGTAAATAAATTTGAATCTACGTTTTAGATGCCAAAATGGCCGCAGCCTTAGCGCAACTGCTTCAAATGGGGTTTAGTAATGAAAATGGAGTTTTAACATATTTACTGGAAGCGTTCGATGGGAACGTGATAGATGTCGTGAGAACGTTGACGACCGTAAAAAATTGAAGATGTGCATCTTTATTTTGTACTCTATACAAACGTAATTATTAAGTTTCTATCATTACAAAAAAATTAACCTGTTAAATGTAGTATAAATAAGTAGGTTATGGTTATTGTATTTGAGATTGTTTATTAATATATGTAGGTATGGCTTGCCATATCCGTTATCAATGTGTAAATTCAAAATGAAACTGTATGTGCAACAATTTCTTCGGATAGTTTTAAATTTCTTATATTATCGCACTTATTATTATCGCAACTTATTATTATTATGTTGCACTACTGTTTTATGTGTATTACCTACTAATTATTTGCCAATAAATACGTTATCGTCAATAAAATAAAAATAATTTTTGAATCAAAAGATTCGGAAGTTTTACAAAGAAGGGTTAAGTCGATTTACCTGTAAAGTTGTTTATGTAGATAATTACCGAAACAAGGAAATTCACAAGTCCATATAGAAACCCTTAAATAATGACGAAGCAAGCAATAATTCACAAGGAAAACGATAGCATGTTTATTCGCCTAGATATATTTTAGAACTTTCTTTAGTTCCAAACTTTTACTAACTTTTCAAAATTTTGAGAATTTAATAAGATTATTTACGTGGCTGTACTGTTTGAAACTATCATTTTCCGCTTCCGTTATAATTACCTCCATTACATAGCTTATATATAATCTATGTAATGGAGGAAATTGACGTGTAGGTATACCTACATCAAATTATTTATAGTTTAAAGTGTCAATTGTTTTATAACACTGTTTCATTGTTTTATGTAATATTGTTTTCGTTTACATCACAGTTTTGATCTTCCATTGATGTTAGTTACATATTATTTAAAGTAATATTACTATTTAAATTAAATACCGGTCTAACGTGTACTGTCAATATGGCAGCAGTGTGTCATTGATTGCCTACAACTTACGTTATATATTTTTAAATAAAATTATTATTGTATTATTATTACTGAATTTACTGTGCCAAGTTATTTGTGCTCTTTACATAATTTATTTAAAAAAGTATTATTACTTTTAGAAAATTTTGAACAAATATTCCTCTATAATATTTTAAGCTGTAGTTTTCGTAATTACATTGTTTTCCAATTTAAAAATTATTATTATGTATTTTCAAAGTTATCATTTTTATTGTAGCAGTCTTTTTGTTTTTAAATGCTTCCATTATAAAAAGGCAGTGATTTATCAGCCAATTTGAGATTTACACATTTTTTCGACAATAAGGGGGCGTTTTGTAAAAATGCTGATTATATATATATATATATATATATATATATATATATATATATATATATGTCATACCATACCATGCCTATACCATTCCTATAATTAAGTATACCAACGCAGTAACTAGGGCACGGGCGCACTTAGGTTTGGGGAGCAAAAATTTAAAAAATGTAAAAGTTAAAAATAAATACGTACTTAGATAAATATACCTAATTATAATTATTATAAAAGTTCGCTATTTTATATTATATTTTAAAATTATTGTCATTTTTGAGTTAAGGGGGCGCAAGTAAAACACTTGCCACGGGCGATTTATACCCTCCTTACAACGTTTAATCTTAAGATCGTAAATATTAAGATTTATAGTAATGAGGGTTTATTGATTACTAAATACATTAATTATTTATAAAAGGGAATTAGATAACAAAATTCAATGTATGTTTGATACACTTCAAATTTCGAAACAGTCGGTAAAACTATTTATTTATTTGTCATCTACTACAGATCCAAAACACGTTATAATACCGTAATTATTAAATTAGTTCGTTAAACTTGCTTGTGTTATCAAAATAGACAACTTAAAGTACTAATTGCTGACGATTTCAACGATTGCGTAAGCGACGAACCCGTAAAATATGACATTGTTTCGTGTCATAATACAAAATATAATTTAAGCGATTCACTTTTATTTGCCACGAAATTTGTGCTAGGAAACTGTTAACACCTATGCAACAAGCATTCTCGCGAGGTAAAACGATTTGATTACATTTTATGGACGGTTAAAATTAGCTATAATACACCTGTGAAACCCGTTTCCTTGATATTACATTCTGCTTTATTATTTATCCAACTGAATGAACTATTTTAATACCGTAAATATTAAAACCTATAACACTTTATAATACTGTAATTATTAAATTAGTTCGTTAAACTTTCCTGTTGTCAAAATAGACATCCACAATAAAAAGACAACGCAAATAACGAATGGCTGGAGATTTCAACGATAGTGTATGCGACAAACGCGAAAATATAAGTAGGTATGAGTAACACTTGTGCATATATGTATATTTATATGTAAGTACGTTGAGTACGTATATAAATCCTAACAATTACCTAATCGAAAAATAAACCTTATCAGATTAGAATGACAAAAATCTGGAAATACACTAAAAAAATCATTTTACTTTCTACCTTCCAATAAAATATTAAATAGAATATTTTATTGGTCTTGTGTTACACGCTTAAGCTGTACACTAAACAACAATTGCAAGATAAGAAAAGGATACAAAATTAATTTAAAATTGAGTAACTAAGAAGGCCGTTCAAAGTTTTATAAACGTTTTTTTTTGCAATGTACACGAAATAGCGTAAATATTTGTTTATTATGCCTTAGTTATAAAATAAAGTCAAAAATTATCAAAAACTTTTTTATCGAAATTATGATTATTAAAGTTTATCTATAAAAATTTGCGTGTTTTGCTAGATATTAGATAATTTTTATATAAACAGTTGAATTAATTGTGTAGTACACATACTTAAATACGAAAATTATGTACACATACTTTTCGTAATTTCGCAAACACTAACAACTGGGCACGTGATTGATTATTATCTATAGATTTTTTATTCTAAATAGTAAATTTATCGAGAACCTATCATATTCATATAAACAATAGATATTAATTGAAAATGTTCAAACTATAGATATCTTTATAATTATAAAAATTAAAGAAAGAATGTTGAACAATTAATGCAATCATATATACATAACTTGTAATACATATTACAAGTAATAATATTGAAGGTTGTCTTAAAAATCGAGTTAAAAAACATTAACCAGTAATAATATTGAGAAAATTATTTAAAAAACGGTTTTAGTATAAAAAATTATATTCATTAACCACATAATAAATGAGAATGTTGGTACGTACGTATCTACTATGATCGGTGAAACTAATAAAACGTTGCCAAATAATTTGTTTATAAGGGACGTGCACATAGAGATTTGAAAGCAAAAATGTTTAGTCTGCACGTAGTCGAGATATTTTAAGAAATTCAACCTAAGTAATTAGGAGAAAGTGGAGACTTGGTACAATTGTTAATTGGACTTTGTTGACTAACATATCAAAAGTGCCCATACATTCACTCAATGCTTCAGCCGCCGTCGTGAATTAAAGACGCCAAAAATTAGTTTCTCACCAGAATCTCCTTTGCGGTTCATTTTACGACAAAAATATTTATATAATAAAATAAACTAGGGTATATTTTCTACAATTTATGTTCTCATCATTTTTCTGTAAAGTCAATAGTTTCGGCGTACCAGCGTCATAAACTTTATTTTACCGTTTTACCAAACGTCAGGAAAACAGGTTTATTACAAATGTACATACTACATGCGATGTTTACCTATTTACAAGATTACAGTTAAGAATTAACTAAAATCATTGTGTTTTCAAGGTCGGTTTAAAATCCATTTCCGAAATTTACAAACAGAGAAAAATACACCAACGCTTATTGGAATTTCTTTAACACCTATTGTTCAATAATTACGTAACTACCTGCCGATCTTTAATCCTTATGTTGGATTTTGCCAGGACGTTGACTATAATACAAATACATAATATATATAAGAAATAGGTATTTACACGTATAAAATTAACAATAAGTAGGTATGCAAAATAAACATGAAACGTGTGAAACAAACGAAAAAAATTTGTAACACTTGGACAATCAAACATCGCAAGGTTATCATTAAAAGATTTGGTTATATTTTTCTACTCCTAAAATTAAACAAATTAAATAAAACAATTTTGAAATTTAGCCTTCCAAACTCGATTCGTTACAATAACTTGATATACATTCGTTTACATGATTATTTTTTTGTATCTAATTTATACAAGAACTGTATGATAACTACGTTGGTAACTAGACAACGTTGTTTTGCAAAAATTTTATTTTTAATAATATACATAATGCAATACCGTTAAAATTTTCTACGCACGGGAAAAATCTATATGAACATCTCACCTTTCAGATTTTTTATAGTTAAATCGGTAGGTGACAAATTTTGAACATAAATTGAAAGTTATTAATTAATAAATTATTTAATAATTTTCACGCTTTTTATAAAAACGAATTTAAATAGACGCTAAAAGGTTCCTATAAACCCCTAAAATATTTCGTTTTCGAGATACAAGGTGTGAATATAGATAAATACATTGTTTAGGTAATGGACACATACATTTTATTTTGTATTGTAGGTATACAGGGTATGTCACGACGAGTTTTGGTTAGATTAGAAGAATATAAGGAAGTAATAAAAGTTGCGATTTGAAATTTTGGAGATGATGGTAATTGGTTATGCCCTTTCGATTTAAAATAATTTTAAATTTCCTCTTCTTCCGGTTACACTGGAAATAAACGCCAACTTCCTTATTTCAAATGGAACACACTAATTTTTATTATTGATTTGTATTCTCGAGATAATTATACGACTTTTGTTTTAATAAGCGTTGCCTAGAGGCAACTCAATTTTAGAAAATTAGTCCTTTAGGAACTATTTCAGATTTTGTAAAATATTAACAGCTGCAGGCTATTACAAATTAAAAATTTTAAGTAAGTATTTTTAAAAGTATGCTGCAACGAATGTTGTATTATAAACTAAACAAAATAATACGGGATGTTCAGAAAAAAATGCCAAAAGAAAGTTGTTCACTTAGGTTGTTTTAAAAATAAGCGATTCAATTATATTTTTTAAATACCTAAGTATCTCGTATTCTATTTAAAATATTTTTAATGTCTATTATATTTTTGTATCATTCTTGTGGACAAATTTAATTACTAGAGATCGTGTCACACGGAAACAGTCACAAATTAACGAGCGTCAAATTTGGTTAATCCGCTAGATGGATCCGCTAAACTAGTTGGACTATTCAAGTTTCATTAATATATTTTATTGGTCATCACTGGGAGATTCTATTAGACTCCCGCGTAAGGTTAAAATCACTTACGGTAAGATGTTTTACTTCCGATTTTCGGACAACTTTCGATTCAAAGGAAAATTTGTATAGCGCATTAGATTAATGTACTTTTCAAAGTATTATTACTTCACTATTAATACTGGATTAATACAACACAATTAATACGTCATATTTATGACGTATCAGTATGAAAATCGGACTTGTTTAACGAAAGAGACTAGTTTTATATTTGAAGGAATTTTCTAATCAATGTTTTATAAAATTTTCTTATTTCCTTTTCATGTTAATTTTTTATTTAGTATTTTTGTACTTTACCTTATTTTCTAATAAATTACTTATTTTCATAATTATATACCTACTTCTAATAATAAACTTTCTTAAGAATCTTAATAACTGTGATGGTGCAAATTATTATAAACTTGGATGCAAGAACATTCATACAAAACTTAAAAGGAAACTATAATACAAGACATTTATGAGAAGTGCCTTTTTAATAATAGAGTGTGTTAAGAAATTATAGAGAGTTAAGGAGCCGTAATTAAGCAGCCGTGTCAGGAAAATACCCTTAAAACTGTCATGAATAGCAGCTGTTGCTGCCGAGGTGACATTAATTGGAAAAAAAAATTATTTACTGATAATTATATCAATATATTAATAATTTATTTTTATTTTAATACATATGTATTTATTACAGAAGTAGACATGTATTTTCATATATATATATATATATATATATTTTTTTTTTTTTTAAACAAAAATATAATTATGATAATTGTCGATAATTAACCTTTGAACTTTGAAATATTTTAGTTATAAATTAAATTGGTTGTTTATCAATTGACATTAATTTTTAGCAACTACACCGACTTCACCAATAAAATGAAAGCGGTTTTCATATTTTTATGTATTGCATTAGCAATATCTTCCAGTTTGGGATGTTGGAAACTACCGCACCCTGATATAACAGCTTACGACGATGGTTGGCATTCTATCTCATTTCACTGGGAAGGAGGTCCAGATAAAATAGCACTTCAATACAATATTAATGAGAACGATCTAGAGAGTAGTTCGCTTACGTCATATCACGATAACACAAACAAAGATTTGAGTGGAGACTTCGGAAAAGGTTCCAGGTCTCAATTTGGAGATGAGAATATTAAGATTGGAGACGTATTTTATTATAATGTGATAATTTGGAAAGATGGCGTTAAGTGCCAATATGCGGAACCTGAAACTTTTACGGTAAAAGGTATGATCGACTTTCAGTATACCTATAGGTAAATACATACATATAAACGTAGAAATTTCATGGTCGAGTTATGGTGTGGTTTTCTAACATTTATCTATAAGCCATTTAATCTGTATGCGTTCAAAAATAATCATCGTAATAATTCATGTTAGGTAAAGCTTCCCTAAATTTTTAAATAAAATAACGATGCATTATTAGCAGTAATTCGATTACATGAAATTGTAAATTTTATTTTCCTTTTTAAATTTTGAATAAAAAGTTTGCCTCGTTACCTGAACTTTTGTTTCTTATCTATATACAAAGATAGTTAAAATAGGTGTTATTTTTATTTCTGAGTAAATACCATTATCTACCATGAATAAATATCAACTATTAATCAATCAACTTAATAAAAAAAAATAAAATCAACATCAGATCAATACATAGAAATACATACCAACATATATACCTAACAAATTAAGATATGATAAATAATTAATTACTTATAAATTTTTTTCTAGAAATGGTTCATGCAGAGAAACAAAAATGAAGACAAAGAAATTTCGAATATCATAGATTCAACTGTTTGTAACAATATTGATTTAAATAAAAGCTTATTAATTTTATTAGAGATCTTTATTTTGTGTTTATTTCATTTTTTGTGATTCTGATAATTATTACACATCGATTATTTGTTGTTTTAGTTTTATTAATCACCTAATAATGTTTTAAAAGCAATACAAAAAATACATAAAGGTTATTCAAATTTTATTACTCCTGACGTCATACACATTTTATCAGAAATGCTTGATTTCTTCATGTTTATTTTATAAACAATTTTATTTTTAGTTGCGCCCTCGAATTTGTAGAATTATGTATCTAGGTTATTAAACAAATATAAATATTCAAGAAATAATATAGATATTAAATAAAAATGTATGACGTTATCGATAATAAAATTTGAATGACATTTACATGTGTATCTGGTAAAATATTTTTCTATTCAACCTCAATTTCAGTTTTGGTTTAAACTAAAATTGAGAATGAAACCGGAATCTCTAAGGTAACATCAATAGTAATTAAGGAAATCTGACGTGGTTTAAATCACAATCTAAAGTTAAGCCAACACTAAAATATTGGCTCTAACAATAAGTAGGTACCTACTTGAGTAATAAATATACAGTAAAACTCCGTTTATACGTTTCTGATTTATACTTACAGTCGTTTCGTTGCACTTACACATTATCTAGATCCATATTTTCGTGCAATCATTTCAAAAGAGAACAGTTCGCTATCGGAAAATTTCCATTTATTTCCACACTCTAATATTTAGGTGACTCACATATACTAGTTTACATTTAACGAACGTTTGTTCGATACATCATCAGATTGCAAAAAACAAACAATAGTAGATACTGATCATTTCTTTAAATAATTATATTTTTGTACCAAGTTGTGTTTGGTAATTTCTTCAGTTTGATATAGGTATTTATTTTAAATTACTTTGTTTGATGTGTTCTTTTTTCAGCGATTAAAAATTAAAAATTCAGAAGTTTCATTTTAACATTATTCTTATTTGTTCGTAAATTTTTTAATCCCCCTTCAAAAACGTATAAACGCAGTTTTCCTGTATAAGAATAAATATATATTTAGATCATAAATAACCTGTCATCCATTCTCGAGCTCAAGAACACTCGGGTTGAGTGCACCAGCGCATAAGATCCATAAAAATACTCTTGAGAATATTTCTCTGGTAAATTTAATTTTTGAAAAGATGCGTTTGTATCGAGAAAAATTAAAAAAAGCAGTTTTGAGACATATATGAAAATTCGATACCGAGGCTTGCGCGCGGTTGGATCTTACACACGTCTTATGCATTGAACATAAGTAGATATCTATTTTAAAATATTCTTTTTAAAAATAAAAATATAAATATGATAATTGTCGTTAACTAACCTTTGAACACTGAAATATTTTAGATATAAATTAATTTGATTGTTTATCAATTGACATTAGTTTTTTGGCAACGATAACGACTTCATCAAAAAAAAAATGAAAGTGTTTTTGATATTTTTATGTATTGCTTTAGCAATATCTTCCAGTTTGGGATGTTGGAAACTGCCGCGCCCTAATATAACAGCGTACGACGATGGTTGGCATTCCATCAGATTTAATTGGGAAGATCGTCCAGATACAATAGCAGTTCAATACAATATTAATGAGAGCGATCTAGAGCACCATGGGAGTACTGAATATAACTATAACCTCAACAAAGATATGAGCGGAGTATTCGGAGAAGGTTCCAGGACTAAATTTCAAACTAATAACACGCTTCAGATTGGCGATGTGTTTTATTATAAGGTGATGATTTGGAAAGATGGGGTCAAGTGCCAAAATGCGGACATACAATCGTTTACGGTAACAGGTACGACTGACTTCCAGTAAATAGATGCAATTACATATATAAACACATAAATTTCATGGTCGGGTTGTGAACATATATCTAATAAATTAAGATACGATAACAAATTACTTATAAACTTTTTTTTAGAAATCGTTCCCGCAGAGAAGTAAAACTGAAAACAACGAAATTTAGAATATCATAGATTCATTTGTTTGTAAAAATATTTCGATTTAAATAAAAGCTTATTAATTTAATTAAAGTTACTTTATTTTATGTATATTTAACCTTTTGTGGTTCTAATAATTATACACATCGATTAATTTATTAATTTTATTAGTTTTTTTTTCTTAAGTTTTGTTCCACCCTATCTAGGGGGCTTTGGAGCATCAACTGCTGTAGTTATTAGCTCCACGAATACATACATCTATGCCTATCAAAGGTTATTTCACCACCAGGACCCATCAGGTGAGAGGCCAGACTTCTGACCACGCAGCCACCGAGTCGGCAATTTTGTTAGTTACTTAGTAATGTTTTAGAGACAATACAAAAAAATACATTAAAAGTTATTCAAATTTTACTTCACACGACGCACAATAGGAAATATGACATATCTACGGGGAATTAAGAAATTATATAGGTGGCTGCTATCAGAAATTCTTCAAATTTTGCACACGCGTTCCTGCTAACATTTGAAATAGGATTCATTCGTCTTTTTTAGAATATTGCAGCCACTAACTTTCACCTTCCATTTTTATGGTTGAAAAGGTGACACTGCATTAAAGTAACCGAAAACTGTATTATTATGAACATATCCAAAAACGCATTAATGTTACTACCGCAAAACTGTGCACGATCAGTAATATCTCGTTAGAATGTCAATGAATCGTACTATCAATTACAAAAAGAAAAACTGCGGGAGCTCGTGAGGACAAAAAGTTATCAACATTTAAAGTTTGAAATTCGTGAATAACTGATAGACATTCACAATATTTCTTATAAAACAACCTTACACATAACAATATGCAAACATATTTATACAGAAGATTAGACATATCCTTAAAGATAGAAACTGCACAAAAAAATAACAACAATGTAAATCACTTCGGTACAATGTTCGTCGCAAGTTGATCTAAACAAAATCAAAATTTCAATAGCCCATTATAAATCTCCCTATTAATAATTAAACCAAATTATATTTCATTTACAATCGTTCGTATTTAATGAGACACATGTCTTAAAATGTAATTACAACCCGATTATAACATAATGAAAAATTAGGATTATCATTAATAAATTCCCAGTAGATCGGTCATATTTCTCACTGTACGACGTTATACACATTTTATCAAAACTTTTTAATTTATTCACGTTTGTTAAATGAACAAAAAAATAATGATATAACAAGAAATTATATACAGGGTGATTTCTAATGTACTGAGGAAACTGAAAAAGCAGTTAGAGGAGACTAAAATAAAGTTTCTTTTTTAACAAACTTTTGAGCAAAAAATCGAATAACAAGAAAATTACAGCGGTTTAAAGTTTTTATATAAACTATTGAGTATTAATTATAAAAAACGGTAGTAACTTACGTTTTGAATTCAAATTAGTTAATTAAACAAGATTTAGTCAATAGTTTAATAAAAATTTAATAACATGAAAGTGATTGCTATTTAAATTGTTGTTTAAAATTCTCAATTATTGTTGTTCATTGATTATTTTTTAGTAAATTATTTCTATTAATTTTTTTTTTAAATTGAAAAATATGATGTTTTATTACAAACACATGAAGTTGAAAAGTTTTAAGAAAATGATAGATCATAGAAGCTAAAAAACAATTTTTTGTTATTTATTTGTAACTATATCGCGGCAGAATTTGATAATAATTGTTTACCGCATAAACACAATCAGAAAGCAAAAATCTTTTAGGGTGTCATTACTTTAAAACGTTCGTTTTAATAGGTAAATATTATATATTTTCAAATATACCTTTTAAACAAAAATATAATTACGATAATTGTTGATAATAAGTAGGAAACCTTTAAACATTGAAATATTTTAGATATAAATTAGTTTAGTTGTTTGTCAATTGACATTAGTTTTTTGGCAACGACACCAACTTCGTCAAAAAAATGAAAGTGTTTTTCATATTTTTATGTATTGCTTTAGCAATATCTTCCAGTTTGGGATGTTGGAAACTACCGCACCCTGTTATAACAGCTTACGACGATGGTTGGCATTCCATCAGATTTTACTGGGAAGGACGCCCAGATAAAATAGCACTTCAATACAGTATTAATGAGAGCAATCTAGAGAGTAGTTCGCTTACGTCATATCACGATAACACAAACATAGATTTGAGTGGAGACTTCGGAAAAGGTTCCAGGTCTCAATTTGGAGATGAGAATATTAAGATTGGAGACGTATTTTATTATAATGTGATAATTTGGAAAGATGGCGTTAAGTGCCAATATGCGGAACCTGAAACTTTTACGGTAAAAGGTATGATCGACTTTCAGTATACCTATAGGTAAATACATACATATAAACATAGAAATTTCATGGTCGAGTTATGGTGTGGTTTTCTACCATTTATCTATAAGCCATTTAATCTGTATGCGTTCAAAAATAATCATCGTAATAATTCATGTTAGGTAAAGTTTCCCTAAATTTTTAAATAAAATAACGATGCATTATTAGCAGTAATTCGATTACATGAAATTGTAAATTTTATTTTCCTTTTTAAATTTTGAATAAAAAGTTTGCCTCGTTACCTGAACTTTTGTTTCTTATCTATATACAAAGATAGTTAAAATAGGTGTTATTTTTATTTCTGAGTAAATACCATTATCTACCATGAATAAATATCAACTATTAATCAATCAACTTAATAAAAAAAAATAAAATCAACATCAGATCAATACATAGAAATACATACCAACATATATACCTAACAAATTAAGATATGATAAATAATTAATTACTTATAAATTTTTTTCTAGAAATGGTTCATGCAGAGAAACAAAAATGAAGACAAAGAAATTTCGAATATCATAGATTCAACTGTTTGTAACAATATTGATTTAAATAAAAGCTTATTAATTTTATTAGAGATCTTTATTTTGTGTTTATTTCATTTTTTGTGATTCTGATAATTATTACACATCGATTATTTGTTGTTTTAGTTTTATTAATCACCTAATAATGTTTTAAAAGCAATACAAAAATACATAAAGGTTATTCAAATTTTATTACTCCTGACGTCATACACATTTTATCAGAAATGCTTGATTTCTTCATGTTTATTTTATAAACAATTTTATTTTTAGTTGCGCCCTCGAATTTGTAGAATTATGTATCTAGGTTATTAAACAAATATAAATATTCAAGAAATAATATAGATATTAAATAAAAATGTATGACGTTATCGATAATAAAATTTGAATGACATTTACATGTGTATCTGGTAAAATATTTTTATTCAACCTCAATTTCAGTTTTGGTTTAAACTAAAATTGAGAATGAAACCGGAATCTCTAAGGTAACATCAATAGTAATTAAGGAAATCTGACGTGGTTTAAATCACAATCTAAAGTTAAGCCAACACTAAAATATTGGCTCTAACAATAAGTAGGTACCTACTTGAGTAATAAATATACAGTAAAACTCCGTTTATACGTTTCTGATTTATACTTACAGTCGTTTCGTTGCACTTACACATTATCTAGATCCATATTTTCGTGCAATCATTTCAAAAGAGAACAGTTCGCTATCGGAAAATTTCCATTTATTTCCACACTCTAATATTTAGGTGACTCACATATACTAGTTTACATTTAACGAACGTTTGTTCGATACATCATCAGATTGCAAAAAACAAACAATAGTAGATACTGATCATTTCTTTAAATAATTATATTTTTGTACCAAGTTGTGTTTGGTAATTTCTTCAGTTTGATATAGGTATTTATTTTAAATTACTTTGTTTGATGTGTTCTTTTTTCAGCGATTAAAAATTAAAAATTCAGAAGTTTCATTTTAACATTATTCTTATTTGTTCGTAAATTTTTTAATCCCCCTTCAAAAACGTATAAACGCAGTTTTCCTGTATAAGAATAAATATATATTTAGATCATAAATAACCTGTCATCCATTCTCGAGCTCAAGAACACTCGGGTTGAGTGCACCAGCGCATAAGATCCATAAAAATACTCTTGAGAATATTTCTCTGGTAAATTTAATTTTTGAAAAGATGCGTTTGTATCGAGAAAAATTAAAAAAAGCAGTTTTGAGACATATATGAAAATTCGATACCGAGGCTTGCGCGCGGTTGGATCTTACACACGTCTTATGCATTAAACATAAGTAGATATCTATTTTAAAATATTCTTTTTAAAAATAAAAATATAAATATGATAATTGTCGTTAACTAACCTTTGAACACTGAAATATTTTAGATATAAATTAACTTGATTGTTTATCAATTGACATTAGTTTTTTGACAACGATACCGACTTCATCAAAAAAAAATGAAAGTGTTTTTGATATTTTTATGTATTGCTTTAGCAATATCTTCCAGTTTGGGATGTTGGAAACTGCCGCGCCCTAATATAACAGCGTACGACGATGGTTGGCATTCCATCAGATTTAATTGGGAAGATTGTCCAGATACAATAGCAGTTAAATACAATATTAATGAGAGCGATCTAGAGCACGATGCGACTACTGAATATAACTATAACCAAAACAAAGATATGAGCGGAGTATTCGGAGAAGGTTCCAGGACTAAAATTCAGACTAATAAAACGCTTCAGATTGGCGATGTGTTTTATTATAATGTGATGATTTGGAAAGATGGGGTCAAGTGCCAAAATGCGGACATACAATCGTTTACGGTAACAGGTACGACTGACTTCCAGTAAATAGATGCAATTACATATATAAACACATAAATTTCATGGTCGGGTTGTGAACATATATCTAATAAATTAAGATACGTTAACGAATTACTTATAAACTTTTTTTCAGAAATCGTTCCCGCAGAGAAGTAAAAATGAAAACAGCGAAATTTAGAATATCATAGATTCATTTGTTTGTAAAAATATTTCGATTTAAATAAAAGCTTATTAATTTAATTAAAGTTACTTTATTTTATGTATATTTAACCTTTTGTGGTTCTAATAATTATACACATCGATTAATTTATTAATTTTATTAGTTTTTTTTTCTTAAGTTTTGTTCCACCCTATCTAGGGGGCTTTGGAGCATCAACTGCTGTAGTTATTAGCTCCACGAATACATACATCTATGCCTATCAAAGGTTATTTCACCACCAGGACCCATCAGGTGAGAGGCCAGACTTCTGACCACGCAGCCACCGAGTCGGCAATTTTGTTAGTTACTTAGTAATGTTTTAGAGACAATACAAAAAAATACATTAAAAGTTATTCAAATTTTACTTCACACGACGCACAATAGGAAATATGACATATCTACGGGGAATTAAGTAATTATATAGGTGGCTGCTATCAGAAATTCTTCAAATTTTGCACACGCGTTCCTGCTAATATTTGAAATAGGATTTATTCGTCTTTTTTAGAATATTGCAGCCACTAACTTTCACCTTCAATTTTTATGGTTGAAAAGGTAACACTGCATTAAAATAACCGAAAACTGTAATATTATGAACATATCAAAAAACTCAAAAAAATGTTACTACCGCAAAACTGTGCACGATCAGTAATATCTCGTTAGAATGTCAATGAATCGTACTATCAATTACAAAAAGAAAAACTGCGGGGGCTCGTGAGGACAAAAAGTTATCAACATTTAAAGTTTGAAATTCGTGAATAACTGATAGACATTCACAATATTTCTTATAAAACAACCTTACACATAACAATATGCAAACATATTTATACAGAAGATTAGACATATCCTTAAAGATAGAAACTGCACAAAAAAATAACAACAATATAAATCACTTCGGTACAATGTTCGTCGCAAGTTGATCTAAACAAAATCAAAATTTCAATAGCCCATTATAAATCTCCTTATTAATAATTAAACCAAATTATATTTCATTTGCAATCGTTCGTATTTAATGAGACACATGCCTTAAAATGTAATTACAACCCGATTATACCATAATGAAAAATTAGGATTATCATTAATAAATTCCCAGTAGATCGATCATATTTCTCACTGTACGACGTTATACACATTTTATCAAAACTTTTTGATTTATTCACGTTTGTTAAATGTACAAAAAAATAATGAAATAACAAGAAATAATATACAGGGTGATTTCTAATGTACTAAGGAAACTGAAAAAGCAGTTAGAGGAGACTAAAATAAAGTTTCTTTTTTAACAAACTTTTGAGCAAAAAATCGAATAACAAGAAAATTACAGCGGTTTAAAGTTTTTATATAAACTATTGAGTATTAATTATAAAAAACGGTAGTAACTTACGTTTTGAATTCAAATTAGTTAATTAAACAAGATTTAGTCAATAGTTTAATAAAAATTTAATAACATGAAAGTGATTGCTATTTAAATTGTTGTTTAAAATTCTCAATTATTGTTGTTCATTGATTATTTTTTAGTAAATTATTTCTATTAATTTTTTTTTAATTTGAAAAATATGATGTGTTTTATTACAAACACATGAAGTTTAGTAAAAGTTTTAAGAAAGTGATAGATGATAGAAGCTAAAAAACAATTTTTTATTTATTTGTAACTATATCGCGGCAGAATTTGTTAATAATTGTTTACCGCACAAAGACAATCAGAAAGCAAAAATCTTTTAGGGTGTCATTACTTTAAAACGTTCGTTTTATAGATAAATATTATATATTTTCAAATATACTTTTTAAACAAAAATATAATTACGATAATTGTTGATAATAAGTAGGAAACCTTTGAACATTGAAATATTTTAGATATAAATTAGTTTAGTTGTTTATCAATTGACATTAGTTTTTTGGCAACGACACCAACTTTGTCAAAAAAATGAAAGTGTTTTTCAAATTTTTATGTATTGCTTTAGCAATATCTTCCAGTTTGGGATGTTGGAAACTACCGCAACCCAATATAACAGCTTACGACGATGGTTGGCATTCCATCAGATTTTACTGGGAAGGACGCCCAGATAAAATAGCACTTCAATACAATATTAATGAGAGCGATCTAGAACATGATTCGGGTACAGGTTATCACCATAATCCTTACAATGATTTCAGTGGAATCTTTGGAAAAGGTTCCAGGGCTAAATTTGAAAATAATAAAACCCTTCAGATTGGCGATGTGTTTTATTACAGTGTGATGATTTGGAAAGATGGGATTAAGTGCCAAAATGCGGAAATAGAATCTTTTACGGTAACAGGTACGATTGACCTTCAGTATATGTATATATATATATATATATATATATATATATATATATATATATATAGACTTATATTATACAAATATATTATATATTATATATATATACAATTACATATATAAACGCAGAAATTTCATGGTCGAGTTGTAGTGTTATTTTTTAACATTTATAAATACCTAATAAATATATTCAAAAATAATCATTAGAATAATTGTTGTTAGATAAATTTTATTAAATTTTTAAATAAAATAACGATGCATTATTAATAGTAATTCGGTTAGATAAAATTGTAAATTTTATTTTCCAGTAGTTTTTAAATTGAATAAACAATTTGCCTCGTTACTTGAACTTTTGTTTCTTATCTATATGCAAAAATATTTAAAATAATGTGTTTTTAAAATTTTAATTTCCACTTATTTTTATTTCTAGGTAAATACCTTTATCTACCATGAATAAATATCACCTATTAATCAATAAATTTATTGTTGATTAGATTTATTGTTCATCGATAAATCTAGACATTTTTCTTATAAATCAAAATTGATGTTTACCCCATTATCAGTTTCAAATTCCGCTGCATACCATGGACGTTTGTGGCGGCAATAATAACTCAATTAAGAATGGATATAGATACCTACATAGTAACTTGGCTAATGAACTAGTTTTCGCGGTCATTAAAAATATATATATTAAATACAACCATCATACAAACACAGTTCAATACATACAAATACAAACCAACATATATGTAATAAATTAAGATATGATAAAGAATTAATTATAATCTTTTTTCTAGAAATAGTCCCTGCAGAGAGTGACAACGGAAATTAGAATATCATAGATTCAATTGTTTATAAAAATATTGATTTAAATAAAACCTTATTAATTTTTAATTATTAAATTATTTAATTCATTAATTTTCTTAATTACTTAATAATGTCTTAAAAACAATACAAAAAAATATATAAAATGTTTATAGGTAGTTTTAGTCAATAAGCCTCTCTCCAATTTAACCTTTTTATTTCACTAAGCACACAGATTAAAACAAAATTATTCAGTCAATTTTAAAACAAAAACACACACTTCTTTTTTTTGTTTTTGTTTATCGACCGCCACAGGTTATTCAAATTTTATTGCTCACGACGTCTTACAAATTTTATCAGAATTTTTTTATTTCTTCACGTTTTTTAATTTTAATTTTTTATTTTTATTTGCGCCATCAAATTTGCGTGGAATTACGTAGCTATTAGATAAATATAAATATTCAAAAAATAATATACATGGTGATTTCTAACGTACGGAAGAAACGTCTTTTGAGAGTTAATTAAACGATATTTAGTTAATAGTTTAATAAAAATTTAATAATATGAAAGTTATTGTTATTTAAATTGTTGTTTAAAATTCTCAATTGTTGATGTTCATTAATTATTTTTAAGTAAATTATTTCTATCATTTTTTTTTAATTTGAAAAATATGATGTGTTTTATTACAAACACATGAAGTTTAGTAAAAGTTTGAAGAAAGCGATAGATGATAGAAGTTAAAAAATAATTTTTAGTTATTTATTTGATACTATATCGCCACAGAATTTGATAATAATTGTTTACCGCATAAACACAATCAGAAAGTAAAAAGCTTTTAGGGTGTCATTACTTTAAAACGTTCGTTTTATAGATAACTAGGATATATTTTCAAATATACTTTTTAAACAAAAATATAATTACGATAATTGTTGATAATAAGTAGAAAACCTTTCAACATTGAAATATTTTAGATATAAATTAGTTTAGATGTTTATCAATTGACATTAGTTTTTTAGTTTTTTTAGTTAGAAACTGTCGTAACCCAATATAACAGCTTACGACGATGGTTGGCATTCCATCAGATTTTACTGGGAAGGTCGTCCAGATAAAATAGCACTTCAATACAATATTAATGAGAGCGATCTAGAGAATGATTCTGGTACAGAATATGACCATAACCCCTTCCATGATTTCAGCGGAGTCTTTGGAAAAGGTTCCAGGATTAAATTTAAAAATAATAAAACGCTTCAGATTGGTGATGTGTTTTATTATAATGTGATGATTTGGAACGATGAGGTTAAGTGCCAATATGCGGAACCAGAATCTTTTACAGTAACAGGTATGATTGACTTTCAGTATATAAGTACAATTACATGAACCGATTTTAGTTCTGCGTTTAATTACCTATTAATTATTTTAACGTAATCTATTTCTATTTTTTTTTAATTTGAAAAATACGATGTGTTTTTTACAAACTTAATTTAATTTTGAAGAAGGTATTGGATAGTATAAGTTAGAAAACAATTTTTAGTTTTTTATTTGATATGTTATCGCCGCAAAATTTGATAATATTTGTTTACTGCATAAACACAATCAGTTAGCATACATGTTAGAGGGTGATTACTTTAAAATATCCCTTTTATAGATATGTACATATTATTATGTATTTTCAAATATTCTTTTTAAACAAGATATAATTACCATAATTGTTGATAATAAGTAACCCTTGAACTATCGTAAAATTGTCTGTCGTAACGCCTATCGTCTATCACGTCTATCGTCTATCTAACCATCTATCGTAAAACCCAAAATTTTTCTTATAAATCAAAACTGATATTACACAATCATCAGTTACGAATTCCGCTGCATACCATGGACGTTTCCGGCGACAATACTAACTCAATTAAGAATAAATTGTTATAGATACCTAAATAGTAACGTAACTAATGGACTAGTTTCCTCGGCCATTAAAAAAAATAATAAAACCATTATCAGTTCAATGTATACAAATACCTACCTAACATAATAAATTAAGATATGATAATGAATTAATTATAAACTTCTTTTCCAGAAATAGTTCCTGCAGAGAAGTGAAAATGAAAATACTAACAAATTTAGAATATCGTAGATTTAATTGTTTATAAAAATATTGATTTAAATAAAAGCTAATTAATTTAATTAATTATTTTATATTAAATGTTTTGTGGTTCTGATAATTATTACACATCGATTAATTATTACAATGTTTTAAAGACAATACAAATAATACATAAAGTTTATTCAAATTTTATTGCTCCTGACATACACATTTTATCAGAACTTCTTGATTTCTCGATGTTTGTTTCATTTATTTTTTTTTATTTGTGCCCTCAAATGCGTGGAATTACAGACAAATATAAATATTCAAGAAATAATATAGATATTAAACAAAATATGTATGACGTTATAAATAATAAAATTTGAATAACATTTGGATATGTATTTGGTAAAATATTTTTATATTCAACATCATTTTAGTTTTGGTTTTCGCTAAAATCGACCTTCCAACCAGAATCTCAAAGGTGACTAAAGGTAAAAGTAATCAGGAAACTAACCGAAACGTATATTTATCCCCACACTTTGTCTTCACTTTGTTAGTAAAATAATTACAATAATTGCATGAAAGTATTGTAATATTTAGTAAAAAAGGGAGAAATTTAGAACAAGGAAAATTAAAAGAATGTCACTAAAAACTGGAATATTTTTTTTAAGTAAAGACGTGGCAAAATAAAAAGTTAATTAATCAAATTGTCTCGTCAGCCTAAATTGTTTAAAAATTGTTGCGACAATCAAAAATTTTAATTTAGTTTTTTATCCGTAAACGAAAGCATTGAAAAGGTAAAATCTAGAATTTAAACATTTTTATAACAAAATCCTGAAATAATTTTTTTTAATACTAACTTACGTAAAATGCAGACTAACACTGCTGCCGCTTGTCTATAACAGACTATCAGAAATAGGTAATTAGAAATTTCAAAATGTTTCTTTGTATTTCCTACCTTTTTCTCGTCATCGTTTTCCCCTATCGTCAATTTTTAGCGTAGATTCTTCAGTTGACTGTGAGATTGCATTATTACGTACCTATACCTATGCTTCATATTTCACTGTATTTCACCAACCATTTTAATCGCGAAAACTCGCGTAAAGTAAAATTTCGTTCGCGAAAGTGGACCGTCGAATGTTTGAGGGGAGCCCTAACCAAGACCCTAACCTAGTCCTTATCTAAGAGCCTAACCAAGCTCGATTTGCAGAGAATTTGGGTTAGAGTTTAAAGGTCCACGCATTTACACTTTATAAATACACGGAGAGTTAGTCGACAAAGAAGGATCCTACCTTTTCTCGTTGTATTAATCCTTTTAGAGAACATAACACAATACACAACACTCGCGCACTCATACGCAAAAAGCCCTTATAAACCGAACGAACACTCCTCGCACACACGAATAATACGACGCCGTAAGTTAAAATTCAAACTACTGAAACAAGCACTACCGTTCTGTACCACTAACGCGAATGATCTGAATAGGTTTTGCCAGAATTCTATATGTACTTTCGTTCGAGTTATTACATGAATACTAGGAAATCCCGCTTTTATTTTAAAACATTCACATCCTTGTTCGACACTCCGATAAGTTATGAACGTAGGTGGCGCACATGTTTTGTTAGTTGTTTTGTCGGTGGTCGCATAACAATGCGATTAAACTTTTATCTGGTTTATGGTTTGTACTAGGGAAATTTTCAATGATTTAGGGCACACGAATAGTTTTTAAATTGAAAATTGAGTAAATTTATAATTCTGCAGCATAAAGGCAGTAAATATAGCGATTATTCAAATAATTTTAAACTGATAAAACTCTTTTGGTTTTTTGTATTTTTTATTTGAATGTCGAAATTTCTATAAGGGGTGGTGGTACGAAAATTTCATGATATTCTTTGGATGGTACGCGCAACCCACAAGATTGAAATAGATTATTGTGAAAATATGTCATTGACAAAAAAGACAGGAGGTTTTCTAATAATTTTAAAGTCGGTCATCATGACCAGGGTAAATTTCTATACGTTAGATCAAATAATATCAAAAGACAACAACAAAAACTGAAAGCTGAATTTTACTGAATTGAACTGAATTTTAAAGCTGAAAGTAGGGGAAATAAATTTTATTTGAAGCATTTTGACCGGTAAACTTATTAGTTTCAGAAAGAATTACCAATGTTTATGGAGGGTTGATTTTTAAAGTGCGTTTTGTTGCGTAGTATCTCGCTTAATATTAAAAAACCGGTCATTATTGTTATAGACTTTTTATTCCACATGAAATTTTTCATGTTTTGGTTTGAAAACGAGAGCTCCATCTTTAAAGATAAGTGAGATAGCGACTTTTGAAATATTTATCTTTTAAAGGATGGTGGTGATAAAGAATGCGATTTTGGAGTGGGTAAGAAGTGATTTCGTACTCTACAATTAACCCTCTATCAAGTAAAATAGGTCGCTAAATTTCTTCATTCAATGCACCCGACAAGCATAATATTATCACAAGCGGGTACACCAATATTTAAAATTCTTAAAATTTTGATTACCCGTCATTTTTATTTCTAGGTAAATACCTTTATCTACTACGAATAAAAATTATCTATTTATTAATCAACTTATGTTACTGATTAGATTTATTATCTATCGATAAAACTAGGCAATTTTCTTATAAATCAAAATTGATGTTTACACTATTTGCGGAACCAATTACTTTTACGGTAACAGGTACGATTGACTATCAGCACCTACAAGTAAATACATATAAATACAGAAATTACATGGTCGATTTGTGGCATGGTTTTCTAACATTTATAATTACCTCATTCAAATATAATCATCATCATAATTCTTGTTAAGTAAGTTTTACTAAATTTTTAAATAAAATAACAATGCATTATATTAACAATAAGTAATTCGGTTACATTAAATTGCAAATTTTATATTTCAGTTGTTTTTAAATTGAATAAAACGTTTACCTCGTTACGTGAAATTTTGTTTGTTATCTTTTATTTATTAATTATTACAAATCGATTAATTCATTAATTTTATTAATAATGTTTTAAAGGCAATACAAAAAGTACATAAAGGTCATTCATATTTTATTGCTCTTAACGTCATACATATCGTATCGGAACTTCTCAATTTCTTCATGTTTGTTTTCAGTCCAGGTTTTAAGAGCATAAACTTATCATTATTAAAACTATAATTATGATAATTGTCGATAATAATTTGTAATCCTTGAACGCTGAAATACTTTAGATATAAATTAATTTGGTTGTTTATAAATTTGCAGTAGTTGCTTGTCAACGAAACCAACTTTACGATAACGATGAAAGCATTTTACATATTTTTATGTATTGCTTTAGCAATATCTTTCAGTTTGGCATGTTGGAAACTACCGGATCCTATCATAACAGCTTACGACGATGGTTGGCATTCCATCAGATTTTACTGGGAAGGACGCCCAGATAAAATAGTACTTCAATACAATATTAATAAGAGCGATATACAGAATAAATCGCTTAAGATATATGAACATAATTTCAAAAAAGATTTCAGCGGAGTCTTCGGAAAAGGTTCCAAGAGACAATTTGGCAATAATAGCATTCAGATCGGAGACGTATTTTATTATAATGTGAAAATTTTGAAAGATGGCGTTATCTGCCAATATCAAGAACCAGAATCTTTTACTGTAACAGGTACGATTAACTTTCATTATAGATATATTATATTTTACGTATAAACATAGAAATTTCATGGTCCACTTGTGATGTGATTTTCTAACATTTATAAATACCTATATGCATTCAAAAATAAACATCAAAATAATTATTGTTAGGTAAGTTTTACCAAATTTTTTAAATAAAGTAACGGCAAGGCATTTTTTGCGGCAATTTGGTTACCTAGATGAAATTGTAAATATTATTTTTCTTTTTAAATCGAGTAAAAAGTTTCCCACGCGTTACGTGACTTATAGATATTTAAAATAAGATATTCTTACGATTTTGATTTTCCTTTATTTTTATTTCTAAGTAATATAATTATTATTAATCGATTTATTATTGATTAGATTTATTATTTATCGAAAAAACTAGGCATTTTTCTAATAAATCAAAATTGATGTTACACCATCATCAGTTTCGAATCCCGCTGCATACCATGGACGTTTGTGGCACCAATTAAGAATTGATTTTAATTATTGAAATTAAAAATAATAATAGATTAGTTTCGCGGCCATTTAAAAAAAATATAAAAAAACCACTATCAGTTCAATACATACAAATATATATCAACAAATGTATCTAATAAATTAAAATATGATAAATAATTACTTATAACCTTTTTTCTAGAAATAGTTCCTACAGAGAAATAAAAATGGAGACAAAAAAATTTAGAATATCATAGATTCAACTGTTTGTAAAATACTGATTTAAATAAAAGCTTATTAATTTTATTACAGATTTTTGTTTTATTTTTTGCGGTTCTAATAATTATTAGACATCGATTAATTCCTTAATTTTTTTAATTACAATGTTTTAAAGACAATATGAAAAATATTTAAAGGTTAAGTATTTTAATTTTATTGGTAATTACGTAATAAATACACTAGTGTTTATTGAAATTGTAATACCATTAAAAGCAATCCAAAAATTGGCTGGTGCCCATCGAAGTTAAATACGGTCCTAAAAATTATCTCTCTATTACTATCTCTCCTATTATCTATCCTGTTCTATTATAATCATTTATTTGCGTTACAAAACTGAATTATTCCACAAAGTTTCATTTATTATTTGCATTTTTGCACGGTGCCGCAATTTCAATAAACAGTAGTGTATATTACCTATTACAATAGATTGATTTCATGATGTTTGTTTTATTTAACTATTTAGGTGTATATTTTTATTTACGCCGTATTTATTTTTAAGAAGGTGAGAGAGAGATGGTAGAAGTTAAAAAATAATTTTCAGTTATTTATATGAGACGTTATCGCTGCAGATTTTGCTGTGCAACCTATTTACAAGTATCGTAGAAAAATGCAAAACATTTAGATCTTATAAAAGCATAGAAATATAGAAATTTCATGGTCGAGTTGTGGTGTGGTTTTCTAACATTTATAAATACAGGGTGATTCATTAAGAATGGACAATCTCGAAAGTAAAGATACTAATTTTATTTTGAAATTGGAGACTACCACTTCAAAATAGGAGATGTAATTTATTATAATGTGATCCTTGAAAAAAATGGCCTTGTGTGTCAGTTGAAGGAACCATCCTCTGTTACTATAAAGGGTACGTAGTTCAATGATTAAGTTGGTAATTGGCATTAATTAGAATAGTATTTACTACTATATTAAAAATCTATTTACAACTAAGATTATTATGAAGTAAGTCTTAAGTAAATATATACATATTTATTATTGAGCAAAGTTTTGTAAAATTTCTTGTGAATTGATAGTAGGTAGGTTATCTACATATAAAATAATTGTTTTAATTAGGTTATTTCTTAAAATTATTGCTAAAATTTAAAATTAATTACATAATTTAATTCAAAAAATCGAAGATATTTAATAAAATATTTCCGTTCATTTATTTTTTTTTAATCTTCAACTATACATAAACAATCGTTACCTTTACAAAAATATAATCATAATATAATTTTTATGGTTTTATTATCAAAAAAAGCTGCAATGCCTTTTTCTACATTACAAAAACATTTATTATGAACATTGTTAACTATATTGTAGTGTATAACCCATCACGTGTTATAAATTATACGTATAATTATACGTATCATATTTAATACTTATAAAACTTGCGGATTTATAAAACGACATTCAATAAAAATAATAACTCGTCAACATTCCAATTTATATCAGTTTTTGGGGACTGTTTTTTTAATATAAAATTTTTATAAAGAAATAGGTACCTATACTTAAGACGTATCAAATGAAAAATAAAGGCACTTGAAAATTTGAAATAATTTGGATTATTCTACAAATAGTTCTAATCTCGTTTTTCTTTTATTTTTTAGAAATCATTCTTAAAAATTAGTCCGACTGAAGATGCCCCCAGACCTGATGGAATATCGATTCCTAGTTCGTCGATTTTATTGTTTGAAGGTTGTTGTTTTCAATAAAAGTTAATAAATTAACATGCGTTATGTATTTGACGTTCGATTGAGTATTTTTCACTGATTACCTACCTATAAATAAAACTTAATCGAAAAAATCAATTGAAATAAGAATCACGAAAACACGATTGACGAGCCCTGCTCGATCAAACGCATTTCCAAGAAATTCGTATTTGAATTTTGCATATTTCGAAAAATATGGAGTTGCATAAATTGACGTATTTTCGTTAACATTGTACCTAGAAAGTTGTTTTTTCATTTTATTCAGAAAAGCACAGAGAACGCAAATAATAATGGCTTTACGATATATTATTATTAAAAAAATTTTTTTTTCGATTAGAATACTAAAACGCGAATATTTTAAAAAACAACGCATTAATTTTTTTAAAAGTAATTATTACATTTATTTACTAATATTCTAAATCTTAACTTGGGACGACGCGACGCGGTGATGGAGTCAAGATTTATAATTTTTTCTCCGCGATGGTGTGTCTCCGAAGTAATTATTGAGCGTCCGATGTGTATAATTTCCGCAGTAATTATGTGAATACTATACTTTATCCATCGTACACTTGTTTTAGAAAATATGTGTTTCAATATTATACAATTTATTGTTTTTTGAATTTATGAAAGAAAAATTAAAGACATTTGGATGAAAGCGCCCCTTATAGTTCAGGTACTCATTCAAAATTCTGTACATTACGATGCAAGCATGAAATAGGGGTAGGTATATTATATACTCTGTACTAAACACAATAAATGTCAGAATACTTTGAAAATCTCCCCCTAATTAAAGTAACTCCCTTTTAGTACACGGCGTGTGTGGCAGTATAATTACCAGTACTGTGACCTATCCAAACCTATTTGCAATTCACGTCATCAAAAAAAAAGTTACTAGATTTTATTTTTTGAATTCGGTCTAAAGTTTGGAAAGTGACACATATAGATGATTTACTTGCGCACATATTAGATAGTGTAAAGAAAGACTACAATTTATTAGAACTGTAAAAATACGAGGTACTACGAGGTGACAACACCGTGTGAAACGTCATCATCTAGTAACCTTTCATTGATAACGTGAATTGCATATAGGTTTGGACAAAGTGTACATAGATACACTTATCCTTTAAATGCGATTTTCTCGAATGTGGCTCATTTTATGGAAAGTGGCCCTTTTTATTTTAAAATGTTTAGGAAATCCGACAATAAAGTTAAGTTTTTTTAATTAATCCTTTGAAGGAAAATGTGATTATAGTTCCTGCCATTTAGAAATGACCTGTCGATCAATCTCGAGTTCAAGAAAACTCAATAGTTCAAACTAATTGTTAAAAAACGACAGTGGTATTAAAAAATCTACGAAATTAAATTTTAATACAAAATTAAATAAGTACAAAAGTACAAAAAAATAAATAGGAAGGTATTATTTAAACAAATTGATTTTTCCCTTTCAACTTTGACGGTGAATATTTCAACTAAGAAGTGTCGTGGAAAAAAGTTTATAAAAGCTTAAAGTTTTATTTTGACGTGTTGTATAAATCGTTTGAAGATTTCTTATCATTTCCTAAACACACTGTATTATAATACGCCCTGAGTATTAAAAGGGGTGATTTCAAAAGTAGTCTGACGTTTATTCTAGTTAGTACGAATACTTTATTTCGTGCTTGTATTGCAAAATGCAGAATTTATTTTTACCTGGACTATAAGGGGCGCTTTCATCTAAATGTTGTTTTTTTTAATTTTTCTTCCATAAATTCAAAAAATAAATTTGGAGATGGTGGCTTGCAAGTCATTGGTTGATTTGACGCTGAATTGTTTCCATATGAGAAAGCGATTCTAAATTCAAGTTTCTCTTTTTCGGATTATATTCGGAATATGAATGAAGAAAATCTGATGGCAGTAGTTGAAAAAATGAAAAAATGAAAAAATATTACCATAAGATATACATAAGTACACTTCGTCCAAAACTATATGCAATCCACGTCATCAATAAAAGGTTACTAGATGATGACGTTTCATACACTGGTGTCACCTCGTACATCGTATTTTGACAGTTCTAATAAATTGTAGTCTTTTTTATGCCATCTAATATGTGCGCAAGTAAATCATCTATAGAATATGTCATTTTCCAAACTTTAAATCGAATTACAAATAAACAATCTAGTAACTTTTTTTTGATGACGTCAATTGCGTATAGGTTTGGACAGGCTGTACATATAGGTACCTATACATATTCGACATGGTCCTGAACACGGTTACGGAACACTCTATATTTTGCGACTTCTTTCGTATTAGCTATATATTTTTAAGCTTTAACGCGTTGAAAAAGATATATTCAAAAATACATTTACGATAACTAAAGATAATAAATAACCCTTGACCATTTCGTATATTACTTACTTACTAAGTATAAATTAATGTATCTGCTTAACATTAAAAACAGTTTGTTAGTTTTTTCGCTAGAGAGACCGAGTTGATCGGCATCAGAAAAATGAAAATTACTTCCATAATTATTTTATTCGTCTTAGCGACATCTTCTAATTGTTCGGGATGTTGGAAAATGCCAAAACCTATAGTGACAGTATACGATGATGGCTGGTATTCCATTCAAGTTCCTTGGGAAGGACGTCCGGATAAAATCGGAGTGGATTATACTATCAATAACGCCGATTTTCAGAACATTTCGTTATCATTATTTGTAGATAATGTCAATAAACAGTTTTATGGAACGTTGGGAGATACCAGCAAGTACAAATTTCAAAATCTCTTCGTTAAAGTAGGCGATATATTTTATTATAAGGTGACTTTTCAAAAGGATGACGTCGAGTGTAAAATGTTGAAACCATCTTCTATTACTGTAACTGGTACGTTTGCACGAGTAGCTTAACCAAACATTCATTCCTCATGTTATTTTTAACACTCCGTTAACATATTATCAACATGGAAACGTATGAAAATCTCGATTGTGATTGGTTGTTATTTTTTTTTTAACAAGCCTTTAAAAATAATGGAAATTATATACCATAATGCTGATTCATATATTGATATAACATAATAGTTGGGGTGTCCAAGTCAGTAAAAATTGAAATGACCCAAACTCACTTCCACTAAGAGTTTTGTCATTTGGTCATGATAGAGGGTCGATAGGCGATCACGTAATGACTTGTGGTTTTTTCGATCGCTCTTGCATAACCTAAAAATTGGTGGTTAAAGATGACGCGCTTCTAGTTGCACCGCTCTATTTATTTATCCTGTCCCTTGAATTCTATTTATGTTACGGTATTACCGATGAATTCGTTTTATTCCCTAACCATTTCTGAATGAAACGAATCCACGAATATTTTATAATTGTGTTCTATTGTTCCATAAACAAAATAAAAGCTAGCGCAAAAATATAGTCCATAATCATTTTCTAAACGATTTATAACCGTTCCTTTTTTAGAATTGGTTTCTTCAAAGAAGACAAAATGACGACAACGAGTTCTGGAATTCGGAGAACCGATTTGATTGTTTTCAAAATTTTCTTTAAATAATTGTTTAGGAATTAATGTGTTTTTATTATAATAACTATTCTATTTTCGTTTATTTTTAATTAGTTAAATGTTTTGGGAGTTGTGCGAAAATGTAATAAATCGTATTATTATTATTATTAAATTAATTTTATAATGAGACGTGACGCAACCGGTGTTCGTTATTCTCACTGTACATCCAACGAGATTTTTTCGATTATTTTATTTTAGTTAACACCCAATTAGAAACTTATATTAAAAATAAACTATTCATAAATTAATTATATGCAATTATTTACCTCACAATCAGTCTCCAATAACCTACATACGCAATAAAATACAGTAAAACCTCGTTATAACGCTATTTAAAGGCCCTGATAAAAAAACACGTTATCAACGGAATAGTGTTATAAACGGGAAATAGAAATGCGTATAAAAGTTTATAGCGTATTTTAAATGATTTATTAAATTGTTCGTAGGTATTATTTACAGATTAACTTCTTTTTGATTTTTAAATTTTTTATTTGAGCTTTATTCGAATCACCTTAGTTGACAAACAAACTGAACCTCTATCGTGTGATTTTATTTAAATAATAATCGTATCTAAAATCAAATATACCTACAAGAATAATTAAATAAACATATTGATTTTTTACACCATTCCAAGTTGCCCCATATACTTATTTATTGATTAATTTTGAACTCGGCATAACGAACTGGTGTAGGTGTGGATGGTAGTAACCGAATTATAAAAGTTGTGTCATCCTATAACCCTGAAATTGCTTCTTATCAGGAATCAGTATAGCGTGCACCACGTTCTAGTTAACACCTCACATGGGAAATCTTGTAAAACGAAAAAAATACAGTTCAGGGGTAAATAGGTAAATGATCCAAAATAAACGAGCTCCAAACGTAGTCGGAAATTATCGTGCAAAGAGGTTTTTCGAGTACCAAATGTCCCTGTGATCGGCGAATTGGGTATCAGTGACAACTATATCTTCTTGTTATGGAGGAAACTTGGTCGTATAATGGTAGCACCAAGGATAATTCCGACGAATGGTATAAGGGGACGGTAAAAAATACAGTAAGAACTTGTGAGTACGTACTATTACGATCAACTTTGTTGATGTTTAGCCATCAACTATTTTTTAGCCAAAAGTATAATAAGCACTTTTGGGCCGCTCCATTATATGGGTAAGTTTCCATGGTGAACTATGCAACTAGGTAACTCATCGATATATTTGTTTAGTGGCTGTTGCAGTTCTTTCGCTTGTGTTGTTTATTCTATATATTGTTTATCAACAAGCTAGAATGACGGAAACGGCATCTCCGGAGCACTATACGGCGTGTAACCATCCACTTTGCCATCGCGTACGTATTTCGAACCCGTCAACCGGTTGTATAATAACCGCATCTACGGCCAACAGGCGTACAAACAGAAATAACTGCGACAGGATCTCCGTTTCTACATTTGTGAATCCTTTAGTTGACGATGCCGATAGAGATATTGCGTTAACGCGTCGTTTAGATTTACCGCCATCTTATATCAGCTCGATAAACTGCGATTCGCCGCCATCTTACGAGGAAGCTGTAAATAACGAGACTCATCAACTTAGGCACATGTGATTCTTAGCGATTTAAGTCGTATGGTCCTATCATCTCGGCTAATGTGTCGAAAAATTACTGTGATATAGATATATATGTATATATTATTTTGTTCTGTACGAACAATCTAATCGTTAAGTTTTATCGATGATTTTGTAAATTTTAATACAGTGGAACTTCGATTATTCGAGTTAATGTGAACTAACGATAAGCTAGCTTTACCTATGATGCCGACTCGGTGGTCGAGTGGTTAGGAGACTAACCTCTCGCCTGACGGGTCTTGGGTTCGAATCCTGGTACGGGTGGTGAAATATCCCCCTGGTAGGCATGGATGTCCCGGAGGGCACTAGAAGTAATGCCTAACGGCGGTTCCCCCTGGTGCCTTTCGGGGTGTGCTACTAACACGGAAAAAAAAAAGCTTTACCTCTGATAACCAAAAGCTCGGAGGCCACGACTATTTCGCATTAAAAATAAATTATACTAATATTTCCCTAATTTATTTATTATAATTTATAGTATTTTTTAAATTTTAATTTTTATTTTTTAATTATTAAATATTTTAAATTTTAATTTACCGGGTACATTTTTTTCGACGAAAACCTATTTTCCATGAAAATATGAACTTCCTGTGTATTACAGAAGATTAATATATGATTACTACCTATTTAAAATGATTATTATACAACAACAAAATCATTTATTTAGAATTTCACTCATTTTTGCACTTACAATTTTTCTAGTTTTACTTATGCGCACTCCGATAAAGGTAATGTACAGTTTTATAGATTTTTTATAAGCTCCTGATGGCCAGTTTTTTTTTTCACTATAAAAGATTGGTCGATTTTTTTTAAATTATCGTTTTGATTGGTTAATATAGTAAAAATATATTAATCGGTTATAAATGTCTAATGTTACATAAAACAAAGAAAAATGTACACTTAAAATATTAACTAAATGTCGCCATGTTTTGAAAACAGTTGCTTTTTCCTAAGTCGGACCTTCTAGAAATTCCAAAATCGGACTCCTCCATACCGGGTGTCAACAAAATAACTAGTCATCCTTTATTTTCGATGATAAAAAAGGCATCAGTCTGAATTTTTGTGCAAGTAATACAGTACATCGGTGCTATATTTTGACTGTTGGAGAACTGCTATTATACTTCCGGTTACGCCGGAAATGACCTTAACTTACGATTTTTAAATGAAACACCCTGTATATTTGGACATTTTTGGAATCCTCTATCGATTTTTAATATATTTACATCGTTTTGAAAACTTTTTATAGTCTACTTGATTTTTTTTAAATAATTTTATTTGTGCACCTAGAAAGTCGCGATCAGGCTAAAAGCAATCTAACTAACTATAATATTTTTAGAGATACGGGCCTTCGAAGTTGAACAAATCAGTTTTCAGAATCGGCGAATGCAAAAACGACGATTACCTATGTTTGTGACTTTCGTCAACGACTGTTTTCTTTAAATAAACGTTTTTCTTTTAGGCTTATTATATTAGGAGGTCCGAATTTAGGTCACTTTTCGAAATCTATCATTTTTGCTGATTGTTACTAAAGACATTTACTTTTGTATTAACAACTTACGAATATTCTGATAACGGTAGTCCTTATACGACAAATAACAGAATGTTTTGATGTTTTTCAGGTGTTTTTTTTTAAGAACATATTATGTAAATCTATTAAATGTGTATTAAATTAGAAATGTACACACAGCTAGGCTATAACATCTATTCTCGGATAATGGCGCTCGTATATTCCGAATTCTACTTTATATACAATTACGCGTTGTTCAAATATATTCGACGTTTTCTAAAACTGAAGCGTTTAAATAAAAATGCGTTTAGTGACTAATTTAACATAAACGAGTTGATTTATTATAAAAAGGAGAACGTCTTTAGGACAATATGAAACCGAGCTCAAATGGCGCAACGTCAGTAGCTCGCATTTACGCGTCTAGTTTCTACAGTACTTATAATGGCACGTTTTCACGATACCGTCTGTTGTGTTTCTTGTATCAAATTTACCTTTATAATATTTTACTTAACTTGTAAGTAAGGTACCTATCCAATATATATTTTTATATACGAAAAGTATCTAATAAGTCTATTTTTATCTATTATTTAATTTATCATATTTATCTATTATTGTGTATACTTATTGTTAGATTTTAATCAGCCATGGATACAGGGTTGTTGTTAAATACAGGTTTTAAATATCTACGGGCTTGAAAATAATAAAAATTGAATTTAAAATTCATTTCGTACATTTTTGACTTATAGAATTTTTTGATGCAGCATAGTTTTTGAACGTATCGGCTACGCGATTCATCGTTAGAAAGCTTAGTTTGTTCTCTTTCTTTGTAAGTGGGTTGAAGATTTACATAGGATTACATAAGTATTACGTAAAATTACAAAAAATAGAAAAACGTTATGTACATATTTTTCTGTATTACCCATACACCCCATACACGTTAAAATATTTAGACAAAGAATTCAAGACCTATTGACCCGCTCACCAATCACCAGCTATGGAATAAAAAAACAAACAAAGAATAAAATTAGTTTTCTAACAATGCAGTATCGTGGATAAAACCGTTTTGACTATGTTAAACAGAGACCATGTATATATTTAACAGTATCTGACCAGAGTTATCTTCTAAAACATTTTATAAAACATCTGTGTAATTATTTGATTATATTTATTAATAATTAATAATAAATTGTATGCTTATTTGGTTGCAAACTTTTATTTACGTGTTATTTACGTAAGCTATTTATGTGAGTATGTATTATATTGTATTAACAACTTTATCATCTTATCCATAAATAACTAATATATTGGAACTTTATTTGAAACTTAATATGGCGGTTTTTCACTAATGCTTCAAACTCATGTGATCTAAAAAAAAATGTTGTGAATTTATTTAATATTTCGCCTAGAAAACAATTTTCGAGTAACAACTTTCTCGAGTAACGTTTGGAAATTAGTTAAGAGGAAACGTTTTATTTAATAAGAAACGTAAAATTAGATATTTATAGCCTAAAGTTTTACATGATGTAAAATTCGATTCGAATCGATTTTATCAATACCTACATATTTATCTGAAAAAAAAGTAAAAAAGTTTACAAAAGTTAATGGACTGTTGCAATTTTTTGAAACGAGCGGCGATAATAGCGAATTAATATCGATGCAATTTTGGCAGAACGACTTAACCCACAAAAAGTAAATTTTACAGGAAATACAAATCGATTTTTCTGGTGGAAAAAATCGAAATATTGTTACACCGACACCATATTTTTTTAATCTTTTTATTTTTCGATAGAATGTAGTAAAGAAATAATTTTTGTTTTAATAAAAATTTTAAAACGGGAGTTTAGCTACAAATACATAAAACCTAAATAACATCTAAACTAACAAATTTCGCTTTACATTTATATGGGAGGGGTGTCGAATCGATGCGTATTGCGGTCTTCTATCGTCCTACACCGACTGGTCCGTCCTCAATGAAACATCCTATATATTATTAATAAAATTCACAGCAGCTACAAATAATTCGATAGTTATGTGCTCTTTGACATTCATATAATTAAATACATTGTTATGTGCTATCATCGTGTTTACGATGCATAGCGATTTAATTCAGCATTTTAAACTTATAACGAACGTCCAGTAGTGCCTATTTAAAAACATTTTTTTTATATTTAATCTTACACGATTTCGTTGTTAAGTGAGTACAGTGATAACTTATAAAATTAGAAATTTAATTGTAAGGTAAGAATAACGCGTTTTATTTTTATTTTATATTGCGATCAAAAACCCCATCTTTTAAATTTGTATTTACAAAAATGCGTGACAGTTAACCAACAAATGAAGCGACTTTAACATTTTAGGTAGGGTGATTTGCCTGTTCACGGCCCCTTACCTATTCGCGACCCCTAACAGACATTTTACGCAATAATAGTGAAAAACTAGATAAAAATATCCGACCGCGCGTAAGCCTCGGCATCGAATTTTCACATCATTTCATTTCATTTTTTTAATTTTACGAGAAAATTTATAAGAATTAAAAAAAAATTATCGCTTTTTTCGATTATCTCGAAAATGGCGCATTCTATCGAAAACTACAAAGAGACATGATCAGTAGAGAATTTTATACCGAACCCAAAACATATTTCACATTACCGATCCGAGGAGTAATAACGGAGATTCGATTTTTTTTAATTTTTCTTGAACGGCCGCCATTTTGAAACGGGTCGGTCGATTCGGCTGGTTAACGAACTCGTCTTTTGTTTTCATAAAGACAGTACGCTGTCCAAATTGCAGCCTTCTACGATCAAAATTGCGACTGGAATCGTGTCCACAAGAAATTGATTATATATATAATATATGACCGACCTATATTTTCGTGATCAAAGGGCCGAGATCGGAGAAAATCCAAAAGAACAGGTCTAGGTGCTAAACATACCCGCGTGCTTGGTATGTTTTTCCTTTTTGTTTATGAGGCCGTAAATAGGATAATCTGCTCTATATCGATTTTTCCTTGATTCATAAATTTAATTACCATACTTACGTATAATGTTTAATACTGATAATCTACAAAGGTATGTGATTACAACAAATAAAAATAGCAATTCTCGTTGAATGTATAAAAATGGAAAGAACAACCTCAAAAAGTCTAACAATAAGGTTCGTTTCGATGATGAATATATTATAGAACGAAATGTTGGTTATTGGCGTTTCATTTATAAAATATATTTAGTAGGTAACGAGCAACTGTCACATTATTTGATAGTATTTCATCTCAAAAATGATAAAATTTCTAGATATAGATTTTAATTATTTTAAAAGATCGATGATCAAGACAATTAATCGGTAAATTAATTTTAAATCGACTTTATTCGTTATCGTAAATGCAAATTCTATATTTTATTGTTAGAGCTGTAATGGAGAAGCCGTCCTCGAAGCATGGCAAACGTCCAAATCCTCGAAAAGGCGCGAACATCTTGTCGCAACTTACATTTGCGTAAGTTTTTTCGTGGAGCCACGAACGCGTACCTATAACAAGCAGAAAACCATTTACAGTTACATATTGCCCACGTTTGTGAAGGGCTTCAAAAAGAATCTGGAAGAAGACGACATGACGGAACATCTCGAGGAACATTCGTCGAGCGTGTTAGGAGATCGGCTCGAAATTGAGTGGAAACGAGAATTATTGCGTCAGAAGCCGTCGCTATGGCGTGCCTTGAGGAAAGTTTTCGGTCTTGAATTGTTTTTCCTTGGTATTGCTTACGCGATTAATCAATTGCTCGTAAAGTAAAAACAACGCTGTCATAACCTATAATTCTAATTTATATCTATAATTTTATGTTTTCTAGAATATCTCAACCGTTAGCGTTGGCGCAACTGATGAAATACTACAGTCAAACTGATGGTGCTTTATCCAGAAGAAATGCCTTTTTGTGTGCAGGTTTCATCGTGGCGACTTCGATTATCAACGTTTTCTTGACGCACAACTACATGTTGAGTTTACAACATTTGGGAATGAAATTGCGGGTCGCTTGTTGTTCGTTAATTTATAGGAAATCTTTGAGATTAAACAAAAATATAATCGGTGGCACGACAATAGGACAAATGATTAATTTACTATCGAACGACGTAAATAGATGCGATCGTGCCGTACTTCATATCCATACCTTATGGGTTTGTCCTGTTCAAACTATACTCATCATTATCATCCTACACAATCTTTTAGGATTTATCTCGACCGTTGGAGTTTTCGCCATGGTAACGTTCGTGCCGTTTCAAAGTAATCGTCTTGGTCGGTCGATGTCGATTGATTTTTTTAAACGAAATTGATTTCAGTGTACTTGGCCAAAATGACTTCCGCCTATCGAATGAAAACTGCCCTAAAAACGGACGAGAGGATTAAAATGATGAACGAAATCATATCGGGAATCCAAGTAATCAAAACTTATACTTGGGAAAAACCGTTTGCAAAATTGGTCGACGCCGTTCGAAGGTAAACTCGAATCGATATTATTTTTTTTAAGGTAATATTATTTTATCGTTAGTTTCTTCGAGCCGATTTAACAGTTGGTGAACCGAACGTTGTTGAATTTTCGTAAATTAAGGCCGTGACGTTAATTTTTTTGTCACTTTCTAAAAGATCGGTAAATTACAATTACCTTACAATTACAATATTGTCATATTATTTTATTTTATTGACCGTTTCAATCGCAATTTAAAAAACTAATCGTAAATTCGTTTATCGTTTTAGGTCAGTAAAGTATGTATGTATGCTTTTCTATTTATTAAAATAGAGATAATGTTTACATGAATAGCAACATTCTTACATTATAATCATTTAAATTGTCTGCTCATCAGGTCAAATTTATAATATATACGAAACTCATTGTATTTTCTCACTGACAACCAATAAAAACTGTCTTCATCGATTGTCAATATGGAAATACATGAGATGAAAATGTGTCTCGTTTTTTAATTTGACCCCAAGAGTGCAATTGCACGATAAACTACTTATATTTGAATTGATCAGACATTTTTTTAAATCTAAATTATGTTTATTTAATATAGTGTTGCTGATTCGAAAATGTCTCGGTGTTTTTCCTAAAGATATTTGAAGCCAAAGCAATTAATTTTTATCTCCGTCGGTGTAATTATTTAGGCTGTCTATCAAACTAATTTGGGCTTGTTGTTAAGAGACTCGTTGCCGCATCGTGTTTCTTTTTTTTGTAAAACAAACCGTTACCATGACAACAATCGCATTATTTAAAAGCTTGAAAACTTATTTTCAGCGACGCGACGAGATAAAATATTGAACTTCAATGCAAACTCGTTTGTTGATATCCACTGAAATCGTTCTGGCAATCAAACTCGTTCCGTTAAATATGCCATAATCAAACTTCTATCTATAAATTATTATCGTTAAAGTGCAAAGAAATGAATTGTTATATTTAACGTTATCGTTGCAGATTAGAAATTCGGAACGTTCGCGTAACATCATATATCAAGAGTGTAATGACAGCTGTACTGATATTCATAACGAGATTCTCCATATTTATCACGATTTTATCGTACGTCCTTACAGGTAACCATCTCACGGCCGAATACGTTTTCGTGGTCACCTCCTTCTATAACATCCTCAAACAGATCATGACCAAAAATTTTCATCGGGAATTACAGAATTGGCCGAATTAAGCGTTTCCGTCTTTAGGCTGCAAAAGTTTCTTTTTTATCAAGAAACGAAAGAAAGATCGAAAACCGTACAGGACGGCGCCGGCGTGCGCCGTTCGAATTACGTTATTCGAAAAAACAAATTAAATTTTGACGAAAAAACCGGGGTACGGTTACGAGAAGTGTCGGCAAAATGGAGGGCAGACTCCTCGTTAACCACTTTGAAAGAAATAAATTTTAAGGCTCGCCTCAGACAGTGCGTGACCCTAGTCGGTCCGGTCGGCTGTGGAAAAACCAGCCTGTTGCACGTTATCTTGAAGGAACTACCATTAGAATCTGGCATGATGGATGTGAGGGGTGTGCTCTCGTATGCGACCCAAGAACCTTGGTTATTCGCGGGAAGCGTACAACAAAATATTTTATTCGGGGAATCTCTGGATATAGATCGATACCGGCAGGTGCTGGAGGTTTGCGCCCTAGAACAGGATCTTAAGCTTCTGCCTTACGGCGACAGAACGCTTGTCGGCGAAAAAGGTGTTATGTTAAGCGGAGGGCAAAGGGCTAGAATTAATTTGGCCAGAGCCGTGTACAAGAAAGCGGACATCTATTTGCTGGACGATCCGCTATCCGCGGTGGATACTCGCGTCGGTAAGCGTCTGTTCGAGGAATGCATCTTGAAATTTTTAAAAGACAAGTGTACGATCCTCGTTACACATCAACTACAATATCTTAGTAACGTCGATCACATTTACGTCGTCGACGGTGGGAAAATAACCATTAACGGAACTTACCAGGAAATCAAGGAATCGCAGTTGTTCTTCGTGAAGTTACTCGGCGAAACAAAGAAGACGGAAGTAGATGGTCGAACCAATCGCGCGCGGGCGCAATCGACGCAAGAGGAAGAAGAAAGGAAACCAAACCGATCCCGGTTAAAGAACAAAAGCAATCGGGCACTATATCCAGAGATGTATATCTTTCGTATTTCGATGCGGGAGGTTCTTGGCTGATAGCGATATTCATATTATTGGTGTTCGTCGTCGTTCAGATATCTGGAAGTGCTGCTGATTACTTTTTGACAATCTGGTAAAGTCTATATTTATTAAACGATCATAGTTTTAAACGCGTTGTTTCAGGGTGAATAACGAACACAACGACGAACAAAGAAAAAATTTCACAACTTTGAGTAGGGAGTTTTGTATTTACACGTATTCGATTATAGTGGGTTTCATGATCGTTCTCACGATAACTGGAACGTTCTGCTTCTATAAATACTGCACGAGGGCGTCGATTAAATTACACGACATGATGTTTTCAAATATAATTTATGCGCCGATGAAGTTTTTTAACGATAATCCTTCTGGAAGGATATTAAATAGATTTTCCAAGGATATTGGTTCGGTCGACGAAATACTGCCCACCATCGCATTGGATTGTCTCGAGGTTTATTAACTTGGACGTATTTGTTCGTAAATTCAGTTCATTAATTTTTGTAGATCGGTTTAGGCATTCTGGGGGTGACGCTGGTCGTGTCCTTGGTGAAACCATGGCTGTTTATCATATCTATTATTGTTTTCGTAATCTTCTATTTGCTACGTGTCGTATATTTGGCCACCAGCCTTAATCTTAAACGGCTGGAAGGAGTTAGTAAGTGATGTCAAAATAAGCGTTACGTATGTGGCAATAACGTTATTTACTTTTACAGCTCGTAGTCCCGTTTTTGACCACATCGGCATGTCTTTACAAGGTTTAACAACCATAAGGGCTTACCGGGCACAAAACATCTTAAAAAAGGAGTTCGACGATTTACAAAATAAACATAGTTCCGTTTGGTTTTTGTTTCTTTCATGTACCAAAGCTTTCGCCTTTTGGCTGGACATGTCCTGTTTAATTTACATTACCGTAGTCACCTTCAGTTTTTTCATGTCCACTGCTGGTAATATCGTGAAATAAAATCAATTTTGTACCAATGATTATGACGCCTTTATAGATGAGTTAAGCGGCAATGTTGGTTTGGCTATAACGCAAGCCATAAGTCTAACCGGCAGACTTCAGTGGGGGATGCGACAATGGAGCGAGATGGAAAATCAAATGACATCAATGGAGAGGGTGGTTGAGTATACAAAAGTCGATCGGGAGATAGAACGTACCGAAATAACTCCATGCCCGAAATGGCCAAACGATGGGAAAATACATTTCCGATCGGTTTCTCTAAGATACTCTTCGAACGATCCGTATATTTTAAAACGGTTAACTTTTACCATCAATCCTAACGAAAAAATTGGAATAGTTGGTAGGACGGGTGCGGGAAAATCGTCGCTGATTTACGCCCTTTTCCAGTTAGCCGAAATCGAAGGATGTATATTAATAGATGATGTAGATATAACGAAGATCTCTTTGAATAGATTGCGTTCGGCAATTTCTATAATTCCCCAAGAACCTGTACTGTTTTCCGGTACGCTTAGAAGTAATTTGGATCCCTTCGTGGAATACCCGGACGTCGACCTGTGGGATGCTTTGGATGAAGTCGAATTGAAACAAGTAGTGGCGCAATTTCCTTTAGGTTTGAGTACGAAAATGTCAGATGGCGGTTCGAATTTCAGCGTAGGACAAAGACAACTTCTGTGTATGGCGCGCGCGCTCGTCCGAAAAAATAAGATACTCGTTTTGGACGAAGCGACTGCAAACGTTGATCATCAAACCGACAAGTTAATTCAATTGACGATAAGAAAAAAGTTCGTCGATTGCACCGTTTTAACCATAGCGCATAGATTGCACACGATCATGGATTCGGATAAGGTTTTGGTTATGGATTCGGGAAACACGTTGGAGTTTGATCATCCATATTTGCTTCTACAAAATCGAAACAGCACATTTTACGGTATGGTTCAATATACGGGTCAAAAGATGTCGGAAACGTTATTGAAATACGCCACCAAGGTATATGATCACTTTTCGTTTACCATTTGTTTACGTACCTAATTCCTAAGTATTTTTAGAGTTACCTAGAAAAAAATCGAGATAAAGTTTAAGGACATATAATATAATTATAAAGTGATGTCGTTTATAATCGGCAGGTTAAAGAAGTAACTTCTGCTGTAGAAGTTGATGGAATGGCGAATTTGGTAATTAATAATACTAGTTACTTTGTTATTTTATTGTTATGTTTCATATTATGATTAATTTATTTTTTCACCAAACGCGTCTTAAAAAGACATTTTCTTAAAGCCCAAATTCATAAATGAAGCTTATTCCCGTCTCATATTCAAACTGAAGCACGAAAATCTTTTGTTATGATTATCAAGCTACTACACTTCGTCCAAACCTATATGCAATCCACGTCATCAATAAAAGGTTACTAGATGATGACGTTTCACACAGTGCTGTCACCACGTACCTCGTATTTTGACAGTTTTAATAAATTGTCTTTCTTTATAACATCTAATATGTGCGCAAGTAAATCATCTATAGAATATGTCACTTTCAAAACTTTAAACCGAATTACAAATAAACAATCTAGTAACTTTTTTTTTGATGACGTAAATTGCATATAGGTTTGGATAGGCCATAACAATTTAAATCAAAATAGAAGTATTTAAGTATTAGGTAAGAATGAGTTGTGTTTACGCATTCGACCGTTACTGCCAATTTTATTATCATCTTGTAAAATAACGGCCCTTAAGGCGCCACCAACTTAATAGCAGTAGTCAAGTTATAAATAACAGTGATGGATATGGGATAGGTAGGTACACGAAGAATTGGTAGATTTTGTTTTGGGTTTATTAAAGGCATTAATTAGATTTTTAATAATTACCGCTAAAAGTAAAAGTTTATTATTTTATTTATAAAAGTTATTTTTTGCATTAAATATACTGACTGATCCTTCGAACCGGATCCAAGTTATGTTGATGTTGATAATAAATCTTGCTCTGTTTTCTTATTCGTTTTCTTCATTAGTGATGTAGAATTTAATTAATATTGCAATGATAGGCGCCAATTAAGGCGCATTATAAGTTTGGTACTGTTTAAAATTTTAAACGACAAAGACGACAAGGTCGTATAATCGAATTTCACACACTTAAATAGAAATCGTAGTAACACCTGTCATAGATAATTTTAGATAATCTCTAGTACACGAATGGTCTATCTAATTTATTACTAAATGCGCTTTATATTGTTATTACACAAAATTGTTTTCAAAACCGAATTTGCATTTCGTCGCCCCTGCAAGTTCGAATCGTATTTTCTCGGAAGCGATTGGCTCACATTCAGAAAGTAAAGCTCCGTCGTAAAGAGAATTAAAAAATCTTTAAAACGACGTGCCACTTGACCCCAATACACCGTTGAGGATGTTTGTGGGGGTTGTTATCGCCCTTAAGCAGTTAGCCTAAAGCAGGCGATTTTCGAAAATCGACGTGTTTCGGTGTTTTTCCAATAAAAAAAAAATATTTGAGTATCAAAAAAAAAATCCAATAGAGACGTTTCATCGGGGTACCCTATATGGTTGTTTATATTATCTACAAACAGTTTTTGTAAATTGGAAATATTTAATAATTACGTATACCCACTTTGAGAATATATACGAAGTTATTTTTGTATTTTATTTGTTGTAGATTTGTTGTTGTATTCGGATCCTGTTTGTAGATTTAAATCGAGGGCATTGTATTATCTGTAAGTGCATAAACAATTATTTAACCGGTACTGCTTATCTAAAACAGCTGCAGAAATATTTATAAAGAACCTTTTGAAATTTACAACTTCTTAATTTATTAATTAACAACTTAAAATTAATTAACAAGAAAATTAAAAATGTTTAAATTTTCGTTGTTGAAAATTTAGATAACAAAGACTCGTTAATTTTTTTTTAATACGATTACACAATACGTATTTAACGTTCATTATTTACTGCAGTATATAGCCCGAGACCTCTTTTAGATAACCATTATGACCTATGTTTCTGAATAGTGAACTTTAGCGAAATTGTACGCTTTTCTTCGATGATTCAATATCAGACTGATTAAACATCAACGAAAGTACTGCAATTAAAGTAAGTAAAATTTTTATCATTAAAGATCTTGTTTCTAATAATTTATCTACCTACTAACAACATATAGAAAGAAATAAGGAGCGATAAATTACAGATATCGAAAATGAAAAATTCGAAGAATAACGTCATAGAATTACAAGTGCGTTCTAAATTACGATCTCCCGCGTCACAGTCGCAGCAAGAAAATGCGGTTTACGTAAGAAATGCTCATAAAAAATTTGGCATCATCGACCCCGTTGTTGTTCTAAAGCAATTCAACATGACAGTTCCTAAGGGCGTTATGTGAGTATTGAATCGTATCGCAATCGGTCGATACTACGAGTGATCGGTTGCTCTTCACAGATACGGTTTACTGGGTGCCAGCGGTTGTGGCAAAACGACAATATTAAATTGCATTATTGGATACTCGACCCTCGACTCGGGCGACTTATGGGTACTCGGAGGGAGACCTGGTTCGAAATTAAGCGGCACGCCTGGACCCCGAATCGGCTACATGCCTCAGGTAAAACGTACTAAACGAACACTTAGTCCGGACCCGAACTTAACGCAGGTTCATTAACAGGAAACCGGTTTGTACAACGAGCTGACGATATGGGAAACGTTGTCGTTTTTTGGAAAAGTGTTCGGAATGACGAGGAAAAAAATTCGGGAGAGATCAGAATTTCTCATAAAACTGCTGATGTTGCCGGAAAACGTCCGTATGAATAAGGAGCTCAGCGGAGGCCAGCAAAGGAGGGTTTCTTTGGCGGCGGCGTTACTGCACGAACCGGAATTGCTCATCTTGGACGAGCCCACCGTCGGCGTAGATCCGACCTTACGACAACTTGTTTGGAACCACTTTTAGACATTACCAAAAACGGGAACGCCACCATCGTTATTACTACTCATTATATTGAAGAGACGCGACAAGCTCATCTAGTAAGTGTTGTTTCGCTTCAACGATATGTGCGTTTATACGTAAATACGCCTTTCGATTCCATTTACAGATTGGTTTTATGAGAGGTGGTCGTTTGATGGCAGAAGAAACGCCGTCAAAAATTCGCGCTCGATTTAATACATCGTCAATGGAGGAAGTGTTTCTGAAATTAAGCGAAAAACAAAACGCCAACGACCACGATCTTGTCGAGAATGAGAATCGGTTTTCAATTCAGCCAAGACGCCGGATCGTAGATAAGATATTGAATTATGAACGCTGCGATTCTTTGTGCGATTTGAATCATATGTGGGCGCTTATTTGGAAGCATACATTATGGATTTATCGCAATATACATGTTATTTTGGTCTTAATTTTTCTACCAGTAATTATTATGGGTTTGTTTTGTACTTTTATTGGCCGAGATCCAGTAAATATTCCTCTCGCTGTGGTTAATCACGAAATGGAAAATACCACGGTTTGCGATAAACGACTTACGTGCGATAGCCAACAACTTAGCTGTCATTATCTTAAACGGTTAAAACAGAAAAAAATGATTTTTGTAGGTAATGCACGATCTTTCATAAACAAATCGACGAGAAAAATTTACTTTTAGATTTATTACGAGTCGGAGGAAGATGCGAAGGCGGCAGTTATACGAAATGAAGTGTTCGCGTCCGTTACGATCAAGAAAAACTATTCGGACGCATTGAGATCACGCATCGAGAACTGGAAAGCTTCCGAACCGTGGGACTTCGAATACTCAAATATTGAAGTTTTCAGAGACGCCGCAAGTGAGCGTTAGGTGACGATTTTCAACAACAGTAATAACACGAAACGTTTCAGATAAGTTTTTGGTAAATTACCTAAAAGTGTATCTGTACGGATCGTTTCAAAATTTCATCGAGGACTATTTGGAATCGTGCGGTGCTAACAGAAGAGTTTTGACGTTACCAGTAAAAGTAAGTGCGTATAATTATGTATAGATGTATTCGGTCACTTGCAAACATCCCCACCTAAATAATATTATAATTCCCGTTTGTTACTTTGAACCGAACCCTTTTACGGAATATGTACATCGATACAACTTGTCCTTGTGTTGGTCCAAGTCCAATTTCGTGTAGTTTTAAAAAAAATCCTTTTTTTAAATTAATAATTAATAGGTATTATTTTTGTGCAACTCGACCTAATTATTTTTCCCCAGACGGAGGCCAGTCCGACCTGGTAACCCTCCTCCTTTATTTGGACTTGGGATCGGCAACGATATCAATTTACTCGCCATATGTCGCAGGAGAAGTTAAAAAAATTAAACCATATAAAGTTAAGGTTGCGTTTGAAGTGTATACTGTGTTGCCTATTAATTATAATTAGTATTAACATAATAACAAAAAAAGTATTGATTTTATAAACATTTGCCATTAACAAATATTATTCAGAACAAGTACTACTAACACAGGACAAAATTTTTTAATGATATAAAAATTTTCAGATTTAGAATTTACATATTTTTTCATAATAAACATATTATTTCTAAACATATTGCCATAAAACTTTGTCAACTTCTTGCGCCAAGTTTTGTGATGTTAAAACTAACAAAAAGTAACGGTTTGAAGGTATAGTTTTTAAATCTCCATGTAAACGGAAATTATTCTGAAATGTCGCGGTTATTTGCGAGAAATTATATTCTTAAGAGGACTCAGTAGTACCGTGAGAAAAAATCTTAGAGAGAGCACATTTTTTTCTAAGTAAGACGGAAATATTAGGCTACCTAAGTAGGGTCTGTAATCAAAAAGGGTACGACGACTTCGAAGTGACCGTACCTTGAAATTCGTACCATTTTTGTCGAGTTGTCGAATAACGAAACGACGCACGTGGTGCAATTTTGCCATCCCCTTCAATACTATTATTTAGTCATGCAATTTTAAAATGATTTATAGGTACATACCTTTGGGAATGAAAAATTTAGTAATTTGTAGTTAATGTTTACTCGTACAATTAAATGAAATTTTTGTAATAATATGAAATTATAATACTGATAATAATTTAAGTAATTCGCTTTCTTCTGGAAATGTGGTTTCATAATTTAAATAGATATCTCATAAAAACAGTTGTGATATAGATATTGAAATAACATAGATTTGAGTAACATATTATGAAGACACGCAAAGAAACAAAAGGAATAAATTACTTATATCTATACTTATGAGCGTGTGGTAGTAGATTTGATAATAATTTACAAAATCACTACCTACAAGGACACTACTACTCATTGAATAAAATCACAACTGCAACTTAAAAACGACAATACCTTACCAATATGGTACAGGCGGTGTTTTGGCAGAAACGTAGATATCTGTTCTATCGTAACGTCACTGCGTGAACAATAAAATATGACCCATGAAACATTTTTCAGAAATTTTCAAATGTTTTTAAAAACTTATTTCATAAATTCCAAAAATAAAAAATACAAACAACACAAACAATTTTTATTCAATGGGTTACATTAAATTTGCATTTTTATATCTCTGAGTGGCATATTCCTGCACACTCTGTGATCTATAAGTTCTAGAAGTTGACAATGTTTATAAAAGTAATCTAATTTAGTTTTCATTTTTGTGTTCCAAAAATCGTCGTCTTTTTCCATATAATCTATTTTTATTTTATTTACTCCAGTCCAGACAGTCAAAATACACTTCGTTTTCTGAGTCACACGTAATTGCCCCTGTATTTGAAAATGTCAATCATGAAGTTGGTTAATCGTATCCATCCTTTTCGTATTTCCAAAATGTATTTTTTTTAACTGATGGCTTCCTCCGGTGTAAAATTTAGCTTAAAAGTAACAAAGGGGCATTTAATTTCTACGATACTTTCAGTTTCTTGCTGAATACCATTCGGTGATGCTCCAAGATAAAATTTATCTGGGTCAATAAATAATCTACATGGTTTTCTTTTCAAATTAATGCTTTTTTCTCATTCTTTCTTCGCAACATTTTCGTATGTATTTACATGTTTTAGTGACGGAAAATGTGTTGCCAGCGTATTATACAACAAATGTTTTACTGTATTTGCAGTATTTGTGGTTTTTTAATTTGCAAATTTTGCAAATAATAAACACTTATCAAATACTGTATGGATAACTCTCCAAAAGCGCTGTAACAACTCAATAAATATCAAACAAGACCGGTACGTGGCTACGAGATAACTAAGACATCGACAATAATTTTGAAATTCCTTCCAGAAACTACCTTTTTCTACTATTTTTTTTATAAGCGATTAGAGAGTTGTACCTGTGGGATCAAAGCTTTTGTTGTGAAGCTTTTATTATGGTTAATTATGGTTCTAGGAAAATGTTATTTTACCAAAACGAAATCTGGTTTCGAATAAACATAATACAGTGCTCTCCCTCTATAGTTCCTTCCTCAACAGTTCCGCTTCCCCAGTTTTCGACTCGACTAGTACCCTCACTCTTAAGACATCAGCGCGTACCTCGAGATTCAAATGGCTCTCTCCATACAGTTCCGTGCGCTGTAAGGCTTGAAAAATCGAGTGTATCCAATATATATAGCACAAATTAAGTAATTTATATTGTATTTATTATTTTATTATTATTATTTATTTATATTTATTAAAAGAAGTATAAAAACAAAATATATTACGTTGATTTGTGACATTTTATATTATAAAGATATAGATTAGCACGAGCGTACGAACAACAACTAACTGTCGAACAGAGGAAAACCATCAGTAGGAAATCAAAACAAAAGAAAAACATTTTATTAGGACGAGTGTAAGATGGAACTATTAAGAAAGACGCAAGTGAATTCGTTCGAGCGCTACGAAAGGCGCTTGGTAGGGGAACTCTGTTCGACTTAATTTCTAAGAAAAGTTATTCCCCTCATGCCCAACTGCGGAACTGTAGAGGAAGAGCACTGTAATAATTATTATGTAGTAAATTATCAGATTATCGGTTTTTGAGTAATTCAGTGTAAAGTTGGATAGTGAATAAATATGTATGAGTAATGAGCTCTTGAAAACATGCGATACATATACAATAAAAAAAATAATTCTTTCAAGTCGGTCAAGTTAAATCGACCATCTATTCGACAACAGGGTAAAATGCGAGCCGGTTAGCTTAGGGTCTCTTTTACGATCTTGTGAATACTGACTTAATTCCTGTCATAAATTACCAAACTCGGAGAGAACATTTAAAATCGAACCGAATCAAAAAGTTCCGCATCGATAACGACGTTGTTTATTAAAATTTTAACGTTTGGTTTGCACCAATCGATTTTACAAAAATATATCTACAGATTGGCTTAAGCAAACAGTAACTTTTTGGCTCCATTTATACTTGCGTATTTACCTGATGATTTTACATACTTCAAAGTTAAAAATCGACAAAATACAAAAACCAATTTGTAGGCAATTGTCTAAGAATAAAATAGATACTAGAATCATTATATCTTTTCTATAACTGAAGATATGGGTGCGGAACTTAACATTGGAACTCCCATAAGAGAAATAGGTACGGATGGCTCTTAATTCGGCTTTTGTGTAAAAGGGAGCGTTAGAGTAAGTTAGCATAATTTTTACCTATTTGTCGAACAGTAATAGGTATATGGTATAATAGGTATAGTAATAGGTATATATAGGTATATGGTAGGGTATAAGCGTATCCATAACAGTTCAAATTTGTTTTTTTTTCTGTCGTTTAGCATTTGAAGTCGAATGTCACAACTACCTATCTATGTTAAATCCTTATCAGCACCTGCCTGCATTACCGTTGTAATACGAGTATCGCTTTGCAATTTTTGTTATTAATACATATATATTGGCATTGGGTACCTTTGAGCAAAAATAAAGGGTTAAAAAGTCGTTTTCCATATCCGAAAAACAAAAAAATTTGTTTTCATCGTTATAGCTGATAGTGATATTTCTAAACAAATCTTTACTTAATTCACGCTGATCACCTATCACCTTAATTATATTTTATTATATTTATTGTTGAATTTTCATCTCTTAACGTACATAATTGGACAATTTTCAAAGATGGAACGGTGTCTTGTTTTAATATTAGATTATTCTTTATAATTTGTCATTACTTTTTTTTAAATATGTAGGATTGTTCGTAATCGTTTTCGGTAAAATGTACACTACGTAGTGTACTACTGAATTTTTTACAGAAATTCAGTTTTCCCCGCTATAGTTTTATGAGCTAAACTCGATAGATTGTATGTAAGGCGGTTCTTTTTATTATAGGAAAATAATGAAAATGTAAGTTTTGTTAGATACTAATATTTTAGCCGGTCTGGCAGGAAACTATTTTTCTGATAATCAATTAACTTCAACAATTCCTGTCCAGGCTGATTACAGATATTTTTTCCGCAAAAACCTTGCCACCCCTTTCTTCAAAAATCATAAAAAGTGTTGGCGACGGTAGAAGCATTCATTATTATTCTGCCATTTAGTTCATTCTGTTTTGCCGTATTAATTACAATAAAGATATTTAAATTGTAAGTAAATTTTAAATCGATCCCGGGACACAACAGTTTTTATACCGTTGTGATTTAATTGGAACGCCCTATTATACAACAATCATTGTTTAAAATTAAAAAAATATTTACACTTATATAATTAACATCAAAGTTTATACATTTATTATGACACTAATTAATCACTTACGACCTGCAATTGAGATTATGTGCAGTTTCGGCCAGACTGTAAACTCGTTATGCGGCTATGATGTTATAATCTAGAAAATTCTTGAAATAAATTCTACTTTAATTTGTTGAAAAAATACAAATAGGTAAAATAAGTTGTCAATGTCTTTATGAAGAGTTGCAATAATTACGGATTACTAAGTAAAGGATTAGTTACATTAGATACCCGAATTCAGCATTAACAGGTGTAAATTCCTAATTTTGTGCCCATTGGGACCGTAATTTACGTTCCGCTTCCGTGTTATAAAAGTATCCGCTTCGGCTTGTTAAAAATGTAGACGACATTTTTGCAGAATGACATAACCCACAAGAAGTAAATTTTGCAGGAGCGCACATTTGGTGTCGTCCATAGCTAAGCACAAGCCGATTTTTTTGGTGGATCTTATGCATCTAGAGCAAATACATCATCTTTTAAAATCTGGTAGCGATATTCCGATTTTTTCCACCAAAAAAATCGAATCACAAAAAATGTGGATTACGTCCTTCTGGCGGGACCAACGAAATTTTTCGGTTCTTGGAGGTTTCCGTTTGATGTAAAATAAATATTTTTATAAAAGTTTAGCCGAATAGAACGAAATAAATGAAAAATGTAAAAAAGTGTAAATAACGCAAATAAACTTCTTGAATTCTGACAAATTAACTCGTATGTTGGATGGTAGTATGTAATACGATACAACACTCAATGTTTATCCTAAAGAGCGTCATAAGGTTTCTACGACACTGCGTTTATTTGTGAGGAGTTGTTTTTATTTTGAATAATACACTCTAACGAACAGAAGTTCAATTACTAGCAGTTACACAAACCTATTGAATGATCGAGTTCGGTTGAGTGCATTGCCTAACGAAAGCTTCCATAATTGCTCGCTACGAATTTGCACTGGCGTTTTCGAAGGTGGCCTTAATACTAATAACTACATAACTTCGTCCGCACCTTCTTTCATGATTCACGATCAGCGGTGGAAGTTGGAAACTTGTTTAAACCTCCTGCTCAGACGCGTCGATTTCGCATAAGCAAATTCATAAAAGAAAAAAACTTTTCCTTTCATAGTTAACCAAAAATATACACCTACCTATAATCTCTTTGCGTAACCCCATCAGTTACATCGCTATGATTTAGAAGAATTTGCATAACGTTGACTATTGTTAATCGAGTTAACTGAAAATTTTGTGAAAACATTACATTTGCAGTTCGAACCAGCTGTACATGGCGCGTTAAGTCCAAATTTTACCGATTACGCCGTACCTGGAATACTGCTCACGTAAGTCGCACGTTCTTGCTTATCTTTTCTTTCGTTTTTTTTTTTAATTTGGCGCATTTTGCAGTTTGGTTTTTTATCTGTCCATATCGATGACGGCGGGATCAATGTTAATCGAACGAAAGGAAGGAAACCTGCAAAGAACATTCGTTGTTGGCATCAACAACTTGGAAAATTTGGTGACACTATTTGGAATGGAATCCATAATAATGACGATTCAAACGATCCTGTCGATGATCGTAACGTTTCTGATTTTTGACATGACGTTAAGAGGATCGCTTATTCTTGCCACCATGTTTATGATATTGACGGGATTTTGCGGAATGGCATACGGTTCGTATTGACGACGTTTAAAAATATTTATTCCCGAAAACTGTAATTTTAGGCATTCTCCTCGGGGCCATTTGCGATACCGACCTAACAACCCACATAATGGCGACCGGAAGCGTCGTTCCTATCGTTACTATGAGCGGCATTATTTGGCCAATCGAAGCGACGCATTACCTTTTACGACCGATTAGTCCTTATTTCCCATTAACGCAAACTATACAAGGAATGAGAAGTATTTTGCAGCGTGATTGGAATTTAAATATGGAAAGCGTTTACATGGGTTGCGCGTCTATCATTATTTGGACGATTATTTTTATATTAGTTAGCATTTTAGTTATTAAATTTAAACGACATTAATAAATTGTATACCTAATTATTTATAAATTATAACGTAAGCTAAAAAATCCAGTTATTATTTTTAATATTTATGATTAATATTAATGAGACGCCTTCGGATGGTGCATTTTGAATGTATTTTAGTTAATAATGTTCGCAACCGCTAAGTATACCTCCACTTAAAAAAATCAGCTTTGCAAAAAACTAAATTTCGAAATTAGGAATTGCAAGAAACCTCTAAATCACACGCCACGTTTAGAAAACTATTCAACTACCGGACGCCATCTAGTCACATCGAAAGTGGACCTCTTTGTCCCCTATCCGTACCGAATTGACAAATGATGGATAATTAAAGTCACAATAGAAAAATGATCTTTGTACTAACATAGAGACATAGGCGTTTCCTTCTCACTCTTTTATACAAGATGGTTATCGTTAAGCTTGTGCGACATGCGATCTGGACCACATTTATTTCAGGTGTAGGTGCTTCGAGAGAGAAGGCAACGAGCTTTTCATAACAGATTAGTTGAACAAGGCGTCGTCTTGCCTGTCTAAATTCATAAAAAGGCAGGTACATGCGAATTTAAAACGTTACACAGTGTGGCTGGTTGTGTGGTTGTGTGTCACATAAACGCGCGCCCATTGCTTGCCGTTGATATTTCATTGCCCACCTTTCAACGAACGATACGCTCCCTACAGCAGGACATCCAGAAAATTATCGTAACACCACAGTTCGATCGGCACCTTGTCTTTCGGGCTGGCCGATGTCAATAACCAAATGCGTTATATGATGAAAAGTCCAACAGAGAGGCGAAAGAGTTGTAAGGAGGAGAAAAGAGAGGGGGCGCGAAAATTTGGGCGTCAGAATTATTTGGTGCAGATAACGCCGTCCTCCAAAACGTAATGTGACGCAAAAACTACTGACGTTCGTCTATCGAAATCTTGTTTGTTGTGGCATTTATTTAGAATTGGATAGGGCAGTTCCGTGTATGCCATCGTTCGGCAATCCAGCGTTCATTTCGAAATGTTCTTCGTAAGCATAACGTACGATAACGAGTCGAGCTCGACGTTTTTTCGAAAATTCGTGTTCTACGATATCGTTTTCTGATTGCGAGACTCGACCAGGAAAGTTTTAAATTTGACATGATACCGAATTTTTGCCCCAATTTTCAAACGACAATTTCTCGGATCGTAGTTTTTCCTAAAATCGTCAAAAGCAATGTTTAAAAACATATTTCGGTTCGTTAATCTTCTATAGATATTTGAAACAATTATTGTTTTATTGCATTTTGATCGATGAGTGGAAAGTCCCACAAATTATGTAATTTATTTATCGAACGCTGCGTTATTTTAATTTTTTGGCTTCCAAATTTTTAGAGAGCGACGTAAACACTGCACCAATTAGAAGAAATTTACTAGCGTCGCATTTGATAACAACTGTACGACCTCATAACTTCTTTTAGTAAAAAATTAAACGTTTAGATAACCCACGCTCGCCAAAGAAAGCTTCGTTATTCGATGATTTGACAAAATAACTCCGAAAGATTTTGAACTTGTTAATAAAGACAACGATAAGGTAATTAATTAGATCGATTACGTGTAACCCCGTTAAAAATACGTAGATACGAATTTTAGATGTTTCGCAGAAAAACTGCTATAAGTAACGATGTAGAGTTAGGCGACCGATCTGGATTAGAACCGTCAAAGTTACATATGGAAAAAAGGAGCGCAGTTTGCGTAAGAAATGCGTATAAAAAATATGGAGTCGTCAGTCCCGCGGCCGTTCTCGAAGGTTTCAATATGACAGTTCCCGAAGGTAGCATGTAAGTGATTTCGTGTAAGATTCAATTAAAAATGGTTGGTCCCTCGAAACGGATAAATCAAAATTTTCCTAAAATTTTCCCGATTTAATAGCTATGGTTTATTGGGCGCCAGCGGTTGCGGCAAGACAACAATTTTAAACTGTATTATTGGATACACGCCTTTAGATTCGGGAAATGTCTGTGTACTAGGAAGAAAGCCTTATACCGGAGAGGGCGAGGTTCTTGGACGTCGAGTTGGGTATATGCCTCAAGTAAAAATTAATTTTGTTAACTTCGCGATTATCTAATATCTTGTTAATATATAGGACACCGGCTTATACAAAGAATTAACAATTTTCGAAACCCTGTCGTTTTTTGGACAAGTTTTCGATATGACGAAAGAAAAAATAAAAGAACGATCCGATTATCTCGTACAATTGTTAATGTTACCGGAAGCGCGTCGCATCGTTAGGGAACTAAGCGGCGGTGAACAGAGAAGGGTATCTTTGGCGTCGGCACTGTTGCACGAACCAGAATTGCTTATTTTGGACGAGTCCACGGTCGGCGTTGATCCGCTTTTAAGGCAAATTATCTGGGATCATTTCATCGATATTACAAGAAACGGAAGTGTCACCGTTGTAATTACGACTCATTATATTGAAGAGTCGCGACAAGCTCACTTAGTAAGCTCTTTAGGCTCTCTTGATATTTAATTACGTGCTATCTTGTAGATCGGGTTTATGAGAGGTGGTCGTTTGATGGCCGAAGAAGCTCCGGCAAACATTCAGATTAAGTTTGACACTACTTCCATGGAGGAAGTGTTTTTGCAGTTGAGTGAAGATCAAAATCGGAAAATACGCGATGGACGTCTCGAAGTAGCTGCAAACGATCGATCGATCGAATGGAATAAGATCGAGGAAGAACATCTAAATCGACGACTTCTTACTATTTGTAATCCGATGCACTTGCGGGCGTTAGTTTGGAAACATCTGGTTTGGTTGAATCGATACAAAAGTCTCATTTCCTTTCTACTATTTATACCGATGTTGTCCATTTGTTTGTTTTGCGTAACTATTGGGCACGAACCAAAAAATTTTTCCTTGGCCGTAGTTAATTACGAAATCGAGAACTTTTCTCGGTGCGAGCAACGATTAATTTGCGACAGCGAGCAACTTAGCTGCAATTATCTCAATAATTTGGAACGCGGGGACTTCATTTTGGTAAGTGGTTTAAAGGAATAGGTATAACGATAATAAATTTCGATTAATATTGAGTTAACTGTGCAAACGTATTTCTTTTTCTTACGTCTTCAGAATTTTTATCGGTCAGAACTTGAAGCAACAACGGCCGTTCTAAAAAATGAAGTGATGGCATCGATCACTATCAGACATAACTATTCGGACGCATTGCGAGCTCGCATTAACAACTGGAAAACTTTAAATGATTGGGATTACGAGTATTCGAGCATTCAAGTTTTCAGGGACGTTTCCGGTACTGATGTTCCTTAAAAATATTTCGCGTTACAATAACGTGGCATGTTTTAGATAAATTTTTAACCAATTATTTTAAAATGCATCTATACGAAACGTTTCAAAATTTTATGCGAGAATATTCGGAAACGTGTAACGCGAATAAAAGAGTATGGAGTCTTCCAGTTAAAGTAAGTATAGATATTTATTGACTCTTGGTGATGAGTCACGATCAAAAATTCAGATATTTTTTTTTATTGAAGAAAAATATATTCGGCCAAAATTGTTTACTATTATTCTTTAACGTAAGTTAAAATTACAAATGTTGACGTTTCGCCAGAAAACCATGATTACAGGATTACTACAGAATTACCAAACCTACATAAATTTAAAAACATAGTTTGCTAGATATATTCTTCCATAAAAAATTGTTTTTGTCGTGTTTAGTTCGAACCGCCAATCTACGGAGATTTGTACTCGAGCTATACCAACTACGCACTTCCCGGAATACTCCTTAAGTAAGACAAGATCAAAATTCGTCGATATTTTTTATAGTTGATTAAACTATCGACTAATCTTTTACAGTACGATTTTTTGTGTGTCCATTTCACTAACGGCCGGATTTACGCTGATAGAAAGAAATGAAGCGAGCGTGCAAAGAACGTTCGTAATTGGAATCAAAAACATCGAATTAATTGTGACGCTTTTCTTGATGGAGTCAATAGTAATGATTGTTCAATCGATTTTAACCATGTTTTGTGCCTTCTTTGTTTTTAACATGACGGTGAAGGGATCGATCGTTCTCGCAAGCCTTTTCGTGTTTTTAACAGGATTTTGTGGGATGACATACGGTTTGTATTTAACATAGTAACTATACTAACGCCCGATTTCGTAAAAAGTTAACCGGCACTGATTGGTCTGAACGTTACGATCAGTTTAATACCAACAAGTGACCGACTAGTTAAATCTTAAACCAACGGTTAAAATAAACTTTCCCTTATGAAATCGGACGTTAGGGTAGATTTTTCAATCGCTAGTTAACCACTGGCCATCAGTCAAACGATTGTTTTTATGATGATCGACTAGTGGTTAGAGTTAACCAGCGATTGAAAAACCGGCCCTAAGCATCTAAATAAACCAAAAAATCTTAACAGGCATGCAGGTATGCAAGTTGTACTTACATCGTTTCTTGTCAAAAGCTCTCGAACTCGACAGATTTATTTATAAATCTTTTTGTAATTCCATATACAAAAGTTCAAAGAAGTTAAGTCGGAAGATCTACAAGACCATGACCACGAAACGGAATTATCTCGTCTCATCTATCATGCGTTCTTTAAAAGAGAGCAAAAACGTGATCGTGCATAAACTTGTGCACATCAATGGACACAAATATTTTGCAAGCAATTTAACTGTTGTTGTCTGTATTCGGAAAAGATTTTCACTTAAACTACACGTGGTTAGATGAAGTATAATTCTTTCTTGGTGGTCAAGGCGATAACGAGCTTGTGTACCTGTTGGATTTTGGCAATTAATATTACGAATACTTATCGCAGATATGACGAAACTTTCCTCGCAATTTTCAAAGTTTCCTTTCGCATCATCAAAAATTACTCGTTTACTTCACGCGTAAACACCGATTACGAGCCCCGACCTTCTGAATCACAAGTATACTTGAGAAGAAAAACCATCCCTCGACAGTTGATCAAGTATAGTTAAGCTATAACACAAAATGTGCGCTCCCGTAAAATTTGCACTTTGTCGCTTACGACCTTTTGCCAAAACGCCATCGACGTGCTTAATACAATCTCGATATTATATTTTTTCTGGAAACCGGTTAGTTTACAAATCGATGTTAATTAAACTTTTCGCCTTTTTAATTGTAGCAGGTACGGTCAAGTTCGTATGTTTTGTCCCGCGAGGTGTGATCGCAGGCCAACGAGCGACGAGAGTGGATTAAGAGGGATGAAGGGTTGCAGGTGTTTTTGAATTGCAAAAAGGGACACGTCCGATAATAAATAAAAACGGACAATAATCTTTTTTTTTGGAGCTTTTTACGATAAAAACTAACGCAGGCGACGGGACAAAACATATGAACTTGACTGTAAATACAATGTGTGCACCTGTACATAATATTATATCGTTCAAATTTAATATTATTTAAAAAATAACGCGCATAAATAAGTTACATATCTGTTTTGCTTTATTTTACTAAAGTGTTTTACTTACTGTAGGCTTATTTATATCATCGATTTGCAACTCGGATACGGCCACTCACGTAATAGCAACGGGCAGCATGATTCCAGTATGGATAACGAGCGGTATGTTTTGGACAACAGAAGGAATGCACCCTATATTACAACCATTCTGCCCTTATTTTCCACTTACATATGCTGTAAACGGACTACGAAGCGTCCTGCAGCGAAGTTGGGGATTAACAGTGGAAAATGTTTACATGGGTTGCGTTTCTATAATTGGATGGACAATATTATTTTTGATCCTTAGTTTTATATTCATGAAAATTAAAAAAATTTAATTTAAATAATTATTTAAATTGAAAATTTTTAATTTAAATAATTATTTGTAACATTTAAATAATAAAGTGCATTTAGGTATAGGTACTTAGGTAGGTACCTATATATTATGTCGAGGAGTCGTCAATTTATATTTTACACATCACAAGACGAAATTGTAGTCAAAATCATAAATAACCTTTGATCGTAGGTATCACAGGGTAAATTGACGATAACAAGAATGCAACAATGTATGTAGTTATCGCAGAAGTTTATGATAACATGAGATCATCCTCTTTTTTATTTACTGATAACGCAATAATTTCCTGTTTAGATATTTGTTTTAAAAAGTAGGTAATGGCAAAACCAACTCTCCATTCCGTTAAGAAAGGTATATTTCCATCCCTTTATGCTTCGGAGCACGTTAAATAATAATAAATATATAAATAATATAATAAAATAATAAAGAAATTATGTAAAATTGCAGATTTTTATTGGGGGAAAAGCCGCAAGTAAATATTAAACTACAATATTGTAAAATGTGATAAATACTGTTGCACCCTTTTAGCGAATTTTCATAGAAAATAAAACTATTGCAGCCTGTCTATCCAGACGTGTCTTTTTGGCTTTTCTCCGATCTCGACCCCTAGACCACGAAAATATAGGTCATTCATTTTCTGTCAGATATATAGATAATCAATTTCCTGTGGACACGATTACGGTGGTAATTTTGATCGTAGGAGGCTGAAATTTGGACAGCGTATTGTCTTTACGAAAACGAAGGACGAGTTCGTTAACCGACCAAATCGATCGACCCGTTCCAAAATGATTACCGTTAAAAAAAAATTAAAAAAATTCTAAACTCCGTTATTACTCACCGGATCTGTAATGTGAAATATGTTTTGGAATCGGCATAAAATTCTCTACCGATCATGTCTCTTTATAATTTTCGATAGGATGCTCCGTTTTCGAAATAGTTGAAAAAAGTGATAATTTTTTATAAATTTTTCTCGTAAATATGATTTTTCAAAAAATGTATTTGTTTCGAGAAAAATTTAAAAAAAAGGAGTTTTTTGACATGCGACATGAAAATTCGATACAGAGGCTTGCACGCGGTCGAATTTTAAATTAATAAGCAAGTGTACAATGAGTGCAAGAGTGTACAATGGGTTTTAAAAGCTTCAATTTAAAATTAGCGAGAAAAAACATTACTAAAAAAGTTATCAACAGAAGCCACCAAAGAATTAAGTCATTCGTTTCGTTTGCTTTACTATTTTAATTAAGCAATGATGATTTTATCGAGTGTTTTTTTTATTAATCAAAAGTTATTACCTATATCAAAAAAAACGCAGACATAATAAAATATAATAACTTATTGCATATAAGGTGATCTTAGTTTACTTTGTAACTAACAGTGTATATTTAGTTGCCTATTATGCTACAATCCCCAAAATTTTTAAAACACGTTTTAAATTAATTGTTTCATTTTTATATATTATCCCAAACAGAACAATAAATAAAAACTACAAAGTACTAAAAATCGCAAACAGGCGAGCATAGCAAGATTCTTCTAAAATACCCTCAACATTCTTTCGTTGGGTATAATATTTAAAAGAAATCATTAATGGAAAATAACAAAAGTTACGCGTTCCCGATTTTATGTGAGTTTTCTAAAAAAACAAATAGAAAATTTATTAAGAATAGTACATGCATTGCTTGTTATTTGTTTAAAATAATCAAAAATAACACTCGGTTTAATATTTTATTTCTTTCAACGTCTACGTAACACCATAGTCTTAATGTGTCGTACCTAATGTTGTTAATAAAACTTTGCTCACAAATATTTCGAAACCTATAAAATTAAAATCATATGTATAGTTGTGTTATAGTGCAATTTATATTTATATGAAGTTGTAATTTAATCTGTCCAAATCCAATTGATTACCAAAATAATTCCATCGTTACTATTGCATTTACTGAAACTCGAATCACCAAATTTAATACTATTTGCTATTTACTATCTGTAGGTACGATGCTTCAAGAAAATTCAACTGATGACAAACTTGATATTCTGGTTGTTTATTTTTCCACAAAAGATTAGTAAAAGTACAAAACTCTACGCAAGTTACTGTATTCTCTTCTCCGTTATCCCTTGTAATAATTATTTATGTAATTTTTAAATTGCCAAATAAATTATCAAATTACAACTGTTCAGAATTCGGTTGTTTGATTAGTCATTTACAACAACAAAACTGTTACATCAAAAAATAAACATGATAATTCATTAAGTTTATTAATGGTTTCAAAATTAATCAAATTAGCAAACATGTAAAACAAAATTGGAAATAAAATATGATAATATTACAAGGTAGGTTCTAACAGCAAGTTTGATTAGAGAAAAAAACCTGGGAACACATAATTTAAGATAATACATACAATTAAAATATGCATAAACTCTGCATCATTTTCAATATTTAAAACCAAAGTAGTGATAAATCAGTGCAAATCGGACAATAAAAGTAGATAATTCACAAGTTAAATTTAAAAATGTCAGCAAATATAATTAGGCGATTCTCGCACATCTTATTTAAGTAATTTTATTCCGATGCAACCTAAAATTATTACTTTTCACTCATACTTATTTCCTAATATGTATATAATAAATAGTTCAAACTGCACATTTCATCTAGTCAATTTGTTTTAGCTTAGATTAAAGTGGCAAAGATGATATTAAATGAAAAACAAACTGACAAGAATCGAAATAAAAATCAATACTGCCATTAAATGGTTTTTGCCATAACAATTTACAGAAATTGCGTTTAAAAATTAATCTGCCCTGTGGTTTGTTTGGAAAATTGTACACATACTTTTGTTGCAGTTCTTAAAATAAAACGCGAATTAATTTAATAAAACGATAGGTTATACGTACACACGAAATGATCAAAATTAACGATCGATAGATGTGAAGGCCAAAATTTTATACTTATACTACCAAATATTTAAAATTAGTATCTATTAGATATAGTATTCAAAGAAAAATGAGAAATCGATAAATTTTACACCCTATTTAAATTTAAATTTTACCTTTACACCTTAGAGGTAATACTATTAAATTAAGTTTAAAATAAAAATTGAAACAAATTTTAAAAACTTTATAAAACCTTGGTCTTATTATTAATGTACATCTATAAAGACAACCAACAACGATAATAATGCCAGAAATTTTTCTAAATATCAAAAAATTAGATAAATTCATAAAATTCGCATTTATAAAACACGGCCAAAATTGAAAATTATTAAAATTGTTCTGAAACATAACCTTTATAACAACTTTTTATTGCTATGCTACAGATACAAAAATTATTGCTTGTAGCTGCTTGTAACTTAATGTAAAGTGCACTACATAAACAAACTCTACTGAAATATCAGTCAAAATAGTTGCTATCTACAAAACTACTTTAAAATCTTCACAAGAACATCACAAATGTAAATCAACAAAAAACGAGTTTTAATTTTGATTATTTGTAGCCTACTATGAGCTTTCAATTATCGTAAATTGATACTAAGCAGTCTATCAAATGATCAAAAGTTTACCCAACGAAATGGAACCTTGCAGATTTTTATTTTAAATTGTTTCAGCGCAAAAAACATCTACTTCGATTATTAAATTTTGTAATTAAAACCTCTTTAAACAATCTTGAACTTCGAAATAAAACAAACGAGATTTATTGTTAATTGCATTCTAAAAATTTAATAAAGTAAATTATTTAAAAAATCAAAACTGCACATCCAATTATTTTTTGTATTCAAACGAACCAGATGTTTGCTGCACTGTTTTTTGTTTTTTTACAAGAATTAATTTTCTTGTCATTCATCCATTTCGTCCTCGTCGGGTTTATTTTTAAGTTCCACGATAATAGGGTCACTACAAACATCTTTGTTGCCTTTCATAACGTTAGAATTACATTGAGCTTTATTTTGATTACTTTCAAAGTCGGCTTCCACAATTGAAATTGAAACTTCGTCGTTAATCTTATTATCACCAGCACAAATTTGTATATTTTTACCGGAATTTATGATGTTTAATTCACTCGTCTTGGTATTAATCGCACCACTGTCCGAAGTACAGTTTACCTTATCAGACATGCTGGATAAACATTTAATTTTAATTTTATACGACGAAGTTGGTTTGTCCAGAGATTCTGCTTCAGGTACTGCTTGGTTTACATCTTCATTATTGGTGTTGCATATAGTTAAGCTGGCACTCTTGGACATATTACTGACGTTTACAGAACTATTTTCGTTCTCATTAAATGCGATGTCATTTTCATCAATATCGGGTGGTTCACTTTTAATTGTCACGACTGGCGAAAACGGCTGACTGATCTGTATTTGATGATTTCACTATGTCTTCATAATCATAGTACTTTGGAATTTTTACATTTGGTCTTGATCGTGTACCTCTTCTCATCGGAAATAAAGGTGGTGGCTGTAAATTACATCAACAGGTTGATTTTTTTTTAATTTACAAGCAGTTACAACTTACAGTTTTGTCGTCTGATGCTTTCCTTTTCCTTATCTTTTTCCAAATACTTTCTTAACAGTTAATTTATATTTTGCTTTTGGCGTTTGCAAATCCATTTCTTCTTGAGATTTTGATGATTCCGATAATTCCAAGGCATTATTTGGGGTTTTATCTTCAATTTTAGTAGCGACAGGCGTACTCTGTAACGCACTTTTGCTAGGGCTTTGCTGCTTCAGGTAAGCATCTTTAGGTTGTTTCTTTTTTGTAGAGTTAGAATCTTCCTTGGATTGCTGATCAGAACTGGTACTTTTACCAGCTAGACCTTTAACCTGTACATTATTTGTTTGAAAGTTACGCTTCGTATCTTTTATATAAATATGCTAGTAACTTACTTTCAAAAGTTCTGCAACATCTAACAATTCGGGTAGCCTATTTTGATCGATATTAACTTCGCCAACATACATAAAATCAATCAATGCCTTCAGGATCCAAAAAGGGATTCCCTTCAATATGATTACAGGATGTTGCATTGGAGTTATGTTGCTGAGAATATTCTCAAAATATATACTGCACGAAGAAAGAATCATCTAAAAAGAATGTGCAGATAATCATCAAACAACTTAAAATTTTGCATTATAAGAAGAAAACCCAAAGGTGTTGTGAAATCAAATAAAGAAGATAAACAGAAAGTAGAACAGCACATATTCAGAATAGATCCGCACGAATTTTCAACCTTTTCAATTCAAATTCACTCACCCTATGGCATTTCAAAACATTTTCTTCGGCCATTAGAGTAACATCGACATATTGTTCCTTTTCCAGTAATTCGGGAAATCTGGTTTGCATATTGGAATGATGACTATTCCATCTCAAGCAAACTTCATCGGGAGGAAGAGACTGGGGCGTCTCGGCAACTTTTGATGCGGTCGATTTGCCCATTTGTCTTGTTACTTTCAATTTTGTCGGCGACACCGCCTGACTATGCAGTTGTTCGAATGACGAAGATGGTATTTGAATTTGTGGGGAGTTCAACGTCATCCTCTGTTGAAGTGGCATTGAATCTTGGAAAAAATGTTTTCATTTTAAATTATTCGTTTACTTTTTAACTTTTTTTTCAAACAGATATACAAACATTACAACAAATTTAATAGTATATTTTAGCATACCAGTTTAATAAATCTTCAAGATCAATTTACTACAATGAATAGTGCCAACAAGCAGTTTGTTTAGAGTTTCTTGTAATAAAGCACCTGATGACGCCTTATAGACAGAAAAATATAGCAGTACTTTACCTAATCATAACCTAACTTATTATAAGCCCAACACGAGGGAAAAATGTATAAATATTGCAGATATACCTCTAATGGTGGATAAACTAGTTGAAAATTAGCGCCAAAGTGTAATGGTGCGTACAGACCAAGCGAACACGCTGTTCGCGAACATCTGGCCGACCAATAGCTCTTCAGAAACTGGTCAGCGTCACCGATTTGTCAAGAACTTATTGCTTGATTATTGTTCGCGAACAGCATGTTCGCTTGGTTTGTACCCGCCATAAGATGTAAATACTACAATCAACATATGCCCTAATTTACATATCTTGTAAAATCTAAACAATTTATAATTTTACAGTATTTAATTATCTTTTGTATACGTAATGTTTGTTTTTGTCGCTACTGTTCTTTTTAATTCGACTAACAATAAGTAGGCACCTAATTCGTCATAATTGGACACGCCACTGTTAAAACAGAAGCTCGAGCAAAACAACGCTACGCCCACACTGTTCGTTTTGGTATATTTTCATAAAAATTGTTAATTAATTAGTTATTACTTTAAACCGAATGCCCAGATAAAAGGCACAGAATAAAATTACCGAAACACTATTTAAAAAAAAAGTATTAGGTAAAAGTAATTTATTTTAAAATGAGAAAACCTTGAAATGTAAAAATAATTAATGCAAAACTTCTAAGCGCAATTATATAAGCTTCTGCAAATTTTATACCGAAGCCTTCCTTCCAGATAAAAGGTATTTATTTACAAGTACAGCTGCGCTATAAGAATCTACTCTCATTATTTAATAATAGTTGAAGTCCAGACGTCCTCAAAAGTTTTGACAATAAAACAAATTACCTTTCGTGTCGTCATATTCGGTTTCGAGCAAGGAAGCGATATCTGGAAATTCTTCGAGTTGTCTACATCTGGCTAACGCTACAGAATGCGGGTCTGGTATGTGATTGTGCGGCATATTTACACTTGGGGGCCCATTTCCCGTTGAAATGCTCCCCTACATTATCAAAAAAAAACAAACGAATAAATCTCCTAAATCGGCTACAAAATTACGAAACTCACTTTACAATGTAAACTTCGTTGTGTGCATCGCCATCGTATTCCGCCCCCTTGCCGTTTTTTATGTACAGTGTACATATAACCACGATGTATTATTTTCATTCCCCCTTTATTTGATCGTATTATTTCGACATTATCATTCATGCTATCTGAAAGCTGTCGAAAATAGTATTAAAAATGTTTAGTACTACAGATACTAAGCAAAGGTCCTAAATATAGCAGAATTTGCCGATCGATATGTTACCGTTTTCGTTTATTACAATTATACGATATCCGTGTCGTATTTTCTTGTATTAACGAAACCAACTGACAAAACGATCGAAGAAATTAAAGAAAATATCTTACCAAATAATATATTGTCTAATAAACACTAATATCCAACGTTTTGAAAATGGGACCGTCTACTCACTAAAACGGAACTGAGAATAATGCGTCTATGGTCCTTTTAAAAACGTCGTCCCTATAATTTACCTACTCGTAAAAATTTATATTTATGTTTAATTACACTTTTAAATTTTTAATTGTTTATTATACCTATTTAAATATGTTTTGCTAACGCACGATTTTCAAATATTCGTAAATTGTATTATTAAAACCGTAAAAAACAAATCATTCCAGAGTATAATCGATAGTGCACACATTTTATAAGTATACGAAACACCGATTTATTAATTTAAGTATCAATAAAATCTAAAAATCTGTAAATTTTGGGAATTAATGTATTTTTTTTTAAATTTTGTGTACTTACTAGGGACATTTAGCAATATGTTTTTGGAGATTTACTCGTTATTAAAATGCAACCTTGAATTTACACACATACGTCAAATGAGTTAACCTAAAAAATAAACATTACCATATACAAAATAATTAGGTTTCCTTTAAGTTCTAATTTAATTTTAGAATGGAAGAAAATTTGTCATTAGTCACGGATTACGACTTACTGGGAATAAGGCATCTATTGTGGGGTCCTGACATTAAGCAAGATATATTTAAGAGATGGTCTCAGGGTGAACTTTTCATTACACAACTAATTCAATAGTTTTCACGTTCAAACCTTATTTTAGGCTTTTATTTCAGTACAAACGAAAAGAGTGCGCTAGAACAAACGGAAGGAGGACCATGTGCAATAATAGCACCGATTCAAGCATTTATTCTAAACAAATTCCTCTCAGATTATAACGGAATGTCTTTTAGATATATTGTAGGTTGGCTTAACGTGCAAAATTGTATAATTTAACGCTCGTTCGCAATTTCAGGTAACCGAAGAAATTCAACATGCAGTTCTAATTAATGCATTGTGCGAAATTTTAAAACAATGCAGTACGGGAAAATATCACATAATGTATTTAAAAGAGCATAATGTGAATGCAGACAGCGGTTGTTCCTCAATTATAAGCTGTGACAATTCTAAAACGGAACTAACCAAAACAGATTTAGCAACTTGTAACAATAGTGTAAATACAGATGCCAAAATATTTCACGAAAATTTAATGGTACACATGTATTCATTTATAACGGACGTTGAAAAGTATTATACTGAAAATATTAACTCCCTTAAAGCTCAATACGGAGTGTTATTGTTTTTATATTCTGTGATAGCAACAAAGGTGGGTGTGTTCGATTAATTAAAGAAATCCTTACAATTAGAAAAACCGATTGCAGGGTCTAGAATATGTAAAATCGGATTCCGATACAAACGATCCCCTCATCGACGAAACTTACGGTTATGGCAGTCAAAGTCTCATAAATTTGATGATAACAGGAAGAGCGGTCACATACGTTTGGGATAACTTTCAAGATCTCGGGGGCCTTAGTAAGAAATTTAAATAGTAAATGATCAAATATCGAGAATTGTATTTTACAGAATTGAAAGGGTTAAATAAACAAAGTCAAATTGGTTTTATAACGTTAATGGAACATCTAAGGTATTGCACTGTTGGATCGTTTTATAAGAATCCCATATATCCTGTATGGGTGTTAGGATCAGAGACTCATTTGACAGGTACTTGTATATGCCCGGATACTATCGAATGCACTGTACCGGTTGTTAAAAAAACAAACAAACATGTGACTGTTTATATTCTTGTATTAGTCCACGTACGTTTATGATCGATATTAAAACACTATTTTTAAAATTTATACCAAAATAAGTAAACTGTAATTGTTAATTAGACGAGCTATTAATTCTATGAATTAAATTAAACAAGAGACTTAAAATCGTTCTCTCCCGTGGGTTTACATTTATATTATTAATTTCTTTTACATTGCTACTTTCGGCATTTATTTAATAAATTAAATTTGAAAAAAAAGTAAGAGACATTCAAGCTAATTACATTTAATATGAACTAGCTGCGTATTGACTGTAGCACGGTCATATTAAAATAGGTAATGCTCAACTTTTGTCTGTTACAGTTTTATTTAGCGACGAGAAAAGACTCGTGAGTCCAGAAACGAAAAGCGAAGAAGCTAGAAGGGTATTTAAAAGTTACGACCCCGATGGTAATAACTTTATTAATACTTCTAGTCTTCAAGATGTCCTTGCTGCCTTATCTCTTGTTAGTGATCAAGAATAGTAAGTCTTGTAGTTCATATTCGATAATTTTTCGTATTATTCAAACTATTTTCAGTGTCGATATAATGACGAAAAAACTCGATTCGGAAAATTTAGGAATTATTTTATTGAACGAGTTCATGGACGAATTTTTCCCTAAAGAAGAATCTTCCATTCCCGATATGTTTCAGCTTATCCATTATAATGGTCTGGCGAGGAGTAACGTGAATAAACAAGTAAATGAGAAATCGAATTTATTACGAATAATGCTGATTTAATATTTGACGATAATTCTAGCTACAATACCATTTCGGTTCGGCAATTTTACTCGAATCGGACTTGAAATCGATAAACGATTCAGATCCCATGCTGACTTGCTTACAAACGAAATGGCCAAACATTGAAGTACAATGGTGTGATAATATAACGCCATCGTTAAATTAACAACTAATTTTTGTTAGACCTAAATAAGTTTTAATTTTTAAACTTTTCATTGGTTTATTTGTATTTTTATTGTTCGTTTATCGCAATGATGTGATCTGTTTATTTTTGGTACTTGATATGTCGATTATATTTTGAGTGTATGTGTGAAGGGATGTGGACTGTTGCTCGGATAAATATATAAGTGTTGATTGTACATTAGGTTAATAAATATTAAAGAAATTATTTGTTAATTTGCAGAAAATCATTTATTTGTGCTTAAACGACAATAAAAATATTATATATAAATCTTGAAGTGCAAGGTACACGTTTCTACTAAAGTCGGAAGAATTGATTTATTTATTAAACTTTTATTAATATGAAATGAGACCAAAAATTCGTTTATTACTTGTCTTAGCTCGTGTCATAAAAATTACTGAACTATATACTGTTAAAAATATTTGTTGCTATTTACCTACTTTTAAATTACCAGTAAAAAGATTCTGAATGTATAACTTAATAAAATGTTTATTGTTAGTTTTTATTAATTTAAACTTGTTAATCAAAAATGCAAAGCTATCTAAAAGTTTATAATATAATAGCCGAGTTAACTTATAACAAATTTTTCAAAGGCCAATTTTGAAGAAAAATGTTAAAAAGTATCTTATTTCTCAAATAAATTATTACATATTTTATATTGTAAATTAGATTAATTTGATTTCGAGTTATTTTAATCATGTAGAAAAAGGCTCGAGAATTGTTGTTGATGGTGCAACTCGTACGTAAATTTAAATTACAATTATTAAATATTTTAATATTATCGTTAACTATATTAATTTGCTTGACAACTTAAATGGTCGAACGGTTAATACATTTTATAACAAACCCAGCATTACCTTAGAATTTACGATAAATAGGTATATATATACTAATAACATCTACAAATATCAACTACAACATTTTCTGTAATTAGAGAGATGACCATTTACTTCTCGTTTCTTACTGACAAAATGTAACCAACAACACAAGCTCTAGTCGCTTACGAGCGGATTCTCATTTAAATTTGATTGGACCGTACTGGTATTTTAAAAATATTATTTTTAACGGTCGCTAAATAATATTTATGTGTTTGAATACACATGCTGTGCTGCTTATGTGCTTGTTCTTGAATTCGAGAACTATTGACAGGTTCTTTTCTATGCGGTACAAACTCTACCTTACAGCATAGCTCAATATCTTTTTCTAAGTAGGCGATTTCATTTTGATCATTTGCTTCCACCCACTTTAATTTTTTTATATTTATTTGTTGGTTAAACGTAGTGCTTTTCACAGTCTTTCATTACCCGAGATCACCGATAAGGGGTAATTTCACACGTTCTGTATTTCTGGAATTTCGAAAGTGCAATATAGATTGTTGCGTTCAGTGTCGCCAGTTCATCACGGCCGTTTCATTGCTGAAAATTTTATCCTTGACTATTTTATCGCCGTTTATTGTAAATGATACCTATAAAGACTTGTAATAGTAATTATTGTTTATTAAATCTAACCAATCTAAATATACCATAGATATTCCAAAGGTAATTTAATGCAAAATTACCTAACTAACCTAAACTCGCCCATCAGCACTAGTCTAAACTCACCTCATCTACATTAACCTAAGTTCACCTCATATAAACTAGTCTAAACTGACCTTGACAGTCCCACAACAGGAAATGATTAAGAAGTATGTATTGATAAACAACGTACACTTTTTTAACCCTTTAACTAATAATTTTCATTCTTTTTCTTTACAAACATATTTTGGAACAGGTATTGATTATAAACTGTATACGGCCTATCCAAAGCTATACGCAATTGACGTCATCAAAAAAAAGTTACTAGATTGTTTACTTGTAATTTTCGGTTTAAAGTTTAGAAAGTGACATATTCTATAGATGATTTACCTGTGCATATATTAGATGGCTTAAAGAAAGACTACAATTTATTAGAACTGTCAAAATACGAGGTATGAGGTGACAGCACTATGTGAAACGTCATCATCTAGTAACCTTTTATTGATGACGTTTGCATATAGGTTTGGACGAAGTTTATGTATAACTGTAATGCGTTTCAATATCTAGCTTTCGTCCACGTTTTCATACGTTTTCTTAACGTATCATATTTAGATTAACCACAAGTTTATTTTACTATTTTTTTTTAATTTTAACGTTTTTTGGATATCTACCGAGATTCAAATACTTATAGATAGATTTACACCTTTCTTAACGCTAGTGCAAGTTGCGACAGTAAAATACGAATACTGACCGTCACCGAATAATATTCCGGTTAATTTAAGAAAAAATAAAAATAAACAGTATAAGGAAAACGAAACCGCCTGATGAAGCAAATCGTGGCGCGCGTTTTATAACGTCCTGATGAAATAATTCACAGGATTTGCAGAGAAATAACTGCACTTGAAAAATATCTTTGTTATAGCCGTACGTACCGCATCTTATGTCAGCAAAAGTGCCTGCAGATGATCGCCCCGAAGGGGCGGTTTTTCAATACCTCGCCTCCGTCATCGAACGTCCACTTTATCGTATATTTTTTAAATAGTGCCGTTATTTCTTTGAAAATTCGATAAATTTCTTTATGATGTTATAAAACGGATGCGAATTACTAATTAATTGCAATCGCGCGCCACGATTTGCTTAGGCTGACATCAGGCGGTTTCGTTTTCTCTACATTGTCTGCTTTCATATTTTTCATAAATTAACCGGATCGATGTTCGCGGAAACGCGGGTGTCCACTAATTTGGAAAAATTGCAAAATCATAGTGGAGACTTGCAAATTAATCGAGAAGTTTTGTTTAAACGTTACTTTATAGACAAATGAACTGTTATTGTAAGTAACGGTTTTTAGGGCTTTTACTTGAATCTATTTTTTAAATAGTAACTGATGACCATCATATGTCACGAATATGTTGGCTTAATTGTACGGATTTAAATTTTTTCCAAAACTAATGGTATATTCCACGTCATTATCGCGTATTTGAAAAACGTTTGCAACACCAGTACGCGCTTGTTTTCACCAATAAGTTCAAAGAGTAGGATTTCCAAAATATGACCCGCCAGTCAATGTCGAGAATCAAACAAACAAAAATTATCGCCGAAATGTCTAGACTTAATTCGACTTATTTTGGAAATTTTTAATTCAGAATCATAATCAATATACCAACGGTTAAATAATAAAAACTTAATCGATCGTGAATCCTGTTTAGTCTAACAATCAATTTTATCCAGCCTCGATAAAAATTTCTGGGAGAATAATTCACTAATTATTTTGTAATAATGCACGAAATATAAACAAACCTTTAGACAAGAAAAATGGAGACTTATCGCCACGTCTGGCTTTGATAATATTAAATGCAGAGCTTTGTTTATATTTCGTAATATTAAATGTCCGAATGGACTGCCAGTAAATTGTTCTATGTACATAATACCGGCTATAATAAAATTACGAAACGAGAAAAATCAAGGTAATTTTGAAACTAAAATATTTTAAACAATTAATAAGTTGATGAATGTCAAAAAATCGATTACTGTTAAGTGTTAACATTTGTTGTATTATTCCTATGTTATCATCTATAATACATTTTCTTGTTTGCTTTACGTCCTGCTTGTTTATTATTTGCTATCGATTTAAGTAAGTAAATTATTTAAAATATTGTATTTCAAGATACATAGGTAGGTGTATATCAAGAAAATAGCGTTATCGCTAACTGTTTATTAGGAATTTAGTTTACGCATATTGTTTTTTAAATGTGCTATTTGTTATAATTTTTAATAATTTTAATGGTAAATCACAAATGATTGTCTTCATTGTCCAAAAGCTAAGTTTATGCGTGTCATCGTTTTGTGCATCAATATATCCATTATCCAGTCACATTATCTCCTTTATTGTGTTGCAAGGTAATCCCCCAAACCTTGAACTTAACTCTATATTTGGATTCGCCCGTTGTCTCAAATATTTATCAATTCCAAACAAGTTAAACATAAACTTTTCAAAACAAAAATCAATTTTTTTACTTGACAACTATTTTAATTGGCCTTCTGATTGAAATTAAGCAACAGGTTGTAACGATAAAACAATCGCTTATCTGGCCTGACATTTGGAAATGGTAAGACACGCACAGCGATTCGTCCATTTGATTTTTATTATTATATTCAGTTTGAGAAACAATCTGTCTAAAAGCGTTTAAGTACAAAAAAGTTCATCGACAATTACTTAATTTTGACTTTTACTCTTTTAACCTCTCGAAGTGAACCTTAACATTTGCGGATAAAAAGTATATCGTAGGTAGGTAGGTATACGTGTTCCACGACATACATACCATACATCAGATAGAAATACGTTTACCTACCTACAAAATAACTTTTTGGATCAAATTTGCGAATGAAAATAAAATATGTAGATGTTTTGTATGGGGCGGTTGCGCACTGTTTGACGATAAAGTGCAGACAAATAACAAAAACTTCCGATTCCTAAAGATGACTTATTTGTTTACCGATGACACCAATGCAAGCAATAAATCAATCTCGTTCGGTTTGCTTAGTTTTCGCTTGAAATTTGCTGTGCTCGATGATAAGGTTTGATCGGACGATGTTTTCGCGCACCTACAGTTCGAAAGCCTATATTTAATTTATTTTTATGGCCCTGGACAAGCCAATTGGGAAAAATGCACGAAGAACGCAAGGAAGGACGGGGAAGGCTTTCTAATGTAGCGAAGGGGGCCAGTGGAGGACATAATTACAATAACGAACAGATATAGTTATCAATAAATAACGAGTTGTACCCATATTGATTTAATAGGTTTTAAAATGATTTTGTGTAATATGCTCGTATAATAACAACATACAATACCTAATACGTTTCCATACTTGTGCTATTTACGAGATCGAGAAAAGATATTTCTAAAACTATCCCTTCGTTTACATCCCTCACTATAATTTGCGCATGCAAAAATATGACGTCGATCCTCGCGCGTCAGTTAGTAGATAAATATTGCTAGCATAGAAGCAAATCGCTCTGCTAAAATAAATCGAAACAAGACAACGGAGTTTCGAAAGCCCAAAATTTGAATGAAATTCAAGTACCTCGCGTCTGAAGCGAACAAAATTAGTTTCGTCCCAATCGATTTGATCCGAAAGCGTTCTTCATCTATAGAAGTTCAGAATGTTTCCCCCAAAATATGTTAAATTTATATCGAAACAAGTTCCCCGCGCATAAAATTCCAAAACGTACACATGTATCTTGTAATTTTGTAACGAGATCCAAATTTACTTGGAATAGATAACAGCCGACCTTTCCATTCATATATATCGAGCGCAAGTTGTGATAATCGTTCACAGAAACATCTGCAATCGCGGTGGAAGCAATACGGTGGAAAGTGTTTAAAGATAAGTGAAAAATGTCGAAAATATATCCGAATTTGGAGGACTTTACGGTGGTAGATACTCAACAGCATCGTTCGTCTACTAACTCGGATACAAACTGTGGCCAAATATTTTCAAAAACGAGAAATATTATAGAAAAGTTCGAGGAAACCGAATTGGGACCGAAAACCACCCATATTTGCGGACGGACATTTAAAACGAGACAGTTATGGGGTAAGTTTCGCATAATTTCGAAGCCCTCGAAATTTATCAGTTTACGGGGGCAATTAATCTTGTAACGTTAATCTATTATTTTGATGTAAATAAAAGTGGCCTGATCGTAAGTCAAAAGATTATCATTTTCATGTCAAAATAAACATTACAATAATTGCCAGATTTATATAAAAATTGGCCGTTAATGCCCGATTTCTATACGAAGGTTTTTTTGTTTACGCAACACGACGACGACGCTGTACGCGATAAAATTTTGTTTAATTCACAAACGTAACGTGATTCGACAACTGCGAACGGTTTACGTCACACCCTCGTTTTTAATTTGTTTTCTTTTTTTAAACAAATTGTTAAGCAAGCGCTCGAAAAAAATTAATAAGTTGTACAGCGATATTGAATGGATTGAAAAAATTAAGTGTAATGATTTCATTAGATGTCTAGACTGAAAGGTTATCAAGTGCGACTTTTATATATGTAGATTAACATATTATAATTACACGCTAATTATAAATTATTTTATGTTAGTATCTTCGCGTACGTTACGAATTTTTTTTTTACAGTTTTGGTGGGCCTTCTGCTACTTTTCGCATCGAGCTTCATGGGGCTGGTCCTGATGTATTGCACGTCCATGTTTGATAGTTTTGTGCAATCGGTAGGTATTATTTGTAATTCAAGGGCAAACTAATTAACATCAAGCGCATGTTTCGTTGTGGTTGATCGAGAAAACTGTTTATGCACTATAGAAAAAAAAAACGATAACGATTTTTGCCTGTATTTTTAAAGGCGGCCGCGGTTTCGATTTCTATTCTCTCGTGTTTCTATTAATAGTCTTTTCGGTATTTAAAAAAATTTACGAAAATCTTCAAACATTTTTTTGACGAGCTATTTTTAACATCAAAATATTTACGCAAGCAAATTTCTATACGGGGCGTTTCGAAATTCGCGAAATCGTGTGAAATTATTCTTTCGCCAAAAATGTCTTTTACGAGCTGCATGGACTCTCTTGTTGTCGTAAGATAGGTGTGTGTTCTCGACACAACTGAACGAATAAATGTTTCCAACATTTTCCAATAACGAGCTCTCCGGTTACTGTCGCAGTATTCTCATTCGCGCCCTTGAAATAAATAATGTCCGATTACCCTCTCCGATGACCGAGAGGATCGTTCGTCGAGGTTTTCGAAGGTGGATTCCTCCTAACTTGAAAATTGCGTATACAAGTGCGTTGTATGAGAACGGTGGACCTCTAATTTTCAAAGTAGTTTTTCATCATGAATCTTCAAACCCTAAATTTTCAATGTTTGAAACAAACCAAACAAAAAAAAAACGGTATTTAAAAAAGTTTATTCAAATGGTAACGAAACTTATGACCCACTCTGTATTTAACTCATATTTTGAAATCCTTATAGCATCCATCAACAATTGGATGTACCACATATTTGGTTATTTTGGTTGCAAATGATCTCCCATATCACCTCTCTTCGTTTGATCGTCCACTTTTGGGACACCTTGTTTAAAAATGCCCGAAATTTTCGTGCGGTAAGGTCATCAGTCTAAATCAACCGAAACTCACCGTCTCGATTAATAAAGTAACGCATCGATAATTTCAGAGTATAATCATAAATAACCAGTCCTCGATCTACGATATATGGAGAGACCCCGAAGTGACTATGACGATAAAAGTCTACATTTTCAACTACACCAACGTCGACGAGTACAAACAAGAAGAAGCCGAAAAGCTGATCGTGAAAGAAGTAGGACCTTTCGTTTACGAGTAAGTAGAGATGTTGTACCTCTCGCCATAACAAAACCTTTAATCGACGTTCTCCAGAGAAACTACCGAAAAGGTCGACATCAAATTTAATCCAAACGGAACGGTCAGCTATAGGCTAAAACACACCCATAAATACCGACCCGATTTATCCAAAGGCAGAAGACAAAGCGATCAACTGATCGTTCCCAACATGCCCCTCTTTGTAAGAAAACGATTTTACGATTGTTTTTTTTTTCGCGAAAATAAGTGGACGCTTTTATAGGGAGCAGCGGCCGTCAGCAAACACTCCTACTATTTCACGCGACTGACCATGTCGACCGTTTTGCAAAGTTTGAATTCCGAACCTTTTCTAAAATTACCGGCGCACCGGTTCATCTGGGGATACGACGACACCTTCTACGAATTGGCCAAGGGAGTCTTGAGTTTTCAAAAAGAGTTGCCGTTCGAGAAATTTGGAATTTTGGCCGCGGTGAGTATTAACGTCCATCGGGACTCGTTAACTATATATATATATATATATATAGTTAAAACGATTATTTATTTAAATAATAAATAAATTGCAGAGAAACGGAACGTCGAGCGACGTAATCACCGTAAACACAGGCATAAAAGATGCAAACACGATGAATCAAATCGACAACTTCAATGGAGAAACCAGCATACATCACTGGTCAACTGACGAGTGCAACAAGTGAGAATTATCGGGTTCCGTTAACAAATAAAAAAATAATACGATTTGATTATTTGTAGAATTCGAGGCAGCGACGGAACCTCCTTCCCGATCAACGAAATCAGACACAAGAGACCGGTCGCGATTTACACAAAAGAGTTTTGCCGCACTTTACCATTTATCTATCAAAAAGAAACAAGAATATTAAATGGGAAAGTTCCGGCTTACAGGTCGGTCTAATTTTGAAATGTGGTTGAAAACGAAAACCCCCGATCTGACAAAATGAATTTTCATAGGTACGTCCTCCCAGACTTTGCGTTCGACACTCCCGATACCAATCCCGAAAATCAGTGCTACTGCGATTTGGATTCGGGAAATTGCTCACCGCGAGGTGTTTTTAATACAACGCCGTGTTCGTTTGGTAAGACATGATGATTATTAACTGTTGTCGATCATTTTAATATTTCAAAATTATTCTAGGAGCTCCGGCGTTTATATCGTTTCCCCATTTTTACAATGCAGATCCGACGGTGAGGGACGCGATATCCGGTCTAAATCCTAATCCCAGCGAGCACGAAAGTTATATCGACGTTCATCCATATTTAGGATTTTCGATGGGAGGCAAAAACAGATTGCAGATGAACGTACAAGTTAAGAAGTCTTTTGGAATGTCGCAATTAGACATGTTCGAAGATGACATGATACTTCCGATTGCGTGGATAGACATTGTAAGTTATTTATTATTTATTATTCGTCGAACGACGTGATCACAATTTTTCATTAAAGAGCGTCGACGATTCCAACTTGTCCAATAAGGCCAAAGAACAAATCTACCTCACGACATTTACGATACCGGCCGTGGAGATGTCTTTGAAATATGGATCCCTTCTAACCGTCATCGTTACGTCGATCTCTTTGACTATCGTGCTCGTCGCTATGCGAAAAGAACGAAGCGCAGAGACATCGTACGAACACGAACTGATCTAAAAACCAATGAAATATCAGAATATTTGTTTTAAAATATTCCACGCCACATGAGTTCTTTATTTATCAATCTTCGTCATCCGTTCATTGTTTTAATCCGTCCACGCAGTAATCATTTTAAATGCCGGTCTTTTCGGTGCCCGATGGTTAAATTTAACCATGCGGAAACGTTCATTCGAACAATTTGTTTCGATAATCATTTATTAAGGGCCGTTTTTCGATCGCGAATTAATTTTAACCGTTACGAAATCGTTATAGAAACGATTACTGAAACAGTCGTTTCTATGGTGACTGACTAGAGATTTGAAGAAACGGCCCTAAATAAAATTAACCGAATACGAAACGATCGACACCGATATGGTCATTTGCACCGCAACTGCTTAAAATGTATGCCTTGCTTTAGTATCTAATTGGATTTTTTCTTGGGTACGATTGCGTTTCTAAAGACTTAAGTATTTAAGTTATTGGTGCAAGTGGCCATAATCGAATTTAACTAGTTTTAAAGACTGAAATTATAATTAATCTAGTTGATTTTTAAAATGTTTATTTTTGTTTAAAAAAATAAACCCCACAAAATATATTTTGGATTTTTGTTTAATTGATTGACACCTATGTATATACCTATAATTATTCAGCAGTTCACTTGATTATCTATTTTACTGGGTACCTTTATTAACAATATAAATTTGAAATTAATTGTTGAAGTTTAAAAACAGCAACAATTCATGATAATTTTTGAATCTAAAGCAAACCATGAATAATGAGGTATACAAAACGAGTTGACACAGTAATTTTGGCACAATCGAACGAAACCTATTTAGGAATTTATTACTAATTTGTTGTTGTATTCCAAAATTTTTGCTCCAGTCATTTCGACAAAAATCATAGCTGTAGTGGTCAAAAAAGTAATGCGAGCGCCCGAGCAATAAATTAGCACTAAATTCCTAAATAGGTTTCATTCGATTGTGCCAAAGTGGTTGCTTTGTTAATTTAATAGACGTAGATTTTTGAATAAAACTGATGAGATTTCTCACATTTTTTTGCCAAAATAATTTTCCACGAAAAACGTTTGTCAAATAAAATTAACAGAAATTGTAAAGCTCAAATCTAAGGCCAATTTTAAAATTGTACTAAACATCTAAAACAGATGTTTTGTGTTGTATCAAAACATTGGCATTATCAAGATTGTAAGAAAACTGAGCTGTCGATGAATTTGTTTAAATTTGAGCATTGAAATTGTTATTAGTTTAAATTAATATGAATTAGCTAGAACATCATAATTTATGGAGAAGACCACAATAAGTATTTTTTTGTAAAAATATTTTAATAAACCCCTTGTGTCAGCAATGAAAATGCGTTGTGAAGATTAATAATTTTTTTTTAAATACAAGGCACAAACTGTAATAAACAGTAGTAATAAATATTTATTTCACCAATGTAAGTACTTAGTGGGGCTACTTTTATATTATTGGATATTGGGATAGAAAGTCGTATTTTAAAAATGTGCATTAGCATAAGTTTGTTTTTATTTGATCTATTTCTGGTTACTTTGTTGTATTATTTATGGTATAAGTATATCTACATTCAAAAATTGTTTATCAAAAGTTTATTTAAAACAAATTCAGAAATTAACGGAGAAAGTAAAAATAGTATTATTTCATCACTAAATATACTAGGTAGGTACAGTTTTTTACTTCTTAACAATAAAATTTCATTTAAATACATTCAGACTTAAACAAAAAGCAAACCTTATTTTCCCATACGTTGAATAGACCATTCTTGTTGACATAACGGGCATCTGTTATTCTGTTTTACCCATAAAGACATGCAACAATAATGAAAGGAATGATTGCACTCGCCCCAAACGACTACACAATCTTGTTTGCCGTACAAATCCTTTTTGCTTTCGGCTTGACAACGCAAACAGGCATCCATAACTTGTACCCGACAAATGGCACACGTATCGCATTCTACATCCCAACTCCACATTGCTACCGCATTCCATTTCTTAAGCGTAAACATTTTTTCCGGTTTTGCATTTTCTCCTTCCGCTTTATCGGTTATTTCATTATCGTCTGCCATTTTATAGAAATTTAATTCTTATTTATTTGATTATCAGGTGCTGCTTTCAACTTTTTTTATTAGTTGGTTATATAGACAAGAATACCTAAAATATATTATTTATTCATTGTAATTTACCATTATAATTTATCGGTACCATCGAGTTCAATAATTATGTATATATAAATCACAGAAATGCGGCAAAACAATAAATACTGATTAATTATAACCTAGACACAATAAGAATTAAATGAACTACTATAATCGAACAACTGACATTTGAACTACTGTAAATATTATATACAGGCTAATTCAAAATAACAAAATGAATTATTTCGCATAAAATACTGTATAATACAATCGCATGCAGCTAATTTTCTTAATTTATTTGAGTTAAGTAGTAGTTTAAGAGTAAGTTTATGTTCTTGTGCACGATAAAAAAAGGTATAAAAGGGTTCTATAAAATTTTAATTATAGTTGATAAAGCAATTGGAAGGAAAAAATATATGTTTATTAAGTTATGATATGTTTATGATAATTATATATTATACAATATTCACGATAGTTTCCAATGCATATCATACATAAAAAGTTACTAATATATTCAGTTTAAAGTTTTGAACGTGACATATTCTACCGACGATTTACCTGCATAGGTACGACATATCTAAGAAAGACTGCAATCTATTAGTACTGCAAAAATACGTGATTTTATTGATGACGTGATGGATTGAAACTCATCGCGGATAAGGTATACAGACAAAGTTTATTTGCTAACTTAGTCGATGATGGTTGAAGATATTTGGTGATTGTTTACCAGAACAAATTTGTTATTTATAAATTTCATTATAAGGAAGGATCGCGGCCTCGATTTCTACTTTAAATTTAAGGCTCCTCACCTGTCAAGAGTCGATTGCTATTGCTTTCTCAACACGTTGTTGATGTTTTAAAATGCCAATGTTCAATTTTAAAATGTTCATGTTGTTATGATCTGCATTAATATCTTGAACATTTTAAAATTGAACATTGGTATTTTAAAACATCAACAACTTGTTGAAAAAGCAATAAAATCAATAAATGTTGTTATGATCTGTATTAATATCTTAAGATAAGATTCTTTATCTTTCCATAGTCAATCGAGACTGAAGTAGAGGCGTTCGGTCGTCCATAACTATATATAAATACATTTCAAATAAATAGATAACTATAAATAATTTCTTATTTAGTAACGATTTGCAGTAAACATTACTTAACGCTGGGCTACGCGTTCGATATAAAACAAAACTGCGGTTGCAAAAATTAAGAAAACTAATATAAATAAATAAATTAGTTTTTTCACCTGACAAAGAATTTGATACATATTAGAATAAACCAAATCGCATTAATTGATCTTTATTAGTTTTCTCAATTTTTGCAACCGCAGTTTCATCTTCTGCAATATGTTTGCAAAACCGGGCCTTATCAAAGTTACTGGACTATTTTAAACTAAATTTGAAAATTAAAAAATAGTGCATGTAATTTATTACATTTAATTTGTCAGTGAAAAATATGCAACTTATAACAATTTTTGATACATACATATGTATTGTAGATGATGATGCAACTTTCATTGACGATTTATGAGGCAATTATGAGGCGATTTATTTTAAAAATATAATATCAAGTATAATAAATAATAAATATATAATAAAAACATACTTGAGTCATACTTCAAGTGTATTTTCATTACTATTATTGTCATTCTTGTCCCAACATTTGTAAAATAAACATACAATTATAGCTATAAACAGGAAAACGATAGTAAATAATGTCATCAAAAATTGTAGCATGGTTTTATTTATCCAAGCCAACTCATTTGCACTTTCTTTTGTTTGCACTTTTTTGTTATTATTTTCAATAAGCCCATTTTGAAGAAACGTTGTCGAAGATGTTGCAAATATTATAATCATTATTCTAAAATACATCATATATATGTACTATTTTAATGCAACCGACTGTATACTTACATAATTAAACACATTTTGCAGCAAATAGAACGGTTCGTATACAATCGTACCATTACAACATTTGCAATCGACGGATTATATTAAACTGATTAAAAATTGAACGGCAATGCACGATATCACGATAAGAGGAAGTTCTTTATCAATATATACGTCAGTAGAAAACAGAATTTGGATACTACACTATTAACACCAATCGTTCAAAAAAATACTATTAACTTTTTTCAACATTTACTTATGTTAGTAGGATGTATGTACATTCGTATCTATACGTATCATATTCGCATTAAAATTAAAAATAACAAAATAATTATGAATACCCCCAAAATTATTGAAAACATGAACTTCTTTGAATATTTAAAACTGAATTGAATCTTTTTTTGTAGCTTTTAATATAATTATTATAAATTATTAGTGTTAATTTAACATCAATAAATGTGTCAAAAAGTCTAGATTATTAATCCCTTCGCTCCCCTATCGTTGATCGCCAAGAATCGTAATCGAACCGAAAAGCTTTCACTACAGAATAAACTCTTTGTAAAATTCGGTAAGGAATTCTTTAACTTTTCAATACTCATTTGGGTTATAAGAAAAATTAAATAAAATAGAAATAATAAATAATATATATATATATATATATATATATATATAATAATTGGCATGATGATAAACAAAATATTGAGTTAAAATGATAAAGAATTCCTTGTAGAATTTTACAAAACTCGTCAGGAAAAGTTTTTTCACACGTCTAGATAAATTCATTTTTCCAATTTCGTTGCAGTACAAATAGCCATTTAGATATTTTGTTTATTTTTCTGGCCTAATTTATACAGTCTGTTACTATTTTCTTTGTTTTTTTAAATCGTCCACCAAATCAATACTTTGTATTATTTTTAAGCGCCCTGTATAATCTATTTTAAAATACCGAATGACCTTAACAGTAGTTCCATCATACTAACAGTAGGTCACACAAACATCCGTAAATCTAACCTATCTATATTATTAAAATGATTGTCATTTTCATTTGAAAACGAATTTTATTAGGCTAGATCTTAAACGTACATCGAGGAAATGAAAAAAAGTCGCCGTTAAACAAAGCGAAGAAACATCTTATTCCTATATTAATGGCAAGTGACAAAAGGAAATATGTTACTTTCGACCAGAAATCAATTCTTCTGGATTTTATTAAAAGTCACAGCAAAATGATAAAGCCAAAATTTGATAGATCATTTACCATCAAAGATTGCAATAGTTTATGGGAGCAATTAGCTGGCACTTTAAACAACTTGCATGGTGCGAAGAAGTCGGCGAGGGAGTGGAGGAAGGTAGGCATACATTGTATAAGTTACCAGCGTTTCTCATTAGGTATTTCAGTGTTGGCACGATTTACGTCGCAACACCAAGGAGAAAGTGGCAAAAATAAAACAGCGCATTAAAAAGGGAGACTATCAAGACGATTTAACACCGATACAGGAAAAGGTGATTGCATTAATCGAAGGACAAGAACATAAATCTGAGGAAGACATTTTTTTTGGTATTAAACGAGAAGATAATAATTTTTTTAGCGAGCAAGAATTAGAATATGTTACCGGAGTCAATAAATTGGCTTTAGGTAGTTTTAACAACAAATGGAACGAGAATTTGAAACAACAGGAAGAGAATATCAAAGTTGGCGAGGTCGAAAAAACAACATCCAAATTTGAAATTCCACAAAAACGTTTCATTAAATCGAGAAGAAAACAGTTAAAGTCGTTTGCAGAAAGAAAACTGTGTATAAAGAAATCCTATTATAATAGAAAATTATCGTTACTAGAACAACACATCGATGCAATTAATCGACAAACCGACGCAATAAATAAACAAACAGTAGTACACGAGCGGTTGATGCAGCTACTTGGTAAAAATAAATAAGCTTTATCGGCATTAGGTATCAAAAAAATTGTTTGGAAGTGATCGACATACGCGCTTTAGTTAATTATTAATGTCGATGGTTGTTTAAAAAAAATGTGGTATCAAAATAATGAATATAACTGTAAATTGAAATGTAAAAATTGCGCTTTAAATTACTATAACCGCCAAGAATAGAGGCGTAACTTCTGATTTAAGATCCTTTGTCCAATTTTTATATCGAACGACAAATTGATCTATGTTTGTGAATATTACAAACGATTTCTCTAATAGAATAATGCATCAAACTGTTTCTATTTATTTATCTGACGATGGATTGTCTCATCTGTAGACCTCTTTAGAACTATATTAAGATATATTTATTAATTAATTTTTTTTGTTAAGGGCATGTTGTCTTATTGTGGTTTTGCCTATGCTTTAAAAAATATAAAGTTTGAATAATTTTTATATAAATTTATTTATGATAATAATTAAATATAAGATAAATATGACAAAAGTATTTTATTATTATGAAATCGATACTGTGATATTATACTGGTACAAATTAATTTATGTACCTATTCCTTTTTTGTATTAACGTTATCTTACCAATTTCAAAATGAAGAAGTATTAAACACTTTTATGTTTAATTAAAAATAATTAACTGCCTACTATATAAATTTTATGATGCGTGTGCAATCTAAAAAAAAAAATAAGAAACTTGTACGCACAAAACTAAGAAAAAGCGAGGATAAATTAAATTATATTTTTCCGTTACGTAATTTAATTGATTGCTGTAATTTCACGATGCGCTTAAAATTATTAATTTTTTTTAAACGTTAATGATAATTTTTATTGGGTATTATACTTAATGTTCATTTTATATTTTACAACTGCAGGTTTAACTCTATTACGAGTAGGCGTGGTTTACGCCTAAACCATGAATGAAATTACTATTTCGACCATTTTAATGACAAGGTCGTTCCTATAACGATACTATGATTGGAATGCGTAGTACTCCTGGTTCATTGTTCGCTTATGTTTATGGTTTAATGTATTTTTTAAATAAATATTAGAGAATTTAAAATAAAAATTATGGAATACGTTCAGTTTTATTGAATACATAATTCTGCTATTTATTATATCAAGTAAAAACGACGTTTAAATGTATTAATTATCTAAACAATGTAATTACATATTTTAATTATATTGTAGGTGATTACTATTTTTGAAACAAATATTTTGTATTATCATAATATCAATAACCGTTTTACTAGCACCATATGTTTTTTGAAACTTGCTAATGGCACGGATCCGCGCCAAGTTACGAATGGCACTCGTTATAAAGAAAGAATCAGCACTGAATACAATACCGAATAACCCTGACCGTATTTTTTTGTTTAAACAAAACCATCGTGTTCTCTACGTTCACACAAAACCAACATGTGCATTTATTTTTTTTACGTTTTTTCTTTCAAAAATCAAACATTTGTGTTAGTAATGACATTTTCAAAATTGTCATTTGAAATACTAGGTAGGTATAGTCAACGTCCTGGCGAAACCTAACATAAGGATTAAGATAAGCATAAGGTGGTGCCGGGGCGCAGCGGGTCCCATCGTAGCGCAACCAATTGCTGGGGTACATTTTAAATGAGTCAATGCCAGAATCTCTGTTGCACGACAACGATTGGTTGCGGAGTTCGTTAGCCCTCCCCCCCTCCAAATAAGAAGTTTATGATCGCAATAAAAAATTCATATATGTATAATTACACTAACAGATTAACATTTGAAAATTTGATTAAAGCTTGATCTTTTTCACATTCTGATTCTTTTTCTTTTCGCTTTTTAATAACGTTTTAAAGATATTAAAAAAGTTGATGGCAAGGCGCCACCCTTCATAGGCCTCTAACTTCCTTAGGAAGCGTTTTTCACATAAAAATCGTCTCTCGAATTCGACGTTTTCATTTGACAGCAGTTTCTGGACAACTCTGTATATGGAATGAAAAAGAATTTAGTAAACTTTTAATACATTAACACTATAACATTCAAATGAAAAGTTTGTTTTTACGAATTAATTACAAAAAGCGTAGGTTATTCCTACAACTGTTTGTTCTTCTAATACTCCCATAAATAAATCAGCAGGAAAACAGGAAAAATCGGAGAACTCATCGCCTATATTAATTAAATGAATGAATTGGTAAAAAATATTTAATAAAATACAACGTTATTTTTTGATACCTAAGTAAGTAATTTGAATTTAATTTTAAAAAGGATACTTCAGTTTGACCTAAAACAAAATACAGGTGAATACGGTATGTAATTGAAACGTATTATGGAACTTAAGAAAAAATTAGAAAACTCTAAATTTTTCTTTATAATATTGTACATACTTACTTATGTATCTTCACCATTTTTATAACACATACACTCCCGTCAAAACGAATGACGCTATAGTTAAGAGTAACAACGTTATTTAGAACATGAGAACATATTTACTCCTACCTTGAAATGTTTATCTTCTGGTGACTGTGAGCTTACAACATTTTTACCTTTACCATTACCTTTTACCTTCACATTTACACTTTAATAATCACTGCTATCCCCCGCCTCCTACACATTTTTCTTATACAACACTAATACAAAAAAGCATTAGAGATGCGAAACCAAACGCGACGAATGTGCCGACGTGCTTCTAAAAGCCGTAATTCCTCATAATTATAAGTGATTATACGTATTATTTGGCATCAAATTAAAAATTCAGAGAAATAAGATTTTATCATAGAAGATTGGTATTAGTTTTATGGCGGTGTATTCGCAACATTATGCAAATAACACCTTGGATTAGTAAAATACTTGTAGGTACCTTCCTACCTTTGATCGTTGGCTGAAAGTTCACATATCACGCATCCCTCGCTGTGGGTTATTTAAACGCGGATGGAAATGGAGATAATAACGTTGTTACCGATTCAAAACCACAATTTTAAAATTTTTAAACATAATTCCCACTGACATTCCACTGATTACCAGGGTACCAGGGTACCAATTTTATATTAAGTACTGCCGCATGTGCAAAATTAATTAATTTAGTTTCGGTTTATAGTTAAGGCTTTTAATTAAACATTTCCGAAGATTTTACTGGCTGTGAGGGAAATGTCAGTGGGCGGGGCTTTTTTACGGTATTTATAAATAATATCACTGATAATATATATTAAATTATTTTTGATCAACATTTGCGCAATTTGATATACACGACTTCCTAATTTAAATTTCTTTTTTATGAAAAATTAATAAAGCCTCGTTTAAATAAAAATAATCTAACATAAGTATAAAATGACATAATTTATTTACTATTAACAACTGCAAAAATGCAACTTAATTGAATCAAATGACTAAAACTTGAAAGCTAAATGTGTAATAAAATTATTTGTTTAAATTTATTTACCTAGACTGTACAGTAAAACCTCGTTAAGACGTTCCCATTTAATACGTACGCAATTTTCAATCGGTCCCTTAAAGACTTTCGTAATAATCTACGTAAAAATTCCGCTTAACGTGCGCGCATCTCGAAACTTACGGCGTAAATCCCGTTTAAGGCGCGCTTTTAAACCAATTCTACAAAGAACGTTAATGTTATCACCTACCTAAGAAGGTTTACTGTGAAACAAGTTGATTTTCATGTTTGAAGTTGTTCGGTAATTTCTAATTACTGTCAGTCAGTAATAACAAGTGTATTGAGGTTTTACTGTATGAATTTTGATCAAAACCTTGATTTTACTAAGAATTATCTTGAGATTTAATCCAACAAATAATAATGCGTAAACATCTTGTAAAAGAATTAAAAACTCACCGTTTGTTCGCCCCGTATTAAAACAGAAAAACAGAAAAATCCTACCTGTAACAAATAAAACAAATTAGTCACGTATTTTACGTTATAAAATAAGCGAAATATCTACCTTAATTATCGAAGTATTGCAATAAAATCCCACGAACCATCATCAACCATGAACCATCAACTGCTACGGAATATAATACCATATAACTGCAACAAAACATTAAATAATTAGTTTATTAATCCGAAAAAAAATATTAATCAATTTTATTAAATTTTAAATTTAATTAATTTAATTAAATTTAAAAATTAAAGTTAGGTTAAATCCTTCATTTTAAAACTATTAAGAATAGGTATCTATATGTAGTTTTATAATTAAAAACAGAAATAAACATACAAAATACTGTTATAAAAATTTAAAGAGTTGTAAGTTTTTTGTCTATAAAAATAGATACGAATATGGAATTTATATCGAAATCGTGTAACGTTAATAAGTTTTTCTAAAACAAATAAATCTACAATAGTTAAAATTAAATGTGAAATTGGAAAATGTGTAAAATTAATCGGCGCGGTGGTAGATACGTATTATAATAAAGTAAAAAATTAAAGATGCAAAGTCTATGTATAGAAGAATTATAAAAAAATAAATGTTTTATAAAAATTATATAAGACTGGTTACAACAAGGTTATTATGTACATTTCCTAAATCATTTTAAATATAAAATAAACAACAATAAATTGTCCGATAGAAAAGATAATCTACGATAATAATCTGTATATGATGGTTGAAAAATATTTGAATGGGTTACCATAACAATTTGATCGATTTCGAACAGTTAAGAGAAATACAGCGGCTCATTAATTCTTTTTTGCTTTTTTGTACAGGCAAGTTTATACGTTTTGTCCCGACGCCTGCCGAGTATGCAGCACAATTACCAGCAGTCTGATGCCAAAAGTTCGAAGACCGCCGACCTTGTTACGCAAGGGATTAAATGTTTTACTAAACGCGTTGCTTTTAAAGTAAACGTAAAGTAGAATGAAAGGTTCATTTGCTATTTAGGCATGTTCTGATGCCTAACTCTAGCAACGCTTTATTGAGGCTTTTAAAGGAGTTCAAAATAAATATACAAAAATAATCTTTGTGTTGCTGTTGCTTTTAATTATGTATTTAACAATTTGTTCTAAAACATTTTCATAAATAAGATTTTACTTTAATAGAATTAATATTAAAACAGATTATTACAACGCTATCGACAATTAGGGGCAAAATTTTACACAAAAATTCCTCGTGGTTATCTACCTTGTGTTTTCTACATTAACTAATTGTAAGTGTATTAAATTAGAAAATTCATAAATAGCAAGAACCTTTCATTCAACCTTTCGTTTACTTTAAAACCAACGAGTTCAGAAAAACATTTTAATTTCTTACGTGACAAGGTTGTTAAATCAAGCGGGTCTTCAAACTTTCGGCGCTAGGCTGCTGGTAAATGTGTTGCATGCCCAGTAGGCGACGAGACAAAACATATGAACTTGAATGTACCTATGTACCTATTGCTAATATGTAATTGTTGTTATTACACAAACATATAGGTAAATATCTGTAGCAGTACACGTTTGTCAGTGGAATTGCTTAAAGTAACTATGTTAACTTTGATACTTATACTTGTTTGTATATTCAGTGTGCAACTTATTTCTGTACGTCGAGTATAATTATTTTTAAAGTTAATCTGAAAATGAATGTGGTTGTTATTATAGGCACGAGAACTACAAATGCAGAGAATAGCAATATGTCCTGAGAAAAGAAATTTTACATTTATTTTTGATCATATCAGATATCACCGTAACGAAAACGGCGTAATTAGATTGGTCGATTGCGATCTTATTGTAAAAAAGCAGATAAATTCGTTAATGGTAAGTACATATTTTCAAATTTTAAATGTATCTAGATAGTACTTTACTACGATCCTTCGAATTCAATATACCTAAAGGGTCTCCAGATGCTCAATATTATTGCATAATAATATTAAAGTTTTCCTTAGACTACACAATAATGATGATTTTAAGTGAATTATCACGTATTTTGCCCTTTAAAATTATTCTTTCTAATTAAACTTTATTTTTTAACAAATTCTAATTATTTTAACATTTTTAAGAAGTAATTCTAAATTGGTTTCTAATACAAATACGTAAGTATTTAAATGCGTCACAATTTTGACCATTTATTGTATACAATCACTCAATAATAAGAGTATTAAATAATTGTTCGATCTAATCTACTATACAGATGTTCAATACTATTACACAACTTTAAATATTGCAAAATTATATTGAGCGTCCGGGGACCCCATAACAACGGATTCTGATTAAAAAATATATTTAAGTATATATTATAAAATCGTAATTGCAGTCTACTATAAACTTTTGGAAATGCGATCTGAACCGGTAATCCAGATAGTTGCGAATATTATTTGAAAGATTACAATGCAACAAAAATATGTGAAATGATTGGTAAAAAAAATCAATTTTGGACTCCCTTCGTGGAACGTCTGGCCATGCCAAAGAACTGTCCAATTAAGAAGGTGGGATAAGGTATGAAAAATTAAGTAAAGACTTTGAACGATTCATATTTTAGGGGGTCTATCAGTTAAGAGAGGTGCCGGTGACTGATAGTCAATTGCAGATTTTGCCTTTACCTAATGCATTTTGGAAAGTTAAAATGCAGGGTTACGATGAAAATTCCGTTTACTTGACCTGCGTCAATATCGAGTTCAAAATCGTCTCTACTAGAAATAATAAACAGTCGTTATTTAATTAATTAATGATTAATTAAATGTAAAAATCGGTTGAATAAAATGTGTCGATATCAACCACTTATTTAGTATATCTACAGTAAAACTTCGATATAACCGACCATAAGGGTCGATTCTGTGAAAATCTGTTAATTTTAACGCACTGTCGACGTGTTATCGCCACGAAAACGAATGAAAATTCTATTGTGATCGGTTGTTTGTTTTTTAACAGGCTTTTAAAAATAACAGGTTTGTTCCAGAATAGACCCCTAATTCGATCGAGGGGCCGCAAGTCCGTTTATATATAACAAAGTAGATTTTTCGAATGTGTATATGTTAAAAAAATTAAGAAAGTAATTAGTTTTTATACCTGTAGGCCCTATATAAGCTTATTAGAAAGTTGAATTTTTTCCGAGTTATATGCCTAAATTTTTCTGATTTTTGTTAAAACGCCAAAATAAATTAACTTCTGAAATAAAAGTACAAAATACACAAGTAGGCCTCAAAAATAAATTATTATTATTATTATTAAATGGCGCCCTCAATTATCACGTTATTATAATTAAAAGTATAAAGTAAATGAAATTTCATTATTTAACCAGATTAAAAAATTACATATAGGTAAACAAATTACGACAAGAAAATTATTATTATTTGACAAACGTCTTGTTCATTTATTTTATAGATATGTATGTACGAATACATCAGAGATTAACTTATTTTTTGCATTTTTAATAAACTAGACCCCCCCTTATATGCAGGGTGGTCCTGAAATAATTGACCAAGATAAGGGATTGTGCGGGGCTCGTTATAAAAATGAAAAAAGGTCCTATAAACATATTGGTCCAAAAGTTATGCCGCATTTACATTAGTCAAGTAACTTGAATTTAAGTAACTTGACTAATGTGAACTGATTATTTACTTGACTTGAACGATTCTTTCAAGGTACGTTCAAGTTTCAAGTAAAATATAAACATTTTTAACTTTTTGTCTACTTGAAAGACAATAAAATTCGATACGTTTTACAAGTTAATTAAAATAGGTCAGTAGTCGTTAAAATGGCATCAAAGGAGTTAGTAAGTGCTGGAATTTCTGTAATAAGTAGTGAACTTGTGAACATATTAAACATTTTGAAAAACAGTAATCGGAAACGATCTACGTGGGCAAAAAAGTGGATTAGCAGAAGGAATTGGTTGGGTGCATCTGAGACCCTGTTAAAAGAATTGGCTGTAGAAGATAGAGATGCATTTCAAAATCTTCAAAAAAAAAAGAAAAGGATATTTATCTTGTTCTGTATGGAAAACAAAGAAAAGTCACGTACCTAACTTTATTTTTTATAATTTCGAAACATTGAATTTTATAAAAAAATTCTTAAGCCGATAATACAAATCATAAATATAGGTACTACACACGTGTATTTTTACATGTGTTTATTGAACAATGGGACTTGTAGCATATCTTATAGTAAATTTAAAATTAAATTTTACGTCAAATATAATTGTTCTATTTTCCAAAGCCATTCATGTTTAATTATAATTCTTTAATTAATAACAATATAATAATAATAATAAAAGACGCAAATAATGAAATTAAATTATTGATAAAATTTGTTAATTGTTTACAAACAACGAAATTTTTATAAATATAAACGTATATTATTGACATATCTTTAAATTTTTTCCCGTATGTAATATATACAAAAATAATTGAATACGTGCAATACAATTTACATCGTAATGAAAATAAACTCACTATACATATGTAAATATCTTCTATGGAAAACATCAGTTTTTATTATATAAGTATAGGTATTATACTTTGATACTTTTAATATCATTATACTATTATATATAAAATTCAAAACAACTTATTTTTAATAAATTTTTTCGTATCTTGGCAAATAAAGCCAGTTTTCTCTTATTTTATTTCAAAACTTTGCCCTCAAAACACCTTGTATATGTATGATTAAACTCATTTTCATTTTAAAACTGTTTAAGGACAAGCGGAGCTAAATCCAAAATATCAAAATTAAATTCGAAAATTTTTGCTCGATTATATGTATCTATAGCTTATCCAAACCTATATGATATTCACGTCATCAATACAAGGTTGCTAGATGATGACGATTAACACAGTGCTGTCACCTTGTACCTCGTATTTTGACAGTTTTAATAAATTGTAGTCTTTCTTTATATCATCTAATATGTGCGCAAGTAAATCATCTACAGAATATGTCACTTTACAAACTTTAAACCGAATTACAAATAAACAATCTAGTAACTTTTTGTTGATGACGTGAACATCATATAGGTTTGGATAAGCTATAATCAGTTATTCGTGGATACATTGTACATGTTTATTTTATGTATAAAATGTTTTTGATATTTAGTAATGTTTAATATATCATTTAAAACAAGTATATGCCTTTTGAAAATTGTGTCCTTCTAAATATCGCTTTCTGATCACTGTGTGTCGTTTCGAGGATGATCACAATAGAACTATCCTTCACGTTTTCACCATTTGAACATGGCGCCAATTTTACGAACGCGCTCTTTATGAAAAACATACGGCTGTCAAAAAATTGTCAAATTGTTTATTCAAGTAAAAAGGCAAAAGTTGAACGAGGTTCTACTTTACTTGAAACTTGCACGCAACTTGAAAGAATCTTTCGAGTTAAGTGAATAGCAGGTTTACATTAGTCAAGTACAGAGATTACTTACTTGAATTCAAGCGACTTGAAGCCAGTAACTTGCCTAATCAGAACAGGGATTTTACGTATTTCAAGTTACTTGAATTCAAGTAACTTGACTAATGTAAATGGGGCATTGGACGTGCGGAAGCATGCGTTATGGTTATGATGGACATTTCCAACAACTTTTGTAAATAAAAATAAAATAAATTTTCTTTCGTTTCCTGGCTTACATTTTTTTTAAACCGGGTGTTAATAATTTAATTAATCATAACTCTCCGAAGGATACTTTTTTGATCCTTACGACGACCCCTGCTCAATTCCCTTTTTTTTGGCCAACTATTTCAGGGCCTTTTAGAAATATAACGCCCTATGATTTGTCAGAATCAGGACGAACAGAACCTTTTACCTACTTCGTCAGTAGTGGTTGCGCATATGGAAAAGTCAAATAACGTAATTCATTATTGTCCTATAATATATTATTATATAGTGCAAATCACATTGCAATATTTAAAGCACAGTAAAATTAAGTTTTAACATTGAAATAAATAATGTAAAGCTGAAATTTTGCACAATGGTAGTATTGGCCCTCCTGAACAACATATCAATTTACTCCATCTCACTTATGTGCCACTTTCTTGTTTTTATGACGTCACAACATGGAACCTTCAGGTAAACATTAAAACTCGCCTATCGCCGAAACGATTAGTCCGTTTTTAATGTTCTTATATTAGTTAGAAAGACGATAATAAGTTCTACAATATTTATAAAAACATTTATCGCTTAAAAATTAATCGTTTTGAAGATAGAATCGTTATTACTTTAATATATGCATTTATTACATATCTATATTTTCAAATAGTTATTATTTTATAGGATTTATTCTAGTCACCTAGTAGTAATATTTTAAACGTTTAAACAATAAATCAAATATTTATTTTTGAGACTGTTGTTTGTAGTTATTATTTTTGTTATAGTAGCACCGCTTAATAGTAGTTCTATAGTCAAGTTTCGTCAACGTTCTGGCGCAGTAACGTATCGACGGCGTTTTGGCACAACGACTTAACCCTCACTTTTTGCAAAAATGAGTTATTCTGACTATCTTATGCATCTAACGCAAAGACGACATCTGTTAAAATTTGGTAAAAATATTCCGAAGCTACAACACAAAGTGTACGCTCCTGTAAAACGTACTTAAAAAATAAAAAGTCGTTCTGCCAAAATTGAGTCGATATGTAAATATTAATTGTCAGCATCTAACTAAACAATAAGTTTAAGAAATTACAGTGAGCGTTTATTAAATTATTACGTAAATCATTTATAATTTAATAAAAAAATTCGCGTGTTCATTAATATATTTGTTACTCCAACACGCGATTTTAGTAATTCAAGGTATTTCATAATCGGCAAAAAATTAGGAGCGTTATGCCCTAAATTAGAAAACAATAGTTATCGAATGGTAAACTAAATGACCAATACCGTGACAACGAAAAATTTGAAAATGTTAGTTATATAAAGAAAATAGTTAAAAACAAACTCATAAATAGCTATTATCCGCCAATGATAATGTGACATCAATATATAACCGTGTCCTGAACCTAAACGTAAGAATTAATAGCATATTTAAGAACCATTTTCATAAGGAGTGTTTGTCGCACGAGTCCAAGTTTAAAAAACGAGCCGCATAGCAGCGAGTTTTTAAAGAACGTGTGCGATACAAACCTTATGAAACACTAGTTACTTTATACTTTTTTTTTATTTTAACCTTTAAAATAAAAAAATCGTATACGTATCATAAATTTTGTCGTAGTTGATGATACCGATTGATGTCAATTTAATTCAAAATCAAAATTTTGGGTAATTCGGTTTAATCGTAAAGAGTTCGATATAGATACAAAATAGTTATCTACTAAATAAAATAAAATAATAATAATGCGACTTCAAATTATTAATATAATATCTAAAAACTTACTTGAAATTAGAAAACGTTTAAAACTTTGTTCTGATATCTCTAAACTTTTCTTGTTCTACATCTTATTTCAGGAGACAAATATATGTTAAAGAAATGAATCGGTTAATGATTAAAATTTTGCGCGTCTAACATTAATGACTTAAAACTAATGGATAAAGTACTTAAAAATGCATTTGTATTATCCTCGTACAGAACAAATACTGCGTTTGATTATATTATATTATAATTTATATATAATAATAAGTCACTAAATATGTTTTGAATAAATTCAAATTAGTCGCTTTCCCATCATGTTCAAGAACACGTTCTGTTTAATTGGTGTTTTGTTATCCTTACGATTTAACTTGGTATGGAAATTGCGAATTTTATCGTTATATACCTCTTTATCTTGTTCTCGAGTGGGTAATTCTAAAGTTAAATATCTTAGTACACACAGTGGTCGGAAAAATTATTAGAAACACTTTGGATTTTAGACCATCATTTGGAATATACGTGTGTGCAACCATCAACGTTTTCATTTTGGGTTTTCATTTTCTACCTCATTTATAAATCTACTAATTTCACTACCAAGCCATAATATATTGTGTGATTTAGTTTAAGGGAGGGTTCGAAGAAATACTTTTTGGTGTCCAAAATATTCTAGAAATAGTGTAACGATAATATTTATTTTTAATATTCGTATTTTAGTGCCGAGAAGTGCATCTTTTAAAAGTAGTCATGTGTCCAGGTACAAAGAATTTGCCCCTCGTTCTCGAAAATTATATTTATCATCGTGACGCGAAAGGAGGACCGAAATCAGTAGATTTTGATGTGATTGTAAAACAGCAAATAAATAAAATATTAGTACGTATTTAAAAAAAATGAAAATCGCCGATTAATATGATTTCTAGGTGAACGTCAATCTTTGGAAGTGCGATATGAGCGGAAATCCAGACAGTTGCGAGTATTACTTCAGGAATTACAATTCGTCTGACCTTTGTCCGGCCATAGGAATGCAAAATAAGCTTTGGTCTAATCTTATGAAACATTTTACTGTACCACCCCACTGTCCCATACTACCGGTACGTGTTTAAATGGGTCCCCCCCTCCCGGTTTAGGGTTCGTTATTTCAACAGTTATATACAGTGCGTTCCCCGGATCGACGCATGAATAGGTGAAAAAGTCAAAAAGAAATTCAATTGAAATTTAACGTTCTGGGATTCAGCCCTGTTTGAATAAAAACTAATTTGTACCATAATTTTACTTTTTAAAAATCAAGTTAGTCTTGAAAATATACAAAAAAGTTGTTTTTCTCACTAGTAAAATGCCTTTTCTGTACATATTTCCAAAACACATTTCGATTTCTAAAATTCGAAATTAAATTAAAAATTATGGTTAGTTTCTATTCAAGCAGGGCTAAATTTCGGGGGGATGAAATTTCACTCTAACATTTTTAGACTTTTCAGGTATGTCGGTTTAACGAGTTGTTAGATAATAAATATTATATTTATAACGCTGAACCGGGGACCACCGATGATGTTTATTAAATGGTTACATATAAATTATATCACTATATCACACTTAAATCAATCAATTTTAGGGAAAATATTACGCAAGAGACGCACCTGTAAATGCAGAAGATCTGCGTTACCTTCCAATACCGAATGCATTTTATAAGGTCGTTATAAACATATTCGATGAAATGTCCACGCATTTATGTTGCGGCAATGTTGATTTTAAAATAATGTCTGGACGAATTAAAAACTAACTACATAAAGAGGAAGGATATAAAGTTTTATTGTTAGGCATGGGTTTTGCACTGTTTACAAAATAAACTGTCAAACAGAGTATACAGAATGTATTTCTTTTCATTTCGTTGTTAGTTAAAAAACATTAAAATAATCAGTATTATGATTAGGATGTTATCAAAGTTAAATTCAGCTAAAACCTCGGCGACTCAACACTGCTACACGGCAATTGCGTTGCGATTGGTTTATTTATTTAAACCTTCCAATCGCCCGCAATTGCCTTGTGGCAGTGCTCAGCAGCTGAGGTCCACTGAACTCGCCCAATGATAAGTTCTAATTAGAAAAAAACCATTTAATATCAATCTACAGAAATCAAATGATGAAAAATCATGATTTTTTTTAGGATTTTCATGACTACGTTTCACAAAAAATTATGACCTTTGATGTTATTACTGCTGCCAAAAAGAAAGGCACCTATATTATTTATCGGCGCCTCTCAAATATGAATGGCGCAAATAGCTAATTTTAATGTAGATTGTATGTTGTTATAAAATAATAACATACTTACATTAAAAATATATGAAATATTTTTTTTCTCCTAAATATGGGAAATTGATCGCTGATCGCGCCGACGTAAACCAGGTTACTATAAGGTGATGCGCCTTCGTATAGGTAAAAACTACATTTTGGTTTAAAATTTTTCTCAATCAACAATGGCTTAATTTCAAAATATTGTCAACTTTAAATCCCAATTGTTATACTACTAACACGAGGGTAGATCCAAAGTTCTAATTTTCTGTTTTTAAATTTTGAAAATCGCCGATCAGTACGATTTTTTTTAAATCTGCCACCCCGTAGAGCAATGTTTAAAATATATACCCTAAAAATTTCATACAAATTCGTTCATTAATAAAGGCGCAAAATTTAAAACGGTTTTATAGCTTTGTATATTTTCCCTTAAAGAAATGAATCGGCTGACGATTAAAATTTTGCGCGTCTAATACCGTTAATGACTTAACTAATGTATAAAATAGTACTTAAAAATGCATTTGTGTTATCCTATTATAAAACAAATACATTTACATATCTACTACGTTTGATTATGTAATTTATATAAATAAATATGTTTTGTGTAAATAATAAAAATTAGTCGCTTTCCCATAATGTGCAAGATCACGTTCCGTTTTATCGGGATTTTGTTATCCTTACGATTTTACCTGGTATGAGTAATTGTGATTTTTTAACGTTTCGCGCCTCCTTATCCTGTCCGTAGTGCGATTCTAATGTTAAATATTAACACATATCTAAAGTTGGCGACAAAATTATTAGGTTATCTATTCCTTATTTATTTATTTACAAATTTCGTTAGCTATAGGTACCTGATTTAGTTTAACAATAAGTGAACATTTGAAGAAAGGCAGTGTTTAAAATTATGCAGTAATAGTGTTTTAAGTGTTTTAGTGTGTGTTTTAGTGTTTTATTGATTTTAGTGTTATTCGATTTGAGTTTAGTCCAAAATAAGTAGTTCATTTAAAAAAAAATAGGTAACTTGAAAAGGTCGCAGCGAAAGTGTTAAAATATTACTTATCCCTCGATATTAAAGTGTTGCTTAAAATTATAAAAATTTCGACTCTCGTAAAGAACACCGATTTAATTCCAATGTATAAATAGTATTCCAATGAGAAAATATTTCTGTTTCTACAATTAATACAATTATTCGACAAAAACACTGTAACAATGTTACCCAAAGAACAAACTGTGTTGGAAAATTACACCTCGAGGAAATACAGGATTTCAGATTCAACTTATCCGGTTGAACACTTATAGAAAACGCTGGACTGACGGTACGAAGACGGTATAACAAGATAGGATTGAATAATATTATGGATCATAATTTTCGAAAAAGTCGGTAAAAAATAACATTGCCAAACGGTTAAAATATTAAATATTTAAACATATACGAAGCAAATTTCTTAAATTTCAGAAATTATTTTATAACAATTTTTGTCATAATTATACAATTATCAATTTTATACATAATTTTAAGTCGTCGCACCACGTCGGATCCCTAAAATGTATTGTATTTTACTTATATTAGTTCTGTAAAATTAGATTTTAACTATAGCTTTATTTTTATGCTTTGAACTAAACCTCAAAAGTCCCCTTCGATAACGTGCCCGCAAAAATTGTTTATAGAAGGTAAAATTCAGTTTTTCACAATTATCTCGAAAACTATCAATTTTTCAAAAACCTATACGTATGTTCCTTATACGTTCTTAAATGCTTTGAGGGATTTGGATCAAACTTAGCACATATATTTGTCATCCTCCTGGTAAAAATATGGGTAAGGTTTTGATTCGAACAAACCGTCCCGTCCGTTCGGGGTGGCAGAAGTAAGAAATATGCCTTGACGGGTATAGACGATGATAATATACCACCTACGGCTTTCTTAGTAAGTAAATATGAGGACTGAAAGAATCCGAAGTAGAAAACATTGAGAAACCCCCGAAGAAACAATGAAGAGGCAAACTAAATTTTTCACATTTTTTTAAGATCGAGAACAATATCAATAATGCATAATCTCCCGATTCGCTAAAATCTTGCCGACATTTAGCTGATGATTGTAGAGCATAAACAGTTCCTCACCGATAGACATGATTTCAGAAGGAAAATATTTTATTTACCACAACTTCTCTGTATATCTTAGAATATTGTAATATGAATTCTAAATCACTTTGTATGGTAGATAACTATCAAAAAAGCAATGAAGCTCGTCGTTAAATGTTAACAAGTTGAATTCAATGTGGAATAGACCAACTGGGGTCATCACGTAAAAAAAGAAACGCGCCTACTACTCAACTCCTGCGGTGGCGGTGGTGTAGAAAGGAGTGCACTTTTACCACAAACTACAGACATTGCCAGTGTGTCGCACGGTTTACTCAAAAACTATTAATTATATAAAAAAAAATCAAAGGACCTTTTTCGTAGCAAATTTTACGAGCTACAATTTTGATAGTAACCTCCTCGAAAAATTAATAGTTTCCTTTCCAGTTAAAAAATTAAATTAAATTAAATTAATTAAATTAAATTAATTAAAAAATTAAATTAATAGTTTCCAGTTTTCTTGCCGACGTTTAGCTGATGATTGTAGAGCATAAACAGTTCCTCACCGATAGACATGATAATACAATTTACAATTATATTGATTATATACAATGATATTACAATTTTGATAATAACCTCCTCGAAAAATTAATAGTTTCCAAAATCATTGCAAAAACTGAATTTTGCCTCTTTTCGTCCTCTATAAAAAAAATTTGCGGACACGCTATCGAAGGGTACTTTTGAGGTTCAGTTCAAAACATAAAAATAAAGGTCCTAACAGAAATCTAGTTTGTTAATAATTTTCCCCTTTTATTGTCCAATTTTACTGTGCTATATTTATTAAGTGATAATAAGTAAGAAATTATCGTTTCTATTTTGCCTCTTACATTTTAAATTCTACGTTTTTATTTTAGTGTCGAGAAGTGCAACTTTTAAAAATGAACATGTGTCCAGGTAAAAAGAATTTACCTTTCGTTTCGGAAAATTATGTTTTTCATCGTGACGCGAAAGGAACAGTGAAAACAATTGATTTCGATTTGATTGTAAAACAGCAAGTAAATAAATTATTAGTAGGTATTTTAAAAAATACATAGGTGCCCACAGAAACTTCCGATTAAACTGATTTCTATAGATAAACGTCAATCTTTGGAAGTGCGATTTGACGGGAAATCCAGACAGTTGCGAGTATTACTTCAAAGATTACAATTCGTCCGACCTCTGCCCAGCCATGGGGATGAAAAATAAACTTTGGTCTAATTTTATGAAATGTTTTACTCTGCCACCACATTGTCCCATACAAGCGGTACGTATTTAAACATACGATTATACATTTCAGAATTAAATAAAGCAATTTATAGGGAAAATATTACGCAAAAGAAGCGCCCGTAAATGTAGAAGATCTGCGTTACCTTCCAGTACCGAATGCATTTTATAAGGTCGTTATGAACGTATTCGATGAAGTGTCTACGCATTTATCTTGTTTCATGCTTGATTTTAAAATATTTTCTGGACGAGTCAAAGGCTAACTTCAATTGAACAATAGAAAAAATTACTATGTATGAGTTTTGCATTGTTTATCTAGTTCACTAATAAATCAATTGTCGAGCAGATTTCTCTTAAATTTTAGGTAAAACTTTAAAATGAATGTTAGGTATGACTAGGATGTTTTATCAAGATGTTCGATTTATCTGATGAAGACGATGATCAATACCATAAACAAAATAGGTACCATAAAACCATTTTCTAAAGGTCTTTAGTTAATTTCTGAAAATGTTAGCACTACGAACGACTCAAGGAGCCGATGAGCATCAAGAAGAAATTTTTCTATTTCAACAAATAAATGTTATTACCTACTAAATAAAGTGTACTAAATAAACTGTAGTGTTCCTATTATTTTTCAACCACTACACTCAAAGATTATTTGACATAATATCAATGAACACCAGTTATTGACTTTTTGATCATTGATACAATGAAAAGTTCATTAATACTACTAATAGATGTTCATTTTTTAATTTACATGTTCGTAGTCCCAATGTTATTGTGTTCATTAGAAACTGATGAACATATTTCATAATTTAATGGATATCTTGATTGTTTCGACGACTCTTTTTCATCAATCCAATCATTACTTGATTGTATCTACGAATTTCTACATTAACATCATAACTAAAATTTATGAATTTAAAATATCATATTAATGTAAGGTCGTTTTGAAATAATAACTACATTTATCGTATCTATGATTAAGTTCACTAATATACAGTATAAATACAGTTGATTATGTATTTTTTTAATTCTACATATAGAATAATCTAGGAATATTAACGGCTTCGCAGAAACAGGATAAATTCAAGACAGTGCAATTTGAAAACTTAAACTAAATAATTGTAAAAAAAAATTATCACGACGTTTACATTAATATTTATATTAGAACTGTTATAGAAAAATATTTCTAAAAACGGTTTGTGTTTGTTATTACATATCAAATTCCAGAGAAACGTGTACAAATCGATTTTTTTCACCGGAAAAATCGATTTGTATTTCCTACAATCGATAACATTGAACAATAAAGAACTAATAATCAAACTTTCTATGTAGGTATATTTGAGCGATAATTAATTAAAATATTACAAAAAATAAATTTGCTATAGAAACAATGTACGTAAACATTGTCCTATTTACAATGTGAAATAGTAACTGTACTCTTTTAATATGAATAGAAGTGTACATTGTAACAATACAAGAATATTCCTTTATTTAATAAACACATTCATCGATACAATAAACAAACTTTGCATTTCAGTGGAATAATTTATATTTAAGAATATTCCTTTATTTAATAAACACATTCATCGATACAATAAACAAACTTTGCATTTCAGTGGAATAATTTATTGAATTTATGTAAGAATATTGATAAAACTAATAAACACAGTTATTATCACTATAAATCAAATTCATATTATCTATGTACTAATTTATTAAAACAAAGAAAGCTTGTTCATTGAAGCAGTCAAATTATTCATTAACGCAATGAACTGCATTCGATGTAGCTATGTATAAGGTCGTTACACCAATAAACGTTCATTGGGTAATGATTTCGAACATCAAGTAATTTTTGGACATACGTTGTAATGATGAAATCGTACTTCGGACGAAAATTAATGAACGCCAGTTCTTAATATAATGATTTTTTTATTGTATTTACGTAATTTTTTGGTTGAGTGTACATGGTGACACTTTTTGGTACGTCATCGGGTAACGAATAAAGACATATTTCCCATGAAACACGTGTGAAATACCTACTCGAAACGCGAATGATTGCTCTTTTTAAATCCTGTACCGATGGGAATAAAAAGATTGATTTAAGTTAATTTTTCTTTGAGTATTTATGTCACATGACGTATATTTATCTATTTGTTACATTTTGAATAAAAAATCATATTATGTATGTTTATTTGACTGGTTATGTTTTAGTATCGAGAAGTGCACCTAATGGTGAAATTGATGAAGTGTCCAGGCGAAAACGATTTACCCATCAATTTCGAAAATATCGTGTTCCATCGCAACACGAAAGGAATCGTGAGATCGGTGGATTTTGATGTGACCATAAAACAAAAAATAAATGTGTTATTTGTAAGTGTCTATTTTTTTTAAAACTCGGACGTTTCCCATTAAAGATCTTTTATAGGCGAACGGCAACTTTTGGAAGTGCGATTTGACAGGAAATCCGGATACTTGCGAATGCTATTTGACGGACTACAATTTGTCCGATATTTATATACCAATACCGCCTCAATGTCCTATAAAAATGTCCAAATTTAATTTCGAGCTCGAATGAATTTATTTTAATTTATTTTTAGGGAAAATACTATGCGAGGGAATCACCCATGAGTGAAGATCTATCTGCTACGTTTTCTCGCAATATCGACTGCGTTTTGGAAGGTCAAAATAAAAGGGTCTGACGAGTTGTCGACGTATTTGGGTTGTCTCGACATTGAATTCAAAGTGATATCTGGACGAACTAAATATTAATTTTTATCGAAAAAGTATGAATTATGTACAGTCCAAGCCCCGAGCATTGCCGCTTCCCCGCTTTCTCGCTCGAGCACTACCCCCACTCCTTAACATCGCTCGCGACCGATAAATTTCGTATCCGACTCTCCGAGGATTGCCGCGAACGAAGTCGGAGTATAGACAAGTTTTATAAATACATATAACGTACATGATTCATATTTTTATAATTAATTACAAAGTTAATTAATTAATTAATTATTATTTATTATAATTAATATGTACTTGAAAATTAAGATACAAGATTATCCAAAATTTCAAAGGAAGTTGATAAAAAGTTAAAACTTTCATCAACTTGTACAAAGAGTGTACATAAAAGTAACTAAGTAACGCATAAACAAACGACAAAATTGTCAAACTGACGATCGGCAATCCTCAGAGCGGGCGAAAGGAATTTTCTTCCAGCGCGCTCGAGCAGAGAGTGGGGGTATATGAGATCTCCGAATCATACTCCCCTACGGCCCCGTAAACGGCAATGCTCGGGGCTTGGACTGTATGTACAATATTTAATAAATTGGATGTTATTTACTTCAATAAATTATTGAAAAATTGAAGTTATTCACTTTGTCATTTTTTTCATTTCTTCGCAACACAACTAGAAAAGTCATTTCAGGTTTAAAAGATTTTAATCATGTTACGTGCAAAAAAATAAATGATAAAAATAAAATAAAATTTGATCGAAAAAGATTTATTTAATAATAAGAATACTTAGAGTAGCACTTAACAAAATTTAGAGGCCTGTCGGCTAGCTTTTGAACAGTGGAGTTCGGTCGGGTTCTAATAATAACAAAAAAAATTAAATAAAGGGCGCCAAGTAATTTTCCTTATACCAATAACTATTAAGAAGGGGAAAATTACTAAAATTATATGATGTTAAATAATTACAATAGGTCAATTATCAAGACAATTAGAAGAATTATCGTACAATACAAGAGTTAATTTTGGTATTTGGCCTAAATGAAGTCGAAATTTAATATGAACAATTTTATATAAATATGTAAATACGCTAATGCTTCTCGAGAAACACTTCGTTAACAATAATTAATATAAACAATAACAAAAATATAAATTATTCCGAACGGCAATTGATTAAACTTAGCTGTCTCCGCGTGGTAACTAAAATCGATCTTTCAAGTCAATTTCCGGCAACACAATCCAAGTCTAACCAATAACACGTCCAATCCAAGAACAGTAACAAAAATAAATCCAAAAAGAGAAAATCCAAAATAGAAAAATATGCACCAAATCTAGGACCTCCTACGGAGGGTACGGAGGTCCTATTATTTCAAAGATGTTACAATATATATTTTAGTTAATCCGACTACGTCGGTGGGTCCTCAACACCCTGGCCGTTATTCTTATTGTTTTCCGCTCTAAAGCGATAACCGAAACACAAACTAGGAAAAATGAACTAAGATTAACGGAGTATATATTGGAAAATTAAAAATGTGACTTTCTATTTATGTTGTTATTTTCTACTAACCCGTTTCTAAACGACCCCCCTTAATAATTGAAAATCTACGCCAGCCAACTCCTCTTATGCCGAAATTGAATTTAAATTAAAAAAAAACCGTATCAATCATTCTAACCAAGACATTCTTTAGACACTTTTTAACGAGGAATTTTTAAATAATATTACATTTGCTCTAGCACTTATTGTTAGAAAAAACAAGCAGCGACAGTCAACTTTTGTTTTTCTTATGAACGTCATATAAGATTTATTTTCGTTCGAATGCAGATTTTTTTCTGATTTCAAAAATGTATAACACTTTATGTTTTAATATTCAATTTATCAAAATATTTTGGTTTTTACGTTTTTTTTTATGATTACCACGAAAACAAAAGAACATCGCGTACGTTTCAATTGACATTTTAACAGTCTGTGTATGTTTTCAAATAGCCGCGTTAAAATTTAAAAATCTTAAATTAGAAAATGTCATTTTCAAGTGAAGAAAAGCGTGATATGGTTGAAATTTATTACTCTTTTTTGAGAATCTAAAGGTTTTTTTTTAATTTAACGCAACTATTTGGAAACAAACACAGATTGTCAAAATACCAAATGAAACGTGATGTTCTTTTGTTTTCATGGTAATCATAAAAAAAACGTAAAAACCAAAATATTTTGATAAATTGATACATTAAAACATTAATAACCGATTTCACAAACGACAGATAACGTTTATCACTTTAACGTTTGGTAACGGATCGTTGGAACAATCGTTACCATAGAAGTAACCGTAGAATAAAGTTATGTGGCGTTTGTGAAATCGGCTCTATGTGTTATGCATTTTTGGAATCAGAAGAAAATCTGCATTCAAACGAAAATAAATCTTATATGACGTTCATAAGAAAAACAAATATTGACTGCCGTTGCTTGTTTTTTTTTCTAAGCGCTAGAACAAATGTAACGTTATTTTTAAATTCTTCATTAAAGTGTCTGAATAATGTTTTGGTTAGAAATGGCAAACTTGGCCGGTTTTCGTATAAAAAAATAAAAATGAAAATCTCAATTTTCAGTTTTTTTTGTGATATTCTTAAAATAAAAAATGGGAAGTCAAATGTTTTTCCACATCATTAATCAGCACAAAATGCGCAACTTTTCCCAAATTTAACCGACTTCCTATCTTTTAAGATAACTGCGACATCCCCAAGCATTAACTCGAAAAAACGGACGCCCTGTGTATGTTATACAACTCACAACTGTTATTCAACTCAGATATGTATACGCTTTATAATTAAGATATGTAGATAAGTAAGTACCTACTATACTTGATCATCATAAATTTTATTTTGTTTGGCTTCACGAGAATATAATGATGCATTTAGAAAAATAAGTCGAGCGTATGATTTTTAACATTTAGTTGTTACGGAATTTTAAATACACGTAGGTAAGTACATACCTACAAAGTTTTTACCAGTATTTTAAAAGATCATCGGTAGCAGTTATAAATATGTCCAAATTATTGTTTATGTTGTGCGTCGTTTTATTATCTGCAAGTGTTATTATGGTAAGTAGGTACATGTTTTTGTTTAAATCTATTTTTTGGCTTTCTAGTAGAAGTTTATGGGATGCAATAGGTATTTATATAATTTTAGATTATTTTGTAGTTAAGGGAGTGGCAGTTTCGAAAAATGTCCATGTGTCCCGGTCTCAGGAATATGACTCTCTTGTTTGAGAACGTCAAGTTTCAACGTAACCAAAGAGGTAAAACGGTGGCTCTGAATTTGGATATATTAGTGAAAAAACGTATAAACAAACTAAAAGTAGATATACACATACGTATTACGTATACATGCATTTTTTTTAAATTTATTTTAGTTATCCATATCTATATGGAAATGCGAATTGTCCGGCGACCCAGACAGTTGCGAATTTTATATGAAAAATTATAATTCGAGCGTGGTATGTGACATTTTATCGCAGAAAAATCAAATTTGGACTACATATATGGATCATATGACTTTACCGAGGCATTGTCCTATCGAACCGGTACAGAAATTATTTCAGCTAAATTACATAAATGTATTTGTACATATTTACGCACCTACATATTAATCACTTTAGGGAAGGTACTATGTCAAAGATGCACCAATCGATGATGATCAACTAGCAATTTTTCCAATTCCAAATGGGCTGTGGAAAATTGAAATAAAAGAATACGATGAAAAAAACACGTATATATGTTGCTTGGACGTGGAATATACAATCAGTTTCAAGTTTAGAAACTAATGTGGTGTAAAATGTGAAATGTGTTAATGGTATAATTACCTAACTTAAAGAAAATAAATAAAAATATTGCAATTGTAGGTAAGTACGTTTTATTTATACATAGATCTGTTAGGACCTATTTAGAGGCGATAATAACTTAACAATGCAAGTAAAATTAATACTACCTATACTTCGGTTTCATAATAAATAATAACAACCGCATCGATAAAAACATAGAGAGTATGTAATAAACGGGTTTTTCGGTAAAAATTCATATTTTCGCCGCTTTGAAGTCGATTATTTCGTAAATTCACGGGCTTACGTTACGATTTTTACTTGAATACGGCATAGGACGTATGGTTTTATATAAAAAATAATGTTTAAAAAATTTAAATACAGGGTGTTGGAAATAAACGCGCCTAAAGGTGTAAATTCGCATTTTCGTCGCTAATTCGAAACCTAATCGTACAAGTTTGCCGTATAACTTTGCTGCCGATTGTCGAAAACTACTTGCTTTAAATAAAATAATAACAAACACATTGCGTTCGTAAAATACAGGCTTTTCAATAACAATTTACAATTAACAATTAACGATAGTCGGTTATTTTGCTTTTGATGGGCCAAATATGCGATGTTTTGCTTGAACGGGGTCGAGGACATAAGGTTTCTTTATCGAAAAACAACTTTTAAAAAATTGAAATATGGAGTGCTCAAAATAGACGAACTTAAAGGTTAAAATTCGTATTTTTCCAGCCATTTCGAAATTTAAACGAACAACTCATCATTTTTTTTTGTTGCAAATATCCAAGAGCGACTTGTTTTATGTAAAATAATAACAATCGCATCGATACAAAAGCAGAGTATTCGTAATAACACTCGGCTTCTCGGTAAAAACACATATTATCGCCGCTTTGAAGTCGATTCCTGGATAATTTCATAAGCTCAATCGCTTAAATTTTTCGTGAAAATTACCGAGGGCACTTTACTTTACATAAAATAATAACAAGCCCGTTGGTAAAATACAGTGTGCTCGAAATATACAGACTTTTAATTCAAATTCAAATTCGTATTCGCAACGCTTCGAAATAGGTTATTTCTAAATTAAATATATTGCGACTTTTCGTTGCAGATGGCTGAAAACGCCTTGCTTTATAAAAATACGCGCAATCGCACTGATAAGATATTGAGTGTTCGAATAAAAAAAGCTTTTATGTTCAAATTCGCATAATTGTCACTTTAAGGTCAATTATTTCAAAATTTCATGGGGGGGGGGGCAATAAATATGATTTTTACTTAAACATGGTCGAGACACTTTCGTTTTTGTAAAAAAAATCTACAATTACCTTGATCAGATACAAATTCGAATACGCCCAGTTTGAAATCAATTGTTTCAACAATTTACCGGCTAACAGTTTGATTTTCTACTTTTCTGGGGGTAAGTACGTACGACGATTACGTTAATACAATACAAAGTGCTCGTCGTAATGTGATTTTACGTTCAAATTCGAATAGGCGTCACTTTGACGATATCAATTACGGTATCAAAGATAGGTTCCAAACACGACATCAATAAAAGTTTACTATAGATGATGACGTTTCACACAGTGGTGTTGTACAAGGTGTTGTACCTCGTATTTTTACTTTGCTTTACAAACTTTGAAGTGAATTATAAATGTACAATCTAATCATCATTTTATTGATGACGTCCATTAGAACCTATCTTGGATATCGTAGAAGTAATAGTTTACGGACCAAGAATATGATTTTTTACTCGTACATGACTGAAAACGCCTCGTCTTTTTTGTATTTCAATATTGACAGTTACGTTGAATATAGGCGTTTCAGTAATTTTGAACAATTGCGTATAAAAAGCAACATTTAATAAAAATGAAACAAATGTGTTTAGATATATAAAGGTGATATCAAATTAAAACAAAAATTAAACATTTAAATACCTTATCACCGTTCTTTCCAGACAATGTCAATTTAGGATAACACTCGCAACGACACACCCGCATCGCTCCCGCGCGATACACGCGTGTTATATCTGCAACAAACAAAAAATAAATTATTAAAAACCACTCCTAATAAATAATCATAATTTATTTCGGAAAAGTCAGATCTTATTCTTGTTTTAGTAATTCTTATCAAATAAATATACGTTGCTTTATATTACAGATGCAGCAAGTAGAAACCTGAGCCCGTTATCTCCTTCATATCTAAATGTATAAAGTACTTATAATCAGGAACAATGTAAAATTGATAATAGGCTAATAACTAAAAATCGACGATTTACTTTGGTACTCGCGTCCGTATTTAGTAATTCTAAATATTAACGCTAATTCAAATCTTAGAAATTATCATTAATGAATCAATTGGAAATTGAAACAAACAATTGAAAGTTCTGCCTTAATTTTAAATACGCAGCAGTTTAAAATCTATTTAATGTGCAATATTATCTACTGCTTACATGAAGTCATTTTAAATATCTACATGTTGCCGTTTCGAATGTAATAAAATAAAAATGCCCTCGAGGTTCGAAAATTCTTAAATGAATCCAAAAATTCCAAGGTAGGTTAAGCAGGTGGAAATTTCAGAAAAATTTGAAACATTGCAGGATTTTAGCAGTAATCAACCCTAAACAAGAACCGTATAAGAACCGTTCGTGCTTTTGTGCGCTTTAAGAGGTAAACAACTCGTACACAGTATAACGAAAAGACAGGTACCTTATTACTGGATTAACCCTACAAATTTATAATAAATCAGTCAAGTCATACAAGCGCAAAACAAGATCACAAAAATACGTCTATCCGCGACCACGCCAAATAAAGTACTAATCGCTCTAAGCACACCTGCATAGTACGTCACGATACGCCGACGTAAGTGTTATCTCCACATGTGTATACGTTTGAGTAAACAATGCCTGCATCGACTGATATCAAATTAATATTTAAAATATTTTATCACTAGATACTTGTGTCCAACGTAAAAGTAGGTTTTGCAAGACTATATTTATTGTAAAACGTATTTTCGTATACATATCGATGGCGTTTTGTCAAAAGGGCGTAACCCACACTTTTTATGAAAATGCGTTATTCTGACTATCTTATGCATTTAAATGAAAGGCATCATCTGTTAAAATCTGGCAACACTATTCTGGTTTTTCCACCGAAAAAAATCGATTTGTATTTCCGCGAAACGTATCTTCTTATAGTTACGCGGCGATTTAAAATGTGCTGTCCTGTAAAATTTACTTTTTGTGGGTTACGCCCTTCTGGAAAAACTGCGTCGATATGTATGTGACAGCACATTTTATATCGCCGCGTAACTATAAGAAGATACGTTTCGCGGAAATACAAATCGATTTTTTTCGGTGGAAAAATCAGAATAGTGTTGCCAGATTTTAACAGATGATGCCTTTCATTTAAATGCATAAGATAGTCAGAATAACTCATTTTCATAAAATGTGTATACGTATGTAGATGCAGATATTCTAGGCGTACATAATATGTATATCTACATATTCAATTAAAATTAACTTATATTTAGAATAATAAATTGTCAATCTTAATAACATCGACGCAGTTTTTCCAGGAGGGCGTAACCCACAAAAAGTAAACTTTACAGGACAGCACATTTTATATCGCCGCGTAATTATAAGAAGATACGTTTCGCGGAAATACAAATCGATTTTTTTCGGAGGAAAAATCAGAATAGTGTTGTCAGATTTTAACAGATGATGCCTTTCATTTAAATGCATAAGATAGTCAGAATAACTCATTTTCACAAAAAGTGTGGGTTACGCCCTTTTAGTAAAACGCCATCGATATGTATAGTACGTTAGATTTTTTTTAAATAGTCTCCATTAAAATTGCAACAAAAAAACACATTTTAAAAATTGGAAATGTGGCCACGAAAAATCTTTCAACTGAAAAATATTATTAAAAATAATCTAACTACGACATTTTAAAGACCGTGTGACATTATACGACCTTTTTAATAGGCACCTCTACAAAAATTTAAAGAAAAATAAAAATGTAGAACTTTTTCTTTGAGGAGTGGTTTCGCCCCGCTTACCAACAAAAACAGAAAACAGATAAATGCTTAAATACTAAATTGCTCCATCAATCTGTAAAGTTTTATTATTTTTGGGTCGTCTGTATTCCTTTGTTAATTTTTATATTTACTATTATTTCTACGGTACAATATCGATTCGGACTACTGAAAAGTCTGGATTATCGAAAGTCGCGTTAATAATAGGTAGACAACACCGAAAATATTAAAGAATTATCATTGATCACATACATTATAACATAATTTTAATTTATAAAACAAATACAATTCCGCTATATAATATTGGTTATCTTTTAATTTTTGTTCTTTACATTTTCTATAATTGAGTAATTGAAAAATTATTGGGACCCTGTTCGGATTACCGGGAGTTCGGATTAGCGCAAGTTCGACTTATCGAGATTGCACTGTACTTGATTTTTAATTTTCAATTGTAATTAAATTTGTGCTTTAGGTTACAACTGTAATAATAAATTGTCAAAAATTAACGAAACGTCATCTCTATTTTGAATTGAAAAATTTTCAAGTTAATTTTATTAAGCCTATAATATTTTTATTGTTCATTAGATCATTTAATTCTTAATTATGAGTGTCTCGACATATCGAGTAATGTATCGATAGTTTATAAAGCAGGTATTCGTTCTAATCGCTATAAATGTTATCTGCACATGTGTACGTTTTCGAGTAAATCGACTGATATAAAATTAATGTTTAAAATATTTGATTGCTATTGCGTCCAACGTACGACTATGGTTCACAGGTCTTATTGTTAGTGTAAAAAAAATGCCGACTGCCGACATGTTTGTGATACAAACATGAAATTTTAGGGGTATATTTTATACCATACACTGACCACAATAAACGTCAGAAACATTTCGAAGTCACCCCCTAATTCGAAATAACTCCCTTTTAATAAGAACTCGGGGCGCGTTATAATACAAAGGGTGTCTAAAAAATAGTGGGACATCTTCCATTAATTTCAATGTGATTTGGGGGCTATTTAATTTTTACAAGGGTTTCTAATGAAAACGTTAATTTCTGCCGTACAACCCTACAGTTTATTTGAAAAATTTGTCAAAAATTATGGAATATATAGGAATTAATTAAATGTAACCGTAGATCTTTGGTATCATGCAGGGTCGAAGCCGTCTAAAAACACAACCCTTTAAAATTCCTTTAAGTTAACACGGCGAAGAATCCTCTTTGTTTTAACCGATCACTCTTAAAGTAAGATTTTTGATCCTGAACAAAGTTTATATTAACTCCTGCACCTATTACTCCTATTAGGTATATCTATAGCGAATAATTAACCAACACTCTTACAAAAGAGTAAGAATTTTACAAAAAGTCCAATTTAAACCTTGTACAGGATCAAAATGTCCATACCAATTTTGAAACCGATCGGTTAAAAAAAGGATAGGTGAAGGGGGCGGAGTTTAAATGGTTACCAGATACCTATGTCCATCTATCGGTGATCGACCTACGCGGAAAATATGAAAAGAACTCCTACGCATGAGCTCTTAATATTTTTAAATTTTATGGGGGCAGTTCATACTCGTATTAAATTAAAGCGAGAACCACTGCTAAAATATACCTATTTTTCATTACTGAGCCGACGAACAGTTTGGACACCTATCATATCTATGGGTAATTGCAACACTGTATAAACTAAATGAACTATAGTTTGAACGAGGCGGACGATTCCATTCCCTGAAACCGTTTTTTCCGCCGATAAAGAATTACGTGACTTTTATTTTGTTACCCTCTATAATCTATAATGCTGGATTTATAATACGTTAGTCAAGTTACTTGAATTTAAGTAACTTGACTAATGTAAATGCGCCATAACATATTATAAGGATAAATCAAAACCGGCGAATGATCGAATGACGTCGAATACCGGTCGTCTCGGTAAATTCTAAGAAAACCAACGGCCATTACGAAAAATATCGTTAAACATTTTGAGACTTAATTTTCAATCCCGATAGAATATTTAAATAAAATCTGATGGTATTTATTAAATAATTCACACAGTACTTTTTTAAACAACTGTTTTATAAAGCATTCATAGAAATTAGGGGTATCGTAATGACCTTCGGATCAATCTACTTATTTCTAATATAAAACATCAGTAGGTATCGACAACAAGAAATACAAATCAAAAACGTCTTTAGTACCTACTGATTACGATTAGTAGTTAATAAGGAAATCACTGTACCTTTTCTATGTGCTAGAAGCCCTTTTGCAAAACTTAAAAAGTACATTGTTTCTAACCACCGCACTTCACTCGACAAATTTCGCGCACGAACTGATTAAGCGTTGTAAAAGTGGCCTTAAAACGCGATGGCGGGGAAGTTAGTAACTATAATTTTATAACTTTTTGCGACCGTATTAGAATCGCATTGAGGATTTTATTTATTTTGAATTTTATAAATAATATTAGAATTGAGCTTTAAATCAGATACAAATTTTGATATTTTCTTTAACCAATAAAATGTAATAATTAATTAAAATTTACACTTAAATGACAAATCAACGAAATAAGAATTTTAAATAAATAGAGCAACAAAATTGATATCTATATAAAAAAAACACGCATATCTATCGTATTATATTTGATAGTTTGGCATGTTTACCAGCGAATACCCGGCTCTGTTTAGTCGGGCATTCCGCTGCAACTGAGGGTTCGCCACCACAATTTGAATCAGCCGGTCAAGTCAAAAATTACATATTTTCATGCAATTTATATATTTTTTAGTTTAAACTAATGTAATTAGAGGAAATGTGTAACTTATATGTCAATAAGTTAGGATATTGCTATTCTAGGTAAACATTTTTCTGTATTTAACCCATGCCTCGATAATCCGACACTGCCCGAGTCCCGAGCATGACGGACTGTCGAGCTTTTAGTGTGACTAATTCCCTCAAACCATATTTGTCATTGTGCTAATAGTGATTTTATTATAATTAATTAATGTTGGAATAGTATTAATAAATCAAACTAATACCTACCTACTTAAGAAATTGTTTTTTATCATTAATAATAATGGGTATCCAAAAAACAGACACGACTTACATTCGCTTAAAATCATGTTTGTTCGTAGAGTAATCTCGGACTGGTTCCCAACTACAAGATACTCTTGATAATGGATTATCAAACATTATGAATTACCAAAGATACTATTTAAAACAAAACTAAATACTGTTTTGAGTTTGGTGAAATATATTAAGTCGATTTTTTAAACACAGTTCCATAATAACAGAACGAGAGCAACTGCAGTAGTGTAATTTATTCGCACTGTTACAGGAAAGCATTCAATCCCTTCAATACATGTAAGAAGATAATACTATACCTCTTATTATTATAGTTCTAATTAATTGTAGTCTTTTTTTACCATCTAATATTAGCGCAGGTAAATCATCAACAAAATATTTTGCTTTTTAATCAATTACCGATTTATAAAAATACAATTTAGTAACTTTTTATTGATGATGTGCATCAAAACCTATCTTGGATACTGTATACCTCACAAAATTGACTCGACCAATTATTTTAAATAAAACAGACCCTCCAATTATTGCCAAGGTAAATGAGACACTGGTTTGAACACTACTATTTCGGTTACATTGTAAAATATTTTCCACAATAGATTAATATTACAATTTAACATATAAAATTATAATTAATTAAACTGTAGACACAATTTTGTATGCGACTTAAATTATGCAGTAGCTGTTATGTATTGCTGCAAGCAAGAATGTCTTACTTGTAGTAGGTCACATACTGCGACCGTACTGTCACATCCGGTGACGCAGAATCCGTATATTTTTAAATTGTAATCTTATGTTTAATTTATTAATAGTTTTTCTTGAACGATATTTATAAGTATTTCGTGATGAAAACTGGATAACTACATTCTTGCAATTATGATATTCAGATTGAGCATTAGCATCTTTAACAATGGGCACATTCAGCCGAACTCGTCACTGAAACAGCAGAAAGTAAGCGCTAAGTTATACTAAGCCGATTACGGCTAGAGGACCTTAAGTTATCGTGATAAACATGTGGCGCAGCTGATAGCATAGGTCAATTACAAAAACAAAATTAAAAAACGCAAATAAACAGCAGTTCGATTGAACCACTGCTTCAGCACTTTCCCAGCTGAATGCGACAAATGTTAGCACTTATAAAATTAAACATTATAAAATTTTACAAATTTTTATCTTATCATTCTTTGTTGTATCAACAATGATCTAACAATAATGCAGTAAAATAAACAAATTAATTGGCAACTTGTAATCAGATAGGAAAAGTTAAGCGAGCACCTTCTAACCAATCTATTTATTTAAAATTACATGTACAATCTGATTATAACACAAGTTACACTTACTGCATATATTTTCGACGGTCGACTGGCGATACATATAAAAAAAAATTTTAAATATACTCCTTCGCTTTAATTGGGCCAATACAATGGTGGAATTAAACTAAAACTTCCTAAGCATTTTCGGCGGCTAATCTTTCAGCTTTTTGTACAACCTCTTCGATAGGTCCTACCATGTAGAATGCGACCTCGGGCAAATGATCTAATTCGCCGGCAAGAATCTTATTGAATCCTTTGATGGTTTCTTGAAGGGGAACGAGTTTGCCAGCATGACCGGTGAACACTTCGGCAACTTGGAAAGGCTGCGATAGAAAACGCTGAATTTTACGTGCGCGCGCCACCGTTAGTTTGTCGTCTTCCGACAATTCGTCCATACCCAAGATGGCAATAATGTCCTATACAGGAAAACAATTAAGCAATAATTCTTTTCCACGTTAAAATTCGACTTACCTGAAGCGATTTATAATCCTGCAAGATTTTTTGTACACTACGAGCAATGCCGTAATGTTCTGTGCCGATAATGTTAGGATCCATAATTCTAGAAGTAGAATCGAGAGGATCCACGGCAGGATAAATGCCCAATTCGGCGATGGCACGAGACAATACGGTGGTAGCGTCCAAGTGAGCGAATGTCGTAGCCGGCGCAGGATCGGTCAAATCGTCGGCTGGCACGTAAATGGCTTGCACAGACGTAATAGAACCCTTCTTGGTGGTGGTAATTCGTTCCTGCATGCTACCCATGTCGGTAGCAAGAGTGGGTTGGTAACCTACAGCAGAAGGGATACGACCTAACAAGGCCGATACCTCCGAACCAGCTTGGGTAAATCTGAAAATGTTGTCGATGAACAATAGCACGTCTTGACCTTCTTGATCTCGGAAATATTCAGCCACAGTTAAACCTGTTAAGGCAACTCGAGCACGAGCACCTGGCGGTTCGTTCATCTGACCGTACACAAGAGCTACCTTTGATGTTTTGTCTTTAAGGGAAATAACACCGGACTCGATCATTTCATGATATAAATCATTACCCTCGCGAGTCCTTTCGCCTACACCAGCAAACACAGAGTAACCACCGTGAGCTTTAGCAACATTGTTAATAAGTTCCATAATTAATACAGTTTTTCCTACACCGGCACCTCCAAATAGTCCAATTTTACCACCTTTGGCATATGGAGCCAGAAGATCTACGACCTTTATATAATAATTGTTAATAACGTCGACGCAACGAATAAACGACGAGCTTACTTTAATACCGGTGACCAGAATTTCTTGTTCGACACTCATCTCAACAAATTCTGGCGCCTCGGCGTGAATTGGTGCAACTTTATCGGTTCCAATAGGTCCCCTTTCATCGATGGGCTCGCCAATTACGTTAATAATACGACCTAAGGTTTCTGCACCTACAGGAATACGAATGGGATATCCAGTATCTAAAACTACTTGGCCCCGTACTAAACCTTCGGTACCATCCATGGCAATCGTACGTACGGTGTTCTCGCCCAAATGTTGGGCTACCTGTTAATAAACGTAATCGTTACCAAGTTTTCGATTCGTAACAGTAACTTACTTCGAGAACTAATCTAGATGTACGTCCTTGCACTTCGAGGGAATTCAAAATCGGAGGAAGTTCGTCCTCGAATTGCACGTCAACGACGGCACCAATTACTGCGACGATTTTACCCTTGGCCCTTTTGCCCGATGCCGCCTTGGGGGCTGTCGCGGCAGCGGCATAATTTCTTTCTGAAATATAAAATCGTTTACGTAATTCATCTGGGACCAACATGGCGCATACTTATGATTATGTAACCTTAAAAACCCCGCAAAAGCATCATAAATTCGCACGATCGCGAAGAAATTTTTACGGCGTTTGAATAACCAAAGAAAATCGCATCGGATCGATAAAGATTTGTGAAAAAGTCGAGTGACCTAATCCCGCCATCGTTCGTTCGGGACGGGTTCGAGGTGTGATTAACGAATAAAAATTGATACTCACTGTTTGCATCGTAGGCAGAAAGGGCTTTAAGCGATTCCGAACCCAATTTTTCACACGATTTTCCAGCCAAAAGGCTAGAAGCAGCACGAGTTACGGCACCCAACATGGTCGGCCAAGTACAAGAGCCGAGAACACTAATTCCTTTATTCACCACTAGAGACTTCGTCCTGTGCGCAATCGGTAAATTATGGACGCGCCAAATTTCGAATAGATTGCACATTTATGATTATTATCCCATTATTATTATGTTTAAAACAAATTTAAAGAATAAACTGTTAAAATTACCACACCGCCACGTAATTAATTCAACGATAGATAAACAAACTGACAGACAGATTTGAAAAAAAAATTAAACGTCAAACTAAATATGAATTTTTTTGTTAAGTTCTAATAGGTTGGGCATCATCACTTCATTGTTGGCGTTTAATTCAACTAATTAATTCATTTTAGATAATTAATATACGCAATTGTGAACAAATTAAATTCATGACGAAATTTACCACTTTACTATACAGGGTAATAGTAATTTTAATTTAATTATTGAATTCGATGTATTTATTTAAACACGTAATAATAGAGGTAATTAGTAATAAATTGTAATTTTTAAAGCGACCCTTAACGTACCTATATTAGTTTGAGGTACTAAGGACAGATGTCGACATTCGTATTTGTAGCTAGTTAAGTGAAAAGTAAGTCGGTTTTAAGTAAAATTCGTGCAAACGATCGTTAGCTTTGCGCAGTGGCGATATCGTAACCAATGAGGTTAATCCGAGGTGCGATTATTGCTAGTTGAAAACTTTTACCAATACCCCGCCTAGAGGACGTGAAATATCGTCCGCTAAGGCAATTTTTGGAAGCCTCTACGGGGGCCAAAAATCAGTAAACATATATAATTTGATCGATTTTATGAAACTTTCGGTTTAAAAATTATTTACAACATTAATAAAATGTTGAAGAAAGTAGTTAAAAACTAATTAAATAACGATTGTTAAAAAGGCCAAAATCTTACTATCGAATTATTTTGATTTTCAGACCCATTGACGTTATCAAAAATAGAGTGGCTTTTTAAAAATTACTAAACAATTTATAATTTTTACAGATAACTAATGTTTGAAGACTAGAATTCAAATTTACTAGTGGCACTTACTAAAAATGTCTTAAAGTCAACATCGACTTAAAATAGCCAAAACAGAAATAAGCTCATATTTTGAAACATTAAATTAAAAGAGCTCTGTAATATTATAAAGCTATTACAAATCACAAGCTGTAAGTAGCTAAGAAAGTACTAAAGAAACAAAGGAGCATCATCATTCACAAATTTTTATTGAAAACGTCAAAATTCCAAACTTATATAAGTTACTCGTTTTCTTCTTCGTCCTCGTCATCTTGACTGTTAATCTGGAAGTAACGTAATTCGTAACTGTCCTTTCCGTTTGCAACAACACGTAGCCAATCTCGAAGATTGTTTTTCTTCAAATATTTCTTTGTCAGGTATTTCAGGTACCTTTTGGAGAAGGGCGTGTCTGCAGAAACTACAACTTTGGTGTTCTTCTCGCGGCCAAGAGTCAAATTATTTCCTAAATTGTTCGTCTTTCCATTAACTTTGATTCGTTCCAGCAAATATTTTTCCTACGATGTTTAAATATTATAAAAAAACAATTTGCATAAGAAAAACGTCACTTTACTTACAAAGTTGGCCACATCTAAAATATTATCCTCGACAGGGTGAGTGCAATCGACGAAAAACTTGCGGGACTCCTTCTTCTTTGACTTCTTAAGTCCTTTACCTCGAATGTGCTGCTTTTTAGGCTGAGGTTTGCCAGTAGAAGCTGCTGCAGCGGGTTTCGTCTGGAATCCACAACATAATTAGTTGTGTTTCAACCAGACATACAAATTATTGATGTCGAAGTTGTAAACATCTTTAAAAAATATTTTTAGGTTACATTTGAAAATTTGCACTGAAAAACGTCGCAAACATTGTAGGTGTAATTCGCAACTCGTTCAAATAATCAAAAGAACAGGTTGAACAAACAATGCAAACAAGAAATTATAGATAATAAATTGATATTAATCCACAAAATTCTCAACCATCCCTTATAAAATTTTTCGGAGCACAAAACTGATCAAAAGGTCGATTAAATTTTAATAACTTATATTAATTATATCGACTTATCGAATTATATTTTGGAGTTTTATTAAAAAAAAACAAATTACGAAAAAACTTACCGACGTAACAGCCATTTTCAATACCAAGCATACAGAAAGAACCAGCGGTATTCACGTGGTTATTATTTTAACCTTACTTAAAATGCCATCTAACTGGACGTTTTGTGAACTATTTAACAGAAGACACTCAGGTAGAATGGGTTGCCTGAATATCGTTTGGGAAATTACCAATAATTACCTACTCCGATCATTTAGAATTAATTTTGATTTTAAGGAACCTTCGGATAAACTTTTTGTCAATTTCTTACAGACAAAACTCTGTAACCTTTTTGTTTATAGATGAAAACGATAACAGTACAAACATTATCTTTTAGTTTTTACTTTTTTCGTAATCGAGTGAAACTCACGAGTGTAAAGATACATTTGTGTATTATATGATAACAAAATCGAACTGCAAGTGCCCCATTTTTTGTAATACACAAGGCAAAGTTCTATAGTAAGTAAGACCAGTCCTTAATGGTCAAAATTTTGTATTACTCGCACATTCCATATTTTTCTTATACAGGTATTTAATTACAAAAACGCAATTATTTTAGGTAACTTTATCCGATAATAATTTAAAGTGTCTACCTAAAAGAAACTTATTTGGATTAAATAAATATTCAACTTACCAATTTAAGCTTGGTTTACGTCGAGCACTAATATATTTTTCTTGACGTAGCCATGTAACAATCTAAAATTTGTGGATCAGGAAAAAACAAAAAATCAAATAAGTTAATACGTCCAATTAATAATCATCTCGATTTTTCTTTAGGGTATATTTATTTGTTATTATTTAAATACATTTATGTTTTACATAATTATTGTGGCATGACACCTAAGAGATGGGATATTTGATTTTCTCTTTTAACACACAACAAAGCCTTGTAACCCGAGATTACAAATATATTATGCATAATATGGAATGTAACTATTTGTTACTTGTCAAAAAATAGTGTTTTTTTTTATTACTTTAATCCTCTTAGTGCTCAGTGCTGAATTAAAACTGCACAACTTGACGGGAACAATCAAACTACGTACTACCTAACACATCGAGAATTATATGTTACAGTTAATGCAGTTTTAATACTGAACTGTGCTTTAACTGTTGAGTGCGAATTGCTTGTTCTAAACTAAACAGCACATTTTTGACATCACAGCGACTAATCTAGAATGGCATATCAACACGTAATAAACAAAATGGTCGATAATCTCGTAAACACCTAGATATTGCAACAACCTATTGCAGCTGTATTAAAATAGATACAATCAAAACCATTTTATTTATACGAACTCTAAAAATAAGTACCCAACCTTCATTATTATTTATTATCGTCGTTAATAAAAATACAAATAAAAACCTAAAAAAGTACCTGCTTTTTAGCTGCTTCGTAATTATATACAACTATTATTTTGAAGCTACCTTATCATGAAAGGGTATGGTATGAGGACCATTTCACCTCCACACTTGGTGCAATATTGCTTTGTATTTTTAAATTACAATCGTTACGACTGCTCCTTTGTATTATAGATTGTCTTAAACGATGTCTAAAAGCTGAAACTTTTGAAACAATAATGTGAGGTGCGACGGTTCTCACTGTGGCCCCTTGCAGGTTTCATTGGCTATTTTGCCAAAAGTTAGAGGATAGGCAATTGTGCGAGTAGTATAAAACACTGACAAAGTTATCGACTGCATAGAACACGGAGAGGTATGTGAGAAATCACACGATCAAACAAATTGTGCCTCGAACACCCGAATACTGATATGATTCGATGGCAGAGTAACTTATCACCTAAACCTAAATTGTTAAGTACAAATTAAAGCCTTATCAAAATAAATTAGTTTTAAAAAGAACCGGGATCGATAAAATTCCAAATATACAAATATAATCTTAAAACAACATTCGAGGAATTGTTAATTTCTTTTTTAAAGTCACGTCCAACAATTTTATGTACAATATCGATAATAATTAAAAATTACGTAAAATGTAAATAAACAAGTGGAGCAAAGCCATGTGAAATAGCATAATATATATATAGTCGATAACTAGCTAAAGTGAAAAGGATATACGACGTATATCTTATTATTACTATCTAACATTATGGACGATTATTGTTGATATTAGTGTGTTTCAGTTAACAAACACACAAACACCTCCTTCCATAGATAAAATCCTATCGAAGCTTTATTTTGCCATAGAAAGCACCGACTATTTGAAATGTCAATCGGATCAAATTAAAACTGGAGAAAATATGTGTGTTTGTAACTGAACTTTTGTGCTTCACAGCACGTTCCTGGTTAAAAAGCGGCCAATTCTCCATGTAAAAACGAAATACGACCGTATTCTAACAAGAATTTATCACCAAAGCCACCCACCAAGTTATACCATGTAAAAGAAAATAAAGAACATGAAAAACTGCAATTACTTGCATGGTATAACTTAATCCAGTCTACCTTACATGGTGGAATGGTCCCATTCAAGCTGGCTAACGTTCTGGTATTCACGTTTGCGACTGCGTGCCGGTTGCTCTTCTTCCTCTTCTGAACTGTCATGAACTCGGCAGGGTCCGTCCAAGTTGTCATCGTCAGATGAACTATCAGAATCACTTTCGCTGTCCGAATATTCGGCCGTTTCGCCTTGAAGTCTTTTCTCTGCATTCTGAAAAAAATGCATATTTTGAAGGGCAAGCAGCGCTAGTTACCTTAATTTTCACCAATTGTTTTAAGGACTTCAAACTTGTTATAAAAAGGCAACAAAAATAAAGTGGATTTCTTAAGATTTTTTGATATTTTGATAGATACTTGGATCGATTTATTTTCCCGACAACTTAAAAAACAGTAATCGGTCCAATAAATCAATGTTTACCGAAGAAAGCTTGCATCGACGAAGATAAATTATGAGCTATAGCACGTGTTGCACAGGATTACAATTAACATCGTAACTCTCACCTCCATTGGATTAACAGTAATAGTCAGTGCAGAATCGTCCCACGTCATTTCAGACTCTTGCGACTCCTCGGCAGAATTACGATGATGAGCAGCTCTAATTCTGATCACCCCGAGAACTATCATGAAAAGCAGAAAACCGACGCAAACCACTACAATTATAGTAACAGCATGCGAACCGCCGCTAGCCATGACATTCAAATGGTCAGTAGGAATGTAATCTTGGGAAATAATCGATGCCGGCCGTAGCTCGACGGAATGTTTGTTAACAGTGGCATGGGCCACTTGTTCTTTTGGTTGCGGATGAATCACAGTCAACTGAAATTTCGATTATTTAGTTCCAAGTACACCACAAGTTTTAAAAATAAAATACCGTTTGTACATATTCATTTGATGTAAACCTGCCATTCAGTTCGGAACACGTCAATTTAAAAACGCGATTTAAATAATAGGCGGGTTTACGATTGGTGTAAACGACTTGGCGAAGTACTTGTTTATAATTATAGACCATATCCGAGCCAGTTATTGTTACTCCATCTTTTGAGACACGAGCCGCCATGCCTATATAACAAATTTATAAAAACATTTTTATTAACAATTTAAATTAAGCTAACCTAATCGTTTCACCATTTCCTCGGGTACCGATAAATTTTCATGATCGGGATTTAAATTTGGATAAATTGTCAAAGAACATTTATCCAACTTTTGTTCGCCAGTAATGCGAATATCGGCGAGAACTCGAACGCCCATTCGGAAATCTTCGTATTTTCTTGCCATATTACCGGTTCCGTTAAGATTAATAGTGGGGGTTTGTGGCCGTAGAACCATAACGTAAGTTTGTGCATCCGGAACCTTGACCATTTTGCCGTTATCGCACGTGACAGTGGTAGTTAGCCGTAAGTTTCGGCGTCCGGGTGTGGGGAACTCGCGAGAATTCGCATAACCAATTTTACGAACAAGAGTTTCCAAGTTTGTTCTGTTGTCGCCTTCGACGGTGACTTCGGTAAGATCGGAATTGGTGAGTAATTCCATGCCCGGTTGCAACAGTTCCATCGCAGGTACCTTTTTATGTTGATGATGTTACCGTTGTAATTTAATGTAAATAGTAGTTACATACCTGAAGGCTCTCTTTACATTGATGCAGGCAACTTAAAACCTCCGGTTTCTCAGTTTCCCCGATTAATACGCTTAGTCCGGCAAGATAGCCTTTGAGATGATGTTTCATTTTGTTTTCAGAACCTTGCCAGCAGGCGCCGACCGTTAATGTAGTATTAATACCCTTTGTAGGATGGAGAGGCCAGTCGTCTATAACTTCCGGATTTTTCTTTTCCGTATGAAACACTTGACCGTCGACAAACAGTTCAACGTCGGGGAATCTAACATTCGCTGCATAATGATGCCATTGATCATCGCACACCTTTACAATAAAATTAAACCGTTTGAATTCGAATAACGTAGTTCGGGTGAAAAAGAATTACCTGCGGCAACTTCCACCTCCATTCGGCAGGTCTGAATATGTTCAAGTCGCCTTCTGAAAAATCTCTTCTTAACAACAATATCATCCTGCAGTTACGGACAAAGAGTGCATAGTGATGCCTATTCATTTCTATAAATAAGTACAACCAATTAAAGACAAACCACAATTAATGAGTAATATTACTATGATCGTCAGCAGAACACAAAATATGTTCCTTGATATGCTTGTCTTGATTAACATGTTGCCCATGTCGCATCCAAGTAGCAATTGTAAACGAAGACGCAAGATTGTGATCCAGTACACTCTTGGGAACGGTCACTGCTGTACTTGTGCCGTCAAATTCGAACATCTGGTCAGATTCGTGTCCTTCATCGGAAATAAGGGGTTTTGTCCATTCGGCACCTAAACCTGGGTTCGGCAATAAATCCACTGCGGACGGCGAAGCCCCGCATAATTTACGTTGCGACTGCACACTGTAAGTGTCGCGGTCACAACCTTTACCGATATGCCTAAACATAAGCTTCGGTTAATTTTTAAAATTCGTCCAAATAATAAACAAACCTAGTAGCTAGATCGACTCTCGTTCTTAATTCCCGAACTGTACAAGGAACATCGCAAAGTTCTAAATTGGCCGATGGAAACAGTTCTTGTTTCCCAGTCATCGGTGCATAGTCTACCCTTTCTGGTAGGCCCCTCCAGCCCAGCCGACACACGCGATTCACTTTAATCGTAACCATAACGGGCAAACTTTGACGCATACCTTAAACAACGATTGTATCGATGCTATCTTTTTAAAGATTATACGTACCACAGTCGTAGGCCACAACACTAAGTATGTGATTGTGAGATCTTTCGTAATCCAAGGGCTCCGTGTTTCTGATAACGCCATCCATATCGATGACAAACGGTTGATCCGATGTCAAGATCTCATATTTGCAAACATCTCCAAATTTAGGCGTGCAATCCCGATCGGTCGCCTCGACACGCACAATTTCACGATAGACGCGCCCTTCGTCCACCTGTCGGACATAACTTGGTTCTGAAAATGTGGGCGCGTACTCGTTGACATCCGAAACTGTTATGTGAACTGTGGCGCTGCAACAACACAAAAAATATTAAGTAGCAGACATCTCCTTTCGAGTTCCATTCTTTGAGTTTTTTGTAAGAAACTTGTAAATCGGTTAATTTAGAGTTAGCAGGGTGTCGATTATTTTAAAATTATTAAACTCCTCAACTTTTTCAGGTTTACCAGTAATATTGAATAAAAATTCCACTTTGCACACAATACACAATGCAATTTGCACAAATTGCAATACAAAATACAACAAAATTTGTATAATTAAAGAAAAAAATATATACGAAAAAGCAACAAATTGTGTACTATTTATTACCAAAACGATCTCGACCGTTTGGCACTCTTGATGATCATACATGTTATTGAGAAATCAGTCGTCTACCTCGAGCATGTTTTGTGAGCCATGTTTAAGATTCATCATAAAAAGATATAGACTTTACCTATAAAATTGAAAAACACTTAATAACATGTTGCAATATGATTTCTTTCATGTTGGACAAATCGATAATATAAATGACCGATTAGATTTTCCCCGACTTTTCCAGGTTTTTTCCGGTTTTCCAGAAAATCGACACCCCGAAGTTTAGAACAAGTTCGCAAAATCGATAATGTATTTGACGGTTTTTTTTTTGGTAGGTACGATTTTTGATTAAATTGTCGTTAAATATATTATATGGATAATTTTCAGCAACTGATCGATATAAAAAGAAATTGCCAATAAAAAATATCTAACAAATTCAGATTTTCATAAATAAAAACCATTATAAATAAACACGGTAAAATATAAATTAATGTAGAAATAAAAGTTGAGCCTGCGCTAATTTAATTTCCATCCCACTGATTTTTCTATTATTAATTTTAATTGCGAGTAATTCCTTCCTATATAAGCAATATACAGCCTATACAGCAATAAGTAAAATTAATTAGTAGCAAAAGCAGTCTAGAAACTCCCACCTACATTATTGTTAACTTAACTATTAATTAGTAAGTTGAGAAATTATAGTTAGGTCGAACAATTACAAGAGACTTCAAGAAACAATGAACGGGTCAGAACTTATTAAATATTGATTATATGTACATTGTTTGCAATCTTCATGATACCAAATACAATTGATTATGGATTAACATTAATCAATCGACCTTCATTTTTTTAATACATTCGTATAATACGATTTGGACATGAACTGTCTTTTTTTAGAGATAAAACAGTGATCGTATTACTTTCTCAAGAGTTCTATAGAAGAATTGAAAATTCCTCAAATATACATAGGTACTTATATATTTCTATTTTAATATTTAACATTTGATCAGTTTTTAATATGTATACTTAATTATAAATTTTAATTTCAAGTTTAGCAGATCCTAAGTTTTAAACCGTTTTACTTTTAAAAATGAAATTTAATAAAACAGAATAGAAAATTATTTTGTACAATAATATTGATATTAATAACTAGTACTGTTGTATTATCAGAGACCTTAACGAAGATGAATCACTCCGATGTATATGGAATAACTATTAGCTTATTTATGATTCACTTATACATCCAGATAGTTACTACTGTTGAATAATTAATTATATAGTCGAGAAATAAATAATTATCGAAGTGTTACAAAACCATTTGCATGGAATTCTTTCAAAATACGTAACGAGATTTATTTTAATAACAATGTATAATAATAACAATGTTTTAATAACATAAAAACTTAATTGTTTTTTGTTTAAAAAACTATATATAAAATATACGTTTCAATAAACGTATTTTGATTGTTTCACTTATTTTTTTTAATTAAAATATTAATAATTATAGGTAACTATAATTTAATGTAAATACAGAAATATCTTATTAAGTATCTACTTATTTACAATTAATAGAGAAACAAAATATACCTTGATACAGAATAGTGGTTTGGTGAATAATGTTTCGACAAATATTTATTGTGTATATAATAATTAAATAATCTATTTAAAAATGTTCGATGAAAATTTTCACGATCTTGGACAAATCTTGAAAAATAACGACTTTGTGAGATTAAATAAAATTTGATAAAATTATGTAGGTATTTAAGGAGGTACGTAATTTGAAATTTTCTAACAATTTCGAATTTAATCTTAACATCCAGATTTAAATTAGGTACAATATACCGGGTGATTCGGTTAACTTGTTCCGAGTTAATAACTCAACAGATTTTAGAGATACAAAGATGAACTTTTGCATAAGTAAATTTTAGTTAAAAATTTATTTTCTTCAATTTTAAGTACCGTTATATCACTTAAATGAAATCGATTTTGTTATTTTAAATAGAATGCTATGTGCTTTTAAATTCATTAAATAGAGATTTTGTTTCTCTTTTCAACAATATTTATATATTGTCGAATTTATTTCAGGGCCTGCTTAGAAAAACTAACAAAATCGGAAAACTAATTTAATAATCACATTACCCGGGCAAAAAGATAAAATCCAACAGGTATTTTGTTTTGTTTTGTTATGACAGATTAACCACAATATAGAATTTGTTTTAAATTTAATTTTTATAAGTATAGTCACAGAAAAAAATGTATGACAATGTTTATGTTGTTAAAAAGAAACAAAATTGCCTTAATTTTCGACTTTTATAGTTTAATATTAGTATCGTAACTAGCTTTTCTTCATTGCTGTAACGTTTTCTACTTTTATTAATAACTATCTACTTAAAACAAAATAGGAGTGTATATTGACAGCAACTGCCATAATAAAACAAACAAAAAATACCGGCTGGATTTCATTCTGAATTTGCCCGAGTAATTTGATTATTCAGTTACGTTTTTATAAGAGAAACAAAATCTCTATTTAATACATTAATGGTTATAACGATAATCGATAGGAAATGATATAACGGTTCTTAAAACTGAAGAAAATAGATTTTTAACCCGAATTTACTTATGCAAAAGTTCATCTTGTATCTCTAAAATCTTTTGAGTTATTAGCTTGGGACAGGTCGACTGAATCACCCGGTATATATGCATACTCGTGTATAAGCCCACTTTTTTTCCGACAAAAATCAGCTGAAAAATGGAGGGGTGGACTTTATACACGGGTGAAATATTATTCAAATTCTTAAATGCCGAAAATGTGACGCAATCTTAAGCGAGTGATGGAAATAAAGAACAAAAAACGGAAAATCACATAGGTAATTGCCACGCACCACGATCGTTTGCATTTTTAGATTCAATTATTGGATGCTTGAAGTTGACAGGCACCTGGAAGTACTAACGACGATTTTTGCGCCAATCGTTAGTTTTAGCCAAACACAAGTCGTCGGGCAGTATTGTTTTCGAGAAATTCAGAAAACAAAAGTGCATGGAATACATCGTATTTTTTACGATTTTCTTGAAAACGGTGCATTTTATCGAATATTTCAAAGAGAGATGTTTGACAGGGCACTTCATGGTAAATCGAAAACGTATTTCACATTACTGGTGCTATAATTAATAACGAAGATGGCGCAGTTTAAAATGTTTGGTCTGTCGCCATTTCTACTATTGTCAATTAAGGAGGGAGTCTCCGCACTTATTTGCAAATATGCGATTCATTTCTACTGCTGCCACATTGAAGGTGGCTCATATGTTTTAACCCTCATACTACCGTGTCGTCACTGGAGACCTCGCGTGCTCACTCGCGTGTATATCTTTCGAATAGTTTTTCCTAAAATTCCAAAAAAAATTGACTTTGTTAGACAGTTAGCTTTATATTTTGGTAAAATATAGTTTTTATAGCATGTGTCGTTTTCGGAAAAAATTAAATAATTTACACGCAATACCACTGGGGTTACCGGTGACCCCCAGAGTATTAAGTATGGCACTTTAATTTTTGAATATTGTTTTGCCTTATATATATAAATTCCAACTGTATCTTTATAAATAAATTCGCCGTTTATAAATTCTGCTCAATCATTCAAAAATCGTGGCTAAAAGAAGTTCGGTTCGCATGAGTGATAAAGGTGCAAAAGAAAAGATGCTAAAGTGGATTGAGGAATCTGCGAATGATAATGAGGATTACGAAAACTCTTCCGATCGTTTAGAAAATGAAAATTTCACCGAAATTTAATCAGAATACGACTCTGACTCCCGCGAAGACAATAATCAACTAAACTATGGGGTCAATAACGACCCCACCGGTATTGCGCGTTATAAAAAAATAAAATTTGTAGTACGAGGGTTAAATGTAAAAAAATGCAGCTCTTGCTACGAGAATAAAATAAAAGTACCTATATGTACGTAAATTTTTCTTCGTGTTTAATAAACACAAGTATAATTAGCTTCTATTACTGTGTAATAATTCCATAAATACAATTTCTTGAAAGTAGTCCGATGACGACAAAATGAGAAACACATTCCATTTATTGTACGTCAATACTTGAGGGTTAACAAACAATTCCAAAATACCTGCACAAATGTGTAGGTACGTACTAATAATTAATACAGCAGATATCAAAAACGAATTTACTTAAAAAATTAGAAGTCCTGTACCTACATATTATATATTATAATAATGGACTAACTTCTATGTAGGAATTTTAACGATAACGTAACAAAAATCCCAAAAATCTCGGTTATTGTTAATTAATAGCCACATATAATATGATCTGAAACTGTGATGGGATTACAAGGGATCGTCCTTAAAAATTGTTGGAGATAATAGGATTCAACTAACGGTCGATTTGCGTGTAAAAATAAACACTTTCGACGGGCGGATCGATACTACTAAGACAATTTGCATAGTTAATTTTTCATGATATATCTTATCACAATCATGATATATATAGAAGCGATCCTGGCCATTAGTAGTTCATTTCCACGGTGACGCCACTGAGTCGTCTTGTATGAACGTTTCGATATGAATCAATAGTTTGAAAGGAGTGGTGCTACAGCCACTTCTGATTTAGTAGAAATTTTATACTATCGCGACTAGTTCATTGAAAGAAGGACAACTACATTTTTATCCAGAGTTGTTCGATTTCGCCGTCACTGTATCTGACATTTTTCTCTTGTTACAACGCATTCGCGTAGCCAACGTAGTCATCAACCTGAAGCTTACCATCTGCCAGATTTCGAATGACAACATATGGAGAATAATCTTAAAACTTTTGTTTAGAAAGGGCACTTCCTGCAAATCCTAAACTGAATCGATTTACAGCTCGAGTATCGACTTTCGAACGGCTGTCGTCTTGCCGTTTAAACGTGACGAATTATTTAATTATAAAAAGCCTGTCGTTTCGAATATATTTACATAATTGTCGCGTCAATTATACGTAGATCATTAACGTTCGCATTATGAACATCCTTCGAAACGCACGTAAATTCAGGATCGCCGATGACTACGTATATAATAGATATTAGATTTTGAAAAATCGTTTCTCAACACACAAATATTTTTTCATTTTTATTCAAAAATTGAATGTATAGATTAGGTTTTCTTCGATTTTTTCCATTCTCAACTCATTTTCGAACGAGTTTTATACGACCCCGGATCGCGGGGTGCAAAGTGTTGTGCACGGGTCGTCCAAAGAGAAGCCGAACCTTTGCTCGAGAAGGGAAACAATAGAAGAACTATTTTTATAATTATGTACGTTTATTTATTCGAAACGAGCTCCTTCTGCGGCAATAAAACGTTCAGAACGAGTAATGAGCATTTCAAAAGGCTTTTTCAGCTCCTGTTGTGGCATCGCGTTCGGTGTTGCGGTCGCGGTGGCCTCGATTTCGAGAATGTCCTTGTAACAAGCCCTTTTCATGGGAATTTTAAGTTTAGGAAGCAAAAAATTAGTCGCAGGGAACCAGATCAGGCGAATATGGTGGACGGTCAAAGGTCGCAATAATTTTTCGAATCAAAAATTGACGAATGAACGTTGCTCTTTTGACGGCGCACTGTTGTGCGGCAGCGTCCAGTTTCCTTGGGCGCGATAGTCCGGCCCTAAAGTTCAGTTCCAGAATATCCATATAATATTCCTCGACAACATTCTGGAAATTCTGGACGTTATTGTCCGTAATAAACGTCTTTTTACGATCACTTTTCGAATCGTTTTCAATTGATTCCTGTTCGTCTTTGAATCGCCTAAATGCCGAGGCCACCACGAGCTGGATTGGACGTTATGGACGGTACCATCCGGCTCGGCGCGACTTCTCCATAAACCAGTCGTAAATTTGTGTACGGGTAGATCAGTCATCACCACCGAGTCGTGGTGATCAACTTTCATATAATTATTTTACTTAGTAACTTAAACGTTTCGGTAAAGGTTTTCTTTAATTTCACGAAAAACGTAATGTTGTCGCGTTGCTCCATTGCAGTTTTCCGACAAAGGTCACGCAACCACCGTCACCTTTTGCGCTACGCAAAGGGTTGTTATGAACCGATTGAAATGCACGACGATTAAAATGACGTTTAAACTATGATTTCTACTCGTTATCACTAACTCGCGCGATTAATGCAATTTTTAGAACAAAATTTCGGTTTCTTTTTGGACAACCTGTGTATACTACACATGCAAGTCGAAGAATCCGATTTCAGGTTGAAGCGACACCCTTCGCAAACGGTTGTAAATTGTTACGCGACCAATTTGGCGCCCAACGTGTGTACAATACGCAAATTAATACGGGTTCTTAGGTAAAATTATATTTTAAAAATTATTTCTTTAAAAATAAAGTATAACAATACAAGTACTTACTTAAGTAGATAAGTACGTAATTTAGGAACTGATATCGCGGCTAAAGAATAAATAGACGATAGATTTATTAACAGTCTATTAATAGATACTTGAATGAACCACTTCCTGATTCATAATCTATATAAATAATACTCCTACTATAGCGATAATTCTTATCATTAAACCTCAACAAATGATACCTACAATTATAAAAAAGCGCGATTATTCTCCAGGAACGTGGTCGACGGAAATTGATATAAATTTTCCGCTCCGTACTTTTTCTTTTAGTCATCTTTACTATTGAAATTATTTAATGATTGTTGTCACATTAGAAGTAAATGCAATTACAATTAGGTTTAACGGCATTTGCTCCTGAATTTAGATATTTTCGAGGAAAAGCGATATAGATACACTGAATCATCGCGTTATTTCAAACTTAACTAAAATAACTTACTTTGTACTCTGTTTACCGTTGCACCCAACCGCGGCAATGTCAAACTTATAGTTTCTTCTTTTTTCGCAATTAAGTACACGTCGCGCCCTAAGCTCGGCATAACCATTTTCTTTCGAGATGATGTCGAAAGGAGCTTCTCCGTGGTGTTTATTTACGATACGAAAACCGCACACCGGCTCGCCTACGGCCCTTATCGCCGGCGTTACTTCTACGATGGTTTCGTTTTCTTTTACGAGTCCATGATATCCATTTTCTAAGTTGTCGATATCTAATTTAGGTGCTGAAACAAAAGGAGAGGCGTAAAAAAATTTAATATCGGAATCGAGTAGGTAGTACTTATGTTTTTTTAATAAAGAAGTAAAAATACATAGTAATCAAAAACCCGGAGAGATGGCTTGAAAATACAATCGATTTTTAAATAAATTACGAAATTTCAAGTTATTATGTAGGTAAAGCATGGCTCAGCGGGAATTTCAGTTGATGAAATGTTTACTTTTTGCAATTTCATTACAAATTGTTTGAAACTTCATTATCGAAATTGATTATTCTCCGAAAGATTTGTTCGACAAACAATTTCCTGTAAAGCACCGTCAATAAAATCCGTAAATCTAAAAAATAAAAGGAATTTACAGTTTAATTATTCGTACGTAACTTTAACAAGGGAAATGTTTATGCAATAAGGCTATTTGGGTCAGATATTTTTTTGCGTAGGTACTCATCTACTTCTGTAAATACATAGAGACTTCAATACATACAGGAATTATCGGAAAAGACAACGAAAGAGTTTAAAAATCGAGAAAACACGTTCGATCGAAGTCACAATCGTATCGGCGTTTTTCAAACATTTTACACCGCGATCAAATTTTGTATTGGTATCGCGGCCCATCATTCATCAAATTATTATACAGGGTGGAATAAAAGTAAGAGGTTAAAATGGGAAAAATTTTTAGGACTAAAAAATAATGTTTTTCGCAGTCAGTTTTTCGAGCACGATCGCCACCTTGCATTTTTGAAATAGCACTAAAGGTCCTGCAATACGCCGCCGTTGGAAAGTTTATTTTTTCGTCTTGACAACCGTTAGAATGTTTTTATAGGGTTATTTAGGCCGCTTAGGAAAAAACGACGAAAATTGTCCATTTACGGAGAAACAATGCAAAATATTAAATTTTTCAAAGAGTAATAAAGTTTCTAAATTAACTTCACTTTCGAAAAGTTGTTGATATAAAAACTGAAGCTATATGACCGTTAAAAATAAACACCCTGCGTTTTAATTTGAGTAAGGGCGCCGTGTGTGTGTGTGTTTGTTAGCCTTAACCGTAGCAATACGTGTATTAAATTTCAAGTTTTCAAGTAAGTTGTTTATAAATTATTTTGAAAAAACTATGCGATAATGCCTCTTTTTAGCTCAAGAATCTGTACGTTATACAGACCTTTTCAGAGACTTCCTTTACATATATGTATGAATGTATTTTCTGAAAATCGTAATTTTCGATGTTGTTTCAGTTCCAATTTCTGAAAAATCTAGACGCGACGAAAACAATTTGAATTCGTATTCGCAATTAGCGTCCTCGAAATACCGCTTAAACAGCTGTCAATCCAAAAAAGATCGTGGTGACCTTAAATTTGCAGACCTGTGTAATTAATGGCTCTGGGTCGGCAGTATCGCAAAATTCCGACAATCAAAGTCTATTGCCTCAAACAGTTCGTCCAAATTGTTATAGGACAAATTGGCCTTACTTCTTTTTTCAACATCGACCAGAGGTTTTCGATAGGGTTTATATCGGAACTGCAAGAAGGCCAGTCTAAAACCGAAATCGACTTGTTCTTAAACCACTCCTCGACAAACTTAGCAGTATGTTTAGAATCGTTGTCCCGAACAAACTTTCCATTTTATGGATAAATGCATATTAGCGTACATTTCAAGAACGGTTTCTAAAGTATTAATAATACGTCCATGATACCTTCAATGCGATAAATTGGTCCAACACCCCTCGAGGAAAAGCATCCCCATACATTTACGCTTCCACTTCCCATGTTTTACTATATGTCGTGTAAACCTAGCGTCAAATTCAACTTTACGAGGACGCTTCGCGTAAGACTTTTCCATCAGAATATATACGACTTATCTTTGTTTCATCTAAAAATAATACATTTTGCCGTTGGTTTTAATTCCAGGTAATGTGCTTTCGGGAAAATTTTAAACGACGATCACGAATGGAACTATTCGTGCAACTCTCCCAAAAAGATTTCCTTCATTTAAACGTCTTCGGATTGTTCTCACGGACACTTATTCAGGCTTTCCTTGAAATAACTGTTTGAGAATATCAACTGCAGATGTTTTTCTGGATTTTTTCTTTTTTGGTGCATTATTTACTGTATTAAACTTGTTGTAAAATGCCACGCGATTATAAACCATATGTTTATTAGGTTGATGCATAATTATCCGGCGTTTATATCAGCGCGTTTTTCATCAGTGTAAAGTAGCGTTTTGTTTATTATTTTTGTATTAAAATAACCTTCTCTATTGTTTTAGAAAAATGCGTGTCGATAACCATAGTCATATTCGCCATATTATGCTCTACCACTTCGAGAAAGGATGGAAAGCAGCACAGTCATTTCGCGATCTGAACGAACTTTTTGGCAAAGGAACAATCAGCAAAAGTCAGTGTAGGGAGTGGTTTGCCCGTTTTAAATCAGGTGATACCAGCTTGGAGGATAAGCGAGGAAGAGGTCGGCCATCGGATTTCGACGATCAGGCTCTTCTGGCAGCCGTGGAAGAGGACGAGAGCCTGACAACTCGAACGCTGACTGAAGACTTCAATGTCAATCAATCCACGGTCGTTCGTCGCCTCAAAAGCTTGGAAAAGTGTGGAAAATCGCTGGATGGGTCCCCCACGAGCTCTCCGACAACAACAGAGCCGATCGCGTTCGAATTTTCACCGAGTTACTGCAGCGAAACGAACAAACACCATTTTTGAAGAATCTTGTCACTGGGGATGAGTCATGGCTTCTCTTCAAAAACGTCAAAAGAAAGAAGGCTTGCGTTTCGCCAGGTGTTTCCCCCAAAGGAATACCGAAACATGTCCACTGTAAGAAGGCTATGTGGTGTGTGTGGTGGGACAGAAGCGGAATCATCCATTGGGAGGTCATTTCAAATGGCATTTGTTATTGGTTTAACGACGCGGATGAACGACAACAATGGCGAATTCCAGACAAAAACGGCAAGCGGCAGTTCAACATCAACAGCGACGTCTACCTGGCTCAGCTTGATCGCCTTCACGCTGCAATCGAGGCAAAAAGACCGCGCAAAAAGAACCATATCGTCTTCCACCACGATAACGCACGTCCTCATGATGAACACCGCGTCGTCGAATTTATCGCCAATAAAGGCTGTGATCTGCTTCCACATTCGCCATATTCACCGACCGAAGCACCTACGGACTATCACGTCAACCGCTCTTTGAAAAACTGGAAAATGAATCAGATTTACGACGATTTGGATGACTTGGTGGCCGATGTCAAAACGTGGATCGCCTCTAAGAATCGTGTCTTCTTCGCTCGTGGAATCGACCATCTGCCAAGCAAATGGGAAGCAGTAATTGAAGTAGACGGTGACTACGCTCCCGAATAATCGTTTAAACATGTTTTTGTCAAATATTGTTATTGATTTTGTTAAATAAAATTTGTTGAAAAATGCCGGATAATTATGCATCAACCCACGAACATTTGAGATGATCTACGATTTTTTTGATACGACCACTTTTGGTGTACTAAATTTTCAATTATTTGTCGAACTTCAGGCGTGCGACTTTTGTTCTTTTCCACAACTCTAAGCATTGTATTACTTGTAAAAAGTATAGTTCGAGTAGCAAAATCTAGAGTACTCACCACGCAAACGTAAAGTTTCACTTTTAGTCACTAAATATGATTGGAATTCCAAGTGTACCTTTCGTTGTTAATTACATGTCCGCATGGGTGGAACTTTTAAAACATAATAAAGTTGTGAATTTTGACCGTTTGAATCTTAATCTCAAATACTTTACAACCATTATTCAATAAACTGCAACGTAATTAAACACGTTAACTGCAGCATTATTAGTGAAATTGTATTTTTATTGATTTTACGTATACGGGAATTTTTCTGATAAGTATGTATTTACGTCCTTTATTTAGTTTAGTTGGGCCACGCTGTATTGTCATATAAAGGAAATCGCGCTGTTTTATTTATGGGACACTTATCCGTAACTGTGTATGTATAAGTTTCTTGTTGGAAAAACAAGTTGAGTTGTGCGAAATCATTTTTCAGGATGATGGAAATCAAGTAAAAGCAAAGATACATAAATAAGTTCTCCTCGAGTTGAAAGATCTACTACTATATGGGGCCCATTCTGCGGTAACAATAACGGCGCTGTTACTGCTCGTATACCTAATACAAAAGAAATTTTTGCGGTCCAAGTTTGCTCAACTTCCCCACTGTTAAAGACCAGCTAGATATGTTGGCGAATAATACGTCGTTACGTTGTAAATCGTATGCGAAAACCACAAATGGACGTTCACATTATTATAATCTTGCAAACTCGGAAAAACTGAAAATTTCAAAAATCGATAACGTTCCTTTCCTGCGTCTTCAGTTACAAAATCGATCGATAAGCAAATATTTAAAGGATCGGTCTAAAATATGCGCGAAATGATTTCACGTTTTGATACCATCTCTTGAATCGGCAGTACAGATACGATACGATGCAAATTCAACATGCCGGAACTACGCTCCATAAATTTTTCCGTTCTCATTACTCGGCACCCACTGCCAAATTTAAAAGCTACCTTAGATTCCGAATAAAATCTATATCTTTAACGAATCTAAAATAGGCGAATTGTCTGAACCAAAACGTCAATAAATTATTTTATTTGAAGTTGACATTTTTATCTTCACGAGTTCATTACGTTCGTTTATTTCAAAGAGCTCGAATCTACGTCATCTTATTTCCTATGTGTATATATAACAAAAAACTTAAGTAAATATCGTGGTCGTATTCGTTTATTTTCCGACATATAAGTACTTATATATTTTCTGTTGCGACATAAACTTTGTGCAGATAATAAACAAAATAAAAAGAAATCGTGCGCGAAAAATGTCCTATGTTTTTATTGGATCTTACGCGGAATTTTAAAAATTTGCTGGATGATTAGTTTGACATCGGATTAGTGTTCTATAAAATCCGGTATAGTATCTAATCTCTTAAATGACAGTGTCGACTGGAAATAACGAAGCCCCTGACGTAAAGTCAATGACATGAAATGCGATTCTGAAAAACTAGACGTCACTTTTTTCACGATAAACGCACCCAGTATGAAATTACCTAAATATAGAAAACTGCGAGAAACTTTAAATTTTTGTTATTTTGAAAGGTATTTTATTTTATTTCAATTTTCATTACACCGATATAAACAATAATAAACATTAGGATTTCGAAATCTTATTTATAATAAATAAAGATTTTTACGGCCAACATTTTCGGTTTGTTTGAAAACTCATCAATTTCGCAAAATAAGTAGTAATTTTGAGAAAATGTTTAAAAAAATATAACAAATTTATAAAGCACAAAAGGAGATCTTAATCTGAAATAAAGTAAAATACAGTAAAACTTCGATTATTATTATTATTATTATCAGTCAGGGATCGAGACCATGGATCTGAAAGTCTAGTCCTAGGTATGTAGTAACACTTTGTAATATAAGGGTGAAATGTTAGGGGTATATTTTATCCTTTCTGAGCTACCTCCTAATTCAAAATAATTCCCTTTTAATGCTCGGGGCGCATTATAAAACAGGGTATCTAGGAAATGATGAGAAATCTTCCGGGGACGTGTAGAACAAATCAAAATAAAACTGTTTCCTACGACGTAGCTCCCCAGCTAACATAGTTATCCCCAAAGTCAAAAGGAAAAAAATCAATGTATTTAAATAACACTTTTATTTATTATTAAAATTCAATCATGTTTGATTTACATTTCTAATAAATGCAGTATTTCAAAACAATGTCATAGATTTTTGATACCACTTCAGGAGGAACAAGGATATAACTACCCCCGACCTTTCTAATCACATTTTTTTCAGGGGATTAATTAAAAAAATTAACTTCATTGTCGGATTCCCCAAACATTTTACGATAAATAAAGTACTCCTCCCCATTTTCCATAAAATGAGCCATATTTCAGAAAATCGTGTTTAAAGGGTAACAGATGTACTTTACTGGTAATTATACTGCTATACGCACGCCGTGTACGAAAGAGGGGCTTCTCTTAAATTAGAAGATAATTTCCAAACGGTTCTGAGGTTTATTGTGGTTAGTACAAGGTATAGAATATACCCCTGCAATTTTATGCTTGTATCACAAAGTGCAAGGTTTATGCACTTACAATATTAGAATCTAAAGTCCTAAACGGACACTGCACCTGTTACCCTTTAAGTGCGACTTTTTCGAAAAAGGTTCATTTTATAGAAAGTGAGCAAGAGTACTTTTTTTATTCTAAAATGTTGGGGAAATCCGGCAATGAAGTTAAATTTTTTTAGTAATTTAAAACGAACGAAATAAATAAGACAAAATTTACATTCTTGCCTTGTCTTAACCCTTATGTTAGAAATACGCAGAACTGGACAGCCCACTACAAGGCATTTGTATTTCTAATAAGCGAAACAAAGCAAGAATGTAAATTTTGCCTTTTTTTGCTCATTGTAGGCGTTTAATCCGTCACATGTCATTTTAAATGAGTCGGACTTTAGGTACACAATTTTGGTCAAACGGTTTACCATTCAGTAATTATAGATTCTTCGAAATACATTATACAAAAAAAGTCAACCCAATAACTAGTAATTTCAAATCTATTTGAGATTCGAAATAAAGAAAAGCTTATGAATAATTAGGCGCACGAAGACTTCGATGCCATCTTAATCTTCTTTATAATCTTTTGTCTACAATTTCGATCGAATAATTTTATTTAACATCGTTTACACGATACATACATAAATAAATGTGCTGATTATTTGTACTTTTTATGAAACTGCAAATGTCAGTCAGGCAAAATTTATATTTCATAATAAGTAGGTACAATATTTTGTACAGTCGAATCTCTCAAAAGTAAGTCAGACCGTTTGACTTGGGAAAGTTGCTCGTGCATTTACACACACGTGAAATTTTTTAATCCTACAGCTTACGAGGAAACCTTACCCGTAAATAAAATGAAGTGTTAGGTATAGGTACAAATAAATAATGAAGTTCGATGTTCGGCTGACAGGTCATTAAATATTATGTCAACTTTACACGAATACTTATGTTGTAATGATGGCTCGTCAAGTTTTCATAACTCGGTATAGAAGATATACGTTATCCGCGATAGGTTTTAATCTTGCCATCAATAAAACCTCGTATTTTTACAGTACTAATAGATTGCAGTCTTTCATTGCCATGTCATATGTACGAAGCAGGTAAATCATCGGTAGAATATGCCACGTTCAAAATTTTAAACCGAATATTACAAATATACAATTTAGTAACTTTTTATGCATGACGTACATTGGAATCCATCGTGAATGACATACATCGATAGGAAATCAAAAATTCGAGCGTAACTCGTGCAGTTTTGCTACAGAAACTGCCCAACGTGACTTCCGCAATCTGATGCATTTTTACTTTGCGATTAAATTTCAATTTATCAAAAAATCTCGACTTCATTTCGTATTTTGTAGAAGTTGTCGTATTTACATTTCCAATTTAAATGCCCAAGGTCAAATTTAAATATTTTGTTTATTAAAGGAGCCGCGCACGAGTGTCCTCGTCTTTAACTATACTGCATAGTAGTATACAGTGACCAGCATAAAGTTGGACACAAATGGAAAACTTGTTCAATGCAATGGAAATTGTTTTTGAAAATACACAAAAATTTTATTTGGAAAGGTTTCTTAGCAAGAAGACATCAAATACGAAGTTACAATCGCTTTATTCAATTTTTTTCCTTTTGGATTATTTTTTTTCTATTCCCGATATGTATACGTAAAATAAATTTATTTAAAATTGATCTATTGTTGGATAACAAAAGTGTACCATCGAATTTAACTTTCGATCGCCCTATGGCTAGAAAATTATCATAATTAAAACAAATGCCAAACAATCCAGTTTCTTTTGTGTCCGACTACAAAAACTACAAAATTTATTAAGTAATACAAACAAAAGCAGACTAATTACATTTAAGTGATACAACTAAATATAACAAAGCTTAGCAATTTTATTCCGTTTAATGTCCTTCATTTTCTCTGCATTTTACTGTTCGCCTATGCATTTCATTATGAGCATTGCGTAGCATTCTGGGAGTGAATATATAATATATAATAATAATAGTTGATTGCATTACAGTTGATTTGTATTACTTAATAAAGTTAAAAACGACGCCGACGTGTTTGTGTTTTTTTTTGTAGTCGGACACAAAAAATTCGGTTGTTTTAGCATTCGATTCAATTATAATAATTTTCTAGTCATCGGGTGATCTAATGTTAAATTTGGCAGTACACTTTTGTGTTATCCAACAATAGATCAAATTTGTTTCACGTAACACATACCGGGAAAGGAAAAAAATAGGCCAAAATGAAAACAATTTTTTTTTAATGTGAATAACTTCGCATTTGATATCTTCTTGCAATGCTAAGAAACTTTTCCAAATAAAATTTTTGTGTATTTTCAAAAATACGGCTAGTTTACTCTTGAACCGATTTCATATTTTTGAACGTTCTTCGTATACGAAATGTTATATTCAAATTTTGACACGCGTATTTTTAGTTTGGAACTGTGCAAAGTTTATTATAAAGAATAAAATTTTCTCAGAAATTTCAAATAAAAAAGTTTTCCATTTGTGTCCAACTTTATGCCGGTCACTGTAAATGAGGAGCGTTTTTTCAAAAATGGTCATGTCAATTCACTGGTCATAAGTGTTGCACATGACTATTTCTGAAAAAAAAACGGTCCTCACATAATTTTTGACAATACAATAGAAGTTTTCAATCTTTTTTAGGTATTGGGTTATTCCATGTCAAATCGACCAATAACATAATATTTTTGGTCCTTAAGATTTCAAATTTCTAAGATTTTTTTTGTATTCAATGATTAAACACCAAGAGACCGAAAAACCTAAACTTTCAGATATTTTGGGGGTAATAGTTTTTGAGCTGTTAATTTTAAAAAAAGCAAAAATCGCACAAAAATGGCAACATTTTTAACTCTTTAAAAGGACTCCGTAAAGGATCGTCCACGCGCTACGTCTTTTACTGCGTGTTTGCTAGGTTTGCACAGGTAACATACGGCATGTGGTCAGAGAAACAGAGGTTTGCGCAAACCAAAAGAACGACTTGTACTTACGACCGGTACTTACACAGGTCAGTTTTATAAATACAACTGAACAACAAAACGTAGTTGTGCGAACATTACCGCGAGCCGTATCAGTTTGCGCAAAAAACTGTACAAACAAAAACGTAGCGTGCGAACGACCCTTAAGGTACCACAAGTTCGTACAAACCTAAATAATTTTTACCTACACAGCAAGCGTTGATTTTGTTTCTTTTAAATTTCTCTACAAATTAGCATTCGAAGTAAAGTCGTTGAATCAATCAATATTTTTATTAACAAGATCACAACCCGTAATTATACTCACGTAGGTAATTGTACTTTTATCAATTGTATCAAATTTTGAACACCGTAAAAGACATACTAAATATATCGTGTGGGATGTTTTATATAAGCAAATTGACCCTTTTTATAAAATCAATATTTTTGTTCTCGTGGCTTGTATAAATAAACCAATTTTTTTAGCTATGTAACAAACCAAAATGAGGTTCATTTTTCGGATATCGTGAAATGTACTGCGGAAAGATGATAGTAGAATTGAGGCAACTTTGAACTAATCATGTACGTCGTAAATTAAAATTACAATATATTCGCGAACAAAATGTCTATAAATTCTATTTTAAAATATTTTGTAGTATACCTATAAATAAAACGGTCATCTATCGAACAAAAAATATTTCGATTGGATTGTCTCAGCAGATAAGGACAGTACTATAATAAAATTAAAAAAACAAAAAAAAAACCTAATTTGTCGATTTCTCAATTTTTTTTACAAAATTACCTGTGTAAACTTACAAAATCAAAATAGATTGATAAGTTTTAACCTGCTTTGAGACTTGATTCGTTAGATTTAGTAGCGTTTCAAAATCAAATTGATCGAACCTGTCAGAAAATTAATTTCACTTTGTATTTCATAAGAAATTCAGTCGATCATTTTATTTTGCCGAAATAATAAAGTCATAAGTGATTATGTAAACATGATTGAAATGGAGGATTTGTCCGATTTCATCAGAAATTCTAAACTTTTAAAAGAAAATCCCCATTTTCCGATGACCTGTAATTGTGCAACTACAAGAACGAAGAAAACGTCGATAATAAAATTGTTAAAAAAAACTAGAAGTTTTATGTTGGGCCCAAAGTCCGAAATGAATTTTTTTTCGGACCTTAAATTTTGTAATTTTTTGTTCTTTATTGATTGTATCTATGAAAATGATTAAAAATGCAGTTTCAAATTTTTTGGGCGTTTAGTTTACGAGTTATTAACTTTCAAAAATAGGAAAATTACACAAAATTTACGGCGTTTTTAAATCTTCGAACGGCTCTATCTCGAAAACATTCCCTTTGCAATAGAACTTACACCACAAATCAATGGCAAGACACTGATTGACTTCTGAGCCGTCCATTTCAAAAACTATCAAGACCAAATATTAAACATTTGGTATTTTTTTGTTTGTTATCGTTATGGATAGAATAACTGCAAAAAATTATCAATTTCCGAGTTACCAAGATTTACTCCATCGGTTGATTTCGTATGGAATGGTCCAAAAGCGAATTAAGGTCGGTTTTCATATGCCGATCTACTTTTAAACACGTAGGTGTCCGTCTTGCTGATGAATAGATCGACAAAATCTTGCTCTAGATGATGGATGTGTTTAAAAATTGACCAAAATACGAAAACCGATCTTAATTCGCTATTCATAATTGTTTCCTCATTTATAATATTCAGTTTAAAGTTTTGTACGTGGCATATTCTGCCGCCGATTTACCTGCACACACATGACATGGCAAAGAAAGACTACAACCTATTATTACTGTAAAAATACGAGGCTTTATTGATGACGTGGATTGGAACCTACCTTGAATAACGCATGTAAGTATCTTTATTTGTCAAAATCGACTATAGATAAATAAAAAATGTGAGGTAATAAATATCTCTGCAAATTAATTTCTTATTTTCATTTATTCTTGGTCGGAATTTCGAAGAGTTTATGTTAGAACAATACGAATCTAACAATAAAACTAACCCTGTTATTATCAAGTTAGAGAACCTGTTCTCGTCTTATTCGTATATTCAGATTAGGAAATTCTATTACAGATTAGATCTAGATCTGAAACCGCTCTTGGTATTATTTGGCAAAATTTCTAACCGTTCGGAGATAATCGATTTCTGGAGATTAAGCCCGACGCCACCCACGATTTTTTTTTGTTATTTCAAATCATCGATTTTTAATATTTCGTTCGCGTTGCCTTTCCCGTGTCAATTTTTAGACGGATTCTCTAAATTGAAGAGTGGCGTTTTCAATTAATTCGGATTTTGTTTTTTCCAATTTTCTCCACAGAAGTCCAACAAGGAAGGTAACCGGATACCTTAAGGTAATCTCTTTATTCCCGACAGCGCAGCGTTGTAATTCCAAAATAAGCCTGGCCGCTTTTAAAAGCGAGGGAACAAACACCTGTACAATAAGTAGCTTTGTAATTCCCGGTATGTTTACTTAAGCTTTTTTTGACTTCGTTCATTGGGAGGGGGTGCCCCTGCAGGGCGGATATATAATTTATGTAAATTCTTTTTCGGTAGGTATGTACTTATTGTTATTTGTGAGCAGTGTAATTGCTTGTTTATTCGTTGTTGTATATATAGGCAGGCAAACGACAATATTTTCTTAGCAATGTATTACGCAGAAACTATTCGGAAGCAAGCATTTCTTTCATACCGCCCTAGTTTAATGACTTTCAGGAATTCTCGAATGAACGGGTATTATATTGCTTAGAAAGAATTCAGATGAACGGCGCCGACATTTAATACAGAAAAAAAACAACAATAAATTAGGTAATTCATTTTCCTGTTACGAGTTATTTACGTAAAATGATCGTCCTCAATGTTTGGCGAGCATCTCCGGATTTAGATGGCCATGAAATGAACCGTAATATCAACGACGAAGGACCACATTAAAATTTTGTGTAGGAAAACGGTTAAATTAATAAATCCGCGTAAACAATATTGTTCAACAATAAATGTAAACTAAGCGATACCCTAACAGTAAATGAAAAACGACCGATATTAGCAAAGTTGAAAGTTAATTAAAAACTGAAAGGCTTTTTTACAAAGGAAAACAATCCAGTTAATTAAAATCTCGGAGGCGTTTTTCCCTTAGCGTAAGTAACCTCTAAAACAGTAGACGGGTTTGTTTTCGGGTCAAATAAGTGACTCATATAGGTTTAATTTATAAATATAAAGAAAATATAGGTCATCAACTTTTAATTCCGTCTGAGGAGTACTATTATGAAAAAAATCGAAGTTAAGTAATCGTCGCCTTAGCTATTTCAATTCGTTCATAAAACCGCTACTTTTTTTTCCTCCTCGTGTATAGAAAACACCGCAACCGCCCAACGCGTGCAACGTCGTGAATGCACCTAGGGGGCGATAAAAAACCGCACACAAAAATGCATTGGGTTACTGAGACGCCATCTTGTAGGTTGTACACCTGTCCGCTAGTTTTTTCATTTATGACCAAAATTAACGAAAAACGGCACGATTAAATCGAAACAAAATTAAAACAGAACGAAGAAAAGGTCGATCCGACAATATTTAATATGCATTAGCGAGACGCAATTCAGAAACGAGAAAACGCACAGGTACAGGTAGACTCACCTCCGTATTCGAATTTCTCCGTCGTTGCCGAGCAGCACAAACATACAGTAAAAACACTTAACACCTTTAAAACTAACATTATTCTCGGGTCTGTACGAATTTCGCCAAGTTACACTTTTATTAATTATAACACAGGTATTTTCATAGCGACGGTAAAATAATGTCCTTTATGGACGGCAGTAGTCTTGTTCGTCTACGTTCGTATTTACTTCCGAGCGTGTACGAAAAACGTCTCGTTTCACAAGTACCCGCCCCTCATTATAAATTCAAATTTATCGCGGGGGAACTTCAAAATTAAATAGAAAATTACATTTTATTTTTAATATGTCGTAAAATTAATTTTCTCATTTTAGATTGGCGTGATTGGTTTGCATTATGATTTGTTTTAACAAATCAAAATAAATAGATAAATGCTGGGCCTAAAATTCTTAGTGTAAATGCCTATTTGGTTCTCTTATTATATTATAAATAAAACTATATTATTCTTATTCATCTAGATTTTTGTTTTAGACTTAATTTTCTTCGGTAATACTTGACAATAATTTCTAAAAACTTCAAGTTTAATTTTATAAAGCAACAATTGTTTTGTAGATAATCAGTTCAAAGAAATAAAATATCTACTTGAATCTACAAAACTTATCGTTAGTACATCATAAAATATCAACAGATTAGGTAATTTTTATTATTAAAAAAATTAGTCCGAAGATTAGATACTTATAACAGTGGAATATTGGATTACTAACTTGTACAAATATACCAAATTACTTGTTGTTTTCAAAAGTTTCCATCAATTTTTTTAAAATTTAGAATAGAATATTCTATAAAACTATATTTATAGACAATTTAAAAAACTTTATTAGTAAAAGGTTCAAATAATTAGTTTAGACAGAAGTATAGATTCTATTTTATCTGTATTTCGTAAATTTTAAAATTCATACAATACTTTAAATATGTAATACAAGGTATACATGTTGAAGTAATATTGTTAATCCTAATTTACTTCACAGCTATTATGCAGTAAATAAATTATAATACTAACATATAAACTTATAAAGTTATGACAATTCAAAGAATTGGAATACAATTCAGTTTAATTAAACACAGAGTCACAAACATTTTCAATAATTACATTGTCTCCGTTATAATTTATATTTAAATACAAGACACCCTAAAACTGCTTAATAACTATGAAATAGACTGATTGTTAAATTTTAATAAATACTACATAGTCACAACAATAAATGTAGTGCGTCTTGTAACATAATTTCACATCAAACGTTTTCCGGGATTTTAAAAACAAACACCCTGTAGACCAACAATTTGACAAATGAACATTTTATTTACTAAAATCGAAACTCGAATTACCTACCCTATCGTTGCTAAATTCTTCTAAATTTGTGCCATGCATTTATTTTATGTTCATAAAGCAACATTTTCGTTTAATTACGCCCTACCATATTATAAATGGACCTAAATTGTAAAAATTCCAAATAAAAATAAAAACAATTACAAACCACCGTCAGCGACGAGGGATCGATATTAAACAAAACTGTAAATATCCCAACGAAAAGATAAAAATTGAACACTTTTGTCATAAACAATGACATTCGGTGTGTAACATTAATTTAACATTATTCTAATGAATTCTTTTAGTATCTCAGTACAGCCAGAAACAAATCTTCCTGGCATTTAACGATTAATTTAAATGTACGTCAACCGTATGTATTTCCATTTATCTACTGTGCACCTACATCCGGCTATTATTAGCATATCTCAAATTCAAATTTCCAATATATAATCTACCCAATCTTGAACGCAATCACCAATAAATCAAGTCCATGCAACCTGAAAAAAATTATCGTTAATCACATTATAAAGTAATGGAATTAGAACACTTACACAGAATGGAACATCGGTCGAGCGTACGCTCCAAACACTAATTTCCACCTTTAGATTTACGCCTGGTCTCTTGAACAGCGGCCACAAGACTCTTCACCGCTTCCTCGTGCCCCTCAAAGCTATCGGCCTTTCGAAGGGGCATAGGTGCCGGAGCCGATAATTTTGTGCACATATGATGGCGACGTTTTGGAGGAAAAGTCTCCCAACTGCGTTGTTTTTGTGCCATAGTCATATTCTTGCTCCTCCTGTTAACAACAACGATCAATGTCTTATCTGGACCCTCGAAACTAGATCGTCGACTATTAACAGAACCGGTTGAAAGCGAGTCTGCGGAATCGTGGCGTGAATAAAACACATTATCCTCTCCGTCACTGTACGGATACACTTTGGGCTTACGTTGTTTTTGTGATGTTCGTGACTTGCTTTTGCATTTTGGACTGCTCGGACTCGAACGAGACTCAGAGTGTACTAAAGCTTTCACGCTTTGACTCGATCCCTCCGATATATGTTGGTATTCGGATTCAGAACGAGCTTTTCGAGCTTCGACAGGAATTTTCGGGCAGGTATTGATCTTATCACAACTCTTGACCATTTTCTTGTACATCGTGCGAGGCTTGCCAAAATTGTCCGAATGAATCTTGTTGGATTTTATATCCTCCTTGCTTTTCCACTCGTTTTCCGTGTCGGATTTCGAGTGAAGACTTTGAGGAGTTTGGGCCGATTGCCGCCGACAAATGATGTCGTGTATTTTCTCTCTTAGTTGCGATTCAAATTTATCAATGTTGGATTGATTTCCAAAATATTGAGATTGCATGTATTGCGTCTAAAATACAAAAATATTAGTTAAATTATAATATAAGCCGTTATTATAATTAGAATTGTATTATTTATATAACAACATTATTTGACTAGAAATTTGAAATTGAAATGAAATTTCGAGAAATATTTACAGAAGCAGATAAATCCTTTTTGGTTTTCTGTGGCGTCTGCATCGGTTTCTGCTGTATAACCAAAGGTTTATCACTCTGTCCTGCAGATTTGCTTCTCTCCCTTTCCTGGACGTTCGGTCTAACTTTCTCCAACAGTTGCGTTAAAACACGACTGCGTGATCTGGGGAGTTTATTCAATTGCGCACCAGATTGTTGAATTAGTCCCACATTCTCCAGTAAAGCTTGTAAATGTTGTGCTTGTTCGTTTAATTTTTCGCCAGGAGTTTGTGCAAGAGCTAGGTTTTTAACGTACGGCTCAAGTTGTGAAGCGACATTCCTTAAATGTTTTAATTCGTTACGTAGTGTCATTACGTCGGCTCTTTGGCAACTGAACACTTCTTGTTCAACCCTCAATCTCCACAACTGTTCTTCCCAGGAAGTTTCAAAAACAGTTGCTATTCTGTCTAACTGCTGTTGCTGTCTTTCTAACTGTTGATCAAGTAAAGCACAGTCTCGTGTGAGAATCTCATATCTGGCCGAGAGAGGTGGCGTTTGAGCTTTCCGTAAGGCAATGATATCTTTATGGAGTTCGCTCACACGATCTTTTACTACGTTAAATTGCTGGTTTAATTCGCGAATTTGTGATTCGAATGAACGACAGTGTGCCGAAAATGTTCCTTCGCTATCTAATAATTTATTTTTAAGAATATTTTGTTGACGTTTAGTGGGCGGAGGTGCAGTGTCGTATACTTGAGAAGCTGAAACGTTCTGAAATGTAAAGTAAATAAAGAAATAGTTGATTGTTTTACCTGCCAGTTCAGCTACATGTTGGTTCACTGCAGCTTTACCAACCCACGGTTCTAAACATTGTGCAAATTCGCTTCTGTAATTTGTTTTAATCGAGGATGACTGCAATGACCTGCCGGAAAAAAATTTAATTCAGGGCGTTTTTATATCTTAAATGCTGTAGCAAATACCTAACAGGTTGGCTTAATTGGCCTACTGACGCTAATCGTTCGATTAAGGCAGGACATAATTCTAGGAACTGATACTTGTTTGCGGCAGATGTAAAGGTGGTGCATAATATTAAATGAAGTTGTAAAACAGGCATAACCGTTCCTAAATAATAAAAAAGATTATAAATTATAAAAAAATTAAAGACTTATTAACTATTATTACTGTAACTATATAACTTATTATGCAAGATTTAGTTACAATAGTTCAATCGGTGTAAATGTGAACGCTTAAAATATAAATACAGTTCGATTTATTCTTAATGTAGTAAATAAATATATATACTTTTAAATTGCAAATTTGTTCATCGCTGAAATTAACTACCGATATAGTTTACAAGTTTTTATTAATGTGATCAAAATATGTATAGTATTACTGTTTATAACTTAACTTGTTAATTAAAAACTCATAGTTTTATTTTACCTAATAATAATAATTGACTTCTATAAATTCGTTCCTTGCTTTCAAACTGTCTCTGCACTTCCATGATCATGGCAGCATGAGTTTTAGCAATTGCCTCCTGCATTCCTTGACAAAACGAATTAATAGTATGTTTCTCCCCGTCCATATTTCGCCTCAGTTCATCCATAAGGTTTTTTAATGCAATAATACCATCCCTCACTGAACTCTACAATAAAACTACATATATATTTAAATACTTAAAAATCCCCACAAACCTGTAAGTCCATTATGGCCGTCTGACCTCTTTCAAGGCGCTTAGCAGCTTGACTATATGCAGTTTCGATATCGAGGCACTGGGCTCTAATCTCATTAGGGGAGTCCCTAAAGCAATTGACACAAAGCATCGAATGCTGTAACGGAGAATACATTATGTACTGTTCCCCATGCTGTGGGCACTAAAAAACACATGATCGGTGTTTATTTTCTTTAATAATTTTTACAAATACTTACTCGCTTAGGTTCCTTGGCACATTTAGACATGTGGACGATATCGTGTGCCGAAAACATCTTGGCCCTGTGCGTATTATCACGACAATTTGAACACAAAGATTGACCTAAAATCGAATCATTTTGCAAAAGCAAATATCACCAACACTAAACATTAAACGCTATTTAAATGATTAAATAAAACAGAACAAAAAAAACCTACTGAAATAAAAGTAAAACGTCAAAATGAATGTTCACCACAAGTGTTGCAGTAAAACATGTTGGACCGATCACGCTTGTCACAATTCGAACATGGAGGGTTTTCACTATTTGCTATTTCGATAAGTTGACGCATTAACGTATCAGGAGGTGGCAAACTTGTGCCATCTTTTAATAAAGTGTGTTGCCTACAATTACGAGGTAAAATTTATAAAATTAGTACAAAATTACATTTATACCCGCACAGTGGACATGTTAGACGACGATCTTGCTCCCTTCCTTTTAAACAGCGGCCACAAAACGTGTGGTAACAACTCAAAATGCAAGGCTCTGTAAAATAATCGTGACATACAGGGCAGAGGAGAGGATTTTTTGCAAAATCCATATCAATTTGGGAACCAGGTGGTTCCATTTCCAGGGAGCAGCTGCTGGATCAAAAAATAAAAGCGCTGGCTTATAAAAATAAGTTTGTCATTCAAAACGTACCTCGCAAAGTAAATAATCACGAAAAATTATAATTTTTCTTAAGTCCTTAAAAAAACACCGCTACCATTCTTCTTACTTTTTATTTTATCCCCACCCAATTGGTTGGGCGCAAGCGCAAACTTTGACCTAAATTTGAATGTATTACCTGAATACAATTTTTTCTTACTTTCAATTAATTTTTATAATCGAACAAGAAGATTAAAGAAAAAACATTTTTTTTTTAAGTTAGGTTATAATACTTTAATTTTTTGATTAATAATATACAGGGCATTTCACATAATATAATATGAGGTTAACAGTTGTTATACCAGGCATTTGAAAATTAATAAATAATAAACAAATCAATTTTTATTATTGTCAGAAAGCTTCTCCAACAGGTTTAATGATTAACTCGTGAATCTGAAAAATTGAAATTTATGTTTTGAACTAAAACTAAAGAGAACTTTCAGTGTCTTTTGAGTAGGTTTATTTACCTGAACATGCGATGGAGTGGATAATACGTAGCAAACGGCGTCTACAACATCTGAAACTTCCAACATTGGTCGTTCTTTAATTGTTCCTAAATCTTCATCCTCGTCTGTATTGACGAATCCAGGACTTATACTCTATGGAAAACATTATATATATATATATATATTCCACGTTAAATTGTTTAGTCATGATTATTCAACAATTTTGAATGTATTTGAAATTTTTGCCGTAGATAGTTTTATAAGTGAGCATCAGTTATATAAAAACGAATAAATAACTGAATACAAATGGGTTTTATTTATTTGAATCGCTGGTTAAACGAATCAGCCGCTTATTTGACTCAAAGTTTGAAAACCAAATCCATATTATTATTCGATGTAAAATTTTCCACTTAATTGAATCACGGCATTGATTCATAAGACTGTGTCATGCGGGCGTACTGTATCTAGTTTAAAACATACTTTTTGTTTTTATTTAGCTGTTGAAGATTATTTTTCTAACACTGGCAAAAATTGCCCGTTACCAATAAGATGAATCTATTATCTACAAGAACATATTTTTATTTCAAAACGGTTTTAATATTAAAATTCGCATCGTAGTTTACCTAATACCCTACTACAATTTTTCCCCATCGCCTAAAAGAAAATGAAAATGCACAAAATCATTATATTAAATGACCTCTTGTATGTTAAAAGTCTCAGTATGTTAAATGCCTGTTTTAAACTTAAACGTTAGTATGTATAACGATAGACAGTGTGGAATATCACGAATTCTCCAGCAAAACCCATGACTGTTCTGTTTGATAAGAAAGCCGGTATTTTATGAGACAAACGTTTCTTGTTATTACCTGTAGTACTACAAGTGTTCGCGTAAATGATGGACGTCGAATTTCGGTGGTGATTTTGTATTTGTAGTGGAAGTGTCTTAATTTAAGCGAAAAGTTTTCGAACAATTAAATATGTGGTGTTTCTGTAAGGAATCCCGTGAGAAAGAACGCGTATATTTGAATCGGTGAGTTATCTTTTACTATACATAACAGTTTTTCAAGTAATTAAGTACGAGTCGTATAAATAATAAAACCGAAGCGCGTACAGCAGCTATATATCATGATAGGTATACATTATTAGGTTAGAGGTAAAACTTTTTAGGTATCTATAGAATGTTTGAAAAACGGTGCAAGATTCGCGTTATAGTCGGTAACCTTTTGTATAAAACGATTTTTTCAATTTAAAATGTAACGAATCAGTTTCGGTTGGGAGGGCGGGGCGTACTTTATATAAGTATGTACATTAAAATGACAGCAAACTGAACTGGTGGTCATTTGTTGAACACCAATTTTGTATTATAACAGTGTAAAAAATCTTAAGTACGGCATCCTTTATCTAGGGAGAGAAATTCATATTGTTCATAACTGTCCTCCTCCAAAGGTAATATACATGCCGAAGCCAACGGGGGCCATGGGCCACGGATAGTAGTGGAGTTTAGTTGTGACGTCACGAGTGGCGATTGGTAGGGAGAATACAGATTATAAATATATGGGGTAGATGGCGAACGTTTCCAAACAATTACAAGTAAAAAGGGAGTAAAGTCGACTTAACTATTATTTAGTTTACTTATTCCCTTGTTACCCGCGACCACGCATTATTACAGCGTTGTTCAGAACTTATGTTTTGAATTTTCTTAATTGAACGGTTAAGTTTCTTTTGTATTATTGTAAAATCGTATAGGTATCCGTAAATATAGGTAAATAAATAAAATACCATGCGACAAATAAATATTTAGAAAGGTTATCACCCATACTGTACATCTAAACGTCCCCGTTGTAAAAATTGTCATTTATTTATTTATCATCTGTTTTTGTACGTGGGTGGTGAAATTTTGGAGATTATGGAAACCGACCAAAATAATTTATTGTACCTATACCTATTAATTTGACAGATATCTCCGAAAGGTTTCTGTTTAGTGATAAACTAAACTAGTCAGAATAAGAAAATCATATATTCTAATTTCGTCCTGATTTTAAAATCAAAATAGTTGACTATGAAAACTTTTCCTAATACCGTACTGTATTAGAAAATACAAATAGCATAGAAATTTTCCATAATATAGGTGCAAATATAAATCCAAATCCAGTTGATTGATTAAATTAATATTATAAGTATTTGATAATAATTACAATTTTTAATTGTAATACTTAATTAATAATAGTTAAAATGTCCTTAAAATCCTTACAGTAATAATAATAACATTTTATTATTGTATACCGTATATCTAACAATAAGTATTAAAATCTGAACAGGTGACGCTTAAAAATTATATAAGCACAAGCTATAGTCTGTCTAAATAGTTCAGTCCAAGTAAGGCTTTTACCTCGGAACCCTTTCGAATTGCATAAAACTCGTTCCATGAAGTTTGTAATAGTAATCACTAAAGTTTGACCCTTTAAAAATTACCGTTTATGATTATTAATCGTTTCATCAACTCTAATTGCCGGACCATTTCAAAAAATAATAATTTTTTGCTGGCAACTTCCCCCGAGCGTTGGTAGTTTAAAACCAAAATATTTTAATTCTATCTTAACTCGTTGAAAAATGGCGGTCGTTTTTGTCTCATGGCGTGCGCCAGAGGTTTTTAATTTTTTTTTAAATTAAGATTTTATCTGACATTATGCAGGGTTTCCGGGTAATGGTGGAAAATTTTTCGGGAGCGTACAGATTCCGTCAAAATAAATTATATCTCTGCCGAGATATTCGCTCCCAAAGTTGAGAAATAAAAGTCAATTTTTTTTAAATAACCAACAACATTGAATAATTTAATCGAGAATGAGGAAAATCAAATTTAATATGTGATAAAAATACAATTTTTATTATCGTTATTTTTTTATAATTTTTTGTATAACATTTGTTTATAATTTTTTTATGATTGTTTTTGTAAGCAATTATTTTCGTAGCTACTAAAGAAATTTCGTATTGTTCCATTTTTGTTCCATTCTTTAATTTTGAAATTTACTTTTTATCCGAATTATACATATTTTGTGACCTTTACATTCGCTATTTTCTATCAAACATTTTTAAATTTGATTTTTTAACCATAAATTCATGTTCGGCAATCTCGAAAACCGTAAGAATCGTATTTTCTTGACTATAACACTTTAGTTGTAGAAATTATTAGCTACATTTCAACGTAAATATTTTAATATTTTGACTCTTTTTCAAAAGAAACTTTTGGATTTTCAAAATAGCGGTAATTTTTAAAGGATGGACTTTTTAGTTCTCACTATTACAAACATCGATCCAGCATAACTGGGTTCCGAGGATTTTCGTTTTTTATGTCTCAAGCCACTGGACTAAAATGTAGAACTTGTTTACAGTTGAAATGTTACTTATGTGATACCATTATTATTAGAAAATTATGCAGATTTCGAAAATGTAATAATATACAGAGTATTTCATTTGAATATCGAAAATTGATGTCAATTCCAGCGAAACCGGGAGTGAAAAAAACACAATTTTCATGTCAAAAGGTGACGTTTGATAAGTACATTAGATATCTGTAGCAAGTTTAAAAATGTTATCTTAATAAATAACAAAATTAGGGGGGTGTACCATGATTCTGTTACACACGGTATATATATATATATATATATATATATATATATATATATATATATATATCTAATTATCTTCAACATGTAGATAAATACATGGGATTTTTTAGAAGCAAGAATTTGAGAGAAAAATGACGAAAATATAAAGGGTGGGCAAATTTGAGGTTAGGAAGTAAATTGGATTAAAAACACACATTTTTTTGACAAATTCAGTTTTATTGATACAAATGTAAAGTAGAAATATGGGAATTAATAATGGAATATGATGTCGGGCAAATGTCCACCTCTAGCACGTCGGCAGACGTCCGCTCTTTTCACAAAATTTTGAACCACATTTTGCAACAAAGCTTCGCTTATCTCGTCAATGCAGCGCCGAATTTCATCTTTCAGAGCGTCAGTTGTTTGTGGCTTGTTCACGTAAACCCGGTCTTTCAAATGGCCCCAGAGAAAATAATCCAGCGGCGTTAAATCACAAGAACGAGTCGGCCAATTGACATCGCCAAATCGAGAAATTACGCGACCGGGAAATTTCTCATGCAATAACTGAATTGTTTGGCCGGCTGTGTGGCTTGTGGCGCCGTCTTGCTGAAACCAAAGGTCACTGATGTCAACATTAGCCAATTGTGGCCACAAAAAATCGGTTATCATGGTTTGGTAGCGCAGAGAATTCACGGTGACGGCGTTTCCTTGCTCATTTTCGAAAAAGTACGGGCCGATGATGCCGCCTGACCACAAACCGCACCATACGGTCACTTTCTTTGGATGTAATGGTTTTCGAGGACTGTTTGTGGATTTTGTGAGCCCCATATGCGACAATTTTGTTTGTTTACATAACCGCCTAATTGAAAATGGGCCTCATCACTAAAGATGATTTTGTTGAAAAATGCGTTGTTTTCGTTCAGTTTTTCAAACAGCCAATTCACAAACGTTCGACGCAAACAATGGTCGGCCGGCTGTAATTCTTGAACGAGTTGAACTTTATAAGCGTGAAGATGAAGGTCTTTATGCAAAATGTTGCGCAAAGTGCCTCTGGTGATCCCCAATTGTTGCGAACGTCGACGAGTTGATGTTCCAGGCTCATTCTCAACACTTTGCTGTACAGCGGCTATGTTTGCATCACTACGGCCACTACGAGCGTATTGTTTTGGTCTATTGTCAGCAACAGTACCGTGAGCCTCGAATTTAGCGATTAAATTACGCACAGCGGTCTCAGACGGAGCCTGATTACGAGGAAAAGCTGCTCGAATTTTACGAAGTGATACAGTAAAATTTTCACCATTTTGATAGTAAATTTTCACAATTAACATTCTTTGTTCAAGAGTGTAGCGTTCCATGGTTAAAATTTCCCAACTTTTTACTAAATAAATTTCACAGGATGACAGCTCAATTCTTGAAATTTCATCATTTGACAGCCAATTTACTTCCTAACCTCAAATTTGCCCACCCTTTAGCTAGAAAGACTACTTGCACGAAATTATTCATACGGAAAATATGTATAGACAATAATATTAATAAGTAATAAGTACTCACACAAACTTTGATTTTGCTTCCGGTCGAGTTTAGTTCTTGCCTTAGAGTTTCAGTCAAAGCGGTGACGGCATGCTTGGAGGCTGGATAAACGTTACGTCGTGGCAAATTAGGTACTATATGACCAGAAACACTGTTGATGTTAATTATATGACCATCTATTCTATTTTCCCTCATGTCTTTAATCGCTTCCCTTGTCGTAATACACAATCCAAGCACGTTAGTGTCTAACGTTGTCTTCCAATTTTCGGTTTGTCCATCAATCAGAGTATCCAGATTCATAATTCCCGCGTTATTTATCATCGCGTGTATCGGTCCCACGTTCGTTTTAACCCATTTAAAAGCGTTTAAAATGTCCAATTCTCGAGTTATGTCGGTTTTTAAAGGATAAAACGAACCAGGCGTCTCCTGCAATTTTTGCGCCAACATTTCAAGTTTTTCTTGACGACGAGCAAGACCTACGACCTATAATTTAACGAAAAATAATATTAATCGAAAATTAGGTAACGTTTAAATTAGTTACTTTCACGCCTGCGACGACAAGTCGTTCAGAAATCGCAGCACCGATACCAGAACTTGCGCCCGTAACTATCGCAACTTTTCCTTTCCATTCTTCCATTTTGTTGAAATAATAACACTTTCGTGTGGTGCTTACCTATTTGTATTATATGTACCCATTCCGTAGATAATAATTTTAGATTTGATAAATCGATTAAAACTGATTAAAACGAATAAACACTTGTAAAATAGAAACTGATACCTATATATCTAACTAGTAATAGATACTTACTTTTAGATAACGATTTTACTTATGATTTTTATTGTAATAAAATCATCGATAAAATAATTAGGTACGAAATGATGGTACTTACATACGAGAACCACGTGTAACTATAGTAAAATGAAAATCAGAAACATAAGAAATGGTGGAAAACTTGATTCCTGTTATTTTGATATTTTTATTATTTGGCATTACCTTTTAAGAGGTACGCATGAAAAAACTAAGCCTCGTAGACAAATTTTGAAAGAAAAAGCTTGATAAAATTGTTTGGCGTCTACCTAGGAATACAGTCGAATTAACTATAGGTATAAAAATTGTTATAGTTGTGATTTCCAGTGTAGACAGTTAAACTTACTAGAAAATTGCATAGCCACAGGAATTTCTGTTGATTAACTATAAAAACCATTAAAATACCTACTTTGAATGTTATTTAAGAATTTTAGTAGTAAATAAACTATTCTGAGGATTTTTTGAAGAAGGCAATATACTTTCTAGGACTCACGTACCCATAAATATATATGTCCATTACACGAGATATTTTGTGGATATTTCTTCTAGAGATATTTTTAGCATTCGTATATAAATACATTTTAAAGGATTATTTCATTTTTCGAAAAATATAAAATTTATTATAAAACAAATGAAGGAATATTCGCAGTGACATCAACGCTTTTATTTATTATTATTCGCTTTATAAGTATTTCGCCATCGTGCATAGTCTTTTGAAGCGCGCTAAAGTATTAGGCAAACAGAAACGTAAGTAGGCTACCGAAATTCCACAGCGGCTATAGTATTGTTTCGCACATAAATATTGATTTTCATCCCTTCACAGTAACCTCCCCCCTAATTGTTGATAAAATTTAGTTTTTTTTTATTTCGACAATAGTAAAAACAAAATTAAAAACATTTTTGCACTACAATACATTCTGACGGCCACGATTGTAGATTGCATTACTGCAATTGTTATTCTTAAACAGTATACAGCGTATCAGTGTGTGTGTGTGTGTTCAGAATTGATGTCGATAAATGTGTACGCAATAATCCTTGTCCCGCTTCAATTTTTGAATGCAGTATTGTGCGTATCTTTTTCGAAAATCGATTAATTTGACTTTTTAAAACGTATTTTGACTATGATCGGCTTATTCGTTCGGTTTGAATTTATTTCGATTAAGAGCGCCCCCTGTTTAAAAACTAGAAAACTACTATTTTTAAAATTCAACAGAAAATCGTTGTTCTCTAAATTTTATTTCAAAATTATAAAAAGGAGGGATACCTACAAAGACACGTTCAATTAATAATATGTTCTTTCGGTGCACGTGTTGTTGATATTTTTTTCCAGTCGGCGGTATGTTACTGATTAAATTCGTAGCAATTATTGTAAGTATAAATTTTGTTTATTTTTGTAACATAAAGTAACTTCGATGTTAATTTAAGTATGTAATAATTATTGATAATGAGTGACGAATGAAGTTTTTCAAATTAGCAATTTTTCGATCCAAATAACCTTTAAATAATTGACTTAATTTATGCTAAACATATTATGTTTATCTAATTGTTTGATTACTGAATTGCGACCCTGCCTGATCTGATGACTAATGTCCAAAAAATTCTAAATTTGCCCAAATTTTCAGTCAGAAGATCTAGATAATGATCATAAGATCATGATAATGTATTTACTTATGGTCTATCTAAACCTATATGCAATTCAAAAAGTTTAAAAAGTTACTAGATTGTTTATTCGGTTTCAAGTTTGGAAAATGACGTATTCTATCGATGATTTATTTGCGTACATATTAGGTGGTATAAAGAAAGCCTGGAATTTATTAGAACTGTCGAAATACGAGGTGCGAGGTGACAGCACTGTGTGAAACGTCATCATCTAGTAACCTTGTATTGATGACGTGGATTGCATATAGGTTTGGACGAAGTGTACGTACATACATTTCTGTACATCAATTCACCGAATGTTCTCTTAAGACATGGATAATATTTATCATTTGTTTATACGAAAACTATAACATTATAAATTGCAAATTCAATGATCGACATTAACAGTTTTAATACATAATTAAGATGACAGCAGATATCTAGATCAACGATTTTATTTTATTTATGTATCATTTGAAAATTTTGTTATTTCGAAAATTAAAGTTAAGGGGGCGACCGCTGCGTTTGTTGTTAATAGATGGCAGCAGCTACAAAAATTAAGCATTATTTTACGAATGGATAACTTTTGAAAAACGTTAAAATTTTGATTTTAGCTTGAATTTTTACAAATGCAATACATTAATTTAGGGAATCATAAAATTTCATGTTGATCATAACTGTTTTTAAAAATGTATTGCTAATTAAAGTTTGAAAATAGAAGGTTTTTATTTTGAGTAATGTTTAACTTTTTCTATATGAGTACCTAAGTTATTTTATAAATGTTCTAATTTTAAAATATGAATCTCGAAATGGAACTAATAAGGTTTATTTCCAATTTTAAAGTTTATTGCCAAACTCTAGTTATTATAAATATAAATAACGTTTTTCAAAAGTTATCCATTCATAAAATAATGCTTAATTTTTGTAGCTGTTGCCATCTATTGACAACAAACGCAGCGGTCGCCCTCTTAAAATATTAGTTATGGTCAGGAAATTAAAAACCGCAATTTATCTACATACTTAAATATCAATCAGCAATAAAACCTCATCATTGTTTTGATGCATTAATCGAATTCGATTACTTTATCTTCTACTTTAACAGTTTTTCCTATTGTATAAAATATATCATCCAAAATTTCTTAGGTAATAGTTGCCGCAAATGCCAAACCATTTTTATACGATCCCAACCAAGCTCTATCGCTTATAGCATCGAGTTCAAATCCACAACAAACTCACAGCAATATCGCGGACCTGCGAAGATCAAAAGCGCGACAGCTAGAAAAGCTCGCGGTACCAGATGATCCCGATCAAGGTTTCCACCAGGAACCGTACCAGAACGAAGCGATTCCCGGAATCCTCCAGAAAAAACTTGCGAAAATTTTGAAAAAATTGCAATTTCTCTCGAGCCTGTCGAATCCTGTAGGTAACGAAGACAATCCTGATGACGACGATCAAGATGTCGATTTAGACATCGACGAACACGTCACCGAATCTACCGGAAATGTTTCCCATCCAGTTACAACGGACGTTAGCAATACCACATTAAGGGAAAAAGAAAATTATACCGAAAAAGACGTTGAAGAAATAACGCAGAATACGATTCCCGACGTTAATCAAAGATTAAACGCACAAATGTATTCATTGGGCAGTATTATAAGATCGATGGCGCAGTTGGCTTACAGAATGATAGTTTCTCCATTTTATAAAAATAATCCTAATAAGTAAAATTGTGGCGATTCTCCGTTTTAATATCGTAATTGTAAGGTCGAGTTTCTCGGGTCCATTTCCTGGAGTGCGACTTTTGCAAGACAAAACAAAAATTATGCCATCATTTTGTACAAGTTTTGTACAGTTTTGTACAACCTTTAGTTTTTTTTGTACCCTTCCAAATAGTCAGCTATCGCAGATTGAAATTTCGCACTCCAGAGAAATGCTGGAGTGTAAAAGTTAAAAATGTCGTTTTTTTTATTGCAATAGTAAGAACTCATTTTGTACAGTTTTGTACAACCTTTAAAAAATTTTGTACCCTCCCGGAAATGCGTGAAAATGACCGCCAAAACTCGCACTCTCGATGTATTTTAGAATGCTCAAAATGTATAGCCTTAAAAAATATTTTAAGAAGATAAATGTCCTTGTTTTTATATAAAAAATGACTTATATTTTGTATTTGTTTAAATAATGTTAAACAAATATTATTCCTTCTAGATTTGTGGTTTCTTGAATTGTTGATAAAATTAACAGATGAAATTTATATGTAATAAATAAATAGAAATTCAAATAACATATATTTATTAGAATTTCAAAAAACAGGTATAAAAATATATTTTTTAAATGATATATAAAAATATTGCGTAGTGTACTAATTCACAATTTTATAACAGTATACATAAAAAGTCGTAGCTAAAATGCCGTGAACAAAAACGCCGGCAGTTTCCAAAGTCAAATTAAATTGAAGCTATTATTATAAACATTAGTATATAGCAGTAATAGGTATCTATTTAACTATATTTGTATATAAATCGAAATCAGTCACTTCCAGAATTTCAACAAACAGTGAGATTCGAAAATTTATTCTTAACAAATACCTGCTTACTTTTAAAGTACATAAGTATAAGCATAGTATAAATTCAGATTACTTATTATTATATTTGGCACATGCTAGATATAGTACAATATGTATATGCTACATTTATGTGATACAAGGTTGGGATAAAATAATGTTAAAAGTACTTTTTGTCTTTATACAAACTTTCTTAGTGGTAAACGTTCTTATGATAAGAGAAAATGAAGAATTGAAAATAACGAGCATAGAAAAAAGTTGTCTGCTTTTATACAACTATTTAAATGATTAAAATATTATTCATAACACACATTGTATATTTATAATTATGTAGCATATGCCAAATATAACAATAATTAATATGAATTTATACTATGCTTACTTTAAAAGTAAGCAGGTATCTGTTAAGAATAAATTTTCGAATCTCACTGTTTGTTGAAATTCTGGAATTGACTGATTTCGATTTATATTCAAATATAGTTAAATTACTGCTATTACTGCTATATACTAATGTTTATAATAATAGGTTCAATTTAATTTGACTTTAGAAACTGACGGTATTTTTGTTCACGGCGTTTTTGTTGACGGCCTTTTGACGTGATTCCACATTACTTACTCACTCAAAAAATTATTGTACATAATATCAATGAACACCAGTTATTGATTTTTTGATCATTGATACAATGAAAAGTTCATTAATACTACGAATAGATGTTCATTTTTTAATTTCCATGTTCGTAGTCCCAATGTTATTATGTTCATCAATCCAATCATTACTTGATTGTATCTACGAATTTCTACATTAACATCATAACTTAAAGTTTATGAATTTAAAACATCACATTAATGTAAGGGCGGTTTGAAATAATAACTACATTTATCGTATCTATGATTAACTTCACTAATATACAGTATAAATGCAGTTGATTATGTATTTTTTAAATTCTATATATAGAATAATCTAGGAATATTAACGGCTTCGCAAAAACAGGATAAATTCAAGACAGTGTAGTTTGAAAACTCAAACTAAATAATTGCAAAAAAAATTATCACGACGTTTACATTAATATTTATATTAGAACTGTTATAGAAAAATATTTCTAAAAACGGTTTGTGTGTGTTATTACATATCAAATTCCAGAGAAACGTGTACAAATCGATTTTTTCACCGGAAAAATCGATTTTTTTCACCGGAAAAATCGATTTGTATTTCCTACAATCGACAACATTGAACAATAAAGAACTAATAATCAAATTTTCTATGTAAGTATATTCGAGCGATAATTAATTGAAACATTACAAAAATAAATTTGCTATAGAAACAGTATACGTAAACATTGTCCTATTTACAATGTGAAATAGTAATTGTACTCTTTTAATAGGAATAGAAGTGTACATTGTAACAATGCAAGAATATTCCTTTATTTAATGAACACATTCATCGATACAATAAACAAACTTTGCATTTCAGTGGAATAATTTATCGAATTTATGTAAAAATATTGATAAAACTAATAAACACAGCTATTATCACTATAAATCAAATTCATATTATTTATGTATTAATTTATTAAAACAAAGAAAGCTTGTTCATTGGTGCAGTCAAATTATTCATTAACGTACTGAACTGCATTCGATGTAGCAATGTATAAGGTCATTACACCAATAAACGTTCATTGGGTAATGATTTCGAACATCAAGTAATCTTTGGACATACGTTGTAATGATGAAATCGTACTTCGGACGAAAGTTAATGGACGCTAGTTCTTTATATAATGATTTTTTTATTGTATTTACGTACTTTTTTGGTTAAATACTGTTATCAAATATGAATTAGTACACTACGCAATATTTTTATATATCATATTTAAAAAATGTATTTTTATACCTGTTTTTGAAATTCTAATGAATATATGTTATTTGAATTTCAATTTATTTATTACATATAAATTTCATCTGTCAATTTTATCAACAATTCAAGAAACCACAAATCTAGAAGGAATAATATTTGTTTAACATTATTTAAACAAATACAAAATATAAGTCATTTTTATATAAAAACAAGGCCATTTATCTTGTTAAAATGTTTTTTAAGGCTATACATTTTGAGCATTCTAAAATACATCGAGAGTGCGAGTTTTGGCGGTCATTTTCACGCATTTCCGGGTGGGTACAAAATTTTTTAAAGGTTGTACAAAAATGTACAAAATGAGTTCTTACTATTGCAATAAAAAAAAACGACATTTTTAACTTTTACAGTCCAGCATTTCCCTGGAGTGCGAAATTTCAATCTGCGATAGCTGACTATTTGGAAGGGTACAAAAAAAACTAAAGGTTGTACAAAACTTGTATAAAATGATGGCATAATTTTTGTTTTGTTTTGCAAAAGTCGCACTCCAGGGAAATGGACCTGAGTTTCTCGATCGTCGGCGCCGCGCCGGTCATGATCGTTAGTCGATCATCATAAAAATGATTGTACAAGCAATTGTTTACATAGTGATCGACTGACGTTTAGAGGTGATCGATTGTTGAGAAACTAGCCAATTCAGATGTTATCAAAATTATATTTTGTAAATTTTTGTTTATATTTAAATACTCCCCCCACATTCAAGGTGCTAGTTTAAAAGTTAAGATTAGGTACCTATTTGTGATAAATCATTATTTTGGTTAAAATATATTAGATATATTACACAGTATGGTATTTTAATATTCTGTTACAGTTTCACAATCAGATAAAGGAACTAATTACTTAATTTTAATGAGAATTTAAATAAGGAATTGTAGCGGAGGTATGTACCTAAGAGCGTCGATTATATAGCTATTCGGCATTTCTAAATCTTTCAATAAATTGTTAATTTTAGAAACGATTTGTTGGTCTCTGGTGCCGCCCGTTTCGATTAATTTACCGAGAACCGCGTGTAATTGCGAAGCGGACGTTCCTTTCGCCGTCTCTGCTAGTACTTTTAACGTTTCCAGCGCATATCCCTAAAATTAAAAAAATAATAATAAAAGCGTATTGCGATCAATGCAGATTATTACCCCAAATTTATTTAATTGTTTCTTTTTCGCCTCCTTATTAATCTGATCGTATAAAGTCAGCAAAATTACATAAGCCTTAGTGGGTGGGGGTCGTTTATTACCGATAATAATTTGGCGAAGTAGCGAGTCGTCATAGTTTTCAGAAAATCTCTGCACCCTATCGTCGTCGTCGACGAAATCGTAATCTTCGACTTTATTGATTTGCTTTATCAATTCACTTGGTCCGGGGCCCAGAAGATTTAGATCACTGGGCAACGTTTCGAAATAAATTGCCCGAAACATTTTTTCCTTTTCGACCTCAACGGGCGATCGGTATCGGTCGAAATAGCTGTAACCTTCGGGATTTTTGAGGCGTTGAATGTATTCTTGATAGGAAGTGTCTTTGGAGAAGTACGCCACGGCGCCTAAGGGATTTAGTGGCGAATAAATTCCCGGCCTGTGGTATGGGGTTGGTCGTATCGTGGTCGTCGTTGGGGACGTTTCGGCGGGTTTCACGTCGTATTTCATCAAGTCCGTGAGGTACGCAATGACTTGCATGCTCGCTGGGATGTAAGAGTCGAGTAAAACGGGTTTTTCAACTTCAGGTTGTGATGGTCGAAATGACGGTTCCGTCGTGCATTCCTTGAAGATAATAATTTTTATTTAATGTTTTTTGCCTTATACACTGGCGGTTTTGAAAATAACATTTATAGTTTAGCGTTCATCGATTGGGGTTGGGGTTCGTAAATTGTTGGGGTTCTGTACCGTGCAGTTTAAGAATCGCCGTTTTGGATGATTATTTTTATTCGAATGATGTAGGTGCATAAGTAGTTGAAAGCTAGTAGTGGCAAAGAGTTTCGCATAGGTGCAAATGATACTTTAAAAACCATTATGGTAGCAAAAAATATCAACGAAACGAGTTTTCCACGCCACATCATCTAAAATGGCTTTTGAACTACTATAACAACTACTATATATGCACAATATTGTACAAATATTGTACAAATTCAAAATTCTGCCGTCTGCTAGATAGATAATAATATGATACAAAAAGAAATTTGCTCTCCGATTATTTACGGCAATACGGCACGGAAATGTTCCAACTTAAAAATTTTAGTACATATCTACCCCTTATTAGCTAGAAATGGCGCTCATCAAAACTGAAATAATTTTTTTGAATTTTGAAATAAATTCCCAAGAAGAAACATTATTTAATCATCATTAAATCGGAGATGAAATGTGGAGATTTTCCCACATACCTATTTAATGTTGAATAAAAAATGGGGCGTTGATTTTGAACCTAGAACTTTATTGTAATAGATTATAAACAATCCTAAAACTTTTGTGATTAAAATTTTCCGCTGGCTATAGCTTATCCAAACCTATATGATGTTCACGTCATCAGTACAAGGTTACTAGATGATGACGTTTCGCACAGTGTTGCCACCTCGTACCTCGTATTTTGACAGTTCTAATAAATTGTAGTCTTTCTTTATATCATCTAATATGTGCGCAAGTAAATTATCTACGGAATATGTTATTTTCCAAACTTTAAACCGAATTACAAATAAACAATCTAGTGACTATTTGTTGATGACGTAAATTACATATAGGTTTGGATAAGCTATACCTTACTTTAGGAAATAATGGATCTTATTGACGTCTATGTAGAATTGTACTAATATGTTGCAAACTTGCAAAATAAAATTAATTTAAAAAATACACGTTGTATTTTGGATTTCCCGCTTATTACATTATTCCGCTTACAAGCGCTTTTTATCAGGTTCCTTAAATAACGTTATAATGTAATTTTGCTGTAGGTAGTTAGACAAATCGAAACATATCGAAGAAAAAATAATTATACAGGTGTGGTCACAAAGTGATAGCAAAACAAAATTACTTTTTAAAAAATATATATACAGGGTTTAATATGGGATAGCGTTATAAACGCAAATGTTAATTATTATAACGCAGTTTTACTATAGATAGGTATTAATGAAATTGAGGTTCAATTAATATTTAAATTAAAAGAATCTTAATCAGAAAGGTGAACGTATAATATAATATAGGATCAAAAGAAAATGGATTTACTTTATTGATTTAGATTTAATAATACCTAATTACTATTAAATCATTTTAGTAGGCGTCGAAATGAATAATAAAAAAATGAATACTTATATATACCTACATATAACATTAATTTAAATGTTTATGTTTATAATCGTTTATGTAATAAACGATGGCGTCTAAATCGTAAAGAAATTAGAACAACAAAAAATAACGTTCCCAAATGCAAATTGTGTTCTACTACGTGAACATTAAAGTAAGCATTAGTAATAATTATTCTACTTTTTTTTGTGCCACGCACTTACATTACCTTACTGAAAGTTTTAACAATAAGTGAAGATTAATCCATACTTATTCTACTTTCCATTTATAAGGTATTGACTTTTTATACTTTTACTTTCATTTATTATTAAACCAAATCTAACTTACTTTTAAAAGATAATTATAAAATAAGTCGAAGTAAGTAGTTTTTCTTTTCGAATTTACACCGATAACATTAGAAAAAAATAACAAATTTAATGCCGAATTAAATAAATATTTAAAATAAACAAATACTACCAAGTTTAACTAAAAACCTTTCAAACCTTCAAAATATAAAATTATTTAAGACATTTTTGTCACTTCGAGATACGGTACTGGTAAACAATAGATTTTCTCATCGTTATATTTTATCGCAAACAAGAACATCGAACCATATAATACCTCACCTTGTACGTAAGAATGATCACAATTAAAATTAGCACAATTTTACACATTTTCTTATTGTTAGAAGAATAAAATTAACCGCGACAAATAGTTCGCCGTCGAAAACAAATACTGCACACTTTGTGTTCAGTTGACTATTAAGGTGAGCATAGTGGATCTTAATTTATGTCAATACAGGTCGTCCTAGAAAAACTCTCGAAAACGTTTTCGTTTCAGTTACAACCGTTACTTAATTTTTTACAAAAATTAAACCCCGCCAATGCGCTCGGAGCGACACGACAAATTCGCGGCCAAATTTTGGGCACAAAAACAACGACAATTCAGTTATTATGAGACACGCTGTATATGGGTATCGATAAAATTAAATGAATTCTCGAGACGAGTTTTTTTAACAAGCATTTTATTCAAACTAGTTGTCGAGAAACGATTTTGCGCCTTAAACGCCAACGCCGCGCGTACCTTTCTTCTGAAGCACTTTTGAGGCCTTGACTGTGTTGTTGAACTTCTTCCTTTTTGCAGCAAAATTATTTAGGTGTCGGGATTTTATTTTTCGCGAAAACAAGAAAATTCATAAATTAATTCTGTTCGTGGAGCACAATGACACCGTCTCTCCACATTTAAGTATGTAGGTAATTAACACTAACACGTGAACTGATAACAAATTCGATGGCCTTTGATTTTTCCTTTAAGTAGACTTCAAACGTAGCATTTTGAATGTTCGATACATCCAACTTGTTTGTTTGTACATGTTTGTAACTTCATTTGTAATATCCGAAAATCCATGGTAGGTGTATTGGAAAATCATATCGACCGCAATAGTATAATCTTATGACGACTCATTTATTTCGTACCTACACGAAAAATTTCAATTACAAAATCACAAAATCTTCAAAAGAAGTGAAAACACCAGCAGAAATATTTGAAAAATCAGTAGAAAGTTTTTACAGTTAGCGTGAATTGTCAAACGAATGATTTGTTTATTACAAAATTTATTAAAAAGTTGAAAACAAAACATGTAGCGTGAAAATAGGCAAATTCGGTACATTGCTTCACAAATATTTTTTTTTAGTAAGTAGATTGAAAACTGAATTGAGAGCTCCCGTGCGGCACACTGTCGTTATAATGTCGTCAATTGTTGGCGCCATCGTGGAATTATTGGTCAATTATTATATCAATGGGGACGTCGTAAATGACGTCAATATGACGGGTTAATGACACAGCCCAACGACGTCAAATTATGACCAATCTAGTACGTTACTTGAGACGTCTAATTGACGTTTAATTTCCTTAAATGGGACGTCGAATGCATCTAAAGGTGAAAAAAATACAAATACATTCAATATAATTATTACTTTATTACAAAAATGGTACAGAGAAGGTACAAACAAAGTACCTAAATCTAAGAAATTAAACAAAGTATGTTAATATATCAAAGAAGGAACACGAAATTATTTGGATTTATCTACTTAATAACCAAATATCGTTATTATTATTATTATATACGAGTAATACAATATTATGTTTAAGATAAGATGTAAGCGGTAAATATAATATAAAATATACAGTGTGTCCACGAGTTCTGGGATCATTTGATAGAGCCTAAACTAAGCACAATAGAAAAAACTATTTTAGATAAAAGCTTTCTGGTTGTATGAGTCGCACAATGTAAAATTTCACACCAACAAAAGACATCTAAAAATAAATTAATAATAAAATGGGGATCACTCACACCACAAAAATAACCTAGTCACCTAAAGGTTAAAAGCTATAGAAATAAGTAAGTCTGTAATAAGTTTGTCCGTTTCTTGTTAAGCCATGATTTGTAAAATTATTGTAAAACATATTTCTTCCAGTTGTTTAAATATTTAAAATTATTCGTTTTAACTTTAGGTGGCGATAGGCTGATTAATGTTTCACTTACCTTTTAGAAATTATATCAAAATTTACAATTTACAAATTTATAACGTAAAACTCACTGCAAAGTAAAACCACTAACCTAACAAAACCGCTGATGGTAAACCAAAGTGCGATCAGTATGCATAGTGGCGTGACACTTTAAAGGAACTAATTCTACCCATTGACGTACACAATTAGAATAAATAAGCGAATGCGAGTTTCCTTACTAGTTTAGTTGTATACTAGCGTATTTATAACGTATACAACTATTACTATTAATCGCATAGATGCGATATAGCATAATTCCAAAATAGATTTATATATTTTTTAGTTAAAATTTTGGTTTAAAACATAAACATGTTAGAAAAAATTACGAGTAATTTACGCTTCAAAACGTCTTTATTTTCTCAAATTCAATTAACGTAACATGAAAACTTCAGTTTTTCCAGTAAGGATTCAGGACTTCGGAACGACCAAACAAAGACGTCTCAACGACGTTCTTTAATGACGTCAAATGTTCGTCGTGAAAGTATCGTCGTGCGTACGTCACTTATTGGATCCACGACGTCGCCGACGAATAATTACCAATAATTGACAACATTATGACGTCAGTGTGCCGCCTGGGTAGTAGTATTAATGAACTTTTCATTGTATCGATGATCAAAAAGTCAATAACTGGTGTTCATTGATATTATGTACAATAATTTTTTGAGTGTAATCGCGAAAAAGAATGTAATTTATTGATTATACGAACCTCGCTTTTGACAGATAAAAAGGGTAAAAAAAATAAAATATTATGAAAGTAAACCGCATTATTTATTTTAAAAAAGCAGTTTTTCTCAAGATTATTGAATTTTAATGACGTAACGTGTATCTAGATATACTTACATACGAGCCCGATCTCACTTCAATTGTCCCACTTACAAAATTCTTAATTATACTGCCACTTAAATCAAATTTAAACAATATTTTAATATAAGTAAATATTTTTTATTTTTCACTAAATATTTTAAAGATTTTTACACAACCTAATATCTATTTTCCAGTTTTTGATAAGTTAATGATTATTCATACTGTTGAGGTTGATGATTTTTGTTTAGTACCGCTTACTAATTATTTGAAATTTTTGAAATCGACCTCCACTTTGGAGTTGCAATTGGATAAACTTAAACTGACCACTATAGTTTCTGTCGCCCTAGCAAACGAAATTGACGTGTTCGAAAGTTATTTGAAAAAATTAATTTATTCGCTCCAAAATACGCGGAATTGACGTCGCGTAGCGTCGATTTTTCGATCGCGTTGCAGTGTCCTGTTTAAGGACCGTGAAAACTAAACGGAAACAGCTAAAAATCTATAAATTTTATGTAATATAATTATATCTATACCTACTTATGTTAAGTATTGTAATGTTATGTAATATACAGGTAATGTTTCATTTAGTAATCACACTTTATTGATGCGATACGGAAACGGATAGTCGTGCCCTCCTATTTGTCCAAACCCAAAAAGCGCCGTGTTTGCATCGGAAATTATTTGTTGTTTTTTCGCATTTATTTTTTCCCACAAGTAAGAGGGATTTAACAAATTAACGATGCCGCCGTTTGGTTGGTAAGGGCGCTCCAAGATGGTCGCAATTTTGGATATCTTCTCCGACAATGGACGTACAATGTTTGCCGGATGCAAGGCTTGCAAAATATGCGCTGGTAAATTTTTATTTAGGAGAGCGACCGGTTGCCGATTAGCTTCTGGTATTTCGAATTTAAGAGGCGACGCTACTTCGGTTGTATAATTCTTTTGGATAGATGACGTTGTATTTTCTGCAAATATTATCGAGTTGTAAACTAGTGTTGCACAATTAAACTGAAAAATTAAATAGTGTTCGTTGTCCGACAGAGAAATGATGGAATTGATCTCGTGACTCTAGAGATAAGGGTAGAAACAAAAGCTCTGATCTTTAATTATTGTCTCCTAATATATCTACCTATCTAAAACAAGTTTCTACTTGATTATTTTACTGAAGTTATAGATGTTAATCGGTAATAATAGTAAATGATTAATCGAAAAATATCAGGCTTTAAGTTATCTGCATTTTAAATCATTGTTAACGAAACTTCCTTAAAATTATTGTTTTGTACCTCTTTTATTTATTATTTAATTTTAAAAATTAAACAATTATTTTTAGAAAATATGCCAATGTTGAGGAATTTAATATTCGACACTAAACATAATACAATGGAACTTCTCAAGAACGGACACTCGCGGGACCAAAAAAATTCGTTCGTTATTAAGAAGTGACCGCTAACGGAAAATACATTACACACTATAAAACAAATGCCGGGACCTTTAAAAGTATGCGGCATTTGGAAGATTACGTTATTTGGAGGTGTTCGTTAAGAGAAGTTTCACTGTATTACCTATTTGTACACGAGATGCCACGTGGCGTTTTCCTCTAACTTCGGAAGCATAAATTAGTATCAGTTTTATAACTAGGTTGTATTTACCTATTTACGTAACAAAAATCAAAATTGAAAAATTAGTTTGTTTCCTCTCTTCGCGTTTCCTTTTCAAGAAAATGTTTAAAAGTATCTAATTTCTTTTTGTTTCGAATTTTTAACAAGCAGGTATTTACCTGGATAGATGGAATTTTTCTAGTTTTAAAAAAAAAGCAAAGCAGTAACCTCGAATACGTTGCGTACACGCTGTGTAACATAAAACGAAAGTAGCTCTGTCCAACGCTGAATTCGTCCTGACTCGTTAACTAAACTCGAATCCTTGACACGGATCCGTGCCATCAGCAAGTTGCAAAAACATAAGATGACACGGATCCGCGCCATACGCAGTGAACCGGTTAACCAAACATTTAGGAATTTAAAGAACGTTCTACCTATAGTATAATAAAGGATAATGAGTCTAAATGTCCTCAGATTTTTTTAAATTGTAACACCATGTGTTATACCTTTAATGAAAGGCTGAATTATATGGGAGAAAAATAATCTTTATGAAAAAATCAGAAACAAATTGTGTAAGATGTTGTGGTCCTTCGATATGTGTATAATATAACTCAATATTATCTCAATCAATATCGAATGGAAATCCATAAAATTAGATTATGTTTTTTTATTACTGCATACTATAGTCGAAACAATCTGTAGGTACCTACTATATTATTTGTAGGTATTGTTGAAGTAGTGAATTTAATTTATAATTTTAATTTATTATCGTAATACGCGTTTTTTTTCTTACCTATATAATCGTCTAAATTAAAACTGGTGCTAACAACCATATCCTCTTCCTTGATTGCGTCTTCCAATAAATGGGCAATACTATTGTTTCTACTAAATTTTGATGTTGAAGTGACTGCGACCTGACAATAAACACATTGAAATATCGTTAAAAGTTAAGTAATCGTCTTCTGTTTTATTTTTTCAACAAAATTTATCATCCCTATCTATTATATACTAAATTCGTAAATATGTTTTAAATCTATAATTTTTAGAATTAATTTTCTTTTTCATTAGAAGACCTCGAGCGAGGACTTATATTGAATCTTAATTTATTGATTTATTAAGTATTAATAAATAAATAGTTAAATACCTACGTATTGTAAAAGAACAAACGCCAAAAAATTGTCTACACTTATATAGTTTTTTGATTATTAGTTGGAATTTAAATTAATAAATTAAATTTATAGTAGGTAAATTATTTTTTAAATAACGAACAATAAATTAAATTAAATTCTAAAATTATTAACTCACCAAAAAGGAAAGGTACGACACTAAAATCATATTAAGACTTTTATTAGTAGGTAAGTAATTACCGAAACAGCAATTAACATTTTCGCTTATATATATATACACGAGTAAAAATTACAAGGGTACCTCCATGTTCTAAAAAATTGTTGCAAATATTATCCACGAATAGTTAATTTCTTTAATTTACATATTAGTTGATAAGTTTTACATTTAAAATATTTAAAGGTTTACTTGTATAGTGAAAGTTTTTTGTATTTTTATTCTTAATGTAGGTACGAATATAGGTAATTAGTTTATTCGTTTTTCATTTCTTTTTTCGGATTACTGTGGTTCCAACTTGATCCGGATAAACGCGATTTTACTGTATTTATTTTAAAAATAAATAAGTAGAACCTCGACTATCCGCACAAATCGAGGGGGTACGTGGCATAGGCGGATAATTAAAAATCACGGATAATAATAGAAAGCAATAAAGTGACAACAAAAAATATTTTAACGTGTTCTCTGCGTCTGGAAGTGATAACGTAGATTACATTGGTGCATTACATTTCCACTTTGTTCTTGGCGATTACTATAGGTACTAATATTATAATTTTCCATTGTCGTAAACGGTTAAACTATCTAGTAAGTCAAAGTAGACAGTGTAGGAAAAACGAAACCGTTTGTCAGCCTAAGCAAAACTTGACACGCTTGTAGCTAATTAGGTTTAATTAATTACATTGCACAACTTTCTGATAAAATGTATAGGATTTTCAGAGGTATACCCTCATTATTAAAAAAAAAAAAATATATATATTACTTAGGGGACGTTCAAAAAATACGTCACACTTTTTGCCCCCCATGTCATGAAATTCTTACCTCACCCCAGAAAAGGACATCACAGTATCAATTCAATCCCCCTAAATATTACAAAACATTTTGTAATGTCTGTAATATCCGAAACGTCACTTATTTGCTACCCCACAAGCTCTCATGTCACGATCCGCGACCCCGCCTTTCCCCGAAGAGCGTGACGTCCTTTTTGAACGACCCCCTTTAAAGTGGATGTTATGTAACAAATGCGAAATACTAATTAGATCTTCTCCTTACGGCGCATTCTCCCTCAGTAGGTTAATGATCATCACTGTAATTTTTCTATTTAAAACTATTCTTTTAGGTTCCTTAGCTAGGACGGGATGTTCTTCAACTCCCTTTTGATCTTTTACCGTCGACTTTTCCTCGCAGAATCAATTATAACACAGCGTGTTTTCTCCCCTCGTCACTTGACCAAGATGTTTTAATTTTCGAGTTTTTATGACGTTAGTAATTTCCTTTGTTTATTAATTCGTTGCAAAACCTTTACGGTAGTTATATGGTCAATATTTTAAGCATTGAAGGCTTCTAACTTTTTGTATTTATTGTTAGTTTATTAAGCATTCATACTACAGGCTCAGTATAATAGAATTGAGAAAACACTTACTTACTACTTTTACTACTCACTGCTCTACTACTTCACTTACTCTACTTACTTTTATCTATTAGCTTTAATTTGTAGTTGCTAAAAGCCTCCCCGAAGTTAGTGTTTCTGTATTGTTTTTATCTCCTTTTTTCTGTCTTATTCTCTTACTTAAGCACATCGATTTTATTACTATGAAATATCATTTTTAATTTCATATTGTAACAATTTTTAAAGACTGTAAGCTCGATTTGAAATGTTTTTCATTTTATTATACAGATGCGCAAGACACCCATTATTATATTTAAAAATAAGAAAAAATGGACTCGTCTTGAAAATGAGCTCCTCATATAAAAACTATAATAAATTAAGAGGTATACATAAAAATAACATTTGTTAGCTTTAAAAAAAATTATGCTATATACTCATCTTAAAAAAAAAAAAAAACATTCAACTTAGTACTTCCAATTTATTAACACAAATTTTGTATGAAATATTTCGCTTTTTTTTAATATTTCAATCTACCAATTGTTTACATAATAAATAGTCTACTATTTGGTTATACTGTTTCTGGTGGAGTAGCGGGACCGCCCACAGCTTTACTTTCTAACGAAAATGGTGGTATTCTGCAATCGAACGAGTATCCATCTTCTCTTTCCATACGGAAAGTACCCCTAAATATGTATTCGAATTATTTAATTTTCCTTTAAATGATTGTCAAGAATATATTTACCACATATGTCCACTTGGTGCTTGAAGACTAACATGACTACTATATTGAAAGGCCGGTAACGTTCTAGTCAAAGCCGGTTCTTGTCCTACTACACCACGTCCTCTAACAGTTTCTAAAGTACCAGATAAAGAAAATATTCTCCAATGTCGTTCTCGTAACTGCACTGACAAAGATCCTAAATTTTCTAAGCGTATACAATATCGCCACTAAAACATTTAATCATAAATATATAATAATTAAAGTGACTAGCGATATTTACCCAATAAACCGAATTTGTGTGCGATTCCCTACATCCCATGTAAAACGGTATAACCGTAATACGAATATTTTCTGTAGTTTCTTTATGTACATCTGAGAGTTCTAACCATGGATGATTTTTGTTTTGCCATGCTCGGAGTGTTTCTTGAGATTGAAAGGGTGGATCTGAAATGTATATTTTATTATCTAATAAGAACATCGTTCGTTATTTATATTAATCTTTTAACAGCAATCAGTTTATTAAATATCATAGATATACTGACTAATAATTAAGAATTTAAAATGGTTATATATCGAAGTTTTTACTAAAAGCAAGAATATCGATTATTCATATTCGAGAACCAATGAAAAATTATACAGTTTGATAATTACACTACACTTACAATTACACTTTTCAATAATTACATAGTTTAGAAGTTTGGTTTGAATAAATAAAAAATTCACTATAATATTGTTAATTTATAGATCATACCTTTATCAGGACTATATGCTAAAAATTTGTCAAAAAGTTCATGCTGTAGAGGTGACTTTTCGATACTAGTGTAGGGAATTATATCCTCGTGTGCTACATAATCAAGACCAGGAATAGCATATAAACTTCGGGAAGATTCTTGATTACCTAAAAATGTTACAGCTTCTGTTTGTGCTCTCTACAAATAAACTTCCTATATAAATGTGCCGTGCAAAACAATTCAATTTTATTTACAATATAAGGACAATCCCGTTGATCAATAAGTACTTGATAAAATGTATGAGTGCGTCCTCTTACTTCCTTTCCAACACCCGATGTAGGTTCGTCGTCTCCTTCTCGATGATGAGGTAAATCACGATCGTACACTCTAGCTAACCAAGGAAATAAAATTACCCCACGGTAGCCAAATATTCGATGTAAAATTAGCTGACCAGTTTCGTATTTGCCAGTTAGTTTGGGCTGATCTAATCTACCAACTTCGGCTAATCTGAAATAATAAAAGGGCAATATAACCTCAAAATTTTAAAATCCTGAAAGACCTGCGAAACTATCACTAAACATTCTAATGTACGTTAACATACGTACCGTGTATATTCGCGTGTTTGTGTTATCAATTTTCTGCATACAATACACAATTTTCGTTGTAGCGCAATAGCTATTTCCATTTTTCATTTTTATATAAATTACGTCTGCGCGATTAAGTGACGCATGTTGATTATTGTTTTGTATCGATTTAAACTGTCAGTTTCTATTAAAAATGCAAAAACATGATTAAATAGTAATGAAATAGTGACACGAAAATTTTGGAAAATTTTTTTGTTGATTTATCAAACTGGATTTCGATAATTAAAACAAATTTGTTTGCTATGTTATTTGTTGTTAATGAAGTTAGCAACGGATGCGTTTTTTAAAAATGGAAGTGAGTATTTAAATTAATTGTGAAAGTATTTTTAATTTGTGGCCGTTCGCTCAATTTAATAGAAATATTTTTATTTTTAGGCAATTTTCAAAAGTGCAAAGAAGGCAATTCGTGTGTAATCGAGTGAAACATTTGTATATTTATGCCGAATAGTATTGCTAACTTCACGTAGGTTGCAGTTTTGACAATACATAAAAAAATGTTGTTCATGCAAGTGTTGGAAGTTCTTTCAAAGACGATTTAAAATATACGTAATTAACAACGAAAATGTTTACAGTTTAAAAACAAACATTAACAGGTGTAAACTTTCACCTAAATAACCTACATTTTATAAAAGTGCCTGTTGTAGATTTCAAGTACATACATATAAGTAAATAATGCCTGAGAACGTAGAACTTCAGCAACTTGTAGACGACGAATTAGAAGACGAACCAAAGATTCATCAACCAAAGAGTAGTATATGTAATTGTCCTTATCTGGGTCTGATTCTAGCAACTTTAAGTTCCTTATTTTTCTCTCTATGCTCGGTAATTGTAAAATGGATGATTGAAGTTGATCCGATTGCTTTAGCAGCTTATCGTTATATTGGTGTATTGTTACCAGCCATACCAATTGTTATTTATAAACAAGAGCGAATTTTTCCAAAAGGAAAGCGTATCATGTTACTTTTAAGATCGTTTACAGGAACAGCAGCATTAATGTTAAGTTTTTATGCATTTAGACATATGCCTTTGGCCGATGCTTCAGTTATTGTTTTTTCTGTTCCGGTTTTCACTGCAGTATTTGCTAGGATGTTTCTTAAAGAGCCTTGCGGCATATTTAGCATATTTTCGGTTATTTTAACTCTAATAGGCGTTATATTAATAACGAGGCCCCCAATTTTATTTAGTGAAACTGTTGATGCATTAGGGAATTCGTCGGAGAAAGCTGAAATATGGGGTGCGGTGGCTGCATTTTCTGCAACCCTATTCGGCGCTAATGCGTATGTTTTATTGAGGGCGCTCAAAGGTATCCATTTTTCTGTGATCATGACTAATTTTGGGTCGTTTGCATTAGTACAATGTCTTCTAGTCACTTGGTTAATTGGGGGTTTGTGTTTGCCACCTTGCGGAGCCGATAGGTATTTAATAGTCGCTCTGGCGCTTTTCAGTTTTGGCGGTCAAATTTTATTAACGTTGGCTCTCCAAATGGAGCAAGCCGGTCCTGTTGCGATCGCACGAAGTAGCGATATTGTTTTCGCATTTATTTGGCAAGTTTGGTTTTTTGACGAAGTGCCCAACAAATACTCGGTAGGCGGTGCATTTTTGGTCATGACATCGGTCATATTAACTGCACTTCGTAAATGGGTACTTGCCTTACCAGACAATTCAAATTTTAGAATTAAGTTAGGAATGTTAGCAAAGTAGATTATCACTTGACTGACAAATTTAGGCGTTCGGATCACTAATTCCCTTCATGACTATACTGTATTAGGAAGTGTGATAGATCATAAAATAATTTAAGGTCAGTATTAATATCTGTATAGAGTTTGTTTATAAAAATCAACTATAGTGTTCACGCAAAGTATTTATATTTTCTGCTGGCTAGGCTATAAATAGTTGGGGTTTTAACTAAATTTTAGGATTTAAGTGTACGGTGCTGTTGTCTAAAAGTCGATTTGCCCTTGTACGATAAAACTCGTCAGTTTTACAAAATGAAAAACTCGATGCACCAGTGTTTATGTTGCCAAAAATGACAGCTGTATTTTTAAAAAACAAGCAAAATCACCTACATGACTGTTGATATATTATTATACAAAATGTAATTTTTTTTGTTCCGTCCTCGTTTGTTCAAAATTTTGAATGGTATTTCTTTAACAATAAATATGTTAATTATTTTTAGAAAACATCAAACTTAATTCAATTTTAATAGGCAATACAAAAAATTTGTTTTTTAAAAATTTTTATGTTGCTTTGTGTTAATTGCTCTAATGGCTAATTTATTAGGCACAGGATAAAAATTATGAAACAAGTCTATATTGTAAATGGTGCCTTCTAAAAGAAGTTGACTCCAAAATGTGACTAGTAAAACTTTAAGCGGCAATGTTCTTGGACGCATAACAGTAAGAGAGGAAATAAGTAGATAAATAGTTTCATTAAAATCTCTTGCGAGATGAACAGATTTGATGAGGATAAATAAAACAAAATGAACTTCCTTAGAGTTAACGTTTATTTTTTTAACTATTGTTGTGTAAGGTCTCTTTATTCGGTTGATTTTGCGTGAAAGTGAAGGACAATTTATCCAATCATCTTTGCCTTCATTACATATTCTAATATATATATATATATATATTTTTTAATATACTACCTCTTATAATTTGTCATGTGTTGCTTAAATGTTGCTGTTAATTATTTATTTTTTTAACAACTGCAATTCTTTCTGTATTCAGTTTATTTTCTCATAGTTTTTAAGTTATGCCTGCATGTCTATGTTCGGCCGACTGTTGAAAAACTGTCAGTAATAGAAATTTATAATTCTAAATATTAGATATTCGTCAATTTTCTACTATCGATACTTTACTATGTATATTTATCTTCATTACAGATTTGTCTTTTTTCATTTCAGCCGAATTTTACTCAATAAATATTAGAAATTACACTTACCCACCGCTTATTACTATTTCTAACGTTTTATACATTATAGTCTATCTAACAATGCAAAAGAGCAAATATATACATTATTCATATAATATGTATAATAAAATTTTCTGTAAACTGTTGATATAAAGCAATTTATTACATTTAAAAATAGAAATGATTTTTCCTTATAATGTTATTTATACATATAATCTGCATGCAAGGTAAACAAAGATAAAAGAATTACTTTGTTTAAGTTTTCAGTTTCTGAATTGTGCTTCAAATATAAAACTTTATACTCAAATCAAAGTAAGTGTCTTTCATCTCTTTTGTTGGTGCAACCAGGCATTAACTTGTTAGTTGTAACAATCGGTACCTAATCGGTAATGCCTTTCTATGAAAAGTACAGTAAATTCTTGATAGCTATAAATAGAGTTCAATGGGATTTTATAGTATTTTTCAATCGGAACAATAATGCTTTTGTATTTTATACAATATAGTTTACATGTGGGCGTATTCGTTAAATGACAATATTAAAACATGAATGTCTGGTACGTTCCCAAATACAAAATTAGAAAAATATTTTCAATCTCGCAGCTAATGTAAAACTACGCATAATCATTTATTTAACTATTTTGTGATTAGGGATTAGATTGCGATTGAATGATTGATCTTTGAATAGTTGACATACATATAGTTTGGTGGTTGGAAAATTCTATAAATGAATTTTGATTTCGAGTTTGATGTACCTATAATTAGTAAATTTTAGAGGATGTCTGTAATATGTACATATAGAAATTTATTGTATTGAATGAAGATCTGTTAGTTATTTCACTTCTTTACTTAAATCTATTATTATAATGCAGGCATTAGCCGAGTTTTTTTTTTATTGGCTTAATCTGGAAGGTACAGGTTCTATTATATAACATGAAGTGTAATATTTGAATTACTAATTAGTACTAATTATTATATGAGAGTTATTTAGAAATACAGTTAGTTTCGCTCATTTGAATCACGTTCGGTTTTTCTAAAAGTGATTCAATTACGCGGCGAAGGAGGCAAAACCTACATTGAAAATGAAAACACAAACAATAATAAGCAGAATTACTGTAGGGGAAGGTCGGGTAGCCCCGGACAGCGGGTAGCCCCGGACAGTACAATTACTAAGTAAGTAAACCCGTTGGAAAACCAAAACATAGTTTCGGGGGCCCCCCATAGAGTTTGTACGCATATACAACTTAGTCAATGCATGAGCACAGATTGATTGACAAGCTACAGTGAGTGTTTGTTCCTGCCAAACATTTCTCATCGCCCCTGTCGAATTTCATTGCAGATTATCAAGTGCAAAAGTTAGTATACCGCCTTGTCTATTTTTTAGAGTTGTAATACATTTAATATAGTTTATGAATGTATTAGTATTCGTTTCATTCCATATACAATTTAAGACCTATGGGCAACAACATCGAATGATAGCGATCGGGTAGCCCCGGACACGAAAACGTCGGGTACCCCGGACACCATTATAAATGTCGAATTTCATATTTCAATTTCAATTTATTATATTTTCAACAAATATAATGATTCAATTTATTATAGCTTCTCTGTGGTTAGTACATTAGATTATACTTTTTGTATTGCAGGAACTTATACAACATGTCTAAATTTAAGGGACCAACAACTAATAGAGGTAAATGGGACGAAAATAAAATGAAAATAGCAGTGAAATGTGTCAAAGAAGGCAAGTTATCAATAAGACTATCTGCAGAAAGGTATGATGTGCCAAGAAGTTCCCTTCAGGACCGTCTAAAAGCAGTGAATAGTCACAAAGAGATCACGCTTCGTCCAAAGTTAAGACGATTTGAACCCACGTTTTCTGAGAACTTTTCTAAGTAACTGTATAATCACGTTAAAGAACTAGACAATCGTTTAATGCTCCTGACTAAAGACCTAGAGGAAAAACAAAAAGGTAGAGGTGGCAAAAAATTGAAAACAACGACAACTATTTAAGGTGATTCCCATCAAGTTGAAGAGACAGCGTGTACCATATCTGGCGAAATGTTTAAAGAAAATTGGATTCGGTGTCATGACTGCAAAGATTGGGCCCACGAAGCATGTGTTAACATTAACACTTCCGATTTTTACTACATTTGTGACGTTTGTAAGGCCAAAACACGTTTAGGCCACTATTGATATCTGTCCGGGGCTACCCGCCGACTTTTATATTACCGCAAATTGGGAGCTTAAGTTTTTTCAATATTCTAGTTACAATAATTAAGATATCCTTTTTTTTTTCATTAGTACGATTAACAAAGTTCCTTACTCTATTTTAATGCTAAAATACAAACTGACATTTGTTGATTGTATTTTATATTTCTACTTCATTTAAGTGTCCGGGGCTACCCTACCTTCCCCTATATTTATTAAAGTTTTTAAAATTACAATACAGTATATTTTATATTACCTCATAAAGAATAATTTTATTCCTTTTATGGATTCACGAAATGACTTATTTTTGTTTGAATCGTGTTCTTTTGGAAGTGTTCCAATGAACGTTTCTGCATATTATAAAAACAACTGAACTGTTTGCAACTCAAAGTGCTTCTCTGTACAGACAGTGCGTTGTTTACTTCTTTTACTGATTGCGGTGGTTGATCTTCTTCCAGTTCTCTTCACCTTTGTCATTTGCTTCAATTCATGATCAATGATGTCATCATCAGTTAGAACAGGATTAATAGGAATATCATTATCTATTGTGTTCCATTGATTTATTTCTTCGTCCTCTTCGACTTCCAAATTGATCAGCTTCTGCCTCAATTTGAACAAACCCTGCTTTTTTTAAACAATTCTGAATGGTCGTATCTTTCAATTCATTCCAAGCGTTTTTCAGCATATGAAGTTTATCCAGGAGAATTGAACTTTTTTGCAATCTCATTTGCAGTTTTTTGTTGTCCTTCATCAATTAAACCGACGATCATATTCAGCATATTTTTTCGATACCGTGTTTTTAATGTCTTGATTATTCCGTGATCTAAAGATTGGATCAAACTGGTCAATTTGATTCAATTAATCGCAAAATAATATAAAAATTGTTTCAATTAAAAGGAGATGAGCTTTATACTGTTTAATGCGTATTCGGTTTCGGTTTTAGAGATTTGATTCAATAAAACGGCCGATTCAATTATCCAGTCGTTCAAATAAGCGGAACTGACTGTACATAATTCCCAAGCAATTATTGCTTGTATTTTATTTAAGGGCAGATCTGCGAAGAATTTTTTCTATTCAAACCAAAGAATTGTTACAATGAAATTTGTAGGCCGATACTAATAAAATTTCAATTTTTATTAAAAATTCATTTTTTTCGAGTTTCAGATGGATTTTTCGGCAGTTATAAATTTTGGCATTTTATAAGATTAAGTAAATTTTTATAAAAGTCAAATTGACATTTTCCATAAATACTACATAACATCCAAATTTTCGAATTTTTAAAACATTGTTGGGTTTAATTGTTTGTGAAGTAATTTACAGATCTTTAACTTTTTCAATATTAAGAAATTTTATTTTGTGATGCAATAAACTTACCTAAATAAAATTGTAATACATGATATGTAAATGATACTTTATTATGAAATATACGTATAATACCCATATAACATTTTCATGTTATTTTTCTAATAATTGAAATGATCATTCTTAATATATTATTAGTATTGCAAAGAGTTTCAACAGTGTTCATTAAAAATGATTAGTAACCCCAAAAAATCAAAATTCGAACTAAATACCTAATTTGACTTGACTAGGTACCGAAAGATGTCTTCATAGGGGGTCGTGAAAAAAATATTTTTTTTAGTTATACTAGTATTGGCATGTCCATGTGTTGGGTTGTCTAATGTAATGTAACTTGGACGCCGAGCATTTTCGATGTTTTTGTATAACATTAAATTTAGTCACTATGTACTAATTTTATTGTAACCGTGTTTATTTCCTTTGAAACGCTTGTTGCAACAATCGTTTCTATGAAACATGATTTAGTAAAAAACAATAATAAACAAATATCTATATGCAATTGAAAGTTTTTTTTTTTTGATAATTTTATTTAGAACTTGTCATTTTTATCTCTAGAGATGAAAATAAGATTTTCGTATCGTGTAAGAAGTAAAGAAGTAATAGATAATAATGTATACTACATAGTACATTAGGTATTAAATAAAACTAAAACCCATTATAGTAATTATGATTACGTTTTAATTCTTTGGTGTTGCATTTTTCTGTCGATAAAAGATGGTTTTTAAACAAAGTCTTTTAATTTATACTGAAAAATTTAGTAGGGGTGAGTTACATCGTTAGGTAAACAATTGCGCTGGTAAAATTGAACGCATTAAATAGATTTATAAAAGAAAGGATACAAGGTTCAACTATTACCAAAAATATTACCATATTATTTATTACCATAAATACTGTTATCAGTAATATACTGAATTAATTAGCGCATTATTTTCGACATCCTTCCACGGAAGGTAGGTAAATTATTAAAGGGACGATGATTTACTTGCCTCGCCTGTTTTAGAATTGTGTAGTCGGTATTTGCTGGGATTTCCGAGTTTTTTCCGAAAACTCTATAGATTGACTTCGATTAGCGTTATTTCCAGGATTTATGGATCGACTTCATTCCGCATTATTTTGAAAATTTCTGGACTGGTTTTAATTATCATTGTTTTGGGAAATAAAAGGGTTCATAAAAAAAATGGGGCATGTAAAAGTACATTGTAGACTAGAATGAACACCTAATGCAATTGCATGCGGTAAGATATTATTATTATAATAATATCGACGGCGTTGTGGCAGAACGACTTAACCCACACTTTTTGCAAAGATGAGTTACTCTGACTATCTTATGCATCTAGGGCAAAGACGTCATCTGTTAAAATTTGGTAATAATATTCCGATTTTTTCCCCCAGAAAAATCGGATTTATAGCTACGCTGCAATACAAAATGTGTGCTATTTATATAAAATTTACTTTTTGTGGGTTACATCGTTGTGCCAAAACGCCGTCGATATTCTATAATTTCTTTGGAATCCGAAAATTTGAATAAACCTACAAGTCACGTAAGAAATAGCATAATTAATTATATTAATGAATCGTTTATTATTATTATTATTTAAAAAAGAAGTGCCACGTAGAAATTAATAAATGACAATCGATTAAATAAATTAAAATAGTAATTAATAATAGCTTTTTAGCGAGTTAATGTCACAACTTAGTGAAATAAGTAACTAACGTCTAGGGAACGAGCCTTAAAATTATGGAAATAATTTGTATTGTTTAAGAAGAATGATACATATCGGCAGAGTCCCAGGTCCATATGTTCTATCAACGAACAAGAGTAAACATTGATCTTGAGATGCGGCGTGTTGATTGGGTCGCTCAACACCTGGGTGTTGCCAAGCAACCGCCTGAGGCCTTTTCGTTGCTAGGTGACCAAACCCTCAATAAAACTTTCCTTATATGTCTTTAATAGTAGATACATCTGATGTGATAATTTAGAACGTTTTCGTGAATTATATATGGTCATTATGTCAGTTACGTGATCCAACGCTTACCGTTCGTCCGAAAATTAGTGAAACCCCGAAAATGTATTATAATTTCAAGATTAAATTTATAGATATTGACTTATACCAATTTTTTCGTTTATTAAAGAGATTTGTATCTCGCTCCATAACATAAAAGTTTCTTTAAAATGCTATATAAAAACGAACGAATTTAGCATTTTAGATGCAGTTAATGAATAGTTAGTAGGTATATGCCAGGTATCTGCTTTTTACGGTCATTTATTTAGCCTTCGTTTTATTTTCTATATGACGAGTAGTTAAGGGAGCTAATAGTTTATTGCACTACACGATACTTCGTCAGAAGAATACTAAAATATTTTCAAATACCTACTATTAGAAACAATTTATTTCAAATTAAGAAATGTGTACAATGGACAAGGTATCCCAGACAATATACATAGGGTGATCGTAGACGTTTTCGACAAAAGAAAGAGAGGCGATAGCAGGCATCAAGACGAAGATGTAAGAATAGCATTTCGCTTATAGTGTCGAGAAAGAGTAACTTAACAAGTGCGTCCACGTTTATTTTTCAAAAAAGGTGAATAACGTATTCGAGGACGTTGTTGCTGCACAAACCACACGAGCGACTGTGACAATGACAATGAAGGACTGTCGCACTTTCTCGAAGACTCCTACTGTGGTGTTGATCTTGTGGTCCACAGGTGTCTCGTACATCGTTGTTTTCATGTGCTTCCAGAAGAAGAAACCCAATGGATTCTGGTCCACCACGAACAATAAATCACTGTCTCGGTGGAAAAGTATGCCGATGGAGCCCCATCTTGCGTATACCACATGTTCCTTTGTGTGATGGCACTATAAGTAGAATGCGGCCCTAAATTTCTTGTTCGTCTTGATGCCTACTATCACCCCTTCTTTTTTTATTGAAAGAGTTTACGATCACCCTGTATACATACCTATATAAAATAATGTAAAGTAAGTAGTGAAAAACATTTTGCGAAATGACGATATGCAGACTATTTCCCTAATTACGATTTGAAATGTGATTTCTTAGAATAAGTACCTACATGATAACCTTCATTTTTTAGAATCGGCACTTATCGAGAAAATTAATTTTTCTACAATCACTTTGATTTTTTAGTTGTAAAACATTACATTTAAATAGATCGTGATTGTCTCGAAGAAGTTCCGATTTTTTGATAAGTTTATCATGTTATCTGTTTCCATAGCTGTTGTTTTCAATTTATTATTTAATGCGAAAACGTATCACTTCTGATATTCCCGAACAGTGGGCCCGTCTTTAAAACACTCGCCCTTTTATTCCACTCCAACGCCATTCCTTTTACCAAAAAATAAAAATTCGACAAAAATGTTTGGGAAAACCAAAAATGAAGGAACGTTTGGAGCAGAAGCATCCACGTATCCTTTCCACTTTAATTATTATATTAACCATAAGTTGATTATCTTCTGTGAATTTAAGACAATTTATTATATACGTACGGTTCGTTTTTCGCGGAAATTTGAGATTATATTTTTTGAAAAAGCAGAAAATTGTAATGTACATTTGTATTTCTGGATTTTTTTAAGAACATCCTTTTAAATACTTATTTCCAATGTCACCAACATTATCTAATCCTCACGTATTACCTACAAGAAATGTCAATTGAAGTTATTTTGTTTATAGCTAATACAAGTGATACAGTTGAAGTTGCTCATTCCTAAAAGTCCCGTCATGTAATCCATTATAAATTTTGGTGGTTATAACGAACTTTCGCATATAGCGTTCGGAAAAATTGTTTCCATACGACAAAATATCCATAAAAGTAGGTAAAAATATTTATTCGAGAATAATATCGGTGGCATTTTGGCAGAACATCGTAAGCGCCATTTTTTTTTGAAAATGAGTTATTCCGACTATCTTCTGCATCTAAGGCAAAGATATAAACTGATAAAATCTGGTAACAACATTTCAACTTTTACCACCAGAAAAATTGATTTGTATTTCCGTAGGGAGGTATTTGCTTTACGCTATAACACAAAATGTGCGCTCCTGTAAAATTAGCTTTTTGTCGCTTACGCTGTTTTGCCAAAACTCCATCGATATAATATTGTTTACGACGCTGTCAGTGCACATATGTTGTCTTTGTCTATGTTGTTTGTATAATTATTTTCTTAGAAAAGTGGATTTATTAGTTAACCTTCCCTGCGAATATTTAAACTTTTGAATTTTACTAAAAAAGGATGTAAGATGTAAACCAAGCGTGATAGCTTTAGATGTTAACAATAATACATAAGACAATTGCGCAGCTGATTAAATTTTCCCGTATTACTTTCAAGCGAAAAAAGTTTTATCGTTTATTACGAACTTCGATTATAACGAACTCATGTTGCGAATCCTTTATGGCTCGTTATAGCCGGGTTTTACTGTATAATAAAAATTTAAGCGCAAAAATAACTATAAAATCGATACCTATGGCCTATCCAATGCAATCACGTCATCAAAAAAAGGTTACTAGATTGTTTATTTGTAATTCGGTTTAAAGTTTGGAAAGTGACATATTCTATAGACGATTTACCTGCGCACATATTACATGGTATAAAGAGAGACTGCAATTTATTAGAACTGTCAAAATACGAGGTACGAGATGACAGCACTGTGTGAAACGTCGTCATCTAGTAACCTTGTATTGATGACATAGATTGCATATAGGTTTGGACGAAGTGTACCTACTTCTATAACTATAATATACTTAAGCTTTAGGAAATATTGGTGAAATCGAACATAATTTTTTCATAGGTAGATAGGTAATAATTTTAATTTCGTTGATTAAATTGATTGTTTTCAACTCGTTTAAATGATTTTGGCTTAAAATCGACAGTCATTTTAATAATTTTTTCCTTATAGAAAATAAAATAATGACAAAAACTTTTAGTTTTACATTCATATTATATTTTTGCGATTCGGTAACAGTGACGTTAAAAGAAAATAATAGCAACTAACAATAAGACGACAAATTTTCTAAGTTCGACAAAAGGCTTCTTAGGTAACGCGGAGTAAAAAAAAACAACAACAACAATAAGCCGTGTAAAAAACAGTAGCTGCATTGTAAACAAACTCCTTCAAATCTAAAAAGTATAAAACAAATGAATATTTCCAGTTGTCGATCCCGGAGGAGCATTCTATCAACAGAGGGAACCACTCGAATATCTTTTGAAAGCTTTGTGTTTCTGAACAATGCCAAAGATAGTACTTGTCCGTAATATTATGAGAATTCAATTCGAATTCTTTTATGCGACTACTTTTGAATGAGTTGGATTGAAAACGGCATTCACGTCCTTTTTATCTCCAAATTGCTTTTGTAATATACGATTCCGTACATCCCGCTATTGTTTCGATGTTTTACCGTACATTTTTGTGCGGAAATTATTTCGTAAGTACCTAGTTAAATTTTTCTTCGATTTTGAAACATTAATTAAATTATAGCTTTACAACTGAAAAATGTTCGAAAACCCAAGATTAAAACACGCCCATCTGTCGTATGTATAGATATTTTTCGATTAAATTTAACATGTTATCACCATGGAAACGTATGAAAATCTCGATTGTGATTGGTTTACAGATTACAGATTTGTTACAGAATAGAATTGTATAATGCCAGTTTAAACTCAAACTAAAGTTTAAACTGTTCATTGCCGCACATAGTAATAACAATAGTGACAAAGAAAAATGTTTAAACGGTTTAAACTATGGGTTACCTATAGTTAAACATGCATTATACAACTGATCCTTAGTCACTACTAAACCGTGTTTATTTCTTTAGAAATAATTGTTGCGCAGCAATCGTTTCTATGGAGATAACATAAATTTTCAAAAATTGTGTTAGAATCTGCACCTACTACGTCAATATTTCTTGTAATGAATTATGCAGCCGAGTGTTAACACGCGATTATCTCGAAAACGATCAATTTCTAAGGCTAATTATACCTTTGTTTCGCTAAAATGAGGCCATTTTAAGATTTATTAATAAAAGATGCGATAACGTCAAGGATAAAAAAAGCTAAGCGCATATTTACGTCATAAACATAACTTATGTGACATTCTCCGAAGAATACATTTTGTCTACTCTCAAATTTTTACATTCATATATTCAAAAAAAAAATAGGTAAAGATATTGCGAAAAATAAAAAAATTCAATTTTGACACACTATATATATCGTATTTCTCTGTGAACTATTAGTTACGGACCACCCTGTATTTGAATTCAAAATCGTGTAAGAGAATTAATTTTATTTATTGAAGCAATACCAACTAAACGATTTAAATAAATTATTCAAAAATGTGGTTTCGAAGAGATGACCGAAATTAAAATTAAATTAGATTTTGATAAACAAGCGTTAATCGCATTAGACAGATAAGCGAGCGGAGCAGCACACGTGCACTTTATATCACAATACATTATTTAGATAACAAACCGACTTGCGGCGACAAGATAATTCCGCATTCACTGTGACTTTGGTTTAGTTTTAAGACGGACGGTTGATTTTCAGCAATTTTATTATATTCTAAACTACTTTTTGTGTTTATCGCAAATTATGTGTGCCTATGTGTTTCGGTTCGCGTGTAATAACTTTTTGTGCAAATAGACGTTTAAATTGTGAACTTTCCTGTTGCTGCTCTGATCTTATTCAACAAGAATTTGGAAAAGGTACCTATTTAATATTTTATCTAGCTAACGTCTATATAATAATATTTATCTTTTATAAAACAAATAAACCTATATATTTCATTTTCAGTTAATAACAACTTATAGCAAGTATGAAATTATTTTACGTAGTTTTTTAAGAAACTATAGTCCATTAAATGTGTATTAGGTTATGAGTTCCTTAAAATCGTGAAAATGACGCTTCTTTTACTACTATACGGGGTGTCCAGGAAATAGTGGCGAATCTCTCTCGGGGGTGGTATAAACTACGTTAAAATAATGCCACAAGTACTTATAATTTTTTTTCTACGGCGCTCCTCTAAGGATTCGCCCCCAAAATTGAAAAAATAATCAATTTTTTTAAATAACATTTTAAATTTTTGTTGGAAATTAATAATTTTTGGTATTCGTACGTAATAAATTAACGTCTTTAAAACTGTCTAATAGGTTTTTAGATATCACCCCAGATGAGCCAGGGGTGCACTACCTCTAACCTTTCTAACCTCAAACGTTTTTAGAGGTTCAAGTTTTGAAATAATTAAGGCCATTTTCGGATTTCCCGGATATTTTTGAATAAAAAACGTATTCTTGTTTAATTTCGATAAAGTGAACCAAATTCGAGAAAATCATACATAAAGAATAAAAGATGCAGAGTATTCCAAGTATAATTTTAATTATGATATATTTTTTCGACGACCATACAACGACAATAAAATTTACATATTTAATTATTACTAAACTTTGGCCATTGTAAATTATTAAATTCCGACGAAAAATAAAAATGTCATTTAAAACATTGATTTTTGTTTTTTGATTCAATTTTGGGGGTGAATATCACAACAGGGGAGCGCCGTAGAAAAAATAATTATAGGAACTTGTGGCATTATTTTAACGTAGTTTATAACGCTCCCGAGAGATTCGTCGTCCTTTCCTGAACATCCGGTATATCGGGTTCATCCGGGCTCATCGCTGAAAGTAAGCGCTACGTTATAGTAGCCGACTATTGCTGAAAAACACTTGGCACAGTGGATGTCATACGTCATTTTTATAGAAATAAAATAAAGAAACGCAGATAACGAGCTGTTTAATTGAATCGCTATTTCGGCGCTAAGGCAGCGCTTTCGCGACCGAATGCGTCCAATGCGATCAATAAAAACTAGTCTAAAACTACGGTTTTAGAAGAAAACGTGTTTTTTGAGCAAACATTCAAAACATTAACTTTGTAATTTTGATTTTTACTTTATTATTTGACCAACAGTAAGTTAACTAATATATGTTGGTATAAACATTTTTCAATTTGTTCTTATATTTTTAAGAACACTACCCGCACGCCCTGCTGAACATCACGCGGCGAATTTTTCTTGGTATATTATTATTTGAAAAATATTTGTAGTCGGCAGCGTTGCGAGTCAACGAAAGACATTTTTTATCTAATTGTATTTTTATAAAGGTCGCATCGTGATAAAAAGAAATAACGTGAAACCATTATTGTTATAAATAAAATAGGTACTTAAAACTTTAATATTTAAAAAATAATGATAAATTAGTGACGCATCCAGAAATTAGTTTGGGAAGGGGATTTGTGGGGGGGCGGGGTGGGGGTGGGGGGTAGAGAAAAGTTTCGGAGAAGAAAGGTTTTATAAAAAGAAACAAACATTAATTTTTTTATTTAGGTTAGATACTTAATATTAACGAAGTCTGATGTCAAGAGGTCTTAATTTTTTAGGCTCTGGAGGGAGTTATTCGGTGCGCCAGTAGATAAATGTCTGCTTATTTATTATTTAATCAAGTTTTTTCAATTATTTATCTTAAATTATGAATTTTGAATTCATCTGAATTATAAATTAGGCGCATTATACTGTAAATCAGTAAAAAAAAGTACATACCTATATTAGATCAAATAATAACTATAGTAGAAATCAAATAAGAGTAAAGTAGAGGGCGCTTTGTTTCAAATTATATTTACACAAATAAAATTGCGCGTATAATTTGAAATTTATTGAAAAATGTTAAAATTTATTTCTGAACAAATATACAAGGTACAATTTCACCATATGAACAATTTATAAATGGAAGTGACAAAATACAATCTTAAACGCAAATCAAAAAAGTATAATAACAAATTTGGTAATTATAAAGTACTTGAGGAAAACGCGAAAGTAATAAATGGTACCGAGGTCAACAAAACGATAACAAACAAATTGTTTTGCATTATTTATACACAAATTTATAATTTTGTGCACTTGCTTGGTGTTTTAACCAATTAACGCGAAGGTCAAACTTTTCCTATACCTTCCTTCGTTTTATTCGTAGCTGGTTATTACTATAGTTGTAAGTATGTATATACAGTGAGTTTCAAAAAGTTCTTTCCATATGGAAAATTTTTTATTATTAGTTTGTCAAAAAAATTTATTCTTGATAAAAGTTGGTGCATCTTCTAAAACTACTAATGAACCCATCAGGCGTTATCAGTGATATAAGCATAAGCGAGGAAATGAGGATTAGTAAATTTTGCTCAAGAATAAAGTACCATTATTTTGCAATATACGGGAAAATTTTATTAACAAATATTCTTTAAAATTACAATTAATACTTAAATATAAATTTTCATCGTCATATTTTGAATTTGAAAAATTTAGGGTTTTCTGGTTTTCATTTCATTCTTTACATAAAACAATAATAATGTAGAGGGTGACTTAAAGAATTGATAAGAATTTCGGTTGATTTATATATTTATTTATTTGTTTTCGGTAGGTACGTTTCGGCTTGTTTTTTGACGAATGGCACTTCGAGCGCGCGTTCGTGACGTTTATTTTTACCTAGGTACCTATATATTTTTGTATTCTGGTTTTCATTTTTAAAATAATTTGGTTATATAAATAATTTTGTTTTTAATAAGTAGCCCATTTCTATCTAGATTAATTATTCGTTTAGTTTCATTCGGTACGGAAATAGAATTACGGGGACACTTTAGTAAAGGATAGGTTTCGAAAGAAATCTTATTTGACGTTATATTTAGAATGGGTTCTTTTAACGTTACCTCATTGTGCAGGTAGATACGTAAATAACTTAATAATAGTTGTAAAGTGTCATTCGATTTTTAACCGGCACAGTCGGTAGCGACAAAGCGAACGCCGGCGTAAATGTCGGATTTGATCGGAACCCCTATTGCATTAACACGATTTAATAATATAGAAGTGCGTCCGTTGTAAATCTCCGGAGAATGTTTCTAAATCCACTTTGTAAGGAATAGGGGATTATATAATATATTTGTGAGTGAGCTTAATTCCGTCAATGTTTTTCTTTTTTTTTTGATATTAATTTGTCGGTGGCCGTTTTAAGTTGTTCGATTTGAAATTAAGTGACGTAAGAAAATTGTCGACGGTATTTTTGTGTGCGAAATATTAATCTGCGCCAATTAATGAGTCGCTAAATCGACCAATAAACAAATATTTTTGCACCTTAAGATATCGGATTTGTAAGATTTTTTATTTATTCATTATACATATCAAGGGGACGTAAAGCCCAAAATTACATATTTTTTGGGCTCATCGTTTTTGAGCTGTTGATTTTAAAAGAAACAAAAATCGCACAAATTCGACAACATTTTAAACTTTTTAAAAAGCTATAACTCAAAAACTAGTTGACCAAGATAGCTCAATTTCGTGTCATTCTCTTCGGTTTTTAATGGAATTTAATTTCATATACTATTTGATTTTAATGATATTTTAAATTTTGAAGACCTTAAAAGAACGTTTTTTTTTAATCTCGAAAACACATTTTTTAATTTTTTTTGAAAACAATATATGCTTTAAAGACATTTATTGACATTAATATTAGTTTCTTATAGATCTTTAAAATAAAAATAAAATTTCACTAACTTTTTAATGCAAAGTAGTTTTTACAAACTCTAAACATTTAAAATCTCCCAAAAGATTCCAACATAACCAAAATTCGGCAAATTTCACTAAATACGAACCTGTTCAGGTAAAACTGATTTAATTATTAAACATTTTTTAATAAATCTAGTCAATGAAGATTAACATTAATCTGTATGAAGATTATTTTTATTATTAAAATTGATAAATATTAGGTATAGGTGCTATTTTTATATTATTTATTGTGCAAAAATTATAAAATAGATTATTAGCAACCGTCAAACCACAATTACGCAGTTTATAGTTGTGGAATTCAATAAAAGCGAATTTTATGTACATTGTAATACAAAAAAATTAATTTTCGTAAGAATCCATTGGCGTCCCATTATGAAATTTGGCACACAGATAATCAATGAATGTTTTTAAAACATATATTTTCTTCGAAGAAATTAAAAGGACCGTTTTTTTTAGATTTTCAAAAAAAAACGTTCTTTTAAGATCTTCAAAAATTACAAAATTTAAATATCGTAGTTATGGTACACATCAAATCAAATCTCATTAAAAACCGAAGAGAATAACATGAAATTGACTTCTCTAGGTCAAATAGTTTTTGAGTTACATTTTCTGAAAAAGTTAAAGATTTTGTCAAATTTGTGGGATGTTTGCTTAGTTAAAGTCAATAGCTCAAATTCAACGAGTCTAAAAAATCTGAAATTTTACAGTTTTTGTTAACTTTATCAGTACTACATTTGTGCAAAATATGATGAATTTCTGGGATGTCAAGGTGCAGATCATTGATTCATTTGGCACGGAATGGCCCACTCGAACCTATTTTATAGATATCTAACAGTCAATGTCATTAGAAATCGAGTAAAGAACTAAGATCAGTCTGAAGTGTGATGGACGATGGCGTTAAGAATGTTGTGTGTAGAAAACAAAGATAAATTAATTGAAAAATAAGTGATTTTTCAAATTCTTTGATATAGTGTCAAGTACTTGTTTGTTTTAATTATAAATATCTAAGATGCAAACTGATTCATCAAAACGATTAAAACAAGTTGAAAAGCAGAAAACAAGAAAAAGGAAAAGATGGAAGAAAGAATAAATTACGGTGGAACAAAACATGTTGTCACCAAAAAAAAGGAGATGTTCGAAAAAGCAATCGTTGGCGTCGTTGAAAATAGTGACGACAACGATACCACTTAACCTTATTATGGGAAACGCGAGTTTTCGGAAAATCGAGAAGGAGCAAAGTGTACATAAGATGCATGCTATGTTTTGCGTGGTGCCATGAAGACTGTACGGAAAAAGGCAATAATCCTACAATAGGTTTATTTGCTCTAAGTCTTATAATAACAGAATAAGCAAAGATGTTTTTGTTATTTTCCCAAACGAAAATAGGAAAATTTTAGACATCAAAAACAAAATGGGGTGCGGTAACACCAGACCAAAATGGACGGTATTCGTAACCGTAAAGTTCGACGAATGCATTGTTTGTTTTGAATTTTGAAATCGTGGATTTTTTTCTCGAGGTGTGACTTTGTAGAATGTCCTCCCGAGTTTCCACGTAAATTACAGGGCGTTATAAAGTATATTTTCAGTTAGTAGGTATCGTTATTTTATTAAAACATCGACAGCCTCTTTCAAACAAAGAAATTCCACTAGTTTGCAAACGTAGCTATCGTAGCGTGTGCCATTCATAAAGAGAAGCCACATTTTTCGCGGAACAAAGAACGAGAAAATGCCAGTCGAGTCGTTACTGGATATTAAAAGCACCCTTGTATAGTATATAAGCGGTTTTCCGGACCGTGTGGTTTAACTCCCTCGCGTGTCTGATTACGTAATATTTCTACATTCCCCGGAGGCACTTAATTTTCTTCAATCCTTCATTTTCCTTCCTTCGGTGTCATAGCGCACTTACAGCCGCATGGGCGCACATTGTGTGCCGCGCACAGCGTTGGACTCGGCGTTGCACTTATTAAATTTTAAAATAATATTTTTGTAAAATACACCACCAGCGCAAAAAGTACCTCTATACCTATCGATAATTGGGTTTCGTTTGCACATTAACTTGGATGTCTTGTTATCGTGATACTTCGGTCGATTATCTATTATTTTAACAATAGTTAATCACGTACAAGTAGGATACAATAACTTTTCAACGTTAATTTCCTGAAAACCGTTGTTGATTCGATATTATCAAATGATATTTGCTACGGCCGAGGGAGCATTTTATCAAATGTCAGTAGACTTCAAAGGCGATTAGATGAAGTGGTGTATCAATACCTAACAAAGGACTGGAGCGATGGCGTCCAATATGGCGGATGTGCTGGACATCTGGGGTAACAAGTAAACGCCAGAACTCGCCCCAGTGGCGTACGCTTTACTGTAACTTTAATTAAACATTTTCGTTTAAAGGCAGTAACGAACGTCGTGTCGATACTTTCTGATTCGTCCTCGTACTACACGATTATTTTGAAATTTGTGATCTGAAGTCGTTCTAAAAATAGATTCAACACATTTTACGTAGTCATCAGAAAGCGGGCCTAAATGAAATCTAAAATTAGTACCGATCCAGCGTCTAGTTAATGAGATTGAATAATGGACGCTCTCCTTTTCTTCGATTGTCTCATGTATTTAAACAGATATTATTATTTTATGTTCACTCTGGCGAACTTGGCCATATGGGTCGCGAAATATCAAAGTCCAGTTTATGACACGCCGAATATCACTCGTGACGCCTACGTCGCAGCCAGCCTTACCATTTCCGAGCTCGTAAAATTAATTTTGTTTCGAAAATTTCGAGAGAAATATACAGGTATGGTGGATTTTATTAATTTTCATTGCGTTCGAGGTCTTTCAGTTGTCGCAGAATGCGCGCCTCAAATTCTATATAATATGAAAAGTGTGACTAAAAATAACACCTGTTAAGTAAATTGTACGATAATTTCTATAACTGTAGCTTGCTATTCTAATAATATATTTTATTACGGTAAAAAGATTAAACAAGTTCATATAGGGAACGAACTTATCCTTTCTATTTGGTTTTGTTTTGTTCGGTCATATCGATGAAGCAACTGTTCGATTTCGCAATTAACGCAAGTTTAAGTTTTTGTTTCCAAATGTAACTGTACGGGGCCTATTTTTTCGTTTATGACGACACGAATCAAAAATAAGAGCTGTTATTATTAACTTCAGAAAAAATATAGTTGCCGTTGGGCCAGGGTCATAATTATTCAATGATTACAATCATCGGTAAGATTATATGTTTAATCTCGTTGAAATTCGCCAGTTTAAGATTTGAACGAGAAAAAAGTTATTAAATTTAAAAACAACGGATAGTTTCGAATTTTCTGTTATTTTCACCCTCTAAACATGAATCGTGACTGCAAGTTCAAAATCATGGGCATTTAGTTTATGTTTGTTGAGTTTTTTGGACTGTCTCATCATGCATTACATAGTAACTTACGGTTAGTGTGCGTATATATGTAGGTACGGAGGGCTCAGAAGTCAAACAGTGTAAGTCATTATTGTCTCGTCGTTGATTTATGTAGCGTAAGTTCCATTGCAATGTTTATGCTTTCGGTTAACAAAGCCTCCAATGACGTGGACGCTTTATGAACTGAAAATATGAACACCGTAACGGAACTTACACTACATAAGTCAATGGTACGCTAATAATCAATTACATAGTTTGATTTTTGAGCTCCCCATATGTAGATATGTATGTATTAGGGGGACCGGAAAGTAATGTCGCTTTCTTACATTAAATTCAAACGAATAAATTTTTAATAAGTCTTTACTTTTAATCAATAATATAATCACCCTCGTTATTAACAACCTTTTGCCACTAGTGTGCAAATTTTCAATCCCGGACCGATAAAAATCAATTGGTTTTTGAGTAAAATATCTCGAGATGGCATTTTGGACATCATCAAAATTTTCAAATTTTTTGCCACTAAGAAAATGTTGTAGGGATCGGAATAAATGGAAATCCGAGGGTGCGATATCGGGCGAGTATGGCGAGTGAGGCAGTACCTCCCACCCCAATTCATTATTTTTTCCAGTGTTCGCCTTGCACAGTGGGGTCTTGCATTGTTGTGTTGCAGAATGACGCCCTTTCTGTTGACAATCGCCGGATACTTTTCGATTAAAGATTGGTTCACTCGATCCAATTGTTCACAATAAAGGTCTGCATTAACAGTTTGTCCAGGTTTTTCAAAGTGAACAATTTTGCGAATACTCCACCAAACACACAGAAACGCCTTTTTGGGATGTAAACCCGGCTTCGCAGTACTTCGTCGTGATTCATTTGGAGAGAGCCACTGCCTTTTGCGTTTTGGATTATCATATAGGACCCATTTTTCGTCTCCAGTGATCAAACGATCAAAAAATGGTTCTGTGTGGTGCCGTTGAAGCAATAAGTTACATGTGATGGATCGGTTGGCTTTGTTCTCTTCGGACAGATTATGGGGGACCCAAACACCTGCTCTGCTTATTTTTACAATCTGCTGTAAATGTTCCTGGATGGTCGATCAAGGTTGGTTAAGGGTGTTTGACAGTTCCTCGATTGTTTGACATGGATTTGCTTCCACTTCTGCCCTTAGCATGTCGTTGTCTAATGTTGTTGGTCTTCCTGATCGATAGGAGTCAGAGAGATCAAAATTACCGGATCTGAACTTGGAAAACCATCTTTGGCATTTACGAACGTCTAATGCACTTGGATAAACATCGCAAATGTTTTTGGTCGCAACTGTTCCGTTATTACCCTTGCGAAACTCAAAAAGCATACAATGCCGGATATGCTCTTCTGATATTTGGCTGGCCAAAAAGTTTAATATTGAATTATTTAGAAGTGAACAAGTCACGATAACCTTAAAATGACTTTGGCACGCCTTCGAGATACACAATGAGCTGACAAATGACAATCAAATATCGACATGCGCAGAAACGACATTACTTTCCGTTCCCCCTTATATATCAAAATAACAACCATTACATGCTTTATCAAATAGTGGGTGGTACAACACGGCAAAAAACTATGATTAATCCAAAATCAGATTATATTCTTCGGGTATTTGAGAATTTCCCAACAGATATGTATCTAAAACCTTACCATGTAAAGTCGAGCTTTTCAGCATTGTAATGCCTGAACAGCAATCAACACATTTGCTGCTCGGTTTACCTTTATTTGAGACTGCGAACGCGCGAATACTACTGAACTTACAAAGTCAAATCCTATACGTTTTCATTTAATCATACTGTATATAACTTTCGCCTAATTCCGGAAAAGATCGTGTAAAACATTTTGGGGAATTTCGCGCTCTCAATCACGCTTAGTACAATATTTTCGAATTTTAATCAAAGATACTGTTTCTAAAAAAAAATTAATTGTATCGTTACCAGATTAAAATTTAGAGCTTTTGAAGTTAAAAGCTAATTATTGTTCTTATAGATAGTGTAAAAAATATTTGGCAATTTATTGCGTAGAACTTGTATCGGTTCTTCTTGATTTTCATTTTGCTTCGTCGATTTTGGCCGAGCTTAAACAGGTTTTCCCCTTTCCACTTTTCAAAGAGTGTCCAATCATTGTCGTTTTTGGTAATTTTTGTTATTTATCTAGACCACGAAGAACCATGTTTCTACGAAATAACTGCGCTTTTGACTGAAAAATAATGGAAAGAGTTTATTTAAGTATAAGGTTGATCTAAAAATATAACAAACAAATATTATCAAAAAGCGCCTACTTTGTCCGAAATAAAAAGAATCGATTAGTGTATGGGTACTTATATCTATTTGATGTTAAACGATTTTAAAAGCCTATTAATTCCTGATATTTATTTAACTAGTATTATTGGTTTTTTTTCAGGGTGGTCGGTTGTTCTGGCGGTAATTTGCACGATCCTATCCATATGTTCTCTCCTATATGTATTTATAATACAACATCCTACTCTTAGATTGGAATTATGTTTAGATATTATGCTGCTCGTTTTATTGTGTACTGAAGTATTTTATGGTATTTATGCATATTCGCCATGGTATAAACACGACGAGTTTTATTAAAATATCTTATTGTTAGTGTTAGTTATGTAGGTACTATGTATATCCGTATATTTTCAGGTAAATTTTTATTTTTTTATACTAACATAATGTTATTTAGGTACAGTAATTTTAAAATATACAAATATATAATAAACAAAGTGTTTATTTTCAAATTAGTATTACTATTTTTTATTTGTATGAGTTAATATTCTCAAGGTCAATTTACAATTTACAGAAAACAAACGGGGCTAATAGAAAACGTTTTCCATTAAAATTATACACAACGATATCAATTTTTGTTGTTTATTAAAAACTAGGCTGAATAATCAGGATAGTTTTCGTATAAAAATATATAAGCCACGAGCATTTAGTTCCGGTACATGTTCATACACATTAATTTCAAATTATCTTAGTATGTTAGCACGATGTTGTCATTTTTTGAATGATATTTTTAAATATGCAGTGCATATTAAGCAAAAACTGTTATTATTTTGACAGTTATACCGAATATGGATGCAAAACACAAAACTTTAATGAGTTTTACCTTACTTTTATATGTAGATTAATCGTTTGCAATTATTTACCAATTTTCAGCCCTTGCCAAAAGTCCAGAATTTCGTTGAGGTTTTGAGCTCGTCTCAATCTTTTGTAATGGTGACCATCCGATCGGTTGTAGATGCTCTAACGAGATTGATATTATCACGATTGATGATATCTTTTCGTAAAAATTACTGTTTAAATTTTTTTCGGTACTATACTCGATTCAATTTGGCCGTGCAGTAGACATGTACGTACATATCCGCTATGTACATACATAATCCCTGTAACATGTTGTTATCGTAAGGTGACATTTTGATCATGCGTTCTCCGCATGCATTTGTTTATATCGACTGCATAGGTCGTGCGAATAGACTATAGATGCATATCTACATGATGCTAGCGCAACCTCGATAAAAAATAAATTAGAAGAATACATATAAGTAGCGCGAAAAGCGTTATCAAAGAGATTTAGATAAAAAATTTGGTGAATTAGAGGTTGCGTAAGTAGATGCCTAGCGGTTTATTTCATTTTTTATTAATAAGACCAACAATATCTGTTTTGGCGAAAATCGACATTTTTAACTCAAACATATCTAACATTGTAAAAATTTGGTTACTTTTTAATGTAGAATGAAGAACGATTATTTTCCTGTCTTTGACGAAACAAATGTTTTGTTTGCGTTTAAATGAATTCAATAATGTAATTTTAATAATATCGTACACTGACACGATATGATGCTGGAAGCACGGCGAATTTATCAAAACCGTCGGCGTCGTCGGCGTCGTCAGCGTCGTCTGCGTCATCTGCGTATCCCAACGGCTTTGATTTGTTTATTGCTATGACATCACGATATTTCTATTTTATATTATTTTTTGGGCGGTCGTCTAAAAACTAGTGTTCATAACGCGTCGAAGATGTTATGTCCCGTGTTATATGGTCTGTAAGTTTTCGAAATCTTGATTTGTGAGACTTCAAAGAAAATTTTTAACCTTCTAATTTCAAATACTTTTGGAATATAGTTACTAAAATAGTTGTCGTGGTAGGTTAACATGGCAATAATTGAATCACCACATGTGCCGACATTGCCTTCGCATTTCAACTTGACAAATACGATTGGCTATCAATTATTGCGGGTTTAAAACTAAATTGGATACAATTCAATTACTACACAATCAAATAAGATGTAATTGTTGAAGGTTTCATTTCATTTCATTTCGAATTGTGTTCATATTTTTTTTGCTTTGAAGCAAAAAGTGAGTCTTATCGATGCCTCTATGATAAACAAGTTAACTTTCTAGGTAGCGTTTCTATTGTAAGTGGAGTGCTGCCTTTTTATAAAAACAGAATTTTTTTAATTATCTCTGTGGTTGTCTTGTCATTCCTAGATGGGCAGTTGTTGAAGATAGGACGGTGTTCAAGCATTGCCTTCTACTTAACCATTTATTTCAAATAAGTAATTAAATTTTGAGGCACTTACGCCCCAAAAAATGAGGAATTTGAAAGAAATTATAATAAATCTTTGTCTGGGGAGAAATGCTCGAGAGGAAGTGCTTTGCCTAATCTTGTAAAAGAAATTGTTATCAATTATTTTCGACCACGATTGTTGTACCGATTCTTTATCCCATATCCAAGTTTTTCGTTGTTTTTGTAAAGTTATGGAAAACGACGGACAGCGAACCTTGGAATGGGGTGTCGAATTTTCTCGAGATCACACAATTTTGCACACAAAAATTAGATTGAGATAAAGAAAACTTGCTCAAAGTCAACCTAAAAGTACATCGAAAAAGGACCTGAAGAAATGTTTGAACAACTCGTAGTGGGACAGACGTTTTATATCACGGAACAGGTGATGATGAGAGTTGGGTTTTCTCCTCAAATTAATTAATGTGTCATAGAGAAGGGTGACACGTGCCAAATTTACCAAAACATTGGTCACCTTTTTTTTATTACGGTGGTATTATCGAAATAAATACATTTTTTTGCAAAAATTGCATTCAGTTCGCTATAAAATCAGTAGACTCTCGTTAATCCGGCACATATCAGATCAGATCGTAGTGCCGGATTACTGGAAAATTATCAAAAAAAAAACGTATTTAAATACCATATAAACTCCCAGGCGGCACACTGACGTTATTATGTCATCAACTATTGGCCATTTGGGGACCAATGGGGACGTCGTAAAAGACGTATATATGACGTCAATATGACGGGTTAATGTCACAGCCCAACGACGTCAAATTATGACCTTGAGACGTCTAATTGACGTTTAATTTCCTTAAATGGGACGTCGATTTGACGTAATCCCAAGGCATTCATGACGCATCTAAAGATGAAAAAAATATAAATGCATAATATTTAAGATAAAATGTAAGCGGTAAATATAATATAAGATATACGGTGTGTCCACGAGTTCTGGGATCCTTTGATAGAGTCTAAACTAAGTACAATAGAAAAAACTATTTTAGATAAAAGCTTGCTGGTTGTAAGAGTCGCACAATGTAAAATTTCACACCAACAAAAGACATCTAAATAAATTAATAAGGAAATGGGGGTCACTCACGCCACAAAGATAACCTAGTCACTTAAAGGTTAAAACCTATACAAATAAGTAGAATTTGTCTGTTTCTTGTTAAGCCATGATTTGTAAAATTATTGTAAAAAATATTGCTTTCAGTTATAAACGTCATAAACGTTTATAAACGTTTTATATACATTATAAATACAGTAATATATAACTAAACAGGTAAGTAAAATCACATCCAGTTATTTATTCTAATTGTGTACGTCAATGGGTAGAACTAGTTCCTTTAAAGTGTCACGCCACTCTGTATACTGATGTATACTATTATTACCAGCGGTTTTGTCAGGTTAGTGGTTTTACTTTGTAGTGAGTTCTACGTTGTAAATTTGCACATTGTAAATTTTGATATAATTTCTTAACGGTAAGTGAAGAATTAATCAAGCTTATCGCCACCTAAAGTTAAAACGAATAATTTTAAATATTTAAACAACGTATAGAACTATTACTATTAATCGCATAGACGCGATAGTGCATAATTCCAAAATAAATTGATATATTTTTAGTTAAAAGTTTGGATTAAAACATAAACATGTTTGAAAAAATTACGAATATTTTACGCTTTAAATTAACGCTTCAAAACGTATTTATCTTCACTTTTCCAGAAAGGGTTCAGGACTTTGGGATGACCAAACAAAGACGTCTCAACGACGTTCTTTAATGACGTCAAATGTTCGTCGTGAAAGTGTCGTCGTGCGTACGTCACTTATTGGGTCCACGACGTCGTCAACGAATAATTCCCAATAATTGACGACATTATGACGGCAGTGTGCCGCCTGGGCTACTATATTTTTTATTTAAAACGACAAATAAAGCAATAAAATAAAATTGAACTTCAAAGGTAACGAAATCATATCATATCTCTCTCCTTCACTCTTGCAAGGAGCTCACTTGATAACGCCGGATTACCGGAGGGCCGGATTAGCGAGAGTCTACTGTACTTACGAATTAGTCATTTGATTATTCAATTAGGTATTGATTTTGTTACCTATTCTTACATTCTGTTAATATTTCTGAATGTGAATGTGAATATTTCACGTTCATTGTACTGTAACCGAAGTACTTTAAAAGTAATTGTTCGGAACGGGTTAAGTTCAAATAATTTATTAAGCAATATCACATACATTGTTACATATACAATTTATCATTAATCATTTATAACTTTACAATTTATTAATTAACAATTTAACAATGTATCATTTACAATAATTCACTTACCCTTATTCTTTATAACTCTTTGTAATCACAACTCTCGTGTCGACTTACACCCCCTTTTTTATATCATTCCAAAATTGTCGACACCGACCTAATTTGATTATTAAAACGAATTTGGTTGTTTGCGAAATGTATTTGTCATCATCACTTACCTTTAAATGTTGTAAGTGTGACACAGTTCTAGTATTTCCTAAAAGGAATTTTGCTGATTTATAATTTTGCAATATTGAACGGGGTTGTTAGGTTACAGTACGATTCTTCTATTAGTACCTAATAATTTTATTAATTTCTACGTAGGTACGTACCTACCTTGAAAATTACACAACCAAAAGTGCTTAATAATTCAATTTTGTTTCGAAATTGAAAGCTAAATCTCTTTTAAATAAATGTAAAATATTTTTTTTATGTTAGGTAGGTACTACCGTCCAATTGTTAAAATGAAAAAGCGTTTTGTAAAACAACAGGATGTCGGGTTATTTTTAATCGTCTCGCTGAAATTATGCAATTCGAATAAGAAAAACGAACGCACTCAAGGACCGAGGAAGTTAAACACGAATTAATTACGTCTGTAACAATGCCAAATCTCGTAAATTAATTCATAATGTGGCAATAGCGCTAAAAATAAATATACACAGGTTTGTTACCGGTTCGGTACCGGTGCCATATTTAAATTTTAAGCTCTATAATTAGATTCGTACATTGTATTGAGACTATTACAAAACCAGCCTTCTTAAATCATGGATGCTTATCTCGCTTTTGATGTGCTCTTCTACTTAAATTTATATTTTATGCCCATGTTTGTTACGATGAACGTTTCGATGTGGGTAGCTAAGTTCACCAGTACTGTTTTTCCTACGCCGAACATCGATAAAGACGCGTACGTGCTCACCACTTTACTTACCTCGGAGTCTCTCAAATTAATTCTTTTTCGAAAATTCCGAGAAGAACATCAAGGTATGAACTTTTGAATTGCTGTTTGTGTTACTAACCTTTGCATGTATTTTTTTGTTTTGTTTTTTTTTCTTACGTGCGTCGGCGCTTCTTACGAAACGTGAAACAATGCAAGGGTTATTCGTTTATTATTAGGTAATAAGTGGAAATATTGGATGTTTTCCAGATTTTATAAAAATAATTTATATTTTTAGATGATATAGATAGTATTTTTAGTTTATCTTGACTTACGATTAATCGATAACTAAGTTTTAAAGTCAAAGCCTTCTCCACGTGTTTATCAATATTTATATTTGAAACCTCTACATAATGGATATAATTTTCTGTACCGAATATCCCAAATGTAGAAACTGTTAATCGTGTCACTGAGGTAACGTGAACTTTTTATTAATATCGTGCAAAATACACCGCCTATTCCGTATTTTGCATTTATTTTTCACGACTGACTTATTTCTTGCCCGCTTGCGCTCATTAAAAAATTCTCGCGTGGAGAAATCTACTGATGTGCCCATTCGTTTTTTGGCATTGGAAGTGGTTCGTTAGCCACACGTTTTGTTAGTTGCTGTCAGTAGAACGTTGCATGGTTGCAGCGGGATTCGAACCCGCAGCCGTTAGTGGCCTAATAGCAGAGCGATAGGTTACCGCGACCCCCCATGTCCCTCCCCATGTATCTGTTACACTCACGTCTCGTGCCATTGTCGCTTGTAACACACCGTGATTTGACACTTATTATAAGATTACAGCTTCGTGCTGGTTCAAGATTAGCTTAATTTGTAGAATTCTAACAACGTACGTTAAGGCCACGCTCGTACCTACTTAACATGGGAACGGTTTTGTCACCTTTACGTATAGAAGTATTATGGTAAGCGTCCACTGGTCCGCATCGGACGAATCGGATTTGGAATGCTTTACATTGTTTCGAATGAGACTGCGTTCACATATCCGCACCGCACGCGTCCGGATGTCGGCAATGCCGATGGGAATTTTAAAAACTGATTAAAATGCGATCAGTCCGGTGCGTACCGTACGATGCCGATGCTAGTAAACGCACGCCTCCGCAATTTGGATCGGTATTTCCAGCATTGTCCAGCAAGTCTGTGTTTTTGTGTACCGAGGCTTGGTTTTTCTGCAGGGGTTCGTCCATTTCCACCATGCAGTACGGTTCGACGCAGCCCTGTTCGGCGCCCAGTTGAGCAGCACGGATTATTTTCACCAGCAAACGTTTGTCGCCTCTAATCGCTTGCAGCCCCATGTTATTTGGCGTAGACGTAAAGGCATTCATCGTACTGTCATAATGCACCGGCAACGTGTGACCTGGAGTGGACACGTTCCGAACTAACCTGGGGCACGTTGGATACGGGGCCAAATTAAAGTGAACCTTCCAGTAAAGTTATATCAGTATATCCAGTATATCCTCCAGTATATCAGTAAAGTTACACAATTATCATGAATTGCGCGATTTTCTCCAATGTGGCTCATTTTATAGAAAGTGGGCAAAAGTACCTTTATTATCTTAAATGTTTGGGAAATCAGGCAATAAAGTTAATTTTTTTTAACTTAATCTCCTGAAAAAACAGTGATTAGAAAGGTTAAGAGTGGTATCCTTGCTCTTCCTGAAGTGGTATTAAAAATCTATGAAATCGTTTCGAAATAGGTAGGTACTACTTACCTATTTCGTTTATTAAGAATGCAAATCAAACATGATTAAATTTTAATAACAAATAAAAGAGTTACCTATTTAAACAAATTGATTTTTCCTTTTCAACTACGAGAATGAATATGTCAGCAGGGGAATGTAGTAGGAAAAACGTTTATTAGAAACTTAAAGTTTTATTTTGACGTGATCTATACGTCCTCGGAAGGTTTCTCATCATTTCCTAGACGTCTTTACTTATTGTGGGATATATAGACTATATCTACCCCTAAAATTTCACGTTCGCATCACAAAGTGCAGGGTTTATGCACTTAGAACCTAAACTAAAAATGTCGAAAACTCCGAAAATTACGGACGCAATGTGCGCAGTACCTAAAATCCATCCGTTTCGTCCGATGCGGACTAGTGTACGCTTAGCTTTACCTGACCATTAATTTGGATTTGAAAGCTTTCGTTATGGCAGGCAATTTGTAACTTTTTTGCCTGATCTTCCTATTCTCTGCAACGTTTAAAAGTTATCGAGGATTACAGTTTCCATATAGATTTTCATTCAAAACAACTAACAAAAACCTTTCTAAATTCAATTTCTCGTTGTCAGAACGATTTTTTCAAGTACCTATCAATTGTTATACATATCAAATATATAAATCGTTTTAACTGATGGATATATTAATTAGATTACGCTAGCTTAACTTATTTTACAATTAGTTTTAGGTTAGGTTGCACTCGAAGTGATATTTCATGCTTGAAACTACCACAATTTATTTAGGAAGGGATCGTCGAAGCTTTTCTGACCGGCATTAGATTATAACGCGTACGACCCTACAGTAGATTGAAAAACATCTTTTACAAGCCAGGCACAAAGTTAAAATTAATGAAAAAAATTGTTGCGGCATTAAACAAGAACGGTGAAGATTTATCTGTAGGATAAAAATGAACTAGGTAAATATCCGATGAGTACATTTTCACATTTATGAAATGTTAAAGAGAAAAAGAAGCGGTTTGGTTTCAAAAATGTTATAGTGTATACAAAGTTTTTACAGGAATAGGATAAGAAAAAGGAGACGGTTTTCGCTTCTTTCGTAATCAGTAGTACAGTCGAACCTCGATAACTCGAATCTGAAGGGAAGAGTAATTCGAGTAATCCAGATATAATTACTTCACAATTTTATTCGTAATTTACACAGCCAGTCGAGTAATCGAGATATTCGACTTATCGCGGTTCAACTGTTTTTACCTAAATATATCTTTACTAACACCAAAACACTTATAAAAATTGTTGACATCGTGTGATAGTAAGTTTTGGCTAATTTGCTTTCTACTCTAATTAATACCGAATTGATGTTTACCTAATAAGTTGTTATTAAAATGTGTTTTGAAACAATTAATAACAAAACCTGTTTTTCAGGGTTGGCTGTAGCGATAGGGGTATTACTTACCGCACTTTCTGTTGGTTGCATACTCTACGTATTCATTATTCAAGATCCGGTACTTAAATTAGAATTTAGCATGGATGGAATAATGTTTGCACTTTTACTTACGGAGTTAGTTTATGGCACACTAGCGTTTTTACCTTGCTGTAATAAAATGGTAATTGAGTAAATAAAACTTTTCTGCTTTATTTTTGTATTAATTATACGTAAGTTGAAAAAAGGTAGTTTCGCTTTAATTGGGACGCACGCCACTGAGCTTGTTCGTTACTTTCGCCGTTTTTTGTCGGGAAACGGACATTTTCCAAAGCTGATCTATTGGCATAGCGCTCAACTTAAATTGAATTCGGGATCCGTACGACGAAAATACGTGTTCGTGTTCGACGCCGAGTTATCTACACTACGTTCATTTTTTCTTTCCCTACGACGATAAAGTTTGGTTGACGTATTGTATCGAGTGTGTCAAAAAAATCGCGCAATAAAGAAAATGCAGAATTTAGAGTTTTCGCGAAGCGGCAAGATTTTTACTCGTTTTTGGTCCTTAGTTGTCGCACAAGGACTTTTGAAAATTACGAGAAAAATCTCTTTAAAGTTAAATGTGATCATTAATAATCAATCATTTGTTTTTTATTCGTACTTTTTATGGGCAACGTTCAAACAATTCCCATTAAAAATTGGACACATGTTTATACGAACTTTTTTACTCGAAATAGTCCATAGCACAATTTCCTAAAATATTTACCATTTCTCCTGAAACACCCCGTATAGTTTTGTCATATTTGTCGAAAACAAATTGTTTTCAGTTTTAAATCATGAGCCGAAAGGCTTCAGGTTAGTTCTTGTTGCAGATTTGCGGTTTTTATTGCACCGAGAACCACACTTTTAAAGGCTTGCTCGACATTTTTGACACACTCAATATATAGGGTGTTTTACGTGGAATGGGACATTGCATTATCTCAGAAACGGATAAAGATTTTAAAATATCGAAAACATTTTAATAATTTTCGATTACGGCCACATATTTTATAATATAAAAATTTTAAATTTCATCCATCGCCGCTAGGTGGTGCGTGCTACCTAACTTTCATTTTTAAAATGGATTGCTATATTCTTTATTTCATTTTTCAATTATATGACATGCTTATGGTAACTATTAATAAAACTTCTATTAACCTATCTTTTGTAGTTTTCCAAAATATAATAGTTTTCAAATTGCAGGTTTAAAACATGATTTTACGAAATTCGCGTTAACGTTTGAGTGAATAGAGATATAATAGAATTTATGCCACGTAAAAAATTAAAAAATGCCCTTTCACAAAACATATGCAGATAATACCAAAATAATGCAATCACGTTTTATTGTTTTGCTTTGTTTTTTGTTTCTATCACTTTTCCGATCCTATTTCTACTCTAAACGAGCTTTAATGTAGAATCTTAAGATATAGTAATAATTTGTGGAAAATGTAAGAAAAGTTTAAGAGCTACATAAGTACTGTATGCCGATGACGCAATGGAGCATGGAGCAAAGCAATGAAGCGAGATTGCATTATTTTGTTCTATCATTCGTGAAATACCCTGTATAGAGAAGTAAATTCGTTGTATTTTTAATTATTTTTTTTACTGTATTCGTATATTGGTTTTAATTTATTGGACAAAAACGTCTTTTCAACAATAAGGAAATAGAACAGAAATCGTTTGACAGTTTATTAGGTAGTAAAAACGTTTATTTGTTAGAAGACGTTTAACAACACTTTTAAATCACTTTGAGTTTGTTTATTTATTTAAAATTCGCATGGTGCTATATTTACGTTTTGGTTTATAACGTCAATACTAGCAATGGTACTAGATCGATGAAGTTGTAGCGTTAAAAGTCTGTTTAACAACATATTTTTCGTATGCAAATAATAATTTCACATCGTGGTCTGTGTAATGTAGGTACTTATAATTAGAAGAATGGTCTATTAATATTATCATATTAGTTTACGGGAGAAAAACTTTCGTGGGTTACTAAATATGTCATAGCACACATGCACAACGTTACTCATATCAACACATCTTTATAATGTGATATAAACTTTTTTTATTTGTTGTTAGTAGGACGTTAGATATACTGACAAGGAAGGTTAGGCAGGTGGAAATGTCAGAAAAATTTAAAACTTTGCAGAATTGTAGAACTAGTCAACCCTAATCAAGAGCCGTATTTCGGTCGTGTTCTTACGCGGTTTAAGAGGGTGAAATCCACCCTTGAAAATTGGAACGTTTTTCGATTTTGCTTATTATCTGTGAGACAACAAGAGCTATCGGCAACAAACTATATATTTTTGTAAATGGCCGTTCAAGACCTACATTATGATACAAAAATTAAGGATGAAAATCCTAAGAGGTGTCATCTCTTCGAATTTTCACCCCTAATTTTGCCGTACTTGGGTACATTTTTACATCGGCAGACATATATATTTATGTAAAGGACAATTAAAACTATTATTTGAAAAAACAACGTGATGTAGTTTTTTACAGTAGGTGACATATTGAAAATTTATTCATTTGATAGGAGGACTGCCAGGTTTGCGAGGCAGACCACAATAATTCTAAATAATTGATATTTCTCTAAAGTCTATAATAAATTTTATCGAGTATCAAGTTTATCAAAAATGATTAAAACAAAAATTCAATTGTCTGCCACCGGTTGGATATTTCCCATCATAATATCTCTTAAACACACTAAGAAAATTTTAGTAGTGTTTTGAGATAGGTTTTTGTGCGATGGGAGCTTGGGCTATTACAGGGGTCGTAGTGGAGTGATAAAAAAAATTGGCAGATAATAACCGAACATTTTTAAAATATGTACTTTTTAGGAAATTTATTCTAAAATTGTGTATTTTTTATGCAGTTAAATTATTTGAATAATCACTATCTACTACCTTTATACCGCAGAATTATAAATTTACTCTATTTTTAATTTAAAAACTATTCATGTGCCCTTAAGCACTGAAAATTTCCCTATTACAAACCATAAACCAGATAAAAGTTTACGTCTTATGTCTTTTTACGTATGAATGCGCGAGTGTTATGTGTTATGTTGTGTTCTCTAAAAGGATTAATACAACGAGGGAAAGGTAGGAACTTTCTTTGTCGACTAACTCTTCGTGTATTTATAAAGTGTAAATACATGAACCTTATGTTCTAACACAAATTCTCTGAAAATCGCGTTTGGTTAGGCTCTTGGTTAGGGTTCCCTTCAAACATTCAACGGTCCAATTTCGCGAACGAAATTTTACTTTACGTAGGTATAGGTATGTAATAATACAAGTTCGCAGTTAACGGAAGAATCTACGCTCGAAATTGGCGATAGAGGGAAAACGATAAAAGAGAAAAAGGTAGGAAATATAAAGAAAAATTTAGAAGTTTCTAATTTTTTTCCTATAGTCTGTTACAGACAAGTGGCAGTCGCAGCGGCAGCATTGTTAAGCTAAGCGTCCACTAGTCCGCATCGGACGCACAGTACCATCCCTTGAAATTTTCACCCCTAATTTTTGTAGGTCTTGAACAGCTATTTATAAAAATATATGGTTTGTTGGCGATAGCTCTTGTTGTTTTACAGATAATAAGCAAAATCGAAAATGTTCAAATTTTCAAGGCTGGAATATACCCTCTTAAATCGCGTAAGAGCACGAACAGAATACGGCTCTTGATTTAGGGTTGACTAGTACTGCAATCCTGAGATTTCCACCTCCCTAATCTTCTTTTTGAGTGCTTGAATTTTTGAAAATCAATAACGGATGCAGATAACGAATTTGAAAATAAAAGTTTCGATGTCTTGCCTAAAATCTTCGTTTGTTTATTTCTACTACTGCTATCGAGAAAATGGGCCGATTTTCATTTTTTCGGGAAAACTTCAGATTTGCCCCTTTGCAGTTCTAGAAACGTCCATCTTCACTACGTCTAGTACGCAAGTCACCTGGGACCTTATGTGTGATTTCTGAGTTTTGTAGTCTGAAATCTAAATAATCACTAATGTGGAGGGACCCGGGGACCAATTCTCGAACCGTTAGTATATATTTGTACCTTAAATAACGTATGCGAAAATGATATCACAACAAACAGAAAATATTTTATTTAAAAAATATTGAATACCTAATAATTACAATATTTTAATAAATAAGTATTGTCTCATTATTTTTATATAATAATCTTATCTACAAATTTAAAATTACGACAGTTTTAAACGTTAGGAACGCATTTAAAAATATCTAAACTCTTCAAAGCATTGTCTTGTCAAGCAAGTTTGTATTTGTCGTTAAAATAATTCCGTCGCCTCGGGCGCGCGCAAAACGTTTTTGACAGAGTGTACGTAGATACTATGTTCGAACAATTGTTTCTATGGTAAATACCTATCGGACAAATTTACCAAGTGATGGTAGATCGGCCCTAAGACGATCACAAACATCTGAGGTAGCAGAAGGCTTCGAACTACAGATCGTTGGTCTACTAGAAGAGTGTCAAGCTATCTAGACCACCACGGCCTTCATTAGTGAAGTTATCAATGCGATACAACAAAGAAAAAATAAGGGACGTGACGAATTACTCAAGTGTTAGATACCTACACGTAGATAGAAAGACCATCGTTATAAATGTTTATTATAAAAACATTCCCCTCTCCTCTCCCTCCCCCCGTTGAGTTGATTTAGTAACTTAAAATAAAAGAGGGGGTAAATTGCAAAGAAAACTGGACCCTAAACAAAAAAGGAAACAAATATTGAATAGGACGATAAATCAACAACATAAAGCCAACTATCGATTTAATTAAAGCATAATAAAACGGTTTAGACGAAAATGACTTTTGTGGCTGAAAAATGTAACTTTGCCCTCCGACATTACATCGCACTTTTATTTACGTTTCATTCGTTTCATACGTTTCTAATTTCATTTCGTATCGCACATTCTTGTGTTGCACGTTAAAAATAAGTTTGGTTTGATATTTTTCTTTGTCCTTGAATTAGTTCATAATTATTATGAACTAAGCGTGGGTATTTCGAGGGATATGTATGTGTACGAGAATTTTAGGAAACATGCACGGAATCTATTAGGCATTTACAATTAAGCAGTATTACTTATACCTTAAAATATAAGGGAAGTTCGTTTGAAGTAATTTGTTGTGTAATAAAAATTGTATTTTCTCTTTTTGCCCATTTTAAACAATCTGTTCTTTACATAAATTTCTAGGTATACGTATGATATGTATAGGTACCCTCGTAAGTAAAAGGAGATTTATTGAGATTTCCTTTCTTTCACTCCCGTTTGAATTATTTTACCGTCTACAGTTCGAAAATATACAACAAAGCCTCCTAACGAAAGCGTTCCTAAATTACGTAGATGCCATTTCGGGGAATTATTTCTAAACAAATTTCGTTCAAAAATATGTATTTCAATAATTCGAATATCAATATTAAACGTTAGGTAATGAAAACTACCGGAAACTATATTAATAATATCGGTTTTAGTATCCATTAGTAATAAAGCTGCGATGCGGTAAGTGGAAAGTACATACGACCCGATATAGGGGTGCGAATATTTCAGAGCGTCTCCATGACAACCTGCGGCACCCGCAGCAAGGATCGAAGCCGACCGTGTCAGACTTCCCACCACGCCGTGTACATACGCCAGCTTGTACACTCCCAACCCCTATTAACTGCAAAATTAACAAGGAGTACAATCCGGGGATGGAGGTATTTAGTATTTTCCTCTATATAAATGAGCCTTTTATAGGATTACGGATATTTCATTTTGTAGCGAGGTAAAGGACGCGGAAGATAATTACCTTAATTAATGCAGAGTGGAAGAGGGACCGCAAGTTTTTTTTTAATTAACAAATCTTAAATAGAAAATTTATTAAGTGCGCTTTTTAATTGACTTTTATTCGAGTTTCCCTTTAAAGGGAACGCAGATATCTGGTTACCGCTGCGGCTCGAAGCGATCATCTAAACCTCAAATTGAAAAAACGAAATTCCTATCGTTTTCGCGGATTTGCGGAAAACGAACCTTTAAGATTTTATATTTTCTATTATTGGATGCGGCAAATTTCAAGTCGAGATGGGTGCATCGTTTCTCCCCTGAATTTTTCCGTTTAAAAACAAATAAACGAACGGCTCGTCTAAAAAATGATGCTTTCCCGAAATTTTCGGGGTATAGGTAGACATTTACATCGTCGTAAATGCAATATTTGGATACGCTTATCGTTAGTTTGTGAAAACTTAAAAAACAACAAACACTTCCTTATTTTTACCTTGTTTCTGTCCATATAAAATATTACTCTCAAAAAGAATTAACAGATGCTATCATACGTTGCAAATGGCGCTCAACGTGAGGTGGCTATTTAAATTTTGTAAACAAATATAATTTAATTATATTGACTCGTTTTGTAATTGTCAAAGTTAGTTTTACGATACAAAATTCACAAATATATAGGGCGATTCATGCGAAAAACTTCAAAAAACGTTTTCTTGCACTAAAGAGAGACTTTTTCTATAGGTTCTTTAATGACCTTCATAATTATTGAGAAATTAAAGAATAACAAGACAAAACAGATAAACAAAAATAAATTTTTAAACATAATTCTTATTCTATCATTAGAATAAATGTTCAAATTATCCACCATTGGCTACTAGGCATTAGGTACCCTATCCTGTTTATAAATTCCCGTCGAGTATTTCTGATAAATAATTGCGGAATTCGTCGTATTTCTTCTGTTATTTCGCACTTTTTATCCACCCTGTACATGATTTTCTTAATATTTGAAAATGCATTGGTAAAAATGTTTGAACATTGTGTTGATTTGTGGTTTTTTCAAAATATTTCTCGTTCCCTCCCGCCTAGTTTTGTTTAGTATGGCCTATCCAAACCTATATGCAGTTCACGTCATCAAAAAAAGTTACTAGATTGTTTATTTGTAATTCGGTTTAAAGTTTGGAAAGTGACATATTCTATAGACGATTTACTTGCGCACATATTACATGGTATAAGGAAAGACTACAATTTATTAGAACTGTCAATTTTGACGAGGTACGAGGTGACAGCACTGTGTGAAACGTCATCATCTAGTGACCTTTTATTGATGACGTGGATTGCGTATAGGTTTGGACGAAGTGTAGTACCCATCTAATTGAATTGATACATTAATAATTTATCCTATGCATTTAATACTCCCTCTGTCCCAAATTATTTATCACATTTGGTGTCTAAATCTTGTCCCAAACTAGTTGTCACATTTCGAAAAAATTACAAATAAAAAAATTTAGACACACAAAAGCAGGTAAATATAAACTGGAATTATATTTTTTAACTAATTTCACAAAAATTTTGATTTCATACGTGTAATTATGGATAATTATTATACTCCTATGAAGGTAATTCTAAGCTGCTACAAACTAAGTAATATTAAGACAATTTTTGACTGCTAACGCTGCAGCAAAAACTGAAGAACTGCATTTCGAGTAGTGTTGTCCATTTCTCTCTTTTTTTTTAATTATTCTTCTTGACGAATCACTCGTTTTGGGCACTTTTCACGCCTAATTAAAGTGGCAGCAGGTGCACTTTCAAATCTTTGTTAGTTGTCAATCTGACACCAGCCTATTATATAACTTCTCTTTTGAGTATTTAATTTTTTAGAATATTACTTCCAGGATTAAATTGTATTTGCCAATAATCAGCAGAAAAAAAGTCAAATGTAACAACTAATTTGGAACAGAGAGGGAGTAATTGTTAATTCTCGAAAATCATTTCGATTAAATTTAAAATTAAATGTTTATCTATGACATTCAAATAGTCGTGTCTGTACGCTATAGAATTCGATAAGCTGGGGACTAAACACGTGATGTAAAAATCTGTTGATAACACACGTGCACCGATAAAATTATTTTTACGTAAGTTAGCCTAGGCAGGTTACTGACTAAATAGTGAAAGCGGCGTGATTATTATTTGAATAGGTATTATTCGAGATAAGATTTTACAAAAATTAGTAATCGGCTAAAGCTCGCGCGAGGTGGTCGTTAAATACTTAATATGCGAACTTGCAGTTGGTGTTTTAGTCGGATTGCTTAGAAGTGCCCGAATGGATTTTTAAAGCGATTTAGTTTAGTAAGTCTCTACGGGAGTATTTTATTTTTAAATATTTTATGACGAGTATTGTGTTAATTGTTATTATACGTCGAGAAATAGATTTGTAGATCAAATTTACACAAATACCAGTTTGATCTGCAACGATGTGATAAAGCTGTTTTTTTATATATAGTTTATTGAATATTTTCCAGTAAGTATAACTTGTGGGATAAGTAATTACTCGTATTGTAAAAGTTAATTTACCTGTAAGTGCAATAAATCCATAGATCGATCGACTAATCAATTTTTGCCAATTAGATCTTACGTTTGTTGGAAATTTTTAACTTACGTAAAATGAATTGATTAAATTAATGACGTTTAGCGACCTAGCCGGAAAAAAATAAGACTTAGCTCTAGGATATTCCTGGTATTTCCACATAAAAATATTATCCATACTGATAGAGTCTTACCTTGGACCCATTACTGATATGATGAAAGTCTGTTACGTTGTGGACGTGTCGCCACTTACTCATCAATCCTTTGTTGCGGAAAGAAAATTAAAATTTCAGAAAGGTGCAAGTTTAGAATTAGCCAAATAATTAAAATAATCGAGCTCTTTTATGTTCTATTTGTAACGATGTGTTTCTGATGCGAGCGTGAAGTAGGTACAGTAGTCGCCGCTAATCACTGGTGTTCACTGGTTATTAGAATCGGCCCGGTTAATATGCTCATTATTGTCTGAAGGAAATAATTAAACTAATTGTTTTATTGCCGTTTAATGGGATCGCCGGATATTGGAGACAAAACTTCTAGCCCCCAACGTGATTCTATTAAGCGGCATCTACTGTACTTATATAATTAACATGGCGCAGTACTTAAACATATCGTCGGTCATTATTCACGTAACTGATTTCTATTAGGAATGATTATAGAAACAATTAATTTAGCGACGAATAATTAATTGATAGTTAGTTTGATACACGGGTGTCGGGAAATTTAAGGGCATGTAGTACTAACCAAAAGGAACAAAAAGTCAAAAAACCAATCGTTTCGCAGATATAGCGATTTTTGCGCTGTACTACTTTACCGCACGATCAATGGTCGCATTCAGGGAATTGTAGCGTCGAAACGCTGCAGCGCTTTATCTTGCCTGAATAAACATTTTTGGCACTAGTTATTTTTCAGCTTTTAATTCTTAGGTTGGCAATTTTGTTTGTAAAACACTCAAATTTTTATGTAAAACTTACCTTGTAATATCTTCAACCTTTCTTCTTACGTTACTGCAAGGGAAATGACTTCGTCTCCGAATTGTAACGTTATAAGCCATCTTTATTTTTTGCATAAACCAAAACATACACAAGCAACATAATTTGTTAGGTTAGAACGCATGGATGCGTCATTGCTTTATTTAGTTATAAAGCGTTAAAGTGGAATATTTATATGCTTTAATGCTTTACTAAAGCGCTGCAACACTGCGAGTAAAGCAGACACCATTCAGAGCATCGCTTCGATAAAGCGCTACCATTCCCTGAATACGACCAATGAAAAAAACATGAAATCCCGTTGTAGTCTAATTCCACATTATTGTAGCGATAAATTATTTGATTTATGGAAATCGAAAATGTGTTGGTTTACGGTTCTGAGGCTTTTGAATTTTTTCGGAAAATTATTTTGACTGCGAATTGTAAAGTTTCTTTCGATTCCTAATTATTAATAATGGAAACGTCTTTTCAGGTACAATGCATGCGGATATGCAGCGAGCTCTCTCTCTTCAATTACTTTCTTCAATTGCTGATTACACGCCTGCCTACCACGACCTGGCCGAAATCTTATCGAACATTTGGGAACAAAGAACGGTCAATTCGATAAAATTACGTTTGGCAATTAGCGCCGGTGTGTCGCGTCGCGTCGCGTCGAGCTGATTGTGTACGTTTCGTTTTCGGTGGTGAAAGACTACCTATGGGCGATACAGAAGTATCCACAGATGCTGCAGGAGCTGGAAAAGGGTCAGTGATGGTTTTTCTTTTAAATAAAAGGTTTTCATTGAAGTTAAAGTTTTTCACCGTTACGTAAATAAGCTATATTTCTACGATTGTGTAATATTTGTTTCGTGTTAATACAATTTCGACAGTAGGTGACAATTTAATGCAGTAATATTAAGGGCGACCGTATCGGATTAATGTGCAAGGTTTGGTTGTTTTGTTACTAATTAAAAAAAAGCGTATATGTCTATATAGTAACAATGATTGATTTATTAATTTTAATACGAAATATGTTTCTATTGATCGATAAACTTCGAAGTACGAAGAATCTTTACGTCATGGTGTAAACAGCCCTTAGATATTTGTGATTTTACCCACATAGGTACTCAAAAATCCCGACTATTCGCAAAGAAGTCGATCATTTCGGCATTTTAGAATATCCGACATTTATTGACCGATTTACGTTAACATTTCATTTCTATTTGCAATTGAAAGGGTTAGAGCGAAAACCACCTAAATAACAAAAAGTCAATGTTAAGATATAAGCCCTTAAAGTTTTTTTTTTGTTTTATAAATTATTCTGTGTGCTTTCAACTTAAATTTGATAATGTAATTTATTTCGTAGGGTTATTCAAAAATTAATACGAATAGAAAAGAAATCGAAAATGTTTGGTTTTTCTCTATATTTTTTTTGAAAAAATATATGTTAGGTATAAAGAAAGTTCTACAAGTTTTAGAAAGTTTTTGATTGGCTTAGCCGAGTGCGAAATGATTTTGCACGTACTTTAACATTTTTGTTTCGCTAACGAGTTTTATTATACCAATTTATTCGTTTGTAATGACCAACTTACACATTATTTTAAACGTGCGTTTTGTGCAGTTTTCATAAGTGGTCGTTGGAAAAACACTTTCCTTATTTATTTTTACACACATTTTATTCTATTACTATTTATAAAGGAACCGCAAAAAAGTTGACTTTTGTTATCTGTTATTTTAATATTTTTGGAAATTTTAATTTTTTGTGTTAAATTAGAACTATTTTGTTTTAATTTTACTTTTGAAACCCGTGGCCTTGCTACCGATCACTCCTAACAGCGTTTCTTTTTTTTTTTTTTGATGAAGTTGTGTCGACGCACGCATTTTTGTAAAACACATACTTACGTTTTTTAAAATGAGTTAGAAAACAAGGACATTTTCATAGCACGTGAGATTGTACTTACAATTAATTTGTAGGTAATAGGGCGATGTCTATTTCGTGCACGAAAATTTGATTGGCTTTAATAAATTGCTATTTGTTATAATCTTTACATTAAAATATAGAACCTTTTGCTATCTAAAAAATTGATAACGTTCCAGAAATTAAAAAGAAATAGGCAGTTATTCCATTATTATGTACCTATAATTGTTATATTGTTGAAGATTAAAATTTATAATTTTAAGATCAAAAAAGTAGTTGTTACGGTATAACTGCTTTTGTGTGAAATTTATGACATTATAGTTATTCCAAATAATTATATCTAAGTACAGGGCGATCTCGTTATACGCGAGGGATACGTTTCGCGAAATCGCCGCGTACACCGAATTCGTGTAAAACGAGACGTATTTAATAAGCAAAAGCTAATGTTCGGTTCTTGAGTGCTCTTGTTGAGCTACAAAGCGTACATTAAAACAAGTTATTTGAATATAGATACAATAAAATCCCGTTTTTACGTTCCCGCAGTTTACGTTTTCCTGCCATTTACGTCATTTTCCGATGGTTCCGTGTTAAAACATCTTTTTTACATTTCCCGCTATTTACACTTATTTCCATCAGCCTCCTGTAAAGTATAAAAAAGGGGTTTTACTGTAATATGTTAAAGTGGAGCCCTCGGTGGACGCTGAACAGTCGTTTGAAAATCCGGATACCATTTCACATTGAAAAGGAAAAAGCAGAAAATCCGAGTCAAAATATATTGAGGTCTTCATCTTTAGCGCAATTTCTAAAGAATTTGTTGCCTTGTTTATTTAAACAATAAACAATTGTAATATTTAAGATTTTAAATTCGGGCCACCTTTTAATCTTGTCACATTCTTCATCGATATACTAATTTTAACTAAGTAATTAGCCTCTGCATTTTTATAGGTACAGCTATAAAGCTAACGTTAATTTACAAAAATAACAAAATCCAATTAACTTGTTTGGCTTAACTTGTCCTATAACGTATGCTTTTGAAAAAGGACGTAGTAAAAGGACTAAAAAAAAAAGTTTTAAGATAACTATCGCATTATGCCATTATTTGTCCATAAATAATCTCGAAATTAAACCAATTTAAACACTTCAACGCTATTTAAACGATTTGAATAATAACTGATCGAATTACACCGGATATAGTACAAAGATGGCGGCACTTTGAAGGCGGCCATTTGCAGGCTGTAGCGGTAATAATCAAATAGCGGTATCGTATTTGAAATTTATACGGCTGGTTCCCTTTGTTCTGGCTGTGGATAACAAGAAAATAAGCAATTCACGAACTTCCTTTAATTAATTATTTCTATTCAGTCTATTTACCTCGCTTTTAAATAGTCTCCATATTTGAGCTCCACGTTGGTTAATTCCTTTACCGCATGCTTTCGATATTTCGTTTTTACGAACGTGTTAACTTTGTGATGTTTGTTTTGATAAACGTTTCTCCGTTTGCTACGGTTAGGTAATGGACTTTCATTCAAAATCGGGCTTGAATTAAATAATAATGGAAATTGGGAACAAAAGCCTGAAGGTTATTGAATTTTAAAATATGATGTAACAACAACTGACGTATCCGGTGTACTGTAAAATAAACTATTGAGTGGCCGCCCTATCGGCGATGTGTAACACAGGCCCTGTTAAAAATCCATCGGATTAATTTACGTTTATTGATATTTCGGGGGATGCATCGTTAAAAAATGCATCTCTACTTAAGGAAATAATAATTTTCTGTTCGACGAAGGCCGTCCGTATTAAACAGATTAATGGCGTTTCGGTTTTGAAGCTTTTTGAACGTCACGAAAGACCATTAAAGAGATTTTAACGAAACGGCAGTATTAAAACTTTAGAAAAAAGAAACAATCGATAATAATGGAAATAATCGCGTTTTTCACCCGTAATTTATATATATATATATATATATATATATATATATATATATATATAATTTGAAACAACTAAGAGAAGGATTAAAAATAGACCAGATTTTTATTTATATTTTAAGACAAAGATAGGTTTAATTAAATTAGGTATATAGAATCTATCAAGGATCGGTTTAAACAATAACGTAATACTGAATCGCATAGGGACTATACTGTAGTTTAGTTTTTTCTTTAACATTTATGTTCGATTTTGCTATAAAATATCCATTTCCATTTCACGGTTCCTGCAAAATTGGAGTGTGCTTAAATCCATAAGCGACCTTCAGAAATACAATAAAAAAATAGCATATTACGTAAAAACATTGATTTACATTTTTTTATTAAGTAGGTACACTTGACGAATTAAAAAACGTAACCTGGTCTCGAGATTAAAATTTACTTCATTTTAGTTGCTTGAAACGGGCCGACCGTCTCTATCTGTAAACTATGTGTCATTAAAACGTAAGTCATTAGCTTTAAAAATGTCGACTATACCTTATCCAGCCGGTCTAGCGATTCACGTCATCGTTTAAAGTTTGGAAAGTGACATATACTATAAATGTTTTACCTGCGCACATATTAGATAGTATAAAGAAAGACTACAATTTATTAGAACTGTAAAAATACGAGGTACGAGGTGACAGCACCGTGTCAAACGTTATCATCTAGTAACCTTTTATTGATAACGTGAACCTTATACGCTTGGCGTTATACCATAGCATTTCTAGAAACTAATACGTAAGCCATATTTACACTGCTCAACTGCATTCGTTACGTTTTTTAATTTTTTGAGTGTACCTACCTAAATAAAATTGCATTAGCAATTAGCAAAAGTAAATAAAAATAAATGGGAGTGGCGGTTAAGTTGAAGTATATTTGTAAAATTCATATTGTAGGTCGTTTTAACCTTTGTATGCAGTCTCGCGTCTCATTTATGAAAATTCGAAACATTAGGCACGTTCAGCTGGGCCGAAACAGCGGAAAGTGAGCGCTACGTTATAGTAGCTAACTACGGCCGAAGGACCTTAAGTTATTGTAGTAAACACCGCTATTTTAGCGCTAAAGCAGCACTTTCCCGGCTGAATACGTCCATTGTTGTCGTATAAACATATTGCTAAAATATGCAAAACTTTTATCACTCGTGTACCTGTATTTTTTTTAAATACAAAGTTATATCCAACTAATATCGTTGAATATCTCGGACGTTAAAATTTATTTCAATGGCCTATTTTATTGAATAAAACTTCGAAATCTATCAAAAATCTACGCTCTCTCCCTCCCCCCCGCATGATTTGACGTGGTTTTGAAAATTCAATCGATGATTACATTATCTACTTTTTTAGCATAACCGACGACCCTAGCCTAAACTCAATTCACAGGTTCACGAAATTAAGTACCTTACCTTTATCAGGATATTATGTACATAGATACGTTAAAATCACGTTAAAATATTTACGTATCGTCGCATCTTTCGCGGCATCGACAAACAATAGAATATTTGGGTCGAGCAGAAAATACTTATCGTTTTGAAGAAAACTACGACGAATTGTGTTTCGCTTTCGAAGCCAATTAAAATGTTCAACTTAAAGCGCGGTGCTTCGCAATTCGAAAACAACTTAAAAATTCAAGAATCGAGCTAATAACGATTATTTCAGTGCAACGAAACCTCTTTGGTTCGTAGCATAAGTACGTATTATGAACGTCCGGGAAATAAATAAATAAATAAATAAACGTTGGATTGTTAACGTCCTTGTTTAAACAAAACCGATCAAATTGGATAGAAATTCAAAGTCCAAACAAAACACCACGTACATATTTCAAAGCGCACTCGAGGAACCTATAGCAGTAATGAGACATTCAATTAGCATCACAAATGCAGTCTCCTGAGGGGCTAAAAGAAATTATAAATGGCGGATCAGCACCCTTTTCATTTCTCCCCCAATATTTTGTATTCGAACCCTCCGGAGATTGAAAATATCCTCTACATATCCATATCTGAACGAATCGCGCCTTTAGCTGCTGCTACTCCATACAAATTCGTCATGTAATGAATTCATCAAGGGTGAGTGGTGTCGTTAGGGAGATGTGGGGTAGATTACAACGCACCCTCTAGGGTACGCTCATTGCATTAGTCGCCATCTTTGCTGACGTACGACTTGCGTCATTTTCAGGCACACGGATTGGTCTGTGGCCAACTGTCAAGTGTTTATATGCGGATGAACTAGGGGATGTTCGAATGACATTTTTTTACAGGCCCGTAATGAAGGGACGCGATGGGTTACAATTTATTTTAGAACGACCGACGACTCGTCTCAGCTATTGTTCCGCCAATACTACCTACTAATTAGTTTCTCTCGATTGCGGTGTCGAATTCGCGTTTCAGATTTCAGACGTATTCCGGTTGACAATTTAGCGTGAAATAATGGACGGGCTTAATCGAAACTGAAACGTTTGAAATATAGAATCGTAAATTTCGAATATCTACATATATGTAAATTTCTCGATCGAAATTTTCCTTTTGCTACGGCCCTTAATGAGTAAAATTTAGATTAAAATCGTACTTAAGTATTTATTTAAAATGTTAGGTACAATTATTATTATTAGTCAACTTCTGATGTAAATTCATTTTATTTGAATTTTATTTATATTTTGAAGAATACTTATAGGGTAAATTGATGCTTATTGACGATTTTAGTAAGTAACGGTCTTTTTTCTATTTAATTTTAAGTAACTCCCAAAGTATAACGGGAGTATTTCATAAATAATGTCATAAACTGTGCGCGATGGATAGATACTTATGTTACCTCTTAAATGTATTAAGCTTTATTCGCATATGAACTCTTCAGATTGTACTTCAAAAAAAAAATAACAGGAATACTTCGCAAACGATATACTAACGACGACATTATTTAAAGTTTTTATTACACTGTAAATGGCATCCAAAAGGGTTGTACAAGACATTTCAAATGAACAAATTATTCAAAGGCTCGTATTTCTTATTTATTATTGATAATTTATCTCAAATAATACGACAAGTTTAGAAGACATTAGTATCTACGTATAAATGTTTTTATAAAGGTCTCGTGACTAGTTTTAAAAAAATAATTTTGGACATACGCGTGTTTGTTATCTAGAGATTTTAGAAGAGGCTACATGTTTAGTTTCACTAATCTATAGGATGTCGAACCTGCAAATCAACGTGTTTTAGTTAATAAGGAAAAGGAAAATTTAAATGAAAATTAATACTCAAGTGAAAAATGAAGCACAACTAACCGTAAAACAGTGAACGGTGAAATGAGCTTCACAACGTGAGAGGCGCAAATATCAGCTAATTATAACGTGGAGCAGCGGTTAATTAGCAATTGCGTGTTATTGGCGGATGTGAAGGAATAAATCAATCGCCGAACGCCCCCAATGATGTACAAAACGCAAGCAGAAATCTCAAATTGTTTTCGTGCCGAATTAGTGATAATCGACCTGTACCTAATTCAATTTTAAACTGAAACTTACAATTAATTCCATAATTAGTTAGTAGATCCGGTATGAGACCGTGCGTTTTGGGTAAACAACGATTTTTTTGGATCTAGTAGGGCTTAAGGAGGGGGGAGATCGATAGTGAGCGTAAAAACTGAAGTTTTCGTGGCCGAGGGGTGTTGTCATTCGGTCGCTATCTTAAAAATAAGGACACGATTGGTATCTTTGTAAACGTAAGTCTGACAAAAATTTTGTAAAGAGCATGTTTATAGACGATACAAATTTCGCAGGTTCCGCGTTGATGGGAATTTCCGTGTCCTTGTTGAGAGGAATCTTATCGAACTCCGCGGGCAACAGCGATTTCCTTTTCGTCTAACAAGTTTAGAAAACTTTTACTGCGTCACTCACACGTTTCACCACTGCAATGTTGACAAATGGGCTGAGCATTTTAAGCCGGTCTTCCGGGCATCCGTAGGTTACGCCAAAAAATTAATTCGAGAAGACCTCACCATTGGGGCACATTCAAAACTACATTACCATCGCAGCAGTGCATTTTCCAAGTACAAACTTCTAAAAAGCATAACACGTTACATAAAATTTACGTTCCTTCGCAACGCTGCAAAATAAGCATTATTTTGTAAAAAATAGCATTATCTACAAAAATGCTCTTTGTAAAATTTTTGTCAGGCTCGCGGTTACGGAAATAAACCAAAAAAAAACAAAACTAATTGCACCCTTATTTCAAGATAACGGCCGAATAACAACTCTCCTCCCAGCCCCGGAAACTCGATTTTTCATTTTCAAAAATGAAGATCGAGTCAATTTCATATCGTCGAATCTTTCCCCGTATACGCCGGAAGGTGTTCCATTTTTTACAAACGCACTTTCGATTTCAGAAGACGCACAAACGTTTATCAACAGTAAAATTTTCCTAGAGATTAATAATAATGTGGATAATTTTTATTCACGCGTGTCTAATTTTTTACCGGACATTACGTACATACCTATATTATATTTTTTGAGAAAAAATATTAAAACTGTAGAACAAAATTTAAAATCTAATATTAATAGTTAATAAATATGCCAACATACATCTTTTGAACATAAACACAAACATTTCAGCGTTATTTTTATTACAAATAACTTCTATAATTTATTTGAGGTACGGGTTTCAAAAAAAAAATGTGACGCTAAACTTTGTACAATGTAAAACTGACTTTAAAAGTTAAAGTAGCTATCGATAAAGTGATATTCTAATACTTAGAAAATGTAGTTTATGACACCAAAAGTTATATGTGTATTTGTTCTTTACGCATCCGCTCAATTACCATTTTTGGTACTATAACAGAAAGACAATCGGCAAAAACACGTATAAAAACTAAAAAATGTATAATCAAAAGATTTATTCAATTAAATCTAATTTAATGTAATTTAAACTTTTAAACGTAATTATTGTTTATTCATGAATTGCATTTTATTCAATTTAATTTGTATATATTCGCATTTTTATATTTATCCATTTAGCTAATTTTATTTGATTTTTACGTATTTTTACGTTTTCCAAGTAAGTCCGTTTCACACCACTAAATATTCGTTAAAGTATACTTCAAGACAGGTCCCAGTTTCCATGGCGGCCACTGTATCTATAGATTGAGTTAAATATGCCGACTGTTGTGAACGATAACCAAGACTAGTGAATATCCAAGCTTTTTCATTTTTGGGTCAGTTTCAGTTAGGCAAATTTCTTTATTTTAAAATTACACTTATGCCCCTCTCCGTAAACGTTTTATCTTCATCTTCAAATCCTAATTTAAAATCAACTTTAAAATATTTTGATAATAAAAAATATAATTCGTCGAAGTCAAACAGAGTTTTGTTATTCAACACGGTCGTTGTTTTCTTTTCATTAAATTGAAAAAAAAATGTTTTTCTTCTTCGTCCATGACGAAGATTTTTTATTCCAACCAACAACCCTTTGTTTATATTTACTTAACAAAGATTTGTTAAGGAGATCGGCCGTATTACGGAAATTCCAAAACTTCAAGGTAAAATCTAGTAGGAAATTCCATCAAACTATCTTTTACATTAATTGTGTTGTATTATAAGGAAGTCTAGAGAATTTAAATGTAAATTTCTCAATTGCAATTTACAACTGTTCGTTTCCGCGATATTCATAAATCTACGCGAGGTTTATTCAACGCGTAAATGTTGAAAGTAAAAGATTATTTGCGACGCCGACGCCGCGCGCCGCGCCGTCTTTCGCTTACACCTCAGCCTCATATAACTGTCAACTTTTCAGCTAATCATCGGATAAACACGTCGAAGATTTTCAATTTGAATTGCTTATTCGAAGATCGAAAATCTGGGACGTAAACAAATTTACGTCTGTTTAGTTTACGAAATGCTTATCGATTTACTTAATTCAGGACCGGAATTGCCTGAGATCCATTAAGTAAATTACTAGTTAGATAAAGTTACTTATATCTAACAATAAGTAGTACAATACAGATAAAAATCTGTTAACAAATCATATCAGGCGCAAAAAGTGTACCTACATAATATTATAGGTGTTGTACTTTTCAATGGAGACGATAAAAAACCTTTATGTTTTATAAAATTAGTAGTTTTTTTTGTAACATAATAAATTTAATATAAATAAGTAAACCGTTGACATGTAAGATTATTTATCATTTGTTTTGCAATATTGCTTAAAGTGGACGTTTCGATGCGGCCATTTCGACGCAGTCGATTTTCTCACCATGCGTTTTTATACACGAACAATACTCTCGACGACCTTTATTTTTTAAACGTGGTACAGAAATCCACGTGGTTTTGTTTTCATGTTTCAGCTTTAATCGTCGCATTTGGTTAAAATCAATTACGTAAATAGAAACATTCAAAAATAGTCCAGCTAAAATATAATTACAAACAAATAACAGGGCGATTGTAGGTCGGAGAAAACCTGGAAAAGTTGGGGAATAATTTTTATTTCTATATTTTACGTGGCGCAATGGAGAAAAACTAGGACCAACATTTGGTACCTTTCCGACAACAGTTTATGCTTTTATTTAAACTTCTCAAAAAGTCAAAAAGTGACGTTCGATAAGTACTTTTGATATGTAAAAATTTTAAGAATTTTATCTAAATAAATAACAAAATTATAGGGGGGTGGGGGAGGGGTGTACCGTGATGTGTACACACGGTATATCAAATTAAATTTGTTCTTGAAATTAATTTAGGAATTAAATAATTTTCTATGTAAAATAATTAATTATAGTTTAAGAATTTAGTTAAATAAATTATTTAATAATATTATTCTTAATAGATGGTTAAAAATTAAAATTAAATTTGATATTGATAAACATGTGTTAATAGTAATAGGCAGATAACGTCGTCGCGAGCGGCGCAACACACGTGTACTTTATATTACAATTCATGCATATATATATATATATATATATATATATATATATATATATATATATATATATATATATATATATATATATATATATATATATATATATATATATATATATATAACGGGCCGACTTGCGGCGACAAGATAATTTTGCATTCAGTGTGATTTCGGTTTAGTTTTAACGCGGACAGTTGATTTTTAACAATTATTATTAAATCAGAAACTAATTTTTCGCATTTTTATCGCGTATTATGTGTGTGCCTATGTGTTTCGGTTCGTGTCTAATAACTTTTTGTGCAAATAGACGTTTAATTTGTTAACTTTCCTGTTGCTGGTGGGGGGATTCTTATTTAACAATAATTTGGAAAAGGTACTTACTTTATTTTATCTAGCTAGCGTGGCATTTACATAAATTAGTAATTTATTTCACAGATCACTGCCTTTTTTCGGTTTTGGTAAATAACAACATTTCTCATAAAATACTGAAAACTAAAAAACAAAATTGGAAACGGTTATGTTTAAGTATACAAAATGTAATATTCACTTGAAAGAGGATGTAATTCACATGTAGCACACGTAAAAAAATGTTACCTACCATTTAAAATAAACAAGTTATTGTCGTTTTAATTTTGAAAAGTTGAATAATTTTTTTGTACTACGCTGTATGTCTTACAATTAGACAATAAATAAGCAATGAGCTCGATACATAAGTATTCGTAATTTATGTTTAGTTTTCTGTACTTAAACTAATTCGTTAAGAGAATATGATTTTTTAGTCCAGAGTTGCGTTTGACGAAATCTCAAAAAAAACATTTTTTTTCTGAAAAACTTTAAATGGATTACGTCTTAATACTCTTTGACTTAAATTTACATGCTTAAGTAGAATAAGTAAAAAAAAGTAGGACGTTGTATTTAACATAATAAAGTTAGGTGCTCTACCGTAATATTGGATCATCCTGTATAGGCGAAAATAATTTTACCTTGTGCAACTCTTATAACCAGCAAAATTTTATTTAAAATATTTTTTTCTATTGTGCTTCGTTTCGTAACACTCTGTATTAACTACATATTAATTATTATTGGATATTAAAAAGTGTTTTATTTGATTTTATTAGATTTTATTTCGTATTTTATTGCAACGTCACGTGTTCGTCTTTGTGGTAATTACATAATTTTGATTATGCCTGGAGGATGTGTCGCGATGTTCTATTTAAGAACAAATTAATTTCCAAATATTTTCGATAATTATATTTTAATTATCTACGATAAAAACAGCTAGAATCTCATGTAGCAAATTTAAACAATTTTAATTGACAAATAATTTGCATATTTATAGCTCATACAAATCTATATGATATTCACGTCATCAATACAAGGTTACTAGATGATGACGTTTCACACTGTGCTGTCACATCGTACCTCGTATTTTTACAGTTCTAATAAATTGTAATCTTTCTTTACACCATCTAATATGTGCGCAAGTAAATCATCTACAGAATATGTCACTTTCCAAACATTAAACCGAATTACAAATGAACAATCTAATAACTTTCTGTTGTTGACTTGAATATCATATAGATTTGGATAAGCTATACTACTATTTCGCAATTGTTTCTGAACCCAGAAACTTTATAAAATCATTAATTATTGACGTGAAAGAAAGACGGTTATATACAAAAATCGTAATATTATAAAATAATATTTTTTTTTGCATTAGACGTCGACCATATAGCTAGATGCTTTTTTATTTTGTTGAGAACAACAGGAACACACTCTTCTTCTCGTTATAAAATTATAAGTTCAACAGTTAGTTATTCGTTTAAAATTCTTTTTTAAAAATATTTTTAAAAATTTTAATGCCCAACTGCTTTTAAATTGTTCTTAGCTTTTTCTTAAATTGTTATAAAATTTATTCTTTTTAAGTCGTGTTAAGTTGGAAACTGCATGGATCATGACGTATATTGTAATATTTATGTGAATACAGTCGAATTTGTTTCCATAGAACTTTTATGAACTATTTAATCTTGCAGAATTTTTAATTTCTAATCAAAAATTATATTTAAATGTCGAACCATTGGGACTTTTAGAGCATCTTGCAAATAACTAAACAAATTCTCGCAATAGATAATCGTTGGTAAATACTGAAAAGCACGAAACTAATATTTAAATCAAGTAAATCTCGTTAAAAAAATGCGCAATTTTTGAAAAATTTGTATATAATACATACCAAGGCACTGAAAAGGGAAATAATAGTGTAAACGTTTAATCAACGAAATAAATAGGTAAACTTCTTGTATAGGAACATAGAAAAAGTACATAATTATAATTAAAGATCATTAGGTAGATTTAAAAAAATCATATATTTACCCAATAAGTTCTTTGATCCATAAAGTACGCATCGTATGGGAATTTTTTTTATTATTAATTTTTCGGATAAATGTTATTCTTTATAAAAGTTGGCGCTTCTCTCAAAACTAAAAATTCGCCAATAAAAAATAAAAATATAACCACTACAAAGAAATACGCCTTGTTTATTAAAAAATGTTTAATAAGTAGTTAAATCAGTTTTATCTGAACACGTTCACATTTAGTCATACTTATTTGCTAAATTTTAATTGTGTTGAAATCTTTTGAACGATTTTAAATGTGTGTAAAAATTTGACTTCTATTTTATAGATTATTATAATCTTATTATTATTAATTATTAAATAATTAATATAGATTAATTGATAATTTAAGGTAACGATGAGATATTTTCACAATGTCGAGTGAACCTGAGGTGAAATAATGACATTCATGGATTACTATGGTCGACATTGATTTTTCGTAGACGCCATTGAAAAAATAAGGGAAGGTCTAAGGAAATAAGGGATCTCCCTCGTATATTATGCGATATATTTTTATTTTTTATTGGCGCACTTTTAATTTTGAGACAATCGTCAACTGATATAAAGCATAACTTTTTACCGAAAAATACATAATACAAAAGAGTTTCGCACATAGGATACGTATACTTTATGGATCACACCGTATACCTATACAATGAAAATCTTCATTCAAAGAACGAACTTTTCTTTTTATCCACGATTTTTTCATTAACGCTGAAAATTAATCCATAGATGTTACCGCACATATCAAAATCGCGTTAATCGAATTACTTAAATAATCAGTAAAAGTTACAATTTCTTCATGATCGCTTACTGTATTTAAAATTTCCATTTATGTGGTCGCAGGGATTGTCGCAATTAAATTTGCCGCGTTAGTCGAATTTCGCGTTAAGGAAGATATATCTGTATTAATGTACTTTATTTATTTTTTTAAATGCACATTCACCGAATTGGTTTATTTAAGGGTTTTTGCAACGATAGGCAATTAATATTAGAGTGGTATTTCAAAACTAGTATCTTTTTTTAAATTTTTTTAAAGTTTTTATCCAAACGTTTTGTTTGATAATCACTTTAAAATCCGTCATATTTAACACACGACAGAGTTGTTTCGAAACTTTTAAAATACTGTAATCGTTTTATTATCTATAAGTCGTAGGTTTAGCGCAAAATCGAAACAATCAAATCTGGATAATAAATAATAATTCACCACTTACTTACGAGAATGTTTCGCTAGTCAATTTAAAAGGCAAAAATAAAATTGTCGTCCCTATTGTCGATCAAATAATTGCCTTTTAATAAACGCCCGCTTTGATACAAAAGGGGCTTAATTGATGTTACAATTAATTGCTTTGCGTATCGGTTGTCGTTTTATAAATTAACGTTGTTTCAATTTTTCGTTTATCGCGGTAATTCGTTACCTACTTACCCTCGCAATGTTCCAGTTAGTCACAAATCGCGAACCGTACGAAACTAACATTTTCTTCAATGTATATTTCTTTATAAGGTGGAGATACCCCACTTTAGATTGCATAATGTATACGCGGCCTTTCATAAAAAGAATAAGCAGATGGTTAGCCCGAAGATATGGTATTGTGTTCTGCAGAAACAAGACCAGATATCGATGTTCAGCTGGTTAGGTTATTATTACCTTTGTTAGCTCAACATCGAGATTTCGGAAGCTATTATTGTATTTGTTTGAATGAAACGGATATTTTAAGTACTGTTAACATTCCTTCCATTTATGACTGACGAGGGCATGTTTCGTTTGCGTTTTTCTATTTGTTGTGCCTATACTTACATACCGACGCCGCGCCGCGCCGGTTTTATTTGTGACAATCGAAACTTCGATTCGCGCATACCTACCTCGAAGAAATAAATACCCCGAAAGAACGACTCGGGCAACCTAGTCGAATTTTATAGTTATTTAAACGTGGGCATTTCGAGAAATTTTTCTTATTTTTCCGACCAAGAATTGCTTCGTTTTCTTTCCGTTTTGGCAAGAATTTCCGATTTCCAAAATAATTGTTATCTTATTTGTTTTGCAATAAATGTCCTATTTTGTTAGTTTTCCCTGAAAAATACGGTAAGTGAGAAAATTTTATTCAAAATACAGTTCCGATATTACAATAATAACACAAGGGTAACCTACAATAACATGTAGGTTACCTACTTGTTTTTTATTTCAATTTTCATCTATAAAGAAAACAACTTTCTAAACCATGATTTTTCAGTTATTAAGATGAGCAACTTGTAAAATTAAAAAAAAAACAATCATTTGATACAAATTAATATTACGATAAATTATAATAACTATAAAGAGTAGGTATTACAATTATTCAAAGTGAATATTCAAATTGATGTCCAATATTGCAACACATAAATAATTAAATTACATTTTTGCATAACATGCACTATGAATTTCTATGATTATTTGAGATGGGATTAACGAAACGCATAAAATGTTTCCTTTGTTTATCGATATTATTCCTAACGTGCTTATACAGGCTGTGTACAAAATGTCGCATCCGGTCGTTGCAAGAGACCTTTTAAGGAACCCCAAAATAATAGTTAAAAACTTCCTCCCTGACCATTATATTGTCGATAAAAAGTGTAAAAGTTAAGAATTCAACTTTTTCATTTTTGCGAATTTTTATAACTGTAATAATATTTCCTAAAATTAATCCGGGGCATTCGACCATTCGCTTACAAAACGTACATGCGCAAATGACGTCATAACAATTGATTTATATAGAAATCTATTTGTTGTGACGTTATTTTCGCAGGTACGTTTTGTAAGCGAATGGTCAAAATAGCCCCCTGGCAATCGACAAAAATATTTTAATTTGTCATACTAATTATTTTATACATAAATTTAATAATTTATTATTATCTTACAATTAGATTTACACGCAAATATTCATTTCATTTCGTAAATATTTACAAGGGAAGGTCGCGATTGACATGTCACCGATTATGATTTTCTTTCAGTTGGCGAATCTACATAAAAAATAAATAGAGGGGTGTTCGAGCGTTTGTGGGAATACGCCTTCGAAATACATGGTACTTTTTAATGTTTGAAAGCACATTCTCGACGAGTGTTCTGGGTTCCTGTGATTCACCATCCAACAAACGACGTCGACAATATTTTTATGTCTTTCTAATGCGTTCTATGTCTATTTGAATAACTGTTAAAGAAGTGATAGTAGGTACACATAAGTTTCCTGTGTTACGGATAACTAACTGATAGTGTACGTGTAATTAAACAAAAATTAATAGTTCCTGTTTGTCCTTGATTTTTTTACGTCTGTACCTGATGCTATAAGATTTGAATGTCAGAAGATTTTAGTTTCGTAGTTATTCGTTTGTTTCACCATAATTTACATAGAATAAGAGATTATTGTTGTTGCTAATACAACAACACAACATTTTTTGCAAATACAAAAAAACGGCCGTTTTCAAAATAAGCCGATCTTTCTGAACATTTGAATTTGGGCTTAACTTTTCAAATAAGGCCATTTTTGTGTGCTTTTGTTTTGAAATTTGTCATTGAAACGTCCTGTAGGTACATTAATGATTGAACTCGTTTTCAGTATAATACCGTTTGAGGACAAACAAGATCTAAAGCCAGAATATTAAAATTCAATTCAAAAATTTGTGGTCAGTTATCCGCGAACACACTATATATGCCGAAATTTATGTGTATTTACATCATAAAAATGGGATTAACACGGGGAAAAACATAAATATTGTCGACGTCGTTGAGCTCGTTGAGGACGTGCTTTCAATAATCAAAAAGTGTTATTTCCAAGGCGCATTCGCACAAACGCTCGCACACCCCTCTATTTATTTTTTATGTAGATTCGTCATCTGAAAGAAAATCAGAATCGATGACATGTTAATCGCGACCTCCTCTTGTCAATGACGCTCAATAATATTTAAATAAACTAAAGATTAAATTTGATTTGATTAACACCTTTAGAGTTTCTGTTATAAAGGATATAGTTATTGGAGATGTTGCCAATTCTAACATACAGTTTTTTTTGGTAGATAATAACTTCGTTAAAAATGACGATAGATTTTTTTTTAGTTATTTTTCCCATATCCTCTGAAGGGTCTCGTACAACGTACTGGAGAGCTTATGAACTGTTATTTGTAGAAAGGGCACGCAAAAAATCCGACCAAAGGCACTAATTTTCGTGATTTTAGTGGTTTTTGACCAAGTGTCAAAATCTCAAAACCCAAGGGATTTTTACTAAGTTCAAATTTTGATATTCTGAACAACCTGATTCATCACCAGTTGCAAGGTAACATTTCATTCAACTGCTTCATTTAACTGAAGCATTTCCCAGAAGAAGATAAAGTCTTAATCTAACTAAACTAAACTAAAATCTTATACGAATTATATGATCTACTTGCACGGGTACAGGAGCTAGGGGGGGCTATTTTTGACCACTCGCTTACAAAACGTACATGTGAAAATAACGTCATATCAATGAATTTCTATTGAAATCTATTTGTTGTGACGTCATTTTCGCATGTACGTTTTGTAAGTGAGTGATCAAAAATAGACCCCCCTACAATCGTTTTTTATATAAATTATATTACAGGTAGTAGGTACTTTTATGGTAATTTAATCTATTAAATCTTGTTTAATTTTGTTTGTGTGAAAGATATGCACATATAGCTTATCCAAACCTATATGATGTTCACGTCATCAAAACAAGGTTACTAGATGATGACGAATCACACAGTGCTGTCACCTCGTACCTCGTATTTTGACAGTTCTAATGAATTGTAGTCTTTCTTTAAGCCATCTAATGTGTGCACAGGTAAATCATCTATAGAATATGTCACTTTCTAAACTTTAAACCTAATTACAAATAAACAATCTAGTAACCTTGTTTGATGACGTGTACATCATGCAGGTTTGGATAAGCTATATATATCGATAACCCGAAGTTTCTATACATTTAAAAAAATCACCGTGAATAGGCGTCGCCTTTAACTGTATTCTAATATCAAATATACATGATGTTGATACATTATCTGTTATCTGTTTTAACCGGTTTTTACTGCGACTCGGAATTTAAATAAACACGATGTAGAATTTTAGGTACGCTTTCCTACATGTGCATCAGTGATAAGAGCTGTTTGCATAAAAAGTATTGAAATTTCCGCCCATGCCGTTCTATTATCTCGGGTCGCAAAATCACACCCGATAAAACAAACTTTCTAAAATTTAAACAAAGTATTTTAATATTTATGTAACAAACGTTGTCAGGTTTTAACGAAAATGTGTTGAAAATTCTCTTTAGTCGCGTGTCGAATTTTATAGTGTTCGTGTATATATTTATTAGTAATGTTTATTCAAACTTTTGTGCTTTTGTGTGTATTACTTTGATGTTGATGGGGAATTTTCTTGGAACTGGAAATCAACGAAGCAGTTTTATAGGACGAAAAGGTCAGCAGACTTTGTTAATGTATTAATTATTATTAGTGGCGTTAGAATTAGGTGATTGTAAACAGATTCTGATTTATTTAAATTTGACAGATATCTAATACGATATCTATACAGGGCGTCCACGAGTTCTGGGATTCTGTGACAGAGCCTAAATTGAGCACAATAGAAAAAAATATTTTACATAAAAGTTTGCCGGTTGTAACGGTCGCACAAGGTAAAATTATTTTCGCCTATACAGGGTGATCCAATATTGCGGTAGAGCACCCAGCTTACATCCTCTTTCAAGTGAATATTACATTTTCTATACCGGTAGGTTACAGGTATTTTATGAGATATGTTGTTATTTACCAAAACCGAAAAATGGTAGTCGTCAATCAAACAAATTACTAAACACAATTTCAACTTACAAAGCTTAAACAAGAACAAAAATAACTTATTTACAACTAATATATTAAATGATCAAACTTTTGTAAACTTTAAGTGAATATCACCTTAGGGCGTTCTAATTAAAATAATAAAGTTGGGAGCTCTACGGCAATATTGGATCACCCTGTGTAGGCGAAAATAATTTTACCTCGAGCGATTCTTGCAACCAGCAAACTTTTATTTATCATATTTTTTTTTCTGTTGTGCTTAGTTTAGGCTCTATCAAAGGATCCCAGAACTCGGGGACGCCCTGTTTAGGTAGATATTGAAAAGTAAAGTCAAATTGTTGTTTCATCGTGTTTGACCAAATAAGAAGAACTGATAAAAATGCAATTTATTTAATTTCACGCCAAACTTGACATTTGTGATTGCAAATAACTCAAATTCAGAAGGGTGTTTTTAGGGAAGGATTAAAACATTAACCTTCAATATTTTTACAAATACCTACTTATGTTAGGGAAGTTTGTGGAAATAAATAATTGAACCCTGATACTTGTTTCCTTTTTAGTAATACTACACCACCCCATAAATATTCTATTTTTTGTAAACTTTGAGGTAAATAAATACCTCTGGTCGGCTACCAGGTAAAAATTTAAATTTTACGCTTTAAATATCTGCTATATGAGGGTAAACTGGAGTAAAAAGTTTGAGTTTGATGTTCTACTGCAAGCAAAGTTATGTTAGGTCAAAATCTTTAAAAAATCAGAATGTTATCCGACTTTATTATGCAGGGTGTTCAGGAAATCACTCGTGAACATAGACCACGTCAAACTAATATTATGCGCCTCTGCTGAGATATTATACATAACCAAAGGTGTTATATTCGATTTAATAAACAATGGTTTCTTTTTTGTTGCTTGTAATATTCTTAATAATTTCCAACTTATTATTGACATTGCCGTTAACATTTGAACTCCAGTAATAAAACTATTTTATTGTTTCAGGTATGTACCTACACACAACTGTAAGATATACATATGCTCGCGATAAACAATGATTGCACAATGATGTTTTGCACAGGTAAGACGTAGCAAAATAAATAAGATAACGTGTAGACGGCCCTTGATAATTATACGTATAATACTTAAATATAGGTATATTTAAAAAGTAATAATTCCGGAAACTGTAATATATAAGATGAAAATTTTCTGTGGCTGACGTGAGAAAGTATTAAAACGTCGATCTTGCGTAAGTTATATATTTAATACTGACGGCTGTTCGCATTATACAAATTCTATTGTACATTGTTTTATCCAAATTCACATGAAAGAGGTGTGAAGTTCGCTATCGTGCGTAAAAAAAGTGATTAAAATAGAAGTGCACTCAAACGATTTCTAATATTTTAATCATTTGCTTCAAAAATTAGTTTACAAAAAAATGCGAGCACATAGTTTGATACACCCTGCTATCGCATATTTTATGTAAAATGTCGTAGACTAGAAATGCAGGTTTCTTTATTTAAAAAAAATAACAACACTATGTCCGGTTTAGTATTATGTCTTCTATTTCTAGTAAATGTCAGAAGTGCCTTAACTATTCTATTAATTAACTTTAAAAACTTTTTATTACTGAGGGGCGGTTTATCAATTATCGGTTATCATTAACCGTTGGCCAATTTTGGTTAGACACATGAAACAATATTGTTTTTGTCCCTTAAACAGACCAGGATGTCGATTTTCTGGAAAACCTGGAAAAATTTGGGAATTTTATTTTGACCCTGGAAATTAGAGAAAAGTCGAGGAAAATTTAATCGGTCGTTATTATTTCTCGTCGTATCTTGCCCATCTCGTGATGTCATATGTGGATAAGATGACAATAATTCGATATCAAATCAAATAAGTAAAAGAAAAACTAAATATAGTAACTTTACTTTAACTTTAAGAAAACTATAACGATTGTTCTAAATAAAAAATGAAGACATTAAAAAAGTTCAAAGATATAAAGATAGAAAAGCTTACTGTCGTCATCTTACCCGCCGTTCCCTGCTATCGGAAAACCTGGAAAAGTCGGGGAAATTAATAATTTTGAAATAATCGACGCCTTGACAGATTTAAAATCACGAATTTGCATTTCATCATGGTAACAATATCAAAATTGATTAAATAGAGTCGATCTTCTATATAACGAAGTCGGTAAATCCCGAAAAAATCGCAATACTTGGGAAAATTTCGTTAAATAGAAATAATGTTTTTTGGTAAATATTATTTTAACGTAATTTTATTTTAAGACCTTTTAATGTCAATTTAGTCAACTATTCGTTTAGATAAAAAGAAATATTTTCGAGTTGAAAATGGGCAAATTTATTCTTGTAGTTAACTGTTGCTAAGAAGGGCACCCTTATAAAGTCCTATTTCGTTTGAATTAAAAAAAATCGTTACCTATAGGTATAGAAATTTTATTTCCTATTGTAGAAACAGTTTTATATACCTACACGTATTCGTTTTTTAATAATTGATGTACAGCACGAACGTTCAGAAGTTCTCAAATGTTTTAGCCTATTGTTAACAGTAATTAAATTTATTGCGATTGATTTTAATTTTTTTTACGTTAGATTGCAAACAAAGTTTAAAAATAATTTTTGATGCAAAATACTTTAATAATGGTAATAAACGCAAATTACCTATGATATAAACAAGTTATGAAAACAAATATTCATTTTTGGGATGTTTTTTTGAACGGCGATGAAACTTTTATCGGAAATACCATAGATAAATAAAGACGAGTTTAACGGTACCAACTATATGATTTGTCTATTTTCAAAACGGTCGTCGTGTCCAAAATCGAGTTAAAAGTTCATCAAGTATTCGCATATAACTTGGACTAATGACAACAACCACGCTCCCAACACATAATGTGTGGAAGATGATCAGTTACTGGATAATCCTGAATCGCATTCGATTGTTCCTGAGGGTGCAAGTCAGGTTAAGTATACGACAATTGTGTCTATTATGCCATGCGTTATGCGTTGAAGCATTGTTCCTTTGGTGTTGTTGCAAAAACAAGACATCCGGCGAACATTAAATATGATGAACCCTTCTGAATTCATGTCTGACCATTTTACAACAAAGATATTCTTCGTAAATTCGAATTTCGAACTCGATTTTGGACATGTTGGTCGTTTCGAAAATTCGTAAATCGTATACATCGTCTCGTCTCTGTGTAAATGGTGTGCTAGACAAAAGTATCATCGCCTTTGAAAAAAATTGTTAAAATGAATATCCTACACGTGTACTTAATTGAGTTGGGCATCAAACCCGACGATTAAATTCTGTAGAATTCTTGTTAGATCTAATGGTTTCCGACAAAAGCTAGTTACGTGGGTTCGACGTTAGAGTGCGCCTTCGTGTACGAAATTCGAATCGGTCCAAAAATAATTTTATAAGATTCGTTTCGCTTTATGAAAGCTTGATGTGCACAAAAAGATGACGGGTGCTTTATATTGCGTGTTCCCATAGATTTTTAAAACCCTCTTTTGTGGGCGGCGGCCCATAATGAGATGAAAGCATATTTAATTGCGCTATTATACGATCAGATTTCTTAAAACGAACCGTAGACATAATGCTTGTCTGAAGACTTTCATAAGTAGGCACTAAAAGTTTTCTGGATTTTTATACTACTTAATTTATTTTAAAACAATAGGGATGGATAATTGCGTGAAATTTTTATACGGAAATTTTATCCGCTCAAAGTTTACTGCTCAAGTTTAAAAATTGAATAATTGGATTGCGTATTTTTAATTTACTCGATTAATTTCGCAAATTAGTCGACAGGCAAAACGTTTATAATGGTTTTGAGTAAAAAAGGGCTTAAAAAAATTAATGCGTTTGATTGCGCGAATTTGAAAAGATTAAATTTTTTTCGGATTTATTTGCGCGATTGTCATTTTAAATTATGAGTTTCGGTATTATTTGAATAGGAAGACGATTAAACGGCAAAAAGGGACCTATTTTAATGTCCGTAATAAACCCGAAAATGCTCTCGAAAGTTCAACAAATAAATAATCGGACTCGTAAATACGAAATTTTATAGTGGTTTTAAGTTGGTTCGTTAAATATTTTTGTATAAATTATGGCCCGTCAATAAGTGCACATACATTCTTATCGAGAAGTTATTACATATTTATAGGGACGTTATTAATTTCCTCACGCATAACGTATAAAACTGAGAAGCCGATATCGTGCCAACGTTCAACAAATCATGGCACGGAGCGCCCTCACTAACTGGCTTATTTATTTAACTATTTAGTTGCTAATTTAGTTGTATGTTGCGGTTACATTTATATTAACATACAAACGATTGTCAGTTTCTTAAACTAACGACATACTTAGCAATATCTAATTGTTTTTATTAGTTTTGCTGTTTGAGCAGTTGGCACTGGTAGTTACTGGTCGCATAGCGCCTAAATAAATTTGTCTAGTTTGGCTTTATTGCGTTTAATGCTTTGTTATAACGTCTACATGATTGTGCTTTAATTGTTTTTTTTAAATACGGACAGTCCTCGCTTTTACGTTAAGTTACGTACTAGAAACGAACGACGTAAAACGAGACACGCATTTTTATGTAAAATCATTTGAAGAGATGGTTAAAAAATTCTCGAGTACACGTGGGTGGACAAAGAAGGCAAATTATCAAGTAAAATAGTTAATAAAAATATTAATGTTACCAGACATATTTGTAAACAAAGTCCGACGCTGCCGTAATCGAGTCGCGAAGGAGTGCAGAGGGTGCTGTATCACAACTACCATTACTAAAAAGCGGCGTTATAAATAATGTAAAGGAAATAATTGAAATTATGTAATTAATTAGTTCTTTTTCATCATATGCTTAAAAGACGTATTCGCAAAACGTATGAAATATATACACTACGTAAGTTTCAGTGTAACACTGCTTATTTATTCGAAAGATGCTTATATTTATAAATAGTTATAAATATTAGCCGCTTACTATGTAGAATGGCGAAGGTCGCCCGGCCAATCTAATGTTGTGTCTCGTTTTAACAACAACACATTATACTATTTATTATTAAAGCGTAACGAATTATTATTTAAACAAAACGTTGTTCTCAAAACTTAATTTTATTATATGCACAAATAATTTTCTCATTTGGTGCTAGACGTCGGTAATTGCGATGGTTTGACTTTTATCGTTTCCAAAGGCACATTAATTAGATAAATTAAAATTAAATAATACATTTCCTTACATTACATTCCTGAGGTACCTACATTATTTCTAAATTACATATAATTTGGTGCAGAAGTACTTTAGTCGTGACGCCATAATGTTGCCAATAGGTACAAAAACAAGCAGCAAAATTCGACAGTTTTCCTGAAATACCTTACAAAATCTCCAAAACGGCTTTACGCACAAAACTGAAATTTTCGCTGTGCAATTTCGAATAGTGGATGAATACTCGCGTCGGTAAAAAATTTATACATTTTGGCCCCTCCGTTTTCTGGAATTTTTGGACTTCGTAAAATTTTTAATTAATTGTTTAATTAATTGTTCGTTTGTTTGAACAATTGTTTCCACGGTAAATATCTGTCGGATAAATTTATCAGGAGATGAAAAGATCAAGATTTTATTGTTTAATTTATTGTTCCCTGTCTTAAATTAGTGAATATTCAAATAAAGCACCGCTTATTGCTGCGGCACAAATTTCAATTAGTGCTTTAAATTCATCATAGAGCCCTTATTTCTTCCAAGCTTAAGATGGTTACTGAACCCCGATAACTCAAATTTTAGACGTTTAAAATAAATAAATGAATAAATGTGTGTTCCGAGAAGAATCTGTCAAACTTTAGGAATACATAGATTAATCTGTTTGACATTATTTTATTTTACTGATTTCGTTATTGCATTTTTAAATTTCGCATCGTTGTTGAGGAATTATTGTTATTTATGAGAATGTTGGTAATTTTTTTTGTACAAGTTATAACTCGCATCAGAAACGCTTCGAAATCGATTCTATACCTATTGCTTTTATTGGTTTACCTATATAATATCTTAAGGAATACGTTCCTAAATGTTGACAGATTACTCCCGAGACACCCTGTACATATACATTAACAAAATATAATATGATACTTGAAAATTTGAGTTTTAAAATTATGTAGATAACTACATACTTGGTGGGAGTCAATATCTACGACTTTCAAAACAAATTAAGAGGGGGGTTCCATAAGTGAGAATCAACAGATGTCGCTATGGTAGATTCACTTCAGGAAACGATACTAAAAAACTATTAAATTATATTTAAAAAAATTAATTGATAATAAATACTAATTCAATTAGCTAGTTGCTCCTTATATTTTTATCCTAAAAAAGTTAAAGGAACAGTTTTGCTAAGTTGTACACATGCTTCCGAATACTTCAAATTACAGTCAACTCTCTCTTGAGTGCCAAAAATGTTTCGAACTCGAGGACTTTTCTCGGAAACGCGGTTCCCCCACTTTCTGCATGTTTCACCGCTCGAAGTTGTTCGCACCATTCGCATCATTCTCTTGCTATAGTGCCACTCGCAACGATGCAAGAAAACTCGTAATCAGTTGTGTTCTACATTTGCGATGTTTCATATTTAAATTTATAATTTTAAATTGACATAACTTTTTAAATACTTAATTTATAATTATATTTATAATAATAATATTGATAATTATTTAATTGTTGCCAAAGACGTGCCAAACATAAAATAAAGATTTGTATTTTATAAAAACTATATTTTTTCGACTTTTCGTTGTGGCACTATTGATGGAGAGAGATTGGAATTCCGGAGGGGAATTCAGGCCTCGAGAGCTACCTAAGAGTGGGGGTATAGCTCGAGCGAAAATCAGGGGAAGTGGCACTATTGATAGTGGCACTCAAGAGAGAGTTGACTGTATAAGATATTTAGCTACTATATGACTAAAATATTATAACGAACAACTAGAAGAAGGTTCAGTGAATACGTATACAAAAGTACAGGGTGTAATTGTTGCTAGAATTCGTAAACCGTTTTTTGAAAAATCGTCATTTTCAAGTATAAAACTATCTTATAGATAGCTACTTGATTTCGTAGAATCTGTCTAACAAAATTGTCCAACTATTATTGAATAGATGGTGCTGTAAAAAACTAGAGTGGTATTTTTTTATTTGCCGGCTGATTTGTGGACATTAATCTCGCGTATGATAAACAAACATCAAACTGCATAGGCGGCATATTTCGTTGTGAAATATTTATATTCAACGTACCTATACCGAAAATGAACTCGTAATTCTTATTACGAAATTTTAAACTAAAATCAAAATTGAACTCCTGTATTTTCTTATACTCTAAATAGTGAAATTCCAACCATTTATAATATTTATAATATTGTATAATAATGTATGTATGTTGTATAATTTATGTATTGTATAATATTGTATTGTATATTGTATTGTAGGTCTAATTTCAAAATTACAATTAAAATTAAGTATGTATGTAGGTACATTTGCCATACCTACAGTTTTATTTATTTACAAGTTTTCATTCTATAAAAGATAGAAACTCATTCGGTTTATTTTTCGGAAGTAAGCATAATTATTTTGGATTCCGACGTGTTGTTGTTTATGATTTCTGTGAATTACTGAGAAATGCTGAGAATGCGGCGAACATTTCCTATAAATAAGTAGATACGTTATTCGCGATAGGTCCCAACACGTCATCAATAAAACCTCGTATTTTTACAGTACTAATAGATTTTAGTCTATTTTGCCATGTCATATGTGTGCAGGTAAATCATCGGTAGACATCGGAGTGCCATGTTCAAAACTTTAATCTGAATATTACAAATATACAATTTAGTAACTCTTTGTGCATGGCTGCGTGCATTGGAACCTACCGTGAATAACGTATAGCTACATGTATTTAAGAACGAAACTGTAACTATTTAACTTTTAATGCAATTAATGGCATGCTATAATAATTATTATTCTGAAATATATACATAAGTAATTACATATGTATATATCAGTACATATATCAGTAATATTGGATTTCCTATTGTTACAATTTTTATTTTGTATTAATAATGGCACTTCTCTCACATATTACACAAAAAATAAATTTTAAAAATCAAGACTGATCAATCAATCCAATTGTGACTTTCTTGAAGAGAAATATTTTGAATTTTCCGCTCCCATAACTTGGTAACTTTTCTGGTTGCAAGTTAAATAATTTTTTTAAACTTGTTAACTTGCATTTCATTATTTTGTGTCTCTCATCAAAACGCCCATTCTTTATATTCTGTAACTTTATATCCTAGAAACGCTAGCAAAGTTTACAACGTAAACATAATTAAATTAGATGCCAATGCGTCAATGAAAAAGCGCACTCTGTAGAAACTATTTAATACAAGAAAACAAGAATTAACATTTACATAGCTGATGCCAAAATCGCGCAATCTTACGATTAAACCGTTTGATATTAATTAAAATAATTAAAAAAATACTACTGTGGCGTTACTAGCGGAAACATGGTAGAAGCTGATTTTTCCAGCCCCCTCTTAATAAAGAAATGATAAAAATAAGTTCAACGGAGGCTGCATAGGCGTATCTAATAAGGTTAATCTTGGGGACGAGACAAGTATTTTTAATATTTATGACTTAGGTATGTATTGATATTGCGAAAATAGGAATATGAAAATAGAACAGAAAACACTATACACAAAACGTTGGCTACAAGTAAAATCCAGAATTAAATAAAAGAGTACTATTAGAATAAACCGTAATCGTTTAATAATACAAACAAAAATGCATTTTGATTAACTCTATAATATTATACAGGGTGTTTCAGAATAACTATTCCTACTTTTTAGATGTGATGTGGGGGGGTTACGTAACTAAACACTTTTTTGTAATAAAGTATAATGTTCGGAAACGCTTAGATTCCAAGATAAGTTATAATGTTACAGTTTTTCAGTTACAACTTCTACGCCACTGGGTTTATTGCAAAGTTGGCAGCATTTTAAAATTATTCAGTATATTTTGCAACAATAAGACCAATTGGCGACGCATCTTATCGTGCGACGCATCGTTTTTGTGATAAACGACAAAATCCAATTTCTTATAAATATTATAAGTGTTGATACAGGATATATAAAAAGTTCGTTTAAAAGTTCTTTTCTTTAAATAAATGTTTTTTTCTTTGTAAAAATTTCCTATATTTTTCTCATGGTTTTAATAAAAAGGCATTTGTATTAAGGCCGTCTGAATTTTGATCACTTTTTGAAATTTGTTATTTTTGTCAGTTGTTACTCTTAACCTTTACTTTTATATTAACAACTTACGGACATGCCGATCGCAACAATTCTTATAAATGATAAATAACAGAATGCTTTGACGTAAAACAATCGATTTTAACTGCAATATTATGAAAATTATAGGTACTTAGAGCAGAAATTAATTGGGGGTCCAATTTTGGCGCGCTTCGACCATTCGATTAGTTGGCATATAACAAGCGATTTATCTTGAACGAGGAAATAAATACGGCAATTCTTTGCTATTGACGCTTATTTTCACAAATTTATTCAGACCCACTACCGTTGCAATGCATCGTATTACGTTAAAAATATCATTCGCGTGTACACGCACCGATATCCCTTTCCTATTTACACTTATTATTAATTGACAATGCGCCAGAATATTCAAGAAAGTTTAAAATTCGAGCATCCGGACATCCAAATGCTGTTCCACGTCGCTTATCCAACATCTAATCGTGATTTTTAGAAGTTATCGTGTTGGACGAATTTTTATTAACTTTTTTTAATGAAATAAATAAAGAACCAGGTATATCCTGATAATTTATAAAATAAATTTTCCATTTTTCAGAGTTCTGTAAGTTGAATAGGTTTGAACGGAACTAACGGTGGTCGATATAGACAAATTTTACTGTATTACGACTAACTTTTTTTTTACTAATATTATTTAACGAAGTAGACAATCGTTTGATAAAATTTCAAGATTAATTGGTTGTCGATAACGATGCGATAATGCTGTGACGTTGTCAATAACTATAACAAAATTATTATTAGTCTCAAAATTGAATTGTAACATTTGTTTATTTTATTAAATGTTAATAAAAGATAAATTAATCGTAATATTATTATTATTTTTTACTTGCACTTCTTACTTCAAACTATCCTTTCTTTCAAACGCAACGACGTCGACGCGTCGCACAGTGGAACAAAGCGTCGATATTTTGGAGGTTGATTTATAACTCACAGTTAGGTGCATAAGATAGAGAGAAAAATTCATTTGCGAAAAAATGCTATGCCAAAGCGCCATCGATACGTAACAGACATTAAAAGCGTTACTGTATGTAACGTGTAACACATTTACATGGTAATTTCAGAATCTTGAGGAAAACCAACCCTACATAACATGTTGTTATTGTAAAGGTCACGCATTTGTTTATGTTTACCGCAAGGGTTCGGTGAATAGAGTATAGGTAGATCTAATATCTACAGGGTGTTCCATTTAAAATAACAAAATTGATATCGCTTACGGAAATAACTGTGGTAACACAGGTTTTACTGAAAAATCTTTAGATATCTACAAATTTTCAGATTTAAATTTGATTACATAATTGCCCTGTATGCACTTAAAATGATTATTCGATTAAATTAGTGTATAGGAAGTTTTAGTTCGAATAACAAACAACAGTACACAAGCAACTGCAGTAATAAATATTCCAAGTATTGCCTGTTTGAATAACGTAAATAACTTTATTTGCAATTTTATGCAGAAACTAGTTAAGACGTTTAACGATTTATTAAAAGTTCTGAATATTATTTGTACAGTTTTAAAGTTTAAGCTCCGAAGCAAGTTGCGAGCGTGAGCTCTGCGACTTCGTAACTTTAATTTAATCTAATTACACATTATGCTGCTTATTGCATTTCAGCGTTCGTATTTTAAATAACGTCAACGTCCATAATAAAATAAATGATCGTCGATTAATGCAGACGATAAGACGCATCCCCTATTTTAACTATGGATATTGGGGGTATTAAAATATTCGAGTTGGTACACCTTAGCACGCAATTGTCTTTAAAATCGTTTACTTTTAATGTTCATAATATTGTCGAACTTAAGTTGACATTTTACTGCTGGATTTGGAAGAGATTGTTTCCGATTTTTGTATTTGCATGTTATTCGGTTGTAGATGCAAATTTTAGTCTACCATTTAATTTGTTCTTCGCAATAGAAATTCTTTTGCGCGGCGAAACTATTTAAACGAAATACCATCGGGTTAAATACGTTTGTTTGAATTAATACAGGTCGATAATAAAAATGTAAAAAGTTCGCATTTTAACCACATATACCTACAATAAAACAATAAATAACAACATTTTAAAATTTTATTGGCCGTAAAAAGCACTAAATTAACGTTAATCTCAATATTTTTCCCTTTAATTGCGTGCAATTACGGAGTTACGTGCCCCCGTTTCCTACCGAACTTTTCCTAAAGTCGTCATTATAAATAAATTCCTAGTAATACTCCGATCTTATGTTTTGTTTTGCATTCAAATGTGATTAAATGTCAAAGATGAGACATGAGGGGTAATTTAATTCTTGATTTGGTCGCATGAACGTCTAGCTCTAGGCTTTACGTTGTCATCACCGATCATGCAATATGTATATTAATGAGCGGTTCGTTCTAGATTTTGAATATTTATTTCGTAAATAAATGCACGGGGCGATCACAGAAGTCCCCAAGCTCTGAATCTACAGCTTATCGGAAAATATTTTCTCATCTTGTTAATCGTTAGCATTACAACGCCTTCGACTTTTAGTTTCTTAACTGAATATTTTGACCAACAGAAATAAAAATCATCTAATAATGATATGACGCAAAACTTTTTAGGTACCTACATCAATATTGTTTGCAAAATAAAATTTTTGCTTAATTTCTATTTGCGCTTTTAGTTTTTGCAAAATTGCTTTTTCAAAAATAGGTACCTTAGAAGTAAACGTTGCTCGATTTTCGATTTTATTATTTGATTTGAAAACTACCTACTACGTAATAGAAATTGTAGTTAAATCGGGGGATGCATCGAAGATTTTAGAAAGCACGTGATTTAGAAAACTTAACGAAGCACACGTTCTTCAATTGCGATAATGCGCCGCAGGGAAAATGTTAATTTGTGGCACCTTTTGAGGACCCCTGCAAGAAATCATGTAATACATTACATCTGACGTTTAAATATATTTGGAATTAGATACAGATAACGCGGGCCATCAGGTGACATCGCGGCCTATAATGGCGTCTGATTGTCAAATCATGATTTATAAATTGTTCTGAAATATTACAACCGTCTTGTACATGCCAAAACTCACTCTATTTTCGTTATAATGCCGTAAGTGCGAGCGAAAAAGAGGTGCATCGCAACGTTGGTACGATAAAAGACGATATTTAACAAAACTAATAGGGATGCGTGTTTGGACGGTACCATTATGCTTTGTCAGGCTATAAAAATTTTAAGTGAATAGGTAACAAACAGGAGACATCATTGATTTTCTAAGATTTTTAATAGGGGGAAACGTATTATGGACGCCGATTTTTCTGTAATATACGAAAAAATTGGATACGTTTCAAGGACAACATTTTTTACCCGGCTGATAACGTTAAGTAAAGGTTAACAAAAAAAATAACAACATTCCATTCATTCAATTATTTAATTTTGCTGCACTTATTTGGTGATATTCATTTGTATTACTGTTCATGTCTGAAAATATCACTAACCGTTTAATTATACTTTTAAAAATTCCCAACCAGTTTTACAATTTTAACATCGTCAGGGGGTTAACAGATAATCAGATAAAACAATAAATTGTCTGTTTGAAAAAATTAAAGATGAATTAACGCATTCGCGCTTTTATCTGAATTAAAAAAATGAGGATTAACAAAATTTGCTAATAACGAGCAAAACCCAAAACCTTGTGGTTCCTACTGACTTGAATTGAACACTTTAATAACAATAACCGAATAAATAACATATCCATAATTATAATAGATGGATTCTGCTGTCAATACCTATGTATATATTATTTATTTCAATTCAATTTATTTATTAAAATCAGATATTATTTTAATTAATTTTTCAGACGACCACATAAATTCATACGTCTAATTAGGATTGAATAATTATTAAAAGTTTTAAGGTTAGAAAGTTTAGGGGTAGTGTGCCCCCGGTTCGTCTGAGGTGATATAAAAAAAAAACCTATTACATAATTTAAAAGTTCTTTATTTATTACGGAGGTACAACAAAAATTATTAAATTTCGACGAAAAATAAAAATGTTAGGTACATAATTAAAAAATTCATTTTTATTTTTGAACTTTAAGCTTTTTCTAGGAATAAAATTTATAGGAAATTGTGGCATTATTTTGATGTGGTTTATACGCTCCCGAGAGATTTGCCACGATTTTCCGGACAGCCTGTGTATTGCGAATATATGTGTGTTATTTCGCTCTATTTATACTTACAATTAGAAAAACTAAAATCTTCATAAAGTATCGTTCATAAGTTATTTATTTTGACTTAACGTGAAAATTCACTCACAGACATAGGGTCAATTTTTGAAGTTTAGAAAATTTGAAAACATCTCGGTGATAGTGTCAAAATTTTATTTAAATTACATTTTATCATATTGCTTATTACAATTAGGTAATTAGTTTTATAACTAGGCACCTCGTAATATATAACAAATTGCTATTCAAACTGAGAACAAAATAACAAATGATATATGTGTAAGTAAATTTAAGGGCACTTTAGAAAAACCGATGCTTGGTTGTCGATTATAACCTCCTCCTATACTTCGATTAATTTAACAGATTGTCGACGTTTATAAAAAACTGCTTTTGTTATTTAAAAACAAAAAAATAAAGCCAAATGTTTCGTCCTATATTACCGGAAAGTAACAGTTTAACTGATAATTCGAGAAAACCCTGTGACAAGTTGCGTAACGTCGTTAATAAATTTACGAAATAAGATTAAAGGTAGTGTTCCTAAATTGCGTGCGAATGGTGTCTCTAAAGGCGTTTTTAGGTGTTGTGTAGCACTTAAGCTTCTTTCAACACCTGATCATCTGTAATAAATATCGTCGACTGTTTAGACATTTAAACTGCGGAAACTTCCTAATACTTGTTATTTCCTCGACGATTCTTAATCTGTAAGTGCGAATTTTAGCGCGAATTTATGGCGCGCCATATTAGAATTAAACAAGAAAAAAACGAAAAATTTAATTAGATACAGTAAACTACTTCCAAAAAGGGTGACATATGGAGAGGACATTATGGATGTTACAATACATTAGACATGGGGTGTATTTGATATCTTTGGATTACCCTCCCTCGCTAATGCAATTCGCTGCTATAAAAAATACACAATTCTCATTACTCGTAGCAGAGTGAACCCAATTTTCAGCAACTGCGCGTTTTATGGTTATAGTTTTAAATAATTAGATAATTAGATGTTTATGTTTACTATTATTGATCATTTTAATTAATTTATAAAGTGAAATTTGATCTTTAAAAGTTAGTTCATAATTTATTTAAAGGTTGACAATTATTATTGGCGTTTATTTTCTCGCGTGTACACGTTAAGGAAGATTAGTTAAATAGGCGAAAATGCGAAAAGTCACTTTTTTAAAAATTGAATCATAACAATATTTGCGGTTTTCGTAATCACTTTGAAATTATGTACTTTTGTATTTTATATTGATTTTTAAACATTGTCTGCATTCGCTTAAAAATGTCGCATTTTGATGCACTAGCACTCTTCAAAATTTAACAATCTTATATTTAATTCGCTTAAAGGTTGTTGGTAGGGGATCAGTAAGGGAGTGAACGGTAAATCAATTTTTTACAAATGTTACAAAAAACACGACAACGTACAAATTAAGATCGAGTTCAACTTTTGCGTTTGCAATTCGTCTCTATTGTCGTAAGTACTTTCCGTAGATTTGTTCATTGTATTGCTCGTTGATTCGCCACATTAATTTTTCACCCAACTGTACTTACGTTCTTTTTTCTTTGCAACCATAAGCTAATTTGCATAAGTTACGAATTAATTAATTTTCTCTCATTTTACGTTACTTACGGATACTTCAATTTAGAATTTACTTGTTTCCGCTTCTGTATACGTTAGTGGGTATGACAAAAACAATTGTAAAATTTTCAATACTCTATCTGTTACAGTTTCAGAGATAAAGAAACACGTTCGTGGCTAAATTAACATTATCGAAATGGGGTTTTCATATTCCCCTTAAATAGAAACGTTAACGTATAAGCAAATATTTAAAATTTCACGTATTTATTTCCAGCGGCTTAAAAAATTAAAACTGAAATTAAATCAGGTTGTGGAAAAAGCAACGCTAATTAAATAGGTAGTGTAAATATTGTTTCAAAATGTAACTTCAACGACAATTATCACAGATGTAGAAGTAAAATTAATAATTATTTAAAATAGTTCATATGACCACATATGTGATAAATAATGCGAATGCGATTGAGTTATTAGGTATATTATTGGTAGTAGAAAATATACACATACATAGGTCGATCTACATAGGTCGTAATGTATTAAAAAAAAGTACGAAATTCATATAAATTTATTTCAAAATATATTCACCATTTTTTTTAGCATTACATTCTTTATAGTTTGTTATTTTTGTATAGGTAGTGAATTTTTCAATTTCATCATGGAAAATTTCTGATTTCTAACGTCTAACGTCTTCTAACGTAAGAAATTGATTGTGGGTATATATGTATGACCGACCCAAAATAAATGACCTATATTTTCGTGATCTAGGGGGTCGAGATCGGAGAAAAGCCAAAAAGACACGTCAGAGTTCCGTTATCAGACAAGCTGCAATAGCTTTAATTTCTATGAAAATTCGCTAATACTTACCAGTTTAAAATTATGTGGATAATCACCATCTACTGCCTTTATACCGCAGAATTATAAATTTACTTCCATTTTGAATTTAAAAACTATTCGTGTCCCTCGACATTGAAAATTTCCCTATTACAAACCGTAAACCAGATAAAAGTTTAACCGCATTTTTATGCGACCGATACACCGACAAAACATATGCACCACCTACTTTCATATCTTATCGAAGTGCGAACTGAATATTTTTAAAATAAAACCGGGATTTCCTAGTATCGACGAATAAACTCGAATGCATTTATATATCGAGTTCCGGCAAAACCGCTTCAGATCCTTTGCGTTAGTGGTACAGAGCGGTAGTGCTTGTTTCAGTAGTTCGAATTTTAAATTACGGCGTCGCATTATTCGTGTGTGCGAGGAGTGCTCGTTCGATTTATAAGGCCTTTCTGCGTGTGAGTGCGCGAGTGTTGTGTTCTCTTTAATCGTTAAATTTAATCTTTAATCTTTACACGAATCTTTAAAATCTAACACAAATTCTCAGCAAATCGAACTCGGTTAGGCTTTTGGATAGGGACTAGGTAAGGGTTCCCCACAAACAGTCGACGGTCCAATTTCGCGAAGGAAATTTTATCTTACGGGCGTTTTCGCAATTACGGTGGTTGAAATATAAAGCGTAGGTGTAGGTACGTAATAATGTAAGTATGCGGTTCATGGTATTTCGGTACGCATATTTCACATTACCGATCCGATGAGTAATAACGGAGATTAGAATTTTTTTATTTTTTTTTAACGGCCGACATTAGAAACGAGTCGATCGATTTGACTAGTAAACAAACTTTTCCTTCGTTTTCGTAAAGACAATACGCTGTCCAAATTTCAATCTCCTGCGATCAAAATTGCGACTGGAATCGTGTCCACAAGAAATTGATTATATTTATATATACACTCACCGGCACAAAATTCGATCCATCTACAATTTTTAGTAAAAAATTGCGATAAACGTTTGTTTTATCTAATAATGGGAAAATTCATATTCCAATGACATGTTTAGTGCGATAAAATTTTATTCGTTTGGGGAATTTAGTTAGTTTGTTTATTTGGATGGTATCAAATTATAATAGTCAAATTCTGAGTGTACTTTATTATTAAGTTTATTACGCGTATTAGTCTTAATTGTTAGAAATACAATTGAATTTACTGTCTGTAAAAATTAAATATGGTGTTGAATCCAACCGATACTGCCAGAGCAATTGCTTTGATTCAAGATGGGCGCTCGCAGTACTACGCCGCTCGAGTGTGGTGCCTTGGTGTTTCAAGGTGTAGTATTCAGAGAGCTGTAGAAAGGTTTCGAGCAACTGGAGGCTACACCAGGAGAGTGGGATCAGATGGGAAAAGGTGTACAACTGCTAGGGATGACCACTTCCTTACATTAAAAGTTCTGAGAAACAAAGATACTACTGCAGTTAATGCACGTAATGAGTTGCAAGAAGTGTTAGTGAAAGAACTGTAAGAAGAAGGTTGCAGGAACACGGATTGCTAGCAATAAGACCCGCAAACGGCCCACAATTGACCAGAGAACATCGAGTGGAGCGGCTTCATTTTGCACGTCAACACCAAAATTGGGATAACGATGACTGGGGTCATATTCTTTTTACCGACGAGTCGAGATTTTGTTTAAGATCTGCGGATGGCCGTCAAAGAGTATGGCGCAGGACTGGAGAAAGATTCGCCCAATGTAATATTGTGCCAAAGCTTAGTTTTGGTGGTGGTTCAATCATGGTATGGCGAGGTATTAGCATGGAAGCTCGCACCGAATTAGTAGTAGTAAATGGAGGGGCGATGACTGCTGACATTATAGAACCACATGTCGTACCTTTCGCCCCATTTATTGGTGACAACTTTATGCGAATGCATGATAATGCCCGTCCGCATGTTGCCCGAATTGTTTGTGAGTACTTGAGAGAAGTAACAATCCACCGTATGATGTGGCCTGCAAGAAGTCCCGATCTAAATCAGATCGAACATGTTTGGGACATGGTGGGGAGACGAGTTCGTTGCCGAGTTCCTGCCCCTTCTAACTTGCGAGAGTTAAGTGTAGCAGTAGTCCAAGATTGGGACGAAATTAGCCAAGATTACATTCGTTGTCTTATTGAGCGTATGCCAAGGCGAATAGAAGCTGTAATTCGAGCACGGGGAGCTACTACACGCTACTGATTTTTTGCTTTTTCGTTTTTTTTTACTTGTTATGTACAATAAATGTTGTTTACTGTTTTATTTCTAGTTATGAGATGTTGCCGTATTTTTGTTGTTAGAGCAATAAAATGTTCCCGTCGGTTTAATTACATTTCAACATCTGTTTTACACACCCTTTAAACTATGTGTAAATATAACCAATTTATAAACTAAAATAATTACACCAATTAACCCCATGGATCGAATTTTGTGCCGGTGAGTGTATATGACCGACCCAAAAGGAATGACCTATATTTTCATGATCTATGGGCCGAGATCAGAGAAAAGCCAAAAAGACACGTCAGAGTTCCGTCATCAGACAAGCTGCAATAGCTTTATTTTCTATGAAAATTCGCTAAAACCCCATTTTTCATCTTCATTCAGAGTTTGTTTCGAAAATGGTGTGCAATTTTGTTTACCTTTTCCTGTTATGCATCGATCATTTGTTGTCGATTTTTTGGTCGTATTCCAATTTATCGAAATCAAACGACAGTGCATTTTTTTATAAACCGCTTAAAGACTCCCAAAAGTTCTATTTAACTATCATCTACTGTGGATGTTATATTGAATATTATCTCAATTATAAAATTTGTGATATTTGAAACATTTGTTCTGAAAATTAGTTAAAAACACATTCTCGTTTATTTACTTCGGTCATTTCTAGCATACATTTTTAGCTTGATCGTTATAGAAAAACAAGGTCCCGTATTTTGACGACCTTAATCAAGAACAATGATAGATGCATAATAAAGACAGTCGGCAGTTATACAAATGAGGTTATTAAGAAAATACGTGTCCAAACCAGAAGTCATTCTAGTGAAAATTCAATTTATGTTAGAAATTCTGCAATTCCTACAGTTCCGGTCCATCTAGCTAATGCTCAGCTTTTACAGATACCCATGTTAGTAATAGATATTTACGGAGCTCCGTTGAACGTGTAGGGATGTGAAAATCGAATTGGTTTACTCCGATCGCCTAGTATCTATCATGTGGGGAATTACTGTATTTGGACGTTGGTCACTTGCTAGCGACGTTCGCGACTCTCGTTTGTTTGCGTCTCATCGATCACGGCACTCTTAAACTTTAGAAATTGTGATTCTGTATGCTCTATGTCTGTCGACCATTCTATTTTTCTTGTTATTGCCTCGAGAAGTTTTTCGTGCTCGATAATGTTAATTGCAATTGCGACAAATGACGTTAAAATTAAAACGACTGTAAGGGAAAACCGTGAACTAAGCTTTTTTTTCCGTCTTCTAAATTTCGATTGGACTAAAGAAATAAAAAAAACAACCCAATGTTATTTGTGTTAACTGAAAACTACTTTTATCTGTGCGGTTCTACGTTTCGAAAGCCTACGCAAATTTATTGACTAACGGATTTTCGCGTCAATAATTAGCTGTATATATTATACAAAGGCACAGTTTCCAACCTGGAGAGATTTCATCTCAAAATTTCAATTATGAACAATCGTCGAGGCGCGAATAGGATGTCGAGAGAGACATAGTAGTTAAAATTGATTTTTAGCGAGATATTGACCTAAATTGAACGCGCGTTTTGTTTAAAAAGGGCGTTTTCTTTTAGATTTTTAAAACATTAAAACATTGCCTCTACGAATTTACAATTATTAATTTTAAAATGAATATGTAGGTACATTTGGCCCACATTTATTTGTGACACCCTGTATATTTTTATATAAATCTCAAATTTTTTGTATACCTAACGGTGATTCTTTTACTATTTTTTTGCAGTCCGTTCTGCTTTCTTGTTCTCTTCAAGTCGCCTCGTTTCTATTCATATTATTTTTATGTCGAACTCTCTCTGTCTCATATCGTTTTTATTAATTCTCGTGTCCTTTTTATAGGGTCAAGTCCTGCAAATACGGCCACATAAATTCATTTATCCATTTTACTATAACGCGTTGTTGTCATCCCCTTAACGAGACGTAATTTACGTAGTTACTACAATCGTTGTTATGTATAGGGTGGCACAAGGAAACGGGAAATTTTGAAGTAACTCTCACAAAAATAAAATAAAAACAATTTACAAGTTTTATTGTTGAAGACAGAAAGTAAATTACATGCTATGAAGTGTCCCAAGACAAAAAAATTTAATTTCTAAAAACGATGTCCATAATATGATGGCCATTCGATCCCATGTCTTAATGACGTGGCAAGACGGAACGCGACCATGACGTCCTAAATTGTAACGACATCGGAATTCCCGTTGAGCAGCAGTCGCACTGTCACAATTTTTGTAAAATATACCTTCACGGCAAATGCACGTTGTGAATCGACCCACTGTTCCATGATTATTAAACGGCAGGTAGTTGTGCACAGAAGGCTGTCACTCCCATCTTTCTACCATCTCCTCGGGGCTGTCACTACCACTTTCAAAATTTCCCATTTCCTTGTGCCACCCTGTATTTTAACATGGTTGCCACTAACTAACTAACATAACATAACTAAACAGAATCGGGCACATTCATCGGCGAGCATGCCGAACGATCGAATTCCGAACTGTCGAGGTCTTACTGTATGTGTATATTTCAGACATATACCTACATTTTTTCTATTATCTATAGGGTGTCCCGAAACGAATGCGAAACTTTAGATGTTCAGATACTTTACATAATTTTGTCACGAATATTTTTATTCTAACAATAATTCGGTTCCGTAATTAATCGAGTTCTATATTAAATATAAATTAAGAATAAATTTTGTTAGGGACCCAATTAGCGACACCTTTTATATTGTCACAAAAATGCAGACGTTTAACGCTTTCCAACAATATCGTTACTAGTTGTCGAGAAGATTAAAATAAATGTTTCGGCGCCAAGATGTCCACATAATTCGTTCCGAAGAAAACTATATAAATGTGGTTGATTGGCGCAGGGGTAGTTAATATATTCGGTATCCGCTTCACACCTGCCATAGACGGGCACTATTCATATGTTAAATGATTCCAATTAGAGATCATAAACTACTATCCTAATGCTTACTTCCTGTTCCGTTTAAACGCTTGCTCGATTACAACAATACTTTGAAATTTATGGGCAGTGACGTACGTGAAGACAAAAAAATTGTCGTCAGATATCGTTTTATTACCATCGTCATGCATGCGTCTTGTCCTTTTTCGGTCACGAAATTCCCCATTTTGTCCTTTTTTTTTGTTTGTTTAATTAGCCCATTGTCTCGATGATACCATTTTTTTTGAAGGACACCTTCAAATTCAAACTTAAAATAATAAGATGCTGAAATGTTTTTATTCCCGTATCTAATCAAAACATAGGGTTTATTTATAGTATTTAACGCGATCGGTGTTGTTGACTAAATCGATCAAATCGCACGCCACTGATCAATTATCTCGCGTATCCATCTACTTAGACGTAACGCGGTGTTTAGCTTTAGATACATTGTTTCCAGTTACACATGTTAAATTGTAATTGATATTGTTGCGTTCCGCATTTTTATATGAATCGTTTCTTTTATTTTTGTGTGGTGAAGCGAGAAGCCTCGTTTTCATTAGAATAATTTTCTGTCGCCCGCATTATGTATGTTACAACGCAAATGCGTGGGCATTTAGATGGTCGCCTTTCAAGTTCGCCCATATACCAGTTTGTAACGTTTAATTATACGAAGATTAAATGAGATTGCTTGCGTGTCCGAGCATGTCGCTCGTCAAGGAAACAAATCGCACACGTTTGACGTGTTCAATTACGTTTCGAATATTATTTCGATGAAGGCCGATGCGAGGAAATTCAGGAACCTTTACATTGATACAAATTAAGTGCAGTAGATATCTAGGGGTGTTGATGTCTCCTGCAGACGGATTCAGTAGGCCGTGAAAATGTCACGATTGTTCCCGCATCGCATCACTTTTCTGTGTTAGTAACGATTGCCGTCAGACCCTAGGAGCCTTACGAGTAACGCTATTATTTGGTAAAATGCCATATCGAATCGTTAGGTAGCTTTAAAAATGCATTAAAACCCGACATTTGTCTCAACCTGATCGTGAGGGGTGGTCCGCCGATAGCAGGTGAGATGTGACAATCTATAACGATAACTAGATTACTTACTATACTCCTCACGTCCGTCAGTTGGCTTTAGACAAAAATTCCATAATTCCTTTTAGGTATATATAGAGGTAATTCGAGGGTTACTCGAGAATTGACTTATTAGTTTAGCCCACTTTCGTCTTTGTTATGAATTCGCTCGTTGCCTTACATACTAATTTTTTTTTATCTTAAATCGTAATTCTATTGTGTTTTTTCATTTCTTAATTATTCATTTTTCGTAATTTTTAATGCAAATTAGTTGTGCAAGTACTAATAAATTGATAACTTAGGGGTAATCGTATGTGTCGGCAAAAAATTAGAGAATTAAGTACATTTAATTATGCATATGCGCTTAACATAATACCTACCTAACAATAAGATAAAAATATTTGTTTTTTTCTGAAATAATTTATAAATTAAAAAACGTATATGATATCTGGTTTACAAATTTTCAGTAAAAAAATTGATCGTTCTATTTTATTTTATTTAATATTTGTTTCTTGCGTAGAAAAAAAATAGAAAATACACATATCAAAAATAATTAAAAAAAAAAACAACTTTGGACAAGAAACCACAAGACGAAGTTCAGCTACTGAAACTGAACAGTTACACTGTTCTGCCATACCCTGTTTTAATAAAATAAATAGTATAAGAAAACTTAATGCCTAAACTAGAAATAAAAAAAGTAGATAATAAATATGTTACAATGGTCAAATATTTGATTAAAAAAAATAATAATATAGTAAAAAACAGCTATAAAAGCAACTGCAAATTAAATATATATATATATATATATATATATATATATATATACACCTAACAATGCCTAAACTATAAATTATACCGGGTGTCAACGAGATTACTGGCGCCTCTCTTTTGCCCCTTGATTTTCAAGCTATCGAAATGGAACTCGGCACAGTTGATAAAGACGCAAAATGTCATATTTTGACATGACGTGTGATTTTTCGGACTTTCGTTTTGGCCGGAAGTGACATCAATTTTCGATTTTCAAATAGAACCTCCTGTATATTATTGCATTTCCATAATCCTGAGTGAATTGTGAATTGACAAATCTTCGATTACCGATGATTTCCAAATTTAAAGCTTAATCACTCTGTATAGGCGTAAAATAAATATAGGTACTGATGATACGTTACCTACTTTATTTTATATAATACATATTATGTAATTTTTACCGAAATTTGTAATTTAAAATATAAACACGTTTGAAAATTTTAGGTACGATTTTCTACCTACCACATGTGTAGCGATAAGAGTTTCTTGCATAAAATGTTGGAATTTCAACCCGTACGTTTCATTATCGCGAATTGTTAGAATCGTTCCTGATAAAATAAACTTTCTAAAATTTAAACAAAATATTTTGGTGTTTATGTAACAAACTGAGTCGAATCCGAATAAATGTTTTAAATATTTCGTTTAGTTACTCGTCGTCTTTTGTAAAATTCGGACGTGATAATCAGTGCGTATGTGGTAAACGTTTTAGATTTTGAATTGTGCTTTTGTGTTAATGGAATGTAGTTTCTGGGAATGGGAATCAAATGAATAGATACAGTTTTACATGACAAAAAGGTCAGGATTTTTTTTGAATTTATTAATAATATTATAGGTAGGGGTGTTGAATTAGGTGTTTGCAAACAAATTTTGATCATCGTTATATTCAAAATTTCACAAAAATTATCAAAAAACAAAAAATCGTTACGATCATTTCTCCTCGGAAGGTAATATAAATTTATATTCGATCGATTGCGTACCGCCGCTTCTCGGATATATGTTCATAAAAGGTATGACATGGCTAATATGATTGTTGGATGTTGCTTGTCCATTTTGTTTATTAAAGTGAGTTAAATTAGGGTATGCGTACACTATTTCATATTTGTGCGTGGTTGTGAATATATGAACATTATTGCTTTGTGCACCTTGAATATAAAGGATTTATTATATCATTTTGTAATAATCGCCGTTTAGTTAGTTATGGTCAATCATGGCCAATTGCACCGTCACGTCAGTGCATCTTACAATTTAGGTCCAGCTTAAATATAAATTGTCTAAGGAAACACAATAGTGTCCAAGGAAAATCGGTTCTCAGGGCCAAACTAAATTAAACAAAGAATGAACTAATCCGAGATTATTTTAGTATTGTTATCTCTGATTTGTTGTTAACGTTACACGTTAACATATCTGTCATAGAGCGCCGAGGTGTAACGACGCCGTCGTTAAATTCAGCTTTCCCCACACATTTTTCTCCGGCGATTGTCTTCTACAAATTGCAGTGTGATTTCCCTGTCGTGGACTAGCTTCCACCATCATTTTATTTCCATCGCCACAATGTCTCTCCTCACTCGATCCTCCCATCTCATCCGAGGACGAGAAGAAGGTATCCAGACGCAGTCAGCGAATGTTTCAATTTATATGAGGTTGTGACATTTAAGAAGCGGTAACATTTGGGTAAAGATAGTTTTTTCGAACTCATTAACATCGTTCCCCACAGATTAGAACCTAAAACTACAAAAACATTACTTCTAATTAAACAACGTTAATGTGCCAATTGATTATTCACTTCTCTATTGGCGCCAATCGGTGGCTACTTCTCCACGGTCGCAAAGTTTGATCGTACTAGACTTTCCATTCTAAACAATAATAACTACCGCACAAGTTATAAGTTGATTTGCCATCTTGTTATAACTTGTTACGTAGACAGGTTCTGTCACTTATTTTAACGCACAGATGGTAATGAACCAATATTTTTGCCGAAAAACATAAATGTAACTGGAGGGCTCGCGACCAGGCCCTTAACAAGATGCCGACTTTGCTTTATAAGACACATTTTGATTTGAGCATGTTATCAAATTGATCATTTGCTAGCCTGATCATTTGATTTGATAATGCTTTGTAAGACCGACTCTAAATCGATTAATAATGATTTCCTATCGGCCAGAAACTTTTATTACCATGACCACAACGGCTTAATCCTAGATTAAATTATTTATTTATTTCGTGAAACTGTCCGTCAACGATTTAATATTTAAGTCTTGATTAAATTATTGATTTTCCTTAGATACTATTGTGTTTCCATAAATATTTTGTATTTAAGCAAGGCTTAAACTCTCAGGTTACGACGAATGCAAATAGTTATCAACGTATTACGGTATGTTTGTTGGTCTTTCGGAAGCACAAAGTAATAAATTAAAAATAAGACTATACAGCGTGTCCAAGAAATGGTGGAAAATCTCTCGGGAGCGTCTAGACCACGTGAAAATAATGCCACAATTTCGTATAAATTTTTTCCTACGTCGCTCCCCTGTTGAGATATTCACACTCATTGTGTAATAAGGTTTTTTTGATATCACCTCAGACAAGCGAGGGATTCACTACCCTGACCTTTCTAACCTCAAAACTTTTTTGTGGTTTAAGTTTTTAAATTTTTAAGGACATTTTCAAACATTTCAGGATAAAAAAAATACTCTTGTTGAATTTCGATAAAATGAACCATATTCGAGAAAATCATAGATAAATAATAAAATATCCTGTTATAGATATTATTTTTAAATAGATATTATTTAATATCTCAACAGGGAAGCACCGTAGGAAAAAAATGTATGGGAACTTGTAGCATTATTTTGACGTGGTTTATACGCTCCCTAAAGATTTACCATTATTTCCTGAACACCATTGTAGTTGGTAAAACACTTTTGGGAAAACGTTTGCAAGAAACGATAGAATATAAAATCGCACTCAAAATTATCGGTTTAATTTTCACACATCCATATCATTCTACAACCACCTTTATTTTTTATTTCGTTAAATTTACCATTTACTTGAAATCAAATTCGGATTATTTCGAAAAAGTTTATTTCTTCTAAAATCTTTTTTTTTTGGCAACTGACTCAAGACCAATTTCGCGGTTTATTTCATTTTATTATACGTTGAACTAAATAACAACGAAAAAGAAAATCAAAATTGATCTATGATAAAAATTTTTATGCATGAATTCGTGTGTATTACGAAGTCGTAGAACTTTTTAAGAGTTAATAAATCAAAATCGCATAAAATCGATAAATTAAGAAAACAAATAAAATTGGTCGTTTCGATTGCGAACAAGGAATAACCCTAAAAAACGGTATCGTATAGATCATAGGAAGCGGAGTGCCGTAACAAGCGATTGTCTCCCCAAGTCTCTATGTAAATGCGTTCTTATACATTTATTGTATTGTTATGTCACATACAGTTTATCATATGTTAAATTGTCTGTAACCATGTTGAGGTTACATTCTAAGGCACTCAAACATAAGGATCATATTTGTATCGTGTCGTAAGGACGAAATAAAATAATGTTCTGCTTCAGCGGGCCGAGGAGCGTTCGGTTGTTTTAATAAAGCTAATACTCCTGTCAGAATCTTTTCGTAACATTTCTCATAACATGAATTTATTAGTGCAAAATACTAACTTTTTGCTTATTGCGCTACTTGCCCGTTTATACGAGGGTTGCGCGTTTGAAACCTTAACATTTTCTTTAAATTTCTTTTAGTAGATTCCTTCGGAAGTTATTTTTAAAGTCGCTTTTCGGATCGTCGTCTTCAAAAAGCTCAACGCCAACCCCCGTTAATTAGCCTCCAATACAAAATATCATTTTTTCGTTTAATTATTTCAATGTAACCAGTTCAATAAATCGCTTCGTTATTTCATGGTTTTGTTAATATGTGATGTACTAATATAATCACTAATTTTGATAATAACATCGTGTGAGGGCGATAAGGTGATGACTCGCGAGTCTGCAGTTCGCTTTGAGTTCATTTAACTTGTTCAACTTTAACATTTTATTATTCGGCTTCTATTATTCGCTCGGACCTGTCGATTTTGTGTTTGTTTTGCTGGGCCCACTTTAAAAATCGTCTTTTGCTGTACAGGGCGTCCCAAAGCTATAATTCTAAGTACATATTTTTGTTTTGTTTTTGAGTTATTTACACATAAACTCCACATAGTAGTTAAGATATTATTATTATGATCGTTAATAAGGTTCCACTTTAACTTAAGCAGCTTGCTAGAAAGGTTTTCGAGAAATATTTCTTGAAAATATTAAATTTAGTCGGCCATTTGTAAACGGACCTGCTGACTGATCGATAGACGTTATGAAATATTTTTTCTTTTCTTTTTTCTTATCGATGAATGATTCTATGGTCTCTCAAAAAAGACAAAATGGATTTTATTTCAATAAAAAAACGACGGTAACCGCATACTTAGTTTACAGTGCGATGCTCTAAATGATTACAAACCGTCAACGTTTTTATTTTTGAAATATCGTCGATTGTTAAGTGCACAAATAAACGCCGACGAAAAATAATGTCGTCCATAAAAAAACGGATAAGGTCACCTGTCACGTTTCGCTTGTTACACGCTCATTGGTAACTTGAATATAAAAAAAATCTTGTTTTTCATAAGAACAAGACCGTTTAGCCGTTGGAAAATGTAACATAAAAAACAAAAGTATATATGTATGGGTTTTAGGTGTGCTGACACACAAATTACCTGTGTGACAGAATGATTGTATTCTAATACCTCGGCAACCAGCCGTATCGTAACGCATTAGTTCCGCCCATTCAGCACTGACATGCCCTTCCAACACAACTGGCGGGTGTCGACAGATGATTTAGTTACATTCTTTTCATTTAATTACACGTATTAGGATAAGAATAGTGTATCTTCGAGTGACTCCCTTTTATTAGCTTCATTGCTGTAACGTGTAAATGGCTTCATTAAATTTAAATACGAACACCCTGTATCGTAATTGCGATTTTGCAATTTTTGCCATTGTTGGGCGTCATTTTTTCGAATTGTATCACACCTAAAGGTCGAAAAAAAAATTGTATAACTCACCTAAACGTCTTATAAAAGTCTAGAATATAAATTACTGGATTTAGTTTTCTCGTGTGTCACGTCTTGGCCATGTTACTGATGATATCTACGCCGAATTCGACACTTTAAGTTACCTACACGAATACCAAAAAAATAAAATGTAGACAGATGCGCGTAGAATTATGAATGTAATTGTAACGCATCTTGATGTTAGCCGTTTCATAATTTCAACAAAAACCAACTTGAAGTCGTACCAACCACCCTTGGATAAAATACTTCAGCCTTTGCAAACATAAAGTTCGTCATTTCTACATATAGGGTGTGTTTGATAATTGTACATTAATACTTAGAATTTTACTTGTAGTAGAAGTTAACAATTTATAAGATTTTAAAGGATTAAATTAACGGCAAGTCACGGTTGCCATGGATGGCGTAGGAAATCACACGCTCGTTACAATGATTATAGAAATATCTACTGTATCCTGTTATTCGAAAATAATATTTATCTCGTTAAAAATATAAAAAATATATTCTAGAAACTGAGAATTTACAGACTATATAACTCAGATAAAGGTCATTTCGCACGTACCAACAACCGTTTTTATACGTTCGAAACAATATTCGAACAAATCGAACTCGTTGCGCACATTTTTATGCGTATTTAAATGATTTTATAGATGTACGCGTGTATTTTAAAGACTTAATATTATAAAAACGTAAATTTCCGCCACTGTTAAGTTTCGACGTGTAATCGATGCTTTACAGATAATATTATCGACAGCATGAGAAACTTGCACATGTCAATAATAAGTTGGCCGACATTCCCGTAAACTCTCTCGTTAAGAACGTACCATAGATTTTAAATAAAATAAATTATGGCCTTGTTATAGTTCGCAAGAATCCTTTGGTAATAAAAGCGGACTCGCAACTTTTGTTTTTTTTTTCGAAATGACTTTTATATTAATTAAGATGATAACTGGAATTCGAAATAATTAATAATTAAGGAGGACGTAATTATGCAAATAGCCTTAATTAGATTTAAATCAACAAATGCGTTTCTAAAAATTATTAGATCTACGACAATCGTACGATCTCCGCGCTCTAATTTAAAGCAAATAATTACGTCGATTAGGAAGGACCACCAAGGATTATAATAACGTGTATGTTAATGAACGCTTTTGAAACGACCGCGTTAAGTTTTTATTGTGAAACAATACGTACGACGGAACTTGTAAATTTTCTTAAATTAAGGTAGAGCGGCTTTAAATTAAAAACGCTCGTTGTTAATTACATATTTTTTTCTATCGTAAATAAATCGTCTAAAATAAATCGCGGATTTCTTTAGAGCCTAACTTAAAATTTATAAGCGCGTACGGCTTGTAGGTACGCCTAGATATGGATCACGAAAACCTTCCAAAATGTGCATTGCAATAGAATTAAAATTAATTGATCGATCTAAAAGTAGTACTTAAGAGAATTAATTACCTGACGATTAATAATGTTACAATTAAAACAAATTGGATTAACGTGTCAATTTATGTTCCTCCATATTCCGAAATCATATTTTTCTCGATCCATGAATTGGTTGCAAGATATCCAAACGTCTTGTGTTAATTATTCGATCTTATTTGGAGGTAAAACGAAGATATTGCTCACAGACACCGCAAAAAGAAAAGGTAGGAAATTACTCTTTCACATTTTGACTACCGCTGCATAAATAGGTTACTCGAGCGAACGTTACGTAATATTATTATTGAGGATTTTTGCACATTTATTATAATGGTTTAAATATTTCCGCGACAACAATCAACCACTAAACATTTTAATTTTCAATAGGTATTCACTTCGGCGATAACCGCGTATAACAGGTCATTAATTATGGTAAATCAGATAACAATTAAGCGAGTCCTACATTATTATAATGTTAATCGTATATACCAAGGAATTGATGATTGTCACTAGAATACATGAAAAGTTGGTTGTGTTTAGGTACTTTAATCATCAGTCGTGTATTTTTAACTTTAAGTTAATTAATTTTGCTGCAAGTTAAATTAGTGAAACTGATGGTTAAGAGATCAAAATTATTGACGGAGACTGAAACGACCTGAATTTTATTTGTCGTTCTACGACAAATTTAAATTATAATTTAATTTGGACGGGAAATAAATGATACCAATGCCAAAAAAAATACTAAAAATTTTTACAATAAAATATCTCTAGAATTTCCAGTGATCTAGTAATAATTATAAAATATACCTATAACCGTAATCCTTACCGGTCAACGAAACAAGTGATACAAAACAGGTCTGAAAAGATTCGTTTTTATGGAAACTTCAGGAAAATATAAATACATTTTAACAGAACAAAATAAGAATCGCAAAAATACACGCAACGAACGGCTCTGTGACAAAACTGTCGAGTAAAGTTTGACAATGCACCTAGCGAAAAACATAAAATCAGTAAATTTCCAAAACTTCATTTAAAATTTCCCGCTTTTTCATCAATCATTTCAAATCGCTCTGTACAGGGTGGCGCAAAATAAGCTGACGGTTTTGTATTCCCTGTAACTACTGAACGAAATAAAATAAATGAATAGCTTTATTCTCGGAGTTTTTTACATTAGGTGTGGAATATCATAATTCATAGCTCTTCTCGCTACGTTTACCACGACCTCTCTCAGAATTTCAGGCGATATCGCGACTGTCTCGTGCCTAATGTTGTTCTTCAGATCCTTGATTGTTTGAGGGTTATCGGCATAAACAAAAAAAGTCTAGGGCGTTTAAATCCGGCGAGCACGGTGGCCACTTTACATCTCAATCTTTCGATATAATACGACTTCCGTGTGTTTGAACCTTTAAAAGAATTAAAGGGGATGCGTATTCAACCAGAAAATTTTCTCTTACGAAATATAGGTAAGCTAACGGAAAGATAGCATCGTCTCGTTGAAAAGGAGAGAGACTATGTCGAATAGTGGACAGTATGTAGGGTACATACATACAACATTACTTCTCTTGTTATAAATTGTAATTTACATTTGAACGTCCCTCGTATTTTATGCGGTTGAATTGAATGGAAATTTTTCAGAAACGAAGTTACTTTGACTACATGGAAATTACGTGCGAAGGTTAGGTTGATACGTGGTTTAAATTGACCACTCTGTAGTGGGTACGATTAAAATCTTGAAAATTGAAAGGGAAAAATATCAGTGAACATTTATATTCATTATTCTCTAACTCGAAGGTTCCCGACCTTTTTTGTTCCTCGTACCCTATATCAGTTATGAGTAAGTACCTCTCACAAAAAAAACAAAAAACAAAAACAAACGTGCATTTACCTGTACTGTCCTTTTAAGGCGTCAGATAAGGCATTTTTGCTCAACGTCGATATATTTATTTTTTCCCGCCATTACCAATTTTCTTTTTGTATACCCCTCAACAACCTCTCGCGTGTCTTCGGGGGTACGCGTACCCCGGGTTGGCAATCGCCGCAGTCTCTAACTAATTGAAATTTTTGTAATTTTCATGTGAACATTTATTTAAAATACTTCGAGGATAATTTTCGTAAACGTACAAAGCCGGCATTATATTATTATGTATGCAGTTATTTACTTATACCTACCGGGTTGTGTTAAACATATGATACCCCATTAAAAAACTCGTACGTTGAAGTTAAAAGTTAAAAAGCTGCTACTAAATGATTAGGAATGTTAAAGAGTAACATAAATTTCTAAATCAACATCTTTGTTCTGGTCCCGTTCTTAGTAGGCAACCGGACAGGTTTTAGAAGAAATCTCAGAATCTTGCATAATCAATCAGGATATCTTGATTTCGCAGAAGACGTAACTATGTGGCTACCGTTTGAAATTCCTTAATTCCGCCTATTTCCTACTGAATAAAACGAGAATAAAATAAATATTAATTCGAATACATGCGGATATCGCATTTCACATTATTATATCTACTACATAATTTTAAAATGGTAAAGGCATCGGTATAACTCGAGGATGCTCTACTACGTCATTGATAAAAAAAAAGGTCGTCGCACTTCTCGAAGGTGTTTAATGTAGGTAATTAATTTCGTAACTGTATTTAGTATAGGCATTTTTTCGTTCATCGGGCAGGTAATATGAAACCGCGATTAACAATAACTCGCACTTTTTCGACAGACACTTTCATTCAAAATTTATAAAACTATTCAAAATCTCATTAAACCGCAATGCAGTAAACACGCCTATTCGAACGTTTGTTTGCACCGATAAATGTTCAACATCATAATTAATTTAACGTGTCAATGTTAACTGCATGAAATAATGCGTCGCGTTTACAAAATAATGTTATTTAGTTTAAGGAAACGTCTCTATAAACATTATAGCGAGGAAAAGTTGAATATTGAGAAGTTGATCAATATTTGACGAAAAATTGGCGACTGCCCCCAAAGTATAAGGTATATTTTTAAATTATTTCAATTTAATATTCTCTATTTTTCTCAATTGCCGTACACGGAGAGTCCCAAATAAATACCACTACCCTCGATACCACTTTAGTATCTCTACAACATCATTCAAGTACCACAGAATTCGCAATAATAGTTTCTGAGAAAACGAATATTTCGAAATTTTGAAAATAATTTTTTTTCTCGGATAGTATGAATTTTTGAAAGCTAATATTTTGCTAAAATTAAACTTACATCACGATGGAGATTTGATAAAAAAATTAATCAAATACGAGCAAGGGCACATTTTCAATGCTTATTATTTTACTTAAGAAAATTGGAAACAATTTTGTAGAAATATCTTTACAAATAACGGCATAATTTTACATATAATTTTCAAGCGCCGATAGTTTACAACGACCTAGTTTTTATTTTATTACGAAATTTTTGACTTATTGACATTTGCGAAAAGTGTCACGAAAATATAGAATTTTATCAATTCAATTCTGTTCTAATGTAGGTAAATGATAATTTTTTTATCAGACCTAGTTTTTCGTTTTTTGAAAATCGAATACTTTTGATGCGTCAATGTCACGACACCGTATTTATTCATGTAATCCTCCCGATCACGTAATTTTTGCCCCTCTTAATTTGCAAATAAAAATTTGTGAAATATGTATTCTCATAATTTTCTTTAGTTTCGTAATATTTTTATTCGTTGTTTGTATTAACGACCGATCACATGATTTCTTAAATTGTAAGTGAAAAATTATTTAAAATATTTTTTTTTGGACAAAAATGGGTTTATTATTCGCGGGGTTCCTCAAAAGTTCAGAATGTTTTTATACACATGTTATTTTCGACGAAATTTCGCCAGAATATAAGGGGATGGACACGGGTCAGTCATTTTTGACAGATTTTTCGCTAAAAAGTGGGGGCGAACTTATGTACACGAGTATATACGGTACCTAAAGATCAAAAACATGAATTTTTAATTAATCATTTTGATTATTTTAACAGCGAGTATTATTTATGTGATAGTAGGTAATTGTGAGAATTATCGTCGAGTGAGTTCATTATCTATGACTCATAATTTACTCATAATTTATTATATATTGATCAATATAAGACAAGAACGCTGTAACTAACAATTAAATCGTTTACGTAAATCAATAGTGACGCCAAAAATAATCGAGTACATCCTTGAAACTAACATAAATTTAAAAAAAAATTGCTAACCATAAATCTTGCGAATTTATTTCAAGACGCCATTGAAAATCCAATGTTCTTTATACTTATATTGTACCAGTCGCATTTACATTTTCTCAATATCCGCTCGAAATTAATCTGATAATTAAGTGAATAAATTAGCCACCCATTGACGACGAAAACATCAAGTCGTCCCGCTACCTATTTTGAATTAAATTCGAGAAGCCTGTTACATTTAAAATATGGCGACCACGTCCGAAAACAAACTGTATAATAGCAATTTTAACACGTCCGCGCTCTTATATTATCTCTCAAGTTGTCGTGAGCGACTTACAAACAAAAACTGGCCGTTTCGATCAGATTGAAAAATTTTTAACAAGCGTTCGCGTTCCTTTGCCTTAAGTAACTACGGTGCCGTCTCTCTCTGCGCCACCGGAATCGGGCGCTGGACGACAAAAGAGACGACACCGACGTAAATTGATTGATAAATGTAAATAGGTGATGGTCAGATGTCTGAACGTTCATCAACTGTCTATCATGATCATGAGTAACTGGATTCTTTGATTTCTGATGCGGAGGAATTTTCGGTTGCGCGACTGCATTTTAACTCGTTCGCGGCAGTCTTGTGCTCTGGCGCTCTTTATACGATATTATAAAAGAACGTTAGATGATGAGGTCGACTGACGTATCTTTGAAGATAAATGGATACAGTTGGAAATATCTTGTAGGCTCGGGTGGTCGCGTTTCTTGTTTTGTTTTAATGGTGTTGTTTGATTGCTCTGATTAGTATCCACGAAATGGTGGCTGACCGTAGTAAATTCCATACAATTATATTAATAACGTTTGCGATTTCGCATTAAAATCAATTATCTCGGCTTTGTAATTGTTTTTATAGCTATCGATTATAATGGGGTGACTTTGTTAATGATTGTATTGGACGCGATCGTTTCTTATTTTCGGGACATGCTGTACTATAAATAGGTAAGGTAATAGGTAATAGGTAAGCTTGATATACAGTAAAGTACTTTAATCCCTTAACATTCGCAGGGGTTCCGTTTTAGAAAACCCTCGCGAATGTTGATGAGACTATCTTTCGCGGGGTTATGTTCTACGAAATGTTAATTATAGTGGATGAAAGCAATTGGATCGAAAAAATATGTTTATTTAGCATTAACATATACCTATTAAAGGTATACAGTACGCGTACAGTCAAGTTCATATGTTTTGTCTTGTTGTTTGCGTTAATTTTTATCGTAAAAGCTCAAAAAAAAGATTACCGACCGTTTTTATTTATTATCTGACGTGTCCCTTTTTACAATTTAAAAACAACTGCAATCCTTCATCCTTTTTGGTCCTCTCTCGTCGCTCATTGGCCCGCGATCACATCTCGCGGGACATAACATATGAATTTGACTGTACGTATGTACATGCATAGATATTAATTACATATATGTATATAATACAGATGAAGATATTAGCTAGTCGATGGCTGAAAATATTCGGTGATTTGTAAGTGTTCACCAGAACAAATCTGTTCTTAATTTCATTATAAGGAAGGGTCGCGGCCTTGATTCCACTTTTGAATTTCTAAGCTCCTCACTATAGTGAAGGGTCGTTTTCTATTGCTTTCTTAACAAGTTGTTAAATTTCAAAGTTAAATTTTAAAATGTTTATGTTATGATCTGTATCTATTAATATTTTAATGAATAAACCAATCCAATGCACTATTAATTAATAAAACAATTCGGGAATACCCATGTTGCGTCCTCACGAATGCTAAATCGTTCCTCATTTGTAGGTTAACGAATAGTTAAAACTCACAAATGTTAAGGGATTACTGTATTGACATTTTTTCTACCCAAGGATGCGTAAGGTGGAGGTACAAAATTCAGCAAACGATGGTTCTTTTCTGTGTGAAACGTCATCGTCTAGTAACCTTTTATTGATGACGTGATTGCATCTATATCCAAACCTATGTTTGGACGAAGTGTATATTCATCATTAATCACATCTCACAGTTGTCGAGAAAAATCCAATTGGAAATGGACTTAAAAGACTTCAAGGACTTATTGCAGTGAACTTTGTAATATAAGTACATAAAAATCAGTTTTATCGCCAGTTTGTTACGATTTTATTTTTGGTTTCCGATTTCATTTACTTACGTATAGCTTATCCAAACCTATATGATATCACGTCATCAATACAAGGTTACTAGATGATGACGTTTCACACAGTGTTGTTGCCTCGTACCCTGTATTTTTATAATTCTAATAAATTGTAGTCTTTCTTTATACCATTTAATATGTGTGCAGATAAATCATCGATAGATTATGTCATTTTTCAAACTTTAAACCGAATTACAAATAAACAATCTAGTAACTTTTTATTGATGACGTGACATCGTATAGGTTTAGATAAGCTATATTTTCCTAAATTTACTTAAATACCCCTTATAAAATTATTTTCAATACCTTATGTGGGTGTGTGAGTACCGATTCGAGCAAGTTATTGGCGTGGGCGATCAATCGTTTCTAAAACGTTGTACGTAAAGTGCGTAGAAGGCGTTTTTTTTTTCAAAGAATTGAATTAGTTCATAAAGCGTGAATTATAAATACCGGATTTGAAAAATTCTTTCAATTAATTATTAGAAGTAGTATTAGAACCTATTCATCAGGGGAGGTTTCTGGTTCCTCATCCGTTATATGTAAAACTATTGTTCTTACAGTCCTTTAATTTATTTGTTTAAAAAATATACCATCTATGTATAGAGGATTTATACAAACCGGTTTTTGTTTTTAAATTTTGCTACTTACATCAACGAGCATACAAACACATACGAAAACATATATATGTACAATTTTTTGTAGAATAATAAGATTATGATTATGGCCGCTATAAGCGAAATTTTTCGTTTTTAAAATCGTTGTATACATTTTTTTTTAATTGATGTAAATACTATCAGACTGGGGAATTTTTATAAGTACACAATTTATTTATTAAAATACATATAAGAATTCTATTGTTAAAAAGTTAATTAATGAATGAACAAGTTTACAACAAGTCATTTTCAAGCAGATCAAGTTTTTTTATCGTTTATTACGAACTTCGAATATAACGAACTGATGTTGTGAGTCCCTTATGGTTCGTTATAACCGGATTTTACTGTATTGGTTTGTGACTAAATCTAATCTTTTACACCTTTTTCTCGTGCTACAATATTTATACTGTTTAATTAAACACACGGTTTTAATCAAGACAGTTAAAAGTAAATAAAGTAAAAAGTGATCAACATGACCCAGTTTTACGGTACTTGGTTGTGAGTCCGACTCCCAACCGGTTTCACAATTTTGGCTTCGTCAGGGGGGTTATCTGTAATGATTCAGATATATATATGTATCCGGATTTTTGTTTTTTACTGTTAAAAGAGTTAGTGATATTTTTTAAACATGAATATTAATATAAACGGATATCGCCAAATAAATGCAAGTGAAATTAAAACTTGTAATTTAGTTTATTTGACGACTGTGTGTGCGCGAAACTTTAGAGAAGTGGAGAAGTGGTCTGTCTTCAAAAAGTATCGTCTGCGCTAGATCCCTGACGCCCTGAACTATCCAAAAAGTGGTAAAACACAAAAAGTCAAATGGTTCAAATAGTTTAGACATTTTTTTGACGATATACCTTGTTGTTCTTCCCTTTTTTTTATTTCGTTTATTTCTTCGTCTTTTACTTTCTCTTCTATGTTGTCGATGGATCTCTTATTCGTTTTTTATTTCAAGGGTGGTCTATATTACTTCTTCTTTGCTTTTCTTGTGAGTAACATTCCAAATTGTTGTAGTTTTCTAAATGGAATATGTTATAAACGAATCTATGTATATAAATTATTAGGAACCGGGTACAAAAGAATTTGTTCTTTCGATCGGCTTCTCGATTAAATGCGTTTTACTTCGAAATTCGTATATTCAAATTGATTAACAAACGGTTATTAGCATACACGGTTGCTTCAGTGTAACAATAATCTAAAGTAATAAGTGATTGTTTGTCATTTGACGTAAACGAGAATTGCTCGATTCTGTGCACCAACTCTAAATGGCCGAATCGACCTAGTTATCTAAAAAAAAAAGAAAACGATTATTTTTTGCAATCCCCCCTCCGTTTACGTGCGCCGCCTAACTGCTTATTTCTCGTAAATTAAATTTTATTATTTCGAAGTGGTATAAAACCGGTAGCAAAAAATAGGTGTGACACTAACAGCTAAGGTGTGGACTTGTAAAATTTTCACAAAGAGACCGCCTGCTTAACCAAATCGCTCTGTCGTTGTCTGGAATACGTAAATCGCATGGTTTTCACGTTACCGAGAACAAATACCTTCAAGAATTTATGGATTCGTCTTCGAGGTAACGGAACGAATTTTAAATCGCGCCCGTTGCAGTAACACCTAATCCCGCAAATAAGGATAAATTTAATTTCGTCGATTATCGTCTGTCGCGGATGGACCGCTGACTCGCGCTTTTTGCGGACATTATTTCTCGTCTGTCAATCGAAAACAATCGGCTTCGCCAACGGTTGGCGAGAAAATAACTAACCAAGTTTACACGTCTGGTGTCGGAACGATAATTCGTCTGCGCCCGTCAACGCTACCGAATAATCACCCCAAGACGTGCGAGCGGCCCTTTCGAGAGCCGTTTGCGTTAAAGAAAGACGCACGCATCCTAAGTGTGGCAAAAACGATAATAAACGACCCGACACTTGTGTGGTAATGAGAGCGTAGTCGGCAACATAAAGGATTATTGTTAAGTTTATTATTTTTTAGGATTTTTCGTCGGCTTTGTCGCTTCTCGACGAAGTTAAGAATCGCGTTCCTCTGGGTCCGTCGAGTGCCCATTTAAAAATTCCGTTGGAAAGTAGGTAATATTCGGGCGTCTTCAGAACCGATACCACCCGTACAAAATTGTTAAAAAGATGATAGGAATAAGACAAGCGGACTGATCGGTATCTAGAAGGTTGTTTGATGTCGGTGACAAGTAAAGAATAGATTCCCGCTGAGACACCTCGGGAGTTTCTAGCCTGCCTTCTATTACTCTTAGTCAAACGGTCAAATCGTTCTTTTGTCTTTGGATAAAATAGCCTCCCCTACCGGGACCGTAGAAGGAGCCGTAAATTTATGATTTTAATGTTTAAAAAATCGAATAACGTAATTCTTTGGCCTTTGCGTAAACCTACGTAATAACGTCGGCGGTTTTCTTCAAAGGATTCTTTGCTCGCGGAAAAATATTATCGACTAGAAAAGTCAATTAATAAGTTATTAGCAGTCGTTGCTCGAGCAATTATTTACATCTCTTTAAAAATATTCTGTCGATGTGTATTTACCACATTCTTTCTACTGCCGCGTAATTGACGTTATTGATAAATCTTGAATTAACTATATAGATACTTATCTACTTACGCACGAAAGTAATGCTAAATCGCTTATCAAAATTTTCGCTTGACCACGATTTATTCTAAAAGCTAATTGCACCACTGTACGATGTGAACTTTTTGATTCGCCGCGCGCCAGCGGCTCCGGTAAACGGTGGAGAATAACTACGGTCCTTCCGACGTAATTAATTAGCTGGCCGTTTGGATTCGAGCGATACCAGTTCTTAGAAACTGTTGGATTTAAACTAATTACATCGGCTACCGTGTTGGTGGTGGTCGGTTTCGTTTTCTTGTTTTTTTTTTCGTATTCAAGTGGCACGAACACCACATTGATATATAATAATATCTACGTCTTGCGTCCCGTCCAAAATGCGTTTCAAATTTTATTTGATTTTCGCGCGTTACGTCGCGAAGTGTAAAGAATTTCCAGTTGACAATAAAAGGAGCGAGTTTTTATTCTATAAATGGCGCAAAATGATATAAGAAACGCCGGTGTTTACCTTCGCAATTACACCTGCTTTATGTGAGGTAAGATAATTGTAGGTACAAGACAGATGCCGCTATGCGTAATAAATATCAGCAACTAGCTCACTGAAAGTGCTGCCGTCTCGTTTTAAATATATTAGCATGAAATTATGAGGCTTCGTTCGTAATTTTATTGGTATTTTTAACCCGAACGGGTCGGGTGTGCGACGATATCTTTTTTTAAACGACGTAAGCTTTACCGTGGTTATGTCTTAATTTGGGTCCCGGTCGATGAGATCTGGACGACTTTGGCGCACACGAGGAACGTTTTCTTTATCTTGATTTGGTTAACATTTAATCCAAATTGAAGCAACGACCCTGTATAGGCAAAGGATGTCTAACTGAACAGACACCATCCAATGAGTGTCCACGATTTGATCATAAATGGGACATTCGTTGTTACGGATATAATTGAACGATTAAAACTTTTTGCGTTCGTATCGTTTAATCTCGCGATTAAAGTTGTCCACGCAAAAATACCACGAGTTCAGATGTAGAATACGAGAGGCTTTGGATCAATTAAGTTGATCAGCTCGTAAGACTTAAGAAAACCATATAAAAAATCTTTACTACAAAAAAGAAATAGGGAGTGTTAATGTAAAAATATTTTGAAGTGCGATTAAGGGTCGATTCTTAATCGCCAGTTAACTCTAACTATGAGTTAATCGCCATAGAAACAATTGTTTCTTGTAATCGAAGGTCGCTGTTACGTACCGAATGGCAATTGAAAAACACCCTAAGGCGTTGCTATCGAGTGATTAATAATAGACTAGAACTGGCGTAACGCGGTCCCGAATAGCCTACACACTTACAAGCTTTTTATTAATTTATTTTATTAGGCACGATTTTCACTTATTTAGAAGAAAATTTTCACGTCGTGCGTTTTCTCGTCTTCTTCTTCCTTCACGAACCAAGACCCCTAAAGCATGAAATCATTGGATACGAACTGGCATCGGTAGTTTGACAACCAACAAAAACGACAAAAAATCAGCTTGAATACAAGATACGAATAAGTTTTTCAAATACATATATACCTATCGTATTTATCGTTCGGCATTGAGATTTTATTCGTCGTACTTACGATACGATGAAGTGCGCGGAAGGTCCTCCAATATAAAGTTAGTTGCAAATTAAATTATAATTGCGAAACTGGCGATGCTAAAATGTGTCAATTAGTAGTTGATCGGTATATAAAGGGCTTGTCGATTAATTGTGTAAAGACATGACGAACTCAGACAAGATGTGCGTGTAAACTATACTAAGCTGCAACCGAAAAATAATAATTTGGAAATAAAATAAACGGATTTGAGGGAAATCATTGAAATTATAATAATAATTATTTATCTTTAATAGTTATTATGCATATCTATCGGCGTACTGCTGGATTTTTTGCACACAAGCTAATTGTATCTAAACAGAAAAATAGGAAACAATTCGTCTTCAATTTATTTTTGTTTTCTTGTTTGTTAGGTACTTTTGTTTTGGTCGATCGTTATCTTGTTCGTGTTATCTATTAAGAGTTTTCGTGAGTTTGTGTCTTAATTCCTTTAAAATATCATCTGTTGATTGTAAATCGGTGTGGATCCGAAACCAGAGTTGGAGTTGTTTTGTGTGGCTTAGCTTTTTTAAACATGTCGCTTAGTTTTTTTTCTTAATTTAATTTAGTTTTTGAGCGTATTTATCTATTTCAGTTCGGTTATTAATTTTTTTAACGTTCGAATAGTTTAAATTATTTGATTTATTAATAAGTTTATATGGGGTGCAATTAAAATAAGTCTAAACCTTTTAATGGGTTGAGGGGAGGGGTACTTGTAATGATTTAAAACATATTTTCCTTATCAACGTATAGTCGCTTATTGATAGTTTCCGAGAAAATTGCATTTCAAATTTTAAGTACGGTCCTGTCCTTACGCAATTTAAATTAAATTTATAATGTTAAAAAAAGCAAATGAACTGCACCAATGACTCATTTCAAGGTAAAAGGGCATCAATATAGTTTATAAATAAATAAAATGTACTACATAAGGAACAGAAATGTGACATTAACTGTTGTGATTAGTGTCGACAATACGGCATCGACACGTTTAGTTTATTTTATTTACGCGAAAATTTAAATTTAATTTTTTTTTGTAAAGGATCAATTGATAGTTATCACTCTGTTATTGTTCACAGCAGCGTAAAGTTCGTAACAATATATCGTTGTTTGTGCGTTTAATTTTGTGCTATTGGTGAACGTTTTCCTCGATGTTTTCAATGCAGAATAATTAAATTCTTAAACCGCAAAGCAGGTCCGTATTTATTCCTATTATTTAATACGAATTTCAACCACAATTTTTAAAATTCGAAAAACATAATACGTTTATTATGTCGTTTAATAATCATGTCATACACTACCCTTTCATCCTTTAAGAGCTTTCGAGTTATTTTAGTTACACCCTGTATAATTATATCTCTTTATTCCTGATGAAGGACATTGTATATTTTGAAACATTGGCTGGTTACTGTAGGCAGATCTAAACGTTACTGAATAAAAAACTGATTGTGAAACCGAATAATAGTTGATTTTGTGCTTTTGACTGCCGACTTCAGTAATTTGGTTAGTTACGATGCAAGGTTACGTTGGACATAACAGCTGTATATCTTCTGTCAATTAATAATCCTCGATGTAGACGAAAATGTACGTTTACGATAAGCATGTGGGGATAAGGTTTTGCGGGTCTAGCCTTTGGTCAGCGTCAGTCAGCGTCGTATTGCTAATGAACTTGGTACACGAAAAGTATTTGTGCAGATGCTTTCTTGTTTTATGACTGGATATAACGTTTCGCTACATTTTTTCGATCATACTGTATGACATATATGGTGATTTTGAGGTATTGATAATAATCCAAGTATCTCAATCTGCAACGAAAAATCTTTCAATGTGTCTTAATTTCCAAATTCGGTCATTGTGGTCTTCGAAAAAAGCTTTGTTTCCGAACAAGGGCACTTATAGTAAAGTGTAAAACGGCGATTTTTCCAATAGCCTCGGTACGATTCAAATTCTAAGAGGCCTTTTACACGATCAGTTCAGTTTCGATTGTATGTTTACTCATCAGCTTTAACTGACATCATAACTGAAACACTGAAGACCGAATTAATCGTGTAAGGGGCCTCTAATGGTATTCGTTTTTAATACTTAATACACTTACATTACTCAAACTAATTAACTTTTTTTTTAGTTCTTTAACAATATGTTCTTCAAGGCGATTAAAAAAAAACAAGTTGTCAATATTTATAATTTTCTATGTAGGTAGATGACGTCGATCGAATTTAGACAGTATTCCGTCGAGTAATTAGACGCGTTTCGACAAAGCAAAACATAAACCAAAAAAATTTAAATAGAAAACGTGTCACAGGTGAAGTCCTCGACACCGTTCGTATTAATTAATTAATTAATTGGACGAATAAAATTAAGAAAAAAACGGCAAAAAAATTGAACCGACTTAACGTTTCCCAATACAGCGCGAATCTAACGGCATTTTCTTAAAATATTCAACAGTGCTAAAGTTAGTAAAAGTTGTAAAGGTACGGATAAGGAATGTAGATCGTGAAGAACGGCGTCCAGGCGGTAGATTGTTAGGACTTGTATTTGTCACCTGCCGGTTTCTCACTAAAAAAACTTGATTTCTGACTTCGATTAGTTACACTGTTAAAACTTTTAAATAATTATCTGTTATAATGACGTTCCTTCTTCATATTCCGTTTATAGGTATGTATATTTATAAAACAATAATTTATGGTATTGCCGAACGCTAACGCGTCGTTATAAATCGTATTTTATGACATTATTTAACTGTTTCTCGTATTAATTGCCGCTTTCGGGTTTTCTATTTTGAACGCGAATTATCGATGAAAAATGATGCCTTGAAACAATCGAAAATCGATTAAAATCGCGCAAAATGTACGACCACGTTCAATCTATCAGTATCTATCTATACGAAATTTGACGCTGAAATATCTGTAACTGCAAGATCGGTGTCGATCGGCGATACCAATTTTTTACAAGACAATCAACCTCGTAAAACTAATTATGGCCTGTCACATAAGCGCTGTTCAATTTTCCATCTAACTGGAGTCGTGTACGTATTAGATATCTGTTTTAATAGATGTACCTGTCCGGAGAACAGTGTAGAGGTAATGATACAATTTGGAGATAAGGGCTACCAACTTTGGGAGAGGAATGTCTCTGACCGTGTTATCATGAGCATTCTTAACATTTCTTGGTGCGCCATTGAAGCGACCGGATGAGTCTGGAGCCTTCCACGGTAATAAAAGCGCGTCTGGTTATTTCGTAATGGTGGTTTATTTATTTTTTTTCTCACAATTAAACGACGATTAAAGAAAACAGTTGTACGAGGGACGTTCGCTTGATATTTATTTAATTGATGAATTATCGAGTCGAGAGAAGACCTCTCGGTTTTTATATTAACGATCACCTGTTGGTATCTTAGGTTAACTTTTGTTTTTAATTGTATATTTAAGGGCAGTCATAAAAGTTATCTATTGTAAGTTTTTGTTTTGGTGTTTTTTTTTACTGATTTTAATTCGTATCGTACTATACATCTAACTATAGATCGTAAAAAAGCTTTTTATCGCAATTAGAGGTGAATGAGAGATGATGCGAGGACGTAAATGGCGCAAGGGCTAAATTTGAGACTTTAAAATAATAAATTTTTCAGTAACAACGAAAAATGCTTTCGAGTGGTTTGGCGTATTAGGTAATTATAACGAACTGATTTATCAATTTTTTTAACTGCGTTAAGTTTTCTGCTCATTTCTTTTTTGTAATGGAATTACGAGGCAATAAAAAGACAGGGAAAATAGAAGCACATTTGTCTATTCAAAGTTTTACATAAGGAATGTCATTAAAAATAAGAAAATAACGTGTTTTTATCAAAAGATAAGCCAGTAAAATGCAGTTTAGTTTTAAAGATATTCCGGATTGTCGTAAAATACATGGTAATCGGAAGGCGTAGTGGTTTTCGGTGCTTGCAGATGGTCAAATTTTTCACTTTATATAGCGGTAGACCCAAGATGATTTTCTTATTACCTCTGACAGGAAGAAACTGTCAGTCTTCATCAGTACATCTAACAAGGGAATCGCACGAATTGATCTCGCGACGATTTGAACGATATATGACGCAATCGATAGGTCTTGTACATAATAATAGCATCTTCTAATGGGGATTGTCTCGGAGATGTCTCGTTTCGGTGCTATGGAGTTACAAAAGTTGAACAATGGGGCCAATTTGTACCATTGACCAACTTCTTAACTCATAGCCTACGAAGTTACAAAAGTTGGGCAATAGTAAACTGGCAAAACGGTAAATGGGGAAAACTGCACAATATAAGAAACTACGTTAGAAATCAATTTCTAAGCAAGCGAGGCAAGGCCGAAAATGTATTTTGACATGGCATCTGCGGTCCTGGGCCGTTTGTAGATTTAGACATCAGTCGAAAGTAATCAAATACCCCTTTACCATAAGACAACTGTTGTCCAAAAGTATCTGTCCTCGAGATAGACGTTCTAAATATTTTTGCGCAACAGTTATCTTATGATAAACGGCAAAGTGTGGCGATGCGTTGGGACAGAATTGCATTACGATTTTTCCGGCACGTGCGTCGACGTAATTCTTCTCCGGATTAAAAATACGACAACGGGCGCGAGCAAAAACGAGCAAATTCTTGTTGAAAATTCATTTGCGTCAGCAGTTTGTCATTGAATTCGTTCCATATGAAACAACGGGTTTTAATATCGTAAAATGGTAAAATTATGCACATCCAGTTTTCAGTTGAGACATTTGATTCTTCCGTGGTGTATTGTACACACCTTATTGTTCACTCAATTTCTGGTTCGCTAATTACGGTGTTGAAATATTATTTCCCGCACTCTATATATGGAAAAATATTTCAACATCAAAAAGACGCTGTCTAATAGGTTATTGGCCAAACAAAAAGTTAAGAAAACGTGGAAATAAAACTAAGCCAGAAAAAGAATGTTCATTATTTCTACGAATCGAGTGTGCGCCAATCGATGACTACATGGCGAAACGTTATGTAACGCCGATGATAAAATTCATGACTGTATACAGTCAAGTAGACCTTATGGACGTGTACAGATGATTTTAAATAATCGATCGAGAGCGAGAACAAACGGCGTGATCGCGTTTTAAAGTCGACTAAACAACAACAACGGATGTTGGTGAACTGTGCGCAACACACCACCGCATTTAATCATAAATATTGCGCCGTGGGTGTCCGAATATCGGCATAAATGGCGCAGAAGCGACGACGGCGTTTAAATTCCTTTAAAATCGCATCATTTAACCCTACCCTCAGACATAAAGCTAACCTCTCTATTATATTAGAGAATAAGGTCCACGTATAATACAATGTAAGTTAAAAATTGCTTTGTGTCGCGTCGTAATTTGGTTATGTGGCGGTTAAATTATAGAGCGCGAATTTTAAAGCTCGATGCTTTTTGTGGGCACATTTAAAACGCCATCTGTCATATTTATTATCGTTTTATTGTCGAGCATCGCAACGTGTAGTCGGTCCCTCGAAAATACTTGAAAGTAATTTGGGCGACAAAATTTGTTTAATAATTTCCCATCCGGAAAGCAGTTTCAACTTGGACTTACCGTGTCCGTCGAAACTGTTTATCAAGCTCCGAATCTGCCCTCTTTGATGATATAAATATCCCTTCGACCCCGAAGCGTTTCCATAATCCGGGATTTACTGAATAACAATTTGTCTGTGGGGACTTCTGACTGTAATTGACGTTTTATCTGCTATTGAGACTTTATCGACTTCTAATTTTGCTTGTTTTCTGTGTCAAGTTATCTCCCGTTATAAATTATTAACATTTAAAACGTCCCGGAAAGTCTCTCGAAGATAACGAAGAAACGCGAACGATAAAAGCGTCGTAAAGTGCTTTATTACATCCAAATATCGGTTTAATATATTTATTTGATATGATCCGGTCCACTACTCTGGGGAGTCACTTAAACCACAACATATCATACTTGACCATCAAATCTGGATTACAGAAATCCCTTGTACTTGCACAATTTACTCTGGGGCTTTGTTCGCTTTCCCATATTTATATTCGTTTCTTGGTGTGCATTAATCATTCGAGAAATTTTTATTTTTCAAGTCCAGACTATTGCGGATATGTGTGTGTGTGTGTGTGTGTGTGTGTGTGTGTGTGTGTGAATAGAGTCAATTTGTATCTAAATGTGTTCACACATTGCAATAACAACGTTATAGACAGTACAAACAATGTACCATAAACCATTTTCTAATTTATTCTATAGATAACTAGAAAAACTTGGCCGTTTCAAAACCAAAAGGTGTTGGGCGTTTTTCGCACATTTCTTAACATTATGGTAATTGCTTTTACTTAATTTACGTTCTCATCTGTCAATTTTTTTAAAATTTAATTATACGGACTCGTAATAACGGCGGAACTTGTAACATTACAAGAAAGAAAAAGAAAAACAACACTAATAAAATAGGAACATTCATTTATATTTTATATGTACAGAGTGTTTCGGAATAACGATTGCTACTTTTCAGATGCGATGGAGGGCATGCAATTAAATATATTTTTTTAAATAAAGTAATTTTCGGAAACGCATAGTTAAAAATTTTCAGTTAAAACTTGTACGCCCAGTGGCGTAAAGAAACCCAGTGGTTTCTCGAAAAATTGACAGTGGATGTGTCGTATCGCAAAAATAAAGTCGAAACAGCGACCGGCCTTCGATAAATAGAATAGTCTAGTACTGAAGCCGCATGGAAGAAGATCGCTCCGTTGTTTTAGAAACAAGTTTAAATAATAATTTTGTGTGAACCCTATATTTCCTTCCTTATCCCCCTCTACGCCCCCTGCAGGGAAAACATCGTTAGTTTCCTCTGTGTCACCTCCGCACCCTGCCCCCAATAGGTGTGTGTTTATTCTTACTTCTTTGTTTGTTCATTTTTTTTGTGTTAAAACATCGAACCGGCGTAAACAGATAGCATTTGTAAAATTTTCCGTGTGTTTTACAAAAATAAGGCCACTTGCGCTCTTATTCTCGTCGGGACATGTCGTTTTCGAGATAAACGACAAAATCCGATTTCATACCCATTTTAACACATCGGCTGCCACCGACTCCGATCAAAGTCGTTCGCTATCGTTCGGTTCATGCCATCGACTCCGATGGGAGCCACACTGTATTTTGTTTTTCTTTCGTTCAGTATTCGTATAACTGTTCGTATACTCACAAGGATAGGCAAATTTATTGCATAGGCATATTAGACGATCGTGTTGTTTGCTTGGTTTGTAAAAATGAAATGTTGTACATTAGTGACTAAATTTCAGACTGTATTTGAGTAATTAGCGTTGAATTTTTGTACACTAGTGACTAATTTTAAACGGTTTTTATGAATATATTTATTGTAAAAATTAAAGGGTTATTTTTGTGCGTAAAAATGGATGAGGAAGCAGGACCGTCTAGGCCAAAACAACCACGAAGACACAAAACAGACGAAGACCATTATTAGATAATGAACCTATGTGCTATTTGGACTACGACGTTGCTGATGTCGAATTAGATTTTATATCGAGTGAATCGGATTTGATTTCTTCTGATTTTTTTTCGGAATCCGATGAAGAACAGCAACCAAATATTGAGCCACAAATTATTGATTTATCACTTTACTAATCATAATTTTAGATAATTGAACTTTGGCTTCTGGATACAATAAATCGTATTCAAAGTGACAGCGAATGTGTTGAGCGAGCGTCAATGGAAAAATTTATTTCATAATACTGTTTCCAAATTTTGGAAAGTAACAGTAAGCACCGATATAGGAAAAAAATCCATATAATGGACTTTAATTCGAAAATGCGTCGTTTCCGATATACCAATACCCCTGTATTAGCTTTTTCATAAATTTTAACACCCAGTATCTCGAAAACTAAGCGTTTCCGGACATTAATTTATTACAAAAACCCTCCCTCACATCTGAAAAGTAGGAATAGTTATACTGAAACACCCTGTATAGGGCCCTTATAGACTAGCCTTCATTGGATACAGAACAAGCGTTAGATAAGTCCAGGTTTTGTTTTAAATTTTTCAACGAAATTTCAGTGTTTTACTGGAGAAACTATTGCTTCTTCTTTGATTTCGTAGAAAATATACAGGGCGTTTCTAAATGGTTTGGAAATATTTTAATGGACGATTCTTGGTCTATATTGTAAGACATGTCTATCGTAAATTCCTCTAAAACCGATGCTTCGATTAATAGATTTGATATTTTTATTAACTACTAAATTTGAAAAACTTTGTCGTTTATTTATTTTATTCTTAAATTAATTCCAATGTGTACAACCCGTACCTCTACGTCGCGTCGCTGATAAAGCCTTCGAATACAATACTCATTTTTATTATACTCATTATTATCAAGTTGTGTAGATTCGTGGGTGTAGTCGACGTCCTGGCAAAACCCAACATAAGGATTAAAGATCGGCAGGTAGTTAGGTAATTATTGAACATTAGGTGTTAAAGAAATTCCAATAAGCGTCGGTGCTGCAACTTTCTGTGTCTGTAAATTTAAGAAACGGACTTTAAACCCATCTTAAAAACAAAATGATTTTAATTAATTCGTAACTGCAGTCTTGTAAATAAGTAAGTGTTTATTAAGAATCGCATATACATTTTTAATAAACATATTTTCCTGACGTTTATGTTTTTATAAATTCTCTCTTAGCTATATTTAAATGATCTTAAAACTTTTCTGTCTGATATCGCGAATGATTAAATTAACACAAATCGGTATTTGATGTACAAATATTAGAAACACAATATCTTTATAAATATAACAGAGTTAAGGAACGTTCGAAATAACCTTTGTATTATGTATTTTCACGTGTTCACTTACACGTCGTTCAATAAAAAATTCGATAGCAGTATCACACTCGTCCGAAGCGTTCGTTTATCATTGTCAAGGGATGTTCTAGAAATTCAGGTTTGATGTATGTACAAATAGGCGAGGTTAGTTAGTATCGAATGTGAAGTTGCGAACTAAACAGCGTTTAAACTTCTCCAAACGATAATGAATAAATAATCGCCGTATCTATACTACAAATAAACTAAAAATAAAAAATAAAAACGAAGGGGTAGTGTTCAATAAAAATTAACAAACAAGCACTTGTTAATATTAAAAATTGTAGTTTATAAATACCTATACCTAATTAAACTTTTGTACTAAAAGGTGTCTGTGTTAATTTTTATCGTAAAAGGTCCAAAAAAAAAGATTACCGTCCGTTTTTATTTTTTTATTTTTTTTTTCGTGTTCCCTTTTACAATTCAAAAACAACTGTTATCGTTGATCCCTCTTGATCGTCGCTCGTTGGCCTGCGATAACATCTCGCTGGACAAAACATATGAACTTGCCTGTACATGCTAATGTCTATTTGAAAATCTGAATTCTCACATTGTGGTTATATAAACACTTTTAAATAGAATCCAGTATTCTTTGTTATGTACACCTAATTAAAGTGTACATAAAATTTTGTATTAGTTGATATCGGGTTTCCCTATATGTGCATATTTTCAATCGCTTTTCAGATATTCGACTATTCTAAAAACATTGACCACGTTCACTGGATGCAAACTGGATAATTTAAAATAATTAAAACGTAAGGCGTTTTTTTTTCAATATTTTGTCGCCAAAACGCCCACTTTTGGTTTTTCAATCGCTCTTGAACATCAATTAATCATTATAGAAATTAGGAGTATTACTTATTATTTATTGAAATTTTTAAGAATCTTTAAAAATTATCTAATAAGTACACATTTCTGTGGCGTAGTAGATAATAAAAACCAAAAGCTTTTGAGGATTTAATAGTAAATAAAGCTTTAGGTACTCTACTGCTAGTGTCATAAATTGTACTAAGTACAGGTTGATCAGCAACTGATCGTCTATTGTCGTAACTTCTAACCCCAAAATATCTTTTTTCTTAAATGGAATGTCCAGTACTAATAAGGCATATTTTTTCCAGATTTCCTGATTTTCGTCGAATTCGATGGAACAGCGCGGTGCGGCGCGGCGTGGAAAGGTAAGCGACAAGTTTTTCAGGTAGAAATTGATTTTTCTAAAATTAAAGGGCCTAAATTAAAAGTTTTAGGTCGGGACAAAGTTCTTCGATAAAAACATTTTACATAAATAATAGGTATGTGGCGCTTTTTTTTAGAGGATTCTCAAAAAGTTGGACATTAGGAAAATGCGCGTATTTCGTTAATTTCAGCGTTGCTTTAGATGGAAATTGCAGTACAGGACCGAAACAAAAGGTTTTCTTAAAAGGTAATTGTTCGAAAAAACCAAATAGCGTTATTTTCGAAATTACACTAGCAATAAATGTCAAAGTTGACAGAATTTCTCTTGTAGCACAACGTTGGAATAGAAAGTTTTAGTGTTTTTCTTTCGAAATTGCGTGAAATCTTAAACTTGTACCACAAATGTGCGTGTATTTCATTAATTTCGGTTTTGTTTTAAATGGAAATTGATGTTTGTTGTAGCACAAGGTCGCAACAAAATGTTGTCGGGTCAAAATTTTTTTCAAAAAACGCCGTTTTTTCATGCTTTTGCGAAATTCGCGTGTATATCTATAATTTCTGAATTGTTTTAGATAGAAATTAATTTTTTCTTGTAGTACAGGTTTGGAATAGAAAATATTAAGCCGAATCATATTTTTTAGAAAAACATCTATAATACGGCGTTTATTTTCGAAATTGCGCGAGAAATGGGCGTGCATTTCGTTAATTTCAACTTTGTTTATGGATAGACACTGACTTTTCTTGTGGCCCAGGGCCGGAACAAAATTGTTTAGATCGGGTCAAGTTTAAAAAAAAAAACATGGTGTTTTACGGCGTTTTTTTCCAACTTTTGCGAAATGCGCGTGTATTTCTATAATTTCTGATTTGTTTTAGATAGAAATTAATTTTTTTTTGTAGTACAGGGTTGGAATAGAAAGTATTAAGTCGAAGCACATTTTTAAAAAAAAAAACGGAAACTTCGTTAATTTCTGCTTTATTTATGAATAGACACAGACTTTGCTTGTAACACAGGGTCGGAACAAAATTGTTTAGATCGGGTCAAATTTTTTAAAAAACATGGTTGTTTTACGGCGTTTTTTTTGAGCTTTTGCGAAATGCGCGCGTATTCCTGATTTGTTTTAGATAGAAATTAAATTTTTCTTATAGTACAAGGTTGGAATAAGTGGAATCGAAGTTTTTAGAAAGTACGGCGTTTTTTATTTTTCAAAATTGTGGGAAATCTCAAACTCGACAAATGCATCAATTATTTTGTTAATTGCGGCTTTGTTTTAAATGGGAATTGATGTTTATTGTAGCAGAACGGGGCTGGAACAAAACCATGGACGATGATTTTTTGAAATTTGACGAAATGTCGAACATGTCAAAAACGCGAGTATTCCTATAATTTCCACTTCGTTTTCGATTGACATTGATATTTTCTGTAGCACAGGGACGGAACAGGAGAATTCTAGGTCGGTTCAAAATTTTTTGTAAAAATTCTCGCGTATCTATTTTAAAACGTAGATCACAAACAGTAAACTAGATGCTCGCGCTTACCACATTTTGTAACCGCTTATCTTGATGTGGATAATTTCTAAAAGCGATCACGTAAGTGTGGGCACAGCATGTATAGAATGTATGTCCGCGAAGATTTATCGTCGTTATTTGAAAACATTTTCCTAACAACTGTAATAGTTTGTCCTTGCATTGTCTTGCACTATTTATTATCATATTTGGTAGTGGAGACACATCGAGCATTTCATAATTGACCGCCATCGTGACGCTTGCAAAAGATCAAAGCCGACACGCGAATATTTAAACACCTGCGTCGTATATATATTAGCACTTCGTTCTTGGAAGATTAGAATCCTGGAAAACGATAACGATTGTTTGGAGGACGAAGGAAAACATAAAAAAATATATAAAACCAACCAATTTTATATCAATATTTAATTCGTAAAATTATTTTACATGTACACACGACACTTTTACATCCTCTACTTAATACAGTTGAGTTTAGGTACCAGTATTTAAAAAATAAACGGTGCCTAATTTATCTTAAATGCGTTTAAAGGTTAGGTATAATAATTTTGGTTTGCAAACTACAGGAAATCTAGACGATGATTCGAGTGGTTTTTAAGACTTTTAAATGTTGGTACAAAAACAAATTTCATATTACGTTACTTACAAAGCATCGTACTGACAAAATTGCAATATTTTTTTTTATATACATCAATTCGTTTTTCAACAGAATATTGTAACAACCTACAATTATTTACGTAAATAACATTATCCAGTTATTTTTATGCGCAAAGAACGCCGTCCAGAATAATATTATTTATCTACCCCTAGGTATGACGTGCGAACCCTCGACACGATTCTTTTACGCATAAGAATGCCTGGTTATCTTTGGCAGATGTATAAATTATTTTGAAATCTAATATACAAGACGACATTGTTATGTACAATTTACAATCGAGATAAAGCACAAAATAATCATATATACATAGTGTTTGTTTTAATATGTACTATATATACCTGGAGGCTTATGTACATTTCACTTTAAATTATTATTAAAAAGGAACATGTAAATAATTATATTTATCGATTAACGAAGCGTTAATTAAATTACAATCTAAAATGGCATGTGTTAGTTGCACTATTGAAAAACAAAAAGAAAACAATAATTAAAACTATTTTGAGCACCATAGAAATGTTTCGTATTACACTAACTAAAATTTATATTGCAACCTAAGGTTTCGAGTTCTATTAACGCCAATCATAATAAAATAGTCTTTCTTTTTCTTTTATTTATAAAAACTTAAACGCTAAACTTCGACAGAAACGATTATCAGAGGGGGTGCTAATATAAATAGACACCGAAAGCAAAGTAAGATCGATTCACGAGCCTTTTTACTACTGCCGCCATAATGGAATTTGGACAAAAGACGGTCGTTTTAATAGAACTCGAATCGACTATTTAAGGAATCATTTAAATTAATTAACGAGCAACTTTTTTGCGATACACATTTACAGTTTATTAAATATCAAAAAAAAATTCTATTTCGCTTCATGAAAATATTATAATTTGTACCATTGCTGTGAAGCGATCGATCTCGTTGAAGTTGAAACCTATTTTATTACTATTATTATTATTATTATTTTATTTTTTCATTAAAAATGCACACGGGAGTGCGTAAAATTTAGACTTTGCTGTAATGTATGGCCATTATTTGTATGATGATCGATCACAAGTCACTCACTATTTGTCCGCGTCCTCGTTTTTGACGTCCAGCCCGTTAACCATTTTTTCTATGCTTTTCAGATCACTCGGAGAACTCGTTACTTCCGTTTTCGGCGAAGAAGTGTTCGGCCTGATCGGGGGCGACAACGAACTCTGCCTAATTTTTCCCGATGGCGAATTGCTCAGGCTCCTCGTGTGCGAACTTGGGGTTACAGTTTCGAAAGCACTCCCTAACGGCGAACTGTTTACTCCCGACGTGGAATTAGGTAAAGTGTAGGGGGCGAACCGGTGTCCGCCTTTGAGGTGGTTGTGGATCGGCGACGTGGGCGACAGATGGTGTCCCGTATGTCCGGGATGCGCCAAATTAGAGTAATGCGAAAATAGAGCGGGATGTTGAGCGGCCAGCGCGAGCTGAGCGTTGAACAATAAACTAGGATTCATACTTGGACTGTGCGCGCCCGTGAAGAGACTTAATGGAGGTGCAAAATGTGGCCCGCCCGCTCCCGGATACAATCCCGGAGGATAGAGGTAAGGCAACAAGTGAGGCGGCGGATGTATGGGAGGACCCACGCTTATATTCGGCGAAGGATACTCTCCGGAAGGATTGGAGGTCCCGGCGTGTCTTTCGGCGACGTCGCTCCAGGCCTGAAGGCCGTGCTCGCCGGCGATTCCGAACAACTCGATTCCGATCCGGAGTCGTCGTGCAAACGTCTTCTAATTGCGTCGTCCTCTTGGTCTAAAATAAGAAGTAAACACCTTTAATTTTTGCTATCGATCGTTTTTGCCGATGGCAAAATTTCGAATAGGCAGAAGTTGAACGGTAAGTACCTAAGTAACGGGCGTCTGAAAAGTCTTTCGGTCTTGGTTGGCCGTGGAAAGATAAAAGCACATCTTGGTTTAAATAATTTTGTTATACCACGACATGACGGGAAATCATTGATTGCCCTTTATCTTTCCACGGCCAACCGAGACCGAAAGACTTTTTGGACGCCGCTCGTATAAAAATAGACACCTATTTTATTGCAATGGAAGCCTAAAAACTAATTTAATGCGTCACGTTCGAGTTTCCGATATTGACTTGATGCGAAAAAAAAATGTTTACCACGAAAACGAATTTTTTTGTTTGTTAAATGTTAAATGCTCATATAAACATGTAAGGAAATAGACAGCAAGTCAGTTAATCGTAACCATACCAAATAATTAGATAAAGAAAGGGTTTGTTAAAGGATAGTAATAAACTTTTGAAAAGTAACGTTGAACGTCATAGTAGATCGGCTGAACATAATTTAATATATTTTTACAGAAGATCCGGGATTTTCGGCGGCGGTACAAAAGCGAACTTGCAGTTTCAATGTCTGGACGAGAGAGGAGGATTACGTCGATATAGGTATTAAAAAAAAGTTTCTTTTTCCCGTAAGTAAAAGATGTATGAATGTGTAGATACGGCGTGGGACAACATTACCGGTCAGCTGGTCAAAATTAGAATGATTCTTTAAAAGTTTTTTCACCGAGCCCGAGTTAACTGAGAGTTGTCGAAAGTAATTCTGGGAGAGCTTTAATACAAGATTCTCCACATATCGCAGTGACTCGAGATGTCCAAGAAACCGTCTTCATCTAAGAAGTTATTTTTGGAGTGGAAGATTGCGAGGATAAATGGTCGACATTTTATGTGTTCAAACTGGTGGAGTTTCGACAACCATCGACGTAATAACAACGTAAACTCGTTCTAATGTTAGTTTATTTAGCTAGCAGAGGTCGTTCAATAACACCAACACAAAACAACCAAGAACGAGTGATACAGGAATAGTAAAATGCGAGAGAGATAATCATCAAAATAGAAGATGAAGAAGCTAGCAGATACTGAATACCGCGCGGTTAAAAACTAAAATCATGTCATTTTGTGCTTCTTATTTGTGAGATCAAATTGTTCGTTGTTCTTATTGTTGTTTGTTCTAAGTTTCATTGAACTTTGTTCGAACTGTTTTGTAATATTTAGATCAGGTCTGACAAAATAATAACCAGCGATCGATAATTCAACATCGATTTTTTGACCATTTCGATGTAGGTAATTATTAATACGATATACGACGCTCAATTTTTTTAAATATACGGGGGACGTTTGAAAAGTTTTTAGAATGTCGGAAAAATTCCCGAACGTCCCACGTATATGTAGATATTGAACGTCAAAAAACTGTATGAACGTTCCCCGTATTTTTATTTAAGAGGATTTGTGGTTAAATTAGATTAAGAAAATACAAACATTATACGAGGGGAATTTTAAGCGTTTTTTCGTTGTCGATTTTCTTAATATACAGGAGACGTTTGAAAACGTTTTTGGCGTATATTGCAAAGTTTAAAATAAGAATATTTTTAAATAGTATTTATTTATTATCAGTAATGTAAATCATCGAGCATTTAATATTTTTATAATAAATTGTTTTGCGTAAGATGAAACGATGAAAGAAACGAAAGATGAAACATTCGAAACGATTGCAATTCTTTGCTCGGCAGGTAACTCGCTCACTTCTTCCAACACGATCAGCGACAGAGTTCAATTACCAAATTGTACAACAACTTACTTGAGTGATTAATAGATGTTGATACAGGAGTACTTGGATGAAGAGAAGGCCGCGGACTCTCCGACGTTCCGACAACGTCGAGTTCAGAATCGTCTGTCTTCGACACCGTGCTACTGTCCGCCGACATTCTCGCAGGCAACGGATGGGAAATTTTATCGGATTCGGGACCGTGTCGTGCGGCCAGCATCGCTTGCCTGTAACGAAAGTTAAATTTAAGAAGCGATTCGTTATTTTTCCGCGCGTTTCCCCAGTAATGTATGTATATCACTTACTGTAAATGCAAATTAAAAGAAGACCCTAACCCGCACCCTTTAGTTTTGACCTTATATAAATGCCAACCTTAATTTGATACCGTTGGTAGCATTGTCACCCCTAAAGTGATCTTTATTTTGTGGTTCTTCAATTTAAAATTACGTTTCCCTTAGCGGAGCCTGTATAAGTTCTAAATTCGTGTGCAGATTAGAACGTGGTCGTTGCATATTTTACCCTAACGGGATAAAAATGCAAAGCTGAAAATTGTTAGCAAAGTGATGAATGAGGGTGCACTAACTTCGCGGAAAATTAAAAGGTTTGCATAATAAAACTTCACAACAGCTTGTAGAACGAGCAGACGGAGTATTTTGAGAAAATTTCAAGTTGAACAATTTAGAACAATTTAATCAAAAACGATTCACTTTATTGTGGTCAGTGTGCTACTGTATCTAAAAGGAAATGAGAAATGTATTCCGAAGGGTGCGAAATGCTAAAAGGGCCAGGGCGACTCTAATAAAGGGTAACTGTGGCAAATTATAACAGAGTTTAATTGACTGGCTGGGGTGATAATTATAGATTGTAACCTTTCGAGCTCTTTGAGTTGCTGCATTTTACGCTAAAAGTTTTTGCGTAATCGACAATCAGAAAACTTCAACTGCGTGTCCTTTAATGAGACCCAATAAGCAAATCTGCTTTCAATACGACATTTCTTGAAATGAATAGGTCGAAGAAAAATTCTGTGGAGTACTTACTTTTTTTCTCTCTTTCCGGCGCCGGTATCTCTGAATCCTTTCGCAAATGGGTTATTGTCAATTTTTAGCTGGGTTATCTGTAACCAAAAAAATATAACTATTAAATTACAATATAAAGTAGATATTTAACATACTAATTTCACTTACTTTAATTTTATATAAGAAAATATAACCCCCAAAAAGAAAACCGCAGCATTAGATTTTAGTAAAATTTTGAACCGACCTGAAACGTTCAATACAGGTCCGGCGACAGTTTTTTACACATAACAAAACAAGAAATGATGAAATACATGTGCTTCTATTGATGAGAAATTTTCTGGAAATCTCGAAAAAAAACCTTTATGGTTTTAGCAAAATTTTGACCCGAGACGAAACGTTCAGAACATGTCTCAAACGATTTAAAAACTCAATTTTCTACTATAACAATGCAGAAAATGACAAACTAGCTGCATTTCCGGCGATTTAAAACTTTTGCCAAATCTCGAAAAAATCTCTTAGCGATTCAGTTGATTTTTTTGGCAAAATTTTGACCTCAAGGTTTTGGGACGTAACGTTCAGAACAAGTCGAAAACAATTAAAAAATCGTATTTAAGGTATTACGGAGAAATAAGTAAAAAACTGTTGGCGTTTAAATAGATTAAAGTTTTTTATAAACTCGATAAAATGACGCTATTTGTTTCGTATAGAACAGGTCCGGAATTAGTAGAAAAGTAGTTTTTCGAGATTAACAATGCAAGAAATGACAATCTAAGCGCATTTCCGGCGATTTAAAATTATTGACAAATCTTGAAAAAATCCCTTATTATAGTCCAGCGATTTTTTTCTGGTAAAATGTTGACCGCAAGATTTTGAGCCGTAACGTTCAGAACAAGTCGAAAACGATTAGAAAACTCGTATTTTAGGTATTACCGAGCAATAAATAAGGAACTGTGGGCGTTAAAATAGATTAAAGTTTTTTTATAATCTCTATAAAATGTCGCCAGGTAATACGCATAGAACAGGTCCGGAATTAATCGAAAAGTAGTTTTTCGAGATTAACAATGCAGGAAATTTCAATCTAAGCGCATTTCCAGCGATTTGAAATTTTTGCCAAATCTGGAAAAAATCCCTTACTACAACTCAGCGATTTTTTCTTGACAAAATTTTGACCGCAAGCTTTTAAGCCGTAACGTTCAGAACAAGTCGAAAACGATTAGAAAACTCGTAATTCAGGTATTACCAAGCAATAAATAACGAACTGTCGGCGTTTAAATAGATTAAAGTTTTTTATAAATTCGATAAAATGACGCCATCTATACGCATAGAACAGGTCCAGAATTAGTAGAAAAGTAGTTTTTCGAGATTAACAATGCAAGAAATGACAATCTAAGCGTGTTTCCGGCGATTAAAAATTTTTGCCAAATCTGGAAAAAATACCTTAGTATAGCTCAGCGATTTTTTTCTGGCAAAATTTTGACTGCGAGCTTCTGAGCCGTAACGTTCAGAACAAATCGAAAACGATTACAAAACTCGTATTTCTAATATAACAAGACAAGAAATAACTAATTTCTGGCGTTTAAATAGATTATAATTTTTGCATAAAATAAATTTTGATAAAATGACACTACCTGATACGCATAAAACAGGTCTGGAATTACTTGAAAAGTACCTTTTCAAGGACAATAAAACACGAAATGCAAACTATGAGTGTTTCCGTCCATTTAAAATTTTCGCGAAATCTCGAAAAAATGCCTTTTTGGATCGTTTTTGTTATTTCGACTCAGTACTGCTGGAAATGACGATTTCCACGTAAAGCTAATTGTAAGTAACAATAAAGGAGATACGGGTGTTTTTGAAGTTCGAGTTTTCGGCAAATCTCGAAAACATCCGCTATTGTAAACCAATTTTAAATCGACACGAAATGTTAATTCAAGCCTATAATTTTTACTACACTACAGTTTTCAATTAATAGAAAGTTTCTTATGGAAGAGAAAAATATTAAAGTATTTATGTTACTATTATTTGCATATTTATAAAGTGCTTTTATTAGTAATCTTTATTCAAATTCAGACTGCATTGCGGCCGAAACAAAAACAAAACGCATAATGGTAAATATGTTAGAATTTTAAATACTTTAATAACCTTATTATGAAAGTAATTGCGCGCGATAACGCAGAAGTAGTATTCACAATTTTTTATTATCCGGCAGACCGTGTGTGTACGCGAAGCGACAGGAAATTTAAAATGTCATTTCATTTTTACGAGGAAATTTGACCGATAGCCTCCGATTCTGAGAAATGCGCATTTATTTTATGTCTCTTTAATTATAATGCCGATAGTTTTATAGACTGATATTTTTAAACCTAATTAGATTATGCCGCTTTAATCGATAGTCTTATTATTTTTGGTCATGAACTAATGATTCGAATAAATTGTTGTTAAATTGGGAATTGCTCAGAAATGGAACGGTGCCGAAACAGTGTTTTTTTTCTCGTTATAACTAACTAAATTTTGAATAATTTTGGGCGTAATTTTATGTTTGTTTACTTATCGGTAAAGTAATTTGACGGTTGAGTGGTTCGTAATTTGATTAAATATTCAAAACCCTCGATAAAATGGTTGACATGAGAAAACGTGGATGTGTTAAATGTTCCAAATTAGTATACGTATAGGTGACGGAGCGATTTTTGGTTTATTAGTCACTGATATGCTACCTAAGCAGAATGTCAAAAACAACAAATAAAAGCGTGTATTATTGAATTAAATGTGAATATGTAAAACATAAATTAGATACCTTTAAAAATTATGTTTTACACTTAATTCTATTTTTTTAAATTGCTCTGGAAAAAAATATCGAGAAGATTTCTTTTAAATCTATTTAAATTGTCGATTAAAAGCAAACATGCTGTATATTTATGAACACCTAAGGCGGTTATTTTTATCGCCTCCATAGTTATTTAAGAAGCATAAAACGTTTCCTTTTAAGGCCCGACTCACAATAGTTAATAATAGGTGTATGTGTTTGTAATCATTAAGAAGTTAATTAATAGTAAACGATACGACAAATCAAATCAATATGTAAGGTAAGGCTTTAATTGCATCTCGTGTTCGCATTAATTAGGCGGCTATTCGTGTTACGACTTTATTTGCGAAAACTTTGCAGTTTTAGCCCTCAAAATGTGCTCGAATGCGAGTAATTTCCTAAATTTCTGTGGATTATCGGAGCGTAAGTTACGACTTTGTTTGTAGGTAACACCCAGATATAAACTACAGTTATATTTTAATGAGTTTTTCGAAATATCTCATGGTAATAATTAGATGATTTATATTTATTTTATACACGTGATTTTTAATTTTTTCTCCTTCGATCGAGTGATTTTAAATTAAGTCATCGCAGTTGTTCTCGTGAGAATGACCAAAGTAACGCTTTTTAATTAACGTAATTTTTCCTAACTGTATCGACGACGGCCTTCTTTTCAAACAATCGCATTGTGCGAGCTGTTGAAATAAAAAGTGTCCCCACAAAATGTTTCCCAAAAATTAATTGACACAGGAGGAGGTACTGCGCCTTTTTCTGCATAGTCACCTATTTTGACCTGTGGGTATGGATTTTTATCTCTGGGAATAAGTGAAAAGGGCTGGCATGCTTAAACGGCCCCACTACTCGTAGAGACGTGAAGAATAGAACCAAATCCATCGAAGTTCGGCAGACTTTTCACAGGATACAAAAATTTTTGGAGCAAAATTAGAACTAATTATGATATCAATTTTAAATTTCAATTAAAAAATTCTTACTTCCGAAACTAAATTTTTATTTTGACTCGTATTTTCGAAGCGAATGATTATTTCGAAAATTACGGTTAAGTAAAACTTTTTAATTTTATTACGAACTATCGATTGGGCATCACAAAAATATCCCATTCCATTAAAAAAAAAAGGTAACTTAAGCCTAACTCTAAAACCAATGGGTTTCGAGGTCCATACTCTACAATTTTCATAATGAATAATTTTTATCTAATTCTAACAGTTTTCGAGAAAAAGGGGTGGCATTTTTTAAATAACTCTGTATAATCGTAATATGGATCATACCATATCAAATCGCCACAATTTATAATAGTTTTCTATCTCGTCTACTTTAGATTTTGATAAAAGTTGACATACTTCGTGAAATTATGAAAAAAATGCATTGTTTTTATTTTTAAGCTCATAGAAGAAAAAGACATTTAAACTTAATTTTTCAAAATTTTATTGAAAAATAGTCTACCAGTGATACTTTAACTATAGCTCATCCAAACCTATATGATGTTCACGTCATCGATACAAGGTTACTAGATGATGACATTTCACGCAGTGCTGTCACCTCGTACCTCGCATTTTGACAGTTCTAATAAATTGTAGTCTTTCTTTATACCATCTAATATGTACGCAAGTAAATCATTTATAGAATATGTCACTTTCCAAACTTTAAATCGGATTACAAATAAACAATCTAGTGACTTTTTGTTGATGACGTGAACATCATATAGGTTTGGATAAGCTATAGCTGTAAATCGGCCACAAATTGAGACATGGAGTTGAAAGTAGCTTCATTTGAAAGCTCCTTTAATGCGCTTTTATATGATATATGTGCACAACACAATAGATTTATATAAAAGAAAATAATTCAAAATCCAACTCAAAATTTCAAAATCGATTGTCTTAAAAGCGGATTTTTTAATGTTTTGAAAAATCTCAAAATTCGTTCATACTTATCTGTAACTATCCACTTAAATATTTTTTTGGGATCATTATGGGATCATAACAGGTAACACAGGCATCGATCGAGATAAATGTGATTCAGATTTGTCGTTTTGTGCTTCAAACTCCTCTCCCATATAACTGTAACTTTTTCAAGTTTTACTTTTTTCCACTTTACATAGAACATAATGTCGATAGACTCTACAAAACATCTAGATTGTCACGATACGCAAATAACGGAGATGGGCCTGTGCTGGTTGAAAAAATAATAATTTTATTTCGCCCTTCTCTTCCCATTTTTCTAAAATATATCCCAATCACCAATTGTATAATATAGAGTGCATTGAAATAACCAAATATTTCACTGAAAAGTATAAACTTTTTATTGTATTTTACAATGACAGAAATACGAGGTTCGTTCAAAAAGTAATGCATTACGATTGAATATATTTTAATCTACCAAGGTATCGTCCACTTTATGATATTTTACATCATACCATTTCCGACGTTACAATTATTAAATTAAAAATTTTATGGTATTTATTAATTTGGATTCTTGTTTAATTGGGTACCTAACCAAGAATGCCTACATTGAAAATTATGAATAATAATACAATTACATTATTATACATAAGTATTATTACATAATTATTATACATATTATACATAATTATCACATAAGTACTTATGTAATATATTTTATATACTGTCTATAAATTGGCAAAAAACTAAAACAAAAACTCACTTATAACAAAACTAGTTCCATATATTTTATGACAGAATACTGTTGTGCCAAGTGAATAGGCCACTAATTGAATACCACAACATAAACTATAACAGGATCTTTAAAATCCACCATTATATTCGGTATACAAAAATTTTCCCATGCAAATTAGAAAAAGAGGTTATCATCGCGCAAGCTTAGTGAGTATATTAATGAGTTAATATTAAGACGCACTAAACCTATCTGTAACAACCCTAAAATCACTGTTACTATTTTTTTCTATAATCCTCCATGTTTACTTTTTAAAAACTTTATTGTCAACCGAAAAAAAGCCCCTCTCCTCGACGACCATTAGTCTTGCGTTGCAATAGGTATAGATTTAAGTTAAGTTAATAAGACTGACTGTAACTGCTCTTGAAACCAATAAAGTCTGCTAAGTTTCAATTTCAATTTTTTCATTTCTCGCATCAGTCGATTTGAATCGAACGTGAAAGGCAAGAATCACCTTAAACGGTTCAAATCGCTGCCCAATACACAACTAAAAACGTTTGAAAAATTCGATCCTAAAAATGTCCTAAAAATTTTTGAACCCGCATCGACTGATCGATTACGATTGTCCAAATTAAATGGTATCGCAAACAGAACACGAACAACAGTCGAAAAATACGTTTTTTTGCAAATTTTGGTTTTGCATCAGATTATCGATCGATTCAAAATATTCGACTATGGCCGTATGTTATACGTGCACGTTACGCCTATAGTTAAAAACACTCACCTTCTCATTTTGATATGCAGTAACGGCTATAAATTCTGTTTCTTTGAACACGTACGTCCGAAACGTCGAATACGGTAGCTTCAATATATCGTTCGCTCTCACGAGATGAAACCTGGGTTGGTACTTGTGCATAGAGTTGAGTATCGTCTGAAAAAGAAAAAAAACAAACGAAATTCAGCTTCGGAACTAAAATAAATTTCGTCATTTTAAGATAGTTCATTAATGCTCGAGGTTCATTGTTTTAATCGACGTAAACCGGTCTTTCGATGAAGGTTGCGCACCTTCTTTATCTACGTGCATTATAAGTTTCACGTGTGCAGATAATCAATCTATTTGCGGTGCATGTCTACCGACGACGCCGTAATTTATGTTCTAACAATAAATAATAAATTTTAATTCAAGTCTTCTTAATCGAGTAAACGAATATAATAAGAGGCTTACGATTTAAATGCAAATCAAAAGCTAGAAGGTAATTGCAGATTGCGAACGAATTTTTAAGTACGAGGTGCATTCGAAATATTAGCAGACACGAAAATTCACGTAAAGAATTAAGATCGTTTGCGCTAGGTGGCGTCTAACGGGGTCCGATTAAAGGTCACTGACGCAAAACGGCCGTATATTATCGACTAACGAAAGTATAAACGCGGCAAAACTACTCCGTTTTAAACTGGTTCGGTTTCCTCCAATGAATGATTTGTGCGTTTATGTGGTACTGTCCTGTGTGGTCTTAGTTAAACTACTGCTCGCACACGTTGCTCTTGAATTTAAATATCGCAGATACAAGGTCGAGATACTTGTCCACCATTGATGTTATCGTGCTACTACCCGGATAACTGGATGTACGTACGATTTCGATATCCCTCGTTATTCGATACGTCGTAATCTGGAGTTGCGGAACGATCGGAATCGAACGAGTTCGACGTAAAGAAACGCACTCGTCTAAATAGCGCTCCTAAGATTTTATTTGGAAATCTTTCATCTTTATGGTCGCGTAAAGAAATGAAAACTTGTTGCAACAGTTTTACCTGTTTTGAAATACGAACGATCTCGCGTTCGTTTTAATGCACGAACTCGATGGAGGAGAGATTTATATCGAGACGAAATCTGGACGTACGTGATGTATTTTATAACTAGTTCGGGGAATAACTGCCAGCACATAAAAGCGCATCTAATTTGTAAATTTCTAGTGCGCCCCAAAATAGGCAAAATCGGTTAGATTATTATTAAAAATGGAAAATGCGATGGGCGAGTTAGATTAGGTACTCGATAAGGTGCAAAACCTACTTATAGACATTTCGACATCAGTTGCGCATAAAAGAGGTTAAAAGTAACGCAAGGGGTAACGCGTAGTTGAGGTTTCCGGCCAAGAACGACCGCGCGAATTTTACAAATTCGACACTCGAATCCATTAAAAACAAAAATCTCAATCTAATTCAGCGCCTAAATCACGTTTGTAAAACCGGACCTAAAGGAAAGTTGAGCAAACTTGCGCGAATATTATGATAAATGGAATTCGAGTTATGAAGAAATTCGAGTTATCGAGATGTTGAGTTAAAGAGAGTCGACGTGTGGACATAGATTTGATTATTCCGTTCGCAGCCAAACAGTAAAACGAAAATGATAAAATTTTCGCCGGTCTTTTCGTAAATGATAAAATCGAAATCGGCGCAAAAGTAAATCTTGGGAGGGGGGGGGGGCGAGATCGTTTCGTTCGCGTGTCGCGCGCGGCTCAGCGGCCGATACTTTTGTCACCAAAGCGTACCGAAGTGACGAAGATAACCGGCGGTGCCTAATTAACAAGCTGGTACAAACCAAACGGCATCGACTCCGGTTCCGCCGACAGGTGTTTTTGAACTTTCCGACCAACTACTCGCGCGCATACGCCTTATTAAATTAATAAGAATTTGCATAATTAATTAACTTCAACACGTAACGGTGCACGTTTCGAGAATTTTGTGTTAAGATAATAGCGCCCTATTAAAATACACGCTCAACAATAGGATTACGTTCGGCAACGAAATTAATGAAAAACGTCGTAAGAAATCTTTTCGTTAATTAAACAATAATATTTATTCAGGAACGAGTAGAAAAGGACGGAGAATGTGTATAAAAGAAACGTTAAAGACCCAGGTAATACATTCTCGTATTTCTTTAATTAATTCATATTTATGATATGTAAAGGTGATAGGTTGTTTATCTTCGGAAAGTCTGCTTGTTCATTTTAATAAACTGTCAAAGTTTATTTGATGATGTTTAGATACGAGAATGCATAAACATACAGAAATAGTAAAAATATTAAATTTGTTCGATGGGTATTATTGGTCGATAGTCGAGCTTTTTCTCACAAATACGATAATGAATTTGGGCGTGGGAAAGACGGATACATTTCGCTGGAGTTTCCTAAATTTCGAATATCTTTTCGAAGTCTAACGCGAAATAATCGCGCGAAATTTAATTTAACATTATGCAAAACGGAATCAAATTATACGTTTCGTCGATGATTAATTTTTAAATACGTCGAGAACATGAACGGATAATAGTGGGTTATTTAATTTAACAAATAATCATAATCGTATCTTGAAGAACGATGACAAATTAATATTTTACGAGTAACGGCCTTATTAAAATTTGAACCTTGATTTCGAATTTCCCAGGAATTCGATTAAATTTTTACTAAAAGCTAAAAGCATTCAGACCAATTAAACCCCTCAATTATTAACCTTAAAAAGATAACTATACGAGTTAATTAAAATATAAATTCGGATTAAAAGCGAAGAAGTTGCCCTTCGGTTTTCCGCAACCGTCCATAAATTCAAGATCTGCATTTTAGCGACACGTTTAAAAAAAACGCCCATAATATTATTTATTGTAATATATTGTAACGCCACACGGTGTGGGTATCGACGTATGAAAATAACTCGTAAAAATAATTAGCGAGTCGACGCGTCTCTCGGCTTGGTCATTTGGCGCAAAACATGCATAATTTTCACATTTGAATTCACAATCGCGCATCCTGTTGCCTTTTAAAAAGTGCCGCGCGGTAAATCTATCTTTTGCTGTCGTTACGAATTACACTTGCTTTATCTCATTTCCCTATTTAAACACGTAGGAATTTTAAACTTTTTTGCGATTCTTCTCTTTTTTTATCGAAGAGACTTAACCTACGTTAGATGGATTGCTTTATTTTCTTTGTTGCCAACTAGATTGATACTAGTTTTATGTGTGGCATTTTAAAGTTATACACTTGAAAATGGATTGTTGTATACGAGGTCATCTCGTAAATTTATTGTCTGACGTTGCTTTCGTATTTCCCCTACGTGCGAAACTTCAAGTTACCAACTTTCAAAGATACGAACAAAAGTTTAGCGAAACTACAAATTTCGCGACAGCAAAACCTGCGCCCTTATAAGATATTTTCCATAATTACACTGGTATACTGCATACCTTGAAAAATACAAACTACTGATTATTTACCACGTTTTTATCACTCACCGCCAGCATATTCATCTAGTTTTTTTATGATTTTTTAATAAAAAAATGAGGTTAAAAGTGCTTTCTTTAACTAGAATTTTAACAATTTCTCACCTTGTTATCACCTTGGTTCGACTTACGAACAAATCCGACTTGCGAACGCGTTCTCGGAACGGAACTCGTTCGTATGTAGAATAGGTAGGTATAGTTTATTCAAATCTTAATCCGATACACGTCATCAATAAAAAATTACTGGATTGTAACGTTTGAAAATAGCGCGGCGATGCGCGTCGGGCACAGGTCGAGAGAGGTGGAAATAAACGCGAAAAATGAAAAACTCTGGCTGAGTCAGAAAGATAATGAGTGTAAACGAACAAAAGACAAAATAGAAACCTTCGATTAATAAGGTAAAACATAATATGTAATAATAAAAACACAAAATAAATTAAAACGCCGTTCTCCTTTTGGTGATGTAGGGTTCGAGTTACGATCTAAAAAAAAAACACCATCGAGGATACATACACACGACCCGATAATTAAGGTCAGAATTTGTGGTAATTAGAATTAGAGTAAGATCCAAGGTTGCCTCGATATTTGTAACGTCCATAAATAAATAAAAAAATAAACACAGTCCATCGTCAAGATCGTTTAATTTAACGATTAAAGTCAAATATACAATTGCCATTCTACCACGTGAGAGGGCCGGAAGACGTGAAGCAAGAAGGATGGTTCCCCCCCTAATAAAATTTACCCACCCCGGACTGAGCTAGGCTTGGGAAAAAGAAAAAAAAATAATGATTATATTTACCGACGATTCAGTTGAATCTTCCTCGACGGTTTCGCGCATTACACAACTTTCACTTCTTCAAGTGCTTTCCAACTTTCGATACTTATTCCTGTCGGTCTCTAGTGGTCGTTTTAAATAAACTTACAATTAATTGAATTATCTGTTTAGGATCGGCGTATTCTCGAGCAACCCGATTCTGAAGAGAAATCCTCCCGCGAACATCTGGCCGACTAATAACTCTTCAAAAACTAATCGACTAACGTTTGCAAACATCTTCGCGTTTAGTCCGCACTCGACGTTTCACATACCCGAGGTGTTTTATGAGTGACGTTTTCGAACTTTTTGATAATACCTTGTATGTAGAAAAAAAAGTAACTACACAGTGGATTCCGCTTAATCGAATCACATCGGGACCGGCACATTTTGATCAGATTAAGCGGTCGGTGTTATCAAAAAAAAATTGAGCCTTTGAGAGTTAAGACAAAATTTTTTAAGTAATTACTTTTTGGATAAATTTAACGCAACGCTTATCAACACCACATAAAAAAGCAAGAGGCATCAAATTAATATTACAAACGGTCGAAACGTGATCTTATTAAGCGGAATTTACTGTATATATTCCTCAATAGGTTCGAAGATATTTTAAGAATTACCGTAGTTCATCTCCATTTGTTCTCCTTATTTGTTGCCAATATAATATTTTTAAATAGAACTGGAGTTATTTGCGTACTAGATTTCAAAATTTGATAGATGCCATTGAAGACGAGCCCGATTTCATCTTAAATTTTTAACGAAGACAAAACATGCAGTCTAACAGTAATATTTTGAAATGGCAACGAAAATCATCGCGACCGAAAAAGAATGACCGCATTCTGGCGAGTAGCCCTGTATTTACATACGAAATACTTATTGTTGGTCCAATACAAAACTTGGAGAGGGTTCAAAATTTTTTCATTATGAAGCGCGTTATCTATGAATGCAAGAACACCATATAAATATAGAATAACAAGCGCTTCGTTATCTTCGGAATGCCCGCTTCTATGCGATAATGTTAAGTGCCTACCTATATACAGGGTGACCTGAATATAGGCAAAACAAATCCGTTTTGCACGGAACATGTAGCTGCACAAGCCACAGTCGAGTATTATAGATACGTGAAGAAACAAAAAAAAGAAATTTGGGTAAGATGTACAACACAAAAACAATTACAATCGTTTATCGGAGTCGGTGCCCAAAGTTTTTGCGACCTAGGCAATGCACGTTTCGCAACATCGACGCATTGATTAGCGAACGCGTTCGAAATTGCCAGGACTCTCGCGGGCACGTGCCGCTGCCTCAACGACTCTCGAGACGAGGTCAGCGTCAGATGTTACAGGGGTCTCGTAAACAAGGGTTTTGATGTACCCCCCCCCCCTCCCTACAGGAAAAATTCAACATGAAAGACAAGTTCGGGCAGGACTTAGAGACAACTAATTTGCTGGCAGACAACGCCCTTTAGCCCTATGGCGACATTTGCGACCATATGTTCCAATAAAAATTTAATTGAATTTTGTCCGATTGCGAGGACTTTTGGATCACCCTGTTAATAAAATATCGATAATGGTTTTCGAGACTTTAGAACTGTTCTAATTAAAAAAAAATGTAAATGCCGGCACCGAAGGACCACGCCACAAATATTTAAAATATTATTTTACCAACGATGTTTCAGATAGGTACTATCATTTTAATGAAACACCCTCATACTGTCTTTCCTATTGTCATAGTCCTAGATTTTCATGAAGATAAAAGTTAAAGAGTTTAATACGAAACGGGCGGCGCCACGAAAAAAGTGAGATCTTCAAGTGTTCGTTCAGTTAAGTAATATACATAGTGTACACTTTCATTAAATTGCAGTTAATCCTTACAAAGTGTAAGATAGTTGCAGTATTGTGTTGGTATCTATTTTAAGTCCGAGTTTCGTTCCGTTCAAATCCAAGAATAACCAATATCTTTCATCATTTTATTGACTCATTTCGGACAGCGCAGCGATGCAATCGCTTTAAATCGATATCAGACCCTTATTTATAAACCGAGGAATTCCACATAATTAAACGCAATACGAAAGCGAGAAGAAAACCAATTTAACATCAATCGAGAATTTCTAAGAAGTCAAACCTTTAAAAATAATAAAAACGCTAGATTACGATATTATTTTGCTTTTTTCCCGAACATCAATGGCGCCGCACGATATTATTTAACATTTCAACACCAGTTAAGTACTATATTATCACTCTTCTTGAATATATATGGGTTTGTGTTAAAAGGGGCAGCGGTTCAGCTGAACGTTCAGGTTAACGACACACGAACTTTTCCAGAACACGCTTGTTCCACTCAATTTGTTATCTGTACAGTAGCGTCGAGATATTCCGGTACCTTAATGTAAAACTGGTGTCTTTAGTTCGGGCCTTTGCCGCTAGATAGCCACCCGTGCGATTCGAGATACCGACAAGAATATACACGTTCGTAAGGGATGACGCCTTTATTTCTTAAATATTAACTGTAATCGTTACGTGTTGTAATTATCGCCGCTCTCGTTTCTAAATAATTCGTTACTCGATCGAAAGAAGCTCCTCCGAGTCAATAATTCAATAATCGGGGAATATTTAAAAGGTTCTAATCTGATTAAGTAGTTGGAAAGTTTGTCGCACAAGAACCTCGAATAATTTAAGAAGCTAAAAATCGATTTCTTGTTAAACGGAACCTTCAAGAAAGTCCGAGATGCATAATTCATGAACGTCCGCAATTCCGACTCGAAGGACCACGCGCGCAACATCGGACGATAATTAAATTTCGAGCACTCGAAAATTACGTGTCATTGTAAGACAGTCGACCATTAAGTATTTACGGTTGCGCTGGAATAAAAACTGCCACCTCAGACACGTCTAAAACTTCAATACCCCCTTTTAGCAACCCCTCAAGCGCATACGAAGCTAACTAACCACACCGGAAGTTCAGACATCGATCCTGTTCTTCTTGCTTCCGTTAATGCTACGTTCTAACGTTAGAGGTTAGCACGCGTTTTTCGACTACTTTTCGTGCACTTTTAATAGAAAACCGCCGACGCCGAATAAATCTAAAACGAAATAAAAATAAATAATCCAGTTACGACGACTAATAATTATAATTAAATTAGGCCGTTGTGATTTATTAAAACGACATATTGAGCCGGTATTGACCGACATGCAAAGCTCAATGTGTAATAATGCTAATAATCAAATTAAGGACTTAAGTTTAAGCTTCGTGTAAACCAGAATGGCACGAAAGTGTTACATGAAAATTATAATGTGCTTATTGGATTTCACGTGCTTCGAATCTCTCGTAAAATATTACTTATTTTTTCAGCTTATAAATAGCTTACTACGTAATTACATTTTAATCGCCTCGCATGTTTCGGGGTTAATTTTGAAACATAGAAATATTTCGTTTTTCGCCTTTTCGCGATTTCGCATTTCGATAGGACGGCAGCACGTGTGAAATAAATTTCGAAATTGATGCTAATTTGTAGGTTTCGTGATTGTATTTATAAATTTCGCGTCCTAACGTCGAATCATGCGGAAAATCGGACGCACAAGGTTGACATTAAAACCATTTACTACTATACACGACGAAGACGGCGATTAATTAACGGGGGGCGCGCTGTCTACGAGGTGTTTTCGGAAAGTTGCACTTTTCGCGTCGAAAAAGCGAACATGTCGGATCGATGTAAACAACATCGTTTCGAGCGGCGCAAACACATAATTGCAATTTTGTTCGTATACGATAACACTTGTTGTGGGATAACCTTTTGGTCGCTCAACAAAGGGGATCATTTAAAACAAACTTCATAATATGAAATTTATTACTGAAATAAATTGCTAATAGTTGCAAAATACGATTTAATTTATGATCAATTCTTGATTTTATTTCCGATTAAACTGTAAGGTTAACGAAACGTTACATACTTATAGATATTTATTTGAATCTACGCATTCTCGTTGAAAAATTTTGAATGTTTAAGCGAGTTAGAAGAGGCAGGCTATCGCAGTTTATATCTTATTCATTCTCGATTGACTGGCGCAACAATACTAAGCTGTATCTACTTACTATTCTGTAAAAGCACGAAACTTGTATAATGACGTTATTTATGAATTATGATGTGGGTAAAATAATAAAAATTGCAATAGGTACTGTTTGTGCATGGCGGTAGTGTTCAAGTCGCAAATTTGTTTTGTTAGCATCGTGTATAATTTGTGCAGTCAGGTTCATATGTTTTGTTCCGTCGCCTGCGTCAATGTTTATCGTAAAAGGCTCAAAAAAAAATTATTAGTCCGTTTTCATTCATCTGACGTGTCTCTTTTTATAATTCAAAAACAACTGCTACGCTTCTCGTCGCTTGTTGGTCTGCGATCACATCGCGCGGGATAAAACATACGAACTTGACTGCACCTACGGTAGTAAAATGGGGTTTCTTCGTTCCGCTTTTGTTAGTTTACTTTGATATTAGTGAAAAACGTGCATTAAAAATATAATTAAGTACAACAATTTTGTTATAGTTGAAGTACAAAGGACATATATTGAAAAACATCGATCATTGAAAACAAACAAGATGAATTTAGTTTGCACCATTTGATTTCAGACCACTTATTTTTCTTCGATCAAAATGCATCAGATGCAACGAATGTCCACACTGAGAGATTCCGAATTAGGTACTACAAGCAGCCAGTTAGTTGAGTCCTTAAAGTTGGCTTAATTAGACTGCGATGCGATAATTCTCATAGAAACAGTTTCTTGAACTACAGCTTGTCAACCATCAACGTGGACATGTTGTAGTAGATTTCTCAAAACAATAATAGGCAACGTAATAAATAAGTAAGTAATTAAATAATTAATTGAATTAACTGATCAGCCGAATACAATTTCTGATTACAATAGTCGCATGGGTGGTGTTGTGACCTGCACGACAACGAAATTGCGAATTATCGCATTTGTGTTCAGGGTAAAAACTGGCGTTGACCCCCTATTCAGTAGGTACTGTCTTACAATTAATAAATGCTTGGAAAATATACAAATTGTTTACGGAGATATAATACCACGACAACTACAATTTCGTTCAGATGTTGTTGGAAATTTATTGGTAGCGACAAAAAATGAAAGTCCGAACCGGAGACTGTCAAGAAATATCAATTTAGGTAGACGATCAAAAGACCATGCAATAATAAATGTCATGCGCTGCGATAATATTGGACATTTTTATATAACAGAATATCCTAAAAAAAAACAAGATGTTGCGTGCGCAAAGCTAAACAATTTATTTGTGTTCTGAATGTAATTTGCGTTTCTACATGCAGCTTGTTTTGATAAATGTCGTTAAAAATAAATAAATAATTTTGTCTATAAAACTGAAAACTTTAGAACTAACGACAATATAGATATTTCGCCAACTGTTGCGTTACGCAACATTTTATTGTAAGTTATTGACAAAAATACCTACAATTGATTTTTTAAATTTTGCGTCTATAATGAGCTCATTATAGCACCGAAATGAGTGGTACAGTTGCCTTTACTTTAAATTTTCATCTTTAGGATTAAAATTTATTACCAGTTCTTTAGGAAATACGTTTCCTTAATATCCGGCTATTTTTGTTTACGCCAATCGGAAAACGATAGACAGATCGCCATAATTGCACGTCAAGTTTTAAATAGAATTGGAATAATCCGCATCGGCGTAATAATAGCATCGATTACGGCACGCAACTTCTCATTTTTTGAAGTTGGTTTTGGTAAATAACAGCGTGTCATAAAATAACGGAAAATTAAAAATATCTTGGAAACGGTTATGTTTAAGTATGGAAAATATAATATTCACTCGAAAGATGGTGTAATTCTACAACAGCACATGTAGAAAAATACCGCGACGTTCCTTTTAAAATAAATAAGTTATCGTCGTTTAAATTTTGAAGAGTTGAATTTTTTTTGCGACTACCCTGTACGAGTTAGACAATAAATAAGCAGGGCATTCGATACATCGATGTATTCGTAATTCACGTTTAAAGTTTCCTTTACATAAACTAATTCATTAAGAAGGTATGATTTTTACAGGGTTGCATTTGACAAAATCCAGTAAAACAATTACCTAATTTTATTTGTATTATTAATAAATTTAATAAAGTAGTGGTACCTACTTGTGAGTATACCGTCCGTCGAGACAGGGTTAAAACATTTCGACGTTTTAATTACGGCTAAACCTAAATACCCAAGTGGCAGTTGTAGTTCTTCCAGAAAATCAATTAATACAATTAAACGATCGAGAAACAACAAGTAGTATATTTGCGATTTTTAGTTAAAAAATTTCATTCTTTTTTAATAAGTAATTTTGTCAACTTAACAGTTTCCAATTTAATATTTAATTCACACGACGATCTATATTTTCGTAAAATGCCACACCAAATTTTTGCACACTTACAATTAGACTTTTTTTAAATGAATGGTTTAAATAATATACGTATAACTTATACTGTTTGTTCGATACCGACAATGAATTGTACAAAATTAAATATTGATGTAAAATTCGTGCTGAAATTACAGTTAAAGCGAGACTCGAGATAATTGGATTATCAAAGGATTATATTGTCTACAGTTAATAAGCTTTGCGTGAGATAAATGTGTTTGTTGCCTCAATCGACTACTCATAATCATTAAATGAATGTTGTTAATACTTTATGTACCTAGTAACGCTTACGAAAATTTTCTCTAACATAATAATGCGACGTCGCGTCGTGATAAATTAAATCACGACGACGCTTTTTGTTTAAAACACCATCTACGTGATAAATTGCGAAATGTGAGTGTGTTACGCGCGAGACCGAAGGTCGAGATTGTTTCGGCAACAATTAAAAATTTACGACATTAAACAAAATAAATCAAGAACCGAATCGATTATCATCATCATTCGCTGAAAACTCCTACAATTTGTCCAATATGTTTCCCGACATTCCTGCACTTTTCTAGTTTGCGGTATTTTAACCAAGAGTTTAACGCGAGCTCGATTTGAAATTGCCGATATTGCGTCGTTAACGTGGTATAATTATTATTTTCGCAAAGTTTAATTAGCGACGAATATTCGGAGCAAGCAAGATAAAAATTGTGGCGGCGATCCTTGTCGCTATGAAAGATAACCTGTCTTGCCGACGACAGCCACGTCCGCCAACACAATAAATTAAATACCAAAAAATAATAAAACAATGTGTAATAGGTTGAAACGGGAAGATGCCGGTAAATAAAGATAAATTATAATTAAAATAAGATGGCGGACAAAGATAGAGGCGATCTTAATGAGTGGAGGCGAGATGGTAAATTCGTAAAACGCACCGGGGAGAAGGACGAAAAATGCGGTTTTTTATATGGTAGAAAGAGTGAGAAGGGGGCGTGGTGAAGTGGCGCCAAGGTGGCCGCAAATGAAAGTACATTCCCTGATATAATTTTATTCCGAAAGGTTGCCCGCGTCTCCTCTTTCTTAATGATCTCGCTTCATGGTTCAAGGAATTTAATTTGTAAAACAAATAATAGGTTAAACGCTGTCGTGTCCTAAAAATTTAAGAGGTTAATTCCGCTACGGTCTAAACGGGGCCGCGGGGGGGTGATCGATTTTTTGTTATTATTTTTTTAAGGACCGTTTTTTTAATTAATTTGTACGTTATCGAAAATAAGTCGCCGGCGATAATTTAAAGAAAAAAAAAAGCTATCGTAACGTTAATTATGTAATCTTCGAGAAACATCGGTTCTTTTCAATTCTTATCAAAAAGTGATTAATCACTTTAAAAAATTACGTAGACTTATATTGCTCATATTTCGGCATCGATAATAAAAGTTGTTTACGAAACTTTTATGTTATTTTTGAGGTAACAGTTTTCTCCTTTTTACAAGAGCCGTCTTTCGGTCAAGACGAACACCTTTGTTTCACGCAGCGGGGCACCGACCCATAGTAAATATAAACTTTTAAGTTTTAAACACTAAAACCCGACTCCCTTAATTATTTATGACTGCACTAAGTTACTTGTCGTCACTAAAAACAGATTAACCGCAAAGTCGGCGCCGACGTCACCAACGTCGGCTTTACCTGAACGCCTCTGTGACTAGACTGACGAAAAATCGTCTCGTTTCGATTTAACAATAAATTATTCAGAAGTGCTCGTTTTTTTGTAAGAACGATACGAGAAAACTAAGCTTTTTGTCAACTGATGAGACATATCAAAAGCGAGGCCTTATGAAAATCATTCCTTTGATGTGCACAAACAAGCAAACAAGTCAATCTGAAAGGTCGTACCGACAAAGACATTTTTAATTTTATTATCACTAGCGGAGCGTTTCAATGCCTTTTAATTTTAATCGTAATTCTGGAAAGTTTATTCACATTTTATTATTATACGTTTTACTTTAAAGTGACGTCGAGGATGCTTTCAGGCTAAAGAGCTTTTGATCGAATTCGAGCTTTTATAAAGTCAGCTTTTTATTAAATTATTTGCGGTAATGTTCTTTAAGTTTCTCGCTTTGCTATAGAATTTGTATTTAAAACATTTGGGACGTTTCGTCCAAGTCCTTTTAATTGGTAAATAAATAAATTTTAAAAAAAAGAGTCTTTAATTGAACTTAAATGAGTTCTCTCCTTTGCCGATCGTTGTAAACACTAAAAGAGCTTTATGAAAGCGCTCTCGCAGCTTTCGATTACAGCGCCCATTAATAAGAACATTACTTTATAAAATGCTTAAGGATGTAAGAAAGTTATTTAGCAAAATACTTTCTGCGAGAAGCTTATCGACGACATTTTTCTTATACGGCTACGATAAGTACGTGTACTTCAAGTTTTCCTTTTGCAAACAAAATATTCCATCTTGCGACTTCGTGGGTTTTTCGTTGCTCGTGAAGATCGCGTCTTCTTATACTTTTGTAGATTGTACTTGCTGTTGCTAATTGAAATACAGGACCGTTTCTGAAATATTTGGCTAAATTGTGGCACAAGGACATTGTGTTCGAAAATGCCGCGTTTAAGCGCTATCGCCTAAAGCCAGAAATTGCAAAACGAAATGAAAGGCAGTCGTACCTAAACCCTAATATATATTTTAGTTGCTATCCGATTTAAACCGAATTAGTCCTAAATTATCGAACACACCATGGTTTATTTATAGCCAAAAGAATCTTCCCCTTCAAATGCAAAGCCACTTTGCATTTTAAAAACAAAATATTTTTTACTCAAAAATTTTACTTTAAAAAAAATATATAGTTCAGAATTTTAATAAAAGCTTAAATCCAAAGTTTCGTTGAAACTAGAAAATATCGAAATTTCGTTAAAAAATGTTCAGTAAGTGCCAAAATTTCATTTTATAGAAAAGAGTGTCGTGGAAATTTTATTTGATGTGACCTTATCAACTCATTAGTCTTGGCAGTTCCATTTTTTTATGGAACTGTAAGCATTATGACGAACAGAAAATATGCAAGATAATCGGATAACAACTGAAAAACGTATCGGAATGTTTACACTCTTAAGTGGGACACGCTGTACATTTTTTATGCAAACAAAAACCTGTATCTACTTTTCCACTATTACTCGTAAAAGGGATGATAATCTTGAAACTCTAAAAAAATACGATTAAATACAGCTTCGCTTGTGTTTCTGCCCCGCATTTCCTTTTACTCCGGCGCGCACCCAAAAACGGCCCCAAAAAAACATTCGGGACGATTATCAACTTTTTAAGTATTAGGTAGGTACCTACCTATACCTAATAGTTTTGATGGACAATTAAATTCTCTTTACGATGAAAGAGTCTAGCTTCCAAACTGCAAAGTTAGTTTAAGTACTTAGTTGTTTTAGGGGCTAATAAATTTAATCTATGTGGTTGCAGACAGAGGCGTAACAATAGGTCTCGTCCTGTTACAATGACGCATATAATGTTCCATTACAATAAAGACGTTTTTTTGTAAGAGAGTGCGTGCAGTGTTAATTTTTTTTTAAGACGTGCTAAGTATGATGGCCTAGTCTTTCTATGATTTTTAAAATTCGATTTTTTCGATGTTTGATATATTATGCCGATTAAATTTTTGACTTTTCAGAAATGTTATTTACATCTATACGGGAAGGGAGGGGGGAATTTGGCCGTCCTTTCTATGATAGGTACTAATTTTTTGATTATATCTACTTATTTTATACGAAAGTGTACAAAGAAACATTCTGCTTTCATATTAATTTACCTTTTATATATTTTTAGCGTATTCGTTTTAGCTTTAAGTCAGTTTATACATATAGTTGCAGATCAAGAGCCGTAGTGACGCAGAGAGCTACACTTCGTCCAAACCTATATGCAATCCACGTCATCAATAAAAGGTTACTAGATGATGACGTTTCACACAGTGCTGTCACCTCGTACTTCGTATTTTGACAGTTCTAATAAATTGTAGACTTTTCTTTATGCCATCTAATATGTGCGCAAGTAAATCTATAGAATTTGTCACTTTTCAAACTTTAAACCGAATTACAAATAAACAATCTAGTAACTTTTTTTTGATGACGTGAATTGCATATAGGTTTGGATAAGCCATAGTTACTTAACTATCCTTCTAACGCACCCACGGTTGTGGGTACGAATCCCGATACACAACCATGGACGTTTGTGAATGTTAATTAATCGTAACCTGTACTAGCCATATAAATAAAAGTGTGTGTTCAATGGGCAGCGATCCCAAGATCATAAAATAATACAAAACGCATGGACGCCTATCCATATAAGCAAAGAGACAACTTAAACTCCGGATGCTTACACCCTTGTGGGAGTTGGTACCCTTTTCCCCACCCCCATAAACAATTGACACGCGGATGCCCTTGATTAGGAATTTATAGGTACAATGTAAATTTTTGATGAAACATCTCCATTCACGTAATATACGAGGCGCGTTTTTTAAGTAAGTACCGTTTTGGAATTAAAAAAAGACGTGCAAAGATATCGCAATAATTTTATTTTTATATGAAAGCCTGTACCTTAATCTACTTTTCTACATAATTTCCGTGAATATTGAGGCACTTGTCATAACGTGGCACCAGTTTTTGAATACCCTCCTCATAAAATTCTGCCGCCTGACTTGTTAACCACTGTATCACAAATGTTTTGACTTCGTTATCGTCTTGAAGATGCTGACCACCCAGGTGTTTCTTCAAGTGCAGGAACAAATGGTAGTCGCTGGGCGCCAGATCAGGGCTGTATGGAGGATGATCTAGAGTTTCCCATTTAAAAGATTTGATGAGATCTTTGGTCCGATTAGCCACATGTGGACGGGCATTGTCATGCAGCAAAACGATACCCTTACTCAACTTGCCACGTCTTTTGTTCTGGATTGCACGACGCAGATTGTTCAATGTCTCACAATAAGACGCTGCATTGATTGTCTCATTACGAGGCAGAAACTCCACTAGCAATACTCCTTTTCTGTCCCAAAAAACTGTGCACATGATCGGACCAAAGATCTCATCAAATCTTTTAAATGGAAAACTCTAGATCATCCTCCATACAGCCCTGATCTGGCGCCCAGCGACTACCATTTGTTCCTGCACTTGAAGAAACACCTGGGTGGTCAGCATCTTCAAGACGATAACGAAGTCAAAACATTTGTGATACAGTGGTTAACAAGTCAGGCGGCAGAATTTTATGAGGAGGGTATTCAAAAACTGGTGCCACGTTATGACAAGTGCCTCAATATTCACGGAAATTATGTAGAAAAGTAGATTAAGGTACAGGCTTTCATGTAAAAATAAAATTATTGCGATATCTTTGCACGTCTTTTTTAATTCCAAAACGGTACTTACTTAAAAAACGCGCCTGGTATATCGTCGAGAAAAACCGTCAAAAGTTTGCAATATACATTACCCAACGCCTGCGATTTCTTTTTTTTTGTGAATCTGACTGTATGGAAGATTTAAAACAAGTAGAACATCAACATGTACTGACAATGGATTTTTGGAGTTTTTGGACAAGACTTTTGGGTTATAATTTTCTCAAAAAAAATGCACAAAACCGTTTTAAGAAAAAAATGTCGTTTGCTACCACTCTTCTTGAGATCTAAAGACGCACTCAACGACGTGCCAACACGGTGCGCAATATGTGCGTCGCAGACGAGGCGGAAATATAGTACTTACAAAATTGTGATTTGCACACTACTGGCACACCGTTGTCGCACACTAATTTCAAGCCGAAAATAAAAGAGATAAAAGCTGGCGCTTGAAACTGTCGTTTTTATTTTTATGGCGTAATTAATTAGATATTAATAGAAATTTCGAAAAAAAGACGTTTGAAAAACATTTACCTCTACTGTTACGGTAATTAAAAAGTTCTTTAATTTTAAGTAAATTAAATGCGATAATAACTCCACTAAAATGTTTCATTGCTTCGAGCTCAATGAAAAAGCTATTCGGCTATTTATTAAAGGCGCTGGCCATCTGCGATACGGTTAAATAGCAATAAAAAACCGAAGCTGACTAGGTAAATTAAAAATAGGCGCCATATACTCATTTTGAATGCAGAGGCCACATCGTACCCATCAGGTTCTAAGAGACGAGCTAACCCGGCGGTTATATACGATCCAGAGAGCAACATTAAAAACTGAAATATGAACACTTTCGGTTTTTTGGACGATGATGATTAAGCGCTCTTTACGCGTTACGACTTTATGCGGAACTTAAATGCGGTACTTGTAAATTGAACAATATTTTAGTGTTCGTTTACCGAATTGATCGCGAGCTTTAGCGGGATTTACGCAAATTTTCATTTAAATAAGTTCGTCCCAAATGTTTATTCTTGAAAAGTTCGCGACGGTTGCGGTTTGTTTTGAATTCGTTTTCTCTCGAGCGTCGTTTTTCTAATACATTTTCTTTTTTGGTCGGTTTAATCAAAGTTCGAATCATCTCCATTTTTATCATCAACAATCGAAGTACGATCGAAATGCATTATTTTCGCTTTGTTCGTCAAAAAATTACCCATGTACTAAACGAGCGCTAACTCAAAATCGAAATTTATTCATTACAATTCTTAATCGCCGATTTTATGTTATCGACTATTATGTGCCTATGTCAAAAAAAAATCCAAAAAGCTTTTAGCGTGCTTCTAACGACGCCAGTTTTTATTGTTTACCGACCAAAACAAAATGTAAAAAGGGACTCGAAGAGGGGTCGTTGGCTTTGACGTTTATTTATTCCTTTTAGTTTCAAAATTGTTTTATGATAAATGTTATGCGGGCAGATTGAATGAACGTAGGCGTTGATTGTTCCTTAAATTTCGGCATCAGTCGTTTTCGTTGTTCAAAGTCGATTTTAATTAGGAAAAATCAAAGAAACTATCGCCTGTACACCTCTCGCGCGCATATTTTACTTATACAAAGATTATGTAAATATAATGCTACCGGCGAATAGTAGATGATAACGTACCAATTAAATTTACTATATTATTTTTTTTAAATTAATTATTCGTTTATGGCAAACAAACATTAATAACCATTAATCTGTTTTCTAAGATTTACTGAACCTCATGAATGAAACCGTGTGGATGCCCGTTAAAGAGCTGCAGAGAAGGTGCACGGTTTTTTTGTGGTCGCCCGGTAATCATAGTGGCTGGGATAAACAGAGGTTCATATACATAATTATATGTTTGTTTAGCAGACAGCTCTGGGCGTAGTTCGTACCGTGATGATTGATGGCGCCACTTACCACCCGTGCCAACTGCTCGTTTTATAGCTGGTCAGGTCTAGCTTTACGCGAAGAATATCGTCTAATTTTTGTCATTACCACGAACGAAAAATAACGTCGAATAATCACCGGATAATAAAAATAGTGTGCTCTTCAATTTAATTATTCGTCGAAAATATCCGATTCGAAACAAATGCTATAATTATCGTAATGTTGGTTTTAAAACCAACAGAGTTGCTCGGTTTCGTTTGTTTTTTTCAATCTTACATTAAATATGATCCGAACTCCAATTTTTATTTACCTATATATAGAATACCTACTTGTATAATTGCTAAAATTATTTTTAAGTTCGAGAATCGACGATTATATGAAATTATCTTAATCGCCCTTCATTTACATAAATCCGAAGAATTTGTTGTAATAATTCAGTTTAGAAACGCGACCATTTATTCTGGTTTAATCTGTGAATTATATATAGCTACTACCTAATAGACAAAACGTAGTCAAAAATGTGTTTTCCGACGACCACTATAAAAGTGCATAAATTCACACCAACAAATGTTACGAAAAGTTGACAATTACAAACAAATTGGTCGATCGTGCGTAAAGGAACTCGTTAGCGAATCGAAAACGTCGTAGCCCGTGTGCAATCATTGCGCACGCTACTCGGCCAATCAAAAGCCTTCTAGTCTGTCATGCAATGACTTTACGTATAAATTGTTTTATTATTAATTGTCAATAGAGGTCGCTTTTAAAATGTCGAAGTAACTACGATAAACATCAAAAATCAAAATGTTTAATAAAAATACTTGTAGTCGTTGGAAAAGCATAACACGTGCTTGAAGGACATTACACGCTCGTGCAATTAAGTCAAACAACGCAAACTATCACACTCGTGTGAAATATCTGCCTTTCAGCACTAATTATACAATATACTATTCAGAGTATAAGCAAGAATTTCGTAAAAATCGATGAAAACGTCTGACACTATCATTCGTCGTAAACACACAACGATAAGAAGACTACAAAGGAAACCAACCACTGGTAAAAACGATTGCATTAAAACGAAATGATTAAGATGAAAGTGTTAAAAGCCTAACAGATTACGAGAAATTGACGTCATAGCAAATTGAAATGCATCCCTATGTAATGTATTTTTTAAAAACGTGCTTCGATCAGTGCGTAAGTCAAAAATTAAAAAACAAAATCAATCTGTATCCTGTTAATGAATCAAATAAGTTATTCGTCGAGAATTTTGAAAAAACAGTGTGAGCTGACAAAATTCTATCGAAAAAACATCTAATCTTATAATATATGTACAGTTGTGGACATAATTAATGTAGTCGGCAACGTGCTTTATAGGCCTACATTTTATATGTGTCTATATATTATGTTATATATCCCGTATAATATAAGCACTTATAATATTTATGCTAACGGGTATCAATTTGCTTAATTTCTTATTATTTATTACTCATATTGAACGTTGTCGGCTACATTAATTATGACCATGATTGTACCTATATGTATTTTTTTAAATATTAGGGGGACCGGAAAATAATGTCGTTTTTTTACATTAAATTCAAACAAGTTTTTATTTTTAATCGATGATGTAATCACCCTCGTTATCAACAATCTTTTGCCATCTACTGTGCAAATTTTCAATGCCGGATCGATAAAAATCAATTCGTTTTTGAGCAAAATATCTGGAGATGGCATTTTGGATATCATCCAAATTTTTTTACTGGATCTGAACTTAGAAAACCACCTTTGGCATTTACAAACATCTAATGCATTTGGATAAACATCGTAAATGTTTTTGGTAGCAACTGTTACGTTACTACCCTTGTGAAACTTAAAAAGCATAAAATTCCAAATATGCTCCTCTTATAGTATTTGGCTGGCCATTTCACCCAAAATTGTAAAAAAAATTGAAGATTTAATTATTTATAAGTATACAAGACACATTAACCTTAAAATATCTTTGGTGCGACTTTGAAGTACAGAATGAGCTGATAAATGGTAAACAAATATTGATGTGCGCAGAAACGACATTACTTTCCGGTCCCCCTAATATATATAGGTATTTAAGGGCCGATTGCACCAACCAATCTATCTTAAAATGTAAGTGTAACTTAACCACTGGCGTGCCGAGATGGGGGATAAGTCGACTTTAAACGTCGACTTTAAAATAGGGGATCGGTTTACACACCCGACCAACTAATTTTTCGAATTTTTTACTTGTGATTTTAATGTTATTTTCAAAACAATTACTTGATATAGGTACCTACTTAGGTATTTTTAAATTGGATTTTAGGTTTAAAAGAGGGGCCATATGGCTCAGATGGTCTGGCGCATACACTCCCGCCCACCCCAAGCCAATTTCTGGGTGCGCCACTGACTTAACTACTAAATTTTCTCTGAATACCATCGTGTTTCCATAGACCAAGGGTTCTCCAAACTTTTTATGCCCTAGAGTTCTAAAATACCGGAAGGGGGGCGGGCACCCAACTTAACCTTAAATTGAATCTCTTCGCTGAAATTTTTAGAGGAAATATAAACAAACTAAGTATTTTTGTCGCAGTCGAACAGCGGCGGGCGCCATGGCGCCCATGGGCGTGCGGTTGGGAACCCCTGCCAGCCATCGACAATTTATACATAGGTACTTATGTTACACTTTTATTTTAAGATGTATCGGTGCAATCGGCCCTAATTGTTTACAGATTTAATAAAAATACGGCCCTATTCGCTATTATTAAAAAAAAAATAAAGCTTCAGTACATGTATACAGGTTACTTAGGTGTATGAAGCGTTTGTTCTGAAAGTCAAGTATGGTAAAATAGCTCCTGCGTACATATTTTAGAATAAATCTATGTACAACAATGTTGTTGCTGTTTTTATCGAGATAAAATTAAAATTTTTGTAGCTCATTTCCATGCGCGATCTTTAAACTCCCGGATTGCCGCGATTAACAATTGAATCGTTGGTGTTTATAAGCAACAGTTTTAATTAATCCTTATACTCGTTACAAATAAATACAAGGAAGAGAGAGAGAGAGAGAGAGAGAGCCCGTTAACCGTTCGAAACCCAAAATAGCTTTATAATACCATCTACATATAATTTGGACAAGAGTGCAAACTTGTGTGTTTGTCGTTCGTTAGTTTGATGAAGGTTGCGCACAGTTGTTGTGCCTTACTAGACATAACTTCACCCCGATGTTTAACACGGCCCCCAAGAGAATATTGACAGTATTCAAATGAGCGCTCCGAAGTTTATCGGCGTTTCGTCCTTCCCGTGCGACGTCACCGTACGGACGCGTGGGAGAAGGAAGGGCGTCCGATTGCGGGCCGACAGGGACAATTCGACGATCCATTTCAAACGTGAATTGAATTAAACTTGTAAATGCTAATCGGGATAGTGGTAAATTTGTTGGTCGGTAACTTTATTTGGATTAAGTACCTACGTTCGATTTGTGTGCTTTACTATATCGTTGTCGATAACGTCGATTTTACATGTCAAGCGAGATACTGATGTTAATGTTGATTTTGTTCCATTTGTCGTTTAAAGAGAGGCTAGCGGGATGTTTATAGCTAATTAATTTTCAGCACTTTACGCATAATTAGTAGATAATAAAATGGGACGAACGTAGTAAGTGCAGTTCTGTGATATTATTAAAGCAGGCAGTTATTCATACAGAGTAATGCTTTTAATTACAGGCGAGCAATAAAGTGACGATAACGTTACTTTCCATTTTATTAACTAGAAAATGACGAGAACGCATCTCTACACATTTGCAGGTTTATGTGCGTGCGTGCGCGCTGTGTGTCTTTTTTTTTAAATAAAATTGTTGGATAATGTAATATCGATGTTTTAAAACTTGCATTTGTCTACTGATTGTTTGATCCAAAAAAAATATACGTTTAATTGGATCGCAAATTATCCAAAAACGAAACATGACTTCCGAAACATAAGTCCATTCTCAATAAATTAAATTAGTCAACTTTTGCAACATTTACAACTCAATGAAAACGTGGCACAGTGGACCCTCCCAATAAAGGGGGACAACAGCTTTGGGTCCGGGCATTTTGTCCCTTAAATAGAGGTGTCCCTCATTAGAAGGGATACACAAATCCCGTATTTAAATACAAGTAAACACTGTAATAAAATTTAAATGGAAAAAACCAAGTTTAAACCTCAAAGACATCTATTTTATTAGAGTTTTCAGAAAAAAAAGAGTGTTTCTATTACTATACATAATGCTTCCTTCATCATAATGCTTAGATGCGGAGGTGTCAGATTTAACCTCTAAAAGGTCAAATCACTTCATCTGGCCTAATGTTTAAATACACTTAACTTAGGGAGCAAACTCTGTAGCATTTACGCATTTAAGGCGTAAATATTAGGGGGACCGGAAAGTAATGTCGTTTCTGCGCATGTCAATATTTGATTGTCATTTGACATCTCATTGTGTATCTCGAAGGCGTGCCAAAGTCATTTTAAGGTTATTGTGACTTGTTCACTTCTAAATAATTCAATATTAAACTTTTTTTTGCAATTTGGAGTGAAATGGCCAGCCAAATACCAGAAGAGCATATCCGGCATTGTATGTTTTTTGAGTTTCGCAAGGGTAGTAACGCAACAGTTGCGACCAAAAACATTTGCGATGTTTGTCCAGTTGCATTAGACGTTCGTAAATGCCAAAGATGGTTTTCCAAGTTCATATCCGGTAATTTTGATCTCTCTGACTCCTATCGATCAGGAAGACCAACAACATTAGACAACGACATGCTAAGGGCAGAAGTGGAAGCAAATCCATGTCAAACAAATCGAGGAACTATCAAACACCCTTAATCGACCTTGGTCGACCATCCAGGAACATTTACAGCAGATTGGAAAAATAAGCAGAACAGGTATTTGGGTTCCCCATAATCTGTCCGAAGAGAACAAAGCCAACCGATCCATCACATGCAACGTATTGCTTCAACGACACCACACAGAACCGTTTTTTGATCGTTTGATCACTGGAGACGAGAAATGGGTCCTATATGATAATCCAAAACGCAAAAGGCAGTAGCTTTCTCCAAATGAATCACGACGAAGTACTGCGAAGCCGGGTTTATATCCCAAAAAGGCGCTTCTGTGTGTTTGGTGGAGTATTCGCTGAATTGTTCACTTTGAAGTGCTGAAACCTGGACAGACTGTTAATGAAGACCTTTATTGTGAACAATTGGATCGAGTGAACCAATCTTTAATAGAAAAGTATCCGGCGATTGTCAACAGAAAGGGCGTCATTCTGCAACACGACAATGTAAGACCGCACCGTGCAAGGTGAACACTGGAAAAAATTAATGAATTGGGGTGGGAGGTACTGCCTCACTCACCATACTCGCCCGATATCGCACCCTCGGATTTTCCATTTATTCCAATCCCTACAACATTTTCTTAGTGGCAAAAAATTTGAAAATTTAGATGCTGTCCAAAATGCCATCTCGAGATATTTTACTCAAAAACCAATTGATTTTTATCGGTCCGGGATTGAAAATTTGCACACTAGATGGCAAAAGGTTGTTGATAACGAGGGTGATTATATTATTGATTAAAAATAAAGTCTTATTAAAAATTTATTCGTTTGAATTTAATGTAAGGAAGAGACATTACTTTCCGGTCCCCCTAATAAAAATAATCGTCTGCCGTAGTGTTTTAGATTTAGCTACAAGATGATAACATTTGAGAATGAGTTTCGTTTATGAATTTGAGCCTTAGGCCCGCATTCATCATTTACAAATAAGCACTTAAAATACATTTAAAACGCGTGGAAAACAATATAATTCGCCTAAACAACAATTCGAAATACTTTACAACACCGAACCATGCAATTTCATCAATCAATTAAAATTTACTCACATCAGTTTAGCTAAAACCGGAACTCTTGTCCATTAGCAGCACAATCACGTACGTATGTTCGATATATTATTGTTTTAAAACTTCATCGCGCGCTTCTATAGTGTAGAAAATAACCCGAAAAGTCCCGTTTATCCCGTTTTATTTTGGACAATTTAAAAATAATAATACTACGAAATACCATTTTTACTTCGACATACCTATGCGAACGCTACGAAGGTTCGAAATACATTGATGATTAAAACGAAGACTGCAGCGCATATATGTTTGATAACACATCGTAGGTATTGCCACAATTACTAATTTACTATTTATCACTATTACGGAACACAAACGGAAACTTTGTTACTATTGAGTGTTCACTGCACTCGAAAAATTCCCAATAAATAATAAAACAAGAATTAAATCATGAACGCGTATAATTTTATTTTACAATACGGTTCGATTTGATATAAGGTTATCTCCAGAACCCTTCTCGTCTGTTTATGTGTATTTGTCGAAATTCATTACCTGCCTCGGTTATTACGTTTTTATTTTGAGATTATTTATTTGCGCGTATACTCACGGGTTGCGGATTTACGGTGGCCAGAAACTGAAAGATTTCTTTTAAACCGTTTGAAGATTATCGATTTTTACTGCTATCTATTCTTTTCTATTTTAATTTTGAACTTTAAATATAACTGCTTTTTTAAAATTTACAATTGTTCTATGCGTGTATTTTAATTCTTGTATTTCTTGTATTCTGTGTATTTTTCTTATAAATTCCGAATTTACCCTACTTCACCCCGGTAAATCGAAAGTCGACTGTATTAAAAACATCAGAGGGAAACGAATCGGTTGCATAAAATATTTGTTGATGAGTTTTACACGCCATCTTCACTTTTGTACAATTATTATTATATAGAATGTCCTAGTAGTTTGTTTTTTTTTGAGAATAAATTCGTAACAGACTCAGGTAAAATTGTTTTTCTGAGGATTTTTTGTTAATAAAATAACCAAAAAATTAAATACAGTAGAACCTCGTTAAATCGGTCGCCCTTTAACTCGAACCTCCGGATAACCTGGACCAATTTAGGACCAAATACAAAAAATTAGAGAGAGAGAGAGAGAGAGAAAGCTAAAGCTTTACAAATAAACATTTTAGAAAATAAAAACGCATATAAATACATATTGTGTTTGTTAAGTGTGTGTTCGTAATCTATACATACAATATGGATTAATCAATAAAGATTATAAGCTTAAAAAATTGATAATTAAAAAAATACATTTTGGTATTCAATTAACGACTAAAAAAAGGTCGAATTAAAAACTAAGCCTGGCTTATTAACGTCGTTCTTTTACGGTCGCTTTCGATGTAACCAAAACTAAGAAAAGCTTAAAAATTCAAATTTTCAAATTGATAACACTTCCAATGAGACGCAGCCTTGTTAAGCTCAACTTGGACGTCCAGTTCAAAAAGATTTTTATATATTTTTTTGCAATACAAGCCAAAAATTCCTCTTTGTAATTATACGAATTATAAAAGTTATTGGGTGTTTACGATTCGAAACAACAGTATAATAGTATATTAAAGTACAAGACAATGTTTTTATAAATGCCTTACGAAACGTGTATTTTATACTGTTTTTTTTTTATATTTTGCCCCTTTATGCCCTCTAAAAATTAAAAAAAATCGTATATTATGAATTTAGGGAACTTTGCTGTGGTTGGTGATATGTCAATTTAAATCAAAATATTAGAGTTTCGCGTTTATGATGTGACGTTTAATGTAGCGTGTCGTAATGAGGCATTCGTTTCGGTACTATAACGAGCTCATTATAGACTCAAAACATAAAAACACTTTTTCAGCGTTAATTTCAACCGGGACCGAGTGACGGAGGAGTAAAAATATTTGGAACCGAGTATTTTTACAATCTTTTCATCAAAACGACGCCTTTGCCGATAATGAAGAAAAAGAAAAAAAAATTGAAAACGTGCATAGATAAAACGGCGAGAGCTTCGACGCTCTCCAAGCGTTCGAATCGGCAAAATTCAAGTGCAAACATTCGATCGGTATTGTTTCTTTCAAAAAAGAAAACAACCATTCGACACCTTTTAACTCGATTAATGCCACGACAATTATATATACACGAATCTAATTACTACGAACGTCGGAGATCACGTCGAAGACTACAGTTGATTAAACAATGATTTCATCGTTTTCCATACGTCTTACATCAGAACTTACTTCTCTCGACTAAATTGATTCTTATGTAAACAATCCGCTGTTCAAATATGGCGGTAATCTAAAAGCCACCAAACCAAATATGTGCACAAGTATTAACTACAGTAGAATCTACTTATAAAGTAAGCTGTGATTTGTGTTGGCACAGAAATAAAGGCGAAACGTTTTTCTTTTGCTTAAAAAAGACCGAGAGCGATTTTAAAAACGAATTCGAGTTAGAACTACCTAGTTGCGCCGTTACTTTAGCGAAGGGAGGGGATTTCGAACGATTGTCGCGAGATCGCGGTTTAATTAAACGGAATATAAACGGGAATCCGGCATCTCCGTAGAAGCTCGTCAAACTAAATTGTCTTCCGGGGAGACATTTTTGTTTGTTACGGTCGAAAATTGGCGTCGCGTCGTATCGTAAATTTAAAATAACCCCCCCCCCCCCTTCATCCTCCTCGTACTCCTACTCCTCCCGATAACGTATTAAAGACCTAATTCTGGCACTTTTTCGGGGGTTACAACTTTTAGAGTCCTTTTAAGCCCGTTAAACTATACCAAGATAATCTAAGCAAAGGTGCCGCCCTATTATAGCGAGGCCTCTGGTATTATGATTCGCACAAAGCCCAAACTTGGTACTTAAAAGAGTATTAAAAGCGTTTGAAAACATTGCTTTGCGGTAGCCCGGAGGACGTTCGATGCTGATATTTACACCTTTAAGCATCCCATTGTACTTAAGAAAGGTCTACTTCGGTGATTTTTTTGTCCCCTTGTCAAACACATAAGCACCTGTCTGTCGGCAAATTTATTTTGTGCGCGACCACCGCGATATTCTCGATATGGGCAGGCAATAATTTGGACGCCGATGCGTCGACGGAGTCGAAGAGTCGCGCGCGCGGGACTAGATTTTCACGAAAAAATTCGAGGAAGACGATCGATTCCGCGAAATTCTCCTGGTCAGCGGCAGCAGTCATGAGAAGTACAACAGTTGTCAAATATTTGCCGAGCGTTAGACTGGGAGTTCGTGAGTAAATATGAACAGCCCGTTTTTCTCAGGGCGACGGATGACCCCTATGATCTTAACTTTCGTTATCCACGTTATCCTTCGAAACTTGAAATGAGTTTAAGAAACTGTTTATCTCTGAAGGAGACGTTTAAACTTTTTGTCGGCAATCCGGAGCGCCATGTCTTGTTTAACGGGGTTTTTGGTTGTAACGGGGAAGAGATTAAGCTAAATTCGCCCAAACGGTTTTCTAAATCGTACCGAAAAGTACTTACGACGATCGAGACGAATTGAAATAACAAAGTTATACTTTAATTATTATTCTGATCATATTTCGTACGTTTCGCATTAATTTTGCACCCGACTGTACCTAATCGAAATAAATTTTGTAAGTTTAACTGGCGTACACAATATTACCTAAGTCTACCTAACTAAACGCGGTTTGTAACTACATATTATTAGTAAAATTCAACGGGATCCGGAAAAACGGCTTGTATTTTATTTATTCAATTCGTTGTGTAAGTGCGTATCAAAAATTAGCGGGTTTCCCCATATACGCGTTTTAGTAAATCCGGGATTTAACAAGTCAATTAATTTCTATTTACCTACTTAATTTCGGATTTGTCAGCGATCGTGATATAAACGAAATTGGATGAGATTTCGTGCAATTTTTCGCACTTTAACGGAGATCATTAAATTTTCATTAAAAAAAAAAATGAACGACTGATATTTTCTTTTTAATTTTTATTTCCACGTTTAATTTTCAATTTAGGAAATGCGACGAAAATGTCGCAACTTTCAAATGCGCAAGTGAAACCCAAGTTAATTCGGCGTTACGATTTTGAATGGGTTTCGCCAAGTCATCGATATTTTTCAAGAGCCTTACGCAAGATGCTGTTTCGCAAAATAGCGGAGTCGTCCATAAAATTAATTATCCATCAAGTTTTCGACATTCGCTCGTTTTAAACGATACGAAACTAAAATTTAAGAATGGCGATAAGCGACTTATCGACTTTCGCATTTAAACGAATAACGATTTTGGTTAATTTATAAATTGTTACGCGTAAGTTAATAATCCGTAAGTTTCAAAATTAGTTGTTAAGTAAAAAGTTAGTTTAGCGATTATAAACGAAAAAATCCACTTCGATCACACGATCGCTATTATAGAAATAAAAAGTTTTGGCGGATGAGTTTGAAATCGGCGATATCTCAAAAAGTACCTAACGAATTTCACTCACAATCAAACAAACTGCATTAAGGTATGCGTAATTTCATAATTTTTCAAAAAGGCGTTAAGTTACTACAACAATATGTTTAAAAAGAAAACATTATTTTTACTCGTATTTTAAAAACGCCTGGATTGTGCGATAGTTTTAGTGCAATGTTTGTGGAATTTTGTTAATTAATAAAAAGTCTTCCGTCATTGCAGTTCGCTCGTTCGACGAGATATTAAAAAAATTCTCGCGTACACGTGGGTGGACAAAGAAGATAAATTGCCAAGTAAAACAGTTAATAAAAATGTCGACGTTTAAAGGCTCTAGAAATTATAACATAATGCTAAAGCGTATTCGGGATGCGAAGAGTGTGCTGTTGTGCTACATCGCGCCTACCATTACTACAAAGCGGCATTATAAATAAATGCAAAGGAAATAATGGCAATTATGAAGTTAATTTTTTCTTTTTCATCATATGCTTAAAAGACGTATTCGCAAAACATATGAAAGACGTACATGACTTAAGTTTCGGTATAACACTGCATATTCATTGGAAAGACGCTTAACCCCTTGACATATCATTAAACACAAAAGTAATGTGTCTAGAAATACTATTTATTTATCGGTTGTTATGGCATTCAAATGTAGCTTTGTATCTTGTTCAAAATACTTTATTTGAATAACAAAACGTCAAACTTAGTGTTACAACAAAAAATAAATATATTTTATAACTATTATATTAGATGCAAATTATTAATTAAAATTTTCTAATGTATGAAATTTTTCAAAACAGTTCGGAATGTGCAATGGTACTTGGCACTTTTTGCACTGCCAAGTTGTTTCGCTTCTTATATTCCGTTTTGTGCAAACAATGCACCTTTTCGCAGGGTGTTTTTTCTTATTAGTAACAGGTATATGTTCCGGGAAATGTGCTCAATATTTTGCTTGCAGACGAGTCGAACAATTTCCTTGTGATGGACGCCCACGTTTGGGATAATTTGGTAACGATATAGTGGATAACATATCTTCGGTAATACTAAGTCGAAAATTCACTATTCTTAGTTTTTCTGCATTAGGAGTATTTGAATATAGAACGTACGCGTTATAAACAGCAATATCAATCATGTAAAAAAATATTTTCTTATATCCTTTTACACATTTTCGCATAATTGGAAAACAAGCCAGTAGTTGATCTTGCTTATCCACACCTCCCATTCCGCTGTTATACTCGATGATTCATTTCGGTTTTATAATTTGTTCTTCTTCCCCATTTTTCAGTTTTCTTTTCTTCCCAGTATTTGTCATTTCGGCAGAAACATGTTTTGTACTGATCATGTAGACATCCTTTTTATCATGCCAATGTAAGGATAATACACCATTAGAAGACAAAGTTCGTACGTCTCCTCTTTTTATTTTCGTAAAAAGTTGCTTAGGCATATTTTTACGTTGCTTCCTTACAGTTCCAACTGCGTTCACGTTATTTTTTCTCAAAAGATCAAACAGTGCTGGTGATGAATACCAGTTATCCAAATATAGCGTATATCCTTTTCCTAAAATCAATTCCGCTAATTTCATCAGCACATGTTGAGAAACTGGCGTTTTCTTATCATTTACCGTTTCTCTGCCCACATAAATTTTGAACTGTGAACAATAGCCAGATTTTGATTCGCAAAGTTTATAAAATTTTATACCAAATCGGACTCTTTTTGAAGCAATAAACTGCACATAGCTCAGCCTTCCTCGAAATTTCATCAGTGATTCATCAATTCCGACAGATTCATTAGGGGTGTATAACTGAAGAAATTTTTCATTCAAGTAATCAACCACATTGCGAACCTTTTTTAGCTTATCGTCTCTATCCATCGTTTCGTTGTCCGTAAAATGAAGAAAGTGAGATATAGCTAGAAACCGTTTTCGGGGCATAGTTTTTGAGAATATTGGTGTTTCTACAATTGCTCGGTTTGACCAATACATATCTATAGAAGACTTTTTTACTTGCGACATTATAATACATAGTGCAAAATATGCTTGCAATTCGTCACTTGTAACAGGAAACCATTCTTCACCTTTAGTTGTTTTCTCATTTGCAATCATTTGCGATGCATATCTATCTGTTTCTGTTGCTATCATAGCAAAAAAATTATCATTCAGTACTTGCTTGAAAGCACAAAGAGGAGTAGGACTGGACTCTAATCGTCGCAAAACCAAAGCGTTGATACCAGGTTGTTCAGTAAATGGTATTATATATGGAATATTTTCTTTATCTTCCCATTTCCATTCTTCTATACTTTCTGATGAATCTAATTCATCACTGCTGGATAAAGGTCTTACTCGTTTACGAACATTTCGGAATAAACTACTCTCTTCAGAAATTTTTGCTCGAACTACTGGCCGCATCTTCATCCTCACTTTCTAAAAATAAATTCGTTTCGGACATACCGTTCGATTATTTTTAACGTTAAAAACTCTAAACTGTGCGGAATTATTAATTTCTTGATATAGAAATGATCTTTGATTGTACTGTAAACAACAACTCGCAACGGAATATTGAAGACGTCTGAGACACGTCAATTATTGTTTTGACATAAGAAACAAATGACGTCTCCCAGACGTCTTCGTATGTCAAGGGGTTAAGGGGGGTAGAATAACGTTGGTTGCCGGCCGATCTAATACCTACTACGTCTCGTTTTAACAACAATACATTATAAATACTATTTATTATAAAAGCGTAACGAATTATTATTTAAACAAAGTAATGATACAATTTTTATTCCCCAAAGACATATTAATTAGATAAATTGAAATTTCCTTACGAGGTTTCCATTCAAGATACATTATTTCCAAATTTCCTATAATTTGATGCAGAAATGTTTTAGCTATGACGTTTTAAAGTTGCCGATACAGAAACGAGCAGCAAAATTCGACAGTTTCGTGAAATAATTTACAATACCCGGCAAAAATGTTATACTAAAGGGTGTTACAATAAGACGGATCGATGTTAAACGTTAATTAAAAATCAGTGGTGTACAAAATTGAAGATTTCTTTAATGAAACATATTATTTGATCCATTACAATTAAGTGTGAAAGACAATGTCCGCCAAATGTTCGCCACGGCTCCGGCGGCACACGTTAATCCGCTTATCGAAATTTTTTATAACATCTCGGCATAATTGCTCCTCAATCTCATCAATGTGCCGTGAAATCTCGTCTTTGAGTTGCTGGATGGTGGTTGGCTTGTTGGCATAGACTTTACTCTTCAGATGGCCCCAAAGAAAGAAGTCTAACGGTGTCAAATCGCAAGATCTCGGTGGCCAATTGACTTCGCTGTATCGGGAGATTATGCGCCCGGGAAACTTCTCATGCAGTAGAGCCATTGTGGCGTGGGCTGTGTGGCATGTGGCGCCATCTTGTTGAATCATCCAATAATGGCCACACAACGTTGTTTAACATTTCGCGATAGCGCTCGCCATTCACTGTGATCGAATTCCCAGCATCATTTTCAAAGAAAAATGGTCCAATGATTCCTCCAGCACAAAAAGCATACCACACGGTGACTTTTTGTGGATGCATTGGTGTTTCGACAATTGCCCTTGAATTTTCATCAGCCCATATTCTGCAATTCTACTTGTCTTTCGTCAATATCCGATGCAAAGTGGCCGTGGACAAGTGCAATTCCTGTGCTCGATGTCGAATAGAGGTGTTTGGGCTCTCGGCTACATTCTCCATCATGGCAGCAATGTTTTCGGGTGAAGCGTCCTGCACGAATACGTACTGGCTTCTTAACATCTCCCACAGACCCAGTTTCTTGGAATTTCTTCACAATTTTCCCAATAACACTTTCAGTTGGTCGATTATGCGGGCCGAAAAAATCACGAAGAGCGCGAAATGCACTTTTGTTTGAACGTCCATTTTCGTAATAGGCTTCAATAACTTTAACACGTTCTTCGATGCTCAACTTTTCCACGATTCAATTTGTAAACGACCGAAGATGTCAAAACAAAAAACTAACCTCAAAAAACAATTGACGTTTAAGCTCCATTCACATTTAACATCTGTCCAAACTATTGTAACACCCTTTAGTTTGGTCGAAAATTGATCGAGAAATAAAATAAAACAAAGTCGAAACCATCATCTTAGCGTTCGTTTTTACAAAGTCAACGCACGATTATAAAACTTTTAAATTTTTATATCGCACCATATTCGAACATTATCATGAAAACGTAACCTTAAAACAGTGGCATATAAATTAGAACTTTTTACGTATAAATAATAAAAGAAAATCGTGCAACATCGGAGGAAATGTGAAATTTATAGTTTATTGCGTAAAAACTACCTGACGTTTGATTTTACTAGTAAATTATACGACCCAAAATTATAAATTATTATTTGGAACTTTTAACGTTTCGTGACCTGTCTTTATGCCAGTACGAGCCAAACCTATGTCATATCATTTTGATACATGACACCATGCTAAGGCGTAATTTTTCACGTCTCGTAAGATTTAATTTTTTCCTCCTAATGGCACGAAACAAAGGACTGTTTACACGGTGTTTGTGTAATGACTTCCGTGACGCATTTAATAACGCGCCTAATTTACAAAATTCGTCGTTACAAAAAAAAATAAAATAAAAAGTTTTTTTAACTACGAAACGACGTTTCAAAGTCGTTCTCGACAAACTCGATTTTTTCTCTCGTAAAAATTTAGTTAACGGTCAAAGCATGCAAAGGCTGTGTCTAAAGTAAAGAGTCTTGTAACAAGTGAAGCGCGAATATGCTCAGCCTCCTAGACTGGAGAGACAAATTTTTTGTTCGTCGCTTAATTTTTGGCTCATCGGTTCGGAAAGTCAAAGAGGCCGCTGCGGTCAAAGTCTCACCTTTATGGACGTATACATATAGTTTAAATTAACCGTTGCATATCGAGCACACGGGAGAATTACCTATCGTGTCGGTACTTACGGGGCGCTGATTTTCTTTAAGGCGAGAGCTGTTGAAAATTTCGTAACGTCAACCATGAACTTTAATTATTCAAAATTCGGGCGACTTACGCGCCTTTACGTTTTAGTCGGCTCCACAACGATATAGGTGTAATAAAACATAAACCTTTTGTGTTACATCAGCGAGTTGCTTAAAGAATTTCAATTTCCATAAAAAGGGTTGTCGAGTAACGGACCCTCGAAACCATTAAAACTTAGTTAAACGGGAACATATTTTAGTTCTGACGTTTTTCGTATGTTTTCTCTTTAAATAAGGCACTTTCAATAAATTAACTCTTCTCTTTATTTAAAACGCCCCTCGACGTTCTTCAAACGTGAACGTTCTCCGGTATATCTAATAAATTTTGAAAGTTTCGCTCTTCGTTTTCGTTATTTAAATAAAAAATTCCCATCCTTAGGTAATACTGCAAATAAAAAAAAGAAAACAAAACACTTGACGAAAATATAAAAATCTATATATGGTCCAAACTATTGGTTAGTTAATTTTTCAAGCGCTGCTCAAATAAAGTCGTTGAAATGAAAATAATCGCCGAATAATACGGTGAAACTTCTCGTTGCGGATCGACTACTCCCTAACCGGAACACCTCTATAATACGGACACTTTCGAATGTCACGACTCAATCCCATAAGGATTGACGTAAAATAAATAATTATTCTGATCGTCCTGTATGAGTAGTTACTTACAAAATCCGTAACTTCTAAAGTCGAGAATCGTAATAAATATTAACGATTCGATAAAATAAATTTAATAAGCTACCATAATTGCAAAACCGGTTCTTAACATGACAATAATTAACCAGTTTCTTTTCTCATCATCACGATAAGAATCCCTTCGCGACGAAAAGAACTGAAAACACTCGTCTAACCAATACGTATTAATTTTTCTTTTAATCAATTTTGTAACAGTATTTTAATTTAAACATTGCTAACTATAGTCGCGTCTCAATTTTAAAATTAATATCTACTTATCTGCCAGTCACTTCTTATTTTAAGCTACTTCATCAGCGATTTATTATTAATTCATTATAATTATGTAGAAGTATGAGTGTGGGGTACACGTAAAACGTGTTGTTTATCATGTATTTGACATATTCAATAGAAATTAGTTATGACATATCTACTAATATGTGGATATGGTTAACTGAATACACAACTAGTCACGGGCAGTTAAATTAACAAGCTCGAATAGCTGGCATTTTCGACAATATAACATGCGAACAATTACGGTGCATCCAATTAGTACCTATATTACCCCTATAGTACCCCCCCCCCCCAAAACAACAACAAAAATAAACGTACTGCATTTAGTACTTGAATTTGGAGTTTAAAAAATATTTTGAAAATTCCAATTCAATTTGCTGTTCAGAAATATGTTGACGTTTAACGAGGGCGTGACGAAAGGGGCGCCCGTCATGGGCGCAAAAACGTAAAACGCGTAAAAACTGAAAGTAAATAAATAGATATAAAAGTCCTAAAAGTCTATTGTTTTATATTGGATTTTTAAATTTTTGTCGTCGTTGAGTTACGAGGCGCAAGTTAAACACTTGCCACAGGCACTTCATATACCCTCGTTACGACGTTGTAATTATATTTTGACTTAACTGCGTACCTTCAACCTTTTGCAATTAGTTTGTAAATACTTACATTAGTTAGTTCTAATTTTCGTTTTATAGAATGGCTTCTTGGCCATTTCAAAATCGCGTCCTTTACTCCCATCATCCCTTAAAAGGTAAATATTTCAAAAGGCTCTATCTCACTTATCTTAAAAGATACATCTCTCGTTTTAAAACCAAAACATGAAAAATTTCATGTGGAATAAGAAAGTCTATAACGGTAATGACTGATTTTTCAATATTAAGCGAGATACTACGAAAAAAAACGGACTTTAAAAATCAACCCTCCATAAACATTGGTAATTATTTCTAAAACTAATAAGTTTACCATCAAAATGCTTCAAATAAACTTTATTCCGCACACTTTCAGCTTTAATATGATATATATATTTATATAATTTGAATTGTCTGAACCCTGTAAAAACCATCAAGAACGTGCACGTGTAACGTATAAGTGAGCTATCTACGCGCGTCGCGTAGACTAACATCGATCTCACAATTGCTACTGAGTGGTCAACACAGCGTGGGGGTCGTTGTAATAAATATTATTGGAATTGCATACTAATTATGAAGGTATTTATATGTAAATACATATTTACTTAATTCGAAATACGTGTCAGATATAAAATAAAGAATAATAACAAATTTTTAAACAAAACAAAATTCAAGAAAACATAAAAATTAAATAGTATCTAACGTTTTTGTCAATTGTTTTTGTTGGTATCTTTTGGTATTATTTGATCTTATCGCGTAGGTATTGTTTTTTTTTGTCAGTGACTTGTTTTCGACAAGAATCTATTGCAGTGGCTCTCAACCTTGTGCGTTACGCGTACCGCCCAAAGAATATCAAAAAATGTTCGTGCCACCACCCTTTATAATAATTTCAGCATCTAAAAAAAATACAAAAAACCAAATACCAGTTTAAAATCATTTGAATAATCACTATCTACTGTCTGTATACCGCAGAATTATAAATTTACTCTATTTTTAATTTAAAAACTATTCGTGTGCCCATCGACATTGAAAATTTCCCTATTATAAACCATAAACCAGATAAAAGTTTAATCGCATTTTTATGTGACCGATAAAATACAAAGCAACTAATAAAACATGTGTGTACCACCTACTTTCACGTGTTATCTTATCGGAATGCGAACAAAGAACTCAAGGTTTTTAAAATAAAAGCGTCATTTCCTAGTACTCAAATACATTTATATAAGCGATTTTGCTTGTTTCGGTAGTTCGAATTTCGGTAGTTCGTCGTATTATTCGTGTGTGCGAGGAGTGCTCGTTCGGTTAAGGCCTTTTTGCGTGTGAGTGCGCGAGTGTTATGTTCTCTAAAAGGATTACAAACCAAAAGGATTAATACGACGAGGGAAAGGTAGGATCTTTATTTGTAGATTAATTCTCCATGTATTTATAAAGTGTAAATACATGGACCTTTAATCTCTAACACAAATTCTTCGTAAATCGAACTTGGTCTTGGTTAGAGCTAACCCTCAAACATTCGACGGTCCAATTTCGCGAACAAAGTTAGGAAAAAAGAAAAAAGGTAGGAGGAAAATAGGGAAAAAAGGAAAGGAAAAGTAGGAAAGGTAAAAAAAAGGTAGGAAAATAGAAAGAAAAATTTAGAATATTCTAATTCTTTCTTATAGTCTGTTACAGACAAGTGGCAGTCGCAGCGGCTGCAGTATTAGCGTGCATTTTACGTAAATATTAAAAAGAAAACATTATTTCAGGATATTAATTTTTTTAAATATTTTTTGATTTTTTTTTAATTTCTCTTATTTTGATTTTACCTTTTCAATGCATTCGTTTATGGAAAAAGAACGAAATTCAAAATTTTAATTGTCCCAACAATTTAGGCTGACAACGAGACAAAATTTGATCGATTAACTTTTTATTTTGTCACCGCTTTACTTAAAAAAAAAACATATTCTAATAATTCCAGTTTTTTCGTGACATTCTCCTAATTCTCATTATTCTAAATTTCTCACTTTTTTTTACTAAATATTATAATACTTTCATGTAATTGTTGTAGTTATTTTACTAATAAAGTGAAAATAAGGCAGCGTGTGGAAGTAAAAATACAGCTCGGATAATTTCCTGATTACCTACCTATTCAAAAATAAGGAAAATTTCGGAACTTACTGCCAAAACTGCGATATTAGTTTTTATGAGTTTTAATTGATGCAAGTTGATCTTTAGTTTCAGGATTTATTGTTAAGCTATGCTTAATTCAAGTTAAGTCAGATAAAAGATGGATTTCTTTTGCAAATTGATATTCAAAAAAGGCACATCAATGGCTGGCATGTTTCGATGTAAATGAGACATTCCGGAAAAAACGAAGGACTCAAAGGTGGTGTGAAAAACTCCCCAATAATTTAATGTTTGTTGTAGGCACATTTAACGAATTTTCATAGAAAATGTAACTATTGCAGCCTATCTAATAACGGGATAATTTTCTCCGATCTCGACTTCTAGATCACGAAAATATAGGTCGTTCATTTTGAGTCGGTTATATACCTATATATTAAAGCTGAAAGCATGGTAAACAAATTTTATATGAAGCATTTTGGCCGTAACTTATTAATTTCAGAAAGAATTACCAATATTTATGGAGGGATGATGATATTTAAAGTGCGTTTTTTCGTAGTATCCCGTTTAATATTGAAAAATCAGTCATTATTATCAGAAACTTTTTTATTCCCCATAGAATTTGTCGTGTTTTGGTTTTAAAACGAGATCTCTATCTTTAAAGATAAGTGAGATAGCGACTTTTGAAATATTTACCTTTTCAAGGATGGTGGGGAATAAAGGACATGGTTTTGACGTGGCCAAGAAGTGGTTTCGTACTCTACAATTGACTCTCTATTAAGTAAAATAGGTTGTTAAATTTTTTCATTCGATGCACACGTTAAGTACGCAAGCGGGTCTACTAACAGCATCGAACACAGAAAAAGAAAACGAAACACTTTAAATTTCAGCCGAATTTTCCACTTTTCGACTTCATCAAATTTTGAATTTTCGTAAACAAAAACGAAACTTTCGCTTTCAACATTCGTATTAAACGCATAAAAATCAAATAAAATCGAGCTTTAATTAGGGAGCGCCGTTGAAACGCGAAACATTTGAAAAGGACGAACCTAAAAAAATAATGGTGTTTGATGGTTGCAGGAACAATGGGAGAGACACGTCACTTCAAGAATTGCAGTAGCAAATAAATAAAGAACAGAATTCGTACTGTTGGAACGTGTGTTAAATGCATAATATATGGCTGAGTGCATGTCTTATTCAAAAGACAAGGTTGCCCCGCCTTAGGGCGTGACGTGGTCCATTTAGGGGTGCTTTGGTCTATACAACCCTCGGCCCTTACATAATGCGTGTACTAACAGAACCGAAAATATTACGCTCGAACCCGTTTAAATTTATCAAAAACTAGGTAACTGCGATTTTGTTTTATGCGGCGGGGATTTCCCCGAGCGCATTGATATTTCTACCGTGTGCACGAAATAATATGCACGTGGATTACGCAGTTGCGATTTTAGATATTTTCTTCAATTTTATGCCGCGTTAAAATTACTTAGTTTGTTTTATTTGTAATAATTTTATTTCGCGCCTATTTGAATCTCGTCGAAAATTAATATACAGGGCGGATAAAAAGTCTGGAAATCCTGGAATATACTCCGAATTGTGAATTTCTGAAAAAAACGCTTGTACACGTCGATTTACTTTTTACGTATCCTACATTTTTGCGATACTCGTTTGTTTTTTTATTAACGTACGTCAGAGCAATGACGTCATCGTCATTTTTTTTTAAATTGCAACTTGGACCAAGTAGCAACTCATTTAAAAGGTATTTTCATTCTCCACACAATCTCAAATGTTGGTGAAGTTTGTTTAACCAGCATTTTGAAGCAAGACATTTAAAGATTGTTGTTTTTGCTTTTGCATTAGTGAGCTATGAAATAACAATTTACAATCAAACCTAAAATCATTGAAACTTGATTTTATGTAAAATTCTTTAGGGACAGTTGTACCACAGTCGATATTGAAACGATTGTGTAGACAATGGTTTCTATAGTGATACAAACCACAATTATTTTATAAACATTAACAATTGAATTAGAAATTTAATTTTCTAGTGATGAAAAACACGTATTTATAGACATATTAACGATTCGATATCAAACAATAATAAATTGCACGTAAATGATTAAAACTGGGCCAAAAAACGGAACAGTTGACAGTATATCCGCATATAACGTTCATTAGTATTCATCGAAATTTATTTATTCTACGTGCAAAATAGAGATACTTAAATAAAATATGCACTTACTGGTACCGAATTCGTTGTTTATATTTTCATCGCCTATTTAGATCTTACTGTTAGATTTCTTTCTATTTTCGTTTTGTACTTATTTTACTAAATTACCGGTTTGTTTTAATCTTAAATTGTATCCAACCAAACTTCCAACCGTTTAGTCTCGATGTTTCCTAAAATTTACTTCACATATACGCGGGTCGTTTAATGAGTTTGGTAAATTTCCATACGCGAGAGTCGCAATTCGCTTGGTGACCTCAAGGCTGGCAAGTGTCGCTCTTCGAACTAGATCAGGCAAATTTTAGCCAGCAGTGACGCGTTGTTTACGTTTTGCAGACGTTTGAAAACAAAAGCCGGAAAAGACGGAGTGATGGAATTGGATGGAGAACCGTTTATTTCTAGTTCCGTTTATAAACGAGTTGAAATGTGGCCGAACATGAACTGCAAATGAAATCCAGTTGAGAACACCACGTCATACATAGGTGTGCCGTTCAAAAAATGAATCTTATTTGAACCGTTTTAAAGAAGAACTAGAAAAAACAGTGCAAAGCGTTCTTTTACCAAGAAAACCTAATCTACTGGGGTCAACATATACAGGGTGTTATAAAAGTGACGCCCGTCCTTTCAAGAATCGAATCAGCGATTTAACAGAGAAATGTCGACTCTCTCTTTGTAAGAAGTGTTCGACAACTATATAAAGTGTCCTTGTAGAATAAGGTTGGCCAAACGTAAATTTTGTCACTCTTGATGCTCAATTGTTTAGTTGATAATATGCGCACACCCATGCACTGTCGTGACTTTAGCACTGTCGAACGATCGTGTCGTGATTTGCAATCGTGTTGACGGTATGCGCTCTCCTATATGAGTCTGTAGCTTTTTGGGGAAAAACTAAATAGTTGATCGATTAAAAATCGTATGAACACTCAATCAAAAAAGTACGTAAATACAATAAAAAAATCATTATATTAAGAACTGACGTTCATTAATTTTCGTCCAAAGTACGATTTCAGCATTACAACATATGTCCAAAGATTACTTGATGTTCGAAATCATTACCCAATGAACGTTTATTGGTATAATGACCTTATACATTGCTACATCGAATGCAGTTCATTACGTTAATGAATAATTTGACTGCTCCAATGAACAAGCTTTCTTTGTTTTAATAAATTAATACATAGATAATATGAATTTGATTTATAGTGATAATAACTGTGTTTATTAGTTTAATCAATATTCTTACATAAATTCAATAAATTATTCCACTGAAATGCAAAGTTTGTTTATTGTATCGATGAATGTGTTTATTAAATAAAGGAATATTCTTGTATTATTACAATGTACACTTCTATTCATATTAAAACAGTACAGTTACTATTTCGCATTGTAAATAGGACGATGTTTATGTATATTGTTTCTATAGCAAATTTATTTTTTGTAATGTTTCAATTAATTATCGCTCAAATATACCTACATAGAAAATTTGATTTTTAGTTCTTTATTGTTCAATGTTGTCGATTGTAGGAAATTCAAATCAACACAAACCGTTTTTAGAAATATTTCTATAATAGTTCTAACATAAATATTAATGTAAACGTCGTGATAATTTTTTTTTGCAATTATATAGTTTGAGTTTTCAAACTGCACTGTTTTGAATTTATCCTGTTTCTGCGAAGCCGTTAATATTCCTAGATTATTCTATATATAGAATTAAAAAAATACATAATCAACTGTATTTATACTGTATATTAGTGAACTTAGTTATAGATACGATAAATGTAGTTATTATTTCAAAAAGACCTTACGATAACCATATGATGTTTTAAATTCATAAATTTTAAGTTATAATGTTAATGTAGAAATTCATAGATACAATCAAGTAATGATTGGATTGATGAAAAAGAGTCATCGAAGCAATCAAGATATCCATTAAATTATGAAATATGTTCATCAGTTTCTAATGAACATAATAACATTGGGACTACGAACATGTAAATTAAAAAATGAACATCTATTAGTAGTATTAAAGAACTTTTTATTGTATCAATGATCAAAAAATCAATAACTGGTGGTTCATTGTTATTATGTACAATAAATTTTTGAGTGTAGGCGCGCGCCTAGCCTTACAACATCTCTAACAAAAAAGCTCGACTTTTCAAAAAAATTGGCGCTTACTCCCTTTCGTATTTTCATTCTACAAATTTGAAAATTTATTTCGGCGATGCCTCTATTTCGCGGCCTCTAAAAAAATTTAATTTTCCAACAGAACGCAAACGCCGAAAACTTGCTGGAAAACTTGCTTTTCACCACAATTATCGACTTACGTGTTATGACGAGCAAGTCGTTCGAAAACGTAAAAGATTCGTTATAGCTATTGAACCCGAAACGAAACACAACTCGTGATCTATCGATTGAGAAGCGGGTGGTGATGATGTTATGAAAATGTTTATGAATAACAAGAACATTTTCGGAATTCCCACAAATAAACCGTGGCCGTCAACCCCAAATTACAAACGAAACTGTTGCGAACTATTTCGGTCTTATATTAAATTCTTCAAGTTTACGGCATCAAATGTTAAATATGTTTTTTACCCCATTAACGAAGTTCAGACGTACATAGGTACTTTATAAACTTGCTACTATCAAGAAAAGTTGTTTTTTTTATATAAATAATCACACGGCGTTTTCGATCATTTTTTTTTCATATAGGTATCCACTTTTGGTTGTGTCGCGCATAGGTCCAAATTTGTTTGTTTTTTTCGAAATATAAAGCGACCTGTCATTAGCGAATTAAATAAATAAAACATAAATTCGGCTTATCCGGGTTATAATTTCACTATATTAATTTCTAATCAATAAAATACTATAATTTACGTGTAGTAACTACAATTTCATAAATGTGTACACAAACAACAGCAATTAAAGGCCAGTTTTTATTCCCTATCCAACGTTAATCGTAAAACAAGTAATGCCTAATGGCAGTTCCTAATGAAAATGATATTTACCTGTTTCAATAATGTACTTACTATAAAATTCAAATCGATAATATTCTAGTATGTCAAAACCAACAGCATGTTTTATACCTTTTCTAGCACCGTTTTCCCGACACAATAACATTAGCGCGTCGCATGCAAGATAGAAAAAAACAGACGTAACCTGCATCGAACAAAGTAAAACGAAACGACCATATAAACTCGATGGAAATTTGAAGAAGCATCGCATGTTTTATATTCACGCGATAGCCTCAAAAGAACACCGACGCGTTTCGTTTTTTAAGGGCTAGTTTCGCTCGCGATTTTCCTCGCGTTGCAAACACCCTGCGCGTTTCGATCGCGACCTTTTTTTAGACAATTCCCGCCCTTATCGCGCCAATTTAAACGGCTTCTTTTGGTGGCTGCATGTTGGTAATTTTAGAGTGTTAATACAACTACGAAATGGCCACTAATGCTTCGGAGGTGTTTGCCTGATGTTTTCCTAGCACGCAATTGTGCTATATATATACACATGTATATAAATGGAGGCGAATAATATTTTAAGAACGAGGAAAGAATGGAAATGTTAAACGTGCAGTCCGGTCTTGTATTCGATAAATAAATATTTACAACTGCGACAGCCTCGTCCTTATTCATTGCGGCAATACGCGTACATTCGGCATAGAAAATAGGCTCGGATTTATCTACACCTTTGCGTAACACAACTGACGTGCCGCAATCTAACACAATAACATAAAACTGACTTCTGTCACTTTCGGACTCGCACCACCCATTTTAACGAACAGTAGCCAGCACCTATAGATACCCAAAAAGTAATTAAGATATCAAAACAGCGATTTCCACTTAGAAACGAACGACAGAACCGCCACTGGCTTTTACTCTTCCGATCGCACCATCCCTCTCTGGCGGCGCCTTTTCACGCGAACCAGCAAAGGACGCGCGACTAAATTAAAAAAATTAAGAAAAGGAACCCAGCATTCGATCTACTCGGTGGTCTTTTATCTTTGAAACACTGGTGTGAATAACTGTTGTCCCCGAAAGCTACATTAAAACATTTGAGGAATTTTTATGTTTTTCTAGTAGTTAATATCTACTTTGGTGCCTTCTTTATTTTCGTTCGTCGCGGTTAAAGAATTTTGATTAACTTTTATATTACACTTTTTTTAATTTGCAGTATACCTACTTCTTAATTAATATAAAAGCATTGCTCTCGCGAACTCGTGGAACGTACAAATCGACAGTTTAACGTTAATTTATGTTCGACACGTTCATACAATGGCTCTGTTATACTGTCGCGCCTACGTTTTTATTTTTAAATTAATGTCCTCTTATTAACCATAATAGATCGTGATTTTTCTAAATAGGTACCTTTTAATCATAAACAACTGAAAAAACGATTTTATAAAGTAAACATGCTCGATATGTACGAAAAGAAAAATATGTACATAGGGGTTGTATGCTAATAATCATGGATCAAGCGATTTGACTGGAGATTCAATGTAGATCAAGATATAAATTTGTATAATTTGACCAAAAATTTGTTTTTTTAAGCAAGAAATTAACGAACAAAATGAATAAATTCACAGTTCTCAAAGTCATCTCCAAAAGTTCACATCAATTCAAACCACATCATTACCACAAGTTTATCACTTATCACTGTTAGCAAAATGATTTTTATTTTACAAATTAGACAAAAAAAGAACCAATTTGCGGAAAAATTCTCACCTGGCAGAATTTTTGTATACGACTAAACATTAGCAATTTAAACAATCACTCAGAATATTTTACAGGGCGTGAAATGAGGGGGGGGGGGTGACTAATAGTTTTCTGCAATTATCAAAAAATGACTCAGACGTATTTGTAGCTTATAAAATTTGCTGCAGAATAGATAAAATAAGACTTTAACAGATGCCTGCTATTCGTTTGATTCAACAGATTTCTTAGCGGAAATTATAGAAATTAACGAAACGGACACAGCGACTATGGGGATTGAGGAAATTCTAGTAGAAGAAGATAGAAAAAATAGGGTACCACATTACAAAAACGCGTTCTATAATCTACCTCAATAATACCAATAAAACAATAGGCATTTCTATAATTCGGGTTTCTCCCCAACTCAATTCGTTTCGTTGATCATAGCATTAGCGCAAGATTTAAAATATTAATAACATTCTCTAATAAATTGTTAGCCGAATTTTGTAAGTCGAACTCTCTGTAACTCGAACATTTTTGTTTGGCATTTGCAATTTACAAATGCGTGCTTTATTTCCGCGAATCGAAATTGCGGTTGAAAATTTTTATTTCATAATTGAAGAAATTATTACACGATATTATTATTCATTTGATATAATAATAAAACAAGAACTTGAGAGAAATTCAAGAAATTTCTAAAAGTTATCTTTAATACCTATCTTAAAATATATTAATATTTTTATCTTTTCGTTAAATTCAATTTTATTGTTGTTTATATGTATTTATCGGAATACATATTTCACAATAAATACCTTATTTGGTAATTATTGTAATTTTTATTTATTCTCCGTAATTTGAACTCTCCTTAAGTCGCACATTTAGAAATTGACGATTCGATTTAAAGAGATTTGACTGTTTTAAATAAATAAATAATAAAAAACTACAAAACTACTTTCTCTACAAAAAACCACACATACACAAACAAATGAATGGCCGACATCTGTCAGTCTTTTTTTTTACCTATTCTGGAGCAAATTTTATAAGTTACAAATTACGTCTGAACAATTTTTGTAGAAAAATCAATAATTTGCGAGATATTTCCAAAAAACTGTCAAGTCATCCCCTTTCACACCTTATAAATCGATGGAACTTTTGAGAGTTTATTTAAAAAGCCAACGATAAAATGTGAACTAGCGACCCTTACATTCTTTACACTTAAAAATACCAAAGGGGGACCTTCAAAAAATACCCCCCCCCCCCTCGATTGATCATTTGATTTTTATTGCAGTAAATGACAGTACACAAGGCAGAAAATGATTAATGTGACTCCTAATTTTTCCCCGCTATAGTTAATTTTTTATGCTAAAGATCCAAATTTTATTGGCGGTGACTGTGATGAAGAGTTTCATTACAAATTTATTTTAGGAAAGCAATTGAAACGAATATTATAATTCGAAGAGAAAAATCATCAACTTATCAATTCAGAATACGTATTACAAAACAGCCCTTTTTTCAGAGTTGTCATTTCGACCCGCCCTAGAATCCTTTTTCGAAGAGCATGACAACTATAATATTTACCTGATTCGCATTGTAACACAAAATACGTTTTGTTACCGTTGAGTTTAGTTGTTTTATAAATTACAAACTTGACTTTTACGGTTTGAAGGAACCTTAAAAACACCTACAACAGAAATTCATTCGAAAAAAGTTAATAGCATTTAAACGTTTATGTATTTATTTTAGTCGGGGAAAAATCTAATTTTTAATTAACTGTATAGAAATTCTCCAGAATACTACAGTAAACCGGTCAACTCGCGATAAATTCCTTGGTATATTACAAACAACCCGCCTCCTCCGTTTATTTATTAAAAACAAACTAAAAATTCGAATCTAACAGCGAAATATACTTTAACATATTTAATCGAAAACAAAACATGAGTTAGTTTAATTGGTTTTGGAATAAATTCAACCCGATTTGAAATTACACCAAGTTCTCAGGTCAAAACGGCGGTTCTTGCTTTCAAAAAACCATTTCGAGTCGACACAAAATTAACTGAAAGTAAGACCTATTAGTTATGGTTTTTAACATTAATTATCGTAATAAAAAATAAGAAGTCTTAAATGTTTTTAATTTGAACTTTTTAGTTTACTGGTGAATTAACTAAAATTACCATCAAAACAACCATGCAAAATCTTCAATATGAATTGTTTTAAATGGACTGCAGAAAATAAAAAAAGTTTTTCACGAAAGGTGTTAAACTTTATACATAGACCGACTTGGTGAAAATATAAACTTTCATAGACTACGTGCTAAATTTATAGACTAATGTTGATTTTATAGACTATTTGGGACTATTATTATAGTTAATTAACTACTTGTCAAATAATAATTTGACTGTACAGTATGTTGCATTTCCGTTGTATTTGCGGGGTATGTCTGTTACCTAACATAAACGATAGAGAGTTAAATATTAAATATATCGAGTTTTTTATATTTGAAAAGCTTAAAAAATATATATTTAAAAAATACAAGTTCGTGTTGTACCTAACTCGAAAACAACTGTGCACGCCACTGAATTCTCTGGTAAAAAAAATAAATTAAAAATACCGACAAAATATTTCAATTTGTAAACACGGAATGAGTGAGATTTCTCTCAAATTGTCAAAAAAAAAATCGATTTTCGGCCATAACTCGAAATCAAACAATAACGCACGTAGTTTTTTATTTGGCCAATGAAATCGGCACAGAAAGTAGGACAGGAAAGGTAAAATTCGCAACTCTCTATTTAAAACTACAATGGGACAGTAGATGTTTTTGAAAATAATTTTGTAAATACAATAAAATCAAACCTGAAAAATTAGATAGGTACAATCGATTAAATTCGATTATTAGCGGCCAGTTGCACTTTTCAACTGTTCAATTTTTACTTTATATTTCACTTGCGAATCCTGACCTTGCGGCCAATTTAATTAAGGATCAATTTAGTTGAAGACGATTTATCGATTGTGGTCATCACTTGTTTCGACTAGATAAATTAGCGGTCTGTTAATTGCGTCAAATTGATCATCAACGAAACCAATAATAGGAGAATAAGTGCTACGGATTTTTATTTTATGCCATTTTTTTTTACCTGATTATGTGTAAGAGGCGTGCGCCTATTTGAAAATATCTATTTAATAAAAATATTTTTAAACCCGTTTTCCTTTAGTACTTCAGAACATAATAAAGAAATATTCCGGTTTATTTTAATCCACAAACGTGTTATTGATTTCTCATCGAATCGGGAGAAGATAAGTGTAATAATAATATGGCAATAGGCGGCGCGGCATATCTACTTGTACATCTTACAAAATCGCATTAAAGCAATTCACAACGTCATACCGCATTGTGCGTATCTATTAAGTAGAGAAATATCCCCTCACTGGAAGCTTTTAACAACCCCTGCCCTTTAAACCCCGCTCTCTGGGGGTGAAACGTATCTTTAATCTCGAGATGCGTCCGCGGCGAGCGGTTTCAGAATATCAGACGTTTTGCTACCAAAAATCGAACCTTATTTTAATACTAAAGAAGCCTCCGTATATAAGAAAACATAAAATTTGTATTTTACGTTCACGATTACTCAGAAATTGGACCGTTATCTTGCTCGATATCTATAAAGACGACACAATTATCGAAGAATTTCGAGCAAAAGTCGGTTCGAGCCTTTTATATCACCTAATTAGTATCGAGACCACCTATAGGCAAGGCCCGGTCCACCGGCCAGTGTTATAACTTGAAATTAGCCACTTTAGAGGTTGCCGTTGATTACCGTTGATTATGAGACGACGACAGTGGCGTATTTTATGGTGGTACTAGTTCTTTTCAAACTTAATTACTTTTATTGATAATTTAAACGTGCCCGTGACGGGACGCGCGATACGAATGCAATAATTGGCGACCGAACTTGCAGGTTGTTTATGCAAAAGTTGCGATCAAGTAGTACCCCGCGTCCCTACATTATTTATTATCTTCGAATTTTCTGCCTTTCTAAAAATTAATTAAGTTTATTTACCTATATACCTACGCAATTTGCGGGAATGTTTCTTAATGATCGATTCATTCAAAACTCTACCTAAGTACTGTTGTAGAAGACATTTTTGTGGCAAACGCTGTGCGAAACAAAACGTGGCCAAAAAATATATATAAAAAGCACGTTACGTAAGCATTAATTTGTACATGATTATCTAAACGCGTCGATTAAATATTTTTCTCATACAATCAGTTCAAGTAAATTCACATAAAAGACGAACGAAGGTAAGTGCGAGCAAATTAAGGGCGTGGTCCATGCCTCATCTTCAAAATGAATCATAATCGACGACTCATAGTTGGCGATAAGATAAAATTACTAAAGGTCTCGCAGTTCTCGAATATTCGAAAACATTCTGTAGATGAATCGCTCTTCCGATAAGTTTGACTACACGAACTAATATAAATAGCCGATAACGGTTCGGTTCGAGACAGTTGACGCCCTTGAAATGCGACATAAACGGCGGCGATTTTTGACTTGTGAAATAAATACATAATAGAATACATACACATAGATAATTCGAATCGCTCCGTTTAATAAATAAATTAACGTTTTAATAAACGTTACGGTACGTTCAAAAACAGTGAAGTGAAGTTCTTCGCCAGAAGAAGTAGACGATAACAAATTGTTTAAAAAAGTAACAGTGTCGGTAACCGACATTGTCATTAAATTAACTAGTTTCGTAAACAACAATTTAAACACAAACAGATAATTTAGATAATGGAGCGCTAAATATTTTTAGGTAAAAACTGTTACAAGATATTATTATTGACTTTAATTTATCAAACTAAGGTTGTAATTGGTTAATTAAATGTAATTTGCAGGTAGGTATATAACTATAGTACGTACGTATAAGTAAGTAACATGCACACGTAATGTACGTATGTATCTTTTGGAGTTACAAGGTGATTAGAAAAAATGATTTTCGTAGGTTTCCAATATGTCTTATCTAACAAAAATTCAACACTATTTTTTCGAAACGTTTTAATTTCTTAAGGCAAACAATATTTAAAAACAAAAAACAAACAATAAATAAATATGTACTACCTAAGTATGTATCTGCAGATCCGTATCGACCAAACCGTAAATTCTATAAAACATTTACCCACTCTCTCTAACATTATAATTTTAACCTCCGGCAAATTGCTAGTTAGGTTCGCTGGCTTCTATTCCCTATTATTTAAATTTGTAATAACCTTTCGTGTCTCGTGTGACTGCCGGTTAAATTATTTCAAACTGTCTCTCTGCGCGTCCATATTTTAGGCGACGAAATTGTTTTCAACTTAAAACGAGCAAACAAATAAAATAAGATATCAAGACGAAAAACGATTCATAAACACTCGTATTATAACCTGATGTCTTATTTTAAATAAAAAAGTTTTAACAAAAACAAGAACGTACAATACTTACAAAGCCGTGCTTGTCGGAGATGTTATTGGTCAGCTTGAGTTTGTGAAAAGACACGACTTTTTGCATCCACTGCTCTCCCGTCGAAGGACTATCCGGATGAATATACATCCGCTTCGGCATCTCGGGATCGGCTTTGCCGGCCACCATCCATCGACTTAAAAAGAAGAAAAATCGGTTACACGCGTTATTGGCCCAAAACGTTAACGCCGTCGTTAAAAGGAAACATGCACCATGCAAAACTGTGACAATGTTCCAGGTTGTTTTTTGAGTGACTTGGATTGATTTTAAGATAAATTAATAAGTTAAGGTTTTGTCTTTCATGAAATACGCATGCTTCGTGCCTTTAGTCAACACTCATATTCGGGCATCTGTTTATTTTACGATAGATTTTGGCAAATTTCGCACGCGAGGCACCAAAAAACCGCCCTGAATGAAACGCGCAAAAACTGTGTTGAGGGGTGGGGGGCCCGAAATCTACCGAATAAAAAACAAACACCCGAACGTAAGACACCAACAAATTAATAAATTTTTCTCAAGGACAAATAAAAGGATCTAACCTGTTGTGGAACTTATATCTGCAATCGTCTGTGGCAACGATGTCCATAAGAAGAATGTATTTGGATTTTTTGTCTAAACCCGAGACGCGGACTTTGAAGGCAGGAAACATGCGCCTGAAACATCGACCTTATATTAGAGTATGGACTTCACCTGTTATGGAATTTGTATCGGTAGTCATCCGCAGCTACAATATCCAAAAGCAGTATATATTTCGCTTTTAGATCCAAACCCGATACTCGGAACTTCATTTGAGGAAACATTTGCCTGGAAGATAAATTACATTGCAGGTTCGTTTATTTTCCAAATTATTTATTTTTTTTTATTTTTTTTTAGAAAAAACAACTTAATTTCGAAATTGTCCTATATAAAATTAGTTCGACATTAAGCAATTTCGAGGATTTAAACGAGTAGCTTTCGAGAAAATCGAGAATGATTAATGTTGGGCACCTGTTCGCCACTATAATACTACTTAAATTAACCAAAAGAAAAGGCATTGACTGTAATATATATATATATATATATATAGGTAATTGCGGTCGCAGCGAAACTGAAATTTTGAAGCTAGTTAAATCCCTTGGCTTACAAAAACGACGGAAGGTGTTCAGGCGCCAGATAGGTATAATTGACTTAATGCGGGATTCGGGCGGGTCCGCCCCCCGCTGTGCAGCGACTGACGGGCGCCACTGGCAAATACGCTAAACAAACACCAAATATAATAGCCTTACCTGCAGTTATATGCTAGTTATACATTTTAGCACGCTGCGCATCCAGAATGATTTATAGCTTCGGTCCACTTAGACCGCGCTTGATCTTATTTTATTACTAATGAATAAAGTCAAGAGGTTTCCTAAAAGTTTTATGAACTTGAGTTATGCGCGTTTATGACCTGCCTCCGGCCAGAGATGGTTTTTCTATGTACACCGTTTTTTTTTCGTTACCGATACGGAGAATAATAGATACTTAGAGGGACTGACGAATTTTATTTAAAAAAAAAGTACACGTTTATCTACAATAGCACGTCAAATTATACAGGTAGTTAATTTCGAAAGAAAAGGCAGGTAAACATTTCAACGTTCTGTCTACAAACCTTTAGAATATTATTAATGGCTTTTTAAAGAAGTTATTTCATTTCTTTGTCTAGACAAGAAGAGATACTCTGTGCCCTCGTGGTAATAAAAGTTGAACACATTTCGTGAGATGATCTATGCGTTATGTATGTTTTCAGCTCCAACAAAAAAGACGTGATAATTAATGCTCTCGTAAAACTATCCAGCTTTTAACTATGTAGAAAATGCGTTATAAAATAATCGACCATCGGCACACTTTTTTTTTTGAAAAAACACAGGAGGGATTTGAAGGACCAACGATTTGACATTTTAGGTAACTAGATATTTACTTTTGTGCTAAGTAGGCGCCGGGTTTCAAATTAAAAGTTATCGTGTACGTATAGAATTAGCAACGTTCTTAGTTAATTTGAACCTGTTAAGTACCGAAGAACGGCCGGCACAAGAACTAAAATTTACCCGTGATGTTGTCCGAACTTTAACAGTTTAAATTCTTAAATAAACTTGCCGTGTATGCAGTTCCAATTTGATTACCCGTAAACATCGTGGCGTGTTAGCGATAACTTAACAAACAATCCAATTAGAAAAGAACAGTTAAATCGATGGTTAACTAACTACCTAGATTCGATATCAAATTTCGACTTTCAAGTAGTTTTACTAAACGTCGAAAAATTGATGAAGTACGTACCGACGTTAAACGATCGAAAAAGGTATTAAAGCGAAACTCGAAAATGAAATCGCGAAATTACTACAGAAATGTTACGAGGTAGTACCACGTTTAAATAAAAAAATATAGATAAATCGACCCATTTTTCTTTTTTTCTTAGGGTTCCGTCCACCGCACGGTTACCGGGAGCACTGCAGCCTAAAAGGCTTTAACATAATAACCCATGCAACGAGGACTATCGTACCACAAAAAATGACCAATGTTCAAAATGTATATTTTGTCGCAGCAGTCGATTTAGAAAAATCTCACTACAGTTGCAACAAAAATTACGACGTTCTTAAGATAATCATTTTACCTACGTATATTACGACAAACACAATTTGAATCTCGTTATTCTAAAAATATAAAAACTCAAACTTACACAATAAATATTTATGAGGTGTTAAAAGTAGCTTCGCAGAAATTTAATGAGCCTTAAAAATTTCGTTTTATCCTTATTTTTTTTACGGTTAATTATTAGCGGCGATAAGGACCGTCTTGTTATAAAAATTCTGCGTTAGTTAAATGTGCCGTTGAAATAGATGAAACTGCTAAAAATCCAAGAATTTTGCAATTCTCCGCTCGAAAATTAAAGTGCCTTAATTAATCTTCTTGTTAATTTCGTTTTAACGTAGGAAAGAGTATATATTTATTTCCGCGATTCGCACCACAATATGTCGAAAATACTTTGCCCGAGAAAAATCGTCGAAGAGAAACGAACGTGTATAATCGCCTTTAAGATTCGCGGCAATATAGTTTAAGCACAATGTTAATTAATTGCACTTATCGAACAGTTTTGTTTACCATTAAGTTTTCTTTTAACCAACGACGTTAAAAACATTAGCCGATCAAACCGATGCATAATTTATGTGATATTTCTATAATTGACGTTTCATGTAATAAATACATTTTATTTAAAAAAAAAGGAAATTATTTATAGTATAATTAGAACAAATTGAAGAACCTAATTAAGATAAGCCATAATATGTTTGTCTTACATTAGAATAAATAGTTCAACTTTACGAAATAATTTTGTCTACACTTTAAAATTAGACGAAACAAACCGAACGTGCCAGTTAAATAATTATTTAACACAAAATGTGCAAAAACAACGTGATGTAATTTAAATTTTAGTTAACTTTGTAACCCCTAAGATAATTCCGAGTCTAATTTGGTGTGATATTTGTGATAAGCATCTGGTTCCTTCGGTAACATTTACTCTCAATCTGTTGACTTTTGACACCGGTAACCTTTCAACCTCGAACATGTTTTGTTATCTTAACATATATAAGATGACTCTTTATAAAGTATCATTTTTATGACACATAAAAATCTGTCTTCTTTATAAATTGCTTTTGATAATTTTCAAATGTTCGCTGGTGTTAAAAGTTTATCGGAACCAAAGGAAATCGTTTGTCCGTATCTACTACTATGGTCGCGTTCGTTCGTATGCCTTTCTTTGAAAGTTTAATTTATCGTCGCCCTTCGATAATGTGAAATAATTTATCACGTTCGTCGAGGGAACTAAGTAGTATTAGTTTTTCTAAGGAATTAAACATACAAATTACGCGTGTGCCGGTTATTAATTAAAATAAACGCTTATTAAACATAAATATAATAATTACTCTTGAGTAATTAAATTACATTTAAATGTAATCACGTCCGCCGCGTGTTTTCCTTAAGTTTGTCTTCTTTGAATTTATATTGCTCGCCATAAAAATTAAGCTACCAATAAATATATTTTTATTCACTACTAAAATGCAAGATTAGTTCTTTTAATTTCGTTTTTTTTTTTTTTAAAGAGAATTATGGTTATTAATTCGTGGAATTAATTTATACCTAGTACTTAATAAGACTTTATTTGTCTTATATGTATTAACAAAGGATTACCTACACGGTTTTTGTCCGAATTATTGATTTCTATTACATAAAACTAGTCAATTTTTTTTTGGGTAGATAATAAATTTAAATATTTGCCGAAAATATTTATTTACATCTAAACGATTGTAGGGGTTTTAATTAAAACTTTAATCATCAATTTGTTCAATTCGAACATTTGTAGGGAAAGAACATAACTACGAGAAGCCGATGACCTAAATTAATCAAATTTAACAATCGCATAGGTACCCGTAATTTTCTGCGCTCGACTCACGACATTTTAATGAAAACTGTTAGTGTGTTATAAAAAAAAATTGTATACGTATGAGTGGAATGGCGATCTAAATTCGACAATGCATTTTTTAAATTTGCACAAAAGAACATTTAGTAAACTTTCTAAGCCGATATTTTCTAACAATTTCTATTTCGAGCGCGTCGTAAATTAAAATAAAACTGCGTAGGCAGTTTACATAAAATTTGCATAATTTTGTATTCGCGCCATTTTGATATATTTATTCCGCATATTTAAATCGCTATATGTGTAAATTAGTTTTTTTCTAAATAATTGTTCATTAACCTTTTAATTTTCTAAACATCACTCCAGCTCCGGGCGAATTATTGTGATTTAATGCAAGTTTTGTCGGTCGCGTTTAAATTCGAGAAGAAATTTTGTTTGGAAAGGAGCAATATACAGGATGTTTCTTATTGTAAGTACCCATATACAAAACACGTTTCCAATGATTAATATCAATTAGATGATAATTAAAAATACTTTACGTATTATACAGAGATGACAACAAAATTAAAAAGACTAAACGGTAAGAAGAAAATAACAAATTTTGACTTACTGATGAATGTCGTAGAAGTGAAATCTTCACGTCAAAATGTCTGGAGCGTCAAATTGTCCTAAACCCAAGATACACGCGACTGCTTAAATATTAAAGATTTACTTGATTTAGGAATCTAGGTTCCTAGATTCCCCGAAGTAGGTCTGGGAACCAATTCTCGAACCATTCGTTTACATAACGTATGCAAAAATGCCATCAATACAAATAGACGTCTATTGAAACTCATTGTTATGAACGGGGACGTAAAGAACGATACCTAATCGTTACCCCCTAATATTTATCAATACTGCATAAAAGTTTGTCGTAATTGTATACCCACTGGCGCTTCGGAGGAGGGGATTTGAATAACCCCCTCCAAAACTTGACACCAGATTGCGTTAAGTAACTAACCTAAATAATTTTTTTTTAATAAAAATCTCCCCAGAAACCTCTCGGAAATTAGGTACCAATATATTTTGATTATTAGCAATTTCACACCAATTTAAAATAGTATCAATAAAAATGTCGACGTTCCCTACATTGTTATAAACACCCTGTAAATTTTAAAATTGCACCTATTTTATTGCGAAATTACGAAAACAAATAACCCAATATTGATTAATAAGAATCTTCGGCGACATATGAACGTTTTCAAGGAATATCTGAAATTCTTAAGTCATGGGAAAGAATCCTCTCTCATACATATTCTCGTTTGGAGGCATCTATACACGAGAAAATACGACTATTTTACAGAATGCGCCGTCCCGCTAACAGCTACGTTTTTATGATCGACTCTACCCTGATTGCTAGGTAGTTTTCTCACCTAGTTAACCTATGATTAAGTCTTCATTCCTCGGGCGCCGAGATTACCACGGTACACAACTGACAAATAAAACAAACAAGGCGATTGCCTCTTTATATTCACTGACCGGGCCCCACACACGCACCAATTTTAACTCGAACGTTGATCGTCTTCGATCATTTTGAGCGACGATTCTGGAAATTCTTATGAAAATGAATTTAACGGGGAGAAAAAATAATTAGAGGGGGTACGTTCTGACGGTACGAGGTGTGGTTGTGAAATAAATTAGCACTTAGTAAACTGTGCGGTCTTTTTAAATAACGTACATGTACGTGTAAAGGACCGTTCACGCGCTACGTTTTTTACTACGTGTTATCAGAGTTAACCCGTATAGTATGCGGACAAAAAAAAATTGAGAAAAATTTACGACGTACTGCACTACAAAGGTCAATTACATAAATACAATTGAACAATAAAACGTATCGAAAACGAAAGAGCTGTGTGAACATTGCCGCGAGCCGGCTTCAGTTTGCGCAAAAAAACCGTGCAAACAAAACATAGCGTGTGGACGCCCCTTAACGCGTGTAATTTTAATCGTTTTATCGTTTACTACAGATATTACAACTTTTTCTAAAATAAATTATTCCAGGGATTCCCGAACGTTCTATTTAACTTTTATTAATCACTTTCTGTAGTACCTACATATTATATTATCGCAAATTATTTAGACATCCTCGAGTGTTTGCTAATTTAAACAATACTTAGTCAAACTAAATGCTTTTGGGTCTTAAAAGTTTCAAAAATAAATAAATGGATTGCACTAAATAAGTAATCAACAATAGACTAATTGCTTCCTCAGGAATAAGCGTGCATTAGTTGTAAACGCCTCGACTACTTTGAGAGAACATGCGAGTTCAAGAAAAATAAAACGTAATAAATCGTTACGTGATTAAATAAATTAGGTACGACAATAGAAAATGATTGTTTATATGTCTACGACAAATAAACGAAAATAACAAGGAGACATTGCTAGAAAATTAATTTTTTGACGACGTTCGCGCCGATAAATGTAAACGAATATGGTAGTTGTAGCAGAGAAATACGATCGATAGGAACCAATTAATTAAAGTAAATATAAATAGTACGGGTTAAAACACACATGAATACAAAAATTAAGCTGTAAGAAGCCTTTTTTTATAGGCAGCGTTTAAAATTTACGATTAGCACTAAACGTTTTGTTAAGTTAAGCAGCGTTTAACATTAGCGTGGAATCAAGATCGAAATTAGGCGTATCGGAATGCAAGGAGTAATATACATAAAGGTCATCCAAATTTTATTTAGACGCACGTCATCACTCGTCCCATACGTTTTTATTCGCTTGTTATAAGTTTTGAAAAAACACTCCTCAATTGTAGTCTTTCTTTGCTATGTCATAATATGCGTCAGGAATATGCGGGGGGGGGGGCAGTAGCCAATTTTTCCTCAAATATTCCTCGTGCTTACCTCTACGATACATGTAAGTATCAGAAATTTTCAAAGAACATAACAGGTAAATATTTGAAAAAGTTCGTCACTTGAATTTTATAGCAGTTTGCTACATACAGGATGTCCAGGAAATGGTGGAGAATTTCTCGACTGCCATCCCCGAGTATAAGATATATTTTTTTAATTATTTCAATTTAATAATTTCAATTTTCCTCAGTACACGGAAAATTTCAAAAAAAAATACCTCCGATGAGCCTTTAATACCTCTACAATATTATACGAGTACCACAAAATTCGCGATAGGTAACAGTTTCTGAGACAATTTTGAAAATAATTTTTTTTCGGGGAAAGTATGAACTTTTGCAAGCTAATATTTTGCTAAAGTTCAACTCACATCAAAATGGACTTTTGAGAAAAAAATTAACGAAATTTCCACTGCTTACCCGACTATGTGACCTTTAAATTCGGTTAAGCAATTAATTTTGATCTTATTTTAATATTAGTACGTCAAATCAGTTTCAAGAAAGACGATTTAAATATTTTCGTCTGATGTGTGTAGTTGAATGCGATTCGAATTTTAATTACTCGACAATGAAAGTTTGCAGATCATATTTTATAATTTTTGCACAGTTCCATCGGTACAAGTTTTAATTAAATCGGATTATTAAACACCCCTGACAACTGACTTATTAAAATATCGATAATAATATGTTTATGTAAATTGAACAAAACTCGTTTTAGATAAATATCGCTTTAGGTCTCGCGCATAACATATTAAAGCCCGTACGTAATTTAATAATATGGTAAATACTTTTAATGTCTGGCACTTTTATTCGGTAATATCTATAATATCGGTTGTGTTTTATTTACGTTTACAAATTTACGACACGTTCACGTTAAAAATTCCACTACTGGTTTTATTGGGGACACAATGACAACCTTCCCGTGCACTTTAACAAGTGAAGTTTAAATTTTATCGGCATAATTTTTTTCGAAATTTATGGGCGTTTCGTGGCGCAAGTGACGCTTGCCGCGGTGCTTTATTTTTACAGGCGATGATTGAACTTTAGACTAACGTTAATTTTACTAGATATCTACCTGCTCGTGAAGCTCTTTCGAAAACAATTAAATCAATTACTTACTTACATATTTGTTCGTTAAGGAATGAAAAAACCAGCATCTTTATATAAATTGTTCGATTGAATCGGGACGCAACAAAAAGAAAATTGAACTAAGTGCTTATTTTTAGATGTTGTTCGACGCATTAACTTTCGTTTTACGAAAAGGAACTACAGCAAAACATACGGTGGTCGAAAACTACCACGAGATGAGTTTTTTTTATTATCATTTTCGCTTGTTGGGACGCGTGAGTGCCAACCGTCTCGTTTGAAGAGAGAATTTGGGGTCATAGTTGTATAGTTTTTGGCAACTGTCTTTGTTTTTACAAATCCATAGAAAATAGAGTTTATTTGCTGACGGGACCTGAAACAACAGCCGCTTCGCATTTTTTTCCGATCTCAAATCCTAATAGAGCACGAAAATATGGGCGACGTCGTGGAATAGATTCAGTTACTAACTGTACAACATTTTAATTTTATAACAATAATAAAACAATGTGCCTACTACTAATGAAAAGCGCTGTGGTCGTTACTAATTCTATGAGCATTTAATCTTTTACGATAGGTAGGGTGCTGCCCTCGCCTACCAACCCTCCTCCTTTATCCGGGCTCGGGACCGGCAACCGAGGGATATCGACTAAACAATAACTACATCAAAATAATGTATTATACAGATGATGCGGTAATTGTATCACAGACGAAAAACGATCTCCGAATAATGCTTTTCGAATTCAGAAACATGGCAGCCAAGTACTTATAATGATAATGTCAACAGAAAAAAAACTAAATGCACGACAACGTCAAAGAAACCAATAAGACTTACTAGATAAATTGGCCGTAGGCGTGGGACATAGCCATGGTAATCAGCACGAGGAGGTGAAACAACAAACGATTAAGAAAGGAAAGATAACGTCGGGATGCACGAAGAAGAAGAACACGGGACGATCAAATCGCAAAAATGGTCAAATACGAAAAATCCCACGGATTCAGATTGCCAGGAGGACCTGGAAAAAGATGGAAAGACAACTGGCAATTTGGCAAAATGTAAGTTTAAGCCTAAAACACTGCAACGAAACGATTCGAAAGCATCGAACAACTTCTGTGCCGGAATATTTTCAAGTTCGAACCAAAGGAAATTGTAACAGGACGTCCGATTATTGGTCTATAAAAAAAAGGCATTAATATTCTCCGTAAAGATTTTACGAGAAAATTAAGAATAAACGTCACATAACGTCGGCCCAATATTTTCTGGCTCGCGTCCTCGCTTCCCATTTAAAAGCTCAAATAGGTAATTACCTGAGTAAATCACATTTCTTGAAATTGCCTCGAAATCCTACACTAACAAGTCGTGGAAATGTTGAACTTAACATGTTACTTAACCATAAAACCGATAGACAAAAACGGTTCATTAATAACGAAAGCCTAATATCCCTACATAACCCATTTCGACCGACGTTATTAGCAGTTGATTTATGGCTTCCCATACAAATATCTAACAATAATAATACACTATTGCACATAATACCACCTGCCTAAGACCACACATAATCTTTATTTCAAAATTTTCGTATTTACCTTTCCAAAAATGAATTTCGGTTATAAAAACTTGTATAATAACACGTTTGTTTTAAGGGTACCAAGTCGTGTCGCCCAAACTAGCGAGGCGCCTTTGTTTTTGGCCAACGACTGGTCGAAAACACATTAATACGCGTCTGGTCCGCTACACCTTATAGCATGTGTCAATAAGGTATAATTTAGTATTTATCATATTTTCGGCGTGGTAGGTACAATAGTCCAAATGAATCGTCCAAGTCGAAACCGCGCGTAGGTGGTCGAAAATTACGGCATTCGATCTTGGTCGGCCGTAACAAGTGATTATTATGATATTCTCGTTAGTTAACAACGTCGTTATGTACTCAGGTTTATACGAAAGAAGGTGAGACCGTTCGAAGGTGGCGGGCTCTCCTTGCCCGGATAAGCCCACCGCTTTCGAAGAGACCTATTGCAATTAAACCTATAATTTTTGACTGTAGGTACATCCTTTCTGTGGAAATCAAGTCATCCGCTTTCGATTTGTAGATTTATCTTGATACTAATAACGTGTTTCGATTCTTTAATGACGCGCCGTTGGTTTTAGAATGTTTACGAGCACGATAATCCCGATAATGAAATGGCTCGTTTCGATTGGTTTTAATTTATTTACTAATGCGGATTACGTTAATTATCGTTTTGTTTTACGATTTCGAGTTTTATTGCGACGATCGAGCCAGGAATCATGCACTGAGACACCCCTAGAATTTTTTTAATCTATTAACTAATTATATCGTACGTAATTTTTAAATTGCCAGGATGTCAGCAGACACTCCTTGCTGTTAACATCCTGTATTACTTTTACCAGTGCTGCGCGGGCTACAGTTTGATATTTTTAAAATGCCACATGTCGTTCGGACCAAAACGACGACGCGACGCCGATTCGTGAAGCGAAGAGACGCGATATTATTATAGTCGAGAAAACTGGAATTCGAACGGTTCCCATCGTTAATTTCAATTTAATTACAAAGTGACCAACACGGGAGTATTTTTAATGAGGGAACACCTGCCGGAGCTAGTTCGAGTTATTTTAAATGTCCGCACGTTGGTCCTTCGGGATTTAAAACTATACAGAGTATCGTATACGCAGCGGAATAATGAATTTACGAAAATCCCGTAGGAAGCGAAAACAAAATAAGTGTCTAAGTAGAGAAAGCGAAATTAATTAACGCGAAGCACGGTTTCTTGTTTATTTCAAACAAAACTGGTTTTTATTAAATAATAACTAATTTAAAATTTTAATTAAAACGAAATCACATTTACTGGGTCAATGTTATTTTAGAGAAAAAAAAAAGAAAACGTTTGAAATTTTTCCAGAAAGATTCGATTCGTTCCGTTCGTGAAATTTTGCGAGGTCAAAAAGAAAAATTACATTAAACGGCTAATAATGTCTTATTTAACTTCCACGATTTTTTTGCTCGCTCTGCGTGAGCAATTAAGTTTCTTTTTAAATGGCAGCGGTCTAATTGTTGCTCGGAGCAACTTTATTTAAGAAAAATCTCTTACTAATAATTATCGTTAGGCGTGGAATAAACTACCACATTTTAAATACACGAGCGGCATTAAGTTAGTTATTATAGATAACAGATGAAAAAACTATCCACAACAGTTAGTCTTGCATGTTTTAACGCACTCTATGCAGGATGTAATTTATAACATCCAGTTGCAAGTGATGAATGCGTTATAATTATACACGGAATAGTAATAGTTAATTAAGCAAATACCGAAAGTATTTCCTTTTAATTTGTCTTTTTTTTTCTACGAACTCGAAGGACCACTTCCATAAGAAAACGGTTCCGTTTCTCCGGCGATAAACGCAATTTAGGACAACTTCGTATTAGGCTTTCTGGCTAATGCGTAATTATCAGATTACAAATGGATTTTGAAATTAAACGCACCTGCCCATAAGTAATTATATCGAACGTGTAATCGGAATTCTTCTGCTCAAATGATTAACGCCTTAATAACATCAGCTGTTGCGCGCGTTAAAAAAAAATATCTATTCAAAATAATCCTCTCTCGATTTTACGAAAGTAATTAATTATTATAACGAAAAAGATTCTCGGGTCAGCGTTTGGAATCGCGTGCGATCGAACGAGCCTTGGATCCGTAGTTACGTCTTCTTTAGGCGCCTCGTAGAAGCGTACCCTAGAATTACCGCGCATACCTTGGGGCTACGTCCTGTCATGGCCTCCCATTATCCTCCTGATTATACCGTGATAGTGATACCTGCTATTCCCTATCGTCTAATATATGTGTTTGTAAATACCATGTTGGTGGCGAAGTTGTGCATGAGATTTATTGAAGCAAAGTCGTCGTCGTGTTACCTACGCATAGTATGTGAATTTCTTATAAACACGAACGAACAATAATTCATAATCGTGTGTGTGTTCCTGTTCGGTTAGAGAATGGAAGGACGAGATAACGTTTTTTTTTTCGAGTTACGACGCCACACAACTCGAAGACGAACAAGCGCCGACCGCACCGATTAACTAATTGCTATATAATCCTTGATTTTTATAAATAGTATAGGTACGTTATGAGTAGATACCTACCTCAAATCATAAACTTGAAACAACAGCGTTTTGGGACATTTTTTTTTACTGTTTAAAATGAGAATTCGCACGTCGCGGCCCCGGGGCTCATAAAGGGTTATGACTTTAAAAATATTACGAAATAGTGATCAAAAAACACGAGCAATAGTGATTACAAATCTAAAAAAGGCGACCAATAGTGATTTAATTTATGAGTAATGTATATGTTACGTACCAAGCTACAAACTGTACATTTGCACACTGCACAGCGATTTTTGTACCAAGCGCGAAGTGCACAAGTCGTTTTGTACGAAGTTCAAATTATTGCACTTGGTATAACGAATTTTGTACTGTTCGCACTATGCGCAGCTTTATTGTACCAAGTTGTAAATTTCAAACGCACATTCAACTTGGTATAGCAGTTTTTGTACAAAGTCGGGAATAAAAATTTACAGAGTTTTACAATTACTGGTTGACTATCCTGACGTCTCTATATTCCGCCAAATTGATATTAACATTCATAACCCCAGTTTATTAAATACATAACATCGTAGTTGTTTGTTAAATGTGCTTTTATAATAGGTATTTGTTTGTGATTTTTTAATTATTAGTGATTTAAGGTGTAATAGATTTTTATACACATAAGAAACTTTTAACAACTTTTACTTCTTTAATTGAAGAATTAGTTTATTTTGTATCACCCATAATAATAATTATAATAAGTATTTAGAAGTTGCAAATAAATTTTTCTAGTTAAAAAAAATAATGAAATCGCAAAGTGTGTGTGTTTTTAAAGACGTTTTTGAAAAAAAGTTAAGCGAATTGACGTTTAAGGATAATTCAATATCAATTACAACTGAAGAGCTTTACGAAAAAATAAAAAATGAAGTGGTCGAAGCAAAATTTAAACAAAAAAATAACCTCTGTAGACTATAGACGATTAAAACGATATGATGTCTTAACGGTTGGAACAACAACAAAATTAATCATGTCTTTACATACGTCAATTAATAATGAAATGTAATACTTTGTACATAATAAAGAGATTTTTGAAATTTAAAAAAACGCCCACATCGAAACTGGTCATGGTGGATTACATAAGGTTTACGAAGTTGTAAAAAGAAAATACGTAAATATATCACGTCAAATAGTTCTACTTTTTTGAAGTTATTGTCAAACTTGCATAAAGAAAAGAGTTCATCCAAAAAAAAGGCGTCGTTGTGAAACCAATGATATTTAATGAAGTTAATTCACGTGGGCAGGTGGATTTAATAGATATGCAGTCTTGTAAAGACGGTGGATTTAAATTTATCCTGAATTGCCAGGATCACCTTAGCAAATTCATTATCTTACGTCCGTTATAAACCAAAAAAGCAACAGAAGTTAGCTATAACTTAATTGATATTTTTTGTGTATTTGGTGCTCTCTCAATTCTTCAGTCTGATAACGGACGAGAATTCGTTAATTGTGTCATAGAAGAGTTAACGATGATGTGGCCCCAATTAAAAATCGTTCGTGGTAAACCACGTCACTCTCAGAGTCAGGGGAGTATTGAAAGAGCGAACAGAGATGTGGAGGAAATGGTAAAAGCGTGGATGGTAGACAATAATTCTACTAAGTGGAGTGAAGGTTTGCGTTTTTGTCAATATCAAAAAAATAAGTCTTCACTCTGGCATTAAGCAATCGCCATATGAAGCTTTATTTGAAGGAAATGTAAATTGCGATTAACAACTAGTGCTCTTCCAATTTCTGTAGTCGAAAGTTTAAATACAGAAGAAGATGTAAAGAAGCTTGTCAACTCAACATCAGATATTCAAATTGCAAAAGAAATTGAAGAATTAAATTTAACTAAAGGAATTGTAGAAACTCAACTGACTGAAGAAACAAGAATAACTTTAAATAGTAATAAAAATATTCCAAATAATGAACGTTCACTATGAAATAAAGTACACGTAAATATTAAGAAAAATCAGCAGTTAGCTATTAATGGACTAGAACAACAAGCAAAACGTATGAAGCTAAATAGCGATTCCAAATATCCACCATTGGAAAAAGGTACAACTGTCACAATTCCAATACCTGATTATATAATAATCCTGATACAATACAGGAGCAAAGCAGAGTTCAGAAATATTATAGGTAGGTTTCCAAGTATTTTTTTTTATTCAAATTACATTTATGTTTCTTGTCTTTATCGAATAGGTGTCATTATGGAGATAACTTCGGATAACTTTTATAAAATTGGGACAAAAAGTGGCGTAATTTCTAAATTATATAGTAGAAACGAAATTGCACCATGTAATACGACATTTTTACAATTCAGGAGGTGCCTGATAAATCAGTATCTTTACGAAGGGAAAATTCAGAAGTATCTAAGGTAGAGGTGGCCAAGGTTTTGTACATTGCTTGTGTACGAAAAAGTGCTTAAATAAGAGATGCGCATGCAAAAAGACAGATATGTTATGAAACTCGTTGTCATAATTCAACGAGTTGTGGAGCAATTCAACAAATGATTTGTATGTAAAATATGTTTATTTAAATTAAATAAATTGATTAAATACTTCTCTTTTTTTTCTATTTCCATTACTAGGTAGGTAGGTACATCTATTTTACTAAAATTTGCTGTTCATATTGGTCACTACGAGATATTATCTATAGATTATAACGCACGTTTCACACTTTCGTCAAAAGCTCAAATTTTAAATTGGGCCGAATTCGATCAAATAACATAATAAAAATATGATACTTATTATTGTTTTTGAACAAAAAAGAGTGAAAAAAGATTTATTTCATATCTGTTTTACACAAAAACTAAATTATATTTATTAAACACGACTTATAAGTAATTCAAATTTGAACGTCATGAAACGGTTTTACATCCCTAAAATGAATTTAAAATGAATGTGAAATTACAATGACTGAAATAAGAATGATAATAAGTTTGACATAGCTATAAATTACGCTTTACAACTCTGTAGGTAGCCTCAGATTATTTACTTTGAGCTTTGTACAAAAACTGCTGTACCAAGTTGAATGTACGTTTGAAATTTACAACTCGGTGCAATTAAACGGTACAGAGTGCGAACAGTACAAGATTCGCTGTACCAAGTGCAATAATTTGAACTTCGTACAAAACGACTTGTGCACTTCGCGCTTGGTACAAAAATCGCTGTGCAGTGTGCGAAATGTACAATTTTTAGCTTGGTACGTAACATATTAATATATTTTTTAATAAACATTAACTAGACAGGTACCCATAACAATACATTTTTTAGGAAGTTCTACAACAAAATTTTGGCCGGTTCAATCAAAACTGGAGCATTAACTGTAACTAAATATACAGCGTGTTTTAAACTTGCTCGGCATTATTGCTAGGGGTAGAGCTTCAGCGACACACCCCATTAAAAAAAAGTAAATAAAGTAAATATTTCTCAAACTTAAAGTAAATAAAAGCCAAAAAAAAGTAAATAAAAGTAAATCACTGGAAGCATTGAATATACTAAATAAAGAAATGACAAACTACACGTTTTTCAAATCGATTTAAAATTTTTGCAAAATCTCGAAAAAATCCCTTAGTATTATTATTCAGTTTTTTTTGGTAAAATTTTTATCAGAACGTTTTGCGACGCAATGTTCAGAACAAGTCGCAAACGACTGGAAAACTCGTAATTCTGGCTATAACAAACCAAAAAATGAAGAACTGCTGGGCGTTTAAATAGATTACAAGTTTTGCATAATCTCGATAAAATGACACTACCTGATACGCATAGAACAGGTCCGGAATTACTTGAAAAGTGGTTTTTCTAGAATAACAAACCAATAAATGACATACTAAGCGCGTTTCCGGCGATTTAAAATTTTTGTGAAATCTCGAAAAAATCCCTTAATATTATTCAGGTTTTTTTTTCACAAAATTTTGACTCGAACGTTTAGAGATAGAACGTTCAGAACAAGTCCGGAACGACTAAAAACTCGTTTTTCTAGTATAACAAAGTGAGAAATGACAACTGCGGACGTTTAAATAGATAATCGTTTTTGCATAATCTCGATAAAATGACACTACCTGATTCGCATACTACAGGTCCGGAATTACTTGAAAAGTAGTTTTTCAAATATAACAAACAAAGAAATGACAAACTACACGTTTTTATAATTTAATATATGAAATACTAAGTGATCATAACAAGATAGAACAGCAGTTAAACACATCCATACATCTGATAATGCCCGCGTATTACTAATAAATCAAACACCCATTACAACTTCAGCAGGAACCAAATCACCGAAAAAAAGGCCTTCTGTACACATTCTACTCGTTTCTCAGATTCGTGAATAAATAAAAAAAGTAAATAAAATAAATAACAGTAAATCACTGGAAACACTGTAGGGGTTATAGAACGGGTAATGTCGATTGGACGTATGGTAACATATCACATTTCATTGTTCTGTGTAAGTCGCGCTGAATACATGGTAAAGTACTTACGATTGTGGCTACGTATTTTCGGAAATTCAAATCGATTTTTCTGGTGGAAAAAATCTAAATGTTATTACCAGATTTTACCAAAGTATGTCTTTGCCTTAGATGCATAAAATAGATGAAGAACAACTCATTTTTCAAAAATGTGACGCTTACGATGTTCTGCCAAAACGTAATCGACAAGTACATTGAAGTCCTAAAGTTGACGAAGTCTATTGCCTGCAGTGGATATGGGAAAAATATACTAAAAAGTATAGCGAAACGCTGTTCGAATCATTTTGAAAGTCTAATGGCAAATAACGATGAAAAATATTTAAAAATTCGACTGGTGGTATCGCCTAAAAGTGTTTTGGTTCTAAAAGTTCAATTTGGAAACTTCGAAATACGAAAGGCTCAATATATGGCTTTTTTATGGCTATGCATAACTACTTCAACTCAACTGTCTCAACACAAAAGGCCTAAATAAATTCTAAATTCACAGGATGCGAATGATGTTCAAACAAAACTCACTCCTCCATATATTAGGTTTGTCGTTTGAACATCTTCTTTGTTATTGTCGCCATTGTTTTGCCACAAAAATGCAACTTTCAAATGGAGTCCTTTTCCCCAATTCGCTATTATTCACAATTCCTTCATTAACCCAACTTACGTCATTCAGCTGGATCTTTGGCGAGGCTTCTTATTTCGTATTCAAGAAATTAATATTGAAATTAATATTCAAGATATTAATATTAATTAATATTAATATTAATATTTAATTTGCCACACGTTCAGAAGAAAAAAATATAGAAAAAGAAATTCTCGAACACATAGAGTGAACTCAAAAAGCAAGAAACCGGTAGCAATAGAGAAATAAACAATCGTCCAGTACCTACACCTATATTTTTAAAAAGAGCTTAAATCCGACTATCGATGTAAATGAAACAATAAACTTTTAAGCGTATAGGTTAGTTCTTTACGCACGGTTCTTTAAAGGTATCTATACCTATCGCGATCTAAATTCAATAATAATATAAGATGAAACCCGAAAAAATTGAGAAATTAATCGCCAAAATTTACGCAGCGGTATAAAAACGAGTTAAGCCGTTTTCGCTGTACCTACACAACGGAGTTTAATTTTCACATTAGTACATTAGGTGCAGTTCGTCGCGATGGTGCAAAGCGAGCTCACCAATTAAGAAAACGAACAAATGAACACTAAATACGGTAGAGAAATATAAACCACTCGAGGACGGTGCGGCTGGCTGGTGAATTAAATGTTGCTATAGTTCGCGCCACATACGTAGAAACCACCTGTCAATCATTTTCGAGTTCGAGAAAACTCGTTTGATTAGACAATCAACGGGCGGGACATAAATTTAACGAAATCGAGCAGCACATAAATGTTTAGTAGGGTAAACAGTACAGTTGTTGGCCATCTGACAGTTATTGGCCGTGCTAATTTAAATCTTTCATATTAAGAGTTTGATTGAAATAATTAACATTTAGCCTTCGCTAGAAAGATCTGATGACCTTGCGTTATTTAGGCGCATAGATTTTATTGTGATGGCTTCGATGAGTTTGTAAGTTTATTTCTTGACGCGAACTGTGTGTTGTGTATGGAGCCATTTCGTGCACAATCTTAAGATTTTGTTAAGTCGAGTGGTGGTATTTGATAGATTTTTTTGGCGACTCGATACGGTAAGTTTTGTTTTAGTTATTGTTTGTTAAAAAGGCACGAATGAATACGTATTTTACTACATTTACAGACATTATAACTTATAAATTCTGTATATTTTACGGGGGCCAATAACTGCATTGAAAAATTGGAAAAATATAGTGATTGACCATTTGGCCAATAACTATAGTTTACGACTAATGCCTGTTTTATTAGAAAGTTTACATTAATATGTGTCGTAATATTTTTTAATCTCACATTTGGGAATTTCGGACGACTTACCTTTATTGCTTACAGTTTTTGGTCACCGGCCAATAACTATCATCTTTGGATAGCCAATAACTATAATTGGTTGGTTTTTACCTTTGCAGTTTACAATATTATGCTGATCGAAATGCCAAAAATTGAATCTGAAGTGACCTATAAAAAAAACCTATTCGGAAGATAGTTTCAAAAGGGCTTTAGAAGAAATAGAAAATGGTATGCCGCCGAGATAAACATCCAGAAGGTTTGAAATACCAAGGGCAATGCTGCAATTTCGAAGAAGCAATAAATTCGTCAAAATCAGTTGTGGACCAAATCCCATTTTGTCCCATGGAGAAGAAGCTATTTTAGTCAAATGGATCATAGAAAATCAGAGAAAAGGATTTCCTAGACGAAAGGAAAACCTACAACTATCAATGACCAAACTCCTCGTCCTAATCCTTTTACGAATAACTTTCCTGGTGATGGGCGGTATAAGGCATTCCTTCGCCGTCACAGCGAACCGACCACAAGGATGTCTAAAGCCGTTACGGTTGTGAGTTCAGCTATTTCAGAACTTGACATTAAAAGATGGTTTACGAAACAGAAACTTATTTAACATCTAAAGGGTTAAGGCCTCTTAGAAGAGCTCACTTTAAGATTCAAATTCGCCTGTTTTACAGAACTTTCGCTAAAGATTACGTCCAAAATAATAATTGTGGAAATTTGATCGTTGCATTATTATATTGTTTTAAGTTATAGAATTTGACGTATGTATCGATTTTGTAGAAAAAATGTTTATTTTCTTGTAATTCTTCAATACAATTTTCACAATATTCCAAATAAAAGGCATTTTTAAACCTGAAATTTAAACAAAAATAAACATTTTTTCTACAAGTCTTACGTCAAATTCTATAATTTAAAATAATACAATAGTGCAACGATCAAATTCTCAAATTTATTATTTTGGCTGTAAACTTTAGTAAAAGTTTCGTAAAACAAGCAAATTTGAACCTTAATGCGAGCTCTCTTAAGAGACCTTAAGCGAAATATTAAACGATCCATATGTACGTTTTATTTATTTATAAATTATATCGATGTTCGTTTTACCTTGAAAATTAGTCATTTGTGCTTCGACAATCTGCTTCTTCACTATTATGAATTTAAGTAAAATTGAGTAAGGACAGGATCGTACTTAAAATTTGAAATGCAATTTCTTCGGCAACTATTAATAAACGGCTATCTATTCATAAGGAAAATGTGGTTTAAATCATTACAGCTACCCCCCTCCCCCATTAAGAGATTTAGACTTATTTTAGTTACGTTAAGTGTCTGCGTACGTAATAAAGAGGGCGGCCAATCACTATCTTAGGTGCAGTGCAATAACTATCTTGTAACGGTCAATCACTGTTATTTTGGTATAATTTCACTTGAACGATAATGCATCACAGAAATACTGCAATTATGTTTAAACTATTTAAGCAAAACGAAAATTTAGAGTTTTTTGAATGACTCGATGCCACTGAAACATATACATTTGCAACTATATATTTTTGGCGAGCGAAATAAAATTGTATATTGCTTAAAGGGCCAATCACTGTACCGTTTACCCTAATTATCGTTTTAATCTACTCCGTTTCGAAAATACCGGCGCATTAAGATGATTAACGGGATCCTTTTCTATACGGCAGGAACTATAAAGGACAGACAACGAACGAACAGAAAAAGAATTTAATCGAGCTATTCAATTAAAGATATGTTACTTGAAATATTCGGCGATATTGTCAAATAGAAAGTGATAAAATTTAATATTGTTCTCGAGAAAATAACTCGAGATGTATTTCGAGCATTTCAATATGTATTCGTACCTACATTTTTCTCTTAAGAGGGCTATAGGCGGCATTCGAAAATATTACAGACGGCTGGATATTTCGAACGTTCTTTCGGCGTTTATAAGTTGACAGTTTCCAGTATTCATTTCCGGATCGTTACGTCGAATCAAGATATTTCGCTTTATTATTTTGAACGTTTTATACGCGTAGGTCGTGTACAGGAAATCATGTCGTATAGAGTTTTACGCAAACTTGCACAGAGATAAGAAGCAAGTAAAGGAACCATAGTAACCGAAGGATTCACGTGTGAGAGCGCGAAAGGACCAAACGCTTCACGAAATGCCGTCAATGGAGTCCGTAGAAGATGGAAAAGCGAAGGGGCGATAACACAGGAATGGAGATATTAGGTACTTAACACTTTACACTGTTGCGAATAACACGTCGCACGTCGGTTTGCTTACTTTTATCCTGTTTCACACTCAAATAATTAATTAAATAATTAGTAAGTTCATTCAACAGTAAAATACGCCACATAGGTACCCGATAAAAACTTTGTCGGTGGAAAAAAACTGAATTAAGTGCGGCACGTCAAGTTTTTTTTTATGTATAATACACAATATAAAACGACGGAAAACGCGCTTTGTTGCTTTAATTTTTAACAGTGTACGACGTGATATAACCGGGACAGGAGTAACTGCACATTGAGAACCTTGGGGAAATTTAGTTCTCAAATCGAAGTGGAAACCTGCGAGCGAATGATCTACTTATATTCTAAATCTTCCCGTATATAGTCGCCTAAAACTGCGTTTTATTCTATTTCCCTTTCGAAATTTGCGAATAATTTTCGTTCCGCGAACGATAAAAATTTTAAGCGTCAAATTTCGAAGGAAGACCTTTCGTCGCAAGGATAAAATCTATGGAATCCTTAATTTAGATGATTTAAATGTAATGATTTTGGGACGTTACCCTTCCGCCGCAATAGGTCGCTATTGTTTGTTGTTATTCGTTTTCATATAAGGATCGAAAATTCGATAGTATTAAGAATTCAAAGAGTCGAAGGATTTTCAAGGAGTTCTACAGATTTCTGCGACGATGTCCTCAATCAATTCCTTATAAGTGTACGTTCAATTTAATTTAAAATTTAATAAGTAAAGGGTTAATTAATATAAAAAACCTCGAACGCATCAAATTAATTTTTCATATTATGTAAAATTCAATTTTGTTTACTGTTATCTTGTCACGAGATCATCAATTTTTTTTAGTGGTGCCCAACGTTTAGTTTTTTATTTTGATTTTGAAAAATTTTGTTCAAATAGGAAATTAAAAAAAAAATGTATAAAGAAAATTTCGTCTAAAAATTTTAGAGAAAAAATAATAAAAATTTAACGTAAATTTTCTTAAAACGGTGCCGACCTCGCAATTAAGTGAGACGGAAATTGGCGGTTTTCAAAAAATACTCCAATTTAAGGCGAGAAGTCCATGAAAAATCGTAAAAATCGAAATTTTGAATTTCCGCTAGATAGTACAGTCGGTCAAAGAAGTAATACGTGCGCCCGAGGCGATGGGCGAACGACAAGCACGGGATCATTCGTAATCTTTTTATTGTTAAGGAGACCCTCGTTAGGATAGTTGAAATAACCGGTTTCCTAGTCGAGTTCGAATTAGTCTTTTATTCGACATCCTTAACGGAATTTATTAATTTATCTAATTAACTTATTTAGTAATTTTTTAATAATGCGGATAATACAACTTCAAACACTACCAACGAAACGTTATTAACAACCGGGACACTTAACCACTTCTTTCCCTAGCTACCTTTAGGTTATAAGTAATATAATTATACTAATATACTTATAAATAACCTACAACATTACCAATAATAATGATAATAATTACCTAACTAATAGTGACAGTTTATCTATGTAATCTTACCTAGGTTATCGGTAAATAATTTGTAATTTTGAACCTTAGGTGTTTTGACGGCAACTAAACGGTTCATTTTCAGACATGGTTGCATAAGCAAATACTGCATTCCATCTGCACGCCCTAAAGCTTTGTAACGTGTAACGAGCTATGCACGTATTCTGAATTACTCTGTATATAAACCCAAATTTTACTCGTTTTTCTTATTTGTTCAAACATATTAAAACAATAAGATGACCTTACTCTTCAATATAATTATATGTATATAGGCCAAAATCACCAATATAATACACACATAAGCACAATAATTCAAAGTCTAAAACATTATTACTACCTATATAGGTAAGTAAATACACGCGAAACCGTAAACTTCGACGCGTAACTGACGAAAAGAATTTTTAAATCACTTATTCAAATAGTATGTAATACAGAAATACCAAAATGCTTTGTTTAAATTTTAGAAAGTTATGTTATCGAGAACGATTCTTGCAACTCGTGATAATAAAACGTAGGTATGTACGGACTGGAATTCAAACAACTTACGCAAGAACCTTTTATCGCTACACGCGTGTAGGAAATCGTACCTAAAATTTTCTATTCCGTTCATTTATAAATTCCGAAACTACTGAAGGTCGACGCCTACACAGGGCGATTAAGCTTTAAATGCAGAAACTTTGGAAATCTATAGATGTTCTCGCAAACAAAATTAAACAAGATTTAAAAGTTTAAAAGGGGGGGGCAACCTGCGGCTTGCGAGCCACATACGGTTCTTTGAAGAATTATTTGTGGCTCTCGATAAATGTACCCGAGTTCCCTTTTTATTTTTGTGCTATTATATTTAATAAATATAATTTCTGTAAAAAAAAATTTTTTAATACCTTTTTTTGCATACCTTTTAAATACGTATTTAATTGCGACTCGCGAAAAATTTCAAATTTTGAAAAATTGCTCGGACTATCAAGGAGCTTGGCCACCCCTGACATATACAGTACTATAAAGTTTACAGTATATGTTATGCTTATGATTTATTGTAGTTATGAGTCTGTTTTTTTTTAAATAATTAATTGCTTTGATCTAACCAATTAGTCAGTCGAATTTTTGTTTATGGTTTTCTAATTAGTGTTAGCGTGACGTTCACGAGCATTCATGGTTACAGCGGGATTCGAACCAGAGGCCGTGAGTGCGCTAGAAGTTCAACCGAGAGACCGACTCTCTAGGCCACACGGTCCCTAGTTGTGAGTTGGATATGATTTATTGCATTTTGCTACTCATAAGCTTGGGCTAGTTGTTTGTTGGTTAACTAATTGTACCCTATAGTGTAAACAACTAGGGAAAACTTATAAGCGACACATAATAAAGCATAAGTAAAAAAAGAAACATAACCTCGTCTTGTTAAAATTGCAGTTTTTTTCAAAATACAAAAATTAATTAATTTTTAAATGATAAAAAATACCCTAATTATGTATGAATAAATGTTTTTTTTTATTGATGATTGCGAGCGAATTCCTTTGTTATCAAAATATTAAAAATTATAGTTGTTGTTCAGCAATAAAATATCGAAGAAGTTCGTTAATTTTAATAAAATACACGTTTTCAATCATATGTATTAAAAAATGTATTTCCATGATGCCCTTAAAATACTAATACAACATGTTAGCCGTTAAATTTAATGTGTTTTTAGATTCTTTGTCGCCGTTTCAAAAACAATTTTAAAATCGATCGTGTATGAATAAACAAATTGCACGCGACTATTATACACCTGAAAAGAACAATTTTCTATAAAGTCTTGATTACCAACAGAAACTTGATTTGTTTGACGTTAATTATTATCAACCGAATATTATAAATAGTTAAAAACATTTCAAAGATATTTAATAATTGCAATTAAAAAATGCAAAAACATTTTTTATACGATAAATTTATTCAACGTCAGTGCACGGCTCGATAAAATAAACTACTACATAAAAAGTAAAACAAAACAGAATTTTAAAAAAAATGTCCGCATCGATACGTTATACCTACAAAACATACGGGTAGTTCCGTATTATATTAAAATATTCCTTTTGTGACCCTAGTTTTAGTCTAATGTGAATCCACGTACGCTCGTACCGTAGTTCACCCCAGCTAGTGTTTGCCAAGGGGCGACTGAAGAGCCCTTATCACCTATAGGTGCCGGAAAACGACCTGAGTAGCCATTTTGAATTCTGTAAATCTATTCAAAAATTCGTGTGAGGTGAAGTTCGCGAGTTCTTTATGTTTGTATAAAACAACGGTTAAGATGATACAATTTTTTTTATTGATATTTTATTGTGCGTTTAATTGCAGCTGCCGACTATACGTGTACGTTGAAATTGAAACGCGAACACCCTGTACACGACTACAATCTGTTTCCGCAACAAGCAACCTCGACGATTTATTCTAGTAAATCTTAATAATTACATCCTGCTTTACTTGGCTAAAAGGTATTTCAAATATGACAGCAGACAAAAAAAATGAAATGTTTTCTTTGTGTCGCTCGCAGAACGTCTTGCGAAATCTCATTAACGATTCATCTATGCGTACGTTGAAAATCCTTAATTAATTTTGTAAGAATTCTTCGAACAATCCTCGTACACTCTCGATCGACATTTCCGTGCCACATAAAAATTACGCGAATCCGATTTTATTTTGTTAAATAAAAAATTAACATACAGGGCGATTTTATTATATAAATAACACCGGTGGAAATTGGGGTTTCTCGAAGACGCATACGTGTGTTAACGAAACGCTGGCAGATGCGGAGCGGTTTAAAACTCTGAAAGGCAGGGGTTGAGTGCAATAGAGCGCATGAAAGTTGAAAGCTTCAGAAAGAGTACTAATTATCAGCACCCCGACTTTATAGGAATAGACGTGTATATACGGCATACATTCCATAATAAAAGCCTGGAAATTAAGTACAGTCGGTTTCAAATACTCGAAGTTATACAGCAAATTTTTCGCTTTGAAAGTGTGAACTTTTATTATACCTATGATATTACTAATACGTTCATTTGTTTTCCGTATAATAATTATCCGTAATATCCAAAGTTCATTATATCGATCGCCCCCTTTCGGTTAAAAGGAAATTAAATTAAAATAACGACGCGATTTAAATAAAAGGCCACGTTCAACAAACACGTATTAATAATCACGGTAATAACAGAACGTCTGAAATACGTTTGTGGAATTTAAAAGATTAATACGTCTTCCTTTAATTACATAGTCTGCTTGTGTCGTTAACAAGGTAAGCTATGATTTATTGTAATATTCATAAGCGACTCCGTAAGAAAGTTTCCCGTTTAATATTTCATAGGAGTTCCCTCCCAAATACGGTGTTCGAAATTTCTTACAACTTATTCCCCCCCACTTATAATAATAGTATTGCATTATTCCCGTCACATGGAGATGCGGTTAATCTCATTAAAGGACTGATCAAAGCAAAATTTTAACCTTAACCGCATATTGCGACCGCAGACAGTGTCTGTCGACCGCGAATAAAAGGGAAATTTCTCCGTAACCGCCGACTACCTTCCCGCCATCTACTGAAGCGTCAGGCGGTCTACGTAAAATCGATAACTAGACGCATTACGCCCCACATTAAAATCTCGATTGAACACAAAAACAACGCACAACAATCGACTTGCTCGTGCACAAATGTACATAGGTGTTACAAATCATTTTTCCTTTTCACAATGCTTCTGCGAAATGCTGTTAAGCCGGACATTATATCCAATCAATCAAAATGAAAACAATAAGTAGCTATTGACCTACAAAAATCGGAAAAATCGATATTTTGGTCCTTCGAGTCGCCGAATATTGTTAATAGTTATAGTAGGAGAATGATTTTTATTCGTTGTAAATAGTTGGCCTGCAACCGGACATAAGCGAGTAACTGCTACAAACAATTTTTCTTTAAACAATAGATACCCACTGTGCTTCGAAATGTTGTTAAGCTGAACAATCAATCAATCAAAAGGAAAACAATAGATATCAACCTACAAAAATCGGACAAAATCGATATTTTGGTCCTTCGAATCTCGCTGGACATTGCTAATGTAGAACGTCTCATTGTAGTAGAATGATTTTTATTCGTTGTAAATAATGAAGAAAAACTTGTTTCGCTTAAGAACTTTTTTCAAAATGAATTGAAAAAAACGACATTAAATGTACTTATTATACCTAGTGAAAGCGCGGAAGTCGCCAATTTCCATAGAATTACGATGTGGTTTATATTCTAAGGGCTCAAAAAATATATAGGCAAATAAAATGAAACGAATTAAAATCTGAACAGTCGTTCCACAAGTTTTGAGCATAATTCGATGGCGTTTCAGCAAAACAGGCAAAATTTTGTAAGAACCGCAAATTTCGTGCTGTAACTTAAGTATAAGCAAATACCTCCTGGAAACCGCGTATATATATATATATATATATATATATATATATATATATAACAGGTATACGTCAAATACGTCAAATTACGTATTTAATTTATGATACAGTCATTCATTTGAGTGAAAAACGGGGTTAAAGGAGGGGGTTAAAACAGGAGGTTAAAATACTATCCTTGAACGAGATGCGATGGCAGGTTATCGTAAGTCCTACGCGTTTGTTATTTTGGGCAGTTAAAACCGCAACTTCCTTACAGAAAATATAACGTAAGTACTCAGATCTATTAATTATAATATTTGTAGATATCTATTGTAATTTTGACAAAGACTTATCCTGTAACTTACTCGTTATATGCAGTTTGTAGTTGAACAATCGCACTACACGCGGGACCAAATATTGTAAACTAAAATTTCCCTTTTAGCCCGTTCGCTCTAACCCACCTTAATTTAAACAATTTCAAAACGTCAGATATAATTAAATGATTAAAAAAAAACAAAACTGATTCCAAAAGAACCCAAATAAAAAAGTCGAGTCACATCTTCTATGTAAATTAAAATGACCATCGGTCGCCCTAAATTACATCCCGCCTAACACAACGAAAACCGTCAGAGAAAAATAATTAATCAAAAAAGATAAACATTACTCTGCACGCCAAAAAGTGATCGAGTCGCCGTTTACACAGTAACAACAAAATCAGTAATTAGCAAACACTAATTTCGGGGGTGTTTATGTGCGATTTGCATATATAGTAAACGAGAATGGAGTGGTCGCGAATCGACCGTCTGTTCTCGTAAAAAAGAAACAATTTAAAATGGTAACATGTTTCTCAAAACACATTCGCACCAATTATAATCCCATAAAATTTCAGAATTGCTAAACAGTAAGGGTATTGATCCTCTCGGTAGTGGAGAGTCGCTATTTCGCGTGTATCGACTGACATGCACAAGTCCTCTAGGGATATACGCATAGTCCGAAATTAAGGGGTTTCGACTTTGGTAGGAAAACTAAAATCTTCGTAACAAAACAGAAAATTGCTAAACACCGTCAATTTTTACGTAAAATACCTATATTAGGTATAAAAAACATGAGTAATTATTATGAACCTACAAAAATACCAGGCTCGATCAAAAAGTTACCTATATCAAATGAAAAATTTTCCGACCAGGAGTTTGATAACGCTTTGTACGTTAAATACTCCGCCGCATCATTTAAAAATCACTACTTTTATATAATATTGTAGATGTCGTTGTGTATTTTCGATTACGACACGAACGAACCGCGACTTTTCCAACGAGCCTGGTACTACGCACGGCGACTCGCGTTAAAAAAAAACGAATTACGACATAAAATAATATAAGGTCCACAATTATTTCCAAAGTTGACTTAACTTACAACTAGATTTCGCGTGAAAAAGTTGTAAATACTAAAAATGACTAATTCCGTCCTCAAAAAAGATGAGGCCAATATTTTATCACATCTAATTAGGTGCCGTTGTGCAACATTAAAATTCTCGTCACGCCGCGGTTTTTATTTGTCTTTTCTGTGAAATAATTCCTTAATTATAAACGTGTTTCTGCTTTTGTAGTTACGCGCTAATATCTGCAGGAAAACATACATTACATTTTTACACGGTATAACACTATTTTACACTTATTAAACTAAAATGTGACTTAAAAATAACACTTGTGCCACCAACATCGACCATTTTTCAGCACCTTCATGTCGAATTGAACTTACAGTTAAGTCAAATTGGTCCGGAGAGAATAATATGCGACGGTAGGTATATAAATAAGTAGTAGTGCGTAATCAAATTGTTACACCTCGTAATCAAGCATGACTCTCGAATAGGTAATTATAACATACCTACTCGAGACACGAGAAATACACTTAAATGATTGATGTAAAGACAGAATTTCGTATAGAAAATTCCTGCGGCTACCTAATAGTCGGTAATTTTAAAGCGATATACGAGTGCCGTTACAAAAGTAAGTATTTAAAAAATCGAATTCCAAATACGTACAATAAAACGGTTAAACATTCGAAACACGAGGAATGCAAATGGCGTTACATTAATCAGAAAACGATCGTGATATTCGAGGAATGGCCCGATGTTATTAGTGAAGTTATCGCCCAAAGGCGATAATGCAAAGAAAAAGAATTTGCCGACTTTATTGTTAGGAATGTCGGAGCATTATGCGGTTACACTAAATTGATAATATGAAAAATTATTTCTTCAATTTTATTGGACTCGATCGGAATACCTTAATCTCGACAAGGACAAGCAATGTCACACGTACATATCGATACAGTAAAACCTCTAGAAACGACCACATAAAAACAAAAAAAATAGACTTAGAGAGATTTTATTCAAAGCGCTAAGAATACATATCGTATTTATTCTAATAAACAGCGCGCTATCTATAACTTTTTTCAGCTTGGAGGTGCGCTGTCTATTAGAAGGCGCGTACTATTAGAGGGCGCTGTCTATAACTTTTTCCATTTAATTTTCAAAAAAAAGTTAACATCCAACGTCACCATTCTTAAATTTTAGAAACAATTTTTATAATTCAATTTCAATTATTTCAATAATAGTACGCGCACAGCACGGAACTTTAGACTAAGCATAACATTCCTCTAATAAACAGCGCGCTTACTATTAGAGGGCGCTGTTTATAACTTTTTTCAGCTTGGAGGTGCGCTGTCTATTAGAGGGCGCTGTTTATTAGAATAAATACGGTATATGTTGCAAATTTATTTGCAAATGGCAGTACAGATGTTTCATAAACAATTTTTTTAGTAATATGCAAGCGGTCGATTTTTACAACCATATTATTAACTAGGACAAAGAATTCAGAATAAGTATGGTAAATTCTGTTTAAGTCGACCATCGTTTTAGGGAAACATGGTAAAATACAATATCTCCAAGCGTAATAACTGTTTGATCAATATACGTACGGATGAGTTAACGCCATAATTAATAAGTCACAAAAAATACCCATGTAAGTACTGTCAAACCTCTCTAAGTCGAATCGTCACTTGTCACCTAAAAGCGTTCGATTTAAGAAGAGTTCCAATTACAGAAATATAATAGAAATTACTCAATAATAACTAAATACTTAATTATCGAGAAATATGTACGGTGAAAATCAAAATACATATACAAAAGACATCCAATTTAACAACATTACAACATATTTAGACAGCGCTTGTTAACGCACCGATATTCTTAGATAATGTTCTTGGACCAATCTCGCCCGTCGCCTTAATCTCTTAAATGTGTTTACTCTTAAGCTGGTTATCCATTTGTTGCACTTCTGCGTGTCGCACTTTCCTTGCGTATTAGTGGAGACGGCAAGCGTTGCTTCGTTGCGTATCAAAATATTTAATATAAAATATTAGAGAACGATATTTTTATTTTAATTTTGCTCTAAAGCTTCTAACAATGAAATAATTCGAGTTATGGAGAAAATCAAGTTAAGGAGATGCCGACTTAGGGAGATTCGACTGTATGTATATATTATATATATGTATATTATATATATTATATATATATATATCATAAATAGTGCAATTAAATTAATTCTATGTAGGTGGACATATGTATATAAATATTAAATTAATAAGTAATAAGAGGACAATGACTAAAAATAAAAACCGTTGATTAAGTTGTGGTTAATTAAATGATGATTAAAAGCTCTCGATTGAGTAAAGGTTTATTAAACTTTACTTTGTTTATCACCTAAATAAAGTTAATAAAAAAAATATATTATAAAATGACGAATTAGTGGAGTGAAAAAAGGTGAAAAACTCGCTAAATTATTTCTGTTTCTGTGTTGCTAAAAATAAAAAATTTATAAAAGTTATCGGTACACAATTTTAAATATTATGTATCGTGCCGACCGTTAAATTTTTAGCGTTTCGATGAAATTTTTCAAGAAACAAAGTTGCGGTAAACTACGTCGTGTATTCAAAGGGGACGAGCACGACCGCCATACTATAGTAATATGGGAAAAACTTATATGTTACACCGCACCGATGTGAAGCAACATCAGTTGTTTGTGGTTATATGCCTAGTCGTTTTATTCTCGTATTGTTCGTCAACCATCTTAAGACTTGAGATGCATATACATTGTTCCTTCAAGGCAGTCATGTTATTAGTGAGATATACATAATAAGATAGATAGATGCACGATATCAGATTCACGTCGTCACTTGGTACACATACCTACTTACTAACAAATCCTAATCATGCAAGTAGCACCTAATCGTACTAATGTAATGTACTAATGTAAAAATTGTTTAAAAATTGCCACGCCGTTGAAAATGTTTTTCCGTTTTCCTTCATCGAAATCGATTAAAATAAAATTATGGAATTTAGTAAGTATGAAAATTAGAAATTTTCCAAAGTCTATAATAACACTGATTGTAAGACGACTTTAAATCGATTTGCACTCAAAAACAGTACGATTTTCACTAAAACAAGTTTGAATTTTCTTGTATACTCTTGACAATTGAGAGTCGTTTCTGATAAACATATTAAAATTTTACATCAGCAGCATTCAGCATCTAATAATGATTATCAATTATACAAAATTTCATTTAATTTTTTATACGAAATTTAAGCGTATTTAGTTTACATTCCTGATAAATGAAGTATCTATTACCTCAGGGGGGCAAGGATACAATACCCTTAATCTTTCTGATCACGTTTTCCTTTGAAGGATCAATTAAAAAAAATTAACTATATTTTCGGATTACTCAAACATTTTAGAAAAAAAAGGTACTCTTGCTCACTTTTCATAAAATGAGTCGCATACGAGAAAATCGTACTAATAGTTAACTACGCACGTCGTGTATTAAACAGGGGCTTATTTTAAATTAGGGGGCGATTCTCAAAGGGCTCTGACGTTTATTGCGGTTAATATAGGGTATAGAATATACACAAAGTATAGAAGTCGGCATTATTTTTACACTAAGAACCTGAACTAGGGGTCTGTAGCTCCTTTAATAGGAAACAATTTCGAATCTATGTTTGTAGGAACCTTTTATTATCTTGGGTGTTCGCATACACTCGAAAAATATGACCGTTCCCTCGGGATCGCCCTGTACAAATAGGTGTATACTAACTTTTAATTATACTTACTAAATTTACATTTTAAAACTCTTGTCTGAATTTATTTCCTACGTCCAATATAGAGACTTCATGATCTAAAATAGATCAGAATAGAATAGAATAGATTTAGAAAAATATAATTATTTGAAATAAAGGTCCGCGAAGAGAGCGTTAAGTCCCAAATAAACCTTGAAATTCGAATAAACTTTCATTTTAACCCAATCCACGTGTGCACTTGAAAAAATAAACAATTATTATTACTCGTTATTAACATTATCAATACCTATATGTGTTGTTTCTGTCGTCTTGTCATCTACTTATGTATAGATATACATATACATATAAATACGTTGGTATTTATAATACAAGTGTTGCAAGTCACTCAGGGCAAGTGCTGCTCAGTTTTTCTTTGTTGCACGACGTAAATTCTACAATTGAAAATGATTGCCCGAGTTTTCCAGGTTTTCTCCGACTTACGCTAGTCCTAAATTTGGCAGTTGCAAACGATTATTGTAGACAATAAATTATAAATACCTACTTATATAAAAAGCAATTACTTGTATAATTGCGCACAAGATAAACTAAAATAAACGATTATGAAGAAAAGAAAATTACCGCCGACTAAAGATTTCACTATTTAAGCGCAACTTAAAATTTTAAACCGATAAAGAACCGATAAGAATATAAAAATAAATTGAACTATTCACTTTCAAATAAAAAATGCATTGTAAGGGTTAAGTTGACTCGTTACGTAACTGCGGATTAACGTAAGTCGCCCAACTTGGGGTGCGACCTTACTTAGGAATTTGAAGTAGGTGCTTACACATATATTATAGAAACGTACCTATTTGCATCGAATTGTGTAAAATACTAGTTTTTTCTCCCAGAAATTTAGAGCTCGACTGCACTAAATTAATTTAACGCACATTTGCATTCAGATCAGATTCACAATATTCAGATTTACAGCTTTATATGATAATCGCAACCGTAGTAAATGTAATATGTAGTAGGTAGGTACATAAGTAAAATGGAGGATCTTTTCACAAAGAGCACAAAAAACGTTTTAAAAATGGCGTACGTCTGATTCATCGTTAATTTAAATTTTTCATACAGGTATAATAGGTACAAAATGCAGCGGCGAACTAATAAAAACGAACTACCGAAACTCGACCGAGGTAATTGATTTTGAAAAATTAGTAGATACTGCATATACTTATATGAACAGCTCACGCGTACTTAAAAAATAAGTAGTTATACTTACATACAGGGTGTCCCAAAATTCGACTGCCAATGGCCTAATGCAAATTCTCGTTGCCAAATCTGCACATAGAGATATGCAACTTACGTCCGTAAATGGACCCTTTCCAAAATTTAGGGTTTTCAAGTTAAAAAATAAAGTAGTTTATTTTCCATAGGTACAAATTTTAAATGGTTCGGCGCATTGAAGAGCTGAACAATCTCGAACTACCCGAACGGTGCATTTTGAAGAAAATGGCCATATGAACCGCAATTTATGACAAAGACTTTCTACAAAGAAATATTTGGGAAAGTTAAAAATTTAACAATTTCTACGTTTATTAAATTAGGAGGAGGGGGGACCCCTACCGCACGTCACTTGTGGAAGAAACTAGAGACCATGCATTCATGTAAAACAAGTAGTTTAACGTTCTGATAACACTCGTAAAGCTTAATTTCGATTCACCAAACCACTTAAAATTTATATTGAATATAAACTATTTTATTTTTTTAATTTGGGATTTTTTTTAATACGGGCACAAGTTGCCTATCTCGATGTGCATGATTTGGCAACGGGAATTTGCACTAGGCCGTTAGCAGTCGAATTTTGGGACACCCCGTATCTGCCTATATTATGCATAAAATAACAAAAAGGGTAACATATTAAACTCGTATTTTGGATATTTCACGTTATAAACTTCGAAAATTCAATAGATAACAAGAATCGTAAGAAACGATTCTAATAAAAAGTTTATTATCCGTTAATACGCTCAGGTACTTATATTTGTGCTTACGATCAATTCTAACCTTATTGTTAGAGATTGAAAACTGATGAAAATGGAAACCTTACACCTTTATACTTATATGTTACGTTATATAGGTAACATCTTATAATAAAAATATAAATTTAGTTAAAAAAAAATTGAATTGCCTATAGGCACTTGTTGAAAAACTGCATCTTCATCAACTTTACCTATAGCAAGTAAATAAATTTATTGCAATTTCCTCAATCGACAAACGAACATTTTATACCTATTTTTACAACACTTTAGCTTTTCAGCTAGCTTTTTAGTTATATTTAGGTGCTTATAGATCGAGAAAAGAAAAAGCTATTATAAAAAATTTAATGTTATAGGTAGTGTTGAACGTTTCAAGTACTTAAAGTAACTACTAGCATTAAAAAAAAATGGAGATATGCTTGACAATCTACATTAGGTATCTTCGTAGCCGAAATTCTGAAATTATGCACAAATAAACAACGTCTATAACGCGAACGAGATATTTCTGTTGGAACAAGAATACGCCCTGAACAAATTATCTCAATAAAACAGGTTAAAAGAAATGGCGATTATTACATATATAATTTCGTAATCGGCACTCGCCCGAATTATGAAAAAAGAAGAGAAGAAGGGCAGAATTTTAATCCGGAAGACAAACATATATTCCTTATTAATAACCGCCACGTCGTATTTAATAATTGCTATTTTTAGATTGGAAATAAGCGGCCTATTATAGTCTGTTATCCGGGGTTAAAAGGCCAAATTTTATCTTACGATTGAAGAATATAATTTTGACGAAAAATCGCAAAAAGCTTTAAGTAAGTACCTATCTAATCGTAAGTATACATACCGATAAATAAGTCTAAGTGCCGATTTGAGATACCTACGCGTAATATTTATTTCTCAAACTGAAACGACGAAGACGTGCATATTTATAAAAGACGAATATTTTCAATTAATTTAATTAATTTTTCATTTTCCCGACCACCTATATAACAATAATTGTATCGATAATAATGTAATGTTAAACACCTCTCGTACAGTTTTCTGGTTACTAAATAAAATACCTATCATAAATAAATTAAAAAATGACCATCAAGATTTAATTAAAAATATATATTCATTATCGATAAAGAATCTTTTTGCAGGTATGAAACTACTAATACTTTTTTTTTATTTTTAGATTTCCGTTTTACGATTTAATCAAAATAAGTGCCCGGGTATTTTTCCACTAATGGGAAAATCGGTGTCTCCCACAAATATTGCTTACCTACATAAAATACGTTTTGTTTGCTTAAATTTCCGTTAAAAATGAAAGTTTCTTATTTTATCTACACCCATTATATGAAGATAAAATTCAATATTATTCTTTTGTTATATTCTTTTAAACATATATGTGAAAGCACAGCCCATGGCGTGTCACCAATCCAAAGTCATCGTCGATTAACATGTTTTCCAAAATATCATAATTAAAAACTTAAATATTTTGTAAGTAGATATTCAAGATAACGATAATGAACGTTGCTAAATTTTATAAAAATGTTTATTTCATTTCATATTAATTGCTAAAAAAACATGAGCCCAACTTTGCCTTAAAATTCTGAAAACAATCGCCTGTCGTCAATTATCTATTTCGGGACTAATTAAACGCTGCTCGATATCTCTTAAGAACAAAAACAACTTAACAAAAGAAGAAATATTAACAAGAATGATTAAAAATTTAAATAAGAAACTATTAAAGTATAACAAAACTGGTACTCGTTACTTGTTACTTGCTACCAAGAATAATCAATAAAACTTAATGTTATACAGTCGAAACTCCTGAATTTGAATTTCTCCTTAACTCGAATTATTTCATTGTCGAAAGCATTTAGAGCAGGATTTAAATTAAAATAACACCCTCTAAGTCGAATTTTTAAGTCGCACGTTCTGTAACAGGAACATTTTTGTTTGGCATTTGCAATACAAATGCGTGCAAATTTATTTCCATAACTAGAAGTACGGTTGAATGCTCCTTATAATTAACCTTGAAGTGTAGGCACATTTAAGAAACTATTAGGGCGACGAGCGAGATTATTTCAAAAACGTTATCTAACTATAAGAATTTCGGAATTTTCGTACCTACTACGTTTTCAGTTAAAAATTGAATGCCGATGGCATATGTATTTTGTTTTTTTATCGTACATATTTCTCAATAACGAACGGTTTTAGGTGGTAAGTGACGATTCGACTTACAATTAGAGAGATTTGATTGTATTTCTTTATTAAAAACAGTTCTCTGTCTCAAAGTTTCACAAATTCATCTATTACTTGTATAAATACTTCCTATTTCTGTGGCCTTTTACAACATACGGTGTAACTGATTGTTATTCTAATCTTAAACTAGATGTCTCCGTTATTTAAGAAAAAGATGTATCGGGACAACTTTATAGAGACCAGTTTCCCAATTAGTAGAGAAAAATTCCCGACTACATAACTATATTGAAGATTGAATAACAAAAATCTAAAATAAGATTAAAAAAATTAATATTAAAATATCTAATTTGGGGACTAATGAAAAATCCCCCTAAACATTACCGACGCCGCCGTAACGAGGGCATCAAGCGAATGTGACAAGTGTCTAACTCGCGTCCCCCTAACCCAAAAATGACAAAAATTTCAAAATATAATGTAAAATAGCGAACTTTTATATCGATTTATTTATTATTAGTTTATACATTGTTTACATTATTGCGCCCCAAACTTGAATATTACATTTATTTATTTTGATAGATAACTAATTCAAACGTAGAAGATATATGTTTATCATTAAAATTAATTTCACGCAGCCAAGTTTTCTGTTGGCAAATATCTTCATTTTAAAGCGTTTTATAAATGTTCATGATGTGTACGTATATGTTTATTGTTTATATGTAGTAAGTATGTAGCTTCTATTTTTTTCTTAACCGAAATGAAATTATAAATCTTCCAGTGCAGTCCATTAAAAAAATATAACTTCTATTTGTACTTATCAATAGATAGGTACTTTACCTCATTTTATAGATATCCTATTTTTTATGTATTAAACAAAATACTGTAATTGTAGATATAAACATTTTCACAAATAAAAATAGAAATAAAATTTTTGATCGATCGAAAAATTTAATTAATTTTACAAATTAAACAAAAAATGTTTCTTTTTTATTTTGTGAAGAAACTGTTTCGTAACCATAAGTTATGTTAATTTTTACACTCGAAAAAAACAACTTAGTTAAATTATCCATAAAAATTGTCAATTAACATTTTACTAAAATATAGGTACATATAGTTTAGATTAAATAACTTACAACTGTTACTATAGCCAAGGGAAAATTATTAGAATTAAATAAATACAATCAATTCGAAAAACTAGTAGTTTATACGGTATGAATTGGAAGTCAACAACTCAATTGTTATTTTTACAGATTGTCAGCCATCGATGCTGACATATTGGAATATATTTCTCAAAACAATGCCCCGTGTAAAAGAGCTGTGTATCTAAGCAAATTACATATGTAAAAAGTGTTATTTTATTAACACACACAACATAGTACTATGTTGATGTTGTGATTTTAGTTTCGTTTTTAGAATTTAGTGTAGGTAAGTTAGTAAGTAAATTAATAAGTATAAGTACTTGATAATTCAATTTTATTCGAGATAATATTACGTAAATACCTATGCACTAAAAATAAATCAGAGATTTTGTTATAAAATTTCGAATATCAAATATTAACGTATACACGGCAGTTGTTAATTCCCGAATTGTCATGCAGTTTATTTTTCAACTTCAAAAAAGTTAGGAAGTATAGGTATTTAATAAAATAAAGAGGTTACGAAATTATTGGGAAATTTTATTTTCATTCATAAAAAAGCTAAACAGAAACAGTTGTTATTCTAAATGGAACTTATAAAAAGTTATTAAATATTAAGTTTTTAAAAATTGGTTTCATAAATCATTAGCAAAACTAAATTGTATAATTATAGGAAATTATTTAATAAAAGCTTTTATTCATAAAATCAAAAAGAAACACAGTAATGTATATACTGTACTATAGGTAATTAAAAAATCATCGATAATCCAAAATCTATATTTTACTATATCATATAAATGCAACTAATCGTTCCAAACTATACAATGGCAGTTATTGTATATTTATATATGCATTATTAATCATAATGTTATAATCTATAGGTAATTTACCTATCTGTATATTCAAAGTTTCACCGACTCACAAGAATATATGGCCATTCCAATAATAGACGTAAATATTTTATGAATTAAATGTAGAAGGAATTAAAAAAATACATTATATTGATAATGAGTTTTCTAATATCCAAGTTTCGATTATTTATTATAGATACTATTCGAAAATATAATAACACAAAGCGCCTTTTTTAATCTTTTGTGACTATCTTATTAATATTATATTTAGGTACGGAAGATAAGGTGTAATATAAAAATAATTTCGTGTTAAACGGTTTCTCGAGTTATTTTAAACAATCGGAAATTATTGTTTTTAAGTAAAAATAGGTACAAAAATCGATTTTCGAACATAAAGAAATATAAATAGATAGGTAGCTAAAACCAAAAGTTTTCATAGAAAAGATATAGGTGCATAGGTACATAATTAAAATATCTATTTTACTTAAAATACTTTGAAATTTAAAAAATAATAATAATAATAAGTATTGAAATTTTTTAATTAGGTATTGCACTTACTTTTTATTTTAAACTATAGCTATTAATAGATAATACATATCTACCGAACCGTATTTCGCAATTTTGAAAATAATTTCACTTAAAAAAACGCGAAAACTGTAAACTAGTAACAATAGTTTTAAACTTCGATTCACCCACTAAAAACTTTAACAGATTATTCTTATTTACTAACGGATAAAAGAATGTTTAGTCGTAGGTACAGGGCGATTTCGAAATAGCACACCAACTTTACAGTACGTTGCACCTACAAGGCACCGTTAGTAAAACCCTAGGAAAAATAATTCGAAAATTATTGGTTCTATTCCCTAACAAATCTGTAATTTTTACAGACCGGAAACGCATGAAAATCTCGACTGTAATTGGTTGTTAATTTTCTTACAGGCCTTTTACCTTGGAACTCAGTTATAACAAACGGATTTTCATAAAACTTGTTTCATTTCGTTTATAATAGTAAGCACAAAAATGTTAATCCTTTAAAAATTACCGTCGATGATTAATCGTTTAAGGGCCGATCCATTCCAAAAGATGCGGTCCAGCTGCTCGACCATTAAAAAAAAAATGTTTTTTGCTGACGATGACCTCTATATTGGTTGTTGGTAGTTTAAAACCGAAATTTTAATACTATTTTAACTCGCTTAAAAATGGCGGTCGGTTTTGTTTCGTGCAGTGCGCCAAAGGTTTGCGGAAAACACCATATTTTAGTTATATTTTATCGCACAGCTCTGAAATTAAAACTATTATTTTCGGCACATTTCGTACTACATTTCTATTAAGTATGTTATTTTTCGTATCTTGTTTCCTTATGCCCGAAATTTCATGCCAATCTTGACATTTGCAATTACAAAACATTCAAACTTCCGAAAGATGATTTTTAGGGAACGATTAAACCATCAGTCTACAATTTTTTTTTTACAAATATTTATGTTAAATAATAGAGCTCTGATATTTGTCCTCTTTTGAGTACACTGCCATAAATAAACCAATAAATATGTTATTTTTCACATTTATTGTAAATTTTAGGAGTGAATATCTCTGGTGGGCGGCCTGTTAAAAATTTTAACTTTTTACGCTTTAAAGTAGTATATGATAGTAAACTGTTGTAAAAAGTTTAGAGTTGAATATTGCACAACAAGCAAAGTTATTCCGGGTTAAAATTTTTAAAATTCAGGATTATTATGCAAGATGATGTCCAGGAAATAATAGGAAATCTCACGGGAGCGTATGGATCACATCAAAATAATACTACTACTATAAGTTCCTAATATAAATTCTTTTCTACGATGCACCTCTGCCGAGATATTCGCCCCCAAAGTTGAGAAATTAAAGTCTTTTTTTTTAAATAACTAAGGATATTGAATAGGTAATGAAATAGAGAATGAGAAAAACGAAGAAAATTAATTTTGATTTAAGATAAAAATATAATTTTTATTATTGTTACCTTTGTATAATAATTGTTTATAATTCTTTTCATGATTTTTTTCGTATATATTTTCCTACTAAAGAAATTTCATGTTGAAATATTTTGGCATTTTGCCTTTAATTTTGAAATTTACTTTTAACATTACATTACATTCGCCATTTTTTGTATAAATCATTTTCAATATTGATTTTTTAATCATAAATTCATATTCAGCAATCCCGAAAATTATAAGAATCCTATTTTTTTTTTTACTACAACGTTTCAATTGTACAAATTATTACATTTCAAGGTATATTTTTCAATATTTCCACTCTTTTTCGAAAAACTTTTGAATTTTCGAAATAGCGGTAATTTTTAAAAGGTATAAACTTTTTAGTTCTCGCTATTACAAACTCAATAAAACAATTTTTATAAAAATCCATCTATTAGGTGTAACTGGGTTCCGAGGTTTTTCTTTTTTCTTGTCTAACGACACTGGACTACCTATATAAAAATTAAAGTTTTGTTACAGAATATTTTTATAGTGTTATTGGTAAAAATTAGCAACATGTCTGATAAATAACTGCGTATTAAGGCTTCCATGAAAACCATCAATTAATAAAATAAATCGCAATGTTATATAAATCAAATAATTTATTAGATATCTGTCATTAAAATGTCAAAAATTTATCACCGTCATTGTCAAAAGTTGTCCTTAATTTTTTATTAAAAATAACAAGTTTGATTTTATTGTTATTCAAAGTACTTAATCGTAAGTATTAAAACGTTGCCAAATTCATTTTTACAACATTTTCGTAAAGAAATGACAACAATCAAAATTAAAATTACAAACGCCTTCACAATAATTATTCCAAAATTATTTCCGCATCAGGTAATTTAATTAATGAAATAAAAATTTAAAAAAACGCTCACACTTATAGTTTTTTTTTTACTTTAGTAAGTATAGGTATATTAAGGTGCGTTTACACTGATATTAATTCAAGTCGAACTTGCTTATGCCCCCTACATTTATCTATAGGTATACATGGAAATACGGAATGCACAAAGTTTGGATAAACTTCGAGTCAGAAATAACGCCGCTAATTTACAATATCGACTTATTAAGGATTGTTTATGTTTCAACTGAAAGCTCTATAATCGAAATTAAGCTCCTCCGAGTTTCACTGGGAAGCTTTCAAATGCAATTTTAGGATCTGCACACGCTGTCATATTGATATAAGTGGTAAAAAGCTATTTTAACACCGATAAAAATTTACACTTTAATTAAAGTTGATTTTGTAATAACAAACGATTGTTAACGAACTTGGAGGTTACATTGCAAGCCAAACAATTGGTATCGTTTGTTCTTGTAAATATATATACTAATAGTAAGTGCATTGTTTATACGTGCAGATATGCATGGTGTAATGTATTATCTATAGGCGCACTCGGGAAGTCCGAAAATTATTAATTTTAAAGGGCCGTCTACACTGCGTAATTTAGACTTTAATTATTATTGTTGGAAATAGGTAACAATTCATTATAGGTATACAGAAATTTAAACACTAAAAAAATGATTTTGATTTATTTTTTACGTCCTTTTATACTTTATAGTCAATCGATCAAGTGCTACGCCAACAAAATAAGACCGTAATCTTATTAATTTAACTTCAAACTTAAACCTTACTTATGTAAAAACAAATTTCCAAATTAAACGTGAAATTTACACAAAACTGTGAAAAAAGGTCTGATTTTGATCTTCAAGGGATCAATTTCTCGCAACATCGGTACAAAAACTCATTTATAAGTATTTAAATACCTATTTCGATCATTTCGATACAGGAAATATTTGGGTATTCACACTAAACTCGTCATCACGAAAGTTTTCCTCTTTTGCTCATAAACGCCAATTAAATTGGTTGAATGTGGGTAATTACAAGTTAACTAACTGAAAAATTAGTGGTTGTACATAATCCCTCGATTTATTTAAAATTAAATAAAGCACACTTTTAAGGTAAAATTTTAACCAAGTCCACAGATGCGACAAATGTTATGAGAGTTATTTTTACCTACGGAACTAATCTTACATTTCTATATAGATATTTTATGAGTAAACCGAATACTACCGTTTCCAAAAAGAACTAATTTAAACGATGAATTGTTACAATTTTAGTAAGTGAAAAATTCTGTAGTTTTACGTCGTATAAACTGGGCCTGAGAAACACCTCGTCTTTTGTTTTTGTAATTCGTTTCCGCGCAAAATTATGCCTACGCTAGAACTTTCGGTTCTTTAAAATTAATTAAAGAAACGCGAGCTACCGACAGAATGATTAACTAATTATACGATAATTACAGCTGTAAGTTGTAATATAATTATAAAAATGTAACGATGTAATCGTCATAAGCCGTGGCAATTAAAATATCTACTTATGGGATACTTATAGAAATTTCGATAACTCTATATAACTATAAAAGTGCTTTCTAGTTTAGGCAGAATAATACTTTACGAGTAGTTTTAAAGACCGATTCAATTTAATCCCAATTTTATAATGATCCGACTTAAAATTTACAAAAAAAAGGAGGAAATTATGACTTAATTATTTCCTTTTAATACTTCTAGTGATTGAAATAAATGTTATTAGAAGAAGCTTAAGGTTCTCAAATAAACGACCGGCAATAAAAAATTAATTGCCGAATTAAAATAATAAGTTTTTTCTTTTACGGTACCCGAATTAAAAAAAAAGAATTAATTATCGCCCGAATTTGTGCCTACTAATATTTAGTCTTTCGGTTGTTTTATTCGAATCGCAATAAATTGATTTCCTCCGAACGATTTCTGTTATACCTGAATCAAGTTATTCGGGTTCTTTGTATTTTTTATTTTAACGACCACCTTCGAAAAATTACAACTAATTTTCCGCCACCGCGGGTGCAAAAGTAGATAATCTAATTATTGCAAACTTTATCTTTTAAGGGCACTTATAGAATAAAAAAAGATGCCTGATCCTACCTGCCGCTCTTGGTGATAACCATCTCCGTTCCTAACTTGTGAAATTTTTCCCAAAGATCCTTCCCCTCGAGTGTCACTTTAGGGTCGTCTATAACGCCGTCTTCTTCGGGTTGAATCGCCCTGAGAGGTCTTACCATAGCAGGATGGTGATTGTGGGCCGCCACCGCCGCCAAGACCACGTCCTCGGCGGTGGTATAAGGATGTCCAGTGAGCGGATGGTGCGGATGCGGATGACTTATTTTAGGTATGAGCGTCCCGGGATAACATCCGTGCGGATTTTGACTTCCGAACGCCGCTAGGGCGGCCGCCGGAAAATAACCGGGAGCGGCCGGGGACGTGCTCGTCGGAGTTGAATTGTTGTTTGCGGCGGTTAAAAGAGAACTAACGCTAAAGTCTGTCTGCCTCGGTAACTGTAAGAATGGGTGATAGGCCATAGTATGCCTCAGTTTGGGCTCCAAAGCTGTGTCGAAACGCATTTGTTTTGATATAATGTCAGCGGTAGAATCTGACAGATTCTTAAACCGCCCAGAAATGTACACATGAAATTTATTAATGCGTCTCCGGCCCTAACAGAAACCTCGTCAACATTATTTCTCTCTGGAACGGTCCCTGTATTTTCGACGGCGACCAAACGTTCATGTTTTACCGCCCATCGGGTCCTTTTGCGCGCTCACGACTTTAAGTTTTCCCTTTTCATCACAACACTAACACAAAAATTTAATAACACACTCACTAAAATAAAAGTTACCTGACCGAAAATTTATTTTTGCGTAAATAGTGCATAACGACGATGAAATTTACTAAAGGGTGCGATTCGGTGTAGGATGTAGTTAAACCAGCAACATTTAATCAACAATAGGGAAGCTTTAGAGGAGTGTGAATCTCGACACCTCTATTCCGCGGAAAGCGTTACCGAAGACTATAGAAGAAAGCCCCAGCGCCCAACACTCTGTGTGTTAATGACAGAAACGCGTTCCGATTGGCCCTTTGGTGTGAGCTGTGACGGCTGCGCCAATCGTAGGGCGACATTTTCCCCCCTCTTTTCACACTTGTGGTGGGCAGGAGTTAGCAGGTTATGCCTATAGAGGCGTTGCTAGGGCTTTTTGTGACGCCAACTTTGATGCTTTTTTGTTTGGCTTATGTGGAGACATATTTCAGCGAGTTTCTCGCCGGGATTTCCTTACTTTTACAATATTTTCGATTTCATCGGAATGCTTTAAAATTGGAACGAAGTTTAATTATTTGTGGGGTTTGTAAGTTGTTCTGCTAATTACCTAAGTAGGTATTTAGGTAATTTTTGTTTGAATATACTTACTTACTTAAGTCGAAAACCGAACACGAGTCGCGTTTGTAATGTGTTTAAAGTGCGTCCACATATTTATTTATGCATTAAAAGAATAAAATAATGTGTTTTCCGATAATTGTAAAATTTATTGTTTGTGCGTATTCCCCCTGAAGGACGATTAGAAAACTGGAATAGGTGTGTGTATAGGTAATAATGTAAATATTGAAAGACCTTGTGTTTTGTGCTTATCTAAGTACTTAAGTAATTATTCTTTAAATTATCCACATAGATAGGTAGGTAGGTAACCTACCTACTTATATAGATACCCAGATAAGTTTTCTTCAATAATAGTACCACCATGCCCTATTATACCTACTTAATCAATAATCCGTCGCAAAATTTAATCAACTTCTAGTTATCGATTTAGGTAAATTAAAAGTGGTAGTTGAATGTCACGAGTCCAGTAAAAATAGTCTCAAAATATCAAAGCCAAAATGTGCACTAACACGACCACCAGAGGAGGGTCAAAATTAATGAGTTGAAACCTTGAGCAATAAGTTGATGCCCTTACCTCGGCTGCGTTATCATGTTGTGTCTTTTCATCATCAAACTTTGTTTTTCTTTTATTGGACTTAGAACATCAAACCACCCTTGTACGCCGAAATTCAGCTCATTCCGACCACTTTTAGTTTTCAACTTTGAAGCCCCCTAGCGGGAAAACCTAATATATCGTATTTGATGCATTTTCCCAAAAATATCGTATAGCGGAAGTAGAGTTTTATCAGAAAAACAGACGCAGTCGGTCTACAGGTAATTTTTCCCTATGCTTGTGCGAGGGGCCCTTTTGAACCTCAAGTCAACATATAGGTAGCTCTCACTATCATTTTAGATAGATACGCCTCTTGTACTTATAGTACTCTTATTGTTTGTTAAATATATTGCGTCACAATACTGTGTTTAAACCGGCGGTCAATCGTAATTTTCGTACTTATTGTTATAGACGTTAATGAATGTTCGACATCAAAGAGGGTAGACACATTTTAAAATGACATGTCTGCTATGCTCATCTCTTTTTAACGACCGGTAATTCTGTTAAATTAGAAACGAAATCTCCGACGGCAATTCGTTCAAGAAAAAAAAATTACCTTATACCTACACATTATATTACCTGAATTACCTTATATTACCTAAAATTACCTATAGATACGTTAAAATTAATTTAATTCAAATTATTTTTTAAGACAGAGTTGCGTTTCGAAAAAGAAATGTAGATAACCTATATTTATATTTTCCGCATTTTTTCAAAAAGCAAACATTGAACTAAAACGGGCCTAAATTCTTAATAGGTAGGTACCATTACGGACAGACATTCAAAATAGTAACCGGTAGACGCATTCCTCAAATTATTTGAATGACTATGATTTATCTTGATTCAAGGTCTGCAGCAAAATTATCTTCCTATACCCGTCTTCTACTTTGTGTTGTACTTAATTTAAAAATTAAAAAAAATTTTAAATACAACTGCGATCGTTTGAGATGTTGCGTCGCGGCGTGACGTGCGAGTCGATCGGTATAAGTGCGTCCAAAAGCTAGATTCCCGTAAGCGCCGGAAAGCGACGCCGCTGTTTACTAGAACTAACACACAGCAGCGCTGCTGTTACTACAATCTGACGCTAGGCATCGAAATCGTTGTGTTAGTGTTGTATTTACTCGTAGTCTCGACTTGCGCCATACGCGCAATAACTCTTTTAGACGAAACCGCGAAGCCCAACAACAACGAAGGGTTGATCTTATGCACATACAAATATTAGTTGACGTTGACATTTTTATTTTTAAGACTGAAAGGATAATCTAGTTTGATGTTATGAGGCAATAAATAAAATGGGGTTTTTATGGATATTTGAATCGCTCGCGTTCGTTTCTTCTCTTCTTTCTTCCTCGGACCCGGTATTAATTTAATAAGCGGTTTCTTTGGCATATTTTTGTTTCTTTTTAGCCTAGGCTTGATAAATAATAATAATAATAATCGTTTTATAGTGCATATTATGGGTGCAGTAGAGTTCAATTTTCTTTTGTAGGTCAACATTATTACATAGTTTGTTATCTGCAGCCTCTGATAGATCATGTTTAAATTATTTGCAAGGTCTCGCATCCAACAGTACTATGGGGTTTTTCGGTAGCAAATTTAAAATATATGTATATAATTAATATGGGGTTTTCCAATAAGAGGTTTCACTTTTACATAAAACATGATTTTATATTTTTATTTAACACAACCTATTGCCTATGACATATTTAAAATTTAATTTATCAAAACTATACACTTTCCTATGTTTCCTGGACGTGTAATTTTACGAAACGGAGAATTCAATTGGCCACCTACAGATCATGCGATTTAACACCGCTATAGACTTTTTCCTTTGGCGCCGATAATCCACAAACGACCCATGTGCTTAAAGACAGTATCAGAGAGCCGTTATTCGTGATATTGAGCCGCAATTGCGCGAAAACTTAAAGCAAAATTTACTCAAAATTTACCAAAGAAACCGATTACCAGATATTGTTTTTCGTGTTTAACCAAAGAGTCTGTATTTTGAATTAGAATAAAACTATCAACATTATTTTCGAAAAAAAAATTCTATTCATATAATAATTACTAAGTATTTTAAAATGAAACCTCCTTTTGGAAAATCATTTACCTATACAGTCAAATCTCTCTAAGTCGATTTGCCACCTAAAATGTTCGACTTGAGGAGAGTTCAAGTTACAGAAATGTAATGACTAAACACTAATTTATTGAGAAGAATACATATGCAAGCGACATCCAATTTTTAACTGAAAACGTGTAGGTGTAAAAAATGTTTATGCTGCGCTTGTTTACGTATTGAAATTCTTAGGTAACGTTTTTGGAATAATCTCGCCCGTCGTCGTAATATAACTTTTTAAACGTGGTTACTCTTAAAGGTTAATTATAAGGAGCATTCAACCGTAGTTCGATTTACGGAAATAAATTCGCACGCATTTGTATTGCAAATGCCAAACAAAAATGTTCGAGTTATAGAGCGTTCGACTTAGAGAACGATATTTTAATTTAAATTTTGTCCTAATGCTTTTGACAATGAAATAATTCGAATTAGGGAAAAATTCAAGTTAGGGAGATGTCGACCTAGGGAGATTCGACTGTATTTACTATTAATTATAGATATAGCAACAATTAATTGTTTCTTTTAATTTAAAGTAACTACTAATAGGTAGTCTTGTGGAGTTGAATCGTTGAATAAGCATAAAACTATATTATAGAGTAAGTAATCTATACCTACTAAATATTCGTAGGTCCTAATAGTAGGTATATTTCCAATATCTCAGAATTTAGAACAAAAACGGAATTTCCAATAACTTTATGTTCTTAGCATAAATAAATCCTACCACTATCTATTAGATTGTGATATTTATTCCTTGACAATAGGGATGGTACCTATATAAACTAGAATACGTTAATTTATTGATGTTGAAGTTTCACATATTAAATTATAGTGTAGAACATTGAGGTGCGCGACATCAGAATATTAAATGATTTACCAAATATTGGTATAGGCTGTATATTTTATACAACACAAAAGTAGCAATAAATTACGTTAATATCTGAAGGAGGGAAGGTACCGAATATCAATTGACAGTCGTGCTTATTCGCAGGTGCATCAATTAAAATTAAATGGTAGGTATAGGTTAGTGATCTAATCAAATAAAAATAAAGACAATTTAAGGTATATATACCTAATATAAATGTTGTTAAAAAATATTTATATGACGAGCAATTTTAATGACTGAAAAGTCCATCGAACATTTTAGAGCAATAATAAAATCAATTTCGAAGTTTTATTTAAGTTTGCGTATAGGTACGCGTGGCTATATTAGAAGGTACCCATTATAAGAATAAAATGTTAAAATCTTAACCAAAAAAAAAGAGAAAAATCTCTTTAGATTTTTTTATCAATTTAACAAGTTTTGTATTAGTTTTTAGTTGTAAAAAGCGTAACCCGAGTCTGTTAATAAGCCACGTCTGTAGCGTGTATTAAATTACATGTTAGTAATGGACCGTGTCATCTTCCGCGGCAAGTGCTTAAACGAAATTGATTGGAAACAAACAATTTTTAAGTTGACTTGTTTTTAAGTTTAGGTATTTAATATTGCGATACTTACAATTAAGAAAATTAATACCTATATTCGAACAAATAATGCTTGGGTGTTTATAAATATGTTAACTACTACCTATAGATATTGCCTACCATAGAAAAGTTCAACATTAAGGTAAATACCGAAGTATTTTTATAAAAATAATTTTCCAAAACGTATCAGTTTGTTTAAATTTTGTTTTGTGTCCGTTTCAATTTTTTTAGAATTCTTCATTCAGTTAAATTGCTGGAATAAAATTCAATAATTTTTATCTAAATAATTTACCTATCTATTGACGAAATTAATTTTATGGTTGTACGTAACTATATATGTATAATTTGTCTATATAAGCACAAAGGGCCATTTTACCTTTATCGGTTCATTCGCCGATATATATATATATGGAAACGGTCTATTATTTAAATTCTAAAATAGGATAGCTAGCGCAAAATGATAAACAAAAAAGTTTTAGGGTTGTTTACAATCTATTACTATAATGAAAAATTAATTATAGGTACAGAAGTAGCCACAAAGTCGTAGCAACACAAAGTTGCTGGTTTTTTTAATTAATATATTTTTTTTAATTATTTTCGAAATTTTACAATTAATTCATATAACACGTCATATACATATAACTAAATTTAATTGTTTTCGAGATTAAGGTTTTGAAGGAGATGAAGGTCGAAGTCGAACAAGGTTTTATCTTCACCATGTTTCTTATTACGATACGAATGTTTCAACGTTGTCGTTACTAAGTTCATTCACCGATGACGCAGGGATCAACTCTCGTGCATCGGATTTTATCTCAATTACCTACTTGTTATTTTGAAGGGGCACTAATTATTTCAAAGTACAACCACCTATTTTACTGCAAAAATGACGGGAAAATATGATTTCATATCAATATAATCAAAGAAAATACGATAGTATAACCTAAAATTGTAATATTGTTATTTCGTGTTAATTCCAAGAGAGAAAATGTTAAAAATCTTTATGACTCCCTCTAGATGTGCAAGAAATAAGAACCACTTTAAAAAATCTCGAACTCTACTATTATGATTAACACCGCCGATCTTAAACTAGAAGCATCACATACAAATAAAAATAACATTATTTGTCTTCAGAAATTTGGTAAACAACGCTATAGAAATAATATTTACTACATAACGTCTGAAAACGAGAAAGCTAAATAATTGAACGTGAGAGCAACAGACATAAATACAAAAATAATGTAGGTAGGTAAATAATTAACTGAAACATTACTGTACCCAACTATTAAGCAATATCTACCAAATAGGTAACAGCGGTAAACTTCATAAAACCCCTCGTTTAAGCTCTTAAAACTTTAAAATATATAGTTAGAAATTATCTGCAACTATTAACCAGTACAACTTACACGTCATCAATAAAACCTCCTATTTTTACAGTAATAATAACTTGCACTTATTGTTAGTATTTTTTGCCATGCCATGTGTATGCAGGTAAATCGTCGATCAAATATTCCACGTTCAAAACTTTAAACTGAACATTTGAAATATACAAACGACCCATGTGCTTAAAGACAGTATCAGAGAGCCGTTATTCGTGATATTGAGCCGCAATTGCGCGAAAACTTAAAGCAAAATTTACCAAAGAAACCGATTACCAGATATTGTTTTTCGTGTTTAACCAAAGAGTCTGTATTTTGAATTAGAATAAAACTATCAACATTATTTTCGAAAAAAAAATTCTATTCATATAATAATTACTAAGTATTTTAAAATGAAACCTCCTTTTGGAAAATCATTTACCTATACAGTCAAATCTCTAAGTCGATTTGCCACCTAAAATGTTCGACTTGAGGAGAGTTCAAGTTACAGAAATGTAATGACTAAACACTAATTTATTGAGAAGAATACATATGCAAGCGACATCCAATTTTTAACTGAAAACGTGTAGGTGTAAAAAATGTTTATGCTGCACTTGTTTACGTATTGAAATTCTTAGGTAACGTTTTTGGAATAATCTCGCCCGTCGTCGTAATATAACTTTTTAAACGTGGTTACTCTTAAAGGTTAATTATAAGGAGCATTCAACCGTAGTTCGATTTACGGAAATAAATTCGCACGCATTTGTATTGCAAATGCCAAACAAAAATGTTCGAGTTATAGAGCGTTCGACTTAGAGAACGATATTTTAATTTAAATTTTGTCCTAATGCTTTTGACAATGAAATAATTCGAATTAGGGAAAAATTCAAGTTAGGGAGATGTCGACCTAGGGAGATTCGACTGTATTTACTATTAATTATAGATATAGCAACAATTAATTGTTTCTTTTAATTTAAAGTAACTACTAATAGGTAGTCTTGTGGAGTTGAATCGTTGAATAAGCATAAAACTATATTATAGAGTAAGTAATCTATACCTACTAAATATTCGTAGGTCCTAATAGTAGGTATATTTCCAATATCTCAGAATTTAGAACAAAAACGGAATTTCCAATAACTTTATGTTCTTAGCATAAATAAATCCTACCACTATCTATTAGATTGTGATATTTATTCCTTGACAATAGGGATGGTACCTATATAAACTAGAATACGTTAATTTATTGATGTTGAAGTTTCACATATTAAATTATAGTGTAGAACATTGAGGTGCGCGACATCAGAATATTAAATGATTTACCAAATATTGGTATAGGCTGTATATTTTATACAACACAAAAGTAGCAATAAATTACGTTAATATCTGAAGGAGGGAAGGTACCGAATATCAATTGACAGTCGTGCTTATTCGCAGGTGCATCAATTAAAATTAAATGGTAGGTATAGGTTAGTGATCTAATCAAATAAAAATAAAGACAATTTAAGGTATATATACCTAATATAAATGTTGTTAAAAAATATTTATATGACGAGCAATTTTAATGACTGAAAAGTCCATCGAACATTTTAGAGCAATAATAAAATCAATTTCGAAGTTTTATTTAAGTTTGCGTATAGGTACGCGTGGCTATATTAGAAGGTACCTATTATAAGAATAAAATGTTAAAATCTTAACCAAAAAAGAGAAAAATCTCTTTAGATTTTTTATCAATTTAACAAGTTTTGTATTAGTTTTTAGTTGTAAAAAGCGTAACCCGAGTCTGTTAATAAGCCACGTCTGTAGCGTGTATTAAATTACATGTTAGTAATGGACCGTGTCATCTTCCGCGGCAAGTGCTTAAACGAAATTGATTGGAAACAAACAATTTTTAAGTTGACTTGTTTTTAAGTTTAGGTATTTAATATTGCGATACTTACAATTAAGAAAATTAATACCTATATTCGAACAAATAATGCTTGGGTGTTTATAAATATGTTAACTACTACCTATAGATATTACCTACCATAGAAAAGTTCAACATTAAGGTAAATACCGAAGTATTTTTATAAAAATAATTTTCCGAAAACGTATCAGTTTGTTTAAATTTTGTTTTGTGTCCGTTTCAATTTTTTTAGAATTCTTCATTCAGTTAAATTGCTGGAATAAAATTCAATAATTTTTATCTAAATAATTTACCTATCTATTGACGAAATTAATTTTATGGTTGTACAGAAGTAGCCACAAAGTCGTAGCAACACAAAGTTGCTGGTTTTTTTAATTAATATATTTTTTTTAATTATTTTCGAAATTTTACAATTAATTCATATAACACGTCATATACATATAACTAAATTTAATTGTTTTCGAGATGAAGGTTTTGAAGGAGATGAAGGTCGAAGTCGAACAAGGTTTTATCTTCACCATGTTTCTTATTCCGATACGAATGTTTCAACGTTGTCGTTACTAAGTTCATTCACCGATGACGCAGGGATCAACTCTCGTGCATCGGATTTTATCTCAATTACCTACTTGTTATTTTGAAGGGGCACTAATTATTTCGAAGTACAACCACCTATTTTACTGCAAAAATGACGGGAAAATATGATTTCATATCAATATAATCAAAGAAAATACGATAGTATAACCTAAAATTGTAATATTGTTATTTCGTGTTAATTCCAAGAGAGAGAAAATGTTAAAAATCTTTATGACTCCCTCTAGATGTGCAAGAAATAAGAACCACTTTAAAAAATCTCGAACTCTACTATTATGATTAACACCGCCGATCTTAAACTAGAAGCATCACATACAAATAAAAATAACATTATTTGTCTTCAGAAATTTGGTAAACAACGCTATAGAAATAATATTTACTACATAACGTCTGAAAACGAGAAAGCTAAATAATTGAACGTGAGAGCAACAGACATAAATACAAAAATAATGTAGGTAGGTAAATAATTAACTGAAACATCACTGTACCCAACTATTAAGCAATATCTACCAAATAGGTAACAGCGGTAAACTTCATAAAACCCCTCGTTTAAGCTCTTAAAACTTTAAAATATATAGTTAGAAATTATCTGCAACTATTAACCAGTACAACTTACACGTCATCAATAAAACCTCCTATTTTTACAGTAATAATAACTTGCACTTATTGTTAGTATTTTTTGCCATGCCATGTGTATGCAGGTAAATCGTCGATCAAATATTCCACGTTCAAAACTTTAAACTGAACATTTGAAATATAGGTACAATTTAGTAACATTTTATTGATGACGTGCATTGGAACCTATCTTGAATAACGTAACCTATAAATGAAAATCTGTTCTTTAGAATTATGTTCTGCTAATGTAAGTAAATTATTAAAATCCTATCCTAATAAAAACCATTCTTCTTACAATTTTAATAGGTATAGATCATTCAATTTTTGTCCGATGCGCGTCACCAATAAAAAGTTACTAAATATATAGATTCTACATTTATAATATGGGGTATGAAGTGATACCACTGTGTGAAATGTCATCATCTATCATATATATAACCTTTGATTGATGACGGGCATCGAAATAAAACTTGAATGCCCTTTAGATAACTACTTGTAAGCTTTTATTTGTAGGTAAATTGCTACATTGTAACTAGTTTACCTATACGTCTATTTAAAACAACTGTTCTTTTGCATAAAACAACGCAATGTTTTGCAAAACAAATTAAACGGTAGGTACCTATAACAAAAAATTTAAATATACAGGGTGCACTCGAAGATACGCACAATACGTAACTTCGTTCGATTACAATTTCATCAAATTACCTATGATCTAGCTGCTCGTTAAAATCATTAAGGGATCGTATCTACTCGCATTTTATAAAACTTCAATGAGTAGGCAGGTATACAACTTGGTGGAAATTGAACACATACCAGACGCATAAAAAGTTAAAAAAAATTTGATTGAACGATAACCGAACCACTAACCATCATTTAATGTGCAAATTCATGTCGCCAAGTTATGCTTTACAGGGGCAAGCTATAAAATATAAGGTATGGTAACTTGCACATAGATACAGATTATATTGCAGTGTCGGGGCACGCCCATTTCAGCTTACCCCACTTCTATTATTGACACGCCCTATTCCAAGGCCTTCTAAATGTACACAGGTGCCAGTTTCGCATTGACGACGTAAGGGAAGCCTTAGCGGGACATGTCGTAAGGCTATACCCTAAGCTGTGTATTTATTTATCAATTAAATCTTAATTTCGTGCTTGTGGCCTCGTATCATTTTCTTTTATTTATTTGGGCAATAAATTTTTAAACTACCATTTATAAAGGTGGATTAAGAGTAACACGATAATAAAGTTTCTGTGATTAATTTGCTTGACATAATTATACAGAGACCTCATTTTTTATTACGCTTTTGTAACTGATTCGGACTATTACAATTATTTAACTTATAAGGGGGTAATCTTAAAATATAAAGATTAAGTCGAGGCAATGGATTCGAGCAAATAAATTATGGAATTCGGTTCTCTTTATGCGACCTTTTAATTTATATTTACTACTCTAATATGAATTTTTCAAATACGTTTTATTTTCAAAAAAAACTGTCCTCGTAAATTGTCAAAATTTGATCGTTTTACTGTTAAGATGTTAGCATTTGAATTTAAATTGTAATCTAACAACAAAATAGTAATAGTGAACTATTTCGGAATTAAATTTTAGGGTCGAAGGGCAGTACAAATATCTACTTAGGCGCATAAGTTACCTATAGGTAGGTACCTATACCTACTTTTTATTTTCATAAAAATGATAAATATAACTTAAATATTAGTATTTTTACTTAATGTGTCAGTCAATTACCGATATATGTACTTATAAAAATTAAAAACAAAAGATGGGGTAACAGTTTTTTCCAGTTAAGAGCTTTGTATATAGGTATTTAATATGTATAGGTAAGCTGCACCTTTTGAAATTTTTCATTTATTTATTTTTTTTGAAACGGAATACCTACGTATAGGAGCCTATTCCGTAATAAATCTGTAATTTTTATAGACCTGTAAGAAAATTAACAACCAATCATAGTCGAGATCCTACATACGTTGCCATGTTGATAATATGTTAACCGGCCTGTAAAAATTACAAATTTGTTACAGAACAGACCCAGTAATTTTGTATATGTAGTCGATATGTAGTTTTGTATGTAGTCGAGTGGATAATTAATGTCGCGGATGGTGAACATTGCGCGGGCAATACTTACATGGCACAACGAACAAATCTACGAAAAGTACTAACGTAATTATCGTAACTAAGTAATATATCTAAGACGAATTATAAATACAAAGTTGTATAGTGTGTCCGCGCAATGCTCGCAATCCGCGACATTAATTTTGTACTCGACTGTACATAGACAAATACCTAAGTATATATCTAAGAAATCTAATGATATTTAAGTATAAAAAATGTAAATGCACATCTCGATTTTTTTGAATTTCTGAAAAAATCGAGAATGGTTTTTATAAGTTGTTAAATATTATTATAATTAAACAATTTATCAAAACTCTGATTTTTAAGGAAATATTACGTTTTAAAATTATATATAAGCTTTAAAGCAACTATCTGAATACTACATAGATACCTATATCCACAATAACGCTTAATAATCGGCATTTTTTTCATTGAATTATCAAAAAACGATTTTTATTTCAGCTGTACGTACCTAGTTGAAACAAGTAGACCTATTGACCTATTTTGAAATCAATTATTTGTTTGTTTTTTTATTCTGAATTTTATAATTTTTCTGAATTTCTGAATATAAGTAAAGTGCTCTTTTTTTTAATAAGCTAATTTAAGAATGTGCCTGTAGGTAAATAAATTATTTTACGCAGAAAATAATACGTAGGTATGTACATTGATGAAAAAGAAAAACAGTCATCGACCAATAGTTTTACTGTGTAGCACAAAACAACAGTTAAATTAGTTTTAAAAAGAACGAGAGTCTCATATTTTACAGTAAACATGGGCGTTTGCGAGTTTCGTTACGGCACTTTACACTTAAAATTATGCACCTACATATTTACAGCGTTGTGCCCACATTTCTGATTCACTTGTTTTAAATAAAGTCGTAGATACCTATTATTATACCGAATCCCTAAAAAGTTCATCTTTAATTGTAAAAACGCCATCTGATCGTTGTTTAACTTACAAACTTTTTATAATTACACAACACAATCACTTTTTAACTGGGTATCTATTGTATATTAGCTATAAATTTAATATAGGTAAGTAATAAATACACAGGTGCGAGTCATAACGACCGGAACAAAGTTTAACACAAGAGAACGTTTTGAGTAAAAAAGTTCATATGATCCTATGTCCTAATAATCTGTACAGTTGTGTTAATTACAATAAGTCGACGATTTTTCGTCATGTGCAACTTTTGACAGCGCGACCATATTGCTGTCATATTTACATCATGGCTTTAATTAATTAATGACAAAGCGCACAAGTTGATTGCACATGTAATTACGAGTTTTCATTACGAAACTTGCATTGTTTAAAAGACGAACAAATAAGTAGAATCTTCTTATTTCGTCACATTCGCGTGTTACTGTATACATTATCTGTATGTCATTGTTAATGAACAACTACATTCATTAATATATAAAAGCATATTAGCTTGATAACTTGAGGGCAGATTGGCCACCATTTCAAAATTGAGTCAAAAAAGTGTTTGTTACTTTTTCTTACTTTCAATCACTACAATGGTGTTAAATGAATGTTTTTCCAATGACGTAACTGAAAGGTTTGATTTGAAGGACGGATTTACGAAATTTATCTGAAGCATTTTGTTTAATTTGTACATGGCGCCGAAACATGCTCGCCCTGCATAATTAATTACATTTTATTCTTCATTAATTACCCACTACAGTAAAACTTCTCTTAACGGACCCCTTCGAATAACCGCTTTTTAAAGGCCCAGAATTGTTTTATAGCGAGCGTGTAATTTGTTTCTCGTTAACGGACACATTTTAACGACGGACAATTTTCTAGGTTCACTGTAGGTATATGAATAGAAAAATCTAAGCAATACCATTTTTCCGATTTTCCAGTTTATTTTTCAAAAGCTCATCGAAAATAACGACACAAAACGAAAAGAAAGAACATCGAGTATCGAAAAAAAAATAAAACTGTTACATCATCCGCTCACGTGGCTCTAAAAACACAACAAACATTTATACTGAAAACAGAATTGGTACAGATTATATCTCGGATATTTATTTTCTAAAAGTGTTATTGTTCTAGCCCAACGCCATATATGTATGCTCACGTTATTGCAGACCACACAAGTTCAATTTACTAAAGCTGAAGAATTGCTACCTACACGAACCATATTACATGAAACGCTTTTCTAAAAAAAAACTTAATTTTTAACTTCTTCAAACAATGGCTAACCTCCTATCTACGCAGTATCTATCTAATTACATCACACGAGAATCGAATATATCGACTAGAAAAACAGATATTACCCACCCTACCTACATCGCATCGAGCAGTAGTCTCCGGGTTCCGAAATTAAAACGAAATTCTATCAAGTTTGAAATACGATCCAAATCGGAAAGCGAAACAAACATCGCGAGTCGCTGTGTAAATAACACTTTTAATGCGTTGGCAAAGTTGTAAATCTGCTGTTTTCATCGGCTACTTTTACGATTCTACTCGACTTTACTGCCCGACTTTATGATGCAAAGCAATTCACTTCATATTATCACGAAATTGCTTTGCTTTTTCATCAAATACTTGGATATTTAATTAATAATGAAAACGAAACGGATAATTGTTTTGTTTTTTTTATTATTATCGGTCACCAAAAACAATACTTTACTTTCGAACAATTCGATTCGAAAAGACGGCGTGGCTCGAAAATATCCCGCTATCGTAAACACTTTTTTTTCAACGGGAGCTTTCCCCAAACAATAAAGTTAACTCGGAGAAAAGAAACTTTGCCAAATAAAATAAACACTCAAATCAAAATACAATTCTCTTGATAAAGGTCGACGATTAAATTTAATCTATTTTTAGATCCGTACTAAGCAAAAACCGTAGTCTCCGTGCACGTTGAAATTCATTGCATTGATTGCATTTAAGATATTGAATGCACAAACTGTTAATTTTTACGAGTTTCGCAATAGTCCAGTGTCGTTGGACATGATAAATGAAAAACCTCGAAACCCAGTTATACTTAAAAAATTACCGCTATTTCGAAAATCGAAAAGTTTTTCGAAAATGAGTGAAAATGCTAAAGTGCTATAGTCAAGAAAATAGGGTTCTTATGATTTTCTGGATTGTTGAATGTGAATTTATGTTTAAAAAATCAAAATTAAAAATGTTTCATACAGAATAGCGAATGTAACGTCACAAAATATGTAAGTATAATTCGGTTAAAAAGTAAATTACAAAATTAAAAAATTACCAAAATAGAGTAGATAACATGAAATTTCTTTAGTAAGAAATATTTACCGGTAAATCATGAAACAAATCATAAACAAGCAATTATTATATGTACTTAAAAAATATATAAAAAAAGTAGGCAACAATATAAAAATAATATTTTTATTGTTTTAAAAATTTTAACCCCGTATAAGTAACTTTGCTTTCAATGGAATATGCAGTTTAATTTCGTACTTTAACACGTTCGCTGCCACTCCCGCGTAAACGCGTGTGGCCGAGCTCATGCACCCTGCCCCACCCGCGTTGGCGCGTTTCGTATATTATGGTTTGTAAGTGTATTTCTAGTCAGTCTGGCATTAACTTTGAGGTGTTGTGTTGTACCAGGCGTTAGCTTAGACATCGAAGAGTGAAAAAACGTGTTTGGTTTTTAAAGCGGATTTTTTTTGTTGGTGTAATTAACTAATCAAATGGATAATCAAGAAGCAGGCCCTAGTGTTCCAAAGCGGCCTAAACGGAATCTGACATCTCGAAAACACCTAACTGATGAAGAATTAGAATATTATCTCTATAATAGCGATGATGAGGCAGATTACAAAATGTCTGACAGCGAGTACGAAGACGACGGCGACGTTGAGGAAGGCAGTTCCGACGACGATTCTGATAATGATGACTCGGTTGTTGATGCTAATTCTACTGCAATTATTAATTCCAATGTAACATGGAATGACGACAGTAGCTGCATAAAACGTTGTTTGCACTCAAAATCCCAAGAACTTTTGGTGCTACCGCAGGAAATGACCCTTTGATTTTTTCACTCTTCTGTTCGATAATAATATTTTGGAACTTATTGTCGAACAAACAAACAACTATGCCGTTGAAGTGCTATGTTTAGAGGGTAAAACAGAGAATTCCAGAATTACAAAATGGCACGATCTTACTGTTCCCGAGTTGAGAGTTTTTCTTGGACTTCTTCTTCATACCGGCACGATTTCATTGAATAGACTCCAGGATTACTGGAAGAAAGATCCTTTATTCAATTTGCAATGTTTTTCCATGCATATGAGTAGAAACAGATTTCTACTCATCCTTCGAGCATTGCATTTTGCTAAAAATCCGGAGGCTGGCGAACCACTTCCACAAGATCGCCTGTATAAAATAAGACCTGTGATCGATTTCTTCAACGGTAAAATGAACACTGTGTTTTATCCCTGCAGGGAACTTAGCCTTGACGAGTCAATGGTTCTCTGGCGCGGTCGTTTAGTCTTTCGACAGTACATTAAAAATAAAAGACACAAGTATGGGATAAAACTGTATATGCTTACAACTCCCAACGGATTCGTCAGTAAATTTTCTCTCTATACCGGATCACTAGATAATATGGGAGGAAAGGGCCATGCAGCTAATGATGTCTTGCATCTAATGCAAGAAATGCAGGGCAACGGCCACTCACTGTACATGGATAATTTTTATAACAGTGTTGATCTTGCAAAGTTGCTGCTTGAAAAAAACACTAATTGTACCGGAACACTGAGAATTGATCTTAAAACAATCCAGCTGATGTAAAAAATGCAAAACTAAAAAAAGGCGAAACTATAAGCAAATATTGCGATGGAGTGTTAGTAGGGAAATGGAAGGACAAAAGAGATGTGTCCTACATTTCTACTGAGCATGTCAACACTATGGTTACCTCACGAAATAAACGTGGCCAAGAAAAACTAAAACCTGAACCGATTATGCAGTACAACAAGTATATGTCTGGTGTTGATCGCAAGGATCAGATGATGGCGTACTATCCTTGCGAAAGAAAAACTGTAAGATGGCCTACGAAGATCTTTATTCATATTTTACAAATGTGCCTGATCAACTCTATGCATCTCTATAATATGTATTCTAGCAAGAAAATGACTTTGTACGATTTTCGTCTAGAAATAATAAGGGAGCTTCTGAACGTAAAAAAGACGACAACGAGGGTTCCCAAACGGAAATTAGAACATGTTTTGGTGAAGTGTAAAAGGCCAAAATGGTACAACACTCAGAAGAGTCTGCAAATCTTGCCGAGAAGCAGGAAAACGACGGGAGACAACTTATGAGTGCCCGGATTGCCCAGAAACGCCAGGATTTTGTTTGGACTGCTGCAAAATTTCCCACGATTGACCATTCAACGAATTTTACCTTTTTTTATTACTTATTTAGTTAAAGTTTTTGTTTAATATTTTTCGTAAAATGTATCTGAAATATGTATTTATTTTAATCAATAAACTGTGTAATACTCAACAGCGTTAGCGGCATTACCCGACTTTTTATCGTCCTAGTGCCACGCACGCGTTTACGCGTGTAAGGGGTGACGTCATTGAATTGTACAAAAAACTTTTCTTTGATACTAAAGAACACCTAATTCATAAAAAAATCTAACATTCAAAGGAAAATAGTTGTCGGTTATACCCACCTACCCCTAACATAGGGGTGGCAGCGAACGTGTTAAAGCGTAAAATGTTTCATTTTTAGCAGATCGCCCACCAGAGATATTTACCCCTAAAGATTACAAAAATGCCAAAAATAGCACATTTATCGGTTTATTTGCAGTTGCGTACACAAAAGAGGACAAGTATCAGAGCTCTCTTTTTTATTTTCACAAACTACCCTAACATAAGTATTTGTAACAAAAAATTTGAAGGCTAATGTCCATAATCTTTCCCTAAAAATCATCCTCCAAAGTTTGAATTTTTTGTAATCGCAAATGCCAAGTTTAATATAAAATTTCGGGCATTAAGAAACAAAATAGGAAAAATAACATACATTACAAAACGGCAGTATAAAATATGTCAAAAATAATAATTTTAATTGCAGAGCTATGCATTAAACTGTAACTGAAATACGGCGTTTTCTGCAAACCTCTGGCGCACGGCACGAAACAAAAACGACCGCCATTTTTAAACGAGTTAAACTAGAATTAAAATATTTTGGTTTTAAACTACCAACATATAGGAGCCATCACCGGAAAAAAATAATTTTTTTAGCCCCCTCTGGGGTGGATTAGTCCGTAAGTGATTAGTGGAAATGAAACTAATTTAACTAGTCTTCCGAATTGATTTTTAAGATGAGCAAGGCCCATATTAAAGAAACAAAAGAACCTAAGAATTGTTAGCTGACATTTGTTTTAAAAATAATGTTAAAAATTTTTTCATGAACAAATGGAAAAGTGGACGGTCAAATGGGTCATTTGCAACCAAAATAACCGTATAGGTTGTAGATAGTTTTCTGCGAAATCGCCTAGTACAAGCATTGGGCGCATTCAAGCTGGGCTCATCACCGAAACAGCAGAAAATCAACGCTACGTTATCTGACTATGTCCGAATGACCTTAAGTGGCACGTGGCCACTTAACCGTGACCTTAAGTGGCATAAATACGTGGCACAGCTGATGTCATACGTCAACTACAAAAATAAATTAAAAAAGCGCGAATAATTAGCGATTCAACTGAACCGCTGTTTTAGCGCATTTCCGACTGAATGCGCCCAATAACATGATTTTAAATAAAATATGAATTATTTGGTTGATATTTAATTGTAAGTATGACCCGACAACTTGTATTTTTTTAATAAAATCATTTGTATAAACTCTTTTATTTTGTTCCTAAAACATTGAAATGGAAACAATAAAGTAGTCCACAATGTAAATCATAGGTATTTAGGTATAGTAAAGCCCCGTTTATACGATGCGAGTTGACGTGTGATAGGGCAAATTACTGGATGTCAGCTACTACCTATCTATAAACAGACCGGCCGAGTTACTGTCCTTGCGATTCGGACAACAGCTGGTATGCCAGCTACTACGAATATATTTATTTTTACTAACCACCCTCCGTCCCCCGCCATAAAAACAGTTATCTACATGGTGATTGACTGACGTTCAAAAACCGTCTCTTAAGAAAAGACATTGTTTTTAGAAAATGTCACCATCATATGCTTAAATAATAAAGAGCCGATTTCAAAAACATGTATTATGTAAAAAATCATATAAGTACAGTTGAAGTTGCTTATAACAAACCTGCTTATAGCGAATCTCCGGATATAGGTAACGAACCATTCGTAAAACGTTCAATAAGATTTCTCATAAATTTTGGTGGTTATAACGAACTCAAGTTGTGAGTCGCTTGTGGTTCGTTATAACCGAATTTTACTGTAGATGCCTATGTATATGCGTAAATTTATTAAAAAGTAAATTACAGCTCGTAAGCTTACGTAAATGAACAGCATTGGCAAGTCCTTACGCAATAAAATTTGATGGGCACTTATGTTTTGCAAGTTTAAAACTAGCCCTAAATCCCAAGTTTACAGATATAGTTATTAACCGATCTTTTAGTACAAAAACTTTTTAAGTAAAACACCGAAGATGTTTTACATAACAGTTTGCGATTTTTCATCGTCGTATAATATAAATTGAAGACTGAATAATAGAAATTAAGTTGCGTTATACGCATAAAACACGATCCATAAGTGTCCGCTTTTTAAAACCGAGGTAGCCTGACGACGACGATTTCCTCATTTGAAACTCGTGGTGCCAAACCATGAATTACAGTCGACTTAATTAGCATTCATTAGATACATGCGAGATTCGGTTCTCGAAAAAATTACGTTCACGAACTGCCACCGGATATTAAGTATTAACAACAGATTGAATTTGTATTTTCCGTTTCGCAACTTTGCTCATAAGTTTTGCACCGAAGATAAACATTGTGATAGAAGCAGACGTGGATGCAACAGCAAATAAACAAATGAGCGTGGCGTGCAAGTTGTGCCCGCGGCCACCTACCGCATGCTTTAAACAGTTCTTTAGTGTACCTTTGCAGCAAGTCACTTATATGCACGAGAAATGCTCACGATGGATGTGTCTTTGATTAACCGATGTTTATCAATTCGAAAATTTATTTGTTCCAAATTGGCGGTAGAATGCTTCCCGATTTTCGCTTTTTTTCCCTTGCTCTGAATAAGTTAATTCTTAAATAAATAATCGGTTAATAGATTATTTTAGAATTTTGTTAAACATCAGTTGGCTCTGATATTAAATATAAATAGGAATGTATGTATCGGTTTTTGGCCGTTTTTGGCTTCATATCAGTTATTTTGAACATTATTTTTTAAGCATTACCTTCATTATGATTATAGGTGGATATATTGTTTAAACGAGTATATGTAACAAATTAATTAATTCAAATTGAAAAAAAAATGATAAGAATCGACGAACTGACTAATGTGAAATTAACAAATTAATTAATCAACGGCGTTAGTCTAAACGAATAAGTAGATATATTAATTTGCTCAACTTGTTCCTATAATTTCGTCTTATTAAATTAAATAATTATAGATAAATAAATAAAAACAATGAAAGCATTTTCAGCGGCACTAATTTTTATAGATTACAATCATAGTCGATTTTCCAAACTTGTTATTAATCAATTTTATCAAATTGACAAATAACTGTTATTATTAAATTATGATTTCGATTAATCTAGTTAATCAAAGTGTTTAATTTATTTGTGTCTACTATAGAAATAACGACAATGAACAATTATTAACCTCGACTACAAATACCTAACAATAAATAATTATGTATAGATTTAATCTACCGGTTGTTCAAATAAATACCTACAATGTTGTAATACGACAATAATCAAATACACATACGACCAATAATTAATCGTTAAAAAATTATTTTAAATCTTTCTCGAATTTAAAACTGGCTACGCGACCAAAATAATCTAAAGTTGTTGGGATTCGTACTATAGTTAGTGATCTAGTAAATAAACAATCGAATAGTAATTACAGAGATAAGAGAGGTGATTCTACAATCAACTACTGACACAAGAATAAAATAAAATATTCGACATTTCTTGAACAATCAATTAATGTCTATATCAAAAGAGCAAATTCAGTAGAAAAATAGTTTTAATTAAAAAATTGTTTACTTATTTACGTATTTGAATAATCATGTGCCATATGCAATTAAAATAATACGGAAATGTTCTCTACAATTCATAAAATAATTTTACCGCGACATTTGAAATTTTCTAATGTGTTCTACAAACACACAAAGAAATTCAAAAATTAATAAAAAAAATATATAAATGCATACGGGATGTTTCGAAAATATATGGCGATATTAAAAATAAGCCCAAACACTAAGCATTTTTTTGTCAAAGAATGTGGGCCCGGAAATGCTGCGAAATTTCGAAAACAAACAGAAAAGACGGTAAATTCAACTAATGCAACAAACTTTTTTTAAAAATGCCTACATAGTAGGTGCTAAAAAGGGCGACCACAGACACTTACACAAACTCCACATCAAATTCTACATCTACATTTTGCAAAGATTCCAGGATATCTCGAGAAATTTTTCCAACGGCAATGATGCTCCTCATCTGCTCCCAGAAGAAGAAAAAATCCATACATGGCAAATCTGGTGATAGTGGTTGCCAAGGAACAAGCCTGACGCAGCATTTCCGGAGCCAATTCATCGACAAAAAATGGGCTTATTTTGGGCCCCTCCGCCACCTTTTACAATTTCGTCAGGCATTTTTGAAATACCCTGTCTAAATGTGATTCTTTGTATTTAGTAAAGGAAGAGTTTTAGGACATACAGGGTGTCACAAAAGATATGGGCATAACTGCACTGCTCGTTAATTATGTTCAAAAATTACCTTATATTTTCACCATACCGAAAATATCAAAATTTTCGATTGATGTGCACATATAGTAGGTATCTATCATTAACATCAGATTTTCAGTTCATGTCATTCGACGTGTTAATTGATCAATTTTGTGAAAAAAGGCGTCAAGCCAAATTATAATCAATTTTATGCCATCTCTGTAATCCTACGTATGTATACAAACGTAGAACTTTGTATCATTCTGTAACTTGAAGGGGAGATAACCCTTTATTTACACATCCAAAAACGTACAGAAACAACTGCAATCAGCACTTATTCTCTAAAACAGAGTCTTCACGGTAAAACATGTTGGTTAAACTTGTCAAAAAAAATTGTTTTGCCGTGAGGACGATAGATAAAACATGTTTTATGAAACATTAAATTTGTTTGACGAGAAAGTGCTGTCATCTCTTGAAATTTAAGTTTGTACTTCACATATAGGAACCTGTTGTATAAAAAAATTAAAATTGCTAATTGACAACTTGTATTTTTCATGTAACAGGTCCATACTAAACAGGAATGCTCTTTACAATCAGTTTTTTTTTATTGGCTTTTCGCTACCAAATTAGCTAGTCTAATTTTTGGTGTGACTTTCTAGATTTTGTTTGTATTAGCAATCACATACGTCCATGGTTGCAGCGGGATTCGAACCTGCAGTCCTGAGTGCGCTAGAAGGTTAGTCGAAAGGCTGACCATCTAGGCCATGCGGTCCCCCTATAGTCAGCTAATATTGTTGCGTAAAATAAAATTTTATTTGCGAAATTGGACCATCGAATGCTTGAAAAAAACCCTAACCTAGTCCCTATCCAAGAACTTAACCAAGCTCGATTTTCAGAGAATTTGTGTTAGAGCTTAAAGGTACATATATTAACATTTTATAAATACACGGAGAGTTAATCGACAAAGAAAGATCCTACCTTTCCTCGTCGTATTAATCCTTTTTGTTTGTAATCATTTTAGAGAACACGACACAATACACAACATTCACGCACTCACACGCAAAAAGGCCTTATAAACCGAACGAGCACTCCTCGTACACACGGATAATACGACGTCGTAATTTAAAATTCGAACTACCGCTCTGTACCAATAACGCGAAAAAGCAGTCTAGCAAGAATTCTATATATAAATGCATTCGAGTACTAGGAAATCTCGCTTTTATTCTAAAACCTTCAATTGTGTGTTCGTACTCCGATAAGATATCACGTGAAAGTAGGTGGCACACATGTTTTATTAGTTGCTTTGTATTTTATCGGTCGCATAAAAATGCGATTAAACTTTTATCAGGTTTATGGTTTGTAATAGAGAAATTTTCAATGTCGAGGGGCACACGAATAGTTTTTTATACTAAAAATAGAGTAAATTTATAATTCTGCGGTATAAAGGCAGTAAGTAAATAGCGATTATCCAGATCATTTTAAACTGGTAAGTATTAGAGAATTTTCATAGAAAATAAAGTTATTTCAGCCTATCTAATGACGGGACCCAGACGTGTCCTTTTAGCTTTACTCCGATCTCGATCCCTAGATCACAAAAATATAGGTAATTCATTTTGGGTCGGTCATATATTTATTTATATATTTCAATTTCTTGTGGACACGATTCCGGTCGCAATTTTCATAGCAAGAGGCTGAAATTTGGATAGCGTATTGTCTTTACGAAAATGAAGGACGAGTTCGTTAACCAGCCAAATCGATCGACCCGTTTCAAAATGGTAGCCGTTCAAAAAAAAATATTAGAAAAATTCTAATCTCCGTTATTACTCATCAAATTGGTAATGTGAAATATGTTTTGGAATCGGCATGAAATTCTCTACCGATGACGTCTCTTTATAATTTTCGATAGGATGCACCGTTTTTGAAATAATCGAAAAAAATGACATATATTTTTTAAATTCTTATAAATTTCTCTCGTAAATATTATTTTACAAAAAATGTATTTTTTTTCGAGAAAAATTTAAAAAAAAGGTGTTTTTTTGACATGCGACATGAAAATTCGATACCGAGGCTTGTGCGCGGTCGGATTTTTTGATACCTTGCACGCTGTCAAGTATGACGTATAGGTAGTCTGTGAGACGTGGTCTAACTTAATGACGTTACGCGGGTCATTCTCATTAGTTGATTGATGAAAGTTTGACAAACAAATTTTACTAAGCGTCTTCACTATAAAACTGGTCACAAAATTCCCCCCAATTTAAATAAAAGAAATTTTTCGGAGTCGAACTTGGCCAAACATTTTCGTGACAAGTTTTATCTCTTTATCGTACGAGCGTCCACACGGTAAAGATGTTTAACGAACACCGAAATAAGGAGTTTTTTTAAGTTTTGTTCAGTGTCTAAACGGTAAAATTACTTTTATGAAATTTGTTTTACCGCGAAGACGCTGCTTAATATGTCGATCTAAACGGTGCTGTTGTTGAAGAAATCAGAAAATTCGGTAGTAACGTTATTTGTATTAATTTATGAAAATATAATTGTATTACCCTCGCAGGATAGTTGTTAGCGGAAGTCAACTAATTGGAAGTACATAGGTACAGAAAGTAGGAAAAAAAGGAACGATTACCGCGTAATAAGCGTAGGACGTCCCTATCGATACGTCAAAGTTCAACTGTACAAGTATTAGACAAATCATAAAAGGGGTTTCTTCAATTTACCTCTAATTATCGGATCAACAAAAGCGGCGCCCTTTGATACTAAAGCCCACGTTAGTGTGCTTTCGTAATAAAGGACTAAGTATTAATTCCCACCGGTTCGAAAACCCACAAACCTTTCTTTTCATACGCAATTTCTACGCTTCTTTATGTTGTGACATTTTCTTCTAATTAAGCCGCAATTAATGTTTTTTTCGATGTTTTTACTTTTACCTACCGTGTTTGTTTTTTGTTTAAAAAAAAAATACTTAATTGGAACTGATGCCGGTCAATATACACCAAATTATTCTAATTTCGTTTGCGCACCTCCGTTCGAGACCTGTTCGTGGGCGATTTTTTAAAATCCGGTTACGCTTCACCCGCGGTATACTTACTTCACTATCTTAATTGTGGAGGTAATAGCGAAATTTGTATTCTAAAAACCTGATTCTGCAATACTCGGTAAGTCCAAATTTAATAAAGCGTATACAGAATTGCGACGACCGTACTAAATGCCTGGCTATCTGTCTCCACATCGGCGGTCGGCCAGACTCAAACGTGGTGAAAGAAAAGGCCCCCCAAAAAAGTACTGAACGACTCGTTTATTTTTTTCTGTCTTTGCTAACTGTAGGCGCCGCATTTAAACATATGCGCACGTAGCTCGTACATTCTCCTTCTAGGTACCTACCTACTTATTTGTTTGTATTGTGGGTAGACATAATGCGGTGCACTTTTTATGTTCTACACTTTATGAAATAAATACATCGAGGGATTCTTTTTTAGTTGTGAAATATGTACAATTCGAATTCGTAATAATAAGATGCCGAAACACCATCGTCCCTAGTTAATTTTTAACCCTAAGGTAGAAAAGTAGATATATTGATTTATATATTTCTAAAAATTCGACTTGTTTCTTTTGAACCCAGTCTTCTTCCCAATAAATGCGCGGCAATCTACCTATAATAAAACTTAAACGTTTTCATAGGCGTTACGTAACAAAATCATACTTTTTTTTCCCCATTAAAGCGATACCTACGACACGAAACGGTTACGGTGTTTGCGCGCTCTATACACACGGATTCACAAGCTTTAATCGGTCCTATTCACATGCCCGTAATAACATGCATGTGTCATATACTGTGCCATTACCGCATGGACGTCTTAGCTGCGCGGATGTCTTTTGTTACTATATTCATACACGTAATTACAACTAATTTGTGGAGGTTATGTTCGACGTGCAGTGTTGGGAACGGTTGGGATCTTTGCATGCGTGACATCGAATGGACTGAAAGCTGACATGTGTTTTTTATGTTGCTCGTTCGTTTGTTTCTAAATTGATAACCATACACGCCGACGGGGATGATTGTCATTAGGTCAACTAGCGAACAGCCGAATTACATTTCTTTTGCCACTTACATCGGAATCGAGGTCGATCTTTTCTGCATAGAATTAAGGCCAGTCAAACAAGACATCCTAATTCTGTAATTCTTTTGGGCTCGTGAGTCATCTCGACCCCCACAGATCGATACCTAATGTCCGTGTACCGAATACAGATATTTCTTACAGCCTTCCTAATTTCGGTCGTGAGCTCAACCATTTGGATAATGTCTATTGATTTGACCCCCCGTCTTTTTTATTTCTTTTATTTCACCCTACTTTAAAATGTTGCCATATTTAGCGCGCACGTAATTCGAGACATTGCACGATACGTATTTATCTAATTGGTCCATTATTCGAAATTGTAGTTTCGATTTACCTATATTCTACATTTTGCGAAGCTCTTCTGTTTGCAATATTGAAGGGGTGAGTGATAAAGGTGGTATGTCACATTTTTTTGCAAAATTGGAGATATTTACGTACTCGACCTTTTTAGTCAATGGTCTACCATGATATATGAGTTTTATAATAAAATATTGTTTAATAGGTAATTTATTCATCGATAAAGGTGGTATATAACACCTCTAAAGCGTTTTTTGAAATCAATTCCGTAAGATATTCTGGAAATAAGGTTTTTTTCTTTAAGTAGACCGAAGACATCGCCAACAGAGACAGCTCTGAAATAGGCAAATTTACTCAAATCTATAACGAATATTTTGATAAAAGAATCGACCCTTTATTACTTATTTGGTCTGATTATTACGCTGGACAAAATAAAAATTTCAATATGATAATGATAATATTATAATATTAGCGGATATGCGGACCTTATGCAGTTAAAATCTATGGCACAGATTTGTACTGTAGCAAATTGTTAATTATTGAAATTATACAATAAAAAAGTACCAAGACAAAAAGTTTAAACGTTAATTATTCAAAATAAAGTTTTTGTGACACTTAACTGTGACACTTTTGTGATCTTTAACCACTTACTACCCCTTCAATTATGCAAATAAATGAAAGAAGGAATACACAGTAAGTTCGGCGACAAAATAGTAAATATCGAAATCTACAAGACTATACGTTCAAAATTCTTTAAAATGTTAAATTTCTGGTTTTATGTCGATACAAATAAATAATTTTTATGGAAAATGATTGTATTCGACGACGTGAAAAGATGCCGAAAATAGATTAAAATGCACATACGCACGTGCATTGGTGAAAAAAAAATTACAGCCCTGAAAAAAATAAAAATCAGCTGTAAAATAAAAACTAGATAAGTGATAAAAACGAAATATTTCGCATGTTTAACAACAACGTACTGTTTCTATGATTTTTCAAACATGTGTAGAAAATATAGTACCCAAGGCCATAGCTACTTCTCACTTATGTTAGTATGTCAAATAAATCCACTTACTTATGGCTGTAGGCCAAGAAGAAATACTATGACGAATTTCGTTTTCAAATCTTATCTAATTTCTACTTTACTTACAGCCGATTTTCATTCTTTCTCCGGGGCAACTTTAAGGAACTTAACTTTTTGGGGTTAATTTTATAACATACCTAAGTCTAATAATAATATTATGTAAACGTAAGCTAAACAACGTCTTCTGTATGTGGATTTATTATAAGGAGGAAATTATAAATAGGAAAAGCCTCGCATCCGATTTGATTTACATCAAATTGGTTTCAAAAGATAAATAAAAATATAAATGCACTCGTAACACAATAAACAGATATCTATGGAGAAATATCGAATTTTAATTTATTCCAAAAGTGCTAAAATCTGTATCCAACTACACAAGATTCGGATTTTAATAAAGTGGCGAAATTCCTCGACTCTTAACTTCCATTTTTCCCTGAATATACCGCGTGTAACAGAATCATGGCGCACCTCTTAATTTTGTTATTTATTAAAATAAAATTTTTAAACTTTGTTACATATCTAACGTACTCGTCAAACGTCATTTTTTAACATGAAAACTGTGTTTTGGGAACTTCCGATTTCGCCGGAACTGACATCAAGTTTTGATTTTCAAATGGAACACCCCGTATATTATTACAATTTTGTAATCTGTAATCATTGGAATATTAATTAAAGACAAAATATGAATACGCTGTTTCATCTAAAATAAGAATCACGTCGGTAATTGATTCCTCGAATCTCGTTGTAATACAAAGACGATTAAAACTATAATTTTATATAATTTACAGTTTACGATTTTTCCCCGTATGCAATATGATAGATCGATCTAACGTAAGAAATGAACATATTTTTGTTCGTGTAAAGTTCCCAAGACGTGCAATAAATAAAAATATTAACGTTTAATAACGACAGCAGCGATACAATTAGTAAAATACTGTAATTTAATTTAGCATTGAAGCTGATGATTGACGAAAAGTACACGGTTAAATGTGGGAAATATTAACATGTGTCGTATATTGAAGAGGCACATCTGACGAGGAGTCGTTTTTTTTCTTCAAGGTTTTACGAAGATACCCACTTCACTTAGCTTAATTATTGGTTTAGAGTAGTCAAAAAATTAATAACAACGTGGCATTTAACGTACAGGAATTTTTATTTTTGCGAGTTTTTGTCACATTGTTCGTCGGCGAGGCAGCTTGTCTTCGGAAGCTTTCCCAGACTCACTCACATACGTACTACCTACATGTACCTAATTCTATGCTTTACGAGAATAATTACCGAGTAAATTATTTTTTAATAGTAATTTGTAGATTCTCACAATTTGAGATGGGTAACAGAATTTGCGACATGTGGTTACTGCGACATCGAAGTCCGATTTTAAGCGAATTTTCCAACCGCGTCCCTAGAGAATAATATCTACTTACATTTTTGTGTAACTGCGTAATTTGTAAATTACTTTTTAACTACTACAATAGTTGGGCGAGATTGTTTTTTTTTAAACAAATGATGACTGGCGAATTACGATGACATGACGTGTTTAAGCTCTTTTTCGTTGGAGTTAATTAATTCCAAGGTTTTCGAACATTGTTCTTTGCAAATCATCCCTCTTTTAATTTATAAACGATTAATTGATAAAATGGTCGTTTTGTATGTTCGCCGATTGTTTTTTCACAACGTTATTAATAAAAAAGCAAATGAAGTGATCAAAACTTATTAGAAATTAATTGAACGTACACAGATGTACAGGGTGTTTTGAAAAACTTCGGCTGGCTACACATAAGCGCGTTCGTCTCATTAAAATAAACAAAAATGTTTATAAAAAGCATCGTGGTCCTAAAATGCGGAGTTAAAAAAGTTATGTACAAAAATAAAATGGGGGGGGGAGGGTTAACGTAATGGTAATTGTTTGTAAAAGAAAATTTAAATAAAATGTAGAAAACAGTTGATATAAAATGTTCGAAATGATCACCACGTGATTCAATAAGGTGCATCTTTCTATTCTCAGTGTCATAGACACTGGAGCATTACGTGTTTCTCTTTAATACTTTGTAAAAGCTGTTGTTCGTTTTCAAGTGGAAGTGCATAAATAAGTGTGGTTAAGTGATCCAAAATTTTGAACAAATTAATTTATTCTCTTAATTCAAACTTGACTGTAACACTTTAACTACCTATAAGCACTTTAGGACTTTTTTATTTATTGTAATGAAAGAAACGCGACTATTTACAGTCAGCCCAAACTTTTCAAGACGTCCTGTAGATATATAAAGAAAAAAAATAAAATCGATACGTTAAAAATAAATTAAGAAGGACGTAAATATTTAATAAACGTACCTACGTAGATTAACGTATTTAAATATTTAGATAATTATATAACAGTGGCCTGCGGGTGTTACCCTGTGACCACCCACCCGAAACTCAACCAAAAAACAGCATTGTTTACTACGGTGATATGACACGAACCGATACTGACAACGCTCTACGGCCGTTGTCACGAAACAAAACATATTTATAAATTCGATTAATATTTAATGTATAAATCAATGCAATTAAACTATGCATTTAACATATGCATTTTTGTTAGTTTTTATTAAAAATAATTGATTATTTATTACAATCTGTGCTAGATTTCTTTTGCAAAAAAAATAAAACCAATACCTATGGTATTGTTACCGTTATTATATTGTATTATTGTTACTATTCGTTGAAATAAAACAAAATCTATACCTTACGAGATTAAAAAGAAAACTTATGTGTATATGCTATGTAGTAACTATCGTAGATATTATATCTTAATTTTATAAAAAAAACTTTACAACTATAAAATGTTAGGTGCCTACTTATACAAAAATGATAAAAAGTGTTATAAATATCAATACCATAATTTTTAATTTTTTTGACAATAATCAGATGCGTGTTCTAATATCATTGAATAAATAAAATTAGAGAAGTTAAACGTTAATCATTTAATTTGCGCAAATAATTGTAGTTATTATTAACGGTATTTTGTAGGCAATATAATCAAGCTATTCCCGAACAATACGTTTAAACAAATTAATGAAATAAATGCCGTTGTATAAAAACCAGTTAAAAAATGGAGGTGTGGGTGCAAACGGAACCCCCATATAAACACGGATCAAATATTTTTCGAATTTTTAAATGCCGAAAGTTATTGACAGCAAACAGAAAATCAACTTAAAACGTAAGTAGGTAACTTGCCGAGTGCCTCGAACTTTCGCATTTTCGATTCAATTATTATTATCTCCTCAAAAGTTCATCAGAGTGTTCCATTGTGTTGCAATAACACAAGTTATTTTCGACGAAATTTCGCCGGAATATAAAGGGATGGACAGAATACACGGCTTAGTAATTTTCGTCTACAACGTTGGGGGTAGATTTATACTCGAATATATACAGTACTTAATTTATCATTAAACTAAAATGCACACAATGAAGTAATTAAACTCTATTCGATTTTACTCATTTTTTTAGATAAATGTATAAAACCAGCTTTATCATTTCTAAAAGTACCGAATTACAAGAATAAAAAATGTGCGATATATATTGAAAAAGCAATCGGTGACTGGTTAAATCGTTTTTTTTTTCTATCGAAATAAGAAACAACTGTAGAATACGAACATTAATTCTTTTACGAACGAGTTAATACTTTTCTTTTCTTAGTTTTTCAAATTTCCTACACGTTTTTCAGAAAAATCGAGAAGTCTCGAGGGTTGCAATTTGTTTCATAATTGTTTCCTTAAAAATCTGACAGTAGGTAAACCAAAACACGAAAGACGCGAAAAGTGTAAATCACAAAACAAAACAGGAAGAAAAAAAACAAACAGTAGGCGAAGCTGTTTTTACAACATAGAAATAAGACCGAAGATTTTAAACGCCTAAAGCGCGGACAACAACATAATTATCCTATATACCGCATTGTATATAGGGAATCATAAGTGACAGCAGCGATTTTTTGCACAAAACATTAGAAGACCAGGCTTTATCTTAAATGTTATTAATAGATATACCTAGGCCTACGAAATACAGATATGGCCGCCTATTGTACTTTTGCAAAATACCTTTCTATTGGTCGCTCCTAGGTTTAGAAAATAAAGCTTTACACGGGGTTGCTCATTGTATATCCACGGCAGCTGCCCTATTCAGAAAGAACCAACCCCTACTAAGCTGCGACTAGATTGTTTAGTAAATTATAAACCACCAATCGCACATAATATCGAATAACATTATAATTTATACTCTTTCCTATTTCCCTTATTGTGTCGGTTCTTTGTTTGTGCGGTTTCGGAGCGCAATGGGACATTGAAGATTTTATCGCGGCGGTTGTTAGAAGAATCGGTTTTTATTTCACCTAGACGCCAATTACGGGAATTTATAATTATCGATTAGAGCGTACATTCGGGTGTCATTAAAAAAGTCAAACGTATCCTTCGAGAGTAAAAGAAAAACGAATAAAACGGATACCAATTTAGTGGTAGTGCTGGCAACGGTAATTTTTAAAATTAGTAATATACGCGAGCACCATCAGCAACGATTGTATAGAGGAAGCCGATTAGATGTGGGTTATTAATGGGCATTTAATTATCATTATAATTGTGAATCTGACAGCCCACTTCTTTTATGATCAGATGATTTGATTAGCATTAATTGAATAATATGGATAATAACAGGATGTTTTAATGTCCACTGAAGTCTAACGGTAGGGCACGACAATAACAACTTCACATTTACAGAGAAGTGATTGATTTTAATCAATATTCATTTTAGAAATTGTTGAAATACTCGAATCATCTCTCGACATAATCACTCAGGTGTAAATAAATAGGGTATAAAATAAGCGAGCGACAGCAACGACAATCGTCATGTACTGGTAATTGCAGGTATAACGATAATTACCTCGACATCAAGGCTTCCAGGCCAGAAGTTTTAAAAGCCGCCGCTAGAGCCGCTTCCGGCGCTGCACACACTATTAACCCGCCTACTTTTCATTATTGTCATTTATTATCAATTTAAACTCGCCAAGCGCAAAATGTTAATAATATACAATTTGTTTTACATTTATTTTTTTTGTATAACAGTCTCGCGTGATGAGTTCGTAACACATGTATAAAAACACGAACTAATAATAGGATGGATTTAGTGGGTGAAACAAGGAAATTAGCTGTAAATAGACTCATTCGTTTTTATATTTTATCACTTTGCTCGACGACGCGCGTTCGCGTGGGGGTAAAAAATGGAGCGTTCGAGGTGACGCGAGGATATCGGGATAATTAATTGTTAAAAAAATTGACAAATTACACAAGTAATTTATGGAACTATTTTTCAATTAAAACAATAAACAATAATAAGTGTCTCTAAAAGGGATTATTATTTTAAGCGCCAAGTAAGCATTAATTAATTATATTTTTGTTATACAAGCGTGTCGCAATTCAATTATTACCTACCTATTTATGGTATTGATTTAATTCGCATATTATTTTTTTTTTAAATACATAGGACGATAAATATGTAGGTAAGTAATTTTCCGTTTCTAAAACCCTTAGAAAAACTTGATATAAGTCAAGTATAATTTATGTAAAAGAATCCAAATATGTGTAGGTTTTGTTGTATGAAAATTTGTTCTATTTGAGCGTTTAAGAAACCAAAAAGATTCATTCTTATAGTGTATTAACGCTTATGCCGTAGCGGTTTTCAACCTTTTAGTATTTGGAACCCAATTTTCCAAAGATTTTTTTTAAGCCCTAATTTTTTTCGAAGTACCTACATCTATTGTTCTTTTGCTGAGCTGATACTTTTTGATATATTTGTCATGTTTTTTTTATTTCGCGCCCCGCAAATTGAGAACCGTCGGCTTGTGTTGATGATGGAAAATTAATCCTATACGATAATCGTAAAAAAATGATACCTATGCCTAATGTTTTGGACTGCCAAAATCGGTGTCGTATCATCCCAAAGAAAACTCACACTAAGGGTACGGTATGATGCAACGACAGAAAAAATTGTTATGCGTGGGACACGAGGACACGAAGTGGAGCGATTTTTCCTATGTCCCCTTAATTCGAGAATAATTTCCTTGTGAAAATAGGTTTGAGTCGTTAAAAAAAATTTAACCTAGTATAAAATTAACCTCGTGTATATTACAGAAGATTAATATATAACTACTTATCTAAAATGGTTATTACACAACAACAAAATCATTTATTTAGAATTTCACTCATTTTACACTAAGAATTGCTATTTTGACGAAACGTCAAGTTTGACGCATGCACAAAATTATCGATTTGTTTTATCGGTTATTAAGAGTCCATTTTCTCACTATAAAAAATTCCCATTCGTCGATTGGTCGTCAAAATCGATCATTCGTGGTAGCAAAAGCAAAAGCAAAAGGTCATAATATTGTATTTAGATAGACAATTGGCCTTATGCTGTATCATTTCGGTTATTTTCAGCGCCGCCGTTAACACGTTATTACAATGAAAACGTATGAAACTCTCGATTGTAATTGGTTATTAGGTTCTTAACGGCGACGTTAAATATAACAGGAACGATACAACATAGGGCTGAATAAATGTAATTTTCGAGGTGTTATTATTGCCTATGCGTTTCGTAAACGTTAATTTAATATTTAAGCTCTGTTTACGTTGGTTACGCATTTTTTTTCGTTATCGTAATTGATTATCTCTGTAATCGTTTAGAACCTATTATTAAACGAACACACCACCATTTAACTCGTTCCGGACGAGGCGTCTATGGTAAACAACAGTTTAGAATCCAAAAACGATTGCAAGCATTAATTATGTGAAATGTTTAACAGCATCGTTCCGAATTTCGTTCCGTTTTCTGCACGATCACGATTGGCATAAAAACAAAAATGCAACCTGTTCGCTATTAGGACAGGTTAGACTTCGATGAAACCATCGTTTCTACATCTAGGAGGGAATTGAAAGATCGGAACGGAGGATAGAATACAGGATAGATGGGACATCAGATCGTCTTCCAGTCACTTAATTTATACGGCATGTTTACATATGTCGAAAGGAACGGGCGCATTTTAATTGTCGGCATCTGACAGTCAAAGGGTCGCAGCATGCCATGCTCGAGCGTGGCGCCACCACGAAAAAAAGTGGACGAAACGCGAACTCGATAAAACGACCACCAAGGCTAAAAGCGACACAAGGATAATCCGATGTGTATTGCGAGCGCCTCTTCCTTCTTTGTTCGACCTTTTTACTATCTATGTATTAGCAAAGTTTGTTGTAACGATGCTAATACGTATAACCATAGAAAGTGGTTTTGTCTTTTGTTAACGGGCGACACAATTATGGGATTTGTAATTGTTTAACTGGAAAACCGGCCGACTATAAAATTAATAATTAAGCGGGCAGGTAGTTTTATTGTCGGTTTTAGATTTCAGATAAAGTTTGATTTATGTTGAAAAACGTTTGCGATCACACACGAACGCGATCCTAATAGCGAATGGGATGTTTCAGACGTGCAAATAATACAGTTCAAACTGTAATAAAGGTTTAGTTTTCAATTTTAAGACTGCCAATTTAGCTTTAAATTATGTAATTTATTTTCATCGATATTTAACGAAAATCGATTCTTTGAACTACTATATCGTGAACTAGGTATTTTTATTGGAAATTCAAGTGGAAATACTACATAGTATTAATTATGTATTTATCTATACGTTATTCACGATAGGTTCCAATCCTCGTCATGCATAAAAAGTTACTAAATTGTATATTTGTAATATGCAGTTTAAAGTTATACACATATGACATGGCAAAGAAAAACTACAATCTATTGGTACTAAAAAAATACGAGGTTTTATTGATGACGAGATTGGAACCTATCTTGAATAACGTATATCTACTATAGAAAATTGAATTTTGTAGATTTACTTTGATAATAAAAATTACAAATTTAGGCTGAAGATTTTCCTGAATAAAGTTTTTTCCTTTATTCTGTCAATTTCAACAAGTAGAAAATGCGAATATAAATTAAATACCTACATAATGCAATGTCAAAGGTATATAGATTAAATTTGTCCTAAATAAGGATCTGTTATTTCAACTAAAGGTTTTTATCGTCAAGTTATTCTTGTTTGAATGTTCAAAAATGAAGTATTTGCTTATAGTAGATAGGGTACCTGTAGATTAAACGTTATTCTTCGAAAATCTATATCGTTTTAAAGGTCTTTCCGAAAAATTTATTTTTCACATACAGAAGTATGTTTGAAACAAACGTAGGCTTGACGTAGGCGAACGGTGTAGATATCGACGGCGTTTTGGCAAAAGAATGTAACCCAAACTTTTTGCGAAAATGAATTATTCTGACTATCTTACGCATCTAGGGCAAAGACATCGTCTGTTAAAATCTGGTAACAATATTCCGATTTTTCCGATGGAAAAATCGATTTGTATTTGCGTAAAACGTATCTGCGTATAGCTACGTGACAACACAAAATGTGCGCTCCTGTATTATCTATTTATACAAGAGAATTTCATTCCGTGACCTTTAAGAGAACTAATATACGAAAATAGCTTTTGTCGTTTGTTTTATCTACATGTATGCGAAAAAAAATAAACCCACTTTTTGATCAAGATGACCGAATTGAATTTTATGAACCTAATTACGTGAATTACCTAATTAATAGGTTAAATTAATATCAAAGGTGGCACAATATCGGACGACTAATTTACGTATCCTTAGCAACTGGTCCAGAGTTCAAGTCTAACAGAATGTCATTTTTTTTTCAACTGCATGCAGTTCTGACTTTTACGTTAGATTACGTACTAGCAACGTGTGACGTAAAACGAATCGCCATAAAACGAGACATATTTTTCATACATTACTATGTAAAATCATGTTTGCAGTTACGTTCTCATATATTGAAAGAAAAACAACATTTTGTTGTTATTTGCAACAAAATGTTGTTGACGTAAAACGAGGACTGCCTGTATTATCAAAATTTCTAATTATTATAGGTAGACATTATTAATGGGATTTAACAGATTTAACTATTAAATAGACAGTTTTGTTAAACAGACTTGCATTTCTTCTTTCTATTGAAATATATGTACATATAAACTTATTTTTGCAGTAGAAGCCACATATCTACTAGGTAATATACAGGGTATCCCGAGAGAATACAAACAAAAAGTTATATAAACGTATATAAGTCCGATTCGGAAAAGTGATCGAGTTATGGTTTGTTAAAGAAAAGTCAAAACATTAAAAATTGTGCATTTTGGTTGCGCAAATTGTAAGGAGTAGACTTTGGAAACAATTGCTGAATAGTGTTAGTCTTGTAAGTCAACGTAACTTGTGATTTCTATTATTTTAAACAAGTCATAACTCGATAACTTTTCGAATCGGACCTACGTTTATTTAATTTCCAAATAAAAAAAAACAGGGTCGTCCACGCGCTATGTCTTTTACTACGTGTTACCCGTGCAAACTTATTTTACACAAGTAGCGCAAGTACAGAATACAGGTTTGCGCAAACACGACTTAAGCCCGGTTTTACAAACATGATTTATGGCCGGTTTTACAATTATTAGATATACGTTAGATAAGCTGTTCCTGGAATAACTTTCATGGAAACCATTGTCTCAACAAACGTTTCCGTAGCAGTTATTCCAGGAATAACTAACTATTCTGCAGTGTAAATCATGTTTGTAAAACCGGGCCTTGCAGGTCAGTCTCATAAATACAACTGAACAACACTATCGCGAGCCACATCGGTTTGCGCAAAAAAACCGTGTCAAAAAAAGTAGCGTGTGGACGACCCTAACTTCCCATAAGCAACAACGAAATCGTTCGCGGTGACGCTTTTATTCCTTCATCTTTTAATGAAACAAGTTTAAAACATTAATTAACCCTGCCCCGACAACCCTAACTTGCAAGCACTAGTGCGCATTTTGAGATCGTACCGTGACCCAAAAAAAGGCGCGTTTTTAGATATATAAGCAGTTTCGGCCGTAAATAAAAATTCAGCATGTAAATTTTAAGTAAAGATACGGTTATGCGTATACATTAAGGAAACGCTTTCGTATTCAAACGGTATAAAACCAATTTCACAAATAGAAAAAAATAATTCAGAACTGGACCTTACACGAAAAGTGATGTATATGGAGCTATTTTAGCAAGATTTATCATCCCACACAAACGGACCCTATTGTGCAAAATTGCCCCTCGGACAACTGTGTCCGTCGGTCCATGCAAACACATATTTACCGAATTTCCTTCACGTCAAACTCCCGACTTTGTTCTTTTTGTGCGTGATCCTTAAATATACTGGCGCACGTAATCGGACCGTAACCGTACGTAGGGACATGATAAAATAGAGGCCTCGATTATCCGTCCTGCTCCTTCTTCGACAAAATAATTTGCGTCGGCAGTAACGGAGAATCCTTATGTACAAATATCGAGGGAAATCGAGCACAATACGGATGTTGGACCGGACGAGCAATTTGCTAAAACGATCCACAGCATCTAGCGGAGAAACGACGAATCATTTGTAATGCGAAATAAAAGAAAATCGGACCGCTGCACTCTTGTAACTTGATACCGGATAGCAGATTTTTATTCATTATATTAGTTTACGTACTTATTTATTCTACGAACTTATTTAAGTAATCTAAAATGATCTTGAACTCGTCTTTTTGGTTAAATTTTTCCATTTTCTCTGAGGTTAGCGGTGGAGCTTTAGAAAATGCTATAGGGAAATCGATAGTTATCGTTGATTTCGATGTCTCCGTAATGGAAAGTGTCGCGTTTTTCAATTGATTAGGTAATTATAAAGAGATAACGGCGCACGAGTTTTTGCAGATTATTATAGAAAAAATCCTTGAGCCGAACATAAGTATAACGCTTCGTTTATAAATACATACCTACTTATTTAAGCAAAAGAAATTCCACGAAGAAACTTTTAAAACGTACTTTGACGACAACAAAGACAATTAGAACAATTGATACTGTTGCAAACTAATTTTATAGGTACGTACAATAACTTGTTACCTACTAAATGACCTTGAAATCTATTTAATTAAGTTTTTTGCCAAAACAAAAGTAGTTGAAGCTTGTTTCAGAGTTAACTGAGCATCGAAAAATCGGCCCTTAGTTGCGCATTTTCAGTGGCATTGGCTGTATCAGTTGCAGTTTAACGATTTGTATTAAGTCATATTGTTCTTGGTTGCTATGATGGTATCGTCAGCGAATATTCCAAACTTTTATGCGCGCAAATCATATACAAAAATGGCGTAAGAAATAAAATAACAAACATCCTACCTTGAAGGGAAGACTGCTCAGATGTTGGCAGGTAGGTAGTTTTAACTGCGAAGAGATCCGGTTTCTGGAAAAAAAAAGAAAAACCTACATTTACTATAGGTATATTTCCTAACATCACGTACGAATTATCTGTTTGGCTCACAACGAAAGAGACGAATTGAAAATTTCGTTGTTATTAAATGACTTATGCATCACAATTTGAGATATTTTGGATTTATTTCTTTGTTTATTTTTAGATTATTATATGTATGTAACTCGATATAAAAAATGCAATATACGATTACATACAAAATAGATGTCCTTGTGTTCTATTTCATTTTGTAAAACGTAAGTCGTTAATAGTGTCATACATACCTATAACATCTAACAAGGTAAACTATTATTATTAAAATAAAAAAGAATACGTTACAGAAGAATACAATAGAGAGCATGAAAATAAACAATATTCAATACAGTAATGTGCGTTTAATGTGTGTGGTTTTACTAAATCAAAAATAAATAAATAAATATAAGTAAATGATTTATTAAAAATCATCCAAGACATTTCACTTCATCGCCCAAGCAGACAAAGTAACATAAATTAAACCTTATCAACAACAAAAGAACAGAAAAGGTCATAACGAAAAATATTTAACTACTTAACGTTATCCTTAAAAAGGTAACGGTGAACTTTTATCGTTTTCTTGTTTTTCAAATAAAACAATAGTAAACTGTTATTTTAAAAATAATACGGAATAGAAACATTAACGTTTCTTCATTGTATCGTTATGTCGGTCACTTCATGATGGTTACTGACGATGAGTTAGGACTGGGACATGATTCACAAGTAGGTACTATAAACAATTTATAGTTTGCATAACGTAAGACTGATGAGGATCTTTCCTCTGGTAAACCTACTTATAAGAATAAAAAACATTCTTCTTTCGAATCGCATAACGGATTGGCCAATAGAATGTTGTCGGAATTGCAGAATTGCAGATAGGTACCACACCACCCATAATGGAATTTGATATAAAAGCAGGCAAAATCCAATCCGGGGACACGAAACCGAAATTATGTACGACTAACATAACCCGCACAAAGCCTCGACTCTGTGTTCTTACAGGCGATTACATTTATACTTAAGAAATAAACATGTCTCTGAATACGGGTACTTAACGCGCTTAATGAAATGTTAAATCCTAATTTTTAAAGTTACGATGAATAGAGACTTTTGTGCTATTCGTCCTTATAACTATCTTTTCCCATTGTGTTTTTTCCGGTTATTCTTATAGATAGGAAAAAAAAACACCAACGAAACGTCCTATTGTGCGGAATTGCACCCTATACCGTCGAAATCGGTAAACTAATCTGATTTCTCGAATGGTATAATATTTTAGAGCCGTACTGGAAATGTCCGTTTATCAATTAAAACGACTTGTCGAAATAACCGGATGGAATCGATGTTTTAAATATGCACACGTGCACGTAAACGTGTAACTGCCAATTGGCGCGCATTCAAGATTATCTTAGCGTAATCTTGTACATAATTGCTTTTTCATTATAAACTTTCGCGTTGTATGAAGTTGTCACATGTCGTGCCTCCACGCGCGTGAAACAGAAAACGTAATTAAAATTCGGACTGCGATAAATTACGCGGGATTGCGGATCACATTTGCATTTTATGGACTATATTTTTTTTAGTAGGAACTTAACTGATGGCATAAATTCCGAAAAAAAGAATTTTTTTACGACTTGCACACGTTATTTTTTAAATTCGTTCGAAGGAAGCGAAACGCGATTTTTCATCGAAACCGCTAAACGTTTGGCAAATTAGGCGAGAGCAAAAATTTTATTAGCGCGAGGTCACGCTTCCATGCCTTTTAAAATATTGCATCACGTGTTTTATAAGATAACGACTACCTATACCTATGGATTTTAATTTTATTCCAATAAGAGCACTTTTGGTACGTCATCGAGTAATGAATAAACACGTAATTATTTCCAATGAAACATGTGTGAAATACCTACTCGAAGCGCGAAAGATTGTTCTTTTTTAATCCTGTACCGATGGGAATAAAAGGGTTGATTTAAGTTAATTTTTCTTTGCGCATTTATACGTCACGCGGCAACGAGATGTGAGTTTGCCCATTTTGTAGAGGGATTCAAATTGTGCCCGAAACTCGTTCGGTTGTCACCCCCCTGTCGCGTTCGAAATGTTATATTACACGTAGTAGAATTTTTTCGTCATCAAGCAATGAAATGAACTTTACATGAAATGAAAGCTTAAAGTCTCCCGTTTACGAATATGTGACGGTTTTATCAGAGGCAGTCCGATTTTAACGGCGTGGTAATTGAACTTTTCTTTGCGCGCCCCCTCACGCCCAAGTTTCTAGTGTAAGGGTAGGTTCCGGGTTTTATTAAAAGGATTTTCACAAGTTTTTCAATGTAGTTAAAAATTTAAAAACTCAAACCTCTGAAACATTTTGGGGCTAGAAAGGTGAGGAGTTGTGCACCCCCCGCTCCCCTGTTTTTTTTTATTAAACACCTATGGTGCCTACGCTATTAATTTATTTCTGATACATCTTAAAACTAAATACTTAACAACTATAGTTCATCCAACGATGTACTGCAAATTTTTCTGTCTGTGGTCTCCCCTAAGGTGACATCAAAAAACCTATTACTACACCTTTTTAAATACCATTATTTATAACGTATTGCTATGATACGGGATACTAGAAAGAAAAAACAAATAAATAGAGATCAGAGAGACGGGGAAAATAAAGTGTGAAAATTGAGAAAAATCAAAAATAATTAAAATTTAGGGGAATAAAGAAAAATTGTAAGGGAGAAATTAAGAGGGGAAAAAAATTGTGAAAGACTGTAAATAAAAGTGAAAGTGAATTACGCAGTGGCAGAGGAGCGAAGGAAGTCAGAGGGAGCGTGGATTGGAAATGAAGGTTGGAAGTGTTAAAAGGAAAGAACAATAAAAAGGGCGAGAACTAGTGAGTAGTTATAAACAAAGCAAGACGGGTATGTGTAGGAAGAACAGAAACAGAAATAATATAAAATTAAGAGTAGATAAGATAGTTTAATATAAATAATTAAAATAATAATCATCATATTAAAATAACCAAAGTGGGGCTGTATCGTAGCAGTATCTATACCGAAAATTATTAAATTCAAAAATATTAACAACTATAACAGATTAAACAGAAAAAATAGATTTTAATGTTTCAAACCTATATTTATGGTCTATCATTCCTATCTATCTATGGTACTGCCATCTAGATATAATTGAATATCTCGGCAGGGGAGCGTCGTACGAAAAAATTTGAAAAACTTAAAGTTTTATTTTGACGTGTTCTAGATGTTCGTCCCCAGAAAATTAAAACTCCCATCTCGTTGCCATGTGACGTATAAATGCGCAACGAAAAATTAACCTAAATTAACCCTTTTATTCCTATCGATACAGGATTAAAGAAGAAATTTTTCGCGTTTCGAGCATAAGTATTCATGGACATGTTTCATGGGACATCCGTCTTTATTCATTACCAACGATGAAAAAGTATCACCGGCTCTCCCACTACGAGAGGGCGGTCCAAAATAAACGATTTGTACCTAATGAAACTGGAAAAACAAACAGCGCCGAAATTGTTCAAATCGCGAAAAAGAACGACTAAAAATAATTTTTCTATACAAAACAATTCATCGATATTTTAACTTAATTTCTTCATTTAAAGTTAATAAAACTCGGTGCGTCAAATTAAGATCGTCTTTTAATACTACTTATGACGTCCTGCTTTCGTGTGAAATTTTTAAACTAAAAATAACACCCTAATCGAAAAAATAAAGTATCTAATTTCTGACGACGTAACTTTATGAAAGCTATCTCCAACTAATTACTATCTACTCCTATAACGTTATCTGACTGTTGACGATGTATTATTGTCCCAGATTTGTAATCCATTCTGTTCAAATACGTTTGCGAACAATAAAATCAATTTTTAGCAATGAAGCTTCCTTCCTCGACTCGAGCTATTCCTTTAATTACTGTTCAAATAATTGCTTCTATATATCGGTTAGTTTCGTAATACACTTCTATCGTTAAAAATCGTTGTTAGGTATGTACTTACATACATAGGTACATCGACAACCCCAATAATTATAGTTGCTCTATATAAAAACTTACCTAACGATTGTTACCAACAAGTTTCATATAAGTACTAGATAAGTACGAACGCGTATCCATTATTATTTTTTGCAATATTAGCTTGGAACATCCATTAAGCGTTAATGGATAACGTCTTTGTACTGGCAAATCATCATTTCACGAACCACCAGACGGTAGAAAACCGACCGTCTCCGGCGGTTTTAATTCTCAACTATATATAACAAACCCCGAAACGAGATTAAATATTTCCAAATCGGTAAACACTTTGCCAAATGGGAAACAATCTAGCGAACTGCCGACAAAGTATTTGTACCCTTATTTTGAGCAATGCCAATATTTAGGTCATGTCGTTTTTATGCGCATTGCTTATCTTTAGGTCGCGGCAAGAAACCGATGGGTACCGGCGATAGTTGGGAAAATTAACTTATTAGACCGTAGACGAGCTACTCGTGTTATTTTTTCGCATCAAGCATTTGAAGCAGTAAATTAGGCCGCGAGACTGGTTGTATCAATTCGGATGGACGGATTCTCTGAATGTTGTTGAACATACATGCATAGAGCAAGAGTAGGCAAACGGACATTCTAAGGGGCTTTTCTAAAAATACTTTTATATATTCACACTTTCAGAGTGAGTCAAGAGTATGGAATATATCAAATAAAATTTGAATATTTAAAAATGATTAAAGTAATTGGAATTAAAAAAATTTAATATTTATATAGGTTATTATATAATGTTTATTCGCTCGTTTGTGCTCTTTTCACATGCGTAAACGGATTTTGAATATTTCGATATGCAGGGTGTTGTTTTGAGGACACAAGATTTTATTGATTTTTGTTAAACCGGACCTAGATTTTTCTTCTCGTTAGTACACTAGTCGTTTGGACAGTTTAAGAAATCAATGTGTACCAAATTTCAACAAAATATACAAAGCGGTTCGTTAGAGTTATGACCTAAGAAAAAAATCAACAATATCGACGAAACGCCCTATATCTCGATTATGAAGGGCATCGGACCCATTAAGTGTGGTATTTTTTGAACCAGCCGGGTGACCCCTATCCATGGTTAACGTGCGTCTGTTTCCCAATGAAATAACCAATATAAGTCGACGTACAAAAATCAAATCCATTTGTATATTGTTCAACAAGGGCCGTTTGATTGACTCAAAAATGTTACGTATCACAACGTACATTTAAATAGGCAACACCGCTTGATTTGATAAATGACGAGGCTTACCGATTTTAAACGACGAATTCGTAAAACACCGAGCATTTTCAATCATTAGTCCTGCAAGCGTTATTATAGTTTTTCAAAAACTGTACCTATAAGTTTTTAAAACATTCGCGTCACGATTTCACTGCCACTCGCGCACTATTTATGTACAATAATTTAACAACCGATGAATACAATCGTTACGGAATTTGTAGAAATTCGACGATTACAGAACACGTGTTTGATAAGAGCCGCGCAGGTAGGTGTGGATTTACATTAATTTCCCAATATGCTGCTACAATCATTATAAAATACTTGCTCGAATATAATATTAAAACTACATTGTTAAAAATCTGTTTTAACGACAAATTTACATTTTTTTTGAAAAAATAATGGAAATATAGGTATCTTTAGTAACTATACATGTAGGTACCTACTTATAAATAATTTGTTTTGCTAGTTCTGGTTTTTAAACAAGTCAACGACAATTTCACCGGCACCGAGATTATCTTCGAACAAATTTTGTAGTATCGAAAACTCAGAAATCGACAACAAATTAGGAAATATCAAAAACAAAAACGGCTCTTACAAACAAACAATAACAAACACTTCGAGGAATCCGATTTTAAATAATAAATAGACGCGAATTCGTTCGATGGCACGAAGCAGTTTCGGTGTCGGTACAGGTAATGCGTTATCTAAACGACCAAGTGCGATAAGACCTTTCCTAGTCGAGTATTTAGAGATAGCGGTCGTTGTCTAACATAGATCTGTTTTAAATTGTTTGGAATTAAATTAAAGGCAATTCTTTGCTTTTATCTCCAAAAAACTCTGAAAAATGAAGGAATCATATTACCAGGTTAAATACATTTGGTTTTTGGACGTCGAACATCCAAAGTCCTCTAAAAGTTTTTGGTTATGCATTCGACAGTTAAATAAATTGTAAATCAGACAAACAACTAAATAGAGTTTCATAATTTAATTAATTTAAAATATTGAAGAAACTATTTAAACCTCCTAAATCTCGAATATACAGCAGACCCTGTAATTCTTTTTTCGCTTCATTATCTAATACAGACTGAAATATGAGACTGAAAATAAAATAAAGGTGGAATACGAAACGCTTCGACATTTTTCCATATTTTCTTTTTCTATTTTAACGATTACCGAACGTAAAACGTTTTTAAGATAGGATGTCTACGTTTTTAAATATTACCCTACTTACTTATTATTTCGATTACCACAATTTATAATACGTCGATACCTAAATGTTTTAAAAATTCAAATATTTGTTTGATAGAAATTCGATTAAATAAAGCCTGACCTAGAAAAATTTTAAAGGGAGTTTCGATTCATCAATTTAGAAATCAAATCGAAATGTTTTCATGATAATCACAATTATCACAAGGATGTATATGAAATACAGGGTGAATTACTATTATAGCACCCCCGCCCCAATTAGTTCGTTGAATATTCATATTAGAAAAATATTTTTTTACCAAAAGATGTTCAGAAGATGATGTGTTGTATATTATTGTACATTTATTGCATGTCAGGGCCTAATGAGATTTGAGCAGTAATACGCAACTTTTTATTTGTAAATGACATCATCCTGCAAAACTTTTTACATTTTTTTCGGAAAAATTAAAATTCTCTATACGGCGCTATAAAAATATTACGACACAAAACACCTGTGTTGAATACGATTAAAGTTTAACATGTCCTATTTCGCAGAATCATCTAATAGTCATCAAACAAAATCTTCAAAATTGATAATTATAAATTTCAAATAATTATATGTTGCATTGACTTTTGTATTTGTAATAGTAACGGATGTCCAAAAAGTCTTTTAGTCTCGGTTGGCCGTGGAGATATAAAAGCACGTCTTGGTTTAAGTAATCTTATTACTGTCGAGAAATAATTTAGAACACGATTTAAACTAAAGCATGCCTTTGCCTTTCCGTGGCCAACCAAGACTTTTTGGACATCCGTTATTTATTTGTACCACGAGGTCCAACAAAAATTTCAGTCAATTTTAATTGCGAGGGAGACAGTTCATTTTTATCAATTCGCCCATTTCGAGTTTACGCCACCCGAATGAAAGTAGCAAACCTTCAAAGATCTTAAACGAGATAAGAATCAAAAGCGCGGCGCGTCATCGTAAACGGTCGGCAGGTCGGCGAAATATATTTTGAGCACCTATTTACTTAATAAAATAAATTTGGAAAATTCGGCAAGAAATTTTTTATCAAAATGAAAATCAGTTGTTTTTTTTTGAGAATTTGGGTGCCTATAATCCTAAATCGATCAAAGAACATATGGAAAACTTAAAGTCGAAGTGGAGAAAAGTACCCACTTTTGAATAAAAGTCTCTTGCATCCTTTGGATTTTTTTCTTGGTCGGTGCTTCACTTTCCCATCTAGTCTTACATCTCGACGATGTTATGGAATACTTGGTATACCGAGTTTTGAACATCGGCGTAAAATACCTACACGTCTAATTTAATCCGAATTAAAATTTTGAAGTGTCGATGTAGATCTCGAAATGCACATACAAAACCGAACCGAATTGGTTAAGAGAATACGGAATTTTGAGTTGTACCGGGTAACTTTGTTGACATTACGATAACAAAAATTCGTATGGATATGTCCGGAAATTTATTGTTTGCAAATTACGGGCTTAAATGCGTTAATGATTATAGGTCAAGTTTAGGGCGGATATTTTTGACATTTCTTCTTTAATTTGATCTAATCGATTTACGCAAAGATATATAGTTGCGGGATGACACGCAAAAAATACATTTTCGATCCTTAATTTTTTACGATCCGGTGAAACGAAAACAAAAAATTTACAAATTACATTGTACAAAATCGTACCTTCGCTTCGCGCGGTAACTTTGAATTCTTATCGTGCGTCGACTAAACGAGAGTCGATATGAATGGGAGGTTTGTTAAAATGAAATAACGGAGCGCGTTACGTTATTTATACATTTCCTCGAGTTACGAAGATGCCAGTAATACGTAGGTATGTATCTAACTTAATCGGAATTCTCCAAGTTATCTTTGGATAATAAGCCGAGTCGAAGGAGAGAGAGCGTGGTGGTGGCTGGTGGTCGCTCGTCGGGCGGCGCTAGCGGACAGCTGAGCCGCGGACCACCCGCGCTTCTCGTTACTCCGGGTCGAAGCCGCCGCGCCGACCGCGCCGGCCGCGCTTCACGACAGTCATGACAAAAGCGGAATAAATCATCTATAGACACCAATATGGAGTATGTGGATTCTTTTGTCAGAACTTTACATTTACAATGCGAATTTTATAGTTTCGCCAAGTTGCTGGCCTTGTAGCTCGATGACAACTTTCGAAAATTTATTTTAATTATCATCGTCGACAGCATGGTTTTTTTGAGGCTGCGCTGCGGTGTCATTTTGAAAAGGCAAGGCGAAGGAGGCGGAAAACTATTTAATTCGAAATGTTTAAATTCGCCTTTCCAAGAAGATTAGACTAATTTTACGTATCTACCATGATGGCGAGGGATTAATTACGTCATTTTATAATACGTAGGTGGGTACTCGCGGTATTGGTCGGCGTTTCCTTAATTAATCATTTAATTATGGATATTAATCGTGGATATACATATTTTACATTTTATTTAAATAATACTTAGGTACTTAAAATGTAAGGAGGTTCTTTAACTGCGCTTGTGAGAATTATTTTTTTGTAGGCACCTATAATTTTACGATTAAAAATGCGATAACCATCAGAATTGCCTAGTAATTTATGTATGATTAAACTGAGCATATGTAGTACTTACTTATGCTGTTAAAAAAAACCGCAAAGAGAAGAGACGAACATTCTATTAATGCATTCTAAGAATACATCAGAGTAATTATATAATAAAGGAAGCATTTTAGAAAATTCGACCTAAGAAATTGAAACAGTTTGAATTGGCCATTGCTGTGTTGAAAATGCCAAAAGTCCCTATAAATTCAGGCTGCGCTTCAGCCGCCATCATGAAGAAAAAACGCCAAAAATGAGTTTTTCGCCAGAAAAACCTCACTTCTGGGGTTCATTTTGATGCCGATTGAGATTTTTATTCATTTTCATCAATAAAATCTTTCTTCTATATTATATAGGAGAGAGTCGTGCGGTACCGATCGGCACACAGTACCGACCATATGCTAGTTCTCGCTTCGTATGTCAAATAAACCAACTTTATGGCCGTAGTATACTTAACATAATCCGGAATCGTGCGTTTTTTAGTGTAACGTTAACAAAATTAGGAGAAGGCGTTTTAACGTGTATAAAAAGTTATCTTTCAGAATTGATGTTTTTTTTGTAACTTTCGTCTATTAGGTATCAATAACTAACGTTTGTTTTATAATTTTCTTTTGTATAATTAGCAGCAACCCTATTAATGCAGTCGCGTTATTGTCGTGCAGTACCGACCATACTTTTCACTGTGTTTTTCTGCTTGCTGGTAAGTAAAATTAAGTCAAGGGGTTTCATCTAATTATTCCTTTGTTTTAATGGAAAATGTCTACAAAAGACAAGAACAAAAAAAAGGAAAATGGCCCGAAAATGAAATGAGGGTGGTTTTACAAGCATTTCTCTCAAAAGAAATGTCGCCTTACAAAGAAGAGTTAGTGAAAAAATTGCAAGCAAAGAAAATAACTGTGAAAATTAAATAAAAGAACACACACAAAAGAAAAAAGCTGAAAGAGGCAAAGAGGGCATTACGTTTTGATGAAGAAGTGACCGAATGCGTAATTTGAAAAGCGAGATTTAACGAAGATTGGATTCAATGTATTTCGGTGCAAGGGTTAGGCGCATGTGGAATACACGAAACAAGAAAATATTTTACTTGCGATGTGTTTGTAAAATCTAACTTTTTGCTAATTAAAAACCCTTATTTTCTAACATTAAATTATTATTTTTTAGTATCGTTAATCATTTAAACCCCAAAAATTTACCAAGAAAATGACTGGTCGGTACTGGACGTTAAATTTTCATTAGCTAAAAATTTAAACTTTTTCGTTTAACCAATAATCGGTTTTTATTTTTTATAATTAATTTAAAGGAAAGCAACGTCTGTTTTTATCAAATACTAATTGTAGTAACTACACACAGATATATATATATATATATATATATATATATATATCAGTTTTATTTAATTTTATTTTAGCCAATCTTATCCCTAATTATAGTAAAAAAAAAACTTGTGAAATCGCTACTGCACGACTCTCTCTCTAAAATTCCATTTACATAAGTATTATTTCATTTTTCTACATTTAGGTAGATATTAATCGCGGTAACATCAGAAGATAAATTTAACTTTAATGAAGATTCGATGCGGTTGATTTACCACAAACAGTTCTAACGGCCACAAATTAGTCAATAAAGGTGTGTTTTTGCAATATCAGTAAAAAGGATCTATTTAAAAATAAAGAATCCAACAAATCCAATAGTCGTCAGTGTTATTCCTACATAAATCAAAAAGTCTACAAGAAAACCTACAGGTTTTTACATTTCTAAAAAATTTAGAAATGTAGATTTATAAATTTTGAAAAATTTATATTACATTTTACAATTTTTATTTTATAATTTATTTTACTAAATTTATATAAGAAAAGGAAAAATCCTAAAATGTTTATTCAGTTTCATTCAAAATTAATGTAACTGGATTAATAAATAACAATAGATTTGACTGATATGGAGAATGAATAACAGAGTAGAAGAACTTTTTCTTTAAATTTTTTTATAACGGTGCTACATTTTGACTGTTGGTGAACTGCTATTACATTTCCGGTTACGCCAGAAATGATTTCAATTTTCTTTTCTTTCTCAATTTTCAATTTTGACTTTTTTAGAATCCTTATTAAGTGAGCTATAAAAAAATAGATAGAGGATTTCAAAATTTTAAACACAATTTACAATTTTATCGAAATTGTGTATGAAAATAAATATAAACTTTTTACAACCTACTCGCGAGACTCTCCGTCAGACAAAACTTAATTAATTTTTTTTATTAAAAACCCACAGAACCGATACGAACAAACATCAATTAATACCTACTGATGAAAACTTGATTATCACAAAATGCTCTGGGAATTCGACTTAATTTGTTGCACCGCAAATTCCTGTAATTCTCTACTGAAGTTAATAGCCGAACTACCCTTTAAACATTAGCCCAACAAGTATGTTGACTATTGAAAACAGGTAAACAGAACTAGCGCCGATATCCGGCGCTGTTAACACGCCGGAAGTGAGTTTGGCGGCGCCGAGCCGGAGGCGCCCTCTACACAAACGATCCTTGTGCGAAATAATTTCAGCGTGAAGCTGCACCCGACTTAGCGCCGTCTGAACGTCGCACGTTCTTCACAACGGCTTTCCTCTGAACTACATATTTTTTTAACGACGCTTTGAAATCGGATACCAACAGAAAATACATTTCTTATTAAATTACGCCGAATCGATTGATAAAACGTTTTAGATTAATGTGACGACTCCACTGCTGGCGCAGAAGGGGGAGATTTTCAACATATGTCTTTTAATTTAATTTAAAATTAGACGAAATATAAATCGCCTTCGAAATTTAACAAATATTACACGAAAAATAAATTTTTTAACGAGTTACTTAACTACTAACGTAATTAGCAAAATTATTTTTGAAACAAATTAATTTGCCTTATTCGAAATGGGGGTTAGCAATTCGTTTTTAATTTACGACAACGCGCGATCAAACTCGACCAAATACAATGTTTTTGAAGCGGAAAAATCATCGGCGATTTTTGGTCCTTTAAAAAAGTACTTATTGGTGTCGAGGTCGTCTCAGTTTAACCAAAATTTCAGTATAATAGCCATAATAGTTGATGCATACACGTCAGATGTCTAGGAAATTTGTCTCCCCCGAATCACATCGTCAGTCCATCGAACAAACAAAAAAACTTTAAACGGTGTGATATCTCTTTTCGATTTCGAATATACTTAGGTACGGTTTGTTTTTTTGGTGTGTTTCTTACGAACCGCAAGCCTTACTAGTAATATTTTAATCGAGGCCGAACGTGGGTTAAAATAAATTATTTGATCGCCGCTGTTGTGTCAGTTTCTCCCATAGGTTTCTCCCTATCGATAGATATTTTTTTAATCGAGGAGCGGTCATAATTATTATGAAGTACCCACAATTGAAGTCCGTTATAGCGAACATATACGCGTGGTCCCGACAAAAACGTATTAAACGCGAATTTTGTTAGAACGAACATTCGGTTTTAACGTTTACTTTCCTTTTAACGAAACTTAAGCTACCTTCAAAAACATTTAGGAAGGGTATTTTTCGGAATTGCGTACAATAGTACAAATTTGCGTATTTGCAGGTAAAAGGCGTCTCTGGGGTTGTAAAACAGATTAGGATTACAAAATACACAAGATAGTAATCAGGCGCGACAACCCTTCGTAGAAAAGAATTAAGCATTTTGAAGAAAACCGTAACATTCTAAATGTGCATTGTAAAATTGCGACTGCACTTACTTATCGTTATAGTTATGTACCTTTAATTTCATTTTTACCTTAAACGTAAACAGTTTTCTATTAAAGAATTACGTATCATTAATTTTTATCGTTTTAAATAAATGCCCATTTCAATACACGCGTGTATTTATTTTGTGTTGTATTTGGGAAAATTGTTTATAGCGAACATCGGTTATAACGAACAAACAATAGTGGCCCATATTCATTATAACGGACTTCAACTGTATTAAGTTTTTTATAATTTTTGATTTTACTCTGCATAAAAATAATTTGTCTCGGGCAAGAAAATTTGGTAAAAAGTTAAACTTTTTCAGGATTTAGGTAATTAAAAAAACTTTTTGTTGGCGCAATGATAAGCCCGTAATCTAACCTTAAAGTGAGAAATTAAAAGTGAAGCAACTTGACTGAAAACGAGGGTCATAATTACCTTATTTCTATCGTAAAACAAAATTCCCTAAACTCAGACCGTTTAAGTTATGATCCAAACGCCTAGTGAGCTGCTAACACGAACAATATTTCAGATGAATTTTGAATAATCTAATTTGAATAATCTGAATTTCTACAACACAACGATTTCATGATACGAAGTTCACTTGACGCATATACACTTCGTCCAAACTTATAAGCAATTCACGTCATCAATACAAGGTTACTAGATGATGACGTTTCACGCAGTGCTATCACTTCGTACCTCGTATTTTGACAGTTCTAATAAATGGTAGGCTTTTTTATACCATCAAATATGTGCGCAAGTAAATCATCTATAGAATATGTCACTTTCCAAACTTTAAACCGAATTACAAATAAACAATCTAATAACTTTCTTTTGATGACGTGAATTGCATATAGGTTTGGATAGGTCATATGTAATACATAATTATGTAGGTACATATAAATGAAAACATAAACTTACATTTGGTTCCTTACTCGTTCGTGCTCCACGTCTGCTCTACTCCATCATTAGGGTCAAACAATAGGTCAAATCTTCAACCATTTCCAAAAGTAAACTTCGCAAAAATGGATATACCTGTAAAGAAGAAATTACATTATTAAAAGAAAGTAAAATACATAGTCACAAGAAACCTTATTTTATAAAAAGAGCACATAAATTTATTAATTTTCGAATTTCATATACCTATTAAGTACCTATAGGTACTTACATCGCATTTTATTAAAAATGATTTACACTTTTATTAACAAAACAAGTTACAAACAAACCAAATACATTATCATGTGCGTCGAAATAAACCAGAAATCTTTTGTATTTAACATTATCTTGTAATCCTTCTAATTAAGAAGTTATTAGTCAATATAAGTTACTTCGTCCAGACGCAAAAGACATTTTAAAAATTTTATTAACTAATACGCCTAATAGTTAACCTCGATTTCCTCAGTAATGATTGTGAATAATTTTGTGAAATTATGAACGATGAAATCTGCACCTTATTAAATACCAATGTTATAATAAGAAATTTACGTCCCATTTTTTATACGCCAATAAATGAATTTGTTAAAGCCACCGCTACATATTTACGCAGAACTAGAATTTTAGAAACTAGCATAAAAATTCCCAAATTTGCAAAATCGATGAAAATATTCATAATAATACTTTTAAGACGGGTTTTTTAGTGCAACTTTAGAACATTCTGACAAGTGTCAAACATTTTTTCTAAAAACTTGAGCTTCTAAATTTCTTGGCTAAAAAATGAAAATTTTTACTTATCGCTTTGTTTACAGAAGTAGGTACTTATTGTTATCACGTTTTATACAAAAGCAATGTAATTAATTGTTAGATTAACGTTCTATCCGAAGAAACATAATGAACAATAAAAAGTAAACCTAAACAATTAATTGTAGAAAATTGATTTTGTTTCATTAATTTATTGATGATCAACTTGGTAAGTTGCCCGATAGGTAGGTACCCGCGTACTTAGACATTACTTTAGAGTTTAAAAATGATTTTTCTTTTGTCGTTGAAGAACAAGTTCGTGACGTCTAATTGACAGTAATTGACCACTAACAATTTCAACGCATCTCTTTTAATTTATACGACTCGTCGACCATCTATCAAGGATTTATCAAAACGACATTTTTTTGTAAGTACTATATATCTATGTCGGTAAACGGTCGAGAGTAGTCTAGAACTGAATCAAGATGCTGCAGAGTATACGAACAATTTTTAAATGAACACCCACACACAGGGGTTTTTCCATAATTGACGCGCAACAAGAAATTATGTAGCCGCATTTCGAACTATACAACAGTTCATAAACTTAATTTACAAATAAAACAGTTTTTTTGGCGACATCATATTTAAAACGACTTCGTTAACATCCGAACCGCTAAGAAGAATCGACCGAAGAAGAAAAATCCTCAAATCGACCGTAAAATTATTTTAAACTGAACTGGTAAAACGTTGGCGTTTCCCTCGGCAACAAAAAAAAAACATCGAGAAAAAAACAACTTTCGATCGCACTCCATATTCCAGAACCCGGTTTAATTAAGGCATTAAATCCGAGACCAGGTATTTTTGATAATCGGACGTAAAATCGGCTTTTAAAAAATTTAATTGCATCCAGCAATGTCGTTTTGCAGCAAAACCCCTCAAATTATCACCAAATAAATCGGGGCCGAAAATTTAGCACTAATTGACGTTTATCAGCCGCGAATTAGCATATCGCCTTCGAATCCGTTCAACATAAAAACTTTATTAAAATGCAATTTTGATAGTCACTTATTTGCCGTTTTATTTATTTCTTTTTTTTTCGCGGTTTGACGCATCGAAAGTGATGTCGCTCTATACGTTGAGAGGTCGATTTATGCAATCGACCGACCCGACGCGTACACCTCGTAAAACGAGATGAAGCGACAATTTACTAAAATCTTCGAAATTAATAATTGAATTTTATTACGGCGGCAGCTAATAATTATATTTTGATTTCGATAAACGTGATACCTACGGCGGGACCAGCGAAAGCTATTTGTGAGTATTTAATTTAAATATTCCCACACATTACAATCATTTAGTTGGAAAGACTATCTGGTTGCTCATCGCAGTCCGTTGGGCCTCCACATATTTCGGCAGTGTCAAAGACAGAAAGTTACATGCTTGATTTCACCGCATGCTGTTCAGACGCCACCAGTGCATGTTATAGTCTGTTGCGGACTCTCAATTGCCGACCTTTCATCAGCTTTTAAAATATTAGCAATAACAATAAATGAGACGGCGCCATTACGTTTTTTTCTGTTTGCGTGCCCGAACGGGCTCTCTACGAATAATTACGTTAGCTTATGACGATTTTGGAAAATGAGCGTTTAATATAGACCATCAGATTTACGGTTCAAAATATTATATTATCTAATACTCGCATTTATTTAAGGGAAATATACCGGGCGCGTCAAATTTTATGGCCATCGAGTTTTGAGGCTTATAAATAAATATTTCACGAATAGATACGATAATTCGATATCAATTTCTCATTAACTGCCCCAATAAAGTCATAAACAACAACTCAAAAATTACGTATTAATTTGGTTCTGTAAAATTCTCTCCATCACAGGTATGTAACCGTGTCCCTGCAACAAAACATCTACCGTACAATATTTTTACAAAAAAGTCGAGGTTTCAAAATAGCCCGTTAACATTAGGTCACGGTTTTATTGATGAGAGATTTCCGAATCCAAAAATAAATCGTTCCACGTTATCCAATTTCATAACAACATCTAATTTTCATATAAACCATTAAAGTATTAATAATTTTTCTTATGTAATTTAAATGCGGCAGTGCATCTTATCCGAAATAAAATACCTATACTAAAATTAATTAATATTTACTGTTAGAAAAGTCGCGATTTTCGCCGTGGCCATAAAACTTGATCGCGCCCGGTATGTGTGAAATACGTAAATCTCATTTACAATTACGAAAATTCTTCATAAAATCTTTCCAAAAATAACATACAGCGATATGACGCGAACGTAATATTTTAAAAATTCGCTTTTAATTGTTGACCAATCGTTCGAAAACCGATATATTGAGATGAGGAAAGTTCCGAATCGCCGAAAATTCCGTTTATAGTACTGCTATTAGGTTGAAGAATAGGTAAGTTTCTGTGTTCATTAAATAAAATGAAAACGGATTACTGGGTATTAAGAAAATTTATAGTTTCCATAAATAGAAGGTTACCTCATAACCTTGTTTCTTAACTGTCGTCCTTAGCAATAATCCCTGTACGAATTACCCATAGTTCACTAATTGTGTCAATCGGCTCCGCTCACCTAAAATGGCTTAATTTAAAATATTCGCAATTACCATTTCCGTTTGATAACGTCATCTAGATAACTACGCATTTACACAATTATTTTATTTACTAAAATACACATATCTATAGATTACCAATATAATTTTTCTTTTTAAATGATTGTCCTTAGGCTAATTTTGTACTCTACTGATTATGTGTAATTTCAAAACCCTATTATTTCCACAATGATCGATCGATAATAACAAACCGAATCGATCGTTATAGTGGGTCCACACGACATAGACTTTTACGCAGACTTCCATCGAACTTTTTCGTCCACGCGTTAAAGCCAAGTCTGCAAGACTTTCGTCTGTACGATGGAAGTCTGCGTAAAAGTCTTAGTCGTGTGGATTCCCTATTAATCGAACGTAAATAAACCTAATACATTATTAAAATTCGAAGTCTTTAAAATATTGAGCGAATTAAAAATATTGTTAGAAACGCTTAAAACGTTTAAATATAAAATAAATGGATAAAGCCCTAATCGTTAAAACTTCATTTTTCTATTTAAGACTATTTTTCCAATATTAAAAAGAAAACACATTACGGGGGGGGGGTGCGCCCAATTGCGGACGCTTAAGGGACATTTGCTGCACGGAGAAAAATTTACTGCAAAACTGCTGTTAGAATAGTGACAACCAAACTTTTGGTTGGGACTAGGGTCGCAACCGTACATAGTCCGTAGTCGTCTTGTAGATAGACGCAACCAAAAGTTTGGCTGTCGCTGTTCCAACGGTAGTTCTATTGTCTTTTCTAAATCATCACTTGTTTTCATCGCATAAGCCAGTTTCAGTTTACAGCTTAGTTACATGAGGGGTAATACCGGGGTATAGAGGGGTAACACAAAAAAATTGCTTAGGTTTGCCGACCGGCGTTACCTCGTTCCTCCCTAATTAATTATCTAATTATTATATTCCTTAATAAACTACTTATAATACTTGAAAAACAATGTAAAATAATTTGATTTGTGATTTTGTTAAACTTTAAAAAATCTCAAAAATAATAAATTTCCTGAACATTTAAAAAATATTATCGATTGTCCAAATAATTTTCTAAAATTTGTAAGCTCCCAATTCTAATAAATTTTGATTTTGATAAGTGCCTAGCGTAACCTACATATAAGCAATAAGGGCATTTAATTCTTTCTGCGATACCTTCTTGTCTTGTTTGTGTTAAACAAACGCCACAAAATGCGCACGCACTCCATCCTCGACACAACAGAAAAGATCTGCTTGTGTAAGTCTTCTTTTAATTCAATAAATTTAATCCAGACGAAGAGTATCGATTTTCGCAAACGTACTATGTATACATTCAAACTAATATTTTAAACATTGTGGTGTTTCACTAATAATTATCTTACAAGGTAGGCAGTACTAATGCCGATGTTTCTTTGAAAAATCACGTGTTTACTCTCTAGACGTAATATTATGTGATTTGTATAATATATTAAGAGTCTAAAGAAAAACCGTAGTAAAAAATAAGTTGTTTGTATCCTTTTGGGTTAAATATATTTTTCGTTTCAACTCAAAATAACTTAGGTAGTATTTATTTGAACACTGAAATGTAAATAATACCAACATACCAACGTATAACGTATAAATATATGGGGGAAGCAGATCCTGGTTTTATTCTTTCGTTTTATCGTCGACTTACGCAATTAATTGCGTAAAAATGATTTAAATTACCCCTATTTATTAATTTACTCTTTTACTTTAAGTAATTTATTTTATTATTAGTAAGTGTTCAATATCTTCAATTATTTCCGTGTAAACTGTTAGGAAATACTTGACGTTACACCACCCATTAATTATACAATATATAAAACCCATCAAACAGTTTCTAAATAATGACTATAAAAGTTATTTGCTGTTTACTGTTTAATTTATACTCGATTTTTCTAGCTCAGTGGCGTCACATTAAATAAATTACCATTTTAAAAAATTTACTGGGAAGGTATATTTATTTGTACCTATTAATTACCTATTACTATAGGAAAAATTGTACATAATACAATAAGCGAAAAGGGTAGAAATAAAAACAATTTATTTATCGATAAAAGAAATTTTGAAGTTTTAGAGTTAATAACGTTTAAAAATCCCTTCTGTACGGCTCTGCGTGTTATTTAAAGATCAACAATTTATTATGCAGTAAAACTGTTAAATTAATTTACCATAGATATGTCAGTATGTACGACCTATATAATTTTAATTTCCCTACTGAAACTATTAATAAATTTCGGTTAGCCACGTGATCAAAGTGTTTTTCGTGATAACCATTTAACAAAATATTAAGGTTAGAGTATATAATAATTTCCGTTCGTTACGAGCCAAATCGGCCGATCCGTAGTAAATGACGGCCGTTCAAAAACTTTAAACAGTTATAGCCGTTATTAGTTATCGGATCGGCAATGTGAAATATGTTTTGAAATCACCATACAAGTCTCTATCAAACATCTATCTTTATAATTTTCGATAAAATACACCGTTTTCGAGATAATCGGGAAAAAGTAATACAATTTGTTTTAATATAAAAATACTCTTGAGAATATTGCAATGCCACAACCTTAAATATTAATTAAACTAAATTGTAAGTTACATAAAATTATAGGGCTACAAACCATCACTCATAGGCACAAAGTGTTCAGTCAGAAAATTAAATATGTCCGCACTAATTAAAGGACTGATGAATACTAAACTAGGTGTGGGAATGTTTGTAACACCTATGCTTGTACGTATATGACGATACCTGCGAAGCTTACACAAGCACATAGATAAATCCTAAAACATTTGAACGTCATCTACCTCATGCACGTTTTATCGGCATGTACCAGACCTGCTTTCGTCGATAAGTAATTGTTGACATTATAGTTTAATTTAAAATAAAAATTACGTTGAAATTGGTGCCGTTTCTATTCGTTTTATTATCAGTGTCCAGAATTTTAAAGTTAACATGCGAACTGATAGGGTGGCTATTTGTTCTTTAAAATTCAACCGTTTTTTATCGTTTTAAAATCAAAAAGGTAAACGGGTAACTATTAAAAACCACTCTAAACAATGCTAAACAATTTTAACAATCTCTAACTGTAGAAAGACAAATTTTGAATAATATACAATTTTGTCAATTGATATCGTCATCATTCCGTCCATTCTTATTTTCTTATTTAATTTACTTATAAAGGGTGTTTTAGAATGAATAATAAATAACTTAGGAGGTGGACGATTCCCTGGAATAAGCTATTCCCAGTAAAAAATTCATATAAACATATGTGCAATTCTTAATTCTTAATTCTTATCTCTACGCCCATTGAAAATTGGACACGGTTTATATGTATAAGATTTTTTTACTCGGAATAGTTCATAGTACCATTTACTAATATTCCTGCTGACTTACCCTGAAATATGTTTTAAATATTCCATTTCGAAAATTAAATCGAGAAGTTTCTGTTCTTTGTGTATTTAAATTGTGCATAGGTGAGCTTAATTATTGTTCGGGTGTAACAAAATTTACAACTTAATATCCAACTAATGTTCTTGATAACTAAATTCACGTCAGTAGCCCTAGAAAATTTCTGTAACGAACATATTTTGAATAGCTCACGCAGAAACAAACTGCGGTATTAGTATCGTTGCTAGGATACCTATCGGACCCCGAGATGACCTCTCAACTGCAGATGACTTCGCGTCAGTCTCACCAGAATGTGAGCAACCCTACTTTCAAAGTTTCGTTTGAGTACGAATGCGCCTTATTGCACATACGTACATATGGTATATATGTACATATTATTTATAACTCGACGATCTCGTTTCGGTTCCTGTGACGTTCGAGAAACGTCTAATTAAAAACCCGTGCCGAACAAACGACCGTTCGAGTTAAGACGTGCCCTAAAATTGCAGCTAAATTATACCCATTAACACTAACAAATATTGCAGAAGCAGTTCGCATAAATATTTATAAGAAATCGATTCAGTTCCGGAGGAAACGTCAAGTAATATTCCTTCCATGAGCTGTACTACAAGAATCAAACGTCAAAAATAAAACAATTCGAAAATCATTAATTCGAAGCTCGCAAAAAAATTGTCATCGCGAGCCACGTGGCTTTAACAACCAATAACAATTTGCCACAGATCCGCTACATTAACAACCCGTAACCATAACGAAACTTGCTTTTTACACCAGTTGTTTTCTTTTACGAGAGTATAGGGTGCACATATATCCGTCCTCCGTGCGTCACACAGAATTTGGAAGGGGAAAAGGACGACAACACGACGGGCTCGAATTTTTTTCTATAACTTTCTGGGAGAGTGATACGAAAAAGCTATAAAAATTTGTCACATCGAGGGTGGTTACGAAGGGATGCTGAAGGAAGTGACGCAACAATTACATCCCTACCGCTGTGACGTGATGTACTTCCGGTTGGGTCACATCATTCTTACATCCGGCTCTTTTTGCAAGGCATCGATTTTTAACTATTTCCTATACGGTCGCGTGCTTTTTCTCACAAAGACTCTGCTTTATCGTTCTATTAATTATTCTATTATTATTGAGATGCATCGAAACGAACGAACAATTAATAATTTTCTTGAAAAAAATCTGAAAAATGTACCTACGTTAATGCCGACGAAGAAAATAAAATCGACCCAACTCTGTAGTTCAATTTACGTCGAATTGTTGAAGTGAAACGGCAAAGAGAAAATCGTCAGGAATTCGATGCGTTTAACAAAAGAAAATCGAATGATACTGAAAACTGTGCTCATTTATGATCGTAGGTATGTTTACATTGAAGTGCTTAATTATCATAATAGAGGCCGGTAAAAACTTATTGCTTAAGAGCTTTCGATACCCATGACAAAGTGCGCAGGTGAAGTAAAAAGTCGTTTTAATTACTTGCATTTCATTCAACGTAAGGACTTCATAAAGGTTAAAAATAAATGTGTTTGTACCTAGACATATCCTGATAAAGGTGTACGATTATTTTAATATACTCAACGTTTAAACTCCTATTAGTAAATCGAAATACTTAGTTTTTCGATTCATATATTTTAGAAACCACAAACAGTAACAATACTTAACATAATTACAATACAGGGTGTTTCAGAATAACATCAAAATATTGCGAGAGGTAATAGAACGGTGGAAAATAAGTAGGGTTTGCTTAATACAAATTTACCCGAAGGTCGCCTGTTATCGAGATACAGGACGTTGAAAATTACTTTTTGTAATATCAAAACCACGAGTGATATATTGGAATTTGTTATGCAAATGTTTTCGGGGTAGCTAAAGCGATTGGATTCGTTCTCGTACGTCATAATGGGCGCTAGTTACGCAACGTTCACTACTAACTTTTGTTCATAACATTTTTGAGATACGGGTTTGTAGACGTGATAATTGAAAAAAACTGAAATATCATTCAATTTTATATCAAAAAGTTACTTTAGTAAAAGTCGTCCAAACGCACCGTTTTCCAGATATTTGACGATTAAAAATGGATGTACGCGCGAAGTAGACAATTAAGTAGGCCGATTACCTTACTTCGGCGTTTATTTATAAAAACAAATAAATCATAAAAGTTATCAACAAAAGTTGGCCGTTAACGATGTGTAACTAGCGCCCACTATGACACACGTGAACGTGAGTACCTCCAATAGCTTCAGCTACTCCAAAAATATTTATATGCATATCAAATTTCGATACGATGTCGCTTGTAGTTTTGATGCAGTCGAAAAAAATATATTACGACAAGCAATTTTCAACGACCTTGTATCTCAAAAATGGACGGTTTTCGAACAAACGCGTATTAAACAAACCGCACTATTGCCCGTAGCAATGTTGCCATGTTGCGAAAACAAAACGTTTCCGGATATTACTTTATTAGAAAAGTGTTTAATTACGTGCCCTACGTCACATATCTGAAAAGTAGGAATAGTCATATTGAAACACCCTATATATGATTCATATCCCCTATATATTCTGTGGTTGATTTTACAATTAGCAGCTAATAACTTTAGATAAATTAAAGTCGAAATAATTTACCGTCTGTGATTTATCAAATAATTTTATAATCGGCCGTAATCTCATTTTTCAACTTCAAACGAATGTTTATTTTTACAAGTTTCCCTCGAAAACAACAATAGCGTTCGTCAACATTTAATAAAGGTTACTAAACATAATATTATTTACCGACATTTTAACAATATTTCTATTTTGAAATTTTTCAAAATAAACCGAACCCATCCACCTATTCGACCATTCATAATAGCAAGTCGGCGCTACCGTTCAAAAAGTAAATTAATTAAACATACGCCCGTCCTCTAATTAAGACGATGAACATGTAGCTACGTTAGTTGCGCGTTACCACGAACCACAAAGAAGTCAGATTTTAGACAAAAATACCCGCGTCAATATATTAAATTCCTAGCAACCGTCGATTCGAAAATATCAATTTCACTGCTTTTAATTGGTGCCCAATACCTTGTAAGACATCACATTTTGTTTTGTTTGTATCTCCCGACATCATCTAACAACCTTCATCGCGCCCGGCTTCCCTTGCTTACCAATAGCGATATTTGATACCTAATTAAAATTATGCCAAACGCGCACTACCTGGAAACTGTTTTTCTAAGTAATTAACAAATTAGGCTTGTGCGTCAAGTGATAAAATACTTTTCGGCGCCCGGTCGCGACAACATTTCCAATTTTCCGTAGGTGGTAACTATTGACCTTTATAAGAAAACTCGACTCACGCACCCCAAACGAAAATAATCCAATTTAAGAGATTTACGAGCATCAGTGTCTCGAATACCAACTTATAATTAATTATTCTTTAAAATTTTAATTGATTTATTTTTCTAACCAGGATTAATAACTGGTCAAAACGGTTAACGACAAAAGCAGAAGAAGAACAAAAGTTTACTAGCTTTTAAACTTCTGACTTCATTAATTAATTGTAGCTCCATTAATTAATTAAAGTCGTCGAGAATTATACATCCTTTGCTTTCCGAGTTACCATCAGGAAGATAATTTGCGCCCTAACAATGTTTCTTGAACAAACTGATGTAACAACTTTCGCAGATACCCTTCGTTTTCGTAATTATATTTATCGTAAAGTTTAATCGAGTAGCCTGCGAATCTTAATTTTTGTTGCCCCAGATTTTTTGCCGGGAAGTAATCTAATTTTGGTGAAGCGCAACCGAGACGTCGACCGTCCGTAACGGGGAAAGGAGGAGATGCCCCATTATTTAATGCGGGGCGACAAGTTCGAATTTCCTTTGACAAATATTAAAATCGGGCAGGGCCGTTAGAAATTTATCAACCACCGAAGAAAGCGAAATTAAACTACCGGTTTGCGAGTTAATATATTATGTAGGTACTTACAATAAGTACAACAGTTATGTACTGATCGCGAGTAGGTAGGGGAAGAAACGATTATTAGCAATCCGAACAATCGTGAATTCAAATTGAAACAAAATTGGTAATTTACAAACATTGCCATTTAGGAAACTATCGAAACATCAACAGCCAATCGATGTCAAATTTCTTAATTTTTTGAAGTTTAATTTGCAACTCCACAAGGGCAATTTTCAAAATAAATATTTCTCAAATTATCTACAGAACGACCATACCTAACGTAATCTAAAAAATTCGATTTCCAAGCCACTAGTAATTAAGTGTTTGTATGAACGTCGCTCCGAAATTTATTATTTTTTTAACACGTATTCGTTTATCTTGGCACATTTTAAAATAATATTGTAAATTTAGATAAACAGTTGTAAAATTAAAAATTTTAAACATTTTTTGTCTTGTCATTTATACCTATGTAATCATGATTAATATAGTTAACAACCGCAAAGTGATTAAAATATACCGTGTGTAACATAATCATGGTAAAATCACGGTAAAAATTGTTTTCCCACTTCCGCTTTCGCCGAAACTAACATCAATTTTCGATTTTCAAATTAAACACCATGTATGTTATTACATTTTTGAAATCTGCATAATTTCCTGAATACAATGGTACCATACAAGTGACATTTCAATTGTCAAAAAAATATATTTGATGCTCATTTTATTTTTCAAACTAGAGTGCCGTAATGTTAAACGACCACATCAACACAACGAAATCACGCCAAAAACATGTAATTATTGTTTGATCTATCGTCCGGTAAAGTTACCAACAAATGGTCTTTGTATCAAAACTTAATTTTTTTAAATAATACCCTGATGGTACTATGACACCAATAGGAAATACATAATCTACCCACGGTCCCACTTTAACTGTGAGATTAATACAAACGAATTTACAGCAGAACATTTGATAAAAATAAACTTAGTAAATACCTACTATTTTTTTTACAGTTTAAATGCCACTTATGCGGTGCCATTATATTCAGAAAATTATACAAGTGTTTCATTTGAAAATCGAAAATTGATGTCGGTTCCGACGAAACTGGAAGTGGGAAAACACGATTTTTGTCAAAAAGCGACGTTTGATAAGTACATTAGATATGCAACAAGATTGAAAATTTTATGTACAATGCGTACAATGTTTCTGTTACACACGGTATATTTACCACCGATTTCGAACATAGGGAAACTGAAAAAACCGCAGAAGTTGCATCATATACACACAGACGACGCTATATACAACTGCCATTTTTTTAATGTAAAAAAGAAATGCGTTACTGACGCTTTATGGGACTTTTCCATGTGTTACTTAAAGATTTTTATAAACCCCTATTATTATTATTTTTATTCAACTAAAGAACAAGTGGTAGGTAAATATTTTAAACGTGCACGATTTAAAAGTCAGTTAAAAATACAATATACTTAATACATAAATATTTTTGTAAAATTCGGTAAGGATTTCTTTCACTCTTCAATATTTATTCGAGTTCGGAAAAGTGCAAATTTTCCTAACTAGTGTGAAAAAATAAAAGAAAAGAGAAACAAAAAAAAATGTTAACTTTCACTTTGTTTACTTTTATTTTCCGTGGAATGAAATATTTCACTACTTACATCAAAGGGAACTTGATTAAACAGTAATTGACATGATAACAAAGACAAAATATTCAATTAAAGAGATAATAATAAGGAATTCCTTACCGAATTTTACAAAATTTTATGTACAATTCGTCAGGAAAAGTAATTTTTCCACTCGCGACGTGTTTTTGAAAAAAAATCACTTTTCGTATCTCACTGTACAAGTAGTTAGATGTCCAGAAGGAAGAGATGAAGGCATGTTTTATTGTTGACTTAAATCATGTCATAAATTATTTTTTGTCATGTCATAGTAATAAAATTTTGACTTAAATAGTTAAACCAGTAGGTACATGTCTTTATCTTTCCGGGGTAAACTAAAATTGAAAAAATGATGAAACTGATGGAAAATCTGAGTTCAGATTTGATTATTACGAAATTTGTCATTATAAACTCATGAGCGACGTTCATATAAATAAATTTAATATACAACTCGACTGACTGTACAGGGTGTTTCTAAAATTGCATAAAAACTTGCATCGAGTGCATTGTAGTTAGCGATCGTTAATAGAGTCGAAAGAAAAATCATAACTTATAGCTTTATTATTTCCTACGGAAATTCGCAAAAATTTTTGGTAATCAATTTTCTGAGAAATGAAAGGGTGTAATGACCGAATCGACTTTTAAGTTACTGTTTTTATAAAACATACCGCGTTTCATTAAATTTAAAGTTAATATAATGTTTTTTTGGATTTTGTTGTAAATAATAATGAAAAAGTTTGAAATTATTTTAAATACTAATACTGCCAAAACACGTTTGCTACAAAAATTAAATTTCGATTAAAATGAGGCAACATTTTCAATTTACCGAATATTATCAATTTCAACAAACTCTGACGCAATTAATTGTAACAATAGGTTGTGTCAAACCTGAATGGTCACAGGCCACAGTAAAAACAGTTTAAACTGATCACACAAAAATTTGTAGTTATACAATTTGTTCAAAACGGTTTAAATATTGAAGTGGCCGCAAGTTAAACTCGTCCCGCCAGTTAGGTACCTATCGAAAATAATTTAATTTCCGTTGTTACGCCTACTTTTGGTTAATCTAAATAAAACAATAGTGAAAACGAATATTAAACTTTGTATTACGACCCTGTCTTAAAACAAAAGATCTTTTGTGGCTTCAACTAATAGTCCCTTAACTTTGACACTTCTCCTATCTCGTCATCATCTATTAACCAGCACATCTTCGGAATTTGGGCCGAGGAATGTAGACGTTTTCATCTGGCTATAGTTAAGTAAGGTGAGCGCTAATCATTTTTCGAAGACCGACGGCGTTTTCCTCCGTTTTGGGTCCGAACATAAATATTTTAGGGCAGCTGCTGCGAGCTACTTAAATCTTGATTATAATCGCGATTGCCCGAAAATAGATAATTATTTAATACCTATACCGTATAATATAAATAAATAAAGGCGTTTTAAGGTAATAAAATTATTGAACAGATGTAAAAGTGAGTAAATATCTAAAAAATTGTCTTTTTTTGTGTTAAATAATTATCGTTGGTGTTGACATTAGATAAGTCTATAAATAGCTACCCATTATTGAGAGCGTACTGATGAGTTTTGTTTTAAATATTTCAATAAGCACATACCTTATATTTTACTAGATATATTAGTTTGTATAAAATTCGAATGACTTTTGTAACAATGAGTCGTCTAAGGATGAGTCATCCCTTTGTTTTACCCGATTTTTTATTCATATTGTTAAATGTTGTAAATGAATTAAAGCTTCCTTTTTGTAATCTTCGACCTAATTTATCTTATTCTCGTTACTACAAGCACAAAGTTTTCTCAAAACTGAAGCAACGATTACGTCGCTGCTATCAAAACAATGAAATGTATTGCACTTCGACGACGAAAAAAACTTCCAAACGACCAAACAGATTATTCTATAGAATTCGATTTGGTATGCCGCTATAAGACGACGGCGGTTCGAGTGCATGACCCCCGCGAGGTAATTGCGGTCGCGAGTGTGTTGTTTCGGGTGGTCCTATAATACATAGCGGCTATCCTCAGCGCCAACTCGCGGCCGGACGTCGCCGCACCGGTGACCATTGCCACCGTCATCGCCCCTTTAGCTCGTTGAAGCTCAATCGATCAAATTGTGGCGTGAGTTTCGAGAAAACGAATTTTCTCGATCGCCTTTGCCGGCGGCGTGGTCCGAAAAAGTACTTTTAAAATAATAGACGCAATTAAGAAATAATCATGTCAAAGCAAACATTTCTAGGTTCCATCAAAGGCAGCGTACTAAACCAGTTCAATTGTTTTCTGCTAATTTATTGAATACACGCGGCATCCGAGCGGATACTGAAAGGAGTGACAATTGCATGGACATGTCGGAAATTAACAGTCATAAAAAACAGGTGACATCTAGCGATTGTCTTAAGGGATAACAAGTGCACATGCGCAGACAAGTGACTGATTGATCGCCAACTATCATCAAGTTCGCTTTTACGCAAAGCCGATACGTTGTTGTACAAAACACGTTAATAGTAAATTCTAATTAAAGTTGACCGTTTACATTGAAGGTGTTGTTCATACATTATAGATTACATGATGGCCGTTGATGTGATCGTTATTTAAGCGTATCGTTTGCCATGTTTGCAGTTTTTCAGATTTTTCATTTGTCGTTGACGTTATTTTGTTTTTGTCTGTGTTCAAGTGTTATTCAGGTTTGCATTCTTAACGCTCATTTAATCGCTTTGTTTCGATTTTTTCCATCACGGATACTTTCATCAAACGGGAGCGTTTAATAGTTTTTTCTAGACTTAAGTAATTTTGTAAAACGTCGCGTCGAGGTAGTCGACTTTGTCGAACAAAAAAATGTCTATATATGGTAAAATAATCCAAGAGACGGCACGATTCCCTTGAACTTTGAAAATTCAGGAAAGTTATCGATAAATCCTTGAGTAAATAAATAGCTACTTTTTATCTAATATAGGTAAGTAGATACCGAGTGATAAGAATAGACACAAAGCTTTGATTAATACTGACGACCGAAGTTCCTGATCAGTAGGAAATTATTATTATCCGCCTAACTAATTAATTTTATTTTTAGTTTGTGAATGTAACCTATATGCCGAAAATGCCCCCTACACGAAGGGTTCCGCAGATCATACTAAACACTTCAATCACTATCGATCACTTTGATCAGCATTTGCTATAATTTAATTAGTCTCTTTTTCTGTGCATTCAATAAAAAACAATATCTACAACTTAAAACGAAATTTCGTTGCAATATTTCAATCTCTTTGATCTGTAACGCTAAAGGTAAAGAAAAGAGAATTGTCGACTATGGATTACATTGGCAAAAATATCGCATACGACTTCCCTTACATACCCTATTTATGTAGGTATAACACTATTACACAGTAACATGAACACACTGTATATAAGTGGACTTGCTAATCCGAACTATCCGATCAGTGCAAATTAAAATTTTTAGATCTTGTTTTGGAGTAGTAGTACATAGGGCTACATAACCTTAACAAGAAGTACGAAATACGCACACGTGTATATATATAGGACAATGATTTAAAAAAAGGATTGTTTTATTTTTTGGTACAACTAACGTACGTTTCTCGGTATCCTGGTTCGATTAAAGCAGCGATACCAGGTTCAACTGTGAGCGACGGGTTAAAGCGGGAACGGATAAGAGGGAGTCTACATGTATTTGTTTTGTATCTTTTCAAATAAGACCACTTTTATCTTCTCTTTTTTTAGAAATTTGCCGTTAAAACGTCCTGTATATGAGTAATCGAACTCGTTTTCACTATAACACTGTATAAGGACAAGCAGGAGCTAAATCCAGATTATCAAAATTTAATTCGAAAATTTTTGGTCACTTACACGTACACTATCGATTATCGGTAAACACACTGAATACATATACAGGGTGTATCTATAAGGTATCGTCGAACTTCGATGGCGTATTACAGCGGTCCTAACGGTAAAAAAAAGTTTACGTAAACGTCTGTCCTAACAACGCTTCATTTTCGAAATAGTTATGACAATTTTTTATTTTTTATTAAATTTTTTATTTTATAGGAAAATACAATACAAAGAGACTTAACGATAATGACGTAATTTATATCGTAGCCTATTTTTGTTTTTATTTTGTTCATATTTTAATAATGTAATAAAATTAAGAAATTAAAAATTGTCGTATTTTGAAAAGGTTGCGTTATAGAACATACGTTTATAGGAATATTTTTTATCCTTACGGCCACTGAAACACGCCTTCGAGATTCGGCGATACCTTATTCCCCTGAAAACACCCTGAATGGATAAATATTTCAAAATGGGATTATCCGAGATTAATCACAAGTATCAGATAGTAGTCCTTGGTAATAATAGCTATAGAAACGTTTCTCGAGACAATTATTTCCATGGAAATTATTCCGAGAATAGCTTATCAGCGGGGCGGAATTCTTAAATCGTTCGCTTACGTAACGTATGCGAAAATGACGTCACGGATTTGTTTGTTGTGACGTCGTCTTTGAGTACGTTATGTAAACGAATGGCTCGAGAATTGGGCCCCCGGTAGTTATAAAATCAACCCTAACGTAAGTCTAAAACTATATATCTACATTTTAAATCTATGGTATTGCAGCATAACCTGCTATTTGCTTCCATGTCAATTATTTCGGTACAACTATTATTTCAAACTTTATTCTTTGATATCTAGTATATTAAAGTTATTAACGCGCGACACTTTTGCATCGCCGTTTTTCATTTTCGCGTCAATTAAAATTTTCGAATAAATTCAGCGGCAACTGAATTATTTGGACCTTAAAATGAATTTTAATCTTGTAATAGTGATATCGCATGTCGCCAACAATAGCGTCTAAATATAAATGCATTAGGGATGATGCAGGATTGCATAGTTAACTATGTTTCCGGAGACTATCAATTGTTGACTTTAGTGATCGGACGCTTAGGGTTACACGGAGGGTGATTCTGGTCATCCCATGTTGAATCGAGGGAGACGATGACACACTCCGTTATAGTTTCGTTCGCAGGAACAATCTGTCATATGTTACACCAGAGGGTCGATTCTTGAAAGTAATTAAAAGCGAAGAAATTTTCGTGTTCGCTATCTGGTTCTTTCGATTTCTAAAACAAATTAGGCCCGCATAAAATTTCGACCGAGAAACCGAGCGATACAAGTTACGATCGAAAAACGAAAGGGTGCGGACCTAAAGTGCTCGGTTATATTAAAGAGAGGAAGTAAACATTATAGAGTTACAATTGGCACGCGTAGCTTTAGATACTTCCGGTTTGGCACGCGACCTCGTCCTCACAAATACGAATGGCAAAATTCCGAATACATTTTCACGAATTTAATACAATCACACTTAAAGTTTCGCAACTAACCTAACGTTGGAAAATTTTAAGGAAAAATAAAAAGACTCTAAAGCAAAGGAAGTAAAACCTGGAGCTTAGTTTGCTCCACACAATTAGTCGTTAAGCAGCGTCCCGGATCGAACCCCCGTATTTTAAATTCTTGACATGACTTTCGCGGGTCCGGGTTAATCTAAACCTCGACCCTTTGCAAACCGAAAACGGCACAGACCGTACGGGAATCTTTTGCTGGCCTTAATTTAAATGAAGATACGAATACCGTTGTCAGTTTACGTTGCACGAATGGTTTTCGGATATTTAAAGGCAGGGTTGAAATTAAGCTGTAAGATTATCCAGGCGGCTACGGAATTTGTTTAAGTGGCTTAGCCTGGATATCCTTGCGCTGAGATTTACACGTTGTTGATTTTTCACGGAACGAAAGCACTTGCCAGGAAGTTAACTAAATTTATTACGTATATAATCAAGTATTACGCTAGACGGTCGCTCGAACGTGCAACGTATTTTTATCGTTTATCAAATTTTATCATACCGGCCGGGGTTTAACCACCATATCACGTCAACTTAAGTAATTGCTTTTCGCGATGTCACAAAACATTATATTCCGGGCATGTAAAATATTCATCGTAATATTAGCAGCACTTACATATCTTTCCCCTTTTTGTGATATTCTTTGATTTATATGCCTGCCTAGGGTAATTTTCTATGGTCAACCGTATTCACAATAAAATAAATTTGTCTCGACCTCGGCCAAATCTGCCGCGTGGCCATCCTTTTCGCGCAAATCGGCATCGTAATAAGCGGAAGAAGGAGGAAAACTGAGACATGAATTTCATTTTGCGAGATATTCGGCGTATCTAAATAGAAACCGGCGATATTTGCTATGGTCTTGTTATTGGAATTCTAATCAGATCGAGATCTTATCCCGATTTATTGAACTTGACCCCAGCGCGAAGAGATAGAATTTTCCGACTTTGATACGTAAAATTTACGTACACGCGGGGATGAAATTAAAGCGGCTAGGCGTGTTAAATAAAAACCAATGAAGTCGTAAAGTTCGATTTTAATTTCGAACAACAACGTAGATTCGGCATATTGTCGACGATAATATAGTTTGGAGAAAAATTTTATGAATATCTTTAATAATAAAGGCCGAATAGGTTGTATATCCATAAAATCAAACCCTTTTAAGGAATTGCCAATATCTAAATAATTTATTATTTCTTTTAGGTACTTGTATTTTGAAAAATTTATTGCAATACTAATCGAAAATTCGACGTCGGTATAAAAACAATAAATTCGCCGTATTTTAGTGACGTCATAATATTAATTTGGTAAAATAAAGGACAAAAACGCTTTTATTTTCTGCCCTCTGTTATTATAGAAACGAATTAAGCGTTTTTCCTTTACACCAAACTAACAAAACTTCAGGCGGGACCGTGATTTAAGTTGCTAATAGATTTTTAACGACATCATCAATTTTATACGTTGTGCGGATAGAGCCCGATAAAGTTTTAAACAATTTTTGAAAAAATCGACCCTCGAAAAGATCGGCCAATAAACAAATTTAACACGATTTGTTTTTTAAACTATTAGAAATTCCTTTGGTGTTGTTGTTGATTATTTTACATAGGTACCTACTACCTAACACTTATGTCAGATATAAAATTTACTTGAAATTCAACGTAAAATTAATATTACATATACAGGCTGTCCCAGAATTTCCACTAAAGCTTCAGGTAACCTATGCTTTCTGAACAAAATCTAAAAACAAAATTTATCTCCGAGAGCTAGTTTTCTCACGCGGACCTCTTAAGGTAATATCTTTAAATTGTAAAATCGAAAACTAAGCTTCGAAGATAAATTTTTGTTCGTAGGTTATTCGTTCGTTTAACAACAGTCGCCTATATTTTTTGTGGAAATTCCTGAACACCCTGTTTGTATCGTAAACTTTTTAAAAATAAAAACCATTTTCTTTATCTACCTTAGCAATAGTCATATTAATGAAACCTTTTTTATTTAATTTACTACATTTAGAGCAAAACAGACACATCCAATAAAGACTATAGTAGCTCAAACGCAAAAGGCTTAATCAAAATTGTAAAATACAAGATTTTATCGTTAATAAATCTAGTATGTATACAAAAAATTGTTTCGTCTATTTTATTAAAATTTACGGAAACCTTTTTGCAAGATTGAATTATAAAAGTAATTTTTTATAAGTACAACTTATTTTGTTGCACCGCAGTAGATAAGTTCTATCTGCGTCTTAAGCTCAGGTTAGATGTATAGGACAAAATTAATTAAATTTAACATTTCGAATGCTTTTCATCAAATATGGTTCATTTTATCGTAAAATGTCTGAAAATTGGATCATCCTTAAAACTTTCAAAACTTAAACCTCTGAAACGTTTTGAGGTTGGAAAAATTAGGGGTAATGCACCCCTGGCTCCCCGAGGTGATATCAAAAACCTATTGCTTCATTTTAATGACCTTCATTTATTACGTAGGTATACCAAGAATTATTTTATTGTTAAGTATCTATTTAAAAAAAAAATATTTTTATTTTTCAACTTTGGGGGTGAATATCTCACGTTGCAATTAGCCCATGCCGAGTTTTAGTATTTTTATTTATCACCTACACAAATTTATCCCATATTATTTAAAAAAATAGGATTAATAATAAATATGGGTCGCGATAATAATCATCAAGAAATACCTAAGTTATGGAACAACTCTGAAAAATGCTGATATATGGAAATTGACGAAGAAAATGAAAATCGAACTCGTCATTTATTATAAATTATTATATTATTATATTATTAAAATTAAAATAAAGATACATTACACAAGACGTTTCAAAACTTCAGGCGTTTCAATACATTATATTTTAGTAAACCTCTTTTAAGTGACTTTGAAAATGCTATATATAATTGTCTGTATGTACGAAATGTCGGTAAATTGTCCTGGCAGAAAATCGACCGTAACGAATAGGTAGGTGGCTGCGAACGGGTTTAATTGTGCCACAAACCGCATTATCCTGCGTGTAACAATGCATTTGAGGTTGTACGAACCACAATGTATTGAATGTTTAAATAATGTGTAATTAATAATATTAGAATTAAACATACATAAACTTGATCGCCGGCAATTAATTTATTGTCCATAGCATAAAATGCTTTACCGTGTATGTGGGTAACTTATTGCAAATTACTCTTTTGGGAGCCGTTGATGAGTTGAATATTGATCATTATGTAATATATAAGTACCCATTATGTAGTACCTGTAAGGTATAGACCTCGTATACGTTAAAGTTTCGTAATTTGTATAGTTCAATAAACGTAATTTTTAGAGAAGGTTAAGGATAACGCCGAAGGTTATCACAACTGAATGAAATTATAATTACCTAATAACACTTATGTACTGTTTGTTGTTGTAGTAAGGTTTTTCCCAATTCAAGGTTTTTAACTGTTTTTCTTAATAGAATTAGTTTTCCATTATTTCAAAATTTTATTGTGAATTTCTTTAAACGCAGAGGTCATAAGAATCGGTGAAATGTGTGTAAATTTAAACGTTCGCTATATACCTAGATAAAGTCGCCATAATTTCGAAAAAAGGTCCTTCTCGTGTCTTCTGTAGACAAAGATACATAAATTTGTCACCGTCTGAACTTCAAACGCCCGTTCGGAGAACCGATTGGACGTAACGAAACAAAAACCTTTTTTAATAAACGAAAATAAATCTAAATGGTTAGCTAGAATCGAACAAATGGGAACCCCGCAAAACCCACCCATAAAGAAAATACTACAGAAGCTACTCCTAACTAGCATTGCTTTTGCAATAAAAAAAAATAAATCCCTTCGTAAAAAATTTAACAATGAGGAATAAATGCAACGACGCATACCTGTCAAAATTTTGTGATCGCGTCGCTTTCACGTTCCCACTCTCTCGCCCCACGGGCCGAACAGTTTAAGATTAATGATCGCGACGGTGTCGTGAAGGAAAATGAATATGATGGAAGACGTTTTATATGCTAAACTGAGCGGTACGTACTTTATAACTTATAAGTTAGGCCTCCCATGTAGAAGCTTGAATCGGCCAATCGAAAACCAGTAAACCAACGAGTTTTTGTTTTAAAAAAATGCTCGAAAGTAGGCGGCGACGAGCGGTACAGTCGCCAGCACAAGTGTGGTGTGATTATCGACAGTACCTGTAATTATCAAAGTCGCCTAATAAATTTTTCATTTAGTTTCCAATTTATTAAACAGCCAGACGGTTTTCCGACAGAGCGAACTTAATGCATCCACGATAATTATAGGAACATGCAACTGTCCTCACGAAATTACTAATAAATGCTCCTTGTTCCTTACACCGATTAATTCAAAATGTCCCTCGATGATAACGCGAAACGATAGATGAAATATTAATTTATGAAGAATACCTAGATGATAGATACCTAGCGTGTTAACGTCGATGAAGGCAAATTTTAATTAAAATCGAAAAGCGTCGAATTTTCAAATTTATAGTATCAGCGTGTCATAATTAAACGGTTAAAATATGAATGCGTGCCTGTTACGAACTAGAAATTCCTTGTTTTTCATCCGATGATTAAATTCGTAAGTTTATTTTTACTTGTAGGTACCATAATAAGCGATCATCTTGTCATTTAATAAAGTGATCGATAACCCTAAAAGTCTGTTTTGAAAAATTCAAATTTCGCGGAAAATTTCTATTAGTATCGTTGGAAAACATTTTTGGAAAGTATGGCGTTGTGTCATAAATCGGAGAAAATTTTGAATTATTTGTTGAATTGTTGAAAAGATTATGGTATGGAAAGGTATGTACTTCGTAAATATGTTATAAAAAATTATTGTGAAACAATAAAATAGGCGAAATAATTGCGAAACTTAAAGCGCGTGGAAGGTATGAAAGCTCCAACTCTCGTACAAATCTTGCCCAAAAAAAAAAAAACTTAAGTGAAATACTACATAAAGAAGTCTTGTATCATATATTTAGTACTTGATTTTAAGTTCTTAGGAATCTATCAAGAATTACATCAAAATGAAAAATTCTCCACGTTTCAAACTTCTCCCCATCATCAAGAAGATTAAAGATTAATTTAAACGAACAAGTGCACGTTGCATAATATAAATCAAAACCACAATAAAACAAGAGTCAGCAAATTAAAAACTCAAATTAAAGAGTACACCGTGTGTGACAGAATTATGATACATTCCCCCCCTAATTTTGTTATTTATTATGATAAAATGTTCAAGTTTGTTACATATCTAAGATATTTATAAAACGTCATATTTTGACACAAAAATTGTGTTTTACCCACTTCCGGTTTCGCCGGAACTGACATCAATTTTCGATTTTCAAATGGAACACCATGTATATATATATATATATATATATATATATATATATATATATATATATTATTACATTTTTTAAATCTGCATAATTTTCCGAATATAATAGTACCACGCAAGCGGCATTTTAACTGTCAAAAAACAATTTTGCGTCCATTTTATTTTGCAAACTAAAGGGACATAACCCCCCCACGATTAATGTTAATCAACCACATCAACACAACGAAAATTAATATCACGTCAACAAGATGTAATTGTTTAATCTATCGTCTGGAAAATTTACCAAAAGTCTTTGTATTAAAACTTAATTTTTTAAATAGTACCACGGTGGTGCTATGGCACCAATAGGAGTACATTTAATGACGAATCTACCCACGTGCCTAATTTGTCTGCGAGATTAATACAACCGAATTTACAGGAGAAAATTTGACAAAAAATAAACTAGGTAGAGAGCAATTATTTTTGACAGTTTTAATGTCACTAATGTGATGCTGTTATATTCAGAAAATTATGCAGATGTAATAATATACAGGGTGTTCAAGTGACGTTCGATGATAAGTGATAAGTGTAACAAGTTTGAAAATTTTATTTTTAATAAATAACAAAATTAGAGGGGTGTACCATTATTCTATTACACACAGCATATCGTATTTGTTTCAAAAAAAAAAATTAAGCAACAGTATGATACTAACAGGAATGCGTCGCAAAATTGGATTATTTTTAGCAGTTCTGGAATTTAATTTAAACTGTATAGATCAGCTTCTAATGAAAATTAAAAGCGACCAATCGATTTTTTTAAACGAATAAAACAGATCTGCACCGTGGAACGTCTCTCTTATCTTTTGTCGTCCCAAAAATGTCCACATTAGGGAGATTTCACTGTAAGTACCTAATATATATATAAATATATATATACTATTGGGGCGCAATTTCAACTCGTATCTTGTAAACTAAAATAAAAAATTAATAAGCTGACACGACCTATAGTATTAGTTATATTTTTGCATCCGGTGTGGTGAATCCAAAATTGTTGCTTTTGAAATTCGCGAGAAATGAAGGACCATCAAGTTAAGTTCGCATAAATATTTACACTTGTTTCGAATTTTGTGCGTTTCTTGAAGGTTAAATAGAAAAGAGGATTAGATATTGTTTTCAAAGCGAAAAGCCCATAACGGTAGTTTCCTACGAATAAAGTTTCAACAAAGTTTCAAAAGTTTCATCAACTGACAATACGGTGTTGGAGTCAATTCAATCTAATAGAATAAATATTCCGTAGAAGATTAAATTGAATATTTTTATAAGTCAACGCGTACACGTAGATAAAACATTTGAATTATAGGTAAATGTTTATAAAACTAATACCAAAATTGTACGTTCGTTTTTATATGAAAATGTTAACTTTAAATACGAAGGTAATTTCATACCCAAGTGTTCCCACATAATGTAAACGAAAATCGATAGTAAAAGCATAAGCTATCCTGCAGGCCAATATTCCAATAAAATATTCAGTTTAAAAGTCAATTATCGAGTAGCTTAAAGTCACGATATTCGACGTGGCTTAGGTTTCTTTGACCAAATTACAGCTTTAAAGAATAGTACTTTCATATAATTAAATTATGTTAAAATTAGAATGTTTTTTTAAGAAGCAGTAAAATTGTTTATGCAATTTCTGTAAATACGTAGATATTAATAAACTTAAATTTTGTTAATTTCGATTTTTGAATATTTCCAGAAATATCAATCTTTTACATTGCTTTCAAATTGTTATAGTACTACTATTTTCGAAATTTTTAGATTTTAATATTTAAATATTTACAGTTAATTCTCATCAAAATATACAAATGTATGATTAAAAAATTTATATTCATCACCAATTATTAATTATTAACAAAAATAAAATACTTATATTGTTAATTTATATAAAACTTTATATTTGCTACTCGTTATATTGTAAAATCTAGTAATCCGAACACGTCAAAATAATAGCACAAGTTCCTATAATTTTTTTCTTACGGCACTGAGATATTCACCCCCAAAATTAAAAATCAATTTTTTTAAATGACATCTTTATTCGTTGGTATTTAATAATTTATAACGGCGTACCTATAAGGTTTTTAATATCACCTCACAATCAACCGAGTCAAGGGTGCACTGTCCCGAATCTTTCTAAGTTCAACAATTTTCAGTGGTTTAAGTTTTTAATTTTAAGAACATTTTCGAATCAATCCAAGCATTGAAGGATAAAAAAAGTAGGTACTCTTGTTTATTTTCGATCAAACGAACAATAATTACTCTAGAGTCAATTTCCTGTTTTATGCTCTAATCCTGTTATTATCCTGATATGTAGGTACCTACTATAAAACATTTTTCCCATGTGTCCAACTTCCTACCGAACGTCGACGCATATTCTGAACATTAATTGTTCTAAATTAGGTGCCTTATTACTTATAACAACGTGGTCTAACGTCCCAAACAAAATCCTATCATTAAAAACCAATCGTCTTCTTAAAAATTAATAAGGACAATTCATCTAGATCACCGTTTATCCTAACAAACAAATAGTCCTTTGTAGTCCCTACAATTATACACCGTATTAAAAATGCACAGGCCAAACTTTTAAACAGTTTTTCTAAATATTTCAAAAAGTCTCCTGATTAACTAATTACTGATCATTGTATCAGTAACTAGTAATAAGGTCGTTAAAATACAAAACAATAATTGAAACCGAAAGATAATTACTGAAAACTCGATGAATTATTGATTGAGCAATTACCTACTACTTAATAAAAACAACAATTATACCATTATGTAATTAAGCATAAATTATTCTAGCGCGTAAGTAATTTATACGGTATCTATTTATTAATTTTAATCGTTACATTCGTTTCATTTATACAACAAAACTCGGCAATATGCATCGAACCCCTCGAATCGAATAATATACTATCCGCAACGGTACGCAATAAAAATTTTAAAAATGCCGTAATAGAATTCCAGATGAGTGTCTGTTTCAATAATACCAACCCCCTGTGAGGAAATTTAATTTTTTTCATGTCAAATAAAGCGAGAGGGCGGGAAGTGAAGATTTACAATCACATTTGACTTTACAATGTTTCAGTTACGGCTTGACATCTTCACCCTAGCTTTTGTTTTTGTCTTGTTTGCGCTTCTGTTTTGCAGTCGACAGTTTAATAGGGTCGGGAATTGAGCTTTTAAAACTTCAAAGCTCTATTAGAATATTATACTGAAAGGACATGTTATTAGCGATACCTTAAATGAATTTTTCCAGCATACTGAACGAATCAACTTTTGTAATTAATAATTGACGGCACGCTTCGTAATTCTGACGAAAGCGTAGATTTTGCATTTTCGAAAAAAACAAAAAGAGATAAACAACAATTTTTTACTTTCATCAAAACGACGCGAGGATTTTGTCCATATCCGCGTGAACGTTAAAAAATTGTTCTTAAATATACAGCGGGCGAGTCAAAATTCAACTTTCCAGCGCTCGGACGTGTGTTCCACAATTAAAAATAACACAAAAATGCAGAATGCCAAAATTCCGACAGTGACGCGGTTTTCAGACAAATATAAGAGGCTGTAAAAGTGTATTTACGAAAATACCTAAAATCGAGTATTTTTTATTTTTAACTGAATACCTTTATAGTAAAAAAAGTAAATAGAAGTAGAAGTGTGCTTGGTAAAATTTACCGACGTAAATGCACAAATCATACAGATTCTATTCACGATTTAAACGTAAATGTATTTGAAATTTTAAGGAAAATATTCGATTAATTTTGTATAATTATTTTTTCATTAACTTTTTTAGACTATAAATTTATTTGTAGACGTATATAAGAAAAATGTACAAAAACGCACTTACTTAAATTAAGACGTAAGAGCTAAATTACAAGATAAGAACGAATAAATAATTGAAACATATGTTAATTATTTAAGTATATTAAATAACATTATTTAAAAAAATCTTAAAAAAATTTAAAATGCTTCTACTTACAATAATTAGATTATTTATAATATTTTACGTTGTTTTTTTTTTATTAAATACGCGGTGTCACGGTTCAATACACAGATAAAACGATTAAATTAATGAACGTCTCCATTTTGGGGACCAATCCTAAATTTTACATAATTTAAAATTTATATCGTAGGAAATATGTGTAATTATAAGAACAAAATAAATAGAGGTACTTGAGCCTCGAGTTGTTTTTCAGTAAATACCGATAGAGCTCGGTAATTCCTTTAATAGTCCGCATTATAGACTTCAGAGGGTGGTCTTTCACGATTATAAAAAAAAAATTAAATAAGTACACGTAATTTAGGATGCGAACGTTTACTAAAAAAATTAATAAGACTCCAGCCAAGTCACGAACCTCTGCTAACCACTGTTTATTCTACTAATAATCGTTAGTAGGGGTCAGTTGGCAAACAAACTAACTGTTGTACTGGTCCGTTCCGCAAGTTCCTAATAATGTTACTGTTATCTGTATTCAGCTGCCTACTAACGCAACGAAGTAAAGGGTTGATTTTAGAATTATTAAGAATCGCCCGTTCTCGAATAATACATAAATAAAATAAAACGGAACCCAGGAAGCGGCCATGTTACGTGGCGGTAGCGCTCCACTTTGTATGCGTAACGTAATGACTGTATCAGTTCGCGAGATATGAAAAACAAATGGAAGTTTTTGTTCAAAAATAAAAGGGTTGGTCACACTGAAGGGTGGTTATAACTGACCGTGTCCGACAGCCATGGTGAATGTTTAAACGCCCCTAAATGACCTTTATTGTGTTTCCCCCTGCGTTCATATATGAACTGTTTTTGTTTCTGTGTTTACGCGTACCGCTCTCGGTTTTAGCTTTTTTAAAAGTACGCTGACCTGAGCAATAGCGGGGCGCTAAATATTAACAAAAATCAAGCAGCAAGCGCAAGCAAAGTGTAGAATTTGGAAAATTCGTTAAATTATTATCAAACCTAGAAAGATAACTGTCGCAAAATATAACATCGCTGCCACGATTGCGAATGTGCTTAAAGTATTAGTAATCTATATGTTTGCCTGAGTTGATTGTAATGAAGCAAATCGGATTACTTCCTTGTAGAATAAAGGGGGAGGCACTGCTTTGCCCGCACGCAACAACCGCGATATTCTTACGAAAAGTATGGGCATAGATACCTACTTTGTTAGTTAATTAAAAAAAAACTGTTGGTTGTTTTAAACCGTCGTATTTATAGAGACTGAGAATTTTCATCGTCGATGAAACACCTACATATTTATACCTCTAACAACTTTTAAATAATTCGAACGGAGCTCCGATTTTTAAAAGAACCTCGGACTATTTTACCGCACTCAGATTAAGGTATCGAAAACTGACAAAACATATGAAGAAATATCAAGAACAAAAACGGATCTAACCAAAACGCATTTTAAATAACAAACACTTCGACAAATCCGATTTTGAATAATTATAGATAAGAATTCATTCGATGATATCGAGTTATTAACGCAGTTTCCTGTCGGTACAGGTAATGCGTTTTCTATACGGCCAAATGTGATAAGCCCTTTCCTAGTCGAGTATTTACAGATTAGAGGTCATTGCCTAACATGTTTTAAATTCGTTGAAATTAGATTAAATGCAATTATTTACTTTTATATTTCCAACAAACTCTGAAAAATATGCGATAGGTATTATAATACTCATAGTTATACCGGGTGATTTATAACAAGGGTAAAAAAATTCGACAATTTATTAAGGAGGTTATTTTGACTAAAAAATGTTTTATAAATATAGATCCTATTTCAATTAGTTATGGAGCTACATAAGTTTAATATCTATAGTTATTAAAAAAAAAAACATAACATACCTACTGTCTTTTTTGTTTTTCAATAGTACCGTAAATCCGGATTACTTGCGCCAATAGGGGTAACTCGAGCCCACACTAAAAGTGTGTTTCAAGTAGCTCTCAGTTCCATTTTCAGTTCTGGAACTTGTGCTATCTACCAGAAAAGGGGAGTAATGTTCTTCTGTTGTCCGTGGTTTCATTGAGAGCTGCTCGAAACGTCATTTTAGTTTGGGCTCAACCCTTGTTAACCCTATGGGCACCCAGGTTAACGGTACCCAGGACTTTTAGTACTTTAACCTCATTAAAAAAGAAACTTAGGGACCAAAATTAAAAAAAAAATTGCCCGACATTTTCATTCATTCAAAATTCATTATATTCAAACATGAATATGCTTAAACAACTCTCGATCAGATGTTAGATGAATTGCAGGAAAGGCAAATTTGTAACTGTTAAGCATCTTCAACTTCTGTAAAAGTTTCTAGTAAAGTAATTTTCACCAGTTTACTGGCGCTTTTTACCAAAAAAATGAGGTTTAGAGACCAACATGTCAAAAAAAAAGTAAAAGCCCTGGGTACCTGCCTAATTAGATATTAAATTAACGAAGTTGCTATACTTATAAGTAATAAAACTTTTGTTTCTTCGTGGTATTTATATAACATACTTAGAAATCTCCTCGATAAGTTACCGAAGATTTTTACATCAGTTGTAAATGTACACTGAAAAAAAAAGTACCTATAGCTTATCCAAACCTATATGATGTTAACGTCATCAATACAAGGTTACTAGATGATGACGTTTCACACAGTGCTGTCACCTCGTATTTTGACAGTTCTAATAAATTGTAGTCTTTCTTTATACCATCTAATATGTGCGCAAGTAAATCATCTATAGAATATGCCACTTTCCAAACTTTAAACCGAATTACAAATAAACAATCTAGTAACTTTTTGTTAATGACGTGAACATCACATACACTTCGTCCAAACCTATATACAATCCACGTCATCAATAAAAGGTTACTAGATGATAACGTTTCACACAGTGCTGTCACCTCGTACCTCGCATTTTGACAGTTGTAATAAATTGTAGTCTTTCTTTATGCCATCTAATATGTGCGCAGGTAAATCATCTATAGAATATGTCACTTTCCAAACTTTAAACCGAATTACAAATAAACAATCTAGTAACTTTTTTCTGATGACGTAAATTGCATATAGGTTTGGATAGGCCATAGCTTTGGATAAGCTATACATATAATTGCTATTATTAATCATTTTTTACCTAATAACTTTTTTCATATACCTACCTATACAATGACAATTTTTCATTAAAAATAACAAATGTTTCATTAATATAATACGTTTACTGGTTTTTTTCGGTGTATAAATAGGTACATCGTTTTAGTAAAAATTTTAATAGCTAAGTTAAATATAAAGGGACTTATAAAACCCTCTAAAAATTTTTAGTTACGCATTCGAAGGTTACCTACATAAATATTACCTAAATCGGACGAACAACTAAAATAGAGCTAATATTACGATAATGACAGCATAAAAATTACTTAAACGCCTTTATAAAACAAATGTCAACTAATTTATTTAATCATTTAAAATGTCGAAAAAATTTTAAGCCTCCTAAGTCTCGCACATAGCAGGTCCTGTAATTATTTGATACTACATTATCTAATACAGACCGAAATATGAGACTTTTGGACGTCCATAACAGAAATTTAATGACATCTACGATTATCATCATAAGGTACACACTGAATATTAATTAAACAAACGAAATTTTTCGAAATTCTTTTAGCATTTAAAACGTGCCTGTTTTTTTTAATTTATCTATTAGGAAACTAAAAATTGTTGAAAATGCGAAATTATTTTAATTATTTTATTCTTAAAAATAATGGAGTGGAACAATTGCAATTAACGTTCTAAAAGTAGTTTGAAAACGCCCCCGTATAAGACAGTTTTTATCATATGTATAGAAATATTCACGCATATTATTAAAACGAGATTAAAATTTAAGCTTTTCGATGATAAATTAAAATGTCGATGCACTGTCGATCAGATTTAAACCCGTGTAAAAATGACCTACTACACCTACTGGAAATTTCAACCGGCTAAGGTTTTCCATAATTGCATCATTTCCGTAAGGGCGATTCTTAATCCCGAAATCAAATACGTCGTGTAAATGAACAATAAACGCGAATCCTTGAATGTTTATTAGTTTATTAGTCTCGAGCCTCTAAAACGCGAGTCAAGAATAATGAGTTTAAGTAGATTTAATTTCGTTTTTTTTTGTTTTTCCTGGGATAATTAATCGTTGCTTCACATCGTCGGATTAACGTTAAAAAATCCGTTAATGAGGTTTTACGAAAGATATTCCTTCGATTGTATAAGATCAAAGGTTAATAATAGTCGGCTAATCGTAATTAAAAAAAAAATACCCATACCTAACAAAAATCGAGTAGAAAGTTGAAATTTCTCACGATTTGTTTCAATTTCCCTTCGACTAACTTTTGTAATTTTATGTTCGGAAGTCTAATTTTCTGTGAAACAAAATCATATAGGTATGTGCGTTTCGTACAGCTGAAAAGTTCCTAGATAATACAAATTACGTTGTTGGCCTATAATTTCCAACAAGCTTAAGCACAAGGACAATGCCAAGTAATTTTCCTAGCCTACTTTATTCACTGGTTATGCTTGGTAAAAACGTGGTTATTACCGTACCCAAGCCAAAAGTTAGACACGCAATTGCAGACAATAATACACTTGCGGTTTAACGGTAGCTTGCTGTCTGTTCATTCACGGCCACCTTTCTTATGAATACTGAATTATTATACGTAACCATAATAACAGGTAATGTAAGGATGTCAAGAAGAACTGTTAGGTACTTTAAACGACACGAAATTACTTTTTAACGTTCAATTTGCAAGTGAAACTCGACAAATTAACATAAAAACCTATCACTTATAAACAAAAATAATTTAGGTACCTACGTATAGGTATTCAAAAATTTAAACGCACTCGGACTTCGTTGACGGAAACCATAATGGCACTTCCTCCGAAAACCTTCGATTCGCCTTTCAACCACTTAACTTTGGTATAAAAGTATTCATTTTCGTTTAAAATGTAATTAGGAAATATTGTTCAGACAATTAAAAAGTTGCTTTTATCAGCTCCGCGAAGTAAAAGCAATAACGTTCAGGAAAATACATCGTTTATATAACGACGCTGGAAACTAAGCACATAACCAAACAACGATATTCGACTACTAGAAAGACAACATTTTGATGGTAAAGTTATTATTAACTCGATAAAATTTAACGTCTTTTGACGTCAATTGCGCTGTTAAATGTTATCGTTTCGAGAAAATTCCCGAAATAAACCTTAAAACAAACAAGAGCAAAAAAGTTTGGCGCCCAACATGGGTCCCTCCTCGACATTCAGAAGAAAATTATCCGTTTTCGCCTAACGCAAGAAGGAAGCGAACGTTTATAAATACTTATATAAAAATAAACTAGCCGTTGTTCTAGAAACGACGTCTTATCAACGACGGCGAGAAAACCAACCACGCAAACTTGCCAATTAAAAATAATCAAAAGAAAATTAGAATTTCCTACGTTAAGAGTGTATAATATTTTAAGTCGAGCGAACTACGAACTAAAGCAGCGTTGCGTAATTATATAATTAGCTCAACGTTTCCAGAATTAATTTGGCGGGGCATGTATGTGGAAAATACGTGGAGTTTATATAACAAGATTTTCCTTCGAGTGTACCGAGGAAGGAGAAAGGAATGAACATCATAGCTTGGCGTTAGTAGTTTTTGCGGACGCGCGGCGCTTCGTGGCGGCGTCGGGAGTTGACGCGACGCTAGGCGCCTGTTTGTGACGCCCCCTCCCCTATTCGCTCCGGCGCCGCGATAGCACATTCATATATCTTGCACGATTACTACGTTTTTCCGACGATGAGGGCTACGCTGGCCGTCTTTGCACATGTTTACAAGAGCATCATCGTTCGCGTTTTACATTAAAAACGAGAAGAATCGCATAATATAAAAAAAGCTTATGCAATTAGAAAAGGGTGGGCCAAGAAACAATTATTTATTATTTAAATTTAATGTGCCAAAAACTATTTAACTATAAGTACTAATAAAAAAATAATTTAGATTTTGTAATTAGTAGGAATTCGGTTTGTGAAAAATTATTTTTTAATGTCGAAAGTCTTAATTATTTTGAAAAGTTAAGCTTTTTTACAATTATTTATTAATTAAAGTAGTGCCTAATTGATTATTATTAAAGGCGCGTTCAAAATGTTTGGTGTGTTGCCTATTTATTATTTTCTATTTACTAGATACTCTTATTAACAATATGCAGTAATCCCTTAACATTCGCGGGCGTTTACGTTCTAGCAAACCCTCGTGAATGTCAAATTCGCGAATGTTTAGTCTATCTTCCTGTGCAAAAAAGTGATTAGGTTCTATAAAATTTTGATTATGGTGGATAAAGTAATTGGAACAAAAAAATGTGTTTAAGTATTAAGCATTAAGATGTATAAGTATGCATAGATATTAATTACATATACCGGGTGTCTCAGATCGGCCGGACCACCCAATTATTTCGTAAATGCGGCATTTCAGAGAAAAACGTTTCGAACGAAAATTATAAAGCTTTAAATGATGCATCAGATGGTGGTATTAGCACAACCTCGAACAGCGAATATTTTAAATAGAACCCCCTATTTTTATTGCATATTCTTATATCTTAATGAATCAATCAATTCATTGCATTATTAATTAATAAAATAATTCGCGAATACCCAAGTTGCGTCCACGTAACCACGAAATTGTTCCTCTTTGTAGGTTAGCGAATAGTTAAAACTCGCGAATGTTAAGGGATGTACTTATACTTCGTCATTCAGTACAAGTGCCAACTACATACGATAAAAACTATTATTCGGATTTAAAACTTGTTATTAGTTAATTTTTAATAGATGATAAAAATATTATTTCTAAACATATTAGTGGATAAGTAGGAAAAATAAAAAGGCACAGTCGGGAGCAGAATTAATGTCGCCAATTGCGAGGCATTACGCGGGCACACACACGACACAACGAACAATAAATTATGATCATTGTGCCGCGTATACCTCGCCCAATGCTCGTGATTCGCGACATTAATTTTGCACCCGACTGTACCTACCTAACAATTTAGATGTTTATTTTGTTAAACCGTTAATAAGAATAATTCGAAACAGTACGTATAGTTATTAACTGGAAAGAAAATTCGTAATTCTTTATCGCAGAAAGCGCTGCATTCCCGTTTTCGTTATATTCAGATTAGGTATTTTTAAATAAAAAAGTGTAACAAAAAACTAGGAAGAATTAAGCTAATAAACACTAATCAAATTCCAAACGTCAGATGCTGTCCGAGCTGTAGGCAATATCAACTAACGTAAGTTAAAAACAGAAATTCGCCGTGGCCGCTCTCGAAAAACAAACTCCGAAACAAGAAAAGGCAACTTTAAGGGTACTCCGCATTTACGACGAAACGCAGTAGAATACGACCGTCACCAAATGATTTTCCCTTATTTGTTCAAGAGCTGTGCGGGACACTTTGATATATACCACACCAAGTTACAGTGGAAGAATTCAACAAGAATAAGAAAAAGAAAAATGTTCTACACTCTTTAACTTTTGTGCTTTACAAAGAATACATTTTCTTTTCGTTATTTCTAAACTAGATAAAACTTTTTTTGGCGTATACCTATATAGCAATATGTGTATAATCATTTTCTTTTTTAAAACAGTTTCCTTATTTGATTTTTCCCTCCGAGACGCGATGATCGTATTTAATTTGCATGCCGAATTTTAAGCGCGGTTAATTTGATCTCTCGGTCTTTGTCCGATTAGTCGGTACCTACAATGAGGGCGGCGAGACGCCACAAGTACAAAAAAAGTGAGATCGAATAACTCATTCTTGTGGTCATGAGCTACTCCCGTTCATTAAGAAAAGGCCGACCGAACTTACGATCGAGTACACGTCACTTATTTATCGTTCTAATATTTTTATAAATCGTTTTTGTTCGCTTTGTGTGGATAAAAGAGCCGCGCACAGACAGAGTAGGAGGTCCGCACATTATCGTATAAATCATCCCCATTTTACCGGCCCAGTTGTTCCTACGTGCCCACTTACATTTATCTTTTAAATATTAATAAGTACTTCATTCACAACTTTTACTGTAATATTTATACGATTATATTCTGGAAGATTACGCAAGCTTCGGATTAAACGCAAGTTACGTTTATAATAATTAATCATTCGTTTTATTTAAACGGATCGGGTGCCAAGAATTTGACGGTTGCTACCGCGTTATAAAAGTATAGACATCAATCATTCAATAAATCGACAAAATTCCACAACGACAAAGTATTTGAACGGTTAAAAATTTTAAAGATTTTCGAAATCAGTTTTCTTGTATGTAAGACGTTTTATCAAGAAATAATAATTCAGCGGTCGCACAATGGGGCAGTAGACTATCTTAAAAGCTGGTCAAAACTCAATATTTATACTGACCAAACTATAATTGAGGGTAAACGAGAAATTGAGTAGTGTTTGGGATAAATCGGTTCGGCGAAAGGGGTTGTTATGGGGTGTTACAAATAAATTTATGTTACGGGCTTGTAAATCTTGTAAGGTTAAGTACTCGAACTTCGGCGCCTGAAGCGAATCGACGCCCTTTCAATAAATGATAAAATAGACCGAAGCAACACTGAAACCGACACCTTTGATATAACCTTTAACTTCCATTTTGAAATGACATCTTTAAGAGCGCAGGTACCTGAATCAAAAACTTCTGAAATCAAAAAGTTGGTGAAGCACGCATGAAAGAGCCGACCAAGAAAGAATGATGAAAATAGCACGAGACCTAAGACCCAGACGAAGAAGACCTCCAAAGAAATAGGACTGAATATCGTCACACCAAAGCGTGGAAATAATACGCGAAAGTCTAAATAAAAGACGGCGAAGAAGAAGAACTTCAGTTTCAATCTAAACGATGCGTATATCAGAAATATTCTAACTTTCATCCATCATGTTAAATTCGCAATGATAACACATCTTTTAGGGCACAGGAACTGAATAACGGCACGTTGAATCCCTTGCATTTGCTATTCGAAATTACATCTAATTAATAACAACCGATCAAAAATCTTGCAACTATAGAAACTGCCAAATCGAAGCCCAATAAAACAACTACCGCAGACATTATGCTACAGATAAATAGATACCTATATGAAATGTAAGTCTTCATAATCAAAATCAAGCTTTCAATGTTCTCTTCAATTCCAGATCTAGTCCACAGTTATAAAATAGAAAAATAATGCCCACACTTACGACAAATAAGGTATTATTACATACATATAACTGAATAATCTTTGAATTTTGTGAATCTTTGAATCTAACTATAAATATTCGGCAAAAGACGGGTAGTAACCTATTTATTTAAAAAACAAAACGAATAGACATAGTAATTGTAACAGATGAAAAGCTTGTCTAATATAAAATCGATGTAGTTTTCAACATCTTTAGTCGGCAGTGAAAAAAGAAAAAATTAGGTCATCGAACAATTAAAAGATTTCATTTAATCTATAAAATGTCTTTGTTTGTAAACGCTAAAATCAATTTCGACAATGTCGCTGAGTTTCCAGTTTCCAATTTCAGAGTCAATTTGTCGATCGTGGGTTCTACATTAGAAATTGTTCGTACGCGGATACCTATGTATATCCTATGTACATACCTATGTATATAAACCTACACATTGCGGCAAGTGTTATCAAATATTAAAACAAATTTTAGTAAACTTCTCCTAACGTATATAATTTGAAAACATTACCGGGTCACATTAAAGAAAATTCGAAGTAAGTAACTAAACGAAGAAAATAACGTCTGTATATTTAAATAAGTTAGGTAAGTATTGTCCACGCCTACATAAATTCGTTCGATGAACTTCCTGTCGTATTAATTTAGTAAATTTCTAGTACTTTTAGTTTTTCAAACGTAAACGTTCTCCACATGTTCCGATTTCGTCGGACTTCGCCGACGCTGAAACCTTTGTCGGCAGATTTCTTATCAAAGGTTTTAAAAATTACAATCAGTTTAAGTCATTGAAATTTTGTACCGATGTACATCATCAATAAAAAATTACATTATATCAATGATTGACCTGCACACCACCGCTGTGTGAAACAATATTGTCTACTAACTTTGCGGTGATGACGTGCTCGGAAAAAAAATTAATTGACGTAGATTATGCCTAGTAACACAAATCGAACAGTCTGGAGAACGCTTTACCTTTAATGGTTTTAAATTGATATAAGGATACTAGAACATCACCACCATGTTTAATTAACAGAAATCCGAGGTTTATAAAGTATATAAAATTTTATAAAATTCATATTGTTGTTCATATTTTGTAAAATATTTTAGTAGAAGATCCCACCGTAAGGTTTGTGTTATGATAAAACTTGAACAAAAAAAAGCTCGTTTAACCGCGTGAGAGTTCAACTTTCTATTATCATCAAACTTTAAAATGATTTGTATACCAAATGAAAGCTTATGCTTTCCCGTTGACGAAAAATTAATGCTGCCACTGGAATATTGTTGTTTAATTCGCGACAGCAATGGACCGTCGAATGTTTGAGGGGAACCCTAACCTAGAGGTAGGTTATATCAAGGCTCTAACCAAGAGCCTAACCAAGCTCGATTTTCAGAGAATTTGTGTTGAAGCTTAAAGGTCCATGTATTTACACTTTATAAATACACGGAGAGTTAGTCGACAAAGAAAGATCATACCTTTCCTCGTCGTATTAAGCCTTTTTGTTTGTAATCCTTTTAGAGTACACAACACTCGCGCACTCACACGCAAAAAGGTCTTGAAACTACTGAAACAGTCACTACCGCTCTGTACCACTGACGTGAAAGATCTGAAGCGATTTTGCCAAAATTCTATATATAAATGCATTCGAGTTACTGCGTGGACACTAGGAAATTCCGTTTTTATTTTAAAAACATGCAGTTCTTTGTTCGCACTCCGATAAGATATAAAAGTAGGTGGCGCACATGTTTTATTAGTTGTTTTGTCGGTGTATCGGTCGCATAAAAATGCGATTAAACTTTTGTCTGGTTTATGGTTTGTAATACGGAAATTTTCAATGTCGAGGGTCACACAAATAGTCTTTAAATGAAAAATAGAGTAAATTTATAATTCTGCGGTATAAAGGTAGTAAGTAGATAGCGATTATCTAGATAATTTTAAACTGGTAAGTATTAGCGAATTTTCATAGAAAATAAAGCTATTGCAGCCTGTCTGATTGCGGGACCCAGACGTGTTCTTTTGGCTTTTCTCCGTTCTTGACCCCTTCATCACGAAAATATAGGTCATTCATTTTGGGTAGGTCAATTCTGGGATGAATTTCTTGTGGTCACTATTCCGGTCGCAATTTTGATCGTAGGAGGCTGAAATTTGGACAGCGTATTGTCTTGACGAAAACGAAGGACGAGTTCGTTAACCAGTCAAATCGACCGACTCGTTTCAAAATGGTGACCGTTCAAAAATTTTTTTAATTCTAATCTCCGTTATTACTCATCGGATCGGTAATGTAAAATATGTTTTGGAATCGGCATAAAATTATCTACTAATCATGTCTCTATAACTTTCGATAGGATGCACTGTTTCCGAAATAATCGAAATAAAAGTGATACAATTTTTTTTTAATTCTTATAAATTTTTCTCGTAAATATTATTTTTCAAAAAATGTATTTCTTTCGATAAAAATTTTAAAAAGGAGTTTTTTGAAATGCGACATGAAAATTCGATACCGAGGTTTGCACGCAGTCGGATTTTATTCATTGTTGCCGTGAATTAAACAACAATATTCGAGTGGCAGCATTAATTTTTCCTCGACAGGAAAGCATAGGCTTTCATTTGGTATAATAGTCATTTTCAAGTTTGATGATAGTAGAAAGTTGAACACTTTGAGCGCTGTTGTCGCCGATAAGATGACGATGAAAAAATGGCAGCATAAACTTTTTCGAATCTAAAAATTGTTCTCTAAATGCTGGAGTAAGAAATTTCCTCGAATATTATCATACCAGTTTTTACAAAAAACAAAACAAAAAACATTTTATTTTTTTATTCAAAGAAACAACGACTTATCGATGGCAGCATTGGAGTTTTGTAAAGGTTCATACACGCGGTTTAACGAGCTATTTTTTTTTGCTCAAGTTTTATCATAACACAAATCTTACGGTGAGATCTTACACTATTTTGTTTTGGCAAGAATTATTTTCGTTTTTTATACCTACTAAGTTTTTATTTATAATTTTGATGTACCTACTTATAGTAATTGCAACAACTTCAATAGCCATATAAAACGGCTTTAATTCTAGTTAATTAAATTACGGAGTTGGGAATAAAATTAATTTCAAAACAGTAACCGCAAAAATCAAACAAATATCTATAATAGGTGTCTACTGATAAACAATTAAAATAAAAAAAACACGTAATTTATAAGACTTACTACTTATGTTCGTTAAGATCCTCGATTTCCACTTCACGTACATGATGATGGGCCAGTTCAAAGTTTGTCGAAACGAAACAGTCAACACGCCCGCACCAATTTAGTTTTTTTAGTGTTCACACTCGCGTCGCGACGCGTTTTAACCGTCACTCCCGTATCGCGAAATAGTCATTTTTCACTGCTATTAAAAGGATAAAAATGAATATATTAAAGACATAGTTCAAACATAGATAAAACATCAACCATTGTCAGAATGAAGAGACCTAAACATTATTATTTTTTTAATACTGTAGTACCTAGGTGACGTGACTTTTGAGACACCGTCATTTTAAAATAATATAAGTACCTGTCACTATTTTTATTTTAATTAATCGATATATTATTTCGACGTTATTAAGAATTATTCGTTTCGTATGAATTATTAATTGATTGTTTGGTCGCTATAAATCTGCCGTTATTAAGAAATTACAACTTCGAAATTTTTGTAATTACCAGCGCAACCTACAATAGGCAATTACTTTATTCGAAGTAAAAATGTAGATAAGGAAGTCGATTAAAAATTAAAATTGTGCTTAACTAATCCAATCGGGACTTACCCGTTCACCCCCTGCTGTTATAAACTTCTTAGGATCCTGAAAAAACAAAAATGATACACATTAATAATTAAATACAAATTAAAGTTACAAAAAAATGATAAGTCTACATACAAATTACCTACCTACATACACATAAAATATACTTTACAAGAAATATTTTTTATTTCATTTAAATACAACTAAAATTATTGACACGAAATATGGAAAAACTACAGTAGTTTTTAGTTTAGTATTTAGTAGAAATCTCCATTAAATGAGCAATGTTTTAAAATAATGTGTCAACGCAACCCAGTACAATTTCTTTTCACAGCGGAAGGCCAAAGTTGAGCGATAAAGTTTGCGTGACGTAATCAACTAATAATAATAATTTTTTGTAGGACAGCCCTATTATTTGTTGGAAAAAAAAAGATTATACGTTAGATAAGGTAACTATTCAAGAGTATTTTCATAAAAAAAGACTTACAAAAAAGGTAATTTGTACAGACGACAGCAATAAATCTTACACAAGGTAGTGATTTTAGGAAATTTTACAAAAGTCCAAATAACTCAAAAACGACAAGGTTTTTACTAAGGTCAAGTTTTGATATTCTAGTAGATCATGAGCCAAGCTACCATCACCACAAATATGACGTGCTATTTATGGGACGCCCTGTATATATAGTAAGTAGATATCGATGACGGCGAATAACAGACATTTTTTGTAAATTAAGTAAGTATACCTACCCTATGATATTAAATCCCTAATTTATATTTAAGGTACCTACCTAGATAAGTAGGTTGTTAATTATTTAGGTACCTAATATTTTTAATAATTTTTGCCAATATAAAAATATTTTATTTTTTACTCTAATAACATAATACTACCTATATTTTAACCTCTTTTCGAGATCTTCAACGTTTTTAATATAAGTAAACTGATAATAATGATGATAGTAAAAATTTGTTGTTATTTTTGACAATTTACAAAGATTAATAAAAATAAAAATAAAAATATTAATAATTATTAAATAATTATGTGTAAGTACCTATATATTATAAAACGTCAAAAAGAATTTCTAACATTTAAAATAGGTATGTATCTTATACTTTTGAAAAGTTTTAAATATGTATCTATATGTATTATAGTGACTCACCTACTTCTAAGGGGTAATAATCCAACCATACTCCAGTTCCAAAGCAGGCACAGGCAGCAGACGCATTATATTTTAGAGTCCATTGAAACGAATCGTGGCGTTCGGCGTCGCGTCAAATCAAATTACGAATTTTATAGCACTGAAAAGAAAAACAATTTAGTATAGGTATAAGGTACCACAATAAATCAAAAAAATTCAAAATAAATAACATAAAACAAGTAGATATCATCAATTAGTATTGGTATCAAATCTTTTCTATTTAATTGCGCTTTTCAAAGTACATATCAACACCCGATTCTCTTTTTACGCGATAGATTGGCTTCAAAAAATCGTGTAGAAAAATAATACAGTGCAAGAAGATAAAATTTTTAAAGATATTTATAAGGTATAGGATGTAAAAATAAACGTATTGACTAAACCGTGACTAACCGTGTTATTTCGAAATCGCGTAAAACAAGTTGGCGTAAAAAGAAAATTATCAACTGTTTTATTATTAGTATTACACAATAGAATCACGTTAATCCAACATTTACGGAACCCAGAGTTTATCGAATTAGCAAACATCCCAGATTGCCTATAATAATTGTAAGATGTGTTTAAAACCCGAACTTTCCAAGAAAGGTGCGTCGGATTAACGCGATTTTACTGTATTAACATTCGAACTATTTTAATAGATGAATATTATTAAATATTTTTAAAATTATATCAAGTTATTCTCGTGGGGAACATCGCCGCACAAAACATTTCGACGGCGTTGTTAGTATATCCAACGTTCGGAGTAAATGTGCGGATAGCCAAGGCTATTAACATTTTGATAACAATTAACATTCACAGCAATAAATTCCAAATACCCAAAAATCTAAGAGCAGTTAATTCGGTCTTCGGACGTTTAGAAAAATCTGGCAAACGTGCTTTTTAAGCGTGCAACAATTGGAATTTTTTCGATATATTCTGTATCTGTTCGTTGTATCGTAGAGCAATTAAACATCGATTAATTCTGGTATATACCATATGTTTTTTACGGACGTGGGGGTGCCAGTTTAACGGCAAGTCAGCACCCCCGCAACTTTAATCGCGGTTTTCTTCTAAGGTACGAGTGCAATAAATTCGGGACTAGGGCAATAAATTAGCACCTAACTATGGGATATACGAAAATTTAATTTTAATTTAAGGTTAGCTTTCGACCTACAATTTCGATTTTTTTCAATCGCGTTAATCGTTTACTATAACTACTACTGAAAAATCTAGAATATAAGTTCGAACAAAGATCAAAGATTAACTTTATCCACGCTTAAAATATTTATAAATTCATATTTGGAATCTCGTGATCAGGTCGAGATCATCCATCATATTATCTAATTGGCATTGGTTGTGCCGACAAAGTGTGCCGCCCGATGTACATCGCGCCGATTCTCACCCAAGGACTACTCGTTGCTTCTCATTAATTTTCAAAATAAAAAATCAGATGTATATCTCAATAAATATTAGATAATAAATTCTCGGCGTTATCCAATAATATCGAATGTATAGCATCCGTGTTCGCGTTTGATGGATATTGTAAGACAAAAGCTAAACGATCCCGTTTCTGGCCCTTTGTCCACTGCGACACACATGCAGTAGTCATTAACAAACAAACCGACCGACCACTTGTTCTGTTCTATTGTATTACCGGGCTTTGATTACGTATGTTAAACTATTGTTTGCTAACACTGGTCATGCGTCGTTAAACGGGAATATCTAGCTCAATGGACGTTTCAAACATTTGTTTCGTGTACGAAACACATACACGGTGATTTACTAAATAATTTAATTATCTATATACGCGAGGAGGTACGTCGCCGTCCAGCTTTCAAAACTGTCGTTGTTTACTGCAATTACAATATTTATGCAATAATTCAGTCATTATCGTTTCGATGTGCTCGAACATGACGATTTCCTTTCAAAATTAAGTATGCATAAGCGTTATTTTGCGGTAAAATTTTAACTTTTCGTGTAATGGAAACCGCAGAGTCTAACGGAAATGTGTATTTTTATAGCACCCCGGGGTGTGTCTTTCTCCGGCCAGTACCTAACTATTATGAGTAGGTATTATTACACGTAGTCACATATAAAGGTTGTTAACTAATAATAGTCGTTAGTGGTTAGCCACCGTTGTTAAAATAACAACGTACGACATACGGAGAGCGATAAAAAACAAACCGTTTGCCGAATAAATTGTTTCGGGATTGCGTACAAAATTAACTCCTCCGTCGTGTTTTGGAATTTACACTTAAGGGGGTAATGCACGATCCGATTTACAGTGCCTTAGCTTAAATAATCTCTTAAAGTTATTGAAAGACATACATTCGTAAAGTTACACTTATCTGAAAGACGATGATGCTCTATATTACTCCGCTCAGAGCGTTTTTTTTTTTTGAAAAAAGTCAATTGCCTAAAATCAGGCGTTAGCAGTAACAAATTTTATTATGCTTCGTCTGGAGCGACTCGAGAATTATCAACATGATTACGTTATCGCAAAGCGTAGGTAGGTATTAAATTACAAACAACGATTAAATGTTTACAGAATATTTAAGTTTGACAAGAGAAAGGTTACCCAAAGGGTACACACCGATTTTGATGAAAATTTTATCATGGCAACTACTACCCAATGTTTGATGAAAAAAATTAGCTGCCATAGAGACTTCGTTTACGTTTTATTCAATAAAGTTGGTAAAATGATAATTTTCAAATTCATTTGACTATTATCGGAACGGTTTTAGATATAGGTTTGAAATTCGTAACATTTCAATTTGAAGTTATTTTGCACATTTTCGAATTAAAAAAAATTTTTTTTTTCACGCCTAGTTTTTGAGCACGGCCGAAATTTTGAATTTTTTTTAAATGGGAACATGAGGTATGTTATATATCATTAGAAAGCTTATTTTTTTCTCTGTTTAACCATCTAAAAATTGTATGGGGTTAAATTAGGAAAAATTGAGATAAAATAGAAAAACGTTTTTCATATACCTATTCGTTCGGCTATTATAATAGGTATATTGTACTTACTACTTTCATTATTCTATTTCAAACTCACTTATATTAACTCATTTATATAAAATACAAATGCAAATTTTTAGCAACTAATTTTTTCACCAAACATAATCTGTTTGGTAGTGGTTATTATGATGAAATGTGTAACAAAATCGGTGTGTATGGTTTAGCTATGGTTTCCTTTAATAATACTTTATAAATGTAATGATTCTTATATTTTAAAGTGAGTTTAAAAGAGAAGAATTAAATACCTATACAATATACCTATTAGAAGAGATGAACGAATAGGTATATGAAAAACGTTTTTCTTATTTTACCTCAATTTTTCCTAATGTAACCCCACACAATTATTAGATGGTTAAATAGAGAAAAAAATAAGTTTTCTAATGATATATAACATACCTCATGTTTATATTTAATAAAATTCAAGATGGCGGCCGTGCTCAAATACTATGTGTGAAAAAAAAAATTTTTTAATTCAAAAGTGTGCAAAATAACCTCAAATTGAAATGTTACGAATTTCAAACCTATATCTAAAGCCATTCTGATAACAGCCCTATGAATTTGAAAATCACCATTTTACCAACTTTATTGAATAAAACGTAAACGAAGTCTTTATGGCAGTTAATTTTTTCACCAAACATCATCTATTGGGTAGTAGTAACTATGATAAAATTTTCATCAAAATCGGTGTGTACCCTTTGGGTAACCTTCCGTGTGAGTAAATAGCTAATAACTCACTAAATATGTAGGTATAGGTACCTACATTTATATTGGAGTTGCATATTAAAATAACAGATATTTTTTATAATAAATTAATGTTATTGATATATTTCGTTGAAACAAAATATGAGAAAATATCAATAACTGTTTTTAACACCTTGTTTTAGTAATATGTCTGTTTTTATTGTCATATTTCGGACTCGTTTTAAAGTGTCCTAAATATTAAATTGAAAGACAGAAATTTTATAAAAATGTTCAACCTATTGTTTCCACATTTCCTGTAAGTGTGCATTTTTTGTTAAATTTTAATAATAATGTTGTGGATAGAGCTATATGTGATTTTGTAAAATATGTAAAACTCTTTATATAGGACAATCTAATTTCTTATATCAATTTATTAAAACAATTATTTTTTGTCGGAAAAAGTCTGATCAATGAGCAGTGATCCCAACATTATCAAGAAAACAAAAAACAAATTCGGACTCATATTGAACAGCACTTGTACCCTCAAACAAATGAACGTGTATAATGATCTGAATATGATCTGATCCTTTCTTTATTTCGCAAAGTAATACCTATTCAAAGCAATACAGATTATTTCATCAATGTTTAATAAACACCGGTTATATTTCAATAATAACTCCATCCCACACGACGATAAACAAGAATTATAGTGTAGCACGTCCGTTTTATTTAACTACACGCTATACATTACATTTATATTTGACCATCTCGCTTTGAACTTTTTGTTCTCTCTCTTAAAAAAATTCTGTGCAGAATTCTGAATTAAACGACTAGCTGATGAGATTTTCACTATATAATACGTTTTGCTTTGCAAGTTTTGTTCTCTACAAATCGAAAAGAAAATCTGCAAAGATAAGCTACATTCTCCCCCTTGTGTACGGGAGTGCACTTCTTCTTACCCCCAACTCATTTTCACAAAATGTATGGGTTACGCCCTTTTGACAAAACGCAATCGATATGAAATTATGTAAATATTATACGCTTGCCAGATAAAATATTAAGTAGTACCTTTTCCAAAATCTTGTTGAATAAGAATTCCTCGCAAGTAACACGAAAGGTCACAACTTAAACGGCAATTTGCACAAAAAGTTACTACACGCGAACCGAAACACACGGACACACACGTGATACGCGATAAACGCAAAAAATTAGTTCAAAAACTAATAAGAATCGCGAAAAATCACAACCGTCCACGTTGAAATTAATAATTATACTGAATGCGTAAAATTATCTTGCGCCACAAGTCGGTCTGTTATCAACATATTGTTGAATAAAACGCACATGTGCTTCGCTTGCGATGACGTTGTGGTCTGGCTATTGAGATTAGCACATGTTTATCGATAACAAATTTAATTTTAATTTTCAGTCGTCTATTTGAAACGATATTTTTAAATAATTTATTTAAATCGTTTAATTTCTGTTAGGTTACTTATATCTATTTAATTCGTAAATTAATTTTAAAAAAACATTTAATTCGATATAAGTTCTTATTCGATAAACTACACCTTTAGTAATAAAATATTTTTGAAAATACGTAATAAAGTTTTAGGCCGGGCCAAAATTTTGCAAAAATCACGAACTATATAATAAGGCTTTTATATCAAAAATGTTCGAAAACTCGATCTCGGCGAATACGCGCTTGATGCATTATTTTATTAACGTTTTACCTGAAAATCGATGTTTCTCGTCGTACAGAGACGAAACAAAAAGTTTTAGGTCGTGCCAAAATTTTGAAAAAATCATGAACTATAGCATATATTAACATGATTTTGCAATAACTTTTAAAACATCAACAATTGGATAACCACATATATGATTGTTTTGGTTACACATAACCTCCCCCGTCAACCTCACTGCATTTGATCGTCCAGTTTTGAAACACCTTGTATAAAACTGAATAAGATAATAAGATATCTTAGCTCCCTCCCCCTAAAATGATTTATGCACGGCCATAATTTGTGCACGGCCCCAATTCTACTAATCAAATGTCGTGACATAACCTGTATATCGATTCTACCGTCTTGGCAGAACATCTTAAGCGTCACTTTTTCCAAAAATGAGTTGCTCCGACTATTTTATGCATCTAAGGCAAAGGCATAACCGTTCAAAATCTGGTAACAAATTTTGATTTTTTCCACCAGAAAAATTGATTTGTATTTCCGTAGGGGGTATTTGCTTATGGTTACGTTACAACACAAAATGTGCGCCCCTGTAAAATTAGTTTTTTGTCAGTTAAGATGTTTTGCCAAAACGCCGTCAATATGTTTAAATAATTCCAAACATTACCTAATCACTATATACAGGATGTCCATTATTTAAGATTAATATGTTTTCAATCTATTTGCCGAATTGCACAGGTTAACTTTTATAATAAAGAACCGCCAATATAAGTTGTATAATGGTTGACACCTCTAAACACAATCAATTTTAAAATGTATATGTAGGTACAACTAAAAATTAATCGTCCTGACTAAAAGACGTACGGGAAATCATAACGTTTCGCGATAAAATAATTTCAATGGGCTCATTTTAAATCCATTTATATTTATGCAGAATAAACCAAAATCGTCGACGGAATGCCAAGGTTACGCCGATATTAGTTAAGGGAATAGTAGTTGCTCGAAAATGAATACTTATATATCGTTTTTTTATCGTTGGTAACGACTTTGAAAAATTTTTTTGATATTCTGTAATAAAAATTTATTGATCTTGTACGATAACAAAGATAAGTTTTTAGATATTTTCTCAAAATTTATGAGGAATTTGTAACATATTTTTACATTTATAGAATCTGTATTGGTTTATCTAGGTGATAATATTGATAAAAATTGAAACTTCCCTTTAGTAAGCTCACAATTTCAATTTTTATTGACGTTTTATAGTTACTTACGACGTGTGATCCATAAAACGTCTATAAAAGTTAAAATTGTGAAATTACTAAAGGGAAGTTTCAATTTTTATCGATATTATCACCTAGATAAACCAATACAGATTCTATAAATGTAAAAATATGTTACAAATTCCTCATAAATTTTGAGAAAATATCTAAAAACTTATCTTTGTTATCGTACAAGATCAATAAATTTTTATTACAGAATATCAAATAATTATAAAAAATATATCATTTACAACGTCGAGAAAATTTTCAAAGTCGTTACCAAAGATAAAAAAAACGATATATAAGTATTCATTTTCGAGCGTCTACTATCCCCTTAATTAAATTTATCAAACTGCATTGGTTACAATCCCATAGAGCAATTATAAGTTTCAACACATTTGTTTAGGCCGACCCGTAGGTGCGTGATCCATAATAATGCGAGGACATTTCAAAAGCACGACCAATATTGGTATGCGGCCCCATGCCTACGTAGGAAGTTCGCCGCAATATAAATAATAAAGTTCAACGCTACTACATTTGTGACTCACATTGCAAAATACGGGGCGCTTTTTTCCTTACAGGCTATTCTATAGTAGATATATCATTTATAATCGACCAATTAACATAAAAGGTTTATTACGGATGCTGAAACAAGACTCACCGATTTCTAAGCGGTTCGCAGCACGAAACACAATCGGGGTTAACCTACAAACGCAGCGTCGATGTCTAGATTTTTCTAAAAACCGAACACCGGCACTACCGATTATAAAATAAAAAAATTAACCTCGCACGTACGATTTCGAGCACAAAATGACTCGCAAACTTTCAATTGTTCGTCGAAGTTTACACAATACAAATTCTCGCCTACGGGTACGATAACGCGTCGAGGCCGAAGCACGTAGACGCTTTGCATACGGTCAAACAGGTACCTACCCGCGTGCGTTATCAACAAATTAGAAACAGTCGCGCCCCGGCCGGTTTAAAAAAAAACAATCCACGATCGCAAGATTTACAGTTTTAATTATCGAAACGGTCACGCCGCACAGTTTTTACATTTTTGAAAATACGTATCGGACAGCCAACTTTATTTAGTGACACGTACTTATTCGACAGTTTTCTTATACAGGGTGAACCTAAGTTAACGAATATCCTTTTTTTAACAAACTTTCAAAGGGCCTGCACGGTTTTTGCCCCAGGGATACCGGGCTGATTTTCACACACATGAATTTTGGCATAAAGTTCAAAAATTAAAAATATTTTTTTCTTCGGAACAGATAAAGCCGCGGACTTGAAAAAAATATAGGAAGCGGGATATCTTAAGAGAGTTCAAACAAGTATAGTTTGATTTATAATATAATAGTTTTCGTAACACTATTTTTTGTACACCCTGTAGAAATATCACTTTTATATTTCGCTTGCAACATCACTACCTAATCGTGTGTAATATACATCTTGCTTGAAACGATTGACGTGGTACAACATGGTTAAACATACAGAGTGTTGAAAAAATAATGTCGAAAAATTTAATTTAAAAATAAATAAATAAGGCTTAATTAATATGGCTCCAAAAATCATTCCGGGTCATTATTTTCGGTAAGTTAATCGATTTTTCTTAAATGTTTGGTTGGAAATTTGTAGACCACAGATTAATAGGACCTTTTTCTAACTAATCGACTAACAGGGCAAGCCTATCATTACTACTTAGTTAATATTTTGTCGTTATTCTTAGAAGACATGCCCAAAGACTTATCATATGGTTCATGCACGATGGAGCACTTTCGTACCTTGCGTTTATCGTTTGGGAACACGTAAATTCGGCGTAGAGAGAGAGAAAGAGATGGATAGGTCGAGAAAGTCCGGTTGCTTGGCCTCCTTGATCACCTGATTTAAATCCAATGGTCTTTTTGCTTGAGGATACTTAAAATCTTTCGTTTATTCCACTCCAATTCACAGTTTAGAGCTCTCTTATTAGATTAAAATATAGAATTTTTCGTAAGATACTTACGCAATTAATTTACAAGAAGGGTTTAAGCTTGTCTAGAAATGGAAGGGAGGCATGTGAAGTACTTCTTGTAACTATTCTTTATTTCATGATATTACATATTTGTCTATTACAAACTGGTCTATTTTTATAATTGGCCATACGATAAAGCACAATGCAAAAATCGTTATATTTGTTAATCGGTTGGTTTTTGAACCGACGTTAATTCAGACTTTTTTGTTACTTTTAGTCAGTACTATATATATGTGCCCTTAAATTTTTCGACATCATTTTTTAACACCCTGTATAACAAAACCAGAACTATCCTTCTTGTGTTGTATCATATTATACAGAACAAAAAACTTCTAGAAAAGAAAATTAATCTTAATCATCACTGTCTACTAGCCTTGTTAGACGATTAATTAAAAAAAAATGCTAGGGCAATACCTACTTAACTTAATCATTAACTTATCGATAATAGCGAATATCTCCAGATAGGTTGATTTTTGGACCCATGTCAATTTATTTATTATAATTTATTTATATGTCTTTTTATTTATTTTGGTCAGTAATACATGTTCGTAAATTTTTCGATATCATTTTTCGAACATCCTGTATGTTTAACCATGTTGTACCACGTCAATCATTTCAGATAAGATATATATTGCACACGAGTAGGTAGTGATGTTACATGCGAAATATAAAAGTGGTATCTCTACAGGATGTACAAAAAATAGTAAATAAATCAATATGATTATATTTGTAAGAGCGCCAATTTTAAAATTTTGGACTTACCAATAAACGTAGCGATTGCATCAGAAAGTTCGATCAAACTATTTTGATGACGTCACGTTACGTCATTAACCGAGTTTGATTAGTGTAGGTTGACAAACTGACTGATAGTGCGTCACGGGCTTAAGATTCTATAGTAAAATGGAAACGTAATATATGGTTTCGTAATATATTTGTTTCAATAATTTTGAATCGACGAGTTATTTTGTACGAATATTACAATAAAAATAACTTAATTAATTAATTCGAATAAAGCAAAATGTGCCGGTTTAATTTTTGCATTGTGGAAAAGTATAGTAGATGTAGTTGTTTTATTTAACTTGCCCATTAACCAGCAAAATTTGAATTAATTTTGTAAATACAACTTAAATTAGATTATCGCGTGCTAATAAAAACAATGTCACATTTATTATAGTTCCTAAATTAATCAATTTCAAGCAAGACCGATGGCTAATCCAACGAAAACGATGCTGTAGATCATAAAAGAGATTCTATCGAGAAAAACGGCGAAAACGATCCAATCTTGCTGATACTGCGTTTTATCAAACGTTGTCCTATTCGAATTGGATACTTGATGGTCCTTCATCTCCTCTATACTTTCTTTATATTTAATGGTAAACATCTAGAAAATATTTGTATTAACTATATGGCGGTGTGTAGTTAAATATCAAAGAGTAAACCTCGGACGAATATTGCTCCAAAAGAAACCATTTGCCACAACGTCCTTCCAGAAGCCTCTTTATTATCGTAGGAAGCGGTTTTCTTTTTTGAGTGACACACATCAAATAGATTATTGTGGCTCCGATTGTAGAACAAGCCAAAATATACAAGGTTCTGCTGTAGAACAGCACTGAAAAAGTGTTTACTACCATTTTAAATACTCTTCTTCGATCTCTTTATCCACACCTACCTATTAACGGCGTATTACGTCCAACGGATACGACTTGATGGCTAAAATACAGAAGAAATAAATTTAAAATGGTGGCGGTAAAGCCGTTCAATGTAATTTTTTCTCCGGCAAAAGGCGGCAACCAAAACTGGCCCAGTACCAAGAACACGGAGACTGAAACAATATCAACTGGGTAACACCGATAGTGATGAACTAAAACAAATTAATATTATTACCAATAGCGGGAGTGACGACGATAGCATTGTACGGCGCAGATTTTCTTGTAAGTGTTAAATTGTATATAATAGACGTGTATGTCTCTATGCAGCAACTGTACGTTTTTACTTCTAAATAAGCCGAACTATTTATTATCCAATGGGATGCTGAAATCGTGTGTTCTAACTGAAACAAGAATTAGGAATTAGAGATTAGAATCAGGATTAACGAAAATATACTAACGGAAGCTGCTTCGGTCGTATTACTTTCCAACTGCAAATTTAGTTCATTACTACTTCTTGTCCATGATCCGAATTTCAATTTGCAATGTTGCGTATCAAATGGCCAATAAAGAAGATCGTAGTTGCACAGAGACGTCAATTTGATGGTAGGTACCCACAAAATAATTCCGTTCGAATAGATTAGGACATTTTTGCTTCCGACACGCGGTAGCTGTTCGCCTCCCGAAGCACTAATTGCAAGTTTCCATATATGTAATGATAAGTCTGAAGCAGTTGCCCAACAATTTAACAACTTACCTGTTATACAAGTAAATATCGGGCTGCCACACTTCGTGGTCGGCCACCTTTATTACGGAAATTCCCTCGTAATCGTCTTTGTCCCACTTGAGTTTGCTGTCTGTCCATTCCTACAACATTTACTTACGAGTTATTTCTACAAAATCAATTGGCAGTTCAAACAACGAATTTTTTTATTAAACTTACAATCTTATACCAAGCATCGATGGACATTGTCGAACCTTTTTCGTCGACTTCCAGTCGTAAAATGGTCAAGGAAAACTTAACGGCAGTGCTAATGTTATGGTGTTCGGGCCTCGCAAAACGATCGTAGTTTGATAACAGATCCTTTTTCAACCTATCTACCACCGTTTCGTTCCAAATGGGCTTAGGTCCCGTTTCTGAAAATAAAAATTCGCTCTCATTCGCCGATGAATGTTTACTTACGAATCGTTTTAAACGTCCCAATACATCGGCAAACATCGATATTTGTTAAATAGAAGAATAGTATGACCAAATAGAATCTCATAGCGACGCGTACACGAAGTTGTTAACCGACAGATTGTTTGGTTAGGAAAAGTTAAATTACACTTTAACAATGTAATTGGCACAATTTGTTTAAACGGTTTTGTAGAGCTTATATTTAGATGTGATTGACAATAATATTTATAAAGTGCGATCACAAAGTATAACGACAACGTGAAGCTTTGTCTGACAACGATATAGGGTAAATCCAGGACAATTCGACCGCCTTTTGGAAAAGACACCGTAACTTTCTTGTTTTTTAAATATATTTGTCCTGAATTCTCTGAGGTGTAGTCCAAAAAGTTTAGATTATAATGTGAATTATAATTTTGAGATAGTAAAAATATTTATTATTATTTTCGGTAAAAAAACTACGTATCTGGTCGGTCTCGCTCATACGTGCGGGTTCCAACTATGAGTGTGTGACTTTTTGCGGCTTTTCCAAATTTTATAATTTTCCAAATAAATCGTAATCGTTCCTGTATACTTAGAGCATCCATTATAAAACCAACGACTGTAGAGTCACACATTTAATCCATTAATCCCTTTGAGGTTACAAAATAGTTTTCTAGGCATACTAAACGATCATGTTTGTCCCACTTTTCTAATGACACATTATATTTGAATTAGTTTTAGTTTTGCAGTATCTTCGAGGTATGATTCCTTTCGTGGTCTAACTATAGATACACTTTTTTAATATGAGGTAACTACAAATACGTACATATTTTTGAAGTTATATTATAGTTTCATAAGTGTTTCATCAGACAACATTGAAATAATTTTAATAAACTTACGTATTTTTAAAATATCACTAATATTATATGTAGATTCAAAAAACTTTCAAGTTCCCAAAAACCTTTAAACCTTAATTTGTGGTTTAAATATAAACACATTGCAACGTAATGTTTGCACTATGTGTAATATGTTTAGTTGTTGATGTGACACACAAGGTCACCTTTTACTTTGATCTCAAAAATATCGACAATGATCGGTCTCTTCCGTTGCTCGAACTCTCCTGGACTTACCTATTTGAGATGGATAAAGGTTGGCCATGATTTGTTTTTCTTCGGTTGCCGATTTCACGTACTAGTTTTTTAAGTGTTAGTATCCTTCTACAGTTATAACAAAATGAAAACTGATGTGACCTGTTACGTCAATAAGGTGAAGCTTAGTTACCATATTGTACAATAATTTCTATTATTCAGACAGTTGTTTAGAAAGCTGTTGTACTTAATACCATTTGAATGAAAGATAAACAGAGTTAATAATCTCAAAACATACACTGAACTCTCCATGTTCGCGGGTATGCGTTCCCATGAAACGCCGCGAATGCGGAAATGTGTTGAAAATCCCGAATAAAGGGAGAACAATAAAAAAATACTTATGACTACTACTTATGATTATTATTACTATCAATATGTGCCTACGTACTTATTGACCGTACGCTATGTAGAATTTCGATGCGTCGAACTTTAATTCATCCGGCACAATTTTAAAGTTCTCCGTAATATTCTATGCAATAAATTCACGCGTGTTATTGTTATAACAAGAGCAATAATATTTTCCAAGCGATAAAAATAACGTGTCACTTATCCACTTAAAAGAATCTTAACCATTTAAATGAACCCAGCTTTCCATTACGCGTCGCCGACTATACACCATGCGATTTTCCCATTGCATTTTTTCTATTGTTTTTCTGCATTTTGCGGGCGGTTCGGACGATTACGACCATTTTAATTTCGACGAATTCGTACCTACACGTAAGTTGTTTGTCTACGTTCTTAATTAAATTTTCTCGATCGAAAATGTGAGGGTTCTCTGTTTCAAGCTGCAAGTACAAAACAAGGATGGAACGAAACAACAACGGACAAACTTAAGAAGGTTTTATTCATGAATTACGACAAGTACGCGGGACCACATCATCAAAACACTACCTCCAAATTAAGTATTGGATTGAGTATCCTCCATCTGGAAACGGACGAACTTAAATCCACATGTACCATTCACACTTGGGTTAGGATGGTAATACACTTCGATTTTCAAATAATATACTTATTTTAAAATATGCCAAAATCTTCGTATTGCTTTTAAATAGGTATGGCTGGATGAGAAAATGGTGTGGGACGAAGAAGATTACGAAGGTCTATCCGTTTTAAGAATTGCTGATCATGAACTGTGGCAACCCGATATCTATCTATACAATAGCGCCTCTGGTGGAGAACCGATCATACGCTTCGGAAATCCTAATGTTTTAGTTTATCCTAACGGAGAGGTTTTAATGGTGCCTCCGGTAAAACTGACTGTTTTATGTCAATACAACCTTCGTTACTGGCCTTTCGATACACAGTTTTGTCAAATAATGCTTGGCTCTTGGACTTACAACGGGAACGAAATCAATCTGACTCTTTACAACAATCAAAAAGAAGCGGACGTAATTAAATTTGACACCAAATTTGGTGACACCATAAGATTCTTAATGTTTCAGCTCTCCGATTTGGAAACCGGTATCTCGTGGAACATAGTAAACACAACGGCCGCGATAATAACCAAGTATTACAATTGCTGCACGGAACCCTATCACCATCAGTTGTATAATTTAACCCTCGTGAGAAATCCCGAGACTTACGAAGCTGTTGTCGTCACACCAGCTGTTGGTAAAATAACTAAATAAAGATAATGCGAAAACGATTAAGCATTATCGATATAATTTTAGTCGTCAGTCTGTTAATTTTGATACTACTATGGCTACCGCCCAATGGAAAAGAGAAATTAATTTTGACCAGCTTTATTGTCGTCATTTCGTCGTGCTACCTTATTTATTTTACCACGTACATAGCAACTACAGGATCCGACACTCCATTAATAGGTAAGTTTATTTAAATGTTAAATTTTCTGCAAGTTCGTGACGAGAAACCTTGTTACATAAAGGGTGTCTATAAAAGAATCTAGCTCGAATAAAAAAGGAAAACATTAGACATTCGAATTACAACTTTATCGTGTCGAATAATTTAACAATAACAAACAATAATTAAATGTAATAAAGGTAACTATCGACGTTACCTTATTGCAGGTATCTACATTTTTTTTATTGTGTGTACATCGGTAAGTTTACCGTTTCAGTGATCTTCTACGCCTGTAACCTTTATATGGTTTGCTTCGCAATACTTTGCGACATCATTTCATTCTGGATACAAAAGAGTGAAAGACTGCCGTTTTTCTCGGGCACGCTTTCAGGTTATCTAAACGGGAGGCTTAGTAAGTGCATGATTTTGGATTTACAATTACAAGTAAGTATAAGATGTTTAACTTAAGCCACTAAACGAGGACTTAAATGAATACGAAGTTATTTTCTAAGTAAACCTATTACAGTCTTTCGACTCCAAAAGTTCGAGTTTTTCAAGAAGAGAGTCTAATCAGAATTTATCCGAAGAATGGCTGGTTGCGCTACTGTTTAACAGAATCCTGTTCGTAATTTACACGGTACATTACATAACCGTAGGTGTTATTTATCTCTTTTAATACATGTATTTCTTAATTTAATCGTTGAATTGTATACTTCCAAAAAAATACGAAAATCATAATAAAATTTATTAAGCAGCATCTTCTTTTTAAATTGAATTAAATCAAGAACGCCAAAAATAAGATGAGGAATACACATACGTAGAACACGAAAAGCACACGATCCACCGCGAGAGCGAAAATTTTCCATTCGTAATCAATCATATCTTCTTCGGTATACTTTTTACCAAGACTCGTGTCTTCAGGATTGTGTTGCATGGCCGATTCGTGGAAGCTACTCATTTCTTCGGATAGCTGCAAATTTGGATTTGATTTCTGAAATATAATTCAGTTACTAAAATGGCTCGGCGTCAGACATCAAATTCGCGAAAAATCTAGACACGTCTCGTACAAATCTTATTATTTATTTTTATTAGTTTTATTTTATTATTGATTTTGTTTAACCTACCTGCGATAATGCGTAATCTCCCAGAAGTAAAAATTTTCCAAACCTCCCCTGTAACACTTTCTTGATAGTCCACGGAAGTGTCTGTTTATATTTAGGCTTTAACAATAATAACATACAAACGGCTTCGATCGCATTAAAAGACGTAAAATATAAACAGGTCCCGTAAAAAGAAACTACAATTTAAAATAATGTGCTATCTAGAACTAGTCGATACAATACTTTACCGATCCATGGAGCCGTCAGTCCCGTAGCGACAATACGCTGCGTGAAATAAATCAAAAACATGCATATCATAACGGCGATCGAACAACAAAAAATTATCCTTTCGCCGGATTCGAACGGCAGCCAGCACTGCGTTAACGTCAACAATGTCGTGACTAAAATGCCGTCATATATTTTTTATATGCCCAACTATACGCGTAATTACTAACTAATAATCGGAGACACCACCACGGCGATGTAAGAAGACGAAATTCTCACCAAAGTTAAGTTGAAGCAGGCGGTATAAAATTCGTCCGGACTGAAATTTCTATTTTCCGAAACAATCGAGGCAGTGTAATTTACGCTCCATGCGCTACGTACTGCAGTCGGTTCAAACTGAAAACGAAACGTTTTTTTGATCGATTCAACTAAATCACGTAGTTTTCGTAGCTTTCGGATTAAAATTTGTTACCGCCTCCTTAAGAAATGCATTTCGTTAATATCTGCCTATTTTTGTTTACGCCAATGCGGCTTATTCCACGTCTATTTAAACTTGACGTGCAACTATGGTGGTCTTTCTAACGTTTTCCGATTGGCGTAAACAAAAATAGGCGCATATTAACGAAAGGCATTTCGTATGGAGGTGACAACAAATTTTCTTTTTCAAATTGTCTTACTTCGATCGGTTCCTTCCCGTATAATTTCAATTTAATCTCTTTCTCGGAACGAGTCCAAGATCCGAATTTCAAGTAACACTTTTGAGTATCGAAGGGCCAATAGTAGAAGTCGAATTCGCACAGCGCCGTAAATTTTATCGGCGGAATCCATAAAACGGCACCATTAGAAAATACCAACGCGTTGGGATTACCATAACGGGCGACCGCTTCGCCACCTGTTGAAGCGCTTTCGAATTGGTTTATAGTTGTTCAGTTTCAAAAATTGATAAAAAACGTTGAAGCTCACCTATTAAATAAATAAATATCGGGTTGCCATATCTCGTGGTCGGCCATTTTAATCACGTCGATGCCTTCGTAGTGATCTCTAACCCATCGAAGCTTTGGATCGTTCCAGTACTGTTTAAAAATAACGGTTTCACGATTTTGACGATAGAAACGACATGACGCTCACCAATTTCATCCATAACGAAACGGAGATAGTAGAATTGAGTTCGTCCATATCTACGTGCAGTATAGACAGTCCTATATTGACTTCCATGACATCATCGTGACGATCAGGTTTGGCGTATTTATCGTAATTCGTAAGTAAGTCATTTCTTAATTTATCAAGTTGTGTTTCGTTCCACGATGGATTCGTAACCGCTCCTGTACGAAATCGACGTTTATATTAAATAACAAATTAGTGTTAGGAAAAACGCCGTCATAATCTGACACTTACTAGTTGTTCGAGATTCGATTAACGAATTATAATTACAACGACAATAGTCTAAATGCGATATTACAATCAAACTAAATAAAACGTTCATATTTTCATTCTACATCAACGCACCACTGGCACTCTGTCTGCCCTGTTAAGCGTCTTTAACTATGCCTAATCAACAAAAAATACATAACAAGTGCTTGATTACACTTAATATTGTTATTCTTATTACACTCGCAGTCTCAATTGTTAAAGATGTACCTACGAGGAACGTTCAATTGGTCAGCGAACACCAAAAAAAAAAGTCAAAAATTTACGAGTCGCTCACTTATTTTATTCGAATACGAATTTTAATTTATCAAATTAAATTAAGCTCTTTACATAACGGACGATAAATTACGTTCGAAAAATAAGGCGAAAGTAAATATTCAATTTGCTTTATTAGATATTAGTTGCGCAACTTTCACTGATTAGAGGTGCATCTGCACGCTATCGAGCATAATCGAAGTATGTATTCCCAAAACAAATTCTATCGAGTGCAGGTGAGGTAACCTATTCAATTTAGTTAATTGTCTGTAATGGAAGATTTAAGGAATCGATCACATAATTATATAAAGTTAGTATCAATTTGTTATTTGCATCCAAATGCATCGTCTGCATTTTATCCTCTTTTTGAGCAAATTTCCAAACGAACTAGATGTAAAATCAAAATTACGAAGACAAGAAAAACCTCCACAACAAGCCGTACTGTAATGCGTTTAAAAGGCCAAAACACGGCCTTTTCGTAAAATCTTTAAACTGACAATAATAAAGAAAAATGCCTGAAAATTAATAGGTATCTACACGTCCAGATCTTTCCAGCAACCAAAATCCGATATGTGGCCCGCACTCGTACCTGCCACGTAATAAATATTTATCTTGAATGGCCAACATATAAGAATTAATAATAATAGTAGTCCAGACGTTTTAGGAATAAAAAACGCAATCGTCCGAAGTAATTAGTAGGAAGTGGAGATTTAGCGTAGTTGTTAATTTGGATTATTAACATGTCAAAAGTACCCATAAATTCAGGCTTATGCTTCAGGCGCCATCGTGAGGAAAAAACATCAAAAATTGCGGTTCATTTTACGACAAAAATACTTATGATAAGTATAATTAATAAATGTAATTTCTTTATGCTAATTAATTAACATCGAGTTACTTGGTAGAGTAAACTTTGTGAAACTGAAACGCAAAAACTATTGACATTACAGAAATATGACGAAAACATAAATTGTAGGAAATGTACTCTAGTTTATTTTATTATATAAGTATTTTAGTCGTAAAATGAAGCGCAACGGAGATTCTGATAAAAATCTCATTTTTAGCGTTTTTTCCTCGCGATGGCGCCTGAAGCATAAGCCTGAATTTATGGGTACTTTTGACGTGTTAATCGGCAAGGTCCAATTAACAACTGTGCCAAGTCTCCACGGCCTGCTAATTACTTAGATCGTTTTTCTTAAAATGCTTCGACTATAGTTGACTAGAAGGAGGTAAGAAAAAAATCCTCGTGTCTGTTAAACTTTTTACAAAGCTTTAAAGTTCATCGCACTTTATTCAATTCTAATTACCCCTCTGAACACCGAATAGTAACAGTTGGTGCTATAAATATTAGAAGAAAAAAAAACATCTCGAGGTAGGTAATACTTAGGAAATACCTACTACCTACCTACACAAAACGATATAAACGAGAAAAAGCGCCAAACCTTTTTAAATAAGTAGAACGAACAAACGATAATGAAAATTAACGAATACAAAATTACCATCTTGCCGGATATAATGAAGATGATATTAATATTAACGAATCGGTACCTACATAACGCGACGCAATTAAATTAAAGCGGCATTAAAAACCCGTTCGCGATTATTCGAAGGGTGAAACTAATCAAAATTCGTCGCAGCTTACCGACTCGTCTCTCCCACGAATATTATTTTTTATATTCTTGAACTTTCCACGTTCTGTGATGATCTCGGCTCGCAACACAACGTGAGATGGCTTATCTGACGTTGCACGCGATTGTCCCCCATACGAGCGAACCGTCTAAAGCATAGATTTCGATAAATGCCGCGAAAAGTGTTTCATTCATAAAAATTATGTGAGACGTGAAACTCAACGCTATAAATATAACATTTGCATAAACAAGTTCGTTGACAAATGTTATTATGTTATATGCGACTGCATATGTAAATGTTGATGTGGGCGAATCAGATACGAAGGACTTGTTGTAAAGTGTCGTAGTGTTTAATAAGGCTCATATTCAATTAATTATAATGTGTAATGCGGTTATTGTTGAATCAAATCGACTAGTACCGCAATTACATTATTTAATCGAAAAATTCCGGTTAAATAATGTGTGACCATAATATTACATAGGGGTTTCTTTTTATTAGGTATTTAATTGGCCATTTAAACAACTAAATTATACGAGATTTATTATTTTTCTTCGAACAATATCGTTTCCGTATAGTCGTTTCTTAAAAAAAAAATACGCGTTTTGATTAATTTGAATTAATGAACAAACATTTTCTGTTAATACATAGTTGTGATTTTACGCCACAAAAATTTTTATTAAAACGATTGATTGCGCTTAGGTCGCGAAAATGTTTGAAAGTGTCGAACGAAAAGGATTTCAAAAATAAACGACGCCGACGATAGGTTTTTGCGAAGAAATTATTTCTTTTACTTAAAAAGAAGGTTGGGCAGGTGGAAATCTCAAAAAAAAATCCGAGAGCAAATGTACGGGGCGTTAATAAATTAAGAAAACATGAATATGTTACACGAGAGAAGTGCTAATATATTTTATTTTGATCAAAATTGTTAATAGAAAAAGTTGCTTAGAATCATAAAAAAAGTCAGGGTATAAAATTTAAAGTCTAAATTTTGAATTTTATGTTTTATTTTATTTTATTTTAAGTTGCATTATTATGATAATTCAAAATAAAAATCTGATGTGAAAATGTCAATCATAGTAGTTTTCCACAATCGTGAAAATTCTTATTTCATTTTTACCGTTTGCTTAAAAGCAAGATTATGTTATGTTTGAAGAAAACGTGAATTAGGTAAGTACATAATTTTGAGAAGAAATTAAAAATTAGAATTTAAACTCAAAATTTTTCATTCAGACCTTTTTTTATGATTTTAAGCGACTTTTCCAAATAACAATTTTACCTAAAATAAAAAATAATTAAATAAAAAAATAATCTCAAATTAATATGGAAAATAAACTTCTTTTTTTGCTAAGCAAATTTTTTTATAAAAAATGGCAATTCATCGTAAAATCAATAATAAAGATTCTTTTACGCTTATCAACTCCATCCGGTGACATATTGTATTTAATATTTAGACCTTTTTCTGAGGTTTTCCTCGGTGCTTTTTATAATAAATTGTATAACAATAAACAATTTTATTAGGTAGAGCTTTTACAAAAAAAATATTACCGTCATACATATCAGTTTATTGTAATAATACACAGACAAAGACTTCGGAAAAAGGTCGAAATATACGTTGTTAAAGCCTAAAATAAGATCATTTTCTGTTGGTCAAAGGTACGAATTAAAAATAATTATAAATAATGAGAATTCTAACGTTTCTCCAAAACAATTTAATCTGTTATTCCATTCCTCGCCATCGAAAATAGTTTTCGATCCACATTTCAACGTCAAAGTTAATGCCACCGTCATAATTTTCAATTTCGCTTATATTTGCATAAATAAATAAATATATATTTTTTTATCAACCCAAAAGCTGTTATTATTCGCTTTAATTTATGACTCTTTCATAGTTCAAGCTTATCTGTTAATCTCGTAATGTAACACCTATACTCAACCCTTAATTACCACTGAATTATCATCTCGATTAATTTAAGGTTTCGTCTGACGCCACCGGAGCAAGATTGGCACGTACAATAAAGAATACACCTCTTTTGAAATCGTTTTAAATTTGAATAGGTACATACAAAACGAACAAAGCGTACGAAAAATATTTAAATTTAGAAGCGGAATATATGCTCAAGCTAATCATTGCGAAGATCTATATGGCATGGTCCGTTTACAGCGGAGCCCGTTATAAATCTCGAGCCATCTCGCGGACTATCTTAAAAGTGGATCGTATCTTGGCGCCATTTTGGACCACCGACAACGTAAAACGTATCCTTGTTTCTAGGTGCGGCACGCGGCTATCAATTAAAAAAAAAATTTTTGTTAAACGCGGATTACAAATCGATTCCCGCAATTTAAATTTTACCGCACGTCAAAATCAATAGCGCAATCCGTTTCGGTGTTTAAACGCGCTCACGCAAACCGAACATTAGAAAAAAATCACTTTTACAAAACGTACATGTCGAACGTAGGTACAAACGCCATGTCGAATATTAATTTCAGTTTCCCATACTAAATATTTTAACGAGAAAACCGAAACGGCGGGCCCGTTTTATGGCTTTTTCGTGCGAACATCTATTGGCTAGATAAAACAGATTGCTAACGAGAGGATTACAAGAGCTGCCCCGATAGACCGCAAAGTGATAATTAAGCTCCTAATAAATATGCACATAAATTTGCTCGAACATGTATAGCCATTTCGTTCGGAAGGTTTTACGAAAATTACTAATAAAGTCGACTGCATAAATTTCGAAAAAATAATGACGTTAAACAAATATCACCTTTTAAATCAATTTGTTAATAGGGCAGGTTCGAAATTTATTTATGTACCTATATTATAGGGTCGGTCGCTTAATAAACAAACGACGAGGCTCGTTTCGACGAATACGTATATTTTTAATAAATATTATTGTGTTAATTAAAGGGTGTTTCGCGTAATTTTTGATTTAGCTTTTGGAAAAAACTAGTTTTAACCAGTTTATTCGATCCCTTGGTGACGTAGGACAGGACTCGTTACGACCAACGTGAACGTGCACGAAGATAAGAAAATTTCAACAAGTTCTAAAAGTGGAAAAATTAAATTTTCTCAACTATAGCTTATCCAAGCCTATATGATGTTCACGTCATTAATGCAAGGTTACTAGATGATGACGTTTCACACAATGCTGTCACCTCGTACCTCGTATTTTGACAGTTCTAATAAATTGTAGTCTTTCTTTATACCATCTAATATGTGCGCAAGTAAATTATCTATAAAATATGTCACTTTTCAAACTTGAAACCGAATTACAAATAAACAATCTAGTAACTTTTTGTTGATGACGTGAACATCATATAGGTTTGGATAAGCTATAGCTTTCAATGTGAAAATGAAAAAACAAACAGCGGTACTTAACGTGATATCGGTATATAAATACAAATAGCAGCTGTTGCTTTTATTATACCTATACCTAAGTATTTTTAAGTGGATACCCATTAATGGACCTTGTCAAATACCTAGATATTATATAACCATATAAAAATCATTAGGACACAGTTTATATGCTAAATTTTCATAATAACATAGTAACCGTTGTAAAACAAACTTATCGCACCCTCTTATTTAAGTCAAAACGTCTACACTTATAGTACGCGACGACGTATTCGCGCACGATATTTTCAAATACAATTTGACGTAACTCTATTTCACTTTAAAAACTGACAACAAAATAAGTGCTAACAATTTTAAAAATATCGCTCACAAAACTAAAAATGTTATTCGTTTATTGTTTAAACTGTTAAATATTTTAAGTTAACGCCGACTATATTATAACGAGGAAAGACAGAATCAGCGCAGGATAGACGAGGTACATCCGGCACGACAGGTGCTGATTTTCAAATTTAGTGCGGGTTTTGATGATCATAGTCATCTAGAAAGGTGCCTATCTACCACGCCAACCTATAACTAAATTTTGTTTGTTTTAGTTCTACCCTTGTCAGAGAAAATTGCGTTAGTTCCTCATTTTATGCCGAAATTAATTTTAGTAACGCAGAACGTCGATATTTGGTAATTAACGTGGTAGACACGTTTAAGTAGGTATCGAAATTTGCACCTGTTATCGCTCCTTCGTTAAAACGCATTCAGTTGCAACGTTTCCATTGTATGGCGAGCGTTTAAAATTAATATATTTAGGTCTGCGTATTTAATAATTTTACGCACAAGCGTAGTTTTAACATTACAAAATGATATTTAAATGTAAATCGGTCGTTTTTTAAAAGAAGTTTTGAAAACCCAATTAATCCACATCGAAGGACCACTACCACGTCTCAAAATATGTTATAACCAAAGAAACAGTTTTGTTATTTCTTTAATTATCCAGCTACCTATTGTATTTAAATTAGAGTCGAATTATTTCAAGGGCCCTTCTACGAGCGATTAACAAATCACGAAGATAATGAAACCACTTTACATTAAAATTAAATCATTTACATAAATATCATTTACTTTTTTTTCAAAATACACATTTGGGCACTAAAATAAACACGTAGGTAACTATAAAATCAATAAGTATAGGTTCAGAATAAATTAAATTTACAATGATCACATTTTTTGTACTTTGGATCCAAACAATTGTATAATGTATGTACAATGTATGTTTTGTAAATGTAGATATGTAAAATAACGTATACGTATTATATAATAGTCCGAAGTAATTTTAAACACCTTTATTTTGTTGTTTTAAAGAACGTATTAAAAGTCCCAATCGATATCATGCCGGCGTTGCGAGATATTCGAGGGCGAAAGTCACAAACACGGTTTTTTTGAATTATCTCGCTTCCTATAGTCCGGAGGTCGATTGATGTTATTTACATCTATTATACATCTTAAAATTGTCTACAAAAAAGGTTCTATACATTTTATTCGTACAAACAACCGTTTTCGTGATATGAAGCATTTGTTTCCGCAGCTTTTTTATGTGATTTTCTCGGTAGGGCTAATTCATAGTATGTGAGATATTATAATTTGTTACTCTGAACATTATCTTCTCATTTATCAAAGATGCTGTGTCCTGCAAATAATTAAAATTGTTCTTCGTCATCTTGAATTTCTGGAAAATCACGTACAATTTGTTCATCGTCATCTTCATTGTCAATTTCAATCATATTTAACAAAAAAATGTCGATAGGATTGAATTCATCTGCATCGAAACCGTTCGAATCTGAAGTTGCGTCAGAAACGGCATCGAGGCACGAATGTCCACGACGATAACCATAAACTGTGAAGCATTTTAATTCTGTTTTTCTGCATCCACTTGTGATTCGTGCAAACCAGGACGTTTCCGATCGGGCAACGTGAAGTATACACCTCGTCCTGAAGTGCGTTACTTTCTCTGCTTCATAAAACGAAAACAGTTGATTGAACGAATAAAATGTATAGAACCTTTTTTGTAAACAATTTTAAAATGTAAAATAAATATAAATAACATCAATTAACATCCGGACCATAGGAAGCGAAATAATTTAGAAGAACCATTTTTCGTGACCTTTGCCCTCACGAATATCTCGCAACGCAGGCATGATATCGATTGGGAATTTTAACACGTTCTATAAAACATCAAAATAAAAGTGTATACAAAAATTACTAGGACTAATAATTGTTTGTTAGAACATTTTATTGTAATGAGATTCTTTTTATCGCGAGAAATTCATTTAAAGTGTTTGTTTGTGCTTGTTTCGGTATTCTATTAATTTTGAGAACGATTAGGTAGATGGTAAACGGTCGACTTTAATATTTTTATTAACAAAACAAAACTTATTGAGTATCCCTCGTACATAACGTTCGACATTAAAATAAATGAAAACTGGTTCGTTATTGTTGCCTTTATAATAGCGATAGAATTCCATGCCTCCTATTAAAACTTTAAGTTTTGTGCTTCCAGCTAATAATAATTGGAGGAAAGCATTAAGAGCGGTTTTACGCTTTAATAATTAATTATAAACGGCGCAATTTTTCACCTGACAGTTGGAACTTAATCTGTTATTATTATTTGAGGGGCTGGAGCTGGCTGTCGTGGGATTGCCATATTTGTGATGGGATCCTGCTGCGATTTCATTTTGCAGGGTTAAAACGGGACGGGTCAATTTTAAAGGTATTTGAGCAAACTGTTTAAAACAATTAAAACGGATAAGTCGTCGACGACTACTCTTCTATAACGAATAAATCTGGGATTCCAAACTAATAGGTAAACTAGAAAACAAGACACAAATTAAATAATTATATAACCTTTAACGAATTCCTATACGACGAACAACAAAATCGAATACTAACATGAATTCCAGAAATGAAGACAAAATACCACAAATATAGACGAAATTCTACGATGTAAAATACCTAATAAATAACACCGAAATATGTAGCGGAATGAGTGTCCGACCATTTATCTTAAAAGGCGACGGTGGCGCCGTCTGGTATTTGTTTTAACCACTGTCCCGCCCTCTGTCCCTATATTATCATAACTATCTTATTCTCGAAATTGGGGTCCCTCGTAAGTAACCAAAACTTAAATTAAACTACGAGAAAAAGTTAACTATTAAAATCTTTTAATTTAAGTAATTGTATAACATAATAAATTATAAAAATATAATAAAAATTGTAATTTATATTTAAAAACTAATCGCATCAAAATCAACCACTGAACATTTTCGTCGATTCCAATGATTAAAAAGATCGTGCAGTCGAAAAAAAGGGTGTGAGCATCTAACCCAAAAAAACAAACTAGCGTAGCTATCTTAGATTTGTGGGGCACCTATTCAAAGTGGGACTAATTGTAAAATGCGAGGCTATTTGGAAAAACAAGAGAATTTTCATAATACTACGAATACAGATTATGTTTTGATGTAATACATTTATTTGGGAACCCTAACGTATGTTATTGTTTACTCAGATTGTATCAAAATGGTGAAAACTTATCAGCGCAGGTATTAAAATTGTAAAATGGGAAAAATTTCATACCTTATCGATCTTAAGTTCAGCGCAGACACTTATACTTATCCCAACCATTATTTGGGGCTATTTGGGAAAGGGGTTTATAAAAATATGTGAATCCCCGATAGGTGAAAATGAGAAACTATTGTTTCAAAACATTGACCATTTTCATAACTTTCCAAGATGTAGGTATAAAAAGGTCCCTCGCAATATTCTTATTTTTGATCCAAAATTGCATTCTACTATAAAAAATGAACCAATTAGCCCTACTTTACGGTAGGTAATTCAGACAACTCCGTAATACAATCATTAATCATTATTAATCAAAAATGATTGAAATTTTATATATAAGTAGTTATTTAATGGCAATAAATTATTTCTTTTATTTGTTTATACTTTAATTCGATTTTTTACTTTATTGTTTTTTTAAATGTTTTCAGTACCTGTCGGTTTTGTTAGGTTTTGGTCTTAGAACCCATGTTTATTAAAACTTTTTTATCTTGATTTATTTTGTCACACCCCCCCCCCCTCCAAATTTGATAAGCCTTTTTCAAAAGCACGTAATAAATACATTAAAATAGAATGCACTATTGTTCAAACATTTAATGATGAGTAATAATAGGAGTACCTACGTATAATTATTATAATAATTTTGCTACCAAGCATAGAGAAAGTGGTTCGAATATGAGTCACCAATAAAAATCTAGTATCTAGTGTCATCAAACATGACACTTTGGACTATACATATGTCAATTTTTACATTAATTTATCAAAATTATGAAAAATATAAAGAAAAAACAAAATATATTCAGACCACTTCCTCTACATATACATGCATTTCTCACCTTCTCAAATAATGGAGATATGTACAGATTTGAAGGTTTTGAAAGTTTAACGAATAAAATGCGTGACCTTAATTTCACGGTAGGATCGTAATTGATGAACACCAATAAACTTAATTTGGAGAATTTGCCATTAAATAAATTGAACAATAATTTTTGCTGAAAATTTTTGGCGCGACAAAAATTAATTTCGTAACGAATTAATTTGAAAAATCTCAAAAAAAAAGAAACATACTGACCCAAACACGAGAAAATTACATATAAAACTTTCGCGCAAGAAGCTTAATTCACTAGCACTTAGTTGAAAGTGTAAGAGGTTTGTCCATTATCTTTAATGACCGGCATAACCTTAGGTTAGATAGCTTCAGATAACTCAAGCACGAACTACGTAATTTGTACACCCCTATTGTTGGTTTTAGTAATGACTATGTTAGAAGGAAGGTAATATTGGCATAGTTTCGTATAATAACAGCCGAGCTTATCGCCGTGTGCGAACAGACGTTCGTTTTCTTAACGTAATCGGCCAGAAATAAAGGTCAAGTTTGGCAATGCGTTTTATAGACAACTGATGTGAGTAGCGTCCGTAATGTTCTCGATAATGTTACGGTTATATATCACGTTAATTTCGGATAACATTTCGAGCAGATGAATCAATATTGATGTCCGTAAGACCCCCCAGATTGAAATATGGCCAAAGCATAACCTGTGATTATCACGGGCCAACCTCCATGGATCCGTGAGCACCTTGTTAGCGAAATCATCACTTGCCAAGACGCTATACCAACGTTATTATACCAATACCTCCGGGCTATCACATGCTCGCTACGATCGCAATGTTGGACTACAATACCTGTTTAATAATAAAATTATTAAAAAAAAATATCCTTTTATTCTGTATACTGTATAGAATAGGTGATGATGTACGTAACCAGATACATGCAATTGTTTAGACCTGGATTTTTCGTTTTATTTTATATCTCTCAGTTATATACCTAACATCTATACATAAAAAAGCATTCGTAATACTTAATTCAAACGAACTAACTAATGATTTATTTTTCTTTTCCAATTTATTTTTCAAAATTAGCATTTTTAAGTACCTCTTATAGTTATTAAAAAACGTAATGTACGCGCACATTTATACGAGGGCCATTAGAATATAAACCGGATTTTTTATCTCTGAACTAGGTAAGAGCGGTCGTAGTTTTTACTTTCAATTTTCCCAAAACCGCATATAATGAAAAAAGGGCCAACGCTCGGCAAATCTCGCGCAAATCGACATCTTTAAGAAAAGAATCAAGTCTTGGTAGGCATAAGACACTCTTTAGGTGTGTAGGTAATTCGAAAAAACATTAATATGCCCCCGTCTATTGTTTGAATCAAATTGTAAGAGACCCAAATTTCAATTTTGATCAGTCGTGTTTACAATAACCGACGATAATGTACGAACTTCATCTGTTCAAAGCATGATTCGATCGGCATTTTTAAATAGTTGGACGTGGTTTTTATGGTGAAACATTTGTTATTTGCAATTGCTCCAATTTTAAATTGAACCCAATCGACTTTAGACAAATCGTCGATGAAAACCTTTGAAATCATCATACCAATAAAACTAGCAAACGCTTCTCCATACGAAAACTTAAAACGAAGTGACGAATGACGTAATTCCATTTTTCAACGATCTAAAGCTATAGGAAATGAGCAATTTGCAATCGTGCATTCATATTACGCATTAACCTTCTCAATCGCAGAACGCCGTGGATGCGAAATATCACCTTTGACCCTCTTTTTCAGTGGAAGCTCACGAACGTCAACGTGGTGGGTCCGTAATCCTTAATCAGGACAATTACTAAAACGATATCGTCACATAAGCCGCTATAGCCTTTTTATTAATTGCTGGTGCTCCGAGAATTTATAATCTACGATGATGCAATACGCTCAATATCGTGAGAAGCACGGCGGAAATTTTTTTCACAAAAACAATTAAGAACAAAATGGAAGCCGACAACTTTTTCCAAACACGTCGTTTTTGATCGCCAAACACTTTGACTGACAGAATAAACTTAAAACGTGACGTCGTAATTAAGCTTCCAACGCCAAGATTTTTTTTGCATCCCCTGCTCGAAACAAAAATTAGATACTTGCCTATTACCTACCTATAATGTTGTAGGTTTACTTAAACAATTTAGGTTCGTTTCTTATTAGGTATAATCGGTGCTTAGCTACCGGAAAGCTAACCGATAATCAAAATCAAGAAAACAAAAACAAAATTCAATTTACTCGGTGTAGATGAATAGTAGCAAACCGCTCTGATAGTTAAAACAAAAGGCAGCTAACAGGCAGGGCTACCACCCACCGTGACAGACCACTAACAAATGGGACTCACCATGCAGCCGCCACTACGGCACCAATCTTCCATAATCATATAACTTCTTACGCCAGGTCCTTTATTAATAAAAAAGCTAATATTATTATACGGATTAGGACGATGTGAATTTATTTTTATTTTTAGGAAATTTAAGGAACACTTTGAATCATTCCAAAAATTGTATTCTTTTAAATTGTCAAGTGGGCATGTATAAGATGCATGGTAATTCAGAAATTAAAAAAAATTGAATACACTTTCAAACTTAAAACTGGCGTGGCCGCGCCGCCTATTGCACGGTAGCATAAGTAGTGTTACGCGTAGTTGAAAACGTCGCTGCAACGTCCGCAGGACATGGAAAGCATCGATCAGCTGATAAAAACATTACGTGTGATTAATAACATGGTTTCCACAAGCAAGTTGTACTGCAATATCCCAGTTCCAAAATGGTTAAAATTGTCACATTAAAATATATGTAAGTACTTAAATGTGACACTTATTTTTCGCTAAACGACATAGAATTAAGGCGACGGACGTGACGCAGGTTATTTTATATTTGAACGATCTTTTTTTGTTTTCTTTGTTAGCAACCCTTCATTAGGAAGGTCTGCGGTGGACGATGTTAGTTAATGTAATTTTAAAAGTTTTTCATTTCAAAATACGTTCGCCTTTGCATTTAACAATTTTTGATGCGTGATAAATTAAGTATGTGCCGCAATTTGTTTTTTATGTAAGTATAGGTGGTACGGCGTTCAATAGCAAATCCAATTTTTAACATTTTCGCATAATAATAAACATAAAGTAAATGGTAATCGCCGTATAATAACCCGAGAGATTTAATCTGTATCGTTTCGAAGATGATAAGCCGAAAACAGTATCTAGTGGTGAATAACAGGGCTTCCCAAACCAACTTAACATCTTCGAAATTAGAAACTCCAGTATTTATCACGATTGGAAATTGTACCGGTGCAATTATCGAAAACGCCCAATACAGCCATATCGAAAGTGCAAAATTTCACGCCCCGATTTTCAGGTAAAAATTGCTCGCCATCGATTAGAAATTTAATGTTACACCTTTACAAAAATATAGCTCGAGAAAAGGAGATTAATAATTGTTTTTTCCTTAGGGTAATTTATTCTTATGAAGGATGTAGTCTGTTTACTTGATAATAAAGTAACGAAAATCTACCTACACGTAGGTATAGCTATTCTTCAAAAATAAAATTTGAAAACAAACGCACCAAAAAAATTTGATAACCATCCAATTTATTTAAATTGTTTCGGTTAGCTGGCAAAATAAAACTGCGTCGTTTTCAAAAGGTGGATGTACTTATACGAGGTTGGGTCGAAAAGAAACGACAATTTTTGGAATTTCGCGGACTGTACGTTACCAATTGAGTTTTTTTTTGCTCAGCTTGCTGGCTCGATGAGCGACGTGCGTGTCAAGTTTCGTCCCTATTCAATGCGTAGTTTCTGTTTGACAGTTAATTGACTAACATCACTTTTCTGAAGCTCTGCAATTTTTTATTTTTAAATATGACCGATCAAAACGACGATTGTATGAAAATATCCGTCACAAAAGACCAGAATTATGAACCGACAACTCTTGGATTTTGCATCACGATAAGCACCGACTCACGCTTCACTGCTTATTCGTTCATTTTTGAAAAGACTTTAGCATAAGTGCATTATACCCAAAGGGGACTATTTTGAAGGCAACAAAATCGAAATTGATCAATAAATAAATCGTTTTTAAATAAACAAAACGTCGTTTCTTTTTGATCAAACCTCGTATATATATAGTGAAGTTTTGCAATTGGGCGCTTGTTTTAAGATACATTTTCTACATTAAATATCAAATGTTCAACTTATTTCTGTAAATTATAAGATAAAGTACCTATCCAATGTAAATTAATGTAACACGCATAACTCAACAACTACCAAAATTGCATTTATCGAGATTTGCGCATCTATAACTACGTGCCACATTCGTGTTACGCGGGCTAATTAATTAAGCTAACTAATTAAGTTCAATAATACGGAACCACTGCTCCCAGAAACGTGAAATTGGAAGGGTACGTTAGGGTTCTCTTTTTTGATGTAGTTACCCACTAACAGAATTTTTCAAATTACACTCTTAAGGGGACGAAACGGGGAAAATATGTTTGAAATCTGGAATTTGAAGGACACGTTCATTCGAATATTTCTATTTCACTCGGATAAAAGCTAATATACAGTATATTATATATATATATATATATTATATGACAGTATATTATATATATATATATATATATCCGACCGACCACTCCAATAACCGACTGCAGTTTCTAAGAACGAGACGAAACGAAACTTAAAAAAATTAATCTTCTAAAGCGACCACTCCTACAAGAGACCATTTTTTAGAAGAACCACAGGTAGTCGTTTTATAGGAGTTTTATTGTACATAGTATTTTCATAGTAACAAATTTTAATTTTTGAAAATGACTGCTTAATTGCAAGTAAGTACAGCCTATCCAAACCTATACGCAATTCACGTCATCAAAAAATAGTTACTAGATTGTTTATTTGTAATTCGGTTTGAAGTTTGAAAAGAGACATGTTCTATAGATGATTTACTTGCGTACATATTAAATGGCATAAAAAAGTACTAGAATTTATTAAAATTGTATAAATACGAGATTCGAGGTGACGGCACTATGTGAAAAGTCATCATCTAGTAACCTTTTATTGATGACATGGATTGCATATAGGCTTGGACGAAATGTACACATGTGTAATTTATATTATAAAACCGGAAATCAAGAATTAATATAAATTAATAGAAATAAAAGTGAACGTTATCGTGAATGCAATTCGATTGGTACTGTCAACTCTTTTCATTAACCATTTTCTAAAATTCCGCAATAGTATAATTTTATTTATTTCGTAAGTAATAATAAAAGATATAATTTAATAATAATTTGTCTTAAAATATTTTTACCATTTTATATGATCCGGAAAAGATGTATGGTTTTGACTGTTTTTTCGGAGGATTGAAATATTTGCTTATCTGATTGCAAGAAAACGACATTTTTTAAAAAATCATATATATGCGAACAACGCTCACGTGAAGATTGTATGCGTTTTGTTTACGATGAAGCCTCAAAGCATCTTTTCCTGCTGCGGAAATTTATAAATTACTGTGATTGCGTAAAGTATTTTAAAGAAATAAATATTGAAAAATGTTTGGTATTTAAATCGTCACTAACGTTCATTATTTAAACAGATTAAAACATGTGAACCCTAGATGTTGAAAAATTCTAATTTATGCAAATTTTGTTTGTACTATAACAAAAAATATATTATGTATAAAAGTTATGTACGCTCATTTTACGATTTATTACTTTTCATTTAAGCATGTTTATTTAAGCGAGTTTATTGTCAACCACTATATACACCATCATTTATTAGCTTTAACAATAGACTGGGCAAGAAAAAAGGGTTGGTGAACCCAAGTCGCTCTAAGCTTAGTTCCAACAACTCAAAAATTGCAAAAATACGAACACGGTTTTAAAACGAAAATGTTGTTCGGACGAAAAACCGACTAAATGATGCAATCGAAATGATCTAAAGCCTTTGTTTTTGCTGTATAACATTCCATTTTATTTAATCAAATTCGCGTTATTATTGTGAACTCACTATATATTGCTCTGTGTTTGATTTTTCTATTTATAATAGAGTAATTCCTTAACAGTCGCGAGTTTTAACTATTCGGGAACCTACAAATGAAAAAAAAATTCAAAAAAAGGATTTCATAAAACCTAACCCACTGTTTTATACAGGGAGATAGTCTCAACATTCGCGGGGTTAAATTCTAAAAAAAAACCCTTTTTTAGAACGTAACCCCCGCGAATCTTAAAGGATTACTGAATTTGATACTACTAGCATATGAGGTCATCATCAACAAGAAATAAAAGTTGTTTGAAATGGTCGAGCAACCATTCTGAATTGACCCTTTAGTAATTTCTGTAAGATGTAAAAAATAAAACGTTATTATAATAATAATAACTAAGTATCTAGATTCTTTATTGGAAATTACCAAAAAGAATTATATCTGTTGAACTTTTCAACAAAACGCTTTGTTATATTTGACCTTCACTTATAAATATAATAATTAAGAGTATGCTTGCTTGTATACATAATTATTTAGTGATAACAATATAACCGTGTGCGAGATAATCTTATTAAAATTATTCCTTGATTATTTCTCGTTCTAGAAGTTAATAGTTAGGTAACATGACCTATCTACATAATCTGTCGAACCTATCCAACTTCAATAACAGCAACATGTCCGTTTCGAGCGCCGCTATGGACAATTTGTATCCAGCACTGACGGAATGCTTCGCCATTATTGTTTGCGGGTTTGTTGTCATTTCGAACGTATGGTAGCAGTCCAAAATCATAAATAACGAAGATCTTTTGCAGATACTTTGCCGGCCGAATCAATTTAATATCCGAAACCGAAGCCAAAGGTATAAACACATTCATCGGAACGTTTTCGTTGCCCTCTTTAATATTCATGTCGTTGGCAACACTTGATTTATCTTCTGTTAATTGGCTTTTTCTTTTATCGATCTTGATTGCAAAAGGCATTGTATTTTTTGTTGTGATAATAATTACTTTACTAGTCGGTAGACCTATAAATTTTGGAAGAGCTGGTATTTTTGCCATTTTTTGTACACAAAGTAATGACTTCGCGGTTGGTTTTCCGATAGGTATGTATAGGTAAATAGATGTCATTTTTCCATCTAATTAAAACGTTTCCATTGTAGTTACCGCTTTGTATCAATATAAACATCCAGAGTACGCATCCTACTTGTATCTGATGGCGCCGATTAGTTTAGCTATTCTTAATCCCATAAGTTTTATACTAATGGAAATTGAAAAACGAAGAAGAAGCAACGAACCGTCGCGATTAAGAAATGGTACTTTGGAGACTTCTTCGTCCTCCACCGTTTCCTTGCACAAAGAACGTTTGAAAATGACGGTGTCTGTCGCAAAAAATATTTTTATGAATCCCATTATTGCTATGACGATTTTGGGAATTTTGGGAAATCTCATTTTTAAGCATAAGGTCCCGTCCCTCTTGGGCGGAATATTACAGGTGAGTGGCTCACTTTCGTTTACCTACGAAATCTAAAGCGCTTTCAAAATTTTCAGGTGCTAGGATCCGCTTTTTCAGCAAGTGCTTTATTTTTATTAGGCCTAAGAATGGTGGGAAAGGTGCATACGTTGAGAGGCGCGACGTTGGTCGTCCCGGGAATTTTGATAATCGTTAAATTGTAAGACGCCCCTCCCACCTGTTTTTTTTTGTGTGTAAAATAAAATTTTCGTTGTAGATTGGTCTTGCCGTTAGTGATTAGGGAAGTTGTTAGTTTGTTAAAAGTTGGTAAAGATTCCACCGAAACTCTCGATTGGAGTACCTACGGTTTTTTGTATGGCACTTTCCCAGCGGCCCCGACTGTTTTCGTCTTTGCCACGCAGTACAGTTTGGACATTGATCTGGTGAATATCTTCCTAATGTTTTTTTTTTTTAATTTCGAGAACGTTCTCAAAATCTTTTGATGTTTCAAACGTTTCATTCATTGAAATAATTTTACTGCAGATTGCTAGTGCAATGGTTGCTTGCACGTTTATAAGCGCGCCGCTCATGTTTGTATCGGCGAAAATGATCACACTAACGAAAACCGATCCATCCGAATACATTGCTCAATTGAACGGCTTTACGTTCGACGTTAGCATTGCTGGAGCTGTCGCTTGCATTTGGGTGATAGTGCTTTTCGTTATAACTAAGAAAATTAACAAGATACCGCATAGAATTACGGCGTGTCTAGTATTTTCTCAAGTAAGTTAATCCAAAAACCAAACCCAAATATACCTATAGACATTGCATCCAAACGTCCCAAACAGAACGGATTGCTTCGAATTCAATTTGTTTTAACGATACCACTCGTATTTTTTTGATGTTCAATCTTCTGCTTACTTTTTAGCTTCTCAGTTGCATTGGAGCGATATTGTGGAACACTCTAAATCAAAAGGAAGGTTGGTTTGGTTACCTGCAATTTGCGATATTCACAACAGGCGTGTACAGTACAAGAATTTGGACTTCGTTTTTGGCGATTTCCTTCTACTATTGCAATGTCGAAGTCTATGTTACGTTCTCAAACTGCAACCAGTTTTTATCATTTTTGGATGGGGGTGTGTATTTTTTTAAATCCATGATCAAACGACGGTTTTGGTTTATCTTTACGGAAAATTATGTAGTGGAAGAGATCGAGGAACTAAGAATTCATAAATAAAATTAACTTTTGCTTTTTTCAGTTTGCCTGTAATTCTATCCGTCATATTTTTACTTTTTGACCAGAAGAATTCCATAGCTTACGATAAACGCAATCCCAATTTCATATATGGCGCGGCTCAAGCCGTGGTCGCGGTTTCATTACTTATTTCGTGTTTGATAGGTAAATAACTGGAATTCGCTGTCGTTTTTCATTCTGATAAGACAAATTTTAGTGACCGTCGGTTGTTTGATTTTGCATCAGCGTTATAAAAGACGTTATGCCAGATACTTGGATCTCGCCCAAGATGTTAGTTCTACATTTGATCATTCTCAGATTGAAGCCGAAATTACTAACCAAAATAGAGATGGTGTATGTGCAGAATCTGGCAACAGTACAAAATCTGATAAATGTTCGTCTTCGTGCAATGGAAAAAATAAAAGATGTGGTAGTTTGCCTACCATAAACGAAGGCGGTTCAGAAGATAACCCACAAAGTCCAGTCGTGGACATTGAAGATTTAGCAGTTACACCCACGACTGTACCAAATATCACGCCAATCAATGCTGTGTAAGTGATCGATCATGTTTAATGTTTAGTTTTTACTGGTGAAAATTTCGAAAACGATGTTTACGTCAATTTTAATAAATTGTAGAACCATATCAACTAACGAAATATGTCCATCTCGCTATGGGTGCCAAGGACCACAACGTGAGCAGTGCCGTGGAATTATCGAACAATATCAGGAACAAATTAATGACGATGTCGAATTAATTGAAGAAGAACCAGAAAGCCACGAACCGCAAATATTAAGGCATATCGTTCTACTAATTTTGCTTTTATGTTCAATATTTGTGGTTAGTGTTCTTAAACATTAAATTGTTACAATTAATATAGGTATATCTACGTAATTAAAATAATTATTTTTTTAGGGACTAGCCTTGTCTGTATGGACCTTGATCATGGAACAAATTTCGGGCATTTACATTGAGCTATCTTTTCTTGATGCATCCTTGAATTTTGGACAAAGCATTATAGTGTTTGCAATATTTGGTACAAATACGAAAGAATTAGCTTTGCCGATTTTGAGTTATTGGCGAAAATTATGGTACGGCGCAAACAAACTGAATTTGCCATCTTGGCACGAACTTAGTTCCGAAACGAAAAATATTTGTGATCAATTCACCACTCATCACTTGATAAAATGTAAACAGGAAATAGCGCAAGACGAAAGGTAATATTTAGTGCAATGTTTAATATAATTAGTTGCGATTTTTAAAGGGGGTGTTCAAGTTAAGTAATTAACATTTCAAATTAACCATTTATAGGTAATCTATTAACAAAATTACAGTTTAATTGGCATAATTTGAACTGAACGCTTCTTTCGGTTTATTTCAGATGGCGTATAAAAGTCTACAAGGATGTTTTTACAGGAAGTAAGTTAATCGACTGGTTAATAGAGGTCGGTTTGGCTAGAGACAGGACGGAGGCTGTAAATTACGGCAGGCATTTAATTGAAGGGAAGGTATTGAAACATATTAATGGCGTTCACCATTTTTATGATCGCAACTTGCTTTATACGTTTAATTGACGCACAAAATGCGATTGTTGTTTTGTATAGATACGAGATGATCATTGTCATCGATTTAAAGATAAAAAGAAAACCTTCTAAAATTTTACTTTAAAGTTGTTGAAACATATCATTATGTTGAGATTTTAATAGATTACTATAAGTGTTGTTTGTTTTTTAATATTTTTAATGTCTTTTTAAAAATTACAAGATATGTACCTATACATATTTCCTACTTAATTTTGTAGAGAAATGAAAACTACAAGTTTGTAATCAAGTGCACAAATTGATTACTTATTTGTATGTTCTATGCTTCTTTTAAAAAGCGTTTGAGATAAAAGAATAACTATCGTATATACTGGCATATAAGCCGAGAAGCAAATTTTGGCTTAAAATTTCGGTGTTTAATAATGTCGGGCATATAAGCCGAAAATTGTAAATTCCAAGAAGTATGTCCCGGCGGGTTCAAAGATTCAAAAACTAGTTACCATCTTTTAAATGGCCAATTTAAACTTAAAATCGGCTTTAAAGATACCTAAGTACATAGGTACCTATATCAAACAAATTTATGAAAATAACATTAAAATCACAAATAAAAAATCGGAAGATTAATGGTCGAACGTAAAGCTGACGCGCTATATTGAAGTTGATTTTTTAACTTTTAAGGGTCGGTTTATATGCTGGTATATACGGTACTTAAAATAAGACAAATACGAACATACACTTTACTATTATCTGATGAACATGACTTTTGTTTCTAGTAGTATATTAAACTTTTGAGTAATTTTTAACATAAATTAAAATAGCTATTATTTGTGATGGAAATACTTTAGTTATTGATATAATAGGTGAATATTTTTAAATGAATCTCATTCAAATATCGACTACCAAAAATTTAATCTTATTTTAATAGCTTATTAAAACACAACATATTTTACCATTTGCAACAATTCCTACTGTTACAATGTAAACTTATAACAATATTATTTTGTCTGTGGCTGTGCAAATTAAATTATTTGCTTAATTACCTGTAATTGTACTGTAAATATTAATAATATATTTTTTTCTTAAATAATATAAGCTAGAAATGTTATCTACAAAATTGGAGACTATATAGATGCTTTAACTACAAAGAAATATTGATAATGTGGTGTGATATAAAATGTATTCTAATTGCAGGTTGCTTTATTTTAATATGTAATTGAACGTTAATTTATTAAGGTAATTAACGTAAGTAGAAACACAGCTTGCATTGTTGATAGTTGTATCTAAATACCTACATGTACCTATGTGTGTTACCTATAAATATAATTTATTTATTTATGATTAATATAAAATTGGGCGTCAACTAGTAAGAAATTTGCGCAATATCGATTGCAAACTTCAGTAATAAATGCTACACATTTCTTGCTAGGGAATGTCCAACTTGAATATAGATTTCAAGTATCGACATAAAAAATTCTTATGTTTAAAGACACGACTGTTTATTACCATTAATTTTAGTTCCTACAACAGGCTTAACTTGGCCATTCTTATTTATTTCTACAAGTATTTTGTATGTCGAGAATGTATTGACGTATTCAGCCATTGCAAATACATCTCGATATCCATATTTAGTTAAATGTTAGTTGTTTCGTAAATTTTAATGAAAACCAAAAATTTAAATTAACTTTTATAATTTATATTTGTACAAAAACAAAGACAATATATAGATGTTAATTTTTTATTTTACATGTTTTATTTAAAAAATAATTTTCTAACTTCTAAAACTATTTTTTTATTGTATAAGCGCTAAAGGTTTTTATTATTTTTTGCTCAAGAGCCCTATGGGAAGAAGTAAACTGGGTTGGGATGTAACACAAAATTTGAACAACATTAATTTTAAACGTCCCCCTTGGTACCTATGTATATGTAAATTGACACGACACGACACGAACTGTAATATATAATTCGATACAAAGATAATGACGAAGACAATGTTTCTAATCACATCCCATTGAAAAAGCAATCGCTGAATGTCTTGGGAACTGTACAATGTTATTTTTTGTCACTTTCTATTAATGTCCTTTTTGTTATTTGTCAAAACGCAAATTAAGTAATTAATATTTAACAAACGAATGTTAAAAACGATTTTATTTATTCATAATAGGTAAATTAAATTTATTTCTCGCTTATTACGCTGTCCCGTTTATAGCCCGCTTTTTACTAGAGATTCCAAATTGTTTTAATACCTACCTAAATTACATACCTAATTGTTATTGTTCCTTTATCAATCAATCGATTATTGTAGATAATTCCAATATTTTTTAAATTTATATTTATACAAATTGACTGATAATAATGTAATACAAATTAATAATATTCAAGTGTCGTACTGTTTTTTGGCAATAGGTTTTGTGGTAAACTAAAAATAAAAGTAACACAGAAGAGATTCAAATATATTTTAAATAAGTTGAACAAACGAATAGTTTAAGCATATCACTTAAGTAGGTAGGTGTTAAGTATGAACCTATAATTATGTAAGTAGGTACGTGCCTTTTTACTTGTTGACGCATTTACTGAGATATACAACGATGCTGGTTAACTGAAATTATAGGTACTTGGTTAAAAATATTTAGAAATTTTATACAAGATATACAGGGTGTTTGGTTCACCGACGTATATCCGAAAGGAGGTGGTAGGTGAGTCGGTTTGGAACTTATTTAACCAAAAATACCTTTATACAAAGTGTCACGGTTTCTGAGATAAAGCCAACTTTGTGATTTTATTAAATATTTTGTTTTATCACATGTAGAGTGTATCAAGTGATTTTATTTGATAGAACAGATATCAAAGACTACTAAAATAAAAGTTACAAGAAATTAAAAGTTTGCAGTTGTGTCTAATTAAATTTAATCATACTAAAACTGCAGTAATTTAATAAAATCACAAAGTTGGCTTTATCTCAGAAACCGTGACACTTTGTATAAAGGTATTTTTGGTTAAATAAGTTCCAAACCGACTCACCTACCACCTCCTTTCGGATATACGTCGGTGAACCAAACACCCTGTATATTTATAATGCAACTATTAATAAATAAATTACCTAAATTGCTGCAGCTTTATAGATTTCTATTTTTTCCTGCACATGGAGGAAAAACTGTTTAAAAATTAGATTATTTTCTGTTCCTGGAGCTAGTTTTTGTTGCTACTTATTCTAATTCTGGTGCTTCTGGGATTTAAGTGTTGCCGTTTAATTAAAAACTGATCGCTGCAAGCGTCAACTACAACTCCAAAATCGCTCAAATACTAAAAAAGACATCTGACGTTTTTGTAGATATTTCTGAACTTGATTATCGAGACGAAAAGCTGCTCCATCGGTCAAGTAAAACGTTTTGAAATACGTAAATATTTATGTTAACGTTAAGGGCTATCCAATTCCAAAGGATAAACAAGTACAAATATTCAAGCTCTGTAGAAAATGATAGCATCGAAATTTTGTCGAATGGCTCCAAAATTATCAATTTAGAAAACTTTTTCCAAAAAAAAAAAGAAAGAACGAAACAAAGAAAATCTGTTAGAAGAAATAATAAATAAAATAACAGTCATAAAGGGCTCACTAACAATAAGTTTAAAAAAATAATAATTCGTTTCGGTTCAAAAACATTAAATTACCGCTGGAAAAACATTTATGGGAACATATAACATTATTTTGACATGGTATATATGGTCCCGAAAGATTTTCCACCGTTTCGTGGACTTTGCAAGCTCCCCTGTTGAAATATTCACCCCAATAGTTGAGGAGTAAAATCAATTTTTTCAATTAAAATTTTTAGTTTTCGCTGAAATTTAATAATTTTTGGTACACATACCTACGTAATTAAAGGTATTTTTTGATATCAACTCGGGAGAGCCAGGGTACACTTACCCCTAACCTTTCTAGCTTCAACATTCTTTAAGATTTTAAATGTTTAAGGTCATTTTCGAATTTCCCAGACATGTAAAATAAAAAAGGTGCTCTTGTTTAACTTCATTGTTGCGCATCCCTGGTTCTCCTGAGGGAATATCAAAAAACATATTACACCATTTTAAAGATCTAATTGATTACGTATGTACACCAAAAATTATTAAATTCTAACGAAAAATAAACAACAGTTTCATCAAAATTGGTTCTATTCTTGTGAGTTCCAAAGTAAAATCCAAATTTGACTCGACTTCGTGTAAAAGATACTATAGGGTGTCCTTTGTAAGAAGCACAAGGAGTGAATGTGTTAACAATAATTTGATAGAATACATTTTTGAGTCTGTTCGAAATAAGTTGCTTACATCTTGCGTCTCGTTCGGATAAAAACTTAATTAACCAAACGGTTAATACGGTATCATAAAAAATTTAATAAATTGCGTTAATCTAAGCAAGAATTTTAAAAATGCATTTTAACCTATTACCTATACCTAGATATAAAATTTTTAATTATGGAACTGCAGTTAAATAACTATCATTTTATCTGAGCAAAGCTTGTTCTATGGAGTTCAAGGGAAATTCGATGGTCATTGTGATGATTAAGGAAACCATTAAGCTGTAGACGTAGTCTCCCCAATATAAGCGTAACTGCAACAAAAATGTCTCGAAATGGGTCCTGTTACAAAAAAAAGGCTTAGGTATGACCATAGATTAGGAAAGTATTCGCGTTAACAAATTAAATAGTGGTTCATGGGAACTGTTAATGCCCAAAAATTATTTTTACCTAATTGACTAACAAATAATCTCATTATTAGTTTTCATTACTAATTATTGTCATTTAATGCACATTATAAATTCTAACGATTGATTAAACCTTATTCTCACCAATTCAAATACATCATACGTGAAAGCTTCCCTCGTTTGTGCGTTGAACATGTAAATCATTGTTGCGTGAGTCAAATATACGGTATAAGTCAATTTAGATAGTATTTGAAATACCGGTAAAGACAAGAACCAGTCGATTGGACCTAAAACGTCATATTTAGCTATTTCTAATATTGAAATACTTCAGTTCTTACCCCCGTATCCTATACTGCAAAGGTAGATGATTAATCCAACTAATATACCCCATACGGGATGAATTAGAGCAATAAAAAAAGAATTTGCCAGCCTTTTATCATTTGCGTATTCTAGTAAACACGCACATATGGCACATATACAAATAAAAGCAATTATAGCGGTCCATGCGGCCAACACCACGGCCTAAAAAAATTGATAACGTTTTAAATATTTCAATGTAGATATTTAATATAAGTAAAACCTTTTTTAAAACTGTCTTGTTTTCCCGCGTCTTTTCTTTATAGATAATGTAACCAACTATAAAGCCAATTAACCAAGTTCCGCCTCTGGTGTGCGTGCCCGTGTAATAATAGTTGGAATAATTGAAATTTTCTCGAGGACTACAAAAACGAATTTCATTAAACGTCGAGACTATCTTTTTACAAGCGTTTTACGTAATTTTCGTCGAGTCCAACCAAATAATTTCAAAATACCACGCGCTAAGAAACCTTATTAGCGCCGTAAGCATCACCAGAAATCCTACAACGCTCAAAACCAGTCTGGGCTTCTTTTTCAATGGAATCAAAAAAATGGGCGAAAGCAGAAACATTTGCATGTCTACGCTCAAATACCAGGCATGGCCGATACACTAAAACAAACGCCATAATCACTCTCGCACTTCAAGATTCAGCTTGCGACCAAAAACTGAAAACAGAAAATCTATCTTGGCCGAACCAAATAAAGTTCCAAATCCGGAAAGGAAATGGTTTGTAGTGCCCGGTGGTTTGTGTCTCCGTAACACTAAACCCATGTTAAGTCTACGTTACACTTTTTTTCATATAAACTATTCCTGTACTAAAAGTAACTATAGTAGAGTGTCGATAATTCGGACGTTAAAAATCCGGATTGCCTAGCAGCAATCAAGGAAGAACAAAACAGAATAACAGCGAAAAACAATCGGTAGTCTCGCGTGTTACAAGTGCTAGTGCTATGCACAGTTATAGCTGCCAAAAAAACGAACTTCACCACTTGTTCAAAAAACAATCAAGGACTTTTACCATAAATAATTTTTCTCTTTTTTAATAAACTATTTTGCAACGCCGAAACGAGGACACGAAGCACCTATGGCAAGTGTCTAATCTGTTGCGTCCGCGACGAACGCCCTCGTTATGGCGTTGCTGTTTTGTAAAAAAATACTGAATTTTATTCTGTTCGTAAATTATTACGGGCGAGAGTGATCAAACAGTAGCAGTTTTTTGGTTAATTCGAAAATCCAGACAAATCGATAAGCCGGACGGCGACAATCGCCAATTACTCCGGATTATCGACGCTCTACTGTATATCAACAAAATTACCTTATCTTTGAAATAGCCTCCATAATTTTGTACATAAATCAAAGTTTTCCACCAGTGTTTTTCGCAAGGTTGTACCAACGTGTAATACATGTCGTGCTGCCACATGGGTCCCGAACCGACATATTGCAGTAACGTAAGGTGAAACATCACCATTACAAACAACACTGGTGTTAATCTGAAATTGCAGAAGTTATTTTCTAGGGCTTCTAAATATTCTGACAAACCTCAAGTATCTGTGAATATAATGTCGTAAAACACTGAACTTTCTTCCTTTAGAACTGCCGGCTACATAACCATAGGAGACAACGAGACCACTTAGTAGAAAAAATGTATCGACAGCTACTTGCCCAAGGAATACAGGCGTGTAAGATGCACTTTTGAACCACTAAAACATCATGTTATGTTTGCTGGGCAAGGAAGCAAAACGCACATAACATAGCTACCTCGTTAGCTTCATTATAGTTTCGTATCGGATACGTCTTGGTTAAATTGAATCGATGAACAAGGATAACCCACATTATGCTTAATACCCGAAATCCTGCCAAACAGGAAATTTGACCTGGGCCATCCAGAACTTTTATCACTTTATTGAAATTCTTAAATGCGGAGAAGGACAGCAGTAGTTCGTAAGATGGTTCTTAAATTGGAAATTTTCGAAATTTTTGTTAGGTCTTGGAAAATAACGGCTCGAAGTTCCTAATATGTATACTTACTTTTGTTGGAGTAATAAAGCACGAGGTCGAATATCGTAGATAACACGACTATACACGCGCAAATGAACAGGCAACATCTAAAAAAATTTTAAAAAATCAGTCATGAATTTGAAGACGACGCAATTTTCAAAAAGCAACGCCGCTAGCTTATAATTTGCAAAAGCCTAAGCGTGAAGTGTTTATTTTTCAATTTATGCATATAGAAACTAAAACCGAATTTCAATCAGAGTCCTAACGAAGCTCAAGAAGCATATCGTACTAATATTGTAAGTGTCTGATTTTTTTTACGTACAGCATGATCACCGTGGACGCCGGTAGTTTCGATTCAAAAGATTTAGTTTGGCAAAGGTCCTTACGGAATACCATGTCGATTTCGATTCCAGCATAAATAGTTTCTAAATCGTTCACGGAACAAGTAGTGGGTAGACACACGGCAAGATTTATTCCTCTCGTACCATTCTGTGCTCTAATAAATTTTTGGGGTATAAACGTCATATTCTGAAATATAAGAGTGCACTGAGGATAACCGATGTTAAATCTAATTGCGCAAAAATTAAGAGAAAATAAAAAGTTACATATTTCTGTGATATTAACGCATTTAAATTCAAAAACGATGTAGTTATCTACATATAAGTCCTTTTAAATTTCAATGTTGGATATCCATTTATTGTATGAATAAGTGGATGTACTGCCTCTAGGTGCTTTTGGCTCTTCGGTACTTTGGACCATTAAAACTACAACACGTATCTTGGACAGCCAAAACGGGAACCCATCTGGTTTTCCTACTTGCGTTGACCAATATTTGGCCCAAAATACGCAAAGAGCCAAAAGGGGCGAAGCACCTGGAGGCAATACATCCATTTATCCATACAATAAAAGAATTAATAATTATGGTAAATGGAAGAGACAAGATAAATCTTAGAAAGTAAACAAACGCTAAACTTCTTTTAAATATCGGCAAACACCCTGTGCCGAAAATTTTAAAGCGAGTTTTTCAATTACGTCTTATTTTTATGAAACCGTTTGTTGATTAAATAAACTTGCCTTCCACTGCTCTTCATTTAAATCGACCGGAATAGTACCAACACAATATTGTCCGAATAGAACGTCGGTGTAGGAAATGCCAGTTTTAATGCTCATGCATTCTTCATAAAAACCAAAATCAATTGTATTTCCTCTTTCAATTCCTGCGGGTAATTTGGACGAGGAATCGAACACTAAAAATACACCGTCGAGTTAGTTTAAAACGTTAAATTATATTCTTTATTATTCTTCGACAAATCAATGTCGAAAAAGTTTAATATTAATGAAAATGTTACTGTTACAAAAAATAATAGAGCCGCGAAAACAATTTCAAATAAATACTATAGGTAAGTAGTAAATAATCTTACTTTCGGTCGCCCATTTTTCCTCTCTGATTAAGCTTTGCACGTAATAAGATAAATGATTATTGCAATTAAAAGATATCGTCGCGTTTTTATAAATCAAAAATTGTTGTAAGGCCCTTGCGTAAGCAGTTTTCGAACTAAGTTTGTCAAATCTCTCACTGAAAATATCGGCGTACGCGCCACCAAGAAGGAATTGAAACAGCAAAATTATGGTCAGTAACATCTTTCACCGCGAGCGGTTACAAAAAGTAAATCTATAATGTCGACAGTTAAATATATATCTACATATTTCGGTTAAGAAATTTTGTAAATATACAATCGTCATAAGATACATACGTGGCAGATAAGACAACATATTAAGATCATAAATTATACACGATACCTCGTGAAAGCTTTGTGGGTTAATCTACATAGTTATAAACGTGCCAAACACGCTCTATATTCCTATGTTACGATAAATACGCAACCCTAGTATAACACGAACGTTGTGTTAATTGATAACCACGTTGAGCGTCGTTAAAAATTTATCAAAAAATTGTGTTATGTACACATGTAAGTGCAATTCTTATAAATTCTAAGAAACTACACCTTCAGTTGTAATTAACAATGAAAAGTAAGGCGTGCATATATTTTTTTTCCTTATTACATATGGGTACTTACGTTAGTATGTATACGTAACATATTTTATGATCACCATAAAGGTTTATATCCATAACTATAAACGCGACACATTCTATTTTCATTACCGATGTAAAATAATAATATGAACAGTGTAATAATGATGTAAAAATGTTTATGATATATTTCTTCATTAAAAAATACATCTTTACCTATAGTGAAAAACGTGCACGGTGTTTACTTTTCCAAAATTTTGGAATTAAAATTGTTTACGATATTGTGCAATATTACCTACGGTTAGAAACTTTTTTTAATTTTTTCAATTTATTTTTGTTTAAGCCAACGACCCCACGATCGGCAGTAAGAATTCCGAAGGTACCACTCTTCGAGGATGTCAAAACGATTGCTGGAAACGGTACCATAAGCAGAATGTTGTCGTACAATGGTACCGTTCGTAATTACGTCCACAATTAAAGTGAACATTGACCAATTCAAAATCGAAAATCAATTATTCATTTTCGTTCTAAAAAGATATACGTAGGTAAAAACGTTGATTATACGATACAATTGCATGGTTTTTTTAACCACTGCTAATCCATAATTTTATGTAGATTTGATTAATTATTTTAATAATTTATTTTGTTAATGAACAATTGTAAGTACCTATCTTTTACTGTATTTGACCAAAAAAAAAGTTAATAAAACAGTGTTAAAATTTAAAGTGATAACGAGTAACACTTTAATTAAGTAAATATTTAAGCGTCTTCACATGTAGCAAACACGAGTTTAATGTTGAATATATCTCATACGTGGTAAATTAAGACGTACTGTAAAAATACGTACGTATATTATCTGTAAATAAAATAACTACTTAATCTCGGCTTTTTACAATACATATTATTACATAAATTAATATGTAGTAGGTACTTATCTACCTAAATATATTATTAGAATGAATTAACCGACAATTAAAAGGATTTGAATTTATTTCCTGTTGAAAATTCAAAAACAACCGATACCTAATAAAAAAAGTTTAAATAATATTTTCTAGTAAATAAGTCTTAAGAAGAAAGAATGGACGATCAACGCCTAATAGCTAAAATCATTACATCTACGACACAAGGATCACAACGCTGTCGTGACAGCTGAACGTCAATGTCGCGAGAACAAGGCTAACCAAATTAACCTAATCAAGACCTATCAATAAGATGAAGAAGAAATAATTAATATTTTTTTCAAAATACCTAGATATTAATTTTTATTGCGCAGTTTATTGTGAACTGAGTACTCCCAACGTATCCAGCAAAAACTGAGGATGAAAACAAGTCGTGTGTTACAAATATTGACAATTTAATAAAATATCCATAATTAAGATAATTTTGTTTTATTTAAACAAATTAAAAGTAGGTAAACCGTTTATCTTTAATTTAAATATTTAAATAATGACTTTTCTCTCTACTTTAATGCGAGAAACCAACATTTACCAAAATTACACCTATTCAGAAATAAAACATGTATCTATCGACTATTGCCCAGAAACCCGAAGCGTTTAAGTTAGTGTTAAATTTCCAAAAAAGATTGCCAGCTCCAGATATATATTAATTATTTTGATATGATTAAGTATTGAAAAAGCGATTTTGTAGCTAAACGAATTCATTAAACTTTGATTTTTGGTCAACACAAGTCGTTCGTTATCAGTAAGTTATCAAGAGTTTTAGAACTTGGCAATTCAGAAATGTAATGTAATATAAGTACATATAGATACAACCCGATAGCGCGCTATTAACGTTATCATTCACGACTATATTTTATTGGTACAACATTGGTACGTTTGTATTTCCGGTTGCATTTATAAACGACTGAATCGATTTGGCTCAAATTTTTCATCGAATTACCTAATACATAGTCCAAAGTTACATCTGAAGGTTATTTTTTGCAATTATCACTAAACTTTTTTTTTCTCAATTAGCATAGAATAAAGTAGTTAAAAAAAAACAATAAAATTATTATAAAGATCCGTGAAATATTATTTTTTTATTAGGTAGCTACGTAGTGTGCTAATGCATTTGATTTGAAATGATATTATAATCACTGTCATATTATCAATCATTTTGAAATCATTATTTTATTATATTGTTTACTTCAGTTGAATTATTTATATAAATAAACAATTTGAAAAGATGCATTAGATGAAAAGGGTTTTGTAGGCACGTTTCTGCCATGTCGTATATTTACAATAGAAAATAATCCTACTTTTATTACAATAGTGGTAATAAAAGAAATTGTAAAATTAGGGTCGTCCAACTACTTATCAAAAATCCGTAGGTAATAAATTGAAATGTTTTGTTTGCCTATACATAAAAATTAAATATTTTAATCACATAATTTTGTAAAATAATATGATTTCTATAATTAAAATCAAAAAAATTGTTTCACCGCGAATTAGTTAAATATATATAAAACTGACGCTGCTATTATACGTCACAAACTGTTTTCGCGTGATCGCAAATAGTTTCGAAAATAGAAAATAATTTGAAAAACGAGTAATAAAAATATTCTAACGCTATAATTTAAAATATGTATATTTATATATTCCGTTACATCTGTATAACCTATACCTCAAATGAAACCTCAAACCTATAATCAAAACACGTTCAAGTACCTACCCTATTACACGGAAAAATGTTATATTTTTAAAAGATTCATTTATTACGAATGTAAACCAAAAATGATTAAATTTCAATTAAAAATGAAAATGCTCGACAACAAATTAGAAAAATTGATTTTTATCTTTCAACTTTGGTGGTGAATATCTCATCGTGAGCAAGGAAGCATAATAGAAAAAAATTTATAGAAATCTAAGGTTTTATTTTGACGTGTTCTATGAGTCCTCGAGAGATTTCCTAGTTGCCCTGTAATATAACGCGCCTCGAGTATTAAAGAGGGTTTATTTTGAATTGGAGAGTGACTTCTAAAATAGGTCTGTCGTTTATTTTTTGTAGCGCTTTCGTAAAATTTTGTTGAATTGCAAGGGCGCGATTATGCACTTAGAACCTAAATAAACTATATCCAGTGAGTAAAATCCCCCATAAAACAACTAATAGTTTTAATATTAGATGAGCTGTATTGTGATTATTTAACTGAGAAATTATTGGCATTGAAAATTGTAATAAAATTAGATTTATATGATGAAATTTCTTGGTAGCGCAACGTTGCGTGCATACCTCAATTGACGACGGAAGCTAATTATTTGAGAATTATATAACTAAAATACATACATACTTTCTTTTTCTGTCATTTACTTAAAAAAATAACTAATATTAGTAATTATTTATCCTTCAGTACGATAGACCTTTTTATTAAATTATTACGTCAACTGCGATTTACTGTCTGTAATTTGTATTTATCAACAAATATGTTAAGTAAAAAAAAACAATAACCTTATAAAAGTAATATTTGTATGGTTAACAATAAGTGACAAACTATTCAGTTTATAATTATCGCCTATCGGCTATAAACAATTTATTTTTACCATTAGTAATTGCAATAAAATACATAAACCTTGAACTCGTACAACAATCGAGGTTACTTACGTAATGATTTACAAAATGAGTTAATTCATATTTCTAAGGGCTTTACATGTGTTATAAATGAGTATTATTTTCTGAAGATCGTATTATCTACAGTTAAAAAATACCAATACAGCGAGGCCCAGTGAAGATGGGCAATCTCTTATGGTCTTATTTCCCAGACAAAAATAAGTCGATTTACCAAAAATGTACCTTAGTAAAATATTCATTAAAAACATTCGCCCCCTAAAGTTGACTTTTTAAATTCGTTTTTTTCGAAATAACTTGTGAACGGCTTGATAGAATTTGATGATTTTTGGGTCAGTTACATCCTTGTCGAAGGCAGTTATTTTGGTCTAAAAATTTCTCGAAACCTAACTATTGATTGTTGCACACTTCTGAGGTCAAGAATTCTTTCTTGTAGCTGTTCTAGTCTAATTGTTTCAGAATAAACTAAAGACTTCAGAAATCAAGTGGATTCGTATCAGGGCTTCAAGACGGCCAAGCACTAAGTTTGCCTTTACCGATTCAGTTGTTTGTGAAAGTATTATTGAGTCCGGTGGTGTGCCATCGTGCATGAAAATCATGCGTTGTCTTATTTGTAATTGCCTCCAAAACTACCTAAGGCTCTTCACCTCCAATTTCTCTAAAATTAATTTCCAGTTCTTTTGAAACAATTTTCATCACACATGAGATAATCAATCCTGACCCTAGAATATTCAAATGCGTTTTTCTCGGAAACTGTTCATTGCAGCGAAATCTAGTAAGATCTCTTTTATGGAAAAAGACCCGCGGAATCAAAAATGCGGTCAGAAAACTAAAAAACCTATACCCTCAAAATTAGGACGTATAAGTTAGTAAGGGTGGTTTATCCTGGCCGCTCCCAAGGTGCAATTAAAACAATTTTTAAATCAAAGTAATTGCCTATAATCAGGATGTAAATAAATCAAAAATCAACAAATTCCATCAAACCCTTCACAAGTTATTTCGAAAAAAACGAATTTAAAATATCAACTTTAAGGGTAAATATTTTACTAAAGTAAATTTTGGCAGATCGGCTTATTTTTATCTGGAGAACTAGAAGTTGCTCACTTTCACTGAGACGTCCTATGTATGTACATACTTATATGTACACAACTTAAAAGTCGTCTTCATTTTCTTCTAAATTTTATATAGGACCATAGTCACACGGTAAAATAAAAAAATTACCATAACCATATATTTTTATTTAATATTGGAATAAGTAGGTGTGTATACCTATACTTATAATGGTCAAGTAATTTGATCGATATCTTATTTTGAAATTGTAATTTATTTTCATATTGATGAAAATGTTTTTTGAAAAATAATTAATACCCTGTATCTCTAAAACTAATTAACGCAAAGTATATATATTATTTCATTTGCATATTTTTATATTTATTTACCAAATTTTATTTGATTTTTTTACGTAAATTATAGGAGTAAACAAAACAGAAAGATGACTTGCTAGAAAAAATAAAAAAATATTGTAGGTAAATGTAGTTAAACAGTAAGGTCGTAAAGCTACGTCCGGATTATGCAAATTATAAATTATCCTGTCAAGTAAGTCAGTTTCACACCACTAAATATTCGTTAAAATCTATTGCAAGATATGTCCCAATTTTTATGGCGATCACTGCATCTATGAAATTATTAAATTGTGATTTTTAAGTTATAAATGTACATGTTTTAATGAGTAATCAGTTTTTGATTTTGCTTTTAACTGTTAAACACCGATATCTGTCATAACGGCCAACTTGTTAAAGTTGACTCACTCTGTATAAGATGTTAGATTTAAATTATGACAGTTGAGATTTATAGAATCTTTTTATTAACACATAAAAAGATACAACACATATACCTAATAAAATCTAGACAGAGCACCCACACATTAATTAATTCAGTTATGCTGAAACATTTTCAGGGCCCCCAATTCAACTGATATAATATGTACTTAATATCAATAACTATGTTCGTATTGGCTATTTCTTAGCAATTCGTTAAACTTTAGTAATACCTAGCCCTGAATATTTTGGATACATCCGGTACCACCCCCATGGTATATTTTAAACTGAAATAAAATGACGTTCACGGGTTCGCATCATGCTTCATATTATGCAGGAGTAGTTTGAAGAAAGGCCGACTTATTCCGCTATAATTAACGTTAATTGACTGTGGGTACATTATTCTTCGAATAGTTGAAATCTATTATAGTACGACAGGAAACGTAATTTTGCCGCCCGCGTTTTTTTTAAACCATAGGTCAGTGACTCTCGTCAACTTTAAACAAATGGTTTAATGCAACTTTTACACAAAAGCGAGGCGAGACAAAACCAACGCCACTAAAAAATCATTAAAGTGGTCCGATCGTGCGCTTGCTCCCTTCGCAATTTACCCCACATGGTGAACATACGATGCGACCGGGTTTTACGTCAGAAGTTTCAAGAGCACATGGCCAACGGACTCGCATACGGGTATAGTACAATTGCCTACGACTTGCTTTAATTGATAAACCGATGTTTAACGATTGCTTAATAACAAGAAGTACCTAAGTAGTTGTAATTCCCATTGCGCAGTTGACTGCAGTTGAATTAAGAGTGACTGACTGTTTAACCGGCACCGGAAGCATTCTTTAATCCAAACGTGAGTCAGGGTATTTACCTGCCCTTGATAAGGTCGCCGTTTAAAAATAGGTGTTTCCGTTTTAGGTTTCCTTCTCAATCGAAAATGGTCGACGAATTTTTGGGAAAAAAGTACAAACTTTCCAGCAGCGATAATTTCGACGAGTTCATGAAGGCTCTCGGTAAGTTGCATTTTTATTATTGATTTTGAAACGAAGAGAAGCGATAAAGGGCAATAAAATATAAGAATAGAAAGGGAAATTCCGACAACGTACCAAAATAACATATTATTAATTTAATTAAACTAAATGTTAATTTTATCAATTATCATGGGCTCATTATGTTATTCTTATATTTTATTATCACATTTTTGAAACTCCCAGATTTTAATAAAAATATAAATATATAGATATATATATAGGGTGATTAGATATAAAAAATTAAACAATTGCTCAAATTTTTTTCTATCTATCTTATTTACAAAGTTATGCAGTCTCAAAGACATATATAATTGGAACTTTTTGGTACCTATTACATTTATCATAACATCAAATCATATCTTTTCTGTGGAAAATGTACGGTTTTTTCCCCGCGCAATATATGTGTCTTTAAGCTTGATTATCTTTGTAAGAAAAACAGATAGAAAAAAATGTATTTAAATACTTTTAGGTTCCAAATAACACAATGTTTTTACATATAATTATAAATCACTCTGTATAATATACAGAACAATAATTATCTACTAAATATAAAATTAATTAGCAATAACCTCATAGGAATACTGTTTTAGTTCCACTAAAAAAGCAATACATATAAAAAGAAATAATCATGCTGAGGGAAAAACTAATCATAAGACATACTTAACACTTGCATAAAAAGACCTGAAACGTGAACCTGCATATCAACTCTCCAACACTGTTGCATATCTCTATGCATTATTACCCATTAATTCATATTTCAATTTATAAACATAGGTTACATTTATTTACCTATAACAGGTAAATACGAAACTCGATATACCTACTTACATTAATCACCTAGTTATTTTGTATCGTTAATTATAACCGACAAATTGACTGATTAATGAATTTAATTAACATACCTACATATTTTTAATTTTGCGGTACTTTTTTGCGCTACTATTATGCCATGGTAATGTTGTTTTCGATGAAGCATATAGGTGGGTACTTATACAGTTCAGGACCAATTATAATTTTTATATTCAAAATGAGAAAGGAAACGCTACCGTTCGCGTGTGAAAATACATTTCTTTTGTTATAAATTGAGTGACAATCCATTCAGCCTCCATATTGAATTTTATTCAAGAGACGAACGTGACGGTCGGAATATAAACGACTTACAAATTAATTTTGTAGACACTATATTGAGCCAATTTATGATCTTAATTGGTTAAGGGTTTAGAAGAATTTAAGTAAGCCATACTTGGAAATCGTCCGTTGTTTTCTACGACACTATGTTTATTTGTGTTTTATTTCTAATATTTAAATTAAAATTATTAAATTAAATTGTTAATTAAATTTATTTTAATTTTAAAATTTAAATATATTTATATTTCCAAATCCAAATTTTTAGATTTTAGCGAATTTTCATAGAAAATAAAGCTGTAAATTTTGCTGTAAAAAAATGGTCAAGATGTAATTTGTAGCTCATAAAATTTGCCACAGAATAGATAAAATAAGACTTTGACAGACATGTCAAAGACTTAAGACTTTGACATGTCGCCCCCCCTTTAATATCCTGTAAAAAAATCTGCACGCGTGATATCGATGAGAACTTTCGAGAGATTCTTTAAAATGCCAATAATTAACCGTACACAAAAATTCAGCCAAGTGGGAATTTTTCCGCAGACGATTGCTAATGTGTCGTAATAAAAAATGTAACAAATATACTTGGTTTAAAACGATCTGTAAATTAAAATTGATTATAAATATTAAATCGTTGAACTGATTTCTAAACTGTCTGGCAAATAATAAAAACATTTCTATAGTGTACAACTTATCGCCAAAGGTCATTTTTATGATCGTACCTCGTACCTAAGATTATTACACATAGATGTTAACATTAACATCAAGACACAATTTATATTAATAATTACCCTTAGTAATATATTACAAGTACATAATTTTGTTGCTTCTATTTTATATCCGTCGAAGTTGATTTTTTTTATTAACCATATCAAATGATCGTCGGAAAAATTAGATTCCGCCGCAGCCTTGACTAATATAAGTATATTATTTTACAAGTGGCTATTAATTTTCGAATGCCCATAAAATCTTACGTTAATCGGGCTGAAAATGTATTTACGTCAAAGGGAAAAATCTGACCACTTTTTGACTAAAAATCCTATCTCCGAGTCCTATCTTCGCAACCTAAGGACATAGGTCGCGTTTGTTCTTATTCAAATGCGCTCCTAAAGGCCACGTTCGTTCAGTTTCTGCTCGACGTTTGACGTGTTCGAATCGTTTTGAAATAAAATTATCGCCATGTCCATAGACGCATATTTGAATAAGAAGTATAAGCTTCATACAAGCGAAAATTTCGATGAATTTATGAAGACACTTGGTGAGTTTCGTTTGCATTTAGATTTTCCTATAAGAATTAAATAACGCTTCGAGCCCAAAAATCCGAAAATTAATTTTGAAATGTATGCAGGTAATGTAAAAATCACGAGTAGGTATTTGTAAGGTATGCATCGTTTACTCGACATGGTCCTCTTTAGGTGACCCTCAAATATAATAATTAAAATGTGCCTAGTTTAGAATATTTAATAATCTATTTCCACCGATGGAAGGTCAGTTATCGTCAACGGAAACGAATTTTTGTCGTTGACCATCGAACTATACGATACAAACTAATTTTAATAGGTTTTTCGTGCATTCAGAATCGACAATGTTATCTAAACGCAGAGACAAAGTTCAAATTTTTAACTAAAAATATCTACGGGCGAACTAACGTGCTCCAATGTCAAAGATAAATAAAGGTGCATAAACGACAAAGTGCAAGTACCTCGATTTGTTATCTAAAATATACATAATACAATACTGATACGGTGCCTGGAAACGAACATCTTCATTACTTTACACTTTTCTTTCGTTAGTGCATTCAAAAATGACTGTATTTAAAATGTGATAAGCGTTATATATTTTTTTTATTCGCACGGGACCCAAAATAGCGTAGGTTTTGACATCAATTATTGGCACGTCATAAAAATGCAGGTATAAATGCGATTCAAAAAATTGTCTTAATTGTTTCATAAATAAAAAACAGCCACTCTATAGTTTTACTTACATTAATCAAAAACAAACGAGATTCTGTTATCGAATATAATGCAATAAGTAATCTTATGCGACTTCCATGGTATTATATAATCTTCTACTCGATAGGCTAGCTCAAGGTAAACTTTCATTATTTTTCTTTTTTTTTTACTTACATAAAATATATTAAAACCAGTTGGGTGCCTTACTACAACAGACTCGCTGTTGCATTCTAACTAAAATAAAAATGAATTTTTACTAGTGGACATCTTAAAAATAATTGGATTTTTGGCTTAACCAACAAACGAATATTGTCATAATATACTTAATAAGTAACTAAATAACTTGTAATGAATAATCACAATAATTAAAATAAAAATACAATTAAAATGGTATCAACTTGATAAAAAATACAATAAGTAATTGAGAGCCGATTATACAGTTTATGTTTATTTAATGGTTAATGTTACGAAGGAAGAAAAACAATTATTTAATCGTCTGTTAATACTCTAATGATAAAAAGTGAGCGTGACTAACTGAGAACCACTAGCGTACTGTAGTCGTCGGGGGCGTATGAGTCACTTTTCACGGAAACTTGTAAATTGCAACAATTGAAACGTATTTAGTCGTCGTTGGTTCTTTCGGCAGGGTTTTAGTTTTATCGAAATTTCCATCCGCCCTTTGTTAACAAACAAAACGTTATTGAAACCGTCAATTTACTAAACGTGAGGAAATGTCGTTTACCTAATACGCCCCCACCCCCCATATTTATTAAAAAGCTCACGATTTTGGCGTTCCATTATAGAATGAATATCGAAAGTTTTATATTTGGTTGAAGAATTCATGGAAACGATATGGATTTCGTTCATCAAATTAATAGCAACAACCCTTATTTATAGGGTCCGCGTTTTTGACTAATATCTGTCGAATTCTCGAAAATACATATTTTTTTTTAAATAGAAATTAAACTTAACGCAATCGATGTAATCCCAGATTTTTACTTAATTTTAGTTAACCTTATTTCACCCGACAACAGTTCAAGTTCATGAAATTTAATCCAATTATATATGAGTAGGTTACTTATACGGAACTATACTTATACTTTTTAACGGAAATAGGCGATCGTACGTATTGCTCCATTTTATGTTTTGCTTCATTTAGTTGCCCGGCGTCTATACGTTATTCACGATAGGTTCCAACTCGTCATCAACAAAACTTTGTATTTTTACAGTACTGATAGATTGTAGTCTTTCTTTGCCATGTCATATGTGTGCAGCTAAATCACCGGTAGAAAATGCGACGTTCAAAATTTTAAACTGGATATTACAAATGTACAATTTAATAATTTTATGCATGACGACATTGGAACCTACTGTGAATAACGTACACATTTAATACCACAATCATTAAACTATTTCTTGATTCAAGTATTTTCCCAATTTGCTTTTATTCTAAACTAAAAATCTATACAGTTAATATGTATAACGTGTTATGTGTAACAAGTTAGGTAATTGCCCATTAATTTGAAAAAAAAATTAATTATTCTAAATATAATCTCAACAAAATAATATTAAAATTAAAAGATCAAAATGCCCGCAGTTATTTTTCAAATGTACGTCGTAAATTACTTGATGAGTAATCGTGGAAAAACGAAAACTTTTAGATACTACAATTTTTAGGTAGTTATATTGATGGAAATGATAGAGTTACAAAAAAAATAACGACCATACGATTATCAAAACATTATTATTATTTTCCTATTACCGTGCATTATCATGCCAAGTTCATTTATTACGCAATGGGAGCTGGCAAAAGTACTTACATCGTAACCACATGAAATTGAAAAATGTTTATCCAACAAATTTTTAATGCGCCTATATTTATTTCAGGAGTGGGCCTGGTGACCCGTAAAATGGGTAACGCCGCATCTCCGGTGGTCCATCTGGTTAAAGACGGAGACGAATACACTCTCCACTCGCAATCCACATTCAAAAACGTGGCTCTTAAATTCAAAGACGGCGTCGAATTCGACCAAGAAACTCCGGACGGACGCAAAGTCAAGTCAATAATCAAAATCAACGGAAATTCTTTGCACGAAATTCAGAAAAATGCCGACGGATCTGAAACTGTCATCGACAGAGACTTCACCGACAATGAAGTCAAAATGGTAAGTTTTGAGTGATTATAAAAAAATCTAAATTCGATAAAAATCCAAATTGAGAATTGTTTGTGATAAAATAAACGTATTTTTGCAGGTGATGGTCATCAACTCGATCACCGCCACAAGAATCTACAAACTTCAGGAGTAAAAACTTGCCATTTCGAATTTTTCTTGGAATATTTCCAATTTAAATTATGCCATAATGAACTGATTAGCATCTAAAAGAAGCATTTATATACTAAGTGGTATATATTGTATTTTATATTTAGCGTTACTATTCCATATTTACTATATGGATTTTTAGCTTTTCATTGGCTACGAATAAAATTTTCTAAAAAAACATTGTGTTCTTTTTGCGCACTTCTATTGAGCGACAATCTTTCCGTGTAAATTAAATAACGACAAAAACAACGTGAAGTAGGTACTTCTCAAAAAGTGTCATTTTCATAAATTATATCATTATTTATCAAATTCATCTTCAATTAACTGTATTTTTATCCAAGTTATTTCAGTTTTAAACCAAAACTTAAAGTAGATACGTAGAGAGAAGGTTAACTAGATCTGTAAATTGTTGTACCGTGGCAGTAGTTAATTAAAACGACAAGCCGATTGCACATGTTAAAAAATTTATTTTGTAATAAAAATGATAATTACGATTTTTCATTTCGGAGCTTTCATTGTTTAAAAGTCGAGCAAATCAGTATAATCTTATTTCGTTACTTCTACATGTACATTATTTATATGTCAATGATAATGAACAAGTGCATTCATTAATATACAAAAGCATAATATGTTCGCGATATACAACTTCAAACGCAAATGGTAGCTTGAGGGTAGGTTGGCCACGATTTAAAATTAAGCCAAAAACTGTTTGATACTTTTTCTTGTTTTCAGTCACTATAATGGTGTTAAATGAATGTTTATCGAATGGCGTAATTGAAAGTTTTGATTTGAAAGACGAATTTACGAAATTTCTGAAGCATTTTGTTCAGTTGCATAGCACCAAAAATCAGACATCACCACTGCTTCTGTTGAACATATTTATTTTTTATGATTAATTTCAATAAAAACACTTAAAATTTCAAAAATCAAATTTTGTACTGAAACATTAAGCCGGAGAAAACGGCCAACGTATCCTCCTATTGGAGGGCAAATTGACCATTGTATCTATCGTGTCACCAAAACTGAAAACTGCCAAAAACGCAGAAGGAAAACATTATAGGAATTTGTGGCATTATTTTGTAGTCGTTTATACGTTCCCGAGAGATTTGCCACCATTTACTGGACACTCTATATATGAATTGTAAGACGTTGCACGTAACCCACGCTTTTGGATTTTCTCTCCAAAACACTGGTAAGCGATTTTTGTCTTTATTTTTAAAAGCACGTGGGTTAAGACTTTTGTATGGGTTTCACCATATGATCACTCGAAGCGTTACACCAAAATAGAAGGGTTAGCCTATTTTTAGCAGCTTTAAAGCCCGGTGCAGATTTCTCATTTTGTGATATGAAAGTTCGAGTAGGCATACTCTTCCAAAATAAACCTGTCTCGTCGGCGTTAAATACTTGTTCTGGCTTATACCATTCAGGTTCGATGATTTTTTTCATCTCGGTCGAATATCGATTGGCCTCCTCTTGATCCACTTGATCCCACGATTTTAACATTATGCAGAGAGAACCGTTTTTTGAATTTCTCGAGCCATCCCTTACTTGCTTGGAAACTTAATGTTTCACATTCAGACTTTAACTGATCAAAAAGCCGTATCGTCTTTTCTTGAATGATGCGGCCACTAATAGGCACCCCCTTTTGTGTTTGATCTTCAATCCAAATGCTAAGAGTTTTTTCCATCTTTTCCATAGTTTGAGATTGTGAAAAAAATGTTACTTTATTGCTAACATTAATGCCGCACTTAACACTGGACCGAATTGATTGTTCACACTTTTTAATTGTTCTTACAGTCGATTCGTAGACCTTAAACTTTTTCGAGAAATTCGCAAAAGTTTCACCTGCAGCTGAACAATCCAACAACTGAATTTTTTTATTTAGAGCCACAACAATTCGCTTTCTTTTTACTAAGTCTTTATCGCCATTTTTAGAAGACATTTTCACTGAACAACTGACGGTGTAGACTGGCGCGTAAACCCGTTTTTCCGGCTATTGACGATTAGGCTAATATAAAAACAAACCACTATCTACCCTTCCTTCCCGACTGCATGACGCGAGTGTGCAAGGTTATTGCACTACGAGTTTACCCATTTTTTACCGAATATTTTGCACTTTTATATTTTGTCTTAAAAAATTAAAAAATAAATTTAAAAAAGTGGACCGCGGTTGGCTAATCCGCGATTAGCGAGGGATTACTGTAACTGTATCCAATAACGAGGAATGAAACGTCATCAATAAAATTTAATGGGGATTGAATTTTTGTAGCTCTGAATAAAACCTACCTTAAATACTTCACGTATAGCAATTAGTCGACTTAAACAACCCTTTGAAAAAAGTAACAATATTAAAAAGAAGATATAAATAAACTAAATAAATTGACGAAAACTTCAAAAGACATACGCGTTATTAAAAAAAATGTGAACGCTATCGACATAAATAATTTTAACTATCATTATGGTAATTATACCATTCGACTGTTTAAGACAAACAGAACACGCGCACTTTTTATTCTCATCTATTACCTACATACTAATATTTCATTTAAAAAAAAATCGACGTGCAGTTTAGAATGCACACGCGCGTAATTATAGGTTCATATATTTTACAATTCGATCCCAAAATGAATTATTTTGCTCCGAAAAACGAGAGACCAAAATAATGTCTTGTAACAAAACTACATAGGTGTTTAATTTAAAATACAGTAGAACCCTGTTAAGGCGAATCAACTAGGACCAGAGTGGGTTCGGGTTATCGAAAATCAAGGTTAACAGGAAAATGTGAAAAAAGTACCTACTTACAGAAAATCAGCTTTACGTCGAACAAATCACGCAGTACAAAACATATTTATTATTTATTTAACATTAAAATCTACTTTGTGGTAAAGTAATGGCTATTAATATTTACATACCGTTGGCAACACATTTAATTTTTTAAGCGCCGTTTTCATTCAAGCATTAGTATGCAAATGCTTGCATTACAATTTTGTTTTATTCCGGGTTATCCGAAGTTTCGAAGGTCCGACTTAACGAGGATCTACTGTAATGACAAAACATGATAGAATAATAAAAATATAAATTAAGCGGCCTGGATATTACATAAATTATTAGCACAACTATTGGATCTATTACAATTGTAAGTTAATATGTCGTACGAAAGGAATCGTGCTTCGACGCCATTTGAAGGAACCCAAAGGCCTCTGTTACCCAACGGATTACTGAAGATTTTGCCGATCACTATTTCATCGTTATGATTTACTCGTCCAATGTGTAGCGTTTGGCCAACTTCTGAACCACCAACTACGAATTGACAGTTTGTCAATAAATGGGTCTCTTCGTTCTTGGTCGTGACCCACGCGAGTTTCTCGATATTATTAGAACATAAAATCTGGAAAACGAATAAATAAATATCGATGAATATACGTATCTAATTTGGAAATTTCCAACTAAAAATAACGAAACTCTCACTTTTATATTTTTATCGACGTGTTTTTCATTATTGTAGGCTGATGCTCGTGCAGTTAAGCAACCTGGGTAAATGGTCGCGGGTAAAAGTTCAAATGATTGTATGTACACCTGACCAATATAAGTTTGACTTCCTGTTTTATCTTTGCCACCGGGCACTGCATCGGCCGGTATGATACCAACGTAATCTCTCCAATAGTATTCTAAAAAACAGACTTGTGAATAACGCATACGAATATTTTTCAAACTGTAGTTACCTGGAACTTCCAAAAGTGTGTTGTTGCATTGTGCGCAGGGAACGCCACACGTTCCATACGTTAGCTTTACAAGAAAACAACTTAACACCACAAATAGAATAGACTTCATTTTCAACGAGATATATCAAATAAAATACGAAATAAATATAAAATACTCTAATATATCAAAATTTATATATCGGGAATTCCAAATAAAGAAAATAAATGTGTAAATAACTGGTCGACTGGCATTGAACGCCACTTAAGGCGCGTTTACATGTTACGACTTACTGTACGTTTTATCGACAACGAAATAAAATCTCCCTAATCGCAGGTGTGATACGTTGTTCGACTTCTTGTTCGTTTTCCGCTCAGTTCCCCACAGAGTCTCGACCCGTTCACTGTTCTGTAATGTCAATTTAGTGAATTTGTTGTTTGTGTACTATGTCGCACCTGCGACAATGTTCGCGCGAATTCATCTCAGAGTCCATTGAACTATACAGAAATTTTCCTCGTTTATGACAAGTGAAAAGTAAAGATTACATTGACAAACAAAAACAGCTTGACGTATGATGAACTCGACAATAAATTTAAAGAAGTTGATGCATCGACAAACAAAAAAACTGTTCCAAAGACATTCTTTAAGATCTGTTTACAAGGAGAAGCTCGCTAAAATGAAAACATCCATGTTGGATAACAGAAAATTGAAAAAAACAAATGTCGGAACTGAGATGGAAAACGGTAGAAAAGTTGGAACATGTAAAGACTGTTTTACCGTTCGTTTTGCTCGGCCGATGAGACGTACAGTAAGTTGTAGCGTATAAACCCACCTTAACATCAAGGATTAACAAAGATCAATATCTAGGCATCTACATTATACGGCAATGAACCAGACGCTGAAAATGCGCTATAATCGATTTATCGTATTATTTTTATTGACCTTAGACCTTTAGCGATAACATTATTTTCCCTTGTTTCGTAAAGTTATTTCTGTGAAACGGATTTTTAGTTTGAATTGACGCAAAACTTCTTAATGAGTCATTTTTCCTCTAAAAGGAATTACTAAAACGAAAATCCCAAAATAATATCGATGCTTCGCTTGGTCGTCGCTTGAGCTATAAGTATTTATAAGTAGACACCTACTAACTGAAAAAATATAGTAAAAATAAAAATTATTATTATTAAAATACATTAAACAACAACATTCAAAACATGTACAAAAATATATTTTACTTAATCTTAATTTTAATTTGTTAAATATGTAGTTAATTTAAGAATCAATGGCAGTAGGTGCATTTCACTGTTGTCAAGGGGAAAGTCTAGGATTTCCAACATTTTCTAAGCAACGGCACCTAACGTCCATGGTGCTTATTATATGAAGGGTCTAACATCAGAGGAATGCATGCGCCAAAATTCACGTTTTTACTTTATTGGCGTACTATAGTAATGTACTTACGGTACATACCGCATTAATACATAGGTGTGTAGGAAAACAAATAAATAAACGGTACACAAGAGAAAACTTATCTAACTAATGTATCTAAGTATTTAACCCAAAAACGAGATTTACAAATGCTTTTCTTCTCTTTTGTAAATTTCACTTTTGGTTTTTCCGCCCATCTGATATTAGACCCTAGATATTTTTCGACCGATCGGAATAATAGCAAAATTCAAAAATATAAACTAAAAAAATTATCAGATCTTAATCGTAGGCAGAAACTTCGCTTGGTAAATTATCGATCGGAGATTTGAACCATCGTCAATCCACGAACACTTTTAAATTTCGTTAGTTTAAGGATTTTCGCAGTGTCAAAATCACAAATTAAATTGGCTAATTGGGTTGACAAAGTCATTAAATGAAATTTAAAAAAATCGAAGACGCCAAAAGATTGTGTACTTAACGGATCACCCTTTGCGACTGTAATTCAATCAATTTCAGGAAGCGCAGGTACCACCTTGAAAACAGATCGTTTAACTACGTAAAAACACCCGATCATGCAAAAAAGAGTTAAATGCATATATCCGTATACAAAAAATGCTTCGATTTAATAGTAAAATCGTTTTAAAATTTCTAACTTTTTTATTAAATATTTCAACTGCTTGGTTCCACGCCTTTGTAGATATGCCAATCTTAATATCTTCATAGCTTCTAAATCATATTATACCCTGGAACTGCCGTTGAAAAACAAACACAATCAGTGTTAAATCAACTACGTATATATCATAATACCTTCATCAAATGGTCCGTTGGTCGCTAATACAGCACTAGCTGCCATATTCGAAGAATATGAACCTTGTGTAAGGGTGGGGCCCCAGGAAAATAACTTTGAATGCCCACTAACTGTACCGTTCCAATTGTAATGGGTAATTTTAATTTCATATTACTATACTGAAACGGTAACCATACTTCTCCCTAAATTTAAGTTATTTGTAAAATTATATTTTAATCTGAAACTGACATTTACTTTTACGATATACGAAACATTGATGATATTGCATTCATTAAAATTCGGGTAATCAGTATTTGGTACTTCTAAAATTGAAGTCCAAGATTTTTCTCCATGCGCACCTATAGCGCTTGATGTACATTTCGTCAGTGTCGTACTTTCACATTTAATTTTCGTTTCTGGACTTAAAGCAATGTAATCTATTTCCTAAAAAATAAATTTTAGTTGTTGTCACCCTTATACAATAAAACTTATAACGATTAAACCTGGTTAATACTAAATTCGACAAATTCAACGTTAACGTTGGACAGATTATGAACGTATGCTCCAATACATATATCTTGACCGGGAACATATCCACCAATCGGTATAGACATATTAAACGAAACCGGTCCTGATCTGGTCCAACAGCAAGAACTAACTTCCTTATCGACTGAATCAAAAATCGGTTGCTGAAATCGAAGAAACAATTGTTCAATATTTAACTTATTCTAGATCGAATTTTAGAATACAAAGTAAAATGTGATTACATTTTTAACAATCATTTAAGTATTACAATATAATTAATATAACGGTTGTTTCATTGGAAAATAGACATATGTTAACCATGAATAGGGGACACCCAACTTGTTCGAAATATACCATACTTAATGAGATACAGGATGTTATGTCGATTTTGTCCATCTTTGGTCATAACTACCTACCGACCTGCTATGTATATTTTGTTGAACACATTGATTTTTTAATCTGTTTAAACGATTCATGTACTAGGGAGAACTGAAATCCATGTCCGGATCAACAAAAATCCGTAAAATCTTGTATCGTCAAAACAACATCCTCTATATCAAAATTTTCAAAATTCGTTTGCACATGTGAAAAAAGCAAAAAAACTGACAAGGAAGGTTAGGTAGGTTGAAAATTCAGAAAAATTTGAAACTTTGCAGGATTGCAGTACTAGTCAACCCTAATCAAGAACCGTATTCCGTTCGTGCCCTTATTCGGTTCAAGAGAGTGAAATCCACCCTTGAAAATTGGAACATTTTTCGATTTTGCTTATTATCTCTCGAACAGCAAGAGCTATCGCCGATAAACTATATATTTTTGTAAATGGCTATTCAAGACCTACATTATGATACAAAAATTAGGGATGGAAATTCTAAGGGGTGCCATCCCTGCCCCCAACCCTCAGTTATTTTCAGTATTTTTTTTGTACTCTGCAATTAATTGATAGATTATTAAAAGAGTTATTCATTAAAGTGTATCACCTTACATTTATTTATCTGTATTAATGCAATTGCACCCTTTAGTAATAATACCCGAAGCCGCGTATCTCTTAAACAATAAAAAATATCGCCAATAAATTATATATTTTTGTAAATAACTGTCAAAGACCTACATTATAATACTAAAATTAGGGATAAAACGCCTAAGGGGTTTCATCCATACCCCCAACCATGTTTAATATTTTTGTGTACACTGCAATGCATTTTTATAACTTATCGGCATAATTATTCATTAAAATGTATCACCTTAAATTATTTGATCAAAATCACCCTTTGTTAATATCTAATATCCAAAGTAACATTTCACCAAAACTGATCTCTTGAACAATAAAAAATTTGTGTTTTTCAAGTTTGTGTATTTGTGTAACTAGTTGTCATGTAATACATAGTATCAATATAGAATGGTCAAGCAAAAATTCGGGTAATTTCACCAGCAAGGAAGTGGAAAGGTGTCCTGATTATTATTATAGTACTGAAATCTATATACAGTCAACTCTTTCTTGAGTGCCAAAAATGTTTCGAACTCGAGGACTTTTCTCGGAAAAGCGGTTCCCCCACTTTCTGCATGTTTCACCGCTCGAAGTTGTTCGCACCATTCGCATCATTCTCTTGCTATAGTGCCACTCGCAACGATGCAAGAAAACTCGTAATCAGTTGTGTTCTACATTTGCGATGTTTCATATTTAAATTTATAATTTTAAATTGACATAACTTTTTAAATACTTAATTTATAATTATATTTATAATAATAATATTGATAATTATTTAATTGTTGCCAAAGACGTGCCAAACATAAAATAAAGATTTGTATTTTATAAAAACTATATTTTTTCGACTTTTCGTTGTGGCGCTATTGATGGAGAGAGATTGGAATTCCGGAGGGGAATTCAGGCCTCGAGAGCTACCTAAGAGTGGGGGTATAGCTCGAGCGAAAATCAGGGGAAGTGGCACTATTGATAGTGGCACTCAAGAGAGAGTTGACTGTAGTGTAGATATGCTATTTTGTATTCCTGTAATTTAGTTTAGAACTGTTAATATATACATAATATGTACATATAAATAAAAATACTAGAGAATAATTACCTACCTACTGACGTATGAAATATGTAGATATGTAAATAAACTACATATGCAACAAAATATCCTCATTATAATAAGCCCTAAAGTGTGCGAATAATTAGTAGGAATAATGAATTTTTCCTAGACCGACAAAGAGACGTAAGATTCTGAATGTAACAGTTACTTAATAAATATTATTTGCTGTATTTATGTATTTATATTTAATTGTATTTTAGTTATCCATATTATTATTGTAAACAGCGGTTAATATACACACTACGACACCGTGATTGTGCGATATTTCTTATTGTTCAAAAGATAAGTTTCGGTGAAATGTTACTTTGATTATTAGATATTAACAAAGGGTGGTTTTGATCAAATACAAATCAACTAATGTAAGATGATACATTGTAATGAATAATTATGCCGATAAGTTATAAAAATGCATTGCAGTGTACACAAAAATATTAAACATGGTTGGGGGATGGATGAAACCCCTTAGGCGTTTTATCCCTAATTTTAGTATTATAATGTAGGTCTTTGACAGTTATTTACAAAAATATATAATTTATTGGCGATATTTCTTATTGTTTAAGAGATACGCGGCTTCGGGTATTATTACGAAAGGGTGCAATTGCATTAATACAGATAAATAAATGTAAGGTGATACACTTTAATGAATAACTCTTTTAATAATCTATCAATTAATTGCAGAATACAAAAAAAATACTGAAAATAACTGAGGGTTGGGGGCAGGGATGGCACCCCCTTAGAATTTTCATCCCTAATTTTTGTATCACAATGTAGGTCTTGAATATCCATTTACAAAAATATAAAGTTTATCGGCGATAGCTCTTGCTGTTCGAGAGATAATAAGCAAAATCGAAAAATGTTCCAATTTTCAAGGGTGGATTTCACCCTCTTAAACCGAATAAGGGCACGAACGGAATACGGCTCTTGATTAGGGTTGACTAGTACTACAATCCTGCAAAGTTACAAATTTTTCTGAATTTTCCACCTACCTAACCTTCCTTGTGAATTAAACATTGCGCTTTTTGTTTTTGCGCATACAATTTTATTACTCAAATTTTGAACACGATTTTAAATTTGTGAGCATTTTGAGGAGTCGAAAGGGAATAAGAAGGATGTTTATTAATAAATTTTGAAAATTATTCAATCTGAAGTAATTCTAAACTTATTAAATCATAAATCATTAATAAGGGCAGGCCGGTCCGTTTAAATTTCCCTTTCTAAATATCAGCAAGTTTTTAATGAATCGGGACAATTAAATGAATAAAAGAATTATACACACCCGTAACTGCGGCATATAATTTAAGTCAAATGGAGCAATGACATTAATTTGAACTTTTTGTTTATGATCGAACTTCCAGGGGCGATCTATCGTAGCTTTGATATTATAATAAACTTTCCCATGTTTACCAATAAAACTTGAAGGAAGCTGTTGAGGTAGAATATAAGAGAATGGATAAGTGTGCCTACCTGCTGGGATCTTCAACGTATCTTCACCTGCTAAATTTAATCAATTAGCCGTTTGACGAAATTCAAACCTGATTTTCACCTGACAATAAATCGTATTCATCGCAAAAATAAACCTCAAATGCGGTATAAGCAATATTGTGTTTTCCTCTTCTTACAAGGAACATGGTCTTCGATCTGCCTTTAAATTTAATTTTTATGGCTGAAAATAGAAAATTCGCTGTTTTGTACAAATATATCTACTGTACAAAACTTGTAACGTACCTCTAAGTGTTTTTTCTTTGGGGAAAAAACACTCCACTCTACCAGATATTGTTTGTCCCGGATAGAAAACATTGCCGACATTATCAAAACATATTTCTACTGTTGTCATTATAACTAGAACAAAGTTAACTGAGAATTTTTGGAAGTTGAAGCTCACGCATAATACTAATGTTTTCTGAAAGACAGAGTAAATACTAACCGTACCAGAGTTGATTCATCTTTTGTGATAATTTTGAAAGTATCTATCATCTTAAAATAGAGTTTTTCAGTGAAATGGGATTTTTAAAAACTACTTTTAGTTTAAAAAGTGTTTAAATAGTTGTCATTTTTTCTGTGAATCTTTTTACAGTTTTCTATAAAGTAAGGTACGACATTTTATTTTTTAAGAATATCATTATACTAGACTGCCCATGATTGCTTTAAGAGTAGTGCCCATGTCATTTTCAAAAAGTTTATAAGTTTGCTCCTTCGATTTGACGGCGTGTGGTGATGTTCTTTATAGAATTTTTTCAGCGTAAACCCTACTAACTACACTACGAACCCTAACTCAAGCTCAACTCAGGCTAAATATCCAGGAAGTCATTTTAAGGCGAGTAAATAAAAACTTATTTAAATACTTAAATACCTACTGTAATTTTAAAATTTCCTACTTCACCGAAAAACCGTATATTTAAATCTACTATTGCAGATAAATGACGTCATAATGAACAGTTCACTCCTTTATTTGAGTGACAAATGTAATTAATTCATTATGATTATAATATTTAATACAAATTCTAAAAATAATAAATTTTTGTTTATTTATTTATTTATTTTTCTTCTGTTTATGGCTTTGGACTCACCAATTAGCCAGTCTATTTTTGAAATTGATTTCCAAATTTTGTTAGTATTACGTTCACAAACGTTCATGTTTGCAACGAGATTCGAACCCGCAGCCGTGAGTGTGCCAGAAGGGCCGTCAACAGGCTGACCCTCTACGCCACACGTGAGGCCAAACGCTTCCTAATTTTTGTTTAAGTAGATACGATAAAATACGTTTCAAATCATTTTTTTATTACTACAACAATTAGTTGTAAATTATAACATCAAAATTGAAAGTTGGAATACATTTATATACACTCTATTTGTAGATTCAGATCTTTTTTTTTCATTACAAAAATAATCACAGTGCGACTTTCCTCAAAATTATAAACTCCTTAATCTTATTAAGTCTTAAAATTTTCGCTAATAAATTTTAATCTAGAGTTGTTTCAAGTAATTAATGATTATTATTAATTTGATTGGTATAATGATACGCCACTGGAAACAACATTAATTTCAACATGGCGCACTTTGAATGACGAAATCTATTTTTAACTGATCTTAAAATTACTTTAAAGACAATTTTATGATTTGTTATTTTAAAAAGAAAGCTATTTGTTAGTTGCTAATAGTCTGTAATAATAAGAAATTTGAACTTTTAAAGTCAGATTCCTTTTATCATGAGAACTAGGGCAAATCGCGTACTTAGGTAGGTACTATAAAAGATAAAAACAAAATGCGCACTCTGTCGATTTTATACGTTATTAGACGACTATCACTTTAAAACATTTACCTTAATAAACCACATGCATACACCCACAATCAAATTCCGGTCTGTTTTTTATCTCACTTTAAGCGCACTTAAAAAATAACAATAAGAATCTCACAATCAGAGAAGGTGTGGCTTGTAAAGGTCAACTATTTTCTGGTAGTATAAAAATATTAAAATAAGTCGCTGACCTAATTTGTTTCGTTATTTTACGCAACGTTAATAAGTAGCGTCTTCACGACAAAACACATGTACTTACCTATAACAAACTTGTCAAAACATTTGCTTTATCATGTAGACGACATCGACAATTTAAAGCAAATTCAATGAGACATGCAATTTGTTTTAAACAGAAGTACCATCTCTTAAAGCTTAAGTTGCTTTTCGTCTACGAAAATAAATAGTCAACTTGTATTTTTTATAATTTTATTTTTCTTGTATTTTTTATGTAACAGATATATATGTAGGTAACACCATAGAAACATCCTGAATCCAGAAAAAACTGACAAAACTGATGAATTTTATAAAAAAAAAATAATTGACTTCCTAACTGATGTAAAAAAAAAACGATTTTAATGATCATCTTCGGCCCCTGATAGTTCTTGGCGAGCGGCTGCTGCAGTTGCAATAATTATAATGAGCGAGAAAAACGAAAAAAGTGATTTTGTTTTTTTTTAATTGTTATTTGTTTATTGGTAATCGTTAAATGTGAGTGCCTAAACTAACTATTATCATTGATGTTATTATATAAGGTTCTCATACACCCATACCTCGCTTTACGGCCTAGATACGTTTCACGAAACTTGGCCGCAAAGCGAAAAGCCGTATAAGGAATCAATTATTCTAATACAAATTCATACAAATTCAATGGGATCGGTTCCAAATTTGTTAAATATGTAACATGGTTTATAATTCAAAATGCATTTTATCTTTTTATTTCATTTAAATAAAAAATACATACATAACAAGTACATACATTTGTACATAAAATAATAACAGACTCCAAAAACCAACAATAATCTATAAACAAAAATGAAACAACTTTATGTTACATAAAATATGTGTATGTATACATACATAATTTTTTATAAAATGGCTTTAATCTGAAGTCGATGAAGAAATGGTAACTTGCAGATCACTGTCGTCATCATTTTTCGCTGGTAAGGATGGGCCTGGCTTTAAAAAATTGTCCAACGTTGTTTGTCTTGCCTTCTTGTCTATTTCGTTCTTCGGTGATTTATAACAGCTAATGGCTGAGTTAATTCCTCGAGAAACTTTAGTGCTACGTTCGATGTCAGGATCATTTTCAAGGAGGATGTTTATTCCTTGTTCGAAATAGGAAATAGCTTTGAACAAATTTTTTAATGTTAGCTGTTTGGATACAACAGGCTCTGTCTTTTCATCAAATGCCGGTTCTGCTTGCAACTGAATGAGTTCCTCATATGAAAGGGATTCCCTATCAGCTTCAAGTAGATCAAGCACATCACGTTCGTTCAAACCTTCAAAGCCGAGATCATGTGCTAGATCCAAAATGTTTTGCCTAATTTCAGGGAGGAAATTAACTTCTGTATCAGTACTTTTTACACATTCTGGCCATACATATTTTTTTCCAAACATGCTTCATTGTTGTTAATTTTAATTCCTTCCATGATTCACTGATGCTGTCAACAGCATCCTTGATGTTATAGTTTTTCCAAAATGTTTTAATTGAAGATTTACCATCGGTTTCCCTTATAAGTTGTCGGAAAGTTCGGCGTAGGTAATATGCCTTAAAAGTGGCTATTGCACCCTGATCCATTAGTTGGATCAGAGCTGTTGTATTTTTCGGAAGGTACTCAATCATGACATCTTCAGATAGTTCGGATAAATTAGTAGGATGCCCTGGTGCATTATCCAAAATTAGCAAAGCCTTGTTGCTTAAGTTATTGTCTCGCAAATATTTTTTCACTTCTGTACAAAAGTAATTTTTGAACCAATCCTCAAAGGTAGCTTTAGTCCTCCAAACTTTCTTGTTGGATCTCCATATGACGGGTAATTGATTTTTATTTAGTCCTTTAAGAGGCCTTGGATTTTCGGACAAATATATTAAAAGTGGTTTTAGCTTAAAATCACCCGCGGCATTTGCACCAAGTAGCAAAGTTAATCGTTCTTTAGACACCTTATAACCAGGCGCAGATTTTTCGGTTTTTGAAATGTACGTGCGATCAGGCATTCGCCTCCAATAAAGCCCTGTTTCGTCTACGTTAAACACTTGTTCAGGTTTATAACCACCTCTTTCAATAATTCCCTTTAAAATGTTGGGATATTCCTTAGATGCGGCCACATCGGCGCTAGCTACGTCACCTTTCATTTTCAAATTATGCAAATTAAATCTATTTTTAAATTTTTCAAACCATCCTCGGCTTGCTTGGAATGTGACATCTATAGCAGATTCATCGGTATCTCCATTCTTCAAATTTTCGAAAATATTTAAAGCTTTTTCCTGGATAGTCATTTGACTCATTGGCATTCTTCGTTTGTTATTGTCCTCAATCCATATAATCAATAGTTTTTCCATTTTTTCCATAATCCAGTTTCTTTGGCGTGTTAATCTCGAGACATTTAAAGGTGCAGCAGATTGCAAATATGTTTTAATGTCTTCTTTTCTATCACGAATAGTTTGAATTGTAGATTTCGCAAGTCCCATTGCCTTGCAAATTTCAACAATTTTCTCTCCAGCTTCTATACGACGTAATAGTTCTAGTTTAGTTCCTAGCGTGACTGATTTTCGGCATCTCTTTTTATCAGTCTCCGAAGTCGATAATTGTTTCGATGGCATTTTGTCTAAAAAATAATGAACTATAAAATAAGTTTAATAAAAAAATACATATTAAAAATTTTTAATTTGTACATGTATTTATATGTACTTAAGTACCAAAAATGTCCCTAATTGTTTAAAATTTTTTCAGTAAATGAGTAACAATTAGTAATAAATATGTATATAAAACACTCACAGACAAGTCTAAGCCAGCCGCTTTATAAGCACACTGAATAACGTTCGTAAACAAGAAGAAATAGAAAAGAGTGTGCATCGAGATTGCGCTTGCGCAAGATTGGCAACATGTAGATATATCGACATCGAAAAAAAGTTTTTTTGCCGTTATAGCGAAACATTTTAGGCCGTAAATCGAAAACGTGCCTTAATTGAAGAGGGCCGTTATAGCGAAATGCCGTATAAAGAGCGGCTGTATAGCGAGGTGTGGGTGTACTATACCTTATTTATTTTCGCCGTGCAGTTGTTATGCGCATGCGTATGTATATAGCCGCTATATATTTACATACATACTCCCGTAGGATTCACAATTGTGAGTAGATCCGATTATGTCTCACATGTTGTTATCGCAAGGTGACAAACAAATGGATACGGAAAACGACTAACAAGGAAGGTTAGGTAGGTGGAAAATTCAGAAAAATTTGAAACTTTGCAGGATTGTAGTACTAGTCAACCCTAATCAAGAGCCGTATTCCGTTCGTGCCCTTATTCTGTTTAAGAGGGTGAAATCCACCCTTGAAAATTTGAACTTTTTTCGATTTTGCTTATTATCTCTGGAACAGCAAGAGCTATCGCCAATAAACTATATATTTTTGTAAATGGCTATTCAAGACCTACATTATAATACAAAAATTAGGAATGAAAATTCTAAGGGGTGCCATCCCTGCCCCCAACTCTCAATTATTTTCAGTATTTTTGTACGCTGCAATGAATTGATAGATTATTAAAAGAGTTATTCATTAAAGTGTATCACTTTACATTTATTTATTTGTATTTGTGCAATTGCACCCTTTGGTAATAATATCCGAAGCCGCGTATCTCTTAAACAATAAGAAATATCACCAACAAATTATATATTTTTGTAAATAACTGTCCAAGACCCACATCATGATACAAAAATTAGAGATAAAACGCCTAAGGAGTTTCATCCCTACCCCGATCCGCCAATTATTTTTAATATTTTTGTGTATGCTGCAATGCATTTTTGTAACTTATAGGCATAATTATTCATTAAAATGTATCACCTTAAATTAGTTGATTTGTATTTGATCAAAACCACCCTTTGTTAATATGTAATATCCAAAGTAACATTTCACCGAAACTTATCCCTTGAATAATAAGAAATTTGTGTTTTTCAAGTTTGTGTATTTGTGCAACTAGTTTGTCATGAACTACATAGTATCAATACAGAAAGGTCAAGCAAAAATTCGGGTAATTTCATCAGCAAGGAAGTGGAAAGGTTTACTAATTATTATTATAGTACTGAAATCTATATAGTGTAGATATGCTATTTTGTATTCCTATAATTTAGTTTAGAACTGTTAATATATAGATAATATGTACATATAAATAAAAATACTAGAGAATAATTACCTACCTACTGACGTATGAAATATATAAATATGTAAATAAATAACATATGCAACAAAATATCCTTATTATAATAAGCCCTAAAGTGTGCGAATAATTAGTAGGAATAATGAATGTTTCCTAGACTGACAAAGAGAAGTGAGATGGTGAATGTAACAGTTAGTTAATAAATATTATTTGCTGTATTTATGTATTTATATTTAATTATATTTTAGTTATCCATATTATTATTGTAACATCGATTAATACACACCGTGAGTAATACACACAATTACGACACCGTGAGTGTGCGATATTTCTTATTGTTCAAGAGATAAATTTCGGTGAAATGTTACTTTGGATATTAAATATTAACAAAGGGTGGTTTTGATCAAATACAAATCAACTAATTTAAGGTGATACATTTTAATGAATAATTATGTCTATAAATTACAAAAATGCATTGCAGCATACACAAAGATATTAAAAATAATTGGCGGATCGGGGTAGGGATGAAACCCTTTAGACGTTTTATCTCTAATTTTTGTATCATGATGTGGGTCTTGGACAGTTATTTACAAAAATATATAATTTGTTGGTGATATTTCTTATTGTTTAAGAGATACGCGGCTTCGGATATTATTACCAAAGGGTGCAATTGCACAAATACAAATAAATAAATGTAAAGTGATACACTTTAATGAATAACTCTTTTAATAATCTATCAATTCATTGCAGCGTACAAAAATACTGAAAATAATTGTAGGCTGGGGGCAGGGATGGCACCCCTTAGAATTTTCATTCCTAATTTTTGTATTATAATGTAGGTCTTGAATAGCCATTTACAAAAATATATAGTTTATTGGCGATAGCTCTTGCTGTTCCAGAGATAATAAGCAAAATCGAAAAAAGTTCAAATTTTCAAGGGTGGATTTCACCCTTTTAAACAGAATAAGGGCACGAACGGAATACGGCTCTTGATTAGGGTTGACTAGTACTACAACCCTGCAGTTTCAAATTTTTCTGAATTTTCCACCTACCTAACCTTCCTTGTAAGTATATCTACTGTATAGGTTGAGTGAATAGACCATAGTTCTATTCTAGGAAATTCGCGGATTTTTTTTGTGTTTATAGTCAGTTGCTCATACGACCCATAAACTGGAATACTCTTTTACAATCAATTAAGAAAACATTTACAAAAATATATTTTGCTATAAATACATTTAAACATATATCTATTAATATAATTGCTTATAAAAATGTCCGATCGTGCAAAATACTCATATAAAAAATGATCCAATTTAATAGTAAAATATTTTTAAAATCTTAACTTTTAATCTTCTATTAAATATTCCATCTTCTTGGTTCCACACCTATACCATTCTTAATATTTTCATAACTTCTAAATCATATTATACGCTGGAATTGAAAAAAAAATACAATCAGTGTGTTAAAACAACTACCTACGAATACAATAATACCTTCATCAAATGACTCGTTGATCAGTAATGGAGCAGTGGCTGCCATATTCGAGGAATACGAATCTTGTGATAAGGGTAGAGTACCAGGCAAATAAGTTTGAATGTCCGCTAACTGTACCGTTCCAATTGCAATAGGTAAATTTAATTCCAAATTAGTATGCGGAAATGGTAACGATACTTCTCCCTAAATTTAATTTATTTGCAAAAATATATTTTAATGTGAAACTGACATTTACTTTTACGATATACGACACATTGATGATATTGCATCCATTAAAATTTATATAATTAACATTTGGTACTTCTAAAATTGAAGTCCAAGATTTTTCTCCATGTGCACCTATAGCGCTTGCCGTACATTTCGTCAGTGTCGTACTTTCCCATTTCGTTTCCGTTCTTGGACGTGTGGCAGTAAATTGTACCGCCTGAAAAATAAATATTAGTTATTCTCACCATTATACGGAAAATCTTATAACGATTAAACCTGACAGATACTAAATTCGACAAATTCAACGTTAACGTTGGACATATTTTGCACATATGCTCTAATATTTATATCTTGACCGGGAACATATCCACCAATCGGTATAGACATATTGAACGAAACTGGTCCAGATCCGGACCAACAACAAGAACTAACTTCCTTATCGCCTGAATTAGAAACCGGTTGCTGAAACGGAACAAAAATTGTTCAAAATTTAACGTACACAGGTAATCACGTTAATACCAAAATTAATAAAAACTAGAAAATATACTAAAACCAGACCGATCAATTGAAAATTTTAGTTTTGTACGTTTTAGTTTTGGAGATTTTGTAAGATATTTCACGAAAACTGTTGAATTTTGCTGCTTGTTTTTGTATTGGCAACTTTAGAGGTAAGCGTACATTATACCGGGCCGCAGCGGGTCGCATTTCAGCGCAACCAATTGCTGGGAATGCATTTTAAATGAGTCAATGCCGGGACCTCTGTTGTGTGATAACTATTGGTTGTAGCGATGCAACGCGCTGCGACCCGGCATAATGTACGCTTACCTGAAGACGTCACAACTAAAGTATTTCTACACCAAATTAAATGAAATTTAGAAATAATGCATCTGTTGAATTTATGTGCCTTTGGGCACGATAAAAGTCCAACCATCGCAATTACCGACGTCTGGCAACAAATGACACAATTGTTTGTACATATAATAAAGTTACATTTTTGAACAGCAATTGAATCATTACTTTGTTTAAATGAGCGAATTGGAGTAATAGAAGACTTTTTATTATACTTATAACTTTTTTATTGATTAACAAAATTTCACTTAACTGTCACATAAGGTTCTACCTCTCATATACACAAATATCGTTGCTTCCCGTTTAATGATTTTTAAATAATCGAATTATAAGTATTATGAATAAAGTATCTTTAGCGTGCATGCTTTTGAGATATAAACTTTCAAACTCAGCCGCCAGAACATTTCTATTTCTATTCTATATTATTTCTATAATAGGTAGGTACCTACTAATAAAACCGCAATAAAAGAAATGAAAAAGCGAATCAAGTAAGAAATGGCATAACGCAGGACTGTAGGTACTTTTGCACATATAAGAAATGTAGATGAATATTTTTGGTCGTTGTTCAAAGACGAAATATCTGCGGAAACAAGCTCAAAAGAAACTTGCGCTTTTCTGTATGCCAAAAAAAAAACGCATAATATAGAATCGTGGGTCGATTAAATGAATAAAATAATTACGTACCCGTAACTGCGGCATATAATTCAAATCAAGTGGAGCAATGACATTAAACCGAACTTTTTGTTGATGATCGAACTTCCAAGGGCGATCTATCGTAGCTTTGATATTATAATAAACTTGCCCATATTTACTGATAAAACTCGAAGGAAGCTGTTGAGGTAGTATATAAGAGAATGGGTAAGTGTGCCTACCTGCTGGGATCTTCAACGTGTCTTCACCTGCTAAATTTAATCGATTAACTGTTTGACGAAATTCAAACTTGAATTTCACCTGACAATAAATTGTCTTCTTCGCAAAAATAAACCTCCAATGCGGTATGAGCAACATTGTGTTTTCCTCTTCTTACAAGCCACATGGTCTTCGATCTGCCTTTAAATTTAATTTTTATGACTGAAAATAGAAAATTCGCTGTTTTGTACAAATATATCTACTGTACAAAACTTGCAACGTACCTCTAAGTGTTTTTTCTTTGGGGAAAAAACACTCCACTCTACCAGATATTGTTTGTCCCGGATAGTAAAAATCGCAGCCATTATCAAAATATATTTCTACTGTTGTCATTTCAACTAGAATAAAGTTAACTAGGTATGTAACAGCCTGAGGATAGACTGAGGATTTTTGAAGTTGAACACGAATAGCCCGCGCATAACACTTAGATATGTTGTCTAAAAGGCAGGGTAGATCCTAACCTAACCGTTGATTCATGTTTTGTGATAATTTTAAAAGTGTCGTCTTAAAATATACAGATTTTCAGTGAAGTGGAAAACTTAAAAACTACATTATTTAAATTATTTTTATTTTTATTATATAATTATAATAAATATCCTTCTACTACTCCTGGACTGTTCATAACTGATTTATCAGTAAGTAACTATAGTGGTTCCGAACCACGTCATTTTCAAAAAGTTGACTAAGCCTTTGATTTGACGGCATGTGATTATGTTGTTAGAGTTTTCTTAAAAGTTGGATTTACTTTCAACGTAAACCCTACTAACCTACCTTACCTACTAATTATATTGCTCAATTCGAACTAAATATCCGTAAATATATGTCAGGCGGGAACCTATTAGAAAATTTCCGATTAAAATTACGGGAACGTTTGGACCGGAATAGTGATACTACTCATTGCACCAGTGTTATTTTTAAATCATAAAAAACTGTAAAGTATTCCTATAATTATAAAATTTTATTATTTATTTTATTTTATTTTATTCCTATAAATATATTAACTTAATTAAATACTGCAATTTTAAAATTTCCCATTTCACTGAAAAACCCTGTACTTAATGATAAATGACGTCAACGCAGTTCACTCCTTTATTTTGGTGACAAATGTCACTAATTCGTTATGATTATAATATTTAATAACAATTAAAAATAATCACAATTTAGGGAAAGTAGTTTCCCCAAAATTATGTACCCCTTAAAATCTTAAGACTTAAAATTTTCGCTTATTTTTAATCTAGAATTGCTTCAGGCAATTAATGATTATTAACGTGATTGATATAATGATACGCCACTGGAAACAACATTAATTTAACATGACGTCCTTCGAATGACGAAATCTGTTTTTAATTGATGATGTTAAAATTACTAAAAGACAGTTTTGTGATTCACCATAGTTATTAGTTTTTATTAGGTATTAGTTTTTAAAAAGAAAGTTAGTTGTCATTTGCTATAATAGTCTGTAATAATAACCAATTTGAACTTTTAAAGTCACTTTATTTTTATTATGAGAACTAGGACAAATTATTTACCTACTATAAAAGATAAAAACAAAAATGAAACGAATGAATTTTAAACGTTATTACTATTAGTTTCTACTTTAATAAACCACATACCTACATAAACTCACAAGCAAATTCCGGTCTAATTTTTATTTCACTTTAAGCAGTATTAAAATTGCATAACAACGAATCTCACATTTAAAAGCGGCTCATCGGTGCGGCTTGTGAAGGTCACATTATGTTTGTTCTGGTGGTATTAAATAATTATGTACATATTTGCATAGTTGTGCAATATGCGTAGAATAGTTGTGTAGTTTGTTGTAAATTGCTGGCCAATTTGTTTCAGAGTATAAATATCTATTATCTCTTATCTAGTGTACGTATGTTTCTTTCATTATTTTCGCAACGTTAGAACATAGGTGGGAAATCTAGTTTTTCGCGAAGGGGTTAACTTGCTACCAGTACCTACAGTTTTTAGAAACTACTGCTCTAATTTATTTATTAAATGAAAACTTTAATTTTATAGTGGTTTTTTAAATATAAATAATATCCAGAATTTTAACATGGTCTTAAACGATAACACATTTCTAGTTCAATCCAGGGGTTTATTTTGTAAAAATCTGTTACCTAATTTTAACGCCCTGTTAACATGTTATCACAGTGAAAACGTATGAAAATCTCGATTATGATTTATTGTTAGTTTTTAACAGGCCTTTCAAAATAACAGATTGGTTACATAATAGAGCTCTCGGGGCCGATTTTACTAAACTAAATTAAACAATAGTATATTGTATAACTAGCACTAAAATATCCCTTCGGCACGTGTTATACACTATGCTTTTCCAATGATCACAAGTGTTTTTATTAAAAACTGTTGATTTTTGGCGTTTAAGATAGGCACTTTGACCCTTTAAAAGCGACCTCTATTGACAATTAGTAATAAAACTATTTGTGCGCAAAGTCGTTGCACGACAGGCTAGAAGGCTTTTGATTGGTCGAGTAACATGCGCAATGATTTCACACGGACTACAACGTTTTCGATTAACTAACGAGTTTCTTTTCGCACAGTCGGCCTATTTGTTTGTAATGATCAACTTTCCGTAACATTTAACGGCATGAACTTATGCACTTTTCGTGGTGGTCGTCGGAAAAAAGTTTCTTTTTTGTAATCTTGGCATAATAATTGTGATAACTCTTTGTTATCAATTTAACGGTCGTAACTGTCATAACTTTGCGTATAAACACAATACAAAACTATATATTGTGACTTCGTAATATTAAAATTGACCCTCAATTCGGTTAACAAAAAACAACCATGTTCTCGAACACTTAAAGACTAAGTTAATTTAATTCTAGAAATAAAGAAATTGCACTGTAGTTCAATTTTTTAGCGTCCACTTCATCTAGATTCAGATCAATATAAGCTTTATTAGATAAGTAATACAAACATTAATAGATATACAGTACCCGTACATATTTTTGAAAGATAGCTAGTAGTAGAATACATTTTAATCAGTCAGTGGCAGTTCAAACTCCTCACCTACTGGCCACTATTTAAACACGACGACAGACAATGACAAAATTATTATTAAAATTTAATACAAAACACATACACACATATTTAATAACAATTACCACGATTAAAATATAAATGTACTTTTCGGTGCCCCAAGCTCAATTATCTTGCATAAAACTGTAATGCAAATTCACGTTGCTTACAATTAAATTATACATCGATTCATCGATACGTAACATTCATACGAGAAATATTAAAATAGATTATACGATTTAAGTAGGTAGTCGATATGATTATAAAATGCAAAGCATCTTGGATATGGATACGTTATTTTGATATAAATGGAAAGTGGGAAATTTCAATTACATCAGGACGGGACAGAAAATACGACACCATAAACGCGTCGGCGGAAGCGGATAAAAGTTAGTCAAGTAACTCCTTTCGATCCATCGCGCCAATTGCCACTTTGAAAATTGTTAAATTTATCGATGAAGTAAGAAGTACAAGCTAAACGTAGATAATAAAAGTAAGCAAAATCTTAGACACATTTAATCTGATAGAGTCTTAAATTTAATATAACGGTAGCTCGTCATCTTCGTCGTCGTAACTATCTTCCGTGCCGGGTTCTCCGAGTGCATTGACAAATTCTAGAAATAAACCATAATTAATTTTAATGGTTATTTAACATCGAAAATTAAAATACTTTACAAACATCAACTGTTACAAAAAAAATCAATCTTTACAGATTATGGATGTACAACCGAAAACGTTCGCATTTCTTTCGACGTTGTGTGTACACCATGCAAACAGATCAGAAGATTGCATAAATATTTAACCTATCTAACAAAAGAAATAAAAGGATCAAAAAAGACGCAGGATCATAAAAACAAGTGATTAGCATTAACTTTAAAATTAACGGCATCGGCATAAAGCGATTACTGTTTTTAAGAGCGCGGGCGTAAGCATGAGCGAGCGTTTCATCGTGTGATGAAAAAAAATATTTGTTTGACCTAATTATATTCGTTTTATTTTTAACATCAACCCTTAATCAGCTAACGATAAGTTTCGCACCGTTAGAAATAACAATAAATCACCGTAAAATAAATTGTTAATTATTATATCCGCATAGATATATACAATATATTAGATTATATGTAAATACGTATGACCTATCCAACCTATCTGACGACACGTCATCAATAAAAGGTTACTAGATGATGACGTTTCACAAAGTGCTCTCACTCGTAATAAATTGTAGTCCTTTTTTATACCATCTAATATGTGTGCAGGTAAATCATCGATAGAATATGTCATTTTTCCGAACTTTAAACTTTTTATTGATGACGTGTCGCCAAGTCGTTTGGATAACGTAATTATCTGGATTTTCTGGTTTTCGAGGAGCGAACGAGCAAAAACTCCCTTTTCGTTTCACGTTGTTCCGTGAAGATTACCGACGGAGATAACTCGAGATAGCATCGTATAAATAAATTGTCGCTAAATATTCTATTTTCTTGTTAAATTTTATATTTAATGAGTCGCATTTAAATCGGCTTTAGGGTTCAAAACGAAAAAGCTCGAACACAAAAAGTTTACCTACTAAGGTATGCGAACGTTTCTTGACGTTAAGTTGGTCGATAATGTGTGCTCTCTTTGTCTGTAATTGCCTTCAACCCTTACGAACAACCCTTATAGTCTCGAAAAAATAACAAAAGATCACTTTCGAGGTTTACCTTTGGAAAACTCTTGCTCGTGAACGTTTCGCTTTCCGAGTTTCCTTTTCATCTCCACGTGCCTACTCGCCAATTTCGGTGTAATACTACGTTGAGTTTTTTGCGTCCGACTCCCGTGGGAAAACGGCCAAACCAACTAAAAGTTGGAAAATGTTGACTTTTTGCTCTTTGACAAATAATCGCCAATGTCAATATCGCGGAACACAAGAGCGACGCGCCTTTGGACCCTCTTATACTCAATGCGAATTTTAAGTTTTTCAACGAAATATACATCGATGGCGTTTTGACAGAACAGCGTAAGCAACAAAAGGCAAATTTTACAGGAGCGTATATATTGTGTTGTAGCTTAATTATCAACAAACACCACCTGGAAACCGTGTATATAGGTAATTTAGGACACGTTTGTACCAAATAACGTATTTATTCTGCGATGCAGTCACGTGATGTTTTTCACGTAGTTTGTGATGTTGTAAATTTACCGCATGTTAACGTGTTACGGTTCATTTCCACTTATTAGGTACTAACTGTAGTTTACACGCTACTGTCGCAGCACAGGTGTTTTGTACAGTACTTGTAACGTAGCCTGCGGTAATTTATATTAAACTTTTGTGTGATTGGGTTGTATATCTACAACTTGTAAAGACATCAGACACCGTGCTCACTCTTCCAAACCGTAAAAAAAACATGTAAAGCATGCCGTGTCAACTTCTTATTCTACCAAGTCACTGGCAGTGTTGCTATCTAAAAAGCACCCTACAATCGTTTTGCTATACGTACTTGCGAAGCCCACGCGGTGGCAGCACGTTGCAGTACGACAGTAGCAGGCACAGTACTTACTAAGCTTTGGACTATATCAGGACGGTTTGCTAATCGCTTACGAAAATACAAATCATTTTTTTCTGATGGAAAAAATTGAAATGTTGTTATCAGATTTTACCAGATTATGTCTTTGCCTTAGATGCATAAATCAGTCAGAACAACACATTTTCGAAAAGTGTCGCTTATGTTGTTATGCAAAAACGCCATCGATATCTACTGTACGAGATGCGACATTTTAGAAACTCAAACTCTGGAATTTATAGTCACGCTATTTTTCGCGAAATGAACCTAGTGTCGATTCTTTTCAAAATCCTCTAAATAAGACTTTGCGAGATACGTACATTGATCAGCGTATAAATCTATTATTTAATTAACTTATTATTTATCTATTATTTACTAACTATTTAGTAATTACAATCTGTGAGTTTTTCGAACTACTCACCATAGAAATCAATGCGACCATCGCCGTCCACATCAACTTCTTTAATCATATCTTCAACTACAAACAATAACTTTTACGTTAAAAGAACGCGACAAAAAACAACTTACTCACTTTCTTCTTCGGACAAATCTTCACCAAGACATTGTAATACGGCTCGTAAATCGGACGCCGTAATATAACCCCTATTATGCTTATCGAACACTCGAAAAGCATCGCGCAGCTCCTTTTCTTCCTGTTCTCTGGATAATACGGGATCCCTATCTGCGCTAGCGCTTGCCGACCAAGCAATATCCACAAACTCATCGAAACTAACATTTCCATCCCCTAAAGAATCGTCAATTGCTATACGTCAATTAATATTAAACGATGGTACGAACCATCAATGTCGACCTCTTGCAACATTTGCTGGAGTTCTTCGGTTCGAGCAAATTGTCCAAGAGACCTCATCACTCTTCCAAGTTCCTCTTTAGTAATACTTCCGTCGCCGTCCTTGTCGAAAAGTCGAAACGCTTCTCGGAATTCTTAAAATAAACCTCTTTAACGTACAATTTAACAAAGGGCGCGCAGTATACCTTTCATTTGACCTTTCGAAACGTCCGGATGCCTGCTAAACACCTTCAATTCTCTTTCCCTAGTCAGGGCCGAAGAAGGCTTTCGTTCATAATTTTCTTGTGGTGGTAATTGCGATGGAGTTTGATTATCGGTCACTTGCACAACGGTCTCTTCCGCTTCTTGGATGGGCGGCCCCGTTTGTCTTGTCTAAAATGTCTCACTATTAATCTAACTGCAGGGTGTAAATTGTACTGATGCGAAAATAAAGGGCAATTCATATTATTCGCGGACGTTCGACGTAACGTGGCAGACGCGATGTTATAACAACGTGTCTAATAATATTATTCAACTTTTTTAATACGGTAAATAAGTTATTTCTAAAAAAATAGCAAAATTCGTTTAACAATCTCTAATGAAACGTTCGATTTAACTCGTGACGTGTCCATTTTTATCATTCAAAATCCACTGCAACCCTTCATCCCTCTTGATCCTCGCTCGTCGCTCGTTGGCCTGCGATCACATCTCGCGGGTCAAAACGTATGAACTTGACTGAACTTCTAAAATTATTTCAACTTGTCTTAATTTTTGTAAGCTATAACTTGTTTTAACTATCTGAATTAGCTCATCGTTGCAGATCAAAATACAATTACACCTACTAATTGCAAATTTTAGAACAAGCTCATCGTTTGAATAATTCAAAGACCGATCTCCGCATAAATCTTGTCTGTTTCAATTATATTCAATTTTGTCAACGTCCTTTTCTACCTTCACCATATAGTTCAAGTTATAGAAGATCCTTTTACAAAATTTCTCAAAGCAAAAATAAATTGTTCAAACAAACTAAATTAAGCTGAAATGTCGCCTTAACGGGAAAAATGCATTCGCAAAGAAATTAAAATAAGAAGAAATCTAACGATACCTATTTCCCTCAAGTTGGCCTCGTTATTATAAAAATATAGTGAATACACACTCACCTGTAAAATGTAATCAATGAATATATACGGTTACTAGGTACACACATAAATAAATATAGCTACATAATCATTTATGTATTTATCAGCAATACACGCATAATTCTTTGTTAACCTCCAATAAAAACTTATTGAAATCAATAACTTGAAAGAAAAAACGAACATTTTAATGAAGAAATGAACGACGCAGGATGATAACGAGCCGATAAAGACAAGTTAACTTTATGAACCGCAGAACTGTAAACTATTTTCATAATTAAATAACTCGGGCTGTCTGACGTAGTACCTCTTCAAAGGAAAATTTAATTACCGACAAAATTTTATGGTCGAGTCACATTCTTACACTTCAACGCGGTTTTCCGTACGGAGGGTTTTCCTTGAAAGAATTTCGTACTCGTCGAGGATTTATTTTTCGAACAAATTGTTTACGAGTGCCTACGGTTGTTTACGGGTGTATTTTGGAGACGACTAAACTAATGCTAATTGTTTCCGCAACGAAAGAATGTCTGGAACGTAAGTACGATCGTTGCGGCAATGTTAAAATTTTAAGAATTCATCCTGAAATAACTCGCGAAGGTTTTTGTAAACCACGTATCTACGCAGATCTGTTTAATTGTACGTACCTACTATTACAAAATTTTTCGAAAAGTCTGACGCAAGCAACATGAACGTTGCACAACCTGTTAACCGCGTTGACAAAGTGGAGGAAAACAAATTCACTGATTGTGAGACAAGTTAGAAACCATCTAAAGATGAACATCTAGATACGAAATTAATATCGAAAACCAAACTAACCGAGACTAATTTTACTAAAAACGAGAGAAGAAACATTTTTCGGTGCAAACAAATGAAAGCTATGATATTGTATACCAGAGTTTTCAAACGCCGTACATTGTCACGACTCGTTTCGCAAATAATTGAATTCAACCTATCACAACGTGTTTTAAATCGAAACAAACACTATCGTTCATTGTAATCTAACGGGCGACCAAAAAGTCTTTCGGTCTTGGTTGACCGTAGAAAAATAAAGGCATGTCTTATAATTAACCTAAATCATGTCATAAATTATTTCTTGTCATGTCATAGTAATAAAATTACTCAAACCAAGACGGCTTCAATTTTGCCAGTCAACCGAAAGACTTTTTGGACGCCCGTTATTTAAACGAAAGAACATTAAAAAAATCGAAATGCGAATAAGCAACAATTTCAGGGCTTTTAGTACTTTAACCTCATTTAAAAAAGGACTTAGAAACAAACGAAACTTTTCGAAAATAAGGACTTTTAGGGACCGACATTTCCTGCACATTAGAGAAAACAATTGGAAAACTCTCAGAAGAAACACAAACGTAAGTTAAAACACAGAAATACAATTGAAGTGGTTAGAGCTATAAGGGTTTAAAGGGTTAAGAAATATACATTTGGATATATTGACTGTCAAAACTTTGAAAATTATGGACAATCTGTGTACGTGAGGGTGAAAAAACAAGTTTTGCAAGTTGCAAAAGCACTTGTTTTTTGCGTCACCTCTCAATTTTTCAAGAATGTGCACTAAAACCCTTATGGTTCCAACTAGTGCTGCAATAACATTATCTGTTGTATTAAGGCAACGAAGAGCACAAGTTATACTCAAATGTTAACTCAAAGTTTACTTCATTGGGAATAATAATAAATTTCAATAAAATGACGTCAAAATTCATTATATTCAAACATGAACATGCTTAAACAGTACCTAGACATTCAGCGACGTTATACGAATTGCAAATAAGGCAAATTTGCAACTGTTAAGCATTTTCAACTTCCGTAGAAGTTTATAGTTGAGTAATTTACTGGTACTTTTTACCAAGAACTAAAATGTCAAAAAAGTACTTTTATGGACTTAGGGACCTCCCCTAAAAGCCCTGCAATTTAGTGATTACCTAATGGAGATTAAATTATTTCGGAAAGTCCATTTTAACTTTAAAAAAACTTTTTAATTATTATTAATCATCTATATTACATATTACTACCGAGCCCAAAAATTATTGACTTGACAATAAATTATGAAACTTGCCGTCGCAACGACAAAAACTAAACTTTAATTAATTTAGAGTACCTACTAAATTTCATTTCTTTAAAACAACCACATTTACGTTCGGCGTTCGTTTATTTACCCTCGTTTACTTACTACGCGAAATTTCCTTCTCCATCGTAAGCGTAACAGACACGAAATAAGGATTTGGCACACGCCCTTCTTCCTTTGGAAAACCTAAATAAACAAAATTAAAGAAAAAAAATTAACCGTTAAAAAGTAACTAAAGCGATTAGGTATTAAATAATAATAAAATAAATAAATAATAAATTAAATAATATTAGTAGTTATTTTTATAGGATTTGAAAACGAAAAATTGGAAACGCTGGATATATGCTTAAATTGATGTGTGAAAATGAATGAGACGCTTTCTTGTTTTTATTATTATACCTAACCGAGCTTGCTTTCCGTTGGTGAGCTTATATTTATTAATTTAATTTTCGGGGTAAAACGACTCGTTCGTTGACTACTGTTCAACGAAAAACAATTTAAATGTGATACACTTCGATGATTTTGTTGATATGACCGGCTCCAAATGACATTTTAACCTGTATAGTAATATTACACACGCCATCGCTATTGGTAAAAAATAACAAGCGAAATAATAAGCAATTACCTATTATACAAAACCTGTTGAATCGTTTTGCTCGTACAAATAAACTACATATAAGTACATAAACCAGTCTATTGAAACCGAACACATTCATGAAGTTGCTCTTTAAAGACTTCAATTGTATATGTTGTACGGATTTTTTATTAAAAAGAACAGTACCTAAATACTACACAACAAAAGGCCAAAAAAATTAAAATAATAGATAGGTATCTATACAAATTTAAATAATCATCAGTTAGGTGAAAACAACTAGTAGATATTCAATATTTTTTATCCAGTATTTATACAAACAATTTGAATTATTGAAACGTTTCAAATCTTTATTTCGCATCCCGTAGATTCTTTTCTATTTAACCAATTAAAAATATGATATGTTGAAAATTACGTCATACACATTTTATTAAATATTTTTTGAGGAAGGTTAAACTGCACGAAGAAGTACTTACGTAATATACACGATCAAGGACGTACGAGAGAATATCTACGAGAAAGTATGAAAAAAATATGAGGAAGTATTCATTAATTAAAACGGAAGTTAGTGTACACTAACTTGCAACGCGGTTTGTCTCTCGATATTTTTATTTATTGATGTTTGTTTCAAACATGATTTGTCTTCAAATGCATGAGATGTATTAAATAAATATATCGATCAAATCTTCAGGAAATCAAAATTTTTAATAAAATGTGTATGACGCAAGTTCCAACATATCACGAATGAACTACAGTATAAGGTATTACCTACATAATATTTTATACAAATAATTTCTAAAATACAACACCATATTATGATAAAAATGTGTTTTTATTGTTGGTTGAGATAACATTATCTAGTTTATCACAATAACTGCAATACTGTAATTAAGACGAATTCGAGAAAAAAAATTTACTAAAGCACGACAGCTTATATGTAAATAAGAATATTAATGTTTAATTACGGAGGTAATTCTTTAAAATTTCTATTTCAAGAACAACGGATAATGTGTTTTAAGCATATAGTTATGTTCGTTTAATTTACTTTTTACATAAATGGGTATCATTATTCGAAGATATTCAATCGATAAACAATTAATTAGATATTTATGTACCTACCTATTACAGAAAATTTAAAAGCTTTTAGGTCTTTTTCAATATCAGACATACTTTAAAAGAAACAAAATTAAAGAGTGTTTCATTAAACGGACGAGAAAAGTTAAAAAAATATTGTAAGCGAAAGTAAACCCACAATAGAAACGATTACTGAATGTCTAAAGAAAATTGATTATAAACAGTATAACAATTTATGTTGAAGGTCGGTTGGTACTGCAAAAAAGTCTGAAAGCGCAAGTACTACATCTCGAATGAAAATAATCGACGAAGGAACATTAGTCCAGCTAATTTTATTTATCTCATTGTCAGTCTCAAAATAAAATTCAATGATTATGTTATTGTCAACGGTAATGATTACTCACCGTTACAAGTCCGATATAATAAAACGGAGTATAAATAGGTATCTCGCAATCCCTCTACATAGGCAACGTTATATGTATATCAATCAAATTAAACGTCAATCAGTTATAAAACGACCACTTCATTTTTCACTTTACATTGGATTATAATTTCATTAAACCGACAGCGCCATTAAATAGGAAATTTATAAATCGAGCTCAACAGTGCAATCCCTTAGCAACGCAAGCTTCCCTCTAGTACCTAAATCGGATCGATTTAGCATGTTACTCCGGAAGCCGTCAAACCAATTTTACAAAAGCGCAATAAGTAAAAAATTCGAAGGAGTTTGTTCAATAACTGGCTTATCCCGCATGATATCGATAGTTTATTATTCACCATAAGCAATAATTTATTAATTGGCACGTTACCCTAACCGAAAGTAGAAAGTAAAGGGATCCAAATTAACCAGCAGGGCACGCCTATTACACGAAATAAATTATATTTAAGTACCTACTAATTCAAATTTTGAATGTCTCGTTATTTTATTGGTTTATTCAACGATAAAACACATCCTTTTGATTGACTATTTTGTAAACCGATGAAATAATGTTTCGTGTTCGTACAATGATTCGCAAGGATACTAATACCTTTTGGATATGGACACGATGCCGTGGAGAGACTTAAATTATTTTAATGGCTACTAATGTTTGACGTCATCTATATAATATATGGGTTTACCTACTGACTTTGAGGTATAGAAAGTACCTCAGACTTCACTCACCATACCTATATCTCGATTATATTTTTGAGAATGCCCCATCGAATGATATTGGTATTGGTAAATGGTATTAAAATCTATGGAGCAATTCTCAAAAATAATCTAGATATATGGTGTGGAGTCATGTCTGAGACACCCTGTATAATTATGTGAGTTTTGTGTCAATAAACACGACACTCGAGATTAAAAGATTTAGTTCTATGTTTACGTTATGCATCTAACTATAGTAATGTAGTCCTTTATTTATACAGGATAATTCGTAACTTGTTGTATTAAATGTACAGGTGTGAAATAATTATTTTTCGAACGGGTTTCGTATCCGAGTTATTAGACCTCGAAAGTTTCCAATTACGATTTTATTTTTAGTCACGATTTATGTAACGTAAGATTTTAGCATCGTTAGAAACAAATTTAATAAAATCAATCAATATCAATAGGTACAATCAAGTTCATTTGTTTTGTCCCGCGAGATGTGGTCGCAGGCCTACGAGCGACGAGAAAGGATCAAGAGTTGAATTGTAAAAAGGGTCACGTCAGATAATAAATGAGAACGGACAGTAATCTTTTTTAAGCCTTTTACGATAAAAACTAACTCGGGTTATGGGAGAAAACATGAACTTAACTGTATCTAATATCTTACAAGTTGTGTGTTGTTAGTACTTCCCTTTAAACGATTTTAAAATATTTTGCTGTACACTTTTTCTAAAAGAATGATTACGGAAATTTGTATTTTTGATACAAATAATAACAATTAATAACGTAATGATAAAACGCATAAACTATTTCTAATCGTTGGACATGACGCATTAAGAATTTATGGGAACTTTCCTCTGATTCTCGAAATAGGTAAATGCGATTTCCGTGTTTAACGTCACAGTTTATAACCGTCTCCCTCGCCAATTTTCAAATGAAGTAATTTTGTATTGCAATAACCATAATGATATAAGTAAATCTGTAAACTACTCGTACTTCTATTTATTGCAAGAAAGATTAATCAATTGATATTAATGTATCAAAATTTTACGTGACTGCATATTTACCATAGCATAAATTATATCGGAGGATTTATTGTTCTTACAATTCGTAATTAATATTTTCACATGAATCTAAAATTGTAAAATCCACTATCTAACTTTAAATATAGGTACAAGTATACCCTGCGATAATCTATAATTCAAAATTAAACTTGAATGTCTGCTTTCATATCGATCATATCCTCGTTTTCAACAAGTGAAGTCAATTATTTACTCCTTGAACTCCTTGACGCTCCTTGATAATTCAGATGCAGGTATAGTCCCTTTTACTTTAAATTTTCATCTTTCCGATTAAAATTTGTTACCACCACCTTAAGAAATTAATTTCATTAATATCCGCTTATCTTTGTTTACACCAATCAGGAAACGATAGAAAGACCAAGCATGTCAAGTTTAAAATTTATCGTTTTCTGATTGACTTAAACAAAGATAAACGGATATTAACGAAATTAATTTCCTAAGGAGATGATAACAAATTTTAATCGGAAAGACGAAAATTTAAAGTAAAGGATACTATAACGAACATTTTTACAAAAATGATTATATGCTTATGAACGAAGAAAATATAGAATAACGTATCGTTTAAACCTTAATTTGATTTTGAAATAGAAGAACACCTTAAATATATAATAGAAGTTGTTATGTTAGCGACCGATTTTCTCAAAAACACGACTTTGTTATTCGCTCCGTTCAACCATCGGATCCCTTTTAATTAAAGTTAGCTATACTAACTTATATTATTATTCCTTTCCGTTCCGAAAGTATTTCGTAATAAGTAAATAAAAGTGAATTACGAAAAAAAAAACAACTTATTTTCCATAACGTTATACCTATGTACCTATTTACGATTTCAATTTTAACTACAGAAAACAAAAAATAGGTACCTATATCTGTCTGAACTTAAAATATTATTTATAATAACGTTTGTAACCCCCCCCCCTCCACCTGCCCCTTTTTACTTGAGTTATAGATACTTGTTATTTACATTTGTCTCTTCAAAGTTGAACCGTTCACACACGCGTTTTTCATTGACGCTTTTGAATTTTTGGTAGCTCCAATTTTCAATAAATTACAGATTCGATAGTTCTGCCGTCGTTTCATAGCTTCGCCAAACTAATTTCTGTCCAGCGAAACGAGACGACATTTTTTTTCAACCAAAAGAAACCGTCAATTTTTCAACTTCCCACTCTATTAATGAAGCCAAAGCTGAAGTAAATACTGATGGTTAAGTAAAAGAAAATTGATCGTTAGGTCGTATCTACGTCTTAATATTTATTCGGTGCATTAGTAAGGTTGATATGTCGTCTTGAATTTTATTCTTATTAAAAAAGCGTTATCGGTTTAAAAAAGTAAATCGGCTTGGCATCATCTCCTCGTATTACTTCGATTTTTTTCTTCGTAGGTAGTCGAACCTAGGAAGGTATTCTTACCACCTTACAAGCAAAGTTTATCACACTCGAAAAAATTAAGATATCATAGAAAATATTGTATAACAAGTGTGTCCCGAAAATTTGTTTTAAATCCCTAAAAAATTCGAGCAGTTTTCGCCCCTATCTCAAGATCACTTTCAAATTTCGATTTGAATTTCCCAGTAAATTTAAATAATTTTAATTAGATTTGGAACATATACAAGAATAATTTCATAAACGGCAAGGTTTTTGAATAACTGCGTATTTCGTAAACTCCTCAAATATTTACTATCCTATGAATTTTAATCTCTGTGTATGTAATAAGCTCGAGCTTTTAGAAGTTGAATGAGCTTTAGATCGAGTTTTGCTTTCTATATACCTCCACTTTAACGTAAATCATTTACTTGCAAGTTTCTTAATAAACATTCAAAAAATAATTCTATATTGTTGAGGAATAAATAAAATACGATTATACTTTTGCACATCAAAATAGGCTACGCGTTTTTGAGTCAAAAATCGGTATACAAATTCCACGAGATCAAATTGATATCCATTCAAATGGAAGAGTTTTGTTACGTTTAAATCAAAAATACCTACCAGGTTAAAATTTGCATTGCTGATTTTCTATTATAATACCAGATGTGACTGTAACTCATACATTTTCCCCATACATAAAAATAAAACATTTGCTATTTATGTATTATTAAAACGTGTCGATTATTGTATTAAGAAATGAAAACTTATCTTAAACATTATGATAGATAGGCATATCAAATAAAAGATTGTCACGCCGCAAGTCGCAAAAACAGTCAACAATTGTTTTAATTTTAAACGCAATCAATTTTCAATTTAAAATTAACCCTTATCCCATGCATTTTACAAAAAATAAATGAAATACAACTCACCATTAAATCTTTAATTTGATTGACTAAAGGGGAAGACGAAAAAAAATTATTAACGGCAGAAAAAATCTTTCCTTCTAACTTCGCCACTTTTCCGCCTGTTCACTCTACAGATGAGACTGTAATGAAAACGAAACAACATTACACGCCAGTGCAATGTCGTATAAACATTAACCGTAATAAAATTTACATTCGTGACTAACAGGACAATTTTTTAAAAAACCACGATGTACGTGACGAAATACCGAAAAAGGTTTTTCCGTATCCGGCAAATCTACGTACACGCACTTACCTAAATTTCTATATCTAGAGCAACCCCTGAGCGTTCGTGGATCGTTGAAGCTTCGTGAACTACTGAACGTATATAATCTAAAGGGTTTTTCTGCGCAGTGACATTACAAAAATTGCGGACCTCGAATTCAAATTTGCCTTTTAAGCGGCTTATCATATGAAAGGGTGAAAATAAGGGGCGCACTTTTGATTACGTAAAATATGTATCTATACAGGGTAGGTATGTCACGACGAGTTTTGTTTAGAAGAACATAGGAAAGTGATAAGAGTTGCGATTTAAAATTTTAGAAGTAATGGTTACTGATTGGAATGGTAAAAGATTCAGAATTTTCTTAAAACAGACACCCAGTGAAAAGATAAATTCAAGGTATCTTAAAAAAATTAGGTATTTAAGTGTATACTTCAAAATTTCAAAAAATGAACTTTACCCATAATTATTAAAATCAAAATACTACGCTTACAAAATCAAAATCACATTCTAAATATAGTGTTTAATTGAGTGTTCAATTCATCCCCACTATTTAGTATGCATTATTTTGTTTTATTGATTTTAATTGGTCGTTAATTGTATCGTTTAACATCTTGTCCGCCTACGTAAAATAGTAAGCCAGAATTGAAGTGCTCGATAAGTTGCCTAGTGGTAAGTGAGACAGTAATTTTTTGACAGAGTGTACAAGTAGGTACCTACTTGATTTAAATAATAAAAGTATTGTTAACTAAACGGTGTTATATTTACAATTATCATAGGTATTAATGATATTTACAAGAATTGCTTTTATCCATATTCTAGGTCCATGGTTCCCAAACTGGGTTTCGCGAAAAATATCGAAAACCGTCTCCGATAAACCACTGCGCGACCTCAAACCTACTACTTTATAGAAAACACTCAGGCAATAGAGAGAAGATTAAAGAAAAGAAAAACGTTGTAGGTTCATAATTTTTAGTAAAAATTAGGGATAGTTACGGTTCCGCGAAAAAAATCTTCTAAAGGGTTCCATAATCACAAAAATTTGGGACTCGTTACTCGACATGAGACTCATCAAAAATGAACCACCTATTTTTATAAACTGGAGATTAAAGGAAATACAAAACGGTTCTGTGGGGTCCTATCACAACAATTTCAAAAATTTAATTTCTTTTGCTATTAATACCAATAAGTTCCTGATAGTCACCCATTATTTCAATCAATTGAAATTTACATTTAACTTAATTAACCATCAAAACTAGATTTCAACCAAGTAGATATATAGTATTTGGTTATGCCAAACTTATGATACCTATAATTTAAAATCTGGAAAGAAATGTATAACGATTGGCAATAATGAAAAATAATAACAATACTTTCCAAAGATCGATAATAAATTTCTTTAATTAAAAATATATAACAGCAATATACAAATTCGATACTTAAACTAATATATGTATACTTATAACAAATATGATATCGAAGTAATATTAGAAAATCATTAAATAATAATCAAACATATTAATTAAAAGTTATGCCAATACCTATAACGAGTCAATCAACATTTTAAATAACAAAGTTAACTGTTGAACACTGTTTTGTTTACAAGGCATTCAATTATCATCATCATCGTCACCATCAAACAAACTTAAAGGATCTTCTGCTGCTTCTAAATTAACCAATTTTTTCATATATGTCGACTTTGTTGGCTTGGTTTGTAAAAGATTGTCTGAAATTGTAAAAATTATGAACATTTATTTAGGAAATTATATTTGTAACAAAAGCAGATAAAACAGTATCCACTATTAAAAAAAAAAAAGAAACTAACGATTATCTTCTTAATCTGCAACCAGTAACATAAAAATTATACAACAGTAAAATCTACACGCTAACAATTATATTCACTTACTAGGGCCTCTTGCTATCGGTTTTGGCTTTTTAGAAGTAGTACTAGGCCCAAATAAGTCATCTTCATCGTCATCATCAAATAACGATTTTTTCAAAATAATTGATTTCGGTGGCAATTTCTTTGAGCTAAATACATCATCAAAATCCTCAGAATCTTCGAACAAATCAGATTTTTTTAAATCATTAGATTCAAAACTATCAGAATTTATCACAGAACGGTTGTCAGCGATAGCAACATTGCTTTCAGAAACGTTTTCGCTTTGGCATGGCTTATCATTATTATTATTATTATTAATACCCTGTCTGTCAGTTTCACTAATTTCACTTTTAATTAAATTTAAAGAAGAAAACAGGTCTATATTGTTTTCTTCAAATATATCGACAAAAACATCCGTTTTGTCTTTGGCTGTATCTTCTGTCATTATTGCATCATTTAGTTCTTCATCGGAATAACTTTCAACATTAATTTTAAAATCAGTCATGGAGTTTCGAATCAATTTTTGCCTTGCTTTTCTTGTTGACGGTCGTCTCTTAACGGGAATTCGTGCACGATCCTGAATATGAATTGTTATAATTAATATAATAATCGTTTACAATTTTTTTTTAAGTTTAAACTTGTAAAATATTATTTAAAACATTTATTTTGAAGTAAACAAAAAACAGATAATTAATCAAAAATGTTAAATATGACACAGTATCTTGTAAAAAATACAAAATAAAAATGAATGCGAAATAGAAAAATATGAATTACACAAGTTTTTAATTATAATTTATAATGAAAATATCATTAAAAAAAATAATGGCAATTATTTTATATTAATTAGAACATAACGTTACGTAACATAACTAAAAACGTTAACAAACAAAAACATGAATAGATTTACCTTTGTAATACTGGGAAGAACTTGAGGAATGCTTAAATGATTGTCAAAATCGCTATTTGGTCGAGATTTATCTGTTTCACATGCACCTTCAACATTAATTCTGCTAGAAAGTGGTTTTGTTGAAACATGTGTAATGCTATCTTCTACAGGAGAAGTAACGGGTTTCCTTTTTGGAGGTGACACTCCAGGAACTAAAGCACTAACATCGATGTTTAGGTTGTGCTTTAGCTTACCAGGAGAACCTAACAAAAACTAAACTATTGATTTGTTCTCATCATAAATCCGGGGGATACCTTTGAAACAAAAGTAATAATTTATTAGGTACATGTTATCTTTATTTTTAATATTGAAAAAAAAGGGATATCTTTATTTGCATAAAACTCTGCACAGTAGCTTTTAGATAAGATTAAAAAAGAATAACAAATTAGTCATATAGTATAACTAATCCCTAAAATCACATTTTATTGACATGCTAATATTTTACAAAAAATTTGATCAAGTACGTGTATATAAATTCGTTTCTACACAACGACAACGAAAAATCTCTTACCAATTTTCCTCCTAATTCCGTTTCCCTCTTTATCTAGAATGTTTTCAGATTCTCCTTCTTTTTCACCTGTTGGAGCATTAAATAAATTGTCAGCAGTGAATAAAGGCTCTGGCACTTTTTTTCGGTTAGACTTTTCATCTGCCGAAACTGTAATTTCAGCAAATAAATCATCAACATTACCACTAGCAGTTATTTCTAAAAATGATTTGCTGCTCCCTTCCGTTTCTGGTATACTCTGCAGTTGAGATTGAACATTAAGAGAATCATGTTTCGTAACAAAAAAGCTATCGTTTGATTGCTGATCATTAAAAATATCGCTAGATAAACGCCGTGACGACGAAGCGTATGGATTAAATGAATCGTCAGTTTCCATCCTAAAATGAAAGCTTTATACAATCAATAAATAAACTTGTCTTTATATAAATACCTTGTACTGGGATCAGGTACAATTCCACTAGATTCATTCAGTAGTGACGGTGGCTCGTCATCGAACAGTCCAGACCTTCTACTACTTATCTCCTGAATATTGTCAAACATGCCATCATCATTAAACAGATTATTATCAGATTTAGTATCCCAATTTTCATCCAAATCTGGAGGATTTTGATCACATTCGGGAACATCTTCGTTCAGTTGAATATTAAAGTTATTCAACTTAGCATTGAATTGTAAATCCTCGAATAGAGAGCTCTTATTTTTAAGTTGTTCACTACTAGGTTTTATCACATTTTGCTCTTTTTCAACGGGAGCTATTATTTCTTTGCTGTCTTTTACTTTGTTGAACTCTTCCATAATAGGATCGTTATCGAAAAGGTTAGAGCTAAATTTCTTTGAAGATATATTTGAAAATAAATTGTCTTCAAAATCTAGGCAATCATCATCATCAAACAAACTTAAATGTTTTGGTTGCCCCTCTGTCTCTTCCTCTTTAGTGTCAGTCATGTTTTTACTTTTTTGAACTGCAGGGGCCGATAGAACTTCATCGAAAGAACTATCTGCGGAATCTTGTCGTCTACTTTTCAACAAATTCGCCATTGTTTTATTTTCAAAGACTTTAACATCTCCAATTGGTTTCTGTAATTAAGTGATAGGTAATATAATAATAAGCAAGTGCAATATATTTAAATAAAATACAAGCCTTTACCTTTAAAATATTTGTTTTAGGTTCTAAAGCAGGTGGCTCATCATCGAAGAAAGGCATGGTTGTCTTAGGAGCAGGTTCCAAATACGACTTAATGCTATTATTAATGTTCTCTTGAAATAAGTCATTATCATCATCAAACAAACCACCAGATATCTTAAAAAAAAATAATAATTCTAAAATATTAAAATATACTGAACAGCAAACTTACTTTTGGTACGACTTTTTCCTGATTCGATGAAATAAAGAAATCTTCATCATCATCATCATCAAAAAGATTTGGAATTTGAGATCTGGTAACTACAACAACCAAATTATTAATATAATGATTATCTTTTATTATAAAATAACAATACCTTCTTTGACAACTGTATCTGCCTTTTCTTTTTCAACGCTCGAGACCTTATCGAAATCATCAAACAATCCATCTCCACCTGAAAATATTCCTGTTTTACTGCTTCCAAATAGTTCATCATCTTCGTCAATTGGTGGGGGTTCATCAAAAAATATATTTCCTGAAAATTCAGCTTAAAATAACATTTTAGGTCACCAATCATGCAAAAAATACTCCCAACATAAAAATACTCAATGAAATACAGTTGAACCTCGATAACTCGAATCTGAAGGGAAGAGAAGAAAGCTTCGAGCTATCGAAAATTCGAGTAATCATAATATAAATGATACATAATATGAATTTACATCATATTTAAATTCTAACGACAATTGTCAGAAAAGTAAAACCTCTCAAAACTAAACCTCTCTTTTTATTAAAAAAGTAAATAAATAAAATAAACCGCAAGCTGTAGACCAAATATGTGCATATCAATACAAAAGGAAAACAATCAACGATAAAATAATAGCTCAATACTCACCAACAGTTTTAGACGTTACAGTCGATTGTTGTATTGGTCTTTGATTAATTTCGGGTTCATTCGCTTTAATTGTTTGGTCCACAACGTTTCCAAGTTTTGCTGATAATTCCTCAGCAAAACTTCTAGGTGCCTAAAATGAATTACATTATCCTCTATGCTTCACTAATCACAATTATCACTACTAACTGGCACTGCATTATATTCTTCACTATTACTAGATCCCAGTATATCAGTTGGTTTCGAACAATCTTCAAAAGTGGAATTAGCTACTGGATACTTCATATCTAATCTATCTGATGTATCCATTTCAGAACCACTATTCGACAATCGTTTAATCTATATACAAATTAAATAATTTAAATAACGTTTCCTTGGTACATTTACAACACTTACAGGAACTTTATTTTTATTTAATAAATCATCATCAGAGTCAGAATCGCTGAATTTCTCGGAAACCTTTTCTGCTTCACTATCACTAGAGGAATCCAACAAACCTACGTGCCATTTCTTATGCCATTCTTCAGTTCCAATAATATATGGCAATGGTCGATCGATATAAGGATCTTTTGGTCTCAAAACAAAACTAAAATTTACAAACTGTAACTTGAAAATGTTTATTAAACATTCTGCAAACATACTTTGGAAAATCAGTTTCATCCTCTGTATCACTCACAGGAACTTCTACTTTATCAAAGTATTTATTCACAACATTAATTCCGGTCATTATGGCCTCTTTGATGACCAGCAGATTATCTTCTTCGCTTTTCTTATCCTCGTGCTAAAAATACAAATCAAAAATCATTACCTAACAGAAATGACGACAGCATTGAACTAACCTCTTTCTGCACAGTTTCGTCAGAAGCCAAAGTCTCGTCGTCCTCGTAAACTCGACTTTCGATGAATTGAATATTGCGCAAACTACTAAACTCGCTGGTAACCATATCCAAAGACAAACTTGCTCTGTTTAAATCATCCACCAATTTATTTACATTTTTGTTTGTATCTTCAGCTCTAGTGAGCAATTTCTAAAATATAACTATTCGTGAATGGTGCCACATCTTTAACTAAATTACCTCGGAAAAAGACTCTAAATATTTTAGTAGGCCGGCATCGCCTGCTAGGCTCCAATTAGATGAATTTTGAATAATTTCGTCAGTAGACCATGACCTGCTCCATGATTTATCGGAGTTTTCAGACATTCTATAACATTTTCAAATTAATAAAGTAATAATAACCATGAATACATCGGTTAACATTACCTAATATCTTCTTTAAATAATAATCACTTATAAAAAAAAATTATAACGTATCATTACAACATACGATAATCATTTTTGTTGTTTTTATATTTTACGTGACCTAACATAACCTAAAATTAAACGATTGCACTACCATCTATGGAATCAGTAGCTTGTCATTATGACAACCAATCGCAAAAGTACGAAGATTGATTTTATTATTTATTAAATAGTTGAAAACCAACTTGCTATAATCAGTTAATCGAATTTGGTTTAAAATTGTTTTCTTTAAAAATGTAGAGGTACAATTTTTCTTACGATACATGATGTATATAAGATAAGTCGACATTCGATATACACGGTTAATAAAATCCAGTTTTAAACATGGCGGATCGTTTAACTCAATTGCAAGATTGTATTAATCAAGTAAATAAATTAATATATTATTTGTAATTGTCGATCAATTTTAAATTAATAATTTTTGCAGCAAGCCGAACACTTTTGCAACAGTATCGGAATTTTACAGCAGTATGCAACACCAAGTAAATTTCCGGGGTTTGACCGCAGTGGCTCGCAGACACCACAACAACATTCTCAAGAAGATTATGTTCAATTGTTTACCACGTTAATAGCCCGATGTTCTAAAGATATAGATACACTTATAGAATCATTGCCTAGTGAGGAAAATGCAATGGAATTGCAGGTATTTGTGACATAACACGGTATATTACAATTGTTAAGGTATACGATTTTAGCTACAAAGTTTGCGATTGCTGGAAGCCGAGAATCAGGAAGCTGCCGAAAGACTCGAAGCAATCGTGCACAGAGGACAGGAACTTTTGGAACAAATTCAAGCAGCTCTGAGTGATATTGCACAAGCACAATTGGACATGCAACACTTAACCAGACTTGTAAATGTAAATGAATGAAATTATATTATTTTAAATTAAAATAAATTTATTACTTGTTGAGAAAATTGTGATGAAAATGCAGAACACTCATTTGCACTTTTGTAGTGTGATAACTTCATTATGTTTAAATGAGCATTATAACTTTAGTGTTTTAAGGGTTATAAGCAGTACTTTGGAGATCATTTTTTTTATATATTATAAATAAAATTACAATAAAGTATGACAAAACTACTGTAAGTCATAGTTTCAATAAAATTAATTTGTAGAATTTTAACGGATATTTTATTAAAAAAAGTGATGTGTTGTAAATTATAAATTTATTTTAAATATTCTCTTTAAATCGTCAATAATTTTTTTAAAGTTAAGGCCATATTCATAAACAGTTACATTTTTTAGAAATATAATTTAAAATGGCAGCAATTTCTGGGGAAAATGTAAAAAAAGATTAGGTAAATAAATCTTTTTAAAAATTTTTCAACTAACTAAACAGATATAATTGAATGAATAAAGGGATATGTAATAAAAAAATGAATTACATAGAATAAAAACCGTAATCATTGCACTATCTATGTATTCAAAGTGTCATTTCTTTTGAATTATACAGTTGTAATACATAGTATTAGGTAAAATTTTGAACTTCGTATGAACTCAAAATTTGTATCTAAATGTTTAAAACACAATTTGAGAATAAAATATACAGTTTAGTTTGTGTTTGAATTAACCAAGCACAAATTCAATTCAATAAGTATAAAATGGTAAACAATTTTTGATGCTGTATAAATAAAAATGTATTAAAAATACTTATTATACTGTTATCAATGTGACTGAAAGTGAATTACCATTCGCTCAAAAGGAAGTGAGAATCAAAATATTTCCTATTCAGTATTTTGTGCAGAAAATAAGTACACTTCAGCTACAACACTAATAATGAAAGGAAACATTATACAACTTTTTTCTGGATGGGATTACAAAACGATGCAAGTGCAACAACTGTATCATGTATTTTGGCATTAACCATATGAGCATATTTTATTGAAAAATAGGCGTTTCAAAGACTGATAGATTAAAAATATAAAGTTGAATTTTTTTAAATAAGGCTGCTGCACAATTGAAAGAGAATGAGAATTAAACGTAGATGGAAACAGTATTTGATATCCAACACTAATATATAACGGACAGAGCAAAAATGTAATTATCTAAAGACTTTTATTCTCTTTGTAATATTTTAAACAAAATAATTATACTACAAAGCACTGATTGCAAAGGATATAAAATATAAAATAGTTAACAATCGAGAAGTTGTTGCTGTCATGACAATTAAAATTTAAAATCTTTAACGATTAAATAATGAATTATTTAAATACATTAAAAAAATATAATGTAAATAAAATTATTTGGCGGAATTTTAATATTTTTTTTTATAAATTATGATAATAAGTCAATAATAAACTTGCAAACAAATAAACAGAGCTGAAATATATTATATTATTTATTTGCAAGTTTATTATTGGCTTATTACTAAAATTTATAAAAGAAAAATACATTAAAAAAATAAAAATTTTAAATTTAATGATGAATTATTTCCTATTGATTAGGACTAATATAATAATCATCAATTAAATGTTTTGTAAATGTATACATACATAATTATGTTTTATGTATTTTAATTTTAATATTGTCGTTTTCATTCAATTGTCCAGCAATCTTTACATCCTATCAAACCTGCAAACACCTTTCAAATTTTTACAAGTCAAAATCTGTCAAGTCTGGTGCCATAAGATGATATTATTGAATAACATAATATTCTCACATAAATTATCAATTATTCTTCACCGACTCGAATTAAAAAATTTCCCTTCTATATTTTTATACTTAACAATAGAAACATTTCCAAGGTAGGTACAATAAATAACCAATTTTTAATCACACGTTAGATGTTTACTATTTAACATCATAAACTATATTTCTAAAACAGTTTATTGAAAAGTTCTTTACAACTCTAAAAGCGCACATTTAAACTGTCCATATTTTGTTCTTTTAACATTTAAAATATATTTAAAAGACTGCGGCAATAAGAACATCTGTAAATTAAATTTTATACACCGTCATGTCACTAACACTTCATTTTAGCAGTACCACAATTTTCTTATATACAGACCTATATACACAAAAAGTCACCGATATCACTTTGTTCGAGAGTTCTTAACACTGTCCTCTCTTAATTAAGGGTACCTCTACAAGTAGCTGCACCACACAAACACGGAATTTTCTCATCTTCAAACGGAAATTTGTAATCGTACGTTATTTCCTCATTCACTCCTATTGGCTGTTTAGAATAGATCACAATCTTCTTTTGGGATTCAATCGTGATTACTTTAGCGTAACAATTTGGCTAAAAAAAAAAAAAACAACTATAAACATATAATTCGTTGAAAATTGTCACACTTACATTACAACTGTGATTAATAAATCTTGCTAAATTTCCACATTTTGTTGCATCTATAATCATTTCTAAATCGATCCTAAATAAGTACGAACTTCCTATGCCGACGGCTTCATATTTTGTTTCCCTAAGATCAGCTACACTCGGCCTAACCATTTGTCCTACATATTCTATAACCATTTCGTCTGCGGCGATAGGTTCCATGGCAAACAGCCCCCAATCGTGGATAGCCGACTTGGCAAATTTCAACTGTTTTTTCCTAAATTTAAGTTGGTTGAATTTAAGTAAATCTGAGTCAGTGTCTATGCCAAACGCTGTTAGAAGCCTTCTCTGGTTCGATCTTGCCTCCCTCGATAAACCTACATTAAACCACAATTATTGACTTTTTAGATTAGAAAAACAAATTGGCAATTACATTATATTATATGTCTAGTGGTTTAACTACAGTACACATATTTTTAATATGCCACTACACCACACAATAGAACTATTACTACAGTAAAGATATAAAATAGAAAATGTAACAATTGAAAGTTTACCTTGCGCTTTACTAACAGGATGATTCGGAGATGTATTGAGATTATATCTGGTGTGATGATACTTGTACTTTGCTTTTTCAGTCGCTGCCACTTTATAATAGCCTTCAGTTCTGGCACATCCAGTTGTGTGAACCCTCAATTCGTCACGTTTTTTCTTTTTCGGTGGACTCGAATATAAATCAGTCATGCAATGGTCGACCCAATGAGTATCATTCAACCAGTAACCTATAGCGTCATCTGCCAACATAGCTTCGTATGAAGTTTTCATATACTTCATGTCTTCCACGTCAATTCCTTTTGTAAGGAACTCGTATAATATGCCCATTTCAGCAACCATATCCCGTTCCTTGTGTTTAATGTCGTGTATCATCACTGGTTTAACAGGATGCTTATATTCTTGATTAAAATTAAATGTATTTTGTAATTCTTGTAATTTTTTCGAGTTGTGCTTTTGTTTACGTTGACGTGGTGGTTTTTCTTTAACGATCTTTTCTTTCTCGATTTCTTCCTTGTTTGTATATCCATGATCGTGGGCAAAAGATTGTTGAAGTACCTCGGGTGTTTCGATATTTTCCTTTTCAGGTGGCATAGAATATGAATGTTCGATTGTAACCTGAGATTTGGGAGTACTGCTGCCATCAGATGACTCGGATAATACCGACTTTTCTAAAGTTCCATTAAGAGATTTAGATTTTTTAAGAGCTTTCTTACGTCGAACTTCAAGGTTCTCTTCATCCGAGCTCGTTTGAGATTTATCGACAGCTTTTATCTCATTTTCATCTAGAATTGGCGGTTCTGGATTACGATTAGCAAACAACTGATTTTCCTTTTCCACTTCCCAATCATTCTGATCGTCCTTTTCAGATACACTCACGCTCTTTATTTCTTCCGAACTTAGTTGACTTTCACGTTCTTGTCGTTCCTTGTCTATTTGTTCCATGTACTCTGTGTTTCTTTTTCTTCGCTCTAAATACTTTCGTTCTTCGTCGCTCATGTCTTCGTCAGAATCTACATACTTAACAAGTTCTCTATCAGAATTTATCAAATTTTCATCCAATTTATTATTTATATCACTGATTGTCATCTTCGAATTATCTTGACTATCCGCTTCTACTTGCATGGGTTCTGGTGTCTTATTTGTAGCTTCTATTCCATCGGGTATAGGTGATATACTATCTTCAGCCATAGCCAAAGGTGTCAACCTATCCTGTGGCGTAGCACTTCTACGATTAATTTGTTTCACCTCGTCCTCAGAATCTGAGGAACTATCGTCCGAACTTGAACTTTCACTACTAGAACTGAACGTCGAACTCTCAGAACTGCTGCTTATACTGCTCGAACTTTTACGAAGTCTTCCAGAAACTCTACTTCTATCTTCTGTATCTGAATGTTGAATAATTTCTTCGTTATCTGATAATTTCCGCGAATCATCGTCCTCTATTACAGGTGATGGCAACTTCTTACGTCTAAAGCTCGGCATTTTAGGCAAAGAAGCTCTAAATCCTAAACCTAAACCTAAATTATCTAAACTTATATTACTGTAAAGATTCTCTCGATTTGCTTCGAGTAATATATTTATGTTTTCTTTACTTTGCATGGATTTTTCAGTTTGACTGTCCCCTTTATCTTCTAATATGTTTTTCTCTTTCATGCTTTCGTCCTCCCACCAAGATTCAAATTTTTTGAAAGCAGTGTTTTCGACCATCTTCTTATTAAAATCCCTTTTTAATATTTGCTTCAGTTCTTGTGTTATTTGTTGGACAACTGCATTTATGGTAGGGGCATGTGGATCATTATTTGGTGCTTCCATCCTACGGTGAGAAAATTGATACGGGATAAATGGCTGAGTAGATTGAAAATGTGGAAATTGTGGATACTGTGGATGAGGTAGATACATTGGCGGACCACTCGTACCACCATAGGGATAAGCATGTCTCCAATCTTGAGCAGTGACATAAGCAGTTCCTGGATAGCCGTAGGGCATACCTGGATAACCTATAAAATAGAGTTATCTTTTATTATGTTTAGTAAAACACCACATGTGTACCTGGATATTGTTGATATGGATTGAAAGGCGTACTTGAAAAAGTCGTGTGAGCAGACATCATAGAAGGAATATTATCTATTTTTGATTCTTCAATTTTTTGATCGTTGCTGCTTAAAGAAGATAGACTCATCTTATCATCATCTTTGTCAGATTTTGGATCAAGTTGTTTATCCAAGTAACTGTAAATTGGACTATAGTTGCTAATGTCTCCAGTTAAAAGTTCATCTTCACTAGATGAAATATCACTTCCTATTTTATCCATTTCTATCCGTGCCTTCTTAAGAAACGCCGTGGTCTCCAATACTTCTTTTTGTCGAGCAACTAAAGCCTAGAATAAACATTTAAATTTTCTATTATTTGTTCGGGTAATTACATGGAATTACTTGTTCAACTCCATTTCTATGACAATTTAAGTAAATTTCACGAGACAGAAATGGAGATGGAGTTGATGATAACAATCCATCTTTTTCTTGTACATTTGCCTCTACATCAGGGGGTGGCGGATTTATTGGCAAATCGCTTAAAGATACGCTAGATCGATCTGAAACATTATAAACATTTATAGTCATTTTCTTTTTTAGAATAAACAAACTTAAAAAAATAAAGATTAAATTAAAATTTAAGAAGGTTGATGTAAATTTAAAACTATTTTGACAACTGCATTGATTACTGCTAATTTTTAAAAGTATGCATAGCTTTCATCATCAGTGGTCACGACTGCTATACCTTGTTTATTACTTATTCGTGATTCATATGTCACACTAAAGCCTGTAGATTATACATTATAGAAAAGTAAATTAATACGGTAATACCTATTAGAAAACGATAAATTTATTATTCTAATTTTAATCACTTGTAGAAATATAAGTAAGTGGTAAACCACTAATCATTTTACAAACCATCATCGCTGTCAATTGAGGTAGATATAACTATAGGTTGTGGAGGTTTAATACCAGATTTCGACTCATCCTCTGAATCACCACCTATGGTTAAAAACGGTGGAGCTAAACCACCTGATCCTTTCCCTTTAAGTAACATTGCTATCCTACAATACAAAAAGTATTAAAAAACAAAACCAAAAATGTATAGTAAGTTACAACTGAATAATTATAGATTAAGGATGTAATGTAGGATTAATATAGATTAGGATTAAGGAATTAACTTAAATCATAATTTTAAAAATAAAAAACTTTACCTTGTATCTAAATCAAGTGTCTTTTCTTGTTTTTCGACTTTTTCTTTTTCCTTTTCTTTCTTTTTACTATTGCCCCCACTATTATTACTGCTACTTTTCTTTTTATCTCTATCCTTATCCTTCTCTTTTCCATCTTTTACATCTTTAATATCACGTTCAACAGCATTACGCATATAATTGGTAGTTTCAGGCCATTTTTGTGGTGGCGGTAAACTCGGAGTAAGCCTATCCCATGCTTCAGAACTCCACTGCTGCGGAGGCATTGGCCATATCTGCGAAGCTCCTATCGTGTGATATGGTCCATAAGGATACTGACTCGACATTGACATATTGTGCGTATAGTCAAATCTAAAAACAAATGTGTATGTAAATGAAATAAATCTAAATGCAAAGATTAAATTTATAAAGTGAATTATTAATTTATAGATAAATTATTAGTTTAAATAAGCTGAATTCTTCCAAATTAGTCATGCTACATTTTTTAAATAATTATGGTACAATGCGTTTGAAGTTAATTCGCTTACCTTTTCACTATCCTATTGTATTTCATGTAATAAATTTAAAACTATAGCTTAAAATGACGTAAACATTTTAAAAATTGATGTTAAGTAAACAAAACAAAATTTCCCCTGCTTAAATTAACGATTTAATCGAGCAAAGGTTCATTTATTACAAATTCAATAACAGCACAATTCTCTAGCCGATTACAAATTGTGCCAGGCCGCAAATAAGCACCGTTTATATAAATGGGCATTTAGAAAAACAATACGTTAACTGTACAGATTAAATTTACAATTCAGATTTGACAGCAGCATGTTTATTTGTACTTTGCAAACTCTCGAGAAGAAAACGTAAATAAGTAAATTTAATTCCTAATTGGCCAGCAAATCTTACCATTATTAAATAAGTTATAATTAAGACTTAACTACAATTTCTACAAAATACTACTTACCCCAGAGGAGTCGTATTTGCAGATCCATAACTAAATTCACTCTGAGCAGTACCATATCCCATATCCGAACTGGAAGGTGTGGTATATTCGTTCCTACTTGAAATATAATTTCGACCATACGGCCGATCGCGATCTAATCTATCCTTTTCCTTATCTTTATATTGACTCCTGTACTCTTCTCGTTCTTTCACCACTTCTTTTTCTTTCTCCTTGACGATTGGCTTTTTTTCTTTATTATCTTGTACCTTTTTATCATCCTCCAATTTTTTTGGCTCCGGTTCCGAGATCTTTGGCGTACTCTCTTCAATTATTGCAGGTTTCTTTTCAGCTGTTAAATCTTCAAACAACTTCTTGCATTTCTCACCAAAAGGATCAAGAAACACCTGCAATACTTTGCCCATTACACTAGTGTTATTCAACTTTTCGACACACGCTTTTGAGCCCTGAATTGTCTCAAATATTACACGTCCTAAACCCAGATGTTTGTTCGTAAATGGATGATAATAAATAAAAAGCTCTTCGATAGCACCAAATTTTTGGACCATATCCGTTAGAAATTGTTTATCTATATTATCATTTAGGTGGGAAATAGTGACTTCCAGAGGTGGCGGTTCACCGACATAATTAATATCAATTTTAAATCTACAAAAAAACAAAATGAACATTTTGAGGTTATATAATTAATTCCTCTTATTAAACTATTTTTTATGCATTACAAACTGTCTTTGTCAATGTTACAGATAAAAACGTAAGGAATATTTAGTTATTAAAAAAATATTTGTTATAAATATAATACAAGAGAAAATGTTTGGAATTTTTTAATACTTAAATTCTAGTTATCTTTAACAAATTAAAGAGCTATGAACTTTTTGTTATTGTTTTTTGTTTCAGTTAATTTTATTACATGACAATTTTAAGTCAAAACAGTAATTTTCAACATTCCAAAATTCAGGTTATGTTGTTATTTTATTGAAAAATTTAATTAAAACGATAATTTTTGTTTATAAAAGATACCTACTATGCACGTTCAATATATTTAAATTATATTTAATATGCGATTTCTGATATTGCAACAAAAATTTACTTAAAAACAATTGTCAAGATTAATAACCCCTAACATCAACTCTAATGAAATAACACAATACCTTGGAACTGGTAAATCTAAAGTTTCTAAACGTGTCCAAATCCTAGTTAAATGAGAACGTGGATCTCTAGGTATAACCGGTGGATAACTGGGATCATTGGGTACAACTCCATCATATCGATATAACTTTGCAGCACCCTTGACAAGAAACGGATCTACCACTAGCTTGTAATTTTTTGGTTGCTTACCAGCTCCATGACTTTGGCTACCTCGTTCCATTGTACCATTCATTCTAGAAAACATCAAAGCGTTTTAACTAAATTATTAATGGATAAAAGGGCAATACATACTTATTTTCGACAACATTAAATATTATGCTAACATAATACTTCGATGTATTTTAAATATTTACAAGCATAAAGCATCATTGTAAACTGTAAGTAAATAAAAACAAACATCCACAATTTATGGAAAGTTTGTAAAAGTTACCGTAAAATTAATTACCGAATACCAGTACACTTAAAAATTAGAATGTTAACTACAATTTATTTTCTTCGACTGATAAACAACAAATATTATGTTAAAAAGGATTATTCACATTAGTATCCTAACCTCCATTTATGTCAGAAACTACTAAACAATCAAATCTCATTTAGTTTCATACAAGTTAAAATTAAACATAATAATTTCGTTGGTTTTGTAAAATAATTAAAATTAATTTAAAATATAAATAAAGGGTCAGTCCTTTCCTTATTTTATTTTTTATAATCTATTATAGCATCTCTGTTGACTAACATTGTGACTATTATCCAATCGACACCTAACATTCTATAAAAAAGGGGTTGTCTTCATATTACATCTTAAATTTGATTCATTACGCAATTAAAATATTTTACACAAAAATTAATATGTTCTTCAAAAATATCATAGCAAGTATAGTGCCACGAGTTAAAGCTGACGATGACGAAGATTTGGTCGACCCCATGCAAGTCCTAAAGGTTGGTGATAAGAAATCTAACCTCATTACTGATTTACGTTACAATTACTTTTTAGGATAAATGTAAAGAAACTCAACATGCGCAGCATTATGCCGAAAAATTAGAAAAATGTAATAATCGCGTCAATTCTAAAACGCGCACCGCCGAAACATGTGTTGAAGAACTGTTCGATTTTTTGCACGCTATTGATCACTGTGTTTCAAAAAGCCTTTTTAGTAAATTAAAGTAATCGTTCGGTATGTGTTCTTCGTAGAATTTGTAGATTTTGAATTGTAAGATTCGTTATTGTTAATAAAAATGTCAGCTTAATTTTAAATATCTTTGATGTATTATATTAGCATTAATAAGTGTTAAAGTTGAAACATCAATATTAATTGGGATTGTTATTACTTGTATAATAATTACGATTGTATCTGTTGAAAAATATGAGAAATCTAAAGCTAAGGATTTATATACAATTGGTCAGCAGTTTCAGAATTGTTTAGATTCGAACTGTCTTGTTTCAGTTTAAAAAAATGGTTACTTTAAGGCCATTGTAATTAAATTACAATTCTAGATTTATCGCTGGCCCACATGCGTATTGTGAAATTTTAACTGCAAATTTGGAAATCGGCAATTCCAAACTGTAGGTTAAGTATTTGTGAATATTTAGCTTATGAATTAATTTTATTAAATTTATTCATCATTATGTTATATACAGTATCTAAACCACATTACTTTCAATATTTACTATCTTGTCAAAAGAAAATCTCAATAAATTTTTCAGAATAATCCAATTCTGAACTATAATATAAAATAGGTACGTGCTGTATCATATCAAAATTGAAAGGCACCGAAAATAAAAGTATAAAATATTTTATTTAAAAGAAAATAGCTTATTTGATGTAATACAAAATAATTTCAAGTTAATAAAAAATAATACTCCCTCCGTGCCAAAATAAACATCCCATTTAGAAATTGATACTACAAATGATAATAGATATATTTAATAGACATTTAAACAGACATTGCAAAACACTTCTTTTTCTTTTTTATTTCTTTGAGGGGTTTGTCATTATTTTTAATGATTAATAATAAGTATAACAACAGCGGGTAATACTTGTAAACCACACTTTTTGACATTTCATATGTAAGTTAATCTTTTACTTAATTAAACATTTATAGGCTACTACGTTTTGTTCTCGAAGGGCTATATTATTTGCATTCATACAACATTTAAGAATTAACTCTTAAACTTAATCTAATGAAAATACATAATGTGGACATTTTTACTTTGGAACGGAAGGAGTAATAAATAACAAAGAATAGTTTAGTTTCTTTGCTTTGCTTACGATTAGAATTTAATAATGAATGAAAAACATTTTTTTGTTTTGTATATAAAAATATGATCTTTCTATGTTTGATAATCGTCACAAAGTTACCAATTCATTTTATGAAATTTCTTCTGGTATATTAAAATGTTTTAATTCTAAACGATGCTACAAAAGATTACCGTAAATCATAAAAATAATTTTATTTATTTCGTATACTTATAATATATTAAAAACAAATGTTTCAAAAATGTTATTCTGCTCATAACAAAATCTAACACTATCTTGTAATTGCATAAATATATTTGTTATACAGGAATGTGTTATAAGCAACCAACTAATATAAAGTGCAACAAAAAATGCTTTAAAAACATAACATAAAATTTCATAGGCTAAATAAAATGAATAATATTTAATAATGTAATAATCTTATTAAATATCCACTGTCCGACATTAGTCAGAACAATAAATATCACAAACATTCTTATCCAAATGCTGAAAGGCTAAGTTAATTCTTAACTGATGCTCGACCGTAGGACATCGAAGCAAACCTTACAAACTCGAACTGGTTTGTTTTCACCGAATTTAATTATTGGCACTTCCTGATCAGAACACTTGCTGCACAAAATTCTGCCACAATGTCTACAATGGTGCTTACGCACTGTTATTGAAAAATTCTTCCCGCATTCTTGGCACATGTCCGTCTGAGTCCACGGCACTTGTTGAGATAATTGATCCAATAATTTGTGCAAGAGCTGTTTTGTTGCTACCTGAATTTTCCACATAAAAGTTGAGACATCTCGAAAAATTAAAACTAGAATAGAAAACTATACATTACCAACCTGATAATTAAATATTGTCACTCTCTCGTTATTTTCGGCAGCTAAACAGGCATTCGCTTTTACCAGTGTTCGGCAAAGATTGCCGTTTCCTTTTATATAAGCTAATAATAATGGAGTGTTTCCCTAAAATTAAATTAACATAAATAACAGATTGTTTCACATGATTAATGAAAGTCATACATCTATATCTGGTTTATTTATCGGATATTCAGGCATACATTCTAAAAAAAATTCACATATAGCTGCAGCATTCTCCTTTCCATACCTACAAAGCTCATGTAAAGGATTTCTACCCTTTATATTAATATGTTCAGCATCGATCCTCGATTCAGTCAATAATGCTTTCACCTACATATAAATTGTGTTTACATACACCTCAATAGTTACCAGTTTTATGACCATACCACATTAAGATGTCCTTCTCTTACGGCAATATGAAGAGCATTATCACCATCTACATTACAAGCATCGAAATCAATATTGTTCTGTATCAAAGCTATCACTACGGCAGCGTTTCCAGCTTCTGAGGCAACGTGAAGGGCAGTTTGTCTGTAAATTCACATTTAAATGTAATCGTTGCAATTTAAGTAACTCACTTGTGTGCATCCCTATCTTCTATTCGAGCTCCTGCAAGAATTAAACTTCTCACTAATGTTTCGTTGCCATATCGAGCAGTTAAATGTAAGGGTGGACTTAAGCTAGGATCTTGAATGCGTGAATTAACATTCACTTGTATCGATAGCAAAAATAAGACACTTTCTATATCACCCTTCTTTATTGCTGTATGAAGAAAATTATAACCTTTGGCATCAAACTAAAAAAAAAAAAATTGATCGGAAAATTATAGCTACTTTGTAAATGTACATATTTTACCTGTTCAGCTGCCGAAGGAAGCCTGTCAATAATAGACTGTGCCGCTTTATTATTTCTAAAAGTAAGAGCCGTAGCAAACGGGCTCAGGCTAGTTTTGTCACGCAAACTCAGGTCAATATTTGGAACACAAAGTAAAAGAGATATGATCGCCGAGTGTTGATTTTCTATTGCTATGTGAAGGGGCGTTTTGTTTTCGGCATCTTGAGCATTTACATTTGCCCCATGTTCAATTAAAGTCTAAAAACAATCATTAATTAAGAAAATATTTAATAAATAAGTAGAGTCTAAGCAACTAATTTAGCTTATCGGTTTAACTGCTATACTTATTTAATATTCTAGTTAGTAATACAACCTGTACAACACCATCTAATCCCCACTGACAACATAGATATAACGGCGACGCCTTATCTTTTGCTTCGTCGCCTCCTTCACCATTTGGACCTGGTATTCTGGGCGAATCTAAATCGCAACCCGACTGTATTAAAAATATAGCAATAACTTCTTTATTCTCATCGATAGCCCTAAATTAAACAGCCGATTATTAATTCAAATTTTCATACAATCCGAGCCAAACAATCTACCTATGTAACAATGTTTGTCGGCATCCATCAGGACCGGGACTCCAACAATCTGTATCAACTCCATGCCTAACAAGTACACTTGCAATATTATCCTGTTGGGAATCCAAGGCTGCCCACAACGGACAATTCCCTAATCTATCCAAAGCAGACATATCCACACCTCTCACACACAACGAGTCAACAACATCACTCAACCGGCAATGGATTGCTAACTGCAAAGGAGACTCATATTCCGGCGTCCTTAAAACCAAAATAATAATAACAATAATAAATAAATAAATTTAAACAATTTAATACTTTGCATTCATATCTGCTCCATTATCCAGTAGAAAAATAGCAGTTTTTGAATCTTCCTTTAAGATTGCTTGATGCAAAAGTGTAAAATCTTTACCATTTCTTATGTTTACATCTGCTTTTCCGACAATTAAAATAGGCACAAGATCGTTGTAGCCTTCGTTCAGTGCTAAACTGAGAGGAGTTTCGCCATTTATATCTCTCAAATTGAAATTGACAATTAAGTTAGAATTCGATGACTTACTTTCCACATTTTTATTGTGCTCAATGAACTCTTTTATGCAACTTACAGAATTACTCAACACCGCATAATGCAGGGCAGATTGACGTAACTCGTTACTCAGCAAATTTGGATTGGCACCTAGCTGCAGCAATTTTCTACACAGCATGTTGCAATTTTTCGAACATGCCGTATGCAACGCAATCTCGCCTTCTACATTGACATGATCTAAATTTTGCACATGGTCTGCCAAATATAACGAGGCGTTCGAGGCTTCCTCTAGTATGAGTATTTGTAAAAGGTTATTGCGACTCTGGGAATATATCGGATTAGTTTGAATATCTTTTTTCAATAACCTCGAAACGTAACTGTTGTCGTCTGTATCGCCGGCTTCGAACTTTAACAAGGCATAGTATAACGCGGTGTGTTCTTCTGAACTTTTTAAATTGATATCGACGGTGGGATTATCAATTAAGATGTTGAAAAGAGGTTCATTATCGGCCATTATTGCAATGTGAAGGGCAGATCTATAACAATCGTGACATCACATTTTAGAAATAAGTATTTAGATGTGTGTTGCATCACTATAAAACAATTGAAAGTAGTTTTTTGTTTTAATTTAGCAGTAGAATTCGAATGGATACTTTGATCTCTGCAATCTACTCCCCAATCTATTACACGTAATAAAGTAATACTTACAACCCTTGTCGATTTTGAGCATTAATTCCGACATTTTTATTGATCAATTTTTCGGCAATTTTAACTATGTCTTCGATATTGCTTGTTCCTGCGATAAGATGAAGTGGTGTATCGTTCTCTTTTCTGAAATGTAAATATAAACAACAACACAATTCTTTTAATTTAAACATACCTTGTTGTTAATGTAGCATCGCAATTATTTTCCAAAAGAAACAAAACAGAAACTGTATCGTCACGTTTAATAGCCCGATGCAGTAAAGTCTCGCCCTGCGAATCTCTAATATTTATATCGGCATTGTGTTGTAATAGAGTTAAGGCTATGCTCGAATTGTTCGATCTCAATGCCAAATCCAATGGTAAATCGTTGTTTGTACCCCATAAATTAACTAAATCGGACAGCTAGAACAAGATTTGGAACTAGAACTGGAATAATTTCTATTATATTAGAACGAGTTGTATTTTTAATTTTTCGAATTTATTTTATTATTTTTTTTTTGAATTGACAATTTGGACCAAATTCAATTTTCCTATATTTATTGATAGTTTTTTTTAACAAAATAGGTAAAAATTTAAAGTGACTCATACGCTTCTTTGGATGAGTCACTGTCAGTGATAAAAATAAAATTGATCGCTTTTGCTTTTACCAAAGTTCAAATAACGCCATTATTTTTGAGTATTCGTAGAAATTTTCAAATATTGTTTAGGTACATAAAAAAAAACATGAACTATTTAATTTATTATTGGAGAAACGGATAGAAGTAATTTTCAAAAACATGTATTCAACTTTTGTAAAGGTTTGAAATATAAAAAAATTAGGGTAACAGAGGTTGTTTTGTGGTCCAGATCACCAATAATAATCTGGTACATTTCTCATTATCGTCCTGTATAGGGTAAATTCATGTGCAAGTGGAATAGGACTAAAAATGAACTAACAAACGTGTTGTAATTGTTGTTGTTTCTTTGTAAATCCGATAAGTAAATCAAATTGTCATCAAGATAATTGTGTTTACCTTCAACGGTAATCGGTCATTTAATTGTGCCTCAAAAGGCAAACAAAACAGAATTAATAAAACAATTATAATGTATAAAATGTGCGTGCATGCGAGCTTTTTAAAGAGTGGGAATTTTGCCACCAATCCAGTTTAACTAGATTCCAGGACGATATTAACTCGTAATCATTTTGCTTCTCTGTCGTGCACGTTGGTCTACAAAGTTAACGTTCCGTATCGAGAATATCGTACGGTAACATTAAAAGTGGACATATGGTTCTACGAAACACACTCATATAAGAACGGTACAGAAATTCAGTTTAATTGAGTCAGCAAAGTTGCATGGTGAGGTGTCGTGTAAAAAAACTAATTTCGCAAAAACTTCGCGCGATCATTATAAATATGCGTCGTTTAGTGTATTATTAAAAAAAAATAAATAAAACATGTGGTGAACGAAGGGGAAATCGACTAGTTTAATTTATAAATAAATAAATACAATGTCCACGATAGTGCGTGCGCTTTTGTCTGTGATATTTATCTTTCAATCAAGTAAGAGTTAACATTCACTTGTTTTTTAGGGTTCAATTATGAATAACAATTGATAGCGTTTGTTATTAAGTACGTCATTTTTTTTTGGAAAATTAAACTGTTTATTCCAAGTATTACGAGCAAACAAATTAGTCATGGCTTTTTTCAAAAATAACATCTCAACACTCGTCGTTTACTAATTTCCTGCTTTGTGATAAGACGTATTAAGAGTAGAAAAACTTTTGCGTTAAAGATTATTTAACAACGATAATTATTATTAATAGAATTGATATACAGAGTGACCCTAAACATTAATAGCCATATATAAGGGATAATATAGCAATTTTCAAATTTAATTTGGGAGTTTAAACTAAATTTCATTTCTCATTGCCAGTAAAATAACTGTAAATGTTCAGACAACTTAGGAAATTACAACACCGGAAATTAAATTTTAATTATTTTTTAAAACAAGAGAAACATAAAATTTACGTAATTTCTGGTCTAGCGTTACATCTAAATCTACATTTTTAACTTTACGAAATTTCCTTGCACGACAATTTAGATCGGCGAGACAGGAAGGAGGGGGCCGCAATTCTAAGATTATTACATTTTATTAAATGCTATGGTGTCACAAAGAAAGGGTAAATCCTAATAAATATTCTAAACCGGTTAATAGGTACCTAAATAAAATTAGTTTGAAGGGGACTATCATTTTAAAATTAAAATTTCACCCCTAAAGTATAACAAGAGAGTACGACTGTAACCTGATGGAAGTTTCCAATTAGGCAAACACACCTACTACGTAACTTCATTTTTTTTATTTGCTTTAAAATTTTCAGGAACAAAATACACAATATGAAAAGAAGTGCTTTTCATTCAATATCCCATTGAATGCAAAAAAGGGTGCGATTTACATTTTTTTATTTTATAACTTTATATTAATTTTGTGATTATTTCAATCAAGAAGGCTTCGATTAAAAATATATAAAGCACTTTACATTCAACTTTTAATGTTTAATAATAAAATATATCTGATATAAAACGGGGAGAGGTAAATAATGCAATCAATATTAAAAAATAATATATACCCTCCAGCATTGTCATAACTTTTAATTCACCCTTAATTTCGCTTTATACGTTAATATAAGATAAAAAGAAACAACTGTGTATTTGATTTACTTTTTATGACCAGTCGACCTCCACAATTTTTATGAATTTAATTTGTTTCTTTATAGAGAATATGTTTTCCAATGCATAAAATCGCGTTATTTAAATTATAACGATTATATTAGTGCATTATTAAACGAAATAGCATTGATTTTTTAATAAAGAGAATTAATTAGTCACAAATTACATTGATTTAACGAAAAATGAAAAATAAAATAAGAATTTTAATCCGGTCAGCTAATTTTTTTAGAAATTAAATTTTAATAATTTTAAAATATAGAATAAAAATAATACTACCCTATGGATAAGTTGTCATTAATTACTTTTGAAAGAAACTGGAAGAAACGATTATTAAAACGGCGATCTGATATGTTTTCGACATTGGGCGATGAAACAAAAATACATAACGAACATAAATGAATCGGACAGAAAAAATAATATTTATTTTTAAATGTATGGCACAGAAAAGTAAAAGGGTGCGCAGATGATAATAAACAAAAGTGGGTACGTGCTTGGATTATACGTCTGAATTATTATTATTTTTTTAATGCAAACGTAGTCAAACTAACACGATTGATGATTGTTGTTTTGTATTTTTTTTCTTTATAAATATCTATATAATTTATGTATTTGTTTTGGATTAAAAAAAGTTGATGAATAATCTACGGATGCATTTAATCGTCAAAAAATCAATTTTGGCCCGGTAGTTGACGTTAATTGGTATTCGAAAAGCTTACGTTGCTTTACCGGAAATCCCGTTCTTACACCACGAAAACATTATCAATTCCAGTACATATCAGCTACACATAATCTGTTTTTACACGATTTCGAAATAACAGGGGTTAGAAAACGAAAGTATAGTAAAACTCCGTTAATTCCGACTAATTGGGGCTCGAAATTGACCGGATTAACGCGAATATGTAATATCGTAATCGTCCAGTCCTGTTTATATTACAGACTTATACAATTTTAACAAAATAGGCTACTTTAACTATGAAAATAACTGAAGAAAGAAAAGTTTTAATTTATAAAAAAAGTTCGTTATAACAGAAATGCAGTTTAAATTTTAAAACAAATATATAATATGTACATGCGTTAATTTGAAAACTTACGTTTTTCAAAATAAATTTCCGAATTCCGCTGGTTGATAGAACCATGTACTTATCAAATATATTTATATATATTTTTTAATTTATATAATATGTATGTTTTTGTTTTATTTCTGACGTCCAAATTAAGTAAAAACCGGATTAACGGGGTTTTACTGTATCTACATAATTATATTTTTACGCACGTGGTACCTGCAGGATTTTTTTTCCGTTTTTATACGATTTTATCTGGAACCAATTTATCAGTTAAAAAGATAATTAACTGTAGGTGTGCGTTTTATTAAACGGCGTTCACGATAATTTTTCAGGAACGTTTTCAGACGCGCTAAAATTACACCGGCCCATCAACGAAAAAGAAACGCCATAAATCACGGGGCGTATACCTAAACCTTTCCAAATTGCAATCAACATAAAACTTCCTAATTAAATTCACAAGTGCGCGAGATTTCGAGGAAATGAACTTCTCTCGTAAGACATAAATCGTTGGTTGTAAACAATGGCGGCGTCAAAAGGGGGGTTGGTCTCTTATAAAACTTATCGATTTTGGGCTAAATTATGAGAATATGGGAAATCAAATTACATAATTGTAATTTCGTTAACATCTTTTTGAACAACGAGACCGTGGAATGGTTGGTTATGAGCAAGTACCTAACACATCAGGAATCACAATTCCCTTTAATAACGTAAATCGACTCCGAAACGCAGTTATAAAAAAAAGAAAGAAATGTGCATTAATAAGTTCCGAGTCAAATGCCTTATATTTCACCGACTTAGAGAAGAGTTGTTTGTGCAGTACCGATCGGCCCACAGTACCGACCATAGCTAATTCTGGCTTCTTATTTCACATAAACCCACTTTATGGCTAAAGGTCGATAAGTGCAGTGTTAGCAAAGTTAGAAGAAGTTAAACAAAGGTGTTTTAGCGCGTGTAAAAAGTTATCTTTCAGAACTGATGTTTTGATTGTATGCTAAGTTTACGATTCTGTCTCATTATGTGCATTAAATTTTGTCTATTACGTATCAATAAGCTAACATTTAATTTGAAATTTTTTTTGTTTAATTAGCAACATCCCTATTAATGTAATCCCGTGATTGTCGTTCAGTACCGATCATATTTTTTATTTTGTTTTTCTGCTTATTAGCAAGTAAAATTAAGTCAAAGGATTTGATCTAATATAATTGATCTTTTATTTTATGGAATACGTTCAGAAAAGATAAGAAAAAAAAAAGGAAAATAAACCGACAATTATATGAATGAGACTTTACGAGCGTTCCTCTTAAAAGAAATGTCGCCTTACAAAGTAGAATTAGAGAAAAAAATTGCAAGCTCAGAGAAAAGAAAAATAGAAGTGAAACAATTGACAAAAGAACATTTTCATTCACTAGAAATTTAGACTTTTTTTTGTTTGACCAGTAATCGATTTTTATAATTAATTTAAAAGAAAGCAATGTCTATATTTTTATCAGGTACTAGTGAATGTACTAGTACATCAGTTTTATTCAATTTTATTTTAGCCAATCGTAACCAAAATTATAGTAAAAAAAAACAAACTTAAAGTGGTCGGTATTGCACGACTCTCCCTTACGCCAAACAAAATTCCGCAACGAAACATTTAAGACGGCTTGAAGGTAGCATTGCCCAAAACGAACTTAAAACAAAGAAGAATTAACTTTTGAATTCGTAATTTTAAAGTTCTTAAAAAACCCAAGACTTTGTCCGCCATTTTTTCCACGTTTCTTCAGAAATAGGACGTTAGTTCATTATATAATATAGACGTTTCTATAACTTACTTCTTGTTGCTCTAATACAAACCAAATCCGAAGTCTTTTTAAAAATTTAGTTTTCACGACCTTTTCTCCGCGCGTTCCTTTTAAGACATGGGACGTTAGTTTATTAGACATTTCTACTCCACTTTTGAACGCTGTATCCGAATCTGATGTCCTCGTGAAGTACCCAAGACCCTTATTTGTCGTTTGGGAGTAATTTTCGATACCTTTTTGAAAAATATTCAAATAACTGACCGCGCGTATTATTTTGATTGCTAATAAATACATTTATACCTAATTTACTAAACTCTAAACTTGATTAAGTACGTTTAACCTATCTTGAATTATGTATAAATCAATATAAAATGTAAATTTTTCAATTTTTGATTTCGAAAGACCGAGTAAGTTCCTTAACCTGGATTCCATGCATCGTTGGTTTATTGCTTCGTTTAGCATTCCAATCGATTCGTTTTTCTGCTATCATTCTTTAGTGGAATGCGTTCATTTTTATTAAAGTTTAATGGTATTTTATGTAGGCGTTGCTCTGCTACATAAATATCCATTGTGCTCATCGTTTAGTCATCTTTAATGTTTTTCGTTTTTTGTTTAAATTGATAGTAAGTAAATCGATGCTCCAATTTGTTTCAACCCCTTCTATAAATAGGCGAGAAAAATTGTTTCCAACCAAAATTTAAAAAATCAATCGGACAAAGATTATCTCGTTGCAATTTACAATCACGGAACTACCTCAAACTGGAATATGATGCAAGTAATTTTTAAATAAGTAACTTTCGTTTTGTGTTCCGTATGACATAGTTTTACACGGTGAAATATGCGCTAGTCAAATTATTAATTGAGAAAGGGGAAGGGGGAAAATCGATTTCAAATTGTCTACTATTAATTTAATTATAGACGCAGTCGTTGTACTCGTAAATGTTTCAATTTCCTAGTTTATAATGGGTAGGTACTTTCTAAACTTAAATATTTCATTTGCACCCTATAATAGCTCGATAACGTATAGAAAGCGTGTAGGATTTTAAAAATAAGTAATCACTCGACAAGTTATATCTAATTGTAAAAGTGTCTACGTCAAAAACTTCTCGGTAGGTATTTGAACGAAGAACTTTGAATACAAATAGTAGATAATAATATTTTATTTAGCCTTTTGTTCTTCCACTACCGTGAATATTTTTGTATGTTTTTTTTTACAAAACCGATCGTCTAGAACTTTAATTAAATTTTCCGAGTTTGAGATTTAAAGAAATACACTTTGTACGATGCATTCCGAAATTGTGTTTAAGGAGCCTCAAAGAAGAAAATTATTTAGATATACAGTGCGTTTCAATAAAAACTATCCATCATAAACAATTTCTGCTACATCAATCTTTAAAAAAAAAAACGCAAAAACACGTCAAAAAATATCCAAAAAGGGGACACGTGTTTGCATATTCACTGCTGGTACCATTTTCATTCCTGAGCCCCCGGGGTCACCAACTTATTTTGTTTAGAGACACTCAATTTTTTTTGCATTTTTAGATTCTCTTCAATGAGTAGATTTCAAAAATATATAATACTTAAGGTCTAAAGTAACCAGATTGCGAGCTACAAAGCTTTGAAATTGCAGTTTCACGATAGGTGCACGTTTTCAGTGCAGTATTTCAGTCTTGGTATAAGTCAAAATTGAAAATTAAACCTGTCATCTTTTATAGTAACGACGATGTAACTAAAGAAAATTCATGGTTTTAAGCCAACATCTCCGGCGTACAGGGCAATTTCTACCACAATAGAATGTTTACACGACGTTTTTCCGTTCTATTAAAAAAAATTAATCTGTGCCTTATTATTTTTATAAAACACGTCTCTCGAACATTTGGCGAAGGTCAAACAACTTTTAAGTTCAAATTTTAGCCTTCCGGTTATAATTCTTTATGGTTTTTCGATAGCACATTCCATTTAAAATGACACTCAGAATCGATAAAAGCGGCAAGACTAACGATGATAACGGTCCATTTAATTAACATAACTTCTATACATAGAAATGTAGTATCTAGTCCTAAATAATTATTCAAAACCAATATGCAAAAATAAGTAAATATACGTTATTCACGATAGGTTCCAACTCGTCATAAATAAATGCTCGTATTTTTACGATTTATTATTCCTAATAGACTGTAGTCTTTCTTTGCCATTTCATATATGTGTGCAAGATAAATCATCGGTAGAATGTGCCATTTTCAGAACTTTAAACTGAATATTACAAAAATACAATTTAGTGATTTTTATGCATGACAGCACGGAACTTATCCTGAACAACGAATAGGTACCTAACGAATTATTTATATGGAACGCATCTACATACATACATCTGCAAAAGCGCCCCAATTTAGGAAAATGCCTTTCCCACATGTGGAAGCCAAATGAATTTCAAACAAAAAATGTACCAAACTCGCGCATTCTAAACGGTGATTCATTCTGCATTTTTTGCCGATTAGAAAAATAAGATTTTATCAAGTCGTCTATTAAAAATGACTTGGACCGCAAACATCCTTTGCGTGCAGGATGCGATAAGAATTCCGCCGATGGTTTGTTTATTGTGTACTTTTAACACCGGCGCGACGCATCGTAAAACGAACAATACTAAAATTATTATAAAAATCAGTAGTATCTAATCGAATTAATTACATAATGAATTACATCAATAATTATTTGCAATGCACACACAGGGTGTCCCACCAATTTCCGTTGCAACTAACGCTTCAATTTCTAAATAGTCGTGTCAAAAACCATTTTAAAAATCCAATTTTAACGATAAAAACGGCTCTTCGAATAAAGGATATTCTAATCATTACTAAGAAAAAAGGCGTGGGCGTCGAATTCAGAGACAAAGTTTACAGTAAAATCGTAAAAAAATTGGCCGCGCACAACCCATATTAAGGAACATGATGTACAGACAAGTTCACATGTTTTGTCCCGTCGCCTGTGTCAGTTTTTATTTATTATCTGGCTAGTTATCCCTTTTTACAATTCAAAAACTGCTACTCTTGATCCTCTGTCGTCGCTCGTTGATCCGCGATCACATCTCGCGGGACAAAACATATGAACTTGACTACACAGCATGCTACGGCTGTATACAATTCAAAAACAAATTTTCCGAATTCTTCGGAAACTGCGGGGAGAATTTGCAGACTCGCATCGAATAACTTTTATTTCGTTTGTGAGAATTCGTTAATTTTTAAATACAAATAACTAACACGCGTTTGTTCGTCAACGCAATAGTTAATTTTTCATCAGTCCAACAAAGTGCGAAATTTGGAAATTGATTCACTGTTAGTTTGAATAAATGCACTGTAATATTTACAATTTTCTTTGTATTTGAAAATTAAAAAAATTAAAACATTCTTAAAACGTGTTTATGTACCCATAAAAATATTCTGTCTTTTAATTCGAAATACGCTTGTTAACAATTAATTACCAATGACGTTTAAGACGAAACCGCATACAATTACGTAGACGCGGCCCGTGCGTTTAAAAGAAAAGTATGCAAGTAAATGTGGAATAAAACAAATAGATCCTGTTGTGTCTTTTCTCGTTTTATAAATATATTTTATTAAAGCGATATTCTACACAATTCTATGTAACGATTTTAACTGTCACAATAATACGTTTTTCCATAACAACTGCACTTGGAATTAAAACAACGCGGCATAGCCGCCATCTGTTATGTAACAGATCCATAAGTTTCGCAAAAAGCCATTAAAAAAAATAAACCAATTCGAGTTCAACTAACATTTGCTTATTTCTGATTTTTCAGATTTACCAATAGCTAGAAGTATTCAATGCTACAGGTGTACTATAGTGCCTCCTCCTTTATATTTCAACGAAACGAAACGAGTGTGCTCCGAATTTGATTATTCCGATCGTTACATAATCGACTGTCCATATTCGACATTCTGCATGAAGAAGACTTACACTGTAGATTTACATACAAGTAAGTTGTCTATACTTTTTTAAATAAAAAATTCGACTTTTCCCAGAGTCGACGAAATTTAAATCGGTGCCAAATTTTCAGAACTAATAAATGGAACAGCGAGAGATTGTGCCAACCAAATGAACATATTTCAAGACTACGAAGATGGACGATGGCAAAAGAAGATTTTGATTGAAGAACCGTATACAGAAGGTTGTTCAGAAAACAACGACAAAGGCCAAAGACTGTCGAAAACGACTTACTGCTATTGCAAGGGAAATCTATGTAACTCGAGCAATCGACTAACCGAACGACTGCAACTAAAAATTTTAGCTGTGATTTCTATTTATTTTATAATAATTAAATTATTAGGTACGCAAAGGTAATATTTATTTCTTATTAAGTCTACCTCAAAGGTATTCATTCCTAAATGTATTTGTACAGTATAATCGTTACTTTATAAAATGACACTGAATAAAAGCATCATGTGATATTTGCATTATAATTTGTACTGTAGTGAAATTTATATAGTAATTATGGAGTTCCAAAAGTTTTTTTTATACTATAGTAAGTTGAAAGACGTAACAGCAAAACTATCAAAACAATTATTGAAGACGCCAATTGGCATTACTAACACAAAAAATTGTCACATATGCAATCACGAGTAGTTAAAATTATGTTAATTATTTTTAAGAATGCTGTCACAATAATGTTCCTGCTTAATCCTGATATGACCTCAAAAATAATCTACTAACCCTGACTATGAATCGTACATGAGGGATTATTCATCAAACTAAACCATTTTAAATTTTTCTATTACATAAATATTTATTGTTAGTTTCAATCAAAAAATTATCGCTTGAAACACCTAGTGAAAATTGTCGATATAATTCGTATTACTAATTGACTTAAAATATAGATGATGGGTGAATCGAATAGTAAAATCTCCTTAAATAAAGACACTAGTTTTTTTTTTGCTTGTGAAATGATTCAACTTTTGTACAATAGCTGATCACTATCGAACATCAGTCAATTGCCATGTAACTAATTGTTTAAACAATTGTTTCTTTGATGATCGACTAATAATAATCAGTATGATAAGAAATATTTAGAATTGGAGACAGTTTTGTTGATCAAAATCTGCAATATTCTCCTAAGTTGGAAACGGTTTTTCGCTATTTCTGAAAAAACTTAATTTTTGAGTTGTGACACTTTTCTCGCACATATGCGATATCTAAATTAAAGTAACAAAAGTTCACTAACAATAAATTTGACTATTTTTGTACTCTCTTACTTTAGAATAATAACACGTATTTTTATATAAACAATAATTGATTAGAATCTCAAAAGATGGCATGAATAGAACTTTATTTTTACTCGCATTTTGATTAATAACACCATAAATAATTAAGAAAGGATCACAACTTACCCTAGATGAATTTTCTACTAAGCACAGGAATACGACATCTTCTCTCTGCAATCGAACTGCCGAATGCAAAGGTAACTGCGTTTTACTCCTCAACATAGTATACAACAAAGGGCCAGACATGTGCTCAAAATCGGACGAATTCAAGTCATCCCAATGAGTTGAAATGAATGCAGAACAGTACTCTCTCAAATTGTTGGCCTTAATTTCATCGGCAACCGAATAAAACTTCACACAAGTCCTTATGGTGATGTTCGAAACTAGTGCTTGTTCGCAAGTTTGCAACAAATCGTGCAGCTTAAATTCATAAGCGGTCTGCATCACTTTTACGGTCATGTCATCAGTATTGAGTTCTATTTTGTTTGTGTAGATCCACGATAAGATGGCTTTACCGACATCCACATCCATCTCCGACCAATCAAGATGGGTCTTATTCGCTAATACATCTTCACTCCATATTTCCGAACGAGCAGCAAGCACCAACTTGTGGGCGTATATATAATTCTCATCTCCCAATTTGATCTTTATATCGCTAAACTTTTCAGAGTTGCACAAATCGTTTATAATCTTAACAAGTCGGGAAACGTAAAAATTTTCTCCCGTATCGCTACTAGTGGCCAACACACTGTATTTTTCGACAACGCCATTGTATTTTTCTTGCAATTTTGCGTATTCTTGCTTCAAGAGGGTTAGGTGCTGTTGCAACTTTTCAGTTTCAGAGAGAGCTGTAAATCGCATTCATGATTATCACTTTATTAATTTATAGCGACCGAGACTTACCCATATTTATTATAACAAAGTGAAAATGCACAACACCGCCCTACGTTTGGATTTCAACCGACTAACCTTAAAATTCCATTTGACAAGCAATTAAAATTTTAATTTTGACCTACTCAACCTTTCAGATAAAAATGAAGATTACAATTACTGTAAATAAGCATACACCGAATACATAATAATTATGTAGAAATAGAAAAATCACACACGCATTTCTTTCATTGTTTATAAAGATTTTTGGGGGGATAAGCATATATACTGGGCGTACTAAAATTTGTGTTAAAAGCAAAATTATTAGTTACGGGACAAGTTTATTTCATATTGAATCGCTGACAGTTAAAATCCATTGTTTTTATCGATTATTAGAAAGGAAATGGAATGATATGATAATGAGTTGATCATTCTCATCTCATTCATCTTTTCTCATTGACAACCAATAAAATCAATGCATTCGAATTGTCAGTAGTTTGACAGTTCGAATAGCCATTGTTTTTGTTGGTCGTCGATGAATACGTTTAGGAAACTCAGCAGCTAGATAATACACCATTGAATGCGATTGGCGGATATGAAACAATAAAGCAATTGCATGCAATTACTATCTAGCTGCTAAGTTTCCCGGACTCAATGAGAAAATAGAATGGAATGAGTATTGGTTTCCTTTGTGAATTTGGCCCTTAAGGAAGTCTACATTTTTATTACACACATATAGTGTGAATTTGTATCATTACAGTACAATAAATATTGTATCAGTACATTGCATACAAAGTATCATCGGGTTATTCTTATTCATATTCTCTTATTCAAGAGCTTATAGCTCTATAGCTATAGGTCCAGTAAATAAAAATACGACTATTCCATTTGACTGTTCAGGTATTCATCTGATCACCATCTAGTTCACGCCAAACTATACCTATAGCTATAGTAAAAGTTATACACATACAAAACAGGCGATCCACACATTATGGAACATTTCGTAAAGTGATTAAGTGATTTTGTATTAGTATCTAAAATCACTTGATCACATAATGTTCAATTCTAAGTGAATCATCTATTTATGTGCATAGTCTGTTCGGTGGCAAACCGACGAATAAGTTGATCAGAGGTTGAAAGGAATACGCCCAAGGTCAAATAAATGATTAAACCATATAAGCCTACTCCATCGCTACTAGAGACACATCAAGTTCATATTCTAATCATTTATCTACATATTTTAAATTACAACTTTTTGAATGCAAATAAGGGTCAAGAATCAATTAGACTAGCAAGTAACTAGTTTAGTACATAATATTTCGTTGCCAAAAAAATTTATAAACTAAAAATGGCTTATAGTTGGCGTTATTTACAAAAGTTACCCAGAAACGTTAGGTAAGTACGATAATTATTATTATTTGACCTTTGATAACGATCTTTTCATTTAGATTATTTAGCACTTCAACACAAGTAAATGAAAGTGCAAAGGATACATGGTTATCGAAGCTTTTTGTTCGAAGGATTGAACCAACGAAAGAATCGCATAGTCGAATGCTCAGCGATAAAGAAGTAATTTATGCACTACAGACCCACAATTTTAGACCAGATTGTAGACAGAAATACATAACAAACGTGTTGGTTTTTTGTAATTACCATATGAAAACTAAAAATATTATTAATTGATTATTTTAGTAAAACTACTTTAGATTTTGTACGATCTCAGCCAGAAATATCTGAAAATACAGAATTAGTTGGCTCTTGGACAGTAAGCGTTGGTGATCAAGACCAAGCCCTGCATTTGTGGAAATTTATCGGTGGATTTGAAGCTATCGATAAAGCAAATGCTGTTTTTAACAAGAGCGAAGTGAGTGTCACTCGATAATTCTACCCTTATTTTGATTCATTTATTTTTGATTTTTTTATACATTAGACTTTCTTAACCGATTTTTGATCTGTAAATTTTTGCAGGAGTTTATCAAATTGAAAGATGATCAAAGTAAGTTAGTTCGTTCAAGGCATTTGCAGTATCTGCTGGCATTCAGTTACTGGCCAAACATAGTCTCCCGCGAAGGCAGTAATGTATATGAAATACGATCGTATGCACTTAAGCCAGGTACCATGATAGAATGGGGTAACAATTGGGCAAGAGCAATAAATTATCGACAAAACAACAGTGAAGCTTTTGCTGGGTTTTTTTCACAGATTGGTAGACTATATAATGTTCATCATATTTGGTGTAAGCTTAGTGCATATTAAATATAATAGCCAACAGAAAAAAATAAATTTACGATTACAGGTTATAATAATTTAAATTCACGAAAGGAGACAAGAGAAAGTGCATGGCGTTCTCCGGGATGGGACGAATGTGTGGCCTACACCGTTCCACTGATCCGAGAAATGCACTGTCGAATTTTAAATCCAACTACTTTTTCTCCTACCCAGTAAAGTAGGTAACTGGAAAAGATTATCATTATAATTTTTAAATTTATTGTTAGAATTCTATTTAAGTGTAGCATCAATTGTCTTAAATGCAAATTTTTTATTTAACATCTATATATATAGTCATTTTTTTTTATAAAATATTATACATACTTTTTAAGCAAAAATTAATTATATACACCGATTTAATGTTGTAAATATCAATATATGTAATGTACTTATACCTACTTGTGATTAAAAGATGTTTTAACGTTTCCTTAAAATCCTTTTTATGGCTGGTTATTGAAAACTATCCTTTCGATAAATAACGGTATTTGATTGGTTAAAATAAGCCAGTATATTGAAATATTAATGTACGATTGGTTATTTAAAAAATTTCATCGTTGGATAAATTCATATGTTGTTTCAAAAATTGACAATTAATGATTGATTTTTTTCTTCGTGTTTTAATTTATTAAAGATCTTTATTTTTTCTTATGAAGATCTTTATTATAAATCTTAATAGGTCATATGGGAACGTTCAAAAAGGGCGTCACGCTTTTTTGGATCTTTTTCACCCCCCATGTCATGAAATTCTTACCTCCCCCCCCCCACAAAAGGACGTCTCAGTATCAATATGACCCCCTTAAATATTACAAAACATTTTCATACAAAGTCAGCATCCACTGTTACAATATTCGTGACGTCACTTATTTGCTATCCCACCCCCGCCCTTTAAAGAGCGTGACATTTTGAATGACCCTATTCATATAATACCTACATAATGATGAATTTAGTTACCTATAGCTTATTCAAACCTATACGATACACGTCATCAACAAAAAGTTACTAGATTGTTTATTTATAATTCGGTTTAAAGTTTGGAAAGTGACATATTCTATAGATGATTTACTTGCGCACATATTAGATGGCATAAAGAAAGACTACAATTTATTAGAACTGTCAAAATACGAGGTACGAGATGACAGCACTGTGTGAAACGTCATCATCTAGTAACCTTTTATTGATGACGTGAATATCATATAGGTTTGGATGAGCTATATCTAATTGATTAACTTTGACTCAAATTCACAAATGTAACTCATTTTAATTGATACCTACTCAAATAATTCTATTTTGCTTTTCAAAACTAATAAAAACCAGGAATACGTATGCAGTACCTAGTATTATTAAAGGTATTAGGTAGATGAAAATAAAATTCATACACGAAACTCATTCTACTACTTTTTGACAACCGATAAAAACAATCGTTTCTGCAAAACTAACTATATAGTTTAGTAATAATTGTTGGCTCTTTTATTTGGCTATTTCTACAATATTTATTCGTTAGAATTACTAGTTATACTGATTAACATTATGAAGATTTTCAAAATGAGATTGTTCATTATATGAATGGTTGCTTTATAACAAAGTCGAAATTCTTTGTTGACTATTGTGATCACAACTATCCCAAGAACCTGGAGACGTTGATGTTACTGAAGGTGTGAGCGGAGGCCGTAAAGCTGGAGAAAATACATTATTTGGCACTGCATTTTCTTCGCTTTTTAGTTGCATCAAAATTTTCCATCATTGCATCAAAAAACCTAACAAATTAACCATTAGCGTGTTACCTTCGGCGTGTTTTTGTGGATGTCCGAAAATATATCGTAATGAAAATGTAAAAAAAGATATACAAAATAATAATAAATATTATTATTATTATTATTATTATGGATAAGCAGATATCTAACGAAATGGAAAATTATTCATTAATAATTTGAAATTAATTGTAAAAAGGATATGAAAAGGAAAGTATTTTTCGCTAATGTCCTAAGTAGTTGCATCGACGTAAAAAGATAAATAAAAAATTCCTCGGTTTGACCTAAAAAAAATTAATTAGATAAGAATACATATACTCCTATTTAGTAGGTAATTGAATTGAAAATTAGATAGCTCTAAATTTTTCTTTAGACAGTGAATTCGTGATAAATCGAAGTCGGATCGGTCGAAGTTTTTATGCCGTCCAGTTTTTTGTTTAAGGTGATACGGTTCAAATAAAAAGATTGATATTTTTATGAAATAAATTAAGTTTTCCATAGATTACAAAGTTCTGATTCACAGAAAAATACTATCGAAAAATCTATCGTTTCCAAAATACCTTTAAAAAATTTAATGATTATGTAAAAAATGCAATTTTACAGCAATCGTAAGTCAAAACGGGGGTTACCAAAATTTGTAAATTAATAACTAGTGGGTAACGTAACATTCCAACTACGGCGCAACGTGCTCTTTTGCTTAATAAATACTTATTTTCATCAAATAATTGCTTTGCAATTTTTTTAAATTTCAATGTGTGTTTTTAACGATCATTTGAATAAATTGGAGAAGTTTTAGCACGTCTTGCCGTTAAACATCACTTCTGATGATCATTTTCGTTTTTATACCAATTTTTTATAAATAATCAAAAGCAAGAACTTGAAAGTTTTAATTTTTGATTTAAATGTTGACGCCCAATGTCGGACAATAGTTTTGGGTGGTTCCACAACTATTGTTAAATACTGAGTAATATGACTAGACCTCCCTATTTTTATTGTAAAAGGTCATAAATTTTACAACCTGAAAATCTAACGCGAATCTAATTGGTCACTTAACAGTATAAATCAGGCAAAACGTTTCCTTTTAAGTCCTTTAAGTCAATATTGTAAATTTAAACATTCTGCAGCAGATTCTGGTATTAGACACCAATAATAGATTTGTTCTTCAGTAATTGGTTAAAAGATCCTATGGTTGTTACAAAGTTTAAATTACATTCAAATGATACAACGAAATATTAAAACTTGACAATTTTGTCAAGACGACACCGACGTGTTTGTGTTTTCTTTTTATAGTCGGGCACAAAAAACTCGGTTGTTTTAGCGTTTGATTCAATTACATTAATTTTCTAGCCATCGGGTGATCTAAAGTTAAATTCGATAGTACACTTTTATGTTACCCTACAAAAGATCAGTTTTAAATAAATTCGTTTTACGTAATACATACTACGAAAGGAAAAAGTTTTTTTCGAAAAAAGTGACTGTAACTTGGTATTTGATATCTTCTTGTAATTTTAGGAAACTTTTCTAAATAAATCCTTCGTATATTTTTAAAAATAAGGGTACTTTACTCTTGAGCCGATTTCATATTTTTGAACGTCGCTCGTATACGAAAGGGACTAAATAATTAACTTTTCTGAGAAATTTCAAACATAAACGTTTTCCATTTGTGTCCAACTTTATGTCGGTCACTGCATATTGTTATAATAATATTATTAATTAATTTTCTAATTTCAAGATTTCACCACTATTATTAACTATGGATGATCTGCTTAAAATTTCTCTAGAACTCACTAACAGTACCATCTACGGATTATCGTTTGGGGACAATAGGGACCGTACGACCTACAAATTTCGGCTTATTAGGTAGTATCATTGTCGAATTTACAATAGCTCGAAGTTTTTTGTTGATCTCGAGGAATTCGACTAATCTCGAATTCACTGCAATGATATTGTACTTACTTTACTTACTACCTTTACTTCTTTTAACACCAACACTCCCGTCAAAACGAGCATTACGAGTTTACGATAACAACGATTTAACGCGCACGGGGTGGGGATAGGAACATATTTACTCCTACCTTGAGATGCCAATCTTCTGTTGACTGTGAGCTTACAACATACGTCTTTTCTTTTTACCTTTACCATTACCTTTTACCTTCACCTTTACACTTTGAACGCGATCGCGCAATCACTTTGAAACGCAAAAAGTTTTCGATACAGCGTAATTGCTATCAAATTAATAATTCAAAGAAAATACTTTGTCATAGAAAATTGGTGTTAGTGATATGGCTGTGTATTTGTAACAGTATACAAACACACGTTAATTGTTAGTAAAATAAAGTTCCCTTCCTACCTTTGATCGCTGGCCGAAAGCTCACAAGTCACGCATCCCTCGCTGGGGATTACCTACTTTAAACGCGGTGGAAATGGGGACAATTACGTTGTTACCGTTTTAAAACCACAATTGAAAAACTTATAGATCTAATTGCCACTGATCACCAGCACATGATTTTATCTGTTTACTTATGTATATTATTATCGAATGTGGAAAATTAACTCAGCTTATTTTTGTCTTTAATTAAAATTTATATAGTGCAGCCTCTTTAACGTAAACATCGCATAGTGTGAACATCCAAAAACGTGAACGCAAAACTTTTTGTATTCTAAAACATAAAAAAAAATTTTAAACTATGTATGTTCCTCTTAAAGTGAGATAGTGTTATTGATTTGTGCCTATTGAAAAAGGATACAATATACATACAGTGAGGAATGAAACTACTTTCTTTTTATTTGCTTAAATAAAACTGTAGGTTAAAAGAATGCTAAGGTATAAATATTTTATTTTTTGCGTTAATATTAAAGTCGTAATTAATTTTTAAAAAATCGGGTGACGTCACAAGTACGAAATTAATACTTGGCAATGCTTCCATGTAAAATGAGTACGATATATTTACATTAATGACGGTGCGAAAGAGAACAAAAATAACTGTTTCGACCTTGAATTTTGTGGTTAATTACTACATTTTTGTTCTCTTTTGTAGAGTTATTAACATAGATATATCGTACTCATTTTAGAGCGAAGCGTTGCCAAGTATTAATTTCGTACTTGTGACGTCACCCGGTTTTTTAAAAATTAATTACAGCGTTAATATTTGAGATACAACAAAATAGAAAATGAATAATAAATAACTTGTATAAATTCCTTGTTATTATTCTAATGTGCCCTCAAAAAAAAATATTTTTGGTGATTTTGGTATTTCACATTATATTATGTAGATCAATTATAATTATGAGGTATGGCCTATCCAAACTTATATGCAATTCACGTCATCAAACAAAAGTCACTAGATTGTTTATTTGTAATTCGGTTTAAAGTTTGGAAAGTGACACATTCTATAGATGATTTACCTACGCCCATATTAGATGATATAAAAACAGACTACAATTTATTAGAACTGTCAAAATACGAGGTACGAGGTGACAGCACCGTGTGAAACGTCATCATCTAGTAACCTTTCATTGATGACGTGGATTGCATATAGGTTTGGACGAAGTGTATCTACCTATTCAGTTACGTGAACTCCACTTGCAGTAATTAGTTCACGTTACCGAGACTGTACTGTAGTTGCAAATTTTCTATGATACTACCTACTGATTATGAGGGAAATGTCAGTGGGCGAGACTGCTTTTACGGTGTTCATACATAATACAGTAAAATCCCGTTTATCTGAATCTTGTTCATTCAAATTTTTAGATTAACCAAATCGACTCTACGTTGATTTTGAAATGCATGTCAGTACGTACATTTGTAGTTTGTCAAAAAATAAATCAAGTTCAAGTATAAAAGAGTAATTTTAAAGTGAAAAATTCAAGTCAATTAATTTTAAATCATCATAGTACAGGGTGTTCGTAAATTGATTGGACACATTTTAAGGGTGCTTTCTTTACGTCAAAATAGGACGAGAAGTTCTTATAAACACCTGTCCGAAAATTCTTCGTTTCCGAGATACAGTGTGTTAAAAATATAATTCAGTAATCCCTTAACATTCGGGGGGCTTACGTTCTAGGAAACCCTCGCGAATATTGAGAATACATCTTCTTGTATAAAAAAAGGGGTTAGGTTCTACGAAAATTTAATTATAATGGATAAAGCAGTTGAAATTAATAAAGCAATTAATATGCAGATACATGCATGTATATTAATTATTGCTGTGCATACATATTACAGTACAGTTTATTTGCTAGTTGATGGCTGAATATATTTTGGAGATTTGTGATTGATAGCAGAACAAATATGTTCTTTACAAATTTCGTTAAGGAATAAGGGTCGCGGCCTCGGTTCCTCTTTTGAATTTAAGGCTCCTCGCCGGTGAAGGGTCGGTTTCTATTGCTTTCTCAACAAGTTGTTTTGAAGTTTTAAAATGTACATGTTGTTATGATCTGTTTTAATATTTTAATGAACAAACCAAATGCAATGCATTAGTAATTAATTAAAAAATTCGCGAATACCTAAGTTGTATTTTCTTCGTTAAAAATTTTTCCTAATTTGTAGGTTCACGAATAGTTAAAACTCGCGAATGTTAAGGGATTACTGTATATCGGTATCTCGGAAATGAAGCATTTTCGAAGTATTTGCACTTTTTTTCTTGTCTTGATGCTTACTGTTCCTTCCTAAAGTTTGAAAACGACATTATGAAATAAACTTTTCCATTGACGCACGCTTAAATTAATAGGTACCTACGAAATTAGATTTTGTCGTTATCTCGAAAACGATGCGTCTACGTCTCTTGCAAGAGTGCAAGTGGTCTTATTTTTTCAAAACATACTGAAAAATTTTAAAATGCTGCCAACTTTGCAATAAATTCAGTTGCGTAGACGTTCTAACTGAAAAACTCTAACGATATGCCTAGATCTTCGCCACTGCACCGGACGAAATGATTTATCATTGTTATTTTCAGCATATCACACATGTAGAGTGTAACTAACATACCAAATTTCAAATGATTTAAATAAACCGTTTCTAAGATAGGTAGTAAAAAAACATTAATATTTTTTTCAAAACTTTAACACACCTTATCTCGGAAATTAAATGTTTTCTGACACGTTTTTATAAAAACTTTTCATTTTATTTCGATGTGAGGAACACGCCCTTAAAATATTTCCAATCAATTTAGGAACACCCTGTATAACCGTAAACAGTACATTTAATATTTTAATTACATATTACTCCTAATCTACAGTTAATATTAGTTAATTATATGCATTTTATACAATTTGATTAGAAAGTCGAATGTTCCTTTATTCAAACAATTTCGGTCCCGTTCGATCCAGATAAACGGGGTTTTACTGTATTTAACTATTTCTAATTAATGTTCGAAATTCCGTTTAAGTCACTATTATACTTATATAACTACTTTACAATTATTTCTCGCATAAAATTAATTAAGGCTCGTGAATAACCTGATTATTAAATAAGATATTTTGTTATTATTATTAGGTGTACAAAAAAGTTCTGAGCTTTAGATTTCATACAACCGAAACCACAATTTAAATTTCATGAAGTTTCCCGCCCTTTTGCGGGTTTACAACGTTGACATTTGGTCTTTGAAAATACCATGCGGTTTGACGTTTGATGCACATAATCTAAAAAATCAGTAGTGTTTACGATGGCAATAACCAAAGAGCATATTCGATTTTCCATCCACTTCGCGTTTCATCTCAAGAAAAATGCTGCTGAAGCCACTGAAATGATTTGTGCCGCATATGGAGAGAACGCTGTAAGTCACGCTACGTGTAAAAGGTGGTATACAAAATTTCGCCAAGGAAATTTCAGTCTTGAAGATGAACCGTTACAGCCGGGTGAAACAATTACGGCAGACCGCTATCAGCAACAATTGACTAATTTGAGCGATGCAGTAGAAGAAAAGAGGCCATTTACTGGCAAAGGACGTGGTAAAGTGATACTGCTTCATGACAATGCCCGACCACATGTTGCAAAAGCGACCTGGGATCATATCTTTGCGTTAGGCTGGGAACTTCTCCCGCATGCGGCGTATAGTCCAGACATGGCACCGTCTGATTACTACCTATTCCGGTCGCTGCAGCATCACTTGGCTGATACACACTTCGTGGCACTTGAAGACCTACGCAAATGCATTGATGACTTTATCGCCTCGAAGCCAGGGAGCTTCTATCATCAGGGAATTCGCAAGCTGCCCGAAACATGGCAAAAGGTTATCGATGCAAACGGGCACTATTTCGTTGATTAATATCTTTTTGTTTGTTTTTAAATAAATATTGAATTTTACAAAAAAAAGCTCAGAACTTTTTTGTACACCTAATATATGCAACCGTAAAAAATTAATATAAATTACTATACCTTTAATTTTTTCTTTAAATTAATGAATTTATCTGGAAAATTAAACTTTACCTAATAATTGTCTAAGTTGAGATTTAAACTAATAACGTTTGCAAGGATATGTAAACGTAAAGGACACGTAAACACTTTGTAAAACAATCAAAAACTCACCGTTTGCAGCCCCGCATTAAAATAGAAAAGTCCTACCTGTAATAAATAAAATAAATTAGAATACGAATTCAACATTATAATCATATTAATTAATAAATACTAAATAATAAATATAGATAATATATAATATATAATAATAAATATTAAATACCTTAAATTCTTCGTCGTCCTGAATTGTCCCTTCGTAATCCATAAACCAATAACCATTAGCTGCTACCAAATTGACACTACACTACAACTGCAACAATAAAAAAAATTAGTAAGCACATAATAATAATATATGTATACGATATTTATGTATATAATATTTTAATAATTAATATGATTTAATATCCTAAAATATTTGGAGAATCCGATAACGAAGCTAATTTTTTTTTAATTAATCCCCTGAAAGAAAATGTGATTGGAAAGGTTAGGGGTAATATACCCTGATATCAAAAAATCTATTTGAATTACAATTTTGAATTACATACTTTATTTGTTAGGAATGTAAACCAAATAACATGATTAAATTTTAATAAAAAATAAAAGTATTATTTAAATAGCAAATTGATTTTTCACTTTCAATATTAGGGGTGAATATTTCGGCAGGGGAGCATCGCAAGGAAAAAGTTTATAGGAACTTAAAGTTTTATTTTGACGTGCTCAATGCGTCTTCAAAAGATTTTTCACTATTTCCTAGACACTCTGTTTTTTTTTGTTGTCTTTTAGTATTATTTAATCTTACGTATAAAAATTTACCCTGGTCATGATGACCGGCTTTGAAAGAAATTATTTGAATAATCACTATCTTCTGCCTTTATACCGTAGAATTATAAATTTACTCTATTTTTAATTTAAAAACTATTCTTGTGCCCTTAACCATTAAAAATTTCCTTATTGCAAACCATAAACCCGATAAAAGTTTAATGGCATTCTTATGCGACCGATAAAATATAAAGAAATTAATAAAATATCTGCGCTACCCACTTGCATGTCTTATCGGAGTGTGAACAAAGAACTGTATGTTTTTAAAATAAATTTGGGATTTCCTAGTATCCAATATATAGAATTCTGGAAAAACCAGATCTTTCGCGTTAATGGTACAGAGCGGTTGTGCTTGTTTAGGTAGTTCGAATTTTAAATTACGACGTCGTATTATTCGTGTGTGCGAGGAGTGCTCGTTCGGTTAAGGCCTTTTTGCGTGTGAGTGCGTGAGTGTTGTGTTCTGTAAAAGGATTACAAACAAAAAGGATTAATTCGACGAGGAAAGGTAGGATCTTTCTTTGTCAACTAACTCTCCGTATATTTATAAAGTGGAAATACATGGACCTTTAAGCTCTAACATAAATTCTCTGAAAATCGAGCTTGGTTACGCTCTTGGATAAGGACTAGATTAGGGTTCCCCTCAAACATTCAACGTTCCAGTTTCGCGAACGAAATTTTATCTTACACGCGTTTTCGCAATCATAGTGGTTGGTGAAATATGAAGCGTAGGTATAGGTACGCAATCAACGAAAAAATTTACGCTGGAAATTGGCAATAGAGGTAAAACGATGACGAGAAAAAGGTAGGAAAATAGAAAGAAAAATTTTGTTTGATTTAAAAAAGTTTCTAATTTTTTCTTATAGTCTGTTATAGACAAGTGACAATCGTAGCGGCAGCAGTTAGTTCTCATTTTACGTAAGTATTAAAACAAAATTATTTCAGGATGTTACTTTTTTAAATGTTTTTTTTTATTTTTTTTATTTCTCTTAATTTGAGAGATTTTTACCTTTTCAATGCATTCGTTTACAAATAAAAAACGAATTTCTCCCTTTTTTTACTAAATATTATAATACTTTCATGCAATTGTTGTAGTTATTTTGCTAACCAAGCGAAAATAAGGCAACGTGTTGGGGGGGGGAAGGTAAAGATACGGTTCGGTTCTGATTACCCACCTACAAAAAAATAAGGTGTTAACTATAACTCTGGCCAAACTTTACAGGCTTATTATACCAATCAAAGTAATGAAAAAAAGTTCATATACATGTGTATATGGAAATACTTCCTAAAAAAGTTGAGATTGGAGACATTGGAGTGGAGATTGGAGATTTTTGACATTGGAGATTTTAACAAAGTGTATATTGTTAACAAGGAAAACAATCTAAAAAAACAAACAAATTAAATTAAATTAATTGTTCAAAGTGACTTTCTCCCGCAGCAATACACGCTTGACAGCGCTTTATCATCGACCGTCTCACACGCTCTAAGATTCCCAGGATGTTTCTTACTACTTCAAAATTTTGAATAATAAGTTCCCGTAACATCTCTGCGTTAGGAATTGAATTGAATGCCTCCATAAAAAATAATATAACGGATTACAATCAGGAGAACCTGCTGGGCAAGAAATGGGTCCACCACGACCAGCGATTGTGGTACGTATCATTTACGAATTCTTGAGCTATACGACTGAAATGCATAGGAACACCATCGTGTTTAAACCACACTGCATTTTTAATTCCTAATGATGTCTTCTAGCAAGCCAGATAATTCATCTTCTAAAAAGAGGTCTGTAAATTTGACCATTTCGAATCGGGGGTAGAAAGAAAGGACCGATTAAAAAATCTCCTACAATCCCTGCCCAAACATTTCAAGAAAACTGGTGTTGATGTCTCGTAATAACAATTGCGTGAGAATTTTCTGCTGCGACCACTGGTGATTGTTATGAAAATTAATAATTGAGTCTCTCGAGAAGGGAGCTTCGTCCGCGAAAAGTATCTTTACATGAACGTTAGGTGCATTACATCTGTCTAAAAACCAACGGCAAAATTCCATTCTAGGTTGGTAATCAATTTCGGTGTCTTTGAACATGATACGGTCTTAGTTGTTGATGGTAACTGTCACATGGCAAACTCTTCGGTGGTGTCAAGTGACCAGTTTATCGAGCCCTGCGATAATTGTCAGAAAAATTACCTTTTGCAGGTCGTCTACGATTAGGGAAAGTTTGCTGATGGTACTACACGTGTACTACAATTTGCTTTGCCAAACATAAAATTGATGTCGGCATATCGGTGAACATGTTCAACTGCATGTTATTTGATAAAGAATTTAAGTCTAAAATTGAATTTGAAACTGAACACACTTGCAAACCATATCGTTTGAGACATTTATCGGAAAATTCGTAATTGCCAGTTTCGTGGTTTACTCTTATAATGTCGTTCTATTCAACATAAGTGAATGTTATTAAAATGCGAATGCATATAATTTTTTTTAAGAAGCATTTTCGGACATGAAACGTGTATAAACTTTTTTCATTATTTTAGTTGGTAAACTAAGGACCGGTTTTTCAATCTCCAATTATTTTTGACCATCAGTCACTCACCATAGAAACAATTGTTTCTAATAATCATTTCTATAATGATTTACTGATGGTCAGAAAGGCTGTCCTAAGCCTGTAAAGTTTGGTCAACGTTACAGTTAACATCCTGTATACACACACATACATAATTTTAGTAAGAAAATCCCTCTCATCTCAAGTAGTGCCTTTTTGAACATCTCGAACAATTTTTGATCACCAGAAATGCATCCGTACTCGATAAAGTTCGCGTATAACGAGAAGTCGAACGCTTCATTCGTATCTGGTAATACACAGGTGTTTCACCACACGTTTGTAAATAAAATTACTACACCTATAATATCATGAATTTGGAAAACCAATTTTATACCTAACTTAATTATGAAAAACCCAATTCTATACAAATTGTAATCCTATTAACCGCATTGTAAACGAATTCATTTATAATATTTCCAGTACCTCAATAATTACTTATCAATTTTTAATTATCTACAATTGTTTTAAGAAAATTCAAAAATACGAAGACTGCCTGAATTCGGGTATCAATAAAACATTTTTTTTAATATGATCTCAAAATTTACAAAAATCTAATAAAAATCCGAAAATTAAAATAATGGAAACTTCCGAGAATTCGTATTGAGACAGCGCGGCGTTGCAAATTAAACCGTCGTTGTGCGTCATCTACAGAGCCCCGTATGGCAACCGTGGCCAACTACTACATTAGGATCATGCAAAAACCGGAATATTTTAACATTTGAAGCTTGTTGAGGTAAAATTGCGAAGAGCCGCATTACTTCCCAAAGTGATATTTAATACATTTTGTCCCTTTCCTTACTGAAAGTCGTGATCGACGAATTATTTTTATTTTATAATGTACGGCTCGGAAGCCGTTCGATCCTGGCCATTGTTGTTATAAAGGCCGATTCGTATATTTTAAGAATCAGATATCGTTTTAACTCGTACTTCAAGAACGTTAATTATTACAACAAAATTATAAAACAGTACTGTCTACTTACATTTTTGAAGATCTAAGCGACCGATGAGCTTTTAAACGCGGATCGTTAAACGACGCCGGAATTATTATTAATGTTATAGTTTCTATACTTTTAATTTAAAACGCGGTGCATTTTTATATAGTACACTTTCCACACAACACATTTACTTTAAACGTATTCAAGCAACATTAATTATTAGATTAATTTATCAGTTCCATTCAAGAAATTTGATTAATTGTCAGAGCGCAAGAAGCCGTCTTGCCGCATCGCGCCGGACATTCACTAACTGCTTGTCTTAAGTCGGTTTAACTTTCGTCACATGTTGGCGCGGCGGCCAATAAAATTCATAGCACAGCTTCAAACTCTTCGCTCTCATTGGCTCTCGCAAATGTTGCTATTGTCAGGCGAGAAAACCTAAAGCCACCTTTAAACTAATACAGCTTGTTAATACGAAAATTAAACCAATCGCGGCAATTTTGAATGTTCTCACAAATGATACATAATTATTTTATGTATATCAATGCTTGTCTCGATAAATAAAGCCAATATTTTTAATTTTGTAATAAAATTTGTTTCCAGACTAATTGCGGAGGCAGGTTTACACACACACAAATTATGATTTAAATTATAATTTTGAAGCTCGTTAAAAAAAGGGCCAATGCCAATTTCAGTGCCAGTAGATATTGGTCTCACCTTTCTAACCAAAGTACACAATAAAAAATTATAAACATGATCATGATGACCAAATACAGTGGATTCTGCTTAATCGGACCGACACGTTTTGGTCCAAAATTAAGTGGAATCCACCGTTTTCAAATTTATTAATCTTTTATTGCCCCTTTTTAAAGTTTAACATTAAATGTATCAATCGTACAATTAAAAATTTCATTTTGTAAAACAAATTAAACTGTTTACTTACCATTATATTCTAATTTAATAAAATGCTTAATTATAACATGTTGATTCGTTTTCGACATACCTATTTAACAATAGAAAATTTAGAATTTTTTATTTCCCTAGTTGTCTTTTGTTCTATTTATTTGTTATTATATTATTTCTGAACGTTTGATTGTTGTTAAGTAAAATAACTATCGTTATCTAAAACTAAGAGACGCTTCAAAATTGGACCTGTTTTTACGATATGCCATCTTAAAGAACACGTCCCTAAATTTCTCACCCTCTACATAGGTAACTTTTGACAATACTTTTCTTCTAAACGTAAAAATCTCTCGGCACACTAGATCACATCAAAGAGCTACTAAAACAAATGTGTCATCTTTTTTTTATTTCATTAAATGGTAAAGTAACAAAAGGGGGTAAATGTACATAATAAATATATGCACAATTGTAAATAAATGATTAAGATGAAATGAAAACAACTTAGCATAAAAAATTTCCTAATTATATACAATTATTGTTACTTCACATAAAAATGACTAAAAGGCAAATAAATACTGTTAGCATTATTCAGCATACATATCTATTTAGGTATGTCATTTAAGAATATAACAAAATTTACAGTTTTTATACAAAAACCTTAAAATTAGCTAGGCATTTGGCTCTTATTTTTTGTATTTGATTTTTAAACAAAATGCCTAGAATACATATAAGAAAGTTTTTGTTAAAAATGCAATCATACAGATAGGACAATTTATCTATGGGAGTCTAATATACATATGCATATTTTTTATTGTAAGCGTAAATACCAAACGTTTTTGGTAAATATTAGTCTTTCATATATTCGCTAACTAATTGGTATATTAATATGTTGATTTTTGACATTTCATAAGGAATTCAAAACAACTACCGACTCAAAAGACTAAAGATAAAAAATATCAAAGACTTGTAACAGCTACAATAGTAACGTATTTCGATAAAACCATTTACTTAAAACAAGACTGAATAACAAAATGAAAAAGTCAAATATTCCTAACAATATGTTTACATTTTGTTTTGATATTTATAGTCTTATATTTACATATCCAAAATGTGTTCCTCGAGCTTTGACAGAGGTTACTTTATAAGATAATGGACTATAGAATGATAACAATAATAATATAATTAGTAAGAATAAAAATCTACTTAAATTCAGCTATCTGCTTTGCCATTTTGCACTATTTTAGAACTAAAATAATTCAAATTTATCAGACTCGAACAGAGTAGGTAATATAGTAAACTTAACTATAGATTGCAAAAATCTCACAATTAACTACTTCACATCTTTCACATATTTACTAAAAATTACAAACTAGGTACATAAAATTAAAACGAATCTTCTCAAAAGCGAACTGGTTAGTGATTAGTACTGTTATTTGTTGTTACCCACTCCGATCTTCACTGAAACAGAATGTAATTAAGAGTTATAATATAACATGACATACAAATTGACAATGCACACAATTTTTCTATACTACCATAATCTTGTCGCATTATTTCAACGTACCTGTGCCAAAAGAAGGCTATTAAGAAAGAGCAATTATTAAAGTGAACCTGGAGGAAAGCTAGTTGAACTGTTGGAATGAGCAAGACTTAACATGGAACCCGATAAACTCCTATCATCGTCGTGATAGTTTTCATGAGTCGCTTCGGCTATCGCCAACACGCTACCAACAAAATTAACTTGTTACAACCATAAAAGCTACCACAAATGCAAGTTCGTTACCTAAACCCTAACCTAGCAGACTCTTCGTCAAACTCTTCTAGTTCGCGTTCTTGTCTCTCGTGCAAAAGTCGTATTCGTTCTGAACGTTCCTCTAAAAATCTTTGAGTTTCAGAACTCATCTAAAATAGAAAATATAAATAATCTCAAATTATCATTAAAGATAACCCACCTTCTGTTCAAGTAATGCCCTTCTGACAGAAACACGTTCTTCTAATTCTCGACGTTCCCTATCCCTTTGTGCTTGAGCTTGCATCTTATTTTTGCTTTGATAGGCCATTAGTATTTCTAATTCGTAGTGTAAGCGCTCCTTCATTTGTTGAGCTTCGATCTAAAACCAAAATGAAAAATCAAAAAACGCTCGTTTACAAAATATCAGGGTCAAATTCACCTCCTGACTTTCGTCTAAACGAATACATTGTTTCTGGAGCATTTCGGCAATGCTTTGTTCGTACTGGTCCCCCAGTAATGCCAGTTTACGACGTTGTTCTTCCTTCAACTTCTTTATTACAGTTTTTTGATCTTCCTTTGGTGTATTTTGAAGTATTTGCGCCTTTAATGCTTTGTATTGCTTTGTTTGCACTTTACAGGTCTCCCTAAATTGTTTACGTACCATCATTTCCTTTTGCTAAAAAAAAAACAACAAATAATTCAGGAATGAAAAGTTAACTAAATCATACATCGTTATTTTTTTAAACTTAAAACATTAGATTTTCACCTTACAAATGTTTCCCTCTACATTAAGTTACAAATTGATCGCAATTAATTGTTTTATAGTCTTCATCTGAAATGTCATTGCACAAATTTAAACAAAAAATTTTAATTAATAAAGTATTATATTAAAAAAATGTCGATTAGGTTTTACTTTTTGTAGTTAATGATAATATGTAGATAATATTCTATTCAGTCAATATAAGGAGATTCTCGAACGATGCAAATTATTTAAAATTTAATAAACAATACCACTCAAACGTAAATAATAAATTTATTAACAATAACAATTTTTTTTCAAAAACTAAGTACTTACTTTAAGGGATTTTGGTTGTTGCTTTATCTCCAAAGCGTGTTTCTTTCGTAGTTCACGTTCCGACCTATGCATATACTCCTCTTGGTTTGCTAATTCAGTACTATGCTGTCTTTGAACCTGAAAATTTAATCATCAAACAATTACAATAATTATAAAATCGCACCATTACCTGTTCCTCTCTTAACGCGTGCACAGTTTTCTGCTGTCGATATTCTAACTCTTGCGTCTTATCGTGATGCCTAAGCAGCATCGTGTGGGCCTGCTCCAGTTGTTGCTGGCGTTTATTTAATTCCTGTGAAGCATTGACTACCAATTAAAGCTTAACATTCGTTATACGTACTCTTTACCTCTCTTAACAATTCCTGTTCTAATGTATGAAAACCGAGTAACTTTTTTCTTCTAAACTTTCTAACCTCTATTTCTAAATACTCCTTTTGCGATCTCAACAGTCGTTGTTCTTCTTGGGCTTCCACTAATTTTAAATTGTCTTTTTGTGTTCTGTAGAAGAAAATATATCAGGTGCCTTATTTTATTCAACTACATCTTACATTTAATAAAACATCAAGACATACGTCTTCTATACTTTTTCTAGATTCAAGAACAAGAATGCGAGTATTATAATACAGAATTGAAAAGAGTAAAATGCTTTTTATGTTAAACCATTATTTTAAAACTCCACAAATCAAATGTTATACTACTATTTTTGTTTTCTTTTTATGATACAATTTTCTACATTGGCTTTCATTATTAATTATATAAAATATAAAAATGACAAAGTAAGAGCAAACATTCACAAAATATTTATTATCTAACACTATTATTGATTAAATGTTTTAAAAGAAATAAAAGTCTAAGGCCGATAATAAAAATCGAAATTAAAAAAAAACAACTAAAATAATTACAGCATCTAATAACAAAAGAACTTACTGTAAAGTAGCATCTCTTTGTCGTTTAGGAGTAGAATCATCCTGAGACAATTCCCTTTTCCACCTTTCCTTATTCGCTTTATACTCTTTCTTTCGATGTGCATCGAATGCTTTTCTATCGAGCTCTTGACGACTAGTAATATCCTTAACCAATTTTTTTTCACCCATTTGGTTCTGTTTCAGTTTTCGTTCTAATTCTTGTTGATGTTTCACCTGCAATTTTTCTAAGTCTCTGCTAAACGTTTGAAGAAGCATTTCGTATTCTTTGTCCAACTGATTTTTATGACTTTCCATTTCCATCTTACATTTTTCTTCAAGTTTCATCAATGCACTTTGGTGTTCCCTACGCATTCTTTTATAACCTGACATTTGTTCATGCATCTCTTCCTATATTACATTTTTTTTTTTAATAATGCGTTTTTAAAATACTGTTAATATCACTTACTTGCATATGTTCCTTCTGCTGTTTGGTAACGATACTGGTCGTTCTAATAGTAGCAAAATTGTTAGTTCCATGGTCGGCTACAATTGCAGCAGCAGCATGATTGACACTAGCACGATGTCTCCTAGATGTACCATCGGCATCACCACCTTAAATTATGGCATATAATACAAACCAAATCGGTGCAAGGCATTAAATTACCTGCTGGCAAACTATTTGTACTACTTGATTGGCTACTAGCCGACACCCCAACTGAATGTATGCTATGTTCAGAAGTAACGGAATTACTTTTAGAACTATCTCCACCAGTGTGTTCGTCGGGAGTATCGTCTACATCTTCTAAAATTAAAAGGCAATTTCACATGACAAAAATTCACAATACAAATTCAAATCTTTACCTATAGTACTTTCAGTTTCGTTACTTTCCACCATCAATATCTTCTTCATCTTTCTATAATTTAAATTATCCAAGTCTCTAACTGCAGCTTTGGTACGTTGTATGAGGTCAATTAGAACATTTGATGGCATTTGTCTAGCAACAAATGGATGTGTAAGTAATTTAGATGATGTAGGACGATCCATTGGTAATTTCTATCAGAAATGAAATAATTAATTTAAAGCAATAGAGAAAGACACATAAAATAATGAAAGTCGGTTATGGCACGATCGAAAGGATCAATAAATAATCGCGTTATAACCGATGTTATAATTAAAATAGGTATGACTGTCGTTAGAAAAGAAATTTAACAATTTCTACAGCTAAATTATTGAAATTTATTATTATATATCAAGTAAATGAATGGAAGTAATAATTTAAATTCTAATAAATTTGCAAAAAGAAAAAAACATTTTAAGTAAAAGTAAAACAATCAGTTATTTTCATTTGATTTTTCTAAGGGTTTAACTAATTATAAAATAAACAGGTTAGCAGATACAGTTTTCGCTAATGAAGTTTTTTAGTAGCACAAATTTTTAGGTCTATTCTGTAACAAAACTGTGATATTTAAAGGCCTGTTAAAAAAACATACAACCAGTCACAATCGAGATTTTTATACATTGCCATGGTGATAACAAAATTAATAGATTTTTACACAATAGATCCCAAATTGAGAAATAGATATAATCGGAACTTATAACTTGGCTAAAACATCAGAAACTGATGTTGTATTGCCATATAAGTGACCTGTAAATATAAGGAAATATGGATTCTTGGCTGGACCGAAATTTACGTTGCAAACGAAATTGTAGTATAAACGACTTTCACTGTATTAAAAAAAATAATAATAATCGTTCACCTGCAAGCACGATTTAACAAAATATTTAAACATGTCCGTCCATTCCGATGACTGAAGTGTAGGCGAATCATTTTGGGCAATGTGGTATAACGCTGACATTGCATTCATATTGAAATACGGCGGCTTTCTTTCCGCTAACTCTATACACGTGATGCCTGAAAAAAATTGAATGAGAAATGTACTGATGGTCTTCAATAGTGAAAATATGCATACCTAATGACCATACATCGACTTTTCCATCGTATTGTCCTTCGTCCATTGCTAAAATAACTTCAGGAGCCATCCAATATGGAGTACCGACAAAAGAATTTGCTGGACACTTGACTGAAGCACTTCCGAAATCGGCCAACTTGACCGTACCATTCTCTGTTAATAGAATATTGCCGGCTTTCACATCTCTACAAGAAAGGTCTTGTTTTATTAATAAGAAGTTTACATGGGTACGTAAATTTTATTGAGAAAAACAACTTTGAATGAAGTTAGTCATTCTGTGTAGTTATAGTTGGTGTTGGTATATATTTTATAATACTGAACACTTTTGCAAAATTAAATTCAACAAAGTTGCTGTTTCAGAATTTTGCTACTGCTTATTAGAAAACGTTCTAAAAGCCAGTTTTATAAACTTTTACTTGGCTACTAGTTTCTATGGTCAGAAATTTATTTGTACTTTTTATAAAGGTAATCATCAGAAAAGTTAAATTTAAATACGCAATTTTTGTATTAGTTATCAAAAAGAAAATAGAACGAGACGAGAATGAGTTGGTTTAAGAATTTGATCCTAAGTTAGATACTATCTTTAAATACAGAACAAATACAAATTCATATTCAAAATAAGCACCCAAACCTAGAAAGATTATTTCAAGTTTTTGTTAAATATGAAAATATGGATGTAACATAACAATTTTATACATCAACAACTTGTACATCGCAAACTACGTGTATGTTTCAATTATAAATATTGAAATAACAAACTATGAGAAGATAATTAATTATTTTTACAGTTTAACAAAAATATAAATTTTAGTGTTGTGAAGGTCAAGGTCATGAACATATTGATGCAAGTAATGATTTTTACACTTACTTTAAATCAAAATCATCAAAAAAACAACAATTACATACATCTTATAATATGTAAGTGCAGAAATAAAATTAAATTGATTACAAAATTGATATTTATAAACAAAAACTTTAAATATACATCAATTTATATATCTAAAACAGTATAGAAAACATTAACAAATAATAAACAAACCTGTGAATACGTCCAAGACTATGAAGATAACTGAGCCCGTTTAAAACTCCATCACAAATCGCAGCAATTTCATCCTCGCGAAGTGCACTCTTGTGTACTTCTATGATGTCCGAAGCAGATCCGAGACAATATTCCATAACAAGCCATGCCGTATGATCACGTAAATAACAACCTTTATGCTCTATCGTATTTGGATGTTTTAACTGACGTAGAAATCTGAAATGGAAAACTGAGCAAGTCAAAAACAAGAAAAAAAAAAGATCATCGATAGGAACAACGGCTAACCTAATTTCTTTTAATATGTCCTGCCATTTTTCTAAACTTTGCTTGCCAAGATACGACATTTTCTTGATGGCGACAACTTCCTGCGTAAGAAGACATCTTGCGTAATAAACAGCACCGAACGAGCCATGGCCGATCTCTCGAAGATCTTCGAATATCTTTTCTGGATCATGTTTGTAGAATAATTCTGCGATTTCGGGATCCTTTAGGCTACCTGGCCTAGGCACAGGAGCCATACTCTTTTCTTCCACTGTTATTTTTTCATTTCAACATACATTGATCTGAAATTGAAACGATTCCTTTAGTAGGAGAATCATTAAGTAATATTTTAATTGAAAATTTTTCATCTGCATTATGGTATTTTTTAATAAAAATTTAAATTTTACCACACAACAAACTTCCGATTGTTTCGAGAATGCACGTAAAACTAACGTTATCAGGTAGGGGCTAGTGCAATTCCATTGAAAAGAATTCGACAATTAGGCGCAACCAGGAACTTATCTCAATTATTTTTACCACAAGACCCTCCCCAAAAATGTGACGATGTTACGCACGCAATGCCGATGAGATAAATTAACCCCGCGCTATTTTATTGTTTCGTGATGGTGTCGAGAACAAGGTGATCGCTTAATGTTTACACTTCTATTACATGATAGTTTTCAAAAACTTACAAAAATATCGGGTTGACTACTCAAAATGGCGATAACACTTCGTACTTCCAATTTACATTAAACTTCTACTATTTTCCCGCACTTCGCACATATTTGCAATCGGCACATTATTTAAACGATAATTTTAAATCGGTACAACAACATTTAATAACCCATTCGATAAAAACTATTAAAACACAACGAAAACACTATTATGATTTATGAATCACTATAAGGTTAAAGCTGTCATCGCCCTCCCTGGCGTTAAACTTACCAAATGTAGAACTACAGGTGTAACGTAGCCAGCTCGATCGGTAACTTTTGAAAATTCAATTTTTAAAACGTTCACATAACTACTTTACTGGATAAAATTGATAACAGTTAAATGTAATTTAATTCAAATATCACTTTTTGTCTTATAACTGCGTTGTATAATCAACCTTAAAACTTTAAAATGAAACCATCACAAAAACTCTGCCATATAAAAATAAAAGGCAACTAAAGACGGGTACAACTGAAACACGGAAACTCCGTTTTGTTGAAATATCTTTTTTATATTACGATAACGATAACACCAATCATTTTAAGGTGATTTGAACCTATTGTACATTATAACATGTATAACTTTCAATTAAAAACAAACGACAATATAACTTTTTGTAACACTGATATAATTATTACTTATACCTACTTTGCTACTTATCAATAATAACAAAAAGAATTAAAAAACACACCTAGTATAGGTACCTATATTTAACAAGCATGCCGAAAACGTTTTATTTGTTCTCGCTTTCAACCCAAAATTGTTACTGAATATTCGCATTTCATCTTCGCTGTTTAAATAAGTAACCAAGTTTGTTTTTATTTTTTATTTAACACCAATATATTGTACAACCAACATAACTTCAATAAGATTCCTCACTGGAATTCCACCTGCTGTCTGTTCCTGTTTTTACATTCTGTCATGAACAACTTGACAGATGCTCTTTCATAAATTTAAAAAAGGGGGCCCAACACCGACTAGCAAGCAATGTAATTACAATTCAGGTGTAGACATGGCCGAGAGTGTATAATCTGCGGCAAGAATTTTTTAAGTTACGCAGGTCGAACTATACATGCATTTAAAGACATCAAAAAACACATTTCAACATTACACCTTACAGTATATGACGGGTTAGATTATATATATTATATAGTTTCTTAAATAGCTCTACAATGATTTAAAAATATCGATTTTAGTTTTATACTAATTAATGCAAATTTGATAAAACATAAACTTGTACAAAACCATTAAAATTTTTCAAATAAAATCTACAAATATATTTTTGGTATTCAATAATGTATTAATAAAAAATGTTAAAATGGAAAAAAAAAAGTTTAAAATTAAAAATGGATAATTAACGTAATATGTATTTTGTCCTGTTAAATCCAAAAGCTAATCTGCAACTTAAAAAATCTTGAACACATAAATAATAGATAATTTATACAAGAAATGGCCGGTAAATTATTTATTGGCAGTAATCCAAGGATGCTGCATAACACTATCCAATGTAATTCTTAGTTCAGAAGTTTGGCGCAACAACTAGAATTTAAGACATCAAAACTTCAACAAAATTAATTAACAAAATTGATACCTTAGATATCAGATCGATTGCGTCATTCGTTAAATAAGAAGGATACTTAAGATCTAAACACTGGATGCGCTTGTATGTTTCTTCTTTCGAGTTGCATTCAAATGGAGGCTTTCCAACCAAAAATTCATAGCATAAAATACCTTTAAAAAAAATCAAATGCTTATTATTTACAATTCAAATAACTTAAAAACCCACCTAAACACCAATTGTCGACGTATTTTCCATACTGCTTGCCTGCTACCATCTCGGGCGATAAATAATCCAAAGTACCGCACATAGTTTTTCTTTGTAAGGACGGTGCGTGTACAGACCAGCCAAAATCCGCAACTTTGATATCATCAGTTATGGATAAGAGTAAATTTTCTGGTTTTAAATCACGATGTATAACCTTATTTTTGTGGCAATAATTCAATGCATCTGCTACTTGAAAAATATACTTTGCCGAGCTAAAAATGAGAAACACGTTTAATTTCTTTTACAACAAACTACCGAATTACCGTTTCTCATTAAAATGACCATCTGGACTTTCCTGTAAATGCTTATATAGTTCTCCATTTCCTGCAAACTCCAAAATCAAATAAATACGATAATCATCATGAAACCAATTCAGCAGTTCTAGTATATTAGGATGTTTTAAATGTGACTGAATTTCAATTTCTCGTAGCACTTGTCGTTCAACTTGATCATGGACTATTTCTTTTTTAAGTAGCGTTTTAAGTGCAACTACGTAATTAGTTTTCTTTTCACGCGCAACATACACCCTACCGAATTTTCCACGACCCAAACGAGTTCCCAATTCAAAATCATTTATGTTCCATTTGTAACTACAATCAATATAATAAATGAAATTATTATTATGACTATTAAAGAAATCTTACTCCGGATTATTGTAGGCTTCGTGCGATAACATATTTGTTAGCATTGTTTTTGTGTCATTAAAATACTTTTCGGGTACTTCTTCTGCTGTTAAATATTCCGCTATTGTTTGATCTAACAGCGACATTGTAAACTTCTTTTAAAGAATTACAAATAACAAATACAATACAATATAATATTGTTAATGTCAACAAAAAACAAAAAAAAAAAACATAACCGTTAAATTACCTAATTTAAATTCTAGGGTTTTTGTTATTTTAGATGACATTCAGAAAAATGTAAAAATAAAGGGTATTTTACAGATTTAAGTATTTTTTTTTTAACAACAGTGTCGGGGATTTACTTATTCTTTTAACGTTAATCGTCCTTAATTACTTTCATGTTCGCTGTATTACCCCTACTACGGTACTATTATAAAAATATGCGATGAGACTCCAAATCATCCAAAATATGGTTCTAATTACTCATAAAATCAGTTTTCAAATTAAAGAAACTTCATCCAGTTTTTATTTTTATGTAGGTACTACATTTTTGTTAATAATTTTAACGTAATAGATTGTGTTACCTGTTCTTTACTTGAATTATTTAGATATAAACTATTTAAAAGGAATGTTAATTGATTAAAATCTTCTGATTTGTTATAAGAAAGCGTTTTTAAAAAAATGTTAGATTTACAAAATTCTTTTGTGTCATATTTTAATATATTTACTTAATTTTTAAACAAAGATAAAATATCACGAGAACGAGTCGCTTATGGTGTTATGCCGTACCAAGTACTTATAATGACGTTGACAAGGTGCCATGTGGCTTAAAAACACTGTGTAATAAGTAGTGCGGGCGGCGTTAACGTTCGTCAATAAGAAATTTGGATAATATTTTCGAAATTAACAAATCAAACTGTTTCACTCGTTATTTCTGGTATAATATTATCTCAAGGATTTTCCATATTTGGATTTATTTTCATATGCCATTAACGTTTGCGTAGGAATACATTCCCCTCTTAATTCGTTCGTCCATCTTGGGTGTTTCATTTCCAGCAGCGGCAGGTTACAGTCGATAAATGTAAAATTGATTTTTCAGTTTTGGTTTTTCAATTAAAATTTTCTATCGGTTTATTTTGAGTTCTTGTCGAGGTCGAAGCTATTATCTAAAGACAGCAACATGTCTCAACAGTTGCTGCCGATCCGGTTCCAAGAGCATCTTCAGGTAACTGATTCATTATCCGCCCCTTAAAATTACTTGTCATTTTTAATCCATTTCCTTACACCACAATTTACGTTCGGTTTTTGATACAAACCGGATTTGTAATCTGTAGGATATGTAAAAATTAAATTTCTTAAACCAATTTTTGTATATTTTATAGCTCGTAAATATTGGAATCAATGTGGCTAATATCTCTTTCGCAACTCTCACGATGGAAAGTGACAAATTCATTTGTGTCCGAGAAAAAGTCGGGGAAACGTCGCAGGTAGTAATCATCGATATGGCTGATGCCACTAATCCAATTCGTCGACCTATCACCGCTGAAAGTGCTATTATGAATCCCGCTTCCAAAGTAATTGCTCTTAAAGGAAAAGCCGGAGTCGAAGGTGAGCAGTTTGTTTAAAAAATTTAGTTATTGGTAGGTTGGCCTTTTTTCTAGGCTGCAGATTAGACGATACAGCTTTCAAAATGTTTTAAAATAAATATTTATTAAATACATGCTATCTATCTAAAATGTAGATTTTTTTGTAATCGTATAAAATTCAATTTGATTTCCTTTAATTTAGTTGTATTATTTGTTAAGTAAATCTTTAAAAAAAAAAAGTACTTATAATATATTTGAAAGTTTTATCATTCTTGTGGAAAGTAGGTTAAATTAATACCGTACTTCTCAAAAAGTGGAATCTCATTTAACAATAAACAGTAAAAAGTGGGAAGTACATTAAAAATGGATAGATTGTGATTCTATGATGCAATCATTTTGATAAACATGTATTGATCTAAATAATTTAAAAATATTCTTAACATTTAATTATTAACAATATGAAAATAATAGATTTTTCTTATAACCTTTTATTATATTGTTTTTTTCTTTTGAATGTTTAATAAAAAGAGCATTAAAATGCATTTATTTTTAGCACAAAAAACATTACAAATATTCAATATTGAAATGAAGTCCAAGATGAAAGCACACACTATGACCGAAGACGTCGTGTTCTGGAAGTGGATCTCGTTAAACACTCTTGCATTAGTTACGGAAACATCAGTCTATCATTGGTCTATGGAAGGCGATTCTACACCAATAAAAATGTTCGATAGGTAAGTATTCACGTGAACGATCGACCGTATTAATACCTACTTTTTCATAAAAGTAGTATCTATTGGATATCGCTCGCTTATTCATTTAATAGTTTAAGGGTCGGTTTTTTCATCTCCCAATAAATTTACTTGACAAATTTTTACCACAGAAACAATCGTTTCTATGGTAAATATGTGTCAATTAAATTAAATGGAAGATGAAAAGATCGACCCTAAGTATACTTCAAGTATCAGTTAACTTGCTGAACTTTTTAAAAGTACGGTCTTTCTCAAATTTAGGAATTGATAAAATTTAGCAAATTTAAATTTGAATTATAGTTTTTCAACAAAATAGTTTCTTCAGTTCCTAGAGCAAATTGTAGTAGATTCGAAAAGATTAAATCTGCGCTTTTTTCTAAACAATAACATTATATTACAGACATTCGTCTTTAAATGGCTGTCAAATAATCAATTACCGGACCGATCCAAAACAGAATTGGTTGCTGCTGGTTGGTATCAGCGCCCAACAAAGTAGAGTAGTTGGTGCTATGCAGTTATATTCAGTTGAACGGAAATGTTCTCAGCCCATCGAAGGACATGCTGCTTCTTTTGCCACTTTTAAAATTGAAGGAAACCCCGAACCATCTATATTATTTTGTTTTGCAGTCCGTACTGTACAAGGTGGCAAATTACACATTATCGAGGTAAGTAACGATCGAGAAATGGTCGAATGCGACTTGTTCATGTTTTATTTACATACTGCAGGTAGGCCAGAGCCCTGCCGGTAACCAACCATTCGTAAAAAAGACCGTCGATGTATTTTTCCCACCTGAAGCACAAAATGATTTTCCTGTCGCCATGCAAGTATCCGGAAAATATGACGTCATTTATTTAATCACAAAGTATGGATACATTCACATGTATGACATTGAAAACGGCACCTGCATCTATATGAACAGAATTTCGAGCGAAACCATTTTTGTCACAGCACCCCATGAGGCCACTGGTGGAATTATCGGTATGTCCGTCATTAAAATTACAACGGGATAAAATATTTCTTAAATAGTTTTTATAGAAAACTAAACTTTTAGTTGTCAAGTTATCTAATCAAGTAAATTATTTTAGGTGTCAATCGTAAAGGTCAAGTTCTTTCGGTGACCGTGGACGAAGACAATATTATTAGATATGTAAATACTGTCTTGCATAATGCTGATTTGGCTCTTCGTCTAGCTGTACGTAATAATCTCGCCGGTGCGGAAGAACTGTTTGTTAGCAAATTTCAAATGCTATTTCAAAATGGCCAATATGCCGAAGCCGCTAAAGTTGCAGCAAATGCTCCAAAAGGTGAATCATTTTTTTTTTACTTTATATGTTAATTTAGTAGACTAGAAATTTATTCCTTTGTTTTGATTTTATATTCACATTATTATCGATTTAACTAATAGTAATCCTTTTTCTTTTTTTATGAGTGAAAATTGTAATTTTGCAATTGTGTAATATTATACATAGAACAATCATTTTACATTGGAGAAATTAATCTATTGTTTTCAGGAATTTTACGAACTCCCGCTACAATTCAGATGTTTCAACAAGTTCCGACGCCGGCAGGACAGAATAGTCCGTTGCTTCAATATTTCGGCATTTTATTAGATCAAGGACAGCTTAACAGGTGAAACTTTTTTTTTTCTAAATTTTATAGTTTGTTTAGTTCGACGTTGTTTTCGTTCTGTAATTTGTTTTTCTCGTCTTCAATATTGGATTATTATTTTATAGATACGAATCATTAGAACTATGCAAACCCGTACTTCTACAAGGGCGCAAGCAATTACTAGAAAAGTGGCTGAAAGAAGACAAACTAGAATGTTCAGAAGAATTGGGCGATTTAGTGAAACAAGGTGATCCGACACTTGCTCTCTCCGTTTATCTTAGAGCCAACGTTCCGGCCAAGGTGAGACAAATTGAAATTTATAAACAACCTCCTATTATATTTAAAATTATTTTTAAGGTGATACAATGCTTTGCCGAAACAGGCCAATTTCAAAAGATCGTATTATACGCAAAAAAAGTATCGTACACTCCGGATTACATTTATCTTCTTAGATCAGTTATGCGTACGAATCCAGATCAAGGGGCAACCTTTGCAGCTATGCTAGTGGCAGACGAAGAACCACTAGCAGACATAAATCAAATTGTAGATATCTTTATGGAACAAAATATGGTACAACAATGTACCGCCTTTCTCTTAGATGCTTTAAAACATAATCGACCTACGGAAGGTCATTTGCAGACTAGACTTTTAGAGATGAATTTAATGTCGGCGCCGCAAGTTGCCGATGCCATTTTGGGTAATAACATGTTTACCCATTACGATAGAGCACACATCGCGCAATTGTGTGAAAAAGCCGGATTGTTACAAAGAGCCCTCGAACATTACACCGATTTATATGATATTAAAAGGGCCGTTGTTCATACACATCTACTTCCGGCAGATTGGTTGATTGGATTCTTTGGTACTTTAAGTGTAGAAGATAGTTTAGAATGCCTTAAAGCTATGTTATCTGCAAACATCAGACAAAATTTACAAATCTGTGTTCAGATTGCTACAAAATATCACGAACAGCTAACCACAAAATCGTTAATCGACCTTTTCGAGAGCTTCAAGAGCTATGAAGGATTATTCTATTTTTTGGGTTCGATTGTTAACTTCAGTCAAGATCAGGAAGTACATTTTAAATATATTCAAGCAGCTTGTAAAACTGGCCAAATTAAGGAAGTAGAACGTATATGTCGAGAAAGCAACTGCTACAATTCCGAACGTGTCAAAAATTTCCTTAAAGAAGCCAAACTTACTGATCAATTACCGTTGATCATTGTTTGTGATCGTTTTGATTTTGTTCACGATTTAGTCTTGTATCTGTATCGTAACTCTTTACAGAAGTATATTGAAATATACGTACAAAAAGTTAACCCCAGCCGATTGCCTGTTGTCGTCGGAGGATTATTAGATGTAGATTGTTCCGAAGATATCATTAAGAATTTAATTCTCGTCGTTCGAGGTCAATTTTCCACCGATGAGCTTGTCGAAGAAGTGGAGAAACGTAACCGTTTAAAATTGTTACTCCCTTGGCTCGAAAGTCGTGTACACGAAGGATGCGTCGAACCTGCTACTCATAACGCTTTAGCCAAGATATATATAGATTCTAATAATAATGCCGAGCGTTTCCTAAAAGAAAATCAGTGGTACGATTCACGAGTTGTGGGAAGATACTGTGAGAAACGTGATCCACATCTTGCATGTGTTGCATACGAAAGAGGACAGTGCGATAGGGAATTAATAGCTGTATGTAATGAAAATTCTTTATTTAAATCTGAAGCGCGTTATTTAGTTAAGAGGCGCGAATCTGAATTATGGGCAGAGGTTTTGAACGAAGTTAATCCATATCGTAGACAGTTAATCGATCAAGTTGTACAGACCGCTTTGAATGAAACTCAAGATCCGGAAGATATCTCTGTAACTGTTAAGGCATTCATGACTGCCGATCTTCCTAACGAACTAATCGAGTTACTCGAAAAGATAGTTTTGGATAATTCTGTATTTTCTGATCATCGTAATTTGCAGAATCTCTTAATTCTGACGGGTAAGTATTTCGTTTACCACAACTGGCATTATAAGTGTTGAATGTTTCTTTTAGCCATCAAAGCTGACGCAACTCGTGTAATGGACTACATTAATCGTTTAGATAATTATGATGCTCCTGATATTGCCAATATAGCCATAAACAATCACCTCTACGAGGAAGCGTTTGCGATTTTTAAGAAATTTGATGTTAATACGTCTGCCATACAAGTTTTAATCGATCAAGTTAACAATCTAGATAGAGCTTACGAATTTGCAGAAAGATGTAATGAACCGGCCGTGTGGAGTCAGCTTGCTAAGGCCCAACTGAATCAGGGTTTAGTTAAGGAGGCAATAGATTCTTATATTAAAGCCGACGACCCTAGTGCTTACATAGCCGTAGTTGAGACTGCTTCTAAGAATAATTCTTGGGAAGACTTGGTTAGGTATGTGATGGTCTTGGGTAATTCGACCATTAGCTAGTTACAATGTGAACCTAATGAGTGCTATTTTTGGGTTAGTAATGACATTCACAAACGCCCATGGTTGCACTCCTGCAGCGGTGAATTATTAATAATTATAAATTGAAATTTTTTCTATTTTCCTCAAAAAATGTGACATCAAAAATGTCGGAGAATATAAAAATATTATTTTGACGATTAATTTTTGCACGATTATCTTTGCATTACTTTTAATAAAAATATTTAGCTGACAAGGAAAATACGAAACATAATAAACTGGAAATTTTGGTTTAATATTATGATATTATATAATAGAGCAAGTGTAGACCTTTGACTCTAAATGATAATAAGGAAATGCTTACATTAATTATAGTTCAACTTGTCAAATATTATAAATTATTAATATTTAAGATCGACTCAAACTTTATAAATTTCAGGTACTTACAAATGGCACGCAAGAAAGCAAGAGAAAGCTATATCGAATCCGAACTTATCTATTCCTATGCGAAAACGGGTCGCCTTGCAGATTTAGAAGAATTCATAAGTGGTCCAAATCATGCCGATATACAAAAGATTGGAGATCGTTGCTTTGACGATAAAATGTACGACGCTGCTAAACTATTGTACAATAATGTGTCGAATTTCGCTCGTTTAGCTATCACCTTAGTCCATCTCAAGGAATTTCAAGTGAGTTTTATTTTTGACTATTTCAATAAATATAATGTTTTTGTTAAATTTTTAGGGTGCCGTCGATGGTGCTCGTAAAGCTAACAGCACACGAACATGGAAGGAAGTCTGTTTTGCATGTGTCGACGCCGAGGAATTTAGATTAGCACAGATGTGTGGGATGCATATTGTGGTGCATGCCGACGAATTGCAAGATCTCATTAATTACTATCAAGATAGGGGGTACTTTGAAGAGCTCATTGGACTTTTAGAAGCCGCATTAGGGTTAGAACGTGCACATATGGGCATGTTTACTGAATTGGCTATACTGTATTCCAAATATAAGCCTGCTAAGATGAAGGAGCACTTGGAGCTTTTTTGGTCACGTGTTAACATTCCTAAGGTATTGGTTTTAAGGTAATATCGAGGAATGGTTTGGTTGTTTAATATAATCATCTAATAGGTACTTCGAGCTGCAGAACAAGCACACTTATGGGCCGAACTTGTTTTCTTATACGATAAATATGAAGAGTATGACAATGCTGTCTTAGCGATGATGGCTCATCCGACTGAAGCATGGCGGGAAGGTCACTTTAAGGATATTATAACTAAAGTCGCCAACATAGAATTATATTACAAAGCTATTCAATTTTATTTGGACTACAAACCGTTGCTCTTGAATGACTTACTGTTAGTTCTGGCACCTAGAATGGATCATACAAGGTACAAACGATATTTATTATGCGTAAATTAAAATATGTACGATTATTTTTATTATAGGGCTGTCTCGTTCTTCTCCAAAACTAACCATTTGCAACTTGTCAAGTCTTATTTGCGATCGGTTCAAAGTTTGAATAATAAAGCTATTAACGAAGCTCTTAATGCCTTACTTATCGATGAGGAGGATTACCAGGTAAGAATCTCTTGCTTATTAAACTTGACATACAATTCCTCTAGATTAATCCAGAAACAGTTTAGATCTTTGACCTTAATATTGATATTAAATCGATTGTTTTAAAATTTTAAGTCAACTTCTATGTTATGTATTGTCATACCTATTTAAAATATAAAAATTCTGTCTTTAGGGTTTGAGAACATCAATCGATGCTTTCGATAACTTTGACAATATAGGATTGGCTCAAAAATTAGAAAAACACGAACTAACCGAATTTAGACGCATAGCTGCTTATTTATATAAAGGTAACAACAGATGGAAACAAAGCGTTGAATTGTGCAAGAAAGATAGACTATTCCGTGATGCGATGGAATACACGGCCGAATCGAGGCAAAGTGAACTTGCAGAAGAACTGTTGGCATGGTTCCTCGAAAGAAAGGCGTTTGATTGCTTTTCTGCTTGTTTGTATCAAGTAGGTAGTGATTTTTTTAAGCCACAGACTGTTTATAAATTGAATATTTTTTTATTAGTGTTATGATCTCTTGAAACCAGATGTAATCTTAGAATTAGCTTGGAAACACAATATTATGGATTTTGCTATGCCTTATCTCATCCAAGTAACTAGAGAATTAAGCGTTAAGGTGGAAAAACTGGAACAATGCGAAGCACAAAGGGAGAGCGAATCGGCCGAAGAAACTCATAAACCTATGATGATTTCTGAACCGCAACTCATGTTAACTGCAGGTCCAGGCATGGGTAATTATGTCTATGCTTATATTTTAAAGTCATTTAAACAATACGATTTTGTTTGCTTGTAGGAATACCCGCACAACAATATGTTCCACCTCAAGGTTATCCTCAACAAGCTGCTTATCCTCAAATGCCATATCAAGGATATGGTATGTAATAAAGTTTTAAATTAGATTATATTTATGGACAGAAAATAAGAGCGTTTCAGTTAAAGATAACATTGCAACAGTTTAATTAAATATTCTGTACCTGTTATATGTGCGAGTTCTTTATTATTATTTTGTGCGTAATATTAGATTTCAGTTAAAAATTGTCTGACTAGCCTAATTATTATTATTCACATATAAAGTGTAACTGTTATAATAGTTATAGTTCGTTTATAGTTTTAACAGTCTTACTTATAATGCACTCATGGTGTATATTTAATGTTAATATTGTTTACCTTTTATATTTATCATTGTAATCTAGCTTCCGTAAGTGTTATTATGATACTTCATTTATTAATTGTTCGCAGTAATATAGAAATTATAATTGTGTATCTTTGGAACATTACAATTATACGCAGTACTATATAGAAACTATGTAATTATCGTGTATCTTTAAAAAAAACCACAGCTTGTAATATAATTGTGTTCAAATCGTGAGATTAGAAATTTACAATAAAAGAAAAATTGCACGTTTATTATACACAAGTGTACTAGATCAAAGACCTAAAATAAATAACTTTTGTTTAATATTATATTTATTATTAGTTAACTTACTTCGTTATACATTTTGAGTAATTTGTTCTATTATTGTTGTTATTTTATTATCGTGGATAGTACAAAATTAGTGTCTGGGTGCTAAATATATTTTGTTTTTTTGTTTCGTTTTTGTACTAAAATTGTTTTAGAATATTTTCATAATAAATTTTTTAAAAGATTACAGTAGGCCCATCAAATTTTCAATTACCTAGAAAAATATACATTTAAATAAATGTATTACATACAAAAATCAAAAAATAGTGTTTTGTGTGCAAGGACAGTATACTTAACTATCAACGTTACTCAAATAATGCAATCGTAATTCATATATCATTACATGTCGTATGCAACTAAAAAAATTATAAATAAATAGGCATCTTGTCACCATTTACAAATCTGGAGTCAGCTGTAGTTTCACTTTTTTAACACTTCTTTCAGCAGGTCGAGTGAGCATGTGTTTTCCAAAAATAGTAAACTTCATATTATCCAAAGATATAACAAATACGGAGGGCTTTTTTAGAATAACTATTAAAAAGAAAGTTAAATTAATACCACAAATCCAACTAATAATACAAAAATAACTTACTCTTCAATTCGTTATTATGTGTGACAATATTAAATGAACATTTAGTTTCTAAAACTACTGTTCCTTTCATGCCAATCAGACTTGGCACTTTCGATCGAACCACGGTAATTACAGCACCACTATAATCCGCTTTACCTAAAGCGATATTAAAACCGCCCCAAAATGGGTCCACGGAATGGGGAACCGCAACTGATGCTAAATTTTTTCTCATATATTCATTCCACATTTCTCTTAATGGCCGTAAATCTTCGTAATACCATTGCTGTTTTGGCAGTTTTAAAAGGCCCAAGTGTGTTCTTTCTCGACGGGTTAAAAATTTCTTTTTTCGTTTAGGAAATTCAATTTTTTTGTTCCATATCGAATGCTTGTCGAGTATGAAATTCCATCGCAAATCTTCTTCGGACAAGTGCCTTTCGGAATTAGGTAGTATTTTATACAGAAGATCTTTGATAGACTTTTCGGCGTCAACGTCTAGTAAAAATTAGAATGTAGATTTTTTTATTAACTTTTAACATAAATGTATTAACCTGTAGTGCTTTGCGAATGCATTTTAAACTATAAACGAGAAATCAAAAAATGAGGTTAGGTACAGTTATTTTTTCAAGTACCTACAAACCACTGTTGCCAATAATAGCAAATATAGTACCCTAGTTTATAATTAATTTATTGTAAAATATAAATTTTGTCGTATATCTACTTTATCAATGGTGAATTATTAAAACGCGAAATAAATATTGTGCATAATCATTTCGATAGACAATAATAATCTGATAACGGTATTTTGAACAAATGGTCAGGTGAATAGAACGGTTCGTGCGTAAAATTACAGTTATAACAGCATTTTTATTTTTGCAGATATCAGCTGTGTTATTAATAATCGTATTTGCATCTAATTGACCTCTAATAGGAGTGATCCGTGCAACCCACATTTTACAATTATTTGTTGATCGAATACACACAACAGCTGCCCATCTGACAGAACTCCCAATAATATGAATTTAGAAGGTATTTATTTCTTAATTATTACTCTGTCGTTAGTTGTACCGTAATTATTGTAGCTTGATATTAATTTTTAATTTTATAGTAATGTTTATGGGATTTTCCACAAGTTTAATTTACTAATGTTAAATTTCCTATCGTGCAGTAACCTGTATAGAAAATGTAGAAAGCACCTGATAATAATAAAGTTAGGAATGACAATTGGAACATCAGTTAGGAACAAACAACAAAGTCAAGGCCTCTTACTTAACAGTAATAAATGTTTTTATGCTTATTCATATTAAATAAATTAAAGTTTAATTTTCCGATCAATTAAAACTGAAGTTCACAAAGTAAAAATTATCAGCATTTGCAGTATCTATTAAATTGTAATTGTATAGAAATAATGATAAACCTTTTAAAATATATATAATTATCTTACTGATATCGCACAGTGATTATAAAACAATGCAGGATTTTAAAAAGTGTTATTCACAAATTCCTTATATAAAATGTAATAAGCAACTACATATATTTTATTAAGTTTCTATTCTTTTTTAGCAGTTTTGAGTAACGATCTCGTAGAAAAATTCCGTACCGATTTCAATGCGGATAAAAAAAATGTTTTGGCACAAAACGTTTGTTCAAAAAATGATCCCTTCGATGTTTGCTTGATGAGAAAACAATTGGAGATTAACCAAAATGTATTTGAATATAAGGTAAATTGCCACGCTGCTAGATTAAACAGCAACAAATAGTATGAGTGTCGCTTTAATTTTAGATCGAATCCGAAGCTAAACCGGTCACAAATCAAAAAAGTTCGGGTCGGTGCTGGATATTTGCAGCACTTAATGTAATAAGAGTTCCGTTCATCAAGAAATATAATTTGGATGAATTTGAATTTTCGCAAAGTTACCTATTTTTCTGGGACAAGGTTGAAAGATGTAATTATTTTTTAAATAATATCGTCAAGACTACTAAAAGAGGCGAGCCCGTGGACGGTAGGCTTATCTCATTTCTGTTGAAAGTATGTAATTTATAGTTAGTTCGATAAAGTTATATAATCGATATTCAATAGGATCCTATAGGCGATGGAGGACAATGGGATATGATCGTTAATCTCATTAATAAGTATGGTCTAATGCCAAAAAGCTGTTTTCCTGAGTCATTTAGTTGCGAGTCTAGTGGAAGAATGAATCAAATTCTTAAAAGCAAAGTAAGTTTTAAATAAACGTATATTGGTCACTCACAATTATGTCTTTAGCTTCGAGAGTATTCTAAAGCAGTACGTGAACTGGTGGTCAGTGGGACGAGCGATACCAATATACAAACTTTAATAGAAAAACAAATGTCAGTTATTTTTCGCATTGTTGGAATTTGCCTTGGAATTCCCGATAAAATTTTCACGTGGACATATTATGATAAATCTAAAACATTTCATAGTGTTGGCTCCATCACGCCCCAAGAATTTTATGGAAATTACGTTAAATTTTTATTTGACGTTAATGACAAGGTGCAAATAGTTTTATTTCCTCTTCTATAATTTTTGTTTTCAATTATTTTTGAAGGTATGTTTGGTAACTGACCCTCGCAGTACAAATCAGTATGGCAAAGCGTATACTGTCGATTGCCTCGGTAACATTGTCGGCGGTAGAAGCTGCATCTACAACAATCAACCTGTAGAACTGTTAGTCGACTTGGCAGCCCAGAGCATTATGGACGGGGAAGCCGTTTGGTTTGGTTCTGAAGTGTCTAAGCGTTTTGCCATGAAGCAGGGCATCGAAGACTTAAAAGTGTGAGTTTATCGCTGTCCATTGGAAATTAGCATGATTGAAAAAATGTTATAGGCACGATTTTCCTTTGGTTTTTGGAACAGATGTTCAGATAACTATGTCAAAGGCGGATAGACTTCTGTATGGTGATAGTGCAATGACACATGCTATGGTGTTTACTGCTGTATCAACAAATGTATGTTGTTATTACAATGAAATTGAGCAAACCGTAATTAGACAATATTTTATAGGATAAAAATGAGGTAATCAAATTCAGAGTAGAAAACTCGTGGGGCGAAGATAGAGGCGATAAAGGTTATCTAATTATGACGGCTGAATGGTTTAAGGATTTCGGATTTGAAATTGTTGTCGACAAAAAATATGTACCTGAAGATGTATTGGAAGTTTTTAAACAAGAACCGATCGTGTTGCCAGCCTGGGACCCTATGGGTACCTTGGCAATTTGTTACAGCGAATAACCATTGCTGTATGTTACGTTAACCAAAATACAATTTTTTTTAACAATATTTCGTGATGAATGCAGTATTACAAATAAATTATCACCGATCGACAGATGAACAGTTTAAAATTGTATAGCAGTGGTCTTATAGTGCAGTAATTGTTACTTATTGAAAGAAATGTTTATTGTCCGATTGCATATGCTTGTTAATTGTTATATATAACTTAAGCTAAATAATATTGTTTGTTTTTTCTTTTAAACCTGTTAAATAAAATTGTGTACAAAATGTTGACTTTTTAATAAATTTGATTCATATTCTAAATTAATAAATGAAACATTCAACAACTAATACAACATTATAATTTTAAATTATATTTACATTATTTATATAACTGATGCTCGTATTTTAATTTACACCAAATACCTTGACACATATTTATTAATCGAGTATCGATGACAACATCATTTTTTGCATTTGTATATTCCTGTTCGATAATTTGTTTAGCTAATTTAAATTTATTTCGTTGTATTAAACTTAAGCTTAAATATAATCTACATCTAGACATAATATTTGGATCTCCTAACCGAAAAGCTAACTTTAATTGATTTATAGATATTTTGCCAGCAATTTCGGCACAATTTACAAAATAATCGCCTAAGGCTGAGAAAGCTCCTCCTAATGTCGATAACCACGATAATGCGTATTCCAACTCGCATCGTTCTCTAACCAGAAACTCTAATCTGTAATTCCTGAAAACTAAACGTTAAATAGGTTGACAAGTTACTCGTGTTTCCTTACCATCCATAGTCGACAATTTCTTTTTTGCATGGTTTTAATATTACATTAAGGGTGTTTACGTTTCCATTTGTAGATAGGTAGAAATAATTTATGAAGTTGTTTCGGAATGATGGGGCGCTGATCAATTCTTTTATAAAATAGTGCAAAAAGATCCCATCGACCGACAATTTTAACTTCCGTTTCAAAGGTTTGTACGAGGTACTATTCTTGATTTCATATCGTGTCAAAGTGAGATTATCGTACAAACAATTATTTTGTAGCACTTGAATAAATACTGTGATATCGCCCATTTCCTATTATATTAGAAAAGCCGATTTTATTTCACTTCGACTAATTTGAACTGACTTAACCTAATAATTTTTTTACGGACGACGTAGGTAACGCCCTCTATGTTTTTAAGCGTAATTTTGTTTTTCCTAATATCAGCAGTGGCGGAGGAAGGTCCAGTAAGATTACTTTTTTTAATCTAATTAATTAAATGGAATTGATTTAAAATAAGAATATCTAATTATTTTTTAGCAATAAATTATGATAACAATTTTTAAAATTTTTGTTATTAGATGTATTATTTATAAATTTTTTATGATAAAATCTAAAATTATTCTACGTTTTTTGAAATATGAATTTATGCTGCCACTTGCTGTACGAAATAGTCATTTCGATCGCTATAACCTTAAAACAATGTCGACAAATAATAATAACAGGAGAAGGATATTTTATATTTATCATTTACCACACGCCGAAAGAAGAGAATTGTGTCGTATTCTTGATCAGAATAATAAATGGGAAGAATTGGGAGGAACCCATATGAAGTATGACGTTCTAACAATACAAGTATAATTAAATTTTTTCTATCGAGCAGTATTTTAATTATAAATTTCGTAGGATCTCCGCAAAGAAATATTCAGAGGAAGCTCGCCCTCGGACGAGTTGCTGACGATGTGGGGCCATCAAAATCATACGGTCCTCGAGCTATTTATATTGCTCAGTCGCATGCAACACTACCAAGCAATGTCTGTAATAAAGAATTTTGTTGAAGAAAAATATCACAAGTTGATCCACGAAGGTGAGCACAATTTGCTGCAATTAGTTGACAATTTAAGTGGTAATGTTCGTGTGTCGCTTTGCAACAAGAATTTTTCAATTGCTCAGGAAAATTTTGATGATAATAGAAAGATTTTGAACATCAATGTTAAGGATATTTTTGCTACTCCAGCTCTGATGGAATTGAGCAGAGAGAACAACGAAAGTATTAGCGTCGATCAACAACTCCTTCAGCCCAAATCGCCTTTGCCTTTGGTAAGTTGAAAGATGCGTCGCTTAGAATTGGTGGTTATTTTAATGAATAATATATGATTTAAAATGTGTTTATCATTAATTTTTTTTAGGGTCGATTGGGAATGTCTCACGGTTTGACGGTATCCGATATTTCAACTGTTGCCGAATCTGCCGGAGCAATCCCTCAAATTCCATATCAGGAACTACAACAGTCGACAAACAATTGGGATCCTGCTGCCATTTTGGGAAAAGGTGGTTTTGGAACTGTTTTTAAAGGTATTAAACAACCACTTTTTTATAAAGAGTAAATAATAGTGTATAGATAACATTTATTATTAATAAGAACATTTCAAACATAACTTTTTATATATTTCTTTTATTTCTGGATATTTTCTTCAGGTGTTTGGAAATGCACCCAAGTTGCAATAAAAAGAATAGAGCACAAAGATGATAATCCCGAATCTCACAGTGAACAAATCAAACAATCAATAACAGAACTACATTGCTTGAACGCTTACAGACACGACAACGTTTTGCCCTTATACGGGTAACTTGGATTTTAAGTTGATTTTCTTTTTCACTAACAAAATGTTCATTAAATTTCAGTTATAGCATCGGTGGACCACAACCCTGTCTTGTGTACCAATACATGTCCGGAGGATGTTTAGAACACAGACTAAGAATAAGAGATCCGTCAAAAGTTCTTACCTGGTCTACGAGGCTCAATGTAGCCATCGGCACGGCAAGGTAAATATACATAAATAAAATACAAACCGAAACAAATTTTCCTAGAGGGTTACAGTTTTTACATACCAATGGTCAAAAGCCCCTCATCCACGGTGACATAAAATCGGCAAATATTCTTCTAGATCCCTGTGATAATGCCAAAATCGGAGACTTTGGTCTAGCACGAGAAGGCCCCCAATCGAATTATACTCACATAAAAGTCAGCAGAATACACGGAACTCGACCTTATCTACCAGATGAATTCTTGCGAACGAAAAAAGTTTCTACTAAAGTCGATACTTATAGTTTTGGGGTTGTTCTGTTTGAAATTGCGACCGCTTTGAGCGCTTACTCGGAACAACGACAACAAAGGTTTCTCAAAGATCATGTAGTTAATTATGACGGCGATGTATTCGAATTGAAAGATGCCAGAGTGGAAGATGGGGAGAATTGTTTTAGACAGTTAATCGATATTGGGAAATCGTGCGTTAGTAAACGTGCAAAAGATCGTCCTGAGATGGTAGCCGTTTTGATATTTTTGGAAAATGTCGCTCTTTAATTTGTAAGTATGTTTTTGTTATACCATATTGTGTACTTGTGATTGTTAATAGAAACGTCTTTAGACGCTCTTATGTTCCTTTAGGAACCATCATACATACATACGTACATTATGTACTTGTACCATTATATTATGTATAGAAAGTGATATTTTAATTGGTGGTGACCATTTAAGATGGATTTAAGCGATTGATAAAAAAAATGTTAAGAGAGAAGTATGCGGTTATTTTAAGATTCAAACCGAACTGTGTGTAATATTGATAAATAGTTATAAATAGAAAGCCATTGAAATTAATTAATTTTAAATATTTCAAATTTATTTGATAAATTTTTAGTAATCACAAATACGAAGAATTGAACAATAATTATTATTTGTCTTCTATTTTTACTATCTACTAACACATGTTAAACTTTTCAAACAGAATTTTAATGTAATAATATATCGTGGGCTTACTGCAAAAACAGGTTAAGTCGGATTTAAGAGGTTTTTGCAGTAACTCCACAATAGGTCAAATACACAAATTACTGGCGTGAATCTGTATTTGTCATTTTTATTACAGCCTTACTTATCGTGAATAGTTCAACAGGAACTGGCCGGGTGTATTGGTAACACTGTTGCTGGGAAGCTTCATTTATATGTTCAGTGTCGATAGAAACAGTCGGGTTAGACGATTCTTCAGGTTCTTCCAGCTGCACTTGACCTTCAATCTTTTGGGAACTACTCGAACCTATAACATGGTATTTTAGTATTTGTTTTGAATTAAATACGAGTTAGCGGCTTATTATGGATACGAACTAACATGAACTTATATCCTGTAACTAAATAATCCACATTCAAATCGACGCAACTTTATGCAATCTAACACAATTTTTGAGAATAACAATAACAATTAGATAATCTAAAATTAATTTGACACTTGATGATAATAACTAATTTAGAATAAACGCTCATAATCACAGGACCGACACTTGAATTTCAAAACTACCTAATTGTTTTTAGCAGGTACCTATAATTTTAATAGAACTTTGTTTATTAACGGTAAGCATTAAAATATTTCTTTTCGCCGTTTCCAAGGAAGTAGGCAAACTAACCGGTCGAATTTCGATGCAACCTCTGGAAATGAGCTACGTCCAAAGATGTATAATTTTTGGCCATCGACCAGCTTATGACATTCTGCATGGTGCCGTTCTGTATGTCGTGGTTATTTTCGATTATATTTTCGGTAATCGGGCGATTTGCGTGTCGAGTTAAATTGTTCTGCAAATGTTGCGAATACAGGCTTCCAAATATCTCTTCCGTTCTACGAGTTAATGGAATTATAACCGTCTGTTCGTTTATGGTCGAGGTTGGTTCATAAACGTGGTGGCTAAAATGCTCGATTGTACTTGAACCTGCGGCTCCTGAAAATACAAATGGCCATCAAAGTTATCGAAGCGGGAAGATCATGTTTTAAGACCTGCTATTTCCATTACTCCGATTTGGCTTGTACGCACGTGATAGGGAAAGTTTTTGTTGGCCATCGAAGGCATCGTTAAAATCTAGAAATAAGTAAGTCGTTTGTCGAAAAAGCGATCAATTTAAGTTTAGGCACGTACCAGAAACATGAGATGTCCGCCGAAGGTAATTAACAATAGAACCGCGCATACAATGGATTCTCTTATCCACTTATCTATGTAAGTGTTCGCTGAAAGTATAAATGCTGGCCCTGCTATGAACCATAGCGTGCCACATATATTGAATGGATAATAAAAATTTGCCTAAAAGAAGTCGTGGTTGTTAAAAGCACTTGCCAAATTTTAAAATGTTATATCGTCAAAAATAATACCTTTTCGGGATAATGTTTAAGTGTAAAAACAGTCGAGTATATAAACATTAACCAAGCAACTATTCTCAGTATAATTAGTCCGTATCCTGCAGGCGACTCGTAAAGATATAGTACTTCCCCTGGATCGAAAACCTGAATAATCATAAATATCAAATTCATTTACTTGTATTTAAAAACTACCTTCGCTTCATATATGAAAATGCAAATATATGTTACACAATATAAGCACATAAATATCGTTAATTTAATGCTCGCTCCCAATGGCAGTCGGCCACGTGTAACTGTGTAGCCTTTTGCCAACAATAAAAGAAGGAGCAAAAAACACGTTTCAGAACATCCCATCAATCCGGAACCTAAAAACGGAGCGATAACATCCACTTAGCTACAATAAAATCGGAACGTATTCACCGAATTTATTGGCAGTCGGTGCCCCAATTCCGTTAACTGCATATTTTAAATACGCCGCACCCTGAAATATGATCCCAAAAAATTGTAAGATCGCCGACAGCACGAATAATTTATAAGTCGAGTGCAACAACTGCCTCGATTTGAGTTCCACCGAGCACAAAAGTACTGCCAGTAAAAAAAACGAGTACGTCACACTAAAAGCCATCAGAATGGGTAAAATATCTGAAAAAAACGTACAATAATGGCTAATCGTAAATGTCATTTAAATTCCTACAAAATTGGTCTGCCGAAAAATGATGATGCCAATAATCTCCCGGCGCTCCATTTGTCATTAAAAGTTTGTATTTTATGTTGATTCCCTTTAAATTTTAGTTAAATTGGTAAGCGTAGGTTGGGAAGTTTACGAAGGCTCACCTTTGTACCGTTGCAATTGCTTACGGCCACAAACCACCAACGTTCTCTTGAACTTTGAAATCGGCGCGCGTTTTGGCAGACTACGCGTCCCATGTTTAATTTGAAGGGGTTTCTCGAAATCGAACGTTTAACTATTGGCAATTTTGCGGTTGTTGTTGTAATCTACAGAAAACAGATCAAGCGGCTGTACTTATTAAAATTAATATAAATTTAATGTATATATAAATTTACAATGCAAATTAAAGAATCGAAGAGAAATTTCATTCTTACACTAAAATAACTTGTTGAATTAGCTTCAAAGTTGTTTTCTGTGTACAATTGCTTCTCGGTAATGTTCGCAATCTTCCATCTAGTAGTAGGGTGCTCAGATGCATTAAAACTGGAGGTCGATTCGTTGTCGGCATCGTAGAAACTGGCAGTGCTAATAAGACCACCGAAAAAGTCTAAATTGTCCTTCGATTTTCTTGGAATAGTCGGTTTTTTTTTCAGCATTTTTCTGGTCGGTAAGGTGATCATGTGTTTTGTTGTGGCGGTTGTTGGTGTCGCTTCTGCTAGCATACAACCCGAGAATTCTCTGTATCTGCTGTTCCTGATAGTTAAGTTTATGACTTGGTTCTGTTCCATGTTGAGAACTGATTCTTTTTCATAACAAGTCTGAAATAAATAAATTAAGATATAAGTATATTCACATTTTTTTTTGTATTGGAGGAAAAGCGCCTAATATAAACTGCAATAATTTAAACAATAACGCGATACCCTATGACTTTCCTCTGACCTTTATTTCAGAGTTTTCTATCGAATTATTGTCCAAATTTATTACGATTTTATACCTTATTTGTTTTATACACCGAAGGCCATTGATCTTCTGTATCATAATACAGCAACAGATTAGGATTTCCTTGCTCCTCGTTATATTCAATTCTGTATTCAAACTCGCCCAATTCTGATAAGAAACAAAATCTGGACAAAAATGCCCAATTCTGAAATGAGCTGTGAAAAACATTTAACTGCAACGTAATCTAACAATAATACTTACGTCGTTTGTGTTAAGTTCACCTTCCACATATTTACAGGAAGCTTTATTAAATACACATACAACTAGTAACAAGAATACATGTAGCATACTCTGTATATCCATTTGAATCATAATACGTAATTTTAATAAAGGTATATAGCTTAAGTTTTTTGCAAAAATTCCAATTAACATCGTGTTCTTATTTGTAAAACTGGATCAATTACAATGTATAATAATCAATACCTTATTTCTGTTGCCCGGGATACTGTATGTTCACAACATTGCGTTTATTAATTTATTATTTAAATTATATTCACACTATTTGTGATGAAGCATGACATTCTGCAAGGATTGAGTGAAATACGAAATTATATGCACTAAATTACAGTTATTACAATCTTTTTTAAATTTTTATTAGAAATATCCCTGTCTTCGAATTATTCAATTTTTACGATTTTTTAGACATTTTTTAATGATAAATGTTTAGTAAGAACCAAGTATACTTTAAGGGTATTTTCAATCTCCGATAATTTCTCTTTTCAGTATTCTTCACATTTTGCGAACTCTCGAAAAAAATGTATTGTGCTACAAGAAACATTAATTTTCATCTAAAAGAAAATGGAAATTATCGGAATACGGGCGTTTTTGTTAAGTTCGACATTTTGCAAAATCGGGGAAAAATCACCATATTTTAAGTCGATGGTAATATTTTTAATATTTTGTAATTTATTTTAAAAAGTAATTATTAAAATTATAATTTTACTATCAACTAAAATGTATTTATCAATTTTCTGTGCGCATTTTAGGAATTATTTTTTTATAATGATAATAGGTAATTTATCTTTAAGGAACAAAATAAAAATTATTTGGATGTGTATAAATTTTAAAAACGATTTTAATAAACACATAATTATATGAAAGGTAACAAATTAATTAATTCAAAGACCAGAAAATTTGGAAAAAATTCGAATTTTTATTTTTTATTAAAAATTCTCTTATTCTAAGTAAAAGCTATTGCAGATTTCTTGTTGGTAATTAGTAGGTAGCATTATAGTTTTTAAACAATATTACAAATTCCTTTCTATTGTAAAAATGAAAAAGCATTACAGATTTCTCGTTTGTAATGAGTAGGAATTGTTGGAATTAATATTACAAATACCTATTTTACAGAACGCCATCTATACCTATATAGATGGATCTCCTCCTATAATTCGGTAATACAATATCAAACTTCTATGCATTCTGCAATCCTGGTAAAAATCCGAATATCCAAATTTTGATAGAGGCTATATACTTGTAGATATGTGTATAATTATAACTATCTACATGTGCATAAAATATACGTATCTATAGGATTTGATTATAATACGTAAATAAAAACTTTTATATAACTTTAAATACGAGTTTTCTAATCGTTTTCGACTTATTCTGAACGTTATGTCTCAAAACGTTGCGGTCAAAATTTTGCTAAAAAAAACCTAAATTATAAATACTAAGGGATTTTTTCGAGATTTCACAAAAATTTTAAATCGCCGAAAACGCGTTTAGATTGTCATTTCTTGCATTACTCTCGGAAATGACGAATCACACGTTCTGTCGATTTAAAATTTTCGCGATATTCAAGATGTACATACTAGAGTCCATGATTTTGACAAAATTCTGATCCCCAATCTAAAATGTTTAATATAGTTCCAGAAGTTTATCCATGCAAGACAAATCAGGAAATACACACCCATTTGTTGATGTAAATAGAATTTAGCAATTTTATACAAGCAAGAAAAAAATAATAATAAACTCTGGTGTATGCAATTATTTGATTAGTTTATACTGAAAATCTAAATCAAAATTATAAAATAAATTCCTAAATTGAACGAGAACTTCAAAATCCTACTTACCATTTGTAAATAAATCTACTGAGAAATTTTAAGTGAGGACGACTTTATACATTGCATCTAAAATATTATATCGAGACTACACAAAATTGACGACAATTCCATAAAATAACGAGCGTCATTTCATTCTTCCAGTCATTTATTCACATCACAGATTTGAATTGACAGAAATACTAAATTTATACAACTTTTTTATTATTACGTTTTTTAAATGTGGTGCCAAAGTCGCCTATATATATTTACAGAAGAGTTAAAAAGTAAATTTAAAACTTGTGTAGGTTCCACTAGTCTTAGCGGAAGCCACTCGCAACAACTCGAAAATGCACTGCAAGGACAGTAGTGTTTCATCATGTAAAACTGATAATAAGCAGTATTACCTACTAATAAATGCAGTTATCAGCATAAAAGCACAAACACTAATGACCTTTGTTTATATAATGTTTAATATAATTTACACTTGTATAACAATTAATATTTACAATTTTTGGTTTACATTTGAGTATTTTGAAACGATAGGTACCAAATTGTGTTTTGCGTTCAAGCATGTTTATATGCATTAAATTTTAAGTAATAATTTCATATATTATAATAATTTACCCGTAAATATATTTAGCATCCACGAGAACTAACAATGGGAATACCTTATTGACTACGTTCGACGGGGAGCATCTTATTTGAAATGGAAGGTCCTACAACAAGTTTCAAATAAGCTGAACAATTTTAGAACATTTTTTTAACATAGGGATGAACAAAAGAACAGCGAACAAATGTAAAAATATCGTCCCTCTGTTAAAAATTGTTCCATCAGTCAATATTAACATGACACTACTCTTAATAATATAATAATAGTAAACTGTAATAATTGTGCTAGTAAACTGCAATAGTAACAAATCTTTTAAAGATTTAACTAGTAGGAATGTTAAATTTTAATAATAGGTATTTACAGTATTTATAAAAATATACATTTCTTTAGATTTATATACTTCTACTTTTTAGTTACAATAGTAAGAGAATGCTTATCGATTATGAAGTTGTTCAGCAAAAATCAACTCATTTTCGCCAATCACAAATAAATGATCAACCTATTCCTAATTAAACAAAAATTCCTACAAGCTACACATCAAAATTACAGGAATTCTATTTCATCTACAAAATATTGCACTTAACTAGATAAAAAATACAGATTTACTAGACAAGATGTGACCAGAAAGTATCACGCTTCAAATCTACAAAACAAATGGCAAACATGAAAAGATGTTTTTCAAACAGACTTCCCATATAATAACCTATAGGTACACCTTGTGCGAAATTGTTATTTACAAAACTCTTCCATAATATATACATACACGCACTTTAATTACAGTTTTAAGTTATTTAGGTCTCATCGAAAGTTGTGTTACTTTCTATAAAAGCTCAAAAATGTAGCAAAAACGCCGAATTCACTAGTTTCGAAAAGGCATCACAAGCTTAGATATTTAAGGTTACATATAAAACTTTGTACAAAAGTAATGATGCCAAAGTTGCAATAATAATAATAATCAAATTAAAAAACATTTAATTCAGTCAGTTAACCTGTACAATGGAATGTTTGCAATGAATACAACTATTAAACAAAATAAAAATCCAAACGTTATGGGACGGTTTTCATGTGATCATTCTGGTGTTACACCAAGCACATCAAAATATAGAAAGTTTTAACGTCAAATTGTTTAACGAAAAACAGTAGATCTTTTTTGATGTAATATTCGTCATATTACTAACAATTAGGATTCCAAAAGCTTTTATTATGGAAATTAAATTTTAGATTGCCATCAATTATTTCACTTAATAATCTAACACTGCAAGTGAAATACCAAATAATTAATTTTTTTTTTACCTCAATTTTATTATTTGAAAATCTAACGCTTAGAAAATTAACGTTCTAAATATGTAATAATAAAATGAAATTATTAAATGAGAAAATAGATCAAACGTGGCATGAATTCTTATAGTCAAAGCATTTCCATACTTTTGATGCACCCCATAAAACTGATTTCAAGTAAATGAAATTAAAATTGTCTGGATCACCACCGAATCTCTTTAAATGATAAATAAGTACCTATCACACATTTCTACGACCTCATTTTATTGGTAAAACTGTAGTCGTGTTACTCATTAAAATTCCCACTATTAATATGGCACTGGCACTGTATTATTCAACCAATCAATTAAGGAAATTCTATTTTTTGGCACAAGTAACGTACAACAAAATGTTACAGAATTAACCAAAAATTTATTATTTGCATTTTAAAGCTAAAAACAACGCTTCCAATTTTAACCAAGAAAATGAGGATCACCATACTTCATTTTAATTCAAGAACTGTATCAGTCTCGAAACCCCTAATGTCATCTAATTAAAAAGATTCTAAACAAAAACTTAACGCATCACGAACTAAAACGCCCGTAAGTTAATAATCATTCGCCAAATGCTAGGAAACTGTCATACACGAAATCAGTTGTTGACACAATTGATTATAAACTAAGTAATCACCGGATATCCTTCTCATTTTGAGTCCCTTCGAGTCTTTCTGTTTATCTACAATTTTTAATTCTATTTGAATTCCGCCCTCATACTCGAGCGATAGCTTATTAGCCAACTCTTCCGAAGAATTTAATACGCACACTTTTGGAGGAATCTGATTATTTATTGTTTGTTTCACCATCTCTAGAATATCGTTCGTTTCTAATTTTGAACACACTTCCGATAACTCTAGTTCGTACGATCCAGAATTTTTATGAAGCACATCGACCAAATTGGGATCGGCAAGATTAAAAATGGCGCCCATCTGATGTGCACTGTGGTTCTCCGAGTTTTTCCCATAGTAACCCATATATTGCTGAATGCCCTCGACATTAAAGTTGTTACGATCGTCTCCTCGTTGAACAATAAACCTCGCCTCGCCTTCGTTCTGCGCCAACGCCAAATTTAAATTTTTGAAAATTTGAAAATTCTGCGTTCCCGCATTGGCCAGTTCCTGATTAATTTGCATCTTTTCGAAGTTTGGGTCGATTGGTCTGTTACGTATATCCTGATCGAAAATTGCATGACTGCTTTGAGTATTCGAACTGGAACTTGGGCTCTGATTTCCGATACTTAGACTGTCGTTCGATAAGGAATCGTCCGAGTAGCAGGAACTTTTATCGGAATTCCGTCTCAGAAAAAACTCCTCGCCTGGAACTTCGCCATCGGGAGCTCTGCTAAAAAATTTTGAATCGTCATTTTCTGCGCTACTCTTTCGTCCGATGCCTCGTGTTATCGACGGTTGGTTATCTAGAGGTTCGGAGATAATGAACGACGGTATTTTCGGTACTTTTTGATTATCTAAACTATCCAAGGAGTCTTCCGATGTATCGGAACCGGCTACGAGCGTTACTTCGCTACCTACAAAAACAAAAACAGGAAACAATTCAACATGGAATGTCCTTTCGAGGGAGCAGCGTTCCGAAAATATGAAAGAAAAATAAATACACTCACCTAGCACGTCCGTTACAGAAATTTGTGGATGGCACACTGGCTGTTGTTCAACTTTAGATGCGTTCTGTGTATGCGGGAGCTCCTCTTGGATCATATCCAGTCCAGGACTACCGGGATTACTAATAGGAGAGTTGGTGAGACTTCGATGATTGTGGATGTTGAGAATGTGATGCATATGGTGCGGCATGGACGTCTGGTGAAGGTAATTCGATTGATTAGGCAAGTAGTTTGGCTGCATTTGCTGGCTAAGGTTGGGCGTATAGGACGATATCAGATCCATTTTGTTTTCGTCCGGTAGCTGTTGCTGATTACGTAATTCAAGTTGAAGACTAGTAGATGGCGTGCCCTGCGTTATGGAACCGGCACCGGTCGTGTTTAAACCACTGATTCCTACAAAAATTCAAATTAGTCATCATTGATCTAATAGGAAAACTATAAGGAATTACCTTGGGTAATTGACGAAATACTGCTCGGTTGTGAAAGTGTACCTGACGGCGATTGCCCGTAGCCTCCAAAAACTGGCGATGCATTCGGACTTAGCAATGGATTGAGAATTGGAGAATTTGAACCAGAATAAAGGACTAAATTAGGCATTTGGCCATAGAGATTTTGATGTATGGGAGATCCTAAATTACTTCCACTGTATGGCGATATACTGCCGGAATGCAAAGGACTGTTGGCAAAACTACGATTAGGATCGTAACTTAAACCTGCGTGAACTAAATTAGACTGCATTTGATAGTTATCGTGTGACAAGCCCAGCGCCGCAGTTGCTTCAGATATATTGGAGTAACCTTGATGTACCGGAGAAGGCGATTCTGACATTTGGTGCCGTGTATCAGTAACTATTTGGTGAATTGGGGAACCTATAACGCGGTTATGAATTCTTTTTTGTTAATTTTTTTATAAATGAAATACCTGGAATGGATCTGGGAGGACTTCCACGTGACGCTAGGCCTCTTTGTAATTTCTGACATTCTTGCTGCGGTGTTGTGGGACTAAGAGTACGCGAACCACTCGCAGATCCTTCACTTCCCCTCCTCACAGGACTAAACCTTTCCATCGTCTTCTGTTCGCGCCCTTAAATACGACAGACGATTTTCATTAATCGAACTCAACTTGTGTACGTTTTAACATTTACGCTTACCAGTAACTACTGTTGCAGTTGATACTACTTATACATCAAATAAATATTTAAAAACAAACACAGATTCACATACCTTGCAATTCTTGCACAGTAGGAAGATGCGGTTTTGCAGATTGCCGAGAATGCTTGCGCTGCGGAATTATAGGCGGCATATAGTTGCGCCGCATACGAGCCTCAACTTCCATCACTAGCTCGGGGGAGATTACTAACAAACGCATGCAAATTGCAAATTATACAACTACTACTAAACAAAAAGAACTTAATGGTACGTACAACAAGACAATAAGGTGCTTAAAATAATGAACTACAACTTAAATATTTTATAATCCAAAAATTTGGTGCAGTTAATCACACATAAACAATTTACGTTACCTTACAATAACTGCATCGTTATAATGTTTGCAACTGCACGGGCAATATTTTATATGAAAACATACCTGGGGGGCGTTCCATCACAGTTAGAAGGCCCGTGCGACGAGTACGTGCACCCGTAGTAGTGTTTGTTTGTAAGGAATGTACATCTTCGGGATTTGCCATGGTGTGTCTCTTGGAGTTACCACGACATTGCATGTACCTGAACATCAATGAAGAGTAGTTATTTTTTTTTTATTACAATTTATGTTAAGTATACACTTCGAATTGATTTTTATTCCAACATACGTCACACATTAGTTTTGTTCATTTTGCTACAACAAATACACCAAATATGGTACAGGATGTAATTGGCAGTAATTTTAAATATTACAATATAAAAATATGTTTGGAGTGACTTATAATTAAATAAATTATAAAGCAAATTAACCTAATATCTATCTAAGCTTGATGTAAATTGAAATGATATAGGTATAGGTCAGTTTCAAAATCGTAGAAGACCTATTTCCATGTTCCCCCTGTCCACGAAAAATACAAAATTCGTCGCAAAAAGTCAAACTTTAAATGCAATTTTTGTCCCTTTCTTGCGACTTTTTGGTGGTTTTATTCAACATTTAAATGACCACAACCGAAACCTACAATTTTGTTGCGAGAACCGCTCTCCAGCACCGTCGCTCTGTTTCTGAGATAATTCCAATAAAAGCTTCTCCGAAATCTAGATCTAAAGAGTTGGTTTTCTGCTTTAATGTAACTATGTATTATTAATTAATAGCAACTGCCATATTTAATTGCAAAAACGAATTGACATGCAACGCCGTAGCGAGGGTATGAGGTGTCTGTGGCAAGTGTCTAACTTGCACACCCAATCCAATAATGACAAAAATTTTAAAATACAATATAAAATAGCAGACTTTTATATCAATTTTTATGTATTTATTTTTAGTTTTTACATTTTTGCGCCCGTGGCGAGTGCCTCTTTCGCCACGCCCTCATTACAGCATTGTTGACATGTTAGGGGCCAGTTGTACAGAGTTTAAACCATAAATTTTCCTTAGTTACTATGGAAATCAATAGTTTGAACTTTAGTTTGAATTTAAACTGACATTGTGCAAGGTGAAGTATTTGCTGTAAATAGTTTTTATTCAAAACCGTAAACAGCCATTTTGCACCAACTTTACACCACTTAAAACAAACAGTTTTGTTGAAAATTTTATGAATGACATAACAAAACAAACAAAGCTATTTAAGCTGTCAAAAATATAACCAAAGTATTTTTTGTTTGAAAACTAATCAATATAAAACTAATAAAATAGCGTTAATTCAACATTAAAATATTTAAATATTAAACAGTTGTAGTCGACAAGGTTATACAGCGATTGAATACTTATCAGATTAAACAACTACTTATCAAACACTGATAGTAAAACTCCCAAGTTTGAAAATTTTAATCTACAATGTAAATTTTCGATACAGCTAATTATTTTACCTGGCAATGGCATATGGATCGGTTAGTTCGTCAAGTGCCGGTTGACTATGGTCTAATGGTTGTGTGGCAGTGCCGCTACTTAGACTCTGATTTCCACTGGAACTAGTTGACATCACAGATAATTGCTCATGAGATCCTGGAGTACCCCAAGCCATATGAAGGTTAGCACCGCCATCTATCCATAAAAAGAATCGTTAATTCATCTTTACATACATTACCGATGCAATAAAACTAACCTGAAGCACGTCTACCAAAACCTCCTGCGGCATTTAATACCGTTGGAGGTTTAAGTAGATGGGGATCCTTTCCACTATAATAATGCGGATTTTGTTGGGCAAGAAGAGGTAAATGCAAAGGAAGATTTGTATTTGGTAGCAGTCGTGTTCCCCCCATACCATTCGAATCCTGTTGGGCTTGAGCCATGTAATGGGATTCTAGTACTTGTTCGTGAGCTGGATCGCCTGGTCCTACAGTATGTCTACGAATTGTAAGGTATCGATCGCCCGAAGATGAACAACTACTATAACCTGCCGAAGATGATGTAGAGGGTACAGTCAAAGCGCAAGAATCTTCCAAAGTATCAGTTTCCATTTCTCCAAACTGCAACACAAAAATTAATTAAAATAAATAAAATACTATTGGAATACAACCTTTTCGAGAGGTTGTCCTTCTCTATCTCCAGCAAGGTAGACGGCCGGTATAGTAGGCATCGACACAAATGGGGATCCGATATCCTCAGAAACTCCTCCTTCTGAAAACAATTTTCGCCTTTCGTTAACGTCATCTCGAACTTCTCGTAAATAATTTTCGTTAAAACTTTCTCGCCGACAGGTTTGAGGTTCTTCCAATTTTTCGTATCTCATTTCGCTTGACAAACTAAGTCCATGAGCGACGAGCTGTTCGTTAAAAGACTCGCTTCGCTCGTTAATTCTGTGAGAATGAGGGGCTAATCCGTGCTCATCTCCAGTCGTTTTTGACGACCCTTCGGACGACTGTTCTGATTCGGTATTTTGTTGAGATAATTTTGACTGAAAATTTATAGTTCGCTGATGCAATTTATCCACAAGAAGATTGTAGATAGCATAAATGTGATCGAAAGAATTAGATTTTAAGGACTGAAGGATCACGTTTTGATTTAACCCTGGTAATTGTAACATGTGTTCTATGACTGTTTTATTGAGATGCATTTCTCTATCCGGTCCAGTATCGACTGGCGGAATATTCGACAGCCATCGGTGTTTTGCAATTTGTAACATGGACAGTCTTTTATCTGGATCCACAACCAACATGTGTCTGATTAGATGTTCGCAATCTAAAACGATGGGACGCAAATTAAAAATTAATTTATCTTCGGCGAATTTTTTACCTTGCGACATGAAGTAGGGAATGCGAAATTTGCCGGAAATAACTACATTTCGCAATGCTTGTAGGGTAGGGCCGTCAAAAGGAAGAGAACCACAAACAAGAACGTAAAGCACAACACCCAAACTCTATTGCGGATAAAGTATGTGATAATTCTCTTTCGAATGTAAATTTCAGATTCTACATACCCATACGTCAGCCCTCGGGCCATCGTATTTAAGTCCCTGAAATAGTTCTGGAGCTGCGTACGGTGGAGAACCACACCATGTGGACAAATGACATCCTTCGGTGAACTGGTTACTGAAGCCGAAGTCGGCTAACTGTTGCAAACACAAAATATGTATTTATTCAAAGAATGAATGAATAATTAACCACTCTATGGTCAGTATAGTTGATATATGTAGCGCGCGTGTATGATATATGTGTAAAATTTGTTTTTAAGTCTTAAGTTTGTGTTTGTTTCCAATATCCAGAATGGGACAATTCATCGTCGCCGTTTCATCGTCAATTATCTTATTATAAAGTGTAAACGAAAGAATTATAGTAGATAAAGTAAGCTTAAGTTAGTGCATATATATAAATCGTTTATATGGTATGCAATTATTGTTTTAATTTTTAAAAAACCAATTATTAGTAAATAAATATCTTTTGCTAAAGGTGATATTTTAATTAATTATTTAACGGCGATAAAATGGTCGAGGATACAAATTTTCGACGATGAACTGGCGACGCTGAATTGTCTTAGATCCTTGAATAACTTATAATTGTTGCTATTCTTATTAAGTAAATATAATTGTAAAGTGGTTACACTTAATTGATAATTTAATAGAGTATTTGTATGTAGGGTGGGTTCATATAAGTAAGTATATCACAAATTGAAGGAAATTTCCTAAGTTCATCTCACACTGACGGTGGCCATTAGTCCGAAACGCCCCAATAAATTTTCCTCATTAAAATTAGTTACCTTTTTTTTATTTGTCACGGTACCCTTTATTTCATATTAAAAAAGAAGAAGCTATTTACAGTTATTTTTGTCAATTTTAATTACAAATTATTCGGGAGTGCAAAAAATAGTAAATGTACATTTACCTATTATAAAGTAAGTATATTTTAATCCCTTTCGTCATTAGTGCCCAAGCGTCAGCGAGAGCAATAAACTGGACTCTCGAAATTAAAAGATATTATGCTTACCTACCTTAATTTCTAGTTATAAATATAATATAATTGATACCAGAAAATTATTCTTAACAACAAATATCCCAAACAGTTAACGTTTTTATGTCTCGTGTGTAAAAACCAATTTCACAACTTTTTGCATAGGTAAATAGGGATCTATTGCGTGAAATGTTAAAAGACGAGAGAACGTATTACAAGTCTTTAACTAAATAATATTATTTAAATAATACCTAATAATAAATAAATACATAATAATAGAATTTGTAAAAAAGTATTATTACCTTAATATTCATATTATGATCTAGTAACAGATTCTCAGCCTTTAAATCTCTATGGACCACCCCTTGTGAATGACAATAATTTACAGCCGATACAATTTGACTAAATATCCTTTTGGCTTCTGGTTCGGTCATTCTTCCTTTTGCAACCAGATGATCTGGAATTCGTACAAGTCAAATGATCGTCTCAAAACTAATTCGTTCGATTACACACCGAATATTTCCCCTTTACTCGCATATTCTGTAACGAGATATATCGTTTGATTGGTCTCCATAAGTTGATACAGTCTTGTAATGTGTGGATGCCTCAATTTTTTCATTATGGCAGTTTCCCGGAATATTTTTGTTAAATTTTCTTCATCTAATGCAGTCTTATCGATAATTTTTATGGCCACCTGCAACAACATTAAATTATTTAGATTACATTACCTGAATTAGAACAAAAAATTAATTGTAACCAATTCGAGAGCAACGCCATTATTCATTAGATTAACTAACAAATTGGAGTCCTAGCAGTTGAGGAGGTTCGGCGCTTGACCGATCAACCGGACTTGGAGGTTCAAATCCTCCCTCCTGCGTCCGTGCACGTTTGCGAATGTTTTTGATTTTAAAACGAAAACCCAAAGAAAAGGAATGTCATTCCACTACACACTAAATCTTATCATTAAACAGTAAAACGATACTAACCGCGGTTAGTGGGTAACTGGACGAGTGACCACTCATGGTATAATAACTATACAAGGTATGATTTCCGAGTGTTCTAAACCCGTTCAATTTCGCGCAGTGACGTCATCCGCAGAGTAGTAGCACTTAGAACGTGTAAAAATTTCAAAGACTACTTTCGGGCAAGTTCAATAGTTCGTATTTCAAATTTCTCAAACAATTGTCATTTTTAAAATGTTTCGAACAAGTTCTTGAAGTGTTATAACAACCGATAACACAACTGAATCCACTTTAACTTCAATTCAGGCTCATTGCCAGGAACGCAGAAAAAAGCAGTTATTTGTCAGAGTTACAATCGAACACACCGCGCACCTCATGTTTATGATGAGAGATAAAAACAATTTTAACGCCGACACTACGTTTTATTATACTTGTGAACAATGTACCCGTACCATCGGTATTCGGAAAATGTCCCATTTACTCTCAGAATGACGTCAAACAATATGCGCAGATCCGCCTCCAAATCATTCATACCTTGTATAGTTATTATACCATGGTGACCATTGGAAATGTCAAAACAATAAACGCTGTTTAGCATTACGAGCAATACATTATGTATTAAACCGTTTCTGAAATATTGTCGTTGCATGCCGCCTTTAAAATCGCCTATTATAATCAGGAGTGGTAGTATAATTTGATAAAAAAAACACATGCAAATAGTGACAGAAAATGTTTAAAATATGTACTTTTTAAGAAATTTATTTAAATAATCACTATTTACTGCCTTTATACCGCAGAATTATAAATTTACTCTATTTTTAATTTAAAAACTATTCGTGTGCCCTCAACATTGAAAATTTCCCTATTACAAACCATAAACCAGATAAAAGTTTGAATGGCATTTTTATGCGACCGATAAAAACATGTGAAAAAACATAAAAAAACATAAACACAAACATAAAAAAACATACACACAAACATAAAAACATAATAAAACATGTGCGTTATCCACTTACATATCTTATCGGAGTGCGAACAAAGAACTGAATGTTTTTAAAATAAAAGCGGGATTTCCTAGTATCCATGTATAAATTCGAACGCATTTATATATAGAATTCAGTCAAAACCGTTTCAGAGCATTCGCGTCGGTGGTGCTTGTTTCAGTAGTTCGAATTTTAAATTACGGCGTCGTATTATTCGTGTGTGCGAGGAGTGCTCGTTCGGTTTATAAGGCCTTTTTTCGTGTGAGTGCGCGAGTGTTGTGTTCTCTGAAAGGATTACAAACAAAAAGGATTAATACGACAAGGAAAGGTAGGATCTTTCTTTGTCGACTTCTTTGTCTTTGTGGACATTTAAGTTCTAACACAAATTCTTTGAAAATCGAACTTGGTTAGGCTCTTGGATAGGGACTTGGTTAGGGCTTCCCTCAAACATTTGACAGTCCAATTTCGCGAACAAAATTTTATCTTGTCACCGTGGTGGGTGAAATACGAAACGTAGGTACATAATAATGCAAATTATATACGCATAATACACTGTAAATTGGTGATAAGAGGGAAAACGATGACGAGAAAAAGGTAGGAAATACAAAGAAACATAACAATACAAAGGTTTCTAATTTTTTCTTATAATTTGTTACAAATGGTAGTCGCAGCGGTAGCAGTGTTAGTCAGCATTTCACGTAAGTTCTAAATGTTTTTTTCATTTTTTAAATTTCTTTTACTTTGAGAAATTTTACCTTTTCAATTCATTCGTACAGATAAAAAACGGAATTCAAATTTTTAATTGTCGCAACGATTTTTAAACAATTTAAATTGATAAGACAAAATTTGAATACTAAAATTTGCAAAAGTTAATTTTTATATTATAAATTTTATATATATATATATATATATATATATATATATATATAATATGTATTTAAAACTATGTATTTAATAGGTATCTTATTAATGTTGAATTATAAACGAATTTAATTTATTTGGGGCATCGTATGAATTGTGCGTCGAAATATGTTTAATGTCCAAATTTCTCGATTAAGTTTCTTCGTTGCATTCTTTTAATACTCCTTGTTCTAAATTTCCCCTTTTTTTACTAAATTTAATTCGTTTATGCTATTATTGTAGTTATTTTACTAATAAAGTAAAAATAAGCCAACTGCGTGGAGGTAAAGATACGGTGCGGTTAGTTTCCTGATTACCTACCCAATACTCAAAAATAAGGAAAATTTCGGAACTTATCGTCAAAACTGCAGTAAGCGCTTTCGATAGTAGTTTTTATGGGATTTAGTCGATGCAAGTTGATCTTTAGTTTTACGATTTATTGTTAAGCTAGGCTTAATTCAAATTAAATCAGATATAAGATGGATTTCTTTTGAAAATTGATCTTCAAAGAAGGCACGTCAACGACTGGGATGTTGCTGTGCAAGTTAATGTAAATGAGGAATTCAGGAAGAAGCGAAATATAAAAGATCCCCCTTAATTTTCGACAAGGAATCGCCCCTTCAAGTTTTTCGCATTATTTATGAATCATCCTGTATATTATATTGGTACATACATAAATAAAAATTCAGATATTTTTTAGCTATTAACAAACTGAATTCGCGAAACCCGGTAAATTATATAACTAGAACCCCGTGCGGGTTGGGGTCGTAACATGTTACCTAGACGCAAGTAACTGGATGTTATCGACGTAGAAATAACACAGAGAAGACCGTATAATAAAAATGTATGGTCAGTTTCTGAAACTGGTTAATCTTTCAACTTACCGAACAATCACGTTTAGAAGAAAATGTCATAAATTATAAAATATGTACTTTTATATAGAATAGTGACTCAGTCCGACTGTTGTAATATAGCATTATACAGTAACCCCCCCCCCCCGAGTTGCGTATGTAATGCCTTCCGTAAACCTTTACGTAACTTGAATTATACGTAAGTCGAATCCGTAAATTAAATACATACTTAAATGTAACTTCATAGGAAACTGTAATACCTAACTGTATATCGACGACATTTTGGCAGAAGGACGTAACCCACACTTTTGCGAAAATAAGTTATTTCGACTATCTTATGCTTCTAGGGCAAATACAATATTATTTAGATTTTTTAGACCGAAAATTTTAAAGTTTAATTTATTCAGCGACGATTGATCCATTTTCTATTTGAAAGATTGGCGTCAGTTTTAGATCATATTAGGTACTACTGTTTAATTTATTTATCGGCAGTTTTTTGTGCATTAGTCGTTTCTGCAAAATTCACGACCAAAATTTTACGATTTTTTCCATAACATTATAGTATTTGCAATTATACAATTTTGAGACGAACTATTCCCATGTTATTGACCGTTTCTGCGGTAATATTTATTTAAAAAAAATATACACCAATGACGTAAACGTGAAGAGTCAATTACTTCAATAACATCAATCCTGCATTTGTTTATTAAATCTATTATTTCGTAAGAGTCGTTAATTAAAATTACAAATACTATAGGTATATATAGGTAATCGAAAAAACCAATATTCGAACCATGATGCAATCCGCAATTAATTAACAATACAAATTTAATTCCGCTACAAAATTATTATACCTACAAAGCGACGAACAAATTAACGATTAATGAATTATATAAAACTGCAATAAATCCGATTTGTTACCCTCGTTTTTTCGTTAGAGTGCTGCGGTAAATTCGTATTTGATAGGTATCCTTTTCGAACTCGAGCCTGTTTTTTGAGGACGATTCAAAAAAAAAAAAATTGGAACGGCCAATTTTACGAACCAAATCCATTGGACGATCGTCGGTTTGACTTTGACCGTCGACTGTTCTTCTGGTAAACTTAATCATAATTAAAAGCGCGTTTCGCGACGTCCTCGTGCTACGACGACATCGAATGCAGCTCTGTTCGATACACTAATCCAAGGGAAAAACGGCATGTTTGCGACACGTGTTTGGATTCGACAACGTGACATTAGAAACAACTGACGAGTTATCCACATGGCGTACCCTAGACAATTTAGCAAGAGTTTGTCGGGTCAATTCTCTAAATTAAAGTTAATCAAACAATTGCAATCTCACTAGTTGGCTAGGAAATGTAGCATCTTTAATTTAACAAATCGCTGCCTCCGAATCTAAGATTACCAACGCAAAAATTTAATCGGCGGCGTAACGAGGAAAGAAACAAGAACTGCGCCGTCCTCGTAAACGGTCGTCACGCCAACAAAATTTTGGAAACGCATAATTACATTAATTTATTGAAGCGTTCAAAACGAAAAATCGACGACTCCGACGTTTTCCCGCAGTTCCTTCTCTGACGAAATGTTTTCATCGGTATAACGGACGATTTGCGGAATTAAAATTTACAAATTGTTTCGATTTTCATCATTAACTGCAATTTATTATTAGCTCAACTTGAACACACAGTTCGCATCCGATAACGAGAAGTGGTTGAACAGTATCGCCTTTTCGTCGTTTAAATTTCCACAAAAAGACGGTCGATCATAAACACATTTTCGCACGTCAACTAAAATCCGCACGCCTGCATATTTGCAACAGCGACACCTTTCACCTTTGAAAATGTAAATAATGCGGTAGTCCACCGACCACAGGATTGCACACACGAACCCCGAATATTGTTTATCCACCACAAATATTATTATATCGTGCAAACAAAAAGGTCTTTCCGACACTCCAAAACTTCCCTTAACGGACACCTCCGAATACCGGACACTTTCTTTCACACAGTCTTCTTAATAACGGACGATTTTTTTGGTCCCGCGCGTGTCCGGTACAAGGAAGCAATTAAAATGATACGAATGCGATTGAATTTTCATTCGAATAATCGACGTCGTCGAAAATAAATACGTCCGTTAAATCGAAGTAAGACACTTTTAGCGTCGTTTGTATTTTCCATCAATTGAAGCGAATACGATGCAGGTAAAATCAAAATGTAATTTACTACAAAGTCAATCGGCCATGCAATGTTGACACATTCGATATTACGTGACATTTATATGGGGGGGGGGGCATTCCGTAACTTTATCGATAAAATGTGTTCTCAATTTATCGTTTTATTACCAAGGTATCCGATAAAGGACTCCACGCACAAGTTTAAGGGAAAGTTGCCCGTTATGGTGCCTTCCCACGGCCCGTTGTGGCCAAAGCAACGCTATAGACTGTCACGCTCGCGATTTCAAGGCAGACTCATAAATTTCCATACTTATTGTCGTCTTTATTTTAAATTAGTGGTTTTCAGCTTGCACCTGGACTTTCCAATAACAAACAGTGTCACTTTGACCGCCACACAGCAAACACGAGAGTTACTTTAATCCCATTTTTGTATAGTTTTATGTACTTATTAGCGCATTTGTTGAACGTGGTTCTCTGTCATTCATTTACCAGAGTATAACTCATTTAGAGCTTGTTGCTAGTGGCGTAGTAATGAAGAAAAAATTGGGCGATAGTCTGGGCGAGTGGTGATTTTAGAAAATCGTCGCCATCTTTGCTTTCAGTATCTCGAACAACAATGAATATTGAAAATAACCACATGCGCATGTGAGGTGTCATTTTATGCCGAACACGTTAAAAACGTAAAAAAAATAGTTTAAGAACAATTTAAGCGATAAATTTCAACTACAGTACCTATTTCTGTACAAAACGACAAATTTTGGTCTTCCAATCTCAACAAAATCAATCTTCAAGATCGATCAAATCATCTCCTAGATGAATACAGCAATCTGTGGCCAAATGTGTAGGTCTTCTGCTGTGTAATATCTTTTCCTAACCTACATCGTGCATATCCGTGCTACAGCAACCCAATGTGATACAACCCCACGAAGAACTACAGTTTGCCATGTTATAAGAAGCAGATATCCGCATCATGCTGCATATTAAGCATGCTACAAACGGAGGAATCACAGAGTAATGACATTATTCAGGGCTTCCAGCGACACACCCCATTAAAAATAGTAAATAAAGTAAATATTTCTCAAACTTAAAGTAAATAAAAGCCAAAAAAAATGTAAATAAAAATAAATCCGTAAAAAAATGTAAATAAAGTAAATAAAAATAAATCACTGGAAGCACTGAATATACCAAACAAAGAAATGAAAAACTTCACGTTTTTAAATCGATTTAAAATTTTTGCGAAATCTAGAAAAAATCCCTTGGTATAGTTCAGGTTTTTTTTGGCAAAATTTTTATCAGAACGTTTTGCGACGCAAAGTTCAGAACAAGTCGTAAACGACTAGAAAACTAGCATTTCCAGAATAACAAAGCAAAAAATGACGAACTGCGGGCGTTTAAATAGATTATAAATTTAGCATAATCTCGATAAAAATGACACTACCTGATACGCATAAAACAGGTTCGGAATTACTTGAAAAGTAGTTTTTCAAAATAACAAACAAAGAAATGACAAACTACACGTTTTTATAATTTAATATGTGAAATACTAAGCGATTATAAGATACAACAGCAGTTAAACACATTCATACATCTGATAATGCCCGCGTATCACTAAAAAATCAAACACCCACTACAACTTCACCAGAAACCAAATCGCCGAGAAAAGGACCTTTTGTACACAGTCTACTCTTTTCTCAGATTCGTGAATAAATAAAAAAAGTCAATAAAATAAACAACTAGACTAAAAAGTAAATCCGTAAAAAAAGTAAATAAAGTAAATCACTGCATTATTTAATGACAAACATTTTGGTTCTTCTATTACATCAATGGACTACCTTTACATATACAAGACAAATTTAGGAAATGTAGGGGCTACGATACGTCAAGTACCAATGACTGAATCAAGTCATGGCTGAACGAATTGCAATATGTCATGTACTTTCCGCTGTACACCGGCTCATACTAATTGTAAGTAAGTATAAAAAAACTGAAATCGGAGATCAACCGTCCTGTATTTTTAAAAAAAATATTGTTCCAACAAAGATATATTTTGCTTGTAATCACTTCTACGATGACGGCCCTTTGATTTTTTTTATATGTTACACTAAACCCAATTTATAGTTATAAAATAATAAGCACTACTTCGAATTATACGCAGGTTAAATTTGTAATTTTCATCAAAGTCTACTTAAATCAAGTTTCACACGCCATTTCGATAACCTTAAAACTTTCTGGTTTCGACGCTTTCTTGAAATAAATGAGATTTTTAATTACTTCTAAATCAACTTTTCTTGTAAAAAATCATTAAAACTTGATGAATGTAGTTACATATACAGTGTGTCCACGAGTTCTGGGATCCTTCGATAAGAGCCCCTAAACTAACATAAGCACAATACAAAAAAATATTTTAGATAAAAGTTTGCTAGATCTAAAAGTCGCACAAGGTAAAATTATTTTCGTCTATACAGGGTGATCCAATATTGCGGTAGAGAGCACAACTTTATTATTTTAAATAGAACGCCCTACTTTTTTGCATATTTTACTTAAGCATGTAAATTTAAATCAAAAAGTATTCCTAAACATAACCGTTTCCAAGATATTTTTAGTGTTTGTGCTTGGGAGAGAAAGAACTTCATTTTGAACATTTAATGAATTAGTTGCAAATAAGTTATTTTTGTTCTTGTTTAAGCTTTGTAAGTTGAAAGAGCTTTGTAAGTTGTTTAGTAATTTGTTTGATCGATGATTGCCATTTTTCGGTTTTGGTAAATAACAACATATCTCATAAAATACCGAAAAATGTATAGAAAATCTACCGCTGTGGAAAATGTAATATTCACTTGAAACAGGATGTAATTCCACATCACATGTAAAAAAATGTGACGTTCCATTTAAAATAAATAAGTTATTGTCGTTTTAATTTTGCAAAGTTGAATAATTTTTTGCGACTACCCTGTATGAGTTAGACAATAAATAAGCAACGTGTTCGACGTATTCGTAATTTACGTCTAAAGTTTTCTTTACTTAAACTAATTCATTAAGAAAATATGATATTTTTTAGTATAGTGTTGCGTTTGACGAAATTTCAAAAAACATTTTTTCTTTCAAAAACTATAAACCTTAAGTAAATATCACCTGAATACTTTTAAGACATAAAATTACCTGTTTAAGTAGAATATGCAAAAAAATAGTAGGACATTGTATTTAAAATAATAAATGTGGGTGCTCTACTGCAATATACTGCGTAAAGGCGAAAATCATTTTACCTTGTGTGACATTTACAACCAGCAAACTTTTGTCTAAAATATTTTGTTTGTATTGTGCTTAGTTTAGGTTCCATGAAAGGATTCCAGAGCTAGTGGACACCCCGTATGCACTTTATCAATATTTAAAATAAACCATTAAATTAAATTACACACAAATTTTACTGGAAACTCAGTTTCGAATGTTGGAAATACATTTCATTTTATTGAGGAAACGTCCCCCACATAAACCTACTACAGCTACTGAAAACATTTAAAATGATAATTCGCTCGAATAAAAAATTTGAAATAGTCTTTAGAAATCAAATATTTTTAAAAAAAAGAATCGGGGAAACTGCGTCAAACGACCTAAACCTATTTGGAAAAATTAAATTAAACTATATCAGAGAATTTTGAACTCCGATAAAAAAATTATCGCTATTTTCCGGTAGTAAACTTATTTTGACATTTTTGATACCACACTGTATAATAATATATCGACAGAAATGTAACTTTGTTTGTTCCATTTTCGAAATGAACAATTAATACCTACTTCTCTTACGTTAGTGATAACGAAGAGCATTTTTACGGAATAATCAAAATTATAATATATCTAAGTGTCTTATGATTTATAACAATCGTTATCTCAAGGCCACGAAGTACCTGTTTGTATAAGATTGCAAATATGACTACGATAAGGCATTTGACAATTTATTGATTATCATTAAGTATTAACTATTTTTTCAGTGTTTGATTCTTTTGCAGAAGCTTCCTTTCAAACGATAATAATATCTATCGTTTTCCGAAACCTCTGTTGTACGGACTTGGTTTTGCATTACGCGACAAAACTGTACAGTGTCATATGTATTTATTATCAGTCAAATAAAACTGAATTTTTCAGGTTTTGCTCGGCTATGGAAAGATAAAGGCACGTCTTGGTTTAACAATAAGTAATTTTGTATTACCTATAACTATGACACGATTTAAGTTAAGATTTAAGATTTTATTCGTGTATTTTTTTTTTTAAATAAGTAGTCCGCATAACACGAATTATATTCAAATAAAATTAAAAAAAACTTTTTAAAACCGGACTCGTTCAGAAATTTTATTAATAAAATCCCAGTTCGAAATATAATTTGTATACCTAGATAATACTCGTAGTATCCGCGTAGTTAATTTAAAAAAAAGTTTTCAATCTCGAAGCGCAGGTTTTTAAAGGACCGTAAAAAATTATTAAAGTTGTGACATTTCCTACGCAATTGGAAATGTAAATAACTTTTTTTGACATTAATTTATAGCATTGAACTATAGCCTATGCATAAAAAAGTATTAGAATTATAAATTTTGTTTTGACTTTCGTTAGAAATAAAGGTATCAATATTTGCCTTAAACATTTAAAAAAACGTTTAATAGGTGATCATTAACTTTCACGTGCGGAAAGACATCTGAAACATGTATATGTATTTATAATCCCTATAATCTGGTATTAATATATTTTCTATCTTCCAATTTCATTTCCGGTACCTAAAACTAAAAATTACGGTTTTATCTAGGTATAGGATTTTACGTAAAATATAATTTATTATTGATTAATCAAATGTTTGACTTTTACGTTGGCGTAGATGATTTAAATGGTCGAGTAACACGTTAAAATCCCATTCGGAAATAAATAAAATGAAAATTGGAAATTTTACGCTTATAATTAAGAGGCAATAGCCGTATGAATAAATAAAAAAAAAACGAAATAATATTACACAAGCCACGAGCATCATGCATATTTTCAATTTAAAATCTGTCGATTCGTTAAATGTTTAACGGTTCGCTAAGCACGAACTTTTGTGAAAAACTCGAGTTTATGAGCATATAGCTTATCCAAACCTATATGATGTCACGTCATCAACAAAATGTTACTAGATTGTTTATTTGTAATTCGGTTTAAAGTTTGAAAAGTGACATCTATATTCAATAGATGATTTACTTGCGTACATATTAAATGGTATAAAGAAAGACTACAATTTATTATAACTGTCAAAATACGAGGTACAAGGTGACAGCACTGTGAGAAACGTCATCATCTAGTAACCTTGTATTGATGACGTGAACATCATATAGGTTTGGATAAGCTATACACTTCGTCCAAACCTATATGCAATCCACGTCATCAATAAAAGGTTACTAGATGATGACGTTTCATACAGTGCTGTCGCCTCGTACCTCGTATTTTGACAGTTCTAATAAGTTGTAATCTTTCTTTATATCATCTAATATGCGCGCAGGTAAATCATCTATAGATTATGTCACTTACCACACTTTCAACCGAATTACAAATAAGCAATCTAGTAACTTTTTGTTGATGACGTAAATTGCATATAGGTTTGGATAAGCCATAGGTAGTTTCATAAAAATAATATTTCGATTAATTCACGATCTAAGTTACTGAAATTTAATTATTGTTTTAAGCATTTTTTAAATTCGTAAAGCATGTATATATTATATACATTAAATAGATAGATGATCGAAGTTATTGATAACTATATTTATTACCAGATTTTACAAAATTGTTCTGACAGTTTACATATTCGTAAATGATTAAATGGGATAGTTCGTTAAATATGATCAATTTTCGAAACGGTACCTACTTATCTTTGGAAATTTTTGTATCAAGGGCCGTTAAAATAGACGTTTATAGTACACAGAGCGCGGCCTGGAGTTATATCGACGACACGATTTTTTTATTGCTTATGTACAATAATTAGATACGACTTGTAGTTACGGAATTTTAATAGGTCTACTGATTGACAGATACCGCGCACCGGTGCGTGATTCGTCCAACAGCAAAAAAAATCAAAAACTAAACGTCATTAGACACACAAAAACTGATCTCCGTAGTATACGTACGCAGACAATTTGTGAACCATGGACCGTTGTTGAAATTTCGTTTTCGCGACGTGGTAGCGAACGTGTTAATCTAACATGAAGTTTCGATATTCAATCTAATTTAATCTAAATGAAATTCGCTTAATCCGAAACTAGGTCATCCGACCTAGACCTTATCTTACATTTAAAGAATGGGCGTGATTTATGATTTTGTTTAGAATATACAAAATGCTACTTTAACAGTAATTCATAATGATAAAGTAAATTGGACTGGACTGGATCCGTCAAATCAATTGTTTAATCAAAAATTACAAGCAACGTCTACAGTATATTGTTTCAACTAGTGTGTGAAGTTAAAGTTTATACACAAGCGAGGAGTTTGCAACACGAGCCGCAGGCGAGTGCAAACAAAGTCTTCACGCATACGTTGCACACTATACATAAATACACGAATACATATATTTAAATACATACATACATAAATATATAAATATTGATAAGTGAAATGTGTGTTTTAAACACGGGAATAGAAAAACATATTTATTGCTATACGTTATTGTGTACTGTACACGTTTTTAACTAAAGCTTTCAATAAATTTACTATAACAGGGACTATTACGTCATTATCTTAACATATCGCGATGTTATCAGTTCCGTAGAGCTCTTTCAAATAGATTACCTATAGCTTATTCAAACCTATATCATGTACACGTCATCAATGCAAGGTTATTAGATGATGACGTTTCACACAGTGCTGTCATTTCGTACCTCGTATTTTGACAGTTCTAATAAGTTGTAGTCTTTCTTTATACCATTTAATATGTGCGCAAGTAAATCATCTATAGAATATGTCACTTTACAAACTTTAAAGCGAATTACAAATAAACAATCTAGTAACTTTTTGTTGATGACGTGAACATCATATAAATTTGGATAAGCTATATCTTAATATAGCATATGTACGTCGGAAACGTGAAACCATGAAATGTTTTTTGTTTTAAATAAATAATAATAAAATAATTATTAGGCACTCCTAATAAATTTAAAATTTATTTGTTTAACTTTTTTTCCATAACAACAACAATATTAACGAGTCGCGCAATCTCAAACTGAACAAGCGAACATATTGAATCTATTGTAACTGACAGAAAACTGTGGACTACCCTGTATGTATGAAGATTAATCGATACTTTCGAATATGAAACTTACGCATGATCCGTGTAAACCAAGTTTTCCACGACCGACAACGTTTTGCAAACATTACGAAGGGAATACTAAAGTTAGCAACCTTCACTTTCGAAAAAAAAAAAAAACAATAAAAACGTACCATAGTTCAAGGAGCTGAACGGAACCTCTCTGATCCGTCGATAATAATTCAACTGCAACATTTGCTCGTTCGAACCGGTAAACAAGCGCTGGAATTTACCTTCGGAATATAAATCAGGACGACGAACGAATCGTCCTTCCCGATGAAATCAAGAGTGGTGTTTTGTCTCGAAATTGAGATCGCGACTGCGATAATCGCGACCGTACAACCCGTATACATAATTAGGTTAAGGGCGACAAAAGTGAAACAAGATTTTCTTTGGCGTAGAACGTAAAAGAGAAAATGGAGATATCGACTAATTATTAGTCGTTTTGCTAATTTGTCTCATTTGTACGTGCACTAATTGACTTTAAACACGTAATTCGTATATACGAGGGGTCGTTGGAATATTTTTAGATTTTTCTTTTCGTTCGAATATTCTCACGCTCGTTTAACTTAAGAAAAAAAAATGCTGAATTTCTTCATCATAATAACTTCTAATTAAAGGTATTATAGTAAAAGTGAAAGTACGTATAGTTTACTACGGTTTATCGATAATTGGGCAAAACTCGTTCACCATTTATTGTTTGTTACGTCAACCTAGACGTTAATTTCCTTATTTGTCATCCGAGTAGTTCAGGTCATTGTTTACTGACAAACGTTGATTTGGCTAAGTGTACTGATAGATAATAAGATGATATCAGTCATAACGCAACACCATAGGTCAAATTCGCTAGAATAACTATTAAAAGTCTGACGATTTTTTTCTAAATTTTACATTTAAGCATTACCTACTTAAGTGCATGTGGAAAACGAAGTAAAACGGTAAGAATCCGAGTCGCCCTTTAAAAGATCAAAATTGAAACAAGTCGCGGAGCACTAATGTTGCTAAATCATTACCGAAAACCAGATAAACGTTGTTTATTTACAATTTTTTGACGCTTATCGACAACCAGATAGTAGCTCTTTATCCGTGTACAACTCGCATGTGCTACATTAGATAACACGAGATTTGATACAATAGTTCATTCCCGCAAAAAAATAATTTTGTCTTGGGACCCATTACATACGTAAGTAATAATCAAGAAATCAAATAACGGAGACCAACAACTAACAAGATAACCAACCACAAGACCGACGATGTAACAAACAAAATTGCTCTCCAATAGATCTTGATTTAAATGTTCTTCCGAAACCTGAACTAACCTTAATAATTTTCGATAGATCGACTTGATTATACAGAGCGACTCGTTCATAAGAGGCCCCCGCTGGTCAACGGGTTCATTTAGGTACCATTTAAATCACGTCAAAGGACGTTTCATACTAAAGTCGTGAGATATCGATGACGTTTCGGCAGAACATCGTAAGCAATAAAAAGCAAATTTTAGCTTGTCGTAGCTTAACCATCAACAAATGCCTCGAGGAAATCGCGTATATAGGTAATTCGGGACACGTTCGTACCAAATTCTGCGATGCAATCGCGGGTTGGTGGTTTAAGCATCCTACAATCATTTTGCTATACGTACTCGCGAAGCCCGCGCGGTGGCAGCACAACTGTTGGCAAACGCGTCGTTGCCAAAGGCGCGGTACTTACAATGTTTTGGACTATCTATCTCAAGACGGTTACTAATTGCTTACGAAAATACAAATTGTTTTTTTTCTGGTGAGAAAAATTGAAATGTTGTTACCAGATTACGTCTGCCTAGATGCACAAGATAGTTGGAACAACTCATTTTAGAAAAAGTGTCGCTTATGTTTTTCTGCAAAAACGCTAGGTATCGATGTGTAGATACTATCAAATTGCCACTTACACCCAGAACTTGTCATGGTGCATAATCGTTCCATGTCAATTTCTACTACTCTGTACTAACCTGTTTGTAGAATCTTGAATATTGCAACTTGTCGTCTACCTTTCTCCCCCGACAATATTATCTTCTTTGATTGCTCGCGGCGTATTCGATATCGTAACGTTTGATATGGAGATCAAAGAAAATAGTAAAATGTAATTTGTACGTTTCGACAGCTTCGAGGTAGACTGTTTTTGACACGTAACGCGCTTGTTCGCTTTTACAAAGAACCATTGCACGTGGTAATTAATTTTCGCGCACGTTTATTTCAACAGCCTATGCTGTCTGGCAAAATTTGATTTTGCAGTTTCGCCTTGTGCGTTTCCAACAATTTTTAAAACATTTTTCGAGAGCGCCAGGAAATATTAGTCAGAATCTGGGTCATCGAATTATCGTGTACGTCAAACGTTTTTCTCATCATACGTCCCACAGAACGTATTGTTATTTTGTCACGTCACCAAAAACATCAGGAATAGGTAGGTACCTAAATCTGATGGTCGAGATGGATGGCTTACCATGCGGTTGATTTATCATCGGCCATCGCTTCCACTACGAAAAGTCAAACTTTCTTCGAAACACCTTCATCAAACTCGAGAAGAGTAAGACGAAGATTTTAGAGATGACGAGTATTTTCGATTTGTTCGGTGTCAATTTTTCTACCACGCTATTTAGTTTAATGAAATACGTCATTTATTATCGGGATAGTTTTGGAAGGCGTATGATACGTAACCGATAATCAAGCAATCGATTAAGTTCTCCCAAGCTTCCAATTTACTCTTTAACTTAATAAAATCTATCTGACAAATTAAATGCGGTTAACCTAAAGGTAATGGAGACATTGCTCTAGTTACCGTAATCGAAATAACGAACCTAAATCTTACAACAACGCATCCTTGAAATAATCGACCAAAGTGTTAATTAAAATGTAAAATTCAGAGGATAATTCAATTAAATCGTCACACGGAGAGCGACACGTGATATAGAAATAGAACGAACCAAAACAACTACTTAATAAACAAATACCTCATCGATACCGATTATTTACAGAAACGTCGACGATAAAAGCAAACTTCCCTAACAATTATTACGTTAACGTAACAAACAGGAAACAATCGTCAGGAAAAACTACCTCTATAGGTAAGGTGCTCTTCTTCCGGATCGATACTTTACGCTTTTACAATTTCTCGTTGACGTTAACGCTAAACAAATTAAGCACAAAATGAACTTCCCCCTAATAAACCCTCGTGCACACAAATTACGAAATGAATAAATAAAAAGTACTTAGAGAATATTTGTCAATTATGTCCTATTCGAAAAGCTTCTACAATATCATATTGCTCCACTATTATCAGTTTATCAAATTATTCCATTTTATTCTACAATATCTAAAACTCTCGAAGCGAACCCCTTCTCCTCTCCCTGCTCCGTTCGAAACAATTTAAAACTTATGATTAAATAAAAAAAATGCGTAAAAAATAAATAATGTAATCATCTACTATCTATTATGTGGCGTTTTTATGCACTCATCCCTTATCGCAGTTGCGGTTTTCTGGTTTCGCAATTCTGTCAGTCATCGTTAATGTAATATTAAACGAATACAGGTTGAAATGAATATATAATGTTACGAACAAGGCCTGCCCGATTTGTTTATAGTTACGTTTTATTTACCATTTGCTTTTTAAACATTGGATATTGTATAACAATTATTCAAATCGATTAAAAATGTTCGTGTTGTGGTCGAAAATTGATGCGTTACTGATCGAGGTCTTACGCTCATCTCCAAATTGTATTTGAGGAAGAGACGAAAGAGATTTCTTAAATGGCCCTCGTTAAATAACGATGGAAAGAATAGATGAAGTTTTTTCTCATAAAAGTCAGGTTTACTCATTTTACTCATAAAGGCATGAATGGACTGGAATGGATCGGTAGACGAAAAGTGCTGGGACGCACACAGGTTCTCGTGGGACAAGGGATGTTACTATTGCCCTCACACTGACGATGTGGAACACGAGCTATTTTACTACGAAAAATGGCACCTAGTCAGACACTTGCTGCACAACAACAATTCCACGATACAAAGATTGGGAGTTTGAGATTGGGAGCCACAAGGTGTCGTAGGACACCACCACAAGATCACATGCCGAGGAGGGGCTTTCTGGTAAGAATCCGGCACTACCTTACAAACTGGTAACAAGCCATTCGAAAAAAGCATCCCCAGAAAAGCGACCTATTACTCATATCTGTAGACTCGCGATGAAATATCATTATCGAGAAACGGTTGCTGTCGCTTCCGAACACTCGAAAAAGATCCTCGCCGGCATTACAACCAAGTATTTTGATCTATTGATTTATTATAATTGCTGATGTGCACTACAAAAACAGATAATTAACATAATATTTGTAATACCTATCGCGCTGTATTATCTTTCCGGTGTAACACAATGCCACGGCGCTCAATTATGCGGCCAAAATTAAAAAAAACAAGGTCTAATACCTATACTTGATCTTTTTTTAGAACTATAGACTTTCTTCGACGTTATCTCAAATGACGTTTTGAGTTAAACAACGAACACAACCTAAATGTCCCATGCCGGCCTAAATACTTAATCGTTAAACGCCCTTGTTATTAATTTAACAGTTCGATTCCGTCATCAATTTTATAATAATTTATGATTCCTTTTACTTCCGTTTATAATAAAACAGCAAGTTATCGAAATATTTCGTACTTTCCCAAAAATTACAACGCAGTACGAGTCCAACGTCACGCTTTCCAACGAAAAAACTATTCGGCGAACATTCTCATCGGATCGATACCTACGTAAAATTTATGGACATAAACAATCGTCGCGAAAACGCACACAAAATATTACACATTTACGCCGGCATTGTCAAACGGAACAAAAATTACAACCGATCATCAATAAAGTTATACTTTTAATAAACACGCACGCTTAGATTCCTACCGCAACTTTTTTTAAAAAATCATTCTGTGTAGTTCATTTACAGCTTTAAAAAGAAAAAAAACTTTCGTATTTCGTCTTTTATGGAATTGTAATGATAACATCAAGTGGAGTTAAGTCAGGCGATCCGGGTAGCCATGGCATTGAACCGTTAGGTTCAATAAACATTTTTCTTAATTAAGTTTGTTGAAGTTGAATGGTATCAAAACAACCTTCTAACTGAGACATTTGGGAAGGCAAAATTGATATTAATCGTTAGGTATTCGATTAAGACGTCCTGTATATTGATATTTAAATTGGCACTTGTCAGTAACAGTTAAATTGCTTTCATGGTCAATTTCAACAAGTCGAACAATCAAATTCGCAAACCCGATTCGCGCAATTCGATTATTTATTTATTTAAAAGAAACAATATCGTATAAGTCGTACTTTATGTGTAAATACTTACACTCCAGCGAAAAGTTAAAAAAATAAAACATCAAAAAATTCCTTAAGTGTTTCAAAATTTTAATAAGTTACAACAGTTACAAATTATGAATTAAACATAGATGTCGAAAATATTCCCTTTACTTTAAATTTTCATCTTTCCGATTAAAATTAGGAAATTAATTTCGTCAATACCCGCCTATCTTTGTTTACGCCAATCAGAAAACAATAGAAAGACCTACATGACAAGCATGTCGAGTTTAAAATTTATCGTTTTCAAATTGGCGTAAACAAGTAAACAAAGATAGGCGGATATCGATGAAATTAATTTCCTAATTTCAATTGGAAAGATGAAAATTTAAAGTAAAGGAGAGACTATACACTATATGGAGAAGTTTCATCGAATGCGGTTAACCGAGATCGTATCTATACGCACTTTTCTCAAAATTAATCGGCATTGGCAAATAATTTCATGGTACCTATCTAGCAAAAAAAATGAAATAGAGGATACAAGCATCTTGCATTCAAAATTCATAAATAGTCTACCTACATAAATTTGAAATAAACAAACTGAAGAAAATCTAAAATGGAACGCGTCGAACCTTTTTATACGGTACTCGAATTTATTCGGACAATTTATACCACATTCGTTTTGTCCACTTGTTCGGCACCCTCGAGAGTTGTTTCTTCGCATGCAACATCAAACATTCTAAAATGTCCTGGAAACATTTCCAAACGTGAAATGGAAATATAACGGTACGATTATGGAACAAATTTTGTTTTACGATCAAATCGTTTTATCTCGAGTTGAACGCGATCGAGAAGAAGCAATTCGCGAAGGCTATGGCATTTCAATCGGCAACGATGATTGTTGCGGAACAATAAATTGTCGTCAAGGCAAGGGTCACATCTGTACGATATTCAAGATAGGTACCGATGCACGTCATCAATAAAATAACGACTGTAGATTGTAATTTGTAATTCATGATCAGTTCAAAATTTGGATCAAGTAACATCATTTATTGAAAGAATATCGATTTTGTTCAGGAGACAAAACAACGAAACCGAATCGAGGTACGAAGTAACACCACCGTGTGAAACGTCATCGACTAATAATCTTTTATCGATAACGTCCATTGGAACCTATCTTGGACACCATATAAGCGATTACAAGTCCTTCGTGCAGAAATTTCTCATTGATCGCTTTTTAACTTGACTTAATTTTACAAGCTAACGTCTTGTAGCAAATAGACGTGGTCGGTTTTTTTTTTCTATAAATGGCGAACTTCTGATGTAAAAACATTTAAACTTGGTGGTTGTTTAAAGAAACTTTGAAAACTATACTCTGGGCGAGCTATTGCAATGAAAAAACGTGATACAGAGTAACCTCTTCAACTCTATTTTTTGTGCTTCCAGTGTTATTGGTTAGATTTAATGGTTGTCTGCTAGAAGAGCTACAGCTGGATCGTCACTAAGATTTCGCCGTATTTTGTAAATTTTGAACGATTTAAAAGTACTCGCGTGGTATTAACATGGTTTAAAGTAGCAACATAGTTATTTACCTATGTTCAACGTTCGTCAATTACATGGATACATCAAAGAAACTTGCGTTTTCGATATCTTAATCTACTTTAATAACAAATAATGTAACGATTCGCGTAACTCTGAACACGTTGAAAAATATAAAAACGAGAAATGGTCACCCCCATGGTATACAAAATATTAAAATTTTTAATGTTTTCAGAGAAAACAAAATTCATTAATGTTAGGTACCAATAAAATAGAAATGTAAACGATTAGTTATGATCACGAACGTATTTTGTTTACGATAAGAGAGAATAATGACTAATTTTTTTATGAAAAAAAATCGTTCTCAGAAATTCCCAAAAAATTGTTAAATAACCACTAAAGAAATCGTTTTTTTACTAAACTTCAAATAGGTAAAGGTCAACTCAACTGTTTACGGCCTCTTATCTATTCGCGAACCCCAACAAACGAGGAGCGTTTCTTAAAAAATGGTCACGTCCAACACTTATGACAAGCGAATTAAGGACCTTAATTCAGGTCGTAATTCACTTGTTCTAAGTGTTGAACATGACCAATTTAAAAGAACAAAACCACTCCTCAGATGCTTATTAATGCAATAATAATAAAACGATACAAAATAATCAAATGACAAATATACCTGTATTCTACATATATTAATATGTTGATATGCTTGGTATATTTTTTATTTTTGACTGCTTTTTTAATCGTCTTATTTATGTATTGACAAAATATCTGTTGGAGGGTAAACGGACGAACTGTCCCCCATTAATTATATTAGTAACTTGTTATTTTGAAGATTTTATAAAAATATTTCAACTATTCTTCAGAATAAGTAGGTAATTACTTAATTTTGTTCGTCAAGAGACGAACAAAATGATCAATAACTTAAAAAATATATAATGCAGATTCGAAGGATTACAAGTTAAAACAATTTGTTAGTAATGTTCAAAATAAAAATCGCTCGGGTGGCCTTCAACGTAACGAACATTAAAAAAAAATTGTTTACAAAAATACCCAGAAGCACAGAAATACGATTTGTATTTCTAACAGTTTTCATTGTACAAAGGATATAAGAATTTTCACAATTTCCATTACTGGAAACGTGAAAATTTTAGAAACAAATTTTGTATTTAGGAAATCTCTGACGTCGAAACATTTGTTTATTAGAAAAATTTTGGTCGCGGAAGTGTTTGCAAAAAAAAATTATTGACGTCGCCCCATCGAAATTGAATAATATTTAAAGATTCGACCGAAAACTATTTGATATAAAAAGTGAACAGGTTTATTTATGTGAAAATGATAAAAATAATTTCGTTCCGAGTATCTGGATATCGAATATTTCTAGCCGTTCCATAACATATTTATTATGTATGTATTCGTTAATCGAGATAAAACTAAAGGGACAAAAGCAAGAAGTATTTTTTTTTACTTAAAACCGTCACGTTCAAACAATAAGCTACTCAATTTTACGTCGCTTTCGTCTATTAGATTTCCCATTGTCATTGTTACGGAGACGGTTTTCGTCGAGCATTTTCTCCGTGCCGGAGGCAAACAGGCGACAATGAAACTCTTGTGTGATTAGATCACGTTGTCCTTGGCGGCCAATAAGAAAACAAAAATGACCTAACCTACAAATATTTGTACGGGAAATTAGCTTGTCGTAAATATAGTGAATTTACGCGCGACGAAAATTACGACAACATTTCTAATGTAAAATCTCGAGAAAACAATTACAAACAGCGTCAGAACGAAGTCCTTACACGACAATCGTTTGACATGTAACCTAACCTATCTGACATATACGTAATTTTAAGGATGTTTCGTTAACCACACCAACGTTAAATAAGAAAATATGTTCGAACGCAAACGATTCGCCCAATTTTTTGCAATAATTCGATGTTTTAAACATTAAAAGAAATCGTCACACGAGTGACGTTTTTATTTACACAACAAAAACGTACCTTCGTTCTTGTAACAACATGTGTGGCAAGCTTGACGACGGCGAAGTTTCCTTTCCCAATTGTCTTTTCTAGTTCATAATAACCTACACGCACTAATCTGTCCACAGGGTATGATTTTCCGGACATTTTTCACTATATTTTAAACTTAGGTCGTCACCACCGAGTTTCCTACAGCCCACTGAACTAGTACATGCATTTTCATCTAGATCTCGCTGCCGCTGACGTCACTTGACGTCACCAGTACAGTAGGGAACGAAAGTCGATCACTTTCATTCTTAAAACATCAACATTACACGAACCAATAATAATGCAATTAACTATTTTATCTTCTATTCTATTTATTGAATTTTTAATTTTAGTTTAACAAAGTTTTGACGATTTGCATTTAACCGAATCGATTAAATGTTTATGCAATTTGTATTCTACGTTGTAAGTTAAATTGCCTAACACGTTACTTCTGCGGATTTTATTATTTTTTTATGCGTAACTTTTTAATAATTTGTTTGACATTCGAAAAGTTCGTCTCGTTTAAGTTGATTACTAAAACTACAATCGATTTGATGAATGAAATGTACAATTAGCAGTTGAAGGTTGTTATTGTGAACGAAAACAATCGCGTTAATCTGTGTAATTTCGTTTAATCGACGTGCAATATATTTCGTTGTATCGAATTGTAATACAATCGTCCTTGTAAAATTGAATATGATGCTTGTTAATTATGTTGAAGTTAAAAGTTTTTAAGGTACTATTAGATAAATTAAATTATTTAAAAACAAGGATAGAGTTTATATACAGGGTGGGCCACGCAACGTGATGCCCCTTACATTCTCAGACTGCAACCCAACAAACACGTTTATTTGAAAAGTTGTTAAATAATGTTTATAAATAACAAAAATTAATCAAAGTTAATATGTGTGCTTGTCTGCAACTTTAGTATTATTTTGTTTCGTTATTTCGTTTCCAGTTATTTTGTTTCGTTTTCTATAATTTTAATTAGGACAGGTTTTCAAACAAACGCGATGACAATTTGTTGTTTCTAAATTTTATAATTTAAACGTATACAATACGTAATAATAATTTAATATGTATTTATATACAATACGTACTTTTACAATCTACATTTAATTTCGAAAATAACTAATTTTTATGTGTTTTAATAATAATTTTTAAAAAATGTCGCAATATTTATACATGTATATACTTATGAATATTAAAATCTAGTACACCTATGTCACAATCTACACGAAATGATTCAAAAGGTTATCTCGATTCGCATAAAATATTATTTAAAAGATTTAAATATATATTTTTAAATTTGTTATATAAATCAACAAAGTTGATAAAAATGTATTTATTTATTTAAAACGTTTAATTGTCGTTTTTTTCTGTCTGTTTTTATAAGTATGTATTCATTAAAAATACATAATTTAAATAAATACATCGGCAATTCCACTAAATTGATAAAAATATACGATGTGTTCTTTTCAAAATGTATTAAAAAATAAATATGCCGAGTAAGATCAAATTTTAAAAATCGAGAGGCTCGTTATAGGTATTTGTGAGTGTTTATTATTCGAGCTATGTGGGGTTTTGGAAAAAGAAACTATATATTTTAATTTTTAAACAGATATTTATGTGCATATTTTTATAACTACTATTGCTATTATAATACAATTCGATACATCATATGCTTACATTAAAATTATTATACAGGGAGTTAAAACTTTTTAAACAGTTTAAACTTAAAGTAAAGTTTGAACTTTTCATTTACATAATAAGCAACAATAGTGTCTACGAAAAATTTTTTGTTTAACTACATAAACAAACATCGTGCAACTGATCCTAGATATAATAAATAATTCGCTGTATATATATATCCGCTTCATAGCGTTCTTCTACGCCTTACGGTTCCCATCTGCCATCGTCTTCTATCGTTCCAGTCATTAGGTGTTAGGTTTCTTTCCGACATGGCTTTTTCAATGCCACTTATCCACGTAGTCCTTGGTCTTATATTGATGATTATAAAAGAATCCATTATTATATTACAATCAAGAGTTGACAATGTCTTTAATTGATTTAGAAATATATGTAAGAAGGTAGATACATAAATGGTGATAAAAAGTCATCAAATTGAAAGCTTATCGAAACATATCGTCGAATTTAGATTAAATAATTCACGTTATCTTTTGAAAAAAGCGACACCATCTTGCCACGTTTACTTCCTCATTGTGTCGAACGTGAAGATAAATCGATTGCTCGTAACCAAGGAAAGAGCAATTCATATCTTATCCTTAAAATCATGAATAGAAGGAAGAGAATGGAATAATGTAGATTACTCTCTCTAGAGCAGACTGTACAAGTGACGTCAGTGGATGACGATGATGCCGGCGGTCATCGAGCTCGAGATCGACTGCATGCGACACCAACGCAAAAGTGTTGCAGCGGCGACATCGTCAACTATCGATAACGTCACCAATTTTTGACGATTGTTGCGCTTTTATAACGTACCTATCTATACAAAAATTCGGGAAATACATATAATCTCCACATATCGACCTTCTCTCTACATAAAAACGATAACGTGATGTCTGCGTCCTTGCGCTCAATTCAAGATTAAAACGTGATTATTCAAGGTAATTTCAAATTTTTAATTGATCGCCAAGGTGACGTGTTTCGGAAACAAAATTTTCGTCGGCAATTGTTTCAAATTTAATTGATTATAAAATATATTATCTGCTTCGTTATTTATAATAGACACGGAAGCTTTTAAATATATTCCATCAAATAACAGAAGCATTGAAAATTAAATATATGCATAATTGTTGGTATAGATACCAAAAAAAAAATGGAAATAAGTTTGACAAAGAATTTGACTAAAAAACTACCTTTCTGAAACAAACACTGCAGTTGATTCAAATTTGACTGAGGTCAAAGAAATTTTCAAAATCTATCCATAAGTATAGTTATGACTTTATGACTTTTGGTGTATAAGGGATGAGATAGAGGAATGATAACGATGTCAATGTGATGCTTGATAACATGTTAATGACTCATCACATCCGATTATGAAGACAACATTGCAGTATAAAGTACTCAATGCTAAAATCTTATATTAGACATAGAGATGGAATCCATAGGCGACTAGAGAAAGTACAATTTGACACTTATTGGAAAATTGTTCATGTAAAGACCAAAATAATAAAACAACAAATAGAACAATACATCTAATTGGTTATGACATAATATATGGTAAAGATGTTTTGTCTTTGTAACACGTATATGAGATGGATTAATAAAAAGAAAAACAGGCTTAACAGAGTAAACTAACTTTCTGAAAACATTTCCAATAACACACTATGCAGTTGATCCAAACCGGAGGTTAAAGAGGCTAAAGACAGGCCGAGGTTAGAGACATTTTTCAAACTAAACAAACCCCATGTCAACACATTTTAAATTATATATAGATACGTATAGGCGAATCACCTCTAGATCTGTTTGTTTGCTCAGGGTTATTGAATTGAGAAAATAACTTAATATGTTAAGAAAATATATTATAAAGAATAGAAGTACATATACATCTCGAGGCTTTGACATATTGGAAAATTATCCAAGTATGCCAAAGATCAAAATGATAAAACAACCCTGTATACGAACCCCAGAACGCTCCATATTCGACGCATAAACAAATAAACCTTTACTTTCCTTTTATATTCATTTCCATTACAAATCTGGAGCACATTGTATATGTTTTGTTTTTGGATTGTAAAAAACATTTTCTGCAGACGCACTTGTGTATTATGTTTAAAAACATGTTATCATTATACAAAACCTTGATAAAAATTGCAATTTATCATGTCCCGTTAATAACTGTTTTTATAATATTATGCAATTTTAATGTATATTGTCTTTAAATTGTTTCCACCACTTATTTAACAAATAATAAAAATTATTAATTTTTTTACAGCTTCACAAACCGGCAAATAACCTATTTATATCACTTCACGTCGTATTACTGACCTGTTTAAATACATAGTAAGATAGGTTTTGTCAATCAAAATGTTTACAATATTATTTAGGTAAAAAATCCGTTATTTGCGCGGAAGCAAACGAACAGTGCGTTTAAACACTCGTAAGTGATCAAATCGAACAACGAATTGGACAGTAATCGACAGTTCTTTGTTTGTGTGTTGTCTTTGTCGGTGATGTCAAAATAAGTTTTGATTCCATTCTCCCGAATTAAGTTTATTCACGTTTAAATAGTTAGCAATGACGTGATTCACACGTATATTTTATCTATACATTATTCGGTTAACAAATGCAGATACATCGAGTGGCCCGTTAATTTATGGGTTATGTAAAGTCTGCACATAACCTATTTTTATTCGCAAAACACGTATTTATTCTTATCAGTTGTGCATCAGTTCGAATAAACTCGCAATTCGTCCACTCCTAATCATTCAACGATGACACGGGATATACCAGTAGGCATACAGTTTTTACAAAAGTTTTCGGATAAATGTTGCCCTAGGCTCTACTTCAACAGACAGATATGGTAATTATCACGTTCATTTTTAATTTGGAAAGGATTTACGATTGTTTTTTAGCTATCGCACGAGCGTTCTCGTATTAACGTACATTGCTTATATGTGCTATCACCTGTCACGCAAACCAATTTCGGTCGTGAAAGCAGTTTTACATCAGAACTGCAGCAATCTCACACCACCGGCCGACATTAAACCGGACCATATTACCAATTGGTGTGATTGGGCTCCTTTCGGTAAATGAGCAATTTTATATGGGACTCATAATTAGGTCGTTAAATTTGTAGATGGTTCCGATGCGAATGCATCTCAACTCCTTGGAGAGCTCGATTCGGCATTCTTATTTGCATATGCAGCTGCAATGTTTGCATCTGGTTTTATTGCCGAAAGAGTTAACTTGAGATATTTCTTAGCTCTAGGAATGTTAATGTCGGGAATATTCAGTTACCTGTTGGGATTAGCTAAGACTTACAACATACACAATATTTATTATTTCGTGATAGTGCAGGTAGTATTTTTTTTGTTTACTTATAATCTAAATTAGAAATGTTATGTCACGTTTCGTTACATTTAGATACAATAATTTGTTGTTATCGATATTTTGTTTGTTTTTGATAAATACTTCTAAAAAGACAAAAGAGTACTTAAACAAATATTTAAATTATGATATAGAATGGTGCCATTGAATGTATGAACATGAATTTTTGTTATGTTCTAGACATATGACGTGTGAATTTTTAGGCTGCAGCAGGCATATTCCAAACAACCGGTTGGCCCGGTGTAGTCGCAGTTCTGGGCAATTGGTGTGGAAAAAGTAAACGTGGCCTGACGTTTGGAATATGGAATTCTCATACAAGTATAGGGAATATTTTAGGTAATCTGTTGAAGGTGACAAAGCGATTTGATTTAAATTCGCGTAATATTTAGGGTCTCTTGTGGCAGCCGCCTTTGTAGAGACCGATTGGGGTCTATCATTTATATATCCAGGGCTTATCATGGGGTCGGCTGGATTTTTGATATTTTTGTTTCTCGTTGTGGCCCCTGCTGATGTTGGCTGTTCCCCACCTGATTGTGATCCATTACTGCCACATAGAGTATGTATGTTTGTGTTATTAGCATCTTTGATCTGATGTTTTTTTTGTTGTTTTGCCGTTTCGAAGATCGAACAACAGTATTATTAAGAGTTAATTCAAAAGATTATAGTATCACGAGAAGAAATTTGTAAATAATTGCTTGAAATGTTGCTTTTCAGTACTGCTTTGTTAAATAGTTGTAAAATTATTAACTATTCTGATCACTCTGATAGAATTACTTTCATAATTTGATAATTTTATCATTTATTTTCATAATTTATAACGAAATACAACAGAAATCTAAAAAGAATGCGGAATATTTATTTCTGATATGATATGATGAGGTACATTTTATCAATTAAATGTTGTAGAGACTTCAATTAAAACTTGAACAGTAAATAATTTAGAGTTTATCATTCTTTATGATATTTTTGTAAACTCTCAGATAATATAAATGTTGGAATAATGGTAAGATTTCATGAATTGTGTTTAAATACATAGTTTGCATACGTCTGAAAGTTTTTTGGAACGTATTTTTACGGGAAAACAAAATTTTCTGTACTTACTAAAATTTATAAGTGATCATAATTAAAGCTGTTTAAATCGCAATGTTCTGTTGAACAATGGAAAAATATTTATCATCAAAAAACTGGTTATTTCAAGATTTCTTCGAAGCATTTCAGACAAATAATATCCATTATGTTTATATGCTGTTTGATTTGCTTATTTAAGCGAAAATAGCCAACATTATCTTTTATTTGCTTTAATAGTGTTTCATTTAAAACTCAAGGTTATTTATATATTTGCAATTTTTTTTATACAGCAATAAGATTAATAACACTTTCGTGTACATAAGAAATAAAAATTATTTTATATGATTGTTCAGAAAGATGGTGTTTTTATACAATACAATCGTAAAGTATGACATAGATGGAGATATTAGCATTTATTTTGACTGTATCACTTAAATAGAAAAGAAATATTAATTAAATTACGGTATTATTTTTTAGAAATTTGATAGAAGTCTTCAAAATCAAGTAGCAAATCGAGATAATACATCCGGTGATAGTTCAGAAACTGACGATACTGACATCATCATAGGAGAGGAAGTAAGTGCCTCATTATCGCGTCATCTCATATCAGTAAATCATAAATTACTGATGTTAACTTCTTCTAGGACTATATTTTAAGCTCGTCTTACTTTTCTTCGACAGACTTTGTAAGTGCATGCTGTTGTTGTTACTTTGACTTTATATTAATATTCAAACTAGATACATGTTAACAACATTTTTTATAACCATAAAAAAAGCAGTCGACTAATATCAAACCATCATGCTTTGATGATCCTTTGTCGAATGTAATCTGTAAGTTGTATTTTTCAAAGTAACCTGAAATTTTTTCAGGAAGTACAAAGGCGGATTACCGAAAAAACTCAATTACTTAAAAATCGTCCACCTTTGTCTCAGGAGAAAGCTATTGGTTTCGTAGGCGCTTGCAAGATTCCCGGTGTTATCGAGTACTCTTTATCGCTGTTTTTTTCAAAATTAGTTAGTTACACATTTCTTTATTGGTTGCCATTGTATGTACATCATTCCAGTAAGAACTTTTGTCTTGAACATTAAACGGATAAAGTTACTTTGATCCCTATTTTAGCAACAATGGGCGCCACAGACAGTGCAGATCTGTCTGTCTTGTTTGACGTTGGAGGAATAATTGGAGCCATAGCAGCTGGCGCGATTAGCGATTACAGTAGTATGTCTGCCACAACTTGCGTGGGAATGTTGTTGGTGGCTATTCCTATGGTGAGTTTCTCGCAGGGAACGATACGAAAGTAATAACTGTTTTTTCATTTAGATGTTTGTTTATCAACTTTTCGGTGCTGTCAGCTTAGGAATCAATATATTTTTATTGGTTGTCGTTGGCATTTTAGTTAATGGACCATATGCATTAATTACAACCGCAGTCTCGGCAGAATTAGGCACTCATTCGAGTTTGGATGGAAATTCAAAGGCTTTAGCTAACTGTTACTGCCATTATTGATGGTACCGGTTCTATAGGTGAGTACACTTTTGTCGATAAATAACCTGCTTTATCGGTTTTCATAATTGTTTAAAGTAGTGTTTTTCGAATAACTTTTGATCTTATTTGCCCAATAAATTAAAATCCATTTATTGTACTAACTTTTCTTAAATGAAATGAAATTAATCGACAGTGGAATATTAATTTTTTTTTATTACACGTAAGTAAATAAAAAAATTTATTGACAAAACAAATTAAAAAATAATTATTATATAATATTATGTATGTGTATATAAAACAATATTCGCCCATCATTCATTCACATAATGATTTAATTGTCTTCATAATAAACATTATATTTTAAAATTTCAGGTGCAGCAGTCGGGCCACTTTTAGCCGGATTTGTATCGAGGTACGGTTGGCATAACGTCTTCTACATGTTGATGATCTCAGACGTCTTGGCTCTATTTTTTTTAATACGTCTAGTAAAGCATGAATTGTCGCGATGTTTCCAGTCACGAAGATCGATACGTACAGAATAATATTTGCTACAGGGTGCCACAGGTGACTTTGGATTTTGTAAATATGAATTTAAAAATGCATAATTGTACAAATTGTAAATAATTTTAAAATTAGTGACCGCATTCGATGGCGCCCTGTAGATGTATTGTAGCAAGAATTTGTATAGTTTATTGTCTAAGTTTAATTGGAAGTATTAGCAATCCATACAAAGTAAATATCAGAAATTTATGATAATTGAGGCCTGTCAATCAACTTGGGATCAACTTTACTGCATTTGTTAATAATAGTTGATTTTTTTAAACATATACAGTATTTCTCTGTTTATGCAAGCGAATAATGTTGAAAATACGTGATAACTCAAGAGAGTTACAGCACAACAATAAACTGTAAAATATTGATGTATTTTTGAGTTTATTTACATTAGATTATGTAAATATGTACACTATTTATAACAAACTTGCCTAAATAGATCAAATTTTATAACTTATACGATAATAATTAATTATGGTAAACCTAATGGTATGATAAAAGATATATTATCGGCAAATTCGCCCCAACGCGCTCGATTTAATTGGAACGTAACTACCCAACCAATTATAGCGATTGCCCAAATAATTGTTCCTATACCCGAAAATATGACATCTGCAATATCGATTAATTGATGAAATTATAGTGAAAGATAAATAACTCACATTTTTTTATTTGTGTTTGTTCGTCGTAGGTGGGTTTCCGGAATGCTTCGTTAAAAAACCAAACTGTATTGACGGCCCAAAGGAAAGGTAAAAATGCAAATCCGGCTAAAACGTATACATAAAAAATATTACGTTGAAATTATGGTAAATCGAAAGTATTGTACCTCGAAAGTACCATCTGCATAAATATACTTTTTTATCGTTTGTTAATTTCGCCAAATCCATTGTTGTCTTCTCGAATAAAAACGTCAAACTTTATTTGAGGTTATGTATAGTATTTAGATCAATCGTCTTGCCAACTTTATGAAACCATAAAATGACAGTGGTGTAACGAGTTATTTTCTTTTACGCAAGTAAAAATTAAAAGTTTTAAATAAATGTGTAAATTGAAAGAAGTTTTAAAGACAGCCTTCGTCTTCTATACTAATAAATAAATCACGTATTCAATCAAAATAAGGTTCAATCTCTTATGATAAAACTGAGCTTTATTTTACACGAACGTGTGGCAAAATATTTTAAAGATGAAGACTTTGAAATCAACTGCAAAGATAATTATGCATTTGAAAACGCTAATTCCAACATTATTAATATAAGGGATAAACAAAGGTAAAATTATCGTAAAAATAATAGTAGTATAAAAATAATCCCTTCGTCAAAATTAATTTTTGTATAAGTAAATCCCAAGTAAATAATTTTAAGTGGAATTCGTTTGGCAACACTGTCAGTATTTTAATTTTTACCGTGAAACGTACTGCCGTGTTAATTTCCAGGACGTATTCGTCTTATTTTTACGTAAACACCTACTCACTTACCAATTTTATTATTACCTATTACCGATAATTTTCAAGTTTAAAAGTCATTGTCGTAATGTAGTGGATAGAGGTACTACATAATATGTTAAAATTCCAGGGATTATTTGTTTGAAACAAATAGCAACACGTGTTTGCTTAACGAGTTCGGTTAATATTATTATTAATTTACATGACTTTATCACGTGCTTTCATCAATACGAACAAATGTTAAATAGTATACCGCTAGCCTTGGTAGTTGTGGATTTAATTGCAATTAATGTGTTAAATGCAGAAGCGTGCGGCGAAAGGCCTATTGATTTTTTAGTGTGCAAAGTGACAGTCGACAGTGCAATCGATCTCGCGAACCCAAATAAGTGGTTGTGTTGCTTTCGAAGATCCTTGTTTTTCCGGTGCGCGCTATGGATTTTTTGTTGCTGCACAGAAAATTCCGGCACTCGATTTGCCAGAGGTAACCCTCGTCGTTGAAAAGCAAGCGACAATGTAAATTAGACCTTGAAATCTAGTTTTTGTTAACAAAACACGTAAATTGGACTTTTAACGGCTCGTGCGATTTTCAACTACTAACTAACTATAAGAGAAGTGGAATTGATCGGTCGCGTTACGCATTTTTTCATTTTATTTAAAAAAAAATGAAGTTGATTACCGTGCATTATCTTGGTTTCACTGCGATGGACCGAAGGTTTTCTAATCCGATGCTACCCTGGATCGTGTCCGAAATTAGAAAAAGGGATTATTATGAAAGGGTGAGTAGTTTGTGCAATGTATAATTTTTAATATAGGTAAAAATGTTAATTCAGTGACGATCGAACAACGGGACTAATGTTAAATAGGAGGCGGGAGACATATTTTGAATTGTCAGCAGTAGGAAAACTATTTATCGTTAGTCGTTCGTTTAAAGTCTATGTCACACTATCAAACAGTTTGACCAAACAGAGATGATGACGACACATGACGTCATTACAACAGTTCGTTCAAACTCTCTAATTTTTAGAAAAACCTCTATTCCATCAGACAGTTTCATGCGATCTGTGACCTGATTGGTTAATTTCAATGAAGATAAATTGCGCGAAGTAGACGTTAAAACACAGTATCTCAAGAATTAAATAAATATATAAAAATAGGTTAAGAAGTTTTATTGGAACAATGGTTCACGTCATCAACTCAGTTTGATCTAACTGATTGATAGTCTGATATCGGCGGTGGTACGAGGTGACAGCACTGTGTGAAACGTCATCATCTAGTAACCTTGTATTGATGACGTGAACATCATATAAGTTTAGATAAGATATATATATATAAGCGAGAAAGAAAACCTAACTTGAAAAGAAAATAGGTGCGTAAAGCAACTTTTGTTTTGCAACATTTAAAACGTGACAAATGTGACGTGCCGACATAACCTATATTCAATATTCGTTTGACGCCGTCTTGGTTTACGTTCCAAATATCGTGATCTACTAAACACAAACGTCAAACGAATATTAAATATAGGTTATATTGTGGCATTCCAGAAACTTTAGTCGTTTTATACGTCCAGTTTTATATCTGACAATGGTCGCATTCAGGGAATGGTAGCGCTGTAGCGCTTTATCGAAGCGATGCTCTGAATGGTGTCTGCTTTACTCGCAGTGCTGCAGCGCTTTAGTAAAGCATTAAAGCATATAAATATTCCGCTTTAACGCTTTATAAAATAAAGCAATGACGCATCCATGCGTTCTAACCTAACAAATTATGTTGCTTGTGTATGTTTTGGTTTATGCAAAAAATAAAGATGCCTTATAACGTTACAATTCTTTTTACTTTTTACAAAATTAAGTTATATAAATATTGTAGATACACACATGTGTAACTTATTTATAGGTTACCAAAAACAAACAAAATTTCCAACCTAAGAATTAAAAGCTGAAAAATAACTAGTACCAAAAATGTTTATTCAGGCAAGATAAAGCGTTACAGCGCTGCAGCGTTTCGACGCTACAATTCCCTGAATGCGACCAATGAAACTTAATGATGAATGAAACAACTGCTGTAACTTGTATATATCTTACTCCCTCCACAATGCAACGTTGCCAAATGTATAGTTAGGCGCTACTGACATCACGTTTTTATAAAAAAATTAATTGTTGGCTTATCACTTGTTTTAGAGGGAAATATATGCGATAAATTTCTCATTGTTTGGTGGTTTAAACACGTTTAAATACTATTACGTAAACTTGTTGATAAATTTTCTATTGTTTTTATTTCGCTAGAAGGAAATATTTTTATTTTTTTATTATTTGTTTTTCATAGAGCTAAAAGTAATTTTATTTTTATTTAATAAATGTCTACGTTGCAAAAAGTAAAAATTTAAGACCAAATATGCGATCGTGAAAGAATCGTCTGTAAAATTATATGTATTTGTTTCGTCTGTTTCGTCTCTTCAGGTAACAAGTCGTCATTTTTTTCACGAGTCTTTCGCACGTGACTCGAAACTAATTCAATTTCCTCAACTTTCCACGTCCATTTTTTGTCTATGGCTTGCGCCATTAAATTCCTCCAAATAAAATTATTCTTATATATAATGTGCAATTGTTTACAGATGAAAATTAGAAAATTTTCAAAACGTCTGATAGTAAAATTGCAAGTCGTAGAAGAAAACCATAGAATCCATTCAAGGTTGCTTATAAATTAATAGGCTTAGAATGTTCACAATCAGATCTGTTCGATAATTGATCGCATGACGTTTATAATAGATTTGTTTATTATAATTGTTTAGAGTATCGTTTTTAACTAACTAGTATTTACGAGCGATTTTAAGGTCGATGTCTAATTATATTATGTATATACTAAATCAATTGGTTCAATATCGGGTAAAAAAAAACACTATCGATCTTTAGTGTTAAAGTTTTTATTTGACAAAAAATATAAGTACGTGCCTATTATGATAACTGCGTGTTCTCTTTCTTTATATATAGTAAAAAAAAAGTATAATCGCAGTAAATACAGTAGATAACATCATTGAGGTTTGAACAGGGGACTTTCGCTACATCTACTGTACAATTGTTTTACAATCGTAGGATGCGCGTAGACGGGTAGAAAGGAGCGGTTACTATGCAAGAAGTTCAACACTTTCTGCTCTATCATTTTATGAAAAGGAGAATTCAGGAACTTTTTCTCGATCTTTTCTTTTTGATCCGTTGTCAACTACGCGTACAAAAAACAATCGACAGTTAATCGAAAACACGTTGCATTCGCATTACCTTCTTCCAGTCGTTTTCCTCGTACATCCGTAGCAAATCTTCCAACGGCGAATCGCCAGTTACCATCTAAAATGTTGAAACACGACATCAAGAACGTTTCCTTTCGACCTTTCACTTACCGTAAGCGACATCATCAAATCTTTTATGTTTTTATCAAGATTGTTAAATTGATCGTGATAAATAGCGCACGTCCACGGTTCCCTAAAATAATCGTATAAATCCGTGATGAAAAGCATTTTGAATCGGGCTTGAAGATTGTTAAGAAGTTTCTCGTGTTTCCCCCACAAAGATGTCAAGTTTACGCGGTCGATTTTCTAAAGGCAACGATTTAAAGCGACCTGTTCACGAAGTGCAAAAACTTACCGATTTAGTCAAACACGTTATCGTCTCGACGACGCCATATTGGTTTAAGTGTAGTCGAAAGTAGCCTTGCTTTTTTAAGCTTTTGCTGTTTCCCGTAACCAATAACTGACCCTGAAAATGCGCGTACAAGTATTTTCGGTCACCTATAATATAATATCTAATAATTATGTATTCACATAGTCGTCAGAATTCTTGGCCACTTCCAACGGAATCTGTACTCCCGGCTTGGTTACGTAAAGGTAATGTAGTTCACCCGGTAAGCAGCAATAAGTGACTAGAGGCTGTTCATAAATGGGTACCAGGACGTTCTCCCGTTTACAAGTTAAAATTGGCACGTCCACTAGTTCGTCGAAGGACGGAATTAGTTTTCTTTTTATGTCCTGGCCCAATTTCCATCCGATTTCTTCCCTGTTAAAATATTTATGTGCCAAGTGATCGGCGTAATATCGCCTGGAATATTTTGTTATGGTGCCGACCGCGTAAATGTTAGGATCGTTCGTCCTACAGTCCGGATTAATCACCAAACCTCCGTCGAACACTAAACCGGCTTTGCTGATCGCCATAAATGTTTTCGCACTTACCATTTTCTTATTGTACATGAACATGGCGATGCATTCGATGTCGATTCTTCGTTGTTGCGATTCGAACTTGACCAATGTTACACGATTTAGCTCGACGCTGACCGACCAGTTGACGAAGTTATACGACAAGTACGTCGTGACGCTCTCCTCGATTAACGCAGAGAAAACGGCATCGGTGACCACGGGGTCGTTGAAAATTTGGCAGTGGTTTTCGAACTTATTCGAGTCCTGGAGGAAAGGTTCCACAAACACTATATTTATTCCAGGAACTCCGTAGCTCAAAAGCGCAGCGATACAACAATAAGCTTCAATTGCGTATCCGTATACTATGACCGTATCTATATGGGGATAAAACGTTATAGTCCGGGAGGTGACGACAGATTTCATAACACCATTTTCTCAAAGTTAATTTTTTTTTACTAGTTACCCTAATAATATGTAATATGAAAATGCACGTCTTTCATCACACCCCCACGACAGGGTGGTACAGGAGAGTTGCAATTACTGCAATAAATTTGGAAAAAAAACTTATAGCCTCATACACGAAACTTCTTGTGTGTATTACTTTATATATAAGAAGTTTAAAAAACATCGTCTTCCGATGATAATCCACGACAAACCTTGTCTTCCACCCCCACAATTAAACGCATAAAAAATGTAAAAAAAAATTACAGCCGCAAGGATGAAACTGATAACTTTGCTTGTTTTCATACTAGCAAATACAAAAAAAATAGTCTTCCACGCATAAGATACGGCGAAGATCGTCTTCCAGATCTATAAATATTTGAGTGCAACAAGCAACTGACACGTCTATACGACGCCGAATCGAAAGACGCGTCGTTCTTATTGCGAATTACTTTGTAATACATCTTTTACCATGAAAATCAAGACTGAAATATTTTTTAAAATTTGTTGAGATGCTTCAGATAAACAATATTCAGTAATATTATTACTTTACGAAGACATTAAGAAATAATTTTTATAAAATTTTCCATTTGATAAAATAATTTTTTTTTTCAAATTCCATTGAGTGTTTTTATTAAATTAGACATAAATTGTATTAAAAAATTTCATTCCATCATTTTTATAAGAAAATTCTATATTCATGTTTCAATTGTACAGATTTTGACGATGTTTTAAGACCATTCATCTACATCAAATTGATCAATCGAATCATGTGTTTCATCCAGTGTAACATTGGAATCTTCGATATCGGAATTATCTGTTGCAGCATCATCTCTTTCGTCTGATTGATCTTCGTCTTCTCCTGCATTTACTTCTTTATGTGTAAATGTAAAAATATAATATTTTATTAAGGAGTACCGAATTATTGTTATATAATTTCATAAGTTTTATTACAATACCTTGATTTTCTTGCGAATTAATTGCTATGTCATCGACAGATTTTGGTAATTGATCACCTTCAAACCATTGGAAAATGAGTTTATTTTCTGATTCTTCCCAACCATAATCAGTGGGAGAGAATTCTGTTGGTTGTGGAAGATAAGCATGCCTCCATAAATGTGCAATGTACGCAGTTCGTTGTAATTGCTTCTGCAGCTCTGCTTTGCAAGGTGGTAATACTGCTCCATCGATGTTCTTTGCATTTGTACGAAAAATTCCATCACCATCATTGATTTTGTACGTTTTCATGAAAATAGCTACACGAGCCTGATCAATGTCAGCTATTTTTTTTAATCCGTACATACGGCATACAAACTCTTCAATAATCGTACAAACTGCTGATAAGTCGCCGGTATACAAATCTTTCATTCTTTGTATCTGACATAGCAACGATTCGGCATCGCTCGCTCGCGACGATGCCGATCTAAGACGATCTTCGTCGTATCTTATGCGTGGAAGACTATTTTTTTTGTATTTGCTAGTATGAAAACAAGCAAAGTTATCAGTTTCATCCTTGCGGCTATAAATTTTGTTTACACTTTTTATGCGTTCAATTGTGGGGGTGGAAGACAAGGTTCGTCGTGGATTATCATCGGAAGACGATGTCTTCTAAAACTTCTTATATATAAAGTAATACATACAAGAAGTTTCGTGTTTGAGGCTATAAGTTTTTTTCCCAAATTTATTGCGGTAATTGCAACCCTCCTGCACCACCCTGTTGTGGGGGTGTGATGGAAGACGTGCATTTTCATATTACATATTATTAGAGTAACTCGTACAAAAAAATGAGTCTTGAGAAAATGACCCGAACATTTCTGTCGTCACCTCCCGGACTATTAGTTACCGAAAATTCGATGTAGAAAGGCTTACATGTCGGACACTGGTATTCGATTATTAGTTTTTTCAGCTTCTTCAGAGCGTAGGTAGCGTCTATTTCGGTATTAACCAGAAAAATGTTTTCTGGAAATTTGGAAGATTTTATGCGTTCCGTGTTTGATAAAGTAGGCTTTTGGAATTGTTTTCCGCATATGAGAAATAATAAATCGTACGAAACGTAATTGGTATCGTTGACGATCAGCAACTTGTTCTTGCGGTCTATCCCCGTCATGACGGAGTTAATTACATTAATGTAGGTCCACATAGACGTCGAACAGATGTACCTGTAGTTGAATTTGTTTCGCGAAGGAAACATCATGTTTCGTACGGCATTATCCGGAATTTGACGATTAAGCCCGTGCGGAGCAACGATATTCAGATTTTGGAATGCCGTCATGTAAGAGCGGCTGAAGTTCGAAACTAGCGAATCCAAAAATGCCGTCGCCGCATTGCCGCTGCCTACGATTACGATTTTGGTATTAATCTCGTGACGTGGCACTCCGCAATAACGCGGTGTGGACAGGTACAACGCAAAGGGCTCCTCGACGCGTCGAATATCTTCAGATACACAACAACCGTCTAAATCGGTTTGCGTAAATTCGGGCATCATTCGCGGTCTGATTGCAATTAAATTACCCACGGCGCAACAAAGTATTTGATCGCGTTCGATGCAGTGATTGTCGGATGGATATATTGTACAGTACAGGGCATTAAAATCGCTGAGTCTATGGATTTCCCTTAAAAAGTACCGAGAGTGTGGCAAAAACGCTGGAGATATAATGAAGTGTTTCATTAGTCCGTGCGAATCGAATTTATAATATTCCTCGGCAAATAAATTCGTGAAGTCGTAATGACTTTTAAGATATTCGTAATCGTCTTCATCTTTTAATATCGCAAAGCCGACAATATGATTTTCACTTAGCAGCACGTAAGCGCAATAAACATCGTCTCCATTAGCCGCGAACGCGAAATCTACCATCAACATCGAGGTTACGACCATATACTTTACTAACTCCTGAACCTCTTCGATGTCGTTCTTCGTAGCTAATCTAACGCAGAGGTTGCTCATTATAGCGTTCCGATGAAGCACGTACAGTTCTTGTGGATACGTGGAAATTGCCCTCGGGGCAACTTTGAGGAACTGCCTTATCAACGGGAACGACGGACACGTCGAAGGAATCGTTAAAACGCAATAGTCTCTGTCAGGAAAACATTCGAACGCAGCTTCCAAAAGTAAAATTAAAGCTTCCATCTCGTGTGTTGGATGCGAAGCTGCTATTTCCAAAGTAAACGCGTTCAATTCTCCGTAAAATTTCGGCAAATTAGGCGCAAAGTCTTTATCGCCTAAAAAAAAGGGACAGAAACATCAGAAACACCAACTATCCATCCGTCAGTTTTGTCCGAAACTCACGTCTTAGACACTTATAGTCCAGGTCTTCTTCGCAGCTCATTTCTCGCATGTTGCTTTTGTCGAGAACCATTTGTGTTTCGTAGTTCGTAGACGATAACATAACCGCGCTACAAGTCGATATGTTCGACCAACGCCGAGACAGGTCGGATTTATCGTTCGATAATACTAGTTGAAGCGATGATACGTTAACTATGGAAAAATCATCTTCAGAAGCTTCAGATTTGGGTTTATGAATGCCAATTTCAAGTTCGTAGGAGTCAAAACTATACACGCTGGACTCCTTCGATGCGGTCGCTTTTGGAAATATTATACGGGATATCTCCCCTTCTCTGCGTTAAGTTTAATTTAAGTAAAATTAATCGATTTCGAAAAAAAATATATCGAATATGCTTACTCGAGCTCTTCCTCGGTAATATGAGTAGGTATGGTACTGCTACGAGAATCACAATCGGCCTGATTGAAGACATCGCAGGGGTGAGGCTTTCGGAGTCCGTAAAACGGAACCAGCTCGAACTCTCGATTCAGAACGTGATCGTCGAGCTTCTCGTTCAAACATAAAACAGCCACCGCGTGTTGGTTGTATTCGGCGACGATAAGTTGCCTTCCGCAATCAGAATGTCTCGTTAGCAATTCGGCTATGTAGAATTTCCCGTAATACTGTTTCAAACGTTCCGAATGCGAATCGATTAGGGGTATCAGGTCGTCGTTGTCTTCCTCCACGGCGCGTCGTATCTTATACTTCGTCACGAAGTGCTGACGGACGAAAAGGAACAGCGTTTGAACTTTCGATGGGTCGGAATAGCCTGAAATTGATTATATGCTTTAGCCGATGGGGTGAATAGAAAACTTCTTTTAAGAGTCTTACATTAGCTACTATTGTTGTTACTACGAAAATGAACAGTTTAAATTATTGCGCCATCTTGGGATTAATTGAGGATCGTGCACAAATTACGTAAAGCATTTTTAACCATTTTTTTAACACCCGTCCGCCCGCCCGCCCACACCTCCCGTTACGAAACTATACAATTTTTTTTTAAACTCCGCTTAAAGTACTGTTTCTCGATTACTAAAAATAGGACAAAGTAACCAAACCAATGCTCGAAATGTTTAGAAAAATATTTCCATAAAATCTTTGTGATTATATGTGTAAATCTAGTTTTCACGATTACATTTTAAATTAATAACTCAGGAATATATTTATGATAAAACGGGGAAAAAGTGCCATAAAAAATATATTCGTCGTCGTTAAAGTTGGTAAAAAACTACGGCGAATTGCGAATATTATTCGATAATTATGTCTACGTTTTTTACTACTAATTAGATAGGTGCACGTAACGAGAATAATAATAAAAATGTTGGGAATTCTTGTTTGGAATTTTTTTATAATTACAGTGAATGTTGCTAAACAACGAATCATTCCAAAAGTTTCGCCGTACAACCCATAAGATTCATATATATATGTTTTATCAGTTGACCTTTTCGGCGCATATTTAAATTTTTAACACCTAATAATACAATAATACCTTAAATGTTAACAATAATACATAAGACAATTGCGTGCCTGGTTTGGTTTTCCCAAATCGGAAAGCAGATAAAGTTTTTTTTTATCGTTGTTTTAAGAAGTCCGGATATGACGAACCCTTTGAAGTCGCACGTGTTCGTTATAACCGGATTTAACTGAATTTAATTTAGTATTTTTAATATCTAGCCAAATAGAAAAACGATCTTATTTTTCATTTTAACTACATTTTACTTTACGCATACACTGTCGGCCTATTCGTTTGAAATGATCAACTTTCGGCAACATTTATTGGTGCGAAATTATGCACTTTTCGTAATGGTCGCGAGGAAAACATCTTAAACCACTCCCCAAGGTGAAAATTATACCACTTTAATAGACGGGAATGTTATTATATTTGCATAACAGTAGGATCATGTCGAAAACTGGTGCTCTTACCTTAGCAAAATTTACTTACATTGTGATCAATGTAAAATTTTTGGGTCGCAAAATTGCCTAGAGCTAATTCGGTTAACCAAATTAATTTTGGAAAAAGTCTTCATTCTGTAGCACTCCGTCATACATCGTCACATACCCATCTACCCCCTCTAGTGTTACGTAATTTATGCTCCGATGATCGTGCGAAATAATGACGATTCTCGAGGATTTTCATAGAATGTTAGAAAATGTTTTAGAATTACCTTTAGGCAAAATTCTCGTGCCGTTTGCTTTCAAAAAATCAACCGTAGTCACTTTCGAAGGTATTACTACAATGATATGTTCCAAGTACGTGTTCTCGATAAACGTTTTCTTTAAAATGTAAGGTATAAAAGCGTAGACGTATAGATTGTCCCATACCATCAGGTGAATCCATAGAGTGTTCCTCGACGTGACCGTTTCCAAACCGTAAATGTTATACAACCAATGATTCCATTCCCACGACGGAATACTAGGTAAATTGGGACGATCGTGCAGACAAATGGTGGCCACGATTTCCTTTTCCACTTTTAACGACATCGATAGTGCACATTTGTCCCTAAAAATTTCCGTTTATCATTATTTTAGTTCCCGGGTACGGGGGTTCGTTTACAAAAGCTCTTTGCAGTCAACATTGCCAAACAGAAGGATTGTAGTCTCGGAGACCAATTTTTCGATCGACTTCAAATCCGACATTCGTGTTTGACGTACATCGTTAGTGGAGATGATGCTGTGTCTGTTGTAAGTGAATAAAGGAACATTTAAATTGTCGGTATTTGACATTTTGCGTATAAGACGTCAAAAATTTATATATTTTCGTACGGAGACGGAACGTGATCTCTATAATTGTATTTACGTCTTATTTATTTCTATTGTCACTTATGTTGTCGGGTGAATTGAACGCAAAACAAAATGTGCAACAATAAAAAGACTTTGATTTTAATTTATTAATAAATAACAAAGAAAAACAAACGGAATAGTCTCCTTTTTCAAATTTACAAGTATTTTCACATAATTAGGTAGGTCACATAGTTAATATAGTCGCATTTACTTTAAATTTTACCACCTCGTTAGGAAATGCATTTCGTTATCTGTCTATTTTTGTTTATTTTATTTCAAAACTAGGAAATTAGAAAAGTTTGATTGGTACAGCTAAAAGTCACCAAATAAAGCGACCAAAGTATTTGAAGTGGTAAATTTGAAAGTATTGAGATTGTACATCATTTTAATCGTGCGAATTTAAAGTAAAAAGAAAATAATCTATAGATTTCCGACATTTAAAAAACAGCCCCAAACAATATTTTGCATTTTAATTAAGCGGACCGATTGTATTTTCGAAAAAACGAAAATAACACAGGACGTAGAAAAGCAAAATGGCGCAGTTGTCGAGCAACAGTTTTTCGAACTGTATAAGGGCCGGTTTTACAAACACGATTTATACTGCAGAAAAGCTATTTCTGGAATAACCGCTATGGAAACGTTTCTTGAGACATTGGTCTCCATGAAAGTTATTCCGGGAATAGCTTATCTAACGTATATCCCATAATTTTAAAACCGGCCCTAAATTGGCCTGTAATTCAGTCCATGGGATGGCATCAATTTTGCGCGATAAATTTAAATCGCTCTTCCTAGTTTTTAAATGAAATACAAGTCTATGTAAAACTTCTCTTTTTTTCCTATGGTTTTCTGATTGGCATAAACAAAAATAGGCGGATATTAACGAAATTAACCGCCTAAGGAGGTGGTAAAAATTTTTAATTCGAAAGACGAAGATTTAAAGTAAAGGCGGCTATATGTAATATTGATTGAATCGGTCAATTTTTGTTTCGTTGATGGTGCATTTCGCACCTTTAGCAATAAGTTCGCATTTTCAATTTTTTCCAAAATTGTTTGATTTCAAAAAGTAATTGCCAATTTCGTCGTTGTATTAAAGCTAAAGCTAGACGTTCAGGATATCACTTTTAGCCAAAATACCTTAGTTTGTGTTCTAGTTATTGCGACTCGTAATTTTGCTATCTAACTTTTGAAATAACCCTCGATAACCCTACTAAATATGTGTTACTACTGTTAGTATAATTTAATTGGTGGCACCTTACACTTCAATATAGATTCCTACCATAAATTGTTTGATACGCACATTTGACAAATAAGAAAGTCGGAATGCATTAAACTTATAAAAACGAATTTACGTTTCCTTTAATTTTAAAAAAACCAATTGATACAAGAATTTCCATATTTACTTTACTTTCACGCCACAGTAATTATCGTAATGGGGTTATTAACAAAATCCAATTCCAATTTGTTGTAACTGATGGTAGTACGATAAAAATTGATATCAACATCAAAAATACAAATTAAGTACTTTTAGTGTACAAATTACGCAAGAATACGTGAAAGTTAGGTACATTTTCACCAATATGCACCTACGCGTGCAAACAATCGATTGCAAGACGGTAATCAGTGTGTGTACTGAAACAACAACGCAGAAGGTGCACGAATCGGTACGATATTCGGTTTTCCTTTGTCCGAACGAACAACCCAATAATCTCTTCCGTTGATATTTCGTTTCTCCCCATTTTCAAAATTGAACGGCGCCTCGAACAACGTGTGGTACGGAGGCGGGTGTATCGGTACCTCGAACAGTTTATCTTGAGCCTGTTTGACGTGCGTAATCGGTAGCTTTGATTTGCATAAACATTTAAACAGTAACTCCAACAGGAATACCGCTAAAGCCACCAAAAATCCGCCGCTTACTATGTAGTAAGTCAAAAGCAGATCGGTGTTTCGAAGTTGCCGTTCTTTGCTGCCCAAATTCAATGGACATATTTGAGTGTTGGGTAAACCGACCCTCAATTTGTACTTTACTATGCCAGATTCTACGAGATGTTCCAGTATATCATCGAAAAGTTTGTGATAGGGAAACTTTTTGGAGTAAGCGAAAGCCCTGGCACGTAGCAATACTGCCCATTGTGTTATCACAAACGTGCATCTTTCCGATTCGTCGATCCCTATGTGTGCTTTATTCAAATAATCATTGAACATCATGTGCTCGACTATCGGTTTTTCTCCGAGATACATGAAGTTCTTCTTTTTGACATAGTCCTGTAAGAAGTTGTCGTTTGTTTCTTCTATGTAATGCGGTTTTGAACCCTTAAAGCTGACCTCCAGCTCCTTCAAATATAAACATTTTAAATGTAAATCTCTTGGTAATATTAGAAAAACTTACGTTCCGCGAGGCTTCGTCTATCGCATTTCCTCTTCTAGTAATCCAAGAATATTTTTTCGAGCCGATGTCGCTCGCCTGGTTGACCGGCAACGTAAACTGAGACAAAGTCAAAAAGGCAGTCAAATTAGCCGTGTAGAACGCCGTTAGGATCGTTATGAAAATCCACCAAGTCGCAAAAAGCATCCTCGTCGAATCTGAAAGTCGGCGTTGCGTGCGGGATTTCGTGAAAATGACGAATTCAGATCACGTACCTGCGATGGGCACAATGGTCGATCCTTGCTTCAAAAGCGCCCCGTAAACGAACCACACGCATCCATAAAGGGACGTGACGGTAGGCGGAGTGTCTTTGCAGACTTTGTCGTGGAATTTAATCAAGGAATAGATGACGGGACCCACGCAAATTAAAAATACCAATATGAGCAACCACACGTCCCAAGTGAAGGGCGCCAATAATCCGGAACCGGTGGCCGATTCTGCCGGACGTTTCATCAGAACCACCCATTCCCCTTCGTCTAAAGGTGGAGAGTATCTCACCAAATTCCAGTAGGTTGGAATGACTGGTAGAAATGCCGCTGCTATATCGGCTTGCTGTAATTAAAATTGGTCTGTAGAAAACGAAATGTTGTTCTGCAGATTGAAGATGCGTCGTTGATATAATTATATATCGACGCGAATCGATTTTTCTGGCGGAAAAAATCGAAATATTTTTAACAGATTTTAACAGATTATCTCTTTGCCTTAGATGCATAAGATAATCGAAAAAGTTTGGGTTAAATCGTTCTGCCAGAATATCGTCGATATTATCGAAAAGTGAGGTATGTGTTATACCTCTAACGAAAGGTATCGACGTACCCATCAATTCATTGCACGACAACAAGGCTGAAAAATACGAAAAAAGACGAAAAATATTTCCAATTGAAAATCTTAAATATCTTCAATATAATCGAATAATGATTTCATCCTGAATTAATTCCACGAAACACTTAGGATTACAAGTACAGCTCAAAAGGTCTATTAATAAATTTTATTATTAATAAATCTACGCGAAGTCAAAAAGTACGGAATAAATGTAATATTTAAAGAAATCGCTCGGACCGAACCCGTCGACTTTACTTTTATACGAGCTCACTTTAAAAAAAACATCCTTTATTATACAGGACGTCTCAAAAAACCTGGACCAACATCAATTCCGATTCTTCAAATGGTACCCGCAAAATTTTTTTGACAATTTCAAATTCCTCGTAAAATTCTAAACATTTTTTTACCTAACACATCTCATACCTAAAACCAATTTTTTTTTGAGTTATTGACATTTAAACTCCGTCAAATAATTTAAAGAATAAATCCTAAATTAATATAAATATCGTCGAAACCCTCCGTAGTAATGATTTTCTGTTTGTATTTTAGGCTTATTTCAAAAATATATTTTGTTATGGTGGGCGTCTCGAAAAATCTGGGCTGGTACCACAATATTTTTATTTTTATTTTTTCGGATTTTGTAGATGTCAGTAAAACATTCTGTAACAAATCTGTAAATATTAATGTCCTGGTAACACGTTATCATGGAAACGTATCAAAATCTCGATTGTGATTGGTTGTTAGTTGTCAAATATCAGTCCAGCTTTTTCGAGACACCTTATATAACAAAAAAATATTTTTAAACAGGCCCAATACAAACAGAAAATCAATATTACGAAGGGTTTTAACGATACCGATTTATTTTATTCCAGGACTTATTCTTTAAATTATTTGACAGAGTCGAAAAAATTGTGGGTTACCGTTTGAAGAATCAGAGTTGGCTCAGGTTTTTTGGGACGCCCTGTATAAGTAAAGGATGTTTTTAAAGTGAGCGCGGATCAAAAATAAAATCGACGTACGAAATAAACCATACGTGACAATTATTTGTTTACTATAAAAATAAATATGATCTATGTAGGTATATGGTAAGATATCTTTTTTTCCCCATACATTTCAACTTTGTTGTCATATACATGGTGTTACGATTTAAAAAAGTTCCGGGGACGTTATTACTCATTATTCTTTATGTATTACCGTTCTACTACAATTACGATTTAAAAAGATTAGAATATAAAAAATCAATTTTGAATCAACGGAACTTTTCACTTTAGATACTTACAATCTAATGGAAGTAAATTGATCGTTATATTACCTATACAGTATTATAATTTAACACGAATATCATTTCATTTATTACCTATCAGTTTTTCAATTCGCGTTCGTTCTATTACAATTTCATTGACGATACGCGTGGAAATTAATAATTATAGAATGAAAATATGTTTTTACAAAAGAATGACGTGTCTTAATTCTCATCGGAATACTTACTCCCTTATAAAGCATTCCGAAAATTCCAGTTTGATTGGTCCCTAAAATATCTTCATCCGGCACAACGACAGAGTAATCAAAACTATATTTTTCCCTCAAATACGAAATGAAATCGAACGCGACCCCTTTTCCGACCCATCTGCCGTTCTCTTGAACTGCGTAGCTTAGAGGAAAATTCTGAAACGACGCGGAAATGTATTTTAAACGAAAATTCAATTTTGAATATGTATTACAGTACCTACCTGTAACGTGGCGATTCGAAAATGTTGACCTGTGAGCTCTTTCCCTAAATTTTCTAGTTGTGCGCGTTTCGATAAAAAGAAACCTATAGGAAGAAACGTTTGTTATTTAGTTTTAAATGCACTATTGACTATCTTAATGATTTTTGATATACTACTTATTGTTAGTATATTACGTTTATCGATTATGTTTTTTTTTCCGATAACCGATAACCGATTTTACAATTAGAATAATTTCAAAAATTAGAAGTGTTCCTATTTTGAATTGGGCATTCTATGTGTTTTAAATTCAATAGTCCACTAAGTTTGCGCATTTTCTTGACACTTGATAGGCATTTTATTTTATTTTTAATATTACTGTATTTTTAAAGAAACGTGGTACAATAAAAACCCTCTAAGCCTAACTTTTCTGTTCCGCTAAAAAAGGTGGTCGTTTCCAAAGATTTTACTGTATAAATACTCGTAGTGTCTCGTAAAATTTTAACAAACCAGGTAAAACAAAAACAGAAAACAAAGGTTGTGCACAGAAAAAGCGGAGGTTTGCGCAAATCGAAAGTAGCGGCCTGTGCGACTTGCAGGATCAGTCTCATAAATTTACAACAAAATTTAACAAAAAAACTGACGTTACCGCGAGCCGCATCAGTTCGCGCAAAAAACCGTTAATACAAAACATTGTCAAAAACCGGACGGCCCTTAATTAAAAAATTACACATCCCTTATTTTAAACATATCTTATGTAAACATATAATATTCTAGTAAATGCACCGTACCGGAGGGGAGACATTCTTTTTGTTTGCGAGTGTACATATTTTTAAATTTTTTTCGTTGTCTCGTTTCTATTTTGTTAAATAGGCAGTTTAACCTTTTGCGTTTTTCTGGATTATCAACTCATTTCTTCTTTTGACGTGACTTGTGTGTACGTTTCCAGTTTTTGCTCTATTAATAATATTAAATAACTAAATTATGTAAATTGTTATTTGTTGTTATGAAAATTTGGCAATTTTGACATGTATCTCCAAGAACGTATAGAACACGCAAATTTGCTTATAAAATTGATAAATTGTATTAGGTATAAGGGTCAAGTTTTTAGAGGCAAACGCGTAGTTTCGTAAACTACGTTAAAGTAAAAACTTAGTTGTGATAATAATTATTATCTATCATTTAAATTTTAATAAAAATCTTTGAAACTCATTTACATTCTGTAGTACAATCTATCACAATTTAAATGTCGCTCGAATGCCTTCACAAAAGTTTACGAATTAATAGTAAATATATAATATATATTTTTTTATTTCTTTAAATTATACAATAGTTGTTGCTCTTTTAACGTAAATAATAGAGTACTAGAAACCGGTACTATAGTGTCATTTAAATTGCGTTAGACTGTACCTACACAGATACTATCTTTTAATAGATCGTTTCGATCTAATTCGTGTAATTAAACGACTGCCATCGGTAGGTAAATGTTATTGAGCATGTTATGATTCAGTCTATTAAATGAGATTTTTGAAATCGGTATTTTCTTATAAATAAGTTATTCAACTTTTTGAATTGATTTTTCTTCTAAATTCCTTGTACATTTAGGTACCACTTTTTTACATTTTTCTATTTGTATTTTTAAAATTACTGACGAACACGAGATACATTTTTCACAGATGTCAGTGAAGATAAAAATACAGTCATCAATTATCTACACTACAAACACATATAAATTGAGATATTTGTTTTTAAACATTTATTATCATTTTGAATTAATATGTTTGCCCCGAGTTATAAAGGAATATTTTTTATGGTGCTTTTATTTTTGTATTAGCGATTTGTTTGTACTTTTTCGTGAGAAACGTTAGATTTTTTGGACATCGCTTCATTATTGTTTTAAAATGTATGGAAACGGACGATGTAGTTATTTTAGTTATTGACAATTACTAATCACGAGACTGACGAATATTAAAAGGCGGCATTTGGCAATTACATTATTTTTTACCTTGTGACTTTGTTTGATATAATGCGAAAATATTCATGTAAGTATAGGTACAGATAAGTAGAATTAATTGTTAAAAATCAGAGATTAAAAAAAATAATTAAACACAGAGTGGTCTTTTTTTCTTGGTCTATCGAATTTCAACGTAATAAGTCTAAAAACTCCTTTTTTTCATTTTTATCGAAAGAAATTCATCTTTTGAAAATTACATTTACTAGAGAAATATTCTCAAGAGTAGATATTTTAAGTGAATTAAAAAAAATGTTATCACTTTCTCACGATTATCTTGAAAACGGTGCATCCTATCGAAAATTATAAAGATAGATGTTTAATAGAGAATTATATGATAATTCTGAAACATATTTACCCGTTACCGATCCGATAATTAATAACGGAGATAACTCACAATTGGTTTAAAATTTTTAATCGACCGCCATTTTGAAACAGGTCGGTAAATTTGGCTGGTTAACGCTAACCAAATTTCGGCTTTCTTCGACGTGACCGACCCAAAATGAAAAACCTATATTTTCGTGATCTACGGGTCGTAATCGGAGTGAAACCAAAAGGACACGTCTGGGTCCCGTCATCAGACAGGCTGCAACAGCTCAATTTTCTATGAAAATTCGCTAAAAGTCTTTCATGACTGGTAAAGCTTTACCACCAATAAAAATCAAATTTATTTCAATAATTTATACAATTAAATTAATAGACTGTTTTAAAAACAAATAGCAATGACGCGTTTCGTCGGTCATTAAATAATAGTTATCCAGTTTCATTAACGTCACATGTATTATTTCAGGGTGTCATTTTATTAATCATTAAATACCAATCAGTTCCTTTTATGAACAATTACAATAAAAATTAGGTGCCTAGGTATATTAAAATTTTACTGTTGATAAAGTTACAGTCGTAAAAAGTCTTATGACCATAATATTACGTTTAATGTTCCGGAAATGGTTGATACTGTTTCTTTTATGTTCGTTGTTTTATTAGGAGTGTTATAACTTTTAACTATTTTAAATACTTATATCTCAACACGTAGAAAATTTCATTTTCTTTTAAACGTCGTCAAAAAGTACTTGAACGATCGTGACGTATTTCTTTTAATATTGTTTTTGCAATTAATTTCTCAATCACCGATTTTTTCAAACTACCGTTTAACAAAACATGTTTTAAAAATTAGTTAGACACTCTGCGCAAGTTAATTAATTTCAGCTGCACGATTTCATTGTTTAAAAAACGAAGATTCGATGTTTAAACGAACTTAGCACTTATATTATAATTAAAAAAAAAAAGATCGATCAATTGTTTGGTAATAAATATTTTGTGATAAGATTTCAAAATTTTTTGAATTACTGAAGTCTTAATGCTTCTTAGTACTTGAATTATAATTTAAAAAAAAAATCGATAATCATTGTTTAACGTATTATTTTAAGGTCGACAAAAGTCTCGATTTTTTTGAAATTGTGCAGTACTTAAAAATTTAAAAACTCGTCTTTAAAATCATCTGTTTTGACAAATTATATTTAATTACCTACCGTATCTACGTAATTATACTGGGTTTCGATATTTTCGAAAGATTTTCAAATTAAAATGATCTCAAATTGTAATTTACCTATATATGCTGTAAAAAGTTTGAAATCGTTCAGATATTTTTACCGAATTTAAATTTAAAAACAATTTTTTTACGCTCTGTTCGCATTTTAATTTGGTTAATTGTCATTACCTACAAGCAATTTAAAATTTAAAAATAAACCATTGTAGAAAGTCGTCCGTTATCTACCTTCATTCACAACATAATCTCCAGTGTTATTGGTCTCGTTCGCACATGCTTCGTCTCCACATAAATTTGCGATGACCCGATCCATTTCGCTATTATTATTATTTTTACCACTTTATTTGAACAACAACACTAATCACATGAAAGATCGTCCCCATTATTAGATCGGGTTGAATCCGCGTTAAAGTGTGTCGAAGACTGATGGTTAACGTTTTACATATTCTATCAGTGTTAAACTGGGGATTTCAAGGGTAGTATCAGCGGGTGCGCACGATAATGGCCCGCGACCACCCAATCCCCTCATAATGTAGGACTATCAAACATATTTACCTACCTACATAAACTTTTATTGTGACATGCAAAGTTCGTTGAAAACTATGGTTATTAGTCGATCAGACTAACTCGCTCTTTAAATACGATGTACGACGTGGGCGATAAATTGCTCCTAAAGTGCCTTTTGTTTGACGAGCGATCGATCGATATTCCATAAACAAATAAAAATTTTGGAAATATATTTTATAGACAACGATTGGTCACGTGAAAATACCTATAGGTATCTACATCGGAATATCTATTTTGAAACGTGAAACATGCTCGTTGTTCGTTAGTGGAATTAGGACATTATTTCTCATTATTGCGTGGGGAAAAAGAAAATTTAAGGGTCTACATGTTCCTTTCACGCTTTCGATTAGTTTCCTTTGATGTGGTCGGATAAAGCCTTCAAAGTCGGGAGAGCTTTTTAATTAAATTTAGTTCATGGTACTACACACTAACTTGTTCTAAATAAGTATATCTACTTACCTACTTGTTTTAAATCGAAGTTTACAGGTCGCATTTTTTTTGTAGCTACACCAAGGAAATACGCGGATTTTCCTATAAAAAAACTAGCAAGTTGTTATTCATATATCAACAAAAAATGCATTTATTATGTAAAAAATGCGCGTTCTTAAAACAACAGCGGGTAATTCCCACTTTTGAAAAATGTATTTGAGTGTAGGTACCTACAGTTTTGAATTCTGAATCAAAAATTACAACGTTTAAAGCAATATGACGAACGTCGAATAACATGTAGCCCATCAGGTTATTAGTTTAAAAATAATGCCGACTTCGAAATTTTAGGGGTATATTCTGTACCCTATATTGACCACAATAAACGTCAGAGTAATTCGGGAACAACCCCTTAATTTAAAATGACCCCCATTTAAGATTCGGGGCGCGTCGTAATACAGGATGTCTAGGAAAACTTTAGACAACGTATAGAACACGTCAAAATAAAACTTTAAGCTTCTATAATCGATTTTCCTACGATACTCTCCTGCCGAAATATTCACCCCCTCAACGTTGAAAGGCAAAAACAAATTTGTTTAAAAGGCACCTTTGTTTTTTTAATAAAATCAAATCATGTTTGGTTTACATTCTTAGTGAATTTCAAAACGATTTCATAGATTTTTTTGATACCAACCTCAGAGAGAGCAAGGATACACTATCCCTAACCTTTCCAATCACATTTTTCTTCAAGAAATTAATTTAAAAAAATTTTAATCGCATTGTCGGATTTTCCAAATATTTTAGAATAAAAAAAGGGCAATTTTCGAGAAAATCTCACTTAAAGGATAAAAGGATTTCTCATAATTTCATAGACAACCCTGTATTATAACGCGCAACGAGTATTAAAAGGGGATTATTTTGAATTAGGGGGTTGCTTCGAAAGGGCTCTAACGCTTATTGAGGTTAATATGGCGTAAAGAAACCCTAAAATTTTATGTTTGCATCATAAAGTGTAGAGTTTATGCACTTAGAACCTGGACTAACTGTTGTTGAATTAATAGATATTATTCGAAGTAAAAAGGAAAATTCTTACGTCGACAGTAAGAATTTTTATCATAATTTTATGTAGGTATTTACGTCGTACTCGACAGATTTATTGCCAAATATAAATATAAATTTGCGTTCAACGTGTCGTTTTTACTATTATAAAGCCGAATTTCTCGTTTTTCATTTGGAAATAACGTTCGTATTTTTGATTTATCGTTGCTCGTCAATGGACGTGATTTTATTGCGAAAACTTCGGCTTTAAATATTATGACGATGTTTTAGAATACCTTAACCCTGACCCCTAAGTGAATATTTACCGAAGAAAAAAATTATTATACATTGTAAGTATGTATGATTGGAATATTATGGATTATACACGCAATGTTTTATTTGGTTTTTACTTAACCCTTTCGGCCCTGACGTTGGTTTGAACGTGTAGGTTATGCGCATCCGCTTTTCCATTTTTATCAAAACTGAAGATAGCAAAATAGCGTAGAAGGGAAGAAAAGATCAGGATTGAAAAGGTTAATATTTTTTAATATTTCAAATGCATTTTTACGTTGGTCAATAACCACCTCATCGTGGACTACAATCAAAGGCTCTAAACCAACAATTTGCAAATAAATTGTTCAAAATCGTGTTTATCCTTTAGGGAAAAATAAAAATTTTATCACAAGACGTTATTACGTAGACGTTATTAGGTATCAAGGACGACAGTTTCATGTAAACACAATTTAAGACATTAGGCTGAACGCGATAGATTTTCTGTCAAAAGATAACCGAATATTATTTTCAAATTAGTTACACGCCTTAATATTAAAATATATCGAAACATAAACGCTTAACTGCTATTCAATACCGTACTAATGATTTATTAAAGAAACAAAAAAAAGAAATACGCGGGTATTTTCAGAATACCCGTTAAAAACCATTTATTTCGAAAAATATTTTTTGTCTACAATTGACGTCGTACTATGGGCCTAACTGAACACATTTTTGTTACATTAATAAGGGTATAATTTTTTTTAATTATAAAAAAAAAATAAATAATAAAATATCGCAACGAAGATAATATTTTTCCATTTTTTAAACTTATGAAGGGAATAAATGAAACGCGTTTTTTTTAAGTCAAAAGTAGCCCCTTGTCTAAATAAATAGCCAAATTAATGTTCTAAATCCTTGTTACGTATGACGTTAATTTTTTAAATACGTACGCAAATTACTAAAATGCCGTGTTTATTCTAGGTCAGCTTGGGAGTAGAAGATGGCCAACTTCAAGCGTACAATTCGGATTTCGAGTTGCAATTGTCACACAACATCAACAACATGTCGCGCTTTTCTCAAGCCGACATCGACCCTTGCACATTCCTCTACTTGGTGCGAGAAGATGCCGAACAGTTGCTCTACTGCTATCTCTTTCAAGCCCTTAAAGCAGCCGACGTAAGTAGAAAATTCATTTGCGCTATTATGGATTTTATTAAAACAATCGGATTTAAAGTTCCAATTGTAGACAAATCAATTGAAATTAACGAGGACTTACGTTGAAAATGAGCTAAATCGATAAGAACTTATGTTTAATAAAATATTGATTACCTAATGAATAAAACATAATATAGCAAGCATATAGCGGATAAGGGATAGTCGTGGGGGGATATTTTTTGGAAATAAACACAAATAAAGACATATAGTCTTTGCTTTACTTTAAATTTTCGTCTTTCGGATTAAAATCTGTTACCACCTCCTTACGAAATGTATTTCGTTAATACACGCCTATTTTTGTTTACGTCAATCAGAAAACGATAGAAAAACAACCATAATTGCATGTCAAATTTAAATAGACTTAGAATAAGCCGCATTGGCGTAAACAAAATAGGCGGATATTAACGAAATGCATTTCGTAAGGAGGTGGTAACAGATTTTAATCCGAAAGACGAAAATTTAAAGTAACGGCGACTGTAGCAATTCCTGGAAACCACGTATGTAGGTAATTCGGGGCACGTTTGTGCCAAATAACGTACACATTCTGCGATGCAGTCACAGATTTCTGTGAAAACCGGAGGTTAGATACTATTCTAGAACGAGATATTATGACAGTACCACGTATTTGCTGTTTTGTTACTTTCCTACAAAGAATGAAACGTACCGTAACCACAATTCATAATTACACCTCAGGCACTGCTAATATGGTTACTTTTCCATTATTTCCCCCCATTAAACAACTCAATATATACAAGGCAACAATACCTATTAGAAAGGCGACATATTTTTTTATAATAGCGTAGCACACTTCTACCCTTCTGCCTCTTGAGCCGCCCCCTCGAAAGTTTCGAACAACAAAGAGGTTTAGGAGACACTTGATTTGAAAGGCCTTACAGTTTGATGTTTTACAGTTTTTTAAAATAGACTCGTTCGTCTTTCGAAATTGTCGAGAAAAACTATGTTCGTGTTTATTTTAAAATAAAGCTTTAAGAGGTGATAAGGAAGAACGAAATGACAGATCCAGAAATCCCAGAGGCAGTGGAAAGGCGAATAAAAATTGGTTCGATCACCACATCGCCGAAATTCGAATTTCATATTTTGTAGGTACCTACATAACACAGTTCAATATATAAAAATTATTGTGAACACTTATAATTGAAAAATAATTCTTAATTATAACAATTTTGACCCAATTCATTAAAATTATTATTTGAGATAAAATCCATTTCGCTCAATTAAATGAAAATTAAATTTAAATAGAGAGCAAAACGGCACGCTTTATTGACAACATATAATTTTTTTATTGTATAATTTTAAAAGAATAACTATCTAACATCGATAACCGATTAGAGGAATTGTTAAGTCGAACGCAACAATTTGTAGGAAGTAAGTAGGTACTTATAGTCACTTTTAATCAAATCAAGTTCACGGACACATGTTCACAGTCATTAACGCATTAAAAGAAAAGAACGAAATCACCTTCTCTATTAACGTTTTTCCTAAAACGATACACTATTTATAACCGGGATAGATTCTTCCAACAAAAATGCCAAGCTGTCTATCGCTACACCTATTGATTTAATAATAATAGAGCGCGTACTTAAACATGCAAATATTTGATAATAGCCCTGTCATTATCGCACCTGCCGTGTTCTCATAGATAAATGTCAGATCTCATAAAATATTTAGAATTTATTGAAGGTTTTTTTATTCGATCATTGCTCGACCGACCCGTGAAAATTCATCTACGTTAGGTCTACCTTTTTTATCTTGCTCTTGTATTACTTAATATGTACATTAATTGTCGCATCGTCTAAATGCTTGCAGTCCAACAGATTCGCGAGTCGACTTAAGCTGGGTCCAAACTAAAGGAACACCTAATCGACCAATGAGCTCTTCACAAACTGGCGTTATTGGCACTTACGTTTAGTTTGGATCCACCTTTACGTTTAAGCGATAAGCGATATTCCTTCTGCATAAAACGCACGGCCACGCAACGCTCTGCAATCTTCATTATTTCATAATTCAATAAGACAATTTTTCTTACTGTTGTAACAGTGCCAAAATCTCTATGTAGGCCAATCTAAAAGCAAAGTTTTAAGCAATAGCACGCCGCGATCACTTCCTTTCCGCGTGTTGAACGTAAGGTCCATTTTCTTTGGTTATGAGTACTTCAAACCTAGGCATTGATCAGCTAAATTTATATTTCAAATGTCGTTGTAGCGAATTGTTGCTAAGAAGGTATATTTAAAATCAAAATTTTTACGTCAAACGAGAAGTGCACCTATTTTTTCTAGATTCGGGCATAGACCCGAAAACTTCTATCGAATTGTAATCTAGTGTAATTTTGGAAAATAAGCAAAAAAACACTGTAGGTACTTTGGACTTAACATTAAGTAGCAAACAATTATCAACCACCATACTAAACGATTATGTTGACTATTGTCGTATTGTATTGTTTAAACAATTATCACAACAAACTACTAAAAATCATGGCACAAGTTTCTATAAATGTTTTTCCTGTCGAGATATTCGCCCACAAAGTCGAAGAGTTCAATTTTTTTTAAATAACATGTTTATTTTGCGTTGGAATTTAATAATTTTTGTAATTGTTTTTTTTTTTATATTACCTCGGGGGAGCCGGGGATGCACAACCCTCAACATTCCCAACTCCAAAATATTTCAGAGGTTTAAACAGTTAAAATTTTAACAACATTTTAGGTTCTCTCAGACATTTCCAGGTAAAAGAGGAATAAAAGATGCAGAGAATCCTAGATATTATTTTTAATTACTTACAATTAGATATTATTTAAGTGTGATTTTTTCGAATATGGTTCATTTTATCGAAATTAAACAAGAGCATCTTTTTTTATCCTAAAATGTCTGGGAAATCCTAAAATATAATCAAAAGTTTAACTACTTAAACCTCTGAAATATTTCGGGGTTGGGAAGGTTGGGGGTTGTGATTCCCCGACTTCCCCGAGATAATATCATTATTAAAGATTGTTTTGCTCTTCAACTTTGAGGACGAATGAACGGGGGAGGGGCGTAGGAAAAACATTTACAGGAATTTGCGACATTATTTTGACGTGTTTTATACGTCCCCTATGAATATTTTACAGTCCGCCAACCGGAACGTTTCTAATTTCAAATAAAGTAGTATCTATGACGGGTATTTTAAAAAAAAGTTTACGGCGCGGGTGGTGAAATAATCCCCTGGCAGGCGATCATGTTGCGTTTCATGCTCCACAGCCCTCTAGCTAGGATGGAACAAAATAAAAAAGAAAAAAGAATGTTTCATTAAATTCGATTCCGTTCTTGTCGGTTCCGAAGTTTTCACGATTTTTCGGTTTTATTTGTTCGACTTATTTTCCCCGCGTTCTTTAGATTGTTGCATCTAAATTTTTTCGTTGGTTTCGATTAAAAACAAAAATAATCCGACAGCATAGGCTTCCCAAAACTTTTTCAAATTCGATTTCCTACACATTTTTTTTAGCAAAAAGTTGAAAGATTTCAGTGGAAATCGCGCGAAACGTCCGACAATATTATTTGGCGGTTGCTGGGAAAGGGTCGCAGCCGTAGATGTTCGATAGGTGCATCACCAATAAAAATAAAATTTGATTTCTCTTCGGTCGTAAATATTCTGCAAGCCCCGAATATCGCGGAGTGTTGACGCTTCGTTGCCAACAATCGAACTACTGCGGAAATTAGATGATCGGTAAACAAACTGCGAAAATTTCTACAAATATTTATTCGTGGCAATTATTTATTTGCATGTAAAGATGGCGGACATTAAAGTAAACAGTCTCGTCATATTTTAAAATCAAAACACGCCGGCTTCGTACTAAATATACTACAGTTTTGTTTAGGTATAGAATAAGCGCGCATCAGCTCGGTGCAAACGTGTTCAATTATAAAATTTAAGTAATTCGATGTGATACAATTGCGTTGTCCAAATATAATTTTCGTAGCGTACTTTTAGTAGGCAATTTTAAATAAAAGTGTCATTTATAAATAGACGAAAGCGGCGACATAAAAAATGAAGGCAAGTATTGCTTTTTTTTTTTTAAATGAAACACAGAAATTAACCATCGTTGTATTATATGCACTTGTTAGTTACGTAAATTAATAATATATTTTTTTTAATTTTAATTCCATTATGATATAAGATCATCACGTTTACACAAGAATTATTATTAATTATTATCGCTCTATAGGTCAATACCATTTTTATAAAACAAATGTTTGATATTTTGTTTGTTTTATCATGTGACGTCAGTGGTTGATATAATATAAACACAAGTCGAACAACAAACAGGAACGCAATAGCTCATCGATAGCCATATTACTAATTCTAATATTACAATAGTCACTGAAGACATAGAATTTCGAAAATAGGGCTTCCTTTTAATTTTATACCTATATATTTATTGTGGCGCCATCTTTTAGTACATTTTTCGCTTTTCTTCGCCGCTTAACTTTCAGAATATACCAAATACCATGCTTTTGGTGTTTTTCTAATTCCTTTTTATTAGTTAGAGAATTTTAAGTGGTAATTTGATTTTTATTACATGTAGAACATAATACAACCTAATTGATAAGTGATTGACTATCTTGTACCATTATTCTACCAATTATGACCTCATAAATCACGACTTCTTTTAAATTCTCGATAAGGCTCGAACATTTTAACAAAATAGCGTGCTACTCGAACAATCCATCATCATTAACCCCGCAAAATTCGTAGATAATAATTTTATATAAGTAATGAATAAGTAACAAGACGGAGAGGTAGGTACTACCACAACAACGCGACATTTAATTTTATCCGATTCTTTTTAATTAATATGTCCCCGTTTCGTATGTACATATTCAACAAATTTCGTCATTGTTTCCGGTTATAAACAATTCGTGGCTAAAGTCAAAACTCGCAGCTGCCTGCGGTCCAATTTGATATGAAGACGCAAACACACAAACAAAAATCATCGAGCGATAACGGTTCAGCAAACGCAACCTTATTTACTAAAAATAGTTTAATCGAAGGCGTAATATTTCGTGACGATGCTGTTCGCGAAACTGTGTTGTTTTTCAATGGTTTTCGTTTTAACGTCGGGGAAATTTTGGAAGCCATCGGTTTATCAAAAGATCCGACAGAGTCCAAAGCTGACACAGTTTTTGGCTTTGCTCGAGGCGAACCGGGCCATAAAGTTAAATCTGCAATATGGGGAAATGACTTTTTTCGTCCCCACCAACGAAGCGTTTGAATGGTATTCGGGCGGAGGTCTCCAAGACTTGCTCGGCTATCATATGGTATGGTACGCGAAAGAAACTAAAGACTTGGACAATGAATTTATGTCCACCGTCGCCGAAGAAAATCCTCCAGTTTGGATTACGAAGCTCGACGACGATATATTCGTTAACAACGCGCGCATCATACCGGAATTGTCGGATTACGTGTCCGAAACTAATAATTTACCGAGGAAACCGCAGGTTTTACACGTTATCGATGAAGTGTTGGACCCGGTGGTGCGTCGAGCAAATCTTGGACTTTACAACCCGACCGCTTTCGATATGTTGTCGCGTACTCAGTTCTGGGATTTGGGAAAGCACAGGATAGACATGTTTTATAAGTAAGTTTTATAAGTCGAGTTTTGGAACTGAGGTGTGGATTTTTCGGTATTGCATACTTTTGAAGGAAAATAGAAACGATAGTTGTTTATTTTGTAATTATTTACTCGATAATAAACCGATAAGAACAATTTATTTTGCGAGACTTGTGTGACTCCAGAGTAGTGTGAACAAGTCACGAGACGAACCAAGCGAGCGGACGCGAGCCCCGAGCTCGTGAAGATCCGTCCGGTTTAAATCGAAGAAAGTATTCGGCTCTTGATCGAATCATAGTAGAACGCACAACTGTCGTTATCGACAACTTCTTTGGTTATGTCGATCTACAAATCGTTACGGTTTGTTCGGAGCCACTTATATTAGTCATCGTCAAATTAAATTAACGCGTAATTAATTTATTAATTAATAGTTTTAGAACGTGATTAAGAAATCCGAAAAATTCGCATTCAGTCTTTCAATCGAATTTCAACTTTAACGCACTTTAAATCTAATTCCGATCGTCCTTCCCCAACAGAAAGGTTATAGCCTACCGCAAGGAAGGCATTTTCAAGTCCGAGGGTGGTTTCACGTTTTTCATACCGATCGACGAAGGCTTCACGGATTATCGCCTGCAAATGTTCGACGATAACGTCATCGACGGCCACGTAATTCCGAAGAGGGTATTATTTACGAGGCCTACATCTAAAGATTCCCCTTTCGAAACTTTATCCAACGGAGACTATATGTACGTCGTGATTTTATTATCGGGGACTGAAGGAAAACTCTTCGCCAAAAGTCACACCTTAATCGGCGACTCGAATCGGCCTACCGGCGAAATTTCCGCGGAAATCGTGAAGGCGAACATTCCCGTAAAGAATGGCGTCGTTCATCTCATTAAGCGTCCACTCGTCGTCTTCGATCGCAGGCTCACGCTCTTTCCTTATCTTCCGATCATGGATAAAATCAGTATGGACCCGTTTCTCAATTACACTTACACCATAGGCGAACTTAGTAAATTTAACACGTTCCTGAACGATAACCGGAAAAAGTTTACGTATTTTGTTCCGAGAGATCGCGCTTGGAAAAACCTTCAAACGTTTTTGGAAGTGAATCGCACCTTCTTCGACGAATTTACCTTGAAGTATGCGAAATCGATTCTTAGCAGGCAGCTCGTCGTGTCGAACGTGTCGTACACGATCGAAGATTTGAAGAAGAAATCCAACGTCCCGGATACGGCCGATGTCGATATAGCGACTCTGGGAGGTATCCTTCGAATTGGAATTGGAGAAAGTGACGGGAAATATTTGATCTATTGGAGAAACAAAATGATACCCGTGTATCGAGCGAATTATATGTGCACTAACGGCATCATCCACGTCGTGGACGATTTGTTCATAAACGAGGAGGACGTGCAAAACGAAGATTCGTCGGAAGAACTGGACATGAATCCGCTTAAGCTTCTCAACATGTTAATTCATTTTACTTTGTAATAGGTATTTATTTAGCTGTTTGTTTTAATATTATTAAACTAGTTTGTACTGTTTTCGATGATAGTGCTTTTTTTTTAATCGTACCAAGTGAAGAGAACCGAATTTGGAAGTACATTTATATACTACATCTCAAGATTTGTCGGTATTTAGATTGCGTAATACAAAATTCGATTGCTCCCACGTTAAAAATTTGACTTTGCCAGGTTAATTTAGATTTCTAGATTTTATTGTATGGATTAGTGGATGTACTGCTTCCAGGTGCTGCGCCCCTTTTGGCTCTCCCGTACTTTAGACCATCCAAAACTACAACGCCGTCCAGATGCACTCACAGCCAGCACTCACTCCCTCCACATATCTTGGATCTTACCCAAAAGCTACGATAGTTTTTCTTGCTTTACGTGTATGTTAACGTCGGATTTGTAATAATGTTTTTCTCGACAACGACGAGTCGGTTTTTCAACCGTTGGACAATTGCTATAAGTGTAGAAATGATTGTTGAATCAATTGTTTCCACGACGATGGACTGATGATTAAAGTTAAGTTATGATTGAAGAACCGACCCCTCCAATTATTTTTCTATTGTCAGTAATCAGCCAAAACTAACTTATGGCCCGTTTTGGTTCTGATGGAGAGGCAACATCCTTATTTCCCGTTTAAGCTGATTTGCACAATTGGTTAAATTTGTTACGTAAATTCAATTGGCATGATTCAAATTTAGAAAACGCCGTTTAGATATTTTGAACAATACTCGGATCGAAATAGTTTAAACGTGTATTAAATATCTAAAGTATGTCCAATTACATACATAAAAACCGATAAATTTGAAATATTTAGGTAATTTTGTTGGGACCAGTCCAATATACCGTCACTATACAAAACTGTTTATCTGCAGTTTATAAAAATGTATGGAGTTGTCAGTTGATGACGTGAATAAATTATGGCATCAAATCGTCACATAGTCGATTAGGTATGATTCGATAAACGTGTTCTGGCGTCGACGTCAGCGTCGGCGACGCCAAGAAACATTTTCCTTTGGTGATTCCAATTACTAATGACACACAAATCAGACTATAACATCGTCCAAAATTTGTCTACAATCTAGTCATTTTGTTTAGGTACAGGACATCTCAAAAGGAACGCGTACTCCCTCGTGGTTCGTGAGACAATGATCGATGTTGGTGTTGGATTTAAACTTTAAACTTTTCTATTTATTACAAAATTTATAAAAATGTTCGTACATTTTATGTCTGTTTACCCAAACCCAGTGGGTTAAGGTCGGGCGATCGAGGAGACCATACAATTAGGTGACCGTTTTTAATTCAATAGCCAAGAAAATTGTTATTTTTAAGTTATTTAACCTACAACACTCGACAGCATCTATATATTAAAGGACGATCGCATATTTTTTCATTCGACGTTCCAATCAAAAGGGCAAGCGTTACTTTCGGATCAACCTGTAGACCGGTATGACAAAAAAATTAATCACGTTCACTTTTATTATTACTTATTAATAAACAAAAAGACCGTTTTGTCGTTCATGTCATCTGATGGCCGTGTTCCAGGTGTAATTTAAAAAAAAATGTTTCAGTATCGATATTAAGTTTAGTCAATCAGTACCACGTGGCGCCTACGTTACTCGCGTGCATAAAAAAATAATCGATAGATAACAATAAATAAAATAGAGTTGACCTAGTCTATTAGGATTGAACATTTTATAGATAATAGTTTATCGAAAATAACGACAAAGTATTTGTCCGGTGATTTCACAAACTTTATCATTAACAATATTGATTAACGTTAATAGTTTACGTACTGGCGCACGAAGGGTTTTTTTAATAAAACTTTTCTCCCCCGAAACTCATCTTCTCTAAACCCTCCTCTTCCAAAAAGCCAATTTATGGTAAGTCACTGGTTTACGTAGGTACTTTATAAAACTATAATATCAAGAATAAAATTGGCGAGAAATATTATTTTTTTTATAGTAAGTAACAGGAATCTATCGATTATTAAATTACGGCATTAGGGTCAGTTTGGGGATTTCTAATTACAGGAGAAATAGCTAACATTTTATCGGTTTTGTAATCAACGAAATCATCGATCGTGCAAAACAAAGTCTGAAAATAGAACCTTCGAAAATTGCCAAGAGAAAATAATATTGATGTCTATTAATTTTCTCCGATCATTTTTATTGTTACGTTAATTTCGATAGCGACTAATAGATATAACAAAACGGTCAATGTAGTTGTATAGATTAGTATCCCAGTGTATGTAATGCATACACGCGATTATTTAATAATATACTTTCTCCTCAAGTGCGTGTAGAAAACCAAATCGTTTTTAAAAGAAGTCCTTTTTATTTTCGCATAGTAAGAAAGAATTTATTTTACGATAATTATCTTAATTATATGTATGTATGTATCTCCTGAAAATATAAATATAATACTTAATCCGTTCTCCTGACTGGGTTATTTTGAATCAATTAATCCAGGTCATGACATCGCCATCTCAGATTTTTGTAATATTTCGTAGTACTTAAGTGCTTTTCTTATACCGTATATAAAATTTTACTTCCCAATGTTCGACTTATATCTCGAGTTTACTAAACTCGTTTAAATTCACTTAGCGAGATTCTTTTCTAAACCATGCGTAATTTATTGAATTGGCACAGCTTTGAAAATTTATGCAATCCGATAAAAAACATTTCGGTTATCCAGCTTCACCACACGACTCGTACAAAATTAATGAATAGTAAATATCGAAAGCGCTTATTGCAGTTTTGGCGATAAGTTTCGAAATTTTCCTTATTTTTGAGTATTAGGTAGATAATCAGAAAACTAACTGCACCGGATCTTTACCCCCACACAGTTTCCTTATTGTGTTTTTTTAATAAAATAAAAACTGCAATTATTAGAATATTTCTTTTTAAATAAAGAGATGGCAAAATAAAAAGTTAATGGAGAAACTTGGGCATTAAACATTTTTCGACACACAATTCATACACATACATGCCTCAAATAAATTAAATTTGTTTTTAATCCAACATTAATAAGGTGTTAAATACATAGTTTAAAAAAAAAGAATATATTATTGTATCTATAACACTTATTTAAAATAAAATAAATCACTCCTGTTAATATAAACTAGAAATAAACTAACCACAATAACTTTTAATAAGCGACTCGATTATTCTTAAATTTAATTAATTAATTAATTAAATATTAATATTAATTAATTTATATAATATTAATTAATTTATATAATATTAATTAATTTATATAATATTAATTAATAATATTAATTAATAATATTAATATTATATTAATTATATTATTAATATAATATTAATTTTATAATATTAATTATATAATATTAATATTTAATATTTATTAATTATATTATTTTTGCGATATTAATTTTTGCAAATTTTAGTAAATATTCAAATTTTGTATCGTTCTCACTCTAAATTGTTGCGAAAATCAAAAATTTGAATGCATTGAAAAGGTAAAATCTCTCAAAATTTAAAAAAAAAATCAAAAAACATTAAAAAAAATTGAAATCCTGAAATAAATTTTGTTTTAATACAAACTTACGTAAAATGCAGACTAACACTGTTGCCGCTGCGATTGCCACTTGTCTGTAACAGACTATAATAAAAATTAGAATTTTCTAAATTTTTCTTTGTATTTCCTACCTTTTTCTCGTCATCGTTTTCCCTCTATCGCGAATTTCTAGCGTAGATTCTTCCGTTGACTGCGAACTTGCATTATTACGTACCTATGTCTATGCTTCATATTTCACTGTATTTCACCAGCCACTGTGATCGCGAAAACGCGCGTAAGATAAAATTTCGTTCGCGAAATTGGACCGTCGAATGTCTGAGGGGAACCCTAACCAAGACCCTAACCTAGTCCTTATCCAAGGGCCTAACCAAGTTCGATTTTCGAAGACACTTTATAAATACACGGAGAGTTAGTCGACAAAGAAAGATCCTACCTTTCCCTCGTCGTATTAATCCTTTTTGTTTGTAATCCTTTTAGAGAACACAACACAATACACAGCACTCGCGCACTCGCACGCAAAAAGGCCTTATAAACCGAACGAGCACTCTTCGCATACACGAATAATACGACGCCGTAAGTTAAAATTCGAACTACTGAAATAAGCCGATCTGTACCACTGACGCGAAAGATCTAAAACTGTTTTGCCAGAATTCTATATATGAATGCATTCGAGTTATTACGAGGATAGCAGGAAATCCCGCTTTTATTTTAAAAACCTTCAGTTGTTTGTTCGTTCTCTGATAAGCAACGAATGTAGGCGTCGCACGTGTTTTATTAGTTGTTTTGTATTTTATCGGTCGCATAAAAATGCAATTAAACTTTTATCTGGTTTATAGTTTGTAATAGGGAAATTTTCAATGTTTAAGGACACATGAATAGTTTTTAAATTAAAAATAGAGTAAATTTACAATTCTGCGGTATAGAGGCAGTAGATAGTGATTATTCAAATAATTTTACTACATAAAACATACATAATTTTAGAATAAATTTCCTAAAAAGTACATATTTTAAAATATTTCGGTCACTATTTGCATTTTTTTTTATCAAACTCCACTACGACCCCGTAAGTTCGTAAAGTCCATCTCTGATATTTACAGATAGATACAGTTGCACTAACGCTTAATGGAATTTTTATAACACCTATTGTTCAATAATTAACTACCTGCCGATCTTTAATTCTTATGTTGGTTTTTGCCAGGACGTCGACTATACCTTTAGATATGCATATAAGGATTGTGAGGAATAACTCCACAGTCATACTTCTTCAATTTTCCTATAATACAGTAGCTGGCGAAGGTCGAAGGTAAATAACTTCTTTCTTTTAGTTGAAGAGCTTTTTGAATGGCCAGAGTTCGCTTTTTGTTATTTATTATTAAGTTGGTAGGTGTCAGAAACTTAATTAAAAAACTAACAGATCAACGTCAATAGTCATAAAAAATAAAATTAATCTTTTACCGGACTAATTTAATAGTTACAAAAACTAGTTAACCTTTTGTTGTGTAACTCTGCATTAGAATTGGTTTGGTATACGTCGATGTTTTATTTGTAATCATGTCGAGTTGTATTTTAAAAGTTGAATTATTAAAATTTAACCCGTAATTTAAAATTCTCGCCAATTTTAAATATAAGTAAATACGTGTATTGTTTCTTATGCGGTTTTTAATATTTATACAGTCAATGGTATAATAACTATAAAGGTAAGATATTGAGGCGGTTTTACTGGTATCGAAGAGGGGATTTGACGTCACTCGTGTGTAGATTCAAACTAAGTAATTAGCGAGAACGCATTAATACTGATCCATCATAACTTTTTCGTATTCCATATAATTTCCTTCTATCCTACATGGCTATAATTTCTACTATTTTTAAATTTCTACACGTATTGCTACATGCCTCCAAATACTCACGGTTGACGTCACTGTTCAGAGTTGAACGTTTTTAGCACACTCGAATATTCTACCTTTATTAGTTATTATGCAAGATATACAGTCTGTTTGATTTTGTGTGTCACAGCAGATATGCCGGCTATTGTAAGAATCTCAAAAAAATGTTAATTATATGTTAGCAAAAACCAGAAAAAACAATTGAGCATCAAATATTTTAAATAGGACGAATAGATCCAGAATTTTAAACGGAATATCGTTATACACATTCTAAATTATTTTTACAACGATATGTAACATGTCGAAGTTATCTTATCAGTTAAAGTTGTACATACAACCACAATTAAGTACCATGAACGGCACCGGTTATATGAATTAAAGATTTACGAAATCATTGAAAATGGTATTGGTACGGTATTTCTTTGACACGTTGACAGAAATTGCTTGCCATCAGATCACCGAAGTTAATAACAATGGTTGTGGTCAGTGTCTGGATGAGAGATCGCATACAAATACGTAATACAGAGTAAGGGAAAGTGTTCCTTGGATCAGTTTTACCTTTGACACCTTGCGTTGTAAAACTTTGTGGAATTAAACACTCTTAGATTACAGGTATGTATTGTACTGTAAAAGTTAAAAATGTTTGTTCTGTTTAGGTCTAATAATAGGTATGACATTTTATTTTCTCGCGTTAGTTATATTTTCATTACGTAGATTAATGGGTAAATCAACTTTTCTCCAGAAAATATTTTATAGGCCTATTACAAAAATAGAAATCGATATTTTATTCTTAGAGGACGAAAAATCTTCGATATTTTATTTTGAATAGTGGCGAACCCCTGGTCAGAGGTACATTCGATATGATGTACCCTTTGACCACTTTAACAGGTTTTATTTTAACGACTAAAAAAAAATTACTTCAAATTGAATTAAAAATTTCTAAAAATATATATGATGTAAACAACAGAAAAAGATCGCTTTACTGTCTTAAATTAAGATTAATTAGACTCAAAATTTCGGGCTCGAAAAAATAAAAAATGAAAATTGATCAAATGTACAACGCCTTTCGCTATATATTGATGAAGTTCCCAGTGCCATAAAAAATAATTTTTTACAATTAAACTAATTTGGACCAATTCACGTATAAATATAGCTGTTGTTACGTATTGTTACGGCCCCACGTTGTATTTATTTATTATTTTTTTTATTATTTTCTATATATATATATATTTGTTTATTTTTAACTAATTATGCCATTATAATGTTCTTACCCTTTTTTTTTAATCTGAAGAGGGGAATCTTTCAAAGACCACCCCAGCATTAGCCGGGGGTGTGTCGGATTCACGCCGGCAAGTCTGTCCGGCGCGCCTACCGACTAAACCCCTCCTCGATCGCTACTAAGGTGTACACTAGTTGGAACCGTTATTCACATTACTTCAACCAGTGGCGAAAAATGATTATCTTAAAGTGAAAAAATTCAAAGTCTGCGTACATAATAATAAAAATCCATTACTACATAATTAGGGTATCAAAGCGAAACAAGAGCATTACAAGGAACCGTTTTGTCGTTCGATATTAAGTCTATCTTTTATGATCTTAATCCAGAGCTTTGTTATTATCTTCCAGTTGCATTCCTTTTCACACATTAAATCTATTACGTTCTCTTTGGTTACGATTAGTCCAAGTTGGTTATTTAAATTACCTCTATCTCTATCCCATTTGGTGCATTGAAATATGGCATGTCGATCATGTGAGGTGCCTTATCTTCAAATGGGCATTGGTCATTCGAACATTTACCTATTTTGAACAAATAACTTTTGAAACAACCATGTCCAAATAAAACCTGCGTTATGTGGAATTCTACTAGGCCGTGTTTCCTGTTTATCCATTTATCCAAGTCTTTAATTAATAATTTAGTCCAGGCGCCCTTATTGCAAGTTTCTAATTCCCTTTTCCATAAAGACCGTGTATTAGTTCTCTCTGCCTTCCTTGTTGTACCATTTTTGAATTTGTTATTATATAGATTGGCTCTTTCGTTACATATGAGATGAATAGGTATAGTACTGGCTATTAGGGTGACCGCCATCATAGGATACTGTTTTATAAACCTGACAAACCCTCAAGGCCGATGTGCGTTGAAATTTTTTGAGTTTTAGTAAGTTTCTTTTAATTTTAAGTGCGTCTTTCCAAATAGGGCAAGCATATAAGATAGTCGAATCTACTATCGAGGCAAACAACCTTCTTTTATTTTCATTAGGGTCGAATAAATTTGGCACGATTCTCGTTAAGCTTGAGCATAATACGCTACCTTTATTATTAACATGCTCGATATGTGGGCTAAAATTTAGTTGTTTATCCACGATCAGTCCTAAATATTTGATGTTCCTTTCTGGTTCTATTATAGTCCCTTTGATATTTATTTTGAATTTGGGGGGTTTGCGTTTTCCAATTATTAAAATGCACTTGGTTTTATCTGGACAGATTTCCAGCAAATTGTCTTCCATCCAATTTAAAATTGAAGTGATACATTTTTGTATATTTCTGCGCAATTTTATAGTAGTGGCTGCAGAGACTATGAGAGCGAGGTCGTCTGCGAAAGCAACAGTGTGTGCGTCGTCAGGTAGTTTTATTCTAAGCACGCCGTCGTAGATGACGTTCCACAGGGTTGGTCCGAGAACCGAACCCTGTGGAACGCCACATGTGACTGGTATACACTCTTGCTTGTTGTCGTTGCCGAATATAATTAATCTCCTATCCCTCAAATACGAGCCTATTATCTTTAATAGCTAGTTTGATATTTTCCCATTCGATAGTTCGTTTATAATTAGGTGCCATTGGGCAGAATTAAATGCGTTTTTGTTGTCAAAGGTGATAAGAGCGCAATATTTACGTGTGCGCCATATTCCAGATTTTACGTCTTTTACTATGTCGATGATCTTTTGCAATGCGTCTATAGTTGATTTCTGCTGTCGAAAGCCAAACTGATTTTTGTGCAAGTGCGAGTTTTCATCCAATTCGGTGTTTAGTCTACTTAAGATTAATCTTTCCAGGAGTTTTCCTAGAGTATCGAGCATACATGTGGGTCTAAATTTTTTGTTTAAGATGTCACTGTTTGGTTTTTCAATTAGGGTAAGTCTGGCAATTTTCCAAATTTCAGGGAAGACGCCTTGTTCAATAGCTACGTTCATAATTTTTAAGACTGTGTTAGGACATTCCTCGACTATAATTTTGACAGATTCAGGAGTGATCTGGTCTGGGCCTGGGACTTTTTTGTTTTTAATCTTTTTTGCTGCATCTAGCAGTTCGAAGATAAATAATTTGTTAAAATCAGAAACATTATTAAATGGGGTAACTAAAACCGATAAGACCTTTTGGAAAAAAGGGAGGTGATTTCCTTAGCTTTCTCTAAGGAGATCGATTGCGTTGTTTGTCTGACAAATTTTTTCGTGACTAGTTTATGGCCGAGACCCTGTTGTTCTTATCCTACCTTAATCTAACCCCACAAGGAATAACCGTACACTCTTTCCCTCTCCCCTCGGTTTCCTACTTATTTTTGTCTCTACTCTTAAACTATTTCCTCAGCCTTTATTTTTCGTTTCTTCCATCGGTCCCTAATTCGTTCCAATCCCAATTTCATTGCCTTTTGACTCTTCGCTAGGTTTTACGAGTTTCCGCTGACCATCTGATTCCATCACCAAGAACTCTTACAAACTTTTTAACTCTACGACGCTGTTGCTCGACCTCTTCTTCGTACACTATTTATCACTTTATTTCTACACCATATTTTCCCTTATTATGCTTTTAATCGGGACAATTTTAATTCTTAACAATTTTCAATGTTCTGACATTTTTCATTGAATTCCTCTCATTTCAACTGTCTCCTTGATCTCTTTTTTATTTTTAATTTTCTCGTATTTTTATTGTTGGTCTCCCGTATCATAGCAGTATATACCTACTTAATAATATTATGATTTTATGTTTTCGATTGATTAGATAACTATGACAACGCCGTAACGAGGGCGTGACGAAAAAGGCCCCCGCCACGGGCGCAACTGGGTTTGGGGCGCAAAAACATAAAAAATTTAAAAACCAAAAATAAGTAAATAAATATGAGTCGTGATTTTTGTCATTTTTGAGTTAGGAGGGCGCAAGTTAGACAGTTGCCACGGACGCTTCATATTCTCGTTAGAGCGTTGAACTATGGCGCATTAAAGAGATCTTCGTAAAGTTTTAGAATATTTAATAATAATGGGTGCAGTCCATTTAAATTTTGAATGTTTTGGCTATATCTAAAATGATTGACGCTCAATTGTTTTTCTGATTTTGAGAAATTATTGAAAATAAACGGTTTAACAACTTTTTTAATATACGAATTTTTTTTGAGATTTCGGGCTTTATGTGTGATATAACATCAAACAGACGACATAATAACAATTATATAGGTACGTTAAAGAATTTAAAAACGTTGGAAAGTTTATTTTCGATAATTGTTTTTCTAATCAGGCGAGAAATACAAAACTTCTCCCGCGTGGCCTTTCCGCTTCGCAATTATACATTGTGGAATTTGTCAGATTCGCACGTTTACACGTTATTATATTCATTTTAAGTCAGAAATGCATCTTGTCATGACAAAAGACACTCCAAGTATTAAATTCCTTAACGTTATCTGTTACTATGTGACCGGAATTTATTTTGTTGGTTTGTCTTTAATCGCTGCTGACAATCTAAATGAAAACCGCGAACGTTACGACTTGGCTCGTTACAAAGTAGCCTTTTTTGTTTTGGGCGAGTACGTTAAGTTTTCGTTCAACAGATAAACCGGCCAAATTTTTATGTAAAATTAAGGAAAAACACCCCCGACAATAAGCGTCCGAAAAAATACGAATATCCGCCTAATGAATTTCTATAAAAAAATGCGTGACACACGAAATCAGAAAAGTTGCACGTGTATTTTTTCGCTGCAAAGAGAAAATTAAATTCAAACTGTTGTAAAGTTAAATTTAGATTGGACTTTTCGATGGCCGCCTTTTGCTTTGCGTTCAGTTTGCGTTACACTTCCGACGCGAAAACTTAACAGTTCGGGAGTAACGTTTTATTAATTTACTTTTAAAAATATAGTGACTTTTGGGCACGTACAATTTGAACTATTTGGTAAACGTACGAATAGCCGCTAAAATGATTACGGTCCCGTTCGCCACGAGTCCTTTAGTGTCTTCTCGGAGTGACGCCTCTTATTTTGAAAAAACCGTAAGTCTTCGGAAACGACAACGAAATCAAAGCTCATTCGAAAATAGACCCACGAAAATTACTTTTGTTTAACATCGGTAAACACAAACAAATATTAATTATAATCGTTCGGCCTTGAAAAGCTGGTTTTTAAGACATAAAATAAATTAACCAGTTTCGTAAAGATTGATTTGTTATATATAGTTGAATAAACTTCGTTATGTTCGTATACGAAATGAAAAGCCAAAAAAATTCAAGCAGTCTAATGTTAGACTGTCCATTTGTCTATTTTGTGAAATGATTTATCCATCGTCGAAACATTTGGACGTGACGAATGAAGAGCAAAACAACCTTTTTTTCCAAATTTCGCAACTTCAATTTATTTTACGAAATAAATCGAGATACAAAAAATTCAAAACTTCGAAAGCTCGATTGTTATACCGACCCGAAAATAGACAATCGAAGATCGATTTTAACAAATTGATTTGACACCATTTTAACGCCCAATCAACTGTCCAATCAACACAATATCCTTTCGAAGCGAAATTAACTAACTCGAACGATTTAATAAATTTATAGTGCGCGTGGGCAACATTGAATTGAACAGAACTGACCATTTGATTATAGACGATCAAAAACAATTAACTATCGTGTCGACACGTATTTGTTTGGATTTAACTATAAAAATCATAACATCGAATCGTATATATTAAAAATGATGGTGACAAAAAAAAACCTATTACGTATTTCGAAATTGTTGGGTTATTATTTAATTGAAATAAAATTAAATTTATGTACATGTCTTAGGCATAAAGGAAATTTAGGCAATTGATCATTTAGCAAAATAACTTAAAACGAATACGATTTCGCTTAGTTGCCTGGGCATTTAATATTTGCTGATATCTACGTCGGTCATTTAACAAATGCCGACAATAAATGAGACAAATAGCAAAGTGATTTTAAAACGAATACGATTTTGCCATTTACCTAGACATTTAACATTTGCCCAGTTGTAAGTTAGTCGTTTGGTAAATGCCAATAATAAATAAGATAAATAATTTAAATAAAAAAGTTTATTATGTCTATATATACATATGTACAGTCAAAAAATTTAAAAAACGTAATGAATTTAGTTGAGTAGAGTAAATACGGCTTTCGTATTAGGTTAAAGGCCGATCTTTTCATCTCTTGGTAAATGTATCTGACAGATATTTACCATAGAAACGTTTGTTCAAACAATTATTTCCATGGTAAAAATTTGTCAAGTAAATTTATTGGGAGATGAAAAACGGGCCCTAAGAGTGCAAAGTTTCTACAAATGCCTATCCAAGTGGCCTGGCGACACGTCATTAATAAAAGGTCACCAAGGGTACTAGATGATGACGTTTCACACAGTGCTGTCACTTCGTACCTCGTATTTTGACAGTTCTAATAAATTTTAGCCTTTCTTTATGCCATCTAATATTTGTGCAGGAAAATCAGCGATAGAATACGACACTTTCCAAATTTTAAACCAAATTACAAATAAAGAATTTAGTAACTTTTTACCGATGACGTGAATCGTCGCGCCGGTTGAATATGGTAGAGGTGACATTTCTAAATCTTTTAATGACACATAGTTGACAGGTAGAGTCTAAAGGTTAGTCCTCATGATGCGGAATTCCGCATAATTTGTCCGGAATTCCGCATTCCGTCATAAACAGCAATTTTTAGCTGTTCTCATGGTGCGGAAAATATACTCCGTTTTTTCAGTTGTTTGTAGGAACTTATTGTCCATTATATATTTATAGTGTCATCTTGTAATTTTTGTCGTTCTATTGTACTTACAAAATGTCAATAGTAAATTATAGAAGTATTAATGATTATAATTATTACGTGTGGAAAAGGCATTATTCTTTATCTTTGGCTTTAATTTATAATTTAATAACTAAACGTATAAAAAAAAGATCACAAAATATCTAAAAAAAATATTGTAATTTATTGGTAAATTATTGTTTATCAATTACGCGTTTTACTTACACAATATTCTGGAAAATCCATTTTAGCATAACCTCTTGGTGACAACAATCCCGCGTACTTTTCGCACCACGAACATATGAATAGTTATATTTGATGAATAAGTTGGTACACAGTGATCGAGTGAAATAGAGAACATTAGACAAAGACAGAAAGAATAAATCCGCAAGAAAGTTAAACATATTTTAACTTTATCCGGATTTTTTTTATCCGGAAAAAGTTAAAACTTTCCCGCTACGGAATTTTTCAAACAATTTTTGCGGAATTCCGGACAAATTATGCGGAATTCCGCATCATGAGGACTAAGCTTTAAGCAACTAAAATGAAGTAAATTTTAATCTCGAGGCTAGGTTACGTTTTTTAATTCGTCGAGTGTACAACAAACACAAACTTTTTCATTTCATTGTTTTTCACATAAATTTAACGATAAGTAACTACAATTTCAAATATTTTATTATTTATGTTTGTTGCATTATGATACATAATAAACTATTTTATTTAAATGATATCAGTAATTTAGCACGTACAGTTCAAAATACGTATCTATTAAAAATCCCACCACAAACTCCATGTCACTTTTCATCTCTCTTGACAATCGTGAAGTCGTCTTGACGTTATTTCAATTTATTTATTAATTATTCAATATTCAATTTTTCAATTATTATCAATATCAATTTTTTTTTGTAGTTTTACTTACCTTTGTACATTTCGCTTTTCATTCGTCTCCATAGAAAACGATCTAATGGAATATGATCTGGAGACCTTGGTGGCCAACAACGTTATTCGAGAAATGCTAGATTTTTAGATATTTTATAAATTAATTAAATTAGAACGCTCTAATTTTAAACAGTTATATCTCCACGCCCATTGAAAATTGAACACGTGTCTGTATAAACTTTTTATTCGGAATAATCGAGCCATACCACCACCTCTTAAAATATTTAGTTTTGCCTCCTGAAACATACTGTATATCATATAAACTTACAATATGTTGTATTTTATGATTAGCAGACCAGACGTGCAACTTTGTATGATGCGCATCATCTTTTAAATATAGGTTCACGTTCGAACATCGATTTCCTCGAGTAAATATGCTTTTGACGATAAACGTTTACTTAGAACTTTGAGCAAATATATTTGGACATTTATTAGATATGTTAGATACAAGATCAGATTAGATTACAATTATGTTTTAGATCTTTTTTTTGTTAATAAATCGTTTAATTTTTGGCATTAAAACTATTCGGTGTTTACCATCTATTTAAAATACCCACATCGCCATATTGAAAACATCTAATTGTAAGAGGTGTTCGGCGTAAATGAACATGAACTCAAAACTTTTTGGCATCGATACCGTTCTAACAATAACGAAAAGGTTCTATTTTACTTTATAGAATTTGGTGCGGATGAAAACAAATAGTACTCCTACCCGAAAAATGTTTTCGCTCAAAATCGTCGTCTGAACTTTGATCCAAAATGGAAACCCCCGTCTACGAATAACAGCTTATTTTCGGGAATTTCCGAGAAATTCTCAATAACTAGCCGTGCCAGTGCACAAAGTCCACGTGTGCGTCATGATATAAATAAAACGGTCGCAACTGTCGCATTTGTAAAAATTGGAATATGTAGGCATTTTGTTTTTCCTTTAGGTAACACTCGCCTATTGTTTTACAGGTATCGGACTTATATCAGCAAATGAAGGACAATCAAAATCTCACACCAACAAGATCTCTTAGCAGTGCTGCCAGTTTGACTTCCTTGAGCATCGATATATCACCGAGTTCTAGTAATTTCATTGAGGTAAGAGTCGATCGATCGATGGCGTAAACAAAACGCTCCTCACCAAAATAACTTCATCCATGAAAACGCGCGTATCAATAAAAACAAAGATTAACTGGAAGCGAGCCAACATATACAACGAACGCTACATCCTCATACCATGCATATAAATAAGCGTCCCTTACCGAAATTGTTCAATCGCTTATATAATTGTAATTTCTTTATCGAAAAACGTTTCAGGTTTTATACATCGGGAAAATAAAAGTATGGAACAAAAAAGTTCCGGACACGTTCATAGACGACGCGTTGGAAAAGTTCCGGGCTCACGACCAGGAGCGCCGCATCAGGTTACACGGATCCGTAGAAACCCTACGTCAGGATCCCTACAGGAGATCCTCCATCGTAAGTATAATTAACCGTCATTTTTATTTCGAAAACGTATCTAATCGTTACTTTCATCAGGATTCGGTTTACTCCAACACAAATCTCATTACAAATCAGAAAACACCCCCAAACCTTATACGGTCGTCGACGATATCTACGATCACCCTTAAGTCCCCAGATGTCGATCAAAAACCCCTAATAGCCAAAGAAGAACCGCAGAAGGAACCCTCCATGGAAAATCTTTCTGACGTGCCCGCATACGAATCGCAAGAATCTCAAGAAAGCTGTGATAACGTCAGTCCTACGACTCTTAGTAGAATAAAACGAGTTAAATTTAAGACTCGCAGTTTTTCCGAGAGCAACACGGTACCCGACGACGTTCCACAACTGACCACGAGCACCTCGAATTCAACTCAAAACGTCGCGTACTCTAGTGATACGGAAACGGGCGCGGCTAAATACACCGTAAACGTAGACGACCATAATCGTACTATGGTCCTTCAAGTGGGAAGGGTAGATTTGCGATTGATCAGTCCAGACAGGAAGCTCGTTCTTCTTCATAAACAGAACAGAGACATCAATACTTGCACGCAGGTATGTTTATATTATGATTCGTGCTATAAATTGTGCGGTTTCGATTATTCTAGGGGTTGAGCAACTCGACGCACTTCGGTTTTATCTGTCGAGAAGGAAATGGTCTCGGCACGTTCATAGGTTACGTGTTTAAATGTGAATCGCAAAGCGTCGCGAGCGAGGCTGTCGGAGGTACTTTCCTCCCATATGCGCTTTAATAGCTTTAGTTAGTGGCATTTTATTTACAGCCATCACCCAAGCGTTGACAAACACAGAAACAAAGTATGCTAATAAGCCAGTTATCACGACGTGCGAACATTGTCCCATGATTTGGTATCATAAACTCTGCGCCGAAGTCGAACATCTCACCGATAGAAAAACGCAGGCCGCCATACTACGTCGACTGGAACAACTCGACGAGGAAGAACAAACCATCATCTTGACTAAATTTCGGGGGGCCGAAACCGATTCGTTGCGCGAACAAAACGAATTCCTGATGATGCTTCTGCGAGCGCATTGCGAAATGAAGCAAGGAAGACACGTTCACGACACCGCGGAAAACCGGTAAATCTCGCGAGTAAATTAATTTACATCGATCGATGCTCGCTCTTTATTTGTAGATCTGAATTTCTTAATCAGTATTTGGGAGGAAGCACGATATTCACCAAGGCAAAAAGAACGCTGACCAACTCCTTCGATAATCTATTGAAGAGAAAGTCGTCTAGGGACGATCTCGCGCCAATCCTAAAAGATATGACTTTGCCCATTAGCTCGACTAGCAGGGTAATGCGCAAAAATAATTGGCCACCGAAGTTCGTTTCAGTTTAAGTGTTTTTAGGAAGTATCCCCACATATTGGAGATTCGTCCGACAAAGAATCAGACGGTTTCCGATCCAGATCGTCCACGTTCGGTTCGCAAAGCGACATCAAGGAATCTCGCGGTGCATCTAAAACCTCAATATCTCCAGAAAAGTCGGTGGGCGGTACGGACAAGTCCTTGAAATCCCCGATGATGGACATGTTAGCGTTTAAAGAAAGCCATTTATTTTTTACAAGTAACGCGAATTTTCTTGCAGATTTTTCAAGGTGGGCAGCAGCCCCAAGTCGGTCACCTCGGACGAGGGTTCGCCAAAAATGGATGCAGGTTCGTGGAGACAGGCGATTTTTAAGCGGGTCGTGGCGCCCAATAAGCAAGCCGCCGACAAACAGGCACAGAAGCGCAACAAGGAGGAGCTCAGAACGCTATGGAAGAAGTCGATACATCAAGCTATACTGTTGGTGCGCATGGAAAAAGAGAACGCTAAAATTCGAGGTGAGCATTGTATACAACTTTGGTATTTCGAGACTTATCAATGTTAACACGTCACTCGTCAAGATAATTCAAACGTAAATATAAATATCAACGTGCGAACATCCATTAAACGTTTTGAAATAGTTACAGAATATGAACATAGGTTATCTAAAGACCTTACTAAACAAAAAATTTGTCATGTCCATTAAGCGTTTTATTATAAGCATCGATACATTTTATTTGGTAAGTTTTCAGAATGATAAAGGAATTGATGAGCATTGCGACTGCGACAATGTAAGTTTGTGGTGTACCATTTCATTTGAATCCTTTTTGGAACACTCTGTTTATACAAGAGTATGATAAGGCATTTTTGCCGATTATCGGAGAACCAAAGCGCGCATAAAACTGCAGTTTTTTTGTAAAATCGTTAAAAAATCAGCATGTATGGGAAAAATATACGGGAAAAGAGGTGGTGCCCAACGATATACCTACCGAAAACCACGTTTTTCGCGCCGACGCGTTCTTTGGAAACCAAATTTTGCACCGTCAACGAGGGCTAGAAAACTGGACGTGCGGCGTCGTTTTGAGAAAACTGCAGAGATTCCTTGCTTGCTCTCTTTGTTTCATATTTACATTGAAAGTTGAAGATTATTGGTTCTCATTTAAATTTTCATCGTTTCAATTTCAGCTCAACAAGAAGAAAACGCCGTTAAACGAATCAAGCTGGAATACGAAGAAATGCGATCAAACCAAAGAGAAATGATAGAGGTTTGGGACTTGATCACTAACAAAGAATCGCGTCTCACTATGAAGACCGACAATCATTTATTGCTGCAAGCCATTCGCCAAGGTGAACTTTCCTTATCTTGCACCTATTACGGTCGCAACTAAATAAATCGTTTTATGCAGGTGTGCCTCGAAGCAAAAGAGGAGAAGTTTGGCATTTTCTGGCCGAACAGTATTGCGCGAAAACAGCTCCGATTGACACGAGCAAGTTTCCAAACTACAACGTGTCGTATGAAAAATTGTTAAAACAACTCACCTCTCACCAACATGCCATTTTAATCGATTTAGGTAAAACATAATTTGAACAATCGTTTAAACAGCAAATAAATGTTCGACGTTTGCAGGGAGAACTTTTCCTTCGCACTCATATTATAGTAGTCCTTTAGGTCCAGGTCAACTAGCACTATTCAACTTACTGAAAGCTTATTCTTTATTAGATACGGAAGTAGGATATTGTCAAGGACTTAGCTTTGTAGCTGGCGTTCTGTTGCTACACGTAAGTCCGAATTCATTCCAAAACCGAATAATAAAACATTAATCCAACCAACCAAAATTTTAGATGGAGGAATCACATGCGTTCTTTTTACTTCGACACTTGATGTTTAGAAGAGGACTTCGTAAACAGTATCTGCCAGACATGATAGGTTTACAAATCAAATTATATCAGCTATCTAGATTACTGCACGATCAACTGCCTGACCTTTATGAACATTTTGACTTTTACGAAGTCGCCCCAACTTTATACGCTGCACCTTGGCTACTCACTTTGTTTGCTTCTCAATTTCCACTTGGATTTGTTACCAGAGTTTTTGGTAAGTTTATTTGTGAATTCGAAATTACAATTTTGCTCGCAGTAGGTATAATAATTTTAACTTGTAGATTTGTTGTTTATGGAGAACACAGATGTCATATTCAAGGTGGCCTTAGCATTGCTGTCCCTGCACAAAGATGCTTTACTAGCATGCGACAGCTTTGAAGAAATCATGAACTATTTAAAGCTCAAATTGCCAACTATTGATAAAAGCATGCTTGATAAAATTATGAAAGAAGTAAGCGATCGTACATTAATTTTAAAAATCTTGATTATCAATTTTTTTATGTTGCCCAGGTATGTATAACGGACATTGGCAAGCAACTAAACGAATATCGAGTGGAATATCAGGTTCTTCAAGAAGAAATGGCGTCGGTACAGCCCCAAGTGGATGCCCTACATAAAATGGAGGCTCAGAACAAAACGCTAACGGAACAGAATAAAGCTCTTATGGCACAGTTGGAGTTGGCACTATCAAACGTTCAACGTTTAGAAAGAAACCGCACTTTACAACAGGCAACCACAAACAGAGTCGAAATGCAAAACAGGGGCCTAGAAGTCACCGTCACAACTTTAGGTAATTTCATCAATTCGTTGGTCGAACAAAAAATCGACATAGAAATTCCGGACGACGTACGTCGAATATTTTCTCAAATTACATTCAGCGAACAACACAAAAACCATCTCAAGAGCCCACAAAACAATTTGATAAAAATGTTCAAAAGTCCCCAAGATAAGGTGATGACAAAATCGCTGAGTACGGGCAAAATAAACATGGGCGAATTGAAAGTACAAAATTCCTTAGATCCGCAATTAAATCTGTTGAGGACAAACAGTTTAAATGCGCAAACGGCAAAGGAGGACCTAAAACTGCCCATGTCCAATGACAAGACTGGAAATACTAAAATGTCCCCCTTCTTCTCTAATTCACACAGTCAAATTTTACAGCAGAAAGTTTATGTGCAGAACAACAAAAGCAATCCCAAAATCGACATAACGATACAGGACTGCATGGATGTCGAGGCCTTAAACGGTAAGTGCGTTTCCGATTGCACCGAAATCGACAAATGCAACAATTTTCATCAATTGGACGAAAAATCGGTCAATTTACCGTCCAATTATAATAAAAGTTCTCCTACCCTTTCGACTGACAGTGGCGTCAGTAGCCCCAAAGATCCCGAACCTCATCCGTTGAGCAACTGTGATGTACAATTTACATTTAATGGAACGAGAGAATTAAAGAACATCAGAAGTATAAGAAATTTATCGAGGCACACCAGTCCGGATATACTTTCAAAGTGACCGTAGGTATTATTTTTCTCTTATTTAAATGTGATGGTATTGTTATTCTGTATTCAAATAAAATAGATAGGATATTAATTAATTATATGTAGAATGTATATATGTGAACAGTAAATGTGAAAATTCAAATTTAAATTGAACGTTAAATTTTTAGTTACGAACTATTACGGTACCTAATCTATACATGTATATAAAAATGTAGGGTGACTGGTTATCTTACATCACATTGACACCCAACCTCGACTCTAGAAACATGAAATTTGAAGGATACTTTTCTTTTATAATGTAGGCGCCCACTAAGAAAGGTTTTTCAAAACTTCACTTCTAAGGGAATGAAAGGATAAAACTATGTTTTTTAAAATTCGATCTGCAATCTGAAATTTGGAAACTTTAATTATTGTATTTAATGATTACCTAATTTCTTTCGATTTTAAATTACAAATTATTTTTTTATAATGAAATAAAAATTATTTAGCATTATAATTTTAATAATGTAGGTATAAATTTTCAATTTAATTCGAATAACACAATATTTATGATTTCCATTTGAAGTTCACTAATTCTAAAGACCGGCACAAGGAAGAATTGCGAATTTTGTATTAGGATAACAGAAGCTAAAAGTGGTATTATTTTTATTTGAAAAAGCGTAGAGTCCTTTTTTGTCTGTTTATACAATATTGCACTAGATTTCGCCTCAAAATTGTAGTTTACGTAAATTCGAAATTGTTTGTTATGCCCTTAGAGGGCACTAACATTACCTCCAGATATTTGAATCTCTACCTTTCCGGAAAAAATTGAATTTCTAACGATTCTAAACCAGCGTTAAATAGTGTATGAATTTGGGGGGGCTTTTATTTAAAGGTAGTATAAAAGTTAGCTGGAACCTTTGTTTGTAAATTTGCAATTAATTAATTAATTTCCAGTTTCAAATAATTTATTATAGATAGATAAATAGAATGTTAAATAGGCTTCATCTTTGTAGATTTAATTAAAGTTCTTATTCAAAAAGAAGCCGATGTTATTTTAGAAGTCATTGGGTAAAATTATACCTCTAATTCAAATTATTTAATATCTTTATTCTTTATTTAAAACAATTTACGGTAATGAAGAAACATTATAGCTACAAACACTTTTATACTACAGCAACAATAACGGTTGCACATCCTACTTATTAATTAGTTTGTGCAAGATACGATACATTTTGCTGGTAACAAATGTATGAAATGCATCGCATGATTACATTGTAAAATAAGTTTCATGTTAGTAAAATCTCTTTACCAGTACAATATATTTCTAATGATAAAATATCACAAATCAAATCAATTTTTAAGGTATTTGATACTGTTACTGTTGCAGCGACGGCGACAAATTTTTACCCAAAACGTTAGCACTATATTTTAAGGCTTCCGCGCTGGCAGCAGCGTCGAGTTTTTCATCGGACAGCAACCGTTCATTCCTTGATTCTTTTATCGATTCTAACCACAAACATTTGTAAAAAGTAGAAAATTACGGCAACAGAACTTACCGTTAAACGGCGTATACCTGTCGGAAACAAAGCTTTCGAAATTGTATCCGATGTAACCGATCATCGCTGCAAACGGCAAAGTAATATAAGGTGCGTAAGTACGAAGAACTCGAAATGCAAGCACTGACCACATCTAAAAATTGCAACTTCAGTATGGGTTTAAATGGTTATTTTGTACGTACCTCTTAGCTTCAATAATTGTCTTAATGTAATTAATAATAACCTAATATAACACGATAAATTAAATTTTCCATTACATTATAACAATTATAGGTTAGATAATCAATGTGACCCTGATATCAAAATAATCTATGATACCAACTGTAAAACTAACTATTGCACCATAGCGAAAAGCAGCTTAAAAGAGAGCAAACATATGTAGCAACGTAACACTATAGTTCAGCTCCACAGACTAAAACACATGTAAACTAAATTATGGACAAATAAAATCAATAAATACTTACACTAACTTTATATTTTAACAATAATAAAAATCAAAATATATAAAATTGATAAATAATATTTAGAATTAAACTACCTTCCAAAATATAAGATCCGACCGCGCGCAAACCGATGCACCGAATTTTCATAAATGGAGTCGCAAACTCCTTTTTTAAATTCGATTTTCTAGTATAACAATGCAAAGAATGACGAACAGCAGGCGTTTAAATAGATTATAATTTTGCATAATCTCGATAAAATGACAATACCTGATACGCATAGAACAGGTCCGGAATTAGTTGAAAAGTAGTTTTTCGAGAATAACAATGCAAGAAATGACAATCTAAGCGCGCGCGGGTGTGTGTGTGTGTGTGTTCAGAACAAGTCGAAAACGATTAGAAAACTCGTATTTTAGGTATTACCGAGCAATAAATAAGGAACTGTGGGCGTTAAAATAGATTACAATTTTTTTATAATCTCGATAAATTGACAATACCTAATACGCATAAAACAGGTCCGGAATTAGTTGCAAAGTAGTTTTTCTAGATTAACAATGCAAGAAATGACAATCTAAGCGCATTTCCGGCGATTTAAAATTTTTGTCAAATCTCGAAAATTCCCTTATCCTTATCCTTAGTCCAGCGATTTTTTTCTAGCAAAATTTTGACCACAAACTTTTGAGCCGTAACGTTCAGAACAAGTCGAAAACGATTAGAAAACTCGTATTTCGGGTGTTACGAAGCAATAAATAACGAACTGTCGGCGTATAAATAGATTAAAGGTTTTTATAAACTTGATAAAATGACGCCATCTAATACGCATAGAACAGGTCCGGAATTAGTTGAAAAGTAGTTTTTCGAGATTAACAATGCAAGAAATAACAATTTAAGCGCGTTTCCGGCGATTGAAAATTTTTGCCAAATCTCTAAAAAATCCCGCGGCTTCTTTTTTCTGGCAAAATTTTGATCGCAAGATTTTGAGCCGTAACATTCAGAACAAGTCTAAAACGATTAGAAAACTCGATTTTCTCAAGGAATGACGACCTGCGGGCGTTTAAGTAGATTATAATTTTACATAATCTCGATATAATGACACTACCTGATTCGCATAGAATGGGTCCGGAATTAGTTGAAAAGTAATTTTCCAAATATATCAAACAAACAAATGACAAACTACAGGTTTTTAAATCGATTTAAAATGTTTGTGAAATTTCTAAAAAAAGATGTAGTACAACCCACAGTTTTGGCAAAATTTTCACCAAATCTGATTCGTTTAGAGTGGGTCCGAAACTACTTAAAAACTTGTTTTTCAAGTATAATAAGACGAGAAATATCAAACTGTACGCATTTAAATTGATTTAAAATTTTCGAGAAGCAGAATTGCTTAGTTCATTTCTTTTACAAGGCAGCACTTCCACTTGCTCCTAAAATAAAGTCGAAAATTAATTATTACGCATTTTTAGATAAATTGAACATTGAGGTGCAATTTGTGTTTCTTACAGCTAAGGGGTCATCTTTTTAATGTTTTTTCATTTAAAATTGCAAACATTTTGATATCTTCTAATAATTTCTAATTAAAATAACTTAAACAAAACTTAAATAACACATATTTTACAAACCTGTACAGTATTATTACGCTTTTTTAGGTGTATTGCGGTATAAAGTGCTATTTGTGTTGCCTATATTTAATCATATAAAATTGCTATACTTTTTACATCTTCTAATAATTTTTAGTTAAAATAACTTAATAATTATTAAAATAAAACATATTTAAATTTGCGAAAATTTGCATGTTTTTTAGTCTGTCGATCTGAACGATTCATGCGACGTCGTCACATATGTTTTAGACTGCTAGCTTTTAGGCTGCTAACTTTACTACAGTAACTATTGCGTTCTCCGCCGGAATTGTAGGAAATTATTTAAACATAAGTTGGTAACCAAACAAAATTTTACTGTTATGTTTTAATGTTATGTTAATTATAAATAAAAAATGAGAAATCATAGATTATTTAGACGATTAATGAAATTAACACGTAACTACTACACTGTGAAATCAGATAAGGCAGTAGAATCACAATGTAAGGTAGGAAAACGCATTCGATCAAAAATTTTGTCAACAGGACCTATAACAGTATCTGAATACATGAAAGAGATTTTAATAAGCCCTGTCGGAGGTTATTACATGTATAACGATGCGATAGGAACAAGCGGAGATTTTATAACATCGCCGGAACTCACTCAGATATTTGGAGAATTAATTGCCATTTGGTTTTTGAATGAATGGTCTAAAGCTGGCTCACCTAAACCTATGCAAATTGTAGAACTAGGACCCGGCCGGGGCACTCTATGTCAAGATATTTTAAGGGTATTTGCACATTTCAGTCAACTCGATAATGTTAGAGTACATCTCGTAGAGATCAGCCCGCACTTAAGTCAATTACAAGCGAAACGACTAGTTTTACCATCAGAAATTAACATTTCGAATACAGATGATAGTGTAGTTTATCAGCAGGGTAAAGGTATCGAAGGTGTACCGATCTCGTGGTATAAACATTTAAGCGATGTTCCTCATGCTTTTACGTTACTAATTGCACATGAATTTTTTGATGTACTTCCTATCCATAAGTTTCAGAAAACTAAAAAAGGTTATCGAGAAATTTTGATTGATGTCGACGAAGCACTGGCGGATGGTTTTCGATTAGTATTATCTAATGGCGAGACCCCGGCTAGTAAATTATTTATTAATTCGAACGAGACCAGGGAACATGTCGAAGTCTCTCCAGAAAGTTTAGTTCTCATACAAGATATTTCCAAAAGAATAGAATTTGATGGTGGAATAGCGTTGCTTGCAGATTATGGACACGAAGGAAATGGAAAAGACACTTTCAGAGCCTTTAAGAACCATCAGTTGCATGATCCATTGGTTGACCCAGGAACTGCCGACATCACCGCTGATGTTGACTTTGCAGCATTGAAACAGGTGTGTATTAGCTGTCAGCTGTGCATTAATAATCTCCACCTTCAACATTTTAGATGGCCATAGAAGGTAACAGAGTTTTGGCATTTGGGCCGATAACTCAGAATTCTTTTTTAATAAATATGGGCATCGAGTATCGATTGAAAGACCTCGAAAAGAATGCCGAAGGACAACAGAGAAAAAATTTAAATTACAGTTATAAGATGTTAGTTGATGAAGATAAAATGGGAAAATGTTTTAAATTTATGGCATTATTTCCTGCCACACTGGAGGCAATCCTTAAAAAATATCCAGTATCGGGTTTTTAAATGAATAACTTCTGGATGTATTTCTAGTCAGAAATTTCAATTTATAGAAAAATATATAAATAAGCGCTAATAAACAGAAATATAATTAAATATAAATATAATTATATTATAAATATAATTCTAGAAAATTGTACACAATTACTTTTCTTAAGACATGTTATTTAAAAAAAACAACTAAACATTGTTTATTTTTAAACAATTTTCATGCAGAAACGAAAATTAAATTCTAAAAGTACAAAAATTTTCAGCTCGTGTCAAAATTTCGCAAAAAACCATAATATGAACTAACAAATGGAGATTATCGCGCAACATGAAAGCTAGACTGTGACCGGTGTAGAATTAGTCGTGCCAATCATTTTGTTTGAACATAACACATGAATGAAGCGCTAAGCAGAAAAAACACGGCACAGTGCTGTCCCGCTCGATTTTAGAGTGGTTTGGAAACATTTGTACTTGGCGCTCCTTAGTCGTTGGATTGAGTTTGTACATGGCTGACACCTCCCCGATCTTATTTCTACAATAGATGAGTCCTAGTTATGTCTACGATTATATAATATTTTATGTGCGACCAGTGATCAATATTTTGCCAGAAACACTAAAATCTGAACCATTTTGACATTCATATCAGATTGAGGGGGGTCTATTCTTTATGGAATCTGTTTTTATCCATTAAAAAACAAAACCAATCACGATCAGGTTTTTGCCTACATATCTATAGCGACTACGTGGGAACAGATCTGTTCCAGAATAGTTCCTTGATCGACACTACTACATTGTGATAAAAAATTAGAAATAAATGCTATAATTAAATTTTACAGCCCTTACTAACGCTTAGACTATTGCCCTATTTCCTAGCAAATTTTTTCAACTCATTCCAAATTTTAAACTATCACAAAAATATATAAAAAAAATAAAGTAGGTATAGCTTATCTAAACCTATATGATATTCATGTCATAGACAAAAAGTGACTAGATTGTTTGTTTGTAATTCGGTTTAAAGTTTGGAAAGTGACATATTCTGTAGATGATTTACTTGCGCACATATTAAATGATATAAAGAAAGACTACAATTTATTAGAACTGTCAAAATACGAGGTACAAGGTGACAGCACTGTGTGAAATGTCTTACATCATCTAGTAACCTTGTATTGATGACGTGAATATCATATAGGTTTGGATGAGCTATACTTGAAGAAACCTTATTTGTTGCATTATGAATACTAGAACTAGTTTACTGTTATTTTTACATGAATTTTATCAATAATAATTATTTCCATATAAGTAAACTAGATTTAGTAATGACAAAATTTAATTACTGCCTACGAACATGGCACTTATGGCCGGTTGCATCAATATGTTTTAAAATTAAAACACGACTACCAAATTTAATTACATCTAAGGAAATGTTAAATTATGATTAAATTTCAAAATACATTGGTGCAACCAACAATTATTACTGAAGAAAAACAAGCTTTAATAATGATTAAATTATAAAGTCTTTCTCGTTCCCTCTTCATCATAGATACAATAAAAATTAGTAGTATAAAGTACTAAAAAATACCTATTGTGTAAAAATAATCATTTCTTGAAAAAAAAATAAATAAAATGAATACCTACAAATCTATCGCTAAGTTCTAAAGTTCTCCATGCGGTACAAAAATTACCTCATCATCTCCACAATCGATACTAAGCGAATGCATTTCCTCGTGTAACTTTAGTGCAGATTCGGTAAAAGCATTATAGGGACACTGATTACATTTGTACAACTCCTGATTCTTATGATTCGACATGTGATTATTTAAGCTGATCTCGATTGCCGTTCTAAAATTACAATATGGACATTTAAAGGGTTTATCGCCCATATGTACTCTACTGTGCTTTTTTATTTTGCTCCAATATATCGTTCTGTAATCGCATTTATCGCATCTATAAACCTTTCTACCTTTATGATCGTTCATGTGCACCTGAAAATGACTTTTAATTGGTGTCATGAATCCGCATTCGGTACATTCGAACGGTTTATTTACACGACCATGAACGGTCATGTGCCTTTTGAGCTGATGTTGGTACAGAAAAGGTTGCATGCAAACGCGACATTTAAAAACACAATTTTCTTGATTTTCGTCGAATTCCTGATTTTCGACGTCCTCATCGACATGACCATTAGAAGAAGTCCCAGGTTGTATAATTTTTTGTACTTCTTCCATTGATATGGTTAAGGGTTCTATGGGTAAAAATGATTCACAGTCGACATCCTTACTTAAATCTACAAAATCATCGTTCATGATCACATTTTCTATATCTTCTATAGAAATAAAGTATGGTTTGATGATTATATTTTCTTCTGCTAAAGTACCATCAAAATGTTGTCTTGCTATATGATTTCTTAAACTTGATTTCTTGATGGACGTATAAGGGCATTGAAGACATTTGTGTGGTCGGTCACCTGTATGGATGCGCATGTGTATCTTTAATGCAGCTATATTTGTGGCGCCATATCTACATTCGGTACATCTAAATGGTCGTTCGCCTGAATGAACTTTCATGTGTCTACGAAGACTAGACGAATGTGTAGATCTAAACGTGCATAAATTACATGAATGTAATTGTTCTCCTGTGTGGAACACTTTATGTTCAACGAATAAATTCTTATCAGTTGTGCTGTAATCGCAGATCGAACAGTTAAAAATGGTTTCTGGCGACATACTATTATGGGATTTCATGTGATCTTCCATTACAGATTTGGTTGTCGATTGAAATTGACACATGCTGCATTTAAAGTTATCGTTGTGAGTAGTCATGTGCTTTTTAAGTTTCTCAGTCGAATTAAAACAATGGTAGCAAACATCGCATAAAGTGAAAGTGGTCTCATCATTTTCAAGGACATCTTCTACGACGAGTTTGTTCAGTTCACTACTGTCGATGGGTTCTGTAGCTGATAATTCCTCTAACTTCGTTTCAGTTTCCAAACACTTCATTCTAAAATCGAAGGAAGTGTTAAGGGCCCCTACACAATGACCACATAAAACTGAATTTTTCACTCGATCTATGACCTATAAATGTGAATAATTGAGAGACAAACCAAGTTATACTATATAAAGCTTACAATTTCGGGTACACAAGTTTCCAATTTAGTTCTAACCTGAACGACATCGATTTCAATTTCATTTGTATGGAGACTATATAATGGAGAATCCTTTTCTACAATTTTAAGGCAAGTTCTACAAACGTTAGATCCACTATTCATAATCATTCTGATTACTGTAACAAATCGAAACGGTTTTACTAAATATTTACGATTTCGACACTTTTAGTTCTATGACTTTTCTAGGTTACAAGACCAAAGTGCGATCATACGAACTATTCAATATTGATATTTCAACTAACATCATAAAATGTTGGATTTGACATTAGTGATGAACTGGTGAGTTAATAATAGATTGTATGTTTTTGCAAAATTGTAAAATACTTCATTATACGTTTTAAGGGAAAAGTATAGCCAAAAATAAATTATTAATAATTAATCAAATTAGTTCAATTAACTTTAAATGTATAGGCAACCAAAATAACACTGCTGACGTACAGCACATATACTCTGTACCATAATAAAATAATTTTTTTATTTAAAATCAGAATTATTAATAATCTTGCGTAATTAGATGTGTACGTATTCGTTCTTTCACCAAGCTTCGTTTCCACGCATTTACTTTTTGTAGCCAACATTTTGGGCATAAAATCAAACATTAGATCTTTGTAGGTATGTGTAGAAACACCAAATAAAAATATTGTGGGCAATATCGGCACAAACACATTCTGCAACTTCGTGCCGATAAAGTTCGATACGATATTCAAACAATGGATATTTAGAAACGAAGCTTTGAAAATGGTTTTCGTGGATATAAAAGTAGGTATTTATCATTGGATCCTCAAGTACAATGTAGACTATTGACTTTAAATTAAATGTGAATGGGGAAGGCCACCGATTTCATTATATCAAATTTTTAAACATAATAACCACAATAATATAGCTAATATGTTTCTTATTTTATTGGTATTAATAATTACTCAAAATAAAGTTTATGCGATATACCACGTTTATCCACTACCACTTCAATCATAAATAATAATTAATAAAACTACTTTTAGATGCAGGGCTATTTCACAAATATTCAATTTTAAATTGTAATAAAGAAACACTTAAAATTACTTTTGTTATAATTTTTAAAAACATGTAACATATTTAATATATATGTGTACATAATGGTAAAAAGTTAAGTTTTATTTTTAAATACGTTATCTAATAGCAGAATGTCACAGCTTAATAATTTAGCAACATTAAAAATTACGTACCTCTGTTAAACAATGTTTTGTACAATAATTATTTTAAAAAAGGGACATCCAATTCTTACGCAGTAGTGCTTATTGTAAAATAAAATCTTTAAATGTCAATCTTCGGATTAGTTACAGTTGCTTCTGCAGCCGACTTCACTACTGTGATCTCTAGATTTGCAAGTGCTCGTCGATGGTGTGTACGCATATGCAAATTTAGTTTATCTTTGCGAGAGTAGGATTTCTGACAAAGAATGCATTGGTGAGGTTTTTCGCCTGTGTGTGTTATTTTATGATCCTTAAGTTTGTCCTTCCGGCTAAAACGTCGGCCACATATGTTGCATTGAAACGGTTTTTCTCCCGTATGTATTCTCATATGTAACATTAATTTATTTTTGTGGGCAAATCGTTTTCCACATATGGCACAAGTGAGCCGTTTATGTTTTGTATGATTAGATATATGATTATCGACTTCGGTAGAATTAGAAAATGTCTCTCTGCAATATGGACAATTATTATTAGTTCGACTAATGAGAGTATGTTGTTTTCCAAAAAAAGAAGTTTCTTCTCGAGGATATATTGTTAATGGATTAGTTTGGTAGCTGACTTCGACGTCCAGCTCAGAACAAAAAGATAATTTATTTGTAATATCGACCCCCTCTTCAATTTGAACTATTGGCTGGTATATATTTGAAATTGAGCTATTTGAAATTGTTCCGTTAAGAATAAAAGGTTTAACATCATCAAAATCTTCACCCATATTAACCTCTGCCTTTATGTTTGTAAAGTGTTCTACTTGCACCAGATCCGATAAATTTATGACGCTTGTATTACAATTTGAAAATTGTGTATAATTAAGTATTCTTTGCTCAGTTTGTAGGCACTTATTTTTAAAATCATAGGCGGTATTTAATGCAATTAAACAGGACAGACAAATGATCGGACACTGCACTGCATCCAATGCCTTAAAAATAAAACGATTCGGAATGAAACAATTAATTTCATGTAATTTTTGCTTACCAATTCAGGTACACATAAAAGTAATTTATTGCGAACACCGTCCAATGAGTGGCATTGGGCGTCGTTACTTAATACCTGTAGACACGTCCGACACACCTTCATAATTATTATTTACAACCCCGAGTTATAAATTTATACACGAAAAAAAAACTTAAAAGACTTAACAAATTATATCAGCGTCGCTATAAGTGCAATATAATTGAGGTTAGTTTAAGCTATTCTTCTTATTTTTAAATGAATTGCTGCATTGGCAAAAGAGGGCGTTAGGTGGTAATGAGCGCATGAATTGAAAACGTATAGTGAAAAAAATAAGGAAAATTTATTCGTAAGGATACGAAAGTACAAAAGATGTTAAGGCAGTCTATGTTATCATAATTTTATTGTATTGTTGAAATACGATAAAATTGTTTAACAAAAGTTTGACAACTTTACAAGGAGATTAAAATATATAAATGTTATATACTATAGTGAAGTTAGCAGCCTAAAACAAATGTTCAGATCATCAGACTAAAACACATGCAAATTTTCGCAAATATTGCATAGCTTTGTATAAATATGGTTTATTTTAATCATTTTTAAGTTATTTTTACTAGAAATTATTAGAAGATGTAAAAAGTATAGCAATTTTACATGATTAAATTTCCAAAAGGTCATCCCTTAAATATAGACAACACAAATAGCACTTTATAGCGCAATACACCTAAAAAAACGTAATAATTATTTTTCGACGTTATTTCATGTGAGAATGAACGCTCTGCCTCGCAAAGGAAGCAAATCGAGCATATCTGTAACGGGTGCAGTTTGTGCGAAGAAACCATCCATTAGAATAAGCCGTTTTATGGAGATTTTCGCAAATAATGCATAGGTTTGTAAAATATGTTTTATTTGAGTTTTGTTTAAGTTATTTTAATTAGAAATTATTAAATGTCAAAATGTTTGCAATTTTAAATGATTGAACATTAAAAAGATTACCCCCTTAGCCGTAGGCAACACAAATTGCACCTCAGTGTTCAATTTGTCTAAAAATGCGTAATAATTAATTTTCGACTTTATTTTAGGAGCAAGTGAACGTGCTGCTTCCTAATCTTTTAGGAAGATGAATTTCATTTCTTAATGAACCAAGCAATTCTGCTTCTCAAAAATTTTAAATCGATTTCAATGCGTGCAGTTTGTCAATTCCTGTCTTATTATACTTGAAAAACGAGTTTACAAGTAGTTTCGGACCCGTTCTAAACAAATCAGATTTGATCAAAATTTTGCCAAAACCATGGGTTATACCTCGTCTTTTTTTCTTAATTTCGCAAAAATTTTAAATCGATTTAAAAACGTGTAATTTATATTTCTTCGTTTGATATATTTGAAAAACTACTTTTCAAGTAATTCCGGACCTGTTCTGTACGAATCGGATAGTGTCATTTTATGGAAATTATGCAAAATTATAATCTATTTAAACGCCCGCAGTTCGTCATTCCTTGCATTGTTATACTAGAAAATCGAGTTTTCTAATCGTTTCGGACTTGTTCTGAACGTTACGTCTCAAAACGTTGTGGTCAAAATTTTGCCGAAAAAAAAACGTGAACTATACTAAGAGATTTTTTCGAGATTTTGCAAAAATTTTAAATCGACGAAAATGCAACTAGTTTGTCATTTCTTGCATTGTTATTCTGGAAAAAACTACTTTTTAAGTAATTCCGGACCTATTCTATGCGTATCTGGTAGTGTCATTATATCGAGATTATGCAAAATTATAATCTATTTAAACGCCCGCAGTTCGCCATTCCTTGCATTGTTATACTAGAAAATCGAGTTTAAAAAAGTAATTTTGTGACACCATTTATGAAAATTCGCTGCCGCGGTAGGATCTTATATTTTGGAAAGTAGTTTAATTTTAAATATTATTTATCAATTTTATATATTTTTATTTAAATATAAAGTTAATGTAAGTATTTATTGATTTTATTTGTCCATAATTTAATTTACGTGTGTTTTAGTCTGTCGATCTGAACTATAGTGCGACGTTGCCACATATGTTTTAGACTGCTAGCTTTTAAGCTGCTAAGTTCACTACGGTATGTTATATTTTAATAATTATGAATGCTACACAAGTTACTAACAATAAGGCTAACTTACCAAATGCTGATTATTATAAAATTCGACTATAATATATAATTTATGTAATAAACCTTGCATAAATTTTTACATATTCTATAGATAGAACATCAAGTAATCAGTCAAACGCATACATGTCATGCGCAACTGTACAAATCGCTATTTGAATTGGTAGTTATTAGCGTAGTTTGCGTTGATTGTTTTTGTGCTTATAGTTATTAGCTGTTACATTCTAAACAAAGAAGCGTTTAAAATAATTTCAACGATCTGTATATAAATGTAAAATGGAGCAAGCAGTTTTAGTGGACATATCCAGAAATTTACACATGCAAGATATCATCTTATCTTCAAATAAGGTTAGTTTTTGTTTTTTTTTTTAAATGAGTGATCTAAACAAAACTTTACAGTTTTTAATAGGACGAGGTTTACATAATTCTCGAGTAATTGATGATTTGATAATATCCCGTACTCATTGTGTTTTGGAATATAAAGATGAAAATTGGTACATTTTCGATAAAGTACTGTCCTACTTATAAAGGTTAAACAATTTTCTTATAAACAGTGTTTTAGAGTTCGAATGGAACCCAAGTAAATGGTCACTTAGTTAATAAAGAAAAAGGACACCAATTAATTGTTGGTGATATCGTACGTCTGAGTGATTCCATAATTTTCATATTCCAAACAACTGTAATTACGGATAATGCAAAAACTAACGAGGATAGAGAAAAAGCAATGGAAAATTTTAACAAACATAATACACTTGGTAACGATACTAAGAATGATGACCAACAGCTTAATCATAATGAAGAACAAAATCCAGTAATTGATTTAGACAAGTCAGAACCTATAATCGCACAAGAAACGGAGATGGTGCAAGAAGAAATACGGCCAATACAAGAGCAACCTACCACATCAAATGCCAACAACAGTAACAGTAACAAGCAGCAATATCTCAATTTTGCAGAAGATGAACTACAATGCAGCATCTGTACAGAAATGTTCATAAAAGCGATGACTCTCGAGTGCTCACATACATTTTGTAAATATTGCATTTTTGAATGGAAAAAGAATCAGTCGGTATGTCCAATTTGTAGAACAAAAATTGGTAATCCATGTTCGACCCTGGTCATCGATAACTTCATCGAAAAGGTAACGCATAGTTAAATTAAAACATTTAGTCGCGTAATTTGTTAATTTTAGATATTAAATGATGCGAGCGAAGAAGTGAAACAACGTCGTTTAGAGGTAATTCAAAATAGAGAAGAAGCTACGTCGACGTCCAGTAAAGGATGCAAAAGAAAGATCTTCGAACCGGCACTCGAAATTTTGGATATTAGTTCCGATGAATCTGAAGTCAGTGATTTTGATAGTGACAATTTTGAGGATTATGACAATTTCGAGGATTATGACGGAGATGATTTTAATGATAGTGATGACTATAATGGCTTACCAGGTCATTATTATGGCGGTTATGGCCATTGCTTTAGCTGTGGCCAAGTTGGTCACTGGAGTGGAGGTTGTCCAAATAAAGAAGGCGTATATAATTTTTTTATAGAATTTTGTTTAAATTTTTAATGCAACTATAGTAATTTTATAATTCATAAATCTTTGTATACTTTTTGAAATATATTTTGCTGTATTTATAACGTCTTCATATTTAATAACAGATGTTCTGAAATTGGTATAAAATTAAACTGTTGTGTGTTCAAAAAAAAGTACCTACCTTTTGTATCGATTTCTAACTTTGCGTTTGTTGTTAAGACAATCTGTCGAATTGTTTAGAGAAAGTCTGTATAAAATGGAAACTTTGAGTAGACATACTTAAATACTGATTTTGTGTCTTTAATATATTTTTAATCTCTCTGATAAGGTGTCTACCTTTTTTATCAACAAAAAAAAACTACACCATATAAAATTTAACAAAATACATTGGCAAAATATTAGGTTACTTAAAAATAGTCTGATGCATATCCAAAACAAATTTAAATAAAATAAGTTATAACACAAACCTTGTAAATTCATACTACTATTAAATTACATTAAGTGAATTTCTTAGTAAAGTAGATGATTTGGTAGATTTTTATGTGGATTCATAATTGTTTCTTCTCGTTTTCCATCTTATACGGCAAAATATATACATGTTGTACATATCAATTACCTCTTAAATATTATGTTGAGTTTGGACAGGTAAAATTTATACGATGATAAGTGTTCTGGCTTTTTGAAGTTTTGCATTATATAGTTACTATAGTAATTAAATGTTATGTTATAAACTTACATTTTAATTTATATTTTTAAAAAGACAATTTTTATCCACTATTATTATTAAGTTATTTTAAGCTTCAATCTGTGCATGTTTCTGTTTCTCATCTAGTAATCTCATAACTTTATTTAGTTTTATCCTGTTTATTAAAATATGTCGTTACTAATATAATTCTGTTCTGACTGGACAAATACTAGAATTAGTAAGTTATATATTTTTTTATCATTGATAAGAAAAATCGTCCATATAATTTGTTTTGAATACGTTTTTGAAAAAAAATGAAATGAATGAATAAATAAATGTTTTTGAAAGATGCAAATTTTATTTAAATAAATGTATAAATTGTGATCGTGTACATTTTCTAAATACTGGTTTTGTCTGAAGATAAGTTTCTGAATGTATACCAACAAAATCAATGAGAAAATTGGCAATGGAATATAACATTAGCTATGAATTTACATTGTTAGCTGTTTGGCAAAAACTGCATTTCTTACCGTATAAAGCCACGAGTCTTAGAATTAAAAATTCGTGCAACAATACATGATTCCATTATAGACCAGACATTAATCGATATCTTTGAAAACTGTTCTAATAGAGAAGCACCGTGCCTAGAAAACAACAGTGTAGAAATAAAATGTATCGAAATTCTTTTAATTAATTAATAAATAATTTAATTCCGAAACAGTTTTTTTTTTCAAGTCACGTATTGTAACTTTAAGTAAAACATTAAAACTCCTAAACTTATTGCAAGGAAAGAGATTTTTTACTTGCATCGCATTTATACTTTTCTCGCTTCAAATTTGCTTCTTGAAATGTAGCAAATTGCAATAATGCAAATGTAGCAATACCATTAGTACTGTTTCCAATAGGATTCCTTCTTATTAAACAAATAAACATTTACAACTCTATTAGTCATTTATTTAGTCAGTCTAAAGACTAGTTATGCTAAACTTAAAATCTATTTTATTTTATATTTCTGTGCCGTAGGAAAATACGAAGTTTCATAATTAAAACATATTAAAATGTGAAAGATCTAAGTTTCTGATACCTGGTCAACGTAATTTCTTTTTAGATCCTTAACATCTTTTCATGTTCATTAATTCAATCTATATACTAGTTTTCCAAAAGCTATTAAAAATAATAAATACCTAGTAAGTTGAGCAAGAAAAATTAATTTCATTTTAATTGTAGGAACACATTATTGCTTTCCCCTGCGTTGTTGTGGAATTGGAGCATGCGTAGTACGTAAAAGCGACGTCGATTTTGTCATATCGTTACCATAGTTACGAAACGGCGTCGATTTATAGCTGGAACAGTTGGAATCGGCTATGCTTCTGCCATCACCTTCGTCGCGTCTAGACATTTCAGAAAAAGGCGACAGGCGCTTCGGTTCCATTTCTTCTTTTTGTCGCAAATCACTTCTAAAACGATTCGCTGTCAAAAGTAAACATCAGAAAAGAGAAAGAGCACTTACCTTAACACCTTCTTATTTTTAACTTCACGTTCTAGAATATCGGCCGTAGTCAAGTCAGAACTCTGTATCTGTTGTAATGCGCTCGCCGTCTCTGATAACCACGGTTTATTCATTTTCTTGCACAAACACGCATTACTATCCGATTTACACCTTTGACAGGCGACATTTTTCATTTCATTTCCCAATTCAGTTTCGTCCAATATGCCTAAAGTAATTTTTTCTAAAACTGTATTATCGGTTTGAGGCGCTGTTGTTGAATTTTGATTCAGCAACAGTTTCGATAAGGGAGGAGCAAGACCTAGACCCAAATTTCGCTCGTGATAAACATCTGATATAGTCGGAGTTAATTCTCGATTGATATGTCGCAATTGCGTGGCAATGATTGTGTCGTGTAAGCTCGAAGGGCCAGATTTCGATTCTGGCAAACTTTTAGTTAAATCTTGCTGAACGTTTTCAGATTCGGATTTTGAATTTGTCGCGTTTTCGGTAATAACATCGTTTGGCGAGAAATAAAGTAACTGTTCGTGAGTGGCTATAGTTTCCTCGTTGGGTAAAGTGACATGTTTTCGTGCAGAATTCTGGGGAAGCACCGTGTTCTGTACTGGGTTTACTTCAGTTCGAACACTTAGGCGATCTAATGTCGACATGGGGTTCCGCGATTTTTTATAAACGATCTTGTTGCGCTGTGCACCGGGCGCATTGAATAATTTCGCTTCCATTTTTTCCATTTCACTATCGGAACTATTTTCAAACATGGTCGTTGTTAGATTGTTGTATAAGGAATGATCGCCGAGTGCTTGCGATCTAGGTGGAGGTAATGGTGGAATTTGAGCTTGTGTTTGTCGACGTAATACTGTGGCATGTCCGTTATCCCAATCTGTTGCGGAACTGGCCGAACTCGAACTATCAGGTCTGAGAGGATCCACTTTATTGTCATTTTGGGAGTATAGGTTGCGAATTCTAGTTTGGTGTGCGAGCGACAGAGCGACACTTTGCGATTCCGATTGCAAAACTACAGGAGGACTTGGAGTGAATGCAGCATCCGATTCGCCACCGCCTGGTCGAGCAAGCGTATTATTTTTACGAGTTTTGCTATTATCAATTGTGACTTTGATGTCGGAGGGGTTTGCGGTGCGGCCGTCTGGCTCTCCTCTGCGTCGGACGTAGCTCGTGAAGGCGCCCCCTAGGCGTTTGTTCGGTAAAACGGTTCTGGTAAATGGAGGGGGTACACGAGGTATGGGCTGTTGCTTCTGGATCGATTTTTGAGTACACATATTTAGTTCGTTGTCAGAATGTGAAAAATCATTATCGACGGACGCTAATGATTCTAAACTACTAGACGAATCGATGGTTAAACATTTTGGAGCTTCTTGTGTATCTGCAAACATAAACAGATTTAAAATTGCGCCTTTGCAATTTGTGAAAGAAGACTACATTATGATAAAAAGGGCAGGACTAAATTTTTGACCACTACGACTCTTACACATGTTCGCATAATTTTAATTATTTTGCATAAGATTTTATAGAAAACCATCAGCAGATTATACAAAATAAAAATTTACCAAACAAGGCCAATAATGCTTGTAAGGTGAACTGTATGTTTCTTCGATTCGCCTGTTTGCCAGTACGTAAGGTGACCTTGTCCTGTCCAACATCGCAAAGATCAAAGCCGAGTGATGCTAATAATTCATGACAGCCTGGAACTCTCCATAATCTGTAACGAGATTTAAAAACAATTAGACCTAATATGAATATATTATTTGGTTCTAATTTGCATGAAACAAAATCACATTTTTTGATTTGCATACAGATTTCAGATATGTAGTTATAGATTAAGGCAATTTATACTTTATTAAATGGACAATAACGACTAGATAACTCGAGATGTTTAAAAAGCTATCAATCATTACGTTTTGTCTGTCAATTTGATTCTTATTCTTAATGCTTTAATACTACATAAATTTTTATACATCCTATTTAATTTTCTATCGAAATAAACACATTTAGTAAAAGAGGGCGAAAGTTTAATTTACCTAACATTAAGCGAAACTTCAACATTATCGTTGTCCAAATTTTTTGTCGAAAATTGAGACATAACAGACTGTATCACTCCTATGATGTCATCAGCAACATCGGCATTTGCAGTCAGTTTAGATAAAGCATGTAGCGAGGTGCTCGTCAAACCTAAACAGAAATTTTATTTGTAGCATGTAGATGTCGCAGCAATAAAAAAGTGATACCTAAAAGTGCTTGAAGGCTGGCAGAACACTGCGTAAGTCGTTCGTCGGGATCAGATTGTGGAAAAAAGACACTGCTGGGAATACCGTTGGATGCTGGCTCGAAACGAAATCCCACGGACATCAACAGCTCCTTCCAACCTATCACGACTCCGACTTTGTTTTCAATAGACTTTTGGGTGGTATACATGGCATTCTTTTGACCTCGATGTATGCGTTGAAGGCTCTTTTCGACTAAATGCAATGTAACACGCAAAGCGTCTCTACATTTATCTGGCACTCTGAGTAATTCACAAAGGGCCTGACCCATCAAAGCTACCTTATTCGATAATCTAATGTTTAAACCTACGAGTAGAAATCCAGCCCAATTTGCTGGATGGGCAAAATGTTTTGTGTGCTGCACAGTTTGCATGGCTTCTGCTAATGCTCTAAAATTATTTTAATATTACTTAAATACTGCGTCACGTTAACTAAAATTCTATGGCACCTAGCAGCTCTAGTGCCCTGTAGAAGGGCAGAATAAAAGGCCCGCAGCAAAATTTTTGTTGCAGTGTCCGGCACCGGCCACAATGACACGAGAACAGCTTGAACTCCTGCAGCCAAGAGTGCTCTAACCAATGCAACCAGACCATCCGATGTGGCCCAACCTTGTTGATCACGAGTGTGCGAAGAACTTACCTAGAGAATGTATTTTTAATGGCCTACGATTACAAGTTTCGATTAGTACATACAACAACTAATTTAGCGGACAGTCGTAACGAAAGTAAATCGGCTGCACTTAATAAAAATTCTGAAAGTGGAGGTAGTTCGGCACTAGTCGATACTTCGCTTCCCTCATCTTCATCAATGTTATCTGACATAAACAATCTCTTAGACTGACTTTGCTCCAAAACCTGAAAATAATTTAGTTGTATTTTAAAAATACTAGAAATAAACTAAATACCTACCTCTGCAGGACTTAAAACAAGCGACGACAGCTTCCACGAGACGTGGGTTGCAAAGTGAACACACTCGGCTTCTTGAATTTGTGTTAGTATTTGTTCTTTAGTTGCGTGACTACCGACTAATGCTTGTGTTTGAAGCAGTTCTCCGACAATCATCGCTTCCTGCTCTGCTTGAGGAATGTCTTTCCACCCCCAATGTTCGGTGACAGCATGAGGCAGTTTTGGATTTCCCACTACTAAACTCCGAACAGCTTGGTCATTGTCTTGCTTTCTGGGGCGTGGAACACGAAGCGAGGATAAATTAGGAACAACCAAAAGGGAAAAACGTTCACATAAGTATTCAGAATGTTCACTCGATGATCGTAAAACCGGAAAAGGAACTAGGTAAAGATCGCCTTCTAGTACCAAAATTAGTTCACGTCGTGATGCACCATCTTTGTTTGTGGCTATTAAATAAATATTTTACATTGTTTTTATTTTACGCAATTATAAAATTATACCACTTACCACCTTTACAAGGTAAAAAATCTTCAAAGGGTTGTATAAGTAATTGATATAAAGCATGGAAGCAAGCAGGTCCTTTCCACGTCTGCCTGTTATTAACTCTGGTAGATCCTTGCGCACTGGCACTCGAACGTGTGGAACCTTGTAGAGAAGCCACCGATCCTCCAATACTCCCCAACGAAAACAACGAGCTTAAGGAATAATTGCTCGAGTTAAGCAAATGTTGACGATTCACCATACGTAAGAAACCTGCAAAGCCTACGTTTAAATTCGATCAGCATTTAAATTCGTACATCAAGAATACCTGTACGTTCTGACATTGTATCTTCAGAATATTGATCCTCCGAAATTGTAGCGCAGGGCGACAATTCGAGACCTAAACTATCTCGAACTGAGCTAACCAAGCGTTCTAGTAGACTTGTACCATTTGGAGCGGGGTCCCCATTTTCTAATACATCTGAATCTGAAGTGCAATCATTCAGGGAAGCAGAATGAAACTTGACAATTCCTGAAATTCCAACAGAATTATTTATTGCTATTAAATATTATAATTAAACTGCACCTTTAGTAGGAACCAATAACCATGAATATAAATAATCGGCTGCAATGCTATAATACAATACAGACGCCCTTTGACGATTAACGACATCTTTAATTTGATCTAGATTATTTGGAGTGTAATCATCTGGACGATAATTTTTATTTTTGGTTCTGTTTTCATTTAAGCCTTGTCTCTCTAGTAGTAAATCGACAAACGCTCTGTTTCGACCTCGTTCTGCCACTATTAGGGCTTCATCTTGACGGTTTAAACCTGAAAAATAAACTTTCGATTTTAGATGGAATAAAAATAAAGTAAAATTTACCTATTAAAACTCTCTGTAAAACCTGATAGCTGGAGGTTTGTAGTTCAAAAAGTGAAAGTTTGTAATCGGGCGAGTTTTTTGCTTCTCTCCTGATGGTTTCCAAGAGATGTGTGGCGGCTTCAAGTTGTTTTTGAGCTCCATCTAGATCTCCATTCGACCAAAGTGCTAATCCAAGTCGGTTTCTTATTTTTGCCTGAAAATTTTCAATAGAGAAATGTTCGCACAGCAAATACACATCATACCTCTTCATCTCTACGCCCCAAAGCCTCGGCAATACACAGACCTTGAGTGAGATAAGCCACTGCCTGAGGTCTGTTGCCTAGCAATTGATGAATTCGACCCAAAGAACTGTACGCCATCGTTTTAGCCAATTGATCGTTAGTACTTGCCGCCACTGATAAATGCTGCTCCTGATAATGTACAGCTTGCTCTAAATTTCCTAAAGCTTCATGTACAGATCCTGGAATTTTATCCTTAGACGAACACAGTTATAACTAATTCGTCGTTTAATTACCTAAATTTCCATAAGCTCTGCTTTGTAAAGGGGCTATGCCTAATTGTTCTGCTATATCCAAATCGTTTTGATGGTACTTTAAAGAGGTAGTATATTCGCCCATCTGATGATATACCGAACCTAATCCGCTTATTGCATCTGCTTCCATTATTTTGTCATCTAAAAATTTAATTTGCATCTAACTGTAAGAGTATTTTAAAAGATTATTACATACTGAGTTCGTGAGCTATACTCTTTTGATGGTCAAGACAGGAGATTGCTTGCTCCAAATTTCCCAACGAAGCATGTAGTTGACCGAGCTCGCCGTATGCGGCCGCTTTAGCCTCCGAATTTCCCAGTTCATGAGCAACTACAAGTCTTTTCTCCAAACACACCAGAGCTTGTTGTAGATTTCCCAAGGACCTCTGAGACTGCCCTGCACACACGCACACATTTCAATTTGTAAGTTCTAAATCGAATTTAAACTTGGTCACCTAATCCCCTGTATGCTCTCTCTTGATCTCTAACAGTCTTTAACTTCAGCGCTATGGCCAAATATTGTTCGTGACACTTGGTGGCTTCTTCTGGATCACCCAATGCATCGTAACAATCTCCCAGGTTTCCAAAGGCACGGCCTTTGTCCAACTGCGATGTAGGTGTGCTTAGACGTTCTAGTGTTGCTAATTGCTGTTCAAAATAGCCAATGGCATCTTCGTAATGTGCCATGTTTAATCTGTACAATTTTTTTTAATAGTCATTTCAGTTTATTCGATTATCTCAAAAAAATACAGTGATAATAATATTATAAACATTTGGAGTATTTTGTTAAATATTAATACAAATTATTAATTTCATCTTCAATAAATTAATTTATTAATAATAAAATAACTTTTACCTAGCAATGCCAAGATTTCCATAAGCTTGAGCTTCAACTCCGCAGTCTTGTAATTCCTGAGCCCTTTCCAACTGTTCCTGGTAGCATTTGACGGCATGAGTATAGTTACCTAAGGCCATATGAACAGCACCGAGATGTCCATGTGCACGACATTCTCCCGAGAGTTCCGACATTTCTTGCCGTAGTGTCAATTCTTGAGTGTGATAACCTATAAAGACGATAAATAGTTTACAATGCCTACAACAAAATGAAAAACTAAACTAACCTAAAGCTTTATCGAATCTTCTTAGAAGTCTATGAGCGATGCCTAGGGCACCGCATGCTGCCGCTTCCATCCCCCTATCGCGATTTCCCCTTGCCAAAGCTAACTGCCGATGATACATTTTAACCGACTCCTCTATTTCCCCCATTTTAATCAGAACATCGCCAATGTTCCCCAATGCCCGAAATTTACCTAGAAGTTCTTCTTCAACTTTGCCGGTTCAATTTTAAAGTAGCACTACTTTACCTGAATTGTTATTAGTCATATGAGCTATTGCTAAAAAATACTTTTGACATTCTAATGAAGTCTCCAATTGTCCTAAAGCCAGGTGCGCTAATCCCAAGTTGCAGTAAGCTCGTCCCATGTTCATTTTATCCTGCAAATCTTTGGCCAAAGCTAAATCTTGATCATAATAACGCACAGCTTCTCTATAATTTCCGATACAATAATGGGCATATCCTGGAAATATTCAGTTTTGACCGCTGACAAACAACGCAATTAAAATTTACCTAAAAAATGACATGCCTTGGCTTCGCCTTCGACATCCGCTAATTCTTGCGATAGCATCAGATATTGCTCATAATATGGAATTGCTTCAGAAAATTCCGTTCGTGAACTTAAACAGTTTCCCAGATTTAACAAGGCACAGGCTTCACCTGCCGTGTCTTTTAATTCCCGAGCAATACCTGTTATAAATGAAAGTTATTTTTGTTGTTCTGATGTAGTAATCATTTTTATAGGTACCTAAATGCGCCCTGTAATGCATGAGGGCCATATCGTGAGCACCTAAAGCTTGATATGCGACGGCGAGGTTACCGTGAGTGCTCGCTTCTGCACTGCGATCGTGCACTTCCTTGCTGATTGTTAATTCTTGCTTGTGATACTTAATGGCAGATTCGTAAAATCCAGCAGCCGAATAAGCATTTCCAATATTACCGTAAGCACGACCCATACCGGCTCTGTCTTGAAGACTGCGAGCTATGGCTAAATGTGCTTGATGTAATTTCAAAGCAGCATCGTGTTCCCCTGCAAGGTAACAATATTAATAGTTAAATTTATAAAAGGACCCTTGCAATTTCCACTACATTTTTAGCAGTTTTGAACAAAAATTTTAAATATTAAATAGGTACTTAAAATAAACGATTATTCCATGCAAAAAATATTACTTATTATGTACAAATTCATAAAAACTGAATTTATTTTGAAGGCAAAGATTACTCTCCGAGGAGCATGAAACCAGAAAAAACCCTTACGAAAACTCACCTAATAATTGATATACAATTCCAAGATTTGAACATGCCCGGCCTTCTGCTACCTTATCCCGCGTTGCTAAAGCCATATCTAATTGTCTCTCGTGCCAATGTTTAGCTTGTCCATAATCACCCGCACATCTCGCCGCATGTCCTAAACCGGCATACGCTCTGGCTTCCACAGATCTACAAGCATTAATTCTCACATTCTAATTTTTATGCATTATACCATGGTAACATACTTATCGCCCATCGACTGAGCCAGTCTTAAAACCTTTTCGTGATAGACAATTGCCTGGGCAAAGTTTCTTCGATAATGGTGGCTGGACCCCAAATTACTGTAAGCCCGAGCTTCTTCGACCTGATTTCCCAATCGTCTAGCGATTCGCAAATGTTGAGTGTGGCAATCGACTGCCGAATCAAAATCGCCCATTGCAAGATACACAGCTCCGACATTTCCAATTTCACGAGCTTCCTGCAATTTATCACCCATTTGTTTAACCAGTTGTACGCACTGTTTATGGGAGGCGAGAGCATTTGGATAATCGCCAATTGCAGTATATACATGTCCTAAAGATGTTAATGCTGCTGCAGCTGCTTGTGTATCCTATGTTAACAAAATTAAAATTTATTATACTAATTGTAAACCATTATTTTTATACCTTGCATTTCATGGCCAATACCAACTGATATCTATGGGCAGTGAGGGCTTCCTTGTAAGAACCTTGACTAAAATAAGCTGAACCCAGATTTCCATGAGCACGACATTCCCCGACCGTATCGCCTAAACTTTTAGCAATTGCTAAATCCTGTTGCATGTAACTAAAAAAAAAAAAAGTCAATTGATCAATTAGCAATAGAACATTTGAACTACTCACCCTATGGCCTTATCCAACTGATTCAAGGCCCAATGAGCCGAACTGAGTGCACTGAACACCGAACCTCTTAATTTTAAAGAGCATGAACCAATTCTCAGTGCAGATTCCAAAACTGTTACTGCCGAATGATACAATCCGGCTGCTAGAAGTTCTTGACCGACCACCTAAACACGCATAAATCAAATTCCCATATTAAAAGTCATTTAAAAACCTACAGAAATAAGAACAAAAGGACTTTGATCCAATTTCATATTCTCCAACTGGTGAAAAATTGGCTCCAAGTTATGTCTAAGCGGAGATTTAACTGACGCTTCAACAAGTGCAGATAGAAGTTGCTGAGAAGTTGGATCCTGTGCCAGGCCTCCACTGAAAGCTGCCAAAGCCTCACCGTGTCTTCCCATACATTGGAGCGCCACCCCTTGCCTTAAAGTTGCGAAAATAACAAACTGAAAACAAACCGAACTTGTGATTCACCTGTAGTAAGCTTTCGGCCACGTTGGGCACAAGTCACGCGCAGTAATTGCATCTTGAAGTGCTTGTGCGAATAAGCCTTGCTTCAATTTTGCAGCCGACCGATTTGAATATAAGATATGATTTGTTGGATCTAATTGCAGAGCGTCCGTGTAAAGAGCTACTGCTGTTGCAAAATCTCCACTTTGGCATGCTGCATTAGATTGGCGCACTTTTTCCACAAATAAAGCTCTATTTGCAGCCGGCAATTCTGTCGTCCCTTCAGGTTCAACCTAAAATGACCAGGTTTTAGACTTGATCTAACATTAAAATCACCAAATTTAATGTAAAAAAAAAAGAAAAGGCCGTACTTCCGTAAAATCCCTCTGAGACATTATTGAGGACGAGTTGTTTTTTAATCCACATCCTCCTTACGGTTTTTTGCGAAGCACTTCGGCATAGCTGCTGTTGAAATTGGTAAAATTACATTACACTTTTAAGTTTTTGAACACGCGCGTCAGTTATGCACGACCATGGATCTTTTAAAGTCATTTCGCACCAGTCCTTCATGCTTTTCAATATTTCATCGCACGACAATTTTATTTTTATATGTTTAAATGAACTGCACAAACCTTCGTCTAACAGTTATTTACTCGCATTCCTTTGCGTCGCCATTTTGGAATGCAGGTAAGTAACAGGTGCGCGGTCAATTCCACCAAAATCTTTAGGATTTTCCAGTAATATTTGTACCTGTTTTGATGAATTAAATATTTTTTCGGTCCCTCATGGCTTTTTTCTATTATTAAAAATCGGTAACAATGCTAATTTCAGTAAAAAAAGTTCCAGTTTATACGTGTTTTGTAATAATCAAAATATTAAACAAATTAATTATGTTTGTACCTTTGTAGCATCTCTTTTGCATTCATAAACATTATGAAACTTTGAAAGATTTTAAATATTTGAGGTGCTGCTTGTGGTGGAATTACAAATATTTAAAAAGGGTTATGGACATCTGCTTGACCTTCAATTATATGATTGTTTATACAGTTTTTATTTACTTTTTGGATATGATAAATAACATATTTTTTATTCTGGAAACTATAAAAACAAATAAAAACATATACCCGGTACAATAATGCATTTTTCTCTATGGACTTTCTATAAATTAAAAAAAAAAGTCATTTTCGATAGGTACATCAATTTATTTATATTTATATTCAGCTCGTAGTTTCCGATTTATAATACCTATAATAGTTCTTAAAGTAAATAAAGTATAATTTAGGAAAAATCTCCCTCAAATTTTCATTCAAATCGCCCTCGAAATAATTCGGTAGTTCAAATCAATCTTTTTAGTTACAATTACATAATTTCAATAATATAAATGTCAAAAGTATTGCACTGTCAATTTTGCTAACGAAAATGGCGAGATGGAATTCAAGCACAGAATCTGGAATTTTACGTAAAAAGCAACTTAAAGATAAACATGAAGATCTCTTGGTATTCGGATACGCTTGTAAAATGTTTCGAGATGACGAAAAAGCATTATACATTGATCAAGGGAAACACTTGATCCCATGGATGGGAGAGGATTCTCTCAGGATTGATAGGTTACAAAAGTTTAAAATTATCAATACAAATTTTGAAAGGCATTTGTTACAGGTACGATTGTAGGGGCGCATTATCTGAATTAGTACAATATGAAGCAAACCGAGAAGATTATAATACAACACGTTGGCTAGGTTTAAGCGAGTCAGAAAGACACATAGAATTGTTATGCGACGAAGAGAGGTATTATGCTTTAAAACATAACGAGGAAGAATTGGAAATGTATAAAGGTGAGTGTCGGTAGTAATCAAAACGCGAGTAATTCAAGTTTAATTGTAGAGGAAGAATTAAAACGGCTACATCAAAAAGGTAGCGAAGTACAATACAACTATGATGTGCCAGCAGATCCCGAAAATTCACAAGAAGCTCCCGATTCAGTAGAATTAGAGGATGAAGTTTTTGTGCCTCTTCCTGAACTAGATGTTCCTGCTGACATGCAAGTGGTATATTTTTGAGGACAATACATAATATTATGTTGTTTATTTGTTTATTTATAGCCAAAAACTGTGAAAGAAAACACAAGAATAGAAAAAACTGCCTTATTTATAAGTAAACAGGGACCTCAGATGGAGATTCTCATCAAAACAAAACAAGCCGATAATTCACAGTTTAGTTTTATGAACAAGGATGATCAGTTGTACAAGTATTATAAACATTTATTGGAGGCCATTAAAAGTGGACGTTATAAAATTCTATCTCAAAATACAAATGAAGGTGGGTATGCTAAAAATTAATTTGCGGTTTAATGTGTCAGGATACCTTAATTTCTTGTAAAATTATTTAACAAATATTACAGTATATGATTCTTATGATTGCATATTAATGCTATATGTTGAGAACAATCGATGCGCTATAAAAAGTGCATTCAATTAGCTAATTGTAGTATTCCATAGTCTTCGAAGCAGGAGCCAGCTTCACAAAAAAATACAACTGCACAATTGCAAGTGTTACCATACAGCAGTGAGTGAAATAGACAATAAAACTTTCTCATAACGTTTGTAATTTGTAAATTTGTGTTATTTACGAAACAGGCCACAGACTTGCAGTGATGTATTTTTATAACACATAACAATAACAGTATAAAAGACTTATCTCGGAAATAATCTTTCGTAAATAATGTAAAAGCCAAGATAAATTAAATAATAATATTTAGATGTAAAATTGTAACATATTTTATTGCTTAAGTTACAAGATATGTTATAGTATCTGTAACACCTGTTTGTTCACACAGTTTTATTGTTTTTATAAACAATGTGTGCTATTAGTACCTGGTATCATGTTATTCAAATCAATCAAACATGCGTAGTATTGACTAGTTGCACTGATGCATTCTAAAGTTTGGACAAGATTACAAGTACCTATAGCACTTTAATCTTCCAAGAGAATTTCTTAAAATTTTAATGCATTACTCGAATTAAAAAATCTGAAAAATGGTCATTCTAGCAAATATCGTTTATACGTTGTTGTTTTTTTCAGAACAAAAGACTGAAGATTCATCTGAACTTGACACTCTAGAAGATCACTATTTGCACCCCAGTTTATTAACGACCTCTTTACAGTCGGTAGGTTGCATACTTATTATTACGATATACTCTAATTGTAACGATAGTTTAGTTTTAGCAGATTTGTACCACTTTTGTAAGTGTAAATGTATATTATCAAGTTTTATATGCAAAATGATTTGCAATAAATTTTCGTATTTTTTTTCAAAGGTTGTTTTTTTTAATAAGCTGTGCGCATTTACTAATGTCTCTTTTTCTGTTTGCAGGTTCTTACCAGATGCCGAAGTAACGATTACATTGCGTAATCATGGTGTTAAGTTTTAATACTGTAAATGTAATCGGTTTAAGTCATATGAAAGAAAAAAGAACAAAGCTTAACCCCACGATTGCTGTCTTTAATCAAAGATGAAGTTACATAATCTTAATTTTTCTAATGAATTCCTTATGTCTAATAATATAGTAACATAATTTCATTGTTTAAACAGGCTCCACCTCCTTTGCCCACAGTAGTTTATAAGCCATCAGCAGACTGTACATATTCCCAGTTGGTTAACCGTATTCAGGGTACACAATCGGAATCATCCACGCCACCCCCACAACTTCCTACACCCGAAATTTCTCAACAGATGACGTACGAGCAACAACAGTACTATCAGCAGTATTATTATGCTGCTCAATACTACGAATATTACAAACAGATGGCACAACAGTATCAAAGTTCTGATCAATCCCAGGAAAAAAGTAAGTAACATGTAAGTGTATCTACATTTCAAAAATAATTTGATAATTTGTCCTAGTTCCTTCAGAAACGTTTGTTCAAAATCAAATATATGCATCTACGCAAAATTTTCTTCAGAATCAGGCAGTGTACACGCAATATTTCCAACAACAGTCCACGAACCCTTATGCCCAAATTGTATCGAATTTAGCACATAAAGACGTTGCCGCTACATATTCTGGATTTACACAGGACGCAAATCAACTTGCGCAAAACACGGACATAACCAAAGCGCCCATCATATACAATCAAAATGAATCCGGGCCCGACACCGCTCGGCCGGTTCAAACTGCACCTATCAAAACCGTACTACCGATCAAGTCAAATGAAGAAAAACCTGTTATTAAAGAACCTCTACTGTTCATAGCAGAGTACGGATCAGACTCGGAGAACGAAGGTGCAGATGAAGCGAACGATTTAAAAATTCCATCGACAGAAACACAACAAATTATAGATAAGATGGCAAGCTATGTTACAAAAAATGGAAAGGACTTTGAAAATATCGTTCAATCTAAAGGCGATTCGAGATTTGATTTTTTAAATGAAAATCACGAATATCACTCATATTATCGACGTAAAATAAAGGAGTACTTAAATCAAATTTCGACTAAAAACGAAAACGCCAACAGTAATGATTCTAAAGAACAGTGTAATGGAATTTCCGCTAAATTAAAGGAGAAAAAAATCATCAGTAAGTATTTAGTCAGTGAAAATGTTTGCCTCGTCTCCTGCTATTATGGATTGTTTTAATTAAATAAGTCACATTTAAACTATGATTTTTGATGCACCGTTCAAATGAATTTTATACTTAACTTGCAGCACCTGTTAGTTTTTCAATCAAAAAACCAAAAGAAGAGATGTCCAAAGAAATCAAAAGTGCTCTTCCAATTGAAGAAAGTGACGAGGATCAAGATGAAAATGTAGGATCTAAAACACCGCCGATGACGATCCAGAACGTCGTAACAGCGACACTTCCAATAACCACAGTTAAACATGTAGAGCCTGTTAGTTTAACACCACCGCCACGTGCTGTAACTTCGACATCAAGTCCAACACAAAACAATTCAGAAATTCACGAGGAGAATCGTTTGCAAGAAATCAGCGATAAAAATTCAATCGAGAATGAAGAAATTAAAAATCACTTAGCAGATGCCGATGAGCTAATTATGGAAATGATCGATTTAACAGACGATCTGGAAGAACGTAGGGAAACTAAACGAGGTGAGATACCTACTTCAAAAATGTATATGTATTAACATATATAACAATAACCTTTCCTGTCTGTAGCCGAAGATCGCAAGAAGGATAAAATTGCCGCAGCCGCAAGAGAGAAGTTGGCATTGCAATTAGAACGAAAGAAAAAAGCCGAGGCCTTCCTTAAATTAAAATCTGTAGAAACTAAATCCAGGTGCGGACAGATTTGACAAGTCGAGAAGGAAGCACTCAGATTCGCATAAACATGCTAGTTCGAAAAAGAGATTCAAAGACTAAGGACAAAACCGAAGAAGTGCTCAAAATTGAAGATTCCGAACCGGAAGACGGCGAAATTAAAAAACACAAGAAATCAGTAAAAAAAAAGAAATCGTCACATAAACGGTGAGTTGCACGAGCTTTGTTGATTTTAAATTTAAATATTTGTTATTCAGTAAACGTTCGAGAAGTTGCCACGAATCGCGAGGACGGCATAAAAATAAAGAACACAAGAAGTCGAAAAAACGAAGGAAACGTTCGCAGTCATGTAGTTCTCAATCGTCGGCATCTTTACAGTAATATAAAGATGGTTTGTATATTCATATTTACGATGCAATTAATTGAATGCGAATCAAAACAATTGTCGATGATAAAATTATTAATAAACTTGTTAATTATATGTGGAATATATTTTTCTATGAATGGCTTGTTAGATTCCAATATAAAATTAATTTAGTTACTCTTGGTCATGCTAAATTTTGTGTTCCGTATTATGTTTTGCGCAAACTAATAGATGTTTCTTTATTTCTTTAATGTACTGTACACCAAACTATGAATATTTTAATATTTTTAGTGCAACTAATTGATAAAAACACCGTGCACTCATTTATTATGAAGAACTATAGTACTTTTTATGCTCCATAACAAAAAAAAAAAAACAAGAAATACTTTAAATAAACTCTTCAGATACATGGCCATCAATGTATGGAATAAGAAAGTAAAAATGGCCTTAAAAAACCGTGTAAAATTAAAAGGTACATATTTTGAAGTTGAATAATAAAATGCATTGATGAAAATATCTTTTATAACAAAAAAACTAAGAAGTTTTATATTGCAACTTTATTATAAACTGATTTGTTATATATTCTGCAAACATACAAACATTTAACATGATAAGAAATGTTATTAAGACCTCTTAGGAGAGGTTCAAATTTGTTTGTTTAACATCATATTGCAGTTTTTTTAACAATTTCATATAAAAATATTTTATATAAGTTTATGTAACCCAATACTTAATATTTATTAAATATAAAAAATGTAATTGAACAAAAATCATTTTAAGTTTAAATTTCAAACGTTACGTCGGCGGCGGACCATTTGGATAATTCTTTTGCACGTAAGGAGCAAAAATATCATTCCACATAACCCATCGCCAGGGGCATCGTAGCTCAGAATTATTAATTAGTATCGAAACAATTACTGCCAAAATAATTCCGTTAACAAAAATTAAAAACAAAAAATAATTCGACACAAACACTTTGTGCGATGGTTCTTTGTTACATACTAGCGCAATTCTGTAATCAAAACAATCAGTTATGTAATAAAAATGTAATTTGTTAAAACACAAACTCGGAACTGCAGTTTTGTTTTTTCTCTTCGTCACTGTTGCATTGCAATAAGTTCAGAGATTGATCGTTCTTTTTATATAAAATAGTGGATCTATAAAAAAGTACTCGTATTTGTTTTTAAAACATTTCAATAATCTTATTGCACCTTTGTAATTTTACATAATTAGTACATCAGTTGCAACAAACTCCCCTATCATAAACTAAACTACTCGGACATACATACCTCATGTGCTTCAAGCGATTTGTCGCTTTTTCGATGACCTGCTCGAGATATGCGGCACGATTGATTACCACATTTGTACACTTCAACAAATGTTTCTCGCATTGCAAGGCACCATACTGGATTGCTGTTGAAAAAGCATCATCGAATGTTAATTGTAGAATATCGACTTGGTATAAGCAACGGTTAATTTGTTCATCTAACAGTTGATCTTTTTGCAATATTTTAATCTCGTTTAATATTGCAATTAATTTTTTGAGTTCGATGGAAAACCTCTTTTGAACTTTTTTTTGACGCATCTCTTGGTGCCAAGAGCGTTTCTGAATCGATTTAACATCGACTGTGAATGCTAGTATAACTGTTGAAAACTTTTCCTCCATGTCCATTATTTGTTGTTTCGTGCTGTAGAAAACCAAAATTTTATTTTAATATTTTAGTAGAAAACGATATTCGTTTACCTTTGAGTGTCGTTTACCAATCCGAATTTTTCTATGGAATTACTCAGTAAACCGCCCAAAGAGTTACTTTTATAATATAAGTCTTTGTTCTTATTTTCCTGTAAGCATTAAAAATTATTTATTTTCGTTCAATAAATTGTTATTCTATAGTAACTGATCACGTCGAAATTTTATAAAAAAACCAATAAATTATTTGAAATATTAATTTTGCAAAAATATATTAATGCGTTAAGGTTAAATGGAACCCACTAAACAAAAACCTTTAAATCTTGAAATAGATTAAATTTTAACATAAATCATGGTTTATCCACCAATAAAAAGGTCAATGATAGCATTTTGCAGTACAATAAATCGTCGTGACCAGAGAAAATCGACCATTTCCAGTTTGGCGGGATTTTAAATATTTAAACTTCAATTTACAATTTATTAAAAAAGTATGAAAAATATGTTTTTTTAACAAAAAAGGTTTGATAATGCATTATTCTAATAACACATATGCTTTTTACAGTATTTTGCATTTATATAAAGTGGAAAATTTAAATAATTAAAACTAAAAAAAACTGTTCATTTAATAACTGAAAAAAATAACATTATTAAATATTCATAATTTCCATTGATAACCAAAATTAGAACAAAATTGTATGTATAGTTTCCAAGAAACTAGCTAAAAATATGTAAATTTCACAAAAGTCCAACATACGATTTTTTCAAAAATTGCCGTAATATTACACTCACATTAGTTATTGTGAATTTTTTAAGAATTTTTGAATGTACAGTTTTTTTTTTGGTCAGTTCAGTTTGACTTTAAAAATATATATACTTTTAAATATTCTTTTATTTCGTATCTTACTCGATGCTTACCAGTTCTTCCTCGGAGTCATTTTCAGTTATCACATCATCCAAATGATCGGGAATGATCGAGTTAATAATGGTTTTTGTCGATAATTTTGTGACAAGCCTGAAAATAAAGAGTACCTAGTTTATCTAATTTTTTAAAAATTATCAAACATTTACAAAAGTTTTGCCTAAAGTAGATACTTACTTATTTTCTGGTTGAGGAACTGTTATTAATGATGGTCTTTCATGTTCGAACGTTGAAATTTTGAGAGTACCCTGGAAAAAATAAATGTGTAATAAAATTTGTTTCTGTTTTTAAACGTGCCTATTTCAAATCAAACATTAAAAACCAGCAGATTTCTTCTCCAATCGAGTTACATTCGAAGTAACTTACCAAATTATTCAAAAACGTAACCAAAAAGTCGATTTGATGTTCCAATTTGTACATCTCCTCCTCCAAGGGTCCTGTGAAATGTTCTGTTCGGACTTCCGGCTGTTCGTTATTTAAATCGTTCAACACTGTACACATATTCGACGTGCTTTTAAATAACATGTGCCAATTATTTGCTAACGTCATCAAGGAACTGTAAAATACAAGAGAAGCGGCTACAAATGGTTCTCAAAAATATTAATTTACGTACCGATTCATGTTCAGCCTCTTATTGTCCAATCGTTTACCTACATGATTAACAAGAGAGTTCAAATATGCATCAGAATTTGTCAATTTGATCTTACAGTCTAACACTTCCCTCTCTGCCTTTTCTAATTGCTTTTCTAAGCAATCGACTTGTAGATCTTTTTCTTTGAGCAGAAAATCCAGGTTTTCTTGAAGGACACCGTAGTTCGAAGATGACTGTATATCCGTTACCACTTTCCTAATCGACATGTTTTTTATTTCCAATTTTTGTAAGTCGTGCTGAGTTTTCTCAAATTTCTTTTCTAAAATGTCTTTTTCGTTCTTTGCACTTTCAATGATGCACTGCAAGCGAGCTTTGTCTTCGCAATGGTCTGCCAACAACTGATTTTCCAAATCTATCCTTGCTTGTAAATTATTTTTTACTTCCAACTCAAACTTTTTTTCCAAATTTTTATTTTCGTCATTTAATTCCTCTATTTTAAAATAGAGGTGTTTATTTGCGTCGTTAATAGATTCCAGAAGTTCTTCTCTCGCTTTGGATGCCTCGTGCAATTTTGTTTCCATATTTGCTCGTGTTTTTAAATTGTTCTGTAATTTTTGCAATGTTTTCTTTAAATTCACGTTTTGATCTTGCATATCTGCCATTTGTTGTTTCAACTGTTCGTTTTCACCATTAGTCATATCTAAACGGCTCTCCATGACTTTGGCCGCTTCTAAATATTTTTTTTCTACGTTAATGTTGTTTCTTAAAATTGCATTTTTTTCCTGCTCTAACTCTTGTAGATCGGCTTGCATTTTCTGCAAAATATCTGTCTTTGTTTTCAGTTCATTTTCCAACACCAACTTTCTTGTAATTTCTTCCGATATTTCCTGAGAATAATTCTTCTTTTTTTCATCGATTTCTTCAGATAATTTAGAATTCTTGTGTTCTAGGCTACCACATCTCTGTCTCTCGGTTTGCAGCAATTCTTCCAACATTTCGATCTTAGATTTTAATTTATCCATCTGCAATTGCATCTTTTCAAAATTGCCTTTTTTAATGCCTCGTTCTTCCCGTTCGTATATCGCAATTTTGCACTGTAACATGTTAACGCACATACTTAACTTGTCGACTTCCGATTTCAATGTCGTACAGTTTTCACATTTAGTTTCGTCTTTATTTTTCAGTTTGTTGAATTGATCTTGAAAGTGGGCTGATTCGATTTTCGCTTGTTTTAATTCGTTGACGATTTTCGACCACGCCTGCTTTTCTTTGATTAAAGTATCATATTGAACCTTTGCAGAGACCAATTCCTGTACAAGGCTAGTCTTTTCCGCTTCGGTCGTCTTTACCGTTTTTTGTAGTTCTAACATTTTCTGTTTATATTCCCTTATTAGGCGTCTATTAGCTTTTGTTTTCTGTAAACAGATTTTTGTTTTTAAACCGATGATGTCGGCTTTGGCACTTTCCAATTGCGATTTTAGATTTGTAGTATCTTTTAATAAGTTGTCCGTTTCTCCTAGAAGAACGTTTAATTTTTGTTCGTGGGTTTTGTTTTGTTCGTTTATTTTGTTGTTAACTTCTGCTGCAATTAAAAATGCATAATTCCTCGTATTACTAAAAATTTGTTAATAAGTCATAATGTCAATCTAAAAATTTCAAGTTCAAAATTTTTTTAAAACTTTTTTTATAAATAAATATGTACTATTATGAACTAAATTATGTACTACATAATTGATGAGGGGCTTAGCGGAAAAGTGGTACAAGTGACATTTGAGTTTACGTGAGATATTTAATTTAAACTTAAAATACAATTACTAAAAATATTCTTAAGTTTTTTAAATGCCATACAGCTGTCATTATGGACTAAATATTACTGTTATATGGCACGTACGTCACCATTTGAGTAAATGTTACTTTTACCACTGAGCCCCTCAATTATGATGTTAAGTACTAATGACCGTTCATGTGTATCAATTAACGAAATACTTAATCAGGTTTACCGATCAATTTAATGAGGTTACTTTATTGCAAGTTAAAAAAAAAATTACTTACTTAATTTTTCGTTGCACCTTCGAATGTGTTCCTTCTCTTCGTTCAATGTTTGATATTCTGCCAAACTGTAACAACCATCTTTTAATTTGTAATATTCGACACGCACTCGATCCAAATCGAGCTGCATACTAATATTGAGCTGGTTCAGAGATTTAACTTGTGTGTGAAACTTTTCAATTTCTCGTCTTTTCTCCTCCAAAAGCTTTTGCAACTCTATCGCTTTCGAGTCTAGACGATCATTGAGACATTTTTGTTCATAAATGGTATCGATATTCTTAGATCGTTCTTTCTCCAAATTTTTCAAATTGATATTTTGATAAAATATCATGTTCTTAAGGCTAGTGACTTGGTGAGTGTTTTCTGATAAATTGTTCTCCAATTCCTTGTTTCTTTGCGCAAACTCCTGCACTGTATTTTTTAAACTGGCAATTTGCATCGTGCTTTTCTCTCTCACTTGCTGCGACTCGAATGTTTCGATTCTGTTGTGCTCCTCTTTACTAAGTTCTTCTCTTAAATATTTGTTTTCAATTTGCAGATTTTCCAAATGCGTATTTAATTCGTTATTTTTTTTTAGTAAATTTGTTTCGTTTTCGGACTTAGCTTCTACGAGCATCTTCATTGTGTAACATTCTTCTGATAATCTTTTAACTTCTTTAGAAAATTCTCTATACTGCAAGTTTATGTTACAAATAGTCTTTTGCGATTGATCGGCTTCCAATTTTAATTTGTGGTTTTCACTAGAGATTTTGGCAAGATCGTGGTTTAAATTTTGTTTATCGATACAAGTTTGTTGTAATTCAACTTTAACTGTATCGTAGTTTATTTTTACCGATTGTAGATCTTTTATTAAATCATCAGAAGCTTTTAACGATTCCTGAAGATTTGTGTTTGTCATTTGTAATTTAGCGAAACTTGTCTTTAATTTATCGATTTCTTCTACATATTTATTATCATCAGTATCTAATTGTTTTTGTAGCCCCTCATTTTGTTCCATTAGATCTACAATTTTAATGTATTTACAACTATTATCTTCTTCTAATTTACCAATTTTTTCTTGTAAAGTTTTATAGTTTTCTTCGAGCTCTTTTAAATTGATATTCTGAAAATGATTATGGCCGATATCTTCTCTTAATCGATTCATTGCTAATTCGTTTTCTTTTATTTTCTGTTCTAATTCTTCTATGTTACTTGTTTTATCGGCAATTATTTTCTTGCATTCGGTGTTATAACATCGATTGTCGGCCTTTAAATTTATTATTAAAATAATTCTTTTAAAAGAAAAAAAAAGACTTACCAATGACATTTCTTTATTTAATGAATCATGAGGACCATATTTGGTTAATTCTATTAATAAACTTATCATGTTCGTCGCTGTTAATGCAAATAGAATAAATGGAATCAGTATCTCTAGTTGCTTCATCTACAGCATTAGTCATCCTTAGTGCTATAATAAAAACATTGATAGGAATTACATAGGTGCTATGTAAAATGTGTTATTATTATCAATAATTAGTAGGACATTTATAGATACCGAATGAACATTCACTGCAGGACTCATTGGTAAATGAGGTTGCAACGAGTAATTTTTCTAATTTCGCTTTGTCTTCTTTCAAAGACTGATTTATAGAAACATAATCAGCAAGTGCTTCTTGTTGCTCATTCAACCTACTTTTATAGTGTAAAATATCTTCTTTATATGTAGACAATTCACATTCTTTAGTAACTAATTCACTTTCTAAATTGGCAACTAATTCCCTAATTTCAGATTCTTGTTGCATTTTCAGTTTTACTATGTCTTGAAGTTTATTTTTCTAAAAGTTAAAAATTTGTTTAATGAAAAACAATATTAAGCAAAAATAACATGAAATATGTAGGGCAGCACCATTAATTACATGTTTGTATTTTCTTTTTCATATGCAATACCGTGTAAACTACTTTATTATAACATCGACTCAAAATAACAAAAAATTAGTAAAAATAAATACCTCGTCTTCTACACTTTGAAGATTTTGATACAACTTGAAATTTTCCTTTTTGCTCGATGTAAACAACTTCTCGAACTTTACAATTTGTTTCTTAGCCGCCTCTAAGCTTTCTTTTAAACTTTCATCTTCTGCTTGCTTAAGACTGATTTGATCGATTATTTTTTGTTTCCTAAAATATTTGCATATATAGTCTAAAATAAGAATTGCACAAAAGACTTACAATTGTAACATGTTTTTATTTTTGTCTATATTATCTTGCAAATGATGATTTTGTTCTTCATAATTAGATAGTTGCCCTTTAAGTTGAATCACTTCCTCGATTAGCTTTCGATTTTGAAATTCTAATTCTTTTAACTGTTCTTCATAAGTATCTGGAAAGTTGATTATTTTCAAAAGTATTCCTTTATAATACCTTCCTTATAATTCCTTTTTAATTACCTAATCTGATAGGACTCTGCGAAGCAACACTAGAATAATTTATGCAGTTATTTGAGTCAGTGTAGCCTTTTAGAAAGTGATATCCGAAACTATCTTTTACAGAGGTCAAGCTAGTTTGAACAGCTTGATGTCGTTCTAGCCTACAATGCAAAACACAAAACATATATGTTAGTCAATAAATTAGTTATCATTTGATAACGCAAGGTACCTTGAAGTTGTAGGTTTTTCCACTATCCGTGAAGTCCAATCGCTCATTATAGAGAAGAACCTCTCATTATTAATAAGAGGATCTGTGTTATTTGGGTCAAGACCTTTCTTTAGTTCCAATAATTCTGATCTGAAAATAACGCGAATTGTAATATTTCAGGATGAATAGCAGTTGACTGCTAAAAATTAAACTGATACAATTATGAACTTTAAAAATCTTAAAACAGGAAATTACGAAATAGGTGCGATTAAAACCAACAACTTACAAATTTTGTTGCATAAACGGTGTAATAAACTCGATAATTTTGGACACCAATACTTGATTAGAATTACTGATATCACACGAAGTAAAGATACTCTTCATAGCAGTAGACAAGGATGAATCTAGGATATATATAGGTATATGTTATATGCCGTTAATTAATACTATAGTGATGTCTCACCTACTCCCTCTGCGAAAGTTTCGTCAGGTGTGGCCATTACATTGCACGTAAAAACTAAAGCAGTGCTCGTGATAAAGTTAATACAGTAAAATGATAAGTGCCTACAGGTAAAAAATTATTTACTCGACAGTTTTGAAAAAGTGGTTATCGAATGCGGAAGTTAAGTATTTAAATCAAATGAATTATACGTTATAAACAAATTTCATCGAACAATTCGTATAAAAACATTATTTTTATAAAATTTCCATTCTACATTTAAATTTAGACATTAAAATAACGACAAATGCGCTAAACTAAAACCGTTATTAAATAAATGAATTCCCATTGGTTAAACTTGCAAAAGTTAAAACCATACAATGATAATTTTTTGTGTATTATTTTCAAATGTAACAAAACAGAAAATTTCCGCCTCATTTTTATGTTACACATAACATTTATATAAGTTGTAATTTGAATATCGTATAATTAATTAATTTAATTATTCTATCTACTTATTTGAGTGAACTGCAATCTTCATCTTAAATTCTGAAATTAAGCATTACTTCAGGCAGGCTAGCAGAATGTACTTGCCACCAATAAACTTCCTAAATGTAATTTGAAATAATTCAAACTTGCTATTTGCCGATGAATTATCTGGGATATATTTGGTTAGTTCATTGACAAGCATTTTCTGCTGATAAACTTGTCAAATTTAAATGATACACAACTAAACTTCGTCCAAACTCATATGCAATCCACGTCATCAATAAAAGGTTACTAGATGATGACGTTTCAAACAGTGCTATCGCATTTTACCTCGTATTTTTACAGTTCTATTAAACTGTAGTCTTTCTTTATACCATCTAATATGTGCGCAGGAAATCATCTATAGAATAAGTCACTTTTCAAACTTTAAACCGAATTACAAATAAACAATCTAGTAATTTTGTTTTGATGACGTAAATTGCATATAGGTTTAGATAGGCCATAATAAATGATTATATACGACATACTTCCTGTAAATAATAATTACTAAGACCTATGGCACCAAAATGAATGCTTAAACAGATGTTTCTTGCCTTTAAATCAAATTATGTTTTATATTACAATCGATTCAATTCTAACAGCAAATTTTAACAAAACAATTTATTAAATTACTTACAATGCTTGAGGTTTAATTTCTAATCTATCAATTATATACTGAGGCATGCAGAATGTTGGATTAACAGGTTTAATAGAATCAAAACCTAATAAAGATAAGGCGGCCAATCCAAACAAAGTGTGAAAAGGATCGGGTATGTCACCGGGTCTGTCACTAAAGCCTCCACTTTCAACATCTTGACATGCTAAAATGTAGGTTTTTAAAGCTGCCGAATCCACCCAGTGAAGTCTACCGAGTATTGTCAGCGACGATAGCACCCACCACGAATAGCAAACGTCTGGTAATTTTTCAGGTCTACCATTGAGACCACCCGATGGCAACTGTCGTTCACAAAGCCACCACGCTAGTGTATCTTGATCGATTACATCCAGACGACCTATTGTAAAAAAATTACAAATTCTCTTTAAATCAATTTCGCAAATGGGATATCTCACCTATTATCGATAGAAAACCTACACAGCAATAAATTAACCCAGCATGACTTTCAGAAAAAGGCCGTGAACCAAATCCACCGTCAAAATTCATACACGCCTCCACAAAAGAAATAGCTTTATCGATATCAATTGCATCCATACGTTTTAATAGTGCTAACGTTGCAACTGCACAAAATGAAAATCGCGAATCTACTTCGCCCCATTTGTCACCAGTAAAACTGCCATCAGGTTGTTGTAACGATACGACATATTTAACTACACCTTCCACATCTATGGCATCCAATCTGTCGTACGTGCACAAAATTTGTACAGCACTAAGGGTATAAAGTAAATGGGGATCGTGGTGTAAACACGCACTAATTCCACCGCAATCGGGATCTTGACATTCTTTTACAAAATTAATAACATCTTCCTCTGGTAGGCTCTCTAATTTATTCATCAACTCTAATGCTGTTAAACCCCAATATATTCCGGACATTCTGAGGTAATCGGTCATTCCAAATTCAAAATTGTTTTCAGTTTTACCATATTTCTTTATGAAGTCTGCATGCTTGTCTAAAAGAAGAGTCTTCGGACTATCGTCTGATAGTTTTATATCGTTCATCGGTGTGGCCATTTCTTCTTAATTTTATCGTAAAATTAATAAATTAAAAACATGCAAATTTAGTTTGCTATATAACCTAAAATGATAACAGAACAGCAGTACTCAACATGTTTTGTACTCGATAAAAGTTTTTTTTCATCAAAACTAATCTAATGTACTTTAGTTTGTTAACATTCAAGTCATTTATTAAAATACCTACCAGAAATAAGATGTAACAAGAATAAAGTATCGGTAAGTACATGGAAAATGGAAAAATGTGATCCAAATAAAATTTTGCATAAAAACCTATTTAATAATGTCTTTTATTCATCCTTTGGCACCTGTCTACAATTTATTACTGATACACAATGTAAAATACATGGTCGATGAATGAACTCAAACAATGTCGATAAATGTTACATAATTCATCTCTGAAAACATTACAGAGAACCAACAGAATTTATAAAATGGCACCCAAACAAGAAATTTACTTAATTAGACTGATATAAAATTTTCTTAAAATCTAAATAATTTTATGAGTATTATAAAATATTTATACAATAATTATCAGTTTAATTTTTTTTAAAATATCAATGTATCCATTTTCTTTAGACATGTTTAAAATAATTTTAATGTTTTATTTTTTTAGGGTACCTATTACATATTTTAGATATATGTATGTGTTATATCACGTGAAACATATAAAGACTTTAAACAGCTGGTCCTATTCTGACTGAAAGACATCATGATAATACAAATTCATTTCCTTTGTAACATTATTCGATTACATCGTATAAATACCTAGCAAAAACACGGTTTTCCTTTATAATAAAACAATATAAATCCATTATTTCTGTGCATTTCCCTAAGTTACATTATCAAAAAAGCTCAGCTATGATACTATAAAATATCCAACATTTCTACTTGCAAATTCAAATGTAACGAGTACTATCTAAGATATATTGATCAACAAAGACCGGAAGATCACAAGGGTTGTTGTAGATTACCTGATATATCTATATTAAAGAGAGTTCCGACCGTATGTAGAGAATGTTCATCACTAGATGGGAATGGGCTCATCAGTAGCCGAGAGAGCCATCTTTGTGAGAGTGGACAAACTACGCCTAGGAAAACTGCCCCCACTGCTGCCCTCGGAAAATATCTTCCGAAAACTATTGTACATACGTTAAAATAAATGTTAATGTGAGTAATGTGTAATACTTACAACTTTCTAATTCCAGATTCTGATGATCTTTTCCAAGGAGCATCATCTGGTTCATACGGTAATGGTCCCTGTACGGGGGCATCTTCATCGACTGGCCTAAAATCAACACAATTATAAAGTTGTTATATTTCTTGAATCCTAGAATATGCTAACTTTTTACTGAACACAGTTAACAGCTAATATCATGATATAGTAGTATAATCGAACAAGACATTAAATTCATAATAAAATCAAAAGATAATAATAATAAAACTATTAATATTGCACTCAATAAGTCTATACATAAAGTTTCAAAGTTCTTTTCTACATTATAGGTATTACAGCAAGAGCTGATTTAGACTTCAAACTTTTATACATTATTAAGATGCGTATGACATGTCATTATCTATATTCAAGTAGGTAATTGCCGATACTATTAAAATAATATCCTATGTAAAATAAATTTAAAAATAACATCACACGATGGCTTCTTAGGTATCATATAATTCCAGTAATCACCTATTTAGTAAAAAAAAGATAAAAATAGGCAGTAAATGGAAAAAGTTAAAAGGTTAAAATAATAAACAATTTGAATTAATTAAAAGTTGAACTTAACAACAAAGAAACATAAAACTAAATTAAACTAAAAAAAAATCAACTCACTCATATGTTTCCAGTACAATTGATTTTTTAAAAGTATTTTCTACATTTTTAATAAAAGGTAAAAATCTAAAAGAAATATAAAAAAGAAATGAAAAATACAAAATTAAATAAAGTACTTACGTTGCTACTTTATTTTTAGGTCTGTAAGTTTCTAATTCGTCTTCAAGATCGCTAACTCTAGCTTTAAGTTCGTTGCGCTCGTGCAGGATGTCTTTTAATTCCGCTGTAGTAAATCTCGGTCTGTTGGGATCGTCTAAGTCGTATACTGCTTTATTGCTAGGATACGCAATGTCAGACTGATAAAAAAAATAACGTTCTCAGTTACTACAAATACCTATTAAAAATTAAATACCTTAGCGAGATCTTCATTCTCTTTTTCTGCAATTCCCAGTCGCTGTCTGAGTGCCGTTATATCTCTCTGTTGATCTTGCAACTGTACTAAAAAATCTGCTCGTTCATCGCACAGCGTGCGAACTTGATTTTGCAACAACTTATGCTTACGTCGTAATTCACGACTACTGTTGGTTAATCTATCCACCTGCGTCTTCATCTAATAAAAAAAGCCTTGACCGTAAAAAGCATTACTTGTACCAAGTTCTTACATTTTCCATATCGTAACATTTCTCCTGCAGCAGTTTCTCTTTTGTTTTTATTTCATCTCTCTGCTTTTCAAGGGAAGCCTGTAGTTTTTGTAGCATATCATTATCTTCGACAACTTCTATCGGTGATAATCTTGCAGGTTGCTGTTGCGTGTTATCTTGTATTTTTACCAGCCTTCGATTTTCTTCTTGTAGCCGAGACACGAGAGCGACCAGCTCTTTAGATTCTGCCCTCCATTGTTCTTCAATTGCCTCTAATTCCTAAAAGGACAGCGTTCGCTTTAATTGTAAACCTCTGTATACCGAAATAAATCTAAAACCTTTTCAAACTTCTGTCGGTATTCGGCCTTTTCGATTTTGTCATTCTCAAGTTGTGATATCTTGGACTTCAACTCTACCAGTTGTGTGTTTTCCTGTTCATTACTGACCGCCAAGTTTTCTAACAGTTCCAGTGCATTAATAACTTTTGGCATTAAGGAAGTAACAGCATCCGCTCCGTACTGGTCAATAATTTTTTCGCATTCCTTTCCAATATCGGACGCGATGTCGTACACGTCCACCACCGTCACTTCCCCTGCAAGATCGCCCGGCTCCTCCATATTCCGCTTGTACTGTCGGTACCTTATTCTAGGCATTAAAAGACTTAAATTTGAATGAGTCACTCTACGAAAACATTACAACTACCATTTTTATTGATTACTAATTGTTAAATGTGTACGTCACTCACACGGAAATATTTGAACTACATATACTGGCGCGATGGAATAATTTGAAATACGATAGGTACCTATACAGAACGATAAAATAGATGGTATAGGTGGTCTTGATAACTAGAGACAAATAAATAAACTGCAGAAATAACTGGGGCCGTATTTATTACGGTAATATTGTAAATTATTGTTTCTGAACTATTCAATGTTTGGTCGATTAAATATTCTAACCTCACAGTTGGAAATGCGACAATTAACTTGATAAAAGAAAATTAATATTTTATTTGGGCCATTGTAGGTATATTATTACGTGCTTCGTCATGTGAAATTGTTACTCTCTATTATATATTGTTTTATTTATGTTATTTTAAGGCCGATCTTTTCATTTCCCGATCAATTTATGTGACAGTTATTTGTACCATGGAAACAATTGTTCGAACAAACGTTTCTATAGTAAAATATCTGTCAGATCTCCTTATCAGGAGATGAAAAGATTAGCCAACAACAAGAGAATAAGATATACATGTAAAAAATAAAGTTTTATAATATGTACTTATACTTTTTCTCTTACTTCTTTCCATCCACTATGATTATTTATATTTTTCTCTGTAGATCTACAGATGATAGTAGATCAACCTACCGAAATAAAGGCAATTGCGGTTAAAAGGATCGGGTAGGTCCTGGCTCTTGGCATTTTAAAATATGTGTAATAGGTGTGGACCATAATTATTGGACTTTGATCATTGAAAAGGTTTTGGTGTGGTATTTAAATGGAAAATCAAAAAGAATGAGCCACCTGAAGAAGTATCCATGCTTTCATTTTATAACACTATTTATTATGAAATTTGCAAAACAAATTGAACATCAGGCAGCAGTTTTTATAGGAATTATGCTTGTAATCACAATAAGCAAAATAAAGATAAATATCTTTATGATATATCTAATGTACGTGTTATCTAACGTGTCATTAACGAACGTTTAAAAAATATATTTAAATTAGGTATTTTTTAAGTTTGTTAAAAAAAAATAGAAAATATGGGACAATAAAACTAACTGCTAATTTCTTTTTACATCAATAAGTATTATTTTTAGACAAGACATTATACAAGATGCCTTTTCCAGATGTCCCCACCAACAAATATAAATTTTTATCCATTATAAAATCAAGAAATAAGGATATACTGGAATTAAATACACAAACCTAAACGATGTACCTAATCGTTTTATTATCAAAATATTATATCATAACTACATTTTTAATTATAAACATTCAAATATCTTATTGTGCATAATGCACATGCAATATGTACATAATACAAAAACTAATGGTTTTAATTAACTAAAATGATTGAATACTACGAGATTACAAAATTAAAATGTAGGTATATTAATATATTTTTTTTAAACATGTATACCCTGTATGATATAATACCGATAACCAAATACATTAAAACTTATCTAATTAAACATCTCCTATTTAATAATTTTAAAATCTAATATATTTTAGCGCATTTGATTTTGTATTGTACCTGTGATTTATTTTTCTTGATCTGAAATGAAGATGCTATGTGAATATTAGTTCTATAACAATAATCAAATATTTCACAAACTATATAACTTACTTTATATTTATTTTATTATCATAATTTTTCATGCAACTTAAATTAGTTCAAAACGAGTATAAAATGCAATATTAGATAGTGAATCTCCAGTAATAAATGTATAATCTGAACAAAACAGGTATATTTGCATTTGCTATTTCTATTCGAAGTTGATTATATCAGTTAAAAGTAGGAAGGATTTATTTTAAACACAAGTCTCATATCACAGTCATTTACAGCAAGTCACCACCGAAATTGAATCTAATACTACTTATATTAAAGAAATAATATTAAAGTTTATTTCATTTTAAATGAGCCATCAGATTAAATGGTCATAATGAGCAAAAAAGACAAAATACACATTCTCGACTTATCTTACTTATTAGACACGTGTCAAGCTGACAGCCCATTAGAAATGTAAGACAATAGAAGAAGATGGCATATTTTACCTTTTTTTCTCATTATGGAGTTTAATCCGATATAGTTCATTTATACATACTTACTTAATTAAATTTAATGAAGCGATAAATTATTACCATGCTTCACGGCCACATACATTATCAGGATATTGTCCAGTTAAACAAGCAGTGCAGTGTCCTATTTTATTTGGTTTCAACTTGATGTCGCGTTGTACAGCTTTGATAAGACCTTCGACACTTAAATATTCCAAGCTGTCGGCCCCTGAACGGCAATTCGATAATAAACTTAATCTCTTATTTTTATTTCATATTTACTCAACTTACCCACATGCGATGCTAAATCTATTGAATCTAAAGAATTGGCGATTAATTCTTCTTTTGTGGGAATATTAATACCCATATAGCAAGGATACTGCAACGGTGGACTTGCGACCCTAATATGAACCTCTGTTGCACCGGCTTTTCTTAATAATTTAATTATTGGACCTATAGTATTTCCTCTAACTATAGAGTCATCAATTAGTATAACCCGTTTACCGGATAAATTTACTCCTATCGGACCTTAAATAGAACAGTTGAAGTAATTTTAATCATTTTAGATATATGAGGGGCTTAAGAAGAAAAGTGGTACAAGTGACATTTGTTCAAATGGAGACATACATGCAGTATAACGAGAACTGTGAAGCGGAAGTTGCTCAAAATAATACAGTTTATAGAAAAAACTGTAGCATTTAGTCCATAACGGCATTAAAAAAACTTGGCAATATTTTTTAATAATTATGTACTTTAAGTTTAAAACTAAGTATATCACGTAAACTCAAATGCCACTTGTACCACTTTTCCGTTAAGCCCCTCAATTGAGTTTATCAGACATTTCATAATTTTTTAAATATATCTAGATACTAATTTGAACATAAACTGGAAAAGAATAATTAATACTTAATTTAATTAATTAATACTTACTAAATTTTAAAGCTACATTCATTTGTCGTAATCGATTAGTAGGTTGAATAAAGGAGCGACCAACATAAGTATTTTTCGTAAGAAGTTCTCCAAATGGTATTTTTGACTAAAACATTTAAAATTACTGTATTTGGTACAACATAAACAAACTTTTACCTGTCTCGCATATCCATGAGCTGCTGCATTACCAGATTCAGGTACTGAACCGACAATGTCGGCATCAACTGGCTTTTCGACGGCCAATTGACTTCCACATTGAGCTCTAACCGAATATACCTCTTGACCTTCAAATATACTATTGGGCCTAGCAAAATATACGTATTCAAAAATACAAAATGCCGGTGCTCTGCCATCTGGCCTCTCTATTATATCAATAGTTCGTATCCCATTCTTGGTCAATTCTAATATTTCTCCTGGATGAACTTCACGTACATAACGAATGTGAGTTAAAAACGCACACGATTCTGAGGATACGGCCCAACCCTCTGCCTGATTATCTTTAACATCGCCAAGTTCTGAAAGAATAAGTATGTGTAAAATGATTCATCATTTAAACCAACCTACGATCATTCATCGGAAGAATTTTCCCCAAACACAATGGCCTATTCCCGTACGGATCACGCACAGCGTATATTCGGTCCTTCAACATAATAACGATCGAATAACTCAGAGGTGCCAGCTGCATAAGGTGTTTAATACGACCTGGCCAATTAGGACCGTCTACTTCTCCTTCAGGAGGATTTAAACAAATAGCTTGGGTGATCAACTCGCTATCTGAATGTGTCGAGAGACCAACACCTCTACCCAGCACCTACACAAATAAATCAAGTCAGATATGGAAATGCACCCGCTTATCTAAGAATAACCATTTTACGCAATCCCTTTTTGTTGACTAGCTCTCCATTATGCGCAACGGCCAAGGAACCATGCATAGAATGTACAAAAAATGGTTGACAATTAACTTGTTCAGATGCAGCACTTGTGGAATATCTCGTGTGGCCGATTCCCATGACACCGTTTAGGTTTTTAATGTTTTCGTTATTGAAAACGTTTCGCACTAACCCCATGCCTTTTTTAATATGAAAAGAGTTTCCATCCGTTGTAACAATACCCGTTGATTCTTGACCCCTAAAATAGATACGAAATTATCGATTGCACTACTTTTAATGAATTTAAACAGAATTTTAAATACCTGTGCTGCAAAGCTTCTAAACCAATCAACACAATTTGTGCGATGTCGGCATTGTTAGGCCAAGATTCGTTGCCGATGACCCCAAAAATACCACATTCGTGAGTTAAGCCCGAAAAGACGTTGATCATGGTTAAATATTAACTCAAAATAGATTTAGCGTCGAAGAAATGTGTTCGTTAATTTATGGGTTATAGTTTAGTAACGATTGTAACGTTTTTTTTTGCACAAGAAAAATAAATGGTCAAGGTCGAATTTAAAAAGATAAACAGAACGCTTTAAAAAAAAATAATTCAGAAAGAAACGATAATCGCTAGAAACCACAAAACTGTAAATTCGAACAAATCAGAATATGAACGACAGTAAAAAATATTTCAAATAAAGTAGGTTAATTTTAAATTAAAAATTAATTAAAATAAAATAACATTAGATGTCGTCACAATACTGTCCGGCAGTTATCTAATAGCCGATTTATGACCTTAGATGGCGCACACATCTGCGAACCCAATAACTTTTTTAGTACCTTTCCTTCGTTTATGCGATCCTGATAGAAATTGGGGGGACATGTGGACGTTTCTAAACTACGTTTGCCGCTAAAGTTTCAAGTTCACAAACAATTTTGTTAAGTTTAACAAATACGATGTTAAAATAATTTATTCCAAAGTTATTTAATTAAATTATAATTTAATGTAAAATCTAGAATTATAAATAAATTGTTTAATATGCGTATTACCTCTAGTATATAGGAGTATTATTATTATTCTAATCGTAATCTATATATTTTAAAATTTTAGACGTTAAAGATCTATTAAAATTAATGAGTGATTTCCACCTCTCCATATTATTTATTTTTTTGCAGTAACTCGGAAAAATATTGCGATAAAATATTATTGTACGATTGCAATTATTCACATGTTGTCAATATTTTCTGTTACATAGGTAAATATTATTTCAGTAGGGCGTTTTTGTAGCAAATTCGACTCTTTATTGTAACGTAATTTACATATGTATCTACATAAGGAACATGCTGTATATTCAGCTGCGTGATTTTTTTTTCATTTACGATAATTAGCAAAAACTTAAATATATAGGTAGTAGATATAGGTAAGAATCTAAAGTTGCAAATCGTATAACTGTTAATAAACACTAATTATACATTTAATTGTAAATGCTAATTCGGCAATACAGATATAGGTACCTAGTCGAAAAAGACTTTTAATCTTATAATTCGAGCACTAAATCTTCGTCGTTTCTGTCTTTTTACGATATACTATATTTACTATATAATCATAATTATCAAGGTAAGACTGACTTTTAACAACACCTTTACGTCCCGGTTCTTAAAACTTTAACAAGGTCGACCAATGAATGACTTTCAAAATATTCATTATATATTAACATAAATAGATGAAAGGCAAGTTTTTCGTTGTCTGCCAGTTTTCAGTCTTGTTTCTTGCATCTGTTTTAACGGTAAGTGTAGTAGATGCTTTTTTTAGTACCTATAAGTACGACAATTTTGTCAATAATAATTTAAGTTATAAATATGTGGTACTTTTACTATTTTGAAATTATATGTCAACTGATTGTTCCCTACATTATCGCCTATATGTAATATATTTCAAGTTATTTTTCCAGCAAAAATTGTCGATAGAAAGCCGTTTATTAAATAATTAGGTACCCATAGCAGGAAAATTATAGCTATGATTAATTCATAATCGATAGCGGTCGTAATGAATTAACTTTAATTAGGATTTTGATTTCTATATAAGAATATACTTATAACTACTTATGTATTTTAATGATAAAATTTTTAAATTAATTATAGCACATGAAGAAATGCGCGTTTTACCTGTTAAGTAATGGAATAAAAAAAATCAAATTTATGCTTATAGGTATATCTGTATGATATCCTAGTTTTTAGGATGTTTTTATTTATTTCTGTATTTTTGGGTGTATAAATATAACTATAATTTATAGACATGTACATGATCTACCTCTCTATATTATTGTAAAAGTAAAAAAATCACCTTGAATGATATCTATGTACAGTATTTTAGGTATATTTATATATTTTTTTATGTAAAATAGCTGTATTTTAGTTTTTAATGTTAAATCAAGAAACATAAGTCAAGGCACGTTATTTTGTTATATCACAAATCACTAAGTTTTTATAATAATAAGATACTAAGATATTTGAAATTTTTATCAAAACAAAATGGCAATCCGATTTTTAACTATTTCGCATTAGTGAAAATTTCAAAATTTTCAACTTTTAAACTTTTTTTTTACAATTTCCTTATCTATGAATACTATGCGGGCTTTATATTTTTATCTAAAACGATTATTTATTTAATCATTAGATATGATGAAATTCCTTTTCAAGAACTGGCGACATTTCATAACATATAGGTATATTTTTCAAGCATTTTCTGAGGGGAGACAAGGAACAGATATCAAGTTTATTTTTTTTTAATAGGTAATAGGTTGTAATTCGTATATGGCTCCTTTTCCTACTCTGTGCATTTCTATTGTTTTTTTCCAATTTTGTTCCAATTCATCCTTTACTTCGTCTGACCATCTTCTTGGTGATCTTTTCCTTCAATTTTTCCTTATTCTGTTAGTTTTTCTAAATTATCGTCTATCCTTCGAGAAACATGATCAAAATATTTTAAGATTCTTTTTTGTATCATATTTTTTAATCGGTGAGGGGTACTTATTTCACGCATTACGGATTCGTTTGTGCGATGTTCGGTCCATTTTACTTTCAGCAGTCTCCTCCAACATCACATTTCAAAAGAGTTAATTTTTTGTCTATCTATCTTCATCGTCCAAAATTCTGCACCATATAATGCTATAGGAAACACTAGTGTATTCATTGTATTAATTTTGACACGCTTAACGATACTCCGACCTTTCCAGATTTTCGTTAATTTAGTAACTGCAAATCTGCTAACGCTATTCTTCTTTTTATTTCATTGGAACAGTTACAATTATTTTCTATGTACGACCCCAAATATACGTAATGACCCACTATTTCTATGTCGTCAAATTAGTGCCTATCAATGTTTGTTTGTCGTCTGGATATTATCATTATTTTCGTTTTATTTTTATTTAAAACTAGCCCTAAACGTTCGTTTTCTTCTTCGACCAATTTTAACAGCTCCTTAATTTCCTTGGCAGACTCAGTAATTAGCGCCTTATCGTCCGCATATCTCAAATTATTTATTTCGACACCACCAATTTTTATACCTCCGTTTCATTTAGCAAAGACTTTCCTCATAACTTAAAAGCTCAGCACATATGTTAAAAAGTAGAGAAGTCAATATGCACCCCTGACGGACGCCTTTACGCATAGTAAATGTACTTGATGTTCTTCTATTTATTCTAATTGTTGCTGTCCCGGTTTCATAAAATCGTTTTATTAGGTACACTATGTATGGTGGTATGCCCATTGCCAGCAATATATTCCATAGATTTATTGCCAATTTACAGAATCAAATGCTTCTTTATAATACAAGAAACATATATAAGTAGGCACATTACACTCTCTGTATTTCTCAGTAAGTTGTCTGATGTTGCATATTTGATCTCTTGTCCTTCTGCCCATTAGCTATTCGCCATTCAACTTCTTCTCATTTTTTATCTGATTTCAATTTCTTATCATTTCCAACTTCTGTATAGTATCTCTATAGTTGCTTCTGTATCGTGTAGTATTTAGTAGATGAGTTGTATAATTTTGATTTCTTGAAGGTTTGATTGATATTTGTCTAACCCATTAGGTTCTTTATTAATTTTAAGAGGTAAAAAAAGGGTAAATAAAAGGTAAAGGTAAAAGAAAGTTAAAGTAATAAAAATCACAAGTTATATGTTGACATATAAGCAACAGTAACAAAGACTAACACTATTTAGCAAATGTTTCCAAAATCTCCTCTTTATAATTGCATAACCAACATGCACAATTTTTAATGTTTTTAGCTTTTCTTTAAAGGTAAGCGTACATTATGCCAGGGCACAACGGGAGCCGCATCTCATCGCAAAACTCCACAACCGACCGTTGTCACGCAATAGAGATCCCGGCATCGACTCATTTAAAATGCACCCCAGCAATTGGTTGCGATGCGGCCCGGCATAACGTACGTTTGTACCTTTACAAGCCATAACTCGATAGCTTTTTCCAAATCGAATCTGTTATAAATTTTTTTAATTTAAAATTACTTAAGAAGCGCGCCTCTAAAGTTTGGCAGATGCTTACCGCGACACCCTGTATTTTAAATAAAGCAGACATCGATAAATCGAAAACATTTAATAAAACACGTGCAACTCTCGTGTCCATCGTAAATGAGCCGCCATTAATTACTCTACATTTTGACCAAAGTGACGCAATTGTATCTATATGGCATGGGGAAAACGTATCAATTCAGTTAATTACCTTACAATTAGTTATTAATTATTTTCACTTTCTATTACAAATAAAAGATTCGGTCGGTTTTAACTTTTTACTTTATTATAATTAGAAAATATAGCCAGCGAGTAGCTACTAATCGAAAATTATCACAATATTGTATAAGAAATGCAGGCACAAAGCAAACTACCTAATTTGCGTTCAGTTTGAATTCAATGCGTGTAAGTCCGAAGCCACTTAGGAATCTCATCACAGACGTCGTGGGGTGCGACAAAAAGTTGCTGCAACTTTCCCAATTCAAGCACGGCATTGCCGGCAACGCTTCGGTACTTAAATGTGGATAAAATGTAAGGGTATTATTCCAATTCAATTCACTGTCGCTATACGTTTGGTAATAGATTAGCTTATCAACTAAACTTTCCGGAATAATTAAATATAACTTATATTTAAAATTGCTTCGTTTTCCCTGACGAGTTTTCAGTAGATTTGTCAGTAATGTAAGGAGATGATTTAAATTTTCCGAACCCTTTTCATAGATAATTATCCGTTTTGAACGTCCACGACCGTTTGGATCGTGATATTCTTGATACAGCAACGATCGAGGTATCGAATAAATATGACTAGTAACAACTTCGTAATGTAAGTTATCATCGGTTTGTATCATCTCCTCATTTAAATGCGATACAACTTTGTAAATGCCTCCTTGATGAAAAAACCCGTAAAATAAGGCACAGCTTAAATTAATTATGATCCACATCTTCAACAATGAATGTGTATCTTTCTTTCTTCTTTGAAAGTGTAATTTAGAATTGAAAGATTTTACAACCACATCCACGTTTTCTGCAAAAATGTCGGAACCGTGTAAATAAACTAATGGGAATATTAATGGTATTAGAAATCTGGGTTCTTGATGTGGAAAAACTGAAAGCATCACTAACGGCATAACAAAAGATCCCGTCATTAATCCTCTTATGCTTCGAACTGTCGGGAGGTAATGATACTTTCTTTTTACCAAGCTGTAAAAAAAAACAATAGTAATTTGAACAAGCACAAGTTTACATACTTACTTTGTACCCATATCCACAAAGTACAAATACGCAAACAATCCTAAAATATTAAATAGTAGTGGAATATTAATAGCTGCATGGAGATACCACGGATGTAAACCGTGTTCGGCAAGATTCGAAGGATTTATATTGTATTTGATAAAATTCCAAGGTGTTACCACAAAATTGTTAATACTGACTTCGAGAACACCTATTTCTCCCCACGTAATATAACCAAAAAAAAACGAATCGATTATAATAAACATAATAATGGTCGGTACTGTACTTATAAGGAATACGATTGTTCTTAGATGAAATTGTAGGGAACCGATCGATTTAAATCCTATACCACGATATAACCAGAAAAACACAGGCACAATGGCATACGCTGCAAAAGTTGGTCGATTAAAAAAGCCGGCCGTTGCGATGGTTGCTATTATAAAATAATTCCTTAGCGAATCATTTTCTAAATATAATCTCAACTTGTGAAATTTAGCTTTTTCGACGACAGTAAGGGCCGCATTATATCGTTTGCTTATGTACTCGCGTTGTCTTACGTTAATGTTCGAAAATATAACACTTTCGGCAACGTAGTATAATAAAAGTGCAAACAATACGAGTTCGATTGTATTAGAAAACGTGCGTGTCGCATAAATTAACATAACATACGAAATCGATAAGATAAGACATCGTGATTTGTACTTTTCATTATTTGCTAAACATATCCTATATAAACTCCAGTCTATAAGAAACGACAAACAACAAAACAATAAACGGGGAAAGAGAACAACAAAATAAGCTCCAGTCAACGGTTGCCATAAAAAGATATTTAGAACTTTCAATATCTGATAACTGAATCCTACTGTTAAGTATGGTGCTGCGATGCTACGAATTGGGAAGGATGTATTAAATTCCCACGGTTTATTTACTTTCAAGCCCAAAGACCTTTCTGCAAGTTAGATGAGTCTGATATTTGTTAAACGAATTAATGATACGCACCTGCAATTACTTCGATCGATTGAAAATATTCGTCGGGATGAATGTAACCAGTTTGGGGTAAACATGTTAAAAATATTCTTAAAACGGCAAAGAAAATGTAAAAGCCATTCATTTTAGGTTATGTACACACCATTTTCAAATTGAAATTTACGTGAAGTTAGTCGAATTACGTACGAGGGATTTTACGAAAGCTTTCGATATTCGGTATCATACGGGGGTGGTTTGGGATATTGTGGTAACGGGATGGTTTTTTTTTTAAATTTTTGTATTCCATTACAGATTTGAATAATTTTAGTTCGGAAACGCTTACAAATATTTTTCTATTAATTTTTTTTTATTTGTTTTCAACCTAGCGTTTCACGTTTAAAATACGTAAAATTGGAAAATTATGAATAAGTGTATAACTTTGTAAATGATCATTAAAATGTTATTAATTGTTAAAATGTTTATATGAAATTTTTATGGGACAATTCAATTTAAAATAAAGTACCAATCACATGCTTCCATTTCTGTGAAATTATGAATAATTGCGAACAATAACTGAATAATTGAATAATCTGTAAATCATTACAATAAATGTCTTGTCAAATACAACTTAGGACGGATTTTTTTTCTTCAATATCTACTATTGAACATTCAAACACTGGTAGGTATAGTTGTTTTTGAAAAAGCTATATTCGCGTTTCGCTCGTGCAGATTTCGTCACAGCAACACTACTCTTGCTCTGAACATCAAATATTGTTGGAAATAATTAAACTAAACGTTATAGGTACCTATTCACATTTTCAATTAAATGCTTTTTATTACTTCTTGTTAAACAAAATTCGGATTTCAAAAATGTTATGCAGTTATTATTCGAACTTGTATCATTTCATCGTACGATGGTGATATCGGAATTTTATATGGTTTGTCGTTCTAAATTTGTCTTGATAAGAGAGTTCATTGTGCATGTTGTGACGCAAGGTCGAGCCTCCTACGTACTATTTTTAATTCTATCGCTTAGACTCTTATCTTGAACTTGCCTGGTTTCACATACATGTTGTTCGATAAAAAGCTTTAGTTTAAAGTTCAAAGTGTATAACTTAGCGTTGATAAAAGTTTAATTTTCTGATTATTTTGTCACTTAACGTTCTGTTTTCGTCGTATAAAGTGCTAAATTCTGCTATCCAATGACTACCCACTTCGACTATCCGCCCCTTGCTTTGCAAGATGAACTTCGCAAAATCGCTAACGCCATCGTCGCTCCAGGCAAGGGAATTTTAGCCGCCGACGAATCAGTGGGTACTATGGGAAAACGCCTGGCCAACATTGGATTGGAAAACACCGAAGATAATAGGCGCAAATATAGGGAACTGCTTTTCACTGCCGACAAATCGGTGGGACAACATATTTCCGCTGTTATTTTGTTTCACGAAACGTTGTATCAGAAAGCCGATAATGGAACACCCTTCGTGGAACTTTTAAAACAGAGAGGCATCATTCCCGGCATCAAGGTCGATCAAGGAGTCGTTCCATTATTTGGATCTGAAGATGAAGGGACCACTCAAGGTACGCGAAATTCCATTAAATTTGATTTCAACTTTTTATTTCTATTCAATGAAATAGGTCTCGATGATCTTGGCAAACGTTGCGCACAATATAAAAAGGACGGATGCCAATTTGCCAAATGGAGATGTGTATTGAAAATAAACAAAAACACTCCATCTTATCAAGCCATTATGGAAAACGCGAATGTGCTAGCGCGTTACGCTTCCATTTGTCAAGCTAACGGTCTCGTGCCTATTGTTGAACCCGAAATCCTTATGGACGGCGACCACGATATCGTACGTTGTCAAAAAGCAACCGAAACGGTGCTGGCCGCGGTCTACAAGGCACTAAACGATCACCACGTATTCCTCGAAGGTAGTTTGTTAAAGCCCAACATGGTAATGCAGGGAATATCGTGCTCCAACAAGTGTACTCCACACCAAGTTGCCGAGGCTACCGTTACTGCACTTTCTCGCGCCGTTCCCGCCGCCGTTCCCGGAATAACCTTCTTGTCTGGCGGCCAAAGCGAAGAGGAAGCGACTGTCAATTTGGATGCCATTAATAGGTTTGTCGTTCGTTTCCATAATATGTCGAGGTTTTACTAACAGTTTTGGGATTAGATTTCATGGAAAGAAGCCGTGGGCGCTTTCTTTCAGCTACGGACGCGCCCTCCAAGCATCTGTACTAAAATCGTGGGGCGGAAAACCGGCCAACGTTGCCGCGGGACAAGCCGAATTACTTAAGAGGGCAAAGGTAAGCGCTTGATCGTGTAAGGTATTTCGAAATTCGACGTTTTCAATTTTAGGCAAACGGCGAAGCTTCTTTGGGAAAATATGCAGCTGGCAGTCTAGCTGGCGAAGCAGGCGGCCAATGTTTGTTCGTGAAAGATCATAAATATTAAGCGTGTTTGGTTGTTTTTGTCGTTTAAAGATTTTTTTGTTGTCTTTCGAATGTTATTTCTTATAAGTCGAAATTATAAATAAAATTTGTAGTTTGTTTGTTGTTGTTTTTGTGGGTTATATTGCGACGGAGATATTTTGATGAGTATGTATTACAGTGCCTTTTTGGATAACTAACCGAATAATCATATTACCCAGGTAAATTTAAGATTAAATCCAACAGGTAAATAGTTTTTTCTGTATTGTTAGGACAGTTGTCGATAATCACCGCAATTGGTTAGAAATTGATAAAACTACTATGTTTTAAGTAATGAAGAAAAGCTAGTTATGATACTGATATTAAACTGGGTGCCTAGTATTTTAGCACCTAGGATATTTACCATAGAAACGTTTGTTCGAACAATTATTTCTACGGGAGATATTTGTCAGATAAATTTACCACGAGATGGAAAGATCGGCCCTATAAGTATTATAATAAATACTGTTTACTATTATCACTGGCGTACCGAGGGGGGACTTTGGGAGGGGGTTGTGACCACTCCAGAGTCTCAAAATTGAGTTGTAGAAGATCATTTATAACAGTTCAAAAGAAATAAAGAAAGAAGAACAGGAAACATATTGTAGAATTATTGAATATTGAATAGAATGTATAACTAGAATAACTATAATATATTATAATTATAAAATCTTTCTCTTATGAACCTCTTCTTTAACGATTACTACTGCATTGCATTTGATTGTCTACAAGTCTAATTTAAATTACAAAAATACGTAAAAGTTAAATTTCCATCAGAGGTAAATAGAACTATGGAGTTTTAAAAAGAATTCAAAATCATATAAGTAATACATAATAATATGTCGTCCTTCAGTGTCCGCGGTTAATTTTTATTAGTTCATTATCGTTAATCTAACAAATAAATATTTTCAGACGACGCGACGGTTGTAGGTTTTTAATATAATAACCACTACGTAATCGCAATCTATCAAAAAAAAAAAAACGTAAGATTATTTATGGTTAAGTAAGCGACATTATAAATAGCAAAAACACATGCAGGTATTAATACAATAGTAAAAAATAAACGTTTTCGCGAAAACAACATTTTAAATTTTCAAAAATGATGAAATCGACGAAACAAGAACTAGACGTAATTGCCGTGAATAATTTTAGAGAATACTTAAGAATTCCCTCTGTACACCCAAATGTCAATTATGGTATGTTTCAATTTTTAAAAATTTTTTTTTTATTGATGTCTATTCCTATAACGCGCATTTTTAACCGTATTTTAGTTTGAAACGCTGACTATGAAGAAATGTTCATCAATGTTTTCTTTGTTTTTTGTTTCAACAATATGCAAGTAGGTACTATAATTCCGCTTCTTGTCAAATTTGTGACGTTCAATTCAATTCAATCGTTTATTTTAGATTACCCTAATTTTTACGTTTTTAGATGCTTGCGTTGCCTTCCTCAAAAATATTGCCAAAGAATTGTCTTTGTCGGTACAAGTTTTCAGTTACTTTCCGAACAAACCAATAGTAGTGATTACGTGGGTTGGTCGAAAACCTCGATTACCATCGATCGTCCTCAATAGTCATATGGACGTAGTTCCCGTTTTTGAGGTAAGACGATTTAATTTACCTATTAACATAATTGCAGTCGACACCTCTACTTTTGACTTGGTTTGTAGGACAATTGGACCCACAAACCCTTTGGAGCCGAAATCGACAATGAGGGCAACATTTACGGAAGAGGAGCTCAAGATATGAAGTCTATCGGGATTCAGTACTTGGAAGCGATTAGGCGATTGAAGATCGACGGCGCTGCCTTAAAAAGAACGATTCACGTAACTTTCGTGCCAGGCACCTAAACACGATTCTATGTAAATTTTTGCATTCCATTTATCGATAATTTTTTAGACGGAGAAATTGGCGGGGACGAGGGAATGAGGGAATTTTCGACAAGTAAAGATTTTCAAAATTTAAATGTCGGATTTGCTTTGGACGAGGCAATTGCTAACGCGGACGATTCTTTTGAACTGTTTTACGGCGAAAGAACGATGTGGCGTGAGTTTTATCGGTATTATATAGAACGCGGGTTTCTCGCTAATTTTCTGCGACTTTTAGTTATGCGCGTTCATTGTCCAGGGGTGCCCGGTCACGGTTCTTTTTTGCAGAAAAACACGGCCGGCGAAAAGGTCGAATATATGCTTCATAAATTTTACGAGTTTCGTTTGCAAGAACTCAACAAACTTAAAACCGATTCGCCTAGCGATCATGGCTTAGTAACAACAGTAAATTTAACACAAATGGAAGTAATTATTTAAAACGTTATTTTTTAGTGGATAATTTTTATGTTTTTTCAAGGGAGGAATTCAGGCGAACGTGGTGCCCCCCGAGTTCACGCTCGTTGTCGATTGTCGTTTTCCTGATACTTTAGATGCCGACAAATGGGAAAAGACGCTTAATCGTTGGTGTAAAGAAGCAGGTGAAGGGGTTTGGATTGAATTTATTCAAAAGCAACCCCAAGTGTCGAATACAAAACTAGACGATTCAAATGTGTATTGGTTGGCCTTTAAAGATGCCGCCGATAAGGCGTAAATATTTCAAAATAATTTTTAAAGGTGTTTTTTCTGAAACAAATTTTTATAGGGGTGTGAAGTTGAAGCCTGTAATTTGTCCGGGCGCTACCGATGGCCGTTATTTACGAGTACAGGGTATACCTGTGCTTGGATTTACACCTATAAATTTAACTAAACCACTTTTACATAGAGAGGACGAATATTTGAATAAAAACACGTTTTTGAAGGGTATCGATATTTATTGCAATATAGTTACTGCTATTACAAATGCATAAAAATTGAGATTCCTTTAAAACGTTAATTTTAAAGCGCCTGTTTTATTTTTTGTATGTATTACCTAATATACTTACAACTTAAATAATGGGTATCCAAAAAGTCTTTCGGTCTTGGTTGGCTGTGGAAAGATAAAAGAATGTATTAAAAGGAACGAAACTAAAGGAATGAAATCGGACAAGCGATGTTTGTCGAACGTTATTGACTATTAGATATTTATGTGACAATAGGGCTGGCAAATACTACAAATATTATGAGTTATTAGAGATATTAGAATCATAGAAATTATAGGATTTAAACGTTTATTTATGTCCTATATCTAGATCGTCGTCTGCGTTGATTGTTTCGTGATTATAAGGTCTGTGCATTCGCATAAAACAGCTGGCCTGACAACTTTCAAGAAATAACAGATGTCGCTCGCTTCAGGAACTAATGGTAACTGTAATGTATATTTGCTACCATTTTATTAAATATTTTTAGAATAATTTCTTGTTTACTTTACGAAAAATACATTAATTGCAGTTTTAACAGATGTAAAACGAAAACAACTTTATTTTTCAATTTTAAAAAAGTTCCAACAAATAGTAAAGTTCTAAACCATACATAATAGACCATTTTATTAAATATTTTCGGAATAATTTCTTGTTTACTTTACGAAAAATACATTAATTGCAGTTTTAATACGTGTAAAACGAAAACACAATTTTATTTTTCAATTTAAAAAGTTATAGCAAATAGTCAAATTCTAAACCACACATAATAGATTTCATTAGTCCCTGACGCAAATGCGTTATAAGTTTAAAGTTATAAGTTAAAATCGATTGCACAGACCTTATAAGCACGAAACAATCAACGCAGACTACGATCTAGATATATAGTTTTGTAATTGTCTCTTGTTTTCAAGGTGTCGTCATTTGTTTTTAAAGATTTTAATTCAGTTTATTTTCGGTAAAAATTAAAATAAATCTATATTAATAAATAGGCGATAGTTTACGATGGATGGTTTTAGATCAATCGATTTGAATATATAGTTTAATTTTTGTATACAGTGTGTACCAACGAAAAGTCTCCATCGGATTTTGTTGAAACCTTAAAATGATCTTTTTGTTTGTAAAACATTTACTTAATCGACGTAATTTTCAAGTAAATCGATTTTGAACATTTATTAATAAATTTCGAATTATTTTCAAAACTGATTGCAACTTTAAAATGCATTTTCTCGAAGATTATTAGCTGATTGAATTCAAAAAGTAAAGAACGATTGTAAAGACTAAAAGATCTTTAAACTGATGAATACCTACTAACAAGGAAGGTTGGGCAGGTGGAAATCTCAGAAAAATTTGAAAATTTGCAGAATTGTAGTACTAGCAAATCAACCCTAATCCAGAGCCGTATTAAGCCATTTAAGAGGGTGAAATCCACCCTTGAAAATTGGAACTTTTTTCGATTTTGCTTATTATATGTGAAACAAGAGCTACCGCCAACAAACTATTTATTTTTGTAAATGACTGTTCAAGACCTACATTATAATATAAAAATTAGGGATGAAAATCCTAAGGAGTGTCATCCCTTCGAATTTTTAACCCCAATTTTGCCATACTTGAGTACATTTTTACATCGGCAGACATATATTAATGAAAATTATTAAAATATGTACTTTTTAGGAAATTTATTCTAAAATTATGTATTTTTTATGCAGTAAAATTATTTGAATAATCACTATCTACTGCCTTTATACCGCAGAATTATAAATTTACTCTATTTATAATTTAAAAACTATTCGTGTGCCCTTAAGCATTGAAAATTTCCATATTAGAAACCATAAACCAGATAAAAGTTTAATCGCATTTTTATGTGACCGATAAAATACAAAGCAACTAATAAAACATGTACACCGCCTACTTTCATAGCTTATCGAAATGCGAACAAAGAACTGAATGTTTTTTAAATAAAAACGGGATTTCCTAGTATCCACGAATAAACTCGAATGCATTTATATATAGAATTCTGGCAAAACCGCTTCAGATCTTTCGCGTTAGTGGTACAGAGCGGTAATGCTTGTTTCAGTAGTTCGAATTTTAAATTACGGCGTCGTATTGTTCGTGTGTGCGAGGAGTGCTCGTTCGGTTTATAAGGTCTTTTTGCGTGTGAGTAGCGTGAGTGTTGTGTGTTGTGTTGTATACTCTAAAAGGATTACAAACAAAAAGGATTAATTCGGCGAGGAAAGGTAGGATCTTTCTTTGTCGACTAATTCTCCATGTATTTATAAAGTGTAAATACATGGACCTTTAAGCTCTAACACAAGATCTCTGAAAATAGAGCTTGGTTAGGCTCTTGGACAGGGTCTTAGTTAGGGCTACCCTCAAACATTGAACGGTCCAATTTCGCGAACGAAATTTTACCTTACGTAGGTATAGGTATGGAATAATACAAATTTGCAGTCAACGGAAGAATCTACGCTGGAAATTGACGATAGAGGGAAAACGATAATGAGAAAGAGGTAGGAAATACAAAGAAAAATTTAGAAGTTTCTAATTTTTTTCTTATAGTCTGTTACAGACAAGTGGCAGTCGCAGCGGCAGCATTGTTAAGCTAAGTGTCCACTAGTCCACATCGGACGCAATAGTACCATATATATATATATATATATATATATATATATATATATATATATATATATATATGCAGGGTGGGTAAAAAGTCCCGCATAATAGCAATAATTTTGTAAATATCAATTTTATAAAAAAAGTGCTTTCTGCAAAAATTATTTATGATATAAAATTGGACAACAAGGTGACCTTGAACATTTCATGTATTTACCTTTCCATTTTTCCGGTAAGGCGCTAAATGATTTTTTCTTAAATAGATACCCATAGTTTTTATAACATTTATGAAAAGGCAATTTTCAGGTGACTATAATAACATAACATTATTGTTTCCCAAAATCTCATCTCAAAACCTTAAAAGATCACCTTGTTGTCCAGTTTTATATCGTAAATAACATTAGAAAGCATTTATAAGCATTAAAATAGGTTAAAGCATTTTATAAAATAAAATTGATATTTACAAAATTATTGATATTATGTGGGACTTTTTACCCACCCTGTATACATATTTATATACTTATCTATTCAAAAGGCAACTTAAATTACTACTACTTAATCTTATCTGTAAAAGCATGATATATTTTATAGGAAAATTACGAAAGCTATAAATAGTAAGAAACCGCACAAATATTATTATGTTACAAATAAATCTGTTTGTAAAACTTCATTAATAAGTTGTATACTAAACATGTCGAAGTTATCGGAGAACGAACTTGACGTAATTGCCGTGAATAATTTTAGGGAATATTTGAGAATACCTTCCGTACATCCAGATGTAAATTATGGTAAGTTTATAATATATTACTTAAAAATTTGTTGTTGTACGTACAAAAAAATGTATTAGAAGAATTAATTTACAATTAGTAAGTATATAAGGTACTACACAAATAACGGATATCCAAAAGTCTTTCAGTTCTAGTTGGCTGTGGAAAGATCGATGTATGTTTTGATTTAAGGGTGTTCGGTACAGATTTTCAAAATTTTTTTTTCTGTTTATTTGATCACATATAGATATTTTATAATGTTTACATGGTAGTACACGCAAAATTTTTCGAAAAAAACAAATGTATGTACTAGTAATTGTCGTTCAAAGTTCAAATCTAATTTCGCGTCTATCTTGAAATCTAGTAAGAGAATTACAAAACTTTTGGTTTTGCAAGTAGAATAGCCAATGTACTGTTTATTGAAATATTTTCATTGCAATAAACGCAATAACTTGTTTATTATAACTGTTATAAAAATCTACAAAAATGACGTTTACACAAACTCTTAATTTGTCGTCGTAGAAAATACTTAACTGCGATAAAATTATATTCATTGCATAGCTTAAAATATCTACGTTCAAGTTTAATTTAATAACTTCATAGACATTTTTTAGTTTTCAAATTAACGCGAAATTAGAGATAGAGTGCATTTTCTTTTTTCCATCCCGTAATTTTGTCTCCGTCTAATTTCTCCCACTCATAAAATACTTTCCTACCGCACGTGGGCCAGTAGGGGAGGTAAACATTTGATAAATACCGAAAGCAATAAATCATTATTGCTTACGATTTGCATTATTGCATTATTAGTGGAAGTTATGGTTTTTAAGTTTGACTCGCAAATTTTGAAATGGTAGTTTTAGTCGTAATTATATTTTAATGGATTTATTTATATTTATAATTAGATACTTATTAGGTAATTAATATATTTATTTATAATATTTATACCTTCTAATTATCTGAAGGTACCTATAAGTTTAGTAGACAAACTGATTTTAATTAAGAGTAGCGGAACTCGTGTCCATAAATTGAATTAAAGACACGTAAATTACGTAATCGTAAATAGTAAATTACGAGCAGAATGCATATATATATAACACCTTCCGGGCCGCCAATCTTTATTGTTACAGGAAGTAACAAGTAAAATAAGACATTTTGCTACATAAATTCCGGCATATTTTGTCGACCAGTTACTGACACATCTGAGAACCAACCCCGACCAACTGAAACATTTCAAAATACGTTCAGATTCTATGTAATTTTAGTGCTCGATAGTTTGAATTTTCAATATTTTCAAAATATTTTACAAGAAATGTATACTGCCAGAAATAATTGACCCTAGGCTCTTTAGAAATTTTAAAATTAGAGATCTAAAGGAAGAAGATTTGTTAGCAACTCCATTACCAGAAAAATAAATATCTTCGATTTCAAATTGTATATATTTTTCTTCTCCTTCTTTTTTCTATTTGTATATAGTATATAATTTGAAAGTATGTATATATTATTTGTATTGCTGCCGTATAGCTAAAAAACAGCAGCCTACCCTGCTAAACTAATGGGTTATCGAGCCTACGACAAAATGAGACTTTTTTTCTATTTTTTTGTTTGACAATGTTTTATGTGGTATATGGTTTTTTATAGTATAACATGAAAAAAATTAGTAGATATCTCATGTACAACTATTTACGATTATTTATGATATTTTGAGCTAACCAATACTATCGAAAGACATATGACATCGTCCATTTCTATAAACTTTCCACGTTTTTTATAAACCAATTTTTATAAGTCGTGGAATAACTTGAAACTTGAGTTACAACTGTGACCAAATGTATAATGAGCGAAGCGTAAAAATACATTTAATTTTGAATTATCTTATGATGCATCGGTTTTTAATTTCTTTGTATTTAATTAAAGGAATAAATTCATCTTTTCAAAAAGGTATTTCTTTAACAGTAGCAAATAGATAACTAATTTTTATATTATTCAGAAAATTCAGAACAGCAAGTCTGTTCGTAGACCGAAGGTTTATGATTCTAGAGCTAATTAATTATGTTAATCCGTAAACCAAGGCGTTTCTAGGATCGCTGTCGGTTCCGTATTGTTCTCAACTATGATGATGTCACATGATGGTAACATAAAAAATAGTTAACAATAACACTAGTTCGCTTAGTATTAGTGGCGCCCTATAGCGGAATAGTTTGGCTAAATTACTTACAAAACACCCTTAAGTAATTTCGTTAGGCTAATTTTATTGTAAGACACGAAGCCTTTATCTTTCCGCGGTTAATCGAGACCGAAAGACTTTTTGGACACCCGTCACGAAAGACACTCAACGCGAGATCATTATTTTTCCATTTCAGATGCTTGTGTTACTTTCCTCGAAAATATCTCAAATGACTTGTCTTTGCCGGTACGTGTTTATCATCCCTCCCCGAACAAGCCAGTAGTAGTGATAACATGGATCGGACAAAAACCGGAACTTCCATCGATCGTTCTCAACAGTCACATGGACGTAGTTCCTGTTTATGAAGTAACACGATTTAATTCGATCGAGTTTTCAACAACTTGACTTGTTGGTTATTGTAGAAAGAATGGACCCATAAACCGTTCGGAGCCGAAATCGACGATGACGGAAATATTTATGGAAGAGGAGCTCAAGACATGAAATCGGTAGGAATCCAGTACTTGGAAGCTATTAGACGATTGAAGAAACAGGGCACTACCTTAAGAAGAACGATCCACGTAACTTTTGTGCCAGGCACGACAAAATTACCATTATAGGTACCATTTCAATTTATTTTTATTATTCGTAAATTTTTAGATGAAGAAATTGGCGGCGAGAAAGGAATGAAGGCATTTTCGGAGAGCAACGATTTTTTAGATATGAATGTTGGATTCGCTTTGGACGAAGGGGCGCCCAATGTCGATGATGCTTTTATAATGTTTTATGGTGAAAGAACTATGTGGCGTGAGTTATCCATAATGTAGGTATGACTATACCCCATAACTGTTTACGAGTTTTAGAGATGTGCATTCATTGTCCAGGAGTACCAGGTCACGGTTCGCTTTTGCAGAAAGATACGGCGGGTGAAAAAGTGGAATACATACTTCGTAAGGTTTATGAGTTTCGTTTGCAAGAACTTAAAAAGCTTAAAACCGATTCGATGCTCGAATTTGGCAATGTCACTACTATAAATTTAACGCAAATGAAGGTAACAACCTGATTATAATATTAACTAGATTATCATGATCTTTTGTATTTACCCGGCAAGGGAGGAATTCAAGTGAACGTGATACCTCCAGAGTTTACACTTGGTTTCGATTCTCGTTTTCCTGCTACGTTAGCTGCCGATGAATGGGAACAGACGTTGAATCGTTGGTGTAAAGAAGCAGGAGAGGGAGTTCGAATCGAATTCATGATAAAAGAACCTCAGGCGCCCAACACCGAATTAGACGAATCGAATGTGTTTTGGATAGCTTTTAAAAATGCAGCCGATAAGTTGTAAGTACAAAATTCGGATCTTGTTAAATATTTTTTAATAAAATGCATATTTTTAGGAATATGAAATTAGAACCTATTATTTGCCCAGGTGCTACAGATTCTCGTTTTCTACGATTACAGGGTATACCGGCAATTGGATTTTCGCCCATTAATTACACGAATTTTCTTCTGCATAGAGAAAATGAATATTTGAATGTAAATACGTTCTTAAAAGGTGTCGATATTTATTGTAAATTAATTACTGCTGTTGCTAATGTATAGAAACTGAAATTATTTTCAATAGATATTTATATGAATTTTAATTCATTTAGTTTAATTTTAATTAACATGAGTTAGAAGAACGTAGAAAATGCACAACGTGTGAACTATGCGTTTAATAAGTTTTGTCGCCGCGATAGAGACACGAGACATAGTCAACTTATTTTGTACAAATTGATTTCTCAATAACTCTGCGAGCGACAAAACCTATTAGACATATAGTAGCTAATAGACAATTTTCTGTGTACCTACGATGAAATAGCTAATAACATAAGATTATATACCTACTAATAATCAAGAGATAAGCAGTGACCTTATAGGTGGAGATATTATTTAGTTGAAAGCAGTGCAGTTTCAAACGAAAAGAGCATCTCACTAAAAATGTCTTCTCTTAGCGTCATTGCAAACCTTGTTAATGCAGTGTATACCTATATACATATATAGTTAAGTTATGCTATACACAGATATTATTCAATACCTGCTAATGGTATTTACTCCAAGCGATGTTTGTTAAATGGTTTTTGTTATCTAATTATTCAAGAACATCTTATACTGCATCTACCTACCGAAGTACTTGAAAATCAAAGCGATTGGATATAATAAAGTTGATACTCTTGTTACATCGAGACTAAGGTTTTTGTTAGTTCATACTTCTTATACTTACTTAAGTTTATAATTGATTTATATACAAATACAGTCCCATTTATTTTAAATTTTCGTCTTTCCGATTAAAATTTGTTACCACCACCTTACGAAATTAATTTCGTTAATATCTGTCTATTTTTGTTTACGCCAATCAGAAAACGATACATTTTAAACTTGACATGCTGGTCGTGTTGGTTTTTCTATCGTTTTCTGATTGGCGTAAACAAAAATAGACGAATATTAACGAAATTAATTTCGTAAGGTGGTGGTAACAAATTTTAATCCGAAAGATAAAAATTTAAATTAAATCGACCAACTTTCGCTTAAATATAATCCGAAATTGAAAGTTTTACACTTTTCATATTTATAAATGAATACATGTTCGCACTAAAAAAAATACAATTTTGAAATTGGCAGGTTAATTTATTATTAAATTGTTTCAATAAGTATAGATACCTACGAAAAAGGAATAATTTTACTATATAAACACGTCTCACTGTAGAATGGTCTGCAATATAAAATTTGGTTTATATATCTTCCTGACCCCTTCGCCAATTATATTGTACGGTTTCCACCTTCCCTCGTCGCCTAAAATTTCGTATAGCAATGGACGTCTTTGTCCAAACTTGTTACCTGTTAATTTTGCTTAGACATCTTAACTCCCACCACAACCTTATAATTTCCACTATTTCCGATCGAAAATAATCTCCATTTTATTTGTTTTTAAAGGAACCTATCACAAATTTGGAAACAATTTTAAAATGGCGTTCCCCACTTCCCTTCGGTAATCAACGTGGGGACCCACTTACTTACATTTATACGTTTTGAATCTTTCCACTTAGAAATCCTGGTGGACGTATGCTCCTTAAAAAAATTTCAAATTTAAAATTTACATTTTTTTCAAATCTGTGCGACACAATTTTGTCTTATTTCTGTATTATCGTGATATTTTCCAAGTATAGAAAGAATCTAGATTTATCCACTTTGAAATACAGTAAAACTTCAATAATCGAAACTGTATCAGCATCTACTACTTTTTATATATACCACCCATAATGTTGTTAGGAGACGTTTATTTTGCTAACAATACGAACTAATTTGCATAACATACTAATTTTAAGCAATAACCGATAGAAACCAATAATAAGGTACCTAAATATTTAATAAAAATTTAAATAAAATTACCCACGTAATTATTTGTTTCGTACCACTAATATGGTATACCACCAAGTAAAATCTCCTAAACGAACCAGTGCTGCCATCTATTATGTACACGCTGTGTATACGCATGTTTTCTCTTTCATTCAACGGGTGAGAATGGCTGTTGGTAAAAATAAGGGATTGTCTAAAGGAGGTAAAAAAGGAGTCAAAAAGAAGATGTAAGTACAAAAATTTATCGTAAACACAAAACATAATAGTCTATTGCATGTTTATTTTCGTTAAAACGGCAACAATATCGTAGGATGGCCTAAATTGTTTCGAGTTTTTAATTTGTGTCTTTCTCGTGCATAAATTGTGCCGGATAATTATATTCGTAAATAATTACCTTTAAGTTAGCGATATATTAAAAAATTGATCTAGTTCGAGTTATTTTAATTAAAGTAATTAAGAAATTAGGTTAAATAATGATGATCCACTCAGCTCTCTTTGATTTAGAGATGATGAATCTTTGTTCCCTATATATATCTCTGATTAGTTTGTAGCCAAAAAATCTTATAATTGTAAAACGCAAAACGAGTTAAATACTACGTTATTTTTATAGCATCGACCCGTTCACTCGAAAGGACTGGTACGATGTTAAGGCTCCTTCTATGTTTGCAACCCGTCAAATAGGGAAAACTTTGGTAAACCGTACACAAGGAACGAAAATCGCTTCTGAAGGTTTAAAATTTAGAGTATTTGAAGTGTCTTTGGCAGATTTACAAAATGATAACGATGCAGAACGTTCTTTTCGTAAATTTAAACTTATTGCCGAAGATGTACAGGGTACGTATAACACATTATTCCCGATTTTGGTGGTCGATTAATTTTGTGTTTTAGGAAGAAACGTGCTCACAAATTTCCACGGTATGGATTTAACTACCGATAAATTAAGATCGATGGTGAAAAAGTGGCAGACCCTCATCGAAACCTCGGCCGATGTAAAGACGACCGATGGTTATTTACTTAGAGTATTTTGCATCGGTTTTACTAATAAGGATCAATTGTCACAAAGGAAAACATGTTATGCCCAACATGCGCAGGTAATTGATTTTGTTATTTTATCAGGTTTTCCGAAATTCGCATGATGACAAACCCAGCTCGCTTTGATTCAGTGCTGAAGATAACTTTTTTATTACTGATGAATTGTGCATTTTAAGTTGCAGCTGTTTGTTAATAAAATATATTCAAAAGTGTGTTTGTTGTAGGTCAGATTAATTCGCAAGAAGATGGCACAAACCATAACCGATGATATTGGCCGTAGTGAATTGAAAGAGGTTGTTAACAAGCTTCTTCCCGATTCCATTGCTAAAGATATCGAGAAGGCATGTCAAGGCATTTATCCACTTCACGATGTCTACATTCGCAAGGTAAAATGACTCTTTTTGAAACATGAAGGCATACTTATCAAGTCGATTTTTAGGTGAAAGTTTTAAAGAAGCCCCGCTTTGAACTTTCAAAATTGTTGGAATTGCACGGTGATGGTGGGAAAGGGGGTTCCTGGGAACCCGGTGAAGCTGGTGCTAAAGTGGAGCGGCCCGAAGGATATGAACCGCCAGTACAGGAATCTGTGTAATTTATAATTCCTTCCAAATAAATGTTTATGTATATATATATAGTTTTCTTTTTGTGTTAATCGGATTCCCAATAAACTTGAAAGGTGATTTGTGAATAAAATCAAAATTATGCATGTCGTGGTTATTTTGTTTTGAGTTATTCATATGCAATAATGTTTTCAGAGATATTTTGTTGAAATCTAGAACATGTTTTGTTAAACGAGTGACATTTAAATTGAAATTGTGTTGCATAAGAGTTTGTTGTTTATGAAGTCAATATTTACATGCCAATGCTTAATACATTTGTTTTCAAAAATAGCTACACAAAAAATTATTTCATTGCTAGATGAACATTAATTTTTCATGTCCTTCCAAAAAAAATTGACGACATAATTTAAACTAGAAAATTTGCGACTCTTACATATTTGTTTCTGATTTAAAAAGAGATAAACTATAAACTTATAAAGAGGCTATTCGATTTACATGTTAACAGCAATTAAATAAACAACATATTTGAAATCGTGCTATGGAATGAATGCAATAAATTAATCTGTTAAACCACCGATTAAAATTAACAAGACAAACGTTTGTAAATTATTTTGTACAAGTTTTGTGGTGTTTCACAAAATTAATAAGGAAATTTAAAACAATTACGTTGTAATTTAATTTTATTCTTATAAAAATATTTCTCGAGTCTAAATATAGCGTTACAAAAAATCGATCGTATAAAATTGATTTTTATAGCCAAGAGCCGGCAGTTATGTAGAATAATATTTAAATTGCTCATTACCTATGATCCTATTTGGTCTCAATTTTATTAGGTAGGTATTTTATTAAATTGTTTCAATAAGTATAGATACCTGCGAAAAAGGAATAACTTTACTATATAAACACGTCTCACTGTAGAATGGTCTGCAATATAAAATTTGGTTTATATATCTTCCTGACCCCTTCGCCAATTATATTGTACGGTTTCCACCTTCCCTCGTCGCCTAAAATTTCGTATAGCAATGGACGTCTTTGTCCAAACTTGTTACCTGTTAATTTTGCTTAGACATCTTAACTCCCACCACAACCTTATAATTTCCACTATTTGCGATCGAAAATAATCTCCATTTTATTTGTTTTTAAAGGAACCTATCACAAATTTGGAAACAATTTTAAAATGGCGTTTCCCACTTCCTTTCGGTAATCAACGTGGGGACCCACTTACTTACATTTATACGTTTTGAATCTTTCCACTTAGAAATCCTGGTGGACGTATGCTCCTTAAAAAAATTTCAAATTTAAAATTTACATTTTTTTCAAATCTGTGCAACTCAATTTTGTCTTATTTCTGTATTATCGTGATATTTTCCAAGTATAGAAAGAATCTAGATTTATCCACTTTGAAATACAGTAAAACTTCAATAATCGAAACTGTATCAGCATCTATAGCTCATCCAAACCTATATGATGTTCACGTCATCGATACAAGGTTACTAGATGATGACATTTCACACAGTGCTGTCACCTCGTACCTCGCATTTTGACAGTTCTAATAAATTGTAGTCTTTCTTTATACCATCTAATATGTACGCAAGTAAATCAACTATAGAATATGTCACTTTCCAAACTTTAAATCGGATTACAAATAAACAATCTAGTGACTTTTTGTTGATGACGTGAACATCATATAGGTTTGGATAAGCTATACTACTTTTTATATATACCACCCATAATGTTGTTAGGAGACGTTTATTTTGCTAACAATACGAACTAATTTGCATAACATACTAATTTTAAGCAATAACCGATAGAAGCCAATAATAAGGTACCTAAATATTTAATAAAAATTTAAATAAAACTACCCACGTAATTATTTGTTTCGTACCACTAATATGGTATACCACCAAGTAAAATCTCCTAAACGAACCAGTGCTGCCATCTATTATGTACACGCTGTGTATACGCATGTTTTCTCTTTCATTCAACGGGTGAGAATGGCTGTTGGTAAAAATAAGGGATTGTCTAAAGGAGGTAAAAAAGGAGTCAAAAAGAAGATGTAAGTACAAAAATTTATCGTAAACACAAAACATAATAGTCTATTGCATGTTTATTTTCGTTAAAACGGCAACAATCTCGTAGGATGGCCTAAATTGTTTCGAGTTTTTAATTTGTGTCTTTCTCGTGCATAAGTTGTGCCGGATAATTATATTCGTAAATAATTACCTTTAAGTTAGCGATATATTAAAAAATTGATCTAGTTCGAGTTATTTTAATTAAAGTAATTAAGAAATTAGGTTAAATAATGATGATCCACTCAGCTCTCTTTGATTTAGAGATGATGAATCTTTGTTCCCTATATATATCTCTGATTAGTTTGTAGCCAAAAAATCTTATAATTGTAAAACGCAAAACGAGTTAAATACTACGTTATTTTTATAGCATCGACCCGTTCACTCGAAAGGACTGGTACGATGTTAAGGCTCCTTCTATGTTTGCAACCCGTCAAATAGGGAAAACTTTGGTAAACCGTACACAAGGAACGAAAATCGCTTCTGAAGGTTTAAAATTTAGAGTATTTGAAGTGTCTTTGGCAGATTTACAAAATGATAACGATGCAGAACGTTCTTTTCGTAAATTTAAACTTATTGCCGAAGATGTACAGGGTCGTATAACACATTACTCCCGATTTTGGTGGTCGATTAATTTTGTGTTTTAGGAAGAAACGTGCTCACAAATTTCCACGGTATGGATTTAACTACCGATAAATTAAGATCGATGGTGAAAAAGTGGCAGACCCTCATCGAAACCTCGGCCGATGTAAAGGCGACCGATGGTTATTTACTTAGAGTATTTTGCATCGGTTTTACTAATAAGGATCAATTGTCACAAAGGAAAACATGTTATGCCCAACATGCGCAGGTAATTGATTTTGTTATTTTATCAGGTTTTCCGAAATTCGCATGATGACAAACCCAGCTCGCTTTGATTCAGTGCTGAAGATAACTTTTTTATTACTGATGAATCGTGCATTTTAAGTTGCAGCTGTTTGTTAATAAAATATATTCAAAAGTGTGTTTGTTGTAGGTCAGATTAATTCGCAAGAAGATGGCACAAACCATAACCGATGATATTGGCCGTAGTGAATTGAAAGAGGTTGTTAACAAGCTTCTTCCGATTCCATTGCTAAAGATATCGAGAAGGCATGTCAAGGCATTTATCCACTTCACGATGTCTACATTCGCAAGGTAAAATGACTCTTTTTGAAACATGAAGGCATACTTATCAAGTCGATTTTTAGGTGAAAGTTTTAAAGAAGCCCCGCTTTGAACTTTCAAAATTGTTGGAATTGCACGGTGATGGTGGGAAAGGGGGTTCCTGGGAACCCGGTGAAGCTGGTGCTAAAGTGGAGCGGCCCGAAGGATATGAACCGCCAGTACAGGAATCTGTGTAATTTATAATTCCTTCCAAATAAATGTTTATGTATATATATATAGTTTTCTTTTTGTGTTAATCGGATTCCCAATAAACTTGAAAGGTGATTTGTGAATAAAATCAAAATTATGCATGTCCTGGTTATTTTGTTTTGAGTTATTCATATGCAATAATATTTTCAGAGATATTTTGATGAAATCTAGAACATGTTTTGTTAAACGAGTGACATTTAAATTGAAATTGTGTTGCATAAGAGTTTGTTGTTTATGAAGTCAATATTTACATGCCAATGCTTGATACATTTGTTTTCAAAAATAGCTACACAAAAAATTATTTCATTGCTAGATGAACATTAATTTTTCATGTCCTTCCAAAAAAAATTGACGACATAATTTAAACTAGAAAATTTGCGGCTCTTACATATTTGTTTCTGATTTAAAAAGAGATAAACTATAAACTTATAAAGAGGCTACTCGATTTACATGTTAACAGCAATTAAATAAACAACGTATTTGAAATCATGCTATGGAATGAATGCAATAAATTAATCTGTTAAACCACCGATTAAAATTAACAAGACAAACGTTTGTAAATTATTTTGTACAAGTTTTGTGGTGTTTCACAAAAATAATAAGGAAATTTAAAACAATTACGTTGTAATTTAATTTTATTCTTATAAAAATATTTCTCGAGTCTAAATATAGCGTTACAAAAAATCGATCGTATAAAATTGATTTTTATAGCCAAGAGCCGACAGTTATGTAGAATAACATTTAAATTGCTCATTACCTATGATCCTATTTGGTCTCAATTTTATTAGGTAGGTATTTTAATAAATCTTGTTGGTAAATATAATTGACACATCAAGTTTACAATTGGTTTTAAACATCAAAAATGATCTAATGAGTTGATAAACTATCAAGGTTGGAACAAATTTAACAACCACACAATAGATCGGGATTTAAATAAACCTAAACATTACAATAAAGTATAATGGCATAATCAACCTTCATAATATAAGCCATTAAATTTTTTTAACAAACTGTAGGAAATCATACTTTCATATGTTACATTACAAAATATTTCACATTTTGTTGTCGACTGTTTCGTAAGCAAGTGTTCAAATAATATTATGCATTTATTAATTTGTGTAAGCTTTCTTCTTCAGTTTCTTATTTGTGGTATTTTTACTGATGATATTTCCACCTTAATGTCTAAAGTAAGTGTATAAATAATTCAAAGTAAATTTTCTACGTGCACGTAACATTTGCAGTTTCATCAAAATGAATATATTATTAAACCGGAACGTGCAGAAGTAGTTCGATGCGATACAAACTTTTTCAGTAAATGCACACTCCGCTCGTTTAAATACAACAGAACAATTATTGCTTTCAATACAACCTTTGGTCTAAATGTCGACACAGGATATGAGGGCACGGTATTTGAGAAACGATTTGTTATAGTTACAAATAATAATCAATTTTTCTATTAGGGCATTGCTCAGGTTTACAAATTCATGAGCAATGAATATAGGCATTTTCCAATTCGGATGCAACTCCCCATTTGTATGACGCTCAAAGAAAATCTGATAGGCTTGGGAACGTTCAAATGTGGCAATTTTACAGGTTGCCCTATACAAAAGGTATATGTTTGGATTTAATCTCTAAATAAGTTTTAATTAAAAAAAAAGTGCGATAATCACATATACATATTGTACTCTCGCAGAACATAATGTAACTAAATTATCGGACAAGGAATACTAGTTATTTTTTATATGTATTATACATTTTTTTTAATATAATAAATTTGTAAAATTACAGGGAAAACTCTACCACGTGTGTAATTGGATACCCGATGATAAAAGAGCCCCTCCTTTAATACCGCCTGGAAGGTACATGATCGAAGTACAGTTTATTTACAAGAGTAAAGAAGTATTAGTGACACGCGCATATGGAGAGGTACAAATTCCTTTTAAATATGACTAATGTTTGTCTAATAATTTAAATATATATTTTTTATTTTGAACCTATTTAAGCTGTATTTCAAAATTTTGTAAACATTAACACATAAAATAAATAACAAATATAGAGTAAATTACAGTTTTGTATTTAGTGGTAATTTACAGTACAATCTACTCTAACTTTTAAATTATAGGATTACATGTTAATATAATTATTAAACAGTTTTCGTATTGTTGTCATAAATGATCAGAATAATATTTTTAAATTGATCAAAATAATATAATATTGAAAATACTGTTATTATAAATGTTAAGCAAAAAGAGTGATAAAGAACGCAATTTTTGTTTTTGTTTTGTTTATATATTATAAGTATTATATATTGTAAAATTCTCACTTTGATTTGTTAGATATGTATTTTCAAATATAATATATACGTTATTAATTTTGTTAATTGATCAGTTTAGACAGGTGTAAAGTTAATGAATATTAATTGCATAATATTAATATTTTTGTTGTTTGAACTATTTTATTAAATGTTTAAAAAGTTATTATACCTACATATTGCATTTAAAAAATAATCAAATCCCTAATTTTATTACATTGGGCAAGTTTCTTTTTATTAAAATTGTTAAAATTACAATTTAGCTCATAGCACTGATATTAGAGTAATAACTTAAGCTCTTAAGCTGGGTTTCCATTTGTTGCGGTGTAGTGTATCGTATCATCATTACGATCATTGACTGATATGATATGATGTAACACATTATCTGACTTTGCTCGATATTTTGATAAGCTAATATGCAACAAGGATATGATACGTAGAAATGCAACAAATAGATACCCAGCTTATTGATTTATGTGCATATACATATTTGCGATTTGTGTAGTAATAATAATAATACTGAACTTGCTTGCAAGGCAGGTCATACACGTTACAAAACTCGCATTTGTTTAACTAAGGAACAATTTTTCAATCATTGGATTGAAAGGCCCGACTGGTATAGAAATAATATAATTGTTGAAATGTAACTATAGGGAGGTGGTTATATCTATGATGAATGGTTGATAGAATTGAAATTAACTGATGGTGATAAAAAAATTATAGGAGTAAATATTTTTATGATAAGATGTAACCACTACAACAAGCTATAAACTTGCATTTTGATTAAATAAATATCAAAATTAACGGCATTAAAAGTCCGTTATAATTCAAATTGCTCAAATACATTGGAATAAAATGTCCTAATTAAAAAATAAGATAACTATATGTAGGTACTTACATTTGCAGTTATAAATAAACAAAGCACCGCACTTTCTGGAACATTCCACTTTAGTAACCATATTTTTAACTTTCGTTTAAAAATTAACCCATGTAAAACTCGAAACCAGTCAATTTGATACTGATTATGAAAAATTCCGTTTCAAACTTGATAATTTACTGGGAACATTTCATAATGCAAGGTTGTCACCACAAATCGGAAAGTTTTTGACGTTTATTGATATACGTGTAAATTTTGTTTAAAATTTTTATATTGTTTACATTTAATTGTGATACGTATGCATTTAATAACAATATACGTAACGCATTGCCAATTTGACCGTATTAAAGAAAAAAGGTAGTTTTTAAGTGCCCATAAAAGATAAAACGATGGAAGAAACTCTCATGTTGATAGCTCTTGTGGTGGTTATGTTAATTGGTTCCTATTTAGCCGGCTCAATTCCTCTTTTTATAAATCTGTCCGAGGTGAGCATACGTTATGAATATAATATGTGGGTGTAAACAATTTGTAACACCTTTCACTAAGCTACCAGATGTTCTAAAACTATTTGTTTACAGAGTAAATTAAAAAAGGTAACAGTATTCGGTTCGGGATTATTAGTAGGAACAGCCCTAGCTGTTATCATTCCAGAAGGTGTACGTTCTTTAACTAGTGAATCTTACATGAAAAGTGGAACAAACGATAGTTTTCAAATAACACATAAGCACGGCGATCCCTTTTCAGTAATAGGATTAAGTTTAGTACTGGGATTTGTATTTATGCTTGTAGTCGAGCAGGTATATAATTTAGAATTGAAAATGACAGTCGTTATTGTAATTCGACTCTTTTAATAGGTGTCGCAAAGTAAAAATGAACATCTTAATCCGGCCGAACGAAATGTAACAGCCACAGTAGGGCTGGTAGTGCACGCAGCTGCCGATGGAGTAGCTCTAGGTGCTGCCGCAACGACCAGTCATACTGATGTCGAAATTATAGTTTTTTTAGCAATTATGTTACATAAAGCCCCTGCCGCATTTGGTTTGGTTACATTTTTATTACACGAAGGCATCGAAAGGTCAGCCAGTTAACTGTACAATGCCAAATTAAAAACAAAGAATTTCAGGCAAAGAATAAGGAAGCATTTATTAATATTTTCTCTTGCCGCTCCTGTGTTAGCTATAGTTACATATTTTGGCATTGGCCAAGAACAGAAGGAGCGATTTAGTTCGGTTAATGGAACAGGTTTGTATTTTGTTATGCTGATGATTAAAAATTATGTTGATTTTTTTAAGGTATAGCAATGTTATTTTCGGCGGGCACATTTTTATATGTAGCGACAGTTCATGTACTGGCCGAACTTACTCAGAAAGGTCACCATGAACATTCGTATTCGCGGGTTCAAGATGCCGAAGTTGGTGTTAAGATCGCACAAAGTCCCAAAAGAAGTCTACAATATTCTGAATTGTTTATACTTGTATTAGGATGTTTAGCACCCCTAATTTTAACCTTTATTCATCATCACTGAATTTTGTAAATGTATACGTTTCCTTCTTATTTATTTTTAATCGTCATTTGGTAACTGTATCTAATCTGATAGAATGTAACGTTGCAAAAAGCATATATTCGGCACTGGTGAAATAAATCTGTTTTATGTTTATATTTTCTTATTACGAAACATCGTGTATATAAAAGCTAGGTGTCGCTCGCAACGCACCATCCGAATACATTCACATGCCGACAATAACCGAGAATAAGACATAAATATATCGCTGCCGTTTATAAGAAAGCGATGGGTAAATGACGTACGTTCTACAGCTTGCATGTTAAATTATCCAATCATTTGTGACTGTGCAGCTCGTTTGATAGCCGCCATTGTGGTACAGTGAGCAGACATTTTCCACCGCCATATTGCACGACCATCTTTTATAAACAACCTAATATTTACAAAGTTATGGCGGACCAAAACATTATGTGCGAAGTCGAAATTCAACCTGATATTCAAGAGTGCGTTGAAATTGAAGCAATTCCAGTAGATATGCCGGACACGGTCGAAACCATTGTAGAATGTGGCGACTCGATGATTCCCATGCAAACTTTAGAAGGCAGAGACATAATTTTAGAGCCCCAAGAAGAAATCATCGACGAATCTGGTGATCCGCTTAATCTATACGACGTCCCTGTGCCAGACGCGTCCGACATTTACGTAGAATCTTCTCCCGGGCCTTCGATAAAACGAAAGAAAACCAACTCCTCGAATATTAAAAACCGTAGCGTTTTAATAAAAAACGAAACGATGTTATGCGGGGACATGGGTTTAGACACGAAACCTAGAAAATGGGAACAAAAACAAGTCCAAATTAAAACCATGGAAGGTGAATTTTCCGTAACTATGTGGGCATCTGGAACTAGCGATGGTGAGTTGTTCTTACGTTCGTTTATTGCGTGGCAACGCCCTAATTCGATGTTTACAAAAGATCAACCCCGAACGAATGCGTTATTGTTTAGTTTCGGAATTAATTTATACCGATTGTTAAATCACGGTTCGCGCCCGATTACTTAAAACTGCTTTAAAAAATTAGAAGGTAATAAGTTACCACACTTGCAGATTATGGGGGAGACACTTTAGAATTGTATCGTTTTCTGGTAAGATGATTTTTGTTGTTTTTCGAACGAAACGGTACGTGTTTTGATACACAGCGGCCATAACTAACATTTTCTCGCCATATTATTAAATGGCTCCTGAATTTTGTTATGGGCGCAATGATGGCCGACAGGCTCCGTTGGAAAAAACATCGTTCGTTCCGAGTATTTCATTTATATAGCGGTGCAATGTTATTTAGGATAAGGTAAGATGTCTAAATAGATTTATAAATAAAGAATTTTCGAGCGTGCCCAAAATAATTGCGTGTGATTGAAATGATTTGGGATATTCTTAGATGGCGCTGAGTCGATGTTTTCCGTTATGTAGTGGCGCCAGTTTTGAATTTCGCATTCGTTAAGGCTAATATACTGCTAATTTTTTTAAGTAACTATATGACAATTAATAGCTAAAAATTAAAGTAGTATAAATTGGACGTGACGCGAAATACATAAGATGTAATATAATAAACAAATAATAATCGTAACAGTACTATTTCAGATGAAGGTTCTAATCCTGAACCGGATCCAGACTATACAGAATACATGACAGGTAAAAAAATACCTGCAGATGGTATTCCCGGTTTAGATCTATCCGATCCAAAGCAGTTGGCAGAATTTGCTCGTCCGGGATTAAAAAGCCCGCGGGTACGACGTCCGAATCAGGATTCGATGGATAGAACAATAGGTGAGAATTTCTATATTATTTACATAACGGAACCTAATAATTCTTATTTTTAGGATGTCCTCATAAAGGTTGTAATAAAATGTTCCGTGATAATTCTGCCATGCGTAAACATTTACACACGCATGGTCCTCGTGTACACGTTTGTGCAGAATGTGGGAAGGCCTTTGTCGAGTCCAGCAAACTGAAGAGACATCAGCTTGTACATACGGGCGAAAAACCATTTCAGTGTACGTTCGAGGGATGTGGGAAGAGATTTAGTCTCGATTTTAATTTACGGTAATTTTTTAAAGAATTTTGCATAATTGTAAGTTGTATAACTAAGGGTGTTTTAGGACACATGTACGTATTCATACAGGTGATAGACCCTATGTTTGCCCGTTTGACGGATGTAATAAAAAGTTTGCGCAATCTACAAATTTGAAAAGTCATATTTTAACTCATGCAAAAGCAAAGTAGGTTTACAGTTATTTGTAGATTTAATTTATTTTTAGAGATTAAATTTTTAGATCGCGGAATTCGATGAGTCGTAGTACTAATAATACAATGCAAATGTTACAACCACAATTTGTACAGGTAGAAGTGGCCGATGTCGATCAGCCTTATATTGTGTACACTGATTAACGGGGTAAGAACTTTTATATAAGTAAAACTAAATATAGAAAATTGAATAAATAAGGGTTGTTTATGATTACATTTTACCTAGTAACATACATTTTTATTTAATATAAAGCGTAAACGTTATTTTGAAATACTTGACTTCTTTACTGAGTTTATTGTAGCTGTTGAGTTTAAAATGAGTAATATAGTCAAAAGTTTGATTTCTCTCATATAGGGCCAGTTTTTCAATCATCATGTTACTAACCGTCGGATAATTGCTGTAGAAATTATTGTTCAAAACAATTTACGAAGAAACAGTTGTTTCTTTGACGATTGACTAATGATTAAAAAACTGATCATAAAAGCATTGACATACTAGCTGCTGTAGTTTTGAAGCTCACATTTCTTATGGGTGGTGCAGTGCTCTTATAGTCTATAATAGTGGTTATTGAAGTGTTTATTTAATGCGTATGTGTGTATCTTATGTGTATACACGTGCCGAATTAGGTTTATATTATTTTCTCTTTCTATTCGATCTCTGCTCGATATATTTATCATTAATTTCAAATTATCATTATATTTTTGAATTACGTACATATTTCTAATACTTATTTATGTATTAACAAGGAAGCAGAATCTTAAAATATTTATTTTGTTTCAGTTATAGTATAATGTAGTGACCGGAAAGTATGGTAAAAACAAGAGACTGTGTATAGAAATATTAATGTTACAATATACTAACCAAATACTTTAAATCAGTGTAAACATTCTTGTTTTTGGCCATTGTTGTTTTGTTGTTCATCGTTTTAATTGTACGAATTTTGGATGATTAATTTCTTCAAATAGATTATATAGTTTTTATAGTATTTATCGTTTGTAACTTAATTTGAAGTTGAGTCGCTCATTTATATAATATCATTAAGTACAATTTCTAATTTTAATTTTGAATGTACATCATTTAGTTATGTTTAGTATAAAATGCGACAGTTCATGTACTGGCCGAACTTACTCAGAAAGGTCACCATGAACATTCGTATTCGCGGGTTCAAGATGCCGAAGTTGGTGTTAAGATCGCACAAAGTCCCAAAAGAAGTCTACAATATTCTGAATTGTTTATACTTGTATTAGGATGTTTAGCACCCCTAATTTTAACCTTTATTCATCATCACTGAATTTTGTAAATGTATACGTTTCCTTCTTATTTATTTTTAATCGTCATTTGGTAACTGTATCTAATCTGATAGAATGTAACGTTGCAAAAAGCATATATTCGGCACTGGTGAAATAAATCTGTTTTATGTTTATATTTTCTTATTACGAAACATCGTGTATATAAAAGCTAGGTGTCGCTCGCAACGCACCATCCGAATACATTCACATGCCGACAATAACCGAGAATAAGACATAAATATATCGCTGCCGTTTATAAGAAAGCGATGGGTAAATGACGTACGTTCTACAGCTTGCATGTTAAATTATCCAATCATTTGTGACTGTGCAGCTCGTTTGATAGCCGCCATTGTGGTACAGTGAGCAGACATTTTCCACCGCCATATTGCACGACCATCTTTTATAAACAACCTAATATTTACAAAGTTATGGCGGACCAAAACATTATGTGCGAAGTCGAAATTCAACCTGATATTCAAGAGTGCGTTGAAATTGAAGCAATTCCAGTAGATATGCCGGACACGGTCGAAACCATTGTAGAATGTGGCGACTCGATGATTCCCATGCAAACTTTAGAAGGCAGAGACATAATTTTAGAGCCCCAAGAAGAAATCATCGACGAATCTGGTGATCCGCTTAATCTATACGACGTCCCTGTGCCAGACGCGTCCGACATTTACGTAGAATCTTCTCCCGGGCCTTCGATAAAACGAAAGAAAACCAACTCCTCGAATATTAAAAACCGTAGCGTTTTAATAAAAAACGAAACGATGTTATGCGGGGACATGGGTTTAGACACGAAACCTAGAAAATGGGAACAAAAACAAGTCCAAATTAAAACCATGGAAGGTGAATTTTCCGTAACTATGTGGGCATCTGGAACTAGCGATGGTGAGTTGTTCTTACGTTCGTTTATTGCGTGGCAACGCCCTAATTCGATGTTTACAAAAGATCAACCCCGAACGAATGCGTTATTGTTTAGTTTCGGAATTAATTTATACCGATTGTTAAATCACGGTTCGCGCCCGATTACTTAAAACTGCTTTAAAAAATTAGAAGGTAATAAGTTACCACACTTGCAGATTATGGGGGAGACACTTTAGAATTGTATCGTTTTCTGGTAAGATGATTTTTGTTGTTTTTCGAACGAAACGGTACGTGTTTTGATACACAGCGGCCATAACTAACATTTTCTCGCCATATTATTAAATGGCTCCTGAATTTTGTTATGGGCGCAATGATGGCCGACAGGCTCCGTTGGAAAAAACATCGTTCGTTCCGAGTATTTCATTTATATAGCGGTGCAATGTTATTTAGGATAAGGTAAGATGTCTAAATAGATTTATAAATAAAGAATTTTCGAGCGTGCCCAAAATAATTGCGTGTGATTGAAATGATTTGGGATATTCTTAGATGGCGCTGAGTCGATGTTTTCCGTTATGTAGTGGCGCCAGTTTTGAATTTCGCATTCGTTAAGGCTAATATACTGCTAATTTTTTTAAGTAACTATATGACAATTAATAGCTAAAAATTAAAGTAGTATAAATTGGACGTGACGCGAAATACATAAGATGTAATATAATAAACAAATAATAATCGTAACAGTACTATTTCAGATGAAGGTTCTAATCCTGAACCGGATCCAGACTATACAGAATACATGACAGGTAAAAAAATACCTGCAGATGGTATTCCCGGTTTAGATCTATCCGATCCAAAGCAGTTGGCAGAATTTGCTCGTCCGGGATTAAAAAGCCCGCGGGTACGACGTCCGAATCAGGATTCGATGGATAGAACAATAGGTGAGAATTTCTATATTATTTACATAACGGAACCTAATAATTCTTATTTTTAGGATGTCCTCATAAAGGTTGTAATAAAATGTTCCGTGATAATTCTGCCATGCGTAAACATTTACACACGCATGGTCCTCGTGTACACGTTTGTGCAGAATGTGGGAAGGCCTTTGTCGAGTCCAGCAAACTGAAGAGACATCAGCTTGTACATACGGGCGAAAAACCATTTCAGTGTACGTTCGAGGGATGTGGGAAGAGATTTAGTCTCGATTTTAATTTACGGTAATTTTTTAAAGAATTTTGCATAATTGTAAGTTGTATAACTAAGGGTGTTTTAGGACACATGTACGTATTCATACAGGTGATAGACCCTATGTTTGCCCGTTTGACGGATGTAATAAAAAGTTTGCGCAATCTACAAATTTGAAAAGTCATATTTTAACTCATGCAAAAGCAAAGTAGGTTTACAGTTATTTGTAGATTTAATTTATTTTTAGAGATTAAATTTTTAGATCGCGGAATTCGATGAGTCGTAGTACTAATAATACAATGCAAATGTTACAACCACAATTTGTACAGGTAGAAGTGGCCGATGTCGATCAGCCTTATATTGTGTACACTGATTAACGGGGTAAGAACTTTTATATAAGTAAAACTAAATATAGAAAATTGAATAAATAAGGGTTGTTTATGATTACATTTTACCTAGTAACATACATTTTTATTTAATATAAAGCGTAAACGTTATTTTGAAATACTTGACTTCTTTACTGAGTTTATTGTAGCTGTTGAGTTTAAAATGAGTAATATAGTCAAAAGTTTGATTTCTCTCATATAGGGCCAGTTTTTCAATCATCATGTTACTAACCGTCGGATAATTGCTGTAGAAATTATTGTTCAAAACAATTTACGAAGAAACAGTTGTTTCTTTGACGATTGACTAATGATTAAAAAACTGATCATAAAAGCATTGACATACTAGCTGCTGTAGTTTTGAAGCTCACATTTCTTATGGGTGGTGCAGTGCTCTTATAGTCTATAATAGTGGTTATTGAAGTGTTTATTTAATGCGTATGTGTGTATCTTATGTGTATACACGTGCCGAATTAGGTTTATATTATTTTCTCTTTCTATTCGATCTCTGCTCGATATATTTATCATTAATTTCAAATTATCATTATATTTTTGAATTACGTACATATTTCTAATACTTATTTATGTATTAACAAGGAAGCAGAATCTTAAAATATTTATTTTGTTTCAGTTATAGTATAATGTAGTGACCGGAAAGTATGGTAAAAACAAGAGACTGTGTATAGAAATATTAATGTTACAATATACTTAACCAAATACTTTAAATCAGTGTAAACATTCTTGTTTTTGGCCATTGTTGTTTTGTTGTTCATCGTTTTTAATTGTACGAATTTTGGATGATTAATTTCTTCAAATAGATTATATAGTTTTTATAGTATTTATCGTTTGTAACTTAATTTGAAGTTGAGTCGCTCATTTATATAATATCATTAAGTACAATTTCTAATTTTAATTTTGAATGTACATCATTTAGTTATGTTTAGTATAAAATGTGATTCTATTATTTAAAGTTTTAGCACTTTTATAACTAGTTTATTTAATAATGCTAAAAGAAAGTCGGGTAGAATTCAATTGTGGTTTTTATGCAAAAATTGTAGTAAAACCTGCCTATCTATCTACCCAGCGTTCTTTGTGATAAGCACTTATGTAAAAAATACAAATCACAAGTTTTCCTAATGTACATAAAAATAAATAATTTTTTCAATAGTTTAAATTTTTTCTTTTAATTTGTGATTCGTAAATTTTGAGCGAGCACATGCAGTACAAGTACATGCAGCTCACAAGTCTTGGGTGAATTCCTTACAAACTTCCTTAGCAAATAAAACATCGACAATTACAAATCCAGCAAACATCTTTAGTTATTAATTTTGATTGTGAAATATTACATTTTCGTATGTTTTTTTTTAAATTAATGTTAATTCAAAATTATTATCGGCCGGTTATAGATTTTGATGGTTTTGTTGTATAAACCAAAATTTTTATTGATTGATAGGGAATTGTAATTGATTTTAATCGCTTGTAAGGTTTTGTGTATCGAGTTATTATTTATTTTTCAAATGGTGTTATATTGCGTTAAAACAAAATACCAATTTTATTCAAAAACTGTTATGCAGTAGTTTCTCGATAGTCTGAATCCTGGTGATTCAAATTTATTAGTTAATTTTTTTGAATTTGTAAAACTTTTTTTAACTTGCTGTTGTCTATATTGTTATGATACAAATTGTTGCCAACCACGAAACTTTTAAAATAAAGTTGCGAACGAAGCGCATGTTTGACATAACCTCTAATAAAATATAAATGAAATGGATGAAACAAGAAAAAATAACGATAATATGGAAAAGAGGAAGTTGATGATGGCCCAGGATATGAAATTTATTAAGGTATTATCTGGAAACGACAAGAATTTAAGGAATAAAGCTCTCCAAAAGTTGAAGAAATGGTTGCAATGTCGTGGATCGAAAATGCGTTAGTTTGAATTATTTTTAAGATCGACTCGCAATCAATATTAATTACCCTATTGTTGCAGCTTTTACGAGCGACGAATACCTCCGTATTTGGAAAGGTTTGTTTTATGCCATGTGGATGTCTGACAAACCGTTGATTCAAGAAGAATGCGCCGAGAACATAGCAAATCTTATACATTTCACGACTCCGGATTCGAGGTTGTTATTCTTTAAAAGTGGTTTGACGTTAATTGCCAATGAATGGTTCGGCATCGATCAATGGCGTATGAACAAGTTTTTGATGGTACGTATAAGATATAAACAACTTGTTATTAATAACTAGTGTTCTTTAGTTTGTCAGAAGAATTTTGCGACAGGCCATCGAGGTTTTAAAGAAAAGTGACTGGAAATTGGACACAATCCAGGAATTTGGTGATATTTTATTGGAATCTATCTTAACAGATGATTGCAGTACACATTTAAGTCTTACAATGCACATTACTGAAATATATTTAGAAGAACTGGCTAAGGTGATTGTATTAACTATAATTTAGAAAATGTATTTCTTTAATTGATTCGTTTCATTAGGTGTCAAATGGTAAAATCGATAAAGCTACAGTAAAAGAATTTTTAAGACCTTTTGTCAAGCATTTATCAATATTAAAAGAAAATCGTCAAATAACTCAAATACAGAAACATGTGTTTCGTTATTTAATTGAACAATCGGATGTCGCAGCAGAACATCAAGCTAAATTTGAGGCTTGGAAGATGGTAAGCCTATATTATTTACCTTTTAATTTCTGGAAATTAAAGTAACATACAGCAAGGTTTTCCTGAGGGAACAATTGATGCCATGGAAAGAATTGAAACTGAAAATTCGCATTTAGTCGATGAAGATGACGACTTAGAAGGAAAACCCTTAGATCCTCGAGCTGGTCAAGTTGATGTTATATTACCACAACTCCAGTTTGATGCTTTAGAAATTTTACAATTGCTACGTGACTATAAATTTTTAAAAGAAACGACTACTTCGGGCAGGATAGAAATTACTAAATTAGAAAAAGAGTAAGAATATCACATTCAGATTTATCAGGTTTTTTCTTAATATGTATTACGTTTACAGGTTTGAAAAAGTATCTAGAAATATATATCCATTTGGCTTCACCGAAATTAATTTACCCGAATTTGATGGTTATTCTATTAAATTAAGGAAGTCCGTAAACCGGCTAGTAAAACTTGAAAAGAATCTTTTATTAGGTAATAAACGTAGACGTAAACGGAAGATTTCGAAGAAACAATTCAATTCTGCTGACCTGTTTGAAGATAAATTGCAAAAATTTATAAGTAAAAGTGAAGGTAAGTTGCTTAAATCTAAGAAAATTAAAAGGAGGAAAACTTCTAAGCTAAATGAAGATTGGACATACGAGAATCAATTTGATAGAAATTCAGGTACTTGGGTGGTTCATAGTTTAAATCTATCGGAAATTGAAGAACAAACGCCGGTTATAACTAATGGCACTGAAAGAAGTGCTGTTGAAAATGAGAAACTCAAGATTAAATCTCAAATTTTTCAACCAAACAACCTCGACGGGTGCCTAAAACAAGACGAAATCAAAACAAACAAATCAGACAAATTAAAGAGAAAATTTAATTTAAAGATAAAACAAGAGGATAAAGATGTAAATGGTGGTTTAAATCATGTTTCGAATAAACAACCTAATTATAAATCTCTTGTATTACAACCAAGTGACGGGGATGCGACTCTAAAGAAGGCGAAACAGATATATTTATTTCATCCAACAAATTTAAGCAAAAATTCGAGATAGAACAAGAGGATAAAAATGTAAATGATGGTTTAAGTTGTGTTTCAAATAAACTTGTAAAAGAACCGATTAAAATGAAAAATCCGTCTCTAAATCCATTGTATTTCGACAAAATGAATGGGATGTACCTCCCAAAGAAGGTGAAACGGAAATATTCGTTCCAGCTAACAAATTTAAGAAAAAAATGGAATTAAAGGCAAAGCAGAAGGGACAAAGTTTGAACGATGTTTTAAATAATTCTTTAAAAAAACTGGTGAATCAACGCTATTCATTAGATAACAATTTATTGGCGAAAAATCGATTCTCGCATGTTATTAAAACACCACAGAGCGAAAAGAAAGTAAAAATCGACTTGAAATTAAACAAATCTCAAGAAATTGATGAACATCGAGCTCAACTAAAAAGCTCGCCAGCTATTCCTTTTGATGCAAATAGGAAGCCTTCAAAACCTCTTTTAAAATCAAATTCCATTAAAAGTCCTATTAATCCTTTTTATAGGAAAAAATTGTCATTATAAATGCATTTGTTTAATTGTAATTTCTACGAAATTAAAATTAAGAGCAATTCGTATTTGTTTCTGTTACATTTTCAGTTGTGACATTATCATAAATTTGTACTTATCATTTTACAAACATTAATTGATCTTTTTTTTTGAAAACGTTCTTTTTAATTATCTACTTTAAAATCCCATCTTTTACAATTTGTATATCTATCCTATATTATGTATAGGAATGGTTACAATTTAATTCTAAACGATATTTTAATATTATAATAATTGTTAAACAAAATTTTGACCTTTTTATGTAATATTTAGTAATTTTATAGATTATTAATTAAACAATTGCTAACGATTTTCTGGCATTATCTTATTGTTAATAATATATGTGTAAGAAAAACCATTATTTATCTATGCTATTAGAATGAGTGTGGCAAAATGAAATGACAAATTCAACATAAATGTTTGAATGCCTTATATCCCTACTTAGCTTTGTTTTACTCCTTGCAGTACCCATAAATAAATAACGGTATTCGATAGGTGTATATGTTATTTATAAATATTCTAGCTAGTAAAGAATGAAGTATAATTTTTTGAATATCTAGCACAGACTGAAAAAATTTAACCGATTGAAGAAATACCACTATAAACCAATTTTACATCGAAATAGGCAATTGTCAAGAAATATTAATTATTAATTTTCTACATTACAAGACCAAATCATTACATTTTTTAATTAAAATTTCGTTATTATGTCGTTGCAATATTAAATTTTAACACTCATTAATAATTTTATTTTATTTATGATTACATTACAAAACACGGGCATTTCTGATTTCTTATTCCTTTATTTTAATCTTGTTCATTATTTGCAATTAATAAAATTAAACTAAAATGTTCGTTCAATTGCTAAAATAATAATAGGTACACTTAATTAGTATACTTAACTCAAATACAAAATTAAATTTAATACTATTAAAATGATCTAAACCTTAAAATATTCAGTTGTTAATTTATAAAGACACCTATTCAGCATGACCAGCTGCTTGCCGTAACAAAATATAAATTTTTTCTTTAATCCAGTCTTTATTATAAGGTGCATAAGTATTTGTAGATTTTTGATACACTAAACAACTGAGATCGGAGAGCTACAAATAACATCGATTTAAACCATTAAAATTAAAAAAAAAACTAACCACTTACTTGATCTACGAAATCAAATAATTGTGAAATGTCGTAAGTAATAGTTGGAGTATTTGGGTTGCGTCTTTTAAGATGTTCTTCGTATATTTTACAAACGCCTTCCATGCATTCATTTACCGACTCGTAATCCGAATACGTTCGCGTTTCAGGGTTTGGAGCGGGCTGAACCAACAATATCGTATGGGCCTTAAAATTGTAAATATGAATTGATGATTTCCACATTTATATTTTAAGAATACTACCATTCTATTGTTTACCAGCGATAAGCGCTTCGTTCATTAAGGTTATGTTACTAAAATTGCAGCACTGGCTTTTAAAAATCCCTATATACAAAACAACTTTGAAAAATATAGAAATTGTTTATTTATAACCGAGATATAAGCACTTAAAATACGACTATTTTTGTCCTAAGGGTATGAGATAAATCATCATCTAACGTAAGTAAAATCATGAAGGAAAAAAACATTCCTATTGCACTGAGAAAATGCCAGATATCGTGGAAGTCGTAAAATTGTAGCAATTTACATTCTTGATTAAACAACCTCGATTGTGCAGGAGTTAACTATAACGTAAATATATTAATTATCGTATTTATTAATAGAAATTATACTTACAGCCCATGATATTGATTTATAGTAAAAGAAGTATATAGCAGAAATGGCAGATATCAATGATAATATTAAATATGTTAACGTCTGCAAGGTAATTCGCTCTTTATGAAGCAGCTGAAACGGCAAATGTATAAAACAAAGTTAATAAAAAAGATAAAAGATATACCTTCATCACAATATAAAAGATAAAATAAATCAACGTATTTGACATAAATACTGCAAGCAGATACGTTGCAAAATCTCTCTCGTGATTATAAATACCAAGCACCGCCAATGCCCAATTCAAAAGATTTCCTATAACTAATAGCACCATACGTCCTAAAACAGTTTGAATGAAAATACTATCGTATTAAAACAAATTTGTACCTCTGTGAACAGGTTTTATAGCATTCCAAGAGCCAGCCGCCCAAACATCGTGTAAATATACATTAAAAACTCTTTTAAATACACCTTTATCTGCAAAAAAGAAACGATTTACTATAAGCTTGTCTTAAAAATGAACCGTTTACCTAATTTCCAGTAACCAAAATAATATATCTGAGCTGTCAGCACTAAACAAACTATAATATGTAAAACAGTAAAGCCAATCCAAAATGACAAATTTGCCTCTAAAACGCCGACCATTCCTAGAAGCAAGTTAAAAATCAATTACGAAATTATAAATGGCAACAACCTTACCTAACAAAATAGCAATCGCTAAAACTCCAAACGTGGCATAAGCTGTGGCATTGATATCGGGATGTCTTGTTTGATACAACTTTACCATACACAGCACGGCCATAACGTACATAAAACTTGAATCTGGAAACAAATATAGCAAAATAAGCAAACGAGAATAATAATAAGAAAAATGCTTATACCAAATTGGAAGTTCGAATGGTTTGGACATATGTGATAGCTACCAGATAAAATACCTTCCATTATGAGTGCAACGCCCATGGCATAATATAAACCATAATGTTGTGGAATACCAAAGTACTTTAATTAAAGGGATATTTTAAATGTTAACAGTCAGACATTTTATCATAATCTCACCTTATCAAAGGTATCATCTTGATGTAGCTTTTCCCTTCTATACACCAAGCACAAAAAAAGAAAACCAAAACAGACATATCCAATATTGGAAAACAAATGATTAAAATCGCTAATGAAACCCAAAGGATGTGCGCACAAAAAATTGTAATAACACAAGTCTTGATTTCCGGTATCATCGAGAACCTGCAACGATCATAACAACTGATGATAAACAACTACATTATAATGGGACTCTTACATTTTGATATGTAATTACTAATTGTACAACAGGTAAACCATAGAACAATGCCACAGTAAGTACGTGATACAAGTAAAAATATGACTTTTTCTTTAAAATTCTTGGATCTTTTCTGGCTAAATCGCTCAAGTACAAAACAGGCTTCCCCAAGATGACTTCCCTATCATATGTCGCTTCTGTTATAGTGTCGTACTCCGTTTCATCTATTGAAGTATTGTCCAAAATTTCTGGAGCTAATTTACAAATTACTTTCATTACAAATTCTGACATGTAATGTTTTACCTACTGTACTAGGTGTAGTTACGTCTTGTTGTATAACCAGTGAATCATTTATATCTACAAAGTCCATAGCACGCGGTTTCGTATCCCGTATTGACCACCAACAGTATGTGCTGATAAGTATAATGTAGGAAAGAACAATACATCCTATCGTGATTAGTACAGCTTTAACATAGTCGTTGTAGGATATGCTAGGCTTTATTATAAACGTGATGTTTTTGTTGCGATCTTCGGTGATCATTTTGGTTGAACCCATACAATCAGAGTCATCTCCCTTGACAACGAAAATGACAAAAAATCCATTAGGAAATTTTCGCTTCTACAATAAAAATTTTTCTTTCATCGTAAAAGATAGTTATAATAAATACATACAGATATCGTAATGCCTCCTTTTGTGCCTACAGTTTCATAATAACCCTCAAAAGTAATGTCGTGATTCAAATCAAATATGGGACACTAAAATAATAAAATTAATATCAAGGTACACACAGGAAGAACCAATTTTACAGAAGCATTTTGGATGCTGACCGTCATGCAAATATCATCGCTCGAAAATACCTCTAATATCACAGTCTTAGAATCATGATCATCCGTATTATTTTTAAGAAACTCATAAAAATAGTATCTAAAAATTGAAACATGTTTTATGAAGAAAAAAATTTAAAAAACTCACCTTGGCTCACTAGGTGATATAGTGGTATTATATTCTACAGAAGCATTAATAAATAAGTTAATATTATCGTAAACGATTAAACTAAAACTGAGATTATTCTGTGAAGCTGTTGAAATAGAAATGATGGGGCCTTCGCGATATTCTCCATTAAAAGTCCCTTTAAAATTCGAAATCCGATCAGGACAAAGCGTTCTAGCGGTCCTATTGAATTTAATTTTACCAGAATCGCTCGAAACAATAAGAGGTATCTGCCAAGACAGGACTTCCTTTTGTTGACGAGCAACGACCATCAATGGATTATCTACTGTAGCCTCCTCGCTAGTTATTAAAATTCGTGGAGAATAACCCGCCTACAAAAAATTCAATTAAACAATATAAAAGAGTTTAACGATCAAATAACTACCTGATACTTATCAAATACAAAAATATGTTCTTTATTTTTATTTATTAATTTATGGTAAGGTCGACTGTAAGTTGCATTATCTATGTAAGGAGGATCTAAGGAATCACACGAACTTATAAAAGTAAATAGTAAAATTGAAAAATTAATTATTACAGAGGAACACATTTTTATTACGATTTATACTGAACACAACAAAAACTGATCATTTTTTGGCACGTATTTTTTGGTACATCTTTGTATGACGAACACCTATTTATATAGGATGTTACGTAAAATAAATAACCAATTTAAATTTCTTGAAAATTCTTCGATTTCTTTAGCATACCCGTTTTTAGTTTCAGTAAACAGGCAGTACTGTTTATTTTTGAGAAGTTTAAATATGCACTTTATCACAACTCGATGATTTATATTCTCAATTTCGAGTCAGTTTATAATACGTCTACATATTTATATTTCAAAAAAGTAGTAATAATCATTTAAATACTGGTAAATGACAAAAATTGTGATTAAATACAAAAAATAATTTAGTTTTCATTATTTCAATTGCCCTGTACAATAATGATCTAGTAACACACGTATTTAAAATGTTGGTTGCCGTTTATCCCTATAATGTAACCTATCATATTAAATGCTTATAATGAACAATTTGTTTACAAATATGCTTTGTAATAATTATAATAATTAATACTAAAATGAATTTACAACAATTATTTCAAGATTTTAATCCAAGGTGAATATTTAAAATTATTGTAATGTAGCCGTATACTTAACGTCCTTAATTGCAATGTTTAGACTTTTTTAAATTACAGCAAATTCGTCGTTCACAGTTGTTTACTAGTTTTTATAGTACTTTTTGCACTTCGATTAGATAATCATGTAACGTGGTCGTTTTGGTGTGTTTTCACGCCAATATGGTTATGGAAGATCTTAGTAATAACCGGGGCCACTGTTGGTAGTTACATATGGTGGAGGTACCCACATTTTAGGTGAATTATCTTTGATATGTGTGTATTTTTTGGTTTTTGTAAAGTGTACATTTTGTTGTAGGCTAGAAGGAGAAGCTTATATACATTATAAGTCGATGTTGATATCGTTAGCATTACATTTAATATTACTAATGTTTGAATTATTGGTATGCGATAAACTAGAATCTGGAAGGCATTTGTGGATTTTAGTATTTATTCCTTTAATTTTCATATCGATTGTTAGTATAGCTGTGTGTATATGGGCCGTGAAACACGATCGTTCCTTTGAAGTAAATGAAGTTGAATACAATTGAATGTTTGTAATTGAATTTGTACTTATTTTAGTTAGAACTATTTTGCGCCGTTAATGTGTTACAATTCATATTTTTGGCTTTACGACTCGATGGCTTTATTGCGTGGTCATGGGAAGTCGTATTTGTTCCACTTTGGATCGTTATGTGCTTATCATTAGTAAGTTAAACTATTTTAAACTAATATAACTCGATTTTAAGTCAAATTTTTTAGGTTGGTGTTTTATATACAATTATTTTTGCTGCCATATTGCTACGCACACCTGAAGTAAATGCCCAACAACGTAAATCGAGCTTTCAATCTGCATTAGGTTACACCTTTCTTGTTATTCCAATTTTGATATTTCAAGTACGTAACTTGCAGTTACAGTTGAATCTCGATAACTCGAATCTGAAGGGAAGAGAAGAAAACTTCGAGCTATTGAAAGTTCGAGTAATCGAGATATATTTATTTGGAAATTTTCTTTATAATTCACACAACTGGTTTGAGTAATCGATATATTCGACTTATCGAGGTTCTGCTGTATTTAAATTGAAAAAATAGTATTTCCAAAATTGTTTTAGGTATTATTAGCGAATAAATTGGACGATGACATCAAAATGGGTTATATCGCAGTCACTAGTCCACTATTTATTTCCTTTTTGACGCTTATCATTATGTCATTTAATGCGAAAGGTGGAAATAAGTGTGAGTATTGTTATTTAAAAGCACATTTTATTTATATCTAGTAATAGTGCCAAGATGCATGAGTAGTTTAGCATTATGTTTGATTTTTGAATTGGTATCTGCAATACAAAGAGTAATATTCTCATTATTCTTATTTGTTCATTGCTTATTTTCAATAGTGGAGAGCAAAACTCGTGATGTTTAAATTCTGATAATTTTGCTTATTATCAAACTTTGAGTATTTAATACGCAGTAGACGCTGTAAATGGTAGTCATGTGTCTGTTTTCATTTACCTCATTTTTCATTATAACACTGCAGTTTTTTATTTTAATTTTTTGGATTAGTCTTCGACTAAAACTTATAGTTACAATATTACTAACTTAATACTATAGTTATTAAATAAATGAATTACGAATTTGCAGGGTGGTTTGGTATGAGAAAAGATTTTTGTTCATTTGTATTGACTGCATGTCCGTTACTGCAAGAATATGGTAATATCGCTTACAACAGCGAACGACGTACTAATGGGGTTGAAATGGAACAAACGGAAAAATTAGATTTTAACAATATAAAGAAAGCAGATCTGCTTAAACCCGTACTACCTATTATTTCTATTGAATTGCCAGATTAAACTGAAAAATACTCATAATCAGTATTATGCCAAAATTTTGGCATGTACTTAAATTGATATTAAGACTGAATATTTTAAGTATTGGATTGATGTTTATTACAAAAACTTTTAATTGGACTCGTTGAGAATTTTAAAAATAAATAATACCAAAACAGTGCCAATTTTTGAGGCTTATTTGCCAATTATTGTTCCAAGTATTTTGTAATCATAATTATAAGTTTAGATTTTATTGTTATTACATATATATACACGTATAACATTTGTGACAAAATAATTATTAATCCAATTATCTGTTTAGAATGATACAAACTTTAGTCTTTGTTTACAGTACTATTTAATAATAAATAATTGGATGTAATAAATATACTTTTATTATGAGAGAAACTATAAGTTTGTTGTAAACGATTATAACAAGCTTTTGTTTTATTAACATCCCCCCCAAGCCCATAGATATATTATTGACGATATCCTAACTAAACTGATTATATTATAAATATTGATTGTGGGGATTCTTGCAGCATATACCGTTGAAATAATTTCGATTAGGTATTGAAAAGTAAATTAAAATCAATCATTTAATATTTACAAGGAACTTAGAACATCAAAATAGATATTATTTTATTCATTTAATGTTGGTCTATCCCAGTTGTCATCAACTCGTTGACTGCATGTGATCCAATTGAAACTTTTCTGCGGCTGATATCGGAAATCATAATGTGTATGCATCCTTATCTAGGTATATGTATGTTTATATAGGGTGTGCCACACAAGAATTTCTTACAACTTTAAACAGCAACCCAATATACACATCATGGCAACATAGATACATACACAACAACCATTCGAAATAAAAATTGATCAAGGAATGTTAAAACACAAACTGACAATCTAGAATAAGAATCTAATTGAGAAAATAAGATTGTATCTAAAAAATTTTTGTATGCCAAGACCATGTCAGTTTTATCATTATTTGTAAACATCTTTTAATACTTAAAATTGACGTGACTTATGTGAAACAACTACATAAATTAGAGCAAATGGTAACTCTAATCTATTTTGAGTATTTATCAACTATTACTAGAAAAGAAATACTATTCATAGAAATTTGTTTGTTGGGTTGCAGTCTCAGAATGTAAGGGGCTCCACCAGATCTTGTGACTCACCATGTATATACATATAACTAATTGCTAATGCTCTTCTACAACTTATAATATTTTTAATAAACACATGTAGTCACAAATATCATTTCCAAGTTGATGTTCAATTTGGTTGTTTCTTCAAATGAAGATAAATATTTAAATATAGGGTGTACCATGACTCGATGGTCATCATTTAGGAACGTTATTTTACCTTAAAAATACCTTATAAACATATTTCCAAAACTCGAATCATATAATGAAGCTTAATGTTAATTATTTAATATTTAAGTAATGTAATTACAATAGTTGTCCAAAATTCCCTTCTGCTACCTGTATCTGAATGTGTGTAACATTTTCGCGTTACGAATGGCTCAATATTTTACTTAAATAAACGTGTCTAGTTTTGCAATGAAAAAGCCACAAACACATCACAACTTTTTAAAATAAAATTAAACATATACACGTTAAGTTTTTATGATTTAGTTTTTGTAGTCCTGTTGTAATTTGTCGATTTGTCCCTATATTTCGTTTGTTTCAATGTTAAGCGTAATTTTTTTTAAATGCACGAGCACAAATCGAAGTTCAAATTTTTAATTATTTTGTAAGTGTTGTTTTGGGATGTGTTTTGGAACAGATACTTTAATATTAATTTCATCGAATCGATATTTTGGAAATTGGTGAAGTTATAACAACTCAATAATAATATCTGTATATACGTAAGTGTTAAATTGTGGGAACACATATACGTAACAATAGTATAATAATTACATATATGAGCAACAATTACTTTTTTGGTTGTAGGTATATTAAAAATGTTTAAAAGGTACTAGTGTTAAAAATTAGAGAAATAACCGGAAAGCTACTCATTTTCATGTGGGTAAATTATAGGTGTTTTAGGGCTGGTTTTTATATAAGTGGAAAAACTTTTTTATTAAAATTTCAGATAAATTAATTTGTCTTTGTTAATATGTATCAGTTAATTCTGTTAATATCTGAACAGGTATCTATTATGTGTTGAAAAATAAAACTAAAAATTTTGAAATTACTTTGAAAAACGATAATTTAGCAACGTAATTAGATAAGAGTTTGGTCCGTAGATTCCACAAATGGTAAAATATGTAGGGTGTTCAATTTCAAAAATCAAATTTGATATCACTTCCATCGAAACCGAAATTTGACTCTACACGTCAATGAATTGGAAATTATGTCTTAAATGCATCAGTCAAATTTCAAATCTTTTAAAAGGAAAATCCTGTTACGTATGTATGTTACGTACTCGACAAATGATTGACTGATTTAAGCTAAGCCCTGCGTTTTCTTGTCACAACGCGGATGAGGGACATTTTCATTGGATGTGACTTTACATAAAACAAATGTCCGTAAGGTAAAGTCGAAGTCAAAAATAAAACTACAACCAGCAGACTGCAAACGCGCATTTAACACAGATGAAAGAACTAAATAAAACTTTGTATTGGTATCGAGTATTTTGGACATTTTTGAAATGCAGTAAATGTCTCCTACAGCATTTGAATGATTTTACGTTTTATAGTTGTATCCGATTTAACAGCATCTGTAAAAGCAGATCTAAAGACCCAATCATAATGTAATTTAAAAAATATGCTGTTCAAAAAATATTCTACGTGAATAGGGAAGTAAGGGCCAATTTTATAGTTTTATAACCACAGTGTACTATGGGTACACTTTGTACGAATTAGGACACACGTGTCTCAAAGGTTGGACTTTTGTATCTATCGAAATATATTCCACCCATTCGAAATGAGTAAAGCGAATTGTACTGTGGCTTTACCCACGTCAACTGGAATTTTATAATTTCTCAATTTTAGAACTTGTATGAATTTTACAAGTTAATCTTACACACGGAAGAAACAATTAAAAATATTAAAGAAATTATAATTATTTAACATAAAAATAATCCTAGAAAAGAATTTTTGTAAAGAAAATGGTTTATTAATTTTTCTGTTCTGAAATGCGTATAGAATGTGACCACATCGATTGTGATCTTTATCACATTTGACTTACAAACAATTTTTCTTTTACTTATAAGTAGGTACAAACAAATATTCGCTAATGATTAAGACCACCTTCGTTTCTCATTATACTGAAACTTATACTGAAACGATTTTTTTACAAATATTATAGAGTATTATAAATAAATTCTTCCTAATGTTTCAGACAACTGCCATTTATTTTTGAAACAATTTCTGTTGATTTCATTCTATCTTTTGAAACATGAATATCTCTGTCACCTGCGACTTACAAACGAATTTTCAAAAAGCGTTCGGATTTTCAAAAATTCAAAAAAGTGACTTCACGTAGCAGCAGATATTTATGACCAAGTTTTACTACCCCAACATCCTGATTTTGAGGATAATCTGGTCTTCAAAAGTAAAGATGCAACCGCTTTTTCTGTGAATGTAAAGTAGCTCTAGAAAATTTTACCAGATCTAGAGTGAGGACGTGAATAAAAATTAATTCAAAGTTTTACCGTTAACTTTTTAGAAGATGACCCTTAAGCACGAAAGCGGGTACCTTTTTTTATTCTAAAATGTTTGGGGAATCCGACAATAAAGTTATCATTTTTTAAATTGATGGCCTAAAAGAAAATGCGATTCGAAAGGTTAGGGGGTAGTATATTCTTGCTCCCCTTCATGTGGTATCAAAAAATCTACGAAATTGTTTTGAAATAAGTTCTACTTGATTAAATTTTAATAAAGAATAAGATTTTTCCTTTTCAACTTCGAGGGTGAATATCTCAGCTGGGGAGCGTCGTATATAAAAAGTTTATGGAAACTTAAAGTTTTATTATAACGTGTACTATACGTCCTCGTATTACATTTCGTATTTCATCACTTCTTATTATAACGCGTATTATTAGTATTAAAAGAGATGATTTGAAAAGGGCTTTAACGATTATCGTGATTAGAATAGTGAATAGAATGTACCCCTAAAATTTCATGCTTGTATCACAAAGTGCAGGGTTTATGAACTTATTGTTAGAACCTGAACTAATTTGATTATAATATTATAGATATTAGGTATAATATTAAAAACTCGCTGAAATATAAAATATCTCATGGTTATCTAAACTTTTTATGTACCAATTTTTAAATAATTTTTACTAGACGCGGTCCTGTGTATTATTATACTGTATTTTTTTCCAGTCGACAACTTTGTTTTATTACTTATGGCCGATTATGTAAATAAGTGTTACAAAAAATTATATAAATCGAATGATTCTTAGTGCGGGGGGGGGGCATTTGTTTAATTATTTGCGGATTATTTAATTTACGTTGACAAACCCTATCATTTTTTTTATAGTGGTTACCTACCGTAAGAATTTGTTGGAATCGTAAAACTTATGTTAAGTTTAAATAACAACATTTATACTGATAAAACGCTACGTGTCTTTCGATTAGTAAATTATGAGAATTTTTATTAACAATAATCATAATAGTTATGTACAAAATTAACTTAAAAAATTTAGTTCGCGATTAAGACGACTTAAGGTACTTTTACGATTCTCGATAACGGATAATATCGATTGATGTAAGAAAACCGTAAAATTAGTTAGGTATATCGTGAAACAAGTTGCTACCGGAAATTGCATTTTTGTTCATCTTCGTTGAACTTATGTGCGTCATTGATATACGTGCTTAATTTCGATTTTGGAGGATAAAAATGAAGTCCGATAAGACTAATGTTCATACGATTTTTACACCTATCGTTTGCATCGTGACTTGTATTGTAAAACAGCACATCAAAAATATATGGAAAACAGAACACAGATGTCGGTTTTGAAAATATACGAATTTGAGAAGTCATGTAATATTCATATCTCGTTTCATATTACATCAACATATTGTACTTTGAACATCAAGATACCATTCGAAAAGCTAAACAACGAAGTTAATAAACCCCGCTAATTATAAATAAACTCCCAGAATATTAATGTTAGGTACCTACAACAAAAAAAAAACTTTAAAATCGTCCCAAACAACTTCCGTAAATTACCATCGCGAATATCAGTCGTAATAAGTATGTTGTACATAATTGTTACGATAACCTCTTAGTAAATCGCACGTAAATAATGCCTCGGATGTTTACTAGCTTTCGTTACAAAACAAATCTAATTTAAAAAAACAAATTCGCGATCACGTGACCGTACGATACTACATCAAAACATTTAAAAACAAACGTATCCGTTATCTCTGCCTCCCGCGATCAATGAAAACATAATATAGATGTATGACTAATTAACGATTTTTACTTTACAACTTATTTTTACGTTCATCATTTCTGAGAAGTTCATTTAACATATTTGCGGTTTTTCAAAAGTTCAGTTTCCCACTGGCGCGTTCTCATGATTTATTACGGACGTGCCGGGAAAAATTTCGTTATGCGGCTACATTCGATAAGGAATCGTACAAGGATATAAGGAACAAAAATAAATGACCTTTATTTTTGGAAATGTTTCGACCAGAATCGTGTGAAAACACTCGATATCAAAAATTAACGCTCGTTTATACTGCAAACGTACTTCTCATTGATCAATCATGGAAACGCGGATGTCTAATCATTTTAAAAAGGTATCACACAGTTAAAATTTGGAATGGTACTGATTTATTTTGTGTTTCGAGCCAGTGCTTGCGAAGTATTTTTTCAGCTTTTAACGGATTTTCTTTTATTTGTGGCTCATCGAGGATGTCCTACTTTTCTGTTTTCTGCAATCGTATATCTACTTCGTCGTGTGATTTAATTACAAAGTTTTGATTCCCTAGCGGAATATGTTCGTTGCACAAAAGTTTTACCCACATCGCGTTGTGCGAGTTTTAACTTCTCAACAGTCGTAAACACGCAATTTTTCACTTTGTGTTTTTTCACAAAATACCCATAACGTATTGTGGTTTTCGTTAGTAGGTATACTATATTCTCATCTGATAAGTCGTCCTTCCCCATTTCTGAACGTAAGCCCCATTTTCTTCCATCTCTCTCGGTTTTGCGCTTCCCTGGACCACATTAGCTCTGCTGATCTTTTGATGTCGTCCGTCCATCTTGTTGGTGGGCGATCTCTGTTTCTTTTGTGCAGATATGGACTCCATTTCAATATAAAGCTATACCATCTATCATCTGTAGGTATATCTTGCGACATGTTCAGCATAATTCCATTTAAGCTCTGCTACTATTTCTGCAATGTCTTTTATTTTAGTTATTCCTCGAATTCAACTATTCCCTTTCCGGTCTCTCGAGGAAATACCAAGCATGTGGCGCTCCATAGTCCTTTGCGTCACCCTAAGCTGATACATGGATTGTTTTGTTAAAGTCCATGTTTGTGCTCAATAATTCAATACAGGCAAAACACATTCTTCGTATAGTCGAATAGGAATTGGAATTTTTGTGCTTTTCAAGGTTGTTCCGAATTTTCCGAATGCACTCCAGGACATTCTTCTTCGCCTATTTATCTTTAAGGTTTGATTCTCTTTGGCCAGTATCGTAGAGTGATCAAAGTAACTATTCACGTTTTCCAGATATTTAATTATTTTTACCATAATGAAGACAACTACTAATTTTGAGGAACGACGTTCAAATTGCATATTTAAACTTTTATCGACATTAGGAACAACATTTATTTATGGCATTTTTAATTAAAATTCTTAACTGACGTTTTACTCTCGATACAGTTTTACGTTTCCTTGTCTTTTAATCGCACCGTAAGTTTTATCGACATTTTGACTATGATTAGGTAAAGACTTCGAGATAAGTAAAACTTTTTTCAAAGAATGGCTTTATTCGAACAAGTGTCGATCTTTCCATCTCTTCGTTTTGTCTGATGGGTATTTACCATGGAAGCAATTGTTTCTATGGTAAATACCTATCAAATAAATTTACCAGGAGATTGAAAAATCGGCCCTTACAAGAATAATGAATTTTGTTTTTATCATAAAAAGTTCCTGTAAATGAAAAACGTATCTAGTTAATCTGTTGCAGGTAAACGCAAAATATTCTGATCGCGTTTTGTGTAAAACTGTACACGAACTCTCATTTTTTTTCATCCAAGTTTAAAATCGGTGTACTGACGGAATTTGCTAAAAAAATCAATATAATGGATTAAAAATGTACTATTTATCTATAAAATAACGTCTCCAATAATCCTACGATGTACGCAACTCATTAAGCGTCGAACTTTGTTTTCATTTATAATAAGTTGCTTATTTTCTGGATTTTACAGACGACGTTACTTAATGGACCTACTGTACATAGACAAAAAAGAGTACAAAGTTCTTGGTTTTGGTCTCTTATGAACGTCAAGTCTGACGTCTATGGGGTCTTTTCTGGGGTTTCTGAGATTTAAAGTTTTTTGCCGCTAACAGGATGAAACAAAATTACCCACCAAGAAATCGAACGTCTTGCCGAAAAATTGACATTGACTGTATTCTTTAAATTTCGATTAAAAATCGATTGCACCTGGAAAAAGATTCTTAAGGTAATTACTCACTGACGCTGTTAAGTTTATATAGAAATTACGAATTAAGTAATTATATGTGTAGCTTTAATTGAAGTGGCAGAACTGGCTCTAAATAAATTGGCTTATCTCTGAACGAAGTTCGCCGTTTATCGTCGTCATTGCACTAATCGTAAGTTTGCATTATTATAAAATTACGTTAAGCAGAAAAAACGGATAATCGCTTTATAAGGAGCGCGTTATAAATTTCTAATTAACAGTAGATTGGAGTCTTTACTTTTCGAACGAAAGCTAACAGTTTAAAAGTTATAATAGAAATTGGAGATTTAGTTATTTCGAGATCGGTTTTAAATTAGATCTAGTCCAGTAAAATTAGTTCATATAAAATGGAAAAACTATAAAAAAATTATTAACAAGCTAGATTTTTGTGTTGTTTGTATTGAATTAAACCTCAAAAGTCCCCTTCGATGGCACGTTCGCAAAAATTGTTTGTAGTGCGTGAAAGGAGATAACATTCAGTTTTTCTGCAATGATCTTGAAAACTATTAATTATTCGAGAAAAGGGTTATTATAAAAATTGTTACAAAAAAAGGTCCTTCGTATTTTTTTCGTATAACTAATCGGTTTCGAATGAAACGTGCAACAAAGTGGCAATGTTTGTATTTTACATTTTTAAATAATACAATGACACATCGATAATACGATCGCTTATTATGAGAAATTGTTTTTGATATTTTCGAATTTTAAGCTGAACGACGAAGGGCACGTGTATGAAGTTTGGTTCAGATCCGTCAAGTTATATCTTAACAGAAGGGGCAATTTCCTCGAATAAATCCTTACCTTTGTTTTGATCAGGGGGGGGGGATGTAAAATATATGTACCAAATTTCATCAAAATCCCTTAAAGCATTTAAGAGTCTATAAGGAAAATACATACATATATTGACTTTTATATACCTACCCTTTATGGTGGGGTGCACATTTTCTTTCAGACCTCATTCAGCCTATATCATTGAAATGGTCGATTCTACGAAAAAATTAATAACCAATGATAGTAACCTCATTTTTCGAAAAATTGATTAGTTTAAATTTAAACTACAAACAATACCACTTTCTCACACGTTTTACTCGAAAACGATTAGTTACAAGAAAACAGTCAAAGGACCTTATTTGTGACAAATTTTACGAGCTACAATTTTTATAATAACTTTTTTCTCGAAAAATTAATAGTTTTCAAAATCATTTCAAACAACTGAATTTTACCTCCTTTCGTCTTCTATAACAGTTTTTGGGACTTTTGAGGTTTAGTTCAAAACATACAAAACACAAAAATTTAGCTTCTTAATAATTTTTTTATAATTAAAATCTAATTTTACAGGACTATTTATATATTTCGTTTATTGATTTTTGGGTTGGGGGTTCAATAAATAAATAAATAATTGATAGCTTTTCCTTTTTAAATATTCGTTATTTTTTAATTCGTAAAAAATTGCGCTTCTAATTTTCGTCGAAATTGTTTTGCTAACGAATGTCGATTTTGTAGAAAAATTAAAAAAATAAACGAATATATAATTTAGTTCACGTACCTACTTGACATTTTTTTTTGTTTCGTATATTTATCTATTTGCATAATTATACCTAATTGTTCTTTAAATAGATATCATGTAAGAGTATGCCTCAATTTGTAAGTCTAATGTAAATACGAGTGTGTTATTATATGGAGTCCCAAATAAATACCTAACGAAATTCCATTGACGTCAAGAATTTATTCGGCTTTAGTTAATTTTTGCATGGTATTTCCATAAAACTTTAAAACCCATCTGACATAATAAATTTTAATTATGTGTCGGATGTTTAACATCAAAATATTTAAGTACAATAAAGATGTGCGGATATTGTAGAAATATATTAGTCTTTTTAACTAAAACAACGGCTGTTTTAAGTAATTGTTTTCAGAAAAGCTTGATCTAATTGTTAGAAGGGCAGTAAGAGTCAGTTTAGGTGGGTAAAGTTCGTTTATTTTCAGTTGAGCACATCATACTTATATACTTTAAATTTAAGTAGGATAGAATTCGTTTTAAATAGTTCTAATTTAATTCAATAGGCCCAATTCTCCAACAATTTGTTTACATAACGTATGCGAAGTTTCTATCGAAATCTATTTTCGCACACGTTAAGCTAGCGAATTGTTTGAGAATAGGACCCTGGTTCTTGTAATTAGTGTAAAAATAATGCCGACTTCTGCACTTTGTGATACAAGCATGCCATTTTAGGGATATATTTTATACCCCATACTAACCACAATAAACGTAGGAACCATTTCGGAGTCAGCCCTAATTTTTTTTTTAATACTCGGGATGCGTTATAATACAGAATGTATAGGAAATTATAAGAACGCGCCAAAATAAAATTTCTAAGTTTCTATAAATTTTTGTCTTACGACGTTCTCCGACTGAGACATCCACCCTCAAAGTCGAAAGGGAAAAATCAGTTTGTTTAAATAATACTTTTATTTCTTTATTAAATTTTAATCACGTTTGGTTTACCCCTGGTTAGAAAAGTGTGGGGTTTATGACCCCGGACTATTTTAAAATAAAAAAGCATAATAAATGCTTTTTGTTATATTTTGTGCTCTATAATATAAAAATGCATGTTCGAATATTAGGTAAGTCCACCCTAAGAATTTATAATAATATGATCATACCAGTGCAAATACTTGTCTACTCTTTGTTCTTTGAGTGCGCGTTCCACATTCTTCATCGAAGAATGTTTAAAACATTTTATTCGTCCTATTTTTCAATATCCAAATATAAATTGTATAGTGCTAATCTAGAATTCCATTATAAAAAAAAATGTAAATTAACTTTGTAGGTCAATGATAGTTCCCATCAAATTCCCATTTTTTTACATAATGATGTAAAAAATGGTTACTATTTATAGTCGACCAATTGCCTACACATTGTTTCAGTTTATTTTAAATTACTATCGACGTTTTGCCAGAAACGATTTTATGCATTTTTTTAAGTTGCCTATTGGTTACCTGAACTTTTTCTAATTTAGGGGTTCGTTGACTGACTAAATAACAAAAAAGAGGCGGTCGACTCAGACGTTAAAAAAATTGATACATAGTGCGTTGCCCCTAATGTTAAACTAACATGAAATCGGACGAACTCGACTGCACCTGGAGGGCAGTCCTTCAAAGATTCAAATTAAGGAATCGCGCATTTCCTTAAAAAAACTAAAGGTGTCGCGTAATAAAGTTACAATAAAATTGTATAATATATTATATATTTCAAGGTCCGGTATCTCATATGTAATCTTTATCTTCGTAAACTATTATTTGGCAACGTTTATCGTCATTTATATGTTGTAATCCGTTGTGCGACTAATTTTCAATTAAACTCTTAAGGAAAGCGTAAGGAAGTTGCATGTGATGTATTTGCATCGTTCGCTGAATCATCGATATCACAAAAGCTCGAATACTCCGAAAGGTCGGTTGTTAACCGAAGTTCGAACTGGTACAATAAAAAATCAGGAATTTCCTGCGAAATACCTTGTAAAAAAATTTATGAGATCCTTTGAAATGGCGATTGTTCAACAGGTCAAAAAACGTTTTCGTATAAATCGGTTCAACAATCTTGGCCAGACTTCTTCGAAACCAATTACTTATTCAGAAATAATCCTTTAAACGATAATTAATACACAATGCAATTTGTTAGGTACATATCGGATGCGTCGAAAAAAAGGCGATCTTCCTAGTATATATTATTTACGGTGTTTTGGATTTTGAATTTTTTCAGATTTTGCCGTTCGTCAGATTTAATCGTTGCGTTCTATTTGTGGAATTATTCTTCTATCGATGAAATTCTGAAAACTGCCGTTCTTTAGAAAGAATGCCGATTCGATTAGCACTTCATCAGGTAAAATATTCCGAAAATCTTTTTTTTTCTCCTATTCGGAGTTCGCGATGAACACGAAATTGTTAGAAATGAACATCTTCCTCTTCCGTGACAGAAAGCAAATAAGTAATTGTGAGGTAGGTATAAATAGATTTTTTAAGAGGAATCAAATTGAAAGGAAACGATTACCGAACACCTGACGGACAGGACCCCGCTAAAAATGTATCTGCACAAAAAAGATTCTCGGTAGTTAACTTTCGAAGAACGGACGAAATCGATTAAAAAGAAAAAAAAAACGAGAACAATAGATTCGAATAAAATAAAGAAAACATCGGTGGTTTGTTTTAATGATTTTCGAAGAAAAGGTAGTTCCAAATATCATAAAATGAACATTTTGAAAGTTTGTTTTGAAACATACGATTTAGTATTTTGAAAAAAATTAACTTTCTTTACTTTTTTTATTAAGTAATTGCGATTTGTTTTCAAATCAAACAGGTAAGCGGGCAGCAGATGGCGTCATATTAATTATGAATAGGCACATTAAGAGCGTGCGTGCAAACTCAACATGTCCGCATAAAGTAGTTTCGAGAAAAACGTGAAAAACTGTTTGTTCTTGGGGCGCTGAATATAAATTTATGCAATTGACACGAGAAGTAGATGGTGTTTTAAATGACAATTTTGAAAATGTCGTTGCTGTTACAAAATTTTTGATTTATGAAAGAAAGAACGTAAAAAAAATAAATGGAATATCTGGTTTTGTTTGAACAAAATGAATGCGAATTTGCATCAATATTTAGACGTAAATTGTTGTAGGAAGGGTCCGGTTTTCAGAGCTTCTGAGTACAGGAATCGATAACTCGATAAAACAATATAAAATGTGAAATTTGGATTGGTCTCGAAGGACCAATTTTGTTTCTTCCTCGTGCTTCGTGTAACAGATTCCTCGTGATTTTTCTTTTACTTTAAATGTGTCGGGAAATCACACCAGGCGGTGTTTAAACGTTGAACTTTTGCTATAATTCACGTAGGTAAATCGTGTAGGTTTCGCAATTAATCATATATTTACAAGTAGCTGATGAAAGAGCAAACATAATGTATGTAGACACAAAACGACGCCGACGCGAGCAATTCATACAAAACATGATATAATAGGATCAACTGATAAGAAAATTAATAAAGCTTAAGCTAATTAAACATAAAAAAAAACTTTCTCGAACAACTTGTATAAATATTTATATGCAATGCAATTACCACACGTATAGGTACTTGTATTCAATTATCTATTTGTTTTGTTGATTTTGTAATAATTTGTTTTAGTTCAAAGTTGCTAGTCTAAACATCGTCTGTATTATCTCTATAGTATGGGAGCAAAATCATATTCTTTGACTTTTACTCCCGACTAAAAAATTGAGCACTTTATACTTTAATTTTTGTCTTAAATAAAAGTATTACATTTTAATTATATTGTTTTAGATAGGAATGAGTGATATAATAAGTGAACGACTTTAATAACAATCTAATTGTAGTTAACGACAAATTTAGTTATTCCAGAATCTTCTTTTCAGCACATGGCTATTAATAATTTTCACGATTACTGATAAAATTGGCATAGTTCCAATTCATTCCCATCAGTTTCCATCCATTAAATAAATTTAAAACAAGTAAAGAATGATCGAGTACTTAAATTTTCGTCTTTCCGATTAAAATTTGTTACCACCACCTTACGAAATTAATTTCGTTAATATCCGCCTACCTTCGTTTACGACAGTCAGAAAACGATAGAAAGACCAACATGACGAGCACGTCAAGTTTAAAATTTATCCGACAGATATTTACGTTTGTTCCAAAGTAAACGTCTCTCGAATTAATTTGTCAACAGTTGGAAATTCCATCTCTTATAACGTTTATTTTGGCGGACAGTTTGCGATAGTTTCCAATTATTTCGACAAATCAAAATTTGTCTGCGATCTCCTCTCTACGATCCAAACGGAGTACGGCCCTGACCATTAAAATGTTATTATACAAATCGTAAACGAAACGCGCAATATTCTGCATAACAATTCAGATGGAATCTTAAAACGTAATTAAATCCTTTTGGGGTCGTTTAATTAAGATAAATTTAATCTACGGATAATTTTTATGGTCACGTTTACCAACAATAATTTCTTTTTGTAAGTTGTTTTCGATTTTGTCAAGTAGATAGAGTCGTAATAGTATCATTTACGATCCTCTTACTAATCGTTAGCGGATTGCCGATATCAAGATCGCTATAAGATTATATTAAATAATCTATGTACTACGTCTGCTCCAGATTTTTTGTTTGTCAAATGATAAAATTGTAAATATTTGTTTTATTATTGATACTATACAGATAATTCGGTTTGTAGTGTTCGATTTTGGCACTTAATGTATACGTTTGAATAGGTATGGAATGCGGCAATACAGATCTATCTAATAGTGCTTTTTTTAAGAGTGAAAGATGTAAAAAATGTTTTTTCGTATGTAATCAGTGTAGAGGGGTAGATAACGGCTTTTTCCATTATCAAGCATTATTGCGTGGACAACAAAAGCCTAAAAGCCTTATAATATCTAAAATAAACAAAATTCAGTACTTAAAGCGCTTTCGGTTTTTGCGAATTGTCGATTAATTCTCTCTATTAACGTATTTTTGACGACAAATTTAATTTTGGGATTACAGCAAAACTCGTCATTCGACGGTATGCTTTAAATTAAAGAAAAACAATGCATGGGTACCGATAACTATATACCTATATGTTAATTGATACAGATGAGATGTTAATATAATGCTGGGAAAGTTATTTGATACATGAAAGCTCTATTGGTGTGGTAACCATGACACCCGCATTAGACGCCAAATCGTTCGCGAAGTGTTAATATCCTGATTTACGCGTTTAATTTTTTAAAAATAAATACTTAATGTGCGTTAGTGTCGTTTGGAAAATTTCAAGGTTAACGTTTTTCCGGTAGCTTAATGATATTTAGCTTCCTCGTATTGTCACGACATATTATTTGCAAAGCGATTACGAGAAAAACTATTCGGAAACTGTTATGTTTACCGTGCATTTTTTTTATGACTCAACTTCAAACTAAATTTTTTACATAAACATTTTAACATTTCCTTAAATTCATTAGGTACTGATTTTTGATACGATTCTTTTTTATTGTCGTCACTACGAATCTATTTGTGCGAAGTGCCCGAAGGGCACGAGCAATAACCACCTCTATTGATAATTATTTAAAATAATTTGTCATTATTTAGTTAACAGCAAAATATCTAAGTACTAACATTAGAATCAAATTTTGAAATAACGAGGTCATAAATTAAACTGAAATTTGTCTATACTTATTCAATACGAGTGGCAACAGTTTAGTTTTTTTTTAATGTATTGCAGGTAATAGATATTTGTATTTTAATGAACCACTGTTACTTGCTCGAAAAAATAGGTAAACGACTGTTTCGTAATCAGTATTATAGTATAATTATGGAACTGACATTTCTAATTATTATTTATCATTAAAGTATAAAGTACAAATGTCGAAAAATGTAAAATTATAATATAAATTAAATTCAAATTAACTTTGTTCGTTTCTTTTCCGTTCGTTTCGTTCATTTGCTAATAAGTTTTATTTTTGAGGGGGATGTGTAAATTTAATTATTTACCGCTATGTTTGTACTTGCGATAGAGAATTTTTAATTTAACGACCGGAAGTGATTTTATGTAGATTTCGCGAATATTGCTCGAGTGTAAGATAAGTACTTAAATTGCGTTATTCTCACCTTTATCATAAAAGTGACGTAAAATGAGTAAAAGGGTGAACGATCAAACGTGCAGCGCGGAAATTTCCACTTTTCATTGAAAACCCAACAAAACTAATCAACTTCTAGACATCGTACGCTCATTAAATTACTCATCATCGATAATTAGCTAAATATAAAAAAATATTATTAGTATCGCATGTTTTTGAGGAACGTTGTTTTTTGACCAGTCGTTAAACGTAAAGTTAAAAACGAGGTCGTCTTTTAATTTGGAATTCCTTTACATAATAAGATTACACTTTTTCAGGCAACTTTGAAAGGTTTTTAGAGTGCAAATAAATGCAATTATCCGCGGGCAGGTACGTATTTTCGAAGCACCCCTTCGCTCGTTTTCTACGAAGTTTTTATTAATCTATGTAAATCAACTGCAGTTAAGTACATATCATTATTCGATGTCATTTTACATACTTATCGATCTTATTCGTATCAGTTAAGTAGGTACGGCACGTCTCCGTTAATTATTTTGAACGAACTTATCGATCTCTATCAGAATCATAAATCATAATTAAATAATCTAACTCTAATTAAAATTTTTATAAACATCTGTTTATTTACTTAATTAATTCGAAATACAAACATTTGGACGATGTTTTCATTAAAATCCATAATTCGAAATATAAGCTTATCGACAATTTATAACACGGATCGATTAGAAACGTGAACTTTTCGAACAGTAATTTGTTCCAATTATTCGACTAACGATTTTAATGTAAGCTTTAATTTTTAAATTAAATTAAATCTGGCCTAACCGAATTTATTAAATTTTACACCGACTTTTCGGTTAGATTATTAGAGAATATTCAGATTTAAATAAGTGACGTTAATTTCGCTTGACTAATTGTAAGAATTTGAAATGACTTCGACTTCACTTTCTAACGATTAATTTCTCTTTATATAAATGAAATCAAATGCGCCGAAGACGTGGACACTTTCAGTAGGTGCCTAATTAAAATTAATTCAATCTGCATTTTTATTTAAAGTTTTAATTAAATTATATTTTTGTGTAGGTACTGATGATGGTAGCTTAATTATCGAAACGTATTCGGTTTGAGCGATTTTAGTGTTTGGTTTAGTACCTAATCTAACTATGTCTTTACAACTCATTAAGCAACTATAATAAATAATTGCAGCATTGTTTTACATTCGTATTGCGTTTAACATCATAATTAATTACCAGGTTCGATTTAGACGTAAAAATTCACAAATTCGGCACGAAATCCTAACAGGGGCTATTATTTAAAATCGAAGCATCCTTCGTCACTTTCAAATGACGCGGCGTGCGATAACAAAGTGTTTAGTTATCAGCAGGCAAACACTTTATTACCCATTATTTTCTTTTCGTTTCTAAGTCGTCCAATTTATGTTAATTTTGGGAGACGATTTTCCATTATCTCGTTCACGTGACGTTTGCAATTAGAACTGAATTAGGTAGATGTGACGGAAACGAAGAATCATATATGTGACCGTCTCTGATAAAACCCACCTGGCGTGTGAAAAAATATGTTTTAAGTTAAGACTGGATTCGGATATTTAAAATAACTCAAAAATTTAATAATTTTTCGCACACTAGGCGGGTTTTATCAGGGTCGGTCACATATGTTAAATAAAAATGCTCATCGCCGTCATATTAGGTACTACCATTTCAACTCAAAGCTGGGGAATGTATCAGAAAAACTATAAGTACCTATATAAAGTTTGTTCATTATTGTTGTTTTTTCAATCAACAATGTTTCGAAACAAATGATTTTAACACATTATGTATATTAGCATTTTTCTTAATTTAGGTTGGCGAGAAGAAAAAATTCCTAGAAAAGTCATTAATCTATACAATCGTCAAGTGTTAAATCTAATGTTTTCGTTTGCGATTTTGTCGTTTAATTAAACATTTTTTTATAACGTAGATTTTATTATTGTTTTATTTTTAATAATTAATAAAAATTTATCACAATTAATTGACGTAGGCAATAATTTAATCTAGCTTGTAGGAACTTTAAATTATTTTATTACGAACAATGTATATTTGGTTGTCTATAGTGCCATCTCGGACATTTTTAATAGGTTTTATGATTACGTAAATAATAAAAAGGTCGATTAACTGTGAAAAGAATGTCGGTCTTGGTTTAAGCTAAAATTGACTCTATTTTTATGTAATTGTTTTATCAGTTATCCTTAATTTTGTTCCGATTAATGTTGAAACTAGTTTCAATTCTAGTTACAAATCTCGAAGTTACTAACTCTCGAAATTTTAGTACTTTCGGTTCTGCCAACTTTTCGTCCATAATCATTATTAGAATTCAAAATTTTCACTAACAATAAGAAGAACATGTAGTTAATATCATATTACAGTATTAAGTCTTTATTCACAATGAGCGTAAGCGAAAGAAATACATAAGAAATTATAAAATAAAAACTGAATTGTAGAAAATTTGTAAAAATATCCGTGAGAAACATTTCGGGGACGTATAGAACACGTCAAAATAAAAAAGTTTCTATAAACCTTTTTCCTACGACGCTTCTTCGCTGAGATATTCATCCCCAAAATTGAAAGGGAATAATCAATTTTTTTAAATAACACTTTAATTTTTTATTAAAATTTAATCATTTTTGGTTTATATTCCTAATAAACGAATAAGTAGGTATTTGGGTATTTAGGTACAGATTTGTTGATCACACTTCTCAAGAGGAGCAAAGGAATACTACCCCTGATCTTTCAAATCGCATTTTTCTTCAGGAGATTAATTTAAAAAAAAATAATTACATTGCCGGATTCTCCAACATTGTAAAATAAAAAAAGATACTCTTGCCCATTTTCTATAAAATAAACCATTTTCGGGAAAATCGCACTTAAAGGGTAACAGATGCTCGATGGTCAGACGAACTCGTCCTTTGTATTAGTAATAAACGTTAGAGTCCTTTGAAAATCATCCCTAATTCAAAATAAGCCCTTATTTAATACACGGCGCGCGTAGCAGTATAATCACCAGTAATACACCTGTTACTGTTTAAGCACGATTTTTTAGAATTTTGTGGCTCGTTTTGGGGAAAATGGACGGGAATACGTTTTTTATCCTAAAATGTTTGGGGAATCCGACAGTGAATTTAAATTGTTTTTAAATTAATCCCCTGAAAGAAAATGTGATTAGAAAGGTTAGGGGTAGTATATCCTTACTCCTCTTGAAGTGCTATCAAAAATGTATGAAATTGTTTATGTAAAAAGTGAAACAGTTATGAAAAGTATTATTTAAGCAAATTGATTTTTCTCTTTCAACTTTGAGGTGAATACCTCGGCAGGGGAGCGTCGTAAGAAAAAAATTTATAGAAACTTAAAGAAAGATTTCTTATCATTTCCTAGACATCCTGTATCCACGCGCCTCTGGTATTAAAAGGGGTTATTTTGTATCAGAGGGGGTGGCACCGAAATGACGTTTATTGTGGTCAGTATGGCAAACATTTAAGAGAAGTCTGGCTGCGTGTTATTTTCACACACACGGTACTAGATATTTTATAATTGATCGTAATTACACTATAATTCATCATAATTGATTATCTTTAGTGATTGTTTGACGTGATTGTTTCGGTTCTTATTACTTCCCAGATTTCTAAATAGTTTTTAGATTGGGGAATTTATCTCGTATATTAGGTATAAATACTTACTTAAAAACATTTGCGTGTTTATATTAAGAATGTAGTTCCGTGGTTTTTATAACATTACATCAAACAATTATCTAACGTACGCGTTATTTTGTTTACTCGATAACTTTTCTGGAAATCTCATCGCAGTCGCTCTTTTAATAATCAATTTCTGTTGTTTAATTAAAATTTTGGGTGTAAGCTTCCCGCATAAAAATGTAAATTGTATATTACAAAACTGTAGGGACCTAATAAATAATATTAGAGCTTATTAAAATTGCTAGATAAAAAAGATCCGTCCGTGCGCAAACCTCGGTATCGAATTTCCACGTCACATGTCAAAAAACTTCTTTATTTAAAATTTTTTCTCGAAAGAAATACGTTTTTTTGAAAAATAACATTTCGATTTTTGTCGATTATCTCGAAAACGGCGCATTCTATCGAAAATTACAAAGAGACGTGGTCGGTAGAGAATTTTTTACAAATTCCAAAGCATATTTCACATTACCGATCGGATGATTAATAACGGAGATTAGAGTTTTTTTTAATTTTTGAATGGCCGCCATTTTGAAACGAGTCGATCGATTTGGCTGGTTAACGAATTCGTCCTTTGTTTTCGTAAATACAATACGCTGTTCAGATTTTAGCCTCCTACGATCAAAATTGCGAACCGGAATCGTGTCCACAAGATATTGTTTGAAGAATTGAAGACCGACCCAAAACGAACGACCTATATTTTCGCGAGCTCGTGGTCGAGATCGGAGAAAATCCAAAATGACACGTCTGGGTCCCGTCATCAGACAGGCTGCTGCAATAGCTTTATTTTCTATGAAAATTTGCTAAAAATGGCAATAATCTGAGCCGTTGAACTTGAACAAAAATCTAAAAAAAAACTGACACGATGTATAAACGCCCTTAAAATGCTATACGATTTTCCTTTATTGTTTGTTGTTGAGTGTTATTCCCGAAATTATCTATATCATAGTCACACGAGTAACTCTTTAATTGCCAACGAAAAACACTTTATTTGCAATCAGCCTTATGAAGATGTTATCAAATTTATCTATCCCACTTATTTTAACCTGAATTATACTACCCATGTAAATTGTAAAATAAAAACCTTACCGAAGTTTACGCAAGTTTGTACGAAATTCGTTGTGGTAAACAACACAAGTGTAGTAACACTCAAGAATTTATTTGGCATTAAAATAATTTTATTATCTAATATGTGTAGGTACTTTAAATTTTGAGAAATTTTTTATAGGTAGTTACGTAATTATACGTTCTTAATGAAAATCGAGTTATTTGGTAAAATTAATATTTGAGCTGAATCCGAATGTTTGAATTCGACACAATTTCCATCTTTACTTTAATTGCGATTTACGACTTTTAATTTGTTATTGATTTCACGAAATGACGCCAATTCGCAGCGTTAATCATGGACAGGTAAATAAAACGCAAACCATGTATCACTCAGATAGGGAATACGAGGAAAAATAAAAAAAAATAGAAAAAATAAAAATATATATTAAATTTAAAATTAAAGGGTGTCTCAATTGCTATAATAATTGGCACCAGAAGAATATATTTAATTGTTGCACCTCTCGAGAGCGTTTTCGGGATATTTTCTTTATTACGCGATACCATATATTAATTTTATGTTGATATCCTCAATTTTTGTTTAAGTACACACCATATTGAAGATAACCTCTTGTTATTTTCATGTTGTTTATTAATTCTCGATTTGTTTTGTGTTTTCAAAAGTCTCGCTTTAATTTAGATTTTTTTAATAAAGAATAAGTTATGTAAATTCTGCTATTTTTGAACAAATTTAAAAAACACCAGATCGTAAGTAGTCGCTAATTTTCTAGTACTACTATTTTTTATTTTTCTGACAAATATTTTATCGTTATTTTTAAAATCTTAATTAGTAAGTGCGACGTTTTAATTTTAGTTTTATGGAGGTTTGTCAATTTTTGGTTTTGTTAATACTGATTCTTTTATTGTTCCCAATTCATTAGCATTGCCAATGATAACTTCATTACGTGTACTTATTTATATAATTGCCATTACAATAAGTGGAATTCATTTAAATTAAACGAAAAATAAATGTACCTACCTACATCCGGTTTTAGATCTGCAATAACTTTGCTGGGGCGTTAAGTTGTTTGCGTCTTTTAGTTTGAAATTTTCCGCAAGATTTCAATTTGAAATTATTTATTGATAATATACTAGCAGAATTCAAAACTTTTAAATTATTTTTCAAAATTTGCTCAGAATAAAACGACAGTGATATGAACATTAATCATTTTACTAATATTTTTGAAGTAGGTAATCAAAGAATATACAAGGGTTGTTGTGCTGCATAGCAATAACATTAAATTTCATAATGATAACAATAATACGTAACTATGGACTTTCAAAAACGACGACACGCTTTTTTGGGTCTTTTTACCCCTTTCACCCTGAGAAAAGGACGTCACGGTAGAATCAATCTGACCCCCCCCCCCCGCCTAAATATTACAAAATATTTTCATACAAAGTAAATATCTGCTGCTGCAATATTCGCGATGTCATTTATTTGCTAGCCCCCAAGCCTACTTGTTACGTCATGTCACGATTTGCGATCCCACCCCCTTAAGAGCGTGACGTCATTTTTGGACGACTTCTATCCTCAAAAACTCCCGAACCTCCCTAATTTTCGTTGCATATTTATTATGCATATTGCAATTTTGTCGAATTTTTATCGAATTATTTTACCGAAGTTACGCGATAGATGGGTTCGACGAAAATCGCGTAAGTCAGGGTACAACTTTACATATAAATACATGTTCACATATAATTTATTGTAAATGTCGCATTTAATAAATTTTAATTTTATTTATATTTTCTAGTAGTCAATAAAATGTTACTTATTCACCGAATAAATTCGTATTTTATTTTTAAATAATAATGAAAATTAAATGGTAAAGTGCCTAAAGTGGTAAACTGGCGACTATTCAGAATTCCCGCATTATTAGCAATAATACAGTACTAATACGTCGTTTTTAGTGCTACTTTATTGTTCTGCAAAAAAAATAGCGGGCGGTAGTGTTGCCAAACGAAAAAATCAAGAACCGCGTAACTCCGAGTTCGCGTAAGTCGGGTTATTACTGTATTTACATAATTACGTATTTTTTTATTGAATTAAGTTGGACTTATTTATGATTTATTTCCTTTTTTAGATTAAAGAACTAGGTGCTGTATGTTTCCTAATATGCTTTAGTTTTCTCTTTTTGTAAGTAAGTACAGTAAGTTTGTAAGTACATAGAAGAACGTCTACTTAATTAAAAGACAATGCGGTAAAATATATACTTGTATTTTTGATAGATACGAAACTTTTTTTTTATATTACCTATTACGAATTTTATCTATTAGATAAGCTAGTTCTATTCGCCTTCAAAAACGGCGAATTGAATAAACTTTTAACGCGTAACAACCGTTCGTTTATACTTGGTACGGTGACCATGAAAATTTTTGGTAACAATAATTTACACGTTAATAAAATTCGACCGTCGTTCTTTATAATAATTATTAATTTCCAAAACATTATAAAAACTATAGACGAACAAATTCCTCGCCTACTCCACGTAAATATAACAAACGACTTTTCCCTCGAGAAATTCGATGATCTATAATTCACGAGCCCGTTCGTTTTCCTAAAGAGAGTCAAAAATTAAAAGCATGTACAATATCCACGCTTGTTGTTTATTTACTTAAAATACGATACGAATTGTGAATTATACACCCAAAGGTCCCCAAAGTACTCCTTGTGGAACGCCCACGTCGTCCACGATTAATATAGGTACATATCTATCTGAAATCTAAATGTTAATAATTATGTAATAAGTGGTCGGAATTTGATTATCAAATCTCAGAATTACACATCATAAATACTAATCGCACATACGTAATCTCATTGAACATCTGTTTTTGGCGGCGCCAAGTTTATAATAATATGTATACCTACATATATGTTGGCGTCAGGAAAGGAGCCGCTCTTCGCTTTTTAATGATATCTCCTAATAAATTACGAGTGCTGTTTTTTTCGATAAATTATTTTTAGAAGTCGCGCGTCCTCACACGTGCGAATTGCACAATATCGATAAATCAACAAATCGGATTAATCTGTTTGTTCCGACACAAGTGCGCGATTTGGCCCAATTAATACGCAAGACAATCTTATTGTTATAATTTAGGTAACATTTATTTTGCAGGAAGTAGTTGATAAAACGTTACAGGGCCAAATGGAACGAAGATGTTGCCCAAAATTTGTATAGGTATATGATAGTAATTCGTCGAAATGATAAGTCTTTTGAATTTGGCAACGACACATAATGGCGACAGGAGTTTTTTCTACCCATCGCCACGCTCGATTCCGTATTATTTTTAATCGACCGTTCGGTCATCTCATCAAAAATCCTGTTTAGGTATATCGTAATCATTTAAGTCATGGTGGTCAATGGTAAATATCCACCACCGCTTTTTGAGTTTCATTATTGGTTAGTGGACTTTTTCCATATATTATCCTTTAATAAAATATAAATAACAATACGTATTCGTGATCGAAGTGGGTAATAATATTATTGTTATTTAGTTATGTTATAAAATTAAAAGGTTATTATTTAAATGGCACGGTATTGTGCAAGATCTACAACATGGGTGTGCGCTTCGGAAAACAAATACACGTTAAACTAAAAAAAATTTACAATATTCGACCCAAAGCTTATAGATATACCGAGTGCCCACGAGACTCGGGCCAACCGATTGTTTTGAAATTTGCAACATAAGGCATAATTTCGACTTCCGATTTCGACGGAAGTGACGCGAAATTTGATTTTACTATTTTTGGAATCTATGGACCAAATTCTATCTGATTTCGTTGCCGTATTTTCGTTTTTTCTCGAAAATAAATTTCAAAATTTTGATTATATTTTTCAACACAGACGGCCGCGACTGCGGTACAATTGTTCTTGTCAATCTCGATTCCGTTATCCACTGTTATCTAGTGGTCATAAATTTTTGAAAATCTGTTTTTTTTATATAAAATGTTAATTTTTTTTAATGGAAAGTGAATTGGTCATCTACGTCACGTCATTAGATAGAAAATTTTATTGCGGACACAACGATATGCGACATATTCAGTTTTCTTTATTGCTTAAGTCTGTAATCTGTCGTTTCGCTTGAATTTGAAATTGCAAATATAGCAGGCCTGGAAATAAAAAAATTAATAAAGAAATACGCACGCCAACCTCCAAATAAAACCAAATTACCAAATAAAATTGAAAATTTTGAAATTATTTTCGAGAAAAACGAAAATTTGGCGACGTAATCGAATAGAATTTGGTCCGTAGATTCAAAAAAGTAGTAAAATATACAGGGTGTTCCATTTGAAAAATCAAATTTGGTGTCATTTCCGTCGAAACCGGAAGTCGACCATTTTGACTATGCACGCCAATAAATTGCAAATAATGTGTTATACGTATGTTGTAAATTTCAAAACAATCGGTTCATAAACATGGGTGTTATAGGATTGATCCGGGTCTCGTGGTCACCCGGTAGATACCTAATTGAAGAGAATCGTGAAATTCGACCAAACGTCTGAGCGGAGTTTTGAAAAAAATTAACGTTCTCTACATTTAGGTGCACAAAATGAATAATTAGGTACTACCTAAGAATTTCGATGTCGATTAAATCCGATTCCGATTTTTTATATATAACATGACCTTCGTCGTCTCGACGTAGGTATTTCAAAAACTAAATAATTGCAACTTCCGCATCGGCGTTTGGATAACATGAATTTACGATAGCCAAGTTTTAGTCACGCCAAAAAATCCGATATACCACCGCCGCGCCGATTACTATTGCACGACGATACAATTAATCTTTGACCTGTAACTCAACAGGTGTAGATTAAAGTGTAGGTATAAGCCAAATTATTTCGACAGTCATTTGTTTATTTAAATCTGACAATGAGTCACGTTAAAATTTCGTAATGTCAGACGAAAGTTTTGCAAGTTGTGCCGGCGCGGCACTAATAAAATTTTGAAGTCGCAACACGTGCGACATTTAAATTTATTAAACAATCGCGCTGTCGCCGCCTCGGACGTTTTTCACGAAGTTCCCCAACTGTACGGGCGTCGCGTCACGTAACAAACGAAAATCGGACAAATTTCATTTTTCGTGATCAAAAACGTAGCGCCGCCTTCCAACCACCACAACGACGCCCGTTGCACTTTTCGCTCTGTCTTTCTCGTTCAATTTGGACAAATAACGTCCGTTTTCCTCTGCGTGGATTTTCGAGCGTGCGACGTATAAAAGTCGAAATCGTGGTGTGTGCCGCATCATTTTGATTCCAGAAATTGGAGGCAAAAGTCGGTGGCGACGAGGTTCGATAAGAAAAGTTACGCCAGTTCGCGCACCATTGAATCGGAAAATCGAAAGTGCGCCTATCCCGAAAAAACGCAACAAGTGTGCAATCCCGATTGCCGGTTTATTTGTGTTTTGTTTTTCGTTTCATTAAACAACGAGAAGCAAATATGAAGATCGCATTTATGGTTTTTGGGGCCGTAATCGTCTTCGTCCTGTATCAAGATGTGGCCGCCGTACCCACCACCACCAGGTAATTTTTATTTAAGTGCACCCATGCATCGAAAAAAATCGAGCGTCAGAAATTTAAAAATAATCACCTTTAATGAAAACCTCTGCTTCTTTATCGTTGCTTCCCAAAGTTTATCTAAATTACCAAACAAAGTGATGAAATGCTAAAGCAATAAGTATAATCATTAATCGACTTAAAAATAGAAGTACAATTGATAATTTTTTTTTAAGTCCGTTAATTTCTAAAGTAGTTTTCGAAACTACTTACTAAAACGTCGAATAAAAAAAAATGCGTAAGCATTTCCCGCGAGTTTGAGATGAACTGTTGGTTAAACGTGAATAATCGCGCTTGTAACTACACATGTATTACTTTTTGTTAGGTACTTTTATCGGTTTTCTTCTTCTTTTTTTTTCAAATTAATCGTCCAAGTAATAATATTTATATTTACAAGTACGTAAATGTTTAACTTGATAACTTTTTTTTTTTTTAGAGTGAAAAGGGTATCGGATCAGAGACTGGCAGAATTAGAAACGTTAGTGGCTCTAAGTAAAATGTCGGGGAAATTGGTCACAGTGCCTTTGGGCTTGGGAAAAGTCGATCCCAAATATATGTGAGTTATTATATAATTTTGTGCGCAATTTCCTCCATTTAAGATTCAATTTTCTAGCGGAAGGAAACGAAGATCACAATCAAGATTACTGGATTCTTTGTTTAACCACTCTTCGGAAGAAGATACGGGAGATCCTGTAGAATTAGATGTCGATAGTTTTTACGCGTATCGAACGAACAAGCGATAGATTTATTTTATCACAATTTAAGAAATTCGTAATTTCGATATCAGTATTATTTTTTAAAGCCTTAAGACTTATAAACAGGCAAGGGTTGTGCTCGTTCACTTTTAAAACTATTTATTACTTAATTTATTGATTTGTTAGTTAACTATAGCTCGTCGACTATAAAATCTCAAGTGATTATAGTATTATAGTTGTTTAATTTTTCCTATGATAGTATTATTACTGATTGTAAACTTTCAACAAATAAACAAATATTCGATAAACCGTTGATTTTAGAACTAAGAAAAGATCTCATGAACGGATAAACTGTAATCGATTACTTTTGATACGCAAGCTCGGGCTTGCGCAAGTCTCAAGTTGGTGTCGAAAGAAACAAAACATCGGAATTACAGTGTGATAAACAAAGATCAATAATGAAACAAGTTACGACGTTACAAAGGTTATAAAAAACGGATTAATACGCAATGAGGAAAACATATTTCTCGTTCGATTGACCGTAAAAATGCGATTACGTTTGCGACAGTGAACTTATCAAAAGTACCTATAAGCAAAATAAAGTTCTACTTAGTACCTATGTATATATTATAAAACAAAATCTCGCGGTAAATACTACCTAATTATTACTATTTTAACATTTTATAAATGACGCCACCAAATAGTTTAAATGACAATATTTTTGTATTTTGTTTTTAAGAAGATGCGATCACTAACTAAAGCTCATATTTTAGAACGCTTACTAAACGGCCCCCTACAAGTGAAATTTTTTTACACATCAGACAACCTATCTAATTTGACCCAAAAAGTAATGTTAGTATAAAATCGAAGAATCGATCAATTTTCACTTGCTAAAGGAAAAGTTGTTCGTCAGTTGTGTTGCCTATTTATCATAAATAACGACGTAAAAGAGACGCGATTCCGGTTCGATCGCCGAATCGTTTTTGTGCAAAATTTTAACAATCTACAAAAATGAAAGAAAGTAAGCTATTCAACGAAACTTTCTTACTGTTGGCTGTTCTCGCTAAGAATCGGTTTCATAATCATCAACGCTTAGATTTAGGACCAATTTTGTACAGCGAGGGATTTATTTTATGTCGTGATCGCGTACGCAACCAATAGTGCAACGAGGGAGAAATAACGACACCCGTTCTCGACTAGTTATACAGTCTTTACGTTTACAAATCCTGATTTATTACCGTCAGGTCGGTCAGCATTGTTGTTAAGATGGCGCGATAACTTATTTTATTACTGAAAATTCCCATCAGAAACCTTCGTAAAAGCGAAAACGTGCTCAGATTCGAATCTAGATCAAACAGATTGTGTTTTTTTAGAATATTAATAATCGTTTAAACCATTCGAAACATTGAACTACCCAATCTTAAGCAGGTTACTAATGATTTATTATCAATTTTTAAATTGTTCTTTATTTTTTAAACAATTTCTTATAGTACTTCCATATTTAGTAGTTTTATAATTATCGTTTGTTGGTAAACACTTGTTATCCACCGTTTAAAAGATTTTTCCAACCCATAAAATCGTTTAACCGTTTAACCGATAATTCGTTTTCACCCAAATTTTAAGTTTTAGCTATTAAAACTATATTATAAGTTATCCAGCACTAGTTGTCTATATTTTAAAATTTCAAAATTTTCTGTAAGTTTATTCGAATTTTTAAAATAATCTAAAATTTACCTGCGATTGTTATTTGGTTTTGGTCGGGTATAAAATATTGCCGTGCTAGTGGTATTAGTTATTTATTGTCACCATAAAGTTTACAAATTCGCACAAACAGTTTTACATTTGCCTTTAATGTATAAATATTTACAAAATAAAAAACACCTTTGGACTGTATTCGAGTCTAAACACGTTTTCGCCTTTACGAAGGTTTCGGAGCGGTATTTCAGTATGCTTTTGCACAATGTCAACAACAATACTGACCGATTTAACTGTAATAAATCAGGATTACTTGCGACATAAAATAAATCCCTCACTGTACAATATCAGTTTAAACTCGAATCAAAGTTCATTCTTATAATAACAATAGTGGTAACAACGAAAAATGTATGGTTTAAACTATGGCAAGTTATTTTAAATTGTTGCACCGACGTGTTGTTTAAAATAAAAGTATTATTACGAAACTTTACGAAGCTATAATTACTTGATTTTAATCTTTTCTTATCAAAAGTTTTAAGAAAAATGAGTTTAATTAACGTTATTATAAAATAATGATAAATTATATTTATTATCATACAACGTTAACAAACGAAACCTAGAAAATTATTCAAAAGTAAATTTTTGATTTTTAATTTCGCAATAAAATGAAAATACCTCGATTTAGAATAGGTACATTGAAAGTTTTTAAATTTTCAAACGTGTATTTACGTAATAAGTGATATTTTGACAAATAAATTTCACCTAACATTTTTTTTTCAGGTATAAGGCGCAATCCACACAGACGTCGACAAACAAGATGCGACTTTTTATTCATTTGTACACGTTAAAAGTAATCAAGGAACTTATAAAAACGGAGAAGTGGATACACCATATCAAACGAAACACATCGTAAATTATCAATATAGTAAACAGTTCACATTATTTTTTACATATTCAAATGAATGAAAAGTCGCATTAAGCAAGAAAAGAAAAGGGCGTCTAAAAGATGCACTTAGTTGCATCTAGTTCGTGTGAGTTGCGTTTGAGTTTTACAACAATGACTCACAGTGATTATATTCGAAAAATCGTAGATCAAAACTAAACATATATAGTTGGCGTTTTGCCAAAAGGGCGTAACCCACACTTTTTGTGAAAATGAATTATTCTGACTATCTTATGCATTTAAATGAAAGACATCATCTGTTAAAATTTGATAACAATATTCTGATTTTTTCCATCGGAAAAATCGATTTGTATTTTCGCGAAACGTATCTTCTTATAGCTACGCGACGACATAAAATGTGCTCTCCTGTAAAATTTAGCTTTTGTGGGTTACGCCCTTTTGGAAAAACTACGTCGATTTAATGTTTTAAGATATCTAGGTAAACGTCTGAAACGTGATACATATCGACCGCGTTTTGGCAGCAGGACGTAACCCACACTTTTTGCGAAAATGAGTTATTTTGACTATCTTGTGCATCTAGGGCAAAGGCATCATCTGCTAAAATCTGGTAACAATCGATTTGCATTTCTGTGAAACGCATCTGCTATATGCGACGATACAAAATGTGCGCTCCTGCAAAATTTACTTTTTGTGCGTTACATCCTTCTGCAAAAATGCTGTCGATATGCTTACATTGAACACATTGAACTTACATTGTTATGTAGGTATCTCATTTCTTAGGTATTACACGTGATGGTTAACGTGTTAAAGCAAATTAAATAACGAAATACATCCCACATAGCAATTTCCGTATATAACGCGTATATAAGACGATTTAAAATACATTTGTAAAGAGTTTTCAAATATCTTAAATACGTCAAAAAGGTTCACTTTAAAAGGATGAAAAGTTTCGATGGAGACCCCAAATGCGACCTCTGCAAATAGCACATTGATTTCGTAAGGCACCTATACGCCTTGGTGCAAGGTACGGGTGGACTAAGCAACCAGGACTAGTACAATAAGCCTTTTAGACTGCAGTGCCTCTAGAACCCGTAAGGTACACGGATCCGTGGGAAGTTCAAAAAAACCCAAATGCAAAATTAAAAAGATATGTTTTGCTAAGATAATGGTCATTTGTTATATTATCAAAAAAGTGGTTTAAGAAAATTATTGTATTTTGAAAATTTGCATTATTTTATTTAAATTTTCCTAAATATTTGTTCAGAAATAATCTATTTTATTTACCTATGTAAATTCTCAAATTTACATTTTAATTATAGTACACGTTCTTTAAAAATATTCCACGAATATTCCAAGATTATACACAAACAACATATGTACTTACGGTGCATTTACAGATTATCATATTTTCTGAATAATATATCGTACGATTGACAAATATGTACTTAATTCCAATTTTAAATGATTTTGTCTAGACGACTAAATTTACACCTCTCTTTAATAGCTATAGCGTCAATTTAAAGAATAATGGTACCTAAGCAGAGTAGAAAATGATTTTTTTTCTAATTTTTGTGTATTGCCATCTTACCCCATTCCATTCGTTTTGTTTGAACGATATATCGAATAAAATAGTTATTTATGCTCACTTTAAGACTAATCTTTCAATTAATTAATTTCAAATTTAACTTTTTACGTCCCTTTTTTTGGGGAGCACATATATCATATAATTGGAAATTTTGAACTTTCCGAAAATTTAATAAATTACATTTTAATTAAACCCTTAAGCCGGTGTTTTTTCTAGGTGGATTATTAATACAGAAAATTAAATTGTAATTTATCATTATAATAAACATTTGAAAAAGGATAACTGTCCTTTTTTCTCCGCAAATTCTGCTGGCAATATTGCAATCATTTAAAAATAAATAGCCTCGTTCATAGTTAAATGATTGAATTATCAATAGTAATCACAAAACTATGCCAACCAATTATTGCAATAATCGTTTCTATAGAGATAGTTGCAATTTAGTAATGATCGATTTTGAATATTTTACTAATTTACTTTATTGCAGATATTTAAATACATTTTCTAAAGTTAGGCAACTAATACTACACTACTGTTTAGCAAAATAATTTATTCTTTCACTTTTAAACGCCAATTTTAAATTAAATGAAAATTAATATCATTTACACTATTATTATAATGTGCATTTGTTAATTCATTATATTTATACATATATGACCGACCCGAAATGAACGATCTATCTTTTCGTGATCTATTGGTCGAGATCGGAAAAAATCCAAAAGGGCACCTCTGGATCCCGTTATCAGACAAACTGCAATAACCATATTTTCTATGAAAATTCGTTAAATGTGGTTACAACAAACATTGAATCGTTGAGGAGTTTTCCATATCACCTTCGAGGTACTCCCCCAGGTGCGTTGTCTCTATAAGGTCGAGACTTCGCCTATAGTCCTACTGCACCTTCAAACTCTCCTACGTGAATTACTACGTGCAACCCACGGCAAATAAAACAAAGGTCAATTCAAAATCTTGACCTTCACAATGCAACTCATTGTTAGTGTAACTTGTTTCCAACTCTCGAACTTATTTTATTTTATGCCCACAACCTGTTCTTCTTCATCCAACTATTTTATGGAGCGAGTCTTCTAAGGTCTTCTAAGGCTCCGCCAACCCCTTAGATGTCTTCGTTTCTTTCTGAACGCCTCATTTACATCAACTTGCACCGCAACATTCCAGTCGTTGACGTGTCTTCTTTGAAGATAAATTTCCAAAAGAAATCCATTTTATATTTGACTTAACTTGAATTAAACCTAGCTTAAGATCGTAAAATAGTAAGATTAAAGATCAACTTACATCAACTAAACTCCATAAAAACTAATATCGAAAACACTTACTGCTGTTGTGGCGGTAAGTTCCAAAATGTTGCTTATTTTTGAGTAGGTAATCGGGAAACTAAACGCACCATATATTTATTTTTTACACAGTTACCTTATTTTCACTTTGTTAGTAAGCTAACTACAACGATTGCATGAATGTATTTTTAGTAAAAAAAAGGTTGAAATTCAGAACAAGCAGTATTAAAATATTATAATATTTTCTTTAATTAAAGCGGTGGCAAAATAAAAAGTTAATCGACAAACTTGAGCATTAAACATTTTTCGACGCACAATTCATACATATATGATGCCCCATTAAATTAAATTTGTTTTTAATTGAACATTAATAAGGTATTAAATACATGGGTATAGTTTAAAAAAAAATATATATATATATATTATTGTATCTACTTAAAATAAATGATTTGTTAATATAAACTAAAAGTTAACTAATCACAATAAATTATAATAACTGACTCGATTGTTCTTTAAAAAAAATCTTAAGCTTTAATTTTGGCAAATTTTATCTCGTTGTCAGTCTAAATTGTTTAAAAACTGTTGCAACAATAAAAAATTTGAATTCCGTTTTTTATCCGTAAACAAATGCATTGAAAAGGTAAAATCTCTGAAAATAAGAAAAATTAAAAAAAAATTAGAATACATTTATAAAAATTAAAATCCTGAAATAAATTTTGTTTTAATACAAACTTACGTAAAATGTAGGCTAACCTTGCTGCCGTTGTGACTGTCACTTGTCTGTAACAGACTATAAGAAAAAGTTAGAAACTTCTAAATGTTTCTTTGTATTTCCTACCTTTTTCTCGTCATCGTTTTCCCTCTATCGCCAATTTCTAGCGTAGATTTTTCCGTTGATTGCGTACTTGCATTATTATGTATGCTTCATATTTCATTGTATTTCACCAACATCTGTGATCGCGAAAACGCGCGTAAGATAAAATTTCGTTTACGAAATTGGACCGTTGAATGTTTGAGGGGAGCCCTAATTTAAAATTCGAACTACTGAAACAAGCACTACCGTTCTGTATCACTAATGGGAAAGATCTGAAGCGGTTTTACCAGAATTCTATATATATGAATGCATTCGAGTTATGATGTAGATAGTAGGTACTAGGAAATCCCGTTTTTATTTTAAAAACATTCAGTTCTTTGTTCGCGCTGCGGTAAGCTATGAAAGTAGGTGGCGTACATGTTTTATTAGTTGCTTCGTATTTTATCGGTCGCATAAAAATGCGATTAAATTTTTCTCAAGTTTATGGTTTGTAATAGGGAAATTTTCAATGCTTAAGGGCACACGAATAGTTTTTAAATTAAAAATAAAGTAAATTTATAATTCTTCGGAATAATTTTTGCTATTTGCGTATTTTTTGAAACAAAAATGGTACGAAATTATTACCTATAAAAATTGTTCGAAATGGCCTCCTTGAGCTTGTCCTAGAGTCGTAAACATCCGCAATAGTTGCATAATTCTTGACGAATTTCATTCAATTATTTTTGTTATTTGGTCATGTGTTATTTGGACACTGTAAACCAGTTGCTTGAAATGGCCCTAGAAAGGCTACTAGAATTTTATTGTGTATTTTAATATTTTATTACTTAAGTAACTAAAAAGAAAAATTTGAACACCTTTATTTATATAAAGTTTTTTAAGAATAAAGGTGCCAAAGTTTTTTTACACCTATTACCTATATGACCGACCCAAAACGAACGACCTATATTTCCGTGATCTAGGGGTCGAGATCGGAGATAATCTAAAACGGCACGTCTGGGTCCCGTCATCAGACAGGCTGTAATAACTATATTTTTTATGAAAATTAGTTAAAACTCTACGAAAATAGATTGAGATAAACACCATCTGCGTGTTTGTTAGATAAACTACATATTATTTAATTTGTGTATAAAAAGAACTAAATAAAAACAAAGTGGAACGATTATATATTATTAACCTATACTTATTCGCTTTTATTTTGAATATTAAAATTATCTTACATTATTTTGAAATACACTGAATTAATAATATTTAGCGTTCAAAATATAATTAACAATCTTTTTTTTAATTTTTAGTGCCTACGTTTCCCAATTTACGAAAATGCATAAAGATCCTCCTTTTCCAAATTTAAATTGGGAAAAGAAAAAAAGAAAATTCCCCTGTAAAAGACAAAGAAGTGACAGTGAAAGATAGAAGATAGAAAGGAAGTCGTAGTGAATTTGACAAAAAAATGGCGTCTCACAACTGATTTGTATTTAGAGAAGAATAGATGTGCATAAAAATAATATGTAACGAGTATATTACGCAAGTAATATAGATGCAAATATTAAAAAATCATCGAAGATGTCTAATGTAACATAACTGTAGTGATACGCACGTGCTTCCATACTTTATTTTGTGTTTTCCACGGATACATAATTTTCAAACGCAACATAATGGCGATGTTTGCGTTTTTGTGTTTCACTTATTAACTCCGGTCCGCTTTCTAAATATGAATACCACGAATGCCGGTGATCAGATTTACGATTTTCAATCTGAAGAGAATTTGTCGAAATGGAAAGGAGTACTTATAACCGCCCTGAAAAGAGTCAGTTTAAATATAATTTGATCGAGTTGCACTTGCTATTGCTTTTTTTTTTTTTTTGAAAAGGTTTTGGAACAAGTTCATCCTTCTTTGGGTGCCCGTGAAGATGCTTTGGATTACGTCGAAAACTTGTGTTTGCGGCTCCTTGCTATGCTATGTGCCAAGCCAAGTCCACACACAGTTCAAGTATGCATTTTGAATAAGCGATCATAAATGTGAATAACAATTAATCGGGATCATTCACAGGATGTGGAGTATCGAGTGCAAAGTACGTTTCCAACTCCGATCGACAAGTGGGCTCTCAGGGAAGCACAAGAAGCTTTGGAGAGGGGCAAAAAGAAATCCGTGCTACCTGTCGATAAAATACACAACTTGCTACAGAAAGTAAGAAATTTCATAAAATTTCGTTAACGATAAAAATTATATAATTTTGCATTTGCAGGAATTACTCTTATATAAGGTAGATTCTGCAGTTTCGTTGTTTTTAGTGGCAGTTTTGGAATATATTTCTGCGGATATACTGAAGCTAGCCGGTAACTATGTGAAACATATTAAACACTTAGAAATCACTTTTCAAGATGTTCAAATATCTATGAACGCCGATAAGGTGAGTTTTGTTTCTTTATTATTTTTTAAAATTTTTTAGATAAGATAGAGTTAGTTCAGTTAAATATTTTTAAAAATATTAACGTTATTAAACTTTAAACATAACATGAAAATATAGAAATAGATGAAAATTTGACGCAAATTTGTAGTTAAATTAAGTTAGGCGCCGCTTGGCATTATATTAACATGCTTCTGCTTTCACGCCCGCCTCAGACCACCACCGCCATGGTAGGTAGCCGTGTTTTGTTATTTATCGTTCTTTATGCATGACATTATTTATTTTCTCAATAATTTCACTCACACATACATATACCCGAGGCTGTTGATGCCAAGCTTGCTGCATTTTGTTGCGAGCTTGCATTTTATTATGTTGCAGACAATTATAACTGATATACTTAGCTAGATAATAAACTATAATTACATACAATTCATTCTTCAAGTAGTTTTAGCCTTCTTTTCATATACATCGTATCCACGAATGGGATTTTGAAAAAGATTCCTTCGAAGAAAGTTTGCTTCTTTTCAAACGTAATATGCAAAAGTAGGTAATTTCATCGATCGGTTGTAAAAGAAAATTGTAATCATTTTTACTTTAAATATTATATTAAAAAAACAGCATGGCAGGCATGGCTATTAATAACATTGAAACTAATTAATATCGATCTGTTTTCTTGTAAATTCTGAAAACCAATTCGCTTTATATTCGACGGTTCAGAATTTTTGATTTAAATTTTCAATCGAAAACCGAAAGGTGCGACAAGTTCTGTAGATGTGCGAAATTAATGAATACATTTCATTTTAACAAGAATATTTTGAAAATTTTAAAACAGAAATTTTACAAAATATGTAGTACCAAGTCTTATTTAATTAATTACAATATTACAAACATTGTACTTGGAACTGTTATTAATTATTTATTTTATTCTTTGCAACTTTTTATAGTCTATAAATGGATTGTAGATTGTTGTTAAAAATGTTTCATTTTATGAAAATTGCAATTCTCCTAAGTTTATTTACTAAATTAGTTTCTATATTTCAGTGACTATGTTTATTTTGTTGTTTTCGTATTTATTTTCACTTTGTTTCTAGTTTAAGATAAACATTTTATTAGAAAACATAATTCGGCATTCGATCCAAAATAATTTTGCATATTCCACGAGTTTGGAAATCAACAAAATTTCTGTGAAAGAATAAATGACTTCTTTTTGAACTCTTATTTGTGAATATACCGTTAATGAAGCATGAAAATTATTTTTATGTTGAATATGTGAAGTAGATTTGTGAGTCAATCTTATGATATGTGTTGTTTGAAACGTCTGTAATTTTAAATTTATGGATTATCTGTAAAATTTACAGGCACTGATGGATATGTTTTATCAAGATGAAGGAGGAGGCCCTAGTACCTTATCTGACCCACCTGTGGTGACTTCACAAGCACCTAGAATTAGCATAACCTATGAAGAAGTAGTCAGAGAACTAATGGCTTCAGAGAGGCAGTATCTTCGCGAGTTACACATGTTGATTAAAGTGTTTAGGTATGCGCTTGTTCAAGTTATTGATTTAATACTCTTACTAATAAATATTGTTGTTACAGGGAAGAGATAATAAAACTCAATGCTGATCAAAAGGAATTGGATGCCATATTTTCAAACATCGTAGACATATATGAACTCACCATGACTCTACTCGGAAGTTTAGAAGATGTTATGGAAATGGCTCAAGAACAAATGCCATACATAGGTAGCTGTTTTGAAGGTAAGTTTTTTGTTACAGTTTTGATTTTTACTTTTCGACGCGGAGCTTCAAAATTTATTAGTAGATTTTATTTGAAAATTTTAAAATAGATCACCGATCGTTCCAAAACATAATGTAAATGCTAGCTATCTTAAGAAGCACACTGGATTTGTTATATATTTTTTATCTCTACAAGTCGCTATGTATTTATTTATTTTTTTTTATTATATATAATATTTTAGGAATAACTACACATTGCAACTGAATTAACAATAATTTATGTTTTAATTCAAAACTATAAAGAAACACTTTTTCTGTTGGGAAATATTGTAGTCTTTTAAAAAACGTCAAGATTAGTTAATGATAAGTAAAAAAAATTAATCAAATAATCTTGTTTGTAACTAAAAGTCCATCAACCATCAAAAATAAAAGAATCATAGTTGACTGACATGAATTTTGTGTAAAATAAACGAGCACCTGTTGTTTTTATGAAATGAGAGATTTTGATGAGAATTGTGCTGCATTATAGTCAAATTTGGATAATTGGAAGTTGAAGAGACGAGAGAAAAAATTCGAATTACATATGTTCCCTCAAAGAAAAGAGGTAAATAAAAAAATTAACTCCATGATCAAAGAATTTAACACACAAACTTTATTTTAAGAAATACACGTACATTACAAGATTTTTTAATTAAATATAACATTTTACTACATTAATGATTCACAACGTTCTAAAAAAGTCAGGTATTTGTACTTGCTTCTTTGAATGCAGTCTTTGAGTGATTCCAATCTATCAATTGATAAAAAAATAGACTCTCTACATTAGACTGACCTTCAAAAAGCTATTGAAGTTCATGTATACGCATCATAGCTTCTGCTGCACTAGATAGGGGTTTTTCCTGTATTTCCATGTCCTCTTCATTCCCAGATAATTCATCCTCAGCTTGGTTGTTCTCCGTCACTTGAGCAATGATGTCCCCATCAGTTATTTCGCCACACACAGCCAGATCTTGCTCCATGTTGACATGGTCCTCATACAAGATTGATTGATCAGAAGTTGCCCCTTCCCAATTGTCGACAGCAGCAGACTCAGAATCAGTTTTATCAAGTTTTCTCCTACATTTCATCACTCAGTTTCTTCCTTTACAAATTCCACCTTATGAAAACATTTCATAATGGTTCTCTCGGTAGCCTTGTCCCATGCTTGTTTATACGTTCGTGAAGCACAAAGAATGTTGAGATTCTTACTTTCAAAATCTCTGATGAACATGTTTTCAACCAACATTCCAAGCTCCCTCTCTTCCCTTATCCTTAGAAACACCGTTAAAATAATAATGCTTGACAGCCGAAAAGTCTATGAACTATGGAAACATGAACTATTGTTACCATGATGTTATAAGAGCAATCGTAGGAAAAATTCGAATTATCCAATATAAAATTCGATTTATCCACGATTTTTTACCATTGATTTAATGGAAAATTCTAGGAACCGGGCAAAAAATTCGAATTATCCAAGTTTGACTGTACAAAGAAATTCTAAATCGAAGCAATTAACTGCTAATGAGCATAATGGTATTAGGCACTGCAAAACTTGTTGCTACCGAAGAAAAGCCAAAAGCTGGAGGCACGGTGCTATAAATAAGGTATAAATAAATAAGCTTACCAGCTACATTAGTGTGTTTGCAAAAAGCCCTGGAAAAACCTGAAAATCTCATTGGAGTTGAAATTTATTTGTATAATAAATTAAAATTATTCAACTGAGTTTATAAATGTATTGGTAATGTGACGTAAATTCAGACAAATAAATTTGAAATGCATACCATATTTTCTGACAGAGGGAGTATTAGGTATTGAAAATAATTTGGCTTCGTGCGGGAATAACTAATTGTTTAATTAAATATTTACGCTTGCAGCTTTAAAACAATTTTAAGAAATCACATATTTGAATAGAAATCAGTCTCGAATATTTTAGTGGCGAATAAGTTACGTTTTATAATTTGTATAAACAATATTAATTAACAACACTATTTAAAAAAATAAATGTTACGCAATAAAGTAAATTAAGGTAAACTAAAAGGTGTAATCTTAGTTGCCAAAGATGGAAGGGGCTCTTCGATTTAAAAAAACGAATAGATTAGGTAATTTCTCCATTTATCACTTTAAATAACGATACTTGACAGGATTATTAGTATAAAATAAAACAAAGAATGATTATTGTAGATTTGTATTTAACTAATGTTATCTATAATTGATTTTAATGTTCAATACAGTGGCAATTAATTAGTTTTATAATTATTGTGGTTTTGTAGTGTTATTATCATCATGTGTGTAATTGATTGTGCGTTTCATGTTAAAAATGGGGAAGTTTTTGTCGTGTTTAGCATCTCTTCAAATCATTTGAAGGTTAGAGGTTCTCATTGGCCAAACTGAACAGTTTAGAAATAATCAAAGATACATTTTCTTTTAAATAATTTTATTGTGATTATGTGGGTTACAATAATTAATGAAGGCACTGTATAATTGAAAATATTAAATATTAAAAATTCTTTGAAAATTAACTTTGAGAGAAATTCGAAAGAATATCGGTAAAATAGTTTTAGTTTCGTATAATATAGTTTTATTTGCAAAATTACTATGAATACAACTAAAAGGAATAAACGGGGCTATTCAAAAATATTGTTATTGTAAGAAATTGAGATCCAAATACAAATCTTCGTTTTATTGAGTAACAACCTCAAAGTATCTCACCTACGTTATTAATGTTCAATGTTTGCGCCAATTGTCGCTCTTTAGGCATCTTTAAAATATTCGAGGCAATATAACTTCATTCGTATTTGTTTCCCTAATGCACACCAAACTGTGGGTTGTGGTATGTTGAGCTCGCTGCTGTCATCGACATTTCACATTTCACTTGAATAAAAATTGTAAAAGGCCTTTGTCCGTATTAATTTTTAAACTAACGTCACATGTTCTGTATTTTAGAATTAGCCGAAGCTGCAGAATTCGATGTGTACAGTAAATATGCGAGGGACGTTACATCGCCGTGCTGTAGAGATACTTTAAATAATTTATTATCGCGGCCTCAAGTCAATAGTGCTTTGGTAACGGCCGGTCAGGGTATGCGGCTCGCACTGAAGTATTACTTGCCTGCTCTCCTAACAGGTCCGATTAGGCATTGTTTTTCGTACTTGGATTTTATCAAGGTATTAAGGGGCTTATCCGAGTCACCCGAAGATCGTGAAACATTAACACAAGTGGAAGGACTGCTTACGCCTTTACAACTCGAATTAGGTAAGTTAACAATTTTAATTATGGTATTATAATATAATGTGTTTCTCTTTTAGGACATTGCGTGTCGATTCATTCCTTGCAGAGATCAAATTCAGTATCGCCTTACAGTACGAGGTCGCGTAGACAAGCTGCTTTGGATAAAATTCACGAACTTCAAAGGATCATTGAAAATTGGGATGCTAAAGATACGGGACAATGTTGTAATGAATTTATTAGAGGTTAGTAGTCTGTTTTAAATTTTTGTGTATTAAACTGTATAGGGTTTTTTTTGTGATTTGTCATAACACATTGTTAAAAAATTATAAATTATATCACTGCCGATTTTAGTTGAAATAATTCCTTACTTCTATTGACATTTATCTTTAACGGTTAATTTTACTTAAATATTACACTTTTTCATAAGATAAGACGTACAGACCTGATTGCGAGTCGACTAGCAATAACTAAGAAAAACTTAAGTTGCATGTCACGTAAATGCGACGACAAATATTACAAGTTCGATGTTAGGAAAATTTACAGTATTAAAATGTACTTAAACTAATTTAGAATTTTAACGTTTCCCTTCTAATACATAACGGTCTTTTTGCAGAAGATATTTTGATGAAAGTGAGTTCGGGAAAAAGGCTGACAGAAAGGCGGGTATTTCTTTTTGACGGCTTAATGATTCTCTGTAAACCAAATTCGCGTAGGCAAAGTTCCGTTCATCAGACTCATCCCGAATGCAGAATTAAAGAGAGATTTTTTATAAGAAAGGTCGAAATCGTCGATCATTCGGATACGGAAGAGATTAAAAACGCTTTCGAAATATCGCCACGAATACAACCTGCAGTTACTTTGTGCACGAAGAACGCCGAAGAAAAAAATATCTGGATGGCAGATTTAGTTATGCTGAATACCAGGTCCATGTTGGATCGAATATTGGATAGTATTTTATCGGATATGGAGAGGAAGCATCCTCTTCGTTTACCTTCGCCCAATTTGTACAAGTTTGCCGAGCCGGATTCTAAAAATAATATTATTTTGGAACAAAGAGAAAATGGCGGAGTTCCTTTGATAAAGGGGGCTACATTGTATAAATTGGTCGAAAGGTTGACCTATCATATTTATGCCGATCCGAAGTTTGTAAGGACATTTTTGACTACATATAGAAGTTTTTGTGCACCTTGCGAGTTGTTGGAATTGTTAATAGAGAGATTTAATATACCGGATCCTTCCCTAGTATATGAAGTAGATTGCTGTGATACTGATAAAATGCAGAAGAATTCCCAAAGAGAAGATTGGAAACGGTACAGGAAAGAGTATTGTCAACCTGTACAGTTTAGGTTTGTCGCGCATTTTTATTATTTTTTATTTTTTATAATATCGATTAATTTTTAGAGTTCTAAATGTCTTAAGACATTGGGTTGATCATCATTTTTACGATTTTGAACGTGATCCATCTCTATTAGAAAAATTACATTTATTTTTGGAATCCGTTACAGGTAAAAGTATGAGAAAATGGGTCGATAGCGTTTTAAAAATTTTACAAAGAAAGGTAATCTATCTATGTTTACGTTTCTTGATCTAATGGCAATTTTTAAGACGGAACCAGATCTGCAGAGGCACATAAAATTTGCTTTTGATGAACCGCCACCGCCTATCGAATGGCATCATGTTGTTGGCGAGGAAGAATATGGCATATTAACTTTGCATCCCGTTGAAATAGCGAGGCAGCTAACTTTACTCGAATTTGAAATTTATAGAACTATAAAACCTTCGGAATTGGTAGGCTCCGTTTGGACTAAGAAAGATAAAGGTATTAGAAGCCCTAATCTTCTCCGCATGATGAAGCATACCACTGTTGTAAGTACATACATAATGTATATTTTTCAAGTCGACAAAGAGCAGAGATTGCAAGAAACAATTTTAGGTTACAAGATGGTTAGAAAAAAATATTGTAGAAGCAGAGAATTTTGAAGAAAGAACCGCAATTTTAAGTAGAATCGTAGAAATAATGATGGTACTGCAAGACCTGAACAATTTCAACGCCGTTTTAGCATTTGTTTCGGCATTAGGTTCAGCGTCAGTTCATAGATTGAAATTTACTTTCATTGTAATTATTATAATATTTTCACCGCATTATTTTATTTTATACTATTTATAGAGCTTGCCGCAAAATCAAAAAAAGATTTTAGAGGAGTGGAGGACCGACGATCATTTAAAACGTTACCAAGAAAAATTGCGCTCCATAAATCCACCTTGCGTTCCTTTTTTGGGCATGTATTTAACTAACATCTTACATTTAGAAGAAGGCAATCCAGACTTTTTACCGAATACTCAATTAATTAATTTCTTTAAAAGAAGGAAGGTTGCCGATATCACAGGTGAAATACAACAGTATCAAAATCAACCGTACTGTTATAACGTTGAACCAAAAATTAAGGTAAAGTCTTTATCGTAAACAACCGATGGCATTGTACATATTCATTTTAGAACTTTTTGGAAACACTGAATCCTTTTGGTGATATGAGCGACACAGACATAAGTAACTATTTATATAGTAAGTCTATTGAAATCGAGCCAAGGGGTTGCAAACAAATTCCAAAGTTTCCACGCAAATGGCCAGGTCTGCATTTACGTAGTCCAGGAACTAAAATGAAATCCGCTCGTCAACCTTCGGCATCTTCCTCTGTATCTCTCAATCAGCAAATTATGAAATCTGAAGGACCTAAGAATGACGACTCTTCTAAAAGTGAAGATTTTAGCGTATTTGCCCAGGTCGAAGAGCTTTCATTAAAAGTTTACATTTTTCACATTCGATTTTTTAGGTTCAGCTTCAAGGCGGACAGAACAGTCCCACCCTTAGCCCAGCATCTCCGGCAGCGCCACAATTTATGGGATGGTTCCAACCTAATCACAGTCGTAGTCCAAGCGTTAGTTCAATTATGTCCACAACTTCTGTGAAAACTGTTCCCATAATGACTACTGCCAAACCGGAAGGGATTATTAGTTCTGTTGGTGCACAACATATTATGTAAGTATGTGTGATGGTTCGTCGACGATGGATTGAGAGAGTGTTCTTTTAGGCAACAAAAACTTATTCAGCAACCTATCGGAGGTGCTCCAGGCAGTCCAGGTCCTCATAGTCCTGCTTCCCCAGGGCCACATATGCCATTTCCAGAACCGGCTAGTCCTCGATTACCATCAACTCCTCCTCCATTACCCCCAAGACGACGTAGAGATAGCACCGAAATTAATTCACCTCAGCAGGTATTTGATTGTGTTTTAATATTCAAACTGTGTGTTTCAAAAAATTTTCACATTTGAATGTTGCAGGCCAAACAGGCTCCAGATGCGCCAGTTTTGCCACCACGAGATAGTTCTCCACCGCCATTGCCTCCTCGACGGGAACCGGGACCTTCACCGAATGCTCATCACAATAGTCAAGGTGGTATCCCACCGCCCTTATTTTCTTCTGGTACTTTACCTCGATTAAATCCCACTCATTTCTCTCAGTTACACATAAGGAGACATGCTACTTTGCATCCGCATTTGCCACCTAGGACTATATCGCACACGAACGGATCAAACAAGTAAGTGACAAAAATGCATCTATTATCTATTATATGTTTGATTTTTATAAGTGTCCCGTGCCAACCACCGAGCGTATCGCCAAGATCGATTAGCGATTCGAGTTCAGGACAAACCACTCCCAAATTACCTCCAAAACCCACCATTCGGTCAGCAGGACTAACTAGCGGAACAATGTTTCAATATCCTAGCACTACAAACATGTAATGACTACACCGCAGTAATGCAATATGATATTTCATTGTGAAAATATGAAGTCTAAATGTGCAACATTTTTATTTTTCAGGTTCTATATGTTTTGTTATGGCACTGCCGGTTCTTTGAAACTTCTCCATTTTTTAGGTTTTTAGCTATATGCAAAAGTTTACTTTGTCGAAAGTGCACAAATATCGATAATGTTATGAAAATAGTATAATTATTTAATATATGTGTACATGCACAGCCAGTATTACAAATATAACGATGGAGGATGGAACAGGTGATCTCGTTCAGATGGTCTCTGTGTTAATTATTGTTGTTGTAAATATGTACATTGTATATTTCTACGTAAGCTAGAGAATACGTAGTTGCCAAATCCCATAAATAATTATGTTGTTTTGTATGTCCAGCAACTTAAAAATGTGTTGGTATACATACCATTGGTGATTCTCTGTATTGCAGTAATTCTCCTTTGGTCGTATCAACTGCTAAAAGGAATTGTTAGTGTAGCTAATTATATTTTTATTTCTTATTGTCACGTGTCTTACGTGATTTTACTTGATGCTTACATAAGATATGTGACATATTTTTAACTGATATAATTTGAAATCTGTGATAGTAGTATGGACCATTATTTGTAAAAAGGAGAAGTATATTATGTCAAAATAAGACCAATAAATAAATATATGAATGTGTCTAATTCTGCAATTTATTGGTTTTCTCCCAGTAAGCAATTTTAAAATTTTGCGCCAGATTTCTGTTGGTAATGTGCATTTTATAGGTTACAAGGTAGCAATAGCGCAATAGCGTAGTATAATATATACAATTTTATATCTTATCTACCAAAATTTAACTATAAACCTGTTTTTAAAGAAATAACTTCTTGTAACACACTCAAAACTGCCACAATATATTTTTTTAATTGCATGCTTAAAATCGTGTTCAAAAAATTTAATAAAATTCTTGAATAATGACTCGACGCTACTGACTAACAGCAATACCAACAGAAAGTCGTCGCAAAATTTGATAATTCTTTTCTGTTACTTATTTCTGTTTAAAGGTTTTCTGCTATTTTGCTACTATTTTTTAACTTCTATTATTGTGTTTTTACTCAACCATTTATCATTAATATGTAATGCTTATTTCTAGTTTGCATTTATAGTAATAATATATATTTATCACATCAATAGAGGTTTCTTTATTTATTTTTTTTTACAGTAGTTGTAATGTTCAATTTTTAATGTATTTGTTGGATGTTTTCTTTATAATTTAATAAGCATATATTATTATTTTTTTAATTTTTATTTTCAAAGAATGCAATAGATGGCGCTGTAATTCTATTACAATCAAATGTGGTTATAATTTTCTAAACAGTCGTCTAGAACGTCTAGAAAGTTCTATTCCTAAAGATCGTAGGAGTTTATTGACATACGAATAAAGTAAGTTAAATCGTTATATTAATCTTGATATTAAATCGTATATCGCAATTGTTTATAAAATAGATGTCCCAATCAAACACGATAGCAGGTGCTATCACCTACCCTACAAAAAACGATAAAGATGAAAAAATCGATGGGGAAATCAAACAACCTAAGCAGCCCACGAACCTGCAAGGATTATTAAAATTTGCCATGGAAGCAACGAAAATGGAAGATGCACCTCAGGAATCACATTTCGGTCCCCTTGACGAAGATGTAATTGTACCTGAGTTTGCATTCTATTTAGTTGTAATTAATTTAATTTTAGAGAAAGAAATTTTTGGAAACGGCTTTAAATTCAATGACGATCGACGTAATAGAAATACTGCAAAATAAAATAAAAATTTTACAAAATGCCGGAAGTTTGACAGCGGACAGTGACATTTCGCAGCACAAAGAAGCTTTAGAGACTATTTTAGAACATGTCGATAATATCGATACGGCCAACGGTATGTTATTTTGGTTAGGTAGTTATTGGTCGCGTTTGTCAATGATTTAATTTTATAGATTTTCATAAAATTGGCGGTTTTACCATTTTTCAACCATGCCTCAAATGTGTCAACCCAGAGATAAGAGCCGGTAGCTGCGATGTATTAGCAGAATTGTGTCAAAATAATCCGTATTGTCAGCGAGTGGTGTTGGATAGCGGTTTGATTCCATCCCTTCTTAGAATTCTAGCAAGCGATAGTAACGATCAAGTTTGTGTAAAGGCTCTGTATGCTATCAGCTGTAAGTTATACATAAATAATTAAACAGGAAAATGTGTTTTTAACATTTATTGTGCAGGTATTGTACGTCAAAATTCCGAAGGATATCATCAATTGATACAACACGAAGGGTTAACTATATTACTGAAAACGTTCCAGAAAAATCATGATAAACTTAGGACCAAAACAGCCTTCTTATTGTCATCCTTGTGTAGAAGTCAACCTGATCTTATGAGTAAGTCATTGGTCGAATTAGAAATAAATATTTAAGTATGTACATGTTGAAATGTATTGTAGGTAGGCTTGTCTTTTTGGAGTACATTCCTGTACTTATATCTCTCCTCGGCGAAGAGCGAATGCCTAGTCACGAACATATTTTAGCTTTGTTATTGTTGCTTGCTGAAGAAAATCAGAGTGCTTCATATGAATGTAAAAGTTCAAAATATAAATTGGAAGATGTTTTAAAACAGCACTTGCAGGTGATTTCTAATAACGAAGAGTATCAGGTAAATTTAATTTTCTATCATTTTATGGCCGGTTGTAAGATGTAGGTTTAACCATAAATCGCAGTTTAAACCATATATTTTATTAGTTACTATGGAAATGAACAGTTTAAACCGACATCATACGACAATATTGGCACTTAGTTGTTAAATTGGCATGTTTTCTCTCGAATTGATCGCTGTTAGATTAATATTATCGAATTGTTTAGTCTATTTCATATTTTTAGGAAGAAGAAATGTACTGCCGTCAACTGATAACTCATTTATTTTGTTCCTCTAATGGGTTGTAGAATTTTGAAGATTCTTTTAGCTGGCAATATCATTTTAAAAAAATACTGTTTTGTAAATAGTTTTAAATGCATTTTTTAAAAGTTATAGAAATCAATTATTTTGTAGTTGTAATATTATGCTATAAATAATTTTAAAATGACTTTTAGAATTAATTCGTTTTACTTTTGTGAACCTTTGCGATTGCGAACGTTTTATAATTCAAATTTTAGCGCCCCTATTATTTATAACTTGAAATTTTGTTTTTTTCGGTAATATTCTTTGTTATCGTTTATTATCACTAACTGATATTGACGGTGAAAAATTGTTGTTAAATATGCGCATAACGCAATAATTTTCGACAGTATTTAAAGGTTATAAATGGTATTTATACCGGTGAATTGCAAATGGCGGGTGCTATATATAAATATTATATTTGATGGTATTTTTATTCGATTTTTGTGTATGTTAGAGTGATCTTTGAAAGTATTAATGTGCACGAACGTGGCGACATCGTTATAGTGGTAAGTTTCAGTCAAAATTACGCTAAATTTCTTAAAATGTGCGCGTTGTTTATCTTTGAATTGTAATATTACACCCCCTACATAGAGATGGGTAAATTTATAGAGTTCCGCCGTAAGCTACAACGTACGTCGTCTTTCTTACGTCTGTCATTTACCAGTTCTTAGATACAGGTGTAATAAAGACATGGGTCTTGGATTAGTACCGTCAAACAATATAATTATTTAACTCTACATTTTGCATTAAAAAGTTTTGTATTGATTTTTCGCGTAATTTTTATTTGTTTGCGTTTTTATATCCCACCGATACTAAGGAAGGAGGTGTTTTTACATTTTTTCAGTATTATTTATAGCGAGTGGTGAGTGATATTGCATTAAATTGTTGTATTTGTTCAACATTTTTAGATGGCAATTTAGGGGTTCGCCAAAATGGCGTAGCGTCATTTTACTCTTGTTTATTTTAAAATATCTCAGTTTTAATGATCTATTTTTAAAACGGTTTTTTTTGTGTAATATTATTACCCCTTTATTAATAAGAATTTCGTTGTTCCTGCAATCCTCGATGTTGTTATTACGCCTTTTCTTTCATTCGGTAAGTACATTAATTATTGTCCAGGAATTTCACTTTTAAATTGCTACTATGAATACTATATTTTCGATTGCCGAAAAAGCATGTCCTCGTTTAGGTTATGTTTTGGCTCATCTTTTTTTTTAAATTTTCGCCGGCCTTTTGAAAACGACGCGATTTCCGAAAAAATGCGATTGCTATTCTCGCATCTTTCCAATTTGGCGAATCCCACCATATTTTTATTTAAATTTAATAATGTTTTTGTCTGGTTTCCAGGGTTAAATATTTCGTCTCTCGAAGAAAAATAATAGCAATATACGGAAATGGTGACCACTCCTCCTCAACAATTTTGCGTACGATGGAATAGTTATCAATCTAATCTACAGAATGCATTTCCAAAACTCCTCACGTCCGAGCACTTTGTTGATGTTACACTAGCTTGTGAAAACGAAATGTTAAAATGCCATAAGGTCGTGCTTTCGGCGTGTTCGACGTATTTTGAAAAACTCCTATTGGAAAATCCCTGTCAACACCCCATCATTTTTATGAAGGACATGAAGTAAGTTTCCATTCTTTAATTTTGAATCGTAATATAATTTAATTTAGATTCCACGAAATGCAATCACTCGTCGATTTTATGTATAAGGGCGAAGTAAACGTTACCCAAGACGACCTTCCTTCCTTACTTAAATCTGCAGAAGCTTTACAAATACGAGGCTTGTGCGGATCTGACCAATTACTTAATCAACATCACTTAGGAAACTTGAAAGCGCAGGTATTCTCATCGTTAATATTAAGTTAGAGAATGAAAAAAACTTTATCGTGTGCAGATGAAGGCGGCGGCTGCAAGCACAAATGGTGATAAAACAAATCAAACTGTGACTGCAAAACCTAGCGAACAGCATTCAAATTGTAAAAAGGAAGATAAAAATGACGAAACTACAGAATTAAATGCTTTGCCTTCTTCATCTGAGGCCGACTTAAACGAGATATCACAAATTAAAGGTATGTATGTGTATTGTATTGTATTGCAATGATAAAAAACTAATTAAATGTTTGTAGACGAATTGGAATCAAAGGAGGAAATACTAGAAGAAGATTCATATTATGAAGCCGATAGTGATCTTATGGATACAGAATTTTTAGAGGAGGACGGTCCACTTGGAAGTGGCGACGTTAAAACACCAGAATTTGCTATTGCAAATGTATCCTGCCAATATGATGGAAGTCCAGGTGAGGCGGGTGATTTTAAAGATTTTTCAAGCACAGGTTTTTATTTTTAACATTAATGTTGGAATCTTACAATTATATTTGATCTAAAATAAAATAATATTTCAAAATCTTTTAGGTCAATCTGCTAATAATTGATGAAGTGTCAACAATTCATCGATTATTGGATTATGAAGTACCTACTTATTAATTTACATGTTCTTTTTGTTTTTTTTTTGTTGTTTTTTTTTTACTATAATAGACAAGTTGCTCAAAACAATTTATTATGTAACTAACAAAGGTATTTATTTCAATTATATAAAATTCATTTATTGGTTGAACAGTTAGCTGAAGAAATTCTTTTCTTTTATTATTTTTCATATTTCCTATGTAGTTACAAAAAAGATCTATTATGACTTATTTTATTTTAGCATAATAGCAAAATTGGATATTTTCCACTTTAAAGTTGTATTTATTACTTATTAATAAATTGTCCACTTATTTTAATAATATAGACCCCGATTCTACAAATTATAATAGCTTCAAAGGCCACCCTGATTACAAACTTTGCAAAATTCACTGCTATAACTACTCGAAACGTCACACCCATAAGCAATACTTTAGTAATATTGTTATTTTATATTACAGGCGGTCCCAACAGACGCATTCGACGATCGGACGAGGAACTTCGTAGAGCCGCAGAATGCATAACAAGGGGTCAAACATTTCAGAATGTCAGCGACCAATTTAATATTCCCATATCTACTATAAGATTTTACATGGCACGGAAGGGTATCCTGCCCAGACGGAAACGAGGCAGATCGTGTTCAGGTCCATCCGGAACGCCAATGCCCGTCGTCACCACATATAATGCACCCGGGAATACGAGCCCCATAGGACCACCGTATCACATCGTACATTATAAATTACCCACACTCGGCGTATCTAAACTTAAGTAAACTCGTAAACGTTGTTTTAACATTTATCGTTTGGGTTGATCTGATTCATATACGAATCTCGGTCTCCTATCATTTTATATTTCGCAGTTGGTTATTTACACAAAAATACGAACAACGTACGTTGTCTAATTTGAGTAGTAAAAATATTTAAGAAAAACCGTAATAGTAATAATAATAATAAACGATAGTCTTCTAAAATTAAGTAGGATAACGGTAACGTATAATTAGTAAAAGCTCGACTTACTTTTATCATAATCAGGTATTAGGGAAAGTAAGGATTTCCCGACTGCTAGTCCGAAAACAATATTTTACATTTATTTTTAGACTGAATTTTATAATGCTCCGTGATTAATTTTTTAAGTTATAACGCAGCTTTAATTGTTTAGAATTGTGCTGTATCTGAAGTTTTCTTCTCAGTATTATTTTTTTTTGCTTAAAAAACAAGACGATAATATTACCAAAAAAAACCCCGTCATCGTTAGTTACTTTGTCTCTCTCCAAAACTAGTGCGCTGATTATCTCGAAAAATAAATAGATATAAATTAGAACCGCACTGAACCTCATGTAGTCTAAATAAGTATAGCTTATAAGAAGTCCGTTTCTTAGTATTTGGAGATGGGCAAACCGTTCGTAGAAACAGAGACACCACAAACAGGTGCCAGTTGTAACAACAGTTATTGCTTCATACAATCGTATTATGGAACATATTATTTACGTCGCGATAGTAAGATAAAAAACCAACTGGATTTGTATAAAGATGTACGTGTAACTTAGTATTAATTTTAATTGTTTTACTTATTTATGATAAGTAGTGTAGGTATATACGCGTTTTTCACTATTTTCGTCACTTATTTATACATTTTAATCTGTGTTTTATCATGCCACTATATATTCGATTGTGTTAGTTTAGATTTGTGTATGTTTAGAGCGTAACTCGTCGTATTCGACGATTTAGACGTTTTAATTCGTTTGTATTTTAACGTAACTATTATCTAATATTATGGATACTTAATGATCGACTTATTTAAAAATATAGTGATGTACAGACTGTCTTTTAAACTAGAATTGTGTTGTTGAAATGATCCTTCAATAGTTTTCACAAATAATCAGTTCCTTTGATTTATTTTTATTACTCAGAACTGTATGTTTGGGTTTCTAGTGATGTACTATACTAGCAAACTTAGCTGTGTATGTTAGGTATTAGATGTAAAGTGCCATCATAATATATTTTTCTAGTACATAGAACGCTTATGTCTTGTGACTTAGACATTGTATACAGTATTCACTCAAAAATATACAGTATAAAATTATTGCGTTAAATTATTGCAGCTAAATATATTTTCTGTTGCAACCCCGTAACTGTCATTGCCTGAAATGTCGAGTTTGACGAGAAGGCGGCCACTACACAATTTTTTACATTTCTTCAGGTGGAAATTGATGTTCCGCATAGCAAATGATTCAAACCAACAATTTTGATCAGGTCAAAATTGGGTTGAACCAAAAGATGTATGTAATATGACATTTCTTATATAATTTTTAGGCGGAAATGGATTGTCCGAGTAACAAAGAGTTTATACTAACGATTTCATTATTAATGTATTGTTTTTAGATAGAAGTGTACTTTTGAAGTAGAAAGAGTGTAGACTAAAGATTTCAGGTGGGGTAAATATTTGCTGAAAAGACCATCGATGGCCAAAAACTAGGCGTTTCTTTAGAGATTTTTCGAAATTTAGAATTTGACAAAAATATGTGTACAACCTAAATTTCAAAGTGAGTTAAAATTTGTTGAAAAATTATGGACTATAATATATATTTCCTACGAGATTTTGAGAAAATTTTAAATCGACGAAAGGGCCTGTAATTCGTAATTTCTAGCTTTGTTATACATAAAAAACGACTTCTAGTAGTTTCAAACCTGTTCTAAACACTTCAAGTAAAATCAAAATTTTGCCAAAACCATAGATTTTAAGGATTTTTTTCGAGATTTTAGATGCGTGAAGTTTGTTATTTCTCGTCTTTATACTTGAGAAACTACTTTTCAAGTAATTCCGGTCCTATTCTATGCGTATCAAAGAGTGTCATTTTATCGCGATTATAAAAATATATCTATTTAAACGCCGACAGTTCCTTATTTATTGCTTTGTAATACCTGAAATACGAATTTTCTAATCGTTTCCGACTTGTTCTGAACGTTACGGCTCAAAATTTTGCCAGAAAAAAACCGCTGAACTACACTACGTTTCACGTTTTACTACGTTTTAAACGCCGGCAGTTCCTTATTTATTGCTTCGTAATACCTGAATTACGAGTTTTCTAATCGTTTTCGACTTGTTCTGAACGTAACGGCTCAAAAGCTTGCGGTCAAAATTTTGCCTGAAAAAAATCGCTGGACTATAATAAGGGATTTTTTCGAGATTTGGCAAAAATTTTAAATCGCCGGAAACACGCTTAGATTGTCATTTCTTGTCTTATTATACTTTAAAGACAATTAACTTTCACGAGCGTTCTGGACTTGTTCTAAACGTTCCGGGTTTTGGAAAAATTTTGAATTAATCTGAAGTGTTTAGTAGTTCCTGAACTATTACAATAGTCAATTTTTAACTAAAACTAAGCAGGAAATTTCGATATATAGTTGTTTTTGTTCAATTCGAATTTTAGGAATATCTAGAAAACAAAAGTTATATGAAAAGTTAAGTTCTATTTAAAACTAACAATAAGTGAAAATTATAAGGAAATAGACGCATTTTTGTTGAGTTCTAATTTTCTAGAGAAACACTTCATATCCATGACTTTTTACCAAATGTTGACCGCAAATCTAAAAGCTTTAGTTGACTCTTTGCTACTCCGAGAGCCTGTACATATATATGATGTAATTCTTATAGAGAATAACAGGTTGTTATAACTAACTAATTATATATCCTATAATAGCAAGTATTAAAAAACTAGAAGTAATGTAAGATGTATAATTCTACTATTTTATTATATAAAAATATCTTCCATTAAAAAAACAATCGTCAATAACTAGTTAGTTAAACATACATACAGCAGGATTAAAAAACATTTGATAGCGTACAAATATCTGCATTTTTTTTAAGTACTTCCTTTTTAATTCTGGTTTTAAACAATATATTATTGATATGTAGGGAGCAACTTAATGAAACAAGAGGATAAGATGAGGAACTTAATTTGAGAGTGTGTTAATGCTGTTGCTGCATCTTTGCTTGCATGGCAACTAGCATTTCTTGCATCCGTTTCAATTCGGCTTCTTTTTCGGCTAACATGCGATCTTTATCATTTAAAACACCACCCTTGTCCTCCACAAATCTAGAATTGTTAATATAAATAATGATCAGAAATAAATGTTGCGGCATACATACGTGTTACGTTTAGGGTTAGTTGCTGGGGTAGGTGGAGGAACACCTTTCGCCAGCCTTTCAGATCGATAATTTTCGTAGTGAACTTCCTGTGTCACCTCCTGTAAATCTTGCATGTGAGTTATAAGCATCGTGCGCAACTTGACAAAATCACAATGTTCAGGATTTTCTACTTCGACCACGCCCCAGGGATAAAGACGACCACGTACTTTTCTACCTCTTACTTCTAATGTAGTATTGGAACCACACACGGCAAATGGAATGGCTTGTTTTAGTTGACGAACCTGCTCTTTATATTCTTCATCTTCATCAGAATCACACTCGGGTAAAGGATAAATTTTAATTCCATTTTCTGCAATTTCACCAAGAACCTACAACAACGTATACAATTTAAAAATATTACTGAAGCTATTAAACCGTTACTCTTTGCTTAAGCCGTTGCATTTCTTTTTTGGTTAAAACGTCTGCTTTGGCAATAACTGGCACAATATTAACTTTGTTATGAAGTTGTTTCATAAATTCGATGTCTAGTGGTTTCAATCTAAAAGTTTTTAATAAATTATTAATCTAACATATATAGTAACAAACCCACCCGTGGCCAAACGGCGATATAAAATAAAAGCAACAGTGAATGCGATTGTCTACTATATTCCGTCTATTCAATCCAGATTCATCTCTTAAAAATCTTTCAAACTGCTCATCGATGTATCGAATAATTGCTTTAAAACAGTCAGTATTGTCGATCGCATCTCCGTAACCTGGTGTATCAACAACAGTCAGTCGTAGCTTAACTCCTCTTTCTTCTATTTCAACAGTTGATGCATCTAATTTAACAATTTGTTTGCTTTTCTCTACAAAAACAGAAATTCTATTTAAAGTTTAACTACATGTTGGTTAACAACCTATAGCATCAGGAATCACACGTTCTGGATATAAATCTGTTAGAAACAGACTATTGACGAGCGTTGATTTACCCAGGCCACTTTCACCCACAACCATTAAAGTAAATTCGAACCCTTTCTTAACGGACTTCCTGTGCACCTGGTTCGGCAAATTTGCAAAACCTACATATCCGGGCGTTTCTAAACCAGAAAACTGCATTTTTTAATGATTAGAAAAACATGTTTAACTACACGACTACTTACACCCTTCACCGAATCGCTGGACATTTTTATGTTTGAATAATTTCCACCAAATATAAAAATGTTTAATTTGGCACTGGGCACGATATCTAAAAGAATCTCCGCAATTAAATCTACCGTTTCACTTGATCTTTCATTTACTTTAATAACTAAAAATCTATAAAATAGAATCTACATGTAAACAAAATCAAGTTAAACGATTTATGAAAAAAACCGTATACGTTAAGGCGTGGTTATATTATAACATGTGATCTGTATGGATAATGCTTAATATAGAATTTGGCCAATTCGGATTACTTTAGTAAAGGTAATTTTACACTGTTTAGATAAAAAGTATATATATATTTTTAAGTTTGAGTAGTTTGATGATAATTATGCAACAAAAGGCATTATTTAAATGTGTATGATCTGAAGACGATTGGCGAAAAGTACGACGGTTACTGAAGTATATTTAGAAAATAGTATTACTTCGAAAAATGACGTTTTGGAGACATTAGCCTGGCATAAAAAATCAACAATCACAATATACGAAAGCAACATTCGGTGCAAGCAATATTACTATTACTGGATCTTTTCAAAATTGTCAATTCTATTTGAATCCGACTAACAATTAATAATGTTAATAAATAAATATTTAGATTACTAGATTAAGAACATGCATTTGAAATACCACCCAATTTTAGTACTTATACATTAAGCTACTTTCTTTCAATTGCATTAACATGATCAATTCTCAAGTTGAAATTCAAAAGGCCATTCTCTTGTTAGCATATAAAATAAATATACATTTCATTAATTTAATGAAATGTTTATTGCAGAGATAAGTTTTGAAATTGATTTAGATCTAGAAATTACTGTGACCATTGCAAATTCTTGACCTCTGTATGAAACTTAAAACATTTCATTCTATTTCATTATGCAAACAAATAGGTTCATTAAACGTCAAATGTTAAAAAATTGTATATTAATAAAATTTAATTTGAATATAACTTAATGGTTCCATCTGCTCCTGCGGTAAACACCCATGGTTGTAATGGATGAAAATGTACATCAAAGATTCCAAAATCATTGAACGTCTTATGATCCTGCATTCGTTTTAATGGAACTATTAGTGGATTTTGCATTAAATCGCTAAAATAAAATAAAATAAGCCAAGTTTAACTAAAACAGTTACTACAACTTACTTATAAACCATTCCATGCGAAATAATTAAACTTCTATCGTCAGAACCTGATGCAAACAGTGGATACCGTTTATGAAAAGTGACTCCTCTAACTGCCGTCCCATGTAATCGGAGAGTCTGATATGGCTTTGTACTGAGATCTAAATCGAACCACAGTACCTTACGATCATACGTTGCTACCAATAAATTGTCTCCACCAGGGTGAACGTCCATCGTTGATATCCACTTAGAATTTGTGAGAAGTTTTTTAATCAATGTTTGCTTCATTAAATCGTAAATGCGGACGTGCCTTTGAGTTGCGACAAAAAGAAACGGCTTCGACGGATGGAAAAGTACGCACTGAACTAAACCTTTTGGCTTTGAAAACGGCAACTGCGATCTCCTTTTAGAAATCTGCCCAATTAAAACTGAGCGATTTTGTCCATCTGGCATTACGGAGGCGAAATAATCGCCTCGTCCATGCCAAGTGACCTGCGTCACTTCTTTAAAGTGCACCATAACCGCTCTGTAACCTATTGCATACTCTTTTTCGGTGGGCTCTTTCCATTCGACAGTTGTTCGGACACGTTCGTTGATAATTACTTCGTTTGTAGGTGCATCCTTAAGAACTGTATCAGTTTTGCTACAAACATGAAGATCTCCGACTTGTGGGTTAATTAAAATCACTTGGTTACCGCTGGCAGCCAAGATAAGAGACAGCGCAGAATTTGGACACCACTTTACAGATCGAACGACGGCATCAGTTTTTATTGTTTTAAGACATCTACCGGTGTTTATTTCCCAAATTTTAATTGTGCAAGTCATCTGAACCACTCACCAAATATTGTCCACTCTTTTCTGTGTCGATCGAGCGTATCATATCGTCGTGACCTTCATATTCGATGGCCAATGCGGTCGGGAATGGCTGCAAATCACGTGGACTAGGTAGTTTAGGTACTAAAGCTTCCGGCTCTATTGTGAGTTTCATCTTAATTGCTCGAGGACAGAGATACAGATCTAAACAACGCAAAAACCTTTCTTTTATGAAACGTGGATATGCCGGAACATTACGTAGAGACTTATATTTTTGAGGAATAAAGTGCAATTTCCTTTTTAGGGGATCGTCCTTTAGCTTATTCCATCGCTTTAATTCTTTTTCGTCAAAAAGATACTCGGTAGGTGGATTATATGATTCGGCATGTCCAGGTAGTAAACGTTTTGGAGCTGGTATGTGTTTATGAATTCTACGCATGTGTTCAGCTTGATCGTCACTTTTCCATATCATATAAAATTGTGGTTCTTTTTTCGCTCGTAACTTATCTTGTTCCTCTTTAGTTTTAATCCAACCCATTTTCAAGGCATGTACCAGTTTTGAAACTTTTCTGGCCTCGTGTTTGCTGGGTAAGAAGGATCGTTTGTGTTCGGGAAACTTTCTTAGTGGGGTTTTCATTACTTCACTTGTAAACCATTCGATCCAAGGCTAAAACAAAAAAAATTATAAAACGGAAACAACTATAAATAGTGAACTTACGGCATATTCGTCGAAAGTTCCGTCTGGTATTTTTTGTCCCTGTATTCTTCTAATCAATTTAACATCTTCATCGTTCAACGTCACATCGGCGCCGGTCTGTGGATCTTTCACCGTTCTCCAAAATTCGGGGTCATCGATTTTCTGTAAGAACGTGTCCAACTGATCACGATCAGTCGGTTTTGCAATTTGTTGTCCATCCCAATCATAACCTAAGTGACGGTATTCGTCGTACCAATTCATAGGAATATTTCCTACTGTATTTCTAATATCTTCCTCATCTGATGTATCGTGATCTGCATATTCATCCTTAATAACCACCTGTTTATTACCATTATTTATATTAACTCTAATTTTAAAATCTCGCTTATCGTTTTGCCAATCTTCTTCAATGTTGCTAAGCTTATCTTTGTCATTCGTAAGATTATCGTCTTCATTAAGCTCCTCTTCTTCCTCAGAAACATCGTCTGCCAAATCACTTTCGTTCCACGAAGATTCTTCAACATCACTATCAGAAAAGTCCAAATCTGTAGCATTTTCTTCTTCAGACTCAGAATTATCATAGTTGTCGGCATTATCTACGTTTAGTAGATCTTCTGTCTAAAAAGTACGTATTAATTAGTAATTAAGATTTCTTGAATTCATGCTACCTCTTGGGGCTCCGGTAAATTTTGTTCAATTTGTTCATCATAATTTTCCGTTTTCCTTTTCGTTCGTTTTCTAAACATTGTTATTTAAATACACTAATGATGAGTTAAAAAATACCTATAAAAGAAATTTATAATCAGCATGCAACTTTCGTATTTTGAGGTTATAGTTAATGTTAACTGGATGCGATAGATGGCAGCTTTTAAAGATTGCCGCCAAAACAAGAGCTATTTAATTTAGAAACACCGTTTTCGTTTTTCTTAGCATTTTAACACTTATTTTAGAATATAACTTCCAAAAACCTTTGTGCTTACTTACATACAGTTTTCGAATTAACTTACAAGAAGATTTTTTTAATATACCGAAGAGCACTGATAAAGTAAAGCATTAAGTAATGTTGGTTGTCTATATTTCAGTTGATTTATAAGTAAAGATTTTTGTCGAGAGTTTCTTTCAATGTAGCACGTTTGCTCTATAAAAGGGCAATGTAAATAGTTAAATTTAAGTGGTAACTTTAAGGACGTCTCGGGTAACGAATACATACAATGTAAAATAGTTTTTATTTTATTGTCAATGAATTCCATTTCATTGACATAGAAATTATGATCCGCAATAAACAGGAAATAATATTGTTTATTTACAAGTAAGGTTTTCCTATTTTAATTAAAGCGAACGGAACAAAAGCAGCCTTGCATTGGAATAAAATTGCAATCTTAATTACCTTCCGCAATTTTTCTTTCAAGGGTGCTCCAACTTTATTAAAATCGCTCACTCGCGACATTTCAGTGTGTTCTCACAAGAAAGACGACAATGCACGTGCTAGCAGGCCCTGGGCCTGTTGAAACGTGCGCCATTCAAATTCAACTGGACGAGGACGCGGATAGAATGCAAAATAATTTGCAGCTTCTGCACAAATGGATGTTGTGCCAAACGCATCTTCCTCGAGATTACGGTATGATTTTGCTTAGTTTATTTTAAGAACGAAATATTAATCAGAAATTCGTACTGCAGATAAAAATATTTTGTCCGTCTTTCTTCGAGGATGCAAACATGATTTGGAAAAGATGAAAAAAAAACTCGAAATGTATTTCGTGTTGAGGGGAAGAGTTCCAGAATTATTTGGACAGAGGGAAGTTTCGAAAGAACTGATGGAAAGATACATTAAAATGTTGTAAGTAGATAAGCATTTTTTTAATCGCTTTTTGGCACCTTTTCAGGATTCCGAAGGTTTGAAATTATCGGATTTATAATAAACTTAGAAAACCAATTCTTGATTTATAAATTTCAGAAAACTGGCCCCGTTGCCGAAATTGACTCCTGATGGTCATCGAGTGACAATTTTCAAAGTTCAAGAGTACGACGCGACTGTCTGGGACACGACCGATGTTCTAAGATACATATTCATGACAGGTAATTAACAATTTATATTTAGATAAATAAATTGTTGTCGTTATTCGCAGCTGATGTGAGAGTGGTTGAAGAATCAGCGATAGCGGGTGATATTTTCGTTTACGACCTAAAAAATATAACAATAGCACATTCCTTAAAATACATCACCCCAGTTTTAAAAAAGGCCTTCGTCGTCGCATACGAAGCATATCCACAAAGGTTGAAAAGGATTCATCTGGTCAACGTTTCTCCAATTGCAGCTAAATTTCTATTGATTACCAAGACGTTGCTCAACGAAAAAATTAAAAATAGGGTGGGTTTTTCTTCGTAAAACATGTTCTCCGGAACATTGTAGGGAAATAGTTTGACTAAAAAATACAAATTTGTAGTTTACCATCCACAAAACGACGAAAAGTCTTTTGTCGTACATTCCAGAAAACGTTTTACCGTCCGAATATGGAGGAACGGCAGGAAAATATGACGTATTCGTTAATAGATGGGCGAACTATATTGTAGAGCACAAAAAATTGTTTCAACAACATAATAGTTTGGAGATAATGAAACCAACTTTCAGTTCCGAAATATCGAGTTCTTGTTTCAGCGATATTGTTGGCGTAGAAGGCAGTTTTAGAAAACTAGAACTTGATTGAAATATATAATATTATATAATTTTTATGTAATTTTTAAATTTGCCCAAGAAAAATAGTAAATCATTACCGTACAGATAGTTTTAGGTAAATGATCTGTTGTACTTATTTGTTTACTGTTGTAAGCGATTATTGAAATAAATAATTTTTGTTATGTTTTACATAATGCACTTAATACTTATCTAATTATTATTTATTTTATATTCACCTATGGCTTAATCAAATGTACAAAAAAACAATATTTGACCATTTTGATCGTCAGTTTTAAAAATTGAATAAATTTTTATAAACAGTATGCCATTCTGCAGTTTTTAATCTAACAAAAAATTCGCAACATCAAATGAGTACAAAAAAAAGGATACCTAATACTAAAGAATTTATTGGTTGCCAGGTTAATAACAAATTAAACTGCAACCGGATTTTAATATTTTAATGCTATATAAATTATTAAATTTGTCAACGATTACTTTACAAAATACCAAGATCAATTTTATTGTTAAATTCTCTATTAGTAATAAATTCTTTTGTGAATTTCAACATTTAATTTATTTACCCGTAAATAAATCGTTTTACGCTAAATAAGTCTTTCAACGAAGATCAAGGAAATAAAGGTAAAAAACATTTACGGGTAACTTTAGCAACAAATCTTTGTCCAAAAACGACTTGAAATTTAATTTTTTCTACCAGGAGCACATAAAAGCAAAAAGGTTTAAAAGTAGCAGGTTACATTAGCGTGCCATCTATGAATGTGAAAGTCTATAATTTCTTAAATTAGAAAGGAACCTGTAATTTCGAGATTTAAAAGGGCAACCCTAAATTTTGAAAATAAAAGGGAATCTGTAATTTCGTTTAAAACTAATACTTTTAATATCTGCGATCCTAATACAAAATCAGAATTTTGCTTCGTTGTGGTTTTGAAATTTGTTAGTTTCGTGCTCACCGTACCGCGCCTTTGTTATTTCAATTGTTTTTAAATATACATAATTATGTCTATGTAAATAGTCGTTATTTATCATTAAAAACAAAATTATATATAGAGTTTTCCTTCTAAAGTTGTCAATTAATTTTAATTATTATGGTTAAATATAATTTTACCATTGCTGCGATTATCTTCTAACAAATAAGAAGTACCTAAATTAAACAATGATTTTTACGCAATATATGGAAAATGATGCTAGTGAAATTTGTACATATATAGAAACTGAAAAGGTTGATATTTTATAAACGTACAAATCGTATGTGATGCTACGTAATTTAAAATTTATGGACATATAGTAGCTTACTGGCTGGAAAGTATCCACAATTCTGTAATATAATGATAATATTTAATTCCATCTTTTATTTTATATATTTTCACCTAAAACCGTATAAAAATGGCAATAACGGCCAAACCTAAAACGTGGAAGCGGGAGATAATATTAATTCGATTTCTTATTAGATAATTAACTGTTGAATACGAATGGTGAAAAGCAAATAATTCGACACTTATTCGATTTTGAGAAATAGGAACAAATATAAATTTAAAGATGAAAACTATCGCTATCTATATTTACTATTGTAAACTAGTAAATTTAAAACCTGTAAAATCGTAAACTGTGGCGACATCTATTGCTTAATGAAGAAATTATATTTCTGTGCTCCTGGTACTTTTATACCTCTTCGCTTTTATGCGTTCCTAGTGGAATTTTCGAATTTCTGCCGATTCTTGACCAGATTTAACCACCGAAAATGGCGTTCGTTTTATGGCACTTATTTTTTGTAAGATTTTGGAAGTCTTCATATTGATTATAAAAAACTTTTCCGATTTAGTTAATCTTAAAGAAATTAAATTCTTAAGTTTATAATAAAGTAATTTGTTGCAAATTAAAATTATAAATTTGTTATAAACAATCTAATGGTAATCGTTGGTGAATTACTTTTAAAAACTAAATAATATGATGAAATAACGAGACTGATCTTTAAAATGTTTGTTTGTTCATAATACGGATCATGATAATAGGGTATTGCTTTAAAAAATTTTAATAAATAAATTAAAGAAAAAAAAACTTATGTCAAATAAAGTGGTGGTATCTAATGTAATTGTATTTAAACGTATAAAAAAAAGGAATCTGTAATTAAACTGTACCTCGTTCTAACTTCAACGATCCTATTACGAAATTCGAATTAATTCTCAACCCCAGTTTCCGGATTTGTAAGCTTCCAAGACTCCAATTGTTTTAAAAATATACATTTATTATAGAGGAATTACTTCTGTAATCGAAAGAAATATTGTTAATAACGATTAAATTTAACAAACCATACACTATAGTAAAGGGATTTACCTGAAATTTGAAATATTTACGTAGATTATTCGGTAATTCATTTTCTTCGAAATTGTATAACGAAACAAATCGAGTTAAAGTTGTTAAAAGTCACAGTTGAAGTCGTGTTCTTTCAACAATTAACTATTATATTATCCCATTATTAGCTATTATATGATCCCGTGTTGTTCTTCTAAAGAATAAATACGGCCAGTCTTTGAAACCAAGGCTGCTTTTAAAAAATATTTTTAACTAACAGGTGTCCAAAACGCTTTTCAGTCTTGGTTGGCTGTGGAAAGATATACTGACTTACGGCCTACCCAAACCTATATGCAATTCACGTCATCAATAAAAAGTTATTAGATCGTTTATTTGTAATTTGATTTAAAGTTTGGAAAGTGACATACTCTGTAGATGATTTACTTGCACACATATTAGATGGTATAAAGAAAGAGTACAATTTAATAGAACTGTAAAAATACAAGGTACGAGGTGACAGCACCGTGTGAAACGTCGTCAGCTAGTAACCTTTCATTGATGATGTGGATTGCAATAGGTTCAGACAAAGTGTAAGTAATTATATTAACTATGACACGATAAGAAAGGCATTTACCACGGAAGCAATTGTTCGAACAAACGTTTTTACGGTAAATATTTGTCAGATAAATTTACCAAGAGATGGAAAGGTCGGTGCTTAAGCTAATTATAGGACATCTTTCCACAACCAATCAAGACTGAAAGACTTTTCGGGACACCCGCTATTATAACAAATACTCCTGTGCGTCATATATACAAAAATAAATCCAGTACTATACAGCAGTCGTCGACAAATTGTATAACATAATCCATAAGAAATATTTTAACAATCTTTATCTTCTTGTTCTTGCAACAATAAACAATAATAGCAATCAAAAGTATATCTATCTTTTACAATTTATTTTTTATAGATAAACAAATACTATACATAACAACAAAACGAAAATAATTTCTTATGCAAAGCTACAGTATAATATGAATTTAAAAAGTATCATTCTCAAAAAAAAAAGAAATGCATTCTACTTAAAACTAAATTTAGCAGTCTTTTGTTCCGATAATACTAATATTATATACAAAACGAAACAGGTTCAAATAGGCCGTTGCAATTTCTTGTCGAACTAGATGTGTAATCTTGAAAAGATAGAAAAGTATCCTATTTTATTTTCAAAAAAAAATAAATTTCAAAGGCGCGATATACAAAATCAGTCAACATAAACGGCAAAAATAAAATGCAAACCTAGTAGACTAGATGAAGTTAATCTAGTAACGCGAGGGAAGGCAGGAAATAGCATTTTGTTGAATATAACAAAGTAATATAGCATGACCTACAGACAGTTTGCAAGTCTTTGGTTAACCTAAGTACATAAAAATATATTTATCAGATACAACTTTAGGTTTCGAAATGTTTATAAATTGCAGTAACGTATGCCATCACCTGCTGCCAATCGGGCCTTTCCAGTTGAATCATGTCGTTAACGTTCTAAAAAATGTTTTACTTTATTTTAAAGTCAATCGAATAAAAGTAAACGTACAAGTGTTGTAGGTACTCCTACGCTTTCGGCGGCTGCAAAAGCAATAGAAAAGTTCCTTCTTTTTTCGTGAGGTATTAAGGTATCGTACGGAACTCGGTCAGGTAAGTATGTATGTAAGATGGCGCAAAAAGCAAGACCATCGTTCCAGGAACTACTAAAATTTGTAATGTCGATATTTCTATAACCGACTGTTTTATTTTGACACCATTTCAATAGTGCGTTACGTTTAGATCCACCGTTCTTAACGAGGCCATTTAAGGGATCCTTCCTTTCGCCTGAAAATAAATACACATTAATTAAATCTACATCAAAACTCGATCATTTACACAAGACATACACAAATCTGAATAACTATTTCTTCTAGAAAAATCGATGCCTTTCGCCGTTTGCAATATAGTATCTCGAATGCTTTCTTCGGCTTTGCCACCAACATTTTTTACCTTATCTCCCCCCTTCGTTAACGAGTCTGCATAGTATAAAAGAAAAAAAATAAAGTAAAAATGTTATAAAACAAATCTTACCAGTTATAACGGATTTGGACCAATCTCTTCCTTGTTTGTTTGGCTGTTGTTCCCTTAGTGGCGCTTTTATTTGAGCAATGTTGGGCATCACGTCGTTCCACTCGGATGGCGTACGCAATGGCGATCTCGGCGAAAACGTAATTGGTGTAATTATGGCAGGAGGACTAGAAGGCGTTTTTATATCTGACGTTAACGAATTTAAAGACGAAGTTGAACTACTGCGCGACGTACTGTTTAAACCTAAAATTATACAGATATTAATAAACTTTAACGTTTTTGTTGTATATTTTTCTTTTTAAATCAACGATAGTAAGATGCCCATCTTATTTCGAAATTACGCATTTCTTCTCACTCACTTTTACACCATCAAAATAAAAAGTGTGTTCGTAATTAACGTTACAGGGTTCCCACGGTACCTGACTTTTCCTGGACTCGCAAAATAATAAAAACGTCGTATAAACAGTTTATTAATTATACTTAAATTATGAATTAATCAAAAAACACTTGGATACGAAATCTATCGTACTATTCAGCAAATTAGACGGCAAACGAACTATTTTTAGAAGTATATTAAACAAAACGCGCGTTAGAAATTTTATAAATTTTCCCCGATTTTTACGAAAATTCGTTAAATTCTCCGACTTTCCTTGACCAAAATAAAAATTTATTAATTTCCTCGAAATTGGGAACCCCGAACCAAAGTTCGAATAATCAAATCTTAGGAACTCACCAGTTTTAGAAACAGGTTTTCCAGCATTTTCGATGCTTTCAATTAACGACTTCACAGATTGTCTGCTGTTTTGACGATTCAGCACAGCTTTTTGCCTTCGAGAAGTTATATCGTCGTTTGGAAAACTGTTGGGACGTAAACTAACTGTTTCGTTTGCAACTGAAATCAAATAAAAAAAATCAAGTTAACAAACGCAACTAATTTCAATCGCAGGCGCATAGCAGTTCGTACACCTCAACCGATCGTCCATTTAATTGAAAGCAAACAAATTTAATTCGAAGCAATCACATTTACACAACTGAAAGCGACCAATATTCCCCAACTTTTAAACGTTTTCAGCAGAACAAAGACGAAAAACAATTGGCATAAAATTTAAAATTACCTTCTTGTAATCGATAAGTATTCCACAGATCACTTTTACTACTGTACACAAACGTAACATTTGATTCTGATTGGAATAATTTCGCTTTTGATCAACAAAACCTATAGATTTATTATCCCTATACACATTTATTTTTCAAAATTAAATACAAGATTTTCGTACAAAAGAGCTTAAAAATTAAATTTGATCAGTTTTTGGGATTATTTTGCGAAGAAATGACACATTTTAAAGTTTCACTTTCGAATTGATTGGCTGTTATGATACTTTCGAATTTCTTTTGCATTTCCGCAAAACTAGAACTAGCCTTAACAAACTTCAATGTTGAAGTTTTCTTCGATAGGAAACTTTCCTCGGAACTGTTTTTCGAATTATCGTAATTTATTTGTATACCGGTATCAGTTTTTTTAAAGTTTTCACGTTCTCGAGTCGAATCGCCAACAGAAATCTTACTTCTTGTTTCTTTGGTTTTTAATAATGCACCCTTAAAATGAGGCGAGATGAGTTGTCGATCTTCTTCGGATGCGTTTATATAACGTTTGGGTGTACTATTTAAAATTTGAGATGTGATAATTCTATCTATAGTGTTATACGAGGGTCTTTGACTCATCTTTGGAGCCCGATTCTTCTGCCGGCTTATTTTTAATTGTTCGTCTAAAGTAGATACAAATTTGTTATTTGAATTGCAAACATCAGGACAAGTGTGTTCTAAAACGTCATATTTTGATTGTATATTAACATTTGGAAGTGGTAGAATATCAGATACAATCTGCTGTTGTTGATAAGCGATTACTTTAGGGCCCTCTAACTGATTATCCTTCGTTTTAGTTTCAGAGTTGGATATTTCGCCTAAAAGTGGAGTAGTTAACATATCAGTGATATCAAACGTATTTGTATACATGATTTTATTTTTGAGCGGCACCTCGTCAGAAATGTTATCAGAATGACGTTCATCGACGTTCTCCGTCTCTTCTTTGCTGGCTCCGTCCGCGTTCGAATTCGATTGCTTATTAGCATAATATTTATTCACATTTCCAAATATTTTGGCGCTATTTAAATCAAATCTGTAATTTTCTTGGTCTTTTTCGTCGTTTTCTTTCATTTCTTGCGTTTGATTGCTGATGATTTTGATGTTTTTAGATGTGTTTTGTGATGAATTGTCAAAATTTTGATAACGATCGTCGTTTGTTTCATGGGGATCGTTTACACTTTTGGCGGTAACATTCGAAGTTCTAGGTAGTGGTAATGGTTTTTTCCCGTGAACATAATTTTTTCTTGTTTCGTTGTGGAGATCGCCCTTGATTTCGTTCAAAAATACGTTGTTTACGTAAATCGGTTCGGCGTCCGACGCATACTTTGCCTGCATGTCTTTTATAAATTCAAAATCTTCGTCTTTCAATTCAGAGTTGCTCCTTTTAAATTCGGGATTAGCCGTTATTTTTTTAATCAAGGCAAGTTCTTCAATTTCTAATTTTGATTTGATAACGTCCATGCTGGTTTCTAATATATCGGTCTGTGACTGTTCAGTTTTTCTCGCGTCATCCGAATATAAAAATAAGTCATCAGAAGCATCATTGTTTTGCTGCAGTTCGTTTTTGATTAAATCTTCTTGTTCATATATAGATTTCATATTTCCCGTGATAGGTAGTTTAGTACTATTAGTTTCTTTTGGTTCGAAATTATCTGTGCTAGTATCGTTTGCATCGGGCGATCGATGATCAGTTTGGATTATTTGTTCGAATGGAACTTGATTTTCAAATTTTAAAGGAAATGGAATGTTAAACTTTAATTTATCGAAATTTGAACTAACACTCGTTTCTAAAGGTAGTACACCAAACTTTTCATTTTGTTTAATTGGTGCCTGTAAGTCATTGAAAATGTTATCAACAAAACTGATTTTTGGAAGAGACGAAACTTTAACGTTTTCAAGCTTGATTTTGACTTCTTTTTTAAAGACTTTATTTTCTAACTGTTTCACAACTTTGGGTTCACACTTTATTTCTGCATTTTCCAATTTTGCAGAAGACACAAACTCTTGCTTAACCGAATCAGAGTTATCTATTGATTTCAAAGTCACTGTATACTTTTCATTTTCTATATTAGGATAGTTCGTGTTCCATTCCCAATCACTTGTAAAGCATCGTCTAAATTCAACGTCCGAAAGAGGCGGAATTTTTAGCTTTTCGTTATTTATATTTTGCGACATCAACTCTTTAGTTGAAATATTCAAACTTCTTACATCAACAACGCCATCTTCTGTTTTCTCCGTGACACAATCGTTTCTTCTTTTATACTCATTATCGTTCGTCATTGGAATTTTATGAATCAAATGTACTTTGTTTCTATTTGACTGAGAATCACTTGTGATGTTTTGTTCCACTGGAAGATCACTTGTTTCCAAGATGAACGTTTGTGAATTATTTATTGCATCGATAGTATCGATCGCATCTTTTGCATCGAAATTCTCACTCTCCGATATTGACTTACTGTTAGAATTATTCGTTAACACGACAGCCTTTTGATTATTCTCTTCTTTCCACATTATAGTTGAGTTAGGTGTAATATTAAAATGTTCGTTGTTCGCGATGGGAAGCGGGAAGTCTAGGTTGCTGGTAGCTTTTTTTCCGTTTGAAAAAGTTTTGTTATAATCAAACATTTGACCATCGAAGGTCGTTAGTTCTGCAGAACTCGTTCCCTTAAAACTCGACATAATTGCGTTTGGTTGAACTTTGTTTTTAATTGAAGAAACTTCCCGAGCGCGCTTTGAAATGTTCAACTCCCATTCTAAACTGCCCATTTCTTTACACTGAAATTCATACGGATTCCAGATTTCTCCAGATCCTAATGTTAAATTATCTAAGGACCGCGTGTTTTGGGCACATCCTAGTAATTATTTCAGGTCTTTGAACTTCGATAGACAGATCGTCGTAAGGAAGTCGTTTGAAAGTAGTTTGAAGGTCGTTTAAAGATCCTGTAGATTTACTTAACGATTTAATGTTGGGATCGTCCAGTATTGAAACCAATCTTCTATTTGATAATACGGAGGTTTTCAATGGTTCGCTTATTTTTAACTTTTTGCGTTTTTGAGAAATTTTCTTGAGCGTGTTTTTACGGCCCATCTCGTCCAGCGACTGCTTCAGTTTTAAAACGAACTGCTCCTCTTTCGTTAGTTGATTTATTGGAGAGTTCAGATCGATTTTTGCATACAATTCATTTAAAGTATCATAAGTTACTTTATTATTTTCTAAGGTTTTATTAGTTGACTTATGATTTTTTTGATCGTAGTATTGGAATTCCAAGTTTGAATGGAAGTCGTCTAAACTTGTTGACGGTTTGTTAGTTAAATCGGCAGCGGCAGCATCATTATCTATATGTATGATGTTTGCATTTTCAGTTACCTCCTTTAGTTTTGGATTATTTAGGACAGAAGTTAACAATGGCTTGCTGATGAAAAGCGTTTCTTTTGGCGCTTTTGCTATCGGTTTCATCTTTGTACCGACATCATCGAAAGTGTCTTTCAATTTAACAATATACTGTTCATCTACCGTAAGTCGTTCTTTTGGTATGTTCGGATCAATTTGAGAATACAAACTGTTTAACATTTCTAAATTCTTTTGTTCCTGGTTTGAAAATCGTTTTTCTTGATGTTTTATGAAATTTTTCGATTCTTTTCGCCTTCTAAGAAAGAAATGGTCAGAATTTGGCACGGTATTTATTACTCTACTCGAATCAATGTAACGATTAGAAGATTGTTTTGTTTCCTGTTTGCATGACATTAACGGTATTACTGAAAAGAATTTTGACTTTTTAATACCTTCTTGTGGTTCGAATGATTGTTCGAAATTTGGCTCGTTAAAAGCATCCAAATGTTTCTTCGAATTACAATGTGCATCACTGTCATGTGCGTAGTCGGATTTTGAATCTGATAAATATACGAGATGACTAGCTGGCGATGGAAGAGCAGCGATTTCTTGTTCCGCGTCATTCGTAACACCTGTTAGTTTTTGATAGCATTGTAGATAACAACAGGTAATTTTTAAATGTAACGCATTTAACATGTTAACCAAATTTTTTGATTTAATAAAGTATAAATACAAGCAATTAAGATGTAGATACTTAATGTGAATTAAAAAAATTGATTTAGTTAATAATAATAGTATAATAAATTGATAAAAACTTATGGGAAAAGGTCATTTCAATAATTAGACAATAATGGTTAACATGTCGATAATCAAATAATAGATTAAGAAGTTTTAATGTAACATCAAACTGACCTTTCAGTTTAGCGATTTGAGCCTCGAGTTGACGAACTCGTTCCCTGTGAGCCTTATTCTCCAATATCATCGTTTGCAACTCCTGCTGAGCTTCGCTTTTGAAATCATTCGCCACCCGTACTGACGTTAATAGATCGTTTTGGAACTTCTCCCATTCCTCATTCTAGAATTACAACAATTGAAAAAGATGTTTTTTATTATCAAACCCACATTTACATCATTCTTCCTGAGCTTCTTCAATTCCTCTATTTCACTATCCAGTTCGCTATTTTTTCGTTCCGCTTCGCTAAGATTTCGTTGAGTTTCCGATAAAACAGCAGACAGCTGCCTTTTGTCCTCCAACTGACACTGAGTTTGAACTTGAAGTTCATTGGCGGCCTCCTGAATCTGTTGTAGCTGTTCGGTCAGATTCGTTTTTTCAGCAGAAAGCTTTTCGCATTTGTATTCTAATTCCGATTGTGTACATTTCGCGTTATTCCGTGTGACCTATTGTATAAAATTAATTTATAATATATTTGCGAATTTCAAACTTACTTTGCATTCCTCCTGTAAAATAGAAATTTGTTCCCTAAGCTTTTCAGTTTCGTTACGACTGCGAGCTACTTGTTCTTTTAAATTGGCCACTTCGGACTCTAAAGCGTCTTTCTCCTTTCTTGCGTTATCCAATAATTCATCCAATTCAGATTTATCGTTTAAGGCCCTCTCTTGTTCCAATTCGTTAATCTGCAAAAGTAAATTTCATATTTTCTGCATGTGGTAACAAAAAAAAAATTACCTTCGTTCTAGCATTTTCAAGAAGATCTGTAAGTCTATTAATCTCAATTTGTCTTCCGCTACATTGATCTTTGGCTATTGCAAGTTCTTGATCTAACTGTTTATGCTCCGCATGTTTAGCATCTAGAGTGCTTTCTAATGTTCGCACACGTTCTGTCAGTTGTTCTATTTCGGCAATTTGTTCAATATTAATGTTTCTAATGTCCTGAAGTTCATTGTTCAATTGTTCTTGTTTAACTAGCAACAACTCTCTTTCCTCCTGAGCACCTTTTAAAAGATCTACCAGTTTCTGTTCGCGATCGACTATGCTTTCAAATTGCCCACTTTCATCTTTGTCACGATAAAGTAATTGTTTCAAAGATTCAACTTCGGCCCTCGCATCGTTGAGCCTTTCTGTCTGTCTACATAACGAGTCAAACATTAAATTTTTTTCATCCAAGAGCCTCTCATTATCTTGTTGTAGTTCCGTAAGTTGCCTTTGTAAATCCGTTAATTCCTGCAGTGTCGCTTGCAATTCTTCATTTGTACTAAAAAACGATATTTAAATAAAAATGGCAATCAGAATGTAATATTTGTACCTGTAATGTGTTTCTTGCATCTGATTAATTTTGTCTTGAAGACAGGCTACCGAAACTTCGCTGACATTACTGCTCGAATGCTTGTCCCATTCAGGTGTAGGACAGGCAGTTATATCACCGACAGTTCCATCTTCTAATAACTATAGATAATGTTTTTCCTTATTAATGTACGGAATGGATAAATGTAAATTATCACGGGGCAAAGGTTCATGTTTATTTACATTATTGCAGAAAATACACAAAATTATTTGATGTTACTTATTGTTGTGTATATTAAACATGTGTTTGCATAATGAAATGTTACACGATAATTGTTACGACCTTCTGAAGTTGATAAATAAAGTGAAATATAGGTATAAGTTTAATTTCCGATTAGAAAAAGCATTTAAATTAAAAAAAATAAACAGAATAATTTGATTTAAATGAAGCTCGTTTATTTATTTTAACAATTGAACCGTAACAACTTTATAAATTGCCGGTTATTTTAATTATTCAACCTGTTAGAAATAATTACAGAGCTTAATAATTAATAAGTGAAAATTAGGTACCTATAGGCAATTAATCTAATAAATAAATGTCTTGTTTGTTTAATAAACTAATTTTTCAAATCACATGTTTGCCTAACTACAATTGATAATCTGTATAATGATATGTGCATGTTATTATTTATAAGTACTGTATAAACAATTTAATACTGCAATTAGTGCATTAATCGACCATTAAGAATTATACTGAAAAATATTCTTGACAAATTGACAATTGACTATCAAATTGACATACATAGATACTTATTAAATATACAAAGTAACAATACCCATACACGGTATCCAAAATAGGTTCCAATGCACGTCATCAATAAAAGGTTACTAGATGATGACGACGTTTCACATGGTGGTGTTACCCCGTACCTCGTATTTTTGCTATGTATTTAGTACCTATCGATAAATTGTAGTCTTACTTTGCCATTTAATATGTGTGCAGTTCTAAATTGTCAGTACAACACGTTACATTCCAAACTTTAAACAGAATTACAAATATACAATCTAATCGTCATTTTATTGATGACGTGAATTGGAACCTATCTTGCATATTGTATAATTAGTATACGAGTATATATTAGTATTAGTATAGTATACATCAGTAACAAGTTACTAGATTGTATATTTGTAATTAATTAGTTTATAAAGTTTGAATAGTAACGTATTCTACCGATGATTTACTTGCACAGATGGTGTAAAGAAAGACCTGCAATTTACTAGAACTTGTAAAAATACGAGGTGACAGTACTGTGTGAAACGTCAACATCTACTTAGTAATCTATTAATGATGACGGGTATTGGAACCTTTTCTTCTTATGTATCATGTAAATGTACAAAAAGTTCATTTTTTCTTTTCGATTCCACTTTGAATTTTGAGTTAATACAATACTGATAATACAATTAAAAGAAAAAAATATTTGCAAATGTAAAAGCGTGACAGTGACATGCTATATACCTAACCAAAACGGATTGTTTTGCTGCCAGACATTTGTTCAAATTTATTACGTTATTTCGCTTCTAACGTGTTTTTTTTTGTCAGGACTATAGCGTTAACGAGGTTTTACTGTATGTGAATAACAACATAAGAGATCGTGCCATATAGAAAAAGGCATGTCAATCATTCTTTAGTTGAAGGACACTCGTTTAATTGGATATTGGGCTAGACGTGAACGATTGATAGGTTCCTTTTCTATATGGCACGATCTCTAGTAGTACGTAACAGAATTAGTTGCTAACGGTCATGTAAGCGAGTGTCAACTATAAATCTATTGTCTATTGTTAGTTATCTGAGTATTATTTAAAACTGATAAATATTTGTTTAACATGTAGAATGATATGATTGTTGATATGTATGTTTGTATGTACGTGCATACTACATAGGTATTACTAATTGCGATTACGTGGAATAAGCCAACTAAAGTTGTAATTACTCAATAAATGCTAATGCCAATGTTTGCCTAAGAAAAGTGTTTCCCAAAAACTGTTTAATAAAAATCAAACAACTAGATATTAATTAAATAATCAATATTCAAATCAAATTCAATGGTTCAATAATCCAAATATATTTAACAAAAAAAATTAAAAAAGGTTTTTATTAACAATAAAATATTTACTGTACTTATCAACAGCAAATGGATTATGTGTATTGTTATCGATATACAGGGTGTTCCGCGAATTGACGGTCGCAGCTTAAGGGTGTGTTGGAGAGATCATTTTAAGCCAAAAAATTTTTGTTTGTAAATCTAAACACTTGTCAAACTGTTAAATACAATAACCAAATAGCCGATTAATATCTTAACAAAAGATCAAACGCACCAAGACAAATTAATATGAGAAATTTGTTTCAAAGTGATGCATTCAGATACTAAGATAATTTGAAACGAAACAATACTCACACTAATATTGGTGGCAATAGATGCTGGTGCCGAGCTGTGTCTATGCGTGTCCAACAGCAACTGTTGCTTTTCGTTGTCCGACAATGGTGAATGAGCAACGTCCCTAAGTCGGTTTCGTAGCGACGTGTTTTCATCATTTAATTGTTCTATTCTCATCGTAGACTGTTCTTGAAACATCTATTAAAAACGAAAAAAAATCCAAAATTCAAGTTTAACTAGTTTCAGTACAACTTTTGAATTCGACGTTGTATCGAATGATCAAATCTGATCGTTCTGTAATTTGTATACGTGCAGACAAATCGATACACCATCGTAGGAATATAAAACAATTACTCCAAACCGACGGGTAGGCAGGTAATAATATTATGTGAAATCAAATAGAAATTCAACATTTTTCATTAAGGAAACGTGCCAAAAATTCCAATAGCTAAAAAGAATTCGAAATCATATCTATAATCGTAAGTGGTTGTTTCAAACATAGTTATCTATCAAATTTGTGTTTACTTTCATGAGCACTTCAAAATGTAATACACGTAACATCATCTAAGGCGAGTACAATCAATTGATAGATTTGATGACAAAAATATAATAGAACATCAATATTTAATCATTAAATACGAGAAGATAAAGTTGTACCTAGATGATAATATTTTTTTCATTACAAACCTTGAGTTTCGTAATTTCGTTTTTTAATACGTGAAGCTCTCCCTTACGTTCGCCCAGTTCGAGAGCGAGCTCAGATTTTTCTTTGGCCATTTCCATTAGCTGTCGCTGAAGCAATTCTATTTCTTGAAGAGAATCCAGCGAATTATCAACATCTCCCGAATCTACTTTATTATTGTTACTTGAAATGCCTGACGGTAAAATAAAATGAATATGCGGGCAAAATCGCACCGATGCGATGGTGGTACGTACCTTTCTTCTCATTTTTCTTCTCGGTTAATTTATCCAATCTGTCTTTGGAAGCCGACTTTTTTATTTTGGCGAACGCTCCCTTGCTCTTGTGATCCGAATTAAGATTGGTGACCGAAGACGAACGTGACAGATCTTCGCGAATTTGGCCCTGCTCGTTTTTTGGCGACGTTTGGGCCTGGCCTCTGCGAAAAATTGCTTTGATATTTTTCATTTTCATCATTTTCTTTTTATCGGGCAATTCTCTCGACCGCCAATTCCACTTCAATTACAACGAACGTGCGTGTCGGCTTAACTTTTACACGGTGTCTCTTAAAAGTCCGGTCGACAACAACTCGCGCCCCATTTCGAATGCGATCGAAGTAAACGACTGAAACACCTCGACGAGGTAAAGTCGCATTTCACCAGGTTGTTTTAAGGTAAAACACTAAATCGTATTGCAGTCGATACAAATAATAAACCGGGAGTGAATGAATATCTCGACGCGCCATTTTTGGTTACGGACGGGTTTATAAAATAAACGACCTCTTAATAAAAAGCAATAAACTCGTTAAGCACCTACTACATATTTAGTACATATTTACTGTGGCGTCCTTTCTTTAGATATATCGAAACGTAACTAACTGAACTGCCGCTTCTAATAATATTATCAATTTCCCAATGCGACGAACGACTGATAAGACCTACTTTCTAAATATTAATATTAAATGGAAATTTGACTGCAATAAAATCATAGGTAATTTCTAGTGAAGGTCGTATTATTAGCAATAAATAAGTATCTTTCACTCTTCATGGACGTACCCATACTGATGTAGTTTATTCGTTTCTTCGTAACCGATTTTCTCAAGAAATATTCAAATTGACGATTTGTGGGTTTAAAAAAAAATCAATTTTGGACGACGAAAATAACACGTACGTATACCCAGACTCGACCGGCATTATTTATTAAAATTATAGAAAGTGATGTCCAAATCGCTCAAGATCAAACAAGTACCTACATCATTGAAAATTAGCTATTAAATGAATTTTTCCGGATCGTCCCCTTTATTTTTCAAAACGTGGTGACAGTTCTTGTCTAACTAGATCAAAAAAGTAGATATTATGATCGTTTACAAAGTCCTTATATATACGATGTAAACATTTTATGGTAGTTGTGAGAGTACTTCCTCTCGCCTTTCACGGCTGAACAGACGGTGACCCACATTCGCTAATTATAAGAAAGACGTCCGCCATAAAATTCCGTCATGGTAGTAAGTAAGCGCTTGCTTCCGTAAAAAAAAAGATGTTAGGTTGGAACATTATCTAGGTTAGCAAGCTTAAAACTCTTGTATTTCAATCGTGTAATGTTGCTTCTTTACAAATTGTTTTTCTTATGTAATAAGTGGATATTAATTGTCCTAGATTAGAAGCGAGTCATGTTTTTACGTTTCTTGGAACGTCGTGCTTTTAATGGTTTTTAGAAAAATAGCGTCAAAAGTGCTTTTTTGCTCGTCACTCGTTATTCGGGCAATGCATTTGAAAAATTTTGACGAAGTTTTACACTGTCTTACAATGAGAAAAAACAATCCACGAACAATATTAACGCTACCAAAAATTATAAAAATTAACGATAAAGAAAGAACCAAACGTTAATCTCGGTCCGATACAGTTTCATAATTAAACAAACCGACAACAGGTATGACCTGTTTCCATTACGTGGCCGGGAAAAGCGACGTGTCTAGTTGCTTTCTACACTGATGATACTTGTAAGTTGTTAAATTTTTTTTCGCCATGTCCTCAGGTGAAACGTGTTTCAATTTCATCGGATACGTCCGTGCATAAATAAAACTGCTTAATAATTGAACCCCTCATCGTGTAAAGTCATCTCATTTACAAAAGTGGGGCTGCTCGAAATGCGTCAGAACAAAATTTGGTTTTAACAAAACGGCGCCACATCAGCACGTTGCATGCACCTACGCTGCGTGTAATTTTATCAATGTAAATCGGATTTGCTTTGTCACATTAACAGTATGAAATATCTGTCACAATTTCCTTAAATGTTTCCTTGTATAGTTTATCCAAATCTATATGATGTTCACGTCATCAATACAAGGTTATTAGATGATGACGTTCCACATAGTGCTGTCTAGTGTTCTAATAAATTGTAGTCTTTCTTTATACCATCTAATATGTGCGCAAATAAATAATCTATAAAATATGTCACACTTGTCAAACTTCAAACCGAATTACAAATAAACAATCTAGTAACTTTTTGTTGATGACGTGAACATCATATAGGTTTGGATAAGCTATAGCTGACATGGTTGGTCCTAAAGCGTATAACCTACAAAGGACATCGAAAGAACAACTTACACGGCTACAAAATACGATTTTCTGTTTACAAAACTTATTGTACGTTTTCCAATCTTTGTCATAATTTAATAGATACAGTATCGTAGAAGAAATAAAAATTATAAGAACGGCATCGCTGCGATTATTTTTATTATTTATAATCGCTGAAAATGTTAATATTACGAAAATTTACTTTCAACTGCTTTTAACGAATTTAAACAACTAAACTTTATACCTCGATGATAAAATGAAGACAAAAATAAAATGAAGATTAAAAACATCGAACATTGAGGAAAAACACAACAAACAAATTACTCACTATTAAATTTTAAATTTAAACAAAAGGTTACATAATCGAAAACTATAGGCAGAACTACTGCTAGATAATAACTATATGCAGCTTTAAAAGAACTAATTTAAACTAGAATAAAAATGAAAGAGGCTATAGTTTGTTCGCTATAAATTATAATAGAAATGACGTCATACACTAAATATTTGGATTTCCTGAAGATTCGATTGATATTTGTTTAACAGGTCACGATCTCGCGCAATTGAAAGTGAAAATAAAAATATACAGTCCGTTTGTTTATTGTGTACCTGTAGGTACATATATGAATGTTGTTAAACAATTGATTTCCAACTATTTTTCAAAATTCCAAAGCTACGAATTCCACCCTACAACGATGAAACAACTCCAATGATATCCCAATGCCATAAAAATATTTATTTACACCGACGATTGGGCGACCCATTTTTGGGCGAAGCTTTTTTCTGCGACTCCCACTCCCGCATTTGGGGTGAAAATCGAAAGCGCATCCTTCGCATCAACTCGTCTCAAACATTTTTTTTTATGTGCAACGTTGTTTATAGATTCTCCAGGGGGTCGCGACCTACACTTTGAAAATCATTGTTTTAGAGTAGGTAATTGCACGTAAGCATGCAATTGTTAGGTAATTATGAATTTATGTCTTCGTTCGATTAGGTAACTATGACATATTGTATCGTTGAAAAGGGAATTTCGTATAGATAGTTTTAAAAGAATGATAATAGTAATAAATAAATAGTAATAAAATAGTAATAATATAATAATAGTAATAAATAGTAATAATGGATATTATTACGTTACAAAATCTAAATTTTGATTGTATTCACTATATTCAAAATATTTGATGCTCAATTGTTTTTCTGATTTAAGTTATTGATAATAAACTGTCGAATCTTTACAAATACATACATATATTCAAATTTTTTTTTAGATTCTTACAATAGCCGAGGTACTTATCTGCTGTGACACATAAAATCGAACAGACTGCACAAATAAGATAAAACAAAACTCATCTTATTAAAGAGGTACAGTCAAATTATTATGGATTTTCTGAATCATTTAGGTTGTTCTAGTTCAAATAAAAGTCAGCTCAGGATTAGGGCAGGAACGTCTAAATCTGTTTAATCTCAACATTTTTCAAAGGTAAATTTTAGAATAAAAAAGCTACGATTGTTTAATTTCGATAAAATCAACCATATTCGAGAAAATCATACATAAAGAATAAGAGATGCAGAGGTATTGTTTAAGTGTGATTTTCTCGAATATGGCTCATTTTATCAAAATTAAACAAGAGTACATTTTTTATCCTAAAATGTAGTTAAAAGTTTAACAACTTAAATAGTTTGGGGTTAGATGGTTAGGGGTTCCCTGGTTCTACCGAAGTGATATCAAAAACGCCCATTATGCCATTTAAAGATCTTAATTTATTACGTATATACACAAAAAATTATTAAATTCGAACAAAAAATAAATAGGTTATTTAAAAAATTAATTTTTACTCTTCAACTTTGGGGGTGAATATCTGAATAGTGGAGCGCGCCGTAGGAAAAACATTTATATTTAGGAACTTGTGGCGTGATTTATTCGTTCCGGAGAGATTTTTTACTATTTTCTGTAACCGTTTCCTAACGTTTTCTGACACCCCGTATTTTGTTGTAATAAATTGCTTAAACCGGAATGCTACCGATTTCAAATAATGTGGTATAACAAACATTTTAAAAGAAGTTTCATCAAAATCGGCTCTGCTCTTATGGGTTCCGATGTAAAAACCTAATTTGACTCGTCTAAATAGCCGAGGTACTTATCTGCTGTGACACATCAAATCGAACAGACTGAATAAATAAGATAAAACAAAACGCATCTTATTAAATAGGTACAGTCATGGCCAAATTATTATGAAAATTATCCATGAATCATTTATTAGGCTCTTCTAGTTCAAATAAGTCATACACTTAATTGTTACATAATATGTATGTGTAAAGTTGATTACTTTGTAGAAACTAACATCTTTATTGATCTTTTAATTTGAATTAATACTTATTGTTAGTGTGCCAACCTTTGGCCTTTTTAATACAGCTTGCGCACTATCTGGCATAATTTCGATTAAACGACGACAATGCTAAAATCTTTAGATATCTACTAGTACCAAGATATATCAGAAAAATAACTTCGACGTCCAAAAGTAAGGACACCGATTACGCGAAGTATCTAACAGCGTGCTATATTTGTAAATAATTAAAAAATAACAAGCACGACTATATTAATATGAACACAGTCTAACGTACTAAGTAATAGAAAACCATTTCTAAGCTTAAAAAAGCCACGAACGAATAAGTAAATTGTAAAAACAACGCATATATAACCAAATCCATAAAAATTTGATCATCTTAACTGCTACATAATTTTATTTTTTTGGCGTTTGTTTTATTTAATTTGCTTACATATTTTTACTTGCGCCTTCAAACGCACGAAATAATGAATTAAATAAATAACAATCGAATCTTCAGAAAGTCAAAATATTTAATAAACTGTGTGACGACATTTCTATCCTATTACGAATTAGTATAATTAATTACATAGCGTTATATTTTAATTATTCGATTTTGAAATTCAAACTATTTTCGAGCGCGTAAATACGAACTAAATGTGAACGCGGGATTTCAGTGACGTAAATGGCCGCACACCAATAGCCGAGCGTTCTGCTTCAACGTGAGATTTATTTGCGAGAACGCGTTAAATAAGTAATTTTATTGAAAACTTTTGTACGTTTTTGTACAGTTAAAATAAATTAAAATATCGATCTATTTATTTATATTACTTTAAATTTAAAAATGCACGCAAGAGCCCTATTAAGACAGTTGTATAATATACAAATTTCAAAAACTGTGTTACCTATTTGCCTTTTTACTACATAAAAAAGACGAAAATGATAATTATTTAACATATGGAACTGTTGGAAAATAAATAGACAAAAAACTGAACTGGATGGACACGTGCAAAAAAACTGTTTTATAAACATATAGGACAAAAACGAATATTAGGTAGATATTTACCATGTCAAATTGATATAATTCCAGAAACTTTTAATGACAAAATTGTTTTGCATACAAACACTCGTTAAAGAAGAAGTTGACGATTATTCACACAATAAACTCAATTGCATCATCATCACGTATATAACAACATTAATTATCATCATCGTTGCTGATAAGTTGAGTTTACCGACTTTTAAAATTCCTCGCATACTTCCTTACATCGAATCAAATAAAAAGTAGGCGGCGAAATTAAACAATAATTATTATTAAATAACACGCCAGACCAAATAGCCTACTCTAAAATTCCATCATCTATGCGTACATACGAAATGTGGTGCCGTAGAAGGCGCCCGTTTTGACATTTCCGGAAGTCGTCGTTACGCATTTTTAACGAGCTCTTGAGACATAACAATAAGTGTAGCGCGTCTCGCAGATTTAATTTTAATTTCGATTCTTCGAAAGTTTGTCGGGCGATTTTCGGAAATATGACGCGTGGGCGACTATTTAAAACAGAAATGACAACAGATTCAGAATTAATTTAAAATCGAAAGTAATTTTTATAAATAAGCTAGAGATTCTCCATTAAATCTCGGGAATAGACGAAACTGACTAATTGACTGACTTCTATTTTAATTTGTCGACTATACTGCACATGTCAAGTATGATAAAAAAAATACCACCGAAAATAAATATGTGATTGATGTAGGAAATATAAATCGTTCGCGTGAATCCCTAGTAACAACTAGAGGTTCCTATATGTATTTGGCATTTGAATCACCTGAGGAATATGATTTTGTGTGGGATAACGATAGCGCAAAAATCTACAAAAAAATAGCCACACATAGAACAAACATTCGCCTATTGTATCGCCTAGTTTACAAACATTATGAAAACAATGAATCATAGTATAAATTATTTTTAAAATATCGACAAAAATCGTGTAACATAAACAGGGATCGTAGTGGAGTTAAAAAGAGTTAAAAGAGTGGAGTTTATTAAAAAAATGTGCAATTAGTGACCGAAAATTTTTAAAATGTTTTTTTTAAGAAATTTAGTTTTAAAATTATTTGAATAATCTCTATCTACTGCCTTTATACCGCAGAATTATAAATTTACTTTATTTTTAATTCGTGTGCCCTTAAGCATTGAAAATCTCCCTATTACAAACCATAAACTAGATAAAAGTATAATCGCATTTTTATGCGACCCATAAAATAAATACAAACATGTGCGCCACCTTCTTAAATAACATATCACAGCGCGAACAAAGAACTGAAGGTTTTTAAAATAAAAGAATTCTCGTTAGACCGCTTCAGATCTTTCGCGTTAATGGCATAGAGCGGTTGTGCTTGTTTTAGTAGTTCGAATTTTAAATTACGGAGTCGTATTATTCGTGTGTGCGAGGAGTGCTCTTTCGGTTCATAAGGCCTTTTTGGCGTGAGTGTTGTGTTGTGTCCTCTAAAAGGATTACAAACAAAAAGGATTAATACGACGAGGGAACGTAGGATCTTTATTTGTCGACCAATTCTCCATGTATTTATAAAGTGTAAATACATGGACCTTTAAGCTGTAACACAAATTCTCTGCAAATCGATCTTGGTTAGGCTCTTGGATAGGGACTCGCTTAGGATCTTTGTTAGGGCTCCCCTAAAACATTCGACGGTCAAATTTCGCGAACAAAATTGTATTTTACGCGCGTTTTCGCGATCACAGTGGTTGGTGAAATACAGTGAAATATGAAGCGTAGTCGCAGCCAATGAAAGAATCTACGCTGGAAATTAATAATAAAAGGAAAACAAACGATGACGAGAAAAAGGTAAGATATAGAAAGAAAAATTTAGAAGTTTCTAATTTTTTCTTGTAGTCTGTTACAGACAAGTGGCAGTCGCAGCGCCAGCAGTGTCAGTCGGTATTTTACGTAAGTATTAAATACAAATTATTTTAAGATTCTAATTTTTTTTAAATGTTTTTTGATTTTTTTTTATTTTGAGAGATTTTACCTTTTCAATGCATTCGTTTACAGATAAAAAACGGAATTCAACTTTTTTGATTGTCGCAACAGTTTAGACTGTCAACGGAACAACATTTGAATACTAAAATTTGCAAAAATTAAACCTTAACGTATTATTTTTATAGAATAATTGCGTCAGTTATTATAATTTATTGTGGTTAGTTTACTTCTAGTTTATATTAATAGGAGTGATTTATTTTAAGCAGATTCAATAATATATTTAGTATATTTAATAGTATATTTTTTAAACTACCTATGTATTTAATACTTTATTAATGTTGAATTAAAAACAAATTTAATTAATTTGGGGTATCGCCTATGTATGAATTGTGCGTCGAAAAATGTTTAATACCTAAATTTCTCGATTAACTTTTCATTTTAATGCATCTTTACTTAAAAAAAACATATTTTAATAATTCCAGTTTCTTTGTGACATTCTTTTAATATTCTTTGTTCTAAATTTTCCCATTTTTTTACTAAATTTAATACTTTCATGGAATTATTGTAGTTTTTTGACTAACAAAGTGAAAATAACTTTTATTCTTTAATTTTTGCCCTATTTTTAATTGTAGAATACATATCAGAATGTTGGGGGAGTGAATTTTGACTCGTCCTGTATATTATAAAAATATAAAACTTCAACAAAACACTATATTAAATGTCGACTTATTAGTATAAAAATTAATTAATTGGACTTTAAAATTACCTATATGTATTAGTTATGATATATAGGGTGATTCATAAATAATGCGAAAAACTTCAAGGGGCGATTCCTTTTCCTAATACGTCTCCTTTCGGAGTTATATCCCTCAAAAGAGGAATGGTAAAATTAAGTTTTCGTTTTATTGCTCAACTTGGAGAAATATAGAACAATGATATTTAGTAGATTCTTTTTACTTATCAAACGGTTTCCTATAGTAATATTTTAAATCATCTCATATTTTCACAAGGAGATGAAAATGCAACCCCTGTTGGTTTTTTCAAAGACCTTTTTGAAGAGTTAAATCTTTGCAATTTAGAAAATTCCTTTTGAAAGATCGCTTTATTTAGAACATTTTTTGGCTCTTATTTTTCATGCAAAACCTACATTTTTTTTGTAAAAAGTAAAATAGGTGATCGTACGTTACAGTGAAACTTGGAACATATTGATATTTAGTGATATTTTATTTGTTAAATAGCATTCTTCGTTGTCAAAACTTGTCAACAACTGCTATAACTTTATTCAACTAAACATTCGTCTACATTGTAACATTTGTCATTCATTAATTCAAGAGCTTCCTCTTCTGAGGAACTACGAAAGGAATCATTTTAGGAAAAAATCTTATATAAAAGGTCTCCCTTAATTTTCGACAAGGAATCGCCCCTTCAAGTTTTTCGCATTATTTGTGAATCACCTTGTATATTATGTAGGTACATACATAAATAAACATTAATCCCCTAAAAGAAAATGTGATTCGAAAGATTAGGTATGTAGCAATTCAATTCAAGCTCCCCCTGAAGTGGTATCAAAAAATCTATGAAATTGTATCGAAATATTTCATGAAATCAAGTTTAATAAAAAATAAAAATATTATTGAAACAAATTGATTTTTCCCTTTCAACTTTGAGAGTGAATATCTCAACTGGGGAGTGTTGTAGGAAAAAAGTATATAGAATCTTAAAGATTATTTTGACGTGAACTATACGCCCTCGAAAGATTTCTCATCATGTCGTAGCCATCCTGTTTTATAACGCGCCCCGAGTATTAAAAGGGGTTTATTTTGAATTAGGGGGCGATTTCGGAAAGGGCTCTAACGGTTATTGTGATTAGTATGGTAAATAAAATATATGAACCCTTAAAATTTGATGCTTGTCACAAAGTGCAGGGTTTATGCGCTTAGAAACTGGACCATTCCTTTCCGACATTTCTTGTAAGCATTTCAAAGGACAGTTAACGTTCAATAAAAATTGCGTTTGATTAATTATTGTCGGTTTCTGTTCAGTTCGGATTTCGGTTTATACAGCAGTCCATTGTAAAACATAATATTTATTGTTAATTCCCTAAATATAGACTTTATTTTGGAGAGCAGCCATTACCGTTGATAATAAGGTTTCATTGTATATTTATCGCGAAATACAAGAGAATCGCTCATCTATTTTTACAGACGATAATAAGTAAGCTTTATAGATGTAGATTACGTCACCCACTTTTTAAGGAATAGGTATCTATCTATACACCATTTATCTTAAATCGAAGACCTGCACCACCGCGAGACGTGAAGATAAACTACATAAATTGGTTGTGAGTGCTTATATTTTATTTATTGATAAAATTTCCGTAGTTTTATACGTTGGATCTTAGGTATAAGTATAACTAAATATGGATTTTAAAATTTAATATACCAGTTACAAATTGAAAAGGACGGTGTAAAAAATTGGAATTTTTAAAATTGAAATAAAACTCAAAAAAAAAGATGGAATGTACGAACTCGTAGGCAGTTATTTAAGTCAAATTGTTATTCCATGAATTATTTTCTATTGTTGCAATCGTTTTTGTAATGATATAATACGAAACCGTTGTTAATTTTGATTTGAACGCGGATGGTAATAGAAATCAACAGCTAACTGTTAGAAAACAATTTTTATTTATAGGTACCTATACGAATAGAAAACATAACTAACGGTACAACTCCTGATGGCATTTCAATTAATAACAATTTTTGCAGATTTGTTAAATAACGAAAATCGACGGTATAGGTGTTTTAATTTCGCACTGCCTTTTATCGACGAAACGGGACGTTTTGTACGATTTTCACGCTCACGCGCCAAGTTATTTCTCAAGAAAAGAATAATGGAGACAAAGAGCTTCGTTTTCAAAATTGCCTTTACTCTGCAGTAGGCGATCGAAAAAGATTCGAGCAAACATTTGTAAACTACGAACTCTTAAGATGAAAAAGATGATCGATACCTAGATAAATAATAAAGGATTCGACTGTTCGTTTTAAATTACTAAACACATGTTCATAGTTCATTGTCATACATTCTGGATATTTTTAGTATGTGAAGTGAATACAAGAGAATAGACGGCTCCCAAAGAAAAAAAAATTAACCGATTTAAATCTGAACGTTGTAACATAATGACTAACACGAACCATATTTGATTGCACGTCGTCGAATTTTTGAAACTTTGACCCAATAAGTAATCATACTGATTAGAAAATTGAAGATTAATTATTAGACAATGAGCAATAGTTTCCTATTTTCCTACCTTTGCCATAAATGCCTACTAAGTTTTATTAATAGAAATTGTGGGCAACCTTATCTTACCTGCGTACCTGTATAGACGCAATAAGACTATTAACATAAGAAGGTTATTGCGTGAAAAATACAGTTTGATATATTATGTAGCTAGTTATACATAAAAATCAAAAGAATTTTGCAAAATTGGAGTAACTAATCGGTTTTAAATTCAAAGATTTGATTGTTCATGTGGCCAACGGTAAAAACTGGATTCACACCTATCGATACAGTATTTCCCAAAACGTTTTCGATGCTGCCTATGTAAAAAAAAATTGTCTTGCATCTGTATTTTTTCAAAGATTATGGCGTTGGGTATTTCAAAATTTTAAAATTCCTGAACGATCGGTTATAAATAAACGGTGCAAATATGTATTAGCACAAATTTTTTATAGGCACAATAAGTTACTCTAACTTGTCTATTGTTTTATTCTCCTTTTTTAGAAAGTAGTCACACTACGAGACCGGTAAGTGGCACTACATCCAGTAGATATCTAGACCTAAATTGAGATTTTTCCTTGAATCTTAAAATAAGCTTAAAAATACCCACTACTTAGATATTTTTAAGGGGCATTTAATTTTGTGAATTCGTGGAAGATTATTTTTTGATCGAACGATACTCGAAAAGGATCTACGTTACGCCACTGTAACACAATATTATTTTATACATACATAGGTACCTAGATTATCGGTTAAATAGCTTCGTTAAATTGGAAATGATTCACGTCTAGACTAATCTAATCTGAACAATAATTATTTAATAAATCCCGTACTAAATAATCGACTTAAAATTGCTACGAGAATAATTCGAAAAGCGATAAAACAACCTGGCGAATCTCCGATTTCGTATGTTTCACAAACTTCTGTTGGACACTTCACTATTCACTTGGTTCACTAAACCGCTTAGAAGTTTTTAATCTAACCGACCGCGACGTCACGATAACAAACTTGTTTCGGTATCAAAAACTTACGTACAATTGCCCGAACATAGAACGTAAACAACTTGAGAAATGCAACAAACCAAATGTGCTACCTTGACAACGTACACTGTTTGAAATGACTGACGAAACGACCGTTGAGGGGGGCACGGGGCGCGGGATCCATCCTTACTACTCGACGCAGTGCCGTACTCGGTTCGCTTTTTAAATTAATCCGCTTTCAAAGACATCGAACTTTTTTCATTACAACCCCTAAAACCGATCGATTTAACCGGACTATTAGCATAACAATGTTTTAGCTTTGGCGCGTCTAAAATGCACGTTAGTCCCCCTAATATTATTTTAATCCGTAACCATTTTTAGTCTTTCTTTCATCACAAAATTTCGCCCTTTAAAGGGTAGCATAAATGTGTTTAAATTAATATATATATATAGGTGTTATTCAAAAATAATGTTTTACCAACAATGCGGTGGTAGAGATCGCATAAGGATTTGAGGTTATATTAATTTGTTAGAAAAATAGAACTGTTCATACAATTATTTTAATAAGCTGAAGTATGGGGGCGATCGGTAAAAAATGGTTAATAAAAATATTTGCCTCGTTTGCTGTTTATTTTCTTTTAGCAAATTGATAATATAGGTATATTTCAAAAAAATCCGTTAAATATATGAATGAGAAAAAATGTTAGAAATTTACATTAAGGTGATGCGACGTTCGTTATGTATAGGTTTAAGGTCAAAATTGATAACACTTATTGAAACTGTTTTCACTAGGTCTGTTCCGACACACCTACAAACCGGATTGCGAACGGTACAGTAGATGCTTTCAACCAATCAGAATTTTACAATTTACTGAACTGTCAAAATCATCTAAAATTTTCATTGGTCGAAAGCATGTACTCTACCGTTCGCAAACTGGTTTTGATGGCGTGATGGAACAGACCTATTAATTCGTCACTGGAACGATGATAAACAATTGAGGAGCGTTTTGCGGAAATTCTCATGCTCAACGTCCTTAATATATTGGTCGTTTTTCGCCATTTTTGAAAAAACGCTCCTCAATATTGTCGTTCGATTGAATAGCCTATTTCTAAGGGGCTTTGACTTACATTTTTTTTTTAAATGGGGTTTATTACAATTAAAAGGTTTATTGGAAGAAATACTTCCACAGCAAATGCATCTGTCAGATAAATTTGACCTGGGTTATTAAATTTATGTCGATACTAACGAAACAACCCCCTCTTTAAATGTTTATTGTTGTTATGATGGGAATAATTAATTAATTTAAAATATAAAACGTCAGTTTTAGAGCTTCGATATGACAAATTAATTGAATACGGTCCTGTCGCACGCTTCATCTCCCCACTACTACTTTTGGCAACCTTCGCGTGCAAGTTTACCTTTTGTAACCGAGTTTTTATCCACGTATTATAAAATAAACAGAACCATATTTTGACAACATCTCGCGTGTTTTAAATCGAAACACAATCTATGGCGCGAGAGAGCAAAAAACTGTCGATTCCCCGTGGCTAATTGATGCGGCAAAGGTAGGCAGGTATTTCACTACACACTTGTTGCTTTTTCTGTTAAATCACCTGTCCGTATCATTTTTACGACGAAGTTAAAACAAGGACCGAAATAATGAATACGTGCATTATTACAAGAGTGTAATTTCCTTCTTGCAAAAAAGATCGAGCGCACACCACCGACCGGCCGGCTTCAGAAGCATGAAGCGATATAAAGTGTCTTTTTATAACACGTTCAGGACATACGGCAAACAAGCGATTAGCTCTCGAAAGCGAAAAGGGCACAAGGTTCGACAACCACGAAAAGTTGGAAAAAGTGTGGAAATGGTATATTTCCTAAAAAAAAAAAAGTTGCTCGTTACACTCATGACGAATAATTTGTTAAGGCCAGTTGTAGGCCGAAAACGCCAGTGAATGACCTTATAAATTTAATTTAGATAAAACTTTGTTACTAACAAGTATGTTGCGACACAATAATTAAGTATGTAAATAAGCAAAATTGTATAGAATTGTCTACGTGACTAGAAGTTGCAATTAGGTAAGGAAAAAAAACGTCGCTACCTACGGAACATCAAACAAAATATAAACCACTATTGGAAACCCATTCAAGATGACGAAGATAGCTTCGAACGGTGTTTACATATTGCTCATAATGGTCGATAATGACCAAGATGTCGTCAAAAGAAGACCGATATGAATTTCACAGATTGTGAACGATAACTTGGCTTCAGAAGCGAAGTCGGACTTGTCCTAGTACGTCTGCCGTTGAGCTTTACAAGTCAAAACACCAAGATCATCATCAGCACCAGTTATGTGAGAAACGAACCGTCCTTGCACATCTACTTCGCATGTTGTTACGATTGCGATGCGCCACCACGATCGCAGAAAACATTTTCCAACAACACGACACGAACCATCATGTGAATCACAAAAACAATCAGATCTCGAGATAAAACTAATACGTATTTAGAAGAGTTCGCCGAAAATCCAACACATGGTTAAAATTTCTTTGCGCCTCGAGCACCGGTGGATTTAAGATGAGAAGCGATTTGATCGTGCTTCGCAAAGCTTTGCTGATCAAGGTGTACATAATGTCCAAAACCGGTGCAACTCGGTTCATGTTAATCTAACCGATTCAACTACTACTTATTTATGTCTGTCTACCAAGCAATGTTGACATGTAGTAAGTATAACATAAATTGCGGATAACATACACGCTGAACGTGAAGAGAAGCAATTTTTTGGTAATGAATAAGACAATGGAATTTAGCAGTTATGGTGATCTGTTTTTTATTTGCGTTTGAATCGAGAACAGTTTTTGTCCAAAATACATCTACCAAACAGTCCCAATTTTTTTCCCTTTCAACGTGAAGCTCGAATTTCTGCGGGTGGCTCGTTTTCTGCACACTCCGTTCGGGTAACTATTTTCTTCACTTTTAGTTTCTTCTTCTCGGAATTTAACGCGATGGCAAAAATATATTTTTTGGCACTTCGAACTCGAGAAGAACCGTTCGTTCATTTTATATTATATTGAATCTGTGGCGTGACATTTCAATTTCCCGTTCTGTTAGTTTCTTTCATTTTACGGTATTAAGCGCTACGTATTATAGCGTTGACCTGTACAATTACGGGCGAAATATCCCGACGAGACGATTTTAATTTATTTAAAACGTCAACGAAATTTCCGCAATTCTATCGTGCGAATGAAGGAAATCTTAAGCGTCGCATAAGTTTTTATCGATGGCTCAAAAATAATTTGTACTTATATAAATAGAAATAAATAAGAGTCAACATACTGATAATTAGCGAAGTTCGAAGTAAAATGACTGAGCCGTTGAAGATAAAGCGAATCTAAAAATAAATTATCTCGTAATCGCATATTTTAGCGCTTCTTATGTGCTTACTTACATTAGATAATAAATAGCAACGATAAAAGTTTCAAATTCGCGGAAAAAGTTATTAAGTTGCTTGTTAAAAATCCTTTAACAATTAATTAAGTTCATCTTTAAGAGCTTTTTTTTTGATGAACAATAAATAAACAGAAAGACTGCGAATTGTTTAATTTGAGAAGCTCGTTGAAACGATAATGAGGTCACTAGGGTTCACTGCCGCACTACCTTTATTAATTTTAAATAGGTACCGTTTTATAATCACGAAGCATTAGGAACCGTTTAATAATAGTAATTGGTTATTTGGAAATTAACGGAGGAGATCTTTCGTTCTTTAAAGTTTCAATAGTTAAAGGAATTTAATCTTCGATTTTATGAAGTTTAGTAGCTATCGTATTTGAAAAGAGAAAAGTGGAAAAATGGAAAAGACATCGTTAATTTTAAGCACGCGTTGTTTTCCTTTCGTTCGTTCAAATTTTCTGTTAATTAATGTAAGTAATCTAACAAAAAAAATCTAAAAAAGGAGGTAAAGGTTAAGAAGGAAAACCCAAAAATATGAATGGACCAAGATGTCCTAACTCGTGCATTTGGTTTTGCCCTTCGAGAAAAGATATATTTTCCAACTCGAGTTGCTCTCAGTTCACCCCTGCGCAATAGCGTTAATTACAACGATAAATACTGCCACTTTCAAGTGGAATTCGATCAATTAAGTATGCAATTATCTCATGAATTCTCCATCAATGGTTAGTTCGCATGGAATATGTTGTAAAAGAGACCTTGGTTCGCAGGTGACTCATATCTTGCATTGTAAATAATAAAATTTTAGATCGTACAGTTCAGAAGTCAATGAAGTGTGCAAAACAGCAACCGCACAATATTCTAATTGTGTATTCCGTGAAAGTAGTACTAGGCAACCACAAATTAAACGTCTAAAACGACGAAATAAAATAAATGTTTACTAATAAGTAAAATGTCTACAGAAGCTCGTTCGGACACGTGTCGAGAAAACACACGTGCACTAGGTTAGGGTGCCGGGACATATTTGAAAAGAATACTAATTATATCGGTCGACACTCGTGCGTTTGTTCGCTGTATTAACAATATTGTGGAATTAGGTGTGGTCACTCGAACTGCCCGACTTGAAATCATCGGTCAAACGTTTCCCAAATACGCCAATAACTACTGAATAAGTTCAAAAATAACATACCGTTTATTTATACTGATGGCACCTATCGGTCTCTTCAGCTTTCCATGAATTTTTATCTCGTTGTTGTTATTATTATAGTGGGCTGCAACGTAGGCAGGTTTAGCGGGAGGTTTTTCCTAAAACAACGTACAATCACTCAAAATTCTTATCGACGTTCGCAGAGAGATTAAAGTTCCTACCTGTTTCGGAAGAATTGGCGGAAGCCTGTTTCTAGAAACGACAAACCATATTTTGTTATCGTCCTCCTTTTTTTTCGACGGCAGATTGTTGGATGTCTTTATTTTAGACGGATGATGATTAGGAGCCGATTTGCTGTAGTTGTTGCCGTTTTTTTGAATCGGTCCATTCGACGTCCCTTTATTGGACACGTACGAATGAATACTGGAGGAAGAACTGAAGGGTCGAGGCGCACTGAAAAGATGATTTTTGATCGTTTAAGGGCAGGTGGGTGTCAAGAACTTAGCGAAACGTCTGAATAGATGGTACTATAGCAAATTTCTTACATATAGACAACCATATTAACACTAGTTCCTTGAAGAGACAATTTAAAAGCTTATTATCGGTCCCGGTTTATTTATGACCTACTGATTTACGACTTCTCAAACTTTTGGTTTGGCAGGTAGAAGTTCTTTCGGAGAACGGATTTGGCTAGTATAGTTCGAATTCTCGATCTATACATTCAAAATAGATTTCAATGCACGTCATCAATAAGAAGTGAATAAATTGTATATTTTTAATATTCAGTTTAAAGTTTTGAACGTGGCAAATTCTATAAATGATTTACCTGCACATTTACAACATGACAAAGAAAGACTGCAATTTATTAGTACCTAATGTAAAAATAGGTACGAGGTTTTATTGATGACGTATATTGGAACCTATCTTGAATAACGTATAATTAAACACACTACTTCTATTCGTATTGAAAATAATATAACAAGCATTTTACTTTGCGTGTACCTACGCCACCCCGAAACGGTCAGTTTCGATAATTCGCTTTCTTGAATTCGCTAATGACCCTGTTATTACAGAATAAAAATGAGGTGGTTTTTCATTTCTCATTTATTTAAAATATTTTGCGAAAACTTATAAACTCATCGCCGATTTTTTCACCTCTTGGTGAATTTATCTGATAGGTATTTCTCATAATCTTACTTTAACCGTACTTTGCACGATCAACTGTTTCCACGATAAATACCTATACGGTTACCGATAAATTTACCAAGAGATGGAAAAATCGGCTCTAAGATCGAGAGTAAGTTTTCGCAAAATATTCTAAATAAACGGGAAACGAAAAACCACATCATTCTTATTTTGAACGTCGTACTTTGAGAACGATTCATATCTAATTACTAGTTATTATCGCACCCAAGTAAGCGGATTATCGAAACTGCTCCTTTCGGGGTGGCGCAGGTACGCGCAAAGTATAAACGTTTCCCTCGTTCCGTTCTTCTTTATTGTTTAACTTATTTGTACATTTTATTTGGTACTCGTATTCGCCATTTATGACTTGTTTGGTGTATCGATCTTGGACCAACGTTAAAAATTGTTGTTTATTAAAAGCTTTTAAATGTCATACGACTTGAAATGCGTTTCCATTTGAAATTTTTTAGTTGACTTCCACCTCCCACTCTCGGAGGTTACACATCTAAACATTTTCCATCAAAAATTGTGCCCTAAAAATAATGGAATGGGTAGGTAAGTGCGTGTTCGCCGATTTTTCCATATAGGTACCCAACAATTTCCGAAAAAATGGTGCGGGGCCAGGCTTTGTGGAGATTTGGTATATCTATGCCATTTAAAACAAAACAAAACGAAATTTTTAACATTATGTTTAAATCTAATAATTTAATCTTTAATCTTCATTCTGTTTATAATAATAACACTTACATTTTGAATAGCTGATTTATAATTCATATTGTTTATTACAAACTACATTATTTTTTATTACACATATTATTATTATTATTAAAAATTATGTAGTAGCAGAGGTGCCTATAACGTTTTTATTTTTAAAAAGCAATTTCTGACGCTTTCTAACTATTTAAAACTTGCCTGCAGTTTCGAATGTATATACCTTTATACATCTGTCAGGATTATTTGGATAATAAATATTTCTAACACCACGTGCCGAGCTGTAGAGGTCTGCACATTCTTTCTCTTTCTGTGAGCCCTCTTTGTTTAATTGTGAAATTTTATAAAAACATTTGTACGATTATCAACCTCTATTAAAGTTAAAAACTTGATCGACATCTTAAATGATATAAAAAAACGTTCTCTAGGCAATGATAAAACATAAGCTTGATATGTTGACGCATATATGAAATTTTGAATTTTATTCATAAAAGTAAACTTATACGCAACATTTTTTCAATAAAAAATCTATTTCTACTTCAGCTATCTTCATCAAAACTTGTTATCTCCTAGATATTGTATTGAACATTATACATTGTAAAATTAAAGCCGCAATTTAAATTGGAATTTGAATTGTGTACAAAAGTTCTAATTTCGTTATTAATAATTTATATTAAATTTTAAAAACTCAAATGATACATAATTTGATGGCGAAAAATCTCCAAATGAGAGAATTTTGTAGAATTTAAAAATAAAGAATATAATTCACTTTTAATGGTTGCCGGGAATAGAGTATACCCTCCCCTTAACACATTTTTTAACAGGCGCCACGTAAAATTAATTGGAACACACGAAATAAATAGTTCTACGCTCGATATGTTGCGTTGAAAATTTCGATTTCGATTGTTGAAAGACGAGGGGTTAATTATTATTAAGTTACAGAAAAGGAAAAAAAATAAAAACACCTCTTTATTTTCCCCCTTCCTTAAAATCAACCTTTCGTTACCCTGGTGGGGGTCTGATAAACCTCAACTTTACAATTAGTTTTTTTTGTAATAATTTTTAAATAGCATCCACAGAATCGCCATGAGCTGAGTAAATGTGTTGTAAACGTTTTAGGTGATATGTTGATGAAGTAGTTTTTTCTGGGAAACTTGAAAGTTGTGGAAATTACAGGTGGAAGTCTATGAGACCCCACCAGACTAATGACTATACTAATGGGTGATTATGAAGCTGAACAACAAAGATTATTATAGTTGTGGGAAGAAGTAGATTGTATCGATGAATTTGACTATCAGAGGACAAAAATGAACCGGACCTATTGAAAGTTCAAGATACCTTTACATGTATTAATAAACAATAGAAACAATAGAAAAGATTTAAAAGCCATCAATTAATTACAAATAGGAAGATATTAGTTAGGGTTATGTCAGACCTCGGCACACTAATGGTGCAAAATCATTTCACAAGACTAACGAAAGGTCTAATGTCCAGTGCAACGTAGCCATTATGAAAAACATCCAATTTGATCGGAGGAATTATAACACGATAATTTTTTTCTTGCAAGTCCACGGGCGCAGAAGTTGTTGGGTAAAAAATAAGTTTACCTCCCTTGTATCTACGCCACCGAAGACGAATTTTAATTACACTTTAAACATTTTATAAGCTCTTATCCAAAATAACCAACCCTTAAATACATTTATTAGAAGTACGTAATAAAATAGATTATTTAAAAACAAACAAACTTGCAACACCCTGTATCTTGGAAACTAATTATTTGGCTCAAATTTTGCATGAGGTTTTCTAATAGTTCAAAGTTACATCTAAAAGTTAATTATTGTAATTATCTTTAAAATTTAATTTTTTTATTTCAAATTAACATAGAATAAAGTAATTATAAGAAAAACAAATAGCGTCATATTAAAGAGCATGCGAAATTATTAAAGAATGGTTAAGTGTTAATTAAAATAAAAATACACGCTGACAATGAGTAAAAAATTTAGGTAACTGGAAATACCTACTATTAACAGATTTTAAACATAGTACAATATAGTTAAACATATTATGAACGTAAAGAAAAATGTGTTTTCACAAACACTATAGTCTATAGTTTCCTATAAACTTTCTGTATTTAAAATTGAATCGCTCTGAGTAGACGTAGGTACTTAATGTAATATCTCATTTGTCAATCAAATTATCTGTTGCTAAACAAAAAGCTTTCCGAACCCACAAAACAGAACAGAAGCAATACCGAGAAGATGAAGGTAATTTTTTTTTAACTTAATTTTTAATTTTAAGGCCTCGAGATCTGAACCCATTAGTCACAGACTTTTGTATGTGCAAAGGCATCGGTATGCGGTGTTTTTGTTGGTGATCCCCAGGAGTTATCGCCCGGGTACTAATCGTGTCCAGCACTTGTTTTTAAGGTGATCTCACACCGTTATTGATAATGTGCCATACCTAGCCGTTGCTTCTCTTATTTTTAAAATTACTTTCCGTGGTGCAGCAGGATTCGAACCCGCAACCGTGGTGACCTAGCAGAGTGATAGCTCACCGGACCACCGCGGCCCCTTAAACTTAGAGTAACAAATCGAGTACTAATTTATATATCGTTTATATATGCACATAAGAGAAAATCAGGATCGTCGAGCTAGTGGAGGACGACTTCAGCCGTTTTTTGTATAGGTGACGGTGATACGTATGTTCTGTCGCTGTCATTCGTTATTCACATGTTACATCAAAATGCAGTGACGTAGTATAACGAAAATAGCAAAGAGGCACGTTTAACCGGATTCAAACAATTTGAAGTTTTTCATAGCAAAGAAATACTTTTTCCTCCGTTTTACCACCCCGCCATTTATGACTAAAAGCGAACCTGTTCAAAACTGGGCCTGCATTGTCCAAACGTGAACACCTTTGGCTGTTTAACTTACGGAGATGTTACAGGAATAGCCCGAGTTTAAATCGCAAATTTAATTTTAATTCTTTTAAACGCGTATTCGCCGAGATCAAGATTTCGAAAATTTTCAATAAAAAGCCTTTTCGTAGTCTATGATTTTAACAAAATTTCGACTCTACTTGAAACGTTTAAAACAGGACTGAAACTAGTTTTTTACGTATAACAAAGCAACGAAAGTTTACGCGCGTTTCTATTGATTTAAAATGTTTAAGGGATTTCGAAAAAAAGACGTACTATAGTCCATAGTTCGCGTAAAAGATTAACTCGAACGAAACTTTGTTTCGTCTCCGCACGTGGAGAAATATTAATTTTCACGAAAATTGTACTTTTAAAAATGCCATCGTAATGTACATGCTTTGAAACGTTTTGCGCACCTTTTAAAAAGTTTTGTTGCCTCCCCTAAATCCTCCAATCGGGAGCTGAAAGTTGTAATTGCTGTATAGTTATAAATTTGTAAATTGAACTTTTAAAAATGCCATCGTAAAACAAGCATAAAATAATGAATTAATATTGCTGTTATTTTAACTTCTGGTTCATACTGTTTGGAACATTTTAATGTAAAATTTGGTTAATCGTCATTATATGTAGTGTGACATATAAATGAAAATACATTTTTATAAAATATTAAAGTGTTTGCTTTTTAACTTGCAATTCTCAACTTTTTATAACAATTTTTTCTATGCTGGTACCTACTAAATATCTGACTTAATTTGAAACTTAAACATATTTAACTTTTAAATTATATTTCAACAAGACTTTATGAGAATAACTTAACTTAACGTTCTGTGATTAATTAATGTTTTGTTTTTAATGTTTGTAAATACTTAGACACCATGTTATTTAAATTGGATAAGTAATTGTAAAGAATCCCTTTAATTGTATACGTTTGATTCTTAATTAGAGTCAATCTGGAAGCCATAGGTACCTAAGTACTTATATGTATGTCAATAGTCAATACTATGATTGGAAGGCAAACTTTTTTCTACCTCATTTGAAATATTAACATTAATACGTTGTAAAGTTTAAGGGCCGGTTTTACAATAATTCATTGGGCGCATTCAACGCCGAAATAGCGGAAAGTAAGCAATACGTTATAGTAGCTGATTGCGGTTTAACGATCTTAAGCTATTGTGATAAACACGTGGCTCAACTGATATTTAATATCGTTATCTAACGTTTAACGTTAACTATTAAAAATAAAACAAAAAAGTTTGTCGCTTGGCTGTAATTCAATCGTTTTCCCGGCTGAATGCGCCTTAATTTCTATGGAAACCAATTGTCTCAGTAAACGCTTCCATGGCAGTTATTTTAAGAACAGCTTATATATCTGACGTTTATCTGATAATTCACAATCAAATTCGGACACGTAATCAGATTTTTTAGGTTACATACTCAAATCACATTAAATTATTAATTAAAAAGTACATAACTAATTAAACCGCGAGCAGTATATTGTAACCTATCGTGCAAATCAAATCTCACCTCAGATTTTGATCGTGTACGGGTACGAATTTAATCAACGCCTAAACAAATATTTGGCTTGATAATTTTGGTATGTACATATATAGGTACTAATTAAGAACGATAGATACATATACCGTTTTTACAAAGGTTGTTAAGTAGGTTAATGGTTATTTTTTATTCAAAATACTGAAGCGTTCATAGTGTTCATTCGAATCATTTTTAATATTACCTATATTGTAAGCATAAGTCAGCACAACAAATAAAGCAATGAAATTGTGGTAAGTACATGCTAAGAAAGTTCCACGAGGTCAGCGGTCAACAAGCGTCCATAAAATGCCAGACAGTCAATGGTATTAACGACTCCCATTCATAAATTTTTAGGCAAGCTAAAGTAAGATCATCACTTTAAAATAAGTTTTATCTTTTATTGAGAGCAACCAATTCTCTCTATTAATATCAGGAAGCGTTTTGCGATAAACGAGGAAGGTCTTTGACACATAAAATATATCTTATAATCTTTTTTGTTGTAGAATTATATATTTCGTAGCTTAATTTATTATGGCAATAAATCAAAATGAAGAAAAAAATGGTGTAAGGATCACCCGGGTTTGAACCGGAGACCCCTCGAACCGCAGTCGAATGCTGTACACTGATTGTGAGCAATGTCCCTACGGTCGCTCGATTAAATTTGGGACATTCGCTTTATAACAATTATTACTATTGCAGAACCTGTATGTAAAATGAATACCTCCGATAAGGGAATATTTTTTAGGTTCCGCCAGAATATATAATATACATTTTTTTCATAGTAAAAGCGAAAATGTTTATAATGCGGATGCACGTGTCGCAACGTGCACAAAATTATGAATTTAAATCTGAAGCCTTTACCTAGAAATCCCTACATTATCCACAACACATTCGAAACCTTCCCAATTACCGGCAATTTACCGATAATCCGACAGTTCGATAAGTTTACGTAATTATTGTTCCTAGAAAAAATACATGAACATTGAACTTGACATTTGTATACATACAAATAATTGTTATCACAAAAGCAGATAGAAGCAGTCTGGTTATTGAAAACGTTTCGTTCGTGGTGTTTGAAGTTGTATTATTCATGTTGTTAATAAATTAGGTGTACGTTAAGAATGTCTAATAAAAGATATTATAAAAGTAATTTAATAAGTATTTTTTAAATTCAATCGTACTTGACGAAAGCGAAAACCTGATAAAGCGGAAATTTTACGTCATAGTCCCGTCAGTTTCCGTTTTAGCAGGTTTTACTGTATTACAAATACATTTCTAATAGATATTATAAAGCAATTTTAATAATACATATTATAATGATTTCACATCATTAAAACTTATACTTAAATAATTAAATAAAGTGAATCTTGTAAAATAAGTGATTTAACAAAGATACATGAACGTATCAAATAAAAGAAAATAGAAATAAAATTCGACAAACAATGTTTAGATAGTTAATTTAAAAATATAAACGAAGGAATGTTTTTAATTTCTATAATAAACTATCGTTTTATTAATATTTATTTTAAATGTAACTTAAATAAGTAGTAGTCTTTTTAAATAGTAGCCTGTATGCTGAGTTGCCTACTATAAACTTACACTAAATATATATATATATATATATATATATATATATATATATATATATATATATATAATATATAATATAGTATGGGGGAAAACGAAACCGCTTGTCAGCCTAAGCAAATCTTGGCACAAGCAATTATTGTAAATAATATTTGTAATATTTTACTCTTCCGGTGATGTTTATTTATGATATACACGTACAGTAAGTAGGGAGTTAGAAAAACTGCTAAATAAAACATTACGTATTGGTAGATAAATAAAAATATGAACGAAATTATTGGCGAATAGCACTTATGTAATTAAAAATTTGTCAAGTTCAAGAGTACTGAGCTTAACTAAACCTGGTGCCTTCAAAATTTCGCCCTTAATATATCAAAATATATATATAACACGCAAAATAAACGGCAATCACGTTTCTGAATGAAGATGTAATCAAGTGGAGTAGAGTAGACTCTCGCTAATCCGGCACGTATCAGAACAGGTAGTTCCGGATTACCGAAATCGCCGGATTACTGGAAAATTATCAAAAAAAAACGCATTTAAATGCGTAAAATTTCGTACCATACCTACGATTAAAATTAAATCAAATTAGTTACAGTGCCGTACGTAAAAGCGGCCAGTATAATAATGTGAATAACAAAAAGGGCAAAGTTGTTCCAAGCGACATCCACAAAATAATTGCACATTGCTTGCGATCGCGAAGCGCAAAATAATACGTTGAGTATGCAATAACTTTAATTTAATTTGTAATTTTGATAAATAAACCCCAATAACATCTTTCAATCGGTCCGCTTATGGATTTGACGTAATCGTGTTGATAACGCCGATTTCATTCTTTTTCCGCACCGGTCAACTTAGGCGAGTCGAACAATATTTTGTAAAGATATAAGCGAACGGATGCAAACTAAAATCGTATCTAAATTAAATTATAAGATTATAAAAATCTATTGTTATCGGATATATAAAACCTCCAAGGATTCCCTTAATTCTAATACATGTGATTCGTTTTTTTCCCTGATACGACACGAAATCCTATGCGCAATCGTTACTGGAACTTGTTCTTTTTATAATTTTTATGGTGCAAAAACGCAAATTTTCAATTAAGAGGTAATTCGTTATGGAAGTACTTACATGTATAATGGAATCTTAATGATCGTTTTTTTTTAAACACCAAGACACGCCAATTTGTTTGAAAGGGGGACAATTCCCCATACTTTTTAAGCTAACTCCCTAAGGGCTGATTTTATATTTTATTGCTACTATTAGATAAACTACAGGAGTTAAATTCTCGAACCGTTTGCTATCATAACGTATGCGAAAATGACGTCATAACAAGGGGTTTCTATAGAAATTTGTTTGTTGTGATGTCATTTTCGCATACGTTATGATAGTGAATAGTTTGAGAATTGGGCCCCCGATTCTCGAACCATTTGCTAACATAACGTACGCGAAAATGACGTCACAACAAACAAATTTCTATAGAAACCCATTGTTATGACGTCATTTTCGCATACGTTATGATAGCGAGTGATTCGAGAATTGGGCCCCCGCGCCTCAGATAAGCTGCTATCTGAATAAATTTTATGGAAACCATCGTCTCAACAATCGTTTCCATCGCAGTGAACAACTTATCTGACGTTTATCTGATAATTGGAAAATCGTCCTTCACGTTGGTGGGGTAGCAATGCTTATACAAACTTTAAATGGAAATGAGGGTCAATAGGGTTTAAAAAAACTTTTAATTCTCTTCACAATAGTGCACGATTTTCGGTTCACAAGACTCGTGCCATATTTATATGACGCGCAGTGTACGTACAATAAAGTGCAAATTTAGTTTCGAAAACAATTTTTTATATTTTGCGTTTATAATGAGCTCATCATAGCACCAGAATGAGTGCTATAATAGCCTCATTACAATACGCAACTTTTCATTTTTCGAAATTGATAACATTAAACGTAATGTGTTTCGCCGACTTGTATGCAGTTATTATAATCTTTTTTCAGTGTTACGACGAACATTTACATCTAGTGTAATTTCTCGGCATTCTTATGTACTGCCAAAGTTCTGCTAATAAAGTGGGCTTGATGGCGTAAATTGTTGATTATTGTCAAGAAACGTGACTATTAGTTTTAAAGTTTAACTTTTAAAATTTTACATACTTATTAAAAAGAATAAATAAGGCGCGATTTGTCCCGTAGCATATAAATTTCTGACCCATAACGCCCCCGAAGGCTCATTAAATTTTACACTCATAAAAAGTTTTAAAATACTATAGATTTTTAATACCTATTTTATTTAAGAAGGCGTTTCCATTTAAGTCAATAGTGTGACAAAGCGAAATAAATTAATTCCAATAAAGGCCATAAGATTAGCTTCTAGGTCGGACATTTTCGTAATTTAAATCGCTGTTTATGGACTGTGACTATTCGTGAAAAAACCATAATATTTTACATGCACTTTGAGCGTTTGGGAGATTGCAAAAATGAAAATTATTGTTCTCTACCACTGAAAATCAGATAGAATTCTTTACCTCATTGTAGATTTTGTGTATATAAAAAATATAAACACACTTCATCAGCGATAATTACTTCATTATGACCTTTTTATTATGCAAGTATTTTTGTACTAATTTTATTAAGTTAGTAAAGCTTTAATATTAGATAATAACAATTAATTTCTATGTATATTTAATTACTTAGGAAATCAGTAATAAGGAATGTTTCGTTCAATCTCATTCTTCTCGCTTCAGGTACCTACAGGTTTTTGCATATTGGCAAGTAAACAAATTAAATAATTTAATTAAAATAAATTAAATTAAAAATATAGAAATAGAAATGCTAAGGTAGCAAAAATTTAATAAATATTTGAAAATTGCAAGTGGTCGACGGTTCGGTGTTATCGGTTTTAAAATTGCAATAATACAGATTTCTTTTTCTTCTCTGCAGCTGCAGGTTTAAATCTATGATACGTAATTTAGCTATTTATTCTTAGCGACAGGCATTTTAATTATTTTAATACAATGTAGTGAAAGTGTGACCAACGCCATCTCATCAGCAAGAAGTGTCCCAACACGGAAATTCTGTGGTCTTAACGTTTTTTTTAAAAGTCGAGTCTTATATTAAAATATATTGTGGTTAGTTTACTTCTAGTTCATATTAACAGGAGTTATTTATTTTATTTTAAATAAGTATTATAGATACAATAATACATTAAATTTTTTTTAAACTATGTATTTAATACCCTATTAATGTTGAAATTAAAAACAAGTTTAATTTATTTGGGCCATCGTATGTGTATGAATTGTGTGTCGAAAAATGTTTAATGCTCAAGATTCTCGATTAACTTTTTATTTTGCTACCACTTTACTTAATAAAAATATTCTAATAATTCCAGTTTCTTCGTGGTATTCTTTTAATACTTCTTGTTCTAAATTCCCCCCCTTTTCTAATAAATTTAATATTTTCATGCAATTGCTGTAGTTATTTCACTAACAAAGACAAAATAAGGCAACTGTGCGGGGGTAATGGTCCGGTGCGGTTAGTATCCTGATTACCTACCTAATATTCAAAAATAAGGGATATTTCGGAGCTTACCGCCAAAACGCTTTCGCAAGCGCTTTCGATATTAGTTTTTATGGGGTTTAGTTGATGCAAGTTGATCTTTAATCTTACGATTTATTATTAAGCTAGGCTTAATTAAAGTTAAGTCAGATGCATTTCTTTTGGAAATTTATCTTCGAAGAAGGTACGCTAACGACTGGGATGTTGCGGTGCAGGTTGATGTAAATGAGGCATTCAGGAAGAAACGAAGACATTTCATTTTGTTCATATATATATATATATATATATATATATATATATATATATATATATATACCGTGTGTCCCAGGATGGAGTTGACAAGAGGAAAAAACTCTTTATTATTGATTTTACGACAAAAAGTCATTCTTTATAAAAAGTTCTGCTTGTTGAGTAGATAAATTAACCATCGGAAAATCTAAGATTAAATGTACAGAATGTCCACAAATTAAGATAAAATGAAAATGCTTCAACAGAAAAGTATCATTTATTGCATGTTTTATAGTTTAAGTACAAAATTTCAATTAATTAAAGTCAACAAAATTACTCTACAAGGCCACCTACAACTTCCACACATACATTCGCCCTTTTAATAAATTCACCATAGACTTTGCGTATGGTTTGTGGTCCATTTATCTCATTCACCGCATCCTGTATTCGTGCTTTTAGTATTTCCTGATCATGCGGCAGGTCATTTTCGTAAACTTTTGCTTTAAAGTACCCCACAAAAAAATCAAGAGGTGTCAGGTCAGGTGATCTAGCAGGAAAATTTATTGGTCCAAATCTTCCCATCCATCTTTCTCCGAACTGATCTAATTGTAGGTTGTTAAAGAACTTTTTCTGTTAACAATAAACTCTAAAATGCAATAAATGATACTTTTCTGTTGAAGCATTTTCATTTTATCTTAATTTGTGGACATTCTGTACATTTAATCTTAGATTTTCCGATGGTTAATTTATCTACTCAACAAGCAGAACTTTTTATAAAGAATGACTTTTTGTCTTAAAATCAATAATAAAGATTTTTTTCCTCTTGTCAACTCCATCCTGGGACACACGGTATATATATAATGTCGTGGGATAATTGTAAAATCAGCCTTTTTACAAAACGCCGCCTATTGTCAAAAATTTGTTTATTATGCATAAAAACTAAGGAGATTACCCTTTCTTTCAACTTTAACCTAACCCGGTGTACTCGGATAATTATGCATTTAAAACTGTGCACATAGAATAATTTTCTGTGTACACGGGGCTAGGTTAAGGTTGAAAAAAAGGTTACTCTTCTTAGTTTTTATGCATAAAAACCAAAAAACTCTGGTGGAAAGTTTTCGCCATAACGCACGGTATTAGGTTATTTAAAATTAGATAATAATTTATGAATATTAAAGTCATCATAAAAATTACTTACGTCGACGAGCGTAAAGGACGTCTGCTTAAAAGGACTATGCCATTCTTCGTATTGCTCTTTGGTCCTTTGGTCTTCACTTTGGTAGGATCCTTCTGGAATAGAAACGTCCACTTTAAAACGTCATAATTAAAACTACTCAAGTGCTTAGGTACCTCAGGAAAAATATTATCGAACAAACCCATTGCTTTGTAAATAATAATAAATAATTATTGTACATACAATAATGTAATGAAATCGTCGTTATCGTCGGAAACTTATCTCTGATTACACCCGTACTACATCGTTTAATTATTTAAATGGTTATCTATTATATCAACATTGTTAAGAAAAACGTAAATATAAATTATAAACCTTATATTTGCCGCTCACCCAATGAAAAGGCGTTCAAAGAATTAAATCTACAATCATCGAACGCCTAAATGTTTGCTCGATTCACAGATGCCGCCACAACCTTTAAATTGGACGAAATAATTAAAAAATTTATAAAATCAAATCTTGCATTTCTCACTTAAGAAAAATAAGGAAATTGATAATTCCTATTATACAATACCTACTAGTTTATGACCTGATTATTAATAGTGCGGAAATTAGAGCTACGTAATTGCTAACATTCCACATTCCCCGTTTTAATTGTCGATCTCTTGAAACGAGACGGTCCTCTTTAATTATTAAGTATGTTTATAACGCAAACCGAACTTGTAATTAGTAGATAAATAGATATAATTTTTTAAATGAACTTATTACAGGCGAAGCGCGATTTAATTACTTGTAGGTATAGTTATTTAAAGGTATTAAAAAGTTTTCGTTGTTCCTACATGGATTTTTTTGGTTGTATAATTTTTATTAATAAATTAAGTCAAGTCAATTATGCAAAATTCGATGTAGAAAAGATGAACTGAAAGTAAAAACTGCTCAAAAATTTGAGGTACCGCTGATAATTATCGTCGACCTATTTTTGTTCCTTTCCAAACTACAAAAGCTTAAATGACTTTGAAGCAAGTTTCAAACAAGAGAACAAGTGCAGACAATAAAATTAAGATAGTATCGAATGCAAAAAGCAAAAGTTATTAAATTTTTAATTATAAGGGTTCATTTTCAAGCACATGTTATCTTTAACCATCAATCATTTACCATAGAAACAATAATTTCTATAGCTACCACTCAATAATTAGGGTCGATTCTGTAAAAATCTGTTTATTTTAACGCTCTGTTAATATGTTAACCCCCACGAAAATGTATTCGATAATCTCAATTGTGATTGGTTGTTAGTTTTTTAACAGGTCTTTAAAAATAACATAGGTATATTTGTTACAGATTAGATCTTTCAGAATTAAAAAAGAAATGTTGGGCAAGTTAAAAATAAGAAAGACGATTAAATAATACGGGGCGTTGAAAAATCGAGTACCTGTTAGTAGAGGGCTCATGATCAAAATAAACAAAAAGGTTACAACTTATATTAAATTTATGGTAGGTGTGCATTCGATACGCCCTCCCTTCAAATAATCCAGATATATTTTCGCATCTATACATACGAGGTTTGTTCCAACGCACCACCAAACCAGTTTGCGAACTGTCGGATATATGCTTTCAACCAATCAGAATTTTAGATTTTGACTGTTGAATAAATTCTAAAATTCTGATAGGTTGAAATAATTGCAAACTAGTAGTCGGAAACTGCTTGTTGGAACGAACCTACGATAGCAGCAGAGTTTTTTTTAAACTCGCAGTCGAAACCGTTAATAGGCATAAATTTAAAATCCACGCAAAATATTGGAAGTACTAAAAGAAAACGCACACGACCACGAATGACCGAGTTGCTATTTTTAGAACAAACAAAAACAAATTAAACGTTATTGGAGAAATAACAATTTTTCGGTATCGAGAAAAGGTTAATGAGCAATTATACGAGAAACGTTCATTTAATCGATCATTTGATTTTTTTTCGCAGCGTGTCGGTCGTGACTTGTCAAAAAAATGCACATGCAAATGCAAGCGGTTACGCCCCTTTCTGGTACTTTCATATAAGTTCAGATTAATTTGTATAAAATGTGGGTTGTTTACAATACGAATTATACGATGCACTCGTAATTTAAACTTCAGATTAATTTTCAACGCATTCCCGGTATTTATCGTACTACTACGTTACCACTGCCTATTTGCATAATTCGATCAAAGTGGACAACGCAACGAGGAAACAAACGCGTTTTACAAAAATAACCGATGTACAGTTTGATAGCTATATTGGTGGCGTGCACATTTTACGATGACCGAATCGTTATGTAAATTAACAGTGGAACGGTTAATTTATAAAAGGAACGGAGGAGGGTACCCTTGGATTCATTTGTTTTTTTTATTAGGAAAGTGGATGCCAATTTAATAATAATAAAACTGACGCGACAAAAGTATCGTGAGCAGTCGGAAAACTCTTCACTATAGAAATTTAGATGGCGTCAACGTTTTTCCCAATAAAAAAAAAGATTAATTTTATTCAAATTAGTTGTTTCAATAAGTTGTTTTACATCTATCAAATTGGAATTTTCAATTGGAAGAAAAAAATTTCAAACTTGTTATATATTTAATGTACTTATCAAACGTCACTTTTTGACATGAAAATTGTAATTTTTCCACTTCTGGTTTCACCGGAACAACCTGTTCGTTATTTTACTTTTGGAATCCGCATAATTTTCTGAATATAACGGCACGTCATAAGTGGCGTTTCAACTGTCAAAAAAATATATTGGTACCTACCGAGTAGGTATATTTTTTGCAATTTTTCTCCTGTAAATTCGATTGTATCAATCTCGCAGACAAAGTAGGCACGTGGATAGATTCGTCATTGCATTTATTTTCTGTTAGTACCATCGTGGTACTATTTAAAAAAATTATGTTTTGATTCAAAGACCATTGTTGGTAACTTTATCAGATAATAGGTCAAACAATTACATGTTTTTGGCATGATTTTATTTTTGGTTGTGTTGATGTGGTCGATTAACATGAATTCATTACGTCAAAAATTGCAGTAGAAATGTTTTCGTCATCCCCTTAAAAAAATGTGCAGAGGCGTACTTTTCAAAAAATAGCGACGAAAATATTTTTTCCATGTCGATGTCTTAAATGGCTGCGTGTACTTATTAATTTTTTTCATAAAAACAAAGTGAAAGCTAATTAAATTTTAATTTGGATATGCCATTCTGCACATTTTTTTTGAACAAGATGGCGAAGAAAACGTTTCGATTGCAATTTTTTTGGGGATAAGCACATTTTTTCCTAACTTTCCCGGACTAATTAGAGTTCACGGAATTAATTCCTTGATAAGTTAAACGTGTTTAAGGTTCCTTTCAAAATTTTATTTCAATGTTAATCGAAAATGTAAGAAATGCTTATTTTAAGAAAAAGAAACGACGCCCAAAGGTCCTGATTCAGTTTAAAAAACTTCAATCGTCCAATTCATTCAATACGATTAAACGAAATAAATCATCTTATCGATCGAGAATAGAAGCACCGTCATCTTTTACAGTTAATTCGTTTTAGCGAGCGAATAACGTGTAGGGCAAAAAACGAAATTTTAAAAATCGAATCCTAATGCTTTCTTTTTATAACATGTACTTGCGCCTTAGGGAAATAACATTAGCAGTTGCGGCATTCTGTGTTTATGTTAATATTCGTATTGGCCAAGAATGCCAAACGAAGCAGACCAAATCATGCGCGGGTTCCGTTACGGCATAAGCTTCGACTTCACCTTGCCGTGGGACAGGTTGTTCGTTGGTGCATTTGGGGTCAAATATATCGTATTTATGGTTTTTCTTTTGTAATGGCGTAGAATTAATAACAGTTTACGATTTGGATGTCGAACGAAACGGGAAAAAACTCGCAGTTTAGATATTTTTGGGGGTTACGTCTTTTTGTTCTAAATTGCTCGATCTTATTTCGGCGTGCAATCAGAAGTAGACGCAATTGTTTATTTTCGACGAAATTTGAGTACAGGACTAAAATAAGATGGACGTAGTGGCGCCCAAAAATGTCGAGCACGTGAATTCTTTACAAGGGCAATATAGCGAAACCAATTTTGAGAGCTTTTTAAAGGATCCAACATAATTGATCGATACAGTACCGATACGTAACGTTCTAAAACGTGTGCGACAGCTGAAGAAGTCACTCAATTAATGGTCGGCACACAGGAACTCCCTAACTAACGTTTACAGAGATATCAGGTAACGTATGTGGGATCCCTTGCTCTTTTTTACAATGGTTGGAGTTTTCTATTTTTAACGCGCTTCAATTACGTAATTATTGTCAGCAAAGTGCATCGCACTGCAAGATTGTATAATAATATCAAAGTTTGTTATTATACGCTTTTCTAAAATAGGAAATTTTTGAGTTTTGACACCCAAAATTATAGTATATATTTTTTTTAAATTATAAAATTTGATACATATACCTAAATGGTATGTATGCAGGCTGTTTGGGAATTTACATCGCGGAAAAAACTATGGATAGGTGAAATGAAACGGAACAAAAAAAATCCAAATAAGAAAGTTTCTTAAATGCAACAGTTCAAAAATTATTGCGATTATTAATTGAAAAACAATCTCGAGTCCATCCACTTTAACATTTTGTTTTAAAGAAGCGCACGAGTGTCCCATCTGTAGTTTATGGCTTTCATTCTGATTGTCGTAGTTTTGTCGATGAGCGAAAAACGTTGATATAGTCGATGTCCTGGCAAAACCCAACATTCGGCTTAAGAACAGGCGGGCAGATGATTACCGAACAATGGGTGATTGCAGATTATTGTTTAACTTTGTCGCACTTCAGCAGTTTACTAATAACATTTAAGTCTGGTAAGCACAACAAACATGTTGGGCCGTACTTGGGTCATTGAAATACAAGACAGAATTAATTTAAAAAACATAAAAGTCAGGAAAACAGATTTATTACAAATGTAAGTCCGTCTCTGAATTTTGAAGGCAGAGAAAGTTCACCAACGCTTAATGGAATTTCTTTAACATCTATTGTTCAATAATTACCTACCTAGCTACCTCCCGATCTTGAATCCTAATGTTGGGTTTTGCCAGGACGTCGACTATACCTATTATGTACTTCTATCCTACCAATAATTCGTAGTTTTACGGCTTTTACATGTAAATTTATTATCATTACTGGCGTTCGTGAAGGACAATTATCCTATGTACTATTTTCCTAGTGAAAGACGCAATTAGTTGTTGGTACTTGTGACATCAAATTTTATTACATTATTAAGCTTTTATTTAATACATGCATACGTCTCTTCACCAATACGCCTTACTATGCATTTTTGTTTAATAGATGTAGATAATTTTTCATGGATAACTTTTAACGTAAACTAGCAACGCATAGGTAAAATAATGGTAGGTATGCAACGTTATTTACAACTTTCGACCCTTCGGGTTCTTTTTTATTATTGTAGTAAGCTTGTATTGTAGTAACCGATATCTATTCTTGAATATCACTTCCTAAAGTTTAAAGAGGAACTGCTCGAATAATTTTACGTACAAAATTCCAATCCAAAAAACTTTTAAGGTTTCTTGATTGCATTAGTTTCAACTACCTGTAACTTTATTTCGCAACGTTAATTCCCAAACGTCCTGTGTATGTATATGTGTATGTATTTAAATATCGAGTTGCGCCAAAACGTTAACACACATTCAAATTGCATTAAAATAATATGACGTGACTACGGTATTAGCAAATGAAGAACGTATAAATAAAGGCCATTCAAATTTCATTCCGATGCACGTCATCAATAAAAGGTTACTAAAAGATGACGTTTCACGCAGTGGTGTCATCTCCTACCTCGTATTTTTATAGCACTAATAAATTGTCACTTTTCAAATTGCAATTTTTATTAATGACGTACATCGCAATAAAATTTGAACGACCTATAGATGTAAGTTGATACTATTCAGTATGTATTTCAATGTTATATTTAATAAATTGCTACAAAAGGTATATAGGTTAGTAGTTCGGGAGTTTCTTAATGGAAAAAAAATTATGTTGATCATCATCTTAACAAATTAAATGTTTTATCTATACTTATCATCTTTGTTTTTTCTACCACTACCACAATCCCGTTATTTCAATAGCATTTTTACACAACGCTTCATCGGGTAGTCCAAAATATTAGCGAATGAGTTTTGGACCGGTGCAATTTTGATACACCCAAATTCGAGCCAATCAAAATGAACTTGAAATGATCGATCCAGAAGCCGCGTCGAACTTCAATAAATTAAGGCGACGGTTTCGTGCAAACCTTTGGCAATTAAAAACGATGACCCATATTTCGTAAATTCGTTTGAAGTTACCGGTCGAATCAACGTTCCATAGTACGCTCGAACAAATAGAGCGATAAAAACAATGGGAGGAAACTGTAATGCTCGCGATCTTCAACAATCGTTATTATAATAGGACTTTCGCTTATTGGAACGTAAAAAATACCTTCCGCTTTGAATAATTTCGACATCGACACCTAACGACGTGGGACGTCCACCCTCGTTTAATAACATTCCAACCCCGACGACATTGCAGCTGCTGCATTTTAATGGGTAGTGGGAGTCTAATCGATAAAAAGCTAGACTAGAATATAATTGGAAAATACCAACACGCCCGTTCTACCTATCGCATTTTTTTACAATTAGATAACTACAAATCGACATTTTCAAAAATTATTCGGCAAATTTAAACGACGAACGTTTTCGGCTCGAATAACAAATGGGAGCCACTTAAAAAGATAAATGGGAAACAAGAAAAATTTTGGAAATAATAAAAACAGTAAGATACATGGATACCTGGACGCTTTTTATTTGATGCGGTAATACAGTTAAATTTTTTCGACGCACCAGAAAGCCACAACGAAATCAAAATCGAAATCTTCGACCAAATTAACACACGAAAAGAACCAAACGCAAAAAAATTAAATAACATCTAAATAGAGCGTTCGAAAATTATGGTGCATTCACACCCCATCTTTCTATTTTTGAACTTGAGCGTGCCGATTTATTTTGGTAAATGTCAACGTTATGTTCTTGTTGCAATTCTTGATTGAACCAAAAAATACAATACATAATATCTACTTATAAATCAAACGCACCTGGTTCGGGACAACAAAGAAAATCACCCCTCGACGATTCACCCCTCGACGCGCCGGTAACGGTCAGTCCAAATAAATTTCACGACAAATTTTGATTTTTCACTTTTTCGACAAATAAAAATGTCCGGTTAGTAGATAAATTGGATTTACGTCGTTTTCAAAAATATTATTACGACGACCGAAATACAAACACGACAACTCGAGGCGGCCAACTACGATTCCTGATGGGGCATGTGTTTGTTTTGATGAGATTGCGCTTGCGTTAGTAGTAGTAGTAGTAGTAGTAGTCGGTAGTACTTACAAGGATAGTGGACTATAAATTCATTTTAAATCGCAAAAGACATGCCGCCGCCAATAATAACAATACAATTCCAAAATTGTGTCCGATAATTTCCCGGACGACGCGCTCGATGGCCTACGTAAAAAACGAAAATGCGAACTGCGTCCAGTTTCAATAATTTAACTTGACCTAAATTGTAGATTTTAATCGCGATAATTTCAAATGCTTTACGAACTGTGTCCGGTGTATCTCAGAATAATTATTCGTAGTTTTACGGCTTTTACATGTAAATTTATTATCATTACTGGCGTTCGTGAAGGACAATTATCCTATGTACTATTTTCCTAGTGAAAGACGCAATTAGTTGTTGGTACTTGTGACATCAAATTTTATTACATTATTAAGCTTTTATTTAATACATGCATACGTCTCTTCACCAATACGCCTTACTAGTGCATTTTTGTTTAATAAATGTAGATAATTTTTCATGGATAACTTTTAACGTAAACTAGCAACGCATAGGTAAAATAATGGTAGGTATGCAACGTTATTTACAACTTTCGACCCTTCGGGTTCTTTTTTATTATTGTAATAAGCTTGTATTGTAGTAACCGATATCTATTCTTGAATATCACTTCCTAAAGTTTAAAGAGGAACTGCTCGAATAATTTTACGTACAAAATTCCAATCCAAAAAACTTTTAAGGTTTCTTGATTGCATTAGTTTCAACTACCTGTAACTTTATTTCGCAACGTTAATTCCCAAACGTCCTGTGTATGTATATGTGTATGTATTTAAATATCGAATTGCGCCAAAACGTTAACACACATTCAAATTGCATTAAAATAATATGACGTGACTACGGTATTAGCAAATGAAGAAAGTATAAATAAAGGCCATTCAAATTTCATTCCGATGCACGTCATCAATAAAAGGTTACTAAAAGATGACGTTTCACGCAGTGGTGTCATCTCCTACCTCGTATTTTTATAGCACTAATAAATTGTCACTTTTCAAATTGCAATTTTTATTAATGACGTACATCGCAATAAAATTTGAACGACCTATAGATGTAAGTTGATACTATTCAGTATGTATTTCAATGTTATATTTAATAAATTGCTACAAAAGGTATATAGGTTAGTAGTTCGGGAGTTTCTTAATGGAAAAAAATTATGTTGATCATCATCTTAACAAATTAAATGTTTTATCTATACTTATCATCTTTGTTTTTTCTACCACTACCACAATCCCGTTATTTCAATAGCATTTTTACACAACGCTTCATCGGGTAGTCCAAAATATTAGCGAATGAGTTTTGGACCGGTGCAATTTTGATACACCCAGAATTCGAGCCAATCAAAATGAACTTGAAATGATCGATCCAGAAGCCGCGTCGAACTTCAATAAATTAAGGCGACGGTTTCGTGCAAACCTTTGGCAATTAAAAACGATGACCCATATTTCGTAAATTCGTTTGAAGTTACCGGTCGAATCAACGTTCCATAGTACGCTCGAACAAATAGAGCGATAAAAACAATGGGAGGAAACTGTAATGCTCGCGATCTTCAACAATCGTTATTATAATAGGACTTTCGCTTATTGGAACGTAAAAAATACCTTCCGCTTTGAATAATTTCGACATCGACACCTAACGACGTGGGACGTCCACCCTCGTTTAATAACATTCCAACCCCGACGACATTGCAGCAGCTGCTGCATTTTAATGGGTAGTGGGAGTCTAATCGATAAAAAGCTAGACTAGAATATAATTGGAAAATACCAACACGCCCGTTCTACCTATCGCATTTTTTTACAATTAGATAACTACAAATCGACATTTTCAAAAATTATTCGGCAAATTTAAACGACGAACGTTTTCGGCTCGAATAACAAATGGGAGCCACTTAAAAAGATAAATGGGAAACAAGAAAAATTTTGGAAATAATAAAAACAGTAAGATACATGGATACCTGGACGCTTTTTATTTGATGCGGTAATACAGTTAAATTTTTTCGACGCACCAGAAAGCCACAACGAAATCAAAATCGAAATCTTCGACCAAATTAACACACGAAAAGAACCAAACGCAAAAAAATTAAATAACATCTAAATAGAGCGTTCGAAAATTATGGTGCATTCACACCCCATCTTTCTATTTTTGAACTTGAGCGTGCCGATTTATTTTGGTAAATGTCAACGTTATGTTCTTGTTGCAATTCTTGATTGAACCAAAAAATACAATACATAATATCTACTTATAAATCAAACGCACCTGGTTCGGGACAACAAAGAAAATCACCCCTCGACGATTCACCCCTCGACGCGCCGGTAACGGTCAGTCCAAATAAATTTCACGACAAATTTTTATTTTTCACTTTTTCGACAAATAAAAATGTCCGGTTAGTAGATACATTGGATTTACGTCGTTTTCAAAAATATTATTACGGCGACCGAAATACAAACACGACAACTCGAGGCGGCCAACTACGATTCCTGATGGGGCATGTGTTTGTTTTGATGAGATTGCGCTTGCGTTAGTAGTAGTAGTAGTAGTAGTCGGTAGTACTTACAAGGATAGTGGACTATAAATTCATTTTAAATTACAAAAGACATGCCGCCGCCAATAATAACAATACAATCCCAAAATTGTGTCCGATAATTTCCCGGACGACGCGCTCGATGGCCTACGTAAAAAACGAAAATGCGAAGTGCGTCCAGTTTCAATAATTTAACTTGACCTAAATTGTAGATTTTAATCGCGATAATTTCAAATGCTTTACGAACTGTGTCCGGTGTATCTCAGAATAATTATTTCGGATTATTAAGGTACGTTATGTTGAGGTAGGTTACGATACCATCTATTAAGCGAACAAGTTAAAAGCGAGTTCATCGACTGATATTCTAATAGGTATCAAATGAATACGATTAATAAATTATAATATACACGTAAAATTCTTGCGCCAAAGTACATATAGGTATTTACGGAAAATAATTAACAATTTAAAAATATGTAATTTGAAATATTAAAATCGTATCGATTTTTAACCCAATCGGTTCTTTATTTTTTCACACAAATATGTAAAAATCAAAGGTCACGAAGGTGGTTCGAGTATGCTTTGGCGACTAATTTATATTTATCTTTTATGATTTTCAACATTTTTTGTAGCATTTTAATTTATAGTCGATGTCCTGGCGAAACCCAACTTTCGACTGAAGAATAGGCAGGTAACAGATTATCGAACAATAGGTGTTTAATAATAATATTTAAGCCTTGTAAGCACAACAAGCACGATGGGCCGTACTTAGGATTATTTAAATATAAGACAGAATTAATTATAAAAACATCAACGTCAGGAAAACAGGTTTATTACAAATTCGATTCGTAATAAATACTTACTTATTTACAAGAAATGTCACAAGACTGCAGTTAAGAATTAACTAAAATCATCCTGTTTTTGAGGTGGTTTTAAAGTCAGTCTCAGAAATTTCCTAACTACCTGCCGATCTTTAATACTTATGTTGGGTTTTGCCAGGACGTCGACTATACTTAGGTACAGTACCAGGCATTTTATTTTGCGTGTACCTGCGCCACCCCGAAAGGGTCAATTTCGATAATCCGCTTATTTGAGTTCTCTAATTATTTACTATGAATCGTTCTTCAAGTACGTGTTAAGAACGTTTGTACGCACAATTGTTTCCATGGTAAATACCTATCAAATAAATTTAATAAGAGATGGAAAGATCGGCCCTAAGATCGTTAATAAGTTTTCGAAAAATATTCTAAATAAATGAGAAACGATAAACGTACTTCGAGAATGATTATTAGCGAACCCAAGTATGCGGATTATCGAAATTGACCCTTTCGGGGGTGGCGCAGGTAAACTCAAATTAAAACGTTTGTTACTGTACATAGTTTCTGCTTCCTGGTTAATCGTTGTGACATTGTTTTATTGATCTAAGCCCCAAAATTTAAGTTTTCAATTTAGATAAGGTCGGAATTACACGGGTTCGTGGCCAAGTTTCGAACTTATGCCAATATTTGGTGCTGAATTCGTGCCTATTCGCGTGCGTCCGGTCCCAGAATTCGTGTCTCGTTCGTTTTCGCGATAGGCACATATTTAAAAATTTTTGTTGGGGCGACTAACTTCGCACTTCAAGATATTCGTGTTTCATTTACTTCTGAAAGATTACAGATTCTCTGTTAGCAGATCGATTTCACATTGGCTTCATTCAATGAAACACTATACAGGATGTATCTGTAGTGAGTGTACAAAATACCACATATGAAGGGGTTAGAGCTGAAACCGCCTAAGTGCATTTCTAGTTCAAAATGACTTACCTAAGTATCTTATTGAACAATTGAAACTTAACTTTGGCAATAAAATAATCCACGTGATTAATTACGATTTTTGTGCCATTCTTGAGCACAGTTGAGATTATTTTAATTGTTAAATCATCCCAAGTGCACTTACAAGATAACGCAGGCAACTGGAAAATTCTGAAACTCGGCAGGTTTGTAAAGTTCTTCGAGATAAGAACAATGCATTTTTTTTAACGGTCCAATCGTCGGTGTTCAGGGTATAGCGCCCTTTAAACGCAAGGCCATCCTATGCGATTCGTCTCGATATTTCGAAAACTATCAAAAAGTTAAGACACGATTTAAATTAAATTAACAGTTCTAAAAGATGGTTATACAACATTTTTTTTTGAAAAAAGCTTCGAAAATTATCATACGCTAGTGCTTTTCCAAAAAGAAAAACCAAAAATTTTCGATTTATTTTCTTTTCATATTCATTTTTATTAACCATTATTAAATTTAACTTGAAAACATATAATAATTTATAAACTAAAAAAACAAACTTTAAAGGCTTATATCTCAACATTAGCTTTTTGTTACTTAGGTGGTTTCAGCTCTATCCCCATCATATTTTTGCAACCAAAATGGAACGTAATTTACGGTTAATTTACGTAGTTTACGGTTTCGGAATTATAGCTTCTCAATGATCACTTTAGACATTTCTTTTTTCTAATTAAACGAAAACGGTCGATGACGGGAAATTTGTTGATGTTTTTGTTTGCTATTTCATTTTATTTCGTTGTTTCAACATGTCCCAGCGATACCTATTTGACGAACAAACCGACATGATACTAATTTACGGTTATTACCAAGGCAATTCTTGCAAAAGCGTTAGGAAAAATTTTCGAATCGGCAAATTTACCAAACCATGAAACGTTCATGAACATAGTGAGACGTATATGCGCCAAACAAATTGCTTAAAAACTACAAATATCAAATGTGAAAACTAACGTACATCAGCCACTTTGGTAGAGGTTGAAGAGAAAATTCTAGACAGAGTAGGGTGTGGAATTATTGGAAGTTTTCCCATTGGCCCTATCATTTTGTGAAATCGATGAAGAAAACTACTTTGAATTCCTACAAAATATGATCTTTCGGAGGATTTTCCGATTTTGGCTCGACAAGTTATGTGGTTTATGCGCGACTGTGCAGTTTGACATTTTATGTTGAACGTAAGGACTTATGTGAATCAACATTACTTTAATCGATGGATTAGCAAATGACCTGATTCACCCGTAAATTGACCACCGCGTTAACCGAGTATTTTTTATGGGGAACGTTAAAAGACAAGGTATGTTACCATGCAGTACACATCGAAGAGTAGCTCTGGGATCGCATACGACAGGCTTCTCGTTCCATATCAAATAATTTTGAAATGTTGCAAAAGGCCTACGATTAATCCCTTTATGCATTCAAGAATTGAAAACTTTCCTATTATAACCGATAAATCAGGTAAATGTTTAATCGCATTTTTATGCGACTGATACATTACAAAGCAACCACATAATAGAACATGTGTACCTTCTTTTATAACTTATTAGACCTCGAACAAAGGATAGAAATTTTCTAAAATAAAAACAGAGTTTTCTAGGTTTTATGCAATATACCTTCTACAAATTTATAAACATATTTCCGGCAAAATGACTTCCAATTCTCTCGCGTTCCCAGTTCAGAGCGGTAGTGTTTGTTTAGTAGAAATTTTTGAATTTCGGCGCCGGCCGTATTCGCGCGCGCGAGGAGTGCTCGTTCGGTTTACAAGGTCTTTTTATGTATGTGTACGTGTATTGTTTTGTGTGTGCCGTAAACAGGATTACAAAAAGGATTTATACAACGAAAAGATATTACATACGACCTTTAGCACTAATATTATTCTCTGAAAGAAAACCTTGGGATAGGGACTCGGTTAGGAACTTGATTAGGCACTTTATATTACGATTGTTTTCGCGATTGTATGTATGTATATGTACGCGTTCAAAATGATTGGAGAAATACAGTAAAATTTAAAGTGTGGCTAATATTGTAATATTGCAAGTCCATTGCCAATAGAAGGTAGATTACGATTTCGATGTAGTATTACGATTAAATTCTTATCCCCCATCTCCGCTTGAAATTGGTGATAAGGATAACGACAATAAGAAAAAGGTAAGAAATACATTTAAAAAAAAGTAGGAGTGCCTAATTTTTTCTTAAAATCCTTTAGGTACTCACTGCATTTTATGTATTACATAATTAATTTTCTTTCAGGTAAATAATAATTATTTATTTATTTAGAATTATTTATTATTCTTCTAGAATTTATTTCTAGAAATATATTATTATTTATTATTAGAATATTATTTATTATTTATTTATTAGAGAATTTATTTATTATTATTCTATTTATTATAGAATTTTTAAATTTTTAATGGTTTTTGCTTGATTTGAAAAGTAAATTAACGAAATTCATTATTCTATGGATAATAGAGAATGTGTGTTTTTTTTAAATTGTCGTTATTTTGGACATTTTGTCCTTTCAACTAATTTGTTTACAGATGAAAAATGATAAAATTCATGTTTTTGATTATCGTATCTTTTGTGAACGTTTGTGTTTTTCGAAGCTACAATTAAATTAATTATTGAGTTGTGAATTTTTCGAGTATCTAAGTACAATACGGTCTAAAAGAGGAGCCTCCTGGAAAGTGAATTTTAACAAACTTTAACTCCGTAATAAACACAAACACAAAACAAAAATAATAGCGAAGGACAGAAGATGTGACTAAGAAACAACAAGACGGATACAATAAGCAAAAGTATAGCATTTACACTAAAAAATGATAAACTTAATTTTGTTAATAATTTTACATAATTATGTAATATTATAATAAGACTGTAGATGGTACCTAACTTAAACACCCAAAAAATGCTAGGAACGAATACTACATTAATTATTTAAAAAAGAGCAAACAATAATGAAATTAAGAATTTAGGGGTATTTTATCGAAATTAGCATAAGTACTTTAACAAATTCGTTAAATTTTAACAGCCGAAAGGGAGCACCACCTACGTATTTACTTACTTTTTCGAAAAATTGACTTAGCACTTCCATATCGCACAGTAAAAGGAAACAACACGCAAAGCTACGTCGACCAAACTAAATAAGATAATAATGTCGCGTGAAAAGTAAGTGACTACTTCGCACAACCGTCTCGGTTAATGCAATCGTGTGGTGTTGTAATTAATATGTGTACTTCATACCGAAACCACATGTTGCTACTTAAAAAAACGTCTTTGTAGTGCTAGCGTGGGAGACATAAATTGGACTACATGAGCGATTCAATTTTTTAGTCGATCAACAAACACTTAAATTTATAAATGACTCATTTTAATTGAGAAACATTTCTTTCAATTAAAGACATTAAAATTACAGGGCGGACAGATTTTTTTTTAAATTAACGTTTGCACTTCAAAAAGTTATTATAAATAACCGATCGTATTACGTTAATATTTCAATATACTGTTCGACTTTAGCCAATCATTTATTTATTGAATCAAGAACTTATCGAACAAATAAATTTTTCAGAAACAGGCGTTTAAAAAAATTAAGTATGGCGACGAGAAGAAGTGGAATATATTACGTGATTATGTAAACTATATAACTTTTTCTCGATATATTGAAAAATACTCTTGATATCGGGTTTTCCGAAGTAGGCAATATCTATTAAAAAAACGATTTTACACGGTATCGTATCCTAGACATTCTAGCTTTCAGTTTCTGAAGCACGCTATATATTTTATACCTAAATTTCAATCACTATTCGTCAACGCTATCCCGCATTTTGAACATAATTGTTTTCAACGTCATCAATTAAGATCTGTGATTAGATGATGGTATACAAACGTTTATTAATCAAGATCTAAATTTAAAATTTTGTTTTGCCGGAGTATTATATGGGAAGTACGAAGTTAAACTAAAACTAAACTATTTATGTTAGGTATCATTTTTTTTAGTTATAAGTATGGACGATTTCCGTTTTAAGTTAATTATATAATTTACTTACAATTAGTGAAAATGCGGTTACCAGAAAGATTAACTGACAAACGTGAGAGTTTTTTATATTTTACATACATGTAGATAAGAGTTAGATTTTGACTAATCGGTGTGGTGGACTGTGTGAAAAAAGTATTGTTTGAGACAGTTTCCTATTCTGCCCAAGGATATGAAAGATATAAAAGAAGATTGAAGAAAAATTAAGAAGATGAAAATATACGTGTAAGACATTGTTTCGACCGTGACTTTCTACGTTTTGAAACATCCACAACAACTTGTGAATTTTCATTTCTTGCACGTTTTCATAATCAAATTGCGCTGGTTGCTAGAACTTCTACATAGGCATGGTAAGTAGTTTAGAAGAAATAGTGCAAAAAGTGAAGGGTTGGGTCAATATTGTTAAAGAGTAGGTACTGAAAATTAAATGATACCCGTGGTGACTTCGAAAAATATCGCTTTTCAAAGAGGAAATATCAAATCAAAGTAATTAATTGTCGATTAGAGAAGATTAAGATGTGGTGGAATGCGGGAAATGATTGGTATTTACGTTTGAAGTGAATCGTCGTTCAACCGTTTCTAGAATTTGGCAAAAAACTAAAAAACAATACAATAAACTTTTTTACTGATGTGGCATCAAATACAAAAAAAAATGTAGTAAGCAAGATAACGTCAAATCCCTCCTTAGCAACAATAATGCAGATTTATTGGCCGAAGGATCAAAAGATGATTGGTGTATTCAAGTTAAGCCACAGTTACCACATAAATAATTTAGATCTTCCAGTTTGTTTAATTCAATCCAATCGCTACAACACCAAGATTTTCCAGCCAAAAACGATTGCTGAGTTAATTGAATGTGTACAGACAGCATTGCGTAAATTAAATAGAAATACACTGGACAACGTGTTTTTAACACTACAAAGTTGTATGGAATCAATCGTGCTCGCAAAAGGTAAAAGTGATTAAATGCGATTCCACAACTTCGCCTTAAGGGGAGTTTGCCAGTATCTCTTATGTGCAGGAAATGTTATACAAAAAATAATCTTAAAGTATTTTGGTCAGGTTTCGCGAAGGATGGGCGATAATTTGGAAAAACTGACGGTGCGAGGAAAAATCGAGGGGAAACGCTTAAGAGGCAGATCACCACGGAGATGGTCAGACGAAATAAAACAATTAACTGGAACAAAATTAGAAGAAAACAATAGAAATGCACAAGATGGGAAACATTGAGAAACACAATCAGGATCGCCATACGAATGCCTAGACGCACAAATTACGTTTTTCAGATGCAAAGTAGAATGTATAGAGAGAGAGAGAGAGAGAGAGAGAGAGAGAGAGAGAGAAAGTGTAGTTACTATAATTTTGGACAGAGGGAGTACTATGGTTTATAGAATACATAAAGCCTTTTGCACTGCTTATGTACCATTCAGATGGAAAATGATAATTTTTAAGTCACTTAAACGTCAGTTAGTTGCCTGGGATGAACATCCACGTAGGATGAACGGATGAACATAGTATTATGGACGTCCATTAAGGATATAACCTCTGTTAGTCCAGGGTTGTGACAAATGAATTTCGCATGTACATCCATGGATTTAAAATTGATATCCAGTGGACATTCTCAATGTCCAATGTCTAATGTGGACATCCTTGTGCTATCTGGGATGTTTAAAATGTGCTAAATATTAACAGTAATGGTCCATTTTTAAATCAGTTTCAACAATAATTATTATATCATTTAGGCACCTACTTATTTTGCCAATTACATAACGGTTGATGATAATCGATGAATGAAAACCTCGACTGGAAGTTAGGAAAATATTTCAAAAGTTCTTCTCTTTCGTTAAATTTTGTTTTCGTACCAAATGCCATTCTTAACTCAATTTTTGATAATTCAAAATCTAGAGGTGATCGCTTCATTTACCCACACCAAACCTTTCTTAAAACAAAGTCTCCCACCTCGTCGTTCAGTGCTTCAAGTTAGAAAAAACAAAAAGAACATTCCTTAAATCTAAACTTAAATAGAATTTTTATAATCGAATGTTTTCAAACAAAAGCCCTTTAGTCAGACATAATAAAAAAATCAGTTTAACAATATCATGCATGGCAGACAATTTATTAATGTAGATATATGTATATCTAGTTAAAATATTTTAGGTAGGTACTTATATGGTTTTGCATTAGCATAGTTTGTCTATAATTGACTTTGACCATTAAAAAAATATCATCCGATGGTATTCTGAGGTTCCAGTTTACAATACAAATCGTAAAAATACATCGAAACTGTCGTTTCTTCAGCCGATTCACATATAACCTCAACACAATCAAAATATCGTTGTGTAAAAATTTGTTAATTACGAACGCTCACCTGCATTCTGATTAGTCCAAGATCGTCGATGGGAAACAGATACACTGCATTATTGTAAATCGCTACACACTAAAGTTTTAGATACATATGTCTAATTAAAGTTTCAAGGTGTGTTTTAAAAGTGAAAATGCACTAATGATATTCATAAATTACATCAACAGTCGATATGTGAGAACACCTACGGATATTTATTTCACTCATTATACAATACCTACATGACTTTCGTCCACATATGAAACCAAAAATTACAAATGTCACGGGAGCCGTTTTAGATATTTTTGTAAACGTAAAAGCGACGCACTAGTTGTTTACAAAACTCGCGTTCAATAATCATTTACTACGAAGAAACGACAATTTACAATTAAACAGACCGTTGACGCTTTCAAACGTTCACGGATAAACAAACGACTGATTACCGAAAGTATGGTTGGTTCAATTTAAAATTGTGTTGCCATTTCCTTCTAATACGTAGGCTAAAGTGGGGATTTGATCGTTTCTCTCTTTTCTAATTTTTACCCAGAATGCAATTTTATAGTGGTCTTTATGTGATGACGTTCAACGGCAGTTTCTTTATCGAAATTGTTTAAAACAAGTGAAACAAATGGAATAATTTGTTAAAGTTATATTTAATTAATGTGCCAAGTGTACAAGTTTGCAATTAATCCGTATTAAACCATATTATTATATAATTTTGTTTACGCCAAGAGCATCATGAACCTCACTTTCCTGGTGAGTATAACCTGCGTATTTTAATAAATATTACATTTTCATATGTTATTTCAACGTATAATTCGTTTAGTATTGAAGATAAACTAAGGTTTTATTATATTTTTCGTTGAGAAACTGCCGTGAGATGAATTTGATTAATATAAACAATTGAGTACTTACATAAGTACCTATGTACGTTTTGATTGTAAGTTTCTACATAAATACAATGTTAAATTTGCTTAAAATAATGAACTATAGACTTATCAACACAGTTAAAAGTCAGTTTTGTTTTATCGGAAAAGAATTAAATAGTAAAGCATTAAATAGTATCGATACAAAAAAAAGTTGATATCTTAGTGTTGAGGATTTAAATATATTAATTAGTGGGCTACTGTCTTAAGCACTAATATCTCGATCAACCATCAAAATTAATAGGGGTGGGTGCACGTATTTCAACAGTTTCTTGATGTCAATCACTAATATAAGTTTTTTTTCGTTACAGAAATATGGATAGATTAGTTTGGCAATAAAAGAAAGTGTTGAAAGGACTAGTTTTTTTTATTAAAAACTAGTTCCGACGTTCTATTTATTCTTCTACAAATGCACATCTTCGAGCCGTAGGCGATGTTTTGGTAAGGAATAATAAAAACAATTGTATTTTAATAACTATAAAATTTTTATTAATAGGTATACATAAAATGTGTAATACAAGAAGTGACTTAAGTGGTTTTGATTCAATTCATGTTTCGTTCAAACCGTCCCTTTCCCACATGATTCCTGATGGAGATGATTTTAAATAACCGAAACATGGAGGCTTACAAAAAAGGTAGGTTAGAATTAAAATTAATGTTTAAAAATTGTATTGTGGATAAAAAGAAACTAGCAGAACAGAACTAAAATTAATCCGGTAAACAAAGATCTGCACAACAGACATATGTATGTAATAAGTTAATATTTGCATATTAGGAATAATATAAAGTCTACTCTGAAAGAGATCTAATGCACGTTTAAAAATCAATAAAGCGGTATTCCGAATAATGTGGACATTCGAATAAAGGAGGTTTTAATAGTTTTTAAAGAAAAAAAAACTAGGTTTAATAAATGACTAAATTTAATTATTTATATTTATAAATCTTGTGTGTGCGCTTAATAGTATTGCTCGCATTATTTTGTCAAAAAATATGATTTTGGGTCCTTCATTATCGATTGTTTAATATCTGTTTACTGTCTGCATAAAGGATTTCTACCGCTGTTGCTGCTTTCCTGCTTTCCACCTTTCTCCTTCCATGCATTTTTATTCTTCCTTCTTGAGCTATCTGGTCATTTATTTTATTTCAGAAGGAACTTTGTTCGTGAGGCCTTTCTTTCTTTTTTCTATATGTCTGAAACTTGTTATCTTTTTGAATCCATCGATTTTCGTGAACTTTTTGACACACCTGTACCATATCAATTGTTCTTCTATGTAACTGAGCATATATTTCTTTATTCACTGCAAGCAAGTACTTATGAAATATTTGCATATAAAAGATTTATAAATGATGAATGATAATCACTAAATTAACTTTATTAACTGCTTTTTGCTACCTTTGCAGACTGTAGAGAAGTTTCACTCTTTAATATTGATAACTTGTTGATATTAGTTTAATTGGCATCACAATCCTGATTAAAAACGCCAATTTAATTTAAAGCATTATTTGATTGCATTTCTTCATTTTTATTCTTACCTTGCCCTATGGCTCTTACAAAAGAAGTGATGCAAATATAAAATAAGATGTTTCCAGGTACGGAATAATACACGATAATGTTTAAATCGGTGTTTGACAGTGCAATTCATTTAGTTTTGAAAATAATTTTCTTTTGAAAAAAAATATAGTGAAATTACATATAATTATTATTTTTTAATAAAATCTTTTAATTAGTTTGGTATTGTGAAAATCTAAATTTTTGTGAAATTAAAGAAAAAACAAACAATTAGTTCTTTACTAGATTTAAAGCTGGTTTTCTATCTTCGGCTGAAGATCACAAAACAGATACTTATAAATCAACTACAATAAAATTCAAAGAAATATTGCTCTTTATTACCCTCACAAGAGATTTTAATTTTATTGAGTGTTAGTAACATTACAAACTGTTGTTAAATTGTACTCTTTGTCGATATTTGCAAACATTTCCGATTTCCAAATTACATTTAAAATAAAGGAGAATGGACGAGTAGGTATTTCATATTTTACATGGATCATATTCATCTTTCATATTAGGGGAGTTAAAATTATATAAAGACAAAATTCTCTGAAACTACTTTCTCACTTCATTGTAATAGGGTTGGTTATTGTCGGTGTTACCACTAATCAGGTGGTGAAGGAGTGAAGTTTGAAAAATGTCCAATTTAAACCTTGTTCAAGATTGAAAGTTTTATGCTTATATGCCAATATTAACGTAAATTGGTGAGAAAATTGGTGTTTCCCCACGTTAAGTTAGCCCCCATTTTGAGGGTTCTAAAGGATTTTTCTTTCGGGCATCTTGATCTATCCCTATGGAAAACATGAAAAATATCCTATAGGAAGCACGGTCACGTTTCATTGTTTCTTTCTCTCTTATAATGGTTATACACGACTGTTTATGTATTGCCTATACGTGCAGGCACAAAATTTATTAATCACCTATTTCTATTGAAGTTTATGTGACGTTAATTTCAAAAACTTGAATATTAATACAGATAATTTAGCTTAAAAAATCAATTTAATCTCGACACATGAAACTTCTAAATACATAAATTATTTTTTAATTTTATTTTATTACAAAACTTGAAATTAGAAATTGTGTATAAATTAGAAGACGAACACGTACATGTTAAATGGTACGAATTGGATAGGATGTTCAATTTGATGTTGAAATATCTATTTTTTGAAATCATCACGAACGAAAACTAAATTATATTTAATTTGATCTGTTTGCCTTTTTATTTTATTGGCAAAGTCTAATTTAACATGTTACGAGTGGCCATCGAAATGTTTAGCAATAAGTAGGTACTAGGTATATAAATTTTTCCCAAAGGTGGAAACTTAAACAGTAGGCACTCGACAATTCCACTTTCAATATTTGCATAGCATTAATTCGTCTTTTCATAATTTTGCCCTAATTACGATGAATAAACAATATATTGTGTAAATGTCAGCGGATTAGTTAAGCAAATTCCATTAATAATTTATCGATATTATTTAAATAAAATGCGATATTGACTTTTCAGGATGTTCATGAATTATTATAGTACTATTGTATTCGTTTCTTTGCTTGGAAGATACATCTATAACTTATATTTTATTGCATTTTGCTATTATCAAGTTTTTGTTTATACAAGCAAATTAATCAAAACTTGGAAAAGGTTAGTTTTAATTGGTCGATTAAAATGCGAACCGTACCATATATTTTGTTTAATGTGGGAGCGTTTAGAATAAAATTCCTATTTTTGGAATCACTTCATATAGTATGTACGAGGATTGCTCGCAAAGTAAAGTGATTTCGGTAATTTTTCTTATTTTATTGTTATAACAACTATATTTGTTTCATTTTGATTTCATTGCTTTAAATAATTTAAATGGTTTCGCTTAATCGGTATTGTGTGTGGGTTAATTTCCTCAGTGGTCAGTGAACATCCTTTTCTAGTTTCTCCCATCACAGTTTTTGCGACTTATTTTTATTTTGAGAGTTTTACTTAGGAGTAGGAGTATTTAAGTTTATGGTCCCGTGTGGTGAATCAGTTTTATTCAACCATTAATTAAAATTTTGTTTGTCCATCTCTCTGAAACCTATCTATCGATCTTTTGACCGACCCGAAAGTGGATCGATATTTAGCTTTTAAGTAAAACTCGCAAAATAAAAATAAGTCGCAAAAACTGTGGTGGGGAAAAACTAGAAAAGGATATTCACCGACCACTCGCACACAATTGTACCTACAGTGACCTCCAAAAGTCAACTAAAATGGAAAAAGTAACGTAAAAAATGAAAAAAAAGCTAAAGCATAAAGTCCACAGATTTGAGCGTTGTTTATTAAATGTTCTAATATTTAATCATATTAATCAACACCGTAACGGGAGTATGAAGCGCCTGTGGCAAGTGTCTAACTTGCCCCCCCTCTTCCTCCTAACCCAAAAATGACAAAAAATTAAATATATAATATAAAATGGCAGATTTTTATATCTATTTACTTATTTTTTTTTTTACGTTTTTGCGCCCCAAACCTAGTTGCACCAGTGGCGGGTGTCTCTTTCGCCACGCCTTCGTTACGACGTTGCCTATAGTCGTCTTAATGAGCGATTATCTACCAATAATGACTCTTAAAACTATAGCTTATCCAAACCTATATGATATTCACGTCTTCAATGCAAGGTTACTAGATGATGACGTTTCACACAGTGCTGTCACCTCGTACCTCGTATTTTGACAGTTCTAATAAATTGTAGCCTTTCTTTATCCTATCTAATATGTGCACAAGTAAATCATCTATAGAATTTGTTACTTTCCAAACTTTAAACCGAATTACAAATAAACGATCTAGTAACTTTTTGTTGATGACGTGAACATCATATAGGTTTGGATAAGCTATAATAAGTGATACGTTCACCGATCTACCAGTCTAAAAGTAAAGTGTCCATTTTATTTGGCAATGCAACGAGTGCAAGTTTTCGATTTGAATTAAATAACTTATGGTGATCTACGTATTATTAAATTCTTTATGTCTGTAATTAATACAAATTTCGGGAAAACCCATTTCAGACATAACAGCACGCTGTAGGTATATAAACCGATTAGGGGTCTATTCCGTAACAAGTCTATAATTTTAATAAGCTTGTTAGAAAATTAACGATCAATCACAATCGAGATTTTCGTGCGTTTCCACGATGATAATATGTTAACAGACAGACCTATTACAAATTACAGATTTGTTACAAAATAGATCCTCAAACAAACCGGTGATCTAAAGTCGAGATAAAAACGTTAAATTATCCAAAAATGTAGACGAGTTTTTTTCAACTAACTTTTGTTTATTTATTATTTGTAGACGTGTAAAATATTTTAAATTTTAAAACTACTAATTTTGTGCGTTAGTAGATTATTATATTAAATGAAATATTCTGTACATTTTTCTGCATTATTTAATTACTTAATAATAACCCATTTTATAGCTTAATTCGTTTTATTTTATAATAATATAAAAGGTAGAAGTCATATTAATTATTTTATCTAATTTAAATTGTTAATTGATTAATTTGAATACCACAAACACGTTTATTACATTTGTTGTGTTTCACTGTTGTTTTTTAGCATTTGAAATACTGCGTTCTTATACTTCTTTTTCTTCAGATAATTTGATTTCGCTAATAATATTTAGAAAAAAATTACGACGAATTTAATTTATTTTTAAAATTAGTAAAGTCTCCTGTTAACCGCTCGTAATGAAAGTACGTACGTACTGTAAAATCTCCTTAATCTGATACGCGTTAGTCTGACATGCCTCGTTTGCTTCTAAATAAAAGGAAAAAAAAAACAGTAACACAGAAATAAATTTCTTTAAAAGGTTTCTTTAAATTTCAAAAAGAACGACGGCATGTTTTAACTTTTCTCAATAGGTACAGTCAAGTCCAAAATTAATGTCCCGGGTCGTGAACTTACGCGGACACACAATACAACAAACAAATTATGAACTGAATATTTAAAGCAGTAACATTGTATTTATGAATCGTGTTACACATCGTAAGTACATGTATTGCCCGCGCATTGCTCGTAATTCGGGACATTGATTTTCAACTTGACTGTACTTAAATTTTAATATTTTGAGCTTCACATGTAGGTTAAATGCAATCAAAAATAAAAAACTAAATAATTGATTGGTTAACACCAAATTAGACTGTTAATTGTATTGAAAGTTCTTGAAAATCAAAATGGAATAGCGCAGGGTAGGTAAGGCATCGTTTTTATTTCGTTTGAATTAACAAGGAAGGTTAGGCAGATGGAAATCTCAGAAAAATTTGAAACTGCAGGATTGTAGTACTAGTCAACCCTCATCCAGAGCCGTATTCCGTTCGTACTCTTACGCGGCTAAAAGGGTGAAATCCATCTTTGAAAATTGAAACTATTTTCGATTTTGCTTATCTGTGAAACAAGAACTATCACCAACAAACTATATATTTTTGTAAATTGATGTTCAAGACCTACATTATGATACAAAAATTAAGGGTGAACATTTTAAGGGATGGTACTGTGCGACCGATGGGGACTAGTGGACGCTTAGCTTAACAATGCTGCCGCTGCGATTGCCACTTGTCTGTAACAGACTATAAGAAAAAATTAGAAACTTCTAAATTTTTCTTTGTAATTCCTACCTTTTTCTCATCATCGTTTGTTTTTCCTCTATCGTCAGTTTCCAGCGTAGATTCTTCTGTTCACTGCGAACTTGTATTATTACATATCTATATCTACGTAAGGTAAAATTTCGTTCGCGAAACTGGACCGTTGAATGTTTGAGGGAACCCTAACCAAGCTCGATTTTCAGAGAATTTGTGTTAGAGCTTAAAGGTTCTTGTATTTACACTTAACAACACATAACACTTGCGCACTCTCATGCAAAAAGGCCTTATAAACCGAACGAACACTCCTCGCACACACGCACAATACGACGCCGTAATTTAAAATTCAAACTACTGAAACAAGCACCATCGCTCTGTACCACTAACACGAAAGATCTGAAGCGGTTTTGCCAGAATTCTATATATAAATGCATTCGAGTTTATACGGAGATACTAGGAAATACCGCTTTTATTTTAAAACATGCCGTTCTTTGTTCGCACTCCGATAAGCTACGAAAGTAGGCGGTGTACATGTTTTATTAGTCAAACTCCACTACGACCCATGTAATACAGCTAAAGCACTATTTTCGATTATTTATTTACTAGTAGGTAATATAAGTAATAATAACTTTAAACAGTTTCGGCAACTTGAAATAATTAATTTTTTTATTAATTTACATTTTGTTTTTCTTTTAAAAATTAGCAATATATTATATTTAATTTTGGAGTCTTTATCGAGGTAGATAAATGTTTATTTTTTAGTTAAGTAGTTGCTTACTTTCGTAATTAAAATTTTTGAAGTATTAAAACGAATTTATCGCAGGATAGCAATAAACTGGTTTTCGTTACTTTTAGTAATTACTAAATGTATAATTGGTAGCTTCACGGTGCCATGTCAAAATCAAATTATAACGTTTTGATATTTTTTTCATGGGACATCCTGTATATATTTAAAATGTTCAGAATTCAACATTTCTGACCGACTATCATTTCGAAACGGGGGTTGGTTGATTGTTATGAGCATTGAACTCGGTTTTTGTTATTTACGGCTACCGTAAATAAAACAATAAAATACAAACAATAAAATTTATGCCCATCCGATATCGGTGAAAATACAACGCGGTTTCTGTGGGTTTCGTCATCAGATAGCTATAATAACTATTATTTTGCATGGAAAATTTCTGTTAGAGCTGAAATGGTCATAAACTTGCATTCAAATATGACCAGCTTTTATGTTCATATATAGTCCGTTCACAAACCAGACGAAGTTGTAAATCAAAATTAAAAGAAATAGTAATGTTAATTTTTCATAGAAGCGGCTCTTTAATTTTTGAACTAATATGCACATTTTTACAAATTCTACTAGCATTTTGCGTCTGTTTATAATAAAGGCATAATTTACGGTTTTAGGTTTCAAATGACAAAGAAACCGCTTGTAGTAAACTGCTTACTTTCTGCTACCTGGCTTACCATAGTCGTCCCATAAGAATTTTACGTAAAGTTGTAGATGAAATAAACATACATAATTGAGTTATTATAAAATATTTAAAAAGTATTTTATTATTTAATAAATATAGCTCAGTTTGTTTTATCATTCAACTTCCAACAAGAAAGATATTTTGATAAGAGCATTAATATTTTTCTTGCTAATTTCACTCATTTTTGCAGTACGCATCATAACTATGCCTTTAAATGGTGAATAATACCTTTTTAAATCATCGTTAAAATTATTTCAATTGGATCATGTATATATTTGTATTTATCTAAATTTATAATGTTATTTTATTGACATCAAAATACATGCATAAAATATACATAAATGAGTTCAGGGCATTTTACTGAAATACACGCACGTTAATCGTTATCATCATAATCACTGTCGCTATCATCATTATTAACAGAAATTATTAAAGGTTCTACAAGCGTTTCAATGATATTATCGAATTTCCAAAATTGGTCTTCAGTTTTAGCAATATGTTCAATACATTTTTTCCAGTTGTCAGCCGTTACATTTTTTAATGCCGTTTGTAATAATATTTTCACAAAACTTAATTTAAAATCCGTGTTATTACGGGCCACTTCTGATTTTACTTGAGCCCATACTAACTCAATTGGATTGAGTTCGCAATGGTATGGCGGAAGACGAAGAATCTTACTACCGTTTTTCTCTGCTAATTCGTCGATTACATACTTTTTATACTGAGACTTGGCGATCAACTCTCTTTTCAAGAGGTTTTCCTGAAACGGAACATTTTTGTCACGCAACCAATTACATATATTTTCTTTATTCCACGTAGTAGTTGGCAAACGTTCACTAAGTCGCGAATGGTAAGAAGCGTTGTCCATTACAATAACAGAGCCCTGAGGAAGTAATGTAATCATTTGTGAAAAATATTCCTCGAAAACGTCTGCGTTCATGTCTTCATGGTAATCGCCGGTGTTTTTCGATTCAAATATTAGATCACCTCGATCAAGAAAACCATTTAAACTTCCTATGTGTGTAATAATTAGTCGACGACCTTTGCCACTTGGAGGATGAAGTCCTGTAGACCAACCTTCTTGAACAGCCTGGTGATGGGTTTTTACATTTTGGTCTTGCCACGTTTTCGACACCGTGTATCCTTCATTCACCCAGGTTTCATCTAAGTAGTAGATTGGTCGCCCTTCTGCACGGTAACGTTTAACATCCCGAAGATATCTTCTTCTCCACGAAACAATTTCGGCCTTATCAATTAGGCAGGAGTTTCTGCTAGGTTTTCCCCACCAAAAATTAAGTTTCTTTAATATTTTCCAAATAGTTGTTCTACCGATCTGCGGTAATGTATCATCTTCTTGGATAACTTGAAGCACTTTGTTTAACGTTGGTATTTCTTTATTGAAGTAAAACGCATGTACCTTACGCCGAATAGCGTTTTTTTCGTCTTTTGACATCTCGATTTTCTTTTTTCCACCGGAAGCGATTGGTTCCTGTATGGCATTATTTTTATCTTTTTTCAATATGTTATATATACTTGTTTTTGATACACCTATCATTTTACCACATATTTCAACACAATCATCCACTATTTCTGACATATGCATATGTCTTATTGCTTTATAGCAATTTAACACCATGATTTTTTCATTAATGGATAACGCACAACTTTTCGCCCGTTTAATTGGAACGTAATCGCGCAATAAATTCATTTTCACTCGTATTGTACAGATCAAACTCGGAACTGAAACTGAAACTGTTGAGACGATGGTTTCCATGAAAGTTATTCCAGGAATAGCTTATTCTGCAGTATAAACCATGTTTATAAAACTGGGCATAAGTAAGTCATTAGTACGGCTTTAACATTCCGTTAAAGATATTATCATGACTAATTACTATCATAATAGATCTATGTATTCAAAATAATTTAGAAAGTGCACTTTGTACAGAATTTCTTACAAATATTGGTTTCAAAGAGAAATTCCTCGATAACGGAAAATTTTACAAAAGATTTTTATTAATATTTTATGTTGTATAAAAAATGAACACGGACGCCTATGAGTTCCCACTGTCAGTTTAATTTACAACTTTGCCTTTGTGAACGGACTATAGTATATGATCAAAAAATTATGAATATGTGTGGGATTAAATTCAATTCTACATTGCTGTAAATTTTAAACGCAATTGGAAGATTTATGTGAAGGCGTTGTACCGTCAGTCATGTATGTTGCGTTTGGAAATGATAACGATGAACGAATGATAGATATTCTTCACTGTGACGTAATTAGACACACAATTCAATGATCAAAAGATGGTTCCAAATCATTGAAATCCAAAAATCATCATCCAAATATTGATCATCTGCAATATCCAAAAATATCCTTATATGGTTTCCCATGATCATCACTTCTGTAATTGGATTTCAATGATTTGGATCTGATGATTTGTTATGATTCTTATCGTCTACGACGAATTCAAAATTAACATTTTAACAAAAGAAAAAGTTAATCGTTAGCGACGTCGCGTCGCGTCGTTGTCATAAAATGTGTAATGTCCTTATATTGAGTTAAGATGATAAAATTAAAAATAACTTTGAAAAGCGCCGCTGTACGAGTATGCGAGTATGTAAATATGCTATACTTCCTACAACCGGATCTCTCCTTGTATTCAATTTGTCTATTTAAATTTTGTTGTCGTCACTTAGTTATGCAAGAAAATGAATCAGAACACAAAAGGTTAACAAAAGATCGAAATTGGCGTCATTCAACTATGGAGGAACTAGACTAACCACAGACAAATCATAATGCAAAGAAAACAACCAGGAGTTCTCCATTTATAATATACCGACCTATTCCATGTGGGATTATATATCAATGATCGAATAAAACAAGTCAAGGTCAACTTGATCCGGTATTGTCAACTTAATTAGGAAAATTTAATTGTCTTTCTTATGAGTAGTCAGTCTATTTTATTACTTGCTCATCTCGCAATTCCAACTACAGGGGCCGCCCAAACAATTGCGTGCCTTCTCGAGTCAAAATTTCTTGCAATCTCTTCGTATAGGTACCTACATATTGATTGTGACCTAAAAACCCATTTTTCTTACAAGAAAGTGAACAGCCATGTTAAGTAAAATTACTTTGATTAAAGTTTAATAATTATATAATCCATTTAATTTTTAAACGTTTTCGAAACGGCGATGACGTTTTTGATGATATTTATTAACTTCCTCGATATTAATTTTACGATAATGAAGTCAAAAAAAAGAAAATTATTAATGACGTTAATTCGAAAAAATGGCGATTTTACTACACACGGTGGGTGTTTACTGTGTGAACGGAGGATTGCTCCTTAACTATTAAAGATATCAAAACAAATTTTGGTATGGTAATATACGATCAATGGACTTACATTTTAAAAATATTTAGGTACATACAAGGTGTTTCACAAAAATACACCAACCCAAACTTGTGTTTTTTTAAATAGAATTCCTTGTATATTTTTGCATTTTTGGATTTCTGTCACATTTAGAATACAAAATTAATCGTTAATAGTTGATAACTCTAATAGTTAAGGAGCAATCCTCCGTCCACACAGGAAACACCCACTCTATGTAAAACGCGATTGTGTACCGGGCGATTCAGCCAATCTGTCCCAAGCTAATAACTCAACGCATTTTAGATATACAAAGATGAATTTTTGCATAGGTAAATTTGGATTAAAAATCTATGTTCTTCAGTTTTAAGCACCATCATATCACTTCCGATTTCACTGGAAATAGTCAATTTTATTATTTTAAATAGAACGCTATATATATATTTTTGTTTATTAAATAGATATTGTTTTTCTTTTATCAACAATATAAACATTGTCGTATTTTTTTCACGACCTTATAAAAACTAACAATATGGAATAAATAAACTAACGGAATAATCAAATTACCCAGGTAAATATTTAAGATGAAATTCAACAGGTGTTTTTTGTTTTTGTATTGTTATGACAGTTGTTAATAAATACTGCAATTGCTTTGAAATTGATAAAGCTACTTCGTTTTAAGTGCTTAAAAAAGTGGAAAACAATGAAGAAAAGATAGTTATTATAAATATTCAATTATTAAAAAAATTTTAAAAGTCAAAAACCAATTTTATCAGTGTTTAAACACTTTTATCACTTTTTGCCAAAAATTATGGCAATTTTATTTTTGTTACATACGAAGAAATATTTTCTATATAGTTTATTAAATAAAATTTTATTTCTTTTATTTAACGATAAAAACATTGTCATACTTTTTTACTGTGACTATACTTACAAAAATTTAATTTAGTTAAATACTTAATCTATGGCTATATGTCATAGCAAAACAAAAAAGTACCTGTTGGATTTTATTTTCTTGCCTAGGGAACTTGATTATTTAATTAATTGTACGATTTTGTTAGTTTTTATAAGCAGGCGATGCAATAAATACGATAACATTTATATCGTTGAAAAGAGAAAAACAAACTCTACTTAATAAGTTAATCGGTAAACCGGAAGTGATATGATTGGATTTTTAATTTAAATTTACCTATGCAAAAATTCATCTTTGTATCTCTAAAATCTGTTGAGTTATTAGCTTGGTACAGGCAAATTGTTTTATTTTGGACAACTTTTCAAGTTTAAGTCCAAACGTTTAAAAGGTAGGTATTTATGTTCGAAGTATGTATAAAGAAAAGTAAGCAATGATCGTGGACTTAGGAATAATGAGCTTTTAGAGTCAAGTTCATTTGGTGATTTCATTATTGAGTAGAAATGAGAACATTCATTTCTTATGGTGAAAGGTGGTGCGTGCCGTGTATATGAAACTACTGCAACTGATTTATTAGTTAATTACCTAGATTTTTTATATCAATAGAAGTAGGTACCTAACTAAATGAATGTGAATGAATTACAAAAAATTGACAACTTTATAGTTTTTGTTAGTTTTCCATAAAATTAAATTATAAAATATTATTTGAAAAATGTGCCAAATAATGCAAACCTTGACAAATAAGTCCATGACAAAAATAATTTCACAATGGGAGTGTGAAATATATATATATATATATATATATATATATATATATATATATAATTGACGACGAGTAGAATATTAAATACACATTTATTGTAAAAAATCGTTTAAATAGTAGTAAAAGGTGCGGTTGGAACACCGTTGTTCGTCGTTTAGGTACTTATAAAGACAAATCTTGGAAGCGGACCATTTGAAGGAGAACTTGTCCCCCGCACTTAAATTTCCCATCATAATATTCTTAGTGATCCGTTACTAAAAGACGCACTAAGAAACGCAAGTGACAAGCAATCGCTATCGTGTGGTGTTCTGCAGTGAAAAGCGTTAGAGCGAAACGTGGCGCCCAACGAGCGGCGTTCAGAGGATCAAAAAATCGAATCTGCAGGAAGAAAAATATGAAATTCTTGATTAAAATTAAACTTATTCACCGTACACACAACAGTTAATATTACCTACTCACGAAGATCTATCGAATCTATTTTTTTGAAAAAGCTTTTTGACTTTTTCGTTGACTTAGTTAAAAATAAAACAGAAAGTTTCCCACAAGTTTACATCGAAATATTTGGGGGATTTTAAAAATTATTATTAAAATAAAATGCGTTATAATTATCTTCAATCTAGAATTAAACTTAGGTAGATTAAAAGAAATATATAGGAACAGGGTGTTCTGTTAAAACAAGACCGAAATCTTTGGGAATTCTCGTTTTTTTCAAATAATTGTATACAGTTACGTATTCAATATTATACCTATATTATATATATATATTTAATAAACTAAAATGTCGATATATTAATTTTGTGCAACAGGAAAAGTATGTATATGCATTAAAACGCGTTTTTGCTTTTTGCTTTTTGCTGAATTATTTAACCTTGCTTAATCATGCTGTATACGTAAGGTACAGCGTTTTTGTTTTTTTTTACTCAATCTGGTTTAAACTTGCTGAAACATATCATGCACGGTTTATGTAATCATGCTATAGATGAGTGTGCGGCATTCCTATCTTTATAATTGAAAAAACATGCTTGAGCTTATTTAAGCAAAAATGTCTCTGCTGAAGCAGTTGCGCTAGAAAAGTGTGCGCCCGATCTAAGCCCCTTCATTTGAATAACTTACCAAAATTATAAATTTTATACTTGCTTATTTTAAACAACGTTTTAAGGACGTTCGCCTATAGAATTTCGACCTCGTTATTATTGAAAGTCCGCGTTTTGTTCACTATTTTAGTGCGCCTTCAGTACATTGGGGATGAAGTTTACTTACCATTTCTCATTTTTCAAGACCTTTTTCTGATTGAAATCGACTCTTAATCTGAACGTTACGTTTTATTATTGACGTTTTAAGTACCTACTACTACTTATTTTGTATTTTTTTTTCAATTTCCCAAATCTTTCAGTACCAAAGTAAACATAAATTTAAGTTGAAGGTCAATATTATTAAGTCTGTACGACATATTTTTATAAACGATTTCATAGTGACCTTGAAATAGATAGACAATTCCGAACATTAACGTATTTATAAATATTGTATTTAGTTAAAAATTATTTACGAAATTCTACGAAGGGATAATTGAAATCGAGCTTGCTCGAAACCTTTTTGTTTTCGTGAATGTGCAAGATAATGAGAAAAATCATTTTTCACATAGAAAAAAATTCAGTTTGTGTAATAATTCATAGTATTTACTGTAAAGTTTTATATTAGTTTTCGTTTAAATTTTTATTTATTTCGAATTTACAAGTTTTAGACATTATTTATTTTTTAAATCTTTATTTTTAACGTCGAAGGCAAAAGTAAAAGGATTTGGATGTGCCTCCGCTACAGATAAATAAGTAATTTATAGATTATGTGGGAGTCATCCGTATTCGTTATATTTGTTTAATTTTATATTTGATTTGCATAATTTATTTCTCGAAAATACACTACAATATTACGTCGTCACTAAAATTATTATAAATTATTGAACAACTCCCGTGTTACAGCAAATAAAAATGGAATTTAAATTATATCCGTTATCATAGGGGGAAGGGGTTCTGAGTTAAAAAATATACACCTATTTAACAAAATTAAATGGATTTATGAGACGAAATTACGTCACCACTAAAATTTAGATCTGTAGGGCCATATTTTAAAATGAAGACATATAAGGAATTTTTTAAAATAAAAGTTCAAGGTCCGTTTATCGAACATCTATTAAAGATTAATTTTATGACATACTTCCCCGTCGAATGTCGTTAAAATTGGTGCATAAATTTCCATTTTTTTTTACTAAAATTGTCATTAACGTATATTTCTAATCGAAATTGCGAGAACAGTTTGGTATCAATTTGTTGGGCAATTACTTAAATGCGGATACGACTAATTTATGCAAAAATCGATGATATATCGATAATTATGAATTTGGTTAGTTGTTTTGTGTGCGTAAGTTCCTATAAATATTGTGTTTCGAATTATTTACTATTAGATAATACATTCAAATGATTTACAAACAATTTTGTTTTTCAAGAACATCCAACATCGTATAGAGAAAAGTATTTGATTTTTTACTAAACGGAAGAAGAGATTAACTACCGGGACAAAATTTAATCCTATTAATTTTTAGTTTGAATAGTTTAAGGTGAAATATTTTAATATTTATTTTTAATGTTCCTAAGTTTTTGGTATTACTTAAGTTATATGAACTATAATTACACTGTCGACGTTACATACGTAACTATGCCGATGTTTCAAGGATTTTATAGTTTTTCGGACAAATTGGAATTTTTAAATCCTCTGATGTAATCAACTTCCTATGCTAATGACATTTTTTAAAGACGATTAGAAGTCACTCCACTCTGTAGTATCCTGATTTGTAATGCTTAGGAATATAGGTACTTTATTTATTATGAAAATAAGTTAATTGTTTTCTAAATTGTCGATGCGCCCTATCTAAGTAGTATTTATTGCACAAATATTACCAATTTATTGTAAACGGTATATAAAATATGATTTAATTTATGAAAAATGACATGACGATGACGATAAAATAGATTTGCAGCCATTGCAACTTTTTCTATAATTTTTTTACAAGTTTTTATTTTTCCAGTTCGGAGCTATGATGTCACTCTCAAAATTTTTAAATGGCAACCACATATTTCTGACTTAATATGTAATTTGACAATTCTTTAATCGTTTAAAGAATAAAATGAAATTTTTGATACACAGTAAACATTCCATTTATCATGAAAACGGCGTATAAATGGAATTTTGAAATGCCAAATTCTCTAACTGAGAATAAAATCAAATCTCATCTCAATCAAAATCAATTTCAAAATGTGCTGTACATGTTCCAAGTGTGGCCTATATGAAGAAAAACTCACGTTAATGTTTTATTTTTGATTCGTATATGTGGGCACTCCATTAATTTGCTAACAAAAAGGAAAATTAAAATGGTCAATATTTATTATTTTTTTGTTTCTAAACGGATTTCCTATTTTATGTGGGTTTAATATTTACGATTCTTCATCTAAAAGATTTATTCTCTATTTAAAAAAAATTCCCGACTGTTAGATAATCAACGGAAAATACTGGAAATGCAAAACAGATATTTGTATCGCTTTCTATTGACACTGACGTCACTTGCGATGGGACACTTTGGGAAGAAAACGTGTCGGCATTTTCAATGTCACACTTGAAAACGATCTTCAAATTCATCGCGCTGTTTGCTCTAAAAAGAAATACGGCTCTTGCTAAATTAATATAAGTAGTAAATTTCACCAATATATGTTGTACTTATATTAATTATTAAAAATAAATAGGTTTGAAGTTATCTGTAAATATTTCTCTTACAACGAAATGCTAATTTAACACGTTCCGGCAAATAAAAATCAATAATCTTCACTAATGATTACGAAGGACGGTAAATCCTACGACAAACATCTCAACATTTCAGTTAACACGTAATTTTGAACGGATACGGCAACAAATTGCAACTTGCGGATAAAATCTCGCCGTTAATTTGTCTCATAAATAAACGGTCTCTAAGTAAAGGCCTTTTATGAAAGAGGTTAACTATGTTTCATTCTTAATTTGTTCGTGTGAATAATAAACATTAGGTTGATGTATGCGGTACGTTGTTAAATTAACCTTTGAGAAGTAATGGTGTAAACAGTATCTATCGATTGATATATTACGAAAATGAAATTGTCGGTTTTAGAAAACGTGTAACTACACACTTACCTATGTTACTTAATTTTTTTTGCATATGTATGTGCTTGGCGTACAGTTGGCTACTTTAATTTTGTCGCCCCGTTCGAGACGGTATAGATGCGTAATTACCTACTCGAGCGGGGCGTCGTTAATTTAGGAACCCGCTGTACTGTCTACATAACGTAGTTTTTCACAACGAAGTTGTGTTCAAAACAACAATTAAAACTAAGGTGCTTCTGGAACCACAGACGCAGTTCATAATTGTACGATACAGTCATTTTGTATTTTGAAGTTCGTATTTTTACTAATTATGGATCATTGGCCAATCACTTGTTAACTCATCAAATTTCAAGTTTCTTTCCCGGATAGTTTGTAACATAAGTGTTTACATTGAATTTTGACAATTTTATTTGTCATCCAATGTGGGATTGAACGACGTTTGATGAACATTCAAAGTGTAACAAAAATAATCGTTATTTTAATTCTTTTATTGTATGGACCTTTTGGCTCGCTCATACTTTAGACCAACCTAAACTACAACAGCGTCCAGATATCTCCACATATCTTGGTCAGTCAAAAGCGGGGAACTCGCTTGACTCTCCTACTCGCGTTACCAATGTTTCGGCGTCCTGCTCCGCCACCATCTTCAGGGGTACAACTCAAACTTTATAACATGACTTTTTGGAAAAATTAAAATGTCGAAAATCAGTTCTAATACCATTGTTATATCTTGCATGTAAAACCACGAAGTGGATTCACAATATTAATTAAATCATATCGAAATGTAATGCAAAATGGGAATTCCCCGACCATTGAGATCGTTTTCAACTATTCGTTGGGACAATAAGCTCCTAATAAAATCGGTTTGGTAGTTGCCAAAATTTGAATTTCAGTTTTAATATTGAACCAACGTCGATTAGGACAGCTTAAAATTCGAATTTCCTTTAAAAATTACCTACACGGAGCAAACTTTACTGTAAAAGCAACAGAATTACTGTTGGAATAGTGACTGATTAAACTTTTGGTTGGGACCACGGGACAATTTTAATTAAATTAAACCTCTACAGGTTCTCATCCTCATTTGTTAGTTACTAAAAGTCAACCAAAGCTTTTCTAAGACATAATAACTATGTATTACAAGCTACCGAACAAATCCTGTAGAGGTTTAATTTAACCCAGAATCGTCTTGTAATCCCAACCGAAAGTTTGGCCGTCACTATTCCAACAATAGATAATTCTGTTGATTCTACAGTAAATTTTTTCTCGTGTATCAATTTCAGAAACGAACAAGACTTTTTTTAACAGGCCATCTAGGCCCAGAGCTTCGTTATTATTTTCCAAATTTTTATATCCCTCGCTTTATTTATCCAGTTCTTCTCCTCTTTCTCTTTCGAGTCTGCCATTACTGCTTTGGCTCCTTGCTAAAAGTTCCTTTTAGATGGCCTAACCACTTAACTGTTTATACTGAACACAATTTATCCAAACAAGATTATTGATCGTTAATGTTCGAATAAAAATCGACTTAAAAATGCATTCACTTTTCCAAATAGTCAACATAAATAAATTCGACCTCATTTCACTATTAATGAACTATTATGCGAAGATGGTTCAAAAATGCAAGAGTTGCCACAATCATTTATATAATGAACTGTTACGCGTTACTATTAGTTAAAGGTTAATTAGGGGTCGTGGAATTTCTGGAATTTGCATATTCCGTCTTTATAGAGGAAAAAGTGAATTATAGGAAAACATCAAAAGTATTTCTTTACATAACATAAACGTATGATGGAAAACTGTGCTCGGGTCCGAGCGAGCGTGGGCAGTCGATTATCTTGATTATTGTTAGGTTCAAAATTACAATCGCAGATATGAGAAGGTTATTATTACAGAAATACATTAACGCTATAATTTTGGACGCAAATTTCGAAGAGCAAAAACCACGCGTATAAAAAAAAATACGCGATTTGATTATAATGCGGTGGGTGGTCCATCTTCAAATTTGAAATCTGACAGGGTTGATTGGCACAAGCCGTTGTTATTTTTCTTTGTCCTAAGTGTACGAAATATTAATATATTACATCTGTCTACGCAACGACAAGGTTGCATATTAACTTTTTGGTAATGATGAATCGAATATATTTAAATAAATTATGCTTAGATTGGCCCGTTAATAAGTGTAATTGAAAAGGCGTTTATAGAAATTCTTTTTTAATGTCAACAAACATAAATTTCGATGTTACCACTTTGTTAATAGGCAAACTATTTATTAAAAACCGCTTTTGAAGCCGTTTTGTTGTCTCTAAACATGTTTATTTTATTACAATTTCTGTCGATTGATCGAAAATTAGTTATAAATTGATGCGAAGAAATCTGTTTTCGTTTTTATAATGAAGATTTTGAAACCCTTTTAAGTCAAAGTTTCAGTTCTTTATTCTTTTTTATTTCAAAGTTTCTTCTTTATCTTTATTACTTACTGTAATTATTGTTATCTATTTATTTTTCTATACATTTGTTTAAACTCTTTCGATAATTGTACAATTGATCAATTGTTTCTTATTACTTAATAATTATTTGCTAGTTATAGCAATAATTGTTTTGTAAAACAAATATTGATAAATATTAAACATATCACTATAGTACTGATCATTATTTAAATTTAAACTTAATTTTTTTTTAGCTACCTACCTGTACAAGGTAATTTATAAATAATACGAAAAACTTGAAGGGACGATTCCTTGTCGAAAACCAAGGAGGGGGCCTTTTATATAATGTTTTTGCCTAAAACGTCTCCTTTTGAAATTGCTTAAAAGGGGAAGCTCTAGCGTGTTAATAAAGTTATAACGGTGGTTGACAAGTTCTGACAACGAACAACGCTATTTAACCAATAAAATATGAGTAAATATTGAAATGTTCCAAGTTTCTTTGTAGTGTACGATCACGTACTTATTTTTTTACTCAAAAACTGTAGGTTTTGCGGGAAAAATGAAAGACCCAAAAAAGGGTTTAAATAAAGCAAGCTTTCAAAAAGGATTTTTGAAATTGCAAAATCATAACCCTCTAAAAAGATTTAAAAAAAAACAATAGGGGATGCAATTTTCACTTCGTTGTGAAGATAGGAGATGATTGAAAATATTACGATAGGAAACTCTTTGATAAAGAAAAATCATAAAATGAAAACTTAATTTTATGCTTGTTCTTTTAAGGGGCGTAACTCCGAAAGGAAACGTTTTAGAAAAAAAACTTTATATGAAAGACTCCTGTTAATTTTCGATAAGTAATCGCCCTTCAAAGTTTTTCGCATTATTTACGTATCACCCTGTATATTTCTTTTTAATGTTTTTTTTTTAGAAAGTATTCGATGTTTCATGATTGTTTCAAATATAAACTTTTCACATTCACCTTTATATTTTCGATTTAATTTAAAAAAAAGGAGATTTAATGTACCTATAGACCTGACAAAGATTTATCATAATTATTACCGTAAAACGGGGGTGAGAATACGGGGCGAGTTTTAAAGTTTTTTTGAAGTAGCACCCAGCGTATCGATTTGACAACAATGAAATTGATACAGAACGATAAATTTATATCTACGTTATTAATATCGCTAGTTTTTCATCCCGCTAATGGGGTGAGAATGTGGCGGTCAATTTTATCATTAATAATGGCGTTGTAATTGCTCTTGTCAAATTTTTGCATCGTCTTCTCTAGAGTCCAACATGGTAGAATTGCTTCTACTCAAAAACTAGATCTAAAATTCTGGTTTTTAAGAAAGGTTAGGAATAAAAAAAACATTGTGTACTATTACACAATTTATTTAAATTCATAGAAACTTATTAACTATAAACTGAATTATAAAGAATTCGTAAATATATCCATAATGAATGTATGATTTTCTTATGTTGATATCATCGTTACGAATTGTTTCCAGGTGAACATTACGAATGCATAATCTGATTCTTTAAGATAAGCGTACATTATGCCGGGGCGCAGCAAGTCGCATCGCAGCGGAGAAATCCGCAACCAATCGTTGTCGGGCAACAGAGATTCCGACATTGACACATTTAAAATGTACCTCAGCAATTGGTTGCGGAGTTTTGCGCTGCGGCCCGGCATAATGTACCTTGTAGTTCAGTTTTTATTTTATCTTATGTATTTCTTATGTCTTTATGCCCACTGTGAACAACCACTTAAACGGGAATAATAAATAAACATTAACATTAATGGTGACAAAAATTCTCCTCTATCTACACAGTTTATTATACCCCCGGATTTATTTAGAGTTTTCCGATGATTTTTTTCCATATTGTGTTATAGCGAATGCCATATCTATAAATTTAACTAATTAAGATCACACATTAAGTACGAAACAATAAAATTCGAAACGTCAATTATATAGGTACATATTTTGTTTTTACATGATTGATTCCCAAGAAATATAAACGATATAATATATCACAGTGTTTAAACGTCATTTTTATATTTAACATGTAATAATTATTGTAAGACGAACATGTAATTTTATCTAAAATTTAAACATTTACAAAATAATAAGTGAAGAACTCAAAGATCACTAGTCGTGGTGACATTTTCCACCTTTAAGTATCAATTACACATTTCATCAATTTCTTAAAAATATACGTATAGCGTGGGCAGTTTGGTACTTTGTTGGAAGTGTCACGTCGCACAATAGAATGAGAGAAATTTAAGTAATTTTTCGTATTGTTAGCAAAGTCAGGATAATCAATATTTCAGTTATTAAAAGAGATAAAGGGTAGGTTTATAAATTAAAGTTGTAAAGTTTTGTGTTTCAGATAATACGAAATTAAAATTGACTTGCAGTCATGTATTGGTATTATCTTTGTATTACATATATAACTACCTACATGTTCTTTGTCCCTTAAGTATGTTAAACCAACTACCGAATGTCGATATAAGACAGATTGTAAGAAAAGTTAATTAATAGAAAAAAAGTTGCTTGTGTACTTACAATTATCGGCCATTCAGATTTTATTCCGCTACACGTCATCAATAAAAAGTTACTAGACGATAGATAGCTAGATTGTATATTTGTAATTCAGTTCAAAGTTTGTAAAATGGCATACTCTACTGACGAATTACCTGCACAACGACAAAGAAAAACTACAATTTATTAGTAGGTACGTACTGTAAAAATACGAGGTACGAAGCGACACGGCTCGCTGTGTAAAACGTAATCGTTCAGTAACCTTTTGTCGATGACGTTGATCGGAATAAAATTTGAATTGCCTTTAGATAAGTATGCGTGTACCTATATTAATAATAATTGTAAGTGCAGGTACTATTTAAAACAATTTTAATTTTGAGTTCCCGAATGGAAATCACGAACACAACGAAATTAGGTTTAATGGACAATCAATAAATTATGATTACTTATGTCGCACTTAATTCTATTAAAATCAATTTTTAAATTTATTATTAACCATTGAAAATTATAAATGACGCTTTTTAATAGGTAGAATATAGTTTTAGTATTGATTGCGACCGCTTTACATATAAACCTACTACTAAAACGGTTTTTTATTAATTATTATAATTTAAACATTTAATGATCGTTATCTGTAGTTTTTAATCATCGCACTTTATGAATGTTTTTTACAAAACCGACATTTACTGGTAATTTAATTGATAATTGGTTAACCAGACTGTTTAGTAACTTTCATCATTTTGCGGGAAATAATGAAATTTGACAAAATAGCAGTTTACCTTCACTTTAATTGAATTCTTGAAAATGGAAAAGGGTTTTAATATCATTTGCAGATGGTTAAAGCTAATTAAACATGGAATACGCTAGTAATTTCTGAAAATAAAAAATTTCATGTTAGAACTTTAATTTGATAACTAATGCGTAGATAAGTAATTTGCGACTATTTGGTATAGATATTACGCGTGATATACATAAGTATGCGATAAAATTTTTTTTACATACCGATACTTTACATTAGCTCTTCAAGGAAGTGTATATTATTAATAGATAATAAATAAGATTAATATTTATAACTTTTTTTTAGTAATGTTCTGTTTAATATTTTGTTGGTTATCGGTTTGTTTTTGCTTAAATCGCATGTTGATTTGTTTTTTTATAATGCTCTAAATTTTTTTATGAAGTGGTCCCCATATGAGATGCACACTTAGTATGGACACCCGATCTATTTCAATAATTGTAGGCGCTAAATGTTCAATAAACTATTTCTTTGGACTTCTACTAATAGGTCTACTTTTAGGAATCAATAAACTATTGGGCGAGGTCAGCGAATATCAGCTAACAATTCTACTGAACGTGTCTACTATTTCTTCTTGCAACTTCTTTATTATTTTGTATTGCGCAACGTTTTCCATTCAACCCCAACAAAAAGGACTTGCGTAAATTTGTAGGTTAGGATTACGTCCGCTGTCTGTAACAGCGAAGAAAATTAACGCTGTTTAAAATGTCCATCTGCTGCCACTTATCGATCGCGCAGCGGGATCGTTCAGCAGATTCGTTTAGTCATCATTCCAGCCGCTGAACTCGAACTTGTTTTTGATACATAAAGGTATGCTCCTATTTACCTTTTGTACTTTGAATTGAAGAACTGTAGACAGTTGTTCGTTTGCCAATTTTCGATTGTTTTTGAGATACATACGTTGGTACCCAAGAATTTTTTTAAAACTTAAAAGCAGCGGTGCAGGATTTAAATAGATAAAAATTTGTCTATAGTAAATGCTGTTGACATTATTCAACTTTTTTTTTTATTTGTGCGTGTGCAAAATCGGAGGTTTATTTATGCGGTTTAGAAGTTCTGCGGTGCAATATTTCCTGCGAATGCAATTAGTTTGTAGGGTTTTTCCTAAAGAAAAATGCGCGTTCACTATTTTAACCATTTTTGTTTTAAACAATATATATATAGGTAACATGAGCATTGTTTAAATTAGCATAAGACACTAAACAATCTGTAAAATGTGTACAGGGTGTATAATTTAAAAAAATGTATGTTTCTTGGTACGCCCAGTATATTTTTGAATCCATACAATTTCTTTGAAACTACATTACCAAACACCTAACGAAAAATGTTAAACTAAAACCTTGAAGCTTAAAAAAAGTTAATGGGGCGTCAGTTTCAAACGCCACATCTTGCATTTACGATTACTACGCATGTATGATAATTAATAATTAATTATTTATCGATATTATTTTAGATTTTTTAATAGCTAATAGTTTAGTTTAATCATAAGAAAACTAAAATAGGTACATATTTATTTATTTATTTTTAATTAAATCGATAGGTAGTAAATGTTCGTTTGTTTTGCAAGTAATTCGCATTTATTTGCATTATCTAATACGAATCTTTATCGAATCAAATTCTTTAAGATGAGGAATACCACACGAGTTGTTATAATTATTTCACATTAAATTAAACAGTTACGTATAAATTTAAATGGTCCTTGTAGCCTCGTCTTTGTGTAGTTGTCGGCACGTAGGCAGATATACATAAGTGTAGGCAACCTTTTTTATTTATGCCAACAGTATATGCGCTGAATATTTTTCTTGTAGCCACAATACTATTTTTGAGAAGGTTCGTCATGGACAGGGTCGGAAAATTAAAATTAAGTATATGTACAAGGTGTTTGAATAAGTGAAATATAATACATATGACGATTTAATCATTAGAGGCGTTCATACTTTTGTGATATTGTGAAAAAGAGGCAGTAAACTCTGTTTTATTAGTAAGGTACACAGTTTTCAATTTTCCGGTCAAAGAAATAGAAGATGATTACAACAATTGTATTCATTTCCATTAAATAATATATCTACTTATATACGTAAAAATATAAAAGCACACGAAAAATAAATGCTAGAAGTAACGTTAATTGGTTAGGTTAGACAACAAACAAACGTAATTGACGTTTTAAAAGCTGAAAAGAAAGATTAACATCCAACAGTTGATAAATAATTGCGATTGTATAGAAAGTTGGTGTTGACAGGATCGAACGTGGTAGTTGAATGTTAGAAAAATTATTATCAGTTGATCGGTTGGTTAAAAATTTCTTCGAGAAAATGAAGATATCGAATATCTGCGTTGAACAATACATCATCCGTGATATTATTTGGGAAAGGAGGGATGAATCGAAACGAACGTGAAAAGGCCCGATTGAAATAAATCCAAAAGTGGACGTGGATCGACTAAAACAGTAAAATAATAAGGAATTTAATGAAATATGTCAATAATGGCAGAGATTCTACAGATTAATTACAATTTAAGCATATAATATTGCAAAAAAAAATCAATATCTAAATATATCTCATATAATTCATTGGCCATAATATGTTATTTGCTATTCGATCTGTGGTATTGTCGATTAAAATACAAAAAGAAACAGAATGTGATGTTTTAGTGAAATTTAGGGACTTTAGTGGGACTACTCGTGATATAAACCATCATAAACCACATCATCAGTGTATCAAGGTTAGAAAATGATCTGTTAACTTTGCTTTCGCAATTTTTCCACGATATTTGATAACGCGACCAGCGATCTCTAGGCATTGCTTTCTTGTTGTATAGAACTTTATCGTTTATGATTTTATTTAAAAGTAGACTTAAGTACAATTTTTAAAACAATACTCTAAACATCAGCAACTACACCTTTTCCAGTTGTAAATTAGAAAGCGTCAATTGTATTTCAGATTAATCAAACGAACTTCAGAAAAGGTCAGATGTAATTCATATTCATTAATTTTATTTAAAACCGAATCACACAAAGTCGGAAAGTTATAGGGGCTCTCAATGGTGTATTATGGTCAAAAAACGTTAAAAAAAGGAGCAAACGTAGAATATACAACTCTATAATAAAAAGCGTACTATCCTATGGCAGTGAAATATGGATAATGACCGAAAACGATAAAAGGAAAATATTAGCTACGGAAATGGACGCCATTAGAAGATCGGCGAGGATTTCAAGACTAGAACATAAAACAAATGAATATGTCAGACAAATAATGGAAGTAGAAAAGACCATTATAGAGAAGATAGAAGAAAAACAATTAAGATGGTACGGACATATCCAGAGGATGGACGAAAGTAGGCTGCCGAAACAAATACTCGAGTGGACACCACAAGGAAGAAGAAAAAGAGGAAGGCCGAAGAAAAACTGGAGTCAAGGGATCCAAAAATCCATGAATGAAAGACACCTGAATGACGGACAATGGAATGAGAGAGGACAATGGAAATTGGGAATCGCAAGGCGTAAAACGCTATAACACGAAAATATATATATATACTTCAGAAAAGGTCAGATGTAATTCATATTCATTAATTTTATTGCAAGTCGGAAAACATTAATTGTAATCCAGAAAGCGTGATGTGTCATTCAGAAAGCATCATTTTCCAATTGTATAGCTTATCCAAACCTGTATGATATTCACGTCATCAATACAAGGTTACTAGATGATGACGTTTCACTCAGTGCTGTCACCTCGTACCTCGTATTTTGACAGTTCTAATAAATTGTAGTCTTTCTTTATACCATCTAATATGTGCGCAAGCAAATCATCTATAGAATATGTCACTTTCCAAACTTTAAACCGAATTACAAATTAACAATCTCGTAACTTTTTGTTGATGACGTGAACATCATATAGATCTGAATGCGTCAAGTGTAATTCAGAAACAATCAATCTTACGTAGGTAATTCGAAACTTTATTATTTTTGTATTTATTTAGTAGCATATTTTCTATTATCAAAGCTGCTGCTTGGTAAACTGTGGTACGTTAACTATGCGAAATAAATTGTTTATTTTCGGTTCTGAAATACAATTGATCGTTTCCGAAGTACATGTGACCTCTTCTGAAATTCATATGATTAATCTGAAATGAAATTGGCGCTTTCCGAGTTACAACTGGAAAAGGTGCAGTTGTTCCTGAAACTAGGTGTACGTATGGTACCTACTTTTGTTAATAGTAAATTGCAATACTGATCTACCGCGTGTAACGTTAGCTCTCCTTGTTTGAGTAAGGTGAAAGTGACCCTGAAAGTATCAAGGTAACCCACTTGAAAGTGCAAAGGAATGCACCCGTCTCCAAATCTAACGATTGCCCCCCGTAAGTTATATAACAACAAATAAATAAAAAATAATATTGTGCAACAGCGTTAACTTCTGTTTTAAGCAAGACTATCATTTATTAAAATTTGAATTATTTATGTTTCAGTGTCGATTTGCATTCTTACTAATAGCTGTTTGTTTAACGGTATGGCGCCATAAACTTTCGTAACACAAAAAATTTAGATAGGCCACGGTTTTTCAATTTATGCTCTCCATAAAAGGATACGTACCTAATTGTCTCATAATCTGATGAATCTTTTTCATTAACTAAAACTTACACATAAATTATTGTGTAGGTAATATAAATAAATTATTTAAGCGCGACTTCCGCAAAACAAGAAATTAATAACAAATATATTTACGTTAAAATCCTTCATTGAAATTGATGGAGACGACAACCAGGATCTGTATCTACGTCCTTGCGAGGAAATTCCATTTTACGAGCATATTATTTTCCATTAAACGATTAAATTAATTTTCGAATGTCTGTAGTCCGATGATGATTCACGACGGTATTATTGTAAGCGATAAGCGAGGGTTGCAAAAATACGCGAGTACGAAAATAAAAGCAGTCGGTGTCGTTGGACCCCCTTCACCTTCGTACGAGTTCAAACATCCCAAGGCACGTTTTATATCTATGATTTGATATTAGATCGTTTTTTTTGCGATTATATAAGACAATTTTTGCATAATTATACGAGGCAAACTTGAAATTTAGAGGCAGTTCTTTTTAATGACTACGGTTTTTGTCCTTTTCCCCTTGTAGCCGCACAACAAGATCTTCAAAACAAAAGAATGCGTTAAAAATTGCTAATTTTTATCGCGATGAATGGTTAAAGGGAACAAAAAAAAAACACGATCAAAACAGCATAAGGAACAAAACAAAAAGTGATGGTACCTACCTGTTAATTATTTTGACGTGAGTCATTGTTTTCTAACGAAACAACCGTCGTTCATGATTTGTATACAAGATACGTTTCCTCAAAATATCTTAATTGTTGTTATGTAACTTAGTTAAGGACGATATTGGCTCCAAAAGCGGATAAATTATTTTCTTTTTTTATTATAACTCGGACAAAAATGTAAATTTCACTAGGTGCGTCTTTATTTTTGCATATAAATTTGAAATTATTCAACTACAATTTAAAATAGAATTAAATAGAGTATTAAAAAAATTAAACTTGTTACAGATTACGGAAGTGGATAACATATTATAGAATATTTAATTATCTGACTGTGAGAGACATCACATATTTTTGTTTATTAATTTATTTTATCCCTCACACCGAAAGGTATAAGGGGTATCGATTAAAAAATAATAATTATGTATCAAAACACTTTAAAGATAAAATTGTGAATTTTAGAAAGCAATAATCGTTCGCAAAATTATTTGGCCGTCAAATATGCCGTTCGTTTATATGTTAGCTCAAACAAAACAAAATACACTTATTGTTAAGCAATGACAATTAATTAATTAAATTTGGATTTTGTTTACTTGGGAAACCTGTCGTTAATCAAATACCTACCTGCTTATATTGATTTTTAAAATTTAATTTATAAGAATTGTTTTAAAAATATTTCGAAAACAACTTGTTTTGTTGTATTTTCAACATTGAAAATGTTAAATCTATCGCGTTTTTGCAGCATAAAGCTCAAAGTTAACGGAACTTGCTTTGAAAAATATCGAATTAAATATAACACAACGATAGTATAAAACTTTGGAACAATGAAGGTTCGTTTCCGGCTACTTTATCTTGTCACCCTCTAGTGGTTTTGCGTCAAAGGATATTACGTTTTTTATTATTATTTACGCAGCAGTTTATCCGCATGCTAAAATTTTTTATTTTATCCCAAACTTCGTTTATAATATTTTAACGTTTTTATTTTTGAAAAACTAAGCAATTTACTTAGGTACAAAAAATTTTAATTTTCGATTTTTGGTTAATTTCTGGTAATTTTTTTCGAAAAATTTAATTCGGTGAGTTTCGTAATTTCTGGTGAATATCTTAATTTTTGAAAATTCCGCGATTAAAATCAAAATATGTAGACAATAATTGCTATACTTGTAATTAATGTATTCGGCCAGACTTATATTAGACGTAAAATGACGAGTTAGCGGACATAAACTGGAAAGTTTTTGGGGTTTAATGGAAATTTGGGGTATGTTTAGTTTAATGTCCCAAAGAATATTCTAAATTTTTTTTGGATCGTGCGCACATTGCACGCGGAGTGGGGGAAAGAAGAAGGGGAATTTAAAACGATTTTTTGACTTTAACTCGAAAACGTTTTGAGATATCAAAATAGAGTTTATAATAAACTATGTAGCCCTTTGAATTGACTACGAGAAAGACACTATACAGTTTTTTGGTAGAATTTATAGATTTTCCGTAAATGAAGTTAGAATATGAACATATTGTATTGTAGCAATCAATAGTATTTATTATGCTGCTAGTTAGTCTTTCAAGACTATAGTTGAATGTAGTTACATGTAAATAATTAAAAAAATATATTAACACGGGAAAACAATAAATAGGTACAATATGTCCTCAACCTACAAACTTACTTCAATATGTCATATTTACCGTACTATTAAACTTTTATTTTGAAGGCAATTTGCTTAAGTTCTACTATTTATAATATTGCCATACACGAAATGTATACATAGTTATATACTTATTGAAATTTCTTTCCTGCAGATACATACTTTCCTGTTTCATCCCCTTAGGAGTGAAATTTCGAAAAATATTTTCTTAGTCGGTGTCTACAACGTAAAAAGAACATGTCTTCAAAATGTCACGTTTCTAGAATTAGTGGTTGAGGCTGGGTATTGATATGTCAGTCAGGCAGTCGCCTTACATTTTTATACTATAGGTACATATATACGAGGCGCGTTTTTTAAGTAAGTACCGTTTTGGAATTAAAAAAAGACGTGCAAAGATATCGCAATAATTTTATTTTTACATGAAAGCCTGTATCTTAATCTACTTTTCTACATAATTTCCGTGAATATTGAGGCACTTGTCATAACGTGGCACTTGTCATAACGTGGCACCAGTTTTTGAATACCCTCCTCATAAAATTCTGCCGCTTGACTTGTTAACCACTGTATCACAAATGTTTTGACTTCGTTATCGTCTTGAAGATGCTGACCACCCAGGTGTTTCTTCAAGTGCAGGAACAAATGGTAGTCGCTGGGCGCCATATCAGGGCTGTATGGAGGATGATCTAGAGTTTCCCATTTAAAAGATTTGATGAGATCTTTGGTCCGATCATGTGCACAGTTTTTTGGGACAGAAAAGGAGTATTGCTAGTGGAGTTTCTGCCTCGTAATGAGACAATCAATGCAGCGTCTTATTGTGAGACATTGAACAATCTGCGTCGTGCAATCCAGAACAAAAGACGTGGCAAGTTGAGTAAGGGTATCGTTTTGCTGCATGACAATGCCCGTCCACATGTGGCTAATCGGACCAAAGATCTCATCAAATCTTTTAAATGGGAAACTCTAGATCATCCTCCATACAGCCCTGATCTGGCGCCCAGCGACTACCATTTGTTCCTGCACTTGAAGAAACACCTGGGTGGTCAGCATCTTCAAGACGATAACGAAGTCAAAACATTTGTGATACAGTGGTTAACAAGTCAGACGGCAGAATTTTATGAGGAGGGTATTCAAAAACTGGTGCCACGTTATGACAAGTGCCTCAATATTCACGGAAATTATGTAGAAAAGTAGATTAAGGTACAGGCTTTCATGTAAAAATAAAATTATTGCGATATCTTTGCACGTCTTTTTTTAATTCCAAAACGGTACTTACTTAAAAAACGCGCCTCGTACATAGATACATTATATATACAGTAAAATTAGTTAGAAGCAATAATTATATAAAATAAAAGTCCTTTAATTAAGTACTTATTGTTCGATATTCATCGTTTTCCCGTGTAAATACTATTGATTGCTGGTGTTTTTCCTGTACAATACAAATATGCTCATATTCTAACCTTGTTTACGGAAAAACTATAAGTTATACCGAAAAACTGTATAATAAAGTCTTTGTTGTAGAAAATTTAAAGGGCTGCATTGTTTATAATGAACTCTATTTTGACATCTGTAAGCGTTTTTGAGTTAGAGCTAAAAAGCCGTTTTGAAGCACATTTTTCTTTTCCCCACTCCGCGAGCAACACGCGGACGACCCGGAAAATCTAGAATGTTTTTTGGAGCATTAAACTGAACATATCCCCAAATTTCCAAAACTTTCCAGGAGGTTATGCATATTGAGACATTCATTTAAATTCAGTAATGGTAAACTTATAAATTACCTACTTAAAAACAATATCGTAACAGTATTTTTAAGGAAAAAACAAATTTTATTAATATACCTAGGTGCTTGCTTAACTATATTAAGGTATATTTAATTATTAGATATCTGATTATGGTCCTTATCGTTAGTTTTAAATGACCGTTAATTTTAAGTTTTCTTTCAAATTCCGGTTTAATCCTCCGAATTTCACGTTTTCCAATTAGTTTTCGATAAAAGTGCGATTATGGTCCACGATTTTTTCGCGAAATGCGTCATTCTTTCGCGCGGAAAAGAACGCGTGTTTGTGGATAGCCAAAGACGATTATGCCAGAAAAAAGATAGTAAAAATTAGATCGGTTTTCCAGTCGGGCGGATTCAAAGGATTCGTTAAATTTTAAAAAAAGCTCAATTAATTATCTTTATAATAGACAATAGTATTAACTAAGGAAAATAAAGTAGTAGATCTGCATAAAAACAGCTCTTAGGACCAAATTATGAATAGCCGATCACTGTTGATCGGCAGTTGTTTTTGTGGCGATCGACTGACGATCGGTGATGACCAAGGACTGAGAAACTTTCCCGTGACCTTCGTTTATTTAAAAATTTTGGCAACACATTGACAGTTAGTTTAATGAAAATTCGAAAATAAACTGTTAGAAATTTTTAATTTGCAATCATTTTCATTTGTCGTTATCGAAATCGTCATTTTCAATTGTGGCTTTATTAATGGCTCTCGTAAGAATACGAAACATTTATTGTTTCACAATTTTGATCGATTGGTTTCCATTCGATTTTTTTAAGAGATGCAAAAATGATCGATTAAAATGTACATATATAATTACGCGCGACATGTCCGTAACACGTTTTCAAGACTTCCTGCTTTTAAAATAGATCTGTTGTTGACCTTACTGTTTCGCGGAGTCTTTGATATTTAATAATTAAATCTTCTTTTTTATTTTAGAATTTACAGTTTCGATTATAAATACATAGGTGTACGTAGGTACCTACCTACTTTCGAGAAAAAGGAAAAATGTTATTTCGATTCGGGGAAGGGTTGACATTTTGAAAATATATGCGCGATGGTTTTTTTATGTATTTTTTGCGCAGAAAACGTATTTGGATTTTTGTTGGATCGGTCATCTGTGCTGCAGCAGTTAATGCTTATCTGAAACTGGACGACAATCTCCGACGGCTATATATATAAATGTGTCTTGCCGGTATAAATTAGGAGATAATCGCGGAAGACATTTTTCTGTGCTCCTACATAATAAAATATCTCTACATTTAAACGAACGTGAATAAAAAATGCGCGTATTCAATTAATATACATTTATGCATTATAATATGCATCAAATATGCAATATTGCAAATAGATGATGCAAATGTTGACAACCTTCACAAGGTGAACGCGAGCCACGTAGCGAGAAATTTTAGGCAGAAATTTATGCGTCTGTCAGTTTGTAAACGATTCGAAAAGTTTGGGAAATGCTAAATAATAAAAATATAATTTATCAGTATTACGTAAATTATATTTTGATAATCCTGTTCTAACACCTACTTTATTAACATTTTATTATTATTTATACATTTTTATATTTTTATTGCGGGAGATGATAATAAATAATTTCATTTTAAAATTTGCGATCAGAGGTTGGATTGGTGCGCCTCTGTTGAGAAATTCGAATATATTCTAATGACACGTTTAAAAATTTTAAGGGGTCGATTACGTAAAGTTATTTTTATTGTTATCTCTATTGAAAAAAAATCAAGTACGTATAAGGTTAGGAATTCAAAATGTTAGACCATTTCTGGAATGAAAATAATCCTTTTCTTATTATAATTACGATTATTTTACGATTTTATCTTTTATACTTTTTATAACTTAACGTTTTCGTTGGATTTAAATAGAGATTTAATCTAGATAGGTATTGCCTTTCCAACATTTCAATATAATACATAGCCTCACTCGGTAACGCCGTAATGAGGGCGTGGTGAAAATGGTTCCCGCCGCGGGCGCATTAAAGATTTGGGGCGCAGAAATGTAAAAACTAAAAATACATAAATACTTAGGTAATATAAAAGTCGGCTATTTTATATTGTATTTTTAAATTTTTGTCCTTATTGGGTTAGGGGTGCGCAAGTTAGACACTTGCCACAGGCGTTTCGTACCCTCGTTACGGCGCACAGTGGTTCAGAATCGCATGGTCGCGGAAAAAATCTGTAACTTTTAATTTAAGAAATTTTCAATTTCTCTTTTTATTACCCTATAATGAAATATTGTAGAGCACACATAAATCCTTATAATAAATTACGATAATCGACATGTTGCTTTATAAGAACAAATCTACACTGCTATCTTTAATACGCCAAGTTTCAGTGAAAACTGAACTAAAATGCACTATTGTTATCCGATCTAATGTCCTTAATTGCAAATTAATCTCTTTTGACTAACTGTAAATTTGGTCATTAAACTAACAATTTTAATATTGTCGAATGTCATTATTGATACCTAATACTTACACTATAACTTATTAGTAGGCACCATATAAAATTGCCATTTTCTTAGAAAATGGCAGGAATTAGAAAATGAGTGATCATTTGTCATGGTCATTAGTAGCATAGACGTTATAATTGCCACCCGATATACATATAACCGTAATTGCAAATTTATTACTTTAAACTAAAATTGGTCGTCTATTAACAATTAACTGTTTTGTGCCAATACTGATAATAGCGCATTACCCTATTAAATTGCCATTTTCTCAAAAAACCGCAGGAACTAGCAGTTGAAATTTGGAAAGTCATTAGTAGACACTATAGGGATTACGTGTTCAAAATATGGGGTTGTCATCAGTTGACGCTACATACTAAATATCTGCGTACAGTTCAGTTCAGTTTACCTGTACCTGAGAGTAAGAATAATAAAAATATTAATAAAAAAGAAGTTTTACGAGGTATATTATAACAATTTTGGCAATAATGGAAACTACAATGACTACTAAATATAATACCCCAGCTTAAATTACAAATTAATTGAAAATTTATGAAAAGAAAGTAGTGTTAAATTTTAAAAAAATATAGAGAATTACGATTCTCGTAACACAGATTTCGAGTGTTAATATTAATTCATGTTAAATTTGTGATAAATAGTAAGAAATGCAACTTTTTAGAAATATTGTTTAGGTAACTAATTATTAAGGTCTTATACGCTACCAAATTCGATATTTTTCCGAAACCTTTTTTTTCACCTGAATCACTGTACGGCGCGGCGTTGTACCTATTCTAACACCATAAATATTGAGATCTATAACACGTTCTAATACTGTAATTATTAAATTAGTTTATTAAGCATTCCTGATGTCAAAATAGGCAACGTAAACAACTAATCACTGAAGATCTCAACGATCGCGTGAGTGACGAACCCGAAAACTCTACGAGTAAAAACATACCTACGTACTTAAACGTATTTTAAAATCTATAATTTCAAAATTCACTTTTTTCTGTCATATCTATGCAAAATACATAATATCATTATGTCCGACAACATATATTTACCTACTTAGTATATTTGAATATTTTAGTGACTCGCTTTTACTTGCCACGAAATTTGTGCTAGAGAACTGTTTTTGTTTTTTGGAGAACCCAAAAATTAAATTGTTAATCTATATACTTACAGCAACGGTCGGACTTGGTCCACTAACCACAATAAATTTTAATAACTGACTCGATTATTCTTTAAAAAAAAAACGTTAAGAATTAATTTTTGCAAATTTTAATATTCAAATTTTGTCTCGTCGGTCTAAATTGTTACGACAATTAAAAATTTGAATTCCGTTTTTATCCGTAAACGAATGCATTGAAAAGGTAAAATCTCTAAAAATAAGAGCAATTAAAAAAAATAAAAAACATTAAAACAATTTAAAATCCTGAAATAAATATATATTTTTTAATACTTACGTAAAATGCAGTCTAACATTGCTGTCGCTGCGATTATCACGTGCTTGTAACAGACTATAAGAAAAAATTAAAAACTTCTAAATTTTTCTTCCTATTTCCTATCTTTTTCTCGTCATCGTTTTCCCTTTATCGCCAATCTTCACAGTTTGTTTCTTCTGTTGACTGCGAACTTGCTTGATTACGTAACCTATATGCTTCATATTTCACTGTATTTCACCAACCACTGTGATCGCGAAAACGCAGGTAAGGTAAAATTTCGTTAGCGAAATTGGACCATCGAATGTTTGAGGGGAGCCCTAACCAAGACCGAGTCCCTATCCAAGAGCCTAACCAAGCTCGATTTTCAGAGAATTTGTGTTAGAGCTTAAAGGTCCATGTATTATACTTTATAAATACACGGAGAGTTAGTCGACAAGAAGGATCCTACCTTTCCTCGTCGTATTAATCCTTTTAGAGAACACAACACAACACTCGCGCACTCACACGTAAAAAGGCCTTATAAACCGAACGAGCACTCCTCGCACACACGAATAATACGACGCCATAATTTAAAATTCGAACTACTGGAACAAACACTACCATTTTATACTACTAACGCGAAAGATCTGAAGCGGTCTAGCGAGAATTCTATACATAAATGCATTCGAGTTTATACGTGGGTACTAGGAAATCCCGCTTTTATTTTAAAAACCTTCAGTTCTTTGTTCGCGCTGCGATAAGTTATTTAAGTAGGTGGCGCACATGTTTTATTAGTTGCTTTGTATGTTATCGGTCGCATGAAAATGCGATTAAACTTTTATCTGGTTTATGGTTTGTAATAGGGAAATTTTTAATGCTTAAGGGCATACAATAGTTTTTAAATTAAAAACAGACAAACAAAAATTTCACCCAAAAATGTGTCGCGTCTTTAGAAAGTTTGGGAACCGTTGAACTAATTAGAAGAATATCCCGAGTTTCTAATTTTTTTGTCTAGTAGTTAATTTTCATTGAACATTGCAAGATGAAAATTTCTCCAAATTTAGTACTTATTGTTAAGAAATGTCGGTTTTTGATTTTTTTTCGTGGTGAAGGAGTGGCGGCCGGGTTATCGGCTTCTATCTAACCTTATATGCTACCCGTACTTTTGGTCCAACTCGTTTTTTAAAAACTTTATTAATTACATTGATATTGATATTCTGACGTAGATTAATTCAAAAAAGAACGTCGTAACTTTAAAATCAATAATAAAAGTCTTAATTTAACAAAGCTAAATTTATATTAAGATAATCTGATAAAATCTGACATAAAATGAATAGCTTAAGAATTTCGTTTATCGTGTGACACAGAAAATTAATTTATGTCGAATCGGTTACGATTAGGACGTCACATTTTCCGACCGTTCAAATTAATCGAATAATGTGACATGGCCAAGAGAATTTTATAACATGTTAGATGGATAAGAAGTCAATTAAATTAATTTATCGATCGTAACGTCCAAGTGAAAGAAGTTTTACTTGATAAACAAACCAACCATTGTTATTTACACGATTTTTTTTTTAGATAATACAGCTAGAAAGATGTCATTAACTATGTTAAAACTTCCGAAAGTACATACCGACGAATAATTGAAAAAAGCATCTCTTGTAACAATAAGAGAAAAGTACTATTTTTTGTTTTAATTTTTATCAATTTGTAACTTCAAAAGTATCTACGTCGAGGGAATTTTGTACCTTATTGTTGCAACTTTTAAGTTTGCCTATTTCAATCTGGGCCACCCTGTATAGAACGTTTCATTCGTAAATTAATTTATTACAATCAAATGTTACAAAAATTTTGATTAATTCAAGAACGCGCGCGAATAAAAATTGTTCATTAACAGCGACCTGTACCGTTTAAATACAGGGTGATGTATGTACACATATATAAAGTTTTCGTCGTTTTTTTTTTAAAAGTAGCGCAATAAATTTTCGGTTTCTTGATTCAGCACGACCTTTGCCTCTATTTCGAAGCGCTGTTGCACAATAATTTTTTGTAGCACGAAAAACTTCTTCTTCGTATTTGCGGTGATGTTTTGGGATACAGTTCGAATATCTAGCTTTCAAGATTTTGATCACAATCACTCAGAACATATTTTGATATGTACAATTTTGTACATATCAAAATATAATGAACATTGTAGTGTCACATATCAAAACGTTTGTAATTAAATTTTCTGATTCGTTTGATTAATTACACTTCGTCCAAACCTATATGCAATGAAAGGTTACTAGATGATGACGTTTCACACAGTGCTGTCACCTCGTACCTCGTATTTTGACAGTTCTAATAAATTGTAGTCTTTCTTTATACCATTTAATATGTGCGCAGGTAAATCATCTATAGAATATGTCACTTTCCAAACTTTAAACCGAATTACAAATAAACAATCTAGTAACTTTTTATTAATGACGTAAATTGCATATAGGTTTGGATAGGCCATAGATAGTTGAAAAAACTCATATTAAGGATCGGATTTTTAAGATACATGTCATTTTCATCAAACATTGGATGATGTTAATGCCTGCGCGGCGGTACTAGAAATTTTAGGCCTCATAACTCGAAAAATACTAAATGGAAAAATCCTTTGTTATAGCGTTTTGAAAAGTCCTCGAGGTAAGCTATAAGAATATGCAAGGAAAATAGAGGGTTTCATTTGAAAATATCGAAGATGACGTTGACGTGACATTGACAACGCTATTCAAGATCATACCAATATCACTGTCTGATGCATCATTTAAAACCTCATTACTTTTGTCCAAAATATTTTTCTCTAAAATGTCGCGTTTATGAAATAATTGGGTGGTCCGGGTGGTATTGGATACCCGGTATAAAATAATTGGATTTTCGGTACCTAACATAAGCAGTTAATGATACTAGGAAAACGTGATTTTCCGAAAATTGTATAATAACTGTTAGTTAAAAATTTAGGAAGTTTTGAAAAGAACGATTGTCGTAAAAATCATTTTATGCTTCCTGGATTAAAAAGAAAACGGTTAATTAATTTAAATCTTATTTACCTTAACTTCGTCTTAGTTCTTGTTACATAATTGTACGTACTGTAGCCAACTAAAAAATACTTGACAGTGAACTAACGTAAGTTTATGCGAATATAAAGCTGTAAACATGATATTTGTTCATACGAGGTGCCATCCTTTAATTGATCGTTCAATCTTGCCAGCTCCAGGATAGGTATAAAAAATATAATTTATATTTCGATTTGTCTGTCAATTAATTATTTATCGCACCCACGCTAACGACTTGCGTTGCAGATCCGATTATATCCACGAGCAAAATTATTGATAAGTTGTTAATATTATAAAAATAAATAATAACCCTATTCACCTACATTGAGAAATTGACGATCGGAAAAAATATATAGGCCCCGAAGCTATGTAGCTGTTACGTACATTTACTTTTGATATTTTAATATACATAAGTGCTCATTAAAAATTCTATGTATATTAAACATGTTGTGTTCTTAGGAACGTTGATATATTTTAAAGTTATTGATAACGCGGATTCGTACGATTTCTTGGCACACCAAGGATTTTTTTTTTAATTTCTATAGGTCGATGACATTAATTTCACATTTTGCGTAATTTTTGGATCTTTAACGTGGTTTAATTAAAGTAGGTACCTACTACAGGTTCGTTATAAAGAAGATGCCCACCTAAATACCGACGATGTATTTAATCCACAAATACTTTTATTAACAGCTACTTGACATTTTTATTTATTTATTACGATTATTTACACAACGCCACTAACTGTTCCACGGAATCCATTTGTGAGGGGATTAAGGAGACTATGGTTTTAACAGATTAGAAAGCTATCATGGGTTTATGGTGGTATTTTAATGTGGCCATTTACATACCAGGTGCGATGATAAGTCGGTAAAGAATCTTCAGCAGAACATCAAAAAATATGACTTATGTATCCATGAACTTTTTGCCAAAAGTGTTACACCTCAGGGTTTCGGGCATTTACTATCTTGCATCTACTTCTTTCTAATTTTTCAACGATCACGTGGAAAAAATATTCTACAATCCTTACAATATCCTTAACAATAATTTTTAATTACTTAATGGTGGCGCGAATATCTAGGAAATTTATGCGATTAAAAAATTGAACACTTGATAATAATAATGTATTTACGCGCAAAATAATTTAAATACATGTTAAATAAATACAGGGCGGTTCAAAATTAGACGTACAAACTTTAAGAGAAAGTGGGGAACACAAATTCAGATGTTCGCACGTTCGGCTTGTAGGTGCTGGGGGTGCAGTGAGCTGCTGCAATGAAAGATGTGTTCAATTGGCAATTTTGCAGTTGTTACATTTACAGTTTTACAGTAGGTGCTTAATCACGAATAATTGACCGCAGAAACCTGAAAACTCGTCAGCCGGCGTTTTATATTTATATCACATAATTAGTACCTATGCGATTATTTTCTCCTAAAATTTGTACATGCGGTTTTGAATCACCTCGTATATTAAAATCTCTATTATAATTAATTTTGTGTTTAATTTTACTTTCGGTTGCATCAACCTATACTTATGTTGGTCAGATCAGCATTGCAAATTATAATACCGAAACTGCGTTCCTTTTAGTGAAACATAATCTTCAATTTGCCATCTATCGTTCGTAGGACGTATTTTTGCAAGAATTGACGATATAATTATATAGATGTTTGGTTTGTAGTACTACGATAATTAATTAATTGTGGATGGTTATTAAAAAACATCTAACGGGGTCAAATCGATGAAACGGAATGGCCACCTTATAATGCATACTATCGTGCATAATTTATACTATCGTTCGGTACAACGCTTCATTCTTTAAATGATCATTTAAAAACCGTTTTAAATCCTCGACTGGTTGGATGAAAAAATGTTTTAAAGCAGATGCCGTTTGAACGTTTATTGTTATTGTTAGCGTTATACGGGGTGTTTTTGAAACTAGCTTTTTTCAACGATCTCATTTATCATCAATAACTTTTTTTCAAATAGCTTTTCTTCTTCTATAGGTGCCATGTTCGTTATCGAATGTTGGCGATCATGTTAGTAATAATAACTTTGTTGGCTGCCTTTCTCGACAGTTCCGTGGACGTTTGACCAAACCATTGCCGCAGATTTTTCATCCATGACATCCTTTTCCTACCAGGCCCACGTTTGCTGTTGATTTTCCTTGCATTATAAGGTGTAAGATGTTGTATTTTTCTGGATCCCTCATAACATGACCAAAGTACGAGAGCTTCCTGATTTTGATTGTCCGGAGAATTTCTAACTCTTTCTTCATTCTGCGCAACACTTCTTCGTTTCGTATCCGATCAATCCAGCTTATTTTTAGCAGGCGTCTGTATATACACATTTCAAAGGATTCCAATCTTTTCATACTTGCTTCCGTTAACATCTACGCCTCCACTCCGTGCAGAAGAAGATAGAACGCATAACAGCGCACCATTCTCATTTTCAGTTTTATGTTCAGATCGTGAAACAGCTTTTAGGTAATAATATTATGAAATTCACGATCTTCTGTGAATATATTTAATCGAAATTTTAAAACGAGTTGAAATTATTTTTTTTATGTAAGTAACTATTTAATTAAAGTGGGTAAATATCTAGAACAAGTTATAGATCATATTTATGAATTATACGGAGAAGTCTCGTCAAATGCAAGCAATCGAGGTCGGGCTTATATAAAACTTTTAACATCGTTACAGTTAAATAATTTATTTAAATTTTACGATACCTACTAAAAATGTTAGTTTTTATACATATACATAGTACATTTAATTACGAGGAAATCAAAATAATTAAGGCCGTTAAGAACTTAAATAACTAAAATTTGATGAATAAAATATTAGTTAGTAAATACCTAGGTCGTAAACATTTAAAACATTAATTTAGTCATTTAGAGCCAGTTAACTGTGACCGTCAGTCAATCATCATAGAAACAATGATTTCTATAGCGATTCACTAGAGTTAAAGTCAGAGTTAACTCGCGGTTGAAAAAAACTGGTCCTTACAACTCGAGGAAAAATAGAAAAGCACTTTCGTTTGTTTATCGTTTGAAGCCCTGCATTCGTTACTTATAGAAGCCATTTCCACCATTTACTCATACCATAGCACCATCGATAAACCTTTTCATTGTTTGGTTTCGTAAAATATTAGTTGCGTTCGGTTTTACGTTTTCGTTTTGGTTACAGTAGTTGAAATTCAACTGGTTCCGAGTAGAGCAGATAAATTGGAGATTTCACAATCGGAGTGAAATTGTAATAACCTAGCACCGACGGGGTTTATTTCAAAAATACAATTTCAATTAATGAATTAATGATAATTCAAATAAACCGCGATTTTTAAAAGATTTATCTATATAACATTGTATTTGAATACAGAAATATTTTTTTGATGACTCTGCCGATAAATACGGCGATGAGACTCGAAAAATAACGTCAATAACCTTTATTATTTAATTCGTTAATTTTTTGAACTTCCGGTTTGACTGATGTGACACCAATTGTCCATCTTTAAATGAAACCCCTGTACATTATTGCATTTTTATAATCCTCGGTGAATTCTAAATAAGTTAGCACAATTTTGGCGAGAAATATTTAGACTATTTATTGTGATAATTACGAAAGCAGTTAAGTAGTGTTTTTTTTGAGTTGAATAGTCAATGGATATTGGTTTTGAGAATACCATTAGATTGATCTTCAAAAACTATTTATTTAACCTAGTGCTGCTGGATGGTGCCATTTGAAAAAATTGACTTTTCGACAAAAAACTAATTTCGACAAATTTGAATGCTCCTTGTAATCTAAATGTGTTGATTAAAAATGAGGTTTGTTTTCTCCGTTGTTTCTTAGCTGATTTATTAATGATTTGAAGTAAATCGCAGCTCTCTATTACATTAAAATCTTAAAATATGTTCTAAAAATATTAAGTTGTCCTAAAAACTTGTCAAAATTGCGCTAACCTATTCAGAATTCACCAAGGATTTCGAAAATGCAATAATATACAGGGGAATCCATTTGAAAATCGACAAACAAACCTTACAGCACTTATTTCGGTGCTATAATGAGCTCATTATAAACGTAAAATATAAAAAATAATTATTCGATTGTATAATAAAATTAGGTTCGTCTGATTTTAAGTTATCTAACCATTTTTGATAAAATGTAGGTATATTAGGTTGCATTTTGTATTTAATAGGTCATACTCTCTCGATAACCCTGAATATTATTGAAAAGGCGTGATTTATGGATAATTTAAAATATCGCAATTTAGTGGAAAAATTCGCTGATTCATTACTGTTTCTGGGTTTTGTGAAATGAATATTAAATACTTTTTTATTTTGTTTGAAAAAACAAATATGCGTTTGAAAATTTGGAACTTACAGTTCAGTGTAATTTGCGGAAAATATTGCTGTAATATTTTCAGTTTCCCGCCTCTGTAATTTGTTTTATTTTTTAAGTAAAATTTTTAGAGTAGGAAGATGAAATTTTTGTAGTTTTGTGAACACGTGCACACATTGAACTTGGACATTTTAGTCGTAATAGCACGATTTAAAAATTTTAATTTAGTAAAACTTTTTTCATTAGGTAATTTTAAGTAAGTAGGTACTACTTAAGTGTTATAATATCCTAGCTGTTGTTTTAATTTTATTAATTACTATTGTAATAAGTACCTAATTGTAGTTTTGAAAAATGACAAGCTGAAGCTCAAGTTGTTAATAGTAAAAAATGATTAATGATTTCTTTCGAACTCATTTATTTTGTGATGGCACTTCGCGTTGTTACATAAGACCTAGAGAAAATTTTAAAAATACTTTTTTAAATTTTCTGCCGATTAAATGTATTATAGACAACCATTTAAGTTACCGAAAGAATCGATTAACTTCTTACTAAACGCTTTGGAGAATTGTACGTATTATTCAAAACCGGATATCTACTTATTAGTCATTTTAGTATAAGTAGTTCAAACCTAATTTGGAAGAATTGCACTATTATGCAAACCGCCACCAACTCGGCGGCTATAGGAAGCAATATAACCTTCGAAGTTACCACGTTATTCCTGGAAGACGCCACTAATTCACCACTTGAAATAATCCGTAATATATTGGGTAAAAAAATATTTTGAACGGAAAGTCCAACACAATTTAAGTTGCTAAACTGCAGCATAAATTCTTATTTATTAATCGGACGATTTTGTTCATTAATATTATTGAAAAGAGCTTAGTTCACGTACGTAAATAGTAGGTGGGGATGAAATCCAAGTAGTATGCGAATATCAAAGATGTACGCCGCTATAAAAGTGATGCCAGGATCCAAGCTCCTCTCAGTGTGCCGTGATTCAGTGTGGTTATTTATTTATTTAGTGTGCTGTGGGCAGTAAGTATTTTATAATAACGTGCGACGAATTTAAATCAAGGTGGCTACTATTAAAAGGATTTTAAGAATTTCCCCCGATTATTCGCAAGGTTAAAAATAAATCGGGATGATCCTGATCGGAATCGTAATGTCTTCTGAAGGTCGCGATCTAGTTTCGTTAGTGAGGCGTCCGTTTTAAGAGATTTTCCATCGAAGTACATAATATTTTTATGGCGAATATTTCCAAGTTTAGGTCAGAGATTTGAACGAGCGATTACGAAACGTTCTCTGTTAGTTTTTATTATTATGATTTTTTAAACGGTCGAGAAATGTCATGTAGGTAGTCGTTTCAAATCGTGTGCAATTGAAATCCAGTTAAAATTTCTTGGGGGAAAAATTATTTCCATTTATCTCGTCTGCGATTTTGTGTTTTGCTTTTAAAATGCGAGGCCTTGAAATACATAGTATTAATTTGTTTATTAAACGTAATCTCTAAACGTGTTTGACAATAATGAATTGGCGATGAGATATTTCAATTTCTTTGACGTAAAGTTTTGTGGCGGGTTGTTTGCTCGTCTTCGGTGCAGTTTGTGAAAGAGCAAGTCATTTTTAATTTTAATTACGATTAAATTCAACGATAAAAAAAAATTCGTTAATAACGCGACACGTCTGTATTAGGTATTATGTCGTGTAACGTGAATTCGTACAACGTAACGAATAAATTGCGACAGTAAGTGCCTATAAAATTTTATCATTTTGACACACTTCGATATTTTTTTTGAAACACATCTATTGTTTTTGTATCTATACAGTTAAAATATGGAAAATAGCTTCAACACACTGTATTTTAAAAACCAAGCACTTTTCGAAAACCTGGTTTATCACAAACTAGATGCCCACCTAGACTTATTTTTCGCCGATCTATCAGTAATTTTTGAAGTTTTTGCGTTTCTGGTAATCGAATCGTTCTGTATATTGTATTAAAACTGTAATGGTTATCTATACTTGCCACACAGCATCGAAAGGTTGAAACGTACCAACTACATACTAAACAAAAATAATTAGGTGCTTTTCTTATGTTAGCTAATCGTATTTTGTTCGGTAGATATCATAAATAATAGTTAATCGGTTCAAATAAAGTTGAGAAAACGTTAAGGAATTCATAACGTGGTAATTTTTTTTTAATGAACCTAATCTTCAATTCGCCTTTCGTAATTAACGTATTAACAAATTTTTATTGTGCATTTTATTCTTCTATTTCTTTTCTTTTATTCTTTTGTCTTCTGAATAGATTCCGTTGTACGAAAACAGACAGTATTTTATTTATAACGTATTAATTAGCAATTTAAATGTTAATTTCAAGGACGAAGAAAAGAATAAATTTTATAAAATTGGATTAACGATACCTTGTGGCTATATTTCTTAACGGAAAAGCAATTTTATGTTGATATGCAAAACATTTCGGTTGAAGAAATTGTTTTTCTTTCTTTATGTGTTATGACTTCGTCTTCTACAGTGTGTCCACGAGTTCTGGGATCCTTTGATACAACCTAAACTAAGCACAATAAAAAAAATATTTTAGATAAAAGTTTTCTGGTTGTAAGAGTCGCATAAGGTAAAATTATTTTCGCATATACAGGACGGTTCAATATTGCGATAGAGCGCTCAACTTTATTATTTTAAATAGATCGCCCTACCTTTTTTACATATTCTACTTAGGCCCGGTTTTACAAACATGATTTTATACTTCAGAATAACTATTCCTGGAATAACTGCTATGGAAACGTTTCTTGAGACAATGGTTTCCATGAAAGTTATTCTAGGAATAGCTTATCTAACGTATAGCTCATAATTGTAAAACCCGGCCCTTAAGCATATACATTTAAGGGCCGGACTTACAATTATGAGAAATACGTTAGATAAGCTATTCCTGGAATAACTTTCATGGAAACCATTGTCTCAAGAAACGTTTCCATAGCAGTATATTATTCTGCAGTATAAATCATGTTTGTAAAACCGGCCCTAAGTCAAAAATTATTTAGGTGATGTACGCTTAAAGTTTATTGTTTTGCAAAAAAATTTTTTTGAGGTTTTATCAAACGCAACCCTGTACTAAAATAATTATATTTTCTGAGGCCAGATTTTACAAACATGATTTATACTGCAGAATAGCTATTCCTGGAATAACTGCTATGGAAACGTTTCTTGAGACAATGATTTCCATGAAAGTTATTCCAGGAATAGCTTATCTAACGTATATCTCATAATTGTAAAACCGGCCCTTAATGAATTAGTTTAAGTATAGAAAACTTAAGACGTAAATTACGAATACACAGGTGTATCGAACGCATTGCTTATTTATTGTCTAACACATACAGGGTGGTCGCAAAAAATTATTCAACTTTTCAAAATTAAAACGACAATAAGTTATTTATTGTGATTTTAATCATATATCTGCTTTATCACTCGACTGAAATATATTTCAGGGCTCTTCTATTAATTTTTTGTAAATTGTTCTAGATTTCCGTTTGTTTCTCTGCAACTCTTCTTTTCAAATCATTTATAGTTGGTTTTCGAAAATTATTCTAAAACAGAAATTAATTGAATTTATTTGCATAAGTAATTAATTGCGTTTTTGTTGTATTCTTTATCGTCGATTATTTTCAATCGCAATTTTTGCATCGTTTTCAGTAATTATCTGCAATTAATGCAATTATTTCTAAAGTAGGTATTAATAGATATTTATTGTTCGATTTAGAACAATTAAAGTGGTTGTCGGCCTCAAAGTGCTAATTCGTGCATCTTGACCAATTGCATCTAAACTGTTTACATCGCCACGTTTGGTAAAATATTCCACATAATTGGTACAGTAGGCGCCGACCAAATATGTCAATCAACTCGTCTGAAAACAGAACGTTTGCCAATTAATATCTCGGATTACAGAGCTTTTATTTTATATAATATTGATCTTTGTATTTATTTAATAATTCAATCAACGTTATATAAATTAACAGTAGCCTTTTATGGTCACCTTATTAATTATGAATCTTGTAACATTAACGCATCTACAAATCATCCTTTTCTTTTCCAGATAAAAAAACTATAAATGTCTCCACTAATACTGGTGGGGCTGTTCGCGCTTACGTTTTTGGGCCCCTCAAATGCAGACGTAAAGCACGTTTTAGAGGGCTTGGCTCATCCGCCTCCCTGTTATTCGGGCGATCAAAATTACCACCATGGTTCGGGCGCGACTTTCTCATCTTCCGGTACCTTTAGTTCACAATCTGGTAATTACGATGGAAATATTGCGGCCAGCAACGCAGTACCTGGATCGGTTGCATTTTGGTGGGCAGACGCCAACTCGCCGTTCAAACACGCCTACGACTATTTCAAAAAGTGCTCTTTAAAGGGCAATTGTTATCCACCAGTAGTACCTGCTCAAGGCGGTTGCAATGGCAATGGATGCGTCGTTAGTACTTCCGTCGACCTAAAGGGACAGGGTGGCGACATCGGATATAATCCGATCGATATTAAGAAAAATCCGTTCCTCAACGGTCAAATACAGGCCGTGAGTACCGGATGCATTGGAAACTCTTGCCAAAAAGACGTACAGCAAATCGATATTAGTCGTAATCCATTTTTGAGTCAATCGTCCGCCATTTCCGGTACTGGTCATGCTGTCGTTACCGGCTCCGAAGGATTCTTGGGAGTTCAACCGTCCGTGCCTTTTGGCAAAAACGCGAACGAACCACGACCATTTTCGACCGCTCACCCTTCTAATCAAGCGAATCAACAATTCGCCACTCAATATCCATCCCAAGTTAATACTCAAGGTTTTCCCGTTAGTCATCCAGGAAACGACGGCGTGCAAACGTACAGTGCCAATTATCAAGAGACAGCTGGGAAATTTGTGGACTGCAAGGAAGCTAATAAGTTGTGCGTAGCCCCAGAATTGTGTATCAACGGCGTCGTTAACGACCAATCCCGAACGAACCAGAAGAATTCGGTAAGTTTGTTCACATTGTTTAAAAAAAATAAACAGCATAGCCTTAGGGCACTTTCTCAATTCACGATTTTGTTGTTCGCGAGAATTTTACAACGCCTCGCCTCCATCTCAATTAGATATTCATCTTCGACATAAATTTGAGCCATATTATTACGATTATGCCTACGTATGTAAACAAACGATTCAACGTTAATGTCACGGTCGGACGCATTCTCCTTTGCCTCCATTTCATTTTTAACACGAATAGACGCCTATTAATTAAATTATTCATGGTAAACTATTTAAGTCAAGGCAAAGAAGATTTTTAATCATATTTAATATTTTAATAAACCAAAAAATGTAAAATTATATTAGTCAAGATTGTGAAGAAAATGAACCAGAAACGGGGTCGATTTATATTTGTATATTTACCAGTGTATTTTTATACTTGATCTTCGTAAAAATGACTCGATATCATTATGATTGGGAAATTAGCGTTGATATTCACTCTTGAAAAGTAGAATTACACCGTTTATGTTTTGGGTCGTTTCGACCCAACTTAATTTAAAGGTTTACTAAACGATAATGATTTTATAGAAAACTAACATAAGTATTATGTTGCATATAAGCGCAAGTTGGTACACTAATACTTTCAAAATATCCATTGAAATATCAAATGAAACAATAAAGAACTAAAAATTATATAGAATTCGATTTACCTAAATTGTAGAATGCTAATTTTAACGCGAATCATAATATGTAATAAAGAGCTCAACTAAGCTCTTTGTTTTTATTGTATAATCAATCTATTTATTACATAATTCGTAATAATTAGGAACCGTTCATTTCCACAAAATGGTTCAATTCTAGAATTTTTTCGAATACTCGATTACATCTAACATTCCAGAATTCCTGAAAATTTGATAAATAATTTAATATTATACAGGCTGAGTCATTTAAAAAATGCCACGCGTTTTTCTCGAAAACGGTTTTAACAGGCAAAAATTACTTATCATAAAAGTAATATAGTACGAAGGAGGCCGTCTGATGGTGACCTTCAGCGACCTTTAAACCCATTAGTTTTAGAGTCATAGGCCTAAGTTGCCTTTTTTTTTTAAATTGAATTAAATAGTTTTGTGATGCCCAATCGATAGTCCGTAAAAACAAACATTTTTACTTAAAGAAATTTTTCGAAATAATCGATCGTTTCGAAGTAAGAATTTTTTTATTTATTTTTTATAATAATTGTTAAAAATGACCACTATTTTGCTCTAAACATTGTTGTATTCTTCTGTGAAAAGCATGCGAACATAAAATCAAATCCATTTTCGAAAACATCGGCGTTAGAATAAGATAGACGCTTTTCACGAAAGGATACAATTTTTTTTTTGAGCAAAATGGCGATCATTTTGAATGTTCATTATAAAAAATAAATCAGTTTTAAACTCCAATTAAAAAATTCTTACTTCCGAAACTAAATTTCTATTTTGTCTAGTTTCTTCGAAACAATCGATTATTTCGAAAAATACCTTTAATTAAAACTTTTAATTTGTTTACGAGCTATCGATTGGGCATCATTTAAACATCCTAACCAGTTAAAAAAAAGTAACTTAGTTCTATAACTCTAAAAACAATGGATTTCAAGATCGGTCAGAGTCATTAGACGACCTCCTTCATACTAAACAATTTTTATAATAAGTAATTTTTGCCCTTCTCTAACCGTTTTTGAGAACAACGCCTCATCCTGTATTATAAAAATAATAACCATGCTGTAAATGTAGGTATGTAACTATATATCTAAACAACTTACTTAAGGTGCAAAAATATTATGTACCACAATATAGAACGACTCAAAGAAAATTTCGGAAAAGGTGCTCGAATTACCCGGGACTCTGCTGTATTTCATTTTGATGGGTTCCCCCCAAGCGTTCGATTCCGAACTAATGTGTGACGACTTTAACAGGCTTTTTTTAAATCATTAATTTGTGTAATGGCGTGTATGTTTAATGTTAATGTGACAACTTTTTCTCGTTTTGGCACGTTGAACTTTTCCGGCTTTATTATTTTTATGATTTGTTCTATATCTCTTTTGCATCGGATTATATCGATGATTTATCATCTGTCACGAACGATGACGTTTTAATAAGCTTAATGAATGTCAAAAGGACAGCTCGTTTCAATTTCGATCGACAAGTCCAAAAAAAAACATTATCAAGGGAAATACGAAAAATTAAATCAAACTCTCTCCCCAAAAACCACATTATGAAAATATGCAACTTCATTTTTATTGGACTATTTAAATTTTCCAAGGGGGTTACTAGAAAGTAACCCCCTTGGAAAATTTAAGTTTCTACTGACGTTCAAATTTTTAAATTGAAATCAAATATCGCGCCATTCTTATTTAAATGGATATCGGTAAAATGCAAGTCAGTTTTAAACTTAAAAATTTAGAACAATCGGTTGCTAAACTGTTTTTAAACGAACACTGCAATAGCTGCCGGAGGTGTTAATTAGCTGTTACAGCTGTGTTAATTAAATATCGTCAAGTTTAGGTGAAAAACCGGTTTCGATTAAATAATATCGGATGCTCCTTCTATTGTTTTATCAGTTTAACTTTTAGAATACATTTTCATTGTGTCGATTTTTTTCTGTTAGGTATTTTCTTCATAATCTTGGTGCTTAAATAAATATATGGAAGAACAATTAATTAATTTGGGAAAAAATCAGTTATTCTTATGTCTTGATCTTTTTTTATCGAAAATAGTATTTGATCATTAGGGCAAAACGTCTAATACGGATTTATTGCTTATTTAGTTTACGTTTCGATCGAGTTCATTCATTTGAATCATATCACCCCCTCAGTTTATAAAATACATGCAATCAAAATATATCTAACAATGAAGTATTCTATTCAGTTCTGAATATCGGCATTAATTATTAATACTCGTCGATAAGTTGAAACTATGACGCGTCTCTTTTGACATGACTTACAAAATCAGTCTTTGACCTTTTTCATTGTTAACACCTCCGAAAACTCAATCTTAATGCCAAAGAAGAAGTCATCGAAAACCGAATCATTTTCTTTATCTTGTTCATTCTTAAAAATTGAATCGTTTATTGCTGAAACACCGTAAGTCGCCTTCTTCCACGTGACAGGAAGTGAAGCAAACGGTTCTAAAATCTATATGGTATATAATTGCAATTATTAAATTACTCAAAATGGCCAAAAAGTGACTTTTGATGTTTCGGTAGTAAGCGATTCAATTAACCTTCTGCTCCCCCTACTTTGTTTTGTCGATAAAGGACACGTTCTTCTCATGTCGATCTAACGTGAGCGTCAAAAAGTCGACCAGGAAAGGCGGAAGCGATACTCCAAAATTCAAAATAGGTTAGATTTTGCATTCAATAAGATTAGCTTAGAACATATCGAACCAGAGTGACATTTTAACGATTTCATCACAGTCCATCACTTATTAACGATTCAAGGTAAACCGACAAATGGAATGTGTTAAATATCACTGTTCTTGTTCGTCAAAATCTGATATTTAAAGGTTGTGCGGCGTGGTAAATGGTATGATGGCGCAGTAGAGGGTCGATCTTATTTTCCCGACCAAATAAACAAAACCTGCAAGTTCCGGAACGGATGACAGTTTAGTTGACGATTCACTTAACAGTCCTACCCGGATCTTTATTTTGTTGTTCTAACGGCCGGAATGACCAAGACCGGTTTATAAGATTTAGTAGATCTTTTTGAAATGTTTATGGATGTATATTAATATAAATCGTACCATATAGAGATAAAGGAATGATTACGAAAGTGCAATCCGCAAGGTGCTCGTCAAACTAGTTTTTCATATTGATACATACTTACTATTCAACTCGAATCGTGGGATGAATAATTTACCACTAGGCGAATCCTCGCTAGATTAAGTAGTCCAACAAAAAAATTATTACATAAATAAAAAGTGCACCGAAGAAAATATTTAGGTAAAGGATATACGCCGAAAGTGAAAGTTAAAAACCGAAAGTTCCTTTTATTTATTGTTACGTATTATCCCTAAAATTTCTTCTTTGCACGAGAAGGTCCTCCGGAATTTTGAAAAATTTTGGGCGTCGATTTATCCATCGCTGTCATATATAAATGTCAGTTGCCAATAACTTTAACCCATGACCCCATAGTTATTACCATTTGACCTTTGGGAAACTTGAAGGTCTATCATCGTCACCAACTTTATTACTATGTATTAGAATATTGTAAAGCGTGTGGTAGGTGTGCTAAACGAAAATATTTCTCGTCTGGCAGCAACGGAGCGGTACCAAAATTAATTTAAACGCGCCGATGTTATCTGCGAAATTGGTGGTTTAGATAATACAATAATTAATAATAATGCCAACCGGGATGTGTTTTGTTTCTATTTTTTAATTGGCAAAAAAACGTTGTAGCCATTTAATTATTTTTTGGAATTGTTTGGCGTTTGAAGGTACGAATGATTAATTGTTGAATCGGCAGGGGGATAATTACTAAAAGAGGGGATGCGATTTTTCTGCGAGTTCTCTATTTAAATGGTCTTCCTAATTGTAGAGTTCGAATGCCAAGTAATCTTTAATATCGAGTTTGTCATAAGTTAACCTTAATTAGAAATTTCATAATAATTTTCATTTTAGCGAGATTACAGGGAAAGTTGTTATTAATTACATATAATAAGATGTACGTGTCAGTTTATTAATTGAAACGTTAAAAATAATGGTAATCGTGGATTTTAATATGCGTAATTTTGTTGTGGGGTGTAAGGCGACATTGAGGTTTCGTTAAGTAGTCGATTTGTTTGTAGCAATTACTTGTGCTTACATACGAAGTATTTGGTTTACAATAGTAATTTGCAAGATTACCTATAATGCCGAGAAAATTCTTCGATAAATTTCAGACGAAAAGTGAAGATTCAAATGAAAAGTTTAAAAAAAATTGTGATATCCTTGAATAAAATTATCGAAAAATATGTCCGTTTTACAAGTAGATCATTTCATGGTACATCTCGTTCATGGATAGTATCTAACTTTTTCACATAAACCCGTGACTGCATCGCAGAATACGTATATACGTTAGTTGGTACAAACGTGCCCCGAATATACGCGATTTCCAGGAGGTATTTTCTTATAGTTACGCTACAACATAAAACGTGCGCTCCTGTAAAATTTGACTTTTGTCACTTACGCCGTTCTGCCACAATACCATCGATATGTATTTGGACAATAGTTGTAAATTGAAAGTGCAGAATAAATATATTTTTTTTAATTTACAAAAAGATGTCGGCAAGTCTTTCGAGAATATGATAATTTGCAACTGGATGATGGACAATCCTAAGAATGCAGAATATGAAACAAATTGCGTCAAACAAATTAACTTTTGTCATAAATGATGTATATAGGTCGTTTAGATTTTATTCCGTGGCACGTCAGCAATAAACAGATGACTAGATTGTATGTTTGAAGAGTGACATATTTTACCGATGATTTATCTGTTACGTGACAAAGAAAGGTCATAATTTATTGGTAGGTATACGAGGTGACACCAGCGTACGAAACGTCGTTATCTAGTGAACCTTTTATTAATGACGTGCATCGGAACAAAATTTGAATTGGCTTTAGTTATATTATTTTTCTGGATCGGTCGTGGTTACGAAAACGTTTCGAGTTCAAAAATATGTCAGGTACACGGTGAATATGAACGAAAGAAAAACTTTTCCTACGACTTTCGCAGATTTTCAAATAATGGTAAAAGCGTACAAAACTTCAGTGTAAATTTTGTCGAAATGTTTTAAACCACAAAGTTTTTAAAGACGAATATGAAATGTACATACCTATACCGATATAAATTTAACTAAAACAAAATCAAGCCAGCGAATCAGACAAAAGTTTTGAAATATTCTCTTCAACATTGACTATATTATAAGTCATAAAAAGTTGTTTTTTTTTAACACAATTTGTGTTGCTGACGTTAGAGCTTGCTGCTTGAAGTTGTCATACCAAAGCACCATAATTTATATAGGTACAAACAACGATAAACCACCTTACTCATCGTCGTAAAATTAAAAAGCATCATGTATCAAAGATAACGATCGTAAAAATAAATTTCTTTCAAATGGCAAAGGCGAATTGTAGGAATAATTAACGACCTTGAACTTGAGGGTGGGAGGGAGACAAGGATAAGGAATATTTTGTTTTTGTTTTTCGCGGAAATCTAAATTTTTCTTATTGTTTGATAGCTTTTCTCTTTAATTTATCCTTCATCTGTTTTTATTATTTATTTCTGGAATTATTTTTAATTTGTGTTAACTTGACATTTTTGGGAAAATAAATAATTTCTCGGCCACTTATGAGCCCATCGTGTGGGGGTAAACGGATATTTGGCAGCCCTGCTTAGTGTTGCCGTCGTGTTCTAGCGAAAGATCGAATAGATAAAATTAATTTTCGAATGTTTATAATTATTTACACGCCCGTTACGTCTTGAAAGGATAAAATACGTGGGCCCGACGCGGCGCCTCATTATTCAATTGTGATTATTATGGAATACAATAGTGTATAAGATTGGGGGGACCGATAGAATTTGCCACTTGATAATTACGATTTATTAGCAGCATAAAAGAAATTTCCTTGATATTTTTCGCGATAATAATAGAGTGAAGCAATAAGAGGCCGGTAGCTCTTGTTCACAATTTATCCACTACAAAATTCATGAACATGAATTTTAAATTCAAGCTAAAAAGTCAAATCTTTTAACTATATGCAAATGTAAGTAATCGACAATGCAAACTACTAATATTATTTATATTTGATGTAATGTTCACGAAAACCTAATCGTCGTTTAGATGTAATCATAAAAGCGCAATTAATCACAATTATTCAAATTACCTCAATAAATATAATTAATTTTTGGCGCAACATCGACGTGATATAACGATTCATGATGTCACAGCTCCTATATCGAATCCACGTTTTATATTACCTATGTATGTAGGTACAGTGGACTCCTAAATTAATAACACTCCGCCTCGATCGGGGTGTCAAAATTAAAGGAGCCCACTATACCTATTTCTCCAAATAGAAACATTGGGTTACTACGTATTTGGGATTAACGACGAGTTACTTTTTGTTGCTGATTGTGAGCCAGTTACTATTGAGAGAAATAGAATAAGTTCTTCGATTTCGTTAGCACTCGATCAAAACAAAGCAAAGCAAGTATACGTACAGTAGACTTAAAGGACGAATTTTACATAACGTGGCAGTAGTATATCGTATTTATTTAAAATTTACGAGTCTCCACAATCAAACGCGACCTGACCCCTTGTTTACTACTTACTTATAAAGTTGCATAAGCGTCCATTAAATTTTTTTAAAATGGGACAACCATTTTAGAAATTTATAATACCAAACAGAGCTTAATGGATCACTTCCAATTGCAAAATGAAAAGACGGAATTTTTGGAAGAAATTGTCATCTTCGGTCTACGGCAAATCGGGGATTCCTTTCACTTTTGTATTCCAGCGTCCTGATCTTCGCATAAGACCTTTGGGAAATTTGTTGCTGGTCGATTAACGCGCGACAGATTTTCTTTGAATTTTCCGCTAAAATGGGAGGTCGTTAACCTCTAAAAACGTATTGAAATTTATCTGTTTTAAATCGTCAATATAGATTATCGCATAGGTTACGTGTGCGAGTAAATGAAGACATTTTGACCTTTAAACTAAGAATGCGGACGCCGCCTTTCCCTACCGTTACAGTAACTTGCGTGACTAGAAGATTCACTTTCTTCGTGACTTTGATTCGTATTTTTGCGATCGTTTTTCGAAAGATACGAAAACCTAATCGGCCAAAAATTCCTGGCACGTTTTGGTCAGATTAAGTATTTGAGTCGCGTTGTTCAAATACGTATTACTTCGACCAACTAACAGTAATACGCAACGTTCGTTACATATTGTTTTAAAAATCCAGGAAGTGATTGTTTTTATTCGAATAATTATTGTTTGAAATCGATCTTCGTGGAAGGAGAAACGACGAAGAAAGGAATAGTATTGTAGAATTAAAAAATTGATAACATTTGAGAATTTTTTGAATTTCCACGTGTTTTGTATTGCAATATAGGAAGTAAATTAGAGATAGAACAGTGAAACCTTAATCTGTATGATGTTTATTGCTATAATCGTGAGTACTTACAACGTGTGTAGAAACATATATTAAAATAGTTACGTCGGTCGTGGATGAAACGATTTTGTCGCGAAAACAACGGCACGTGGAAAACCAATATGAACAAGACGAACATAATTGCTAGCATTTTATAGTAGTTGGTACATAAAAGACAAGTTGGAATAGTTTTATTTGAAAATTGAGAATAGTCGGGCGCGAAATCTGTGAATTTGAAGAAAAATTGTAAAACCCAAACTTTCAGTTGTCGTGTTTTGTTTGTTAAAAGGTCGAGACTTAGGGAGGCGAAACTTCCATTTGGCACCACTCTTTTACTGAAATTTTGCCCAATCTGATTGTGAGTTAATTCTAATCTCAGAAAAGGAGCTTTTACATGCCAACATGATTTTTCCATTTGATAAATCTTGTCAACCTCGGAGAGTTTTGAAACCCACGACTTTTGAGCGTGGAATCAAGAACCCTAATGAACACTGACGCTGCTAGTTGTCATGCGTTCCTTCTTTAGAAAAGAAAAATGCAAAACTATAGCTTCCTATTCAAAAGGCACGCGTATTATGCCTAATACATATTTCCACATTCATGTTTTGATCGTTTTTATTTAAAAGTCATGAATCGTCAATTCTCAAATTTTAATTGATATTCTTTTCGGACAATTGAAGATCGTTGAAGAATTTTAAAGAGGTTTATGTTATTCTCTCAATAAGAACAATAAAAAGGAAACTTATAAGTTCGTCTCATACTGAAACTGATATTTCGTTTTTGAATTTGATCCTAAAAAATCAGGAAATTCGCAGATCTGCTAATAGTCTAATAGTCGGTGACACTTTTTAGTACGTCATCGGGTAACGAAATAAAACATATTTATCCCACGAAACATGTATGAAATACCTACCCGAAACGTGAAAAATTGTTCCTTTAATCCTGTACCGATGGGTATAAAAGCGTCGCACGAAAAGTTCGTGGAAACTTAAAGTTTTATTTTGACGTGTTTTCTATACGTCCCCGGAAGATTAAAATTCGCATCTCGTTGCCGTGTGACGTATAAATGCGCAATGCTTTTATTTCCATCGGTACAGGATTAAAGGAGCAATTTTTCGCGTTGGCGTTCCACACATGTTTCTTGGGAAATACGTGTATTTATTCATTATCCGATGACGTACCAAAAAGTGTCACCTACTATTCTGGATCCGCCCATCCATTAGTCTATTAGATCACTTTTTCGAGAAAATTACGGGCGCCGTTTATTTATGCGCGACCGTAAAAGATCGGTCGTTTTTTATGTTTCTGCTATTTCCAAATCAAATATGTGACCTTAGGCCTCAAGTGTCAGTTGGGTCTCGTGTTAAAGGAGCGACGACGACTTATAAAACATCTTTTGCAACGATTTTGCTGAAGCGTATTTATTAATGACAGTTGCGAAGGAGACTTTTTGTTTTTTTCCCCAAGTCATTTCGCTTTACACACTTGCGTCACACGTATAACTGAAGTTAAAGTGTGCGGTTGATGGATTAACTTTTGATTGCATAACGGCTGTCAAATGGTACAGGGGTTTTATTCGATCGGTCGCGTACGAATTTGAATTTGAGTACAAGTACAAGATATTTGCAATAACGTTTCCTGCACCGGCCGCACCAAATGCACCTTTCTAACACGGCAGTCGATATTCTATTGTCCACGTATAGAACAACGTCCGGTATATTTCTGTGGGAAATCATTAAATAGTGATTTTTTACAATAGTCAAATTTTAGCGCGATATATTTCCGTGCTTCGTAATATTAATTGGTACAAATTGTTATCTACTGGTTCTAGTACTGGTTCTGGTACTGGTTCTAATTCAATTCAAATAGATTTATTGCTATTCGCAATTCCAGTTAAATATCGAGAATATTTTTTCCGCCAATTTATATCTTTCGGAGTTCGTTTTTGGTTTTCGAAGAGTAAATGCTAATTATTTAAAGAAGTAGGCGAATTGCCTTGAATAAGCAACTGCACATACTTATTAATATAGAAACGCTTAATCGGTGATATATAGGTACATAAATATTGCCTAAATTTGAATAGATGACATAATAAATAAGAGAACGTAATTTGAACAACATTCACCTACTCGTCCAGGACGATCCTACATTGTTACAGTCATACTTTCCTACACATTCTTAAGTACACCTTATATTATGACAATGACATATTTACATCGATGCATATCGAGTGCCTTATTAATCATGCGGATTTCAGGTTGATTACTGCGAAATCGGTAAAGAAGTTTGTTGTCATCTTCAAGGAGGATCCACGATACTTGGCTCCGGTTCTGCGACTTTTTCCACTAAAACCACCGGATCGGCTTCCTACACTTCCGGTTCTATACCTCCAATCCAATACGGTTATTCGAACTTATCGCACGTCACGGCAGGAAAAAGTTCGATTCCAGGAGCGACGATTAAATTTTCAGGAGCGGAAGGACTAAGTCCCAGTGTAATTCATGTTGTACAGGATAACGACGCGATACCGAATCCTCTTATTTCGTCCGCCGGCGAAACGGGTTCCGAAATCGTTCGCGGTGCACAAATAGCCTCAAATAAAGTTATAAGGAACACCACGCCAAATCCCAACTCGGTATTCTCCAGCACGATCGATTATAGCAACGACAAACTAGATCAGTTAACGTTCGCGTCGACAACCCAAGGACCACAATATTTACCACCGATTTCCTCACCTAAACCTCAATCTTCCTCCTACAGCGACTTAATACCACCAATTTCAACATACCAACCGTCGATTCCGACAACCTCCAGTCCTTTGGTTACCAAACCGGTTATTCCCGGAGTTTCCGTAGTGACACCGTTCATTGTTTCTTCTCCAAAACCGTTTGAACCCGAAGTTAAGGTTCCTCAACAGATTGTTCCGTCTTACACGCCCAGACCAAGTTTCCCGCCCACTTCTAATCAATACATACCTCCTCAAACACCTCAACAACCCCAAATTAAAGTTCCTCAACAGATCGTTCCGTCTTACACGCCTAGACCAAGTTTCCCGTCCTCTTCTAATCAATACATACCTCCTCAAACACCTCAACAACCCCAAATTAAAGTTCCTCAACAGATCGTTCCGTCTTACACGCCTAGACCAAGCTTCCCGTCCACTTCTAATCAATACATACCTCCTCAAACACCTCAACAACCCCAAATTAAAGTTCCTCAACAGATTGTTCCGTCTTACACGCCTAGACCAAGTTTCCCATCCACTTCTAATCAATACATACCTCCTCAAACACCCGTAAAACCTTTCGTACCCCAACCCATTTACACCACTCAGAAACCCTATGTGCCGCCAGTTTATCAACCGCAACCTAGCCAACAATCAACTATAAATCGTTTCACCTTTACAACACAAAACCCTATAACGTTTTCTAGCACCACTAGAAAGATATTCGTGCCACCTCAGTCAACTCCAGGCTATCAATATCCACAACCGACGCCGTCATTTAATTATCCCACTACCAGTACAACCCAAAAACCGTTTATCGGTCAAAATAGCAACATCAACAACCAATATATTACACCAAAACAACCAACATTCTCCCCTTCGACTAGTGTTAACCAGTACATTCCACCAAGCAGCCCTACACCTGGCTATCAATATCCCACACCCACTCCCGCTTTCGAATATCCTAAGCAACCATCGCCCTCGACCATTAGGCCATTCATCGTTACAGATCAAACCCTTAACATTAATAACAATTTTGTGACACCAAAACAACCCACCTTTACTTATTCAACTCCAAAGCCATCAGTCTATTACCCTATTCCGTCGTCCACAACTCCACCGGTAACGTACAAACCGTACAATCCGCAATCTCCACCTACACATGGCTACTCGTACCCGACGCCCACCCCCAATTTCCCAACACCGATTCCCAATGTACCGACGCCAACGAACAACCAATATTTACCACCATCATCGACCCAACCGAATCTACAATCCTTGGAAAGTAGTACCGGAAATCAGTATCTTCGACCGCCCACTACGCACACTCCGCTGATCCCTGGGGTGCCCGAAGAATCGGGTGGTAACTTTGTATCTATACCTTATGCCGGCTGTGCGGCTGCCCTTAAATGTGTCCAAGAAATTTATTGTACCGCAGAAGGATTTGTCTCGCCTATCCCAGTTGTACTAACTAAAGAGCAAGAATTATCTAGGGTGCCCACGACGGTAAGTGGAACGTTAACAACTTTACTGGTCATTTAATGCTCTTAAACATTTTTTTTAGGAATGTGCCGATAAAGAAGCGGGAATAATAGGAAGATGTTGCCGCGATCCCAATTATATCGATCCCTGGCCTTCCGCAAACTTGATTAACGGCGAAGATAACGGACAATATCGCGAAGATTCAAATCTAGGACAATACTTTCCTCAAAAGCAGCGTCCTGCTCGATCCGACTTAAAACCGACTATACAAAATGTGGTACCGTACAATGGTTTTAGTGCGGTGGCATCCTTTGCTCAAGAAGTTGGCATTCAAAATTTAGATAATTCTAGAGCAAATAAGTGTGGAATTAGAAACTCGGTGAGTTTAAGGTGCAGTTACCTATAGACGAAGTGCTACAAATGTATTGTTTAGAATACTGGTCCTCAAGGAGTGGGTCCGATAGATGTGGCGTTCGCAGAGATACCATGGCAAGCTATGGTGTTGAGGGATTCAAACCGCAGTTTATTATGTGGAGGTGTCATCGTAAAATCGAATGCTGTTCTCACGGCTGCACATTGCGTTGAAGGGTAAGACATTCTGATCGAGTGCCTAATGAAACTAATAAATAATTGTACGTTAATAGATTAGAAACAAGAGATGTGCTTATTAAAGGCGGCGAATGGAAATTAGGAATAGACGAAGAACCCCTGCCTTTCCAAATTGTTAAAGTTGCCGCTATCATTCGTCATCCTGCATATCGTCCGGGACTTTTACAAAACGATTTGGCTCTATTGATGTTGGACGACAAATTACGTACTGCTAAGAACGTTGCGCCTATATGTTTGCCGGCACCAGACCAACAGTTTGGTAGACAGTGCATAGCGACGGGTTGGGGAAAACGTATACTGCAAGGTTAGACTGTTACTGTATTATTAATTTTTAAGAGATAGAGTAAACATTTTTTCTGTGTAGTACATTTACGAGGAGCCATAATGAGATCTATCGACGTCAATTTCCTCGATAGCGGAAGATGCTATGAAAAATTGACCACCAACTACCAACACGTCTTATCGCATTTTGGACCAACGACGATATGTGGTTATTCCCATAACAATCAGTGCGATGTAAGTGATTAGGTAAAATGTGGTAGAAAACGTTAATGCTGATACGGCTTGGTTTTTAGGTCGATTACGGTAGCGCGTTGGCCTGTACGAATGGCGATGGTCAGTATACTTTGGCCGGTATTTTCAGTTGGGATACCGGCTGTAAAGATCCAGAACAGATAGGAGCTTATATCTTACCGGACATCGAATGGATCGAGTCTACATGTTCGATACCCTTAACTCATTTAAAAGCGTTGGATAAACAATACCGTAATCAGTGAAATGAATACTTTTGGAACACATCTTGAATTCAACTCATATACGTAATTTATATCTATAGTTAATATGTTTAACTTCGACCCCAAAGTTTAATTTGTCCTTTTTATTCAAACGATTTGTATTTTAGGAGATCCAAAGATCTTTGTTCTTGCCAAAACGCATGTAATTTTACAAAAAAAAAAAAACGATAAAAAGCTTTATTTGTAAATTAATTGAAGACCCTGAATATTTATGCGTGGTCAAATTCTTTCTCTCGGAGGAATAAAAAGCCCTTTATTTTCCACGTCATACCTCACGACGCACGAATTTAGGTTAGATAATTTATACGTGCAATTTATAAGTAAGTAGGTCTACGTTTAGATGCTAAACATTCCAAACGTCATAGGTTGTAACAATTACTGTTAAGAAAAGCTAAAGGCGATACTACAAAATAATACTCACTATTATGTATAAGAATTTAAATGTTTTTCTCGGATTATAAAATAAATTATAACCGTTTAGATATTATATATTTTTTAAATAAAAAATATGCGACTGAAACGGTATATTTTCTTTACCTAGTAGTATATTAAATTAATTTGTACTATTCTTCGGATGATTTTTGCATCAATACGTATTTGGAATATGTTCGCTGTTGAAAAATTGTTTGTTAAAACGTATGCTTAAGCTAAAAGAAGTCGGTATGCATTAAAAAAGATTTTTCTTACGCTGGAACCGCACCTGCATTAATGGCTAAAGCTGATTAATGTGTAACACCCTAAACTATGTCTACACTTGCATTTATTGACTAGTGTCGTTATGTATTAACATGCTAAGTTTTTACTGACACTCGAGTTTTTCGCCTAATGATTAATGCCTGTTGCCATACTTGTGTTTAATTTCAAATTACAATAATTGCAATTCCTTTTGTGATGATTTTTTCATTGGAAATGCAATACAGAAAGTAAGAAATAAGTAAAGTAAGTAATTTTTTATTCTACGGAACCGGGGACGTAAAAAAATTTACTTAATGCAAATGAAAATAGTGCGGTAAAATTGAAGTCCAACATTGTCAAAATCAAGTTCTACCGATGTCACTTATTTAATTCGTGACATTGAGTTTCTTCATTGCGTGAATTTTTTATTTTAATTAAAATTACAATGAACAATTAATAATTTTTGCAGATATACGTGTGATTGTGTGTTTGTATTTTGTGTATTTAGACCTAGATCTAAAATAATTTCATTTCTCAAACAAAAACTGCTCGTTTATTTCTAATTTCTGGATAAAATAAATTTAAAAGTTAAATTCAGAATTATATTGAAATTTGTTTTCCATTTTAAAAAATATACCTATTATAAATTGTTTTTAGGATAGGTAATATAAATTGAAAATGTGGATTTGGTGCACGTGCTTATCTACAAGCGCACCTGGGCATTTAGTCCGTCTAGAAATTTTATCGCAAAACCAAAGATAATAATGGCCGCATTTGGTGAGTCGAGCATTGAGTTGTATAACGGTCGTTCTTGGATCGGTCGTGTGGTGCGATTTTAAGCTGCCGTGATTGGTCGAATTGTGCCAGAATAAGCTTTCTTATTGGCGAGCTTCCTTTAGTTAACGGCGGCCCGCGTTAATGAACGTTTTAGTGCGAGACGATAACGCAGATTCGCGTTGATTTTCATCTAATAAATTAAGCAATTTGATTTGAATACGTTAAAATTAATTGTTTTGTGTGCTAAGTGCATCATCGCGTTTCATACTTAAGTAATATAAATCAGATTCGTCGGCGTCGCGTCGGTTAAAACTTTGTGTATAGGAGCTAGACGTGCAGATCATCAAAAATGTAAGTATATACCTACATATTTTAAATTTTGTCGTAATAACCAACGATCTTCAAGCGTACATATAAATAATGATTAAAATTGATTAATTTTATTGAGCTAATCGAATGTTGGTTATGTACGTAATCCTAACCTCTTCTACTTTTCGGTGCAATAGAGGAGGTTGGTTATATAAAATGTATTATCTAGCTATCCCGCTCCTGAAAATAAAATCCTTTACAACACGGTTTTGATAACGTCATTACTGAAATTGTATTTTCGATAAGTTTTACTTATAAAATTGATTTTCCAAATTGATGATTTTAACTATAATTTTATCTACCGGCCAAACATCTGGCTGTAATCACATACGCACAAAGCGCTCGACTTCGTCTTATCGCGCTGCAAGTGGTTACCTGCTCGAAATTTACATACCTATCAAACGTCTTATTCTAAAAATATTTCATTTAAACAGTTATATACTTACTAATTCGTGAAATTTATCGAGTGCGATGTTACGTTTCTGGTGATTAAAAATTGTTCGAGGCCTTTCCTAAAGGGATTTTCCGGAGTTGCTTGTGGAAGTAGAGCAATTTTCTTCCTAACTAATAGGTACATATTTATAATTGTTGTTAAAAACGTTGCTTGGATTTTTCGGATATTTTGTTGCATGACACCTATAACCGATATTAAAAACATTATTATTTTTTTTGTATCGATAAATTGATGGGAAGGTTGCGTTACAAAACGCATTAATCGTTACTTTTTAAAACAGTTCGTGGTTAAAATACAATATAAACGAAAGTTTAAATATTTTTAAAATTGTAGGTATACTATTGTATACTAGTACCTCTCTTTTGCCCATTGTTTTTCAAACTACCGAAATGGAATTCGGCACAGTCGATAAAGACGCAAAATACCATATTTTGATATAACGTGTGATTTTCTCGGACTTCCCATTTGGCCGGAAGTGACACCAATTTTCGATTTCCAAATGAAAACACCCTGTATATTATCGTAGTTTCGGAATCCTGGGTGAATTCTGAATTGGTTAGCATAATTTTGACTAAAAATATTTAAACTATTTTCTATTTATTGATATAATTACGTAGTTAAGTATAGTTAATGTGTTTTTTTTACGCCGAAAGTTTTCTTTACTTAAACTAATTCATTAAGAAGATATGATTTTTTTAGTACAGGGTTGAATTTGACAAAATCTCACAAAAAACATTTGTTTTCTCAAAAATGATAAACTTCAATTGGATATCACCTTAATACTTTTTGACTTGAATTTATATGTTTAAGGGCCGATCTTTTCATCTACCAATAAATTTACTTAACAAATTTTTACCATAGAAACAATTGTTTAAACAAACGTTTCTATAGTAAATATGTGTCAATTAAATTAAATGGAAGATGAAAAGATCGGCCCTAAGTTGAATAAGTAAAAAAAGTAGGTCGTTCTATTTAAAATAATAAAATTGGATGCTCTACCGCACTATTGGTTCACCCTGTATAGGCGAAAATAATTTTACCTAATGCGATTCTTACAACCAGCAATCCATAATCCAAAACATTTTTTAGCGAATTTTCATAGAAAATAAAACTATTGTAGCCTGTCTGATGACGGGATCCAGACGTGTCCTTTTGGCTTTTCTCCGACCTCGACCCCTAGATCACAAAAATATAGGTTATTCATTTTGGGTCGGTCATATATATAAATCAATTCCTTGTGGACATGATTCCAATCACAATTTTGATCGTAGATGGCTGAAATTTGAACAGCGTATTGTCTTTACAAAAACGAAGGACGACCCTTTTCAAAATGGCGGTCGTTCGAAAAAAAAATGAAAAAAATTCTAATCTCCATTATTACTCGTCGGATCGGTAATATCAAATATGTTTTGGGATCGGCATAAAATTTTCTACCGATCATGTCTATTTATAATTTTCGATAGAATGCACCATTTTCGAAATAATCGAAAAATAGTGATAATATTTTTATTAATTCTTATAAATTTCTGTCGTGAATATTCAAAAACTGTATTTCTTTCGAGGAAAATTTAAAAAAAAGAAATTTTTTGACATGCAACATGAAAATTTGATACCGAGGCTTGCGCACAGTCGACCTAAACTAACCGAACCGTATCTTTACCTCCACACGTTGCATTATTTTCACTTTGATAGTAAAATAACTACAATAATTGCATTAAAGTATTATAATAGTCAGTAAAAAAAGGAAGAGATTTAGAACAAGGAGAATTAAAAGAATGCCACGAGAAAACTGGAATTATTACAATATTTTTTTTTAAGTAAAGAGGTGGCAAAATAAAAAGTTAATCGATCAAATTTTGTCTCCTCTTCAGCCTAAATTGTTTAAAAATAGTTGCGACAATCAAAACTATGAATTTCGTTTTGTAAAAGGTAAAATCTCTCAAAATAAAAGAAATTAAAAAAAACAAAAAACATTAAAAAAATTAAAATCCTGAAATATTTTTTTTCAACACTTACGTAAAATGCAAACTAATACTGCTGCCGCTGGGACTGCCACTTGTCTATAACATACTATAAAGAAAAAATTATAAACTTGTAAATTTTTCTTTGTATTTCCTACCTTTTTCTGGTCATCGTTTTTCCTCTATCGCCCTCTATCTTCTAGCGTAGATTCTTCCGTTGACTGCGTACTTGCATTATTACGTACCTACGCTTCATGTTTCACTGTATTTCACCAATCACTGTAATTGCGATAACGCGCGTAAGGTAAAATTTCGTTCGCGAAATTGGACCGTCGTATGTTTGAGGAGAACCCTAACAGAGTCCCTATCCAAGCTCGATTTTCATAGAATTTGTGTTAGAGCTTAAAAGTCCACGTATTTGCACTTTATAAATACATGGAGAGTTAGTCGACAAAGAAAAATCCTACCTTTCCTTTCATCGTATTAATCCTTTTAGGGAACACAATACAATACATAACACTCGCGCACTCACACGCAAAAAGGCCTTATAAACAGAACGAGCACTCCTCGCACACACGAATAATACGACGCCGTAATTTAATATTCGAACTACTGAAACAAGCACTACCGCTCTGTACCACTAACGTGAATGATCTGAAATGGTTTTGCCGGAATTCTATATATAAATGCATTCGAGTGGATATTAGGAAATTTCACTTTTATTTTGAAAACGTTCACACTCCGATAAGAAACGATAGTAGGTGGCACACATGTTTTATTAGTTGCTTTGTATTTTATCGGTCGCATAAAAATACGATTAAACTTTTATCTGGTTTATGGTTTGTAATAGGGGAATTTCAATGTTGAGGGGCACACAAATAGTTTTTAAAAAAACTATGCAAAAATTTGCAACTCGAAATTTTTCGTAGAAGTATTTTTGCATGTTTATTTCGATTTTTCATTATAAAACTACACATAAGCATCTACCTATTTTTAAAATTTGTAAAATTACGTCATTTTTAAATTAAAAAAAAAGTTAAATAATATAAATAAATTACTACCTATAAACTAATGTTTAATTTTATTATTACAGTTGTGTTGTTGTGCCTATTCCGTACAATATGGGGATGGATAAGGAGCGGTTCATGGAATTTTATTGGAGGCATTGCAGAATTAAGGTATTTAAATAATTATGATGTAAAATATATAAAAAACTAATTTATTTTATTTATTATAGGTAGGATTTTTCTATTTTATTACGGGGCTACAAACGGTGAGTTTTTTTATATGTTTTACGCAATGTCTACATATTATTAACAATAAGCATTGTTGCAATAAATCTCAACGTAGGGAATTGTTAATAAATCAAGGCGGCCTTGTTCAAAATTATTAAAATTTAAATATTTTCTAGAAATGTAAAGTTTAAAGAATAGTTAGGTATTTAGCGTTCAATGTTTTAACTAAGTTAAGTATTTATAAATTCAATTCAATTTGCGCCATTGAATATAATTAGGTTTTTTTAGGAAACTTCGTTAATTTTTTAGGTGAAAAAAATTTAAAGTATATATATATGTAGATATATATTAATATATCAATTTGTAAATGTTAATTACAAATAATTATATATTATGCATGAACACCGTAAAAAATGCCCCGCCCACCGACATTTCCCTCATAACCAGTAATTTTTTAGTAAATTTTGAATTAAATATATATATTATATAAATATAAAAATTTTACAAAATAAAATTAATTAATTTTATACATCAGGTAAAATAATATAAAATAGATATAGCTAGTAATATTATGCTGGTGATCAGTGAAATGATGATGGGAATTATGTCTTTTAATTTTTGAATTGTGTTTTTGAAACGGTAACAATGTTATTGTCCACATTTTCGTCGCATTTAAAATATATAGCCCACAGCGAGGGATGTGTGACTTGTGAGCTTTCAGCCAACGATCAAAGGTTGGTTACTTCAAGTATTTTACTAAACGTTAACGTGTTATTTGCATACTGTTGCAAATACACAGCCATAGAACAATAATACCAGCTCTCTATAATACGACAAAATCTTTTCTCTGAATACTTATTTAATTTGGTTAATTTAGTTTAATTTAAAAAGTTAAGGCTTTTGCAAGCCCGTCTGCGGATTTCTCGCGTTCGGTTTCGCATCGTCAATTAAAAAAATATATATATTTCAAACGTTATCTAACTCTTACGCTCTTTTGCATCAGCGTTAGATAAAAAATATAATACATATTATACAGATGTAATTCTTTAAAAGTTGTTGAGGGGTTCGTGGGGTGGATTGTGCGCGAACTTACCTACGTGTAAAGAAGTAGGTAATAGTGGGATCGATTACAATGCAACTAACGTACACCACAACCACTTCTAGGGAATTACGCCTGAAGTATATGTCCTTAATGTGTGTGCATTTGCACATTAGGGATTGTATTCCTACGATCAATGTGGTTAAAGTGTAAAGGTAAAGGTAAAGGTAATGGTAAAATGGAATGGTATGGAGACATATGCAGTGTTGTAAGCTCACAGTCACCAGAAGAAGATGTCTTAAGGTATGAGTAAACCCTGAATGCATAAAAACGTTGTTACCGTTAATGCGCAACATTCGTTTTGACGGGAGTGTATATGTGATAAAAAAGGTAGAGGTATGTACTTAAGTGATGAAGTTATAAAGAAAAATTTAGGACTTTCTAATTTTTTTTTACAATATTGTTTTAGTGCATTTTAGTTGCCATATACTTAATTAAATTTTGTTTTAGGTCAAACGCAACGTCTATGTTTCATCTACCTGTATATCGATATTTTCTTCCATTTCCATAAGAGATTGGCAGATATTCGCTTTGTTAAATTGAAGTATACTTATCTATTGCTTTAATAGCACACAAATAAATCGGAGAATAACACATCAAAATGTTTAATTTCAAAAGTTAAGTACCTATTCAATAGCCAAAAATGGTAGGTACTTATAGATAGGTATATTAGGACTTATAGAAAGAAATACGTCAGTAATTTTGGATATCAACATTCTTCTACGACGAAACTTCTGAAATCATAGGATTATTGTCGTCGTTCAAGAATTTGAATCAACTTGTGCTAAAAAGGTACCGTAAAGGCTAAGGGCCTATTCTCGCCCTGACTTGGATGTGTTTCACAGAGCAAAAACTGTATGTTTTTGATAGCAGGAAGTAAGGAGGAAATGGTGCAGTAGGGCCGTCTAGGCGAGGTCTCGACCTTACACAGAGACAGCGCGCCTAGGAGGGTACCCCATGGGTGGTGTGGAAAACTCTCTATTTTTTCTAAAATTATTTTTTAAATACCTAACGGCCGCCTAAAAAGTTTTTCGGTCTTAATTGGCTGCGGAATGATAAAGGAGTGTCTTGGTTTAATCGCAAGTAGTTTTATTACCACCTATGACATGACAAGAAATAATGTTTGACGCGATTTAAGCTAACAATAAGACGTGCCTTTATTTTTCCACAGCCAATCAAGGCCGAAATAATTTTTGGACGCCCGTTAGAGAAGTTCAGAATTACGTTTTTAAATGTTTTTGTTTCTTTCGCTTCCTGCTAGTTTTATAATAAAATTTGAGATAAAAGCAACTGTAATTTTATTAATATTTTTCAAAATAAAATAAAATTTGTAAAGACAATTAAATAGATTTTTAATTTCTTGAAAATAAGTCTTAAAATCTGTTTAGGTATAGCTTATCCAAACCTATATGATGTTCACGTCATCAATACAAGGTTACTAGATGATGATGTTTCACACAGTGCTTGTCACCTCGTACCTCGTATTTTGACAGTTCTAATAAATTGTAGTCTTTCTTTATGCCATCTAATATGTGCGAAAGTAAATCATCTGTAGAATATGTCACTTTCCAAACTTTAAACCGAATTACAAATAAACAATCTAGTAACTTTTTGTTGATGACATGAACATCATATAGGTTTGGATAAGCTATAACAGCCGAAAAGTTGTTAAAACTTCGGAACCCCACAAGAACAGAAACTATTTTGACGAAACTTTTTTTTAAATATTTGTTACACAGCGCGTCCCATTTTCGTTATATTTAATGCAACGTATCTCTGTTATTATAAAATGATCAAGAGTTGCGGATTCCACATTCTTTTCAAATAAAAATTACGTGTCACCATTTGATTTCGAATTATAGTTCTATAACATTGTGCGTTTGGAATTCAAAATATTTTATCAATGTTCTTAATTTATTTTTTACCGTAGAATTCAGTAGCGCTCGTAGTTTTTTTCTATAGTTAAAAAGTTGAAGAGTAAAACTCGATTGTTTAATTAACATTTTTGTTTTTGGTTGAAATTTAATAATTTTTGGGAACACATACATAATAAGTAAAGGTGTTTAAAATAGTGTAATAGATCTTTTGATATCACCTCAAAAGTACCAGGGTGCACTACCCATATACTTTCTAACCCCAACATATTCAGAGGTTTAATTTTTTCAAATTTTCGATGAAATTAACCATACTCGAGAAAATCATACATATAAGGAATAAGACCACCGTAGAAAAGACGTTTTTAGAAACTCGTGACGTTATTTCGACGTGGTTTATACGCTCCTGAGAGATCTTTTACTATTTTGTTGTAATAATTGTTTAAATAGTACGAATACTTGAGTTGGCCAACTGTTGGCCCTCTTTTGTCCTTTGCTTTTCAAGCTAACGAAACGAAACGACACAGTTGAAAAAGACGTAAAATGGCATATTTTGTCATTATGAGTGATTTTTCGGACTTTCAGTTTGGCCGGAAGTGACCAATTTTTAATTTTCAAATGAAGTCCCCTGTGTATTATAGCATTTTTATAATTCTGTGTGAATTCTGAATAGATTAGCACAATTTTGGCGAGAAATATTTAGACTATTTTATAGTCATTGTGATAATTACGGCCTATCCAAGCGTATAAGCCATTCACGTCATCAGTAAAAAGTTACTAGATTGTTTATTTGTAATTCGGTTTAAAGTTTGGAAAGTAACATATTCTATAGATGACATTCAATATTCTATGTACACATATTAGATGGTATAAAGAAAGACTACAATTTATTAGAACTATAAAAATACGAAGTACGAGGTGACAGCACTGTAGGAAACGTCATCATCTAGTAATCTTTTATTGATGACGTGATCGGTTATACACTTGAATAGGCCAAACGAAAATAGTTAATGTGTTTCTTTTTTGAGTTGAATAGTAAATTGATTTTGGGTTTGAGGATACCGTTAAATTGGTCTTCAAAAACTACACATCTTGTCAAAATATGGCATTTTTCGTCTCTTTCAACCGTGTCGAGTTTCATTTCGATAGTTTGAAAAGCAAGGGGTAAAAGAGGGGTGCTAGTGATATCGTTGACACCCGGTATAACAAACATTTTAAAAAGTTTTATCGAAATCGGGTCTGTTATCTTGTAGATTTCGAAGTAAAAAGCTATTTTGGCTCAACTATAAAATAACCAGCTTTTTTAACAAAATTTTAATTTCTTATCGTTAGTTTTGTTAAACAACGGGCGATTATTAAAAACTTTTATATACAGAACACAGCAGGCTTACAGTTTCACTAATCCCGAACAGATAAAATTTCTAGAAATATTTGAAAAACAAATACGACGAAAGAGTTTTAAATGAATTAGGTGTAACTATTTTTATAAAATAATAAGTCTATATATTAATTTATACTAAATCTTTTTTTAAAAATAATATTAACAAATATTTTGCTGCTTTGATTTTAATTTAAAAAAGGCTGCGATAGCTTTTTCTTTCAATATTCATAACAAAAAGATCATCTTGCGCTATTGAATGTTATTTTTTCCACTCATTGAATGCATTGCGTAAAGTAGGTACCACCTACCAAATAACATATTTAATAATTACATATTAAAACTTTTAGTTTTCGTTTTTTTTTACCTTTTCCTAAAAGTTTCTAAAGTTCGTAAATATATATTTTTTTGAATTAAGGATTTTTATCGATAACGTAAATATCAGTTCCATACCTATATAGATCAGAATTAAGAAAAACTGTTGCAAGTAAACGTCAAAAATGTTAAAACATTTTCTGTATTCTTTTGAATATAATATTCGAAGGACCGTAAAAGAATACGAAAAATTATGGAGTTTAGTTATAAGCAATGTTTCTTCGGTAGTAGGTACTTTATACAATGCATTAAAATGTGTTTGAGATCAATGTTAGTTAAACAACGAATCATTTTCCAAATTTTAGAAGCCTAATAGTGAGAAAACACATTACTGAAGAAAGATCACCATTCAAATCTTGTGTTTTCGTTTGTGCTTGTTTTTTGCCTTTTTAATTAAACAATTTTAAATAATGTCGATTTTATTACTATTTTTAATAATAATAATAATTAAGTAATTCGTACCACATCTACGGATTTTAATGTTAGTTTATTTTGGAATCAACAGTGTGTACGGTTGCCTGTAATTTAATTTTATCTTAACAAATTTCGAACATGTTTCACATGTTAATCACATTGACTCAATGTTAATTTATAATTTTAATACCCCAAATGGTTGCCCATTTTGATTAAACTAAAATTGATTAGGTAACGATAGAATAGAATTTGAGTTATAGATAATTTGATAAATTATATAGGAGTATAGTTTAATTTGCTTATATTATGCTTCTATCAGAGTATAATTTATTGTTAAATTACGAACAAATATCAATATTATTTAGTGGGTATACCATTGATCGATCACCATGTATATTATTATGCAATGGAGTAGTGGGAGTAAATGATTGTATAATTGAATGAAAATGTCATTCAGGCTAATAAGCTTAATTTCAGCCGTTAAAACGGGTAAATTATCATTGTATTATTAAAATTATATTAAACATAGACTTAAAATTTATTCTTGATAAATAAAGCGCAGCAGCGGTTTATTCTAGGATGTAGTTATGAATACCTAACCTACAATTTTTGACGTTTATAGGCAAACGATATTTTTTGCCAAATGGGGTTGTTGGGAGTCACCAACGATTTTTTTGTAGCACTACTAATAAGCCAAAAGGCGATTACATTTGTGTCAGTCAACCAGATCCTAGTATGGACATGGCTGACATTACTGGTAATTTTATCAGAACTTAATTTCGAATTGTAATTGACGTAGATGTTTAGATCGTGCAGCGCAGACTTTATTTTGGACCGAATTGGCGACGGGTTTTGGAGTTACACTGGCTCACATCTTTCAAGAGCCTGCGACCATAAATTATCCATTTGAAAAGGGTCCTCTAAGTCCTCGATTCCGTGGTGAACATGCGTTAAGGCGATATCCGTCTGGAGAGGAACGTTGCATCGCATGCAAATTATGTGAAGCTATTTGTCCAGCACAGGTTTATAAAGTGATTTGTTTTTTTTTCAAATCGGATTAATTAGATATGTTTTTGCCAGGCTATAACAATAGAGGCTGAAGAAAGAGAGGATGGTTCGAGGAGAACCACTCGTTACGATATTGATATGACTAAATGTATCTACTGCGGATTCTGCCAAGAAGCCTGTCCGGTCGATGCTATAGTTGAAGGCCCTAATTTTGAATTTTCCACAGAAACTCATGAGGAACTTTTATACAATAAAGAGAAACTTCTGAATAATGGTGATAAATGGGAATCGGAAATTGCTAGTAATATTTATGCCGATCATTTGTATCGATAGGGTGGTTATGTAAATAAATAGTGTAATAATAAATAAATACGATCTATTTATTAAATAATATTACCTATATTATGCTTATACACGTATGGAAAATCATTATTTACTCATAGGTACTGCAATAAGTAAAACAAACAATAATTAAGTTATTATTAATTTTTTTGTCAATCATTGACGTTGAGTTTCTTGTTTCATTATGCCACGCTTCTTCAAATAGCATAGGTAAATAATAGTTTTCCATTTATGTGTTTTGTTAGAAATTTTCATTTTTAAAATGGAATACCTATTTGCAATAATACTCTTGCAAGATTCTTTAGTTAATCATGCTTTATTAGTTATTATTATAATTATTGATTAAATCGGGATATGGAAGTTTGATCTTGATTCAATTAAAATTTTTAGAAACTTAATGATGAATTATAAATATGTAATACAATTTATAAAATTTTACAAAACCCAAAAGACGATCTGGCATATCTTATCTGAAGGGAGCGGTTCAATTCAATTACTTTATCGCATTGAGATGACCGAAAAGGGGAACTATTAGTATTATCGCAAAGAGCGTGTTGATAATTAATGTTGTCGCCGTATTTGTTATAAATAAACACATAGATATATTATTTAAAAAAATAATAAAGAGAAAATGTAATGAGTAGGCAACCCAATCTACACTTCGAATGATAATGAAAAATATTAGTTACACGTGATTTATTCTAACATGACTTATTCCTTAATATGTCACATGACCACATTTAATCTTCGAGGGCACCCCTATTGTGAACTGAATAGATTTAAACCTAGTAACCCGTATGTTCTTCTGATCATAGAAAATCATTCACTCATATCGTTTTCAAAATAACTTAGTAATTAAGTAATGTAATAAATCATGATTTACTTTGAGGAATTTTAAACGCGCAGAAATAACTCTTTAATTTAACATCAAACGTAAATCCCAAACGTCTTCTTCCCTAATTATGAAGAGAAATGAGCTTTTTTGACTAAAGAAAAAATCTATGATCTGAATTACTGGCGGTTGCTGCCCTTCTGTCGTGATATTACTTTCGTAACGACATTTCTAGTCAATGTTATGAACAACAACTAAAAAAAAAATAAGATTAATAGAGTGTATTATATATTTTGTGAAATATATTTTTCAGTAAAAATAAGGGTACCTAAATCAATATTAAATGATTTTAATGAAAATTGAAAATCTCGAAAATTGTCAAAATCAGTCATGAGATATCTTTAAATATAAAATTGCATATAGATTTCAATAAATTATTTATCTAACAAAAAATTGCTCATTTTATTTAAAATAACCAATAGGTAAAACAAAAAAGAGAAATGTTTAATCGGGAAATGCTTGAATTTTACAAAAACGTTTTTTTGAAAATAAAACTACTTCTTGTTAGAAATTACAAAAAGGTGTTTTAAATCAAACTACACTATTATTCACTGGCCTATTAATTTTTAAAATTTATCTATTAAAAGTTGAATCGTCTTAATTCAAAATTTTTATTCATCATGAAAGAATAATTTCAAAATTAAATTATCTTTTAGATATTCCATAACGAAAGTTTGTAAATACCAATCATAATACGTTCGGTTCAGTAGCATTATAACGTAAGTTTGAACAATATATTTTTCTATCTAAAAATGGAAAACGCTGGAGGAGGTTTTGTCTTTCAATGGACATAAGAGACTATTATTATTATGAGTTATTTTGATAGCTATAAAAAAAAGTACAGATCTATTCACTATTAGTTTACTGATTAGGTAATTCGAATATTGAAACTATTTTATTAAGATTTGTAGGTATTTGATAAAAAGAATACAAAAAATGTAGGTACAAGCATGTAATTAAATTAACTAATAATGTATATGTAATTATTAATTCTTATAACGTATAGAAAAAAAATATTTAAATGGCGATGTTAGCCTTGCGCCGCATAATAACGTTAAACATATTTTACTTTTTTTTAAAGATTTTTATAAATATAAAAATTGAATTTTGAATTTATATTTTCCGAAAATGAACGTACCTTTTTCTGAAATTGTCGTTGAAAAGGTATACCTATATTAATTTTTTATTCATGACGTGTCGGAATAAAATTTGAATGATCTATACATAACTTATTAAATTAAAAAAATATATAATATTTCTACGCAAATGTTTAGATCACAAAAAACGATTAATGACCGGACTAATTAAATTACGATCGACTGGCTTATCGTCTGCTTTAGTCAACCAACTAACGACGTTGCCAATAACGACAACCACAATTGTACCTATTATTGTATTATACCAAAACGATAAACGAAATAATACGAAAACTTCATCCAAATGAAAATGTTCCCTGAAATAATTAGAATTAATTTTCGTCACATCAGCAATCTAATTAATGATTTTGCTTACGGCTCGGTAATATTTACAGGAATACTGCATCCATCCACCGATACGGGTTTTTGATAATCAGGAATTAATCCTCGAATTTTATAAATTTGATTTGTAATGATAATGCACGACATAAACAATAAACTTACTATACTACCAAACAACGCCCCCTAAAAATAAATGTTACATTTCTAAATAAACGAGAACGTCGAGTTATATACTTTTGAATTGGCTTTAGGAAATAGAATGCCTAAAGTAAATAAGCCAACCAATGGTCCTCCACATACTCCTTGCATGGTTGTAGCCAAAGGAAATATCCCGCCCATTTGTTCAACCCCCAGTGACAAAAATAAACATACCATTCCATATATTACAACGATTGCTTTTAAAATGTTGCCTTCGTTTTTCTCTGTAATACGAGACGGCAAGAAGGGCAACATTAAGTCCTTGTATATTGTGCAAGCTCCAGTATTTAAAGAAGTAGAGAAAGTACTAGAAATTAAAGTTGGTTTACTGCTTTGATTAATAATGATAAAACGTAGTATATTAGTAAGTACCTGAAGACCGAACTAAAGGCACCCGCAAAAAAAATTCCTGCCAACCCCGGACAATTCCTGGCCACGTCCATGATAAAATACGACGAGAGCTGATCATCCGTATTGACTTTTTTACTTTGTATGGGATCACAGTCTGAATATTTCGCGTATATGATATTTCCTGTATATGAATTCAGTCCCATTATCATTACAAGTCCACCGCAATAAATAAAGAGCATCCTGTAAATGAAGTCGTTAATTGAAAATTTAAAAATGTTTAAAAATACACATTTCTGATTTTTGTTTGAATACGATAGATGTATATCTGAAAATGCGATTGCGCGTTGTTCTTCGATTCGTATTTTTGCCCCCTATCGCTATATTGTCATACAATTTTATTCGGCAAAATTGCTATCTATTACCTACTTACATTCTAGACTGCGAAAGTGTCCCAACAGAAAGTAGTTTTTGCATCGAAGCTTGACTGGTACAAATATTTGCCATCCAATGGATCGTGCCTCCGACAATCATAGCCCAAAAACCATCCCTTATCGTTAAGTCAAACCGTAAACTAAAAATAAAATGACAGTTCTGTGGGGCGCGGTTTTTCTTTAATCTGCACTTACTCGAACAGATCCATTCGATGTCCGTCGACGGATTTTTCCCAAACGGCTCGAAAACCTCCAACTGAAATGGTCCCCATTACGAATACTGCAATAGATGATCCAACAATAGCAATATACTGAAGTAAATCTGCGTAAACGACAGCTCTTATTCCTCCAATAGTTGTATAGAAAATGCAGGTAGTGCTTATGGTAAGGGTGGTTAAATGTATATTTATTCCTGATACTACAACATTTTTGATTATTAATAATTAAGACGATTAACGATTATTAGTAACATACCTTGAGCAAATGCGAGAGCTGGAGTATAAATCACAATTGGATTATAAAGAACATTTGATAACGTGTAAAGAAAAGAGGCGAGCGTTTGTATTTTTTTATCGAATCTCGCATTCAAGTATTCGTAAATTGTGGTATACTGAAGAGTGAAAAATACCGGTAAATAAACATAAGAGTGTATTAAACAAACGACCGGTATAACAACACAAATCCACAAATAGTTGGCACCAAATTTATAAACGTCGACAGGTAAGGCCAAAATAGTGGTTCCGGAAACGTTACTAAAAAAAAAAGAATCAAACTATATAACTACCTACCGAAAGAAAAATTATTTTTCTTACAAAATACCTAGCAATAAAAGCGATCGCCACACTTAAAACGCTCATATTTTTCCCTCCGTGGAAATATTGGTGCAAGTTTTCATTTTTATTTCCGAAAATCGCGAAAAAAATACCTATTAGTATACTTACAAGCAACACTCCCAAAAATAAAGTATAATCTAACCACGAGAACGTAAACTTCGATTCTTCATAAAATAATTCCGAAAAAGCTAAACTCATGTTGTATCGTTTAGAAAAAAAAAAGATAAATTCTGTTTGTTAAATGTTTTAGCTTTTTATGTGTAAAAAGCGTACAACAATTCAAATATTTTGACAACAAATTATTATTCGTATACGCAAATTAGCGAAACAATTATAGTAGATAAAGAGGGGGGTTGGGTTAACATTTCGATCAAGTTTCTTTTGCACGGATTATTTCAGAAACAATTTAAAGGCTCGACAACAAATGCCTTCCCGTATGTTCGAGAAAATTGTAATTAAAAAAATAAATTGTTTAAATCGTTAAACGTCGTTGATTTCTAATTTATTGAATAAGTTGAGTACTCCATATTGTTGCTTTATTCAATCAGAAGTTCTAGTAAGTAGGAGTACATATAGTTATCACTATTTCATTGTTATTTATTTTTGTAATATTTATCTCCATTTTCAAAGTTTAAAGAGCATATGCTAAATAAAAATCAAATAAATGTCGAAAAGTTGTTAAAACGGTAGGTAGATAATTAGAAAACAAGTTTAATTATTCTTCATAATTATATTAATAATATAATAGGAGAATTTATTTATTAAACCTCTACATCGAAAAATAGAAGGGGACTGAATTATAATAATAATGATGATTTATTTATTGATAAGTACATACTACGCTTGTCTCAAAACTAATACCTATAACGTGTAGAAAATTAAACTTCATTCTGTACGTTTACCTTTTATGTAACTATATACATAATATATTTTTCTACAAACCTGTTTGAAAACAGATTATTAATTTGTTTAAACGACGCATAATTATATACTACCTACTTACATACAATAATCAACAATGTTATAGTACTACTTAATGTGGTAACCTTTTATTGATGACGCGCACCGAAATAAAATTCGAATGGCCTTTAGATTAATAAATCTGTAACAGTTCATTTGATTAAATTAAAGCTTTCGGTCGCTTTTCTTGCGTCATCTTGCCGTCGGAAGCGCAAATTTACACCTTCCGTCAAAAGTAAATATGCCTAAGACCTGCAGGTGAATAACGTATCGATAATAAGGATCTTCGTCCGTACTTTGTCAACCAAGTAATAATCCTTTTCATTTACTTGGGGGAAAAAATCGTCTCTATTCTGATCATCCTTGTGGAAGCCTTTTAGATGATTTGGGTATCAAAGATTTTCTACCAACGAGAGACTGAGACAATTACCTGAGTATATATTACCTAATAGACAAAAAATAACCCTAATCCCGTTGCGATCCTATGTTATGGCCTCTATGTTATGAAATAGAATAACGGAATTTAATTAACGAAACATTATTATCAATCTTTTATATGCAAATATTGTTTATAAATGCGCCATTTTAATTGTAACTGCTAATACGACCATATTCGCAGATATAATTGATAATGTTTATAATAATTTATACTGTTAAAATAAAGGTCGTAGTTTAAAATTAAAATGCACTTTAAAAGTTGTCTTTTCGGGACGATTATGCAAAAATATTCTTAAAATTAAAATAATATAATAGATAAATAATCGTAAATATTAGCCTTAGTTATGGCCCTAGGTGCCTAATTAACATTATAAGCTAAACAAAACAATTATTTAGCAATTTATTTGTAATAAAATAAAAAAAGTTAATACAAGGTGATAAAACACGTGTTATTTAACAACAGATAAAGCACCGGAACATGTAACTTTAACAATTTTCTTGTGGTCATTACCCTATGAAAGCATAGGGCATTCATTCACCAAGGATTCCTAAAATATAATAATAATATATAAGGGGTTGCATTTGAAAATACGTAAGTCCGAAAACAATCCGTAAGTCTGAAAAAATCACTCATTATATCAAAATATAACAATTTGCGTCTTTATTAACTGTGCCGAATTCCATTTCGATATCTTGAAAAGCAAGGGGCAAAAGTGAGACGTGCTGGTGATCTCGTTGACATCCGGTATAAATGGTCTCAATTATTATTTAATGCATTGTTCTGAATATTTCTGACATATGAATATGGATTTGACACCACTTTGTAAGAAGTGAGATTAGAGAAGCGAGAAGCAGATTACTTCTCTATTTATTTACGAAACTTTAACTGGATTATATTAGAATCAGTAGTTTGCTTTTCTGTAGCGTATAACACCTAATTAGACTCAATCTTGTCAGTCGAAAATGAATACTGTGATTTATTTATTTACATACATGTAATACATAATTAGTGTCAGCTATTCTAAAATCGTTAGAAACTAGTACACGTTTAGGCGTATAAGTTAATCGAGAAACTTGAGCATTAAAGATTAAACATTACACATACGATGCCCCGATTAAATTACATTTGTTTTTAATTCAACATTAATAAGATATTAAATGCAGTTTAAAAAAAAATTGATATATTGTTGTAATTATCTACATATAATACTTATTTAAAATAAAATAAATCACTCTTGTTAATATAAACTAGAAGTAAACTAACCACAATAAATTTTAATAAGTGACTGGATTATTCTTAAAAAAAAGAACGTTAAGAAATAATTTTTGCAAATTTTAGTATCCAAATTTTGTCTCGTTGTCAATGTAAATTGTTGCGTCAATCAAAAATTTGAATTCAGTTTTTTATTCGTAAACGAATGCATTGAATAGGTAAAAATCTCTCAAAATAAGGAAAATTAAAAAAAATTATAAAACAAAAAAAAACTAAAATCCTGAATTAAATTTTGTTTTAATACAAACTTACGTAAAATGCAGATTAACACTGCTGCCGCTGCGACTACTACTTGTCTGTAACAGATTGTAAGAAAAAGTTAGAAACTTCTAAATATTTCTTTCTATTTCTATGTCGTTATCGTTTTTTCTCTATTGCCAATTTCCAGCGTCGATCGCAGTCCATTGACTGCGAACTTGCATTATTATGTACATATACGCTTCATATTTCACTATATTTCACCAAAATCTTGTTCGTCCAAATTTAACCGTTGAATATTTGAGGGAAGCCCTAACCAAGCTCGATTTTCAGAGAATTTGTGTTAGAACTTAAAGGTCCATGTATTTACACTTTATAAATACATGAAGAGTTAGTCGACAAAGAAAGATCTTACCTTTCCTTTCATCGTATTAATCCTTTTTGTTTATAATCCTTTTAAAGAACATAAGACTAACACACTTACACGCAAAAAGGCCTTATATACCGAACGAGCACTCCTCGCACACACGCACAATACGACACCGTAATTTAAAATTCGAACTACTGAAACAAGCGCTACCGCTCTGTACCACTAACGCAAATGATCTGAAATGGTTTTGCCGGAATTCTATATATAAATGCATTCGAATTTATACGTGGGTATTAGGAAATTCCACTTTTATTTTAAAAACATTGTTTTTTGTTCGCTCTCCGATAAGTTATCACATGAAAGAGAGTGGCGCACATGTTTTATTAGTTTCTTTGTATTTATCGGTCACATAAAAATGCGATTAAACTTTTATTTGGTTTATGTTTTGTAATAAGGAAATTTTCAATGCCTAAGGGCATACGAATCGTTTTTAAATTAAAAATAGAGTAAATTTATAATTTTTCGTTATAAAGGTAGATAGTGATTATTCAAATAATTTTACAGCATAAAAAATACATAATTTTAGAATAAATATTCTAAAAAGTACATATTTTAAAATTTTGCGGTCACTATTTGCATTTTTTTTATCAAACGCCAGTACGACTACTGGTATTAAAATTTAAAGAAGTCCATTGTAAATTAGAGAGCTAAACACTCTCGTAGTAAACCAATCGCCTGGGGTTCGAATCCCCCTGAAACCACTATTTATCGTCTTACTAACACTACGTAGTAAGTAGAATAAAACAGTTGCTGGCTAATGGTCAATAACCTAGGTCATTAAAAAAATTAAATTAAAAATGTGAGTAGGGAATTCTATAGAAAGGTTAGCCCGTGGTTTTTGCAAATGAGTTCTATTACCCAGGCGGCACACTGCTGTCATAATGTCGTCAATTATTGGTAATTATTCGTCGGTGACGTTGTGGACCCAATAAGTGAGTGCGCACGACGACACTTTCACGACGAACATTTGACGTCATTAAAGAACGTCGTCGAGACGTCTTTGTTTGGTCATTCCAAAGTCCTGAATCCTTACTGGAAAAGTGAAGATAAAGACGTTTTGAAGCGTTAATTTAAAGCGCAAAATATTCATAATTTTTTCTAACATGTTTATGTTTTAATCCAAAATTTTAACTGAAAAATATATCAATCTATTTTGGAATTATGCACTATTCCGTCTATGCGATTAATAATAATAGTTCTATACATTATAAATACAGTAGTATATAACTAAACAAGTAAGTAAAATCCCATCCAGTTATTTATTCTAATTGTGTACGTCAATGACTAGAACTAGTTCCTTTAAAGTGTCACGCCACTGTGTATGCTGATCACGCTTTGGTTTACCGCCAGCGGTTTTGTTAGGTTAGTGGTTTTACTTTGCAGCGAGTTCTACGTTGTAAATTTGTAAATTGTAAATTTTGATATAATTTCTTAACGGTAAGTGAAAAATTAATCAGCCTATCCCCACCTTAAATTAAAACGAATAATTTTAAATAATTAAAAAACTGGAAAAAATATTTTTTATAATTTTATAAATCGTGACTTTACAAGAAACAAACAAATTGTACTTATTTCTATAGGTTTTAACCTTTAGGTGACTAGATTATCTTTGTGGCGCGAGTGACCTCCCATTTCATTAATTTATTTAGATGTCTTTTGTTGGTGTAAAATTTTACATTGTGCGACTCTTACAACCAGCAAGCTTTTATCTAAAACAGTATTTTCTATTGTGCTTAGTTTAGGGTCTATCAAATAATCCTAAAACTTGTGGACACACTGTATATCTTATATTATATTTACCGCTTACATCTTAACTTATTTATTCTTATTTATCGTGTTTATTCTTTGATATATTAACATATCTTATTCAATTTCTTAGATTTAGGTTCTTTGTTTGTACCTTCATTTTCGTAATAAAATAATAATTATATTGAATGCATTTGTATTTTTTCATCTTTAGATGCGCCATTAATGCCTTGGGATTACGTCAATGGGACGTCAAATCGACGTCCCATTTACAAAAATTAGACGTCTCAAGTAACGTACCAGATTGGTCATCATTTGACGTCGTTGGACTGTGACATTAACCCGTCATATATACGTCATTTACGACGTCCCCATTGGTCTCCAAATGGCCAATAGTTGACGACATTATAACGTCAGTCTGTTGTAATAATCATGGAATTTTACTTACTTATGTTAGAAATTTTACTTATACAAAATTCAGCGGTTCAATTGAACCGCTGTTTATTTGCGTTTTTTATTTTATTTTTATAGTTGACGTACAAATTTCTCCGTAATTATGAAAGACATAACTTAAGACTTATAGTTTTTTTAGAATAACTTCTAGGCTGTTCGGAATTTTAAATTTTTCTAAACGGAATCTCAATCAGCACTCAAATCTATCTTTAATAATAAAAAATATTCCCGTGGTATACTACTCAATTTGGGACACGCTGTATATCTATAATTTATTAAGTACCTACTAGGTATGTATTATAAAAATAATTATGTTAAGTATTAACTTTACAGTAACACTACATCCTGGATACGTAGAGTTTTATAGAAAACGATTACATTCGCCAGAAATTCTTGAAAAATCTGATTTTTCTCGGTCACTTTTAATTTTTTATTGGACTTTCAGAAATGATCAAGTCCTATAATCTGACAATGTGTACGTATATAGATAACTAATCATACATCGTCGGTAGCAGTATTTCCTTATTCCTCGAACAAAATTAAGTCTTAAAAAATGATAACAGAACTGTTGATTTAATTTTAAATCCTCTTTTGTCCCCCAAATTCGGACGTAATTCTTGTAGGCGGTAGGTATATAATCATGTAACTTCTTGAATCGTTAATTTAAATTAAAATCATTCTAGCCTGCAAATATTTTTAATCTTTTAAGTACAAATTACAGGCACAATAAAATTATTACGACGATTTCGCGGATCCTCCAAACAAAAATCGTTCGATGGCTCCCACGGGCAATTCGAATGCCAAACTGAGAAAAAGAGCGACGACCAAGCTAAAAGCGAAGTCGCCCCAAAACGTATGCATCTGCAATTTTGCTCAAATTAATTTAGGTTACTCGTATTCACGTGACTTTCAAATTTACCGCATAAAAATTGTTAAATATAATAGTTGTCCGCATTTCAGACGCTATGGCGTAAATTAATATGTAATGAACGATATACAAACAGTAAACCAATTTTGACAGGACTTGGAATATGGGTATCGACAAAAACGAATTCACCGGACCTGCAAAATATTTATCTATTTTTTTGAGTGGAAACGTGCACATAATAACTTACCGCCATATCCGTTTACGCAAGCAAAAATTAGCCACGAAACTGCCACAGCCCAAGCAGGTCGGACCAAGCTAATGTGCAGAGAATTTATTAATCTGTCGTATTCGCCTACGATGATGTTATGTCCTGTAAAAACGCAGGAACATAGGATTGCTAATGATAGTATCCACAAAGGGGCAATCAGCACCTGCAATATTTTGTTATTTATTGTGATTAGACTCGTTTGTAAGTGTTATCTAATAAATTACTAATTGTTACTCATAGTTTTTTTATTTTAACTACAGTGCACAAAATTCGATTAGTGCCACGCTTATAATAAAAGAATAATTGTCAGGTACAACTTAACAACTGAGTACGCTAATCTAAACACAAGACGCTAACGTGGCTTTTCTGAAAAAGAATCGCTGAAATAAGTACATATTCAGTTCAAAATGTATCGTTCTTGTGGGCAGTACAGAAAATTGTGTGTTAATAGTTTGAAATTCCGTTAGAACCAAAGACAAAATTGACAACTTAGACAACTTTTTGCTAAACATTAAAAATATTTAAAGTCATTAGGTAAAATAGGTTGTCTGCATGCGCAAGTAATATTTTAAGTTTAAAGATAGATAGTAATAATGTAGGACGTGATAAAGATTTAACAAATGAAGAAAGTGCTCACGATCAGATAAAAGTATTGCGAGAAAGAAATGCGTCAGTTAGGAGTCAAATTTTTTAATTTAAACTGCGAAAAGTACAATTTTGAACGTAGTAATACCAAATTTGTTAACAAACTTAAGGCTGTAAGGCACATTTGGCATACTGTAATAGAAAAATGGTGATTAACTTGTGGTTATTTAATACACTTACAATTAGGGCCAATAGCCCTAATAAATTGCCATAATAAGAATACAATTAATACCTACCAGGAGTTTCCTTCTTGCACCAAATTTTTGATTTTTACTGTGGAAATTATAAAATTTTACCACTTGAAGATAACTCTAAACAGAGTTGAAATATATGGTATTAATTAATTGTTGTTATTGGCTTATTACCACAATTTTATAAAAAGAAGAATAACAATAACAGACATTAAATTTTAAAGTCGCTGTAGTTTTATTATGAAATAGGAGCTTTTCGTAAATTTATTTAATATAAAACGCTTCTTATATTATGTACTTAATTATTAAAATAACGGATAAGGTGTATTTACAATAATAATCATAGTATGTCGCAATTCTTTGAATTACGTATAGAATGAGAGGGAGCTACGGGAAAAAGTGAGATGGGAGATGCGATGCACCCAGTTGAGAGCGCGACTCTCGCAAATGCAATTTTCGCATGTTTTCACTTTTAATTATTTATCATAATTATGAAGCCCTACAAAAATATAATTCTTCTATCGTCGGATGCTACAAGGACGAATCAAACTTATTTAAAGAATAAAATTTTTCGATATGTCGTACTGTTTTATAGTTATGACAGTATAAACGGTAAAAAACGCGAAATTGAAGTGAACTTTTTAGCTGTTCGAACCGAGATATCGGCCCCAAAAGTTATTTTTCTCCATAAGAGCCCGTGTATTTTGCGTTTCTCCAAAATTTTTTAAACGATTAATTCCACAAAACCAATTACGAATTTTACGGCAAAAGAAAGTTCAAGTTTCCTTCTATACGTACGCTGAATAACTCTTTCGGTGAAGATAGCGCCCTTTTGCACTGGACGATTTTTGACGGCTTTTGGCTTTTTAAATAAAAAAATACGCTCTTTCGATCTGTCGAGGTTTCAACTTGTAACCCCGACCTCCCCACGAAAGTCATTTTTAAGCGTTTTTCGAGGCGCTGAGCACTCTACTATATAGGTTTGGATGAAGTGTATCTATTAGTACTGTAAAAATACGAGGTTTTATTGATGATGCGGGTTGGAACCTATCGTGAATAACGTATAATACATATTTAATTTTGTTAGTAAATGACAAAAATGTTTACGGATGAAAGAGGATTCGAACCTCCGACCAATCTAACTGCGGCTCTTTTACGTTATACGGGTGCACCTATAATTTTAGACAATTTTACCTTTTTAATCGTAATTCGTCCATCTGTAGTTTGTTTGCATTTAAAAATATAATAGCCAAGAAGAATGCCTATTAACCAAGGCGCAGCTCTGGTATACGTTGGGAAATAGTAATTCCATACGTACTGCATTTCTTTTTCGAAACTAGAAGAAATTACAATTACAAAAGAACCATCTCGATACTACTTACGTAAGCTACTTCTCACTCTGACATTGCTTGCATGTAAGCAGAAAGTTCCAAAAACCAAGCGATCAAAAAACAAGCGATCACGTTGCATATTATGAGGAGAAAAATTCCTATTACACCCAACTTGGGCCATCGCTTTAAGGAAATAAGGAAAATTGGCGATAACAAATAAAGTTGCATGTCTACACTTAAGTACCAACCGTGCGAAATACACTGCAACTGTAAATCTTAGTAAATAGCGAAAATGAAAGAAGGGTAACAAGGAAGGTTACCCAAAGGATACACAAACTACTACCCAATGGATGATATTTGGTAAAAAAATTAACTGCCATAAAGATTTCGTTTACGTTTTATTCAATAAAGTTGATAAAATGATGATTTTTAAATTCATAGGATGTTATCAGAACGGTTTTAGATATAGGTTTGAAATTCGTAACATTTCAATTTGAGGTTATTTTTTACATTTTAGAATTAAAAAATTTTTTTCACGCATAGTTTTTGAGCACGGACGCCATCTTGAATTTTTTAAATGGAAAGATGAGATATGTTATATATCATTGGAAAGCTTATTTTTTCTCTGTTTAACCATCTAAAAATTGTATGGGGTTACATTAGGAAAAATTGAGATAAACGTTTTTCATATACCTATTCGTTCGGCTATTTTAATATTGTCATTTAAATGTCAATATTATTGTCATATTAAATATTATCATTTCTTGCATTGTTATTCTCGAAAAACTACTTTTTCGAGTAATTCCGGATCTGTTCTGTGCGTGTCAGGTAGTGTCATTTTATCGAGATTATGCAAAAATTATAATCTATTTAAACGCCGGCAGTTCGTCATTTCTTGCGTTGTTATACTAGAAATGCATGTTTTCTAGTAGTTTCCGATTTGTTCTGAACGTTTCATCCCAAAACATTCGGGTCAAAATTTTGCCAAAAAAAACGTGAACTACACTAAGGGATTTTTTTGAGATTTCGCAAAAATTTTAAATCGATTTAAAAACATGTAGTTTGCCATTTCTTTGTTTGTTATATTTGAAAAGCTACTTTTCCAGTAATTCCGGACCTGTTCTATGCGTATCAGGTAGTGTCATTTAATCGAGATTTTGCGAACATTTTAAATCTATTTAATCGCCAGCAGTTCGTCATTTCTTGCTTTCTAGTAGTTTCTGACTTCTTCTGGACATTCCGTCTCAAAACGTTCTGGTCAAAATTTTTCCAAAAAAAAAGGTGTGTATGGTTTAGCTACGGTTTCCTTTAATAATATTTTATAAATGTAATAATTCTTATGTTTTAAAGTAAGTTTAAAATAGAAGAATGAAAGTAAGTAAGTACAATATACCTATTATAATAATCGAACGAATAGTTATATGAAAAACATTTTTCTATTTTATCCCAATTTTTCCTAATGTATTCCCATACAATTTTTAGATATGGTTAAACATAGAAAAAAATAAGCTTTCTAATGATATATAACATACCTCATGTTTCCGTTTAAAAAAATTCAAGATGGCGATCGTGCTCAAAAACTATGCGTGAAAAAAAATTATTTTTTTCTAAAATTTACAAAATAACCTCAAATTGAAATATTACGAATTTCAAACCTATATCTAAAACCGTTCTGATAACAGCCCTATAAATTTGAAAATCGCCATTTTACCAACTTTATTGAATAAAACGTAAACGAAGTCTTTATGGCAGCTAATTTTTTCACCAAACATAATCTATTGGGCAGTAGTTACTATGATAAAATTTTCATCAAAATCGGTGTGTACCCTTTGGGTAACCTTCCTTGTTAGACACGATTTTACCATAAATTTTGTTCGCCCATAATTTTGAATGTACAACATCGTTTTCCACCAATTTTCTTGACAACCCGTTACTAAATGTTGTTGCATGCCGTTTGGCCAGAACGGACCTGAACCCAGATGAATAATTGTAGTTGCTAAAAATATAGTAACCGCCGCTAATACCGGCGTTAATCTGCAAGCATCGAACGATACCTCCCGTTCATTCAACGATAAAAATATTCACTATACGTTTTACCTTAAATAACGATGCACATAGTGTTTTAGGATATTAAATTTAACGCCTTTCTGTGCGTTTCTCATGAAATTGTAGCTAACTACGGTACCGCCGAGTAACAAAAACGTGTCGACAGCTACCGTTATGTTCAACATAAATAAATTTGCGCTATCTTTCACCCACTAGAAATTCTAAAATTATCGTTAGCACACCACCGAATAATAACGCAATTACGTTTTCGTGAAAGTAATGGTTTTTGCTTGGGAAATAAGTTTGTATGCTATATCTATGGTCCAAGACGATCCACATCATAGTAATCACGCGAAGTCCGTGCAAACACGTAATTTGAGCAGAATTATTGTTGACGACCAACATTTTCTTGCCGTTTTCCAATACGGAAAAGGCGACGAATAAGTAATGGCTCGGTTCTAAAATAGAAACTTTAACCATTTGTCGTCATTTATGGTCGGATAAACTTTACGTACTCTTTTGGACGTAGTACATAAACACATCGTAAATTGTGGAGAAAACTATCGTGGTAAGTATCACTGCGAAAAAAATTCTGAAACATACATAACGGGCAATTAAGTTGCTTTCGAAAATGCTCGTGTGTTGTACATTCCACCGAGTGCTCGTCCGTCGAGCTTGGGTTGATTGGTTTTCGTTTGACACTGGTTTTCGTCGAAAGTCATGTTGATCTGAAAATTTTTATAAACCATTTCCATTTCGTTAGCGGAACAGGCGTTCGGGAAACAACTCGCCAGCTGCATGTTAACTGCTTTCCTCGTCTGAAATTATTGGTAACAAATAATCGAAAAAAAAAACAACAACAAAAGATGCGCGATAATCCATCTTACCGATTCAATCCCTTCATCAGTTTGATTGACATCAAAGTCGAACGACATTTTTCCGATACAGTATTTCCCCAAAATACTTTCCGTCCTGTTAATGGCTTGCTCGATATTAATGCACTCATCGAACGATCCCAAATCCACAAAATTGCCACTAACGATACCAGATGGAAATTTACCTCCAGCATCGAACACTATAATTTATCCGTATTTCTTATTGATAAAAAGTGTACAAACAATAAGAACTAATGTGAAGGTTAGGAACCTATATATATATATATATATATATATATATAATATATATATATATTTAAATTATATTTGTAAAATACTGGTTTGGTTAGATTTATAAAAAACAGTTTGTCATTTGAAATTTATAATACGTATAGGTACTTATATTATCAAATTCTTAATCAACTACTTTTTTTTTAATTTAAATATACTTTTTGGATTAGGTCATCATAATTAAAATATTGAATAACGTTGAAAATTCCTGCTTAAAGATCATTTTTTTTAAATGTTAAAATAAAACACGACGAGCTTACTTGAAATCGCCCAAAGTTGTCGTAAAGACATTCCTCGTTTATATTGTGAAAGTTGTTTGACGCAGTCCGACGAAATTCCATTATTAGACGATTCATAAAAATTTTCCAATCGATTAAAAAATATGCCGCGCAAATTTAGTTCTTCATATTCACTGTTCAATGTAATTGCTTGCAAGTAACCGCAAAACGTTATTAAACTAAATATCGTCGTCCGCATCATTTTTTTTATAAAATACGTTTACTTAATTTTTAACGAACACTATCTGAATTACTCGTTCAACAACTCGTTAAGCGATATCGAAACGACACATCTTTATTATACATATGTATACGTATACAATCGTGGAGAGGTAAATAATTAAGCTGATAAAATAATAAACAGTTGAACCAGCAAAATACTAATCTCGACTGTCACATTTTAAAATGGTTACGTTTTTGTTTTAATAGGTATACTCGAAATAATAATGATAATAACAAAAATTACCTTTTCCACTTATCTAACGTAAGTTGTTCGTTTAAATAAATTGTTTCAAACGAGGGAAGGCCAACTGTATTTATTACAGTCCAGGATAAATGAATTGTTCATTCGATTTACCCGGGGGGGCCATAAGTTACGAATCTCAAACTGTTAACTCGGCTTCGTGTCTCTTTCTCGCTCTCTCTCTCTCTCTCTCTCTTCTCTCTCTGCCCAATATCACAGTTTGAGATGCACCGATTTAAACGAGAAGCGCGCAATATTATTTCTATTTAGAAATAATTTTTGAAATTACTGTACGGTTTTTTATTGCGATTTTTTTCGAGCGTAACTGATATTTCTAATCGTGATTTACGTAATACAATAACAAATTACGGTGTAAGTGACATAAGATTCGCTTTTACTTACGTTAGGGAATTATTATGCTTTATTCAGTTTGAATGCACACGGTGCAAGGTCGACGTTCATTTTTGCAAATTAGTCGTTTACACAACACAATGTTAACTCACAATTTTAAATTTTAACTACAGTCGGAGTAAAATGTTCTGGCGACCGCGTTTGAAAGCTTATATCTCAAAAAGTACCCAACGGATTTCACTCAAACAAATTGCATACTAAAGACGCTTTATTTCTACATAAGTATGGGTAATTTCATAATTTTTCAAAAAGTCGTTAAGTTACTACAACAACATATGTTTTAAAAAATGTAATTTTTACTCGTATTTTAAAAACGCCTTGATTCGTAACACGATTATTAAAAAACTATTAAATGGAAAACAACAATATTTACGTATATGAGAGGCAGAATCTTATATGTTAGTTTAGTGCAATTTTTGTGGAATTTTGTTAATTAACAAAAAATCTTCTGCCACTTCAATTCATTCATTTGACGAGATAAAAAATTCTCACGTATACTTGGGTGGACAAAATAGGTAAATTATCATGTAAAACAGTTAATAAAAACGTTAACGCTTAAAGGCTCCAGAAATTATAACATATTGATAGAATTGCGTATTCGGGGCGCGGAAAAGTGTAGTGTCGCGCTATATCGTCTACCATTATTACAAAGCGGCATTATGAATACTGCAAAGGAAATAATCGAAATTATGTATTGTAATACATTTGCACCATATATGTACGTAAATGACGTATTCGCAAAACGTATAAAAGACATACACGACTTAAGTTTTGGAGCAATACTGCTTATTTTTTAGAAAGATACTTATAAAATATACACATATTAGCCGCTTCCTATGTAGAATGATAAAGGTTGTCAGCCGACCTACTACGTGTGTCTCGTTTTAGCAACACATTATATTATTTATCATAAAAACGTTACGAATTATGATTTAAACAAAATAATGATACAATTGTTGTTTCACTTGTTGTAACTTTATTATATGAACAAATAATTTTATCATTTAGTGGCATACGTCGCGCCGGTAATTGCGACGGTAATTGCGACGGTTCGACTTTTATAGTCCCCAAAGGTACTTTAATTAGAGAAATTAAAATTCAACATTTATATACATTTCCTTACAGAAGATTTGAAGTACGTTATTTCCAAATGTCGTATAATTAGGTGTAGAAATACTTTAGTTATGACGTCTTAAAGTTGTCGTAAAGTTGCCTTAAAGTAAAATTCGACAATTTTCGTGAAATACCTTACAAAATCTCGAAAACGGTTTTTCGTAAAAAACTGAGATTTTCACTGTACAATCTCAAATAGTGGATGAATACTCAGTAAAAATGTTATACAATTTGGCCCCCCCGCCAGAACATTTTACTCCGACTATAAGTTTTTTGAATTATCCCTTAATTATGTTTACAAATAAATTATTTACCTGTACACAACGTAAAATTTAATAAATTGTAAGAGAAAGGATGTTTGGTGTTTGTATTTTGAATTCTAAATACATTTTAAACATAAATCTATTAAAAAAAAAAACACCAGAGTGACGGAAATGTGTACCAGAGTAAATGTGTCACGGATTTTTGTTTTAACTATCGCAAATTTTATTTTTCCTATAAGCAAACTTGTTATTATATCGATGACGTTTTACCAAAAGGGCGTAATCCACAATTTGCCCATCTAGGGCAAAGACATCATTTGTTAAAATCTGGTAACAATATTTCGATGTTTTCTACCGGAAAAATCGATTTGCATTTCGGCGAAACTTATCTTCTTTTAGCTATACGACGACACAAAATGTGCTCTTCTGTAAAATTTAATTTTTGTGAGTTACGCCCTTATGACAAAACGCCATCGATATGTTATCAACGTTTAATTTGTTATTAATTGTATCATAATTAAATTATATATACCGCAATAAATCCATAAAATTCCAGTTTGTTTTACAGTTTTACAGAATTCCGTACAATAAAACAATTTGCTCGAGTTTACAATTAAACGTAAATAAATTCAGCTGATATTAAGTTTATGATATTTACAATACTAATTTTAATATACGTACACTTTGTTTTGTTTTACAATTTTAAACATTTTCTTTTACACACACTTACATTTTCAGTTATTAAATTTTTTAGAAAGAAAGAAAAGAGGAAACGATGTACATATTTACAACATCAAACATAATTAACTCATGAAAATTAATTTTCTTAAAAACCAATTTTTTGTTAAAGGACCACGCACACTTTATATGGAAAAATAGGAACCACTCAAATCGATTTTTTTTATATCAATCGACTCGTCTTAATGTGAGGAATAATTATTATCATTGCGTCAATTTTGTTAATTTATTAATAAAGCCGCAATCTTTAATTAACGCTTTTAAGAGAATTTCGTGAGAGCAAAAGAGAACCTACTAAAATCAAATTTGTTTGAGTTCATAAATCAACTTTGTTATTTATTGCGGGGTACTTAACAACGACGGGTCGGTACCTACCTACTTAAACTGGCCTGGGATTTAAAACGATCGAAATAATTCTTTAAATGGCTTAACAATTCTTGGCTGCACATTAAAAATGTGTACAAAACTAAGAGATTATTTGTACCTATCTATAAAAAGATAATATCGATGGCATTTTGTCAAAAGGGCGTAACCCATACTTTCTATTAAAATGAATTATTGAATTAAATGAAGACATAATCTGTTAAAATCTGGTAACAATATTTCGATTTTTTTTACCGGAAAAATCAATTTGTATTTCCGCCAAACGTATCTTCTTATAGCTACACGACAACACAACATGTGTTCTCCGGTAAAATTTACTTTTTGTGGGTTACGCCCTTCTGGAAAACCTACGTCGATATTTACATCAGCTTGCTTTTTACAATTGCTGTTATAATACAGTTGCTGTTGCTGTTAGAGCTAATAATTGGAAATAAAGTAATAATATATTAATAACAATATATTAATATATTAATAACATTAACAAACAATTCAAATAAAAAACAAAACACATTCACATTCGTGAATAACAAATCAATAAAAAAAATAATTCTTCAATATTCAAAATTGTGACTCAAAGAAATAAATAATAAAATAATCGAATATAAGACAAAAATACACATAATGTAGCTGTTTATTTTTTATCTCTATTAAAAATGTTCACCATAAAATATCTATAGGTAATTCCAAATTATTAATTTTATTTTAGTGGGGGTAGTAGTGACCAGCCTCAATAGAGATCTCTGTCAAGTAAGGTTAAAATAACTCTGTAACGTAATAAATAATTCGATAAATCATTAATATTGAAAAATCGGTCTATGTATATCCGCCAAAAAAGAAATATTCCACATAAAATTGTGGCTATTATAACAATTACGGCTTATCCAAACCTATGTACAATTCAAGTCATTAATAAAAAGTTACTAGATTGTTTATTTGTAATTCAGTTTGAAGTTTGGAAAGTGACATATTCTATAGATGATTTACCTGCGCACGTATTAGATGGCATAAAGAAAGACTACAATTTATTAGAACTGTAAAAATACGAGGTACGAGGTGACAGCACTGTGTGAAACGTCATCATCTAGTAACCTTTTATCGATGACGTAAATTGCTTATAGTTTTGGATAAAGTGTAACTAACAAAACTATTAGTTTTTAGGTAATTCTTTTATTCCAGATTTTAAGCTCGCTTACAGTAGGTACCCTCCTAATTCTATTCTAACGACTCTAAAATAGTAGGATTGAATTCAGAATTGAAATGCTAACATCAATTCAATATGAATACGGGTTTAAAATTCTTAATTACAACAAGGAATCGAACAATATAATACTCTTTGAGCACTATTTTACTGTTTTCTACCTGCTACTTACATTGTCGTTTCGTTTCTTAGAAACGTATTTACCATGACCCCTCCATAAATAACGAGCGACAGATTTATTAACTTCCGACACAATTTAAAGCCCAAATTTTTTCAATAAATTGTTCATTAACGGGTTTAATAATGAAGTTACAGATTTGGCGCAATGGTAATAATTATTTCTCACATTAAGACGCGTCGATTGATATAAAAAAAATCGATTTGAGTGGTTCCTATTTTACCATATAAAGTGTGCGTGGTCCTTTATTTCTTTTATATTAGCAACAGTTTATATTTTGTTATTTATGAATTATTATTTAACGATAAGTACTTAATAGTGGTTACATTAACGAAGACTATTGTTTTTAATTATTATTGTTTTTACACAAACATCCTTTTTATAGTTTATTGTGATAATAAACGAAATAATAATATAATAAAAATTTTGACGGAGCAAATAAATTATAAAATCGATATTATTATTCCTTTAGGTATTCCTTTAATTTTTAAACTAACAAGTTTAGTTAAATTTAATGTAATTACTCTACAGCGGAATGTAGAGCTTCGCAGCTTCACTTTTCGAAACAGTGTTGCGCATATTTTTCTTTGGTTCACCGGTTTCTGAAGTTTCTACACCTAATGTTGAATCGCCCTATATATTTTGCCTAAATACCATCGTATTAACACATCACAATGCATGTTATTGCTACCGCGTAGACTTGGTACAACTTTGTTTATTTGTTGGGCGGCCAACTTCGTGTAAATAATTTTCTAATAAATTTTATAAAATTATCATACCTAAACCTTCCAAATTTCGCCCACATTTTTATGTCTTTCAAAAATTTTTATGGAAAAGTGTAAATTTAAGTGTTTTTAATGTATTTGCCCCTCGAATAAAAACGACAAAGATGATGTGTGATGAATCATATATTTAAAAATAACAACAAATTTTTATTTTATTAAAATTGAATAGTCGCGGTACTGGTAGGTTACAATAGATCGAATTTCTATATTTGTACTCAATACCATTGTTTTTTAGGTTTTTAGCACAGGTAAAATCTTGATTAATACATACATGATGGCACAAGGGATCGTTAATCCATGGGAGGTACGAATGCAAGTATTCTAACTATAGAACGTTAATTAAGCAGCTAATACCATAATAATATCGATCACCACAATAAACATTTTGAAATACATAATTTCAAGAAAAAATGGCAATGATAATTTAGGTGCTTTATATTTTTAATCGATGTTTGACTACAGCATAATATCTGATTTAACATTTCCGATTATTATATCAGTCTGAAATTATTTAAATTAATATTCTTACGTTAACTTAATAAGTAGACATTTATAGTTTACATAAACTGATAACAGTTCGTCGACATTTGTGTAAAATATAGCAGGTGCTTATTAACCAATTTTAACTTTTAAAGCTTTATTGCGGTGTTTGTGTTATTTTTTTCTTAGTTTCTAGTACTATTTTTTTACATTATTTAATTCACAGAATGTTTTAATATTAAGCTATATGCGGGTGATGCGGTTTTTGGTAATTTTTAAAATTGCCTAATGAGAACTGTTAAGTAGACAACCAACATCACTTTGTTTACTTCTCGCCTTACAAATAAAAATTTTAATTTTAATACTTATGCTTATAATTTATGTGCGATATTGTACATAGTTTTCAAGATATTATTCAATGAATTTATATCATTTTAACGATAATTCTATTGTTAATTTTGTATCTGTTCCTACAGTGCAGTGAAACTACTGAAATGAAATACAAAACACAGTTATCTGAGATTATACATATGTATGTACGATTATTCAATGTTATAACAATGAAGACTGGATATTTAGATTGATCATGGAGTAATGTACTTAAATAATACGTTAAAAATAGTTCTATTTACAAAATTTTAGTTTATAATATGTACATATACCAGGTGTCAACGAAATCACTAGATAGCCTTTGTTTTCGACGGTGAAAAAGATACCGATCTGAATTTTCTTGTGAATAACATAGTACGTCGGTGCTGTATTTTGACTGTTGGAGAACCACTATTACACTTCCGGTTACACTGGAAACGACTTCAATTTTCGATTTTTAAATGGAACATCTATTTTGACTTTTTTGGAATTCTCTATCGATTTTTAATTTTGAATAACGTCGTCATAACTAAAGTATTTCTGTACCAAATCATATGAAATTTGGAAATAATGTAGGTACCTCAAATCTGTTGCAATAAGGAAATCTATTGAATTTTAATTTCTCTAATTAATGAGCGTTTGAGAACGATATTATGATAAAACAAAATTTATAAAAATACATTTTTATGATTTTTCTGTCCTTGCTTAGGTTAGTTAGATTGCATATAGCCCGATCGCGGCATTCTAAACGCACAAATAAAATTGTCTAAAAAAACTTTTCAAAATGACGAAATTATTTTAAAAATCAATAGAGCATTCCAAAAAAGTCAAAATATATAGGGTGTTCCATTTAAAAATCGAAAGTTAAGGTCATTTTCGGCGTAACCGAAAGTATAATAGTGCTTCTCTAACAGCCAAAATATAACACCGACGTACTATATTATTCACAAAAAAATTCAGACCGGTAGCATTTTTACCGTCGAAAATAAAGGCTATCAAGTGATTTCGTTGACACACGGTATACTTACTTTACAAACAGACGTGGTTAAATTATTATAAATTGTGCAATTTTCAATGAACATTTTATTTTAAATGGTTTAAAGTCAAAGATAACAGTAATTTCCATAACTATTTTTTTATTGTATATTATTGAACATGCTATACAACATGTTTACTATTTAGCCTTTTGTATCTTTTCCCTTTCCTATATTTGCTACAACACAAACTTTAAACAACTGAAAATAATCCTCGGAGAAAACAATAGCTCAAATCCTTTATTCTCACAATCTTATTGTTTCCGGATGGGGATGGGTTACTTAAGCTTACCTGAGAAGGACTAAGATGACTTAGTATTAATACAAAAGCGATTCTATCGTCAGAGAGGCCCATCCGTTTGTATGAACTAAACTACTGAGTTAAAGCGATCATTTTTATTGTAGGATAAAATGACCTAAACTAATGCACAAAAATGATCATAATTTTGGTCATAATTTTTATATTATTATAAATTTATAATAATTTGACCAGGACTGTATATAAGCACACTTACCTATATTAAGCACTACAAGTTCTAAAAACTTTAGGTGTTGAGTTTATTTATATACTTTAGTTCATAACTGTTGCTTTCTAGTCTTTAATGCCCAATTTCTGCAATTTCTATTTTCAATAAGTGTCTTCTGAACATCTATTTTCTAACATGCACACGATATATTACAGCCTAATAATTTTCCTTTCTGCGCTCTTACTACACTTATTATACTTGGATTCTGGTTGTTTTCCCCCACTGTCCCTATTATACAACCGAAAATTTTCCATTACGAACCTCTTAATAGGTATGCTTTCCTAGAATTTTGGTATACTAATATAACACATATCTCTATTGAACTGGATTGATGGATTGGATGGATTTCTTTTCGTACACTGCTTGAACGACCCCATTTCTTACCAGCAGCGTTTACAAAAGTGAGAATCGTGCTAATCTTTGTTCTCCTTCAAAATCGATCGTACCTAACAATCCAGTCTTTATTTAACATCTACATGTTACTTTTAATTTCATTTATGTTACGTTCTTGTCTTGTAGTTTTACCAAGTTCGTTCGGGAGCCATCGATCTAGGGCGAGAATACGAATATAAAATCTTAACGTTCCTGGCATTGCGATGTCTCGCTCAGGATGTGAACGACATGTGGATAGCGTCCAATTCGGACGGTTTGGGAGCGTTCGATGATATTGTTCTTCGTGTAAAAATACTAAATAAACACGTCACGTACCTTATGCAACTTAAGCACAAAGATAACGCTAAAAACATTACCCGTCAAGAATTCATGTCGGAAAGGGGCGACTATTCCGTTAAAAAATATGCCGACGATATCGCAAAAATGCAAAAACGCGATAGTTCCGACGACGTATATTACGTAATATTCACAAATAGAGGAAATTTCAACTGCGAATGTTTGGAACTGGACGATTCCGACGATTTGTCGTTCTTAAATACGACAACAGATAACCGCAACGTGTACAAATTTAATTTCCAAAAATTACCACAATTGTCCAACATAACACATTCTAATAGCAAAATCAACCTACTAACGAAGCAAGTAAATGCCAAACATCTCGATAAAACGCTCGAAGAAGAGCTGAAGAATCTGTTACGGTGCTTTCAACTGACTCGAGTAAATGTTAGAGAGATTACCGAATTACTCGTAAAATTTATCGTCGATTGGGCCAAAGGGATCTAGGTGGTCATTATTTTTTGAGAAAGAAAGATGTTAGTAATAAATTATGCGAATTACTGTTAAGTAAGTTTCAAGTGGATCTGAGTACGATAACGTGTCATCCTGAAGATTACGATCCAAAGCTAATTTGGAATCGTATTTTAAACGATAAACTGTTGACGATCGTCGAGTGCGACGAAATAAACGAGAATTTTTTAAAAGCGTACATCGGTAAACAATTGAAAACGTATTGCTCTGGGGAATTTGAAATATTATGGCAACATCAGCTAACCGATGAAGTTCAAAATCGTTTTTATCAAACGCACGTCGTTTTAAAAAAGGCTTTGCTTCGAATTATAGGAAATTTTGGAAAAATCACTTTGTATCATATCTATAAGTGCCTGTGGTTCTCTAACGAACTGCCTCTATTGTTAAAGATTTATCGTGCGGAGGAATTTGAAAATATAAACAAAATTCTTAAAATGACGAATTATACATTAAGCGTGATCGTTTTAAATAAGTCGATGGAAACGTTGCCGTTAAATATGACAGTTCCAAATCGTTTTGTTAGCTTGAACGACTTAAGTAAGGAATTCATAGTCGAAATTTTAGGTTTACCAGTAACTATGCAAGGACGTTCTTTGGAGGCCCTCGATGCCGTCGTCGACGAATCTATGCATAAATGTATTAAATGCGCAGACATAATTCGAATTATCACGAATCAATTTAACATAGGTAACGTGTACGAAGAACTATACGAATACTTTATAGAAAGAGACGTTTTAAAAATAATCATCAAATTCGAAGTTTTGCAGATGATTACCGACGAATTTTTTTTTGTAGAAAGTAACCCATCGGACGAAGACATGTTGGCGAGTAAATTGAACGAAATCAATGCACCTAACGTGTTCACTGCCGACTTGCAATCATTAAAATCAAAAGCGGGCGACAAACCGATACATTGGCTGATTTTCCTGGACGACAGTTACTTGGAGTGGAAAGAATCTTGGGGCACCACGAAAAATATACGCAAGCATCAAGTTCAATTAAATGCCGTTTTCGAGGAGCCTTTTACTAACACGCGAATAATAAGCGCCTGTCCGGGCATGGGAAAAACCACATTTTTAGATTTTATTGCCATTAATACTCCCACCGGTCTATGGGTACTCAAAGTAACGTTAACCGAGCACGATGATTACTACGATAAAATGACCGATAAGTCTGCTTTCGATTACTTAAGGTACTTCAACGAATCCATTCTTGTCAAATATAAATGCGACAACATAGAATTGGCGAGGGCCGTGTTTGAACGATTTTTGGAAAATGGAAGAGTCTTGGTTCTATTGGATGGGTTCGATGAAGTTTTCTTCTCTAAAGACGAAGTGACAACTTTGACCAAAATTATACACGACGAAGGTTTCCCTATAAGGATTACGACCCGATCTCATCTTAAATCGCATCTCGAAGACGCGTTCGAAACCATCGCGTATACCCTAAAACCGTTTACTTTCGAAGATCAAGTGCTCTTTTTAATGAAATATTTTATTATTTTAAGCGAATGCACCGATTTAGAGTTAATATTTGATTTTATCAAAGAGTTGCTGATTAGTGCTCAAAACAATTTTGATAGCATAGATTTGCAGTTTATGGGAGTGCCGTTACAAACGAAACTGTTAGCGGAAGTATTTAGCGACCAGTTACTAGATTCCGTTAAGGAAGGTACCGTACGTTTTAATCATAATTTCGATTTAATAAACTTGTACGATGAATTTATTAAAAAGAAGACGAACATCGTTTGTTCGAGGTTTGGCAGAGACGCGAAAACCGTACGTAGTTTGTTCTTAAAACACCAACAGTTATTTGCGTTAAAATTCATATTCGAAGACAGCCATTTGTCAAATTTAAATTTTGACGAATTAAAATGTTACCAATTCGAAGAGAACCGAAGGCAGTTTCTCCAAAGGGACGGTATTATAACTATCGATAACCAACAAAAGTTGAAAATTGGTTTTGTGCATCGCACGTTCGCAGAGTATTTATCGGCGCAATGGCTTTTTCAAAATTACAATAACATATCGGAGTACAAAATCGCCGTTTTAAATATATTGAAACTAAGACATAACTACATGTATTCCTTTTATTATAAATTCTTATTCAGATTATTTGATCGCATGTTGATTAAAGGTCTTCCCATTCACGTCGCTCTCGTTAACAAACAAATGGCGAAGGCGAAACAACTGATCGCCAATTCGGAAGGCGTGGAGATGATCGATGCAGGTGGAAGAACCATTTTGCACGTGGTAGCTTCGATGGGCAAGTATCATTCAAGTGAAATCGAACCGGATTTTTCACAGTATAAAAATGACAAAATGCTGGAAATACTATCAATCATTCCTGATTCTACGCTGATTAACCTTTTTATTCCTGACTCGATGGGCTTTACTCCTCTGGACATTTCTGTTTTAAGCAAGTCATTTGCCGTCGCCAATAATTTTTGCGCGAAATTTCCTAACATTAACATTAACGTGATGTTTATGAATGACATAGGTTACGCGATAGGGAAACATTTATCGAATTGCCTTATATTAGATTACGTTCATCTACTCGATAAAAGTTTTTCCTTTATCCTCAAGAAACATTTATTAGAACGACATTTCAAAAATTGCGAGGAACCAAACGAAACTTATTACCAAAAATTTATTGATATATACCCTGATAATTCATTAATGTATAATAAAATAGAAGAACTCAAAACGGAAACGATTTTCGATTTATTGGAAAAACTGAAAATCAAATTACCTTTTGTTTTTTATTACAACGATCTTCGCTTCGCTGTTGTTTTTGGCGAATCAAGCTGTATCGATAGATTATTAATTGAAGGTTGTGATATTAACGAAATAGACTGCTATGGTAATTCACCATTGCACTATGCGGTTAAACATAACCGCGACAGTATCGTTGAATTTTTATTATCGAAAGGAGCCGATGTTAACAAGTCGGATGCTAATGGTAACACAGTTCTTCACATCGCTTCTAAAAATGGATACTCGAAAATCACGAAACAGTTGTTAGCCTGCAACATAGACGTTAATCAATGCGATTTCGATGGTAATACGTCATTAATGCTTTCCATCGGAAACGATCACACCGATATCATCGAAATGCTAATACTAAATAATGCAAACGTTAGGACGGAAAACACACTCGGATCGTCCTGTTTGCATGCTGCGGTGACGAACTCGAAAAAATTAGTTCTAAATTTACTCGAAAAAGGTGCAGATGTCGATAAACGCGATAAATTTGGATGTACACCTTTAACAGAAGCAATTAAAAATGGTTGTACAGATATCGCAAAATTGTTGTTGTCTAAAGACGTAAACATCTCGACTCTCGACGTCAACGGAAATTCCTATTTACATCACGCGGTTAAAAGAGGGACCAAGGATATTGTCCTCCATCTCATAAACAACGGTCTCGATATAGACATGCGAAATGATGCGGGCGATACTCCTTTACTTATTGCACTTGATCATTATTCGACCAGTACCGCAAAATTATTGATTTCCATGAATGCAGATATTAACATAGAAAACAAAAATGGATGTTCGAGCTTATATTACGCCGTCAAAGCTAACTCAATGAGTTTGATTCGGCAGTTGTTCGAGAGTGGCCTCGACATCAACAAACAAACTGAAGAAGGTTTAACTCCATTAATGCTTGCAATTCAGAAACAAAGTCGCAGCGTCGCAAAATTTTTCTTATCGAACGGGGCCAATCGCGATGTCACTGATAAAAATGGGAATTCCCTCTTGCATTTAGCTGCGAAACATAACGATTACGGCATGTTAAGTGAATTATTATTAGAAGGTTGCAATGTTAATGAAAAGAATAATTTTAACCAAACGCCATTGCAATATACATTGCACGATATAAAGTATTTCGATAGGGGTGACTCCAAAACACAAATGAAAATCGTAAACTTACTTGTAAATAACGGTGTCGATTTGAATCAGCAAGATGAAAAAGGAGAAACGGCGATGCATTACGTATGCCGATATAAAACAGATATGGAACTTTGTATAAACGATCAATATTGTAAAAAATTTTGTATACACGCGCTCGAACTATTTCTAAATCGGGGGATGAACTTTAGCTTGAAGAACTGCGAAGAAAAAACTGCTTTAGATGTAGCGCGGGATAATAAAAATGACGAAATGAGTTCGTTAATTTACCAAAAAATAGTAGATAAATATCGGCCGATTTTTAAAAGTGCAATTTATTCGAAAGACATTAATTATAAGTTGGAGTACCTACCTACTTAATTAATGCAACTAGGTACTAATACAGTGAAACCCCGATAAGTCGAATATATCGATTACTCGAACTGACTGTGCGAATAACAAACAAAATTCTCAAATAAATATATCTCGATTACTCGAACTTTCGATAGCTCGAAGTTTTCTTCTTTTCCCTTTAGATGCGAGTTATCGCTTTTCGGCTGTAATTGATTTTTATCAATTGGAATTTTATAATATTGATATAATACAACTATAATATTAATTATTTCCCAATGGGCTTTCGCAGCTTGCAAACTCTCATTTGGAATTCGTAATATGTATTTTTTTATATACCTACATACATTCCCTTTATATAACACTTATTTTTCATTACGTAATTCTTTTTATGCAACAGAAACCTGTCAGAATAACAAACATTTTATATTTTTTATAGAAGATAATAATTACGTTAGTTTTTTCGAGTGCAACGGCGATTCCTTTATATAGATACCTGAAATGTTTGTATTAAATTCAATTTGGATATAAAATGTTGTGAAACCCTAAATCATGGTGCTAATATTTATATGAAAATAACTGCTGTTTTTAAAAACTACATATTAATAAATAGTTATAGTACTTATATAGATACAGTTGTTTGGAAACTCATGCTCGCTGTCTATGATATCCTATCGGTATAGTCTCGATACGAATATTATGTATCGTTTGGTTGCATATCCTTTATCTTGAATAACATTATAACTATGCTATTATACAATATTCTACATATGAACATTACCACGACCTGATATTGTGAAACTACTTGCAGGATGGTTTAAGCAGCAAACACGAGTGTAGCAAATGACTGTACATAACATATTTTATAATTTTATGAAAACCAATGAATGGTCTCCAAGACGTATCTCTTTGCGTGATATAGGAAATTTCTATATTAAATAATGACTGAAAAGATATCAATTAATGATAATTTTAATTTTTTTAAAATAATAGTTTTACAAAGTGTTTCAGAATATCTATTCCTACTTTTTATATGTAATGGAGTGCATCTAATTAAACACTTTTTTGTAATAAAGTAATGTCCGGATTAACGATTATAGTTTTTCAGTTAAAAGTTCTACGCCACCGAGTTTATTATAAAATTGACGGCATTTTTAATTTTTTTAGTGTTTTGCAAAAATAATGTCATTTGCGCCCTTATCGTGCGACGCATCGTTTTCGAGATAAAATAGTGAGACAGTAGAGAGGAGGCCTCTGCCCCCATCGATTTAATTAATTTGACCCCTCCCTATGTACTGTGTCTGATATCAAGCCGCGAAATTACATAAAACCGTGAATTAAACGCCGAATTACGCAATAATCCCTCAATCAAAGCAGAATCAATTTAATCTGCGGCTTGATATCAGGCACGGTGCATGGGGAGGGGTCGAATTAATTAAATATGGGGGGGGGCAGGTGCCTCCTTTCTACTGTCAAGATGTCAAACTATTACCTACAATTTGTGGATGGTTAAATAATAACATTAGCTAACAGTAAGTATAAATTTGCACCTGTGAAAACCGTTTTCTTGATACCTATTACATTTTTTATTGTTTATCCACCTGAATGAACTATTTTAACAACGTCGCGTCGCACCGCATCATAACGAATACGCGGTGAACGTAAAAAATGTAAAAACGAAAAATAAGTAAATTGATATAAAAATCCGCTGATTTTTGTTGTACCTATTTTTAAATTTTTGTCAAATCGTGGCAAGTTAGACACTTGCCACAAGCGTTTTATATTCTCGTTTACGGAATTGACTTTATTACAAAAAAACATTTAATTACGTGCCCTCTATCACATCTGAAAAGTATTAGTAGTTATTCTGAAACACCCTGTATACGTATAAAAAAATTATAACTAAGTTACATACTTAAGTATAAGTGCCAATTTTCATGCGTATTTTGTGATGAGTCACCTATACAATACAAAGAAGTGAAGCATAATATAAGTGATTTTAGCTTATAAAATTTACTCTAATAATATTGTAAAACAGTAACGAACGACAAGTGATCTTATGTGATATCAGTTCAATTTTAAGTAGGTATCTTATTTACTGTTTACTTTTAATACAAATATTATTAATGATCGCTTAATATTTTTTTTAATAATTTTGTATTAATAAAATTATTTTTACTTATAGATATTATTATTGTATTAGTAAATCGTTAAATTTTACATTAAACAGGGTTGAATCATATAAACCTAAATAAATTTAGATGGTGAAATATTATTATTAATATTAAATTAAAATTTTGTAAGAACCGATAACAAATTTTTCAAGCGTACCGTATAAAACATCACAAGCGATTACACTACCGCCTGTAGCATATTTATAACCTTAAATGGGTAAGGGACGTTCGCCCGAAAGACGTTCACCCGAAAAGATAGGTTATCTTTCAGAGGTTCTCAAACAGTGTGTTTCGGGCGAACGTCACCTACTTCAATCGAATAAAAAAATATAGGCAGCTAAACGTACATACAATTTTTTTCCTAGTTGAATTTCAATTTAAAATGAATAATAAATGTAATAATAAGTGAGCAAAACATTTTTATATAATTACTACTTACTGTTTAATGCAGATGAAATAAATTACAAATTAAGTTAATGTAGGTGTACTGGTAAATAGTTATCATTAGTTATCATCAATAGTTATCATTTAAAAAAACTTAATTTCTATATTAGTATAATAAACACATTTAAATATGAAACTCATTCTTCTATATTACAATTTTTTTAAAAAATTACAAACATTATAGATTAAATAATAAGCACAAAAGTATTTGCAGTAAATGGTGTAAATATTAAAAATTATATGTAATATAATAAACATTTTTTACCAATTACTAAAATCTATTTCTTATTAAAGTAGATATTTATGATAAATGTAAGCATACTGGATTGTTAGAATTAAATCATATCTTCTAATTAAAAAAATAATGTAAAATGACAACTTGTATTGATGATTACCTACTTATTATGTTTATAATTTTATTTGTTGGTATCAAAGGTTTTTTAGTCATTTATTATTAAGGATCAGATAAACTGTTTAATAAAACAGGAAATTTAAAGGATATTCTGTAAAAAATATTAAAATTTAATTTTTTTATTTATTATTTGAGTTAATAATAATATATGTTGTCAAGCTTTTTATCATAGAAAGCAATTGTTGACTATTTTAAAGAGGTCCCTACCTTAACCCTAGCAGCACACTTAGCTAAAAGTAACATAATTTCATATAAGTCATATAAATGCATATAAGTCCACATTTATTAATTTATTTATTTTCAATGTTTTGGCACAATTTTTGTAATTCCATTTTCCAACAAAATGTCTTTTTGTTAACAATACTTACAATACAAAAATTGACAAAAAAGAAATTTTCGTGCTTAACAAAAATGGTGTAAAATTGAAAATAAATAATTAATCAGTAAACAAATTTTGACTTCATCAAGTAGGTGCATATAATCAAATAAAATTTAATAGATATCTATAAATAACACTTATATTTATAAAAATACCGAAAATATGAAAAAGTTGAAGTGAAGTATCATTGTTTAATTTTTGTATTTGCGAAATAGATGCCGACAGATTTTCTTATAGTTATCATCATGGATGGTGTACAACACTCGTCGTATTATTTCTGAAAATTAAATTACACATTAATACATGATCGACTATACAAAAATTACTTATATTTAACTTACCAACAATACATTCGTTACTTTCAGGTCATAGAATATCGGTTTGTTGATTCTTTTTTCTAACGCCGTGTCCGCGTCTTGTACTTATTGGCTACAACATGAGTTAGTAATTTGACCATTTAGCAGTAAACTGTCTTATAGGCATTTTTTCTCCGATGGGATAATATGATACGTTTATCTGAAAATTAATATAATTAATCATACAAAGAAAATAGTAAAAAATAATATCTAATAACAAAGATTACCCACTTAAGTACATTCTACTTAATTTGTTGTGTTTTTAAATACTGAAGTAAGTAGGTATAGTCAAAATGGAGTACGACTCACCTATGAAAGTAATAAGTAATGCAATGTGGCGTTCGGCTATCGTTTTCTCTTTCCACAGAAGTTGGCATTATAAAAGAGATCGAAAATATCGACGTACGTTTGAAGTTGCTTAATTCGTATGTTTTTTAAATTGCTCCCAGAATGTTACATCCCACGACTTCATAAAACATTAAATGTATTAATAAAATGTAATATATAAGATCATAAAAATTGACTTACTATTGAACATTGAAAATAGAAGTACACTATCCGCTTCGTTGCAGTGAACTGATGCCCCTCTATTTACACCACTTTTGTCAAGCAACAAGATATGATGTCCCGTTAGGTACCTATTGACCGAGGGTTAACAATAGCAAATATATTCGCTTAGGTACCTATCAAGTACATAACAACTTACGAAGGTAGGATATCCGAATGTTCTAAACACGTTCAACCGCGCAGGACGTCATCCGTGCAAGTACGTACCTGTCAGATTTCTGATTCTCTCACGAGTGACGTCATCTCGATGTGCAGAACCGCCCTGATATCTTACCTTAATAGTTATTGTACCATAGTACCTATATATATACCAAGTTGATAAACAAATATTTTCCAAAAAACAAGCATTTATTTAAAATCAATTTTAGAATTAAATTCACATTAACCCGCAACTTTAAAAAAAATGATCGAAAGTTAATGAAAAACGAAAAGGTTTCGTCGGTTTTAATATATTAGCGGGGTGGAAACCATAACACCCTCTTATTTAGATTTTTAGTAGGTATCTTTCCGAACTAAATCAACAGATTCACAGCCGTATTGGAAAAAACACTTTCCTATGTTTCACAAATGATTTTTTCTACTATTGCTTCAAAAAGCAAAATAGATATCTAGGTATAGATAGTTTGTAAAAAAATAATAAATTACAAAATACATAACTTAAGTAGGTTTCGTCGTTTTTTTCGCGGACTCTAGCTCTCAGTCACTTATACATATGTAGGTACTTTTTGGTTACATGTCTGAGACAAAGAATGATTCCCTATTGTCAAATTTTCGAAGAAATGGCAAAAGCACAACCTAGTTTATTTTAAAACTACGTGATTTTAAAATAGCCAGTGCGGATAACAAAGGAGATGGGTCGTAAAGAATTTGGGAAAAGGTTTCCTACTTTGTAGAAATGACAATGACGAAGGTCGCAAAGTTCTACCTATTTGCATTTTTGATTATTACCCACTTAAAGAGTTTGAAAAATATGTACCTTATGCTTACTCAAGCTTATGTTTTACTCGAAACTGCTAACTTTTTTCAACGTTTAGTATTTATGCTGTTTTAGAGTGAGGTCATCCCAAGCATTTGAGGATTAAATAAAATTATAAATGAAACCGGCAAACGAGCCATTTTAATTCCCAAAACCTTTTATGAAAACAAATTCTACGAAGACAGCTTTCTCCAAATTTGGGTTTGGATTTTTGTCATTAATTCTCTGGTAACGAAAAGTGATAACAATTTAATAGTTGTTACTTATCTAATAATTAAACTAGATATTGATAATATTCCGTTTATGTATCTAATATATAAACAATTGGACTACTACTGAACTACTACTTCTTCTATATAAGTTAGGCAATTAGCTTAATTTTTATTTAACTTACGATTTATTATCGTACAATTCAGTACCTAAATTAAAAATTATTATATAATATGATAAGTATTAAAATATCACTTTATAGGTGTAGATATAATTAAATAGGTATTAATATCTAGCAAGAAAAATGAGTGGCTTTATTTTTCATGTAATCGTTTTAGACCAATGAAAAATTATATAGCTACCGACAATTTATTATAAAATATTTCATTTACATACATTGTATAAGAAATATTGAATTAATATTGAATTAAATTTTTATTGATAAAGAATATTGTATAAAATTACGCATTTAATAATTATTTCAATAGGTACCTATATATTATAATTTTTGTAATGCCTTGTCCCATTCAACTGTAAATGATTGCATAATTCGAGTTCCCGCTAAGTTTCCACCGAACGGGTGCATTGAGATTCTAGATATGACCTTGGTTTTCGGGCGAACGTCTCTTCCGACAAATTGATCTTTGTGTTAGAATATCCTGTTCAACTGCAACAGAAATCACATATCGTTACTTAGGTTGCATAAACTAAGTTTCCTCTGAACGGGACACGACCTTGGTTTTCGGGCGAACGTCTCTTCCGACAAATTGATTTTTGTGTTAGAATATCCTGTTCAACTGCAACAGAAATCACATACTGTTAGTTAAGTTGCATAAGCTAAGTTTCCATTGAACGGGACACGACCTCGATTTTCGGGCGAACGTCTATTCCGGTAAACCGGTAAAGATAAATGAATTTTTGTTCTAGCTTATCCTGTTCGACTGCTACTAAATCATACCACAAGTTAGTTAAGTTGCATAAGTTAGGTTTCGGGCGAACGGGTGCATTTAGCATGGGAGTATAAGTACTGCTGTATATTTGACCTTGATTCGGGTGAGTGTCTTTCGGGCGAACGGGGTGTTCCGCCTTAAATGAGTCGGGAAACAACAAAAAAATGTTCAATTAAAAATGCCGACAATTTCTTTCGATTATTAATATTCGATGTGTCTTCTATTAAAACAACTATTTTATAAAAAGATTTCACTAACCGATTGATTTTCTAGTTTTGCATAAACAGTAACCGGTAACGGTTTTCTAACCTAACATTTCAAAAGTTTAAAATGGTAAGTTATTTATAGTAAACGATTAATTTTTTACTAACTTCAATAAATTTTTTAGAGGCGAAGCCTAGCACCAAGTCAATTGCAAAAACGTAATAATGAGTCTGAAGTGCTTCCATCGAGAAAAAGGGGCAGGGACCCATCTAATGATAAGAAAACTTTTGCAACTCGGAAACCGTTGGCTCCACTTACCGAAAATCAATTTGAATTTAATTTTGCTTTGCTTCACGTAAAAATTGACAAAAACTGTTAAGCTTGTTATTTTACTTTTTGTTATTTTAGAAAGAATTAATAAAGAAAATATCCAGACCATTTAAGTGTCCAATACCGAATTACGTTGGATCGAATTCTTATAAAAACTTCGGAATTAGACGTAGTCAAGTTCGTAGAGGTTTGGTTGTGTTTTAAATTTGTTTGGGGCAAATCGATTGGTTATGTTTGACCCTGATTGGAATCCAGCAAACGACGATCAAGCCATGGCCAGAGTATGGAGAGACGGCCAGAAAAAACCATGTTATATATACAGATTTTTGGCGGTAAGTTAAATATTATTTAATTAATGCAGGTTTCGTAACAAGATTATAGGCTGGAACGATCGAAGAAAAAATATTCCAAAGACAGACTCATAAGAAGGTTTTAAGTTCGACTGTGGTCGATATGAACGAAGAAACCACTCGACATTTCAGGTGTCGTAATTGAGAGAACTGTTTCGTCTTGAGAATACCGAATCTGATACACATGCTCATCTTAAATGCAAGAGGTGTTTAAACAAAATACAGATAAAAAATCCTCCAGAGGATGCAGATTGTACCTCCAATTTAGCAAACTGGTATCATTGTTGGGATAAGAAAGGACTGACACATATGGTAAGAATTAAACCAAGTTAACACATTTGATATTAGTGTTGTTTACAGGCTTTAAAACAAATTTGGGACATGTCCAAATATATATCATTTGTGTTTCATCAAAAATCTGCTAATCAAGTTGTACAACCGGTTAAAAATGACGTCGAAGACGGCGACGACGATGATAAATCATCTTCTGGAAGTTTTGAATACGATGATTAAATAATGTGATTTATACTTTCTTAATTATATGTTTAATTTAATTTCAAGAAATATATGTATATAAAGAAAATACAATGGTAAAGTTTAGAAATGTAGTATAATATGTCATTTTTGTAATTTAAAAAGTATTTGTTGTTCAAGTTAAATAAAATAAGTAAACTTAAAACAAGGAATGTAAAACCTAATAATGATAATGTACATAATGTTCATTAAAATTATGTTAAATTTAATATGACAGTTTTTGTAGTTGCAAAATAATGAAGATATAATACTGGTTATTTTACTTGAAACAATAAATATTAAATTGATTTATTGTAATATCTTTATCCTTTATTGTAATAGTGACATTTTTAAATAATATTTAGAGCTCTACAGTATAATTTCAAATTGTCAACTTTTTTGTGAAGAGTGATTTTGAGTGATATTGCTTATCTATAGCTAAATACTAAATTCAGAAAAAGTTAGATTTATTAAGTAACACTATAAATGATACTAAAATTCTAAAGAATACTGTCAAACTTGGTTATAGCGAGATTGATAGGACTTCCACTTTTTGCTCATAATCAGGAATAAAAAAGCTGCGTATAAGAGAATACAATTTCAAATGTAAGCATGTAAAATGCTCATAATCTTCAAGATCTTGTTAGACCTGTGTTTGTTATAACCTGGTTTAACTGTACATATATACATAATATCACAAATGTTCATAATATACATGCAAGAAAATTAATGTATTTTAAAAATGAATAACTATCATAAGTGAATTTATAATACAAAAGAACAAACGAATCCACGAGTTCCACACACAAATCTGGAACTCTTGTCTATAACTGACCTGAGTTGCAGGAGATTTTCACTTTCAAAACTGTTCACACAGGACATGCCTGAAAAATAATTTAATTAAACTTTTTTTATCTATAAATACCTACAATCTGTATAGAGATTTGAATAAACTAAAAAAAAAGAATCTCAAATTTATGTAGTCGTACTTACAATTTGATTTTAAATGTTAAAGGATACATTCAAAAAGGACTCACGCTTTTTTTGGATCTTTTACCCCTTCCTCGACCCCAGGTCATAAAATTCTTATCTTCCCCCAGTAAAAGGACGACACAGTCCCCCCTAAATATTATCTACAGAAAATGTCATACATTCAGAATGCAATTTCCGTGACGTAACTTATTTGCTATTCCCCGCAAGCCCTTATGTCACGATCCGCGATCTCCCCCTCCCACTATAAAACGTGGTGTCTATGTAGCTTGTAATATTTAGTGATATTTTTGTCAGTTTGGTGCATTCATAAGGTTGAAATGCACGTTTGATGTCAAAGTAACTTTGGTTAAATAGAAACATTGTACAGCAATACCTCGAATAGTACGGTTTCGATCAGTCCGGTTTTAAATTCTAAAAAATTAGTACACAAAAGTATGATGAAATAAAAATCACAAATCGTGGAAAATTTTTATTGAACTATGTATGTATTTAATTCCTCGATTAGTCCGATTTCAAATGATCAGGGATATCGGTAGAACCGATTACCCGGACTGTGCGAAGTATTACTGTATTCACAAAATTGTACAGATTATTTCCATTTACTCCATATATGCGTATATATTCAAACTCGGTGTTAAAGCATCACTTTGTTTTCATTTGCTCCAAAATCTAGGAGGAAATGGAAACATGTCAGGGGTAATTGGAAACAATAAAGAAGTTACGTTAGTTTTGTCGGGTTCACGTACCGAAAAAGGATACCCGAGAGTATCACGTGTTCGTAGCGGTGGAAGGGTTGACCGCCCACGAACACCAGTAACAGTACTCGATCCCCATTGGTGGGGGGATTAGCTAGAGAATCACAATAAAAGAGCTCGGACCGACCAGAAAGATTCGGATTCGAATTTGGACAGCAACCGATAGCAGACGTGTCTACCCAAGAAAGCTTCAAACGCGAACTCATACAGTTGTTCTACAACTACCTTCTGCCTTTCGAGGCATTATTAAAAGGCAACTTAAGGATCCAAGTTAACAACCAAGCGAACATTCTGCTTAGTTCTTTTTAGAACTCCAGATGGAGCCCGATTCTGCAGCGATGACCCGTAAGTCCACCGAGTCCTCCACACCGATGGCCAGCTCCTTGGAAACGAAGCTGGAATCTGCTCTACTCCAACTCGCCGACCTGAGCCGCCAACTCGCCCAGGTCCTCGCTGAGAACGCAGCTCTTCGCGCCCGTCTGGACGCTTACCAGAATCCCCGCACCGCCAACGAGGAACCGCCAAGAAAGCAGATATCGCCCCCAGCCAAGTCCAAGGCAGCCCGTCCTGCCAGCCGCTCCTCCACATCCCGCAAGGCTTCCCACCCAATTCCGGCGTCACCAACCCCGACCTGACAATTACCAGTCCCTCCGTTGCGCCAGCTGCTGCAAAACCTTGCACCAAGAGTCCAAGTGCCATGACCCCAACTTCCCAGATGACTTCGTAGAAATGGACGCTACTAGCGACGGGTTCACCCAGGTGAAGCCGAAGCGGAAGCGCTCTAGCTCGGAAGACCCTATCCCTCCCTTGTCCCCAACCCCTGTCTCCGACAAGCCCAGCGACCTGCTGCAACTGTAGCGAGCCACGCCCGGTTAACTACAAGGGCTGCAGGGCCAATCCCGCCAACCACGGTCCTTCCAAACCACAGTCCACCCTAGTCCTAAGACCCCCGATCCGCCAGAACCGCGAAGGCGTTTCTTACTCCCAAGCCGTCAGCGAAAAACCCACCCCAACTGCAACCGGCAAACCCGACAAAGCAGCCTCCAAGCCCACCGAACCTATCGAGCTGATCCTCAACAACGATGAGTCCTCCATCATATCCAGAATACTCCGCATCCTTCGCAGCGAACGCATCCCAACCCAAGCCACCAAGACTGCTCCCGCAAATGGCTAACGCTCCCTACCGTCCTTCGTCCCTCCAACTCGCCATTTGGAATGCAAACGGTCTTAACAACAAACGAGACGAACTACAGGACTTTGTTTTCCGCCACAACCTCGACGCGATCCTCGTCAGTGAGACCCACCTACGCCCCAGTCAGAATCCCAGGATTCCCAACTACGTCCTCTACCGAACCGACCGACTAACCCATGGTGGTGGCGGCACTGCCATCTACGTAGGAAGATCCGTGAAACACTTTTCTCTATTGCTACCAGATTTGGAAACCACCGAAGCAACTGCTATCACAATCCAAACCCGCTCCGGTCCAGTCAAAATTGTCAGTCTACCAACCGCCCAACAATTCCTTCTCCACAAATGACCTAGACAGCCTCATCGACTCCACCACCCCCACGATCCTCGGCGGAGACCTGAACGCCAAGCACCCCGCTTGGAACAGCCGCGCCACCAACACGACCGGAAGACGCCTATTCGACTTCGCCCAGACCAGATCCTTCCTGGTCGACGAGCCACTCGAACCAACGTTCCATTCTAGCCGCCACACCTCAGACGTCCTGGACATTGTGCTTCTCAGTCGCATGCGAATGAGCCACGAACTTCTCTCCCTGCACGAGCTCTCGTCCGACCACGACCCGGTGCTGCTCCAACTCGGCAACCCCGTCGTCCCAGTCGCCCACGGACATCATTCCATTTCCTGGTCACACTACGCTCTCCAGATTCAACACCTCTTGCCCCCAGTCCCGATCATCAGCACCACTGTAGAACTTGAAACTGCCGTAGACCGGTACTCCACCTCCATCAAACTCGCCATCGAGCGATCGACCCGCGTCCGCACCCTCGAGGTACGCGACCCTCAGAACCTTCCGCCCGCCATCGTCGAGCTAATCCGACGGAAAAACGGCATCCGTCGTAGATGGCAAAACTCACAAGACCCACAACTCCGAATACTTTTCAATCAACTCCAAAGGGAGGTTCAATCAATGATTCGTGATCACCGAAACCACCGATGGTCCGAGACGCTAGAGTCGCTCAACGTCGAGGACCAAAGTGTTTGGAAAATGGTCAAAAAAATCCAACGTCGCAACATCCCGTCTATCCCTCCGCTTAGTACAGCAACGGGCCACGCTCTATCCGAACAGGAGAAGGCCGAAGCCCTAGCCGTCAGTCTGGAAGAGCAATGCTTTCTCCCGTCACCGAACTCACCAACCGAGGCAACACGCATCCACAACGTCAACCTCGAGACCCGCCGACTCCTTAACGAACCGACGACCGATACGATTCCGTTTGCCACCCCGAACGAAATTCGGGAAATCATCCGCGCCCTAAAACCCAATAGCGCCCCAGGTTCCGACACTATCTCAAACAAGGCCCTCAAGCTCCTGCCACGAAAAGGCGTCGCCATCATCACGGCGATCACCAATGCCTCCCTCAGACTCTACACTTTCCGTCCCTCTGGAAAACCGCCGACGTCGTCTTTCTCCTCAAACCAAGGAAGCCTCCAACACATCCCGCCAGTTACCGGCCCATCAGCTTGCTCAACTCCACCAGCAAGATTCTGGAGCAGTCATCCTTTCCGTATCCAGAACGAAACCGAGGCCCTCCAAGTTCTCCCCCCCGAACAGCTTGGCTTCCGCACCAAACACTCGACTACCCTCCAGGCACTTCGTCTCGTCGAAACCATCACCCACGGCTTCAACCTATCCAGCAACACCGGCGCAGTCTTCCTGGACGTCGCTAAGGCCTTCGACAGGGTTTGGCATCAAGGTATTCTCCTAAAGATGCTCAATCTCCGCTACTCCGTTCTGCTGATTCAACTTCTACGTTCATACCTCAGCCAGCGCGGCTTTCGCGCCAAGCTCAGGCACTCCTTCTCGTTCAGGAAGCGGCTCCGAGCGGGCGTACCCCAAGGTTCCGTCCTAAGTCCGATGCTGTATATCATCTACACTTCGGACTTCCCAAAAGCGCCCGACGTGCATTACGCAATGTTTGCGGACGACACGGCGGTCTACGTCCAATCCAGACGCAACGACACTATCTCCAACCGGCTACAGAAGGCGATGGACAAGCTGCAGTGCTGGTTCGAGCGTTGGCGGATTTCCGTCAACCCGGACAAGAGTGCCGCGATTTTGTTCTGCCGATGCAAACCACATTCCGGCCGACGCATCATGATGCAAGGTCAACCCATCGAATGGGCAAGTTCCACCCGCTACCTGGGCATCACCCTTGACCGTGGTCTATACTAGAAGGATCACATTCTCGCCCGCATCCAGTTAGGTACCGCACTCCTGGCCAACCTATACCCAATGATGCCCGTAACAACAAGTTAAGCCTGGATAACAAGCTGTTACTTTACAAATCAATTCTCCGTCCAACCATCACCTACGCCTCTCAAGTGTGGGGATACGCCGCTCAGTCCAACCTCCAAAAAATTCAGACTTTCCAGAATAAATGCCTACGACTGGTTGCAGACGCTCCTTGGTACGTCAGCAACCGCAGACTCCACCACGACCTACAAATTCCCAAGATAGAGGAATTCCTCCGAGCCACCGCGGAAAAGCTTTATACTTCCCTCGTGGACCATCCCAACGAGCAGATGGCTCACCTCTGGGACTACAACCCCGGAAGCGTGCGAAGGTTTAAACAACCGAAACACGCTCTCCAGCAGTAAAAACCAAACTCGGCCGCCGCGAACCCAAATTCTAGGACACCAGGCTCCCTCATCCAGGTTACTTTATAAATGTCGTACGTACGACAGAAATAACTAATGCCAATCTCAGTTTCAGTTCAGTTCAGTCAGAAAGATTCATTCGATATTCAACATTCGACATCCGACATTGTTTGTCTCGTTTTAGCAACACATTATATTATTTATTATAAAAACGTTACGAATTATGATTTAAACAAAATAATGATACAATTGTTGTTTCACTTGTTGTAACTTTATTATATGAACAAATAATTTTATCATTTAATGGCATACGTCGCGCCGGTAATTGCGACGGTTCGACTTTTATAGTCCCCAAAGGTACATTAATTAGAGAAATTAAAATTCAACATTTATATACAATTCCTTACAGCAGATTTGAAGTACGTTATTTCCAAATGTCGTATAATTAGGTGTAGAAATACTTTAGTTATGACGTCTTAAAGTTGTCGTAAAGTTGTCTTAAAGTAAAATTCGACAATTTTCGTGAAATACCTTACAAAATCTCGAAAACGGCTTTTCGTAAAAAACTGAGATTTTCACTGTACAATCTCAAATAGTGGATGAATACTCAGTAAAAATTTTATACAATTTGGCCCCCCCGCCAGAACATTTTACTCCGACTATAAGTTTTTTGAATTATCCCTTAATTATGTTTAAAAAAAAATAAATTAAAAAATAAATTATTTACCTGTACACAACGTAAAGTTTAATAAATTGTAAGAGAAATGATGTTTGGTGTTTGTATTTTGAATTCTAAATACATTTTAAACATAAATTTGTAAAAATAAAAACAACAGAGGATGTTTTTGAACAAAACTCAATGAGGTCATTAAATGTGTCACGGATTTTTGTTTTAACTATCCCAAATTTTATTTTTCCTATAAGCAAATTTGTTATTATATCGATGACGTTTTACCAAAAGGGCGTAACCCACAATTTGCCCATCTAGGGCAAAAACACCATTTGTTAAAATCTGGTAACAATATCTCGATTTTTTCTACCGGAAAAATCGATTTGCATTTCCGCGAAACTTATCTTCTTTTAGCTATACGACGACACAAAATGTGCTCTCCTGTAAAATTTAATTTTTGTGAGTTACGCCCTTATGACAAAACGCCATCGATATGTTATCAACGTTTAATTTGTTATTAATTGTATCATAATTAAATTATATATACCGCAATAAATCCATAAAATTCCAGTTTGTTTTACAGTTTTACAGAATTCCGTACAATAAATCAATTTGCTCGAGCTTACAATTAATCGTAAATAAGTTCAGCTGATATTAAGTTTATGATATTTACAATATACGTACACTTTGTTTTGTTTTACAATTTTAAACATTTTCTTTTACGCACGCTTACATTTTCAGTTATTAAATTTTTTAGAAAGAAAAAAAAGAGGAAACGATGTACATATTTACAACATCAACATCAAACATAATTAACTCATGAAAATTAATTTTCTTAAAAACCAATTTTTTGTTAAATTTGTTTTTTTTTATTAGCAACAGTTTATATTTTGTTATTTATGAATTATTATCTAACGATAAGTAACTTAATAGTGGTTACATTAACGACGACTACTATTGTTTTTAATTATTATTGTTTTTACACAAACATCCTTTTTATAGTTTATTGTGATAATAAACGAAATAATAATATAATAAAAATTTTGACGGAGCAAATAAATTATAAAATCGATATTATTATTCCTTTAGGTATTCCTTTAATTTTTAAACTAACACGTTTAGTTAAATTTAATGTAATTACTCTACAGCGGAATGTAGAGCTTCGCAGCTTCACTTTTCGAAACAGTGTTGCGCATATTTTTCTTTGGTTCAGCGGTTTCTGAAGTTTCTACACCTAATGTTGAATCGCCCTATATATTTTGTCTAAATACCATCGTATTAACGCATCACAATGCATGTTATTGCTACCGCGTAGACTTGGTACAACTTTGTTTATTTGTTGGGCGGCCAACTTCGTGTAAATAATTTTCTAATAAATTTTATAAAATTATCATACCTAAACCTTCCAAATTTCGCCCACATTTTTATGTCTTTCAAAAATTTTTATGGAAAAGTGTAAATTTAAGTGTTTTTAATGTATTTGCCCCTCGAATAAAAACGACAAAGATGATGTGTGATGAATCATATATTTAAAAATAATAACAAATTTTTATTTTATTAAAATTGAATAGTCGCGGTACTGGTAGGTTACAATAGATCGAATTTCTATATTTGTACTCAATACCATTGTTTTTTAGGCTTTTAGCATAGATAAAATCTTGATTAATACATACATGATGGCACAAGGGATCGTTAATTCATGGGAGGTACGAATGCAAGTATTCTAACTATAGAACGTTAATTATGCAGCTAATACCATAATAATATCGATCACCACAATAAACATTTTGAAATACATAATTTCAAGAAAAAATGGCAATGATAATTTAGGTGCTTTATATTTTTAATCGATGTTTGACTACAGCATAATATCTGATTTAACATTTCCGATTATTATATCAGTCTGAAATTATTTAAATTAATATACTTACGTTAACTTAATAAGTAGACATTTATAGTTTACATAAACTGATAACAGTTCGTCGACATTTGTGTAAAATATAGCAGGTGCTTATTAACCAATTTTAACTTTTAAAGCTTTATTGCGGTGTTTGTGTTATTTTTTTCTTAGTTTCTAGTACTATTTTTTTACATTATTTAATTCACAGAATGTTTTAATATTGAGCTATATGCGGGTGATGCGGGTTTTTGGTAATTTTTAAAATTGCCTAATGAGAACTGTTAAGTAGACAACCAACATCACTTAGTTTACTTCTCGCCTTACAAATAAAAATTTTAATTTTAATACTTATGCTTATAATTTATGTGCGATATTGTACATAGTTTTCAAGATATTATTTAATGAATTTATATCATTTTAACGATAATTCTATTGTTAATTTTGTATCTGTTCCTACAGTGCAGTGAAACTACTGAAATGAAATACAAAACACAGTTATCTGAGATTATACATATGTATGTACCATTATTCAATGTTATAACAATGAAGACTGGATATTTAGATTGATCATGGAGTAATGTACTTAAATAATACGTTAAAAATAGCTCTATTTACAAAATTTTAGTTTATATTATGTACATATACCAGGTGTCAACGAAATCACTAGAGAGCCTTTGTTTTCGACGGTGAAAAAGATACCGATTTGAATTTTCTTGTGAATAACATAGTACGTCGGTGCTGTATTTTGACTGTTGGAGAACCACTATTACACTTCCGGTTACACTGGAAATGACTTCAATTTTCGATTTTTAAATGGAACATCTATTTTGACTTTTTTGGAATTCTCTATCGATTTTTAATTTTGAATAACGTCATAAGTAAAGTATTTCTCCACCAAATCATATGAAATTTGGAAATAATGTAGGTACCTCAAATCTGTTGCAATAAGGAAATGTATTGAATTTTAATTTTTCTAATTAATGAGCGTTTGAGAACGATATTATGATAATACAAAATTTATAAAAATACACTTTTATGATTTTTCTGTCCTTGCTTAGGTTAGTTAGATTGCATATAGCCCGATCGCGGCATTCTAAACGCACAAATAAAATTGTCTAAAAAAACTTTTCAAAATGACGAAATTATTTTAAAAATCAATAGAGCATTCCAAAAAAATCTAAATATATAGGGTGTTCCATTTAAAAATCGAAAGTTAAGGTCATTTTCGGCGTAACCGAAAGTGTAATAGTGCTTCTCTAACAGCCAAAATATAACACCGACGTACTATATTATTCACAAAAAAATTCAGACCGGTAGCATTTTTACCGTCGAAAATAAAGGCTGTCTAGTGATTTCGTTGACACACGGTTTACTTACTGTATAGTAAGTGTACAGTAAGTATACGTCTGTATGTATATATAGACGTGGTTAAATTATTATAAATTGTGCAATTTTCAATGAACATTTTATTTTAAATGGTTTAAAGTCAAAGATAACAGTAATTTCCATAACTATTTTTTTATTGTATATTATTGAACATGCTGTACATCATGTTTACTATTTAGCCTTTTGTATCTTTTTCCTTTCCTATATTTGCTACAACACAAACTTTAAACAACTAAAAATAATCCTCGAGAAAACAATAGCTCAAATCCTTTTTTCTCACAATCTTATTGTTTCCGGATGTGGATGGGTTACTTAAGCTTACCTGAGAAGGACTAAGATGACTTAGTATTAATACAAAAGCGATTCTATCGTCAGAGAGGCCCATCCGTTTGAACTAAACTACTGAGTTAAAGCGATAATTTTTATTGTAGGATAAAATGACCCAAACTAATGCACAAAAATGATCCAAAATGATCATAATTTTGGTCATAATTTTTATATTATTATAAATTTATAATAATTTGACCACGACTGTATATAAACACACTTACCTATATTAAGCACTACAAGTTCTAAAAACTTTAGGTGTTGAGTTTATTATCTTTCTATTTACTTTAGTTCATAACTGTTGCTTTCTAGTCTTTAATGCCCAATTTCTTCCAATTTCTGCAATTTCTATTGTACGCTTTCTCAATAAGTGTCTTCTGAACATCTATTTTCTAACATGCACACGATATATTACAGCCTAATACTTTTCCTTTCTTTGCTTTTACTACACTTATTATACTTGGATTCTGGTTGTTTTCTCCCACTGTCCCTATTATACAACCGAAAATTTTCCATTACAAACCTCTTAATAGGTATGCTTTCCTAGAATTTTGGTTTACTAATATAACACATATCTCTATTGAACTGGATTGATGGATTGGATGGATTTCTTTTCATACACTGGTTGAACGACCCCATTTCTTACCAGCAGCGTTTACAAAAGTGAGAATCGTGCTAATCTTTGTTCTCCTTCAAAATCGATCGTACCTAACAATCCAGTCTTTATTTAACATCTACATGTTACTTTTAATTTCATTTATGTTCCGTTCTTGTCTTGTAGTTTTACAAAGTTCGTTCGGGAGCCATCGATCTAGGGCGAGAATACGAATATAAAATCTTAACGTTCCTGGCATTGCGATGTCTCGCTCAGGATGTGAACGACATGTGGATAGCGTCCAATTCGGACGGTTTGGGAGCGTTCGATGATATTGTTCTTCGTGTAAAAATACTAAATAAACACGTCACGTACCTTATGCAACTTAAGCACAAAAATAACGCTAAAAACATTACCCGTCAAGAATTCATGTCGGAAAGGGGCGACTATTCCGTTAAAAAATATGCCGACGATATCGCAAAAATGCAAAAACGCGATAGTTCCGACGACGTATATTACGTAATATTCACAAATAGAGGAAATTTCAACTGCGAATGTTTGGAACTGGACGATTCCGACGATTTGTCGTTCTTAAATACGACAACAGATAACCGCAACGTGTACAAATTTAATTTCCAAAAATTACCACAATTGTCCAACATAACACATTCTAATAGCAAAATCAACCTACTAACGAAGCAAGTAAATGCCAAACATCTCGATAAAACGCTCGAAGAAGAGCTGAAGAATCTGTTACGGTGCTTTCAACTGACTCGAGTAAATGTTAGAGAGATTACCGAATTACTCGTAAAATTTATCGTCGATTGGGCCAAAGGGGATCTAGGTGGTCATTATTTTTTGAGAAAGAAAGATGTTAGTAATAAATTATGCGAATTACTGTTAAGTAAGTTTCAAGTGGATCTGAGTACGATAACGTGTCATCCTGAAGATTACGATCCAAAGCTAATTTGGAATCGTATTTTAAACGATAAACTGTTGACGATCGTCGAGTGCGACGAAATAAACGAGAATTTTTTAAAAGCGTACATCGGTAAACAATTGAAAACGTATTGCTCTGGGGAATTTGAAATATTATGGCAACATCAGCTAACCGATGAAGTTCAAAATCGTTTTTATCAAACGCACGTCGTTTTAAAAAAGGCTTTGCTTCGAATTATAGGAAATTTTGGAAAAATCACTTTGTATCATATCTATAAGTGCCTGTGGTTCTCTAACGAACTGCCTCTATTGTTAAAGATTTATCGTGCGGAGGAATTTGAAAATATAAACAAAATTCTTAAAATGACGAATTATACATTAAGCGTGATCGTTTTAAATAAGTCGATGGAAACGTTGCCGTTAAATATGACAGTTCCAAATCGTTTTGTTAGCTTGAACGACTTAAGTAAGGAATTCATAGTCGAAATTTTAGGTTTACCAGTAACTATGCAAGGACGTTCTTTGGAGGCCCTCGATGCCGTCGTCGACGAATCTATGCATAAATGTATTAAATGCGCAGACATAATTCGAATTATCACGAATCAATTTAACGTAGGTAACGTGTACGAAGAACTATACGAATACTTTATAGAAAGAGACGTTTTAAAAATAATCATCAAATTCGAAGTTTTGCAGATGATTACCGACGAATTTTTTTTTGTAGAAAGTAACCCATCGGACGAAGACATGTTGGCGAGTAAATTGAACGAAATCAATGCACCTAACGTGTTCACTGCCGACTTGCAATCATTAAAATCAAAAGCGGGCGACAAACCGATACATTGGCTGATTTTCCTGAACGACGGTTACTTGGAGTGGAAAAAATCTTGGGGCACCACGAAAAATATACGCAAGCATCAAGTTGAATTAAATGCCGTTTTCGAGGAGCCTTTTACTAACACGCGAATAATAAGCGCCTGTCCGGGCATGGGAAAAACCACATTTTTAGATTTTATTGCCATTAATACTCCCACCGGTCTATGGGTACTCAAAGTAACGTTAACCGAGCACGATGATTACTACGATAAAATGACCGATAAGTCTGCTTTCGATTACTTAAAGTACTTCAACGAATCTATTCTTGTCAAATATAAATGCGACAACATAGAATTGGCGAGGGCCGTGTTTGAACGATTTTTGGAAAATGGAAGAGTCTTGGTTCTATTGGATGGGTTCGATGAAGTTTTCTTCTCTAAAAACGAAGTGACAACTTTGACCAAAATTATACACGACGAAGGTTTCCCTATAAGGATAACGACACGATCTCATCTTAAATCGCATCTCGAAGACGCGTTCGAAACCATCGCGTATACCCTAAAACCGTTTACTTTCGAAGATCAAGTGCTCTTTTTAATGAAATATTTTATTATTTTAAGCGAATGCACCGATTTAGAGTTAATATTTGATTTTATCAAAGAGTTGCTGATTAGTGCTCAAAACAATTTTGATAGCATAGATTTGCAGTTTATGGGAGTGCCGTTACAAACGAAACTGTTAGCGGAAGTATTTAGCGACCAGTTACTAGATTCCGTTAAGGAAGGTACCGTACGTTTTAATCATAATTTCGATTTAATAAACTTGTACGATGAATTTATTAAAAAGAAGACGAACATCGTTTGTTCGAGGTTCGGCAGAGACGCGAAAACCGTACGTAGTTTGTTCTTAAAACACCAACAGTTATTTGCGTTAAAATTCATATTCGAAGACAGCCATTTGTCAAATTTAAATTTTGACGAATTAAAATGTTACCAATTCGAAGAGAACCGAAGGCAGTTTCTCCAAAGGGACGGTATTATAACTATCGATAACCAACAAAAGTTGAAAATTGGTTTTGTGCATCGCACGTTCGCAGAGTATTTATCGGCGCAATGGCTCTTTCAAAATTACAATAGCATATCGGAGTACAAAATCGTCGTTTTAAATATATTGAAACTAAGACATAACTACATGTATACCTTTTATTATAAATTCTTATTCAGATTATTTGATCGCATGTTGATTAAAGGTCTTCCCATTCACGTCGCTCTCGTTAACAAACAAATGGCGAAGGCGAAACAACTGATCGCCAATTCGGAAGGCGTGGAGATGATCGATGCAGGTGGAAGAACCATTTTGCACGTGGCAGCTTCGATGGGCAAGTATCATTCAACTGAAATCGAACCGGATTTTTCACAGTATAAAAATGACAAAATGCTGGAAATACTATCGATCATTCCTGATTCTACGCTGATTAACCTTTTTATTCCTGACTCGATGGGCTTTACTCCTCTGGACATTTCTCTTTTAAGCAAGTCATTTGCCGTCGCCAATCATTTTTGTGCGAAATTTCCTAACATTAACATTAACGTGATGTTTATGGATGACGCGAGTTACGCGATAGCGAAACACTTATCGAATTGCTTTATATTAGATTACATTCATCTACTCGATAAAAGTTTTTCCTTTATCCTCAAGAAACATTTATTAGAACAACATTTCAACAATTGCGAGGAGCCATACGAAACTTATTACAAAAAATTTATTAAAAATACACTAATAATAAATTAATGTATGATAAAATAGAAGAACTCAAAACTGAAACGATTTTCGATTTATTGGAAAAACTGAAAATCAAATTACCTTTTATTTTTTATTACAACGATCTTCGCTTCACTGTCGTTTTTGGCGAATCAAGCTGTATCGATAGATTATTAACTGAAGGTTGTGATATTAACGAAATAGACTGCTATGGTAATTCACTATTGCACTATGCGGTTAAACATAACCGCGACAGTATCGTTGAATTTTTATTATCGAAAGGAGCCGATGTTAACAAGTCGGATGCTAATGGTAACACAGTTCTTCACATCGCTTCTAAAAATGGATACTCGAAAATCACGAAACAGTTGTTAGCCTGCAACATAGACGTTAATCAATGCGATTTCGATGGTCTTACGTCATTAATGTTTTCCATCAGTAACGGTCACACCGATATCATCGAAATGCTAATGCTAAATAATGCAAACGTTAGGACGGATTACGCACTCGGATCGTCCTATTTGCACGCTGCGGTGGCGCTGCGCTCGAAAAAATTAGTTCTAAATTTACTCGAAAAAGGTGCAGATGTCGATAAACGCGATATATTTGGATGTACACCTTTAACAGAAGCAATTAAAAATGGTTGTACAGATATCGCAAAATTGTTGTTGTCTAAAAACGTAAACATCTCGACTCTCGACGTCAACGGAAATTCCTATTTACATCACGCGGTTAAAAGCGGGACCAACGATATTGTCCTCCATTTCATAAACAACGGTCTCGATATAGACATGCGAAATGATGCGGGCGATACTCCTTTACTTATTGCACTTGATCATTATTCGACCAGTACCGCAAAATTATTGATTTCCATGAATGCAGATATTAATATAGAAAACAAAAATGGATGTTCGAGCTTATATTACGCCGTCAAAGCTAACTCTATGAGTTTGATTCGTCAGTTGTTGGAGAGTGGCCTCGACATCAACAAACAAACTGAAGAAGGTTTCACTCCATTAATGCTTGCAATTCGGAAACAAAGACGCAGCGTCGCAAAATTTTTCTTATCGAACGGGGCCAATCGCGATGTCACTGATAAAAATGGGAATTCCCTCTTGCATTTAGCTGCGAAACATAACGATTACGGCATGTTAAGTGAATTATTATTAGAAGGTTGCAATGTTAATGAAAAGAATAATTTTAACCAAACGCCATTGCAATATACATTGCACGATATAAAGTATTTCGATAGGGGTGACTTCAAAACACAAATGAAAATCGTAAACTTACTTGTAAATAACGGTGTCGATTTGAATCAGCAAGATGAAAAAGGAGAAACGGCGATGCATTACGTATGCCAATATAAAACAGATATGGAACTTTGTGAAAACGATCAATATTGTAACAAATTTTTTATACACGCGCTCGAACTATTTCTAAATCGGGGAATGAACTTTAGCTTGAAGAACTGCGAAGAAAAAACTGCTTTAGATGTAGCGCGGGATAATAAAAATGACGAAATGAGTTCGTTAATTTACCAAAAAATAGTAGATAAATATCGGCCGATTTTTAAAAGTGCAATTTATTCGAAAGACATTAATTATAAGTTGGAGTACCTACCTACTTAATTAATGCAACTAGGTACTAATACAGTGAAACCCCGATAAGTCGAATATATCGATTACTCGAACTGACTGTGCGAATAACAAACAAAATTCTCAAATAAATATATCTCGATTACTCGAACTTTCGATAGCTCGAGTTTTCTTCTTTTCCCTTTAAATGCGAGTTATCGATGTTCGGCTGTAATTGATTTTTATCAATTGGGATTTTATAATATTGATATAATACGACTATAATATTAATTATTTCCCAATGGTCTTTCGCAGCTTGCAAACTCTCATTTGGAATTCGTAATATGTATTTTTTTATATCCCTACATACATTCCCTTTATATAACACTTATTTTTCATTACGTAATTTTTTTTATGCAACAGAAACCTGTCAGAATAACAATCATTTTATATTTTTTATAGAAGATAATAATTACGTTAGTTTTTTCGAGTGCAACGGCGATTCCTTTATATAGATACCTAAATTGTTTGTATTAAATTCAATTTGGATATAAAATGTTGTGAAACCCTAAATCATGGTGCTAATATTTATATGAAAATAACTGCTGTTTTTAAAAACTACATATTAATAAATAGTTATAGTACTTATGTAGATACAGTTGTTTAGAAACTCATGCTCGCTGTCTATGATATCCTATCGGTATAGTCTCGATACGAATATTATGTATCGTTTGGTTGCATATCCTTTATCTTGAATAACATTATAACTATGCTATTATACAATATTCTGCGTATGAACATTACCGCGACCCGATATTGTGAAACTACTTGCAGGATGGTTTAAGCAGCAAACACGAGTGTTGCAAATGACTGTACATAACATATTTTATAATTTTATGAAAACCAATGAATGGTCTCCAAGACGTATCTCTTTGCGTGATATAGGAAATTTCTATATTAAATAATGACTGAAAAGATATCAATTAATGATAATTTTAATTTTTTTAAAATAATAGTTATACAAAGTGTTTCAGAATATCTATTCCTACTTTTTATATGTAATGGACTTACTTACTTTTTTGTAATAAAGTAATGTCCGGATTAACGATTATAGTTTTTCAGTTAAAAGTTCTACGCCACCGAGTTTATTATAAAATTAACGGAATTTTAAATTTTTTTAGTGTTTTGCAAAAATAATGTCATTTGCGCCCTTATCGTGCGACGCATCGTTTTCGAGATAAAATAGAGAGACAGTAGAGAGGAGGCCTCTGCCCCCGATTTAATTAATTCGACCCCTCCCCACGTACTGTGTCTGATATCAAGCCGCGAAATTACATAAAACCGTGAATTAAACGCCGAATTACGCAATAATCCCTCAATCAAAGCAGAATCAATTTAATCTGCGGCTTGATATCAGGCACGGTGCATGGGGAGGGGTCGAATTAATTAAATATGGGTGGGGCAGGTGCCTCCTTTCTACTGTCGAGATGTCAAACTATTACCTACAATTTGTGGATGGTTAAATTAGCTAACAGTAAGTATAAATTTGCACCTGTGAAAACCGTTTTCTTCATACCTATTACATTTTTTATTGTCTATCCTCCTGAATGAACTATTTTAACAACGTCGCGTCGCACCGCATCATAACGAATACGCGGTGAACGTAAAAAATGTAAAAACGAAAAATAAGTAAATTGATATAAAAATCCGCTTATTTTTGTTGTACCTATTTTTAAATTTTTGTCAAATCGTGGCAAGTTAGACACTTGCCACAAGCGTTTTATATTCTCGTTTACGGAATTGACTTTATTGCAAAAAAACATTTAATTACGTGCCCTCTATCACATCTGAAAAGTATTAGTAGTTATTCTGAAACACCCTGTATACGTATAAAAAAAATTATAATTACGATTACATACTTAAGTATAAGTGCCAATTTTCATGCGTATTTTGTGATGAGTCACCTATACAATACAAAGAAGTGAAGCATAATATGTGATTTTACGGCCTGTCCAAATCTATATGCAATTCACGTCATCAATTGTCTACCAAAATCGTAATATGAAATTTCCTAACAGTTCCGTGTAAAAATGGTACGATAATTTAAAAAGTAATTGGTAATACAAAGACCTCTATCCGACCGCTACCGATATCTGCGTAACTTGCAATCTTCGACATATCCGTATGTTGTTGTCTTTATCTAACACGTCGATAACATGCTTCGCGTCCGTATGTCTATTTTGCGGCGTATGAGTACAAGAAATATATCAGAAATGCGACGCCGCCAAATATTTTATGCCCATTCTAAAGCACGTGTTGCGCCTTAGTATGTGCAGGGAACCACCGCGAAATATGGGCAAAGAGATTTAATTTAGTAACACATGTTGAGAAGAAACGGCAAGAAGGTGGTCAATTACTGCCATTAAATGCAGTTCAAAAGATATATAGCGCGTCCACAGCTACTACACACAAGCCACGTGCAGTTACCATTGACCCTGCAACCAAATGCAGACGGGTAAGGGACGTTCGCCCGAAAGACGTTCGCTCGAAAGACGTTCACCCGAAAAGATAGGTTATCTTTCAGAGGTTCTCAAACAGTGTGTTTCGGGCGAACGTCACCTACTTCAATCGAATAAAAAAATATAGGCAGCTAAACGTACATACAATTTTTTTCCTAGTTGAATTTCAATTTAAAATGAATAATAAATGTAATAATAAGTGAGCAAAACATTTTTATATAATTACTACTTACTGTTTATGCAGATGAAATAAATTACAAATTAAGTTAATGTAGGTGTACTGGTAAATAGTTATCATTAGTTATCATCAATAGTTATCATTTTAAAAAACTTAATTTCTATATTAGTATAATAAACACATTTAAATATGAAACTCATTCTTCTATATTACAATTTTTTTTTAAAATTACAAACATTATAGATTAAATAATAAGCATAAAAGTATTTGCAGTAAATGATGTAAATATTAAAAATTATATGTAATATAATAAACATTTTTTACCAATTACTAAAATCTATTTCTTATTAAAGTAGATATTTATGATAAATGTAAGCATACTGGATTGTTAGAATTAAATCATATCTTCTAATTAAAAAAATAATGTAAAATGACAGCTTGTATTGATGATTACCTACTTATTATGTTTATAATTTTATTTGTTGGTATCAAAGGTTTTTTAGTCATTTATTATTAAGGATTAGATAAACTGTTTAATAAAACAGGAAATTTAAAGGATATTCTGTAAAAAATATTAAAATTTAATTTTTTTATTTATTATTTGAGTTAATAATAATATATGTTGTCAAGCTTTTTATCATAGAAAGCAATTGTTGACTATTTTAAAGAGGTCCCTACCTTAACCCTAGCAGCACACTTAGCTAAAAGTAACATAATTTCATATAAGTCATATAAATGCATATAAGTCCACATTTATTAATTTATTATTTATTTATTTTCAATGTTTTGGCACAATTTTTGTAATTCCATTTTCCAACAAAATGTCTTTTTGTTAACAATACTTACAATACAAAATTGACAAAAAAGAAATTTTCGTGTTTAACAAAAATAGTGTAAAATTGAAAATAAATAATTAATCAATAAACAAATTTTGACTTCATCAAGTAGGTGCATATAATCAAATAAAATTTAATAGATATCTATAAATAACACTTATATTTATAAAAATACCGAAAATATGAAAAAGTTGAAGTGAAGTATCATTGTTTAATTTTTGTATTTGCCAAATAGATGCCGACGGATTTTCTTATAGTTATCATCATGGATGGTGTACAACACTCGTCGTATTATTTCTGAAAATTAAATTACACATTAATACACGATCGACTATACAAAAATTACTTATATTTAACTTACCAACAATACATTCGTTACTTTCAGGTCACAGAATGTCGGTTTGTTGATTCTTTTTTCTAACGCCGTGTCCGCGTCTTGTACTTATTGGCTACAACATGAGTTAGTAATTTGACCATTTAGCAGTAAACTGTCTTATAGGCATTTTTTCTCCGATGGGATAATATGATACGTTTATCTGAAAATTAATATAATTAATCATTCAAAGAAAATAGTAAAAAATAATATCTAATAACAAAGATTACCCACTTAAGTACATTCTACTTAATTTGTTGTGTTTTTAAATACTGAAGTAAGTAGGTATAGTCAAAATGGAGTACGACTCACCTATGAAAGTAATAAGTAATGCAATGTGGCGTTCGGCTATCGTTTCTCTTTCCACAGAAGTTGGCATTATAAAAGAGATCGAAAATATCGACGTACGTTTGAAGTTGCTTAATTCGTATGTTTTTTAAATTGCTCCCAGAATGTTACATCCCACGACTTCATAAAACATTAAATGTATTAATAAAATGTAATATATAAGATCATAAAAATTGACTTACTATTGAACATTGAAAATAGAAGTACACTATCCGCTTCGTTGCAGTGAACTGATGCCCCTCTATTTACAACACTTTTGTCAAGCAACAAGATATGATGTCCCGTTAGGTACCTATTGACCGAGGGTTAACAATAGCAAATATATTCGCTTAGGTACCTATCAAGTATATAACAACTTACGAAGGTAGGATATCCGAATGTTCTAAACACGTTCAACGCGCAGGACGTCATCCGTGCAAGTACGTACCTGTCAGATTTCTGATTCTCTCACGAGTGACGTCATCTCGATGTGCAGAACCGCCCTGATATCTTACCTTAATAGTTATTGTACCATAGTACCTATATATATACCAAGTTGATAAACAAATATTTTCCAAAAAACAAGCATTTATTTAAAATCAATTTTAGAATTAAATTCACATTAACCCGCAACTTTAAAAAAAATGATCGAAAGTTAATGAAAAACGAAAAGGTTTCGTCGGTTTTAATATATTAGCGGGGTGGAAACCATAACACCCTCTTATTTAGATTTTTAGTAGGTATCTTTCCGAACTAAATCAACAGATTCACAGCCGTATTGGAAAAAACACTTTCCTATGTTTCACAAATGATTTTTTCTACTATTGCTTCAAAAAGCAAAATAGATATCTAGGTATAGATAGTTTGTAAAAAAATAATAAATTACAAAATACATAACTTAAGTAGGTTTCGTCGTTTTTTTCGCGGACTCTAGCTCTCAGTCGCTTATACATATGTAGGTACTTTTTGGTTACATGTCTGAGACAAAGAATGATTCCCTATTGTCAAATTTTCGAAGAAATGGCAAAAGCACAACCTAGTTTATTTTAAAACTACGTGATTTTAAAATAGCCAGTGCGGATAACAAAGGAGATGGGTCGTAAAGAATTTGGGAAAAGGTTTCCTACTTTGTAGAAATGACAATGACGAAGGTCGCAAAGTTCTACCTATTTGCATTTTTGATTATTACCCACTTAAAGAGTTTGAAAAATATGTACCTTATGCTTACTCAAGCTTATGTTTTACTCGAAACTGCTAACTTTTTTCAACGTTTAGTATTTATGCTGTTTTAGAGTGAGGTCATCCCAAGCATTTGAGGATTAAATAAAATTATAAATGAAACCGGCAAACGAGCCATTTTAATTCCCAAAAACCTTTTATGAAAACAAATTCTACGAAGACAGCTTTCTCCAAATTTGGGTTTGGATTTTTGTCATTAATTCTCTGGTAACGAAAAGTGATAACAATTTAATAGTTGTTACTTATCTAATAATTAAACTAGGTATTGATAATATTCCGTTTATGTATCTAATATATAAACAATTGGACTACTACTGAACTACTACTTCTTCTATATAAGTTAGGCAATTAGCTTAATTTTTATTTAACTTACGATTTATTATCGTACAATTCAGTACCTAAATTAAAAATTATTATATAATATGATAAGTATTAAAATATCACTTTATAGGTGTAGATATAATTAAATAGGTATTAATATCTAGCAAGAAAAATGAGTGGCTTTATTTTTCATGTAATCGTTTTAGACCAATGAAAAAATTATATAGCTACCGACAATTTATTATAAAATATTTCATTTACATACATTGTATAAGAAATATTGAATTAATATTGAATTAAATTTTTATTGATAAAGAATATTGTATAAAATTACGCATTTAATAATTATTTCAATAGGTACCTATATATTATAATTTTGTAATGCCTTGTCCCATTCAACTGTAAATGATTGCATAATTCGAGTTCCCGCTAAGTTTCGACCGAACGGGTGCATTGAGATTCTAGATATGACCTTGGTTTTCGGGCGAACGTCTCTTCCGACAAATTGATCTTTGTGTTAGAATATCCTGTTCAACTGCAACAGAAATCACATACTGTTAGTTAAGTTGCATAAGCTAAGTTTCCATTGAACGGGACACGACCTCGATTTTCGGGCGAACGTCTATTCCGGTAAACCGGTAAAGATAAATGAATTTTTGTTCTAGCTTATCCTGTTCGACTGCTACTAAATCAAACCACAAGTTAGTTAAGTTGCATAAGTTAGGTTTCGGGCGAACGGGTGCATTTAGCATGGGAGTATAAGTACTGCTGTATATTTGACCTTGATTCGGGTGAGTGTCTTTCGGGCGAACGTCTTTCGGGCGAACGGGGTGTTCCGATGCAGACTACGAGTTAAGTTATTATTTTATGAGATGAATTCCGAATGTAAGTTGATGTAATAACTTGTAATAGTGGTGTTATCGTATCTTATTGTGTATAGGGATGAATGTAACGCCGAACTCGTTATTGACAAAACTGAGGGACAAAGATTTTTACGACGGAGGTCGAAGCAGCTTGGCAAAAATCCTAGATAACTGTAGTGTATTATAATAGGAAGGGAGCTGTAATACCAACTAGGAGCAGATCAAGGTTATATTTTGTGTGTGTAAAAATGAAAAATATAATAACCAATATAATTTTAGCAAGATATTTGTATTATTAATATAAATACATAACAATAACTTGGGGTTTAAGTGGAAGAACGACTGTAATCGTAGAACAATATTTGAATTGCATCATATCGCTATGACACGAGTGAGACTTTTACAAGAATATGGGGTAATATGTGTGTATTTAAACGAAACGTGGATCTTTAAAAAGAGTTCCACGATCAAGTCGTGTTAACATAATACTGTAAAAAGGTGGAAAGAATGGAAAAGGTAATTTAGAAACATATTGTAGTGATTATTCTAATGTGTCTGTTACTTTGTATGTATATTATCATAGTACATACAGGAACAGTAAATGGGTTTGTACCTGAGGCAAAATTTACAATATTGGTTTGATTTTGGTAGTTATATAATTGATACATAAAACTGTACTTGTAATAAAACTGATACAAATTGTACAATAACACTTTATTATGCTATTCCTAATTGTCATTAGTCTGGTTCTGTTTACAAATAACCTGCATGCATATGTTTGGAATAATACACATGTAAACAAGTTACATGGAGTTTTAGTATTACATGAATTATTATAAAAGACCATGCATGACCATTCAAAGATTTATTGCTTTATATTAGTTATATAACGTTCAGTGGTACACGTTATCTTGCTTTTGTACTGTAAATGTGAGCTTCCTGTGTACATACGTCTAACATGTGCATGTCTAACATTGTCGCTGCAAAAGCACAGTACACTTATTCAGGAACCCAATATGTAATCTAACAAGCGATTATCGATGATTCTCGATTGTCGTCGGCCATTATGTATTTCATTTCTTTTCCATGCTCTGGTTAATTAACGTGTGTAATTATTACTCGCTGAGGTGTCTTGCTTTCGTGTTACATTAATTCACTATGCATTCATGAATTTTCTGCATGTTGCAAGACTTCAGTTTGTAACAAGTGAAGATCCGATGGCTTTAACCTCTACATACGATCACCCTGAAACAAAATGCATTGCAATGTTTGTCGGTAGGAGAAGCAGTCGCTCGAGTTAGTGATAAAAGTGTCAATTATTATCAATAATATTGATTTGTACTTACATGTTCTGGTTTATCAAAGGTGACGATTGAGGTTCTACTATAATTGCATGAATACAAAACAGCCCATCACCCCGAAAGTAACTCGTCTACCTAAACATCAATTCAATTATTGTATTATGTTTACAATGATTAGGACCTATGTACCTTGTTCTAATGAATTGTATTAATCTTTCTTTGGCATGTAAACAACAAGTGTAAATAACACATCGGGAAATCCACACTACGCACTTATTAAAATCAAATTACAGTTAACACAGCAACAGCTACAATTTGCAGTAACGGATTGTCTGTATATCGACTAATAATTTGTATCGAAACTTTAGCATTGTTTACGAATGTGAAAATTTGAGGTTAGATCTTTTGTTTACAAGCGTTAGAACAATCCGACATCACTGCCTGTGTCGTCAGCATCTAGTAACTTTTTATTGATGACGTCAATTGCATATAGATTTGGACAGGCCGTAGTTTATAAAATTTACTCTAATAATGGTCGCATTCAGGGAATTGTAGCGTCGAAACGCTGCAGCGCTGTAACGCTTTATCTTGCCTGAATATACATTTTTGGTACTAGTTATTTTTCGGCTTTTAATTCTTAGGTTGGCAATTTTGTTTGTTTTTTGTAACTTATAAATAAGTTACACATGTGTTTATCTACAATATTTATATAACTTAATTTTGTAAAAAGAAATGAATAATTTGATTGAATTTATTGTTTCGGATTATGATTTAAATGTAGTTTTGCACAATGTTGTTCAAAACAATCATCTTCTTGTTCGTGCAGTGGAAACTTTAGCACTACCAATAGGTCACCAGTAATTCATCATAGAGAGCCTGTAAGAAACGAAGATTATGTCGAGCAAACTATTCCTTTGTATACTCCAGATGAATTCAAAAATCATTTTAGAATGTCGAGGAGTCTTTTAGAGGTATAAACATTTTATTAATAATGGCTCCAATCAGTTTAATATAACTTATTGTTATGCCTATTTATTGTAGATTCTGATTAATACCATCGGCAATATTCTTCCACCAAGAAGAGAACCTCAAATAAAATTAGAAAAAAAAGTTTTATTTACAATTTGGATGTTAGCTAAACCAGAAACATTTTTGGCATGTAGTGATCGTTTTGGAATAGGCCAAAGTAGTGGACATTATATATTTACTGACATTCTTAACGCGATTTGCTTAATGGTACCTGATTTTATTAAATGGCCCAATCAACAACAATGCCAAGAAAATGCAACGGTAAGAAAATATTTGTATTTTATGTACACATCATATTTTAAATATGAAAATTTTGTCCTGTATGTTGAAATTACTCTTACAGATATGTTTTTATTTATTTCAGATATTCCAAGAACGATCTCGAGTCATTTCAAATGTAATTGGAGCTATTGATGGTACTCACATATTTATAAAACAACCTTTTGGAAATGCAGTGGATTATTATAATAGACACCAATCAAATTCAGTAATTCTACAGGCTGTTTGTGATGCAAATAAGAAATTTATAAACGTAAGCGTGGGTCATCCTGGAAGGATGCATGATGCACGTGTTTTTAGAAGAAGTTCATTATATCAACGCATTATAAATGAAAATAATCCTCTTATTAGACCTGAGTATCATATTATTGGAGATTGTACTTATCCTCTTTTGCAAGAACTCCAACTCTGACTCCATTCAGAAATACTGGTCATTTAACAAACAGACAAATTACATACGATACCAGATTCAGCAGCATACGTGAAATTATTGAAAGAGCATTTTGGTTTGCTTAAAGGCAAATGGCAGAGATTAAAACATGGAACTATTAAATAGAGTCATTACTTCATGTTGTGTATTACACAATTTTGTATTAAGTCAGGACGGAGATGATGATACTGAAGTGGTGGATATTGCTGAAGAAGAAGAAATGGCTCATATTAACGTACACGAAAGAAGGCGACATATCTTGGGAGGAAGAAAAAGGGATGTGATTATGAACAATTTAGTGTGAAATACAATTTTATTTTAAATTAGTATTTTATAAACGCATATTGCAAACATAATACATAAAAATATAATCAACTTATCATTAGTTATTTAAATTTGGCTGCATCAACCTCTCCAACATTCCATTCCGCCGTTTCTGGATTTTTACCATTTCTTTTAATAGATTGTTACTGGTATCTACTGATTCGGTTAATGTAATGATTGCCTTAATTCTTTCTTTTTCCAATTTTATTTGATCTTGTCTGTAGCGAAACAAATTGTTCCTTGAACTTGCTTGTTTTGTTGATCTTTGTTTTTCTGAATTCTGCTCTTGTTCGATCTGTCTTTCATTAAATATTGTAAGATTTGATGTTTGGGATGTACCAGGGTTAACCAAAGTCGGCAAGTCTTGCATGTTGGGTAGATAATACTACTGCTGGAATATGCAGACAATTTTTGCTTTTTAAAGACTGGCAAAACAGACTCAACAAAGCAACATAATTTGTTAGGTTAGAACGCACGGATGCGTCGTTGCTTTATTTAGTTATAAAGCGTTAAAGCGGAATATTTATATGCTTTAATGCTTTACTAAAGCGCTGCAGCACTGCGAGTAAAGCAGACACCATTCAGAGCATCGCTTCGATACAGCGCTACCATACCCTGAATGCGACCAATATTGTAAAACAGTAACGAACCACAAGTGATCTTATGTGATATCAGTTCAATTTTAAGTAGGTATCTTATTTACTGTTTACTTTTAATACAAATATTATTAATGATCGCTTAATATTTTTTTTTTATAATTTTGTATTCATAAAATTATTTTTACTTATAGATATTATTATTGTATTAGTAAATCGTTAAATTTTACATTAAACAGGGTTGAATCATATAAACCTAAATAAATTTAGAAGGTGAAATATTATTATTAATATTAAATTAAAATTTTGTACGAACCGATAACAAATTTTTCAAGCGTACCGTATAAAACATCACATGCGATTACACTACCACCTGTAGCATATTTATAACCTTAAATGAGTGCGGGAAACAACAAAAAAACGTTCAATTAAAAATGCCGACAATTTCTTTCGATTATTAATATTCGATGTGTCTTCTATTAAAACTACTATTTTATAAAAAAATTTCACTAACCGATTGATTTCATCTAGTTTTGCAAAAACAGTAGCCGGTAACGGTTTTCTAACCTAACATTTCAAAAGTTTAAAATGGTAAGTTATTTATAGTAAACGATTAATTTTTTACTAACTTCAATAAATTTTTTAGAGGCGAAGCCTAGCACCAAGTCAATTGCAAAAACGTAATAATGAGTCTGAAGTGCTTCCATCGAGAAAAAGGGGCAGGGACCCTTCTAATGATAAAAAAATGTTTGCAACTCGGAAACCGTTGGCTCCACTTACCGAAAATCAATTTGAATTTAATTTTGCTTTGTCTCACGTAAAAATTGACAAAAACTGTTAAGCTTGTTATTTTACTTTTTGTTATTTTAGGAAGAATTAATAAAGAAGATATCCAGACCATTTAAGTGTCCAATACCGAATTACGTTGGATCGAATTCTTATAAAAACTTAGGAATTAGACGTAGTCAAGTTCGTAGAGCTTTGTACGATCCAAATACGCCAAATGCTTTAATACTATACACACCACCGGAACGTACGGAACACGATAAATTAAAAAATAATTCGTAAGTTACAAAATAAGTGGAATTCTTTTGAATGTACTAAAATATATTTTAGGAACGTATTAGTACATGTTATTGTAGATCCAATATTAAGTGACATTTTGCGACCACATCAACGAGAGGTATTTAAATCATTTGTTTTAAACATTTAAAATTTATAAGGGTTGCTTGTAGGGAGTTAAATTTATGTATGACTGCATTACCGGTGTACAAATACCCGAGTCTTATGGTTGTATCATGGCAGACGAGATGGGTTTGGGCAAAACCCTACAGTGTATTACTTTGATGTGGTCTTTGCTAAGACAGGGCCCTGAATGTAAACCTTCGATTGAGAAGGCGATTATTGTTTGTCCCAGTTCGTTAGTGCGAAATTGGAGTAATGAAATACAAAAAGTAAGTTTTAAATAGATACATTTTATTACATAATATATTTTTAATTGACTTGCAAATTTTTAATTCCCATTGCAAGTCCGGAGATTTTAATGTAATATTTAACTAAAATAGTCTACTAGAATGTCGACCACTGGTTAAAGAGAATTATGCATTGGCATGTGACTGCTTACTTCCACTCGAGGAATTTATTACATTATTTTAGTTCAATACGTGAATCTCGAGGCTTGCAATGAGAACTTTGCGATTCTGTATAAGGCCAACTAATTTATAAATTATTCTGAATTAATTTGTGATAATATATGTTGGTTATTATTTAAATGTCAACAGTGGCTCGGAGGACGTCTTCCAGCCCTTATAATGGACGGTGGATCGGACGCTAAAAAAAAATTAACACAATTTATGCAATGTGTTGGTCGCACGGCCACTCCTCTACTTATTATTTCTTATGAAACGTTTCGTATGCATGCCAATATTTTACATTTAAGCGAAATTGGTTTGGTATTATGTGACGAAGGGCATCGTTTAAAAAATTGCGAGAATCAAACTTATCGAGCACTCATGGGTCTTAAAGCCAAACGTCGAGTTTTACTTAGTGGCACTCCAATACAGAACGATCTTACCGAATATTTTAGTTTAATTCATTTTGTGAATGAAGGCCTGCTCGGTAGTGCTCAGGAATTCCGTAGAAAATATGAAAACTACATTATGAAAGGTACTACAGATTTATATTTTGAGTATCCAGTACAGTTTAGATGTTACATTTTATTATAGGACAAGATTCTTATGCTACGCCACAGGAGAGACAGCAAGCTCAAGAGTGTTTGCAAGAACTAACGGCACTTGTTAATAAATGCTTAATTCGTCGTACAAGTTCTCTGCTTACCAAATATTTACCTGTTAAATTTGAAATGATCGTTTGTTGCCATTTAACGCCCCTTCAGAAGGAATTGTATTTAAATTATATAAATTCTGAAGCTATTAAAAAAACTGTTAGAGATAATGCAGAAGTGAAGTCTAGTTTAAGTACTCTTGCCAGTATAACGACTTTAAAAAAACTGTGCAATCACCCTGATTTAGTAATTGATAAAATTAAAGAAGGCGCCGATGGATTTGAAAATGCATTAAAACTTATGCCGGCGAAACGTAGTGAAAACGACGTGTATCCCGAGTATTCGGGCAAACTTATGCTTTTGGACTGTCTGCTTGCTAACATTAAATCAAATTCCAACGAAAAAATTGTATTAGTATCAAATTACACTCAGACGCTCGATCTATTTGAAAAATTATCTAAAAAACGTGGTTATTTATATGTACGTCTCGACGGGTCTATGACAATAAAAAAGAGAGCAAAAGTAGTCGAGAGCTTTAATAACCCAGATTCTAAGGAGTTCATTTTTATGCTGAGCTCGAAGGCCGGTGGTTGTGGTTTAAATTTGATTGGGGCAAATCGATTGGTTATGTTTGATCCTGATTGGAATCCAGCAAACGACGATCAAGCCATGGCCAGGGTATGGAGAGACGGCCAGAAAAAACCATGTTATATATACAGATTTTTGGCGGTAAGTTAAATATTATTTAATTAATGCAGGTTTCGTAACAAGATTATAGGCTGGAACGATCGAAGAAAAAATATTCCAAAGACAGACTCATAAGAAGGCGTTAAGTTCGACTGTGGTCGATATGAACGAAGAAACCGCACGACATTTCAGCGTGTCGGAATTGAGAGAACTGTTTCGTCTTGAGAATACCGAATCTGATACACATGCTCATCTTAAATGCAAGAGGTGTTTAAACAAAATACAGATAAAAAATCCTCCAGAGGATGCAGATTGTACCTCCGATTTAGCAAACTGGTATCATTGTTGGGATAAGAAAGGACTGGCAGATATGGTAAGAATTAAACCAAGTTAACACATTTGATATTAGTGTTGTTTACAGGCTTTAAAACAAATTTGGGACATGTCCAAATATATATCATTTGTGTTTCATCAAAAATCTGCTAATCAAGTTGTACAACCGGTTAAAAATGACGTCAGAGACGGCGACGACGATGATAAATCATCTTCTGGAAGTTTTGAATACGATGATTAAATAATGTGATTTATACTTTTTTAATTATATGTTTAATTTAATTTCAAGAAATATATGTATATAAAGAAAATACAATGGTAAAGTTTAGAAATGTAGAATAATATGTCATTATTGTAATTTAAAAAGTATTTGTTGTTCAAGTTAAATAAAATAAGTAAACTTAAAACAAGGAATGTAAAACCTAATAATGATAATGTAGATAATGTTCATTAAAATTATGTTAAATTTAATATGACAGTTTTTGTAGTTGCAAAATAATGAAGATATAATACTGGTTATTTTACTTGAAACAATAAATATTAAATTGATTTATTGTAATATCTTTATCCTTTATTGTAATAGTGACATTTTTAAATAATATTTAGAGCTCTACAGTATAATTTCAAATTGTCAACTTTCTTGTGAAGAGTGATTTACATAAAGCCTAAAAGACTATATGGGTAATTTTTAATTTTTTCTTGTTCACAATATTGCTTATCTATAGCTAAATACTAAATTCAGAAAAAGTTAGATTTATTAAGTAACACTATAAATGATACTAAAATTCTAAAGAATACTGTCAAACTTGGTTATAGCGAGATTGATGGGACTGCCACTTTTTGCTCATAATCAGGAATTAAAAAGCTGTGTATAAGTGAATACAATTTCAAATGTAAGCATGTAAAATGCTCATAATCTTCAAGATCTTATTAGACCTGTGTTTGTTATAACCTGGTTTAACTGTACATATATACATAATATCACAAATGTTCATAATATCATTCATCCAAGAAAATTAATGTATTAAAAATGAATAACTATCATAAGTGAATTTATAATGCAAAAGAACAAACGAATCCACGAGTTCCACACACAAATCTGGAACTCTTGTTCTATAACTGACCTGAGTTGCAGGAGATTTTCACTTTCAAAACTGTTCACACAGGACATGCCTGAAAAATAATTTAATTAAACTTTTTTTATCTATAAATACCTACAATCTGTATGGAGATTTGAATAAACTAAAAAAAATGAATCTCCTCAAATTTATGTAGTCGTACTTACAAATGTTAAAGGAGACATTCAAAAAGGACTCACGCTTTTTTTGGATCTTTTATCCCTTCCTCGACCCCAGGTCAAAATTCTTATCTTCCCCCAGTAAAAGGACGACACAGTCCCCCCTAAATATTATCTACAAAAAATTTCATACATTCAGAATGCAATTTCCGTGACGTAACTTATTTGCTATTCCCCCGCAAGCCCTTATGTCACGATTCGGGATCTCCCCCTCCCACTATAAAGCGTGATGTCTATGTAGCTTGTAATATTTAGTGATATTTTTGTCAGTTTGGTGCATTCATAAGGTTGAAATGCACGTTTGATGTCAAAGTAACTTTGATTAAATAGAAACATTGTACAGCAATACCTCGAATAGTACGGTTTCGATCAGTCCGGTTTTAAATTCTAAAAAATTAGTACACAAAAGTATGATGAAATAAAAATCACAAATCGTGGAAAATTTTTATTGAACTATGTATGTATTTAATTCCTCGATTAGTCCGGTTTCAAATGATCAGGGATATCGGTAGAACCGATTACCTGGACTGTGCGAAGTATTACTGTATTCACAAAATTGTACAGATTCTTTCCATTTACTCCATATATGCGTATATATTCAAACTCGGTGTTAAAGCATCACTTTATTTTCATTTGCTCCAAAATCTAGGAGGAAATGGAAACATGTCGGGAGTAATTGGAAACAATAAAGAAGTTACGTTAGTTGTTTTTTTTGATAAGCTTTACAAAAAGAAGCGTTATTTTTATGTTATTGGAGAAGACCTGGGGCGGAAGTAACCGTGTATATCAACAAAACATTTTAAATTGTTTTTAAAGGCCGTGTGTTTTTCTAAACTCAACTTTGCAAAAAGCATTTACCATTACCCCTATTGGCCCTAAATAGGTATACCTACCTACCTAATTTATATTTCAAATGTTTACAATCTTGCTGCAAAATTTTTCTTTAATAATTTTATAGTTCGATTAACTTTGGTGAGAATATATCCTATTTAAATATGTAACATAATAATTTACCTATAATTTTATTAGATACCTAGTAATTTTTTATAGATCATTTTAGTGGTAAAAAGCGATGCTTTACTAAAAAAATTCTTGCTCTTTTTAATAAAAAGATGTTATATTGGTACTTATACTTACTGATGATGAAATATCCCTTGATATTTGATTGATAACATCACTTTGTAATAGAGATACTGCCGTGGTAAATCTGTTAAAAATATAACAATATTATACTAATATTAATGTATATTTAAAAATTGTGATGATCGTTAAAATCAATAGTACCCACAAAAATGATTGGAGTAGGTAAACAGCGATGACTATCATTACTATTTTATACACTACACCCATATCTTACAGCTGTTTATTGCCTATATTACGCGAATTTAAAAGAACTCGACTACTAATTTTTAGCAAATAATTTGCTGAATTTGTACAAAAGCCATACTAACCACCACTCGTTTCTACCTTCTATTTTATTTTGACGCGAAAAATGAAAATCCACTATATTTATTGCAGACCCACATCTTTTTGTAGCTTGGTGGCCATTGTCGTAATATTCTTTAAGACGAAAATGAATTTTCTCCATTATCTAGATATTATATTACAATAATGTTATTTTAAGAAAATACACAAGCTTAGACGATAACGTTTCCATAAATATACCGATATAGAGATATTTTATTTCAGAAAAAAAACTTTTCCGCCCTTAAGCTATAGGTACCGCATTACCTTTAAAATAAAAGTAGGTAGTATTAATAAAACAAAACAAAATTGTGACCTTTGAACTTAACATTTTCCTAACATATTTAATTAAAATGTAGTTTTAAAGCGACTTTTTATAAAATTAAATAAATACAATTTTATTGCTTTATCCTATAGGTAAAGAGCAAAATTTTTGGATACTTATTTAAAATTGCTTTTACCTATCCACGAAATTAAAACTTTGTTTTTCACTTATGCTCGTTAAAAGTTAAATTCAAATTAAACGATTAAGGTAAAAATAATAAGCATTTGTTCTTGTAATAAATTTGTGGAAGTCTTTTATAATTAAATTTATAATATTATATTTTATTATGACTGGAAGCACACGCTATATGTGAGTTGCATATTTACTGATAATATAAATAATTGAAATTCGTTTTGCGTTCTGCTTATTAGATTGTTTAATTATTTTAAAAATTTGTTAATAAGTAATTTATGTCGATCAATCGATTTAAAATCCTTTTTGATTGTTTAACTTGAATATATCTCGTCCTCGAGTATAACGCGCACATGATATTTTGGGGTACTGGAAAGAGAAAAAATAAAAAAACAAAGAATAAACGTAATTTGAATATAACGCGTGCCCCAATTTCTCAGTCAATTCTCAGTATTCTTGAAGAATAGCTGAAGTTTGCTGAAACTAATATTTTTCTATTATGCTCTGTTTACGCGTGGACTTATTTGTATTCTATTCAACTAATATACATATAAATTTTATACAAAAATAAGATCAATAAAATCTAAATATATCACATATTGCTTAAAGTTTTGTATGAAACAACAATGGAAATTATGCAGATGAATCACCGCGAGTCAAACATTATTGTTTATGCCATCGTCACAGAAAATCACCACGTAGGTAAATATACCTATTACTTAACAGTTTTTAAGTCCGAAAGCACTCTGCTTATTTGCTGATTACCAATGAAATCAACGACAGATTTATTAGATATTGTAGCAAAATATGCAAAACTTTTAAAGCCGCATAAAAAATGTATGTAAATACGTATTTACGTATGTACTTTGTAGGACAAATTTTCAGACTGTCTGATCAGACACTGATCTAAAATTTGTCGACATGTCCTTTTCAGGTTCTTTTCGGACGAATTATATAAATAACTACGTATTTGGAATAAATCGATATTTGATGTTTCATTTCTATCAATAACTGCATCTAAAACAAGAAGTGTCGTGATTTATTTTCATTATTAGTTAAAAATACTACATATGGGAAACTTTTAAATTTTGCACTTTGTTCGGTGACTTTTGTTATTTCGTTATCCTATTGAACTGTAAAATAACGATCTATTTATGATTAGTCAGTTCCAGTGATTACCATTTAAATTTTACCGTTAATTTTTTTTTTATTTTTATTTTACTTTTTAAATTTTTTACCGTTAATATTTTAAAAAGTCGTATCTATTTCATAGAGGAGAGATCGTTTGTCTTCAAATCCTTATGCGAACACATAAGTTAATAAAGAGCCACAAAAACCAATATTGTTGAATATTAACATATTCATCTTACCCCATTACCCCATTTGCAACACGATGGAGTAAACATGTAATGGATATATACAAAAGAGTTCCTAAAAAAATATAAATAACAGTTGTCAAGCTGTTTTAAATTTTTTAAATACAAAGTTACAATTTAAAAAAAAAACTATGATGATGTTAATCCTGAAATAGATACTATCGTACTATCCTTAAAAGAGGTTAAATCTAAGCTTAAATTTTTTGTTTATTTTTTTAAATTAAAGCCTAATATAACGCAACAATGCAAATAATAGGATGTTTATCGAAAATAATCGAAAGGGAATTTATTTTCAGCATTACCCCTATCAAATCTATGGTATTAAAACTCATAATTCTGCAACGATGTCGATGCCGATGTCGTGGCATTGTATTTTCCTCATTGCCATTACAATAACAATAGTTAAGTACTTATATATTGTCGGTGAAATGTGATCATTGTCTAAAAACATATCGTAGTTGTGTTTGATTGAACACAGGCTGACCTATAGTATTTTTAAGGATCAAATCAAAATTCCGTTTTAATTAGATAATGACATAATAGAATTTTTCTAAATATTGTTGTTAATAAATTTTATCACGACCTTTAATATTATTTGATATAAGCTGCTGGCACGTCCACTTTAGGATAACCAATGATTAATAGAATTATCCATATATGGTCCTTCGGCCATTAAACGGGACCTTGAAACTACAACTTTTTGAACAGTTATTTCCATTCCGAATAAAACAAAGTTGAATCTTTTAAAATAAATTATTATTTACTTAGTACTATAACGCTCAAATTACAAAAATCACAACTTAATAGCCATAAAATAAGGATTGTTTCCAACAAAACTGGAATACGATAAATCATTAACAGAACGACCGTTCTCTTAAAACTAACAATATAAATAGCAACATGCATACATAAATAATCATACTACACAATAAATATTTGTATACAATATTATCACAACGAAATCGAGTCTCTTAGAGAGATCATCACACGAAATGGCACACACCACGACACGCATTCATCCTAAACAGACGGCAATCTAATCTGCGATAATTTGTACTGTCTCAAATCTTCGTCTTGAGGTACGTAGGAGGGACCGTCTTGCACGGGAGTGCCGTCGGGATGTACCTTAACCACCATGGGACCGGTCAGAGGAACTTGCTGTCCGTAAAAATCGACGTATTTATTTACGAAGTGAGGCGCCGCCGTCGATTGCAGGATATTTTCGAAAGGAAGTTGATTTACAGGTCTCGCGTTCTGCGGCTTTTTATATTCTGGAGTGCCACTTTGAATATTATATCGAGTAGCTCCGGGGGCGGGCGTGACATAAACAAATCCTTTCGGCGGCGATACACGGTAAACGTTGTCGATTTTGGCAGATGCCGATCCTTCATTTCCCAAATCGTCGGTTCCGAAGGAAAGATTGTCATCATAAGAATTTGGTTTTGGTGTAGTGGTGATGCGCATTTTAGGCGTAGTCTTCATCATGGCATGACCTTCCATCATCGAATCCCAAACTAGAATAATAAATAAAGTTATTGTATTTATTTCCATGACCTACTGGGCTTTGTGTGCTCGATTAATCATTTTGAAGGTTTTGATAAAGTTTACGGTCGTACGTCCGTGACCTGTGCCTTGTATGGCCTCAATTATCGTTTCGAGAGATACTCACTCATCGTGTTGGCTCCTCGTTGGTAAGGATCGATCAAATCTAGATGATCTTCCGGCATTCCCTTGAGTTTCTTAAGGCCGTACTTGAGAAGTTCCTGGTTACAATGTTTGGATTCGGAAAATTCGCAAAATTCTTCAACTTGATTCGCGAACATAGAGTAGAGATATGACATCTAGAATAAATAAAAGGAGAAATTGTTAACGCTTTTTTCAAACGTTGCAAAAAAAAAGAAACTATCGTTATATACTGTATCTAGTCAGAAATAACTAACAGTAAGAGAAAGTGCGTACTTTCTTCTAGCATTATTTTATGATAGCCAACTTTCCACTTTTTAAAATAAATCGAACGCCAAGGAAATTTATGACAATTACCTTTTCTTCCTTGCTAAGTAGCTCCCACACCGGAATCGCCGAGGACGAGATTTGTCCCAAAAACATAGAAGCACACAAAACCACCGTTAAGACGAACATATTTGAATGCTTGAAAGTAACTCGTGTAAAATTTTAAACTGAACACACAACGAACGCTAGCTGGCACTATCTTTCACAAGCGACCACGGTCTGCTTGCCACTCGCGTTTTCATAAGTTTTATAGTAGATTCATCCTGACGTCACGGATCCACATTCCATAGCTCCGCGATTTGGGGAATCCGCGACTCATCTTTCTGTTGCTATTTACTTTTTTTGCAATTATTTTTAATTTTTGTTGTGTCGTTACATATTGCGGACGCGACTACCAATTAAAATCTGGGGTCAAGAGCCGACCTTAAAAATGATAAAGAATCAGCGTATCCTGGTTTGCATGTAAAACAACAACAAATAACGAAAGAGGCGTAGGAAGAAGGATCTCTCTGCGGAATCTTGGGGGGTCCTTTTCAATTTCTAGTCGTTTTCGTTGATGATTCATAATAGGAAAATCGGAAAAAAATCTGCCGTTTCTCACAATATTAAAGCAAGTCAGAAGTTGATTTTTTTCTACAAAAAATACTTACGTAGTTCGAACGCGTTCTTCGTAGCTAATATCTCAGTTTTCGTTTTTTTTTTTCGCATTTTGATGAATACGAGGGATGATTTTTTTGAACTAGAACCGTCCCCGTTTGGAAAACTAAAATAGATGCTCGACTTATACGCTGTTAATTTATTCTGAAGGAGAAAGTCAATTTCGGTGTTTATTTATTGGTTTTTAAATTGAAAACGTTATGCTGTCGTTGCGCTTTTTTTTCATTACGCTTTATTTTAGCCTATCTATATAGCCCTATGCTTAAAATAATGCGACATATATTTTGTACTTTGACCTGCGAGGAACATAAAAATAAGACGAATTTTTCTTGAATTGTATCTACAGTCTGTCCACGGACAATATTCAATGATGATTCGTGCTTCTGAATTTTAAATTTCAACTAAAAATTCATTTTAAACACCGTGAACTTTTGGATAGCTTAAAATCGATTTACTGTTTTGTTAATTTTGTGGAGAAGTTTTAGCACTATAACCGATGTGAGATTGGTATTGACGTACGATCGTGAACATCCTGTATATATAATTTATTTAAATTTTTCGACGGAATTTACAACTGTTGACATATCCTTATTGTTAATACGTATTATGGCAACATAAAAACGAAAATGCCATACCAAAAATGTCAGTTCGACTTGTTTTGTTATCGTCCAACTTATAACACATGACGGTAATAAATAATTTTCGACGCGAGCGGTAGAAGCGGGTTCGCGTATTTATTAATATGTATTAGATTATTTAATAATAAATTGTTACGGTCTAAGGCACAGTCGCGTGTTTTCGTACACAAACAGATACATAACTCCTTTTTTTATTGAATTTTTCCGAAAAGCGTTCGTTTCGTATGACGCATTTACTATAAAACCACTTTTTGATTGCGAATTCGATACCGGATCGAGATTTTTTTCTTAAAAGAAAAAACCGGTAAAATAAATTTTAATATTAATCCATTAGTAGGTAATAGATACTTATTAATTTAATCTTCATATGTCTTCAGTGAATTAGTGATATTACGTTAAATAATAGTTAGTACCATTAATGATTAAACGAATTATCACTAATTTCTAATGCGCGAAATTTTGATTTAATTTCGTTTTAATATATACGCATACATCTTAATAATTAGGTACTTAATTGAACATTAAGCAAAGGCATTGCACCTTAATATTATCAACTGCGTCACCTTGAGACACATTAATTACGTGGAGTTATGTATTTATTTTCTAATGCGTTTATTTAATGTTTCCTCCTTTTATCTGATTTTCCCACGATCAAATACATTACTTTAGCTCTGTTATCCGTTTTAATTTTCATAACATAACGTAAATTAAACGCAAGTAATTTATTTCCTTCATGTTGATATAGATTATATCGATCAAAATTTTTAATTATTTTACCACACGGAAATTAAAAGAAAAAGCTAGCCACCATATCATCGAGATATCAACCCATTTGAATGAGTTTTAACAATGACAAATTAAAATGTAAATTGTTCAAAATTGTTCTCGATATACAGGGTGAGTTAGCATAGTAGGATAGTAGCGCCGCCCTATCAGTTCGTTGAATATTCATATTAGAATGATTTGTACATTTATTTTATTTCAGTAATATGCAATTTTTTATTTTTAAACGACACTGTATATTTTTTACATTTTTTGAAACAACTATTTTTCTCTATACGGTGCTATAAAAATATTGTGAGGGTTAAACACGATTAAAGTTAAAAAGTGTTCTGTTTAGCAATCTCATTTAGTAGCCATGAAACAAATTTTTGCATTAATAATAAAATAAATATTCAATAATATACCACATATTATTCTGAACGTCTTTTGTTAAAAAAAAATATGTTTCTAATACGAATACTTAACGAACTAATACGGGAGTATTACTATCTTAACTCGCCCTGTATAACATAAGTACATCACTCTCAGAAAAAATCTTTTTTGTTTGTGTGATCTCATTCATTAATCTCAAATAAAGGTAGTCCACAAAAGAAAACAAGTTGAATAAATATTAATCTAGAACTTTAATTGCCGTGTTATTTAAAACAAATGAGCATTTGTTATAATTACATAATACGACAAATGAGGTAATATGTATAGGTATATCTCAACGTAGGTACGTATTACACATTCTTGGAAAGCGTCGCCATGATAGCGATTACATCTCCAAGACCGGATTGTTAACAACAACAAAGGCCGAAGGTGCCATCGAGAAGGCCGAAGCGCGACCTTCTCGGGAATCCGCGGGAAACTAATTTACGATAACTTTTTATATTATAAAAACGAACCGATGATCGATCTTATGCCGAAATAATCGAAAATTTAAATTTGCAAATATTTGTTTATTTTGGAAAACCCGCGAAAAGTATGCATTTTTTTTGTCAACGCGTGATATTTATAAACCTCCAAATTCCAAAAACAAACCAAAGTTTCCCAGTATTTCCAGTACGTCATTCACAAATAACGACGGATCAAAATATAATAATGTATGAGTTACCTAACACCTACTTAAACACAAAAGACGTCAGAATTGTTTAGTCAAATTTTTCTGCTTTGGCGCCGAGTCCCGGATGCCCGAACTGTAGACATTTAACGACAATTTTGCGGAATAGATTTTACCTATGGCCTTTCTAACGTATTATTGAGACGATCAAAACGGTTGCTTTTCTTAATTTCTTTTAATAGAACTATAATCGGTAGGAAATATCAAATACATCGCCACCTTGGCCTTCGCTCGCTTGACAACTTCCGCTACGGAGATGAAAACGGCGAGTTTAAACCAGTAATTTATGTCTTCAGTTAACATAACAGCGTGGGATCCCACGGCGATTATGCGGGAATTCAATTAAAATTTTATTATATTTCATTGTTGCGCGAATCGTCGAGATGGCGGAAAATTAATCGGAAGTGGAAGGTTTTTGAGGTTTTTTCCCGTAATAGCTGCCAACCTTGATGTTCGCAACTACTTTTTAATGTTAGACGCTTCCTTCACCTTTTTCGAACTTAAACCGTGAATTTGTATTTCTTGCGGAGTTTCTTAAATTCCCGTGTCGAGAACATTGCAAAGTGTACACGTTATAGCGGTCGTTCACGTTCTGCACTCGACCATTAAACGATCTAAAATTAATTGAATCTACTACTAGATGTTAACCGAGATGGTTCCGGTACTTAAAGCTGATTTAAGTAGAATTTGAAGATTTGTTTGATAGAAAATTGTTTTTTCATTTATCTATAAGTAGTTGATATTTTTGATAACGTCCAAAGTACGTTAAACAACATAACATTAAAAATATCAATATGTATCGAAATATCTATATCATCCACGTATGAAGAAATTCAAAACAGGTTTCAAGAAGATTGTGGAAACTGTTTCTTTGATAACAAAAAAGATAATTTTGGGCGTATTCGTCGTTTAATTTTAGTATCTATTTATTTGAAGAACATTAGCAGGTAGGTTGACATTCGACGACGACAATAAATTGAGTGACAAGTTGATTAAATATCGGACAGCTATAGTTTGATTAGACAAACAAACGTTGATTTAACTTCTTTTAGATCATCTATCTACCCGAGGGGGAGCTGTAACCCCTACCGGGCGCGTCCCCAGGTGGTGGATAGGGGGTGGCCTTGAGGTCCAATCGGTCATATGGCCGTGCGGCCCTCTTGGCTTGTGGGGTTAAAATCCCACCGCGAACCAACAGTTTGCACTTCAGGGGCGCCTATCTAGGGCGTACGGGGGCTGGCATCCCCGGGAATCCTTATGCTGACTCCGTCTGCTTCAACTTGTCTTACAGACGGAGTCTCTTCTCTTTAAATCTGTCCAATGGGTGTTGTCTAACAGTGTATATTTGTTTCTTTGTGTCTGTTTGACTTTGTCCTATATGTGAATTTTTCGCTCCCGACGCTATTAGCTTATGTGAGGGCTAGGGAGCATTCATTTCGTGTATTTCTTTTCTTCAAAAAAAAACAAAAAACAAAAACAAAAAAAAAACAAAAAACAAATAACAAAAAAAAACAAAAAACAAAAACAAAAACAAAAAAACAAAAAAACAAAAAACAAAAAACAAAACAAAACAAAAATATTGGACTGATGTAACGATGATGACATAAGCTGTTCACCTGGAACCCACGGCGGGTATAGCTGAATTTGATGTATGATGGACAAATTTACCAGATCGAAGTTTACGGTGCAGGGGGTGGATCCTCCAGTACCGGTCGGTGTCGCGGGTGAGCGAACAGGCCCCGCCCGACCGTTAGCCGGCGACTGTTCAGTACCCCGGCGGGAAGCCAGGCTGGGGAGCACGGTATTGCTACTGGACTGTCGAGAGGAGGAGGTGCAGAGTATACGTGGGACCAGAATACTGACCCTAGTATAAGAAGGAACTCGCTTACGAGGTCGCCACCCGTGTCTGGGCGTAGTGGGACGGCAGAGGTGTCGACTGCACCTGAGGCTAAGGAGTCCGACGAACCCATGGCAAGACCTAGCGAGAAGGTGCCTCAATCTGGGGACCCAAGAAACAGGGCTGTAGATTTTATGGCGTTGGTTGGCGATTTGTGCAAGGAAGTGGAGGGCAATCCAAGAGCTACTCCCAACGTAGTTAAGGATAAGATAAGGGGACTTATGAGAGCTGTAAAGACCCTTCAACTCCCCGCTGGGGCATGCACGTCGACTCCAAAGAGCGGTGTTGACTCATCGGTTATTGAGGGCAATTCGAAAAAATTAGTAGCGATTGAGAAAAACTTGAAAGTGGCGTGCGGCATGATTAACAGATTTGGGGAGGATATACGCCGCATTGAGAAGGCGGTCAATGGAGTTTTGGCCGATGGTGCTGCGGTCCTCATACCGGAACAAACGAAGACCTTGGAGAGAATAACAGACAGGGTCAGCGAGCTTGGAGGAGCTTTCACCGACGTGACTAAGAGACTTGCCCATATAGAGACTACTGGAGCTAAGGTACTCAAGGATGTAGCCACTAATACCTCCGGTATTTGGGGACAAAAAGATGAAGGTGCTCTCAATAACAATATCAGTGGAGTCGAAAGACTACCCAAGGACGACCCTGTGGTCATACAAGGCGGCCTGACGCTGACGTCCAAGCAGTGGGCGGAAGTGTTAAAGAGTAAGGTTAAAAAGAAAAAAGTTAGAGAGGAGACCACACGGGATGATAACACGCCTGTTACAGGAGGCGCGGAAGTGGATGGCCAGGGTGCTCTTGGCACTCCGACGGAGTTGGCGGGTCCTCTGGAGATCGGTACGGCGCCAGATGGAACTACTTGGAGTGCGGTCGCACGTAGACGGCGCAAAAGTAGTGGACGGACCCCCAGGGCTGTGGCGAAGGGTGAAGGTACACCTGGTTCTCCCGGTTCGCCCGGGGTTGCGGATGGCCGAAGTATTCCTCCTACTCAAGCTCCTCACAGGAAGGTGAAACATAAACCTGACGCCCTGCTCGTAAAGGCAACAGAAGATAGGACCTTTATGCAGATACTACAGGCGATGAAGACTCGTTCGGCGGAGATCTCAAAGAAAGTGACATCTATAAGGAAGACGCGTTCAGGCGACGTGCTCATTGAAATATCAAGGGGTACAAGAGACCTGAAGGATGTCAAGGAGCGGGTAGCGGAGGCACTTAAGGACCCGGGTGGCATACGCGTTTTATCGCAAAGGACCAGGGTCGATATACGCGACCTCGACGCAACGGTCACTGTTGACGAGGTAAAGGAGGCAGTGATAGCGGCGGTTGGTCTTGAGGGGGAAATAACGGTGGGACCCCTCAGGAGGAGGTACGGTGGTACATCGTCGACAACGATTTCTCTACCTAGTGCGCTGGCCGATATACTTGTGAAACTGAACAAACTGGCCGTGGGGATGGTGGGTGGGTGCAGGGTTCGCTATGCACCGCCAACGCCATCCGGATGCTATCGATGCCTACGTGATGGGCATATGGCGGCGGCTTGCAACGCAAAAGTTGTGTGCATACAATGTGGTGGAGAGGGACACATGTCGTACGTGTGCCCGAAGCGAGGAGTAATGGGCACTGTGGGGACGGGAGGGGCGATCGGAGCTAGTGCCTCGTCGACCCCCCACGGCAGGTAGAGGTGGTGGTGTGCGGTCGGGGGATTGGAGTCGTGGGCCGCTCAAGGTGATCCAGATTGATCTGGATCGCTGTAGGGCGGCCCACGACCTGTTCGAGGTCACAGTGGCGAGGATGGGGGTGGATATCGCACTGGTCCAGGAACCTAACCGGGCGATCGCGGCAAGTAAGGGATGGTGGCTGTGCACGAGGGGCGATTCAGCGGTGGTGATCTGTTCGAGGGTGGCTACCGTTACCACCAGGTGGAGAGCGGATGGGGTGGCGTGTATTACAGCCAATGGTACGGCATTTTTCAGCTGCTACATCTCCCCCAATATTAGGGTGTTGGATGCCCTGGAACTTGGGGTGGCCGCCCGGGGGGTGAGAGCTGTCGTTGGGGGCGACTTCAACGCCAGCTCCCAGGCCTGGGGGTCGAGGCGGACCGATAGGAGGGGGCAACTACTCCTAGAGGCTGCAGGGAGGATGGGGCTGGTCCTGCAGAATCGCGGGAGGGAGCCTACCTTCGTGAGAGGCTGCAGGACCTCCCTCATCGACATTACCTTTGCGAGGGGTGAGGCGGCGCGGGAGCTGTGTGAGTGGAGGGTGCTCCAGGACGAGACCCATAGTGGACATAGGTACGTGTCATATTGTATACGCCGGAGAATGTTGGGTGTCCCTGCAGAGCGGAGGAGTCCCCCGAGGAGATTGGGCCTTGTCAGGCTGCGAGATAGGCTTGGGGCGATGAACGATGTCGCCCGACCGTCTACGGCCACTGAACTGAAGGGATTCATGGGGGAGGTTTGCCGGGACCTTATTTCAGTAAAAAGACATAGGAGGAGAACGGTGTATTGGTGGACGGCCGAAATAGCAGCGGCGCGACGGGATAGTCTGAGAGCAAGAAGGGTGCATCAGAGGTGTCAGGGGGTGGAGGGAGATGTCGCAAGCCAGGCCGCGGAGGATTATAAGGCGGTGAAGCGCACCCTTCGGAAGCTAATAAAGAAGTCCAAGGAGGATTCTTGGCATAAGCTTTGCAGGGAGGTGGATGATGATGTGTGAGGGTTGGGGTTTAAGATCGTTACGAAAAAGTTCGGGCGTGGACATCAGGGCTCCCCCTCGTTGGAGATAGCAATGACGGAGGCGAGGAGGCTCTTCCCTACGGGGCGGGCGGCGGGGATGCGTGAAGGGGGGTGCTGTGCATCTGCTCGTCCGTTCACTCTGACTGAACTGGCGCTTGCGCTAGGTAGGATGAAGAAGGGGAGGGCAGCGGGACCTGACGGGTTCACCTCGGATGTGGTGCGGATCTTCGGAGAGGAACTCCCAGAGACGATGCTGGCAGCAATGAACTTCCATCTTCGTGCCGGCGTGTTTCCACGCGAGTGGAAGGTGGCGCGGCTTGTACTTGCTAGGAAAGGTGGAGGGTCCGAAGGTTCGGGATTCAGGCCCATATGTGTTCTGAACTCAAACGCGAAACTTTTTGAAACACTTCTTCACAACAGATTAGTGGAGGAAGTGGAAGAATCTGGAGGCTTACACAAGTCCCAATATGGGTTCAGAAGGGGCAGATCGACAGTGGGGGCCATTGGTAAAGTAGTGGAGTTGGTGAGGAGGGCCAGGAGTGGGACTTCGCGCACCTGTAAATGGGTCTCGGTGGTGTTGTTTGACATCAGGAATGCGTTCAACTCAGCTATGTGGGACTTAGTGGTGGAGAGCGTGGCCAATAAGGGGGTGTCGCCGTACCTGGTGGCGATGGTCGCCAGCTACCTGAGCGACAGGGCCGTGAGAGTGGACGATGGCTCTGGTCGCTCGGAGTGGCTGGAGGTCACGAGGGGGGTGCCGCAGGGGTCGGTGATTGGTCCCACGCTCTGGAACATCCTTTACGACGGCGTGTTGAGGGTTGTCCTGCCGGAGGGGGCGAACCTCGTAGCGTTTGCGGACGACCTCGCCTTGGTCGTCTCGGCAAGGACAGCAGAAGATCTTCGGACCAGGCTACAGGAGTCGGTGCAATCCGTGGAGAGGTGGATGTCGGTCCACGACCTAAGTGTCGCTCCCGAGAAGACGGTGCTTCTGCTGCCGAACGGGCGCAGGGCCGTCCTCCCGATCACGATCGAGATCGGGGGGGTGGTGGTGCGTCCGAGCGACAGCGCCAGGTACCTGGGGGTGGTGCTGGACCGTCACTTGCGGTTTCGGCCGCACGTGGAGGCGGTTGTGGCTAAGGCCAAGAGACTGGGGACGGCTCTGGGAAGGTTTATGCCGAGAGTCGGTGGTCCTTCCATCTGGAAGAGAAGGGTGTTGGCCGGCGTGGCGTACTCCGTCATCTTGTATGCTGCGCCGGTCTGGGTGGATGCGGTCAGGGTGGGGGTCTGTGCGGGGGCCCTTGACTCCTTCCAGCGTGCTCTGGGGATCAGTGTCTGCTGTGCATACAGGACTGTCTCTTCGGAGGCAGTCGCTGTGCTGGCAGGCCTGATTCCCCTTCGGCTGCTGGTGGAGGAGAGGGCGGAGGTATGGGTTGGGAAGGGTGCTGTGTGCAGGGCGGCCAAGAGGAGGGTGACCCTGGAGCGGTGGGCGCTGGAGTGGCGGCGAGCGAGGAAGGGTGAGTGGACGAGGAGACTCATTCCTGACCTCGTGAGCTGGTACTCCAGGGCCCACGGCTCAATGGGGTACTATCTGACGCAGGCGTTCACCGGGCATGGTTCGTTCGGTGAATACCTGTGCCGGATAGGTAAGGAGGCGTCGGCGGGATGCAGGGACTGCGAGGCGGAGGTCGACTCCGCTGAGCATGCTCTGTTTGTCTGCCGCAGATGGGCCGCTCTGCGGGTGGGGGTTGAGGAGGTGCTGGGGGGAGCCATGGCGGTAGATAGTGTGGTGGCCGCCATGGTGAACTCCAGCGAGGAGTGGGATGCGGTGGCCTCGTTCTTCGTGACGGTGGTTCGCACCAGGTGCGAGGAAGAACGGGGCCGCCAACAGGCATCCGGGGGGGTGAGGAGTGGGTAACCACTGAGGGTTTACTTTTACTTTATTTTTATTTTGAATTATTTTTATTTCGGTTGTGTTTTATTATTGTTAAGTTACCGGGTGTCCATTTATTTATTTTATTGTATTTTTATTGTACCGTATTTCGAAGTTCATTTTATTTTGTTTCTTATACCATAGATAATTTTGTATTTTTTATTTTTTATTAATTTTGTATTTAATTTTAAGGTTCTTTTTTTTGTAACACCTGTGTTTTGTGGCGGCGGTGAAGGGTTTTGTCTTCGCCGTCGCCATCAACCTGCAGCCCCCCTGCCGAGGTTATGTCTTGCGACGGTTCCGGCAGGGGGATAATTCAAATAAAGCTGCGCAAAAAAAAAAAAAAAAAAGATCATCTATCTATAGCCATGATTTTTACGGTCTTTTCTTTGTTACTCTTATGAGTCTCCATGCTGTTTTTCCTTCGCGTTTTTTACTTAAGTCACTTTATTTAAGTCTCTTTTAAGTCTACTGTTGAGAACGTTTTCTTCTGTATTTTTTAATCCTCCTAATGTCTAAGACAGATCCACTTTCGTCAAATTTTCGTACGAGTTTTCGTAAAGCTCTTTTTGATGCTGCAGTATATGAAAAACATTCATGAAATAAAACTATTGATTACCAATACGAAACTTGTCCCATCCCACATTTTATAAGATAAAATCGTTTTTCTTTAATAAGCATTTTTGTAGTGACAATTGTAGGAAGGATGCCTCAAAATAAAATAGAATAAAATAATTTTTGTAATTCCTTATTTTTAATTTTGATTTATGTCCACCCTGTATTGTATAATTGAAATTTAGATTTCAAGTTTTGGCAATTTTGATGAAAGCAGAGTTTTTTTACAAAGAATAACACATTTCTCTAATCGATATATTTTAGTACAATAGCTACTTAGCTGAAACACTTATTGTTAGTTAGTTATTAGCAGGTGCACCCAATTTACAAATTCACAACAAAGAATTAACAGAATCAAACAATTATTAAGGTCGTGGAATTCGGACTTCCACTAAATATAGGTACGTCTTTGTGACATTGTATTTGTCACTTTTATGTTTTTTTCTGTTAAGAATAAAATGTATAGTAGGTATAATAGATCACGTTATGAATAGTTAGTTATACATAATTTTGTTGTTAGCAATATTTCACGAATGTCGAGAAAAACTTGTTAAGCGTTCACATAAACAATGACGAGTTGACATATTAAATTTGGATGCCACTTTGTTAGAGATAACAAATATACGTCCAATGCCCAACTATTAAAATTATCCTACCTATAAATTTCGAACTTGAAAAGGTTTCTGAAAAAATTAGCATATCCATACACTTTTTCATTTTTTTATCATTAAAGTCATTTGATCGAAGAATAATATTTATATATGGATGACTTAGAAGTCAATCAGTGTAAAGTCTCAGTAAATCAGTGTAAATCATATTGTCTTGCCATCGATTTATGTAATGTATGACCCATTGTAATGTTCATACTTTCGGTTGACAAGGCGTCCAGTGTTGATAAAGAGTCCAGTGACGCGACGCTTTAGCAACCAAAAGTGTGAACATTGCAATGGGCCTTACACTGTATAAATCAATGGCAAGACGATCGTTCAACGCCGTAACGGGGGCAACTAGGTTTTAGGCGCAAAAACGTAAAAAATAAATAAATAGTTAGGTATCAAAGTCTGCTATTTTATATTGTATTTCTAAACTTTTGTCATTTTTGGGTTATGAGGACGCAAGTTAAACACTTGCCGCAAGCGCTTCATGACCTCGTTAAGGCGCGGCGCGACGTTGTATCTACTTTAATACCATAAATATTAAGTTTTATAACATGTTATACTACTGTAATTATTAAATTAATTCTTTAAACTTTCCTATTGTCAAAATAGGAGACTTCAACAACTATAATCGCTAGAGACTTCAACGATCGCGTACGCGACGAACTCGAATAACACTAACTAAAAATAACACTAGTAACACGAATAACACTAATTTATATGTAAGTATAGGTAGGGGTTTAGGTACATGCTTGTAGGTATTATTGCAATTACAAAAATATCACTTTATTGAAACTCTAGGTATACACCTTATTTTTCTATAAAGTCTGTACGACACAATGCTAAATTTTATACAAAATTTTGTACATAACGTATTGTCACCAACGTTACCACTCAATAAATATGAATATTAATGTTACCTCCTATAGTACTTTTCAAATTATAACGTCGTAATCTTGTATTATATACAAAATTTTGAATTAAATTTAGAACGGTGTCATGCAGGTTTAAGAAAATAAAGATTTGATTCTTTATTTTAAAGTCTATAAAAATTTCGAAATTCACCGTTTTGTGTAATATACAAAATAACATTATCTCCGACAACATACCTATAGATTTAAATACTTTTAGAGACTCGTTTTTTGATTTGCAACGAAATTTGTCCCAAAGAACTGTTTTCGTTTTCTGGAAAAACCAAAAATTAATTTGTTAATCTACAGAAGTCGATTTTGTAGTTGAATATAAATAATTAAGGATTGAGGTTTACACGAACGTTTAAAAACAATCGTGCCAATATCAATTAATACCTATATATTAAGTATTCTCGCGATGTAAAACGTTTTGATTAGATTTTGTGGTCGGTTAAAAACATCAGTTATAAATTTCACACTTGTGAAAACCCATTTCTTTGCTATTACATTCTTTATTTTAACAACACCGCGCCGCGTCGTAACAAGGCGAGGGGAAATACAGACGCAACTAGATTTTTCGCGTGCAAAAACGAAAAAAATGTAAAAACTAAAAATAAATAAATAAATAGGTAGGTATCAAAGTACGCTATTATATATTGTATTTTAAAATTTTTGACAATTTCGGATTAGGGGACGCAAATTAGACACTTGCCGCATAGGCGCTTCGTACCCCCGTTACGGCGTTGGTAACGTTCAAAGAAATACCTAGATTTCAAGTTTTTCTACTTTTAAATAACTTTTAAATAAACATAAAATGTATATTTTAAAGAATTATTTATTGTTCCATTTTTCACGTCGGCGTCGAATACCAAACTTGTTGTTCACGTTCAAAATAGTCGTTCTAAACCATGACTTTCAAATTACTTTGAATATTCAACATTTACCCTTATTTTTATTTATAAGTATAAACCTCTCCGAAAACAAATTAATAATAATTTAATTCTTTTATATTTATGCTTTTTTAAACAGAATTGATTAAGCAAATGTTTGTGCGCATTAGAATTCAAAAGTGTAAAATTATCATTTCACAAGCAAATATTACATAAACTATAATATTTTGATTTTATTAAAAATAAATCTAATATAACCCCGAGATAAATGTTATTATCATCAGTTCTTATATTGAAACTTGCATTAGATCATCAAATCCTGTACTATTTTATGATGATGAGTCAACCGGACCTTAACTGGGGCAAAAAAACTAAGTTCAAAACAGATAATTATGGATATCTCCATTTAAACGACTGAAAGTTTTTTCGAGCGAGTCTAATTAGGTTACAGTGCGAAATTTAAATGATTACTTTTCGTTTCGACATTTATTATTTGTCGTACGTCCATAAATAAAACTTAATTTATGATTTTACAGCTTAATTTGTAATATGGCTTTGTCTGTACTAAATTCTATCGACATTGACATTGCACGCTGATTCACACACAACATGATTGGAAAGTCCGTTTTCTCCTGAAACAACTCTTCAACCGGTATTAAAATTTATTGCCGGATTACCTCTATTTTGAAGATTCGGCGCCACTTCGAATAATTGCACGTAAAAAATACCGTTTTCGTATTATGTTAATTTCTCGGAATTCCTACTCAGAAATTAATGAATAGTAATATAAACACCGGTAACCAAATTGGACGGTGGTGTCAAGGTGAATCAGAGCTAAAGGTTAATTTAGGAGGTTGTAAACAGGAGAGGTCTTTCTGCTTCATTTCTTGTTACTGTTGTAAACCCTTGAGCAAAGGCCGAATAACTTGCTTTGCTTCAGGGCACAACGCAATGACATAATAAATTATAAGAAGACGAGGAAGATTGCTTTTTCCTTGTGATGCGTTTTGAAGAGTTCGTTAACATCAAATAGTATCTATCATTTTTGTCATCACAATTAATTTAATTTTCGTTTAAATTCTAATTTTCGTATTACAGACTATAAAATGTACTGCTCACGAAATGGTCAACGAATAATATCCGAATAATGTTCAGTAAATCATATATCTGAAGTTTAAATTGTTTCAAATTAATTGAGATAAAATCAATATTTTGCTCAATTCGATTAATTGAGAAGAACGACGTTTTTCTCAAAAATTACATTTCTTCCTTTAATTATTAAAACGAATATATGAACTTAATTATTCATAAATTTATTATACAGTACATTATTTAAAAACAAAAAAAAACTGATAGTTTTATCCGTTACAAATGGAATTCGATACGTGTCGAAGCTTTTTGTAATTTTTGAACAAGTTTTTTCGCGAGAAGCTCGTTATAATTAAATTTATGAGCTTCAAATAATCAACAACATTCCGAATTTAATTAAAATTCAAAAATCTCCAAAATCTACCGTGCTATACGTATCTTATCTATTTCTAGATCAAAAACATGAATAACAAACAAATCTTCAAAAATGGACCATTTATTTATCAGTTTATTAGTTGATTAGGAAAGTCGACGGATGGAAATGATTTTTTTTTTCAAAAAACTAATTTAAATGTAAATGAACTCTTATTTTTCATGTTTATTGTTTTGTAAAAAAACTTGTACCTATAAGTTTTACCATAGCACAAATATTTACCACGTATACAGAATACAGTAACGACAAAAGTTGTCGGCGTCTTTTTTTAAGTTTTTGCGTGTCTTTATGACCTTGAAATTGGGCAGCTATTTTAGAGATAATGCTGATTGTAAAAATTTAAATAAATCAATAGTTTTAGGGCTTTTATGGGTAAATAATTTTTTACTGTCTTACACGCGGAATATTCGAACAAATTAGAGATTTTTTAATTAATTAACTCTATAGTGTAGAGAAATCACAATAAATTATTTTAATATTAATAGTGAGGCCATTTCCCGAATGAAATTTAATTCTCACTTTAATTAGAGACAGTTTATACATAAGTATATTGCATTTTAAATGTAAACTTTATAAGAACTTGATTATAAAAAAGCGAGGAAATACTTTGAAAACGTTGATTAAGGACACTTAAGCCTGTACAAAGTATTCAAAATATTAGGTTCACAAAATAAAGTTTAAAACTTCACTGCTCGAATAACTTTTTTAATATTAAAAAAAAAGTATAAGTAGGTTTGATTAGAAAAGCACAAAAACATGATTTATAAACGCGTCTATATTATTTTAAAGCCAAATCATAATTCGTTTTTCTTCTACGAATCGTGGATCAGTTATCTATTTTCATAAATATTAATTCTTTCCTAAAACGAATTGGTTTTTCTAAAAATTCTAATTTACAATAATTTTACTAATACTTTTCTAAATAATTTCGTGAGCATTGAACACACTTCACTTGTTTGTTTACGATCACATTATAATCATCTTTCACAATAATGTAATATAAACTCGACAGTGTGTAGCTAATTAATTAAACCTTCAAGTAAAACGCAAATATTCTTAAATTAACGGTTTTATCAAAGAAAATAGGTAACGTTTATAAATATTTAAGATTAAAGTCAAACGAAGAGCCAATTAATTCAAAATTTATAGTTAGTGAGAAAAACCTCACTAAAAATCTGAAATCCTAATTTATTTTGTTAACATAAGTGTACATTCGGTTGCCTGTATATCACTCCCACATTTTTTTTAGAAGTTTAAATTTTATTTAACATAGGTACTTTAAGGGCCGATCTTTCCATCTCCTGATAAATTTTTGTGACAGATATTTACCGTGGAAAAATTTGTTCAAACAATTGTTTCCATGTTAAATACCTTTCAGATAAATTTATCAGGGATGGAAAGATCGGCCCTAAATAAGATAGGATAATTACAGTTACAGTATTTATAATGAATAACAATGATTCTCGAACGAGTACCAGAAGCACAAAGATACATAAATTTATTCAAACGAGGCGAACTAAAGAAAACGCTCGGAAGAGAACTCCCAACACTAATAATCGCGATCCATATACAACTGTCTGTTTTAATACCTAATATTTTAAATGTCGACAGTAAATTATACTGACAATGAATATATTTGTGGGTGTTACAAAATGTATCTTTTTCATACTAAATATTAAAATAACATATAAATTTATTTGTAAATTATAAATTACAATAGATGTAATCACAAAATATCGCACTTCAATTTTTATAAACACTGTGGTTGATCATCTTACAATAAGAAAAACTACGGAAGTCACAAATGCATTGCATCCACACTTAACAATCCGTAAGTGTTTCACGAGGCTTCAATAAATTACAAAAACGAAATGTTTCTAGTATAAATTTAACTAATTACACGATTTTTACAATTCCGTATGAATCGGTTTCAACTGCTCGATTCTTTGAATAAAATCGTTCTTTTCTATACAACCCTGACAGTCTTCGCCCCAATCGTTTATGATTTTCTTAAGATCGCGTACTTTGAGCTTTTTTAAATCGACAGTCTTCAAATCGATTTCAACATCGTATCGTAACTCACATATTTGAGCATCTTTCTTTTTGAGCTTTTCGCATATTTTCTCCGAAGGCATCGACCACGATAAAGGTTTTGAAAGTTCGCCCAAAATACCCGTCGCGCTTTCTTCGAGGCCTCCTAAGTAGTAACACTAAAAATAAAATTGTAAGTTTAAAAACAAACTAATTATGACTAGGACTTACAAAACGGTTTTCTTTATTTTTGGTATTTTTACAAAACGCCTTAAATTCTACTTCGATCTTTTTCGGGTCTTTCTTTACCTCGTCCGTTAAAGTTTTGGCAAACTTATCGATGACTTTAATACATACTGCAAAGATACATTAGAATTGTATTTATACAATTTTTAAACCATCTTACCTTCGCAATCGCCGGGTTTTAAACTATTCACTACTACAATTGATAAAAACGTGAGTAAAAAGCACAATTGAAATTCCATTTTTGATCTTTATAAAAAGTAAGGTTATACTTTCGTTAATGGGACTTTAGAATCCTTAATGTTTAAATATTAAACGAACAGATATATTTTTTAAACTTTCGTTCGATAACAAAGTACATTCGCTTAAATAAAAGAGTGCAATTACTTATACTTAATACACGTTGACAGATCTTAAAATTCTACCGGCCACATTGTTGGCGTTTTACTATTGGTCCACGTTCATTCATATTTTAAACGGCTCAATTGCGGGAAATTTAAACAATTCAATTTTAACATTTTTATTGTTACCAATATAAAATTATTACTACTTAAACTAATTTTTGTGTGTTTTCATGTGTCGAGTTAAATGGCTGCTTTGCGTATAACGTTTTGAGCACAGGTTGCATGCGTGTGGCTTTTCTCCCGAATGAGTCACCAAATGATCTTTAAGATGTTCGTTCCTTACGAATGCTTTTCCGCACAGCTCACATCGATAAGGCCGATCGCCCGTATGTTGCTTAATATGGACAGTTAAATGTGAACTTGTTACGAATCTTCTTCCACAAATATTACACACAAAACGTCTTTCGTTCCGATGAAATCTCATGTGAATGTTAAGATTTCCAGAATGCACAAACCCCTTACCACAAATTTTACAAAGGAAGGGCCTTTCCCCAGTATGTATACGCATATGATATGTTAAGCTAATAGACTGACTGAAGGTTTTGCTACAAATACTACACATGTGAGGTCGTTCGCCACTATGTGTACGTAAATGAATCACCAAACCAGAATATTGAGCAAACGTTTTCTTACAAACACTGCAACAATGTGGACGTTCCCCTAAAACCAACGTCTTAATTATTTTCAATATATACAACCCACCTGCGTATGGGTCGCCCACCTGTATGTGTACGTTTGTGTATTGTAAGATGTTCGGACCTTGTGAATTTTTTATCGCACGATTCGCAGGAAAACGGTCTTTCTCCTGTATGTCTTCTTATGTGATGCACTAAATTGCCTCGGCTACTTAAGAATTTGCCACACTCTTCACATTGGTAAGTTTTCAACTGTTTACCCTTGATTTTTTTCTTAATTTGTTTTTTCTTTTGTTTACAATCGTTTAAATTCTTTATTTTGACTTCGTGTAAAATAGATGTTCCCAATTTTTCGACGCCAATCTCGCCAACGTCTTTTGCTTCCAAACATTTGTCGTTTAACTCATCGTTAAGTTCCTTATTTACGGTAAGGAGTTGTCGTAATGCTGCTTCAGAGTTGAGCACGGTATTCTTGAACTTATACATCGCAATCAAACTTATCTTGCATTGCACACATATGTATATGGGTAAATTATCGTCTTCGTTTACCTAAAAGCGATAGACTTAAATGCCTATTCCCTGTTTATTTAGAATTAAAGTTTAAATTGCGGTACCTGAAGAGACATACAGAAGTTAAGCATTTCCGAAAGTTTTATTGCGTATTTTTTGTCGGTCAAAAAAATTGATATTAAAGGATCTGTGGGTTTACTCATACAAGTCCTGCATATAGACGCTAACGATTCAAAATTTGTTGGTAAATTCATTGTTTTCAACAAATTCGATTATAGGTTATGTTAGATGTAAACGATGAGTCTCTCGACAGAGGTCGCACGAAGTAACAATTTGAATTTTAAAAATTAGTATCAATGGTTGCCTAAACATTTTCATTATTACAGCGAGGGACTTATTTTATGTCACAGGCAACGTGAGCGCGTATACAACCAATAGCGCAACGAGGGAGAAGTACCGAGACGCGTTCTCGGCTAGTTTAGTTTATACGTTTATTATTTAAATAAATGACCAATATGGGAACTGATAAAAATGTGTTTTAGATATATCTATTAGTATTTACATTATTTCTAGGAGGGAATAAGAATAATAAAATTAGTAAAATCAAAATATCTGATACTTTATATTGTCAACTGAAGGTACAAATATCATAATGATGATCATCTTATTTAATTACACTATTAAAATAAATATCGATATAGTAATACTATCCGCAGCCGCTTTGAGTTTAATGTCCAACAGAAAAGCTAAAAGGTATATTTAATAAAGTTTTAATTACTTATAGTACTCCCTTCGCATATAACAACTTCGTCCAAAAATTACTAATTAACAATAGTGCGCAGTTGTTATTTGCATACAGTCTCTGAGATCTCTAAAATTATGTAGGTACCTAAAAGTCATCATCACTGTCACAAGTGATGGTCAACAATTTTATTTAATAGTAGATAAAAATTAACTAGGATCCGTCACATTCCTCATTGCCCACCACGGGAATTCATTCAAATCTGTATAAACTACCGGTCCTAAAAACGGAAATATGAGGAACAAAACGGCCAGCGCTATTATCGATGTTCCTAAACCAGCCTTAATCATTTCTTTGGTGGGTATATTGCAAGCCGCGCCGGCAATCGCGTTCGGCGGTGTGCCCACCGGTAAACAAAATGCATGGGAACAACACAGGCCAGCGGGCATCATCAAGTAAAGAGGATGAATACCTGTATCCATTGCCAGTTCGGCTAGCACTTGCAAAATCACATTAGCGACAGCCACGTTACTGGAAAATTCAGTTAAAATCGACGCCAGAAGCGCCGATATCACCATCATCCAGAATTGTCCGATATGTAAAAATTTCAACTGATCCGCAATTAATTTACCCATTCCCGTTTGTTTGGAACCTTCGGCCAAAGTGAAGGCCCCGCCTAGCAAAAAGATTAAGCCCCAAGGTAATTTTTGCTGAACCACTTTCCATGTGACTAACGGCGGCGAAGGCGCAGTCGGACGGGCCGATTCGTTTCTTTTAAAGATATTAATAAAATCTGGTTTTGCCGGCAGCATAAATAGCAATAATACGACGATAAGTGCGGCCGTCGCGTCTTTTACCTGAAAATAAATGGATTTTTTTAGTAGGAACGACCACACTTTCGTTTTTTTTTTTCGAAACTCTCATTCATTCATGCGCGCCAAAATAGCCAACAAACTTAGCACGCGAACATCTCTGAACGTTTTCAAGCCACACGCACGCACCCACTAATAACGGGAAGCAAGCCAACATTCTTACCTTGTAATCGGTAATGAGCGTAGGCCAACCTGGAATGAACTGCGGTTGTCTAAAAAACCATAGAAGTACGGACAAAGCGAACAAAATGGCGACGCTAATTTCGTGGAAGCTCATGGGTCCCATTTCGGCCATTTTCTGACGGATCAATTTTTGGGCGACAATTTCTCCTTGCTGCCCGACCCGGATACTCTTCGCTTCTCTGGAATTCGGTCTGAAGAGGCCCATAAATAAGAACTGCAACCATAACCACGTAAAAAACATCGTGGCCAACATTATCGGAACGTTCAGGAAGATCCAGTGAGTAAAGATCAGACCGTCGCTCTTTTTGAAATAGTTTTCGTAAATGCCTGAAAATTACATAAATTATGATTAAAATAAATAGGTATACCTAAGTATATTTGGCATGATCTGTATGAGTTAAATAGCTAATCAAGATGCAAAATTGAAACAATGGAAAATAAACTGTATTGTTCAATATACATGTGTTTATTTTTGTTCCAGTCTAAATTTGGTTGTAGCGTTGTTACAATGAATTGATTATTTAATTCAAACTTTTCCTTTCTATTAATAATAAAAAACGAAATAAAGTCCATATTCCTTACTTAAATAATCTTGTACCTATAGTTTTCGAGTTAGAAAGAATAGAGAAACTCAATTTTTATGGAAAATAACCAGATAAAATTATTCAAAAAGTCGTAGTTAACTCGATTTTCAACAGTTTTAAATGGCAATCGTAATTACTTTGAACTTATTAAGACAGTAAATTTTCCGAATTCATTAATCAAATTTGATAAGGCTAACTTTTAACGAATTTTCATAGAAAATAAAGCTATTGCAGCCTGTCTGATGATGGCATCCAGACGTGACCTTTTGGGTTTTCTCCGATCTCGACCTCTAGATAACGAAAATATAGGTCGTTCATTTTCGGTCGGTCATATATAATCAATTTTTTGTGAACACGATTCAGGTAGCAATTTTGGTCGTAGGAGACTAAAACGTGGACAGTGTATTGTCTTTACGAAAACAAAGGTCGAGTTCGTTAACCAGCCAAATCGACCAACCCGTTTTAAACTGACGGTCCTTCAAAAATTAAAAAATTCTAATCTCCATTATTACTATCGGATCGGTAATGTGAAATATGTTTTGGAATCTGCATAAAATTCTCTACCGCTAATGTCTCTTTATAATTTTCGATAGAATACACCGTTTTTGAGATAATCGAAGAAAAAGTGATATATATTTTTTAACTGTTATAAATTTCTTCGTAAATATTATTTTAAAAAAAATGTATTTCTTTCGAAAAAAATTTAAAAAAAGAAGTTTTTTGACATGCGACATGAAAATTCAATACCGAGGCTTGCACACGGTCGGATTTTTTAATATATAAAAAATAAATTAATCTCTGCGATAAAAGCACAAAATAAACAAGTAGGTTTTGGAATGGAATGATTTATTATTACCATAATTTACATAAATAAACAAATAGAACTTTTGTCAAATAATAATTTTTTTATCGTAATTTTTTTACGTAATTGTTAATCGGTTTAAACGTTGCAGATATATTTATTATGTAATTTCATTTCCTTTATTTTTTCGTAATAAGAATTTAATAGTAGATAGTGTAATAATTTAGATATCTACTATTAAAAGGACATTTATTAATAAATATTTAATTTATTTTCAAAGTCCATTTGTTTATTTTGGAGGCTGCATTTTTAACAAAACCCCAAAAATGTTAGTTATATCAGATCGTACACTATTGAAATCAGAAAAAGCTTTTTTAATAAGTCCATACCCAACTATGGTTGTTATTTAAAAAATGTACTTTAGATAACATTATCCAGTTCTACATAAAAAAAATTATACATATAAGTAGGTAGCAATTTTGATTTTTCTTCTAACAGATAGATAGTTATGGAGTCGTTTGATATAGAAACTAGTTTCACTCCCTTCAGATAATTTTCTGAAATAGTTCGAATTTCTAAACGGCAATGGATTGAACTTAAAATTTTGCCCAATTGTTTGCACGAAATAGTTGGTATATATTGATTAGTGTCGTATATTTATTTCAAACAATTTATTTTAAATAAATACCTGATTGTGAGTTGTTTCTACTTAACGAATATTTCTTCGATATCTCCTTAATTTTAAAAATTACTCCGCCATTTCCTTTACCTAATATAATTTGTTATAAAACAATTTGGTAATGAAATTCTACAAAACGTTCAATTTAAAAAAGAGTTTTGCACCGATACAATATTAATGCACAATATTTTAAAAATATTTAGCAGAAACAAATTGTTTAGATTGTTTATGATGCGGGACAAGAAACGTATCCCAGGTGTCCCCCTCAGATTTGGTTCATTTTTCGATATGTTATAATAGACCAAAAACTAAGCGATACGTTTGCAACCTGCGACTTCGCAATGGGTTTTACGAGCATTATATTATAGGGATCGTAGTGGAATTTAATTAAAAAAATATGTAAATAGTAACCTAAAATTTTTGAAATATGTACTTTTTAGGACATTTATTCTAAACTTATGTATTTTTATGCAGTAAAATTATTTAAATAATCACTATCTACTGCCTTTATACCGCACAATTATAAATTTACTCTATTTTTAATTTAAAAACTATTCGTGAGCTCTTAAGCATTGAAAATTTCCCTATTACAAACCATAAACTACACTTCGTCCAAACCTATATGCAATCTACGTCATCAATGAAAGGTTACTAAATGGTGACGTTTCACACAGTGCTGTCACCTCGTAACTCGTATTTTGACAGTTCTAATAAATTGTAATCTTTCTTTATATCATCTAATATGTGGGTAGGTAAATCATCTATAGAATATGTCATTTTCCAAACTATAAACTGAATTACAAATAAACAATCTAGTAACTTTTTTTGATGACGTAAATTGCATATAGATTTGGATAAGCTATAGATAAAAGTTTAATCGCATTTTTATGCGACCGATAAAATACAAAGCAACTAATAAAACATGTGCACCACCTACTTTCACAACTTATTGCAGTGCAAACAAAGAACTGAATGTTTTTAAAATAAAACCGGGATTTTCTAGTACCCACCTATCTACGAAATAACTGGAATACATTCATATATATAGAATTTTGGCAAAATAGCTTCAGATCTTTCGCATTAGTGGTACAGAACGGTAGTGCTTGTTCCAATAGTTCGAATTTTAAATTACGGCGTCGTATTATTCGTGTGTGCGAGGAGTGCTCATTCGGTTTATAATGCCTTTTGCGTGTGAGTGCGCGAGTGTTGTGTTCTCTAAAAAGATTACAAACAAAAAGGGTTAATAGGTAGGATCTTTCTTTGTCGACTAACTCTCCATTTATTTATAAAGTGTAAATTAATTGACCTTTAAGCTCTAACACAAATTCTCTGAAAATCGAACTTGGTTAGGTTTTTGGATGGGGACTCTGTAAGGGTCTTAGTTAGGGCTCCCCTCAAACATTCGACGGTTTAATTTCGCCAACGAAATTAGTGAAATAGTGAAATACAGTGAAATATGAAGCGAATAATGCAAGTTCGCAGTCGATGGTAGAATCTACGCTGAAAAGTGGTGATAGAGACAAAACGATGACGAGAAAAAGGTAGGAAATAGAAAAAAATATTAAGAAGTTTCTAATTTTTTTTATAGTCTGTTACAGACAAGTAACAGTCGCAGCGACAGCAGTGTTAGTCTGCATTTTAGGTAATTATTGTATGTATATGAAACAATGAAATCGACGCTCGACATCCCCATTTTCGAGCGCTAGTTTCGCCCCTTCAACGTCCACCTCTGCAGATATAAAAAAAAAACGTGTGGCTTAGTTTTTGGTCTACTATAACATATCCAAAAATGAACCAAATCGGAGGGACACACCTGAGATACCTTTCTTGTGAGACGTGCAAGTGAAAGGCAAATAAGTTGGCAACGTCGATCGCACTACGTTTTTCAAAAACAAAACAAAAATCCATCGAAAGTCCAATTAAACGTATACACAAGACGTTTACCTTTTATATAAATTATTAATTTTTGATGACTAATAAATTACAACGATAACGAACACCCACAAACCGTAAAACCAATTGCCGTAAAAACATGGAGAATCCATGGATGCCAGTTCAGGGTTGTTTTCGTAATTTCAATGTTTATCAGTTTCGTCCAAGTTATCGGCCGAATGTAGTCGAATCGGTTCTTAGACCAACACTCGGAAGATAATTTGTCTAAAATCTTTAATAAGATAATTTAAAAAAAATAAGTACCAACAATTTATAAAGAAGTGATCAAAATTAAAACCAGAAACGGCTCAGTGATTGCGCAATATTTTCAGCGTTCAAACCGGGAACAAACAAACAATTTTTACCCGAGATAAAAATCTGATAACAAGACAATACTGTTCGGTGATCGATCTTACCTTTGAAAGTCAGATTAGTTCCGCTCCCGACGATGGTGCCGAGACCTCCGATTGTTGAAGCATACGCAGCGCCCAAAAAGTAACAAACGGTAACTTTGCTGGGCTGCAACTTTTCGTGATCCTTTACGGGCGGCGTTTCTCCCGTTTCGCCTTGATCGTCATCTTTAAGTTTTCCGTTCTCGTACATGTCGCCGATACCTTGCGACTCTAATTCCTTGAGCGTGGCCTCCATAATCGGACACATCATGGCAATAGCGGCCGTGTTCGAAATCCACATCGATACGAACATGGTAACGGCGACCAAGCCGAAATTTAATCTTCTAGGACTGCAGCCCACTAAGAGAATCACGGCCAACGCCACCCTTTTGTGCAGATTGCAATGTTCTACGGCTATCGCAATTATTAAGCCCCCGATGAACATCATGTTGGTTTCTTTTAAGTAACACAGGGACGTTTCTTCCGAATCTAAAATTCCCATCAACGGGAACAGGACCATCGGAATGAGGGCCGTTACTGGTAGGGGTAAACATTCGGTTACCCAAAAACCGGCCATTACAAGTACCACGTAAAGGCATCGCATATCGGATTTATTGTTTAAAATAAATACGGGCAATAATACCAAGGGGAAGACTACTACGAAAATGGATCGCCAATAAATGCGAAAAGCGTTCGCGACGAGTCTTAGTAACGTGCCCATCGCGCCCATGGTGTCTCGGATTTCTCTCAACGATTTCACTGAAAACAGAAAAATATCTATTAATATTTTTGTGTATAATCAAGTAAACTAGATATACGCACTCGTAATTTACATCAAAGTTTTTTAACGACTACATGAACAAGTGGAAAAAGGAGGGGACTAATAATTATTCTATTATCATGTGGGGCACATCATATGTTTTATGACAGTAACGTTGATAATTTTAATGTCGAGTCCTTCCTGTATATCGCTGAAGGTTATCAAAAACGATCGATTTAAATCAGTAATGGGTAATGATCCTTGTTTGTTGATTATACAAAAGGAAGTGAATATTAAATAATCATCAGGAGTCGCTTTTTAAATTGAGCGACACGAGCCTACTCACTAGATCGATTCATAAATTGTTCATATGAATCGATTGTGTTGTTTTTCGTTCAATTGTTATTTGTTATGACAATCTAAATTAATAAATTCATCGAAAGGTCAACTTATGAAAGATTTTCGAGATCCCATTTATTATTATTATTATTGTGCACGTGTCGATTCAGCAATACGTTTAAGATAGTTTAAGCTTGAATTTTAGAAATTTGCGTTTATTTTATAAGATCGTGTTTCACATATTCACAGAAATATTGGACAAGTGCTTGCAGTAACGCTATAAAATAATTTTGTTTAAAAATAAATTAATCGTATGCAAGCTACATATATACGATTTAATTATAATTAACGTCGTTTCCACACACGAGTTCAAAAAGGTGATATTGAAATGGAATCGCAATATAAATAAACACACCGTTGAAATTTCAATTGACTACCAATATATATTATGTACGTACACACATCAGAAACTAAATCTATTTAAATACCTATTTCGACCATTTTTCTAAATCCCGATATTTATCGATCAAATAATTCGAATATCCTTAACACAAACCACAAAACACTCCTTAAAATTCAACTGTACACTCTTCGAGTCCCAGATGAACCAGTATGCTAAATTATATCTGCAAGCGTTATAAAATGACCCGAAACGATTGCCAGAAAATCGTCACAATTCAAATGTATGCAAATATTAATTTAAATATAGGGTCTCTATATAAAAGCGACCGAGAGATCTCGCAACGACTAAATTGCACGGTTTAATAAAACGAAGACCGAACAAATACCATTGGGTTTGTTATTTCGCGCGGACGAAAACGTCAGTGCCATCTCGGAAACCTCCAGCGCCACCTAAACAATGGGCGGAAATCAGATCGCAACACACTGCATTTGTATGGGTAATTATCTGGGTCGTTCTTTTCATGCACTTAACCGCCTACATCTTCCTCTTTAATTCGAAGATTAATTGTTTAATGTTATATTTGTCAAATGCCCTATATATAAATATACAAGTACGATCGATTTTGATAGTTTTGAGATGTGTCCACCGTGATATTTGGATGGCATACAAAAACGAAAAACGGTCACTCGAAAAAATGTGCGATATTTGAAGTAGATCTTTCTAGTCGCCAAAAAAAGACGTTCTTTAACGAACTTAAATATCGTATGATTTATTAAGATACCAACAATAATTTTAGGTTTACTGATTATGAAGAAATATACAGCATTTGTAACTGTTATACCTATTCGTTGTTATAGACAAACCACTTAAAATGCAATAAAAACAGATGATAAACAGGTAATTAAAACTTAAAAAAAATGCTTATAAAATGTTATTTTATGTATATATTACAGTTCTGTTGTTTTGTTATTTCGATGACGCAATCAATATTAGTTTAAAATAAAATGACAATCTAATACAATTTAAATTGCTAATTGTAAAAAAACTGTACCAAGAGAAATGCCCCGGTAACCTTTTTCCGTTAATATTAAACAACCAGTTGAGTTGGTACCTATAGATTTCCCATAAGGCTATCCCTTCGAAATTACCGATTTATTTTACTTTACGTCCTACTATAATAAATAGAATTTATGTAAACGTCGGCAGTTGTCTTTGTTGCACTTTTTTTGGCAAATTTCTGTTGGTGTCACTTGAAAACATTTGTAGTCAGTAGCGGCGATCTAATTAAGCTTGGAAAATTTTAAATTGTTTGAGTAACGAAATACATGCTATTTAAAATAATTACGTCAGTTTCGCGTATTTTAATACTTATGTTATTTTTGAACATGTTTTTTTTCAAATTTCATTATTTACTATAGTACGCCTTTGTTAGTTAATTTGACATTGACATTTATATACGAGTAATACCAACAAAAATTTTCCAACAAATTTGAAAATGGTAAAATGGCTTTTGAATCCAATTATTTTTGAACAGGAATTGTGAGCAAACGGCTTAACCAATTTTTTTTTTTTATTCGGTTATATCATATCGAGATCTTAGGACGTTGTTCTATTCTAAATTAAATTGACGTTTTTCAAAAGATTTATATTTCAAAAAACATGTTTTTAATTGAAATTTGTAATCAGTGTCCGTACAAAAGAGACAGCTATATATTATATATTATTTATCCTACATCAATAATAATTTCTGAATAAAAAACTATCTATTAGGTAGGCAGGTGATGACTAAAATAGTAGATAGATAGGTACGTATCGCGAATGGATACTAATTTACAAAATCATCAAAAGCTAATAGGTAAGTAAATTTCAAAATTAAATTCGTTAATGGAATTAAACTCTGAATAGAATCCAAACAAATCGTTCAACGATTTTATGGCGTCATTGTTTTCTCACGAAACCTTTGAATTGACGATAATAATACGTTAATTATTTAAGGACTTTGCCATTGAATCTGACCCAATTTTTAACAAAATAATTTCTTTTTAATACATGATTAATTATTATTTAACAACAAATACGTAATACAAATATTACAGTTTATCTGGCGAACATTGTAAGGACATAAATATGCTTCCATAACGTGGAAGATAACGGAGCGTTCGCGTTCGATAGATTACGAGAATGAAAAAAAACAAGTTATGTGAATGGATAATCAGTACTAAACATTTCTAATGATCCTAATTAATAAGAAATAGATTTCATGCATCGGGCATGTGTTTGGATTATTTTTGAAAATTACCCCATCGAACCATCAAATTAGTGGTAAATTATTCAACGATATTTCTTTAAAGGCCAGAGATGCAGCATTCAATTTTTTTTCTTTAATAACACCATAGGTATTTTATTTAACTATTCTGATAGAGCGTTTTATTCTCTTTTCGATCGTGTAAATTAATACGAGTCTTACATCGTTTCAATAAAAATACGATTCAGGTGTAGGTATAGTCATGGAAATACATAACAGTTTTTTTTTTGATTTGGCACCGACGATGAAAACGTTAAATTAAAATTATATATATATATATATATATATATATATATATATATATTATAATTTAATTAATTGATTTTAAATATTAACAAAAATTGTTCTAAGTTGTCTTCGTTATCATCTGAACAAATCTCTAAACGATGCAAAAAAGTCTGATATATTATTTTCATCGTCGATTAGATACAAATTACAAAAATCAGTTATTTCCATGACAAATCTACACTTGAACATTAAATCGTATTTCTATTGAAAAGTCTCAGATATTAAAACCCATATTGCTTTACATAATCGAGAAAAGAATAAAAAATTTATAAAATAGCTATAGTGATGTTAAAGAAAAAATATCGAATACTGCATCTCCGACCTCTAAAGAAATATCGTTTATAATTTACTGCTAACTTGTAAAAAATTTCATATATTTCAATTTCATATTTCGTTTACGAATATATAGGGTTTGATGGGCAATTCTCAAAAATAATCGATCCTGGCGAATGAAGTCTGACACACTCTGTATGTTTATACTATTGTCTGCTCTTTCTGTTGTTTAAATTTTTTACATAACGTTAAATTAATTAAAACCTAAATAACTTCTAAACTATCAATATTTTGCCTATCACATAACGGCGTCAAATCGATGCATATCGAGGTGTTCTATCGCCCTGCGCCGGCTGGTTCGTCCTCAATAAAACGCCCTGTATATTACCTACAGTTTTATAAACAGTATAGGTACTTTACGAGTTGTAAACTAAACGTGATGACGCTAATAGACTAATATGATTTGATTTTGTATGGAATAGGACGCGGTAAACTTGAAAGACAGAAGATTTCGAAACGATTTCGACTGTGGTTATAGAAAACGATATTGTATTGGTTACACTTGCGTTAAGTGTAAATGAAAGCTTGTCTACATCCTCCACATCAATGTCTTCATATGAATGCCAGAAGGTCTTTCACAAATCAATGATCGAGTAGTATATCTACCTATCAATGGTTTGAACTCATAACACTCTTAACCTACCCGTCAGTATACTCTATCACTATTGTTATTATTCATGATCTATTATTTTTTACGTTATCACTGTTGTGTTTATACAGTGTAGAATACTTAATTCAAATAAATCACTAGGAATGTCACTTCATACACAAATAACTGAGAAACTGACTAAAAATAATATTTTTATGATAAAGGGGATGTTAAGTAGAGGTTTAAAATTTCTTGTAATTGTATTATTTCATTCGTATTAATTATTGGTATTACATCTAAACACGTAAATCAGACGAATGCAGAGATACAACCTACGTGCTATTTTATATAGGCAAGTCAGTCAAAACATCTCGGCATAAATTAACTCATTTTATTTTTAAAGCCTTTGATAAGGAATCGACTGACAAATCTAACAAAGGACCGGTTGGAAAGAATCCGAGGAAAACTATAATTATTTCGTCGGACGATAGCCCCTCCACTCCATCCGATATTCAACCAAATCGGTCCAACCGTTCGATTAAATCGTATCGTCTATGGCACGCTTTAGGTAGTGTTGAATTTTTATAAACAAAGCTAATTAATTAAATTTTCTTCGTATCGTCGATAAAAATATTACACGCTTCCGTGGAGTGATTCACTTAATAAAATACCAACATACCTGCAATTTATCACAAAAGCGTAGCTGATAACGAATTCCAAAGTATTCATAAATAATTAAATACGTACATACCTACAATAATTTTTTTACAAAGTGTACAATTACTCATCTATAGAAGTTTCTTTATAAATAATTTAACTCGTTAATTCGATTGAAAACTACAAAAAACTGGAGGTGCTTAGTTTTTCAAAAATCGTTTTCGTCTCATCTTGTAATAAATATAGTACGTATTTGGGTTAAAACTCTTTAAAAATTGCCTGCAGTTGTGTATAAGCAGGTGATATTGACCTCTTTTACTCGTTGCTTTTATGTTTTATAACTTTTGGTAGTTTTCTAATCGAATTAAATTCTCAAAAATGCTTACGTTGTTATAATGTATTTTTTATTTGAAAAATATTGAAAATTCCCAACTACATCGGGTTTTTTTTTAATGTAAATAAGCAGACACTATTTTCTATGGTATAATAAATAGCTACCTTATAATTTTTAGGTATTACATGGGCCAAAATCCATTTAAATCTTATTAAAAATTTAGATATTTACTTTTTCTCAAGAGTATATTTAGTACAACTACCAAAAACAACTAGCCATATACTATAAAACAACTACCTATATAAATGGAGAAGATGCTTCTTATTTTCAGAAAAAATACAACAGGAAATTCTATTAACATAATGTTAAAATGACAAGAAGACACGTAAGCGTCGTAATTGAAACGTTCAAATTCCATGTTTAAATTACTCTTTCGTAGTTATAAAATAGATTCGCATCAATTATTATTGATAAATGCAAGGCTACGACATAGATATGTTCTTCATCAAATCGTATTGGACGAAAGTCGTTCCAGATATCTCATAAATATCATTATTAATGGTCGTTTTATTACCTAATCATGTGTAGAAAATGGAAACGATGGCTAAGTAAATAAATAGCTGACACCTGATACGGCATTTCTGTCTCCTACTGATTACTACTTGGGTAGTATTTAAACTTATTTATCACTGATTTAAGTAACGCATAAAATTAATAATGTGTAATCAATTGACGAATGTTTACAAATTTTATCGATCTGGTTTTTACGTTACAATGTCATAAATTCGATCTTATCGAGCGTTATGTTAAAATCGGAAGCCGCAAGACTAGCGGTTCGACAAATTACTTACAGGAATTTACGAAATATTTGAAATTTCTCGCTATTTATTTCCAGGAAAATTAGTCCATAAACGAAAACTGAAGGTTTTGTACGGCGTAAAATTACGAAATGAACTTACAACCGAGCGAATTCGCCGTTTCTCCCGAATACGCACAACGAACGCTCAAGTTTAACACAAACTACTACTTACCAACTACCTGAAAGTCGCAAGAAAATTGCTTTCAGCTAACCTATACGGCGTTTCATTTGAGGGGAGAAGTGGCGTGAAGGAATAATAATCGCGGTAGAGAAAGTATCGGTTTCCGCGTTACCTTTTTAACCACAAATCTGATTTGTCGTATGCTCGTTATACCTAAACTCATACAAAAAGTTCGGTGGTTAGGTAACTAATAATTTATTCTTCAATCCATTTTTGGATCGGCCAAGAAAAAGCAATACATAATAAAGTAGGCGTACATACATAATATACAAGGTGCTAACAACAATTCAGTAATGTATATGGCACAGTTCCCAATCAATAATAAGTAATCGTTGTCTTGGGTCTTTTGAAATTTTTACGTTTTACACAAATTTGACACACAGACATCCGCAATGACGCACCCCTAGTTTTGTACAGAATTTAGTGGAAGTTAAAATTGTATACTTAGGTATAGGTATACTATTGAGCATGATCTTTTGACGTATGTATTAGCTGCAGGAGAATGACAAGTTAATGTTTTTCGAAGAAAGTTCATTTCATGAGCATTATCATCCAGTTTTATCTACAGCATTATACAATCATATTTTAACTACATATAAATGGGTATTTTATCTGACTGTCTTGTCCTATGAATGAAAACATGCCTAATATGACTACAATTTCTAATTGTCACAGGCCAATTCGTAAAATTCCTCCAAATCCAAGTGCGCATCATACGAAAAAAAGAACATTTAATTACCTCGTTGCAAGAATATATCTTACAAATAAGGAAACCATGTTTTTCACATAAAACAGAAGGTAATCTTGAGCGAAAGACGGTCGAAAAAAGTTATTCTAATTTTAAGGATACTTATATTGTTTTGGGGTGAAATTGGTGCCCGTGCCCCATCAGATCGCAACATAGACGCCATGATCACACGTCATAAGTAACTATAAAAATTAAAATTGCGAAATTACTAAAGGAAGTTGCAATTTTAATTCATATTAGCTCCTAGATAAACTAATCACAGTTTCTATAAATATAAAATTACGTTATAAATTCCTTGTAGATTTTAAGAAAATAGGTGAAAACTTATCTTTGTTACAGAATATCAAATAATTATAAAAAATAGATCATTTAGAATGTCGAGACTCTTTTCCAAATCGTTAGCAACCATAAAAAAAACTATTTATAAGTATTAATTTTCGAGTAGGACACTCTCCTCTTAACATGGTGGTAACGGGTAGATGTCCTTCTGCGATCCCGGCATAAGGTACATTTACTTCAGGGTTAGCGCCCCTGCCCACGTGAGCTCTTGGTCACCTCTATCACTTATTCCAGAGGATTCTTGACCCAACCTCGATCCTACCTATATCTATCTAAATGTTTTCTTCTATTTATCTTATCCAAAAAATAGCGGAGTACAAACCAAATCAATAAATACGGACAATCTGTAGAAATGTCTCGGCTATAGACCACGGTCCTTCCGAAAAAGAAGAAACCGATTAGGTAATTGTAAGAGGAAGTCGTGTGATTATGTATTAATGTAAAATGCTATTGCAAACATTTCTGGATTTGATTGGAATAACCTGCCTATTTTTACATTCTTAATAGTCTCGTGTAATTTTTTTCGTTTATAATGAACTCGCATACATAATAAACCAAATTTTACATTTCAAACCATACAATGTATTGCTTATAATGAACTTTCTACGTACATACTTCAATCTTAAACATAGTGTAAGTATGGCTTATAACGAATGTTCAAAATGTGCTCCTTGAGCTTAAATATAAGCTTGACTCCCGCGATTTATCCTGTCAGAAAGTCATAAACGCGTTATAATTTAGGTATCTCGTACATACTTTTTTAACATGTAAGTGTTTTATTGTTCGTTTTTACTGAATATTTCTAATGCACAATACGTCCCAGATAGCACAAGAATATCCATTTGATAATTTACGAATGTCCTGCTTGAATATTAACGACGTCCACTAGATATCCATTTTAGGTCCATTAATCACAGTTCAGGACAAGCAGGGGATATAATGACCGTCCATAATATATCCTATGTGGATGACAATTTCCAGGCAATCAATTAACATTAAATAGTGGATATATTTTTATGGATATCATATGGACATCCATTTCACGTCCGTGATCATAATATGTTCATTACGCGCCTAAACAACGGACGTCTAGTGGATACCATGTGCTATTTGCGATCTTTGGTTTATATATGAATTAATTTTTTTAATTTACTGCTTTGTTAGATATAATGAATTTGGGCCATAATGAACCATTTTTGGTGTCCATGGCGCGGCATCGCAAATAATAAACGTAATTTAAGTACGATGTAGGTGCAACAGAAAATTCGAAAAATATCTAAAAGAGACAACAATGATCAAGAAAATGTAAAAATTAATAAAAACTAACATTTGCAACTAGACGTTTTGGGTTTGGTTTACGTTAAGCCATTATATTTATTTAATATATAACAAAATGCACAAACTTTACTTTAACTATACATATATGCAGTTACTTTTACTTTTCATAGTTATCCTTGCACATACCTACGTACTTTCATTATAGCTGATTATGTTGCAATAATTGTATGTCCTTTAAAATCAACAACGAAACGAAGATATCCACGTGTAGGTACTTAAATTGTATCCACGTTACATAATTACCTATAGACATTTGTTGGAAATTAATGCATACATTTAAAAATAGATAATGCTAAGACTAACATTATTGCAAACCAATAAATCTGAGTTTCGTTTTTTTTATGCCAACTATCCTCTATTTATAGAAATTGCCTTGCCATCTTGCTTCTATGGCAAATTACACGAATAACTATGTTTTAACGAATAAACCTTCCGTTATTTTAGTCAATTTTTTAAAGTTTCAACAGATTTTCAGACATTTCGAGTCTTTATCTTCTGATTAATCTAACGATCGGGAATAATTTAAAATCTGCATTAATTTGTTACAATGGGCCGATCTTACAATGAAAAACATCAACAGGAAATCCATATCAAATAATATGCTTATATCGTAAAAGCTAAATAACAAAAAAAATAAAGGAAGGGATAAAATAGTTGATAAGTGTGTACCTATATTTGCTATCCGTCATAATTATAACGCAACAAATGCACTACCAACAGTTTGTGGTGATAAAACTGTTGATAAAACCGTATTTTATCGTAAATAGAATTTATATTCTAAACATTTTGTTGTGATGACTGTATAAGATAAAACTAATTTTAATTTTAGATTTCAGCAATACGAGCTTAAAAGTAGAATGTTGGCCTATTTTTATTGTTATCCTTGCCGAGATTTAGTTTCTTAGGATAATGACTCTTATGGATAAAGTGGAGCAAATGCTTTTACTTCAATTTTTGGACTCGTAGGTCAAAATACTTGAAATAGGTATAAGTAAACGACTACGAGCAACGGCACATATTTACTTTTATTTATATGAGCTGAAAAATTTCAATAAATTGAAATAAAAGTAGCATTCGCTCCACTTTATTCATTATCCATTTTATAAAGCGTGTTCTCTTATGCAACGAACGTTCAGCATTTATTTAACCTTGACAAGCGTGGTTTTATGCTCAAAAACTGCACTTCATCATAAGTTACCCTTACAAATAAATATTACACGTGGACAACTATTCTATGTTTAATAAATCGTTATTTGTGAAGCCTTGAACTGTCTACTATTTTAAGTGAAATCGGAATCGATCACTATTGTAATTGTAATAAATAAATAATAAGAGTTTTTAGTGTTAGGCACGCCACTGCTTAATACAGTTGTAATCAAAAATTATGCAAATTACCTGGTTATGGTTATTTTATTGCAAGTCCAGCGAGTCACACGATCACCAACATTATTATTTAGAAAAAATACCACTCGTACAAAAATTTTTAAACCAATCTTCACTATAATATCACGCGTCTTCAAATTCTCATCGAGCAAGTTTATCTTCAAAGGTACGCGACGCAAAATTTAAATTTGATGTTTGTGCCCTCGTTCAGCGTACGTTTTTCAGGCCGCATTCTTCCAAGTACGGTGCACTATAACCGTTGCTTTTAAACTTTTATGTTGTATGGAAACGTCCGCGTCTCGCTACGACTATACTGGACGCTTTCGGCTATTTTTAAATACCCCCACATTAAACTTACCCGCAGAGACGGACTCTCCGGGGTTCCTTTTGTTAAATACATTTCTCACAATTCTCGCTTCGCAATGGTTCTCGCGCACAATTTTTGAATTTTGTCTTTCGTTCGCTTTCTAAACAATAAATTGACAAAAACAATCAATTATATAGATACCTACCTGAATGGGCAAACAATTTAGTACGCCACTGCGTCGCAAAATTTCAAATCATCCAGGCAAAAATTTGGATAAAACATTAGTACTTTGTTTTTTCAAAATATATTCTTTTGATTCGAACGACGACTTTAATTATTAATAATAAAATCTAAAAATACGCCTAAAAATGGGAACAATTAAATTAAATTGTAGTATCTAATAAAATCAGGCTTGTGAAAATAGACGAAAACATCACTGGCGTCAATTTAAATACGACACTAACGTCACCGACGCCACGCTTTAATAATTAATTCTCATGAATAATTTCAATCTATTTATTTTCTAAACGTCCAATTACAATAAACTTATCAGAAAGCAATGAACTCGCGAAGTTTTTCTTCCGAAAAAATCGCAGTACATTCCTGAAAAATTCAATATATTCGGTTTATTAACTTTCGCTTTCTTGCGCAAACCTGTTCGGATGATTAACAACAGAATATGGTCTCGTGTAAGACACGTAAATCACATTAAAGGTGTCGATAAACTGGTTTATAGTAATTACCACCTAGCTAGAAAATATACCTAGAATAGGTATCGTTCGTTCAAAAAAAAATTCAACATGCTATGTACTTGTTGTTGATACATAAGTTGTTGCTACCGTAAACGGGTTAAATGTCTGATTAATACTGCATTTACTATCGCATTATACTTATACATAATATATAGGTATTTATTATTTAAGTACTTACCATTAATATTAATTACATTCAAGAACAAATTTATAAGATGATTCTTAGACCCATACTGACCTATGCGTGCCCAGTTTGGAGTAATGCACCTAAAACTACGCTGAAGAAACTTCAAACTATGCAGAACAAAGTTCTTCGTATCGCGCTAAACTGCCCTTGGTTCATTCGAAACAACCAAATACATCGTGAATGGTTCCACTAATCACAGACTACATAAGCAAGCTAACCAATAACTTCTTTGAAAATTTAGTGAAGTGCACAAGTGCTACGAAACTTAATCTCGGCCAAAGAAACATTCATATAAGACTCAAACGCAGGCTACCACAAGACTTACTCTAAAATATTCACTTAACCTGTGTAATAATTGAACCTAAATGTATAAGCTAGAGGTGTGAATATTTTCACTTAACCCTCTTTCTAAGTGACATTATCCTCAGTTACAAGTATCTTATTGTAAAACAGCCGTGTATTGCATCTTCTTGCAGAGCCAGCTAATAAATAAATAAAAAACATTCAAGAACAATTAAAATTACCTTTATATAAGTTATTTTAAAATAACGCACGTATAAGTACGTCACTACATTAAGGGTGAAAATCTTAATAGGGGTAGATCAAATCAGAAATTTTTACATGAACTACTTATGTACTTACATGCTGTTAAAATGGTACCTACCGACCATTTTCAGGACACCCTGTACGTGAACGTTTTTTTTTGTTTTAACACAACTGTGCCGAAAAAATCGATAACCAAAGGGGTGCACTTATTTTGAACATTTGGAAAAACAACGTGGTCGATGTTTACAAACATAAAGAGTGGTTGTTATATATTATGTGTAACGACCTATTTTTACATTCATCCGTGCAATGAGAACAATGCATCACGTGCAGTTTTTCATTGTCAGTTTAATTTTAGTTCAATGCTTTCTGAGGGTCATTACATTAGAAAGTTTCGTTGGAACCTAAATAGAAAAAAATTAATCGATTCGAACTAAACAAGATTTAATTACAAATCGCAAAAATTTTCTTGATTTATCTACCAATTAAGAACTGTTTTTGCGTTTTTGTTTTTTTTTGGCTAGTGACGTGGTCGCAAATTATTTCTAAATCCATGTTTGTGAATTTTGCGTTATCTACTCTAGCTATTGATCAAAACGAAAGAGGTGTTGTGATAGTCGACGTTCTGGCAAAACCCAACATTCGGCTGTAGAACAAACAGGCAGACGATCATTGAACAATAAGTGTTTGCAGATTATTATTTAACTTTGTCGTACTTTAACAGTTTACTAATAACATTTAAGCCTTGTAAGCACAACATGGGAGGCCGTGCTTAGGGTCATTTAAATATAAGATGGAATTAATTATAAACACATAAACGTCAGAAAAACAGGTTTATTACAAATGTACGTACATGCGATTCGTAATAAACACTTACAAGTTTACAAGAGATGACACAAGACTGCAGTTAAGTAATATCAATAAAACGGATTTAAAGTCCGTCTCTGAAATTTACAGACAGAGAAAATGGCAGCACCAACGCTTAATGGAATTTCTTTAACAGCTATTGTTCAATAATTACCTAACTGCCTGCCGATCTTTAATCCTTATGTCGGGTTTTGCCAGGACGTTGACTATACTTATCACGATATTTTCCGCATTTTCGAATAAACCGGCTACTGGTATTATTTTGAGAAGAACTTTTTGTAAGTAATAAAACGTTTTACAGATTTAGGCAATGATAATGATATGGACAAAATCAACATTTCGTTCACCGAAACTTTACGCACTTTTCTAAAATTATTTTGGATTTAGTCCGGATTTAATCCAAATTTAGAAACGTTTTGCATCTGGCTCGGTTTAAAAGTTGGCGAGCGAAACGTTGTAGGTATTTGGCCTTAACATTGACACGATTCAAACTTGAAAGATGCCACTGACACTAACCGTGGAAGCTTACGTTTAGATCTGAAAAGAAAGTTTAATTTTAAGTTTTTAAAACTTGATTTCCTCCAAAATTGTTCTTCCTACGACAAGCATTACCATTAGCATGCCAGTAGCATTATACAATTTTACATATGTTCGTCATTGGTCACAATACAAAACTAAACATTTATATGAAACCTTTTAAATTCGTCACTAATATTTATAATTGTTTCAAATTTCATTACCCTTATTTTATACGTTAACTTTAGGTGCTGTTAAGATCGCCCTAAAGTCCGATAAGCGAGTTAATGGTTCTGCTGAACTTATTCTGCCTGTCGATTCATTAAAAAAAAGTATCATCCAGAAATTGTCTGACATTAATTCTGACAATGAGCAGAGGTTTCGTCTTTCTAAAATTTGATTTTCGATCATTCCCGTCCAAATATTAATTTTGTGCGATTGGGTGTACGTAATAGCCAGTCGGGATTTTTCGAAGTCCATCTACTCGTGGTTGACAAACACCGTGCTACTCGATGGTTGCCTTGTCTGTGAAGAAAACGTCTTTTGTGATGAAAATTTGTATCGATCGATTTTAACTTTTTCCTCAGTTTTAGTTTTGATGATTTAAGTAATTTTTAACAAAATAGCACTTGACCTTTTTTCGAACATTGTGGACAGTGAATTTCTTTGAATCACGATCGTGATTAATATATCGAACAGGACATATACATCTTTAACAATATCTACCGAACCATAATATTAGGTGTACAACTTTGCTTCCGCCGTTTTGCAATAAATGGCTGTAGCGGTAAGTGGTAGTCGAAATAAATAGATCGTAGCTGTCATACAATAAGATTAGGTATTTGTAAATATAACGCCATCGAAATATTAGTCGATTTGTGTCTGCATCATAAAGTTATTCTCGATTAAACATGTCAGCTTACGAACCAAATTCTCGTCATTTGCGGGAGATTTTAATTTTCTGTTTTAATATGAAGAAATCTGCGGCTGAGGCTCATCGAATGCTCTCAAATACCTACGGTGAGGCCGCTATTAGTGAAAGAACGTGCCGAGAGTGGTTTCGACGCTTCAAGAACGGTGATTTTGACGTCGAAGACCGGCATGGCGGTGGAAGAGAGAAGGTTTTCGAAGATGCAGAATTGGAGGCATTACTTGAGCAAGTCTCAATACAACGAGAGACATGATAAAGTAATCTTACAGCATGACAATGCTCGATCCCATGTTGCGAAAGTGGTCAAGACATACTTGGAAACGTTGAAATGGGAAGTCCTACCCCACCCGCCGTATTCTCCAGACGTTGCTCCCTCGGACTATCACTTGTTTCGATCAATGGCACACGGCCTGGATGACCAGCACTTCCGGTCTTATGAAGAAGTAAAAAATTGGATCGATTCGTGGATCGCTTCAAAAGATGACCAGTTTTTTCAACGCGGGATTCGTACGCTGCCCGAAAGATGGGAGAAAGTAGTGGCCAGCGATGGACAATACTTTGAATCATAAATGTATAACCAGTTTATTACAATACAGCCTCGAATTTCGGAAAAAAACGGCGGAAGCAAAGTTGTACACCTAATATCTAAAATTTAATTTCCTTTAATTACCAAAACGGACATCAAAATGTTTAAATAACCATACCTAATAAAAAGAGCACACTATTATCAATATAAACATTCAAATCAAAACGAATATTCACTATTGATAGTGTTCATATTTTGTCAGCGCCGATGTGATGCGACCACCTAGGAAACAAGTGCTGGACACGACAGTACCACGTGTGCAAAAAACACATGTCTTGCATGTGTTGTAGCGATTTTGGACATATTAGAAAGCGCGTCACTGAATTGAAAGACTCTTGAGAGGCGAAATTCTCATCAACATGACCATTATACACCTTTTTCATTTTATGCACTTTCTGAAAAACAAAAACAATCTGTTTTCTGATGATTTCTATTAAATTGTCAGGTGTAAAAGTAGAGTTTTCTAAGCTGCATTTTAAATTGTCGAATATTGTATCATTGTTAGATGTAATGCGAGTAACCTGACTGTACACTGATTACAATAACAAAATGCTATATGCAGGTTGGTGATAAAATAGATTATTTCGTTACGAAAGTTTGCGCTAACAAACGAATGGCAAGTTATGAATATAGTCATAAGAGTTGTTTACCTTTCGACAAAAGTTTCCACTGATTTATGTAGTCTGATCTACAGATCAAGGTACACGACAAGCTTTTATGGTAAAATAAGTTATTAGTATACCTATAAATTTATCCTTAGAAACTAAAACACCTGTATGGGGATCATTTAAATTACTTCAACTAATTGTACTTCAAATACGGTTTTATTATATTGCTGCAATGTTTTGATTTTAAAAAGTTCATAAAGATATAATAGGTAATTAATTTGTGACGTATTTATTCACATATCTATTCTATTTACATAAAATATATTGATTTGTGAGCAAAATTATAGTCGCTGTCTCGAGTAATAATTTTCAAATTTCGCAACGGATTTCTGTTGGTACTACTCATATATAAATATCAATGTCAAGTTAAATAACAAAAGCATTGACGTACTGTACTAAATAATTTAATTAAACTACCAATATTTTAATGTAAACGTGTTGAAAAATAACATAAATAGTAAAATACGCGAAACTAGACGTAATTATTTACAACAGCATGTATTTCGTTACTCAAACAATTCAAAATTCCTCTCGCCTAATTTGTCCCCGGTACTGACTACAAATGTTTTCAAGTGATACCAATAGAAATCCGCCACGAAATTTGAAAATTGTTACCTGAAAGTTTAAACACAAGAATTTAGTATTTAAACTATTTGCACAAATTTTATAATATAAAAATTTTATGTTATTATCGTTGTAAATACTTTAATATATTTCTATGTCTTGTATACTGATGAGAAAAAGCTTAGTGTTCTGTTTCGTAGTTGAAATGTGTGTATGTATTTATACATGCTAGAATATTCATTATACATAATGTTAATTGAACTTTTATAGAATAAATTATGCAAATGCTTATACTTATGCTTAAATACTTATTTTTAACAACGATGTATATGACCTTCCGAATTAAGTGCAGTAAATTAAACAATCATACGTTAGGTAACACTAAAGATATTCAAATTTAAATTCAAAATACCTACATAGATGATACATAAAATGCGCAACATATTTTTAAACTAGGGTAAATCTTCTAAATTAGGGTAACGTAATAAGATCACCCTCTGTTTTTGCGTTAAATTGCGTTTGAAATAAAACCACTGCAACTAAGAGTACCCTTTTGACAATAGACTTATATTCGAATACTTATTTTTACTTCAACGAACTACGTTTGGACGCGATCTTGACTTGGCAAAACTGCATATGAAGTCATTCAGAAATTTTCGGGACTCTTGTCCCGAAAAGAAAACGCTCTTGCGTTTTCTTTATATTTTTTGGTGTGATTGATTGTTAGATTAGTTCACGCTGTCAGCTATACAAGCGGCAATTTCCAAAGGATAGTACGAATGGTAAAAGCTATGCTTCGTGGTTATTATGATCTTGTACCAGAAACTATCTTTCCCCACCTTTCCCCAATTAAATTTGAATAATTTTTAAAAGAAATACCAAAAATATATAATAAATAAAGATAGCTGGTAAGATAAAGCAAATTTGCAATAAAAAATGTGATGGTAATTACCAATTGAAAATCAAAATTATTTTGAATAAGTACGATTTCCGATACGCAAATGTAGATCGTGGGTTGCATAACTATAAATTTAAAATTTCCTTAAAAAATACAATATCGAATTTTACATACAAAACATTAAAATAAATTGCTCCCTTTTACCTAGGTGGCAACTTTTAATTTTGCCTAGAAAATAAACATTATGGTTTTAAAGATTAGTCCACTTATAATATTTTTCACTATTAATTTGGTTATTTTTAGAACTACAATATAGGCTCAATTACAGGTTTTTTTTTATTAGAGTACCAAATATTTCACATATTATTCCTTAGAAGCTTAGAAATCGTTTTTTTTTTTTTTAATTCAAAATACATTTGAGAATGCTCTCGATTATTATTTACGAGCTAGCATGTATATTGAACATGTGGTTGTACATATTTCATAACCTCAACTTATTCACGTGTATTTGTCTTACAATTAGTGCCGTTCGTTTAATATCTTAAAATGGGAAAAATTAAGCACGATTTGTTGAACACTGGTGAAACAACAATAAAAAACGAAAGTATGGAACGTAAAAAAATTAAAAGGGAAAAAGCGAAGAATAAAAACAAGCTAAAATACGAAGCTTTGAAAATAACGAAGATCGAGAACGAAGGTCCCGGTCGTTTCGTAAAGAAAGCCAAATCGCCTTTCGATCACAAACAAATAAAAGGCGGCGTGGAGGCGCTCTTCCAATGGATCGACCAAACTAAAAATAAAATTGAACTATTCGACGAAGAGGAGCCCATATTTTTACAACTAACTTGCGTTAAGATACCACAAACGCCCTATCGATTAATTCGGTTTACTTTAAAGCACTCGTTATTAAATGATAACAGTGAGGTGTGTTTAATAGTGAGCGACGTTGGCAAGGCTAAGGAGCACGAAGAAACGATCGAACATTATCAGGAACGCCTCCAGTCTAAAGGAGTTACTAATATTAAAACCATCATGCCGTATAATCAATTTAAAAATGAATACGGCAAACAGTTTGAATTAAAAAGAAAGTTGTTACGATTACACGATCATTTTTTGGTTGACGCAAAAGTCTCTGGTTATGTTGTTCATTTACTGGGCAAAATATTTATAGATAGTCGTAAATTACCTACGCCAGTTAAGTTGGATAAGCCTAATTTAAAGGAACATATTGAAACATCGTTGAAGAAAAGTATCATGAAGATGCATTCAAATGGTGATTCATATTTGGTACAGATTGGACACTCAAAAATGAAGCAACGTGATGTATTTGAAAATATCGTGGAAGTCATCAATTTGTTGGATTGTGAATTTCCTGGTGGTGAAGATAATATACGTGCACTTTGGTTAAAAACAACTAAAAGCCCTTCCGTTCCGATCTTTTTAACTCTTAGTAAGTATGTGACCTTTATGTTGATTTATTTCGATTTTGTCACTTTTCAGAAAATAGATGTACAGTGAACGTTCCAGTTTGTCACGCAAAACGTCCAAAGAACTATCAAGAAGTCACTGGTGAACTAACAACGTATCTTCATCGAGAAGTTACCGTTTTACCAACAGGAGAAGTGATTACGCACGATAAGAAGTGCAAAAACAAAAGTAAAAGACTAAAAAATGATGCCATTAATAGTAATGATGAAGAAAATAATATAAAGAAACCTAAAGTAAAAAAACAAAATAAAAAGAAACAGTTAAAACTTGAAGAAAGTAATAATGATGATGTTCTTGATAAAGCGGAAGAAATGTATTTAAAAGAATATAGAAAAAAGTAAACTGCTACTTTGATTGAAAACCGATCCATTACTATCGAAGACAAATAAGAAGATTAATAATGTATTACAAAAATGGTAATTGTACAGCAAAAAGAATCTAATATAAATCTGTATAATTTATATTTTTATATATTTTTAACTAAAACAAACCTTAGCTAATTATTTACGTCAGACACAAGTTATCGTAAGTGCATGTAATAATCTATGGCAGTTGAAAATGCTGCAAATCCTGCAGCCCCGACTATTCCGGCTTTAACACCAGCTACAAAATAAAATTTTTAGAATTCATCTTATATAACATTTCTTATTATACCTCTTAATCCAATTAAGCCCCCAGTAACACCTCCAGCATAAGTGCCGTTCTTCCAATCCGACTTCCCTCGAGCCTACAATCAAATCGTATACAAATTTAACCGAACATAACTAAATCAAAAATGATTTTATACCGTCTCAATAACACATTCAACTGATGAAAACAACGCACCAATAACGGCGAAATTCTTTGCATAACTAAGAGTACTAGTTTTCATTTCTCGAAAAACTTCTCTAACGGTTTGTTGTTCAACGTTCAAAGGTGCAGATCCTACACTCGATGAAAATAGACCAACGGCTGCTCCTAGACCATATCCTGAAAGAAAAGCACGTTATGAAATTAGTGGTTTGTTTTAACGGCATCAATTAACAAACCTACAACACAACTCATAAAAGCTTTAAATGGACAACTCTCAAAAACGGCCTCGACGGTCTTTTCCTCGTTTGTTTTGATACGCACCGGACCTAGCGTCTTCGGTATAATTATATTTTCTCTGTATCTGTAGTTATTACCTACAAAGTAATTGGAAAGCTTTAGCCATTCTTCGGGGGTTAGTTGGCCCTTTTCTTGAGTATCAGACATGGTGGCCTGCGATTCGTTTATAACCTATATAGCTACTTTTTGAATAATATCTGAATTTATGACATTGAAATTTAATTCGACGTTAATAGCACGTTTAAAGAATTTGTTGTCACTGCACGATTTAATTTTTGTCAAATTTCGATAAATAATCGCACGTGTTTACTAATTTACCATCGTTAGTAAAAATTTGTATCAAAAGCTTTTACAAACGGATAACAGATGGCACCAAAGTTGCTATTTCCCAATAATTTTCAATTCAACAATTGTTAACTATTAGAATAATTATAAATAATAATTGTTACGTTGAATAGATTTGTTTCCATTTTGAATGTTTTAATACTTAAAAAAACAATTGTGCTATGTAGTCACGCTGTTATTATTTTTACCTTTGGATACCTTTCAACAAAGCCAGAGCACAAGTAAATTAATTAAAGAATCTTATACTAGCCTATTTAGAAATTGTTTATTTTATTTAATTATATATTATATTTAATTTTATTTGTTTATTTAGCAAATTGTTTTAGATTCGAGAGTAATCGTGTATAAAAGAATATATTTATGTAGGTAATCAAAAATCTATTACAGTACTGGTAGTTTCAGAGGCATAATTAAACAAAAATAAAATGTACCATCAGTCATTCTAAAATTTCCCACAGAATCTCTTAAGAATTCAAGGATTAAAAATGATTACTCAATGTAGCACACGTTTATTATTTGAAAAAATATATTTCCTAAGATAAATAAGATGTTTAAATATCGTAGATTATAAGAGGTGAGAACGATTTTTTACAAATCACTGTCTATATATGAATATGAAAAATATTTGTCGAATAAATATTGAGTATTATCATATAAGATTACATGTAATTACAATTTTGTTGATAATATTTTAGACCAAATTTGGGACCTTTGGGAGTTACATTGAATTACTCACGTATTACTATTAAGTATAGGTATTTAGCTCCATTTGAATTTTTTCATACTGATCGTTAATAGTTTTATTAGTTGTTAGTATAGTTATTATCTTTTTATCTTGTTTTCAAAATTTTGAAAGTAAATTTGAAACAGATTTCACTATCAACATTATTTAAATTAAAAAATAAAAATATATATTATATTTTTTATATATTATTTTTAAGAGAAATGAGTCGGAAAAGGGCTATATACAAATTTAATTTTGTTATACGATACCTACATAGAAATTAAAAAATAAAATATAATGCATAACTGTAAAAATGTGGGTTGTTTAAAAATCACATAATGTCTGATATAAAAACGAGCATCTTACCATAAACAAATCAACTTGAAAATTGAGTATTCAGAAAATTAAAAAATAATCTCTTAACAGAATATTATGCAACAGTACATGATGTCTATGCAAATATAAGTAACAGTTGTTTTACTGCAATTCGAGAAGGCTTAAAAACTTACACCAGTCTAATTCAAACAGAAAGCGACATTAAAATAGCGAAAGGTGCCTTAAGGTAATTTAAATAGGTGACCGTTAGGCAGATCGTGTGCATCGTAAAATTTTACAAATTTTAGAGAATGGGCTTGTGGCGATGTTGATGAAATGAGCGAATATGAAATTTTGTTAACTATGTTAAAACTACTGAATGTTCAAACCGATACACCGATAGTTGTTTGGCTCTTTTAATGAATTTGGATGATACAAACGCATTCCAACGATTAGCAAAGTTTATCATTCTAAAATCTAAAGGTACAAATAGCGGCCTCAGAACAAGACGAGGAAGATGAACGGAAATCACTAGCATGAGATTATCAAACTTGCACAGAACTTGGATTTTTCCAAACAACGAACACCCAAAATCCTCGTCACGATTGTGCTTCTATACGATTGTGCCAGCAAATTTGGTATAGCGTATGTTCTAAAATTAAGTGCATATGGTACACATAATTCCTGGAGAGCACTAAGTAAATTAGAACAACCTTCAGACAAACAAGCACCAGTAATTCCACCAGTTCACTGATGCATTTTATTTATACCTACTATATTATAATACTTAATTTTATAGGGTCATATTGCGTCAACATGAACAAAGATTCTGACGCAGATGATCCTATAGAACTTATCAAAGCTTGTAAGAAAATTAGAGATATTATATCGGATTGAATAAATGAAACAGCAGAAGAGAAACGTCAATAGTTATAATTAAAATTTAATAAAGTGTAAATAATTATATAAAAAACAATAATTAGAAATGCATATTTTACTCACTGGAAAACTTCTTACTCGTCGTCTGACGAATCCTCGATATCGATTAAATCGATCGACTTGGATTGTTCATTATTTAACATAAACGTTTTCTTCTCTCTTCGTGCTACGGCAGTAATATTTCTGCTGCCCTCGAAACCTTCCCTTATTTTGCTCATTTCTTCTGGCGTTAATTTGTAAGTCGAATAAGCAATCTTGTAATACATGTGTTTTATAAAATGTTCTTTCGCGCTTTGCCACGTTCGATCTATAATTTTCTTCGACTGGAACTCTGTCCAAAACGATCTTCCTCTTAACGAATAAAATCCATTACTATCAATAATGTAACGAAGTATTTTAATTTCTTCATTAGTTGTATATGCAGCACGATAGCCCGACATGCTGTATTAAAATTATTTTAAAAAGAAGCTATTTACAATAAAATAACCTCTAAAACGGTCATTAACAAATTACAACGGATTTTGTTGACAGCGATGTCTTCTCCGGATTTTCCCAACTTTATGGCATTAATTTATGAATTTTGTAGTAAAACGTACAGGAGGTACTTAAAACATTACTTTGTTACTTTCATCATCTGCGTTAATTGTTGTCAAAGTTGCGTATAAGGTCTGTGCAATCGATTTTAACTTACAACTAGAGGCGCTTGCGTCAGGGATTAATGAAATCTTTTATGTATGGTTTAGAACTTTACTATTTACTGAAACTTTTTAAAATCGAAAAATAAAGTTATGTTTTCGTTTTACATCTGTTAAAACTGCAATTAATGTATTTTTCGTAAAGTAAACAAGAAATTATTCTAAAAATATTTAATAAAATGGTCTATTATGTATGGTTTAGAACTTTACTATTTGCCGAAACTTTTTTAAAATTGAAAAATACATCTGTTAAAACATTTGATAACGAAAACAGATTTGTATTTCTAATTTCGCTTTTCATTTTATTTCTAGTTGAAACAAATTAAGTTTATTTAAATACAGAATTATGTAGTATACATATCGTAGTATTTATTTTCAATTTCAAAACAATACGCCTGTTGGATGTATATATATATTTATTTTATTATATTTATTTTAATATATTTTAACGTTGGTAATATTAGTCGAAAATATTCGTTTGGTTTATCACTTACGTACGAACACCTATGCCCGTATTAATAGTCATTACTAGAAACAAATGTTTATCGCAAAACTAAAGATTAATTACTTTATTTGTTGATACATGCATCGAGTTATATAAAACATCGGGATCGTGTGGGGTGCTTTCGAATTTCCGTGGTTGGTCAATTTTACCTGAACAATTTTCTTATTAGTTTACCATAGTCGGTGTAACTGGACGTTACGGTTCCGCCGATTCTTTGGGTTTTCTTTTAATGTAAATGATAATTTTATTTCAATACGTTTAAAGTAAATGTGTTGTGTGAAAAGTGAAGGAACTTATGTATATAATGTCATCGCGTTTTATAAATGAAAATACATAATTTGATTCATCGGTATCGTTTAACATTGTGTTCAAGAACTCATCGAACGTGTAGATCTTCATAAATAATGTGAGTAGTACCTACCTAAGTACCTATTTATTTAGTTTTTTTTTAAATTAATTCGTTTTAACAAAATTGCTTATGAGTAATAAGTACAATATAGGTATCGAATTTTCAAGTTTATTAGAAATTACCTATACATTTCTTAAAATTTTCATTTGTCTTTTTTTTTTAATCGATCATTATATATCGGCTTTACGAGAACAAATTCAACGAGCTGATTTAATTGAATAAGTAGCTCGGCAAACAGCCTGATTTTCAAAAATGCAGTACCGTCAATCGAGGCCGATTTTGTGACAGGGGTTCAAACCATATGTTCTTGGTCAAATTTTCCTCCTGTTCCATTATTCTTTAGGTTATCGTAGTCGAGACTATTTAGCTAAAAGCATTCACAAGAGGAAAATTTGATCAAGAAAATCGTTGACTGCCTACAGTCACAAAGTCAACCCCGTTCGACGATACTACGTAAAACAAAAAAGTTTGAATGGATTTAAATTGAAATGAAACAATTTCGAACCGATTAGGTATTTTATTTAGGCACAATTTAAAATTGTTTCATATTATTTATATCCAGCCGTGGCCATTCAGGTCAACTAAGAGATTTCCTTAATCCACTCAGTAAGTTTATCTTTAACTCGTTTCCGTAATTCCAACAATTGTGGTGGATCGTCATCTCTTTCGGTTACGTCGATGCAATGAGAACCTAAAAAGTCCGTCTAAGTTCCTTTCAGATACACGTGTTCTGTTTACCTTCGATAACCCAAACAGGAGCTTCGGGCGTATAGTCCTCTAGATGAGCCAAATGTTTCCAAGGATCGTGCGTGCCTTGAACCGTGAGAACTTTACTCACTTTTGGCTTTTTACCGCCATATCGACGAGTCACTCTTTCTATTCCAGTGTTTAGAACTTGCTCTGTGACGCTACAAAGAAATCGAATAGATTTATTAGAACAGAATTTAATAGATGTACACTTACATCCCTCCAAAATCTAGGACGCATTCGTCAACTGACTCTTGAACAGTCAAATCCATCGCAAACGGATGACGAGAATTCTCCCGATTCAATGTTTGGAATGTGCCCATTTCTGTGCACGTTTGGTAGTTCCAAGCTATGCCTAAACAAATAATAATGTTAGGTATTTAAACAAAACGTTTTTGAACGTTTTGAACTTGCCGACTCGTGCACTTTCTCCGGTTGGATCTTCTTCAGTTTTACAGCTTGCGATATCTTTAGTTTTAAATTTAATAAAGTTCGCCAATCGTTCGTACGGTTTCGTGTCCTCCGTATCCATGGCCATAACTAAACAGGCCACGTCTTCGTACTGAAGAGGGTCGTGCATGACATTTAGGACATTCATAATTTTTCCAAGAATTTGTATTGAATTCATTTTATCTATGTCACCGCAATCCCAGTCCCTGAAGGCATCGCGCACTTTTTGTCTACCTTCCTTAGTTCTTAATAGTTGTCCGGTTTGATTGAAACCAAACTTGATTGTATCGATACACTTCGAACTCACATTTGCGTAAGTGTCATGAACAATTTCAAAAAATTCTAGAAAACAGTACGAATAATTTAAGAGACTCGCTAAAGTGGAAATCTTACCGGGATAATCCAAACCGACGCCTAGTGGAGCGCTGGACGCGTATGAAATGTCAACTACGTGCGGAAATCTTAGCCTCATCCATGTCACCAACATACCTGGATACGAACATCCGTGAATAATTACTTTGCTGTTTTTAAGTTTGGGATTCGCGGCCTTGTAATATTCGATGAAGTAGGCCAAGTCTTCCAGGGCTTGCTCGATTTGTAGGTACTTAAGGTTTTCAGTCGTGAAGTTCCTATATAAACATTGTGATTATTGTAATTTTATTCTTCTTACGAATAGTTAAAAGTTAGATAAACGTCGAGATGCTGAGAATATTTAGGTAATTTCACATTGATAATCCGACAGATATGGGACCGGATGGGCGTCGGATTATTAAAAATTATGGATTACCGAGGGTACCTGCATATCGTTTAAAACAATGCTAAATACAGTTTTGAGCTTGCATTAGAGAAATATAATATTAAGTCGATTTTTTACACGTCACAATTGCTTAATAATGGAAGAAGAACAACTGTAGGGGAAGGTGGCTTAAAACGGGATATGTAGGTAAAATGAAACATAAGTGTTTCTCGTTCTAGCAAAGCTGATGACACCGCGTATTTACTTATGATGTGTGTCTATGAATGCTAGTGTTGTGTAGATAACCGTAAAAGTGCGATATGAGCATTATTAAAAGAAGGAGAGTACTTTTATTGTTTTGTTGTAGCACTACTATAATATTTACAGTCAACGGCGTAAGGTTCCGCAACAAAACAGCTTGTGATCTTGAATTGTTATTGATTTTTGTATTATCTACAAAGGTTAAGTTAACGAGTAGTGTATGTGCGGTTCTTCTGAAAGTCTCCAATTCTTTACGCGGTAAGTTTAAAAATCGTAACGCAAATGCGGGTAAAATGGGAAATTTTTATTGCGATAAAACGGGATACTATCCCATTTTACCTCAATTAAATGTGAGGGCATCCCGTTTTACCTACACTGTTTAATTATTTATTTTTATTTGTTTTCAGATGCCATCCACATATAAAAGAAAAACTGAGCGTCGATCTCGGTAGGAAGGGGCAATGTCTAAAGCATTGGAAGCACTGCAAAGTGGAACTTGTGGTTACTTAAAAGCTGCTAAGAGATTTAATGTTCCAAAGTCGACTTTAGAAAGGCGATTTAAACATAAGAATAAACAAGCGATAGGCCCTTCGAAACAGCTTGGTAGTAGGAAATTAACATTTTCAAGAGAACTAGAGGAGCAATTGGTAGAGTATACTAATAACATGGAAGGTATGATGTATGGACTAACAACAAGAACTATTCGAAGTCTTGCGTATCAACTTGCTGTCAAGAATAATATTCAACATCATTTTAATAATGAAACAAAATTAGCCGGATGGCACTGGTTGCGTTCCTTTTTGAAAAGAAACAAATTGTCTCTTCGACGACCAGAAGCAACATCTGCTGCAAGGGCTCGAGGTTTCAACAAAGAAGCAGTTAACTCATTTTTCGACATTTTGGAACCGCTTCAAGAAAAGCACAATTTTACAGCATCAAGAATGTTTAATGTGGATGAAACCGGAATTACTACCGTACAGTCTCGACCATCAAAAATTATTGCTGTTAGAGGAAGAAAGCAAGAAGGTTCTCTCACATCAGCAGAACGTGGAGAATTATCTACCGCAGTCATTTGTACGAGCGCCAGTGGGGTTTTTATCCCAACTATGATAATTTTTCCTGGAGTACGAATGAGACCTCAATTTGGTGATGGAACTCCGCCAGGTACGCTATCAATTTGCCATAAGTCTGGGTGGGTGCAATTAGGGTTGTTTGCACAATGGTTTGATCATTTCCTTCTTCATACCCAAGCTTCGAAAGGTAATTCAGCATTACTTATACTTGACGGACATAAAACTCACACTCAAAATATTGCAACGATTAATAAGGCACGAAAAAACGGAGTGACAATTTTATGCTTACCACCGCACACCAGTTACCGTATGCAACCATTGGATGTGTCATTTATGGCACCACTTAGCACATTTTATACACAAGAAGTGGAAATGTGGTTGAGGAATCACCCAGGGCGATGTGTTACTACAAGTGAAGTTGGTTCCTTATTTGGTAAGGCATTTCTCAGAGCCGCAACACCTCTAAACGCTATTAGCGGTTTCCTTAAAACTGGATTGTGTCCATTAAACCGCACGATATTCATCGAAGATATGTTCGTTGCAACTTTACCAACTAGTCATGACCCAGGTCAAAACAGTAACACTCACACTATTGAAAATGAAGCAGTAGCAGTAGTGTTACTTGAAAATGAAGAAGAAAAGGAAGATATTGACCATGACTTTGTAAGAGAATTTACACCAAAAAAACAAATAATAACACAAATCGAACGACCATTAACTAGCGGTGTTGCCAATTTAATTACTTCCGACTCCAAAAGCTAGTAAACACGGCCCATCAAAAAAGAAAGCTAACAAAAGGGGTAAAACTGTATTACTTACGAGTAGCCCTTATAAGAACGAGTTGAAAACATCCTTCGCAGAGAAAAAAAGAAAAATCAATGTAGACAAATTAAAATCGAATATAACAAAAAAAAAACCGTAAAAGATACCGCTACAGGAAGCAGCACTTCGAAAGGCAAAAAGGTAACTAAATCTAAGGTTTATATGATATCAAAGTGCAGTTCAAGTAGCAGCGAATCTGACGTCGACGTGGATTGCCTATTCTGCGGAAATAATAATTCCAAAGACCACTGCGGCGAAGGATGGATAATGTGCGGTCAGTGCGGCAAATGGGCTCATGATGCATGCGCGGGTATAGAAAGTGATGATGAAGCATTCATTTGTGATGTTTGTTTTTAATAATAAATGTATATTTTTTTATGTTAAATTTCTGTCTCATTTTACCTCTTATATTTTCCCATTTTACCTACATAGTCACTATATCAGTAATCACTATATGTAAGTTTGTTTTTTTTTTCATTTTTCATTTTTGTTGATGAATAAATATAAATATGAATAAATATGATATGAAAAATATGTACTGTCGGATTATCAAGAGTTTCCTGTAATTATTTTTTAAACGAACCGAATTGATCAAAATCAAAAACATGAAATTGTGATATATCTATAGGTATTTGGTTCAGTATCTAGTTAATTTTTCGTACTTTGAGGTTGCTTTAACGAAACGACTACTTTTCGTAGTATTTCTATTACGATGGTGTTAGAGGAAAATGAAACTTTATGTTTCCTCGAGTTGATATGTATATTTCAACGTCAGGTTCGTCATTTTAATAAATGTTTCAAAAGACTGACCGAACTTACGTTCCAAAAGGTAAACTATCTCCATAATAGCGATGCTCAGTTTCAATAATTATCCCGTGATGTTCTTCGGCAAGTTCTGCCATCGTTCCCACAAGAACGGCCATTCCGTTAATTTTCCATTCGCCACCAACTTCGATAAATAACGGACCTCCCTCTTCGAAGTTGCCCTCGTTAACTAAGTATCTCTAAATTAACACGTAAATACATTGAAAGATGTTCGTACGATCAAACTAATACAGATACTATTACCATTTTCCACGTTCTGTTATCGAATAGGTTAAAGTGATCTAATGGTACTTCCATCCAATGATCAGGTAACATTTTTTTTAATAACATAATGAAATCAGAAGCTTCCGATTCTAAATTACCTTGGTGACCTTCCGTGTCTTCTTGATTGTCTCCCTACAGTAATAAGATAATTATTAAGTTATAGGCTACTTTAATACAAAGTGTTATTACATACATAACATGCCGTTAGGCACAATAGTATAACCAAACACTTCATAACGAATTCTTTGTCGATTTAAAACTTTACCACATACTAAAAATTTAAAGCTTTCTAAATCTTGATCATGTTTTTTTCATATACGATAACCCTGAAAACTGTTTATGATTAAACATTTGGCCTTAGTTTCACATCTTAATAAATAGGATGTTATTTCTTATTTTTAAATAGATAACATGTCGCATTTGCTTTATTTATGTAACGTTTGACTTTGGACTTTTCTTGTTTTCTTCATCTTCAAATCAATTGTTTATTATTTGTAGTACCTAAGTACTATAATAATATAATATAATATAATATAATATAAAGTACCAATATACTATTACGTAGTGTATGAATTTCGTGCCCTTTCCATTTTAGATATCTAATCTGAAGTACAATTTAATTTTTCTGAAATACAAATGTCGCTTTCTAAAGTTAAATTGATGAATTTGAAATATAAATGACACTTTCTACAATACAACTGTGGAAAATGTGTACATAATTTGTAAAAATTTAGTTTTATGCAAATTATTCCGAGGTTTGGTTCGTTTTTGACCTGACCTGAACTCAAAATATTGAGATCTTGTAATAAATCTAAAAAAATATATATTTTTTTATAATTGTAAGTAAATTAAAAGTTAAAAAAATAATAATATACATAACGTATAAACTTGTTTTTATATATTTCTGAAAACATTAAAAAAAGACGATTAGATAATTAGAGATAACCCAGATCGCTCTTTAAACTAACGACTAATTGTAAATTGACTAAAAAAAACTAATTGTAAATGTGTAGTAATCACCTACAAAATTTGAATACAAAATTGACCGCCATTACCCGATATGCACGTTTTCATTTTGTGATAACAAGACAAATGAATTACTTACCTATCGATAACGCAACGTTTACACATTAAATTACACATATAGCTACTATTTAGAAAGAAATAATTAAATTATCTAGCATAAATTTAAAATAAAAATTCATCCTAACAAACAATGGAACAGAACAGAAACAATAACAGAAATTATTCTTAAACCTCACTACACTCGTATAACTATTGATACTGCGACAAAATTTGGGACACGGGTTTGACGCAAAATCTGCAGATGGTACCCCCCGATTAAAATACACGTATACTTTTTCACACGTCGGTGACCGGTATTACCCGCCGACCGGCGTTACCCCGTTCGCCCTTAAGCGTCCTCAAATTTTTCTACTAGTTTTTGTTGTTCCTTTTTTGATTTAATATATATTAAATATTTTTCTTTCGTTTTTCAAATGGAAATAAATCTAAAATTCAGATAAATTTTAAAAACCAGCATGCGCTGAGTCGTAGCAAACGATGCACGTATTCTTTGTCGCAGTCGTGAACATATAAGTATCTATTTTTTTTTTATAGATATAAAACAAAATGCTCTAGTTAAATTATAAAGTAAACTATATTTTGTTTGTCTAAAATTCAATTTGAAGTATTACATATCAATAACAAATCGAATTCCGACTAATTCAAGCGATTAGTTTTGATCCTATTCCTTCCGGTGAATACGTTACGGAATTTCGTTTGTTGAGGGAAGCTGTTACGTTCTCTCCATTCATTTTCGAGTCGCACCCAAACACCACCTGCAACGTAAAAACTTTCACATTTTGCTTGCACAATTCGCTCGTTTACCTTGAGGAACGATATGTCTGGGCCAAGATCTGTTCGATTGTCTTGGAAGATTGTCCGTCAAAAGCGTTCGTCTGCTGAGCATCGAGGCGATTTGCTTAAGAACCATCTCTTCGTGGCACCTTTGTAGATCCTGATTGCTTCTGGCCGATAAATTTTGTTGCCACAATCGTTCTTTGCGTTTTTTGGACGTGTGCTTTTCGCACGACTCGTTTTTTAACAGAGGCGTGCGATAGCTCCCTTCACTTTTCTGATCGCTACTCGAAGACTCGCTTCTGCTGCTCGAATCTGAATCGGACGCCTCTTCATCTTCGGTTACGGCTTCCGGCGGAGGTGATGGAGAGTTAGGTTTTTGTAGGCAACTTTTCGTATCTCCAAAAGAACCCAAGAGACCCAACTTAGGACGTGGTGGTATCAATTCGAGCCCTTCCCACCAAAAATTAGTTCCTCCTTCGATGCCGTCGCAAACATCGGCATCGCCATTCGGTGACGCTAAATGCGATAAACGTATTGATATTTTTATTTTCATGATATTAAATGCAAACCTTTAGATACGAGTCTCGTCAGTCGTTCGGGAAAGACAAGCTTGGGGGGTTCTTCTTCGATTAGGGATCTGAAATCCTCCAACATCGAAAGAACGGCAGCTTCGCGCACCGTCTCGTTAACGGGCGTGTGATCTCTAAACTGACAACCCTGAAAAACATCAAATGAGTCGGCAGTATCAAAAAATTAATTATCGGAAAGACCGATTCTCGCTGAATAATTTCAAATCGATAGGCCTTCTCCCCGCAACAAGGATAACGTCCTATTGGCAATGGGGTGCGCTGCGCTTCGACCGTAAAATATTGTGGCGAGTCTGGATGAAAACGACACCAGCCAATTTGATGTGCAGGAAAGTATCGTTTACAAACGGTACAATACAAAAAGTGAGTATCGCCCCATAGATGCCAATAAACTTTTCGCCAAGTTTTAAGAGACTTTTGAAGTTCCCTTAGATAATCGTTTATGTTCCAATTTGAATCGATTTCGTGAAAATAATTCACCGAACCGTCGCACGATATTCTCATGCAAGCTGGTACGCAAGGGATTTCACAGCCAACCGTATTGTTCACTAACTGTTGACAACGGCCGCATCTAAATACGCGAGCCAAAGAATTCCAGTGACCCCTCATGCTTTCCGTTTCCGGTTCGCAAAGAGACTTGATCAATTTGCAATAGAGCCGAGATTGTATTTTATCTTTACGATCTCGTATCGCTTCCACTTCGGTATTCGTGTACATAGCGGCGAGACGTGTCATGACCGAATCATTCAGGCAAGATAGATTTGTGGAGGTTCGAAGAATGTCGTTCATATGACGATGGCAATAAAGCAAGCACTCCTGTTGCAACGGTTCCATTTGTAGGAAAGCCGATGATACCAATACAGGTATAACGCATTGCGAATCGAGTTTTGGAATTTCTTCTTCTGAGAGTTCTTCCTTTTTGATCCAACATATTAGCCATTCGAATATCGCAATATCGCAATGTACCGATATATCCATATCTTCCAGACGTTGACCTAATAGAATAATGTTTGTTAAACATTTAGATTATTACGCCAGTAATAAAATACCAACCGGAAGTTACCTCGGCAAAATATCCCATCTTTTCGACTAATAGTTTTTGGTTGCAAACAAAGTCTTTTTTCGCATTTTTGGCCTCGTCGCAGACATGAATTACAACATCGGACCTATAGCAAGTTGTTATGTGATCACAATAATCACGATTTTGTTAAGTAGGTACCGTCGCATGGGGTGAAGCGGACCACATGTGGTGACCACTTCTCCCCATTTGACAGTACTTGGTTTTTACTCACTCAATTTTATTGGCGCTTTTACTCGATATCGAATTGTCCGACGATTTTCTTCTTTCGGAGATACGTTTGGTCGTACTAACGACACTAGATTGACTAGTTTTTTCACTTATTGTTAGTTTTTGTTGAGAAGGCCGTCGTGAGCCTGGCAAGGACGATAAACTGGGAGGCATCAGGTATGGTAATATTGAATCAAATATACCTTCGGACAAGACTTCACTCAGTTTTCGTTTTATATCGTCACCTGCATCACCATTGGATCCGCTTATATCTGATCTCTTCTTCGTCGATTCTACGGAATACGAATAGGTACTTAATTTGTTTTTAATACAATATTATAGGTAAATGAAAACTGGATAGTCGAGATATTTGAGGAGCAAGAGAATTATATTGAATTCCAACAAATTTTTAGACCGACACGTCATTTCTTCCTATTTTTTTCAATTTGTTGAAAGTAAGTGTATCGGTCGTGATATGAAACATTACTGGACAAGGAACGGAAGAAATTAAATGCATAATACAACATAGTAGGTAAAGGGATGAATTCTCTATGGTGAAATAGAAAAATATTTTTGAAGAAATAAAAATGAATAGAAGTCATAGTTGTAGTTGTGGGCGAAGTATCGACGGTGAACTACAAAGATAAAATGAAATTTAATGTAATTGAAACAAATTCTGAATGAAAATGTTAGAAAAATCTGATGGAAGCAGATAGAATTGTGACAGACTGAATGAATTAAAGAGAATTAGATGACCTAAAAATATTCAAAAGGGATAGCTCCAGGAAAAAATAAAAAGGCAGGGAAGGTCATGTAGATCGAAAAAGTTTAGTCAAGCAACGACCGGTAGGAAACTGGTCGAAGAAACTCAAAATAGACAAGTACGTCGTGGAGGAACGGGAATACAACAGTTAGCTGTATTTTATTTGTTATTACTGACGTTCAGTCTTAATAAACTGTTACTGCATACCTACGCATAAATTCTGTTTTATTCGATCCTAATAAAAATGCACAAGGTTGCAAATGTAGCGCTAAATGTTTTATATTTTAAAAACTGCCGAAATAACGCCTCCAATAAGAATACAAGACTAAAATGGTTGATCCCTTCATTGGTTTTATCATTTGAAGGCAACATAAAATGCTACTTTGTCAGTGCTTTTATAGTCAAATTAAATTATAACTAATATATTTTCACATTTATATTTATTCAAAAATAAAACTACTTGACCGATAAGTCGATAAGAAGACCGATATGATAAGCAACTTTTTTATTCACAAAATTACTGTATAATTGTTTAAGTGGGAAATTCAGATCTAAATGATTAATAGGTAATTTTAATCCATCGATATCAAAGTTTATAATAATTTTGCGCACTTGATAGTTTCTATAAGTAATAAATTACTTTAGTTGAAAATAAGTATGTCATGTCTGCACAATTGTCAATTCGAATGTTGTTAATTAAAATAAAACATCTTAAAAATACCAGTTTGGCAAGCAATTTCACGTGGTTTTACAAGTTCCGATTCTTTCAATTTAATCCAGTCGACGGCGTCGGTCAGTCCATCAGCTAACAATAAACCTTCTACACTATCATTGACCTAAAATTATCGAAATTCTTGCATAAAACATAAATAAAATCTTAATTTAATACCTGATAAGCAGTTTTCAAAAAATCTAAAAATTGTTTTACAGTAATTTCCGAACCACCTAGAGAAGACGAACTTTTAAAATTGCTTTTTAAAGATGCATCGTTCAATTTTGTGGAACCAACTTTGCAAGACTTTAAATCCATAATTTAAGTAAAATTATTAGAAACCACAATTAAAATTTAAACAAAATATGTGTCACTTCACAATAATTGTCAAAACAATGAAATAAAACAACGCTTAAACTCTTCCACAATCTATTGATCAAACTTTCATATACAATGTCACTTGTAAAAAATCAATAAAGTATGGATTAACTTAATCTAGAAATTCATCCTATGCGGATATTGGGATGATCGTAAACCAAACATGGAGGCTAGATATTTGAACAACATTTTACGATCCGGATGTTTCTTAATAACTGCTATTACTTCTTTATCTACTAATTTTTGATCGGCTTTCCTTTTCTCGCTCACTTTATACGCCTGTAAACAAAATTACTTCTAAGTTTTCCGAAATTTTTAAAATAATTATTTAATACACAAAATTAAATCAGTACTTAAATTATAAATCATAATCATTCATGGGTGTCCTAAGTAGTCATCACGTTAAAACTAAAATTTGCATAAATTGCCACCAAAAATTCGTACCTCTTTCTTTGTAGAAAATATCTCGCCTTCTTCCTTCTTAGCTCGCTTCTTCCTTTCCCTTCGGAAATACTTGTCGTCAAACTCTTTAGACAACTTAATTCCACCGATATCTAGTTTGGTTTCTGTACCAATCACGTATCTTTGATGAATTCTTCTCAACGGACACGCATTTAATAAGAATGGACCTACGTATTTTAGTTAATTTACAGGCAAACAAATAATAAAATGAAATCACCTGTCACCAATAGTAATCCAGAATAAAGTTGTTTCAATAAAACCACACGCTTTCCTTTGTGTGGACCAGCTAGCAAAATGAGGACCGTTCCCGGTACTAAAGATTTTCTCAACCGACGAACGTGCTGCTTAAAAAATTTCTTAGCCGGCCGCTTCTTGATTCTAAAAGCGACCAATGAAAACATTCGTAAAAAAAAGCAAAATTTGTCGACTTACTTGTCCTGTGTAGGATAGTAATTTCTTCGTTTCCTCAAAAGAACAATACGCTTTCCGCCGTTCTTTTCCCCGCCAATCGGTTTTTCGATTGTGAGAGGTTTTGCGGGCTTCTTGGTAGGCTCGACCTTCTTTCCTACAAATTTATAAAGAGCCTTTTTATGGTACATACGTGTACGCGAGAACCGGTACACTCCATTTCCCAGGTTGTAGTTGCGAGATTTGCCGATTTTCACTTTCTTTTTCGTTTCCGATGCAGGTTTTGCCGCAGCCGTGGGGGCCATCTGAAAACACCACAAGCCATTAGATCTTGCACAAAATAGGTATTTAGGTTATGTTAACCGTATATGTATAACTGAAAATGCAAAGTCAATTATTAGCCTACATAAGTCGGTGGTTTATTAAAGCGAATGGTTATCTATAAAATTTTTGGAATTGTCGATGGATAGGTAACACATTAACACAATAATTAACCTAGAAATTATTGCTATATTTTTAATACTGACCGCAAAAATATTAAATGCAAAACAAACGAATACACTTGCAATAACAATTTAATGAAAAATTGACAAGAAATAACAATTAAAAATGAATGATTTTGTAAGATTTCGTATACCGAATTGTTAACTTACTTTCTACCAAACGCCAAAAGGATCTTTGTGCGCATGTTGTGGTAAGACTACATTTGACGTTTGCTCGTTTCCTGTTCATAGCGATTCGAATTTTGGCGGTTTAAAAATTTCGAATACCTATTGGTTTTTTTTGCAATCTTCAAAATTTATTACATTACCCTGTGCCGCCAGTAAGAATGTTTATATTTATTAAATAAAAATTATATTTTTAAATTAGTTTTTTGCCTGGATTGAAAATAAACCATTGAATTTTTTTCCCTTTGTTTTATTCCAAGAGGTTTTCTTTGGCCAAGTGTCCTGTATTCAAATTTGTTGTTTCGTTAGGCCCCAAACGAGAGTCCCCGTTCTTCCCTTTTTAACCATTTATATATTTACTGTAGTAAATAACATAGTGGGATGACAAAAAACCCAGCCATTAATTTAAAAAAAAGCATCACGTAACACCTTCAAAATAAGCGTGTAACCTGTTTAAAATATCTTAAACAACTCTCTATTCGTTCATAAAATGATTAATATTAAAACAAATTATATAATTTTATTTAGTATAACATAAAATATACAATACTTTGTAGATAAATATTTGCTTTCTGCTATTATTAAATTAAAAATATAATTACTTTAATATCATATTAACGAGAGATCATAATTTTAAACTAAATAATAAATAAAATACACTAAAATATCGGTTACGTATTATATATACGTAGATTCATTAAAGGTATCACATGTTGAGGTTGTTCTAATATATAACACTGGTACTAATTTTGAATTTTAGGATTCTACTACGTTTATATTAATCTATCATCTCTTTCTGCTAATTCTATTGTAAGTTCGATTCGATCTGCGTCAGCCATCCATTGATTAATTTCTGCTATGTACATGTGACGTTGTAGTACTTCGCGTGTACGTGGACGTCTTCCCACATAGCATGTAACGGCCTAGTAGTTAAATTCACCAATAGTTAAAATATACATATAGATAATATAAATGGTTACAAACCCCAGGTAGAAAATCATTGCGTAATACATCCAACAAATCAGAGTCCTGCAAAGTACTTTGCAAACTATTCCAATCAATAACCACCTCCTCCATGAGCATTCGTTCCTCTATAATAATTACATTTCAAATTTGAATCCAAATGTTTTTCTAAATCTCACCATCTTTCTTTGACGTTTGACGTTTGTATTGGATTCTAAACCTAAAGGCCTCTAATACAGATGCCACTACGATTGTAAGCACGACCATTGTAAATAAGTAGAAAAGCATGAAGTAAATGCGAGAATATTGGCTAGCGACTATCGCATATCCCTCCATAGTAATAAACCAATTATTAACGACGGTGAGTTCGAACAGTGTCACTCCGGTCGTCAATAGATTCGAAAACGAGTTAAGATAGTAAAAGCCTAAAGCACTAGTGCTGTTGGCGCTGTATTTATAAAAGTCTTCGACCATCGAATTGCTGTAAAAAATCAACATTAAAGTCGACATTAAAATACAAACAATTCAACTTACGCACAACAGTTGCGTAAGTCATACTGAGAAAAGAGCTCCATACCAATAATTGAAAAAAAGTAATACATGATGATCATAACAATAGACGTTGACAACATTAACGGCGACAGTAATACAACTGTACCAAAAATATCTCGATAGCGCTTTTTAAGTTTAAAAAGTCGTAATAACCTGCACAAATATATTATAGAAAATTGTTGGAATAATGTCGATAACAAACCTTAGCGGTCTTAAAATTACAACAGCTGTACAACTTGGTTTCAGCACCAACAACACCGACCCAAAAATTGCAGCATACGTAACACAAATGTCAAAAATATTCCAACCAGATGATATGTAGTGCGACCATCCTAGTCCGATAATTTTCAAAATTGCCTCCAAACCAAACACTAAAACATATATTATAAAGAACCATTTATAAATTGTAACTATAATCACTTACGCGACAAGAATAAATAGGTATCCCATAAAGCGCTGAAGTTCCTAGCACCTTCCTCGAGAGTATCGGCAGATTCCAAAATTCTGATCAACATTGCAATACCGTTACTCACAATTATCAAATCTAATGGCATACATTTTAAAACTACATTCACAAATATTCTGTAAACATACAAACTATGTAATCAAAATATCGCCAAGTTACAAGAGTTCGAGCGGCACGGCAAATTGATCGTAAAGGAGGCCAAGCAGCCGAAAACCAAGGATCGATGGGATCCTTCAGTTTCCAGCGCAATCTAACTGCATCGTACACATTAACAAATTCATCCAAACTCAAACTGCCGTTATGCGACGAGTTCAGTTGTCGAAAAATTAAAACAACATCTTTAGGACCTTAAAACGTGCAAACAATAAAGACTTATGTTGACAATAATAATGACGAGATACTAACTAGTGCGTGGCGAATAATATCTCATAAGACCATAGAACTGTCTAAAACGAATGGTTGAAGGGTTCTGCTTACTGACCAATAGCCGAAAAGCAAGTTGACAGGCTTGCCTCTTATGTAAGAGGAGTTTGCGAAATTTATCCTTTTCAATTGCTGTAAATGTCTCGTAAACAACAGCCAACATCTAAAATTACAGATACTTTTTAATTTTATTTCATATTGTCTGATTAAATATGCACATCAAACATTTATATTTGATAGACTAATAATCTTAAAACTAAATTTAAAGCTGCACGTACCAAATTCATCAAGACGTACAGTGCAGTCGAAAGGTACGAAATAAAAAATGCCGCGTACCATTTTGAGACAGCATAGGAGGGCATCATAACATCGGGAAAACTATAAAGGGTCGCTTTATCGTTCGAAACTTACAACATAATAAAAGTGGCGACTTACTTTGCAGTCGTCAGTAACACAAACATACTAACAAAACTGTCCGTGAGCGTTTTAAAGTAAGGATCGAATGGAAGATGTCCGAACAAAAAATATCCAAGTAGAGCATAACTGCACACAAGAAACATCAACAAAGCCAACATATCCAATATGGGTGGTAACGATTGTAAAATCTGTCTTATGAATCTGCGCACACCTCCACATGCTCTTGTATCGACAAGAAAAATTGGACGTAATGCGCGAGTTACTCGAAAGTGCGACGACTGTCGTATAAGAACAGTCAAGGCTTCTAAAACCATCACTATTAAAGTAATACCCTACAATTATAATACATATTATATTTGGCAACATGAATTTTAAATATATGCCACAACCTTAATCATAGTTCTTTTATGTTTAAAAATTGCCATCCAGCCGATCCAACGCAGCTTCAGAACAAGTTCCACGCCAATTATTGCAAGCGCAACCAACTCTAAGGTCCCGTGAATGCCAACCGAAAGCTAAACTCGATATTTAGGTAATGTTTTATACTCGACAAATGTCCTACGATACCTGAAAGTGGGCAACCGAAGGAGCTTCCACGAGTGCCAATAATAAAAGACAAGTTGAAGTAAGCAAGTCTAGCCCATAATACCAAGCATTGTGAACCAACAAATAAGCGGGCAGATCGTTGGGATGTTTAGGATGGGAATCGAACTTCTCGTTATTTTGTCCTTCCTAAATTCAATCGAATTACAATCTTTAAATCGATCGAAACGCACAAACCTCTAAAAATATAGCAGCTTCGTGATAGTTCATCTCCCAATGACCATCGGCTCTATCGGCTTCGTGGTCCGTTTCATAACTTAAAGTTGACCGGCTACCCATTTCGTCACCTTCTACGGAATCTACATCACATTTCATTAAGGCTATTAACATAGATAGATTAATTGAACGTCTCTTTTGCACAAAAGAGTAATAAACAAGAACTAGATTTATCCCGTTTCGGTAACTTTGATAAGAGTTAAATTTTGAAAGTTGACGACGTCACGTAAAAACCAGAATTCCTCAAAGAAGACTTACTCGTGCTGTTGGAGCCGTAGGAGACATTTCGTATGTCTTCAGTAAAACGTTTATAGCCATCATCATCTGGCGAAGAACACCTACGGCTTCTTGCCATAGCACTCAAAAAATCAGCTGATCGATTGTGTACCAACCGAAACGTATGCAACCAATGATGCACGTACGAACGAGATGAACATCATCTTTATTAATAGGTCTGTTCGTTTGCGCTGTGCAATATACAACAGCCCACCAAATTATAATTTGCAGTTTTTTTCTGCTTCAAGTTGCTTGTAGAAGTACGCTCTTTACAATCAACAAACAAACAATTAATTGGACAAATTCAAAAATTTGTTTACTAAATTTCGCTCGATACAACTTTGAGAAAACAACGATTTGTTACATGATCAGTTGATAATTTTAAATTGTTTTTAGATTTCCCACGAGTAAGGATTTGTTTGTTTCAAATTTATTTCGCACTGACCTTAATGGCCTTATCGGCTTTTATTGGTATCACCATAAATTTCACAGAATTAAGAGTTTTTCAATTATAATGTAGATACCTACTACAAAAATTAATTATAATTGCTAAGGACACTTCAGTAATCCGAGTTAAATATTTACAATTAATAAAAAATAGTCATAAAGAATTTATAATGTAAACTTTTGAAAATCAATACAACCAGTTTGAGGGTCAATTTTTTAATCTCTAGTTAATGCCTAACCGTCACTTGGTCGCTATAGAAACGATTATTGAAACAATTGTCACTGTATGTTTTTTTACCAAGCGATTATGGTAAATTGGCTTTCAGGTCTTACAAAGTATACACATAGCAATGGAAATTCTTAAGACGACTATATCCTTATGAAAATTAAAAATATCAAATGGTTCTTTCTATAAATATTGTTGCTGAAGATAATGATAAAATTAGTTACCTTACATTTTGCTTAATGTTTACACTAGCAGGGCATTTGGTTTAAAGAATGAGCAAAATAAGTCCTTATAATAAAATCTATTTACTATTTAACCGTAACAGAAACTATTCGTATATCATCATATGGTTTATCAGTTTTGGCATTAGTACGCACGTTGCCGATATTCTGCACAACTTCCATACCTCGCACTACTCTACCAAACACGGTATGTTTATTATCCAGCCATGTTGTTGGTGCTAAAGTAATAAAAAACTGACTGCCGTTAGTACTGGGTCCCGCATTAGCCATACTAACGGTATAAGGTCGATCGTGTCTTAAATGCGGTTTAAATTCGTCCTCGAATTCACCGCCCCATATACTTTCCCCACCCGTTCCGTTACCTGTAGGATCACCAGTTTGAATCATGAATCCCTTTATTACACGATGAAATATATGACCGTTATAATAACCATTTTTACTATGAACACAAAAGTTCTCAACAGCTTTTGGCGTGTCTTTAGGAAACAGCTGCAAATGAATATCGCCAAATATTGTATGTATAATGGCATTTTCGTAAAGACGTTGTACGGTTGCATTTTCAGTAGCTGCCATCGTTTCCTCTTTCGATGGCTTTTCATTGAAAATATCCCGATCTTGCTGTTCGCCAATTACATTTGATGAATCGTCCGGTTCTCGACGACTGAAAAGATAAAATCGTGATTTCTTATAAGCCGTACATACTAATGTCGGATCTGGCTGTATCGATTCTAATGTTGGATTTTCTGAACCTTCCATTTCCAACGTAACGGCAGCTTTAGCTTTGCGTGCCGATCCTTGATACAGAGCAATATGCAACGGTCTTAAATTTTCATTTTTTCCAATGACACGAACACACTTGTTTGTATGAAGGTTGATGAGTTTGATGCCCAACAAAGTGGCATATAAAATAAAGTTTCCGCTACTATCGTATTGAATATTTGCTAAACTACTTGATTCTGACTTTTCCAGATCCCTTTCTACAGCCATCCTTCTTCCAAATTCCATATTCGGTAATTGCTGAGTAGCTTGTTGTAATTCTGTGAATCGTGGCAACGTTTCATCCAATACTCTAATCTTAATAGGTAATAAAAATGAGTAACGATAAAATTAGTAAAAAAATCATAGCAAACTTACTAAACGACCTGTGAAAACATTAAATATTCGGATGCGCCTATCACTGGCAATAGTTGCAAACTGAGTTCCATTTGGCGAAAATGTAAGGTCAAATAATGTAGATTTTGTTTTGGCAAACTCGTACAAGTCCGTATCTAATTTAGAGTCAAACGATACATTTTGTGGAAACGAAAATTCGCATTTCAATCCTGACCAATATTCTACAAAAAATTAAAAATCAATTAGTGCAATCCTAATAAAAATATACCGCTTACCTAAAATTCCTGTTTTATCAGCAGAAATTACAATTTCAAATATCGGATTATATTTTATTAAGATAACGGGTTTACTATGAATTTTTTCAATAATATGCAGAGGTTTACTACCGCCTTGTCCGTCATATATGTAAATTTTTGAAGAATTTGCGTCACTAACAGCCAAAGTGTGTATAGGGTCACCTGGTTTATGAATCCACTCAATTACACTGGGAACATAATCGAGCCGCATCATATCGATCATATCGAAATTTAATACATCAAAGATTTTTAGCGACTTATCGGACGATGCTGAGCATAATAGAGTGCCTCTCGTATTACAAGCAACCTGAGTGATTGGACCTATAATAATAACAATAGCTTACAGTTGTTTTAGATATATTAACAAACCTAAATGGCTACGGAAATGTTTAACAAATTCGATGCCTCGTTCGACCTTTTTCCAAAATTTTATATGTCCATCACAACTTGCAGTCACTATAAAATCACTGTTTGTTACCAGACAATGCGATATAACATCGCGATGCATGTAACTTCGTTCGTAAGATTCGGCACAAGGTAGATTTTCGAGATATAAACGTTCGTGTGAAAGCACCTTTTGTTTTTTAATTTTAGATTCCTCTACAGGTGGATCAGGAGGATCTTCGTTAACTCCATCTTTGCAAATTTTCTTGACTTTTGGTTCTTCGTCACTCATTTTTAAATAATTTTTAGTTCGGTATACATTACAAATTTGAGGTTAAATACAAAATTGGTCTGTAGATACGCTGTGTACACTTTGAAAAAAATTACATAATGTAGATAATACGGGTTACGTTATTGCTTCGAATATTTCTAGCAATAAAAAATAAATAAATAATTAACTATTAAAACTATATTTGCGTTGTTAAATATTGTGAACCTACCAATAACTTTCATCAAACATTGATTTGTTTGTGGTTTGTTCCAACTTAACCTAACTTTTTAGTTCTTTATTAAATTTATTTCAGCACGGTGACTTTTAGCATTAGACAAAAGTAATTCGTTGAATTAACGTTTCAAGTTGTAGTAAATGAAACCAGAAATGGGAAAACACAAAAAACACAAATCGGAGCGTCGGGAGCGTTACGAGAGTCCCGTAGAACGGGCCTCGATCTGTATCGGGCTTAAAACTGATTCTTAAAGTTGGCAACCAAGGTACCCCAGAGCATACCACCGATTGGCCTTATTCCTCGAACTCGTTGCCCTCCATGGCCACTTACAGTGTAGCTGGTGATGAAGTTCTCTCGCATTCTCTGATGGGAAGCAGTTGTGGATACCTTTCGTCGCATCGTTCGCATCATAAAAAGAGCAAGAAGAAGAAAAAGAAGAAGGAAAAAAGTAAGGATCGGGATAGAAAACATCGACATCATCATAAAGAAAAGAAACGTAAACGAATTGAATCTGGACAAGAGGACGAGGATGCCTCTAATGAGAATGGCGGTTCCAACTTGGCTGTACCGCCGATTTCGAACGTGGGGAGCCCTTCAGGACGAGAATTACGACAATGTGTTCTGCGGCAACGACAGGAACGAACTCCTTTACAAAGAGCTCTAGAGCATGTGTTAAAAAAACTGGAACAACGTGATCCTCAACAATTTTTTGCATGGCCGGTTACTGATAATATTGCTCCAGGTTATTCGGCAATTATAACACATCCTATGGACTTTTGTACAATGCGTCAAAAGGTCGAAGAAAATCAGTATGGAAATTTACAAGATTTCGTGACCGATTTTAAACTGATGTGCACTAATGCCATGCAATATAACCATGTAGATACTATTTATTATAAGACTAGCAAGAAATTGTTACACGCCGGCTTGAAAATCCTACAACCCGATAAAATTGGATGGTTATTAAATCTAACGCCAGATTTAACTAGTCGTGATTTAGGTTTCGAGATTACTGCAGAATTGCGGCAGGAACATAAAATAGCAGCTAATGTCATTAGTGAAGTGGATGAGCACGAAGAAGAAGGTAGTTTAAGTATAGAAAGTAATAAAAGGAGATTACCGTTATCTAAATTTGAAGCCATACCCGATGACCTTTCTCCCGAACAAATTTTAGCTCGTGCACAAGCTGCGGCTCGTGAGGCTAAAGTGCGTTTGGACATGAAGAAAGGCAGTCCCAATCTTGGATTTTTACGACAAAGAAAAGACGGTACTACACATTTAAATATACTTGTTGGAGGTGACGGAGTTATCCCCGGTACAAGAAAACGACCTGTTTTATTAGGTTCGCTTACTGGAAAATTATCGGAAGGCACTAGCCAACTTCAAGTAAGTCGGTGTATATATATGAGCGAGTAAGTTTGTAACACTAGTTTGTAGGGCTTTAGAGAAGATCGTCGTAATATTGCAAAACCCGTGAAACCTCTGTATTATGGAGCGTTTGGTTCGTATGCACCGAGTTATGACTCGGCATTTGCTAACTTAACTAAAGAAGAAAGCGATTTGGTTTATCAGACTTATGGTTCAGATACTTCTGTACAATATGCAGAAAGCATTCTTGGTAAGAAAATAAAAATTAAAACAACTCTATTTTATATAGTAATTCGTCCCTTAGATTTTGCCAAAGATTGTGATTATACATTTCAAATGGTGGACAGTTTGTTAGATCTTCTAACTGGGGGCGATCATAGTAAAACTAAAAAAATACTCGAAGAAAAGAAAATGTTAAGGGAAGAGGAAGATGCTATTAAGACAGTACTAGAAACGAAGCCTCCGGAATCTTCTACTAGAATAGATATTGATGATTTACGTAGTCTCGCTGATCAAGGTATCAATGTAGATTTCTTAGACGAAATGGAGGAAGATATTAGAACAATAGAAGATTGGCGTGAGCTCCAGCAAAAACTTGATTCTACGTCTCAATTGTTGGAACGTTTACAGCGTACACAACATACGCGACTGTCGGCACCTTTGCCGTCTCATTTAAATAATTTACAGCCACCTTCTGAAGAAGAAATTAGCCTTGCCGAAAGCGTAACCGATAATTTGTCCGATATGGCTAAAAGGGTGAATCCAGCAGATATAGCACCCATTCAAAGTATCCATAAGGCACTGGGAGTTAATTTACCGGCCGATATGGAAGTAGGAGGAAACGATGTACCAGATTTAGAAAGCGAATTGAGGCAGTTTTTAGAAAGCGAACAGTCTCTTGCTCAGTCCCCATTACGAGACGATAAGACAATTGAGGAAATACTTATGGAATAATAACTTAATTGTATCTTATGCAAATATTTATATGGCTTAAAAATATTTGCTTAATTAATAATTCATTAAAAATATTATAGGAAGTAAAATAACAAAACTACTGTTTATAAATAAGTCAATTCTGTTAAATAATGGTAAAAATATTTCAATAGATTATACTGATCAAAATCTAGTGATATGAATTGGTTAATCATTATTGTTATCGTTAAATTATTCGCTATGAGCAACTGCTTCAAAACATTAGTTTTAGAAACAATTGTTTCTATAGTGATCAACCGATGATTATAATGTTACTTTATGATTAAAAACAGAAAAACTGGTACTAGATAACAGATAGTTGATATACAAATTTGAATGTTATATGAATGAATTATAATTCATTGACTTTATAAAGTGAAGTTCGTAGTAAATTACAATACAACATTTCAGATAATAAACAAAATTTTGGGTAATAACATTAAAATATACCTACTTATATGTTATTTAAGATATTCGTTATTCAGAGATATAAGATATAGACGTACAAGATATAATTTGAGAAAAATTAGAGTGTTTAAATGAAAAATAAAACAATGCGATAAGCAGTGCTTGTTTTTTTTTTTATTGCACATTTTTCAAGGAACATAAACAAAAACATAATAATAAACATATAAAACTATGAAAAACAAAATTTTCTTTTCTAAATATTAGTATAGATAACATTACAATGTCTTGCCATGTCCAGCAGCTCTTTCGTGATTAGGAAATTACCTAGCATTACTTAAATTACATATGATTATACATAAAGTTACATCAAATTACAATTGGTAAATATCTCAACAGGAAAGCACCATGTCCAGGAAATGGTAGAAAATCTCGGAAGCTTATAAATCACCTCAAATTAATGCCACAAGTTTCCATAAATTTTTTGTTAAATTACATAAACATAAATTTACTCTGTTGAAAGCACACGCCCCCAAAGTCGAAATATAAAACTCAATTTTTTTAATTAACATTGTTATTTTTCGTTGAATTTAATAATTGTTTGGTGCCTAATTTAGAGGGTCCTAACCGGTTCCAGCCCTGGATATCTTAGGGAAAGAAACATTGGGAAGCTGGCTGTGTATTGTGGTCAAATTTGCAAAATATGTAATAGTATAGTGGATATTCCATTAAAAAATATAGGTAAATGTAATTTTAGTCATCTTGATTTTGAAACACTATATTTAAAGAGACTCCTTATATATATTTAAAAATAATCTCATTTATTTTGCAGTCTAATACAGATAATGTAAGGACAATTTTTGAAAGTTCACGGAAATTGAACATAATAATATAAATTACGATACTCTGTAATTATATTAATAATATATTATTATTATTATTGAATAACAACGGTAGTCAAAATATGAACAGCGTACAGTTGCTGATTTGATAGTGATCAGTACCCAGCGACCGATAAATGACAGCGTATAAATTGTTTGCTAAGTATAGGTAGCGGACAGTAATTATAACCTTAAAATTTACAGTTCAAGTAATTTTTTTGTTTGTGAGATATGGGAGAAGTTTCTAATAACTTTTTTCATTCATATTGCATAGTACAAAAGAGTGAAGAAAATGGCACCGTTCGATACCTCCCAGAATACCAATATGAAAATTGTGAAAATACAGAAGTTTATAATGCAGAAGGTAATTTTTGCATTTATGCAACAAAAATAAGAATAACAATTAAAATAAAAAACATTTTATTCATTTTTTTTACGTCGCTAACCACGAATAGTACAAATATTTTAAGAGCGAAATGAATGAGGTATTTTAGTGGTGAAAATCAATTTTAAATTAACTGTTATGTTATTTCATATTTTGTTTTGTAATATTCGCAATTATGGTTACTTATTAATTGATTGTAATATATAAACAAAACTAGGAACTATTGCTCTAGTTTATCGATTCTACTTATTTGGTTTGCATAAATTCTCCTTAGAATAAATTTTTTATTTATGACTGCATAAATCCAACAGAATTGTTGGTGTTTAATTGTAAATATATGACTTAGCGAATTGTTAATATTAATATTATTGTAGCTACCGACGAAAAATTTATCTGGGACCAAACGTCGATTTTGTTGTTATTAGATGAATATCAGAAACGACTAGAAAAGTTCCGTGATCCGAAAATTAGAAAGAAAGCCTTGTGGTCAGACATCGCAGCTGTGATGAATAATTTAGGATATAAAATTGATGCAGATGCCTTAGACCGAAAAATGAGGAACATGAGAATCACTTTCAACAAAATCAAAGAAAATAATAAGACAAAAATTAAAAAAGAGGTTTCGTGGGACTATTATAAAAGGTTTGAAGAAATTTATCCAGACGATAAAACGGTAAATACAACATATTTAATATCATCGTTGCAATCTCCTACAGAACCGATTCAAGAAATAAATGCACAACCATCCAGTGCAGTAAATGACAGCAGAAACTATACACCCACTTCGATTGGTAGTTCTACAATTCCGAAAAGACAAATAAAGTTGGAGGAATTTTCGACGATGGAAATAGAAGAAGAAGAACCTGAAGTATTGGAGAAATCAGGTATAAAGGTAACGTGTTTAATTGTAAAGGTATCGACTTAGCAGATTGTTATTGTTATTGCAGCTACAGAAAAGAAATTTGCCTGGAATTATAAAGCAACTTTGTTGTTATTAGATGAATATCAGAAACGAAGTGAAAAGTTCCGTGATCCGAAAATTAAAAAGAAAGATCTGTGGTTAGAAATTGCAGCTGTAATGAATACTTTTGGATACAAGATCGATACAGATGGGTTAGACAGAAAACTGAGGAACATGAAAAGTACTTTTAACAAAATAAAAGAAGACAATAAAACAAAAGTTATCAAAAGAACTTCGTGGGAATATTATAAGAAGCTCGAAGAAATTTATCCAGAGGATGAAACAGTAAGTCCGACACATTTAATATTATTGCAGTCTCCTGCAGAACCAATTCAACAGTTGAATGCTCAGTCATCCAGTGAAGCAAATGACAATAGAAATGATACGGCTGGTGATACGCCCACTTCGACCAGCGGTTGTGAAATTTGGGAAAGGCAAATGAAGCTAGACAAATTTAGAAAGAGGCAAATAAAAATTGAAGAAGAGAAATTGGAAGAACTGAAGAAAATCAGACAAGAAATGCAAGAAAGTAATAAAATTAATAGAGAAAAACTAGATTTATTAAGACAATTAGTCGAAACACGTAGTAACAATGTTCTCTAATATTTGTAATATTGTATGTTTCTATAATAGCATTGTAAGATAGTTTTGTTTTAATGCACCTCGACCAAATTGTCGAAAATGTCACATTTACTCGAATGAACTTACTTTCCGTCTTATTTATCCTAGTAAAAAAACAATCTGAACAATACATTTTTAAATTTATTTTCCGAATATTACATATTTAAAATATCGTAAGATAACATTTTATAGTTACATCAAATAATCGACTAGAAATTAAAATTATTACTTATTATGCATCTGAGAGAGCTGCTACGCCAGGTAAAACTTTACCTATAAAAAGTTTATTAGAAATGTTTAATAATTTTCTAAACAATAATTACCTTCTAATAATTCTAAACTGGCACCTCCTCCAGTAGAGACGTGCGAAACTTTATCTTCTGTCTGCCACTTAGCGCAACAAGTAGCAGTATCGCCGCCGCCAATAATGGTAATGGTTCCGTTCTTGGTCGCTTCGACCACGGCATCCATTATTCCTTTGGTGCCTTTAGCAAAATTATCGATCTCGAATACACCAGCCGGTCTTAAAAAAGTTGCAATTAAATTTAACACATCGATTAAATAATCGTTTTTTATTACCCATTCCAAACGATCACTTTGGCACGACCGATAGGCGCCTTAAACAATTCCATAGATTTTGGTCCAATATCTAATCCCATTCTGTCATCGGGAATTCCCTGAGAAATATCTGCACTATCAACGTCCGCATCTTCTGCAAACTTATTGGCCGTCACAAAATCCACGGGCAGATGAATTTGTACCTTATTCGCTTTTGCCTTGTCCAGGAGTCTTTGAACAATTTTGGCGCCTTCCGCATCGTACAATGAGTTGCCAATCTGGAAAAGGTAGCCTTGATAGTGTAACCAAAGAAACATCTGCCATGACAAATTATGTTTTCTTAAAAATTGACATAAAACTTTCAAAATTTTGAAATTGAACAGTTTTAAAAAAAAATGGTGAATTGATCAGCTTGTAATATTGATAAATTAAAAGAACAACGCAACAATCTGATGCAGGTTCTGCATCGTGTCGGTAACTATTAATAGGCATCACCATTGGACAATTGTTTCTTCGTTTACTTAGGAGAGAATTTGGAACGGATTCTGATTGTAAAAAAGTAAGCATTAACGTACTTATTTCTTTAAAATAGTTTGTCAAAGTGACAGCGATATATTTACGTACTGATTTAAAATGAGCAGCTTATTTTGACGTATTTATAATTTTATTTCGCTGCACTATTGGAAAATAATTCTTGTTACCATTTTCAACATTAGCATAAAATTTACATAAATTGAATTAATCGTCAAGTGCAGGTCAACTGGGATGTTTTGATATGCAGATGTAACATAGCTACTGTATTGTAATTCCCAAATAAATTTTAAATTTTCAATGGATAGTTAGGTAATCGATATCCAAATGCAAAAAGAGTCTTTTTTTTTTAATTGTTGACAGATCTTTTTAACATGTTAATATAAAATGAAGCTTCTAAAATTGCTTCAAGATGCAAATTTCAAATCGATAAAAAATTTTAACAATGTTGTTCTCATTCGACCTGCCCTTTAAATCTTACAAATAAAAACGCACGAATTATCTTACAAGGCTTCCAAATATTTTAAGTACCTATACGTATGTATTTTATTCTCTACCGACTTTTTGTTTGCCAAAAATACTTTTTTCATAAAATAAAAATGAAACGTAGTTGCGTTTGAATTATAAAATTAATGGACCAAGGCCTCTCACTATGTTTCAAGTTTTATTAACTTTTGACGAATTTCAGTTTGGCTGTTGTGCTATTCTGACTGACAATTGTTTTTAGTTCTAGTTGATTGCAATGGCAACAGCTATAAAGCAGCTTAGCTATCCAACGTGCAATAACACAAATTCGTTCGTCGTTCAGACCAAAGAAAATAAAAACTCGAAGCATTGGGGCAAAGGGCAAGCGGTGTCGTCAGAAAACTCCAGCGACACCGACGATAAAAATTCAAACTTTGCACAAGGCAACTCGGGTTTTATCAACGAAAAGAAAAAAGTCAAACATTTCAACAAGATTAATGCAGAGTCTCGTGTGGACGATTTACAACAAGAGACAATTGAAAAATCTAAAAATACGAAAGAAAACAACAGTTTATTGCGAGTGATTCAAAAAAAAATTAGAAAGAAATTTTCCAAACGCGTACAGGTAGACACTTTACATCATCAAGTGATCCACGAGGACACCTACAATATGATTCAAGGGACGACCTCGAAAAGCGACATAGAAAAATCCTGGCAACCTCATAAAATACCAACTAATAATAATATCCTGAAGGAGGTTAAAAAAAAACAAAAAATTAACGAATCCAAAAATAAACAAGATGAGAAAGAAGCCAATTCTTGCACCGAAAATGCATCCGAGAACACGATCGAAACTGAACAATCAAAATCGGCCATCAAACTCGACATAACGGCCACTACCAACAAAGCTTGCATGCAATATTGCCGAACGGCCCAACAGGCCTTGTCTTTTTTGAATAACGAAGTAAGTTCTGCACTACGTGACAGCTTTTGCAGTATAGACGACATTCAAATGCGTATCCGCTACACGGTGGACGAAATCAACAAAAACGACAATTTATACGAGCAATTAAGAAACCGACGCCAACAATACGTACCATCATATTCGATGCCGCAACTAACACAATTGGATAAATCAATTGATACCGATATGATTAAAGAAAGCCTATTAAAAGCATTAAGTGTTGGACTTGTGCAAACGCAAAGCGAAAATCAAATGAGATTAGCCGTGCTAACGAACACCGACGAAGAATCACCTTTTATAGAAGAAGAAGAATCGCTCGTTGTAAACGATTCGCCCGTTTTGGCGAAAATTGTTCCTATAATCGACTACATGGATCAACCCTGCACCATTTTGAAACAAGAAAAAAAGCAGATATTTAATATTCCCGTGCAATACAATTCCAGCGACGATACGGACTATCTGAAAACAGAATCGAACGCCCAAAAGCACCCAAAACCAAAGTTACCGTACGGCAATAAATCGCATCCTCTCGAAAATCAAGACGATTTACCTAGAATTAGAGCGCAGGCAAATCTACATAAGAAACTAATCGATGAATTTCGGGCAACCGACAGTTTGCTCGAATTCGAACGTAAAATGAAGAACGTTCGTATCGTCAAAAAATTGAAAGCGCCGAACCCCAAGAACCGAACAATTCACATAATGGCGGAAGAGCTGTACGTTCCGGAAAAGGTCAATAAAATCGCACCGACCAATACTCCTTCGAAACACAAATTAAGCAAAAGGAGTTGTCAGTTTTTCTATTGCGAAAAGAAAAAACCAATAAAAGGTAACATGAAGAAGAAATATCCGAATAGTTTGCTGTTCGCTGTAGCCGAAAAAGATAAAAAACAGAAAAATGGTACCATTTCTGATAATGTTTCGGTTGCTAATTCCGGAAGCAATCGCACTGTCATCATCGAAAATACTTTGCAAACGGATATCAAACTGGGCAGCAGTTCGAATACCAAAGTGCAACTTGTCACTTATAAAACTGGATTAGATTGCTTCGACATTCTGGACGAGATTTCTCTTCGAGATCTTCAACCGATAGTTTCCGAGTATCCGAGGAAGGATCACATCGGCAGTGAACCATGTAAACCTCCAGTCGAGGGCACGTACCTATACGAACTCGTTTATGGATCCTTCCAAGATCAATTTTTAAAGCTAATCCAATCGGAAGAACCGAGTCTCGAATGCAAATCCAAAAATTGTAAAATATGCAGCACACATACGATAGAACAAGAAATCCAAAAATCGACTACCAAAAATAAAAAAAGTGAAGTCAGCGTAAAACCAGAAAATCTCAACAAAAAAAATATGAGAATTTCGGCGAAAACAAATATTCCCATTAATTCCAACAGAAAAATACAGCAAAACGTTTCGAATAAGAAACTTGAACCGAAATATCCGCCATTAAAAACTAACAGGAAATTTAAAAAGGACACGAAAAAAGATATTATAGCAAAACTTAAGCCTTACATATTCGATCCTCACATGCGTTATCCCTCGTCAATTACAGTAATGCCAGTCATGATCACCACATACACAAATCCAAAATATGCCGAACCTCCCAAAAGTCAAAATGACCAAAATCCCAGCGGTGATCATGCAATATCCGATCCCAAGAAGAACATAAAATTGGGAACCACTAAATTTCAAAAAACGCACAACAAATCCGATAAAATAAACGTCAAAGCGCCCACCAACAACTTGGGGCCATATTTAAACAACAAGCAAAGCGCGGAAAGCCCACAACGGTCTTACGGTGATAGTTGCGAAGAGCATTTTTATCAGCCGATGCTCCATATATCGTCTACGACGCCGATTTCGCAAAATTCATGGATAAAAAGTAAAAGCGACTTTCATTCTTTGTACGAACCCTTGCACGGCGAACGTAATGCGTGTAATAAACCTCCAAAGATCATCATATCTCCGGCGCCCATAAAGATTTCCAAGCAAAAAAAATTAAACGGCTCGCAGACGATACTACAAAAACATGCCGCCGAAAGTCGTAAACTATTAAAAGATATTCAAAGGCTGTCCCAAAAAACCAAACTTGAAGTGAACATTCAGAGCGTGATAGAGATGATCGAAAACAAAATCGTCGATATACTTTCTAGTCCCGAGAAAACACACTGTGAGGCTTTCAAAATGGTCGAAGAAAAAATCTTAGACATCCTCGATTCCATGCAAAGCGAAGAAGAAAAACAACTGGACGTTATCGCCGAAAACCCGCGCAGTGCCGACGAGGACCTAATTCCGGTCAAAAATAAAAAGAAACTGACAAAGTTGAATTTTAAAACGAGTAGCTCGCCAAAATCGGAAATACTAGATTCTACGTTTATTCACTCGGACAGCTTAACAAAGCACTTTGAACGGTCAACAAAATAAATTCAGTGTGATTAAAAAAAATTCCGTAAAAGTTGGGGCCACTTCAGATACGATCGAAATACCTTTACAATCGGTTCCTATCGCAAGGAGAAACAGCATCGCAAGTGTTGGAATGGACGAAGTTGTCAGTGCAATCACAGAATCGACATCAAAAATTGACAATTTTTTAACATTCATTATGAACGTTAAATTGCGTCACCAGGATAATCTAAAAAACGACTCGCGGACGCCGCAACCTAAACATCTATTTTTAGAGTATTACAAACACAACATTCAAATTTCGCATATTTTACATCGACCCAAAATCTATTATTCGGTCACTATTTATTTTCCCATTGTATTCATCCGAACATCTAATAAAAGTTTAGATGTTTTCTATTTGGCTAAACAAATAGCCACAGCACCACCGAAAATCCAAGATACAGTGGAAACGTTGTCTCCGATCGATTTAAACAAACTTATGATGGACTGTATTCAACCAACAAATAACGAAGTGATATGTTGCCGAATGGATAAGGTTATTCCGCACCAGAAATTTTTTCACTTCATGCCGAGACGATCGTTCGGGATGCAAAGCGAAGACCAATTACCAGATATATCACAGAAACCTTCGTCGTCTGTTGTATGTGACAAGGAAGAAATATACGATCGAAACTCGTTTTTGAACTATTTTTATACTTCGTTGTTTGCCGCAATGTTTCTTGGTCTTACATTCAATTATTCGTGTCAGTAGGTATTTCATGTATAAATTGCAGAATAGACTGTTTTAAAACGTTCCACGATTTCTAAATTAAAATCTTCGTTCTCTTTATACACTTTAATTTAATTTTTAAACAAGGAAATAAAAATAAACGAGTGGACTGATTATTAAAAGTTTTCGTTTTGAAACAATTTGAGACAAAGAAACTGTGTTTACTTAAAATATTTATTCGAAATCCTGTTTATTATTTAAATAGTAGGAAAATAAGAAATGGTAAATGAAATCAAATAAAATAATTTAAACGCTAACGAAAGTATTAATTTCTATAGAAAGTTTTAGACTTTTCTTCATGATGTTTTTTAGTAGTAAATTTAAAGAATTAGACATTACATCACATTACTTGATATCACAACTTGATAACCATTTCAAGTTGCTTAATAATACTTTTTTACAATACTTTGTTATTGAAACAAACTTCCTATTAAAAACATGGCCTATTTTGCAATTACATATGTTCTAAAATTTAAATATTTGTTGGGAGTATGTTTGTGTATATTTAATTTGCAAAATCTGAAGAATGTATACATTTTTTTGAAACGATAAGAAAATATCCAAACGGTTAAGCATAAATTAAATAAGATTATGCAAAATATAGGAGGTATTTCATTTCAAAAATGTTTGCCCAAATTTCATATATAATTGAAAATATATTAAACTCGTAATCATATTCATGATTGTCTTTTATCTTGATTATTTCTTTGCTGTTTATACTTATATAGTAGGTACTAGCAACGAATTTGATTTAAAGAATGTAATTTAAGAAAATACCCAGGGTAAATATAACTCCTACACTGATAAAATTTGAAACATTGTTCTATAGGAACAAATAAAATTTCTTCCTCGATATAATCAAACTTAGCATTTTTTAGCCTATAGGTCACGAGGTCGACGTTAAATATTTAATTAGTCATGAAATGACAACATAACAACTTCAGATTAATAAGTTTTCAAACCGACAATGAGCAGCTCGATTCGAGCAAACGGGTATCGACATCCGAGCTGAGCGACTCAACGTGAGCCACGCTCGCATGTTGATACACAGATTTAGACTTTATAATGGTGTGAAAAGATTTAAATGAAAAATACTAATTTGCAAAAATTAATACCATAATTTACATGAATAAAACTTGTTACTGTTTGTATGAAATACTTATTGTTAGTATATGCGCCAAATGCGCTGGTTCAATTTTACAAACAAATAAAATTTAAAAAAAAAAACAACTCACCTTGTACAGCGATGCACTTACAAACAGGGATAGGAAAATTTAGGAGGGGATACACCACTGCACAAAATTTTTAAACAAACAAAATTAACTAACAAAAACTAAGATTCTTAATATAAGCGGTTAAACATAGAACTTTCCTCTTTTAAATCTATCGAACAACAACGCTCACTTTAGAGCGAAGGTTAACCTATATCACCTTATCGAATGTTTGGCGCTAACAGTTAGTTAAAAAGTCAGTTGAATCATAGGGAAGATAAAATTTTATGCAAGTAATAACTAATTTCAAATATTAAAATATATCATATCAACAACGAGCAATGTAACAAATTAAAATATTTCATCATTTTAGAAATAACAGATGATCCAGATATCAATTTTTACATCGATTAATTTTGGGACTCTATATGGTCAAAACCTAATAATAAATAGCAATATAAAATTGTTACTATTCCCCTTTTATGCCGTAACGCTGCACTACCAAAGAACTTTGATAAAATATGTGATGGCACAAGTACTTTTAAAATTAAAAATATCAACTAATTCGTTAAATCGCATTATTTTCAACCTGCATTTATGCACTAAACTTACCTTCATGTTTTGAGATTCCTTAAGGAACGTATAACTCATCCCACCTCCGATAATCATCTCGTTCACTTTATCTAGCAAATTTTCGATTAACTGTATTTTGTCAGCAACCTTAGCTCCACCCAAAATTGCAAGGAATGGACGATTTGGATTGTCTAAAGCCTTTGCAAAATATTGTAGTTCTTTCTTAAGCAAGAATCCGGAAGCACGTTCATCGAAACCCTCGCCCATCATAGAACTGTGTGCCCTGTGTGCAGTACCGAATGCATCATTCACATACACGTCTCCTAATTTGCGCAACGATTCACGAAACTCCTTAACTTTTTCCGGATCCGCCTTCACCTAAAACATATATAACGTGTTATTTATTTCAAGATCGACATTTTATAAAAATATGTACCTTTTTCCCAGAAGCATCCAAACCTTTACCTTCTTCTTCCACATGAAATCGTAAATTTTCTAATAAAATTATGGAGCCCGGTTTTGGATTGGAACATGCTTCCTCTACTTCGGGACCAACGCAGTCCGGCAAGAAGGTAATTTCCCTACCAGTATGACGGTAATTACTATACATATTGGAAACAACTTATTGAATAAATATTAAGTTTGCCAAAATCACCCAAATAGCGCTTAGAGTTAGAAAACGTTAGAAATGAAATGAAAATTAACTAAAAAATGTTAATCATGCAAGTTCATTATCATGTTGGTCGAGCGAAAAAGAAAAGAAAATTAAGACACAGCACCTCTTGTACCTGTTTAGCAGTTTAGTAAGTTCAGCAGCTACCGGTTTCAGAGTATATACGAGATTAGGCAATCCATCCGGACGTCCTAAATGTGACATCAACACGATACTCTTTGCACTTTTTTCGATGGCATACTTAATTGTGTCAAGTGCGGCTACAATACGTTGATTATTTGTAATTTTTCCATTTTTTAAAGGAACATTAAAGTCCACTCTATTAAAAAAATATATTTATTTAATAGTCTAAGGTAACAGTATATTTTTACCTCATCAAGACGCGTTTATTGGCAAGATTCAGAGCGTCGATGCTAAGTTTATTTAATGCCATTTTGTAATAGATAAACTGCCGTGGATGCTGTGATGTGCTACAGTCTTTAAAAAACCGGTGTCTAAGCGATAACACCAGCAACCAATAATCTCCTAATGTCGTTTAGAGGTCGAAACGGTTCATTTGAAAATTACAGAGTTCTACCTTTGTCCTGTCGTAATTTCTGTTCTACCAAGTCAATCTGAATTAGTACGGTACACTTATTATGGTCCTAATTGTGTGCAAAACCTAAACTATTCACCGATACAAAATTAACAACGAAAATAAAGTGCTGAAATAACTCAATAGACAACGGCATTCTATGAATTGATGATCAATCATTTTAATGCATTACTTTTTTTAATTAGTTTAAAAAAATTATTCTAAAAACATTTTTGTAGCTTCTGGTTTAAAAATCGCAACTAGCTTTTAGTATTCGTAACGATGGATAGATGACACTTGACTCGCAATATTATTGTAATAATTATAAAAAAACGTACATACGACGTATTCTGTGAAATGCTTTGTTTTATTAATGATGCAAACCTCATCCTAGTTTTTCTAAATTTAACATGTAAAATGTCTGAATTGTTTTAACATTCGATGAGAAGGTCAAACTTTTATTGTCATTAGCACGACAATTACGTATAATTAGTTGATAATCCTTCTTAGAAAGTGTTGTAATAATGGCAAAAGAAGAAGAAGAAGATAAATTGCCCGATAAGGATGCTGCTAAGGAGTTTTACGCCAAATACGAGCCCAAAGAAATCTTAGGAAAGTAAGTGAGGTTAAGTCGTTAGTACGAGTGATGGTTTTGTGGTATAACTTGCTCAATCTGCACAATAGGGGTATCAGTTCAACTGTACGGAGGTGTATAGAGAAAGAAACTGGGAGAGAGTATGCAGCTAAAATTATAGATCTAAGTACAGACAGCGATGGAAGTTTGTCGGCGTACGATGCAGTTAAACAAGAAATATCCATCTTGAGGCACGTTGCTGGACATCCGTATATTAGTATGTTACTTAAATTTGTTTTAGTCCTTGGTTGAATGGACCCTTTCTTTTTAGTTGAACTTCAAGATGTATTCGAGTCAACTACATTTATATTTTTAGTTTTTGAATTGTGCAAACATGGTGAATTATTTGATTATTTAACTTCCGTTGTGACGTTGTCCGAAAAAAAAACTAGATATATTATGAGACAAGTTTTAGAAGGTCTACAACACGTTCACAGTCACGGTGTGGTACATAGGGATCTTAAACCTGAAAACATATTATTAGATGATAATTTAAATGTAAAGATTACTGATTTTGGTTTTGCTCGGAAATTAGCACTGGGAGAACAACTGTTTGATTTATGTGGAACTCCTGGTTATTTAGCGCCCGAAACATTACGGAGTAATATGTTGGAAGATGCTAGCGGATATTCATATCAAGTTGATATGTAAGTATTTAATTCTAAAATCTAGTTGTCTAGATCTAGTACATGTTGCTTTTTGCAGTTGGGCTTGTGGAGTTATTATGTACACTTTGTAAGTTGATACTTTAACATTCGTTATTGGTGGTTATGCATGTATTCTGTATTTTAGACTGGTCGGATGCCCACCATTCTGGCACCGCAAACAGATGATTATGTTACGTAATATAATGGAAGGAAAATATTCGTTTTCCTCTCCTGAATGGACGGACGTGTCTGGTATGTTCCGCTGATACTATAATCGCAATTTAACTTGCTATAATTATTTAGAAGCGCCAAAGGATTTAATCCGGAAGCTTTTAGTTGTAGATCCAACTAAAAGAATTTCAATTGCAGAGGCTCTTCGACATCCATTCTTCTTAAGTGTCGTAAGTTCTTTGCTCGTATTTCTTTTAATCTTATCGAGTCTTGGTGGTGGTTTTTTATATTTTGTATGCTAAAAAATGTCAGTGAATAACCTAGTAGTAGTAATGAACAGCACCAGTAGTCGTGGTATGTTTCAGCATCTATGGGACCAGGATATAGCTCCTCTTAAACATTCACTTCGTCGTAACAGTCGTCGTTTCAGTCGTATCTCCGAACTTGCACTGGTAATTTGGTAAACACCTTCGTTTCTCCATAGTCCCTATAAATGTTATAACTATAACTCTCTACTAAAAAATGTCGCTTATGTTTTTATTTGTCGTCTGTTATTGCTTTTTCGTATCTCGAACGGTCGTTTTAAATGAATCGATTTTAGAAACTGCAACAGCGCTCGTTCCATCCTAGAAGAAAATTTCAATGGGCTATTTTGGTAGTTAGGGCGATGGTACGAATTCAGAGGTTGCGTTTCACTCCGGAACCGCTCAGTTTAGATGTTGCACGTGTTGATCCGTATCGATTGAAGTTACTCCGCAAGGTAATGGAAATGTTCATTACAGTCATAATGTAAGGTAAACAATTTTAAAGGTAATCGACGGATGTGCTTTTCGTGTGTACGGTCATTGGGTAAAGAAAGGAGAAGGACAAAACCGAGCCGCTCTTTTTGAAAATCAACCAAAAACTGAGCTTAAACATATCTACGTGACCAATCTAAGTAGGTAATGGGGAAAATAGCCCATAGCTATCATTAGTGTAATTTGTGTTTTTATTTTCTGTATGTAGTTGAATTGTATTATTGTGATCTTATTTATTATTGATAGATGTGACGTGCTGTAAATCAATATTGATTTTTGGGCTATATTATTTTATTTTAACTTCAGTTACCTTGGTATTATTACATTGTTGAATGTTAATGAAATTTCTATTTGGTCGTTTACTGTTTTGTAATAATCCCGACCAGGATTCTCTTTAGTATTTCGTATGCAGTTGTAATGTGTATTATTAAAATAAAATTCGATTATTGATTTCAACGCTCTTTTGATGATGTGCAAGTATGTTTAAAAAGATGGCAGTTTCTTTTCATCTTTCTGATTTTTATTGTACTTATTTAGTTGCGGTTTTTCGTATTTTTTATTATATTGCGCATTCCTATTTCTTTATTATTATTATTATTAACCTTTAAGGCCAGTTATTGGCCAGCGATCCACAATAACTGACAATTAAAAAGCTTATCTTAAAAGTTTTTAAGGGCCAGTTTTTCAATGCTCAGTTAACTCGTAATAGTCAGTCTATTACCATAGAAACAATTGTTTCTAATCATCATTTTGCTATAGAAACAACTAGTAAAAAAAAATTGTCCGTCAGTTAATTGTTACGACTAATTAGTCACAATCGGTGACTTCAACTTTTTTTTTGAGCAAGATCATTTGAAAATATCTTTTTTTTTCTAATTCGCCACATCTATCGGCGCCTGCTTTAACTACAATTAATTATTTAAATGTTGCGGCGTTTTAATATTTTCTTTGTTTTTCTAATCTTAATGCACCGACAAAATTCACATCGACGAGATTGAAAATAAACAAAAAGGCAACCCAATAACTTAATAACAATAATTTTTATTGTTTGTTGTTTTTGTCGTATGGTGCGAATAATGACGTCAACGAAAGTGAATCATTCCTATTGCATTTACTAATCGTGTGGTTTTAGTAAATAGGAAGGTCACGCGCTAAGTGTACGGTTCGACCTTTCGGTGCGGCGTTTTTAAATACAAAGTGCATCAATTTTTGGGCAGTGCAGGCTTTGTTCTACGTGAAGAAAAGCAGATTGCGATGTGCCGTTTAAGTATAATTTGAGTGTTTCTGCGTTTTTCCTGGTTTATAACTGCACTGCGCATTCCTCGGCGCACCACAAGAAACGGCATTAGTCGTGGGAGGGATACGCACCGGCAGTAGGGACGATTGGCAGTCGGAGGGGGAAGATGATTCCATCGTAGTTTGTTTATTATGAGATGATCAATTACCGAAAGAAATAACGAGTATTAAAAGGGCCCCGTTGTTAAAACGTCGCGGAGTATTTAACGAAGCAAATTTGGGGTGGTTTTTGACGAAAAAGGCAAACGCGATTAATCATAGGGCGTGTGTCCCGTACGTCACGCGCGCATTTGTTTAGACGCGCAGCGCCCATTGGTCGATACAGCTACGAAACACACGTGATGTGGCGGCTGTGAAGCGTGTGCGACGGTGGCGAAGGGCGACTCGAGCTAGCACGGGGTGGTGTCCAGGCGAAGAGCGCCACCGCACAATCGCGGTTTATGCGAACGCGATTTCTACAAATGATATTGTTTGACGACGGATGGTGACAAGTGTAGGTGCCCGGTCGCAGCCCTCCTCGAATCATCATCCTACCTGCTTCTTGTTCTCCTTGCAGGTACGACGATCCGACAAACGTGACCGAAAACTATAAACGAATAGTATCAATCACCACGTTTTATTTGGTCCTTTCGATGCGCGACTCGTTTTAATTGCCCTTCACGGATGCTTAATTGGATTGAATTTTTGCCAGTTTCGCTGGTCGTGACTATATGTAGTGGGCCACGTTCGTAGAAGGTAAACGGGACCACCAGAAGCTGGTACACACAAAGGTGTCCGTTATGGCCACGTTATCCTGGCGAATTTAGCTCATATTGACGTACAACGTTGCCATCGTTTGATACGCCATCCGTTCGTCGCGCTTATTTTCCTGTGTCGTAAACAAAACACTCACGATTTCTATAGCGGTACACGGTGAATGCACTTGTTCCGAGCGCATGTAAGTTTCTTTTTAGCTTTTTTCTGTTTTAGATTAATTTAAACGAAACTAGTACATACGTCTATTATTTAAATAGGAATCGCTCGAAGGCATTTATAAATTCGTTTCCTTTTTTAAGGTTTCATCGCATACCGATCCGGTAACTTTAAAGTTCGATTAGACGACGTTCCTCCTTAACAAATGCATTTTTTTGGCACGTTCCTCGAGCGAAAAAATTTGTTTATTGTTTTATTAATAAAGCTCGTAAAGAAGTGACAACGTTGCCGGCATACGGTCAATGTAGCAAGGTGTCTGGTACACGCGGGCTATCGCAATCGAAATTCGACCTTAATCGCTTTGCTGGAAGATCGAACGACCGCTACCGCGTGAGGTGCTGCAGCACGATCTTAAACGAACGTGACCGAAAGAAGCACGTGTTTGAGGTAAACGTACTCCTTGCCACGTGGAGGGGCGTCGGTTTCATATCCTATTTGCGTTATTTTTTTTAGTTCGTTACGAAATGTCTTCGTGAACGTGTAACAACCTGTTTGGATGGACATGCTTCGATTCGCTCTTACTTGCCCGAAGAGGAATTTAAATTGTGGCCTCGATTCTTTTTCCAGGTCGCCTTCCGGCCAGGAGGAGAACATGAGTTTAGATACTCTGCTCGAAGCAGCGCGATATTTAGAGTTGCAAGAACTAAAAGAACAACAACAAAGACAGGCTTTAGCTCCCCTTGTCACGTCTCACCCGCAACCCGCACCACCCCCGCCCCAAACCCAGCCGACCGCGATCGTGAAACCAAAACAAGGTCAGTTCTATTGTTCTAGTTATCCTTTTGTTACTAATTAAACTACAATTCTAGTTGATTCCTCGCAACAAAATCAAAGAGTAATACAAAATAGTTTTGACATTATCAATCCCCTTGTTATCGACGAGGGCGGCGAACCGAAACGTAAACAACCTCCGCTTGTGTTTCGTGCCGGAACTCGGGAAGTGCATAACAAACTCGAAAAGCACCGACGAGCTCACCTTAAAGGTTCGACACGGACCATTTTAAATTCGTTTTATTGTTGTTGTATTTTACGATTTTACAGAATGTTTTGATTTTCTTAAAAAGCAACTGCCGGCTCAGGCAGACGAAAAGAAAACTTCCAATTTGAGCATCTTACATTCGGCACTACGATACATCCAATGTTTGAAGCGGAAAGAACGCGAACTTGAACACGAAATGGAACGGTTGGCTAGAGAAAAAATTGCTGCACAGCAACGGCTGGCCGTGCTTAAAAAAGAAATTGCGGCACAATGCGACGGCGTGGATTTTGGTACATTATTGCCCGAACAACTGCCAACAGTATCTAATGAACCTAAAATGCAAGAGAACATGTTACCCGTCGAACGGGTACCTATTCCCTCTTTGACAAAATCGCACGTTATTTCCAATGGCATTAAGGAAGTCAGTAATTTGGTAGATTCTGTTAAGTTGAAAGTAATTGGTTTTTTTCCTGGTATTTTAGAATGTACTTGCTAGTCAGCAGCAGCAGCAGCAGCAACAACAACACCAGCAGCCGCAATTGCAGACTGCCGCCTTATCGGTGGTTCCCGTGACTGGCTATCCTGTCAGTCAAGGTATCGTTTTACATAAAGTGGCTCTTGTACAGAAAGGTATCGCAGAGTTGTCTCCGCTGACAGCAGTGTCAAGCCCGGTGGCTCATTTTATCACGGCACCTGCACAACAACTCAACGGGAAGGTATCGTTTTGTCCTGTAGAAAAATTGATTCTCGAATTAAATTTTTTAATAGGTCTTGCCGGTGGTCAATGCTCAGTATGTAATGAAACCAGTAGTTGTAGTGAGTTCTCCACCTTCTGTCGTGCCACGTCCTAGCTAGCCACATCTAAGACGGTGCTTGCAAAAAGTGATGTGCATGTCTGTAGTATTACTATTGTCTCTTTAGGTTGACTCACATTTATTTATAGAAATTTAGAGGATGAAACCCGTATAAACTCAAGTGCAGAAGTTGTGAGTTGTCTGTGCATTTAAGATGAACAATTGCGTCCCAGATTTTATTGATTTATTATAGAAAATCAAGTGAGAATTTTGCGATTTTATGCGAGCTTTTATTAATAGTAATTTTTATGTACAGATAGGTTTTTGTTATTTACTTGTATATTTATGTAATAGTTTTTTATCTATTCTTTTGTTAGGTGATTCTTGATGGTTTTTTAACTATCGATTATACAAATGTTTAATGGCTGTATTGAAGGTGTCTCTTACGAGACAAAATCTTGAAGATCTCTAGATATTTCTGTAAATATCGTAGTATTAAGCTGCACTAATCGATATGTGTATATAAGAATAAACGTGTATATGCAGCTTATAGGATCATTTTATACCCATACTACCTTTACCTTTTTTTAGTGCGCTTACATTTTTGCTTGACAAAAAATTCGACTGCCTATCAAAAGTCTTTTGATCAATATATTAATCTGCAAAAAAAGCTATTTTTGTATTTTTCAATAAATTTATCATACAAATAATTGCTAACAGGTTTTTCCATGGTAAATTGTGTTGCAAGATGGAAAAAAGCATATTAATAACATCTTTGTGTGCATAACTAGGCTCGATGATACTTTTTAGGTTCGAAGGCACCTTATCGTTGCAGAATGTTTTAATGAGAATATTATCGTGCGTCATAGTCATTTTTTAAAAGGGCATTTATTATTTTATTAACAAAATGTCACTCGCCCAGTATATCGTTAAAAATAATAGATTCGCTTTTTTTAGATTAATTTCATATTAATAAGCTCTACTACAATTAAATAATATTTGATACAAGCAGAGAAAAGGTACTAAATTAATATACATACATATGTTAATAATTTGAAAATTAAAACGACTAATAAAAGTTTTTTGGGCATAATTTTACTTTAGTAGATTGTTCTAATTTAAAAAAAAAACTACTCCAGGTTGCAGTTATTTTATGGTTGTAATCTAGAGTAGAAAAAATAGTAAAATATAGAATAAAAAATATAAAATGGAAACTGTTGCAAAAATGAGTTACATTATATATTTTTTTATAAAACATTGTGTACAAATTTGCATTTTGACATCAAAAACAATCTGCTAAAGTAGATTAAAATTAGATTTTCTAAATTTTTTTATTGTTTTAATGCAGTTAAATTTTCCAATTTAATATTTTTTGAATTTCACTACGAAACTTGTTTACTTTTTTGTCGTATGGAGGCGCTGTTAACGTAAAATAAATTCAAGACAAACCAGAAACGAATTTATAACTTTACTATATTTTTTTAAATCGATAAGAATATCAAACAATTGCAAATAAGGTACGTCATTTATACGTTGATAAAGCTCTATTCAATTCATGACTTATCACCAATACCTACGATTAATACTTTACATAATGTGATAATATAGTATCCGTCTGTACTAGTTTCTAATAATTACATCAGTTTTGTGAAATGTGCACGTGTGACGGACGTACAATGGGTCGCGTATTAAGTGGTGTGTTGGATTAGGGTGGTTTTCAGTACTTCGGTGTATTTAAGAATTATCTACGTGATGGGTTCATGCAAGGGAAAAGGTCAGTGGATTTTATATTTCCGTACATGCACCTAAATCACTTGCTTAATACATATTAAAACAGAATTCTATTCTGCATTTTGCTACTTTTAAATTGATTTCCTGTATTCCTTCGGCACACTCCGAGTTGTTCCTAAAAGTGATTTAGTGCTATTAAGTGTACACATTGAACCTCGTATACCTATAATTGAATATTTTAACTGAACTGCGAATTGATGCGATCACAAACAGAATTTAGTTGTAATTTTTCGGTTCCGATTATATTTTATAAAACAATAGTCGATAGATATTTAAAAAAGAATGATCTGGTCTCACATCAAAGTCTAATAAATAAATAAATAATATATTTAAATTAAACGTAACCTATTATAATAAAACATCTTTATTAAACACGTATTTTCCAATAATCATTTCACTACCAACTGAATAACCGACAAACTAAAAAATGATCACATGAGACTGCACTGATTTAAATTAGGGTTTCCTAACGCGTCGTATGAAATTCCTGGTCCCAAATCGCCCACTAACTCGGACGGTGGCTGTCCATAATCTTGCAACTAAAATGATGCATTATTTAAATTTATAAGAATGCTTGAATTACGATGAAATAAGACCTTTTGCATAAGTGTCAAGATCGTATCGAATTGCACTTTCTTTTGTTCCGGTGTAATACATTCGGGCTCCTTTTCTAACTGAGCGCACACTTGCTTCATGACTTCTTGTTGTTGTTCATATTTATGTTTTTCTTCTGCAGTCAACAAAGCTCCGTTTGCTTCCATCCAAGCAGGATATTTATCTAGTATATCCTAGAATATAAATAAGCAGTAGAGTAACAGAATTTAAAAGAATTTTTTGCAATGTTTAACCTTTAAACTGGGATAGAGAACTTCTTTGGATAATAGACTTTGCATCATACCTTGCATGAATGGCATAAAAGCATTTTGTTCGGCATTTTGCTCTGATTGACCAAACATGCTCATCAAATCACTTTCTGAGAATGGATTTTGTATGTTTTCGGCACCTTCCGATAGTCCACGTAATGCCTGCGATATAGATGAAGCGAAATCGGTGTCGGTGTTATTGTCATTAATATTGGAAACGGCGGTAGCCGCAGCCTCTGTTAAAATAATTTAAATTTATTATTATTTGTTAATCGTTTTTTTTTTAAACGATTACCAGCCATCCGTTGGAAACTCATTTGCACTTGATCGGGAGTTACGTCTGGGTTACCGGCGTCTTTTAGGATATGCGCAATATTACTTTCGAATTGTTCAGCTGCTTGTCGTACGAATTCGTTAGTCCATTCTGTATCTGTCGAATCGTCTTCTTTATCGTTTTCATCCAGCTTTACTTTGGCAACTTCCTTGGTCGATTTACCACTGTCCTTCGTGAAATCACCAAGAGCACCTAGAATATCGTTTTTAATCTGGCCTACCAACAAAATTTAAACTTAACTATCGAGTAAATCGGATAGTTCTTGATCATCCTCGTCTTCCACTTTTTTGTCAGAATCGACGTTGTCGGGTTTTTTGTTCTCGCTCATCGTTAATCTTCTTAGGAATTTAACAAATAAGTGATAAAGTGACGTAACTGTTTTTTAATTCATAATAATTTATCGTAGAAATTTTAGGTTAAATTAATTTCGGAAAACGAACTACACATACATATTTAAAAGGACAATTACACGAAGCAAATTTGTATGCCAATATTTTTAATAAATTTATCGAATAAGTAAATATATAAACATTCAAGTCGATTGTGATAATGGGAGTAAAATACTTTGGCGGGTGAAAATTGAACGTTCAATTTTTACAAAATGCGAGTGACGCGTAAATAAACTCAGCTTGTGCAATTGCTGCTTTAGATTATGATATTTACGACCTTCATGTATACACTGGTGCATTTTGAGTTGCCTATCTACTAGTTATATAATAATGAAATTTCAACGATTAGTGGTAAATTCTATATTTATATAACAATACGTTACTTTGCTAATTTATATATCATGCAAAATACTTTTGAACGTTCAACGATATATTTTATTTAATCAAACAAATTAAACTAATATTTATTTAAAGGACAAATAGAGTAATTAATATACATATCACAGATGATCTAGCTCGAGATAATCATTCTAATATTTTAGACTAATCTTAACACTAGTAACGCAGGTGTAAGTAGATAGATTAAAAATGGCACAGATAAAATGGTCCCATCTCCGCACAATTCAATCTCACGTTCCTATAATTAAAGCCGCCATTTAAGATAATCGTAACAACTACTGAACGACACTTACATGAATACTTCTGTTAATGCAGCTCATATAATGTCTTCTAGGATAAATGTCATTTAGCACTCGATAACAGGTTAAGCTCATGTTGTAATCGACTTCTTGAAGTTCCGGCATTAATATCGACCGCGTTTCTGGATAACACACGTTATTTATAACGAGCAAAATCATGTTGCTGTTAATAACCGGTTGTACGATAAATGGCCTAAAACTTTCATTAGAAATTATATAATCCTTAGCAGCAGTTTACTAATACCTGTTGCAACCGACGGTCATTGTTTTATTAAATGCCTCGGCTGTTACATTTTTGTATCCTAACGTGAATAACCAGGTTTCGTGATCACAGGGCTCGGGGCTCGTTTTTTTAATTAGTACGCGAGGATCGAATTCTTTTTCGTTTGAATTGAACGACGGTTCGTCAAGTATAGTCTGATAAGAATTTCCTTCTTCGTCATGTTCTGCTTCTGTTGTTGGAAATATGTCATTGCTCCATACAGATTTCACTAAGTAAATTAAGGTGGTAGCTGCCCATTGTAGTATTTCGGGAAATTGAAGGAGAGGCTGTAACGAATGAAATTGATACCTAAGAACGTTACGCGTTTTCTACATACTTGTAAGAGTATTTGATTGTGTTTTATGTATCACATATACAATACTGTTATTGTTAAAAGTATAATTAATAAGTGTATGTGTAGGTGTAGTGAAGACGTCCCGCATTTTTCAATATAAGTCTCCTAAAAATAAATTCTCGTAATTAGAATCTCTCGAGAAACTTATATAATTCTCACATTTGTGTATTCTTTGGAAAAGCACTGAGAAAATGTTTTACGAAATGTGTCATTGTTTAATATACATATTAAATCCCTATTATAATCGACGATTGCAGGAGTCGGTAAATACTGTAACGTTTTATTGTTATTAACCGGACAGTTGTTTTCTATAACCAGTAAAAGAGTGTTTGTGTGTTGTACGTGTTGGGCAATAAACGGGCTAGAAATTGCACGGGCATATGTAATTTAAGGGTTGAAAAATCTTTACTCAGAAAGATGTAGGCATATTATTTAAGTACGGGAATGTGTTTTTTGAAGTAACAATTTCTGATGAAAAATGTTGATTTATAATAATGAATGGTGAATTATTTCAAACACCGCTCTTTTACATCATAAAATTTTTATATATTTTAAAAAACTTATATTTGTGCAATAAATATAAGTACATAGTATACACTCAAGAATATGTTTTGTTAACATTAAAAGTAAATGGAAATTAGAAATTTCCAATCTTTAGTTTAGTTTTCCCTTTGTTAGAAGTAATAGTTTGATTCTAATCTGCTCGCTAAACTTAATCACAATAAACGAACCCCCTATAAATAATATGCATAAATCTTGTACTTTAAAAATTCTGTAATAGTAAATGAAATAATTCAACCTACCAATTACATTTTTCATCATAATCAAAAGAATCATAATTCTTATAGTTCAGCGTATACAACCACATTTCCTGATTGCACGGATAGGACACGATTGGTTCTAAAAGCTTACTTTCAAATTTAATACGGTACAAATCTTCCAATTCATATTTTACACCTATAACTAAATTTCTAAAGAAAAACATAAAAATTGTCAAAGCCCATTTTAATATTGCCGTAAAGTGTGTAATGAACTGTAAGTGTGGACAATATTAAAGTGTTAGAATGATATATAACAATATGTTACCGAGTGACATCTAGATGCGTCGTTTCCAGTATCTGTACCACGAAAACAAGTGGCCTGATAATCATACATACGGTTGGGCTTATAAACACCTTCTTCTATTAACGAATACATGATATCGCTTCGAATTTCGCCAAAAAATCTACCAGTATCGCTAGGATTGTCGCTTACAATCACATAAGCGTTATCGTCAAGAATAAGACAATATAACTCTTGAGAACTGCACGTACGTTTGCACGCTATATTTCCACACTGCAAATACGGCTAATTAATAACTCTACAGATGATGCACAATAAAACTTACGTTTGTTGTTATTTTTGTGAAAAGCGAACGTAATGCGCTGTGGTAAAACTGAAATCCAACGACAGCTGCTGGCGCTTTTCCTGCATCGTTTTCTTTGAATATCGCATGGCTTGCCGTGACAAGTGTGTAATTTTCGTCACCTGCACGCGCAATAATCAGTTGAAATTTTTTGTATACTAATAAAACCTACCGACATCGAAAGGCACGGAGTAGACAAAACTGTGCGGTTCCACAAAGTGTTGTTCGACAGCTCGTCTGTACCAGACTTCGTCGATGGCTTTGTTGTGTAATTGGTGGAAGTGTCTTTAAAAAGTTTTTATAGGTATAGTGCGGACACTACGATCGACTAAATTTAACTTACGGTTCATCTCTTGCATCCCTGTCGCCAATATTTTGCGGAAAATCTTGCCAACGCGTGAGCCCGCTGTAGGTTGACAAAAACGCGACGGTGATGCCGAAACGTTTAATGAATTCGTGCCTGTAAAATGTAAGTGCGATAAAGCGATTGCAAGCAGTGAACTGTGCCGTCTCGTGCTTACAAAAAAATACGTACCAGAAAAAACATTTACCACTGATAGCATAAAATCTTATCTTTAATTATATTAGTCGCGCGAAGTTGCATACGATTTTTGTACCACGAGCAATTATCGATTAACTTATTAGAGTGCAATGACTGGAACGAATGTATAGACGAGCAAATTAAGAATTGAAACGTTTTTATAATCATACGATGAGTGTAATTGAGAATTAGATTGTTAAATATCGAGAAATGAATTAAAAATGTACTTTGAACGTGTGGTATCTCGCAAACTAGAAAATAGATAGGCTTTTTTCGTAAGGACCTTTGAAAATTATTCAGAGCCCTTTAACGATTAAAAATTATTGCAGCTCTGAAATTGTAATAAAATAGATAATTCAAATAAAATTTTTTAATATTTTAATAAAATTAAAAAAAAAAATAGTTGTGAAGCCTTTGAAAAACCTAAATACAAACCTCAACATCAGCAATACATAGAGGGTGTGTCTTATTATTTGCCTATAGTTAAACATTAGGAACATACTGTACGGAAACCAAACAATGAAAAAGGTTCCTACGAAATGGTCAAGTACTTAAAGAGTTACAGCAGTTATAAAATGTAAACGAAGGTGTGCTACAGTCAGAGTAAATGCTTAAATAGTTGCATCGAGCAATAATGCAAACTTTCCAATGTCACATCGTATCATCGATTGCTCAATCTGACGATAGCACCTTTGATAAACTAGCTGAATTAATATAAATCTTATCTTCCATGCATGTATACTCTATTCACAGAACCTATGCAGTAGACATAAACAAATGCACGCTGAGAATGCGTGATTAAAGTGTCGTCTTTACGATAACAACACATTACACATGGTCGGCTCTATTCGAGATTCTGAAACTTATATTATTACACGTGCAGTAACGTTTGTTTATGTCTATTCCGTAAGGAAAATGAATATGGTATAGTAATAAATTAATAGTCACTAAAGTTGTTATTATAGTTTCTATTTTTATTTTTAAATTTTGGCAAAGTCAACTTCAACGTGTTATTTTTATACATCGTGGGCAAAAATGTTAAGAAAGTTAATTATTGTATTTTTCGGCGTAGGGATGTGGCGACCCCATCGCCCAGTGGTCACCCACTGCAAGTAGCCTACTAAATCAACAGTGTCTCACAAGTTTTCTAAGGCAAGGGCCAGAATATTATGAGATAGACATTATATGTCCAATGAGTTTTGTTGCTCAGTAGAGTCGATGGAAGTAGGGAACTTATTAAGCATTCGAATCATTTAAAAATCGTACAATATGTTCCTGAAATTTGACATGACAATTCAGATACATCCTGTATATTATCTAGCATTTTTAGTATGCCTTTTTGTCATTAAACGTACGTTGTTCAACGAGAAAAAAACAGATGTACGTCCAAAAACGCACAAATAAAAGTTTTGAGTATTTGTTAAGTGTATTATATACTGTACCTTGGTAGTAATGCCATCAGCATTGCTATTGGCCTTTCATGATAAAATAAAATGGCATTAGTGCATTATTAAGTTACGGATGTGCAGTTACCGAACTATAGACAAGGAAAATTAAACCGAGCAAATTCGTTTACTTACCCGTTATCGTCTTTACTGCTAGTCGTTGTAATATTCTGATTGAACCATTCGGTCATTTTAGCATCGGCCACGAGGGATTTGATCAGTTTGCTATCACCTACGTTATAGGGCGTTCATACATTAAAATTGTATATATATATGGCGTGCGTATTTAAAAATGCTTACATTCACGTGACCATTTCCATCGTGGCAGGTCAATTTTCACTAGGAAGTGCAGTAATTCTTCTTCCGGCGTTTCAAAACGATGTTTGTCATCAGAGTATTTGCAATAGAGCCTGCGTATTATTAACAAGTGTTAAATATGTTTTGTTACATTAATTAAGGGGCTAGTCTAGTTTCTCACTTTCAAAAAATCGATTATTTTTTTTTTGCCTAATTCGATAGTATACTATTCGGAGAACAAGTTCCCAAAGTTTTATAATCGTATCATAAATATTTTTGAAATGGGAGGGGATTTAGTCGGAGCTGACCGTCGGCGCGGATAGCTGGTGCGCGTATCGCCGAGCGAAAGCTGAAGGACTCAATATGAAAAAATTCAAGCACGATTATCTGCCATTAGATCCACAAGTTTTAAAAGTTTTGCATCCAATCTATACGGATTTGTCAAGAATGGAATTGCTAAACAGATGCAAAGGGAGCAACACAAGTTGCAACACAAAGTCATAACGGCTTGGTATGGCGCTTTGCTCCGAAACATCTTCACAGCGGCCTAAAAACCATACAATTGGCCAATTTTTTTGCAACGGGGATCTTTAATGATGGCATGAAGTCCATATTAAAAATATTTCGCACTATGGACATAACTGTTGGCCGCTACGCACTAGAATACGCCAACAGTCGCGACATGGCACGTATACAGCTGGCCGAGAAAAGGCACGAGGAGACTTCAAAGGAGGCTCGGACAGCTCGTAGGAAAGCTGCAGCTGATGAACAGCACTTTTTCGAGCAAGAGGAAGGCGAATTGTATGGCCCTGGAATCGCAGAATAACTGTAAGTATGAAAAATTAAATTTTATAACCGAAAAATCAGTTGTCAAAACTTTAAACGCGTTTTTCTCAAAACTACATTTTCAAAAACGGCTGCAGCTCTAGCTCAAAGAAAAATTAACGAATCGATTTGAAATTTTGCTCGAATATTCGTAACATGTTTTTACATACCATGAACTACGATCTTTTTGATATTTCAAAAAATACAAATTTGCCGAGCAAAAAACGAGCGTTTTTTTTGTGAAAAATTGAATTTTTTTTTCAAAACGCTGCCATTTTTTTAATTTTCAATATTTTCAAAAGATCCTAGTTCATGGTACGGGGAAAGTCATCTAGTTTAACGTGAAACAAAAATTTTTCAGATACCGGCATTCTGAGGACCTCTACAACTGCAGCCGATTTACTACTTTATTTTTGGATGACTCGACGTCGGAGCGTATAACTCGGCTTACAGTCGATATTTTTTCATGAAATTTTGTGAATTAACTTGTCAATAGTATCTAAATATATCCTTAGAATTTTAAAATATTTGACCGCATGATTCTTTTTGTATGAGTCCCGGAAAATCACCTCCATTTTCCGCCCGAGAAACTAGACTAGCCCCTTAAACACCTTTATGTACAATTTTGAAACGTTTACCTCCAGAAATGATTGTTTCTTTTAGCAGACCGCTATTAAATGTGACCTCGTAACAGAAAGAACATAAAAAAATAGAACTTTTTTTATTGTACCATGTTTTGTTTCTTTAATTGTAAAATGAGCCAACTTTACAAAATATAGTCATTTTAGAAACTATAGTTGAATTTCGGCACCACGGTTTCTATCTTTATGCGGCAGGATCGCGGAAATAATTTACGCCCCTCCGCAAAAATTTAGGGGACGCCATCGCACAACTATAGGTTGCAATAACAAATTTCTCGATTTACTCGAAAACGACGCATTTTATAGAAAATTTTGTGCGGGTCATCATTTGCAAATGTGTCGTCGATTTTTATGAGCAACGAAATTGGTGCAATAAAATGACGACTTACCAATCAGGATGGATGGTCCAATTTCCCGTAAAGAATTGCGTTAAAGGTCCCTTAATCATATTATTCGAACGCATCCGATGGACGTCATCGTCGAGGGCATATTGCACACGACTGAAACCGTAACGATCGGGTAAAGTCAGGACGACGCTGAACGGTGTGTTATTGATGCCCATATAGTAATAGTGACGGTTAGTAATCATGATACGTCTCTATAAGTCACATCAATGTTTGCATTAATTTTCATCTGTGTCAGTTTTTAAAGCTACCTTACATAAAACTACTTACAAGGTCGTCTAGGTGAGTTTTGACCCTAAGCATAACATGTCCCTTCGATTGTAAAACAACATTTTTACGTAAGTCGACAATGGATTCGTTGAAATCTCTTGGTTCAGCGTCATCGTCCATAATTTCGACTTCCAGCATGTCGACTCGATTGTAAGCAGGCTTAAGTATACCTTGAAACTACACGATCTCTTCAAATTTCAATTACTTTCCACTAAATATTAGTCTTACCACAGGCCGCAGATCGGGATGAATTAAAATGTAGCCATTATTTGTTACAATAAACGCGTAACCGTTGACTCCAATCTAAAAACAGAACGTCGGTCTAAAACAAACAAATCGCAACAAACATAAATTAATTTACTCTGTAAGACATCATCAGTCTTTGGATATATTCAATAGGAACATCTGTCCCAGCTACGCCCAACAAATTGGCGACTCTCGTCTGAAAACAAACGATTTAGCATAAAACGACAAACGAAGGGGAAATATGAACTATATATAGCTAATCATCTATATCCTAAACTATATCTAAATATAACTGGCAATTAAATCTCTAAATTATCGATTCGAAAATTCTACAAAAGTACACTAAACAGCGATATGTAGGTAATTAAAAAAAAACTAATCTATAAAACTAGACATGTATTTAAAACTCCCACGTAGGCGAACACAGGTGCTAATTGCTTAGTATAGTAGAACAACTAACACACGGCTACTGAAAATAAATGTCTGGCATTACAGGACGTTGCCTATACGGTTACCTCTCGCGTAACGGTTATCCAAGTGGCCTCGTTGATCTGAATTTGTTCACTGATATTCTGTAGAAATAATTCAATTTTGCAACCAATTCGAATATTCCACTTATTTTCAAATCAAACCAAAACTAATAAACGTCTTACCGCATTCGGACGTTTATCGTACACGGGCAAAGCGACAGACGTCATCAATCGATAGACTTGAAGATCGCCGTAGTCGTCTTGCCGCTGAAACATTCGACAATTTCACAATTTCCTCACATAAAAAATCGATTGCGCTTACAATTTTTTGCCGATGAACATATTTTCGATCCTGTTCGTCCGGTATAAAATATGTTTTATTACGACGGTAGAGAACAAATCGATTGCGTTGTTTGTTGCGTTCACGAGTGACCCATAGCCAATTTGTGAGTTTTGGGTCGGCAACGTCAGCGTATACAGGACTCCATGTGGGATTTGGCTTTACAGTTGGGTTTAGTACCATCGGACGGGCCATTACTGGAATGTATTGCAAAACCTGTTCTCGCACCTCCGCATACGTGCTTAGATGCACATAATAGCCTTGAAACGAAATAGTTACGATTTCGGAGTTTTACTTTTAAGTATCATTGTACCTTGGTTTGCGCATGCCATCCATTTAACCTCGCGCACGTCGCTCACTTCGCGTCCTATTAAATATGTGAACACGCGAACGGGCATAAAAGGCAGATTCTGCCAGTTGTACTCTTTGAAAATTTCTTTATAATTGTATTGCACTCCGTCTGTCACGAGCATGATCGCTTGGTTGCATTGGGCACCTGTAATAGTATTAAGTTTGAGAATTGAACGAAGTTTAGACAATATTTATTAATTTTTTGTATAGACTGTTTGAAACTCACCTACTTTTCTTTCCCGATAATCCTGCAAAAGTTTGAACGCGGTTGTTAGTGCCAAAGAAAAATTCGCTATCTGCTCAGTTCTGAAGTCGCTCATGGCCTCCTTTAGTGCACGAACGTTTGCCAAGTTGGCCTGTAAATAATCACATCGATCACAACTGTGAGGATTGAATTTCCATGCAGACTGACCTGCACCAATATATTATTGAAACAATCGATGAGTGTTTCGGTCGTATTGCTGAACGTAAAAACATTGACGAAATCGTTATTGCCGAGCGTGTCTAAAATGTTATTGACAACGTGCCGTGCGATTTCACGTCTCATTCCTGTCATCGACCCCGATCTATCAACTAGCACTATTACATCTTTGGGAGAAGATGCCGCCTCTATATACCAAGATCGTGTGCGACAGTCGAATAGATCTACAGGTTCTTGAGACCATATCATCGCTAAAATTATCCGTATGTTAAGTTTAATTCGATAACCACTCGTCGGGACAAACCAGGAAATTGGCGCATGAATCCAGTTGAACTGCCAAAATATTGCCACGAAAGAGTAGGATCTTCTTTATAATTGTTCTTAAAGGTATTATCCAATTCTTCTGACCACTTAATACCCTTAATTACTTCTGGTGCTGTAAATGTATACCATTATTTGCAATAACTACATTAGTACGTGTAGTATTAGTAGTTACGAACTTACATCTTTCATAAACATTGCTGGGTACGTGTACGGCGCTATGATTGGTGTTTACGGGGATGTTGTAAAAGTGCGGATTGGGATATAAAGGTAAACGGTGCTTATCTTCCGGAGGAATCTGGCTCGCTTGTGCACCTTGCTCGTTCCCGTCCGTGATCTGCTTCAAAGTTTATGTAGGCACTAGTAGAAAGAAAATAGTTGAAAGTATAATGACAAACCTCGATTTCGTCCGTCTTCGCGATTTCTTCCGATTCAGGTAAATCTTGATCCTGCTGATAACCGTATCCGTTTTCGGGCTGCACTAGGCTGCGGAATCGTTCTAAAGTTTCGTGGTTTTGATGTAACTTTTGTACAGATTCGCTTTCCATATTCTGAAATGCAACATGCAGTTTATATTTAAAGGGGAATTCGATATCGAAGTGGTTTTTACGTCTAGTTCCTCGTGTTCTTCGAAGGTTTCGTTAGGCGCCGAATTCATTAACTTTTTGGCGTTGTAGAAGTCGAAGGACGGTTCTACATCGTCGCCTTGCATCACCGCTTTGTTCTCGGCAACCTCCATTATTCTCTAAAATATGATTTGTTATTGTGCAGATGAAAGGTGGGAATATAGGTAGATTGATGTTACCCGAACTGCCGTTACTTTTTCATCCATCATCTTTTTTATTTTCTCTGCCATATCTTTTAGCAAGGCGTCGCCATCTTCGGTTACCACCGTTGTGCGTTTATAGCTCTAAAATTAACATTTTTTTAATCGAATCGAATTTTCAAAAAACCATCAAACAACAAAAAGGATTTACATAATTTCCAAATTAAAGTGCAGGTTCCGATAAACTCCCTTCCTATGCTTCTTACATCAAAATGTTCAAAGATTTTATTGGTTTGTTGATTATTTTTTTATGTAAACCGAAAATTATTTTTAAAATTATCTTTGTTCAAGAAATATGTTAGTTATCAGAAACTAACAATTTTTATATTTTGAATTTGATATGGGTAGGGTAAAAAAAAGTAGAATAGTTTCAGTAGATAGAGATACTACCTTGTACCAGAAATTGTTTAGTTTACAGAAGAATACCGGTTTCTTGCTTTTATTGATCATTTTTTATGTTAAAAAACGTTTTCAATAAAATACTTTACACAGATGTGAAATCTAAATATAAACAATTTAGATGGACCCATGTAACGAACAAAAAGAATAAAAATAAAATTTGGATACATTCTGTTCAAGTTCAACGTGCAAGTAAACAAAAAGCCAAAGTATGTAAACTTGAAGTGAGAAATAGAGCAAAATGTAAACTCAGATCATAAAATCGCGTTTATTGTTTACAGAGCGCTATTTCTAATTTATATGTAGATAACAATCACTAGGTACTTACTTCTATAACCATACTACGTCTTGTGACCAGTTCTCCAAATTGCCATAGTTCACCGCCCAATTTTTCTGCCCAATTCCGGACACTAAGCAAACAATAATTCATTTAAACTACGAACATCTCTAAACTGATAATTACTGATTACTTACATGATGGCCAATTCAGGTTGCTGTTTAACATCACGATTAGCCTCTTGAGTGGACGATTTTAAAAACATTACCAAAATTAACACGGAAAACACAACATCTCTACGAAAGCGTTTCATTTTTTCATTACAATTTGCGGTTTATTACGCGACCGAATTTTGACCCATATTCTTCTGCAGTCGCGAAATCAATAAGGTAATGATAAGGCGCGCGCGCATTTGTTCAAATAATTTTTGAATACCGCATTCAAATTTCCCGCCATTTACAGATTTCTACGCAAGAGCTAATCGAACACCTTTATTTCTTACATAATAAAATAAATAAATAACAATAAATTATCAACAACATATTGTTAAACAATACTATAACCGTTCTTGCTATTACCTATATTATGTTTTCCTTCGGCTTCTGCCAGCGCTCGTGTAAGTTCTCGACGTGCTTTGGAACCCAGCCACAGTAATAATCCCGCAGCGAATACTAACTAATCATGCAAATTATAGAGCCTAAATAATACTCCTATTTAAAATTACGTACTTGTATTGTCGCAAAAAAATATGTAAAACTGGAGATCGGTTTGTCGTTTACAACATCTTGCATAGATCTCAGTGAAGATCCGACGTACACCCCTACCAATTGTCCTGGAAGTAATCCCAATAAGGAAGTAATGTAATATAATTTACTGCTAATGTTGCTAAGCTACAACGAAACAAAGTTACTTTATCGTTAGAACTAATCGACATAAAACTAACGGCAAAAATTGTGTTCTGCAGTCCGAACGGTATAGGTGTTAATCTTGCGCATAAAACAATCTTGAAACATGCCGGTCCAGTTATGACTCTAAATATCGCCGTGGCCATTTCACTTGCGATAAACGTTCTTATCGAACTGTGATGACCAAACAGTCGTAGAACGTTGTGCGCTATAAGAAGTCCAATATTTGCACCTATTACGCTTAAGAAAAGTCCCACTAAAACACCAAATAAATATCCCGTAGCAATTACAATTATAATGTATCCAACGCATACTGGAAATGAAACCGCAATGAAGAGAACGATTATCAATGCGTATATGATGGCTGCATCTTGCTTTTCTAACCAGAACAGCAATGTGCTCGTATACGATTTGGAAACGTACAGTACGACCGAGAAAGTCACGAAAATTACGAGAGAAAAGAGACAGTTCCACAGGGAAATGCTACATATCGAGGCTTTTGCTCTTGAACATAAGCCTTTTTTCGGGTTTTTATTGTCACCAATAGCAGTTAAATTGAGACTTATTTGCATTTTACCTTAAATGTGTTACATGATTTTCAGGTTTTTATACTATCGTTAAATATATTATAATAATACTGATTTATTGTAAAAATAATATAGGTTAGACCTATAATTGATTATTCATTTGATTACCATCTATCGGAGAGTAGTCAAATTAATCTTATTACGTATAGTCTGTAACGGTTCGATTCCTTGCTTGTATTTCGCGCATTTTCAAAAAATAAGCCAATTTTAAGTAAACACGTTCGCAAAAAATAACTAGGATGTATAGTTAATATTCTTATTATTTTTGCAAGTAAATATATGCAAGATTTTCAATTAATTTAGTACTTTCAAATGCTATAACATGTTTAATTCGTTTTTTATTGTAGACTAATAAAATTTTATTTTTTGCAGATTGTCTGGAATCCATTTCCAGTCACCTAATATTTGAGGTATGTACGCATTTATTTATTAAACATGAACATGTATTATATAAGGATTATAGAATATTTCCTTTGTGTTTTTAATCACATACGATTGTTAATTTCCCGTTTTTATTAGTGTTTGTATAGTTTGCTAGAAATTGTTAATATCATTAATTATCAACAGGAATATAAATTAAATCTTTTTTGAGAATTTCATATATATTTTTTTATCATTATGTAGGTATATTCTGTATTTGATACGTGAAGCTGTCACTTTTAAATTTTATAGGTAAAAATTTTTATATATATAATATTTTCTGAAGTTTATTGGTAATTGAGATTTTTTGTACTAAATTTATTATAAATAGGTATAAATATTAATGGGATATAAAAAATGTTTGATAACCGTGTGACCAGTAGTGTAGTTTTGGTTGCCTATCTTTAGAAGTTCTAAGCCAATAGTTTATAATTTATTATTAAATTTCCTTGCAGTTTATTATTTCGTTAATTTGACATAATTTGCAATAACGTTTTTATTAGATTTCTAAAATTTTCATTAATCGTCAAATTTTAAATCTTGCGAGTAGGAAGGAAATGTTGGAAGAATTCGTCTGTGCAAGAGACAAGCTATGAAAGAATAGGTTTTATTTATTGTTAGGAATATGTGTTGTTTTTTGTTCGTGTTATCGCGTTTTTTATCACCGTCAGCGATCGTAAATTGGGTTGCCTAATTTAGGAAAAATATTTTGAGTAATATAGGTATTCAATTGGGTTTTTAGGTATTCCGTTCATCCGATTGTAATAAAAGTAAATCGGTCCAGTTTGTACAAGAATTTATTTTTGCCACTGATATAACACTTGATATGTTCGTCGAAATACATTAAAAGGGTATTTACTTTAATGCTGTGGTGTTTAATGGATTTGTTCCTACACCGATCCCCGACTAATTTTCAATTATTTCAACCGATCAAAATTTTAAATTTTGTTAGTTAATTAACAAAAAAAAACTAAATTTCTAAAATTCTGATAGGTTGAAATAATCGGTAGTCAGAGATTGCTGTACAAATAAACCTAATAATAAGAAATACAATCGTATTTACATTTTTCAAGAGAAACGTTAGTAAAAAATACTACATCCTATTTTATATTAGGTTCTTCGTCTATATTTAATGCAGAAATAAAAAACTTAAAAAGTATGTTAGTCACAATGAATACATATGTCAAATCTAACGTTAAAGATCTATCGGAAGGTTCGGCTACATGGTCACATATTAGTAACGTTTCCTTTAATCAGATCGAAAAATAATCAAAACTAATTGTAAGTTAGTTTTCTCAACATTCCCTAAAAATTCATTTTGCTGTCGAAAACGAGGCTGATATAAAAATTCACGATGGGACTTCTTCGCGGACAAATTTAAACGAAAATAAAGGTATTTTCGCTCTGGCAGGTCTTCGCCAGACATTCGCGATCCGGCTCCGGTTGCGCTCGTAACCATTTTCCGTGACAATGGGGCGCAGATAGTGCCGACCAACGCGTGGTTCTACCTTCGACTCCGTGTCCCTGGCATCGCCATCCCAAGTTCTTGCGTAAAGCTTCAGATTCGCACTTGACGCAAATTCGTTCGCCTGAAACGGTACTTATGTGATAATTGCGATTTTGGTAATGATTAATTTCATTACCTTCTTTGAGGGCCTTGAAACTTTGTTCTTTTCTGCACGCTTTCGAAGCTTTTAGTATTTCGAATTCTACGCAATATCTGAAACAGAATAAAAATAGTAAGGGAATGCGTGGTAGACGAGTTGTAAAAATTAACGTTAATTTTAATATTTTAACGTTTAAAATGTTAAAGCGGCGACGCTTTTGTTTCTCAATAAAATGCGCGGAATTTGAACTGCGCCGAAATAAATAAAAAAATCTAGCAATAATATTAATACGAAGGAATTTCCATATTGTGCGGCATTCGAGCGCGGAATGGTCTTCTCGTCGTTGCAGCAGTATGCCTTTAAACGATTACAGGCCGTAAAACGGCCTTTTACTGCTCGGTTATCGATAACTTCCTCGTCCTAATTGAAAGGACGAGATGCTTAGCTTTCCGTAACGGTTCATAACGACCAAGTCCACTTATTTGACTGTCTAATAACACATTTATTTAGGACTAAATTCTCAATGAGCGCATATAATCCAATTTAACTTTAACGCCCAAAATAGGACAACAAACTTATACTTAAAGGAAACTTTCGCCTTTCAGAAGTGGCGGTGGCGTGAAATTAGTTGGTAAAAATCGATTAAACCTCTTTGCGAAATCCCTAATTAGATTTTCGGACGAACAGCCGATTTCTATAAAACATAATAACCGAACAATAGTCGGTTACCGGTATAGATACGTATAAATGATTGGCATCGAGTGTCTACTTAATCCTACAATTTTAAATACAATACATAATTAAAATGATGACTTACAGTGGAACCTCCATTACCGTATTTATTCTAATAAGAAGCGCGCTGCTTATTATCTCAAATGGTTTTTTGGTGCGCTGCTTATTAGAGGGCGCTGCTTATTGGAGGGCGCTGCTAATGATTTTTTTCATTTTGATTTGACACTTAGCAGTAGTGTATAACGTGTACGGTACGATTTACTTGATACAAACAACACACATAAAAATGTCATTACAGTTCAAATTCTACAACATCATCGTCATCAAAATCTTCAGGATCGTCATCTTCAATTTCTTCATACTCTGCTGCATCAGGTGTTTCACACTGAATGTTTTTGCTTGATGTAGAGGGCAAATTATATTGAATGTTTTCTGCAAAATTCTCTGCATTTTTCTCACTTGCAGACGCTTTATGCAAATCTGTACTTTTTGCTAGTAGCATACTACTACCCTCTGCGCATTTATTATTTGACTTAAAGCACGTTATCTCAGAGTCTTCTGAGCCATCTGTGGCCAGACCTATGCCACACGACCTAAACGATTTTTTAATCAGATCTGAGGATAAAGAACCCCACGCCTTGTATATCCAACGGCACACTTCTTCAATTGGAGCTGCTTTTAAGTTACCAGACTTTGTTAATTCTTTTTGACCACTTTCAAGCCACTCAGAATGTTGTTCAGTTAGAAAGGCTTTAAATGGTTTGTTCCAACTTACATCACCTGGTTGAATTAAACCTGTACATCCTGCGGGAATGACAGCCATGTCAGCTTTTATTTGGCTCATGAAACGTTTGGTTTCAACCAGTGGGATTGTAGCCAAAATTTAAATTTGGAAAAGCTTTTTCTAGTGCGGGCAATGGTCGAACTCTTTTTAACAGTACAAACGGCTTGCATTTTGTACCACTGGCTTTGGCACACAGCATTACAGTCACTCGCATTTTTTCATGCCCTGTGGTTTTCACAGGGACTTGTTTAACACCAACCATGTCGACAGTTATGTCTGGCAACATATCAAACCAGACTGCAGTTTCATCACATGCGTAAATAGAATTTAAATCGTATTTTTGCTTCATTTGCAATTTTCTGATAAAGATAACAAAATCTGTAAGTTTAGGAATTAAATCTTTAGGCAACTTTTATGCTATTGTAATTTTACGTCGAATGGTCATTTTATGCCTTTGCATAAATTTTTGTAACCAACCTCTACTGGCTTTAAAGTCAGTTGAACCTGCTTCACCATTTTGCAATTTTTCTAAAAATATTTGAATTGCGTTTTGCATGATCCATTTGCAAGTCACTGGCAATCTTTGTTCACGATGTTCAATAATTTTTTGCTTTAAAATTTTATCAAGATCCAAATCGCGAATTTTCCTTCCACCACCTTCCAATCGAAAAATTTTTAATGTAGTTTTTGATTCGGTTTCCAAAAATACAAATTTCTCCTTTTTCTTACGCCAATCACGAATCTTAAGATTGCAATGTTGATGCAATATTATTATGCTGTAATGTAGGATAATATAACACTTACCATAGATTCATTAATATGCAAATGATCAGCCGTTGGCCTATTGCCATTTTTTTCTGCCTCATAAATTGCCGATAACTTATAGTCAATTGAATATTTTTTTAAAGAACACTTTTTGTTAACTTCGACCGGATCTAACTCAATATCAGACATGAATTTACTTAAAAAAAATGGCAAATGAAACGGTTACAGTATGCGTAAATTTCACAATAAGTAAGCATAGATTTCCTCTAATAACCAGCGCGCTGCTTATTAGAGGGCGCTGCTTATTGGAGGGCGCTTCTTATTAGAATAAATACGGTATTTGTGGCAATAACGGGGTGGGGGATCCACGGATAATCGAATTTAAATTTACTTGCTTAATAGGGTTACGCAAAATCGATATGATTTAACATCAAGTCTACATCACAAAAATGCAAGAATTAATAAATGAATAGCCGTTGTCCCTTGTCCGTGATAAAGAATAGTTAGATCTATTGTCCACGAACATTTTTAACGATTTTTTGAAAATGTTGGTGTGCTCGATAGCGTATTATTTTAAATTGGCAATTTGAATACAAACGTAGACCCCGGTTAATCAGGTGCCCGAATAATCGAACCGCGGATAATTGGGGTTCTACTGTATTGTTTTTTATATCGATTAAGTCGATTCATCGTCGACCATTTAATCGCCGATTATCATGGTACAATAACTATAAAGGTAAGATGTCGGGGCGGTTCTGCGCATCGGGATGTGACGTCACTCGTGAGAAAATATCGGAAGTCTGCCATTTTCCGAATAGGTGCGTTGATTACATGTATAAATAGTAACGTTTAGTCCATCATGAACGGTGTTGACAATGAACCCGAATTGAGGTTAAAGAGGATTCATTTGTGTTATCGGTTGTTATAACACTTCGAGGATTGTGAGAGAAATTTGAAATACGAAGAATGTTTTCAATTTCTACACGCATTGCCACGTGCTACCGATCGCCATTGACGCCACTGCGCGGAGTTGAACGTGTTTATAACAATCGGAGATCCCACCTCTAGTAGTTATTGTATCAGGGCCGATTATCTTAAAAGGTTAGTATAGATGAGGTGAGCTTAGGTTGATGGCGTCTTTTACTAATGGCGATGTAAATATTTAATTAATTATTTATTGGCGATAAAATAGTCTACGATAAAATTTTCAGGCAATGAAACGGTTGTTCTCGAGGTGTTTTCCAGAAGAAAGCTTTTTGCGTTTTGTTATGTAGGTACGTAAAACAATTAATTGTATTTGAGCGTGTTGTTAGTACATCTAGATAGTTATTTAGGATTGCAAAATTTGCACAAATATCGAGGACGATAAAGTTGATAGAGCTTTTCGGCGACGAGGTCGCTAACAGGAAGGTTCAGAATTTGAACTTTTACATAACATCGGCGTCGTTGGGTACTTCAATTCATCGATATGATTGTTTGTAGTTCATCTCCTTGTTTTTTTTCCAACGCGGTTCTTATCCCATCTATGTATGTATATCATGTCGAACGCAATCTTTTGAGTATTAGACTTATCGCGAGAAAAAATTATCCGCCGCCCCAAAACCGCGGCTTGGCCTGTCGGATTCTTCCGTTCGAAATAAAAGTGCAGACCGAGCTTTTGTTTCGAAACTCGAAGAAAACAAAGTATTTTATCATCGGGTTCGGTATTGTGCGAGAACAAAATATATATATAAAACGTCATGTTTCCGTCACCGTCCTTTTAAACACGGTCGGCAAGATGAATTAGATCGAAAAGGGTTGACCTTAATTCGGATTTAAGTTGATATTCAGTGTTGCTTAGTGTCATCCGCGCCGATGACGTGGGACGACGGAAGGGTTAAACAAAAACGCTGACCAACTAAGGGCCCTCGATAATCGTCGCCATATCGAATCGAATCCTTTTCTAAGGAGATTACGTTAGAATTCGAAATTAAATCGATTTTAAATTTTACCAATTTGAAGAGTGGAAAATTTAAAAGCTTTTACCGTTCCGCCGCGCCACGCCGCGCCGCCGCCGCCGTCCTGATTTCAAATTCAATCCGTACGATTTGCATCTCATTTAATGCGTTTTACGGATAGTTCCGAAAACGTGTTTGATAGATAACGTGGCAGCGATATTACAACAGTCGTAATGGATTTTCACATATGCATAGATAATACGGACGTGTTTAATCTCTTAGCGTTTCGAATCAAAGATGAGGGATAATTGAGTAATTTCGATTCCGTAAGTACACGAAACTTCAGCAATGAATGTCTGCAATGCGGTCCTGTTTATGTGTGTGTGTGTGCGTGGATGTGTCATATTGATTGATTACGATTCGGTCGCGGCGATAATAATATAAAGCGTCGCTTTAAAACCAGAATCGACCTCCATTAACAGAAAGACGATCCGACGAAATGCACGGAGCAAACAATTCGGCAGCAGCATCCAAATAAACTTAATTGGAGTTGTTCTGACGATAAAAAGGAGCAGCATCGGGAGAGAGCGCGATTGCGGTTTCGTTTGATTCTAATGTTAAATTCGTTGTTAAAACGGGAGTTGCACCGTAACCATTAGCAGCTGGGTGATACATCACGCCGCCGTGCGTCGTCGGCGTCGATTTTGCGGTTTAGCTGGGTTCGCGACAGTTTACCTCCCCCGAATACTTCGCCACGAATATATTAAACAAAGCAAACGTCGGTGGTTCGATTTCAATTAGTCGTTCGGTCTCTCCGAAATGGTCAAAACGAATCGGTCAAAACTGAACGTGGAGCTTATCGAGCTAAATGGCCACCTCAACGATTTGCGAAAGGCAAAAAGCCATACAAAACGTTAATTAATAAATAAACGAATTGGTATCGATATTATTAAAATGTAATCTATAATCGCTTATTTTCCGTTTAATTGATCAAGTTCGAGCGAAATCCGGAGCGATCAACATAGACAGGTTTTACTTTAGGTGAGTACTGAAGATGGTAGCGTTACTGTCGAAACCTGCGCGTATTTTGTTCGATAATATTGGTTTATTTTCATTTTAAACTTAACAGTCCAAGAACTTCGAAGGGATTAGAAAGCCGAACTTGAGCTTATTTTTTTCGGAAAATTTATCCTTCGATCGCTTTTTTCCAATTTTCGTTTACTCGTTAAAAATTATAGGCGCAATTGTAGGGCGAGGCTACGCTTCAGGTATGTAGTACTCGTGATGTCGCTTTCACCATTAATTAGAGCAATGCCCGAAACAATGAATCGAAATTGGTTATTCTAACACGAGTAGGCAAACCAGTCACCCAATATTGCAACTAATTGGCCGTTAATGAGTTCATATTTGTACACCATACAAATCGTCCCCCGTCAAGACGCTCACGGAGGTCATAAACGTGCTTCGCATTAAGATAACGAATATCTTTAATTTTCTAGAGAAAAGAGATATTTTATATAAAGTTAGTTTTAAGCGCTCGAATCATAAGTAATTTGTAAATCGAAAAGTACGCGAAGTACGCGATTAATCTAATGAAATGAGTCAAAAGAACGCCCGGACGTTCGAAAACAAATCCTTTACGACGATTATCGTAAAGGAACGCACGATATTGATCGACACAAATCTAAAATAAAGTTTGATAATTAATTTATTACTTACTTACACGGATGCCCTCTTAAAGATGAACATTTTTTTTTTAATTGCGGAATTTATTCGGGGCCGTGTTTAACTTGACGAAAAAAATACACAACGTAGGTAAGGTTAAAACTTTCTCCGATCGGATAAAACGTAATCTGGTGAAATGTAACGATCCTTTTTTTTAAGTCGTAAATCAGAACGTTTATAACAAGATAACAAGTAAACTAATTGATATTGTACTTTTAAAATATAAGAATTGGACGTTTCGACGCGGCCATTTCAACGGGAAGACGTATCGACGCCGTCATTTCGACGCTAAGGATATTAGAAAAATGAAAACTATCCTAACCGATTGCGATAATAGATATTTGGTTAACAGGATTGAGATGTTTAGGTAATTTAATAGTATCCATATCTAATATAGAGATTCGATCGATTAAAAAAGATTGGTGTAGATGGGGTCAGTTTAGATTGTTGCTAATGAATATTTTAATGTTACTATTTGCTGCTTTAAAAATGTTTTGACGCCGAAATGACCTCCGTCAAACGTTCCTAAACCCAGTATAAGATATATTTATGATTAAAATATGATTTTGTCGATAGATTTCTTTAACAAAACGTGCGAAAAGGTTTTTGATCGTCTAATCGAACTTCATTTCTAGGTCTTAGCTAATTGTTTGCAATGGCCAACTTTCAGTAGCAGTCGGAGGAACGAATTTATGCATTTTTCGTGCATATTGAAATTAAAGCTTTTTAAACAGTACGTAGTAGGTACAGAAAGTACCTGTCGGGTTGCGTAATTTAGTAGGTACTATGTCACGTGGATGTCAAACATTTTCGATGTCCCTGCATATTTAAAAGGTACAAAAGGTTTTCAACATATTTTAATTTGTACGAATTGAATGGAGTTTACCACAGGTGTTACAAAAAAGATAGCGTTATCGTCTGTTTTTGTAACCGAATGGTTACAGAACTAATAAATTACTAATTTGCTTAATGCATTTATGATTCGAGTTTCGGGCATGTCTCCTATTTCATTGTTGAAAATGAAAGATTTTTACGTATACGGAAGTTTTAGTCGAGCGGGACGTAATACTTTATAAATCAAACTACGATAACAAAAATAGTTATTTAATAGAATTAATCTTTGTATTGTTACGTTTGCAGCTGCGATCGTCGACCGAAATAAGCGGGTCAAATTATTAGGATATTAATCTCGATTAGAAGAAAACGTTCTCTATGTAATTGAGGAAAATTCAAAGACGACCACCGGAAGAATTGCAATATTACAAAATGTAGGTAAGTTAATCTACCAGATTCGAAAAATATTATGTGATTACCTGTTTTATTGGTAGTTCCCGATGAAAAAATATGTTAAAAATTTTCAGTTTTATGGCATTTTCTAACGAAGCAAGCTTTGCCAAAAATGGAATGCCAAGAAATTTCCAAATTCCGATCAAAACGCGAAGAAAATCTACAACTACAAGTGGCGTTACGGTCGATTCAAATGCAGGTGCGTAGTCGAGGTATTTTTTATATGCCTAAGAAAGATCTGTTACAATCTACAGCCAGGAGTCTTACAATTAATTATACTTGAAATTTCTAGATATTCCGGACCTGTACTAAACACTTCACGTAGTAACAAAATTTTGCCTTTTTTTTCAAGATTTCGCGAAAATTTTAAATCAATAGAAACGATTTTAATTCGTCATTTCCGGTTTGGTTATACTAGAAAAACGACTTTTCTAGTAGTATCGAACTTATTCTAAACACTACAAGTAAGATCAAAATTTTGTCAAAACTATAGTGGTATTAATCACTCACGTAGTGCTTAATTTTATTAGTAGTATTGCATATTATTAGCAGTAGGAGTATTAGAAGTACTACAGTAGTATCAGAACTGAATCACAAACATACAATTTAAATTTATTGTACTGATAAGGTGTATTGGAACCTATCTTGAATACCGTACAGTCAAATGCACGATGGTTAATTAGATTCTTTGATGTTTATTTAATAAATTATGTTTATATTAGTTTTCATAAATGAATTATTAATATTTTTGATATGTCGATAAAGTTATACAGTAATTATTTTGCAAATAAATGTGTTGCCATATATGTAGCGATAACTTTATTTAGGTACTTCAATTTTTACAGTTAGGAACTTTATTATGAAATCGGAATTAATTGTAAATTATTATTTATCTAAAGTTGTAAATTAAATTTAGATAAATATGTAATCTACAGTGCAATTGAAAATATATATTAATAAATGTTATATTAAATTTGACTAATGTTTTATTAATGGCAACGTAATCAATAGGTAGCTACGTCCGATTAATTCAATAAAATCTACTTAATAATCATTAGTATCGATCATTAGTATCGTAATTATTAGTAGATTTATAATCATCACAACGCTAACAATTTTACTACATTCACGTTACTTTGTCGTTGCTATAAAGTTACAATTACCGTGCTATTTTTTTACAATAAGTATATAATCCAAATTGATTTCCAAATAGTTACTACACCTTCACCTTTAGATAAAAAAATAAAAATTACATTTCTAAGTGATTTTATCAAATGCCGAATAGTAAAACAGGTAACCTGCAGGATTTAGGACGCGTTAAAATTTTGCCAAAACCATGGACAACACGTCATTTTTTTCGAGATTTTACGAAAATTTTAGATCGATTTAAATACGTGCAAATTGTCATTTCTTGTCTTATTATACTTGAAAAATTAGTTTTTAAGTAGTTCCGGACCTGTTCTACGCGTATCATTTTATCGAAATTATGCAAAAATTTTAATTCTATTTAAACGCCGGCAGTTCCTTATTTATTGCTTCGTAATACCTAAAATACGAGTTTTATAATCGTTTTCGACTTTTTCTGAAAGTTACAGCTCAAAAGCTTGTGGTGAAAATTTTGCTGGAAAAAAATCGCTGGACTATAATAAGGGATTTTTTCGAGATTTGGCAAAAATTTTTAATCGCCGGAAATGCGCTTAGATTGTCATTTCTTGCATTGTTAATCTCGAAAAACTACTTTTCAAGTAAATCCGGACCTGTTCTATGCGTATAGGTGACGTCATTTCATCAGTAAAATGATTTTAGTTTTTGACGTTCTGGTGACGTTTAATCCTTTCGATCAACACGTCCCCGGCGAGAGACGTCACTTTAAAGTTTTTTTCTGTTGTCGATTCGAATCAATATCTACTTTAATCGCGATGTTCGCGTCTGTCGATGTCTTATAAAAAGTCTTAAAGTAGGTACTACATAATTTGTGAGTTGAATCTGAAAATTTTACAGGCTTTTATTGTTCATTATCGAAATAGCGCAATTTGCGCGATAGTTTAAAAGCTTGTGTGCGAAAAACAATCGCGAATCGTGGGGTGTCATTTATTTAGTACCTATATGTATAGACAATATATGAAATGAATGTTTAAATCAATAAAAATACATTTCAAAATAAGAAAAAACTTCTATTAAGTAGAACCCGATCAATTGATTTTACACCAGTGGAAAAGTATTCGCGCAAATCGCGCAACAAATCCATATATACAAAAATTATTTATTGCCGTTTTTCGAATGCTCTTCAATTCAATATTATTTTTCGACAAATATTTTCAATTTTTGACTAATTCGGATCATTTCTCGCACCACAATCCCTTACATATTTTTTATCCATGTTTAAAATAGAATGTAAATGAAACCACTCCGAAAACAACGTACGTGTCGATAATTCAAAACGTAGCCAGAAAGGCGAAACGCTTTTTGCCTTTATTTCACTACTATCCCTTGTTTTCTTAACTCGTCGAGCATCGAAAAATTGAGCTCGGAATGCCAAGTAATCTGTAACGATATTTCTTATGTGGATTTTGGTTTTCCCGGGCAGAATATAAAAATGATGTCTGGAATAACAAAGTGGGCAATTATCGGAAACTGTAAAGGGAAAAAAGTTAGTCACGAAGAAAAAAGGTTATGCGTTCAATTGTTCGCGTAAGGGTTGGCTATTTTTTAGGATAGGTGTAATTTAGAGCGCGTCTCCGTATCAAATGGCGCGCTGTATTTTAGAGGGAGAAGAGTATCGATGAACTATCGCTGCTTGGGCGCCGAAATTGGTTAATTTATCAAACAGCCCAGACAGGGGATGGATATTTCATTTTCGAGCACTTGCATATATCCATCTTTTGCAAATTCCTTTGCGTCAAACTCGTAATAATTTGGCTCCTCGTGCCGGCGCAACGACCGGAACTTGGGAAAACGGCCATAAAATAGGCAGTGGCGGAATCGAGAGAAACTTACGCAACAATTAAACTGTAAAGTATTCGTTTAATCAAGGTGGCTGCGGAATGTTTAATAAAATTTCCCTCTAGATGGGTGTTCCCTGTTTTCAAATACCGTCGTCATCTTCTTTAGGTGTGTGTATACCTACCTATGTATATTAAATTAATGCCGTACTATAATAGCGGTCTTGTGTGCGTGTGTCAAAGTTTACTACGTTTCTCTAGTATTTTGAGGTTTCAGGATTTTGTGGCGCGGAAGCCGTTCTGGTTACCCCCGCTGCGAATTAACGAACATAGTAATGGTGGGCTTTTTAAGTCGCCATAATTGTCTGTGTACGTCTATAATTAATAACGACTAATTGATTTGAAAACTCGGGACTCGTTATTTCCATTGTCGATGCCGATGCCGATGCCGCGAATTTACAACGTTTTTAATTTCAATTGTTTCATTATTCGAGTTCCGTCGAGTGGGCGCACCTACCTAATGCCATAAGGAAAACGAATATCCTACATTTATAATTGTCCAGATATTCTTAGCCATCTTCTCTTTGTTGATGCCGTGAAAAATTCGAGTTTTTGTAATTAGTCGAGTGCCGCGGAGCTTTTTAATGAACATCCGCGAAACCCTTTCGAACTTCTTTCGCACCTGCCGCCACCTTTTCGCGACGTAAATTCTGACGACCTTATTCTTTTTCTAAGTAATACACCCACTTGTTTGTTTAAGTTTGTTTAAACCGTTTTTGTTATAAATTACAGTAGACGTTGGCCGATTTAAGAAAAATAAATATCTACATAGGGTACTTTCGCGTCTCTTTCAGACAGAAAAAAGACTTTGACGATTAAATCCCATACGGAACAATACGAGTTTCGAGGAGTTCCGATTCCTCTATAAAATATTGACATGTTTTTATTGCTTTCATTCATAAAAATGTTTCGGTTCTCGAAAAACAATCGGAAGAAAGTTGTTAATTAAAACTTTTACAAAATGAATTTTCCTCGTATTTCGGCTTAAATTCGTACTTTTCATTTTATTCGAAATTAATAGTGTTTTTATTTTGACATACACTTCGCTACACGTGTCTCAAATATGCAATTATTGTTAGTAACAATGTATTGCCAGTACAGGACTTCCAGCGACACACCCCATTAAAAAAAGTAAATATTTCTCAAACTTAAAGTAAATCAAAGCAAATAAAAGCCAAAACAAAAGTAAATAACTGGAAGCACTGAATATACCTAACAAAGAAATGACAAACTACACGTTTTTAAATCGATTTAAAATTTTTGCGAAATCTCGAAAAAATTCACGTATTTTTTTTTGGCAAAATTTTTATCAGAACGTTTTGCGACGCAACGTTCAGAACAAGTCGCAAACGACTAGAAAACTCGTCATTCTGGCATAACAAAGCAAAAAATGACGAACTGTGGGCGTTTAAATAGATTATTGTTTTTGCATAATGTCGATAAAATGACAATATCTGATACGCATAAAACAGGTCCGGAATTACTTGAAAAGTGGTTTTACAAATATAATAAACAAATAAATGACAAACTACACGTTTTTATAATTTAATATGTGAAATACTAAGTGATTATAACAAGATACAACAGCAGTTAAACACATTCATACATCTGATAATGCCCGAGTATCACTAAAAAATCAAACACCCATTACAACTTCACCAGGAACTAAATCACCGAGAAAAGGACCTCTTGTACATAGTCTACTCTTTTCTCAGATTCGTGAATAAATAAAAAAAGTAAATATAGTAAATAAAAGTAAATCACACTGAAAGCACTGTCAGTATGTGCACATTCATCATGTTTCTCCGTTTCACTTCCAGATTCAGAAGAATTGTATGGGGTTTTTTCGTACCTCTGATGTATAATTCCCGATACCGGGTGGGGTGCTTAAAACAGATTACCTGAACAACTCGGCCGTTGCTGATGATAGAAAACAAAAATTCGAACAAAAGTTGCTTAGGAGGGTAAGGACTATAAGGAGGATATAATGTGATATTGTTAGTTTTTACCACAAGTGGGGGGGGGGGGTAGAGGAGATACGAAGGTCAATGTCGTTATTTTAAATGAGTTTATATGTTTTCTTATTTACCGTTTAATAGTGCGTTTGAAGACGCAAAGAATGCATTATGTTTAAAAGTTAATCAAAGTAACTGAAAGTCAATGATAAACAATAATATTATAAATGTTAGAACTAAACAAAATAATGAATAATACGTAAACTAAGTAGAGAGCAAACATATCGGTAACTGACTTACTTAGATAAAATATTCAAAATGATGCCCTTGAACATTTATACAAGAACTGTAAATCGAGTCTGCTCAGACAACAGAGACAAAAAGTCGTCTAATTGCTACCGCACCAGACCACAGACTGAATACAGCTGCACAAAGAATAAGCACGGAATGGCTGTTTATATACAAGTTATAACGATTCGGTTGTCGATGCGCGTGCGCGCAATATATAAGTTTATTCGAGTCCTTAGTCATTGACCTTTAACTATGAGTCAATGACCTTCAACATACAGTCCTTGTATGCGTCTTTAAACGCATTATTAAACGGTAAATAAGAAAACATCAATCTATTTAAAAATAATGAAGTTGACCTTCGTATCTCTTCTACCCCCTCCCCCACTACTTATGGTCAAAACTAACAATATCACATTATGTCCCCCTTCTAGCTAAGCAACTTTTGTCTGAAATTTTTTTTCTATCATCAACAACGGCCAATTTATTCAGGTGACCTGTTTTAAGCGCCTCGCCCGGTATATTTATATTTTATTTAAAAATTCCTATAAAAAGGTGCGACACTTGATTGTAGCGTACGTAAGATGTTTTTGTTGTGCGAGATAAACTGCGTCATTTTATCTAACGTCCATTTGAAAGTCGCGCATTAGTTGAGAGAGAAAAAATGGGCAGCGGCAAAAAACTAACACTTGAAGAAATTGGAAAAATACGAACACTAAAAGAAGAAGGATATTCGAACAGCCAAATTGCTAGGAGAATTAACAGAAGTGCTGGAAGATTTCTTAAAGATCCCGAAAATTGCGGGAAAAGGCAAAAATCGATGACGGAATCTGAGAGGCGCAGAATTATTAGAACAGCTTCAAATCAGTTCGATAAGACCAACCAGAGCATTTGTAAGACATAACAACTATATATTATCAAATATTAACAAATCATGTAGCGGTTTCATGTAACCAGCATCGTCTTGTAGTACCAAGGAAAAGTTTGGCCGTCTCAAAAGGACACAATTTTAGCTCTGCCCATCGTTCAAAACTGATTCACAAACTGGTGCAAGATTTCCATGCGGGCTGCGCCATCCACTGTTGTACTTATGGAAGAAGAAAGTAACGTCGCCTGTAGCATGGGCGACCAAAAAGTCTTTTGGTCTTGGTTGACTGTGGAAAGACAAAGTCTTACAATTAGCTTACAAATCATGTCACATATTATTTCTTGTAATGTCACAGTAATAAAATTAATTAAATCGAGGCACGCTTTTATTTTTTCATAGTCAACCAAGACCGAAAGATTTTTTTGGACATCCGTCACTTCGTTACTTTTTTCTATCGGTTTTCTTTTTTAACCGCTGCGAATGGGTGTTTCGATTCAACATTATTGTTATAATAAGGGGAGTGGACTAAAGGACGTTCCCTTTTTGGATGGTTTTTCATTTTCGTAAGTGCCTATCTACATGTTATAAATTATAAAACGCTAGCAATTTACTAACGATTCCCCCAAAATATTCTTCAATTCGAAATTTATTGTAGAAAACCATTTAATGTTCGACATCTTTGTTCGCACGTACGGCACGTTTCGAAACTAATCGATCTTCTTGTAATACTTATTAAAATCTAGTCATTAATAAATCCTTTACGTCGAATACAGTTACCGAGCAAATTAAAGATAGAATAACGCTCTCTTTGAATTTTCCCGACCGTTAATGGGATCTAGCTGGCTGAATGGTGCGAATTTAATTATAACCCGATACATCTGTAAATATTAAATCTATCCAATTCAAACAGACGTGAAATAAACAAATAAGACAAACGGGAAGTGAACGATAACAGAGAATCGGCTAAATTCCCTTTATTCTGTACATGGCTCGGCGTTCGTAGGCTGTTTAGATCTCGTCGTTCCCTAGCATTTGAATAGCTTCGGGGTGATGTCAATATGGATCCGATTGTGGAGATGTCTGCCCCCGCAGGTATTGTTCGTCGGTATCGAAGCAAGTTTCGGTTAAAACTCATGGGATTGAGACCCCTAATCATGGGTTGGTAAACCTGGTGCCATTCGTATTATTTATCCTCTAGCGCTCTCGAGAACTTTACAGACTTCACAAAACTTGTCAATTATCGTTCTAGGAAATTACTTACTCAGTTTTATTTAAGAATTTCCCTTGGTTCCCGTAATACCTAAATTTAGAGTGAAGAATTTAATTAAATCGGATAAATCTTCGAGAAACATTTACCGTACGCGATCCTCTTATAATAAACGATATATTAAGAAGTCTGTTTGTCGTTAAGTATTTAGTATTAAGTACGGCGGGGCTCGAGAACTTTTACGTTGAAGCATTCATATTTTATGAGTCATATGCGACGTGTACCTATTCTCGATTGAAGGGATGAGTAGAGTTGCTTGTCGACATAAACTATATAAGTACGTTTCGTGTTTTCCAGTTTAAACAAGTTCACATTTATTTTGACTAACTGATGATAAAAAAATTGCAGTTTTAGTTTATCATTTATGTCGCGTTTTCGATTATGTTTCCGCGAGAGAAAAAGTCCGTACTTTTGCCGTTGAATTGAGTTAAGCTAATAAAATTTATTTCCGCACTAACGATAAGGTCGGCTCCACACGTGGTGGTCAACGTTGGATCTAATGGTGTTCGTTCAACCATGGTGTTCGCCATACCGATCACACGTTGGACGACCATGAACCAACATTGCTCCCACGTGTGAAGCCGACGTTAAGGAAAACCCAATTTACAAATAAGTACATTTATTTATTTTATAAAACAGTAACGGCCGTATAGAAGTTGATTTACTACCCCATGCGATTAATTAGATTAAAATCGATATAAAAAAACTGCTTAAAATTCTGCCGCAAGCTATTTATAGACTATAGTCGACGACAACCGAACAATCTTGAAACGATGACTCATATTTAAAACATTCCCGAGTTTTCGATTTATAAAAATTTGAGTTTGTACCGTGACTAATTTTTTAGGAATTCGTATCACACTTTGCTGGTTGGCTACTGTGTATAAATGAAACAGTCCGAAGTTGCAACATGATACCTATCGAGACCTAGCGTTACTTTTTAAATTTTAATGTGTACTCGTGGCGAGTAAATAATAAGTTATAAAATAATTAAATAATACCTCGCCTCAATTTCAAAGCGATAATCGCACTTCAAACCGTTCCTTCTCCGCCCACCACTGATTAAACATCAAATTGTCTAGTAGATTGTTTAGTGCAACATTCTAATGGTTTTGTTCGACACGATCGATGTTAATTGCGAAGATACATCTCTCACAATTAGACTCTGTTTGTATTATTTTGTCTGTTTTAAATTCTGTGAGCGCGTGTGCGTCGAACTGTAAAGTTATCATTCATATTAAATACGTTCTGGAAAAAACCCAAAAACAATAAATGCATGTTGATACCTATATCTACCGGGTAGCGACGCGATAACTTTATCAAACTACCGAAATGGAACTATGGAGTTTCATTACAACTTTTATCCTATTACCAAGTGAAATGGCGATGTTTGCGCAATTTAGATTCTTAATTAATTAATTAAATGAACGATAATAATAAAAATGATGGTGATGGTAATAAAACAAAAGTCTCAAAAGAAAATCGAATTTAGAAGATCTTGGTTTTCTTAAATTTGCCCTGTTAGGATGAGGAAAAACATAATTACCAATGAGTGGAGTATTAATCGATCTCGTCGACATCAAAGTATCCGTTAACGCTTCCATTTTATTAATAACCTTCAAACTAATTAATTTTATACAAGAGCCCTTTTATCTTAATACTTTTAGATCGTTTATCAAAATTCTTTCATTTATTAAACATTATATGGCGCGATGCAGCGCTTTGTACAGTTATTTACAGGAACGTACATTTTGTGTTGTAGCTTAACTATCAAATCCTTTATTTCCAGAGAAAGTTCTACTACCCCGACCGGAACCGTCGCGAGACATAACTTCGGTTGGGGCTCTGGTACTACAATATATATACATGGGTAACAATGGTAACGGTGAACAACAGAAAAAAAAAACAAAACTAACCTAGTAAAGTACGGCTATATATATGTATATATATATATATATATATATATATATATATATATATATATAGATAGTTCTCCCATTATATGACGGGTTCAAACACCTGCAGGAGAAGACCCTTCCTCGCTCGCTTGTGGGAGCTGCTCTTCCTCGCACCTGGTTCGTAAGATCAGCTCCCACAGGGAGGCAACCCTGTCCCATACCGCTCCGTCCTGAACCATTGCGTTAACTACGTTGTCAACAGCAATGGACAGGCAACACTCTCTCTAGTTCACTTCGTAGGGCAGCCCATCTCTGACTGGAGAACAGGGCATGTTCTGCCGTGTCCTCCTCGTTATTGCAGTCCCTACATGCAGGTGACTCTCTTTCCCAATCCGACACAGGTAAGCACCGAACGAACCATGTCCGCTGAATGTCTGTGTCAGATGATAGCTCATGTTACCATGGCGCCTGGAGTACCAGCTCACGAGGTCAGGGATGTCTCCTCGTCCACTCCCATTTCCTCGATCGCTGCCACTCCTCCTGCCATCTCCCAAGAGTCAGGCTACCAGTTCTGGCTACCCTATTCAGTGTTCCCGGTGAATGCCATGCCTCCGCCCTCTCTAGTGCTAGCAATCGGATAGGAATCAGGATTGCCAGCACAGTAACCGCTTCTGTTGAAACAGTTCTGTATGCACAGCAAACACTGATTCCTAACCAACGCTGAAGAGAGTCGAACGCCCTGGCATTCACTCCCACCTCACAAGCCTTCACCCAGGCCGGAGCGGCGTATAATACGGCTAAATAAGCCATACTGGCCAACAATCTTCTTTTCTTGGTTGAGGTGCCTCCTACTCTGGGCATAAGTCTCCCCAATGCGATAGCTAATTCTTAGCTTTATTCACAACAGTGACAATGTGGGACCTAAACTTTAAATGAAGGCCTAGTGTAATTCCCAGATACCGCGCACTGCCGCTCGGACACACTACCACCCCCACCCCCCCGATCTCGATAGAGATCGGAAGGATCCTCCGGCGCCCATTTGCCAGCAGCAGAACCGTTTTCTCGGGCGCGATGCTTAGATCATTATTAGTCATCCACATTGCTACCAAATCAACAGAATGTTGGAGAATGCCCTGTAGGTCCCCCTCGGACTTCGCTGAAACCAACAAAGCAAGGTCGTCGGCAAATGCAACTCAATGAGCCCCCTCCGGCAGGTCTAATCTCAGAACCCCGTCATATGTTCCACAATGTTGGACCTAATACTGATCCTTGTGGAACACCCATAGTAACCTCAAGCCACTCTGAGCGACCAGAATTGTCATTCACCTTTACAGCTCTGTCGCTCAGGTCATTGAGATCATTGCCACAAGATAAGGAGAAATGCCTTTTTCAATTAGTCTATTGATTATCAAGTCCCAGCTTGCAGAGTTGAAAGCGTTTCTTGCATCAAATAACACTAGCACACACCACTCGCAGGTGCCAGTTCTTGCTTTCTTCACCAAACTAATAACCTTCTCAATGGCACTCAGGGTGGATCGACCTCTCCGGAAACCGTACTGAAAATCATGTAATGCGTTCATGGTTTCTATTTCTTCCACCAGCCTGTCATGTAGAAGAAGTTCAAATAATTTACCACCCAAGTCCAGCTTAACTATCAATAAGCCTCCTGGAAATCGCGTAGTATATAGATAATTAGAGGACACGTTTGTATTAAATAAGTAATTATTCTGGGTTTGTGCGAAAAACGAAGGTTAGATACTATCCTTGAACGAGATATAATGACAGGTCATCATAAGTGTCATGCATTTGTTATTTTACGTCGCCACAAACGCAACTTCTTTATAGATAATGTAACGTACATACCGTAATCACGTTTCAAACACTGTTTATATGGGGTCGGTCTGGTTCTCAGCTGACGTTCCAATCCATCACAAATATGTTCAATTAGGTTATGGTCTAACCTTTTCTTTACGAACTGGTGCATTGGTTATGTCAGTTTTAAATTGTTCGATGTCGCAAAATTCCTTTACAAACATCGGCGTTCGTGGATTCGAGCATAAAAATTTGCGAACAAAGATCGTGTCGCGATTCCACTTGCTCCAAACCTCACGGTGCGAACAATGCAGTCTTGTATCTACGTAAGTAACGATCGTCTGGTATTCGCCAGGTCTACATTGCATTGTTATAAATAACGGGCAACATTCCGCACGATAATTACCTATAAGTTGCAGCTTGCCCACGGAATTCGAGCACAACCATCTCCCAGTGGATGGTACAATTATTCAAACCGTTGGCCAGCTTGTAACGAAGTCTGACGGTTTGATTTCAAGAGTCCGGGCGGAAGTGTTGTAACTCCTTTAGGGTTTCCATTTCGACACTACGTCGCCCACTATCACGTATTAACTATACTTAATATAAAAATTCGTACTCTTTTTCTAGTATTATGTATTTCACGTAACTTACATTTCATGTAATTAATTAAATTTATTTTAAATCGACATATATTCGTTACCTAACAACCGAATACATCTCGATTATAACACCCACTATTGCATAATGGGACATTTCAAATTTTTCCCATTTGAAATTCAATTCTACATCACTAACTAAGGTACAAGGCTCGTGTCGTTGTGTTCATATCGATAGCTATAGCTCGTATAAAGACTCACGTTCCTTTCCTGATATTATAACGTGTATCGATAACGTACGGACAATCCCACTTATCTATATGTAGGTATTTCCTAGTAGGTGGTTAATGATTGTATGATATATAGCGCGACTAGTCTCACAATACGAAGTCATGTAATGTGTTCATACGCAAGGTTATAGTTATCAAAGTGAATACTCACGGTTTGCAAAGCGGACAATTTAAAATATGAAGTAATTAGGTACGTGAAGTTGGCACGTCATTAAAAGCATAAACGAAAAAAATTGCGCCAATCGTTTGCGCACGATATAAAAATTTTGCACGACACGCCGTTTTCGAGTTATTCAAAAATCAAAATAAGAAAATCATTTGAAAGCACAAACGAAAACAATTGTGGCAATCGTTAGTGATTTGTTTATGAATGTTTGCGCACATTGTAAAATTTTTGCACGACATGCCGTTTTGGAAGTTATATAAGAATTAAAATCTGACGTTTAGTACGTCGTCGTTGGAAGTACGTACGATCAAAAACAATATTTCAACATTTTGTAATATTTGTAATCGTTGAAGAATTTTAGCATGGTTGGTCGTTTATCGAAGTGGTATGACCGTACCGACTATTGCCATTTTTTAAAATTTTAGAAATTAAAAATTAACAAATCTATTTAAGCAGTGTACATTCAACTTTCTTAGATATAGATTACAATTGTATAAATTTAAAAAAATTCTATTTAATATTTCTGATACCGGTAAGTAAGTTTATGAAAGATACATCTACCTAGCAAAATCTTATATTTTTATTTCGTCTGTATGTGTTCCTTTGCGGCAATGGAAAGTTCCTTGATATAGAAATACGGTGAACTATTATTTCATTTTTGCCATAGATATTTGTGGTATTTTATGCAATTTATGTACAGTGCGATATAATACGGGAATAGAATCAAAGTAATCTATTCTGTTCATTGCTTAATAAGGGGAAATGTACAAAGCTGCAAAACTATTTTAAATTTTGTGTCTTTATTGAATGAACTAATTTGTATGAAATTTTTAGAATATATATTTTAAGTTTTGCTCTACAGGATGGTAGATAAATTTTAAGAAAAATCGTACGGATACAGCAATTTTCAAAATTTAAAAGCAGAAAATCAACGTTTTGGATCTACCAGCGTGTTATAACTTGCACATACCTATTGCGCCATTTACGACAAATCTTACTAACCTTCAATGATACCTACCTACTATTTATTTACATACATACCTACATTATATATGTTTTATTATTTAGTTTTATGTAATAATTAAAATGTGACTTAGGCCGATCTTTCTATCTTCAGCTAAAATCTAACAGATATTTACCATGAAAACAATTGTCTGAACAAACGTTTCTATGGTAAATATCTGTCAGATAAATTTATCAGGAGATGGAAAGAACGGTCCTTAGTACACTTTTATTCTGGGGTACAGATACAGGTTTTTTCCAATACACCACCAAACCAGTTTGCGAACTGTCTGGTACATGCCTTAAACTAATCAGAATTTTAGAATTTACTCGACTGTCAAATTCTAAAATTCTAATTGGTCGAAAGCATCTATCGGACGGTTCGCAAATTGGCGATGTGTTGGAACAAACTTTATACGTACATACATAGATATTTACATTTTTAAATACATCTGTTTCTAATAAATTATAATACTTGCCTATTTAAAGATCATGTCAAATTGTTTTTCTAAAAAATGACATGACAAAAAGACATTTTTAAAATTACAGTATTAATCGTGATTATATTTTTTCAATGAACGCTAAAGTTATTAAGTTCTATCGATAATAAATAAAGAAAATTATATTATAACGTCGATATGGGCACAATAAACACTTATAAGGCTAATAATAAAATTAACCTAAATTACGTTATTTTAAAATTTTCGCCGTTACTGCGACCGAAATGAAGCGTTTGTTTTTCTTCCATTGACAGAGCAAAAAAGGAACGGTCCAACCAAAATAATCTATTATCCTTAATGTTTACCTATGTATATGTACAAAATAATGCAATGACCATCAAATTATATACATTATTTCTCATTTGCTTTATTTATTTTTTATTTTTTTTTAAATTTTATTAGTTTGTACATAAAATAAATACATGGCTTTTACGTTAAATATATATTTTTTATTTGTTAGGTATTTGATTATGTTATAGGTATCTATTTCATTGTTTTTGTATTTTATTATTATAATTAGATTTAAACATAGTAAATATAATAATCAGTATGATGTCGAGACTATAGGTATGTGTACTACCTTTGATTATAGGTATTACCTAATTAAAAATCTTCTCAGACTAGGATGAAGTAGAACAGTGCATCTTATTGTTATTAACTTATATTTAGATTTAATCTTATCATTAATATTAATAATTTTTTGTACCTATGTTATATAATAAATATAAGTGTTTATATGATGAGTGTTTTTAAATTATTAGAAATTATTAATCGTTCTACATTATTTGTAACTTAATCCAGATAGTCCCGAACTATCTTATTTTATATTGTTTTTAAAATTTCCAGTTTCTCTCCTGATTATTTAAAATTTAAAGATAATGTTACTATCTAAAACAGGATCTCCTTTCAAAAAGACAGTAGGTATACCTACATACAAGTTTTAAGAATATAGATATGATATGATCTGCATTCTTGTACTTGTACGAAAATCAACTACTTTCAGTAGAAGAGTACGTTTACATAACTTTTGAACGACCTTGTGTAAATAGTTAATATTTTTGACGTGCTGATTGTAAAATTCCCAATGGTTACAAATATTCCAAAAAGTATTTACAAGGGAACATCGCCAAGTGTCCGACGCCGATCTAATAATACTTGAATAAAATTTTACAATATGCACAAACGTTTATAAACAAACCACTAACGATTGCTACAATTGTTTTTGTTTGTGTTTCAAATGATTTTTGAATAACTCGAAAACGGCGTGTCGTGCAAAATTTTTATATCGTGAAGAAATAAAACACAAACGATTGCCACAATTTTTTTCGCTTGTGCTTTTAATGACGTGCCAACTTCACGCACCTGAAGTAATTCCTTATTCAGATTAGAGAGTTTTCGACACACGACCAAGGTTAGTGGCAGGACGTTTTAGATGAGCGACACAAGTTTTGCAAATGGTTCCACGTCAAAAGGCCGTCTATTTAAAACGTTGACAAAAACGCCGCCAAAAGTAAGGAGGTACCTGTCTGTTAAGAATGCATTTTTGTATCACACTGTTTGTCGGATTTCTGGAATTCACCGATTGCGATTTTTATACAAATATAGTACCTTATTTTCTTATAGGTAAGTACATACCTATTACTGTTATACAGTAATGCTTATAGGATTATACTGCACTCAAAAAATTATTGTACATAATGTCAATGAACACCAGTTATTGACCTTTTGATCATTGATACAATGAAAAATTCATTAATACTACTAATAGATGTTCATTTTTTAATTTCCATGTTCGTAGACCCAATGTTATTATGTTAATTAAAAACTGATGAACATATTTCATAATTTAATGGATATCTTGATTGCTTTGACGATTCTTTTTCATCAATCCAATCATTACTTGATTGTATCTACGAATTTCTACATTAACATAATAACTTAAAATTTATGAATTTAAAACATCATATTAACAAGGTCGTTTTGAAATAATAACTACATTTATCGTAGCTATGACTGAGTTCACTAATATAAATTATAAATACAGTTGATTCTGTATTTTTTTAATTCTATATATAGAATAATCTAGGAATATTAACGGCTTCGCAGAAACAGGATAAATTCAAGACAGTACAATTTGAAAACTTAAACTAAATAATTGCAAAAAAAAATTATCACGTTTACATTATATTAGAACTGTTATAGAAAAATATTTCTAAAAACGGTTTGTGTGTGTTATTATATATCAAATTCCTGAGAAACGTGTACAAATCAATTTTTTTCACCGGAAAAATCGATTTGTATTTCCTACAATCGACAACATTGAACAATAAAGAACTAATAATCAAATATTCTATGTAAGTATATTTGAACAATAATTAACTGATACATTACAAAAAATAAATTTGCTATAGAAACAATATACATAAACATTGTCCTATTTACAATGTGAAATAGTAACAGTACTCTTTTAATATGAATAGAAGTGCACATTGTAACAATACAAGAATATTCCTTTATTTAATAAACACATTCATCGATACAATAAAACAAACTTTGCATTTCAGTGGAATAATTTATTGAATTTATGTAAGAATATTGATAAAACTAATAAACATAGCTATTATCACTATAAATCACATTCATATTATTTATGTATTAATTTATTAAAACAAAGAAAGCTTGTTCATTGGAGGAGTCAAATTATTCATTAACGTAATGAACTGCATTCGATGTAGCAATGTATAAGGTCATTATTCCAATAAACGTTCATTGGGTAATGGTTTCGAATATCAAGTAATCTTTGGACATACGTTGTAACGATGAAATCGTACTTTGGGCGAAAATTAATGAACGCCAGTTCTTAATATAATGATTTTTTTATTGTATTTACGTACTTTTTTGGTTGAGTGTAGACACACCGGTCGCGGTCGTGCCTTAGGTTCAATTTAATTTGACTTTGAGACTGGCGGGTTTTTGTCAACGGCGTTTTGACGTGATACCTTTGCAAATAATAACTGTACCCCAGAGCACTTGCTTGATTTAATTATACAATCGATCGAAACGTTGTCACACGAACAGTGGCGTGCGTTATCCAGTATTGTCGGAATCTATTATGTAATTTACGAATGAACAAAAGGAGCGAAACGAATTTATTTTGTTTTATTGGAAGCTCGAGCTTTCGACAACTTCATCAGCTACGCTTTTGTACGGAGTCGGCATTGACTTTGTTGTGCTCGTGTCGGATTTTCATTCAATTGGCCTTCGCATTAAATAAACACGTCGGCGCGGTGCATTCTCGCGAGAGTAACGATGAAAACTACCCATCTTCATAACCGTAAAGCATAATCAAGCGCTCGGCACGGAATGAAATAAGTTCGAAACGCTCGGCTCGTCCGTCGGTATCGTTTCGAGTAGCACCTCCGGCGCGGGCCAAGTTCAAATCCCCAAGGTACAATCGCTCAGTTGCGCGCACAAAAAGCCGTTATCCACTTCTCGTGGTCCCTCGGGATGCATATGTACACTTATACATAGTCTGGAGCCGAATAAAACTTCACCTTTGGACTAACTCGGCACGACAAAAAAATAAATTTCACTTTTTCGTTTATTTATTTTACGATGCGCGTTCAGATTTCGTAAGCAACTTCTGTTCTAAAAATAGAAAAAAAAGAAAGGCTTTCCATAGATCAGAGCTGCAATAATAAACTTTCAAAGCCATTTCGGAGGTAATCACAAGTGAAATGGAATTTTCTCTAACGCTTCCAGAGCACGTATCAATTTTGAAACCAATCTAGCGGTTTATAAAGGTTTTTTTGGTCTGTTTGTTGGAAATCGTCGGTATATTTACGATATCGCGCCGAGGTGAGCACGTCGGATTGGCCGCCGAACATGTCTTTTTTCTACTAACCACGAAGACTTAAAGGCCGTTTCGTCGATATTTTTATGCCGCTGTCGCGCCGCTCGACGTCAATCTATATGTTGTAGGTGGACGGAGTTTGCCATTACGGATTTAAAAACTCCCCATTTTCGTCTATTAAATTATAATTTTTCGTTTTATTTTATACTTTTGGGAAATTGCCTAGTTGGGCATTTGAAACGTTTTGAGAATTGTTTAGGATCGAGCAAACAGTTCGTTATCTGTTATACGACCGACCGACCGACCGTACCGAATGAAAAATGGAAAAACAAAAAAGTTGAACGATTACGTTTCGTGGAATCTGTTAAGGTTACGTTTGCAGTGTATTCTGTGTTGCCTATTAATTATAATTAGTATTAACATAATAACAAAAAAAGTATTGATTTTATAAACATTTGCCATTAACAAATATTATTCAGAACAAATACTACTAACACAGGACAAAATTTGTTAATGATATAAAAATTTTCAGATTTAGAATTTACATATTTTTTCATAATAAACATATTATTTCTAAACATATTGCCATAAAACTTTGTCAACTTCTTGCGCCAAGTTTTGTGATGTTAAAACTAACAAAAAGTAACGGTTTGAAGGTATAGTTTTTAAATCTTTATGTAAACGGAAATTATTCTGAAATGTCGCGGTTATTTGCGAGAAATTATATTCTTAATTCGGCTTTTGTGTAAAAGGGAGCGTTAGAGTAAGTTAGCATAATTTTTACCTATTTGTCGTACAGTAATCTACTATGGTAGGTATAAGCGTATCATAACAGTTCAAATTTGTTTTTTTTTCTATCGTTTAGCATTCGAAGTCGAATGCGTGACGTCACAACTACCTATCTTATGTTAAATCCTTATCAGCCAGCACCTGCATGCATTACCGTTGTAATACGAGTATCGCTTGTGCATTTTTTGTTATTAATACATATATATTGGGTACCTTTGAGCAAAAATAAAGGGTTAAAAAGTCGTTTTCCATATCCGAAAAACAAAAAACATTTTTTTCATCGTTATAGTTGATAGTGATATTTCTAAACAAATCTTTACTTAATTCACGCTGATCACTTATCACCTTAATTATATTTTATTATATATATTGTTGAATTTTAATCTCTTAACGTACATAATTGGACAATTTTCAAAGATGGACCGGTGTCTTGTTTTAATATTAGTTTATTCTTTATAATTTGTCATTACTTTTTTTTTCAATATGTAGGACTGTTCGTAATCGTTTTCGATAAAATGTACACTACGTAGTGTACTACCGAATTTTTTACAGAAACTAAGTTTTCCCACTATATTTTTATGAGCCAAACTCGATAGATTGTATGTAAGGCGGTTCTTTTTATTATAGGAAAATAATGAAAATGTAAGTTTTGTTAGATACTAATATTTTAACCGGTCTGGCAGGAAACTATTTTTCTGTGAATCAATTAACTTCAACAATTCCTGTCCAGGCTGATTACAAATATTTTTTCCACAAAAACCTTGCCACCCCTTTCTTCAAAAATCATAAAAAGTGTTGGCGACGGTAGAAGCGTTCAGTATTATTCTGCCATTTAGTTCATTCTGTTTTGCCGTATTAATTACAATAAAGATATTTAAATTGTACATAAATTTTAAATCGATCCCGAGACACAACAGTTTTTATTCCGTGTGATTTAATTAGAACGCCCGATTATACAACAATCATTGTTTAAAATTAAAAAAATATTTACACTTATATAATTTATATCAAAGTTTATACATTTATTATGACACTAATTAAACGCTTACGACGTGCAATTGAGATTATGTGCAGTTTCGGCCAGACTGTAAACTCGTTATGCGGCTATGGTGTCATAATCTAGAAAATTCTTGAAATAAATTCTGCTTTAATTTGTTGAAAAAATACAAATAGGTAAAATAAGTTGTCAATGTCTTTATGAAGAGTTGCAATAATTACGGATTACTAAGTAAAGGCTAAAACACACAAAGGCCTACACGCTAAAATCAAACCGGTACACCTTAGACGAGGAGTACGATAGGGGGATACACTCTCCCCAAAACTCTTCACTTTAGTACTCGAGGATGTATTTAAGAAACTAGATTGGCCGGGGAAAGGAATAAATGTGAACGGAGAACAGCTTACTAACTTACGCTATGCAGATGACATCATATTACTCGCACAAAGTGTAGAAGATCTAAAAGAAATGATTGACGATCTTAATAGAGAATCTAATAAAGTAGGACTAAAAATGAATCTGAAAAAAACAAAAATAATGCACCCCGATCCAGAAACAGAAATTAAAATTGACGAAGCACAGATTGAAAGAGTAGTAGAATATATATACCTAGGCCAAAGAATAAAATTGGGAAGAAACAGCGAAAGGAAGGAAATAAAAGAAGAATAAAAAGTGGTTGGATTGCGTTCGGAAAGCTATCCTTCATTCTAAGAAACAAAAAATTAATCAGCGTCTCAAAACAAAGGTATTTGAACAATGTGTTTTACCTGTCATGACGTATGGAGTGGAGAATTGGGCAACAACAAAGGTAACATAGAAACAATGAGAGTGGCACAAAGAGGAATGGAGAGAGCGATGTTACACATAACAAGAAGGGATAAAGTTAGGAATGACAGAATTAGAGCAATTACAAAAGTGAAAGACATTGGCATTAAAATTGCCCAACTAAAATGGAGCTACGCGGGACACGTGGCAAGAAGTGACATAAACGAATGGAATCGAAAAATAATTGAATGGAGACCGTACGAGCACAAACGAGGAAGAGGGCGACCACCTATGCGTTGGTATGACGACTTTAAACGAATAGCTGGATTAAACTGGATTAAAATTGCACAAAATCGGGATAGATGGAAGGAGTTAGGGAAGGCCGATATCCAAAAATGGATTTAAAGGGCTTAGGAAGAAGAAGAAGAAGTAAAGGTCTTACATTAGATACCTGTTTTCAGCATTAACAGGTGTAAATTCCTAATTTTGTGCCCATTGGGATCGTAATTTACGTTCCGCTTCCGCGTTATAAAGGTATCCGCTTCGGCTTGTTAAAAATGTAGACGGCATTTTTGCAGAATGACGTAATCCACAAGAAGTAAATTTTGCAGGAGCGCACATTTGGTGTCGTCCATAGCTAAGCACAAGCCGATTTTTTTGGTGGATCTTATGCATCTAGAACAAATACATCATCTTTTAAAATCTGGTAGCAATATTCCGATTTTTTCCACCAAAAAAATCGAATCGCAAAAAATGTGGATTACGTCCTTCTGCTAAAACACAGTCGAGATTATTCTGGCGGGACCAACAAAATTTTTCGTTTCTTGGAGGTTTCCGTTTAATGTAAAATAAATATTTTTATAAAAGTTTAGCCGAATAGAACGAAATAACATCGACATTATCAATGTAAAAAAATGTAAATAACGCAAATAAACTTCTTGAATTCTGACAAATTGACTCGTATGTTGGATGTAGTATGTAATACGATGTTTATCGTAAAGAGCGTCATAAGGTTTCTACGAAACTGTATTTAATTGTGAGGAGTTATTTTTATTTTGAATAATACACTCTAACGAATAGAAGTTCAATTACTAGCAGTTACACAAACCTACTGAATGATCGAGTTCGGTTGAGTCCAATGCCTAACGAAAACTTCCATAATTGCTCACTACAAATTTGCACTGGCGTTTTCGAACGTGTCCTTAACAGGCGACCGTTTACGAGTTTTCCACATTTGTAATTGGTTTTGATTTAATTAATATTTGCGTAAAACGTGGCTTTTCGTCAACAAACACCTTCAGTTTTGACCGTAAGTTGCCTAGATATTCAAATTTCGACTAATTTTTAAATCAATCCGATTATTTGTAATTATCGTGAACGTCGGGGACTCGCGATGAGTACAAAACGTCCGAAATAGCACATTCCCGAATACGTTTTCTTTGAACTATACGAATGTGACAAATATGAACCGATTATATTACACGCGACCCATATCTTATCTGAAAATTAGAATGCGCCGAAGTTTACTTTTCCGTCGAGAGCGGACTTTTTCTGAAAATAACTTTCAAAGAGGAAACTTGTTTATCTATCGTTTTAAAAGTTATATTGTCTGAAGGTGAGCGAGCAGGTTTTTTTTTAAATAAAAACGCGAATTTGATGGATGAAATCGATGGGACGTTTTTAAAATAACTACTCACCTAGCTTTTCGAATAAATTAAAAACATATTTTTTAACATATTACTCGTAGATGATGAACGGAAACGAAATACAAAAATTTCTACGAAATTTTCAATACCACACCTACATTTTCGAAGATCCAAAAATATTCGAATGTCAAACATTTTCTTTATTCGAATTTCGAAATAATCCGAGCTTCCTCCCTCCTCGAAAAAAAAATGCCTTTCGTTCTTTTTGACGTTTTACTTTATAAAATTAAAAATGTTGTATCCAGGCGTGCACGCTGCGCCCTTAATCCAATAAACGGTTCATATTCATTTTGATGGACGTTATACGTGCCGAAATTTCGCATATCGCATAAAGTGCGGAGATTGCCCGAATTACAAATAAAAAAATATTCCGGATTCGAGACAAGATGGAAAAAGTAGCAGTTTCCTTTTTATATAACGTGGAATTGTGATTCATTGTGGCGAAACAGGTCTATCAATCCTGTTCCCTGACGCAGGGAAACTGAGGGGATAAATGCGGTAAAAAAAGAACGGTCGAGAATCGCAGAGATTCCTCTCGAACTTTTCGTCATTTTCTTTTTTACAATTGACCAATAAACTTCACACGAGTCGAAGTAATTCTTGTTTCTTTGTCGATCATAAATGACACCCTCTGAAAAACGAACTTCAATCTCTCTTATTAAAGATTACGCACTCGGTTAAGCGAACGAACGGCATTTTTCAATCTGTCTTATTTATTTCGAAAAATAAGAAGTTTTCCAGAAATTGTTTAACTCCATATTTTTTTCGCTCCACAACACCGGTTTATATAACGAAGCTCGCTGGGTTGTCTCATATTAAAGCTCGGTAGGGCATGCATAAATTAATTAACTGCCGGTAATGAATCTACATGAAATATATACAACGGCCGTGATTAAAATTAAAATGCCTCGTAATTTATGGCCGTTATTTATATATTATTGTTATATCCTATTGGAGCAAATAGGTCGTTAAAATATTAGAGTGCATCAGCGCATACAGTTGTTGAATTTTTAATGCGGCACTTAATCGTTGCGTCTTATCGTAAAAATGAAAGCGACGAGCGGGTGGACATGGAATATTGTTACATACAGTGTGTCCGCGGACGAACCTAACTATACCTTACTTATAAATTTTTGTATTTCTCGTTTTTTAGAGAAAAAGTCGTTCTTTATAAACAGTTTTGCTTAATTTGAAAAGTCCTCGGCCATCATAATCAGGATGTCGATATAACATATAGGGTTACTTAAAAATAATGACACATCCAATTGTTCAAGAGTAAAGTACCAATTACACAGGTCAACAAAATTTAATGACAGTTTCGTCGCCGAGATAAAAATAGCGCATGTTCTTACTCGTGTTTGGTTGCTGAGCACGAATATGACAATGAAAATTTTGGCTCCCATTTCTGAGAAATCCCCAATACAATTTTTTATAATATGGAATAATACGGCGGTAACCACACGTTATAGTACAATATGAGTAAAGAGCCTAACGCTTGTTAAATGAAAGTAAAAGAAGCAGAAACGTTCAGAATATTCGGCCTGCGGAAATTTCAATTGCCTTCGTGTCGTGCTACACCTGCTACTCCATCTTACGGTGCCGCGTCGTTTACGTAATTGCTCGGTTTCGCCGAGAAATGTCCATTATACCTGTACCAGTTTCCCTGGTACTTTTTCTCTATTTTCACAATGTCTTGGTTGAAAATGCTCGCCGTGTTCGTTACTAATTCGTCACAGTTTTCGAGGAAGAAGTCTAAACGCATCCTTAAAGATATGCTACAGCCAAGCTTCTTATACGTAGACAACACGACCTTGACTAAGTTCATGCAATTGTTTGCCCTCACATTTCTACAGAAATTTGTTGCCACATAACGAAACGCATATCGAGCTTCCTTCCCATCACGTTGAAGCACGTTATCAAACATTTAATATTACTTAATTAAACATCACACATTCCCATATTTATTTTCCGATACATTTAATGGCAGATAATGGACATTGAATTAACAATAACGGAGGAGATAATACCGAAACAAGTTGTACAGCGAACGCCAAGAGAACGAAAGAAAAGAAGGAAGACCGAGGGTATCCAAAAGGCTATATCGGAGAGGAACCCAACACCCAACGATTGGAATGATCGAATCGGATGGCCGAGGAAAACTGCAAGGCGGAGAAAGAACGTTACGATACAAGAAAATGTTCAGATATACTAAACAAGTTTTGAATTCGCGTACCTCGTATTTGAAAAACCCATATGTGCTGGTTAACTCGCACATAGAATTATCGCCAGTCGTCGAGACACTTGACCGTTACAGGACGGTAAATAGGCTGCTATTTAATACAATATGCGCATATTTAACTTCATCTAAAAATAATATTGGTCTAAAATTAAATATTAATCTAAAAACATCGATGATGCGATTAGAATAAAACGTTTCAGATTTATTTACAAGTAAATGGGCCATAACCTCAAGAATTTGGAGGCAATCAATCTACGGTACGAGTGACAAGTGTCTATGGTCAATAAGTCTCATTTGGTAAAGTGAGTTTTCGATAGATTTCAATGTATTTTTTAAGGTCATCGCCCATTTATTCGTAAGTAATTCATTTCGTCGAATCATTCATACTGTTTTTATATGAAGTTGAATATGCGTATTGTATTAAACAGTAATCTACTTAACGTGCTATAAAGGTCAAGTGTCTCGACGTATGGCGATAATTCTATGTGCGAGTTAACTAGTACATATGGGTTTTTCAAATACGAGGTACGCGAATTCAAAACTTGTTTTCTCTATCCGAACGTTTCTTGTAAGATAAACGACTACCTCTGTCTTTCCCAACCGACACTTTTTCTTATCATTTTCTTATCAAATATGTATATTGTTTAATATTACATTTCGATGCGTCGACGTCGACAGGTTAAACGATGCTCTATAGAAATATTCTGCGTGGAAGTTTCAAAATGTCAACGGAACTACGACACACTAGTGTTCGAAGTAGTATTACGTTACGTTTGTCTCTTTTTATTACGAGTACACATATCATCTTACAAAGTTATAATACTTGGTCCACGAAGGCACTTTGGCGAACGAAAAATATCGAGTATATCCATCAAAATTTATCTGGAAGCGTCTATTTTTTTCCTGGATATTATACCTACACACATTATTTAACCCCTAACTACGATTCTACCCGCCTCGTAAACTGACGCGAGTCTCTCTGTTATAGTTCAATACGGTTCTTCTCGTATTTTATTTTGTTAGCGTGGTTACACGGCCGTGAATAAATGGATGCACTAATGAATATGGCAATTAGAATGCGGCGAATCTAAAAATAACGAGACAATATTGTTATTGAAGATCCCCTGCTACACTAGAAATAATTCCAAACCTTCAAAGCTTTGTCGGTAATAATGCAAAATTTTCTGCCAAATCCAATTACTTAAACAATTATTGTATTTTTCAACTTTTAATCGCTTAATAACGAGAGGGTCGTTAGTATTGTGTAAAAGACTTAATAGAGTTAAAATTGCAGCAGCTAGGTTTTATAAATTCCGCGTTATTAAAAACTAATTTAATTCCCGAAGGGGATCGAGCGCTCGCCGTCGGCGTCGAAAGACCCTTAGTTATAAATAAAGTTATTTCAGGAATGCGGTAATAAATAAAAAAACCCTAAATTACCAAGATATAAACTTGAGATGAGGTGAAGCTAAAACGTCAATATCTTATATCGTCTACGACAAAAAAACCATCCTTAACACACGGATCATGTCTACGGGAAAAAAGCTCTCAACTTTAGAAGTTTATTGACAATAAAGCACGAGATCGCATATACTATATAATATAGTACCTATATATATAAGGAGAGAATGAGAGACGGTTACGAAACGGTGGACGTCCAATTTTTCGCTTACCACCCAAAAACTGTTTATAAGTGTTTCTGGTACGTGTACAAAATATACGTCGCGTTATATTAAAACGAGGGGGAAATAAATAATCAAGAGCGCCTCGGAAAAAGAACAAAAGCGCAGCAATTCAAAGAAAAGGTCCCTTACATCACCGCCTACTGGTTTACGGGTACGAGATAATAATAAACGATACCCCTCGTCGAGATGTTTCGTATAGGTGAAGATTATTACGTAACTTTCGCGCATGGAAATCAGATTATCTTCTTTAATATAAAAGGAATGGCCCGAAATTTAAAAACAAAATAACATCAATTTCCTGTTATTTTTAGGAACGCACTATAATAAAGAACGCCGTTTATTTTAGGTAGAGAAAGCGGGAGAGGCTAATTTAGTATAAGCATTATCAAAAATAGTATCATAAAAACCGGCAGAAGCGGCAGTATCAGGAGGAATTCGAGAATAAGCGTTAATGTACTCACTCTCTTTCGGGATCATGTTCCGGATGTTCTTCTGGATCCTTTAGTCGCAAATTTCGTCTAATATCGCTGGTGTCGTTTGCCCTTCTTATGTGCGACAAAGAGCCAGGAAGCAGCATCGCGATTTCTGTAAAGAAATTAAAAAGACAGTCTAATGAGCCAGCAGAGTCAGCAAAAACATGTCGTTCAATTATTTTTATATAGGTAGGTACCGTTAGTAAACAAAACCATTAAAGTAATTGAAACTGTGAAGTAATTTGTAAAAAGGCACTTATTTATTTTTTCATCGTAAAATAAAAGCGCCACATTTGAATATTAATGGATTTTTTAAAGACGTTCCGTAGATGCTTTTTGCAATTTAAACAAATGAACGCGTTTTTAAGCGTATTGGGATACAATACGAACATTGAATACGCAATTTGAATAAAGTAATACACTTATAAGGATTTTTGATTCGATTTACACATAAATGGCCATTCGAAGAAGAAATCAGAAAACAAAATGCGATGGACACGGGAGTATAAAAACACGAGTAGTCAATTTTATGATTCCGTTGATCGTTTAAAGCCCGAATCTTATAGTTTCGCCACAAAATTTATATTTTATTTATTTAGTCCACGGCTGTGGTAATACAAAGTTTACGTTCATCGCAAACCAAACAGTGTTAAAATGAACATTTTGGGACTCCAGAATAAAAATGTTATACACTATAAATACATTTGTGTTACCCCTAATTATTAAGGAATTTTAAACCGAATTTTGAGGATATTTTATAGTATAGTCAAAGGAAAAAATTAAAATTGCCATGTTTTTGCGTTTTTTTGTTATAAACCTATAGTTAACTCATAAAAAATTAATAAATTACAAATTATTTCGCAGCACTTTCACGTATTACGTAGTTGGCGGTTTCCACCTCCACATTATCGATCGCTAACCCTCGTTTGTAATTGTACGTTGATATACGAGTACCTATATAATCTATAAAATACTTTGTATAAAAAATAAAATTGTAAGTGTATCGATTTTGAATAATAAAAAATAATAAAACAAGAAAATAATGTAAAACGGAAATGCGTCGGTACGTAAATGAGAACGAATAAATATAGCTTATTCAAACCTATATGATGTTCACGTCATCAATAAAAGGTTACAAGATGATGACATTTCACGAATATCTCATATCTGTAGAATATCTCACTTTCCAAACTTTAAACCGAATTACAAATAAACAATCTAGTAACTTTTTGTTGATGACGTGAACATCATATAGGTTTGGATAAGCTATATATCTATAGATACATAGAATATTATTTTTATAAAAGTTTGTCGGACGTACGTTGGCGCATCTTTTCTTCACTTAAATGCACAAAATCAGCACATGCATCCAAGGCATCAGAAATGGTACTTTCTTCATCGCCATCTTGCGTAAAATGTTGTCTAACAATAAGCTTAAAAATACAATTTCTGGCTTCTTGGCTAGTTACAAGATTTTGGTCACAAACGTCATCTCCATCACTCTTCGGAGATCTTCTACTTGTTTTGTCGGAAATTGTTCACAATCTTCCATCTACATCCATCTACACAATCTTAGGGTTATTACCAAATGTACAAAAATTTTTCGTAATTGCTAATACCATACGATTGTATTTCTTGCTCCGACATCTTAAAACCACAACGAGCAAAGCAGTTTCGAATATTGTAGTACAACTTATGTTTCTCAACCACCGGCAACGAATTGTACTGGTTGTAAAGACGATGAAAAAATATTGTCTTTAATTGTTTCGATGTTGTCTTCAATTAGTTGTATCAAGGCATTGTATTAGCCAACCTAGGCGTTGTATTAGCAAGAAGATACTCCAGATGAACGTTCTCCTGAGCCTGTGCAGTTGTCTACTAGAAGCAATATTTTTTGCGACACGTACTGTGGCAATACTGCGTCCCAATTCTTAAGCCATTTCTCAAAAATATTGGAAGTCATCCGCGCATTCTTGTTCGCATAATACTTTACTGGTGAAAAGTCAGCATGTTTTCCGACGACCAATAGCTTTCGTTTATTACTTCCTAACGTGTTTCACGGCGCAGTATTGTAAATGCGATCCATTGCTTTTTAAGAACTCGCTAGTATTTCGTGTTTGCAACGTGATAAACCAACTGGCGTGTACGAGTAAAATAGCCCCGTTTCGTATGCGTTGTATATTCCATCAGGATCATGAACAAATCTCATATGTGAAAGTGAAAGTTGCCCCGGTTAAAGCGGCAAAATGTCTCAAATAAACGAAGTGATCTTACATTATACGTTCACTTGTTTGTTTCCGTTCTTCAATATTTGTACCATTAATCCACTGTAGTTTTAGGGAAATTTTTGAACAGCTCAAACCACTTCCAAATATAACGAGCAATTCTTCTATTACACCGTCAATCAAATTCGTTGACACAGAAAAGCTCTTTAATCGTTTTATTTTTAGTGCGGGAGTTGCTGACATTTGAAATTATCTCATAACGAAAATGTCTGAAATACGTTTTAAGGCTAACATATAAGCTTTTATTACGTAAAGAACAAAGGAACAAAAGGTCCGATGTGTGCTTCAATTGTTTTACACCGATTTAATGCGCATATATTTTTAAAACAATTGAAATTTTAGCATTTAATATAGGGCCAAGTTTGGCGTTTTCATCAGCCATAAAGTTCAAAATTTATATTTATGTACCTCGGAAATCGATCCTTTATATCCAGGTTATAAAAATAACGAAGTATAACAGACCCTCAAGTCATGACCTTCTACATCAAACACTATAGGTATTATAAATTAAATTACTTACAAACCTCGTATTTACGACCCCCAAAGATCTACATTTTTCGAAACCGAGTCATTAACGTTTAAAGTTTTATATATTGCCTAACTCATATAAGATGATAGCTTTGCTCGTTTTGTTACAACAAATGTAAGAAAGAGATGATGATGTAAACGAAGTGGCGGTAATTTTAAATATTTAGAGTAAAAAAAACGAGGTAGATAAACCGCCAACTAGTTTAACCTAAATGTTAATTCAAGCTCGGTGTGCAACACCTTCGTAGCATCAGTGTCGGCCATAAATAACTTTTAACTCAAACAAACAGAAAAACGCCCTTTATATCCTGTAAAATTTACTACGAATGCGTCACCTTGTAAGGAGAACTATTTGGCGTACCTACTTAATAATTTTTACTGAAAACCGATAACAGCCGTTTTACACCGACTTTAGCTCCGTTTAAAACGAACAGTTTTCAGTTAAAAATTTTGTAAATGATATAATAAAATGAGCAGAGAATAAACAGATGATATATGTTCAATTACAAATTATCGAATCATTTCCTTTTCCCTTTATGAATTTTCAGAGGGCATGTGAATTTTTAGCAAGTAAATTATACGCGTTACGAGTGATGAATCATGTGAAATTCTGGAACATTCTTGAGGTCAACTATGGAGAATAAATTTTGGCACGACGAAAGGAACTGGTCAACGAGTATCAGTTACGAATTAAATACCTAATTTTTATTTTTTAAAATTAGTTAATATTAATAAATGGGTATTTGTTTTTTCTCTTATACGCTAAGAGCTGTTTAATATTGCTGTTGAAGGCGTAGCCGAAAAATACATTATAAATTCAAAGCAACTGTTTATTTAGAAATGATGTGATAAAATTCAAAAAATGTTTGAATAAATTACATCCTGTAAAGGCAGAGTTTAACGTTTTATTAGAACTGTGTTTATTTTTGAGTTTAGTTTTGAAGTAGGCACTTCTGCAAATTTTTGTTAAATAAACCTAAATAAATAGATGTTTGTGCCTCAAACCGGATAATATAAACTGTTTTTACTAACCGTAAAGGGTTTCATCAGTGATTTCACTTCAGTGAAACAAACATTATTCGAACATAAATTCATTGTGGACCAAAAAAAGTAAATTATCTCTTATCGTTAAAAAAACGATCGTATTTACAAGGAACTAATTGTTAGTAGGTATAGTAGAGCATCGATTATCCGAAAAGTGTCGAATCATAAATTTCACATTTTTTACTACGTAATATACTATAAATAAATTTGAAACGTGTTTTAGTGAAATACATATAACAACAGAAAATATGATAATGACGTCATTTAACGCTGCATTTTAAGTATTAATAGATTATCTGGACACTATCGATTACCAATTAATCTTGATATTAAAAATTAATTTAATAATTAAGCTGAAACAGTAAGAATGTCGAGACAGATGGTCGCGAGAACTGGTTGAAAATAAAGAAAATAATGTTTAAAAAATAATTCAACGAAGATTTTAAAATAGGTACCATATTTACTACAACGTAAGACCCCGATAGTATGAGTGAATTAAAAACAAAGCTGTTGTATGCGAATTTTGAACCTCCAAAAATATAAGCGATATATAAAATATCGAACATTTTTCAATGTTATTTTGTCAAAAAATTTCGTTTATGGGAAAAATTCCACACTTTATCTCTTTGCGGAAACAATTCCTTTGTGGAAGCGCTTTTACCTGAATTCCAGGAAAACTTCTAAAATTGTAGACAGTTCATTCGAAAGTGCTCGGATGTTACTACAAGAGGTAATAAGATTTTGCACACTTACTGGAAAGATTTTATTATACTCGATTATAATACCCGATTCGAATTTGAGATCTTCCCAAATTTTAGAGCAAAAGTCTAGCAAAATTTCAAATAAATTTATGATTATATATGTATTATATATAATATATATTATTATTAATATTAAATTTTAATATAAAATTAACATATATAAATAATAATAATAATTATTATTAATACAATTATTATAATTAATATTAATATAAAATATTATTAATATTATTATATAATATATATTATATATATATATATTATTATATAAGTAAATTATATTGATTATAATTTCTTAATCAGAAAGACTACGAGAAAATTTGAAATACATACAAAGTTTTCTGATTTATCTCGATGCACATGATAATGTATTTGGTTTGTTTCGTTACTATGGTAACCAACTTTGTTTTTTGAACTGTCATCCAGGTGTTTTTTTTGCGTCTTTGAAAAGAGCGTTCTTTCTCTACTTATTTATGTCATTACGTCGCAATGAAATAATGTCAAAAATAAAATAATTTTAGAAAAAGAAACGCGAAAATTCGTAACAAACTAAACGTATAACGTTCATGTATTCGTATTTCGATTTGTTTATTAGAATCAGAAGACCGAAAATAAAGTTTTTCATCCCCCTGTATATATTCATAATAGCTATGTCTATCTAATTTTCGTGTCTCAAATGTTTATCGTTTCATAAAAAAAAGGTTAATTTTACACAATGAATAAGCACTTACACGATTACTCGCTCAGTAATTATCATTAACTAGTTTTTACCTCGAAATTATTAAAAGCGTATCTCATCTAATGATAGTAATAAACGCAAGTAATATCGCGTAGCCAACTGTTTTATTGCTATTCACTTCAGACACCTTCCATTCTATGTTCCAAAAGGCCGAGGTAAATGAAGACTTTAAAGCCCGTTATTAAATCGTTAAACTTAAGAAATTTGTGTTCACCCTTACATGAAAGTTACTTATGTTAGAAAATTTGTCATCACTATGTAAATGCTGTAATTATTTATAATGATATTTTTGTTACAATAAACAACAACCGATATTTACCTACTTACTATAATACGTATATGAAGTTTTAAGAAATCGGTGCGTCTATTTTTCTTGTTAAAAAATATTAACTCTCACTATTCTTCTCGAGTATTTATTCTAATGTTTGTGATTAAATTATTATTAGGTACATGGTTGGTGTATGTATATTAATGTAATTTTCCTATAGGTTAAAATATTTTTTTTTAGAAATTAACACGTTCCCTGCCAAGTTACTTTTTACTAACAAACAATAAGTGTCATTTCTACGCCATGTGAACCGAAAACGGTGCGCGTGACAGGGAACGTGTTAAATCACGGATTTATAGTTTCAATAATAATCGTTATGGACAGATTTGACGTTTAAGGGGGTGTTTCAAAATGTTTAAAACAAAATCTCGCACTTAATAATATTTGGTTCATCTAGATTTTTTTTAATTGTTAAATTGGAGTTTTTAAGTTATTTATTATGCCTACTAACAGTAGGCGCTCTTTAATCCGGCATTCTACGGTTTGGCACTTTCTATAATCCGGCACCGATCGAACTGTTCGCACGCGTTTGAATTTTTTCGAGTGGATTCGGTTTTTGTACCTACTATGTTTTTTTTTTTATTATTAATACAAGAATATTCAATGTTTGAATTTAATTTTATATTCTAGTTTTTTTCTACAAACCCCCGCACTTGCTAAAATGACGAAATATTTTGTCGGATATTTATATCGTCTGCACAGGTTCAGAATGTGCGTAAGCACATAAAATACACGTTTTAATCGTTTGGAATTTTTATCTAAAGTGATTTATTTGTGGTATTCCCGTTAAAACTACATATGTATATTGACGTTCGATATTCCGGCAAAATCGCTAATCAGACACGACCGTGGTACCGAATGTACCGGATTAAAGAACGCCTACTGTACTACATTTTATACCGGTTCGGTTTGATATAGCTTATCCAAACCTATATGATGTTCACGTCATCAAAAAAAGTTACTAGATTGTTTATTTGTAGTTCGGTTAAAAGTTTGGAAAGTGACATATTAGATGGCATAATGAAAGACTACAATTTATTAGAACTGTCAAAATACGAGGTACGAGGTGACAGCACTGTATGAAACGTCATCATCTAGTAACCTTGAATTGATGACGTGAACATCATATAGGTTTGGATAAGCTATACGTATGTTATTTGTTTTTAATCAAGGAATACAGCGTATGATATTAAAGTGTAGTCTATACACTTGGAATCGAAATAATTAATCGTTACCAACTTTTAAACAATGTAACACGGACTTGAAACTGAAACATGAAAAAGTGAACGAGGCAGAAAACGGACCTTTAGGAAAAAGGATCAGTTGAGGGATCTGTTTTAATTTGCGGAGGGTTACGTCATTTCGTAGGTTAAAAGGCCCGATTATACTATACCCATCGACTGTCTTGTGCTTTCCAGGCATTTCGATTACGTTTATGTATTCAGCAGTGCCACAGTTTTATTTTCTAAGCTTTCGTTTTGTACATGTATTTCTAAAACGTGCTAATCTAGGACAACCTTTCAATCATATTTTATCATTTTATAGCAATATTATTATTATTATTATTAACAAGTTCTTTTTTTAATTAAAAAGTACAATTTAAAAAATAACTGTTTTTAAAGAATATACATATAATTTAAAAAAAAATATGCTCTATTTCTCGATTCATGTATTTTTTAAATCTTTAATCGCTCCTGCGGGTAATCGATTATCCCCGTCAACAACGATATCGCTTATCTTATTCATTACCTACTGCCTCGCTTTACAGGAACAAAAATACGAATCTGATAAAAATATAGATATACAATAGGCATGTATGTACAAGATGATGGGGGTTATAGTTTCTTAAAAAATATTTTCATGCTTTCATATCCTTTAAATTACAAAACTGTTTTAAACAAACTTCAATTTGAAAATTATTTTTCATTTTATGTATCTAAATAAAGTACCTATATGTACAGTCGGGTGCAAAATTAATGTCGCGAATCACGAGCGTTGGGCGAACGACACACGGCACAATCAACAAAATCTATGAAAAGTATTTACGATAAGTGAGACAAATTACAAATACGAAGTTGAATTTTAAACGTTCTGATCATAATTTGTTCGTTGTGTCGTGCGTGTCCGCGCAATGCTCGCGATTAGTGACGTTAATTCCGGTAATTCCTGTTTTATCCAAAGAAGTGATTCAATATTTTTATTATCTACCTGCGATAAAAAATGACACAACTTTGATATTCTATTTCTTCAACAAGACTTCAAGCTTGTAAGAAATTGTCTGAATAATAATTTCTCAAGATGATAAATAAGTCGTAATTGGACGAATTTAAGAAGTTAATTTGTAAAACAATCTATAGAAAAATACGAGTGCGTGTTATACATTTAATGTTTTGGATACATAAACGACCCGAATGTTTCAAAACAATTCTTGTACAGAATCAAAATATGTGTCGAACATGAAGATTTTCGAATAGAATAAAACACAAATCTTTTCCTTGTTGTGTTGTGTTAAAATAAAACTAGGTTTTTCACATAAAAAGCTGTTTTTTTATAGGCACTTTCCGAGATTATTGAATTTTTTATTGAAACTTATTACTTTTTCCTAATGTTTTCCTTTTGTTCAGTTTATTCGGGAACGTAAAACGAATAGATAAATAAATAACATTATCGATTGATGCTAAAGGGCTTAACTTAATCACAAATTAATGAAAAACTTCAAACGTTTCTAGTAATAGAACGCTCGGGAAAAATGTTCCTTCAAGACTACTTTTCGAGCACGATACATCGCACTGAATTACGTATTTATTTTTAACCTCATTTCAAACTAGATGTCTGTGACGTGACAAGAAATTTATACCTACCTACCTATAGTTCCTAAACCTTTATATCGTTCAATTTACCTGTAAATAAATAATGATTGCCTGTGTGACTTTTTAAAAGGTTCGATCAACAGGTAGTAGAGTTAACTAAGATGTCGATACATACCTATAGTTTATCCAAACCTATATGATGTTCACGTCATCAATACAAGGTTACTAGATGATGACGTTTCACACAGTGCTGTCACCTCGTACCTCGTATTTTTAGTCTTTCTTTATACCATTTAATATGCGCGCAAGTAAATCATCTATAGAATATGACACTTTCCAAACTCTAAACCGAATTACAAATAAACAATCTAGCAACTTTTTGTTGATGACGTGAATATCATATAGGTTTCGATAAGCTATAGTTGCACGCTGCCTATATTTATTACCTATATTCACACCGAGCGAAATATATTGGTATATGTTTTTTATACGAAATGCTGTTCAAATATTTCGTGGATTGTTTGTGATGATCCAATTTCGTCCACTGACTCGCGGGTGCCGAGATTACAAAAAATTGAGGAGGAAAAAATGATTCTTTCTCTATTCGCCATTTGAATAAGTACAATTAATTTTGTAACACCCCCATAGATCATTAGTAATTCTAAAGGAATACAGATCAACTATTTTATCTACGAATAGATATGAAGGATAAGTTTTAAGCCTTTATTCGAAGGACAAGTATGAATTTATAGTATAAAGGTAAGCGCACATTATGTCGGGGCGCAGCGGGCCGCATCTCAGCGCATTACTCCGCAACCAATCGTTGTCCTTACCTTAAGTAGTTATTTCAAGTGTGAAATTGTTTATTTTTTGTAGAGTCAAAACTTAACGTATTGAAATTGAATTGAATTAACTTAATAAATAAATTTAATAATAAATTCAAATTCGACATTAAAAAGATGCCATTATTATAAGTGATATATAAATTTAAATTTAAAACCGTCCCGACAACTAACGATATAAGAACTGATAACTTATAAAAATTTAATTCCGTTGTTAATATTTTAAAAATTTCCTTAACGGCAAAATCGGTCGCTAAAAAGTTCTTCATTCTTTTTGCGAAGTCGCAATTGCCAACAAAGGAGATCGTAAATCATGAGATTTTCTCGCCTCGAATAAATCATCCGATTATATCCGGTATTAATATTTAACATTTCGGAATAGAGAGATCGTCCGCAGAAGCCGGCAAAAGGCACCATCTTCTAAATACGATGCGTCATTATTATCCTGGACATCGACAGTTCCAATAATACATTCGAAGTAAATCCAGACAGATAAATGGATTACCGTTTAATATGAAGAACGTCCGTGAGGTATAAAGTATAAACGTTATCGGAGAAAATTTCTTTGAAGATGTTCAGCAATTATTAAAAACAAAGGAAGCAGGAAAGCGGAAACGCACGCCTATAGATAAACAACGGCCTACCGGTTTCCAAAGTTGTCTTTGATGATACGCAAACGGATCAAAGCACATCGCCGCCGCCCAGCCGTGTCGTGCCGTGCCGTGCCGCGCCGCGCCGCGTTTCTATCGTTATCAGTTAATTATTACGTTTTTTAGTCGAGGAAAAGTTTCGGTTAATTGGTTGCCATGCAACTAGTGACCTCCATTAGTCCGACCATATGCACTGCGTTTAATCGATGGACTAATTTGCATTTATACGTTTTTGTCCGGTTCCGCAAAACATGGCGGGGGGGGGGGGAGTTTCGCACCGAACAAGAAAAGTGAAAACGTTCGTTCCAAATTAAAATGATATACAAAAAGTAATAATTAATTTAATTTATTGCAGTACGAGCAACAACATTTGTGTATCACGTGCTCATAAAGGCAACCGAAATCCGAAATGAATTCCTACAATTAATTAATTGCGTTAGTTGCAGATGTAACGTTTCAAAAATACGAGCGAAAAAACTCGGGCCACATACACGACCTAAATATTAGGAGGTTCTCGAACGAAAATTAAAAAATTCAATTAGCAGTTGAGACGCGGCGCGTTTTTCGAGGAAATACAACCTATTTCGAAGCGAACACAATTTCCGGTTTACCAAAAATGAAAAATACATCAGTAGAAATGTAGAAAACTTCAATTTGTATTCGGCGTCGTTAGATAACTTCAAGTGGTTCGCTAAGTTTTTCCTTTGGCGCGTTCGAATTCGTTCAAATTGAGAGAAAACAGCCATTAAATAACGGGAATTGAAATCCTACGTCGAAAGTCAACTTGATATTCATTAAAATGATCGTTAAAACGTGACCGAAACCACATAAAACGACGCCGTACGAGTTCGGAATGTTACAAGTTGGCAATGCGGATGGGTGGGTTACACTTGCTCTAACAACACATTTAGGCAGACCCGAGTGATCACGCATATATCGATCGTTCGACATTTTATCGGGATAAATAATTTGCATCTCGTACTTTACTTCGATCAGTTCAGAACGAAAGTAAATCTTATCACGTTTAAGGCGGAATTTTAATAGGGCTTTTGATTCCGGAAATGTCGAATCGACATGTGCGTCGACAAACAAACACTTCAGTTACCAAATACGTTTTTCCCCATTATCTTGTCCACTTCTGTTCTTTTGACCGCTAATTTTATTCTCGTTATGGAATATAATATGTAGGGCTCAGAAGTCGATCAGTGGAAGTTCCATTGCAACGTTCACACTTTCGATTGACAAAGCGTCACGTCACTGGAGGTTTTGTCGATCGAAATTATGAACATTGCAATGGAACTTCCACTGATCGACTCCATATGTAGGAAGAAGACCTTACATTTAAAGTTAAAGTTACTTATATCCGACCACCGGATATAACGAAATTAAGATAAAAATATCCAATGCTCGACATGTTTCAAATAACTTTATCCGTAAAATATTTGTCATTATGTGTCAAACTAGTTTGTTGGCCATCTAAAATTATCGATCAATAGGTGCCTACTTTGAAATAGAATTGACCACCCTACCCTTCTCGTAAGAATTAAAATATTAAAAATTGTTCGACGACCCAATTCCAGTTCTCCACATATTTTAATTCCAATGTTCGTCACTCACAGTAGAAGAGCCTTTAATTGATAAAATGAGTGAAATAATGTTTTGTTTTCACGATTACATCTATATTTAAATTAATAACTCGAGTATACAGGGCGATTCATAAATAATGCGAAAAACTCGAAGGGACGGCGGTTCCTGATCAAAAATTAAGATGCAGGCATTTTATACAGGGCGTTTTAGAATAGCCATTGTTTCTTTTCATATGCGACGAAGAGTATATAATTAAACACTTTTTAATAATAAAGTAATGCTCGGCAACGCTTAGTTTCCGAGATATATAGGGCGTTACAATTTACGAACTCTTAAAACGTTAAACAAATCGTTTTCAAACTTTAGTCCATATGGGCTTCTTTCTTATGTTGATACCTTACTATTACTTCCGAAAGTTTGGAAACGATATTATGAAATTAGGGCGGTAGCCAGAAAATTTGTAGTGGTGGGCGGCACCCATGAATTTTACGCGAAAAATAAATTATTTTTATTTTTAATTATTAAATATTAAAAACACTCCTTTTTATGTATCAAAAAATCAACGTACGAAAAGTTGCGGACGACAAGTAAAGGAGTGGTGTGCGGTCACCCGCCACCCGCCGATCTCGACGACGTCCGGGGAAATAAATGTTTCCATTGTCGCACGCTTAAATGGGCAATGAAATCGGATATTGACGTTTATCTCGAAAACGGTGCGTCATACGATAAGAGTGCAAGTGGTCTTATTTTTGCAAAACACGCCGAAAATTTTAAAAATGCCCCCAAAGATGCAATAAACCCATCGGTGGCGTAGAAATTTTAACCGAAAAACTGTAACTGTATGCCTCGATCTCCGCCACTGGACGAAATGATTTATCATTGTTATTGCCAGCACATCACACGTGCAGAATGTAAATAAAATACCAACTTTCAAATGATTTAAATAAACCGTTTCTGAGATAATAACAAAAATCTCGGAAACTAAGCGTTTCCAGTCATTAGTTTATTACAAAAAAGTGTTTAATTACACATGCCCTCGATCACATCTGAAAAGTAAGAATATTTTTTCCGAAACGACCTGTATAAAGTCTTCTCATAAAACGCCTCTTTTCGTTGCTACCTACTCAAAAATATTTAGTCGAATAAAGTTATAGCAGTCTTGTTAAACAACTTGCAACAGACAATGCTATTTAACTAATAAATTCTGGATGAATATTGAATATGTTCAAAGTTTCATTGCAGGTAGTGTACGATTACTTATTTTATTTTTAACTCAAAAATTGTATATTTTGCGGGAAAAATGAAAGAAACAAAAAAGGTTTTAAACAAAGTCAGCTTTTAAAAGGGATTTTCTAAATTGCAAAATTTTAAACCCCCCCCACTAACGATAAAAAGATTACTGCACTGTTCGACCTTCAGTTTATTAAATTGTTATTATCATTAACTAATCACTATTAATTACGTGTGAATTTCTTTTCCTCTTACACAAAATAAAAACTATCATATTTATAGCGTGTAATCGTTACTCAGAGAGTTCACGGGGTAACAATGGGGCTCACGTGCCAAGATTGACATTTACGACATTTAAATGGACACTTTAAAACTAATAATTATTACTAAACATAAGCCGCTAATCACATTAATAAATTGTTAACCACACGTGTAGCGTTTAAAAAAAATAATTTTATTTCGAATGAAATTCGAATTACGCTAAAAAGAAGAAGAAAAGAAATGTCTCGACCCTGCTGCAAATAACTTAATCTAGGTACTCTTTCATTGTCACCAACAATAACCGCCGGAATTTTAATCTCGTCCTAGTCAGTCATCCTAATTAAATTGCAAAAAGCAATTTTAATTGCATATTACTTTGTTTAGGGAACGTTATCGCGATACGTCGTCGACATCGGTGATCGCTTATTAAGTGCTACAAACAATAAGTGCCCGAATAATAGTGCTTGTGCACCACTCGTTAGGGGCTTGTTAAATGTTATCGCAGCATTAATTATGGAGGGCGTCACAATATTGAGGAATGAATATTAATTACCGGCTTTAATATGAATTATGCTATTGGGGTTTGTATCGGAAAATCGGTTACAGTAAATCACCGCTTTAAACTTTGCAAGTGTTGGCCGAGAGGGTCGCAAATTTCGGTCAATTCGGTTAATATTAAGTGCCAAAGTCGATCGTAGTTTGCACTGGATAAATGCTAACCGCATCTGAAGGACGATCGGAATTTTTGTGTAAAGAACTCGACCCTTTTCGCCTTCAGGACTAACAAATAACGCGGACTTGCTCGATAATAACCCTTGAAAACCCCCAATGGGAAAGATTCATACCGTATTCGCTTTCTACTTCTATCGTGTTCACGGTTATCGACGTTCCTTATGTGTTTGATGTCGCAGTTTAAATCCTTTAGTGGCCCGAATCATTTTAACCGGCAAAAACTTTTCGGATATTTTTCTAATGGATTACTTAACGGACAAACGCATTGGGAAATCAAAGTTGACGGAAATTCGTAAAATGGATTTTCGACGTCAATTTCTGACGTTGTATTAGATATTATGCATTAGATAAATCATAATTTTCGAGAAAATTTTGTCTAGACACGAGTCGATGTTCGCGATCGATTTATCTCACAAAATAATTAGTAAACAACTAAATAATTTTAATGAAATATGCGTTGTTAGTTTTACGGGCACGATTACATTTAAAATAATAGATAGGTATGTACCTATTTATCTTGTCAAAACACTAAAATTGAGTTTGGAAACGATTCATCAATATCATAACAGTTAAAGAGGCTTCTTCGCATATTATTTATACAAAGCTTTTAAAATCTATTAAATATTTTATGTACCTACACGTCAATTACTACAAATTTTGGTATTTGGTCAGGTTAAAAACTTGTTTAAATGCCAAAAACTGCTATAATTATATATATAGATAATCAAAATTTGAATAAACCTATATATATATATATATATATATACACCAAATCTACTTTAAATGGAATTAAGACCTTTAGTCAAAGTTTGAATAAGTTTACAAACAAAATAATTACAATCTCACAATAGCTGGTTTGTTAACCACAACGAGAAAGGAACAGCATTTCTGTAGAGATAAGAAAAACAATTGCCCGTAAACAAGAAAAACTTTTAAGGCTGGCTGTTAGAAAAAAAATAATTAAATTTCTTGATGACAAACTGAAAAACATGCTAATCTGATGCCACTTTGGTATCAATAAAATTACTAATTAAAATAAAAAAGATAAAAGAAGCAAAGTTAAAAATCAAAAAATAATGGGTATAATGATGAGATGGTGTTGTGGGGGACTGTTCAAGTCAAAAACATCAATATGCCATAATTGAATTGTTGTTGACCAACGGTAATTTTATGTTTTGATTCTAAAATATGTTTAGCAAAATTTGATTGTTGGTCGGACCAAGCATTTTGACTAGCTAACATAATGTTTCATTATTGAATTGAAGTTCTTTCGTGTAATTGAGTTCCATGTTTACGACAAAATTTTTATCCAGCCAAAATTAAACTTATTAGAAGCATTAGTAATTAAAAGACGTATTACCTATATACTAAATACAAATTACCTTGGTCTGAATGACCAAACTGACCTTCGCAATTCTCCAGTTTTGGATTTCATTATGGAGGAATCAAATACAAAAATCTCAACACGAAAAATCATTAATTCTGTCAATAGTGCCAATAGTTCAGTGCGAAACGCGTCGATTCAACAATTTAAAAAAGAAAGTGAAAAAAATATATATACAGAGCGTCCCAAAAGCGTGGGAGCGCATCAAATAAAGCGTGGTGACGGGAGAGGTCATTTGCAACCAAAATAACCATATAATACATGGTTATGTAATATGTGTTAACGGTTCAAAATGTACACAAAATTTGTATTTTTCTGCGAAGTCGCTTATAGCGAAAGCGTTATAATATTATTTTAAACAAATAATAAGTTATTTGGTTAATTTTTTATTGTAAGTATGATCTCGAAACTTTTAATTTTCGACTAAAAACATCTGTATTGTTATTATTTGATTGACAATAACTGACGATGAGTTTACACAAATACTTTTATTCAAAAATTACAAGTTATAAGATCGTACAATAAAAAATTAACAAAATAACTTATATTTCGTTTAAAACCTTGTTGTAATGCTTTTTAATAACTTTTAAACACCATCAACAATATTGGATAATCACATATTCAGTGCGATTCTGATTTAAGTTTGTTATCTTATTGTTACCGTAAAGATAATTGTTATTCTCTAACTTATAGCAATCTTGTTACTATTTGGTATTATGAAATTTAGGTAGGTATAAGGATAAGTATAAGGATATAAGTGGTTGGACATTGCAACTACACGGCTCGGCGCAAGTGAAAACTTAATAAACTTAATATAGAAATTTAAACAAACCAAAATCTGCGTTAAAAAATATGCATTTATTTTCAATAAATGAAATGTAAATGGAATGAAATTTTGCCGTTTCGAGATAAAGTACATCTGCAAATACCTGTAATTCCGATATTAAATTTATCAGAAGAGTTTTATTTAAATGAAATAGTTCAGGTAATTTCGTATTTGGTAGTTCAAAAGGTTTGCTGATATCCTGAATAACACGATATTCCATTCGTAATCTCCCTCGAAAATTTTAATTATTAATAATAATTGATGTGCACGTACATAAATCATTTTTATGCAAATAAGAATTCTAACTCTATAATTCAGGTATTTACCTATTTTTGCGTTAAGAACACAAAACAAACCGTGTAAAAAAACAAAGAAATAATTGGTATTTATTGATTTTCAGCTGTTTCTAGTCTAGTTAAGGCAATTATAGATTTAAAATATGGCTTAAAACATGAAGGTACGCCAAAGTGCGACTGAGGGTAGATTGTAACTAAACCATCATGCATTGGTACTGTGTACAGTCAAGTTCGTATGTTTTGTCCCGCCGTTTGTGTTAGTTTTCATCGTAAAAGGCTTAAAAATGTATTGCCGTCCGTTTTTATTTATTATACGACGTGTCCCCCCTTTTTAGAATTCAAAAACAATTGCAATCCCTCTTGATCCTCTCTCATCGCTCGTTGGCCTGCCGTCATATCTCGCGGGACAAAATATATGAACTTGACTGTGCATAGTTATCCAACAAATGATTGACTGATTTAAGCTAAACCGAGAGTCGTGTGGCCATAGCGAGTCAGCCTCTCGATTAGCCTTCTAGCGCACTCACGATTGCGGGTTCGAATCTCGTTGCAACCACGGATGTTTGTGAACGTCATACTAATACTAATCGATTAGACCAAAGCCATTAGTTAAATTAAAAAAAAAAGCTAAGCCATACGTTTTCTTATCCACAACTCGGACGAGGCATTTCATCGGATCCGATTGTACTTATCATAAATAATATAATATTCCGGAAAATCCGAAAATGTGCATTCGTAAGGTCGAAATTTAGCTCGTTTTGTCGACGCGCTTCCGGAACAATCGGTTACAAATTATTGCATAATCAAATTTTAATCAGGTTTAGGGATTGAGCGATCCCTTTAGTCGTACCTATATCGAAAAACTTTTGTACCTTTGAGAAGGGGCCCTTTGAGATAAAATAACTTTCTTTTATATCCATCATCTCCGAAAAGGCTTTTATAATAATTACTTCTAAAATTCGTTACTAATTATTCACGGCGAGCGTTGGCGGTATGTCGGAAAGAAAAGTTCCGATCAGCCTCTCTTGCGCACTTAGGAAACTTGAAGTTCACATTGTGCGTATCGGGGTATCGGTGGTAATTACGACGATAGCGATAGCGATAGCGAACGACCTTTATTCAAATGTGTTCTGTAAGAATCGTAGATGGTGTTAACGAGAAACGATTGATTAGGATTATTGCGAAAGTTTCCTTGTTGTAAATTGCGGTTGAATAGAGAAGAGAAGGATATTAGGGGGGTCTCGTCGAATTCCTTTCTAATTGTAAGAAGTTATTATCAGATGTAGTCCGCGCCTTTCCTATGTCTTAAATATTCCATTTCTACGCAAATATCTTCAAGTTCTGCCTTAGATAACTTACTTCTGTTTGAGTTATAATGGCTGTTTTAATTACGACGAAGAACGCCATCTCCGCTTTTCCGTGTTGTAAATTCGACGATTCAAATTTATCCGATAGTCATCGCCTACTTATTTAGAAAAAAGAATTTTCAAAAGCTATTCTGTTTGAGCGTCGTGTCGGCGTCGTTGGCGTCGCAACTAGGACAAGATAATGATCTGGAACGATGTTTAAGTGTAACGGGATTTGGTACTAAGACAACATTTAGCACTAACATTCTTGTAGGTGCGAAGGGGATTTTAAACGTTTCCGGGCCCGACTTAAGCGCAGTTTTACAAGTTGTTCAAATATCCGATTAGTACCAGTAGGATTTCTAAGATCAATAATGATATAACGAAAGACTAAATGCAAATTAATACCCATTAGTTAAGTTAGTAGATAAACTTAAACCGCGAATTTCCGGTTCCTTAAGAATTACACTTCCTATTCCAACTTCGACCCTTAACTTATTCTATGGCGGAACAAAATTGACACGCGCCAGTTACTTCGAATACTTTTAGACCGGTTCGATACGGATCGATTCGCACGAAGGGATATTTCAGTTTTCTTTATACAGAGGCGGGTTATTAACAGTAAAGTATTATATAAAATTTCCCCGTTTGGCCATTAATCACGATATTGAACGGGCAAACATTACACTTCGGTATAACGGGGTTCATTAGCCCTTTGTTTTTTGAATAGAGTTGCTCTTTTATTTAATGTGTAAACAGTTTTTGCACCCTTTGCAGTTATCTCCGTCATTTTTTAATCGTGTTATTAATTACGTTGTCTTCTTCCGTTTAGATAATCAAACGGTATTTTTCAGTATATGATCACGCTCCGCTTAAAATATTCATATTTAAGTATAGGAGAGGTTCATCTATAATGCAAAACGGAAACAGTTATAAATATTTGATAGAGGTCTTTTCGTCGGAAAACAGAAATTTCTATTATGCAACAAGAAAACGACAAATAAAAAATAATAATAATTTTTCCACCTACGTATCTCACAGTAAAGTCTGATAAACACTTTAAGTTAAGTGCGAGATGAGAATACATTCAATGAAGCTAATGCTTGTATGGCTACACATAAATACTTAATAAATATACGTTTACACTTACAAGGAAGGTCAGGCAGGTGAAAATCTTAGAAAAATTTGAAACTTTGCAGGATTGTAGTACTAATCAACCTTAATCCAGAGCCATATTCCATTCGTGCTCTTACGCGGTTTAAGAGGGTGAAATCCACCCTAGAAAATTTGACCTTTTTTCGATTTTGCTTATTATTTGTGAAACAACAACAGTTATCGCCAACAAACTATTTATTTTTGTAAATGGCTGTTCTGGACCTACATTATCATACAAAAATTAGGGGTGAAAATTTTAAGGGATGGTACTGTACGTCCGATGCGGATTAGTGGACGTTTAGCTCAACAATGCTGTCGCTGCGACTGCCACTCGTCTGTAACAGACTATAAGAAAAAAATTAGAAATTTCTAAATTTTTCTTTGTATTTTCTACCTTTTTCCCGTTATCGTTTTCTCTCTGTCGTCAATTTCCAGCGTGGATTCTTCCATTAACTGCGAACTTCGTTCGCGAAATTGGACCGTCGAATGTTTAGGGGAAGTCCTAACCAAGACCTTATCCAAGAGCCTAACCAAGCGCGATTTTCAGAGAATTTGTGCTAGAGCTTAAAGGTCGAGGACAGAGAGTTAGTCGACAAAGAAAGATCCTACCATTCCTAATCGTATTAATCTTTTTTGTTTGTAATCCTAACACAACACTCGCACACTCACACGCAAAAGATCTAAAGCAGTTTTGCCAGAATTCTATATATAAATGCATTCAAATTTATACGTGGATACTCAAAAATCCCGTTATTATTTTAAAAACATTCAGTTCTTTTTTCGCACTTCGATAAGCCATGAAAGTAGGCGGTACACATGTTTTATTAGTTGCTTTGTATTTTATCGGCCCCACAAAAATGCGAATAAACTTTTATCTGGTTTATGGTTTGTAATAGGGAAATTTTCAATGTCGAGGGACACACGAATAGTTTTTAAATTCAAAATAGAGTAAATTTATAATTCTGCTGTATAAAGGCAGTAGATAGTGATTATTCAAATAACTTTACTCCACAAAAAATACATAATTTTAGAATAAATTTCCTAAAAAGTACATATTTTAAAAATTTTGTTATTATCTGCCAATTTTTTTTATCAAACTTCCCTACGAATCCTGTAATAGCCCAAGCTCCCATCGCACAAAAACCTACATCACAACATTACTAAATTTTTCTTAGTGTGTTTAAGAAATAATATGGTGGGAAATATCCAACTGGTGGCAGACAATTGAATTTTTGTTTTAATCGTTTTTGATAAACTTGATACTTGATAAAATTTTTATAGACTTTAGAGAAATATAAATTATTTAGAATTTTTGTCGTTTGCCTCGCAAACCTGGCGGTCCTCCCTCCAAATGAATAAATTTTCAACAAGTCATCTACTGTATAAAACTACATCGCGTTGTTTTTTTTCAAAGTATAGTTTTTATTGTCCTTTACATGAATATATGTCTGCCGATGTAAAAATGTATCCAAGTATGGCAAAATTGGGGGAGAAAATTCGAAGGGATGATACCCCTTAGGATTTTCATCCCTAATTTTTGTATCACAATGTAGGTCTTGAACAGCCATTTACAAAAATAAATAGTTTGTTAGCGATAGTTTTTGTTGTTTCACAGATAATAAACAAAATCGATAAAAGTTCCAATTTTCAAGGGTGAATTTCACCCTCTTAAACCGCGTAAGAGCACGAACGGAATACGCCAGTTGATTAGGGTTGACTAGTACTACAATCCTGCAAAGTGTCAAAATTTTCTGAGCTTTTCACCTGCCCGACCTTCCTTGTTAGACATTGTCACCACGACAATGCGCCGAGTCACACATCATACTGACTGTGAAGGAATTTAAAACAGAAAAACATTTCTACCCTTCCTCACACACCTCGACTTCGCGTCGTGCGACTCTCTCGTTTTCCAAAATCAAAAACTGACCGAAAAGGACATCATTTTGTCCTGATGAAAACGTCTAATCAGCTACGACGAGGGTTTTAAAGAACCTTTCACATGAAAACTCGTAGGGTTCAGTTCCAAGACATTTATTTTGAAGGTGATAGAATCAAATTGTATAAAGATGTTTTATAAATAGAAGAACTTTTGAACATCGTTTTTATTACTTTCGCGACAGACCACGTAATATATAGCTTCTATGTCAATACGCAGAATTGGGGAATTAAATTCAAAACCATCAGGTAGGCAATATCGGCAAAAGACATTATTGAGCCCATTTCAATCAAAGACGCGATAATAGCAGCAAAATACCGTGAATTGCTACACGAAGGCAATGGAGAGGACAATGTGGACAATGTCTAGTTTATTGGGTGTGACACACGTTCATATCGATTTGATGAAGTGTTCAACTACCTTCGCAAGCATTTCGAGTCCCAAATCATTGGCTCGAGTGCCCCCAAATTCACAGGCAGTGACATTGACTGTCCGGCAAAATTTTTACACGTGGGAAGCGTCAGATGGGAAATTCCAACAAGGGTTGGTAGATGAATCCGATGCCGAAGTGTTTTGTAGAGAAAGCTTCAGTTATCGTGACCTTTGTTAGCGAATAATATTCGCCTATCATTGCGAGGCGGACAAGCGGCATTGAAGATAAAATGAAAATCATAAGAGACAATTGGTCTTATGAATAATGCTTTTACTTCCATTTTTGGAAACTGTTCGACTTATATAAATCAAAGCAGATACACGATGCAGGTATTTGTCTTTGCACTTGTATTTCTATTTTTATATGAGCTGAAAAAATTCAGTAAATTGAAGCACGATAAAAGCATTTGCTTCACTTTATTCATAAGATCCAATAAAAAGACGCCTGCGTGAATACAGTAATTTTATAGCACTTTAATTGAACATTTAACGTCACTACTTTTACTCGAGGTGAAACGCAAAATGTAGTATGTAAATAATTAGGTACTTATTGTTAGTTTCGCCATTCACGCCGACACCGATGCTATTAATTAAACGTAGCGTAAAACGACGTGGATAACAAATTATTGTATTTAGAGGGTGTATCGCAAACACTTGAATTCGATGCCATTTATCTATTAGGTATTTTACAATTTTAAAAATGGATTATGAAATGCGTGAAGTATAAAAATGGAAATAAAAGTAGATGATGTAAAAAGAATTGTGATCGTCCCCCCTAAATGGAGAATGAACGTTAGCTGTGAAAATATAGATGAAAGGGTAATAAAAATGCAAATGCAAATCCCCTTTGAACTAGTGTAATTAGTGTTTTTTAAAGGGACGACCTAATTACAAAAGAATTAGCGCTGTTGGTACTGATATCCAAAGAAAAATAGTCTAAATTGTGATTTGCTATTAGAGATCGTGCCATATAGAATAGGAGCTGTATTTTTAAGCGGAACAAATTATTAAAATATACTTTTAAACGGTCACTAAATAATGTGATGCGCCACTCGATTTAGTTCGGATTCAAATCCAGTCCATTATCTAATTAAACGAGTATTATTGAACGCGAGAATATGATCATTGACGTTTCCTTTTCTATGTGGCACGATCTCTAGTTTTAGGAGATGCACTAACTTATATTATACACTATTGTATTGCACTAACAATATTGTATAAAAAGATCTAATTTCAAAACTACAATTAAAATTAAGTATGTATGTAGGTACATTTGCCATACCTACAGTTTTATTTATTTACAAGTTTTCAATCTATGAAAGATAGAATCTCATTCGGTTTGTTTTTCGATAGTAAGCATAATTATTTTGCATTTCGACGTGTTGTTGTTTATGATTACTGAGAAATGACGAGAATGCGGCGGACGTCTCATAAATAAGTAGATATGCATACATACGTTATTCGCGATATGTCTCAACACGTCATCAATAAAACCTCGTATTTTTACTGTACTAATAAATTTTAGTCTATTTGCTATATCATATGTATGCAGGTAAATCATCGGTAGACATCGGAGTTTAAAACTTTAATCTGAATATTACAAATATACAATTTAGTAACTTTTGTGCATGGCTGCGTGCATTGGAACCTATCATGAATAACGTATAGCTACATGTATTTGAGAACGAAACTGTAACTATTTATCTTTTAAAGCAATTAATGGCATGCTATAATAATTATTATTCTGAAATATATACATAAGTACACATGCACATATATCAGGAATATTGGATTTCCTATTGTTACAATTTTTATTTTGTATTAATAATGGCACTTCTCCCACATATTACACAAAAAATAAATTTTAAAAATCAATAATCATTATCATTGTGACTTTCTTGAAGGGAAATATTTTGAATTTTCCGCTCCCATAACTTGGCAACTTTTCTGGTTGTAAGTTAAATAATTTTTTTAAGCTTATTAACTTGCATTTCATTATTTTTATGTCTCTCATTAAAACGCCCATTCTTTATATTCTGTAACTTTATATCCTTTTTTTTTTTTTGTTAGTAGCACACCCCAAAGGACACCAGGAACCGCCGTTAGGCATTACTTCTAGTACCCCCCAGGACATCCATGCCTACCAGGAGGATATTTCACCTCCCGTACCGGGATTCGAACCCAGGACCCATCAGGCGAGAGGTTAGTCTCCTAACCACTCGACCACCGGGTCGGCAACTTTATATCCTAGAATAAATAATTGTAAACGCTAGCAAAATTTACAACGTAAACATAATTAAATTAGATGCCAATGCATCGATGAAAAAGCGCACTCTGTAGAAACTATTTAGTACAAGAAAACAGGAATTAACATTTAAATAGCTGATGCCAAAATCGCGCTATCTTACGATTAAACCGTTTGATATTAATTAAAATAATTAGAAAAATACTACTGTGGCGTTACTAGCGGAAACATGGTAGAAGCTGATTTTTCCAGCCCCCTTTTAAAACACCCTATATAAATATATATATATATATATATATATATATATATATTTTAATACAGTTTAAAACATTTTAATAAAAGTGTAAACTAAAACAGAAATTATTTTCAACGTTACAAGGTTATGAACAAATCGAGAGAGGAATTTTTACATAATATACATACATAAGGAAATATTGCTTATTAATGTTATTCGAGACGAGGCGTGTTACCGATTGATTTGAATATTGAAAATACTTTAAACTGCTTGCTGAATGAAAAAAGTTCGTAGCCTATCTCGGCCTAAATTTATTTTATAATGATGAGGAGTTTATTTATTAATCAACTCTGCTATACGTATACCACCTACATACCTAGTGTTCATCTAAGTTTGTTTATTAGGTGTGAAAGTATTAATGATCAGAGGAACGTAAGTATTCACATGCAGGAGTTCAAAAATGATTTATATTTGACATCATCAGACATCTCTTTATTCAAAACGTAATGTTTAATATTTGGTGTTTCTTCTAAAGCTTTTATGTTTATACATAAGTATACAGAGCGTTTCACATAACAGTTCATCAGGTAACGCTTTGGATGAAAATATCGATTTTAAAATATGTCAATATAGTAATAAAAATTAGAATGTTTTCAAAAATAGCACCTACAACCTTTAAATTTTGTTCAACTAATTATTCATAGGGTGTTCAGTAATTTTTATTGGCCCTAAGTAATATTAACAAATCTCAAAATTTTTGCTTATAATTTAATAAAGAAAACAATTTACAATAAATATTACGCAACATTACGTCTACAAAACAAAACCATCAGAAACCAGTTGCAAAGCCATATTTTCTTACTACGTGATATATTTGCGTATACGAACTCTGAACAAGTCTGATGAAGAATTTCTTTCCTCGCGGTAATATTTTGTCTACTAAATTTGTGTATGGAAATTTACTAGCTTGCAAAGAAAATATCATGTAAAATATTTTGCTACATTTTAAAGCAAAGACGGGCCAGTTTGTCGTTCAAAGTAAACAACAACAAAAATGACACTTTCAACGATATCGAGTTCTTTAAAAATTTATATAGGTACATATATAGTAGATAAAGTTATTTCATTAAAATAGAGCAACAGTTGTAAAGGATTTTCCTATTATTTAAATTATTAGAATGGTGCGTTTAAAAAAAAACCTTTTTCCGAGGACCAATATCGCTTTTAAAATGTCAATACCTACGGTAAACATCAAAAATCAAAATTTATAATAAAAATACTTGTCGGAAAAACACGTGCTGAAAGGATATTTCACGCTCGTGTAATACATCTGCCTTTCACAGCACTTACAGTTATACAGTATACTATTTCAATCGTTTCTTTCTAATTTCCTCAATAGGTAACGAATAATAATAATTTATTATATTTAATGTGAGTTAATTTCCACGTTAAAAATTACAGAAAAACGTGTTTTATAAAAAGAAAACTAAGTCAAAGAAAACACGGCCTATGGTGAAGATTTATATCAATACAAATTTAAATTAAATTAAAACAATAGCACGAACTGGCTTAATAAATTTAATAGAAGATTTTAGGCGACTTTCCCTTTTGATATGAACTCGAACAATACTCTTAAAGACAAGGACCAATTAATCAAGTTATTGTCAGAACGAATACCATTCGCAAAATTTAAAACGACGACAAGAGACAAGTTTTGAATTTCGATGAGAACGGAATATCTCGACTTCTGTCGCATCCGACTGAAATCCTACGCTTATTTGTTCCATTCGACAAAATTTTAATGCGCCACGTCGCCCGTATTGTTTCTCATTTTTTTTTCGTTGATTTTTAGGTAGATAGGTACAGTCAAGTTCACACGTTTTGTTCCGCGAGATTTGATCGCTGGCCAACGAGCGACGAGAGGGGATCAAGAGTATCGGTTGCTTTTGAATTGTAAAAAGGGACACGTCAGATATTAATTAAAAACGGACGGTAATTTCTTTTTTGTGCCTTTTACGATAAAAAGTAACACAGGCTACGGGATAAAACATATGAACTTGATTGTACCTCTAATTTATAAAGGCGTTCTATTTTTAATGTTTAACTCGAATTATTTTGGAAATTAAATGAATAATACGTAACACTAACATTATTTACTTTGTTTTTTGAACCTGCAGGCGCAGCGCAGCTTCGCGTCAATATTTATAAGCTGAAAGTTACATTTTTCATGGCAAATTACGACCTCAAATTTGATTTTTCCAAAATAATTACAATTATAAACGTAAGATATTTTAATTTACCTACAACTAGATATAATTTTAAAAGTTTCGGCTTAGTTTTTAGTAAAATGCGAGTATTTTTAAACATTTTCATTTTTTTGCTGCAGCGATACAATATTTTTATGAAGATGAAAATTCGCACGTGCTTTAAATCTGAATGTGTAGTTCAAAATGCAGATTTTCCAGTTTTTTAAGTATAAACAACGTGTCAAAGTCTGCAAAATGAGAACCTCGAAGTATAGAGATGATTTTATGTCGATTTGAGTTAAATCGCCCCTATACAGAATTTGACGTTTTCGGTTAGCAGGAGTTTCTGGACACTCTGTATTATTTTCTCATAATGTGTCATGAAAAATCGTTATAATTTGATAAAAACATTCGGCAGAAGAGATAGAACGCCTTTAATAAATAAATATAATCGTTTAATAAAAATACCAAAATAATTTATTCGTTTCTCTTTTGTGAGATAACGCCGCACTAGAACGATTGTTAATCATTATTAAATTAATCGTCTATTATTAATGCATACCTACATAATTGCGAGATTGATTTTGCACAACGTTATTTAAAAGCCTCGACTAAAACATAAACCAAACGAATTTTATTATGAAAGTTTAAAATCAAAACTTAAGTGGGCAAGTACTTACAAGTTTAATTGCTAATTGTAAAACATAATCAATTCTGATCAAAAGATTCTATAGATTCACTCTTACCCTCGTGAAATTCTAATAAAAATGCTAATTCAAATTTAAAAATAGGCACCTACGCTTATTTGGACTTTCAGAAATCACGTTTATTTCTCAAGGATATATTTTAAATTTTTAAATAAATGTTTAATTGGAATTAATTTAAAAATCGGGTATGAAATAACTTTCATCCACATCGATTAATAATACCTATGATTTCCTCAAGACCTCGAGATTTGTAACGTAGTATTGACCCGTTATTGACACATTCTTGTCCTTGTAATCGATGAGCAGGATTCTCCCTGTGTCTTAAAAAAAAAAAACGGTCGTCACGAATTTCCAGGCCGACCGAGACAGCCGTAACTTCTCAGCCTTGCGTAAAGAAACTATGCCATTTGTAAACAAGATGATAACAATCTTCAAGTTGAAGACATCTCATCCAAAATGGTTTGCAGAGGCTTTCCTTGCTTACAAGGGGAGGCCACAACCTCCTATTTATCGTTTTCGATCCGTTTTAATATACAGGTTGGGGAGTCGTTCAAAAGTAACATGTGTGAAAAGATTTAGCCTTCGTTTTTGGAAAAAATCGAGATTAAAGGTCATAACGCAGCTCTGGGTCGACTTGGGCATCATATATAGCTAAAAAACAAATAAATTTTATTGATATATATATATATATTATATATATATATATATATATATATATCGTCCAATTTTTCTAAAAACGAACGCATAGTGACCAGAACCATTTTACACAAATTACTTTTAGGTGGGCCCCAATACGTATGTTAAAAGTAATCGAAATCGGTGGTATGGAGATCGTGTCTTCCCCTAGTTAGTCAGTAACTTTATGACTCCGCGATATTTAACTTTCACTATAAGTAGGTATTTGGATGCGTTCTCCCGGTTTGACATGTTGAACATATCTCGCAGCCTACTGGCCCGATTATGACAGGACTTCGTATTTATACCGACAAGGTGCCCGCTATACCCCCCCACACTCCACCAATCCGCCAAATTAAAACGCACCCTCGTAGTTATGAAAATAACAAAAAAAACTAGAGGAAAAGTTCGATTTTTTAAATTAACCACTTTACATATAAAGAATGTTATGTCGGTTTATTACTTGACCGGCATATAATTATAGTAATCCTGTGGGTTACGCAGAACTGGAACGAGGAGATATAAGTGTGTGATAGACATGCATAACAAAATTCTTTTCAAAGTATAAATCAGTGTAAAAGGTTTATGGGTAAAACTATTACCGTTATGAGTTGTGAATAAATGTATGGAAAGGCTATTCAAATTTTATTTCGATGACGTCATCAAAGTAAAAGGGTTATTAGATAATAACATTTCACACATTGGAGTCACCTCGTATTTTTACAGTAGCTATTAATAATAAATTGTAATCTTTCTTTGACCATTTAAAATATGTCACTTTCTAAACTTTGAAACTACAGTAGACTCTCTCGTATCCGGACAAATGGATCCGGATATGGGAGTATTATTTTATTTGTAATAAAACCGCATTTTACGCCGGAAAAATAAAGAAACAGCATCTCATTTATTGCCTCATAGTCATCCGTTTTATTTATTTATTTTTATTTTAACTTTATACTCACGTGCGTTCGCGTATACCTACATATAGGTATCGCAATACAAAAGGTTTGTTTGTTTGGTTTACTCGTTAAAATTAAAATTTTTATTGAGTAAAAAATTTTTAAACTAATCACGGATTACGTGTTGGAACAAATCTAAAGATCAGTTCAGATATGAGAGTCTACTGTAATTAAATAAAATTCGCAACTCTTTATCATTTATAATAACGAACATATTTCGTAAATACGATGAAAATAAGGCGCACGTGTTTTCTAATTAATTTCTAAATGTAACGCTATTAAAGATAGTATATTGTATAACGAGTGTTGAAAAGTGGACATTTCAAACGAGCGTGGTAGTTCGAGTCGCGAGCCGAAGACGAGTGGCTTCACAAGTACGTGAGTGTAAAATATACTTTCAGTACACCGAGAAAAATAAATGATAGAATCAACATTTTCGTTTTCTTAAAATACCCCGGAATTTTAAAAGAACAATGAAAAGCTTTTAAAAATAGGTCCTGAACATTTGAAATAAACGCCGTTTCAAAACTTTCACTTCGTAGGTGTACTTTTCGGAACAAGTACTTACGTACTTACCTACCTTATATCAACATCATTATATTAGCAGGTATTTTAATTGAATTAATATAGACCGAAATCGAGAAATTAAATTTAACCGAAAGCTACTAAAAGCACTTGCGGTATTACGTTTATTCGATAATGAAAGGGATAAGCTTGACACTTTTATCCGAAACTCTATAGTACCTACTTCTGTGCAGGTTTTTGTCAATCCGACTTGAACACAACAATGTACTTAAAACTCATTCCATAAAGTCTGATATTCAATATAGCATATTTGGGATATTTGAACCTGCTTAAAGTGCGTGATCTACATTTAAGGACACCTTCGAAAACACCAGTGCAAAAACGTAGTGAGCAATTATGGAAGCTTTCGTTAGGCATTGGACTCAACCGAACTCGATCATTCAGTAGGTTTGTGTAACTGCTAGTAATTGAACTTCTGTTCGTTAGAGTGTATTATTCAAAATAAAAATAACTCCTCACAATTAAATACAGTTTCGTAGAAACCTTATGACGCTCTTTACGATAAACATCGAGTGTTGTATCGTATTACATACTACATCCAACATACGAGACAATTGGTCAGAATTCAAGAAGTTTATTTGCGTTATTTACATTTTTTTTACATTGATAAGGTCGATGTTATTTCGTTCTATTCGGCTAAACTTTCATAAAAATATTTATTTTACATCAAACAGAAAACTCCAAGAAACGAAAAATTTCGTTGGTCCCGCCAGAAGGACGTAATCCACATTTTTTGTGTTTCGATTTTTTTAGTGGAAAAAATCGGAATATTGCTACCAGATTTTAAAAGATGATGTATTTGTTCTAGATGCATAAGATCCACCAAAAAAATCGGCTTGTGCTTAGCTATGGACGACACCAAATGTGCGCTCCTGCAAAATGTACTTCTTGTGGATTACGTCATTCTGCAAAAATGCCGTCTACATTTTTAACAAGCCGAAGCGGATACCTTTATAACGCGGAAGCGGAACGTAAATTACGGTCCCAATGGGCACAAAATTAGGAATTTACACCTGTTAATGCTGAAAACAGGTATCTAATGTAAGACCTTTACTTAGTAATCCGTAATTATTGCAACTCTTCATAAAGACATTGGCAACTTATTTTACCTATTTGTATTTTTTCAACAAATTAAAGCAGAATTTATTTCAAGAATTTTCTAGATTATGACATCATAGCCGCATAACGAATTTACAGTCTGGCCGAAACTGCACATAATCTCAATTGCACGTCGTAAGCGTTTAATTAGTGTCATAATAAATGTATAAACTTTGATATAAATTATATAAGTGTAAATATTTTTTTTAATTTTAAACAATGATTGTTGTATAATCGGGCGTTCTAATTAAATCACACGGAAAAAAACTGTTGTGTCTGGGGATCGATTTAAAATTTATGTACAATTTAAATATCTTTATTGTAATTAATATGGCAAAACAGAATGAACTAAATGGCAGAATAATAATGAACGCTTCTACCGTCGCCAATATTTTTTATGATTTTTGAAGAAAGGGGTGGCAAGGTTTTTGTGGAAAAAATATTTGTAATCAGCCTGGACAGGAATTGTTGAAGTTAATTGATTCTCAGAAAAATAGTTTCCTGCCAGACCGGCTAAAATATTAGTATCTAACAAAACTTACATTTGCATTATTTTCTTATAATAAAAAGAACCGCCTTACATATAATCTATCGAGTTTGGCTCATAAAAATATAGTGGGAAAACTTAATTTCTGTAAAAAATTCGGTAGTACACTACGTAGTGTACATTTTACCGAAAACGATTACGAACAATCCTACATATTGAAAAAAAAAGTATTGACAAATTATAATTAATAATAAACTAATATTAAAACAAGACACCGTTCCATCTTTGAAAATTGTCCAATTATGTACGTTAAGAGATTAAAATTCAACAATAAATATAATAAAATATAATTAAGGTGATAGGTGATCAGCGTGAATTAAGTAAAGATTTGTTTAGAAATATCACTATCAACTATAACGATGAAAACAATGTTTTTTGTTTTTCGGATATGGAAAACGACTTTTTAACCCTTTATTTTTGCTCAAAGGTACCCAATATATATATAGATGTATTAATAACAAAAAATTCACAAGCGATACTCGTATTACAACGGTAATGCAGGCAGGTGCTGATAAGAATTTAACATAGATAGGTAGTTGTGACGTTACGCATTCGACTTCGAATAATAAACAATAGAAAAAAAAACAAATTTGAACTGTTATAATACGTTTATACAAGGGGTCGGCAACGTTTTGAGTCGGAAGAGCCAAAAATTACAATTTTTACATTATTATTAAATTATAATTATAATTACAATTTACAAAATTTCAAAGTTTTTAAAGAGCCACAAAATTCTTTCTTGCTAACAATAAATAGTACTCACATAAATAACTAGAGCCGCAGCTTCACATCCAAAGAGCCGCTTGTGGCTCGCGAGCCGCAGGTTGCCGACCCCTGGCTTATACCTACCATAGTAGATTACTGTACAACAAATAGGTAAAAACTATGCTAACTTACTCTAACGCTCCTTTTTACACAAAAGCCGAATTGAGAATATAATTTCTCGCAAATAACCGCGAAATTTCAGAATAATTTCCATTTACATAGAGATTTAAAAACTATACCTTCAAACCGTTACTTTTTGTTAGTTTTAACATCACAAAACTTGGCGCAAGAAGTTGACAAAGTTTTATGGCAATATGTTTATAAATAATATGTTTATTATGAAAAAATATGTAAATTCTAAATCTGAAAATTTTTATATCATTATCAAATTTTGTCCTGTGTTAGTAGTACTTGTTCTGAATAATATTTGTTAATGGCAAATGTTTATAAAAATCAATACTTTTTTGTTATTATGTTAATACTAATTATAATTAATAGGCAACACAGAATACATTTCAAACGCAACCTTAACTTTAAGCTGAACTTTATGTGCGAATAAAACTAGTTGACATTTTTTTAAGGCGACCGACGACGCTACGGCCAGTGTTAGACGTATATTTTTTAATCAAAAACGTTCAAACTTTTTAGAAATGGGACGCGGAGCGTTTCGTGTCGATCAATGCGTTCGTCTAACCAACCACACGTTTTAAAGTTTTTAATCGATGACTTCATAAAACAGGGATTGGATTTTTGTCTACTCCACAAAGATGTGCGAATTAATTTACACTATTCGCGCGCCCCCATTAATTTCGTAATGGTATTTTGTTGTTATTACCTGTCGATCGTGATTTCCTAGATATAATGATATTTGAAACTTCATAACCTTCCGAACTTGTGCGGGGCATTGTAGAGATTTATAATAAAAATAAAATAAGCAATAATAATTTAAGTACAACAACCAAATCAAATAATAATGGAAATTATTATAATAAAGTGAAGATCCGAATCTGTTTGCAAGCAACTAATTCTAACGAATCTTAATTAATAAATTAACAAAACCCTGACCTTTTTGTCGTATAAAACTGCATCCAGTTGACTTCCGGTTTCAAAAAGTACTCCATTGACGCCAATATAAATACACATCACAAAAGCACAATTTTAGTCTAAACGCGCTTTTATTATCCGAACACTGCGAAGGAAAACGAGTGACTAAAGGGAATTTTAAAACAGTTATTCGAATCCGACTCAATTTGTTACATAAATACCCAAACGCTTTGTTTAAATTTTAGAAAGTTTATTCTATCGGAAATGATTCTTACAACTTGCGTAGATAAAACGTACATATGTAGATGCGTGGGCTGGAATTCCAACATTTCACGCAAGAAGTTGTTATCGTTAAACACACGTTATCGGCACTCGTTCATATTTCTATCACATTCATTTAAATTAAACGAGTTGTAGTAAAAAATTATTAAAATAGAATCATTTTATTATTACATAAAGTTGGTGGTTTTTATAAATACAAAACCATCGTATTATTATAACATGTTTAATGTCAAGTAAGACTTGCATTGCATATTATATTAATTCCAATTTTGACCACACCGGCGCTGAGATCAGAAAACCAAAAAAATGGTGATAAAAATTTAAATGCATAAATTTTGAGAATCGATGGATTGCATTAACTAGTGTTTAAACGTGAATATTTCGCGCGAGTGTGATAGTTTGAGTCACGAGACGAAATCGAGTGACTAATCACGCGAGCGTGAAATAGCCTTTCGGCACGAGTTATACATTATATTTTAGATTCTATTTTTTTTTAAGACCTTAATTTTAAACATATCTATACAGGGTGCATTGGAATTAGAAAACAACAAATCTAATTTAATCGTCAAGTCTTAGTTCTGTTTTGTTGATAATTACGGATGTGATGTGTTAAGTAATTGTGGTAAAGTTAGTAAAAAAATGACTTATTCGTGGGAAGAAAGAAATGATGTTATTTTACTATTACAACTGAGAAGCAAACATGCAAAACCCGTTAAATCCAGTTTGCGTGTTTTTTGAGTTGAACATCAATTCTATATGGTTCTCTTTCGATCTACGAGTTCAGAATCAAGTAAATCCCCTTATTTCCCATGTAAAATAATGTTTGAAATGTGAAGTTCTAAGCAAAAACCACAATTCAAGCAAATTTTGATGGTATCGCAAACTTTTTACCATACCATCAAAGAATAAAGAGGAATCTCAAAATGAAGATGAACCATGCGACTGTCTAGAAGTGGAAATTGTAGTCAATATCTAATAATACTGTTCTCCAAGTTTACAATAATAACGGTTTATTTAATAGAAAAAATCGTATTTACTGAGCAAGGGAAAATCCACGCACTTAACCGTTGAAAGGCGAGATCAACATGTTTTTTTCCATTAACTTTTGGTGCGACATTATTGGATCAAAAATTCTGGTTCCTTATTTTTTATGAGGAAAATCTAAATTTACAGCGGTATTTGTTATTTTTACGCAATCAATTCGAAGAAATGTTAGTGATCTTCCATTGAATTTTATACACAATATGAATCGCTTCCAACACGATGGAGCACCTGCTCACAATGCTCAAATTGTGCCGACTATTTATTGGAAAGATTTCCTAATTGAATTGGCTTCCGGACTTAATCCCGCTTGATTTGTTTCTTTGAGGAACTACGAAAGACAAAGTGTATAAAGAAAAGTCGCATAACATTAATGATTTCAAAATAAAATTAAGAAGAGCCTTAGTCGAAATTAAACATAGTACATACATTAAAGTGCAAGGTGAAATCAAAAACATCAAAACAAAACAAAACATCATCAGCTATGTATTCAAAACAATGGAGGTCACTTTGAAATATTATTATTTAGTTTTATACTTACATAAATTCATTATTTTGTTCGGTTATCCATAATAATAGTTACTAAGTATTTTATTTGTTTGATAAAGTTAAAAGTTTGATAATTTAAATTGTGTTTGATAGTACGGTTTATCGAAACCTATATGCAATTTACGTCATCAAAAAAAGTTAGTAGATTGTTTATTTGTAATTCGGTTTAAAGTTTGGAAAGTGTCATATTCTATAGATGATTTACTTACGCACATATTAGATGACAAAGAAAGTCTACAATTTATCAGAACTGTCAAAATACGAGGTACGAGGTGACAGCACTGTGTGAAACGTCATCATCTAGTAACCTTTTATTGATGATGTAAATTGCATATAGGTTTGGATGAAGGATAAGTTATTGAAGTATAACTTAGATCCTCAATTCCTATGCATTCTTAGTTAATGATTTATTAATTATCATCACTAATTTCAGTTTTTTGCAAATTCTGGGAAAATTAACACAAACAAATATGACAACCTATACATTTTTGAAATCAGCTAAATATAAGCTCTTTATCAAATTGATAGTCTATTATGGTTGCCATTTAAAAAAAATCAAGTTTGGCTATATTTCAAAAATCGAGAGTGCTGTGACTTTTTAAACACTTTTCTATAATTCTACGTAAAAATATCTACAAGAAACATAATTACACTTTGGTTTTAAAATAGGTGGTTATGCAATTATAGAACATTAAAAAAATCGCATGTTTTTAATTTTTACGAAATATTTCAAAAAGATTGATGTGTATGTTAAACGTCAAACTGACATCTAATGTGTCTTGAAATTCTGTTCAACTTTGCTAATTTAACCCTACTCTCTAACTACTGTAATAACAAAGTTGCCCATCAACACAGGTAGATTATTGTCACCCTGTATATATTTACGTATTTAAACAACCTTGATATTTTTTACAATAAGTAGTATACGTGTAATAGAATTATAATGTGAAATCCGATTCTTATTGTTTTGCATGTTATCGGATTATTCGTATATTAGCTACTGTCCTATATAAATATCATTTTATACGATTTAAAAACTAGCTGTTCTTCATTTTTATTATAAATTTTGTAAAACGTACGAACGTTGAAAGGAAAACGTCGCTAACACAATATTTTCTATTAAATTCCAGGTAGCAAATAAAATTGTCACGGCTTCCGTCGAATATAAAATTGTATAAAACAAAATTAAATATTTGCTCGACATCGACGAAAAAAATTAACTTTCGTCAAATAACGTGCATTAGATAAAATTTTAATGCGATCAATTTTAAATAAAATATAAATTCCGCACCACCGCGATGTTTTTGTAATATTATATTATTAACTGGCAGTCGTCGAAGTCTCGTTAAACTATGCGCGAAACAATATCGGGAGGTTGTCAAAATTTGATAAATGGTTTAACCGCCAACCAAGGTTCTTTCTAACCGAGTTTTACAAGGGATTTATAAAGTTCGGTGGCAGCAAACTCGGGCCGATATAAATATTATTTTCCCGTCGTTGTTTTTTAATCTTTTATTATTTATTTGAATTTCGCCCTCCGACTAGTTTCCCTGTTGCTTGAATTACAACGCCTAGAACCGAAAAGGGTCCAAAGCCGCGTTATATTTATTGCAAACGTTGCAACGAAGTTATCGATACCTACCTATCTAAATTAAGTCTTCGAATTTCGGGCACGTGTAAGCAAAGTAATCTGATAGAGGTTAGTGGAAAACGTAGATAAGGGATTAGACAACTCATATATGCGAGTTTAGTAACGTGATTGGCTCTGGCCGAAGGGATTATAAAGTTTAATAATCAATTCTGGATTTAAATTTCCCTAGCGAACAAGTGTGCGGAACACAAGGACCTTGTTAGCTTTATTACTACACTTCTACCGGTAAAACGACAGAAAAGACTCCAATCAAGCAACTGTCAACTTCTGGTGGATGTTTGATAAAAAAAGACGGACGCGGCGCGATTCTCGCTTGCTTTTCTTCCGCTCCAGCAATTCCGCAATCAAATTCATGAGATTTCCTACGTATAACAAAACGTATTCGAACGTAAAGGAATTAGCAGATTCCCTTTTAATTTGGGAATTAAGCTGGAAGCTCACGCATGTTCGAATTCGCCGACGTTTTTTTATAAATTTTCGGCGCTATCTGGGAGCGCAAAAAATTGACGGACCCACCCGTTTTATGCACGCCTCGCCTCGAGTATTTGCTTTACTGATGGAGAAGCACTTTAAGTAATTTTTCAGTTTCCGGCCGTTCAATTCATTTCGGGCGAAATTAACCAAATATATTCAAGGTACGGGTGTCTTGATAAAGGTTGCGTTTCACCTTAACAAGCTCAGATATAATCAATCCTCAGACAAGGACGAACGATGCCGAGAAATGTCTGTTTCCACTTTATCATTTTCCCTAGACTGTTGGGTTGGTTATCTAATATTATGTAGTGCATATGAACATATGTGAACTTCCCTAAATCGAATCTCCATTGTTCAATGACAAAATTCGAGTTATAAAAATACCTACACAAAATGAGTAAAGCAGCATTTCCATGTCATGTGTTTAGCTATCGACAGTAAATAAAGGGTGATTGCTTAGCACTGACCGACCAAATGACAACACCGCTTGCAAGAAATTAGGCAACAGCGTTGTTTGATAATATGTTGACATTTCAGTGGCGTCGTAAATAAATTTGAAATCAGTTATAAACAAAAAATGGTACTTTTTTGTGTATTTGGTGTGTAAGATCCTAAATAAAAATTTTTATCGACTCCTATATTTATACTGCATACTCATAACCTACATTTGGTGTAAACGTAATATTATAGGTTAAATTTAATACGTATAAATACGGTAGCATAAACCATATACGATACAATTTGTCCTCGAAGGACAAAGCTGGAATTATCATGGATGAATTATGGTTAAGTAGATACAAAAATTCAATATTTTGAAAAACTGAAAAATTGATATCAATCGACGACAATGCTGTTTTGTATAATCTACAATCTTTGAACCCCTAAAATTACTAAAGTTAGCTAGCCACGTTACCATTTGGTCGGTCAGTTCTAAACAATCACCCTTTATGTGTACGTATATGTTACGGACAAAGGACAAATTTAAACAAATCCTATTTTGCCTAGACAAATTTAGAAATGTCTGTTGATTCTAGCCGAAAGGTGAACTAGCACATGATTTCGCGTTTTGTCCAGACAAGTTGCGTAATGGCCATGTTAACGCCGACAGAACCAGAATTGTTTTGGCAACATTGGCGTGATATGTTCTAACCTTACATTTTCAGAACGTCACGTTATAAAATACCTGATTTTGCGCAAGGACAGTCAACTATAGCAGGATGGTTCATTCCCTATACTCGTATGTTTCAATTTTTATACGTAATGGGGGTCATTATGACGTCACACGTCTAAACGATTTAAAAATTAGTACGGTATTTAATAGCTTTTTGTAATATTTTCGTGTCAATTTGAGATTTTATAATTAATTCAGACTTATTTAGTACCTATTAACCTTAAATTAGGAATATAATTTCTAATTTTTAGATTATTAATAAGTCAGTAAGACTTGATCTGTATTAATTTTATTTATTTATGCAGGAATTCAACCGTACTTATTAGTACCTATTTATAACAATATTTATAATATCTTTAAGAGGTTTTTATTTTATTTTGACTTTTAGCGAAAATACTAAAAATAATAACATAATTTTATATACACATATTACGACATTTAATCATAAGTATGAAATTCAAATTTGGATAAATACTTGACGAAATACAAAGTTACAAGCACTCATTCCTCAACCTAATCTGTAAAAATTTCAACTCATAAATATTTGAAACAAACTACTAGGTAAAAATAATTAATGTAAATGTATATTTTTACTTTGTAAATGTTTTGTGTTATCGTTTTAATTTAAAGTAAGCTTATATTCCTTAAATAATAGCTTTAAGGGCTCTTAAGGGCAGGAGGGTGTCTAGAACTTAGCGAAACGTCTGAATAGATGGTACTATAGCAAATTTCTTACATATAGACAACCATATTAACACTAGTTCATTGAAGAGACAATTTAAAAGCTTATTATCGGTCCCGGTTTATTTATGATCTACTGATTTACGACTTCTCAAACGTTTGGTTTGACAGGTAGAAGTTCTTTCTGAGAACGGATTTGCCTAGTATAGTTCGAATTCTCAATCTATACATTCAAGATAGATTTCGATGCATGTCATCAATAAGAAGTGAATAAATTGTATATTTGTAATATTCAGTTTAAAGTTTTGAACGTGGTATATTCTATAAATGTATTACCTACACACATATAACACGACAAAGAAAGACGGCAATTTATTAGTACCTAATGTAAAAATAGGTACGAGGTTTTATTGATGACGTATATTGGAACCTATCTTGAATAACGTATAATTAAACTGTCAGTTTCGATAATTCGCTTTCTTGAATTCGCTAATGACCCTGTTATTACAGAATAAGAATGATGTGGTTTTTCATTTCCCATTTATTTAAAATATTTTGCGAAAACTTATAAACTTATTGCCGATTTTTTCACCTCTTGGTGAATTTATCTGATAGGTATTTCCCATAGAATCTAATCTTACTTTAACCGTACTTTGCACGACCACCTGTTTCCACAGTAAATACCTATACGGTTACCGATAAATTTACCAAGAGATGGAAAAATTGGCTCTAAGATCGAGAGTAAGTTTTCACAAAATATTAAATTATTATTATTAAATATTAATATTAAATAAACGGGAATCGAAAAACCACATAATTCTTATTTTGAACGTCGTACTTTGAGAACGATTCATATGTAATTACTAGTTATTATCGCACCCAAGTAAGCGGATTATCGAAACTGGTCCTATCGGGGTGGCGCAGGTACGCGCAAAGTATAAACGTTTCCATCGTTCCTTTCTTCTTTATTGTTCAACTTATTTGTAAATTTTATTTGGTACTCGTATTCGCCATTCATGACTTGTTTGGTGTATCGATCTTGGACCAACGTTAAAAATTGTTGTTTATTAAAAGCTTTTAAATGACATACGACTTGAAATGCGTTTCCATTTGAAATTTTTTAGTTGACCTCCACCTCCCACTCCCGGAGGTTACACACCTAAACATTTTCCATCAAAAATTGTGCCCTAAAAATAATGGAATAGGTAGGTAAGTGCGTGTTCGCCGATTTTTCCATATAGGTACCCAACAATTTCCGAAAAAATGGTGCGGAGCCAGACTTTGTGGACATTTGGTATATCTATGCCATTTAAAACAAAACAAAACGAAATTTTTAACATTATGTTTAAATCTAATAACATTTGCAACCATTTCATTCTGTTTATAATAATAACACTTAAATTTTGAATAGCTGATTTATAATTCATATTGTTTATTACAAACTACCGTATTTTTTATTACACATATTATTATTATTATTAAAAATTGTGTAGTAGCAGAGGTGCCTATAACGTTTTTATTTTTAAAAAGCAATTTCTGACGCTTTCTAACTATTTAAAACTTGCCTGCAGTTTCGAATGTATATAGGTATCCTTTATATATCTGTCAGAATTATTTGGGTAATAAATATTTCTAACAAGACGACGTGCCGAGCTGTAGAGGTCTGCACATTCTTTCTCTTTCTGTGAGCCCTCTTTGTTTAATTGTGAAATTTTATAAAAACATTTGTACAATTATCATGTGCTATTAAAGATGAAAACTTGATCGACATCTTAAATGATATAAAAAAACGTTCTTTAGGCAATGACAAAACATGAGCTTGATATGTTGACGCAAATATGAAATTTTGAATTTTATTCATAAAAGTAAACTTATACGCAACATTTTTTCAATAAAAAATCTATTTCTATTTCAGCTTATCTTCATCAAAACTTGTTATCTCCTAGATATTGTATTGAACATTATACATTGTAAAATTGAAGCCGCAATTTAAATTGGATTTTGAATTGTGTACAAAAGTTCTAATTTCGTTATTAATAACTTTATATTAAATTTTAAAACTCAAATGATAGATAATTTGATGGCGAAAAATCTCCAAATGAGAGAATTTTGTAGAATTTAAAAATAAAGAATATAATTCACTTCTAATGGTCGCCGGGAATAGAGTATACCCTCCCCTTAAGATATACCAACTTGCCGGGATAGCCGGCCGATAAAAATTGTATTCCCAACTTTCACGGTTGCTGAGATCACTTGAATCTAACAATTAATATGGATGCAGTTTGTCCTTTAAAGGTCACTTCCACCATATTTATCTTTCTTTAAGTATTTTTATTACTTGATAATGCTGTAAAATAACGAAAACTATTGTTAAATTGGTCCGATAATCAGGTTGTGTGAAGACTCGTTACCATTTTGTCGTTTAGACAAATTATTCCAATAGACCGGTATGTATGTAGGGCCGTTTAAAATAAGAAACTGAATTTTAATTGTACTATTATTTAATTTTTGAAGCGGCTGTATTAAATTTTTGGTTATGTCAGCATTTTTTATTTAATATTAATTGATGCAATCAAACATAATTTTCAAGAATATATTTAAGTCTAACAGTTAAGAATGATAATTATTTTATTTTTAATTATTTACGAAATCGTGCATTTTAAAAATTCTCTGTACAGCTGCATAGTTTTAGATAGTTGTCATAACCTATATTGCGATATTAATATATTAATTTTATCTGTTTTGACTGTATATATATATATATATATATATATATACATATATATATATATATATATATATATATATATATATATATATATATATATATATATACCTTTTCTATGTGTAATATTCTGCAATGTTTATACAGGGTGTTAGTGAATTAATATAGCGGAAAAAAACTACGGGTAGATAAGATTAAAACGTACAAAAAAACCTGAATAAAATTTTTTCCTAAAATCAATAATTTTCGAGTTATTGCTATTATTAATTTAATAATCGTCTTACTCAAGTATATTTTCTTTAAAGATTTTTAAGAACTCGGAAAGTGAAACTGACTGTTGGGTCAGCAGCTAAAACATCTGTACATTTTAATTTATGGCCCCCGATGTAGGAGAGTGCCGATTGTTGTGGATATTTTCATTTATGAATGCAATTCCTATTTTCGGTTTACAGGTAAAAGTTAGATTACTTTATTTAACATAATTAATAACATGTCTGTTTTTGGAACAGTTACGTTTAATATTGAGAGGCTTGAACTAAAAGGGGTGCCAGTGCTAGTTTTATGATTTTGAGAAATTGAGAAATTTCGACGGGCTTTTAAAGTATAATTAAATGCAAATAGATAAGTAGGTACTTTAGTACCTAGATAAGTAGTACTTTATTTTTATGGTTTTTTACCAAACATAAGGACCAAAAGCAAAATTTAAAAACTAAACATTCCATAATGACGCAATGAGTGTTAGTAACTTTTAGTGTTATTTCGAGTTTTTTCCCGTACATTATCGAAGTGCCGTTATCGAAATTGATTTTTATTTCACAAAAATTAATTAGAAATTTTATTAGAACAACACATGCAGATGGAAAAGATTAAAATAAAATGAATAACAAATAGCTACTTAGATATCTACTTAAATGAGGAAACATTTTGAGTATTTGTTACATTACAACTTGTCAAAGACCGCAAAAGATATTTACGACTTCAACTCCTACAATCGTTTCTGTTTATTATCGTAGTAACCTAATGGAATGCCAGCTGAGATAACGGTACTTTTGAGAACCCTGGTTTAATTTCTCGGACAAAAACACCTTCTCCCCCTCAAAAGTAAATTTGCTCAAATCAAAAGATGTTACTAAGATTTTTTGCTTGTATTAGTCTCAGGTACCTTTCTTCCGCGACATTAATTTACTAACACCCTGTATATTGTATTATAATGATTATAATGTAATATTGTTTTAACGCCTTATTTTACACAAAAATCAAATTATCTCTCAAATATCCATATACGCGCGTGTAGCGGTATAGACGCGTGACGTCATGATCGCGCTAAAAGCTGATTGGTTTGGCTCGGATGAGCAACCCTCTTGTAGTCTAATATCCTTGGTTTTGCGTCTATTAAAATCAAAACAGGATGAAGAAGTAAGAAATTTCTGGGTGCCCCAAATATTTTATAATCCGACAACGGTCGTGAATATTCAAACCAGATAATTCAAAAGCTTTCGACCATGTGGCCAGGGCCGAAGATGGTGCACGGAAAACCGCGTCACTCCCAAAGCCAGGGGGTCCGTCGAATGGGCCCAACCAAGACGTAGAAAATACGCCGAGGACTTGGATGGAAGAAATGCAAAACATTCACTGGAACGAAGGTCTTAGATTTTTGTCAATTTCATAAAAATAATAAAACATAAAATATTCAACTATACTTTTTGTAACCCCGCGACCCGTTAAAAACCATAAACGTGTTCGCGTAACTTTATAAAGACCTAAGTAACTCGGGAAGTTCCGACAACTTCGAAGTCATTAAACTCGGTAGTAATTAAAATGAGTTCGTCGTCGAAAGCCTTTTTCGTTTTTGACATTTCGCGGTCGGTAGCTGATTGATGTTATTCAGATAAGCGTACGATCCTATTTTCATTTTCGTTAACAATGAGAACAATCGGAATCTGCTGTAGGAACAATGGCCGATCATCGTGCGGCATCCATAAGAGCAACAAAACTCTGTTATAAACGGGAATACGATCGTTTTGAATTTGTACTAGTATAAATTCGTTTATTAAACTTTAGGCGGCGAATAAGGCGCTTCTTTCGCGTTTAAGTCGCATTACGTTTGACAAGCGATCAACGATCGACAGATATAATATATTTATTATGCAAAGGACGAAATCGGCACGGAGATTGAAAATAAAAAATTCAAATGCAGTAAAAACACCGTAAAGTAATATTAAAACTGTTGCCGCTTTGTTTACAAAGCACGCGCTCGTGTCCTTTTTTTGATAAAAAATTCTGTCGATTCTGTTCATGTTTCGAACACATCAAAGTGCATACATACATACGATGTATCACAACTGAAGTGAATGTTGATTGTTAATATAAACACTTTTTGTTGTTTTTCGTTATTATATAGCTACAAACAACTTTTACATAGGTATATAGTTCGTGCCATCTAGAAAAGAATCGGTCAATCATTTAAAAGCATCGGTATTTTCGAAGCGGAACGAATTAAAATAACATGCTTTTTGACAATTTATTACTAAATTTTGAATTTTAGTCCCGCTCGTTGTCCAATCAAACGAGTTGTCTTGAATTTACGAAAGATCGAGAGGTCATTTCTGTACGGCACGAACTATAGCCATATGTTCTTATAGCAGGCGAATACAGTTTGGATAATGTGACACACAATTTTAATAATAATTACCTAAGTTGCTTTTTATAAAATTTTTATCTAAATTTAATTAGTTCTCAGACATTATTCGATTTAGCGAAAGGGTATTCTTAGGACAGTTTTTAGAAATCATTTCAAGAACAGAAAGCGACGTTACGTTATGATTAACACGTCAATACCACGCGCCCATTCAGATCCACCCCCTAATTTAAAATAATCCCCTTTTAATACGCGGGGCGCGTTATGAAACGGTGCATAAGAAATGATGAGAGGTCTTCTGGGGAAGTATAGAAGACATCAAAATAAAACTAAGTTTCTATGAACGTTTTTCCTACGACGCTCACTTGCCGAGATATTCACCACCAAAGTTGAAAGGAAAAAATCAATTTGTTTAAATAATATGCAGTTATTTCTTGTTCAAATATAATCACGTTTGGTTTACACTACTAATAAATGAGCTATTTCAAAAATTTCATAATTTTTTATACCACTCTTCTAGGATATACCACTCCTAACATTTATAACCGCATTTTCTTTCAGGGGATTCATTTAAGCATTTTTTAACTTCATTGCCGAATTCCCCAAACATTTTAAAATAAAAATGGTAATCTTGCCACTTTACATTAAGGGGGTAAAGAGGGGCTTATTTTGAATTAGGAGTGATTACGAAAGGGATCTGACGTCTATTGTAAATAATACAGGGGATAAAATATATCCTTAAAATGTCATGCTTGTATCATAAAGTGCACAAGTCAACATTATTTTTACACTGACAAATAATAATTAAAACTTGCAACATTACGTAACTATTAAAAAGAATAACATTATTTAACCTATAACATAATAAACCTACATTAATGATCATGTTTAAAAATTTCACTAAAATTTTAATTAAAAAAATTAAAACCTTTTAAAAACTCCGAAGTATAAAACCTATAATTATTTATAAAGATATTGAATAAAAGACGAGGTTTTCTTGATCTAATGTTTGATTGTTTGTCCGCGTAAAACAATTTAAAGGGCAATTAAAATTATTACGGCTGTTCAGTTTAAACATTTGCAAATTTAAATCTTCAATTAAGATTTCTATACTGATTAAAAAGTAACAGTCATACCTTTACACGCAAATTTTACATACATAGGTAGGTAAACAGTTTCATTAATACTCAAATATTATAACCGACAACACAAAATAATGTTATTATGAACATAAAATAATATCAAATTGATTAAATTAAAGATGTTTATGAATATAATCTTTTTACTGTATACTGCAGTTTAAACAGTTTTAATGTGCGTTATATAAAAACTAACTAATTTACCGATTAAACTTGCAATTAGCTCTTTCAAAAGCAAATTTAATTGTATTTTATTGTGTCATAACGTGCGAGTCGCGCCAGTCGTCGAAATGCATTTCATAATAGCAACATTACCTACTGCAGAAAATCCAATAAAACATTATTAAATACAAAATGTTTTTTTAATTGAATTCCCAGTGACGAACTTTTTACCTATACCTAGATATTTTTACAGCGGCCTTGAACCGCTTAGAAACAAAAATTAATCGAGTTGTTTTATAACAGATTAAATCAGCAAAATATGACGATTCCTATTATTTGTATACAATACCTGTAGGTCACGACGAGTTTTGGTTAAAAGAATATAAGGAAGTAATAAGAGTTGAGATTTGAAATTCTGTAAGTAATGATGACTATTGCGCTCTTTCGATCTAAAACAATTTTAGATTTCCGCTTGTTCCGGTCGCACCAGAAATGGATACCAACTTCCTTATTTCAAATGGAACGCCCCAATTATTATTATTGATTTATAATTCCCGGACAATTAACGACTTTCTGTCCAAATAAATATTGCCTCTAAAATTAGCCCTTTTTGGAATTACTTCATGTTTTGTAAAACAATTGACAGTTGCAGGCCACATCCTCGGTTATTTACTTAAATATTTATTAGGTTCAGTATTAATAACTTTACATTGAATTATCAATGATCCGAAGTATTTGGTATGTAGTTCCATCAACGTCCTTTATTAATTGTAAGAAAAAGTGAGAACTAATTTAAATGTAAATATGTATATTACCCTTATGCATTGTAATAATATTAAGAACCTTAAAAAAATGGCCCCGTCAAAATTATAATTGTGCCAACGATCCTGACAATCGAGGCACTCGTTTATTTGTTTTATAATGAAAAGAAATTATAGATATAAGAACAAGAAAAACGACAAAGATATTTTAAGGTAAAACCTATAACAAAATAAACTAAAACATTTAAAAAAGACAAAAATAAAACAAAACAAATGTATGAACATATCTATGATAAAGAAAATAAACTAAGAAACAAAAAATATTTGATATTTCCCAATTCGCCAATCAAAACCTTTCACAAGGACACTTAAATCCAATGAAACAATATACCTAATGTAATATACAGGATGAACCATAAATAATGCGAAAAACTTCAAGGAGCGATTTTTTGTCGAAAATTAAGGGAGGGTCTTTTTCTAAAACGCCTCTTTTCGTAATTTCGCCCCTCAAAAGAGGAAGAGTAAAATTAAGTTTTCATTTTACTTCGTAAACTTAGAGAGTTTTATGTGAATCACCCTGTATTTTTCTGTTCCATTTACAAATTACGAAGTTATGCAAATTTCAAAATAAACGGTGGTTGAACATCATTTTTCTATTAAATAGATACCTATTATATACTCTAAAAATTATCTCTTATTAAAAAAAAACAACGAAAAATCGATTAGAAATAACCAACGAAAACACCTACTCTTTGCTGCTGACTAAAATTAAAATTATCTGTTTGACACAAAACGTAAAATTAGGTACAATTAAATAACTGTTTAACTAACGTTCGATTATTTGTCTGCATATTTAAACAAAGTAATGAAAAGTTCTCTTTTATGTATAGAGGTGCTATTAATAACAACGAATTTCCAGTTATTACGGTTAATAAATGAAACGTATGTGAAAATACATATTATGTAAATATCGGATATTTAGTTACAAGTAGAAATGAACACATTAAAATAAAAATGAAAGTTATCTACATGAATTTTGTTTCAAATAATAACCTGTCGGTTTTACAAATTCACTTATTTCGTTTGTCAGTTTGGTGAGAATACGATTTAATAGTTGAAACGTGTACGACTACTTAATGTGGAATTAGTCTTTTCCGAAAAAAATTAATAACGACGCGGAAGTTCTTAAAATGTTTCCACTCGGTAAGGAAAAACTAAAATTTTCAAGAAAAGCGTTTAAACGTTACGAATAGTTCTAAAATAACAAAAAGGTAAAATATTTTTTTTCTAATTTGATTTTTGTTAGAACATAATAGGTGGGACAGTAGCGCAGAAAATCTACAATGTGTAATGTAGATAACTGTAATAATGTTGCAATTATTAAAAAATAAACTACAAAACACCGTATCGACAATTTAATCGTGAGTTTTATTTCATTGAAAAATCCCAATTTTTCAGAATTCTCACTTCCGATACAACGTATTTGAATTTGTTGTGCACAAGTTTAACCGAGATTTTAAAGAGATTTAGATATGGCCTATCCAAACCTATACGCAATTCACGTCATCAACAAAAAGTTACTAGATTGTTTATTTGTAATTCAGTTTAACGTTTGGAAAGTGACATATTCTATAGATGATTTACCTACGCATGTATTAGATGGTATAAAGAAAGACTACAACTTATTAGAACTGTCAAAATACGAGGTACAAAGTGACAGCACTGTGTGAAACGTCATCATCTAGTAACCCTTTTATTGATGACGTGGATTGCATATAGGTTTGGACGAAGTATAGTTCTTTGAATCTATTCGTATTTCTATAGTAACTGATATCGTAACATGAAGCGGATGTAAATAACAACCCATTAATAAATAAGATGTCCACGTACAATAAAATGAAATATACCTATGTACTTAATTTATGGAATATCTGTGCAATTGATTATTTCAAAATATAACAGAAAGTGGTAGAAATAAACAAGTTTTAAAGAGAAATAAGTTGTATTAATCACACAACCAAAATATAATTTTAATATGTACGTCTTAAAAACGTTGCAAATAATTAAAATAAAACCCAACGCGAAGGACCAATAAGTTATTATTTTTTAAAGTCAATTCCTTATATCTAGCCAGTTAATTTTCAATTGTAATTTTGATTGACGAACGTATTTTATTATAAAAACAGAATAAAAATATGAATCTGTTAGTAATAAATAAACGTTTATTAATGAATGGACGGAGCCCGCTGCATAACAATTGTAATAAGTAGGTAGTCGTACGTTGATCTCGAATTAGAAAATGAAACTATTTATTTAAAATGTTCAACCGTGAAACACTTAGGTAGAGCTATTGCGATGGTGACATGTTAAGTATGTTTAGATCTGGAAGAAGAGGAGATATTAATTTCGAGCTAAATATAAAAGTCGTGTCAACGCACTTTTCACGTTTTCGATACAAAGCTGAGGATTTTATTAAGAGTTTCTTAATTATCACATTGTGAAAACGTGCAACTAACTATAAGTACACATGTGCGTTCAACGGCACGACAACATATGCGAATGTCGAGTTCTCTATTAATGATAGCCCCATTCTTTTATTTGTTGTTAATCGTTCAGAAACAGATTAACATGGTACACGTTTGTAGGTTGTGTCTGATGTGTTGGTTTAAATTAGGAATATTTCCGAGAGACCATCGAGAATAATTATTAACAGTTGGAAAGTTGCCCAAATTATGTTAAAATGATATTTTTTAATAGATGTTGATTAGTCATCTGTTTGAGAAAATAGAGAAACGTATTCAAATGTATGCAAGTAATTAACTATACGTAAATATAAACGTTTCTCAAAGATTTTTTCACGCGAACCCCAGACAAAAGTTTAAAAAAAGTCGTCGAAACGATATTTAGACGTTTCCATATTTATTTTATTTCGGGGCCTAATGAGATTGAGTAATAAATATGTAACTTTTTATTTTTAAGTTTTTATCAAGTCATTTTTCGATAAACAAACGTTGTTAGTCATTGTAAATGCGCTAGGTATTATTTTAGTTTCCACACATAAAACAAAATGTGGCGTATAAAAACGTATTAAATTTTTTGAATATTTTTGTATTCGTGGTTACTAAATAATTTGAAAAATAGGACATTTATCAACTTAAAAACGCGTTTAATTTTGTCATCTAACCTCACAATATTTTTATAGCACCGTATAGGGAAAAGACAACTCTTCTAAAAAAGATGTAAAAAATATACAGGGTGTTATTCAAAAATAAAAAGTTGTATATTACTGTTCAAATCTCATTAGGCCCCGAAATAAAATATATGTACAATAATATATGGTTGGTTTAGAACTACCGACTATTTTAACTGATAAGATAAGATAACACAGTCCATTAGAAATCCCACTGGTGAACGTTTATCGGAAAAATCATACCGAACATACATACATACATCATTTTGAACATTTTTTGTTGAGAAAATATTTTTCTAATATGAATATTCAACGAACTAATGTTCTGTTTCTCGTCTTTTCTTTTTCCCGTAAAATTTAGCATTATTTTGGCACTCCAAAATATGCGGATGGCGAGAGTATGAGCTACATATCAGACTTTGGTGGTAGGAAAGGTATTTAAGGATATAAAAGGGGAAAAACGCCCGGAAGAAGAGCATCCACGTATCCTTTTTATATCAAAATTATAATAGTTGTCTGTGGGAAGATAAAAGCGTGTCTTACAGTTAGCTTCAATCACGTCTGAAATTATTTCTCGTCATGTCATAGTAAAAAACTTACCTAAAACAAGACGTGACCTTTTATCTTTCCACAGTCAACCAACACCGACAGACTTTTCGGACAGCCGATATTTACGTTACCTACTAGTGAAATTGCCTAAATCTATATTGATCAATGTAAGTTGGCGTAAATCAAATAAAATTGACGTTTAAATTAAAAATATAAAAAACGCGAAAAAATTATTTCGTTCATTAAATTAAGTTCAGATAATTTCATGGATAGATTACTACTGCCGGGCGTGCTAAGCGTCGTCTTGGCGTTTGGTATACAATTTTTCTTAGATTTTTGCGAAAGGCATTTCACAGTGGAGTTTTTTCCCGCACAAGAGCAGGGAGACGATGGGTTATTGGAGGAATTCGATAACAATGATTATGACGAAATATTTCCCGACAACGTCGGTTTGTTTTCTTCGGAACCCTCCACGACATTAATTGATTTAATTAAACGCGCGTTTCCATTAGAGAATGCTCCATATTGGGCGCGTAAACCACCAAAAAGTCGACGTTCTTTTCGTCAAAGGAAGAGAAGGGGAGTTCCTCAATTAGCAAAACAAACACAAAATGAACAAAGGTAACAAAGCATAATTTCGACATCCGATTTTTAACTAATATCTGTTTCCAAGTAATTTAATATTCAGACACAAAAGCGAACCATGGAACAAACATAGAAGTAGAAGTCCAATCAGAAAACGATTAACTCGAACTCCTTAGATAAAACCAGATGCGTAATCTGATTGATTATAATCTTAAAACTTTGAACGTTTTTGGTTAATAAATTACAGTTACATGTTCGTTCGCAATTTATCGTTGCGTACACTTGTACCGAATTTATAGTCGTGTTACTCTCTTATTAATGCATGTAGAGAAAAGCTTTTAAAATTATGACGCGCCCTCTTGAAGCAATTTATGTCCGAAGTAACGTGTAGCACTTGTTTAAAACGCAATTTATAGCATTACCAGGTTTTCGAGCAGAACGATTCCCTTATGTTCGAGATTGTAATCGAATGCGCAATTTTCGTTCGCGTTACGAATGCAATAATTATCGAGTTTAAATTTTTAAAACAATCGGCCAATCAATGTCCGCGTTAGTCAATTGTCATGAAAACATAACCTAACTCCGATCGAAACAAAGTTTGACTGACAATAAAGCAATTAAAGTGGTTCTGTATTTATTTATGAAGCGTATTTCACCCGAAAATACAGGAATTTAAGCTTTCACAATTACAGTTTATAACTCAATTAGATCATTACTCGTATTGCCAGCAGCAATTTGTATCACTTGCGGTGGTACACGATCAAAATGAATTTGGAACAATTAATTCTGAAACGATATTTCTTTATACCGTTTGTATTGTTTATATACATGGCTAAATATGAAAAGTTGTACCTACTTATGTATATACTAATGTGCAGCGAACATGCACATAATTATAAACGTACTAGGCACCGCTTTTCGCCGTCCTGTATTGAACGTAAACTGCAAACGCAACAAAATTCGGCATAAAACAAATTTAATTTTGTGCAAAAGGACGATAAAGACAATTCAATATTTCTGACTTACAAAACGCCCAGAGCTTACAATTCCATTAGCAAAAAAGGGAGTAGAATAAGAGGCGACATTTACGTTATTTGTTTTTTAAAGGAAGATACTTTTCCCATCGTTAATTGAATATCGTATGCATATATGGAAATGGGTAAAAGGTAAACTAGACATTATGTATTTATCTTTTTATGAAAAAAAAATTGTATTCGTTAGTTTTTTTTTGTAATTTTATTACGGAATATTTATTCAGTTGCTATACTTCGTTTTTATTGTACCTATCAGAGTAGATAAGAAGGTCACGACTCTCGCTAATCTTCACAAAATCAACTACTTATTGAAAAAAAAACGAAGAAAAATATTACTTTTGCCCATAATAAAAGTACAGTAACGTCAAAACGTTTAAGGAATTAAATGGATTAGAAACGTCGATTTTTCTTAAAACGATATTCTCACAATCGACATATTCTTAGCGATTTACAGGACGATTATAAAATGGCGTAAAAACTTAATAGTAGATTGTAAGGGACCGCAGGGGTCGTGATGGAGTTTGACAAAAAAAAATATGCAAATAGTGACCGAAAATTTTTAAAATATTTACCTACTTTTACGATATTTATTCTAAAATTATATATTTTTTATGCAGTAAAATTATTGAATAATCACTATCTACTGCCTTTATTATACTTTTTTTGGGTTAGTAGCACAGCGAAAGACAACACCAGGAACTGCCGTTAGGCATTACTTCTACCAGGGAATATTTCACCACCCGGTACCGGGATTCGAACCCAGGTCCCGTCAGACGAGAGGTTAGTCTCCTAACCACTCGACCACCGAGTCGGCACTGCCGTTATACTTTTTTTTTTTTTGTTATTAGCACACCCCAAAGGACACCAGGAACCGCCGTTAGGCATTACTTCTAGTGCCCCCCGGGACATCCATGCCTACCAGGGGGATATTTCACCTTCCTTACCAGGATTCGAACCCAGAACCCGTCAGGCGAGAGGTTAGTCTCCTAACCACTCGACCACCGAGTCGGCACTGCCGTTATACTGCAAAATTATAAAATTACTCTATTTTTAATTTAAAAACTACTCGTGTGCCCTTAAGCATTGCAAATTTTCCTATTACAAATCATAAACCAGATAAAAGTTTAATCGCATTCTTATGCGACCGATAAAATACAAAGCAACTAATAAAACAAGTGCGCCCCCTACTTTCATATCTTATCGTAGTGCGAACAAAGAACTGAAGGTTTTTAAAATAAAAGCGGGATTTCCTAGTACTCGAATGCATTTATATATAGAATACTCGCTAGACCGCTTCGATCTTTCGCGTTAGTGGTACAGTGCTTGTTTCAGTAGTTCGAATTTTAAATTACGGCGTCGAATTATTTGTGTGTGCGAAGAGTGTTCGTTCGGTTTATAAGGCCTTTTTGCGTGTGAGTGCGCGAGTGTTGTGTTCTCTAAAAGGATTACAAACAAAAAAGATTAATACGACTAGGAAAGGTAGGATCTTTCTTTGTCGACTAACTTTCCATGTATTTATAAAGTGTAAATACGTGGGCCTTTAAGCTCTAACACAAATCCGATGAAAATCGAGCTTGGTTAGGAACTCAGTTTAGGCTCCCCTCAAACATGCGACGGTCTAATTTTTTTCGCGATCGCAGTGGTTGGTAAAATACAATGAAATATAAAGCGCATAGATACGTAATAATGCAAGTTCGCAGTCAACATAAGAACCGACGCTGGAAATTGGCGATAGAGGGAAAACGATGACGAGAAAAAGGTTGAAAATAGGTACAAAGAAAAATTTAGACATTTCTAATTTTTTTTTAGTCTGTTACAGGCAAGTGACGGTCGTAGCGGCAGCAGTGCATTTTACGTAAGTATTAAAAAAATATATTTAAAAATTTATTTTTTTTTATTTCTTTTATTTTGAAACATTTTATCTTTTCAATGCATTCGTTTACAGATAAAAGATTATCTCGGATAAGAGTTATTTCGACGTTTTTCGTTGTACACCTTAGTTTCGAACCAAGCAGGGCTGGTTTCCAGAGCATCATTTCAAAACTTCAAAATTATTTATCATTTACACTTATCGCAAAGTCAATCCGGAGACACGCTGTAGCTGTAGGTAAGTATGTATAGATAGATCTATATACATTTTATTGACGATATAAATAGTGGACGGTGTTCGAGAACAAAGAAATATTATACGACTTATCAAAAAATAATTTGAAAGAAAATTTACGCGTATATATTATCATGGGGCCCATTATTTTATCCGACGGCGGCTTATTATGATAATGGGTCTCATCTAGCTGTCGAGCACGAGTTTGGACCGTAACGGTGAGTTCTCGAAGGCTGATATTTACACTGCAATAATAACGCTTCGCTACAAGGTGCTTTTTCGCTACTTGTAAGCGTCCTACGCCCGAAGGCAAAATGTAAATTTAATTTTATAGTTGTTGAAGGGTTTTACGAGAAAGCCATTAACTTTATTTTTTGCTAAAGAGCAAAATGCCTGCTGCTTACTTACAGTTTTACGCTTGCGTTGGAAACGCCGACGACTTCGTACCCCCTTTAAACACTTACAATTAGTCGAGACATATTTTTCCTTAATAACTTTCATTTATTTTGAATTTTAATAAAGGATACGGATAAGGGTTCGGAATTGTAACAACTGAAAACCGAGGATATGGCGACATTAATGGCTTCGTTATTGTGCTGTCATAGCTTGTCTTGCACACACACAAATTGCTTCAGATCAGTGAATTGCTCACATTATCGAGGAACAATGGACCCATTAATGTCCATTAACGCGGCAAATTGTATTTCGCTTCTCCTCGACATAAATAAATAAACGTTATCTACAACATTTTTAAGATTGTCCTTAATTTGCAAAGATTTTCCTTTTTATCGGTCCATTAATTAAATTCTAAACTTTTGCGTTTAATCCTTATAGCAAATTGCAAAATATCCGGGCCTGACTTAACTATGCGCAAAGTTTGGAGGAGTCCCTGCTCCTTATTTCGATGTAGTAGTACGTATACATTCGAACATACGGAAATTATGCAAAACATCCGAGCAAAAAGGTCCAGTTTAAATCGAATTACAGCCGTCGTACCGTCGCTGGTACGAAAAAATTCCGACCGGACAATGTCGGTTAAAAATTCAAGAGAAAAGCTCACTCACCTCTAATGGCGACGTCTTGATGATGATGACAGTCGGAAACGTGGCAGCCTCGTCTCTGTTGCAAGCTGGGACAATGTCGACCTCCGTTCTGAGGTTGCGTTTGAATCGAACGCGACCTGGACATCATCCCCGGACCGCAGTCGGTGTCGCACGACGACCACGGCCCCCAAGGCGTAACTTGACAATCGACAACTGTAATCGAAAAAACAAATATGAATCGAAGACTTCGCGGTACGACACGACTCGAATTTCTTCATGCAAATTTCGAAATATCGAAGTAGATATGTTTCTAGTCGAACGCATTTATTTCAGTTTGATATAAAACTTGTCTCCCGTTCGATGTATAAGATCATGTTTCGATCTCATTCATTCCGATCATATTCATGTGTTTCAACGAAGTTTGGAAGTCAGTTGGTTGGTTTGGTAGGGGAAATTTTCAAATATCTAACATAAGAAGCGTACGAGCGTGGAACGGACGATGTCGCTATTAATGGGGCACTATCGATGCGTAATCTCATTCCCGTCGAATTATTTATGAGTTACCGAGCCTTTAATGGTTAATTCAATCAATTGCGGCGCGGATATCTCAATTTAACGCGAGAATATGATGACTGGAAATAAAATAGGTACCTATATCTTAAATTATATGGACGGAATTGTCGCGATAGGATAATTTCGATTATACGAAATGTTTAACGTACATTTTTGATAATAGGGTGGTTCGTAATCTACGCCTAAAAATTAAAATTTTAATTTACGATACGATTACTTTATATTAAATCGAGAAGAATAATTAAACTTTTAATTGCTTCTCGTTACATTTTACGACGCACCATAAACCGTCTCGCATGATTTCTCCCGTAGTAAGTATTTTAATATTAAGGAAAATCGTTCAATTATCCATTCCAAGTTGTAAAATAATGTATCTACCCAGTCTGTGGTTTCGTCGACGCTTCAGTGACTTCGTCGTTTCATTTAACGAAGCCCGTTTACGCGACTCCGATTGTTGTAAAATATGTAGCTAACGTTCAAATCCCCGCAATTGTATTTTTACGATTTTTATCGGAAATGAAAATTCAGTTTTGGGGCGAATGTCTTTTTTTTTGTTCTGCAAAATCGAAACAAAACAAACAAGCGGTATTAAAAAAAAAACAAAACATGTTCATATCGATGTCGCTTAAGGGGATAGTAGACGGATTTGCAGTGTTACTTAAAACTTAATAAATCTAAAAGATGAACATCAACGAAACTTTTTTTTTATTATAAACGTGATTATAAAAGATTATTCTTGCTCTTACATATATTAATTTTTATTCAAAGTGATAAACAAAAACAATAGGTTTTCCAGTATTTAAAAAAAAAAATTTCAACATTAACTTGTTCTTTTTGCAGTCGTGTAGACGATAGTGTTTTTCAGGGTGAGAAGTAAAATCAGCACGTACACTTCAACAGTTTCGTATTTACAACGATTTTAATTAATGTTGTTAATAAAAAAATATAGTTTTTCGGTGTTTAAATCTATTTGATGAGAGATGAACTTCTGAAGTTTTAATACAACTTTCTAGTAACTATAACACATACTTTAGAACAGCAACGGTCATCTAAAACAATTTAGAAATTAAAAAATTATCGGTATATTCCTATTATTTTAAAAATATTGTCTTTGCGAATATAGACAACCAAAAATACAGCGTCAAATTTTTACCTGCTAAATAATACTTCTAGTTATTTGCATAGAAACGGAGAGCAGGTATTTTTCAGAAGATTAGCTCAACCATAAATATCGAAGGTGGCATTGTTTGGGATACGTCAAAGAAACGAATAATAGTAAAATAAGTAGTAATTTCTGCTTTATATTTTGTTTTGTCGGTAGGGACTTAGCTGATGTAGGTATTTTGTATATATGTAAAAATGTTGAATACTTAAAAATTAATTTTTAACGAATTTTCATAGAAAATATAACTATTGACGTGCTGTTTTAAATTTTCTCTGATCTCGACCAGTAATTACGAAAATATAGTTCGTTTGTTTTGGATCGGTCATATATAACTATATATAATCAAATCTTGTAGACACGATTCCAGTCGCAATTTTGATCGTAGGAGGCTGAAAGTTAGATGGTGTATTGTCTTGAAGAAAACAAAGAACGAAGAACGTTAATCAGCCAAATTGACCGACCTGTTTCAAAATAATGGCTAATCAAAGATTTTAAATTGATTGTGAGTTATCTCCGTTATTAATTATTTGATTGGTAACATGAAATATGTTTTGGGATCGGCATAAAATTCTCTGTCCATCATAATTTCTCTTTATAATTTGCGATAGAATTTTTGAGATAATCTGGAAAAAGTGATATATATTTTTTTAATTTTAAAGTAAAGAGATTATAAAATATCGTACTGATTGCCTTACTGCCTTACTTGTGTGGTTTTTACTATTATCTGTTTACTGGTTATCTAAAATTTATGCTTTATCGTTTTAATTTAAAAAATCGTAAAATTTGAAAATGTTTATTCATCTCAAGAGAAAAAAAATAAAACTTTAATGTAAAGTATGTCGTGAGAAAATTGCGTATATGCTCTCCAGTATATTCTAAGGGAACTGTCAAAGAATCCCAAAAAAATGTTAAAAAGTTCCTCCTTGACCGTTCTCGTCGATACGAAGAAGTAAAGTTGAGAATTCAACTTCTTCATTTCTGCAAATTTTTTAAAACTAATATTTCCCAAAAATGCTAAAATACCTTTATTGTTTCGTGCCAAAGTAATTCATAATCATTGGTGATTAATTTTTAAAGCGTATTTTATAAATTGCCAAATCTTTATCGTGATAGTCAAAAAATGAATCTGGCAACGATGTTAAAAATAAATAAAACGTTACCCACTTCGCTTTTTCGTACATTACAAATTAACATATTAAGATATTTGACAAATTAAAATATTTTTAACAGTTAATTTCACAATAATTAAGTAATGCAATCTGAACATTTTCTGTTTCACTTGATTCGTTATAAGTAGATAGAGAGACTAGATATTGACTTATGTCAATTATTTATTATATTAGATTTACATGTTATTTCATCCCATACCTAATTAGAAAATGACGCTCAAAAATATTTAAATAAACTATAAAGATTAGTTTGATTTTATTAACATTTTAAGAGTTTCTGTTATAAAGATCCTCTACTGCCAGCTATAGGTATTTGAGATGTTGCCAATTCTAACATACAGTTTTTTGCTAACAACTTTGTTAAAAGTAACAATAGATTTTTAGTTATTTTTCCCATATCCTCTGGAGGATCTTCTGCAATGTACTGGAAAACCTATGCGTCATTTTGTGAACACCCTGTATAATAGTTCTGCAAATCTGTACCTATTTCAAATTTCAATTATGTATTTGATGTTTTATAATTTTATAAGAAACTGAAATGACCAGTTTATTGAAACACAACGATTGAAACTCAACTCGTGGGGCGCTCTCCCTAAGGGAGGAGTGCGAAATAACAAAAGGGGAGTCGCGAGGACATTTTAAAAAAACAAAAGCATAAAAAAGTATCAGCAACAAAAAGTAGATATAAAAAAATATACAGGCACCAAAAATCTTTAGAAGAGAGATGCGATTAAAACTGTTTTGGGAAGTTGAGTCACAAATACTAAAGGCCGAGAACCGTTAGGTTACAGTATTGATATCACCGTGGGCACCAATGCTCAGTAATACTTTTGTATAATACTAATGATTGTATACTTATAACAATACATAATCCTGTGAAATAAACAGGTAAGACGCATTTTCACGGAACGTTGAGCCTGCGGCGATATCAGTGCGTAATATATAAAATATTTGAACCAATCATGTTGCTTTTATAATAAATAAATTTTAAAAAATGTAGCTTTTATTAGCGAATTTTGAAAGTTATTGAAATTCTTTGCTACGTTGAAGTCGACTTTGTAAATCGACATCAGTTGAATAATTCTAGAATCTAAAAATACATTTACCTACTTGTAAATACTTTCAGTAACAATGAGAAGGGATTACGTTGGGGACCCATTATGCCTACTTAACCGAAACCTTATTACCTGCCGTTTTTAGAAAACATCTGTGTTAAGATATTAGAAATTTTGGTTGTCTATTATTACGAAGGATCGGTGGAACTACACTAGCGACATCGTAACGGCAATAGTTTTTAAAACTCCGTCTACTATCCCCTTAAGAACAGTGGGTGAGTTAAACTGCTAAATTATTGAGGATGTTGCGTTGGCGACGGGGATGACCAACAAGCTGGCGTACCAACAAAGCTAAGTCAACTCGGTCACCTAGACAAACCTACTGGCTCGATTCCGGGGCGTTAAGTTTTGACAGAGAGCGTCGGCAAACAAGTTGACGTACGAATAACGCTACGTCAAAATGGTCAACCAAGTAAACGATAAAGGAGGTTCAATCACAATTATTTTTTATCGAGAACGGTGATTCAGATAAGCGAAACTCTAGTGTATTAATTTATATCAATACCAATGAACAGCACCTACAACCTTAGGAATACTACTTGAGAATTCGGACCGTGTATGTCGAGCTTAACACGTGTTTTAACTCATTGTTGGTAATTGCGAAATAAACTGTTCTCGTCGTCAGTTGATCACCGATCACCCTGTGAGTGCGAGGAGTACCTACCTATACAGAAACTAAATTCCACTCTAACATGAACATCACAAATTAATTTATCTACTATACATAGTTTCAACAATTCGACCGTTATTTTTATAAATATAAAACGTTTTATTTAAAGGACATTATTATTTTATATCTAATTTGTAAAGCAAACGTAGAAATTGACAATAGCAGTTGATGCGTAACACTGTATGAGTTGATTGGAGCTCATTTAGAAAATTTGTCTCGTCACTTACTACGCAATTCCAATTCGAAACGTTGAGATACGTTTTTCTACCCTGCGTAGTCATGCGTGAAACGCGCACCCGTAATACGCCAATCAACCATAAGGGTACTTTCGATTTTAAGTGTAAAAGCTTTCAAGTAAAATGGCACCGCGAATATATTTTAGACTTTGTAACAAAAGTAACTTTCAACTTACTTTGAATAAAAAGTATTTAAACAAGCCAGAAATGTGTCACATTTTAAATAACAAAATTTTTGCATTAAATAGATAAGTAAGTTTGCCGGAAAAAATAAAAACGATCCGTTTTCGATGAGGATAAATCGAAGTCAAGACCGTATTTAATATCGCCGCTGTAAAATTCCGAGCACGTAGGTACGCAGGGCGACGTTTAATTAACCGTTTTTGAAATTATCCATCAATCTACCCTCGGAAAATCTAGACGGTTTACAGAGTGACCACTAGGAAGCACATTGTTCGCATACAAGGAATTAAAAGCGCATCCGAATATTGTGCTCTCAAAGAGAACGCGAGAAAGATGTTAAGCGACGGTTTTGCCATTTTCTAAAGGGAATTTACACGACAGACGAAACAACACAAACATTCAGCGACAAATATCGCTGAAAGTAGGCACAAAGAACAATCGAAATTTATCGCAACAGACTAGAAATAATTCGGTATACGTATATAGGCCGTTCAAATTTTATTCCCACGCACGTCATCGATTCGTACTTGTCTCATCATACACGTCTTGGTTGGCTGTGGAAAGATAAAGGCATGTATTGGTTTCAGTATTTAAGTTAGAATTTTATTACTGCACAGCGAAAACGAACAAATGAATATTTCGCACAGTGGCGTCACCTCGTACCTCGTATATTTCCATTTATTTTCCACAAAGCACAGAATATCCTTTGGATGTCCGTTTTATGTCCATTAGAGGAAACTATACAAATATGGAATAGGTCACTAATGTGGAATTTGTTTATCATTGGAAAATACATGTAAATTTTATAAACTGTAAATATGAAAGCCGGAGTTATTTTATATTTGTGGACCCTCTTCTCAAGAACTGACCTTTTTCGTTATTTCCTTTTGTCAAATTAATTAATTACCAGTTTAGTTATTATGTATGTTTCTGTGCTTTTGATATGTGTTAGTATATACAATATGTATTATATTTTTACAAAAAAATCAGTTTTGTTTAAAAATTAAATAAAAGAGTATTCCATATTTGTGTATTTTCCTCTAAGTATCCCTACGTGCACGGCATGAAATGGATGTCCATAAGATGTCCTTTAATGATGTCCGATGGACTGCTTGAATTAGATGTTAATAAAATCTACTTTTTTGTTGCTAAATGGCAATCATAGTTATTGCTACTTGTCATAGTCATTTTTTTTCAAATAAAAATCGTGTTGAAATACTTATGTGATCAATAATGTTTTTCACAGAATTAGGATAAGTTACTGTTGTTATCCTGACATCCATGGTTATGTTTATAGTTTGGAAGCAATAATGATTATGGTTTTTAGAATACATGAAGTCATTTGCACTGCTTATGTGCTATTCAGATCTAAAATGAAGATTTTTAACCACTTTTTAACGTCAATTGGTTGTATGGGATGAACAACCACTTATTGATGTCTATTGAGAATATTCCCTGCTTGTTCATGGTTGTGACAAATGGTCTTTGTGCTATCTGAGATATCGCCACATTTGGATTGCACGGTAGAATTAAAAAAAAAATGTAGGGATGCAAATAATTGCACATTTGCAAATAATTTAGTGGTACTCAATTCACAATTTCCCGTTTAAATTTTTCATGCGTGATGAACTGGGGCAAGAATGTTTTTAGGAATTTTAAACTGACTGTGTTGGCAACGTGATATATTTTTAATATTACGTAAAGTAGTCAATTATGAATAGAAAGAGAACGAATTTCAGTATCAAACTAATTTTTATTTCGTATTAAAAGAGGACTCTCTTATCCTATTACTGTTTATAAATACGAATTCCAAATGTCCTTTTGTAGCTATGTAAATTATAATATTGCAACACAAAATCAAAGTTCACACAGAAACCCTAGACAAACATTGTTTTAGCGGAATACCCGGTTTTTTTTTTGTTCGGTGGTTATTCGCAAAGCATTCCAGAAATACATAGATCTCTACTTCAGTCTTCAGTATCGATTTTGTATTCTGTTTGAGCTGTTGGTGTCTGTGAGAACTTATTTAACATATTATTTAAATTATTAGTTTAAGTAATAAGTTATTAGTTTAGTAATTATTTAAACTCGGACACCATAGCGAACAATATTCAACAATTGGTTCGTTTGCATACTAGATGATTATATTGTATTAAACCACATCGTAAAACGCTATAAACTGATGGCCGATACGTTAGCGCTATAATAACATGCATAAAATCATATTACATACTTATACGTACTTTACGTATGTAGATATGTGTAGGTATAACGACACTTTGATTAAGAACCACGCCTCATTTAAAATAATAATTGTTAATCATTTAAGTTGGATTTGAATATATTTGGACGTGCTTTATTTTCTTATTAAAATAATTGTAGTATTACCTACATATAGCTATGATACGGGATATCAGAAAAGTAAAAATTAAAAGAGATCAAGGAGAGAGTTGAAATGAAGGGAGTTTGATTGTAATTTAATGAAAAATGTCAGAAAATTAAAAATTGTTAAAAATTAAAATTGTCCTGAATAAAAGCGTAATAAGGGAGAATATGGTGCAGAAATAAAGTGATAAATAGTGTACGAAGAAGAGGTCGAGCAACAGCATCGTAGAGTTAAAAAGTTTTGTAAGAGTTCGTGGTGATGGAATCAGATGGTCAGCGGAAACTCGGAAAACCTATCGAAGAGTCAAAAGGCAGTGCAATAGGGATTGGAACGAAATAGGGACTGACGGAATAAACGGACAATAAAGGGTGAGGAAGTAGTTTAAGAGTAGAGATAAAAATAAGTAGGGAACCGAGGGGAAAGGTAGGTAGGTTAAGAACATTATAATGGCATAATTAGTTAAAACATATATATATATATATATATATATATATATATATATATATATATATATAGAAAATAAATAACAGATATAATATCCCATATCATAGCATAGCAATATGTACAGTCGAATGCAAAATTAATGTGACAAATAACAAACATTGGGCGGTAAAATACATGACACAATGAAAGTAGAAAAGAAAGTAAGAAAAGTACTTACGTCGAGTGAGACGAATTACAAATACAAAATTGAACTTTAAATATTTTGATCATAATTCGTTCGTTGTGTCGTATGTGTTGGTACAATGCTAGCGATCAGCGACATTAATTTTGCACTCGGCTGTACATCGATGGCTATACGATCTTCATCGCGCATTTCTGCTCGACGTTTTAATGTCGATTGTGTAAGTATTTATGTTATTTGAAAAATTCGTCATATTTAATCATAAAGAGTCACATTTGAATACATGCCCAGAAAAATTCGAGCTGCCATTAAAACGGACGGCAATGTAACATAAGAATGTAACAATGTAACTATCATATTAACGAATAAAGTGAAAACATTCCGTAATTTTTCGTCTGTTGCGTTCGTGAAAATTTTCTACACTATTCGCGATGTGACCAACGCGGGACTGTAATCTTACATAAGATCTACACAATATTTGATTTTACGACATTATACAATTTTGAAAATTCAATATATAGGTAGTTTAAAAATTTTGAAAATTATTTTGTTCGAAATTGTAGTAAAAACACTTTATTTTATACTTAATTCCAAAAAAAGCACCTATTTAAATCAAACCTGACGGCATTTATTAACTAAATGAATAAAGTCCTTTAAAGTATTATGTATCTTCAAAATTATTTTAAAAAGCATCAACAGAAATGAAATGTTTTGTAACGCAACCTTTCCCGTCGATGTGTATTAAAAAATACGTCTGTAATATCAACATCATACAACAAAAATCTAATAAACACTTTTAAAATCGATCATCTATAAATACCTAATTACAAGAGTATTACCAAGTATCTACAAGAAAATCGCTCTACTTTTTCCAAAAGCAGCTCCACCAAAAAGTTGATTTCGGAATATAGTGAAAGCTCTCCTTGCGGACAACTCTAATAAGCGAACTTCTCTCATAAGCGGACAAATTTCCTGGAACCAAATTTTTCCCTATATTTTCTCACTTAAAATACATTCCAATAAGAGGACGCTCTCATAACTGGACGCGGACACGATATTTTCGCACATTTCCTACTTAAATCTCCCATAAACGGACGCGACGCTCCGATATACGGACGAATGAATATGTTTGTATACAAAATACCTAAAAGACATAACCTCGTAATTTTCAAGGCTCCAGTCCCCACTTTGGAGTATGGCAGCATATAAAGAAGAATTGTTAGTGATCGGAAAAGCGAAACGTCCTCGAACGTTTAAAAATGTTACTGTCGACGATTTACCGGCAACTTGGAAATCAAACAAAAAAGCGCGAATGACACGAGCATTATGACTGAATGGTTGTTGTAACTGAACAGAAAAACGATTCTTAAAAAGAAAAATTATTCTATTTTTCGACAATACTGCATCACGTCTTCGTGAATTAAATCGGAGAAATGTCAAAATTATATTTTTACCATCTAACACAATTTCGGTATGTCAGCCACTTGACCAAGGGGTAATAAAGAATTTCAAATTTCATTATAGAGATCAAATTTTAAAACATATTTTATCAAATATGAGGGGGGGGGGTGTTAAATCTGCTTCAGAGCTTTCAAAATCTATTGATGTTTTGGAAGCATTATATTTTATTAGAGCATCATAGAATAGAGCAACTACCATAACCATAAAAAATTGTTTAGTTAAAACTGGATTTAAGAAAAGTCAATGTAATGCAACTGAGTTTGGTCCAGAAGATGATTTACCACTGTCAGAACTTGCTAATTTATTGAGAGGTGTCAAAGAACTAGGACCAGCAGATGATCTAGTAGTAGAGGACTATTAACTATGAACAAAAATTTAGTAACAGAAGACGAAAATGTTGACATTGAATCGAACGTTGGTCCAGAAAATGATAGCGAAGAAGATAACAGAAGTGAAACAGAAAACAAAGTGTTGGTAACTAGTGAAAATGGTAACGAGATAAATTTTTATGATGAAGCCTTGAAACTTGTTGGTAGCTTAAAAAATTTTGCAAGAGATGATTTTACTGCATTTCAGCACATCAAAAATTTAGAAAGTCACTTTCAAAATTGTCTCTAGCAGCAAAAAAATGCAAGATTACGTCAAACTAGTATTTCGAATTTCGTTTAAGTAACCAGCATATAACAATTTTATTTTCACCTGTATGTATTATACCAACCTTAAACATATTTTTATATTTTTAATTATGTATTGAAATGATTAATACGTATGCATTTAAGCCTACGTTTGTGTATTTAAAAATACACAAACAACTTGAAAACCGAATTTTTAGTATACTATTCCCACAACCGGACACCTCCGATAAACGGACAAAAAAGTTGGTCTCGTGAGTGTCCGCTTATTGGAACTTTCACTGTATTTGGAACAATTTTTAACCACAAGAAACGTACATCGCACTCGAAAGAATTCCCGCACCAATATAACCGATTATTAAATATGTAAGTATTTTGGGACTGAACTTTCACTGCGGCGTTTGATAAATTTCGACCAGGTTACAAGATGCATGAATCACGTGCGCGATACGGGCAAAGCGGTTTCGTTACGTCGTACGTAATGTTATCTACACACGTGCACGTGTGTTCCAACAGACGACATTCGTAAGGTTTCGATATTATAAATTTAAATAAAATTACAATTGAATCGCTTATTTCTGAAACAACCTAAGTCATTTTTTTCCACGTGACAGGAAACGAAGCAAACGATTCTAAAATTTATATGATACCTATAATTGCAATTATTAAATTACTCAAATTGACTAAAAAGTGACTTATTGTTATAGGGTGTTTCAGCAATAAGCGATTCAATTAAAATTGTGAATTTTTAAAGCTACAATTTTATAATTTATTAAAAGTACAATGTTTTACATTAGTCTTTCAACAAATTTTTGTCCCTACTATTCAAAATATCTTTGAATAGTAAGCATTCATGGTAGTAACTGTTGTAAGTAAAGGTGCTAATTGTTGAAATATGTAGGTACAGTCGGGTGCAAAATTAATGTCGCGAATCAAGAGCCTTAGACGGGCAACAAACGGCATATTAAACAAATCTACGAAAAGTACTTACGACGATTGAAACGAATTAAAAATATACAAAAATGAATTTTAATTATTCTGATCATAATTTGTACGTTTTGTGTCGTGTGCGCCCGCGCAATGCGTAGGTATAAAATTGATCGTCAGCTTGTCAAAAACAATTCAGCACTCGAGGAGTACTTAATTTTAAAATTTATTTTTGAAAAACGTGTCTTCTTGAATATTAAAAATTAATTGATGCCACAATATCTATTTAGAACTAAATCACGAGATGATCGGGGGCGAACGAAGTAGATATGCACCTATGTATTAAGGGTAAGTCATTGAAATTCAAACACCCATAAAGAATCTGACAAATAAAATCAAAGAAATAATTTGTCACGAGTTTAACTTGTTTTGTATTTTTTAGGTGTTTTGCTGGTGCAGAATGTACGAGGTAGTTTTTCCGGAATTAGACGTTTCGACGTGACCATATCAACGCAACCAATTCAACACGAGACTTATTGCCACCAACAATATTAGAAAAATGAAAATTTCGTTAATCGATTCGGTAAAATAAGTTTAAATTACGTTTTTTAAATTGATTTTCGCATGATCTAAGCGTTGAAATTGATTTGTATAAACCCATAAGTAGTTTTTCGATAATAACTTCGATAACTTTAATCATCGTAGCTGGGGGCATAATTCTATAAATTCAATGACAAAACAAAGTTAAAAGAAACTTATTTTAAACTCGTACAGCAATTTAATGCGTGTTTCAATACAAACGATACATAGTATTTATCGCGTTAAATTAAAAAAAAAACTTCATTTCAGATCAATAATTTCTAACAAAAATAGAAACGGTTCACTTATTACGAAACGGAGTAAAGCAATAAATTAAAATTCCAATTTAAATTCATCATTCCTTAAAAAGTTATTATACAAATGAGGATCGGTTGGAGAAAAGAAATTAAATCGGTATTTAACGGTTGATTAAGTTGTTATCGTCGTAGCAATAAAAATTCCTGAACAATATGAAGCTATTATTCAAATTATTATTATTTGAATCGTCAATACTGCGGCGTTAACTTAAAAGGGCGTAACCGTATTTTATTATTATTATTATTAGTATAAAATTGAGCTACAATATTTATATTACTCCCTGCATCGAAATACATTATTTTGTCGAGAAAGAAAGGCATATTTAGATTTTTTTATTTTTCATAATATTATTTATGCTAAAAAGAAATGATTTATATCAGAAATCACAATATTTTATATAAGGAAAAGCCGTAACTAAATTGTATTTATATGAAAATAAGTTAAAATGTAGATACGACCTTTTAGATAATTTGGGCAGAATTATAGGTATTGATAATGTTATTTATTTATTTTATTAGCGTATTATTCGTAGGTACTTGTTAATATTTAAGTCAAATCCTTCCATCTTAAAAGAGATTTATAAATATATAAACATATTGATATAAAAATTAAATATTAAATAGCACATCCACCGTGAACCTACACATTTTAGATACAGATAAATAAATTATTTCATAATAAAACGCTGCATTACGTCATTTTGTCTTGAATATACAGGGTGGCGCTCGAAACGTCATACGTTGCAAATCACTTACAACATTTTTAATAAGTACACAACAGTTAATATTAAAATACTCGATGGAATGCGAATTGAGGACATATGTCCGCCTTGTTGGTCTGCAACGTCCTCGAGTTGATACCTCATATTTATTTAAGTCCTTAATTCGATGGAAGTGGTTCTAATGTCGACTTCGACACAAAGCCACACTACAGCCTCAATATGCTTTAATGTACGGATTAAAACGAGACGCGATCTTTTTGTCCAAAGATCACTAGTCCAGTACGTATAGAATCTGTTAAAGACCACTCAAGGAGACTGTCACTGTCTACAAGGAGACCACCGTGTGACAACGTAAAACAACACGTTGTCACATTTTATCGCAAACTGGAGCAAGTGATGCCTCGCATGCGCAACAAGTGCTATTATTTACCAAATCATACGTGAATTTGAAAGTTTGAAATTCAAAGCTAAACATTCTCAGTGTATGACAGTTTGTACGTCATCCTGTTAATAAAAGTAAAAATATACCTTTTTTTTGTAGACGTACTATCGTGTGCGAGTCAATTCCCCAGTTTGCGACGAACATCCTTTTCCATTTTCCCCCACCACATACGTTGCGATCGATATCGATCCGTCTCGGTTCGGTCGTAGGTTGCAGAGGAGCTGGAAAATTCGATTTCTTTCGGCGCGAAAAATGCGACGATCAAACGGTAATTAGTAAGAAGCATTTTAATTAATGGTTAAATAAAACTGATTATTATAATCATGTTAAGTTGAACGAAAATCTTATTTATTATTTATAAAATAAAAAGACCCGAAGCGGGTCGATATTTAACTTTAAACGAAATTCTCTAATTAAAAATAAGTCGCAAAAATTGTGGTGGGAGAAACTAGAAAAGGACGTTCACCGGTCGCTGGGGAATCGACTCGCACACAATCGTACTTTATCCACCCTATTATAATTATAACGAACATAATTGGGGCGATTTGAAGGGCAGAGCAGGCTACAGAAAGACACTGAAGATATAATAATGGTAAGTACAGAACAATTAGTAGAGAACTAGAGGGGCAATGCGGAGAAGCTGACAAAGGATCTAGGAGACAATGGTTACGGATCATGGATACGTGGAAGGTCATTATATAAGATTTGCACTAAGGAGACGACTGACAGGACGATATGACTGATGGATTGGGAGAGGAGACGGGATAAGTTACTTAAGTAGTAGAGTGGAAGAGAGAAAACTGGGAAACAGACCAAACAAAAACTTAATAAACGAGAGGAGGTAATGGCGGATTTAGTGGTAGGGCGAAAATACTGGGCAGAGCTATTGACGAGAGAGGATGGGGCTTGTGGAAATAAAGATAATAGTTAACAAACCGAAACCAAAGGGTGAGTAGGAAGCAAGTCACTGAAAAAGTACCTCGATTCTATTTTATTGTGGCAAACATACGTCTTAATCTCTATCTACGTATTTCTTTTTTATTTTTATGCGACACCTAACGTAACTTTTTCAATTATTATCCGTCATACAATATTTTTTATATTAGGAAAAGCTTTCGAGCTGTTGCGTTTATTTATATTAAAAATATGAAAAACCTACATAGTGAGTCGGTAGTGACTGACGTTTGTATACGAGTATTATGTACGCTTAAAAAGTGGATAAATATTTAATTCGACGCTCGTCTACGTCGCGGAGGCCTAAACTCCCATACAAACAATCTTTTTGCTTAAATAAAATTAAGCCGTTTTTGCAAATTCGGTAAGAATTTTTTTACGACGTTCTCGACGTTCGAATTATAAAACGCCCACGATTTTCAAAACAAATAGAAAAGAATAAACAAGCCGCGGTCGTTGTCGTTACCGGCTGCCACGTTATGTCCACACGCTTTCCGCCGTTTCTTAATTTTCCCCCTATTTTTTTTTAAGGCGGGCGGCGATTTTTTAGAATGAAAAACCACTTTCCCGATATGCGTTTAATTTATAGTTACGAACGCGCTCGCACTAAAAACACGGTATATTTTACATTTTAACGGCTTTTAGTCGAATTAATTATTAACGAACTCGCTTTTCCCGCATTAGATACTAAGGTTTCCTAGAGAGCAAAAGCGCGGCTCGATTAGGCCCAAACACATTTCCGAATATAAATTATAGCGACGTCCACATTTACAAACCAAATTTGCATTGCGCATTTCTATCTCGCCGTGCACGTTTGCGATTATTCTCTTCATCGAGAAGGCAGGTTAACGTTTTGCAATCTGCATTATGGCCGCAATCCATCTTCCGAATAATTCGGTGACGGAAATATATTAAGATCATCCGTCATTTGTTTCCACAACCGCAAGGGTCGAAACAACCCTAATCTCCCCGACATCGCATATAAAATACAACAGAAGATAACCGGAACGGGGCTTCGCGAGCTCTAATGAAGTCCACAAAAATTTATATCCGGGAAATGGGGGAATTACTTTGAACGACAAAATCGAGAGATTTTGTTCCTTCTTTAATTGGCGTCCGCGCTACGGAGCAAATCAATCGCGGTCGCCGTGGACAGGTAATCTTTCTATTAATCTAGTTATCCGCGAGCGCGGCTTCGTCTTTTGTTCTCGTTGCTTTTTTGTCCGTCTCGATTGAAACGGGGGGAGAAATGGGGACGAGAAACTACCCCCGCCCCCACCCCGCCCCACCTTGTTTTTGCGATCGAGCAGAGCTCATATTTCGCACGAATTTAAAGTAACTAATTGAAATTCATGACGAATTTCTAACAAAAATTACGTCCTCGGAAAGACGTGGAAAACATCAGACAATGGCCGTTTGTGACATAATCCAATTTATTTCCGGCGCCTTAGTCCAGCAACAAATCACATAAAGCATTCTTACAATACGAAAGAAATGTCAAAATAATGGGAAAAACCACTAGAGATACCTTCGGCCGCTGTTCGTAATTCCGCACGCACCAAGATTATTACGAAAAGGTCTACCGCTTTAGACCCTTTGTGACACGGCGGGACAAACAACTCGCCCGTAAATCTTTGACCAAAGTTGTTTCTAAATAACGGCAATAATAGACGGTGTCGGATTCGGAGGGGCGTTGTCGCTTTCAATTTGTGCAGGTTGTACGTTTTCAAAAGAGAAACACGCGCCCCGCTCGTCAAACAGCGAACAGACGACTTGATCCCGGCATCGACGAGACATTTGAGCCCCCGTTGAGTCTACGATTCGGCACGTCGACTGAATTTTAAATTACAAAAAGTAAAAGAGTCGTCGAACGAGCGAGCTTTTCAAAAAAAAAAATAAACGATTCCTTTTTCATCGACTTGTCTATAGTAAGTGGGCGGGTGTAACGCGACCGCGACAAGGCGTCGCGTCGCGACGATGCGTACGAATGGTTTCACTTAACGCAACCCCTAAAACATTTCGCGGATCATTACTTCGCAAACTACAGAACAACGTTAGCGACCACTTCCCAATCTATTACATGAATAATTACTGTAATTAGGGCGTGCGTTACGGAAACGTAAGTCAAGAAATGACGAGAATCTCAACAGGTTGTCACGATATTGCTTCGAAGGATAAGCGTCTGTACAATACAACCGTGGATAGGTGCCCTCCAAAATTGTACGTTTGAAATTACCCGTCAACGTGTTATAATCGAAACGCGACAGAGCTCTAGATGAATTTACCTGTTGTCGTCAGAAGATAATGAAAATTTCTTTGAGAAAGTTGTTATTAAATAAAACACTTCTCCCAGAAATCCTCGTAAGAAGGTAATGTTTGTCCAAGGCAAGGACGACTTGGTTTTATCCGATAAACAAACAAATTCGAATAAATTTCTTGTTTGTTTTGTGCGGATTTCGACGATTTTTACACATAGGTACGTATAGCATTAAATGACTACTTTCAATGGAAAATATATTTTCAGTGGAGGATTTTCGGCTGTCAGGGAGCGAAATCCTTTCCGATACATCTGCTTTTATTTCGACCGACATAGGATAATAAACTGTCGATTAGTGATGATGAGAACGACGCGAGGTGTCGCGCAAAAGTACTTCCTAAATGCTCGCTCTCAAATTTAGAACACGTTAAGCGAAGCCTAGCTCGTCAATCTGGAAGAATTTATTGTCGCCCTTCTATTAAAAATCGTTTGTCAGTTAACGTAATAGATGGTATGCGAGAAGTTTGGCGTTAATTCGATCAAGATGGCGGTTTTCGATAGTAGGAGCGGAAATGTAAACTAACCGTGTTAACATCGATATTAAATTAGTTGATAAAAGTTCGTGTATTAAACGAATTAACGTAGATTTTTTCCTGACCGTTGTGGAATTCCTTTTACATTTACGAAACTTTCCCGCTTCCTCAATTTAATTCCGCTGCGAAACGTTCGAGCAGTTAAGTTTCCACTTTAGAGTTTAAAAACATTAAAAGCGTAAAAATTATCTTATCTTTTCCTTTTAGATTTATCTACGGATTCGTATGGTGTTCTTCAGACCTACATAGATTCGTATAAAGCAGATTTAATTTTATTTCTATCGATCCAGATTCTAAAAACAACTATAAGATAAATTAAAATTTGCTTCTCGCCATTACATAAGTATAGTCTTGTCTTTGTAGAATAAAATGCGTATACAGGGAGGCCTCGTTAAGACTCGCCTTACGTTATTTTTAATCGGGTCCACCTGCACAATGATCTATGTAAAAAAGTCCTGTTTAACACTTTCGCTGCGACCTTTTCAACACGCACGCACCCCAGGTGCTGCAATGTGCAAAGACACACTTTTCTTCATATCTTCACTTTGAATAAAACTAATCGACAAAGACGAGCAAACCAGTAACCGCGAATTTCTTTTCGTACACGCTAACTAAAACGCAAGCACCCTTTGCCCAGCGCCGAATTCGTCCTCGTTCGTTAACTAACTCGAATCCTTGGCGCGGATCCGTGTCATCAGCACGTTGCAAAAGCATGTGGTGACAAGGATCCGCGCCATACGCAACGAAAGACGTGTTTTCTGTTTGGCCCATCGAATAACGTGCGTATTGGCGAGATTTTATCGTATTAGGTTTGGCAAAACATAAAACCTGGACCATCGAAAAGCGATTAAATCAGTTTAGTGCAAACGCCATTTAATTATTTTATTAAATAGCAATAATCCCGGTTCGTTCTAATATAAATTTAAAAACGCGAGAAGGTTGAGCCCACATTTCGGAAATTGCGATTCCGGAAGGCAATTACATGCCCCTTATAAAATCGAATGATATTCGCTTCCCGAAAAAAAAACGGACATTTCCTAATTATCCAATCAAAATGTAATGGCATCGCTATTAATGTCGCTTCCTAGAAAATTGGAAACTGTATATAGGGTGTAACAGTCGGATGTGTTTATTTAAGAAAGGGAAAAATGTTCGTTAACAAAATTAATAAATAAAGACTAATATAATCACTACTTTTTTAAGGGTCAGTTTTTCAAACGCCAATTATAGCTCGAATTTTATTTGTTTCAATAATTATTTTAACAGCAGTGGCCCAACAGTTTGCTCTAATCAACATCAATAACTGACCATAAATAGAATATCATAGAAAACGCATTTGATAGCCTTACATCGTAATATGTGACACAACTAGGTATACGTTATTCAAGATAGGCTCCAATGCACGTCATCAATAAAACATTACTAAATTGAACATTTCTAATTCAGTTAGGTGTTTGAAAAGCGACGTATTCTATCGATAATTTACCTGCACACATATTAAATGCTGTAAAACAAGATTACAATTTAGTAGAACTGTAAAAATACGATGTTTTATTGATGACGTGTATTGGAACCTAACTTGAATAACGTATACCTACCAATTAAAATATGCAACATCGTGTGTTCTGTGAAATTATCTGTCTTAAACTAAGAAGGATAATAACTTCGTTAAAAAACCGAGGTTCAGCTGTTCCAACTGTCTAAAGCTGCAAACAAGATGAAGATAAATTTTAACCACAGAAGTCACGAATGAAACAGACAAAAACTGAGAATTCAAGGTAGTAATTAACTGGTGCAGTCATCGTGAGTTTAAATATAGGTAAATTCCTTGACGTGATCTAATGTGAGTTATGTTAATAGCCATTGTTAGGTAGACCACCATTGGCTCGCTAACATGAAGAATAAGTGGTGTTTTATTAGTAAAAATCTCTCTAAAAAAGACTTTAACACATTCACTGCCCACGCCAAATGCTTGTGTTGCGTCAAGTGCCACCCGTGTTTTTTTTATATGTAAAATATAATATGAGCAAATTGTGGTTTGAAACTGATTCTATTACAGATTTCTATACATTTTTATGCAAAAAAAACAAAACCGCGCCAGGCGCGTTGTGGGCACAGGGTAAGTGATATATGATGCTGGGTGCCCATCACCGTGCTAGGCGCGTTTTTATAAATAGGGTAGGCAAATTGTGGTGAAAAAGATTTTATTTAGAATTTTTATTTAACTCATAAATTATATTATAAACACAAATATATTGTTATAAAAAAATAAAAGTTCAAGTTACAACATAAAATTATAAAAACTCAAAAAAAGTAATACAAGGCATTATTTATTTGCATGAAATAATCTAAAACATGGCGTAAGACAGAGTCCAGGGCCACCGGGACACTGAGGGCAATAGTAAACGGAATCCCTTCGCTTTTGGCCATCGCTCCAGCAAACACTGCATCTTCTTCTTTTAGCCTTTCCGTTTTCTCCTTTTGGACAGTACTCCGGGAGGTGCTGAAGTTTTACTTTAGGTATTGGATCTGGCGGTGCGGGTCCAAGCAACTTCTCGATCACTTTTAATCTGAATTCATAAAAACTGTTACGATTGCCAGTGCCTTTCTTGTACAAATGAAATGAATTTAACAGCATAGTCTGGAATATATGGATGGCTAGTTTTTTGTACCAGATTAGAGTCTTATGTTCACATGGATAATATGACAACAGTTGGTCGCAGTGATCAACTCCTGCCATAAATTTGTTGTATTCATTGATCAGCTTCGGTTTCATCAATACTTGACCACGTTGTGTAGTAACTTCCTCCATTTGCCCATTAAATTCGCTGGAAATTGCTAAAATTTCTCTGCGATCTTTCCATTTTATGACACAAATTCCTTCTGTATTGAATTGAACAACCAGGTCACCTTTCGTTAACTTTTTGGCAGCAACTTCACTAGGGTTTCCTTTTCTGTTCGCTCTCAGAGTTCCCGTAACATACGTTTTATTATCTAATAAGTCTTTAGCTAACTTCACACTGTTGTAAAATTGTCCATATATACTGAATGCCCAACACCCAATTTTTCCTGGAGAAGACATAAAACCACTTTTTCCGTATGCTGAGAGCCAAATAATTGGGTATCAGCGCTTCCTGCATATACAATTAGTTTGAGGCATAACCCATTCGGTTCACATAGGATGTACAACTTTATGCCAAACTTGTGACGTTTTCCTTTTATATATTGGCGAAATTTCAACCTTCCCCGCCACAGCACCATAGATTCGTCTATAGATAACTCTTTGCCCGGATAATAAAGAACCTGCATCCTATTGTTGAAAAAGTTGACAAGGGGTAGTATTTTTCCCATTTGTGTGCGAGGTTGGTTTTCCATATCTTCAAAATGCAACGATCTCAATATCAGTAAGAAACGATTTCGGCTCATAAATGTTGCAAAAGTTGAAAGGTTAAACAAATAGTGTTTTTCCAATAATCGTTTATTCTGTTTATACGAATCGTTCCCATATGAAATAAGAGACCAAGAAACGTTTTCATTTCACCAATAGTTATGTCCTTCCAACGACTAATTCTTGATTGTTCTCCTTCGCTTTTATAAAGTAAATCCACAGCATGTGCGTTAGCTTTGGTACAAAGAAAGTCATAAAACTCTTCTGTTGCTAATAGGTTAAAATAATCAACTGGCTCTGTTCCCCTACATTGACGAGAATACCTGGAACTCCTGTAAACGGGATGTCAGTTTTGGGGATTTCATGGTATGACCACTGTGAAGTACTAGCAACCGGTGTATTTGGTGGTGAAGGTGATGGTTCCACATCCTCTTCAGAATCACTGGTAGGATTAAAGTCCTCATCGTCGTCACTTCCATTTACGACGTGATCTTCGTCTACATCTGATTCTTCGAGAAGAGCTAACATTTCCTCGTCTGTTAATCGTCTATGTTTGTATGGGTCATATCTAATTTTTTCGTTGGGGTTCACCCTCCTTTGATGGCCCAGGCTTTTGTTCCATAGCAAGCTGTAGTAAAACCATAATATATTAAAAAGTTTGAATATGCACACAGCATGTGCTCAGCAACGCGCCTGGCGCGGTCATCTAACCTGTCGACGCATAGTTAGTAACATCTAAATTTGAAAAACCTTGCATATTATACATTATGTTAATTTTAAACATCTAAGTATCAATCTATATATGTAAAATACAATACTTACGCTTTAAAGCGCCACAACACAAATATTTAACTAAAAACAGCGTAATTTTAAAACCGCATGTACGAACCTGCAACCATCCGTTTCGTCCGGTAACTGAACCACTACTAAGTGCCCCACCACATACTCATACGATTCCAGCTGTGCCCAACCTTTTGACTCACCATTTAATTCAAATCGACACACAACGCGCGTAGAGCGGCGTGGGCATCGCACCGTCGTACAGGTGAACGCACCACACGCGTTGTGGGCAGTGAATGTGTTAATAAGCATAAAAATATGTATTCCAGATGAGCGACCGACGTATTTCACAAAATTCTGTGGGCGACAAGAATTTGTGCCAAAATCTCATAAAAAACTAAATACTAAAATTCGAGAATTAAACACTGCAACTCGCAACAACTATCGCCGATAAGCAGCGCGCAGTGCTCGATAACGTTGCACGTGTAAATTCGAGTCTTGACTCGAATTTACACGTGCAACATTATAAAAAGTCTCGCGTCTCGCAAAGAATGCGAGATATCTAACAATTTATCTACTTTATGTTTTATTTAAAATTAAGTAAGTGAATATTCTTTATAATAGTAATTCAATTTTTAAATTCCGGTCGTTACTTATCGTTTAATCGCTCTCTAAAAAGAAGCGGTAAATGATATACAATAAAAAAAAAACAAACGAAAGCTGATGTTTTTGGAGAGATATATGTATATCAACTGAATATATTTTTTCAATAAAAGCTTGAACACGTCGATTTTATTAGCAAAGAGGACATGTCAGTAATGATTACTTACTTAGTTTCGATTACTTACTTAACTTCAACATAAACGGTTCTTTAAAAACATATATTTGATATCGTTGGCGTTTTGATCGAACATCGTAAGCGCCACTTTTTTCGAAAACGAATTGTTCCGACTATTTTATGCCTCCAAGACAAAGACATGATTTGGTAAAATCTGGCAACAACATTTCGATGTTTTCCATCAGAAAAATCAATTTGTATCTCCGTAACTACGTGGAAACCGTGCCCACCAGCTGATTTTCAGCACGAGCTACAACCGCGCAGGCTTACACATAGCAATGAACTGCGACACGTTGCCATACCACCATCACCACAAAAAACAATGTGCAAAAATCATGGAAAAACCATTAACCAGTATCTGAGGTATAATTACGAAACGTGGTTACGTTACATTTAATTATCTGTACGGAAGTTGTGTTTGTGGCAACGTAAAACAACAAACGTATAGCACTTACGATAACTTGTCCTGGTATCTCGTTCAAGGACAGCATCTAACCTCCGTTAAATTCTGTTTTTTTCAATCAAATCAGTTACTGCATCCTAGAATAAATACGTTATTTAACACAAACGTGTCCCGAATTACCTACATACGCGGTTTCCAGGACGTATTTGTTTCCAGTTAAGCTACAACTGAAAATGTGCACTCCTGCAACATTTGCTTTTTGTCGTTTTCGACGTTTTGCCAAAACGTCGATATGCTTTAAAAGAGATAAATCCGATCGACAGTTAACTTACAAAAAAGGTATCCGGGGTGTCGCCCTCTGCTTTTGATTTCGTTTTTTTACGTAAAGTATGTTATATAGCAGACCGAAAACTAATCGATAGGTGTGTTTTTTTTTTAATATATGGACGTGAACCACGAAGGGTTGAAACTATCGCCTGAAAATGGAGGCTTCAAATTGCAATATCATTGTTTCATCTTTTTTAACGAAATTACTTGGAGAGGTTTTCAATTTTCTCAATTTGATACAAAAACAACTGATACGGTAAACTTTCTGTTCATAGACTGTTTACACATACGCGAACAACGTAACCAAGCATATACAGTACACGGTCTTTTATATAACATTACCTTCAAAATGCAGGAAAAAAAAACGATTAAATTCGCTCAATTAATTTAACTAAGATTCGCGTGTTCTTCGAAGTGTATTACTTAGGGATTGTTTTATCGAGTTTTGTCGAGTATATCCTGTGATTCTTGTTAAAACTTCATCTGTTCATCTTCGAATCTATCGATCGCGTTTTTTTGTGTAAAAAATGTTGTATTTGTTTGTAGGTAAATATTTTTAAAAGTGTAATTAGTTAATATTTTAAGTAACTCATTTGTAAACTATCGTCGTATGCGTGCCCCAATATTTGTTACATACATAGACGATATAGCGTCGCATAAAATTACATTTGAATCAAAAACTGCTGACTGGACTGGTTAAACTTGTTTTTCGTGCTGCATAAATCTCGCTCACAACTACTAATTTTAATTATATGGGCGTTTATATTTTGCGAAGGTATTATATTTACAAGTGTAGTGGTGGTAGATGCTGAATAAATGGAAACGGAGGGTTGGTTCGTGCAGCTTAAATGTCAGTTCCGCGCGGATTCGCACCGGCGGCGGCGCTGCCAGTTAATTGTTGTAATGCAAGCGTTGCAAACTCGAACCGAGTTAAGCAAACGAACATAGTTTTGTACCTCTATTAATTATTTGAACTGGTTAAAATCGTTCTCGAAAATTTGTTAATTATCCCGATGTAGTTCGTATGTACTTTTCAAATGCGGACGGTAATAATATAAATAAACACAGCCACCTGGGATTATTGATTGCATTAGTTTATATCCCGCTCGAGTAGGGGACCTAAAGCAATGTTGACTTGGATTCTCCACGAGTGGGACTTGTATAGATTTTTCGTAATGCATGCGGATTACCTACGTTTATTATTTATTTTTATTTTAAAATTTAACAAGAAATACTAACGAAACCTCAAAGTCGTTTTGGGTGTTTTCTTTGCGCGTTTATATGGTATTGGATTATTAATGACATATTAAAGCGCGGCCTACCCTTTTCGTATGTTTCTGGTTCTCTGCAACCCCGTTTTGTCAGAAGGTTCTGATTGCTTTGTGTTTAACAAAGGGGCCTTAAAAGTTATCGATAGGCCGTTAATTAATTGGATTACATGGCGATTCGACGATTTCATCCTACGGTTTTATTTTATTATTTCCGCTTTGTGTTGTTTCGCGTTCTTTTGTTTCGTCGTAACATTGTTTTTTTTTGTTTTTAATAAAATATCTTCATTAGATAATTCTCCCTGGGATATGTTGGACGAGATAAAAATATATGAATAGAATAATTCGATGATTAAGAAACAGATGGAGTTAGATATGGCGGGTACGGAAGTACAAACAATTTATTTTATGAGGTAATGTTTAAGCGTAAAGCAAATATAACGAAACAATGGTCATTTCATAAAATAAATACACACAAAGCAACGTTCTCCCATTACAGGATCATTATGGATGGTGGTTTTCATATTTCCTTTTTTGTGACGTAATTATGAGAGCGTATAAAATTCGGTTGTGAAGGTAATGAAAAGCTAACTGACAGTCTCCAACAAACACGCAACGTCCATTATTTTAGTTATTACTTGCTTTACTTCCCGGCGTTTGGCTTTAATTTTGCTTTCAGATTTTGCTCGGAGAATTAGTCATAACGGAATCTTTTAGAAATCTGTTTTCATATAATAAAAAATATATATATATAGCTTCTTCTATATCTAGCTTCTATAGCTTATCCAAACCTATATGATGTTCACGTCATCAAAAAAAAGTTACTAGATTGTTTATTTGTAATTCGGTTTAAAGTTTGGAAAATGTCATATTCTATAGATGATTTACTTGCGCACATATTAGATGGTATAAAGAAAGTCTACAATTTATTAGAACTGTCAAAATATGAGGTACGAGATGACAGCACTGTGTGAAACGTCATCATCTGGTAACCTTGTATTAATGACGTAAACATCATATAGGTTTGGATAAGCTATACCTAACAAATCTCGTCTGCACCAGTAGTAGGTATGGTGATTTAAGTGAAAAGTTATTATAAAACCGAGAAGCAATTTTGAAAGCGATAAAGTTTTATTAACGACGAACCTATGTGTTAGTAAAATGTCGAATTAACAGTCACCGCCCATTCTACTACAATAACACGTAAACCACAACACTAATTGCACGATGAAAAACAGTCACCTACCTACATTCACAATTCACCCACGCAATTTGGGGCGAACGATAAAAAAGTTTTCCGTAGCTAATTTCCTTTATGAGAAATGTCATATGAAGACGATTGATGGAATTGCCGAATTTAATAAAGGGAGACTGAATCTATACTAACGTAAGACAAAAATAAAAATAAATTCTAAGCAAACAAATTAAATAAGAAAAACCAGATCAAAATGAAAATATCGAAATTATTTACAACTTACTATATCAAAAAATAGCTATTTATCAATATTGACATCGATGACTTTTTGCCAAAGTATCCCAAGTCGCAATTTTATCGAAAATTACTAAAAGTAAAATCTGCTAAAAAGTAATTATTTTTTTTAACTCGGTAGGTTTGTAGAGTTTCTCGAGATAAGAACATTGCATATTATTTTAGGGTACAGCACCTTTCAAAAACAAAAGGCTACCCTTCGTTATTCGTCCCAATATGTCAAAAACTATCAAAGATAATTAAAAAAAAAAAGGTAAGTCGCAATTTGAGCTAAATTAAGATGTCTAAAAGATGGCGCTAACAAAAGAACAGAACAAAATTCAACATCAGAACAAAATTTTTTTGAATTAAATTAACTGTGTTTTAACTGCTTTTAGCGAATTTTCATAGAAAATATAGCTATTGCAGCCTGCCTGGTGACGGGACCCAGAGGTGTCGTTTTGAATTTTCGTCGATCGCGACCCCTAGATCACGAAAATATAGGTCGTTCAATTTGGGTCGATCACGATTTTAATCGTAGGAGGCTGAAATTTGGACAGTGTATTGTCTTTACGAAAACAAAGGACAAGTTCGTTAACCAGCGAAATCGACCGACCCGTTTCAAAATGGCGGCCGATTAAAGATTTTAAATTGATCGCGAGTTATTTCCGTTATTGTCCGATGTATCCAATGTAGAAATAAGTTGTGAACCCAACATCGCCTAAAAACGATTTAAGTTAGATACGTATAGTGCGCGCAATAAAATAATTCCGGGTAGTTTTCGTCAAATCACGTACTTAACGGATGTCCAAAAAATCTTTCAGTCTTGGTTGGCTGTCAAAAGATCATGCCTTTATCATCTGGTGGCTGGAGGCGGATCTGCACATTTTGTTTGACGTCAATAGAGGACAAATAAGACCGACAAACGCCACCAGACACCGTCAGACATTCTCCGACTACCGACGGTACAAGTACATTGTTCACAAGTATAATAAAACGTAGTGTCGGCGTTAAAATTGTTTTTATCTCTCATCATAAACATGAGGTGCGCGGTGTTTGATTGCAACTCTGACAAATAACTGCCTTTTTTTGCTTTTCTCGCAATGAACCTGAATTGAAATTAAAATGAGTTCATTTGTGTTACCGGTCGTTAATACTTCAAGAATTTGTTCGAAACATTTAAAAAAAAACAATTTTCAGATAAATTTGAAATAAGAACTATTGAACTTGCTTGAAAATAATCTTTAAAAATTTCTATACGTATTGTCACGTGGTACTGGTCGTCATTGACGTCACTGCGCGGAGTTGAACGTGTTTGTAACACTCGGATATACCTTGTATAGTTATTGTACCACGTGCCTTTATCTTATAAAAAATGTGCCGAATTAACAGTTACGTTTTCAGTAAAATCATCACCTGTATAAATACGAATTTATAAGAGAGCATTAAATCGAACCCCCTAATTGCTCGTTAAAAGTTGAAAATACATATTCTAAGAAATTAAGTTAGATATACGGTATGCCTAGCTATGCCCCGATAAAGGAAAAAACGTTATTTATCTCGACTTTGATACTTTCAACTGTCAAACTGCTAAAAAAATTGCTTGAAAAAAAAAACAACCGAATTTTGGAGAAAATATAAAAGTTTTTCAGTCCGTAAATTTGTTTGTTGTTTATCGGTTCACGTCATTCTTTTTTACAGCTATTTATGTATGTATTTCAAAGTCTCTCGAATTACCTACTGTATTTATTATTTAGACGATATCATACTGTAAAATGTAAATTAATTCTATAGTATACTTTACTTTAAATTTTCGTCTTTAGGATTAAAATTTGTTAACACCTCCTTAGGAAATTAATTTCGTTAATATCCGCCTATCTTTGTTTGCGCCAATCAGAAAACGATACATTTTAAACTTGACAAGCTTGTCATGTTGGCCTTTCTGGTGGAAAGGTTATACAGCCTGTACTTACGTCGTTGTAGATTATGCTGATTCAATTTTTCAATTTTAAAGCTCAAACCTATATGATGTTCACGTCATCAACAAAATGTTACTAGATTGTTTATTTGTAATTCGGTTTAAATTTTGAAAAGTGACATTCTATAGATTATTTACTTGTGCACATATTAGATGGTATAAAGAAAGACTACATTTATTAGAACTGTCAAAACACGAGGTACGAGGTGACAGCACTGTGTGAAACGTCATCATTTAGTAACCTTTTATTGATGACGTGAACATCATATAGGTTTGGATAAGCCATACCACACTTCTCCTAAACGAAAACGACGTACATTTGTACGAGCATTCAAATGTTTTATATAGGCTTTGTCATTAAGGTCATTTATCGATAGAATACATGAGCAAATCCTAATGAATCATATACCATTAGACCAGCAAGCTATGTCATTCAATTTTGCACCACCATGTAGATTTCAATGTGCTTACTGCTTCAGTTGGGCCCAATTCTATACATACGAACCCATAAGGTCCATAGTAATTTACTTTTGACATATTCTAATAATATTTTCTTGAGGCGTCTTCATGTTAATTCGGTTTTCGCAGACCAAAATATTTATAAAATATTAACCGATCTTCGTGTGTGCCATCTTTTTAAATCTTTTCAGAATACGTTTACCTGAAGACTAATCAAATTCTCAAAATATATTGCTATGATACGGGAAACCAACAATAAAAATACCGAGAAAATTAAAAATAAAAAGAGATCAAGGGGACAGTTGAAACGAGAGTTTTTGGGATGGTAATTTTTAATGAGAAATGTCAAAATAATAAAAAGTTAAGAGAAATTAAGAGGGAATAAAAGTGTAAAAGACTGTAAATAAAAATGGCAAAGGAGTGAAGGAAGTTGGAGGGAGCGTGGATGAAAATGAAGATTGGAAGTGGTGAAAGAAAAGAACAACAAAAAGGGTGAGAACTATTAAATTATTAGAAACAAGACTGCTAAGACTGTTAAATGTGTAGCAGGAACTAGCACTAGAATTAGTATAAAATTGTTAGAATAGATAGTTTTAAAATAAGTAATTTATAACTTATAATTAGTTAAAAAGTACCAAGTGGGGATGGGACCGTAGCAATATGTAGGTACAGATGAATATATTTAAAGAAAAATTTGTAATATCCTAATTATTTCTTTATTTTAGTCGATGTTTGACTAATTCTGTTCTAATTCTTAATCGATTTTTAAAGTTAAATTCGTAGCTTAATTACGTACTAAGTAATACAATATGTACACATTATTTAATTACAAGGGGCTTTCAAAAAACCCAGACGCGTACCTAATGTAGGTATATTATTACATCGAATAGATTAAAATTTATACGTAACCAACATATATTTGAAATACTCGGGTTTCTTTCCGGATGTGTAATATGTTGTTGGCGTAGGTTTTGTCCCATTTGATAGGAATTTGTTGGGAATAAAATATGAAAAGGAAGTAGAATAACTCGTATCTTGCCAATATAAAATTTGAATAATGGCGTTCAATAAAATATTTTACATTTCTGTACCTTATCAATTATAACATTGCTTGTACAATACAAACAAATGTTATCACATCATACTGATTTATTTAAATCAAGTTGGTTACGTAACCAAATTAAAAGCATACTTAATCCAGTGGAACAAAACTCCGACGAAATTTGAGAAGTAACACAATACTTATTGTTAATTTAATTTAAGCTTTAATGCATTCTAACCGAATTTTGTATAAATATCGTGAACATAAGGTTTAAAATTCCGCACATCAACAAAATGAAGTTATTATAGAATGTTTACGTTAAAAATGACCACGGAAAAATAAAACAGATCCGGAATTTGCTCAAAGTTCACAATTGCACAAAATCGAAATTCTCGCTATCTAACTTTTTAACGGAAGGGTGGCAAACTGACCTGGAGGTCACTGTGGATTAATTCATACGAAGTGGTCCAGACTGGTTGCTAGACCATTTCAAAAAATGTACATTTTTTTGCTCGTTCACTCAACAGTACTGTGCGTGAGTATAATCACTTTAATGGGAAATCACACACTGCACTGCAAGGAGCAAATTTTACAAGTGAAACGTCGAGGATCAGATCAAACAGCGAGTTTTCCGATTTTACCGATCGTTTTACTCTACGAAATTAGATCGTTAAGCACCAAAAAGTGATTTTTTATATTTTTGTCGATTAGCGGGCTTTGCATACGAAAAAACAACGTCTCGTACAGAGAAGCTCACGAAATCATAAACTTTCGTTCGTTATAACATCCTCCTAGGATGATATAAAAAAAAACTATTATTTTTTAACCCAAGAGTATTGAAAATATATTTTCGGATTATCCGAAATGGGGGAAATTTTAACTGTTAAGCAGTTAAGTAATAATTAGAAGTTTTGTTTTAGGTTCAGTAACTGGTTTCTAGTCATTTACACTTCGTCCAAACCTATATGCAATCCACGTCATCAATACAAGGTTACAAGATGATGACGTTTCACGCAGTGCTGTCATCTCGTACCTCGTATTTTGACAGTTCTAATAAATTGCAGTCTTTCTTTATATGATCTAATATGTGCGCAGGCAAATCATTTATAAAATATGTCACTTTCCAAACTTTAAACCGAATTACAAATAAACAATCTAGTAACTTTTTTGATGACGTGAATTGCATATAGGTTTGGATAAGCTATATCTATATCTATATAACTATAACTTCTCTTAATGTTTGGAGACGTGTGAGTTTTGTTTTAAAATGTCATCGTCTGTCGATACATTGTGACGTTATTGTGCTTAATGCTTCTTGTTTCCAAACCACATTTCGCGTTCCACCCACATTCTTGTAACAATTCTCCATCGTTGGCAACGACACAGAAATTCACACATCAATCATTAGACGAATCGCGTCGAACACGAACACGAATACGTATTTTCCCTTCGTCTTCTAGCAGTTCCTAACTACACTTTAATCACCATTTGGCAAGAAATGATTTTATATGTTCTATCAATTCTATTTTCATTTTACTTTAGAAACTTTTCCCACTTGCTATACGTTTATTATTCACTGTGTAATCTACTGAAGTTGCTTTACGTTGTTAAAGCGTTTGAAGTTTGGTAGATTTTCCAGTAACGAAAAGTTTTTTTTTTATCGCTAACGGACATGTTCACACAGACTAAAACTGTAAATCGGTTATAATTTTAACCGGCTTGTTTACCTCGAAGGACTTCCAAATTTTTAAATTTAAAAGTTTCGCGGGCTTATATTTAAACATAATTGATATTATACTAAATATTATTCCATTCCATTATACATTCAGTCGCTCGCACTATTTCCGTAAATAAACAACGTTTCGCCATTTAAATCGATCATCTCCCGTTATTACATTTAAATTTTACGCAAGTAAGTTTTGAGGCGGAAACTTTTCAACCTGAACTTTCAAAATTAATCTCAAAATTAAAAGCTCGCGAGATAAACACTTAAATTTTTTGTAACAGGCTGTGAAAAGGGCGCGTTTTATAATAACACCTAGACTACGTTTGTAAAATACATATTTCACACGTGTTGCATGTGTACAAACTTTTTTTAAGGTGTGAGGACTTGAGGGTAAGGTAAAGGGCTTTTAAAAGTGGGTACGTATTAAGAATACCCACAATAGCACCGAAATAGCATTAAATTCGAAAAAGCACAAATCGTTTATTATATTATATCGCCTATACCCACTACGCTCCTATGCTAATAAGTATAAGCAAATCGAACTTTTGCATGCTTTTCAATGCAAATAAGAATTAGAAATCCTTGAAATTTAAATAATTTCAAACAAGAGGAGGCAATAAACAAAAAAATAGTAAGTAACTTGATTTAATAAAGACTCCATATAAAGTACAATTGAGTATTTCTTTCAAATTGCTGCTGTTTTAAATAATTTAAAAATAAATTACATAATCAACCTCAATTTGTTCATAAAATCCTATTACATTTACAAAGAGTTCATTATAAACAAAACGATTAATATTGCACAATTAAATGAAGGCTTTACGAGTCATAAGCATAAAGCCTTACGTAAATTAGGTAAGAAATCGCCAGCTTAATATGTACGTTATGTATGTACACTCGGCCAAAAACGTCTTGCACGCGCCCGAGACGTTTTGCGGTACAGCATGAAATCCTTGTAATCCTTTCATTGTTAAGAAGACCCTTGCAAAAATAGTCCAGTTCGGAATTATTTTAACGACAAATACGGACAATGTATAATGCTTTGAAGAGTTTCGAAACTTTTAAATGCGTAACGTTTAAAACTGCCGTAACTTAAATATTGAAACGTGGTAATTTAAAAATTTGTAGATAAGTAGATTTATCTAATAGTTAATTTATTATTTAAAAATAATATTTATTTATTAAAATATTGTGATTATTAGGTAGGTATTTAATATTTTCTTAAATAAAACTTTTACAGCACACGTTCACAGCACAGCTTGTATTTGTCGTTAAAATAATTCCGAACTGGACGAGGACATCGGCTACTTCAACTATTTTTACAAAAGTCTTCTTAACAATGAAAGGATTACAAGGATCTCGTGCTGTGCCGCTCGCCTATCGCTTCGGTCGCGTCCAAAACATTTTTGACAGAGTGTACAATCCTGTTTTTATAGTAAGTTGTATTTGTGTCGCGCCGCGACTAATCAATATGGGAATACTTTATTAACCGATTATTTTAACGTCGAAGTCCTAACGATATGGTTTGGTATAACACAAAAATACATAGGCATTCAAATCAATTCTTCGCAAGCGACAGCTCCCCGTGGTTTTCTTATTTTCGTGCGAGAAAATAGCCAATTGCCACGTTTACGTATTTGTTATGAATAAGCAACGTCAAATTTGCTACTGTATGTCGATAAAAAAAATATTTAAACGAGTCACAAAATAAATATTTGAATTGCTTAGGACGAACGACGACATTCTAGAAGACCCCCTATCCCTCGCCCGTGCGCCGACAGCTTATTTGTATTTAAAACGCGCGCGCATTCCGGACAACTTTGCTTCATCGTTCACCTTCTGACTCTCATAACTCTTTCTCTTCCGAGCAATTCGAGATTTTCTTATTCCTATCTGCAATATTACCCCGAAAGACTAATTTTTGTTAAGTAAACCTCCTCCGAAAACGATAAAGTTGGCGACTTCGTAATGAGAGCTTCACTTTATAGTTAGTTTGTCGTGAAAACTTATCTTCATCTTCGAGGTGCTCTACAAATGTTTTTCAGAAAACTCGTTAACATTTCGCATGAAATGGGCTATTCGCTATAAAGGAAAAATTACACTCCCATCCTTCTTTTCGATCTTTGTTTTTTTTGTTATTGCAGCTTTCGTTTTTTTAATTCCTCCCTTTCGAGATAAATAAATGAATGGGGGGGTCGCGCAAACAAACGAGGCCGCGCGCCGAAACAATGCAACACAACTCCGGTAATGGCGTGCGGCACGAAAAAAGAAAATTTACCTACTAGCTCGCTGGCCCGTTTTTTGTGATTCGGATTTATTTCGTCTTCTTTCACATTTAATTGGTTAGTACATTATCGCGAGTGAAAACCGCAATCTAAAACTGGTTGCGCGTCGACAATTTAATACTGAGAATAATCGACGATACTGAAACGAACGAGATTCACAGCGGGGCGTAAAAAAAAAGTAATCAGTTCACTCCATTTCGTATTTTTAAAGACAGAAACTTTTAAGTTGTTAGGAAGCTCGACAGCTCAATTCTTATATAAAAGACGATTTCTATTTCACAGTAATTTTTCAGTTTTTTTATTTAACGAAGACATTAATCGAACTTGAATTAAAATTCACAAGTCAGTACGGTCTTTCTTATCATGATCATAAAGAATAAATCAAACTAGGTGCGTTGTTAAATTAATAAATTTTAGAATGTTCCCTATATAGGTAGATAGGTATCTAGTTTTGTGCAGAATACGTAATGGTCCATTTTTCGACTGATTTTTGTCCATAAAATGTGGGCTTATATACGAATATACGGTGCATTAGTAGATCTAAAATATACGTTCGAAATAAGAAACTATAATGTTGATATAAATACAGTAGACGGCTCGATAATCCGAACCATCCGAAAACAGCCAGTTAAGAATTAATTACTGTCGGTATTAAATTTATTCTACTTCTTCGAAATTTGCGGGAAGAAGCCCTCGACGAGTTTTTCGAAAAAAATAAACAAAAAACTGATTTTCAAAAAAACGGTAGGTAGATAATTTTTCCATTTGTATTTGAACACAAAATATATTTTCTTGTTGTGTAGTGTTAGAGCATGTTTTTTGTTCAACCCCTACAATCCGAACTTTTCTCTAACACCTCTCAGCATTCATTAGTTCGGATTAGCGAGCGTCTACTGTATATAATACTAAAACTTTTCGAATTACTTCGGCGAAGAAGCTATTTTTATGTGTGTACATTTCTCTCGAGTGCGTTTTTCTCAACTTTACGCCTACCGTTACATAACACATTCAATAACAACTTTTATGTTTCGATAAACAATAAAAATCAAGAGAAACCGTCGGCGTCGCCGTCGCATACACTGCATACCCAAAAAGTTTGAGAACGGGGCCTTGTAAACGGAAGTTTATTGCACAAAAATTGATCAAAAAGATTTTATTACGACTTTGTTTTCGTATATAAGGGAAAAACGCTGTCGTAAACTATTTTAAACTAAACATTCTCGGCGTCTTTACTATTACGTATTAAGAAGGGGCTGCAAAAATCAGCTTCTATCATGTTTCTGCTAGTAACGCCACAGTAGTATTTTTCTAATTATTTTAATTAATATCAAACGGTTTAATCGTAAGATGGCGCGATTTTGGCATCAGCTATTTAAATGTTAATTCTTGTTTTCTTGTACTAAATAGTTTCTACAGAGTGCGCTTTTTCATCGATGCATTGGCATCTAATTTAATTATGTTTACGTTGTAAACTTTGCTAGCGTTTATAATTATTTATTCTAGGATATAAAGTTACAGAATATAAAGAATGGGCGTTTTGATGAGAGACATAAAAATAATGAAATGCAAGTTAACAAGCTTAAAAAAATTATTTAACTTGGAACCAGAAAAGTTACCAAGTTATGAGAGCGAAAAATTCAAAATATTTCTCTTCAAGAAAGTCGCAATGATAATGATTATTGATTTTTAAAATTTATTTTTTGTGCAATATGCGAGAGAGGTGCCATTATTAATACAAAATAAAAATTGTAACAATAGGAAATCCAATATTACTGATATATGCACATATGTAATTACTTATGTATATATTTCAGAATAATAATTATTATAGCATGCCATTAATTGCATTAAAAGATAAATAGTTACAGTTTCGTTCTCAAATACATGTAGCTATACGTTATTCACGATAGGTTCCAATGCACGCAGCCATGCACAAAAGTTACTAAATTGTATATTTGTAATATTCAGATTAAAGTTTTAAACTCCGATGTCTACCGATGATTTACCTGCACACATATGACATGACAAAATAGACTAAAATCTATTAGTATTGTAAAAATACGAGGTTTTATTGATGACGTGTTGAGACATATCGCGAATAACGTATGTATACATATCTACTTATTTATGGGAAACGTCCGACGCATTCTCAGCATTTCTCAGTAATTTACAGAAATCATAAACAACAACACGTCGAAATGCAAAATAATTATGCTTATTATCGAAAAACAAACCGAATGAGATTCTATCTTTTATAGAATGAAAACTTGTAAATAAATAAAACTGTAGGTATGTAGGTAAGGCAAATGGATCTATATACATACTTAATTTTAACTGTAATTTTGAAATTAGACCTTTTTATACAATATTATAAATCACGTACACATTTGTAGAAATGGTTGGAATTTCACTATTTAGAGTGTAAGAAAATACAGGAGTTCAATTTTGATTTTAGTTTATACGTATAAGAATTACGAGTTCATTTTTGGTATAGGTACGTTGACTATAAATGTTTCACAACGAAATATGCCACCTATGCAGTTTGATGTTTGTTTATCAAACGGGAGATTAATGTCCACGAATCAGCCGGCAAATAAAAAAAATACCACTATAGTATTTTTACAGCACCATCTATTCAATAATAGTTGGACAATTTTGTTAGACAAATCCTTCAAAATCAAGCAGCTACCTGTAAGATAGTTTTATACTTGAAAATGACGATTTTTCAAGAAACGGTTTACGAATTCTAGCAACAATTACACCCTGTACTTTCGTATACGTATTCACTGAACCTTCTTCTAGTTGCTCCTTATAATATTTTAATCATATAGTAGCTAAATATCTTATAATTTAAAGTATTCGGAAGCATGTGTACAACTTAGCAAAACTGTTCCTTTAACTTTTTTAGGATAAAAATATAGGGAGCAACTAGGTAATTGAATTAGTTAGTATTTATTATCAATCGAATTTTTTAAATAAAATTTAATAGTTTTTTAGTATCGTTTCCTGAAGTGAATCTACCATAGCGACATCTGTTGATTCTCGCTTATCGAACCCCCCTCTTAAATAATATACCACGAAGCTTTTGTTATTTCCCAAGAAAATCGTTGAGACTTTTTAACATAATGTCGCGTCGCGTCGTAAGAAAACGGCAAGTGTTTTGATTCGCAATTAAAATAACTTATTTATTACCGATCGAAAGCATATTAATCATTAGAAAGTATTTAAATTCATTGAAAAGATGGGAAATTAAATTATTTCTCTTTTGCTCGAGAAAAATTTTTCTGTTTATATGATCAGATTTTATATTCGCGAATTTAACACGACTCAATCCTGACCGTAGAAAGGGAATGGTTAAAAAGTTATAAACGTTTGAGTGAAAACAAGCGCTATCGCGCTTCTCGCGCGTGACACTTAAAACCGACGAAAAGAGCAATCTCATCTATGCCTCATCTATGCTCGACAAGCTAAATTTAACGAGATCACTAACACAAAGGATTAAAAATTATACCTTTAATTATATAACAAATGAGAAGACAGTAATGCAATCGCTGAACTGATATCGCTAGACCTAACGAGTAAATAAGAAAAGAAATCGCGTAACAAATACGAAAGGGATAAAAACAGAGCGACTCTGACAAAGGGAATTATCACTAACTTCAAATCTTGTTGTAGAGTAAGCACGAAGATTGGTTGGTTTAGGTTATGTTAGGTTAGGTACTCATTGGAATTTTTCATTTTTTCAATTCTTCAAATTTTTATTTTCATGAATATTACTCATTACTTCAACTTCAGTAAATGAAAAATAGGCGCTCCCTACACTTTTCCGTTTTTATAATATTAAATATTACAGATAAGTCTTTATTGAAATTTTTAAATCATTAAAATTTATTTTTTATTAATTGCTCATTTAAATTTATAATTAATGTTGATTTCATCTCAACTCATACTTTACATACTTTGTAACTTACAACGGAAGACTTTCATCCACCATACAGAGTGTCTCAAAAGTGGACGATCAAATAAAGTGAGGCGTTGGGGGTGGGGTCAACATCAGCAACCAAAATAACTATATACGTGATTATCCAATTGTTGATAGTAGAAGTTATAGCACAATTTGTATTTTTAAATGCGATCAAGTTTGTTTAATAGTTGGTCGCATTTCCGTAGTAAATTTTTTTCTGCCACAGCCACTTAAAAATCAAATAATTTTGTTATCCAACGTGTTCACGAAACCGAAATTATTATTGTTCGATTAATAATAACTGAATATAAACCGATAGTTTTATTATTAAAAAATTAGAAGTTACACGATCATACTTACAATAAAATATCAATCAAATGTATTGTTTAAAATTATGTTTTAACGCGTATGTATACTAACGGATTTCCCAGAAAAATACAAATTTTGTAATAATTTTTGAACCATCATCAAATTTGATTACCGCATACATATATGGTTATTCTGATTGTCGACGACCTCCCCTATCACAACACACGATTTAATCGTCCACAACTTTTGGGACACGCTGTATTTAAAAAAAATTGAACACATTACGATCTTAAGTTAAATGATTTTGAGAAACGTTGAGGTTTGTAATATTTTTACAAATTACATGTCTTTTCTCTGCTTTGGCAAAATAATTTAAGCTGTACATAGATCTACAGATAACGGGGTAGAAAATACTGCTGTTAGGTGTAGTCAACAACTACATCATATCATTCCCGAGTGGAATTATGTCGCAAAATTCTGAGCGCTTCCAGTTCAATCCCATATACATATAACATTTCCTCGCATTCAGTACAAATTTATTTCATTACCTATTTCAAATGAAGATTGACATTCGCTTCGTCATTAAACTGTATTGTTACTATCGTATAGTAAGTATAACGATCTAAATTCGAAGCAATCATTCATTTAAATAGGATTAGCTGTGCATAAGAGAAAGCAAAAAAAAATTATTAAATTTTCAATGTTCAGAACCTCAATTTGTATTGTTAGTCAGGTGCCTAAGTAATTCGAAATAAAACCAAAATCATCGTAGAACACTGAACAATAAAATACACACAATATTAAGTCCTGAAGGAAACAACTATTCTGTCTCAAATTGACGATGAGAGTGCGGTACAGCAAAGCCAGAATAATAGAAAACTTATAGGGAATTATTCGAGCTTTGTTGCCAATTCTCTGTGACTGAGTATCAGTACAATACGTGGTGAAACTATTTGAACGTTTGGAATTATCATCTTACACAACTTTCAACGTGGGTTGCAGCGTAGAAAATATATAGTACATCCATGCGTTAGGCACTACTCGAACTTCTAGAGTGGAAACATACATACATAGCAAGGAGAATGCGGTTTATGCGGCGTCTATACCTATCTTACTATTAGTTCTATTGTCAGTGTTGCTCGACATGTTTTGATTCATCGACAATACATTATTTCATCGTTACGAAATTGTACGATCTAGTATAACGTCGAAATATAATATGAATTTAATGAAATATTGAGGATATTAAAGTCGATGCAATTACCTGCTTCATAAATTTTCCAAAAATCTCTAATGAAGAAAAAGTTTTCTGTACATTTATAGATTATTTTTCATTAACCAATAGCGTGCGCTTCGCAGAAATCTATCATTATTTTACTATATCAACCACCGTTGCGGTAATATGGCGTAATTTTCATAACCTCAAATTGTATTTGTTTTTAGGCTTTGGCGGATCCAATCGGCCAGTCTATTTTTGTTTGATGATCGATGATGGGTTAGTAGGAATTTACAAATAGGTATTAGAACAATCACAGACATTTATGGTTGTAGCGGGATTCGAACCCGCAACCGTGGGTGCGCTAAAAAGCTAATCAAGTGCCTAACTAGATCTCTGCGCCACCACGACTCCCCCCAACTGTAAAATTTGATAATTAACGCCGTTTTGTATTTAACTGATATCGATTACAAAAGAAAGACGCGTGCATGTAGTTAAAAATGAGTTAAAAAAAGGGAAAAATAAATTAAACTTATAGTGGCTTAAAATTACCTATAGTATTCCTTTATGTCATAAATTACACCAAGTTCTAAAGACGCATTACCAACCAAATCGGACGGTCTAAAGAATTCTTAAAAAAGTCCTTCACTTCACCCCTTCTCGTTTCTCATTAAATTGTTGACCAAAATGTTTTGATTATTTTTCTTGGGCACCGTTAACAGTTCCCTAAAATGTAGTGTAGAACTGGTGCGACGTTTTGGAATCACCCTGTATATAAAAATTCCCGTTTTTCAAAATGCAAGAAAATTAATTAATTAATAACTTTGTTTCTAGACCGTTTAGCGATTTCTAAAGGTCCGTACAAACCAAAACAACCCCGAACACGAGCAATTAGTTTGTTCGGCATCTTGCCAATAATTTAAGCTTATCGAAGTTAAGTAAACAAAGCTGAATTACTATAGCAGACGTGTATCTACTAGAAAGAAATAAAGAAAGAAAGCGCGTTTATCGAAGATAAAAATTACAAAATAAGACGTGGAATCATAAACATTATGCTATAATACAAAAATGTTTATCCAAACTGTTAAAAACAAAATGAGATCTCTGTCTTTGTAAAAACAACTATACGTTATTCACAATTGGTTTCAATGTGCGTTATCGTCCATAAAAAGTTACTAAATTGTAATTTGTAATATTGATGACGCGGATTGAAACCTATCATGAATGACGTATACTTACCTTCATTTTTTTTTTAAATAAGCAAACAACTATTACTAAAAATGACTATTTTATTTTGATTATACCTGGAGGGCCAATATTCGTATCGTCCTTTTGTAGGTTTTAAGACTAAAAATTAAATCACTTTCAAAATCATTACGTAACAATATTTTATCAATGTTATTGCTAAAAGTAAGTAGTATGTTATGAATTGCAAATGAAACAATCGATCAAATAAATTGTCAACTTAATTTGTATATTCGTTTTGCTACGTTATGTACTTCATTAAATTATTTTGCTATTTGACGTAGTTATAATACCTACATTTTACTGAAAACGAACATTTTCATCATCATATATAAGACGTACTGCGAAGACATGTGTAAATGATGTATTTTTCGTCAGATGCATAAATGGAAAAAAAATCAATCGAAAGGCCAGTTAGATTTCTGAATCCGATACTTCTTCGATTTGTTTTTGTGATGTCTTCTACGACATACGATTTGCAGAAATAGGTGAATTATTTGAAAGATTTAAAGTGATAATTAAGGACACAGTGCGGCTACCACTGGAAAATACCAAGTTTGACGCACTTAAGTTTTATAAACGATAAAATTAATTAAATAATTTAAATTGTAACAACTTTCAAAATGTTTATTATACTATAGCGAACAAATTATTTATTTTAAATAAATATCCTAAGAAAAATATTGGTCTTTCTTGTAAAGAAACAAAAAAAATCCGACCGCGCGCAAGCACCGGTTCGAATTTCCATGTCGTATGTAAAAAAACTCCGTTTTTTATTTTTTTTTCAAAAGAAATACGTTTTTTGAAAAATAATATTTACGAGACAAATTTATAAGCATTTTAAAAAACAATTATCGCTTTTTTTCGATTATTTCGAAAACGGTGCATCTTATTCAAAATTATAAAGAGACATGATCGATTCCAAAACATATTTCACATTACCGATCCGATTAGTAATAACGGAGATTATAATTTTTTTTAATTTTGTTTTGAATGGCCGCCATTTTGAAACCCGTCGGTCGATTTGGCTGGTTAAAGAACTCGTCCTTCGTTTTCATAAAGACAATACGCTATCCAAATTTCAGCCTCCTACGATCAAAATTGCGACCGAAATCGTGTCCACAAGAAACTGATTCTGCATAAACTAGATAAAAGATTAATCGCATTTTTATGCGACCGATTAATACACAGCAACTAATAAAACATGTGTGCCACCTACTATCGAAGAGTAAACAAAGAAATCAATGTTTTTAAAATAAAATCGAGATTCCCATGTATTCATGTATAAACTCGAATGCATTTATATATAGAATTCTGGCAAAACCGCTTCAGATCTTTCGCGTTAGTAGTACAGAGCGGTAGTGATTGTTTCAGTAGTTCGAATTTTAAATTACGGCGTCGTATTATTCGTGTGTGCGAGTGGTGCCCGATCGGTTTATAAGGCCTTTTTGCGTGCGAGTGTTGTGTTCTCTAAAAGGATTACAAACAAAAAGGATTAATATGACGAGGAAAGGTAGGATCTTTCTGTGTCGACTAACTCCCCATGAATTTATAGAGTGTAAATACAATGACCTTTAAGCTCTAGCACAAATTCTATGAAAATCGAACTTGGTTAGGTCCTTGGATAGGGGCTCAGTTAGGGTTCCCCTCAAACATTCGACGTTCCAATTTCGCGAACGAAATTTTATATTACAGGCGTTTTCGCAATTACGAAATATGAAGCGTAAGTATAGGTACGTAATAATGCAAGTAACGGAAGAATCTACCCTAAAAATTGGCGATAGAGGAAAACCGATGACGAGAAAAAGATAGAAAATACAAGGATAAATTTAGAAGTTTATAATTTTTATTATAGTATGTTACAGAAAAGTAGCAGTCCCAGCGGTAGTAGTATTAGTTTGTATTTTACGTAAGTATTAAAAAAATATATTTCAGAATTTGATTTTTTTTAATATTTTTTGATTTTTTTTAATTTCTCTTATTTTGAGACATTTTACTTTTTCAATACATTCGTTTACGGATAAAAAAAACGAAATTCAAAGTTTTGATTGTCGCAACAATTTTTAAACAATTTAGGCTGACAAGAAGACAAAATTTGATCGATTAACTTCTTCTTTTGCCACCTCTTTACTTTAAAAAAAAAAAATTCTAATAATTTCAGTTTATTCCTGGTAGGGGATTGAGGTCAAAATCGGAGAAAAGCCAAGAGGACACGTCTGGGTCCTGTCATTACACAGGCTGCAATAGCTTTTTTGTATGAAAATTTGCTAATCTTCGTCTCTTATAGGATTTACGATATTTGTAAACAGTTTACTTATACGTTATTCACGATAGGTTTCGATGCACGTCGTGCATAAGAAGTTACTAAATTGTATATTTGTAATATTCAGTTTAAAGTTTTGAACGTGGCATATTCTTACCTGCACACATATGGCACGGCAAAGAAATACTACAATTTATTAGTACTATTGTAAAAATACGAAGTTTGATTGATGACAAGATTAGCACCTATCGTGAATAATGTATACTTATACATATATTTTAACAATTTTTTTTTCATTGTTTATTATTGGTTATTTTTAAGAGAAGTAGACGTATGTAAGAAATCTGACAGAAAATTAATCCGACTACGCTGTTCAGCTAACAAACGATATGTCGACGTCGGCGTCGCGTCACGCTCGTCGCTTAGTGATTAAGTACGTTATGTTTTAATCTACGGATTAAGACAAGTCAAGACAAATATCAGTTTTGTTATTTAAACCAAACCTTCTTTTAAATATTAAAAACTGTTACAGTAAAATCCCGTTTATACCTTTTTAAAGGAGGAGTAAAAAATCTACGTACAAGTGAGAATAACGTTAAAATTAAACTTCTAAATTTTTTTAACACATCGAACAACAATAATTTAAAATAAAGTACACAAATTACCAAAAACAACTGCAAAAATCTAGAGTTATTTAAAAAAGTGGTCGATTGTTGTTTGTAAAACAAATAATTAAAAAAAAATCGGTAGAGTACGTCACTTTCCCAACTTTGAACTGAATTACAAATATACAATTTATTCATCATTTCGTTGATAACGTGTATCGGAATAAAATTTGAATAATCTATAAGTACCTATTTGTTTCTAAATTACAGTAAAACTTATAAAAAAGACCGTTCTGAAGGTCGATGGAAGTAGAAAATTCATTAGAGTTATTCCATTTTAAATCGACACAATTTAGAAAAAATGGTGTTTGACTTTTATGAAATGTTGTACGTTTCTTCGTTTCTTCTACGTTTCAAGGTTACAAAAATAAGATTTTTAATTTTTAAATTGAACTGTTTCGGTTAGAGTCACTTGTTCTGCGGCTGTGTGCAAAATTATGGGCATTTTAAAACATCCTATTTTTTGTTTTTTAGAGGAGAGACGGTTTTTTCTTTTGTTTAAATATACATTTTTTTGATATCATTAAACCATATTCACTTTTTTCCTTTAAATTTGATTTGTGGAAGCCATAATTAAGCTCTTTTGCAACTTTCAAAAAACAACAAAATACTTGGACCATTCGGTCTATTTCCTTTTAATAACTTAAATATTATGTGTTCGTAATAAATGTGTGTAAATAACAAATGAACCGCTTACTCCATCGGCTTCAGGAAAAAGAACCCGTTGAGGTGGTGAAGTTTTCTAAAAAATTCCAATTTTCAAGTGCGGGAGGCGAGGTAACATTTTCGAAATATGAAATATGAAGTAGTAGGTAGGTACTTTTAATGTTCTTTCAAACGAAAGCAAAATATATTTTTGCATATCTCTGTATAAAATATACAGAGCAGAACGTCAGTTATAACCTAAGAAAGAAATTGGCAAAATCGATAAAACACCCTGTATGTCAAGAACGAAGGGCGTCAAACTCATTACGTATGGCATATTACCCCTATTCATAGTTAACGTATGTCCGTTTTCCAATGAAACAGCTTGTATAGCAAAAATTCCACAAAAATTATTTAAAAAAATGTTATCTTTGGATACTTGTTAATTATTCGGTTATTTACCAACCGAGCACGTTTGGTAGCCAATGTACTAAGGTCACGTGGGTCTCAATCATTGTTGAAGTCGCTGTAGAAACCACATTCTTTATAAAACCATCTGCTTGTCTCAAAAGCAAATTGTCATAGAAATTAATTTTATCAAATTAATAACTCAAAATACATATACATATTGTACCTAGTGTCTTTATACTGATTTGTGTAATTGCCGATAAAAATAATAATTTATTAGTTTGTTGAAAAAATCTCAAATGAGCTAAAAAATTGGATCAATACAGAACTAAAATTCCACCGTTTTTTAGTTATCTATCTATAATAATATTTTAGCAAAATTTTCCGAAAACGTTTAAAGTATCATCAAAAATATAAATTAATTTCTGAGAATATTACCCAAGTAAATTCTAAATCTAGTTTTAATCGACCCCTTTCGACTAATCGTAAATTTTCGTTTTAAATCACCTATAACTTTAATTATTCTAAAAATTACCGAGTTACACAAGAACTTAATTAGCATAACTTACGTACTTCTAAAGTAGACTAAATTTTCCATTACGGTCCGAGGAAGCACGAAAATTTGCAAAATGTTCGGAAAATATGTCCTTAATTATCGCACGGCACCGAATTAAAACACTCACGCCACTCCCGTACCGTAATGTATTTTAAACAAATTCTTTGTTTTAAATTACCTATGTATATTCGAACGAGCATTAAAACATCGTGTTGCGCACGAGTGACCGTAGACAAGTGACTGCCTGAAATGTTATTCGAGTCGACACCACGGCTCGCACGTGCTCGGTAGATAATACTATTGAGCTTGCCAGGTGAGTTAAGAAGATTAAATCGGCTCGTTGTTACATTTTTAAATCGGTCTTTTAAATTTAATAATCATTATAAATTAAAATTAAATTATTAATAACTTAAAATTATTTATACGTATTAGGTATAATTTCAAACGATGATCGATAATGAAATTAAAGAAACATAATTTTATGAATGTAATGAATGTCGTATTTCTGAAAATTACGTCAATTTTCTTATGTTAGCCCCATATTATAATGCATCCCTTCGAAACCGTATAAAGAAAATTCACTCCTAAAAATATTATTTTTGAATATGAATCGTGGAACAAAAATATACATAGTAAAACGTTTATAGTTGACAAGACGAGACGTTTGATTTACAATTAAGAGTTTAGGTATCTACTTGCAAAAATAGCGTGTGTACTTAATTGCCCACATCAGTTTTTTTAAGCTTCTTGTATACAGGGCGATTCATTGGGAAATGCGCATACGTTAGGGGTAGATAGAGGACACCGAGCTGGTTCTAAATAACATACATTTAATAGGTCTCTGATTCTTTATAACCAAAATACAGGGTGATTTATCCATTTCCCCCATTTCTTCCACTAGTCCTACCTTATGAACTACGCTGTACATTTTTTTAATATTCGCTACATATGTTCTTTGTCCACTAAAGTGTCGCATATCGTAGATATAAATAAAAGTTGTATTCCAGGTCCGGCCTTAAAAAAAATTAACAAATTTGATTTAGCTCAAAACAACCAGAATTTAAAAAATTTGTTTACATATTTGAAAATAACAGGAAAAGTTAAGTTACACTTAATATGTTTGGTATTTTCGCATAAAATTCTGCTAGTGATCATTTTGAGTTAAATCTAAATCTTCGGATAATATGAGGGTATAAAATTAAAAAATAATAAATTTAGTTTCCAAATTAATAACTTTTTTCAGTTTTAATCAATAAAATTATCACAATTTTCATATTTTCTTAATTTTTGAATCACAATCTTAATGCAAAATGAATCTACAGATCCTTATTTGAGAGAAAATGGTAATTTTATCGACTAACTTACAAATGCCCTGTAGATATAAGGAAATTATAAATTTGTAAAATATAGTTAAATTTGTAAACAAAGTATAATGGAAAATTTTTGAGCGGAGTATAACAAGAACGATTAGGTTCTAGAAAAATACTTTATATTGCAGATCATTAAGTTCTTAATTAAAAATCGAAATCTATAGGTTATGACCAGACTGGTTTAACACCAAAAGTTACATTTCAACAGAATCCGTCTTTCGTTATTGTAGCGACTTATTCGTTCTACAATTGTTTTTTGTAAAATGTCGCAATTAGTAGTATAAATAACAATTATTCACAACTCCGCCTGTAATAAATTAACAATTAGATTTAGTCTCAACCGTAAAAATTTGTTTACTATTGCACTGAAATACACTGTAGAAAGACTTTAGGGATATCCCCAAACGCGGTAATTGTCATGTTGGTTGTAGTAACAATTTTCAAATGAATCACCCTGAATAATAAGAACAATATTTCCTTTTTAAAATGAATTACAGTTCCGTGTCATTGATAGAAAAAAGTTACAACAAAAAATAGAATGGTCTAAAATACCATAATTTGGTACTCCGCCACAGAAACAAGTGGCTTTACGCCGAAGATGGTTCAATTAAAAAATTTAAAAAAATCTCATTTTTGTAGCCTTGAAGGTAAGTAGGTAGAATAAACGTGCAAAATATTAATGTAGAGAAATCCAGATAGTGCGGAAGCTATTTATCAATTTAAAATGGAATGGCCCATTATTCAAAGTTCTCGAAATATACTTATATTTACTTTTAAATTAATTATCTTAATGTTATGTAATTATTTATATTTCAAAACGACATGCCACTTATTTCTAGCTTTGATTTTATAAAAAATTACACCACTCACAATACAACGTTAGATATTTACATTTTATCGAACAAATACTTACATAAAAGCATTTTCGGGTTAATTAATAAACGAATCCCTGTTTCCTTAATTAGGGTATTACATCAAATTTTATTGTTTAAATCGGTTGAGAAGATTTAACTACGAATCAATCTCGAGTTTCACTTTAATTAGGTATAGCTTGAAACTGCTCTACTACTCGATAAAATTAAGGGAGATCTAATTGAATCGTAAATTGAAAATTTGCGAATTTTGCTGACTAATGTGCCCTTCATATTTTTGTAAGTTGCATATTATTAATTGCCTTCAATAACCTACTTGTGTCGTGAATCAACGTTTTTATCATTTACATCGCAGCTCAAAAAACTAGTAAAATACCAAAGTAAATTTACGGTTTGTTAGCTAAAAAATGCCCATACTTATAATTTCACTTATTGTTAATTTTTTTGAACCACATATGGAATGTCTCAAAACTGACCATCTCTATGAATAACATTGCTGGTATAAAAGTACTTATACGTCATTCACGATAGGTTCCAATCCACGTCATCAATAAAAAGTTACTAAATTGTATATTTTTAATATTCAGTTTAAAGTTTTGAACGCGGCATATCCTACCGACACACTGACATGGCAAAGAAAGGCTACAATCTATTAGTACTGTAAAATATGAAGTTTTGTTGATGACGTGGATTGGAACCTATCGTAAATAATGTATAGATACCTATATTTAAAATTTTAATTGTATTTCGAATTTTTGTAATTTAGTGTGTAAATAATGTAGAGAAGCTGACGATCGCCATGTAGAGACAGTTAAGTATTAAGTAAACAAATAGCATTAATTATTAGGTTGGTGAAAAAGTTATTGCGGTTTTTATGTCATCTACTTTTATGAATGATTTCTGAATAAAATTTTGGATTAAATGTGGTCGTGTTATATATCATTTTAAAGCTCGTTTTTCGCTCTATCTATTCGGTGTGTTGTTTTTGTTTTGAAATTATTTAGCCACTTTTTCAGGGCTTCAAATACAACATGGATAAGAGGCAAATTCGCACGATTTTCTTGTTCCAGTTCAAGCTAGGTCGAAAAGCTGCCGAGACAGCTCGTGATATCAACGATGCATTTGGCGCGGGAACCACTAATGAACATACGGCACAATGGTGGTTCAAGAAATTCCGCAGCGGCAACGAGAGCCTTGAAGATGAAGAGCGTGACGGCCGTCCGTCTGTGATTGATAACGATCAATTGAGAGCCTTAATCGAAGCCGATCCTCGCAAAACTACACGAGAAGTTGCCGAAGAACTCGACGTCGACCATTCGACAGTCGTTATCCATTTGAAGCAATTAGGCAAGTCAAAAAAGCTCGATAAATGGGTGCCGCATGAATTGAGCGAAAGTCAAAAAAATCGTCGTTTTGAGGTGAGCTCTGCCCTTCTTCTGCGGAACAACGACGACCCGTTTCTCGACCGGATTGTCACATGTGACGAAAAGTGGATCCTGTACGATAATCGGCGACGTTCGGCGCAGTGGTCGGACATTGGCGAAGCTCCACAGCACTTCCCCAAGCCGAAACTTCACCAAAAGAAGGTTATGGTGACTGTTTGGTGGTCTGCAGCCGGTCTCGTCCATCACAGTTTCCTAAATCCGGGTGAAACGATTACGGCGGACAAGTACTGTCAACAAATCGATGAGATGCACCAGAAGTTGCAACGTATGTGCCCGGCATTGGTCAACAGAAAGGGACCAATTCTGCTCCACGACAATGCTCGGCCCCACGTTGCACAACCGACCCTGCAGAAGTTAAACAGATTGGGCTACGAGACTCTGCCTCATCCACCATACTCGCTGGACCTCTCGCCCACCGACTACCACTTCTTCAAACATTTGGACAACTTTCTTCGGGAGAAATGCTTCAAAAACCACGACGACGCAAAAAACGCCTTTGCCGACTTTGTCGCCTCCAGAAGCCCTGATTTTTACGCTACCGGCATAAATAAACTTGTTTCCCGTTGGCAAAAATGTATTGATTCTAATGGTTCTTATTTCGATTAATAAAGTTTGTTACAAAAAAAGTTATGGTCATTTAAAGTTGAAGGTTAAAAACCGCAATAACTTTTTCACCAACCTAATATTTATGGCACTTTGAAATAAATGTAATTTTAATATTTTAAACCCGGTTCTTTATGAAGATTCTAATAACTTTTAAAACACCAGGCTGTAACATTGACAAAAATGAGTGACATATTAATAACATAATACATAATACGTTTATTCTCGCCTGTGTTATAGGTTAAGTTACCTGACGTACAGTGTGTCCCAAATTCAGTAGTATACCATGGGAATCTGTCTTTCTTCTTATTAAAAATAGTGATTTGTTTAAATGACCATTGTTGCACAATATCGAGTGCTGATTCAGATTTCATTTAGAAAAATTCAAAAGTCGTTAAAAAACTGATAATCGCGATTTTTAAAAAGACAAATATCTCCGTAATATTATAAAAGACTTAAAAAAAATGTTTAACATAAATGGTACTTAATTTGATGAGACAAATCTAAAAGTGAGATCAAAATAAAATTCAAGATGGCGGTTTTCGAGATATTGATAGCAACTTTCTTATCTTAAATGGATATCATATTGGATTTTTTAATGGTTAAATAAGTTTTTGTCTCTTTTCAAGACCGTATAGTAACGTACGTTTGAGTAAAAAATTATTCTAAATACAGTAGAGCGTCGATTATCCGAACGACCGCTTAACCGAACTGCTAGTCCTCACTCGCACGTGCCGCTTTCCCCGCTCGCTACGGCCTTGCCCCCCTCGCACCTGTGTCGAGTTGCCGACGCTTTTACTGGAACTACTGAAAACGTTGATTTTTCGTTAATTCTATACGCACATGCAGAATGCATGTATTACATATTTTGTTTAGTAATCTGTCTGTGTAACTTAGATTCCTACTTGTCATTGTTGTAATAAAAGAGATTCATATTATTATAAATATGGTTTTTATTGATAAATTAGTAAATAAAAGTATACAATTCGATTATCCGAATAAATCGGTTTTCCGAATACCCATGTCCGCCAATTAGTTCGGATAATCGACGCTATATTGTATTAATTGTCGTCATATATGCACATATTCAACATTTATAACAATGCATTGGACTGTTTACATAAGTGTGGCAATACATAGATGCATCGAAGTTCTTGAATTGTACCTAATTAAACATCAAAGATGGGCTTTGTCATATTTGAAATATACTTTCTTCCTAAAACTCAATTATGCATGTCCCCGAACGAAGTTGACAAGAGGAAAAAAATCTTTAATATCGGTTTTATGACGAAAAGTTATTCTTCATAAAACACTCTGCTTGTCGACAAAATGAATTTACCATGATAAAATCTGAGTTCAGATGTACATAGTGTTAATAAATTAAGAAAATTAATTTAAGTTAAATTTATGAAAATTCAAAATAAAAATCTGAAACTATCGATGACAGTAGTTTTCCACAATCGTGAAATAAATTATTTCATTTTTATTGTTTGCTTAAAAACAAGATGTTTGAAGAAATACGCGAGTTAGGTACGTAATTTTTAGATACAATTAAAAATTAGAATTTAAACCTCAAATTTTGTATTCGGGCCTTTTTTATGATTTTAAACAACTGTTTCTAATAAGAATTCTGTCTAAAATAAAAAATACTGCTATTTCTCTTTTGTAGAATATTCATGTTTTATTTTATTAACACCCTGTACATCTGATCTCAGATTTTCATGGTAAATTCATTTTTATTGTAAAATCGATAATAAAGAATTTTTTCCTCTTATCAACTCCATCCGGGGACACACTGTATAAGTACATATGCTACATACTTTAAGTACATTTGAAAAGGTGGGCTTTTCAAAATAACGCCCAAAAAATGCACTGAATTTTGTTAGATCGAAATCAAACAAAAACATCTCAATGTTCAATTGTTAGTTCTAAGCTTATTAAAATTAAGATTCAAAACTGATTTAATACAAACTAAGTAGGTACATATTCCAATTAACCGTACTTTGCTTTTGTGTTGAATTAAAACTCCTCCTCGAAAATACTTAGAACTAGTTCAGCTTTTGTTTTAAGTTAAATTGAATTCGAACTTCTCGATTACAACGTGTAAGAACCCTAAACTGATAATGCGCTCGTTGCCCCCTTTACGTAAACTGTTTATAAAAGGAATTTTCTAGCATAAAATCAAGATTCTGTATTTTAGATAATATATAATATAAGCGAAATATATTCTAGATTACTGTTATATTATGAAGAACAATAGTTAAGTACTGTTATAGTTTTAGAAAAGACTACCTTCGATTAAAAAAAAAAGAAATTAACAATTCGTCTATAAAAATTAAAGAAAAAAAATGTAGGAAATTTTAAAAGCACGTGCGTTTTTCTAAATGCATAATTCTCAATTAAAATTATTCCCGGGAATATTTAAAATGAAACTGAACGAGAACGGTCCAAGGCAATAAATATAGTGCAATATCGCGTTTTAATCAAATCCGTATCATGCATAAAACAAATTTCTAAAACAAAGGCAATCTTTTTGCATAAATATATTAAACATGACGCATTAAGCTTGGAGTAAGCCAACGAATAATACAATTACCTAAATGCATATTAAAAACGATCATTTTCATCATTATTTTTCTTTAATGCGAATCTAGCGTTTTAAAAATTTTTCACCTAGTCGTTTTAAGTTTCATCGCTGGAAATTTTTCGTGCTATCGCGCACCATTTAAATGAAATTTGAACGTTGAGGAAAAAGTGACACGCAATTTCAATTTCATTCGATTTTATTGATTTTACATTTTTAGTGCAAGTTTTATGGAAAAAAAATTGAATACGACTTTATTTTCCTTGATCGATTCGTATTATCAAAAAAAAATGTAGATATTAAGCACAAAAATACACCTAACGAACACGCTCCATTTTACAATGAAGGGAGGACACGGATTAATTCGATGACTTTCGTATTTAGGAATTTACCCACATGTGCAATTTCATAATCGGCTTATCGTTAAACTGAAAAACCTAAACCCTGCGACTTATCTTGAACGTATATAGTGAAAACCACGATTCAATTTGTTGTAACAGTTCAATCGTGTGTAAAAAAAATTATCAGTCATACCACCAACAACTCTATCGATTTTGTATTTTATATTTGTGTAATGATGTAGATAATTACATAATAAGTACCTACCTTTACATAATTAACTACCTACTCTTATTATTGAGATGAAATACATTTTGATACGCTAAAAATTAATGCCTTTATTTTTATTATCATTTATCGGTACAAAAGAAACTATTGTGTACGCTAAATTAAGTTGCAGATATTAATAATAAAAATATCCGACAGCGCGCACAAGCCTCGGCATCGAATTTCCACGTCGTATGCCTCAAAACTCATTTTTTTCGTTTTCCCCAAAAGAAGTTTGCTCGGTTTTTCCCGATTATTTCGAAAATGGTGCATTTTATCGAAAATTATAAAGATAGATGTTTGGTAGAGAATTATATGAAGATTCTAAAACATATTTCACATTGCCGATTCGATAATTAATAACGGTGATAACTATGTTTAAAATTTTTGATCGGTCGCCATTTTGAAACGGGTCGGCTGCGGACGCAATCGTGTCTACAAAATTTTATTATATATAGATATACAGTAAAATCATAATAAACGATTAAAAAACTTTCCCTGCTTGAAAATGATTTGGGAAAACCAGACTATTTAAGTTATTGTGTTTGGTTGCCCCTCGTGTCCGTTATCTAGTAATGCTTAAAAGATTTAAATATCCGCTGGGAAGGTCAACTGATAAACGTATTTTTCTAAGAAAAGAATTATACGAACGTTTTAAAGGCAACATCTGTGCGCTGGCAGCGTCATAAACAATCTGTTATTCTTGAAAACACATTTTTACCTACTTTTATGGAAAATTTTGACGCACAGGAACAATTTTGTTATAACATTATATACGAAAGTTCATTATAATCACCAAAATTTATAAGGGATCTTATGGGTTGCATGGCGAGGCTTTTGGAATGACTCGTTATCTCCGGAGGTTCTCTATAAGAAGATTCGTTATAAGCAACTTCAACTGTATACGACCTACCCAAAATGAACGATCTATATTTTCGTGATTTATGGATCAAGATCGGAGAAAATCCAAAGCGACACCTCTGAGTCTCGTCATTAGACAGACTGCACTAGCTTTATTTTCTATGAAAATTCGCAAAAAGGGCATTTAATTAATATAATTTGCTTATTTTGACATATGTTCAACAAGTCGCAGTGAAAAATTATACTAATTGTGAGTTCAAAAATTCTAGAAAAAAAGCGAATACCTAACTAATTAATGGTAAAACTTATGTGAAAAGCAAAAACAGTTTCAGAGGTTTGAAATCAAGCAGGGAAAATTATGTAGAATAGAAATATTTGAGAAGTCAAAAATAACAATTTTTTCCCTCTTTGTAACTCTATCCAGAAAAATACTGTACATAATCAAATTTTGTAGTAAGACCGATCGCAATTTTGATCGTAGAAGGCTGGAAATTTGGACAGTATATTGTCTTTACGAATACGAAGACCAGATCGTTAACCAGCCAAATCGAACGGCCCGTTTCAAAATGGCGACCGTTCAAAATTTTTAATCATAGTTATCACCGTCATTAATCATCGAATCGGCAATGTAAAATATGTTTTAGAATCGACTTATAATTCTTTATCAAACATCTATCTTTATAATTTTCGATAAAATGCACCGTTTTCGAAATAATCGGGGAAAGTGATTAAAAAAATAATAATTCTCAATATTTAAGAAATGTAATTTTTCAAAAGATGTAGCTCTTTTAAGAACAATTAATCTGACTTTTATACAAACGAATCATTATAACGCCTTAAAATTCATTCGATTTAAAAATTAAGGGCAAAATCTGTTCTATTTAATGCGGATTTCACGAACGCGGATAACACCTGTGTCAAAATTAATTCTAGTGTTACTTAATTTTCGTGTATAGATATTTAAACACGAGTTTAAATTCGCAATATTGCCGGATTGTCATCTAGTTTCTTATTAAATTATTCGTAAAATCAATATCTTGTTTATCAGTACATAATTATAATTGTAATATTTATTATTGCTTATGTTTTAAAATAGTACTATACGTAATACATACACCGCAAAGTCATCTTGAAATTAATGATTTATTTTTGTTTTTATTCAATAAAATTTAACTCTTCTTCAAATTGTGTTATTTCTAGATATAATTCTGGAAAGGCTTTATCATTAAATTGGTCGGAATTTGCTCCTTGACTATCTGGACGTCATCTGCCGTTCCTCGATAAGGTTCTTTTAAGCAGTTAATCTACTAATCTAGTAGATTTATCTAGTTAATCCAGATAAAATCACACGAAATCAGACATTGACATTGGACATTATCCAAGTAAGTTGTTTCAATTCAAGGTGAACAATCTCGCTATAATTAAACTAAACAATAATACTTATATTTGGGTAGTTTCCATGAAAATCTGGTAAAATTCCATGTCACCTACATGTATTGTGTATAGTGTTAGAGATGTCGAAATAGCGACCATTATTCATTTTTTGCCAATGGAAGAGGCGAACAGTAAAAAAGCGATAATAAAGCAGATTTTGCACATTCTACATTTATTATTATTCATACTTCTTATTTGTTTGTTCAGTTAAAAAAAAACGCACACACAATTTCGCATATCTTACGCCAATAACACAAAAGGAAACACTCTAAACAAAAGTATCAGAATGTCCCAATACACAAGCAATTTGCAACTTGTCATTGTGACAAAAATTGCGCGAACTTTAATAACGTTCAACTAGTTTTAAAAACTTTTCGTTTCGTAGCCTCTCTAATGATGTTTCAGTTGTGCTTGTTATCAGCGTATTCCGAGTCCGTTATGATACTTTAATGTTTCATTTCGTGTTATTCGAACAAGATATGCGAAAATATGTTTTTTTAACTAACAAGGAAGGTTACCCAAAGGGTACACATCGATTTCGATGAAAATTTTATCACAGTAACTACTACCCAATAGATGATGTTTGGTGAAAAAAATTTTTGGAAATGACGGGCGGTGCGCCATTCGAGCTTTTGTTGTTGTCAGATGACGCCAGTAGTGCTTTAAACAATGTCGTCATTGGTTTAACTACGTGTCATTCCTATTGTAACGCCTAGTAAAGAGGGAAATTTTGTTTTTGTTTTTGTTTGAAAAATTTTTCCTAATGTAACCCCATACAATTTTTAGATGGTTAAACAGAGAAAAAAATAAGCTTTCCAATGATATATAACATACCTTGTTTCCGTTAAAAAAAATTCAAGATGGCGGCCGTGCTCGAAAATATGCGCGACAAAAATTTTTTTTATTCTAAAATGTACAAAATAATCTCAAATTGAAATGTTACGAATTTCAAACCTATATCTAAAACCGTTCTGATAACAGCCCTATGAATTTGAAAATCACCATTTTACCAACTTTATCGAATAAAACATAAACGAATTCTTTATGGCAGCTAATTTTTTCATCAAACATCATCTATTGGGTAGTACTTACTATGATAAAATTTTCATCAAAATCGGTGTGTACCCTTTGGGTAACCTTCATTGTAAGTAAGCAAGTAAGAGGTACAACAAATAATAATAATAAACGTGCAATGTGGTATCTATGTTTTACTACCGTTTAACCACTCCTCGCGTAGGTTTTATTCATGACGTGTATTGGAATCTATCTTGAATAACGTATAGGTAATGTTAAAAAAGAAGTAATCGAAACGAAACAACGTCAGAAACAGAGACGTTTCAATACCTGCCTAACTGATTGCAAACATGTTAGGAAAAACTCGTATCGGTTTTGCGTAAGCGCGAAAAGCAAAATTAGTTTACTTTGAAAGCGGACGCTCGAAAACAAAATTTCCCTCTTTACTAGGCGTTACAATAGGAATGACACGTAGTTAAACCAATGACGACATTGTTTAAAGCGCTACTGGCGTCATCTGACAACAACAAAAGCTCGAATGGCGCACCGCCCGTCATTTCCAAACAACCAGGAATTTTCTTTCCTTCGTTACAAAAAGCGTTCCTTGGAACATACTCGACGTGTTCCAATCCTTTGCATCATGGTTGAAAAATGCGAAACAAACACCTATAAAAACGCTGTAATAATTTACACGTGCCCTTCACGTTTCATATACAAGAGAATATTTAAGATGAAATATTTCGCAGTCCGTTTCATTTTCGAAAGCTTTACGTTAGTAGTGCCGAGCGTTCGCATTTAGTCGCCAGTAAAAAGGACGAGAAAAAGTAAAGAGAACGTACAGTAAGTTTTTCCTGCGCCGCAACCTCGTGTCAGAGACAAACAAAGGGAAGTTCCACCGCCAGCATAATATAAACTCAGTACCTATTCGTGGCATATAAAACGTCGGAATTAGAAATTTTCGTTTTTAATACTTAAAATTACTTACCGCCTAACCTCCCATTCCTGATGGATAATAAAATTATACTATATCAACGAAACAATTTAGATGCAGGTTTATCGTGTCGTTCGATGCGAGGAATAACAAATTAATTTAAAATTACCCGAAACAGTCAATACGCGTACGTGATGTGTACAATTAGTATTGGAATGCCATTAAGACAATCGAAGTGGGCTTTTTTTAATGGATTCGTTTTTCCATTATTCGAATTCAACGCATTTTTTATTCGACGTTTTTTAATGACAATTCGAACACCAAACAAATCCTCTACAATAATAATAATCGAGCCCCCCCCTATATAGTTTAGATTTAAAAATCAATTTTCAATTACATACAAAATTATTTATCAAAATACACATCCGAACTGAAACTTAAGACATTTAAATTTAAGAATTTTTGTATCACAACGTGTCCCATAAAAAGAAATTTATTTTTATAAAAATTATAACAAAAAACCTAGCATGTGCAAAAAAATACCTATTGCAGATAACAAGTAAACAAGGTATCTAGTATATGTACCTACTTTCATTATGAAACCGCACATTAAAACATTTGAAATTATTGAAACACGTGAAATGATTAAATAATAGCTTAAGTTTTGTAGGCGTTTAATAATTAACGCTCTGATTTCAGCTCTTACGGTCGGCCTACAGTTGCGTCAATGAATTGTACGGAATGTTATGCTAGCGTTACTAACGGTAGAGTTAAACAAGCCCAATTCTACTACGTCCTTAAATTAAAAGTTCTTTGGGTGGTATTCATAATCATATCTTAAGACGAAATTCGAACAAGATCATCTCATACCGAGTTGTAAGACAACGTATAGCCGTCAAATAAGACGATTTTGAGAGAGAGTTGTCAAAACGATATCGATGAACACGATTTTATTAAAGTCAGGTCTTATTTGAAACAAGTTCATCTTAAGACGTTATGTATTCATAATCGTTTAGCGCGTGCTTGTATCATAAATACGGCAGCGTATAAGATCGTCTTAATAAGACTAAAGACTTAAGATTTAAAGACTTAGGGCCGATTCTTTCATCTTCCATTTAATTTAATTGACATATATTTACCATAGAAACGTTTGTTCAAACAATTGTTTCCATGGTAAAAATTTGTCAAGTAAATTTATTAGGAGATGAAAAAGCCGGCCCTAAGTCTTGTTTAAAAGCAATAATTTATTTAAATTGAAAAAGTATTATGATGGCATTAATTATCGAAAATAATATTGATTATTACACAAATATAGGTAATTTCGATAAAAAGTACAGTTTCGTTATTTTTTAATACGGATATACTCTAATATTTTTAGGTTAAGACATCACAGTACCCATGAAGTTACGAATGTCTTATCGGAATATGATTTGTGACGCGTGATACCGATTACACGATGTAAATTAAAGCGGAATTTCTAGATATTGTTCCAGAATGGTCTGGTATTGAACACGACAGCAGAATTTTTCAAAATTCAAGACTGATATATATATAAAGATATATATAAATAACTAGTTCAAAACAAGGTTTATTACTTTTTAATTAATCTTTTTAAGGGCCAGTTTTACAATTATGAGATATACGTTAGATAAGCTATTCCTGGAATAAGTTTCATGGAAACCATTGTCTCAAGAAACGTTTCCATAGCAGTTATTCCATGAATAGCTATTCTGCAGTATAAATCATGTTTGTAAAGCCGGGCCTAAGAGAATTGTATTATATATAATTGTATATTGTATTTCCTTATTTTTTTTAAGTTTTTAACTTAATATAAATATTATGTTGTAGGTCTTACAACAAAATTAATGTGTAGCACAACAATTGTAGCATGTGCAATTTTTCATAATTTATCAATCAACGTCGATGAGCTTCCGGATGATGTACACATTATTGAAGAAGAGAAAGTACCTGTCGATCACCTAAATTGGAAATTGTAGTTCGCCAAAGGCTCATCGAACGATTACTTACATAACTTACAGTTAGTACTTAATTATTAATAGCGAATATCTATTTATAGCAAATAAAGGTTTTTCTGTAAAACTGATTTATTATTGCCAGTAACTATTTCCTTGTAAACTACTTATTTAATTTGTAATAGTAGGGTAAGAACAAGTTGAAAGACTTCTGATTACCTATAAAATCGCATTCAATTTTAGAAATTCATAGGTATTATATATATATATGCCTACATAAAATTATTAAATTTTATAATTTAAAGAAATGTAAATAAAATGATAAATATAGGTATAATTACATTTATCAAACCATTATTTAAGGATTAGTTTTAGTCTGTAACTTGTGCATAAGTCCACTGACAATGAGTGAGGATATAAGACTGAGTCTAAATAATTTGGAGTATTATCGTTGAATAATATATATGGCCTATCCAAACCTATATGCAATTCACGTCATCAAAAAAACGTTACTAGATTGTTTATTTGTAATTCGGTTTAAAGTTTGGAAAGTGACATATCCTAACGATGATTTATGTAAAAATACGAGGTACGAGACGACGGCACTGTGTGAAACGTCATGATCTAGTAACTTTTCATTGATGACGCGTCCGTGACATCAGCATGATGGGCCATACCTAAATAAACTAACTTATAAATAATATAAATAGTTTCAACAATCATGCATTATCTTTTTAAAACCTGTGATTATATTGTTTTATTTAAATTTATTTTATGCTGAAGCCCTCATTTTTCAAATTGAACGTCAATTTATAACTTATTGCCGTTTCATAATTATAAAAAATAATATGACAGCTTATTTTATTTTAGTTACGTTTTGAGGTTAGCAGAAAATGACAAACAAGACATTGGCAATTTCAAGTATCATTGGTTTGTTGCATAAAAACTATCCAAAAATTCCCGAATCCTAAACAAGATGCGTCTTAAGCAAGGTCTTGATCAAGACGGTCTTATTTCAAACAAAAGCTCGCCTTGACCATCTTATTTAACGACTATGAATACATGCGCCAAATAAGATCGTCTTCATGAAATACGAGCGGACTATGAATACCACTCTTTGTGTAAATTAATTTTCTTTTTAAAACTCACGTTTTGACGTGATACCAAACTATGTAGGATATGCACGTATTTGTAGAATAAGATATAACACAGGGACATTTTTATTGCACGTGATTGTAACATGCAACCTAACTGATAAAAACATTACCCATATATAATACCTACTTATATGTACGTAATTAAAGTGTGCACGCATGTTTGTTATCCGACATCTTCATTCATAAACAGAGTAGGTATATATTTATAATGAATTTCGGCGCTGCAGGTACCAATGTATGTATATCTTACAATTAGGCGCCTAAAGGGTACAAGGAAGATCGACATCCGGACTGTACTCGGGCACCTCTAGGGATATAATACATTTAATTAAGTCACGTGCCTAATTCGCTAATAAAAATTTTATGGTTCATTTTTAACGCTCCAAATGTACGGCTTAAATGACGTAAAGTGACCTAATTCGCCGTAATTGTATAGGTATGCCTAATCGTCAAAGGCGGATTTAACAATTTAGTTTATTAATTAACCGTGTACAGGTACTACACATTGCGGTTTAATTTAAATTAGATTAGGTAATTATTCTTTATCAAAGGCTATATCACAACATTACATAGAGAATTCTACATAAGTAATATAAACTATTATAGGTAGTGGAATTAGAAATAGCTAGCTAAGTAATAACCGGAAATTTGACACTTAAATAATTCGTGCAAAAAAAACATTAAAATTCCTATTCGAATATTACAAATATTTTAACAAACCACGGTGTATTGCTGAACGAATAGGTGGTTCGTATACCTATGCCACAATTTATTTTTTAATAAAAGAAAACTTTCGTTTTATTATAATATAACGGCCAAAAAATTACCTACCTTAACAATTGGTGCAAGTGGAGAAAATAAAGTAAATTTTTCGTTACACCAGAGTACTGTCATAAATTCATTTTACAAACAGTACGTAAATGCCTCGCGTCCTACAGTTTGTTAAAGTGTTCCAAGTAAATTCACCTATTTTGCTAATTTTAGATGACTACATAAGTAACCCGCAAATAGTTAGGAGCTCTGAAAGCTCAAGAAAACCACATCGTCGGTATGTTAACTGGAACCATTACAACTAAACAACCCAGCTAACAATTTTTAAATTTCGCGGCGGATTTCTGTTGGTACTACTCGTATATAAACGTCAATGTCAGGTTAAATAACAAAGGCAGTGACATACTGCAGTAAACGATTAAATTAAATTAATAATATTTTAATGTAAACATGTTCAAAAATAACATAAATGGTAAAATACGTGAAACTGGACGTAATTATTTATATATATAACAGCAGGTATAATATTTCGTTACTCAAACAATTCAAAATACCTTTCGCCTAATTTATCACCGCTACTGACTGCAAATGTTTTCATGTGATGCCAATAGAAATCCGCCGCGAAATTTAAAAATTGTTAGTTGGGAACTCGTTACAACTCGTTTCTTCGATACATTAAAAATAACCTGTATGTAGTATAATATTCAGTATAATGTAGGGTAATACATGTATTAAAACATGTCTCGCCGTTATTCGTATTATGTTTAATAAGTTAAATGATATCATAATTATTGAAGGACTTAGCGGAGAAGTGTTACAAGTGAGATTTAAGTTTACGTGAGATACTTAATTTTAAACTTAAAGTACAAATAATTACTAAAAATATTCCCAAATTTTTTGAATCCATATTTTGAACTAAATACTAGTGTTGTTTTTTCTATAAATTGTATTATTTTGAGCAACTTCCACTTCACAGTTCTCGTTGTAGATATTGCACATGTGTCAGCATTTGAACAAATGTCACTTGTTCCACTTTTCCTCTAAGCTCCTCATCAACTATGTTGATTGATCGACCTTCAGTATATTCATATCATTAACTAATTATGTGTGAATTTATTTTCACTTGTCTTCAAAATAAAAACTAGGAGTATCATATTTATAGCGTCTCGCCGTTACTCAGACCATAGATAACAATGAGATACGTGTCAAGCTCGATATTTACAACACTTAAATACTTTAAAACTAATAACATCATTAAACCGCTTATCACATTTGTTAACCAGATGTTTTTTTTCGAATAAAATTCGAATTACACTAAAAAAAGGAAAAAAATGTCTCAGTGTTACCTAAACTCTCTCACCTACTCTCAAGGGTCTATTTTGTGTAAAACATTCGATGATAAAGCGATGTCAAACGTGTGTTGCTGCGAGAGGAAGTCACGTTGAATAATTAATTTAATTCAATTTGTTTTATTTGTTACCATACAATGTTTATTTTTATTGTTTTTGTTGTTAATAATACACACTTTGTTAAAACCTCGAATGCGTATAATTTTTTTAGGAAACATTTCCGAACACTATAGCTTATAGCGTATAGCTTATCCAAACCTATATGATGTTCACGTCATCAATACAAGGTTACTAGATGATGACATTTTACATAGTGCTGTCACCTCGTACCTCGTATTTTTACAGTTCTAATAAATTCTAGTTTTTCTTTATACCATCTAATATGTGCGCAAGTAAATCATCTATAAAATATGTCACTTTCCAAACTTTAAACCGAATTACAAATAAACAATCTACAGTCAACTCTTTCTTGAGTGCCAAAAATGTTTCGAACTCGAGGACTTTTCTCGGAAAAGCGGTTCCCCCACTTTCTGCATGTTTCACCGCTCGAAGTTGTTCGCACCATTCGCATCATTCTCTTGCTATAGTGCCACTCGCAACGATGCAAGAAAACTCGTAATCAGTTGTGTTCTACATTTGCGATGTTTCATATTTAAATTTATAATTTTAAATTGACATAACTTTTTAAATACTTAATTTATAATTATATTTATAATAATAATATTGATAATTATTTAATTGTTGCCAAAGACGTGCCAAACATAAAATAAAGATTTGTATTTTATAAAAACTATATTTTTTCGACTTTTCGTTGTGGCACTATTGATGGAGAGAGATTGGAATTCCGGAGGGGAATTCAGGCCTCGAGAGCTACCTAAGAGTGGGGGTATAGCTCGAGCGAAAATCAGGGGAAGTGGCACTATTGATAGTGGCACTCAAGAGAGAGTTGACTGTAGTAACTTTTTATTGATGACGTGAATTGCATATAGGTTTGGATAAGCTATATCTATATGAATTTTTTTCATTACTTTGGTTAGTAAAGGGTGTTACAATAGTTTGGACAGATGTTAAATGTGAATGGAGCTTAAACGTCAATTGTTTTTTGAGGTTAGTTTTTTGTTTTGGCATCTTCAGTCGTTTACAAATTGAATCATGGAAAAGTTGAGCATTGAAGAACGTGTTAAAGTTATTGAAGCCTATTACGAAAATGGACGTTCGAACAAAAGTGCATTTCGCGCTCTTCGTGATTTTTTCGGCCGCATCGACCAACCGAGAGTGCTATTGGCAAAATTGTGAAGAAATTGCAAGAAACTGGGTCTGTGGCAGATGTTAAGAAGCCAGTACGTGCTCGTGCAGGACGCTCGCCGGAAAACATTGTTGCCGTGAGGGAGAAAGTGGCCGAAAGCCCAAACACCTCTATTCGACATCGAGCACAGGAATTGCACTTGTCCACGGCCACTTTGAATCGGATATTGACGAAAGATCTGTCGTTGCACGCGTACAAAATTCAATTAACGCAAGAACTTAAATCGACGGACCATTTCAAGCGCCGTACATTTGCCGATTGGATACACGAACAAAGATAAGTGAATAACGAATTTTCCACCAAAATCTTCTCCAGCGACGAAGCCCATTTCCATCTCAATGGCTACGTCAACAAGCAGAATTGCAGAATATGGGCTGATGAAAATCCAAGGGCAATTGTCGAAACACCAATGCATCCACAAAAAAATCACTGTATGGTGTGCTTTTTGTGCTGGAAGAATCATTGGACCATTTTTCTTTGAAAATAATGCTGGGAATTCGGTCACAGTGAATGGTGAGCGCTATTGCGCAATGTTAAACAACGTCGTGTGGCCAATATTGGATGATTATGACATCGATGACATATGGTTTCAACAAGATGGCGCCACATGCCATACAGTCCACGCTACAATGACTCTACTGTATGAGAAGTTTACCGGGCGCATAATCTCAATCGTAATTGGCCACCAAGATTTTGCGATTTGACACCGTTAAACTTCTTTCTTTGGAGCCATCTGAAGAGTAAAGTGTATGCCAACAAGCCAACCACCATCCAGCAACTCAAAGACGACATTTCACGGCACATTGATGAGATTGAGGAGCAATTATGCCGAGATGTTATAAAAAATTTCGATAAGCGGATCAACATGTGCCGCCGGAGCCGTGGCGAACATTTAGCGGACATTATCTTTCACACTTAATTGTAATGCAACACAATTGAACATCGATCGGTCTTATTGTAACACCCTTTATGATAAACCTGTAAAGTTTGGCCAGCGTTACAGTCAATACCCTAAGTAAGTCATTTTGTTTTATCATTTAAAAATCTAAATTCATCGCGTGCAGTAGGTATACAGGTAGACAAAATTACGATAAAAGTTCACGATTGTAAGAATTAGACTAACCAATTTTTTAATTATCAAGTTGGTAGGAGGAAAAACAAAAAACACATTGTAACGTTGGTAACCTAAAAGAAACAGTAAAAATAAATATTTGTGTGTCCGAAATACCGTTTAAAAAATAAAAATCCTGTAATACATCGGCAGTAGGGCCCGGAAAGAAACGTCACTATAAGGTGAGGTATGTCGTATAAGACATACCTCAATATCTCCCGAAATTATGAAGGAATCTTTTAAATCCTATTTCCTATCACAAAATAAACTAAGTAAAAAAAGGAAGTAAATTAGTCGTGCCATCCCAAAAAGATTCTAAAAAACTTTAGCTTCGGTAAGAACGAGTCAAGAAACCGAAGAGCTTCTAAAACGAAAAAAAATATTTGGCGTTTATTATCTTTGTTAATTTATATGTACAGTCACGTGCAATGAAAATGTCCCTCGTTCAATTTTGGCAACGTAGCTTAAATCAATTTGTTAGCTACATAAAAAAAAACTACCGAACAGAACATTTTTATCTGTAACTTTATTGTTAAAGTTACTTCCGTTTTTATTACACAATTAGGTATAAAGAAACAGTTTAGTTTTTCAAAAAATCAATAGTTGAAGTGTATAGAAAGCTTAGTTCCAGACTTTTTCCCCACCGACACACAGTGGTGCACGGTATATGGAAGTGCGGAAAAAACTTGGTATCTCAACAATCTTCGTTATAATGAAATTATTTCTTAAATTTAACCATAACCATGTATGTTATCATTAATGGTATATTAAATAAAAACCACAAAATTGTTAGACACAACAGTCTATTTAATAAAATTATACAATTTACAATGAACAAATACAATACAAATATTACAAAACATATTAAAACATATTACAAATGTTATACATTTTTATTTTAATAAATTTTGGACTGTTTCACATGTTTTGTCGTTAGTCTTAAATAAGATATGTACGGATCTGATGATATTAGAATCAATAGGCAATATGTAAAATGTACTCCATAAGACATATTCTTAGGATCAGTTTAAGGTTTTCTTCATTCTATGATTTTTGAAAAAAAAAAGATTTATCGTTCATCTCTGATGGTTTAGTTTCACAAATAATGCAATTGGTCGATGACGTGTTAGTTGCTAATAATGATTAGCAATTTTCTCATCAATCATAGTAAAATAAAGTTGGTAATTTTCTTCCAAATCACGTTCACGAATAATTATTTTACTAGATGTTAATTGTTTTATTTCGTTTTCTACTCTACATTTTTCCTTTCTTATCAGTTCTTGTGCCTCCTTGGCAAATTCAAATTTTAGTGCTCTACAGTATCTTGTTGACGATGGTCAGCAATTTTCCAAAAATGCTGCATTTCATTGTCAGAGTTTGAAATCACCAAGGGAACAATAGAGATGTCTTAAATAAATGAGAATCAGATATGTTTTCTTCTGGATCCGAAAATTTCTGTCCATACTCGCTTTGCGCAGACGCTCCATCACAATCCCATTTATTTATTTATTATTTATTTCACGGATATAGTTCTACAAATATATCGATGGCGTTTTGCCAAAGGGCGTAACTTACACTTTTTGTGAAAATCTGACTATCTTATGCATCTAAAGCAAAAGCAAGGCATCATCTGTTAAAATCTAGTCAAAATATTCCGATTTTTTCCACCGGAAAAATCGATTTGTTTTTCCGCGAAACGTATCTTTTTATAGCTACGCGACGATACAAAATGAGCTCTCCTGTAAAAATCTATTTTTTGTGGGTTACGCCCTTCTGGAAAAACTGCATCGATGTCACGTTTAAATAAACGTAAACACGGTAAAAGTACCTACATGACAACATTTTTTTGCACTGTGTGTCGTACACTTATTTAAATACCCGCAGTAACCTACCCATTTATAATAACGAACCATAACAACAATCAAACAACAACTACAGTTAAAGTTTCAAGAAGGTGCACTTAATTTTTTGATGGGAGTTTGTTAACAGTATTAACTTTGTAAAAACGTTAATCAGAGCTTGGAGCTATTTGGAGCTTTTTTTGTATGTCCAAAGTCAATAAAGTAAACATGGTATTTTATATACATTTGTATAATCGTCTCTAGCAAGATTGATAATAAATATTTTTCAAAACTATTTATGATTAATGAAAGATAAGACATATTTCGTGAAAAACATATACGCAATTTATTTTAAATAATTTGGAAAATTGTTAAAACCATATTTAAATTCATATGGCTAAATCGCTAGTTTCCAGGTAGAACATGAATGCATTGTTTTCATTAACTAAAACGAATAAAATATGATGATGTATAGTTAATACTACTACGTTACGTATGCTATTGTAAAAATATCATTAATGCAAAAAATACCATTTTCAGAATTTAAAGTTTTTTCCGCCTCTGAATAAAACCAATTTTCGTTAAAAGTACGTTAGACGAAACGCAATTACACTAACATCATCTAAGCAAGCTTTCTTTGTCGACTACAACAAATTTAACAAAAATATAGACAAGGATTCCGTCTAATAAATAAACAATCGAAGTCGAATTTCCAAAGGAAAATACCTATACTTAAGGCTATACCTAATCGTAAAACAAGAATTTCTCACGATGAAAGCGAACGAAAACACGAAAACAATGAACCTTTAGAACAACTGCGACTGTTTTAGATCTGTTTAATCTAATTATTTGTCTTTGATCGAGATTAGATCTTTTGTGACCGTTCTTGTATTGTGATTTCGACAAGCAAGTTACGTATCTCTAGCAACAAGTCTCTATGAGGGAGCGGCATTTAAAGGTGCCCCTCGGAGTAGGTAATTAATCCAATTTCAATTAAGAGTGTTTATTTGGATGGCAACCGGGTTTTTCGATTGGAACTCGCTGAAAATTAAATTTATAGTCCGAGAAATTGACGCAAACTTTTCGATTTTCTGTTTCGACGAATTAAGAATGCGGAAATTGGGAAGAAACGTAAAATCATATTTAAATTTACCAAAAACATCCTTCCGTCAAATTATAATTAAAAATTCATTAAGATATCCTTAAATAGAGCTTTGACGATCTGGCGAGCGCGTAGCAATCTAAGACCCACATTGTGGTACTAAATCAAAGCCTTCGTTAACCCAAATCGCAACTCTGCAATCTCTGAGGGTTTCGAGATCGCAGATACCTATATATATATAGAGAACTCGCCCCGAGTTTGATTTTTTTTTTAAGGTCGCGAGTCAGGTTTCGTCAACGACGCGGAACAATATTCTATCTCGAAGGGATATTATTACTTAGGATGTTTCGGATATAATCTCGTGTCAAATAAAATCAAATTTGTTTTATAAGAGACGTTTCAAAGGGTAATCTCAGTTAAGGGCTGATTTACATGCACAAGTGTCTACGCTCATAAAATGCGATCATCACAACTTAATAGGGCTTTAAACTATGGCGCCTTTTCTTATTTTACGTTCACTTATTACACCTGAAACTCAACGAACCGTTAAAAGAAAATACAGCAAGATGGGTTTAAACAAAATGGCCGTCGATCGGAAAAGTAATAAAAGTTGTACGTGCCATCGAAACGGCTCAAGACCCGAGGTCAGATCCGGACTGGACAATGCAATTAGCGTTTTTACGCCGTTAATTGATAGGGACGAAAACGGCAATTTGCCTGACCGAGTTAATGCGCTTCCGATGGCGCTACGATTTTCCGAATACTTAGGAAAAGCGAATTGTAAATTTCGTTTCTCTCTTAATAATAATCACGGCCCGGGAGGAATTAAACCAATAACTAATTGCAGTCAATTAAGGAACGAGAAATGAGGAGAAGAAATGCAAATAAACGAGACCCCCCCGTTTCGCTCATTTCCATCGCACATCCGATGGTAGCCTAAACTACGTTTTATTCGACGTTTACTTTAAAAGCGGTATAATTAAACGAAGTGCAATTAAGTGTACCTAGAAACTTTATATTTACGCCGTTGTGTAGAAAACGGGGAAGTGCTCAATATCGTCCTCGACTAGAGAGGCGGCGAGAAATTTCATTGCCTTTCTGTTTTATAACAATCTATTAAAAGCAATCAGACGACCCATCTGAGATATCGTCTACTCTGACGCAACAAAAAAGGAAAGTCGCCCGTAAATTTATATTGCCCCCCCACATGATATCGTCGTAAACGTAGGCACTACAGTTTTACAGGTAACTTGTTTCAATTACCATTATGGCTCATTTCGAGATTATGGGAAAATAGCGAAAGCGATCGACAAAAATTATCTACGTTATCTACCTATACGTTATTCAAGATATGTTCCCAAACACGTCTTTAGGTAGAATATGTCACGTTCAAAACTTTAAACTGAATATTACAAACAACATTGTAACGAGGGTATAAAGCGCCTGTGGCTATATTATATAATCAATAGGCGCCATTTATCCATTTTTACATAAGCGCTCACATTTTCAGTAGTTTCTTGAGCTAGTGAACTGATGATGGAAGGCTTAAATAGCTTGTTGAACTTCTTCGCGCACAAATACGGACGTAATTTATTTTTAACCGCTCAATCTTAAATACGCGATTGCACGCGCACAATACTTACTTGCGATGCATAATTTACATTAAAATATGAAAAAAAAGGGGCGTGCGTTCGGTGCAGAACCGCAGTTTGGTCGCGTGTAAACGGAATAACGTGAGCGATAGAAATTAATGATGAGCGTCAGACGAGCCCTAAATAGTTAACCGGTAATGTTGCGAACGTGATCTACCTACCTACGTGATTTCGGATATTAAAGCTAATGATCGAATTTTCGATCTTTCCATAACGTCCTGGGAATGTTAACGGAAAAAAAATTAATGACCACCGCTATTGTGTTGTCTGTAAAATAAAACGTTTAGAAAATTTCTTGGATAGTCAGTTACGGTATTCTGTTGCAGTAATTGGCTTTTGTTATGTACCTATATACGCCGATAAAAAGAATGTTTTCAACGCGACGGTGTACCTACTAATTCAACTATTTTATTTACAAGCAATCGACCATACAGCCGTGATAACGAGAACGATAACAACAATGAAAGTTATAATAATACAAAAATTAAGTAATCTGTCCCTCAAAACCATATTTGACATCAAGTTAATGAAAACACTTCACAATATACCCCTTTTTGTTTTTTTTAATTACTTAAAACGAAATATTAATTTAATGTAAATCGTTACTTATATTTATGAAAGTCGAAGGCGCTTAATTAACTTCAACGTTTAATGCATAAACGAATTAATTAATAAAGACAAACAATAATTTTAATGGTGGTTTCCCAGGGCCTGCGGTTATTGCCATCGACGAGAATAAAACTTAAGTTTGCGTTTGCACATCTGCGCTCAGAATTCTATATAAATTATAATTTACAAAAAATTTAAAAACATCTGCTAAAACAACGGTAACTGAATTAAAGCTACATTGTGACATACAGAAACAAATGGAACTAGTTGGGGTAAATCAAGATTTATTACTTCTGTCGCAGTTACGAGGTTGTTGATCTCATGGGAAAAATTATATATTTAATATACTTTATTTGTTTAGGTATACATAATATAATCGAGTTTTCTTCTACGCATACTATTTGACAGAATTAATCGAATTTGAAATGATCGTTTTCAACAACTACATGAATTTATTTAGGGGCTTGTGTAGTATTTGACACAACTATAAAATATAAACAAAATAAGATGAAACGTTGCTAAATTCTCTTCAATATCACGCACCAACGTTATTGAAAATTAAAAATTGATGCCATTCGTAAATGGCTCGTTAGAATGTTCACAAATTCTAAAGTTGTATCGAAAATGACCAGCCGTTCGAAAACAGGTGCCGCACGACCTCCCTTTACATTAAAAAAAATAGTCAAGATAGCACGCAACTGTCATTTTCACGTGGAAAAGATTTTGTCTGACTCAAAAGTTTAAGGAGGGGGGGGGGGACTTTAAGTTCTCACTGTATATCGTAAAGCATATATATTGCGTATATATATATATAGCGTATATATATATAGTCAATTGTCAATAAGTTTATATGTCACATCTTATTGAATTCCGTTGAGATTTGGATGAAAGAATCATCTTTGAACATAAATCATAGTTACAAGTTTAAAGGTCAAAATAAATTTTATAGGTATCTACTAATTTTAAAACTATATAAAGCTTATCCAAACCTATATGATGTTCACGTCATCAACAAAAACATTGTTTATTTGTAATTCGGTTTAAAGTTTGGAAAGTGACATATTTTATAAATGATTTACCTGCGCACATATTAGATGGTATAAAAAAAGACTGCAATTTATTAGAACTGTCAAAATACGAGATGACAGCACTGTGTGAAACATCATCATCTAGGAACCTTGTAATGATGACGTGAATATCACATAGGTCATTTTACATAAATCAAACTAATCTGACAAGGGGACACTACATCCAGTACATCGAAATTTGGGATGTCGATTTTTTTTATGATTCTATAGGTCAAAATCAAATATATACGTGTCTTAGAGTTTTGTCGAATGCTCCGTAGTTTTCGAGATATAAATTAAAAAAGAAAAAAAAGTGAAGTTGCTGTAGGATAGTAGACGCTCGAAAATGAATACATATATATCTGTTCAGACTTACGTCTGCAAATAAACAATAAAAGGCACCCTTTGGATGGAAACCAAGACAGTACCGAACGAACCTTCGTTTAGTGCGCAACAAGCGACGTACAACTCGCTCAACAAATAAAATAGGATACCAAATCCCCAACAATATCGTTTTTTTATCGTTGGTAACAACTTCGAAAAGTTTCTTGACGTTGTAAATGATGTATTTTTTATAATTATTTGATATTCTGTAATAAAAATTTATTGATCTTGTACGATAACAAAGATAAGTTTTTAGATATTTTCTCAAAATCTATGGGGAATTTATAACATATTTTTACATTTATAGAATCTGCAATGATTTATCTAGGTGATAATTTCAATACAAATTGAAATTTTTCTTTAGTAATCTCACGATTTCAATTTTTATAGACGTTTTATAGTTACTTATGACGTGTGATCATAAAAAGTCTATAAAAATTTAAATTGTGAGATTACTAAAGGAAAGTTTCAATTTTTATCGATATTATCACCTAGATAAACCAATACAGATTATATAAATGTAAAAATATGTTACAAATTCCTCATAGGTTTTCAGGAAATATCTAAAAACTTATCTTTATTATCGTACAAGATCAATAAATTTTTATTACAGAATATCAAATAATTATAAAAAATTCACCATTTACAACGTCAAGAAACTTTTCGAAGTCGTTGCCAACGATAAAAAAACGATATATAAGTATAAATTTTCGAGCGACTACTATCCCTTTAATAACCGTCCCCGTTAGTACGTTTTTTGACAATGTTGTTGTGGCGTTTTGAGTAATGTTTTCGCTTCGTAATTAGTAGGTCGCTAGTTCGATGCCCATGTCTCAAAACTTTTTTTTTGTTCTAACTTGCTAGTTTTGACAGAAGACAACTCTATAAATTTATTAATTTCCACATATAATGTGAGTCGCATAAGAATACGTAATTTTATTAACAATAAAATCTCCCAAAGAAGCTTCTGAATTTTTTTCGTCTTTAATGGAGATAATTCATCGCACATCGGCGCGATACTCGCTACCAGTTTGGTCGGTATTAATAATGAAGTCCCTATGAAATTTAAAAAAAATTGTAAAACAAAAAAGTTTGTAAACACGAGGATCGAACTAGCGACCTACTAATTACGAAGCGAGAACATTACTCAAAGTGCCACAACGATATTGTCGAAAAACGCACTAACGGGGACGGTTATTAAACAGTAACTTCACTTTTTGATTTCTTTTTTAATTTATATCTCGAAAACTACGTAGCATTCGACAAAAAGCCAAGACACATATATTAGTTTTTGACCTCTAGAATCATCAAAAAAATCGACATCCCAAATTTCGATGCACTGGATATAGTGTCCCCTTGTGAGCTTAAGTTTTTTGACTCGTGCAATCATATACCATGAGATAACTAAATGTAGGTAATATGTATGTACTACTTATATCAAAATGATCGTCATAAAATGCTCTATCAAAAAGTGTATGGAACAACATGGCAAGATGGCTCGCCCGTAAAAATTGTGCACTATAATTAATACAAATCCAATCGCATTCATTCGATAATTTTAGTCTGTATTTTCACTCGATCTTCATTTATTATTCTATAACTGTATTAATTTAATTGGTTTAATATTTCGTAAGTTATGATAATAAATAGAGATGACGGTTTTCCTGTTCTATTTTCCTTCTGTGTTATCTCTTTTTCACTTTCGCCCATTTCCTCGTTTGGTATTAAATCCGTTTGATGTAGATGAGCGCATTGAAAAATTGTTTTAGTTACGGGAGTTTTCCGCATTAGTTCTTGTTCGTCTTTTATTTTGGACTGCCCATTTGTCATTTTTCATTTGTGGCGTGCACTTGTTTTACGCAAGTAGTCGCCGTTTTTGAGATAAAGTAAACAATTAAAATTAAAAACTATACGTAGATAACTGCAAAAGTTCCTGGCGCGAAAATAGTTCTTTACCTATACTAAGTTTAAATCAACTATGTTTAAAAAATTTTCTTCGAAAATTTCTTAACTGGGTCTTTCCATATCAAATCAACACAATTTATAATATTTGTCTATTTCGCCTACTTAGATTTTGATAAAACGTGATGTACTTATGGCAGAAATGCATAGTTTTTTAATTTTTAAACTCACACGAGAAAAATACATTTAAGGTTGCATTTCCAGAATTTTATCAAAAAATGGTTTACCGGTGATACTTTAATTAACTGTAAATCTGTCGTCAATTGAGATATGACACTGGGAGTGGTCTCATTCGAAAGCTCCTTTAATGGAGTTTTATTAAGATATAGAACACGATGCACAGTGGGGCGAGATACCGTAAAACGTGGCAGAAACTATTTTGATTTATGTAACTGTTTTAACTATTTGGTTAATTAGTTATTTAGATTGAATAAATATAGATCATTTATAATATTTTACAAGTTTTATTTTAAAAATAAATGTAGATAAAGGGCTTAAAAAGTTAAAATAAAAATACCCCGCAATAATTGTATCTTATAGAAAATATGATCTCGTGACATTGATTGGTTATCACATGTGTTGTAATTTAGGACCTATCGAACACAAAATGTAATAGGTAAAAAGTTATATAATGGTCAGTTTTTGAACTACAGTCAAACATGAGCTGTGATGGGCGAGTAGATATTGTTTGAGAACAATGTTTTTCGTACATTTCATAATAAACCATTATTTTTATGGGTCACAAGAGAAATTTCATAAATATTTTTTATACATATAAGTTCATATATAGGGTGTCTCTGAAATTGGGTTTACTGAACTAAAAATCTCATCGCAGTAGGAAAAAAATGTATTGCTTATGGAATATTCGACTTATTTTGAAAACAAAGTTTATCAAGCAAAAAATTACATTTATTATATAACGTACGAACTCAAAAAACTATCTTTCTAAAAAAATCAAAAATATTACTCCTATTAAACTGTTCAGAAACTTTCACAAAACAAACTCTTTCAAAATCTTCGTAAATAATTTAAAAAATAAATTAATAATTGAATGAAAGATGGCCTAATAAAAGAAAACAGAGAAAACAGAAAATGTTTCTTCTTCTTCATTAAGTAAACTATTCAGGTATCTTTTTCTATTGTAATTAAACTATTCTAATCGTAAAATTAAAATAAAATTACAGTTACAATAGAAAAAAGTGTATTTCAGTCGTCTGTTGAAGAAAAAACACTTTCTGTTTCCTCTTCTTCGGGATACGATTCATCTGTATATCGAAAAATATTTGTTTCCCCGAGCATATATAAAACATCTGTATAAAATTGCTTCAACTTTTTTTGTGGGAAACTAAACAGTTTACTAATTCAGCGATTTTAGAACACTGACAAAAAACATGTAAAATTTTTGAAGTTTTTCGGCTTTCTGCTTCTTCTACAATTGAAGATGAATAGGGAAGAATGAAAAGTTACTTTAAAATATTCGAAATATCGGTCGAAGTTTATTTAAATTATTTTGCAATAAACACAGAGTCGGCTGTAAGCTTTGTCTTATAGGCCATTGCCTTCTAATGTCGCAAAAAGTCGCAGTATTTTTTTTATTATGCAGTAGTTCTATGTATCAGCTATACTTCTATGTAAAAAAAGTAAGCTGATACAGCTTGATAGTAAACTAAAAGTCGACGATAAGTTGATTTAGTGACATGAAGGCAATGAAATTTAGTTACAGAAATAGATTAATTTTGATAAACAAAATTAGGTACGTTAATGAACAATAACTTATTAAATAAGTTTATGTATTTGTAGACTTTACATCCATCTCGATTTCGACTCACTTTTGTATTAATTATCTATATAAAACTAAACGAAGAACAGAACAACTATTTTGACGTGTAATAAACAATTCATACGAATTTATCGGAATTGCCAGTTCTGCCTGTATTATACGGAAATATGTGATTGCTTAATCGTATAACATCCATAGATGATTAAGCTATTATAAAATATGAGTTTAAATACGTAAATGTGATATTTCAATTTTTGACTTTCTGCCACGTTTTACGATATTCCGCCCCACTGTGCGATGGGGTTATCTTTACAAAAATAATTTTAAATCCAATTGAAAATTTCAAAATCGATTATCTCAAAAACGGAATTTTTTTAAATTCAGAATAAATCTCAAAATTAGTTTGTACTTACTTATCTGTAACTATCCACTTGCCTTTTAGGTAAGTTATCATTTATTTATCTTTCTAACATAAGCTTGTGCATTATACTCATTACAACACATCAATCAAACTAACGCTATAAGATTTTTATACCTAAAAACGTAGGTATTTACATAAAAGCATCCTACGCGGAGTAATTTCAACGATCCAGTAAAATTGAGATATGTATTTAGATACATAATTATGTTAGATAAGAGACCACATAAAATTGCCAGGATTTAGAATTCATAATTAAACAACTGACGCGATACAACCCAACAATTCACATCATCAAAGGAAAATGGAAAGACGAAACTGATGACGGTAGGTTTCGCAATCACAAAGTAACAAGACACCTCCTATTTTAGATTAAGTGACCGAAAAAACTAAAAAAAAAAATAATTAAGGAATCTCCAAACTAAAATTCGCGAGAGATCATTTCCTCGCCGCACTTGGAAGAAAAAGATACCCGATATTATAAATATCAAGAGAAAATAACAGGTAAAAATAGCGCCCGACTATTTTATTCAGCAGCTGTTGAAGAAGTTCAGTGCGCGGTCGCTCAAAAAAAAACATCATTCCGATAAAACGAACAAACGAAACTAACATTTTATTTTTATTAAGTTTTTTAGTCGAAACTTTCTTCGAAAAGCGGATTATTGAAAAGTTGCAAAAGCGACAAAAAATATATATCGCCCAATAAATCATTCTTCAATATTTGACGTCAATCTCTTCAGTTTAACGACTGCCGATCGTTAATCATTTCGGGCAAAACAATAAAGCAAATTGTTTTAGAACTAATAGTTTTTTTTTTCGGTTAGGTAGTTAAATTATTTACCCTTCGTATTTTACGGTATAATAGCGCAACAATATAGCGAAGTAGCGTGAAGGATAAAACGTCATAAATAAGATCTTAACAGCTTCGAAACGTGCCGCACACGGACAGCGCCGATGCTACCTTGTTATTGTGTCTATTTCCTGCTCTTTTCTCGCGTTATGGTTATTTTGCCCGGGGAACTCGAGAGAAACTCACGTACCTATATATACGTGGTATTTTCCATTGATGGGGAATGCATTTTATGACGCAATTACGTAGGTTTTGCTTTCCGCCGAACCTCACGTATAACGAAACCGTTCCAAAAATTCGCTGATTTCGCTAACGCGATGGATAATAAAGGAGTTTATCTAAATCAGCAAGCGCGCTTTACAAGTTTACCGTCAAAAATTGCCGTCGAAAAAAAAAACCGATAACGACAAGTCGTTTGTCTTTCGATTGTATTTCGTTTAATGCGAAGAATAAAACAAAAAAACAAACGAAAAGGACGACACGAGTATTAGTGACAATGTACCAAAAAAGAGCTTAAAGTATTTTAAAAAAAAATGTGTCTGGGTCTCGCAAGTGTCTCCATCATTTGCATAACAAAGCCGTGATGAATTGGCACAGCAGCGTCTAAAAGCTCGTTCGAATCAAGAAGGCTTTCCTTTAAATAAAAATGACACAAATCTCGTTTCAGATTGTCCCTACAAATCTCTTCGGTTAAGTAACAATGCTCGCAATGTGTTTTTGTTTATTATTCAATGCAGGGGCGCGCGCGCGCGCGCGCGAGCGCGTGTGTCGTTAATGTCCCGTGCGGCAGTCGGACACCTCTCGTGACCATTAAAAGTGAAATTTATTATACGCCATAAGTCGTACCCCGAGACCGAGGTCAAAGACTTGGTCACCTGTGATAACAAAAACAAAAAAAAAATCTTACCCCCGCAAGCCTGCTTGAAGTCGTCGCAACAATCGCCCAATTTCAAGCATGCATGGTCGCAATAGCACGGTTTGTCGCTCAAATCTTCAATGATGGCATTTATGGGGGCCTTTTGGACAACGCACGAAGAGTCCCGTCCGGGACAGCACAATTTCGCCTCTTTACAGCTCCCGCAATCGACGCACCGAAAGACGACCGCAACGAAAACGCACGACACCGCGATCAACTTCATTTCGGCCAGAATTTGCGAAAGGACGACCTTTTTTTCTTTCCAGAAGCAGTCGCACGTGCGTTTATAGGGAAGTCCTGCAAGACCGCCCTCTCGCAACGGCAACCAAGAGCCGAATGTGCTGCCGAACGCGCGCCGTCGAGCAACTTTTCGGGCAGGTTGTTTCAGGACGCTTCGAGTGGAGGGAGAACAACCCCCTACCGACTCTACTCTAATAATTGTTGCATGCGTCCTTCTGTTTGCACATTTAAACGACGTCGTCGATTATTTTTAATCAATTTCGATTTTTTCCACCACACGACGAGGGTGTTGTTATATTACGAAATCTCTTATAAAATCAATTATCTCTTAGCCGCCGGGCGAAACCAATAACTTCCTACTGTAATTCAGGAAGTGCCGGGACACCTCTCGAATACCTTTTTTATAGCCTCGGGCGAGCGTGTAAAGTTAATTCTGTAAATAGAAATCTAACTTAAGGGACTTCTTTAGTAATACATAATTACGCTCCCGGTAGGGTTACGAACGAGCTCTAGCTATTAAACTGAAATTGCTCTGTTTGCGCACTACACGTAGGTATATACAATGATGATGAATTACCCTTGTCACTACATCAGGTATCAACGCATCCAGAGGGCACTTTTATCTTATAGCCTCGGAATTAGAAATGTTATTTGCATTCTTTGTACTAACGTACGTTTTATTAATTACAGTTTAAAACTCGTATATGAAACGACGTCGATAAAACGAACGCTTTTTCGACATTTTTTTCAAATTCGTCGCTTTTACGTAGGTACTTGAACCGTACACGTACGATTTTCTGTAAAATCTTGTGCAGAATTTTTATTCCAATCATCAAGAGCATTTCAAAAGCCTTTAAATGTATTTTATGATTAAAATGCGCACTCCTACTCTACATAGATTTTTTCAACCTTCAAACTCGTGAAGCTCGAAAGCGTCACCTATCGGCCTCGATCGATATTCGGATCGTATCGAGCGATGTAAATAAGCACCGCTCTTTCTTCGGATATTTCTCCAATTACATTTATATATTATATTTATTTTTCAAAACAATTTACATTAAATTTAAAAAAAAAATCGAAAAAGCCATTTACTTACAGACGGCAAATTATCGATGAACCAGATCCTCGGTAATTAGGAACCTTTGATTATTTAGTAACGTAATATTTATCAAACGTTTCTAAAATCGAGACCGTAATTCCTTCCTTAGATTATTATTTTATGAAATTAAGTTTGCCGTAAATACCTTAATTTCCGAAATAGGTCGTTCCAAGCTAAACCAGAACAGTTTAACGCACCAGTTAAAAACAAATTTGCAATAATACCATTCTTTTTAAGCTTAAAGTGTAATATACAGTCCGTATGAGTCATTCCATGTCAAATCAACCAACAAAACAATATTTTTGGACTTTAAGATTTCAAATTTTTACGATTTTTTATTTATTCGTTGTACCTATCAAGACAAAAAACTCAAAATCTCAAATTTTTTGAGTTATTGATTTTAAAAGAAGCAAAAATTGCAAAAAAATGACATCTTTTAACTCTTTAAAAAGCTGTAACTCAAAAACTATTTGACCTAAAGAGCTCAATACGGCATTAATCTCTTCTGTTTTTAATGGACTTTAAACGCCCTTTTCATTTTTTTGAAAAAGATATATGTTTTAAAGACATTTATTGACTTTTGGTGTGCCAAATTTCATAATGGGACGCCAATGGGTTCATATGGAAATTAAATTTTTTATAATGTCATTGTATTAACACAATGTATATCTGTTATTACAAAATGATAGAATTGCGGATTTCATATTCTTATCCTTTTGTGCTAATTTCAATGGACAAATCAAAAATTACATGTCACTATTTGATTCTGAGTTATAGCCGAAAATCGATTTTTTAACTGTTTAAAAAAAAGTTTTATATCTTATTCCGTGTTTACAATTTGAAACATTTTGTCAATGATCTTAGTTTATTTTTTACCGTAGAATTCAGTGGTGTGCCTAGTTCTTTTTTATACGGCTCCATTTTGGAGTTATAACACAAACTTGTATTTTTTTTTAAATGGTAACCACTATGGATTTTGGCACTTTTATAATGAGCGTTTTTTAAGTTTTTCAAAAATATATAACTCAATATATTTATCATAAAAGATTATGTAATTATTAAAGCGAAATTTATTATAATTATATTTATTTTTAATTTATACTCTGTTATTGTTTCAAAAAAAAATGTATTTTTTCAATAAATAATGTGAAAACCCAATTACCTACCGAGAATTACTTATTGTGTGAGAGCAATTATTAATAATCCAAAGAAACTCGAGGATATTGATGAAAATGTTTCAAACAAAAGTTTTTCGGGCAATTCTAAAATGGTCGACTTTAAAATTTTTAAACGATAGCCATTTTGAAAACAATGTAAATATAAAAGTTGTACACAATAAAAATCAGTTCCTGAAAAATGCTTGTTTTTTGAAAATTGGTTCATTGCCGAAAACGTTGCGGCAGTTATTAAAAAAAAACAAAGAAATATCGATAATTTCGATATGAAACATTGCCGGCGTCCGCAGTATCTTCCAAGTGAAAACAAAACTTGCAGACAAATAATTACATCGATTACTGTTTATTTAATGTTTTGATTTTTTCGGGCCAACCGGTACGTAATAAAATTTTAAGACAGACGAAGCGTTCCACGCATGATCGACGTTGTAAGGTTACGTAACTCGATCACTTTACGATTACAATTTGTAAATTTTTTTACCAGATTTCAAGAAGGGCGAGTATTCCGTTTGGCGCGCTCAAAAATTATTCTGTGCAAAAAAATTCTATAATTCGAAAATGTGCAAAACAATTTCGAATTCAAAATTGTTTTCAAACCCATATATCTATGTCTAAAACCGTTTTAACAGTCCACTGTGTATTTTCGTTCCATATTTAATAGCGACCTTGTATTAAATAATATTATAAACAAACTAGAAAGTGTCTCGTAATAAAATTCATGCAAAACATTAGATAAAAAATTAGAATGCGTACCTACCCGACAGTCTTTTACAATTTTATAACTATTATACACTTTAAATTAAATTTTAATTTTAATTTGTACGTCAATACGTTTCGATATTTATTTAGTTAAAATTGCTGTACGCAAAAAGCTACATACTGAAATAAACTGTGCACACTACAGCTAAGAAGTTTTATTAAGTACCTACCTACAGATACTTAACCTAATATGTAGGTACGCCTATATTTTTATCATTTAAATTAGTTCCGATTCGTTACTTAATAGAAAAATTATATAATAAAAGACAACTCGCTGTTTCAAAATGCGCCCCTTCTGATTGGACCTCTGCAACAACACCAAAATATTTAATTGTCCGAAAAATTCGTTGAAATATTAAAAAACACTAGGTACGCTTAAAAAGCCAAAATCGCCACCGTAAATCAACGTAGGTCTATCGTTTACGCGAACACTCATAAGACTGCAGGGGAAAGGACAAACAAACGTTACGGCGTGCGTCTATTTTGTAAAACACCTGTGTTCTTATCAAACAGTCAGCCAATAGCATTGTGTACACGAGCACAGGGGTCGTAATGGAGTTTGATAAAAAAAACATTTGCAAATAGTAACCGAAAATTTTTAAAATATTTACCTACTTTTCAGGAAATTTATTCTAAAATTATATATTTTTTATGCAGTAAAATTATTTGAATAATCACTATCTACTGCCTTTATGCCGCAAAATTATAAATTTACTCTATTTCTAATTTAAAAACTATTCGTAGGCCCTTAAGCATTGAAAATTTCCCTATTACAAACCATAAACCAGACAAAAGTTTAATCGCATTTTTATGCGACCGATAAAATTCAAAGCAACTAATAAAACATGTGCGCCACATACTTTCATAGCTTATCGCAACGCGAACAAAGAACTGAATATTTTTAAAATAAAAATGGGATTTCCTACTACCTACCTATCTACGTAATAACTTAAATACATTCATATATATATATATATATATATATATATATATATATATATATATTATTATATATTAATATATATTTATATATATATATATATAATTTTGGCAAAACCGTTTCAAATCTTTCGTGTTAATGGTACAGAACGGTAGTGCTTGTTTCAGTAGTTCGAATTTTAAATTACGGCGTCGAATTATTCGCGTGTGCAAGGAGTGTGCCTTTTTGCGTGTGAGTGCGCGGGTGTTGTGTTTTCTAAAAGGATTACAAACAAAAAGGATTAATACGACGAAGAAAGGTAAGATCTTTCTGTGTCGACTAATTCTAAACTTTAACACAAATTCTATGAAAATCGAACTTGGTTAGGCCCTTGGATAGGGACTCAGTTAGGGTCTTGGTTAGGGCTCCCCTCAAACACTCGACGGTCTAATTTCGCGAACGAAATTTTATCTTACGTGCGTTTTCGCGATTACAGTGAAATATGAAGTGTATAGTAATGTGTATAGTATATAATAATGCAAGTTCACAGTCAACGGAAGAATCTAGGCTGGAAATTGGCGATAGAGGAAAATGATGAGGAGAAAAAGGTAGAAAATACAAAGAAAAATTTAGAAGTTTCTAATTTTTTTTTATAGTCTGTTACAGACAAGTGGCAATCGTTGTTAATTGTTAGTCTGCATTTTACGTAAGTATTAAAAAAATATATTTACAATTTTATTTTTTTTAATGTTTTTCGATTTTTTTTATTTCTTATTTTGAGAGATTTTACCTTTTGAATGAAAATGAAATGAAAATTAATTCTTAATGTTGTTTTTTTTTAAGAATAATCGAGTTATTATTAAAATTTATTCTGGTTAGTTTACTTCTAGTTTATAACAATAAGAGTGGTTTATTTTATTTTGAATAAGTATTATAGATTTAAAAATATATTCATTTTTTTTAAACTAGTATATATTTAATACTACCTTATTAATGTTGAATTAAAAACAAATTTAATTCATTTGGGGTATTGTATGTGTATGAATTGTGCGTCGAAAAATGTTGAATGTCCAAGTTTCTCGATTAACATTTTATTTTGCCTTCTCCTTACTTAAAAAAAAATATTCTAATGATTTCAGTTTCTTCGTGGTATTCTTTTAATACTCGTCGTTCTAAATTTCCCCCTATTCTTACTAAATTTGATACTTTCGTGCAATTATTGTAGTTATTTTTCTAACAAAGTGAAAATAAGGCAACTAAAGTTACTTTCCTGATTATCTATCTACTCAAAAATAAGGAAAATTTCGGAACTTACCGCCAAAACTGCAGTAAGCACTTTTGATTTTAGTTTTTATGGGGTTTAATTGATGTAAGTTGGTTTTTAGTCTTACGATTTATTGTTAAGCGAACAATAAGCTTAATTCAAGTTAGGTCAGATATAACATGAATTTCTTTGGATTTATTATAAGCACATTTAGCGAGTTTTCATAGAAAATATATTGCAACCTGTCCGATGACGGGGCCAAGGCGCGCCGTTTTGAATTTTCTCCGATCTCGACCCCTAGATCACGAATATATAAGTCGTTCATTTTGTTCATATATCGGGTGGTTCGGCCAACCTGTCCCAGACAAATAACTCAGCAGATTTTAGAGATACAAAAATGAATTTTTGCGTAGGTAAATTTGGATTAGAAATCAATTTTTTGCAGTTTTAAGAACCATTATATCACTTCCGGTTTCACCGAAAATGAAGTTAATTTTATTATTTTAAATATAGTAATATATAATTTTTTTAGCTTATTAAAAAGAGATATTTTTTTCTTTTCAATGATATAAACGTTGTCGTTTTTATGTCATTGCCGTCTTTGTTGGCGTCGTAACAGGTTACCTAGATGCAAGGATAACGTCTCAACGGCGTAAAAATAATACAGAGCAGACCGTATAGGTAATAAAAATTTATGGTCAGTTTCTGAAACTGGTTAATCTTTCAACTTACTGAATAACCATGTTTAGGAGAAAATGTTATAAATTATATAATATGTACTTTTAGGAACAAATTGTCCGTAATATGTACTTTTATGTAAAATAATGACCGAGTGCAACCGCTGTAGTAAGCGCGTTTCAAAATCTAATTTATGTTCATATTTTACAATATAGAAATACCTACGTTGCGATCTTTCCATCTCCTGAAAAATTTATCTGACAGATATTTGCTATGGAAACAATTGTTCGAACAAACCATTCCATGGTAAATATCTGTCAGGTAAATTTATCAGGAAATGGAAAGATCGGCCCTTAAATTGATAGAGAAATACTCTAAATTAACATAAAAAATTATAAATAGGTACGTAATTTAAAAATAAGTATAATATATAAAAAAACTTGCATTATGAGTAGCTGGATATTTGCTTTGTCCATTCAACTGCATTTTTGGATCATCCATCCTAAAAAGAAAATAATATTGCTGTCAATAAAATGTTCATTTAGGATGCAACAATAAAATGTGATATTTTACATAAAGCTATTGTGAATTATGCGGGGTGGGTTTGTAATAAAACAAATGCAATGAAAAATAGCAGTAAGTTGGTATGTATGTACTTATGACGCTGTGCGTCACATACATGTGGTTCACTTAGATTTTGTCTATGTAAATCGGACTTACTTGGTCACATTGACAGTATGAAAATTCTGTCACAATTTCGTAGTACTTAACATTGCGACGAAGCCAAAAATACTTAAGTAATATCCAAAAATTGCGAAGTACTTAAAATGTTTCAATTAAAAATGTCTTCTGTTAAAAAATCGTGCTAAACGATACGCACTCTGCCGTCAAAAAGTGAACTTGCCTAAACCTGTAAAGGGTCGTCATAACTGTCGTTGTGCTTAACATCATCCTGTTTTTGTAATACTTCATTAGTTCATAATTATTTTCTAATTTGATTTTAATTAGGTTTTGAGTAGTTACTATATGCGCCACAATGGCGCTATGTTCTTAACATTACTTCGCAATATACGAGTTTATTTGTTTATTCGAAAATAATATACGCGTATAACCTACAAAGGTTGTTGCTACGAATACGTCAAGAAAGATACACTTACACAGCTAAAAAACGCAATTTTTGGTTCACAAGACTTGTACCTACCATATTTATATGACGAACAGTGTACATTTAACAAGTTTGTACCTATAATTTATTATCTAATTAGTTTTTTTGAAAATAACATTTTCTTAGTAGCCTTTTCGACAGCAATTTCCAACAATCTGCTATAGGAAAATTCTACATCACTATTTATCAAAGAACTCAAGAAACACAGTTATTTGCAATTAAAAGTTCATCGATTCACGAGCAGTGCATCCAAACAATGACCGATGAATTTATGATTTTTTTAATGATCGTTGAACGTTGAATAAATTTGAACTAAAGCAAATAAATATCCATATTACTATAACCGAGGGGTAAATCTCCAAAAAAATTATGTACACAAGATTTCCAACTACTAAAGACTTCCAGGGACTTCCAAAGATTTCTAAACACTTCCAGGGACTTTTAAAGACTTCCACTACTATGTACACAAGACTTCCAACGAGAATTACCCCTCGACTATAACTTTTGGATTTTTAATCTTAAGTTTATGTGTACCTAGTTTAACCTATTCTATACAGCTTCCAAAGTTTGGTGCTTTCCTTCAAACTCGCCCGGTAGATATATCGACAGAGAGAAAAGCCTAATTTTTCAAAAATGCACCCGAGGAACGCAAATACCGAATAGGTACCCTATACATCGAATGAAAAATTACATTCGGGCCTGTATACTATTTTTTCCACGATTGGCAGAAGAAACACAATTTCATAAAACTCCACAATTATTTATGACTTCCGTAATGATTAAACTACCTGAATTTTATAAGATCTACCTAATATAGAGTTTTTTTTAAACACATCGATAGTAAATTACTGAAAAATAAGGCGCATGATCTGGCTTCCTATTCAAAATATTAAATACTTATAACATATGGGTTTGTAAAACGTTAGATATGTGGATAGCTATCATAAATCGGCATTATCTTCTGTATAAACTGAATAAAGTCGATTAATTTTAAGAATCTAACCTATAAAAACTTTTTAACTTGTACATCAATGCAAAACATACACAGGCATATTTAATGTTTTGGATACATACATCATATGCATTTGATTGTTTTGTTTTGCAAAAGATCATAAACTTACTTGTATATGCTATGCTTGTTTTCCAATTACTAACTGGTTACATCCCGGTTGATGCAGTCTAATTTCACTACCACTTTCACTATTATTAATCCGCTATTTCGGAACAACTTACACTTGAAATAATTATAATGAGTTTAAGCAATTACTTAAATAATTAGTTTTTCGCGAGCGAAGTTTTAAACTTTGTTGACCGGCTACGTTATGGAATTATCCACTACTTATTTTCGTTTCAAGTCACGCTTCTGAAACGTTCGCGACCTCTGTCATTCAAGAGCTAAAATTACCGCATTTCATAAAATAACGAAACACCTTTACAATTAAAAATATACCGGTTGTTTTTATTATTTTATTTAACAATACGACTAGAGCAACCGTTTAATGCAACCGACGCCGTCGCGACACCATTTTGTAACGATTATTATAAAAATCTAGTGTGTCGTGAATTTGATAGATGGCAATAGTAGAAAAATAAGAAACGCATATGGCGTACGTTTTCTATTTTTTGCAATTTTGCTTGACAAATACTGTTTATAAAATGTACAGTGCGGGTATTCCCATTATTTATTAATTTTAACGTTAACCAAGGGTGTCGACGTGAGATCTCGGTGTATATACAAATATTCTTATATTTAACATTGTTCAACCTGCGGACGTATGTTGACTTTCGTTGTGAATGCAAACGGTCTGTGATATTAATATTAGTTCAACTTAACTAGCTTCGTTATTTATGAATTTAGAATATTTACTCTACAATTTAAACTACGCGCTAAGCACATTTGACATTACTGAAAGCCCCTCGCTATTTTGCAAAAATAATTGAATGCTATGTCAGTGTCAGTACAAGCAGCTGGCGAAGAAGGTGCAAATTCAGAATCTCAATCAAAAATGACTGCCACAGATAAATTACGAGAAGGTAAGCGAATCTCGTTCCTTTACTCGAACAAAGCACTTATCGCTGTGAAAAGTTTAACAACTAACGATAATATTATCGCTTCTGTATACCAAAACAACAAACCTTTTAGTATTGTTGGTCTCATGCTATTTATCAAAACAATTCCTTGAAATGTAGGTTTATTTCCCCACTCGAAAGGCGCAGAGAATATGCGCCCAAGTGCCCTTTTTTGCGGTATTTTTTGACTTTAAAATTCCACATTTTGCCATTTTGGTTGTACTCGTCTTTTGTAAAATACTTGTATGTTAATTTTAGTCGCCCAAAAATCCATTTTGATTTACGTTTTGCCTTGCTTTGTGTTCATAGTCGTAATTTATCATAATCCAACATTTTGGACGACTCTCGGTTTTTATCATATCATTTTTAGTGCCGCACGTGCCCGAATTTTTTTAAACGTTAGCGAACACGTGTATTTATCTAAAGTTATTATGGGTAGAGTTCGAGGTACCAGTTTAAAATCGGAGCATCAAACTGGGACCGGTGGCTTTCAGAATCGACGTAGGAACCGTAGAAATCAAATTATGCGCGTATCGTGGAGTAGGAATACCGGTTACAATTTTGATATTAATTTTAACGTACTTTTTCTAATTTAAGGAGACGAACAAATCGAAGGCATGAGTCTAGCAGTTACTCTGAATGCACCCGAGTTTTCAGATCCTGCTATTTTGGCTGTAAAATCAACACAACCTAAGTTCCGTTACACACGTGAAGAATTGTTACAGCTTCGACATGTTCCGTTATCGCAACAGAGGCCTGAATATTTAAATCCGTCTTGTAATAAGTGAAGTTATCTATATATATGTATATAATGGTTGAAGTTAAAATTATTTGGCTTTAGGTATATCGATATTCATCTTTCTTACCTTGATTCGTTATGTCAAAGAATAATTCGTAGTAACAATTAAACAATTGCAAAATAATTCAACTTTGATTAGAGTTTTACAAATTATTCTTTCGGGTAGTAAACCAACTTAAGAAAGTTGAATATTGCGTGTCATAATTGTAATAAATTATAAAATTTATATTACCAGTTCTAGTGGAGTTTGGGATCCAGAACTGTGGCATCGTAGTAGATCAGAATCGCCTAACGAAAATGGTGTACGCAATGAACAAGTCGATACGCATAAGGTACTGAAAAATTTATTTTTATGTTAGACAATAGCGAAATATATATATATATTTACAGCGTCGCTCGGGCGATCCGCGTGATCGTCTGCGTAAAGAACAGGATGGTATAGTACTCAGCCCCCAACGTCGCAGTTTCAATTCGGGTTGTTTTGTACCGCTAAAAGAGAATCAACGTTCCAATCGACCCCACAGCCCTCTAGGCAAAGCGGACAGTTCTCATTTAAGTCATCGTGAGATTCCTACAGGTGCTCGACGTATAGGCAGCGGTCGCATTCTTACAAGAGACGTTCCTTGGGACTTTCACGATAAACAAGATGGAGATGGAGATTTTAGCTATAGGAGAGAGAGAGATGAAAGGTAAATTAATATTTATAATTCTATAGTAAATTATAATTCCTTAAAAGCAAATTTAGATTTGAAAGACGTTCATTTGGAAGAGATTTCGAAGTAAACAAGGATAAGGATAAGCATGGTAATCGTAACAATGGACGTTTTGGCGATAGGCGTCGTATATCAAATGAAAGTCGCGACGAAGAACCTGAATGGTTTTCCGGTGGACCCCTATCCCAAACCGAAACCATAGAGTTACGTGGTTTTGATGATGCTGAATGTGAAAAAATAGGCAAAAAGAAAGCGCAAAAGAAAAAAGCGAAGGAACGCACGGTCAGTAAGAATGTGGAAGAAGAAAAAAATACAAACAAGAAACCTACTATAGCTTCTCAAGAAGCGCCACCATCATCTACTGAGATGAAATGTTCGTCTATTCCCGAAACGGCAAGCGGTGCAGGAGGGGATACGCAAGAGAAACCGGAAGGTGGATCTGACAACTCTTTTAATTTTGATGACATCCTCAAGTGCGATACTATAGCAAGTCTTTTACCAGTAAGAGATTAAGAGATTTTTGATTAATTTTTAAAGTCAACCTGAATTGATGTTGATTTTTTTCAGAACGGTGTGAGTGGAGATGACGGTGATGTGGTAGGTTCACGATTTAGTAGGTGGTTTAAGAGGGAAAGTCCTATAAAGCAAGTTGCGGCAGATAGTAGGCGTTCTTCTTTGCAAGATGATCATTTAATTAGGAATTTGCTTAACGACATTTCGGAGCCTAATGTTGCAATTCCAGGTGATTCGGATTTATATTTTGCACCAATTTCGCCAGCTGCTAATACTGGTAATGGAAATTTACGACAAGCCACTGGCATGCCTTCAGTTCAGAAGCCCATGAACTTGATGGAAATGCTTCAAAGGGGCAAACAACAATCTGAAATGAAAATTACTAAAAACATGGGTAAGTAGTGTAATTTTTGTAACAAATTTTCTAAAGAAATAAAACCATAATAACACATAACAAAACTAACATAAAAGTACTTTATATTTTCTGTGATCTTGATCCCTATATAATGAAAATATATGTGGTTTACTTTCGATGGTTAAGTCTCTTGCTCATAAAAATTGACTGGTTTATTTCAAAATGATGATCAGTCAAAAGTTTTAGACACGACTATTATTTTAATTCCCATAAAATTATTTGATAAATACTTTCTATATAATTTGAGAATATTAGACAAATATTTGATCAAATATTACTACTTTATAATGAATAATGTATAAAACTTTAAGACGATGGTATCACACTTCGAAAATAAATACTTGTATATCATTTTTTTTATTGTTGGTAACGACTTTGAAAAGTTTCTTGATATTGTAAATGATGTACAGTGGAACCTCGATAAGTCAAATTTCTCAATTACTCGAACTTTCGATTGCTCAAAGTTTACTTCTCTTCCCTTCAGATTCGAGTTATCGAGGTTCAACTGTATTTTTTTATAATTATTTGATATTCTGCAATAAAAATTTATTGATCTTATACTATTATAAAGATAAATTTTTACATATTTCCTCATATAAAAACACATTCCTCAAAAATACATCATTTACAATGTTAAGGAACTTTTAAAAATTGTTACCAATGATATGTAAGTATTCATTTTAGAGTTATATTTACTATGGTGCTGTGTCAACCAATATGATCGATACTAAATAAATGTGTTAATGATCCATTGTATAATATAGAGTGTTTTGTAGCTTAGGCCCTATGAGATTGTTTGAACCTAACAGTTTGAAATTCTGAAATTCAACTTCCATAGATATTTCGATTATTTGCAATACTGAGGTAAAAAATAAAAAAAGAAGCAAAATATTTTCAAAACTATTATGAAGATTAAAAAAAAGAAAGCACCATTATGAATATCTTACAGCATTCTATCAAAATTAAACAAAAAATTTTAACCTTCGAAATAATTTTCTGATTTGGACCCAGCACTGAAAGTATTAAGCATATTTATAAAGTCTCATAAACGCATGGTGGCAAACATCCATACAGAATCAAAATAACCTTGTACTGTACTTAGGAAACAATAAAAATTTGATTTTGAACGTATTAAAAAGCACCCTTCGTATGACAAGTGACACTATTTTGTTGGGAGTATTTGCGCCTATAGATGTCTCTGTAAAATCATTTCGTTCACTTTTTTCATGCTTCTTTTGATATGCACAAGGTTAATCATTACAACCATTCCTTTCAAAAGGTTAAATAACTATAATGTTGTATTTTGAATCTTAAACTTTTTAATTGAAAAATTAACGACCTTTTACCCCTGTTTCATTATAAAACTAAAGTGACTAAAATTTCAAAGTCTGTTGTTACTATGACAACACATTGTTGATTCAAAAGTCCCTATAAATTTTAAAGAGACTAGTGCTGTTTATGAAACTACGGCCTATGCAAACCTATATGTAATTCACGTCATCAATAAAAAATTAATAGATTTATTTGTAATTCGGTTTAAAGTTTGGAAAGTGACATTATTGTGAGATTATTTATCTGCGCACATATTAGACAGTATAAAGAAATACTACAATTTATTAGAACTGTAAAAAACAAGGTACGAGGTGACAGCACTGTGTGAAACGTCATCATCTAATAACCTTTTATTGATGACGTGAATTGCATGTAGGTTTAGATAAAATGTAGTCCGTAATCACACAAATTATATTAAAAAGTGACATTAGCTTACCATCACATTTTTCTGTCAAAAAAATTGACATCATTTGAATTTGTTATTTTATTAAAGGTTGTTTAATAGTTAGGATATTTTCAAACAGTGTATTATAACCTATTTTGAGTTTGTGGTTATTTTTAAATGGTTGGTTAGTAATAATAAAATTATAAGTATAAAATAATATTGTAATTGTTTTATTGAGCGTGTTTTGTAGTATAACTACTTTGTGAAGTTAAATGATTATTACATTTCAAATAAGAGTCTGTAAATTATTCATTTTTATTACAAAATATCAAATATTGGGCAGAAAAGAAAAAAAGAGGATATTAAAGGTGGTTATGATTTTCATCTTAAATTAAACAGACTTGGGGCAGACAGACAAACTGTCATGAATATTAGTTACAATTAAGAAAGTATGATTATTAAAAGCACTTGATTTTTATTTTTATTGCCAGAAAGGAAAAAGTAAAATTGAAAATCCATTTTATTGATAATCCAGCATGCCAGAGATTCTTTGATGAAATTAATAACAAACATACAAGTGAAATGAATTGAAATAAAACAAGTATAAAAACTAAATTAATGTGTATTTTTATTTTTTTTATATGTGTATTTTCAACACAGTTTCCATCAGATAAATTATTTAACATTACAGTTCAGGTACAAACAATTGCTTCCATATTGAACATATTAAGTAGGTAGTTTTATAGCTACATGTTAAAAAAACGATTACTGAATTTGAATAAACAGTCAAAAATTAATGATAGTTGTATTAACAATCTACACAATTTGAAGGAATAAAATTAATTAAAAAATTGACAATTTTTTAACATCTTCACCTAGTTAATCTAATGAATAAATAAATAACCATTAACACTTGAATTAATATAGAACACAATTTCAAATAACAAAACAATTACCTCCAATAAATAAAGGGCCAGTTTTTATAAACCTTTAGTTGAGTGTCGGTTTACAAACCAAAAATTAAATTGTTAAATTGTTTAAATTAGAATTATGACAAAACGCTTATGCAAATTTTTTATGTAGGTAATCAAACGGTTATCAATTACACTTTATAAAATTGGACTTGTTAAAGCATATTAATAAACAAGATTTTTACAGACGTTTCAGGAAAAGTCCTTAGCTTAGAAGAACTAGAAGCAAAAATGTTACAGCAAGGAGGAGGTGATCCAGGTGCCATTAGAAATACTGTTTCTCAAAATAAACATTCATCCCAAAAATCTGAAGAGGATTTGTCTGCGTTCAAGAGATTAGTGAGTACCTACTTTAATTAACGGTGAGTGATAAAAATGAGTCGCCCACTATATTTATAGGTAGCACAAGTATATGGTGGTCATGCTACTGCTGCCAATAATGGACCTATTCCACAAAAAGCACAGCACATGAGTATTTTAGAGGTTTGGCATTCACAGACATTTATATAATCTCAAGTTTTATCGATTTCTTTGTTTGTTTAGATGTTGTCCCATTCTCAACAGCAAGATGAAGCAGCACGCCTGTCTGCAGCTGCGCAAATGATGGGACCTACAAGTCCAAACCCTATCCCTTCGGGGCATTTAACCACTGATCTCGCATTTAAATTGCAACAAGTACAAAATCAGGTGCAAATCCAGGTATAAGATAGCTATTATAGTTGTAGTAATAATGGAATAGTAATTCTTTGTGTGTCGATAGCGCCAACAAGCCCAACTAGAAATGTTAAGTAAATTTATAAATGCTGGCATTCACCATCAACAATTGGGCACCTCGCCTTTACCGGAAATGGGGATAAATCAAAGCAGGGAACTATTGAATCGTCCCGAAGCTCAGGCTATTCTCCAAGGTAAGATTTTAGTTTTAAGGTATACTGTTTTTAATGTTTACTTACATACTAAATTGATGGAGGTTAAAATTGAGACTGAAATTCTATCCGTATTATTAAAATCGTATATGCACTACACATAATTTGTTATGTGCTTAAAAATTGTTGTTATTCTGTCAATGTTGTTTATAAACAACCTGCTAACTTGATCTTTGGTACAACATGGTAATATTTCTACCTACGATTTTTTTTCGTTTTTTCGTTTTGGACAAACTGGTGTGGCTTGAAAGGGTGTTATTTCAAATGATTTCCTGTATGATGCTAAAAAATAGTACTTTTTCAAATTATGTCATTGTTCTAACGATTAAATATTTCCTTTTTTAATATATTTTTCTTCGAGTTATACAAATTAGTTCATTTTTATTGTGTTTTTCGTTTCATAAACTTAAAAGATTTATAAATATCTTAATTACTTGACTATTTAACAGTTATTTGTTAACATTTTATACATTTATCACTTCAATTCTTTTACCTGTTTTAAATTTTTTTTAAGGGAGAAATTAAATTTGTTTTTTATTAAGCTCATTTTACAGCAGCTTACAATTATGAACAGCATTTTAATTTGCTGCAGAATGTAATAACAATATTAACTAAATGATATGTTTATCTATTAAAATCGTAGCAAATAATATAATTATGCAAGCATATGCGCCAATATCTCTCAAGAGGTTAAGACTGCTGAAAATAAAAAATTCCTCAAAACTTGTTGTATTTCTGTCCTACTCTTACCTATATAAATTCATAACTAAACATTGTATAGGTTTGAAGCGAGGTGATATAACTCCACAACATCTCCATCAACAATTGGCAGCTAACCCAGCATTACAGCCACGTCACCGTGAGTTGTTACTAACTATACTAAAACACCATGGTGGTAGTAGTGGTGGTGGTGGTGCAAATGCGGGTGCAGGTATGGGTCTGAGTCCTCGAGCTCTCAGTCCTGTTCTCCCACATCCAATGTTCCAGCAACAGCAGCAACAGTTGCGTGTTTCTCCTCTACCCAATGGTGAGTTGTTGGTACCTAATTCCGATAATATATCCATAGTAGCACTTTTAGTTTGCACATCTATTTGTTGTATTGGTGCTATTTATTTGTTTCATCGATTTAGCTTTATTTTGTTCGGCTGTGTAGTTAATAAAATTGATCGAATATCAATTATTACATGCAGCTTACTGCGTGTCACCGATTCTTGCTACAAGTCCCAACACTCTCACTGTTCCAGGTGAGTGCAACTCTTTCTGTCAGTTTCTGACATTTGTCTGCAGGCTCACACACCTACACTAATTGTTACATCTTCCCATTTACCTGTATCTGTGAATAAAAATTACAGTGTATTGTAGACTTCACTTAGAAATATTGCTCGTATACTATTATTTAACAATTCTTCTCTAAAAAAAAGACAGTATTAACAAGCTTATACTTGTAGCCATGCATCAACGTATACCTTCTCCAAGAGAACTTCAAGTCCATACACAAAACATAATGCAGCGGGCTTTAATTAAGAAGAAACTCGAGGAACAACAAGAAAATTATAAGAAGCGTCAAGAATTGCAACAGCGGTGTCAAAGTCCTGGTAGAGGAGTTTCGCCTGCTAAACATACTCCATCTCCGACACCACTAGCATTTACACCAACTTCTGTATTACGCAAAATGACAGCAGAAAAGGATGATGGTATTGAATTTATGTTTTAAAGATGACTAACAATAATATTACGATAAATATTCTTTCAGGTGCCAAGGAGGGAAATAAGACTGTAGATATACTTGGGAAAATGCCACAAGGACGAGCTGTCACGGGCATGAAACCTATTATACAACAACAACATTCACAACCGTGGAATATGCAACAACAACTTAAACAACCGATCGGTCGACCTATTGTAAAAGCGAACACTAATTTACAAACCCAACAAGATCAGCAGTTCTTCGCTCAACAACGTTTATATGGACAACAAGCTAGGAAACTAGGCCCTCAGTTTTCCTCGATTAATCACCCCCCAACAGGTGCTCCATCCCATCAATCTGGTCTTCATTTCTCACATCAACATCCTTTCTCGTCCAATCCCCAACAGTTTCAGCAGCAGCAGCTGACTCAGCATCAATTACGTGCACAACATCAGCAACATCAACCGCCACAACAACCATCTCAGTATGGCAATCGAGTAACATCTCAACATACTCATTGGTCCCAACACCATCTGTTAACAGGATCTAATTTTGGTAAGTATTGAATGAAAGAAATAGTTGTTCTAAATGCAATTGCCCAAGTTAGTTGTACCATTTTCATTATAATAATGACGTCTCAGTAACATTTCTAGTCAACGTTTATGGGAGTAAAATTAAGTTCATCATTTGACTAAAGTAATTGAGTTTTTTTTAAAACAGAAAAATCTTATAGCTTTAGACGAGAAATAAAACATAATAAAACACCATATCTATGCAATATTTGACACATTTAAAGATTTCAATCCGAAATTGGAACTATACCCACCTTGGTGTAGGTAAAATTTTAAAATAGATAAGTGCTGCTACATATGGCAATATCCGGGAGATATCTCGCTTAAATCTTGATTCATACAAAAAAATCGGATCTTTGTTTTACAAAATGTGATGTAGTTTATTTAATAAGACACTCGTTCCAAATTTGATAAATTTATTATTCTAAAATATAACAAATCAAATTTAAAAATAACCCTTGGGAGTCGCTTATTTAAAACAAATTTATTTCATTAAAGATGGTAGAAGTTCACATATGGGAGATCATGGCGGTGCTAGTAACAATGGAGGCGATCTATCACCGACGAGCAATCAATTAGCTCGCTGGTTTTCACCAGAATTGTTGGAAAGAGCACGTGCTGGTAAGGTGCCCATCATGCCCAGTGCCACTACGGCTCACCATGCCATTAGCTTAGAAGAAATTGAACGCCAAACCTGTCCATAACTAGCGCCGCAATGTGCATCTTTCTCATTGGTATATTTGAACATTTTAATATCGGTTCTAGTTCTATAAACAATTTTTTTTGTAGGTTTTCTAGTTGTCAACGAAAAAATAATATATAAATGAGTGTACATTATAAAAAATTAATTATCTCCCATATGATATTTTGTTTCTTTTTTTTTTTCAATAATTCACCAGTTGACAAACTGAGTTTTGATGTTATGTATATGTGTCGTAATTAAACAAATTTTTCGAGTGAATTCAAAATTTCTATATAAAACGTACATACAAGTCAAAATTAATGATATTCTGATTTCTTTTAATTGTACCTGCTTGTATAGAATTTTGGATTCATATTTTTTTTAAAGTGGTTTGAGTGAATGTGAGCGTTAAAATTAATGTAATTGTATTTCAATTTATCTTTGCAAAATTAGTTGTTTAGTTTTGAAGAATTTGACAGTTTGGTTAAAAAAGGAGAAATGTTTGCTTTTGATTTTCTTTGTATTTTGGTGTTAATCGACTCAAATCACTTTTTCCCTTTGGTGAATATCATATAAACAATCAATTTTTGCTGCAGTTATCATTTATTTTATTGCAGCATAGGTACCCAATTGAAGCCGTCATTTTGTTACTTAATATTTGGTGATCATTATGGGTGCAAACGATTTTGTATTGATTATGTAGTGATCTGTTAATTTATGGTGAATGTAGACAAATAACTGATGAAAATTTATTTTAGCGCATTTTGATGTGTCAATGTTAGGATTGTCGTTAACAGTACAAAGAAAGCTCTAAATATAACGTAGACATTCCAAATTTTGTTCTCATTGTTTGGTATGTAGAAAGTTCCTGTTTGGCAATGTTCAATTTTTAAACAACAATCGCGAAGGCTGTATAAATCAACGACGAAATGACAGTTTAATACAACAATAGGCTTTTTCCTAGTACTTTTTGTTAATAGAGACTGTCAAAAAAAGAATGTATGTATGATTTAAATTTGCTAATAAACACGAGTGATTCTAAATTTTAAGTTAAATATTAATTGTTGTTAAAACTCGAGATTAATCTAAATGTCAGAAGAATTATAACTCTTTAGAAAGTGGAGAGTTTTGTGCATATAATTATTTAAAAGTAAGTACGAACGTACTTCTAACGTACAGAAGATGTAATTTGAACAAATTGTACTGGATCTACATTTTTATTTGTAAATAAGATAAATCACAACATATATTAGTATCTTATATTTATTGTACAATTGTGGAGAAGATCTCTCATTATTTCGAAAAATACAGAACACTAATTGGTGTCCAATATTAAAAAGAATAAATCTCAATTATATTGTGTATTCTTGTTTTCTTATCAAAAGTGGTTGAGAAAAAAAGATAACCATCTAGATCGAATAATTTATTACAAGATTCGACAAAAAAATTCCAAATATGAAAAATCATCTTTGTTGCACAATTTTCTACGTGTAATATTAAAATTGTTTCCTTAACATTTTATTTCGATACCATTTTTCCATTTCCAATCTTCGCCTACAGGGTGTAATAAAAGAGGTTCACTATTTAAGGGTAGTAGTATCTTAGACTTCCCACAGACTTTAAGTAGTTTTAATATTTTCTATGAACTTTAATTTTTTTAAACTAATTCTGTCACTATTAGCATGTATAGCACAATATTTTAATCTTCTTTATTAAACTGCTTATTCTCAATCAATAAAATTAATCGATTTCCTTCAAACATCACTCTAAAATTAATACTAATCTATTTATTTTATGCACAACCGAGCGTTATTCGTCATTTTATATACGGAGGACTCAAAAGTCAATTGGTGCAAGTCGTTATTGTTCTGCCATTGCTTTATATCGTGCAAGTCTCATTGTCAAGTTCATACTTTCGATTGGCAAAGCGTCGACGTCATTGAACGCTTTATTAAACACTACATAAATCAACAGCAGGACTTACACTGTTTGACTTCTGAACTCTCCATATGTTAAAGTTGTTATGTCGGGGGCAGTAGGTATCACTCCACCTTTAATTTTTTTAATTGAATGCAAAGTTTTTAGGATCACATTTTTTTATTTAAACTTTTTTTCGTTATTTACGAAATATTTTTGAACTGATAGATAAACTGATAGATTTTGCTTTTAGGGACGATCTTTCTTTTAAAAGTGCTTATCGACCAAAAACAGAAAATTGCTGAAATTCAAAACATTCGTTATAATAAAAATGTAATGTCATTTTTTTACTACGCAATAGGTTATTCGTTGTTATTAATCATGGTTGGCAATTAAAAAGTGATTAATGACTAAGCTTATCGTACTAGATGTTGACTAAAGTTTCATTCTAAATGAACTATATCGAATTTAAAGGTCCATAATGGGAGTATTATTTTTCAGCACTTAACACAGCAGTTTTTCTATTAACAAAGAATGCATTGAGCAGAACTTGGAACAGGGAATCATTAATAGCACTTGGGATTGTTAATTATTCTATCAATGTAGTTGGAGGAAGAACACTAAATGTGAAAATTGACATAAGCTGTTATGCTTTTTATACGAAATTCTTCGTTTTATATATATATATATATATATATAAGTACTGCACAGCGATTTTTGTACCAAGCACGAAGTGCACAAGACGTTTTGTACGAAGTTCAAATTATTCAAATTTTGTACTGTTCGCACTCTGCACAGTTTTATTGTACCAAGTTGTAAATTGTAAATTGCAAACGCACATTCAACTCGGTACGGCAGTTTTTGTACAAAGCTCGAAGTAAATATTGGCAGGTTATACCTACAGAGTTGTAAAGTGTAATTCATAGCTGTGCCAAACTTATCGTCATTCTTATTTCAGTCATTGTAATTTGACATATATTTTTTATCCATTTTAGGGATGTAAATCCGTTTCATGTCTTTGAAATTTGAATTATGCCATGTTTAGTAAATATAATTTAGTTTTTGTGTAAAAACAAACGCGAAAAAATCTTTCTTCGCTCTTTTTCGTTGAAAAACAATAACGTGTCACATATTTTCACTATTCTTTGATGGAATTCAGTTGAACTTTTACTATAGTAAATGTGAAACACGCTTTATAATTTCTAGGAAAATATTTTGTAATAATCAAAGGAATAGCATATTTTAACAAAATAGAAATATTTACCTATTTCTAAACACAACAAACGAATTCTCGCCCCTTGTGGCCCTTCTACGCTTTCGTAACAAACACCTACGACATTACGGATTTAATAAACTGAGAGTAGATATAAATATTTATTGTAATTTGGCGGAATAGAGACTTTAGGATAACCAACCAGTTAGTATAAAACTCTACAGGCGCTTCGAAAATTTTTATTCCCGACATTGTACAAGAACTATTGTAGTAAGTTCAATATGCGTTTAAAATTAACAACTTGGTACAATAAAACTACAGAGTGCGAACAGTACAAGATTCGCTGTACCAAGTGCAATAATTTGAACTTCTTACAAAACGACTTGTGCACTTCGCGCTTGGTACAGAGATCGCTGTGCAGTGTGCGAAATGTACAATTTCTAGCTTGGTACGTAACAATATATATATAGGGAAGCTCTTAAAAACGAAAGCAAATAAATATTAAGGGTTCTGACTGAGCCACCTTCAAGAAGAAATAGTAATTAAAATGTAAAAGGTAAAAAATGTTGAAAAGTGCTTGTGCGGCTTGCATAAATGAAAAAGTTAAATTCCTAAAGAAACTAGAAAAAAAATAAATAGATATAGGCATTTAAGTTTATTATTTCTCTTAATTTCATTTGGCTGTATTTTTTATAACAGATTACTGCTGATAACAATGTGTATTATTGACATTTTAAAAAGCCTTATCTAAAGTTATGCAGGGGTGGTGATGGTCAAACAAAACTTATAAATCATACAGTGCAGGATACAGTACGAAAAACCATCGTTCCTTCGTAGTTAGAGAAAAGGCTCACCCGAAAGTCGGGAAGTTTCATTTTCAGATGTCTGCCATCGCCATTTCTCTCAAGTCTCAATTACATTGTGCGAGTTGACTCGCCTAATGTATAGCTTATCCAAACCTATATGATGTTCACGTCATCAACAAAAAGTTACTAGATTGTTTATTTGTAATTCGGTTTAAAGTTTAGAAAGTGACATATTCTATAGATGATTTACTTGCGCACATATTATATGGCGTAAAGAAAGACTACAATTTACTAGAACTGTCAAAATACGAGGTACTAGGTGACAACACTGTGTGAAAAGTCATCATCTAGTAACCCTGTATTGATGACGTGAACATCATATATGTTTGGATAAGCTATAGTGTATACTAGCTTTGATAGCGACGAGTTCGCTAGGCAGCGTTGTTATATCGAGCGAATTTGGTAGCACTCGGTGCGCACTAATGCTAATAAATACGTCAAAAGGCTGTATCGGACACGCGATCGTCACAAACTATAGAGGCAGCCCATTTAACAGAAATGGTATTATTCAATTCAAATAAAATGTGTTACAGGAAGAAATTATATCGTGTATAAACGCGCATTTAGAACAAATAATGAAAATGCGTTTCACGGATAATATTTAAAAAAAATCAACGTATACTTTATCCACGTGGCCTGGCGACAAGTCAGTTACTATATTGTTTTATTTGTTATTCAGTTTAAAGTTTGGAAAGTGACATATTCTATCGATGATTTACCTGCGCATATATTAGATGGTAGACTATAATTTATTATAACTGTAAAAATACGTGGTATGAAACGTCATCGAATAACCATTTATTGATGACGTATCGCCAGACAGGTTGGATAAGGCTATACGCTTAAACAAAAATATAGTTATCTACTGATGATTGAGATAATTTGTAATTAATCACGTGAACTATGGCCTATCCATAAAAAAAAAACCTATCTGGCGATTCACATGTCATGAATAAAAGGTTAATAAATGATGAAGTTTCATACCACGTATTTTTACAGTTATAATAAATTTTAGTATTTCTTAAATACCATCGAATATGTGCGCAAGTAAATCATCGATAGTATATGTCCACTTTCAGAACTTTAAACTGAATTACAAATTAACAATTTAGTGACTTTTACCGATGACGTAATCGTCAGACCGCTTTGACAAGGTATAGTCTTTGTTGGAAAAAACCGATACACCTTCAATGATAGCGCGCGTGCCAAATTTTTATATTTGTGGAAATTAATATAAAAAGAAAAGAATTCGACGTTGCTTTCATTAATTTCGAAACACCCTATATTTGTTTTCGGCTTAAAAGTGACGTATTCGTTTTTTAATGGTGATGCTAATGTTCATTTAAAAACGATCCGTTCTTCTGCCCTTATAATTTTCTATAACTAATTAAACATTTTTACGTTTAATGTGACCATCGTGGCGATAATCTTCGGCCTCTCATCTAATGGTAATTATGAATATTTACTTATTATTTGTGCACTAATTATGTATAGCGATTAAAAAGAACATGTTTACCTATAATAATTAAAATGCTTTCGGCTTGGATGAAATTTATTATAGGAATAAATTACATATCTACTAAGGTATAAAGTGAATAGATACAATTTTATTTGAAGAATATTAATTTGTTCGTTAATTACCCTTCCGACTTCAACACGATTAATTTATTAAATAACGTTTAAAAAATTAAAGGGAAGCAGATATAATATACTTACATATTTGGGACGCGTGCGGACTTTCTATTAGTTGCTAATAAACATTATCTACTGTCATAATATAATGATCTGCTTTCGTTTTTATTTATTAATCGTGAAATTCTCAACTAACTGAATATGACGTTCACCGCCATTACAAATATTTTTTTTACCCAACTTAAACATTAGGGTAAGTACTATTTAATAGAGAAAAATAGGTATACGGCCTGCTTGTTATCGTGGAAAAACTAACAAACTCGTTTCCACGCCAAACAAAATTAACAATTAAACTGCAGGATGTCATATCAGTTAATCATCGTGAAAATTCTATTAATGTTCCGTTTTGAAAAGTGCAGTATAAGTGAATATCGATTACGGAAACGTCTGTTCAGGTAAAAAATTTATTTCTTTTTGTTTGGGAGAACGCGACATCGAAAAAACGTTATTCGTTTTAATTTTTTTTATCTGTTTTCGTTTTTATTTATTAATCGTGAAATTCTCAACTAACTGAATATGACGTTCACCGCCATTACAGCTATTTTTTTTACCCAACTTAAATATTAAGGTAAGTACTATTTAATAGAGAAAAATAGGTATACGGCCTGCTCGTTATCGTGGAAAAACTAACAAACTCGTTTCCACGCGAAACAAAATTAACAATTAAACTGCAGGATGTCATATCAGTTAAACGTCGTGAAAAATCTATTAATGTTCCGTTTTGAAAAGTGCAGTATAAGTGAATATCGATTGCGGAAACGTCTGTTCAGGTAAAAAATTTATTTCTTTTTGTTTGGGAGAACGCGGCATCGAAAAAACGTTATTCGTTTTAATTTTTTTGGTCGTTTTCGTACGAAGGTGTGGGCGTAAATCCTCTAAATCAATGTTATTTTTAGGTAATTCGTCGTTGTTTCGTCGAAAATGATTCTACTTTGTCCACATCGGCATTTTAAAGTAATTCGATCGAACGAAATACGTGACAATGGTTGGTAACAGAAACAAAAAAAAAACTTGTAATGCAATCGCATATTAAAATTATTCTAATTCGACACATGCATACATATATTATAATAACATAGATGACACAGAACTTATAGTACTAGTAATGCAAATGTACGATACAGGTACACAAATGTATTAAACCAATATCGAGAGCTCGACGGGAAAGAATTTTAGCCTGGCTCGCTGCCGTTTTATACCATGACGTCGTCAATATCTACGGCTTTCCCGTTGAAACGCTAGCGCCGTACAATTCGTTATCGACGACAGTCGAAAAGTCGACGGGGCATAGTTAAAAACAAGAGGACATCGTTCAAATCATTTATTCGTACCGTTGCACACGAATTCAACAATTAATGCAGATCTTATTATTAATCGTCGTAACAGGCACACAAAAACCCAACCCGACACAACAAAGAGTGTTTGCCAACTGGCCTGGCCCAGGCTATCTCGTATGCCTCCGACCCCTCTATCGATGGGTGCGGCGTAGCAGCGCAGACGTTTCGTTCAGCTATACAGTTGCTGCAGGGACTTATGCTAGTCTGAAAATTAACAGATCAAGTAAACGTCTTTGTCACCGAAAATTGTTTTAGCAGATAATCGTTGGCTGTGATATTAATTCGCGTATTAACCGATTCGTAATGGAAACGTTCCTGTAAGTGTTCCCTGTAAGTTCGGGAAGTTCCAAGAAATAAATATACGTAGGTAAGGACCACGCATTCGGTTTCGATATGTAGTTGGTGGTCATGGCGTCTACGGTAGATCGAACGTTAAAAGGTCGTTGCTCGTAATTTACACCCTTTGCTTACACGACACTTGAGTTCCCGTTTCCTGAAATTGAATAATTCGGATGCTACGTATACCTAAAATAAGCACGTATTGAATGATTTTAGACAAAAAAAAAAAAAAACATTTTCATTATTTACCACTAGAAGTCGCAATTATTCAGACGCCATTTTGTTATTTTTCTGTAATCCTCCGTTAAAGGTGCGGCTAGAGACTTCTTAAATGTATTAATAACGCGCACACGGTGAGAACAGCGCTATAAAAGAAAAACGTAATAGCAATTAAAATAATGGAGGAAGACGAATGCTCCAACATGTTGGATCATCTTCAACAGTACGTTCCTCACTTGGAGAAGCTAATCAGTCAGCTTAAAGATCCTAAAAGGAAAAATCGCGAACTTCAGCTTAACAAACTTGAAGGTCTGCATTCGATGATCACTGACAGGAAGAAAAAGTAAGTTTTCCTACACTAGAAATGCCAAATCACCTTTGTGTTACATTTGCCATCTCCTTTTCTTCAGGTTGAAATTAGACACGTTAAAGAAATGCGAGGATGTTATATTGAAGATATTACAGAAAGTGGTAAGTGCTTCGAAGATTATTTTGTTACTGATTCTTATAAAATTTGCATAGAAACAAATATTTTCATAAATATTAATGTCAGGTTCATAATAAGTGGATGGTTGTACTCTTATATATTTTAGACGGCATAGAAACAAACGCACTATCAGTGCGCACTAGTGTAGCCATGTAAGTAAATGCGCCATCGATACATGCACTCTTCCACATTTATTTTATTTTTGTTTTTTTTTTAATTGCAAAACAAATCTTGAATGTTTTGTTTGAATGATAGTTACTTAAGTCGTGTGATCATAAAACGTCTATAAAAATTTAAATTGTGAGATTACTAAAGGGAAGTTTCAATTTTTATTGATATTATCACCTAGATAAACCAATACAGATTATATAAATGTAAAAATATGTTACAAATTCCTCATAGATTTTCAAGAAATATCTAAAAACTTATCTTTGTTATCGTACAAGACCAATACATTTTTATTACGGAATATCAAATAATTATAAAAAATACATCATTTAGGTACAATGTCGAGAAACTTTTGAAAGTCGTTACCAACGTTAAAAAAACGATATATAAGTATTCATTTTCGAATGTCTACTATCCCCTTAGTACAACTTGAATCGTCATACAGAGTAACTATCTTCCAATATGATTATCTTTTTTTTAAGCAACTTGATAGATTTTTGATTGGGCATTCATTTAACACGATTAAAGAAAATGCACTTACATATTATGCAAAAAAAACGCATGTTTGAATATACGAAAGCTACAAGATAACTGAATTGAAAATTGAAAATCTAGTGTAACACTACTAGACAATGCCAGCTGAAAGCTTTAGTGACTATACAGTTATTTGTACCCTACTACAGTAACTTCATAATAATATGAAAAACGAAGAATAAGTTGAAGCGAAATAAACGATGATAAAATTAATGTTTAATGATATTTCATTGCATCCGACTAATTTTAGTTATTACGTCTATATTTAAGTTTGAAATACATTTTTTTTACGACTTTGCATTAAAGGGGTATTAGCACGCTACAGTCAAAATCGACGGCAATTTTGGAACTAACACTTACAAGTTTGCTAATAGATGGCATACGTATATTCTGCAAGAGAATTTAGAATTTAAATTTTTTTAATGCTAATTCGCGATATTTTAAGTTAGCAGTGTTGCCGCTATCTTTATTCCTTTATCCTTATGCATCTTCATTTTGCAAAGCCTAGTTCGACTTTAAATTTGTTCGGAATTTCACGAGTGGGTTCGGATTAACAATATGCATTTTTAGATTTCCGAAATATAGTTTGTTGATACGGATTCCATAACGTGCGTTAGAAAATTTTAATTTGAAACTATAACTACACTTATGTCATATAAAATATTAATTATTATATTTTAAATATTGTATACCCAAGTTTTCTCGGTGTTTGTTATTTTGAATATCTTTTATAAAATAGTAAATGAAATAAAATGTGAAAGTTAACCTTAAAATAAAGCACGCGTTTTGTATATATATTATTATTTATATCATTATAAATTAACAAACACCTACAAAGTATTTATTACCAAAGTTGAATTTATACGTGATTACAAATAAGAAATAAACATAACCTCAACATATGTCGCATTGAATATTTCTTATAGGTAAACATCTCACAATCATATTAATTTTCAACATAATATTAATAACATTCAACTTCACTATAGGAGTTTAATGCCAAAATGCAGTTATTCCATATAACCATTTTCTTCTAAAGGTTAGAGGTATTAGATACCTTGCAGATAATAATTACATATTCTGTAAATCATTTTTATCTACAAAATTTGAAGATGAATTAGAAATAACTAATACCAATCTTCCAAAGCAGTGGGTAGATAGATATATACTTAAGAATATTACAGTTAAGTTCAAAAAGTGTCGCCGTTATTCAGTATAGAAAAGATATGTATGGTTGTATTTAGCAGAATACATCGATTTATGATTTTCTATTGAATGGTATAATTTATATTAATCAATTCCCTTTGGTGTTGGAATAGGCATAATTGATAATGGATAAATAATCAGACACCATTTGAAGCATCGGTTTGTATTTTTGATTACTGCTCATCGATTATTGAATATGCTTCGAGTGATATTCTTTACAAGTTGTATAAGAATACGTGTCATATAATATCAGCATAACGGACCTATTTGATAGTCCATTTAACAATTGAGGGACTTTGAGGAAAAGTAGTACAAGTGACATTTGAGTTTATGTGAGATATTTCATATTAAACTTAGCACAATTGCTAAAAATATTCTCAACTTTGAGTGCCATATAGCTGTCATTATGGACCAAATACTACTGTTTTTTTCTATAAACTGTATTAACTTAAGCAACTTCTACTTCACAATTTTTGTTGTACTGTACATGTCATCATTTGAACAAATGCCACTTGTACCACTTTTCCTCTAAGCTCCTCAATTGAAGAGTCCGGCGCAAAAAGGGGGCAGCTCCATTGTTATAAATTGTTCAGGAGAAGGTAAAAACTGTTTAACGTTTAAAAAAATATTTTCCAGTTGTACGCTATGTTGTAGTTTAGTAAAGAATACCTACCGTGACCAAATTTTCAGCCCACTGAAATTATTCAAAATGATGTTTTGGGTAACCGAAACAACTACAAACTTGCGATAAGTATTTTTCACTAGTACAACATATTCGTCTAGTAATAATTTTTTTTCGCATTCCCCTATAAAAGTCCGTATGATCCGTATGCAATAGGAGCTGCCTTCTTTTTGCACCAGACCCTTCAATTGTCTTATGGATGTCCGCACGTTGTATTATCTGGATTTTAAACAAAATTCGGTTCGGTTTTTCTATTTACTTTGGATGAAGTTTCATAAATTATACGTTTGACAACAACGCAAAAATTTGCACGTGCTGCCATCCTTCTAAAAACAGCTGTACTACAAATTGACTCATTTTTAACTGTTAACGTTGTGTTTGTAGTACGTAGCAATGTTTTATCTATTACTCCAGGTGGTTTTTATTCCCTGAAGTGACGTATTTCATTAAAATACTATTTTATGTTTGATTGCAAATTTAATAATTTCTTAACCTTATTAAGAAAACGCAACGAGTTTGTTGAAAACTAGAAGATTGAATGTATCTATACGATTCGTGAATGTTTCGTAAAGATGCCTCGTTTTCGTAAACAATGTATATTAATATTGGTTTCATTTAACCTACTTTTTCAATATGGCGGACCCTGATAATACCCCCTTAAAGGGAATAACTTCGAAGGCCAATCGTACGACAAACATCCAAAACTATCAGCAAATAAAAAAAAGGAAGGTAAAAGGAAGGACTTTTAAAAAAGGAAGGTAAAAATAAATGAATACATGCTAAATTACTTTAATTAATACAAGGTTAAGAAATATTTGCTAACCATATTAACACTTTGATTAGAAAATGACCTATAACGCATTAGCCTTGATTTTTAATAGATATGTTTTGAATTTTCTATGTTTTATCGATCAGCAGACGCGTTGTTACAAAATCCACACGTATCATCACCAGTCCAGATATTTTGGAATTACAAGGAAAGAACGTAGCGTAACCAAGTTACATGTAGATGTTTGTACATATATTAAGAACCGCGAATGACACGATCACAAAAGCATGGTGTCGGCTTTCTAAGAAGTGAAACAGGTTGAACAGGTTCATCGGCTTGAAGCCAATATTCATGATCTCTACGACATCGTTCTCAAAGATTTTTAAAACTATTCTTCATAGAAATACGGTGGTTAACCCTTTGGTCGATTGCCATGTCATCATCTTCTTCTTCTGTTACATCTAATCCAATTGATCGATGATCGAAATAACAATAGTTTAGCGCGAATTACTAGTTTGGAATTGTACGGAAATAAATCTCTCAACTAGTTTGACCGTCAGCAAACGTTTGATGATGATTTGAAAAATCCCGATTCTGTGACGATTGGAAACACTTGCTGCCGACTGCTGCCAAAACAAACCTAATACGAATTCAGAAGTATGCACTTAGTTGAGTTATTGACCGACGGATATGCATATGCTTACGTACTTTATGTGGATTTTAGATATTGTAGGAAATTGAAAATATTTGTAGGTTTGTTGAACTTTTAAATCATATAACAAAAAACTTCTCCTCGATCCTGATCTACTGACATACAACTGAACCAATATCGTCTTTGATTTCTACGTTTTTTTATTTAAACCGAAGCTGAATATAAATATGTGCCGCAATGTATATCTATATATCTACATAGATTTATATTCAACATATCCGTTGTTGCAATAAGATTAATGACTGGCTTCATTAAAACTATATCACTCTATATCTTCGTTCAGTGCATCTCAGTGCCAATCTCTTGTTGAACGAATTTTTTGGATCATGGCGTTTCTCAAAATTGCTTTTCATATGCATGCGGACAATTAAAAAACAACTTGGACCATTTTTCATAATATTCTTACGTTGCATTTCATCGAAAATTCAAAAGAACGTCAACGTGGCTTTTTAATTTTCTCGAAACGTCGTCAAAATCATCAGCTGCATCGATCGACTTCATCATTTCCAAAACAAAAAGTTTTGGACTTTGAATCCAAAAACTTTGGATTTTATAATAGGCATTTTTTTTCTTAATAATCGAAACGTCTTAATATCAAAAAAGTAATATTGATTTAGAATTAAACGGCTTAATTTTTTACTGTAGTACACTGTCTTGGATATTTAAATTGGCTGGCATTTATGTACGTTTATCTACTACCCACATATATACGTGCAGTACCAATAGAAATTATCCGAGAAATTTTAAAATTGTTAACGCGTATTTATTAAAATTTCTTATAAAGTTGAAAACAATTACGTTCGTGGTCATTTTTATTTACAATTAGAATTAATCGTAGGTTTTTATCGGTACATTTATCGTCATCACGTATAATAGGACATGTTTATCTACACAATTTCTTTCCGCTCCTCGGTTCACATCTGTTAATTCGTTAGATATATTACGTATGATTATGTAGATTCATTTTATTAGTAATTGTCCGAAAATCAGGTTTTTTCAACTATTGACCTATAAACACGATTAGAACGAATTAAGCTTAACAATATTTCACAGTGCACGTGTTGCGCATGTTGTTGCCGTTAGAAACTTGAGAATAAATACGCACTATGTAAATGCTGAAGAGGAAAATATTGTGGATTTATCTGATTCTACATGAACTGATTCCATCATTCGATAAACTACTGACGTTATTATGAGGAAACCTAACACTTCGAGGTACTAACGTTCGTGAGTTGACAACGTGGCATCACTTTGAGAGTGGAAAGCAAGAGGCTCAGAGCCGATCGTGGCGTGATACTTGGAGAATGGTGCCAGTCGAATCGCCTCGTCCGATAATTGGGAAAATGGCAAATAAATGTTTTTAATACAGCTCTGAAGCTTTTAATAGTACGTTATATTTTTTATGAAACCGTTTAAATTCTACTTTGATTTTGTGTCATGGATGCGCCCATTGAACTTGTGAAATATGAACTTTGTTTCAATTACGAATAATGGCTGTACTTATGTTTATAAGTACCTATGTACGACCAAAAATAACACTGAATTGAAGAAATGTCAAGAAAGTCATTGTTGTTGAAGTTGTTTTCGAGTTGCGGAAACAAAATGAAAACAGTACGTATAGGTGTATGTGTGTGTGTGTGTGTGTGTGACAACAAAAGTGAAATGCATTATTAAAATATATAAGTGGATTGATTTGAATTGTAAAAATGACAACAACTAGAAGCAAAGAAGCAAAATTTTACACTTGTATGGAAATATGTTGAGTATTTGTTATTAAACAAATTATGAAAAAATGTGTTCATACAAAATAAGTATCTTAAGTAGAGTAGTAATACAACCAGCCTTAAATGAAGTTGCAAGAAGTGTTTAGATAAATCTGCGATCAAAGTCGAGAAAAGGAAAATTCTAAACAATATAAGCTTATTGATCAAGACGAGATATACTCCAAAGGAATTTCAAACCAATTTATCTATTGCGATGTATCGATCAACAAATTTAATGCAGGCCAAGAAGGGCCGAAACAAAGATACGAGAACTGATACACGTGAATTAGCTCACGAGGGAAGGACCAAAAATGGAAATGCGCTTTTTGAATGCGTAAAAGATACGTAGTAGGTTACTTGACGCCCATATTAAGCATCACAAATCCTATCCTCGGACACCCCTTGGTTTTTTAAAAATTGACAACATTTTTAAGTCTTCGGATCGATTAACCACTTTGCAAAATGATAGATCATCGAAAGGATACCGATAATTCGAGTATTTTCTAATTATATCTATATCATCTTGTATGTATGATGATAAAGAGATTTAACGTGATGCATTACCAGTTATATTTTAAAGAAAATGGCTGCACTAAAAATAGATACCTATAGCTTATCCAATCCTATACGATGTTCACGTCATCAACAAAAAGTCACTAGATTGTTTATTTGTAATCCGGTTTAAAGTTCGGAAAGTGACATATTCTATAGATGATTTACTTGTGCACATATTAGATGGTATAAAGAAAGACTACAATTTATTAGAACTGTTAAAATGCGAGGTACGAGGTGACAGCACTGTGTGAAATGTAATCATCTAGTAACCTTGTATCGATGACGTGAACATCATATAGGTTTGGATGAGCTATATATAGGTATTATGTATCATTGAAAATTTGTTACCTACTTACCTTATTTGATACCACGCAGCGCTTGACAGATGTTCGCCATCGCGTAAGCTTTAATGTAACCCAACAGTTTACATGAATGTTTGGCCAAACTATTTTATCTTGTGAACCTATTATATTATACTTATCTTTGTGACCTCTTAAGGTATCGGGAATTTACGCCGTTAAAAAGAAATGAAAACATCAACTGCCACCTATAAACGATGGCGTTTTTCCAAAAGAGCGTAACCCACAAAAAGTAAATTTTACGGGAGAGCACATTTTGTGTCGTCGCGTAAGAAGACACGTTTCGCGGAAATACAAATCGATTTTTCCGGTGGTAAAAATCGAAACATTGTTACCAGATTCTAACAGATGATGTCTTTGCCCTAAATGCATAAGATAGTCAAAATAACTGATTTTTGCAAAAAGTGTGGGTTACGCCCTTTTGGTGAAACGCCATCGAAGAAACGAACGAGAACCAATAACGATTGTATAATGTTTTTATCGGGTAGCATTTGTTTTGTTTTAACTGTCTAGAAAGAACAATATCGTCAATAGGAGCAATATTTTATGATTTGTCGTGTGTGTATGGTGGATCGTAATTTGCAGAGTGAGTGCATTTCTTTTTTGGATGTTAGTATGTATAGGGATATGCTGAATAGTATAAGCATGCCTTTCGCCCATTACGATAATGTAGAAAATTAGTTTTAATTCAAACGAATTTAATTCAAACTAACAGATTTGTTACAGAATAGAAACTGCTAAATTTTATTAATAATTTGAAAAACAACCGAGATGTGTTCCATAATTTTCATCAAATTCAATGTTCACATTTATTATTGAAACCTAAGTTAAATGGGAATCAGCGTGCCCTATTTGTTTATAAAACAAAATTGGTGACGTCATCATTAGATCTAATGATTATCATGATTATATTATTATCATATTATTATTATTATCATGATTGAATTATAATGATTATAATTATCATTAGATTATGCCGTGCGATCATTCTATTTGATCAAAATATGACAAATACTAATGATGACGTCACCAATTTTGTTTTACTAAACAAATAGGGCACGCTGATTTCCATTTAACTTAGGTTTCAATAATAAATGTGAACATCGAATTTGATGAACAGCCGATTACCGTCGAATCTTTGTTAATTGCCACGTAAACAATTATTTAGACAATAATTTCTATAGCGATTGACCGACGATCAGCGATGATCAGTTGTTGTGCAATTGGCCCTTAATGTCCCATTAAAAAAGTAACGACCAATCACAATTTTGAGATTTTCATACGTTTCCATGACGATAACACGTTAACGGAGCGTTAAAATTAATATATTTTTGCAGCATAGATCGACCCCTTAACAACAAATCTGTTATTTTTAACTGTCTGTTAGAAACCTATAACAACCAATCGTAATCGAGATTTTCATACGTTTTCATGGTGATAAACGTAAGACGTTAAAATTTTAAAAATTTATTTAGAAACAATTGATGATTTATATTTTATTGATTTTTAACGCCTACTATAATAGTCACTTTAGTGTATACGTTATCTAAACGTTATATTTAATACCTATAGCTTATCCAAACCTATATGATGTTCACGTCATCAATACAAGGTTACTAGATGATGACGTTTCACACAGTGCTGTCACCTCGTACCTCGTATTTTGACAGTTCTAATAAATTGTAGTCTTTCTTTATGCCATCTAATATGTGCGCAGGTAAATCATCTATAGAATTAGTCACTTTCCAAACTTTAAACCGAATTACAAATAAACAATCTAGTAACTTTTTGTTGATGACGTGAACATCATATAGGTTTGGATAAGCTATAAGTATTTTGTTTTTAATGGTACCTAACTTATAATAACATAATAAGCATTTTCATTTTTTTTATACCTAGCAGTTTATAAGAAATCAGTAACAATAACGTATTATAAACAAAATGGTAATAACATTTTGTTAATATAACAATTTTTTACAGCATCCAACTGCTTATCAACAAATTGAACAGCAGTCTTGTTATAGTAACAATATGCCGTATAGTATGAAATTAGTTTGTAAAGATCCACCAGAAACTCTGAATAATGCTGTAGTTAGTGCCGAAAATGTTTTGAATTCTATACGTTTTACTGCAGCTAGGGCTCGTTTGAACGAGTTCTCAGCAACTCCGGCTAGTCCTAGTCCTCCACCGAAAGATGTAGTTGTAACACATACACCTATTGTCATACCAACTGAAAAGGTCAATAAGTGAGTTATTAATATAAAATTAATTTTTATATGGAATTTTGTGTTATGTATTGTTGCAGAAGTAAAATTTTTTATGAAGCAGATGACTTTAATCAAAAGACTTGGGACCGATCGGTCGATAATAAGACGCATTTTGATAAACTTTATGCAGATGTATATAAAACCGAAAAACCAGATGTATATAGAAAAGCAGGTGAAAGTCTAACTTCAAATACTGACAAAACGTTCAATTTCGTTAGATTAGGTACAAAGTTGGATATGTCAATACCTCCACTTTCATCTGAAGATTTAGAACAGTTAACTATATCTGAACTACCGTTAGAAGATACACATAACTTAAAACAATTGGAAGATCTACGTGAGAAAATACAAAGGAAGTTGCAGTATACTGAAGAACAAAAAGTAGAATACACCGATTTGAGAGACAAATTAATTAAAAACAAAGCTTCTAAAGAGAAAAGTCAAAAAGCTATTACATTTAACTTAAGTAATAAGTCTAAAACTCCTCGTGTCGAAGTAGTTTTCAAAGATCCTGATAGTAAATTTGGCAGCTTATTATCAAGTATTGACCAAAAAATTTTAGGGGAAGGCTCCGCAAAAAAGAAAGATAAACATATTAAAGAACTTAAATCCGAAAAAGATCGATCGAATGAGAAGAAAGATAAGAGTCACAAGGAAAAAAAGTTACACAAAGAGGATAAAAAAGAACCAAAAAGTCATCCTAAAAAAGATAAAGACGAAAAGCAAAATCTTAAAGATAGTACAAAACATAAGATCCATACTAGCGATATAAATAATACAAATAAAGAAGATAAGCCTAAAAAAGAAAGCGAAAAACTTTCAAAACCACAAGAAGAAACTAAAGACAAAATTGGAAAATCTGCAAAAGAAGACTCTAAAGACAAAACTGAAAAAGTTTCAAAACCTCCAGAAGATTCTAAAGATAAAACTGAAAAGTCTTCAAAATCTCAAATAGATTCTAAGGAAAAAACTGAAAAACCTTCAAAATGCCAAAAAGAATCCAACAACAGAATTGAAACTGTTGTGCAATGTTCAAATGAAAAACCAACAAATTCAGAAGAAAGTGGCAACAAACAGGATACTACTATTTATAAAAGATTAGCGGATAAATATAATCCACGCCCACGAAAAGCTAGTAACGACACCCAAGTTGTTGAAAATCTACAGAAACCTCCTTCTGAACAAAGTGGATTTCCAATACCCGCAATAGACAATTCGACTAATTTTGGAATGTTAAGAGAAATCATCAATAAAGTAAATAATTACAAACCTTCGTTCAATATTCCTATGAAACAAAGTTCTCCTAAACCTGTTCCTGTACCAGCTCCGACACAAGTACCGCAAATGTTGCCTTCTCCAAGCGGTTCCGCCAGTTTTACCACAAATAATCATATGGTTTGCTCAACCGAACCTGGTATGAGTGTTCCTAATAAATATAATTGTCCTCAACAAAATTTAACCAACACTCAATGCGGAAATACCATTGTAAATGCTTATATACTTCAAAATAATGTCGGCAATAATAGCCAGTTTCAAAATCCTGTTAACAACATAACAAATCTTTACCATAATCAAATACCCCAATCGCAAATTTTTCATCCCTTCGAACCCATCAAGAATAATGAATATGATTTGAGTGCCATGCAACCAATCGACTATTATCCTACGCAATACCCACCACAAAACAATTCAAAGCCCCTTCCAGTGCCCTTACTTTCACCGCAATCCCACTACAATAACACCAATCAAATAGTAAGTCCTTCAAAATATCAGAAACAACCTCTACTTCAAACCCCTCTATTTTCTACGTCACCACAGTATAACTCTTATCCACAAAAAGAACGATCACCTTTTATGGTAAGACCAAAGCCAGAAACTTGGTCATCAGATCCAAGAATTAATTCACATAGCAGAGAAGAAAATTATAGAGGAATATCGAGTCGAGATCCACGAATTCGAAATCGAAAAGTGAAAAATCAATATGTGAACAATATTAGAGATAATTCTAGACCGTCAACTCCAATGACAAGAACTTCTTTTAATGAACCTGTTACTAAATATGATTCTTTTCATTCCGATTATGGGAACACATCTAAAGATTTTATTTCTCCTCTTAACAGCTTATATTCGGCCAAAGATACATCACATATTACTGGTAAAGGTTACGGAGTTCAGAAATTTAAAATTCCAAGAAAAAGGAATAATAAAAGTGCTTTTAAACAACATTTTGGAAAAAAAAATATAAAGTTAGTAGAAAAGGCAACAATTAAAGAAAAGGAGGATAACGTTCCAATAACAAATGACGATGAATCAATGTATACGGTCGATAGTAGTGATGACATTTCAAATGAAAGCATGGTTGAATGCATTAACAAAAAGAACGACTTTGATAAAAAAGCTGATTTTAACAAGAAAATTGACATTAACAAAAATACCGATGATGACAGTGATGAAGTTGATGTTAGTAAAAAAACTGATGTCGACAAAACAGTTAAAATTGTTGATAAAACCGACTCGGATGAAAATATTCATGTAGATGAGACAATTAACGAAGACGAGGAAGTTGTTACTGATGAAAAAGTTGATAGTGGCAGGAAATTTAATGATTGCAAAAAACTAGACTCCGATAAGGAAATCGATGTTGAAGTTGATAAGAAAGTTGAAGGTGTTCCTAAGGAAGAATCTAAAGAGGAAAAGATAGAAACCTCTCCCCCGAGCAATGAATCAGTATTTGTTGGTCTTATATCAAATCTTATTCAAAGTTCTAAAAATACTGAACTATTAAATGCTTTGCTTAACACCTTAACGGCGACTGCATCTGACGAACAAAAGCAGAAATGGCTCGAAAAGTTGATTAGTTCTACTAGCAACGAAACACCTACAACAGAAAATGAGTCAAAATTTAAGAAAAATAACGAAGATAATGTCGAAGAGAGTAAGATTAAAAATGTATCTGAAACAGTTGTTTCTAAATCTAAAAAGAAAACTACAGCACGTAAACTGATAAGAAAAAGGAAATACAGAAAAAGCATGAAGAAAAAGAAAAAACTTTTAAGGAGAAAACAATTAAGAAATAAATTTAAATCTAACAGTAAGCAATCGCTGAACGATGACACTGATGAAGATGACGATGACGAAGAAAATATTATCGAAACTGTCGGAGAGAGAATAAAAAGTCGACGACGAAATATAAAAAATTCGACAGCTCCAAGATTATCTCGTAAATCCGAATTGTCTCGTAGATCCGAACTGGATATGTTGCATGAAGACATAAAAGAAATGTTTATTCGCGATGGCGTCATTACAGCAACAGGCAAACGCCTGTGTCGAACTGTTAAAAATAATTCTCAAACTTCGGTAGAATCAAATTCGAATTCTTCAAAAACAACAAGAACTAGATCTAGTTCTGCAGTAGAAAGTAACAAATCGATTTTAAATTCACCAAAAAGTCACGCCAAATATTCCAATGCAACAGTGATCATTGAAAGAACCGATATATCTAAACATTTACCTTTTAAAATTCTTAATAAATTAGAATCTGAAAATAAAGAAAAGAAAATTACTAGTCAAGGGAGAAGTTATTCAGAAAAAAGAAGTTTATCTCCAGATGCCGGTTCGTCAAAATCTAAAAAGACTTACGTGGAAGAGGACTCTGATAACGAAAATTCTTCCAAGAGGTCGAAAATTGAACGCGAAACAAATAAATCTAGCAAAGACGAAGAAGAAAAATCTGAAGATCTTACTATTACAAGCGAAAAAGATTCTTCGGTCAAAAAGGGTAACAAGAAAAGAAAAAGAGGCCACAGTTGGGCCGCCGGAGTAATTAATAAAAAAGTTCGTAAGAAGTTGGACTTGAGTGCGAGCAGTTCGACGACCTTGTTGGATAACGCTCAAGTGATTGTTTTAGACGATGACGATTCGAACACTAAATCGTCTCGATCTAACATCGCCGAAAGTGTTAAAAAAGACGTTAACACGCACGACATCAATTATTATTTCGACCCGCAAGATAAAATTTCTTGTAAACTCTGCCAATTCAGAGGGAAATATATAGTACAGCATTATAGAAGCAGTCATCTTAGGCACGAAATATTAATTTCTAGAATTTCTCCAGATGCTTCTAAAGATGCTATTGAACAATCGATTGAAAATAATTATGAATCTGTGAGTGCTGAAAATATTAAGAACGGAAAACTCTTGAGGAAATTTACATATAAATGTAGGTAAGTACCACCATCTGTTCTATATTTTTCATAACTTAACAAAAAGTAACACATTAATCAAGTACATAAGACGTTTTTTTTATTTTTAATGAAATTTCTCAGTATTTACAACTGCTTTTACTTACTTCACAGTACCTAATAAGTTCTAATGTAATAGTCGGTAATAATTTGTATTGTCTAAATACAAGTCAACCCTCTACTGCAGACTATGGGTAATTTTTACCTATGCGTATCGTTAGATGTGGATACTGGGACATCCCCTTTTATAAGATACCTTGCTAGAATGTATTGCAGATGGCTTTGTAAAAGTTTCATCTGTGCAATTAGTTAATAATTACCCCTTTTACCCGTAGGGTATAAGCCCTATTAAAATGACCTTGTTAATTGTATATGACATTTTTTGTGTCAATACTTCTAGTTCAGAAGTTAAACCACATAGCATACACATGGGGATTTTTGTTGTACGTGAGAAATAATCCTGTGAATGGATATGCATTGTTTTGAAACATTTTTCTGGCAAAAGTGGATGTGTAATAGTTGGGGTGGCTTTGACATAATATTTAACATTAGTTTTAATGTTATTTTCACATCCTATTGTAAAATTAACACATTTTAAACTATTTTAAATTAAACGAAAACGATTGGTGGGAATTTGGGATGTAGATATTTTTGCTGAGTTATGTTTGGAGGAAAGGGGGTGAACTATTTGAACATTTATTATAAAGTGCATATTTCTTCTGTTAAATTAAATTGCTTTTAACTTTTTTGTTATTGTACTTAATAAATATTTCCTTTTGTTTTCATGGCAATCTTAGAAAAATCGTAAAAACCAAAATATTTTGATAAATTGGTTATTAAAACATTCAGTATTATACATTATACAAGTTGACTGTCATTACTTTGTTTTCTCAAAGTGTTAGATCAAATGTAATATTAAAGTTGTAAATCTTTTTAAAAATCGAGGGAAGGATTAGTAGAGTTAAAAATAAAGAATAATGAAATAAAAAATTGAACAAAAACATACAAACGCTTTAGATTAATGTGTATTAAATTGTAATGATAACACACACCTACTTAATGTATCAACATAAGCATATTACATATATGTATTTTCTTTTTCTAGGTTCTGTCAAACCTTTTACAGAAACGTACTGGCAGAAGTATTTTATGATCATGTAACTAGCCATACAGGAGAATTTAGATTTTTTTGCAAATTCTGTTTATACAAAACAAATGGTACGAAAACACTAAGAGCCCATCTCCATTCTACGCATCATAAGCGGTACGAAGATTTTGGCCCATTATCGGCTTCTTATCCGTCGTGCCAAATTTCAATATAATATTTGGCTATATTTGCGACGAGTGCCATTTTATCCAGTTAAGTAAAAAACATATCGAAGATCATGCGGCAAAGTACCACACAAAAGATACTAAAGTGTACAAAATAAGTATGTCGACACATATCGCAGAAATTTTAGAAAATAATGTCGAACAAGAAAATGAAGACAATAGTACAGAAAAAACAAAAAATGAAGTGCCGCCCGAAGAACCGGAAACTGAAAAAAGAAACCCCACTGTGTTCAAGTGCGATGTAGCTTATTCGCAAGAAAATATCGATCTCGACGAGCAGAAACATGAAAAAATGAAGGAAATCAGCGAAACTGTCATTTCCAAAAAGAAGTTTGGGTTCGATTTGTTAGATAAAATAAAAAATAGGTTGAATGACAAAAGTGTAGAAATAACTATAAATGAATCCGACGATCGTTTGCTAACGAATGAAAATTTTACTGCTAAAAATTATGAGGGAACAAATGAAAATGATTTTGATATTAGTAAAAAGAAAAACGAGGAAGATATAAATGAAGTAGAACAAAAGGAAGTAAACATTCTTACAGAAGAATTACTGACACCAATAGATACCGACGTAGAAAATATGTTATTTACGGAAAATAGATTTAGAAAGTTGTTAAATAATAAAAATTGCGAACCTGTGTTAAATACAATAGAGCGTCTGCAGGATATGTTAAATGTACCATCCGAACCGCCGCCGCTAATTCCCATAAATAAGTTTAGACTCGAAAATGAAATTAAAACTGAAGATTTAGTAATTCAGGTGGGTCCCATAACGGCAAGAAAGAAAAACAGCTACGTTTTATATATGTGTTATATGGAATCGTGTTTATATTCTTCGATTAACGAAAATGAATTCGAGTCTCATTGCAAATTGTTCCACAATAATCAGAAGTGGGACGGTATTTGTAATATCTGTAATAAGAACACCGACACTTCAAATATAAATGACGATTCGAGCATTTACTAAAAATTCACAAAAAAGAATTAATCGATGGATCCGATAAACTTAAAAACTTAGGTGGTTCATCAAAAATATCTAATTCTCAGGAAGATGACAACCTCATTATGCTGTCAGAAGAATCACCCTTACGTATTATCAATATACAATCTATAGCAGAAAAACAAGACGAAAAAGATGAAGAAGCGCACAATTTTCCATTTATGATTTCCAGCGTTACCACCCTAACGCCCGAAGAAGACGAAGCGTTAACTGCTCTTCAAATTTCCGAAGCGCAATCTTCTAAATTGTCTTCTCCTCCTGTTTCTGAAAATCTTGCCACTTATACGTCAATTCCTGTTACATCTCCATCTTATAGTTTTGTATTCCCGGTACCTGCATTTTTACCATTAAACAATTCACCCAATGCAAACAGTGGTAACAGCAGCACCAGTAATAAATGTAATATATTTTTCGTTTAACTATTCTAAATTCTTATATTATTATTGCAATTACAGTAACAAATCCAAAAACTACACAGAAAATCTGGTTAAAAAGCCTTCCGTTGGTGAATCAAGAAAAATCGATTCCTTATAAGACCGAATTGGCAGAAAAGTGTCTGCTCGCCGATAAGAAACTGGTGCATTTATACAAGTGTCCGCACTCTAACTGCATTTTTTCTTCGGACGCAAAGAAAGAATTCAACGCTCATGTGAAATTGCACATCGACAGTAACACAAGTTTGGAAGTGCCGTGTATATATTGCAATGTCGAAATAGATTTCCATAGGATTGCTATACATTATGAAATTAAACACGGAAAAAGTCAGTATTGTTGCAAGTACTGTTTTTATCGTGCCATGACGCAGTCCTACGTTGAAATGCATCAGGAGAAACAGCATCCAAAAGAAGATCGTCATATTGTAAAAGTGCCCGCCAACCCCGATTCTATGCTCGATTATAATCAGCCATACATACCGTTATTTACAAAATTTTTTTCTAAATACATTTGCGGCCAGTCTGGTAAGTATTGTTTAATACTAACAACTGTTTAAGTTGTTTGTTATATTTAAGTGTGTTAATATAAAAATGCTGATTTGCTGTCTTAATTGTCAATGATTATTTATGGTAACGTGTGTGGAAAAAGATGTAATTTTCTTGCATGTGTGCATAGGAGACAAAACTTTCCACAAAACAAGGGCGAAAAACGCCAATTAATGATATAATTTTAGCTGAAATGGTGCAGTTCTTTAATGATAATGATTAAAAAAATTCAGCTTAAATATAAAACAAAGAAAGAAAGAAACTAATAAATAAATATGAATTGGAGGGCTCTATCAATCAGTGTAAGTCATTATTCTCCTACCATTAATTTATGTAGTGTAAGTCCCATTCGTACTTTCGAAATCGTCCAGTGACGTGGACTGAATGTTTTGCCAACACTGGACGCTTTGTTAATCGAAAGTGTGAACATTGCAATGGGACTTACACTACATAAATCTATGATAGGGCAATAATGACTTACGCTGATTGACTTCTAAGCCTTCCAATTAATACTTTTTATTTATCTAAGATTCACAGTTTTCACAGATTCACTTTTTTGTAGGTTGCGAAAAAAAATTCAACTTTGGTAATGATTTCTTGGAACATTTAACCAATGATCATAAAGGAGTACCGCTTATTTGTTACTTTTGCAAATTACCCATAAACTGCTCCAGAAGAACAATTACTCACATGGAAAGTCACAGTATTTTTCACTATCATTGTGGCTTTTGTACTTTCGGGGGAATTTCTTTGGACGTGGTATACAAGCACTTGGCAGAAATGCATTATTGGCTGACTCCTAAAATTATCACCCGACAATTAATAAGAGACGATAAAGGACTAGTGGTTAATCAGAAAAAGAATTACGATCATAATGAGATAGAGTTATCTAGGTGCATACAAATAATCACGTCCGAATACTTAAAATACATTACCGAAAATGCAGTCCACGAATATATGCCACAATCTACAAGTATAACTTGTAATTTATCGAAAAACTCAAACAACACTATTACCCTTTACAAAGCACCGTCGTCGAGAAAGTCTGGCGCAAAGTTACAAATTACTGAAACTGGTGGTACTCCGAGTAATGATAATAACAATGACGATAACGTGACAAACACTATAAAACGCAACATTACATTAAATATTGGAAAAGTGGTCGAGGATATGCTAAATCCTATAGAGGTCACAAATAAAGTAATATATTTATTGTAGTGTTTCTATCAGGACTAACATTTGATATTACAGATTATCACTTCTGTTATTGATGAAGAGGAGCCGATGGTAGATATCGATCCAGGTACGGATAAATTACTGGTAGATATTCAAGATCCTTTGTATCTCGAGCAGGATAATGTACAACGGACTAATACATCTGTATTAGAAGTTGGTGAAATGACTTACACCGAAAGTGCAAAAGTACAGGAATTTTTCGATTTAACTCCCGAAGAAGTGTCATTTTCAGTTGATAATACAACAAAACAACAAAATTTAACCGGACTGGATCTATTTAGTTGTAGTTTTTGTTTGGCCGGTTTTCTTACCGCTCAAAACTTCAAAAATCACATTATTAAATGCGTGGATTTCTATAAAACTGACACAGCACGACCGTTCAAGTGCAATCATTGTGTGAAGACCTTTAAAACGAGCAATGGCCTATTAGACCACATTAGGTTGCATGGCATTCAGAGATTCGCATGTTCGATTTGCGATTTTAAACATCAACATCAACTGAACGTTCGTTCTCACATGAAAATCAAACATAACATCACGAGCGTCTCGATTACCCCGGTCGATCCCACTAAAAACAATTTCGACGAAGACGAATTTGTCGTTAGACCAAAAGTAAATCGAAGGAAAAGTAAAGAGGACTTTGGTGGCAGTAAGGATGTAACAAAGGGCGGCAGTTCAAGTGGAAATATTAAACCCGAATATGGGCCGAAGGAAGTGAACGCTTTACCTTTACGTCCCATTTTTACCCAAGAAATTAAATGTTCCGAATGTGGATATGGCACAAAAGTAAGGGTTCGATGAAATTTTGTAGTCAAATTAATTCGCGTTTCCTTTTTATTACAGGTAAGAGCCAATCTGGTTCGTCACTTTCAATTCCACGAAACTGGCAAAGAACTTCCAGTCCCTTCTTTGGCTCCTGTGAATCTTGCGCCTTGCTTACAAAAAAATGAAAAAATGTTTGACAAAATGACCAACCTGGCACTTAGTTCTTATAACGACATAATGCGCTTGACATCCAAGTTCGAAAAGAAGACGGAAAATTCTCGATTATCGCAAGAGGAAGAGGCCAGTTTACCTTCGTTTGTGCCATCTACGAAACGTTACGTGTGTGGAGTGAGCGATTGTAATTACTTATGCCTGGAAGAATCCATGTTGCGGTGAATATCAATTAACCAACTTGAAATATATAAAAATTAATGGCCCTTTATTTTGTAGATGTCATCTAACAACTTTACACGGTGACAACGAATGTTCGTATAAATGTACTCATTGTCTAGAAAAACTATCTACAGACAAAGGAGCTATCAACATCGAGCAAATTATTAAACACCTGAGACTACACGATCTGCATTTATACAAGTGTAAATATTGTAAATTTATACATAACCTTAAGCATAAGGTCGATCGGCACGTCATAGATAAACATACAGATGAACCGCCCGTAGTAATTGTCATACGTAGCATGGAACACGAACCCGTAAATGTTTATCACCAACACGAGGAAATAAAAGAAAACAAGGCTTGGTACTGCGGTATGTGCAAATATCGATGCAGCACCAAAATGGAAATATCCACACATGTTTTCAATAAGCACGATTTGGACACCCAGTTTAAATGTGCGTTGTGTAAATTTAAAAATAACAAAAAGTCGTTATTCACCGAACACTTCAAAACTAATCATCCCAAGCAGAATGTAGACGTCATAGATGCTTACTACTATCATGTCGAGTTGGTAACTCAGAAATCTACAAGTGAAACCAAAGTGAGCGATACGACGCCGCTGTGGCTACAAGTTAAACCTGTCATAAGACACATTCGCGGTATTCTTTTGGACGATAATAAAAAAGTTACCAAAAAATCGCCGGTGAAATCGACGAGCGCTTCTACTAATTTAGATCGAGCGATTGAAGCTGTCGCTTCCGGAACGCAAACAAGGAATGCCGACCTGATGCCACGTAAACCCAAAACGTTAAAAGAGAAAATGAGCTTAGTACAGAACGATGATAATAGCGACGTAATTGAGATCGAAGACAAAATATGCGGCAGTAAAAAGACGGAAAGTAAAGTTTCGACTCTGGATCTCCTGATAAGTTCGGTAACACAAGGCGAAGAACGTGACCCCGAAAATTTATTTGTAGCCGTTAATGTCGTGGAAAGCGAGCTGCACTCTTTAGATTTGGAAACTTTACAAAATAAGGAACTGTCCGGTGAATACGGACCATACGGGAAACCTTTCAACGACTATTTCTTGTGCCCGTTGTGCAGTACATTTAAGACTAAAAAGGGGGATCAACTTACGCACCATCTGTATAGGGAACTGGACTATCCTAGGTGGGTGAGAAATTATGTTAAAAAATCTGCATCGGACAATTTTAAATTAGTATAAAATAAGCACAACTTTACAAGGTTGAATATAAATTTAGGACAAATAAATTTTATTAGCTGGAATAGGACGAAATGCATAAACAGAAGCTTTTTATTTAACACTTAGCCAACCGAATGGGGAGATCTCCCCGCTTAGAAGTAAGTCGTTCGATACAAAATTTAAAATATTTATTTTACTCTTGAGTCACAATTATATTTTTTTATCTCCCTCGTATATTATGAGATATTTTTAATTTTTTATTGGTTCATTTTTAGTTTGGGAGAAGCACCAACTTTTATAAATAACTTTTTTTTTCGAAAAATCTATAATAAAGTTTCTCATATGGTGGTGCGCACTGTATAAACTATGATCAGTACCATCAAATTTAGTGAATCGGTTAAAATTAGTTTTATGTGTTCTTTGTGTCTTTTGTCTGTGTTACTTGCAAAAATGCATGGTGGAAAGCGTACGGTTAGCTGTGGCGTGCGCGGTTGGCTAAGTGTTAAAATAAAAACGACGACGTTCTCTAATATATTGACTGTTTTTCAGATTTGTCTGCACTACTTGTGGTTCGACGGGTGTCTCCCATGAATATTTAAGGAGACATTCTCTAAAGACCCATATCAATCTTCCAGTAGTAATACAGCCTCTTTCGCCGGACAGCACTATCGAGACTTGGGTATCCACCGTACTTAATGTGCAAACCCGCATAATTGAAGGTACCAAATACAAAAAGCAAGAAGTTAACGTCCCTGTGCCAGAAACGTCTATTATAAAAATCGAAAGTATAGAAACATTAAACGACAGTCCTCAGTCGTGCTCGTCCGAGTTGGATAATAAAACAAACATCATTAAATACCAGTGCCAGTATTGTAATTACTGTAGCAAATCTCAGAGTGACCTTCGCAAACATGAAAAAAGACATTGGGTTCAAAAACCGCTTAAATGTGGTTACTGCAATATTGAAGGTGAGAATGAAATTACATTTGCCATTTTATTATTTATTTAAACAATTTATTTTTCGCATCATTAGGTGTTACCGCCTACGAAATATCGCAACACTCTAAACGGTCTCATCCTAACGATCCAGTAGTGGTGGTGGCAGTTCCCACTCCAAGCACGCCAATAATTAAACCGCTCGTCAAAAAGGGTACATATAAGAGAAAAAAGGACGACACTAATAGTAATAATGATACACCCGAAAGTGACGAATCTGAATCGGAACCTTTTAATAAGGACGAAACGGTTTACATCTGTAATTATTGCCCAAAAAGAACTAGTACTATAAGTGCCATCAAGAGTCACTGGAAACAAATTCATAAATCGAAACAATTAACTTTTAAATTTTATAAAATACTTTCTAGTGTAAGCAAAGATGGAGTTTTGCATTATAAGTGCGCATATTGTGATTATATGGGGGTTATGTGTGAAGTTAAAAAGCATTGCGGCTTGAATCACCCAACCCATTCATTTATGTTTCGTCATAAGTGCCAATATTGTCAAGCATATTTCAGAGACGAACAGGAATTTCAGTTGCATTGTTCAGAAATTCACCCTGATAAGGAATCGATTGGTGTCGATGACAGATCAACAACTTTTACTTGCAATATTTGTGATTTGGAATTTGACAGCTTCGGTAAACTTCTAGACCATCGTAAGTCTGCTCACCCTAATGTTGAGGTAAGTGGCCAAAAAAAGTTCAAATGTCCTCAGTGCGGACATATCACAGCAAATTACACCGCCATGAGGGATCACGTTCGGGGTCACGCTAAGCCGTATAAGTGTTTTTATTGTCCAGTACGAGCTACATATCCCTCTGTTATTAAAAGCCATCACGCGAAAGAACATCCCGAAGAAGAATTTAAAAGTCAACCTGTCGCCGAAGGCATCAAAATGAACGAAATGTTAAGAAAAAAAATTATGGTGCTCGATGAAAACGGCATCTATAACGCCATTTCCGTTTATAGAAATAATAAAAAACGTAAATCCACCGTGACGAACCCTCCTAAGTTAAAAATCATAATTCCAGAAATTAAAGTAGAACCTACCGAATTAATAGACGAGAAACCTATTAAAATGACGGCCAGAAAATCAACGGCAGTGAGATATTCGGCTCATCTTCCCATTAAAATAAAAGAAACTGCTCGAAAATCCACCACCATGTCCTTTATAAAGCCAAATTTAAATATTCCCGAAGATGGAATTTCGCATTACGGTAATAAACCGGATTTGGATAATGTCGAAAATGTTAAAACGGAATTGTCATTTCAAGATTCGTCTGTTCCAGTTAATGTGTCGAAACTATATGATATTGTAAATATGTTTCCATTAGTGTCTGTCGTGGACTATAAGAAAAATGAAACGAACGATGTTTGACAACAAAACATTGATATTTTATCATCAACTCCTCATATTGAGGATGGTGAATGTTTTGATGAACTAGAAAATATTGTGCCAACTATTAGCTCGTTTTATAGCTTACAAGATCACGAATACTGGTTTTAATCTGTAAGATGTTAAGTAGTTTTAACATAAAATCGTTGTAATGGCTTGAAAAGTATTAAAAGACTGATACTAAATTGTAAAATTCATCCTTAAGCGAGTTTATTTAATTTTTATATTCCATATCATTGAATTTGGTTTTAAGTTTCCTTCTTTATTATTTATAATTATTTTCTATTTAAATATGATTACGTTTATATCAATAACAAGAAATATTTATAAATTTCTTTGTGTTTTGTGAACACTTTCAATCGGAACTATTGGTCATGAAGACAATATGTTTCTTGTTATTAAACCATTAATTATTATTATAAAATACAATCTTAGTTGTTGATTAATTAATGTAAACATTTTATATAAGCTGATCGTTACAATATTATGTTATAGTTGTTGTAAGTAATACTACAATGTGAAATTTATATTTTATATAATAAAATTTAATTATATGTGTAAATGTACTATAAAGATTAAAATTGTAAAGTTTAGCATAGTCTATGAAAACTTTAACAGTGATAACTAAGTTTTACATAACTTAATACAGGATATATGCCTAAGATTGATCATTTTTTCACATTTAAGTGTCTTTATTGCAATGAAATTTTATATATTATGTAGAAATGGTAATAATGTAGATATTAATAAACCTTTCGATTTCAAATTTCTGTAAGCAGTAGCTGTTATAATAAATACAACATTTAATATTTTAAATAAATTAATATTTTCTATTTGTTATACGTCATCATCGGCAATTGTCGAACAAATTTGATCAAATTGTTGAACTTTGTGTAAATTAATAGTCTAGTTAAAATCTTACCAGAAAACTCTTATTGCTAATATAACAAAGCAATATATGACAAACTGCCGGAGTTTAAATAGATTATAATTTTTGCATAATCTCGATAAAATGACGCTACTTATATGCATAGAACAGGTCCGGAATTAGTTGAAAAGTAGTTTTTCGAGTTTAACAATGCAAGAAATGGCAATCTAAGCGCGTTTCCGGCGATTTAAAATTTTTGCCAAATCTCGAAAAAATCCTTTTTTCTGGCAAAATTTTGACCGCAAGCTTTTAAACCCAAACGTTCAGAACAAGTTAAAAACGATTAGAAAACTCGCATTTTAGGTATTACGAAGCAATAAATAAGGAACTGCTGGCGTTTAAATAGTTTATAATTTTTTATAAATTCGATAAAATGACGCCAGCTGATACGTATAGAACAGGTCCGGAATTAGTTGAAAAGTAGTTTTTCGAGATTAACAGTGCAAGAAATGACAATCTAAGCGAGTTTCCGACGATTTAAAATTTTTGCCAAATCTCGAAAAAATCCCTTAGTTCAGCGATTTTTTTTGGTAAAATTTTGACCGGAAGGTTCAGAACAACTCGGAATCGGCTAGAAAACACGGGAGTGAACTTAGCAGACTAAAGCTAGCAGCCTAAAACATATATGGCAACGTCGCACTACATGTTCCCACGGACGGATTATAACACTTGTTATATTATTAACAACTAATTATGGACAAATAAAATCAATAAATACCTACAGTAACAACGAAACTAACAATAATAGATTACAAATTGTATAATGTTGGCGAAATAATAGTTGTTAATATAAAGTTTGAAGAAAATTAAAGTATGTCATGAACATATATTAAATCTAGCTTATAAATTAAAAAAAGGCACTTCTAATCGAGGTCCCCACATGAGACTTGGCTTAAATGTGCGCTCATCTGTTTTAAACAATATACCAAAGTTTGAAAAAAATCGTATTTGCGGAAGGCCCTCAAAAACGATAGCAGCCCAAAATTTTTGTATTTTTCAAATTCCTGCATTTCTGCGAAAGGGGCACTTAGCGTCGAGGTCCCCACATGAAACTCGGCATAAATGTGCGCTCATGTGTTTTAAACAATATACCAAAGTTTGAAAAAAATCGTATTTGCGGAAGGCCCTCAAAAACACTAGCAGCCCAAAATTTTTGTATTTTTCAAATTCTTGCATATCTGGGAAAGGGGCACTTAGCGTCGAGGTCCCCACATAAAACTCGGCATAAATGTGCGCTCATGTGTTTTAAACAATATACCAAAGTTTGAAAAAAATCGTATTTGCGGAAGGCCCTTAAAAACGCTAGCAGCCTAAAATTTTTGTATTTTTCAAATTCCTGCATTTCTGCGAAAGGGGCACTTAGCGTCGAGGTCCCCACATGAGACCCGGCATAAATGTGCGCTCATGTGTCTTAAACAATATACCAAAGTTTGAAAAAATCGTATTTGCGGAAGGCCCTTAAAAACGCTAGCAGCCCAAAATTTTTGTATTTTTCAAATTCTTGCATATCTGGGAAAGGGGCACTTAGCGTTGAGGTCCCCACATGAGACCCGGCATAAATGTGCGCTCATGTGTTTTAAACAATATACCAAAGTTTGAAAAAAATCGTATTTGCGGAAGGCCCTTAAAAACGCTAGCAGCCCAAAATTTTTGTATTTTTCAAATTCTTGCATATCTGGGAAAGGGGCACTTAGCGTTGAGGTCCCCACATGAGACCCGGCATAAATGTGCGCTCATGTGTTTTAAACAATATACCACAGTTTGAAAAAAATCGTATTTGCGGAAGGCCCTTAAAAACGGTAGCAGCCCAAAATTTTTGTATTTTTCAAATTCCTGCATTTCTGCGAAAGGGGCACTTAGCGTCGAGGTCCCCACATGAAACTCGGCATAAATGTGTGCTCATGTGTTTTAAACAATATACCAAAGTTTGAAAAAAATCGTATTTGCGGAAGGCCCTCAAAAACACTAGCAGCCCAAAATTTTTGTATTTTTCAAATTCTTGCATATCTGGGAAAGGGGCACTTAGCGTCGAGGTCCCCACATAAAACTCGGCATAAATGTGCGCTCATGTGTCTTAAACAATATACCAAAGTTTGAAAAAAATCGTATTTGCGGAAGGCCCTTAAAAACGCTAGCAGCCTAAAATTTTTGTATTTTTCAAATTCCTGCATTTCTGCGAAAGGGGCACTTAGCGTCGAGGTCCCCACATGAGACCCGGCATAAATGTGCGCTCATGTGTCTTAAACAATATACCAAAGTTTGAAAAAAATCGTATTTGCGGAAGGCCCTTAAAAACGCTAGCAGCCCAAAATTTTTGTATTTTTCAAATTCTTGCATATCTGGGAAAGGGGCACTTAGCGTTGAGGTCCCCACATGAGACCCGGCATAAATGTGCGCTCATGTGTTTTAAACAATATACCAAAGTTTGAAAAAATCGTATTTGCGGAAGGCCCTTAAAAACGGTAGCAGCCCAAAATTTTGTATTTTTCAAATTCTTGCATTTCTGCGAAAGGGGCACTTAGCGTCGAGGTCCCCACATGAGACCCGGCATAAATGTGCGCTCATGTGTCTTAAACAATATACCAAAGTTTGAAAAAATCGTATTTGCGGAAGGCCCTTAAAATCGCTAGCAGCCTAAAATTTTGTATTTTTCAAATTCCTGCATTTCTGCGAAAGGGGCACTTAGCGTCGAGGTCCCCACATGAGACCCGGCATAAATGTGCGCTCATGTGTTTTAAACAATATACCAAAGTTTGAAAAAATCGTATTTGCGGAAGGCCCTTAAAAACGGTAGCAGCCCAAAATTTTTGTATTTTTCAAATTCTTGCATATCTGGGAAAGGGGCACTTAGCGTTGAGGTCCCCACATGAGACCCGGCATAAATGTGCGCTCATGTGTTTTAAACAATATACCACAGTTTGAAAAAAATCGTATTTGCGGAAGGCCCTTAAAAACGCTAGCAGCCCAAAATTTTTGTATTTTTCAAATTCCTGCATTTCTGCGAAAGGGGCACTTAGCGTCGAGGTCCCCACATGAAACTCGGCATAAATGTGTGCTCATGTGTTTTAAACAATATACCAAAGTTTGAAAAAAATCGTATTTGCGGAAGGCCCTCAAAAACACTAGCAGCCCAAAATTTTTGTATTTTTCAAATTCTTGCATATCTGGGAAAGGGGCACTTAGCGTCGAGGTCCCCACATAAAACTCGGCATAAATGTGCGCTCATGTGTCTTAAACAATATACCAAAGTTTGAAAAAAATCGTATTTGCGGAAGGCCCTTAAAAACGCTAGCAGCCTAAAATTTTTGTATTTTTCAAATTCCTGCATTTCTGCGAAAGGGGCACTTAGCGTCGAGGTCCCCACATGAGACCCGGCATAAATGTGCGCTCATGTGTCTTAAACAATATACCAAAGTTTGAAAAAAATCGTATTTGCGGAAGGCCCTTAAAAACGCTAGCAGCCCAAAATTTTTGTATTTTTCAAATTCTTGCATATCTGGGAAAGGGGCACTTAGCGTTGAGGTCCCCACATGAGACCCGGCATAAATGTGCGCTCATGTGTTTTAAACAATATACCAAAGTTTGAAAAAAATCGTATTTGCGGAAGGCCCTTAAAAACGGTAGCAGCCCAAAATTTTTGTATTTTTCAAATTCTTGCATTTCTGCGAAAGGGGCACTTAGCGTCGAGGTCCCCACATGAGACCCGGCATAAATGTGCGCTCATGTGTCTTAAACAATATACCAAAGTTTGAAAAAAATCGTATTGGCGGAAGGCCCTTAAAATCGCTAGCAGCCTAAAATTTTTGTATTTTTCAAATTCCTGCATTTCTGCGAAAGGGGCACTTAGCGTCGAGATCCCCACATGAGACCCGGCATAAATGTGCGCTCATGTGTCTTAAACAATATACCAAAGTTTGAAAAAAATCGTATTTGCGGAAGGCCCTTAAAAACGCTAGCAGCCCAAAATTTTTGTATTTTTCAAATTCCTGCATTTCTGCGAAAGGGGCACTTAGCGTTGAGGTCCCCACATGAGACCCGGCATAAATGTGCGCTCATGTGTTTTAAACAATATACCAAAGTTTGAAAAAAATCGTATTTGCGGAAGGCCCTTAAAAACGCTAGCAGCCCAAAATTTTTGAATTTTTCAAATTCTTGCATATCTGCGAAAGGGGCACTTAGCGTCGAGGTCCCCACATGAGACCCGGCATAAATGTGCGCTCATGTGTCTTAAACAATATACCAAAGTTTGAAAAAAATCGTATTTGCGGAAGGCCCTTAAAAACGCTAGCAGCCTAAAATTTTTGTATTTTTCAAATTCCTGCATTTCTGCGAAAGGGGCACTTAGCGTCGAGGTCCCCACATGAGACCCGGCATAAATGTGCGCTCATGTGTCTTAAACAATATACCAAAGTTTAAAAGAAATCGTATTTGCGGAAGGCCCTTAAAAACGCTAGCAGCCCAAAATTTTTGTATTTTTCAAATTCTTGCATTTCTGCGAAAGGGGCACTTACCGTCGAGGTCCCCACATGAGACTCGGCATAAATGTGCGCTCATGTGTCTTAAACAATATACCAAAGTTTGAAAAAAATCGTATTTGCGGAAGGCCCTTAAAAACGCTAGCAGCCCAAAATTTTTGTATTTTTCAAATTCTTGCATATCTGGGAAAGGGGCACTTAGCGTCGAGGTCCCCACATGAGACCCGGCATAAATGTGCGCTCATGTGTTTTAAACAATATACCAAAGTTTAAAAAAAATCGTATTTGCGGAAGGCCCTCAAAAACGCTAGCAGCCCAAAATTTTTGTATTTTTCAAATTTCTGCATGTCTGCGAAAGGGACACTTAGCGTCGAAGTCTCCACATGAGGCTTTACTTCCATGTGGGCCCATATGTAATAAACAATATAATAACGTTTAAACAAAATCGTATTTGTGGAAGGACATCAAAGTTTGGAAAATCGATAATGTTAGTGCATAAAGTATAACAAATTGAAAGCTGAAACTCTATCTTTGTTGTTTTGTAGTTATACATTAGTTTAGCCGTATTAATAGGAGCTTATTAGAATTTATAAATGTCCTTATATTGCTAATGTAAATAAATTCTCATCTGATGTAAAAGTAGTGATTTCTTTGACCTTTTAGGGTAGGTAAGTACGCTATTAGTATATAAATAATACTCTATATTCATGGGTACTACCTAATTTTTTTATAACATTCATCTTATAATATTAGTGTTACTTTTTATTATTATGTATAATTGGCTTTTTTTCTAGGAGTATTTGAGAACAATTTAATAAGTAGGGTTACTGCCCTCCGCCGTTCAAGGTTTTATGTTCTTTCAATGAATGGGTTGTTTACGATAAAAATGTCTTCCTAGCTGTTTATCGGGAACACGGTGCATGATCTTTATCCTTTTTTGTTATATGATAGCCATGACGCCGATGCTGAATTTGCGTTTGAAACAGATGATCGATTGTTTAGAGTTGTTTGTTCTCGATCTGCTGTAGGTACTTTGGAGTGATTTTGAATAATTGCAAAATTACATTATTTTACTATGTTATATAAATTGTTTTCATTCTTATTTTTAACTGTTTAAAACGTAATAAAATAATTAAAAATAAAAGCAATTTTTCTGAAACCGTTACATAAATATTTCCAATATTCATTTTAATCATGAAAGTAGGTCGTTTCAAAATAGTAAATAGTCTAAAATTAATGTAGGTAATATATGTAAGGTACATATTATTATAAGGTTAGGTATTTGATATCATTTTTATATTATAAGTAGGTACCTATTATATTTTTATTATCATGTATTTTAGTATTATATATATATATATATATATATAAATATATATTTTTTTATTGCTGTTTTTATATATAAGTTTTTTTAAGCATATTAAAGAATTATTGCTTTTATTTCTAATGATTTTCAAATAATTATACCTCTAGGTATACAATAATAATCTAAATTAAAATATTACGGTTGGGGGGAGGGGGTATCTTTACGCATATGCCTACAAAAAATTAATTCAGAAATACCAAGTGCTAACTATGACCCTGGACTGTTATCGCTGTGGCAACATACGTCCTTCTTGTATGTACCATAATTCGAGAAACGATTTAAAAATTAAGAGGCCCCTATACGGTGCATTTTATTGCGTAGATGTTACTTAATAATATGTTACCTTCAGTAGTTTCTTTATAATTCTAGCAAGTTTATAAAATGTTTACGGAAGCACAAAAAGCATACAAGGCACATTTTTGCGGGAAGCCAAGTAGAATGCGTCGATCGTGGGGCCTCTAAGGAACCGAGGTACTGTCCTTTCAAATTACGAAGATCGTGATCGTGAACGACCTCTAAGGATATTTAATAAGAAAAAAGACTAGAATTATGGAATGCCCCTGGAATACCTACATTAACGACGGTTTTACCATTAGGCGATCCTAAGTGATCGCCTAAGGGCGCCAGAACAATAGGGCGCTTGTCTATCAGGCGAAACTGCCGTTCGTTGGTAACCAAATTAATTTTTATCTGTCAAAATTTGTAAAAATCTTCAACAATATTGGTGAACATATTTTTAGTTAACTATATATCTTAATGATTAATATTTTAATACAAACTTTACTTAAATATTTGAATATAATAATAATTATAAAAATAAAATACTACTTTAAGAGGATGATTACGCCAAGCACTAATATAGGGATTTCAATGTAAATTCGGTCAGGTATTACACCTATATTGATAGAAATTTTCAATTTTTTATTAAAGAATCTAAAAATATGTATCATCAAGTATGTGAAGACGTTCTTATTTTCTTAAGAATATATATACTTCTTATATAATAACTATTTAAAGTTGGAAATAATTAGACTAACTTTTCGATGTCACTTTCTTGAATTAGAAGCTATATATTAAAAAATAAAACGTGTACACCTTCTGCCATCTTTTAATTACCTAAAAAATATTTCTTAATAGATACTTATAAATAAAATAAGGGCTCAAAACATTTTCGTTTAATAATCGGCGAATCGCGGTCTTCGTGCTCGCGTGTACGCTCTATCCTTGTATTGCCGTCTTGCTCACGTTATCTCCTCGCTGCGTAAACTAAACTCGAGAAATGTTTATTTCAAGATATCGGCTTGCATATTACCTCATAGAATTAGTAAAGAATGCGTTCGTCGAAATTTTTGTATGGTAAAAGTGGTTGTGCTAACAATACTTTTAATTGTCTATACTTGTATGTATTTTAAATACATATCGACGCAGATTATCGTAAACGCCATTTTTGCGAAAATGAGTTATTCTGACTATCTTATGCATCAATGGATCTAGGGTAAAAACATCATACGTCAAGAACAAGAATTTGGTATCAATATTCCGATTTTTTTCACCAGAAAAATCGATTTGTATTTCGGTAAAACGTATCTTCTTATATGTAGCTACGATACAATACAAAATGTGCACTTCTGTAAAATCTACTTTTTGTCGTTTACGATAATCTGCGACAACTACCGTCGATATAGTTACTGTTACTTTGAGACGATGCCGACGATTATCTACATAATTTTCTACTTCAACAGGTAGTAAAAAATTCGAGATTCACATACACAGGGTTTTATTTAGTTACTCAAGTGAAATATTCGTATTTTACTTATTAGACTTATTGTTAGAAATAACTGCAACAATTACTTCTCTAAAACGTATTTATGTTTTAGAAAATGAATCAATATATATACAACTGTCTGAATACTCGTACAATCTAAACTTACTACAGAACGATTTTTAATTTATTTAAAATTTAACAGAATACAGGTTTAGGGCAAATCTTTCCATCTTCTGATAAATTTATCTGACAGATATGTTTCTAAAGGAAATATCTGTCAGATATAATCAGAAGATGGAAAGATCGGCCCTTATTATAATTAATTACATCGATATGTATAAGTTACTCTGGGTTTTTATTCCATAAATTCCATTTTGTCAACAACCACAAGTTGTTAACATGACAAGGTATAACACACTAACACGAGTGGTTACGAGGATACTGTTATAACATTTACCACTAATTTTAGAATTATTCGGCTGATTTGTTGTAATAATTGAACAATTGACAAACCAGATACTGTAGAATATGAATTTCGAACAAGTTACTGAATAATTAATTATACCTATTTAATATAATGTCTTGGAATTTAAATGCTAGATATTTATCAGAATGTTTACTAGATAAGCATAAATATTTTCTGTACTGAAATGAAGTGTGGCTTGGGCAACTTGTTTACTGGGATACTGCAATAACGTGTAGATAACATACTTGTAAAATTGTATTTAGCTTTTCTGTGCGAGCGTAATCGTCCTCTTAACCTGTTAACCGAGCGGGACGTATAAATACGTCAAACGTAAACAATATCGGGTACGGGTAGGACATTGAATACGTCCTTGAAATATATGTTGCGCCCTGGAACGGGCAAATTTATAATTTTTTAATTCGGTGTTTCCATTTTTTTGTTGGTATTTTTTTTTCTATTTGTTTGTGATTTTGTATTTTCCTTTGTGCTTTATATATAAATAAACGAAAAAATATATATTTCATAGTCTTTTCATTTATTTTAAGCATAAATAAAAAAAAATAATAGCATGAAATTACGTCCTCCGGGCGTGACGTTTTACACGTCCTAGTGAAAGAATTCGCGCCCGTTATATGCTGCGTAATTAAAACGGGAATTCCCCGGTTAACAGATTAATGAATCACTATTGATGTTTAAAATACGCCAAGTCTCATGTGGGGACCTCGCCGATAAGTGCCCCTTTCGCAGAAATACGGGATTTCAAATAATACAAAAATTTTGGGCTGCTAGCGAATTTAAGAGGGTAATGCACAGAATGAGAAATTCTTGTAAGAGAGAGAACAAAAAGTTCAAAGCGAGATGGTTAAATATAAATGTAATGTATAGCGTGTAGTTAAATAAAACTGACGTGCTACACTATAATTTTTGCTTATCGCCGTGTGGGATAGGGTTATTATTGAAATATAACCGGTGTTTATTAAACATTGATAAAATAATCTGTATTGCTTTGAATAGGTATTACTTTGCGAAATAAAGAAGGAACTCCAGCAAACAATTTTAAATTTCGCGGCGGATTTCTGTCGGTATCGCTTCACAACATTTGTAGTCAGTAGCGGCGATAAATTAGGCGAGAAGAATTTTGAATTGTTCGAGTAACGAAATAATACATGTATAAATAATAATACGTAAATAATTACGCCTAGTTTCGCGTATTTTACTACTTCCATTATTTTTGAACGCGTTTACTTAAAATATTATTAGTTTAATTGAATCATCTTGCTACAGTACGTCACTGCCTTTGTTATTTAACCTGACATTGACATTTATATATGAATAGCACCTTCAGAAATCCGCCGCGAAATTTAAAAATTGTTTGCTGGGAGTGCATATTCAGATCATTATACACGTTCATTTGTTCAAGTGTATTTACGTACAAGTGCTGTTCAGTATGAGTTCGAATTTTTTTTGTTTAGTTGATAATCACTGCCCATTGATCAGACTTTTTCTGACAAAAAATAATTTTTTTAATAATTTGATATTAGAAATTAGACTGTCCTATATAGAGAGTTTTACACATTTTACAAAATCACATATAACTCTATCCACAACATTATTATTAAAATTTAAATTATTAAAACAATAGGTTGAACATTTTTATAAAATTTCTGTCTTTCAATTTAATATTTAGGACATTTTAAAACGAGTCCGAAATATGACAATAAAACAGACATATTACTAAAACAAGGAAAAGTGTTGCTGTACGAGTAAAAAGATGTAAATTGCTAAACAAAACAGGTATTGTTATTTTCCCATATTTTGTTTCAACGAAATATGTCAATAACACTAATTTATTATAAAAAATATCTGTTATTTTAATATGCAACTCCAATATAAATGTAGGTACCTATACCTACATATTTAGTGAGTTATTAGCTATTTATCCAGACTTAAATATTTTTTAAATATTTAATCATTGTTTATAATTTAATACCTACCTACGCTTATGCGAAAACGTAATCATGTTGAAAATTCTCGAGTCACTCCAGATGAAGCATAATAAAATTTGCTACCGCTACGCCTGATTTTAGACAATTGTATGAAGAAATTTTGAGAAACATGATTTCGTAAAACCAAAATTGCACTTTCACCATATGTTCAAAAATAATATAATATGGCAGCTAGCTTTATAAGATATTAATTCTTTTCGCTACGCAGCGTTTTATTAGATATTGTTATTTACCATGAATTTATTTAATGCTAAATATTGCCAATATTATGCATCAATTTATAAAATAAAAAATATTTTAAAAAAATGCGCTGTAGCCGAGTAAAATAGAACCTCGCCTTTCAGATAAGTGTAAGTGTATGAATATATGCCTTTTACTAACTTTAGGAGATTATGTAAGCTAAGGCACAATAAAACGGATCGTGCATTACCCCCTTAAGCACCTTCCGCAAATACGATTATCTTTAAAATTTGGTATATTGTTTAAAACACATGAGCGCACATTTATGCCGAGTATCATGTGGGGACCTCGACGCTAAGTGCCCCTTTCGCAGAAATGCAAGAATTTGAAAAATACAAAAATTTTGGGCTGCTAGCGTTTTTAAGGGCCTTCCGCAAATACGATTTTTTTCAAACTTTGGTATATTGTTTAAAACACATGAGCGCACATTTATGCCGAGTCTCATGTGGGGACCTCGACGCTAAGTGCCCCTTTCGCAGAAATGCAAGAATTTGAAAAATACAAAATTTTAGGCTGCTAGCGTTTTTAAGGGCCTTCCGCAAATACGATTTCTTTTAAACTTTGGTATATTGTTTAAAACACATGAGCGCACATTTATGCCGAGTCTCATGTGGGGACCTCGACGCTAAGTGCCCTTTCGCAGAAATGCAAGAATTTGAAAAATACAAAAATTTTGGGCTGCTAGCGTTTTTAAGGGCCTTCCGCAAATACGATTTCTTTTAAACTTTGGTATATTGTTTAAGACACATGAGCGCACATTTATGCCGAGTCTCATGTGGGGACCTCGACGGTAAGTGCCCTTTCGCAGAAATGCAAGAATTTGAAAAATACAAAATTTTGGGCTGCTAGCGTTTTTAAGGGCCTTCCGCAAATACGATTTCTTTTAAACTTTGGTATATTGTTTAAAACACATGAGCGCACATTTATGCCGAGTCTCATGTGGGGACCTCGACGCTAAGTGCCCTTTCGCAGAAATGCAAGAATTTGAAAAATACAAAAATTTTGGGCTGCTAGCGTTTTTAAGGGCCTTCCGCAAATACGATTTCTTTTAAACTTTGGTATATTGTTTAAAACACATGAGCGCACATTTATGCCGAGTCTCATGTGGGGACCTCGACGCTAAGTGCCCCTTTCGCAGAAATGCAAGAATTTGAAAAATACAAAAATTTTGGGCTGCTAGCGTTTTTAAGGGCCTTCCGCAAATACGATTTCTTTTAAACTTTGGTATATTGTTTAAAACACATGAGCGCACATTTATGCCGGGTCTCATGTGGGGACCTCCACGCTAAGTGCCCCTTTCGCAGAAATGCAGGAATTTGAAAAATACAAAAATTTTAGGCTGCTAGCGTTTTTAAGGGCCTTCCGCAAATACGATTTTTTCAAACTTTGGTATATTGTTTAAAACACATGAGCGCACATTTATGCCGAGTTTCATGTGGGGACCTCGACGCTAAGTGCCCCTTTCGCAGAAATGCAAGAATTTGAAAAATACAAAATTTTGGGCTGCTAGCGTTTTTAAGGGCCTTCCGCAAATACGATTTTTCAAACTTTGGTATATTGTTTAAGACACATGAGCGCACATTTATGCCGGGTCTCATGTGGGGACCTCGACGGTAAGTGCCCTTTCGCAGAAATGCAAGAATTTGAAAAATACAAAATTTTGGGCTGCTAGCGTTTTTAAGGGCCTTCCGCAAATACGATTTCTTTTAAACTTTGGTATATTGTTTAAGACACATGAGCGCACATTTATGCCGAGTCTCATGTGGGGACCTCGACGGTAAGTGCCCCTTTCGCAGAAATGCAAGAATTTGAAAAATACAAAAATTTTGGGCTGCTAGCGTTTTTAAGGGCCTTCCGCAAATACGATTTCTTTTAAACTTTGGTATATTGTTTAAAACACATGAGCGCACATTTATGCCGAGTCTCATGTGGGGACCTCGACGCTAAGTGCCCTTTCGCAGAAATGCAAGAATTTGAAAAATACAAAAATTTTGGGCTGCTAGCGTTTTTAAGGGCCTTCCGCAAATACGATTTCTTTTAAACTTTGGTATATTGTTTAAAACACATGAGCGCACATTTATGCCGAGTCTCATGTGGGGACCTCGACGCTAAGTGCCCCTTTCGCAGAAATGCAAGAATTTGAAAAATACAAAAATTTTGGGCTGCTAGCGTTTTTAAGGGCCTTCCGCAAATACGATTTCTTTTAAACTTTGGTATATTGTTTAAAACACATGAGCGCACATTTATGCCGGGTCTCATGTGGGGACCTCCACGCTAAGTGCCCCTTTCGCAGAAATGCAGGAATTTGAAAAATACAAAAATTTTAGGCTGCTAGCGTTTTTAAGGGCCTTCCGCAAATACGATTTTTTTCAAACTTTGGTATATTGTTTAAAACACATGAGCGCACATTTATGCCGAGTTTCATGTGGGGACCTCGACGCTAAGTGCCCCTTTCGCAGAAATGCAAGAATTTGAAAAATACAAAAATTTTGGGCTGCTAGCGTTTTTAAGGGCCTTCCGCAAATACGATTTTTTTCAAACTTTGGTATATTGTTTAAGACACATGAGCGCACATTTATGCCGGGTCTCATGTGGGGACCTCGACGGTAAGTGCCCCTTTCGCAGAAATGCAAGAATTTGAAAAATACAAAATTTTGGGCTGCTAGCGTTTTTAAGGGCCTTCCGCAAATACGATTTCTTTTAAACTTTGGTATATTGTTTAAAACACATGAGCGCACATTTATGCCGAGTCTCATGTGGGGACCTCGACGCTAAGTGCCCCTTTCGCAGAAATGCAAGAATTTGAAAAATACAAAAATTTTGGGCTGCTAGCGTTTTTAAGGGCCTTCCGCAAATACGATTTCTTTTAAACTTTGGTATATTGTTTAAGACACATGAGCGCACATTTATGCCGGGTCTCATGTGGGGACCACGACGCTAAGTGCCCCTTTCGCAGAAATGCAAGAATTTGAAAAATACAAAAATTTTAGGCTGCTAGCGTTTTTAAGGGCCTTCCGCAAATACGATTTCTTTTAAACTTTGGTATATTGTTTAAGACACATGAGCGCACATTTATGCCGGGTCTCATGTGGGGACCTCGACGCTAAGTGCCCCTTTCGCAGAAATGCAAGAATTTGAAAAATACAAAAATTTTGGGCTGCTAGCGTTTTTAAGGGCCTTCCGCAAATACGATTTCTTTTAAACTTTGGTATATTGTTTAAGACACATGAGCGCACATTTATGCCGGGTCTCATGTGGGGACCTCGACGCTAAGTGCCCCTTTCGCAGAAATGCAGGAATTTGAAAAATACAAAAATTTTGGGCTGCTAGCGTTTTTAAGGGCCTTCCGCAAATACGATTTTTTTGAAACTTTGGTATATTGTTTATAACACATGAGCGCACATTTATGCCGAGTCTCATGTGGGGACCTCGATTAGAAGTGCCTTTTTTAATTTATAAACTAAATTTAATAGTTGTTCATTATATACTTTAGTTTTCTCCAAACTTTATATTAACAACTATTATTTCGCCAATATTATACAATTTGTAATCTATTATTGTTAGTTTCGTTGTTATTGTAGGTATTTATTGACTTTATTTGTCCATAATTAGTTGTTAATAATTAAGCGAGTGTTATAATCCGTCCGTGGGAACGTTCAGTGCGACGTTGCCACATATGTTTTAGGCTGCTAGCTTTAGTCTGCTAAGTTCACTCCCGTCTAGAAAACTCGTATTTCTAGTAATTAACTTATCTATTTGATTAGTAATTTGTTCTGAGCAGCTATAATATGTAAATGCACCTTTAAGAAATTTTTTATCATTTTTTCAACTTATCGAAATCTCTACAAAGCAAACTTTACACTGTTCCTATTAGTGTGGTTAGAAAATTTTCATGTCCATTCAAAAATCGAAGAAATTGCGGTTATAAATGGAATTGCTACCAATAAAACCTAACGAACAAGACTGCTGTAATTCTGGTTGTAATCCTTGTATTCTTGACGTTTATGAAGAACAGTTGTTGTTGTACAAGGAGAGGAAGACGAAAACAAGTTTTGCTACCAAGTCGAATTGTATGTCGCAAACGTCATATGCAGTTTTCAAATTGGTACGTTCAGAGCGATATACGCACGATACATGCTTGTTAACATTTCAATATGCACAAAACCCTACAGATGAGAGACTATCTTTAATGTACAAACCGGGTCAACATTTCCTATTAAAAGGTCATTCTGACATCGACGTAAACCATCAATTTACTAGGGCATATACACCTATACCTGTAAATTACGATGGGGCGCTCGCATTTACAATTATAATGAAATTTTATAAAAATGGCCGAATGTCACGTTTCTTAGAAGATTTGCAATTAAACAACAACACATTATGGCGTGGTCCATATGGTTCTTTCGAAGTATGTTTGAAATATCGTTTTATACTGTTCGTGGCACAAGGAACCGGAATAGCACCATTATTTTCTATTATCCATGAACTTTTAGGAAACTTTGAATGTGATTCGTTTTTAAAACTGTTTTTCTGTTGTAGAACCGAAAAGGATATACTTTTAAGAAGTGAATTGTACAAGTTTAGCTCTTTCTGGAATTTTGGTTATGAAATATTTTTATCAAAATCTGAGTCGGCTCGTTGCAAATATAATGAAATTATACATTTAGAACGTTTGCAGCCAAATTATATTCTAGAATATGTGAAAGATAAAATAGGTCCTGAAATTCAAGCTTTAATATGTGGTAGTGAATTTTTTAATGAAAATATATCTCAAAATATTATAGCATGTGGAATTAATGCTAGTCAAATAGTTGTGTTTTAGATTATAAATTTTATTTAAAAACTGCATTAGGTACAATAGAAATATATGATGTTGTAGAACTGATGTTACATTGGACATGAGATGTGCTAAAAAATAAAACGATTGTAAATAATTTATCGAGCAAATGAAAGTTATAATTACCTTCTCACAGTTGGGACACTGTCCGTGTAATTCGTTGAAACAATGTTTAGCATTTACAGATATTAACCACTGATGTAAGCATTCTTTATGAAAAAATTGCTCGCACGATTCATTTTCACAGATAATATCTGGCAGTTTGTCATTTAAACGTAGACAAAAACAAATGCAACATTCGCCAATGTTGTAGAGCAGGACCTCGTTCTCTTGATTGACGAGCGGATTCGTTGGAAAATTCGGTAACTCTTTAAATAGAGAAAAATTAATTGAATATCGCTCAAGATTTTTTTTTTAAATTATATATTGAGACATGCGAAATATATTTCACTAAATAATATATATTTTATAACAAAGTGGTTGTAAATGAAAGCTGCATAGGAATAATATGGAATGTGTTTAATCAAGTAGCTATACTTCGTCCAAACCTATATGCAATCCACGTCATCAATAAAAGGTTACTAGATGATGACGTTTCACACAGTGCTGTCACCTCGTACCTCGTATTTTAACAGTGTTAATAAATTGTAGTCTTTCTTTATGCCATCTAATATGTGCGTAGGTAAATCATCTATAGAATATGCCACTTTCCAAACTTTAAACCGAATTACAAATAAACAATCTAGTAACTTTTTTTTGATGACGTAAATTGCATATAGCTTTGGATAGGCCATAGGTGTTTTTCATTAATTGGACTGATTTGTTAGCAAAAGCTAACCGAAAGTTTTCGATTCTGATGCTCGTAAATCCGAACCAAGATAAATTACATATCGCTGGAATCTGATACTCTCAGGTTGTTCATCTTAAAGCAATTGATCGGTACCTCGGACAGTGAAGCCACACAAACTCATTTGGATACTAGTCTCTTGAGCCAGTAAAATTGCCTCGATTCTAACAGTAAAAAGTTGGAGGAATTAAATATGAGCTATCATTTGCCCAGCATTTTTATGGTATGTCATGTTAAATTACAATGAACTTTATGCAAAAAATGACGTTATAGATAGACCTAATTTATAACAGAACAATAATATTCACACAGACGATTTCGATTTCATATTGTGATATGAACGAGTTTGACGTGACCTTCAAAATCATGATTCTTGATTCAGTTAAGTTGGCCTTAGGAGAATGAAATTGGATTTATATTATTTTAAACAATTATCGATCATCGATAAAGTAATGTAATATTAAAACTTGTATTATAAAATACTTTTAATATATACAAACTAGTTAAATACCTACATTGTTATATTTAGAAAAACCTAAAAATCTAGCCAGCATTATCTAACTTGTCAAACATACAGTTAACGTTTTAAGATTATTTATATACTATTGTAAATAAAGTGTTTTATCAAATGACCTTTGTTTTAATATTTGATAGAAAAGAAGTGCAAAAATTTTAAGTGTCTGAACATTTTTCCAAATAACTTTTTAAATGGCCTCCCAGTATTTTAAAAAATGAGCGTCAAAAAATTTTAAATTTCCTCATATTCGTTATCATAATCACAAACCTAATTGTAAGCTTAAAATTGAGATGAATTCCTGATCACGCGTTTTCTCAAAATTTTGCAATGTGTCGAACTCGACGAAAGCCCATTTATTTCATTATTTTTGAATATGTTGCCATTTATAATATACGTAGTGTAAGTTTGGTTGCCTATAAAAAAAGGAAAATTTGTAATACAAATTATAACAATATAAATTCCATATCTATTGACAATTGTGTATTTTATTTTTGTTTAAACATTGTTATAAATTGTGGATTTAATTTACGTGAATTAATAAAATAATTTCAATTGTTATTTCTAAATACTGTTCGTAATTTATTAACGTATGCTTTAATTTATCGTTAGCAATTATATTCACCTATTAATTTCAGGACCTCTTGCAAAAAGTCGCCATTAAAATTCCATTTAATTAAATTTTCGACCGTTTTAATCTTATATTCTTCGACTAAACGCTCCGGTCCCAGAAACCTAATTTGGGGGATGCTCGGGTATTTCCAAGGATCTATCGTTACAACCATCGAAACATTGACATCTGTAAAAATTACAACCACTGCAAAAACACTGCGACAGTGTTTCTTTTGAAACAACCGTACCGAATCCAATTCTTCTATAACAGTCTTTTCTAGTCGGCTTTTCCGGATCTAAAATCCAACAGTTTGAATCTAAGCTATCCATAGCATCGAAGAACGGTTGTAAATCTTGCAATAAATTAAGGAATTTTTGATAAATCGTCTTTATAGATTTACTGGAATTGAACAATTCGCAGTTCTTCGATTCTGGCAAGTAATGCTCCACTTTAAAACTGCCTTCCCTGTCCAAATCGACTATAATAAGTAAATTGTGCACCCGACCAACATTGTCTGCATGCAAAATTCTGATCTCGGATAAATCTTTTGAAATTGCGCAAGAATGAGTATTAATATAGAATTCTCTAAATTCAACATATTCTACAAGTACATGATTATAAATTTCCACTAAATTCGGAGTAATTGTGACTTTCTTTGTAAGCAATATCGCTTTTAGTCCATCGAGGAATTCCACAATATCTACTTGCTTTGTATTCAACAATAACTGTTGTATTTCTTTTTTAAACTCTTGCAGTTGCTCATTAATTTTAATCGTGAAAAATCCATTCTCCCTTTGAATGCAAACTTCATAATCAACATCCTAAAAAAAATTAATTTAATTAAGAAAATTGTCGATTATTTCGGAGGTTAGATTCTTACAGAAACGGGCAAATAACCGTAGAATTCGTTGTCGTCGATGATAGATACAACGGATGGATACTTAAGTAGCATATCTAATGTTCGACTCATTTTTTGCGTGGATTATCTGAAATAAAATTGGGAGAAATTAGTTTTTCGAAGAAAAAACGTAAACAATGAAATTTGAGGATCGGTCTACACTTACATGACTCATCCTAGAGATATCGGTTGCAGTATTGCCATTCGCCAATACCCGAGTCTCTAGCTTGTGAGAGTTTTTCGGACATCACAAGTTAGGGTCTCAGGGAACAGGCAAACTGAGCCTTAGTTACATTCCAAGTTGTTTTGTTGGCGACGCATTTAATTTGAAAATTCTATCAAAATAACTTTGATTTGTCGGAGTGTGCGTGTTTAAATGGAAATATTGCAAGAAATTACAATATGGGATATTTTAAAATATTTAGTTCGTCCTTTCGTGACAATTGTTTAGATACCTATGTAGGTAATTTGCCTGTAAGGTCGGTTTTATTTATTTCTTTTTAACATTTATTACTGTTCGATAGTATCGAAAGGATTAAACTTTACAAGGTTTATAGAAAGTATATATGTATGTAATTCGCTCGATTAAAATTATTAATCTAATCTTTACACAAATAAAGGAGCATTGTCTTTAAGTAGATATCATATAAACTAGTTTCTTCAAAATTTAAATAATAATGTAACGACTGTAAATTGATTTAAAAGCGATATTTACTCGTAACCATTTATAATATTTATAATGTAGATATGACGTAGTTAAACGAAATTTTATAAAAATTTTAATAAAGCGCTCGTCATAATAAAAGTATGTAAATGATAATGTGCATTAGAATCTCTGCACGTTCAAGCAGCTTATATAAATACAAATACTTGATAATTTAAATTGACCAAATTGACATTTTTAAAAAGTATTATTTGGATCTAATATAAAAGTAATAACTTATCATCAGTTAAGTAGGCATTATATAAAAAAATTCTCTACAATGTCGCACTTTGATGTGATCTAGTAAGTTTATATGTAAAAGTTATCAATAACTTTAATAACAATGATTTGTCCGTCATCAATTTTGTTTATTTTTCAAAATATGTACAACAATAATCCTACATTGATGCTACAATTTTTTTTCGATCGTTGCATTCGACAAGAGTCTAGGAAAGTTAGCAGGCTGTACAGTACTCCCAAAACGGTGTAATACTTACTATACAACCTACTACCTCAACCAGACACCGCCGTCCATTTCCATCTTCGTTTCCATCGTCGCTAATTGATGAATTATTAACAACCGGTAAGTCCCGGTAAATACAAACTTGTGATCATTAATACAGCACAAGTTCGGATCTACGGGTTCCTACCAGCTGTTAGGCCGTTCTGCGGACTGACGCACCGACTGATAACGTCTATAAAACTAAGAACGATAAGAAAAGTGAGCAATATTATATCGTTTTGGCGAAGAAATCAAGACACCAATCACTTTGATCAGGACATATGTAACACATTAATGCGAAATGTTTGCGATAGATTTTTTCCGACCATCTTCATCTTCAAAAACATAGGAATCCATGACGACGTCAGTAAATAACCAAAAAGGCTCATTTCGCACCAAAAAAAAATGCAGAATTCATTAACATCCACCACTGGATATAACATGGCAGTCCATATGACATCCATTTCAAGTCTATGGACATAGGGATACGTAATGGACATAAAACGAACGTCCATAGGATATCCTGTGCTATCTGGGTATAAAAAAAAGCAGGAAACGACAAAATACACGCGTTTCTACGGAGTTGAAATTTTATCGAAATCACCAAAAAAAGTCGTAGGTACTATGTTACATAGCTTCGATAAAATTGAAATCCAACCTGATACATCTATAAAAGGCCTATAACTACTGTAAACGTAGCGTAGTACTGTAACAAAGTGAAAAGTAATAAACTACACGGGTTTAAATCGATTTAAATTATTCTAGAAAACAAGGAAAAAAAGACACGATTTTGACAAATAATGACAAACTACGGGCGTTTCCATCGATTTAAAATTTTCGCGAAATTTCGGAAAAAAACCTTATTGTAGTTCATGGTTTTGGCAAAATTTTGACCCAACCTGAAGTGTTTAGTACAGGACCGGAATTACTGGAAAAGTCATTTCTTATGTATAACAAAGCAAATAAAGACAAACTAGACGCGTTTAAATCGATTTAAAATTTTCTAAAAATCTCGGAAAAAAATACGTTCGTGGTTTTGACAAAATTTTGACCCAAACAAAAACTTTAGAACAGGACCGGAACTACTTGAAATGTCATTTTTTATGCATAACAAAGCAAATAATGACAAACTACGGACGTTTCCATCGATTTATAATTTTCGCGAAATCTCGAAAAAAAAATCTTATGGCAAAATTTTGACCCAACCTGAAGTGTTTAATACGGGATCGGAATTACTGGAAAAGTCATTTTTTATGTATAACAAAGCAAATAAAGACAAACTAGACGCGTTTAAATCGATTAAAAATTTTCGAGAAATCTTGAAAAAAAGACGTCCACGATTTTGGCAAAATTTTGACCCAACTTGAAGTGTCCAGAACTAAATGAAAAGTCGTTTTTTTAAGTATAACAAAACAAGTAATGACAAACTAGGCGCGTTTCTGTCGATTTAAAATTTTCGCTAGAATTTTTCCTAGACTGACAATGACGAATGTAAGTAATAGTTAGTTAATAAATATTATTTGCTGTATTTGTGTATTTGTATTTAATTGTATTTTAGTTATCCATATTATTATTGTAACAGCCGTTAATATACAAACTACGACACCGTGAGTGTACGATATTTCTTATTGTTCGAGAGATAAGCGATGAAATGTTACTTTGGATATTAAATATAAACAAAGGGTGGCTTTGCACAAATACAAATCAACTAATTTAAGGTGATACATTTTAATGAATAATTATGCCGATAAGCTATAAAAATTCATTGCAGCGTAGACAAAAATATTACAAATAATTGGCGGTTGGGGTGTACGGATGAAACCCCTTAGGCGTTTTATCCCTAATTTTTGTATTATAATGTAAGTCTTGGACAGTTATTTACAAAAATATATAATTTGTTGATATTTCTTATTGTTTAAGACATACGCAGCTTCGGATATTATTATCAAAGGGTGCAATTGCACAAATACAAATAAATTAATGTAAGATGATACACTTTAACGAATAATTCTTTTAATAAGCTATCAAATCATTGCAGCGTACAAAAAATACTGGAAATAATTGAGGGTTGGCATCCCTTAGAATTTTTACCTCTAATTTTTGTATCATAATGTAGGTGTTGAATAGCCATTTACAAAAATGTATAATTTATTGGCGATAGCTCTTGTTCCAGAGATAATAAGCAAAATCGATAAAAGTTGCAATTTTCAAGGGTGGATTTCACCCTCTTAAACCGCGTAAGAGCACGAACGGAATATGGCTCTTGATTATGGTTTACTAGAACTACGATCCTGCAAAGTTCTAAAATTTTCTGAGATTTCCACCTGCCTAACCTTTCTTGTTAGTTGCGTAATGTTACGAAATTCTGATTAAAAAACGATAATTTATTTTATCATTTCAACAAACATCCTCGTATTTATTTCTCACTTTATATATAACTATTCAATCATTCCGACACGGTAACTCATCCCGATAAAAAGTGAATGATGCAATAAGGGAAATTTATAATATGTAAATGAATTATACCCACTTAACTAATTAATAATAACTAACTTCCAATATTATGACATCGTCGATGTTGAGAAGATTCGGTTACCCTTTGAAGTATTTTAAAGTAAACTATATGCAGTATAAATATGTGACGACGCAATTACCTAGTTAAAATTGAGTTTCAGGTACAACTTAAATAACGTAGGGCAAGGCGCCCGGCAACCGAATAAGCAGTGTAAATAAACTGATACGAACCGATTACCGTTTAACAACATAAATATTAGTGTGTAAATAATTACAAATCGCTTCAATTCTAAATACATTTAATAATAATGTTACAATATCGTTATTTTACGTTTACCTACACATCAAAAGTGTACACAGTTGACAAAGGGTCGTTTACTCTCCTCGCTAAATACGAGTTGTTGGTATAAAAAGGTGACGAAAGGGCGAGATGTACTTTTAACGAGATAGCTTTATTTCAAAAATTATTTCTTTACACGAGCGTGTTTTTCATAACTAATTTGTACGAGGTTTTCAAAAAAATTCCATCAAATCTTGTTCTTTCACGATCTCTCACATAGGTCAACAGCTCGATCAGATTTAAATTCAGTGATTATGAGCGTCACGTTTTCGTTTTCTTGGTTCACATGATTATGGGTACGCACTGGCTCGCAGGATAGTACCTATAAACAATTTTGTACCTCACAGAAGCATTTCTCACTTATGCTAACAAAATTCGATCGATTCGTTTTCGCATTTCGCATCATCGAAGGCTTATCAATTTTAATACGGGATTATTGTACCATATAAAAACTCCTCAACTGTCGTCAACTTTTCCAACCTTTATCTTCACTACATCGCCAAAACACGATGACGTTATAATAGTTTTCAAGAGAAAGATTCCACGATAAAACATCAAAAAAATGTTTAGTGTTTTATCTTATTTTCCTTTTGAACTATGTAGTATAGTCACTATTTTGAACTGTATTATGGTAATAAGTAGAATTTTTAAATTTTAAAGCTGTTTCCCTTTTGAACTGGGACGACGAAGAGTCCAACGCAGACTGACACCCCTAGTATAACAAGTATTTAACTTTCTTTTGACCTAAATTTTCGGATTTGTCTGGTTTATTTATTTTTCGCTCATATTATACGTTTATCAACTATTCAATTGTATTATTTTTCTTTTAATCTCCCACAAGGCAGTCGAGCCGAGTGGAGTAGTTTTACTCCTAATGTCTCGGTTAATTTTTCGCGTAATTTAAAAAAAAAAACAACAAAAAACCTATTAAATTTCAATTTCTACCGTTTACTTATACAAGACCGATAACGAAAATTTGTTAGAACGTTTAAAATTTTACCGCGATAATTTTCAACACCTGGATACCATATCTGCCTATTTTTGTTTACGCCAACGCGGCTTATTCTAAGGGCCGATCTTTCAAGCAAACGTTTCCACGATAAATATTTGTCAGATAAATTTATTGCGAGACGGAAAGATCGGTCCTTAGAATGAGCCGCATTGGCGTAAACAAAAATAGCGATTAACATTAGCGATTTCCTAAGGAGGCGGTAACGAATTTTAATCCGAAAGATGAAAATTACGCAGGTGTACTTATTTCTTTATGAATATTCGTTTGTCTTGCATTGTTTTTCATTGTTGTTTAGAAACTTCTTAAACGTTACATCATAACTTTTCATTTTCTTAAAAAAAAGACCTAAAAACGAGAGATCCGGTTGCAGTTATTTCCTCTGCATCGGTGGTTTCCAAACTTGGGGTGAAGCCCTTACACGATTTTTTCTTAATCGCGGAACTCCTATAGGTACCGACATATTTTACGGACAACTTCGCTACCACAATTAAAGTGAAAAAACATAAAATAACCACGTATATTTTTAAACGCCACCGGATGAGTAGATACCAAATGTAAAGGCAACTACATTATTATTTAGGGGCACGTTTCAATTTGCAATTCGTGTAATAAACGGGAAGGGGGTTAATTTACATCTCCCGTGATAAAAGGAAGGAGAAATTTATAACTAGATCTGAAATTGTTGTGCAGGTACAGGGGGGGGGGACCTTTTTTTTTAATGGGCACCCTTCTGGTAGAGAGATGAGAGGGCGTCTCCTATTATCGAACACATTTTTTGATAGTCCTAGAATTTCTCTATAAATCCATATTTAAAAGAAATCATGTGGTTTAACATTGCGTGTTCGTTATACAAGAATTTTACCGTATTAACATTTGCGCTCCCGTTATAAATTTACAATTCACGATTTAAAAAAATACGTTTGGTTAACCGATTAGAAAAACGCCCTGTGGGTTGTAAAAAAATTTAAAACATTTGCATCGCGACATTGAGCGTAAAGTGTATTTTCTATGAATGGAGTTTATTATTCTAAAAAATAAAAACAAAAAAATAAAAAATACAAGAGGTAATCCTACCAAAGTGTCGGAGGCCTTTGTTCCACATAAAAATACTAATCTAAATTATTTTTATAGATTACGGTCGCTAGGTGTTAAACGATAATTCTAACGGGTCGTCGATAAAGTGCATTTACCCATAATAGATACGTAGGTATATTAGAATAATAAACGTAGCAGCTGTGGCGGCATCGAGAGCAGGCAGCGTGTCGTGATGAGCAGAGGTGGGCCAAGGTAACCGACGGAGACGCGGCCGCCTATGACCCAGGCGTTTTGAAACGTTTCCGGAGGGTCAATGCCCACCGAGCCGGTGTTTTTTGCGGGTTTATCTGTCTAGTCTGCTAGTCGGACCGGGTGAACCCGAGCGGCACAATCGGGTGAAAGTAGTGGCCGCCTGTTACCTTAGCGCCGCGCTTTTTGCACGTCCATTATGTAACATTTATTTATAATATGCGCGTTACTATTTATAGGAGTTGTTGCGCCCATTAAAAATTAATGCGTTCGAATTATACGAAACGATCTCGACGATGGGCCCTTTTCGTGTCGACACTTGGCCGAGTCGATTAAAAGCGTCAGATTGTTGGTAAATAATAGTGGAAGTTGGGCTAGTTCTGGGAACATGCGCTAGACCTACGCAACACACATCATAGTGTGCCGAGCCCATGTCTCACTTCACTTGTTGAACTTTGTTCGTTCGCACGAACGTAATTTTACGTAAAATCGTTTGGGCGATTTATTTCGACTTTTTTTTACATACATATAATTTTCTTTTGTTTCGGGACATGCAGATAACGATATCGACATTTTTGTTCGTCCCAGTAATATTTGGGTTAAAAGTTTAAAAGGTTGACTATAAATAAATACAAATCGAACCAAAATAATTTCCTCGAGTCAATGGCATTTGAAGTGCGATAATCGCGTTTATTATCGTTCTTTTTCAAAATTCGATTTCGATTCGATAATAATATTAACTTCGAACTTGGAATCGTGTGGAGAGGCCTAAGACGGCAGAGTTAAGATCAGTCGGGGAGGGGCAAAGAGGAGAACGCGGGTTGTTCAACTCGCACGGATTCCAAGGGCGTTCGCGACCAGACGCGGTGTTGCCAATATTACCGACGATCTACACGGGGAAAGTACGATTTGACACGTCTGTCACGTGTGAACACCGTCAACTGTCGAACCATAAAAATCGGTATGCTCGAAAATTCGAAAAAATTTCGTCGAAAATAACACAAGTTTTCAAGGTCAAAATGTTTTGTTACATAATTATCATAAATCGAGGGATGTGCACGCATGTGATCGCTCGTGTGCGGTAATCGTCAAAGTTCGAACAGGTGAATGAATTTGTCGGAGGCGGAGAGAACATTTTTTTTTTATTGCACGAATTTTTAATCCATTAAAATCTCCTCTCTCTCTCTACTAATAACCGACCCGATTATTCGGAAATTACCTAAACATTAGGTATTTATAATTTTTTGTCCGTAAGCTTCCCTCCGAACTAACTATTACGAACCCTAATATCGAAGTCACAAATACAGGAATTCCAATATTTGTTTGATGTTACAAACAGTTCATGTTGAACGTAAATCGACGATGGGGTAATCGCAAGGGGACCGAGATTTATTAAGAAATTAGAACCTAAATTGAAATTTATACTTGGAACAAAACTGAAGAAAAATAGCCCCGAACAGATCAATGCACGACTTCAAATCGCCAACGCCTAAAGGGCTATAAGATCAGAAACGAACAAAACCAAGAAATAAGGGAACCAAGGGATTTAAGGGAAATCAAAATTAGAACGGAACCGAAATTTATCATTGGATTAAATAAGTTGTAAATAGATTGGCAAAATTTACAAGTAGCACACACTAGTTTTTTTTCGCACATATGGCAGATATATTAAACTAATCGGAAGAGAAAGTAAACGAAATTTTATACGTCGAGGGTCTTTTCTTTTAATTTAATGCCGGGGTACGTGTGTATAAGTATATGTATTCGGGATAGCAGATGTTTTATTTACACATTTTTCAAATGCTTCAACGTTCACAAAAACTTGAAAAATACCTCCCGCCTGATTCGAAGTCGAGTTCAGATTTAGAAACGTATCCACGAAAAGAAATTGTGATTAAAATTAGACGAAAACTTATGATAAACTATACCTAGGTCTAAATTGAGATTCGTTCTTAATTTGTAATTTAATTGAATCGATATGGGAAATGCAGTTTAAAATTTAATAAAACCAACATAAACAAACTTCAAATACAATATGGTTGCAGCGGGATTCGAACTCGAAGCCGCGAGTGCGCTAAAAGGTCAGTCGAGAGGCTGATCATCTAGGCCAAACGACCCCCTATAGTCTTGTGTTCTAGTATATGGTTTCTATGCCCGAACGAGGCATTTAAAGGCGGCGGTTATGGAATAGGCGGGCGATAAGGAATGCCGTAAAATCTTCGCTAATGAATGTGGAGTTCTGTTGGCGATCGTCATAATTACTTGTTTTAAGTCTGTGTTGAACGTTGTGTTATATAGGGTATTTTTCGATGTTGGTCTGTAACCCTAAGCTATCATAGAGAGCTTGAATTTGCCTATTAGATGAAGACGTCAAGTATTTGTTTGTTTCGAAAATATGCTTGCATCTGATGTGAACATGTGTGCTGGCCATGGGCGGAGGCTATAGACCAGTTATGTAAAATTCCGATTTACAATCAGTGGTTATCAAAATAGGGCTCGTAGGCCACTAGATGTGGACTAGATTGGTAGTATATACCTATAAGCAGAAGACAATAACGTGAAGTGCATATATTTTGCGCAACCGAATTTTCTGACCACGCCAGTGAAGAAACTTGGGCGCAATGTCTAAAGTGCGAGTTCTGGGTTAGTAAGGAATACGCTGGGCGTGATAGAGACCAGCATGCATGTGATTTTTGTAATAATTAATTTTAGATTTCCATAATCCCCATAATATATATTGTTTATATTATATGATTTGATAATTATACTTATATTATTATAAATGCCATTAAATTTCCCATGTTGATACCTATACATAGTAACTACATGTTTAAATGAAAAATGAAATTATTCACACAAACCAAAAATGACATTCCATAACCATCGCCTTTCCTCTACCTATATGAAATTAGTAAGAGTCGGTTAAAATGGATTTAAAAAACATTAAATGAAATAAAACCGTTTAAACCGAAATGTTTAAATAGGCAATTAACGAAACAGGCGTTTAACGTTTTCTTTGGCGATATCGATTAGAAAGTTTCGACAAAATTGAATTAAAAGAAACGGCATCTTGATTTTTACATATTTAAGAAGTTTATTAAGACAAAATGGGAGTTAAAATTTTAATGTAAATTTTAGAAAAATTGGAATGACATAAAACTTAATTTATTGTAGAAATTAAGCCACCTGCAGAAGCGCACCATTTTTATTTGACAAACTTGGTTTTGGAACAATCAGAAAATTTTAATGATGAACATATTTGTTTGTACGACTAAATTTTTGCTCTGTATCCATGATCTACATTCGAGGACAAGTAGAAAAATTAAGATTAACAATTAGATCAATTAAAAATGCATATATATGTACCTACTAACAAAAATTTAGTGGGTACAATCAGAATCAATGAAAATGTCCCTCGTCCGAGTTAAGACAAGAAAACGTAGGGCTTAACTTAAATCAGTACACATTTGTCGAGAACCTATATACCTATGCAACAGGATTCAAGAATTTAGGTTCTAAAATTATGCAAAACGCCACACGGTAACGCACATTCTTTATTTTTAATTTTCCTCTTTCAAGTTTATTTCTTTTCAAATAACATTTAAAAAATTTCATTTGTTAGGCAATTAACTCAAATATACAGGTAAATATATTTTCTATTTTAGCTTGGACATTGGTTAGTAATATCGGTATATTGATTATTTTGAAAGGTCTACTATCCTTAATTCTGTAAAACCCGAAATAATATTACTTATTTATAATTTCAATTTTACATGTCAGCTCAGCAACAAAAGTTGTCGTTAACTCCCAATGTTTTCTTATGGTAGTTATGTATATTCAAATACAAATCTCATTATTTCTAAAATTTAAGAGGTTTACCGATGAGTAATTGCCCCTTGTGTAATATGTTATACTATAAGTAAGAAAGCATACTTTATTTGGTGTATCGGTTATCAAATAATATTTTTAGCATGTTTTTAAACAAAAACAAATACATAACTTGTTAAATTGGTTATAAAATTTCCATGCAGTTTTACTGTTTCTATTAAACTGTTATTTCTATTACAATGTTCACAACACTAAAGCTTATTGACTTGCTCATTTTCTAAATTTGAACTCGTGCGATAAAAACATGCCTTATACTTTAATATACTACTATATTTTAATAGAATCTGCATAATAATATTTATTCATGGCGAATAAATTGTAATCAGATAAAACATTTTTCGCGTTTTTTACTTATCTACAATTAGTTAAAATTTAGATTTATGTAATTAATTTTAATTATTTCAAACAAATAATAGATACCAGAATGTAAATAATAAAATTAAGTAGGTAAAAGTGCGCGCTTTATAATTATACTTACATACAAAAATAAAAATCATACGATAGAATTTAAAAATTATTCAAACGTCGCCGTCGACAAAAATTTGGGGCCTGCTAGTTGTAGGTATTCAGAATTCTTGGAAATTATCTTACTTGTCAAACGAAATAATTTTACCCTTAGCGAGCGGTTGATTTTCTAAACAATAAAAGGATTTAAAAATTGAAGAATTTAGGGAAAGCGAGTTAAGTGCGACGTAGGTATGCATATGGCCTATTTAGGACATACGTTGTGTAAAATGAGATAGAAGACAGGGACATTATCATTGATCCTGATCGTACCTACTTTAGAAGTGACATTTCGTTAAGTTTGAAGGACTAGAATAGTTATTTCTATAAACAAGATACAATCGCCTTAAAGCCGGTCTTTCTTACAAGGGTGTCAATTACCTACTTAGAAGCTGCTCACGCCCGTTGTTAAAATTGTGACTTTACAAACAGCGATATCGGCGTTTGTTTGAACAAAATGAAGTCGTTTCTATCAAAACTCCAAAATTAATCATATCAATTCAATTCAACGTAGAAAAATTGCCCTTGATCGCAAGAAAAATCTCGGTATTCACATCTAGGTATATATGGTGTTTTCGCTGCAGACTCTTTGGTGGGTAACAGAATCAGTGAAGTAACTCATCTAATTTTTTGTAGCTATTTTATTAGATTACGGGCCGGTTTTTTCATCTCCCAATAAATTTACTTGACAAATTTTTACCATGGAAACAATTGTTTGAACAAACGTTTCTATGGTAAATATGTCAATTAAATTAAATGGAAGATGAAAATATCGGCCCTACTACTACTATTAACCAACGTATTTATTCAACACACGGATTTTTCGAAAGAGGCTGAAAATTACCCACCCTTTTCCCCCTCCCAGTCCTACAAAGAATCGAAACGACCCTTGGCTCGGCAAAAATATTAATAGGTTCAACATTGCAACATGAATATTTACCAAAAGAGGAAGCGGAAATATTCTAATCGTCAATTAAAAACTTGAGATATGCTCGTCGCAAAAAAAATTAGGTATTTAGAATATGTTCAACCTTATCGTTTTTCCGCTATTCATAAACTTTTCATTGACTGTTTCATCTGAAATGTTTATCCCGGTGAATGGAATGAAACACCGGTCTCGTTTCGACCTTCAGCTTTCGCAACGTCGAAAAACTTATTGCAATTAACATTGAAAAGATCTCAAGAATCGTCTTTTTCACGGATCAACCATCCATGTCTATCCACTTTCATCTCCAAAACTGGAACTTCTCGAATCGCTTCCTCGAGTCTTAAAAGTTTGCGGAACATTTTGAAAAAAATTGGACGATGGCCCCATGCACATGGTAACGTTCGTTCAAATCATAATCAACTTTCTACCCTCGCGTACCGGGTCGTTAAAAGAAAACAAACAAAAAACCCTAACCGATTCTAATACAACTACCACCGCTCGTGATATTTTTTAACATCAACCTTAGGCATGCGATTCCTTACATTTTAAGGGTTATTCGTTATTTTAAGTGTATGAACTCGACTCTGCTTTTCCCCGTTTCTACGTCCAAAATAAGTGCCCCTGAAAACAATAATCATCTAATGATTTTAATACAAGTTTCCCCGTCAAAGCCGAAGGGAGGACAGGGTGCGCCCTTTAAAAGGACAAATGCATATTGGTAATAAGAGTCGTACGTCGTAAGTGTTCGAGTGTCGTTATGTTTAAACATCGTTTTTGCCTCCCTACTAACGAAAGATCAAGTTTTGAATTTTGAGGGGACGAACTTCAGCCTCTTTAGTTTAGCCTTGCCTACACGTCGTTAAATCTATTTATTATATTAATCTTATAGCAATAAAATATTGAATATTTAATTTTATGGGGAATTATATTATATACTACAACATAAATACAGGGTGATCCGCGGAGTAATTAAAAAAATTGAAGGACAAATTTTGCAAAATAATTAAAAATTAATAAATAAAACAGTTCTCTAGCCCAATAACGAAACAATATAATAAACGTTCTCTTATTTCAGGTCGCAGAATCTGCCTTTATTGTTATTTTCGCTAGTTTCCCTGAGATTTATCATGATATAACTCGATGATTATATTTATGAAAGTTAAAATATCTAGAAAATGATTATGTTAGGCGTTTTGCAAGACAGTTCTTAATATAAAACTAATAAAAATAATATAATTAATACAACCAAAGAGTTGTTTGCGAACGCTCACTTCTTGAAAACTGCAAGTATAGGTCCGTAACGAAACAAGATTGGACACACATGTTTACAGAAATTTCTTACTTTTAATTAAAGAATTTTCCCTTTAACATGTTGAATCGTCCTGTAGCAACAAAGACGGTGTAACGGCAAAAAGGAGATGAATTACGTACAAACACCTGAAATAAGGTGACTTAATTAACCTACTTACACCCGATAGAAATGGTAAAAATAGAAATGTTGAGAGTGTCCATGGGTCGCCCACGCGAATTTGACAGTTTAAATCGGCGACACGTTCAGGATGTCATTTAGTTGTTTCCTGGTTAGTAATTTTAGTAATTTCTTCTCATCTTTGTGCCATTTAATATATGTAATTTAAAAATCTCTTAGGAAATCAAAATTATATTTTGGAAATACTAATCATTTCCAGCTTTGAATATGCTGCCAATAGGGCATATGACAGCAGATGCTGGATTGTTTGAGAATCGCAAATTACCATATAAAATAGATATTTGCAAATAATGAAGTATTGAAAAATACGATTAAAGTTGATAATGATGGTTTCTAAAGTAACGTATAAGATAATGCACGTTCATTTGATATATTGTTATACAGGAATTTCCCACAATCGAAACATACCTCCACCTATACGTAAATATTTTAGAAATCTACAAAAAATATAAAAACAAAACGATGATCTAATTTTTGGGAATTCCCAATCGTAAAATAATTTGAAACTAATGCACAACTATGAAATAAATTAATAAATTTTCATAAATTCTCCGAAGATTTGATACATACATAAATAAAGATGAAGAAGAAATCAATATTTATAATTTATAAGAATTTGCAGTTACTAATTGGCTATTTAAAATTAAATGATTTTGCAAAATTACAACGTGTTACAAAATAAATAAATATTTTTTTTTTGGTTTTGGATAACACCGCATAATACCTATTATGTGTAGGTATACAAAAGAACAAGATTTATATATGCTCACGTAATAGTTACGCAATAGATAATCTAATTAAAATTATCACAAGGCGATTTCTCGAAGTGTCGAAACTTGAAAAATCAAAAAGTAAAAGACGATATAAAAACATCTATACACCACCAAGATATGTAATCAAAAAATAAACGCGGGCAACCATTGACATTTATATTATGCAGATACATGGTCTTCGTTGGAAAATGATTCAATCCTCGCCGATTCGTTCAGATCTGTGTACCAAGTACCTACCCACGCAAATTTTCTACTTACAATTAGCTTAATTGTTATCGGATAGATTGAGTTTGTGTGATTCGATTTGAAGAGAAACTAAATTGAGAAGTCTATAACTTATTATGCGTACTGAGAATTATTCTAATTATAGTCCGGATTATTCCATATCTGGAACAAAATACACGAAAACCGAACCAAGCTCAACATCAATATACGATCGAAATTTAAAGATTATTAAGAAACAACGAAATTAAATCGACAAATAAGTTGGGCACGTGATATAGAGTGAAACCAACAAAACAACGATAGAGGGCGCAGTTCCATGTGTGCACCTTAACACTGCGAATGCCGTAAACAAAACTTGGTCTTAATAGTTCGTACATCACGTCGATGTTCGATCGTGTCGATCAGGTTGATACGTTTTTTTTTTTTTAAATTCGAATTCAATTTCGGCATAAGAGGAGTTGGCTGGCGTAGATTTTCAATTATTAAGGGCGGTCGTTTAGAAACGGGTTAGTAGAAAAATATCAACATAAATAAAAAGTCACATTTTTAATTTTTCCAATATATACTCCGTTAATCTTAGTTAAATTTTTCCTAGTTTGTGTTTCGGTTATCGCTTTAGAGCGGAAAACAATAAGAATAACGGCCAGGGTGTTGAAGACCCACCGACGTAGACGGATTAACTAAAATATATATTGTAACATCTTTGAAATAATAGGACCTCCATACCCTCCGTAGGAGGTGAGTAGGGCTATGCCTAAATACTTCTAGGTATTAGTATAGTCTTTTTAGGTCCTAGATTTGGCTCATATTTTTCTATTTTAGATTTTCTCTTTCTGGATTTATTTTTGTTACTGTTGTTTGGATTGGATTTACTTGTTATTGGTTGGACTTGGATTTTGTTGCCGGAGGTTAACTTGAAAGATCGATTTTAGTTACCACGCGGAGACAGCTAAGTTTAATCAATTGCCGTTCGGAATAATTTATATTTTTGTTATTGTTTATATTAATTATTGTTAACGAAGTGTTTCTCGAGAAGCATTAGCGCATTTATGTATTTATTTAACGTATTTAAATTGTTCATCTTAAATTTCGACTTCATTTAGGCCAAATATCAAAATTAACTCTTGTATTGTACGATAATTCTTGTAACTATTTAACATCGTATAATTTTAGTAATTTTCCCCTTTTTAATAGTTTATTGGTATAAGGAAAATTACTTGGCGCCCTTTAATTAATTATTTTGTTATTAGTAGAACCCGACCGAACTCCACAGTTAAAAAAAAAAGCTAGCCGACAGGCCTCTAAATTTTGTTAAGTGCTACTCTAAGTTTTATTATTAAATAATTATTTTTCGATCAAATTTTATTTTATTTTTATCATTTAATTTTTTTGCACGTAACAAGGTTTTACATCGACCCAAGAAGAAATTTGAAACTGATTATTGGAAGTTAAACATGAACATACTGCCACAAACCGTTGACGATTTAATGAACAGTTCTTTTGACGATCTGAACCGGACATTTTCTCGATTTGTATTGTATCATTATCGATGAAAAAGATAAGGGGTTGTGCATCCCGAACTCAACAAAACAATGTTTAATGAAATTTCTTTGAAGACGTTTCTGTCTTCCCACATTTGTGTATATATATATATATATAAACATACCTACATATTATCTACTCATACTTGACTTTCTTTTTCTTTTGTGTCTATATATAGATTTTTATTGGTGTAAGTATTTCATGAACACGGAGGAGAATCTGTAAATCTTATAGTATTAGTCGCTGTATCGTATTGATAGCACAATCATGTACGATTTCTCCATACAAAATTTACGATTAACAAAGATTGGTGAAAACAAGGTTCGATTATTAAAAAATGAAACTGCAATTTTTTTTAGTTTTAATTTTTAAACGATCCCTAAAAAGGTAGGTGTAGATACGAATAACATTGATTACTCATTTTACAACTTTACTCATAATCGATATTAATAAAAATTGGTTTGTTAAAGGTTGAAGTTTTAGCAATTACCGGTATGTTTGCATCATACTACGAATAAAATTTTACGACAAATTAATCACAGATTTGACGAATTAACGATATGCTACTAACAATAAGTATAATTTGACAAACGATTATAATACAAAGTGTTCCTAAAATGGATGGTCAAATGTTGAGGGCACGTGGAGCAAGTCAAACCATGACGAAAACCTCCATATGTTTTTTTTCTCAAACGTCCCCTAAGGGAGATAGAGCCCCTTCAAATGTGCGTTTTAGAATCGTTTTTATTTAATATCTCCTGAACCTTTTAAGATGAAATGACGAAAATTCGAGGGCGTATCAAACTGCACAGCGAGCCGGTAAATATCGTCCTAATTTTTTTGTATGTCAATGTTTTCAACTTTTAATTAGAAATTATGAAACTTCAAAGTTTTCTGTTAAAAAGATGTACAGTCAACTCTCTCTTGAGTGCCACTATCAATAGTGCCACTTCCCCTGATTTTCGCTCGAGCTATACCCCCACTCTTAGGTAGCTCTCGAGGCCTGAATTCCCCTCCGGAATTCCAATCTCTCTCCATCAATAGTGCCACAACGAAAAGTCGAAAAATATAGTTTTTATAAAATACAAATCTTTATTTTATGTTTGGCACGTCTTTGGCAACAATTAAATAATTATCAATATTATTATTATAAATATAATTATAAATTAAGTATTTAAAAAGTTATGTCAATTTAAAATTATAAATTTAAATATGAAACATCGCAAATGTAGAACACAACTGATTACGAGTTTTCTTGCATCGTTGCGAGTGGCACTATAGCAAGAGAATGATGCGAATGGTGCGAACAACTTCGAGCGGTGAAACATGCAGAAAGTGGGGGAACCGCTTTCCCGAGAAAAGTCCTCGAGTTCGAAACATTTTTGGCACTCAAGAGAGAGTTGACTGTATTCTTATCAAATTCCGATAGGACGCACCGTTTTCGAGTAATATTTTTAATAAAATTTTTATTAATTTTAAAAACTATTAAACTGATTGTGAGACATTGGCAGTTTTTTTATTATTATTTTTTAACCAGTATTTTTCCATCAATATTCCTTTTCTGAATTGTTATTCGGCGAAGATAAGAAAATATGAAAATTGTAAGGTATGTTAAAATTAATTCTAATTTATTTTTTTTTCTGATTTCACGGTTATTATTTTCTGTTTTTTTATAAACAGTTAAAAGTTTAACAGAACTTAAATTAAAAAAAAAAAGAAAGTGGTGTTTTGTTGAAATTATTGTTTTACTATTAATGTAATGGAATATTCAAAATGATTTTACTCGAAAACGGTGCGTACTGTCTAAATTTGATAAGAGTACATTCTTTTTTTTTAGCAGAAAAATTTGAAGTTTCATAATTTCTTGTCAAAAGTTGAAAAAATTAACATGCAAAACAATTAGGGCGATATTTACCCACTCCTTGTGCAGTTTGACACACCCCCGAATTAAATGTCGAGCATTTGATAATTTTAATTTAATAAGCATTAAAACAATAGTAAATATATAAATTTTCGTCATTTTATCTTAAACGGTTTAGGAGATATGAAATAATAAAAACCATTTTGAAACCACATTTGAAGGGGTTCTATCTCCTTTAGGGGGCGTTTTAGAAAAAAAACATATGGAGGTTTTCGTCATAATTTGACGTGCTCTGTGTGCCCTCAAGTTTTGACCACTTATTTTAGGAACAGCTTGTATAACGAAATAATTTCAAAAATTAAGTTATCGTGTAAAAAAAAACAAAAATACATATTTAGCATTAAACATGAATTTCAGGAATATTACGTAGTAATATTCTATGATAACGTGAACATTCGTAGGATGTTTACATAACGTAGAACCTAAACAATTTGTCATGCAATAGAATAATTAGAAATAGGTAATTAAGTCGACAATCGAGCAATCCCTGTTTATTTCGTGACAAGAAACTGTAAACTGCCTTATATGAAAATAATAAAGAAACTTGGTGGAAAGCGTTTTAGAGTTTCCAGCGATTACCCTTTCGTCCGATTTTTTTATTCGTTGTCCGTATATTAATAGAATTCGAACGACCAATAAGAGGTTTCGAAAACGATAATAACAAAAAAACTCATTTTGATTACCAACTCCGGATGTAAACCAGACCATCGATAAACAAAAGCGTAAAGAACGAACGAACGAACGAACGAATACGCCTAAAACGTGTAAATGAAATTAAAACAACATACAGGACGTTTATTAGAGTAGGTCAGGATTACGTTTGAACAGGAAAGAATAATTTGGCGCCATAAATACTACCAATTTACTAATTAGTCGTTAAACGAAATTATTATCAATGTAGGTGTTTGTTGGTAACAGAGGGCCATAAAGAAACAACGCATCATCGGAATTATTTTTAGCAGCAATAAATAATGCAAGTGCAATAATCGCGTAGGTCAAGGATCTTATTGTTAACGGCAAAATAAATAACCGATAAGAACAATACCGACGGCATACGTAAAACTTTTCATTCTAAAATATTTCGTGGGAATTACGAGCAAATTCTAAGAAATCAAAGATCGACGAGGAATCTGCGAGCGACCTTAAAAAATACGTTTCTACCTGCTCCGATTTTTTTATGAGAATTTATCGAGGGTTAACGGTTTTGTGCTAGTTATTTTTGTTAGACAAATGGAAACTCGCACGAAACTCTCCCACCACCACATATACTATACATCATACATAATATAAAAACTACCTATATTATTAGTTTTAAAGTTACATTTTCTAACATAATCGAATCTCAAATTTATTGTAATAAACCAGGAAATAAACTTTACAATTACCTCAAGACACGATGGCATTTTCAAACAGGCGACTTAGTAATTCAAATCCAAAAGAAATTTAAATATTATCTGCCACTACACTCGAAATTCAAGCACTTAATTCACATATTGACCCCAGGAAATGAATCTTTAACAACCTCCGGGGGACTTCGTCCACTTTAACGATGAAAAAGTTGATCGTCGTTCGGGAGCAATTCAAATTTAATTTTTGACAAGAAAAAATACCACACGCGGCCGAAAACGAAACACCAACAACATAGGTATATACGCTACATAACCTCAATCTATCTTCGATCGTTTTCGCGTTATACGCACCACTTTTAACTTTCAAACGGACAAACCAACTGTCGCGTACGCAGCAAGTGCACAAGAAAACATCGTATAAGGTAAAAAGACGCAAGCGCGACATGTCGAAACGATTCCGATACGATGCGCCATCTGCGTTACAGCGATATAGCGTGGCAGGTTCGCGCCGCAACTGAAGGAGGATTGAACACACCTCTTGAGGCTTAGTGGTCGTTGCCATGCAACGCCTGCAACACTGTCAAGAACGAAATCAGTACTGCTTATCAAACAAAATATCGAGGCTAAAACTGTCGAGTTTACAACAAAACCGCCAACTTACTATATAAAAAGAAATGCGGGACAAGTTTATTATATAGGTTTCTTTTTTATTGTATGATTATAATAAATAACATTGCATACACCTATTGCTCAGTTAATTACGGACATAATTTATCTAGGTACTGATTTTTAACTAATTTCCTATTTGTAACCATGTAAAAGAAATGAAATAAAATTTTAAAAATTTCGTTAGGTAACACTTTTAAACACCTTTTTAATCGACTTCCCATAAATAAATTGAAAATAATGATTTACTGTTTTTGAGCGAAATCATTGTAATTTTTAATAAAACATTAACCAATTTGGCATATTAAATTAATTCAATTCGGTCGACAGAAAACTAGAACTGTTAAGAATATTTTCAGGCCACACGTACCTATAGAAATTTGATTACGTATACCTACGTCCTAAACCGATAATATTTATCTATAGCTTATGTAAATGGAAAAACCTTGAAGAAGAAACCAACCAAAAATGAACTTTCACACGTAATACAGAGATCAACATTTTATTTATATGACACTACATCTACCATTTATTAAATATATCTAGGTGGATATAGTCGACGTCTTGTAAGCCTTGTAAGCACAACAAACACGATGGGCCGTACTTAATCATTTAAATAAAAGACTTAATTAATAATAAAAATATTTCAACGTCAAAAAAACAAATTTATTACAAATGTAAGTCTGTAAAAATCCGTCTCTGAAATTTATGGTTATGTTGGGTTTTGCCTGGACGTCGACTATACCTATATAAATTAATTGTCCCTCTTATTGGAAAAAGTTTGTTTACCAACAACTAGGTACCAACCAGCAGTTTATTTATAATCTGTCAATCAATATTTCCTCTATAAAGTAAAGGTCTAAAGGTATATCTAATTATTTTGGTTTCAAAAATTGGAAATTTCGCCGGTAGGTACCTACTTTATTTTTAAACCCATCAAGATAAACGGCAACATCGCTCCTTCCTAATGCAGATACTTTTCCGTAATCGGTTTTACATAATAAGGAATATCGCCATATGATCAACATTGTTAAATAAAATTTTGTCCACAAAGTATACGCACTAGTGCCATATTAGGTATATATATCAACCTATAGCGTGGTATATATATATATATATATATATATATATATATATATACACACCGCATTTTTTGTGGGGGCACGCAGTGCCCCCAAAGGAAAAAACACAGTGGAAAGGGGTGGGGAGAGGGGGTACAAAAAATTATGGACTTAGAACTTTCGAGAATTAGCATGCCCCCAAAAAAGAAGTGACAAAAAAAGGCCTGTATATATATATATATATATATATATATATATATATATATATATAAAGGGTAGAATGTATTAGGGTTAAAATTCACCCTTTCGGCTCAACATTTTTATTCGATAATTCTATCCACCACGCTATAGGTTGATATATACCTAATATACCTATATACATATGTCATCTATAGGTAGGTACAGTTAATGGACAAATACGATTTTTCAATTGTTAGTAATATTCTTTACTGTTTTTTTTATGGATATCTTCGTACAAGGTGTCCCAAAAGTAATACCAGTGTTCTTGGTAATCGATTTAGCAAGTAAAAGTAAATAGAAACGAATTTCCTAAACTTCTTGCCTGCCTCACCTTCGGCTTTGATTGATCGGATCATTTTATAAAATATAATTAGATACAATTCTGATTTGTTTTATTTACTGAATAGATCCCGAATAAGTCGGGCGTTATATCGCTCAACCAAAAAAGTACATAAATACAATTAAAAAAATCATTATATTAAAAACTGGTGTTCACTAATTTTCGTCCGAAGTACGATTTCATCATTACAACGTATGTCCAAAGATTACTTGATGTTCAAAATCATTACCCAATGAACGTTTATTGGTATCATGAAAACATATACGTTACTACAACGAATTCAGTTCATTACGTTAAACAATAATTTAACTACTTCAATGAACAATCTTTCTTTATTTAATAAATTAGTACATAGATAATATGAACTAATGATTATTGGTGTAATGACCTTAATGACCATTTCTACATCGAAAGCAGTTCATTACGTTAATGAATAATTTGACTGCTCCAATGAACAATCTTCTTGCATTTCACTGAAATGCAAAGTTTGTTTATTGTATCGATGAATGTGTTCATTAAATAAAGAAAGATTTATTGCATTGTTACAATGTACACTTCTATTCATATTAAAAGAGTACAGTTACTATTTCACATTGTAAATAGGACGATGTTTAGGTATATTGTTTCTATAGCAGATTTATTTTTTGTAATGTTTCAATTAATTATCGCTTAAATATACCTACATAGAAAATTTGATTATTAGTTCTTTATTGTTCAATGTTGCCGGTTGTAGAAAATACAAATCGATTTTTTCACCGGAAAAATCGATTTGTATTTCCGCGAAACGTACCTTCTTATAGCTACGCGACGCAATAAAATGTGCTCTACTGTAAAATTTACTTTTTCTGGGTTACGCCCTTTGAAAAAACTGCGTCGATATGATACTTATAAGGAAGGTTAGGGAGGTGGAAATCTCAGAAAAAATTGAAACTTTACAGGATTGTAGTACTAGTCAACCCTAATTCAGAGCCGTATTCCGTTCGAGCTCTTACGCGGTTTAAGAGGGTGAAATTCGCCCTTAAAAATTTAAACTTTTTTCGATTGTGCATATTATGTGTGATACAACAAAAGCTATCGCCAGCAAACTATATATTTTTGTAAATGGCTGTTCAAGACCTACATTATGATACAAAAATTAGGGGTGAACATTTTAAGGAATGGTACTGTGCGTCCGATGCGGACTAGTAGAATGTTGAATGTTTGAGGGGAGCCCTAACTATGACTCTAACCGAGTCCTTATCCAAGAGCCTAACCAAGCTCGATTTTCAGAGAATTTGTGTCAGAACTTAAAGGTCCATGTATTTACACTTTATAGAGTTAGACTTTTACACTAGTTAGTTACACTTAGAGTTAGTCGACACAGAAAGATCCTACCTTTCCTCGTAGTATTAATCGTTTTTGTTTGTAATCCTTTTAGAGAACACAACACGATACATAACACTCGCGCACTCACACGCAAAAAAGCCTTATTAACCGAACGAGCACTCCCCGAACACACGAACAATACGACGCCGTAATATAAAATTCGAACTACTGAAACAAACACTGCCGCTCTGTACCACTAACGCGAATGATTTGAAGCAATTTTGCCGGAATTCTATATATAAATGTATTCAAGTTTATACGTGGATTCTAGGAAATCCCACTTTTATTTTAAAAACTTTCAGTTGTTTGTCCTTAATGCACTCCTCGCACTCCGATAAGCTATGAAAGTAAGCGGTGCACATGTTTTATTAGTTGCTTTGCATTTTATCGGCCACATAAAAATGCGATTAAACTTTAATCTGGTTTATGGTTTGTAATAGGGAAATGTTCAATGCTTAAGGGCACACAAATAGTTTTTAAATTAAAAATAGAGTAAATTTATAATTCTGCGTGATAAAGGCAGTAGATACTGATTATTCAAATAATTTTACTGCATAAAAAATACCTAATTTTAGAATAAATTTCCTAAAAAAGTACATATTTTAAAAATGTTCGGTCATTATCTGCCAATTTTTTTTTATCAAACTCCACTACGACCCCTGTAATAGCCCAAGCTTCCATCGCACAAAAACCTACATCACAACACTACTAAAATTTTCTGAGTGTGTTTAAGAGTTAATATGGTGGGAAATATTTAAGCGGTGGCAGACAATTGAATTTTTGTTTTAATCATTTTTGATAAACTCGATAAAATTTATTATAGACTTTAGCGAAATATCAATTATTTAGAATTATTGTGGTCTGCCTCGCAAACCTGGCAGTCTTCCTTCCAAATGAATACATTTTCAATGTCACGTACTATATCGCGTTGTTTTTTTCCAAATTATAGTTTTAATTGTCCTTTACATGAATATATATGTCTGCCGATGTAAAAATGTACCCAAGTATGGCAAAATTAGGGGTGAAAATTCGAAGGGATGACACCCCTTAGGATTTTCGTCCCTAATTTTTGTATCATAATGTAGGTCTTGAACAGCTATTTACAAAAATATATAGTTTGTTGGCGATAGCTCTTGTTGTTTCATACAACAAAATTGCAAAATGCAAAATATGCATTTTGTTTATGCAAAATCGAAAAAAGTTCCAATTTTCAAGAGTGGATTTTAAACCGCGTAAGAGCACGAACGGAATACGGCTCTTGATTAGGGTTGACTAGTACTACAATCCTGCAGTTTCAAATTTTTTTGAGATTTCCACCTGCCTAACCTTCCTTGTTAGATCTGTGGAATGAAATTAAAAAACGTGCATGTAAAAAATTAAAGAAACTCAAGACTACGTATAAACAAATGCAAATAGTATTCATACACTTATACTCACTAGTACTTATACAGTGGTAACTCCCTTGTATGAATACTTTTTGCGCAACGTTTACACACGTTTCTCTGAAATTTGATACGTAATAACAAACACAAACCGTTTTATAAATAATATTAATATTAATATTTTTCTATAACAATTCTAATGTAAACGTCGTGTTATTTTTTTTGCAATTAAATTAGTTTAAAACGGAATAATAAAGATTTTATAACTTATCCAAACCTATATGATGCTCACGTCATCAATAAGAAGTTATTAGATTGTTTATTTGTAATTCGGTTTAAAGTTTAGAAAGTGTCATATTCTATAGATGATTTGCTTGCGCACATATTAGATGGTATAAAGAAAGACTACAATTTATTAGAACAGTCAAAAAACGAGGTACGAGGTGACAGCACTGCGTGAAACGTCATCATCTAGTAACCTTTCATTGATGACGTGGATTACATATAGGGTTGGACGAAGTGTAGGTACTTTTTATTCGATCAACGCCCAAGTTGGCTCAAGAAACACACTTTAAGTGCTTGAGTTTTCAAACTGCACTGTCTTGAATTTATCCTGTTTCTGCGAAGCTGTTAATATTCCTAGATTATTCTATATATAGAATTTTAAAAAATATAATCAACTGTATTTATACTGCTTATTAGTGAACTTAGTCATAGATACGATAAATGTAGTTATTATTTCAAAACGACCTTACAATTAATATGGTGTTTCAAATCCATACATTTTAAGTTATGATGTTAATGTAGAAATTCGTAGATACAATCAAGTAATGATTGCATTGATGAAAAAAAATAGTTGAACATAACAACATTGGGATTACGAACATGGAAATTAAAAAATGAACATCTATTAGTAATATTAATGAATTTTTCATTGTATTAATGATCAAAAAATCAATAACTGGTGTTCATTGATATCAGATACAATAATTTTTTGAGTGTACTTTTGCGACATCCCATCTATTAAATTCTTTGAAAAACGACAACTATCTACATTACCTATTTGAAATTTCAACTCAACTAAATTCCATTTTGAAAAAAATGTTGTTGTTAAATATCTATCATGTGACTGTAATATTTGTTTCCGCAACGTTCAACTAAACTGAGCAATGAAAGTGTTTGTAATATATCTCGCGTTTACTAGAATTAATTCTAAATTTTTTATGACTTGAATAAACAAGTTCGACAATTAGACACGAATTCTTTATGGTACTTAGACATGGTACTAGATGGTTAAAAAACGAAAACGATGAAATATCTCGAAGGGGGCTAGATTCTATGACTCCTATATATATATATATATATATATATATATATATATATATATATATATATATGTATATAGGACATAGGTATCCATATATGTATATAAGAATAGTTAAGTTAGTATAGATAATATTATGTATACCTACATTTCTAAATAACACATCATCAATATTTCTACCAACATCAGTAATGATGGTTATCTACAACTATACGTTATTCACGATAGGTTCCAACCACGTCATCAATAAAACGTATTTTTACAGTACTAATAGATTCTATAGTCTTTCTTTGCCATGTCATATGTGTGCAGGTAAATAATAGGTAGAATATGCCATGTCCAAAACTTATTAAACTGAATAAGTATTACAAAAATACAATTTATTAACTTGTTAATGATGACGTCCATTGGAATCTATCTTGAATAACGTACAACTATAAAAAGTTTTCTTTTTAATATAGGGAACTATACGTTATTGAAGATAGGTTCCAATGTACGTTATCAATAACAAGTTACTAAATTGTATATTTGTAATATTCTGTTACGCTCAATAATATTCAATATATGACAAAGAAAAACTACAATTTATTAGTAGGTACTGTAAAATACGAGGTTTTATTATAGATGACGTGTATTAAAACCTATTTTGAATAACCTATATACAGTTTATCCTAGTTTCGTCAGCATAAACGATAAAATACTACTAACATAAGATGCAGATGAGGTTATTTTATCAATTACGACAAAAATGAAGATTACATATACATAATCAAAATATTGTAATTATCAATATGGATATTTACTATATATCTATAACAAAGTTTTATTTAAAATACTTTTTACCATATATCATCATAATGTTTATTGTAACGATAGAAAATAAAAATTAATAGATATATAATGTGTGGATGGAGATCTATATATACGTAAATAATAACTAGAGCTTGATTTGCGAATTCTAAAAAAAAACGAGAAAATCAAATCCGGAAGTGTTAGAAAGAAGAAAACAAATCACTCATATTCTCCTTTTTTCTTATTAATTTTGTTCAACACAACCCAATTTTGGGATATTGCAATTTCGTTTTTTTTATAAAGCATAATAATAATGAAAATTAACATAAAAATGCGAGTTAATTTACATTAAATTGTTTAAAATGATTAGAAAACGTTTTACGAGTATAGATATTAAATATGTTAAAAATTTGGTTAATAGATTATCTCCTAACGATTTTGCATACCTGTTTATCGTTGGTCAGTTATTTCCCGTCGGAAAGTCAAACTCTATCATCTCGGTAAATAAATTTTGGCATAATCTACGTGTATCTACTTTTTTCAACTTGAAATATGTATTGGTGTTTTCCTATAGTTTTAGATTTAATGAAATTAAAGAATATATATAGATAATATTATATTGTAGCATCTTGGTGGAGTCTATATAGCACATGAGCGGGTTGTAAAAATTATTATGTGAGTTAAGAATCACTTTAGCTTCTTACTGATGGTCATATCAAACTCAAAAACCGCGTTTAAAATATTCCTTCGCATAACGAAAATAATATTCCTTGCCCTCGATTTGACGAAGAAAGAAATGTTATGTGATGTTTTTGAAAATAATCTCAATTTATCAAAACGATGACAGAATAAATAATGGAAAATGAAATTAAATGAATGCTATAAGAGTAAGTACATGTATGTATAGGTACCTACAATATGACTAATCATAATTTACAGTACTTACACAAACGACATAAATTTACAAATTTAGAAGTTTACCCACAGTTGAATTAAAGCTTTGCAGAAAATAATTTTTTCAAAAAAATGATTGACATTCTGACATTATGCGAAAAGATGAGGGTTCAGTATACTGAATAATCTATCGTGGATCTTCGGGACCCCCTCAAAGTCTCTGTTATGTAGACCCTCCAACCAAACAACAATCCGCGCAGTAGGTTCACAAAGATTCCCAGCCATCAAAACATACTAAACACAATTGTTTCAAAAACAGTTGTCTTCTTATCGAATATACAATAAAAGGATCTATGGAAAGGGTCATCGAAAACTACCTATAGATACTTCTCTTAATATCTAAATAATTTTTGTTAAAAACTTTCTTTTAAAATTAATAATAAAGGCTCTAGTGTTGATGTTCTTAATTTTTACCCACCCTGCACATATAGGTACTCACGAAAGAATAAAATAGTGAATATAAATAAAAAAATTACTTACACGGTAACTATATCATCTGTAGATTTTAAAATAAGATATTCTATTTTCTTCTGCATACACCTGAAAAAAAAAACCAGTTCAGAAAATTGCCATTAATTAAATAATAGGTTATACAGCATCACTATATGACATGCTGACGTTCAATTTAGGGTCGGTTTTTTCATCTCCCAATAAACTTACTTGACAAATTTTTACCATAGAAACAATTGTTTGAACAAACGTTTCTATGGTAAATATGTGTCAATTAAATTAAATGGAAGATGAAAAGATCGGCCCTTAAAATAAATAAGTTATCGTCGTTTTAATTTTGAAAAGTTGAATAATTTTTTGCGACTACCCTGTCGCTTGTCCCTGTTAGACAATAAATAAGCAACGTATTCGATATATCAGTGTATTCATATTTCACGTCTAAAGTTTTCTTTGCTTAAACTAATTCATTAAGACGATATGATTATTTTAGTAGTGGGTGGCATTTGTCGAAATTTCACAAAAAACTTGTTTTTTCTCAAAAACGATAGACTTTAAGTGGATATCACCTTAATACTTTTTGACTTAAAGGAACACGCACACTTTATATGGAAAAATAGGAACCACTCAAATCGTTTTTTTTTTATATCAATCGACGCGTCTTAATGCGAAGAATAATTATTACTATTGCGCCAAATTTGTAACTTCATTATTAAACCCGTTAATGAACAATTCATTGAAAAAATTTAGGCTTTAAATTATGTCGGAATTTAATAAATCTGTCGCTCGTTATTTATGGAGGGGTCATGGTAAATACGTATCTAAGAAACGACACAAATGTAAGTAGCAGATAGAAAACAGTAAAATAGTGCTCATATTGTTCGGTTCCTTGTTGTAATTAAAAATTTTAAACTCGTATTCATATTGAATTGACGGTAGCATTTAAATTCTGAATTTAATCCTACTATTTTAGAGACGTTAGAATAGAATTAGGAAGGTACCTACAGTAAGTGAGCTTAAAACCTGGAATAAAAGAATTGCTTAAAAACTAATCGTTTTGTTAGTTACACTTTATCCAAACCTATAAGTAATTTACGTCATCGATAAAAGGTTACTGGATGTTGACGTTTCACACAGTGCTGCCACCTCGTAGTTCGTATTTTGACAGTTCTAATAAATTGTAGTCTTTCTTTATACCATCTAATATGTGCGCAAGTAAATCATCTATAGAATACGTCACTTTCCAAACTTTAAACCGAATTACAAATAAACAATCTAGTGACTTTTTATTGATGACGTGAATTTTGCTTATAGGTTTGGATAGGCCGTAATTGTTATAATAGCCACAATTTTATGTGGAAGATTTCTTTTTTGGTGGATATACATAGGCCATTTTTTCAATATTAATGATTAATAATTATAATTATTTATTACGTTACAAAGTTATTTTAAAGTTACTTGACAGAGATCTCTAATGAGGCTGGTCACTACTACCCCCACTAAAATAAAATTAATAATTTTGAGTTACCTATAGATATTTTATGGTGAACATTTTTAATAGAGGTAGAAAAATAAACAGCTACATTATGTGTATTTTTGTCTTATATTGGATTATTTTATTATTTATTTATTTGAGTCACAATTTTAAATATTGAAGAATTATTTTTTTATTGATTTGTTATTCGTGAATGTGTTTTGTTTTTTATTTGAATTCTTATTAATATATGAATAGACTCTATTTCCAATTATTAGCGTTAACGGCAATTGTAAAAAGCAAGCTGATATAAATATCGATGTAGGTTTCCCAGAAGGGCGTAACCCACAAAAATTAAATTTTCCCCGAGAACACATGTTGTGTCGTCGTATAGCTATAAGAAGATACGTTTGGCGGAAAAACAAATCGATTTTTCCGGTGAAAAAAATCGAAATATTGTTACCAGATTTTAACAGATTATGTCTTTTCGTTTAATTCAATAATTCATTTTAATAGAAAGTGTGGGTTACGTCCTTTTGACAAAACGCCATCGATATTATCTTTTTACAGATAGGTACAAATAATCTCTTAGTTTTGTATACATTTTTAATGTGCACAAAGCCAATACCTATTTAAAGAATTATTTCAATCGTTTTAAATCTCAGGCCAGTTTAAGTAGGTAGGTAAGTACCCCGCAATAAATAATAAAATTGATTTATGGACAAATTTGATTTTAGTAGGTTCTCTTTTGCTCTCACGAAATTCACATAAGAGCGTTAATTAAAGATTGCGGCTTTATTTATAAATTAACAAAATTGGCGCAATGATAATAATTATTCCTCACATTAAGATAAGTCGACTGATATAAAAAAAAATCGATTTGAGTGGTTCCTATTTTTCCATATAAAGTGTGCGTGGTCCTTTACATGCTTAAGTAGAATATGCAAAAAAAGTAGGGCGTTCTATTTAAAATAATAAAGTTGGTCGCTCTACCGCCAATATTGGATCGCCCTGTATAGGCGAAAATAATTTTACCTCGAGCGATTTTTATACCTAGCAAAGTTTGATCTAAAATATTTTTTCTATTGTGCTTAGTTTAGGCTCTATCAAAGGAACCCATAACTCGCGTGTACACTGTATATTTTTTAAGCCGTTATAAATTCAAAGATTAATTTTATGTAGTCAGAAAACGGTGTACATCTATGTTAAAATTGAAAATTCTATAAAATCCTACGTTAATTTTTTATTTTTAATATGATACGACAGACAATGATTATAATTATTTAGATTTGTGGATAAACGTTTTTTTTTTTAAACGCATTCTTATTAAATGTTTTTAAAACATCACAACCATAAAAAATATAAATTCCTTCAGTTCAGGGACGGATATTGTATTTTTAGGCAACAAAAGTCGACGAATTTTAAGCGCGATTATTTAAAACATTTATTCCGTATATATATATAAACCTACATAGGTTCATAATGAGTTTTTATCTTTAAACTATAGAGATAATTTTCTACACATTTTTAAAAAAATTTACCCAAATTTCAAGCGATTATGGAATGTGATTGGGCGGCTATACGAAAAGCCAGTTATTTTGATATGACGTCATGCTGGGGTTGGGCCAAAAAATTATCAATATAAAAACGGATCAAATCTATATTTGTTTTATAAGTAAATGTTAATATTTCGTTCTTTTCCAACCCCATATTAATATCAATAACTATGCCTAACTAGAACGATTGTTTTTAATGAAAACAATAATAGCGAGGCCCAACATATTAAAATAAAAAACGGAAAACCAATAAATTTAATTTTTTTATCGAGGACAATAATTTCCTCGCCGTTCAATAATTAAAACCATTACATTTTCAATATACTTACTAATTATGGCAATTTTATTATTATTTCACAAAGCATTTGCAATCAAATCATTTCTCTCGCTCGGCATTTCGATTTCGGTACGCAGACAAAATTAAACGTATATGGCAAACAAACGCTTGCGCATTTGCGAAATTCGATTAATTAACGTTAATTTAAAAAATAAGAAAATCTTAAAACGGCATAAGCAAAAATCACAATATTATCTACCTTTAACTACAAGAAAAAATCGTCCATTTTCTACGGTGGTCGACGAAAAGGAGTCGAAATAAACGAATCGACCAGCAATAGAGAGAGAAAACAAACGACTAGATGAGCGCTAGAATTGCCAGAGTACAACTCATCCTTGCTACTGCGCAATTTTTCGAGGATTGAGACAGGTCATGTACATGAAAAAATTTATTTTCGGCGACTAGACAGCCGTGACGTCACGTCTGCCGCACGTCTTATCATCGCAAACAACTGAATATGGGGCCCCTGACCATAACAACGTTTTAAACAAAGGGAAATGGCCCGTTTCTGGAGAAAAACAAATACATTCGCAAATCGAATACGAATTCCAATGCTAAAAGCGCAACACGCGTTAAACTTGTAAATAAATACCGTCGACACTGACCAAGAATCCGACGAAAATTTTAGTGATTATAATAAATTAAGCGTTTGAGCACAAAAGAGTGGGTTGTTGGGTATCGTTAACGGTGACAAAAAAAAAAAATGTACTCGCATAGTTTCGAGTGCAAAGACGTGGTGCGCCTTGTCGTTAAAAATAACTGCAACTCCTGACACGAAATATACTATCAGATGTGGATGCAAGCACTTTGCGAATCATCGACCGAACGATAAGGGGAAGGGGGAGAGCAATGCACTGAGACAGGGGCGGTACATTGGTCCCCGCGGGGTAACCGAGATCAACGTGTCTCGAGGTTGCCAAACCGTGCACTGTGATAACGTACTCGATATTGATTGCTTCGTTCTAATAATAAAATAAAACGTTGAACGCGCGAGATTAATTACCAATTGAAAAAAAATAGACGAACAAAACAAACAACTTATCGGTTTCGTTCGGTCGTTATGTAAATTCGGATTATTAGTGAAGGTTGTCCTTGAAAAATGATAATTAGCTAGGACGTGAAAATTTTAACATCTAACCTGTAGAGCCGAAATGCATTTTCACGGTCTTATTTTAAGCCAAATCAATTTTCTGTGAAATGCAGACGGGGCGGCCTATTTAAAAGTTAACAATAACCGGTATTTTATTATTGCACCTCGTATGATTATATACAGGACGTTGACTTGACGCATTCCGTAATTATTGTTGCCAAGAGATTTCAGGATTCATACGGTATTGTAGGAGTAAGACTGACCTCCGACAATGTCTAAAGTTCGTTTCCAAAACAATTGAAATACGCTCACGCTTGATATTCATTAGGGTACAATAGATAAGAGTAGCCTGAGCTTTAATTAAATAGATCAATTCAAGAATATATTTAGGTAAGTATAACGACGCAGTTTTTACAGAAGAGCGTAACCCGCAAAAAGTAAATTTTGTGCCGTCGCGTAGCTATGTAGGGAGGGGAGAGAGGGGTCGGTCTGGACAGCTTTGAATTTCCAACAAAATATTGTTTATTTATTGATATGTTGGGACTGCACGCTAATGCGATGGCCGCCTCAGTTGTGAATGTCGCACAAAGTGAATCGGTCGAGTTTTTTAAAGGTGAGTGAATAATAAAAATGTGTTTTTGGCGATTCTGATGTAATATTTTAGCTATAAATAGGATCGATAAATCACAAAAACCAACACTTATTATTAATTGCACGTTCTAACCAACAATACCTGATGTTTGTGGATTGCTTTGCTGTACTTAGAATCAACGCTGAAGATAACCTAATTTGATTTCCGTTTACTTTTTCAAGGATTGTTACTGCAGGTTAGTTTGGACAAATGTCCAAACCAACCCACTAGTGTCCAAATCATCCCATTCTTTATTCGTACTATAAATTAACGACAAAATTCATTCAGAAAAAATGCCTAGAAAATATTACCGAAAACGCAAAGATATGTTTTCTGTGGAAAACATGAAATTACCTGTGAAAAAGAAATCCATTGTCGTCACTGACACTCCCGAGCGTGACGAATTAGCAGCAAAGAAAATGAAAACAGCAAGAAAAACGAGGATAAACAAACAAGAAAAGAATTTTTGTAGATGAAACATCAGAAGAAGAAGATAACGTGACATACAATAACTCTTCATCGGGAGGAGAAGAAGAAGACGAACAGGAAATAAGCACTAAGATTCGAAAAGACGATTACGTGATTTGTAGAGTTCACGGAAAAACGGCAAAATCATCGAGAAACTTTGTTGCTAAAGTGACTACGGTAGCTCTCCAAGTTTACGAAGTTCAATTTTTGAAGCGGCATATAACATCCAACAGGTTCTACTGAAAAAACAACTTTTATCATGAAGGATGAAGTGATTTTGAAATTACCAAATCCTATTACTGACACAATACCAAGGTATTTGAATATGCTTTACTTCAACATGGATTTCGGTGTATTCAGTATTATATAATAATTAATTATGTTCCTATTTTGTGTTTTAGTTGTTTGTCTTGAATAAAAATCCTTTTTTACTTCGGTTGTAGTTTTTGTCCACATCAACCCTCATTGACGGGATAGTCTAGACGCTTGACTATACCATGTATTTATAATTAAAAACAAAATTGTCGTTTTAATAAAAAATCGTGCATGTGGTGTTTTAACGACAACATATGTACTAATGAAGTGACAATAAACCTGATTTGATTCTTTTGATTATGACCAAGAAAAAAATCTTTTTTTGAAAATTGTCCAAACGAACCCCGCTCTCCCCTATGCATTTGCGGATACGTTTCACGGAAATACATTTACATTTTTCTTGTTACCAGATTTTAACAGATGATGCCTTCGCCCTAGATGCATAAGATAGTCGGGATAACTCATTTTCGCAAAACGTGCGAGTTACGCCCTTCTGTCAAAACACCATCGAATTATGTTTATAGGTGGAAACTGTTAAAACTTGTTCAAAAAATTATTTTGAACGGTATCACTACGAAAAGGGAAAATGGGAAAATCCGAAACGTATGACACCTTCAATTATTCTAATTAGGTAAATTATTAGAAAAGTCTCAAACATGCTATTCTACATCAATGCCAATATAATGTATACAATGACCGACAGAAAGTTCAACGCATGTGGAAAAAATGTATAGTTTCTCAGAAAATTTACGCGTATCTATTACTAAATATTTAAAAACAGTTTAATATCGCCTGCTGTATAGGTGCAGTCATGGTCGTAATTAATGTCCCGACAACGTTCAAATGAGTAATAGATAATAAGAAATTTAATAAATTGATACCTAAACGTAGCATGAATATTATAAGTGCTTATATATGATGAACATATATGGGGACATATAACATAATATATAGACACATATATACATGTAAAATACGCCTATAAAGCGCGTTGCCGACGATATTAAAGTCCACGATTGTACATCAGAAGTACATACACGACATACAAGTATACACTGAACGAATCTAGTTGAGCAATGTAAATATGGCTTTCGTAAGTAGAGATTACGAGTGTAGTTTCTAGAAATCCCAGTTGGCATTTCTAAAACTGATAAGTAAATTTATAAACAGGTAGATATTATTAACGTATGTATGTATATAAACTCATATTTTAATAAGCAGATCAATAATCATCATCAACGCCGCGCCACGCCGGCATCGCGTCGTTTCGTTATTTATTTAGTTTTTTATTTTTTTAATTTCTGTTTGTGCTCGATTCAAAATATCTTATAATAGCGTTGCAATTTAAATACGAATGTAAATATAGGTAATTTACAATTTTTGTAAAAGTTTTTCTACAAATTATAGGTGGTGTATTTAAAGCGACAGATGATGGGTTTCAAATTTATATTAACGTTTGAATGGGGATGTGACGATCTACTCTCATCATGGATGTGATGATTGTATTAGATATTCCTTCAAACTCGCAAAATTAACCACGTGTAGAAGGACGTCTGTTGTAATTTAATAAACTTATCACTGACAGTACATCGCTCAATACATTTGTGAAAATACCGCACCATAAACAAGTACGTATTACAAGTATTCTAAGAATTTAGTTTTGTAAACATCCTTGATAAGCGAACAATAATAATATAATGATAACAATAAATAGTTGAAACAAGAAACGACCAGCCCGTTTCAAGCAACTAAAACGATATAAATTTTAGTCTCGAGACTCGTTTCGTTTTTTAATTTGTCGACTGTACATACCTTCATTTCTCGAGCTACACGAAAATGTCATTTGGAAAATTTGTTTGGTATTGCATCAAAAGGCGATATAAATGCATAATCGCAGTTTTCTTTTTTATCATCATTATTTTTTTTAAGTTAGGTAAAACCCAAATCTAAAACATAAGGCAACGAAGAAAAAAAAGTGTCTTCGTACTGTAGGTGACCGCGTGACGTCGTTATATTTAATATCATCTTGCCAATACTAAACATCAACTTTTCCAAATACACATTTACACGTCTTTATTCTTGGATCCTCTCCTATAGGTATACAAAACAGAAGATAATCAAATTTTTACAAGTGTATTTGAATTTGAGAAGATTTTGAAATTTATGCGATTATAAACACATGCCATTAAACTTAAACACATCAGCGATTTCGTAAAGTTTTGAATTACTATCTATTGTTTGCTTAATATTCTTTAATTCGATTAAGCGGGTTTTTACTATACACAATATATTAAATATTTTATCTATATACCTGTAATATTTAAATCATTACGGAGATATGGAAAAACATTTAATTTTAAAGACTAGATAAAATACTGAAGCGCAAAGGATATTCTGGCAAAAAAACTCAGTTTTGGCGACTTTTCCTCACGATGGCGGCTAAAGCATAGCGTGAACGTATGGGGACTTTTAGCATGTTAGTCGGCAAGGCCCAATTATCAACTGTGCCAAGTCTCCACTTCCTACTAATTACTTAGATCGAATTTCTTAAAATGTCTGTACTATTCGATAAAATAATCTAAGCATTAATCATTAAATCGTTCGTTACGTCTACTGCCGATAGTAATTATGTATAAATTATTTATTTAAACGTGTAATAAGCTGCATGAATGTTATAATTAAATTATTGTTATTTCGTCGTTGCCAAATTTTCGGATGATAATACAAACTTTAAGGGGATAGTAGTCGCTCGAAAATGAATACTTATATATCATTTTTTTATCGTTGGTAACGACTTTGAAAAGTTTCTTGGCGTTGTAAATAATGAATTTTTTATAATTATTTGATATTTCGTAATAAAAATTTATTGATCTTGTACGATAACAAAGATAAGTTTTTAGACATTTTCGCAAAATCAATGGGGAATTTGTAACATATTTTTACATTTATAGAATCTGTATTGGTTTAACTAGGTGATAATATCAAGAAAAATTAAAACTTCCCTTTAGTAATCTCACAATTTTAATTTTTATATAGACGTTTTATGATCGCACGTCGTAAGTAACTATAAAACGTCTATAAAAATTAAAATTGTGAGATTACTAAAGGGAAGATTCAATTTTTCTTGATATTATCACCTAGTTAAACCAATGCAGATTCTATAAATGTAAAAATATGTTACAAATTCTCAATAGATTTTGCGAAAATATTTAAAAACTTATCTTTGTTATCGTACAATATCAATAAATTTTTATTACAAAATATCAAATAATTATAAAAAAATACATCTTAATACATCAATACATCAAACTTTTCAAAGACGTTACTAACGATAAAAAAACGATATATAAGTATTCATTTTCGAGAGTCTACTATCCCCTTAATGTAAGTAGGTAGGAATAAGAAAATACATAGACGCGTTTTCTAACTTCATTTTCTTAATTATTGACGCTTCATTTCATACCTATATATCCGTATATTTTCTGACATTAAAAATGTAACCTTCCATCACGGCTAGATTTTTTTTCTTTGCCCGAGAGAAACTCAAACAAAACAGCATAACGACAAAACCTTATTCATGTTTTTCTTTTTGATTCGGGTTAGATCCTATTATCCTGGTTCCATGTAGGTAAACTCCATGAAGGATAAGAACCAGTTTCGAACTCATTTTTAGACGGTCGGTCGTCCCAATGCGACAGTTTGTTTTCCGTTTATAAACCCTATACAAAAGTTTATGCAGGCCAATTATTATCGTGCGGAAAAATAGTTCAATAATTTATTCATATTGTCGACTACAACCCAAAATTTAATTTTTAAACTAAAACTCGGGCGAAATTCTAAAAAAAGAATATTCGCTAAAGACTCACAACGACTTTCACAATCAGATCAGCAACGTCGATTTGGAAGGAGCACATTACTCGATAACACGTTTGCAAGCAATAATGTTTGTCTGATCTGGACCAGTCATAAGAAACGCATGGTAAATAATTCAACTAAACATTTTCAAGAAGTTCTCCATCATGGAGGACGAAATTTTAACAATATAATGTGGCTGACTCGTTGTATCTACACTTACAGAAAACATTACATTAGATATTGCCCGAATATCTTCAAAACGTCGTTAATAACATACATTTACACAGATCTTATTTTGTTGATTTGTCAAAGTCAACTATTGGAACTGAATTTAGTAATATTGGGAAACTCATGTGTATACGAGGAAACACGAAAAGTACGAATTGATTTTTCTCGAAAACGGTACATCCTATAATAAACAAGAGTACCTTAATGTTAGAAAAAACCCTAAAGAAAAAATAAAGAAAGATGGAACCGTCGAAAAATCAAAGATAAAAAAATTATGATTCATAATGTCGATTAGCCTCCCCAAATGAGACGCTTATGATCGCAATAATAAATTCATATTTACACTAACGCCATCGATATGTATATCAATATGTTACGTATGTATAGTTAATAAAACTTTAGAATTATGTACCAATTACTGCAGTTGTTAACCAAAATGATTATTTGAAGATGAACTATATTTTCTGGAAACTTGTATTTTACTGGAAACAATTTTAGTTCTCTTTCTTGTAGAAAAACATTTTAAATTGCATTATTCTACGTGTGAAAATTTTTAATACTAGAACAAAAAATCTCCATAATATATAGCGTTCAAAAAAGAACAAAATATGTAGTTTTTAGGAGTTAGCTAAAGTCGGGGAGTTTTTATTAGGTAGTAGGTACGTATGGTCGGCAATTATAAAAAATAAATTTAAAAATATACAGTAAATAACAATTGAGCAATATTTAAAAAAAAGTTGTAGGTAATAAATGCATCTAAAATAAATGCACTTCAAATATATATATATATATATTAAGTATCTAACACAGGGGTAGTAGTGAAATTTGATTTAAAAAAAACTGCAATTGTAGTGACGAAGAATTTTTAAAATACGTACTTTTTAGAAAATTTATTCTAAAATTATATATTTTTTATGCAGTAAAATTATTTGAATACTCACAATCTACTGCCTTTATACCGCAAAATTACAAATTTACTCTATTTTTAATTTAAAAACTATTCGTGTGCTCTAAAGCATTGCAAATTTCCCCATTACAAACTATAAACCAGATAAAAGTTTAATCGCATTTTTATGCGACCGATAACATACAAAGCAACTAATAAAACATGTGCTTCACCTGCTTTCAAAGCTTATCGCAGCGCGAACAAAGAACTGAATGTTTTTAAAATAAAAATGGGATTTCCTACTATCTACCTATCTACAAAATAATTCGAATGCATTCATATATATATATATATATATATATATATATATATAATTTATTATATATATATATAATATATTATATAATAATAATTATAATATAATAATATAATAATAATTATAATATAATAATATAATAATAATTATAATATAATAATATAATAATAATTATAATATAATAATATAATAATAATATAATAATTATATAATATATATAATATATATTATAATATATAATTATATATATATATATATATATATATATATATAGAATTCTAGCAAATCCTTTTCAGATCTTTCGCGTTAATGGTACAGAACGGTAGTGCTTGTTTCAGTATATGCGTCGAATTATTCGCGTGTGCGAGGAGTGCTCGTTCGGTTTATAAGGTCTTTTTGCGTGTGAGTGCGCGAGTGTTGTGTTGTCTAAAAGGATTATAAATAAAAAGGATTAATACGACGAGGGAAAGGTAGAATCTTCCTTTGTCGACTAACTCTCTATGTATTTATAAAGTGTAAATACATGGACCTTTAAGCTGTAACACAAGTTCTTTGAAAATTGAACTTGGTTAGGCTCTTGGATAGGGACTCGGTTAGGGCTTCCCTCAAACATTGGACGGTCTAATTTCGCAATCGAAATTTTATCTTACGTGCGTTTTCGCGATTACAGTGAAATATGAAGCGTATAAGTACGTAATAATGCAAGTTCACAGTCAACGGAAGAATCTACGCTTGAAATTGGCGATAGTGGGAAAACGATGACGAGAAAAAGGTAGGAAATACAAAGAAAAATTTAGAAGTTTCTATTTTTTTTTATAGTGTGTTACAGACAAGTGGTAGTCGCTGCGGCAGCGGTGTTAGTTCGCATTTTACGTAAGTATTAAAATATATATATATATATTTCAGGATTTGATTTTCTTTTAAATGTTTTTGGATTTTTTATATTTCTTCTTTTGAGAGATTTTACCTTTTGAATGCATAAAATACGGAATTCATTTTTTTGATTGTCGCAACAATTTAGACTAACAACGAGACAAAATTTGAATACTAAAATTTGCAAAAATTAATTCTTAACGTTGTTTTTTTTTAAGTATAATCAGGTCAGTTATTAAAATTTATTGTGTATAGTTTACTTCTAGTTTATATTAACAAGAATGGTTTATTTTATTTTAAACTAGTATATATTTAATACCTTATTAATGTTGAATTAAAATTTAATTTATTTGAGGCATTGTATGTGTATGCATTGTGGGTCGAAAAATGTCGAATACCCGAGTTTCTCGATTAACATTTTATTTTGCCACCTCTTTACTTAAAAAAAATTCTAATAATTCCAATTTCTTCGTGGTATTCTTTTAATACTCATTGTTCTAAATTTCCCCCTTTTTTTACAAATTAAATACTTTCATGCAATTGTTGTAGTTATTTTACTAACAAAGTCAAAATAAGGCAACCGTGTGGGGGTAAAGGATATTAGTTTGTATGGGGTTTAGTTGATGCAAGTTGATTTTTAATCTTACGATTTATTGTTAAGCTAGGCTTAATTCAAGTTAAGTCAGATAGATTGATTACTTTTCACCTTGATCTTAGATTGATCTTCAAAAAAGACACGTCAACGACTGGGATGCTACGGTGCAACTTGATGTAAATGAGGCATTCAGGAAGAAACGAGGACATAGAAGGGGTTGGTGGAGCGCTAGAAGATTTTGAATTGGCTTTGACTTGTTTGCAGTTGATTGCGTGTTGTAACCCACGTAGAAGAGTTTAAAGGTGGGATACGGCTATAGGCCAAGTTTCGACCATATAGAGACAACGCACCTGGAGAGAAGTACCTCGTAGGTGGTGTGGAAAACCAACCTGAAAAACTAATAATGAACCTATCGGGTGTTATCAGGAATATAAGCATAAGCTAGGAAATGAAGATTAGTAAATTTTCCTCAAGAATAAAGTACCATTATTTTGCAAATATTTTGAAAAATATGTACTTTTATGTATAATAATGACCGCGTCCGATCGCTGCTAATACGTAAGTACGTTCATGTTTTCATTAAAAATATATCGATTTTTGTGAAATTATATTTAACCTATGCCCTAGTTAACCCTCCATTTACCGGACACCTACCAATAACGACTAATATTTTCTACTCCACAGCTGTCCATTATGTTGGGATGTTTCGCTGTATATCTATTAACAAGGTTTTACTGTACGTATAAATATATCTAACATAAGAACTAAAGATTGCTACTCACATTCACTTATATACCTATACTATGTAAAAAAATGGTTGGGAAATATATAAGGAAAATGAAGATTTGAATGCGCACATACGTCGAACTGAATTAACACTAGAAGAAAGCATTCTTATGTGAAAGTGTCGCGTTGTTATTCCAAAAAATGTAGAACTATGTTATTACAAGAGCTTCAAAGTACCTATACTCATTTAGGACTATTTATATAATAATGAAATCTAAGGTACAACCTCACTTTTAGTGGCCTAAGCTAGATCTTATAAAATTGAAAATATAGGCAATACTTGTAGGTAGATGAAATTGATGCTAAAACCAAAAAATAAGGCAGTAATTTATTTAGTTACTACCTACATTGTTAAGTTCGTATAATTTTAAATCGGCCATCAATAATTCAGTTTATATCTACGTATATAATATACACATCACAAACTCGACATAAGTATATGTATCTACTCTAAATTATCTAACTTCTTTTCACTAGATTTTTTTAAATCATGTTTATAAAGAACACCTAACGAAAATAAAAAATAAGCAAGATTAAAGTAGCTGCGATTATTTAGAAGCGTCGTTCCATAAATTTTGGCAAATGTTTAGGAGATCGCCAACTTAATAATAGAATTCAAATGTGTTTGGATACACGGTCAACAAATTGTACATTAATTTCTTTAAAATATTTTTATAACAATTCTAGCCGCTAACCGCCAACTCGTACAACTGTTAATCTGCATTTAAGTTATAGTTCTTGTTTCTTTCTCCTAGAAAGAGAGGAAAAATTGGTGGGAATCAATTAATACCTATATATATATTTAAACATAAAGCAACAGTAATTTTTAACGTGTTCTATATTTACAAAAAATTATTAATTTTATTACCTAGTTTAAATTAATGATGTAATTATGGGGGTTATTCCATTAATACCTAATAAAGTACATAGATGTATACGTACATGTCTATATAATTTCCCGAATGTGCGAGAAATCTCTTTGCAGGTATCTCTTGCATTTACAAACGTTAATCAGGGGCAATTTGATTTTGTAATCAAAAATAAAGCGATTTAATAAATAATTGTAGGGAGCGATTTTACAATTATCAAATAATCTAAATATAAGTTACTCTCATAATCAGAAGTATTGTCTTAACGAACGTTTCCATGGCAGTTATTCCAAGAATAACTTATATCTGACGTTTATCTGATAATATTATAAAATCGACCCAAGACGGCGTTTCAAATGAAATAAAATTAGGCTGTATAGTTAGGGGTCTTTGAAATTTTTTCAACGCGATATAATGACACTACTAAGTACAGCAAAAAATGCTCTTTTCGAAGACGCAAAAAACGCATACGGGTACCATTAAAAAAAAAAACAAACACAAAGTTGGTTACCACAGCAACGAAACAAAACAATATACAAACAAACCAAAGATAATATCATGTGCGCCTAAATAAACCGGAAAACTTTTGTATTTAACTTTTTTTTTTTGATATTCCTTCTAATTAAAAAGTTATAGTCGATATAAATTACTTTTGTTACACCCTGTATTTACGTCGCGTCGTAGATTTTAATCAAACTTTTTCCTTGTTTTCCGATATGTTCAAATGCACGTCATGCATAAAAAATTAGTAAATTGTGTATTTGTAATATTCAGTTTAAAAATTTGAATATGGCATATTCTACCGACGCTTTATCTGCGCACATATGGCATGGCAAAGAAAGACTACAATCTATTTGTACTGTAAAAATACGAGGTTTTATTGATGACGCGATGGATTGGAACCTACCGCGAATAACGTATACCTATACATAATTTAAAACAAAGAGTTGGCCGTTTCATTTTAATTTTAATAAATATAAAGTTGCAGAACGTTTAGACGTATTTTCCTTTTAATTCTAAGCGTATAGGTAGATACATATACTTCAATGCAATTTTGCACTTTGATCGTTAACTTGTTTAACTGGAAACAATATTTCCGCATTGAAAAACTAAAGTACAAATTAAGTATGTGTAATAAAAACAATGAAATATTGTGGGACGACGAGGTTTCTTTTGTTTCGCAGCGCATACCTAGATATCTATATAGCTACTAATATATTCTATTATTTAACGTATATAATATTAATTACATAATGGCAATTTATTTATATTACATTATAATGAAAAATCCTTAAACGTCAAGGTACAAAACAGCGGTTGGATGTGTATATAAGTACCTATATACTTACTTTTTTATTCCTCAACTACCTAAGGAATCTTTTTTGGAAATGAATGGTTAACAATCGAAACACGTTTAATGAAGTCTAGCAAGAAAGCAGTTCCTGCAACACTACGTATACAAGTATAGATAAATAAAATCTGAGAGATTTCTGTATATTGTTTGAAAAGAGAAGGAGGGACCAAACCAGTACCCCGTTTCACCGAAAACTTTCTATTGGTCCGGTCGCCACTTATGTTAGCTATGCATTCATAGTTAAAAAAAAAAACATGGCGCCATACACCAAATGCATCCAAGTCCGAAAATGATAAGGAATAATCTCTGAACGTGACGGAATTAATTTTACGATTTATTGTAGATTCGTCGAAAAATGTACACTTTTCATATCTACACTTGTCAAATAAGGCGTATCTTTAGATAAAAATGAGAGTAGGTAAGGAATTGGACAAAAATCAAAGATTCGATGAAGGCATTAACCTATGTGTTCAAAACTAATAAATATTTACAAGATTAAAAGATGAGATAATGATACTATCCCTACTTATCGATAGAAATGGCGAATTTTACAACGAATACACTTTTATTTGAACTTCACAGGTAGTTAGTTACGTAGGCACTTCGTATTTATATTTATTCAGCTAATTTTCTGTCTATTTTACGAACTTCGTTTGAATTTATTATTCAGGTTTACAGAAACGAAAATTTAAAAATAAATAAATAAAAAAACAAACTTAAACGTCAATGATAATCGTAAACGGAAGTCGACAGTTTCGATTTCAAAAAATAGCTATACAAGGTGTTCCAGAATTTCCGCCAAAGCTTCAGACAGTTGTGTTCTCCTATGTGCTTTCTGAACGAATAACCAAGGAAAATTTGTCTCCGAAGCTTAGCTTTCGCTCATAAGTCAAAAAAAAAGAGGAATATAAACTTGGCAACACTGTTGCAATTACTTTAACGGAATGAAATGAACACAGCAGACTATTAATCCAACGGTTACTAATACATAATAATTTTGGAAGCTATTTTTAAGTAAATAAGACTATTTACGTAGACACGTATGTTAAAAAATCTCATCGATATTACTATTTTATTGATTAATAAACTACCAATAACTGCTTCAAATTAAAAATCAATAACCGTCACTTTATAGTAACAACTATAAAAACATAAGTTGGAAATTGTATTCATCATCATGATACCCGTTTTATTCTTGCTTGTACGAACATGTTTAGCATCTTATGTATTGCTTCTACCAGTTTTTTCGGCAAATGAAGATTTGATGGTGATTTTAAGTTGTGATCGACTTATCGATCGATAAATTAATTATTTCATTTAGATATCTGCGACTATACTGAATATACTATTTTAAAGATATTACGGAGGCATGTTTTGTTTTTAGGTTATTTGTTCAGAATACATAGGAGAACACAACTACCTGAAGCTTCAGTGGAAATTCTAGGACACCCTGTAGATATACCAATGGGCCATGCAAATCTTATTCGGATGCACGTCATCAATAAAAAGTTACTAGAATGTACAAGATTTGGATAGCCCGTATCTACGGGTATCTACAGTTTATTGAGTTTTTGGTACCTATTTTATTTAATCATTAATTAGAGAAGTTCCACAAAAATCGTTAAAAAATTATTTTTGGTTAGGTGCCTACCTATACCTACTTGTTAATTATTCAGTTATTATACCAATTGTAAAAATATTTGGTTGCCTACACGTATCTACTAACAATAAGAGCACGTAGGTAACATTAGGTAGAGCTTATGTCATGATAATTGGCGAAAGTCCTGGTTGCGCAGTAAAACAAGTGAACGGTCTTAAAATGTTTTCGACAGCCATAATCAGTACAAAAATCACGTTGTACCGAAGTACAGTGGTGTCATTCCATGTCAAATCCACGCAATTTATAATATTTTTCTACCTCGCCCATACTTAGATTTTGATAAAACGTGCACGATCGTGCACTGAAAATTGAAACTTTCTTTTAATAATCTCACGATATTTTATAAAAAGTAGATCATTTCTAACGTCAAGAAAATTTACAATGTTATTAATATTATGTTCGTCGCACTAAAATCGAATTGAAGTTATGTTATCTGTCACAAACAAACATTTTGTTTCATAGTTAGAAGTTTTGAACATGACATGATGATTTACCTGCACACATATCACATGGCAAAAAAAAACTACAATCTATTAGTAATGTAAAAATACGAGATTTTATTGATGACGACGAGATTGGAACCTATCGTGAATTACGTATAAGTACTTATACGTATATTTTTTTAATTTTCTTTTATAGAACTCTTTAAACATCTTTAAATAAGCATCTATAACTATATTTGTAATATATAAAAGCCTATGTATATTATCGACGTGAGTTATAGTGCGCCTACGCCTTTGTCTACCTAAATATTTATAATATAATAACATAATAATACAATAGGTACCTACATAGTCGTTCTCGTCTTTTATCTGCCATTCGTTATCAAAACAACTTTTTGCACTAAACAATCGAGGTTCAAAAACCCTTCGCTGTAAATTTATAAAAAAACTATAGTCGTAAAGGTTTACATCGAAAATAGTAAAAATATTTTATAACAGAAATCCTGACACCCTATAATTTAATGCAATTCTATGAAAGGGGTAGGTATTAAAATTGCACCTCCGTTTTCTTTCATGAGTACTACATAATGGTGAATTTTTACAGACGGAAAAAACAGCTGTATATGTATATATAAGGACTGCATTTGAATGAATTAAAAGTAGAAAATTTCCCAAGGGGTGTAATTAAAAAATCGCGAATTCTTGTTGACGACGGCACCCGGATTCGATCTAAATTCGACAGCCTGAGTATTTTTCTTCCTCTATTCTTACTAGGCGCAAAATTCAATAAAAAAAATTCAATTCTAGCGTAATCGTTTAAAACGAAAAAGAAACTGATATGTAATAATTATAATTACTCAAGGACGAAGAGGCACTTAAAGGGAAAAAAATAAGTTTACAGAAGGTAGGTACTTATGTAAGTACATCTTGTATACGTATACAATTTACCGCGGATAACCGAAATGATAAATTGTAGGTTCCTTACCGTTTTAGTCCCTCGTTTTTCTATTTTCTTACACAACTGTCGAACAACTGTGGTGAAAAATTATTAGATATATTAGTTATATCCAAGATTGTGCACATTTTTTTAACCGAAACGTTTACACGATTTCGTACGAAAATCACGAAAGAAGAGGAAAACTCTGCACAAGACTGGGGCTATTTTTGGTCCCAGGACTCGCGGTGTTACCACGCAGCATTATACTCTATCAGACATTTTGCTTTTTTTTAAATTCCGAACCAATCCCGGACGGACTTGCGTCCAACGGTTGCTTATGCAACTAGACGTTTAAACCGAACAGAGGCGTTTAGATGCGATACGCGTAGCTTCTTCGCACGCAACTCCGAATGCACTTTGGTAAATTTTATGTATCTTTCTTAGTTCCGTTTCTGCGTTTTAGGCAAATTATTTTAGAACAAAAATGGAAAAAAAGTAAGATTCCAGGGACCGAAGTAGAGCGAGATCGACCGACTAAATAGGGTATATTGATCCCCCGATGCGCGTTGCACATGCGGTTCAACTGTTAACAAATGCAACTGCACTTTCCGTCTTCGTCGCACTCGAGCGCGACAAAATGACGGCACCGGCACGGCGTCCTATATACGGCCATCTTATTGTTTGGCCCAAAATAAAATCGGATAACGATTTTACTGTTACTATTGATGACTGTCAAAGTTATATTTTGTAAAATATTACGTATATAAATTGCGTAAAAAAACTATCGATATACTTCGGTGGAAAGATTAAAAATTTCTTCGCCAACAGACAGCATACAACAAGTAGTTATTTTACTTTTATTTTGATATAAAAATAAACAGAACTAGTTGTAATATAAATCGAACGAGGTTTGATTAAAAACTACAAGTATAGATAATGCACGTATTTGTAAATTAAATAATCAATATTACCTATGCTTATGAAATCATAAGCTGTCCTTTTATTTTCCATTACTGCGTTTAACAGTTACGTGTACATGTAGTTATAATCGACGTTCTGCCAAAACCCAACAGAACGATTAACGATCGACAGGTAGTTGGGTAACTATTGAACAATGGGTGTTAAAGAAATTCCAATAAGCGTTGGTGCTGCAACTTTCTTCATCTGTAAATTTCAGAGACGGACTTTAAACCCACCTCAAAAACAATTAATTCTTAACTGACATCTCTAGTAAATGTGCAATGTGACGTCTTGTAAATAAGTACCTAAGTGTACATTTGTAATAAACCTGTTTTCCTAATGCTTACGTTTTTAAATATAATTAATTCTGTCTTACATTTAAATGATCTTAAGTACGGCCCATCGTGTTTGTTGTGCTTACAAGACTTACAAATGTTATTAGTAAACTGCCGAAGTGCGACAAAGTTTTAAATAATAATCTACAAATAATTATTGTTCGATAATCGTCTGTCTGTCTGTTTTGCCAGGACATCGACTATACCTAACAATGCAATAAATATGAACGAACTGATTTTCCAAAAGTACGTGTTAGGTGCCTAATTGGTAATTTATACGTAATATAGGGATATCTACGTAATTTATTTTTTTTGCGTTGTTTACTTTGTTCGATCGTTGGGTACCTATTTATTTTATATATTTATGTAGGTATATAAGATGTTAGCACTTGTTAATCGTGTAGATTTGTAAAAACTTGTACCCTCCCCAGTTGAAGACCGACGCGAAAAGTAGTATCTGCATATTTTCAATCACTTTTACTGGCTACTGGCGCACAGTGGACTAAAATATCGACGGCGTTTTGGCGCAACGACTTAACCCGCAAAAAGCAAACTTTACCGGAGCGCGCAATTTGTGTTGTAGCTTAACTGTAAACAAATACCTCCCGGAAACCGCGTATATAGGTAATTCGGGGCACGTTTGTATCAAATAACGTATTTATTCTACGATGCAGTCACTGGTTTTATTGAAAAACGGAGTTGCACGGAGATTAGATACTATTCGTGACCGAAATACAATGACAATGGTACGAGAATATTTTTCTGGTGGAAAAATCGAAATGTTGTTACCAGATTTTAACAGACGATGTCTTTGCCTTAGATGCATAAGATAGTGAGAATAACTCGTTTTCGCAAAACAGTGTGGGTTAAGTCGTTCTACCAAAACCGCGTCGATTTATGTTTAATTCGTTTTCATTGAATAGTAGGTACATTTGTTTATGAAGTTATAATTAGATAGGTTTATATTAGGATTTGTTACCGTTATATAGCTTCAACTAAATAATAGTTCTCGAGTATCTTTAGTATTTTTGACAGGTTCGGTCAATAAAATTTTGTTTCAAAACTACCCTTACGTGTAGATTTTTTAACGCTTGTTTCAGTTGTGTAGCTACTTCGACAAAATATCCACTCTTAACTGAATTTTAGAGCAATTATTGTAGTCATTCAATGTTGCCCTAACTATGGGGCAACATTGTTAAATTCATAATCCAATATATTTACAGTCAATCATTTTATAGTCGATTGTATGTGATAATTGTTTTATTTAGTTTGAACAAAAAAAATGTAAATGTTATTAAACAAAATGTAAAAATATTACATTGCCCGTTTTACGGTACCTATTCTAATTAGTTAAATTCGTTTTTCTTTATAACGGTTGATTCTCTACTGCGGTCAAAACTTTCGGTTTCATGGCTGTCCGTTTTAGGGAGGTTCTACAATAAATCATAACTTAAAATATATAGGTATATATTATTTACGACATCTTCCAATGCACGTCATCAATAAAACCTCGTATTTTTACAGTACTTATTAATACGTTGTAGTCATTCTTTGCCATGTTATATGTGTGCAGGTAAATCATTGGTAGAATATGCCACGTTCAAAACTTTAAACTGAATATTACAAATATACACTCTATAGTAACTTTGAATTGGTGACGTGCGCATTGGAACCTATTTTGAACAACGTATAGGTATAGGTATATTATACAGGGTGTTAGTGAATTAATATCGCGGAAAAAAACTACGGGTAGGTAAGATTAAAACAAACACAAAACCTAAATATTTTTTTTCCTAAAATCAATAATTTTCGAGTTATTGCTATTATTAATTTGATAATCGTCTTACTCGAGTATATTCCCTTTAAAGATTTTTAAGATCTCGGAAAGTGAAACTGACTGTTGGGTCAGCAGCTAAAACATCTGTACATTTTAATTTATGGCCCCGTTGTAGGAGAGTGCCGATTTTTGTGGATATTTTCATTTATGAATGCAATTCCTATTTTCGGTTTACATGTAAAAGTTAGATTACTTTATTTAACATAATTAATAACGTGCCTGCTTTTGGAACAGTTACGTTTAATATTGAGAGGCTTGAACTAAAAGGGGTGCCAGTGCTAGTTTTATGATTTTGAGAAATTGAGAAATTTCGATGGGCTTTTAAAGTATAATTAAATGCAAATAAGCAAGTAGGTACTTTATTTTTTGGTTTTTTACCAAACATAAGGACCTAAAGCAACATTTAAAAACTAAACATTCCATAATGACGCAATGAGTGTTAGTAACTTTCAGTGTTATTTCGAGCTTTTTCAGTTTTTTTTTCGAGTTATTTCACAAAAATTAATTAGAAATTTTATTAGAGCAACACATGCAGATCTAAAAGATTAAAATGAAATGAATAACAAATAGCTACTTAGGTATCTTACTTAAATGAGGAAACATTTTGAATATTTTTTACATTACAACTTGTCAATGACCGCAGAAGATATTTACGACTTCAACCCCTACAATCGTTTCTGTTTACTATTGTAGTAACCTAATGGAATGCCAGCTGAGATAACGGTACTTTTCTGAGCCCACCAATGTCACTTGTTGAAGTTTAAAGAGGAACTACTGGTTTAATTTCTCGAACAAAAACACCCTCCCCACCCCTCAAAAGTAAATTTGCTCAAATCAAAAAATGTTACTAAGATTTTTTGTTTGTATTAGTCTCAGGTACCTTTCTTCCGCGACATTAATTCACTGTAACACCCTGTACAGTAACGCTCGAAAATATTTCACAACCTCGCAATTTAAAGTATTTTGACGAATACTATGTGATCAGTCAAAACTCAATTTCTATGAGTAATAGTTTTAGGGATAAGGCATATCTAATGTAAGAAACACGGTAAAATGACATTTGTCAGTTTATTTTAACCACAATAAATTCATTATGGTATAGGTATAATACTTATTAAAAATATTTTAAATAAGGTGCAATAATTGTTAGTTAAATTAAAATTAAAAATGCACAATAATAATTTACGTATTTCTTCTTTTATCCTTTTCATTTGTGACGATTAATTATAATTATCACAAATAAAGAGAAGTGTATGTATTACCTAATTAAAATATCTCCTTGATTAGGTATCTATAGGTCTGTTTGGTGAATTATTTATAAATCGAAAATGTAACGAAATACTCTGTATAGAAATGTAAATAAAATAAATCTGATAATATTGTGCAACCATTTTTTATCAAGTTTATCTTGCAACGATCCCTGACCAGTTTACCAATTATTTTAACCAATCAAAATGTTTGATTTATCGTTAACAATCATAAACTATCGACGTTCGAATACTTCTTTGGTTAAAAATCCTAAACTATTATAAATATACATATGGGTACTGATTGCTCGTATTAAAATTTATCTATAGTAATGTATCTACTTATTGTTAAAATTTAAACCGCCATCTTGAGAAACTTGCCTGTAATGCGGATTTATATTTTAAACAATAAAACATATTTTTTTAGTAGGTATTGAATGGTCGCTGAAATACAGGGTGGGGCAATAGTAATTTCATAATGTGAATTGGCTGCCATTTTGTTAGAAATGAAAAAAATTGGGCTCTGTTTTCACGGAAAGTTTATTTGAAGGTGTAAAATTGATGACGTTAAGTTGAAAAAATGATATCGGTCAAATGACCACCTCCTGAGTTGATGCACATTTGTGCTCATTTTACGGCATTTTGAATTGTTGTTCGCAAAACATCTGGCTCCAAATTGGTGATTTCTTCTTCAATGTTGGCTTTCAAGACTTGCAAGGTTTGTGGTTTGTTGTGATAAACGCGAGATTTCAAAAAGCCCCAAAGGATGAAGTCTGGCGCCGTGAGATCTGGCGATCTGGTCGGCCAGTTCAAATCGCCAAAACGGGAGATCACGCGGCCCGGAAATTGGTGGTTCAAAATCTGTATCGTTGCCCGAGCTGTGTGAGCGGTTGCTCCGTACTGCTGGAACCAACAATGCTGGAGACCCAATTCAGCAACTTGGGGGAAAAAAAACTGGTTTAACATCTGTCTGTAGCGCTCACCAGTTATGGTTACGGTGGTGCCGTCGGCGTCCTCAAAAAAATAAGGGCCAATCACTTTTTCACTGCAAATGCCGCACCAAACAGTCACTTTGAGGGGATGCAATGGCTCTTCGTGCATTTCATGTGGATTCTCCGTGCCTCAGAAACGCGAATTTTGTTTATTCACATAACCACTTAAGTGGAAATGGGCTTCGTCGCTCATTATGATTTTGGATACGAAATCATCCTCTTCTTGCACCAGGTTTAACAGAGCATGTGAGTAAGTTAACCTCACTTGACGGTCAGCAGGCAGCAATTGGTGAATGGTTTGCACTTTGTAAGGGAACATCCTCAGGTCTTTCACCAAAATTCGATGCAACGAACGTCTGCTGATGCCAAATTGTGTGCATCGTTGTCTCGTCGATGTTTGTGGACTCAGACCGGAAATTGGTCAAATAAGCAGTAACAATAATTCCGCGTTCTTCAGGTGTGTATCGCTCCATTGCTTGTTGTCAACTAATTCTCTATCTGTCTACAACACAAATGTCACAGCACAATGACATTTGACGCCATTTGCAAAAATTATGGCGCATTCACATTATGACATTACTTTTGCCCCACCCTGTATTATCTTAACATTAGTCTGTTATCAACTTATCAAGTTTTTATTTGAATATTGAGATTTAGTTCCTTTTTATTCGTAAATTTAGTTGGCGTTTATAATTTTCGATAACGAGCTTTTTGCTATACCGTTTTAGTTGGCCCAAATTTTCGATTTTTTGTTACGATTTATTAATTAAACATCTATTAATTCCAAGAGTGCCGTGGAAAAAACTGATTTGTTCAACTTCGAAGGCCCACTTCTCTAAAACTATTACAAAAAATACACTTCTATAATTTTTCTTTCCTTCCTATTAGGTAGATCTAGATGCACAAATAAAATTGTTTAAAAATATCAAGTAGGTTATACAAACTTTTCAAAATGATGTAAACGTATTAAAAATCGATAGAGGATTCTAAAAAGGTCAAAATATACAGGGTGTTCTATTTAAAAATCGAAAGTCGAGGTCATTTCCGGCGTAACCTAAAGTGTAATAGTAATGCTTCAACAGTCAAAATATAGAACCAGTGTACTGTATTACTTTTTCACTGTCGAAAATAAAGGTTGTCTAGTGATTGTGTTGTCATCCAATATAGCGACGACTTAGGCGCAATAGGACGTAATCAAAATATGCAAATTTTACAGGAGAGATTAAAAATATGTTATTAAAGTTTCTTCTTAATTCCATATATGTTGTGGTATTAGTAGTTACAAACAGTAACAAATATGTTTAAAATAAAAAAAAAGATTATAAAATATATTAACAATATTTATTGGGGTTACGACTTATTACAAAGTAAGAATACTTATCCCCTAAATTTATTTAGATTTTTTTAAAATTTTTTTTTTAATTTTACTGGTTTCTAGTTTTTCTTTTTGATCACTACACATATTTTATTGAAGGTTTCGCTTTCTGTTTTAGTTTGAGAATCTGATTCTTTATTAGTCTTAGCAACGTGCTTCTTAAAATATGACAATTCGGAATAAAATTGTTTTATTTCTAATGGTAAAACTTCAGTAAGTGAAAATATGAGTTCCTGTAAGTGCAGATACTTTGTGAGAGATTTTTATTCGATTTTCGTATAATCTCTTCGTAGACAATTGCACGATCTTCTCTTCTGTGGTTCAATAACTAGTTATAATCTTCTTCGTGTGCTAGCTTATAAAAAATAATTCCATCTGGGGTGTATTTAAATACACGGACGTCGTTCACCGTCGGATAATGTTTCGTCTTTCCAGGGCGAATTGATTTGCACTGGTGACAATTGAAATTGCAACACCCTAAAGGTGATGTCAGATTTTCTCCAAACTTCATCATCTCAAAAGTTGATGGAAAGTATCGCGTTAACTCTTCTTGTCATAAATTTAGGAAGTTTCAGTTGTGATTAATTTTTTATTGAGCGCTAAGGCAATTCCTTTACACCAAGTTTGGTGAAAATCTGACAACACCTTTAGGGTGTTGCAATTTTAATTTCCACCAGTGTATATCTCGAGAGGTTCTCGTCGTCAAATTTAAGAAAAAAATCGTGAATTAAGTACTTTACATCCAATGTTCATCCATGTTCAATGTACATCCAATGATTTTTTCTGGCTTCCTTTATTACAGTTGCATATTGACTTGGAAGATCTCTCTGTTTCTAAGTTTTCTTTCAATTAAAAAATTAGTCACACTCCATTTGAGAGTGACCCTTCTCTGAGTATTTTTGATAAATAATTACACCGTGCCGCATAGAAAATGATAAAAGTGCATTAGAAAGCACGACGTTTTTGTTTTAATATTGCATATTCGACTATCGACACTTTGGGGATACGTCCTATTGTGATACATTAAAATAAAATATTTCCGAAGTTCAGAGAATTACAATCTATTTCAGAAAAATGAACTTATAATATCGATTTCCGGAAAAACTTAATTTTCAAATTTTTGTGGGTTACGCCGTATTGTATCTAAGCTGTCGATATGCAGGATGAGTTTGATGAAACCATTGCAAGGAAAATGTGTATATAATTTTTTCTCTCGATCATAATATTATAATTATATTATGTAAATATATATGTATTTTGAAATTTAAAAGCTCCACTATGTATGCAGGTACCACCTATAGTAGTGAGTCAGTATTACATTCAAATAAATTCCTAAAAAAAATATATTATAGGTGTGGCTGATGGGAAGTACCTATTGGAAAGTTGTAAAAGCGCGCATATCGCCTAATAAAAAATTATTCACGATGTCGCGTCGCTTAATTTACAACTGACAATCAGAACCAAGAAATGTATGAATTAAAATTTCAGACCGAAATATTGTAAACTTGTGACTCATTCTGGACGAAGAGTCGACGGTCTACGATCAAAATTGGACACCGTTTCGAAATATTTCAAATTAAACGGAATGAGGTAATTTGTTGTCGTCGATATTTGTAATTCATTTGCAATTATAATTCAGCAACAATTCGGAATAAATTATCAATAACAAACGCTTTTGTTTACAAACATTAATTATGTTAAAATTGAAAATGTAATCTGCTTACATTTTCATTTTTACATTTTTTTAATTCACATACTACGGTTACGCTGCGAATTAAACATGCCAACAATACAATTCATTACCAAAGTGACTAAAATTTTTTTTACCAATTTAATTAATTGTGAAAGTGCGATGTACTACAACCTGAGACAAACCGAAGTACATATAAGGTTGAAAAGAAGGTTGCAAAACCTGTTGCAAAACACGGACTACGAAATAGATCAATAGAAACAAAAAAAAAACAATAAACATAACATTGTTGATCTGGTTTAAATAAAATTTTAAAAAAATATATATATACTAAAATAATAGTAATGATATCTATTCACGTAAAGCTGTTATCATTCTAATCCCGTATTGTACATAAGCAGGTACAAGGTGAATTATAATTAGGTGTAAAAAATTTAACTGAAGTTTCTTTAGGCCAAAACAAAGTTGTTGTATGCGACGTAAGCGTGACGTACTCGAAAAATCCTAATTTGACACGTTGCCATACCGTCACCACAAAAGCAAAGTACGAAAATCATGGAAAAACAACCATATAATCGGTGCCCGAGGTGTATTCTCTGTACGAAATTTCCTCTTGTAGAGACGTAAAACACTAAACGTATATAACACTTCCCGTACCTGTCATTCTAATATTTCGTTTACGATAGTAGCCAACCTCCGTACCATTTCGTTTTTTACTCAAACCGGCGACTGCTTGATAGAACAAAACACGTTGTTCGATACAAACGTGCCCCGAATTACTTATGCCTACTTACGTCCAGGCGGTATTTGCTTATAATTAAGCTACGACACAACATTTGCGCTCCTGTAAAATTTACATTTCGTCATTTACGATAATCTACCAAAACTGCATCAAATCCATTTACTCGTGTCGGGTCATTATGACCAAATGTTTGAAATTTAAATAAAAACTACCGCTATACTATTATAATAGGTAACTAACTAATAAAACAACAGCTATAGTTCGTAAAATGAACGATTGCACATTTCGGCTCGTTGTCGGCGCTTTGTTTAGCTACCACAGGCAAAATACATGCAGGTACATGCGAGATATTTTTGTTAGTGAATTTTGTAATGACTACGCATTTTTTTCAAAATAATTTTGTAATATTTTGATCATTATTGTTGTATTCGCTTATAGTTAAGTTACAACACAAAATGTGTGCTCCTGTAAAATTTGCTTTTTGTCGCTTACGACGTTTTGTCAAAACGCCATCGATATTTAATTTGCTTAGTTACGGCACATTTATACAAGGCAATTGTTTTGAGAAATCGATTCCAATATGTCCGCATCGATGGTTGACAATCTGTAGTTCATCAAACTGCTTTTGTGAGAACCCGAATGTGGCAATAGATGTCGATAATACTATTTTAAGCAACATCAGGTACAGAAACAACATTCTTTAATCTTGGCCTCAAACCAATTTTTTTTACAATCGTGATTTGTACGTTCTTATTTCGCGATAAAAATGTTAAATTACAATGAGCGTTAATTCATAGTTGGACTAAACACATTTCATTAATCATTTTAAACAAATATGTAGTTTCGTGAAATATACAACTGATAATAATTACCATTAAAAAAAGTAACTTCTACTTCCCGGTTTAAAATAAAACATTGCAATAATTTTTGAAACTTTCAACGAAAATAGTTATTTCATTAATAAAATGAACTATTTACATTGTTATAGTATAAATTACATTGTAAAAAAAACACAAGTTATAGTTATGAAATAATTTCTAACAATTCTAAAGTTTTTGTTACAAATATGATATAGTTTAATTTAACTATATTTGCTATTTTGTCGCCAAATAATATTTTTTGGTTGAATCTAGCTGTACGATATTTTTTCAGTGTATTGTGGATACATTATTTGTTTTTAAAGCGTACCTTTATTAAGGTGTTCGATTTGATGATAGTATTGAGCGAGTGTTCTAATGTATCCCATAGAATAGCAAACATATATCAGGTTGGGGAAAAAGTTTCTTCGTATTTTCGCGGTAGATGGCTTTAAGATCGCATAACTCTGGTACTATTAATCGAATTTAGTAATATTTACATGCAAATGAAAGCTGACATTTCACAGAACAAATTAACCTAAAAAATTGTGATATTTATTCACTCAGTCAAAAGTTATTGCGTTTTGAAAATGAGTGAAAATAAAGAGGAAATTAGATACATTTTGAAATTTTATTATAAAAAAGGGAACAATGCGACTCAGGCTGCTAAAAAAATTTGTGATATTTATGGACATGATGCAGTATCAGTACGCGTTGCACAAAGTTGGTTCAAGCGTTTTCAAGCTGGAAATTTTGATATCAAAGATACACCTCGCTGTGGTCGTCCAATCACTGAAAAAGTCGATGAAATCATGAGAAAAGTTGAGCAAGACTGGCATATTAGTAGTTATGATGTTAGCAAGGAACTAAAAATCGACCACAAAACAGTTTTAAACCATTTGCAAAAGGCCGGATATAAAAAAAAACTCGATGTTTGGGTGCCACATGATTTGACAGTGAAAAATTTAATGGATCGAGTTTCCATCTGCGATTCATTGCTCAAACGGAACGAAATCGAACCATTTCTGAGACGGCTCATTACGGGCGATGAAAAATGGATCACGTATGAAAAAGATCGTGGTCGAAGCAAAATGAAGCTCAGCAAACGGTGGCAAAACCAGGATTGACGCCAAGAAAAGATTACAAAGGAATACTTTATTACGAGCTGCTCCCACCCGGTCAAACAATTGATTATAATCTCTATTGTCAACAACTGGAAAGATTACGTCAAGCAATCGAGAGAAAGCGACCAGAATTGATCAATAGGAAAGGCGTTGTCTTCCATCACGACAACACCAGACCCCACACATCTTCTGTGACCCGTCAAAAATTGAGAGAGTTTGGCTGGGAAATTTTGATGCATCCGCCATATAGTCCTCATCTTGCACCATCAGATTTTCATTTATTTCGATCTCTACAGAACTCTCTTAATGGTGTAAAGTTGATTTCAAAAGAGGTCTGTGAAAATCACTTGTCGCAATTTTTCACTAAAAAATCACAGAAATTTTATAGTGATGGGATTATGATTTTACCTCAAAAGTGGCAAAAGGTGGTCGAACAAAATGGCACATGTTTAGTTTAATAAACTTCATTTATAATATAAAAAAAACTAAATACGTACTAAAATACGAAGAAACTTTTTCCCCAACCTAATATAAACATAGCAAACTGTGATGTCATTACAAATTAACGATGTAAGTGCGCCATTTCGTTAATCCAACTATATATATATATATTGACTTTATTTATTTATATTAATATCAATAAATTAAATTTAAATAGAAAAATGTGGCAAAAAATATATATATAGCTATATATAAAAATATATATCTACGAAGCGAGATACGATGTTCACTGTCTTTTTGACAATAATTTTTAATGAATGTTTAATTAAGTTTAAGTGCTTTACCTATGCGATTCACGATAGCTTCCAATGCAAGTCAACAATAAAGTTACTAAATTATACCTATATGTACCTATTTGTAATATTCAGGTTAAAGTTTTGAACGTGGCATATTCTACCGATGATTTACCTGCACACATATCACACGGCAAAGAAAGACTAGGTACAATCTATTAGTAATGAAAAATACGAGGTTTTATCGATGACGTGTATTGGAACTTATTTTGAATAACGTGCATGATTGAACTGTATATTCATGACCTTCTATTTGTAAGTGTTCAAAAGATTTTTTTAAATAGCTTTACTATCTGTAATATAATCCATATACCTATTAGTCAGGGAGCCCGCCACCGTATGATATCATTTATTAATAACCATCTATAACTTCTTGTACGGCTTAATCATGATGAGTCTGACCACCGTTTTCCTCTGTGAAAATTCTCGTATCCGGGGCTTTCTCTTTCCCATTTTTCTGAAAAACGTACAATTGGCGTTATACTGAAAATTTATAGATTTCGTTTTCTTTTTAATTGTAGTTACAAGATAACAGAATAAAACTCGTGAGAAAACATTTGTCCGACAAAAATGTCAGGTCCTTAAAGGTGTCTACCACCTTAAACATATCAAGATAACGATTTTTGAAAATATATTGATAACCGGCTTAATTTTTTCAGAATTGTTTAATAAAAATATTTAAAATCTAATGGTTACATTGTCTGAAAAATTTATTTTTCAGATTTGCAGTCCGACGCTTTGAAACGACGATTTCATGATAAGCTTATAATTTATTAATACTTGTCGAACAAAAATCACACATGTCGTTGAATTTATTTTCTGATCTTTGTTGCTAACGTCCGACAAAAATACCGGGGCATACTGGCAGTCCGAAGATAAAAAGATGTAAAACTTCTGTAATAATTTTGATTGTTTTTTGACGTAATAAGCACAAATTGTCTATGGGCCTTATTAGATACGAATCTAGAGATTAAGTAAAAGTAAAAACATTAAAGATCGAATGTCAATTTTTACGTAAACATGCGAAAAACGAATGAAAATTGCGATTTTCCAAAATTGAACATTAACGGCTGTATCTCAGTGACCGATAGGAATTGGATATTGACTTATAGGACTTTTTTTGTTGGAAATGGTTTCTTTTATCTCCCCCTTTCGTTTTATCCACGCTTTGCAAGACATTCTGTATATATATTCAAAATCATATTCAAACACTTGTCACATATCAATATATAAATATATCAATATATGTATATATCGATTATTTATCGTTAGATTCATCATAATTAAGCCATACAAGAAGTTATAGATGATTATTTATAAATGATATCATGTGCTGGTGGCTCCCTGACTATATGTATACTTATAAGTAGGTAGGTATAGGTAATTTACATTATAATTAGCGAAAGCCCTGGTTATGCAGTAGAACAAGTGGGCGATCTTAAGAAGTCGATGCGAGCCATAATCGACACAAAATCACGTGACAATTCAAATTGTATTGACGGCGTGCACTTACGCTAGTGAAACGAGTAGCAGTGAAGGGCGGAGTTATTGGTGAAAGCGATCACCTTTCCTGGTCGTTTTTTTGCCAATTATAATGAAATTACCTATATGTACCTACTTGAAAAGTAAGTATCGCGTATATAAATAATAGGTAATTAATTTTATACTTAATAGGGCACGGCACGGACATCGCACGTCACAGGCTTCTATTCAGTCTTCGTACAGACATCTCTGTGCGGACAAAGGTCCGTACAATTTACATGTGTGGACGAAAAATTGTTGGGCGCAGACTTTTGTCTGCGTAGATGTCCGCAAGTCTGCATAAAAGGATGCTCAAATTGTTAATTTAGTTAACTCACATTCAGAAGGAACTTGATTTTTCTAATAACAATCAAACGTCACAAGCACCTATTAGATAGGATCTAGGTATATAGGAGTCGAGTGCGGACACCTGATTCTCGGTTTTTATTAATCGATTAAATTGATCCGCGGATTAATTAAGTTAGTCCGCGCTTATATTTGAATTAACCGCTGATTATTCCGCGTAATTCGGTGGTCAATTGCGCGTGTTTTATTGCGATATTGCGTAATTCCGTGTGTGATCAGCGGTTCCGTGAGTTTAATCCGCGGGTTCGCGCTTTGATCGATTGACTGACGTCGCGGGGGCCGCGGGTCCGTCCGAATAGATCGATCAAATCGCGGGCCGCCGATTAAACTCGCGGAACCGTTGATCGCACACCGAATTACGCAATACCGCGGATAAATTCGCGGAAAAATCAGCGGTTAATTCAAATATAAACGCGGACTAATTTAATTAATCCGCGGATCAATTTAATCGATTAATAAAAACCGCGAATCCGGTGTCCGTACTTTACTTATAGGTAATAGATTTTTCAAAATTGGTAGATACATAGGTACCTACTAACAAGAATTGAAGCAACAATCTAATACCTATACCTTTCAAAGTAATACACTTATTAGCAATTAATACGATACAGTATTCCCTTAATATTCACGAATCTACAAATGAGGGGAAATTGAACACTCGCGAATTTTGTAATTAATTAATAGTGTATTGAATTGGTTTATTCGCTATAATTAAAATTTCGTAGAACTTGAGCCCTTTTTACACAGAAAGATAGTCTCAACATTCGCGAGGGTTTCCTAAAACGCGACCCCCACGAATGTTAAGGGATTACTGTACAAATAATTGAAAAACTAATAACTCATCGTTGACTGCTAATTTCAAACGCAAAACAAATTTCCAATAATTTCTAGTGAATAAACGAGAGCAACGTTACCTACATTTCGTCATTTTTATACATCGTCGTACCTTCGTACCGTCGAGCCTTTGTTGCATGAAGAAAAAATGAAAAAGGCGAATGGGGTTCAAATATATTAGAGGCGAGGTTATAAAAGTTCATTTTTATCCTAAGTTTCGGGGTGCGATATATGCTACACCTATATAAAGTCGTGGAAATAACTGGTCAGGCCGGTAACCGATTTCTTTGCTCATCAGGTTCTAAATTACAACTGTCGCTACGACAGTTTCGCATAAACTTCAATCTTTATCGGACGGCCGTTATATATCCATTTCATCTCGGACAAGTTGCGAGTAAAAATTAAAAGTTCGCAAATGTATAACGAAGACAATTCCATGGAGTTTTGGAATGGCAGTTTGGGGTTAAAAATGCAATAACGTAAAGGGGAAAGTCTTTGGGGGTGCGGGAGGAGGAGGAGGTGCGTGCCGTCTAGAGAGCGTCTAGACTAGAAGATGACTTGATCAATACCCCTTGGGTCAATGCCACCGAACAATTCTGACCTGAACGCGACATATACAACATCACGGAAGGATGTTGAATTTAAATTCGCAAACCGTCTGGAAAATCCTTCGCGACCCTTTATTTACATGACTTGTCCTAATTTTAATGACGGAATTGACTCGGATCAATTCTAATTTAAGGGACGTGGCTTATTATAATTATACACGCACAAGCCTAACTCATAATTACCTATACATTATTCATCTGGCATAATATTGTACTTTTGACAATTTATTTTTTAGTTAGTCTACCAAAATCCTTTATCCGTTAAGTAATATTGATAATTTTAATAGAGTCTTTTCGATTCCGCGTTTATTCAATTGCAATAATTATAAGACGTTTTATTTCAAAAAATATAATCATCGGTAAGTACTTGTGGCCAGTTTCACTAAACAAATTAATAATTTAATCTAGGATTAAGTTGCTGTGATCATGGTGATAAAAGTTTTTGAACAATAGGAAATCATTATTAATCAATTTAATCTTGAATTAGTGAATTGTTTATTTAATTTACAATTAGTTTGGTGCAATCGGCCCTTAGGGCCGATCTGTATCTTAAAATGTAAGCGTAACTTAATTAGATGCCATTGCGTTTCTATAGATAATTAGATATGGTTTAATTTGTAAAATGCAATGGTACAATCGGCCCTAAAGGGGGTTGTTTTTCGATCACCAGTCATCGAACACCCAATCATCAGTCAATCGCCAAAGAAACAATTGTTTCAACAATCATTTCTATGGCAATTGCCTAACGGTTAGCGATAACCGACGATTGGAAAACTGACCTAATACCATAAAGTTTATCTTATTTGTTATAGGTAATGTTTCCTTTATCAATGAAACTATCAAAACAAAAACACAATTCATTAGATATCTAGATAGATATAGGTATAGGGGTAATACCCCTATAATTTTGAGGGGGTAAATGATTACAGTTTAAAGAATGCTAATTTATTTAGAACCCCCTAGACATTAAACGACAACCAATAGAAAAGAGATCGAGCCCTACTACGTTCAAACTAGAACGAACGCCTCTTAGTCTCACCCTATTATAGGCAAGGGTCCTAGAAAATAAAATGGAACTTACACCATATCATTTTACTGCCCCCTTTAACCATCGGCTAAACTTATACAAAATTCGACCCTTTCTCTGTTTTAGTACGCTTTCTTCTACCCTAAAAGCGTTCTAGTCACGTTAGGCCTAAAGTATATAAAATAGCGGGAACCATTTATAAAGTTAACCTAAAATTTTACATAAAACAGGAGTACAATACCACAAACCCTTAGTTTCGTATGATAATAAATCGGCGAATAGCACAAGCGATAGAAATGTGGGGGGTAGTTTTATTTCTAGATCTTAAAAATCGAAATTAGGTCATCTAACTTGACTATAGCAACGACTACTCACCTGGATCGTAGAAAATCCAGTAAATACGAGAAGGAATTTCTGAAATATCGAGCACGATAACGAGTTAAACTTCGAAAACATCACTACCGCACATATTTTAAAGAATTCGTCCTAAATGTAACCGAAAATTCGCGATTTTGTCTACGTGATTAAAGAGCACAACGACACAAGAAATAGCACTTAGAACACTGAATTTTTGCGAACCGACCTCCAACGACATCTTGCGTCGGTTGCGCAAAATAAAATTCGCAAAACAGGCGCTACTTTCACTAATATAAAATGTAACGATTCAAAAACAAAACCAAAAAATTTGCTCGTTAAGGGAAAATAATTTAAGCAAACCGTCGGGGATAATTTTATTGTTTTTATTCGAAAAGTGTCCAATATTGATGAGGAAATGCAATTAGATCGATAACGCCATAGGAAACAAAATTTAACCGAGAACTCGCCTAAAAAATCGATTAAACCCCGCGCAACCCTGACCAACCTTACACGAGAAAAATGAACTCGGACAAAATTCCACATTTCTTTATAAATTTAAATGGAACACGGCAAAATTGAAATGTATTAATTGCGTGCTACATTATCAGATTTAATTAGTCAAGTCGGATGAATAAAAAGAAACTATTTTCTATTCTAATTTAACTTTTAAGCGGTATGTTACTACATAAAAATCTGTACGCACCGCCATTTTGTTTTCCGCGCAACAACCACGATGACGTATTCGTCGGCGTCCCATGTTAATAATGAAAGGGTTGGGGTTCGTCAGATGTAAGGTACACAAACAGAAACCAGTTTTAATTTTTTGCAAACAATTTAATAAATTAGTTAGTGCTCAACATTTTTTTTTTTCAATAAAGCTATTATAGAGTATTATATGAACAATTTTTTCCTATTAAAAATTTATTTCTATACAGATTATTTGAATCGTCCATAAATCCTTTTAAATTTGTGGTACTATTTACAACCGAGACGATAAATTAATACTCTAAAAATTAATACGTTTGTTCGTCGTATTTAATAATCTTGAAAATTTTACTAACTGAATGCTAACAGAAAGTTACCTTTACAAACACCCTGTATAAGAAAATTACAGGTGCGAGATAGGATTAATTTTTCAATGTTCTAATGGAAATATAAATATCGACTTTCTTCAAATAAGTACATACACCTAATTAATTAGTTAAAAAATATAAGCTAATATGTGATCTTTACATTTCAAAAATAGATCGATCGCCACTTCAATTTGCAAAGACTAGAACTCGATAATACAATGATGTTGAAATAAATAAATAAATATGTAAAATTTCACAAACAAAAACTTAAAATTACAAAATACAATTGGGCGGTTGTTCTATTTAAAATAGATTAAAATTTACAGCCAATATTAATAACTGTATAATTTAAAATTCAACAAATTAAAAAGGCGTTTATCATTTCAAAAATACTTAAAAGCAAAAACCTACAGTGTTGATATATTTATAAGTGAGATTTTTGGTTGTCTAGTTCATAAAACAAAACATACGCCTCCCCACTTACTATTGCCTTTGATGAAATACTTGAAACCCTAAAAACAAGAATAAAAATGGAACAAATCTGTTACAAGCATTTTATTGTATCATACCTAGAGTCGTTGTATTCGTGCCAAGTGTGAGAGTAGGGATGGCGGCAGTAGGCTGTATAGTGACCGCTGTAGGTAGTTCCGCTGTGGTTCGATATGGCATATAAATTATAACGACATTCAGTTGGACTATTTTCGGCAGCGTAATTCCTCATATCGAGTCCTTCCAAAGGAAAATCTATGGTAAGAGATAATTTCCCTCTGTATCTTTCGGTAGGAGAAAACCTTTTTAAATCTGCTTTATGTTAAGGACGTCGTTTACATACTTGAGTACCTAAAATCTACCTTTACTATCGAGTTTTGCAACATAATAATTGATAGCTATATTAAATTGTTCGTTCAAAATTATTCTCGACGACAACATACTGTTATAATTGGAGGGCTCAGAAGTCGATCGGTGCAAGTCATTATCTTGCCATTGATTTATGTAGTGTAAGTCGCATTGCAATGTTCATACTTTCTGTTAACAAAGCGTGCAGTGACGTGGATGCTTTGTCAAGAACTTCCGAGATCTCCAATTATTACTTGTCGAAATCTTTTATTACTTCAATAATAATCTCGTATAAAAATGCCCTCTTTTAATTATTAAAAACAACAACAAAAATGTTGATAGATCACGATTTCATAATATATGAAGTGCCAACATTACTTTAAAATAAACTGCACAGTAAGAAAAAATCATAACTAAATCCCTTATCCTTTATCTAACATTTAAACGGGTCAGTTTTTCAGCTTTAAGGCAACAAATTGTTAAATAGTTCTTATTACACTGCTCTTACTTGTACAGCAAAGATACTCATCAAAAAACATTAACCAAAAAGCAAAGGATACGTATAACTAAAATTTTTGGAAATTTCTGTATGGTAAACGATTTTGTACATTTTCTTCTTTCTTTGCATTTCGAACACGTCTACAAGAAAAAAATTAATTAAAAATAAACAATCGATAACTAAATTTACAGGTTTCTCATCGCCATCCAAAGTTTCCTCTCTCGTAAAATGATCCAAACATTGCTGCAACCTTAATTGCCCAGCTCGCTGTGGAATTGGCAAAGAAAGATCCCAAAATGGGTCAAAAGTAACAGAACAGTGTCCACAATGAGTACAACGTAAAGTCGATTTCAGCTGCCCTACAAATATATCGACCACTTTCGAGTTATCCATACGTAAATAACGTTGCCACGATTCAGAAGCTTTCTCGTTATTATTAAGTTTCTCATCGATTTCGGTCAAAATTGGTGTAGGTTTTGAGACCACCCTATTAACGTCCTCGTGCAAGCCCTCCAATAAATAACGTAAAAATTCTTGAGCATCCTGCTGCGAATACCCGATGAATCTAGGTGCAAAACGTTGAATTTGTGATTTCAAACCTAGAGTGTTTACAACTCTATCCGACAAATCTTCGCTCCATAGTTCCTTGATGACTTGTGCAAAAGCTACAAAAAAATTTAAAACCATTTTAATAATAATAATAAAAGACGAGTTTGAACAAAAAAAAACGCACCTTTAATTAGTAATCCTTTCATGCCCGAAATGGTTGTGTTGATGTCAGCAGTGTAGGCATCATTTTTGACATATTCCAGTAATAGTTTGGTATTGGATAGGCACTGAATTACGGAGTTCATAAAACACGTATTCCCGATGTTTTTGAGTCCATTGAGACCCAAATTGCTGGAACTGACCGGACTAGAGCCTCTTATTTTCTCAAACGACTTTTCTTCGCGTTCGAGCGAGTTTGTGACACGTTGGTAATTATTGTGGGAAGCAGTATTATTTGACGTGGACGTATTGTTGGCCGTTATATTTTGGGCTATAATTCTGTTAAAACGCGGCGACGATGAAGAAAGATCCTTAAATAGAATAAAACTGATTATTGAATCAATGTGGCTTAAAAAGGGATAATTGAAAAAATTAATAATAGTTAAAAATAGTGTATTGTGGAAAACCTTAAGAGTTCAAAATAAAGAATTTCGAGAATACAGCTATGAAAACGACTAGTGCTTCAAAAACTTGCAGTACCGAAAGAATTATAAATGTATTCAAAGGTGAAAATTATTTGTAAATGACTCGTTTAGTTCGTGAACCGTCACTGTGTAAAAACACAGGTTAAATTTGTTAAAGGAAATTGTTGTATCGCACATGAGCGATGTAATAAACATTATGCCGAGAAAATAAAAAAAATACAAAATTAATGAAAATAAAAAAATAAATGATGAAGACACAATGTTACAAGAGTATTTGCAAAATATACTGATAGTATTATGTACTAACACGTATAGTCCTAAAATGGTCATCAGATGTTTCGTTGGACTTTGTCGGAGACCATCTTGCAGCGAAAATTTTTATTCGGCATAAAATATAGACTTTTCCATTGATTTACATCTACAATATTTTTTTGAAATTTGTAATTGATAATTATCATTCGTTCGGAAGACTTATCATTTTCATAGTTATAACACTCGTTATGATTGTGTAAATCTTCAGCACGATATTCACAGACTAGAATTCCTATTATATGAGAAACTGTCCTTTACAATAAAAGTTGCTTGCTGGGTTTAGGAATAAATCGACAAACTCAGTAAAGAATGCCTTACTAAATCATGGGTTTTACTGTGTGTGAGAATTTTTAAATTGCGATAGTTTGTAATAATAATTTATAGTATACCTACACCTATGCGGTGTATGGTGGTTTTTACTGAATAAATGTTACTATACACAACATGATCTCAATGCTTAATATACTTTTAACAACAGGCTAATTTAACAATTGTCGCTACTGAGTGCGATGCAGATGAAAATTAATTGACCAATTTCTATAGATTGAGCTGCACGACTTGGTTAAGATATGTACTAAATAAAATAAACATTATGCGCCGTACAAGAAAAGTATTTTGCACTTGAGCAACTCACCTCAAACTTAAAATTTACAGAAAAACATGTATACGGGTGTTTATTTTTAAGATTGCAGGTGGTCATGCAAAAACTGTCTATAACGCCTAAAATAAATCCATACAGAAATAAAACAAGCGTGCAACTCCAGAATGACCACAACAATACATCTAATAAGAGAGCACTCATTTATAATACGAAACAGTATGGCTGTATGATTTAATCTATTTTCGTAAAAGTTACATAAGTTTCCAACTAATTTAAAAATAAAATTAAAACGCAACATACCAGAGTTTGCCTTTTTGTTATGCTAACAGAATGATTAAAATGACGAACAGACATAATCGCAGACAAACTGTTGATGCACTAAGGTCTGCTTTTTCGATGAATACAAGATTAAAATACGTTATTTTTAATTTTTTTTTTCTAACCTTAACAAAAACTATAAACAAAGCAAAAAACAAAAGCACCAACACACTACAAAAATAAATTAACTAGATACTTACATTGTTAATTTTGGACATTTGGTAAAAATTTTCATTAACGAAATTGCAATTTTCCATGTCATTTCCTACGATTGTGGTATCGCTACCGTTCATTGTCGGCCCTTGTTCATTATTTTCACTGGTTCCGTGCTGTAAATCTTTGGATGGAATATATGAGGCAAAATTACTGGTATGATTAAAGTTTCTAATTTCCGCATTATTTTCAATCTCCAACTCGCTCAGGACTCTAACAGCCTCGTGTCCATTTTGCGAAGACTCCCTTGTGCCGTCCAATTGATCAGACACGTCAAATTTTGAACTGTTTTCGATTCTATCTGTTTCAGAAATTGGACATTTTTGAAGGGAGCTGTCAAAATTTGACTCAACGCCAACTGAAATATTGTTACTCTCTATAAATTTAGATACCTTTGGTGCTCTTTTTTCATTTTCCTTTTTAATTGCGTGACCGTTTATTGTAACAAGGTCGTTCTTTTTTAATCTATTAACTTTCGGTTTTTCTACGCTATCTTGTTTTTTAAATCGGTTCTCCGATATTTTAATGCCCGTTCCTTCGACGGTAAGATTCTCAACTTTCGATCCTTTATAAGAAACAGCTTGATCAAATTTTTTTCTGATTTCTGCCACCGACGCTCTATTTCCATTGTCGTCCTCGTTTAAAACGTTATCGCACATTTTCTCCAGGCTGTTAGTATTGTTAGATAAATTTGTCACACCCAAGCCGTTACTGTAACTGAAGCTGTCATTTACCTTTAATTTTGCTGTGTTCTTTTCTATCGGTGGTTTTCCAATATCGTTTATGCTTTTCGATCTCGTTATATTGTCGTTATTTCGTAAACAGGCCGGCACGTAATTTGACGGAGAATATTTAAAACGCATGTCTGCCACAGATTCTGCAACACTAATGGCAGAAACACGAGACCGTGAATCTCCTCTCGTTAAAGAACTATCTCGTCGAGATCCGTCATATAAAGAACTAATCCCAGAATCCCTAGATATCGAATCCCTTCTTGCACTCCCTTCTCTGATTTCTTCTTTAAATCTCGTTGTTAATCCATCTTCCGTTATGCTACCTTGTCTGCAAAGAAAACAAATACATGGTAAATAATTAATACACATATCGTCTATTTAATATTTATTTATACCTGGATACGACCCTTCTACCATCCGAGTCTATATAATTTCTAGAGGAAAATCTCTCACTACATATTCGAGGTATATATGCATTTGAAGTATTAAAATATGGTCGGTCAATATTGGACGAACTGAATGTTGATCTGTAGGACCCCGACAAAGCGGATGCACTACTTCTACGAGGTGACAACACAGGCATTGTTGGTCAGCAAAATATCATAACTTCTAAATCTGCAACAGTACACAAGACAATCGATTAAATATAAAAGTATTACCTACTAAAATTTCGCAAAATAACGCAGTTAAACACTCATCGAGATATTTTTAGAACTAGCCACCTACTTCTCCAATTCTTAAATTTGCAAGTCTACGACCCTATTTTATTAATTATTGTAATAACGTGAACATGTGTAACATTGTAACATTAACAGATAACAATAAATTGTGTTGCACAAAAATTCAACGAAAACCGAGAATCTAGGAGGCGAATTTTTGAATTCTTACAAGTTTTATACTAATTAATTACACCAAATTATTATACTTACTTATGTTTTCTTAAAACTGCCGTTAAAATTAGAAATAATTATTTAAAGTTTGATAAAAATAGGAGTATTTTAATTTTTAAGGAATAAATCAGAAGTAATTGCGGGCCATTTTGAAATGACGTCATTGGTCGTTCATTAATCATCGCATTTACCTTGGTAATCTGCTTAGGAGGTTTTTTTTTATTGATTTTGTAATACCATCGAATGGATGGAGAGGATAAATTCAAACTATAAATCAATAGAAAAAGTAAACGTCCTCGAAAAAACTATTTTATCGATATAAAAAAAGTTAACACATTTTTAAAACTACACCAATTTTATACAATATTTGAGCAAACACATATACCTACCATTAATTATAAGCAATTATACCATTAATAGAGGAAAAGTTATTGAAATAGTATAACAGAACTTACAGCTTTGATACAAAAAATATTTAAAAGAAACTTGATCTTTGTAAATAAAGTATGGTAACTCTACAATGTACGATACAATGCTTCATGATGATTTGTATCCATACCATCATATATGTATAAGTACCTACAGCTATTGAATTGAAGATTATATAAGTGGTTTAATTTTACAATTAGATACTTCAAATGGCAATAACTGATTATATTAATCAGCCCAATTCAATGTTAGTTAAAGATACACTTCTATTCCTATTCAACCTATTAAATTCAAAGTTAGTCACATGGATATATCTATATCCTAATATATCTACAACTTATTAACAAAATATTGGAGCTATTATCTTTCCTACAGAATGAGAATATGTACTTTTATTGGATATTTAACTATGGTCAATGATGATCAATATTATTTTCTATTACTATCGTAGGTATTGTAAGTACAGTATTTAAGAAAATATCGTATTAAACCTGATACAGTAAGAAATTATTTAAAACTAATTTAATGTTGTTAATTTTTATTAATCATTAAATACAACAGCCCTTTATACAAAAGCTTTTTGATACACTTTAGCTATTTATTTATGCAACAACTAAGTTTAGCTTACATACTATGCAAAACTACAATTAATTATTTCACGTATAAGATGTTCATTTTGTTTAATGATGTTCGAATCCAATGAATTCGCTACGAAAATAATTAATTGCAAGTTTAAAAATGTACTTTTTTGTGCTCAATCGGCCATATAAGAGATAAAACTCTTAGCTACGTTATAGATATATGAAATTTTAAATATTACATTCATTTTTATGAAAAACCTACATATTTTCAATACCTAACTTCTTGATTTTATTCTTTTTATTAAAATAAAATGACAACATCGTAAAGTGAAATTTTGTTATCGATAATATTTTAAATTGCATCCAACATAAATAAAATAACTCTTAATGTTTGAATACTAGTCCTTTCACGTTATCAAAATAATTTTGGAAAAAATAATTAATGCACCATAAAATTTAAAAAAATAAACTATAAAATGGTCAGAACATACTGTTAACGTCTTAAAATTAAACGTGCAATTTCAGATGTATAAATATTCATAATAATAATAAATGCCAACGGTAAAATAAAATGGTTCTATTATTCTCATCCAGTTGTCCACACAAATGGTTCAAGTCTATCTTCAATATCCAAACAATTATTTAAAGTCTCCATAGATTCTAATGTTTGATTTAATACCATATGACACCTATTTAATTGATGACTAAGTTCCGTTACCTTGGATAATTTTCTGCATACTTGGCAAAGCGTTTCTGTTTCTCCGTTGCTTGATTAACTATTCTTATTATTTCCTGATCGGTCTAAAATCACACCCATTTCATTTCCTGCATATAAATAATTAATCCATCACCTCTCTCAGTTTTTGCGTTAATATATTTTGTTCCGTAGCAACGGCACTAGCACAAGCCGTTAAATGATTTTGATAACGAAGACATAATCTATAAAACGGTGCCGAATCCAATCTTTCTAATACTTCAGGATCACGAGCTGCAGGTAAATATAATGTGCCTCTCATTATCGGTAAGAACATAGGAATGCTCTATTAAATACACCTTTTTTCATAAAGATATGACAATTTTAAATTAGTACTTACTTGCAGTCTCATAATATCAGGGTCCTTATCGATATTTGGATCGGTGATTGCTTGTTTAACGACCACTATATTGTGACTAGATTTCTTAACCTGCTTTTGTTGTATTTTACGTTGACTAGCTTTGGATTTTGAGACTTGTTTGTTCGTCAATTTTGGGGAATCTTCAATGAAATGTTTTATTCATTAAAAAATAATAGTAATATTCAATTACCTCCAATAGGTCGATTTACGGTGTAACTTATATATGGTAAATCTACATCACTGCACAAACTTGGGCCGGGAGAAGTTGAACCGGGCCTGGTCAGTTCATAACTTTCCAATATATCTGAACCTCCAGGATTTGCTATAGTGTGCTGTCGTCTTAAAGCTGCTGATTGTCGCATATTGTTTGTGTTTAGGCTACTTTGTCGATGTGGTAATTGAGAATGTTCAGACCCCATTATTAATATTTTTGGTTATTATTTATATTGTTTAATTCTGTAAATTTTTGTTTGGTTATTTAAGATAAATTATCTAATATAAGATCTATAGCTCATAAAAATAACTATTGATTACCATAAATATTGTATATTTTTAATTATTTTGTCACTGAAAGAATAACAGAATTTAGGGATATTTCATTTTTTATAAACAAAATTCAAAGGTTTTGTCTATTATAAATTTAGTAATTTTTTTAAATACTTAATTTTGGAAAACGGCGCCATTAATGCTATTAATTTAAATAACTACCACGATGATTTATTTTATTCAGTTACCACTTTTAAACATGTATGTCAAATATGTGAAATCAAATAATAACTGATTTTTATCATTATTTCTAGTATTATCATAATTAACATTCAGCATAATTAATAATAATAAGAAAAAAATTAATTCACTTGAAAATATAAAATAATTCATCAGGTTTACTTATTTGAATGCCCGAGTGTCTATTTTAATTCATTTCGATCCATTTTGATGACGTCCAAGCCACTCAACAGTAACGATTCTAAAAATTACGACTAATAGTGGACTCAGAAAGGTTTGATGTTAGATTGGTAGCAGAAAGACATTTTGTTGGTAATAATGGCGAAGATTACGGTTTTCTAAATAATTATTACACTTTTATTAATTTTAATTACACTTTCCCACAACCAATTGTAAGTTATAACGATTTAAAATTAAATATAACAAAAACACACGAATATAAAATAACCAACATTATTTTATTTTCTAAACTACAAACGTAAATCTACTCAGCACAACTATAATATACAAAACAATGATAATAATGTCTGTTTTATAAGTTTCTATAAGTATCTCTATATACCTTTGTCAACACAACTTTTCACAACACATTCTTCGAGTAGTTAAGTGCGTAATGTTCCTATAACAAGATACACAGGAATGAGTTTTGGAATTGCTTTGTTTAGAAGCCGGGTTTCTTGCATGATCCCCTTATTGCCAAGTAGCTGGGCAGTTCATTTGAGCCAAGTACTCATTGTCGATATTTGCCAAAGGCATGGACGATTACAATAAAAACTGATGTGCAGCTTCATTACACATCTATCTCATGTTGCTTTGAAGGGCGGTCTCAGAATGTGTTCTCTTTCCTGCCACCAAAGTCCGAAAGAAAGATCTGGATGGTGTTGTAGTTACAGATAGTCCAAAGTACGGGAAAGCCAAAAAAGGGGTGAATAACACCCCTAAATAATAAGGGGTGAAGATATATATATATATATATATATATATATATATATATATATTATATATATATATATATATAATCATATACCTAACAGGTGTCGGGATTACTTTTTTCATTATTTACATTGTTATATTTTACATATTATTTTTCATATATAAATTTTTCCACTCTTTGCCTGAAGTTGTTGCCTCTTCCCAGAATTTGCTTCTCTCTTGAAGTATTTTGCCTATTTATTAGTTCCATGTTCGCCTTGGTCTTCCTCTTTTTCTTTTTGCTTGTATTTTGCTTCATATATTAATTTGACATGTCTGTTGTTCATACATTGCATGTGTCCCCACCAACTGAGTTGTCGCTGTTCTATAAAATGAATGACTGATTGTACCCCTAGTTCCTCTATTATTTGTGTAATTCTAATCCTATCTTTTCTAGTCACTCTAGAATGTTCATATCAGATATTTCATTTCAGCAGCTTGTATTTTGTTTTTTTGCTTTTTTGAGAGTGTCCAAAATTCGCATCAATATGTTAAGACTGGCCTATATATAGTATTAAAAACTTTTATTTTTGTTTGATTAGTAATTTCTTTCTTATTTATAAATCTTTGGCTCGTGGCATAATATAGTTTTATTGTTTTTTCAATCCTCTCATAACACAAGATATTAGGTAATAAAAACTAACAACTTTTCATGGTTGTACCTAGCACATCAATGATCTTTTTCTGAACATGGTTTTATAAACAAACATTTACCTACTTTTTATTATAACATAGAACTTTGTAATATGAATTCTGAATTGCTTTGTATAACAATCAACTGTCAAATAAGTAGAAAATTGCGATGATTTTTGTGGAATCGAATGAAAACAGAAGATTAAAGTTTAAAAAAAAATAATTAAAATTTGCTTTAGATGCAAAATTCTATTAAGTAGGTATACTTGTTATGATTTCTATGAGGATGGATTAAAGTGCAGGTTTAAAAGGAACCCATTGTCGATAACAAATAAAAATCCCATTGGATATGAGTATTATGTAGCTATTACGATGTTTATACAGCAAGATTATTATTATTGTTACACACAAACTGTGACTAATTTGAAATCGCAACGACCAACATATTTTATCATTACTGTGTTATCCAATATTCTATCAAAATAGAATTCCATAAGTGACCATTTATGTGTGCCTCGCTTCTTCTTCAAGTGCCATAACCGTTTAACCATCGTTGGCGATTATGTCGAATGCCATATTTGTAATCTTTATTTTGTCGATCGCTGCTCGAGAAAGTTACACTGCAAATTACTCCCATACCACCATCTCAGGCTTTTTAGCTAAGGAACTCTTCGTCACATGTACCACTGAAAAATAAATATATTTATTTTATTAAGTAGTAGCCTATCATACCTATATGTATTTATATCTAACAAAAAGTTACTAATGTTTAAAATTTGTAATTGGTTTAAATTTGAAAGGACTATTTATAATTTCTTGTCTCACATATTAGTGGTATTAAAAAGAACAATTTATTAGAACTGTCAATATAGTATAGTTACACATTCTTAAACCATCATCAGAACTTTTATTGATACGTATTGCTAATAGTTTGTACAAGTTTTAGGTACCACATCAATGTTTTATAATAATAATAGTAAATGTATAAAACTTGTTATTGATTTAAATTAAGAAACTATTTAAATCTTCCTTGTCATTACCTATTTGTGTTTAAAGAAACTTGTGAACAATAAGTATAATGTTTACACATTTCTTTAAACACAAGAAAGATTTAAATAGTTTCCTAATAAGCTGTACAAGTTTTATATACCCACACTCGCTTTGCATAATAAATGAAAGTGAAAACTTGTTGAGGGAATTTAAATTAAAACAGTTCTTCTGTATCTATGTATTTTTCTAGTCAGTTTCGTATTAATATCTAATTATAAAAGGAACGTTCAAATGATTTTAATAATACAGTATTATGGTACATATTTAGGCAATTTTTATAATTTTTTTCGTTTTAGTAAGTATTTATAAAGACAATTTGATATTAAACTGTAATTTATTCGACCAAATAGGATATCACAACACTCATCCGAACACTTGAACGTTTTCGTGCTTGTCAGGTTTGCCTTTACGAAATATTAGGGAACAAAGTTCTTTGCGATTAATAAGTTGTCTACCCCAAACGATTCAACTCGCAACACTACTGCATTACCATACTGTACCTATTTCATTTCAATGATATAGGTGTATGAAATTTGGTTAAATGTCGAAAGAGATTCTTAAATTAGACTTTATTAAATTTTTTACTTTTGATGTTTTTTAATTCATTTTAAAATGTTACAACACGCTGTTGAACTAATTTAAACCCTAAATTATTAGATATAAATAAATATTTGTACACGATATTTTCTTTTCGTAAATTTAAAACCATTTACAACAAACAAATTAGGTTTCACATTTAGTTATACCGCTACACGTGTGTAAAGCATAGGCTGCCTTACATACAGTAAGTACTGATGTTGAAAACTCAAAATTTAGAAAATACCTACTTAAAATATTTATTAAAAAATAATAAAACAAGCAATATCGTTTTGACGATACAAAAATCTGCCGTGACCAGATCACTTGCTTGGTAAAGTAACAAATTAAAGTGCAAGGTTCGAATTCCATTAATTCACGAATATTTTAATTGTCATTAGGTTTACGATAGGTATTTTATAACACAAATTAGACTAACTAATTGATATCAATATCAGAGTTATCAAATAATACAAAAAAAATCTTAACACAATAAGTACATCAAAAATTAATGTGTGAGCCAACTCAACAATAATATCAAAAAAATGAGGATATCATTCATGAAATTTTTATCGGACTTTCGTGGAAGGAATGGATTGATGGAGAAGAAAGATTGGTCAGGAAAACTAAAAGCCAAAAATCGTAGTTTGCCTTCCTAAATAGCAATAGACAACTATATAATAAAACATTTTAGAAAATCGCAAGACTAAAAATAGACAACCGTGCAAATAAACAGAAAAATGAAATTAGAAATAGGATAATTAAGAAAACAAACAAATAAGTATGTAATAAAATATGAGTTTTTATTTAAAAAATCGTACAATAATTGAATATTTATTCTGTCCATCGATGTGCGCAATGCTGATTGGTGCAAACATAATATAAACGCATCTCTTCTTCAGCCCGACGAGTTTGTGCTTGAAAAAATACAGCCTCTCTGCAATAACAAAAATTAAATTAAAAAATATGTTTAAAATATAAACAATATACCTATGATGGCACTTAGGACAGTGATGATCTTCTGTTCTTGGAAGTGTAGGATCCGATATAACATCTGGGACTATATGTGTTAATTCGCTAAAAACAAAATGTAGGTACATAATAAAAATGCAACTGTTTGATCAGGTATTAATAAAAAAACTTTCAAAATACCTCTTTGATTATTGTTTAATTCTCAATCGCTGTAGCACTAGTTGAATAACTGTTGAACTACTGTTCTTTTCTTAATTTGTATTATTAAAATTGCACAAAAGTGTAAGAAATGTGTTACGTAGTATTTCTAAAATAATATACAGTAAACTCCCGATTTATCCGTGCTAATTGAGAATTGGAGACACTCAGTTACAGAAAAACATTGTTAATCCGCAGTACTTTACTAAAATGTAAAAATTTATAAAAACGTGTTGTATTTATACTAAAATTACATACTATCGAGAAAAAGTATTTAAACAAAAAGCATTTTAAATGTATAAATCGTCATCAGTAATCTGCTATTTCACCATTCACAGTGTACGCGTGTCTTGGTTAAACCGACACACAGTTAAGCCACACACGGATAATCGACAGTTTACCGTACTTACTATTTAATAGGTTGTTAAATTAACCAGCACCGATGATTTAAACCTAACAAACAATTTTAATAGTAGCTTGATTTATTTCATCAAGAATATAAAGAAGTTGAAAGAGAAGGAAGAGCAATAAAAATTAAAATGATTGTTGGTGTAACAGTTCAAACTGGAAAGTTTGCGACCTCGATGTTAGATTAAAATTTATTTTGAGTGTAGAAGCTCATAAATTAAGTCTGTTCGAATTTTAAAATTTTACATGAAATGTAAATATTAAACCTACCGTTACTTATTTCCCTTTATGAAATCGGGTTTCTGATAAATAAAGTAGGTGATAGAAAAAGCATTGAAAAACCAGAGTAATATTAGTGAGCGCAAACTTGTTTAAGTTAATTAAACTACTCTAGATATTAGAAAACTTTGACAAATAGAAAAAGGTTTAAGACGACTCAATTATCGATAAAATTAATTATGAACTTACTCGATTTCGTGCATAATCTTATTAACATAAATGCATTTGGAGTCGGCATGTTGTTTGTAATCGCAATTTCTACATGCGTACATCAAAATTTTGTTCTCTTTGTCTTCTTTTGGGTACAACATGTTGTTGCTAAAAAACCAACCGGTAAGCGATTTGTAAAATAAATTGTAATCATCTTACCATTCTTGACAAAAGCGGATTCCCACAAAGCCTGGGCCCTCACTATGAGAATCGTAACGGGACATCCTTTTTTTTAATGTAATATAAATTGATATTTTTATCAAACCTTAAAAAGTTGTATTAGGTTATGTACTTATTTGCTAGTCAGCAGTTGTCAAAGTGAAAATTCTGGAATTTATTAGTGGTTGCAAACCGGTGGTTAATGAATAACATTTGCATATACAAGGTGTTTTTGAATTCACGTTGCGAGAAAAACTACGAGCAGGTGAAATCAAAACGAACAAAAAAACCTAATTGTAAATATAAAGTAAGCCAATAATTTATGAGTTATTGCGGTTATTAATTTGATAATCGCCTTACTCGAGTATATCTCCTTTAAAGACTTTTAAAAACTCTGAACGTGAAACTGACTGATGGTTTGATTCTATAACAGTGCATCTGTGCCTCCTCTTTTATGGTGGTGCTGATTGTAGTAGATATTTTCTTTTATGAATGAACAACGAGATTAGTTTAATATTACAAAGGTTTTCAGTAAGTTTCGATGAACTTTTTAAATACCTAATAAATAAAGACAAATAAGTTGGTACCGAATCCATTTACCTACATTATTTTTTTGCCTCTTTAACAAATACAACGACTAAAATCACAGTTGAAAAGCTAAACATTCCATATAACAAATAATGGTCAGTTGTACAATGCAAGTTTAACTATAATCCACTAATTTCACAAAAATTAATTAGAATACATGCTGATGTAAAAGATTAAAATAAAATGAATAACAAGTAGATACTTAAATAAGAAAACATTTTTAGTATTTGTCTTATTATGAAGAATAATGGTCGTCAATGACCGCAAAATATTTACATTCTGTTTATTATCGTAGTAACCTTGTACTGGGTAATTTATTTAATGTAAAAAATGGATAATTAAAACAGACAAAAAGAATATAGTATATTTTTACAATTCAACATCAATGAATACACAATAAAACTGTTTTATATAATTTACTAATAAAAATAATAAATTTCGTATGCCTATTTATTATTGCATCCTCTTCTAAATTAAACGTCACACAATATTTCTGTTAATGTAACATCAAAACTACTTTCATTTGAGTATTGGCAAACTTTGTTTCACATATACTTTTACTAATGACTAATCTTCAATTCCTCTAACTGCAAATTAGTAGTTAAACACACAATATAAATATATTTAAATATCTACTTCTCCTTCTTCGTCCACGCTGTCACTTTCATTGTCACTGCCATGTACAGACGTCACAGGTGTAGTGCCTCTACTGGAAGTTGGACTGGGAGGTTCAGAAATAGGTCGAGGATATTTGATTTGACCTATTGCTTGTTCATCACTATCCTTTAGTTCTGGGAAAACCATATGAAGAGCTTTCTGTCGAGCTTGCCTATAATACTAAAACAAAAGTGGTGACTTACAAAACTAAAATTCTAAGAAATAACTTACAACTCCTAAATTTCGCCAATCTAACATATCGCTAAGTCGTTCCGTTCGATTTCGTTGTATAATTCTTTGACGTCTATTCAGTCTTGCAAAATCATACATATATTGTGATAATTGTTGTACAGAATTTTCTAATGATATGTATCGTCTATCAACAACATATATTCCGTAAGACATAGGATCTGCTATATGTTCTTGCATAAAACAACCGAAACCTATTCAAAATCAAATTAATAATTTAATTAGTACCGATATAATTACAAAATTACCTGACAAATTCGTGGTAATACTGGGAATTCCCATGACAGTGCATTCGGCAGGCGTATATCCCCATGGTTCATAATAACTGGGAAATACACCTAGATGACAACCTCTAACAAATTCTTCGTAATCCAAACCAAACAGTGGATTAGTGGGATTTAAAAATTCTGGATGAAAAACGATCTATTTCCAAAATAAAGAAATAAATAACAACTTTAAAAATTATAATATTTTACCTTAACACGATCATAAGTTGTATTAAAGAGATTACACCTACGAACTGCATTTAATACAGAATCATTCCAATCATCCACAACATTGTGCGTTGTAATGGGTGGTAAACCATCCCGCTGTAGTGCATATATACAACGTTTTAACCTAACCAAATCTTCCTTCAAAAGTAATTCCGATGGGTCAGGAATGCGTCCGCTTAAAAGGATCAACACTAAATGCAAAATAAATACATTAAATTAAACTATACCTCAAACAAATTTCGTACATCCGTTTGCCCATTTTTTGTTGTATATCATTAATACTGTCCCTTAAACTTTTAGTAACAGCATGACCTCGTAAAGATTCCACATTGAAATTGTTAGTTTTTGTGGGGAAAATTAAAAATGCCACAACCGTGACATCTGGTCGAGAATTCTTAAAATTAAATATAAAAGTGATTTTAACGAGCAAATTAATTCAAGGAACCTTCAGTAAATGATTCAGCCTCGCTAAAGATTCTATGAAGATGTCGGCGCCTTTATTTCCAAACTCGTAACGACCGGCAATAAAAAAATATAATGTCTTTTCTAGATCAAAGTCGTAGTGACTGGAGAAAAAATTAAAAATAAATTACCCAGCGACATATTTTGTCTTGCAAGGGGAACCATACAAGTTGACCTTGCACGGATTATAATGCAGTGTGGCGCAATAGATAGGTCTCGATTAGTAATAAAAACCCCTAATTGATTTTGAACCGGAATTGTCTTGTTTCAGTGCTATAGACTTACCGAAAAAGTTCGTCAACGGCGCCAATTTCAAATGTGCAAAACATACCGAATTAAAGCAAATTGGTGAAGGGTCAATTCGTGCGGTTCCCCAGTTAGATTTACCCATAAAAATGTCCCCTTATAAATTCGTGTATTTTTTCTTTTGATATTGCATGTAAATTTTGAAATTCGTGCAGAGCAGAAAACTTCTTTACGTTGAGACCGTTTGGGGTTATTATGTCTGGTTTTCTTTTAAGTAAATTTTCGGCCTCGTAACCTAAAATTAAAATAAATTAGTTAAGAATGGTACGAGTTAAATGCATTTATTTATGAAAAAGTTAAATGACTTAGTTTGGCTAGTGAAAGTACTTCTTAGAATTACCACATTATAAAGACCAAATGCTTATTCAATAAACTGTTTTTAATAGGAATATTAGACAATCGATGTTTTTAATACCATCGAGAAAAACAACTTTAAAAAACATGGTTTTTTAATATATACATTACTGAGATTGTTGTAATGCTGAAGTCACATCTATTACTAAATGGCTTTATGCACTAATTTGTTAATGGCATTGGGGTAAGTCTTTTTTGACACAACAAAGAGACTTAATGCATATTGTTGTGGCTACACTAGCGTTTTTCATTACCTATTGCAAACGTGGCTATGTTAGTTTCTAACACACTATGGGATGGTCTAATAAAAAAATAATCGAGTTGTTAAAAGTTTTTCAAACAGAACCACCAGTTATGGGAAATGAAACATACAGAAATCGTGGTGCTCAAAATTGTGTCTTTCTAGCAATTACAGAATCCATTGTTAATGTGTGAAATAGCAACACTAGTCAGTAAATGCAAATGTAGACACTCGATGTACCGCACAGCTTAAGGTGAAATTTTTAACGTGTTAGTTAACGCATTAATAAGGGTTAGACTTTCTTCAATTTTGATAGTACGAGAATTTAATATTTACCAGTAATGTCGGATACCGTAGTAAAAACGTGACTTAGATGCGCTGCAGCCCTCTCGATACAATAACGATGATAAATTTGCCGCTTACCAGCTTCTTCATCTACATCAAACTAAAGAACTTGTTAATTTAGGCTCAAAATAAATCACTCAGTTACCTTATGCAAATTATTATAGAAATCTGTGCTACCTGCACATAAATATCTACCCAAAAGTGTGGCATGGGTCGTAAAAACTAGGGCCACGTTAATGTGTTGTGTGCGCATAATTATCAAACCAACACCAGCTTGCCATTCGTGAAAATGAACCACGATCCTAGGAACAATTCCCTCGGCAGCATCTTCTGCTCTGTTTTGAAACTGGAATAATACGACAGTCAACAATTACCAATTGACCTGTTCGAATTTAACCTCTTGTATAAAATCCGACACCATGTAGCCTAATATAATTGCATCGTTAGCTTCAATATCAAGATGGGGTACACCTATATTGCATTTTGACCACAATTCTCCCTTAAATTCGTCCAATTTCCAAGCAGCCGATCCGATATCCATTAGAACAATCTGAGGATTACCATCTACCAACCACCTTCCCGTATGCACCTTAAAACAATTTTCATTAATTAAAGTTTATAGCGACATTTCAACTAATTACTTTGTATCCTTTGTGTTTTAATGACTGTACGGCTTCGTTTAATGCTTGACAACCTAACGGTCCCTCTTCTACCTCGGTTCTAGCACATTGCTCTTTATACGGTCCAATTAAACAATACTGATCTCCCATTTCTTCCGTCGATACATATGCTTTGGAACGAATAACCGTATAAATACCCCCCACTACAATTAAAAGAATGTGAGAGAAAATACATTTGAAAAGAATCTTAATATTCGCACCTTTATTGGCAGCTTCCCAGGCAATTTCGAAAGTCCATCGATTTTCTTCTTGTGCCATAAAACCTCGATCCATAAAATTTAACAGATTGCTATAAGAATCTGCTCTGTAGAATCTCCGTGTTGCTCGTTCGCGAGACATCTTTACTATTTAAACCTATTAGATTTATAACTCTACTTTAAAAAATCTAATCATTTTATAAGTACAATAAACAAGTTTATCTAACTAAAAAAAAAAAAACAATCTAACATACAAACCTAGAATACTGAGGAATGGCACTAGAAATAAAATGTTTGGCACTTAAAGTTGTACGAATTGAAAAATAACGCAATTATTGGAAGATTTTCTGTCATAAGATTGTACGAAAATCGGGGCAAGTGTGCTAACCTTTCCGTTTATTTGAAAACCGGCTCACGAAAAATACAACAGGTTACTGCAAATGTTAACAGTTACGTAAATGGTAACCAGTTGATTTGAACTTATATTTTATAGCTGCTTTAGCATAAAACAAAATGATAACAAGCAGAGGGCAGACACCATTTAGGAAAAGTTCATTCTGAAGCGTGTTCTAAAGGGTCACCTTTAGAGACGATATCGGGGAATAATATATACATAGACGAAAAATAGTATTGTTTGAAGTTATGCAACCCATAATGCTCTAGTGCTTTAATTGCAGCATTAGGTGAACCTTCATTATCTATGAAATTCTTGTTAGAAATTGATAAAAATTCTGCTAATATTTCTAATAAGAGACAAAAATGTATTTTAATTCCGAAGATGACACAATAAACCATTGCCTATAAGAATTTGGATCTTATTTTTTAACGACCAATTAATTAACTTTAGCGGAAGATTTATTTAAAATTTACCATATTTTTCAGGTGATTTCAGGATATTTCAAATACGTCCTTCTAACGTAATTATTGGGTCAGTTAACTCTGACCATGAGTCAATCACCATAGAAACAATTGTTTCTAATAATAATTTCTATAGCAATCGACTAATGGTCAAAATTAACTGGCGATTAACAATTTAACCGACCCTAAAGTGGATATTTAAATTAAAATATATTTTTTAGTTTTCCAATTTAATTAATAAATACAGTAAGATTAGACAAGAGAAATAACAATATTGACTTGCGACGAAATACAGTAAAACTTTTATAAAGCGATCATTTGTAGTTTTATCTCCGTAATGATTTATTTAAAGCACATGGAGTAGAAGTTACAATTAAGAGAAACTTAAAACTCTTATCTTAATTAAAAGTTTAGCAAGCGTGCCGATTAATACAGGAGAAACGTTTTGTATTTTCGCTTTCAGGGTCATCGCGCACGTTCCTTTTATTAAATTATTTAGATCGGCGTACATCTAAAAATTAATATAATTAAAAGCGAAACTTTTTTTTAAGTCGAAACGTATAGGTACAGGTAATTCTGGTTTAACGGCATCACTGTATTCCTCACTAGTTTCCGTGCATTCGATATACGCAGCTCGTAACGGAGTTACCATTAACATTTGATATGGTGACTATAAAAGAAAATTGTAACGTCGTCTATTTGTAATAGATAAATTAAGCTGACCAACAGTTTTAGTGATTTGCATTCTCTCATTTGCAGGACGATTGTTCTACGACCGGCGTTTGCGTTCCAACGAGACCAGAGAAAATTGAAATGCAAACACAGCTGCGCTATGTTATAATACAGATGTTTTTCCATTTGCCAGTGTTTCTCGCAATTACCTGGACGGAACTTTTACGTTTTCAATCGAAAAATTTACGTGATAAATGCTAACCTTCGATGTAACAAATTGAATCCAAGTCGGGAAACACGTCCAGACCTCTTTCCTGCAAAATCTGGAAAAACTTTCATAATGTATAAATGTAAACGTTTGTTGTTATTTATTTTAACGTTTAACCTGAACTATTTGTATGTATTTGCATGCAACTATGCATATATTTTAATCCCACTGTAACGAAGCGTTGCCTGTGGCAACTGTCTAACTTGCGCCCCCCGAAGTAAGTCAGAAATAGCCACAAACCTAATTGCGCCCGCGACGGGCGCATTTTCAGCCACGCCCTCGTTACGGCGACGTATTTGAAAATGCACAAGGTAACTACGCTTCAATTTTAACCCTTCTGTTCGGATAAATTTATTATTAAGACATTTATTAGATAAAGAGATTATACTTAAATTTAAAAAAAAGTTAACACGGTAATTAATTAATAGTCTAATACCTACATTTGAAAAAAATAGCGATTTTTTTAAGGTTTAGGTAGGTCGAAATTAAATTCACTAATCATTTAACGTACCCGTATTAATTGTGGAAGTTTATGGTACTTTTTGATGATGTCTTTCAGCGCATTAATTGGGACATTTTTTAACTGCGCCACACACACTTGATCCTCCTTCACGTTGAATTCGATCGACAAAATAGCAGTAGTAAGTTGGATGGTAACGGTACCGCTAAAAACCGATGGACACATATAGATGACATATACGAAAACACACGAAACACTTTACTTAGATTCGGGTTTCATTTCCCACGTTTGGTATGGCATATTTGAGAATTTGTATATCGCCATTGCAAAACTACCAACTATTTCTGTGTAAAAGCTGACAGAATCTGATTCTAAGTTGTATTTCTCATTGTGTATGTTGACAGTTGTCCAGTGTTTTCCTCTTCTATTCCAAAGGCATACCGTTGGTGTAGTTAACCATATAACGTGCTGTGGAAGCCTTGAATTCGATAAATTGGTATTAAAATTAGCAGCTAACAACGACCTAAATGCGTACTTTACTGTAATTAAAATGAGTTCATCCAGTTCATCTTGCCGTTTCTTTTGTTCGGCTTCAGTTTGTTCAGAAGTAAGTGTTTCCGGCTTATCGATGGGCGGATGAGGTTTGTATGGTATATACAACGCCACTTCTTTAAAACTTTTAGGCACTTCCACTAAAACACCCCCCCACAAAATACACTTTAAAAATCATCTGCGCAATAAACTCACGCCCCGTGATGGCAATATTGTTGTAAGTGACGAGAGCTATTTCTTGTGGAGGTTGATAACATAAATTCAAAGAGTACACGCCGCCGATTATTTTGTACTTCCTCAAATTAAGTACGTTTTTTTCCGTGTATATGGTCAAATTTCTTTTTAAATCCCTGTAAAATGTGTCTACGGAAAAATAGGTAGTACCTAACGATTGCACTTGTAATCAAACCTTACCCTCTTCCGATATGACGTAAATGCTAGCGGAAGGGTACAAAATCTGGTACGAGCCTTTAGGTATGATTCCTGCCTCTCTGTCGATCGTTTCCGATTGAAATAATGGATCAGCGGTCTTTTTTATATTACAGTATTGTTCGTATTTGTAAATCAGCTTTTCGGTCCATTCCTCGACAGTGCATTTGTTAAAGTTTTCAAAAACTAGCGATTCAAATATAGGCGTTGTTCGTGTCATAAAACGGAAATTACCTTTATTGTATTGATCAGGTACCAGAGGACATACAGAGCTCCAGCATAAGTCGCTCAAATGATCATACTTTACGTAAGTCGTACGGACGGTCATACAATAAGGGTCCATCTCCTCCGGAAAAACGACGGTTAAATCCATTTCAGGAAAATTTATGTTGATACGAGGTCTGCAAATAAAAATAAAACAAATTTGGTTTCAATTCAACTTACAGTTAGAACAATATATAATAAACTGAATCTAATGAAGTACCGTAGAATAGACGAATTCAGGTACGATATTGACGAGGAAGGTTTGGCAGGTGGAAATCTCTGTATTCCGTTCGTGCTTTTACGCGGTTTAAGAGGGCGAAATCCTCCCTTGAAAATTGGAACCTTTTTCGATTTTGCTTATTATCAGTGAAACAACAAGAGCTATCGCCAACAAACTATTTATTTTTGTACATGGCTGTTCAAGACCTACATTATGATACAAAAATTAGAGATGAAAATCCTAAGGGGTGTCATTCCTTCGAATTTTCACCCCTAATTTTCCCATACTTGAGTATATTTTTACATCGGCAGACATATAAATTCATGTAAAGGACAATTAAAACTATGATTTGAAAAAAAACAATGCGATATAGTTTCATACAGTAGGTGACATATTGAAAATTTATTCATTTGGAGAGAAGACCGCCAGGTTTGCGAGGTAGACCACAATAATTTTAAATAATTCATATTTCGCTAAAGTCTATAATAAATTTTATCAAGTTTATGAAAAATGATTAAAACAAAAATTCAATTGTCTGCCACCGCTTAAATATTTCCCAACATATTAACTCTTAAACACACTCAGAAAATTTTAATAGTGTTGTGATGTAGGTTTTTGTGCGACGGAAGCTTGAGCTATTACAGGAGTCGTAGTGGAGTTTGATAAAAACAAAATTGGCAGATAATGACCGAACATTTTTAAAATATGTACTTTTTAGAAAATTTATTCTAAAATTAGGTATTTTTTATGCAGTAAAATTATTTGAATAATCATTATCTACTGCCTTTATATCACAGAATTATAAATTAACTTTATTTTTAATTTAAAAACGATTCGTGTGCCCTTAAGCATTGAAAATTTCCCTTTTACAAACCATAAATCAGATAAAAGTGTAATCACATTTTTATGTGTCCGATAAAATACAAAGCAACTAATAAAACATGTGCTTCGCCTACTTGCATAGCTTATCGGAGTGCGAACAAAAAACGGCATGTTTTTAAAATAAAAGCGGGATTTCCTAGTGTCCATGTATAAACTCGAATGCATTTATATATAGAATTCCGGCAAAACTGCTTCACATCTTTTGCGTTAGTGGTACGGAGCGGTAGTGCTTGTTTCAGTAATTTGAATTTTAAATTACGGCGTCGTATTGTTCGTGTGTGCGAGGAGTGCTCGTTCGGTTAATAAGGCCTTTTTGCGTGTGAGTGCGTGAGTGTTGTGTCGTGTACTCTAAAAGGGTTACAAACAAAAAGGATTAATACGATGAGGAAAAGTAGTATCATTCTTTGTCGACTAACTATCCATGTATTTACACTTTATAAATACCTGGACCTTTAAGCTCCAACACAAATTCTCCGAAAATCGAGCTTGGTTAGGTTCTTGGATAGGGATTCGGTTAGGGTCTTAGTTAGGGCTCCCCTCAAACATTCAACCATCCAATTTCGCGAACGAAATTTTCTTTCGTAGGAATAAGTATGTAATAATACAAGTTCGCAGTCAACGGAAGAATCTGCGCTGGAAATTGATCGTAGAGGGAAAACGGTTTAAGCATTGCTAAGATAAGCGTCAACTAGTCAAATTTTCACCCCTAATTTTTGTATTATAATGTAGGTCTTGAACAGTTATTTACAAAAATATATAGTTTGTTGGCGATAGTTCTTGTTGTTTCACAGATAATAAGCAAAATCGAAAAAAGTTCGAATTTTCAAGGGTGGATTTCACCCTCTTAAACCGCGTAAGAGCACGAACGGAATACGGCTCTGCAAAGTTTAAAATTTTTCTGAGATTTCCACCTGCCTAACCTTCCTTGTGAGTAAAAAGCGAGCATGGTGTCACGACAAAACGTCCACGTTGAATACGCCAAATGCCAAAACTATATGGATTACCTGGGAGGTGTCCTTGGGTTCGGCAATGCCTTTGGTAACTTCGCCTGAAGCCATATACACAGAATAAAGTTATCTTCTTTTTGATGAAAATCGTACGTCTTAATGTTGATCCTATGCATGTTTTTAGTAATGTCTCTTAGTATTCTATAAGTCGCAACGTCTAAACTTCTTTGTTGGTATTCTCGAAACAAGCAATGAAACTAAAATTTATACTTGCCGTTTGGCACGACTGTCTATACACAACGTATAGGGTACGCACCCACTCCCAATTTTCAATTTGTCGTTTTGTAGAGCCAACCGGATCGTCGATGAATAACGTCAATTTATCCAAAAGCTTCCGTTTTACAAAATTAATTTTATTCAAACCGATTCAAAAAAAAAAACGTACTTTTAGAACCTGCCTCGTCCTTTCCGTTGCCTCGGCCATAGTTGTATTTTCTATATCATTCTCCCACAAATGCAAATAGGTATTCATTTCGCCACAATCGTAGGGATTAGGTAATCCGTCGCATTTTAAATACTCATTCCACTAAAATTAAAACTATGAAACGATCGATTCGATTAATAATAAAACGAATAACCTCGTCTAGTTTCCGGTCGCGCAACGCTTTATTGACATTGTGTTTTTTAATGCTTTCGATTACGGCGATCGAGGAATTTAACTGTTCGTGTCGAACAACTTGTTCCGTTATTTCTCGTTTTTCTTTATCGATACCAGCTCTTAGTTCTCGCAGATGCCGTAACCTGCTCCGCTCCCCGGCCACCTTTTTGGCCGACACTATAGCCTTTTCGGCCATCTCCTTAGCTAATCTTGCTTTCTTACTTTGTTTCTTTTTAGTAACCTAATTTGCAAAGTTACAGTACTTAGCTCGTGTCTGAAGCAAAAAAAAATAAAAATTCAATACCTTTCCTTTCTCGACTATTTTCTGAGTGTCATCTTCTGCGTTCTCTTCTACAACATGGCAGTTTATAAATGAAAAATGATTGTTTACGCACTTTACCATCCGTGACTATCTCTTTGGAATTGGAATACGATTCCCACGTCCATACTTCGTCGTCTTCGAGTTGTGTCGCGGCAAAATGCTCGATAAATTCACTTATACTTTTTTGTATCGTAGTCGATTTTGAGGCAAGCTGATGTATAAAAAGATTTCACATTTAAACCCGTGGAAAATGTAGTAGGTGTAAGCGAATTAGGAACTCACCCCGATACTACTTATGTTTTCCTCTGGACTATTTACTTTAGATTTGCTGCCCTTCTCTTTTCTCTTCTTCTTGTCTTGATTAGTAATAACAATTATATTATGAATAAATTTGAAATTAAGAAAAAGAAAAAAATAGGTGTTAAAATTAATAAGTATAAGAAACTTTTTCTAAGTTTTTAACTCAAACTAACACGAGTTTATTCCATTGACGAATACGTAATTTACATTTTTAGATACAATAATTTGGTATATAAAGAATATAGGTGAAAACCCCAGTTGCGTAATTTGAATTAGGTATTCAAATAATGAACTATTCAATGTCACTAAAGGAAATTGTGGGACAAAGGAATAGTTCATTTTAGAGTTTATAATGAATGATAGTAATTAAGTATGTAGTTTAATAAATTAGATAGGTATTGATATTTTACTAATATTGCAAAATTTAACAACTATTGTTAAAGACGAGGTCCAAAAGCCTAACCTTTAGCTACGTACAATCAAGTTCATATGTTATGTCTCGCGAGATGTGATCGCAGGCCAACGACGGACGAGATAGGATCAAAAAGGATGAAGGGTAGCAGTCGTTTTTGAATTGTAAAAAAGGGACACATCGGATAATAAATAAAAATGGACCGTAATCTTTTTTAAGCCTTTTACGATAAAAACTAACACAGGCGACAGGACAAAACATATGAACTTGACTGTACCTACTAGCTACACGGTTTGTATTGTATAACGACTTAAATTTTGTTAAAATAGATAAACAATTAACAGCCTAATGATACTTATTGTTAATATAATTAATACATACCTTCTTCGGCCATTTTGAAACAATAATTAGATGCACATATTTAAAAATGTAGAATTCAAAATAATTTAGAAAGTCAAATTGACATTTAAGATGCAATATAGTTTATCTTGAATAATCGCAGCAACGCGAATTGTTAAAAACTTATGTAAATCAACACGAGATATAGCCTATCCAAACCTATATGATGTTCACGTCATCAACAAAAAGTTACTAGATTGTTTATTTGTAATTCGGTTTAAAGTTTGGAAAGTGACATTTTGTAATTGATTTACTTGTGCACATATTAAATGATACTCCCTCTGTCCGAAAATATGGTATACATTTGAAAGAAAATCTTAGATTATCTAGAGTTTCGAAAGCAACTAGTAATACTCATTATATTGGTATTGTTATAGCTAAATAATCTGACATATTTGACAGGCGTTGCTTTTGAGTTAAGTTGGAATTTGAAAACCAAAAATTAGATTTTTTAAGAAAAATAAAATAGTCACCGCTGTGATTTCAAAATGAAAAATTTTAACCCAAATAACGTGAATTTACAAAGAAGAGATGTCAAATCGAAGCAATTGACTAATGAACAACGTCATGGTATCCTGCAACAGCTATTACAGTATATGAAGAACAAAGAAAAATTAGAACACGGTGCTATTAATAAAGTTGCAGCTGTATTCCCGTCTGACCGTAAATAGAATTTGGCATATGGCACAAGCTCAAAACAGAGAAGGTAAAATTTGTGCCGATGTTTCTTCAAAAAAGAAGGAAAAATGCGGAAGAAAACGAAAAGATTATTCTGCCAATTTGGCTGAAATAAAGGATATACCGTTAAATCGTCGAGGAACGATTCGTAGTCTTTCTTTCGCAATTGATATTCCAAAATCAACACTGTTTGATAGCTTTAAACGGCGAAAGTATTTTAAGCGAATATTTTCTACAGTTAAACCTACTTTAACAGCTAAAAACAAATTGTACAGTTTTGCTTGTCAAAGGTAAATCATACCAGTAATTGAGCTTTTCTTTTTGATGATTTATATGATTACGTCCATATTGATGAAAAATGTCTTTATCTTACTAAAGTTAAATGCTCCTATTACATAATGTTAGACGAAGAAGAACCCGATAGAAACTGTAAAAGCAAACGGTTTATCGCTAAAGTGATGTTTATGGCTGCAGTGGCTCGACCACGCTATGACACACATCGAAAGCATTTTTTTGACGGTAAAATTGGAATATGGCCCTTTGTATATCAAGAACCGGCTCAAAGAAATTCCAAGAATAGAACTAAAGGAACATTAATAACGAAAAATATGGAATCCGTTACAGCAGCGCGCTGTAAGAAAATGATTGTAGAAAATGTTATTCCAGCAATTAAATCAAAATTTCCTCAAAAGTATAAAAACAAAACAATTTACGTACAGCAAGATAATGCAAAACCACATTCCTCTGATAACGATACAGATATTGTTACTGCAGATTCTACTGAGGGTTGGAATATTCAGTTTAAGTCACAACCACCAAACAGTCCTGATTTAAACGTTCTCGATTTGAGTTTTTTTAACTCTATTCAATCACAACAACATGAAGCTTCGCCAAACACAATTGATGAATTCATTGAATGTGTTCAAGATGCATTTAATCAATTAGAGAGAAATACTCTTGATAACGTTTTCATAACATTACAAACGTGTATGGAATCAATTATGTTGATAGGAGGGGGAAATTCCTATAAAATTCCTCATTTAAATAAGGTAAAACTTCGTCGCGAGGGTCGATTAGCTGAAAAGTATATATGTTCAGAAGAAGCGTTCAACAAGGCTAAATCTCACTTTAACTAAATTTGGATTACACTAAAATTATTTGTATTTAGTTATACTGTGACAATAAAATGAATTTAATTTTAGTTTTATTGGTTTTTTTCACAAATGAATACCATATTTTCGGACAGAGGGAGTATAAAGAAAGACGACAATTTATTAGAACTGTCAAAATACGAGATAATAATCATCTAATAACCTTGTATCGATGACGTGGATTGCATATAGGTTTGGATAAAGTGTAGGCACCTATGCTATATGTATATTAAGTTTATATTTTTGAGAAATGCTAAATATTCTTATTATAGTTGTTCGTTTTCATTTCGCACTATCGCTTCATATTAATAGTAAGTAAAACTCATGTTTTAAGTAGGTATGTCTAAAATACAACTATAAAATAGCGAAATGGGGTAAATTTTAATGGGGTTAGTGGACTTGTTATTGTTTAGATTTGATCTTGTTTAATTGTAAGTGTTTAGAAAGGAAACTATATAGTAAAACTTCTTTAAAGCAGAAGATTTTATAAAGAGTAATTTTTTTTCGTACGACAAGTTTTTAGTCCGTGACACGTCGATTTTGATTGCGAGGAGGACAGTTCACTGTTACAAATTCATCAATTTTAAACTAACTCGCTAAGGAAAAGTAGAAATGTCCAAAAAATCCTAAATGGGAATATCGGTCAAGAATTATAGGACATAAATTTAAAGTCTTTCAATTCTCTTTACAGTGGAGGTACAACGTATAAAATGTGTCGTAAGGGTCAACGATCAACGAAACAAGTAATATAGAACAGTTCTAAACCGACCCGTTTTTATGGAAAATTCGGGAAAGTATAAATATACGTTTAAACAAGAAAATAAGCACCACGAACGCAACGAACGGCTATGTTAAAACCTCAAATAAACTTTGACAATGCACCTAATGAAAAACAAAATCAATAAATTCCCAAAACTTCATTCAAAATTTCCCACTTTTTCATCAATAATTTAAAATCTCTCTGTACAATAAAATGTAGAAATGTTAAACATAATTTTTAGCGAATTTTCATAGAAAATAAAGCTATTGCAGTCTATCTGATGACGGCGCCTAGACGTGTTCTTTTGGATTTTTTCTAATCTCGACCCCTAGATCACGAAAATATAGGTCGTTCATTTTCGGTCGGTCATGTATCCATATAATCAATTTCTTGTGGATACGATTCCGGTCGCAATTTTGATCGTAAAAGGCTGAAATTTGGACAGTGTATTGTCTTTATGAAAACGAAGGACGAGTTCGTTAACCAGCCAAATCGACCGACCCGTTTCAAAGTGGTGTCCGTTCAAAAATTAAAGAAATTCTAATCTCCGTTATTACTCATCGGATCGGTAATGTGAAATATGTTTTGGAATCGGCATATAATTCTCTACCGATCGTGTCTATTTATAATTTTCGATAGAATGCACCGTTTTCGAAATAATCGAAAAAAAAGTGAGAATTTTTTTTAATTCTTATAAATTTCTCTCGTAAATATTGTTTTTTATATAATTATTTAATATTTTAAATATTATTACTGATTTTAAATCGCAATTTTACATAACTGGTCCATAGCCCCAACCTATGGTCAGTACACATGTTCACATAAGATACCAGCACATTTTTGAAGTAAACAAATACTTCTCACCACTTAAAAGATAAATTCAAGCTCTATATGATAGCTTAGTGTTAAGACTTAACCATACTAAGTAAAGAAAATATACCTGCATATCTTTTTGCCACACGCAAAATCGGAAAATATTCCCTATAACACAATATTGAACGCTAATATACTACCCCCATGTTATGACAATCACCAACAGAATTCCACACCCATCAGAGAAGATTTTAAGGTATTCCGTATCACCTGCCTATTTCATAACCACCACATTTTTTTATATAATAAAATACCGAAAGTCAAAGCAAACAGACGAGACGGGGCGGTAAAAAGACGAGAATATGCCAGAAGAAGCGAATTTTGTAGTTCTTGTAAATCAATTGTTGGATTATCACTTTTCCAAAGGTTCAATAAAATGGCAATACATGTTAGGCAGGAGTCGTAGTGGAATTTGATAATAAAAATATACAAATAGTGACCGAAAATTTTTAAAATATGTACTTTTTAGGAAATTTATTCTAAAATTATGTGTTTTTATGCAGTTTTATTTGAATAATCACTATCTACTGCCTCTATACCGCAAAATTATAAATTTACTCTATTTTTAATTTAAAAACTATTCGTACGCCCTTAAGCATTGAAAATTTCCCTGTTACAAACCATAAATCAGATAAAAGTTTAATCGCATTTTTATGTGTCCGATAAAATACAAAGCATAATAAAACATGTGCGTCACGTACTTTCACAACTTATCAGAGAACGAACAAAGAACTGAATGTTTTAAAAATAAAAACGGGATTTCCTAGTACCTACCTATCTACGTAATAACTCGAATGCAGTCATATATGTATAGAATTCTGGCTAAACCGCTTCAAATCTTTCGCGTTAATGGTACAGAGCGATAATGCTTGTTTCAGTAGTTCGAATTTTAAATTACGGCGTCGTATTAAACGCGTGTGCAAGGAATGCTCATTCGGTTTATAAGGCCTTTTTGCGTGTGAGTGCGTGAGTGTTGTGCTGTGTACTCTAAAAGGGTTACAAACAAAAAGGATTAATACGACGAGGAAAGGTAGGATCTTTCTTCGTCGACTAACTCTTCATGTATTTATAAAGTGTAAATACATGGACCTTTAAGTTTAACACAAATTTTCTGAAAATCGAGCTTGGTTAGGCTTTTGGATAGGGTCTCGGTTAGGGTTTTGGTTAGGGCTCCCCTCAAACATTCGACGGTCTAAATTCCCGAACGAAATTTTATTTTACGCGCGTTTTCCCGGTCACAATGGTTGGTGAAATATAGTGAAATATGAAGGGTATAGGTACGTAATAATGCTGGCGACTCGGTGGCTGAGTGGACCGAAGACTAGTCTCTCACCTGATAGGTCCTGGGTTCGAGTTCCGGTACAGGTGATGAAATAACCCAGGATCTTGGCATGGATCTTTCGGGGGGGGGGGTAATGCTAGCGCGGTTCCGGGTGTTTTCTGGGTGTTAAAAAAAGTACGTAATAATGCAAGTTCACAGTCAACGTAAGAATCTACGCTAGAAATTGGCGATAGCGGGAAAACGATGATGAGAAAAACGTAGGAAATACAAAGAAACATTTATAAGTTTCTAATTATTTCTTATAGTCTGTTGCAGACAAGTGGCAGTCGCAGCGACAACAGTGTTAGTCCGCATTTTACGTAAATATCTATTAAAAATATATCTATCATATCTATTATCTTATATCTATTTTAGGATTTTAATGTTTTTAAAGGTTTTTTGATTTCTCTTATTTTGGGAGATTTTACCTATTTAATGCGTTCATTTACAGATAAAAAACGGAATTCAAATTTTTAATTGTCGTAACAATTTAGACTGTCAACGAGACAAATAATTGAGTCAGTTATTAAAATTTATTGTGGTTAGTTTACTTCTAGTTTATATTAACAGGATTTATATTTTAAATAAGTATTATAGATACAATAATGTATTCATTTTTTTTTAACTAGGTATGTATTTAACACCTTATAAAAGTAAAACTTCCCAACAATTTAATGTTTGTTATAAGCACATTTAACGTATTTTCATAGAAAATATATTTTAGCCTGTCTGATGACGGGACCCAGACGTGCCGTTTTGAATTAGATCACGAAAATATAGGTCATTCATTTTGTTCATGTACCGGGTGATTCAGTCAACCTGTCCCAAACTAATAATTCAGCAGATTTTAAAGATACGAAAACGAATTTTTGCGTAGATAAATTTGGGTTAAAGATCTATTTTTTTCAGTTTTAAGAACCATTATATCGCTTCCGGTTCCACCGGAATTGAAATTAATTTTATTATTTTAAATAGAACGCTATATATTTTTTAGCTTATTGAAAAGAGATTTTTTTTCTCTTTTGAACGATACAAACATTGTCGTTTTTATGTCATTGCCTTTTTATAAAAATTAACAAAATTGAATTACCAACAAATAAATGAAGTATATTATGTAGGTACGTACATAAATAAACGTTCAGATATTTTTTTAATTGTTAACAGCTAACTGAATTTGCGAAACCCAATAAATTATGTAGATAATTAGAACCTCGTGCGGGTTGATGTCATAACAGGTTACTTATGTAGATGCAAGCAACTGGACGTTTTGTCCTGTGCGGACCAGGAAAGCCCCGGTTGCGCAGCAGATGTTTATCACAAAATCACGTTGTACCGAAGTACAATGGCGTACTACTACGTTTTGTGACAATAATTCTATCGTAGCAATTCAAATTGTATTGCTTGTGTCTATGCTACTGAAGCGAGAAGCAGTAAAGGACGAAGTTATTGGTGAAAGTAATCACTTTTCCTGGTCGTTTTTTCGCCACTTATTACGACATAAGCTCTACCTACCAACAAAAAAGGCGCGTTTCTGTTCGGTCCCTTGAAGAGGGTATTAACGAGGTTTTACTGTACGCATATGTATGTGAGTAACATCAAAGTTATCGAATACCTAATACTAAATGTAAATATAAATGATATGAAAACGAATATCGCAATTGCAATAAATTACCGGAAGGACAAAGATTATAAGTTATATTGATTGAGACCTTTAATTTTTATTCTATAGTAGATAATAAACGTAATGTCATTGTATAAATTACGGAATCTTTTAAAACTGTACTTACTTACATAATATTCAGAGCAAAAATCCAAATTTGTTAATATTACAATAAAGGACCACGCACACTTTATATGGAAAAATAGGAACCACTCAAATCGATTTTTTTTATATCAATCGACGCGTCTTAATGTGAGGAATAATTATTACCATTACGCCAAATCTGTAACTTCATTATTAAACCCGTTAATGAACAATTCATTGAAAAAATTTGGGCTTTAAATTATGTCGGAAGTTAATAAATCTGTCGCTCGTTATTTATGGAGGGGGTCATGGTAAATACGTATCTAAGAAACGACACAAATGTAAGTAGCAGGTAGAAAACAGTAAAATAGTGCTCATAGAATATTATATTGTTCGGTTCCTTGTCGTAATTAAAAATTTTAAACCCGTATTCATATTGAATTGACCTTAGCATTTAAATTCTGAATTCAATCCTACTATTTTAGAGTCGTTAGAATAGAATTAGGAGGGCACCTACTGTAAGCGAGCTTAAAACCTGGAATAAAAGAATTACCTAAAAACTAATAGTTTTGTTAGTTACACTTTATCCAAACCTATAAGCAATTTACGTCATCGATAAAAGGTTACTAGATGATGACGTTTCACACAGTGCTGTCACCTCGTACCTCGTATTTTTACAGTTCTAATAAATTTATTTAATAAGACTACAATTGTAGTCTTTCTTTATGCCATCTAATATGTGCGCAGGTAAATCATCTATAGAATATGTCACTTTCCAAACTTCAAAATTGAATTACAAATAAACAATCTAGTAACTTTTTATTAATGAAGTGAATTATATATAGGTTTGGATAAGCCGTAATTGTTATAATAGCCACAATTTTATGCGGAAGATTTCTTTTTTGGCCGATTTTTCAATATTAATGATTTATTGAATTATTTATTACGTTACAGAGTTATTTTAACCTTACTTGACAGAGATCTCTAATGAGGCTGGTCACTACTACCCCCACTAAAATAAAATTAATAATTTTGAGTTACCTATAGATATTTTATGGTGAACATTTTTAATAGAGGTTAAAAAATAAACAGCTACATTATGTGTATTTTTGTCTTATATTCGATTATTTTATTATTTATTTATTTGGGTCACAATTTTGAATATTGAAGAATTATTTTTTTTATTGATTTGTTATTCGTGAATGTGTTTTGTTTTTTATTTGAATTGTTTGTTAATGTTATTAATATATTGTTATTAATATATTATTACTCTATTTCCAATTATTAGCGTTAACAGCAATAGCAACTATATTATAACAGCAATTGTAAAAAGCAAGTTGATATAAATATCGACGCAGGTTTTCTAGAAGGGAGTAACCCAAAAAAGTAAATTTTACCGGAGAGCACATGTTGTGTCGTCGTGTAGCTATAAGAAGATACGTTTGGTGGAAATACAAATCGATTTTTCCGGTGAAAAAAATCGAAATATTGTTACCAGATTTTAACAGATTATGTCTTTTCATTTAATTCAATAATTCATTTTAACAGAAAGTGTGGGCTACGCCCTTTTGACAAAACGCCATCGATATTATCTTTTTATAGATAGGTACAAATAATCTTTTAGTTAAGTATACATTTTTAATGTGTACAAAGCCAATACCTATTTAAAGAATTATTTAAATCGTTTTAAACCTCAGGCCAGTTTAAGTAGGTAGGTACCGACCCGTCGTTGTTAAGTACCCCGCAATAAATAACAAAGTTGATTTATGGACTCAAACAAATTTGATTTTAGTAGGTTCTCTTTTGCTCTTACGAAATTCTCATAAGAGCGTTAATTAAAGATTGCGGTTTTATTTATAAATTAACAAAATTGGCGCAATGATAATAATTATTCCTCGCACTAAGACGAGTCGATTGATATAAAAAAAAATCGATTCGAGTGGTTCCTATTTTTCCATATAAAGTGTGCGTGGTCCTTTCGAAAAATTTTAAAAACTAAATTTTTTATTATGTATGCCTATATAGATATGTTATATATAATAAGCTAAACACGAAAGAAATTATGACAACAAATATATAATATCATCATGTCTAATAAATTATTTTACATTAATTGATTGTTTTTATTACTGTGTGAAGTTCAACGAAAAGTTTCTACGGGGCTCTTTTTGGAATCCAATAATTTTTTTGAACAAGGGGGAACAACTTATTGCTCTATATTCACCAAATATACGCTAATCCCCGAAAGGGGGCGTAGCAATCCTCTAAAAAGTCTTAGAAAATAAAGGTCAATTGGAACATCATTTTAAAGATCTTTTAATTCTCTTAAGAACGGCGTTTTGTTTTTGAATTTCGGCAAATAATTTTCGAAAAAAACTTGCAAACTTTTAAACTTGCATGTCATACAGTGATGGCCAAATTATTATGGATTTTCTTAATCATGCAGGTTCTACTTCAAATTAAAGTCGTATCATTATGTAAATTTACTTATTTGTTAATTTGTTTATTTTTTAGCGATTAACTTATTTACTAACCTTTAACACGAATTGATAAGTACCTATTTATTGTGACAACCTAGAGCCTTTAAAATGATATGCAATAAGTGGCGTTTAAAATTTTACAAATTAATAAATTAGAAAACAATTATTACATTTAAACATACAAAAGATGTATTACATTTTTTTAATTTTTTGATATTGCTCGATTGATGCCGCAAAAACGTGTTTATTTAATGAAAAAATTCTTTGTAAGCACTTATTTTTCAGTTTAATTAATTAATTTTTCAACGTTGTCTGTTGTTCGTCATAAAAACGATATTAGATAATAAAAGTGAAAATAAACTATACAATTATATAACAACTAACTTAAGAAATAAATAATGAAAGTTAAATGGACATATGTACATTTTTGATTAAATTTTTATATCAACATACTAAGTGCTATGTAATTTTCGACATTTAGAATTTAATTAATTTCTAATAAGCGACGATTAAAAAAAATTTAAATACAATACTACGAGTGCCCCATTCGTAGTATTGTATTTAAATTTTAATAAACACGTAACCCCCTTACGTGTCCATTTAATTAGCGGACATCTTGGTAAAATTTTATAAATAGGACCAAGATACGCTTTTTCGCATCAAAATTAGAAGAAAAAAATCATTAAACTAGAAACAATAAAATGGATAGCATCGTGGAATATTACGACGGTCGTAGTGTTTTTATTACAGGAGCGACCGGTTTTATTGGCAAAATATTGATCGAAAAAATTTTGCGATCTCTGCCTGGAATCAAGAAAGTTTACGTATTAATACGCGAAAGGAAAGGACGCACGTCCGCTCAACGGGTGGAAGATCTGGTCAACATTCCTGTGAGTAAAATTTTCTATTTTAAATGAGGGGCACCTAGTGGCAAATTTATAACGTCTAAATGTACGCGTCGCTCATTTTTTCCCCATGATTTTTTCGTAACCTCTCGAAAAAAGTAACGATTACTTTATTTTCTACAAAAATTAAAATAATCGATAAAAGTATATTTATAAAAATATTCTTATAATTTTCTCGACTTAATTATTGTAGAAGGATTTCCAGTCTTTGTTTTTTTGTTTTTTTTTTAGAAAACTTTTAAAGATGTGAAAACTGTGTTGGTTTGTAAATAAAAATAAATTTTTCTATCTTCACATGATTTACAAATTCAAATTAATATGGTTTTCCCTTTTTATTTTTAGAGATTAAAGAAAATAACTTGAAAAAAATAGAATGAAATTGTGTTGATTGCATTATATATGTACATTATGTATGTCTATGTAGATACGTTTTACAATACTTTGGACTCACCAACAAGCCAGTCTATTTTTGGAATTGATTTATAAATCTTGTTAGTAAATTAGGTTAGTATTACGTTCACAAACTCCAGGGTTACAGAGGGATTCGAACCCGCAGCCGTGCGTGCACCAGAAGGCCAGTCGACAGGCTGACGGCCACACGGCTCCTTTTTTATAATAAATTAGGGGATCTCTTTCGTTTTAGCGACATAGGGAAATTGCGTGTATTTCTCGAACAGGAATATCTCAAGAAGTATTGGATTTATCGAGATGATTTTTTGTTTATTAGGATCAGCTGACTCTTTTGCAGGAACTGTTATCAAACTTTCAAAAATTTTAATCAAAAACATGTTTTGAAATATAAATCTTTTGAAAAACGTCAATTTAATTTAGAATGGAACAATGTGCCAAGATCTCGATAAGATATAATCGAATTAAAAAAAAACATTTTTTTTTGATGAACCGCTTGCTCACAATTCCTGTTCAAAAACAATTGGATTCAAAAGCAAGCCATCTCTCTTGCCGGAGTTCTCTTTCACGTAAAACTATTTTCAAAATGTTTGTCAGATTTCTGTTAAAAATGTATATAAATAACTCGTATATAAATGTCAATGTCAAATTAAATAACAAAGGCGTAGTGTAGTAAATTATTAAATGAAACTAGTAATATTTTAATGTTGATTGGCCCTGCGGGGTAACATTGGTCCAAATGTATAAAGGAGTTTTAAATTTTTCCCCGGCTTGTTTGTTGTTCAATATGAGCTGACTTTGAGCAGTTGTCATTTGTTTGAGATCAAGGTAAAAATGGGAAAAATGCGCCTGTAAACTTTTTGTTATATAAAAGAAACGGAATATTTAAACAATTTGGCTAGTTTTTATTTTAGAATCTAGTGTATTTGTTATTAATTACATTAGTTAGACGAATAATTTTTTCAAATTTAATTATTACTCAATATTTAAGTTCGAAACAAATGTGAGGTTAAGGGGGTATTAGCACGCTACAGTCAAAATCGACGGCAATTTTGGAACTAACACTTACAGGTTTGCTAATAGATGGCATATATATATATATATATATATATATATATATATATATATATATATAAATTATATATATATATATATAAATATATATATATATATATATATATATATATATATATATATATATACTGCTAAAGAATTTGCAATTTAAATTTTTTTAATGCTAATTCACGATATTTTAAGTTAGCAGTGTTGCCGCTATCTTTATGCCTTTATCCTTTTGCATAGCCTAGATTGACTTTAAATTTGATCATTACGAAATTTTGCACGGAATTTCACGAGTGGGTTCGGATTACTAATATGCATTTTTAGATATCCGAAATATAGTTTGTTGATACGGATTCCATAACGTGCGTTAGAAAATTTTAATTATGAAACTATAAACTATAACTATAGTTATGTCATAAAATATTAATTATTATATTTTACATATTGTGTACCCAAGTTTTCTCGGTGTTTGTTATTTTGAATATCTTTTTATAAAATAGTAAATGAAATAAAATGTGAAAGTTAATCTTAAAATAAAGCACACGTTTTGTATATATATTATTATTTATATCATTATAAATTAACAAACACCTACAAAGTATTTATTACCAAAGTTGAATTTATACGTGATTACAAATAAGAAATAAACATAACCTCAACATATGTCACATTGAATATTTCTTATAGGTAAACATCTCACAATCATATTAATTTTCAACATAATATTAATAACATTCAACTTCACTATAGGAGTTTAATGCCAAAATGCAGTTATCGATCTTTCTCGATAAATTTTTATAAATTGTTGACCGATGCAGTTATTCCATATAACCATTTTCTGCTAAAGGTTAGAGGTATTAGATATCTTGCAGATAATAATTATGTATTCTGTAAATCATTTTTATCTACAAAATTTGAAGATGAATTAGAAATAACTAATACAAATCTTCCAAAGCAGTGCGTAGATGTATACTTAAGAATATTACAGTTAAGTTCAAAAAGTGTCACTGTTATTCGGTATAGAAAAGATATGTATGGTTGTATTTAGCAGAATACATCGATTTATGATTTTCTATTGAATGGTACAATTTATATTAATAAATTCCCTTTGGTGTTGGAATAGGCATAATTGATAATGGATAAATAATCAGACACCATTTGAAGCATCGGTTTGTATTTTTGATTACTGCTTATCGATTATTGAATATGCTTCGAGTGATATTCTTTACAAGTTATATAAGAATACGTGTCATAATATCAGCATAACGAACCTATTTGATAGTCCATTTAACAATTGAGGGACTTTGAGGAAAAGTAGTACAAGTGGCATTTGAGTTTATGTGAGATATTTCATATTAAACTTGCACAATTGCTAAAAATATTCTCATCTTTGAGTGCCGTATAGTTGTCATTTTGGACCAAATACTACTGTTTTTTTCTATAAACTGTATTAATTTAAGCAACTTCTACTTAACAATTCTTGTTATACTGTATATTTTATTATATACTTATATATTGTTTATTTAATTTTCAGAAGTTAACTTGAAATAAAATGTAGGAGTATTAGTTAGCACGACTATATTTTGCAAAAACAAATACAATTTCACTGCAATTTGAAAATTTCATATAACGTAAAGTGAAGTAGAACTGAAGCTGACTATTGTGCGAATTTAACCTTAAAAATACAAACAAAACATTATTCTGTTTTTCTATTTATTTTGGATGAAGTTTCATAAATTATACGTTTGACAACAACGCAAAAATTGGCACGTGCTGCCATCCTTCTAAAAACAGCTGAACTACAAATTGACTCAACTTAACAAACACAGCACGAAAATGTTCCTAGATTATAGTAATTTAGGTAAATTTTTATGCCCTTTGTTCTTAAAAATGGTTAATTTTTAACTGTTAACGTTGTGTTTGTAGTACGTAGCTATGCTTTATCTATTACTCCAGGTGGTTTTTATTCCTTGAAGTGCCGTATTTCTTTAAAATACTATTGCACGTTTGATTGCAAATTTAATAATTTCTTAACCTTATTAAGAAAACGCAACAAGTTTGTTGAAAACTAGAAGGTTGGAGGAATCTATACGAATCATGAACCTTTCGTAAAGATGCCTCGTTTTCGTAAACAATGTATATTAATATTGGTTTCATTTGATATACTTTTTCAATATGGCGGACCCTGATAATACCCCCTTAAACAAAGGCAATATTGGTCCTAAACTAATCTGATCTTTTCTTGTGAAAATGAGTCTGATACCACTACCTTGAAAAGGAGTGACCTTTAACGAATTTTTCGATATTGTTAATAGAATTCATTTTAGCAAAAATAGATACGTTTTTCACTGTAGGTAATTTATTGTCGTATATCTATATTGTTAAAACTTACCAATAACATAATGAACAATACCAGTAGTACAAATGAAAAAAATTGTGGTCAATGAAATTGCATTCCAAAGTCAAACACTCGCACAGGCGCGCGTCATAATGAATATTGATAAATATTGCTCGACTACTTCCAAAACACTTACATAAAGTCATCTAATAAAATAATAACACATAGGTACATACCAACTAAAGAACGTTATTGTAGTTGTTTGAAAAATTAAAGCAACAATGCCCAAACACGATACAAGACAAGTTGGTGGTGGTTTCAGGAGACGTAACTAAAATCGGACTAGGTAATTTCAATAAATGTAAAAAAAATGCATCAAATTAACAATCTTACAATTTATTAGATTTATCCGACGAAGATAGAAAATGTCTGATAGAAAACGTTTCTATAGTGTTCCATGGGGCAGCTTCTGTAAGATTTGATGATCCATTAAAAAACGCCATATTATTAAATACGAGGGGAACACGAGAAGTTATTAAATTGGCTTTGGAAATGAAGAAACTGGATGTAAATATGCCATTTATATCGGAATGGTGTTTTTAAAATTAGTTTGAATGGATATTATTTATTATAGGTTTTCCTGCACATTTCCACCACCTATTGCAATGTCGACCAAAACGTAGTGGACGAAAAATTGTATCCACCTCACGCCGATTGGCGAAAGTCTATAGAAATAGCTGAACATTTTGATCGACATACTTTAGACATTTTAACACCCAAATATATAAATCCATTGCCAAATACGTATACGTTTGCAAAATCCCTCTCGGAACATTGCGTTAACGATTTATGCAAAAATGTAATTCCGACTGTGATCTTTAGACCTTCTATTGGTAAGACTTAGAAGAGCATATTTATAACAAACACGTGAAAACTAAGTGTTTAATTTATTTCTTAGTTGTAGCGACCAGAAACGACCCCGAAATAGCATGGGTTGATAATTTTAACGGGCCTGTTGGAATGCTCGTGGCCAGTGGTAAAGGTAATATATAAATGTTCGAAAATTGCAGTAAAATTTTCGATTTAATGGACAAAATGCGTTATTATAAAATTTTAATTTTGCTTTGTTTTTAAAAACATCGTTTATTATTATTTAGTTAATAGTTAAAATGTATTTTTAGATCGCACACTTGTTTATACAGTCATATGGACTTAAGTTTGACAAAGCTTCGTTTCCAAGATACAGAGTGTTATAATTTACGAAAACCTTTAACACCCCGTGTCTCGGAAACTAAACGTTTTTGGTCATTAATTTATTACAAAAAAAAGTGTTTAATTACAAGTCCTCCATCAAATTGGAGAAGTAGGAATAGTTATTCTAAAACATCCTGTATAAGGGACTTTCGGCTTCAACGAACACGCTTTCGCCCAAATTTGTTCGTTATATCGAAGTTTTACTGAATTACTAATCGGTAATTTTACTAAACAATTTTTAGGTATTTTAAGAGTTTGTTATGGCGATCCCAATGTTTTATCCGATTTCATGCCTGCTGATATTGCGGTTAAAGCAATTCTATTATCGGCTTGGCATAAAGGTACTGCAAAGTAAGTTCGTTTACGTTTAGACCTATAGGTACTTATGTTGGTATTCTTTAAGTATTAACTTTGATCGAACTTTGAAAATTCGTTTCGCCTAAACATTTTCGCCCGATACAATAACACCAAAAATTATATCTAGGGCTTGGTTCTAAAAAGGTCTAAGTCATAAAATAGTAAATCGGTTTTAAAATGAAATATCTACCTACCTACTTAAAATGCAGCTGGATAGTGTACGTAAATTTAAAACACAAAAATTGACATTCGTCCTTTTAAAAAAAAGCCCCCGATAGGTAGGCATGTGGACGAATCTCTGCAAATTGACTAAAGTTTTAGTTGTAAATTGTTATTTCGTAGCTCACTAAGGCAAAAGTAAAAACAACAACAATCTCCAAATGTCTTATTTCAAAGTGTTGCCATCTTCAAACATGTTAAACAAACTTCACCAAAATTTGAGGTGAATAAAAATATCTTTTAAATGAGATGCCGCTTTACCCATTTTGCAATTTAAAAAATAATGACGATGACATCATTGCTTTAACATACGTCAATAAAAAACAAACAAGTGCAGCAAAAATATAGGATACGAAGGCCACTAGAGGCCCAAGACTTCCAACACCAAAAGTGACTTATTGACAGATCTAATTTTAATGCCGTAAAATAATGTTTTTACCTTCGCTTTTTCTTTTATTTCAACATATTATTACGTTTACTGTAGTAATAGAACAAACAATTAAGTTTTGCGTGTCGCTTTTATCAATTCTTCGTTTATTTAAAAAATTGATGTATTTTACTATTAATGATTTGATCCGGCGCACAGTGGGGCGGATTATCGTAAAACGTGGCAGAAAGTCAAAAATTGAAATATCATATTTACTTATTTAAACTCATATTTTATAATAGTAATCATATATGGATGTTATACGATTAAGAAATTACTGCTATCACCACATATTTCCGTGTAATACAGGCAGAACTGGCAATTCCGATAAACTCGTATGAATTGTTTATTACACATCAAAATAGTTGTTCTGTTCTTCGTTTAGTTTTATATAGATAATTAATACAAAAGTGAGTCGAAATCGAGATGGATGCAAAGTCTACAGGTAAATAAACTTATTTAATAAGTTATTGTTCATTAACGTGTCTAATTTTGTTTATTATAATTAATCTATTTTTGTAACTAAATTTCATTGCCTCCATGTCACTAAATCAACTTATCGTTGACTTTTAGTTTACTATCAAGCTGTATCAGGTTACTTTTTTTACATAGAAGTATAGCTGATACATAGAGCTACTGCATAATAAAAAAAATACTGCGACTTTTTGCGACATTAGAAGACAATGGCCTATAAGACAAAGCTTACAGCCGACTGTGTGTTTATTGCAAAATAATTGAAATAAACTTCGACCGATATTTCAAATATTTTAAAGTAACTTTTCATTCTTCCCTATTCATCTTCAATTGTAGAAGAAGCAGAAAGCCGAAAAACTTCAAACATTTTACATGTTTTTTGTCAGTGTTCTAAAATCGCTGAATTAGTAAACTGTTTAGTTTCCCACAAAAAAAGTTGAAGCAATTTTATACAGATGTTTTATATATGCTCGGGGAAACAAATATTTTTCGATATACAGATGAATCGTATCCCGAAGAAGAGGAAACAGAAAGTGTTTCTTCTTCAACAGACGACTAAAATACACTTTTTTCTATTGTAACTGTAATTTTATTTTAATTTTACGATTAGAATAGTTTTTGTTTACAATAGAAAAAGATACCTGAATAGTTTACCTGATGAAGATGAAGAAACATTTTCTGTTTTCTCTGTTTCCTTTTATTAGGCCATCTTTTATTCAATTATTAATTTATTTTTTAAATTATTTACGAAGATTTTGTAAGAGTTTGTTTTGTGAAAGTTTTTGAACAGTTTAATAGCAGTAATATTTTTTATTTTTTTAGTAAGATAGTTTTTTGAGTTCGTACGTTATATAATAAATGTAATTTTTTTTTGCTTGATAAACTTTGTTTTCAAAAAAGTCGAATATTCCACAAGCAATACATTTTTTCCTTCTGCGATGAGATTTTTAGTTCAGAATAGGTAGGTTCCTACCCCTATTGTAAACCCAATTTCAGAGACACCCTATATATGAATTTATATGTATAAAAATATTTATGGAATTTCTCTTGTGATCAATAAAAATAATGGTTTACTATGAAATGTTCGAAAAACATTGTTCTCAAACAATATCTACTCGTCCATCACAGCTCATGTTTGACTGTAGTTCAAAAACTGACCATTATATAACTTTTTACGTAGTACATTTTTTGTTCGGCAGGTCCTAAATTACAACATATGTGATAACCAATCAATGTCACGAGATCATATTTTCTATAAGATACAATTATTGCGGGGTATTTTTAGTTTAAATTTTTTAAGCCCTTTATCTACATTTATTTTTAAAATAAAACTTGTAAAATATTATAAATGATCTATATTTATTCAATCTAAATGTATACCAAATAGTTAAAACAGTTATATAAATCAAAATAGTTTCTGCCACGTTTTACTGTATCTCGCCCCACTGTGCGGCGGGGAGGGGGACAAACCACTGTGATAATAACACAGTTTATACACAGTGTGCTTGTTAAGCAATCACGATATCAAAATGAGAGCGAACATAAACGATATCAAGCTTTTACATATCTTAAATAAAAGAAAGGTTTAGAAAAAATACATTTCGGAGGGTAGGTATACCTACATCTTAAATAAATGACACAATCATTTAATACATTGAAATATTTGAACTCTAAATCGTTTGCAGGAATATGGAAGAAAAGCTAGACGTATCGTTTTACAATTGTAGCAATAACGAAATATATCCGATAACGCTTACGGAGTTGCAAAATATGGGATTGGAACTGTCCTCGAAATTTCCTTTGAGTAAAATGTTATGGTATCCAAATTGCACTATCACCAACCATAAATTTTGGTTTTATATACAAGTGTTACTCTTTCATCTTCTACCGGCTATATTTATGGATAACTTGTTAAGACTTTTCAAACAAAAACCTCTGTAAGTACCTATAAAATATGTGGTTTAAATGTCTTAAGTTACTGAATTATAAAAATGTTCATGAATTTCAAGATTTCTGTGTTGTCTTCCAGAAAAACAAAACACCAGTTAAAATATAAGAATAAAAATCGACCGAGTTATTTCAAAGTGGCTAATTACAAATTTGTTATTATTATTTAATATTATCGAATCATTAATATCCAAAACGTTAAAAACTCCCTATGATGTTCTCTATCAAATACTCCTGTAAGCAATTTTCGATAAAATGCGTCCAATTTCGTTATTGTGAAAATTCAACCCTGCCAATCTGTTATGAAATTATTAATATCGAATTTTGTCTTAGATTGGTGAAAATTCAAAGACGCATATTTATGGCAAACATGGCTCTAGCGCCTTTCTTAACAAAAAACTGGACGTTCCTAAATTATAAATGCTTAATGTTGGAAAGGAAATTAAAAGCTGACGAATTGAAAAATTTCGGTTACGACAAAGATAACATGAACATCTACGAATATTTTGAAAATTGTACAAGATATGCAATACGGTACATTTTCAAAGATGAAATTATTGATGAAGAAATGGCAAAAAGGAACGGATATAGGTAATTGTATAACTTTATTAAATGTTATCATAATACAGGTAACAGATATGTGGTGTACTAACATGAAAAATAACCTAACAAAGTACAGTGAAAGTCATATATTACGACAAACTATAAAGAACTCTCACGTTCCCTTAGTCGTCGTTATTTGCGGCTTTCATTGTAAATATTGGACCTTAAAATTGGAATTCAGAGGAAGGATAAACGGACACGTTAAATATTATAGAGTTTAAAAGCATTTTTTATTTTTATATCTTCAGTGTTTTCGACATCAGCCAGCTTAGGATCGATTTTACAATTATTACCAGGTAAAGTCAGAGATAAGCTATTCTTGAAATAACTGCTATGGAAACATTTCTCGAAACGATGGTATTCCAAGAATAACTTATCTAACGTTTATCTGATAATTGTAAAATCAGCCCTTAGCCAGCTTATAACGTCGATTTTTAAAAATTCTATTTTAAACTTAGACCCAAATTTGAACCTTTGACCGTATACGGTCGAAATTCATAAAGAAACTCATTTTCATCTCGTTTGTACTAAAACTGAAATATGTACTACTGAAGATTTTTATTCGTCATCAAACTACGAACGGTTCGAATCCATTATTTTTATTGGTTGTCAAAAACAAAACAGAACTATTTGAGTTGTAATTGAGAATGAGTTTCGTTTATTTCAGGATGTATTTGCTGGATAAATTCGTGAAAAGCTTGTTTTACATATTCCTATTCTGGTTACTGGTTTACAAAGTAAAAGTATTCGGCCTCATAACTCACTCATAAATTGTATATTCTTTGGTGAATGATAGTGTTCGATGGAAACAGCATTATGTTTTAAATATGCATAGGTAATTGGAGCGCCGTCGTAATTTCAAACTTAAAGCAACAGTTTATTAATGTAAATATTTAATATTTAATATTTTATTTAATATTTATTATATTAAATATTTAATATTTCAAGCTTCGAAATTAAATTTGCTTTTTTAACGTAGTATGTTTTATTTCATGTCTTCACCTACGTTTCTCCTTATTACGAACTTAACAAGATATAGAGACGAATCAGTCAGTAAAAAAATGATACATCGGTAAAAGCATGTTTATAACGAAGTTAAGTGTCAATTAACAATGCGAAACAAAGCAATTTATTTTAAAATATGATTTTAATAAAAAGACCAAGTCCATTAGTAAACGAATCAAAAAAAAATTAAACAAATAAATTGATCTTTTTGTCGTTTAAATTTTCGGATAATTCATCTTTCCGAAAAGTAAAAAAAAAAACACATGTCCCAGTTTTGTGGCGGCCACTGTACATCAACAAAATTGTAAAAAAAATTCGTTATGTAGAAACTTTTGCTTCGTTATACGGAATATAAAATGCACCAAAAACGTGTTCAGGGTAAAGGTTCTCCAAAAAAATTCGATATATCTATAGAAAAAATCGTTTTAAACGGAAAATTGTTATATGGAAGTTTGACTGTATATCTCTATTTTTTGGAATTTGGAGGTAACTTCATGCATACTTATTATATAAAAAAAGCTAATTAATACTTAAGAAAAACTCAAAACTCTAGTTTTAATTAAAAGTTGAGCTACTGTTTCAGTTAGTATAGGAGAGACGGTTTGTAATTTGTTCCTTAAAGACATTCCACATGTCCCTTTAATTAAATTATTCAAATCCGCATACAACTAAAATTCAACAATCAATAGATAATCGAATTACTCCTCAACCTTTCAAAAAGTATTTACAGGCAGTCCCGATACGCTATCCTCGCTGTATTCTTGACTAACTTCGGTGCATTCGATGTACGTTGTTTTTAACGGCGTCACAAGTAGCATTTGATACGGAGGCTAATTAAAATTAAAATTGCAACTATTAGGAAACAAAAAGAAGTCTAGGTATCTACCTGTTTAAATTTTTCCGATTTACATTCTCTTGTTTGCAATACGGCGCTTCTGCGGCCGGCGTTAACGTTCCATCTGGACCAGGCGAAACCGTAATGCATGCTTAATTGCGCTATGTTATAATATAAATGTTTTTCCATAGGCCAATGTTTTTCACAACTGCCTGAATAAAAAAAAACGAGTAAATCGAAAGATCATTGTATTCAATAACGTCTCTTCGTTACCGTCTACATAACAAAAAGCATCCAAATCCGGAAATACATCGACACCTCCTTCTTGCAAAATCTAAAAAATATATCTATAGTTCTTGAACATTTAACATTGAGCGTTTTTTTCAAAATTAAAATCGGTTTTCGTATCTTGGTCGACTTTTAAATACATATCCATCTTCATCTAGCTAGAGCAAGATCTTGCTGATTCATCGGCAAGATGGATAAATGTGTTTCAAAATTGACCACGATACGAAAATTGATCTTAAAACACTCTTCATAATTTTTGGCATGATTATTTTTGAAAAGACGCTCCTCGACACTGTTTTATTAGTTTCAATTCAAGTGTATAACGTGTTGCCTCTTCATTAATTATTATTGTATTTCCTATATTTACCATTATCATCACAATACAGAAATAACAGTTTCGAGGTGAATGTTTTTTTAAAAAATGTCGTTAATAGAAATTAGTCTAAAAAATACGATTTCCGGAAGAGCAAATGATGTAAGGCAAATTACCCGAATTAATTTAGGCAATTTGTAATATACCCCGATGATCTCCCTTAGTGCCAAATTTGGACTGTTTTGAAACTGCACGACGCACACCATGTCCTCTTTTACATTGAATTCGACCAACAAAATTGCTGCCGTAATTTGAAACGTAACGCTTCCGCTAAAATCGTCGACAATAAAACCGTAATCGTATAAAGTACTAAATAACATTTAACTTCGTCTCCGGCTTCATTTCCCAAGCTTGAAACGGCATATTTGAAAATCGATTTACGGCCAAGGCGAAGTAGCCAAATATTCCTGTTCGAAACGTGACCGAACCAGATTCCTCGATGTATTTTGCGTCGTGCACGTTCTCGGTGCTCCAATGATGATTTTTCTTATCCCATTGGCACACAGTTGGATTTTCCAACCACATAACATGTTGGGGAAGCCTGGAATTTCGTCGATGAGATCGAATTTCGTATTTATAGCTTTCGTAATAAACGTACTTTAACGTGATCAACATTAATTTATCCAATTGTTCCTCTTGTTTTTTAAGTTCTTTTTCGATGTCTTCTGGAGCGCGTCGTACCGAAGGATCTGGAGGTGGCGGTGGTTTGTACGGTATGTGAAAGGAAACCTCCTTTAAACGTTTAGGCACTTCCACTACATCAAAAAAAAAACCTATAGCCTTTTGGGGAAAATCGAAAATTGACTTACGTCTTGTAATTATCATCTTCCCATAAGTCACGATATCTCTAGATTGTGGAGGTTGATGGTACAAATCCAAAGAATATACTCCGCCAATTATTTGATATCTACGTAAATTAAGGACATTTTTATCAATAATCATTATTAAACTTCTTCGCAATTCCCTGTAAAAATCGTCTATACGACAAATAAGAATTTGATGGTGTTCGATAACGTCGTACCTTCTTCCGCTATAACATATAAATCGGCGGGAGGATCCAATTTCTGATAAGACACGTTCGGTACAATACCGGCCTCTCTGTCAACGGTCTGCGGTTCAACATATTCACCAGCCTCTCTTTTCGTGATGCAGTACTGTTCGTACTTATAAATCAATTTAGAAATCCACTCGTCGGCAGTAGACTTGTTCAAATCGTAAAAAACTATGCATAGTTAGTTAACTATAAGTAGTTTTGATTTTTTTCCGACAAGTTCGACTTACCTCTTTTAAACTTTTTTGCTACAGAAGGACATACAGATGTGGAACATAAATCGCTAAGATGATCGTAAGTTGTATAAACTGCACGGGCCGTCATGCAGCAAGAATCTATATCGATTGGAAAGAGAACGGTTAAGTTCATTTCTGGAAAACCAATTTCGATTCGAGGTCTAAAAACGACGAAGATATATAAGTCCACGTCCTGCATATGTGTAAATAGTGGTTTTTTACTTTGGCGGCTTCCTTGGATTGGGCATAGCTGGAGGCAATTTGGTCAAAAGCCAAATACTTAACGTAAAATTATCTTCTTTCCTTTGAAAATCCGACGTAGCGATATCGACGCGATGCGTGTGTTTAGAGATATCACGTAATAGTCTGTAAGTCGCGATATCTAAACTGTTTTGTTGATATTCTCGAAACGATCACCGAATCAATTTCCAATTATCGATTTGCGATTTTTTAGTAACAATTGAATCATCAATGAATGTGGTTAGTTTCTCCAAAAGCTGTAACGTTTAAGTAATTATAGTTTTCCCAATTAAACCGTTAACACGAACAAACTTTTAAAACTTGCTTCGTTCTCTCCGTCGCCTCGGTTACCGTCGTATTTTCGATCATCTTTTCCCACAAGTGGAGATAGGTATTCATCTGACCGCAATCGTACGGATTTGGTAAACCGTCGCATTTTAAATATTGCACCCACTAAATAAATAAGTTCGATTATCTACTCCGAAAAAATAATAAAAATAATAGGTAAATAATAATAGGTATAAAAATGTAAACCTCATCTTTATCTCTATCCATTCGTGCCTTATCGCCATATTGATTCATAATCGTTTCGATTGTAACCACCGAGACATGGAGTTGTTCAGTTCGAAGTGTTTGGTCGGCCGATTCGCGTTTCTCTTTTTCAATAGCTGCTTTTCGTTCTTCTAAGAGACGTAAACGTTCCTCCTCCGCCGCCCTCTTTGCCGCGAGCTCCTCTTGGATGCGTATTTTTTCTGCCAATTCGGCAGCTAATCTGGCTTTCTCCTTTTTACTTAATTTTTTTTTAGGTCCCTGAATAAGCGATAACAATTTTTACCTACCTACATGTAGATGCGCCCAAAATTTAACCGATAGTAATAGTTTGAGTTAAAACGATCCTCTTTTTCCTTTTTTTTTGAAATATAAACAAATGACCGAAATGTCCGTAAAGTTTACGCCGAAAAAATGCAAGTTGGCTGTAAAATAAAAACGAAACAAGATTGAGATGAAAACGAAATTGGGATGTTTCAACGAGCGTATAATGATGGTTATTATTTACGAGGATTAAGACCGCTCGAGCCGAAGACGAGTACCTACATATACCCTATATTAATAGTACGAGAGCCGACTGCGCCGAACTAAGCAATGATTTTTTTCGAATCGACAGCTTAAAATGGCACAGGATTTTATATGTTCTGAAATTTGACCGAAATATTAAAAAACGACTACTTCCGCTATTCATTTCTCCAACTAGAAATATTCAAATTTCGCAGCAGATTTCTGTCCGTTATCATTTGACAACATTTGTAGTCGGTGCGGCGATAAATTTATCGATATTATTCACATAATAATAATATTTAACGTGGCAAACTAAACATTTTCGATAGTTATTTGAACGGTATGTACCTACTTGATTTTCGATAGTTAACGTACGAAAGATGGCGTGAATAAAGACGTTTTAAATATTTGAAGTCAAAGAACGACATACTTACCTAAGTAATTAAAAAATAGATAGATATTTTTATTTAACTTTAATTATTATTTTTTTAATTAAAGAAAAAACTTTACAATTGACAGAAAATGTTAGTGAAAATATTTAGTATTAAAAATTTCCAATTTTTTCAAAATATGTATTATTTTAGCTAAAATTCTGCTAAACATTGTGATTTAACATAATTATTATGTGGGTACCTTTCTATGTATTTCTTTTAATAAAATCACCTATAGATACGAACTTTAATAATTAGGAATTTAGGCACTAAACGGCAATAGAAAAAATCGATCAAACTATAACAAAATACACACAACAATTACAATGACTTGACAATACATTATTTATAGATTTAAACATCTATAAATCGGACATAAGCCATTTTATACCTATACTAATTTTTTTTCAATTGTTTATTCATTAGATGACGTGTTACCCTAATAGTTACCACCTTAAGGCAAAATCAATCACCGAGAAAATTATATGTTGCTTGAACTATAACAAATACTTATTCGAAAAATAGTTGCAAAAATCAAACAGTGATAAATAATTTTTAACGTTTTCTATTCAAATAAAAAATTAAATTTGTAAAAGTTATAAAAGCGTCATTTTCCCGAATTTCGAGGATATTTTAGACCTAGCCCATCTGACCGTGAGAACCAAAGATCCAAAGTTTCGAAAAAACGCGAAACAATTCGCAAAGCTATCACTTTCACCATGTGGGGGGTGTCAGAAAATACGCATATTCTTAAAAATTAAAAATTGACGTGTCGATGACCGCTTGTCGATAAAACAAATTTCACTTTAAGCCGGTATAGACACACATACTTGCCTCGAGTTTTACCTGTACAGATCTAAGTCGTAATGCAAGACTGAATCCTAATCGAGACCGCATATATACTCCGTTTTAACGCACATATTAAATTGTACGTACATTTTAAGTCAACTTAACTGATTTACAAACATTATGCGCAGCAACTGCAGCTGTTATTTTTTTTAAAAAAGACCAAAACGCATTGCAACTTAGAACTGTACAGGTAAAACTTAATGTAAGATTGTGCGTCTATGTCGGCCTTTGCACTCATAGGACAACGGTAATGTGAATAATCGATCAGACATCACTACAGTAAATTTACAATGGTAATATTTAATATTCAAAAATATTTTATAATAGTACTTAATTTAAATACAATACTTTAGTGTATGTAGTTAGTGCTTTCCTGCTTATTTAACTAGCAAGATAACTAACTTATGGAGCTAGGTTCAACAAGTACTATTCGTAAATCAACCTCCGTAATAAACAACAAGAAAATACCTAAAAGAGTTGTTTTGTATGTAACAAAATTAAAAAAAAAAACGATTAAACTAAAAACTTAATAAAATGGATAGCATTGTAGAATATTACGCCGGTCGTAGTATTTTTATTACGGGAGCAACCGGCTTTATCGGCAAAATTTTAATCGAAAAGATTTTGCGCTCCCTACCTGGAATCGAAAAAATTTATCTGTTAATACGTAAAAAAAGGGGACGGACGTCCGACCAACGGGTGGAAGATCTCGTCAACTGTCCTGTAAGTCGAATTGATTATTTTGAATAAAATGGTGATGGCAAATTTATCGTTTCATCGAAAATGTAGGTATGCGTTATCGTTTACGTTTTTAAATAAATATGAAATAAAAAATCGTTAAACTACAGTTGGATATTTTATAACAAGCTAACAATTTTTAAATTTCGCGGCGGATTTCTGTTGGTAATACTCGTATATAAACGTCAATGTCAGATTAAATAACAAAGGCAGTGACGTACTGCAGTGAATTTATCACCGCTACTGACTGCAAATGTTTTCATGTGATACCAATAGAAATCCGCCGCGAAATTTAAAAATTGTTAGCTGGGATTTATTTTGAAAATAATAAATAATATAAATTTTAAAACGATTGTCTTTCATCTTCGTTTATCTAAAATTAATTTTATGCCAAAAACAGAAATAAATCCATTAATATTGAAAAAATATGTATATAACCACCTATAGCTTATCCAAACCTATATGATGTTCACGTCATCAATAAAAGGTTACTAGATGATGACGGTTCACACATTGCTGTCACCTCGTACCTCGAATTTTGACAGTTCTAATAAATTGTAGTCTTTCTTTATACCATCTAATATGTGCGGAAGTAAATCATCTATAAAATATGTCAAACTTTAAACCGAATTACAAATAAACAATCTAGTAACTTTTTGTTGATGACGTGAACATCATATAGGTTTGATGTTGACGATGTTCACGTCATCAACAAAAAGTTACTAGATTGTTTATTTGTAATTCAATTTAAAGTGACATATTCTATAGATGATTTACTTGCGCACATATTATTTGGCGTAAAGAAAGACAATTTATTAGAACTGTCAAAATACGAGGTACTCGATGACAGCACTGTGTGAAACGTCATCATCTAGTAACCCTGTATTGATGACGTGAACATCATATATGTTTGGATAAGCTATACCTACCTATTTTTGTACATATTACATATGACCTATCCAAACCTACATGTAATTTACGTCATCAAAAAAAAGTTACTAGATTGTTTATTTATAATTTGGTTTAACGTTTGGAAAGTGACATATTCTATAGATGATTTACCTGCGCAGATATTAGATGGAATAAAGAAAGACTACAATTTATTAGAACTGTCAAAATACGAGGTACGAGGTGGCAACACCGTGTGAAACGTCATCATCTAGTAACCTTTCATTAAGACGTGGATTGCATGTAGGTTTGGACGAAGTGTATGTACATACAATAGTACATATTATAAGAGATAGAATTTATTGTTAACATTCATGTCATAATTGTATAAAGTAACCTTTACTCTGATCAAATGGTGCAATTGGACGAAATAATTTACGAGGGCCACTTTTTATGTCTTAACAAAAACTAGGAAAGAAACATTTTAGAACAAACTGTTCTATTGCTTTTCAAAATATCCGCCTTTAAAATTTGTACACTTTTGCATGCGTTCAAACCAATTCTCGAAAAATTTTTTCGACTCTGAAGTTGATTTCCCAAAAACGTGGTTGTTAAAGGTTTCGACAGCTTATTGAGCTGCTGACAATCGCGACCACGCATTTTTTGTTTGACATTCGGGAATACAAAGAAGCGTTAGGCAATAAATCAGGTGAATACGGACAATGAAACATTAATTCGATGTTTTTCTTCTTCAAATAATCAACTGTTTGACGAGATTATGAGAGTTGGCATTGTCATGATGCAGAATGATGCGTAAAATAGAATGTACTGCAGTCTTCGATATTCCTAAGGATGCCTCTATCTCACTTTAAGTCACATGCCGATCTTCTTCAATAATGTTGCGCACAGCATCGATGTTTTTTGGAATAACAATAAATAAATAAATTAATTAATTCTGAAAATCAATTGTAAACAGTTTTTTCTGATGGTGCTTCATTACGAAAAGTTGAACGAAGCGATTTTAAGCATTGTTGTTGAGTTAGGCCTTTACGAAAATCGTAAAAAATCATCCAACGAAAACCTTCGCGTGAAATTTCCATTTTGTCATACAATTACTTTGTTTAAACGATCACTGTAAACAAACTACTTGTCCAATTTCTGAGTTGCAACTGTTTTCACAATAACAAATGACAAATTTTAGGAAAATAGTAATGACACATCTCAATAGGGGCATTTAGTGGTCGTTTGTAAAAACTTAAAAGGCGGCCCTCGTATAAGATCGTTTGTTTATAATTATTAAGCACAGTATTATTTCGTTATCGAGGTCAACACGTGCATTTTACAGGTCGAGGGAAATACATTTGGTACTCCCAATACCTGTATAATGTCCGTGGTGTTTATTACATATCATTTTTCGCGCTAGGAAGAGTAATATTAAAAATAAAATAAACCCGTTTTTTGTATGAGAGAATTCTAGATATAGATAGTGCAATAATAATAATATCGAAGTAAAATAAAAACATCGATTTTACTTAAAAGGTTAAATTAGTAAATTTAAACTAACAATTTGAATGATATCTTTGATAGTTTTTGAGATATTGAGACGATTAGCGAATGGTGGACTTTTCGTTTTAAAAGGTATTATACCTGTCATTGAACATCGGCGATTGGATCGCTAAAAAATGTGCAATGTTCTTATCTCGAGGAATTCTACAAACCTGATTTTTCTAGTTGCCTGTGTTCTCTTATAAATAGAATGGCAATTCGTGACGTGGCAAACAAGAAAAAAGGAAAAATGGAACGTTGCAGGTGGTGCAAAACGGTGTTTATTTGTATAATGAATAAACGTAAAGTGTACTTACGTCCATCTTGTATTATAGAATTGCACAAAAAATCCGAATAATTGAAATTATTTAGTTATTACTAAAATTATACTGTATACGTATACGTATCGAAAACGAAACATTAATTTTTTTGTAGCTAAAAGTAAAATACGTAAACTCGATTTAAAAAAATTAACAAATTATTTCGATGGTTGGCCATTAATGGGTTAAAGCAACGACATCGGTATGAGGCATGTTGGGCTCAATCGTCATATTTTGACGTCTAGTATCTCTGGTTTAATCCTTTAATCGCCCTGTATGAAATGTATATGAAATTAGATAAGAAATTTTTTTTGTTTAATATCCGTTTGCAGTACCTAGCCAATTTTAAAACTCAATATTAATATTTATAAAACTAAAAAATAGATGTTATTGTAGTTGTTTGAGAGATTAAAGCAAGAGTATCCAAACGCGATAAAAGAAAAATTGATAGCGGTTTCGGGAGACGTAACTGAAATCGGACTCGGTAATACCTAACAGTAAATACTAAAAAGAGAATATAAGTAATATGATAATTGACAACTTTAGGTTTATCTGATGAAGATAGAAAGCTTCTGATAGAAAACGTTTCTGTGGTGTTCCACGGCGCAGCTTCTGTAAGATTTGACGACCCATTGAAAGACGCGATATTATTAAATACGAGGGGAACACGAGAAGTTATTAAATTGGCTTTGAATATGAAGAAGCTGGATGTACGTTATTTACCTATATCGAAACAGTGTTTAACAACTAATATGAATGTATATTTTTATAGATTTTTCTGCACGTTTCCACTACTTATTGCAACATAGACCGTAATGTAATAGATGAGAAATTATATCCTCCTCACGGCGATTGGAAAAAATCGATAGAAATAGCTGAAAATTTGGACAAGCACAAATTAGATATTTTAACAGCTAAATACATAGCGCCATTGCCAAATACTTATACGTTTACGAAATCCCTATCGGAACATTGTATATACGATTTGTGCGAAAATAGAATCCCCGCCGTAATTTTCAGACCTTCGATTGGTGAGATAAGAAAACACGATTTAAAAACACACCTCACCACGCCTATACTTTCTCAGTTATATCTACACGAAAAGATCCCGTGCCAGGTTGGATTGACAATTTTAATGGTCCCGTTGGAATATTGGTGGCTAGTGGGAAAGGTAGTTTTATTTAAACAGCGCGGGGCATGCCGAATTTTGACAAATGAATTTTAGGTATTTTACGATACGTTTACGCCGATCCCAATATCAAATCTGATTATATGGCTGCCGATATTGCCGTTAGAGCAATTTTATTAGCTGCATGGCATAAAGGCGTTACAGTGTAAGCATCGTCAACTAATATCTACTTTTATTATAATTTTATTTTTACTTACCATCTTTATTCGAGGTATTATTGATCAAACGAACGTTGTTTATAGGGATAGAGAAGAAAAATTAAACGTGTCGTTCTATAACTGCAGCAATAATGGTATGTATGAGATAACGATAAAAGAATTGGTCGACATGGGCAAGAAAATAAACTCAAAGATACCCTTGAATGCGATGTTATGGTATCCTGGGGGAAATGTTACTGCGTGTATCTACTGGTATTATATTATGGTTGTATTTCTTCATCTTCTACCGGCAGTATTGATTGACACCTTATTAAAAATTTTAAACAAAAAACCGCTGTAAGTATAGGGGATGTTAAAGTTTAAAACATGATCGTGTATTTAATTTCAGATTAGTAAAAATACAAAGGCGCATATTCACCGCAAATATGGCTTTGAAACATTTCATAACTAATGATTGGACATTCATCAACGATAAATGCGCAATGTTGGAAGATAAATTAATAATCGGCGAACGCGAAGATTTCGGTTTCGACAAAGAAAATGTCAATGTCTACGACTATTTAGAGAACTGCATAAAACATGGAAAACGATACCTTTTAAAAGAAAACAGTCTTGACGATGAAAAGGCTAAAAAGAACGCTTATAGGTATGTATACGTCATATATTAAATTGCCTACTTTTGTAACTATACAGGGTAGTCGAGAAATGAGTCGCGAAATTCTAATAGTTTTTTAACAACTCCATGAATTGCCTTGTATCTATATATAACATACTAACAAAATTTTGGTGTAGGTACATATTTGTACATAACATTGTACCCTTGCCGACAAAATTGCGAGATCTTCAGACAAAGATTGGTAAAAATAACAGAATTTTAAGAAGACTAAATAATCAAAACAAAACTTCGCTTGTGTTTGACATTTCGAAATGCAAACTTAACGTTAACGTTTCCAGTTAATTTTCGCATTCGGTAAGGTTTAAATGTCCTAAAAACCCTTCAAACAAAATCTAACTGGGCGCAGCTAAGGGGCAACTACAGGGGAAAAATACAAACAAGTACCTATAAAATTTTCAAATAAAAGCATACGTCTAATTACATACATAAGTATGTAAATAAATGCAATAAATATAAATTTATTGCATCGAAAAAAAATATCGTAACACATCTCAATCAATACACTAATACGCCTCTTAATACGCTATTTTGAAAAAATCCCTAACACTTCAATTTCATTCAAACTAACTGCATGCTAAATAAGATACTTTATTCCTACATAAGTATGTTTAATTTCAGAATTTTGCAAAAAAGCGCTAAGTTACTACAGCAATTTATGTTTTAAAAAACGCGATTAACAAGATTTTACTGTACAGTGTGTCTCATTTTTGTGTTCGTTATTATACATAAAAGGTTTTATATCTCATTCCTTGTTTAAAATTTGAAATATTTTATCAACGTTTTTAACCTATTTTTTGCCGTAGAATTCAGTCTCGTGCATAGTTTTTTTCTATAGGATAGCGTTTTCGAGTTAGAACACAAATTTGTATTTTTTTTTAATTGCAGCCATGATCGATTTCAATACCTTCAAAATGAGGGTTTCTTAAGCTTTTCGAAAATATATAACTCAATTAATTTAACGTACAATATTAGGTGGAAAATTAAACAACATTAATTTATTAAAGTTAACGTCAACATAGCCATGAAAAAATAATACTAAATATTAAAAAAGTCGTATATACGTAAGTATTTCGCAACAAATGTGTAGGTATTAGTTAATAAACATATCTAATTCTCTGGCATCAAGCTTACAATCAGATTGATTCGTCGAAGTTTATTCCTACTTATGTTTTCGTATAGTTCACTTCGGTAATAACGTTAAATTTAGATCATAATTTCAAATTTTTGTTCGATTAGTTATAAACAATATAGGAGTGAACATTATTTTATTTATAACTCATAACGGCAATAGTTAGATATAGTAAACTTTTTACACTAATTTATATTTCGAAAAGAATGTTGTTATGCATCTCTATCGCACATTCATATCTCCTGTTCACTCACTTCATAGCCATGTTGATGTCAAATTAAATCAATTACGTTCAATCCTTAATAATTACGCAATCTTTAAAATAAATATATATCGAGTTGTATGTTTTTGAAAAACTTATGAAGGCCCTCGTTTTGAAGGTGTCAAAATCAATCATGACTACCATTAAAAAAAATACAAGTTTGTGTTATAACTCGAAATTGGTACCGTATAGAATGAAACCATGCGCGCCGCTGAATTCTACGGCAAAAAATTGATTAGAGACATTGATAAAATATTTCAAATTGTAAACACGAATTGAGATATAACACCTTTTTAAAATAGTAAAACAATCGATTTTCAACTACTTATATAATAAGTACATAACTACTAAGTACATACTACATAACTAGAAATCAAATAATGACACGTGATTTTTATTTAACCATTAAAATCGGCACAAAAAAGTACAGAAATGTAAAATTCACAATTCTCTACCAGTTATAATAACGGACATACCTATAGCTTATCCAAACCTATATGATGTTCACGTCATCAAAAAAAAAGTTACTAGATTGTTTATTTGTAATTCGATTTAAAGTTTGGAAAGTGAGATGATTTACTTGCGCACATATTAGATGGCATAAAGAAAAACTACAATTTATTAGAATTGTAAAAATACGAGGTGACAGCACTGTGTGAAACGTCATCATCTAGTAACCCTGTATTGATGACGTGAACATCATATAGGTTTGGATAAGCTATATCCTACAAATACAACGAAAACGGGACACACTATATACGTAAAAAGAATTTTCGTAAATACCAGTAATTAACTATCACAAAAATTATATTTAAATCAAACATTTATTTATTGTAGGATGTACCTGCTGGATAAATTTGTTAAAGTCTTGTTTTACGTATTTTTGTTTTGGTTGCTAGTTTACAAAATAAAAATTTTCGACTACATAGCACGCAAGTTCAATAATTACTATTAATTAATAAAAACAACGTAGGTAGGTATGTGCAAATTTTAATATTAATATAATGTTTATAAAAATAAAATCGTATAATTTGTTTAATTAACTGTTTCATGTACATCTACCTTCATCTTTTTCTCCTTGGAGAAAATCGGTTTTAATCCAAAGATCATAATTTTCCCGTTTTGAACGACCAAACAAGAATGTGTATTCAATAGGAAATAATTATGCAAATAAATTTAATTTACATTAAAAAAAAAACAAATCAAATCATCTATGAAGAAAATTAATCACGAAACAAAAGAAAAACGAAACATAGTAAGGTATAGTTGACTTTTAATTTGAATTAAAAGTGTTAACAAAACATGAATATTCAAAAAATCGTAATAAGGAAACGGAAACGATATGCATAAAAATTTAAATACAATGGAACTACCTAACTATTTAACCAAAACAAAAACGGAAAAGAGGTTATACTTGCATTTAAAAGATTTGGTGGTTTCGCGGTATCGAAGTTTTAAAAATAAAATGGACAGCATCGTGGAGTTTTACGCTGGTCGCAGCATTTTTATCACAGGTGCTACCGGCTTTATCGGTAAAATTTTAATCGAAAAAATCTTGCGCTCTCTACCGAAAGTCGAAAAGATTTACATGTTGATTCGTGCGAAAAAAGGACAAACCCCTGATCAGCGAGCCGAAACCCTTGTCGATTGTCCTGTAAGTTAAATTAATATATTTATGTGTTTGTTTTGTGTGTGTGTGTGTGTGCGCATTTTATGCGAGCCAGAGTTTATAAAAAAGTTTGTGCGTGATGGTATTCTTTTGTGCCGCTAAAAGTTGCGGCAAATAACGCGCGTCTGCAGGATGCAAACAACATAACATAAAGCAAATGTTTTTCTAGTTATTTGAAAAACTAAAGCAACAGAACCCAAACGTAATAAAAGAAAAGCTGGTGGCAGTTTCGGGCGATGCCAAAGAAATCGGCCTCGGTAAATTCTTCTTAAACATTTGAGAAAAGGAGATTGCGAGTAAAATTTAACAATTTTAGGCTTGTCAGACGAAGATAGAAAACTGTTGTTAAATAACGTCTCTATTATATTTCATGGAGCGGCCTGCGTAAGATTTGACGATTCACTAACTGATGCGATATTGCTGAATACGAGGGGAACGCGAGAAGTCATCAAATTGGCTTTAGAAATGAAAAAACTAGATGTAAGTTACTCGATTCGAAGTATAATACGTCGTTAAAAATCCGATTAAAACCATTTTAGGCTTTACTGTATACTTCCACCACTTATTGTAACATAGACCGAGGCGTGATAGACGAGAAATTATATCCGCCTCATGGCGATTGGGAAAAATGCATAGAAGTGGCCGAAAATGTAGACAGGCACACTTTAGATATTTTATCGGCTAAATTTATCGCACCTTTACCGAATACTTATACGTTTACAAAATCCCTGTCGGAACATTGCATATACGATTTGTGCAAAAATACAATCCCGGCTGTAATTTTCAGGCCTTCGATCGGTAAAACTCGCAATCGGTAAATATTAAAAAATGTGTGGTTAAAACTTTGCGTTTTTAGTTATAGCAACTCGACAGGATCCGCTTGTAGGTTGGATAGATAATTTCAACGGTCCCGTTGGCATATTATTGGCTAGTGGAAAAGGTGAGTGTGTCGTAAACATAAAGGCATATACTAAGTGCCACAGCATTTATCGGTCATTTGACAAATGCCGGCACAGTAAATTAAATAGATGAGCATCTATCTGACCAGAAAAATAGCAAAGCGATTCTAAAACGAATACGATGTTTCCTATTTGCCTAGGCATTTAACATTTGTTCAGTCGTAAGTTAATAATTTGATAAATAGCGATTTGCAGATAAGTTTTTAATCAATAGCACTGTAGACCAAAATTGGTAGAAATTGGCAGTAACAAAAATTGCGTTTATTTTAAAAGTATTTTAAAAGTCATGCAAGCTCGACCTGTAGAAACAAATAATTATGATTTTGTTATGTATTTTATATACATACATATGTAAGTTACTACTTTAAGGGCATACGATCCCTATTGCCACCAAACGATAATCCGTAGATGGCACTGTTAGTAAATTTTAGAGAAATTTTAAACAGACCATCCTTCTTGGTCGAAATAGCCTGCCTCTGTAAAGTCGCAAAATCTACCTGTTTTGAAGCTAAGGGTATAAATGTTTAGATACGGTGTTTTTACATTAAAACGTATTTAAAGACGATTTTAAAATTCGCAATACAAAAGTTAAGATTTAATTTTAAGTACAGGAAAAACCTGAAATTACCGATCTGAAAAACTGATTTATTTAAAGTTCGCCAATAAATAATCTACTTTAATTTTAATTGAAATTAGAAAATTAATTAATATTATTATTGTAACAATATAAATAGGGTGTTCTCGAGGATATTGAATGCGAGCGGATCTCGGTAATTGTATTGTTATCAAAAAATGTTTTAAAAAAAATAATAGATTTCACATGTGAAAAGTATTACATTAGGAGAATTCTAATATAAGTAGATGTATATTAACCCTTTAACTGCCGATATTTTTTACTATTTCACTCGCCACTCGAAAATGTGCTTAGGTATCTAACACTAATTTCTAATACATAAAAAACACTTAATTACAATTCAAATATATTTCAAAAATTTGATTTATGAAAAGATCTGATCAAAAATTTATCGTATTTATAATAAAAAAATTTAAAATATACCTACATTGAACATTGTAAATACATACGAGTTTCTTTGACATATATATTTATTTATACAGGTATGGTAAACTATTTTTTACATATCGATGGCGTTTTTCCAAAAGAGCGTAACTCACAAAAAGAAAATTTTATAGGAGACCACATTTTGTGACGTCACGTAGCTATAAGAAGATACGTTTCGCCGAAATACAAATCAATTTTTCCGGTGGAAAAAATCGGAATATTGTTAACAGATGGTGTCTTTGCTCTAAATGCATAAGATGCCGTAAAATTGTACTTTTTACACAATCATTAAGTTTTTTAAAGAAGTTACGGAAATAATAGATTTTTTTAAGTATTTTTCTGTGAATCAGAACATTGTAATCTATGGAAAACGTAATTTATTTCATAAAAACATCATTTTTTTTATTTGAACCGAACCACCTTAAACTATTTGTTTGGTCTCGGTACGTCGAGAAATGTCGATTTCCAGATAAAACACGTATAAAATAATGTATTTCACGCGTTTTCGCCTATATCGAGTTTTTGTTAATTTTCGATAAAATTTTCGTTCAGGGATTTTGGTAAAATTTTGATCCAACTTGAATGTCCTTGTTTCGGCTCTGTAGCACTAACGCGAAAGATCTGAAGCGGTTTTGCCAGAATTCTATATATAAATGCATTGGATACTAGGAAATCCCACTTTTATTTTAAAAACATCGAGTTGTTTGTTCGCACACCGATAAGCTATGAAAATAGGCGGTGCACATGTTTAATTAGATGCTTTGTATTTTATGACCCACGTAAAAATGCGATTAAACTTTTATTTTATCTTGTGGTCTTCCTCGCAAACCTGGCAGTCTTCCTTCCAAATGAATAAATTTTCTGTCACCTACTGTATCAAACTACATCGCGTTGTTTTTTTCCAAATTATAGTTTTAATTGTCCTTTACATGAATATATATGTCTGCCGATGTAAAAATGTAGCCAAGTATGGCAAAATTAGGGGTGAAAATTCGAAAGGATAACGCCCCTTAGGATTTCCATCCTAATTTTTATATCATAATGTAGGTCTTGATAGGCCATTTACAAAAATATATAGTTTGTTGGCGATAGCTCTTGTTGTTTGTAGATAATAAACAAAACCGAAAAAAGTTCACCCTTTCACCCTTTCCACCGGATTTCACCCTCTCAAACCGCGTAAGAGCACTAACGGAATGCGACTCTTGATTAGGGTTGACTAGTACTACAATCCTGCAAAGTTTCAAATTTTTTTGAGATTTCCACCTGCCTAACCTTCCTTGTTAGTGACTGAATAAATCTATTTCTGGTCGTATATTATGAAAAAAAATCCGTAACAATCATAGGATCTTTCGACCAATTACTGAAGAACAAATCTATTACTGCAGGATACTGCTGCAGAATGTCTAAATTCACAATATTGACTTAAAGGACTTAAAAGGAAACGTTTTGCCTGATTTATACTGTTAAATGACCAATGCTCCCGTTAGATTTTTAGGTTGTAAAATTTATGACCTTTTACAATAAAAATAGGGAGGTCTAGTCATATTACCCAGTATTTAACAATAGTTGTGGGACGACCCACAACCATTGTCCGATATTGGGCGTCAACATTTAAACCAAAAATTAAAACTTCCAAGTTCCTGCTTTTGATTATTTATAAAAAATTGATGTAAAAACGAAAATGATCATCAGAAGTAATTTTTAACGGCATGACGTGCTAAAACTTCTCCAATTTATTCAAATAATCGTTAAAAACGCACATTGAAATTTTAAAAAATTGCAAAGCAATTATTTAATTAAAATAAATATTTATTAAGCAAAAGAGCACGTTACCCACTAGTTATTAATTTGCAAACTTTGGTTACCTCAGTTTTGAGTAACGATTGCAGTAAAATTTTACTTTTTACACAACCATTAAGTTTTTTAAAGGTGTTATGGAAATGATATATTTTTTTAAGTATTTTTCTGCGAATCAAAACATTGTAATCTATGGAAAACGTAATTTATTTCATAAAAACATCAATCTTTGAACCGTATCGTCTTAAGACAATTTCGAATTATTTATTTATGTTTTGTTATACTATGATACATGATAAACTTTTTTATTTAAATCACTCACCTTATTTATCTATTTAAATGTTAAATGCCTAGGCAAATAGCATCGTGTAGCATCGTAATCGTGTTAGTTTTAGAATCGTTTTGTTATTTGTCTAGTCATCTGATTATTTGTCTAATTTATTGTGCCGGCATTTGTTAAATGACCGACAAATGCCATGGCACTCAGCATATGCCTAGTCAAATGATCGTTTGCCTAAATTTCGTTTATGCCTACGACATTTATACATATTTCTTCGAATAGAATCGAACAACCTAAGAATCGAAACTTGTCTCAAAACGCCTTTAGAGGAACTGCATGCAAAATTGCAAAAAATCTTTCTTATTCAAAATGAATTCATATTTCAAATGTTCATGTCAAGAACTTTGTGAATAATATTAATACTTAAACAAATTTCAGGTGTTTTAAGGTGTTGTTATGCGGATCCGAATATTAAAGCTGATTTTATGCCTGCCGATGTTGCCGTCAGAGCACTCTTATTATCAGTTTGGCATAAAAGTACTACGGAGTAAGCATCGCCTATTAACTTTGCCATCTCTATTTAAATCAGTTTTACGACGTTCTAGGATATGTTTTAGGGATAGAACTTTGATCTTTGAATATGTGATCTTTTTTGCCAATAAAACCGTGATGGAAAACGTCCCCTCGCCAATACATACTCAATTGACTAAAATACCGAAATGACTATTTCAAAAAATAAGTATCACAAAAGAGAATGACTGTTTTTATCAAGCAAATAATAGTAAACATTACAAAAGCTAACTAAAGTTCGACACGCAACATGTTGCTTTCGATAAATTTCATAAAAAGGGTCGACTATGGGTTTTTTAGCAAAAAAAAATGATCACACAAACCCCAGAATACTCTAGAACGTTGTAGATATTGTTAAAACGAATTTAAATTCAATTATTCGCAGGAACCGACTAGAAAAGTTAGACGTCTCGTTTTACAACTGCAGCAACAATGGAATGTATGAAATAACGATGCAAGAACTTATCGACATGGCAAAAAAAATAGCTTGGGATTATCCGTTAAATTCGATGTTATGGTATCCAGATGGAATCGTTACTAAGTGTAAATATTGGTACTATATAAAAGTTTTATTGGTTCATCTTTTGCCAGCAATAATTATCGACACATTATTGAAGATTTTCAACAAGAAACCACTGTAAATATGGAAAATTATAGTTTGAAGAATAATTACATCAATACCATTTTAGTTTAGTAAAAATTCAGAGACGCATATATATGGCAAACATGGCCTTAAAATATTTCATAACTAACCGATGGACGTTCATAAATGATAAATGTGCATTGCTGGAAAATAAATTAAAACCGAACGAACGTGAGGATTTTAATTACGATAAAGATAATATAGATATATATAAATATTTTGAGAACTGCGTAAGATATTCAAAGCGATACCTTTTAAAAAATGAAGACTTCGATGAAGAAAGAGCTAAAAAGTCCATATACAGGTATCTATTACATTTTTCTATTAATGCTAAAATGTTTAAACTTACTCTAAGCGCGAGTATTCTATCGTTTTACACAAATATCTCTATGTGATACATGTACACTAATCCCTCCCCAACCGCGGGGGTTCGATTCCACAGAGAGACCGCGGTTGGTGAAACCGTAGTTGGCGAGGGATACATGATTTTTCACTGTGTACATACAATACATTGTATTACATAGGAACATGGGAAACAATAAATAGAAGAAGTTACATTATAAGCTTTAATGAACAAAGAAATGTATAGTACTATTGAGTACATATGTACGTATACATAGAGTATCTACAACATACACAAATTACATACGTACATTATAATACATATACAAAAAAGAATTACTTACGAAAATACGAAAGAATAGTTGGCTGTCTCGTTTTTTTCTTGATTTCCTTTTGGACCTCTTTATACGGCTGTAGCAGACCCTCCAAACCATTTTTAAATTTCAGACTCTTTTCTAATGATGGATCTATGTCAAAAACCAGGCCTTGAAGTTGTTGTGCAGATGAAAATATTTTGTTTATGTTACTTAAATTCAGGGATGTAATTGTCGGTACCGTGGTCGTTGCTTCCTGAGGGTCGTCGTCGTCACTTGATTCAGCTTCCAGTATTTCATGAAGTTCAGTTTCTGTCAATTCATCATTATGAAAGTTTAAAATTTCTTCAACATCAGAGAACTGCAAGCTGTTAAATCCCTCTCCACGAATTTCGTGCAACATCCGCAGAATTTCTTCAATTTCAGGTGCTTTGTCAGGCGCGCCTGAATTAACTATCACTATTTCTGGCCATAGTTTTTTCCAGCATGCATTTAATGTAGATGGAAGTAACTCATCAGTTGCATTCTTGACGATTGCTACACACTGAATAATGTTAAATTGTTTCCAATTCTGCATAACAGTCAATGAAGGATCTATTTCCATTCTGTCCATGATATGATTGAAAGTTCGTCTCAGATAATATCGTTTAAATGCAGCAATTATCGCCTGATCTAATGGTTGTAGGAGTGAGGTGGTGTTGGGAGGCAGAAATCGAACTTCTACATTTGGGTCGACTAATTTCAGGGATTCGGGATGTCCGGGAGCGTTGTCGATGATAAGAAGAGCTTTGAAACTTTGAGGTCAAATATTGCTAACACTAGAAACAAAGCAGTTCACGAATCAGTCTGTAAATAATGATGCCGTAACTCACGCTTTTAGATTTTCTCTCCAAAACGCTGGTAAGCGATTTTTGTCTTTATTTTTAAAAGCACGTGAGTTAAGAATTTTGTATGGGTTTCACCATATGTTCATTCGAAGCGTTACACCAAAATAGAAGGGTTAGCCTATTTTTAGCAGATTTCCCGGTTAGCCCGGTGCAGATTTCTCATTTTGTAATATGAAAGTTCGAGTAAGCATACTCTTCCAAAATAAACCTGTCTCGTCGGCGTTAAATACTTGTTCTGGGTTGTACCATTCAAGTTCGATGAATTTTTTCATCTCGGTCGAATATCGATTGGCCGCCTCTTGATCCACTTTATTCCACGATTTTAACATTATGCAGAGAGAACCGTTTTTTGAATTTCTCGAGCCATCCCTTACTTGCTTGGAAACTTAATGTTTCACATTCAGACTTTAACTGATCAAAAAGTCGCATCGTCTTTTCTTGAATGATGTGGCCACCAATAGGCACCCCCTTTTGTGTTTGATCTTCAATCCAAATGCTAAGAGCTTTTTCCATCTTTTCCATAGTTTGAGATCGTGGAAAAATGTTACTTTGTTGCTAACACTAGTGCCGCACTTAACACTGGACCGAATTGATTGTTCACACTTTTTAATTGTTCTTACAGTCGATTCGTCGACCTTAAACTTTTTCGAGACATTCGCAAAAGTTTCACCTGCAGCTGAACAATCCAACAACTGAATTTTTTTATTTAGAGCCAGGACAATTCGCTTTCTTTTTACTAAGTCTTTATCGCCAATTTTAGAAGACATTTTCGAAAATTCCGAAACGAAACGTGCAGCGTGTAGGAATAACACTGAACAACTGACGGTGTAGACTGGTGCGTAAACCCGTTTTTCCGGCTATAGACGATTAGGCTAATATAAAAACAAACAACTACCTACCCTTCCTTCCCGACTGCATGACGCGAGTGTGCAAGGTTATTGCACTACGAGTTTACCCATTTTTTACCGAATATTTTGCACTTTTATATTTTGTTTTAAAAAATTTAAAAATAAATTTAAAAAAGTGGACCGCGGATAAGCGAAACCGCGGTTGGCTAATCCGCGGTTAGCGAGGGATTACTGTATGCATATACCTGTATAGTAGAAATGGCACACGACAAATTTTGACTAAAATTGTGCATATTTTGAACATAAAACTGCCGCTTTGCACAGTTGTAGTGTGAATCTCAGAAAAATTTTTAGAAATGGGAAGTATTCGGAACTTCTCTTAGAATTCAAGATAGCGGCTATTCTCCAGCACAGCACGTTGTGACTAAAAATTCCCACAGAATATCAAGTCATATCGCGTTCGGTGTCGTTTCCAATAATCACTGGCGTGTTTGGATGTACTTTTTCCCGAAAAACATAGTTCGAATATGGAGTGCATATTTTACGTCGGCAAATATATATATAGGTATTCATAATGCGATTTCAAAAATGTCTTTGAAAGATGGGGTGCATTTTAGACGTCACGTCGGTGACAAATAATATGGTCATTTGAATGAAATTAACGACAGCAGAATAATAGCAAAGGATTTATAATCTTTATTCGAAAATTAAGAATTTGTGTAGGTAGAGCTTATGTCGAAATAACTGGCGAAAAAAACGGTCAGAAAAAGTGGTCGCTTTCACTAATAACTCCGTCATTCGCTGCTGCTCGCTTCAGTAGCGTGGGCACAAGCAATACAATCTGAATTACTACAACAGAATTATTATCACAAAACGTGGTAGTGCGCCACTGTACTCGGTACAACGTGATTTTGTTCCGATTATGGTTCTCATATGGTTCTCTTTCGCCAATTATAATGACATAAGCTCTATTCGTTAACGCCTTTAATGGTCATAAAAATATCTTGCACGTAACACGTGTAAAATATAGGTTCTTAAGTAAGTATTTATCTATTTTTTACGCACTCAAACATGCCGTTCGCTCGGCTTTCGACCTCGTGAACGTCTTCACATATTGTGCATAAAATACCATACTAGACGACGTTTTGGCAGAACGACGTAACCCACAAAAAGTAAATTTTACAGGAGCGCACATTTTGTGTCGTCGCGTAGCTATAAGATGATGCGTTTCGCGGAAATACAAATCGATTTTTAATGGATAAGATAGTCAGAATAACTCATTTTCGCAAAAAAATATGGGTTACGTCGTTCTGCCAATTCGCCGTCGATATGTATTTCACAATTTCTTCAGAAATAGCTATTAAAATGAAACTGATTTAATTAAGTATACGTATCTAACATTTACAATCAATGCATGCGCTTATTTAAAATAAATAAAATAACGCGCCATTTCGAAATGATACATTTAAAGTAGGTAATTTATTTTTATTTCAGAATGTACCTATTAAATATATTCGTGAAGGTCCTGTTTTACATCTTCTTGTTCTGGTTGCTAGTTTACAAATACAAAATATTCAATTATGTAACTGACAAATACAACAGCAGTTTGGACAGTATATGATAATGTTTGAAAGAAATACGTAGTATCTCATGTAAGTACGTAGTGCACACAAAAAATGTTAAAATTGAGTAAAAATATATTTTGATAAATCGTGATGTTCTAATTTAATAGCCCTGGTTGACCCTAATTACCCAATCTAATTTATGTTAGCAACACGAAATATCATAAGCCCTAAAGACAATCAAAAAAACGCCTATGGAAAAAAACGATTCGAACATCATACCTCAAGTCTCGTAGTTCGAAGTGGCAAACTTCTACGTATGTAATTGTAAATATAAGTACCCTAATTTACCCTAATAAGTACCCTATAAGTCCCTAATTTGGACACTTTATTTGGTCCCGGAGGTGTTCAGATTAAAGAGGTTTCACTGTAGTAACTTTTTTTTGATGACGTGGTTTGCATATAGGTTTGGACGAAGGGTACTAAATATGATAATTTAGTACTAACGAATAGGTAAATTAAAATTTATCTTCAGAGAATCCGTCATCAAGTTCAAATTTAAGGAAACATTATCGATTGGGACGAGGTAAAATTGAGGAAAAACCATAACCATCAGTCCATCTTAAAAAAAAATTAGTCGTGTACCTAAATAAATTGTAAAATAGATACGCACTAACATAAGACAAATAAGAAAAAAATAATAGATAATGCAAAATTTTTCTTTTCAAAGTTAACGTACGTACCTCCATTTTGTTTTAACACTTGCACTTCCGTTTAAACAAAAGTACGTTCTGACGTAATATCCAGCAACTTCGACAAATTTAATGCGGGGAGGGGTCAGATGACAAATACCAATCCTAGTTTTCGTAAATACGTTCTACCAATGATTGTCTACATTAACGATAAGCTATAATTTTTTAGAAGCGACTTACGTGCACGTTATCTAGAATAAGTATATGATACAAAAGATACTTTGTATGTAGGTATCTAGGCGCGCGTTCATCACTTACGACAAAAGCAATTCATACATAGTAACGTTGAAAGCGGTATTTTGGTTCGACAAATTCCATCTAAAACGTGTTTTCGTTTTTCACGTACTTCCTTTTAGTTGTAAAAATGATCGCAAAAGATAACAGAACGTAAATGCAACATATGCAGAAACATTTTTAGAGATAGCCTATACTGTGCCCATCAGAAAGATTCGTATTCCTCGCAAATTTACCAACAGCTGCTTACCAATAAACATGACAAACGATGGGGAAAGGGTTATATTTTTGTTGATTACTTTTAAGTTTCTTTTCGAATTGTTCGATAATACATCTTAACATAAGGTAATTCGGGGGAAGACGCCAATTTGTTGCTAGTACTTTGTTCTTCCAACAGATGACAGTACTGACTCTCTTGTCCCAGTGTGCACGTGGATTGTGAATTTATCTTAATTTATCGCCTTTAATCGCTGTTATTTTTTAAACTCGTGAGCATTTAATCTGGTGAGTAAAGCCCTTATAATATTCCGTTGCTCATATGTAAAGTTCATAAACGGATGTTTTCTTTTAAATAAGATATTAACAATATAAGTGAGTTCCGCATTCTGGTACACACACAAGGCAAGCAGAAGCGGCCATAATCTTGCAGCAATACGAAAATAAACGTGTGTGGCGTCTTCACCCTTTACTTGGGGGAAGACGCAACATGGTTCAGAAATAAATGAAATGAATTCTAATATTATAATAATTATCATTTTTATATTATTTCATATATTATTTTATATTATATATACATCAGAGAAAAGAAAAACTATGCGGGAAAAGGCCATAGAAAATCGGGAAAAGGCAAAATAAATAAAAAGAAACCTTCGAAACAACAGAAGAAAATGAGACGTGTAAGCTCGTCTTCCTCAAGATACCAGTGACGACAGTTTTGATGAGGATAATGATGATGATGATTTTTGTGCTGTATGTAAAGGTTACTTCTACGCTAAAAATGGTCTCAAGTGCGATTGGGTTCAGTGCATCAAATGCAAGAAATGGTTGCATGAAGATTGCAATGGTGATCATTTGCACTGAATAAACTCAAACCTGTAACTAACAAACAAACCTGAACCTTATTAGTTGTAGCAAGGTAATTTTGGAAAACTTTAATTCAGTTTACAGATTTGTTTGTTTCTCCATAGTTATTGTTAATTCACAGGTAATGTTCCAATGTTTGTCTTATTTTTATTATTAACTGCGGTGTTGCATCTTACCCCATACCTGGTGGCATCTTCCCCGTATATGTGGGGGAACATGCCACAATTACATGAGTTTATTTAACATTAAATTTGTCAATCATGTACATACTGGGAAAGGATTTAATAAGTATAAATAACCAATTAAATATTGAAGAGCATGATGTATTTTTTGCATTATCTTATCATTTCAATTTTGGCTCTATTAAGCAAAACCTCCTATTTTATGGCGACTTCCCCCGACTTACTTATAGGTATTTTACAGGTTATTTACACCGTCATTTCTCCGACAATTAACGTATCTACATAACGAGATAGTTAAAAAGTTACATTTTTATAACATTCCATTTAATTTTTTTCTAACAAAATATCGCGTTGAAAAAAATGTGAAAATTACGCATCGCGGTATAAGAAAAACGGCAATGGGCAGGAGATATTTTCACTTTCGTATTTACCTATAGGTATTTATTATCTACATTGGAGTTACAATAGTATATTGATTAGGTATTTTTCAATCCGCAATATGAATAATCTCTGTTTACATTTCATTTCAATTTTTATATAAAATTAATTATTGAATGCGCTGACTTTGTTCAAGCTCCAAGGAAGTTTAAAACTCGATCTAAATTCGTAATTTCTAATTGTTTACTTTAATTTTTTGTATTATTATTTCGTTTTCACTTGTTTGCTTATTTAGGTACGCCTATGATAATTTTCAGAGACAGTTAAATAAGAAACTCACCCATAGATAAACATAGCCCCCGCTTAGCAAAATAGAAAAATCCTACCTGTAACATAAAAAGAAAAACAAAATTAAATTGAAATATTTCAACTTTCCAAATAATTTATAAGTACCACCTCAATTATTCTTCGACGTTCTCTAGTCTCATCAACCCTCGATTCCCGAACGACTGTAAACTGTAAAAACAACTGTAAAAAAAAACAATTCAACTATCAAAATAATAATTAACCGTAAAATTAACAGTATAATTTGTCGCATATTAAACATTAGTGTTCTAAATTAACTATGTCTAATGCCAACTGTTTTTCTTTCTATTAAATAAAAACAAGATTGTTTTCAATAGATATGTATCGGCCAAAAAGTCTGTACCATATAAAAAAACTTTTTTATTATTAATTTCTCAGAAAATTTTATTCTTGATAAAAGTTAGTGCATGATCTAAAACCTAAAATACAACCGTCAAAAGTCAAAATGTATCAGTTAGATACGGGGTATGTCAGAAAATATAAATTTGGCTCAAGAGTAAAGTACTTTTACTTTTGATACTATCGAAAATTGTTATTAAGAAAAGTTGTTTAGAATTAAAAACTACATTGAAATGTGCAGTGACAGCTATCTATCTTGATAAATCGTTTTTCGTTTAGTTTAAAAAGTCCTTCATGATAAACTTAAGCTGGGAACACATTTCCGACACGTCACGTTACGGCACGCAACATTATGGCACTGAGTAAAAAAAGTATAATAATAAGTAAATATATAAGAATTCACTATCTAAGTTCATTTGATATACCAATTACGAGCCAATAAGTAGCGGTAAGCAGATAATATATCTTTATTGGAAACGTGCAGCGTGAGCATCTGAATAGATGCGTCACGTATCGTCCTATGTGTACTAATGTAAAATTCCATGCCGGCACGTGACGTGTCGGCAGTGTGTCCCCAGCTTTAATGTCGATATAACATACAGGGCCAGATGCAGAAGAAGTTCAATATTTAATTCTGGATTCAATTATTATTGTGTTAACAACAAAAATTGTTTAACCGATAGGAAATAATTATTAACGAATTACTTCTGAATTAACTAATCTTGTGTTCAATTTATTGTTAGTTGTGTGCAACTCGACGACAGAGTTGTTCACAAATAATGATATAAAAAGTTGATATTTTGCCTACATTAAAATTAATGCAGTTGTACCATATTAAAGAAAACGCATAAGACAAACGTCTTATTGAAAATGAAGTTTACGTCTGTCTGTAATTATGTAAGTAGTTGTACAGTATCTGTAATTTTGGGAACTAACAACTTCATTTGTGTATAATGTCGATTCGTTAGAAAACAGGATGTTTCGATGAAAAAGTATATCGTTAATAGATAATAGATTCGTTCATCTATCGACAAACAGAATTCTAAACGAAGCCTTTTTCAAGGATAAAGGACGAATTTTTGAACATGATAAAAACTTTCATACGTTTTTTTTTTAAATTTAATTCAATTTTGTCATAAGAGGAGTTGGCTGGCATAGGTTTTCAATTATTAAGGGCGGTCGTTTAGGAACGGGTTAGAAGAAAATAACAACAAAAATAGAAAGTCACATTTTTAATTTCCGATATATATTCCGTTAATCTTAGTTCATTTTTCATAGTTTGAGTTACATTTAAAATTATAAAAAAAAATTCAGTATAAGTCCCCAACACCGCCGCTCCCAATACCGCCGTTAATCCTCATCCGAGCTCGAGCGCTACCCCCACCACTGCGCTCTCCCCTACTCGCATAAATTTCGGATTGAACGTTCTTCGCGTGGCGGTATTGAGAACGATGAATTCGAATAAACAAGAGGCTCGAGCGCGACAGTAGTGGGGAACAACAATTCCAAGAAAGTCATTCCCCTACAAGCCCGTTTTCGGCGGTATTCGGGACTTGTACTGTTATAGTAAACATCGCGAATTTCGAAAAATGTAATTTTATGTAACCGTCTTATTGTTTTGAATTTCCTATAATTAATGGAATTGAATTTTAAATCTGATTCTTTATCTTTGAGCAATAATTACGTAAATTATACCGATACAACACAAGTAATATTTATGATAAATGAAATAAAAACAATTTTCAACAATAAAACTACTTAAGCATTTAATAAATATAAGAAAACTAATAAAATTTGAAAACTTTTTATTGTATGTACATCATTTTCATAATATTTTGTGCCTAATGTGTTTTTTAAAACATTTATGGCCATATTCATAGACAAATGATTAAATTAAGATTATAATAAACTGTTACTATCTCTATATCTAGAAACGATTGTTAGAACAAATCAAATTGTTGTTTCTGCGATTTGACGTTTCATTTTAAATGATATTTATTGGCTTTTATTTTTTTAATTTAGGCCATGTGAATGGAGTGAGACGAGATGCATGTCTCGCGATTCGTTACGTTTTAGGACCAGAAAACTTTTTAATTAATTATCTTTTATTTTTAGTTTGAGAATTGGTTTCGAATAACTTTTCTATATGTATATTACATAATACAATATAATAAGGATACAATTTTACAATTACAATTTTCTTATGTATTACACAATACACTAAAACGATCTTATAAAGTTATCGATGTATTACTGCTTATACTTTTTAGTTCCACTTTTACAGTATTCTTCCTTAGATACATACATAAGTCAATTACATTTTATATGAATTGTAACGAATAATTTCTTTTGTTATTGGATTCTGTTAATATTTGATGAAATGCAATAGTTATGTAAACATTTAAATAAACGTTATTTAAAAAAATGACTAATTATGAGTATACCACAATAAACCTACTTTTGAGGATAATTTGACCATCAGAAATCTTAAGTCATCTTAAGTAAATCTTAGGAATCTCTTGAATATTAGAATCGCTTTTATAATGCATTATGATATAAACTGCCATTTGCTACAGCTAACGAAACATGAAACAAATACCACTTTATTATTTTTCAATATGAATCTCAGATAATTCGATTAATTAGCAAACATAACAATTATACATTTGCTTATGACGCCCATGTACCTTTCCCATGTCTGTTTCAGATCCACATCCCTACAAACATACATTTCTTAGAACTAAAAATGCTTAGAAAATAAAAACTTACTTCATGACCTCAATTTCCAATGCACTTTCGGCATATGTCCTAAAGAATTGCTCGAGATCTTTCGCAGTCCAACAATTTGGCTTCCACATATCCAAAAATTGCGATAAGTCAAGAAATAAATTACGCAATTCTCGTGCTCTATGCAACGAAATTGCCAACGTCAATATTGACCGTGAATAGGAACGAAAGTTTGATTCTACATCGGCACACAATTTCTGCGATATAATTGGTTTAAGACGGATACACGTCAGACTAAAAATTATTTTAAATCAAAATAACATAACAAATAATGTAAAAAAACAAACTTGCTTCTTATGCTCTTTTTCTTTATCCATTAGCACGCGCAATTCCCGTAAATCTAACAGAAACTCCTTATCCATTTCAGTATCAAAATATTCAGGACCTTAAACTTAAAAAGTCAATCGAGATAACAAATATGCTAATTACCAATTACCTGTACAGTTATACGTCCACATATTTAAAACCACCTCTGTACATTGTTTCAAAACTGAAAATTTTAAAAATTGCAATCTACGTTTAGCAGTTTCGAAACGTAAGCACGCTAAAAAAACAATAACCGCATATTTCCTTGCTAAATCTTCCGACAAATAGAACAGCCTTTGTATGTTTTGCACAAGTGAACCAGGCATTTCTTCTACCGTTTTATATATCCGTTTTACATTATCAAACTGTCTTCTGCAAATTAATAAGTTAAAAGTAGTTTTACTTGATGAAATTTAATTACCTGCATGACTTCAGGGACATCGAAGTTTTTTCCGATATTTCATCCAAATCTTTACGGTGTTTTGATGATAACTTCCTTCCCAAGAACTCTCTAATGACACTATCGTCGAATTCATAGTACCTTATATAAACATAATGTTACTCGAGAACAGGTAAAATAGTCGATATAAAAGATTCGCTCACTTTTCTATCAAGAATTGTCTAGTCTTGGGTTTAATCTGTAACGGTAGTTGTTCCTGTAGTTTACTGGGATTATTCAACAACTTTTCCAATAGTGAATAAGAACGATAATGGTCTAATACATCACTTGCGATTAATTCGAGAGAGGCGCCCGTAATTTGTCCTATGCCTTTCTGATTCAATATTGAAACGGCTTCAGTTGCTGCAATATAATAACTGATGATAACTATTGCAATAAATCAATATAAATGTAAAGACCTGTGTGTCCTTCGATCCATAACTGATAAATGTCTGGATCGACTAATATGTAATTGGTTATAAATACATCCACTTCACTACACATATTTGTATTTATTATTAATTTTATAATACATGCTACTATCTTATGTAAATATTATAATTTAACAATTTTTTGTTAATAAATACTTAAAGAACCATCTAGCGGTTAATTAACAAACCTAGATAAGACGTCATATACCATAGGCGTATTATTCAAAAATGACTATTTTTTTTACCGAATAACCAAAATAAACAGAAGTTCTATTTGCTTTTCATTGTTATAATTATATAAAATTACTACATTTTTATTAATAAAATATTCAAAATTTTTCATATATATAACAAATTTTATTCTTTTACATTTCATCCTCTGTATCGTTGATTTTGCATACGTCTTGCATCTAACTTAGGACAATAATAATAAGTTTTATAAATGTGAATTTCTGATTGTAGGTAATAATGCGATTTTTGGTATTCATGTAAGTAAATCTAAAAAAAGTACAAGAAAATTTGAAATGCACATAATTTATATATTAACTATAAATTAAAAACAGTATTATTAACCTAAAATTTATTCTAGGAGTACCTTACTATATTCGTTTAAAGTATTAGTGGCATTTACAATATTCATTTTAACATTATCATTTATTGGACTGCCGATAGTCTATTTAGCACTACGATGGAAATTTGCGAGAGAAAAATTGAAAAGTAAATCGTCAAAACTGAAAGTAGCCTTCTTTCATCCCTATTGTAACGCTGGCGGTGGTGGAGAAAAAGTTTTATGGGTTGCCCTTCAGGCTTTGCAACAACGGTATTTGTAAAATTGCTGTTATTAACAAACATTGTACAACGTAGTTTGTAGATATCCAAATGCCGAATTTTATATTTACACTGGTGATGCAGAGGCAACTCCTGTAGATATAAAAGATAAAGTAAGAAAACATTTAAACGTACAAATTGGTGATAACATTAAATTTATTTATTTGAACAAACGCAAATGGGTCGAAGCGTACATGTATCCTTATTTTACTCTACTTTGTCAAAGTTTAGGATCCATTTACTTAGGATTTGAAGCTATAAAACAGTTAAACCCCGGTAAGTAACATTTTGTTGTAAAATAAATAGTCCCTATAAAAAAAAGTTTTAGATGTTTTTATCGATACCACAGGTTATACATTTACTCTCCCACTTTTCAAATACATCGGAGGTTGCAAAACTGGCTGTTACGTTCATTATCCAACAATAACAACGGATATGTTAAGGAGAGTGTCCAATCGCATTCCAATGTATAATAATCGTAGTGCAATAGCTCGTAGTCCGTTTCTTACAGCTGGAAAATTATTTTATTACAGGATATTTGCTGCAGTAAATATTTCAATAATGTTCCATTCAAAATAACAATGCCATTTTGTAGCTTTATTCTTGGGCAGGCCAGTGTTCCGATACGTCTTTGGTTAACTCCACATTCACTTTGGAGCATCTCAATAATATCTGGTACCAACCTTTACATCTTGTATATCCCCCTTGTGATGTAGAACATCTTAAAAAAATTCCGCGTGGCACAAGACAACTTGAAAAGATTCGTATCCTTTCATTAGCTCAATTTCGACCTGAAAAAGATCATCCTCTACAATTGCAAGCGCTATATGAATTACGAGAAATTATTCCTGAAGAGTTATTTGCCAACATAACACTTGTTCTGTGTGGTAGCTGTAGGAATATGGATGATAATATAAGAGTAAAAGATCTTCGAGATCTCAGCAAACATTTGAGCCTTGAAAATAACGTCGAATTTCGAGTGAATATCACTTACGAAGAATTGTTGAAGGAATTCGAAAATTCGTACATGGGAATTCATACAATGCTAGATGAGCATTTTGGAATAGGAGTTGTAGAACTTATGGCTGCCGGTTTGATAACAATTGCACATAAGTCGGGCGGGCCTTTACTGGATATTATTGAAACGTCAGAAGCCTCGCGTTTGGGATTTTTAGCAGTTTCGGCTGAAGAATATGCACATATAATAAGGTATATTTTGTACATGAACGATTCTGAAGTAACAGGTATTCGTGAGAGAGCAAGGGCGTCTGTCGATAGGTTTTCTAGTAAAAAATTTCAAGATGAATTTTTGAGAGCAGCTGAACCATTATTTAAGTGATTATTTATATGTAAATATGACTAAAATAAAATTGTTAGTATAAAATTTGTATAAATGTTAATGCATATTAAAATATTAACTTATCTATAAAATACTGGTTTATCCATTTAAAGGAGTAAAACTGATTTATAGATAAGTAGCTAATATTAAGACAGTTAATAGTTGAGATGTTAATTTGTTTTTTAAGAGCAATTAAGACTTTGAAGTTCAAATGATTTTGATAGCGAATGTTATATTCTCAATTGTCAATAAATGCTAACGTTAAAACCGTTGATAAAATTATTTTAATTCAACCAACTAGGACTTGAAATTATTTTTAAAAATCCAGAACGTTTAAAAAAAGAACATCAATATAGTATGATTAAATTATGCTGAATTCACACAAATGGTGTGGGATATATAAATATACATTCTTGTCATTATTTCCTAAATAATACAGTATGAACTATTTATTATAACGCATTTACATTGTATTAAATATCGGTAATCTAGAAATGATTATATGCAAATACGTACTAACAATAAGCCATCGAGAGAGAAACTTGCAAAATGGCTTAGTAGTCCTCGAATTAATCTCGATGAAATATCAAAGGACGATTGTATATGAGACAGGGCAACAATATAATTGCTGTTTACAGATGGTGTCGTCAGTTAATTGAATTCTGCCCAATAAATAAAAAAAATAGTTAAAATGAAATCGAGACAGTTCATTAAAATGAATTATGAAAGAATATTATCGATTGAAAAGATAAAAATTTAAATATACAACAAGTTTATTAAATCGATCTCTATTGAGCATTTAATCACAAAAACAGAAAACGAAGGAAGCGATAGTGTACATTCAAAAGCTAAAATGAAAATAGTGGCCATTGATTTTTAGAAATGATTATTTTATTTGAAATACTTTTCCCATTAGGAACTAAAATTTCTGAAAGTCAGTCTTAATAATAAAATTACATGAAGAACTTAAGTACTTGTATAAATTAAAATAATATTATGTACAAATAATTAAAATAAATGCTATTTGGAGTCCTTAAATAACACTAACTTAAAAATTTACAACACAAATCACAGTGGTGAAAACAAATGAAATTAAAATGAACTCGACTAATAAAAAGTGCCATTTAACAGTCCAAATAGTTTCAAAAGTGGTGTTATAATTATTGAGCAAAAACATAACGTAGACTTAAATCACTTTTAATTTCATAATTCACTTACAATATCATTGAAAAACAGCATAGTTCGGCTGTCAAATAAATTATATCACAAAAAGAGTGTAATAAAGTCGCCGAATGCATAACACTGACGCATCTCCAAACTATTTAAATACAACTAAATCAATTTAGATATTTCGTCATGACAGTATGCTAGACACAGCTTCATCTAAATCTAAATTTGAATTTTGTTGTAAGTTAAGTATAGAATCTATAGCAGATTGAACATGTTCGTCGATGCTGTTATTGCCGCTTTCGCTTTCACTACTCTGCGATCCATGCGACTGTAGATTACTTTTATTATTTACACTATTATGTACACTGTTAATATTATGTTGCGCAGGCATCATTTGTTGAGTCTGAGCACTATACATTGTATGCATATTTTGCGAAACATCCTGCGAGTGCGTGAACTGGATATTGTGGGCGTATTGTTGCTGTTGATGTGTTACATTTGTACTATGGTAAGCACCTTGGGTGCCCGAATGTGTCGAGTAATGTACGCTACGTGACCCATGATGTATAATGTGCTGCTGTTGCTGCTGAACATTATGTCTCACGTTTTGCACATTACTGAAAATATTTGTACTAGAGGATGGCTGTGGTTGTGTGTTTTGTGTGTTAAAAGATGACTGTTGTATTTGTTGCACACTCCTCGTACTTTGTACTTTATGTGCAACACACGCTCCACTCGCCATGTTAAAATTGTTACTTTGCTGCACACCACCACCAACAAAATTACCATGCACATTTATAGAGTCAACATGTCTCTTATTGTGCTTGTCAACGCGAAACTTTTTCAAGGTTTCGAGTCGTGAATCACTACTGGCCGACCTTTTCGGAGGCTGATAGTTAGTGCACTAACAGCCGGTTGAGACTGATGCACAACTTTTTGTTGTTGGGATGTATTTGCTTGACTAGTTATCACATTTTTTGTATCTTCAGTGCCAGACTGAAGACAACTCAGCTCTCGCTGAATACAGGCCCACTCGTCGTATTCTTCTTGTGCTTGTTCAAGAGCACCGGCAGGTCCCTGATTCGAAAACTGGGCTAACAGTTCGGGCGGCGGACCTTCTTCCAGTTCCTGTCGCAAACGTAACAGCGATTGCTGTTCTTCTGCTAAAAACATACGATCCAGCATCATCAGTTCAGACGTTTGCACTTGTCTCTGCCAATAAATGAAATTTAGAATGTCTACATTATACGAAATAGGAATTATATTACCATGCTTTCTTTTAAAAGAAGATATCGATATTTATCTACCATCCTAGAAAATTTATCTATAAAATGCCTGGCAGTTAACTCAAATATTTCATCGGCCTTATTGAGATCCTTTTGAGAAAGCACCGGTTGATTGTAACAATGGTATCGGATTAAGCGTTTGCAGGCATCGGCCTTATCACGAAAAGGAGTGTGGACATCTGGTTTCATTGCCCCATTCTGATCTGTAGTCAATTGTTGCTCCAGTCTAAACAGATATATTTTATTAGTCTATTTCGATGTAAGTAGGTATTTTTTTTTTATAATTATGAAAAATACGAAATGAAATTATGAAATGTTTTTCATCTGAAAATATTTAGGTACCTACATAAATTAAATAAATGCTACTGCATGTTCTATAACCAAAAACAAGAAAAAACTCATAGATTTTATGTTAATTTTTTTTCGTTTTTTTTTAAGACCATCAGGAACAAAGAAATATGCAGAAAAAATAAGAAAACGTTTTCCATATAATAGTCATTTACTCATACGGCTAATTTATTATAGTTTAATTTTTTAAGGTTTCTTTATATTAAATTATTTACCAATAGTTTTGTGTTAATTTTTAGCAATTTAGTAAATTTAATGGTTCCTAGATTTAATAGAACAATAAATTAATCGGTATGAGCCTAGATGAGCTTTCATGCTGCACAAAAGCTATGCACGAAGAGAATTTTTTTATTCATAAATATGCGTAATAATTTCACATTCAAATGATAAAATTTCAAACCTGTATCTTAAACCGTTTTGGTAACCATGCTTTTGTTTCCTTGTTTATTATTTTAACCATAGTTAATTATTCTTAGTATTTCTACTGCACCATTCTTTCTCAATACAAATTCAATACAAAAATTCGATACAAAATCTTTGTGCTCTTCTAGTAAACTCGCATACATTGATACATTGTTACTAACTTTTCCTCTTCTTGGAGCACACAATTTTGTTGAAAAAACAAAACACATAATACACAATATGACATGTCATTATAATAAAAACGTGCATAACATTATAATGTTTTAAACGATTCTTCAATATTCTTAAGTTAAGAACTCTGATACTTTATTACTTAATACTTTATTCTGTAAGTTATGGCTGCAAACTAAACTACAAATTGAACTGATTACTACAATCGCATTTGCAAATTTATCAGTTCATGCTTCAAGATCATAAAGTATTCTAAACTTTAGCACTTTGTTGAATAAACGTTATAAACTCCTTATTATGATAATAATAATAGAAAAAATTATTTTACTAATATCATCTTATCTTGTCTTAATTATGAGAACAAATGGAAACCACTGTTATAACATGTGAATTATTTACCTATAAAAATTGTGAAGACATTACTTTTCATATACTTTGGTTTCTGAATTATAACGCCTTTTTTTTGTTTTATACTCTTTAATAAGACAAACATTTACCTTCAACCATTCTTCTTATAGAATGTAAGTTAGTCTTTAGAAATTTAAAGATTTAATTTAAAATTTGTTATTGCTCTTTCTCATTTTCTGTTATTTATCAATCAAAATTGCTTTGCATCATAATTCTAACTATATAATTGTATACCAAGTTTAACACATTTGACATATGAATATACTTATGGTAACAGTATCAAATGTTAAGTACTTTGTCACTTGAAGAAACACTTAAGTTTATAAATGTTACTTTAAAATAAAAGAAGAAATATAGAATGCCGAGAGTAACAAATTTTAGTATTTGAACACTAGGCCGATACTTGATTAATGAAATAAATTTTGGAATCGTTATGCAGGTTCCTTATTGCAAAACAAACAATAAACATAAATAGATTAAATTCATATGTAACACGTATTTAAAAAATCATTAGCAACGCCAAACTTACAGTTGTGCTTTCGTGAAACTTGGTATATATTTATTTTGTTGCATATGCGATGGTGTAGATAACATTGGTGTTTTTATATTCGTCATCGGGGCCGTCGTTGTAATCGGACGCACATTATTCAGATGCGTACTCTGCTCTGTTGTTGTCGACAATGTAACCGTAATTTTTGGTATTTGAGGTGTTTGAATCGACGTTGATACCTTAAAAAATCATCTATAACAAAACTAAATGATTTCTAATAAAACACATACCTGATGACTATTAGGCGTTTCGCTGCACGAAATTCTGGGTAACGCTGGCGTTTGTGTAATTTGAGGTTCAGTTTTTACGGGTACATTGCCAATCCCCAACGATGATGGATTAATAATGGTCAACTGATTATTTTGATAGATTACTTTATCAGGCGGTAATAGTTTTCCGGACGCTAAAATCTTTTGCTGTTCGGCAAATAGCAACTTTAATGCCGTGTGCATTTCGGTGTCGCCGGGAGTTAATCGAGCGGATAAAGTCTGAATTTGTAACTGAATGCTTTTTAAATGCTGCTGTTGTTGAGGAGTAAGTTGAATGGTGTGTATCCGTTGAGGCGTTTGATTGACAATAGCCGATGGGGACGAATGCACAGTGTTAGACTCTTCTAAAAGTTGCCCGAGCAAGTGATCTACATCTTGATTATTGCTAGTACTGTCGGTGTGAGTTTGCGTGCTTTGCATTTTGGCTTGAACGATAGGTTTCGGAGTTTGCGTTTGGCTTGAAACGGTCGATTGAACTGTCGGTTGTACTGCCACCGACGGTGGTTGAGGAGGAGCCTTTTGTTGTGGTTGAACTTGTGCCTGATTTTGAGCTGAAATAATTTTTGGCGGCGCCTGTAAGGCCGTCACCAAACTGGATTTTGTTGTTTCTTTAACATGATTAATTACTTTTTCTGCAGTGTGATTGACGTTTTTGATGCCCAAATCGTGCAAATTCTTAATGGCAGACAAATTTGCTTGTGTTCTATTTATTTTCTTGACGACAGGTTTGATTTTTGGTGACAATTTGATTTTACTTTCGTTATTCTGCTGTTGACTTATCAGCTCCGGGGTTTTATTTGTTACAGCGTTAGGCCGTTGCATAAAAATTGTTTGACCGTTGACTGTTAATTGGCCATTCCGTTTTAGTTGTTCCAATTGATCTGGGGTGAGATTTACAACGTACGATGTAGGCGGTTGTGGTGGCGGATGGTTTTCGTTTAAATTTTGTTGTGGCGGATGATGGATAGTTTGAACAGGTTGAGGATGAACGGTTTGTACGGGAGGTTGCGTTTTTTGAAAAGGTTGTACTTTTAATATCGGTTGATGGTGAGTATGTTGGATTGTAGAAGTTTGTGGTTGTGGTTGAACTTGTTGCGATTGGATGGTTTGAAGAGGTTGGGATTGAAGAAGAGATTGTATTTGAGATTGTATACTTTGATGAACCTGCACGGTGGGCGTTTGTAAAGTTTGTACTGGTTGAGACTGAATAGTATGTTGATGTATGTTGTGTGACTGGATGGTGTGAATGGGTTGCGGTTGTACAATTTGCATTGGTTGTGTATGAGCGTGCGATAGAGGTTGAGATTGTAATGTTTGATGTTGGATGGTTTGTTGTACCGTTTGTTGAACTGTTTGTGGTTGAACGGTTTGTATTTGGGGTTGAATCGTTTGCAAGGAATGTGGTTGGACAGTTTGTTGTTGAACTGTCTGAATGGTTTGCGACTGGACGGTTTGCTGTTGTATCGTTTGAACAGATTGTTGCTGAATTGTTTGAACAGTTTGCGAATGTACTTGTTGATCCAAAGAGGGCTGCAGAACCAAACCGTTCAAACCAAAAATGCTCTGCAGCAACAACTGCGATTGCAAATCTTGGTTAAGCGTGGGATCGTGTTGTAATACTAAACGACCATCTTCTCCTAATGCTAATTTAAAGCCCCCGTTTCTTTGAACAACTAACCCATTATTGATTGTTATATTTGGTGTGATGAAAGAATTCAATGGAATTCCAGCTGGCGCTGTCGCCTGCGTCGTTTGGAAGCTTGTACTATTTACGCCACTTTGAAAACTTTGATTCAGCAACTGAACGAGAGGTGTTGCTGATGATACTGTTGGTTGTGCGATCTGTATATTTCCAAGACGTTTTGCAGCATCTGCTTGTGTTCTCATAATATTTGCTTCGTGTATAATGTTGTGCTGAGAATGAGGTATTTCAGAATGTAGGTGTATAGTATTAGGCTCGCTCTCGCTTTGCGATGTATCGCTTTCAAACTGTATATCGTCCTCATCGCCGATACCAGACAGTTTCATAATATTCGCTAAATCTAACTTTTGTTTTTTCTTTTTGGGTTTCTTTTTTGGAGGACTGTTAGTATTATTATGTGACAATGTGATGTTTTGCTCGTTTTGCATCACATGGGTTTGTTGCGTAATAACAGGGCTCGCAACTTGCGGAGTTAACTGCATTCCATTTGTTAACACTCTTACCATCGGTTGTGCCGTCCTTGGCGATTGAATATGAAGTAGTTGTTGACCGCTAGGCTGTAAAATTAGACCTTGATGAGGTGCAGCTTGAACATGCGTAGGAAGTTTTGTGGCCTGCGGACGCAATATTAATTGAACGCCTGGTGCAAGCATCGGCATTTGATTCAGAAGAAGAGGTTGTGCTGTTGGCATAATTGTTGCCGTTTGTTGACTTGGAATTACTATATGGGGACTAAAATAGAAAATATGTTGATTTTTATGCAAACACGGTATAAATTCTTTTTTTTACCTGACGCTCGGTTTTGGCGGCGGCTGAGGACTAGCAGATGGTTTCGGTAAAATATTCAGATGGGGTTTAAGTTTAATAACGTTTTGAGATTGTGTCGTTTGTATCGGTCTTGCTAACAATTGATGACTGCTGTGTATTATTTGCATAACAGGAAAACTGGGTTGAGGTGTTGGCGGTTTAAAATTTTGTGGTGACGGCGACTTCAAACTTGCAGGGGACGAGTAAGGTGAGGGTGGATAACCGGGGCTTGGATTCGAATATGCAGGAGACATACTAGTCATTATTTGAGGTTTCTTGACTAAATGTAAGTTATTCGACCCGATGACCGTACAGTTAGTACTTAAATTTTCATACTCGTTAATGATTTGTACTTTTTCGGCTTTAGCAACAGGAAAACTGGAATTTTTCGGTGACTTACACATTTTTGGTGTTAATTTTTGTGGAGTCGAAGACATATTTGTAACGTTTATCAAAGAATTTAATATCACCGTGTTTGTGTTAAGTACATTTTCCCCCAAAATTAAAACAAACACCGTTCACGAAATGGAATGCACACTTTTGTCTAATATCCTCATCACTGTTCGTTAATTGTAGTTACACAGTTTTTTAGTTGAATGTTAGGTATTAGTGTTTTTAACCGAATTCGAATAAAGCCATTTCACTGTTCGATCCACCAGAATTGACCGAACACATTGGGAACATTATTCCTCAACCTTGCTGCTCTCCATGTCCAGGCTGAAATAAATACGGTAATATTATTTAAAATTAATAAAAAAAGATGATTGTTTATTTACAACACGTTACAAAGAAAACATAAAAATGTAACCTAACCTTCTTATGATTTTTCTGCCTTACTTTAAGAGGTAAATTTAAATCATTAGCTGAGTGTTTATTGCAACTGCAGCAGTTAAAATCTCCATCTGCCTATCATTTTTCCAGTTTTTTGGGGGTGTCTCGTTAAATTTTATTTGTTTATAAACAATTTTGCAAATTTGCAACACAAATGGAGACGATTAATGCACCGCCATCTTTTTCTATGCTCTTTCTCCTTGTTGTTCCCCCCTTTCCCCTACAGAAAATGGCGATGCATAAAGAAATTAAAAAAACCCCTACATTTTTAATATATTGTTTTCCTAATAAGTGGTTTAATTTTTCTATGCTAAAATGAATAAAGACGCCTGGCATTCCTTCATAATAAAACTAGAACAGATTAAATAAATGTTCCAATACGACGTTCTAGTAGTGGGGACAAGAATTGAAAGTCATAATAAGTGGTGGGGATGTAAATGCCCCAAAAACCGAAAAAGGACGCAAAAATAGATACAATTGCTCGAAAAAATCTGTTACGTACTTGAAAAAAAAAGACGCTTATACTTTTCTATGGTCTACGAGCATAATAAACGTGCATTAAATTCTAACAAAAAAAATCGATAAAGAAGTTAGGTTATAAAAGAGTACTTAAAGAAAAACGATCAAATCATAATGCTAAGTGCAGCGCAAGGCCAAAATTATACCGATTTCGAAAAAACGGTTCGAAAATTGCCCATTTCAATAGAGTAAGCTGCATAGAAGTACTACCCACATGATTTTCGAGATAAAATGAATAAAATTTCTACGTACCTTAACAATTTTCACTTCATGGGCTGATACGGGGTTCACAAAAGTGAAAGCAGGGAACTCTCGCTTTTCATTGGTTCTCGGCTAGCGTCATTTGATACACAAAAAAATAACATTTACTTTGAGGTTAAATTAGATAAGCGACGATTTTCGTCCTTATGAACGTAGGAGTTACGAACGTTTCGCCCACAAAGTAAATCTTTTAGAATAAGCTTTTTTAAACTAATCGTTCATCGTTTTGATGTTTCTGAAAGAGATGGGTTCATATTATAACCGATCCTGTTCGAATTACGATGTAATAAAGCGATTAAAAAATAAAGTGCGTTCACAAATAATATTATTTATTTGAAAATATAACAAAATTTTACATTTTAATCGACACTTTTGTAAACTGCAGTAGGCACTTTTATTTATAACTTATGTTTAACAAGTGTTTAAGACTTGCAAAATTTAAGAACACTCCATAGTCGCCAACGAATTTGAATTCTCGTTTAACATTGGTATATCCACGGATGTATTTACGTTAGACTCTACAGGATCGCTAATTACACCACTTTCGGCATTAGTAGCAACGTCTTGAGTTGTCGGATCTTCCCAGTTAATTTTAAATCTAGTAACCCTCGGTTCAGATGCCAAAATATTTCTAATAACCTACAGTAAAAAGAAATCAATAAACAAGCAACATATTATATTTGGTACCTGCCTTGTCAAATTGTGGTGGACTGGGTGCATTTTCACGTAATTCTAAATCACTATATTCGTTATTTATGAAATAACCAACGCGAATAAATTCTTGACTTCTATAAGAACATGTTAATAATACTACAGTAACACCGATTGCATCATTTTCGGGTATGCGAGTCACATCGGGCGGATTGGCCTTAAAAAATATAGCTTAATTTCATTAATCTTGTGCAAAAGTAATGCAAACATTTTTACTTGAAAAACAAACATGTGCTTTCCTTCGGGCACAGGACCGACATACACAGAATCTAATATTTGATCGTATTCTTCACTTTCTGCTGACCCTACATATATCATTTTCCATTCTAAATCTGCAAACAAAAATAATTGAGGTAATCTGCCATTTGTATTTATTCAGTCTTACCTTCCTTCAACTCTTCGATACATTCAAAGGTGATTTCAAACTGGAAGGGATTTAAGAAAGGACTGGGATTATCCATAACGGTTATATTACACAGTTGCACTTTTGCCATAATTAATATCAACAAATTCTATAAAAACCTACAAACTTTAAGGTTATAGGGTTTCAAAAACGTACACTGGGTTCTCAATCGATAAAATATTCTATGAGATATTCTTGTATGTAACTCGCATCAACGCAAACGACATATAAAACTCTCCGAAAAATCTCTTTCTGGTAATTATTCCAAACACTACTAAATTATTTGCCCGCTAAAATTAACGTTAAACTGATTACAATTGTATAGGGGGCACCATCGACAGCATAACCAACTTAATTCAAATTACCCTAAATTATTAAACGTGGAATTTATATAGGGTAACCCACAAAAAAGGAAAGTATTGTGGGTTGCCGCATAGGCATGCTTATTATACATGATTATTTATTTGTAATTCGGTTTAAAGTTTGAAAAATGACATATTCTATAGTTGATTTACTTGCGCACATATTAGATGGTATAAAGAAAGACTACAGTTTATTAGAACTGTCAAAATACGAAGTACGAGGTGACAGAACTGAGCGAAACATCATCTAGTAATCTTTTGTTGATGACGTAGTTGCATATAGATTTGGACGAAGTGTACAGTTTTTAATCATAAATATATTGTACATATCGATCCTTAATTAATCCGGATAATAGATGCTCAACTGTGTGCTATTCTAAAAGGTTTCCCATATTTTATATTGAAAACATCAACGAAATGTAGAGGAGCAGCTAGCATTCTTGAAATAATGTACGATAGTTTTAATACTACAACACAAACAGATTTTGTACATTTCGGTATAGTAAGATAATCCATATGCTCAACATCGTATTATTAACATGTTTTTGCAGTAAAAAACTCATAAATGTTTATGAATTGTTGCAATTTAAGATTTAAAAAAATCAAACTCTTTTAGCAGAAAATCATAGTCTGGGCTTGTAACAATTCATTTATTTAAACAAAAATATAATATTTTTAGAGATTAATTTATTAAACGTAAAATTCACACAATAAAATTTCATTATTTTCTTATAAGTTGTGTAAAATAATTTTTGTCGTTCAATAGGAGTAATAAGATCAACTTATTTTTATTATTATAATCATGGGGATGTCCAATTTATTTTATTTATTTAAAATTAATTTTTCAATATTTCAACAACTTATTTTATGAGATAACTTAAAAAAATAGTAATGATTCTGTTATATTTAACAACAATTTACATAAAAATTACTTCAGATATAAATGATAAAAAATATCTACTATTCAGATCATAAAAAACTTATATACAATATTCAATTTAAAGCTATTAAGTAAACATGATGTTATTAAGACTATTAAAATCATTAACCTACATTTTTGTTTGGGAGACAAATTGTATAATAATAATTTAATACGTTGTGCTTAACTAATTTAAACTATACAATGTAACCTTTAAGTAAACGTTCTTCTTTTGGAAAATGTTACAACAGTATCCTCCTCTTGATCTTGATTGTCTAGTAAAAGTTCTTGTCCATTTTTGTTTCGACCCAAAATTCTGCAAAAAAGATATTATATGTTAGAATATGTTTTAAAACAGGTATGCAACTTTTACAGAAAAAATACCAATCGATTAGTCATCGGACTGTTATCAGTTAATTCAATAGATTATATATATATTTTATCAGATTATAGTGAAAAAAATGTAACATTAAATAAAACAAAACTGGTTAGTAACATTTAATGTATTCCTTATAAATGAAAACAAAAATAAACACATGTTAGACGATTAGATGTAGCACTAAAAGGTTAATATAAGAATTAACACATTAATAAGAAGTTCAATTGAAATTTAGAGATTTATAAATCCCCTTAATTATTCTAATAAAACAAATCGATGCGGTAACAAATTTTAAGCAATATTTCTAATAATTGTAAGTTTGTTATAACTGCATTTTAATACCGAAAACTTATTAGCCAACAGTTAAATAATAATTAATCAGTTAATAAGCTTATAAAGAGCCTAAAGTGTTAATTAAAAGAAAAATGTTCAACCCACACCAACTCACATCTACAAGTTTGGTTTAATAAAATTGAGCTTCATATTTTTACTTGTACTTTGCACCACCGATAAGATGCTGAAATACAAGAAATCGTCAAATAAAATTTAACAGGTTTATTACGAAGATTATTTCCATTCTTAATATTGCATTCCACAATATACATCATTATGTATACCTTGAAAGGGCCGTGGGTGTTCCGTTGATTTGTTCCACATCATCAAGACCACGATGCACCGATATCGAATCCAAATTAAAACTACTTTGGAGCATCAAATATTCGGGCGTTTCTAAATTTGATTTTTTAGGTTTTTTCCAAAATTTTAACAATAAACTGGAGCCTACAACAGATACACTGCTCAAAGCCATGGCCGCAGAGGCCATCCATGGCTGTAAAACTAAACCAAATGGACTGAATATGCCTGCAGCTAAAGGTATTCCTAAAATAGATAAAAATTAGAAAAAGTGATTATAAAAGATCCATTTTACCTAAAAGATTGTACATGCTGGCAAATAGAAAGTTCAGTCTAATTCTTCTTACAGTCTTTCTTGACAAATTTAAGCAAGCTACAACATCGAGGAGATCATTTCTCATAAGTACAACGTGGGCGGCTTCAACTGCCACATCGGTGCCAGCTGCTATAGCCATGCCTACATCTGCTTGAGCAAGTGCTGGTGAATCATTAATACCATCTCCCACCATGCACACTTTCATTCCCTTTGCTTGTAACCTACAAATATTACAGTTAAATTCTACACAGTATAAAAATATTATTACCTTTGCACGCGTGCAACTTTATGTGATGGTAGCACTTCAGCATAAACTTTTGTGATTCCCACTTGTTGAGCAATGCTCTTAGCCGTTTGCCTGTTATCACCCGTTAACAAAATAACTTCCAATCCCATTTTTTTCAAGCAATACACAGCCAAATGTGCCTCCGGTTTAACCGTGTCTGCTATACTTAACATTGCCAAAACTTGTCCTAAAAACGTCGATCAGTATGACACAATTAATAAAATAACACCTTTACCATTGATGGCACAAAGAACGGCCGATCGTCCCTGTTCTTCCTCTACAATCATCCGCCGATCAATATCATCCCTTATGATGACGCCATTACGATTCATCCACTCCCTATTACCAACAATCACATTATACACTTCCTGACTATGATCGTTGCCAAACTTTCCAACACCAATCAATTCTGCCAACTTCAAATTTTGCGAATTTGTCACTTCAACTGGAACTCCGTACAAAGTGAATAGTCCGGAACTTCCGTTACCGACTAACATTTGGAAATTCTGAAATTCGGAACTATTCTTTGCATTATTTATCATTGTTTGCAAGGAAGACACGTCACATTTTAATCCACAACCTGGAACTGCTTGAAAATTATCGCTATTTCCTGTTACTTCGGTATCAAGTACGTCACGCACAAACTTCACTATTGCAGTTGCGATCGGATGCTCGCTGTTTGATTCTGCACAGCCTAAAGCTGATAGGATTACAGCTGGCTTTAGTGTATCTCCTTGCAACCAAATATGGGAAACGGCCGGAACACCCTTTGTAATTGTTCCCGTTTTATCGAACATAATTGCTCGCACCTTATGAGCATTTTCTAGAGGTTCGGCGCCTTTGATCAAAATACCATTCTGAGCGCCCACTCCCGTCCCAACCATTACGGCAGTAGGCGTGGCCAAACCTAAGGCACATGGACACGCGATAGCCAATACGCTAAGAGCACACCGAAACACAAACTGCAAAATTATTTCTGTATTGGTGAAACCTTGTTTTTCCGCATCGGATATCGGAAGATTATCGATATTTATGGAACCGATTATGGACCACACGATTAAAGTAAGTACAGATAGGAAAACAACCATAGGAACAAAGTAGCCCGCTATTTTATCTGCCAATTGTTGTATCGGTGCTTTGGATGTTTGCGCCTCCTCTACCAATCGAACGATTTGTGAAAGAGTCGTAGCTTCTCCCGTGTGTGTTGCCTGAATGATCAGCAAGCCATGCTGGTTTATTGAACCGCCAATTACGCTGCTATCAATTTTTTTAGGAACCGGCATACTCTCGCCTGTAATTAAACTTTCATCGCACATAGATCTACCCTGAAATATAATTTTGATTAAAATCACAATCGGATTTATGCTCGAACTAAATACCTGAGAAACTTTACCGTCGACGGGCACTTTTGCACCGGGCAGGACCTTAAGATAATCACCGCGTTGCACTAAATCAACATTAACTTGTCGTTCACTTATTATTTCTCCTTTGCTTCCTAAATCAACAAGAATAGCGTCGGTAGCTTTTAACGATAGTAATCTTGAAAGAGCTTCTGAAGTCTGCCCTTTTGCTATATGTTCTAACCAACGTCCAAAACTGATAAACAATAATAACATAGGTGGAGTATCGAAGAACGTTTGTGGTGACGTATTTTGCCTTAAAATCATCGCCGCTACAACAACACATACACTGTAAATATAAGATATCGATGTTGCCATTGCAATTAGAACGTCCATATTCGTCGTACGATGCTTGAGCGCTTTTGCAGCTTGAATGAAGAAGTGCTTGCCACCAAAGATTAAAACCGGAGTGGACAACGCCCACATAACTAAATTCTCTAAAGACAAACCTGGAACCACACAGCACATTTCTTCGTGCGTCATATAACCAGCCGACATGGCTACCATGAAATAGATCATCGCAAGCATACAAGGGCCACCAAATATTAACGAAACCAAGAATGCAATCCACCATTTACGTATTTCTTCTTTCTGCTTCAAATAGTCGTTATTATGTTCTCGAGAAAACAGCTCGGCTTTAAATCCTAGATTCTCTATTGCTTCGATTATGTTACGTGGACCTGACACTTCTGGATCATATCTGTAATTATATACCTTTAATTACAATATATTTTATGAAAGCTCTATACAGGGTGTTAGTGAATTAACGTCGCGGAAGAAAGGTACATGCACCTGAAACTAATACAAACAAAAAATCTTAGTAACATTTTTTGATTTGAGCAAATTTACTTTTGAGGGGGGAGGGTGTTTTTGTCCAAGAAATTAAACCAGTAGTTCCTCTTTAAACTTCAACAAGTGACATTGGTGGGTTCTCAAAAGTACCGTTATCTCAGCTGGCATTCCATTAGGTTACTACGATAGTAAACAGAAACGATTGGGGTTGAAGTCGTAAATATCTTTTGCGGTCATTGACATGTTGTAATGTAGCAAATTCTCAAAATGTTTCCTCATTTAAATAGATATCTAAGTAACTATTTGTTATTCATTTTATTTTAATCTTTTACACCTGCATGTGTTGTTCTAATAAAATTTCTAATTAATTTTTGTGAAATAAAAATCAATTTCGATAACGGCACTTCGATAAATGTATGGGAAAAAACTCGAAATAACACTGAAAGTTACTAACACTCATTGCGTCCATTATGGAATGATTAATTTTTAAATTTTGCTTTTGGTCCTTATGTTTGGTAAAAGACCAAAAAAAAGTACCTACTTGCCTATTTACATTTAATTATACTTTAAAAGCCCTTCAAATTTCTCAATTTCTCAAAATCATAAAACTAGTACTGGCACCCCTTTTAGTTCAAGCCTCTCAATATTAAACATAACTTTTCCAAAAACAGGCATGTTATTAATTATGTTAAATAAAGTAAACTAACTTTTACGTGTAAACCGAAAATAGGAATTGCATTCATAAATGAAAATATCCACAACAATGGGCACTCTCCTACAATGGGGGCCATAAATTAAAGAGTACAACAGATGTTTTAGCTGCTGACCCAACAGTCAGTTTCACTTTCCGAGTTCTTAAAAAGCTTTAAAGGGAATATCCTCGAGTAAAACGATTATCAAATTAATAATAGCAATAACTCGAAAATTATTGATTTTAGGAAAAATTTTTATTTAGGTTTTTTGTTTGTTTTAATCTTACCTACCCGTGGTTTTTTCCGCGATGTTAATTCACTAACACCCTGTATAAGAAAACATCTTCAATGAGTTGATAAATTTTGCTTTGCACATTTGATTAAGAGCTTCTTAAAGTCAATACAGTTTATTTAAAGATAAATGTAGTGTACTATTTTGATTAGGTAGGTACTAAAAAAAATATCCATTAGCAAACAGCTGCATTTTTAAACAATCCCATCTCTATAATAAAATATTATTTCAACTTTTTTTTTTAAATTACTTATTTAGTAACTTATGAAAACCAGTAATTGTTGTAAAATAAAAATTCAGATAAGCAGACAAATCTATTAAAGAAGTTTCATATAAAATTTGATCTTTCCTAAAAAATAATAATCAACTATCAAGAATTAATGATCAATGTTAAATGTAATAATTTTCCATTAACATGAGGGGTCACATAAACACTCACCTAAATTTTCCTCTCCGTGTTGTCAATGCCACCTGTGCACTCGCAATTCCTGGCATTTTAACGATAACACTCTCGATTTTATGAACACAACTAGCACAAGTCATGCCAGTAATTTTCAGGTCCACTTGCGATTCACCTGCCCCGTACTGCTGCAATACCGACGACGAGAATCCTAAATCGGATATGGAGGCGGCTATTTGAACAGGCGTTATTCGTGTTTGATCATAGGTTACTTCGGCTCGAGCAGCCAATAAAGCCACCAAAATGCTGTGACATCCTGAAAAATGTTGATTCATATAAAAAATTTACATGGAACAAGATGTTTTCTCACCGTCTATTTTTAAACAATGCTTTTCGATTGCTACGACACACGAACTACATGTCATTCCTTTTATTTCTAATTGACATTTTTCGTAGTTGATTTGCTTGTCAACTTGTTGCATTTGGTCTCTGACAACTGTTCCATTAGTGAAGGTATTTGAATCTAATATATTGATTTAATATTAATATTTCGATAAGTTGCAACTAAAATTTTGATGCGGACTTTATATGATCATTACTACCAAAATAATGACAGTATTATTCAACATGTAAGATCGATAAAAATGAAATAACGGCAAGTAATGATGCTGATCTGGATATCCAAGCATTGGTATCAATGAGACAGTGTTACCGATCGATCATGTAAAATCCCTATAGCAAATATTGCATTATTACCTCGTTTAATAAGTTTCCCGTTAATGGATTTAATATGTGCATTAAAGCCCATGTCTATTATTTGATCTACAATATCGTTTGGAGATAAAAAGTCGGGTTTAAACTCTATTTGACCTTCCTTTTCGCTTAAGTCTACTTTTATACTTTTTACACCTTCTTTCACCCCAATCATACCTGAAACAAATATTTATGAGTGTTGTTCGACAATCATATTCAAGATAAGTACCTTCAATACTTTTCACACAAGAATTACAAGTCATACCATCAATGTGAACAGTACAAGTATGTATACTTTGACTTAACTGTAACAGAGGTAAAGAAGCTTCAAATCCAATATCATCTATAAAATCGCATATTTCTTGAGGTGTCAATACGTTTGCATCGTAATGTATCAAGCCACACTTTTCCGACAGACTGACTTTAATATCAATTATACCATTCTTTTTACTTATAATATCTTCAATGTTTCGTACGCAAGATTGACATGTCATTCCAACAATGTTAACCCTAACTGTGCTATCCTTATCGGACAATATGGTCGGAAATGATCCAAAATCACCTTTGGGAGTTAGATGAACCGCCCGATTGTTCTGTTTTACTTCTAGCAGAGGTTCAAATCCTAAATTTTGCGTTGTGTCCCTGTAAATAAATTGGTAGTAGTTTATCGATGAATAAGTTAACAAATATAAAGTCTTAATTAAAATGACAAGAAAACTTCTGCCTTTCAGGTTCCTTTAATAATCATGATATATTGTTGAATTTTAAAGCCTTTAATAGATTTACGAAAAATTAAATTAAAAATCAATAATTATTTTTTAATTCCAGAATTATAATTATTCAAATACCAAACATGAAAAACATGAAAAAACATTCAAATAAGAACCAAAAAATACCCATACAATATAAAATTCATTTGCAATTTAAAAAAAGACCGAAAATTATTCTAAGTTACAAGAAAAACAATGTGCTTGATTAATTTTGAACCACAATATTCATTTAGTTCTAATAACTACAGTGAACGCATGTTATTATAAATTATAAAATTATAAAAAAAATATTATAATTAATTATAAAAAATTATATGTAAAATAGCAATTTTTAATGGAACATATTAAATTGGAAGATTATTTTATAATTACCATAGGGCAACACACGTTTAAAATCTTTATATATAAACTTGAAAATTTGTTTTTCACCTACACTATCAAGATTAACTTTGGTAGACTTTTAAACTAACAAACAAATGATAATCTTACCACACGTCTGATAATAAAGGGACGATATCTGTACAATTCATTATTTTGCTATTTTTTTAATTTTTATTTATTTCACTAGCCAGTTTTAATTAAAAACAAAAATTTAGCAGCAGCTACCATGTATTAAACATTAATGAAGTCTAATAATAACGTAGATGAGTATAACAAAAAGATAACATATTTTAGATAAGAAAGTTTACCTTTAATTTACATGCGTGACACTGTAAAATATGTTTAAATAAAAATGATAAGAGCTTATCAAATTTGTCTGTTACGTTTAAATATTAAACTTGATCTGTTTGAAGATAAACATATGTTGAGGAAAAAAACAATTGAAAACCACGACAATATACTCACGATTTTAGAAGAATTTCCATTTTATGTTTGAAACGTTCAAATACAGCATTTAACATATCTTATTATAAAGTGAAAGTTTGTTCTAGTTTGTAACCACATTTGACTAACTGTGAAAGGAAATCTGAATTGGTCATGAACTTGATTATTATTAACAACAAATCAGTTTTACATGAATCATTCGGCGAATGTACATTCCATGACTGTTAGTAAGATATCTCTAGTATACCTACTTACTTTACTAATTGATAATTTGCTTCAGGTATCGTAACTTCTACATAAGAAAAATCTGTTTGACAATTGACTACGGTACCATCAATTTTTTGTATTTGTACTTTAAAATCTTCATAATCTTGTTCCGTTCCTTTCGATCCATCTGAAATTCGAGCATATATTTTAAAAACTACTACCGCTCTTAATACAACGGAAATACCTTTTAGAACAAAACGTACAATGCTGCTCTCCATTCTCTTAAACTATTCAAATTTTTCCAGTTAACATACGGTATATTTAGGTTACTTATTTGTATAAATTATAATATAATTAAATCAGTCATTCACTTTCCTGTTTTCTTTTATTATGATATCAGTGCTTCGAAAAAAATTTGGAATTCATAGTATATTAGTAACATCCTTTGTTTAAATTTTAAATGTAAAATAATTGATAACTTATCACGGTTAAACAATGTTTACACCACTGTAATTATTTTATGTATTTGAAATAATTATTAAAATAAAACCCAATAAAAAACTTCAATTTTGACATAATGTAATCTCTTATCAAACTAGTTATTTTATTGACTTGACACTGGTATTAGATTAAATACCAAATCACTACTGTGATACTCAAAATGTATGTAACATTGAATATTTTCATGACCAATTGATGTTATTCTATATCGCCAATAATATGTTTTTGTATAATTTTGCTAATTAATTAATAACAAAATTAGTGTATAATGTACATTATTTATAAAATAAAATATGTACTTTACCGTGTCACTTTATATATATTGGAGTATTGATTTGGTGCACTAGTATATACCAGTTGTATTTCTATCCTGTTATTCCATAAACGAAAGAGATGGAAATACATTCACGGTCAGGCAGTAAGGCCTGTTTCAGACGAGGATACGCGTATGCGATTCTTTGTCGGTTGCGTATCAAGCGTCTGAAAAGCTACATATGTTGTAATGTTAATTCTGTATCCATCATACGAGAATCGCATACTTGTATCGTCCGTCTGAAACCAGCCTAAGCTTAATTTCTCATGAATATTATTCAATTGTTGTAAACTGCTGATATATCTTAACCTAAAATGTATTTTAACCTCGTCACTTAAAATGATGAAGATGACGAAATTTGTTGAATGGCTTTCTGTTTTTACTTGTATTATTTGCGTGTGGGCAGCTCTTGTAACGTACAAAATAGAAACAACCTTTACAAAACAATATTTTACATTAATTTTTTATTCGCCCATTATATTTGTACTTCTGTTTGGAGTAAATAAAACGTTTTATAAATTACAATTTTATTGTAATAATTATTTTCCAGGTGTATGCAGTAACAGTTGTTTTGTATCGAACATTTACTTTTAATAATTGTGAAGATGCAGCTGAAAATTTACGGAAGGTAACAAAATAATCTAATCAAATAATTTAACCACAAACGGGTTCTTTTTTTTTTTAAAGGAAATTCTTGAAGCTAAAGAAGAATTAGGTAGTTTAGGATTTAAATTTAAAAATTAATATGATTTTCAATTTTATACTTAATTTATGTATAAATACAATATTATAAATAAACATTGCTTTGCATAACTTTTAAAAATGTAAACTAGGTTTACAAGTACAGGCTTCTTCATGAATAAGTTGACATTCTGGATTGTACATTAAGAAATTTCGAATGCCTTCTGACGTTACATTTGTACCAGTAACATCTAATAAGGTCAATTCCATTTTCTTCAAATGCTTTAATGTGTTATCAGTGACATAATAATAACCCCTAAATGAAAGTTCTTGTATATTTGTACCAGTTTGTTCATTTAATTTGCGATCCACAAGCGCACCTTCCATTTCAAAAGGTTCACGTCGAACTAGTGACAGAAGTGATCTTCTTTTTAATATTATTCGCTTATGCCCTTTTCTCTCGCTTTCATTTTCACCATCATTATTACTTGGATTGCTTAACAATCTCCTGATAAGCATACCAGCCTCACTCATCACAGCATTTTTAGGAGGTTTAGATTCATAGAGATCTAAAGAAGGTTGTAATCCACTGGGTCCGGGTAGATTGCAATTTTCGTTGTAATTCTGAGTTTCGCTGGCTACTAAATTGTCAAAAAACCGAATTAGTATATTTTTTTTAATGGGTATATCATCTGCTTCTAAATGCGTCAACAAATCTTCAAAACATGTAAAGTGATACTGTAGAACCACCTTCATATCTTGTTTGGTATGCCTGGCAATTTGAAAAAATAACTTATGAAGCTCTTTTAAAAAACCTATATCTGTATTTAGTTCTAATATGCTTGTCTTAAGTAAACAATCATTCACGGAAATTATAAAGTCTTGTACAACGGAGAGATCTTCGAGATTCTTTGATGGCCTATTTTGAAGACTAGACATACAGTTGGCAAACTCGTCTATTAGATAATCGGTGTACTCGTGTTCGTAATAATTTCTGTTGCTGCCATTTGGAGTTGGTGATTCCACAGAACGATTTGAATGAGTAAAAGTGCCATCGGCTTCTCGCGTTATAATTATAATATTTGAACATTCCTTGTAACAACCTAAGCAAATGCATTCTGCACTTTTACCATTGCAGCTGTACAACTTTTCTAATTAGGTAATTCTTTATAAATATAAATTTTTTTAGAACTTACCGCCGAATCACTCTCGCTTGCATATGTTTATCTGCATGTTCCAACATAGATATTTCGTAGTCATTTTTTGGCTCACGGATGTACAACCATTTATGGAAAACATTATCAGGAACTGATTGAATCTGACACCAACTTGGAAGGGTGCACGAATCGTATACTACTTTGCAACAAACCGAATCCTTATTTGGAAGAATGGAATATAAAAACTGTGGATTCATAAGACTGCAATTTATCTTTTGCTTCTCGACTTCCGTAAAATATTTTGATTTCAACATTTCAGAGTCCCAGCTGGAATGCTGCTCGTGCTCCCAGCTGCTCGTGCCATCATTAATAGCAGAAAATGTACAATTTGGTTCGACTTTCACATCTAAATCTAAAACATTTACAGAAATATTACTTAGGAACCGATTGAACACAATGAGAAATATCAATTTTTAAAAATAGAACGAAATTTATCAAGTAATGGTTGCAAACATAATACATTATGTATAATATAATATAAAGGAAACTGTGATATATAACAGTTTAAATTGGTTATTTTACATATTTACTAGCAAGTTTACATATAATTTAATCAGTAATAGGTATATTTATATATATTTTTTGAGTAATTTTTCGTTTCAAAAGTTTCTCAATTCATAACAATACAATTTGTACAATAAATGGCACAAGTTGTAAAATCTTAATTTAAAATAACTAAGTCTCCTTTTATTACACAGCAGATGCTTGTACTAGAATTTATGTAATTTTACGTAATTTATACTTGAATATTCTTACCACAAGAGCTCGAGTTTTTATTAAGGAAACCACAGCGGCATTCCTCATATGGATACCGGTATAGGTGACTTTTTGGTCTTAATTTTCGTCCAGTATTTTTATTAACTCGATTGAACACACTGCAGGTATCATCTCTCATGACCTGAGTAGCATAACACACCACACTACTAGTTTTAAATCGATCATATAATGACCGCCTAGACATATCATTATTATCTTCATCGTCCGATACGTACGCATTTTCATTCATTTTTGCACCATTTATTATATTTAATTTCCGTGCGTAGCGATCCAAGTAATATGATGACGTTAAGCATTGCAAATATATGCTTTGTAAACTTGTATTTTTATAAAATGATTTAATAAAAAGATCTCCAAGCCCTACAAAAACAGTTAACATCCAATTAAACGTCATTTGAATAATTAACAGTCTTACCTGTAAAACGTAAATCGACTACTTTCAGACTTTTAAAACCCATCATTCCTGCGATACTAATAATACTAATATCTTCTTCAGTTAATTTTCTACACATGTACAACGACAAAATTTCTAATTTCGGATATTTAGAAAATGACTGCAAACATTCGGTCTCCAGCCACTGACAATGGTCCAGAATTAGTGTCTGAAAAAGTACAATAATTAAATAGCATTTCGTGAGTTATAATTTACCTTCAGATTGCACATCGTTTTGTCAGATAGTCTAAAAAAGTTTACATGTCGAGCGATGAATGAATGTCGAAAACTCAGTTCTTCCAAGGTACTTGGAAACTCTTTCAGCTTGCACTAAAATCACACATAGATAAAATTTGTTATTTTATAGTAAGACGTACACATACATATTTTATGCATTGATGTTCGAGAGCTAGTACAGTTAGATTAGGAAGATTACCAGGTGTAAATTTCTTTAAAGATATTATAAAATCGCTTCTTCTTTTTGCAGCTAAAAATAATCTTTTTGTTCTTCTGTTGATATTTTTCCAACAAAATGACAACTTGTCATCGTTGTTAGGTTCTTTCCGTGCATCTACGTTGATCCAAAATAACGCATCTTGTACCAGATTGTGGAAACGGGTGCACGTTCTAGTGCATAACCATAAATAAGACTTAATTTCTATAAGATTGTAACTTACTTTCCCATTTGATAAAGGCTTGTTGCATCAAGAAACTGCAGTATCTGTACTAGAATACAGTCGGAAAGATCAACGACATTAATATGACTTTCTACATCAGCCTGATCTACACATTGGCGCTTGAACTTTTGCAATGCTGGCGACCATTTTCGTTTTATACCAGTTTGTGTATCTGAAAAATGAATAGGTAGATAGTTGCAATTTGTATCATTTAGGTAACATCATATCAACTTACCCGGATCCATATTAATGTATATTTCAAATTTAGTTTTACACAACTGAAATATACTGTTAAAAATTAAATGGAGCCTAACATTATTTCGTACAACGTTTTACCAAAAAAATGAAAATATTATTTATAAATATAGAGATTTAAACCATGCGCACAAATTAGCACCATATTGACGTCCATTAACCTACTTTACAAAGCAGCGATTTTTGTACAACCTTTTTATCTGAAATTTGCGTTTTCGACACTTTGCCGATTTATACTGGTAAAATTTCTTGTCGCAAACGGTCAGAGACGCCGTGTTTTGTTTATTATTATCGTCAATAATTAAATTATTAAGGGGGAATAATCTGCGCCTGAAATATCATAAATAGGCAACACACCGTGCAACTTGAATTATTAATATGCCTATACTTCGTCCAAACCTATACGCACACGTCATCAATAAAAGGGTTACTAGATGATGACGTTTCACACAGTGCTGTCACTTCGTACCTCGTATTTTTACAGTTCTAATAAATTGTAGTCTTTCTTTATACCGTCTAATATGTGCGCAGGTAAATCATCTATAGAATATGTCACTTTCCAAACTTTAAACCGAATTACAAATAAACAATCTAGTAACTTTTTGTTGATGACGTGAATTGCATATAGGTTTGGATAGGCCATATCTACCTACATTGAAGTATTAAAATAAATAATACTTGTTGTTTGGCCAATAACACAAATTCTAATTTAATATAATTCATTGTAAATGCCAATTCAAAGTGCATGTATCGGAATATTCCCAAATTTCTTTATTTAGCCTTCAATTCTTAATTTGATAAAAGATATTATTATTTATTATTAACTATATAGGTATAATAGCACTAAGAAACTGGTGGAAACTCTAAAAATAGTTATTAGTATGTCGTGGTCTCAAAACAATAGAAAATTAATTTATAATGTAATTTCAGATGATGCTGTTGTGTCGTATTTTATTCCCTTAATTGCTAATTATAAAGTCTCAGGGTTGTATTACGACACAAGGGTGACATAAATGAGATCGGTTTTGGGGTAACGAGGTCCGTTACACCTGTAAATTTCTTTATTTAAAATATATATTAGTTGCGTTGCATTGCGTCTCATTTTTAAGATAATTTTGTAAGAGTCAAGGATAAAAACGCCAACGATAACCTCTTGTATAATCCTTAAATTTTATTAGTATGCGTAAAATCTACAAATTCACTTTATCCATTTGTTCGATAATACAATAAGTACATTAATACAAAAACCATAAGTAATAAAAAAATATATAAAAAATGATTCTACACTTCTCGTCTTGATACAATAACAATACTGAACACAGAAGTGCATCTTACAATAAATTATATAATAAATTATGTATGACTAGAACGTTTTTCCGTGCGCGTTAGGACGTCCATTTTCGGCATTTACTTTTCGGCCTGTTAAACGGGAAAAAGTGCGTTATGGAAATCTACTTTAAAATTGAAAAAACCTACCAGCATAGGATACAAAAATGTGGAAGCGCTGTCTTCCGCCACAGAATTTCTAGCGACGCACGTGTACAAACCCATGTCGTCCCAGCGAATGCCCCTTATTCTCAATTCGCCGTCGTTTAAAATTGAAAAACGTCCATCGGTAGATGCGGCGATGACTCTTTCGGTTGGATCTAACCAGATAATGTCTGGAGTGGGATTTCCGATGGCTTTGCATGGTAAGGCGATATCGTTTCCTAAAAAAAGGCACGTCAGAAATTTGAACGATCAAGCATCGTATCGGTTAACTCTACCGATGTTGTCAAGGAAAATTGTGTCGAACAACACGATTCTTGCTGGCACACGAGAGGCCAACATTTCTCCTGCTATCAATTGAGTGAAATTTCTTTCGGCCGCTCCATTTCGTGAAAGGTAGAGTTTGGTCTTTGCGGTGGCGATCTGGGAACCGGCTTCGGCCAAACACGTGAACGTTCCTTCGTGAATTGGTAAAGCGGAGTTGATGACGAGACGGCTTTTGGCTTTTGCCATTCCATGAGATGGATTGTCGTTGATGGCGTTAGTATCGAAGCTTTCGTTCTGTAAAATCGGAGATTTACATTTACGAGGAAATTTATTGTGGTCGATGATCGTACCTCGGTGATGGGGGTATTTCCCTTGAGCCATTGCATAACGGGAGCAGGAGATCCCATGGCTTCGCATTCGAATTCGATGTGAGAACCGATAGATCTGCTTATGATCGGCGATGGAGATTGGCTTATTCTTACCCAGTCTCGTTGCCTACCCATGGCCATTCCTAAATTATTTGGACTTCCTAAGATATTGTTATCGAGGTCGTCCGACAGTCTTCTGCAATGAATGCTCTGCGTCCATAATGCTGCCACTATTAATACTGATAGTTTTATCTGTAAATAGAATTAGATGTAAGTTCATTTGCGTTTGTATTATGACGTGTATAAGAGCACGTAACCACATGCGTGGAAACGACCGTATCGTCACGTACTCATAATTAAATTTCATTCGGAAATAGTTAAGTTCATTAAAGAAGCTGCATTTTCTAGAGGGACTCCGTATACGAACTAAAGTGCATAAGATAATACGAATGTGGTCGAAACAAACGATTAGGAATAAATGATGTAGTACTTTTAGGTACGTGAGGCAAAGATATACCTACATAGATCTCAAAAGCGAGAAATAGGTAATTTGTCACCAACGTGTCGGTCGGTTTTTGACAAATTATATAGTAGCATTTCTACAACATCCAACGCCTACCTGTTACTTTAACCTCGTAACCTCTACCGAGATAGAACTTATTGTTTATTTCCACGCACCTAATTATTCCTTTTTAACGGGAAATGTGTATGTGTATGTGTATGAGAGGAAGCCGCGTTAATTGTTCTGTCGGAAAATGGGAGATGTTTTTCTGACTTTAGTTGCTGAATTAAGGAAAACCGACGCAGTTTTTCCCATGCCGGAAGATCATGCGAATGGGGTAGAAAATTGAAAAAAATTGATTTGGAGTTATTCGTCCAATCCTGTCGATGTTCTATTTTCAGTTTTGTTTTCTTTTTGGTTAAGGAAAATTACAAAATAAATGGCTTTTTCCAGAGTAGGTATGTACCTACACGCTTTTGAGTTAACTTTCTTAAATGAGTCAACATGTGATCGAAAAGTTATGTAGCAATTTTGAAGATGACGAATAGCCAAAAAAAAACAGATATGGATTATTCTTTTGAAAGCCTTATAGTTTTTAAGTTACAAGCCACATATTACCAAAAAATAATAATAATTTTCTGATAAAGTTGTGGGAAATTTTAAATGATGGTACCTACGCAGAACTGTCCTTCTCACGTAATTAACAATCTAAGAATAAATTCGCTTGGTTTGCGATATCTGGCGATATGTCGGAATCTGTGGAAGAATAATGGAATCGTTGAATACCATTTTCATTAACTCCGATATATGTACGTAACTTAAACTTTGGTTTCAGGTTAAATATAAAATATTTGTGAAAACACAACTACATATATTTAAAAAAAAACAGCGATAGTTATATGTAGTACAAGTTAAAAACAGACAATAAAATATAGAGAATTTTTGGATAATACCATCGAATAAAAAAAATTATTTTTCTACCTTTTGAAATTATATTAGTCTAAAAATCAGCAAATGTATCAAGTTTATAATTATAGAAAGTATTTTGTTCTTTTTATTGAAAAAGGATAACGTAGTTCTAAAAGCGTACATTTTCTGATTAAATTAACTAAATAAATGAAGTAATTTCGAAGCTGTTTTATTATCGTTTGAGATGATTGAACCATATTACCTTTAACGATAAATTCCGAGTAATTCTCACGAGTGGCTATTTAAAAAACTTACTTTAGGTAAGTAGGTGCTTCCGAAAAAAAAAAGCAAAACCGCGCGAAAAATCCATTTTTGGTGGGAAAACTTAATTTATTATATTATTATGAATAATAAGAAACGGGTTCGTTACCCAAGACCTTAACGAGATATGAATGAATTTTACGCTAGCTATAAACATACCATTTCTAATCTTATCTTCGTTCGCTATTTATGATGTTCAATCCCGCACAATTAAATATCGAAACGCACGACTGCTAAACGTTTTCGGTTGTCAAGCGTTATGAAAACGTACGCCGATTCATTTAAAACCCCGACGAGATTATTCTCATAGTTAAAAAAAAAGTAAACACGTCACGATACAAAAGCAAAACGATACGGCGTAGCAAAAGTTTAATAGTAACAAACTTATCGGCGATTATTACGAAATTCCAGATTTAAGTGGAGGCGCCTCTTTATCAGGCATGCAATTTCAGCCGGCGTTTCTCAAACGAGGACTTTATTTTTCGATTTATGTGAATCAAAGACGTACCGTACTAACTGGTCTTTTCGAAATTCAAGGACTCGACGAACGTCCCTTTCCGGAAACAACAATAAACAAACGAATTTAATACATGATAAAGATAAAAACGATATACATTTTGACGATCGCTGGTTCAGTAAACAGTGGTTAATTTCTATGAATGAAATTTCCGTTAGAATTTAATCTGATATACTCACGTGTCGTTTCATAATTCACACACACATTAATGAAATTTTGTAGTATCGCATTAATGTATAGGGCGGTTCGTAAATAAAGCTGAGTACTTACCATTTTGTTGTCTAGGTTGGTACTGGTCGCTGCTTGGCCGTCGCTTACTTTATATACTATCGCTTGTTCTGCATCTTGGCACGTATTTTCTCTTTCTTGGGCGGCAAGGCCTGCTGAGACGAGACGAGGATAATAGTTTTATTAGGGGTTGGAATCGTTGAATTATAATAACACGAGCACGATATCTATTAAATAAATTGCGGCCATTAAGTAGGTAATTATAATCAAGACGAGCATTGTGAGCTCCTTACTTTAGATCATCAAGGGGCGCCGAGAGCTTTTTAACGTCTGGACCCGTATTTTTTTCATTTAATTATAAGTCGATCCGTACAGAAAGTTGTTATTATAAATCTTGAAATTTTTTAAAATTTACCCTAGGCACTCGATCGATTTGAATCCGGAAGTTCCGGCATAGGCGATAAAAACAAATATTAACCTGGTTTCCTACTCTTCCAAATTGAAATTTTTCCAATTAGCATGCGGATTGTTATTTCGATAAATCTTCAATTATTTTAAAAGAAAAATGAAGCGGAATATCTCCTTTTGTTTATTTTTTTCTAAGGCTTCGTTAGATGAAATCAACAAAATTAATTGCGGCAATTGATGGAATTACATCCAGTTTGATGTTAATAAGAGAATAGGGTGAAAAATAGATCTATTGATTATTCATTTCTTTTCTCTAGTTGTCTTAACGAAAATCATATTTGTCTTTTTTGAAATTCGAGTAAAATTTATTACCGCAACGATTCTGTCTTCTTCGGGGTAAAAAAGCTTTATTACCACTATTTTATAGTACACAATCTGGTATACATTTTGAAATGTAAAATAAAATCAGTTTCAAATAAAATTCGCATAGGTATTCGTTTAAATTTTCATTCATTTTTCTAGATTTTTATCATAAGTTTTGCAGGGATATGTACGTATTTTTTCCATCTACCAATTAGTTAAACGTTATTATTTCTATATTTCCGCCGATTATATTTATTTAAAACATATTTACCAATATAAACCAGACGTAAATTTTGGTTTATTCCTATATTAATTTAACTTGAGCTCCGTTTATTCAAACATAAATTATGGTTTATTCCTATATTAATTTAACTTGAGCTCCGTTTATTCAAACATAAATTATAGGGGTAAATAATACTCGATTACTCATGGTCGGGTCAACCAGAATAAGTGAACAGAAATAATAATATAATTGCTAGCATAATTATATGTATAGAGATATGTATTTACTATTAACAAGTTTATTCTATCTCATTTTATAATCTATAATTTCACTCCTATTAATATAATTTTTGCTCTTTTTATCATTTATATTAATTTATAATAATTTTTACAAGTTGTAGTTTTAAGGCACGTTTTAATATGGTTGCGTTTAAGCGTACAGTGTGTTGCCTATTTATATGCATACATAATTATATTATTATTATATTCTATTTAGGGCCGGTATTTCAATTTCAATTTAATAAAGTTCCAAATAAGCTATTCGTAAAATAACTTCGTTGACACGTTTGTTGTAACAAACATTTTAGGAATGGCTTATTTAGAACTTTCTTAGATGAACGAAAGACCGGCCTTAACTCATTTATTTATTTATTTGACGAGAATAATATAGCTTAAAAATAATTGTTATTTGCAACTTCAGATAGCGTATGCCGCTATGTTTCTTAGTTTTATGACTAGATGCCTCAATGTCTAAAAATAACATTTCTATTATTAAAAAATAACTAAATTTTAAATTTTAGTATTTTAATAAGTATATCATTATAATTTTTTGTAATAGGTACCTATTTACCTAGATGGTTTTTGTACTGAAAAATAACAATAAATATGTTGCAAGTGGTCTTAAAATCTACAATTAAATTAAAATAATTAATTAGTAATTAATTAATAGAAAATGTGATAAATAGGCAACACACCATACACTTTGGAGGCAATCTGGACTAAAAAGTAATAATACATCCATGTCCGATTCAGAACGGTTACTGAGATAAATCCAAAAAAACAATTTATAGTAACAAACGCTTTACGCTTTATTGAATTTAAGATGTACATACAAGGTATTTTCCGTGATTTTTAAAAACTGAGTAAAAATACTTCAAACGCGACATCTATACATTAAATAATCTACCACATCTCCCCCAACTAATAATTTGACATTATTTATCAATTTTGAGCTGAATTTTAATTATATCTACATATTTACTATTGTACCTTTCCAAAATTACACAGTATACTAATACTAAGTTTTTCGGGTAAGTTTTCGACAAAGTGAATATCGAATCGTGCTTATCTTTTTGTTTACTTTACTTTTAGGTTAAGTAGTTTAAAAAGATGTATGACAACCCTACATCGCTGAAAGATATTTGTTTAGATGCTATTTGTGATAATCTTTTAAAAGTATTTGAATTGTATTATGAGACAGAAGATCGACTTGCTGTTAACACCTCAAATTTGGACAAACAAAACAAGACTGAACAGTGTACAGTACTCCGCAAAAAGTTACGTTTCAAAGATGCAGACTTCTTTCTGTTCAACGAAATATCCGAATCTTTACTGTTAAAATTAACAGAAAGGAATCTACTTTGCGATTCCACGCTTAATTTGTTTTCTGAAAAACACACGAGACTTCGAAACGTTAAGATAAAGAATGCGAAAAAGGTGACTTACGACGGTCTAAAGATTCTACGCGAACATAAGATCACTAATTTAGAATGTATTGCTTTAGAAAACGTTTGTGTAAATAGTGTTTTAGGTACAAAAGTGATTTGTATTCCAAAAGTTATTACTTATGTATTTATGTTTTAGATTGTTTAGGAGAATGGTCAAAGGAAAATATTACTAATTTAAATATATCGAGATGTTCATATATAGATTCGTCGAGACATTATTTAATGGTAGCTTTAACTCGATTAAAAAATTTACGTAGTTTAAATACATCGTATACAGTGTTTAATCAGCACGTCTTAGAATTAATATGTGGGGACTTAAAACTTTTAGAGAAGTTAGATATTTCTGGAACTTGTTTATATGATTTGAGTCCGTTATTAAATATTTCTGATCAGCTAACAAGTCTTGCTGTAGTTGTAAGTATAATCCTTAGTATATCAATTTCATTTGTAATAATGATAATTTGTAGGATTTAAAATTATCCTTGTCTATGACACGCGTTATAATGAAGTTAAATAACTTGAGACACTTGGATGCTAGCATAGCAAATGAAAAACTTGATGCTTCCGACTGTAGTGGGGTCATGCAACTATTAGAAAATTATAATGCACTGCCGAATCTAGTTTCGCTAGAAGTTTCGGGCTGGCGAGACTTCTTACATAGGAGAATCCTTGAAAAGTATTTAGCCAACCATCCCAAACTAAGATATATTGGATTAGTTTTAAATTTGATCGAAGTTGTACCTCAAATTTCTGACACAGCCCATGAAAATTATAACAGTAATTTAGTAGTAGCTGGTTTAGCAAATGAATCTCAAATTATGGTTACTCTTAGAAAACACTATGAGCGATCATCTTATGTGCAAAAGGCCTTGTATCATCTTTTCCAATTATCTGGTTCATTCCAAGAAGCTCGGCCTGACATTTTTGAGCTCGTACTGCCAGCAATGGCCACTCATTCTACGAAATTTGGCGTACAAATGGCTGCTACTGCTTGTCTGTATAATTTAACAAGAGGAGATCTTTCAAAGCATATTCATCCTAGACTACTCAGTAAAGGAGTTAATTTGACATTGAATGCCATGGATCGGTTTCCCGATGAATATCAGTTGCAGAAGAATTCGTTGTTAACACTTTGCAGCGACAGAATTTTACAGGTAAGATCATTCGTGTTTATTTACATAAATTCCGACTAGTTTGAAAATATTTCAATTGCAATATTTTAGTTTTAGTTAACAGATACATTTTTGGCCTTTTTGTATGGTTTATATTTGTATTACATATGTGCCACAGTTTGAGACAAACGTGTAAATTTGTTATTTTTCTAATCGATAATACATAATTATACATAATACATATAATAACCAACATTTTAAATTGCTGAAGAAAGAATGGTTTCATTATTCATTTATAAAATGGATGAATAATTATTATCATATCGATGGCTCTTTTGCCACAAGAGCGTAATCCACAAAAAGTAAATTTTACAGGAGAACACATTTTGTGTTGTCACATAGCTATAAGAAGATACGTTTTGCGGAAATACAAATCAATTTTCCCGGTGGAAAAAATCAGAATATTATTACCAGATTTTAACAGATGATGCCTTTGCCCTAGATGTATTTTTCATTTAAGAGTGGAATTTGCACATTAATTTTATATGAAAAAAAAGAAAGAATTGCATTGCGCATACCTTATTATTTGATTAATAGGAGTATGTTGAATGGAAACAACGTTGATTTAATTGCGCTGGTGAAAATAACACGTGCACTTAGTAAACTAAAAAAGGCGCTCACCTATAAGTTTTGTACTTAATTCGAAATCACTAATTTCTCATCTGTTGCTAAAGATTTTTAAAATTAGAGTATACGCCACTGATAAAAATGAATAGGTGGGGGAATGATGCAACAAAGCCCCTTTGGTCTACTGCTATTAATTGTAATTTTAAAAAGAAATGGTTGAAATCTTTGCTAATATTTAATTTACATATTTAAACAAACTTAAGGTGTTGTTCAACCGTTTAAAACTGTCAAAGTGCGATAGTTGCCTCCCATACGATTTACATTGCCCTGTTTTTGCTATACTGGTTTCTCACTGCGAGAGGTAGTGTAGATAAGTGTACTATTATCTGTTTCACATTTAAAGTTCATTATGGTCAGTATTTCCTCCTTTTCTTTAGTTATCACTTTATGAACTGGTTAGAAATAAAATCCACATTTATATTTAACGGAAAATAAGGTATATTATTAACTAATGTTTTTAATACATAAACTATCAATATTTGTGCTTTATTCCTCAAGTTTTTCACCACCATAATAAATTGTTAAATCTGTATAATTAAAGCATAATTATTATGTGATTTCAGGAAGTCACATTTGAGCGCTTTCGTTGTGCTAAGCTAGTATTAGATTCCCTCTGTGCATTCGATGAAGGCAACATGAATCGTATGGCTGTAGCGATATGCAGTATTTTGGCAGCAAAAGTATCTACAGACGAAACATCTGAATTGGGTGCCAGACCAAAGTACATGCGTAAACTCTTAGCGATGGTTCAGAGTCGTGTGGAAAGTAAAGTTTCTGACATTACCATGAAGTTCACATTAAGTGCCCTTTGGAACTTAACAGACGAAAGTGCGGCAACGTGCACCGTATTTTTAGAGCAAGGTGGAGCCACATTGTTTCTTAACGTCTTGAAGACATTTAGGTTTGATAGTGCAATCGAAACCAAAGTTTTGGGATTGCTCAATAACATAGCCGAAGTCGAAAAGTTACGTAACAGCTTAATGTTAAATTCGCTGATCGAGGAATTGTATATTTTATTGAAATCCGAGCTTATAGATGTTAGCTACTTTGCAGCAGGAATAGTGGCACACTTGGCATCTGACGGAGAGGAATATTGGACAGTTAATAAATACACTCGCAAAGAAATGTTGGTCGAATTGAGTAATGCAGTTTTACAATGGAAGGTACCCGATAATGAAATGGTGGCTTATAGAAGCTTCAAACCATTTTTCCCGTTATTGCGGAAAGAAATGGATTATCAAGTACAACTGTGGGCAGTGTGGGCGATTCATCACGTTTGTACTAAAAATCGTAAGTTTAGCTTTACGTGACATTTGAATAAATACAGTTTCGTATTTACAGCTGGAAGATATTGCGTGATGTTGGAAGAAGAAATGGGTATGGATCTTTTAAAGGACTTGTTAGAGGATGTAGAAACACATCCCGATATCCGGAGCATATCTGGACAAATTTTACAGTCTTTAAAGACTCATTTTTAAAATTTCCAAATTGATTTTTGCTGTTGTGATACAATTCAATTTGTTGTAATTACATTGCAATTGTTTTCTGTTATTGTGACTAATCTTGTTTATTAAAACAGCAGTACAGCCGATCGGCAGATATGATATTAAAAGACTCAATGAAAGATAATGTATCATCGTTGTAATAATTTAATAACAGCTGTCTGCTTTAATATTATACGTAATATTCAACGTATTTATTGTGATATGTGTTTTAATGTAATATTAAGTGTTTATATGTGATTTATTTTAAATATCATATGTTGCGTATGATAGACGAAGATGATTTTAACTCTTATTGAAGTGGAAAATTTAGATCTGAAACGCCTCAAGTATAGAAACTAAGTTTAAACTTTTTATTTATTATATTAAAGATTTTTTTTATGTCTAAACAAAGCTTTAAAAAAACAATAAAAACGCTGCTTTCTCTTAGTTTTCAAAACAAATGCTGGAACTGTTATTAGCAATGAAAAGTCTCATTCTATGAACTGATTTTTATCGAAGGATTATTTTTATTTACAATGGTTGTTATCATTTACATAAAACGTTATATTCGATTCATATTATTATTTCGAGTGATGTCCTTGAAAAGATGTTTTTCTTACACTAAACATGTAAAAGAACTGGCAAATTGAACAACTGAAATTGGTAAGCCTTTTCATTTAAGTATTTATTAATCTAATTGGCCTTTCTGTAATGGACGTCTCTAAGAAAGGTGGGGAATATCGTTTTGCAAACAGTTTATTTTATGTACCATCAACTGCACGATTGGATGCCCAGTTCAATGGTATATAAAATGTATTGTAGCTGCAGTAAGAGTTAAAACATATGCAAAATTTATAAATGTTTAAACTGTTGTGCCAAACAAATATTTAAAACCCACTTGTTCACTTTGGTTACATTTATCGCCAGTTTCACCAAATAAATAAATAATTTAATCTAGGATTAAATTGTTGTGGTCATGGTAACAAATGTTTTCGATCAATAGCAAATTGTTAGGTATCAATCAATTTAATCTTAGATTAGTTAATTCTTTGTTTAATTTAGTTTGGTGTAACCGGCCCTTATTTGATTACAAAATGTTAGGAACGGAACCTATCTTTAATGTAGCTTATATGTGTGTAGTTACGTGTAATACTAGTCAATAAAAGTAATTATAGAATCTAAACATTTTTTATGCTCGCATACACTTTAATGTAAATTATTTCATGTCACTGCCTATGACTAATAATATTGTTGACTTTTATACAACTCGAACAGATCTAGATATAGTTATTATAACATAATAAGTAACAACAGAATAGTTGTAGAAAAATTAACACTAAAATCTTGAAATGTCAGTAAATTTACATTTTTGTTTTTTACTTCCAAGATATTATTTAGCGATAATCCTAATAACAAAAATATTTCAAAATAAGTACTTAAAGCACAAAAATATAAAATTACCGTTACTTTTAAAACTTTTAATGTTCATATTCCTTAAAATTCTTATTTTGTGGCTTATCAGATGGCACAAAACTAACAATTGTTTACTTAATTGATGATTAAAGTCAATTTATTAATGATTCCCAGTTGGTCACCAATTTTGATTACCTACCATCACAATAAATAATATTTCATCTATTTGATGATTAGGTATTTAATTTCTTTTTTGCAACAAGTTCTAAATTTATAGGTATTATTATAAAATCTAATTTTATTTTTTAGTAAGACATTGATTACTTTGATGGTATTTAATAATAATTTTTTTAATTGATTTTTAAATATTTGAAAATTAATAAATTTTGAAATAATGAGATTAGATATAGTCAAGAAATATATATGTATAAATGTAAATGTGTCACAACACACAATCTATTACAATAGGTTTCATAAAAAAAGGGTAAATACACCCAAAATGAATTGCAGATTATAGAAATGTTTTGAAATAGGCTTGTTACTAAGCCTTGTTATTTGAGCTTAAATGATCCTTTATGCTATAAGATTTTATATGGATAATACATAAGTTTATATGTGCTAATCATTCGCAGTATTAGGCACCCGCACTCGCTTTTACTAAATGAAACAGAATCACTAGCCTATTTTATATATTATTAAGACAATAATTGATTTAAACCAAAATAACATGACGAAATTTGTATAAATATATAGTGAATCAAATGTAAAAATATTCAGCAGCCATTTTTTAAAGTACATGATGTCATCATATATTGATCGTGTATAAATGGTAGTTTCAATGTGACGTCGCAACTCCACCCCTCCCTTTAGAGATATGACGTCTGGTGCAGAAATGACGTCATACACGTTAAATATTTTTGATTTCTTGATGTTTGTTTTATTTAATTTATATATTTTGTTTATTCACGTCTGCTAATTGGTGAGATAACGTTTTAAACAAATATTAATCAAATCTTCCTCAAAAATCAAAATATTTAATAAAATGTATATGACATCATTTCAAACCTATCGCTAATGAACTTTATGTAGGTACAGACATAATAAACCGCCCTGAACGAGCAATAATGTATTATAAAAAATTTGATACTGCACAATATTATCGATCACTACAATAAGCACTATATTAGCTTACAATAAGTTTTGATAATTGCACATAGATCGATGACGTCATAATAGGGGTCGAATTGTGACATCATCGTTTGGGAACTAAATTTTACGTGTTGCAATTGACGTTAAATGTACATTATAGTAAGTCAAAACTAAAAAAAAAATGTAATTAAAGTTGGAAAACGAATTTTAGTGCATGCAACAGAAAGAAATATCGTGTAATCGCTATTAAAAAACTACCCATGTAAAATATAAGGGAAAGCACAAGTCCACCTAACTTTTTATAGTGCTGTATAGTAGTATAGTATGTGTATATGTATGAAAAAGAATAACATGAATGAAAAAAAATTCAGAAATTTCCAATCTAAATATAACAAAAACTAAATACAGTGAAACCTCTATTAAGGGTCACCTCTCAACATAACTAACACCTCTCTTTAAGGGACAGTTTCTTATTCCCCAAACTTAAGCATTTGCTAGAGTTAACCCTCCCCTATTAGCGGATACCTCCCAACAACGACTAATATTTTCTACCCCACAGCTGTCCCTTATTGAGAGGATTCACTGTATAACAGTTATCATATACATATATATATATAGGTACCTTCAAAATACTTGATGTAGGTATACATATTATATAATGAAAATTTAAATGATAAGATTAAATTTATGTAACAAAAATTATAGAATTTTATTGGATCATGATCAATAATTATAATATGATTTGTGTTGCACTTTATTACCTTCGAGCTTTATCAAAAAGAATTTAGTCTAACAAATTGAAATAGAAATCGTTATCGGTTGTTTAGAAAAATATATAGTATTCAATTACTTTTTAAACTACTACATTTTCAAGGAAGTTTATCACACTTTTTAGTATACATAAATCAATAAATTTAAACATATTTTTCTGAACAAAATCTTTGTCGGTTTTAACTAGATGATCAGAGATGGCGCGATGTTACCTCAAAAAGTATCGAAGCCTTGGAATTGGCGTTTTGAAATATAATGTAATTTTATTGTTAATCAACAATTAAATTATATAAACGTAACAAGTGATAGTTGTCAAAATGACATGTGAAATTATCGTTGAATTTTTCAATAAAACTTTTGTAAATATGACGTCGTACGTGGGGCACGCGCAGTAGTCGTACGGTTTCGTGCGTCCGATCCCCTCCTCAGTCTTTTCGGGTGCTCCATGTTCCCTGTTTCACAGTGCGGAGTGGAGAACTGTACAAAACGCAATGTACCTCCGCCATTGTTACGGAGTGGAACTACGCAAAGTTCTATCAAAGTATATTCGGTTTTATCGTTACAAACCGACCTTAAATGCAGAATAACGTAACAGAATTAACGCAGAAATTACTACGATCACTGGATAGCAATTATAATGTAAGATATTGTTATTTTAACGAGATTTTCGTCAATTATTATGTGTAGCGCATCGAATGCCTTTAAGCAGGTGGACTGTACTGAACTATCACACTTGTAATTTGTTTAATTTCGTTCATAAACGTTCGAATCATGTTTAAAAAGCAAAAATAGGGCGTTTTATTTATTTCTCGCACAAATTCAACCACCCCACTCGTATTATTTTTAATTGAAACTATTTGTACTGCCTCCTATGTTATTTATTGACGTATTTCTAACTGAAAATTGCCATCGAAAAATTTACCACGCATTGTTTAATTGCATAGTTTTTATGGAGTTATTAGTAAATCGTCCTCAATTTTGCTAACCTATGTGCATGTTTAGGTCGTCGATATGCCAGCTGTCATCGAAATTATATCACTATTGGAGAAGGTTACGATCACTAAAGAACTACTGGAGGTAAGTGCGAGATTGCAGATTGTTAAATAATAACCTTGATTTCGATCTCGGCAGACCACCCGATTGGGTAAATATGTCAATCAGTTACGTCGCAACACCACCAACGAATCTCTGGCCAAACGAGCCAAGGATCTGGTCAAGAAGTGGCGCGACATGGTGTTGCCGGATTCCAACGGTCAAATCAAGTCTACCCCCAACGATCTGCATCCACCAGAGGAATTGCAAAGTAAGAAACGAACGGCCAAGGAGCCACTCGGGAGTCCTAATATTAAGAGGGTTCGCATCAATGGTCAAACGAACGAATTGGATTTTTCTGACAATTCTAACTCTAGTTTCAAAGATGCAGTTGCCACCAAGTCCGTTATTGTAATAAATTCAGATTCTAATTCTAGTATTCCTGACACAAAACAGGAACCACCCTTGGAACAACAACAACCTAAAAAAAGAGGTCGCAAAAAAGGTTCAAAAAATCATAAAAATCTCATCGAGGAAGCAGAAACTTCTTTCTGTAACAAACTAAATGTATCTAGGGGAAATGCAAAGGTGAAAACGACGCAAGAATTACTTGCCGATTTGCACATTAGAAGTAATAGTGCGATCACGTCAAATACCAGCAGACCTATAGAGGATCTGAACGAGAGGGCTGCCAAATTGACAGAGCGTGTTTCGATTATCGATCAAAAACTAAATGCGAACTCGAGTAGATATAGAAATTCTCAGAGGAAATTTAATCTTAAGACAAATAATGAAGTAATTGAATCGGGAGTGGTCACCAATTCTGTTCTTAAAAGTGCTTTAAACTCTGATATTCCTACAGATGATGAAATAATTACGGTAGACGATGTCGAAGAGGAAGAAGTAAAGGTAAAGGAAGAGGAACCGAAATTAGAAGAAGAACAACCGACCATTCCTAAATCATTGACTGTCGAAGAGGCCTTAGCACTGCTGCCACCTATCGATCCTACCGTTCTGGACGAAAGCGATCCCGAACCTCAGTGTAGTTGTCAGTTAATCGAGAATAAAACTGATTTTTCAGTGGAGGACGACGACGAAGTTAATCTGCAGCATACCTTTGAGTTTGTCGAGGACAATAATTGTTTGGCTAAAAGTTACCTGGCTGAAAAGTACAATTTGAATAACAATACTGTGAATACGCGGGTGGAAAGACTTCATGCCGAATGTATACCGAACGTTAATGGTAATTTTGGTGTAGGTAAATGTAAGGAAACTCCAAAGCAAAATGAAGATGGTCTTTATATAAATGTAGTGCCTAATGTAAATACTGAAAATCTACTCAAGTTTAGTAGTATAGACTATGCACAGCCTGCAAGTGAAAATTTCAAAAAATATAGCATATCGGAAGACTTGTGCGAAGATAAGTGCATACAGGGTGTTGCCAAAAAAGAAAACTGTGAACAGACTTTTCGTGAGTGGCACGATGTGCTCGAGACACCTTCGTATAATGGCGAAATTTTAAAAATTTTGCCCTACGTTATTATAGATTAAAATAACTAGTCTATCTTATATTTAAAAAAAGTTTGAGACATCTTGTATTTTTCTTCGTTTTTCACTGTTATTTAACGTACAAGGGTCAGTTACTATTATTTTTTTTAATTTCCATTTTAATGTGTTAGAATTAACTGATGCGTGTAAATTTATGTAGCGCCCAATGCGTTGCTAAATTTTAAGTCGAAGACGACGAAAAAGTTGGGTGTTTCAAAGACAATTTATATTGTATCATTATGTAAAGAAAGTGTTTTTTTAAGTGTAGTACCTTCCACGCTTTTCTAATTATTATATATATTTTATCACAATTAGATCATTTTTGAAGTGTTCTACACTGACATGGTTACTATTTTGTAAAAATCCTTATATTCAATTGTTACGATTGTTAATTTATTAGTTTGTTAGTTAATTTGCAATGTTTGATAATTTTTATTTTAATGTGATCTATAGGCTTTTTTCTGCGACAACAAAGATTTAAACCAAAAAAAATAAATAAAAAAGGTTTTATTTGTAATTGCTAGTGATATAAACACAAAAAGCCTTGAATGTTATACTTTAAAAATCTCCTAAATACTATCTGGCCTTATTCTTTTACAGAATGTAGAATTGGTAATTAAAACCTTTATGTTCAGTTTACAAAAATGGTACCTCAAATCATTGCCGCATTGCAACGTAGATTTTGTAATGTTTATGATGATATTATTGCCTTCTTAATATGAAAATACACATATTTTCTATATATCTGTGTTTTATTAAAATTCAATTGTATTAAAAAAAATTGTTCAACAATAAGTTTACTTAATTTCTGTCAATATAGACTGTTTATTTTTAGACTTCATATCGGTAGTTACGATTTAAAATGTGAAATGTGATATTTACTAGGCTTAATTTGTTGTTTGTGAAAATTGATTTTTTTCCAAATAATAATGGATGGTTTGCCAAAACGTTTAAACACAATTATCTTTATTATTAATTATTGGATAATTAGCATCTTTGCTCTTGAATCCTTAAATTCTTTACAATTTTTGATGAAATGCGCCATACATTTCAGAAAAGTATGGTAGAATATATTATAAACTCAAGTTTTTTAATTCAAAAGTGTTAATTTCCTCCTTATTGTTATTATAATAACAAACACAATTTCTTCTCGAAGCATATTTAATTAAATATGACAGATACTCGCAAATATTGTGTTTGTATTGCCTACATACTTAATCATCATTTAACACAAAAACAATAATTACTTGTATACCTGAAAATGGGAACAGAACTATACAAAAAGAACACGCAAGTTTTTGCCTGTTAAATATAAATACTGATCTACAACTTAAGACTCTTGGGCGAGTAACAATTTTCTGTTGCTTTCACATTTCGCTAGCTTTTCTGATGAATTCATAATAATGTGCAAAATTCATATGAATTTTTAATATGAATTCATAAATGTGCAATACGACGATCTTTAATAAGTATTGAAAAAATTCGTCTAAGCACTAAAATTGAGAGAAAAAATTAGATGATAAAGAAATTAATCGATAGAGGTTATTTTGACTGAACAAAATCACATAATGCAAAAGACACAAATGATACTTTTATCTTTAAACACTTCTAGAATAATTCTCATAAAAGTTATGTTGAATCAAATTATGCAAGGTCTAAAAGGAAATAAAACATTTTAGTTAAACAAAAATCCTTCATCTCGGTTTAAATAAAAATTAAACTTTTAGAGGACAACCAAAAGACAAACTACATAAATTAGCTGTATATATTTATTTGGTAAATTTGATTACAAGATATATATAAAGTAAAAAAAAAACGAGGAAAAATTAACCAGAACCAACATTATTTTAATCAAATATTTAAAAATAGTAAAATACTAAAGCACTTACAAATAATGTTAACACTTAAAAAGTAGTGCAGTCAATAATAGTCAGTAGAAATGGCTAATGGGAAACCAACAAGCTGTAACAAACATTATCACATACTTATTGTGACTTATATAATTAATAATTATGATTTAATAGTATAAGTTAAGGAAAATACATTTGTGGTTTAAGGGGTAGGAAAAACAGGGAAAGGATCGAATCTTATCTTATTTACTCTCGATATTTTTAACAGCCTTTTAAACACAGCTTCTTAAAAATTGACATTTCTGCTAGTAGTTACGCATGCTTCTTTTTTTTTTGACTTGCTGCACAATATGATCAATATATAAAATTTTATAATCGTTTAATAAAAATGTTTGGGCAAAAATAAACATATGTAACTCTCCGACGAAAAGGCTTAAAAATTGGTGGTGCTAAAACTTCGATTCACCTTTTTTCCTATAATTCTCGATGTATTTCTTACCGATTTTATTTGTTTATTTTCCGGAGCGATAGATTTAATACATTTAGCTGCGTCCATAAGTTGTTTGGACAAAATTTCGTTTTTCAACCTTTCGGCATTCAGTTCACGATGGAGCTGCGCTCTAGATTTTTTACCTATGGGAAATACTGCACGGTGATGTAGGATTTGTAAAGGTGTAGGTCTAAGCGAAGGATTCGGATTAATCATCGATTTAACTAATTCTAAAAGATCACGATCTAAACACTGTTTAAGCTGTGGTATTTCGCACTCTCGGATTTTATGCCATTTGTCACCATTTTTCGGTAAAGGCCCCGAACCTGCCGTCTCCAAAACTGTCAAACCTAAGGCAAATACGTCTGCTTTTGTTAAATGCGAATAATCTTCATGTAATATTTCCTTAGGTAGATAACGACAATCACCTTCTTCAACCTATAAACAATTCATCGTTAAATACGGCAATTACAATAACAACTAACAAAAACTTACCATGGGATTAATTAAACTCGTCACATGTCCTAAATCTCCAATTTTGTAGATTATCTGTTCCTCTTCGTTGATCGATGGATCATCTAGGTCTTCAAAACCATCATCTGCCGAATCATAATTAGTATACTGGACCTTTTTTTCGCGTGAAATGAATATATTTCCTGGCTTTATGTCCAAATGAACTAGTCCTTCTGAATGGATGTATCGTAAACCTTCAGCAACGTGCAGTATAAGCTGACGTAATTCGGCAATACTTAAACTTTCGTGTAAAATTCTTTCCGCTAAAGACCCACCGTTACAATATTCGTTTTGGATTATCATATGATTATCTTCGGCCCATGCCGAGTAATAACGGACCACATGTTGATGTTTACCCAACACGGCATGGGCGTATACTTCGTTTAAGGCACGTTTCTCTAATGCACTACCAGCAACTGGTCTAGTCGATTTCTTAACTGCATACGTGCAACCGTCGAGTCGATTAATGCATTTATAAACTGAACCAAATTGTCCTGATCCGATTAATTCTTGCTCCAAAAATTCTTTGCGATATCTCGATATGTTGTTTTCGTAAAGGGCTACTCGCTTTGTTGGCTGTTCAGTTTCTAAGTCGCTCACATCTAAATCTTCAAAATTTAAATTGGTTACTTCGGGAGAACCTAGCAACGATCTCACAGATCGTGTTCGCTTTTTATTAAGTAACATTCCATTTGGCGTGAATGGATTAACATTGGCAGCTGGTTTCTCTCTTTTAGAATAAGCACTAGCAAGACCGCGAGGTTTATCGGTAGTTTGAAACAAGCGAATTCTTGGTGGGTTAGGGGTAGCACACGTCGAAGATTTTTGAATTATAGTTTTTGGAGTTAGAGGACTATCCATTAATCTTAAGGCACGAACTCGTTTATACGGGGGACTACAAGAATTGACTGTAATCTTCGGCATCGAATCGTTGTAATTATCATCGATGGTAGAATTACCGTAACCATAATGACGTATAGGACTAACATGAGATAAATTATCGTTAGACATCTCAAAGGATAATTCACAACCTGAGGAAGAATCCAAGTTGTCGTTTTCTGCTTCCCGAAATTCGAAATCGAGATTTTTTACGCAATTCATTATAGCCGAATTAATATACTTATCGAAGAATACTTTTAACACATATATTATTACAAAACTTTTTCTAAACAGACACTATTGTATCACTTTCTAAAACAACCGTTTAATGGCGACTACGCGTCATGATGCGAAATGAACCAATCATAATGTATTATTTAATTTTGATTTCCTACGCGTTCATTGGTTTAAAGTTGAATTAGAAAAAGATAGACCTACGATTAAATTCCTGTTAATCAAAATTTTTCTGTAATACTTATTTTATTAGCGAGCATTTTAATGCGCTTGAAGGGAATAAAAATTCAAACAATAGGCTTGGAATTACCCGTTACTTATTAAGTTAATTAAGCGTTAAATTCTGGAATTAAAAAAAATATTTTATTAATATGAAGTTAGCCGCTTAAAACAAACAATGATTATTATTAGATACCTTAATAATAATTCTTGTCTAATTCAATTAATGCATAAATTAATATATTTCTTATTATCGATGGAAATTATAAACAAATTAAAACAAAAAAAAAGTATTGACAGTTAAATTCATACATAAAAGAAATGAATTTTGGACACTCTGTATAGCGCTAACTTCGCATACGTTTACATACCAGGTAAACACACGTAAGCATAATGTATTGAATTAAATTGTGATTAAATCTTTTTAGTGGTACATACATGTAAATATAATGGCAGATGTTGCAATAGATGTTTCAGGACAAATGGAAGTTCCTTTAGAAACGCAGACAAAACATTTGTCAAAGTAATATAACCTAAAAACTATCTTCTAATACTAATCATTCTGTAATAGGTTTCTGCAATTTCCAACACAACTACCAAACGCAAAAGAATGGGTACAAGAAAAACGGGACAATATACGTCCATGGCTTATATTTGTTAAAACTACAAATTTTAAAGCTCCACCATCGATTCCTCGATTGAGCCGTCGAATCATGAAGAACATTGAGTACTTCCAAAGCAATTATTTATTCGTGTTTTTAGGACTGATAGTCTATTGTTTGTAAGTATTTTGTGTAAACATTAATGTTTATAATAGTGCCATTTTAGAATAACGTCCCCATTATTATTGTTTGCCATTGCTGGTACATTTTATGCTGGTTACCGTTTATCAAAGAGACATGATGAAAAAAAGCTAGTTATTTTCGGTCATGAATTAACATTAGCACAGCAATATGGACTGCTAGCATTATGCGCTATGCCAATTTTTTATATGGCAGGTGCTGGAGCAGCAATGTTTTGGGTTCTGGGCGCTTCATTTTTTGTCATTACATTACATGCTGCATTCTATAATATCGACGCAATTTTAGAAGATGAAGCAAACTTTACATTGCTGCAAGATGTTTAAACATATTTTATTTTAATCCGAGCAGTAATTATTTTTGTCTTTTCAGGGATTTACTTTTGTATATATGTATTAAATATTATTGTAAATAATATAGTTTTAACAAAGTTATTTACCAGATGAAAGATATAAAAATTACTCCACTTCTCAAAAAGTGAATTATTACTTGACATTTTTATAAATGGAGATTCACATTGAGATGTGTTTTATCTAATTTAATTTGTACAATACTTACAATGGAATAAATACATATTGTTTCATAAATAATATGTTTAGGTAATCAATACATTCATTTACTACGGTCCTTTGGTGCTTTGTATATAAATCCAATGAAATCAAAAATATCCTCTTCAGAGTTAATTTGTAATGGTTCACCAGGTATACCTTAAATTTGTGGCATTGAATAAGCAGTCATTATAATTTAATAAGTTTACCTGTACTACCAACAGGCCTTAATGTATACTCATTCAAAGTAAATCCAATTTCTAAGGCATGTGCCCTCATTTCTTTGTTAAAAAGGTCTGATCCTGTAAAATACAATATGCTACAGTAGTACTGGTCGTAAGGTGTCAAACGAATATCTAATCTTCTTGTTGGTAAATCGTCATTTAGTTTACATGCTCCCTACAATGCTCTTATATACACTTTCTAAATACAACATTAATCTCGACTTACCATAAATTTCGTTTCACCTAACGAAATGGTTTCAGTTATAAGATTGCATTTTTCTAGAGTATCCACTACATTTTTGAGAAATTGAGCTTTTTGCACTTTATCAATACTGGTGCTGGTGTATGATGGATGTGTAATCAAGGTATCGATGTCGCCACTTTCAGACTTTCCACGTCTATAACTTCCACATATGGTTACCTTATATTCGGAATCTAATATTCGAATTTCATTACGTACAATTTTCTCTATTTGTTCTATCTCGCTTCTAGGTATTTTCTTCTCAAATTCTTCGAAATATCTACAAAAATCTCTTATTGTCTTAATTAAAGGGTTAAAATAAAATAGCATGCCTCAAACCAATAATTTGATGGTGTGTTAGTTTATTTGTGTTTTTTTTCAAATCATCTATGGTTTTAATTCCCATATCTACAAGTTGTCGTGCTTTTGCCGGACCAATTCCAGACACTCTCGTCAATAAATTAATGGCAGAGCTTGCCTCATCATTGTGTATCTACAAACGGTCCATCTTCATATAAAATTTTCAAAATATTATAATACACACGTTATCTAGTTTCTGTAGTTTTCCTGTTTGTAAAAACTCATCAATTTTTTTGGCTATTTTTGCACCTACACCTTGCAGATTACGAGCCTCTTTTCCAGATGTAATGCGAGTGGGATGTCCTGCTAAGGCACTCGCGGCCTTACGATATGCGTTGTATTTATGTATGTTTCTATTTACATTTTTTTCATATTCGGCCAATTCTAAAATAACAAAAATGTCTTAATGTAAGTACTTTTGTTGGTAAGCTACATGCACCTGATAGAAAGTCACAGAAGTCGTGATTGGAGTTATTTTCACTCGAAGGAGCTTTGCGTTTACTCATTTGTATTATTTATGCGAAAAATCATCCTCTTCCGTATAACTAGAGTATAAGATACGGTTGTATTCCAAAATTTTTTAAAATGGTTATTTCACAATCAGATTTATGATTAAATACATTTACAAATTTATTTGGGTTGGGTCTTGTAATAACTAGCAGGAATTTATAAAATATTAAGAGTATTATAGAAATTTCTGGTTTGTTAAAAATGACATTTATAGGTTAAGAACATTTGCGATAATTATGGTGCAGCATTACAAACTTAATTTGTGGAACACAAAATCCCTACATTTCAAAACGAAATAATGCGTTAGCAAACATATCTTGCTTAACCCTTTGCTTAATTAATTGAAGAAAAATTGTAAATTAAATTATCTATATTGAACATAGTTAACTGTCATCGAACGTAAAAATATGAAAAACATAACCTAAAAGCGGTGAGATGGAGAAAATTATAAAGATGTTATTATAGTTCTTTATTTGACGTATGCAGAATTACGTGTGCATTATTAGTTTTACTGCAGTAATAATTTATCATTAGTCATAAGTGTACGATTGTTTAAGTGCATAATTGCATGCAACATAATATACACTTTCTGTAAAATCCATTTAAGAGGATGTGTCAAGAAAAGATAGTCTTAGTAACAGGTGGCTCGGGTCTAGTTGGTAAAGCAATCCAAACTATTATCAATTTAGAGAAGCCCAAAGACGAACGATGGATATTCGTTAATAGTAAGGATGCAAATTTGTGGTAAGTTATTTAAATATTTCTTAGAAGTTGGGGACCTTCCATTTATTGTAGCGATAAAATAGCAACAAAGGAATTATTTGAGATTCATAAACCAACTCATGTTATACACTTGGCGGCAATGGTCGGTGGACTTTTCCACAACATGTCTCATAATCTTGATTTTCTGGTATACTTAATTTTTTATTTTCTTACTATATTACTTACTCTTAATATATTTCTTTATAGCGTTGTAATATTCATATGAATGATAATGTGCTGCAAAATAGTTACGAATCGGGCGTTAAAAAAGTGGTATCTTGTCTATCTACTTGTATTTTTCCTGATAAAACCACGTATCCGATAGATGAAACAATGGTACTTTTACATTAATATGTTGAAGATCTTTGCAAATTATTGCTTTTTAGATTCATCAAGGACCTCCACATCCTTCCAATTTTGGCTACAGTTATGCCAAACGTTTAATTGATGTGTCAAATCGAGCTTATCATGAACAACACGGCCGTATGTTCACTTCAGTTATTCCTTGCAATGTCTTCGGTCCACACGATAATTTTAATTTGGAATCCAGCCACGTCATTCCTGGTTTGATAAGGAAATTACGTGAGTGTATGGAACGAGGTAAATATCTTATGTTTTTGTAACAAATATTCGATGAAAGATTACGTTTGAAGGTGATAATATATTTACGGTGATGGGTTCAGGTATGCCGTTAAGACAATTTATTTACTCACTTGACTTGGCAAAGCTTTTTGTGTGGGTTTTACGTGAATACGACGAAGTGGATCCCATTATTTTATCAGGTGAATTAAATAATAATACAAGTACAATTTCCAGTTGTATTATTATTGAGTACAATTTGCAGTTTAAAATTTGTTAATTTTTAGTTGATGAAAAGGCAGAGGTGACTATTAAGGAAGTGGCCGAAGAATTGGCAAAAGCATTTGATTTTAAAGGTAAGATTGTTTTTGATACGACCAAAGCTGATGGTCAATATAAAAAAACTGCTAGTAACACAAAGTTACGGAAATACTTGCCTGATTTTAAGTTTACTCCAATTAAAGAAGCCATTAAGGAAACTGTAGATTGGTATCAGGTTAATTACAAAAATGCTAGGAACTGAAATGTTTGCTTAACATTATGTACATACCTTTTTTTAGACATAATAAAAAAAGTTTCATATTTTTATACGTTTATGAATAAATTAACATTTCTTATTACTGTAGCTTTTTAAACGTTACCTTTTTGCATTTGTTATAACATAAATATAAGTTAATTGTATTAGCCTATACCACCTACACTGTGTTTCTTAATTAGGTGGAGTAGAAACGTAAGACACAATTATACTAGAACAATTTATAATAGAAACTTGAGATTGGAACTACAGTCAGTTAATTTTATCAAGACATTTTTTATTTGAAAAGTGAATATTTCAGTTTGTCATTATTAGTATATATTTATTTATATCAAAGTAAATACTGTTCTCATGTTGTCTCTTTTATAAAGTACTTACTAATAAATAGTATACATACATATATAATACAATACATATTGCAGTTTCTTATGCAGTTACATTAAGTATTTAATTTATAAATTAAAGTTACATAAAGGTTTACAAAATGCATTACTCACATAACTCAAGGTACTTCAAATTAGGCAAATAGTGTTAATAATTATAGTTTACTCGAAGCATATAGAGATGTATAGTTGTTCTTTCCCCATATCTTAACACAACAACAAAGAATAAATTAACATTTGAACTGCTAATCCTAAAGTTAGGAATACATAATAACTTCTATGTAGAAGCAGATTTTCTTTTTATATACATAGTGTGGTGGTTATTCAGCGCATGTAATCATGTTTAGCATCAAAGAAGTTAGTTTAATTTCTATTTCCTGGACTTCTTTGTTATAGAGTATGCACTAAAATACTTTTTTTGCTTTTATGTGTAACTGTAGAAAGAATTTAGCGTATTTTCTCTTAAAGAGAGTTGTTTCTATAGAAAATGTGTTCTTAGCCTAAAGGCGCCTAAAAGTTAGGCAAACAAATATGCACAAACGTATTCTAAAATTCTTTTTTGAGATGAGACGTAATAGTACATTATTTTATTATTTTTGGCGGTTTAAAATGATATCGTGAATTTTTAAAAATATTAAAACATATCAGTACGTTATTTTCAACCTAGGGTTTTTAAATAGTTGCGTCCTTGAACACGTACGTCGATAATCTAAGTTATTAATTCGATTTTGATGGGTTTTTACTTTTTATTATTACTTCTACTTTATTCAAACTATTTAAAAGGTAACAGAAATGATATAACAAAGAACTGAATTGTATAATTATAAACAACGAAGTAGTAAATGTGAGGTTGGTTTTAGGCGAATTATTTTTGGAAATCTTTAAAAATGATAACGGAACAGACATTCCTATATCTACAGATCTCAATGAACATACCGGATCAAATCTAACTCTAATTTGTAAACTTAGATCATCTCTTGGCCAAGGAACTTACGTCAATGACAAATTGTTTTGGGGTCGAAAACATAGATATTTGCAATTTAATGATGAATCTGAATTACGAGCGCTAGTTAATAATAGAAAACACCTACTACAGAATCATACGGCCATCAAAAAATTCTATCCGCTTTTTCTTTCAGATTCAGGAACCTATTTTTGTGCAAGTTTAAAATATAAGCTTTTTAAGATTGTGAAATTGATTTCTTGGCCAAATAAATTGAGCATAAATTTTAAAACACCACAGATCGGTCTTAATTTTGACTTGAAGGGACCCAGAACTCTTCCACGGTTTTTATGCACAGAAGATACATTTTCATGTGAATCTGGAACGTCGTGCATTGATAATTATTATATTTGTGATGGTGTATCGGATTGTGAGGATGGTTCAGATGAACATATTGACATGTGTGGTTTTAATGCTTGCTCTGATAAACTGGTTTGTTCTAATGGCCGTTGCATATCTAAATCACTATGTTGCAATAAATACAAAGATCCCAATTGTACAATTAATGTTAGACATTCTTGTTGTTTTGACTCAAAATCGTCAGATCAACTTCAGATACTTGATGAAAAGTGGAGATTGGATGATGAAAAGTTCCAAATAATGTGTAAGTATCGTTTTAAATTAAGGGCTAAACTGTCGAAAGTTATTTTTAGGGATTGTAGTGTTTTGCATTATAATCCTTGTTTTTATTACGGTTTGTATAATTTTGAATCGAGCGGGTTCAAAACCGACAAATTCTACAACATTAACTGCCTCAGCCTATATCAACTTCCGTTTCTTCAATATATGATGTTCATAATTATGATTTGCCACCTTCGTATGAGGAAGTTATAGCTAGTACGCCTGAGAGAGCTTTTATTTAGATATTTATATTGTGCCTTAAAGATTCTAGTCAAGTTCAAAGCTATTTTATGTAGTAAACTTTATTTATGTTTAATTAAAGTGATATATATTTTTCTATTATTTTTAAACAAAATGTAATTAAATAAACAGAACTTTTGTTGATGTTAACTATTTTAGTATATTAATTAGTTAAGTTAAACATGAAACAAATAATTCTATGTAACATGTTTATTTGTAGTTATATATATTGTTATAAATGAAAATTGGATGTTGTATGGATAAAAGTTATTTAATCTCTAGATTTAGTTGATTTCATTCCCGGTATAAGTTTTTTTGAGTTGATTTTTATGGCTAACAAATTAATCTTGCTATTTGTAAAAATAATAATTATCAAAATTTATATATATATATATAAATTTTATAATAATCGTTTCTATAGTGATTGACTGACATTCAGTGTGATCGGCTATGGTACAACTGCCCCCGGCGGTAACAGTCGTATGTATAGACATTTGATTAAATTTAGTCGCTACTAAATCATGTTTATATCTTTATAGAAACGTTTGTTGCAACAATTGTTTTAATATATAAATGTTTTTAGATTGATGGTAGTATGGACTATCTGATTGTGAGTATTCCACGCCTATTGAAAATCGGATACATGTTTATATTTTACTTGGAATAATCCATACTATCATCTACAATATTTATTATTACTTTTGAAATACCCTGTAGATATATGACCGGCCCAAAACCATATAAACTACCTAGATAATATTATATTTCCTATGGAAATAAGCTAAAAAACCTGCAAATACATAATTTCAAAAGTTGTCTAGCACAGGATTTTTTAAAAACATAATTGAATTTTATTATAGTAATTTTTGTGTTTAAGTAGAGGTAACTAGATATTTCGCGACCAACCGCGAATATTGGTAATCAATTGCGTTCAAAATATTCCGCGAAATAGATTTCGCAAGTTATTTCGTAATTACCTAATCAGAAATTCTTGAAACGTAACAGTTCACCTTGAAAAGACTAGTTAATATTTACGTATTGCCGAAATGGAAAGTTCGTTTTCCCGTGCGGCGAAACCAATAATGTACGTCGCGGTCGATTGGAAAATCCACATTGAGTCAACCCCTATGAAAGTCTGGTAAAAAGCTTATTTACTGTTTGTGATTGAACTTTCAACCGAGATGGATTACTTTAATTTCTTATTTTTATTTGCGAATTTAATCAACGTTTTACAAGGTGAGTGTTACTATTTATTGAAGTAATTTCAAAATCAAAATTGAGGTCAATTTTTTTAGGGAAACTGAACCTGGAAATATTGAAAGACATAAATGGAATCGAATTTCCAGTTTCTGGCAGTATCAAACAGCAGGCCGGCACTAACTTGACTTTGATTTGCAAATTATCATCATCGGACAATTCCTACGATGACGAAATATCGTGGACTAAAAATTTTAATAATATCAAAGAGGTAGAAAGTTATGTAAAAATTAATCCAAAAGAACTTCGACAGTTTGTACATAAGAGCACCATAAACAAAGCAATTAAGCAGTTTCATTTGGTGTCACCGGTTGAAGCAGGAATGTATATTTGCATGAGTTTGAAGTATAATCTCTTCAAAATGGTTAAATTGGATGTGATTGGACTGATTGCTACTTATGAACCGCTAAGGGCGGCTGCACTTCATGCTTTTCCTAATTCACCATGTACTCGAGATACTACGTTTATCTGTAAATCAGGCTCACATTGTATCGACTATACCTATGTCTGTGATAATGTAAAAGACTGTGATGATGGTTCTGATGAAAATAAATACTTATGTGGATTTGATCCTTGTGCAGGTAGAAACTTATAAGTTTTGGTTATTTATAGTATGTGTTTGTTGTAGATAAAAGACTGTGCTCTGATGGGCGTTGCATTTCAGAATCCGTTTGCTGTGATAAACATTACGATCCTATATGTGAAGTGGAAAACAGGACCGTCTTGTTGCTCCGAAGATGGTAAGGTAATAAATTTGAAAATTTTCAGTGCAGACATTTAGTTCATTTTTAGATTACAGCAGAATACCATCACATTCTGTTGATTTTGATTTTCGTAAGTGTTATAGATTTTAATGATCTCGTTAAAAATAATTTTGTTTTTGTTATAGCAAGTAGTTTTAATGATAAGCATGATTTATTTAAGGATGTCCATAACGTTTGGCATACAGGTGAAAAAACTTCCACATTTAATATTTGTGAGTTGGTGTCCAAAGATTTTATTGTTTCAGTTATAAATAATTTTCTTGTAGGGATTGTGGTCCCATGTATTACTATTTTAATTATTGTAGTAGGCTGTATAGCGATCCGTCAATATTTTATAAAGAAAAATAGTACGAGGCCGAATCAAAACTCAAATTCTCATTCTAATACACCTATAAATAGATTACATAGCGGTTATCCAGTTATTGGTGTGGATAAACCACCTTCATATGAAGAAGCCATTGCTAGTACATTACCAAGTGCACCACCATGTGAAAAAATTGATGTGTAGATCTTGTTTAATTAACTCGATTATTTCATAAGACTGATTGTTTATTTTAATTTTATTGTTACTCGGTATTAATAAAGAATTTCAAAATTTATCGTTGTATGTTCAGTTGAAATAGTTTATAAACTACATTGGTTATAGGACCGACCAAACACAACAACCAAATTTTATTCTCAAGCTTGATTTCTTATCTAACAAATGAGAAACAACAAAAACTATTGGTTATGACAATAATAAATTACGGTTATAACATTGGAACCTTACATAATGACGAACTTTTCAATTGAAATTGTGTTTAGCTATAAATTAAGAGCAAAAATTCTAAAATAATGATGTTGGAGGTCCCTTAAAAAAAATGTTAGCATAATATAAAAAGTTAACAATTTTTTAAATAAAAAAAACAGTTCATTATTAGTGTGCATTTTCTGTGACACTTTTAATGAGTATATCGTATAAACGCCTGTGTGTTGTCTTTGTTTTCTTTAATTTTCCCTCCACGTTTGATTCTTCTGCATCTTCTTCAATTTCATCATCGCTAAAAGTTATCAATTCCTCTTGAGTCACAGAAATTGTATAATTATTCGGATCACTATCGACTGTCGATTGCAATTGTTTTAAAATATAACGTTCTTTATATTTTTGACTGAATAAATTTTCATTTCTCATAATAAACCTAACATTAGTAATCGAACCTTTATGTTCAATTTTATTTAACATCTGTCTGCTGTTTATGTTCCATGTTATAACAAAAAAGTCATCGGAACCAGAAACAAGAATTTCATTCATAAAATTCACATCTAAACAATTAATTTTATTTTTATGGCCGACAAAGGTTAATTTATTTTTTGACTCATTATTGATATGAGTAGATAAATTACGAGGAGGATTCTTTAGATGAAATTGGTGAATAATACCACTAGGCGAACCTATAAAAAGATTCCAGAACGGTTTATCTACAACAACAGAAGTCAATGGTTCTTGATGCATTAACACGAGTAACGGTTGTCCATTATAAAGATCATAAATGCGGCAGGTATCATCCATAGAAATAGTCACCAAACGTGATTTAACTCCAAAGTATCCAGTAAATAAACCAGTAATACTTTTTGTGTGATCCCGTATTATATAGACCGGTTCTACATGTCCTATGTCCTTCTGTGCAAGACTAGCTTTATCTATACATATTAAGCTTCCACAATTATAAGCAATAACATCTCCGTTAGCAGCTGCTGTAATTAAATAATCTCCATTTTCTGAAAATCTTATACAAGTAATTGGCAGTAGATGTTTATTTTGGACAGTTAAAAGAATCCCAGAACATATTTGCCATAAATATAGTTTAGTTTCGATACCAACAGCTAGATAACAATAATCAGATGATACTGCCACAGCTCTGGCTATATCGGGTAACAGAAATCTACAGTTCTTTACTTGTTCTTCACTGTTGACAGGCCAAACATTCAACAAGGGTTTGCTATTATTTGCAGACAATATAAAATCGTTTCCAATTTGATGTAGAGTATTTAGTATGCTCACGTCTCCGTATTTGTATAACTGCAATGTATTTCCTGATTCTGTAGTGTAGTCCCATAAACAAGCGGAATATTGTTGCTGAGATTTGCAGGACGTCAATAGAAATTCTAAAGTGTTAACCGACATTGTTGTTAATCTACAATTTCGATTTTATTTATTAAACAATTATTAATTAATTAATATAAACATACTTTAAAAATTACCACGCACTTACACATTTAATGAAAAAAAAAGGCTTCAAATTGGCTCAATGATGAATATAATGTTAGAAAATTTAGGTTTATAATAGATCAATTTATAATAAACATTTGGAAAAATGTGGAATTTTAAAATTAAAAAACATTACGGAAATTAAAGTACACTATTTTGTAGGTTAGTAGCATGCTCTTTAGTTCGCACAATGAAACCTGTAGCGCTAGTGGCTTAAGCACGTGATCTGTCAAATGTTTTTGGAATTCATAAAATTTTGTTCATATTTAAATCTTTATAGAATTGTGTTTTTAATTAGTGAAAGTATTGCGTTGGGTTTATATTAGTTATTAGTGAAGTTTTTTGCGCATAAAACATTAGTTACAATCGGTACGAGTTATTTTCTTCATTCCAATAATGATGTCTACTACATCATATAAGGTAATTTTTTCTTTTCATATTCTGTTATTAATGCAGATGGGTTGAATACTTTTTAATAACTTAAAGTGATGCTTATTTTCTATTTTGTTTATAACAAGTTTATAAATTTTGAGAAAACAAAATGTAATAACTACTATACCTAGCACCTACCTATTTATATATGTGTGCATAACACACATATGTAAAAATATATCATAAATTCATGTATTTTTATAATTTAGTTGCTCTCTGATGAAGATGTGAAAAATAAAATTATGTCTGGCTTATCGTAACTTGCATACAGGTGATCTTTATTTTATGATGTTGATTATGAATACGAAATTCTATATTTAAGAAATATATAAAAGTAATTAACATTTTTTTTAATAAAGTTATACGTACACAAAGTGAACCTTTAAATATAAAATAATTTAAGTATGTAAATATAATGTAAAATCTACCATCTAATTATACAAATATCTACACATTATCTTATAAATAATAAATTTCATTTTACAAGCTGGAATCACATATCATCGAAGGCACATTTAATTTATTATCTTTTATGCAATTCAATGAGAACAGTTACTTTGTATACTAACAACATATGTGATCATTAGTCAATAATATATACTGTAGTAAGTTGTCAAAAAAAGCCAACATAAACGAGTCGTATAATTTCATTTGAACACTCACTCGAGCCTATTGTTTTTATTACACATCTCTATTTGTATTGTAGGTATGTAAAAATCATCTCCACAAATTTTTCAAATTGTTTTGATTCGTAATAGTTCAGTTAAAGATGTAGCTGTCGTAAACCTAGTAAATTAGTATGTATTATCAAATTTGTAGTATTATTATGGCAGAAAACTTGCACGAAACCAAATGATTATACATTATCATTATTTAAATCAATAAGTACTTATCTGCTGAACAGATATTATTCCTAACTCAAAGCTATGAATATTAAGCATAGCTTGTATATAAAAAATAAAATGTCATAAACGAATTTGTTCACCAATAAGATTTCTTACATAAGCGGTTACCAATATTTGAATATAAAATTGTTACATTTATAACATTACACCTGCTTTGTAAGGCTTTAATGCAATTAACGTAATACTGTCATACGGTAATTAATGTTGTTATTAATCAAATATATTTGCAGTTAAAATGTGACTTTTTAGCATAAGTACTGATCTCTTTGAATATACCGAAAGGTAAATAAGCATTTTTGCACTTATTATTTAATCCTCATTACCACCACTGGTTCCACAATCGCCACTTGTATCATTGCTAACTTCACCAACACCGCTGCATATATTATCATCTGCAGTATACATATTAAATAAAGCCTGATCGTAGCTAGGCGGTTCGCTACAAATGGCTGCATCTATAACATCCAAATTTTGAACGGAAGGAGACCTAGAATTTTCAGTAGAATCAATATAGGTAGGGGGTAAATCCAAATGATTCTCATTAGATCTAATTATTGTTAATGGACTAATAATGTCTGTATGATCATGATCGTTTGTGTTCATGTACAAAACATTTGTACTTGGTGCATATCCATCTGTATAATTTCTTGAACGTCTTTGACTACGATAAGTGCGTGTAGGTATTTCATTGTAATTACTAGAATCTGAAGATTGATCATTTTCATGGCAACATTTGATAATGATCAACACCACGACAAATACTCCCAATGCCCCTATAAAGACCAAAAACGGAAACATAATGTAGTAGTACACATTATTTATTAAACTAACCACACATCAAATAAAAAAACTTTTGGAAAACATCTACACCATCGATATCTAAAAATAAAATTACAATTTTTCGTTAATGGTCTCGACCATCAATTTTATTTAACTTACTTACTGTATAACCGGTACTTGTATTTTCATCGAATTCATCTGAAACAAAATGTATTTATGTGCACATATAAGTACACCTAACTAGTATTCTGAATGAATTTATAAAAAAAACAAAGCAGCTTCAAGCATTTAACCTAAAATAGTGAGATCGAAAGAAATTTAATATATGTATAGGTACCTTTGGAGAATGTGTACTTCAATAAATGAAGGAATATAAGATTGGTTAAAACTTTATCCATTTATAATAATTGTCAAATGGAATAATTCAAAATAATTTAGAATTGCAAAAGTAGAAAAAAAACAACTTTACAGTAGGAACAGTAGTAGATAAACATAAAATACTACCCACAGAACTAGCATAAGAATTGTTACAAATTGAAGGTTAACTTTTGTAGTTGAAAAACATAGTAAAATATAGAGCTGTATTTTCCTTGTAATATTGTTGATAACTGTATTCTTTATTTTATTATTTCCCATTTTTGACTGCATAAATCCAGTTTTTTTTTTTTTTACTTATCATCATATCAACCATAGCAATCGGTAAAAGCAACATACTGTCATGGAAACAGTTGGTAAATGAACAAAAAAAAAAGCTTTACCGTGAAAAATATAGGTATATTTATTTGTCAAAAATATCAGATACAAAATTTGTATAAATTTAATGTATAAAAATATTAAATTTATGAAGTATACGACCTTAAATCTATATAATTTGTACTTTAAAATTATATTTACAAATATCCGAATATTAGATAATGATCGTACAGAATCATTTACGTTATGTGGGCACAAACAAACGACTCGCACGAAATATTTTTTCTGTCTGCATAATTATTTCACCTCAATGTAATGATGAAATAAGTATAGAGAAAGTGCATTGTTTAAAAGTAAGACTAAGCTATACACTTGTAATTTAAGACATCGATTTTGGTGATATAATTTTTAATAACAATTAATTTGTCATAGATATATAAATGTTGTTTTAGAGAATAATATTTTCATTCAAGATATGAATATGTGTATAAGTAAATATTTCAAGAACTTTGGACCATATTAGTAACATATCGGCATAGAATTTGCTTTAATTATGAACAGTAAGAGGTAAATTTTAACAAATCTTACATATCTTTTCATTTTATGGTTTGTGCTCACATAAATGTATACGTCTTTGGGAAGGTGCTTATTGTAAGTACTTATCACAGAAATTATCAACTTAATAATTATGCTATTCTTCTCGATTAGTTTCAATAACAACTACTGCAGTATCTTGATGCAACAATGGCGTTGCACTGACAATGTTCTCTAAAGCTATTTCGTATGTTGGTAGTGCACTTTCGATGGTGTCGTGTAAATTATGCAACGAAACCGCTCTTGAATTTAAAACTGACTCCTGGTATGTTGGTGGTAGGTCATGGTGGGCGTTGTAACGAGAAAAGTTTACATTGTCGTTATCATGACAACATTTCATAATAGCATATACTAAAACAAAGACTCCAAGTCCGCCAACTATCACATAAAAGAACTTAATCATTATGTATACCGGTTTGAAATCTGAAATTAAAAAAATAATAAGGTTTCAATATATTATAATCCTCTATTATTACCTTGAGTAGTGTCGTAATTATGATGGTAATAATAATCGTCACTATGGGATTCGTTATTTGTGTATTCTTCTAAAAAGTAAATCGAGTTTCAGTTAAAATAATATTTATAGGTGAATTATAATTACCCACTGAATATTTGATCAGTAGTTTTTATGAATGTTTATAAAGAACCATTTAATATTACTTCATATAAAATAGTGTAACGCACATACCGTAATTGTTTATAGAACGTTTGTATTTGCCAAAACCATCCTTCGTTAATATTCGAACAATTTTCAAAAACTTATGTTTTGGGTTGTTACATAGATAAATGCCTTCATTAGTCTTACTTAACTGGTTAAATTGCAAAGTGATATCTGGAAAATGACCATCATCCGGGCCATACTCAGTGGAATATCTGAATAAAAGTTAAACATTTATGGTACGTGCTTATATATATAAAAATAATGTTTACTTAGAGTCCTTTGGTTTCACCCAAATGGTCTCGCTAAATTCTTTAATTCCGTTCAAAAGTTTACAAGTTATGAAGGTGTTCGTTCCGCTTTTACCCTCAATAATTGTATAATATTTGGTAGTTTCATAATCATTTAGATTTTGTAGAAGTGCTAAATGAGGCTCACAAAAGACTCCTATAAAGGAATTGATAGTATAATTGCGATTAGTATTAGTACGTCGTCAGGCTTACCGCTAACTAAAATCAGTAATGTAAAAATTTCCGAAAGTGTGTCCATTTTATTTTTGGGACACATTGCGGTTCCTGTCTGTGGTTACTACATAAAAAAATTATTTATCAATGACGTCTTATCTGACCAATGGCTCATTTTGTTTGAAGGTCAGTGAGGTTCAGTATAGCCTATAAAATTAGTGATAAACAATTAAGACCACAACCTATTTGTGATCAAGGTGTGTATCTATGTCGTATTATAATTGCGTTTATTTTATGTATAAAAAATAAGTGTTAACATTTTATATATGGGTATAAATGTTATCAGTTGTATGCATATAGATAAGTTTGATTAAATTTAGATACTACTAAATCGTGTTTATCTCCATCATATAACCATTGTTGCAACAATTATTTCTAAAGAAATAAATACAACTGATAAATGTCAGTAGTGACTAAATTAATCAAATGTCTATGCATAAGGTTGCATATGATTACAACACTGTTATAATTATGATTATTGTCTTTTAGGCTCCAACAACACAATTCATTTCACATTTTCGCGGCGAATTTCTGTTGGTAATCCTTTTAAAAACACTTTTTAATCAGTAACGGAGGAACCGAATGCATAGATCATTTGTTTGAATTTGTTTGTTTGAATTTGTTTGTTTGAATTTAGTTACTACTAAATCACGTTTATCTTCATAGAAACGATTGTATGTTGCAACAATTGTTTCAAATGTTTATGCATACGGCCAATTTACTTTAGTTCTCCGAATTTTAATATCTATTTCTATTTATTTACTTTTACGTACCGAAATATAAGAAGTTGAATGTCACATTTTTAAAATGCAACGCCACTGACTACTGGTCGTTGACTGTTTGCGTAACACCAACATAAATTTGCCCGCGAAATATAAAAATGGCAAACGGGTAAAAAAATGTAAATTGATTATTGCGAGTTACGATATTATTAAAACCCTTATTAAATATAAGTGTATACGCCAGTTAAATAGTTACATCTTACATATTTATTGTAACACATTGTATTATTTTATTGTATTACACATTTACGTTGCACCCTGTGTATTTTTTGTAACTATTTTTATAGAATAATTTAAGTGAAAAATTGTTGTTTGATGATTAATGATTTTTTTGACGAAAAGTAATTTTTATTGAAATAAATTAAGGACAAAGCAAACGGAAACAAACAAATAATTAAACTGTATGTCTGCCATCTATGTGCAAAAAATACATATAAGCACAAAATTTAAAACGATGGTTAAACTATATTTTAATATATTATTATTTCTTTGGACATATTTATAATTGTAATAAATTAAAAAAAATTGTAATATTAGATCTGAATTACATTTTTACGTTAATAGGTCCTGATTTGGGATTATAAAAGTTTCCTACATTATCAACTTTCAATGTGGAGGGTGTCGACGAACGGTGTTCTTTCCGGTCTTTCCACACGTGTGCTGTTCCCGTTTCTGAAGCAGTTTAGTGTGTTTAGACGCTTTTAACGATGAAAGTAAGATTTAAAAAGTATAATAATACCTTTTCAGTTTGAATTACGGCATTAATATATTAATTGTATCTAAAGATCAAGTGGTTTATCGTAATAGTTAAACGAATCCGACAACATGCTTTCTATTAATTTGAATATGCCTTCTATTTTTATATCTATTGGAATTCCTAGCAATAGTTCAATCTGTTAATTGAAATTAAGTGTACATTAAACAAAAATTGACCAACGAAAGATTACTTCTTTGTTTTTGTCAGGTATTGCTTATATAACCTATAAATGATAATTGTCTTCTTTTAGTTAAACGTATCGTACCCGGCAACGGGGTGCCAAAAATTATTTGAAGTAGTTGACGAACATAAAATTCGTATTTTTTATGAAAAACGTATGGGAGCTGAAGTTGAAGCTGATCCTATAGGTGATGAATGGAAGGGATACATTCTTAGAATTACAGGTGGCAATGATAAACAAGGGTTTCCTATGAAACAGGGTGTTCTTACGAATGGTAAGATATTGAAACTTACACAAAAATTTTGTAATTTAAATGATTCATATTTAGGGCGTGTTCGTTTGTTATTATCGAAAGGACATTCTTGCTATAGACCACGTCGTACTGGCGAACGCAAGCGTAAATCTGTTCGTGGTTGCATAGTTGATTCTAATCTTAGTGTGTTGGCATTAGTTATTGTACGCAAAGGAGAGCAGGTACAATTATTTTTAGTTGTCGGTTAATTTTACAAATTTATATTTGAACAGGAAATTCCTGGCCTTACCGATACCACAGTGCCACGTAGATTGGGGCCAAAAAGAGCATCTCGCATTCGTAAATTGTTCAATTTGAGTAAGGAAGATGATGTGCGTCAGTACGTTGTGAAACGACCATTAGCTCAAAAGGAGGGAAAGAAGTTGCGTTTGAAAGCACCTAAAATTCAACGTTTGATTACTCCATCTGTCTTGCAGGTATTTATAGGTGTACTTATTATACTATACTTATTTCAATAAGAACTACTGCAACAATTATTTTTAAGGAGATGGAAGTAGTTTACTAATGACTAAATTTAATTATTGTTTGAAATTCGGCCCTTTTCTATAAGGCTATAAATTTTTGACAAATATCGGTTGGGATTTATTAATTTTTATGTGTAAATTTGTGTTTTGAGTGTTGAAATTTTCGGAAAGGTTAAGTATCATTTAAAATATATCACAAATTTAAACTTTATTTTTGTATTATATTAAAGATTTTGTGCAAATTTTTAGCGTAAACGTCATCGTTTGGCATTGAAAAAGAAACGTTGCTTAAGACGTAAAGAACAAGCTGATAATTATGCTAAGCTTTTGGCCCAACGTAAGAAGGAGTCGAAAGCAAGAAGACAAGAAGAACTGAAGAGAAGGCGTTCGGCTAGCATGCGTGACAGTAAGTCAAGCAATCAGAGCTCACAAAAATAATGTTGCAAATCTTGTACATCTTTGATATGTAATAAAGAGTGCATATTTGCTTAATTTTTATGGTTATTTCCTGTAGTATGCGACAAATAACTTAATTTGTGTAATATAGATATCCAATTCTATTTTTATGAGGTACTCAAACCAATCCAAAATTGAGCAGCACGACATTGTGCTGTGTTTTTTCTACTTGGTGCGTTATTACAATATTATGTGTTTGCTTTTAATAGGGATTTGAACAGAGTGATTAACGACTAATTTTACACCAAACGAGATCTAGTTACTTCATAAATACTCTGCCGGTTTTTCCATATGTTGATAAATTTATCTCAATTATTTACCATGGAAGTGTTTGTTGAAACAATTGCTATAAATATTTGCCAGAAATTTATTGGTAGATATTTGGAATAGATACCAAGGGGCTATTTTGGATCTCATTTGTTAATAAACGTATGTGCTTGTAAATAAAGGGAGGGACGAATAGCGCAGGATTTTACTAAAGATATGTTTTGGTCAAGTCTATCGTTTTATAACAAGTTCAAAATAGACAACATTATGAAAAACATGTAGCTATTGTCTTCAATTTTATTGTTTTCTGCAATGTGTAGTTATGGTGGTTAATGTAATCTAACTTATTTTAGTATAGATGTGCGATTGATATTTTAAATTATAAAAAATATAATACCTACAACCGTATGTATAGGCATTTTCTTAAATTTAATCGTACTAAATTGTGTTAATTTTTTTAGAAACGATTGTTTTTACGGAGATAAACATGGTTTAGTAGCGCCTAATTTAATCGAATGTCTGTGCAAATGGTTGCTTAGTTTAAATAACTTGTAGGGATAGACAACTAATATTGTTCTAGATTATTAGCAGTTGTTTTTGTCATATCGCTAACACAGTTGTAAAGGTTTTTATAAAACATAATTTCAACCCGCTTTGTAGTATATTATACTAATATCTTTAATCTTTTAATATTTGAAACATTAATAAACTGTCGCTCATATAACTGCTCAATTGCATGATTTTTAATGCCTATGTTGCAGATTCTCTGCACCCTTTAAATGCTCTATTGCAATTAAGCACACTAGATAATCCATTTCAAGCATCATAAATGTACCAATCGTTATTTGTAACAACTACTAGATTCTGCTTGCCGTTTAACAACCACAGTTTAGCATATATGCACTAAAACCATGCGTTAAAAATTAGTTTTCAAGGGTAGTGTTACTTAGTGCAGAATATCGAACATAACGATTTGACAAAAATTTCAACCCGGACTGAAAAAAAAGGTAACATAATATGTGTATTTTATTCTTAACTGTTGTAAAGAAATATAACTTGTTTTATTTAAAAAATGATGTCCAATAATGTAAAGCTTGCAGACTTTGTAGTCCAATTAATGAGATTACTATGACCGATCTATGTATCGGAAAATATTGGACAAAATTTGTTTTGTTTGTTTGTCTCGTCTTACTAGAAGACAGTTCACTCCTAGTGGGAATCAATAGATTGTTAAACTTGACATAAGGCTAATAAGTAAGATAAGGCAAAAATGTGTGTTTTCTCTTTTTGCTCAATGAGCATTTAATCTGATAGCTCATTTAAAATACTGAAACAAACTTTATAGTTGTTTCCAAACTAATTATGAACAAATCATGTTCGCATTTGAGTGAATGAATATGTAAAGTGGGATTCACACCTGTGCAATTTTGTCGCAGCAATTAATTGCATACGATTTTGAGTCATTAAAAATTATAAATGTATCTTTAGGTATAGTTGGCAATAAGAAAATTACTAAAATTGCATTCAATTTATTGCACAAATTTAGATCATGTGAAAATTGTGCGATTCTATTTCATGCAACAAAATTGCACAGATGTGAATTCCATTTAATGTATTTTAACAACAACAAAAACTAAAAGTTTTTTACTTAGAACTTGTCGATTGTAAATTAATGTTAAATTCGCAACATGATAATTGTGTAATTCTTTAATTTTTAAAATTAAATAATTATCTTTATGATTAATAAGAATAACGCATATTTTTTTTGTGAGCACATGTCGATCATTTTTTTTGAAATATCTTGTAGTTTATTTTAGTTCAACTATAAAAAGAAAAACATATACTTTAGTTCAAAAGTATCTATGCATAGTAGTTGTTTTAACCGCATAATATAACCTCAATTTTTAACAGATACCAGAAAAATCATGAATAATTTAATTTGCAGAACATGTTTACAACAAATTAATGGGGATTCAATGTTTTTCCCTCTAGATTTTATAGATTCGTCATCTGAAAAAGTAATTTCAGTTCGACATAAATTATATGTTTGTGTTCCAGGAATTGTAGGTATTTCAACAATTTTTATAAATTGTTTTAATTTAAATATACTTTCCAGGATTTAAATATTGTTCCAAATGCAATTCTATGCGGGAGTTGTTTAGATGTAGTGAACTGTAGTTACAAATTTAACAAGCTTTGCTATAAAAGTGAAGAAGAAATCAAAGACTATTTAAACAATGTCGAATGTAATTCTGATTTCTTCGATCTTGGAAAGATTGCAGTTTGCAACGTTGACATTAAAAAAGAGAAAAACTGTGAAGAAATAGAACCCTGCTTTGAGTTCGTTAAACAAGAAATAGTAAAAGAAGAACTTCCAAACGATGTAATGTTTAAACTTAATGAATCCACACATGGATTAAAAGAAGAACTGTTTAATTTGTCTCGTGTAGAGGTAAGCGAGGTTAATATGATCGACTCTTCCATTACAAAGATGTTTCGGTGCACACATTGCAATTATAGTTGTGTTAACAAAAGCCTTTTAAAAATACATTTAATGATTCATATGGAAGTTGAACTAAACGAGTATTCCGTAAGAGTAACCAAAAAGAAATTTAACTGTACAGAATGTGACTACAGATCTTGTTTGCGTGCCGATTTAAAACGCCATATGATGATTCATTCAGGAAATAAACCATTTCAGTGTATACTATGTAATTACAAAACTAGTTACAAATCCCATTTAAATGATCACATGCTCACTCACACGGTAAATAAAAATCTTCAATGTGCACATTGCAATTATAGAACCAAATGGAAATCTAGTTTAAAACGTCACATTCATATTCATACTCATAAATTATCTTTAAAAGAACACACGTTTACACATAGGGAAAATAAAATGTATAAGTGTTTGCAATGTGAATTTCAGACCACCATCAGATTAGAGTTGAAGAATCATAATATGCTTGTTCATCTTGTCACTGAGGAAATGAATAAAAATCGAGCAAAATATGGAAGATCGAAACAGTTTTACTGTTTGCATTGTCAATATTGCACGCAGTACAAGTCACACTTGAAAGATCACATGATGACTCATAACACTTATAAACCATTTCAATGTTTTTATTGTGAATATAGGACAAAGTGGAAATCGAGTTTAAACAGACATATGCTAGTGCATATACCAAAACATAGTGCAGCACAATGCATAGTCTGAGTATAAAAAATATCACTATTTATTAATATTTATTGTAGTTGATACCTTTTACAATTACCTTTGTGATTGTCCAGTAAATTCTAAAGAAAAGTCAACAAACTCTCACCTACAAACCCTAATCTCATCGCTAATGACTATTAGCAGTTGAAGCGACATTAAAAAAAAAAAGATGCAATTTTATAGTAATTCCATTTCACGTGTTTCCTTGATTAGGTATTTAAAATTTTTGGAAAAATCCTAGTTTATGTACTATTGTGATTTATAATTTTTATTCTATTTATTTATCTAGCATTTACATTTAGCTTTCAAAGTATAAAATATTTCTTGATGATTTATCATAAAACGTGCATGTCACTTTTAGGTTTAAATGTTTATGTCGCCTACTATATTTACTTTAGAAAAGCTAGGTGGTGCGTTCATGTTTGTGAAAGTTTTAAAACTTACAATTAGATGCTATGTGTATTTTTCTCTTCACAAATATACAAAGGTATAATATAAATGAGATATTTTTTACTATATGCGGTGTTATTATACTTTTATGAAGTTGATTTTATCGAATTAACACGATTTTAATATATAATAAAAATTTCAGTATGAAAAAATTGAATGAAAATAATCTACTCGTTAGTTTGTAAGTATCCAATTTTGTGATATATTTACATCTACATACTAACTAAACATTACTAAAGACTGAAACGTTTAAAAAAACAATATATATTTTTGAAATAAATACAAACACCTAAACATTAAAGTTAACATTGTTACAAGTGTAATACATTAATTATTATAAGTTATTGTTAAACATTTATACGAATACTTTATTAGAAGTATTTTACTAGCTATTATAGTTTATGAGAATACTCAAAGCTATTTAATAATTGCAAAATTACTAAAATTTCGAGATTAGATTGCTAGGTTTAACAACTTAATTGGGAGGCAGTATTATAAGTAATAGGTAAATTTTTAAATTAATTAACGCTTGGCTTACTATTTTTGACCTCTTCATGACTTCAATAGATTAAATATTAAGTTATTTCAAATCTAAAGAAAAAAAACACTATAAATATTAAAATATATTAAATGTTTAACATAATATGGCAATAAATCAAAATGTACAACCGGGCAACTTCAATTTTCAATTTAAATTATCCGGTTGTTTTATGAAACGGAAATTTATTTTAATCACTATGATCGTTTTAATATATAGGAGTCTTAAAGCCGAGAACATCTTTCAGTTTTTGAGGATAATTCATTCCCTTGACGATATCATAAAATTGATACGCCTTTTTGACTCTATACTTAACTTGAATAAATTTACGTGCCTCTCGTCGAGACAGTTCAATTAAAGACGGTATTTCAGGGATATCTTTAAAGCTATTCATATCAAATTGACAGTTGTCAATGTGCAATTGACAGTGATTAATTAAAATTTGCCTTTTGTCCAATGGAATTGCGAAGAATCTTACAGCTTGAATGATGTTCTTTACAGTTACTTTAATCTCAAATGGATAACAGATACTTTCGACTTGCTTTTTAAACAATTCGATAACCATATCAAGATAGGGATCGTTTTTGGTTGAAAACATAAAGGCGGGTTGTGGAAATAAACTAAAATGATGGTCCAAATCGATCTCAGTTTCAAAATAGTTTCCAGCATATATGAACATCTCTATTTCTTCTTTAAATCCAAAGAGAATAGTTGCAAAATTAATGTCACGAATATTTACTTCATAACCTACGCTTAAAAAAGCACATATGATGCCTAGCCTATCTTTCAACGAAATATTATGACAATATAAAGTTTTCAATAAACAAGAAAAGAGACCATACTCAAATATTTCATAAGTAATATTTTTCCTTGCATGTTCGATTAATTCGTGGATAAGTGGACATTCCAAAATCAAATATAAACATTCGATCCATTCTTCTTTAGAAAAAGTTAAATTATCAACAAAAATTAAAAGAAACGGCTCCCTCTCCAGCAATAATTGACTATAATCAAATTTAAACCAGATCGATTTAAACAAATTAGAATTTTTATAATCCAAGGAACCTATAAGATTGGTATTACCATTACTATTTAAAGTATTTACATCTATGCCTGCTTCTACAAGTTTTAATGCAAGTGAACTCCTTCTATAAATAGCAAGGTTTAACGCGTTGTTTCCATCAAAAGTTACATCATCAGAAAAGTCATCGTAGTAATTGAAAATTGTTTCAGCAATCAAGTGTTTGTTATGAGTGATTGCTAGTAAAAATGGGGTATTTTCGTACTGACATTTAAGAGTAATATCGGCATTGTAGTAAAGTAACATACATGTAATTTCCAAGGTGTCGGTGTGACCTAACACTGCATAGTGTAAAGGCGTAAATTTTCTATCATCCTGCGCATTTATATCTGCTCCCCATTTTATTAGTTTGTGTACAATAGAACTTTCGCAAAAAACCACAGCTTCGTGTAGAGCAGTCCTACCCTCTAAATTACAATTGTTAATATCACAACCGGCTTTCAAAAGTTCATCAAAATAATATTCATCGCTGTTCAACTTTGCACATAATGCAAGCGGTGTCTCACCTTTACCATTCCTATGATTCACATCGGCGTCGTTATTTTGCAACGAAGATAAAAATAATTCTTTACTAAAAATATAATAATTAATAATAAGTAGATGGAACTAAATTTATGTTTTATACTCATTTTTTAATATTGCAATATGAATTAGGGAATTTCCATTTCTATGAGGACCATCGAATCTTAACATTAAATTGATTTGAAATGCGGAAGTCATTTTAATTTTTAAACTTGAACATTCAATAACAATCTAATTTTATTTATTACATATTTGAATTGGTCTCAAAATTGAGGTTATCAACGTTAGGACAATTTGACAATGAATTTGTATGTATAATCGTTGCTAGAGGACGCTATCGTTCAAACTAATGTACAACAAAGTATAATGTACACGATGTTCAAAAATGACTAGGATGACTGTATTAATCTGACTTTAAAACTAGTGGCTTGTTGTTCCATAATTAGAATAAACCTATTTATTATCAAAGATCCTATCTGTTATCTATATCTACAAAATAAAATTACATCGAATTAAAATATAAAGGTACAATATTGTTTGTGTTTAATACCAATTTCAGTTGTTTTATTGCGTGTGCAACATCTAAAAAGTTTCCTTTTCACACTACTCAATAAAAAATTACAATCATTGGTTCGTCGTAATCGTTTTTGGTAAAAATCTTGTACTTTTTGAATAACGACTTTGTATGTATTAAATTATGGTTTAACATATTCCAGAATTTAAAAACAATTTTTAAAGAACACACATCTTATTAAAATTATTTATTATTAAAACAATAAAAAATGGCCGGAATTACATAAGACTATTATACCAGTGTAAGACTTAAAACTACCTCTTAAATAAGTTTGTATATCAAGGACCAGTTTTTCACTCAGTAAACTCGTTAACGATAACCGATGACTAAAAAACTCGCCCAAAATGTAATCTAAAACTACAAGTTATGATTTAAAAACCACTGCTCTAATTGCTCACGTTGAAATATGCATGTACCTACGACATCAAATTAAAGAAAAATTGTACAATACCTGTTCAGGTTTAAAGTGCTATTGTCTTAATTATCAATTATTTTCATAAAGAGACTGCTATCAGATATCTCCTTAAAGTATCTTTTTTGTGCACGATTTTCCATTAAAATTCCAAATTATTTTAGTTTACTATTTGCATAAAACTTCTTAAAAAAACAAAAACTAAAGAAGGCACCAAAGTGATGGTATGAAAGCACTTGAATCCTCCTTATAGAGCTAATTGTTTAAGTTTATAAAGATGTAATTGGGATATTTTCTATTAATTTGATACAATCAAGAATTTTTATATCTGATAGCTCATCTCAACATGATATAAAATATGCATATCAAAAAATTAAAATACAAATTGTCATGCATTATAAATGCTACTGAACATGTAACATTCAACAGATCAATATCTCCAATCAAAATTTATCTTAATTTAATATCGAAATATTAGATTTTAAATTATAAGTGGATGGACGAACAAACACGATCGTTGTCAATAATAATACAGTAACTTAATTTTTAAAGTTACCCCAAGTTTGAAAGTAAAAAATTGTTTGTAAAATATAAAAATATACAAACTTACAAATAATATTCACATCTACAAGAGATTCTTAAACTAATTAAAATTTACAGCTTGACTTAAAATGTACAAAATAACATATTTTAAACATCAAATTATTAGAAGTTGAAAACAAACTCTTAGTTTGCGATTTTAAAATTAATAACAATAAAATTTAATTTGTTCTAATAAAGAAAATACTTTCTGGGAATGTGTATGAATAATTAAAAATGAAAACGTAGATGCTATACCTACATCGGTATATATCAATCTTAATGTTATTTTGTTTCAGATTCAGCAACTTTGTAAAATATTTTTCGGATATACAAATAATCTCAGAATGGACGTATTAGTGTGAAAATTAAAGTTAGCACAAGATATGCGAACGACAGTTCAAATTGGTGGGTCGCGTTGATCCACCTCAATCCTGCATAATTAACGTTGGGCATTTCGATTTCTAAAAAAGATCACATTAATACTTAATATCAACAGAAATCGAAATCAAAGAAACGTTAGTTCCACGGCAAATTTGCAACAACTTACCGAAACATGTAGACACATAAAGCAGATAGAAGACCAACGGTATTGGCAGAGATGGTAGCTGCACCTCCATGAGTTTGGCCACAGGCAGGTGGGCATACAGGTATGACAGTTTCTAATACACAACTAGCTATAGCTGTCTACACATTTACATGCATAATGCATTTCTTTTTTACTTTATAATCGTATTAAACATGCGGAAGGATATAAGTTCAACTTACCAAATAACTCGACATAATTTTCATCTGAACCAAGTTTGTTGGCAGCTTTACACATGTACTTGCCATATTGACGTTTTTCAATTGTAATAACGCGTATCGTGGTGTCCGCAAATTCATCTGCTGTAGCAAAATGTGAAATACTGTAAAAAAAAAATAAAGTTTCATTAATATAATGGAAAAATGGTTCATCGGGAAGAAAATAAAGACAAAAATTAACTTATAAAATGACTTCTACAAACCTGTAATGCTGATTGTTAGAAAGTTGTATACCGTCTTTATGCCATGTAATGGCAGGCGGTGGATAGGCCTCTATATGACACTCTAAATCCATGTCAAACTGTAAAGCTTGACCTAATCTTGGTCGAGGTACAGTTACAACAGGCTTAAATTCAACTTCAACAGCAACGTTACCTATAACTCCAAAATTACTATGTGCAAACAGTTAAGTTTATACATACGTCTAGTTCCTCTACCGACACCATTTTCAGCTACACAGTAGTAAGTTCCACGGTCTTCCTTACGTATATGTTTAATTTTAAGTATATTACCTCTGTAAATAGAACCTCCTGTGGGTAAAATGGCATTATTTTCTCTTCGCCACGAAATTCGTGGAGGGGGGAAGCCACCAGCATAACATTCTAATTGGACAGCTACAATTTAATAATAAATTTATTTATATATATTTGTAGAGGAATTAAAAGTACCTTCGCCTTCTGAAACAACAATCGACCTTGTCGAATTATCAGATATTATTGGAGGCCTTCGTACTTGCAGTTCTACTTCTGCCGAAATTTTGTTGCTCACAGATATTAATACTTGACATTGATAAATTGCCGCATCGGTCTCTTGAATATCTTTAATTTGTAATATGTACGTCGAACTTGCCTAAAATGGGACACATTAAATTTGTAAATGCATATAAGGACTCCTGTTCGAGTACCTGATCATAACGTAGAGAAAACCTAGAATCATGTAGAATTAACGAACTACCGGTTGATATTGGTAAAATTTGTGAATTGCTGTTGCGATCCAATTTCATCCAAAGTACCGGATATTCCTGTACGTACTGTACGGAACAGTGCAATTCAACTGTACCTCCAATATCTTTAATTTGCTCTTGAGATATGTATGAAATTGTTGGTGACCTTTGACTGAAAACTATACAACAAAACATAAACAAATTGAAAACGTTTCGTACATAGCCTACTTAGATTTAAAAATTGTAAGCGAAGTAATAACTGTAGTTTAACAAACTTTTTATGTTATAAATTACGTTTTATTGCTTACCATTTTGGATTAAAACGATTAAAACAAACAGAAAAAGTTTAGTTGTAACGGCCATTTTTATAAACCACACCTACCGAACGTTTACTAATCGATTACGTTGTAGCCAAATTTTTATAATGCATTGTTGTCACATTTAATATTTAATAACAAATAGTAAAATATAACAAAGATAAATATTAATATAAAAATTGTGTAGTAACGTCCGCTTGAGATATTTGGTAAATCATTATATTATGTATGGTATCTCGTAAACATTTAACAAACATTAGACAAATATTAAACATTTCGTCAAGAAACTTTTTGGTTATTCCTCGTGTTTAGTTGAATAAGCATAACAAAACTCTTAAAAGGTCCCTCGTATATTACATAAAAGTTGTCATAACGTTTACGAGGGCTTTTCAAAAAGTTCTTTTCAAACTGATATACACATTTACGTTTTTGTTTGTGTTTAGATGTTGCGCGTGCAGTAAATAAAACATAATAAGCGGGAAAACGGCAATAAAAATTTACAATTCCAGACCAAAAACTGACAAGGAAGGTTAGGCAGGTGGAAATCGCAGAAAAATTTGAAACTTTTGCAGGATTGTAGTACTAATCAACTTTAATCAAGACCCAAATTTATTCTAAAATTATGTATTTTTTATGGAGTAAAACCATTTGAATAATCACTATCTACTGCCTTTATACAGTAGAATTATAAATTTACTCTATTTTTAATTTAAAAACTTTTCGTGTGCCCTTAAACATGGAATGTTTCCCTATTACAAACCATAAACCAGATAAAAGTTTAATGGCATTTTTATGCGACCGATAAAATACAAAGAAACTAATAAAACATGTGCGCTACCCACTTGCATATCTTATCGGAGTGCGAACAAAGAACTGTATGTTTTTAAAATAAAACTGGGATTTTCTACTATCCAATGCATTTATATATAGAATTCTGGCAAAACCGTTTCAGAACATTCGCGTCAGTGGTGCAGAGCGGTAGTGCTTATTTCAGTTGTTCGAATTTTAAATTACGGCGTCGTATTATTCGTGTGTGCGAGGAGTGCTCGTTCGGTTAATAAGGCCTCTTTGCGTGTGAGTGCACGAGTGTTATGTATTGTGTTGTGTTCTCTAAAAGGATTACAAACAACAAGGATTAATACGACAAGGAAAGATAGGATCTTTCTTTGTCGACTAACTCTCCATGTATTTATAAAGTGTAAATACATGGACCTTTAAGCTCTAACACAAATTCTATGAAAATCGGACTTGGTTAGGCTCTTGGATAGAGACTCGGTTAGGGTCTTGGTTAGGACTCCCCACAAATATTCAACGGTCCAATTTCGCGAACGAAATTTTACCTTACGTAGGTATAGGTATGTAATAATACAAGTTCACAGTTAAAGGAAGAATCTACGCTGGAAATTGACTATAGAGGGAAAACGATAAGGAGAAAAGGTAGGAAATACAAAGAAAAATTTAGAAGTTTCTAATTTTTTTCTTATAGTCTGTTACAGACAAGAGGCAGTCGCAGCGGCAGCATTGTTAAGCTAAGCGTCCACTAGTCCGCATTGTGAGTTATACGTTCAGCCAGTCGATTTGAAAATGTCACAACTGCAACCAAGTTTTTGATCTCGACGTTTTAATACAAAGAAAGCGATCGTTTACGTTTAATTGGTAAGTTTTTATCAGATTTTATCATCTTTAATGAACTGTTAATAAAATTACACACTAATATTACTGATTAAAGATTTGTAGATATATCTCATATATTTAAATATTATGGTGTTATACTGTATGTAAAATATAATACCGGATAAATGTCAATTTGGAATCTTCTAGAAAGACGCCATTGTTTTGGCGAAGTCTATCATGATGTTTACACATAAATATAGCATTTATTTTACCAATATTATGTCGAATACTATTTGTCAGTTCTGATATCGTTTATGGATCGTTAGCATAGACTTTTCCATAACATAAATTAAATCATGAAATCTCGACCTTGGCCAATTGGTGCCGTAATTTAAAGCGATAACAGGTCCGGGAAGCTTAGAGAAGCTTAACGAATAAAAATAGTGCGTAGAAGAATCTTTAAAAGAATAATAATCATTCGGACAAACGGAGAGGTGAAATTATTTATTCATAGCAGTAGTAGTTGAAACATAGTCGTGATAGTATTTTTATAAATACTTTAGCCCCGTTCCAACATACCATCGAACCGGTTTGCGAACTGTACAGTACACGCTTTCAACCAATCGAAATTTTAGATTTTGACAATTTTGTAAATTCTAAAATTCTGATTGGTTGAAAGCATGCACTGCACCGTTCGCAAACCAGTTTGGAGGTGTGTTGGAACAGACTATCAATTTTTAGCGTATTCGGTCTTAATAAAGTAGGCCGCTTTTTCCCCTATCATAATACAAGGCGCGTTTGTATGTGCAGATAATGGATTTGGTATTACGCTAGCGTCAGCGACTCTCAAATTTTGAATTCCATATACTTTCAATTTATTGTTAACAACGGCACCTTGCTGAGGATTCGGGCCCATTTTGCATGTTCCGCCGCCATGCAGAAAAACATTTGAGGTTTGTTCGATGTTGCACATCCAATAATCCCTTGTCAAATATCCGTAACCTTTACAAGGAGGATACGGAATATGAGACGGCTGTAACTGTTCAAACGCGGTAGTATTTAATAAATTCATAACTGTATCTATGATTTTGTAAAGGTTTTCTTTATCTTCGTTATGGATGTCTGTCAAACATCCTAAATCTATTAAAGGGTAATCGTAGGGATCGCTGGATTTTAAAGAAATTTCTCCTCTCGATTTCGTGTGAAGTAGTATCAGTAACAATCTAAATATACTACCTTCGGACGTTGGCTTCATCCATACCGACTCAGGTCTATCGAAAATGTTTAAATCTGACAGGAGATCTATTTCAAAATCGGTCACGTTTGTATTATTTTCAAATTGTAAAAACGACAGCGCATCAAAATTTGACGATCCAGTTAAGGGACCTTCGCCATTTAGGTATTGCCTAATGGAATCGCGTAGGAACATGGATGTCTCCGGTTTGTTGACTAAAAAGTCTACGTTTGATAGTGCTATATGATCGTGAAAATTTTGTCCAACAGCTAAATCTTGAATGACGGGAATTCCGCGTGCGGTTAGATGTCCCTTTGGTCCTACGCCAGATAGCATGAGTATTTGTGGAGAGCCAACGACACCGGCAGACAACATAACTTCTTTATTAACTTGCACGATGTATTTCACGTTCTTGTGTGAAAATACAACACCTTCCGCTTTACTCAAATTAGATATTTGTATATTCGTTACGTAACTTTCGGTCAAAATGTCCAAGTTTTTCCTTCCGCGAGCAGGCGTTAAGAACGCTCTGGCAGCACTTTGTCTTTGTCCATTGTTTATTGTTAATTGGACATGATCCGCCCCAATTTGACTGGGACCATTTATGTCCAGTACGGGAACGTTTAACTCTTTATTGGCATTCAAAAACGTAGTCGTTCTTGTATTAACAGGTTCATGATAATTCACGTCCAAGTACCCGTCAGTTCCGTGATATTCTGCACTGCCATTGATGTGCGAATTTTCCGATTTCATAAAAAATTCCAGAACGTCATCGTAAAACCATCCATCGTTGCCTTGCAGTCCCCAGTTGTCGTAATCGAATCGGCTACCCCTTGTATAAAACATACCGTTAATTGCACTACTGCCGCCTAACGATTTTCCTCTTGTATAGGCACAAATACCGTTCGAAGCTATGCAGAAAGGAATAGTTTGTTAAAGTTGTTCAAAAATTTTGAACACTCTGTACCTCGGCAACATTTCTGTGGTGTACTTTGAAAACCCCAGTTATACTCGAGATTGCCGAGATAAGTCCACATCGCTGGAATAACAGTGAAATCGTTTTCTTCTTTTCCACTTTCTAATAGGAGTACCTTCCAATCTTCAATTTCCGACAATCTACTAGCCACCACCGATCCTGTAGATCCAGCTCCAATAACCACAAAATCATAGATACCATAAACTGATAAATTATATGATAATACGTATTCTGAAACTCAATTTAAACGAATATGTAACTGACCTTTCGGAATCTCGTTATGGGGACGGTATTCTGACGCGTCTTCAGGAAATTCGTAGGTGGAACTTCTTTCTATCTCTACTGTGATTAAGTTTTCGTAATAATCTACTAGGTAGTCGTTGGCCCAAGACAAAGACACGCTAGTAATAATTATCGCAAAAATTTTCATTTTCGGTTGATGATTTTAAAAGGCAAAACGTAAATTAAACATCGCGTTTTATATATTTTTATGTTATTTGTAATTTATCTTTTTATGTGCTTTATCACATAAATTATTTTTTACTTGCTATTAGTTAAATAAACTACCAATTGCTAGTACTATATGCGTCATTTATATAGTATCATCACGTTTTATTGGTGTGTATTTACACACCAATAAAACGTAAATAAATATAAATGTAAATATTATGTATATATTATATTATATTATATTATGTATATTATAAATATTATGTATGCAAATCTTGACGTTAATTTGACTATAGGTATATTTTTATAAGATAACCATTGCTATCATAAATAAATATGTATTTAAGCGATAAAAGGACATAAAATCATCCATGATAAATCATTGTATTTTTGTGAAATTTTTACGCGCAGATTTTTATCTTTAACAACCATTATATAAAGTTATATGTAGTTCCTTTAAAGTTTTCTTACATTTTAATTTGCAAGGCCATTAAATAAATGCGTCATATCTATTTTTTATTATTTTCAGTATTTTTACGTCGCTTCTGTAATTCGAAAACCATTGTTGAGAAATTCTTCACTTATTGATACTTAACGAAATCTAATCACCAGCAATGGATAATTTTATTTTAGGTAATGCGAACAAATTTATGTATAACTTATTGCTTTTTATGTGCTAATTATTATGCAGACAGTTCTCCATAACGGAGTACAACAAAATAAAACGTAGTGAAAGATTCAATTCAATAGAAATTATTGGATTACATTTTATTAAACAGTTAATTAAAAACATTTAATTCTATTAATCTCCAGGTGTTTCAATCCTTTTGGTTCTCCCGTTCTTTGAACCATCTGTAACTACAACACCATCCAGATCTTTCTTTTGGACTTTGATTGTTGGAAAGAGAGCACGTTCTGAAACTGCCCATCAAGAGAATTCGAGATAGATATGTAATGAAGCTGTTTTTATCACAATCGTCCATGCCTCTGGTTATTTACCAGTTTTATACCGACAATTAGTACTTTTATGAGTAATTTTATTACAAGAAATTGATAACTTTTGAATGGTCCCTGTATATTGTTTGTCCCTTTCTAAAATTTGGACCAAGAATATTATGCGTATATCAACGCGGATCAAATTAAGAGGTAAGAAATTGAAAACTTTTTGAACGGCCACCGTATAAGACAAGTAAAAGTTTTACATTATTTTACGAAGTTTTCTTTTAATAAATATTTACAGGTTAATACAGTTTTTATAATGTTTATAATCAAATCATAAAAGTCATAGAAGCTTGTATAAATCAAAAATGATATTCAAACGCACGATAATCACACAACACGAATCAGATGTCGACTACGTCGTCATACGTCGGCGTCGACAATGGCTCCTCAAAGATGAACGCACACTATCTGAAACAAACAACGATAGAGCCTCAAAATACGAAATAAATTAATTCTAAAATAAGCAAAAAAAGAAATTTGATGAAGTCTCGAAAAAAACGCCATAAAATTCATTCGATTTTAACTAAAATTTTAACACGACCTATAACTTTTTATTTCGACTCCGTACTGCACAAAATTTCAAAATCATTTGCACAAATTAACGTAACACATGTGTTTCCGACAATTTAAACTTTTTGAGAAATATCAAAAAAATCTCTTAGGCTTCGGCACGGCTTCTTTTTCTGGCAAAATTTTGACCACAAGCTTTTGAGCCGTAACGTTCAGAAGAAGTCGAAAGCGATTAGAAAACTCGTATTTCAGATATTACGAAGCAATAAATAACGAACTGCAGGCGTTTAAATAGTTTATAAGTTTTTATAATCTCGATAAAATGATGCTACCTGATACGCATAGAACAGTCATTTTGTCATGTTTAGAGGCGATAGGAGAGAATAGAAGTTATCTAATATATAGATACTCATTGTTAATATCTGTAAATTCAAATTATTACATTAAACTGTTTTTAAGAAAACGAGGCCCGTTTGAGGTTTTATTTATTAGTAATTAGTAATAAAATGTATTTAAGCCAGCTTATGTCAAAATGAGAATTACCACTGTTTACCTCTCGGGGTACAGATATATATTGTTTGTAACTTATCCTTTTATCTAATTAAGTACATAATACGTTACGACGTAAATGCGTCATTCAAAAATGAGGTAAATAGTAGCTCTTAAAAGCAACAGATGCATATAAAATAAATAAATACAGTAGCCATTACTGCACGTTGAAAGGTTCGATAATTAATGATTTGAACAAGGCCTTTGTTCAGTTGTATAGTGATATTTATGACTATAATAAACCATTATTAAATTTAAAAAGAACGATAGTAGACTCGCGGTATGTATACTAATTTACACAGATGTGTACGATGAAATACACTTGTCTTTACAACATTGTAAAGGTTTTCTTTATTCCTCATCATGGGTATCAGTTAAACATTCACAATCTATTAAAGCGCAATTCGTAAGGATTGCTGGATTTTAAAGAAATTTCTCCTCTCATTTTCGGCGAATCTAAATTTCTTTAAATTTGATAGGAACACTATCCCAAAATCATTCACAATTGTATTACTTTCAAATCGTAGAGACGGCAGTGCTTCAAAATGTGCCGATACAGTTAAGGGACCTTTGCCATTTATTTATTGCCTAATGGAATCACATAGTCTCCGGCTTATTGATTACGAAATCTAAATTTGATCATTCTAAATGATCACAGACACCCTTCCCTACAGCTGGATACTGAATGACGAAAATTCCGTGCTGAGTTAGATGTCCCTTTTGTTGTATACCAGATAGCACGATGTATATGTGGAGAGCCTATAAAACACTCCGATAATATAACTTTCTTTTTAACTCTAACAATGTATTTCACCTTCCGTTTTGTTAAAGATTAAAATTTTGGACCTTTCGATTGAAATGCCCATGTTTCTCTTTCCACAAGCAGACATTAAGAACGCCCTGGCAGAGACTCGTCTCTTTCCATTGTTCATTGTAAATTGAACGGGATCTGTGTCAATTTGACTGGGATCATTTATATCCGGAACGGGAATGTTCAATTGTTTATGGCTATTTAAAAATGTCGTCGTTCTTGTAATTCATGATAATTTATATCTGAGTAACAGTCAGTTCCGTGATATTCTGCACTGCCAATGATGTGCGAATTTTCCGATATCATAAAAAATTCCAGGACGTCGTCATAAAACCATCCATCGTTGCCTTGCATACCCCAATTGTCGTAATCTGTTTCCTCTTGTGTACACTATACCGTTGATTGCAGTACTTCCGCCTAACGATATTCTTCTTGGAGACAAACAAATGCTATTCAAAATCTACTAGCTAACACTGAATCAGCAAATCTGGTTCCAACAACCACAAAATCATAGATGTCATAAACTAGAAAATGAAAATTTCTAAAACTCAATTTGAACTAATATACAACTAACCTTTTGGAACGGCATTACGAGGACGATATTCTGTCGCGTCTTCGGGAAATTCATAGGCGGAACTTTTTTCTGTTTCTGCTTCGATTGTTTTCGTAATAATCCATTCGATGATCTGTGAGAAAGATACGGTAGTTATAATCAAAGCGAAAATCATTGTATTTTGTTGGCGATTTTGAAAGTTTAAAATAAATTACATAAAGCATGTTGCATGTTTGTTATTAAAAAATATTATTATATATAAACTCACAATCAATACTATGGATCATTCAATGTAGTTCATATATTGTATTGAAATGTAAATTAAGATAATACACCATATTATGGTACTATGTGCCCACTAGGAAAAGTCTACAGTGTTGGTAGAGTTGGCATTGCACGTTTTAAGATACATTTGTGCAATCGGTGAGTGTCCTGAATTTGGACAAGTCCGTTAATGGAGGTTTTACTGTAAGTATAGGAAATACTATCGAAATTGAAAATGATAAAAAAATAGTACTTTCAGAATTTTAATAGGGACAAACTTCACCAAGTACACTCAAGTATAGTGTGTTGCCTATTCGTTGTTATCTATTTTAAAAATGCGTAACTTACACGAAATAATATATTACCTATTATATTATTGCTCCCCCGTTTATTAAAACTAATTTACATAAATAAAACTAAAGTGACTCTAAAATTTAAAGTCTCTTTAATTACAAGGTAACTTTAGTTTCGATTATAAAATTGGTTCTAAGATTTAAAATTTAATATATTATGCAATTTTCAAATTTCACGACTGATTTTTATTGGTATCACTTGAAAACATTTGTAGTCGGTAGCGGCGACAGGAATTTTGAATTGTTTGACTAACGAAATACATGCTGTTGAAAATAATTATGTCCAGTTTCACATATTTTACAATTTATTATCAATTTAATTTAATCATTTACTACGGTACGCCTTTTTATTTAACTTGACATTGACATTTATATACGAGTAGTACCAACAGAAATCCGCTGAAAAATTTGAAAATTAATACTTAATAAGTTATATTTTTAAATATATTGCCACACAACTTCATATTTGTAATGACATGTTATCTCGTGTATAACTCTAAAGTTCATAAAAATAAAAATTTGAAGATATCAAAGTATAATTACTAAAATATGTCGCGAGTTAAATCGAATACTATTTTAACAATAATTAAGAATGGTGTTCGAGTAATAAAATTTAATCGACCAGAAAAACGCAATGCTATTGATAAATATATGTATTTAAAAATAATTGACATACTTAATTCCGATGCAACCAACAATTGTGTAGTAGTGACCTATATTGACGGGCGTCGGCGATTATTACAGCAGTGGTGCAGATATACAGGTGGACAACAGTTCAAATTTTGAAGAGGACTCAAAAGCTAAAAATGAAATATTCAAAAATTTTATTACTGCATTTATTAATTATCCAAAGTTGTTGATATCGATCGTTAATGGACCTGCAATAGGAGTAGCAGTAACAACTTTGACACTTTGCGATGTAGTTTATGCTTCTGACCTTGCCACATTTACTACTCCATTTACGAAATTTAATTTGAGTCCTGAAGGTTGCTCTAGTTACTTATTGCCACGCATAATGGGAAAGAGTAAAGCGATGGAAGTTTTAATTTTAGGTCGGAAATTAACTGCCATGGAAGCTCTCGACTATAATTTAATCTCTAAAGTTGTAAAACATCAGGACTTAGACGATTTATTTCAAGAAGCTGAGAAATTTGCAAAACTACCTGTTGATGTGGTAATACGCTCAAAACAATTAATAAATAAGAATTTAGAAGATTTGTTACACGACGTTAACGAAAGGGAAGTTAACATGTTAGAACTATGTGCAAAATCAGGAGAAGTACTGAAAGCAAAGAAACTTTATATGATTAAAAAATATAAATTATAAATTTGTATCAATTTCATTTTGATTGATAACGTTTCACTATTTCTGTCCAAAATAGTGAATTTGATTTAAATGTCTGTTTTTTTAAGCTTTATATACTTGAATAATATATATGTGATATAATCTTTAAAATTGAAGTTGTTTCTTTAGCGAAGTCACTAGTCCTAACAGTTTGAAATATTTCTGTTTTATCGTTGAAACGACGACGTCAATTGGTTTGACAAAGTTCGAATCTACTCGGAACGTTAGTTTGAAAACAAATTAGCGGAGATACGACATAGCGCAGTTAATTTAACCTAACTTCTATTCCGATTAACATTGTTAATTTTTCAAAGTGGAAATCTTCGAATTAAATATGTATAACCGATGACATGTATTGACAAGCAACTGCCAAACATCATTATATAGGAAACATATAATATATTCTCCGTATTCTTAAATACTATTTAATTAAAAATGAAATACAACTGAAATACATGAATATTGTATGGACATCTAGCTTATAATTTTTTTTCAAAATTGGTTTGAAATAATTCATTTTGACGAATACAGAAATAAAAGACTTCAACAATGAACCAATAAACAAACTTGCTAGAGTGCCAAAAACGCCTTTAGTATAACATATTTATAGGTAGAATATTTATTAAAATTAGTTCAATACAAAAAAAAAACCACGGGGTCTTAAATTCTATAGATATAAATACATAAAACACAATCACTATTGATGTTTATATAAGTTTACCAACTTTTCCCTTACAGTTTTGTGCCTAATATTTACTGCATAAGGGCATACCTGAAAAAACCGTCAAAATGAGATAAGCCTTTTGGCAAGTAAGTGCGACGATATATCAGTCACAATACGAAACATCAAAACTGACGTTTCTATAAAAGATGTTTTACGTTATCCAATAACTGTCCTAGAACCAATTCCTTTGATAAATCACCATTAATGACGTTTACAATAGGATCTTTCATATTTTTATATGCCATTATAATACTGCAACATAGCAACAATAACAAATAAAAAATTATAAACAAATATACCCACTTCTCTCTGAACTTTCTATCTATCGTTAATAACTGCTCCTCATTTGTATTGGTGGTGTTTCTATTTGAATGGCGTTTAACTCTCTCCTCTTCGCTTACAGAAAGCAACATAACAACGTCTGGCTTTAAGAGATCTTCTGGCCAATTATAAATTGGATTGTTGATTTCCGGTAATTTATTTTCAAAAGGATTACGTTTTATTGACTGGGCAATTGCATAAGCAGTAGTCGAATGCCAAAACCTAAACAAAAATTACTCGGGTACGTTGTAATCGACAAAAATATACAAGTTTATGAATACCGGTCAAGAATAACGGGCTTTTCGCATAACATCACCGACAATTGTATAGAGGCTATGTAATTTCCAAGCGCATAATAAGCTGTGCGCAGTAATAAATTATCTTCAAATTGATCTCTAATATCGTTTAAACAAGGTGGTGGAGTGCAGTACACTTTTGCTCCAATTTGATTGGCTAAAGAATTAGTTGCGGTTGTCTTTCCTGAAATTAATTTCAGCAAAATAACAAGTTACAATTTAAGACCATACTCGTACCAGAACCATCTAATCCTTCAATTACTATTAATGGATATTTTTTCTGCTTGTTTATATTTGATTTATTGGTTTCAAAAACTTCATTGTAGATTTTCAATAAATGCTTGGCTGACGAAGAACCTTGAGACTAAAAATAAATTAACGTTTTAAGTATTAAATAGTTTTAATAAACCGCTCAATGTATAATTACTGCATGTTGGTTTAAAACGTTCATTACGGATTGAAAAGAGTGATATACGATTGGTAGAGACATACTCTTAAATAATTCTGTTCAACATTTATTTCTTACAACCTTAAGCCTGGCAGCAAACTTATCGATACGTAACAAAATTCCTATGATGAAATTCGAGCCAGCATTGTTATTTTGTTGCAATTATACATAATAAATACAACGTTAGATTTATAAAGATTCGATAAGAAAATAACGATTTTGCGCGTGCGTGTTCGATACGCATGGCCGATTATACAGGCTATCACATAAAGTGATATACAATTAAGATCAAAATATGCTGCAGATTAAATGTATGTAGCACATATGAATTTCTTTTAGATAAACCGCTGTTTATATTCATTGTATTTTTTTGTAATACCTATTATATATTTTTTAACGTAAAAAAGACAAAATTTTAAGGAATGACATTCGGAGAACCTCTTAATCGACCCCTTACAGGTGTTACGTTGTTGTATTTACAACACTGTTTCAGTTTGATGTTTGTAAAAGATTTGAATTAATAGCCATAGGTAAGTGTTTAGGCATGTACTTACTTACAATATAATTATATTTTGATAATTCATAAATCTTTTAAGTTATTCAAATGAATGTTTTTAATCTCTCTTTAATGGAGTTTTTTAATCCTCAAATTTAAACATTTGCCCTAGTTCACCCTCCTTTTAGCGGACACAACCAATATTTTTTACGCCTATAGCTATTCGTTATGGTGAGCTTTCACTGTACATACAAAAAGTGACTCTCATGTTCGTTTTATAATGATATGGGTATTTGTGCCTATTAGCTTTTATACAAAACCATTATCATTATTAATGGTCATATGTTTATGATTATTATTTGAGTGGGTATTATATCTTGTTAATTTTTTATTGATAAATATATTGTTATTAATAGAAATCGTTAACTTCAGGAAATATTTCATCAGATAAAAACCATTAATTATAGTCCTTATCAGTAGGTACCCACATATTAATTTGTTAGTATTTATTTTATTAATATAAATTAATAAGTTAAAGTTATTTTCAATTTTATTTACCTGTTTTCGCAAATCAAAATAAATCTGAAGGGTATTTCGTTTCTACGAAAAAGTAAAAACAGTGTTCATTTTGCAGCAAGAGCGTTCTTTCTTCATAGATTACAGTCTATATCAAACTTGTTACAATCTTCAACTGTAAACTGGATATATTTTAATTAAGCGTTTCGATCGTGGCGAATAAAATTTGATTTCCTATGGTACATTGTAAAATATAGTCTACATAATATAAATGGTACATCATAGTCAATGAACTTATATGTAAGAAATTCTATAGCATTGACCTTTTAATGATACTGACCCTTCAATTGACATAGAAGGTAACAAACAAGTTCTAAATACTCAAAACCTAATATAAAATTAAAGAATTTATACGATTAGTGGCAAACTTTTTAAATGTTTTCAGTTATAGGAAAAAGAATACAATTACTCGATATTTTTAATAACGAAAATACCGTATCGCTCTGAATACAAGCTGCATCCTAAAAATCACATTTGCAATCTCGGAAAGAACGACAAAAACATATTTTAATTGAAATTGAAAAATAATTTTATCGTTTTTATTTTAGACATCAATACCTAATTATCGTCTGCTTCTTCAGTCAAGTCCATTCACTTCGTCGCCTTTGAAAATGACGCACTGTCCATGTTTTAAATTCACAATCACAATTTTGTTAGCACCGGTATACAAGCCAGGGGTTAAATTACATCTTTCATTTTCAGATCAAAATGTGCAGCTCGCATTTAGAACAATATGGTAAATTTTCATTCAATATGATAAATATATATGTATATACATAGGTAATTTATAAAATATTTTAATGATAAACTTATTATAATAACTACAGTAGTTCTATTATTATGGTTTTATTGTTACTCCTAACAAGAAACAAAAGTATCTTTTGTTATTCCTTATATATGCTTTTGGTTAAACTAACGGAAATTAAATTTTTCAAATGATTTCATCTTCACACACTTTTACACCTATATAAACTAATATGAATGACTTCCATGTTTTTTATAAATGATAAGTATGAAAAGTAAAAGTAGCACAATTTATAACAATTGTGATATTGTATAAGTTTTCAAACGTTATCATGAATACAAAACTGTTTTATTCATCCTCATCTCCTGTTTCGTTTTCTTCATTATCCTCGTCGGCCGACTCTTTTTCTTTATCCTCCTTTTTGGAACGACCACGACGTCCTAAAATAATCATAAATTGAATAACGAAAAATACAATATACGAATTTTACCTGGAGCAGATTTGGCTTTTGGTTTGGATTTGCTCTTGGTGGTACCCTTTGGTCTTCCACGACTTTTTTTTGCAGGTACAACTTCATCTTCATTACTAGCTTCGGTCTGTTTAGTTTCCTGCAAATAAACATCGACATCTTCAATAAGAATTTAATAGATAATAAGCTTTTAAGAATACAGTTACCTTTTTCAGCCTTTTCTTAGTTTCTACCTTTTCAGTTGCTTTTTCAGCAGCTGACTTTCGACCACGCTTAGCAGGAGTACTAACTTCGTCAGACATTGTTCAAGATTCGATTAAAAATCTTTCGTCACAACCTATAATTCGACTATAAAAAATTATTTCAACTATTTTACTTAAATAACGACTATAAATGCGCGCGCGTTTTTAAAATACGTATTATCAAAATGCCAAATACAACACCCAAATATTTTTCTAGTTAAGACATTGAAAAATTGCCAGCCACTTTATACCACGATAAAGTAGTAAAATTTACCTATAATTCTAAACAAAAAAATCAATAAGACACGTTACGGTTGTTTAAAAAATAATTTTTGAAGTTTCACTTTAGAATCCCGATCTACTCACGTCAACATCATAGCGGCCATGCCTAATAAAAATATTCAATAATATTACGTTACGAATTATTTCCGACGTAACTACGAAACCAACATAAATAAACGTTACATGATAAAATTCGGCAAAAAAACTATTATTTTATCGTGTAATTCGGATTTCCTAAATAAATTTACCCTGCTTAAAATAAATTCTTACAACAAATTAATAAATCGACTTACCCAAGCAACTACTGACCAAAAGACGTTGATGAAGCAAATGCGTTCCACCAGGGGGCATATTTAGTGCGCGCCAAATCGGTCATCCAATCGTGTTGCTTCAAAACAAGTTACACGTTACGCCAATCGAATTGCTTCCCTCGGTCGTGTTTTTTTTTTTAATTTTGAAAATCAAATTTAAAAGGCGGTTTACTGTATAATCGAAAAATAATGCGAGAAGAAATTAATAGTATTTTGTTAAAATATTTCTTTAATGCCTTATAAAATAAGAATTTTCGTAAGTACCTCTAATTTAGTATATTCTTCAGGGGCGTACTTTTTTATTTTTCCAAATAACATTCTTACCTATTGTTTAGGTAGGTAATTATCAAAAATATTAATTAAAATTATCTACTAACAAATTAGTTGAATAATTAAAAACATTGGAACGGATATCAGTTTTAAGTATATTTTAAGTTATACTTATAATATTACCTACTTTAAAATTGCCTACTTTGCTTTATTTACTTGTCGTATGATATATTTTGTTCCATTTCAAAGACCAATCTGAAATTAATAATGCTCTAAATTTTACTGATAATATAAATCTGTTGAACAAATTAATTTTATCGTAATTTATTAGATATAAACGAAATGATTTTTGATACTCACAAGTATCTATTAATTTTATTTACATTAAAATTTAATTGAACGCAAATTGTATTTCCTTTTGTATAAGATTGTATTTTAATTGTTTATGAAAAAAAAGTATATGAAAAATTTAACAAGTGTATCATTATCTCGTTCAATGCAATCGTACAATCACAATGCAAGTTTGAATTTAAACGTTTAAGTTTATTTCTAAATATTTAATAATTTCACTGTTTTTCAACGTGCATCACAAAAAATAAACCACTGCAACCAATAATACACGTCTGTTTAAAATAATCGTTAGCGGCAAGGTTACCTAACTTTCGACGTAATTTAATTATTGAATATTGGCATAAGATGTCAGCAGTATCTGCATTTGCAAATTGTTTCCTGTTTATTTTTGAAAAGTTTACTTTATTTTAATGTCACCTTTATCTGCTTTTTTGTTTACCTTTCAATGTTATTCTTATTTATTTTTAACATAATCTTCTCGTTAGGATGCATATACAATATGAAATATTTTTCTTATATAAACATTCTATAAAAAGGTTTTTGTTTGTTTGAATTTTTACATATTTTTATATCTGTTGAAATGCACCTAATTTTTCATTCAATTTAAAAATTATTTTAAGGTGTATAATATGTTGCCTATTTATAATTTGTATTTATTCTTAAAAATACGACTTAAGCATTTAGACATTGGTATAGTGGCATGTTATTTGATAAGTATCACAAATAATAAAAAATAACACTTTAGATGTTTAAAGAAAAAGTTAATAGTAAGCGTTCCACTACGAAATTTTTGTCACACAGGTAGGAAGTTTTTTAAAATAAAAATGAGGCTAAAGTGGTCCCCCCAGACACTCAATATTATTTCGAAAATAATAGTGAAGTTCTAGACAACACAATAATGATGATTTCAGGTGAATTCTAATGTGTTTTACCTTTTAAAAATATTCTTTCTAATTAAACTTAATTTTTTAGCAAATTTTGTTATTTTAACATTCTGAAGAAGTAAATTCTATATTGATTTCTTATACAAATACGAAAGTATTTAAATGCGACACAATTTTCGCCAGATATTGTACAATCACTCAATAATATTGCACAATTTTTCAATATCACCTACAGACGTTCAATATTATTTCACAATCTCATTATTGCACAATAATATTGAGTGTCTAGGAAACCTCTTGACGACAGGTAAAACAGTTATGAAGCGGGCTTCCCATTATACATAATAAATGCATTTTTTAAAACGCGATTTTCTCTTTGTTATACAATATTTTGTATCTTACAGCTATTAAAAATATTCAATATTGTAAGACAAATTTGAAAATGTTGTTATAATAATACATTGAGATTATATTTCTATACAAAATTTAAATTGTTCATTTCTGATTTAATCTTTAAATAAACCTAAATTGTTGTTTAGTCAATAACAGAAAAAACGAAACCAATGCTTTTATAACATACGACAGTTTCATTAAAAACGTAATAGTATCCAAAAATACTCTAGAATTATTAAAAATATATACAAATAACACTACAATGCGTTATTAATAATAATAAATCAATTATGTATATACATCGATTCTCAAAAAAATAAAATCAAAAATATCTAGTATAACAAATAAAATTACCTAAAGAACAGATTGAATTGGAAAAACAAACGAAAACGACGACGACTGAAGACAGTGACTCAAGTCAAAAATATTTGAATAAGAAGAAGAGACAGTGGGTCTAAGTAGAAGATCTAAAAAACATATTAGAAAAAAGACACGATTTGTTTAATATCGTCATCGTCTTAACATCTTAAAAGATAAACATCCATGGACTGGTTTAAAAAAATTTAAGATACCCAAGCTATAAAGTTAAAAATATCTGTAAAAATTTATAAATAAATGTATTGTTCAATATTTTGTTTGATGACGAAATTTCCTTCTGCGTCCGGTAAATTAAATATGATAATTCTCAAATAAAGCGAAACTATCACTATTTATAGATGTTTACCTAACTGTTACTAAATATTTTGAGAAATTGAATAATAAATTAGAAATAATATAAAAACAGTATCTATAAAATAAAAAATTGAAGAAAAGTTAGAAAAAAATAATTATTATACAATAGAAATCTTACATTGGTAACGTGTTCTTCGTTACATTTGTAACAAAGTTTTTGTTATTGTGAATAACTATTGACAATTAATTCACTAATAACGATTCCAATGAAAGTCAACATATTTTTCATAAAATATCATTAATTTTTTCATTATCATCATCAGAAAAGTTCCATTGCAATGGTCTGGAAAATTTGATATTGCCTTTTAGTATGAATTTATTCTGAAACGGTTTTACTTACCAACGAGATTAGCTATGTTTATATTTTATCGTTATAGTGAGTAGGTCGACGTCCTCTGACCTTCGTTGATGTTTTACTTTTAAGAAAATATCTATGTATTTATGGAAATTTAATCGTTTCTCATCTATTACGTATTTCGTTTTTTCCAAAACATAAACTTAATTAAGGTTTTCCGGTTTTTTCGATGTTTCAACCAATGAACAGTCCTCGCGAAACCTCTCCTTTCATTTACTAATTTTATTTATAAATTTGTCGATGTTGGTCTTGGTTCAAAACAAATTTCAAAATTTATTCTACGAGCTTATACATTTTTCACCCTAGGCCCCTCCTCCTTTTTCCGGGCTTGGGAACGGCAACACTGTCGTTGAGCTACTCATTTCAGTTCACAATGACTGTATTGGTTGATAATCAATTTAAAAAAGAACACAAACGAACAGTTAATTAGGAAAAAAAATCAGTTATTAATCGTGCAAGTTATTGTTGAAAAAACCAAAAACTATTAAGTAACATATCGCGAGACAAGATATTTTCTACAAAAATGTATAGACATTAAACAGCGCCATATTCGATTTTTTTTAAAACCAATTAAAAAACAAACAAACAATAAAGCTATATGAAGGAATCATTAATTTAGGTCACGTTTTATTTGAACATATTTGCGAAATAGTCTATATACAGAACATAAATACTACCTAAACGCAAATACCTAGTGTTTATAAAACACAAGTTGCTTAACATGGTATAGTACCATACGAAGGCAACCGAGATCGTCGCGGTCTGTCGACACAAAGAGCCTAACACTTGTTTAACGCAGCTAAAAAGCAGAAACATTCAGAACATTCAACCTGCGACGATATCAATTGCCTTCGTGTTGTACTATAACGAGCTTAATGTTAAGCTCGGTTCGTCTTCGCTAACGAGCTTTCATCTGCGAACGTCTATAACGTCATCGTCTATAAAATATTGGATTTCTCGTTTCTATTGATGTTCTTAAAAAATCCTATAATCGACTACTTTCAACGGACATCGGCCTTTCGATTCGTAAATTTGGTAGAACGGCCCCTTTCGGCAACGTATCTAACGTCGTCTCGTCGGCGGTCGTAAACGTTTTGTTATCGTGTCCTAACTCTTTATCATGAGTAGTTTGTTTGGGAGGCCCTTCCATCAAAAACATCGTCAGAAGGAACATTACGGAACCTACAAACATATTTGAATTATTTTTAGCACACTTCTTCGCAGCGTAATGCCTTCGTGGCGTACTTATGCCGTAAAATCCAGCGTAGAATATGTATATACTTTCCCTATAACCTATTGATTTTGATACGGGGTCGACTAAAATTGGTAGGTTACCACCGATGTTATTCATGACGAACAAAAATATTCCGACAGTCGTTGATCGAACTTGGAACGGCACGATCTCTACCAAAATGGCAAATAAGATTCCGAACCACATTTCGGCTAAAATAAAATTGAACGATGTAGCAAATGCATCGGCTAAATAAATAAAAAAAATTACCGAAGAAATACGATATTCCGAGCGTGATCATGGCCCACGTCGGATTAAAATAGACACTACCGAAAGCGCCAGGCGTTGCTATTATTTGGCTAATTGCTAAAACGGCACTCTCGATCGCACCCCCATTTTGGCCACAAATTTATCGGAAACTATCCCTCCTGCAACTACTCCAATACTTCCAACTACGATGGTTACTGCGAAGAGCCACCAACCGAGATCGTAGTCGGGGAAGTACGTTTGGTAGTAAAGATCACAGTTATAGGCAAAACACATTCCTCCTATAATATTCATCACGAATCGTTTGTTAAAAGTAACTACCTAAATATTGTTTTTCCTCTTACCACAGTGTCTGATCGAAGCGGCGAGTGCGAGCATAATTACTCGAGGATCTTTAATAACCGCCCACAATTTGGCTCGTTTTTTTGTGGTATCGTTCGCGCTGGTTTCGCCAATCGTTTGCCGTGCGGGTTCCTTCAAAGTTAATCCGGTAATAACGGCAATAATCACGGCTATAACACCAGTTCCGTAATACGTTGCCCTCCATCCCAATCCTCCTAAATCCAAAGGCGGAATGTATCGGCCAACGGGAAACGCGATCCCGTAACCGCCGTAGATGCCCCAATTAAAAATTGACATTACCAGGGCCCTTTTCTTTTCCGGAAAAATGTCAGACAGCAATCCGGTCGCTAAAGGGTTACAGCCCGCTTCCCTGAAATAAAAATGCGTCCAGTTAATTCGCGTTTATTAGTGGCCAAATCGAACGCTTACCCAGCTGCCATTATCATTCTCAGCAACACGAGCTGCCAAAATTCTTTTACCGAGCCGCACAGTATGATGGCGATGCCGAAAATTACAGTGCAAACTGTCAGCATCCTCACGCGATTGTATTTATCGGCTGCAAATCCAAGTATTACTCCCATTATCGTGAAGACCGCCATGAAACTGGGACCGGCCAAAATCTGGTAGTCTATGCCCAAACCGTTGTAGGTCCATTCGCAGTAGTAAGTGCCGTTTATGTGATAGGAAAGGCATCTATGAAACACGACACGATATGTAGGAGCTTCAATAATAATGGATAAGATTCGATTTTATCAATTTATTAATTATCCAACAACTGTTAATCGTTTTGATGTGATAATTATGAAGTATAATAATGTGTATAATTATGAAGTATCGTAAAAGAGAGCAAAACTATTAAATATATCTAACTCTACATACAAATAAAATAAATGTTTGCTCGAAGGTATTTTTATCTACTGTACTATAGGTTATCAGTAACTGTCATGAATAAATACGTTCGTATTACGAATAATCGAGATAAGTAACAAGGTATTACTTATTAAGGGGTCGAAACGTTAGTGTCAAGGTAATTATCGAACAAATACAGAAGAGAAAGAACATACAGTGGAGTTCAGTTAATCCGAACTAATTGGGACCGAGATTTTTTCGGATTACCGGATTACCAGATTTCCAGATCCCGTAATGGGATAACAAAAAGAAAATACAACGTTTTTAGTTTGCCGTAAGCTATAAGTTTTCCACATTAGTATATTACGTGACTGTTTGTACATAAACATATGCAGTGTATTCCATACATTGGCTATACCATTGTTTTCTAACTAACTTTCGATCGGATTAATCGGATTTTGGATTAGCACGGTTCGGATTAACGAGACTCTACTGTATTTAGTCTTAGATTGTTATCGTTTGTCAGTTGTACGACAAAAAAAACGTTACTTTCCACGCAAACAATACATGGTGACATCAATACATCATAGATAGGTGAATTTATTGGGAGACGGAAAAACTGGACCAATAAGGTATTTAAAAATAACATATCAATAACATACATACAATAATAAACGGTCGTCACAGTTTCTTTAATTAATTATCTAAATCGTTTAACGATTATTTGTCGGTCAGTTTTTTTTATGAATTTTCTTTTGTTTTTAAAGAGAAGTGACGTCAGCGTCTCATACTCGATTCAGAAACGTGGACGATCGCTTAATTTTAATTTCCTGGGGCGTTTTCGAGGCCGGCGAACGCGTATGACCTGTTTCGTTAGCTTTCTAAGCCAGCAAGGACGTATCCACAAGAATTGTCTCGTTTTGTTTTTTATTAGACCTTCATAGAAGGAAGTGTTGTTATTGTTGTTGGACTTACGTTTCTGAATTATTGGCCGTTTCGCAAAGAACGGGCAGTTGCGATAGGTAATAATCGGAACTGTTCAGTTGACAGGCGATATCTCCATAGTGGAGGTCCATGGCGATGGCTTTGGACGTTACTCCTATAAGGTAGTGACCCAATTCGCCCAACACGTACCCCAAGGAGACGATCCCCAAGACGTAGGGCTGGTACAGGAAACCGAGCTTCTCGAACATCGGCAACATTTTTGCCTAAAAACCAATTTAATTAGTACGTACTTGATAATGATAATGAGATGGTAAAATAAGGTTACCAGGCATCAAGGCGTTTTTAAATTTACTTTCTATCGCTTGCAGTGCTGCAATTGTCAATGCCAAGGTTCGGCGAAAGACGAATGCGTCGGATTTCTCAATTATTTCTTTGTTTTTTTCTACTTTGCGGCGTGGTAATTTTTTTCAACAAAAGAATTAACTAATAATCTCTCGCTATTATACTTATATAATGTTTTATTCAACGATGACGCTTATTGCGACGATATATTTTCGGTTTGTTTTCGTAATAAATTGATTGGCGACTAATTTGGGCAATAGAATAATTAAAAGTCATCTACTCGATTCGTTTCCTACAATCTTTTGAATGCGCCGCTCTATATTCCGTTCGAGAGAATTATGCGTCACGGCCAACAACGGCGAAAAGGAAATTGAAAAGAATTGTTGTTACCACTACACGTGCGCTTGTCTGTCTAATGAGCGAAACGTAACTGATTGCGCTTTAAAGGAACGTTCCTCTATTTATATAAAAGCAACACGACATCCCCGTGGGTCGATTTTATAATGTATTATGTTCACCACTGAAAGTTGGAATATCTTGTTGAGCTTAATCGAACTGTTTAAAATTCCATCGAAAACCGCAAACATTTCCACATTAGCATTCCATTGTAAAACTAACGTAATAATATCCCATTCGCTTAATTTCCTAGTTCCATAATGTTAATAAACAGTATTTTTAATAATCGACAACCGCTCCCAATGTCGCTATGTGGTTTTTTTTCGTGATTGCCGAACTAGTTTCTTCACAACGCGACGTATTGTTTAACCAGATAATGATTAATTCCAAGCTGCCGTGAATTACACAATAATCGTTAATTAAACGAAAAATTCAATAGCGCGATAAACAAAACACTTTTGAAACTGAAGATAATAACGTCACGGTGTCTCGGTAAAACCGCAGGAACGTAGAACAAGACTAATTTAATGACCGAAACTCGATAATGGACAATAGAGCGTGGCTTATATCGATAGAAAATTTTGAAAAAAAGATTGCTTCGAGTAGCATTCGATGATTGTATATTTTAAAAATTCGATTCCAAATAATCGAAACACTAACAAAACATAATTAGGTGTTTGTTTATAACAAACGAAATAGATAATCCCAATAATAGATATTTGCACGTGTTACAACTAATATTTTCCGCTAACAATGTCCAAAAAGTAGGCAAATAAGCTTAGTGACATAACTCGCGATTAAATTAAAATATGCTTTAAAAATAAATACATAACAATGTTATTTGTATTAATTTATGGAAGTAAAAAATTTTAAAATTAATATCGATTTAAAATCAAGTTAATTTTGGTAGTATGTAGTACCAGTTTACTTTTGATCACTGAATGAATGAATTCAAATTAGAACGTAACGACAACGATTTACTACCGATGCCGTTGCGTTGGTAACGTTGTCGATACGTAGATTTAATAAAATAGACGCGTTTTTTAATCCCCATAACACCGATAAATCACACAAAAATCACTTACGATGATATTAGAAAATCCTTTATAGTGACATAAAAATCACAAAAAGTCAAAAATTCCGATGCACTCGCGTGAGCCCTCGACGTCTTAAGGTAGAAGAAGCCCTCTACAACCGACACCGCGACCAACTGCACTGAACTTCAACAAGAAGTTGACCTGTCTATAATAATTTCCACCTTCCTTTCGGATTCTTTGTGTTAAACTTACTAGAAACTTGAATATACATATACTCCTTCTCACTCTTAACTCGCTTAATCTGGGAGGTCGTCATAAGATGAAGACCATAAGTTTAGTTTGACGACGTTAACGAAACAATCCGTTGTGAATTTCACGGGGGGATTTCCCGGCTCGTCGCTATAATAATTTAGAACTGATGGCCCGTAATTATTACTGGAAATATTAGATGCGTCAATGAAAGTGATGTTCGTGAATGTTTATGGAAGTTGTTTTGACATGATCGACATTTCGAAATAATGTAAAATATATTTATGTAGGTAGATTTATGCGGGGAAATACTTTGCAAGTTATGACTGTCGAGATAACGTCGTTTATAAAAATCAGAAATTACTTAACCGAGATTTGCGCGAATCAAAATAATATCAAAGTAGGTGACTATTCGATTATATCAAGGCGATTTGTTTGAGAAATGATTAGCAATAATTTGAAACAATTTAAACATGAATAATTAACTCGAGAAGCACAAGAGATGGAAGATTTTCCATCGTATAACGTGTTAGTGGTTTACCTATGTTTAAGTTGTATATACAACATTAGTGAGTAAATTTCGAAATATTAACTTAAAGTTTATTTGTAAATGAAGTTAAAATTTTATTTCGAAATATTAACTTTTAAAGTTAAAGTCCACTAAATATGATATAGCAAGATGCTGCGTTACAATCCAGTCCTAGTACAAAAATTTCGAAAAATAGCGTATGCATACAAGAATGAACGAGCCGGAAAAATGCTAATTCTCAAAAAAAAATAATACGATGAACGACAATAATTTTGTAATTTTGCACCTATCCAAAAAATTGTAAGTAATAATTTTTTTACCTATGGATAAATTTTGACCCGTTTCTTTCTGGGTAATAGTGTCTCAAAAATCTGCCGTTTATTTTCTGCCTCTTTTTTGTCTATCACCTATTTAATCGGATCAAGAACCGATGAAAATAATGTATTTGTAGCTAACTGTTCGACTGAAAACATATTTTTCGTCGACCACTAATGAAAAGCTTTGAATGAAGAAATCTTGTATATTGCACTCGTCGGAAATAGTATATTACTCGTTGTAAAAGGATATTTACACACTCGTGTGATTAAGTTGTCACGCTCGTATGAAATATCCGCTTTTCAGCACTTATTTACACAATTTACTTTTTCCTTAGAGTATTGCATGTTTTTATTTTTATTGAAATAAAGTTTATAAAACTGCATTACGGATATTTTCGACTCGCCCTCGTACTTTTATAAGAGTTTGTGTCTTCGTATAAAATTTGTGTCTCTATCGTCAAACAAGCGAATGGAACTGTAACTCTACAAGTTGAATGTGATTAACGAAGGGGTCGTTTCTGTGGTAACAGCAAGGGTTGTTCTGTATATTTATACAAGCTACCTAAATTGTTTCTTTAGTGGTTGTCAGTATTTTTTTCACGAGACCGTATATTATAAATGTTGAATTGAAGGTGACTTAAACGGTTTGGTTTTTTCCTTATCAAATATTCTTATTATTTTCTTTATCAAAAAATCCTGCCGAAAATGCGGAGACATTCACATTGCAAAGACGAGCGATATATACCTACTTTCAATCTTGCACGCGATGAACTTTCGAATAAGTGACAAACGATTTAAATTTGTTTTTAATTATTCGTGTTTCCGGAATAAATGGCCAAACTTGAAATGTAGATTTAAGACATCTAAACAAAACAGAAATCCCCTGGAAGTACTCTCGCAAATGTTTCGTTCGAAAGATATTGATTTTGGAAGTTACAAAACTGTGGAAATTGATAATGTCTATACGTCTTTTTTCTTTTGTTTTGAAGATAGCAGGTTTAAAATTAATTATTAATATTTGTCCTATTTTATATAGCTTTACCGTAATCAAAATTATTAAATATTTTGATCAAAATGATGGACCTTATCAAGTAGGAGACAAGAATTGACTATCAGTGAGGGACCGAATAGATGTGACATCGGGCGTCTCTAATTTCTTTGCATGCTTGTATTATCCTGTGTTTTATAACGATTCAAGATTGTTAACGGGCACCTCATATACTTTTTACTTGAGAGAACATCATACGAAAAAATCCAATGGTGTAAATCCGGGGAACGTGGAGGCCAATGCGCAGATCCCGTTCCCGTAAATAAATATTAAGCTACCGTCGGAGTCCTCTATCTCATAATTGAAACCAGGAATTCATTCTTCCAATTAAAGGAATGTTTTCCATAAAGTCGTAAAATTCATTGTTCAAAAATTCAAGAAATTCATTCGCATTCAAACGATCTAGTAGAAAATGGGGTCCAATTGAAAGGAGAATGGGCATTTTTATATGGATACTGTTCTACGCCACCGACAGACATAAATCAGTGATATCATGAATATGTTACATACCTTATTAGGTATTACATCAAAATTCATGGAGTTCTGGTTGAAAGTGTCGAAAGCCTGCAATGATGTCGTTTTTAAAACTTAATAAAAAACTACACTTATTTTTCGTATTAAGTAAATAATTTTTTTTTGCTGTAATTTTTCATTCCCGGTTATAACGGGTAAAAAGCAGTGGCCCAGTTAATCGAGTTTGATTGTAATACTTTATAAAATAAACGGCAGTTGTTAAAGTTTGACTTTAGATTAACGCGTCTAGTCAAAAGTTTTCAATAATAAATTGTCAATTTTTATAAAATCAAATTTGTTTGATTTGTCATAAAATTAGATCATTGTTATAGATTTTGACAATGACAAGTTATACGAAACGGGCCCACGGTTTTCTTCTTACTTAATGTTTTAACGTTAAACATTATTTATCTGCCTTCAAAAAATTTTCAATAAATATTATAATATGTGAGTGAGTACCTAAGTACGTAAAAGTAACTACCTACTCAATAAAAATAATGTTTATTTCTGAATTTATACTGCTTCAATCGAATATCAACATCTTTAAATTTGATTTAAATTATTTAACGAGGACGACTGAACATCGATCACGTACCAACCTATTAACTTTTCCCTAATTGGAAATTCGATCGATATTTCGCTAATAAATGTACCTATCTAGTTTATTTTCTTCTTTTGCATTGTAAATAAAATTAAATAAAATTAAAATTAAATAAGTTTAAGCTATGTACGTCGTAGATGGAAAATTAGTGTACCTAACGAGACCGGAATTTCAGGTGATCGAACAACAAAAGCTATACTTATACCTATAAAATCCTTCCACCGATTTAATTTATTATAGGGAAAAATCACTCAACAAAATTTCGATAGTCAATGGCCATTAACGTATTACGTGTTCTAAATAAATATTCCATAGAACTTGGAATGTTTTTTAAGCAAAATAATCATAAACAGCAAATTCTTTAATATTAAAATTAAAACGAAAACATTCGATGCAATAAATTTCGGATAAGGAGCTGCGGTGGCCGAAGGAAAATCCTTTGAAACCATGGACGTTTGTGGTTGTCCTTAGGTTTACGATATTTCGCATATTTCTAATAAAAATTAGATTAACTAATTGGCGTCGATGCCAGGGTCATTAAATATCTAAATTAAAAAAAAAGGTTGTCAAATATATCAAGTCGACATTGAATACACAGGCGTGTGATGTGATTGCCTTCGTCTTTAAAAGTGAATTCCTGCCGTTTCTTTTTATTTTTCGCCATTTTTACATTCAAAAATTATATTTTTGAAACGCGTTTATAATAGCAAGGTCATTTTACTTGTTTTAAAGGTCAAATTATAATTCTATTATTATATTGAATCTTCTTATTATTTTACGCAAACGACGCAGTCGAATTTGGTGCTGTCTACCAAGCAACTTGGCCTACAAAAATAGTACATTTGAGTATTAAAAGCACTTAACATTAATTTCAATTAAAGTTTTTGTTTAACTTTCAACTTTAACACGCGTTTTCCTCGAAAACAGCTAGATATGTGTAGGTAAAAATCGCTTATTATAAAAATTGTAGAGTACGAAGTCTGTCTGATGATAACATTGACTGACCTTAAAACCCATCGGTTTTGAAGTTATAGACCTAATTTAACTTTTTTTTTTTAATTGCGTGAGCTATTTCTGTGATGCCCGATGTCCGTAAAAAACAAAACACTTACATTACAGATATTTTTCGAAATAATCAAACTTTTCGAAGATTCGAGTCAAAATAAACGTGCTCATCATTATAAACGAAAACAAGCTTTTTTACAAAGGCAGAGAACTTTACGCATGGCAAATAATTATTAAGCCTGCAGATTAGAACATCTACATACGTGCACCTGCTCATTTCGTAAGAATTGCAAGGGAACAATAATATTAAACTCGTTGTTTCCTAACAAATGGATTGGTCCTGTGTCTTTTTATGCAAGATCACCGGGGTTGACTTCTACAGGTTTTTACCTCTGTGGAAACAGTTGGCATATTTTGAACGGTCTACGATTACTCGTGAATACGTGACGAATAGAATCAAATCCATTTTTGAAAACATCGGAGTGTCCTAGATAGACGCAGTTCAGCAGACTTTTTACAGAAGTATACAAAAAAATATCAATTTTAAACTCCAATTGATTAAAAAATTCTTATTTTCGAAACTAAATTTTTATTTTAGCTCGTATCTTCGAAACGAAAACATTATTTTGAAAATACATTTAGGTAAAACTTTTTAATTGTTTTACGGACTATCGATTGGGCATTACAAAAATATCACATCTAAACCATTGAAACCAATGGGTTTCAAGGTCATTCGACGTCGCTATCAGACGGCGCCCTTCATACTGTATAATTTGTACAACGACTAATTTTTACCTATCACTAACCGTTTTCGAGAAAAACGTGTGGCTTTTTTTTAAATGACTCACTCTGTATTTTGTAATTGTAAGCATTTAGTTTCATTTTTAATTGTTGAAATTTATTATTTGCGATGTCTGTTATAAGAAAAAAAATTCGGAGCTTTCACCGTGCCATGCCGTCACGTCTTATCTGCGCAAGTTGAGCTAAAAATTTATCAAAGTCCAGGATGGTACTTTTGGAAATTTTAATTAAAATATTTTATTTTTTTTCAAGTTAAATATTGTCGATTAGTTACGTGTAGTTTATTTTAAATTATAAAATCAACATTGCATCCGGGTACGGCGCCGACGTTGTCCGCCGAACGGACGGAGCAGCAAGATAGAAGGTGAAATGCAAGTTATGACAATTTTTTTTCGCCATATTAGTTTACTAGTTTTTCTCCGTCAATTTTTCCGGAGCAAAACGAGTACAATTACGCGTAGTATGCACCGGATGTAGTAAAATTCGGCATTCGACGCTGCGCGGCGTAATCTGGCATGCCGCACGTACCCGGTAGAATTCAAATTGAGATTCGAACATACGTTTATGAGATTTTTTTTGTTTTTTTAATTTTTTGAACACATTATGTAAATTTCGTATTTTCTCTCTAATCACCCTGTACATTACAAATTAGTGCAATAATTAGTAGGTAGTAGTGACGTTGAGATTATGTTTTAATGTACTATCAAATATTAATAAATAAAAAATTATCGAAATATTGAATATTATTTTATACGAATGTACCTACAGGGTTTATTCCAAATAATCTACTTAACATATTAGATATATCTACTCGTTCAACAAGTCAACGATTTTATTTATCTACCTACTCTTAAAATTTCTATTTTACTTATTCCATTCATGATTAATTTTTGTTTGTATAAGTACTTATGTATGTCTTACGAAATAGGCTATTATACACTAGTAAATTTATTCAAATATTAATTATTAGTTAGATTTAAACTGTTAATGTAATTAGGTAAACGACGCGACGATTTAAAATAGCTGACCTTTAATGCTTTTTAGGTTACCTACTTCAAATAGTTTTAGTTTTAAAAGCGTTTAATTCTATATTAATTGATCTAACTATAAATATAATCCCAAGTTCAGTTTTTTTCCTAAATTAAGTAGGTAATAAATAGTTATGTAATTACTTTTGATAATGCGAATATTAAAAAATATATTTTTTAACCAATTTGTTAGAATTAGATGCATAATTCGAACTTATCGTATTTTTTTAATCCTGCTAAATTACATGGCTTGAAATATGCATTAATAATTCTTTTTAATTTCTATTTATTACTTACCTATTTTTTTTTAATTTAATGTCCTTGGTCATTGACCATTAGCCAGAAACTATGTTTCATTGTACGTATTATGTAGTGTTAGTAAAACGATCACAAACGTCCACGGTTGTAGGAGGATTTGAACCCCACGAGGACCCCAGCCCTTTGGTTTATTACGAGAGTGTCTGGCTTTCTAATCCACCATGGTGACCTGCGTTAATAATTAATACTCTAGTATCTATCTAATGTATAATTTGAATTTAGGCCCATATTTTAATTTTAATAAACAAATTATTTTAATTAAATTTTTCTGCATCTTTTCGAATAAGGTCAGTTTTATTTTGTTTCTTTTCATAAATTTGTCTCTAAAACACGCTATTTATATACGAACAAAATCGTTTTCTATTACAAATGTTGTTACTTATCTGTGAACACACTATATATTAGAATTAAAAGTGGTACATCCACAAAGTTCGTGCTTTTCAAATCAATTATAAAATTAAGTATCTAACAATAAGATTATACCATTGATATTGTTAACAAAGAATCACACATCAATCAATACAGAAGTTAATTTTTATTTCGCTGCGGCGTTTCGCCAATCGTACAAGAAGTTAATACATATTATGTAATTTACATGTATTTCTAAATTAAGATAAATTGAAATCGAAGCAGAATCTTTTAACTGTTTAATAATTACTGATTGCTGCAAATAGATGAATATACATGGCGATTCCAAAATGGTGCAACAACTCTACAGTACGTTGTAGAGAACCGTTAACGGAGCTTAAGAAAAATAATAAAAAAATTCTAACCACCATAGTTACCCGTAAACATTGTATTAAGTGCGTCTACTATCGTTTATATAGAAATCAATTAGAAATATAAATCAAAACGACAAATAAACAGATTTAAATAATTGTCTGTCATTAAATTGTCATAAAAAATGATAAATACTTAAAGGTCAATTTTGTTGTTTTTGAAAGTGTTTAAAACAACGTACACTTCGTCCAAACCTATATGCTAAACCGCTTCAGATCTTTCGCGTTAGTGATACAGAGCGGTAGTGCTTGTTTCAGTAGTTCCAATTTTAAATTACAGCGTCGTAGTGTTTGTGTGTGCGGGGAGTGCTTCTTCGGTTAATAAGGCCTGTTTGCGTGTGAGTGCGCGAGTGTTGTGTTCTCTAAAAGGATTACAAACAAAAAGGATTAATAAGACAAGGAAAGGTAGGAGCTTTCTTTGTCGACTAACTCTCCATGTATTTATAAAGTGCAAATACGTGGACCTTTAAGTTCTAACACAAATTCTCTGAAAATCGAGCTTGGTTAGGCTCTTGGATAGGGGCTAGGTTAGGGCCTTGGTTAGGGTTACCCTCAAACATTCGACGGTCCAATTTCGCGAACGAAATTTTATCTTTCACACGTTTTCGCAATTACAGTGGTTGGTGAAATAGAGTGAAATATGAAGCGCAGGTATAGGTACGTAATAATACAAGTACGCAGTGAACGGAAGAATCTACGCTGGAAATTGGCGATAGAAGGAAAACGATGACAAGAAAAAGGTAGGAAATACAAAGAAAAATTTAGAAGTTTATAATTTTTTCTTATAGTATGTTACAGACAAGCGGCAGTTCCAGCGGCAGCAGTATTAGTTTGTATTTTACGTAAGTGTTAAAAAAATATATTTCAGGATTTTAATTTTTTTTAATGTTTTTTGATTTTTTCAATTTCCCTTATTTTGAGACATTTTACTTTTTCAATGCATTCGTTTACGGATAAAAAACGAAATTCAAAGTTTTGATTGTGGCAACAATTTTTAAACAATTTAGGCTGACAACGAGACAAAATTTAATTGATTAACTGTTTCTTTTGCCACCTCTTTATTTAAAAAAAATATTCTAATAATTGTTCTAAATTTCTTCCTTTTTTACTGAATATTATAATACTTTAATGCAATTGTTGTAGTTATTTTACTAACAAAGTCAAAATAAGGCAACGTGTGAGGGTAAAGATACGGTTTGGTTAGTTTCCTGATTACCTACTTACTCAAAAAGTCGATTGCGCGATTCTGTATCAAATTTGTCGAAAGAAATACATTTGTTGAAAAATAATATTTATCAGAGAAATTTATAAGAATTAAAAAACAAAATTATCACTTGTTTTCGATTATTTCGAAAACAGTGTATCCTATCGAAAATTATAAAGAGACATGATCGGTAGAGAATTTTATGCCGATTCCATAACATATTCCATAGCATACCGATCCGATGAGTAATAACTGAGATTAAAATTTTTTTAATTTTGTTTTTTGAACGGTCGCCATTTTGAAACGGCTCGATTAATTTGGCTGGTAGTCGGATATATCCTCCTTTTTCGTAAAGACAATACGCTGTCCAAATTTCAGCCTCCTACGATCAAAATTGCGACCGGAGTCTTGTTCACAAGAAATTAATTATATGACCGACCCAAAATGAATTACCTATATTTTCGTGCTTTAGGGGTCGCGATCGGAGACAAGCCAAAAGGACACGTCTGGGTCCCGTCATCAGACAGGCTGCAATAGCTTTATTTTCTATGAAAATGTGCTAATTAGTCAATTAATCACTACCCAACACAGAAGTACAACCAACATACAGCCATCTTTTACACAAAGTTCTATTTTGTTGCGCCTTCATTAAATAAAAAAAACCGGCGTTGTTCAAGCATTACTGATGTACTACGGAAATTTTAAATTAAATTCTGCAGAAGTTGTTTTAAGTACGTTCATTTCAAGAATATACCTGACAAATTAAATGAAACATTCAAATAAGCAATCATATTTTCAATGGCCTTCGCGCAAATCAAATTAATATCAAAATAACAATGTCACAAACAAAATTAGTTTTCTAATAAAAAATAAAAATGATAAAGTAGCCTGGGAAATGTACATTTCTACGATTTCAGAACCTGTTCTTTAATGAATCAGACGTGTGAATACCCATCACGAAGTACATAGCAAAAAAAACAAAATCTCCGCATACCTACTTTTCTGTTAACCGAATCGTGGTTTTTCCGACGCCAATCCTTTCAAATACATACTACCTACTACCGAGTCGATTTTTAAATAATAAACAGGTTTTCTTAAAATAAAGGCGATGACTTTTTTGAATTTTTACCTTTTTTATAAATATAGATAAAATTATATCTAATTTATTGTAATCTATTTTAAATGATATATTATATACACACTTATACAGTTTAACGTCGAAAGTGTGGAATTTAAAATTTGACGAATAAAATCTTTGATAAAAATTCTGGTTCACGTCAATTTTAGTTTTCAAAAATATTTCAAATCCAAATATTTACTGTCATCAATTTTCTTGCAGTGAGAGTCATCATCGCAAAAATTGATAATAACCGCATTACAACAAAAATAACAATAGGAAAAATGTGGATTTGACACCAAAATAACCACCTATGTATTTTTAGTGAATTTTCATAAAAAACATAGTTATTACAGCCTGACAAAATCCAGACGTACCCTTTTGGATTTTATCCGAGTATATATATATATATATATATATATATATATATATATAATCAATTTCTTGTGGACACGATTCCGGTCGCAATTTTGATCGTAGGAGGTTGAAATTTGAACAGCGTATTGTCTTTACGAAAACGAAGAACAAGTTCGTTAACCAGCCAAATCGACCGACCCGTTTCAAAATGGCGGTCGCTCAAAATAAAATTAAAAAAATTGTAATCTCCGTTATTACTCATCGGATCATCGGCAATTCGCCAAAATAACCCTGATAAACAGTCTCGTAAAAACAACTTCAACAAAATAGTTAAATGTTTTAATTTATTTTTATTTAATTATTTTATTGAATAAAACATAACATTTCGAGTAAGCTATGGAAAACACGAAATTTGCAAAATGCGCGTGTAAATGGTCTCATCAATTTTTGTATTAAGTACGTTTTATTTACCTATTTTCAGTAAACGTCATTATTATAATTTTACACATGTATTAAAAGAAAGAGTAATATTCAATAAATTATATTGTTATACACTGCTATGATTGCTTTATTTTTATAAAAAAAAAACATCAACATCAAAACAAATAACTGCCGGGGATGAAATGGACAGGGTCGAAACGTCTTTATCCCATTTATAGCATATTACATAATTATATAGGTCTTGGGAATGTCTTCTTATTTATATAATCCGTAAATTATTTAAGTACATATGGCTCATCCAACCTGTCTGGCGACACGTCATCAATAAAGGGTTAATAGATGATGACGTTTCACATAGCGGTATCGCCTCATACGTCGTCTTTTTACAGTTCTAATAAATTGTAGTCTTTCTTTATACCATCTAATATGGGCGCAAGTAAATCATCTGCAGAATATGTCACTTTCCAATCTTTAAGCCGAAGTACAAATAAACAATCTAATAACTTTTTATTGATGACGTGAATTGTCAAGCAGCTCAGATAAGGTATATCTACTTGCCTAAATTTAAATATGTAATGTAGATATAGATAATCCAAACCAATATGATGTTCATGTCATCAACAAAAAGTTACTAGATTGTTTATTTGTAATTCGGTTTAAAGTTTGGAAAGTGACATATTCTATAGATGATTTACTTGCGCACATATTAGATGCTATAAAAAAAGACTACAATTTATTAGAACTGTCAAAATACGAGGTGCGGGGTGACAGCACTGTGTGAAACGTCATCATCTAGTAACCTTGTATTGATGACGTGAGCATCATATAGGTTTGGATGAGCTATAGTTAGGTGTTCTGTACTTTATTTAGAAACTATTTTGTCGTGGTTATTTTAATAAAGAGCTATTTTGACGGGGCGATTTTGTCGGTGTACCGCGTGCTGTATAACTTTTATCAAACATCATTTGTTGAATTTTAAAAGAATTTTTGCCATACTTTGATGTTTCACTGTAAAGTTATAAATGATATATGGCCGAGGTCCGCTACGAGCGACGTCAAAAGTAATTAAACACTAAATTTAAGCCAAATGGGGATGTAATGCTAATTTTGACGCGATAATGGGCTTCCATTCTTTGCTGCTAGGTAATACATATGAGTAATTAATGAAAACTACAAAATAAAATGAAACTAAATAATTTAATGGATTTCCTGAAAACGCCAGATTTTGAAATTCATTTTCGTAGAAAAACAGGTCGTTAATTCGGTTAATTATACAGATTTCCCATCTGAAACGGCACAACTTTTAATTTCGAGCGCAATTATACGTGCTCAAAATTTAATTTGATGGACCAACATCCCCTTACTCAACTTTATTTCACGTTACTAACTGTTTAAAATTCGTTATTTGAAACTTATTTAAGCTAATTAAATCGGACAGTTTCTGATAAACCGGAACGTAGGCGTTTAATATAATAATTCAAAACTAAAACAACGTTAAACTTTTCCATTCGGTTATGTAAATATTATTTAAGCGTCAGAATTAGGATCCTATAGGTATGAGAAATTTGGCAACAATTAAGTACCTAAGTACATAATAATATTATATTTTTAAAAAATAAATCGTAATTTTAGTTGGACGATGACGATCTAGATTCTAGAGAATTGAATACAACGAAATCAGTTTTAGTCTCTACTGGGAACGCTTTTCCTTTATTTTAGAAGATCTTGGAATCCGTTTTTCGATTATTTCCGCAATCGCCTTAAACGATCGCGGAGATATCTAGCTATCCTTATAATTACCTACTGAATGAATAAAGGATATTTCCGGAGTTCTGGAAATTGTAGTGCTTACTTTCTTGCTTAAGCTCAAACATTACGGTTGTTTTTTTAGGCGTTCAATCTAACATAAGCTTAAGGCAGTACCTATGTTACTTAATTACACCAAAAATAAAAATTAATTAAATGTTACTTAATTACACCTTTAATTTATTTTTATTTTTTCAAAATAGCTATTTATGTAATAAGTATCTACATAAATTTAGGACTTTATTGGACGAGCCCGGTTTATAGGTAGGTAGGTACCTCCATATTTTTGAAAACTTTTGAAAACAAGCTAGATTTTCGTGTCGATCTTTCTTTTTATGTTTTGAAACGAAACCTTAAAAGTCCCCTTCGATAGCGTGTCCGCAAAAATTGCTATAGAGGGCGAAAGGTGATAAAATTCAGATTTTTTTGCAATGATTTTGAAAAATATCAATGTTTCGAGATAAAAGTTATTTGTAAAATAACAATAATGAGAAAAAGTATACTATTTCTTCCACTCACCCACGTTTCCCATCTATTTCTTCTGCAGTTTCGTCGTTTTATCCAGGAGTTTTCTCCTTTTACTTCAGATTCTTCCAATCATTGTACTAAAAAGGCTGTAGGATCTATTTAAATTTAAATAAAAATTAGAAAAAAAAGTCAATAGGTATTTTTTTTTCTAGAAAAATTCATAGTTTCCGAGATAATTGCGAAAATCCGAATTTTACCTTTTTTCACCCCGTATAACAATTTTGAGATTTAGTTCAAAACATAAAAATAAAGATCCACAAAAAATCTACCTTGCTAATAATTGTTCTACACTTAAAATCTAATTTTACTGGGCGAAATCCGTCAAAAAATAATTTATCAAAACCAGATTTACTGAAATAATCGAAAGAAAGAACATTTCGCCGAAATAACTCATCGACTGCTACTGATTGACAAAAAAGAGGTTTTCATTAAAATTGATATATTTTGTGTTTTAATATTATACGTAAATGTTTTATTTTTTGATGGCACATAACAATACATCTACGTTATTTCGTTGAATTAATCTTTCGATGAATAAAATTACGATTCGAAGAATTCTCCGTTAGATCATCAATAATGCGCCGATAAACTGTTTCTGTAAATTATCATTTCTTTCGATAACACGCAGGGTTAACTAAAATTAGATGTAGGTAGGTGGGTACTATCTAAATTATAAAATGTCATTTTTATAATTTTTTATAAAACATTTTGGACAGTTACCTACGTAGAGTCTTACGATTAAATTCATAAACGAAACTTATTATAGAAATAAATTCATGTCATACCGAAACGGATATACTTATGAAAGTTTTTTATTGATTGTCAAAAACGAAAAGGAATTAGATGAGAACGAATTTTATTTATGAAGTTGATTCTTAGGGCCGGTTTCCCAATCGCCAGTTAATTTTGGCCAACAGTCAATCACCATAGAAACAATTGTTTCTAATAACCATTTCTATAATGATTAACTGATGGTCAAAGTTAACTGAGTGGCAATTGCTAAACTATCAGTTTTTCAATCACTTACTATATTACTATAATTACCTACTATAACGATTATTGAAGCAATTGCTTTTATATATGGCGATTGAATGACGGTTAGAGTCGAGTAGCGATTGAAAAACCCGTCTTAAAAAAGTTGTAAATACCTACTTTTCCGAAAATAAGTTAAAACGGTCCCTGAAATTTGCACTCTAGAGAAATGTCGAAATGCGAAAATTAATAAAGGAGAATGCATTTCTTTTATGTCGTATCGAAACGTGGCGGTTGTGGTCCCCAAGAGAACCAACGAACTCGTCGAACGAACTCTTCGAGATCCTTCGAAACTAGATACTATCTAATCATTTTTTTTTATCAAATCGAACGTTAACTTTATTTATAGGGTGAAAAAACCGACAAACTTTTACCAAATATTCTTGCGGACACTTTAAACAAAAATATCATATACCTACACGCAATTAATTCTTCTCTGTTTATGAGTGAGCGACAGAAATATCTACATAAAAATTTTTAATGATCGAAAAGTATAAATTCTAATAAGTACCTATCCTAAGTAAACAATTATTGTTTTATCAATTTATCAATACCACAAACTGTCAAAGTAGGTAATCATTTTAACAACTATAGCTCATCCAAACCTATATGATATTCACGTCATCAATACAAGGTTACTAGATGGTGACGTTTCACACAGTGCTGTCGCCTCGTACTTCGTATTTTGACAGTTCTAATAAATTGTAGTCTTTCTTTATACCATTTAATATGAGCGAAAGTAAATCATCTATAGAATATGTCACTTTCCAAATTTTAAACTGAATTACAAATAAACAATCTAGTAACTTTTTGTTGATGACGTAAACATCATATAGGTTTGAATAAGCTATACGCCTAGAATTTTCACTAATGCAAAATATGTTTACATGTCTTTATTTATAATTGTCGTAATGGGATCAATTTTAAACAAATAGGTAGGTATCGTAATATTTGTTTTGTTTTCTTTTTATTTGTTAGCTAAATGCACTTACAGTAACCGAGACACTTCTTTTACTAGAAGATCAAGACCTACAGCGTATATCAACTATTATATTTAAAAAATGGCCCCTATAGAACGCGTAGTAAAAGTTTGTCGGTTTCCTTAGGAAACGCCCTGTATGTTCAGGTCTTTATCGTAATTTAAAGGTTTGTTAATACAGGTATATCAATAAAAATTTATGTTTTAAATTTTCATTGCTACATTACAAATTTCCACGAGCCGCCACCGGATAAGATTTAGAATTGTTTAATATTTATAGTTAGTTAACGAATTTAATTTTTTGAGAGGAATATAGTTTTTAAATTTACAATAATTTCGAATACTATTACGCACTTTTAGTAGATATATACTTCTTCTTGGTAGTCTTTTAGTACTTATCTTTTTGTCGACATAGACCTTTACTTTCTTTTTCCTCGCTATCTTATTCTGCGCCGCTCTTTACCAATTTTATCTAGTTTTTTTGATCGTGTCGTCTGCCTATCGCCTTCGCGGTTTTCCCACGTTTTCCCCATGGCATCTTCGATCTTCGTTTGCTTCTTAATATTTTATTTTTAACACGATGCCTGAGGAATGCGAAACAAATTAAACAACGCTCGAATTGCTTTTTAACGAAAAACTACTACCTATTCGGCTAACGAGTGTGAATTTCAAAGGATTTCCAAGATATTATCAGATACCTATACGTTTATTTATGAGTATTTGATGTAGGGAAATATGGGGCAAAGTGAACAAGTTATCACACAAAACAACAACGAAGCAACATTTGTAATCAGAGGGTCATAATAAATGAGGTTTATTTAACGCCATACTGTCTACTATTTATATATAATAAAATAATGGAGGTTAGAATTTCCGCAGGAAGATGAAATTTATGGTGGGACTGGAATTTTGGGATGTTGGATGGTGGCTAATTGAAAGGGACACAAATAAACACGAATTATTCATTATCGTTCCAGAATGAAATATGGTTGGATTAAAGGAAGGCGTTTGAGTATTGTTGCAGGAGAGGTACGTCGAGGAGCACGTCGCCAAATCGTGATTTTGGCGTCATCGAACCACGACTTGTAAATACTATTTGTAATTGTTTAAGGTACCTTAGTAATCACTAGTAATAAATAAAATAGTTTAAAATCTCAATAGTTGATTTAACCTCGAATTAGCGAGGTTGTTATTTATGCCAATTAACAATTCATTTTTTATGTTAGAATAAGATACAATTAAAAAATGTCCTCCACACAATCAAACATTATTTCATTGCGTTTGGCACGCGACTTATGGAGGAAAATATAAAAAGGGAAATGTATTGTGCCGGAAATAAACTTCTCGAGGTCTGCGAAAATTTTTTGTTCCCGTTTTGACGAAATTTCGCAGTTTTTCCCGAATGCGCTAGAGCTTGAATTAATTAACGAAGCCTGCGAAACACCAACAATAAGGTTGACAAAGAGAGAATACTCCGTATACGATAATTTTTGTAAAAATTAGACATTGATTTAAAAATACTTACAACCTTGATTTTATTTATTATATAATTAATGTTTATATTGAAGACTAACACGTGAGCGCGATAAATTAAATATTTACGATTAAGTGAATCTCGTCATTGTTTAACGTTTTCGATCTTTGTTCGTATCATTTTCAAATTGTGTTGCAAAAAACTAGGTTTGCGAGTTTTATTTTTAACGACTTTTTATTTTAAATATTTTACAAAAATATCTTTATTAATGATGTTTCAAGGTACTTCCTCTCGACTTTTCCATGAATTATAAAAAGTAGGTAAATGTCGTTTATTAGTTGAAATATTAGGAATTTAAATGTAACACGTGCCCATACTTGTCGAGGTGATATACCTAAGTAAAGAATTCTGATTAAACGCGACGTATGTAAAGCATAATCATTATCCTTGTAATTAACTACGTCCAACAAGGTTCTGTTAATAATCTGTATTATTGCTTCGTCCTAACTTTGTCTTTACCTATATTAAAAACAGAACTGAATTACGTGGTGCTACATATATTGCCGGTAAAAATAAAATAAATATTAGATACTAATGCAAATAAAATATTTATAACTTTTGACCTAATTATAAGATATTCGAGAACATTGACGATTTAATTAAAATAGAAGGATCAAACGTATAAACCAGTTAAGTCCGTTCAATGAAAATGTCGAGGAAAGACAAAAAAAACACTTTACTTACAGCAAAACTAATTGAAATTAAATTTAATACCAAAAATAAGCTTCTTTATTAATTTTTCAAATAAAATTAACCAAAACTATAATATTAAATATACGTTCTATACGACAAATTTTAAGTCTTAAACTTGTCCGATTATTGTACAATAGTAAATCGTAGGCAACCAATAAAATACACTCTATATATAGTATCGATATTATTTGAGTTAAAGGGGCGGTTTTTGCATATTGACGATTCTCAACTTAAAACTGTTCAGAAATATGCACCTGTTTCATTTTGCCCAAAAAATGAACTTAACTGGTTAACTGGCATTGAACACATCGATTGCAAAAATTGTAAAATTCAATCTTGGTGTAGATAATAAACGCACATTAACGTTCGTCACCGATAGTGTTAATGAACGTACCTAATTGTTGGTAGTAGGTATTTATAAAGGAAAAGAGAATGGTCATCAAACCTTGAGATTAATTTTTTAAATACCGATATGCAAATATGCTAATAATCTTATCTCCATAGGTGCCCTTGTTCAAGTTAAATTGAATAAATTTCATTTTCCATACAACAACATTAATTAATATGAAGTTAAATAGGGAGATGATTATACATTTGAAATATGCTAAGTATTTAAAAAAATACGAAAAATATCAAACGAAGCAGAATCTATTCACATATACAACTCCCATAAGTATTCATACAATGAACGCTATCGTAATAATTATCATATATTTTGTAATTTAATGAAATCTAGGCTAATTTAAGTAACAAGTACATGTATCATTAACATATGGTACATATAAATATTTAATCAAAAGCCAAAATACCTATTCAATTAATTCCTACCAAGATTCGTTTTAATGCGATTTTGCGATTTCTAGTGACGAAGAAGTTACCCAAATTCATTCAATAAGTATCTACATAGGTTTTTAAGAAAAATAAAAAACACCTACACTCACCTTTAACCTGCTGTACAATATTTTTTTTTTCGAAGAATTTTCGACAATTATGCGAATTTTATAGGTATTTTTTAAACTGTATGAGGGTGGTTTAACCCATAAATTTGATTGATTACCGCGGCAAAAATATATTATTTTTTACTCGTCTAAAGAACTATTGAATTCATTTAAATTTTCAAAATTATTACGGTTATCTACATGCGCTACTCTGGAGGGCGATTTCATACCCTAAAAATACGTTTTTCGGTCGATAAAATACGCGCCATTTAGTTTTTTAACCATTAACCATCAAAATTGAAGTGGGGCACATCGGGTAGGCACTTCCTTGTAAGTTATTAATCATAACCTTGTCGACAGAGTCTCGAATTACTTTAATTTTAATTTTGAGAGTTTACTATACTATATTTAAAGTGCGTTTATTCGTAGTATCTCGCTTAATATTGAAAAATCAGTCATTATTTTCAGAAACTTTTTTATTCCCCATAAAGGTTTTCGTGCTTTGGTTTTGAAATGAGATCTCTATCTTTAAAGATAAGTAAGACAGCGACTTTTGAAATATTTACCTTTTAAGGGATGGTGGGGAGTAAAGGACACGGTTTTGAAGTGACCAAGAAATGGTTTCGTATTCTACAATTGACCCTCTATCAAGTAAAATAAGACGCTAAATTTCTTCATTCGATGCACAAGCGGCTCTATTCGATTGTTTTAGTTAGTTACACGTATTTATAAATAGTTTATTTTGTGCAACTCAACCGTGAAAACCACTCCTTTGTGAAATTCTACAAGTTTTAGGACTTTCTACTTATTGAAATAATGTTTAACTAAGGGCACTAATGTTACAGCCCACGTATTCGGGTTTCTCTTAATTTCGTTTACCAAAAACGTTATCTTCGCGTGGCGTCACAATTCTTGGACGTCTCGTAGGTACGTATAATGTTTTGATAGACCTTGTCTAATCACCTTGTTTGCACTTTTTAGGTCATAATAGATCGAACGGTAATTTTACTTCTATTAATAACACACGCAATATGTTCATAAGAGTTTCCTCATTTTATACTTTCCTAAAGTATAGGCGGATATTTACGTTCTTAAGAGCAGTTATTTCACGTTTTTCACGGTTCAGTGTAGCGTGACTTGTCAGAACAGTACTAAAACACAACTTAACTATGAACCTATTTAATATACATAGGTGCATATTTGTATAAGTTATCCACAAAAGATTTCCAGAAGTAATTTTCCAGAAACTTTCGATATGTCAGTAAAATTTTGTAAAAAGAATGATCTCACAATATGTATTAAGTCAAATCAATCAGTCAACCAAATAAAAATGTAATAAGACAAGGTCAAGACAATTTTTCGCAAAATAACCTTACGAGTTGGAAAACGTTCAAGAGAGCTTTTTTTAGACGAACACCTATTAAAAACCCTAAAGCCCGGTTTCATAAAGGAAAGTTTATTTTAACCGTTGGCTTAAGATTTAACTAATCAATCGCATACTATAAAATTGATTCGAATAAATTTTATAAACCGATCAATGCCGAGTAATAGTTAACAATTGGTTAAGACCATAGGTGGTAAGATTTTTATGAAATTGAACATAAATAAAATCTTTAAAAAAAAACTTTGAAAACAAAGGGTTTTCAGAAAATGTGTTATGTAATTACCTACTTGTTTTTATTCCGATGTAGCTCAAGATCATCTTAAGATTTTCCGTTCTTCATACTAAATAATCTTCGATAACGCAAGAATTTCTTTCAATTTCTAACTATTTAAGCATTAACAATTTAAAAAAAAATCCACGTTATAATATATGAAAAAAACACTTTTCGCATACAATGTCGGTTTGAGAACGAAGTGAAAATGTCTCATCTACTTAGCGTTGCTAACGAAATTAAGTCATGCGATTCTAATTTGCTGTCATTTATTCGTCGTTTAACATTAACGAGATTCTAGATGCCTCGGATACCTTAATTTGTTTCCTTTTTTACGCAAATTGGATTTAATTGTCGTAGAAAATTTTCCCGCTTCTTATTTCAGGGATTTTAACTTCGCGTCACAATAATAATTCGTTTACTTTCGTTACAAAATAATTAAAACTAACGATTTAAATACCTTCTGTGTAATTATTTAAAATAAATAATGACACCCAACAAAGATTAAATAGTTACCTGCGATTATTAATTATTAAAAATTTTTAAGTTTTTACGAAATAAAATTTAAGGCTTTTTATATTAAAACTCAAAAGTAAAGATTTACAGTCATATGTATAGAAACTATTGTTTCTAAGGAAATAAACACGGCTTATTGTTGGTAATGACTAAATTTAATCAAATGTCTATGCCTACGGCTGAGCGTTTTTAAAAGTTAGTTACATTTTAAATGAGCCATATCGGATTAAAACGAGCAAAAAACACAAAACACACATCCTTGTCTTGTCTTTCTTATTAGACGTTTGTTAGTTCATTAGAAATTTGTAGGTCAATTAAATTTCATTCCAAAGCACGTTATCAGAAAAATGACGAGGACGTTATGGAGGCGTAATGGGGGGATAACGATGAGGAGTTATGGGCGTTTAATTCAATATAAGTTGTTCCATTGTCATATTGTCCGTTCCCTTAGCAATAACGATTGTAACAATTTTTACATGAAAATAAACTTATACAATACAATCATTTTGGCATATTATTTTAAGCGAGTATTTCAATCACGACTAACTCTAAAGTTAATTAATTCGTCCGACCATTTACTTACCAGTTATGAAAATTGATAAATAGACAAATTCGATAAATTAATTGATACCCGTATTTTACTTATATTGTATCAACTCCAAGAGCTACATTGAACAGAATCTTTACTGAGAATAAAACACCATTTCCATAGGTGTATTAAATAATACCAATAGGTAATAAACGGAGGGCTCAAAAGTCAATCAGTGTAAGTCATTATTGTTTTGCGATAGATTTCTGTAGTGTAGGTCCCATTGCAATGTTCATACTTTCGGTTGACAAGCGTCGAGTGTCGATAAATCCTGCAGTGACGCGTGGACTGTTTGTGAACCGAAAATATGAATATTGCAATGGAACCTACATTACATAAATCAATGGCAAGACAATAATGACTTACACTGATTATCTTTTGAGCCCTTCGTGTAAGAGTGTCGTATTTTTATCAGCTTACTAATCGCTATAAAGTAAATATGCGGCATCCACTGTTTCTTTAAAATTTTATTTATTAATAAACCGATTGTCACAATATTAAAAATCGTTGGCATCGTAATTCATAACTATGATAATCAATTATTTGCATTTCGGCCATTATCTCAGAACTATTCAGTTAGTAGATGTTGCACCTCTCCTTATGAGGGTAGTATACCACAATATATAAATTAAATGCACATTTGCGTTTATAAATAATTGTGTGTAATTTATAAACTTTACCCACGTGATGAAAAACATTATGATCTAGTACGAAAAAGTTCATGGTAAGTAGTCACAAAATCAAACGCACAAATGATATGATAGAACTTTACGCTACCGCACAATGGGGCGGAATATCGTAAAACGTGGCAGAAAGTCAAAAATTGAAATATCATATTTACTTATTTAAACTCATATTTTATAATAGCTTAATCATCTATGGATGTTATACGATTAAGCAATTACTGCTATCATCACATATTTCCGTGTAATACAGGCAGAACTGGCAATTCCGATAAACTCGTATGAATTGTTTATTACACGTCAAAATAGTTGTTCTGTTCTTCGTTTAGTTTTATATAGATAATTAATACAAAAGTGAGTCGAAATCCAGATGGATGCAAAGTCTACAGGTAAATAAACTTATTTAATAAGTTATTGTTCATTAACGTGTCTAATTTTGTTTATTATAATTAATCTATTTTTGTAACTAAATTTCATTGCCTTCATGTCACTAAATCAACGAGTTGTTGACTTTTAGTTTACTATCAAGCTGTATCAGGTTACATATTTTGCATAGAAGTATATATAGCTAATACCTACAGTTACTGCATAATAAAAAAAATACTGCGACTTTTTGCGACATTAGAAGATAATGGCCTATAAGACAAAGCTTACAGCCGACTCTGTGTTTATTGCAAAATAATTTAAGTAAACTTCGACCGATATATCGAATATTTTAAAGTAACTTTTCATTCTTCCCTATTCATCTTCAATTGTAGAAGAAGCAGAAAGCCGAAAAACTTTCCCACAAAAAAAGTTGAAGCAATTTTATATAGATGTTTTATATATGCTCGGGGAAACAAATATTTTTCGATATACAGATGAATCGTCTCCCGAAGAAGAGGAAATAGAAAGTGTTTCTTTTTCATTAGACGACTAAACTACACTTTTTTCTATTGTAACTGTAATTTTATTTTAATTTTACGATTAGAATAGTTTAATTACAATAGAAAAAGGTACCTGAATAGTCTACCTAATGAAGAAGAAGAAACATTTTCTGTTTTATCTGTTTCTTTTTATTAGGCCATCTTTTATTCAATTATTAATTAATTTTAAAATTATTTACGAATATTTTGTAAGAGTGTTTTGTGAAAGTTTTTGAACAGTTTAATAGCAATAATATTTTTAATTTTTTTAGAAAGATAGTTTTTTGAGTATGTAAATACGTTATATAATAAATGTAATTTTTTGGTTGATAAACTTTGTTTTCAAAATAAGTCGAATATTTTATAAGCAATACATTTTTTCCTACTGCGATGCAATTTTTAGTTCAGTATAGGTAGGTAATTACTCCTATTGTAAACCCAATTTCAGAGACACCCTATATATGAATTTATATGTATAAAAAATATTTACGAAATTTCTCTTGCGATCAATAAAAATAATGGTTTACTATGAAATGTTCGAAAAACATTGTTCTCAAACAATATCTACTCGCCCATCACAGCTTATGTTTGACTGTAGTTCAAAAACTGACCATTATAAAACTTTTTACGTATTATATTTTTTGTTCGGCAGGTCCTAAATTACAACATATGTGATAACCAATCAATGTCACGAGTTCATATTTTCTATAAGATACAATTATTGCGGGGTATTTTTATTTTAACTTTTTTAAGCCCTACATTTATTTTTAAAATAAAACTTCTAAAATATTATAAATGATCTATATTTATTCAATCTAAATGTATACCAAATAGTTAAAACAGTTACATAAATCAAAATAGTTTCTGCCACGTTTTATGGTATCTCGCCCCACTGTGTTCCATGAGCAATAACATGATAACTACCAGCTGGATCCTTTACAAAAAAAAATAAACTTTTTGCACTAACATACCCTACAATAAAATAAATTAAACTTGTCGATACCATATTGTCTACAATAACCGTAACTTTATAGTCGAGATTCCCACTGATTTACGAGAATGAAATTCCTTATAAGAATTTTCTTAACCAAAATTTCAGTACGTTTATATATACTTAACATTATTAATAAACAAGGGCAATATTTATATTTGGAACAAAACCGTAATAAGCCCACTTTTATAATGAAGTGTTTTGCGCAACGTAATTAGTAAGTAAAATTCCAAGACTATTGTAACAAATCCATGACTTTTCGTTGTCATATGTAATAAAATTCCATGACATTTCCGTGACCAAATAAAGACTAAAACAGAATTCCCTGATTTTTCATGATTTCCAGAATCAGTGGGAACCCTATAATAATAATTATATTTACTTATATACATGGTTGCCAAAAATTTTCCCCGACTACTATGCTAAAATTTCCTCGATTCTCACGGTATCCAAAATAAGGATCAAAATAGTCTATGGACACATTACGACTAATAAACTCTTTTAAAAGCATTACAATTCATTAATAATTAAACAAGTAAATAACTAACAACTAATTAAAAATATTTTCTATTTATTTAAATCATTATTTAACTCGTTTTTATAAATAAAAATTATCTTAAAAACAATTGCTACTACCTATAAGTAATTACTGTATTAATAACTAATAAAATAGCTGAGTAATACGAAATTTTGACAAAAAAAAACGAATCGACTACAATTGAAAACACTCGGTGCACACTTAATCCAACCTACCTAGTTAGAATTTGCAAGTTTTTGGAATTTTTAGAAAAATGCTTTAACAGCGTGAATTACAGGCAGACTGAACATGTAAAAACCCCTCAAATCAGACCCCTTCGGTGGGGTATTTTCCCTGACGCTCGGCAAAGTTTTTTAAAGTTTCCCTGACTTTCCAGGTTTGTGGCAATCGCGTTGTAAACTACATCGATGTTCGTTTATCTTGAAAATGAGCCATTTGTGCACTTCGCCTGCTTCTTTAGTATTACGAAATTTAATTTCAATTAAGGATAGGGTCGTATTTAAAATCTGAAATTCGATTTTCTAGAAAACTGTCAATCGGCGTTAGTTACACTCTGTATGAGCACAAATATCTGACCCGAGATGCTGAAAAATTCTATGGATTTTACTTGCTTTGTGGGTCAATGAAATTATTAAATATTTAATCCATTATTTGAATAAAATAGATAATAGACCCTCGTACGTTCTTCGAAGATTTGCACGAGTTTTTAATTGAACAAGAAGTTTCACGACGTTAGATTACAAATTAAAACCAAGATCGAATAGGCTTGTGGTTAACGAAGGAAAATAAAAGTGAATTTGTACGTTCGCGAACGTTATACACAATTTATTGAATATTTTGATTTTCTGAAGATTTTATTGATATTTGTTGAAGGCGTAAATTAAATTATACAAATTAAATAAAACAAACATTGAGGAATCAAAATATTTCATAAAATGTGTATGACGTAAATTAATATCACGAACGCGGCTATAAGTAGGTACATTTATTTTCTTTATTTCCTTTTTTTCCCTCATAATTAATAATTAATGATACGAATCGTTATTTGTCTTTTAAGAAGGCAACGTAATATACACGAAAAATCGAGAAAGTTTTTACGGATAAAGAACATACTGAATTGCGATTATTTCGAAAACGTATAAGATTAAATAATTTAAACACTCAAGGTCACATTAAAAACCATTTTAAAACAAACCTTAATTAGTTATGTTGATTTTCAAAATAATGATTGTACCATTTCCAGGCCACCGTTCCTCCAAGGTTGTTCAGCATCGATAAAGTCGAATAAAATATAAACAAAATGGCATTGAAATGGAAACGTAAAAACAAACTAGTTACCTGTAGTTAATGTTAAGAAAATTAGTTTTTGGTACTGTGCGTTTCACAATTAAAATTCAGTACGGGTAGGATGGGATAATGTAGTTTATATGGGAAGAATTTACACAGCGATATAACTTTATTTTTACTAGTGGAGTGGTGGTGTTTATCAGCTAATTTAGAACCGTTTAAGTACCTACTACAAGTATCTGAAGGCATCGTAAATAATGTAAGTAATCCTTTTTAATGAAGTCTGTTACGTCGAGTAAAGATTTTATGGTTGCTCCCGTAACAGCAATAAATAGGTACTGAATTTTTATTATGGAATGCACATATATCTGTTTCCATTCAGTCGAATCAATTAGCGAAACGTGTAGTATCTCAACAACAACAAATTCGTTTTAAAATGTTCTGTTTGTTAAGTTTGAATGTCAAGGAATACGAAATTAATCGATCTCAACGTAAGAGGCGAAATAAGCTGCTCGTACTAATTGTGGTCTAAAGGTAAATATGTTGCTAGGTTTGGATACATAGAGGAAAATTATTGAGAATGCCAAATTATTTAATAAAATTTCAAAAGATTAAGGATCAGTTTTTCAATCCAACAATTAAATTAATTAAATACGGCCTTTGAGAGTGACCGATTTTTAGTTTTGTTCAGGATGGTGGAGAAAAGTATTTCATCGGTATAGCTTTAACATTTAAAACGAAAAATTACTTTCCATCTTTACTTTTTAGTTTGGACTAATTTACCTATAATGACACTTGCCGGCCCTTGTGCCTCCCACCCTATGACTGCTCTCCACTTTCTTCTGTCACGAGCCGCTGTTCTCCAGTTTTCCACCTTGAGCTGCTCGAGGCCTTTCTCCACACATTGCAGCCACAATCTCCTTGACGTACTTTTCATATAAGCTCCTGGCAACTCACCGGCAAGAACTTTATATGTTACATTAAAACAAGTTAGTAAATATAAGTAAATGGTACAATATGTAAAAATATGTATATGTATATGTATATAGTAATGGTAAAATATGCATGTAAATATCGACGGCGTTTTGGCGAAGGGCGCAACCCATACGTTTTTCGAAAATGAGTTATTCCGCCTATCTTATGCATCTAGGGACAAATACACCACCTGTTGAAATCTGGTAATAATATTTCGATTTTTGCCATCAAAAAAATCAATTTGTATTTCCGCGAAACGTATCTTCTTATAGCTACGCGACGACACAAAATGTGCCCTCCTGTAAAATTTATTTTTTGTGGGTTAAGCCTTTCCGCGAAAACTGCGTCGATATATATTCAATTTTTGTGGGGTCAAATTGACTTAAAAATTGGACTAGTTTCAAAACTACCCGATGCTGATCAAAATGCTATTTCGACAATAGAAGACTCGCGCAGATTTGCAAATTATAATCCAATTACTCACCTAGTAGACCGTCGGTTATCTAAGGTAGTAGGAAAATAGATCCGGATAAAAAATTGGACGATCTCTCTAAAAAAAAATACGAAAAACAATAAAAAAAACAAAAACTACATATTATTTTATGTACCTACATATTTAACATTTTAATTAAAGTACGACATTAAAAAACTTTTGTTTCTTCATCCTTGTTCACGTTTTGGGAGATGGTGCTGCGCAGATTTCGCAACAATTTTAATAATACTTAATACATATTTGATTTTTTAATCAATAAATGGACTGTGAATAATTATTATCATCGAGAATTCTTGAAAATGGCACTAACAGCACTACAATTAGATAAATAAATATGTATTTAATAGATAATATTTTCGCATATTCCCATTAAATACTTAAATTTAACACGTTCGCTACCAGCCGGCTCATATTTGAGCCATATGGTTTTCTCTAACAGACCAACGACTCATATTTGGGACGATGATATAGGCATAGAATACGTTTTATATCATTGGTCTGTGGGAGACGGTGCCCTTTTGCATAGGTGGTAGCGAACGTGTTAATATTAATAAAAGTGATTTTAAAAATTCGTATTTTCTACTATTTCTGTTAATTTGTAATCCGTTTAACGCGACACCGGATAATCGAGTGTCTGAACCTTTTTCAATTTTTTTTGCGAATTGTTTCTTTAAGTAATACCATACACGTGGTGAGTGGTTATAATGAGAAAATAAAAATTGTAATAATGTAAACGTATTACGCCACATGTTGCTAATTAAAGCCCGTGTCACACTATCAGTCAGTTTGTTAAATTAAACTAATCCAACTCGTCTGATGACGTCATAATTTGATGATTTAAACAAATCAACAAACTGCATGTACACACCATCAAATTTGATTGATCAAACTGTTTCCGGAGTTTAACAGGGTACGCTTAAATCAAAAAATATGCCATAGCTTTGTATTATCGTTATTGAGTTTGGATTTGAGTGAAATAGTGGCGAATTGTTTGTTATTGTTTGGCATTTTTCTTTTAAGGCCCAGTATTTTAGGTTCGGTTTAAACTTCAGATTAACGCATGTTAATTTACAGTATAAGTTAAACCGAAATTGTGGTATAGTTTAAACCATATGTAGATGATGTTTAAGCGTCAATTTTTTATCAAATGAGGTTATATCAAAATATTTGGACCTACATGTACAACACAAATAAATAAATATGGTTATGTATGTAGAAGTGCCAATTTTAGAATTTTGAACTGATCAATAAACGTAGCGATCGCATAAAATTGACTGATGAGTATAATAGAGGTGCCTCTAGAAAAAAATAGAAAGTCCTGTTTAACAAACTGACTGACAGTGTGTTACGGACTAATCGTTCATTTTTAGGAATCCATACACCTTCAAGCATTTTATAAATTTTTAATTATTTACGATCGATGAATATTTCCTCGTCTTCACTGTTGTGAATTATGACGATTTTACAACGTTTTGATGCCTAGTTCTTTTGCATAACATTTACATTTTGTCAAAATTTCTAAATAATCAAATACCTACGTAGTGTAAATGTCGCTGCACTTTTTCACCCCTTATAAAATAACGAATGACATGAATCGAAAATAATAATTATTTGTTTATAAACATACATGAAACGTCATGATGTTACAGTCGTTCTAGTTCAGTTTTTGAAAAAATGCCAACCCATTTTAATTTGAATTTTTATCTAATTAACGACTTCCATAGATTAATAGGTTGAAATAAATACCAAATGAAAAGCGAAAAACCAAAAAAGTCTATCTAGACGTTTTAATTATCCTTTATTGCCTTTACGTTCTATTAAATTACGAAACTTCGAATTAAAACAAAATCGTACCGGAAGTTGACTTCTTTTCAATAAACGAGACAATAAATTGGGCCAATCGGGGCACTTTTCGCGTATGTTTATAAACAAGCTTTTATTTTAGGCGTACGTCATTCAACTATTTTACGAGGGGCGTAAAAATGCAGTAAAATCTCGTACTAAAAGAAAATCCATAATAAAATAAATTATATTAAGGAGCGATCTTTTCATCTTCCATTCAATTTATTTGATAGATATTTACCAGAGTAATAATTGTTATAACAAACATTGCCATTGGTAAAAATTTGTCAAATAAATTTATTGGGAGATAAAAAAAATCGACCCTAAACATACAAATTTAATACCTACAAGTAAAACGCTAATATTTATCGTTAAAAATATATTTTTCACCAGACTCGCCCCGTAACAAAGGTTTGCAGTAAAAAGTTAATACCTATCATATTTGTGCAAGTTGAGATAACACTAAGCTGAGATAAAACGAAATATATGTAGATAGACGCATATTTTGTGTTGTACCGAATTTTTATGTGATATTACGAAACCAACAACTCCTAATAAGTTATTAAATTAAGGTTTCGAGGCGAAAGAATTTTTTTATAAAAAAATCTTATATTTTCTTGGGACCTACTCGTAAATTTCTGTGGAAAATTTTAGCATGTAATTATTTCCATAAAACACAGCAACAAAAAACAAAATGGTTAAATATCACCTTAATTTTGTTTAGAGCTACGAAAAACGCGATTCTCTACGATTGATTACCTACATTAGTCAATATTAAAGCGTCCAAGTAGTAAATCGCAGGAGACAAATTATCTTGCTTTCTTTGTAAGTGTGCCGATTCACAGTGCTTAATGTTTTGTTTAAGTACTTACTTTCTTTAAATATTAATTGATTAATCACAAACTAATAGTCTAGTGTCCTTGAACACGAAAAACGAAAAGCAACGGAACCCCCAGTTATAGACATAATAGGGATCATCACCAGCAAAAAATAATGTTTTTTTAAAGTGGTTAAAAAACCATTTGTGGTGGATTGACCTTTAAATGATTAATAATCCAAAGAGGTAATTTTTAAAGGGTAAACATTTTAGTTCTTATTACGCATTAAACAAGTTTTACAAAAATCCATTTTGATGTATAAGTAGATTCCGAGGTAAAAACCTTACCGCACCGGACTGTAAATTTGTTATAAACAAACACATATCTAACTATTTAACTATATGTATAACTGATTAACATCTATTTTAATTTGATAATATAAATTAATTTATGTAAATAAATAAAGGTAGGTGAAGTTAGAAAAATAAAACGGTTATTTATTTTTTTTTAAATCTTCAACATCTTGTATCGCGAAAACTGAACAGGGATCGTGTATAAATTACGTAACGCATTTTTAACCTCTTTTGCCATCCATCTCCTGTAACATTTCGTAATGCTATTCTGTTCACTTATCCTCCTGTTAAGTAACACTAATTTTTTTAATCCCCCCCCACCTTAAAATATTGCTTCACGATACTAAAGATAAGTAAAATATAGTTCATCCAAACCTATATGATATTCACGTCATCAATACAAGGTTACTAGATGATGACGTTTCACACAGTGCTGTCACCTCGTACCTCGTATTTTGACAGTTCTAATAAATTGTAGTCTTTCTTTATACCATCTAATATGTGCGCAAGTAAATCATCTACAGAATATGTCATTTTCCAAACTTTAAACCGAATTACAAATAAACAATCTAGCAACTTTGTTTGATGACGTAAATTGCATATAGGTTTGGATAAGCTGTAGTAACATTTATATCGTGATTTTTTTGGATTTAAGGAATTATAAAAATAACTAGAGGGTTAGGGGATTGAAAGATAGCGGAATGGTTAAACAATTTTTAAATTTAAATTAAATCTTACTAACTGCTTATTTATATTTCCATTCCGCTAACTGTCAATTCCCAGAAAAGGTATAGTTACAAGATGTTAGAATTTTAGAATGGGACCCAGCTACTATCATTATAATATTAAAAGCTTCTCGTTCATATTTAAGTTAAAACCGGAAAAAACAAATATTTTCGTAGAAATTCAAATCATATAAAGAAAAGTTCTAGTAAAGTTAGTTAAATTAACTCTGATTTAGACATTAAATTAGACTGTAAAAAGTCCGGTAAAAGAAAATAAATTATCTCACAATAAGCAAACAATGCACTCTGAGAGACCACTACGAATTAATCGTCCACCTAATAAATTGAATTTGTAAAAAAGGAGCGTGTTTGAATTTAAGGAATTATAAAAATATATAAAAGGCTAGGGGATTGAGATATAGCGGAATGGAAATATAAATAAGCAGTTATGCACGATTTTTAAAAAAAATAAAGTAATTTAATATTAAAATAGTGATCAATGCAAAAAGTTTGGATCACAAAATCTCAATTCTATCGTACAATAGGATGTTAAGTAACACAAGGGAAACTCCCCGCCCCCCTCCGTCACTTCCAGCAACCTTTCGAGACACAATACATCGTTACATATCCAGCCATCCCCCTAGCTTTACGTAATTTGAGCACGATCCTACACCTTAAAAATGTTTTAAAACAAACCACCTACACTTATTTTAAATCACTCTGAGCAAGTTCGACCTTTATGGTAGAACAATTAACTGGATTGATACGTCGATTTTCATTTTCTAAGTGTAGAGGAACATGGGGAAAAGCGAACAACTTAGCACACAAAACGACATTGCAGCAATATTTGTAATCAGAGGGTCGTAACGAGTTAAGTTTATTTAATGCCATGCTACATACAACAAAATAATGGAGTCATTGCTTCTTAAACTTTGAGGTGTATCGCAATAGGAAAATCATGTTAAAAAAAATGTCACTTTGCCCCATACACGGGGCAAAGTGACTGGTTTGCATATGGAGCAAACTGAAGTCAGGGAGACAACAGCCGATCACCGCTGAGCCTCTGTCAATTGCCAAGTAAACAATTGTTCAGATTAATCGTTTCTATGGTGATTAACCGATAATCTACTTCAGTGCAACTGGCCCCAGATGTTTTTTTTTAATGATATTGATGTTTCTTTATACTATATTTATATTTTAGTTCCTTAAATATCGTTTTATTATGTCATATAGACGAGTGACACCGTTTCACCATAAGTGAAATAATATGCCACTTTGCCCCTTTCACGTGAAGCATGAAGTAATCGCTATGACGCAGTAACAATAAGCTTACTCTGAGCGGACGGATACTTGCATAGTAACACACACACATCCTTAATAAATAATATTACGAGCAACGATTTAACACATTACTTCGTCACTGTTTAAAAGAAAACGTCTTAGCTAGGAAAGTTGTTACATACCGACCACAGGAAATCAAATAATCTTTATAAAAAAATTTGTTTACGGCGAAGCGTGCTTCAACGCATTGTCGCGAATTTGTCAACCCTCAAAGTGGTTAATAATATGAAAATAAAATAGATGTTGCTTCAATTTATCTATTGGCGAGCATATTTCACATTGCCTCGTCATTTGACTTTGACGCGCTTGATATTTTCAAATTTCTGTCACGTTTCAAGTCGTTATTTCTAAAATAGTTAATAAGAACATTCTTAAAATAAATCAAGTCAAAGAAAATACGTAAGTTTATAAAGGGTAATTTTTGTGCAAGTATGAAAGTGCCACTTTTTGTATAACGGATGAGATTGTTCAACGATATAAAGCCATCACGTTATCGACAATTCAAAATCTTTTCTTAGTGTTAAGTTTTTAACAGTGTAAGGTTGATGGTCATTAGTTGGTCTTTATAGTCTCTTCAGTTCTTTTCCTCCTCATTTTGTGGATTTGTGCGATTCTTCTCATATTCCTAGTAACTTTCATATATCTACTTATAATTAGATAATATTATATCATTTTTCTATTTACATTGTAGATACTAATTCTAAGTATCGTGTTCTATGTTAGTTTGAAATTAAAATATATTTACAATGATATACTATCCATTTTGACGTCCAGTAGCAATTGTTTACCCTTGGTTCTTCATAACTTATACAACGTTTCATTCACTCCACCGCGGCTCTATAAATTTTAATTCGCTTCATTTTATAATTAAAATTTGTGGAATACGCTGAATGAACTATCGCGTCCTCTTATCCTGTTCGAAAAAGACCAAAATACAACAAACTCCTCCTTCATATCGATTTTATCACCTCAACTGGTCATCCCTGCGCTGTAGGGATGACCGTGAACTATTTAAGCTCAAGCTTTACATTTTCCCTGAACGTCGCGTATTGAAGTCCCGGTTTTCGGAGTTTTCAGACACTCGACCTGCGCTCTCACTTTCCGGTTACGATGCTCGGTATCTTCTGAATTTTGGGTGAGTTTGCTGTTGTCGCATGCATTGTAGATCGTTAAGGCGATTGTTATTCTCTTTAGTACGATATTGTGTAAAACGTAAATAGAGGTAAATAGAGGTGAAGCGCGATTTTGAAATTTTTTAAAGTCACGACCATAAAAACGATTCACGGTCAACACGAGCGGGAAAAAATGGAGCAATGTCTGTTGCATGATTGCTTCGTTTAATGCGGTAGAAGCGGATAGTTAATTTGAAAGGCGTATTGACTAATTATTTCCAGTAAATGCTCTTACACTTATTTGCGTCAATGTAGGTTATTCAACAAAATTTAATACGTAAGTACATGTGTCCTTGTGATTGAGACAATGCTAATTAGTGACTGAAAAAAATTAATGTGACTGACACAGATTTAACCTAAATTATTTTGTTTTTTGGACGATGGGCTCCCGGAAAACGTTTGTGTGGGCGTTTCATTACCTTGAATTTTTTGTTCGTTTTTGTTTTCATCTGAACTTTAACTTTAACGACAAGTACATTCAGAATTGTATAATGGAAGAATAATGTACAAGATAGATAATGATTTTGAATAATTTGGTTTGAATAACAATTATCGTTTTTTATTATTAAAATTACACCATACTTTCATAAATTAGTAATTAATAATAAATACCATCGTATCTTAGATAGGTATAGAAAATAAATCATAAATAAAGAATAAAAGTGAAACGGAATAAAATTTCAAATTGTTCAAGTCAGATATCGTTAATAATAATAAAATACGAATTAAGTTCTTTGGGTTTGATATGTATCAATTAGAATTAAGTACTTAGGTATGTATCTTTACTATTTTTTCGCTATCTATAATACCTAGTTTAATTTATAGTTACCTAATAAATAAAATTTATAACGTGCTATACATAAACACCTAAATAACATGATTAAATCAAGCATCAAGCTTCAGCGTCTTACGGTTGGATTAACACAAACATAAAAGTTATTTATTCGCATTATTAACATTAATTTTAATGATTGATAGTTTTTAATTTGTCAAAGAATTTTGAAATACAATATATGTATATCAGTTTTACGGAAAACCACGAGCTTTACGCGAACATTCTGAAAGATAAAAACAATTGCATTATGAACAATAAAAACATTTTATAGTAAGTAAGAATTATTGAGTGACCTTGAGAAGTAGAAAATTCCACCAAAATAAAATTATAAAATATATAGAAAACTAAAAGTAAAAAGTACTAAAGTACTTCTACTAAAAGTAGAAATAGGTAATACATAAACAGGGGAATTTCAGAGGGTGGTTTCAATGCTTAAAACCTAGTCACTTTACTTTCAAAAAGCAAATTAATACCTATACTTTAGAATAAAATTAATTAATAAGCAAATTGTAACGTATAAAAAACAGATCAGGCAGTTGACAGATATAAAATATAGAGTGACACATGTTGGGGTTTCAATAAACTAGCGCGCGATAGTGACGGCTTATAAAGACTAGATGTCTGTTGTAGATATTCTAACAATATTAACTACCTAATAAAAACGTTCCATAACAACATAAACGAAACGAAAAAAAAATTGTTAAATTAACAATTGCTAATAACACATCAAAAACACATTCAATAACAATTTTTAATTAATAACTACCAAATCCCAGCGATTACACAAAATAATTTTCTATAGAAAAGTTTTCCCAATCGGCATTTTTAATTGTAATATTAAGATGTACAGGGGGGGTTCCGAAGAAATCGTTAAATACAAACTTACAACTGATTCGATGATGTACAATTAACACACAAAATAATTTATGTTTATCGATTATCTCGATTTTAATCTGTAGGTATAGGTTAAAAACCTAGGTTATATATATATAGGTTATATATTATAGGTTATATAAATGCGTATAAATACGTTTTGGTATAGAAAAACGTATCTGTTTTATAAAATTCTTTAAAAATGATTTTCCGCAGATTTTTAAATTCTACCTTAATTGCGCTTGACTGCGATGTTCGGTCATAAATTAGAAAGATTATTGATTCGACTATTTTTGATGACCGGTAAAAATATAATACGTATAAGTAAATTATTTTTAATCGTGCAAAAAACGTTCGGTAGTTATAATCAAAATCAAAATCAAAAACAAATTTCTATAAGTAGGTACCATGTTTAATACATTGTTCCAATTTCTGTAAATTAAATTGCTAATCATGACGCGAAGATTTGTAATAAACCATCGGAAAATAAACATCATAGATCTAGACGCAATAGCGATTTTCCTATTTTGTTTCAAATAAGTATAAGAAGAAACTACACTCGGAATTTAATCGTTCGTTACTAATAAGACTTTTTCATATATATTACATTTCGAAGTTGTGGTAAACAATATAGTGGCAACTTTTACATTCTCAAGGTAATCAAAAGATATACTTCTAGGTATTAAAAATTAAATAAAAATCATTGCGTTAATAGAAACATAAATTGAAATTATTCACACGTATAAACCTAATGAGCTATAGTTATTAACTTATTAATACTTATCGAAGAGTAGCCCCTGTACCAGCTGGTTTCATAGATTAGCTTCTTGAACTCGATGTGATGTAATTAGGAATACACGATAGACACTTTCGATACTGTCAGAGTTGACAATTAAAACGGTTTCAACAAGGTGATCTCTAATACGACAACTGCAAATTACAAAATATTATAAAAATTTCGCGAAGGGTGGATTTAACAAAAACCGAAAGCTTCCGATGAAGAGGGCTTGTTGTACAAGATCATGAGCTATTTCCTGTTCCAGCTCGTTGAACGTGACCTGCTCTAACAGGGAATACAGGATGAAATCGTTGGCGACCTCATGATTGGCAATTCATAGGTTTCACCAGGTGATCTAGAATCAGACACGGAAAAAAACAACATCAACACATCGTAGAAGCGCGTCTTCGGCAACGGTCTTGCGACCTCGATCGTATACTGCTAAGCAGGCTCGTTGAACACGATGAGGATGACGTCGTTGTTGATAAAATTCCGGTATTAATCGAAGTACTCGTGGATTCGTTATGTAAACATTACAAACAGTAAAATTATTATTAGCGTTTCCCGAGGGGCCGTTTCCAGCACCCGTCCCTCGATGTCGGCGAGCTTTTCAAGCCAGGATTGCAGGTCGATCCCGATTACGCCGTCGGCGGTGGCCATTAGACGGATTATCTAACAGATCTCGAAGTCTAAGGCTGAAAATTAAAAAAGTTCATTAGCACTTCGCGAAGGGTGATTTCTTGCACCAGTTCGTTGAACTTGACGTGACGTAACCTGGAGTCCACGCAGAACTCGTTGTCGAGGACATAGTTTGCGACAAAACGTTTTTACCCTATAGTAACTGAAATGTATTTAAACGTTAAAAGAAAAAATTAGAAAACTCATAAATTTTTGTTTGTGATTTATTGTTTACATATATACATATATACTTTTTACCCCCTTTTTAATACGTACACTCCTGTTAAAACGAATGTTGTGAGTTGATGATTAAGAACGGTAATTTCGATAATCAAGTTATCGGTAACAACGATTTTCACGCCGCGCACTCAAGGGGGGATGGGAAATATCTAATCGTACCTTGAGATGTCCATCTTCTGTTGACTGTGATCTTACAACATTCCATGCGTTTTTACCTTTTACCTTTACCTTTACCATTACACTTGAATAATCACTTTGAACTCCAGAACACAATCCCTAGTGTGCAAGTGCACATGCACTAAGGACATATACTTAAGTTGTAATTCTTTACAAGTGATTGCGATGTACGTTGGTTGCATTGCAGCCGATGCAATTACATATTACTTTTATAAGTAGCTGTCAACATTAGATGGGGTCGCATACAGAAACAATAGTTATTCAGTCATGGGTTAAACCATGTTTACTCCTATGAAACAGATCGTTTTAACAATGGTGTTTCAGGAGATAGGTATAGTTTAATCTAAAGACTATGTTTAAAAGCGATTCCAACGTAACGTGTGTGTCTTTTAGACACAGAAATCTGACTTTACTGTAGTAATAATTTTATAACGAAATATTTTTTCCCTTTAATTAGCTGGGGAAGTTAATGTGAATCTTTTTCTTTTAGGCGATGTATTAAAATTGTTTTTATCGTCACTACAAAAATATTATGTTTGTGACTCAAAGACTTTGAGAAACGTTACCCTTGAAACATAAAGTAATTTTTCTGTGATTTATGGAGTTAAAAAAATTGAAACTGTATTTTTTTTTCTTATCAAGTATGATCCACTGCACATTTATATTAAAACTATGTCCAATTACCTATCTACAAAAATAAGGCTATCAAAAGTTTTTGTAAGCGGGTTACGTGTTGGACCAAAGAAACAAAATTTGCATAACAGTACAAAATTAATGTATTTTCAGATAAACTGATTAACTTCTATTCTACTACAAAACTAATAAAGAAGCCTTTTGTGAATTAAATAAGTAATTGAGTAACAATTAGGAGTAAACAATTAGTTTTTAGAGTTTATAAAAAGTTCATTCACAAATGACATCACCGACAAAATTTATATTAAATTTAAAGTGTTCGCTACTTGAGGGACTGAAAGTTTCAATTGTATGTCTTCTACGGCGGCATAAACAAGAATGTCAGACTTTGAAGACCAATTTCCACTAATTTCCCGACTTCATCATACAACAGGTGTCGTACTTTTATGATTATTGTGTTTTTTATAAGTAATCAATGATTATATTCCAATTAAAATAAATATGTCTAGACTTGCTTCATTTAAATTATTATTGCTATTTTTTATCTAAACTCTAATGTCATTGTCATCTACTTGCTTTACGTTTAATACTACCAATAAATAGAGTAACAGTTTAAAATAATCTATACTTTTTTATTGTTAACTGATAATAGCTAATATTATTAAATTTTCAACAAAAAACGCGAGATTAAATCACTTCTTTCTTGAAGTCACATACGTAACGCAAATTTTATTACGTGTGTGACCTTTTATTTTTAAATGGAAATTTAGAAATTAAAAATTAAGTATTATTATTGAATTAATCTTCATCATAATCTAAATTTCAAATAAAATTTTTAACTTTTATTCATAAAAGGCACCTAGATATAAAACTTTTCTCACTTTTTTGTTACGAATGGATTTATTTTAACGTAAATATAAAATATGAAAATGTCACTGTTAATTTAGATACCGAAAACGCAATGCAAAAATAATTGAACTGTTATCCTACCGTTACCTACATCGGAAAACTACCTATGCATCATTACCAACAAATTTACATTAAATTGCAATTATTGGGGGGGGGGGGGGAACTATACTTCATTTATTCAAAACCAGTTTCTGTGGAATCGCTTTTAATCACTCTTTCAGAATACAGCCCTAACCCTACGAATACCTACATCGTTGTCACTTAGTATTTGAAACTGTATTTTGCGTCAGGTACAATCCAACCTATACGAACCCCTCAACGATTTTTAAAGAATTACACCTGTATATGCACATTTTTGATCCAACACTAATACAAAAGAGCATAAGAATTAGATACAATATTTCACTTTTTTAATATAAATAGGTACCTATATATTTTTTTAATTCCGATACGAAACCGAACGCGAAAAATAGGCAGACACCTAAAACCCCTAACATTCTCGAAGTTCTAAAAGACCGCATATTCAACATTAAAATAAAAATTCAGAGAGATTTGGTATTAGTGCTATAATGGTCGTGTGTTTGCAACAGTATGAAAATACACGTTAAAGATTAATAAAATACTGAAAGAACCAACCTTTGATCGTTGGCTGAAAGTTCAGTCACGCACCTCTCGTCGTGCGTCACAAAACACCCTAAACGCGGTGGGAATGGGGACTATTGTTGTTACCGTCTTAAAACTAATAACTACTAACATTTCACCGATCTACCAGCATAGTGATTAAATACCTATTCTATATTATTAACGGGTATCCAAAATTAACTCGTTTTATTTTATCTATAGTTAAAGCTTATTCATCCCTATTCTAAAGCACATCGCTAAAAATTAACGTGTCTTTAACTGACGTCAGTTATTTCGTTAACTGGTTTAAATGCAATTCCAAAGTCAATGTGTCGTTAAAAATAAACGATTTGTCGTTAAAAATTATCGCTAATTACTGTATTTTAAAGACAAGTCTATTGATGTATTTAACATTTTAGCGCGATACCGCATGTGCTTTTAATTGTAAATAATTTATGATATTGTGCAGGCAAATAAAGGCAATAAATCTTATAATGAATTTACCGGGTCTATATTACCGGCATTCCCGCAACTTCGAAATCAAATTCGAATTATTGCAATCGATTGAGTTACGTTTGTAAATTTTTAAGTTAAATTTTGTTGTTTGAGCTGTTATCTGAAGTAAAAAAATCGTGAAAAATAATCTGAACATATGTAATCTCTTGTCTTCCTAAGGTAAAAAAGTGTATGTTTGGGCTTAAAATCTTCGTAAAAGCCTGTAAATTACGCATTTCGATGATGTCACCCTCTTATCCGTCAGAAAATTTTTATGACGTCAAGAAGATGATGGCGAACACTGAAGTTTCAATATTTATTTTCTTGCGAACTACTGGTCCGATTTCAAATTTTAAAACGGCAAATTGTAGAAAATTTATTTAGCTAAAAATGTTGTCGTAACGTATATTACTAAATTAATTGTAGTTAAGGAGCTGCAAATCGCAAAATGCATTGAATCGTTAAAATTGTAAAAATTGAGTTGTAATCGAACCCCAAGACGATATTGTGGGTTTATTAACCTAATTGTTCTTACTACCTACCTATTAAGAAATAATACAGGACAATTTATTTCAGTTCAATTCATTTTAACGATTTTTAGCCAAATAAGCCTACAATTTGGCGTTTTTACGTTTGAAATCGGATCAACAGTTCCGTAGAAAATGAATTTTTAAATTTCAGAGTGCGGCGCCATAATAATTTTCTGACAAAGGTAAGAAGATGACACCATCGAAATTCGTAATCTATCCACGTTTACGAAGATTTTAAGCCCATACACGCTCTTTTACTTAAGGAGCGCACGGGATTAAATATGTTCACGGACGGTTTTTTAACTACAGATTACAGCTCAAACAAAAATCTTTACGGCTCAAAGCAGCTCAAACGATTGAGATAGTTCGAATTTGATTTCGGAGTTGTGAGGGTGCTATCATGTCAGCAGCACCCACTCTTAATATACCAATTTTTTATCTTCAGGTAACAGCTCAAACAAAAATGCTTACGACTCAATCCGGCTCGAACATAGTCCAATCGATTGCGATAGTTCGAATTTGATTTCGAAGTTGCGGGGGGTGCTGGTGACATGTACCCGAATTTAGCAATATTAGATGAAATAGAAGAGGCCGAAAAATTTTAAGAATGCACCTACATTTTTTTTCGATTTTTCTAACAATTTTGTATCTACCTACAAGAAATAGTATTTGAGTAAATAAGCAACAACATTTTCCTTGAACAATAACCTTTCGAATTGTCAAATTTGTATAACAGCTGATAATTTGCGATGTTGTCACGTTTCTGACTCGTTAACGTTACCGGTGTAACTAACATCTTACTGTTAGCAACGGTGTATTTAGAATAATAAAGTTACAATTTTACCTGGCAGGTATTTTTTCTGGCATTTTATTGTTGTGGTAGATAGTCAATTGATAAAATTAATAATAATTAAAAAAATACCATATATTTCGGCAATGGTTAGAGCTATCGTCGCGTTAGTGGTAAAACGTACAACAGATTAACAATTAACAAGTATGACTTTTTACTACACTAATAAAGAAGCAATTAAAATAGCTATTAAGAAGCATGTCGTTAAATTGAATGTTAATTTTCTGCAGTTAACGATGTTTATTTTAACAAGAGTGAATTAGAATAGGGTTAATAAAATTTTATTAATTGAATTTTTTTTAAGATACTACTGGTTGTGAGGGAAATGCCAGTGGGTGGGACTTTTTGCGGTGTTCATAGATAATACTTAATTACCTTATTTCTGAATAATGCTTGTAATTTCATATAAAGACATTTAAATGTAGAAACGCTCTGAAAACCCTAATTTACTCAAAATTAAAAAAAGACTGCACATTGAAAAGTATAAACGCTCTGAAAACCCGAATTTACTCAAAATTTAAAAAAAGACGGCACATTGAAATGCGCAAACACTCTGAAAACCTTAACTTACTCACAGTTTAAAAAAAACCGCAGATATAAATGTTCGAAATTAAAATTAAATTTAATTGAATCGAATCGAATTTGAATAGTTTAATTAAAAAAGCATTTAATTTAGTATTATTTAATTAAGCTTTTTGATTTTAATTTAATAATTTTTAATACATATATAAATTTAGTAATTAAAAACTCACCGTTAGTAGCCCCACATTAAAACAGAAAAATCCTACCTGTAATGAATAAAACAAATTAGTTTACGTATTCAAAAACGTGAGATTAAATCGCTTCTTTCTTGAAGTCACAAACGTAACGCAGATTTTGTTACGTTTGTGACACCTCTTATGTTTCAATGGAAAATTAAAAATTAAGTATTATTCTATACAAATCTTCATCATAATCTAAATTTCAAATAAAATTTTAACTTTTATTCATGAAAGACACCTAGATATAAAACTTTAAACACATTTTTGTTACGTGTCAATTTTATCGTAAATATAAAATATGAAAGTGTCACTATTAATTTAGATATCGAAAATACAATGCAAAAATAGTCGAACCCTTATCCTACCGTTACCTACGTCTGAAAACTACTTATGCATCGTTATCAACAAATCTACACTAAATTGTAATTTGGGGGGGAAACAATACTTCACTTATTAAAACCGCTTTCTGTGGAATCATACATAATCACCCTTTCAGAATACAGCCCTAACCCTGTAAACGAATACTTACATCGTCGTCATTTAGTACTTGAAATAGTATTTTGTGTCAGGTACAATCTTTACGATCTACAATCAGGTACTTTATTATTGTGGTAAATAGCCAATTGATAAAACTTATAACAATTAAACATTACCATATATTTCGGCGCTGGTTAGAGATTCTGTCAGTGGTAAAACGTAAATCTTAACAATTAACAAGTATGACTTTTTACTACACTAATAACGAAGCATTTAAAATAGCTGTTAAAAAGCATGCCGTTTAATTGAATGTTAACATTCTGCAGTTAACGGTGATTATTTTTATAAAAGTGGATTAGAATAGGGTTGATTCAAAATTTAATTGAAAATTTTTAAAAATACTACTGGTTATGAGGGAAATGCCGGACGGCGGGACTTTTTTGCGCTGTTCATACATAATATTTAATTACCTTATTTCTCAATAATATTTACAATTTCATATACCGAGCTACCTTTAAATTTCATTTTTATATAAATAAAATTATTGAGGTTTCATAAACAATCTAGTTAAGTTCTAAATAATAATAAAACTAATTACATTCAATTGTAAAACTTTTAACGCTAGTTCGGTATATTTAAATGTAGTTTAAATGCGCAGACGCCCTGAAAACCTTAATTTACTCCATGTTTTAAAATATCGCACATTTAAATGCACAAACGCCTTGAAACCTTAAATTACTCACAGTTTTAAAAAGATCGCACATTTAAATGTTTCGAATTAAAATTATTTTTAATTGTATTGAATTTGAATAGTTTAATTAAAAAAGTATTTAATTAAGTATTATTCAAAGTTAAGCTTTTTGGTTTTAATTCAATAATTTTTAATACATATATAAATTTTGTAATTAAAAACTCGCCGATATTATTAACCGTCATTAACTGCTACGGAACAGGCCCTTTATAACTTCAATAATAAATTTATAAATTAGTAGGTATCTACGTACAATAATTATTTATGTATTATATAAATGTTAGTAATTAGAAAAATATATTTTTATCACTTTGTTTATTTAAAAATCAAGTTAAATTCTATTCGATTAACTTCGTAACTTCGATTAAAAATTTCAAAGGCTGTTTTCTTTATAATTTTAGTATTTGATTGTTTAACACCGAATATGTACTTGACTACAATTTGGAATTCAAACGAAATATTTCATTACATACTTTTTTTAATAAAATTCAATGTTTTTGTTAAAATTGAGAGAACGTGAATCTAGAGTGATACGTATAAGTAACCACTAGAAATTATTTTAGAAATGCTTTTGGTACCTGTTTATTACATAGCCGAGTAATTAAACACCAATTAATTCTGCTGCATTAATTTTTTTTAGATTCATCTATTCTTATGTTGTTTTTTTTTAATAAGCTCACCACAAGCTAATTGACAAGTCAGCAGTCACAAATTTTAAATGTAATTTTCTCTTACAGTATATATTATGTTGGTGATAAATTTGGGATTGCGGCAATTAATTATTATTTATTAGTTTAATTAACACCTTATTATAGAATAAATGATAAGGAACGTAAACGTTACTTTGGTGATTGTAACGATTTCAAGTATAAAATATTAAAATAATTACGTTTGATTTGATTGTATTTTTAAAATGTTGCTTATGACGCTTAACTGCACAGGAAGACGAAGAAAATTTAGACTTCAAATTTTGTATCCTGGCTTTTTTTATGATTCTAAGCAAATAATTCTATTAACAATTTTGTCTTAAATAAAAAATAATAGCGCTTTTCTACTGAAGCATTTTCGTGTTTTCTTAATTTATTAACACCCTGTACATCTGAGCTCAGATTTTTTCATGGTAAATTCATTTTGTCGACAAGCAGAAGTTTTTATAAAGGATGACATTTCATCGTAAAATCAATAATAAGCAAATTATTTAAAAATTACCTGTATTAACCACTTAACGCACTCGCCCGAGTTAAGTCGGGTTTAAGAAAACGATTTTTTTCCGCGTGCCCGAGTTAACTCGTGGGACTGTGCTGAATATAACATTCCTCTTTGTGTAATTCCGTGTTTTAAAATTTACCATACCGTCGTAAAGTTTGACTAAAAGCTTATTTTGCACTATTTTTTTGATTCTTTTCAAGTTTTTTTTTGTTGCCCGAGTTAACTCGGTTAAGCGAAGTAGGTGCAATTACCTTAGTGTTTTTTTTGCATAAAACAACATTTTTTTGTTTTTTTTTTCAAGATTTATTAATGTTATTTTGTATTTTAAGATAATAGTGAATAAAAAAATTGGTGGAAAAACGACCACTTTTGAATTTTTAATTGGTGCATTAAGTAGTCAGAAAACGATTCCTGGTTTAAAATTAGTCATACAGAACAAATTGATAAATCGAAGGTAAAGATGAGTTACATGACAATTCATCTGCATGCGTAGAAAATTCTTATCTCGTTAAATGCGAAACAATAAAAGTAATTATTAACTTAATTATTAATATAATTATTAATATATTAATTATTAACTTAATAAATTTAGTGAACTATATATCTATAGTCGTTTAAAAAATTACGTAACATAATATCTAATTTCATCCTTTCTATAAGCTGTTATCAGCTATGAAGAAGTGAAATAGAAATATTTGTTTTATTAGGTAGGTACCTACCCTGATTATTTTATTCCTAAAATTTATTTAAATGAGTTAATTTTTTTTAAATATTGTGATATTTGAAATATATTATAAGAAATTATGTAAATGCGACGCTAGCTAGATAAAACAATAGTACCTTTAACAAATTTTTGTTGAATAAAAATTCCTTGCAAGAAACACGAATGTTCACAATTTAAACGTCTATTTGCACAAAAAGTTATTACACTCGAATCGAAACACACAGGCACATACATAATACACTATAAACACGAAAAATTAGTTTATGTTGCACCTAATAAAAATTGCCGTAATCGACCGTTCACGTTAAACTTATAAATTACACTGAATGATACATTTATAAGAATTTTTTCGTGTCACAGAAAGTCGCCGCTTTATCTATCATAAATACTTATTGTTAGGTATATGGTATAGATAAAGTGCACACATTAACACATGTTTATCAATATAAAATTTAATTTTAATTTTCAACCTTAAGTTCAGAACAATATTATTAAATAATTTATTTAAGTAAACGTTTAGTTTATTTTTAGTAGTTTTTTAGTTTCTAAGAAAAATTTTTATTCGATATAAATACCTATCCGATAAACTACACTTTTTGTAATAAAATATCTTTGAAAATAAAATTCAAATTTCGCGAGAAGTTTAAATAAAAGAATTAATAAATAAAAAGTAGTAGTAAAAGTAAAAATACGTTATAGAGATTTAACTGTAATTAAGTAAATAATTATTTAAAACACGTCCAAACTGTTGAATTGCTGTATTAGTAGTAGATACACTTTATCCAAATCTATACGCAATTCACGTCATCGATAAAAAATTATTGGATTGTTTATTTGTAATTCGATTTAAAGTTTGGAAAGTGACATATTCTATAAATGAAATCATCTATAGCAAGTAAATCTTACGCACATATTAGATGGTATACAGAAAGACTACAATTTATTAGAACTGTAAAAATACGAGACACGAGGTGATAGCGCTGTGTGAAACGTCATCATCTAGTAACATTTTATTGAGGACGGGAATCGCCAGACAGGTTGGATAGGCCATAGGTATGTAATAAACGTGATTGCTGCCATTTACACAACATCGCATCGGTTCTGTAAAGGAAATTAGTAATAATCATAAATAGAATTTTCTTTTTGTACCTTTGTCGAATTAAATTAGTTAATCGAATGAAAGCGAAAGGAATTACTACGTCAAAGGATTTTATCGATTGCAAAGGATGCCTAAATCTTATACATATCAGTTTCGTTACACCGAAATATACAGAATAAACGAATCCGATGATTGTAAATAAAGATACATATAAATTGAATTGAAGCTTCCAAAATTTTATGAAACTAAATATTAACATTTCCATTTCCATTTAATATTTTTGTTTATTGATTTTAACTTATAAATATATTACATATACATATATAATATTGTTTGTCGTACCTACAAATACCTACCGACCCATCAAGTTTGCTTTATTAATAATTTATTTGATTTATATGGACGTATTTATGTTAATAATGTTCATGAAAAGTCGAACAATTTGAATAATTCATTATAATTTAGTTTTCAACAGAATATCGAGAAAAATTCTTTTAAGCATAAGGCATAAACCTGAAATATACGTTTATATTCGACGTTCAGAAATCTATTTAGATAAAATATCTGTTTATTCCGGTAATTGGTAGGGTATTTTACGGATGAAAGGTCCTTCTGTGATAGCAACAGTCCAACAGCACAGAAGAAAATAGAACGAAAACAAAGTTAAAAAACCGCTCGTAATAAGATAGATATGAGAAAGGAAACTAAGTTATCTACCTATACGGTATCCAAGATAGGTTCCAATACAAATCATCAAGAAAACTACGTATATTTACAGTATATTCTATATAAGTTGTAGTTTTTTTGTGTGCATGTAAATCATCATTAGAACTTTTACTTTTGTAAACATAGAACTAAATTATAAAATAAATAAAAATTTAGTAACTTTTTGTTCATGACGTGTATTGGCTGGCCGCTTGGATAGACTATACTTGATTTGTGCTTTGTTTGATATTTTAGATATTCATAGGTATTGATATTGATTCAATGTGGGGAAATGTCTAGTAGCAATGTATTGTATAGTACGACGTTATTGATATTTATCTGGTTATAGAAATCTTTCCGTCTATGACGTCATCGCTTGGTGCATTGGCCTCGATGGCCTAGGTATTTGAATTATTTGAGCGTGATATGAAATGCAATTTCAGATCAAAAGCTCAAAGCTACAGTGGTGCATTAACCCCGATTCCATTGACTATTTAATTTAAAAGGTGATAAAACAATCGCATCTGTTTGACATTTGGATTTAAAACGTTAATTTGAAAATCCAATAATTTTGCCCATACCTTGAAAACTAAATTAAAGTCCGGTGCACCAGAAAATCCCTACATCATCAGTGTATAAACTTAGTAACAACTTTTATCAAATAATTTTATGCAATAGAAAGAGAAGTCACAATAAATTGATGCACAAATTTGATTATCATCGTACTTTACGTAGGTATATCTTCATTTCTGTCACATAATACGTATCTAATTGTCCTCGTATCTCCTGGTCTTTTAGAAAAACTCGTGCAATAAAAACACGCATTATAAAACTTGTTCTTTAATATCCTTATCTATTATTATAATAATTATAAAATGGTTAATTAAAAAAAAGAGTTTTATTAAATTTCTACCCTTTAGCTTTAGTTTTTGTTATTTTCATAGCTATATTGATGTCAAGTTCTAATATTTCATTCAATCATTTCAATTAAAATACATATATCGAGTTACGTATCTCTGAAAAGTTTAGAAAGCCCTCATTATAAAGGTGCCAAAATCAACAATATCTAGATTTTCACCTTTAAAATACATATATTTTTAGACCCATCGCAGAAATGGAGAAAAGCAAAAATAAATATAGCAGCAGTTTTTTATCGAACTTCTAAGTTTCCTTTTACCGTATTTACCGTTCGATATACAATTTATCTACCTACGCATCAACTTGGAATTATTTGTTCAAACAAACTCTCGCCATTGTGGTGCAATTTTATTTTCAGAAAAGCTATCATAATTAAAAAGCACAATTTTTATAGATTGCCTTTAATACAATAACAGCTCAAATCGTATGCCGATGCTAATCTGTGGAATGTCTGTGTTAAAAACAATTCTAAATAGAATCGTGTGCGTTATTGACTAAAAACATGTATTTTTGTGGATATTTAGAACGTCGAAAAGTTTTTAAATTGGCAAGCAATAACAATACACAACGAATGAGTCGCAATCATCATATTCAATTGAATGTAGGTAACATTCTTTGCGTTTCCTGGAAAGCGATCGTTTTAATTGAAATTTATCGCGAAAGAAAAATGTCAAGGAGAAAAGAAAAAATCTGGGTAAAGTATCCCGCATCAAAAATATTAATGCTACGTATATGGCTCACTATTCTTTTGATAATTTGAGGAAAAATTTTTTTCGCTTTATTTAAAACATTTGTACCTACGTTAATGATGTTTTACGCGATGTTTTAAAAGAACACATTTAGATAAGTCTGTACTTTTCGTTCTTTTGCAAATTAATACGAAATACATTGAAATTTTGATAACTCGAAGCTTAATAAACCGAAAACCTCGATTACCCGCCCCCGATGAATAAATAACCAAAAAAAAAATCGTATTTCAGTCATGCCCGAATTTTTGATAGGTAATTCGATTATTTTTCTTTTCCTTTCAATTACAACTGTAATCAGTTTTTAGATTTGACATTCCTAAAATGATAAAACAACTTAAATTTCCAAAAATTTGACTATTTCCTATTGTTCACATACCATTATTCCCTAAAAAGTGTTCACATTTAAATTTTATTTGGACACGAGAGAAATACAACGACAAACAAACTCTTTTTCACAAATCGAATGTTTAAAACGTGGGATTATATCTCCCAGAATTTATCCCCAACTACGAACACATTTAAAAGTTGTTTAGATGAAACTTTTGTAAAAAGAACTTATTATAGAAATTGAGTTTTTGTAAACGGCGTAATAGGTGTAAACCTCTGCGTGTAGAATTAAAATAAATAAATAAATAAAAATGTCTTTTCACACGTGTTTTACTTTACTGTATATAAATAAACTACCATCACACAGATCAAAATAAAAATGACGAATTTATAAGAATTTTTTTGCAAATAAATCGATTTATAGTAGGTAGGTATACCCAATTTTACATCAAAGGACCACGCACACTTTATATGGAAAAATAGGAACCACTCAAATCTATTTTTTTTATATCAATCGACTCATCTTAAAGTGAGGAATAATTATTATCATTGCGCCAATTTTGTTAATTTATAAATAAAGTCGCAATCTTTAATTAACGCTCTTATGAGAATTTCGCGACAGCAAAAGAGAACCTACTAAAATCAAATTTGTTTGAGTCCATAAATCAACTTTGTTATTTATTGCGGGGTACTTACCTACCTACTTAAACTGGCCTGAGATTTAAAACGATTGAAATAATTCTTTAAATAGGTATTGGCTTTGTGCACATTAAAAATGTATACAAAACTAAGACATTATTTATACCTATCTGTAAAAAGATAATATCGATGGCGGTTTGTCAAAAGGGCGTAGCCCATACTTTCTGTTAAAATGAATTATTGAATTAAATGAAAAGACATAATCTGTTAAAATCTGGTAACAATATTTCGATTTTTTTCATCGGAAAAATCGATTTGTATTTCCGCTAAACGTATCTTTTTATAGCTATACTTCGTCCAAACCTATATGCAATTCACGTCATCAATAAAAGGGTTACTAGATGATGACGTTTCACACAGTGCTATCACTTTGTACCTCGTATTTTGACAGTTCTAATAAGTTGTAGTCTTTCTTTATACCATCTAATACGTGCGCAGGTAAATCATCTATAGAATATGTCACTTTCCAAACGTTAAACCGAATTACAAATAAACAATCTAGTAACTTTTGTTGATGACGTGAATTGCATATAGGTTTGGATAGGCCATACATGACGACACAACATGTGCTCTCCGGTAAAATTTACTTTTTATGGGTTACGCCCTTCTGGAAAACCTGCGACGATATTTATATCAGCTTGCTTTTTACAATTGCTGTTATAATACAGTTGCTGTTGCTGTTAACGCTAATAATTGGAAATAGAGTCTATTCATATATTAATAAGAATTCAAATAAAAAACAAAACATATTCACGAATAACAAATCAATAAAAAAATAATTCTTCAATATTCAAAATTGTGACTCAAATAAATAAATAATAAAATAATCCAATATAAGACAAAAATACACATAATGTAGCTGTTTATTTTTCTACCTCTATTAAAAATGTTCACTATAAAATATCTATAGGTACCGCATTTTTTGTGGGGGCACGTGGGGGCACTCGAGAATTAGCGAATTTCGAGAATTAGCGTGCCCCCAAAAAAGAAGTGACAAAAAAAGGCCTGTCTATAGGTAACTCCAAATTATTAATTTTAATTTAGTGGGGGTAGTAGTGACCAGCCTCATTAGAGATCTTTGTCAAGTAACGTTAAAATAATTCTGTAACGTAATAAATAATTCAATAAATCACTAATATTAAAAAATCGGCCTATGTATATCCGCCAAAAAAGAAATCTTCCACATAAAATTGTGGCTATTGTAACAATTACGGCCTATCTAAATCTACATGCAATTCACGTCATCAACAAAAACTTACTGGATTGTTTATTTGTAATTCGGTTTAAAGTTTGAAAAGTGACGTATTCTATAGATGATTTACTTGCGCACATATTAGATGGTATAAAGAAAGACTGTAATTTATTAGAACTGTCAAAATACGAGGTTCGAGGTGACAGCACGGTGTGAAACGTCATCATCTAGTAACCTTTTATTGATGACGTGAATTGCATATAGTTTTGTACGAAGTGTAGGCAATTCTTTTATTCCAGGTTTTAAGCTCGCTTACTGTAGGTACACTTGCCACAGAAAAAATCGGGACAGTTGAAGGATAGAATTTAAAAAATGTTTGGTTGTGAATTGGGTTTAGGTAAAATGCTTGTATTTTTAAAAGGGATTATTGTAAGCCATAAATCATCATTGTTACTTAGAAAGTGGACAACAACAAAATACTTTAGAAGCAAGTGGTAGGCAGGTTTAGTTTATGCTTTCTGTAAATTAAAAAAATTATTGATCGACGCAATATATCGATCGCGTTTTGCCAAAATGACGTAACTCGCACTTTTTGCGAAAATGAGTTATTCTGACTATCTTACGCATTTAAAACAAAGACATCGTCTGATAAAATCTAGTAACAATATTTCGATTTTTTTCACCGGAAACGTATCTTGTTATAGCTACGCGGCGACATAACATGTGCTTTACTGTAAAATTTACTTTTTGTGGGTTACGCCCTTTTGGAAAATCTGCGTCGATATGACCGATAACATGTAGATTTATATAAAAAAATGGTTACTTACACACACAAAATTGATATATCTTGAAAAATATTTCGTCTTGTTAATAGTGCTTCCTCAACAAAACTTAATAAATCACATTTTTGATTTTTTGCCTTGACTTTTCTTTAACAAGCCGTAACTTTTCCAAATCGGACCTATACATTACTACAGCTTTTTTGCCTAAAATTACTTAAGAAACGCGCCCCTAACGTTTGGCAGATTCCTCCCAGGACACCCTGTATGTATCCTTAATTAGTATATGTGTTATTTAACCTACGAAAATTATATATCCAAGAACAAGAAACGATAAATAAAATAATTATATAAGTAGGTATGTAATCATTCTTTGTGTGAATAGTAAAGTAATAAAGATACAATTCTTTGGCCGAATTAATATATTATATTAATAATATATTATATTAATTGTTTCCATCGTTTATATATTTGTAGCACTAAAGATAGCTCCAACCAGAGCCGAAATATATGATGTTAGTTGTTCCAAGTTTTTATATTGGCTTATTACGACAACGTTTAAAAGAAGTATAGTAAAGTAAGCATTCGGTCACTAGTTTTAATTTTAAGGCGATCCCCTACTTTTCAGTAAGTTCATAAACTTCAATAGAAATCAAGATTTCGCACTTTTTATGTTTTAGAAAAAATTTTTTTTAATGATATTTGGTATCGAAATCATCAGTACAAAAAATGAAATTATCCCACAGCGACGAAATTATCTTAAGACGTGAAAATTATATCAAAAATATTACATTTAATAATAAAACAGGGTTACAAACAGAACAATGGATTAAATCTACAGGTTCTAGACGAGAGCGGTATAATGGAGTATCGTCAGATATACTGGACACATCTTTCACTGGAAACAAATATTTTGAAATGTATTTTTAGACTTCATCAGTAATTATAATTGTAGAAGAAGGAAATCAATATATAATTCAATACATTGACATTATTGTAGAAAAATATTAAAAAAAGCATCAAAATATCAAAGATATAATAAATAGTAATATTATCGAAATCATAGTTGTTTTCATAACAATCACACTCTAAATTAACTTTAGAGAAATAAGTAAAGAAATGCCAAAAATCATAATTCGCAACTTTGTTGGGTAGTTTGCCTGTTACGTTCTCGTCTACAATAAGTAGAACCCGTAAATTCAATGTTCTCTTTGTCACCTTTTTCTATTCTTTTACTACGGATTAGTAAATGTCATATATTTGATATAATTTTGACGTTTTACGATAATTTCGTCGATTTGGGATGATTTCTTTTTTTGTGCTGATGATTTTGGTACTAAACATCATATAAAAAAATTATTCTAAAACATAAAAAAGAGCGGAATGTGGATTTTCATTTGATTTGCATTGAAGTTTGTTAGCTTACTGGAAGGTAGGGCTCGTCTTAAAATGCAAAAGGCTATTTTAACCTTTCCGATACCTAACATCTTTAGAACCTCATCTATGTAGGTAACAATGCTTTTATGGCTTAATCCTTATGTACTTGCAAACAGTTTATTTAAAACTCGATTCACAACAAAACATTTTTAAAATTCTGTCCTACTGTCCCGATTTTTTCTGTGGCGAGCGTACCTTCCTAATTCTATTCTAACGACTCTAAAATAGTAGGATTAAATTCAGAATTTAAATGATACCGTCAATTCAATATGAATACGGGTTTAAAATTGTTAATTACAATAAAGCCCAAATTTTTTCAATGAATTGTTCATTAATGAGTTTAATAATGAAGTTACAGATTTGGCGCAATGGTAATAATTATTCCTCGCATTAAGAAGCGTCGATTGATATAAAAAAAATCGATTTGAATGGTTCCTATTTTTCCATATGCTACGTGCTTGGTCCTTTAGAAAACATCCATAAAAGTTAAAATCATAATATTAGTTTCTTGACAAAATTTTAAATTAATTTGCAATAATTTTTGATAACAATTTCTGTTATATAGATAAAAATTCCGATTAATCATGAATAATGAAAAAATGAGCAAATATTGAGTTGCCCTAAAAATATTCCTACGTCATAAATACTTGTTTACAAATAATATTACAAAATCGAGATTGAAGTCGAAAGAATGGAGCCGGGCAATAACCTGAAAATTGCAGTAAATAATTGAATATTGTTGCCACGTGTGATTTCTTTACACGAAATAAGTACAAATAAATGTATCATTCAAAAAGGGTGCCCAGGAAATGGTGGAGAATTTCTTGGAAACGTATAAATCACTACATCAAAATAATGCCACAAGTTCATATAATTTTTTTCCTACAGCGCTCCCAATTTAGGTCGTAAGAAATTGTAAAAAGTCAGAATTTTGTCGGAGTAAATAATTTTGTAAGAAGTCGGTTAAAGGTGTATGACTCATGAGAATTTGTTCATGTATTCTATCGATAAATGCCCTTAACGAAAACTTGCCTATCTATATAAAACATTTGAATGCTCGTAAAAATGTTGCACGTCGTTTTCGTGACTTATGTTTAGGGAAAAATCGCGTTTATTTACTTAATTTTTTTAATCAAACTTTGTGTTATCTGTTAATATAAAAATACATATCGAAGCAGTTTTGGCAGAACGACTTAGTCCACAAAAAGTAAATTTTACAGGAACGCACATTTCGTGTTGTAGTGTTATGCGGTAACAACATTTAGTTTGTAAATATTAAAACTTCCGTTCAACTAATAATAATAACGGCGCAAGTGCCGAGCGGGCGGAGTGAATTTCATATTATTATAAACTTCAGTACTAAAACGAGAGCCAACGAAAAGTGTAGACTCTGTGAATTCTCATTCTCTTTCCCTTTCTTTTAATTTATTCAATTTATTGTTACTGTGAAATACTGTGCATACAAGTCGAATAAAAGGCAATAAGACCCGAGGGTTTTATTTACACGCCCATTACCCGCTGCGGCAGGTCCGACCTCACCCGGGACCCAGGACGAGCGCCCGACGTCACCGCGTCCGATATCCTGGCGGCCTGCGACGGACGATCGCTCCGGGGCGGGAGCCCTTAGGCTCCGAGATAAAAGTATTTGGGAATTAAATGTATATATGTGAATTCTCTTCTTTTTATTATTTTGTTTCACTTTAATTGATAATTAAATTAAATTTCATGGGTGCCGCCCGAAGGCGTCCAGACACAGTAGCTTAACTATAAGCAGATACCAAAAAATTAGAATATTGTTATCAGGTTTTAACAGATTATGTCTTTGTCTCAGAAGCATAGTTAGAATAACTCATTTTCGAAAAAAGCGACACTCAAGATGTTCTGTCAAAACGCCATTGATACTATGGGCAAGTAAAAAGTTTCACAAAGTTGTTTATTGAAGGGAACTAAGTACATAAAAAGAGCCATTATTCCTTTTCCATAAAAACGAGGGAAAACTAATATCAACGTTATTATCAAATAATAATGTAAAAACTACAGGTGACACTACGAAAAAAGAAGGGTCAAGCAAGTTCATCGAGCAATATTTATTATTCGAGCCGGATAACATCCACCCACATATTATCATACGTCGAAACCGTAAACAAATTGAAAAATATTTCGTCGTATAAATATTTCATCATATTTTGCGTGTAAATTTGACGTATATCCCAATAATAGAAAAATACTGTATTGAAGAGTGAAATTTAAAAAAACCCGCTATACGGTTTTCGAATGGACCAGGAACGGAACAGGTGTTCTAGATGGAATAAATGCTTTCGAAGACTTGAATTTACAATTTAACGAAATTTGAATAAATAAAACTTTATGAGGAAATATCTACAGACTTATAAAAAACTCTCTTATTATCCCACGAAATCAAGCGATCAAATTACGTTTAAATATATAATATTTAACAAATAATGTGGACTTTGATTTTAAGGAGAATTTCTACTTTGTGGGACACGAAAATAGGCAATTTTTGAAGAATTTGTTGTAAAGTAACTGTTAAAGATAGAATAATGAAACTTGATATACGTTTAAATACATCTTTATTTAGTATAACAAAAATATGAAAAATTAATAATTTCGAATAGGAAGTGGTGGGCAGAAGGGCGTAAAGTCAATATGCCGCGTCGAGATGAGTAGGTGGTGGAAGTTCCTGAACCTCGGCAAATTATTCGAAACACAAAAATCGATCAGATTCTTAATCTGTAGATGTTTGCGCATAGTTGGAACTAGAATAAAAGAAATATATGAATTTTTGTAAGAATGGCGCCTTGTCAAAGCTAAAAATTACTTTTTCGCAAAAAATTTGCTTAGTTTTTTAGTTATAACAAAAATTGTTGCAATATTTTTTTATTATTCTAGTTCCAGCTATGAGACGACCTTTCTGCACATTTTAAAAAAAAATTCATTAAAACTGCTCAATTAGGGGATTGTGCAAGACTTCCACCAACTTGAAAAATATGTTTTCGAGAAAACCGCGTTTAAAGTTAAGCAAGAGTTTTGCAGGGTAAAAGTTAATACTTACATATATGCCCGATTTCTTCACCTCTAGATAAGTTCTGGATAACTGTATCCAACAGATAACTGACAAATTTCGAGGTGTGAAGAAATCGGGAATTAGTCAGCTATCCCAGGACCATATAATATTCCCTCTTCTTCCTCGTATAATTCGTTTTTGGCAGATTCTATAATAACTGACTTTCGATTGTCTAATGGCTTATAACTCTGTAAATTTTACGAGTTTTGATTTGAAATTTTAACCACATATTTTCAAGACTTCAATCTTTTAGAAAATGTCAAAAAAATCGGTTATTTCGACCCAACAAAGTAGAAATCCCCCTTAAGTAAAATGTTCATCTTTATTGACTTTTCGTTTAGTTCTTAGCGTCATTAAGTAGTATTTTGACCGGTGAGTTATAGCAAGTAATTTCACACAACGCTGAACGTAGCAATCTCGCCGGAGAACACTTGCATTTCTTGGCGTCTAAAGGATAAGTTCTAATCTTGTTGCGGGCGCCATTTTCCAAAACGACAACTGATAGAAGTATGTGCAACCTGAATTACTTATGGGGGTTTTTAATGTTTTCGCGAGCGAAGTTTAACACTTTCGTTGCGAACGATGCGGATCGGCGTCACTACGTCATTTTTGGATGCGCTGATGGCGCGGATCCGCGCCAATAAATTCGAGTTAGTTAACCAGTCAGGACGAATTCAGCACTACAGAGAGTGGATGCGTTTTAGTCGGCGTAGATGCTTTGCTGGCTGTTTTCGTTTAGTTTTATTCAATGTGAAGATATGGAGGAAAGTATGCCTTTGCGCATTGCTGCACCCGGGGTGCATGCTCATTGAGAAGGTCGCAGCGAAAGTGTTAGTATTGTATTTTGTCTCTAATTGTAAAATTTATTATGTATTGCAGGTACTTATTCATCAACAAAGGTATCGGAAATTTTTTATTGCCGTCTGAAAGACACGTTAAAGGCTGGTTTCAGACGAACGATACAAGTATGCGATTCTCGTATGATGGATACAGAATTAACATTACAACATATGTAGCCTTTCAGACGGTCGATACGCAGCCGACAAAGAATCGCATACGCGTATCCTCGTCTGAAACAGGCCAAAGGTCTTTCGTTAAAAAAAAAAACAAACAAACGATAATCCAACTAACGGTTTGCGTAATGATTTCTTAACTGCTTATCGCGAAGGAATTTTTTGCGTTATCTTCCTGAAAATGTACTTACGCTCTATTTAGATAGATCTAACGATTTAGCTACAAATTTTTATGTTGTTATATCGAAAGGTAATATTAATATTACCGTCAAGTTACCTAATATAATAAACTTTGTGGGGGCTGGCAAAGCCGAAACTATTAACTTTACAGAAAAATGATAACAACATAAATTGTAAGAAATTTCCTCTAATTTATTTTGTATTATAAGTATTTTTATGGTAAAATAGGCCGCAGAGGAGGTTCTGGTAAAAAAAAACCATTTTTGGCGTGTTGTCTTCACGATGTCGGCTAAAGCACAGCTTGGATTTATGGGGACTTTTGGCATTTTCATCGGCAAGAGCCAAGTTTCCACTTCCTACTAATTTCTTACTTATGTTAACTCGATTGAATGTTTTATTTTTGAAATGCTTCGACCACTAATATTCCAATTAAAATAAGAAATAATACTTAAATAGCAATGCTATCTATTAAATATGTTTCAAACTATTTAACGATCTCTACTTTAATTATTACTTCCACCTAAACACATCGATAGCATAAATAAAAATAAAATTGGACTTATCGAAATAAAAAAACTAAATTGTTTCGCCTTGAATATTCATCTTTATGTAAATTTGCAGAACGTGTTTTTTTTTACACGATGAAGCGCTACAGACGTAACATACAATAACAGTTTTAGTGCAACGTTTCCGAATTAGTTATCGTTAAAATGTCAGTTGAGAAAGTTCCCGAAAACATGTCGGTTCGCTCGCTTCCCGACGAACTTCAAAAAATCGCCGATAACGAGCTAAGCGAGGTTACCGAAAGGATACCGGACGATCTAAGGCATCTGCGTGACTTGGATCGCCAAACAGCCTCATCTAAATTGTAGAACAGGTACCTACTTAAATTTTTTGAAATCGTAAAGTTTCTTTTTGCTCGTTAAGTACCATTAAAGTGTTTTAGACGATCAATGGCTCTTGGCGTTCTTGCGCGGATGTAAATTTAGTTTAGAGCAAACGAAAGTAAAATTGGATTTGTACGGTACCATGAAAACGCTGGCTCCGGAATTGTTAAATAACAGAGATCCTTTACTACCAGATATTCAAGAAGTACTGAATCGAGGGTAAACTATTTTTTATGATAATAACACGTTTAAAAGTCGATATTTTAGGATTATCGTTCCTTTAAAGAATAAGGGAAATACGTTGCAGAATAAAACTATATTCCTTCGATATAATAAAGCCGATCCGGATAAAGCTTCTTTTACAAGTATTTTAAAAGTTCTGTTTATGGTTTTGGATGTTTTATTAGTAGAGGATGACAGTATTATAATTGGGATTCAAAGTATAGCAGTTATAGAAGATTTAAATATTAAGTACGTCACTCAGGTGAATCCTGGCGTAATAAAGAAAGCGGCGACCTGCATTCAAAGTGCCTATCCCATAAGACTTAAAGCGTTTTACGATTTAAACGTTCCCGCTTATTACGAAATGTTCCATAATTTACTAAAACTATTTGTTAAAAAGAAACTCATGGATAGAGTAAGAAGTTTAATTTTTTTTTCAACTGCGAGTGGTTTTATTACTTAGTTTTGTAGAATAAGTATTTCACCGGTGACACGTTCGAGAGTCTCTGCAAAATACTTCCTTTATCGATGATACCGAAGGACTATGGGGGAGACGGTTTTTATTTCGACGAAATGGCCGGTACTGCGTATCGATTATATGAAAAAAAACAGTTCTAAAAAAAACATTTTTAGCTGAATGGAAAACAAAAATTGAAAGCTATCGCGATTGGTTTCTGAAAGACGCCGAGTTCTGTACGGACGAAACAAAGCGCCCCGGAAAGCCAATGACCAGTGCTGAAATGTTTGGCGTCGAGGGCTCCTTCAGAAAATTAAATATAGATTAAATTCCCGTAGAATATTTTCTAAGATTTAGATTTTTAATGTAAGTAAGTAACGATATCTAATGTTTGGTTTAATTTTTTTAATAGATACCAATGTAGAAGGAAACTTAATTTTATACTTTATCACTAGAAACTTTTCTCAATACTATAGGCAATTACAAACAAACGAAATTGATTTGAATTATAAAATAAAAATAATATAATAATTTTAATTATTGATTGGCGACTCCTTATATTTAATCTATTATTTTCTCGCCATTTTATCGCATCAACTCGACAGTACGTTATAGGATATAGGGTATAGGGTATAGGGAATAGATATAAATAAAATGGTCGTGTTTTAAATGCATTACATAGGTACATATGTTATTATCGTTCTTAAATAGACACATCCAATAATTAATTGTCATTAAAAATGATCAGTTAAATACTTATAGTCCACGTTCTAAGTGCATAAATTTTGCACTTTGTGATACAGGTATAAAATTTTAGTGGTATGTATATTCTATTTACCATATCAACCGCAATAACCGCCAGAGTCATTTCATAGCCATCCTCGAATTCAAAATGGCCCCCTTTTAATACTCGGGGCGCGTTATAATACAGGGTGTTTAGGACACGATGAGAAATCTTTCAGGAACGTATAGAACACGTCAAAATAAAACTTTAAGTTTCTATAAACTTTCTTCCTACGACGCTCCTTTGGCGAAATATTCATCCTCAAAATTGAAGCGGATAAATTAATTTTTTTAAATAATACTTTTATTTTTTATTAAAATTTAATGATGTTCGGTTTACATTCCTAATAAATGAAGTAGTACAAAGCAATTTCATAGATTGTTTGATATCACTTCGGAGGGAGCTAGGATACCCCCCTAAGCCCTAATGCCCCTGACCTTTCTAATCGTATTTTCCTCCAGGGTCTTAATTATAACAATAATAACTTATTCCCCAAAAATTAAACTGGAATAAAAAAACACTTGCCCTCTCTCCATCAAATGGACTATATTCGAGAAAATCGTGCTTAAACAGCATATATCAGCATTAAACAGGTGCACAGGCAACAGGTACATGAGTAATTATAATAATACGCACGCCGTGTACTAAAGATGGGCTTATTTTAAATTAGGGGGTGATTTCCAAAGGGCTCTGACAATTATTACATATACCCTTAAAATTTCATGATTGTATCACAAAGTGCAAGATTTATGCACTAAGAATATCGAAACAGTTTTGACAGAACGACTTAACCCGCAAAAAGTAAATTTTACAGGAGCGCACATTTTTTGTTTTTAGTGTATAAAGTTATTTTTTTATTAATTTTTTGTAAAAGATTTTTAATTATAGTTTAAAATAGTAAGGTGATTGAATATGATTAAATTTAAATAAGAAAAATTAAGTTTTCGTACCTTGTGTAACAGCGTTGATTAATTAAAAATTAATTATTATAGTTTTTCCCGAATATAGAAGAGCTAATTTTATATTTATTTAATTCTTAAATATTTTTTTTGTAATACGAAGTTAGAAATGAAATGTTATTCGTTTTTGCATAGGTATGTCAAGTTTTTAAAGAAAGAAATTTAATTTTTAAATTCTTATTTTGTTTTATTAATTTCTAATTATTCATTATAGGATTTTGGAATGTTTAATAGGATGAGCTTTTAAACATATTACGTATTAAACATACAGCGTAGCTATAAGCGTTTTACGAAATACAAATCGATTTTTCTGGTGGAAAAAATCGAAATATTGTTATCAGATTTTAACAGATTATGTCTTTGCCTTAGGTAGTTAGAATAAATCATTTTCGTAAAAAAGTGTGGATTAAGTCGTTCTGTTAAAACGCCGTCGAAGAACCTAAAGTTCTAAACTAGCGCTGATTTTCTCGAATATGTCTCATTTTATGGACAAAGTGGAGAAGAGTGCCTTTTTTATTCTAAATTGTTTGGGGAATCCGGAAATGAAGTTAAAATGTCAAGGGTAGTTTATCATTGCTCCTCTTGAGACGGTATCAAAAATCTATGAAATCTGTTGTTCTGTAGGAAAAAAGTTTATTGAAACTTAAAGTTTTATTTTAACGTGTTCTATACGTTTCCGGAAGAGTTCTCATCATTTCCTAGACACCCTATATTATAACGCACTCCGAGTATTAAAAGGAGGTTATTTTGAATTAGTGGGTGGCTCCGAAATGGCGCTGACATTTATTGTAGGGAGTATAAAATATACCCCTAAAATTTCATGCTTGTATCATAAAGTACAGAAGTCGGCATTATTTTTACACTATCATCTACAAATTAATTTTCAAAGTTTTAGATTTTCAATTGTAATTATTATTAAAATTAAAATAACGCGTAAAACGCGCGCTGTTGACCTTTTTCCTTATTGAACAACAATAGAGGTTGCACAACTTTTATAAAAAGTGACATCGATTTTCAAAATTACTAACAATAAGTTGAAATATCTAGCTTTACTTTTTCATTTTTCAGTGAATAGTTGACGAAGATTTTTATTATTTTTCTTAGGCTTCATTAACGATTCCCTATGTTCGTACTGTAACGTACTGTACCGCCACCGTACCGTACTGTAAAGTTCGAACGCATACCTGACAAAGTAACAAGTACATAAACAAAGTACAACCCACTCGCGAAACTGACGTATAAATATTTCAGTTGGTTAACTTGTCGTAACTACAGTAGTAAGCGTTTTCACGCGATTCGACGTCAGTAGTTATAACGATACGCCTGTTCGCCAAGTGTATTTACATTAGTACGTCGAACTTAACGTGTCTATACGCCACTTAACGAAGCTATAACTTTGTATTTAGAGGGAGCCTGTAAACGTAGTCTATGTAATATGTAGTACATACAATTGTAAGACCTCGAAGTAAATAAATTATTATACAAAGTTGATGCCCGTTTATATTTATAAGCAATACACTCTTTTAATTTCCATCCTCATTTAAATTATTTTAACAAGATAAGTTTTATCGTGGCATTACAGCAATTACCAACGTACATATCTGCAAAGTGCATCGTCGGTGAAATTCGTAATGTAATATACTTACTATCGTCACAAGCGTATTTATTAGATTGGAAATTTTAAATTAAAAAGATAAATAATTCCTAAGTGAAACCTCTCTAAGGCGACCGTCTTTGTTCTAGCATTTCTTACCTTTTGTAGAAGTGGTCGTAATAGAAAAAAACTGATAAAATAAAATATGTCTAATTAATCTTTCAGATTTTGTGATTATCTACATATAGGTATAGTTTTACTGTACATTTCGCTATATATGAGATAACTATATCTTCGATGTTTGTTTATTTTGTACTTATGATAATAACAAATGATTGGTTTAAAAATACAATATTGTTGATAACATTATTTTATTGAAATAAACAGATCTGGTTTAGTGATCTAGAGTTCACTTTTGCGTATTTATAAAATAAACGTTTCAATAATGTCGATACGGTCGCTTCCAATTGTTCTTCAAAAAATCGCGGAAGAAGAACTGAACGAAATACCCGAGAAAAACGATGAAAACTTAAATCATATTAGAGAATGGATTTCTAAGCAGCCTCGTTTAAAATGCAGAACAGGTAGAAATGTGGCGTTCTTGTATTTATGGTGATTTGCTTTAAAAAAGTCTCGATATAGATACTCAATGGCTCTTAACGTTTTTACGTAACTGTAAATTTAACGAGGAACGCGCCAAGGAAAAACTAGAGCTTTATTACACAATGCGTAATGTAGCGCCGGAATTTTTTGAAAATAGGGATCCATTTCTACCGGAAATTCAAGAAATATTGAGTTTAGGGTAATAATGTTTTACTTACAATATTAGGAATAATTAACTATAGAAAAATTAATTCATTGTTTTAGTGTGATTATTCCCTTATCGAATGTACCGGGAGAACCGATAATAATTTTAGAACGTTTAGGAATAAGTGATCCTGATAGAATAAGGATTGTTCATATAGTAAAAGTCGTGCTAATGACTTTAGACATATTAATGTACGAAGATGACCGTGTAATTGCCGGTGTTAACTACAGTTGCGATTTAAAAAATATGAACAAAAAGTATTTACTACAGTCAACCCCTAGCTTCATTAGAAAAACGATCACGTGTATCCAGCACGCTTATCCAATCAGAATAAAACGTGCGAATATGATAAATGCGCCTATATTTTTTGTTAAATTCTACGAAATTGTTAAATGGCTTTTAACAAAAAAAATTAGAAATAGGGTGACTATTGTCTACATAAAAAAATTTAATAACAACGATTTACGTAAATAACACTTTCAGGTGTGTTTCTGTAGCATGAATGAAATTAAGTCGATTTCATCTTCGGTGCTGCCTATTGAATATGGGGGCGAAGGCGAGAGTTTGGTGAAAATAATTGGTGAGTATTTATTTTAAATTGAATTCGTCCATCACGGTTAATTAAAAATAATCGTCACTTTTTGCAGCCGATTGGAAATTGAAGGTTGAAAGTTATAAAGAATGGTTTTTAAACGATTCCCAATACGGTATAGAAAAAAAGAACATTTCAAAAAACAAAAGTTCGTCCGACTCCATAGCAATTGATGATTCGATTAAATTTTTAGATATCGATTGATTATTCCTTGCAATTAGACTTAGGTTTCTATTTCTATTAATAGGTGGACATTATAGTTTTAATAACAATTATTATGTCTGATATCGTACAAAAATATATTGATTACAAGCGACATTCTAAGATGTCGCTAAGATATATTTTGTTATACCTACAGTATGTTCATTAAGTAACGTTACCGATAGAGTCCTAAGAGCAACTTATTAAGCAACTTATTATTTCAACTTTATAAAAAAACTGAAATTTGAATGCTTAATAAGTTGATTATCGTGCAACAGTAGGTACTTGTTATGACGATAAAGTGTCATTAATCGAATGATACTAGCTTTTTTATGTTGTTAATATTTATAGATATAGGAATTCTACTGCTTCTCTCTTTTTTTAATTAAAATAATTATAAACAGATAGGTATTTTATTAATCTTAATTTTAAGTAATTTAAATGCAGGGTGTAACTAAAATAACTCTAAAACCCTTAAAGGGGGCGAAAGGGGAGTGTATGAAATAATAGAAATAAATACGGATTTTCTTTTTTTTGAAATAATCTAATTTAAATTAACAACTAGAGTAGAGGTCACACCATGTATAATTTTAGAACATTAATATTTAATTAATTATTACATATTTATGAGACGATTTAATTTAATTTAATGATGATTTATGATTAAAACTTTTTAAAATGTTTTTCTGACTATAAGAAATATCAACTAACAAACTAATATTGAATGTGAACAAAAAGAATTAAAAATCAACTATGGCCTATCCAACCTATATGCAATTTACGTCATCAAAAAAAGTTTCTAGATTGTTTATTTGTGATTCGGTTTAAAGTTTGGAAAGTGACATATTCTATAGATGATTTACCTGCGCTCATATTAGATGGCCTAAAGAAACATCACAATTTATTAGAACTGTAAAAATACGAGACACGAGGTGATAGCGCTGTGTGAAACGTCATCATCTAGAAACCTTGTATTGATGACGTGAATTGCATATAGGTTTGGACGAAGATAGTATATTTTATTTTTAAAAAGGAATAAAAATGACAGACTTCTTGAACAGAGTGTTCAATAAATAATCGTTTGTTACCTACACGTTTTTGTTACGAATAAACCTTTTGAAAATTCGATAATTTTATAATAGATAGATACTGTTGAACTTCCATAAGTATAACAAACTTCCGTAAAACGAAATTTTCTATACAGTGTGTCCATGCACAGAACTATATTCCTACTTGTAAACTTTTTTATTTCTCGTTTTTAGAGAAAAAGTCATTCAATTGTTCAAGAGTAAAGTACCAATTATTTGAGTAAAAATGAAAAATGTTATACGATGTTAATCTCATAATATCAATAGATGTTCAATTATGAAATATCAAAAATTTGTCTCAAAGTTCATACTTTTGTTTTGAAGGGAACGTTCGAGTGAGAGACAGACTAGATAGAAATTTTTGTTAATAAATGAATTTGATACCCCACTTGATTTCTATTTATGGAGATACTTAAAGCAAAAGGTTTATGTGAATAATTTCAATAATGAAGTGGACCTTTTAAAACAAAAAAAATAACAGAAGCAATAGGCAACCAAGAAACGACCATTTCTTCCAGCAAACCACCCCTAAATGTGACCAATAATATAAATACCTACTAAAATACTAAGAACTAAAAAATTGGACTTACGTTAGAGATATTTTATTTTACCTTATTTTCTAAAGCGATCACCTTTACAAATTGTTCAAATATGTTAATATGCTGGAACCGAATTATGGTCGAGCTTAAATGAAAATGTTATACGACTGTTAATCTCATAAGCAGTGTCAATAGATGTTCAATTATGAAATATCAAAAATTTGTCTCAAAGTTCATACTTTTGTTTTGAAAATGTAAATCGTCGTAGTTAACTTTGTTAACTCATCAGCCCTTTGTAGCCATCAACTTTGTAGTAGGATTTTATATCAACTTTGAATAATTATTCGTTTCGATATAAATATAAATTAGTTTCGATATTTAACACGTCGACCTGTCCCTTAAATAATTTTCTTTAGAAAATTGCCGAAATTGATTTAAATGAAGTGCCTAATGGAATACATAAAAACATAGAATATATCAAGGGTTGAATTTTAAAACAACCCCACTTAAAATGTAGAATAGGTAGGCAGTCGATCGAAGTACTTTTGTAAGTCTGGATTCCAATTTTACTCATAGACCATGATTACGAAGTATTGTAGTAATTGTATAGATAAATAATTTCGTGATTACGGGCGGAATCATCATATCGATGGTGTTTTGGCAAAACAACGCAAGCGCCACTTTTAGTGAATTTTCATAGAAAATAAAGCTATTGCAGCCTGTCTGATGACGAGATCCAGACGTGTCCTTTTGGCTTTTCTCCGATCTCGGCCCCTAGCTCACGAAAATATAGGTAATTCATTTTGGACCGCCCATATATATACAGGGAGAGCCATAATCAAGTACCCGATTTGAAGCGTTCGTAGTTGTTTTATCTGACAGCTTTTGTTTATTTTCTTTTGACATTTCTTCAGTGCACATATTCAAGTTTTATTATGAATCGATACATACTAGAGGAACGTGCAGAAATAGTAATTTTATTTATTAAAAACAATGAATCGGTTATTTCAACACAGCAAAATTTTCGCCGAAATTATCCTCACCGTCCTGCTCCAACTGGAAAGACAATACGTCGTTTATATCAACAATTTCGGCGTAGTGGGACAACGGCTGATGCAAAGCATATTGGACAACCAATAAGAGAAAGCATTGCAGAAGATCCAAGAACGTCGACAGGAAGACGCGCCACACAATTGGGCATGTCTCGGACGTCCCTGAGGCGAATTTTGAAGTTAGATTTGCACGCATTTCCATACAAAATCCAGGTGGCACAGCAGCTTCTTCCCAGAGACCATCAACAACGCCTGCAATACTGTCACAGTCTCCTAAACCTTAACGACAATATTGACGATTTTCCACATAAACTGATTATGACCGACGAAGCTCATTTTCACTTAAACGGATTTGTAAATAAGCAGAATTACCGCTACTGGGGTACAGAAAACCCTCGTATTCTTCAGGAAAGACCACTACACCCTTCACGAGTCACTGTTTGGTGCGGCGTCTTTGCCCAAGGTGTAATTGGTCCATATTTCTTTGAGGACGATGAAGGCACTACTGTTACGATCAACGGAGAGCGCTATAGAGCAATGCTGAATAACTTTTTGTCGCCTCAGTTGGAAGTCCTAGGACTGGAGGATATGTGGTTGCAACAGGACGGTGCGACTGCACACACATTCAGAGAGACAATGGTCATGTTGCGCAACATGTTCCCTGCGCGATTAATTTCTCGATTTGGCGACTTAGCGTGGCCTTCGAGATCGCCAGATCTTTCCGTTCCTGATTTCTTCTTATGGGGCTATCTCAAAGGAAATGTATACGCCAATAACCCTCAGACGCTACAGCAGCTGAAACATAAAATCCGTCAAGAAGTAGAGGATCTAACGCCAAATGACTTGACTCGAGTTATGGAACATGCCGTAAAAAGAGCTCAGATGTGCATCGCAGTTAGAGGCGGTCATTTGACTGACGTCATCTTTAATTGAGTTTAGGCTTAAACTTTAAATACAAATAAATGTCCTACCCATATTTTTTTGCTTTTTATTTCCTTGCATTGTACACGGCCGCTACTTAAAATCGGGTACTTGATTATGGCCCTCCTGTGACCAATAATATAAATACCTACTAAAATACTAAGAACTAAAAAATTGGACTTACGTTAGAGATATTTTATTTTACCTTATTTCTCTAAAGCGATCACCTTTACAAAAGACAAATATGTTAATATGCTGGAACCGAAGATGGTCGGCTTAGAAAGGTTTCACTTTATTTATAAGCAGTGTCAATGTTTTTAAGGTTATCATAATTCATTTACGGTTTAACAGTTGATTTCTCGCATTTGTTAACAACAGATTCATGTAAATCGTCGTAGTTAACTTTGTTAACTCATCAGCCCTTTGTAGCCATCAACTTTGTAGTAGGATTTTATATCAACTTTGAATAATTATTCGTTTCGATATAAATATAAATTAGTTTCGACATTTAACACGTCGACCTGTCCCTTAAATAATTTTCTTTAGAAAATTGCCGAAATTGAATTAAATGAAGTGCCTAATGGAATACATAAAAACATAGAATATATCAAGGGTTGAATTTTAAAACAACCCCACTTAAAATGTAGAATAGGTAGGCAGTCGATCGAAGTACTTTTGTAAGTCTGGATTCCAATTTTACTCATAGACCATGATTACGAAGTATCGTAGTAATTGTATAGATAAATAATTTCGTGATTACGGGCGGAATCATCATATCGATGCTGTTTTGGCAAAACAACGCAAGCGCCACTTTTAGTGAATTTTCATAGAAAATAAAGCTATTGCAGCCTGTCTGATGACGAGATCCAGACGTGTCCTTTTGGCTTTTCTCCGATCTCGGCCCCTAGCTCACGAAAATATAGGTAATTCATTTTGGACCGCCCATATATATATATATATATATATATATATATATATATATATATATATATATATATATATATATATATATATATATATATATATATATATATAATTAATTTCTTGGGGACGCAATTCCGGTCGCAATTGTGGTTGTAGGAGGCTGAAATTTGGACATCGTATTATCGTTACGAAAACGAAGGACGAGTTGGTTGGTCAGTCAAATCGACCGACCTATTTCAAAATGGCGGTCGTTCAAAAAAAAATTCTAATCTCATTGGATCGGTAATGTGAAATATGTTTTGGAATCGGCATAAAATTCTCTACCGATCATGTCTCTATATAATTTTCGATACGATGGACCGTTTTTGAAATAATCGAAAAAAAGTGATACTTTTTTTAAATTCTAGTAAATTTCTCTCGTAAATATTATTTTCCAAAAAATATAGTTCTTTCGAGAAAAATTTAAAAACAGGAGTTTTTGTCATGCGTCATGAAAATTCGATACCGATGCTTGCGCGCGGTCAAATTTTTATTTGAAACAATCGTACCCCGAATTACCTATATAGGTACCCGGTTTCTAAGAGGTATTTGTTTATAGTTATGCTACAACGAAAAATGTGCGCTCCTGCAAAATTCACTTTTTGTCATTACGCTGTTTTGTCAAAATGCGATTGATATTATTAATACGAAAAGTACGAAGTAGAAATATCCGGCCTTACTTTACCGAATTTTTCTCTTCGATAACTTTAATATTTCGTTTTAAGACAACCAGTGGTTATTAACGTTTCTGCGCGTTTGTAAATTTGGTTTGGAAAAGACTAAACGAGAATTTGAATGTTGCTATGCCGTAACGACCGTTACTTCTGAATTGTTTGTAAATAAAAATCCGTTATGGTCTGAAATTCACGAATTTTTAAAACGAGAGCAATCATCAGTAATCAACATGTTGTTTATTGTGAATTGCATAAGATTAACTTTTAGCTTACTGCTCCCTTTGGAATAAAATACGCCCTGCGAAAAGTGTAAAATCTTCTTCTATATTCAGTTGCATACAAGATAAGTACCCGTTACGCATTAAAGAAATTACGTATTTTACGCTCCTTCGACGTTCGTCAATTTTGTCGCTCTACTTAAAAAATTGTTTTCCTGGAAACTAACCGATAGGGTAAAATAATTAGATACGTTGTATCGAGTCAATAATTAGCTCTATTTTTAAATTAACTGCTTCGGCAGATTACAATCGTTCGAGGAAATGAACATAATTCCAAAATCAATGTTGCCTTCGGATTATGGTGGTAAAGGGTTAAGTTTTCATGAACTCGCCGGTATATATTAAGACTTCTGCTAATTTTTAATTGGGGAGAATATGTATTGAATTATTTTAGCAAAATGGAAAATAAAAGTCGAGAGCTATAAGGAATGGTTTTTAAAAGATTCGGATTATTGCTTTGATGAATCAAAACGGTACAAATCAACCGTGCAAAATCAACTTAATATATTTGGAATTCGAGGTACTTTCAGGAAATTGGAGATTTTTGTTTTATAGATGAAACCGATTAAATTTTAAATAAGATTTGTTAATATTATACCCACTATAATAAGATGTGGGTAATTTTGGGTGTTTTAAATTGTTTTTTTTTTCTACAACCGTTTTAAAAGGTTTTAGAAGAAGTTGTTAAAAGAAGTAGAAAAATAATCGCAAACTAAATAAACAAACTGAAAATATAAACAGAAACGCAACTATAAAATCCATAAAATGATTCTTCACTCAAAGCATTCACTCGAGTGTTAACGTCGATTTTTTAAAATCATATTTTCGTCTTAAAATTCTGAAAATTATTTTTTTTCTCGAAAACTACAAAAGGTAGGTTGATGGAAGGTTTAATAAAAGTTATCAGAAACGTGTCATAGAATACAAAAATGCAATAAAAAATATAGCGTTTCATTTAAAAAATTAAATTTAGGTAGCACCGCCTAGCGGCGATGGATAAAGTTTTAAATTTTTTTATTACGAAACATGTGTCCGTGACTGATATTTATTATTATAAATGTTTTCATACTTTAAAAATCTCTATCCGTTTCCGAGATATTGCAATGTCCCATTCCTCGTGAAACGTCCCGTACTAAAAATTTGATGTAAACTGCATATTAAGGAAGTGTACATTATGCCGGGGCGCAGCGGGTCGCATTTCAGCGCAACTAACTGCTGGGGTGCATTTTAAATGGGCCAATGCCGGGAACTATGTTGCGTGACAACGATTGGTTGGAGAGTAATGCGATGCGATGCAGCCCGGTCTGCCCCCGATATAATGTACACTTACACTTATAGTGCGTAATTATCCTTGACCTATTCGTTACTGTGCTCGCCGCGATTGCCGGACTTTTCTCAGATTGGTTTTTATCTTTGTGGTTAATTACAAGAGAAAGTATAAAAAAGTAATTAACAATTTGGAGAGGATTTAGGACAAATTCAAAAATTCTACGTGGGACGCGACAAATAAAATACAAGCGAAAGCGTTACATCAAAGAACTATGGAAGTGGATTAATTCAGATTCAAATTTTTATTTTAAACTTTAGATAATTTGATTTTCAATTAACAGTTTTTTTTGTGAAAAACTTTAATAACATCAAATAGGTAGGTTTTAAGCTTTTTTTGCATGAGACGTTTAATTTTTTGTCCGATAAACTTTGTTTTTGAGATAAGCAGAAGATCTTATGAAGAATGGATTTTTTCGAACGGCGAATACCCAATGTAAACTCGATCCGTGGACATCCTGTATATGCACAAATTACTAATAGGTTATTTTGTATTAAGTGAACTATGTATTATTTAATCTCTCGTTTATTTGGACTGGTGTGTGTAATTCGTTTATTTATTTCGATCAGTGCGCGTCGTTGCAACTACGCAGAGACTTAAAACATTTATGTAAAACAACTTTCAAGCCCCACTTTTTTGTCATTTAACTGTAGAAAACAACGTGCGTGTAATTAAAAGAGCACCACTACAAAGCATATTTATTTCGATTTTATTGTGAACAATCGCAAGACAATGTCGATACGCCCCCTAACAAGTGCTCTTCAAAAAATAGTAGAAGAAGAATTAAACGAAATACCGGAGAGGAGAAACGAAGATTTAAATTATATAAAAGAATGGATAACAAAACAACATCATTTACGATGTCGAACAGGTAAAATTCGCTTAAAATCCTATACCAACATAAAAATTATCTGCATTTATCGTTGCCTATTATTATCATTTTAGAAGATCAGTGGCTTTTGACTTTTCTTCGAGGCTGCAAATTCAGCTTGCAAAAGACAAAAGAAAAACTGGAAGCATTTTATTCCATGAAAACCATAACTCCGGAATTTTTTCGAAACAGAGATCCTTATTTACCGGAAATTCAGGAATTTTTAAAGCAAGGGTAGGTAACTACTAATTTTCAATATTTTCGATACTATGAAATGTGCTTGCTAATTTCAGACTTTTTGTATATCTAACAAACACGAAAGATATCAAAAGACCTGGCAGTTATCTGTTAGCGCGAGTAAAACCTGCTAATCCTGACGTAATATCGTTAATTACAATAATTAAATGTTCTCTAATGATCGTGGACATTTCATTAAACGAAGATGATAATAAATGCGGCGGGGATTACCTAATTGTAGATTTAAAAGACCTAAATTACGTTTATCTAACACAAATGACTCCCAGTATTATTAAAAACGCAATAGCGTGCGTTAATGTGGCGTATCCCGTAAGATTCAAAGGATTTTATTGCATAAATGCATCTCCATATGTTACAAAAATTTTCAACTCAATTAAATCGTTGATACCAATGAAATTGATGACGAAGGTACTTCATTCATACACATTCGCGAAGGAATATTAAAATAATTTTTTAGATATTTATTTACGAAAAAGATGACGATTTCCAGTTAACAAATCTACTACCAAAATCTATGTTGCCCAAAGAATACGGAGGAACTGGCGTGAGCTTTGAAAAAATGGCAGGTACGAAATAATTAAATTTGAAAAGTATTAACCATAATATTGTTTATTATGACATTTTTCAGCCGACTTAAAGGTTAAAGTTGAAAAATATAAAGATTGGTTTATCGAAGATGAAACATTTCGATTGGAAGTAAAACATGAATCGATTGAAACAGAAATGACAGAATTGTTTAGTAGTAGCGGATCGTTTCGTAAATTAGACATCGATTAAATGTACTATACTGGGAATTCAAAAGTTTTTATTACTCATATAATTATTGCCGACAATAAAAATATGTAGGATTATCACTTTTTAAGAATATTTAAATATTTAATAAAAAAATTGGCTAAAAACGCCTATTTCAAAACGATATTTAAAACACCGCCTCAATATGACACACACATATACATATATGACGTCATTACTCGTATTGGTCGTTGCATTCTGGTTTTGTTAACCTTAATCATCAACATTTTTAGTACCTATGTTTTTCGACGTATGAAATCATACGAAACCTCGTATTCTGGCATAGGATACGAATAGGTTTTCGAATTCCTTTATACAAAACAAAAAGTTTCTGAGAGTACCCATTAATTTCGTGTGCGTATTTTGACATGACTGCACTTACGAGTTCTTACGTCAGCGATACACCGCTTTTGTTTTTGGCGGCAAATATTTTACTCGAACTTATATTTATTTTTAAACAATTATACGGCACTTTTGTAAACATCAAAAGTTGCTAAGAATAAAATGTCGACCAAGTAGTTTTTATTTTTGAAATTAAAAAAATTGTGATAGTACACCCTTACGATAATGCGCCCTTTGCGAATAGTCTGAGCAGTAATAAAATGTGTCGAGTTAATGATTTACGACAAATCGTTTTAAAATTATTTCTATAATAATTCAATTATTAATACTTATAAAACGGAATAAACAATTGATTTGACATCAATAAATAAATATTTCTTTAGATTAATATTTCAAATTAAAGATTTATGTAACGCTAATTTTAGTTTTATATTTACTCATAAAAATTCGAGATAACATGAACTATGTCTTATTATCTGCTTAAAATGTTTGTAATTATATGTACATGTATGTACTCGACTCTGTTTATGTTTGAATACAACGTATCGTGTTCAAGAAAAACCTCTGTAATTATTTTTAACATATTATTAATAATTAACTTGAAAATAACCTGTTTACTTTAATTTCGTGTCTATTTTGTAACAGTTTAATTATTATTAATTGCAGGTACGTCTAAATTTTGTAACTTGTACTTGTACTTGTGTATTCAAACGATGTAAATTTACAAAAACAGCATGCTTTTTCGTCCTAAAGATAATTCAATTATGATTCGATAACGCAGTGATTAAAAAATTTATAATACGTAATAACTTAAAAACTTAATTCTACACCATTATAAATTACTGGTAAAATAAGAAGACCTTCGATTTGTAACTCGGAAGAAGTAAAACAGAAGAAAAGTTGACCGCATACCTATATGACGGATAAACAAAACTGTCGCGCGTATCTCCAGAATAGTCGTGTTATCTATTTAATGAATTTTTAGAAGTTTCACTAAACGCAATGAATATCTTCGAAATGTGAAATCTTTCAATACATACACGTATTTGACCCGAACATGTACAGTCAGAAAATTAAAAAACGTAATGAATCTAACGAAATAGTATAAATATGGCTTTCATATTAGAAATTCTAGTTGACATTTGGATGACAACATAAAATGAATAGTTAACAGTAGAAAGGATCAGTCCGTTTCAAGTAACTAAAATGAAGTAACTTTTAGTCTCAAGACTCGTTACGTTTTTTAATTTATCGAGTGTACCTAACAATTTAAAAGTTGGCATTTTAACAATGTTTTAATTTTCGCGAAAGTCAGAGATGATTACTTGCAGATTTTCATGATGATTTACTTGCGCACATATTAGATGGCATAAAGAAAGACTACAATTTATTAGAACTGTCAAAATACGAGGTACGAGGTGACAGCACTGTGTGAAACCTCATCATCTAGTAACTTTGTATTGATGACGTGATATCATATAGGTTTGGATAAAATGTACCTACGAATGACGTTAAAATTCGTATTTAAAATAATATACAGTATAGCTTATCTAAACCTGTATGATGTTCACGTCATCAATACAAGGTTACTAGATGATGACGTTTCACACAGCGCTGTCACCTCGTATCTCGTATTTTGACAGTTCTAATAAATTGTAGTCTTTCTGTATACCATCTAATATGCGCGCAAGTAACTCATCTATAGAATATGTCACTTTCCAAACTTTAAACCGAATTACAGATAAACAATCTAGTAACTTTTTGTCGATGACGTGAACATCACATAGGTTTGGATAAGTTATACCTAGAGCATACGTCATAGAAATACCTACCTATGTATATAATTAATAAAATAGATGGAATTATAATGTTTGGAGTTTAGCTTTATTATATTAAATGGGAAAGCAATGCATTCGGCCAAGGTTGCGTTGATATAAAGTGTGTCAGGTGTCTAATAATCGTATAACGCCTCGGTTAGTTTCCAAGTTCGTTCGTCACTTGTTGGTTTTCCGGTACTTTTCCCGTCGAACCGGATTATTCGAGCTTCAAAGCTCGAGTAGCTTTAATAACATTGAAAGTTATTATGGCTCATTCGCGTTAGCTAAAAAGTGAGTGTTGTAAAACAAATTTCATTACCTACTTAAATACTTTAATTTTTCGAGGACTAAACGTATTTTTATTTCTCTATTAAAATTAATAAGATAATGTATTAAACAGAAAACGCTTCCTATCTCGAACCAATTTCTCTTCGAACATCTCTCACATCGTACGCGATTAAATCTTATTTTGATTTATTAATCTTTAATTATTCATTAAGATTTTGGAATGTTTATTATTGTCATTTTTTTATAATTATTAATTATTATTTCTTATTTTTATAATTTAAATTTTTAAGTTATTTTTAATTTTCATCGTACATATCGTATGTTGATTAATAATAATCATAAAATTATGAACAATTTAAATCAGTTCTAGATAAGTAAAAGTATTCCTAAAAGACATGACTTGTATTTAATTTTTTATTGAAAATAGGTAGTTCAATTGTTTACCGATACATTACAGGAAATGCCTAGTACTATAAATTTATAAAATTAGGTAATTAATTTATTTTGATACTGATCTAAATGAATGAAAATAGAATAACCAGAACTACATTAGCGAAATGAAGAAACTTACGATTAGATTACGATTAAATGGATATTGGGTAATTCCCTTCATTTCGTTGATCTTAAAATATCCAATCTTGTTTGGTTTTAGTTTATGAACATGTGCCGTAACGGTTTTATTTAAGAAAATATTGAATACCTAATAATCACAATATTTTAATAAATAAATATTATTTTTAAATAATAAATTACCTATTAGATAAATCTACTTATCTACAAATCTAAAATTACCACGTTTGAATATTTAAGTTACGGCAGTTTTAAACGTTATGCATTTAAAAATGCATATTAACGATAAAACGTATTAACTTAACTGTACCTGTTCTTCTTTATTTCTTTTTAATATTATGTTTTACGTATATTAAGCTTTGATAATTTTGCTAGTGTGATGGCAGTCTTACGAACCGATGGAAATTATTTTATATCCATTGTTACCTATAAAATACCGTAGGTATCTATAAAATAAAATAAAATCAACATCAAATGTTTAGATTATCTGTAAAAATAAGTACCTACTAAAAAGATGACTAAATATCAGAGAAATTCTTATTGTTAGTTTTATTATATTGTTTTAGAAACAAGTAAACATCCAGGAGCTATTTATAAAAAATATTTGACGTAACGTTACATTTGCAACAAACAATTTGCAATTTTGTCTAATAAAAGGATAAAAATAAAAATTTCGACAAAATAAACCAAGAAAATTCTTAAAATAATTGACCTTGTTGTTTGCGATTGTTTACTCCTGTCGTAGGTACGATCACAATAAGATAAAATATTTCAACTTATGCTTCGCTATCAAAATTTCGCTGTTGACTAAAAAATCAAATATCAAATGAACACAATTTCCTTAATTTCCAATTTTGCGATAAACTGCAGATGTTACTATACGCGAACGCCGACTCATTGCCATTGTGTGCATTGGGTATTTCAATTTATCAGAAAATCGATGCTCTTGATGCACTTGAAATTTAATTTTGAACTTTGTAGCGGCCAAAAACGCGAAAGCTTACAATTTCCTTTTCGGGTATAAACTTCGATACTTCGTACCTAAACTTTCCGATTTCGCGCGCATAAAGGAAACTGATTTACAAGTCCTTATTAAAAAACCTTTAAGGTCGCGCAATTTTAATTTTAAAATACGAAACAAATTTTATTGCGGCAATTTCGCGGACGGGTTCCTATTACGTCGAAAAATTTTCATTACCAAACACGAGAGTTTCCAGAACAATATCTTTTAAAAACTAGCCATGTACTTACTCAAAGTATTAATGATTATTACGTTTTGTAATGAGCAATTCATAATCCACGTGTCTTACTATCATTAACGCAATTCAGTTTCATATTAAATTTGATATTTGCGACTATTAAACGTCTTCATCAGTAAATACATAGAAAAGTGTGCACTGAAGTATCAATATGATGAATCAAGAAACATATTAAAACAGCCATCAACTAAACAGAAATTAATTTTAACGGTCGTTTGCACAATCACCGATTAAATATTAAACTCTTGTTTAAGTTTTACGATTGTGTTTCCATAAATGTTTTATAGGTTCAAAAGTTAAATTATTAGGTTGCATCGATGCGATTTCGAAATGGCAAGCATTTTTGCGGATAGATTAGTAAAATCAAATTAATTATTCATTTAATAAATTAGAAATAAATTCGGGAAACGGCATCTTAAATATTTTTTAATTTTTTTAATGATTTATTGCGGTACGTGTTCAAAGAAAAATTGACCGAATTGTATCAAAATGGCTGCCGATCAGAAATTTTAAATGCAACTATCTTCGTTATTAATTATTATCAAACAGCCAATATGTTCGAAACCCATTAAATTTTCTATCGATTATTATATTCCATAAAATGACCCCTAGTATAAAAGTAATTTTTGGCATAATATTGCTTTAATATTGTGGGATGTTGTATAAGTATAGTGAAACAATATTGGTACAATATTAATTAACACTACTAGTACAATACTTAAGTAATTGTTTAAAAAATAAAGAACCATTTTTTTATGGCTTTGTGCTACCCGAGGAGTCGGTAACTTATGTACTATTAGTGTGTATTTATTTATAGAATTTAATACAGAATTAGATTGAATTAGTTTGTATTAAATGTATTACTATGGTATTAGTTTGAATTAGGTCTGAATTAGATTGAATTTGTATCAATTTGTATTACTGCGTATAAAATTTACTATAGTTACCGACCCCCCGGGGCTACGCAATTAGCCAGTCTAATTTGGTGTAATGATTTTAGCTAAATTTGGTTAATTCGAGTTAGTATTAACATTCACAAACGTCCATGATTGCAACGGGATTCGAACCCGCAGCCGTGAGTGCGATAGAAGGCCAGTTAAGGGGCTGACCCTCTAGGCCACAGGGCTCCTTAACAACAATTTAAAAATTGAAAATAAATCACCAAGTACGTACTTAAGATTGAGTAGTTCAATGTTTCGAATTTATTTTTGTTATTAATGTAGGTATTTACCTAAATTACGATTTACTTTTAACTAGTTTTAAATGATTATTAATATGCTAAAAACACTAAATCCGTAATGTATACCTACATATTTATAAAATAAAAAACATTTTTGGTCCGGATTCGAACCTGGGCATGTTTTCTGGGTATTTCCAGTAATAAAATAAGCTATTGCACCATCTCAACAACAATGCTGACGTACCTAATGGTAATAAATCGGGATTCATAAACGGAAAGGCTAGATAACTAGCTGAGAACGCGTGTCGTTGCATTGGTTGCATACGCGCTCGCGTTGCCTGCGAAATAAAATAAGTCCCCTACTGTCCCCCTATGTATTCCTATTAATTTAATTTTTTGCCGCAAAAAATTATCAAAAATTTTCTCCGCTATTTCGAACGCATTGCCTAACTTAAATAAATACCTTAACTTGTAGATAAATTCTCGAATTTTAAGGAAATACAAGTGGTTAAATATGTAATAATTCCTAATAAAAAATAAAAATTATGTTATCTTCTCACCATATACTTTAGTAGTAGGTGTGATACTTGCAAATATTTTAGAAAGATTTTGTCAAGTATTATATCCGGAATCCGGATATTCCGGAAATTGAATGTAAATACGCTAGGTAGTCGTTTCAACAGGCAACGCGTTAACTTTAATCGCTATCGTTATATTCCACAAGTGTCCTCTTATCATGAATCCGAAAGTACCTATTTTACAAAATTGTTTCTAGACAAGTACTTTTGTATTATTAATTTGAAACAAAATTGTAGCTAAAGTAAATGTTGACAATAATTCCCTACCGTCATCAGTACGGAGAAAAAGTTTTCAAAAGTTTTAAACTAAATACCTTCAATTAAGAAATTGAATATATTATTATACGTATATTATGCGGTATTATTTATTTAAATAACAAATATCATACATATCGTAACATTTGCCATTTATCGTATCCAAAACGGCCGTTTAATATTTACATAATATGTATATTTTAAAATTAGAATTTTCCAACCGTATAATGAATCTAGGTGATGTTCTAAATAACAAAGGGCTCGATTGTTTCGTTTCCCTTTAACATTTTAATCTTCGAGCATGAGATACAACAAAGGGTTTTGTACTCATTGTTTTATATATCGTATGTTCACCTAATTTTGCTTCTATTTGCCATAACCAATCAAGTTCGCAGCACTCGTGGAGTTCACTATCCGCCAATAAATTTCCTTTATGCCCAAGAACGGAAAGTTTATCGAAAATTACACGTGAGAAGGAAATTGCGAGCCTTTCGCGTTGTATTGGATGTTTACAAATTTGCAGATGAACAATAATGTTCTTTAATTAACAGTTATAGTTTATTTAATGTAAAATAAACATGAGGTTTATCACAACATTCTACTATTGGACTTGTTCAATACTTGGTTTCGTTCGGGAAGGATGTTATGTGTCGTTCTTTTTTAATAGTTTGCTCTGTTTCTTTTTCCGAGTCGTTATGTCATTTATTTCAAAAGCTTCGTGCGTTGATTTTACCTCTAGGCAGGTAATTATGTATAACCAAAGCTTACCCAGGGAACCCTCCTCCTTTCTCATCCGGGCTTGGGACCGGCCATGGCGGAGTTAAAAATTACGCTATTACGAAAAACTACATATAGGCAATAAATTAGATTAACTTTAATCAATTAAAGTAACACTTTAGGAGTTACGTACAATTCAGAATCGCCAAAATAACCTTCTCTTAAAACATTTTATCTACTTACAATTAACTATAGTATTTGAACAAAAAAATATAGCCCGAAAAAGAGATTAAACAAAGGCATAGATAATCTTAACAACCATTTATGCTTCATAATATGAAATAATAGGTAATTGAAAATTAAAACGTTGTAAATGTGTAAAACCATCATTTATGGAATATTTTGATAAAACAACTCTATTATTTTATACAAATTTTAAGAACAATATCAATAAGTACACGATACAATACGTATCCGTTAAATTAATTTATAGTCACGACTCTAAAACGTGTCTATTGCTATTCACTTACTAAAACATTTTAATAGGTATTCCCTAAATCTTTCAAAACGAGGCAACGATAAATATTTGACGTTTTCGTTGGTACACAGTTACCTAGATATATAATATTTCTAGCAGCTCGTCTCGAATATTCAAATTTATAAAAACACACTTAGTACACTTGCCACAGAAAAAATCGGGACAGTTGAAGGATAAAATTTTAAAAATGTTTTGTTGTGAATTGGGTTTTAGGTAAAATGCTTGTATTTTTAAAAGGGATTATTGTAAGCCATAAATCATCATTGTTACCTTCAAAGTGGACAACTCTTTGTCAACAGAATACTTTAGAAGCAAGTGGTAGGCAGGTTTAGTTTATGCTTTCTGTAAATTGAAAAATTTATTGATCGACATAATATATCGATTGCGTTTTACCAAAAGGACGTAACTCACACTTTTTGTGAAAATGAGTTATTCTGACTATCTTACGCAATTAAAACAAAGACAATGTCTGATAAAATCTAGTAACAATATTTCGATTTTTTTCACCGGAAAAATCGATTTATATTTCCGCGAAACGTATCTTGTTATAGCTACGCAGCGACATAACATGTGCTCTACTGTAAAATTTACTTTTAGTGGGTTACGCCCTTTTGAAAAATCTGCGTCGATATGACCGATAACATGTAGATTTATATAAAAAAAAATGGTTACTTACACACACAAAATTGATATAGCTTGAAAAATATTTCGTCTTGTTAATAGTGCTTCCTCAACAAAACTTAATAAATTACATTTTTAATTTTTTGCCTTGACTTTAACAAGCCATAACTTTTCCAAATCGGATCTATACATTGCTACAGCTTCTTTGCTTAAAATTACTTAAGAAACGCGTCCCTAACGTTTGGCAGATGCCTCCCGGGACACCCTGTATGTATCCTTAATTACTATATGTGTTATTTAACCTACGAAAATTATATATCCAAGAACAAGAAACGATAAATAAAATAATTATGTAAGTAGGTATGTAATCATTCTTTGTGTGTATAGAAAAGTAATAAAGATACAATTCTTTGGCCGAATTAATATATTATATATTAATTGTTTCCATCGTTTATATATTTGTAGCACTAAAGATAGCTCCAACCAGAGCCGAAATATATGATGTTAGTTGTTCCAAGTTTTTATATTGGCTTATTACCACAATGTTTAAAAGAAGTATAGTAAAGTAAGCATTCGGTCACTAGTTTTAATTTTAAGGCGATCCCCTACTTTTCAGTAAGTTCATAAACTTCAATAGAAATCAAGATTTCGCACTTTTTATGTTTTAGAAAAATTTTTTTTTAATGATATTTGGTATCGAAACATCAGTACAAAAAAAGAAATCCCACAGCGACGAAATTATCGTAAGACGTCAAAATTATATCAAAAATATTACATTTAATAATAAAACAGGGTTACAAACAGAACAATGGATTAAATCTACAGGTTCTAGACGAGAACGGTATAATGGAGTATCGTCAGATATACTGGACACATCTTTCACTGGAAACAAATATTTTGAAATGTATTTTTAGACTTCATCAGTAATTATAATTGTAGAGGAAGGAAATCAATATATAATTCAATACATTGACATTATTGTAGAAAAATATTAAAAAAAGCATCAAAATATCAAAGATATAATAAATAGTAATATTATCGAAATCATAGTTGTTTTCATAACGATCACATTCTAAATTAACTTTAGAGAAATAAGTAATGAAATGTCAAAAATCATAATTCGCAACTTTGTCGGGTGAAGTTTGCCTGTTACGTTCTAGTCTAACAACAAGTAGAACCCATTAATTCAATACATTGTTCTCTTTGTAACCTTTTTCTATTCTTTTACTACGGATTAGTAAATGTCATATATTTGATATAATTTTGACGTTTTACGATAATTTCGTCGATTTAGGATGATTTCTTTTTTTGTGCTGATGATTTTGGTACTAAACATCATATAAAAAAATTATTCTAAAACATAAAAAAGAACGAAATGTGGATTTTCATTTGATTTACATTGAAGTTTGTCAGCTTACTGGAAGGTAGGGCTCGTCTTAAAATGCAAAAGGCTATTTCAACCTTTCCGATACCTAATATCTTTAGAACCTCATCTATGTAGGTAATAATGCTTTTATGGCTTAATCCTTATATACTTGCAAACAGTTTATTTAAAACTCGATTCACAACAAAACATTTTAAAATTCTGTCCTACTGTCCCGATTTTTTCTGTGACGAGCGTACCTATCTACGTCCGTTGAACTTTTATATTCAAGATGAGCTAAACGCGGTGCATTGCTTGAAAACATTATTTTGCGATTTATTTCGCATCGCATCCTATATCTATTTCTCTTTTCTTTACAGACATCACACCGTGACAATAATGATAACTGCAAACCGAATTCCGCTCAATCGTAACACCGACATAGGCAATATCAAACAGCACCACTTTGAAATGTAACTGCATCCATTTTTCGATGGGAAGTCTCCCAAACTTGAACGAAATCGGCAAGGAAGAGAATCATTCGAATAATAGAAATGGATTATACTTTGGTCAAGGAAATTCCCTGCGCGAACCTTTTTCAGCGGTCCGAAGTGGAAAAAGTAAAATTCGATATAGGCAATCGGAACGAGGCGATTTGCCTAGACCTCGAAGGAAAATGCCTCCTTCGACAAAATGGATACCGTTTGATGATTTCATCATACAGGTAAGTTTAAATTCGTCGTTTAATCAAAATAAAGTTAATCGGTTTCAGCAGACGGCCACATCATCGCCATCGTCGACCCAAGGCGCCAACAACAACATCATAAACGGAGTTCGACGAAAAGATTCTCTTAACAGTTCGATCGGAACTGCGTCTGTTCGAAAACTCATAAATGTAACTCGTAATTCCCACGTCCGTCCCAAACCTCGTTACAGCCGAAAATGTTTAATACGTTATCTCATCTTGTTTTGCGTTTCCCATTTATTCTTTAATATCACGTTCTTGCCGTTCATCGTTCTTCAAGGTAGTGTATCGACGTGGATCTTGCCCTTTCACGTCTTACCGATCAGTGTCAACACGGGACCGTTCCTACTTGCCTTGATGTATTTTACAGCAATGCTATCTACGTTATTTAGTCCATACATGGTAAAAAAGTTTGGTCCACAAATCATCCTCACCGTATCCTACGGAACGTTCACACTGTTTTACGCCATTCACCTTTATCCGGCCATTTATTTACTTTTACCGTCTTATATTTTACTAGGGTTAGCTTTAGGACAAACCCAGTTGTGTTACTTGACAGTCTTAATGTGTGTTTCGTCCAAAATAAGTTACACCCTATCGAATTACGATGACGAATTAAGACTACCTCGATATTCGGTATTAATACGTCGTTTTGCTCGCGTGATTCAAGCATCTCAAGATGTCGGTCTCATTTTTGGTTCGCTATTATCGGCCATAGCTATCGGATATTGGCAGCAGCAACAGTCCAATTCTCTAAAAATTCCGTGTGAAAATTTGCCGAATTGTTCTAATTGTACCCAATTAAATTCTTGCATTGGCTGTCCTAACGGTGTAAATGGAAAAAATTGCGATAATGTTTCTGAAATACAAAATTACAATGTTTTCTTGGACAATTTTTTTAGTACCGACGAACACGGTTACAGGATATGCGGCGCATCTGCGTGCGTTTCTAATTACGTAATACATTTGAATAATTCAAATTCGTTTAACGTTCCCACATTGTCTTCGGTCACTACCATATTATTACCGGCCACGTATTGTGGCTTCACTTTGCTAGCATTGGTCATATCGGTAATTGGACTACGAAAACTTCAAAACTACGTTAACCAAGACGCAATGGATTGTTCGAACTTTGTTGTGTCGCTGCGGGCCATTAAAGATTCATTCAAAGATGTCAAGTTACAACTTGCAGTACCGTTATCTTTGTTCATCGGAATGGAACAAGCATTCATTTATTCCGATTTCAGTAAGGTACTTGCTTAATTATTAATTTAACGATTTCAAGTAACGATGTGTTTGAAAAATTCTTAAATGAATCGAAGAACGATGGTTGTTTAGTCTGCCCAGAGGAACATTAATAAAATAATAATCTCGATTATTATTATACAAGATACAGATTTTGTTAAATGAAATGAGACGCCTAAAAAGAAAACGATATTAGAATTTAAAAAAAATAAATTCATCGATAATTTACTTTTTTTTACTTTAGAAACTTTTCATTAGAAGATTCCGTGTTGAGAATGTTCGTGTGGATATACTAATGGTATTGTGTAGATAATAATAATCATCAAAAAATTACGATCGAAGCAAAAAGCTAATAATGACAATAAATATTCTGAAATAAAATTGATTTGTAATCGTATTCTATAGAATAATGGACCCATGAAATTTTTGAAAAATAGAAGAATGAATCAGTGTACGGTAAAGATATAACTTCAGTCCGTGATGACTTTATAGTGTTTTGAAACAAACTACATTTATGTTTCGTTAATCTGGAGATTCCTGAAAAGATTTTCTATTTAATCATGCATCAACCTGTAATATATTTCGTTAGACAAAACGTTTATCAAAGAAAAATAGTGAACTAATAATCTGTATGGCACTATAGCTACATATGCTGGAACTGTTGAAAATTTTAGAAAAATAAGCTCTTTACTTTCAAATTTAAAAATTTGCACACACGTTATTCACGATAGGTTTCAATCTCGTCGTCAATAAAATCTCGTATTTTTACGAGTACTAATAGATTATAGTCTTATGTCATATGTGTGCAGGTAAATTATCGATAGAATATGCCATGTTCAAAATTTTAAATTGAACTTTACAAATATACAATTTAGTATATACGAGATATAGGCAAAAGTGGAAGTTGTTTCTAATACCAAGAAAACCCCACACGTAAGAGTAGAAAATACGTGATAATAAACGATTTGTAATTTAAGAATTGGTATATTTTTAACATTTAACGATTGTAACAAAATCATGTATTTACGCACTCGCTATGTATTATCACGACTCTTTATACAACTTGTTATATAAATAGCTATAAAAACAGTAGCATATAAAAGCAATAGAGGAAAGTAATCCTACTATTTATGTTGCTAATAAGCAACTATATTTTTTTAAAAACGCGTTTAATATTAAATTATTCATTTACTGCATTCTGATTTAAGCATTTGACATTTGCTTTTAAGTGTAATTGCAAAAAATAAAACGATCGGTAATCTTTGTATCACTCTCATTATACTATAATAAATATTTTGAACGTTTTTATAATTTATTAGAAGTTATTTAACTAGTTTAACTAAATTCATAAATACTAGTTATTATAGAGAAATTTATTTATGAACTAATCATCGCTTTAGCCTATGTAAATACAATTAATTTTATAATATAGCTTGTAATACTTCATTGATGTACTAAATGGTTTATAAAAAAGAGCCACTTATGCAATTTACCTATATAATATCGTTATTGGGACATCTGAAAAAAATGCTACCACAGTTTGGATTACAGCAAACTGGAGTATGGTATTAACACCTCAATAGATGATCATCGGGGTGCTTGTTCAATAATCATAAATGAAAATAAAATAGTTTATGTTAAATGACCAATTGCAATTTTGTTAATTTCTAAGGTCCTTGGGAACTCGGACATTTATATACTATTTACAAGGACTGTCTCGTTTATATTGACAATTAGAATAATTGTATGTTATTATAACATTCTTAATTAAATCATATTAATCAAGTTTAACGTGTTAAATAAAAGTATTATAGAGATAACAAAATTATTGGCCGATAGTGCCGAAATCTCTTCATTTTAATAACAAACTACCATAAATATAATCCAGTATAATCCATTTATTACAAGTGTTTTTGTTTTGTTTTCAGTCATACATTATATGCACACTTGGAATTCAACATGTAAACTGGGTGTTTCTAAGCATGGGTTTATTACAAGCTGTAGCGTCTTCAACTCTTAGTATGCTGCTAAAATCTATACAGCGCTATCATGTTGTCGGTAAATTCGGCTCAAGTGCAATGTTCACAGTCGATATTAATTTTATTCCACTTTTAGCTGTAGGATTCGTTTTTCAATGTTGTGTATTAATGGTCGAAATACTGTGGAAACCAATGAGCGATGATCCTGCCCTATTTTATGTAATACCCGCTGTTTGGGGCGTATGCAATGCTATATGGGAAATATTACTATTCTGTAAGTAGCTAATATTATTAATATATATTGTTAACAGTAATATCATTTTAGCTCTTCTTACTACCTTGTACACCGAAAACTGCAGTGCACCATTCTGCAACTTGACCTTCTTCAGATTTCTAGGTCTAGCATTGTCATTTGCACTGCACGGCTTACTCTGTAACATGATTAAGTTATACATTTTGGCGATTTTTATGTTATTCGCGGTTGTTCCGTTTTTCTGTCTCGAAGTCAGTTTATCAAAGTCGCATAAAAATCCGAATTCCAATTTGTAACTGTCAGTTGTTCTAAAATGTAAAATTTGTAAATCTGTTTTTATAATAAAAGTAGGCAATTAAAATTAATTTGAATAAAATAATAAAATTCAGTTTATTTAAGTACAGATACAACAAAAGATCAAGAACTGAAAGTACAACATTAGAAGGTAGCTGTAATCTAATTGGCACCGATGGCACATTAAATAATTTGAAAAGTAGTTCACTTTTTTTACAATTTGTACTCCATCAAATGTGAATTAAATTGGAAAAAGTAACCACTTTTCAACATTTACAAAGGTTACAAAAGCAACTTTAAAATTTAACTGGTCCCTTTTACCTTGGTTAAATTAAAGAAAATAATACAATGATAAATATAGGTCTTTCAAATTTCATTCTGATGCACGTCATCAATATAGAAGATGACTAGATTGTATATTTGTAATTCAATATGAAGTTTGGAAAGTGACATATTCCACTGATGATTTACTTAGAAATACTAAAATTTATTAGTATGTACTGTAAAAATACGAGGTACGAGGTGATACCACTGTGTTAAAAGTTATCATCTAGTAACCTTGTCTTCACGAGGTGCATCGAAAAAAATTTGAATGGCCTTTAAAATATTGGTAAATTCAGTTTTAAAAAAATGTCATGACGATAAAATATTTACAAACATAACAAATCTATACTTAAGTATTTATCTAAAAAAAAACAGCTTCAAAAACTATATAAAGTGTGTATATTAGAGCAAATAGCTCTGGTAAAATTTTAGAAATATATACATTATTCATAGACTAAATATATATTTGAAAAATATAAGTAGGTGTGGAATGTATTTTGGAATTCATTCGCTTCAAAATTTGTTAAATTCATTAATAACGTAATCTCGCTGTTTTAATTAAGTACAAAGCCCACATAAGATCTACATTCATTAAGATAGAATATAAGTTTACTGAAAAATTAAGATGTTTACGTAATGTAATTTTGTTAAAGAAAACATTAAAATTAGAAATCAATTGGCTTAATTTGAAAGAGACAAAAATAGTCAGCAAACATGTTAATTATGCAATAATACTGCTCATAAAATTTAACACAAACTTTAATCATTTAGAAAATATTTTAAACTAAAAACAATCACCCTCATGCAAAATATATCGAACAATTTAATCTATTACAGAATAGACGTTAATAAACTCATAGGACCTGCCTGATAAGTACATTAAATTAAAAAAAAAATGGACATCAAATCTATTGTTCATTAAACTTAATAAAATATATTCAACGTGTAAAATTAATTTTTTATGTACTAATGGATTTTTGTGTATCAAGATCGTTACATAAATTTCGCTCCTCAAACATGCAAGATTACATTACTTAATTAATTACTCTATCACATACATACATACATAAATAATACAAATCATCAGAACTAATTAAAGGCACAAAATACGTAAATGGCGGTTACAACTGTGTTGTAATAACTGACTTACGTATAACGGTGGCATCCGTGGAATTTACTTTAACAACAGGAGCCGCAACCACCTCTTGCGAAACGAGCCATGGCGAAAGTTTACTTAGAGAAGGTGTAATTATATTCGAGGACGGTGTAGATTGAGCATTAATCGATGTTTTCGTTGTCTTGTTTTCCTGTTAAAAAAGAATATTCCACATACATGAACAATAGGTAAGATAAAGTAACTATTGAAGTTCATTAAAATGTTATTCCATAAATAGATAATTCACAGTTTATTTTTTCAACTCACCGATATAAAAACTAAAAAACTTTAGCGAGTAGGCACTCGGTAGCTAATTTTAATAAAATTGAGCCTTATTTATTTAAAAGTCAAAAGCACAGGTGTCGTTAGCGAATTAGCAATAGATTCAATGATATTAGCTCGTTAAACAAAACAATCGTGCACACTAAACTACAATACAATTAAAGCTATCCAAATTTACCTTATTAACTGAAGTCTCTCCGTCGATAGCGTCCTTTGCAGCATCGACATTTATCGTATCGGCTTCTTCGTTCCTAAATGGATTGTTTGGAAGGAAAGGATTCGACGAGGCATCATGGAAAGGATTGCGATGATTTTCGATGATAAAATTTAAGAAAGGATTCGAACTAACTTTAGGATCTTTCATAGTAAAAATATTGGAATGTTTGACTTCTTTCGGAGAATTAAGTATTTGTTCGTCCAAAGAATTATAATTCGAGTCCGAGTTTTCATTATCTAAATTTAGTAAACTGAGTGGACTTCTATTTTTACTTTCGGGACTTGAAAGCACGCGTTTTTCTAGTTTGCCTTTATCCGAATGCCCGAAAAATGTTACGGTGACAGGTGTCGCGGATCTAGTTTGATTTTTAGTATCCTGAACGCCCGATTCCTGTTTTGGAGAATTGAGGCCAGAGTGTGTACTGATTGGATTGGTAGTTGTTGGTCCTGTTATTGATAACGTTAATTTATCACCGCCCTGATTATAGTGGAAAGGAGGAAAAGGAACAAAACAAAACAAAAAACTTATTAAAACCGAAGCAAACAGGTGACGATAAGCTAATATGAGAAAGCCCAATTATATAACTGTGTTCAAGCAATACCTATATAAATATAAATAAAACAAAATATACGTACAACAGCAACAAAAGTGGCAGCATTAAGTGAATTCAAATTGGCCTCGTCATTATTTGCAGCACTAACGAACATTTGATTTGTCAACTTGGTAGCATGCATTTCCTCTTCTGCTTTAGCTAAAACCAAAAAACAATTATAAAATCTATATACCCTTGACCAGTACAAACCTTTTAAAATATTACACTTCAATTGATTAGGCGGAATTGGTTTGGCCGAACTACTGGGAAATTTAGCAATATTATTGGGAATTTCGGCAGGCAACGATTTCATTTCTATTTCTAGAAAAATGAAAATCTATTATAGGTGTATAAGAAAATCACATTTCCGTACCATCAGATTTATTAACGTTAGTTGCTTCATTTCTAGGATCATCTTTATTAAGTCCATTTAAAGTTTCTTTCGCTAAACTTTTAAGCAAATAATCAAGCTGGCTGTCCCCCAACGACGGTGTCGGACTAATTGGGGCTAATTGTTTATTTTTTTTTAACGTACCATTTTTGCTACTAGACGACAATACAGGACTGAAAAAACATTATTATATTTATTTATAAAACTACATCCCAGATCATGCTAACCTGTAAGAGGAGCTACCCCCAAGAGACGCTTTACCGAATGAGCTCTGACAAACGGAGCCTTTGCCAAAACTATTTTGACTTATCAACCCTAACGATTCTGGTCCTGTTGGCGTCAAAGGTTTAGTAACATCTTCGCATATTTTATTGTAAATCGGATCGTTGTCCGTTGCATTTGTAGCATTGGATCTGGTCGAACAACGACTGGAAGATGGTTGCAAAACGTCGACATTTTTATTTGAATTAATGTCAGCCGACTCCGACACCTTACACGCTTCTTTTTGCTGCCTTTCGCGTAAAACATGGCTTTGACGTCTGCCGTACCTAGAATTATGTTTTAAATAACACTAGTTTCCTAAAATTGATGTTTTTTAGTGGCTAGTTTATCGCATCATAATAAATTATATTACTTATGTAGAAAACAACAATTTATAATGCTTTACATTCAGTATGATAAAATGGTGCCGTCTCTGTAATATAAACATCATTTTACCTCTGACTGGGTCTTCGTTCTAGCTGTACAGTTCGTCGTGCCCTGGCCTGATGTGTACTTTGATATTCTGTGCGGCCCGAGTACCGAAATCTCGAGCCCATACGGAAAAAATTCTGCTTTGCAGAATTAGGACGCGGTGGTGCTTTTAAACGAAAAAAACCGTGATGTTCAACGGCACATTTCCACAAATGTTTGCATGCCTTTTCATTGTGCAATCTAGAACTGTTTATTTGTACAAAACTGCTTTTATAAATTTACCTAAATTCCGACTAACCGAAACACAAAGGTATGCTCCTGCTCACGACCTTGATCATCATCTTCCACAACGACCAAAGTTAATTTCTTTTTCTTAAAATTAAGTTTGCCTATTTTTGGCCAAAAGAATAATCCGATTTTTTGCGAACCCTCAAAAACCAATATGCCAGTAGGAGTTAGGCCAAGGTGGTACTCCATGCCATCTTTTCCCTACAATTACAAAGCTCGCTATATATATATATCGGAAAGTATAGAATAATTTAGTACAAACCAAAACAGTATGCATGTCTACACCATACATTTCTAACCATTTGACTTTGTTCAAGAAACTTAATTCAGCTTGTGCCGGTGTTAATCCACCGCATTTCTTAAATTCCTCTAAGATTTCGATTTCCATCTCTTCACTTTGATTAGGAATAAAATGAAATTCCGACACTGTAGCTGCCGTGTGTTGAGATTCATCGTAATCTCCCAATTCAGCTAAAAGTAAACACATTTCAGTAAAATAAAATATACTCGATAACTATTTGATTTACATTGCAGTGCAAGTGCAAATAATTCTACAGCAGTTTGATGGGGACAATCTAGCTTGCCTTCCAATATATCTAGTTTCAGCTGCAAAAAGAACTGATACCTTGTAAGTTCTTCCCGCAAATTATTTGGTTCAGATGAATAAAATTTAACTTTCAATCTTAAAGTATATGGTGGACCGACTGAAAATTTACAATCATAACTCGCAACAAACAAGCTAAACGCTTTCTTACTCTTAATCTGTTTCTTAATCGGTTTAGTAGGGTCGAGCCAATGTTTTACATGATTGACATCCGTGAACTGTAGACCAAAATAATCTTTCTCGATTAAATCCAGCGAGTAGAACACTTGTTCGTACAAATCACGTGCTTCGGCTTTTTTCTGAAAATAACAAATTAGGAAATCTTTGGGAACATTCACATCGGCAATTAATTTAGAAAGTATATTTTCCCATTTAGATGTGATTCTCACAATTGTGTAACCAGAAACTTGTTTTTATGCATAACTCTGAATCATAATGAGGAAGTATCACAGCACAGCTAAGCAAAATGTGTTCAATCATCCAAATCAACTACTTAAATACTTACGCCCACCAACCAAAATAAACAACAAACTTACCGAAAGCTCCACAGAAAGATCAGTTCCATCTAAAAGAATCACTTTACATTGTATTAAATGCCTATTATATAAATTTTTCGACGATTTTATGTCTCTGGTGCCGTTTTGAGGTGAATTTCGTGCTTTTCGGCCACTCAAAAATCTGAACATTTTGGTTTAAGGCACATGTACGGAAGCAACAAATTTTAATGCATTTTTCACTTAGATTACAATTATCTTTTAATTATAAAGTTGCCACTGTTAATTGTTTACCGTTATTTTTATATCTTACAAAGTTTTAAAGTAAATTTATTTTAGGAACAACAGCCATTACTGTTTATTTGACAATAGACAACTGCACCTAGCGGCAATCTGTTGGTACTACAATGCTACATTTTTTAATTTAATTTTTAATTTAATCGATTGCTTATTAATTTAATCTTTCTTTATTTAATTGTCAATATTGGGACAACCAACAAATTAAATCTAGTCTCATCGAAAATAATATTGGAGTTATTCTTGTAATTTTTTTAAGTTTAAGTTTAATAACTTCGAATTGCAATTTTTATAATCACAAACAAATCATTAAAGAACAAACCTACGACTTCAACAATTTTCTTACCATTATTTTAAAATAAAGGCAAAATTCCAATACGAATTTGAAATGTTGCTTTGGTAACCATGATGACGTTTAAAATCAAAACACACGTGTAAAAACTATATAACTGCAAATTTGAATAGTATTTTAACTGTTACAATCTAATAATCAATTAATGTTATGATGGAACCTCCACAAATTAAAAAATTAGAAGAAACTGTGATTAATCGTATCGCTGCGGGCGAAGTAATTCAAAGACCAGTAAATGCTATTAAGGAAATGATTGAAAACAGGTACTTAACCTAAAAGTGATATTTTACTTGGCAACAATTAACATTTTTGTTACAGTTTAGATGCAAAAGCTGACAACGTACAAATTACAGTTAAAAACGGAGGGCTCAAGTTTATACAGGTAAAGTTCACTTGTTTTAGTGCATCATTGAACCAATCAAATTCGATGTTTTAGATTCAAGATAATGGAACTGGTATTAGAAAAGAGGATTTTGAAATTCTATGCGAAAGATTTACCACCTCGAAGTTGCGTGAATTTGAAGATTTAAATTCCATCATGACGTATGGCTTTCGCGGAGAAGCACTAGCAAGTATTAGTCATATTGCGCATCTCACAATTCAATCTAAAACCGCAAACGAAAAATGTGCATATAGGTACGACGAACATTATCAAAGTTTTGTCATCATTTATATTAATTTCTAGAGCTAGTTTTGAAGATGGTAAACTAAAAGAAGGCCCTAAAGCGGTAGCTGGTAATCAAGGTACTCAAATAAGCACGGAGGATTTGTTTTATAATATGAATATAAGGAAGAATACATTGAGAAATGCAACTGAGGAATATCAAAGGATCTTGGACGTTGTGGGAAAATATGCTGTTCATAATGCGACTGTTGGTAAACAGGTGATAATATAATATCAAATGGACTTTAATGAACAAATTTTAGGGTTTGGTTTAAAGAAATTTGGCGAAAATAACGATATCCGCACTCCAGTAAATTCTAATCATATTGATAACATTAGAACGGTTTATGGGAACTTTATAGCAAGGTAAAATTGTTTTTATTTTTTTATATAACAAGTTTTACTATATTTTTATAGAGAACTAATTGAGTTTTCAATTGAAAACAAATCTTTAAAGTTTCATGCGAGGGGCTATATGACAAATGTTAATTATTCAACGAAAAAGTTTATGTTTTTACTTTTCATTAATAATCGACTTGTTGATTCCCAAAGTAAGGGAAAATAATCACATACACATTTAAAAATTAAATAAACATATATTTCAGCTTTAAAGAAGTGTATCGATCATCTGTATTCAACTTATTTACCAAAAAACATGCATCCCTTTGTCTATCTAAGTTTAGAAATAGAACCCCAAAATATTGACGTCAACATTCATCCAACGAAACACGAAGTCCATTTTTTACATGAAGAGCAAATTGTAGAAAATATTATTACTGCCCTTGAAACAAAACTGCTCGGATCGAACAATTCGCGCATGTTCTACATTCAGGTTGTGCATTGTAAAATTCTGCTATGATAAATTATAAAAATTTGTATCATTTTACAGGCAAAACTACCAAAACCAGCAGCAGAATTCGTCATAAAAGACAAAACAGGCGATAAACCTGCGCACGCTAAAGATTTAGTTCGCACAGATTACACCGAACAAAAATTAGATAAATTTTTCAACCCTCTTACCGATGAAAACAAATTAGATTTAAGCATGGATCGTGAAGACGAATTGGAACAGAACAGGAAAAAACTGTTAGATGATGCTTGTGGGTTTGAAAATAATTTAGTCGAATCGACAATCGTTTCGAAAAATTCAAATTTAAAAGATGACAAAAAAGTGACCAACAAAGAGTCGGAAAAATGCGAAAAATCCATCGAGGAGCCAGTAAGGTGTTCAAAAGCTAATAAGAAAACTTCAAGAAGCATAACTTCCATTTTCATTTCAAAAGTTTCAGGGTACTTAATTATATTTAAAACGATTTTTTCCCCAATATTGACAATTAAGGTATTGCATAATAAGAATACTGAGCAAAATATGTATATGATTTTTCCAAATATCACATTTTTAAGTAATTGTTTAACTGCAGTAATCAGTGTTAGAAATAGTAATTTTAATTTCTAGTTTTTGATAGCAATAAGTAGAAATAAAAGATATATAGTGAAACTTCTCTAAACAGACACCTCCAAGTACCGGACACCTTTAAAAGTCCCGACATTGTTTTTTTCCTGTTAGCAGATACCTTTTTTGATCCCGGGAGTGTCCAGCATCGAGAAGTTTCGCTGTACCTAATTTCAATTTGCAAAATCACAATTACAATATTTACATATTTACAGATCAGAATGTGAATTAAGAAGTGTCTTAGAACTTCGTAAACAAATCGAATTATCTTGCCATACTGCAATGCGTGAACTGTTTGCACAACACGTTTTTGTTGGTTGTGTGGATTCGACGCAAGCACTGATTCAACACAGCACCAAATTGTACCTTTGCAATACACGCAAAATTATGCAGGAACTTTTTTACCAGTTTATCATATATAATTTTGGGAACTTCAAACTAATCGGTTTATCAGATCCATTGTCTGTTTATGAATTGGTGCTTATAGCCCTCGAATTACCTGAAACAGGTTGGACAGAGGAAGATGGCGACAAGGTGGAACTTGCAACAAAGGCGGTCGAAATTCTGACAGAAAAAGCAGAAATGCTTCATGAATATTTTGGAATGGAGATCGACGAGCACGGTCATTTAAAGAGTTTACCTATGTTATTAGGTACCTATATTATCGACTACATTACTTAGAAAGTTGGGCATATACAGAATACTTGAAAAAAACAACCATACTTCGAATGACCTACATAATCTATAAATGAATAGATACACAACTTTATATAAAATCTTGTTTCCATAATCAATTTAAAACAGTTAATAATCTTATTGAATATTATTTGAATGCTCTATTAAAATAAAATAAATAAATAATTGTAAGAAAATGTGCTCAAGTTTCCAAGAAATGGTCCTTAAAAATTATTCCTGTGAAACTATATACATTATTTTATTTTATTTGATAGACAACCACATACCAGAAATAGCTGGACTTCCGATGTTCACATTACGACTTGCAACTGAAGTTCAATGGGACGAGGAAAAGTCGTGTTTCGTTACACTGGCAAAAGAAATTAGTACTTATTATTCCACTTTAAGGCAAGAAAACACGGTGGAAAGTAAGAGTTGGTCTTGGACGACCGAGCATTTATTTTATCCTGCAATCAAGGAATATTGTCTACCTCCAAAAGCATTTACCGAAAATGCCTTTGTGTTACAAATTGCCGATTTGCCAAATTTGTATAAAGTTTTTGAAAGATGTTAAATGTAGTTATTAAGTTTAAGCGTTCCTCTTTAATTTTGGAGTATCTGAATTTACAAGTACCTATATTTACGTATTTTATTCAAATTTTAGTCATAGGTACTTATCTTCTTTTGAAACGTTAGGAGTTTTCTACATTTATTTACAATTAGATGATATTCTATTAGCGAAAATGCTCCAATAGAGAGCCTTTTAGGGCCATTAGAGAGAGAGAGAAAACATGAAACATCACTTTGTCAATTCACAGTCGTCAGGATTATTAACTGACAATTTAAAAATTTCCCTACTATTTTAAAATTACTCCATTTGAAGCGATAGTAAAGGTTGAATATGAAAACATAAACATTAAATTTGATATTTAAAGTAAAACAAAATTTTATTTCATATAAAATTGACTAGTTAGTGAAAAATAACAGTAACAATTTCTAGAGCAAGGTTTTTCAAACTGCAAGTTGCGACGAACAGAGAAAATGGATAAAAATGTTTGGAATACTAGATAGGTCTCAATACAAAATTCGTTTCTGCCTTGGATCGCAATCAAAAAGTTTGAAAAATGCCGTTCTAGTGTATACTTGACTTAGTAAAACCTTCACCATATACATATAATATTACACTTCCATTATTACACAAGCCTAATTTGTAAAATGCAATAACACTGGAATTAAATTAGATACCTATAAACATTTTCTTAATGATTATGTATGGAATATTTTTAATTATTTAAACGTAGATAATTTACTACAATTTCAAATTATGTAAAATATCATATGACAAAGTTAAAAATAACACAATATTAGCACTGGAAAACAGAAAATTATTCAATCAAAAAAAAAATACAGTTACAGTTAGGTAATTGATATTACTTATCTCGCAATTAGTAAAATTCATTATCACTGCTATGACTGCTAAATTCACCACTTTCCTTCGCCGGATTTCCAACAAAATTCGTTGTGTTATTGCAATTACTCATAAAATATTGCAAACTCCCTGTAGTATTAGGAATAGATTTGTCCGAAGTGGAACGGTGCACTGTAATAAATTTAAAGTACAACTTAGTTTTATATTTTAATTAGATGAACTTCTGTTATTAAGATGTTTTAAATTTACCACTTTACAATTTATACATACTTTATATTTACTTTTATTTATACTAAATAAAATTTTTGAATACAAAATATTTTCCCCTTCTTGTTTAAACATTTTTTTAATTTGCGAAATGATACCATTTATTATACCTTTTTTTTGGTATTTCAATTTTTAGTAATTTTTTTATTATAAAAACACAAATTATCAATAACCATGTGGAAAAAAAGAGGCAATAAAATCTAATTTTGCGAATCTTTAAGAAAATGCCACGAAATCTAGTAAATGAGAAAATATTTATTTACGAAATTATACATAAAGTTCCTTCCTTCTGTTTTATAAGTAACTTTTTCTTTGTAATATTTGTGCAAGACATTTTTTTCGATACTTTTTCTTCCTTCATTTCTAAATTCGAATTTGATGCTCGATTAAGTTCAATATCATTATTTTTTGTTTCGGTTTTATTTTCTTTTAATTTCTCAATTTCTGGCAATTTGTCCGGTGTATGACTTGTTTCAATTGCACCGTGAAAACATTCTATTGTTTCGTCTTCGTTTTTCTTAGTAATTTCAAGTTTTTGAGGTTCATCCTGTTCTTGGCTTTGTTCTTCTTCAAAAACATAAATATACATTCCTACATTTTCAAATATCTTCTGTGTTTCCAAGTTAGTCGTTGCAGTAACAAATATCGATTCTGAATTATATACAGAGAGATTAGACGTTATATTTTTTGTTTTATCATTATTAACAGATACAATTTCAGTTTGTTCTAAATTTTTCTGATTAACATCCTTTTCAACTGAATTATCATTTTCCATTTCTTTAGATATTTCCACATCGGCACTTGTCTTTTCCACGATCGCATCTGAATTCACTTTTAATTCGTTTAACCATTCTTGTTCTTTAATAACTGTCATTATGTGTTTCATAATTTCGACAGCATTCAAAAAATAATCAGGCCACTGATCGAGAGTGGCATCAAACATTTTTATGTGCTCGGAGATGTTTTGAAAATTCCACCATGTTTTAATTAACTGCAAACCTTCAATTATAATTTTTTTATTGGTTTCGTTGAATTCGGGACGAGTAGGATTCTGCCAAAATATCGGTCGAGTTGCTTTATATGTTCTTTGAAAATGATGCAATCCTTGCGTCATTGCCTTCTCTGCAAGTTTTTCCTGTTGCATTACTTGATCAACTTTGACAATGTCATCTTCATTGCAAGTTTCTATAATTTTTAATTTTGGTAATGGTAACAATACGTTCTTGGTATTCTGTGGTTTTAGAGAAATCTTTTCTTTTACATACAATGCGGTCTTTTCTTTTATGTCGGTATCGACTACGGGAACTATTGAACAGGGCAAATGGTCTTCTAAGAACTTGTTAGTTGAAGCTGCAAAAATGTAATATGGTGATCATGGAGAAATCTTTTGCAATTGCTCTTGGCAAATTATGTCACGAAATATGCGATAATACACTAAATATTTATATAGAAAAATGTTCGTATTTACTTTTAAAAAACTGAAAAAATAAATAAACATATCTTTAATTAAATGCAAAACAACTTTTCAACATTCCAAATTTTAAGAATAACATTTTTCATTTGTATGTGTGTGCATATTGTGTGTATCGTTGAGCTTAGTATGTACTCATTAGCAAAAGGACAGAGCAAATAGTTAAGTACTTTTGAAATATCTATAATAACTAAAAATGAAACACTTAAAAATTAGATAATTAATGGTGTAAAAAGCCACAAGCCTTACTTTGTTACATTTTGTTAGTAAAATTGTTGCAACAACCATTTATAGTAAAAAAAACAACAAGGTTTTGTATGACCAATTACATTAATACATCTTAAAATTTAAGTGCAATTTAACTATTAAATTTTCTTTAATTACAATTGTTCCTATAAATATTTTATACTTTTTTTTAAATTTTTGTTAGTTGCACCTAAACTTTTTTAGAATAAACTAATTATCGTTTTCGAAAAAATTCGATTTGTTCACGGTCATGCAATTTGACGTACTATTTATATTATGTGATTACTTGGCAGTCTACTTTCGGTAATAAGCACTAATTCCTATTCACAGTATTGGTCTGTGTACGAAACGACATGGTCTCAGTTCGCTGCATCGCTCAAACTATTCATTGAAAGAAAGACGCCGGTCATTTGACTAGAGCGTGCCTAATAATGTGAATGCTTCAGTGCAAAATGAATGTTAGAATATTTGACTTGACCGTGATCGAATCAAAAGTATGAATAGTGCTTAATCATAACATCAATTCATCAAACACAATTCAAAATATCAAAAATTTCAAGGCAAATCGCACAACATACCTTCAGCTTTCACAATTTGCACAGTTTTCAATTTATCATTGAGCTTCATAGAACAATCCCTCTGTATAGATTTCTTGAATAAACATTGTTTATTAGACTGTTTCATAATTTTCTGCATTTTGTTCTGTTTACGGGTTTCGTTGTTCAGAAATGTTTCTTCCCATAATAATCTTAAACCCAAGTCATCCGTAGGCTGCATGGTTTGAAATTGTCGCTGAACTCTTAGTATAGTTTCTTCAAACATTTGTTTTATGTTACCTGTTTCATCTTCTGATGAATTTTGTTCTACCTCGAGTTTAAACTTCTTCAATGCCCTCCATAATTCATCTTCGAAAACTTTTAGATGGAAATCACTTTTAGGCGATCTTCTCAATTGATTTTGAATTTCTTCGGCTTTCCAAGCAGACTGTAATACTATTTGAAGAATTTTATTTTGATTTATACTTGGATGATACAAGTCTATTATTTCTTTGACAATTTTCGTAGTTATTTCAAATAAATCAGGATGAGAACTTCCAACTTTTTTTTTAAACATCGAACTCGTACTGGGTTGTTGTTTGTCAAGATTTCTTTTAATCGATAACACTTTATTGGAATCCTTTTTTAAAGTTCTTTGGAATTGAGTTGCTATGACTTTTCTATATATGTCATTGTTATTTTTGAAATTATACTTGAGTGCGAGAAACATATCGGAACGCGAGTGATGCAAATTACGACCGTATTTCTGTTCAATTTGTTCTGAAGTGTTTTCATCTGCTTTATATGATTCGATCAAAAAACAGGTGCTTTCTTTGGGAGCTCGTTTCATGATTTCTTGAATGTTACTTTGTACGCCAGTTTTAAAAAATTCTTTAAAAGTTTTCTCATCAAGTGGTATGGTCATCTTCGGTAAAGAAAACTGTTTCTTTGCCGTTACAGCAGATGAAACATTAGATTTCGATTTTGAAGCCGATTTGTGTAAATTGAACATTTTTTTACATTGAACATAATCTGGATCATGCAATAAGGAGATATCAGTTTGGGATTCTTCAACAGCATATGATTTAGTTTTGAGTTTAGATTTAATTTTTAAAAAGGGTCTTGGAAACCAGGGGGAAGTTGAGGATATGTCTAAAAGTAAAAATCCGTTAAATATTATAAATATAATGGTCTGGGAACTTGTAGTTGCAATAATTACAAAAGTAGTTAAAGTTTTCATTCTACTAGTTAATTAATAAATATATACATTAAAAGTTCAAAGGAGATTATCGAGTAAGGTGAAATGACTATAGGTTATCAGTAATCCCGAGGGGGAACTGTAACCCCTACCGGGTGGTGGATAGGGAGTGGCCTTGCGGTTCAATCGGTCATATAGCCGTGCGGCCCGCCTGGCTTGTGGGGTTAAAATCCCGCCGCGAACCAACAGTTTGCACTTCAGGGGCGCTTTTCTAGGGCGTACGGGGGGTGGCGTCCCCGGGATCTTTATGCTGACTCCGACTGCTTCAACTTGTCTTACAGGCGGAGTCTCTTCTCTTTAAATCGTTCCTATGGGTGTTGTCCGACAATGTTTTTGTTCCTTTGTGTCTGTTCGATTTTGTTTTATATGTGAACTTTTTCGCTCCCGATGCTATTAGCGTTGGCGAGGGCTAGGGAGGATTCATTTCCTTTTTCTTTTCTTCTGGAATGCAATACGGAACAACAAATACAGATCCCAGCGTGAGGAGAAACTCACTGACTAAGTCGCCGCCCACGACTGGGCGAGGTGAGACGACTAAGGTGACAAGCACATCTACATCTGTGAGCCTGTAGAGAAAAGAGGGCAGGGGGGAGCAAGGTGAAAAGGTGGCCCAACCTGCGGAACAGAGGGCTGGGGATCCTGATTTCCCTGCTATGGTCGGGGACCTATGTAGGGAAATTGAGGGAAACCCCAGGGCCATGACAAACATAGTGAGAGAGAAAATCAAGGGGCTTGCGAGGGCCGTTAAGATGTTTCAACCCCCCATACGTCGACCCCTAAGAACAGTTCGGAAGCGGTAGTAAACGAAAATTCTAGGAAATTGGAAGTTATAGAGGCATCAGTCCTAAAGGCCTGCAATATGATGGTAAGATTTGGTGAAGACGTCCAGAAAATTGAAAAGGCAGTAACCGAGATAGTGGCGAAAGGTGCCAGTAACCTTATCCCCGATCAAACAAAGTGTCTTGAGGGAATAACCAGTAAAATTGGGGACATGGGTGACAAGATGAACGAATTAACGGATAGATTAGTAAATATTGAATGTGGCGCCTCGAAGGTGATTAGAGATGTGTCCACGAACACCTCTGGGCTATGGGCGTCGAAATCGGAGAGTGAGAGGATGGACTACAGACAAAAGGACTATGATGAACCAGGCCGGTTGTATGCTGCAGGACAGCACCCTGGGACGAAAGATGAGAAATGGTCCACTGCGGATAATAACAAGAGGGTCCAAAAAAAGGAGAGGAAGAATGGAGCCGAAATACGGAGGGGTTCCGTAGATACTCCAAAGACTGTAAGGACACAGGATACCCCATCATCTGCGTCAGTTCCCCCTAAGAGGAAGATACGATTGAAACCAGAAGCGCTATTGGTACGAACCACGGAGACGAGAACTTATCTGAGCGTATTACAGGCAATGAGAAAAAGATCAACTGAGATTGTGGGGAAGGTACGGACCATCAGAAGAACTAGAAATGGGGACGTTCTGGTGGAGATTGCCAGGAGGGTGGGAGCACTGGAGGCGGTCAAGGGGTATCTTGAGGAGGTACTGGAGGCTCCAGGGGGAGTCAAGATTAATAGATCTAAGATCGTGCTTCGGACATGGAGGCCACCACTATACCCTCCGAGGTGCTCGAGGCGGTTAGGGCTGTGGTGAGACCGGAGAGGGAGATCGAGGTGGGTACCATGAGAAAGAGGTATGGGAAACAACTTCGGCAGTAGTGACTCTTCCAACGCAGAGGGCAGCCAGGCTAGGGTACAGGTGGGGATGGTCGGGGGCTGCAGAGTTAGGGCAGTGGTATCTGCGACCCACTGCTATAAGTGCCTTAGGGAAGGCCATATTGCGGCAAGATGTACCAGTGAAATAGTCTGTGCGGTGTGTGGAGATGAGGGGCATATATCCACTCACTGCACAAGGAGGGCAAATGGAGGGAGGGGTGTCGGAGAAACTTCCCCAATAGGTAGCCATGGCAGATAGGGGGCTGGGACACGGTGGGGGGACTCGGCCGCCCCACACGCGCCCTTGGAACCGCCTTTGGGCTCCAGGATCCCCAGGGGCAGCATTGAAGGTGCTACAAGCGAATCTCAATAGATCGTGGGCGGCACACGAACTAGCGGAGGCATTTATGGAGGAAAAAGGGATAGATATGATGGTTGTTAGCGAACCCAAAAGAAGATACGTATCGGGGGGAAAATGGATAAAGGATCAGGCGTGCGACGTGGCGGTGATATGTAAAAATAGAACTATTAAGCTAAGTGCGATTAAGACCGGAGAGGGATATGTTACATTGCAACTACAGGAATTTACATTAACATGCGGGTACGTCTCCCCAAATATCCCGATTGGAAGCTTCAGAGAGAGGATAGACGTAATTATGCGCAGAGAGAATGATAACCAGCAGGTTATAGTAGGTGACTTTAACGCCAAGTCCGCGGCGTGGGGACCGGGACGAGGCGATAACCGGGGGGAGTACATAATGGAATGGGTTGCTGCAAGGAACATGGTGGTGATGAACGACGGGCTTAGACCCACGTGCAGTCGTGTACAAGGGGACTCGTTCATAGATTTGACGATGGCCACGTGCATTAAGAAATTAAGAAGTGGGAGGTCTCGGACACGGATACGTTAAGCGATCATAATTACATTTGTTACGAGGTGATTGGAGGCGGCTGGGGGCCAAGAAACAAAAGGGACAGGTGGGTCCGGTTAACGGACTGGCAAAAGTACAGGGAGCGGCTGGGAAAGAGCCTAGAGGGAGTAGAGTGGCAAATCGACTATACTAGACTAGCCGAGGAAATGAAAGTTGCCTATGAGGAAAGTACGAGTAGGGTCCGAACGAATGACGGAACTCTGACATACTGGTGGACGCCGGCAATACGAAGTATGAGAGAAGAGTGCATAGTAGCCAGGAGGAGAAGGGGCAACATGGAGGCCATTAGCAAACTCTACGAGGGCATGATCAAAAATAGACTAAATGCGGCACTCGAGGATGGGAGGCAACTATCGCGGAACCAGTATGGGTTCCGTAAGGGAATGTCTACGGTGGTCGCGGTTCTGGAGGTGCGAAACGAGGTGAGAGAGGGACGGCAAAGGTGGGTGGCGCTCGTAACGCTCTACGTGAAGAATGCGTTCAACTTAGCCGGGTGGAAGTACATCATCCAGGGCCTGCAAAACAGAAAGATACCACGGTATCTGGTCAACGTAATTCAAAGGTATCTCTCAGGGAGAAAAATAGTGGTGGGAGGTACGGAGCTAGGAATAACGGCAGGAGTGCCGCAGGGGTCAATGTTGGGACCGACGCTCTGGAATGTGATGTACGATGGTGTGCTCGAGTTGGAGCATGGGGAGGGTTCCCTGGCCTTATTAGTGACGGCCAAGGACGCGGGGGAATTAGAGCGGCGGGCCAATAGGGCATTGGAAAAAACAAGCAGATGGCTTAGAGACAACGAATTGGAGTTGGCGTTGGAAAAAACCGAGGCGATCATTCTGCGTGGACATGGCTGGAGGAAGGTGAGGAACACGGTTACCTTCCGGGTCGAGGGGCGAATAATAAGGCCCAAACACGAAGTCAAGTACTTGGGGATAATATTGGACGACTTAGAGTCCTTCGGGAGCCACGCGAGAGCGGCTTCAAAGAGGGCGGATGACTGCGTGGGTAAACTGGCGAGGCTGATGGGCAACACCAGGGGACCTAGTAGTGAAAAAAGAAGAGTGCTATGCAACCTAGCAATGTCGATATTGTTGTATGGTGCACCAGTGTGGGCGAACGCGATGAAGGTGGATGCGTACCAGAAAGAGATGGAGAGGGTGCAGCGGTGTGCAGCAATAATGGTAGTGAGCGGTTATAGAACGTGCCGCTGGAGGCGGCACAGGTGTTGGCAGGGGTAATCCCGATACATATAATGGCACAAGAGAGGACGTGTCAGTGTAGTAAGGACACACCGATTGCCCAGAGGAAATTGGAAAGGACCAGGAGTTTAAAGGAATGGCAGGAGGAATGGGCCAGGGGAGTAGGAAAAGCAGAGTGAACGAGGAAACTCATCCCCTCGATAGAGCAATGGGTGGGGTGCTCGCACCGGAAGATGGATTACCATATGACTCAACTACTATCAGGGCATGGGTCCTTCGGTTCGTTCAGGTATAGGATCGGGAAGACAGAGGTAGAAGACTGCCTGTATTGCAGGGAGGTTGATACCCCGGGGCATATGTTATTCCAATGCGTAAGGTTTAGCGAGGAGAGGGTCAGGATGCAACAGGTCCTGGGGGAGGTACCGGCAGCGGGGACTCTGGTGGCACTAATGATAGAGGCGAGAGATAAGTGGGAAGCGGTTAGTACGTTTGCCCAGGAAGTGATGAGTAGGAAGTACCAGGACGAAGTATGAACACATAAGAGGGGCCCTGCCGAAGAAGACCGTAAGGCGATTCCGGCGGGAAAAAAAAAAGTTATCAGTAAAAAGTCTTCTGCAAATTTATCCAGATTTTTTCTAATTAAAAATTGATTATATATCTAATAACATATCAAAAATTCAGACAGTAACATATCTCGCATTTTTTAGAAATATTGGCCTAAGATAACATGAGACGATGCACGCTGTCAAGACCCCTTTTCCTTAAAAAATCATCGGCCAAAGTTCATGAAACTTAGATAATGTTATAGCTCATTCATTTAACTACAACATATAAAAACATCAAGAGGTAACACATATCGTATGTTTAAAATATGGATCAAAATGCACGAACCAAGTAAAAAAATTAGGAAAAAAGCATATGTCACATTTTTAAGATATGAACCGAAATAAGACATGCATTGAAATACATACGCGAGGTGACTCCTCCGAGTGGTCATGATTCCTAGTCTTACTCAATAAACTCTTTTATTAATTGTACTCAAAAAAACTAAAATAAAAAGTTAAATCCTACCTTTTGTGACATGTTGAGAACAGACTGTATAATTAGCAAGAATTAAAGCCAGACATTGAGCTACACTATTGTTTGGAGCACAGCAGAGAGCCGGCGTCATCCCATTTACGTCCAAAGCTAACACGGAAGATCCTTTACTAAGCAACTCCCTTGTCACACTAACTAGGCCGTTCATTGCTGATAAATGGAGCGGTCTAGAAATTTGAAATTAATTTGTGGAACAAAAATAAACTAAATTCCAACTAACGTTTTTCTATCATTATTAATCATATTTACAACAGCATCATCTTCTACATTTTCTAAGAGAAGTAAGGCAGAATGGCTGTGCCGTTTTAGGCAAGCCAGATGTAAGGCAGTGTTACCGTTATTGTCATATAATGTCATATCAGCCTTGTTGCTTATGAACAGTTCTGAAAATTTAAAAATTGGTATATAGATTGCTATATATGTAACCCTAGGAATACTGCCGGGGGACTCAGAGGCCCATTCATGTATTAGTATACAATAACTTGTTGGAGGACACGATTTGTTTGAATAGTGATAGAACTTGCAACATCATTATTATGCATATATGTTCAATCATTTTGCACTCAAGTAATTAGTGAGAAGTTGGACAAATTAGGCAATTATGAAATTAATTGGGGGCCTCTTAGGCCCGGCTGGTGTTTGATAGGTTATAAAAAAAATAGTATTCTGAGGATTAAAGATTCTTGTATCGAAGAAAAGAATGGATAATTAAAAATTGAATTTTCAAATTCCAGTCTGTTCTTCATGATAATTGTTTAAAAGTTGATACCTACCATATTTATCAGTTCAAATGAAAAATATAAGAGTAAATACCGACTACTATAACGATATAATTATAGAAGTTGAGCCATTTTTGTGCTACAGTGAAATCTGTGCAAAACAAACACAGAAATTCGGAAATTATTTGCTTTTTCAAATACTTATCTACATATAAACAGTATGTAAAGTATTACAGCCTATTTGTTAAATTTTATGAGAAATATATTAACCTCGTCTATTCTTTTGCATCTTAATCCTTAAAATTTCAGTCATTATTATACAGTATTGAAATGTTGCTGTATAAATTATTAACAATATCAAACAAATAAAATAAATTTAACCTATTATTTGGCTCTGTCCGGTTTGGGCAGCAGCTATAAGTGGTGTTCTGCCATCCAAATCTTTACAGTTGATCTCGGCACCTTGTTTTATAAGATACTTGGCACAATCGACGTGCCCGTGCAGGGCAGCTATATGTAAAGGAGTTCTATTTTTGGTATCCTTCAATTTAACAATATCACTACCATAGTGTTTGCATAACAATTCTATCGAACGTTCTGCTCCTACGAAACTAAAGATTTGTATAATTTATGGATGAATAGATTATAATTTAAACTTACGTTGCACAATGAACTGGAGAAAATACGTTTCCTTCTAGCGACTCGAAAATTTTCTTCTCCAAAAGGAACGATACGCAATTGGGATTACCTTTTAATTTCAATGAATATCGTGACGTTGTTTCAGCGATTAAATTTACTTAACTCACCACTATGGCATGCCCAATGCAAGGCAGTGCAATCTTGTTTATCTAAGGCCTTAGCTTCTGTAGTATTCATATGTTTAAGCAGTGTTTGTAAACAAGACAAATGTCCACAAGCCGCTGCTAAATGCAAAGTTGTTTTATCGTTAACATCTGGCTCGCATACTTTGGCCCCATGTGAAAGCAACAACTGAACTGCATTATGTTGGCCATTAACTACCTAATTAAATTTTGTAAATAAAACTTACTTAATTAAAGGCAAATATTTACCGCTCTAAATAATGACGAATGTTTATCGGCATCTACTATATTAGGATTTGCATTACACTCTAACAATGTATTAGCACACTCTGTATGACCGCCTGATACAGCTAACATTAATGCAGTTCGTTGTAAACTAAAAATGACCAAAATTACTGAAATAATAAAACAAAAATAAAACACTCATACTTATCAGGATAGTCTACTACATTCTTATCGTCGGCATTATCTAATAATAATGCTAGACAATGCATATGGCCATTTTGAGCACTATAATGTACTGGGCTCATGTTGTGAATATTATCACAGATAGAAACCTTGGCACCAAATCTCAACAACGTCTGAACACAATGTGCATGTCCCGATTTTGCAGCTAACAACAAAGCAGTACTACCATGCTCCGTCCTAATATTTATATCATGAAAATATGCCAATAAAAGTTGCAGAATATCCTGATTTCCATTTCTTGCCTATAACAAGCGGTAAAAATCAGTTAATGTACAATATTAACAATCAAGCACTAACCACTAAGTGCAAGGGGGTCGTCTGTGGCATATCTACTCCATACATGACAAAACTGTTATCAACAATGGTAAGTAACAATTTTAAACCTGCATAATTTCCACCAGCAACGGCATAATGAATTGGTGTAAAGCCCTTGTTGTCCTTCAATTTTGGATCCGATTTGTGTCGAAGTAGGTATTCTACACATCTAAAATACAAAATAATTACTAATCAAGTCACATTAACAATATTTACTTACTCTCCCTTAATGTCATATGCGGCCGCCAAATGTAATGGAGTGCATCCCTCAAAATCGCACAGATTAACTGCACTCCCTAAACCAACCAATGTAAAAACACAAGGATAATGTCCCTGAGCAGCAGCATAATGTAGCGGCAAACGACCTATGTTGTCAATAACATCAAAATGAGCCCCATTACTCACTAATAAATCCAAACACTCCACAGATCTAAGGGCAATACGTGTATTTAAAAAGTGGTCATTAAAAATGATGAAATTTACCCTTTGTATGCTGCACAATGAACTGGTGTTTTACCCGAATTATCTTGTGCATTTAAATTGACACCTGCCTGTAGAAACTTACGACAACACTCCACATAACCTGATAAGCAACTCATATGAAGTGGTGTTCTACCTGAATACCTACAAAAATGATTTGTTATTAAACACGTGATAAAATAGAAATTTCCAGATCTAATTTCGGATCAGAAATTCGATTGCCTTTTTTTAACATATTGACCTGGGAATATCCAGATCGTGACATACTATTACTATGATCGAAGCTTTATCGACTGCCATGTCTACATTCTAAATATAATCAATTTTTGTTAATTTTAAAAACTTGTTTTTATAGATGTTTTATAAAGAAAGTATCATTTGCTCAAATGAGATCAAATTCATGTCTAAATCGAAAATTGTTAACATCGCTATTAATATATTTTAACAAATAATTTACCCCTTCTTTGATGGATCAGCTCCGAATGTTAATAAAGTGTTTGAAAGTATATCGTGACCATACTGAGCTGCAATGTGTAAGGCAGTGCAGTCATTTTTATCGACACAATCAACTATTGCACCTGGAATAAATTAAATCGTTCAGCATGCGATTTTAAATTCTTACATGCAAATATACCTTTATCGATCAAAGTTTTACTCCTTGTAAATCTACCATGAATAGCAGTCATATGTAATGGAGTACGACCATCTAGGCTCTGTTTATTAATATCAACTTTTTTCTCTACTAAATAATTTAAACAGTCAACGCCATGTGTACTGGCTGCTGCAATATGCAGAGGTGATTGACCACGATAATTGGTAACTTCAATATTTGCACCAAACGAAAGCAGCATTTGACATACTGGCAAGTGTCCATTAAGGCAAGCTATGTGTAAAGGAGTATTTCCATAAGCGTTTCGAATATCCACCTGTGCACCCCCATTCAGTAATGTCTGACATGCACTAACCATTCCTAAATATATATGTATATAATTTTGTATGCAAATAATAGTAAAAGTTTATATGTCTACCACTTGCAGCAGCTACGTGTAAAGGTGAATACTGATTGCGATCCTTTGCATTAATGTCAGCACCACCACGTAACAAAAGCTCAATCGTATCTATGTGACCCATATGAGCTGCACAGTGTAGTGGCCTAAAAATTGGAATTCATAACGTAGTTATTTCATCTATATTTGTAAATAACAAACCTGCAATCTTTTTTATCACAAGCATTCACGATGCAACCCTTAGCAATTAATAATTCGACAACATCATTATGACCATTAACAGCAGCATGATGCAGTGCAGTACGTCCGGTTCTATCAGTAACATTCAGATTTGGAACACACTCGAGTAATTGTGCTACACATTCTACAGCATTATTAGCCACAGCAACATGTAAAGGAGTTTGCCAATATCGGTCTCTTGCTGATGTATCCGCTTGGTGTTGAAGTAAAAGTGTCACCAATTCCTACATAATACACATCGCAGTTTCTAGTTTTAACATAAAATTACACTTACAGGTGAGCCGCAGCAGCAAGCTCTATGTAAGGGGGTTATCCATCGATTGTCTTTCATGTTAACACGAGCTCCATGTAAAAGTAGTAATTCTGCAATTTGGGCATCTCCTTTAAACGTGGCGGCATGTAAAGCGCTTCGTTTTTCGTAATCTTGATAATTTATATCGTGTTTAAATTCTAAAGCTGATCGCACATCTTCAATTTCTCCACAAAATATTGCTTGTATAAGCATAGGCTAGGGAAACGAAAGTAAATATTAACCTCACCTTCGGAAATCGACAATTTACTCACTTGTTGTACTAAATCAAGTACAACCATTTCAATGATGAAAATTAAAAATTGTAAATTAAATGATAATTAAATTGCTACCACATAGTAAAGGAAAATAAAAATTGTCACCAATTATGCAAAATAAAAGTCAAAATAACGTGAATTTGGTATGATTATGAAGAGATTAAAATCCCCAAATTTAAATATGTACCGGATATTCCAATTATTTTGACCTTATCAAAATAGTGCGCAAACCGATAACACTTATCGAACTACATTATTAGAGATGTGGAATAATGTATTACGTTTCTGTATATATATATATTAATACACAGAATTATATATTTAATAACTTAATTTAATTTATATTTATCATTGTAGTTATGATATTGTAAAATAAAAATAAATGATAAAAGAAAGCATATAAAAACTTGAGATATTTCTTACAATTTAAATTTATTGTACTTAATTCGACTTAAATTGTATATAGGATCATTTATTTTACTTGTTTCTGTAGTTGTTGTGTAGACTAAATTTATAATTCTAGGAATAATTTATTAAAGATAATTTGTAGAATTAATTGTAAATAATAATATGATCGCAATTGTAGCATTTCTTGCATAATTTTTTTATACTAACTTAGGATTTTATTTAAATTAATGTTGACATAAGCGTGAGGTTATGTCTTTAAACGTTTTCTTGTCATTAATGTTTACGTTTTTAGAATTTCGTTTAAATCTATTTTGGTTGCATTAATTTAGCACATTAAAGCAAGATGACTTCAACAGATAGTTGTGGTAGCTGTTCGTCGAGTTTTAATGGGCGAACTGAACGGGGTAACGTTGTCTACAATAATAGTCACCATGTCGATATTCAATTTAACAATGGAACCTGTGCTCAAATAAACATTTCGTTTGTCGTATTAAGTTTGGATAATGCCATCGTAAGTGGTAGTTATAAAACAGATAATTACAGTTATCACTAGTAAGTTGTAGAAATTGAAGGTTCGAGATACCAGCGTATATTCCTTCAATTACACTACATTGATTGACTGGTTAGTTTTTGACCGCATTAAAAAGGAACAGTCATTAGATATTGCCTTTGATGAATTTCAACCACAGATAATTGAGTTATTGAATCAAACTGTCTTAAAAAAAATGTATATAGCAATATTTGTTTTACCACTGTACACAAAGTATTTTAATTTTAGGCAGATGAGAATAGAAGCTGATGATTCTAAGTGCCGAATAATATTTTATGAAAAATCTAGAATAAAATCTTTAATTTTTCTGACTATCGACTTGGGACTGACAAATCAAAAAGAGCTTATCGACGAAATGTCAGATAGTATTACACAATTAAAAGAGTATAATAAAAATATATCGACACAGTTGAGTTTATCAAAAAATCAGCAACGCGATACTGAATTATTATTGAAAGATGCTTTAAATAAAAAGAGCCTAATTGAGAAACAATTTCATAAAGACCTAGAGCTTATATTGCAAACTTTTGTCTCTCATCTTTCCCAAACAGAAGCAAATATTTCTCTTGAAATAGCTAAACTTACCAAACGTCATCAGAAATTACTTAAAGATTTGGAGCTAGTTAAACGTGAAAATATTTTGAAATGCGAGTCAAATTCACATCTCATTCAATCTATGGCTAATTTGCGATTAGAAAATGATAGAAATAATAGAGCTGTGGCAGAGCTTCAAACAGAACTTGAAAGGTTACGAATTAACAAAACAGATCTGGAACAGAGATGTTCTCAAATGCGTTCCAATATGTCATCAAAAGATGAAGAAATCAAATGTTTGCAAGTGCAACTTGTAAGTTTATCATTAGTAATAGATGTTAAATTTATATGGCGAGGTTTTAGGGCGAATTGAGGCGTGATATTCAGGATGCGACCATGATTATCGCACAAAAAACCAAAACCAATGAAGAGATCGGTAAAGACTTAATGGAAGCAAACAGATTATTAGTAAATTTTAATTTGCAAAATGATATTTTGTTAAATGAGGCGAGTAGAGTTAACATTTTTAAGAAATTTTGGGTGTTATTTTTCCTTCTTACAGAACGAACAGCTGAAAGAGCGATTGAGTTGCAAGGATGACATTATTAGGGGTCAAGTATTGGATTTGGAAAAAGCTAATATGGAATTTCAGAATTATCGTACTGTATATAATGCAGAAGATGTTAATAATTTACAACATGAACTGTTCCTTGCCAGACGAAAAATGGAAGATTTGGAGAAACAGAACAAAGATGCTGTTAAGTGTAAATATTTTTATTGTATAAGTTTAGAAATCGAAATATAATTGATTTTATTTTAGTGAATGGCCTGCTAACGAAAAAATTATCAAATGGAGAAGTCGTTGATGTTAGAAATCAGAATTTGCTTCCCCCTAAATGATGTTAATGTGATAATGTTATTTTCCGTATTTTATGCTCTCTTACTTATTGTTAGTTGAGATATTATTTTTTTAAATTGTATTGGACGTTCTTACTTATTAATTTGTTGTGCTTATAGTTCTGAATATTAAAATAAAAGTTAAGCATTTAAACATTGATTTATTTGCCCAAGTATATTAATTATTATGTAGGTATCGAAATCTTATCAACAATTTGTTATAAAATATAAAATTAAATAAAGAATATTACGTTACTGATTCATTTCACAACAACCACTCATAAATTTCGGTAAGTTGTAGTAAAAAAACATTTGCTTCGGTTTATTCATAAGACCCATTATCTCAAATTGCAAGTATCAATTCAAAGAACCATAAATTCACTTGAGATTCTTTAATACGAGAACATTTAAAACGTTGAAAAACTTCAACGATAAGTATTGTTCTTTTACCTTGAATTATCAATAATCAATTATATAAACTTTATGAGACGTTTGTAATCTAAAAATAAGATATATTGTTATATATTTTGTATGTATGTATTACGTTCAAATTAAATAAATGAAAATGAAGTTATATTGAATCATATTTTACTATTATTTTACAATATGTTTAAAATTATCAATTTTATAAATATTAATCGTTTAATTGTTACTCGATATTTACGTAACAGCGTTTATTTTTATTATTATTAACTGTGGAAAATTCGGTATAGGGAGGCGTGGTTTATAATAAATACGCAATGAACTTGCTAAGGTGTCATTTTTATTCGCAAGGTCGTTACCATAACAATAGTATGACTGGAATGTGTAGTACTCCAGTACGTTGCTGGTTTACGTGTGGGTTTTAAAATGGCGTAGGGCGCTTTAATGCATTTTTTGAATAAATCTTAGGCGATTTCAACTAAAACTGCGTGGAATGTGTTCAGTTTTACTTAGATTTTATTGAACACATAATTTTACTATTTATTATAGCATGCAAAAGTGTGCTTAGATTGAATTGCATTTTTATATTACTTTATACATTATTATTATTATTTTACAAAATAATGTTTAAATGTAATAATTATCTAAACAATGTATAATCACTTTAATAATTATAATTTTATTACTAGTTTTCAAACAAATGCTATTTTGTTAATAGATACAGCTAGTATAGAGTTTGTGAAAACGTTTTTTTTTTCGGGAATACTAAAGTTTTTGAAAGAACAGAAGATGTAAAGAAATTAATTGTGATATAAAGTTTTTTAATATTTCAAGAAAATTATAAATATTTGAATTGATTTTACTGATTGTTTAGGTATATTTTTGTTTCATCGTTGACAAAGTGTTCATTAATTTTATAACTGTTTTGAAAACGACACAAATTGTGTCGAAATGATGTAACAAATCAAATTCTTTCTTTATGTTCATAAAAACATTAAAATATAAAATTTTGAAAAAGCTTTAGTTATATGTATTACTACATAATAACTTATTTTATTATAATTTCTGAAGTATTGCAGTGTGAAATTAATTATACGTACATTTTTATATAATGTCATTAATGTGTAAAACAAAATTAAATAAAAATAAAATTTGAAATGAGAATAATTTTATTTATAATAATCTATTTATCGCTTTATGTTCTGAAATTTAATAATTTATACTTTTACTAACAAAAGTATAATAATTATTTGTTTATTAACTGCGGATTCGTCGTTAATTTATTTTATTATAGATAATTGACGTATTATTCTGACATGTCATATGACAAGTGTTAATTGTCGATATTGCTAAATAACTATAGAATGTGTTAAAATATTTAATTAAATAATGAATAAATAATAGTGAAGTGCGACGCCTTTAAAAATAATAAAGAATATGTTTAATGTAAAAATGGCAATTATTTTAAAGAGCGTCATTCAAACATTATGTAAATTTTAAGTACTTACCTAGACAGTCGACTTTCAAAAGAAAAAATTCAAGGGAAGGTCCAATTTGTTTTACAATAAATAGGTTTTATTATAGAGAAAATCTCTATATAAGAAAAAAAATTTTTTATTTAGAATATAATACATACTATAGTCTATTCGCCTAAACTATGCAGTAGATATAAACAAATGCATGCGGAGAACGCATTATTGGGATATCGTCTTATGATAACAACATGTTAGACAGGGTCGGATCTACTGACGATTACGTGTGCTACGAGGTTACGTATGTACATAACGATTGTTTATGTCTAATGCACGGCGAAAATGAATAAGGTATAGTACACAAGGTATATACAGACACACAGTTCATTCATTTGTAAATTGTACTTTTCAATTAAAATAAATCAAGCACGTTGAATGTTTTGATTTTGAAAAGTGACTTGAAAAACAAAAGACTTCCAATTTTGAAAAATCCATAATGCATTCATCACTTCCGTTTTCCTACAGTAACCAGGCTTTGAGTGTGTCGGCTGCTGAATGATGCAATACTATTCTTATAAAGAGTTTATGGCGCTCAAGGGAGGAAAAAATATTGTTACTATAAAGAGTTTTTTTTCTTGTGACGAGTTTTCTTTTAGAGAGACATATTTACACACGAAACCTCTACAGGGGAAATGATATATTTCACCTCAGATTTGCTATATTTAGGGTCGGTTTTTTCATCTCCCAATAAATTTACTTGACAAATTTTTACCACGGAAACAATTGTTTGAACAAACGTTTCTATGGTAAATATGTGTCAATGAAATTAAATGGAAGATGAAAAGATCGCCCCTTAAACAACAATGTATAACTGCTCAAGTTGTTGAACTGATGTAGTTAATTAATTAAGTGAAAGTGTAGTGTTTTTTTGTGACATATGTAAATATCTTGTAACCTGTTATTGATGTTTACTGTTGGTTATAGTTTAAATTTAAAAAAATTCCGCCACCCTTGCCGTTTTTTGCTAATCTTTTAGTTTCATCGACTGTTTTGCCCTTTCGCTGGTGACAATCTCGCGTAATATTTGCCGTTAGCGGTTTTAATAATTATTGCTGGTTCAACAATAAATCTAAATTATTTTAAAAGAGTGCATATAGTTGCATAGAGAAGATATTAATTAATAATCAGATATTAAAATAGACTTTGCCACGTTTTCCGGCGATTATCAATATAATAATGCCAGAAAGTATAAAAGTTAGAGTACTTTTTTATTGTTAAACGCGAAAACACAAACATTCGAAGACGCGATAATTAGTTATGTACACTTCATGCAAAAATATTGTAATAAGTTTGTAGAAAACGTTATTTACATACATTAAATGCAAATAGTACAAAAAATAGGTACTGAATAGAAATGCCAATAAAGAATTTTGAAGGATGACCATTTCCTATTCCATCGTATGGATAAATATTTTTTATTATAAAAATTGCAAGATTAAAAATTAGCAAAATTGAGCAGAATTTTAAGGGCAACCTTTCACCCTTATTTTTCAACCCTTTTCAATGTTAAAAGAAAAATAAAAATTGGTACCTACGACGTGTAGATATTTTTCCGTAGCATTGGACGACTTTTAAATCTGCAAGTTTATCCCAAAGAGCATTATTTTGTTATTTTAATTAATTACCCACACCGACGAACGCGAATTTAATTATTATATTCGTGGTTATTAAAATAAATAAAATTCATTATCGAGTCTTAGGGTGGAATTCATTATCATTCTTTACCTTAAATATTTCCTTAAAGTATGCATTTCCATAATAACAACAATCGTTTCTAAGAAAAAAATACTGACTTAAGGAAATACTTAAGGTAAGGAAAAACTATGAATTCCACCCTTAATGTCCTACTATATAACTGATGTACGGGGTGGGTGCTTACTGTGTGAACGGAGAATTGCTCATTAACTATTGGAGACGTCAAAACCAATTTTGATCAATGGACCTACATTTTAAAAATATTTAGGTACATACAGAGTGTTTCACAAAAATATGCTAACCCAAACTTTTATTTGGAGCAATCCTTCGTCCACACACTAAATATCCACCCTGTATAAGTAAGGTAGGAGTATGAAATATTCTGTTAAATTTGTTTACAAATCATATAGGTCAGGTATACGATTTTATACCTATCCAAAGGTTACCTGAGTAATTTTTATTAATATTTATGAATATACCTACGATAATATTGTAAATGTTTATTGAATTCTAATTGTTAGATAGGCACCTGCCAAATAAATTATTAAAATCAATTGCCGTTGCGAAGGATATTATTTTAATTTTGCATCTTTTGAATTTCTGAATTGTATCTATAAATATTTTTATGCGATCATCTCTACGAGTGTCTAACTTTTGAATTTTGATCTTAAAGTCGTAAATCATAAACCTACCTAAATGCATAAATCAGGGGCCTGGGTGGTTTAGTGGGCCTTCTAGCGCATTTCAGTTGCGGGTTCGAATCCCGCTGCAACCACGGACGTATGTGAACGTAACGTTAACCAAAATTTCAAAATAGACTGGCTAATTGGCGAGTCCAAAGCCAAAAACGATAAAAAAAGTGCACTTTATGATATAAGCATGAAATTTTAGGGGTACATTCTACATCCTATACACTAACCACAATAAACGTCAGAGCCATTTCGGAGCCATCCCGTAATTTAAAATAATTCCCTTTTAATACTCGGGATGCGTTATAAAACGGGGATATATAGAACGCGTCAAAATAAACCTTTAAGTTTCTATATAAACGTTTTTCCTACGACCGCTCCCCAGCTGAGATATTCAACCTCAAGGTTGAAAAGGAAAAATCCATTTGGTTTACGTTTCTAATACTTAAATGAAGTATTTCAAAACAATTTCATAGATTTTTGATACCACTTAGATAAGAAAAAGTTTGGGTTTCTACAACACTTTTATTAACTTTAACTGTTTCGTTTAATTGTTTTACATCGTGATAAGTTACAATATAGCTATATATTTTAAAAAATAAGAAAAATTAGATTAATAAATCGCCAATGGGTGATTGTTAAACAAGATCCAGATGGACCCAGAATTTTTCTTTTTAAAACGATTTAAAAATATACGGGATGTTACATTCGAAAATAGACGATTTTGTGACTTGACATTGACGTTAAGTATCGAACATAAAAACTTATTGGACTACCAAAATAAAAATAAGTCGCTAATTAATAATATCCTTACGTGCCACATCCCCTCTCCGCAACGCTCATAAATTTTTATACAAAATATCGCGATTTATTTCACTTTAGTCATAGATATTTAACGGATGGCGAGCTAAACCTTAAAATTGTTTAAGTGGAAAACTATGTTGATTACCTTCGTTTAAATAAATTACTTATTCGCACTTATCGTTCGTACTTACCCTTCAGTTTAAGTGTGTTTTGTTAAAAACTGTGCAATATGAATGAAAATTACGCGGGTACTTTAAACGAATCGAAATTTCCAATAACCAGTACGAACGTATTTCAAGCCATTTTTATTACGTCCATTTGTTTTTTATTAACGTGGTATGTGCAGTATCATTGGAGACGAAGACATTTCTATCGGTTGGCGAGTAAGGTACCGGGACCGTTTTCCTTACCGTTTATCGGAAACGCATTATCTTTTATCGGATCAACAACTCGTAAGTATCACAAAAGATAAAAATTAATATTCGATAGCACAAAAACATTATTGCAGGAATTTATGAAAGTATCCTTAAAATTACCAGTTCGTTTCCTTCGCCAGCACGAGTTTGGTTGGGCGACAAGCTGGTTTTTGCCATATGGGAACCGTACGATATGGAAACGATTATGACAAGTCCATATGCTCTAAAAAAAGAAGCTCTTTACAGATTCACGATGCCGGTTATCGGTAAAGGGTTAGTTACAGCCGATGGTAAGAACGTATGTATTTTTGATTTCCAAATTTCAAAATGTCGGATTTGATTTAGTTCCTACATGGAAAATACATAGAAGAATGATAATGCCATCATTTAACCAGAAGATTTTGGATAGTTACGTAGAGGTCTTTTCGGAGCAAGCGAACATTCTCGTGGATATTCTCAAAGAACGAGCCGGTAAAGGGACATTTGACATTTTTGATTATATTAGTAGATTTACTCTTGATAGTCTTTGCGAAACCGCCATGGGGATATCGGTTAATGCACAAACTACTGATTCTAATTACGTTTTATGGGCTAGTAGGCGAGTATCGGCGACGTTAAAAATAATTTGTATCGTTATTAGTCTAGAATTTTTAAATATATGTAAACGCGAATTTTAGAATAATGGAAATTGTATCTATACGAGTATTTAAAATATGGTACCACTGGGATTTTATATTCAATTTAACTTCATTATCAAAGGAATTCGATGATATTCGTATTAAACTACACAATTTCACTGATAACGTGAGTTTTCAATTTTATGTTTTATTTATATCAATACTTTCAAGTTCTTTTTATAGATTATTAAAAATAAACTGGAAGCGTATCAGAAAAAAATTAAAGAAAAGAAAGAACTGTTAGGAAATTGTTTTGAAGAAGGTAGGTACTTATTGTTAGTAATACCATGAGCTTTAATAGGCATTTACCGTTGAGTAAATTTGTGTCAACAACTAAGGCATTAACAAAAAAAATTTTTAACCACCAGAAGTGGAAATCAGTTTTTATGGCTATAAAATCGCGACAGAAGTTATTATTTTCTCCCTAGAACCGATCAAATTCGAAAAGCTCTCTAGAGAGCTTTTTCATTTCACTCGCAATCTAACGAAACGTTTGTTTTCAATATTTCAAAGTTTCGTTTTATTACGGTTCTTTCTTCGTGAAATCGTGTTTCTACTTCCGGTCATAGAGAAACTAGTGCGTTTTTTTCTCAACGTATTTAAAATTACACATTTGGAAAAATAAGGCGTTTCTCTCTCTCTCTTGGCGTATAGGTATTATAATATTAATTTCCAGCTACCAAATTTCTAACTTATAGAATTTTTATTAGCCCTTATATTTATTAAGCTCCATTAATTACACTCGTATTAATTGTAAATTTGCAGAACACCGCAAGAGAAAATCGTTTTTGGACCAGCTCATCGAATTATCAGAAAATGGTGCCAATCTCACAGTTGAACAGATACGAGATGAAGTCAATACGTTCATGGTTGCTGTAAGTTAAAATCGTTGATAATCTGATGTCGAAGGTTATCGAAAAAAAATCTTTGTTTTCAGGGTAGCGATACTACCGCTTCGAAAGATAGTGACGTTTTAATTATGCTCGGAATGTTTCCCGACATTCAGGTATCTAATAATACTAAAAAAGATGTAGGTGCCTAATAATAACATCTCATTTCTGAATTTATAGCAAAAGGTGTACGAAGAAGTGATGGACGTATTAGGACCAGACCGTCAAGTGGAATTCTCTGATTTAGGAAAATTCAAGTACTTGGAAATGGTCTTAAAGGAAACCATGAGAATGTTTCCTACAGCTGCTGTAATTGTGCGCGAAGCCTCGAAAGACATAAAATTAAGTATGTTCACAAAAAATTCCTTAAGGGCGTTCGTTAATTTTATATTTTAGGAAATTGTACGATTCCGGCACATAGTTCGATAGCATTGGCGATAAGCTCGTTACACAGAAATCCCGAGGTTTGGCCGGATCCGCATAAATTTTTACCTGAAAGATTTCTACCGGAAGAAATTGCCAAACAGCATCCTTACAGTTGGATACCATTTTCCGGAGGTCCTCGCAATTGCATAGGTAATATTGTTTGTCCACATTTTTTATCGATGATTACATTTGACGTTTTCAAGGTCTTAAATATGCTAGTATGGCCATGAAGACTGTTATCGCGACGATTATAAGAAAATACAAAGTTTCAACGGAGTATAAGAGCATAGAGGATATTAAATTAAAAGCGGATCTAATGTTAAAACCCATCGAAGGTTATAAGTTATCGATAGAATTGAGAAACTAATTTTGAAATTTTTCATTTCCTTATTATTAGCTTATTGTAGGAATGCGTTTTAAGTGGAAATAAAGATGTGGAGGACTTAGGCTTATTGTGTATTCATTGTTAGAAAAAAATTTTTATAATTCACCGTCATTAAAGTCCATTTAAAACGGATAAAATTATTTCTGGCGTAGTTAAATATCTATTAATATGAAAAATCGAATTAAATAGATATACAAAAGAAATATTATACCTATTTCAGATAGGCAAATAAAGATTAACTTCCAATTTTTAACTAATTAGTAGGTACGTATATATAGTATTTTAATTATGTCCAAAGATTCAAATTTCTCAATCAAATTCGCATTAAAAATCTTTAAAATAATCTAGTAGTACTAATAATTGAAAACCTTATTGAACAATCTATTAAACTGCAAGCAATCTATAAACAGCTACACTTATATGTCTACAGTAAAACCTGCCAACGCGGAACTTCTGTATCGAGCAAAAACTTTAACTTTAGTCAAAAAAGAAACGATTTGTAAAATTTCATAAAATATTAGCCTGCATAAAGTAAACGATTGTTTCTCTTTGAAAGTTTAATAAATAATATTTCAGAAAAAGGCATTTATATATTGCTTTGTTCATATTTTCTCCTCATTGAATATCATCACTTATCGTATCATACTTTTCACAATTTTCGTAATTAACCATTTTATATAACTAAAGAATTTTAAGTTTGTAATATAAGAATGACTTATTGTTAGACAGAACACTTCTTTTAAGCTCTTCAGTTGTTTTACAGTCAAAGCTCGCATATATCCTACCACAGCAAGGGTGATATTATTTATCTTTTAAATTTGAAAATTTTGCAGTGTGGTAGTGACAAGATTAATACAAACTTTTTTCGTTCCATAAATATATGGACGCTAAATTTAATTCATTTCGTTTAAACATTAATAATTACGTAATATTTTATAATAAATATATCGAGTTATATATTTTTGAAAAGCTTAAAAAACACTCGCTATAAAAGTGCTAAAATCCATAATGGTTACTATTTCAAAAAATACAAGTTCGTGTTAAAACTCCAAAACGGTGCCTTATAGAAAAAAAATTATGCATGCCACCGAATTCTACGGTAAAAAATAGATTAAGATCATTGATAAAAATGTTTCAAATTGTAAACACAGAATAAGATATAAAACATTTTTAAAATAGTCAAAAAGTCGATTTTCGGCTATAATTCAAAATCAAATAGTGACACGTAATTTTTGATTTGGTCATTGAAATCGGCACAAAAAAGTAGGAAAATAACGTGAAGAATCCGCAGTTCTCTATCATTCTGTATTAAGAGAGATACCTTGTAAATACTACGAAAATGGGACACCTTGTACATTTCCTAAGCTCCGTCTAAATCGCCTAACGAAAGAATGTAAAAGATTACAAATACCTATTTATTTGGGTTAGTCGTTATACACAACGATATCGGGTTGTTGTTGAACGTTAAAAGCAATTACAATATTCGGAAAAAATGAAACCTAAATTTAAACGCAAAAAATAAGCCGTCTCTGGCAACAGACTCTGCATCCTCTATTTCTATCGTAATTCTAATCCATTAAAGGTAAGCGTACAATACGCCGGGGCGCAGCGGGTCGCACTGCAGCGCAAACAATTGCTGGAGTGCATTTTAGATGAGTCAATGCCGAGATCTCTGTTACGCGACAACGATTGGTTGTGCATTTTGCGGGCATAAATTACGCTTACCTTAAGCTTATAATCCATCTCGTTAATACCTTCGCACTTACGGATTTCAACGGAGCTCAGGGAATGGACTATACATAATTGCATACATTACTGCTGACATACATTTAAAATTGCAATTGTAATAATTGCTTGTTGTTGTTTAAATTTGAATATACGTGAGTAGTAACACATGGAGGAGAATACAGGTTTTGATACTTACGTTAGTCGTTTAGATAAAACAAAAAAATTCCAAATAGAAAAGATCTGAATAATAAATTCCTATAAAACACCGCGAGTACGAAAATGTGTTGAAAATCCGCGAATAAGGGGAGGACAATAAAAACATGCTGTTTTATAAGAGTAAACGTATTGTTATCTATTTATCTGAATCTTTGGAAAATCCGTTATTCTACATTGTGTTTTTCTTGTTTTTGTTATGCAATAAATCGAAGAATCTGCTTCACTAAAAATGTCACAAAGCCCGTGGCAAAGTCGTAATCCGTGGGATAAATTTTGCTCTATCAAGAACATTTACTTCGTGCCGTGGCGCATAACTAAACCGGGAATAACGAATCCGCGAATATGGATAATATACTGCATACCTGGTGTCAACGAAATCACTAGCAACCCCGTTTTGCCTTTTGTTTTTCAAGCTACCGAAATCGAACTCGGCACGGATAAAGACGCAAAATGCCATATTTTGTCATGATGTGTGATTTTTTCGGACTTCCGGTTTTGCCGGAAGTGACACTAATTTTCGATTTTCAAATTGAACCCCCTGTATATTATTGCATTTTCGCAATCCTGGCTAAATTCTGAATAGGTTAGCACAATTTTGGCGAGAAATATTTAGATTATTTTCCATTTATTATGATAATTAAGGTGCAAAACTTGAAAAACGAGGGAAAAAGACAAGACAAGGGGCGCTAGTGATCTCGTTGACACCCGGTATTGAAAATCGGTTGCAATTAGAAGACAGAAGTATAGGAAAAACCACAAAACTTTTACAACAAAAATTAAGTTTAGTCACACACGTAATTATTATATACATTTTGTCCAAACCTATATGCAACACGTCATCGATGAAAGGTTACTAGATGATGACGTTTCACACAGTGCTGACACCTCGTACCTCGTATTTTGACAGTTCTAATAAATTGTAGTCTTTCTTTATATCATCTAATATGTTCGCAAGTAAATCATCTATAGAATATGTCACTTTCCAAACTTTAAATCGAATTACAAATAAACAATCTAGTAACTTTTTTTGATGACGTAAATTGCATATAGGTTTGGATAGGCTATAGGCACGTCAAGAAATTATTATATATAACTATAATTGCCTACCTACATATCGGTTTTTATGCTTCAATGATCTATGTCAAGTGAAAATTAAAATACAATATCAATAATATTCTAATCGAACAGGTATTTGTCTCTCCATAGCTATAAATAATGCATTATTCTATTAAATTATAAATCAAGTTAATTTATTACTTTCTGGTCACAAATGCATAAAGGACAACGAGCTAATTTACTTAAATACTAGTTATTTATCCTTGTTTGTTAGAAATATCGCGCACCTTCTGTAATTTACTCGTTCTAGTTTAAGTGTATGGTTGCAAGAAGTCACATATCTTCGCAAATATGCAGAAAAATTACGTGAAAATATCGAACGAACCCAAACTTTTAATACCGAACGTCTCAAATGTATTTCAAACTCTTTTTGTAGTGTTTATTTTCGCTTTTTCAATATGGTACGTACAATATCATTGGAAGCGAAGATATTTATATCGAATGGCCAGTAAGAGGCCGGGACCGTTTTGTTTGCCAATTATTGGAAACGCCCTGTATTTTGTCGGATCGACCAGCGGTCAGTATTGGAGAAAAAATAAGAAACAAAAATATTCAAAAATATCGTTTTAGATATCTTAAGCAACGTCCTTAAGCTCGTCAACTCCTTCCCTTCGCCCGTAAGGGTTTGGTTGGGAAACAGATTATTTTTCGCCGTGTGGAAACCGAACGATTTAGAGGCGATTATGACAAGTCCACATGCTCTGAAAAAGGAAGGCCTCTACAAATACGCAGAGGTGGCTGTCGGTACGGGTTTGTTTACGGCTCCCGGTAAGAGCATATTAATTATATTATATTATTAAGTAAAATTTACTTAAAAAAATTTAGTTTCGAAGTGGAAGCGCCATAGAAAAATTATAATGCCAACATTTAATCAGAGAATTTTGGACGAGTTTGTGGATGTCTTTTCGGAACAATCAGAGATTCTTTTGGAAAAACTTAAGGATAAAGCTGGCAAAGGGTCGTTTAATATTTTTCATTACGTTAGTCGATGCACTCTTGACATTATTTGCGAAACAGCTATGGGAGTATCGGTTCAAGCGCAAACAACCGATTCGGGTTACGTAAAATGGGCTAATACGTGAGTAGCATTAACTTATTTTGTAAATAACGCGACTAACGTAAAAAGATTGTTAGAGCTATGAAAATCGTGTTTACGAGGATGTTTAACATATGGTTTCATTCGGATTTTATATTCAGTTTAAGTCCGTTGTGTAAGGAATTGAAAGATGTCGTTGGGAAAATGCACGCTTTCACTGGCACCGTAAGTTTCGGAATTCACGTTCGTTTACGTTAAATAGGTACCTACTATTTTTCAAATTGTTTTATTAGGTGGTCAGAGAGAAACGCGAGGCGTATCAAAAAAAGATCAAAGAGAAAAATAAGAAAGGAGTCGAAATTACTTTCGATGAAGGTAGGTAATATTTTTGAGCAAAATCGACAAGGACTCGAACAGAAATGCTTTTGATATTATATACCGGGCGATTCAACCAATCTGTCCCAACTCAACAGATTTTAGAGATTTTTTGCAGTTTTAAGAATCATTATATTACTAGCCGTTTCACCGGAAATGAAGTTAATTTTATTGTTTTAATTAGAATAGCTTATTAAAAAGAGATTTCTTTTTCTTTTCAACGCTATAAACGCTATTGTCCTTTTTTATTTCATCGTCTTTTTATAAAAACTAACAAAATCGGATAAGTAACTGAATAAACAAATTATCCAGGTAAATTTTAAGATTAGATCCAACAAGTAGGCAGCTTTTTTTGTATAAAGTTACTTCGTTTTTTTAAGTAGATAAGTAATTACTAATAAAAGTTGAAAATATTTCACACAGTACATAATGAAAAAAAAACTAGTTATGACATTGAGGTACTTGTTACAAAAGTTAAAAAAGTGAAAAAACTACTTTTCTGAGTTTGAAAACTCTTATAATTTCTGGTCTCACCAATGATAAAGCAACTGTATTTTTTTAATACAATAAATATTTTTTAGCTTGTCAAATACAATTTTCTTTCTTTTTAACAATATAAACATTGTCGTACTTTTTTACTGTGACTATACTTACAAAAATTAAATTTAAAACAAATACTCAATCTATGGCTATTTATGGTCATAAAAAAACAAACAAAAATACCTTTTGGATTTCAACTTTTTTCCTGGGTAATTTGATTATTCAGTTAGTTATCCGATTTTGTTAGTTTTTATAAGAAGGCGATGAAATAAAACCGACAATGTTTATATTGTTGAAAAGAGAAAAAAAATCTAAAAATTTTTAATGAGCTAAAAACTATGTAGCGTTCTATTTAAAATAATATAATTCACTTCATTATCGCCGAAACCGGAAGTGATATAATAGTTCTTGAAATTGCAAAAAATAGACTTTTTACCCAAATTTATCTACGCAAATATTTGACAATTTGTTGAATCGTGTCTGTTTATCCAGTGTAAATACTGGAAAAATAATGGAGCATCATCTTGTTGAAAAATTATTTATGATTAATAGTCTTTTATAACATATCCAAATACGCAAAGATATGTTAGTTTATATTCGAGAAGAAATTGGTTATTATCTAAATGAGCTTTAATTCGCAAAAGGTGCTAACGCGAAGATCTGTCAATGATGTCACACTTTGTGGCTCTCATTTTTTATTCAGTTTAAAATGTTAAGTACAATTACGTATACATATGTAATGTACGTATGTTGTAAGTATCTACATATTTAGCGCAAGTATGTAGGTATTTGAATTCACGATCGTCGGATCTCAAGGTGGTCTTCGTTCTCATATTGCCACAGGGATCGTTTTATTTCTTGGCCAAATGCACGTAATTATTTATTATCTACCTATGACTTAATTGCGATTATAATTATTCATAAAACTAATGGGAGCAACTACTTTAATTAATCATTTATTTCAATTACATTCATTTTTTATTTTAATTGACCGTGAATTTATAGAACCACGTAGAAGAAACACGTTTTTACAACAACTCATTGAATTATCTGAAAATGGTGCTAATTTTACTGATGAAGAGATGCGAGATGAAGTCAATACGTTCATGATTGCCGTAAGTCAAAACTGTTAATTTTATTATATAGGTACAGGATGGCGCTTTTTTCTTTTGTATTCGGATCTGAGAATCTCGATTAAAAGGGGAAATATGTATAAGTTTTAAAAATGAATACTTTTGAAAAATACAGTCAGAAAACTAATAATGTGTAAGTCGCATCTTACGACTTTCAGATTTTCTTGTGAATGTTTTTACGATCAAATTGGACACCAATTAGTTTTTGGTCAAAAAAATATGTCTTTTTATGGGTGCATTGTTCTCCGGTATTCAGGAGACTGATTGTCAGCTCGTTATTCATAAAAATCGACCGACGATAAATAAAAATAAATTAACTTTCTAATTTAGCTCGAATGCTTTGTAAATTTACCACTTGAAGTCATTTTCTCTATGGAATCCGTCAGAGAACACGTTGTCATCGCCCGAACCACGTGAATTTATTAAAAATTAATTGACATTTTCAGGGTAGCGACACTACTGCCTCGATGAACAGTTTCATTTTGATAATGCTCGGAATGTTTCCCGACATTCAGGTAGATTAAAACAAAAAGTTGTGGCGACCCCTTATACCTAAATTTACAGCAAAAAGTGTACGAAGAGGTCATAAACGTGCTAGGACCGGATCGTCCCGTAGAATGCAAGGATTTAGGAAATTTCAAGTACATGGAAATGGTTATAAAAGAAACCATGAGAATGTTCCCGGTAGGTCCTTTGGTGGTGCGAGCTATCACTCGAGACATAAAATTAGGTGCGACCAAAAAAATTCCGATGCGTTTTCGTTAATTACATTTCTTTTTTAGAAAATTGTACGATTCCGGCAAATAGTTCGGCAGTATTGACGATAATCGTGTTACACAGATGTCCAGAAATTTGGCCGGATCCGTTAAAATTTGTACCTGAGAGATTTTACCGGAAGAAGTGGCCAAACGCCATCCCTACAGTTGGCTACCTTTCTCCGGAGGTCCTCGCAATTGCGTCGGTAATGTTCGCCGTCCATATCATTAATTGAAGATTTATATTTGCCATTTAAGGTCCTAAATATGCTTTTATGGCTATGAAATCTCTCATTGCAACGGTTATAAGAAAATACAAAGTTTCGACGGAATACAAGAACGTGGATGATATCAAATTAAAGGTCGATTTAATGCTCAAACCTGTCGATGGTTATAAACTTTCGGTCGAATTGAGAAGTTAATATTGGGAGTTTTTGTTTTATAACGAATTTATTTTATTTTAATATTAAAATATGTTTTTCTAATATTATTCCACAAATGTCGTTTTTGTTCGTTTGTTAGTCTCGATAAAAAATTTTTATTTAAAGATCAAATGGTTTTTATTCATTGTCACACTTTTTTTTTTTTTTTTAATCTGAGGAGGGGAATCTTCATAGACCACCCCAGCATCAGCCGGGAGCGTGTCGGATTCACACCGGCATATCTGTCCGGTGTACCTACCGACTAAACCCCTCCTCAATAGCGGAGTTTCAACACCAGTCGGAACTATCTTCTGGACATTACTTCCACTGGTGGAGGCTAGGGTAGAACTTGTAAGTAAAATATTCAATCATATATGATGATTTCAAATTACGGTGTGTTCGGGACAATCCCAAATTAGTATAAGCTGGCCTGAAAAATAAAGATTAATCTATAAGCATTACAATTTGCCGACACTTCTTTCTAAATTTAATCTGTCGTTCATGACTTTGGTCCAGTAATTGCATATAATATTCCACGTTTCTTCGTCTCGACACATGTACGTGATTACATTGGATGCCGACAGTGTAGCTCCTACGGATGCGTCTAAGATTGCTCGTTCCGAGGTCCATTTGTTGCAGTCGAAAACAGCGTGCTCTGCCGTGTCGATGTCGTCGTCGCCGAACGGGCATTTGTTGTCGTCGCTCTTCCCAATTTTAAACAGGTAGTACTTAAAGCAGCCGTGGCCGGTGAGGACCTGGGTAATGCAATAGTCTATCTTTCCAAATTTTCTGTTATACCAAAGTTCAATGTTGTTTAAGAGTTTCAATGTCCAAAGGCCCTTGCTGGAATTTTGTAGTTTATTGGTCCACATCTCGAAGGACCTACGTCTGACCTCGGCCCTGCTCACTATATTATCACCAAATCTATTATTATATAAGATCGATCTTTCTTTGCAAAGTAAGTCTCTGGGAATCAGTCTAGCAATTATCATCACAGCATGATACGACGTCGTGCAGTATGCCTGACAGATGCGAAGGGCAGAGCGCCTCTGAATTTTTCTCAAATTCGAAACGTTTCGTTTAATTTCTAAACATTTATTCCAAACTGGGCATGCATATAATAATATGGAGTCGGTGATGGATACCAATAGGCGCCTTTTGCTTTCTGAAGGACCAAAGGAGTTGCAAAGAATTTTGGAAATTTTGTTACCAAAAATATCACCTTTGTTGCAAATATGTTCTACATGCTTACTATAATTTAAGTGACTATCCAAAATAACGCCTAGATATCTTATGCTTTTTTCGGGAGTGGTGGTAACGCCGCTCACATTAATTTTGATATTAGGAACTTTTCTTCTGCCCGTAAAAAGAATGGATTTCGTCTTTTCAGGACATATCTTTAACAAATTATCGTCCATCCATGCTGTGATGAGATCGACGCCCTTACAAATATTTCGTTTGAAAGTGGTAATATTTCTAGAGTGGATGAGCAAGGCGAGGTCGTTCATTGTCACACTAGGTTAATTTTCATGAACATGCCTATTCGTCATACTTCAGTAATAATTAAATTAAATTTGGTCCTAAAAGTTTTGGTCGCTTTGGCCACATATTACCACATTGGAACAACACGAAGCAAACGAACACGAATCACGGTCGATAACGTTCAAGGTTTGACGTAAATTTTGCAATGATAATTAGGCTTTATTCGGTAATGTTCAGGATCACGCAGAAGCTCTACGAACTCTATTAAATAAGCGAACTTATCAACGTATCTACACGTGTACCCATTTCAGTTAACCTCCTGTTCCATTTTCAATCTTAAATCAAATCTTGATGAAGGTGAACTGGAGAACTTCAGGCTTTTCTAGTAAACGAACGGTCGTGGGGTTTGTGCTTGTCAATACTAACACAACTTGACTGGTAAATCGGCTAAACCACAGTCATAAACAAAACAAAAAAGAGAAAGTAGGTGAAAACATTATAGTTTCTATATGATACGTTTGCAATTTTACTCGTCCAAAACCGAACGTTAAGGTGTTCAAAGACTATGGTATTTTAGGTATTTTTGAGGAACTTGTGGAATCCAATTCTTGGACTAATTTTGTAAATCACTTAAAAAAATACTGCAAAGCGTGAGACACCTTGAAAGAAATGTACCATAGTAATCGGTTTTGGCCGAAACTGTTTAATTATATTGGATATGTCCATTAAGAACATGAATGCACCGAACAGAAACGACCATGAAAATATACAGACAGTTATTTTAGTTATCAAATTATTTACACAAGTACAGTTGAAGTTGTTTAAAACGAACCCGCTTATAGCAAACCTCCGGATATAACGAACCATTCCTAAAAATTCCACCACGCAATCCATAAGATCGTTGTTCCCGTACGTTAAAATGTTTTTTCGAGAATAATATATTGTTTATGAGGCTGATAGTGCACAGATGTTGTCTTTGAAACGTTTGTATAATTCTTTTTTTAGAAAAATAGGTTTATTAGTTCATGTTCCCAGGGAATATTTAAACTTCTAGGTTTAATAAGGGACACAAGTCAACTTAAATGTTAACAATAATACATAAGACAATTATTGCGTACCTGCTGGTTTGGTATTTCCAAATCATTTTCAAGCAGAGACAATTTTTTTGTCGTTTATTACGAATAATATACTTGTGGTTCGTTATAAACGGATTTCACTATATTTAAAAATAATTATTGCCGAAATAAACAAAAATAGTAGGTGATTAAATGATAGTGATTCATGGTGATTCGAGTAATTGATTAAAATAAAATTATTCATTAATTTTAATTTACCTACAAAACATATTTAAAAAAGAAAAACGTAACAAGTTAAAAATATTTTAAACTACTATGGCCCATAACATTGAAAAGAACTTTATCAATACTATTACTAAGATTACCATCAAGGTGTAATGCGCTATTTGAAGTTTTAAATATTTACGACGTCCTTGTGATATGGTTTCTATGGGATCTTTCAGGAGATATATTCGACCGCCTCTTGTATAAATAGGAACATAAGTTTCCCAGTCGAAACCGTTCATATCGAAATCGAAATTTTTTTGATCGTTTTCGGACAATTTTTTCCATAGTTGTTGTGTATTGTTGTTATGAAAACGCCACTGTTTTGTCGCGAAATACGCCAGAACATCGAGGAACTTGTGAATTTTCTTGTACCCTTTTACCAATCTTTAAAAAAGTGCAATTGAAAGATAATTTTCGAATAAATTGTATATATATATTAATACTCACAAGCGCTTTTTTCCAAGACAAAACGCGATAATATCTACTAAATATGCCGGAACGGTGTGCATTAAAAAGGCGGTCAGTTTATACATGTAAACATTTGTGTTTAAGTAAATAAACGGATACCAAAGAATAAAAGGAGAATACAAGGTCATTAGCGAAAGTTCCAGAAGGGCCATTATTTTCCCTGAAAAATATTTAAATGTATGTAAAACGAGTTTAAACTACCGTGATATTAAATATATACACACTCCATGTTATCGGCTTTTGGGTTGAACACACGTAGTTATAAACAGGTACGTCATCCTCAACATCTTTTCTGAAAGAAAACTTGTAAGTAATACAAAGCTCATATTATCAATATGATTAAATTGTTAGTATCTACAGTAAAAACTCCATTATCCGGATTATCAATCGCGCACGATTTGATTACGAATTCGAAACTAATTAGCTGCAGTTAAAAGAAAAAATTGTTTACATCAAATGTTAATACAATTACTACACTTGAAAAAATAGATGATAATAGTTTAACCTTGCATATAATGTGTATTTTAAATTATTATTATTATTAAACAACGTGTTATTTCATTTACCTATAGTTTGTTTTCAAAGTAGGTTGGTTCCTTTAGTTAGTAGTGGTCCTAGTAGTTGGTTCCTTTTTAATAAATGTTTACTTAACATTACCTATATACTTATGCATCTTTAATTTATTTTATCTATGAATTTGATTATCCGAATGACATTCGATAGCAATTAGTTCGCATAAACGAGTTTTCGCTGTGTCACGAGCATTACTCCATTTTCCTCTCGTCTCACTCTCAACTACTTAAAATATGGCGTTTAATTAGTTAGTTTCCTTTAAATTATTTTCTTAAGCTTTTCTTCAAAAAATATATACCTAAGATACGTAAACTAATTTTATATCGAAGTAAATTGCGTTTCTTTTTTTTTCTCACGTGTGTTATTCAATTATAAATGTACAAAATAGCACGAGTGCTTATTTAGTTGAAATAACTGCCCAATAAAGATCTTAATTAGGCACGAAACTCAAAAAAATAAAATAGAAATTCTTAATTAAAAAAAAATGTATCCAAATAATCTGATTCTGAAAATATGAATTTGGGTCTATCTTTTAATTTTAAATAACTTATGTCAAATAGAGTTTACTGTATCTTGTCAAATAAGGGCGATTTTTTGTCCCTTTAATAAATTCGTTTTTCAAAATTCAACAAATGAATAATTTAAATTGTTTTCCGCTACAACACGGTTTGTAGTCGTGTAGAAATTAAATCCAGAATATGAAAATTCAACTCAAATTCAAACTCAAATAAAAGGTGTTTCTAAAATAGACGGTCAAAAATTGAAGGCACGTAGAGCAAATCAAATGATGGCGAAAATCTCAATATGTTCTTTTCTTTTTAAGGGAGATACAAGCCAATCAAATGTGGATTTAAAATTAGTTTTTATTTGATATCTTCTAAATTTTTTATAATAAAATGACGAAAAGTGGCACATTTACTATTGTTTCTATGCTTATTAAACTAAAATTATCAAATGTCTAATATTTTATGTAATAAAATTAAAGAATCAAAACGTTGCGAAAGCCCAGCGAGATAACGACGAGTATGAAAATATTGTAGAAAAATTCATATTTTCAGAACAAAAAACATGTTGGATATTAAATATAATAACACAGAACTTCAGCAAAGTTAAATAACGGAGTCCTTAATGTTTTTATATTTCTGATATAATACGCATATCGATATCGGAAACTTGATAGAATAAGCTGCACCGTTTAATTTATTGCCTTTTTATTAATGTATATCAGTTTTTGAGTGTATGAATAGAAACGGCCTAATCTACATCAGCAATTCAGTATTGTATTCAATATTTAAATCAGTTAGTTTTTACATAAAATGATCTCATTCAAATTTAATATATTCCTTTTAAATTTTCATTGCTCGTTAACAAATTAATCGTTTTTTTTTCCTAAAACCAAAATCGAAAAGTATTAGATATCTTACTTTGCGATGCCTCGCTCCCAACCGGCAGCAATGGTGCAGTTAACGAAATAATCGGCAGGAACCATGTCTGCCAGTGCATTTGGATTACAATTAAACGTATGAATTAAACCCAAACTTGCCCCCAAAAAAATTCCCGTAGCACCATATATGTTGTCAATCCATCCGCCAAAAGGTTCTTTAAATGTTCCGATTACTGTAACATTTCAATATTATAATTATTGATTGTGTTTATAGATAATTTTTACCGATGGAAGGGCGTGTAATCGCCACTGGTAATCCTTTACCTTCGCTTCGGATTATTTCCTCTCCAATGGCTTTGGTAAAAACGTACGTATTGGGCCAATCCCCTAATAAACTAAAATAAAAGTGTTATAGCGAATCGAAATTATTGCAAAAAGTACACACATCGGTAAAATGTTTGCCAAAACGTCGTCGCTTAAAACATCCACTAGAGTTAATAATTGGCGACCGCTAATTGTGGGCTCGTAAATTTTCTCGTCTATTTCCTCCCTTATGCAATTTGAATATGCAGTCGAGACATGGACGAACGACTGTAAATATTTTCGCTCATAAATTCATCACTAATTATCGTTGCACACGCCTACCTCTAGGTTTTTCATTTGTCTCGATAAACCCAAGATGTCTTTGACCGCCCTAACGTTGATGTAAGTAGATTTGCGAATTGGTTCATCGAACCGCACGGTCGCCGCACAATGAAAAACCGTATTGACTTCATCGATCAAAAGTTGCTTATTTGTTTCGTTTAAACCTAAATTTGGTTGTTGGCAATCTCCCGATATTAAACTGATTTTTGTTAAAAAATCCGGCTGTTCTCCTTTAATACGTTCAAAAAGCTAGAAATTTTAATTTGGTAAATTAACTAAATTGTTATAATTAGGTACAATGACTTACGATATTATCCAATAATTGTTCATAGCGTTCTTTGATCGTTTTTCCTTTTTTTGGTCGTATCAAAAGATAAATCTTCTTAATTTCGGGACACGTTCTTAGTAGTTTTTCCACCAAAATCTTACCGATAAATCCGGTTGCGCCTGTTACAAATATCGTTTTCTTCGCATAGAATCTTTGTATATCTGACAACTCGACGTCTAGTGCGGGGATTTTTTCCATTGTAGAAATTTCGAGTATTGACGAGTTTGATTCTCTTCCGAATGTTTTATTGTCTTATATTTGTATTGTATGCAAATGATTTCCTAATATACTTGAAAATGAGCAGCCTTAACTGACGCGAACTATAACTTAACTTCTTTCTTAACTATATCAGAGATAATATTATTATAGACGGGCGTACTTAAATATTTTGAAAAATGAAGCATACAACTATACAATGCACAATTCAATACTGATAAGAGCATAACTTTGATTCGAGGTCGATTTACTTTCTTAATAACCTCGACTAGGAAGACTTTCCAGATATTTTCTATCTCTTAAATCACTTATTAATTACCGACGTATTTTACACGGAATTTAATTATTTTAAAATTACGTTTATTTGGAAAAATTCTCTATGTAGAACAAATCATTTTTTTTAAATTACATTTTTGACATTTACTTTTTTACGGGATGCTCCGAAAGTGTTTGAGTGTAGAACGCGACGTACGTACTTAGGTGATGTGCAACGTAACGCAACGCACGGATTTTTGTACAAAATTTAGTTTATCGTAACGGTTAATAATAATCTTTTATTTATGAATGTTATGGAGTCGATTATATAATAAACGCCTATGTTAAATTAATAGATTTGTAGCGTAAAATTATATTAGTTTAAATTAATAAATTTAAGTTAGAACTATAGGTATTTGATCTACACTGTAAGATAATTAACTGTTTTTTTAATTTTATTACGCAAATATTTAAGACCCAGACGTGTCCTTTTGGCTTTTCTCCGATCTCGACCCCTAGATCACGAAAATATAGGTAATTTATTTTGGGTCGGTCATATATATATATATCAATTTCTTGTGAACACAATTCCGGTCGCAATTTTGATTGTAGGAGGCTGAAATTTGGACAGGGTATTGTCTTTACGAAAACGAAGGACGAGTTCGTTAACCAGTCAAATCGACCGACCCTCTTCAAAATGGCAGCCGTTCACAAAACAATTAAAAAATTCCAATCTTCATTATTACTCATCCAATCGGTAATATGAAATATGTTTTGGAATTGGCATAAAATTATCTACCGATCATGTCTCTTTATAATTTTCGATAGGATACACCGTTTTCGAAATAATAAAAAAAAAGTGATATATTTTTTTAAAATTCTTATAAATTTCTCTTGTAAATATTATTTTCAGAAACTGTATTTTTTTCGAGAAAGATAAAAAAAAGAGTTTTTTGATATGCGACATGAAATTTCGATACTGAGGCTTGCGCGCGATCGGATTTTAATTATTATTAGGTGTTTGTCTTACAATGATAATTTCTAGAATGTTTGTTATTGCATCAAACTAATACAAACGCAAACATATTATTAATAAGTAAGGGATTTCCGAACTAAAAAATTATAAAAATAAATGAATCATTAGTTTGACCACGTAATATTTGATTTATGTAATAACAGTTTGTGTCCCAATTATGAAACACACCCAAAATGTCTCTCAATAAATTGTCAAGACGTTATTCTAAAATAGATGGTCAAAACTTGAGAGCGCGTAGAGCAAGTTAAACCTCCATGTGTTTTTTCCAAAGGCAGATAAAGCCCCTTCAAATGTGCGTATTAGAATGATTTTTATTTAGTATCTCTTGAACCTTTTAAGATGAAATGATGAAAATTAGTACATTTACTATTGTTGTAATGCTTATTAAATTAAAATTATCAAATGTTCAATATTCAATACGGGGGTGCATCAAACTGCGTAGGAAGTGGATAAATATCACCATAATTGTTTTGTATGTAAATCTTTTCAATTTCTGACAAGAAATTATAAAACTTCAAAGTTTTCCATTAAGAAAATGTATTCTTATCAAATTTCGATGGAATGCACCGTTTTCGAGTAAAATAATTTTGAATATTCCACGTATTCATATTGTGACGCAGGCGCGAAAACAATTCTTATTAATTTTAAAAATTATCAAACTGAGACACTAGCAATCATTTTATTATTATTTCTTAACCAGCATTATTTTCTTTACAATATTCCCTTTTGAATTCTTATTCGGCGATTGATAAGAAAGTATGGAAATTGTAGTGTGTTTTTTTTTTTGATTTCACAGTTATTATTTCCTATCTATATAAGTAAATAATATTTTAGACAATACTTGTTTTTATGTAGTTCATTAAGGAAATTCCACATTTATATCAGTCTATGATTCCTCCCTCAGATTTTAAACGCTCTATATTTATTCATTAAGAAAATGTGATTTTTTTTAAAACCTCGCTTTTTTAAAGATATTTTTACAAAATTTGGATAAGCTCGATAACTATGAATTTTAAAAGTACGATTACTTGTCTACATGAAATATGTTCCAAATTCGATGAGAAATTTAAAAATGCATCTACATGTGTTTATTTCATTCTATTTAAAATGATGTTTATTTCTTGAAAAATAAGTAACGTAACGAACCTTATTCGTCGTAGAATAAGGGAATAACTTACAATAACATTTGAATAACTTACAAATTGTATCGTATCTGTTTATTACATTAATTTGTAAAAAAAATACTTATATTATCAGTTTTTTCGATTAATTGTCGGTGTTTTTTTAATTTATTTTCAAACAATAAAACTACAGGTACAAGATTTGGCCGATAAATTCAAAACATAAAACTAAACAAAATCATGAATACTTTGAACAAACCTAATAATAATAATACTACTAAGGTATAATGGGCAATCTGTAATTTCAAATATTTCACTCTTCCTTCTGGTAACGTATCTAAGGAATCTTTAAGAAGATACACTCGTCCACCCCTCGCATAGCTGTGGAAATAAGAGTTCCAGTCGAGCATCTCCATGTTGAAATCGAAAGTTTTCCGATCCTCCTCGTTCAACATGTTCCTCAAGTTTTGCGTATTTTTGTTTGAGAAGTTCCACTGTCTTGTAGAAAAATATGCTATAACGTTTAGAAACTTGTCAATCTTCAAGTAACCCTTTACTAACCTAAAAAGAACACAGTGATGCGTTTTCAGAAAAAAGGAAAATCCACACTTACAACGGCTGCTTTCCAACACAAATGGCTAAAAAGTCGATTAAATAAGCCGGAATTACGTGAAAAAAGAATTTACATAATACGTGTAAGTAATAGTTCGAATTTAAAACAAAAAAGTAGTGCCAAACTTGTAGATGAGAAGGTATTTGTTTTAGGTGGAACTCGGCGTATTTCATGAATTTTCCTAGAAACGATCGAGATCAAATTTTTGTAGGTTGACTTGTTGACTTGACTTACTCCACGTTATAGGTTTCTGTGGCGAACCGACATAGTTGTAGATGGGAATTTCGTTCTCTTCATCTTCTTTTAGCTGCGATATTGATTCGTATATTTCATTGTTGGCATTTAAACTTTTAAAATTATTGGAAAGTCGACAAGATTATTCTGGCGATCTTCATTTTACGCAAATTTTATACTCACTTAGTAGTGCCAATATGCCAGGCCGCCGCTATCGTACAATTTATAACAAAATCAGCCGGCACCAAGTCAGCTAAGCAATCTAATGTGCATTGAAGGGTTCGAATTAGACCCAGAGCAGCGCCCACCGTAACTCCAGTCGCTCCATACATGTTATCGATCCACCCCGCAATCGGTTCTTTAGCCGTCGATACCACTATAAGTAACATTTCAATCTTTACTTAATTTGCTGATATCACTTTGAAAATTGTTATATTTAAAAAAAAACCAGAGGCGCACAGGTCGCGGTAACATATTTCCAAAACGGCGTATTTGATCGAAAATTGCAATGAGAAATGTTCGACAGACAATTTTACGACAATTCAAAAACATATTTTGCATTGACGATCCGATGATCGGAAATGTAGGGCAAAACGAAAGAAATTGCAAAACGAACAAGAACGAATAGAAAGAAAACATACGACTTGCATAAATATCCATTTCAACAGTTTAGGTACTTAAATATTTATGGAATAGGTAGGTAATTGATGTTTTAAGTAACTGGCTTAATGATTATTTGGAAAACGTTGTTACGTATGTGAAATTAACAAATTATAGATGATGACGGTGTAGGCGTGAATACAAAAACGTTTCGGGCATTACCTGTCCATCGGCAAGTTAAAGAAAATTTCTAGATATCTACCTATTGAAGGTCGAACGATCGCGACCGGCAATCCTCTTCCTTCCGATCTAACGATATCTTCGGCGACCGCTTTTGTGAACACATAAGTATTAGGCCATTCTCCAATTAAACTATAAATTATTTTCATTAGGGAAAGTGAAAAATATTTTTCTGAATAATTACGATGGAGTTATTTTGTTCAATAAATCGTCATCGAGAGTATCGACGAGCGTCAACAATTTTTCCCCGGTTATGGTGCAATCGTAGAATTCCTCGTTTATATTTTTTCTAATACAGTTGGAAAACGCCGTCGACACGTAAACAATTGACTAACAATAAGACATAATTAATTAATTTTAATATGTAATGAAATTGACCAGAATTTTATGATGATATTTACCTTCAATCGTTTCATTTCTTTTGATAAAGTCAAAATATCCCTAGTGGCTCTTACATTAATATTCGTCGCCGTTCTGATTTTTTCGTCAAATCTAACGGTAGCCGCACAATGGAATACGCAATGGACATTTTCGATTAGTGTCTGGCGGTCTTTATTGTTCAAACCCAAATCTGGCAAGTTGCAATCTCCCATTATCAATTTGATTTTTTCGGCAAACTTAGGCTGTTGTCGTTTTATTGTGTCAAAAAACTAGACAGAGAGCGATATTAATGGTATATTGTAAGAACTGTTTGAATGTAGGTACTTACGACATTTTCCAAAAGCTCTTCCAAACGTTTTTCAATCGATTTTCCCTTTTTTTCTCTAACTAAAATGTATACATTTTTCACGTTCGTGCATGTTCGTAAAATTTTTTCTACGATTAATTTTCCGAGGAATCCTGTCGCGCCCGTTACGAATATGCTGGTTCCTGCAAAGTATTGACGGATTTTCGACGACTCTACTGGAGTCGGCGGTAGTACTTCATCTTTTTCAATTATTCCGATCATTTTTGTCCGCTGAAAGAAGTTATTTATGTGAAGTGGTTAGGATAGGTATTGAATCTTAATTGTAGGTCGTAGCATGGGTATGCAGGTCGATTAAGTAAGTAATGAACTAATAAGTTGCTTCGTCCTTGTTATTCATTACGGGAAAAAATCAGACTTGCACGTATTATGTAAAGTGACATACATACTCGCACAAATAAGGCAAGGCAGGCCTACTACTTAATTCAAATATCGTTCAGTTTGTTATTATGTCTCAGTGGCAGTTAAAAAAAAAGTTAATTAATAAAATCGCAATAAAGCTCATTTTTCACGAAAATTAAGAGATCGAGATTATTTTAATGTAAGCCCTTGTTGTCGCAAATTGTTTGACAATGTATGGACCCCACATAAGTTTCCTAAAATACTGTTTCGACGAACTCGAAACTCACGACTCATCGAAAATCAAAATTAGAATAATTTATAAACAAGTTAGTCACGGTAAACAAAACATATTATTGTAAACATGTAATTGTCAATGTCAAATGTTAATTGACAATGCAATATTAATGCGAACATTACATCAAAACTATGATGCGCATCCGATCTACATTTTATTAAGCACGACATGAAACGGTAACCTTACATAGTAAGTATAAACATTATTATTTATAATAATATTTACAAAAACAAACTCGAAAAAAAAATTAAAAAACACTTTCGGTTTGTAGGCAAAATAGTTGGTTTTCCATAAATTTTTCTTCAGTTCTTTCTTCTTTCTTCATCGTTGTCGTTATTTGCGACTTTCGCTGTACTTTTAGGTAGCGATATTAATTAATAGGCATTTCAAAAAATATCTACATACGTACGTATATGTATGTTAATTAAATGTGTGTTCAGATGGAAGTCACATTTTTTAAATGTTACTAGTATTTTATCATTGCACTGCTAAATATTGAAAAACTTGTGGCTGTTTGTATCGTCAATTGTTTTTAATACTTGGACCTTGCTTAATTTGACGATTTTCCTTGGTTTCATAGTTAAATAATATTTAAATTATTAGGTAACTTTCGTTTAACACCACATAACAAATATAAAGCTTTTAAAAAAATTCAATATTATCGTAAAAATGGACACGAAACAAAAATTAAAGTCAAAATTAATTCAATAAGTATAAAAAGCGTAGGAAAGTCGACGACAATTTTAAAATATTTGCTTACTTAATTTTATGTAAACAATAAAATATTTTCAAATTATTTAATTGATTAATTAAAATTTAATTTGTTATCAAACATGTAAAATTATAAGGTATCTATTCCATTTAAAATAAGAATATTTAGGTCATAACATCGATAACGACTAATTATCATTTAATTGTAATTTAATTATTAAGCTATTGGACTTAATTTTGGTTTAGAAAATAATAAGCATATCTGTACCTGGTGATTTAGTCAACATGTCCCAGGCTCAACAAATTTTGGTGATACAAAGATGAATTTTTGGATAGGTTAAAAATCTATTCTCTTCAATTTTTAACACCATTGCATCACTTCCGATTTCACCGGAAACGGAGTCAATTTCATTATTTTAAATAGAACGCTATATATTTTTTTAGCTTTTTCCTTTTCAAGTAACATTTTTCGATATATTCAAAAATAAAGGTACTTTACTCTTAAGTTAGAATTATATTTTTTGATCTCCCTTGTATATTATGAGATATTGTTATTTTTTTATTGGTGCATTTTTAGTTTTGGGCGAAGCACCAACTTTTATAAAAAATAACTTTTTTTCGAAAAATCCATAATGAAAAAAATTCCCATATGATGCGTACTTTATGAATCACACTGTATATATTTATACGAATTTTTACACAATTAGTTGAAACTTAAAATTTACCTTTTTTATACATTTTATACTTATAATTATCTACTAATTACCAATAGTAATCAATAACTATTTTAATAAATTTAATAAATAGGGGGCAAGATGACGAAGTAGGTAGTTTAGTAGATATCTACTTTGTAATCCAAATATACGATGCTTAAATGGGTAGCTACGAATCGCTATCATTAACGCCAATGTTATAGTTATGTTTAGAGAATATTTGGGCTAAACGAACAAAAATTCAAGATAATAGATAATAAAAAATAAAATAAAAATACAATCTTTCTGGTGGTGTATATGACGTGCACCTACATGTTTTAACATTAGTTATCGCAAGCTCACTTATACATAGATTCTATCGAATTCGGTATTTTAATGATAATTTTGAATTTAAAATATTTCGCGATTTAAGTTAAGTACCTAGTAGTACATACAAATTTTATAATTAAATTGGCGTGATTAGGTGACAAAAGATTCAAAATTAAAATTAGGCGTCATTAACACTTACCTATTATATTTAAAAAATTACACCTACGTAGAATATGCAACGGAAGTAGTTGAGCAATAACAATATGTATAAAATGTACACAAAGCAACTTCAAATTCGAAACTGAATAGACGTTTAATAAAACTTAGCAAGCTGTTTTTACTTACGAAGCCCCCATTGTTTCTGTATAATTATTATCGAGATCAAATACCTACTTGTTACAAATAAAATTTTCTTGGAAAGTATCGCCTTTATTGTTTTATAAATGGAAAATATTAATAATTACAAAATACCATATTTATGGAAAAACTCGTATACGCTTTACAATTTGATTTGATTTTTTTAAATTAACCAACGATTATATTCTTCGATAGTTATCGATGAAATACAGAAAAATCAATCAAGCATTAGGAAAGTATAAAAAACCCACTTAAACAATTTTAGTACCTACTTTATACATACACAGTATTTCACAATTTGTCATTATAATAAAAACGTATTTCAAGAAATCCATTTTTAAATTGAAATGATGTTAAGGTTATTTCGTCCATTACTTTAACTGAACGCTAACGTGTATTTTTCAGATAAAAGCTATAGAGAGCGCGATTTCAACATGCAGAACGGGATATAAATTGCAATGTGCACAAAACGACATTGAAAGCCAAGCAGATATTTCATTATTGCGTCGATAAACCCGTTGTACTTGTTCCACACTTTAACTGCAGTAATACGACGTTTAGTTTTGAACATAATAATTGTTTGCCTAATAGATGTGTTTATTTATTTAATTAATTATCGACAATTAGGTCGACCCACCTACATTTTTTTTTAATAATTTATTTTGTTAGTTTCCATTCGTTTCGTTGTTATTGGTGTAGAATTAATAGTTTAATTGCTATATAATGCAATAAATGTATTTTTTGAGTTTGACAAATAACATAAATTTAAATAACTACAGCCGATAATAATAAAATAACCAATCTTTGTCGCTTCGAAAGGAAAATAAGAGACCACAAACCAAAAATTCAGTTAAACATGACCGTGCGGTAGAAATTGATCATTATAATTATTATGTTTAGTAACTAAATTAACTATTGTTAGATTTAGGTAATTTTTCAATAAGTTAAAAAAAATAATCGTAATCAATGCTATCAACGTTTAATGCGCTATTTTATAAGTAATATTTATATTTACAACTATTAAGAGAATATCGATAAAATTTTGCAAAAATACGCAACTCCTTTAAATTGCTTTATTTATTTATATTACGTAGAAAAATTATTTTGGTGTTTGCGAACAATTCTTAAAAGTTGGGAGTTTTAATATATTTTTTTTATGTTGAAATCGTACTGTTGTAATTGAAATGCAATTGTTGAACTCTTACAATTTTTTGTTACACTATACAAGTTCAAAAGTTTCAATCCTTTTAAGCCTTAATTCCATATTGGTGTTGTTGAGAATTGAACCATGGAGTTTCTTCTCGTGTTTTGTTGCAAATGCCTTTATTTCCTCTCTTACTGTCGGGATCTTCAGATCTCTATGTAGTTTGTTATTCCGTACATACCATGGCGCATCCACAATATTTATCAGAACTATGTATCGGAATGTTTGAATTATATTTACATTGGTCTTGGTTGCACATCCCCATAGCCGAATCCAATATGTCCAGATGGACATTTACAAGTATTTATTTGTATACTATTATTTTATTGTGTATTAACAATTGAGATTTTCTTCCAATAAGCCAGTATATTTTCTTGTATTTGATGTCCAATTCTTTCCGTTTCATTTTTACGTGTTCCTTCCATTTGAGTTTGGCATCCAGATTCATTCCCAATTACTTTGCCATATTGCTTAGTAGAATGACATTATTATTAATAATTATTAATATTTGTTCATGCGTATTATTAGTAAAGTCGACATGGGCCGATTTGCTTTCATTTATTCTAATTCTTCACCTTCTAATCAATGTGTTTATATCGTCGTTTGCTACTTGGAGTTTTCTGGCTGCTTCCTCACTTCTGTCTCCAATTGCAAGGATTGCCGTATCATCTGCGAATGTTGCTAATACTGTGTCTTCAGTTCTTGGTACATCACAGGTGTATATCAAGTATAGCATTGGCCCTAATACACTTCCCTGTGGTACGCCCATTTTTATCTCTTTCATATCTGAAAAATCATTTTCTTGTTTCACTATAAACATCCTTCCAGTTATATAAGATTTTAATATATCTACGTATTCTTTTCGAAAGCATTTCTCTATTATTATTAATTATATTAGTATTAATAAAATTAATATAAAGTATTAGTCCCTCATGCCAGACTTTGTCGAAGGCTTTGGCTACGGCTCTTTTGTTCCTCGTATATCTTTTCCATTATGTCCGTAATTCTATGCACCCACCCGATCTATCGTCGAGTGTTGCTCCTTGATTTTTAATATCATCTAAAATGTTCATCAGAATGTATCATCACACAATATTATTGCGCAATAATATTACACAATATTATTGCATCATATTATTGTACAATAATGATGATTTCAAGTGAAATCTCACGTATTTTGCCCTTTAATATTATTCTTTCTAATTAAACTCTAATTTTTTAACAAATTCTGTTTTGTATGCGAAATATCCTCTTAAAGAACTGGATAGTCGGCAATAAATTAGTAGTTTAGGTACGATTATTTTTTTTTAATGTTCAACTTATAGTAAAGGTCGAATTGTACCTAAATTTAGGTCAACTAAAAGTTCGAGCACAGTCCAATGAGTCATAGGAATAAATATTTAAATAAACTACAATTTGAAGATGGAAATTTAAACGTTTCTCTAATTGTAATAAGTTAACTTTAATTTTTGTGAAGTTTAGACGTATATTTACACTAAAGATATTTACGTAGCGTAGATATAACATACCTAATCTAAAACAAAATTAATTTATCAATTAAAATTTCTGAGTGTGTACTTAATTCCTGTGCCGTCCCATTCTCTCCCCAAAATTCATTTTGAATAACTTAACTGATTTTCGACACTCTCTTACCAATCTAGAAAATAAATTCGCCAAGTTTGCTAGAAAATCAAAATGCAAATGGTGCAAAAGTCGCAGGAAACTCCTTACTTGCTTACTTGCTACAAAAAATAAGTGACAGTTTATGCGTCATTTTTATTAAAAATTACTTAGATATGATTAGGAAGATTACTTGAACTTATGCTTACTTTTGTGGAAGCAATAAATTAGAACAACAATCGCGTTTCCGATATAATTTAGGAAAGATTAATTTATTCACAGTTGTAGATTTAATATATAGGTAGGTACCTACTATAAAAGAATCGTGTTTAGAATAAAGAATATTAGGCAGAATATTAAAAGAATATTAGAGAAATTAAAAACGGAACAACATGTGACGGTCACAGGTGTCAACAATGTTAATTTGTGAACTTTCCTAGTTTTTATTGTTACGTGTCGTTGACTTTGAAATTGTCCAACTAAGCCAATGAACTGAATGTAAATCTCGATTGGATTAACTTAATAAAAGTCAATTCAATAAGAAATCTTTACCTATTGCCCAAAAATATCTTGTTTTTCCATATAAATAAATATTTCCAAAATAATTCTTTTCTTGTTTACTTTACGAAAAATACATTAATTGTATTTTTAACAGATGTAAACTGAAAAACTGCTTTACTTTTTAATTTTAAAAAAGTTTCAGCAAATAGTAAAGTTCTAAATCAAAAATAATAGATTTCATTAGTTTCTGATGCAAGCGTCAACTGACACGAATCAACGCAGACGACCGACGAGGAAAATCAATCCAAACGTCAAATTAATCATCAAAAATGACAAATACTTATAGATTAATTTTCATTTTAAATTTAATTTAAGAATAACATCGTTGTCAAGTTCATTTTTACAACACCTTCATAAAGAAATTGCAATATTCAAACACGAAATTACGCGTAAAACAGGCGTTGCAAACCTTTTTTTTACAATTAGTGAACAACACCAAAGGGCACATAACGTTTATAGAAAATAATGTCATATTCAAAAATTGTTAGGAATATTTATTATAGAAATTGATTCCCCTACTTTACCTCTTCATTTCTCAGCGAATTGTTGACCGGAATCTTTTTAAATATATTTTTTTAGGCTGTATTAACGATCCCCTATAACGCACTGTAGAGTCGGCGCGTCATTTCGCACGTTGGGCCGTGATATTTCACATAAGAGATATACTTAGGTAGTTTGTGCGTTGGGTATATGTTAGAGTAGAAATTGGCGTATTTAACACATTGACGTATTGATAACAATTTGTTGTTTGTGTACTGCGATTGATTGAATAATTTTTAGCAGAATGAAAATTTTTATTTGCATTTTATTACGTGCATTGAAAGTCGTTCGCAGAACACGATTGACTTAGCGTCCATAATATTTATTAATATTTATTTATTACTAATGTGAATTTTCAAATTAACGCTAATTATCCTTGTATTTAATTACGTTTGCACTCAAGGTGAATGCGATTCTACATATTTTTGAATCGACTAAAGGTTTATTTCTACTTTTAGTGGGATTATTTTTAAAGTGAAAATTTTAACAAAAGTTTATAACACTCGATGTTATTTAATTGTGTAGTAAAATTAAACGAGCTTGCAAAAAAAATAATAATTTTCTCGTTGCCTGAAATTTTGTTTATTCTATTTTATTAGTGTACTGATTAGTGTTTATGGGTGTATTGATTATCTTACAAGGCGAGTGACATACCTTTTATTTACCTGTAATAACTTTAATATATATCCGGCCGAATGACCAGCGAATTTTAACTATGAACTTTTGTTAATGCTATAAAATATAAGAGAATAACTATAAATTCTTTAATGCTATATAATACTTGACAGTTCTCTCTCAATTTCTATATTTACTCACTCACTATGATCTAAACAAAACAAAAACAATTCAATTACAATTTAACAGCGAGGGTCACACAGGTCCCTCACCTATTTGAATAAAATTTGATATACTCATAAATCATAGTAAGAAACGTTATTGATCAAAATTTTAAGACCCACTACTCAGGCATTTTCGAGTAATTAATTTTTGAAAATTGAGAATTCCTATCGTCCCTACCTATTTACGTAAATAAATTGTAGAGTGAGATAATAATAAGTATATTATTGTAAAATATTGTTTTTGTTTTAAATGAACTTTTAATTTTTACCGTTTGGGTTACAGTTCTTGAGACTCTTGGATAACCGTGTCTTCACTGCAGTTCTCCAGGTATTTCGTAAAACAGGAGAGTGAACTTCTTTAGTAAATCTGGCGCCGGAGCAATCGAACAACTGCCCCGCGGAAAAGGAGTTACATTTTGGACGAGTCGTATCAAGTGGAATGAACTTTGGCATTTTGAGTAAAAAAAGTTTTAATCTGCTTAACTACAAGCTGCTTAACGAGAAGTCAAAGTTTTTTAAAATGAACAATCTAATAGGTTATACCTATTAGATTGTTACAGTAAACTGTAAAAATTAATACAAAATTGAAACAGCGTTGTGCAAAATAATAAAACTACATAACATGGTGTTACAGAAACTGAAACTTTATTCTTTAACTAAACTGAAACTGAATTGAATTGAATACACATTGAATTTAGAGAACTGAATTGAATATTTACAAATAAACAAGTAGGTATACCTATAAATATATTAAAACACAACACGTAGTACGACAGGTTACAAAGTTTACGTTTTCTTTGCCTAAAGCATTTTTTTTTGATAGTTATAGGTATTTATTAAATGAATAATATAATAGATTATAGGTAGGTACCTTGTAAATTAAAATGGGTTTAATTTTCAATTACGTCTATAGCGAAATTCTAAAAAAATTAAACATATTATCAAACAGTTGTACCAACCAGCTCCGACCTCCCGTATTAGAATATTAGCTACAATTGTTTTTTGAAACGCCCCCTTTTCCATTTTCGCCTAACGCAAACGGTGCTCTGCAATCGGTGTTGAAATAATAAACACCAGTAGCATCATTTGGTGTTTCATCGCCCATTACAATGCCCGATCTATTCTCGCATCTATTCATTCCAAAATCTGAGCAGGTGCATGGTACTGCTAAAAAATTGTTTGAACGGATGCTTTCCATGTAATACGCCAAGCTACGAATGTGATTGCAGGTAACTGTAACCAATTGTTTTGAAAGCAAAACGTTTGTATTAGATAAATATAACTTACTCATTGTTTCTAGGTTTGGTTGGGAATTCGTGGTCGTAACAGGGAAACCCGCGTCCTCTGGACAACCCGGTTGTATGCTACCGCAGACTAGCGAAGAATTATCAGGGGAAGGCAAACAATTAGCGTGAAAATCAATAGTGCCATAATTGTATGGAAAACCAAATTGGAAATTATTAGTATGGATGGCCACTACATCATTTGCATCTGAGGAATCTAAACGTTCGTTTATCGTGGCATTAGTGTATCTAGGTCCAATAGCCTCCAGTCCGACTATTTTGCCTACTTTTCCGTTACATTGTTGTTGCACTTGTTGTCCGGCATATCCTGCAATTTGACCGCCGAAACCAATACCGACGAGTTGCGTAGTATTTAATTGGATATTATCACTTGACGCGAGTTCGCAAAGAAAATTCCCCACAATACGTCCTATTGCCGGTACGGCGCAATATGCCAATTGATATGAATCGATGGACCTGATAATAACATCTGTTGAACTAGGGTCGGTTGCGTAAGGCGACCAATCAACAACAACTATGTTTGCATTTCCATTTTGAAAATATAAATTTATCATTTGGAATACCCATGGTCTCCTGCCGTCTCGAAGAAAACTGTGTATTATAAATATAGTTTGATCGTTTGCGTTCCCGAAAAAGTTTTGCGCAGTTACCAGTGCGCCATTTCGCCGATCCCTCGTGTACAAAGTAAACGTGATTCTCGAAGGGTCTACAGTTTCTTGATTCGAGCAATTTTGCGGTCGACTTACAGAACTTATAATCGTATTTACTGCCGAAGAAATTGCATCTTGAGAGTAGCAAGAGGCTGAAATATTAAAATTTGCGTTGATCGCACCTTTACAATTTTCGAATTTCATTGTTTGATGGTTTTAAGTGACCCTTCAGTTTTTGTGGATCAAAGGGAATAGTAGCCTTTCTTTTACTCATAATTACTATACTTTGCATGCTAGTGTTTTTAAACATTTTGAATTTGTATTTTGTGTTAATTATTTCGACGAAAATGGCAATTGAAGATAAGCCGGGGCGTAGCGAGTCGCATCGCAGCGCATTACTTCACAACCGATCGTTGTCGCGAGTTATCTATATCCGGCTACCTAAGATGATAAACCGACTAACGCATATTCTCGTGGGAAATGCAGTCGTTAACATTCCATTTTGTATAAAAAGGTAGAATCAGGAAATATAAAGTTAGACTATGCAATTACATTTTAACATCGTGTATTGTGTAACTCCGTATAATCTTAAAATAAATAAATTCAAAATCAATTTTTTTATTTTAAATTACTACGAAAAACATAATTCGCGCAACGGTGATCTCGGCATTAACTCATTTAAAATGCACCCCACTGCAGTTAGTTGCGCCGAAATGCGACCCGATGCGACCTGGCATAATGTACGTTTACCTTAAAATGTATTTGTTTAATAAAAACTATGTTAAAAATATTTATTTACATAATAATATTATGATCAATTTTATCGACGCGACGCGACGTTACTTTTATACGTAAGTTAAGGTATTAAGTTTAGAAATTGCCTAATTAGAAAATTTCCATAGAATCACAATGGTGTTGTCTAAGGAAATTTAGGACTTAGGTAATGCTTCAATTTTAAAAATTGTCGGAGAGATTCGTAGTTAATTATATTCAATTTAAATATTTCTGTATCGATGATACAGATGAAATTATAAACTACGAACGGTGTCGCAATAACCACAAATTTGCCACGAAAACGTTTCTTTAAACAACTGTAACAAATCAATAAATATTATCGAATTGTTTGGTGCCTAATGCGTTGTCCCGTTTGTTAAAAAAAATATTTTTATTTACAGGTAGTCCTAAAGTATAAAAATGTTCAAAACATAACATACCTATAGGTGCCACTCAAAATATTTCATTTGTTTTTTAATAAAGAATACGGAAATAGCTTACCTACACTCAAAATAACCACCAACAATACTATGTTGGCCATTTTTTTACGCACTTTTAAAAAGTTTCAGAAATCTGTATTTATACCGAAAAAATGTTTTTTTTATGGCCTATCCAAGCATATAAGCGATTCACGTCATCAATAAAAGGTTCCTAGATGATGACGTTTCACGCAATGCTGTCACCGCGTACCTCGTATTTTGACAGTACTAATAAATTGTAAGTCTTTCTTTATGCCATCTAATATGTGCGCAAGTAAATCATTTATAAAATATGTCACTATCCCAAACTTTAAATTTACAAATAAACAATCTAGTAACTTTTTATTGATGACGTGATCGCTTATACGGTTGTATAGGTCGTACTTATGTACGGCCGTACTTATGTAAGGTTGATAAATAAGATAACATTGTTGATTTTTGTATAATTTATTACCTAAAAGTAATAAGTAAATAAATTAAATTTTATATTAATATATTTTAACTTTTTTCCTTAGGACTGGCTTTACAACTACCAGATAAGCTATTCTCGGAATAATTTCTATGGATACGAGATAAAGAAACGTTCCATAGCAATTCTTCCAAGAATAGCTTATCTGGTAATCGGTTATATGGTATCTCGACCTTCGGTCTTGGGCTTTTCTTGTGAATTATTTAAACTTTTTTCTCATCCGCTTAAGAGACGCAATTTACGTGGTGGTTACAATAATGGTTGTTATGAAACATTAAAATATTAAAAATGAAATGAAAAAATGCTGAAGAAAGTGAAAACCAAGTGCTGCAAATCTTAAGATGAGCACAAGTAGATATCAAATGTTAGCCTTCAGTTTTTCTTCATTGGGCCACGTAAGATGTAAAAATAAAAATTATTCGTTGACTTTCCTTATTAATATTTCCTGAAATTCCTCGACTTTTCAGGTCAGAACAAAGTTTTTAATTTTTCTAACTTTCGCATCAATTGGCTGAACTTTTTAACGCGCCCTATTTGTTTAACAAACAATTTTAATGATGTCTTCGGGTCTAGTTCAACTCGCTGTGGCCATCTCGCCGCCGTTCATTTCGCCGCCGGATCAAGTCGTCGCCGTATCGCCGCCATTCCAACTTGTCGCGAAATAAAAATTATCAATTTAATTTTACTAGCATTTATAATATATACTAATATACCTACATATGTGTATAACTATAGTATCTATGTACTTACGTTATATACTGATCGTCAGCGTGGATTTTAGTTGTTAATTAGTACCTACTTATAAATAAATTAAATAATTTAATAAATAAAATCGGCTTTGACGATTCAGAACTAGGAAATCGGTTGATGTTTAGAATTTACGAATGTGAAGCACATTGTAATGTAATGAATCAGTTCATATCGAGACTGGTCTTTACAATCAAAATTTCGTAACAAACCGATAGTTCCTTAATTATAAACAAGGTGTTCAAGTCACGACGAGATAAATATTGACGCACAAATATAATCAGCTTTTGTAAATTTTCCAGTAAATCAAACAAGGCAAATTTGATTTCGAATTTAAAATCTTTCTGTCCAAGTAGAAAAGTTAATAATTGACATATTTTTAGCGGAATTGTATAAAAACAGATTCTGCAAAACAAAATTTCCAGTGCGTTCAGCGTGTCATTTTTAAATATGTACTTATGTATTTTTTTTTATTGTTATTGATACATCTTTTTAAATCAAAATTAAAATTTATAAACTTTATTTGAATAATTTATTAAACATTTTTTCTTGTACTAATGATGTTAAGTAGTTTTATGATCATTTAATTCATAGATAGCTGTAATCGAAAATTTGTTATGAAAGAATAGCTACATTAAAAGGCCCATAAGAAAGTACAAATAAAATCGAATTCAATCTTTTTATTATTTTATAATATTTTAAAATTATAACCAGTCTTGGATTTTGGTTAAAACATTTTTTTAAACTGTTAAATCTAATTGTAAATTACATTAAAAATACACGAATTAAATAATTAGGTAGGAAACTAATTAAAATATATATTTTTTAAATTAAATAATTGAATATTAATTTATTAATAATTAAATCTATATCGTTTCATAATTGTGAAAAAGTTCACGCAAGTACTTAGTAAGTTCTATAATTTTCAACTATTTTTTTTCTAATTTTGATATCACCTCGAACTCTTTTTTTAATTTCAATGGAGGAAGTTGCCCAGCAACCAGTTGCTCATATACAAGATCTCTGCCTTTTGCATAATTTTTAATGCATTAATTAGTTTCCACAGTATGGGATATGATTCATGGATAATTCTGTTTGTAGTCTTTTATGTACTGAATTTCGGGTCGAAGGTTTTTTATCATTTGAAACATAGTGCGATACGTAAATGCTTGTTTATTCGGCAACAAAACGTAGACAGGGTGTACATATCTAAATCGTACCTATACCTAATATTATGAAAATTTGGGCGAATAAGTGTGGCGCAGATCTAATCTTCCACATGCGTACATAATGTATGTATATATGCGATCGATATACATAGATGAATACATAAAAACACATTTAAAACAACTGTTTGTGTAATTCTAATAAACCGAAAATTTGTCTCTCGCGGCGAGTTGATCTCGTGGCCAGTTGATTCGCGGCGAATTGATGTGGCGGTGAGATGACCGCGAGTTGAACTATATCTCTCCCCCCTCCCAAACTTATTACATGTACTAAAACTATATAACAAAACCTCTCGACAACGAACCTTCTGTAGTACGAACGCGAACATTAAAATTAATAAATATACTTCATATTTGTTTAATAATTATCACTGTATAACAAACGTTTTTAATGTAGTTGAAAAAGTAAATTTAAATGATTCACTTACGTAAGCGAGCTTGTTTATTTGAAATATTATATGATCCATCATCCTGCTGACTGAGGTGCCGTTTTTTTCATGAGGATTATTCAAATATATAAAGCTGAACACAAATGGAAAACTGTTTTATTTGAAATTTTATTCTTTACAAAAATATCGGCATAGTTCCAAATTTACAATACACATGTCAAAATTTACATACAAGCTTTCGTATACGAAGGATGTTTAAAACTATGAAATCGGCTCAAGAGTATATTATTAGAATGGAAATTCTATTCTTATTTTTGGAAATACACAAAAATCTTATTTAGGGAAGTTTCTTAGAATGCAAGAAGATGTCAAATACAAAATTCTAGCCACTTTAAAAAACATTTTTTTTTTTACTTTTGGACTATTATTTTCTATGTAGAATAAAATTCTCAAGTTTTGTTCTTTATTTGTATCGTTTAAATGTAATTACTCTGTTCTTGTTTTTTATTACTCAATAAATGTTGTTAAAGTCAACGTATTTGTGTGTTCTTTTTATAATTGGACACAAAGAATTCGATTATTTTAGCGCTAGTTTCAATTATGATCATTTTTCAGTTAAATTCGATAGTACACTTTTATGTTACCTAATAATAAATCAATTTTAAATAAATTCGTTTTATGTAATACATGCAGGGAACGGAAAAAAGTAGGCCTAAACATAAAAACATTATTTTTGAAACAAGTGAAGACATCTTGTAATTCTGAAAAACTTTTCCAAATAACATTTTTATGTATTTTCAAAAATAAGGGTTCTTTACTCTTGAGTCCATTTCATAGTTTTGAACATCCCTCGTATACGGAAGGCAATATCCCAAACTTTGATATGTGTATTTTGATTTTGGAACTATACAGAGATTTTTACGAAAAATAAAATTTTCTTAGAAATTTCAAATAAAAAAGTTTTCCATTTGTGTCTAACGTTATGCCTTTCTAATTTTAACTTTATAGATACATATATATATATATAATAAAACTTTAGAATTAGGCACCGATTACCTACTGCAGTTGTTTACTTACGATAGTAATTTAAATATAAACCACCTTTTATAGGAACTTGTGTAAACAATTTTAGTTCGCTTTTTTGTGGAACGATATTTTAAATTGCATTACTCTACGTGTGACGTTCGGTGGAAGAAGATAACCCAGAATAAAAGAAAATGTTTAATACTAGAAGTAAAATTTTCATAATATAGAGTGCTCAGAAAAGAACAAATGTATAGTCTTTGAAAGTTAGCTAGAGTCTACGTAGGATCGGAAATTGTAAAAAATAAATTTTAAATATAAAGTAAACAACTCTTGAACAATATTTTACAAAAAAGATGTACAATCAAGTTCAGTATGTTTTGACCCGTCGCCTGTGTTAGTTTTTATCGTAAAATAAAGATTATGATCAGTTTTTATTTATTATCCGACTTGTCCCTTTTTACAATTCAAAAATATCTGCTGCCCTTCAACTCTCTTAGACCTCTCTCGTCGCTCGTTGGCCCGCGATCACATCTCGTGGGACAAAACATACGAACGTGACTGTACTTACGTAAATAACTTCATATAAACATAAATGCATCTCAACGTGTATTACATAAGTATTTACATGTTTTTGTGAAATTATATTTAACCTTTGCTGTAGTTACCCCTCCATTTAGCGGACACCTACCTATAACGACCAATATTTTCTACCACGCAGCTGTCCGTTATTGGGAGGTTTCACCACCGTGTAGATAAATGTGTGATAAAATATAAGAAACAGAGGTACTAGATTCTGAAAAACACTTTATTAAAGAAATAATAACGTTTAAACCTTGTATGTTCTGTCTGTTTATAATCCCAATTATAAATTAGAATAAATCTAATTTATACCTACTTAAGTGCTATTAATACGAAATCTGGAGCATTGTTTTAAAATGTAGATATTACTCCACAATTACCTAGGGATTAGTGTTAATAATTTTTGTAAACACACTAACAAGGCGAGGTTGCGGTTAACATGATTGACGCGGTTGATTTTTTTCACATTGTATATCTTCATAAAAAATAAGTAAAGGGGTATAGGAGCGTTTGTGCGAATGCGCCTTGGAAATAGTACTTTTTGATATTTGAAAGTATTCCTCAACGAGCTTCCTGACGACGTCCAACAAACAACATCGACAATATTTGTTTTTATGTTGTATATCATCCGAATAACTGTTAAAGAAGTGAAAATACACATAAGTTTCGGCATATACTATACAGTGTGTCCACAGATAACTGATAGTACGTTGATATTTTGGATTTAGCTTCTGTTTGTCCTCAAACAGTGTTACAGCGATTTAATTTACTTTAAGTGCTCAGAATTTTATCTCCGTATGTATAAATATTATCAACTGAGGTATATCTGTTTCTTTTCTAACATTTCTTTCTGGTTATCCCGCCAATATACGGTCATCATTTTTTCATTAAGAAAAATGGGGTGTATGGCGAAAAGGTGAAGTTGGCATTTGAATGCTAGAGACATACGTATTGAAATTCAATAGGAGACCCATAATAAGTAAGAAAAAAGGCGCAACTTGTTTTAAACTCCGATAGAGAAAAAACAAAAATATACAGAAAAACGCTTGGCTTTATCATTAGTATAAACTAGAAAAATAATCTAAGAATTGAAGTCTGTTAAATAACTAAAATTAATATACCTACACATGTAAAGTCACTGGAAAAATAAATAAATAATTATTTCTTTTACATTTTATTTTCTCTCTTTTCTTATTACGAGTATAAAAATAATGTAATTTCCGACGTTATTTTTGTTTTACTTCGTACTCGGCTACTTGTTTAACGGCATCTGGTGGTCTCGGTTGTAATCTTTCCGCCTTAGTAATTGGAAAAAAATCAAAAGTGACCAACTGAAATTAGAAATTTTACCTACCCAAAAAAAAACTCATTTCTAGTTAGTAATACCTGAGGTAAATACGTCACCACGTACATTCTATATTTCGGATCCTCAGCTATAGGATTTCCATGAAACGTAACGCTCCTCAACAAAGATAATTTTCTCAGTCGAAAGACTTCTTCCATATTTTTAATCACATTACCGTGAAAATACAAAATCTTTAAATTTGGAAATTTTAATATGCCCTAAAATGTCACGAATTAACCTGACGATCACACTAAAACGAATTTCCTTGCCTCGTCGATTTCTGATATGTAATTAAAAGAAAAATCGATCCACCCCAATTTTTCCGGTTGCTCTAAAACTGACTTAACGAGTTTTTCGACGTGTAGTATATTAGTTAATTTGTTATTGTTTAACCAAATCGATCTTGACAAGTATCTGCGATGTTCAACTCCACGTTCTGGTATTCGACCAATACGTGTCGATCTTGGACCTTCGACGCCCACCCCTAATTACGTTAAAAAAATTATAAGTATAGATATGAAATTATGTAACTTTCGATAACTGAGTATTTAATAATTAACCTTCTAAACTGATCAAATGTTTAAAAGAAAAATCGACCGGCCTTCCGACTTCCATTTCCTTCTCTTCTGAAAAATGTTTTATCGGTGCCTCTCCCATTATTTCTTAATTTTATTTCGAAAGCCAAATCAAAATTTATGATTAAAACTTTAAAGATTCAACAGAATGACAAATTTAAATGTCAGTTATCATTATTTCACATTATTGTCACATTATGTCAGTCACATTATTTGTCAGAAGTTTTTATGATTGATTTTCCAACAATTTTAAATGTTAATCCGTTAAAGGACTGCAAAATGTTGTAATAAATGCAACTATATAAATCCGTACGTAAAGATATTGGTAATGCGTGGCCCCGTACTGCAAACATGGATAAAGATGTCATTTACAAAGCTTCAGACAAAAAGAGATGTCTTGCACATCAGATCTTAACATTGCGCGTTTTTCGTATCTTTGGAATGCAAAAGAAAAACTGCCGAAGGAGCAGTCATTTCGGACTTTGAAGTTCACAAAGTCATGTAATTTTTTTAACTGCAGCTTCGGAATTTTATAAGCCAAGCGCGTCTACGTCATTTGATGATTATTATCTCTATTAATGTTAATAGTAATATTCTGAAGGTAATCCTATATGCATTACACAAATACATTAAAGACGGATTATGGTTTCATAAATTACAAGTAATTCTTGCAACACCCCCGTAAAATGGCTCCCGACCGGTTTCGTCAAGTACGTTTAACTTTAACGTACGTTTAACACTATTTTTTATACAATAAGTTATTTCTTTGGATGATTTGTTCCCGCAACAACATTAATAATTCATTCATCAAGTTTTACGTATGTAATCTCTCATATTATAAATACATGTTTAAAAGTAATATAATTTTCGACGCTTATGTTTTTTGATTTGTAAGTTTGTCTACGTACTGAGCTACTTGTTTAACGGCATCTGGTGGTTTCGGTTGTAATCTTTCCGCCTTAGTAATTGGAAAAAAATCCAAATTGAGCACCTGAAATTAGAAATTTTACCTACCCAAAAAAAACTCATTTCGAGTTAGTAATACCTGAGGCAAATACGTCACCACGTACATTCTATATTTCGGAGCCTCAGCTATAGGATTTCCATGAAACGTAACGTTCCTCAACAAAGATAACTTTCTCAGTCGAAAGACTTCTTCTATATTTTTAATCACATTACCGTGAAAATACAAAATCTTTAAATTTGGAAATTTTAATATGCCCTAAAATGTCACAAATTAATCTGACGATCACACTAAAACGAATTTCTTTGCCTCGTCGATTTCTGATATGTAATTAAAAGAAAAATCGATCCACCCCAATTTTTCCGGTTGCTCTAAAACTGACACAACGAGTTTTTCGACGTGCAGTATATTAGTTAATTTGTTGTTGTTTAACCAAATCGATCTTGTTAAGTATCTACGATGTTCACCTCCACGGTCTGGTATTCGACCGATACGTGTCGATCTTGGACCTTCGATGCCCAGCCCTAATTACGTTAAAAAAATCATAAGTATAAACTTGTGTAAGTTTTGAAAATTTCAAATTTAGGCACCTTCTAAACTGATCAGTTGCTTGAAAGAGAAATCAACCGGCTTTCCAACATCTATTTCCTTCTCGTCTGAAAATTTTTTCACCGGTGCTTCTCCCATAATTCCTTTTTTTAATCTTGTAAACTAAATAAAAATATGTGTATAATGTTTAAAACTTTTAAAGTGTTAATAAAATGACAAATATAAATGTCAGTTATCGTTTCATATTATTATTTGTCAGTATAAGATTCACCTTCGTTGATGATTTATGAACTTTTTATAATTGATTTTCCAACAATTTTCATTGTTTATGCGTCAAAAGATTGCAGCGAATCTTATAATGCTTATAATAATTAATGCACACTATAAATCCCCACGTAAAGACGTTGATAATGCGTAGGTTTCGTACTGCAAACATCGATAAAGATACCTTCTCGCCAAATGACGAGAAGAGAAGTGCTGAATTATCTGTCATGTGCATCAAATTTTGTATTGTACGACTTTTGTATTTTTGGAGTGTTAAAAAATCTGCCGAAAGAGCGTCATTTCGGACATCGAAGTTCATGAAGTCATGTAATTGTTTCAACAGTGACTTCAGAATTTCATTAGCAAGCCATATACCATATTTGATGATTTTCTCTATTACTGCTAATGGTACATAACATTTTAAAGATAACGCTGTAAGTATTACACGAAAACATTAAAGACACGGTTAGTTTCATAATTTACAAGTTATTTTCGTAACACCGCGAAACTACGGAAGAGTAGAAGAGTCACGTTTTTTCTTAATTTTAATTTCTATTAAATTCCGAGTTTGAACTCGGAATTGAACAAGAAAACGTTTATTCTTTATCGTGAACTATATTTGATGTGTTGTGAATTACATGTTGTATAAAATAAATACTACATAATCCTTTTTGTAATGAAAACATTTAAAAACAAAGACTGCTGTCTTAGCCGTTCTGTATGAAATTCAATGAAAACGAGGAATTTCAAAAGTAAGTAAAACGTTTGGTTATTATACATAAAAACTAAGGAGATTAATCTTTCTTTCAACCTTAACCTAACCCGTGTACACAGACAATTGTCCCGTATGCACAGTCTTAAATGCATAATTGTCAGGTTAAAGTTGAAAGAAAGGTTAATCTCCTTAGTTTTTATGTAAATTAAAATTAAAAAAAAAAATGTAGCCCTTCTACGTTCCCGTACGAAACAGGGACCCAATTCTGAAACCATTCATAACGTATGCGAAAATGACGTCATAACGATGGTTTTCTGTAGAAATCTGTTTATTGTGACGTCATTTTCGCATATGTTATGTTAACGAATGATTCGAGAATTGGGCCTTAGATTCAAAAACTTGAAAATTATAATACAACAATAAAATTTACTAATTCCCGAACGGTTTCGTCAAATACATTTAACTTTAATAAGAAAAAATAAAAAATTATTTATAAAAGTGAAATAATCATCGTACCTACTATTTAATAACAAAATAATATAAGTAAAATTTTTTAGTAATACGTCATTAGATTAAATTCATTTGATTATTACATTGAATAAACGTTTAAAGCGAATACGTTTTTAATAGAAACATATTTAGAATAAAATGGACAACAAAATAACTATAGCGTATTTAGTAGTTTTTTAATCAATCATTTCAAACACTTTTATTTTTATACTGCAAAATGGTTGATTAGATGATTTTGTTCCCACGACAATATTAAATAATTAATTAAGTTTTACATGCAATAACTTTTGCTTTGTGGGTAATTAATACTTGGGCACGTTTATTACATAATTAATATTAATCGGTAATTACATAAAATAAGGAAAATCTTGGATATCCCAAATATCCACAACCAGAAATAATTAGGTATAAAAAACAACCTCGTTTTTAAAGTTCTTTAAAAAAATATGTTATTCAGCAACGTTATCAAATGTTAATCAAATATAAAGTACTTTTAATTATTAAAAATTAAATACTTTAAAGAAGTATATTGAATAACAATTTTTGAGCATCTACATTACGATGTTATTTTAAGTACAGTAAATAAAACTTACAATGAAAAAATGTCGTTTCTCTTATTCACAATTTTTATATAAGTATTTGGAACGAGTCCTGTCCAGATTATTTCAAATACAAGTGGTTGTTGTATTTTATTTATATTTTTATATTTAAACCTCTGCCCTCCCTCCTTGCCATTATTCCTATACAATATTATCTTTTGCATCAAATCCAGCAATCCCAAAAACAAAGCAAAATCTAGACCTTCACCAAAAAAAATATTTTATTAAAAATTCAACAAAAAATTAATTGCCTATATATAAAAAAATAGAATATAAAATCAAAAATCATCGAACAATATATCTGCATCGACACCTTCGAAAACGTTTTGTAAAATTGCATTATGTTCTACATTATCACTCACTATAGATATTTGGCTACATTTCACATTACCTTTGTTATTAGTCTCATGAAAGTTGTTAGTCTCTTTTTCCACATTTAAGCCTTCATTATTAACTTGTTTGTTTAAATGCGTTTTAAAATTAAATTTCCCGCAACCTTTACTTTTATTCGTTTCTGCATAATGATTTGCACTTAAAGTTTTAATTGAAGATCTTGAACTTTGATTTACTTCAACATTATAATCAGTCTTATAAGAAGCAGGCGTTCTTGTAGTTAATTTTTTTACAGGAGTCGTAGTACCATTCCATTTTATATCACAAAACGCTTGTTGTAGCCCAAAATCAACAAGAACATTTAAGTTATTTTGGAAAGAAGTCACTTTATATTTTGACTTAACTTCGTCGATAGTTTTGACGAAATCTTCATAAACATATTGCTGAAGCCTTGTGACCTTTACTTTGTTGCCTTTGTCTTGGTTGTAAATAGCGACTAAATTGTTTGCCGTGATTGTAACTGTGGTTGAACCGTGGTCGGTTGTTAAGACTCCACATTGTTTTAAAATAATTACCGAACCAACTGTAAGATTCTTGTTGTAATCTTCGTACAGGTCGTTAACAATGGTACCATCAATTTCGCCTTAAATTAAAAAATAAAACAAAACAGACTAATAGTAACAACTTACAACTAATTTTTTGTAAAATTCACAATTAAATAATAGACAAAATTGCAACTTATTGTTAGCATTTTATAAACATAGTCAACATGTCAAATTATTCATTTGCTAAAATTTTGTACCTGTGATATCCTTTAAAATCATTCTAACTGCTTTTAAATTGAGACATTCAACACTCTGGATGATTACAGCTAAAAATGGAGCCTTTTGGTTTATCAACTTATTGAATTTAGCCTTCGATTTTATCCAAGCTACGTTATATTTGGAAGGGAGTGACCGAAAATCTCGATGCATAAATTCCCACGGTTCTTCTTGAAATGCTTTAACAGACATTTGCGAACAGATAGTATCCTAAAAGACAAGTAGTTAATTTATTAAATAAAAGCACTTAAAACCTACCATATCCACATTCTCTTTAGATTTCGTTTTGCTAGCTGCTTCTAAAGCCTCAATGTCGATATTTAGATTTTTTCGTTGCGGTAAAATTCCGGCAGGTCCAGGAAATTTTCTAGGAACAACTTCTTTCAGTGGAGTCTTTCTTGAATTGTTTATATTAAAGTTTTGATCTGCTCCTATTGAATCAGGAGGTAAACAAAGGGAAAAATTATTGCAGGGTTTTTTTGTTTCAGTATGTGATGTTTCGCTAACTATTGGTCGTTTGAACGTTGTAGATTGGGAACATTCAGTTAAGAAAGTACTATTAAAGATATCCTAAAAATAAAAAAAATGTATTGAACATAACCTCATCATTTTACAATAAATAACGACAAATGTAACCTTACATCGTCGAAATCACAGTCGGTTTTAGACTCGAACATGTTAATTATTAATTTCTTTGATTCATGAATGTAGTAAATGTAAAATTAATAAATTTAGTTTGGCCTGTAGATACATAATCAAACACGAGTTTACTGATACGTATAAATCAGTGACCACATACACCTTTCAAATAATCGAATAATAAACCAGTGGTAATATAACTGCTGGTAATATATTGCTAAAGCAATACTCATTATTTTTTTTGTGAAAAAGTTATACTCCTTAATATTTCTCTATAATTGTCGCTGTTGATGTCATCTCGATGTGAAAGACACTAAAACATTAAAAAATATATTTTAAAATGATTACTTAAAAATAAACAAATTGAGCAAAAATAGAATTTTCCACACCACTCATGGGGTACTTTCTTCGGCGCGTTATCTCTATAAGGTCGAGACTTCGCATACAGCCCTACTACGCCCTCTTGTAACTTCCTTCTATCGAAAATCATACAGTTTTTGTTCGGTTAAATGACAAATTACCATTTCAACAGCAATTAAGCCAAGGTATCAGTGTACTATTAACTCAACTTGTTGTAAACTCTCAAACGACGAGAAACCCTAAGATCTCTTCTTCCAAATATCGTTGTAGAGACTGTAGACATCCAAAACCGACTAATTTCGCTGAGATGGATCAGGGTCGGGCCAAAAAAAGCAGAGAGCCGGGGATTACTCATATGTATGTGGTTTAAACGGTTAAGAAATATACATTTGGAGTATTACATATAGTGCTGCAACATTATCTGTTGTACTAAAACAATGAGGAGTACAAGTTATACAAGAGTACAAGAAAGGCAAATTTGTAACTGTTAAGCATTTTCAACTTCTGTAGAAGTTTATAGTAGAGCAATTTTCGTCAGTTTACTAGTACTTATTACCAAGAAAAAGAGACTTAGAGACCAAAATGTCAAAAAGGCACTTTTAGGAACCAATTTTAAAAATAGGGGCTTTTAGGGACCTCTCCTAAAAGTCCTAAAAAATTAAATGAACAATAAAAGAATTATTAAATAAAAATGATTTGAATATAAAATTTCATAGTTGCTTTATTTTTAATATTTCGACAATTAATTTAAAAAAGAAAATGTATACCTATACGTATTAAATATATTATATAACTATATATAAAAAGTCAAATTAAAATTTTAATGATAATTTAAAAATTGTTCTCAGTAATATTAATCTTAGTTTAATTCTTTCTAAATAGGTAGCAATTAAATATATTTGTAACAGCGGTCATTGACAAACTCTGATAACAATCAACGCAGATTATAGCTTATCCAAACTTATATGATGTTCACGTCATCAATACAAGGTTACTAGATGATGACGTTTCACACAGTGTTGTCACCTCGTACCTTGTGTTTTTATAGTTCTAATAAATTGTAACCTTTCTTTATACTATGTAATTCTTGAGATACTGTGTTTTCTGTTATTGTTAATTATACAAACGTAAACAGAAACAAGTATGACGATAGCGGAATACCAACAAAAGATAAAAACCCTAAACGTCTCCTTCGCGCTATTTCTCTTCATTTAAATTAACCAATCGGGCCACAGATCGCATCAAACTAACTGATGGAATAGAAGTTTTTCTAAAAATTAGAGAGTTTGATCAAATTGTTGTAATGACGTCACGTAACGTCATCATCTCAGTTTGGACAAACCGTTTGATAGTGTGACATTGATATAAGTAGGAGTAGCAAGTAAGGAGAGTGTAAGACAGTGTATTGTAGAGTGTAGTACAGTTAGCGTATATTAAACTGATTAAGTGTTTATTGCCTTATTCTAATAAAATGCAATAGATTAAATAAAAACATTATACTACATTTTATTATAATTGTGAATAACGTACTCGGACCGACGGTGTTTGTTGGTCTTATTTACTCACGAGTGACGTCAAACAATATGCGCAGATCCGGCTTCATATGTTACTTTTAGTAGTTATTATACCATGCTTCAACACCTATTTCTGTACAAAAAGACAAATTTTGGTCTTCCAGTTTAAACAAAGTCAAATTTCAAGGCAACCCAACCATTATGTCATACAGTAACCCATGTGACACAACTTCACGAAGAACTACAGTTTGCCATGTTAGGAGAAACAGATATCCGCATTAAATCGCATATTAAGCATGTTGTAAACGGAGGGTATCACAGAATAATGATATTATCTACTGACACAGACGGTTTGGTTGTTCTATAACATATGTCATTGAACTACCTTTAGAAATATAGGACAAATTTAATATAGGAAATATAAGATATATTGGTACTTCGACGCGTCAAGTACCAGTTCATGTTATGGCATACTTTCTTCTGTACACTTCTTGACTGACTCAGACTGCACTAGCAGAGTAGGAACGTAGGAACAAAACATGCGGAGTTCCTGCCAATGAAGTAATGATGGAGCAGTCGATAGAATTTAATTAGTAGAAAAATATCTTGTACTACAGGTTTTGAAAAAGAGATCACTTTGTAAAACAATGGACGAATTACGCGTGTTTCTTTACACACAGAGGAAAACATTTCTTTAGATGACCTTTCACCAACTACTGCATCGATTAGATCACACATTTTAAGGGTATACTATAACACACGTTTATTATGTTTAACCCATCAAAGCCTGGTGTGACCATATGGTCACAGTAACACGTTCTCTTTTAAATATTTCTGTATCTATTCCAATCAATAAAAATCGGTATTCTTTTAAACTACCCACTACTAAAAATCTCCAGTAACACATCTGTGGTAGTTTTCCCCAACAATAGTACATCAGCGTGAAAAGCACGTGTTGTGAAGTTGTGTATTACTTTTTCGAGAAAAATAATCGAACCGTCATTTGAGTAAGTGTTGTATTTTCTTTATTGTAACAATTATTGTTATTTCACGGACACTAGTGTTTAGCTAAATGTCTAATGTAAAAAATGAGATAGAATTTAAACCAAATAAGTAAAGAATTCTTGTTTTACATGTGCATAAATTTGTGTGTTACCATATGGTCACACTAGGACTATTCGAGAGCTGAAGTATACTTTTTTGTAGGCGCGGATTTTCGCTTCAACAAGCCTTAGATATGATTTATAATAATGAAGAAGGTAACAATGAAGTAAGTGATATATTTATTTGCCCACTGGATCCAAATATTCTAACAGATGAGGATTCCGCTGATGAAGACGATGGTGGGCTACTAGATAATTTGTCTGGACGTCAATTATCAGCAGCTGCAGAAGTTCGTTTTGTAAATGAAGACTGTTCGAATGTTGATGATGATGAAGAAGTACCAGAACTGCATTCGACTTGTGAAAATATTCCAGATGCCGCTTTTTTGAGTAATCTCAAGGGGAAGAAATATAACCATAGAACTTGGATAGACGGCGATCTTACGAAATTTTCAAATTTTCCAAAACCAGATTATTCTCAATTTCAAGATTTATCCCCAACCGAGTTATTTGAGCTCTTTTTTGATAGTAAAATTTTGTTGCACATTCTGGAAGAAACTAGAAAGTATGCCGTGTTTCTCAACCGTCCTGATCCAAACGTCACATTGGATGAACTGAAATGTTTTTTTAGGAATTATGGTAGTTTCTGAGAACAATATTCTTCCTGACAAAAGATGTTATTGGGATTGTAGGACAGACATGGGAAACGAAATGATCAAAAAGCATGCGTCGAGATAGGTTCATACAAATTATGCATTGAGTGTTTTGACAGATATCATACAAAGTAGATATCCCTTAATAACCTAGTGTGACCATATGGTCACACGTTGTAACTACGTTTTCCAAATATAAGTTTCTTAAAATTTGCTTTTATAGTCAATTTTGTTGTCCTAGTGTGTTCCTATATAGGTATATTAACAACTTTTGTATTAAAAAAAAATCCGGATTTGATGGGTTAAATTAGAACATCATGCAAGTGGACGTTAGGCAGTTTGGTTATGAAGATGTTGGTGATTTCCTACAGTCCTCACATATAAGTTCACTTTTTCCTCCAAGCGATGAAGTATTGTGACGAGTTACTCGTGTCTAAAGTGTGCAAGACACTCTTGTTTATGCTTTTCAGCTGAAATATCTTGTTGTAATTACTGTTATTGCAGAGGAGTACCCACTAACCTGAATGCTAAAATACGTATTCGGCTGTTTAAAAGTGTAATACGGATTTATTTTATTGCACTGTAAAGATAGAATTTTACCATTTATTTGATGTTTCATTTAGTAACCGATTTACGTTAGTAATAATTATTAAAGATTGTTTCAGGTAATTATTAACGATATTTTTACGTCTGCCTTACTAAATAATATTTATTTAACCATTATTATTCGAGATACTGAAAGTAAAAATTACGGTGATTTTCCAAAATGGCAACTCGCTTAGACTATCGTCCAACTTTTTTTTTCATTACTAGACCACCAGCAACAAGCTCCACATGAACGATAAATACGTCAATGACGTACAGGACCACGCTCGGCGATTACATTAAAAAATATCCAAGCAACTATATGTCATTTACTCATAAATGTTTATCGATCATGGAAGAGAATTATTTTGGGCTCGATTTAAAATCCTGGATTTTATTAGGATTAGTTGGTTATTCGTGCATAATTTTACTTCGTAAGTCGCACCGTATCGATGTCAGTTTTTTAAAATTGTATCTGTTGCAGCAGTGGTGCTTATTCGAGCATGCGTGAAAAAAACACCCTGTCGTTGTTCACAGGTTACCTCATCTAACACAAATTGTTGTTGTAACTTGTTTACATGTGAAAGAAAATCTGCTTCGCCCGTTGGTAGATAGGCTTGTATGAAAATAAGTGTTATGAAATCGTAAAATTTTAGAATCCCTGTTGTCCTACAATTTCGTTATGTAGATTGAAATGCTTTTGGCCAAACTGCTATCAGTGGCACTGTTTTTGTTGCAAAATCGTTTGCAAAATTCACACCAAAACAGAATCAATAATTTTAGATGATATTATTGTCAGTTTATAGTGGAATACAGGAACATTTAATTAAAAATACCTACGTTGTTGTAACATTCGCAAGACGGCGACCTTGCCGTTAGAAGAATTTCTCTTCCATATTGGTAATAAGTAGTAAAATGCAAGGGCGACCCGAGATGAATCATCAGTCGTATGTATATAGGTTTTTAATTTAAGGATAAGTATGTATTTTATTACGCAGAACAATGATAAATATAACTGCAATAAAACTATTTAATTTCTATTTATTTTGCGTCACTTTTGAGGTAGGATTGGAAAGACTAGCTACTTTATATTTATGTATGTATTAAACGAATATGATTATAATTAATCAATTTAAAACTTTACATAAACTAGATTTAGTATAATATTAATTATTTAAGTATGGTAGGTAAAAAAAAATCTCTGAGTATTCATCCAACTTCCTAATTTGTGCACGATTAGTAAAAATTGTATCTAAAGCTACAGTAATGTTTTCCCACAAAAAGCTAGCAGAAATATACGTGGTGCAATCGAAATATTTGGCAATAAATTCGTCGATCCTGCACTTATTCGTAGGTATTTACGACTTAGAACAAATGCGTATCACAAAAACACCTAGTATTTTCTTTTATCGAACGATGACCGAAAGCGCCTCGAATTGCAAAATAAATGGCCAAACATTCCGACTACACCCGGCATAATTCGGGCATCGTAAAATATCGACGTTCGTGGAATGTCTTTTCAAAAATATTCCTCTTCTATTCCTAGCAAAATTGAGCTGCGTCTTGATCGAAGTGCGCCTAAACGGATTCCACAATAAAATTTTAAAGTATCAATAAATGTAAAATAACGTCCTAGACATCACTAACAAACGCTATACGAATTTATTTTAAACCTTCTTAAATCAAGGTTGAATAACAAACATATAGATACTCATTTTTAATTTTAACCTCAATCGAATTGAAACTCTAACCAAGATCGTATCAATAAATAAAATAGCACCGAACAACTTGATCAATATCTTCCTTAAACACTGTTAGGTTTAAAATTAAGATAAAAATACATATATACAACCCGTACTCGATGAAAACAAAAACAAAGAATCAGTGATGCAACATTTCTCCTAGACGCTTACCCTGTAGAAAAAGAGCCTTTAAGTACTTTATACACTACAAAATATCACGGTTTACTTCTAATCTGTGTATATATATATATATAAAAAAAAGATCAGGGTAAGGTTTTCTATCCTAAATAGCACCGCACAATATTCGTCGTTTATCTACGATCCTATTACATAACAATTTAGACCTGGCTGTTTTTCGTAATGCTCAAATAAAACGACCTTCTCCCTAATTTAAGCTTTATGTAATATAGGCGCTGGAATTCTGGACAGCATGTTATCTGGCCGGGAATCTTTTCTTGGACTTCGGAATGCAACGTTTTCGCCGCCCTCGTTTTTACCGCAATCTCCGTCCAAAACGGTGAGACTACCGTACTTTTTCAGTAACTTCTTGACCTGTTCGGCAATCGTAAGGTCGTCGTTATTGTTTTTAACGGCTTTCAGTAGCTCGTCTTTCAATTTCCCTTTCGTCGGAGAAGTGGTTGCGGAAACTGACGATCGACGACCGTTCGAATCGTAACCGTTCATGGTGGTGCTTCTTCTGGTGGCCGAATTGCGATTAAATGGCGGAGGGCTGAACGTGTCGGCAGATAGGGAGGGCCTGGTGCTCCTAGAACGACCGCTCCACGTGCCGACGTTGGTTTTGGGAAACGATTTCGGACTTGCAGTTGCAATCTTAGAATGTTTAAGGGACGGAATGTCGGTATGGGAACGATCTTTGCTGCTGGAACGCGACTCCGGTTTGTCTAAAGATCTTTGTTTCGTCAATTTAGGCTTCTCCGTTGGTTTATCTGCGGAATTCTCGCGATATATGTGAGAAAATTGCGTGCGACGCAAACCTGCGTCGTTTGTTTCGTCTTCATAATCGATTGAAGCTTGATGCTCTAGAATCGAACGTAACGTAATTATAATTGAATCTTTCTATAGGTACCTAAACGACGTACCGTTATCGTCTGCATCCTCGACGGAGTTCTGACTATAAAGCGAAGATCTATTCTTCCCTTTCTCGTTCTGAATTAAACCCAAACTTCTGTATCCTTCGTCGGACACTTCGGATGCGTTGTCACTGTGATCGGTCAGATTTTCGGTGACTTGCAAAGTAGCCTCGGATTTCATCGTGCCTTTCGCATCTGCGGGAATTTGAATTGAGGCGATTTGGTGATTTTTCCCGTGTTTCGGGGAGAGGCGGGTTGGCGATGGGTTTTTGTTATTCGATAGTTTGGTCACGTGAGTGGAAATAAAATTAGGTGTAGGACTTCTAGATCTGTTGCGGGGAAGTGCCAAATTTTTGCGAGGCACGCTCGGCGAAATTGATCTACGGGAATCGGTGTAGGACAGTTGCGACGGTGAACGGGAACGCGAACGGTTCAAAGAATTCATGGGAGGTCCCAAGTATTCTTTTTGGAAGCCGTTGATGGTGTGCTGCTGGGGAACGCGAGGCGGCGACCTATAGAATGCGACGTGAAATTTATCGAACAAATTCGCAAGGGGGGGGGGGGGGGTTGTATTTTTACCTATCGTAATAAACTTGGGCCCCTTGTAAATCGGCAGCGCCCGGTTTGTTAACGAGTCTGGCTCCTTGAGTTGTCCTGTGTTGAGATTTACATCGACACGGGTCGTGTTTATCGAGATAATGGGCCAATGTGTCCCAGCCACCCCCTACTCTAACCATGACGTGACTTCTTAATATCTGAAAGTCAATTCTTGTTACATTTTTTTGTCAATAAACTGTCCGAAAATATGGTATACATTTTAATATTTTTTTGTCCGAAAATACGGTGTACGTTTGCGAAAAAATCAATAAAACTAAAATTAAATTTAAAAAAAAATTAAATTCGTTTTATTGCCACAATATAACTAAATACAAATAATTTTAGTGTAATCCAAATTTAGTTAAAGTGAGATTTAGCCTTGTTGAACGCTTCTTCTGAACATATGTACTTTTCAGCTAATCGACCCTCGCGACGAAGTTTCACCTTATTTAAATGAGGAATTTTATAGGAATTTTCCCCTCCCGTTAACATAATCGATTCCATACACGTTTGTAATGTTATAAAAACGTTATCGAGAGTATTTCTCTCTAATTTATTAAATGCATCTTGAACACGTTCAATTAATTCATCAATTGTGTTTGGCGAAGCTTCATGTTGTAGTGATTGAATAGAGTTAAAAAAACCCAAATCGAGAACGTTTAAATCAGGACTGTTTGGTGGTTGTGACTTAAACTGAATATTCCAACCCTCAGTAGAACCTGCAGTAACAATATCTGTATCATTATCAGAGGAATGTGGTTTTGCATTATCTTGTTGTACGTAAATTGTTTTGTTTTTATACTTTTGAGGAAATTTTGATTTAATTGCTGGAATAACATTTTCTACAATCATTTTCTTGCTGCTGTAACGGATTCCACATTTTTCGTTATTAATGTTCCTTTAGTTCTATTCTTGGAATTTCTTTGAGCCGGTTCTTGATATACAAAGGGCCATATTCCAATTTTACCGTCAAAAAATGCTTTCGATGTGTGTCATAGCGTGGTCGAGCCACTGCAGTCATAAACATCACTTTAGTGATAAACCGTTTGCTTTTGCAGTATCTATCGAGTTCTTCTTCGTCTAACATTATGTAATAGAAGCGTTTAAATTTAGTAAGATAAAACCATTTCTCATCAATATGAACGTAATCATATAAATCATCAAAAAGAAAAGCTCCATTACTGGTATGATTTACCTTTGACAAGCAAAACTGCAATCTTTCCAATTTGTTTTTACCCGTTAAAGTAGGTTTAACTGTAAAAGATATTCGCTTAAAATACTTTCGCTGTTTAAAGATATCAAACAGTGTTGATTTTGGAATATCAATTGCGAAAGAAAGACTACGAATCGTTCCTCGACAATTTAATGGTATATTCTTTATTTCAGTCAAATTGGCAGAATAATCTTTTCGTTTTCTTTCGCATTTTTCCTCATTTTTTGAAGAAACATCGGCACAAATTTTACCTTCTCTGTATTGAGCTTGTGCTATATGCCAGATTCTACTTACGGTCAGACGGGATACGTGGAATACATACAGCTGCAACTTTATTAATAGCACCGTGTTCGAATTTTTCTTTGTTCTTCATATACTGTAATAGCTGTTGCAAGATACCATGACGTTGTTCATTAGTCAATTTCTTCGATTTGGCATCTCTTCTTTGTAAATTCACGTTATTTGGGTTAAAATTTTTCATTTTGAAATTGCAGCGGTGACTATTTTATTTTTCTTAAAAAAACTAATTTTTGGTTTTCAAATTCCAACTTAACTCAAAAGCAACGCCTGTCAAATATGTCAGATTATTTAGCTATCAATGTAAACAATATCAATATAACGAGTATTACTAGTTGCCTTCGAAACTGTAGATAATCTAAGATTTTCTTTCAAATGTATACTATATTTTCGGACAGAGGGAATATTTATTTTTAAATGTCATTGCGTAAATGTAATTGTTACTATTGTAGCTTTAGATTAAAGTCATATCAATTTATAGACGCGCATTCAAGAAGAGTTTGTCATCTCGGAATTTTTCTATTTACGGTTTTACGACATTAAATATTTGTATGACGAGATAATTTTAGATATAAGATTAATGCGTCTTACCCTAACAAAGATTAGCACTTTGGTGTCTCCTATGCGGTATTTCCCTTCTGAAACGCGAATCATGGGGAATTGCGTTGGACAGGTACATTTTTCAACCAAATCACGAACCTGTAACGAAACAATTAGTGTTATAACAATAAAACAACGTTATGCCTGTTTATAGGAAAATATGCATTTCCTGCAGGTAAATTAAATTACAATTCCGGTTAATTAGAAATGCTCATTTCTAGTGCGCCTATCCGAGGCTGCACTTCCTAAAAATCAATAACGCCATTATTTCAGAAATTGCTTGTACGAGCAGACGACAACAACAAGTTTTGTTAACTGGTAGCCTTTGGAATTTGAGTTTTCACTTTTTCTGGAGCATAAACGGAATTGAAGCTGTGCAAAAAACATTCAAAAACACTTCATCTTAAATATTTAAGTTTTATCCTTTCCTTCGGAAATCTAAATACCTATGTGAAATCTAAGACGCGAGACAAAACAAACGGCTGTTTTCATTTAAGCAATAGCAACAGTTATAATGATGACATAACATAGATGTTTTTTTTTGGAACAATAGTCACGAATATTTCGCCCATTTGAAATAGTAACAAATCGTATACTTTCCCAATTACGTACAAAAGAAGACATTTTTTCTGTTTGCAATAATTCGTGCAAATGAAGCCATTATAATTCAATTTCGATTAAAATTATCAATTTGTAAATTCTAATTCAAAACGATAAGTCGCTAGTTCTCGTGAGATTTAGATGTACTCTGCCATAAATTCTAAAATTAATTCACGAAGAAGACATTCGGATGCATACTATTACGGCCAGACGGGATAAAAAGTCCCAAGAGCTAACGCTCTTTCTGTTAAAAAATTTGAAAAATTCAGTTACCGCTTAGAAAAAACTTTAAAAATTGTAATAAGTAAACGTATAATATAGGTACGAATACCTAAACCGATTATTTTTGAAATCGCGCATCGTAGAAACTTGGAAGGCATGCAAAAACGACTTTAAGAAAATAGTTTAACTACATAGGACCTGGTCCCCAAGTAGGTAAACATGTATGTTTACTCGAGCAACACAATAGCTACATGGAAACTGACACGAATCCAAAAGAGAATGTGAAGATACAGCAGCTATTAAATTAGCATTCCCAAGCAATAAGTACACGAGAAACATGTTTATTTTTCAAAGTATCTACGAAATATTAACATAACCCCATTACGGATAATTAAAAATTTGTGCTCGTAAAATAAGTGTTTCTATTTCGCACAGCTTCGAGCCGGTGCATTCCCTTTTCGTAGATTACATATTATTATCTAATAATTTTAAGTGTCGCTTTCACTTTGTTCTCGGTCATCGTAGATTCATTATTATATTTTATTACTGGTGAGATAATATTTTACAATTTCCATACAATAACGTCTATTACACGAATTGATCCAGAAAGCATCGGACCGCAGTCACTTGAACAAATTTGAATTTGAATTAAATTAGCAGAAGCGTGTGTCATCTTAAGAGCAACGTCCCCGTTAATCAATTGCTTAAAACGAAATTTCATAGATGAAGACGAGCACATTATTAGTCCTCATGCGCTTTTAAATTTCGTGTTGGCATTTATTCTGTCCAAATATTGGGAGAGGTTCTCACCGATAAGATCAGCCGAGCATGTAAATAGGATTTGTTTCGTATGAAAACGATCAGTTGAACGTGATATGTTAAGTAATAAAATGGGAAAAAATATGCGGGCGAGTTTGTTTGTTTCACGTACAATACATTTCGAATGCGAGTATTTCGTTGTGGTGATTCATTTTTGTCAAAAAATTTTGCTTCACCGTATTGCCAAAAAGGTTTTTCAATAAAATTTTATAATGTATTTTGTGCAATTTGTGATTGTACTTTTTACAAAAAAACAGTGTTTACATACAGTGTAAATGTATGTATAATTATGACGATTAGTGGTTTTCTTTTCCATAAGTAGTATTACGCAGTTACGATATTTTTTACGCCGTTATTAATACTTTGAATTATCTCTTTTTTTTGAGCATTTTGCTTTACATTTGCTCTAACAAAGTTGTTCGCAGCACTCGAGCATATAATACCCAAGCAGTTATAAATATGGACGATATGGAAGTGTGCCATTATAAAATAAAAAGTTAGTTGTTATCAAAACAATCATAGAATAATTTAAAAGACAAATAGAAAACAAACATTGTCTTAAACTCCATGTAAAGCCAAAACGAATAGGTATATACTGTATGTTAAAGAAAAACCATCCCATGCTCAAGTAATTGCAATACCAGCACTTACGGTTTCCATTTCATTACGAAAAGGTTTAACCTGAAAAACAAAAATGCTTACAATAAGCGATTGTTCAATGCTGATAAATTATTTAAAGTTATCGTTACATTCGGAAACATTACAGTTTTAAATAATGCTAACTATTAATCGGTAGTAATTCGTATTATTAAAGGTAATAAAAGACGAACAACCTTAACGCATTAAACAAAACAAAAACGTCGAGTAGTAGGCATTCATAACAATAAAACAGAAGATGACAATGTGTGGAGAATAATGACGACTTGTAAAATAGACTTGTAAATAGTCTGTGAACCTATATTATTCAAAAACCACTCTTCGTGGACTTCTTAGACTTAAAATGTTTTTGAATTTAGATAGCGTCAACCCCTCACCCTTATCAGAATGATTTTATATGATTTTACATTTTATATGAATGATTTTTTACCACCGAGATGTCGTTGAACACAGAAATTTGTAAATAAATTTTAATAAAAACTTAAATTCTATATCGAGACTCGCGATAAAATTTGACATAATTTTAAAGAGGAAGATCTTCAATCTTCGCATAACATGCAAAATTTCCTCCGAAATATTCAAAGTTATTATAGTTCTTTCGACACGCTCAGGTCCGTACAATACAAGGTGTTCCTAAAATAGGTGGGCATGTAGAGCAAGTCAAAACATGACGAAAGCCTCCATACGTTTTTATTTTCTAAAATGCCCCCTAAGGGAGATAGAGTCACTTCAAATTTTGTTAGGTTTTCGAGTTAAAAAGAATTTTGAATATTCCATTACATTAATGGTAAAATAATAGTTTCAACAAAACCACTACTTCCTTCCTTTAAATAAAATTTAAATATTATTAAACCTTTAACTTTTTATAGAAAGACAAAAATAATAACCGTGTAATCAGAAAAAAATAGAATTAGTTTTAATACCTACCCTACAATTTCCATATTTTTTTATCAACACCGAATAAAAATTCAAAAGAGAATATTAATAAGTATATAATGCTGGTTTAAGAAAAATAATAATAATAAGACTGCTAGTGTCTCAGTTTGGTAATTTTTAAAATTAATAATAATTGTTTTGGCTGCATCACAGCGTGAATACAATAATTTTACTCGAAAACGGCGCGTCCTATAGAAATTTGATAAGAATATATTTTTTTAGTGGAAAACTTTGAAGATTCACAATTTCTAATCAAAAGTTCAAAACTTTGACACACATTCAAATGATGGTTGATATTTATCCACATACCACCGAATTTAATTCTAAACATTTGATAATTTTAATTTAATAAGCATAAAAACAATAATAAAACCAATTTTCGTTATTTTATTTTAAAAGGTTCGGGAGATATTAAATAAAAACATTCTAAAGCCGAGAATCCATTTGTTGCATTTCTTCATGTCGTATCCTCGTTGCGTATCAATGGAGACAGCAAGCTTGCGTATCAAAATATTACATAAAGTAAGCTATAGTGCGTTGCATGGACATCCAACTGGAAGCCCAGCTTAAATCTTTCTTCTCTATCTTCTTTAGGGGGCATTTTAGAAAAAAAAACATGTGGAGGTTTTCGTCATTATTTTACTTGTTCCACGTCCCCTTAAGTTTTGACCACCTATTTTGGGAACACCTTGTATGTGTACTTATACACCTACATTATATTATAAAATTTCTATTACATAAAAATTTTGGTAAAAAAACTCTCGTAACAAACTGGTAATGTCATATAAAATGTTTTAATTTTATAACGTTGTATACGCAGTAGATTATAGCGATCGACAGAATTAAAGGCGTTCAATTTTAATGTCACAATCGCCCATAAAATTTTATTCTTCGCTTATATTATTAATTATTTTTTAGGTATTTGTTGAGATTAGAAAAAATATATAGGCACGAGATGCTATAAGTCGTTCAAACGTTAATTAATTAACGGCATTTCGTGATTAATACCTCCATCTACGAACCGTCGACCCATTAATTAATTTAAATGTTTAACAACAGGAATTCTCGCGAAAATCGATAACTTCCAAAGCGGCCCGACATGCCCCACAAATTCCAAAACGATCATCAAATGGACAATCACAATAATATTAATTGGTGTTGAAACTTTAATGTGTCTGCGGCGCGGCGCGGCGCGACCCGACCTCTCACTTTTAAATTAAAGAATAAATGGCTTTTGTTGACTTCGGCCCTGAACTCACGTAAAAACAATTAAAAATACTCGTCGTAATTAATCGATATTAACAATTCAAATTGCGATATTTAGCTGGACGTTCGCTACCAACAGGTTACGTAACGGCGTCATAATGTGCTTTAAAGAATTGCGGTTTTCGACTTGTGCAACGAACATTGATTTTGGTTAAATTGATATTTTAATATAAGTATTGCGCAGCTCAGTTCGTCGTTACTAAACGAGCAAAAGTGTAAAATAAAATATAATTCCTTTCTCAGAAGCGGCAATCGATATTGATTTCTATTCCCACGTATTTTTTCAAATTCGGACAGTTTTCGAACGTAAACGGCACGACGCGGGTCGATAGAAAGTCGCCATATCGTTGCTACCATAAACAATCAATTGTCTCGAAACAATAGCCTAACTGTTTCATGATGTTGCATTATGAGTTATTACTAACGAAGCCAGCGTCCGTTTTTCTAATTGAAAGAAGCGTCCTTTTAATTACGTACGCCAACCTCCCGGTTATGTAATCGTCATTTATAAATATAGAAAGTTGAGGGTCAGGGAAACATTCATGATTAATCGATCATTTGTCGATTAACATTTAGTTCGCCCACAAGAGTAGCAAAATCGAATTTTATAAGGAAATAAACCGGAGCTAAACGAAAATTGAATAGCAACAATTGATTTATTAGATTAATTAATAAATTACTTAATCAACGTCGCCATTTCAATTTCTTTTTTTACGAACGAGGTACGCGATCGAAGGCCAAAATTTAAAGTTTCGTAAACGAATAAATTGATAAGGCAAAACCGTGTCTTACGTTTTAAAAATATAGACAAGGAAGAAGTGCCTCAATTAATGAATTATTTTTAGAGCGACTCGACGCCGAAATTCTGTGTTGTTTTGAACGTTTTTAGTACTACCTAAACGACGCGACGCTGGCAAACAACGACGAGTCAATAATGTTAGATTACTTTTGTAATTTTCATTACAAAAGTTTCTAACGAACCACTTCGGACTGTCGCGTGCTTTTAGTACACGTACCGTACCATGTTTTATGCAATACGCACAAAGCGTTGCGCTTTGTTAGCTTTACAGGACACGTTATTAAGTTTGCCGGCAATAAAATGACGAAACAAACGAAATGTCAATAGTTTCTGAAGCTACTTCAAAATAATATTAGAAAAAGTATTTGGTTGGCGTTCGTACCACTTACGTTACGTTCACGAAGTCTCGTTTTTCGCGCGTACAACTTTTGTGGCCAACAGTGTTCACCACTAAATCCCACAACAATGTTAGGAACGCCGAAACAACGACGCGGCGAATATTTTAGAACTTTGCGTCCAACATTGTACCCAACGTTCTGAACAATGTATGCGTGAAAATGTGGCTTTAATAAAATTGTACCTACTAAAATTTAAGAACATCAATTAAAAAAAAACATGTAAAAATAGCTAGGTACAGCTTAACTGATAGTTGTCATTCGACTGCCGCCTTCGAATTAAGGGCGCGATTAGTTTTTGATTTATATCTCCGTAACCGCGAGTTCGGCGAAAATTTTGTAAAGAGCATTTTTGTAGATAATACAATTCTCCACAATTAAACCAATTTATATATTTTTTATTCGGTTTACTTTTATTGGTTCTACAGTGTTTCATTAAGTTTCATTAAACATGTGCTTAGAAGATTGTACTGGGAAAATGCGCCGTAGATGAAAAATGTGTCCCAACGATGACGTGAATCAATAAAGGGCCTTGAAACCGATTTAAGAACGACAGCAGTTCTTCCTAGTTGTTTAATTATTAATATCATGCCAAAAAGTTCTTAATGAAGACTCTAGAGAATTGTATTATCTACAAAAATGCTCTTTATAACATTTTTGCCAGACTCGTGGTTATGGAAATTAAAAAGTAATTGCGCCCCTATTTTCAAGATGACGATCGAATGGCAACAACCCCAGTCTCGGAAACTCACTTTTACACTCATGGCTGACTTATCTACAAAACCTGAAACCAAAATCGCTGCAAAATGCACGATCACGTGCCGGATCGACTGTACTACGAAATATAGGCGAATAAGAAAATCAAATTCCAAGCTTTGTTTGGCTGTCAAGCAACGTTATTTATGGCTAAAATAGCTCACGAAATTTTATTATAATAAAATTGTTAGCTATCGAAGGACCATTACCATCACGGATGGGTTTTAATGGAAATAAAGAATTTCCAGATACTATTTTTTATTTTACTATCTCGCACTTTTACGTTTTACAATTGACGCAGTCTGATTTGCTCAGGCGTCGCGCTCAAAGTGACACTCTCTGTTTTTAAAGTCCACCTGCAAACTTCTAAAACTAATTCGAATTCCCAGACGTATATAAATTCTAATATTTATTGCCGTGTCAAAAGGGCGTGACTTATGATTAGGGGTAGAAAAATAATATTATATTTATTTAAAAACTAACAAAGTCCAAACAAAATCGTGTTAACTATTAACTGCATAGTAAAAAGTTATTAAACTTATAGATTGTTTTATTTGTAATTCGGTTTTAAGTTCGGAAAGTGCGCACATAATTAGATTGTATAAAGAAAGACTACAATGTATTAGAACTGTAAAAATACGAAGTACGAGATGACAGAACTGCGTGAAACATCATCATCTAGTAACCATTTATTGATGACGTATCGCCAGGCCGCTTAATAGGCCTAAAGATGATAAAAAAAGAGGCGTCGGCCCAATAATCACATTAGAAAAATGATTTTAACACTTTCATTGCGTATACAGTGTGCTGATGGCACGGATCCGCGCCAAGGATTCGAGTTATTTAACGAGTCGAGACGAATTCGGCGCTAGACAAAGGTACTTGCGTTTTAATCAGCATGTATGTACAAAAAGTATTCAGAGTTACTGCTTTGCTTGCTCGCCGTTTTCGATTTTATTTTATGCAAAGTGAAGATTTGGAGAAAAGTGACTTTTGCACATTGCATCACCTGTGGTACGTGCGCATTGAAAAGGCCGCTGCGAAAGTGTTTGATTAAAGAATTTTTTCACAATTCGTAGGTATATAAAATGCTCCAGTTCCGACGACAGATATATTAGTTCAAAAAACCTGGTGTAAGGTCGTGCACCTTTTTAAGAAAAATTGTAGAAAAAATCACGGACCACCTGCTGTATTAAACTGAACGCAAGTGGTCCTCGGACCATAAGTTTGTAAGTCGAAGTGTAACCATATACTATACAAATATAAAATAATAATGCAAATAAAAATAAATATGGTCGATTAAGTAATAATAAAATATCCTTGAAGATTTACTTAAAAGTAACTAGATACTTTCGAATTTTAACATAAATTTAGGAAATCCTACACGATCTTTATAAAATCGACTAAAAAAATAATTTATACTACTTCGAAACAACAGTCGTACTAACACAAGCGACAAGGTTTTTGTACGAATTAGTGTTGTATTTCATATAAATAACCATAAAACTGACCTTCGATCTAATATTAACTTAAAAGACCAAACAGAGACAGACAACGACGTGGGCTATAACGAATGGACCAATAAAATGTGATTTAATGCATTTCTATTGCGATAATTAAAATTGCACCTGAACTAATATTACATATTTTAATCGAGGGAATTCCACCTTCTCGTACGAAACTTTCTTGATTATTTTTTTGATTTCCCATTGAACGGACAAACCGTGACAGAAAAACACGTGGAACCCACGCCGACATTCCTATGTATGTTTTATACGTAATTTCAACAACGCTGCTAAATAAACTGGAGCACGAGCTGCGAGGAATTCTGGGCAAGCTTAAATTTCATCCCTCGTAAACACAATTTAAAAATTAATAATGCAAATTTCTACATAGATAGTAGATAAGTCCAGCCTCGATTAATTATGCTAATTGTTCTAATAACAAGATAATCATCGGAATGGGCAGCTTATCCAAATAGGGCTCGCGTAGGCAGAGGAAACGAAGAAAATTATAAAAAAGTCGCCTTTGTCGTCCCTTTCGGCCTTATAGTAAAACAACGCGTCAAACAGAGAAGGAAACTTGGGTTTTCTCTGGTCACCCGAGTTACACCTTGATCGATTCCGACCGTTGTCAATTTCGGACAGATCGTTGGTGTCCAACTAATTTGATCGCTACCTAAACTGATTTATAAGATTCGATTCCTGCCCACGTGAGAGTTCAACGATCAAACCAAATTAACGAGTTCCCGAACCTTCTTGTTTTTCAGAACGGATTAAATTTAAATCGGATTAAAAATGGCGTTACCGACGCGACGACGATTTAAATAAAAATCGACAAGGAAAGCTACACAACAATAACCGTAAATTATGTCCGTAATTAGTAGTTGCACGAAAATTATTTATTAAACAGAAAAAAAAAATTAATTAGAAAACTTTCTCGTCTTTGTTCGCACACGATAATGTTTACCTTTAGTACCACGCGCTTTCAAGACGCAACCTATAAGAAGGTTTCTCACGGATAACTGCGTATGGTATGTGCTTCCAAATTAGCGTGCATTACAATACAATGCAATACGGTGAAATCGAACAAGAAGTGCAACGCCAAATTAAGAACAGAACGCCAGATTAGCCCGAGGCTAATCGGCCAGGAAAACTACACCCGAACTACTACTAACTAACTGCACATTAAAATAACGCACGCGGAAAGAATCTCGGGAATTAAATTTTTTGTTCGAAACGCCCGGAAAGCGCACGTTTAAATTGGTTTCTCGAAGAGATTTACGGCAGACATTTCAGTAATTGCGTTAATGCGGAAATCGTCGAAATTAAAGTAGTAGGTAGCTAATCAGTTTAGGAAAATTTTGCAATTCAAAACGCGGAGGCAATTAAAAAAAGAACTACTGTAACTTATGTTAAACATTAGCGAAACAACAAATTAGATAACACGTTGCGCGAGCGAAAGCGCGTGTTGTTAAGCTTCGAGGTTTTTTTATGCTTGGTGCCCTCTTGTTTTGGGATTCCAAAAAAAAAGGTCGAAGGGATCCCCAAATTCGTCGGCCAAGTCGCGGAAAGTTATATTCAATAGCAACATCACTACATCTAAATTGACCGGTTGTTCCATTTTAAATTGACAAAATTTAGAAAAACGTTTTTTTCACGTACGGTACGCCCCAAAATATACACGTACTGGATTTCGCGCAGTTCTCATGTGCATGTCCGTTCATCGACGTACTGTTGCATCATCATTACGTGTTGTTAGTAGTGCAAAAATCATTGTGCTGTGAGATTGGATTTGAAAATGGGTCTCACGACGGAGGAAAACGTTTTCATTGTCGAGTATTATTTGCGCTCATACGGTAATGGCAATCAAGGCAGGCCGAGTTTAAAGTTAGTGGCGGAACAATATCGCGAACAATTTAATAAGGCGGCACCAAGCAATACAGTTATGCTACCTATCGTTACGAAATTTCGTCGTACTGGTAGTGGATTATGTCAACGGAAGGAAAGGTCTGATAGGTCAGTAACTGTGTCAACAAATGAGAATTATGGACGTGTCCCCGATCAGATTTTGGAGTCTCCTAAACGAAATCTTCGACGAACGTCCTTGAAAATGAACATCAGCAATATTGTTGCTTCGCCGATTGTTGGATTTCCGTACAGAATTCAGGTGGGACAACGATCGACGAACCAAGATATGCATGCCAAGATTGTGTATTGTGGAATACTTTCGGCCATTGTGTACGAGGATCCAGATTTCTTGCGCAATGTGTGGTTCTCCGACGAAAGCTACATTCACTTGGACGGTTTCATCAACCGCCAAACAACTCGCTTCCTTGGTTTCGAGCGGCCAGACGTTATCGTCGAGAAACCGCTACATAGTGAGCGTGTGACGATATGGTGTGCAGTGTCAGCACAGGGTGCGATTGGTCCGTATTTCATTGAGGATTGAGGTATGTCGACCAGTCACACCGCTCGACACTCTTTAACAGGAAATCTTTGCAGGACGAATCATTTCCCATGGGACTGATTTCAACTACTCATCACATCCCCCTGATCTTACACCACCTGACGCCTACATATGGGGAATGTTAAAAGATAAAGTGTTCAGCTGTGCAGATCCACTCAGAACTGTGCCTGCATTACGTGAAAAGATCGTTACGGTTTTCAGGAATCTGCAACAACCTGTGTTCGAGAATATTATGTTTGATAATCTACATGACCGTTATGAACAGTGCCTACAGCGCGGCGGCGCACATTTTGAACATTTATACTATAGAAATAAAAATAATACAAAATAACAGCTCCAGTACTGTATATTTTGGCGCATACTGTACATACGTTGCCCGATTTTAATTCGATTTAATTTTAGTTAAATTTTGCACGATTACGCCACCTACTTTCGAGGCCACAAAATTAATTTTTAATTTTCAAATTAAACTGTCCGGCGTGTAGTCATTTCTGTAGTAGAACCACTTGTTAGACTAGATATTCCATTTTTTTTTCTTAATCAAAGTTCCGCAGTAACTCCGTTTGGTTGCAGCTCGTAATAATTAACGCCCCACGCTAAAAGCGATTTAATTTAAATTTAATGAGACTTGTTTTTGCAGTCTCGCGCATAACTACGCAGAATAAGCGCGCGCAATTTCGTAAAAATAAAAAGTCAACATCGGGAGTTGTTATCGGAAAAGAAGAAGTTTTCGTATAATAATGAAACGTGTAGGTATGGGTACTAATTTTTAAGAAGTGCTTCTGCATTTATTTTCTGCGTGGTCGGGCTGAAATAATGCCTGCGAATTATGGACAAACATGTAGATGTCGTCATCGTAGTGGAAATATCATAGAAATAATCGCAAATTTCATAAAATAACGGTCCTGATAGTGTACACATGTACATTTTAAGTAGAACATGATAATTACTTACTATTGTAGATTAAAATTAAACCATCTGTTACATACAACTGTGAAAATAGTGAAAACTACATTACGTTATTTAAATACAATCACTTTCATCTTTATAATAAATTCGTTATAGTATTTTTATTTACTTTATAGTTTTATTACACGTTATTTAACATCATTTAAATGATTAAATCGTCAACGGTCTATAAATTTTGAAATTATCAGAGGTTTCCCAGTTAGGTACAGTCGGCCCCTATAATTTTGACGCCCTGATCGAGACGGTGTAAATGCGTAACTGTAACTGATTGACACGGTCGTAGTTTCATCCAAGATACAATGACAAGAATCTATATTGGAAATTGGATGAAAATTGTTCAAGTTTCATTCGGTGTTTCATTTTTATAGGTTTTGTTATACTTTTTCATTCAAGTAAATTTGCAGTTAATCATTAGAGAAGTGCCGACTTGCGTAAAAATGGGTTAACTTATTTTTACGGACTGAAATGAACTTCGCTCGTAAAATGTGTTTCTTTTAAATCAATTTCGTTCTGTAGCTATGTAATAGGTAACATAAATAATTCATAACCAATACCGAGACGACGTAGGTAACAATAGTGGTTACCAGAAAAAGATATTGCAAATTAATAAACAAATACTCGACTGACCTACATAGATTTAAATTATTCAGTAAATAATGGGCGTCCAAAAAATCTTTCGGTCTTGGTTGGTTGTGGAAAGATAAGTGTCATACAATTAGCTTTAAATCTTGCCTTGTCATTAGTAATAAAGTTACTGTAATAAAGACTATTTGGACACCTGTTAAACAGTTTAGTTAAAAATCTTGATCTTGATAAATTTATCACAGATACAATGGAAATAATGTATAGGTTGTATAAAGATACACTTTCGAATTTTTTTAATTCTGATTATAAGTTTCCAGAACATAACAATAATTTTATTATTAATGACGAGGAGCAAATTACATCGAAAGTGCCGAACTACAATTACAAGGAAGAACATAAACAAGCGTTGCATATTCTAATTATTACTTGCAATCGACAATTACATCAACTTTTACTATTACAATTTAAAATATTCTATTGCAGTTAACAGGTGTTTCAAAGTGAAAATATGAGAAATCATTTGACGGGTCAACGTACAAGATGATTATTATGATTAAAATATAAAATTAATTGCGCACATAGAAACCAGAAATCGAGTTTATCTATCAGCTTAAACTATAGTATACAGGGATAGTAGAAATATTTTTTTTCGAAAATCGAACCATATCTACATAAATTTAAAGAAACCGGTTAATAACCAGTAGGTGGTATAATTTTTGAGCCGGTTCAATAAATATCCAACGTTCCAAGTATAATACGTGTAGTTAAATAAATTTAAAAGCCATATCCTGCATTTAATTATGGTATTTTTTTTTCAAACTGGGTTAAGTAATTCCGAAGTCGGATGTAAAATCAAGTTTTCGGGTTCTCAAGTTTTGGAAAGCTTACTTTATCGATTTCAAGTTATCGTATAAAAGTTTTTATTGCAAAAAATATAAACTAGGAACTAGGAAATGCGTATAAACTTACATAATACCTAATTGCCATCGACGATACAGTTCTTCGTTACAGTTCGAAAAATATGTGCAGTAAAAAATATTATTATCAACGCTGATTATATTTGTCTTAAATCAGTGTCTGCATATTTTCCTACATTTGAACGTTCAGATTTATTAAATTAATTTTAAAATTTTTCGTTTGGTTATCGTTGTGGTTTTTATGATTTAAATTTACGTCATTGTTTTGCATAAAACAATATACCTACGGTAATTATTCGAACATCTCTAATTTTAGAAATAGTTCTAAAAATCAAATAAATGGATTTTTTTTGTTTTATTACCGTTCTATTACATATTTTGACATATCGCCTTTAACTGTGACTAGTAATATTAAGAACAGAAAAATTAGGTTTAGAAACATTGTATTTTACTATGTTTTTCTCTAAAGCGACCACTTCTACAAAAAAAATCAAAAATACCTAGTTGACTTAGAAAGGTTTTGCTGTATTATTGTTAAAAAACTGTATCGTAAAGTCACTATATTCTCTTAAAATTATTTTTTATTCTCGTAAAAATATATAATACGTCAATTACTTTATCTGGTATCTTTACTTTATCTAATTTTGACTAGTGTCAAAGTAAATAAAACCGAAAAATCGTGAAAACTTCGGAACCCACAAGAACAGAACCGATTTTGACGAAATTAACAAAAAAATCTATGTTATACATTGACATTATTTGAAATCAGAAACATTCCGGTTGTCGCACTCAATTATTTATATTATTTAAACAACCATTACAGCAAAACACGGGGTATCAGAAAACGTTATGTAAGATTACAAAAAATGGTAAAAACTCTCGACAATGTACAGACCACGTCAAGATAATGCCACAAGTTTTTATAAATGTTTTTCCTATCGCGCTACCCTGTTGAGATATTCGCCACCAAAGTTGAAGAGTAAAAATCAATTTTATTAAATAACATGTTAATAATTTAATCATTTTTGGTGTACATACGAAATAAATTAATACGTACAATTAAATAACTAAATCGTACATCAATAAAAAATGTAGAGTATCCTAACGTCCACTTAACGTGCGATTTTCTCGAATATGGTTAATTTTATTGAAATTAACGTAATAAATTAGAGTACCTTTTTTATTTTAAAATGTAGTTAAAAGCTTAACAACTTAAACCTGTGAAATATTTTGGGATTAGAAAGGTTAGGGCTGTGCATCTCTGACGGTCCTAAGGCGATATCAAAAAACCTATTACACCAATTAACTACACCAAAAATTATTACATTACAATAAAACAATAAACATGTTATTTAATAAAATTGATTTTTACTGTTCAACATTTTTCGGAACTTGTGGCACTATTTTGACGTAGTTTATGCATTTCTAAGAGATTTTTACCATTTCCTGGACACCACGCATTTTAATGCAGTAATAAATTGTTTAAACAATACAGTGCGAGTGCGCCAATCGGAATATTTCCGATTTCAGTATAACAAACGTTTAAAAAAAAGTTTCAACAAAATCGGTTCTGTTCTTGCGGGTTCTGAAGTGAAAATCTAATTTGACTCAACTGCATGGTGAAAACTAAACGAAAATGCAACGGTAAAAGATAACTCCACGCGTTGATAACTTTAATTTTTTCATTACAAGAAATCGTGTACTTTTATATATATATATATATATATATATATATATATATATAAACGAATTATCTTGGCAATATAAAGTTTTGAAAATTTTGGCTCAATATTTACAGAAGGCGTGTGTTTACTGGATGAAAATAATTTCCGTTTATGGTACAATAGAGATAAAATTCCAACGATTAGTCTCCTCATTATTTACAATTTATAAAATTCATGGTTTTACTAGAATCATCTTCAAATGCACTCGTAATACATAGTTAAATCGATCTTATAAATTGATTATGTATTACTTAAATGTTAATGTGTCACGTAATCGCGAGTGTATTTCTGGAAAATCGATCGTATATCCAAATAGTAACGAGTTTAACACATCAGGGACACATTTTTATTATTTATTTATACCGAACTGGAAATACTGTAACGACAGAAAATATCAAACGTAAAACCATTAATAAGTACCTACTGCAACTCAAAATAATGAAAACTTTAATGTTACCCGAACAATAATTCCAAATGTTAAAATAGATTATTTGTTGGAGTTCCACGAATGATGTAAATGTCAAATATTACATGCATCATAAAGTTCAAGATATACGTATGTACCTTATGCTTGTAAGAAATTTTGAACTGTCCATTACAAAACTTTATCGAGGTATTTCTTAATTTCTTGAATGGTCTACGTTCTAAAAGAGAAGCGAGTTCGCAATTTTTATTGTTGTAAATTTAAATTGCCCTTTCGTGAATTTATTATACAGGAAAGTAGATAACACAGCATGTTTTTGACGAACTCGAACCAAATACCTACAAGTTTTAGTACGACGCCGACGACCTGAATTCCTATATAATAGCCAAGTTGTAGCTAAGGCAATTTATATTCGATACAAACCAAATATGTTCAAACGCGCGGCATGGTTCGTTTACGCGCGATAATAATAAAAGTACGCGACGATCGGAAATCGCAAAATTAAAAAACCGGAACTTTCGCGTTCCTTTCTCGTTCGAAGTTTTCGCAATTACCTATATAAAAATTAAAAAATTTGTTTGGCGCCGCACCGGCCGCGCTGCCATTGTTAAAAATAAACGCCTAGTTTTAAATTTACATGCGAACGACCTACGGCAAGTTTGTCGATTGAAATTATTTCCGTTCGTACTTTGATATCTGCACGCAATCAGACCTTCTTCGCGACTTTTCATTTCGTATTCCAACTGCACTCCGCATATCGATTGCGTCTGGGAAACTCGCCGTATTGTCTGCAGGAAATTGTACTTAAAGCTGATATATTGGAAATTTCGCAGACGACTCACGATCGTGATTCATTTATCTGACGCGTATACCTATCTATATTAGAAATGAGCGATAAAATAAACGCACTTACCATCTCGTCGAGACTTTTGAGATCGTTGGTGACAATTTGCGGCAACGGCCCGTACATAAGCACCGGTTGTTCGTCTTCCATTTCGCTGTCGCTTTCTTCGTTTAAGTCGTCATTTTCGTTTCCGAATCCGTCGGATGCGTCCACGCTTTTACCTAATTTCTTTTGATCGGCAGCTATTTCTCGATCGATTTGACGTTCCATTTGAATCAACATCGGGGCAAGCATGCCAAACCTTTAACAAAACCGTTACAGTGTTGAGCACTTGAAATAATATCGGACACCCTTACTTCGCTCCCCTTCTAGCTACCTCCAGAAGGCACAATATCACGTGCTTCTCGTTTTTTCTCAAAATTAGGTCGTCAGTTTCGAACAAGAGGCATTCGATTATTTTCAAGGATTGTCGACACCAATGGATGAAGTTGCTCACGTTATCTCTATCAAGAAATTGCACGCGTAGTACACTTAATACAGAAAAAAACTTAAAAAAATTATCGTCGTTTTATACCTAGCAAAAAAGGTTCCAGCTTTGGCGGTGGAGAAAAATTTAACGTCGTTAATGTCGACGAGTAGTTGGGCTTGGGCGAGGGAGCCCGTAACGGAGCGCGTCATCATTTTTCGGGCCTTTTTCTGTACATATTCGGCTGCTTGCGCCTTAACTGCGTTCGCGTGCTGTAAATCAGAAAGGGATTACATAATCTACGGGCACTATGGGGAGAATAATAATAAAGTTAAGACGCGCGTCGTTTAAAAGACGCGACGGCATTCGTATAAATCTTTGCGGGAGACGTCTGAACGGGAGTTTAAAACACGACCGAGGTATTTCGACAATCTGATTTATAATATTATGTTTGTGGTGTCGTTCTAATGCGGCGGCTGCAATTTTCTTAAATTGAATAAGTTAAGGCTTTTAATCGTCACTCGAAAAGAGGCGATTAATCCTAACTATAAAGATCTTAAATTCGATTAAGCGCTTTATAAAGAATACATTGTATTAAAGGGTCGTCGATTGCTCCTTTGAATTGGTTGCGCAACCACCAGTCGATTTTGATAATTTATGTATAGCATTCGATAGATAATGAAAAGACGAAAAAACCCAACGCGGAGAAATTGATAAGAAAACCGCAATTCCTCAATCATTTCTGCTTAACAATGACACGGAATAATTCATTAAACGAATCCTTTCGATGATTCTAAACTTTTTAATATTTTGAACGTAAAAGTGTAAATAGAAACTAGAACCGGTTTTCAAATATTAACACTTTTCGCCAGTCATTTTACTAACAAGTATCTAAATATTAACCCTTTAAAATTATAAATTAGCAATAAATAGTTTAAAACAGATTTTCTAATTCAATTTAAAATCATAACTTTTAACTAAAATTGGAAATTTTTCTTTTATCATTTCATTATATTAATAATAAATAAAATTTAAAACATAGTATTAATATTGAATATAATTTTTAATGAATTGAATATTTAGAAGGTATCATGTATAAAATGTTTCGGGTATAATTATTAATTTTAACCAAAACATTAATAAGAGGGTTCATGTTATTTATTTTTAACAAAACAATGATAAAATTTATATACAAAGTTCTGTATAATTTAATTTATTTTAATTTATCAAGTTCAGTTCAATAAAAGTTTTAGGTTAACTTTGTAACTATGGATAAGTTTAATAAATTTAATTAATCAATAATTAGAGCCTTATATTTTTAATTCATTAAGTTCATTGAGGTGGATCTTATAATTTATAATTATCTAATTAATGTTTTTATCATGTAAGTTATAAATTATTTTAATTAACTACTTTAATTTTAATAGTTTTGCCATTCAAAATCTTAATACAAGTTCATTTCCTTTAAAAACAACGTTGCGAGGTAATATTAAATTTATTAAATAATTAAACTTAAATGGTTAAATTAAAATAGTTAATTTCAATAATAAACTGAAAGATTTAACGTTAATTGGCAAATTGTGTAAATAGTAAATTTGAACATCTAAGTTATCAAGTAATTTGTGTAGATAAATGCTAATCAATTCAAACAACAAGTAGGTCGGTCCAAATTGTGCGAATCGGGTGAATTCAGAAATCTAAAAATCGCGATAACTCGGGAACGGTTCGTGTTGCCGAAAACGATTACGGACAAATCGACACAAACGAGCCAAACGAATGGACCAGGTCCCGAATTTTCCGAAAATCGGGTGAAGTTACAGAATCTAAAAATCGCGATAACTCGGGAACGGTTCGTTCAAAACTGATACGGACAAAAACACAAAAAGCACAAACGAATGGCCAGGTCCCAGATTTGTGCCGAAAATCGGTGTGAAGTTGCAGCACATAAAATGATACTCGGAACGTTGTGTTGCCGAAAAACGTTAGACAAATCGCACAAAAAGCACAAACGAATGGCAGGTCCGTTTTCGAAAATCGGTGTAAGTTACAGACATCTAAAATCGGATAATCGGGAACGTTCGTTCGAAAAACTGATTACGGCACAAATCGGCACAACGAAACAAACGAATGGACCAGGTCCGAAATTTCAAAATCGGTGCAATTCCGACTAATTTTTAATTCATGAATCTTTTGTTTAAAACGATTGGAAAAGATTAATTTTACAACAAATATTACCAGACGATAGTATTTTTGAAAATTAATTTAATATATAAAATATTTAATGTTGATGTGAAAATAATGATAACAATTTAGTTAAAATGTGATTATCAAAATATTACAAATGTTTAAATGAATGCTAAATATTTAAATTATAATTGCAATGAAAGTAGCATTAAAATGATTAGATAATTGTAAATTATTAAAATTATTTACCAATGTTGAATGTAAAAAATTTTAACATCATTGAATTATTTAAATGCAGTTTAGTTATTTAAAATACTTTGAGTTGTAATATATAAAAGAACTAGATTATAAAATTAGGTTAAAATTATTACATTAATTAAAATCGGTACTACTTAATTTAAAATTACATTTAAATATTATCAAATTATTCACAGGTTTTAATAATTGCAATTAATTATGATTTTTTGACTAATTAATGAAAATGTTCCCTAATTTAATTAGAGATTGTAATTCAATTTTATGTTTAATAAACTTAATTAGCCTATTTATGATATGTAATAAACTTAAAACTTAAGGTACACTTGTTGGTGTTGTTCTTTAATAAATAATTAGTTTAATTGGTAATAGAAATTTTGAAAGATCAAATTAAATAGTTATTATTAATCATAGTTTTTGTTAACGAAATTTAATTTTAATTAAATTGTTCAAATGTGCTTAAATTTCAAATTTAATCAGTTTGAAATTTTATTTAAATTATTATTAAAAGCTAAGAATAATTTAATATTGCTTTACATTCAGTTTTAAAATAGGTATTAATAAGTGTTAAACTGATTTTAAATTTTCGGTTAAATTCTAGTTTATTATATAGTATAAGCGTTTTAAAAGTAATTTAGGTTATAAGTGTTTAAAATTGATGTTAGAGGTCATTTGTAAATAATAAAATATTTTTAACTATTTTAATATAATTGTTATACAATTTTAAGTAATTTTACTTAAAATTGTAATGTTTTCGAAGTAATAACGAAAATTAAAATCTTATATTTATAGTGCTACTTGAAAATAACTAAATCTTAAAATAAATTAAATTTGTTATTAGTCTTTAAGAGTGCAATAATTTTTAAAATTTTAACCCTGGTTCTAAACTTAATTTAACTCTAAATTTAAAAGTTATTTGAATATTCTTTATATAAAGTGGTAATAGAGATTTTGAAAATTTAACATAATTTAAATAAAGTGATAGATACTTTAAACTCTAAATAATTTATAAGGTGTTTTGAAACCACTTAATTAATAAAGTGTATTTGAATTAAGCCTTTAAAGTTAAAATTATTCTGTTTTAAATTAAATTTGATAAGAATTTATCGTGAGGTTAAATTAAAATAAAAAAATTGAATTTTTTTTATATTTTTAAAAAATTTAAGTTAGGATATTTTAAAAAATTTGCCATTTTATTATCTTAAATTAATAAAAAATAGTTGAATATTTTATTTAATTAAAGATTTTAATAGTTAAAAGTTCGAAAAATTAGTACAACATTATTCTAAAACTAACAAAAGCGTTAGCGTTTTTTCAACTTAAATAAATATAAATTCAAGTTGATCTAACTAATAAAATTATTTACTAAGTAACCTTATTTCAACTGGTTAACGTTTAATAATAAATTTAAATTTGATTTATAGTTACTTTATAATAAGATTTTTTTACTCAAGTTGAACCTTTTATTTTTAGTTCCAATATAAAAATCAAACTTTTTTATTACTTTAAAATTAAAATTTTTTTTAAATTTTGAAGATTAAAATTTTAATTTTAAAGTTAAATTAGTCCGAAAAAATTTCAAATATTTTAGAACAATTACGTTTAAAAATTAATAAAATTTGTAAATTTAGTCGTTCAAATATAACATTATTTTATTTTAAATTTACGAACATTTTGAATTTATTAATAAAAAAGTACATAGAATTTTGAATTTTTATAATGAGTTTGAACTAATATAATTATATTCGAAAATTTCAGTTAATTAATCGGAATAATTCACATTTTCCTTTTTAAATAAAGGTTTAACATTTAACTAAAAATTTAATTGAATTGCTGTAAATAAATTTTTGCAACAAATTTTTTTTCTAATGTTGTTAAGCAACTTAATGAAAAACTTGGTTAAAATTTAAGTTGGTTGCTCTAGACTTTATTTTATTACCAAAACTTTGCTTGTTACATTGTCTGAACACATTAGATAAAAAATTATGATTATTCTTTTTAAGCTTATAGCATTTACTTATGTCATTTCAACTTAGATTTTCGTTACTACAACATATTTAAACCTCGAAGATAAATTTGATTCAAATTTTTTAACCTAACGTTTAAATTTCCAATCTGAATTTTACGAAGATCTACAAGTTTTCTTAAATTATTTACATCTAAAGTCATTTTAAATTTGATAAAATATGAGTTAACAAATCCTACTTCCGACATAACATTTGTTTTAACAATATGTAAATTAACCATATACATCTTACACATGATAAGTCATAACAACGTGACCTCTTTCTCCGAAATCTACCTTAATAATTGAATCCTAAATCTAACTCCTTCACATCGAAATATTTCAACTGTTTTCCGAAATCTCTTAACATTAGTTTAAATTGCTAATTTAAATTAAAAATTATTAATTCTTTGTCATCCGCTAATTTAAAGTTTGTAATTTTAAGTACATTATTTGATGAAATAATGGATTAGGAAATTCTTTTATTTAAAAATTAATTTTTTGCTCAGAACTAAAGTTAAATTTTAATATATTTTATTTGGGAAAAGATTATTAAATAATTACTTAAAAATTATAATTTTAAATTTTTTAAAAAGTTAAGTATAAAAATATTCTAAATTTTTTTAAACTCAGTTACAAGCTTGTAATCAGTCTATTAAATAATTTTCTCAAAATATAAATTTTTAGTTTTTAAAATATTCATCTTTACATCTGTCTCAATTTTTTTTTCAATCTTACCCTTGTAATAGTCCACAATTTCATTCAAAACTAATATTTAAAATTTTTGTCGTTTAAAAGTTATGTCTGCATTGAAAATTACTCAATTGAAAAATTAGATTATTCCGAAGTAAAAACTAGATTTATACTTTTTTATAAATTTAATTTTCATGACTTTAAAACTTATATTAATTTTTAATATGATTCAAGTTAAATGAAGAGCCCTTAGGTTTTTTGTTTTATTAAAGATCTGAAGCTATTAAGTTTATTTTTGCAAGTATTTTTCAAGATTAAATTCAAATTTCCATTTAAGTGTTACTTTTAAACTAAATTTACTAATAATTTATAGTTGATGAATTCTACTGTAATTTAGAATTTGAAATTTCATGTAACTTCAATTTAATTTTAAAATATTTTTTGATATAATAAAATTTTAATTATATTATAAATTGTGTAAATAACTATTAAAATCAAATTTATTATAACTATCTTTTTATTAAAATATTTTATGTTAAAACTAATTTAAAAATTAATAGGTTAAAGTTTTAAATTTAAAATCGATTTATTTAAACATTTAAACTTAAACTAGTAATTAATTTATGACTACTTTTTTAAACTAGACTTAATTGATAATGTGAATTTATAACTAATTGATTCTAATTTAACATTTTATTTAAGCTATCCTATTTTTAAATTACTATAATAACATTACCATTTCAATTTTGAATTTGAATTTACGCTACTTGCTACATAGCACCGGTTATTCATTCATTCCATTTCTTGTCGCTTTCTTCGTATTAGCAGTCATTTATGTTTCCGAACGTCGGATGCGTCCACTTTACCTAATTTCTTTTGAATCGGCACTATTCATCGATCGATTTGACGTTCCTTGAATCAAATGGGCAAGCATGCCAAATTTAACAAAACCGTTACATTTAGATTGAAATAATATGAACCTTAACTTCACTCTTTACTACCTCCAAAGGACAATTATGACTTCTAGATTTTATCTAAAATTAGGTCTCAGTTTCGAACAAGAGCATTCGATTATGATTTCATAGGAATTAAAGATAATGGACCATTGGAATGAAGTTGTCAATTAGTTGTTGAATTAATTGCCACGCGCATCTCAAAAGCGTTTATACCTATTTATATATAGTTATTTAAATGAACAAATACCTAACTAAACATTTCTCAATAAATGACTAGTTCAAAGGCAATAGATACAATTATTTTAGTTCTATGTATTTATTAGTCAGAGCTCTAAATTCCCTCAAAAAAGTGTTACTAAAACACTTATTTACAAGCCCCGGAGTCTCATATTTTAATAACGCGAATAATTTTGTTTTCACAAGTTGAATCATCACGAATGCCCAGAAAAATCACTTTTATTTCGGTAACTCAACAGTTAAAGTGGATAAAATTAAAATTACGAACTATTAATGGACAAGCCGTAACCAAATAAGATAAACCTGCAGATCTTCGATCAAATTTGGTAGACCATAAGGATTTATATACAAAAATATAGATATTATAATATACTGGGTGTCAACGAAATCACTAGTGAGCCTTTAATTTTGACGGCGAAAAAGGAGGTCCGTGAAGTTAGCAGCACATGAACGGCACAAATTTCGGGACCTGGTCCATTCGTTTGTGCTTCGTTTGTGCCGATTTGTGCCGTAATCAGTTTCTTCGGCAACACTGAACCGTTCCCGAGTTATCGCGATTTTTAGATGTGCTGCTAACTTCACAACCGATTTTCGGCGACAAATCTCGAGGACCTGGTCCATTCGTTTGATGACATTCGTATTGTAGCCGATTTGTGCCGTAATACATGTATTTCGGCAACACGAATCGTTCCCGAGTTATCGCGATTTTAGATTGTTGCGCTAACTCACCAGCGATTTTCGGCATAAATCTCGGACCTGGTCCATTCGTTTGATGAATTCGTTTGTACGATTTGTGCCGTAATGCGAGATTTCGGCAACACGAACCGAATTCCTCGAGTTATCGCGATTTTTAGATGTGCTGCTAACTATCACACCGATATATTCGGCACAAATCTCGGGACCTGGTCCATTCGTTTGTGCTATAACGTTTGTGTCGATTTGTGCCGTAATCAGTTTAATCGGCAACACGAACCGTTCCCGAAGTTATCGCGATTTTTAGATGTACTGCAAAGTTCGCACCTGATTGATCGCACAAATCTTGGGACCTGATCTAACCGTTAATGTTCGTATTTGTACTAAGATTTATGATCATTAAGTACCTAATATAATTTTGTCACGCAATATTAGGACCCTTAATTTGAGTTGTAATCGCTTCGTTTTATGTTAAATATTTCATCATCATTTACCGCCATACATGTTGTTTACCGTAAATGGTGCAAACATGAACTTGTAGTTAGCGGTTATTTATTCGTAAAGTCCGCGATTAAATCGTATATTAAAATTAAAGTTAAAATTCACGATTTTCAAAGAAACTTTACATAGACGTTACCGATGAAAAAGATCGACGTTGTTGATGATGATTTATAAGTATTAGGATATGTGCGAAGCGGCTACCTTCCCATTAACACCGAAGGTATGAAGTATAAAGTAGGATAAGGACCTACCTATTATTGGAATTTTATTAAGTGTTACAATAACATTTAGACCAACGTATCCAACGTTCGCACCTCCCTACACTTCTAATTTGTTGTTGAACTGAAACTTGAATAAGATTCAAGAATTACTGGTAAATTTTTAACATCATCCTTTTGTATAAGTAAAATTTGATTTATCACTTTGGAGTCGCAGTTAGGTTAACGAAACTAAACTACTAACATGAACCCCTTGTTATTAAATTGACGTGTTTGAGCGTTTTAAAAATAATAAGTAATTCACGTACCCGAAACATGTTTCGTTTTCGATGGATTACCTCTATCTACATTGTTCCATTCATTAAAAATTATATCTACCATAGGTACTTACTCCTGAATCTATAGTTTTACAGTATGTGTTCTATTTATTTATTAATACTAAGCTAATTGATGAAAACATCAGAAATATTCCCAGAAATCCAGATTCTTGCAAACTTTATGGGTTAATATATTATCCATAACATCGTAATGTTGATTACAAATCACTGTATTTATAACTATTGTATTTTTGCTGAAGTAGTTAATGAATTTTAAAGGGATTAAATGTGATAGATACTTGTTACGGTACAAATGTGACCGTGGGCAGGAAAAGATGTTAAGTATTTGAAAATAAGTTCTTTTAAAAGACTTATTTAGCATTGATATGTTTATTGCTCATTTCTGGAACGTGATGTAATGTTGCAAGTAAGGAATTAAGGTATCGTATAGGCGCCATCAGTTATCCATTGCAAAAATTCGTATCCCATTCGGTAGGCAGGTGCTATTTAATTAACTACTTTTATTGAATGGTTTTACTTCATATACTTCTTTATGTTTAAGGATGTTTATTGTATGCTAATATCTATTTATTGCAATAGTAAAGCAATTGGACATATTCGTTCTAATTTGACAGCAAAACGGAACGTGATTTTAAAGAAGTATGAAGTATTACGTACATAGTATACTGCATTTGAAAAACAGTATTATCTGCTTAATTTGATGGTTACCTGCTTTTATCCCATTGATTTTAGAGAATACAATTTTACAAGACTGTTAAGAATTTATTATTTCAATCATGTTGAGAAAATCTGAGCTTTAACTCTTGTACCTGCCGATTTGGTCTATTTTAGTGCCCTTTTATGGTCAAAAACTTCAAAATACAATATGCTGGACTTATAGTATTAGAATTAGTTTACGTTCGAACATCATTGCAGTTTTAACTAACTTTTTGGTGTCTTGTTAAGTGTTTAATTTGAATCTTGTGCATAGAACCTACGGCAATTTAATATCGGTAAGTCATTTAAACTTATTAAAATACCTATTTTAGATATTTTGAATATGTATTCTCAATAAAGTATGAAAATTAATTACGTTAATGCGCGAGTTGGGTTGTCATGTGCAAAAATTCTTTTATGCTTGTTCTTATACTTTAAATAGTTGCCGTCTTCATACATTAATAGTACACGTCACGCCCCACATTATTCTCAATATCCTATTATGATTTTATTATCATGTAACTATTAGCGGGTTTCTGTTTTTTAATTAATTTTTGTTAATAGTTAATTTTGTTAAATTAATTTGTAATATAGAGTGTATACCATATATTTTTGGGACCAAAATGGATATTTATAGCATAATTGACGCTACGTATTAATGTTTATGGTTTCGGAGTTATAACGGCCCAAAGATCGATTTAGAAATTTCTTTTATTATGTAACTGTAAACAAAAACGAGTTAGAGTGATAGGACTGTTGAAATTTGGCATCATTAGTATACCTTTATCGAGTTATTCTCCCAAGGTAACAATAAATTTGGACTTTATTTGTATAAATAATCTAATTAACTTTTTTAAACCTACTAATGGTAACTAACTAGTTGTTAATTGTTAGGTTTCTGAAGTTATTAATTAAATACATAGCGAAAAATAACTTAATAAAATACTGTAAATAATAATGTAACGAAATTTATCTACCAAAATAACATAATAAGAAAAATTATTTTAACATTTGTTGAAAATGGCCAGGTACTTACATTTTCGGTAGTATTTTCATTCAGTTTATACAAACTACAATCAATTTATTTATTAAGCATTTTGGTTATTAACGTGACTGCCTCGAGTGACATTTTATTATTTTTATTAAAACTAGAGAGATAGCAAAATGTATTTAGAAACAAAAAGTTTTGACTTTCTAATGGGCTTTAATACGAATTAATCCTATTTGTTATTTGTCTCGCTGGTTAAAAACTTTTGCAAAATGTTTCTAATCACTTATCACTTCTCAAAACTTTACACTTCTTATGTAAAGAAACAAATTTTACTATTTTTCAAGTGATTAACCTGCAATGAAATACATCTACGTTCCAAATTTTAACTATCATCAATCCGTTTTCGATAAAATTTAGATACAAAATGATTTTGTAGAAGCTATAGGTAAATCTAAAACCGTAAACTTTTGTATATGTATTAAATAATTTTCTGCATTTATTTGTATATATTATGTATATATTTATATCTATATTTAACATAATATACCTTAGTAAATTAAGTTATATCGTACCATTTAGGTCCCAAAAATATGTGGTATCATTTTGCACTACTTATTACAGATATACCGGATATTTAATATTTTTTAATAGTAAATAGGAATTAAAGTTAATAAAGTATAGTAAAGTAAAAGTTATTAAGTAAAGTAAGTTAATAAAGTTATTATGCTTAATATTATGCTAGATTCAAGATGCCGAGAAAAGGAGCGATTGAACAAACCATCGTAGTTCACGCTTTACTTCAATATAGAGATGAGCTTTTGCCGTTTATAAATAAGCCAAGTGCTAATATATGGCAACAAATTCAAAATGAATTGAATAATCAAATATCTGCAAAATACTCTTTATACAATGACATCTTAGAACATGAAATTCACCTAATTATTCGTAAGTTTTTAATAATAAGTGGCTTTGACTGTATTCTGTTACGCAAACATAGTATAACACTTATTAAATATGGCTCAAACACGTCAATTTAATGAATAAGGTAATTTCATATTTATTTCGTTAACAACTACTAAGTATAAAGAATTTTACTTATACAGAAAGAATGTATAAAAAAGTATTCGCTGAATTTATGTCACAAAAGGTAATTTAAATTGTAGGAGTAAGTTGATAATTCTAATTTTTTTAATTAATAATTCCATACATAGTAGTATCTATATACAACGGTGTTAAGGGAAGGTGCGTAATTAAACTTTATTATTAACAGTGATTTACATGGTAAACGTTATGAACACGTTCAATAATATAAACTTTATTATTTACGTTATCGCCATACGATAGATAATAATACAAGTTCAGATTTACGAAACAAAATATGCTGCGAAATGCAAGTGAATATTTAAATCACGACAAGCGATTACTTCAAAGGTTTAATTATTCTAATTTTAATTAGACTTAATGACATTAAACTACGCAAACACGAATTAACGGTAATCAGAGTCCCATAATTTCGTAGCATACAATCAGGATGCGAAGTTTGCAGTAAATTTAAATCGCGATTACTCGAGGAAACGGTTGTTTGCGAAAATTATTACGTCACAATCGACAGTCAAACGAAACAGACGGAATGGTTACAGGTCAGATTTGTGCGAAATCGGTGGAAGTTAGCAGACATCTAAAATCGCGATAACTCGGATACGGTTCTGTTGCCGAAAAACTGATTACGGCACAAATCGGCACAAACGAAGCACAAACGAATGGACCAGGTCCGAGATTTGTGCCGAAAATCGGTGTGAAGTTAGCAGCACATCTAAAATCGCGATAACTCGGGAACGGTTCGTGTTGCCGAAAACTGATTACGGCACAAATCGGCACAAACGAAGCACAAACGAATGGACCAGGTCCCGGATTTGTGCCGAAAATCGGTAGTAGCAGCAATCTAAATCGCGATAACTCGAACGGTTCGTGTTGCCGAAAACTGATTACGGCACAAATCGGCACAAACGAGCACAAACGAATGGACAGGTCCCGAGATTTGTGCCGTTCATGCTGTAACTCTCACGGACCCCGAAAAGGGGTCCGTGAAGTTAGCAGCACATGAACGGCACAAATCTCGGACCTGGTCCATTCGTTTGTGCTTCGTTTGTGCCGATTTGTGCCGTAATCAGTTTTCGGCAACACGAACCGTTCCCGAGTTATCGCGATTTTTAATGTGCTGCTAACTTCACACCGATTTTCGGCACAAATCTCGACCTGGTCCATTCGTTTGTGCTTCGTTTGTGCCGATTTGTGCCGTAATCAGTTTTCGGCAACACGAACCGTTCCCGAGTTATCGCGATTTTTAGATGTGCTGCTAACTTCACACGATTTTCGGCACAAATCTCGGACCTGGTCCATTCGTTTGTGCTTCGTTTGTGCCGATTGTGCCGTAATCAGTTTCGGCAACACGAACCGTTCCCGAGTTATCGCGATTTTAGATGTGCTGCTAACTTCACACCGATTTTCGGCACAAATCTCGGGACCTGGTCCATTCCTTTGTGCTTCGTTTGTGTCGATTTGTGCCGTAATCAGTTTCGGCAACACGAACCGTTCCCGAGTTATCGCGATTTTTAGATGTACTGCAAACTTCGCACCTGATTGATCGCACAAATCTTGGGACCTGATCTAACCGTTAATGTTCGTTTTGCTAGTTTATGTCATTAAGTACCTAATTAATTTTTCAGCAATATTAACCCTTTTGAGTTGTAATCGCTTGTTTTATTTAAATATTTCATTTCTTTTGTCCATTTACCGCCAACATGTTGTTTACCGTAAATGGGCAAACATGAACTTGTATTAGGTTATTTATTCGTAAATGGCGATAAATCGTATATTAAAATTAAAGTTAAAATTAATTAAAGAAACTTTACATAGACGTTACCGATGATAAAAGATCGACGTTGTTGATGATGATTTATAAGTATTAATAGTCGAAACGGCTACCTTCCCCATTAACACCGAAGGTATGAAGTATAAAGTAGGATAAGGACCTACCTATTATTGGAATTTTATTAAGTGTTACAAAAACATTTAAGTAAAATTGCTTATCCAACGTTCGCACCTCCCTACACTTCTAATTCCTTGTTGAACTGAAACTTGAATAAATTCAGGAATTACTTAAATTTTTAAATTCTTTTGTATAAGTAAAATTTATTTATCACTTTGGAGTCGCAGTTAGGTTAACGAAACTAAACTACTAACATGTACCCCTTATTATTAAATTGACGTGTTTGAGCATATTTAATGTGTTATACTATGTTTGCGTAACAGAAACAGTAAAGCCACTTATTATTAAAAACTTACAATAATTAGGGAATTTCATGTTTAAGATGTCATGTATAAAGATATTTTGCAGATATTTGATTATTCAATTCATTTTGAATTTGTTGCCATATATTAGCACTTGGCTTATTTATAAACGGCAAAAGCTCATCTCTATATTGAAGTAAAGCGTGAACTACGATGGTTTGTTCAATCGCTCCTTTTCTCGGCATCTTGAATCTAGCATAATATTAAGCATAATAACTTTATTAACTTACTTTACTTTATACTTTTACTTTACTATACTTTATTAACTTTAATTCCTATTTACTATTAAAAAAATATTAAATATCCGGTATATCTGTAATAAGTGTGCAAAATGATACCACATATTTTTGGGACCAAAATGGTACGATATAACTTAATTTACTAAGGTATATTATGTTAAATATAGATATAAATATATACATAATATATACACCAAATAAATGCAGAAAATTATTTAATACATATACAAAAGTTTACGGTTTTAGATTTACCTATAGCTTCTACAAAATCATTTTTTTCTAAATTTTACGAAAACGGTTGATGATAGTTAAAATTTGGAACGTAGATGTTGTTCATTGCAGGTTATCCTTGAAAAATAGTAAAAATTTGTTTCTTTACATAAGAAGTGTAGTTTTGAGAAGTGATAAGTGATTAGAAAATTTTCAAAAAGTTTTTAACCAGCGAGAAAATAACAAAAGGATTAATTCGTATTAAAGCCCATTAGAAAGCAAAACTTTTTTGTTTCTAAATACATTTTGCTATCTCTTAGTTTTAATAAAAAATAATAAAATGTCACTCGAGGCAGCACGTAAAACCAAAGCTTAATAAATAAATTGATTGTAGTTTGTATAAACTGAATAAAATACACCGAAAAATGTAGTACCTGGCCATTTTCAACAAATGTTAAAATAATTTTTCTTATTATGTTATTTTGGTAGATAAATTTCGTTACATTATTATTTACAGTATTTTTTTAAGTTATTTTTCGCTATTTATTTAATTAATAATTTAAAAACCTAACAATTAACAACTAGTTAGTTACCATTAGTGGGTTTAAAAAAAAAGTTAATTAGATTTTTTATACAAATAAAGAAATTTTTGTTACCTTGGGAGAATAACTCGTAAAATATCTATGTGCCAAATTTCAACTTCCTATCATCAACTGTTTTTGTTTAAGTACATAATTAAAAAAAAAGAAATTTCTAAATCGATCTTTGGGCCGTTATAACTCCGAAACCATAAACATTTATACGTAGGTCAATTATGTTAAATATCCATTTTGGTCCCAAAAATATATGGTATACACTCTATATTAAAATTAATTTAACAAAATTAACTATTAACAAAAATTAATTAAAAAAAACAGAAACCCGCTAATAGTTACATGATAATAAAAAATCATAATAGGAATTAGAATAATGTGGGGCGTGAGTGTACTATTAATGTTGAAACGGCTCTATTTTCCGTATAAGAACAAATAAAAGATTTTTCACATACAACCCAACTCCGATTAATAATTAATTTTCATATTTATTAGATACAAATAAAAATATCTAAAATAGGTATTTTAAAAGTTTATGACTTACCGATATTAAATTCGTAGGTTCTATGCACAAGATTCAAATTAAACACTTACAAGACACCAAAAAAAGTTGTTAAAACTGCAATGATGTTCGAACGTAAACTAATTCTAATACTATAAGTCCAGCATATTTATTTAAGTTTTGACCATAAAAGGGCACTAAAATAGACCAAATCGGCAGGTACAAGAGTTAAAGCTCAGATTTTCTCAACATGTTGAAATAATAAATTCTTAACATCTGCAAAAATTGTATTCTCTAAAATAAGGGATAAAAGCAGGTAACCACAAATTAAGCAATAATACTGTTTTTCAAATGCAGTATACTATGTAGTAATACTTCATACTTTTAAAATCACGTTCCGTTTTGCCGTCAAAAGAACGAATATGTCCAATTGCTTTACTATTGCAATAAATAGATATTAGCATGCAATAAACATCACCTTAAACATAAAGAAGTAATGAAGTAAAACCAACAATAAAAGTAGTTTTAATGCACCTGCCTACCCGATGGGAACGAATTTTTTGCAATGGATAACTGATGGCGCCTATACGAACTTAATTCCTTCTTGCAAATACATCACGTTCCAAAATGAGCAATAAAATATCAATGCTAAATAAGTTTTAAAAGAACTTATTTTCAAATACTTAACATCTTTTTCCTGCCCACGGTCACATTTGTACCGTAACAAGTATCTACACATTTAATCCCTTTAAAATTCCATAACTACTTCAGCAAAATACAATAAGTTTAAAACAGATTTTCTCAACATTACGATGTTAAAATAATTAACCCATAAAGTTTGCAAAATCTGGATTTCTGGGAATATTTCTGATGTTTTCATCAATTGCTGTTAGTATTAATAAATAAATAGAACACATACTGTAAAACATAGATTCAGGAGTAAGTACCTATGGTAATATAATTTTTTTAATGAATGGAACAATGTAGATAGAGGTAATCCATCGAAAACGAAACATGTTTCGGGTACGTGAATTATTATTATTTTTTAAACGCTCAAACACGTCAATTTAATAACAAGGGGTTCATGTTAGTAGTTTAGTTTCGTTAACCTAACTGCGACTCCAAAGTGATAAATAAATTTTACTTATACAAAAGAATTTAAAAATTTAAGTAATTCTTGAATTTATTCAAGTTTCAGTTCAACAACAAATTAGAAGTGTAGGGAGGTGCGAACGTTGGATACGTTGGTTAAATGTTTTTGTAACACTTAATAAAATTCCAATAATAGGTAGGTCCTTATCCTACTTTATACTTCATACCTTCGGTGTTAATGGGGAAGGTAGCCGCTTCGACTATTAATACTTATAAATCATCATCAACAACGTCGATCTTTTATCATCGGTAACGTCTATGTAAAGTTTCTTTAATTAATTTTAACTTTAATTTTAATATACGATTTATCGCCATTTACGAATAAATAACCCTAATACAAGTTCATGTTTGCCCATTTACGGTAAACAACATGTGTGGCGGTAAATGAGATGAAATATTTAAATAAAACAAGCGATTACAACTCAAAAAGGGTTAATATTGCTGAAAGATTAATTAGGTACTTAATGACATAAACTAGCAAAAACGAACATTAACGGTTAGATCAGGTCCCAAGATTTGTGCGATCAATCAGGTGCGAAGTTTGCAGTACATCTAAAAATCGCGATAACTCGGGAACGGTTCGTGTTGCCGAAAAACTGATTACGGCACAAATCGACACAAACGAAGCACAAACGAATGGACCAGGTCCCGAGATTTGTGCCGAAAATCGGTGTGAAGTTAGCAGCACATCTAAAAATCGCGATAACTCGGGAACGGTTCGTGTTGCCGAAAACTGATTACGGCACAAATCGACACAAACGAAGCACAAACGAATGGACCAGGTCCCGAGATTTGTGCCGAAAATCGGGTGTAAGTTAGCAGCACATCTAAAAATCGCGATAACTCGGGAACGGTTCGTGTTGCCGAAAACTGATTACGGCACAAATCGACACAAACGAAGCACAAACGAATGGACCAGGTCCCGAGATTTGTGCCGAAAATCGGTGTGAAGTTAGCAGCACATCTAAAAATCGCGATAACTCGGGAACGATTCGTGTTGCCGAAAAACTGATTACGGCACAAATCGGCACAAACGAAGCACAAACGAATGGACCAGGTCCCGAGATTTGTGCCGAAAATCGGGTGTGAAGTTAGCAGCACATCTAAAAATCGCGATAACTCGGGAACGGTTCGTGTTGCCGAAAAACTGATTACGGCACAAATCGGCACAAACGAAGCACAAACGAATGGACCAGGTCCCGAAATTTGTGCCGTTCATGTGCTGCTAACTTCACGGACCTGTGATTTATTACATTCAACTGAATACTTTATGTGTTTTTTAAAAGCGATATGGAATTAGATGATATTTTACAATCAAAATTACGCAGCAACGACCATTTGAAAACTATGTTTGAAAACAAAAATGACAACGTAGTATACAAATTTAGATTTCTTGCCATAGTGGAAATGATAAATATGCATAGAGAACAATATTTAAGGTGATCGATGTCGTCATAATTTAATCCACAAATTAGTTTACGATAATTGTATAACACGACGATGCTAAAACAACTTTAAATTATCAGATAAGTGGCAATTACTACAAATGCGAGTCTATTACGGTGAAATGTATAATTTGTAGTAGTTCTATTAAAAATTATCTTTAGTGACCGCTAATGCTGATGCTATGTAAAATAAATGGTTTCAAACTACCCATTTGAAATTAATTTTAAAACCAGGTACCCACAGTTATTTGGAAAATTGTCCTTTTCTAGTTGTAAACACGAAGTAAAACGAAACGTAGCGGGTAGTTAATTCAAAATTTCCCGGTTAACTACGATAGTTTTTGACATAATTAAATTAACAAACGGTACACCTCATTAATCTTAATCAAAACAAACATATCTTAATTATTTTTAGTTAGTAATTAGTGTCAACAGGTGTTTCAACTAACGTTCGGCCGATTAATTATGATGTTTATGTGACTAACATTAATGGCACAATCGATTTCGCGCGCAATTTAAATAATCGTAGGTATTGTAAAGTTCCCTAATTTTTTTTACGGTTTGTTACTCAATACCTATAAAATTAGCACGCAATTAGTTGTGGAAGTAAAGCTAAAAGCGTAAACCATAAACAACCTCTAAGGTCACACGCTGTAGTTGGTGGCTTGTCGATTTTAAAGACAATATGATAATTGGCTAGTTTTAAATTCGTATATAGGTATGCAAATTTGTTCGGAAAGGCGTTCGAGCAAATAAGGATACGCTTTTTTATTTGCTTTAATCGCGAGTAGTAGTTTTGTTGATCTACCGTAGAAGAAAAAGGTTAAAAGCAAAGTTGTGTTCGAAATTGAGTGCGTTAAAAATTTCACTCAAATTTAAATCACGGCTGCGCGACACAACAGGTACCTATTTTAAAAGAGTTGACGTTCAAAATGCCTAAATTGCATAATTTTGTTAAGTGGCTTGCCGTTACCACACCAGTATTTACAAATAAGTGGGTACATACTTAGGTTATACAACGTGGGTTTAATTCTACGACGATTTTATATTTTTGGGAGGCGTTTGGAAACTGGAGATTATATAGGTTGATTACCGTTCGTTTAATATCCGTTAGTTTTTTGTGCGTAACCATCATGATGGTGTTAAAATGCGTAATTTAAACGGTCGAGTGGTTCCAGTGGGTAAAATAGACGAAGATAAATATTAAAAATAAACACCGAACTATATATCTAATAGGTACCTACTATGAAAAAATAACGAATATTTTTTTGAAGAATAAAAATATGATAATTGTTTTCTTGTAAGTCCGTGTACGCAGAAGTTGTCGAGTAACATCCCTTATATAATTTTTATTATTTGGTCAGCTCTAACCTAAAATAACCAACCCCTACAAAATGTATAAAATACATATTTATTGAAATATTCGTGTTTATAGGTAAGTGGCTGACATAATGAGATTTTTCGAAAAAACATTCAACGCCCTGTATCTTAGAAACTGATTGTGAGCGCTTTGAAAATGTTAAAGTTTGAAAAGTTTAATCGCTCTGTGTATACATACATATTAATTAATCTCAAGGGTATGTCGGCCGAATGTGACATCCCATTTGTAAATAACGTGTTCTTTCATCGGCGACATAAGATTACTTTAAACTTCTAAATACATATTATGAAGGGGTTAGAGCTGAAACCACCTAATTGTAAGTAACAAAAAGTCAATGTTGAAATATAAGCCTTTAAAGTTTATAAATTATTCTGTGCTTTTAAATTAAATTTGATAATGTAATTTATTCCGTGGGGTTATTAAAAATTAATACGAAACGAAAATAAATCGAACATTTTTGTTTTTTCTCTATTTTTGATAAAAACACTAGAGGTAGGTACATTTTTCAAAAAATTTCGCACCACCTTTTAGAACTCTTAATCATTTTGAACTAAAAATGCACTTAGGCGGATTCAGTTCTTCATTTAACTTACAAGTATTTTCATTAAAAAAAATTCAAACGTGCGAGAAGTGCTGGAACCGATTAAGTAGCAAAGAGTTATTCTCCCGAAGAACATCACCACACAAAGCGTTCCGACGCCGTTGTTTAGTATCCAACGTTCAGAATAAATGTGCGGATAGCCAAGGAGTTGCAGTCATTAACAAAAAAAACAGTATTCATATTACCTAAGTGCGACCTTGTCCCATTTTAAAGTTCGTCACACGAAGCATCATAATAAAGAAAACGAGCTTTATGATTATGTTGGATGTTAACGGTTTATATCTGTCGAAATTGTTTTATACTCTAGGTACGAAAGTTTTATTATGATCTTACTATTATGTAGGTACCTAATCTATTACTAAAAAAATACGAAACCTTTTGTTTCCTTTTCCAAAATACAGCGCCCACTTTTGTGATATTAACAAAAGTGTAGGTAAGAAATTAAAATTTTCGACTTTTAAAGTTGAACGCGTTGTCACGCCCGAAAATCAATTTCGAATAGTGTTAGGAAGCCAAAAACTAAACGAAAAAATTTGGAATGTCGATTATTGACGATCTGCTTCCGCGTACTCCGGCTGATTCATCTTTTCAAGTACAATTTTACGGTACTTTTTTTAGATAATAATTTTTACGTTTGAATTAAATAGAGGTACATAAGTACACACTTTTGCATATTTTATAATAACAAGGAAAGTTACGGAGGTGGAAATCGCAGAAAAATTTGAAACTTCGCAGGATTGCAGTAATAGTCAACCCTAATCGAGAGCCGTATTTTGTCCGTGCTCTTACGCAGTTTAAGAGGGTGAAATCCATCCTTGAAAATTAAAACTTTTTACGATTTTGCTTATTATCTGTGAAACAACTAAAAGCTTTATTGCCAACAAACTATATATTTTTGTAAATGGCTGTTCAAGACCTACATTATGATACAAAAATTAGGGATAAAAATTTTAAGGGATGGTACTGTGCGTCCGATGCGGACTAGTGGACGTTTAGCTTAACACTGCTGCCGCTGCAACTACCACTTGTCTGTAATAGACTATAAGAAAAAATTAGGAACTTCTAAATTTTTCTTTGTATTGCCTACCTTTTTCTCGTCATCGTTTTCCCTCTATCGTCAATTTCCAGCGTAGATTCTTTCGTTGACTGCAAACTTGTATTATTACACACCTACGTAAGGTAAAATTTCGTTCGCGAAATTGGATCGTTGAAAGTTTGAGGGGAGCTCTAACCAAGATCCTAACCGAATCCCTCTATCCAAGAGCCTAACCAAGCTTGATTTTCAGAGAATTTGTGTTAGAGCTTAAAGGTCCATGTATTTACACTTTATAAATATATGGAGTTAGTAGACAAAGAATGATCCTACCTTTCCTCGTCGTATTAATCCTTTTTGTTTGTAATCCTTTTAGAGTATACAACACAACATACAACACTCGTCACTCACACGCAAAAACGCCTTATTAACCGGACGAGAACTCCTCGCACACACGAACAATGCGACGCCGTAAATTAAAATTCGAACTACTGAAACAAGCACTACCGCTCTATACCACTAACGCGAAAGATCTCAAGCGGTTTTGCCAGAATTCTACATATAAATGCATTCGAGTTTATATGTGGGGTTCGAGGAAATTCCGTTTTTATTTTAAAAACATTTAATTCTTTGTTCGCATCCGATAAGCTATGAAAGTAGCATATGTTTTATTAGTTGCTTTGTATTTTATCGGCCACATAAAAATGTGATTAAACTTTTATCTGGTTTATGGCTTGTAATAGGGAAATTTTCAATGCTTAAGAGGACACGAATAGTTTTTAAATTAAAAATAAAGTAAATTTATAATTCTGCGGTATAAAGGCAGTAGATAGTGATTATTCAAATAATTTTACTGCAGAAAAAATACGTAATTTTAGAATAACTTTACTAAAAAGTACATATTTTAAAAATATTCGGTTCTGCACATTTTTTTTATCAAACTCCATTACGACCCTTGTAATAGTCCAAGCTTCCATTGCACAAAAACCTACGTCATAACACTACTAAAATTTTCTTAGTGTGTTTAAGAGGTTATGGTGCGTCGTAAACCTGGCAGATCTCCTTCCAAATGAATAAATTTTCAATATGTTACCCCTAATGTAAAAAACTACATCGCGTTGTTTCTTTTCAAATTATAATTTTAATTGTCCTTTACATGAACATATATGTCTGCCGATGTAAAAATGTACGCAAGTATGGCAAAATTAGGGGTTAAAATTCGAAGGGATGACACCCCTTAGGATTTTCATTCCTTTTTTGTATCATAATGTATGTCTTGAACGACCATTTACAAAAATATATAGTTTGTTGGCGATAGCTCCTGTTGTTTCACAGATAATAAGCAAAATCGAAAAAAGTTCCAAGTTTCAAGGGTGGATTTCACCTTCTTAAACCGCGTAAGAGCACGAACGGAATACGGCTCTTGATTAGGGTTGACTAGTACTGCAATCCTGCAGAGTTTCAAATTTTTCTGAAATTTCCACCTGCTTAACCTTCCTTGTAAGTATTATGATGAATATTTCTCTTTCTCAAAACTAATAAAATTAATAGTTCGTATCGTAATTTGCGTAGACGTTACATATAGTAACGTTGCCAAAGTTTAAGTATCGAACACTTTCTCTATTTTGTAATTTCTAGAATATGAATTTTTGGATGAGAAACAGAAATTATATAAATTATATATATATAAATAGGTGTACATAGAAACCTATATAAAAATCATGATTTATTTATAACCACATCCTTAAAACTTGAACAATTAGTGAACGTTAACTGTTATAAACCTGACATTTTTTATGACGCGAGACTTAATTCGGATACTAAAAGGATTTTAAGAATTCGGCAGATAAACGCGATTTATCTTGAACGATATTTAATAAACCCACGAATTATCGAAATATGGCGTGGCCACTATTTCTATAACTTTACACAATATGAGTCATGTCTAATAACTGTCAAGTCTTGAATCGGCCAAGTACTACATTAAGTCGTTGTTCTACTCCATTCATGTTCAAAGACGAAACTGGTTTCACTATATTACATATTCAATTTTATTTTATCTTAAATTTTGTTCCATCAATTCGTTAAGCAGTACTATTATAATTTTAAATGTTACCGACATTCGACGGTTATTTATAGAATTTCGCACTTTTTTAATCAGCTGACATCACGATTACACGAACACAATCAATATTTGCATTCTACATCGTATTGTCTGGATAAACCAAGCATTCGCATAACCAGAAAAGAATTTCAACTATCTAATCTGGGAAGAACGAGCCTAACCACATCCTTAAAATACAAGGTTTGTTTACATCTACCTATTAATGTAATTTCAGTTTATATCCTACCAAAATTTGAAACAATCAATTGAGAAAAATTGGAGGGAAAAAGTTTGCATTGATTAGATTTTATTCGTTGATAATGTAAATATGAATTAGGTACTTATAGGAAAGAGTTAGAGGAAGTTAGAGGAGTTAGAGGAAGAGTTTTGTAATTATGTATAATAGATAATTTCTCACCGAATGTTACTGGTGAGGACACGTCAAAAAAACTTCTTCGAATTCTATAAGTTGTCAATGTCATCGTATTAGAATTGTTTATGTAAATAATACTTTCTAGTATCTCTAATAGAATTAATAATGTTCTCAAAATGTTAAAATTCTGCAAGTTTTAAAATAGAACAGTTTGAGAATGAACAATATAAACAATTTGATCATATAAAAAAGCCTAGAATGTCATTTTTCTTCGCGTGAAAGAAACAACGTGTAGATACAGTCTGCTGTTTAACATTTAATTGTTTCTCTCTAACAATAAGATTTAAGCAGGTGTTTGAAAATCGTCACTATACAGGATGATTCATCTTTAAAAATGTTAGCATTTTTCATGTTTTTCATTATGTAGGTATGGCCTATCCAAACCTATATGCAATTCACGTCATCAATAAAAAGTTACTAGATTGTTTATTTGTAATTCGGTTTAAAGTTTGGAAAATGACATATTCTATAGATGATATACTTGCGCACACATTAGATGGTATTTAAGAATGACTACAATTTATTAAAACTGTCAAAATACGAGGTACGAGGTGAGACAGCACTGTGTGAAACGTCATCATCTAGTAACCTTGTATTGATGACGTGGATTGCATATAGGTTTGGACGAAATGTACGATATGATACACATGATATGAATCTTTTTTATACCTCAAACGTCAAATAGATTAGAGAATTGTAAATGTTTGATTTATATTTTTATGTAGGTATAACAATTGCCTTATATTTTTTCCAGATATTCTGCGTACCTGTATGTTATAAAAAGGAATAAAACCTAAGCAGTTATCTAACATAAGTAGTTATATAGGGTGTCCACACAAACTTGGACAAATTGGACCTATTTGGCTAAACTTTAATAATTAATTCTACAAGGCAACAACAAGAAATAAGATTGGATAAATGCATTTACATATGCTATATTGCTACATATGCATTATATATTTATACTACGACCATTTTTATTATTATTATATTACTAAGACCCTGTATATATGATTCCTGATATTAAATTATTTTATCTATTCTAATAATTATACTAATTCTATTTCAGTTCCTCCTACACATCACAGTCTTGCTTTGTTTATAATTATTCATTAGTTCTCATTATTCTCTTATTATTGTTCTTTCCTTTCAACACTTTCAATCTTCACTTCCAAATCCAAGCTCCCTCCGACTTCCTTCACTCCTCTGCCACTTTTATTTACAGTCTTTCACAATTTATTTCTTTCTCTTAATTTCTCCCTTACAATTTTTATTTATTCCTCTAAATTTTTTAATTATCTTTGACATTTCTCAATTTTCACACTTTAGTTTCCGTCTCTCTGATCTCTTTATTCCTAATTTTTTGTTTCTGATATCCCGTATCATAGCAATATGTATATTAAAAGCGCACTTAATCGCTTTTGTTTTTTATTTTAACAATATTTTACGCAGACTTAATCTCAGACAAGTCGATAAAATGCCCCTTTTCCGTACCTATTGGAGATCAAAATCGTTTCGAAATAATTTCTCAATTTACGCTCGAAGCTCATTAAAACTTTTAATCTTATCTTGGTTATAAACATAGGTTTTCTCGAGCGATTCCAGAAATCAACGTCGAAGAGTTGGAATAGGGGGTAAAGTTAAATTCGCGGCAGTATGTTGAAGCACGCTGTACAACGTTAACAAAAATTTTGATAAAGATTATTTGATTTCGGATTCGAGTCGGTCAATCACACTAGAAATGATTGCCTAATCAATTGTTTACATGATAATTGATAAAGCTCCTGATTTCACTTTACACTATATGAAAACCATTGAATTTCACTTTTCCCAGTGTATGGGGCAAAGTGTTATTTTTGAACATGTTTTTCCTATTGCGATACTCTTCAAAGTATAAAGAACAATGACTCCATTATTTTCTTATTATGTAGTAAACTATGTGGCGTTAAATAAACCTCACTTATTATGCCCTGCGATTACAAATGTTGCTGCATTGTTGTTCCGTATATTAACTTGTTCACTTTGTTCCATGTACCCCTACATTCGAACTGAGCGAACAGGGGGTCAGCTCTACCGATCCAAAGATTCCAGATATGATTAAGATCTTCATCTTCATCTTCTACGATTCACTTGTTCTTGATTTTCCTCCGATCATGATGGGGAATAAATTCTATTCTTCTAAATAAGAATGAAGGGCTTCATAAGTTCTCTTGGATGGATTTTCAAAAAAAATTCATTATAATATTTAGGTATTTAAAAATTGTTGTAGTTTATTATGTCGTAAATTGCGCTTCTTAAAAATCGAAAAATCGATATTTGTATAGATAAAGATAAGTCATGTCCTTCATCGATTATAATCTTTACTTAACGTAGGTAGGTATCTAATCATTATTTTGTGCGTTATGTAAAATTTGTAATTGCATTTCTTCAAGTTCTCATTATGTGTGTCCTAATATAATGTTTTACAATAATTATAATTTCAAATAAGAATATTAATTCGAGTTTCCTCATTCTTCTAGTAAGTGAACGAACAATTGTAATTGTCCCAAGGGCTTCCTAACACGACCACGTTCAAATAATAGTCCCATTTCATCTCGAAGGTCTTCGGGCCGTTCCTTGCGAATTTAACGAGCTCTCAAGTGCAAATCTAAATCAAATAATATTATGACAACCTTGTCACATCGGTGGGTACCTACTCCAACCTTATAAATAGCACAGACAATAAAACGAGATTAGATCGAAACAGTGATCAGGTGTTAAGTGACAGGGTCAGATAGTTAAACGAGAAATACTTTCACTGATCACCACTTCCTTAAAAGGCTCTGTAGCTTCCACGGCCACCTTGACATGGCCCGCGAAAAAATGCGAGTACACTTGTTGCCGGTGTCACTTGTCCCGGTGTTGTTCGGCGCCTCGTCACGCCCTTTAAAGTGGGCGAACGTTATTTTATTTTCGCAGATACAGTTTTATTCGTGCCCACCTTTTTATGTTAGGCCGATTTGAGGGGATTATTTTTATGTGTAATTTGCACTTGGCCGTTCGTTCAAGGCTAGACTTGTTTATGATCCACTTTGGACATAAACAACGTCGAGCTCCATTTTGGGAAAACAACGATATCAGTGATACACCAAACACAGTGCTGTTGAGGGCGTTTTATTTTTGTTAAGATATCGACAATAGTTTTTTTAGGCAATTAACCAAATAAGTAGACGGAATAATATAGTGACCTTAAATCTCGGCCGATACCAAGTACAAGTTCATATATGGAAAAAATCCTTAAAATGCGAAAGGACGCAATTTTATTTATGATTTTCTTTATACCGTAGCGGTCGTAGTAACTGCGTCTGTGTAGAGTGAAATAAGGCGCCAATTCATTCTTTGCTTCCTTAAATGGACTAAAGTTATTCTAGCCTTGCATACAATTAAATCGAGTATTAATCTTGACTTAGAGGTCGAAAGTAGTAAATACAAGAGCCAGCAAGAAGCTGGGCAGCTCTCTTTTCAGTGTCACGGCCTACCGTGACTCAACACGAAAACCTTAAACTAAATTTGATTGTGATTGATCGATGTCGGAACTGCATGCATGACCAGTGGGCATTTTGTTGTTGTTGTTTTTTTTTTTCGTAAATGAAAATAGTAAGATGTGCGAGGATAATTCGTTTTTCTTCCTTTGTAGTGTACAAAAAAATCTCAAGTCAAAATTCTCGCTCGATTTTAGGTCAAACGAAACGTAATCATTACACCCCCAATTCCTATTTTTAACTTTTTATGATATTTCTAACCCTTAACGATGTTAGAAATCTAAAATTAAACAGGCATCGGGAAAAGAAAAAAGAACGGGAAAGCTGTTTCAAAATTGAAATTTTTCTACGTAATTTTCATAATGTACGAGTTATCAAGGTAAAAATAATAATGGAAGGTCGTTTTAAATAAAAATAACAACAATAAAAACAATTTTTAGTCCATCACAATTTATCCAGTTTAGATTGCCGACTAGAAAAAAATGTGTCGCACGGAATTACAACTATTTTCCTTGAATTTTGTACTATTAACGAGCAGATCGTTTCAGTTGGTTGAGTAAATAAAATTTTTAGAAATTTTATGTAGGACGTTTGTATGTATGTATGTATGTATGTATATACTAGCCATTCTAATAAGAAATAAAAACCGTTGCTGAAACGCACGTACATTTATGGAAGTGCACGTAATTCTTAATCCTATACATGCACTTCCTTTGACGTTAATTCAATTAATTTGCAAGGCTTCGTGCGGAATTTCTTAACTAATAAATATAAAGTTTGCGACATAAATATGTACATAGATACTTATTCTAATTTTTGCAGTACTAATCATCTCGGCGACCGTCACGTCGCTTGCGTAATTTTTTGTGGTCTCTTTCGATAACGTAACGTCAAAATTAGAGAAAAGTTCAAATCTAGCTCTGTAGTCGCTTCCTCTGTCTATTTAGACATTAGGAAGTGTTGATAAAATGCAAATGAAACACGTCCGGTACTTAAACATCGTTGTACGTTAGCATACGTTCTGCGCTTACGCGCTTTGTTTGGCGGTTCACGGCCTCTTCGTTGTCCTGTCTTTTGTAATAATGACTTTTATCTTTCAGGTTTGGCAGGTAAAGGTTAAATTTAACCGAGCGAAACCGGTATCGAAAAATTCAAAAGTAATTTTGCAAGAAATTGAAAAGCAATAGCCATTCATAAATTTTGATTATTCTAAGTATATGAATTCTTTTAAAGATCAATTGCGAAATAATTCGTAATTTACGTGGAATTATAGATAACATAGATGATGATTATAGACTTTAAAACTTTAAGTTTATTGTTAGAACAATTAGCAATCAACACCGTTAAAAACAGCGTATGTAGAAAAATTTATTTTTTAGGAAACTGTTTTCGTGAATTTTTAATGTACAGGGGGCTATCGGGGGGCTTATTTGCTTACAAACGTATGTAGAACTGACGTCGAAACAAATAGATTTTTATAGAAACCCACTTTTATGTCGTCGAACGATTCGAGAATTGGGCCCCGAGGCCCTGTTAGGCAAAAATGTTATGCAAGTATTTCCTAACACGTGCTGCAAAATGTGGAGGTGCCCCGTCTTGTTGACAGACAATTTTATCACGAACGTGTCAATTTTCTCCGGGAAACAAACGCAGCAATTGCAGGTAATGAAAAACGAACTTCAAAGTTTGCACAACCGCGATAATCATTCGCGAATTTCCGAACAAACCGTTTACTTTTTATACCGAAGCGAAGTCTTAAATTGAAAGCTACATCGCGTATGTCTCTTATTTATTTTTTGATAAGTAAAATTCACATCGCATCAGTTTTATTTATGAAGAAATAGGCTGCTATGCACAAATTGATGTTTACAGTTAAACGTTGCGTCTACAACAAATGTTATAAAACAGAATTAGACCGCACAAAATCGTTGAACTTGAACTAAATCCGAAGTTAATAATGCAACTTGCGATCAATTCTGCAAAATAACCAGTCCCTAATTATTGACGTTTCGGGCAAAACTTCGTCAAACTAAAACGTCGCTCAACTTTTGAATCGTCGAATTTCAAATAAAAAAAAACCTGTAAACGCTTAAAGCGCGTGTGAAGATTTAAGTAACAGTTAACGGTTGGTGTCAAAACAAACACTTGAAATGCACGGTTACCGGGACACATAAGTTTGATAACAGTCTATTGTTTTAATGTGTAAATCCATATGTTCTTTGCCTTTGTAAACACGAACACCATCATCGTGTAACTTTATACGACTTTATAAATCCTGATGATGGTGTTCGGGTAACAATTAAGCAAATTTGACCTTAGATTGCGGTAGGTATAAATTTTCAAATCTATATAGATAGTTATAAACGAAATCGCGGTAATTACGTGTACCTACGTGAATGTGCGTGGGAGTATAAAATTGATAATTTGGACGGGTAAATAACGAATTATAAACGTGTTTAACAATTTAAAGTCAATAGAAAGCCGTGTGCGTTTCAAAAGCAATCGTAAATTTACACGGTTGCTGAGATGCTGAAAATGTCGCTTGCAAATAACGTATGGAACGTTATGCTGCAAGCAAGTGTCCTTCTAAAGGCCTCGTTAATTATAGCGTAGGAAGATTCGAAGATGTATTAGCATAATTTGCAATTGAAGCGCGCTGCAAACAGAACGAATCGCTTTGTTCGTTCCGAAACCAAAGACGACAATTTATTCTAATCGGTAATAATAATCGGAAGAATTAGAGTATAATGAAAAAATTGTTGGCACATTTGCCGATTTGCTTATTTAAAAGAAAACCAATTCAAGGTTGCTTTTTCCTTTTAATAATACAGACCGTGTATAGTAGATTTTCCGTTGCTTTACGGATTTAAACAATTATCGATTTTAAGTTAAATTACAATAATATTACGCTTAAATCGTAATAATCGATCGTCGACGCTTTCTTGAATAATGTTGGGAACGGGTATACCCTTGAAACAAAAGCCATCGAGAAAACTAATAAAGTAATAACGAAATCGTTAATCGTTATCGTTACGTTAATTACGATAGATAATATAGGTATAGGTTTTAATGATTAGGTAAGTCTAAAATTAGTTACTTGTTATTTTAGATATTGTTATTATTTATCGCCAGTTGATTTATTTCGTTTTATCCGTGCACTTTAATTGACAAATAAAAACTCCGTCCATGTTTTGTTCCCCTTTGTCCGTCCAACAAAATCGATTATTAACAAATAAACAATAAACACGAAGAATGAACACACCGAGCACCGTAACATAAGATTTATCTATTTACATAAATATATTAGCTTCCAACAAACCTGCCATCACTTGTTCCTCAATTACTTCTCCTTTTGTACTTTAATTTGGTTTGTGAACAAATGAATACTGTGAACAGACAAGGAGTGCAAGACGTGGACAAATGATATTAGTTTTTAAATTAAAGAAACACAATCGATCTTTCCTAATTGGTTATTATTTGTTTGCAATTTTTTGGAAAGTAGACGAGTACAAATTTTGGGCGTAAACCGATATCGTATATGCGATGAACAAATCTGTTGATTAGAAATTAATTAAAAAAAAAAAATGTTTACGACAGGACCGATACCAATCTTTTTTAGGTTATAAAATTTTTGAAGAGCGAACAATACAGTAAATCCCCTACATACGAACCTTTAAGTTACGAACATTCAAAAATACGAAAAAAATTTTAGTGCAACTTTAAATTTCGCGCCAACAAAACCTATTCCCCCACTTTCATTATTTACATTAGACGTTTTATCACTTACTTTATCACTTTTATCTTATATGGTATTGCCAGCTATTGTACTTTTCAAAGTAAGATTAAACATTTTGTTTATTTTTTTATAAACGTGCTTTCTTTAACTAGAATTGACAATTTTTCACCTCGGCACATCTTTGTTCAACTTACGAACAAATTCGAGTTGCGAACGCGTCCTCGGAACGGAACTTGTTCGTATGTAGAGGATTTATTGTATGGGCAAAGAAATTTTGAGGTACCAACACTTCACAGAATTCTGTTAGATGTGCCGGTAAATGTCTGCCATATTGACTACCCCAAACACGTTTCCTCCACAATTTCACAAACATAGACGGCATTCGTTCAATTGTTTTGACTAGAAAAATATCGTCAACCTTAGTCGGAAACGAATTCGTAACGTTAGGCATGGAAAGCATACCGCTTACACACGTGGGCGTTAATAATTAATATAAAACAAAAAAAATCAAAAGAAGAAGAACATTTAATTAATTATTTATTTATTAAGCTAACTTGTTGGGGCCTTTCCTTGGTTATTTTTTCGGTTTATTGATGTAAGATAACGTTTAACCCTTGTACTACCAATTTTTTTAATAACACGCAATACCAGTGGGGTCGTTATTGACCCCAAAGCTCTGCATAACATTTCGTTATGACCGTCGTTCTGTTTTTGGTTTTTATGACTCTAAACACCACTTGTCAAGTTTAATCTTTGACCTGTTGTCGATTATTGCTGCGCGGGAGTCAGATTCGTTTTCAGAGTCATATACTGATTACACCTCAGTGAAATCTTCGTTTTCATTTTAAAAATGATCGGAAGAGTTTCTCGCAATCTTCATTATCACTCTCAGATTCTTCAAATCCACTTTAGCGCGAGTACGCTTGGTCTGTACGCGCCATAAGATACAACTTATTGGAATTTATATGTAGGGTAAAACGATTGGGTCGCTGGGGTCGCCGGCGACCCCATAACGTCACGTGCTTTCAAAAACTATATTTTACCAAAACATAAAACTAACTGCGATGTACAAATTCAATTTTTTTTGGAATTTTAGGAAAATCTATTCCAAAAATATACACCTCCAAAGAACATGTGCGGTGGTCTCCAGTGACCTCGCGGTAGTATGAAGGTTAAAAAGAATAATTTTTATGCAGAAATTGAAATGACAGTTAATTACGCGTTTTTACTGAATTTTTAAAACTAAAGTCAAGTCAGTACCTGATGTGTATTAAAATTTTTAATCGAAAAATGTTACCACTAGACCTGTTGCAAAATACGGACAAGATAGAATACCAATAGAAACAAAAAAAAAACAATAATATATAGTAACTAAGTATAACATTTATTTGTTGATCTGGTTTAAATAAAGATTTAAAATAAAAAGATCTTCAAAGGTACGTCGTTGTAGACGATGCGATCAGAAACCCACAGTTGAATAATTTATAATATTATGCAACTTATATACTATTTAATACACGAACAAATACATATTTGTTTAAAAAAAATTAGATTGTCAATATATTGTATTTTTTATATCGACTCAATTTCGGGCATTAGGTATTTCCCATTATACTGGCACGCTTTATGATATTATGTAGCGATATTGTTGTTATTTAGGAGTTTTTCATTGAATCATTTCTTTTATTAAAAGCTTATCGGATTCCTTTAAATTGATTTAAATTAAATTTACTTAACAGGCCTCAATTTTAATCGGATCTCTATTTATTAGATTAATGCAGTAATTACATCAGTAGATTAAATTTATCCATTACGTTATTTATAAATATCTAAACATTAAATTTATCAAAAAAAAAAATAGATAAAACACGCCTAATCGATTATCATCAATTGCCTATTTTTATAAAATTGACTAAAATTTCTTGGAATCGTAACAGTCATTTTAATATTACTTATATATTATACATTACATAAATGACCGACACCACAAACGATGAAATCATTTTAAAAATACGCGAGTCGCCTAAAATCCGATAAGGAAGTAAAAAAGAAAAAAAAACACAAGGGTATCGCGCTCCAATTAATCGCGATTATCGGCTAATCAAGTGATCCTTTTCGCGGTTCTTAAAAATACTTGTTTTTATTTTTCTCGCGAAAACGTTTTATCATTAAAAAAAATTAATAAAAAACAATACACGATCGATGATTATCTTTTCTCCACAACAAAAAACGACAAAATCGTTATAATACAGATTCGCCTCCGGTTACATTTACGACAGTTTCACTATAGGATAAATTATTAAACGCCTACACTTTCTATTTCAAATCGTAATTATGCATTATTTATCTAGAAATTAGGTTTTCCGTAAAATTTTTAAAGCGGCGATTACTCGGTCTCAAAAAAGAAAAACGAACAATCAAAAAGAAAACCGGGTCGTTTCGTGCACCGTTCAATTTCCACGTAAATAAACTGGAAAACTCACCTCGCACAAGGCAACTCCAGTTTCCAATCTATCCATAAAATTATCCACGTTGATTCTGAGATGCGGGTAGAGAATCTGAAACCATTCCGCCAAATCTTCCTTCATCGCGTACAAATATTCTTCGCTCGATTTAAAGGGCCTAAACGGCCGAGCTTCTAATAGCACCCCTGACATGATTTCTTCAATGTTCGCCGACTACCGACTATAGATTATTTAAAAAGAAAAAAACAAGGTCCGTATTAAATCGGTCACGCCGATTTTATTTATTTAACAAATTACAGGAACTTTTATTTAAAATTTTGGGGTTCATTTTATTTTTCAGCGAAAAAATTAACGCGCGCGCACTCGGGAGAATTTTCGAAACCGACTGAAACACACAAAACGTTATCACAGTTCTGTTATAAATTAAATAAGATACAGCTTATCTATTGTTTCAAAATAAATAAATAAAAACGAGGAGCGGGCGTGGATATCGCGTCTTTACTGCGACCAAAACCGAGTAGAACTGAAAGCTGCCGCAGAAGAACGTAACTTACAACCGATAAGCCGCGCTCTGTTACAACCTTGCAATTGAGATAGAGATTAGCGGATTTTACTATTGCTGAAGAGGAAAAAGGACGACAAATATCGTATGTCAATAAAGCTGGCCGAAGTTCATTAATTGACAAAATTGCACTTTTATTATTCTAATAACGATGATAATTGATAGAATTAGCTCGATTAAATGGAATTTATTGATCTATTGTGCAAGTTTAGAAAAAAAATCGTTTGGCGAAGGTTACATCCGTGCGCGCAGGATCGACCAACACGTGGACGTTCAAAATCAATAGGGGTGAAACTGCAGAATGAACATACGACCATTTTTCTTGGGGTTGCATAAGATTATATACTTATTATTTTAATAGGTAGTCTTATTGAACAATCTACAATTTAATTGATTTTTTTACGAAAAAAAAAAGATAATTATCTACGAATACACTTGAGGATTATTTATTTTTTTATTTGTATAATTAAAAAAAACAATTTTAAGGTGCCGTTGTGTTCTAGCAAAACTCGAGAGATTTTGATGAAACTATTCTTTCTTGACATTGAATTGAATCACACCCCTTTAATGCCTGTTTTAATGGACCAAACGCATGAAAGTCAAATGGTGACAAGTTGGGACTATAAGGGAGTGTTATCAATACTTATCAATGTATGCGTGCATGCGGTTTGAACCGTTTAGGTTACATGGCGGCGAGCATTGTCACGCAAGAAAACAACACAAATAACATTTTCCACGAGTTTGCCGGGACGTTTAGTCTTGATGCGTAAACGTATAGGTTCTTTAACCCCGCAATCGTAAATAAAAATTGAACTTAAATTTTTTTCCCAAAGATCAATTTTTATGTAAGTGTAATTTTAGCAAAATATTAGCTTTCAAAAATTCAAAAAAGCATTTTTTTTCTCAGAAACATCGCGAATATTATAGTACGTACTACTTGTATGATATTGTAGTGAAACTAAAGGCTCGTCAGTGGTATTTTTTTGGGGACTCTCCATGTACAGCAAATGAGAAAAATAGAGAATATTAAATTGAAATAATTTTAAAATATGTCTTATATTCGAGGGACAGTAAAATGCAATTGTTCGTCAAATATTCCTCGTACCTATCCCTGCTGTATATGTATCAAAATTTTCCAAAGGGTATAACAGGTAAATATTTGAAAAAGTTCGTCATTTGAATTCTATGGCAGTCTGCTACACGCAGGATTTCCAGGAAATAGTAAATAATATATTTTTAAAGTTAATTCAATTTAATATTGCCTATTTTTCTCATTTACTCTACAAGAATAGTCTCAAAAAAATACCACTAATAAGCCTTTAGTACCTCTATAATATCGTACAAGTACCACAAAATTCGCGGTATTAGTTTCTGAAAAAACTTTTTTATCGGTAAGTATGAAATTTTGGAAGTTAAAATTTTCCTATCAAAATGAACCTTTAAGAAAAAAATTAACCAAATTCAAGCAAAGGCACACTGCTAACGTTTACCCGGTAAACGCCTTTGTATCGCTAATTTTCAAAAAAATCGTCGTTTTGTCACATATATGTATTGTACAATATATTTAGTTAATTTAAAACAAATGTTTACTTATTGTTAATTAATTAAACGCAAATTTTTAAAATTGCCTGTTTAAAATTTATTTAAACTACCGCAAAAACTTTGCTAAATAGTTAATTTCATTGAAATATCTATTAAATTTTATGTTTAAATTGCAAGAAATAAGAGGCAAACATATTGTGCATTTTTGTTTTAAATATCAGGTTAAGTAAAATGTTTGCGAAGTACAAATAAACCACGTGAACCTTTTAGTTTTCTTAGTCTTTACAATGTTCAAATTATAAATACACCTATAATTAAAATAATTGCCTATAATATGTTCAGGAAGAAACGTGAACAAAAGCACTTTTTGTGAGTCATATTTTGCAAGTTAACATTGCAGCTCTTTCAAAATTCGTTCGTAAACTAAACTTCTGAAAAATCCTCATGATTTTCGAAGTGTGATGATATTATTTTATCGATACAATGTTATTTACTGGCACATTATCTACACGTATAAAAGCACTATAAATATGTAATCGACAATTCAAAGAAACGGAATAGATACAATGGAAATACTCATATTACAATTACTATTGATACCAAATTTATCTTCAAGGTAAAATAGAATACCTAAAATATTCTACATAACTAAATGACTACTATTGTAATAAATTTAATAAAAATTGATAAGGCCAATAAATGTATAAAAGTGTAATATATTAAAAACGAAAAAAAAAATGACTATAAGGCTTGAAATTAAAGGAAACACATTTTCGTTTTTAACATCACGATAACTTTTCCCATTACTATTAGTATTTTTGTAACATTTATTATCTTTCTTCCTAATAAAACAATTGATAATCGGCAGTTTTATTGGATGGGCTTCGATTTAACAAGGCGTCAAAAGAAAATAAAAATGATTATTTTGATTAACATAAGATAGTGATTCAGATTGACGTTTATGTAGCAAGTAATTAAATAAATGGAGGAACGATAAGATTTATTTCTAAGTTACACGATTAGAGCGGACGTGGGTAATAACGAATAGAAAAGAATGTTAGTGAGGGTCTTTGTACTGATTTTTTTAACGTCTTGCATTGTCGTCGTTAATTAAGAGTGTTGACATAATGCAGTTATAATTAGCACCGTTGCGGTGATTCAACTACACGACTTTAACATTAAATAAAATATTCATAAACATCATATTAAACTGATAAACGATTTATTATAGACACTTTAATTTTACATTTAAGTATAATTTGTAAATGCTCTAATGGTTTAATTTTTATTTTATGGTATACGTTATTCAAGATAGGTTTCAAATACGTCATCCATAAAACCTCGCATCTTTACAGTACTAATCGATGGTAGTTTTTCATTGACATGTCATATGTAAATCATCGGTAGAATATGCCACGTTCAAAACTGAACATTACAAATTTACAAATTTAGTAATTTCTTATTGATGACGTGCATTGGAACCTATTGTGACTTACGTGTAGGTGCCTATATTTTATCAAACATAGGTGAGCGCTAATCTGGGGATAAAACAAAACAGCGATTCTGTAGATAAATTAAATACATACGTAGATAGTTTCCTTGAAGCAATTCTAATTTTTGGTCTTATTTCATCATAATATAGATTATTAATTTTTTACGAATCAAGTAGTTTTAAGTACTCTCTAATTTTATTAAATAGCTACCTATAATAATAATTTAATAGTTTTTGTTGTTTACGAATATTTTAAACCATTTCCAATATTTTAAACTAATATTCGGGTTGATTTGAAATGTGTGCAATTTATTTACATTATATATTTTTTTAAATTTAATTAAAAAGAATAGTTTTCTGCATTAAATAATGTTTTAATTAAATCGAGATATCAATAACAGATGGCAGAACTTACTGCACAGTTTATTCCAATAATAAAGTGTTATGTAGATAACTGTTTAAATTATATATATATATATATATATTTATCTTTCACGAAATAAGTGACCATAATTTTATGCTTTTCATAAACATTAATATTTTATTCAATTTCTGTTTCGTAATTATAATATAAAAACGTCGTTTGAATCCAAAACTGTATGTTAAAATAACTTTTTAATACATTACATAGGTATTATAAGCAATGTCTACTTTTTCCTAATTACTAAATTAATAGGATTAGAATTAGAATACCTTACTGTTGGTTGTCAATTTTAATTTAATATTGTCTATTCAATTATTCAAAATTATTTATGTTATATAGCTAAATGATGCTGCCAAAACGTCAAGTAAAATTTTTTGGAAAATAATTAGATATCTATGTGATATATAATTTAATGGCTTAGTTGACGATCACTGGGCGACGGGGTTACCATATCCTTACGCCATAAATTACAAGTAAATCAGTAGTGTATCTTTCTTATCTGGAACCTTTAGAAAATTTTCGGAAGCTTTTGGAAAAGCTTCGAAAATCTGGAAAACAAGAAATCCATTTAATTCATCCAAGTAGTTCTTACAGAAGTAATGAAAGTAAATGTGGAATGTTCATATTTCTTATAAAAACAAACTGTTTATTACCTAATAATTAAAATACCTAGACTATTTTGATTATATATTTTTATAAAAACATACGTTTTTTTTATTATCTATTAAATAAACTAACTTAAACTTTCAGATAGTTTTTCATATTGAAGCGACTTCTTCTAATACATCTGGCGGATCACGAATAACGGAATTTTCTAATTTTCCAATATAACTCTTTATAACGACTGTAAAATAACAATTGAAAACGATGATAAATATCTCTAACAAGGTGAAAACTGCAAAAACGACGTAATTCTCATCGAGCAGCTTATAACTGTGTCGTCCACGTTCAAACGCTAAACACAAAAACGCCAAGATCGTAGTGTGAAAGATAATATTGAAGATACAAAAGTAAAAATATATATGCGTATCAGTATTAAAATATTCTGTTTAATTCCGTACATAAACAGTAACGATATTGATATACTGCCCAGCAAAACTACTTCCTGAACTGCCATTTCTATTGCTCGCCATAAGGGTAGAACTAGTTCAAGTACGATTAAAAACAGAAATACTTGATATATAGCAATTACCATACATCCATCTTTTAAAGTTATTGTACAACAAAAGTGTTTAACAGTTAGATAGTTGGTGAGCATTTTTTAATTTAAAAATAGGTTATGTGCCAAATTTTCTGCAATTACTCTGATTTAAGTATTGTCAATGAAAAATTTTCGTTTTTAACTTGTATTTGATCTCTTTTATGTTACTACAGGATATTACGATGACTTTATGGCAAAACGTCATAAACGACAAAAAGCAAATTTTACAAAAACGTACGTTTTGTGTTGTTAAGAAAATACCTCCTGGAAATAACGTATTATTAACGTTAAATAAATAACGTTATTTATTCTACGATGTAGTCGCTGGTTTGAGTGGTAAATGGACTTGTACGGAGGTTAGATACTATTCTTGAACGAGATACGATGACGAGCATTAGTAAGTCCTACGCGCTTGTTGTTTTGGGTGGTTAGACACACAACTTCCACACCAGGAACAGGTTATATGGTTGTTTTTCCATGATTTTCGCGCTTTGTTTTTTGTGGTGATGGCAACGTAACACAGTTCATTACAATTGGGCTTTTACAAGTACGTCACGCTAACGTCACAACTAGCAGCTGATCTTTTTTCTGGTGAAAAAAATCGAAATGTTTTTACCAAATTATGTCTTTGTTTAATTATGCATAAGCTAATCAGAACAACTCATTTTCGAAAAAAGTGGTGCTTACGATATTCTGCCAAAACGCCATCGATTATATAAAAACGTTGTTTAGTTTAAAATAGTCACCGATTTAAAAATGAAAATAATAATTTGACAAATCTTTTATTCAATAACACTGGTTTACAGCCAAAAAATACCAAGAACGCCACATGCCTAGATAAGTTAATTGGGACCTCCTGAACACGAAAAACGCTGTAATTTTTTTTTTCTAAGTACCGTTTTTTAGATAACGGTACTTTTGTGTTTTTCGGTGTATGGTCCCACTCAAACCCTTGTGGAGCCCAACCGATCGTCCGATCGAGATAAATGGCATATCGTTGGGAAAGGTAATTGAATGCCTTTTCCGTCGATATGCTGCAAATTTCTATCTGTTAAGAAATGGCTGAGTTATGGCACCTCAAAATTCAAAATTTGCCTATTTTTTACGTTTGTTTCAACATTTTTCATCTTTATTTCGTTTTTTTTCTACGTTATAGTAAAGATCTGGAATGTTTTATTTTTTTATCAAATAGTTTATTTAATTACCAACATTTTAAGCGTAATTTGAAAAAAATCGGATGAAAAATAAAGTTTTTATTAAGGATTTTGTGGAACGACAATATTTTCATTTTCATTGCTCACACACTATATTCTGCGTCCATCAGTTTTAACGTATTTAAAAAAAACGGAATTTGAATCTCTGTATATGTTGGTAGCCCTGATTGACGAAATATGACCTTTCCCAACGATATGCCATTTATCTCGATCGGACGATCGGTTGGGCTCCACAAGGGTTTGAGTGGGACCATACACCGAAAAACACAAAAGTACCGTTATCTAAAAAACGGTACTTAGAAAAAAAAAATTACAGCGTTTTTCGTGTTCAGGAGGTCCCAATTAACTTATCTAGGCATGTGGCGTTCTTGGTATTTTTCCAAATTAAAAATTTGTAAAGCTGTGATAATTAAATGATCGGTGTCCGAAAAGGCTTTCGGTCTTGGTCGGCGGTGGAATAATAAAGGCACATCTTTACCCAATTAGCTTAAGGGTCGGTTTTTTTCATCTCCCAATAAATTTACTTGAAAAATTTTTGTCACGGAAACAATTGTTTGAACAAACGTTTCTATGGTAAATATGTGTCGATTAAATTAAATGGAAGATGAAAAGATCGGCCCTAAAAATCATGTCGTAATAAAATTACTTAAACCAAGATATACAAACAACGTGCTATCACCTATCGACAACTAAAATAGTAACGTTGTAATCGATAATATTAAAATATCAGTTAACCTACTCAAACCTCGTTTCTTCGTAAAATACGTAAAAGTATTGATGAACACTATCTTATCTTCCATTTCCGAATTAGCTACGCCGTACAAATAATCATCGCAAAATATCGGGCTACCCATATAAAAAAGTGTAACATTTGTTTTCTTAACGTAGACAGTGCCGTCGCTATTTATATTTAAAGTGGACGTTTCGCGATACCAAGACCCATCGACGTATTTCGAGATGTACGTACAATTTTCGACGATACTGCCAACAAACCCCCCGTTGGGCATTCTAGCGACATGTCCTCCGATTCGTTCTTTCGTTATCAGCGTGGCTAAGTTCGGTTCATAAAAAACAATGTTTTCTATTTCGTACTGTTTACGCGGACCTTCGGAGATTTCGGCAACGAGGCGTGTAAATTTTTTTAAAAAATTCGTATAAATGAACGTGACTATTTCATTGTTCGACACTATCGTGCCCAAAACTCTCTCTTCGAAGTTAGTAACGTGAATTAAAAACTCCGCGAAAGCCTCGTTTTTGTAAAAAACACGAGGGTTCAGATTTAAACGTTTAGCGAAATCTTTCGGGTTTATAGAGTTCGCGATTTTGCCAAACTGATTAATAATCCCATTATTTTTGCGACTATTTTTAAATCTTATAATCGCCCTTTCCACATTTAACTTTTTACATAATCGAAGGGCATCGTTCAGAGATATAACGTCCATCAAGGTATTTAAATTCCTTTTCGAATAATTTCCCGCAAGTAACACTTTCACAATTTCTTCGGCGTCACTCCTAATGATAGCCGCGTAAAAATCCCTTGCCGAGATATTTAAAGTTTCTAAAACATTTTCCGGAACTTCGATACGTTTCCAGGCGTCTATTGTTGCATCTACCAATTCGGTTAAATTAATTATTGTCCAATTATTCGATTCGAAAATCGAATACAAATCGTCCACTACAAAATCAAAAACGTTCAGTGAGACCGTTGCAGATTCCAGTACTTCGATTACGTCTTGTAAATTAATATTGGAATCTCTAAAATGATCGTTTAAAACGGTATTATTTCCGAATATCGATTCCGCTATCAGTTGTGGAATTTCGGCCTCTTTCAGGTACAATTTGATATCAACAATCGAAGTCGAATAGTCGTTGCTGCTTGTATCCGTGTTAAAAAATACGAGGACAACGTAAACACCTATCAGAGCACTACACACTTTTAAATAGAGTAACATCGTTTAGCAAAAATAAATTTATACAACATCAACTACGTATTATCGTTATCTTTTGACAGATAAGTAGGAAAAGTATTTAAAATCTAAACTGAACATCTAAATTTAATGACATATATACATATATACATAGGTGTTCAAAGTAGACGTTAAACTAACAATAAGTTTAGTTAAGTTTAAAGTTAAAAAGTTTAAAAGATATTAAATTTTGGAATCATAAAAAATATAAAATTTCTGAAATCGGTAGGTTTTATTTTCATCGAGTTAAATTATATTAAAGCCACCGTACGGATGCATTGGTTTTCGTATGTGTCAGTTTAACCGCAATAAAATAATTGTACTTACGCTGTAATATTTATTTTAAAAAACGGAATACTTACACTTCGTCTAAACCTATACGCAATTCACGTCATCAATAAAAGGTTACTAGATGATGACGTTTCACACAGTGCTGTCACCTCGTACCTCGTATTTTTACAGTTCTAACAAATTATAGTCTTTCTTTATGTCATCTAATATGCGCGCAGGTAAATCATGTATAGAATATGTCACTTTCCAAACATTAAACCGAATTACAAATAAACAATCTAGTAACTTTTTTTTGATGACGTGAATTGCATATAGGTTTGGATAGGCCATAGGTACACTTCGTCCAAACCTATATGCAACACGTCATCAATAAAAGGTTACTAGATAATGACGTTTCACACAGTGCTGTCACCTCGTACTTCGTATTTTGACAGTTCTAATAAATTCTAGTCTTTCTTTGCACCATCTAATATGTGTGCAAGTAAATCGTCTACAGAATATGGGACTTTCCAAACTTTAAACCGAATTACAAATAAACAATCTAGTGACTTTTTATTGATGACGTGAATTGCCTATAGGTTTGGTTAGGCCATAGCTTGGTGTATAAATTGTGGAGTTGCGTTGTTAGCACACAGCTAAATCCCGACACCTATTGTATCTAAATATAGAATTTCTTGATATGGCCTATCCAAACCTATATGCAATTCACGTCATCAATAAAAACTTACTAGATTGTTTATTTGTAATTCGGTTTGAAGTTTGGAAAGTGACATATTCTATAGATGATTTACCTGCGCACGTATTAGATGGTATAAAGAAAGACTACAACTTATTAGAACTGTCAAAATACGAGGTACGCTGTGACAGCACTGTGTGAAACGTCATCATCTAGTAACCTTTTTATTGATGATGTGGATTGCGTATAGGTTTGGACGAAGTATATCAGCGAATAATTTCGAGTCGTTAAGGCGAAAGGGGATGGCAACGTGTAACAAAGACACATATATCGGAAAAGTATTTAGCGATTTATTCGCAAACGGCTTGAGCGATTTTTAATGTAAAAAATGATTATATTTTAAAAAGATAATAGAATTTGCGCCACGGTTTTACATTTTTGATATTTATTTTCGTTTTCAAAATATTTTGTCTAAAAACTTTATTAAAGAAAAATTCAAAAATTTGAGCTACGACGCACCTGTAGATAGATGTCCTAAATACAAACCTTTTTTTTATTTTTTAATTGCGACCAATAATAACGCCCGAAACAGAAATTTTCGTTTTTCTTTGACAATTATATGCTGCTATCAATAAAGCTGCGATAATTAATCGCTCGGAACGGTATTCCAGCTCAACTCAATACCGGATACTCTTGGGACCAAAGGAATTGTCCACTGATTGGAAATGCAATATTTAATCAGCGGTCGGAAAAGTACATGTTACGGACAATTTGTACCTAAAAGTACATATTTTATAATTTAAGACATATTCTCCTAAACGTGATTAATCAATAAGTTGAAAGATTAATCAGTTTTAGAAACTTACCATACATTCTTATTATGCGGTTGGCTCTGTGTAATTTCTACGCCGATAACGTTCAGTTGCTTGCATCTAAGTAACCTGTAACGACGCCAACCCGCACGGGATTCTAATTACCTACATAATTTACCGGGTTTCACAAATTTAGTTTGTTGTTAACAGCTTAAAAAAATATTTGAACATTTATTTATATATAATAAATAAATTATAATATACATAATATAGAGGGTGATTTACATACAATGCGAAAAGCTTGAAGGGGCGATTGCTTGTCAAAAACTAGGGGTGATGGGGGGGCTTTTATATAAGGTTTCTTCATAAAATATCTCCTTTCGTAGTTCAAGTTATTGAACGACAAATGTTTAGTTGAATAAAGTTTTAACAGTTGTTGACAAGTTCTGTCAACGAACAATGCTATTAAACAAATGAGCCCATTAAATGTAAAGTGGGCCAAGTCCAAAAAATAAAGAAATGTGTTATATGTTAGTCAATTTGTTATAAAATTCTGCATCTATTGAAGCTTTGTTTTGTTGCAAAACGCGCGTTTTTTCGTAGAAAATAAGTCCTACGAAATAAGTTCTACAGCCTATCGCTAGTGTAACAGAAAACTGTTTTGTCAATTTTTCTTAGTTTTACCCACTCTGCATCTAATAGGCTCAAATAAAAAATCACTAAATATTGATATGTTCCAAGTTTCACCGTAGTCTAGGATCACTTATTTGATTGTTTACTAAAAAAGTGTAGGTTTTGCGGAAAAAATGAAAGAGCCAAAAAAGATTTTAAATAAAACGAGCTTTCAAAAGGGATTTTCTAAATTACAAGTTTTAACTCTCCAAAAAGGTCTTCGAAAAAACCAACAGCAGTTGTATTTTTCACATCCTTGTATAATAAGAGATGATTGAAAATATTACTATAGGAAACCTTTTGATAAGTAAAAATCATCTACTAAATGTCATTCTCGTTCTTCATTTCTCCAAATTGAGAAATAAGACGAAAACTTAATTTTACCCTTCTTCTTTTGAGGGGAATAACTACGAAAGGAAACATTTTAGGAAAACATTTTATATGAAAGGTCCCGACAAGGAATCGCCCCGTGAATCCTGGTATGAATCCGTGAATCGTGAGTCGCGCCTAAATGTCGTAGACCCTAAGTATCTATTAATTTAATTTACGTAACGTAAATGTAAAAATGTTTGTCTAATATTAAATAAACGTAGTATAGCTTATGTTAGCTTATGGCTCAAACCTATATGATGTTCACGTCATCAACAAAAATTTACTAGATTGTTTATTTGTAATTCGGTTTAAAGTTTGGAAAGTAATATATTCTTTCAATGATTTACTTGCACATATATTAAATGGTATAAACATTACAATTTATTAGAACTGTAAAAATACGAGGTACGAGAAGACAGCACTGTGTGAAACGTCATCATCTAGTAACCTTGTATTGATGACGTGAACATCATATAGGTTTGGATAAGCTATACCTACCTGCTTACTTTTACATGACAATTACAATTACAATTGTTTGAAAGTATTACATTTAGCAGAAAAAAGGGAAAATTTAGAACAAGGAGTATTAAAAGAATGCCACGAAGAAACTGGAATTATTAGAATATTTTTTAAGTAAAGAGGTTGGAAAATAAAAAATTAATCGAGAAACTTGGACATTAAACATTTTTCGACACACAATTCATAAACATACAATGCCCCAAATAAATTAAATTAATTTTTAATTCAACATTAGTAAGGTATTAAATACATATACTTTAAAAAAAAAATATATATATATATATATATATTATTGTACCTATCTACATATCTTATTTAAAATGAAATAAATCACTCCTGTTAATTTAAACTAATCAGAATAAATTTTAATAACCGACTCGATTATTCTGAAAAAAAAAGTTAAAAATTAATTTTTGCATATTTTAGTATTCAAATTTTGTCTTGTTATCAGTCTAAATTGTTGTGATAACCAAAAATTTGAATTCCTTTTTTTATCCGTAAATGAAAGCATTGAAAAGGTAAAATCTCTCAAAATAAAGAGATTTAAAAAAAATCAAAAAACATTAAAAAAATTAAAAACCTGAAATATATATTTTTTAATACTTACTACCCACGTAAAATACCGACTAACACTGCTGCCCCTGCGATTGCCACTTTGTCTGTAAAGACTATAAGAAAAAATTAGAAACTTCTAAATTTTTCTTTGTATTTTCTACCTTTTTCTGTTCATCGTTTGTTTTCTCTCTATTGTCAATTTCCAGCGTTGACTGCGAACTTGCATTATTACGTACCTGTACCTACGCTTCATATTTCACCAACCGCTGTGATCGCGAAAACGCGTATAAGATAAAATTTCGCTCGTAAATTGAACCATCGAATATTTGAGGGAGCCCTAACCAAGTACCTGTCGGGTGCAGTCAGGTTTGAACTGCACTCGCTCCTAAGATTCTCCCTCCGAGGAGTTCATCCCACTATATTCTCTTCTCACATCTTCGACATAGTCACACGATGTCTTCTTCCTTGTCTTCACGTAGCATCATCCGTGGTCGGCGAAAGTAACTAGATCTTGAGGTCTTGGTGATAGAAGAGACAATGGTCGAGAATTCAAAATCCTCAATCTACACCAAAACGCTACTGAACTGTCCATAGTCTAAAGAAGAATTACACGACAACTTCGACAACTTCTTGGGTGCTTACGTAGTACCAGGCTTACTTGTTCTTTCAGCTGGTTAATTTCATTCACAGCTTGCTAGGAGGCCGGGGAGGCCAACCCCCGTACCCACTAGTTTCGTGCCCTTGAAGTGCAATCCCGTTGGTTCACGATGAGATTTTACGCCACTAGCCAAGCGGACCGCGCGGCCAACTAACCGCTTGGACCGCCAGACCCTCCCCATCCACCACCCGGGGATGCGCCCGGTAGGGATTTCAGGTGCCCTTGGAGTCGCACCTAGTACGACAGAAAACCCGCCTCTAGCATCTTCCACAGCAATCCCTCGTGCCAGACCTTATCGAACGCCTTGGCGACGTCCAGAAAGATCGACCCGGTACCACTGCTTGCGGTCGAAGCCGTCTGCGATGTACTCTTACTACCCTACCCTTACCCTTAGTGCCTGTTGAACAGTCGAGTGTTTCTTGCGGAATCCGAACTGTTCGTCTTCCACGAGGTGGTTGTCGTCCGTGTACTTCTTCAGTCTCTCCATTATGACCAACTCTTTTCCTGCCATAAATTAGGCGAATAGAGCTACCATGTTTTGGTCATAATGGAGAGTCTGAAGAAGTCTTCAGTCTCTCCTTAATGTCATAATGGAGAGACTGAAGAAGTCTTCAGTCTCTTTTCCTGCCATAAATTAGGCGAATAGAGCTATGTTCGGTCATAATGCGAGTCTGAAGAAGTCTTCAGTCACTATATGTGGCATAATGGAGAGACTGAAGAAGTCTTCAGTCTCTCCATTATGACCAACCTTTTCCTGCCATAAATTAGGCGAATAGAGCTACCATGTTTTGTGTGTGTTCAGTTCGCGACAAAAGGTAGTTCGACATGCGAGGATAACGCGCACTATTGTGGCAAAAAAGTGACACCGTAGTAAAAAAAAATGCCTTGGTGTTCTAGCACGAACTATAAATGTTGGCGTTCTCCATGTAGTCGTTTCATATTCGTTATGAGTCCACGATTATCCTATTCCGTTCTTAAGCCCAGTTTGCTTGCATATTGAACGACTCGAGACGACAAATGCAATCCATAAAAATATTTCGAATATGCCGAATATTTCATCAATCTATTCGTAGGTATTTTCATATTAGTCACTGTATATATAACAAATATAAACACCATCTCATCAACGATAGCGATTTTAATTACTTCATTATAACCTTTTTACTTTTGTAATAATTATTAAGTTAGTAAAGCTTTAATACTATATTACATTATAACATATAATACATTCCTTATTACTGATATCCTAGGTAGTTAAACAAACATAAAAATTAATTATTACAATATATCAGTAATAAGGAATGTTTTATTCAATTTCATCCTTCTCACATATTTTTTGCATATTGGCAAGTAATTAAATTTATCTATATAAATATAAATTATACAAATAGAAATGCTAAGGTAGCAAAGTTTTAATAAGTAGTTGAAATTGCAAGTAGTCAACGGTTCGGTGTTATCGGAGTTTTAAAATTGCAATAATACAATTTCTTTTTTTTCTCTGCAGCTGCAGGTTTAACACGCAATTTAGCTATTTAACGACAGGCATTTTAATCTAAATTCTAAATATTGAAGTCTTGGTTATTGACGAAGTAATCTAAAAAGGCGTTTAAAAACATATAAAAACAAGCGTATTGATATATTTATATAATGACATAGGTTACTCGTGGTAGTAAGTAATATTGGAAAAACGCATTCAAAATATTTATCTACTGGCATTGTCGGTTTCCTTTGAAAAACCACGAATTCCTGGATATTTAGCTGCCAATATTTGCAAATCTTCGTCATTTATTTCGTTACCATCCACCTTAACTACCCGGAGGCGCGTGAGTTCGTCGAACAACATCTCATTTAAATGTGGTATTTTATTATTGGAAATGTCCAACGTGCAAATACTCAGAAGATTCCAAAATAAATCAACGTCCAACGAAACGAGATCATTATTTTGTAAATATAGATGTTCGAGTATTAATTGATTGTTAAAGCTGTCTTTGTGGATGTCTTTGATGTTATTGTTGTTCAATTGCACTTTCATTAAGTGCGACAGTCCGTTGAAATGAAAATTATCGATGCGTTGAATTTTATTGTTGTTCAAATAAAGATCGTTTAGTTTTTTCAAATTAGCGAACACCGTCGAGGGCAAAACCTCGATTTTATTCTTTTCCAAATGCAACACCCTCAATTCTGATAAACCTTCGAAAGTCTCAGAATCAAGATCACTAATAATATTACCGTCGAGATATAAGAAGTCGATTTTATTGCAGTTTCTTAACAACCCCCTGGGTATTTTCTCGATCTTATTATTAGAAAGAAGTAATCGCCTTAAATTCGATAGTTTTGAAAAAATTTCGGCGTGCAACCGTTTAATACAATTATGACTTAAGTTAAGTTCAACTATTAGTACCGTATTGTTAAATATACACGAGGGAAGTTCTTCGAAGGACCCTTCACTAATTGTCAAATATTCTAAATTCACCAAACATTTGAGAAGCTCATTATCCAGTTTCTCAATATTAGTTTGATACAAACAAAGCCCAGATAAGTTCGTGAGATTTCGCAACACACTTGCGTTAATTATACGTATATTATTACATGACAAATTTAGACCTTTGAGGTTCCTTAAAGAACTGAAAATGTATTCGTTTAACGTAGTTAGTTTAGTGGAATTTAAGTGAAGACTCTTCAGCTTCGTTAAATTGTCGAAAATTCCATTTTCCAATTCGGAAATTTCGTTTTCTCCCAAACACAAACTGGTTAAATTGACGAGTCCCTCGAACGCGTCTTTAGAAAGACCTGTAACGGCGGAGGAGGTGATTGTTAGATTTTCTAAACCTTTCAGTTCAGAAAAAGCTCTTGCCGATAAATGTCCCAGCGTTCCGTTCGTGGCGTGCAAGGATCTTAAGCGGTCCGATGTTAAATCGTTTCTCGATAAATGTTCGTTTATTCGGTCTTTTAAATCTTCTAGTGATGTGAAATCGCTGCAGCCAAACTGTTCGATTGGCGTTTCGGGTGCCATTTGCCGTCTACAAAAACAATTAATTATAGGTATATATGTTAGGCCATTGTCGAGGGCATTTGATTTTAAAAATTTAATTTAACGCGGTCGCTATGGTTTCAAATATTTGTGAAGAAACTATTTAAACAATTTTTAATCTTTTAGGAATCCCAACGTTTCAAAAGTTACTAAATATTCTAGGGTCCCTAGAAACGTGTACCTACGTATATATAAAATACTCCTGTATTATTAGTGTAACCGTGGGACTTTTTTTTAATTTTTATAAACACTTACAAATAACATAAAGATGTTAAATATTAATTAACAAATAAATCAAAATTAAAAATTACCTATTTTTTGATTACTATCCAATTTGAAATCCTAAAGCACTCGTATTTATTCCAGTCTTCTTTTCGGAAACTAACAAATACCAATTTCTCGAATTGGAGGACAACACATCTAAAATAGAACAGCAGTAAATACCTATTTTATATTTAGATTGTGACCGTTTTAACTGTATTAACTGTATATATATATATGTTACCTAATTATTTACCTTTATATGTAATTAATAAATTGAATTCATAACTGTGCATGTGTCAGAGTTTACTTGATTTCTAAAAATTTAATGATGATGTTTTAGTTCAAATTTTAGGCGGAAATACTTGTTTAATGTTCGCCGAAAATAAGAGAACGTCGACGCCTATCTGCCGAACAAACCAACATGAAAATCAATATATACGCAATTTCGCAAATAATATAAATTGGGATAAATTCCTGCGCCGGCAAGATGACCAAAGACGTTTATTCGTCGATTCCTATGGTAAAATATATAAAAATTATAAATTAACAAACAGTTATAATAGCAATTTATTTCAATAGCTACCTGCTTACGTAAAAATAAAAGGCGAAATTAGGCAATTTTCGGTTAACTTTAATCTTGTTGTAAAATATTTAAATCCACCGTTTCATAATCCTACACTAATATTATTTGCAATGGAGAAAAACTTAATAATAATTGTTATAACGATATTTATCATAATACGTAATACCTATAAAAATCTCGATAATTTTTAAATTTAAATAATTTATATTTTGCGTCTATAATGAGCTCATTATATAGCACCGAAATGAGTATTGTAATAGTCTCATTACGACACGATACTTTTAATTTGTCGAAGTTGATAACATTAAAACGTCACATCATAAATTCCTAATAAACCTAACCCAATCATCAACCACAACAAAGTTCCCTAAATTTATAATATACATTTTTTTTTATTTTAAAGGACATAAGTACTCACCGCTACGTGGTTCGTTTTCTAAACTTGAACTCGTACAATAAAAACATGCCTTATGAAACTTGTACTAGTTATCGCGTAAAATAAAAAGTGATCTATTACAAAAATTAAAATTGACCTTAAATATAAAATAATTGGAATATGATCTGGCATTACCGCACGTCATTACTGAGCCACCATTGCTCTATTCAGTACTCCGTGATTAGTTGGCACACTTACACGGTGTTATTATCATTATTGGTTATTAATATCATAACAATTAAGTAATATCGATAAAGTAATGTTCGTCGGGTAATGACGTGCGCAGTAATGATCAGTATTACTGATCTGTAAGGTCCCTAAATACGATAACGTAACGATCGATACTTTTATAAAACAAATACCTAATATTTATGATCTTTAGCTAAACGGAGATTTTCGCGTGTATAATTTATTTGTTGGTGTTGTTGATTTTATGGTTGTCTTGAGCAACATTTTAAATCTTTTATACAAATTTTTTGATTCGTTTCAAAAATTATTTTTGATCGAACAGCAGGCAACTGGTTTGTAATAAAATTATTTAAAAGTTGTAAAATAATCTTTTTAAATATTGAAAATTGATTAGAAATTAAACTCACCGAACACGCAGTACATACGTTTTACTTAAAATTAAATATGTACATACATATATACAACATATTCATTATCAGACAATTGATACTATCATAAGTTAAGGAATAGTACGCAGTTCAAAAATTATAAATCCAAGTGTAATTTATCACGTAAGTACCTACCTAAGATAAGTACTTATTAAATTGCTACTATTTTTTAATCCGCTTTATCTTTCACACTCGCATTCCTCCATACAATTCGCTTAACACGCCCAAATATCTTTCGCAAAATAAATTTAGATATAATAAAAATTACTAAAAATAACCCCGCTATATCTAACAAATAATACTGGTACCACATCAATTTAAGCGCGCTAGTTTTTAAGTGGTGCGCGCCTTTGTGGCGCAAAACGTATTCAACCCAGAAGACCGCCTTATCTAACGGTTTTAAGGGGCTATCTCTAAATACCAACGAACGTTGCTTTATATTTTCTCGATACCTGCAAAGAATCGGTGAGTTGCCGTATTAAAATTACGTTAAACATCGTACTTTGGGTTATTTAATATTTCGTCGATAGCAACCGTGAGCGTGTCTCGGGTCAATTCCAGCAAAGGCACTTTTAGCATGTAACCGCCGTTGACGCCGTTTTCTACGTTACTCTCTTGGTCCCCAAAAAGAGGAATGCCCACCATAGGAACTCCATGGTAAACCGCTTCGGTCGTACTCAAAAGGCCACCGTGCGTAACGAACAGCTTGATATTTTCATGAGCTACAAAACAACCGAATGTATGGCTAGCTGTAGATATTATACGGGAAAAAAACCCACCTAAAACGTCTTTTTGCGGTAACCATTTTTTAATTTTTACGTTTTTCGGCACATCTAAACCATCGCCTTCGAATTTCCACAGCACTTTCGCGGACAGTTTAGAAAAACATTCAACTATAGCTTGGAGTCTCTCTTTCGGCAGATTCGAACTTTTAGCGTTCGAACCCAAACTGAAAAGGATGGCTCCGTCGGTCGCGCCGTCCAAAAACTCTTTTATGTCGCCTTTCAATTCTTCCGGCTCTTCGAGATGAAGACCGCCGATTTGTATCATGGCGGGCACGTACGGTCGCGGACTCTCTATGCTGTAATGAGAATTTAACATAACTAAAGAGACGTTTGCCGCCAATTGGTCGACAGTAGGTGCGTCGGGAAAATATTTTTGCCGCAGCAGTTCTTGTTTACGCGACCAATAAAATGCGACATATAATTCAAACGCAATTACGGAAAAGGCGTTTGCGATTCTTTGTTTGAACGTCATATCCGCTGGAAACGCTGGCATCATATTAGGAACATAAGAATACGGTGCCGGATTCATCATTAATTTGTTAGACATCGGAGACGAACCGATTGTACTGAAAGCTATCGAAGAAGCCCCTAGATAATAAGGTAATGCCCAATACGCGTCGTTTCCAAACCAACACTGAATTACCAAATCAAATTTTCTATTCGATTTCACTAGATTTTTAACGGATTCGTGGTTGAAAAACATGTTGTCGATTACATCCACTTGATCCATCATTTTTGACATTTGCTCGAAAAATGATAAATTTTGTATTTGCGTTACCATTTTTTCTAAATTTCCTAAACAAAGAAAAGTAACAATATGAATATTTTATATTTCTTTTCGTATACAATTACATGGTACCTTGTTTATATTCTAACATTCCGGTTAATTCTATGTCTTCGTAATTTGCAATCGGCGATTCTAAAGGAAACGGACTTAGCATCGTAACTTGGTGGCCTCTCTTTGCTAAAGCTTTTAAAACGCTGCTTCCCAAAATGTGATGGCTTTTACTGGGAAAATAAAAAACTCCCAGTATTTTGGCGGCATCTCCAAACACTGCTGCACAGCAAAAAATAATAACGAACTTCACGTCCATTGTTGTCTAACGTGGGAAAGGTTAACTTATTTTTTTAACTTTGAAAACACTTAACATATACTAATTCCGAATAAAATAACTAGTAGTAATTTAAAAAGTGGACACGAAACGACACAAATCGAACTCTGTATTAAAGTGTATACATTGATAAGTTTGTATTTTAAAAGTTTCGTAATACAATGTTCAAAAATATTTGATAACTCGTGTAATCTTATAAATGATACATACAAGTATATCGGGATTATTTAGTTTGTTCTACATTATACAGAGCGATAACATTTTAATTCGGTTAAGAAGTTTTTATAATACTGTAAATACAACGATGTAAATTGTTTGTGTAGATCAATAAATTCTGGATTTAACCTAACAGTAAGAATCTAATAAAATCCAAAAAGTTAAATTAGTAATTTCACTATTGATTATTAGGCCCAAATTTATAAACGAAATCTCATTAGATATACAAATAGATATTACAGGGTCCTGCAACAGTTCAGGACGATGTCTTTCCTAGCGCCCCGGCCGTTGGAGATGGAGAAAAAACTTTGTGACAAAAATTCAATGGTTTAAAAAGATCTACTTCCTAAAATTATTATCAGCAATACAGGGTGTCCCATTTTTGCTTTGTAACTCGAAAATTAATTTTATTAATGGAGCACCCTATATATTTATAGGTATTCCGGTGTAATTTTTCAACCTCTACGTAAGCATCTATGCCTTTTGCTTGCCTTTTGACATTTGATTTTGATTATCACGGCCTACATACTTCGGTGCATAAAAATTTAATTAAATGGGTGCTTTTGTGAATAGAATTAAATAGCTCTAAAACTACGACGGTTTAGACATAGGACATCACTTATAAAAATTGAAGAGAAGAAACAATGCTATCGAATAGGGTAACAAAATAGCGGTCGTTCCATTTGAAAAAAAAATCGTTGTGGCACTTTGAAGTTTGGAATTTTTGCCATTTTTTTGTGAACATCCTGCATCACTAAATCAGAGATTCACTCTGTATCAATACATTTATTAATGGTACTTATAATAAATATTGAACAATTAAATGATATCATCAAATAATAATCACACGTATACTTGATTCCAAATAAGAATAAAGCGGTAAAAAATATAGGGATCGAGTGTTTGACCTTCATGCTGATTGTTTAAAACGTGAGTTGTTTTTACACAACTATTTCATATAAAAGCGATGCTACCAGATGTATGAAAATTTACATTTTAGAATTTTTATAACTAACTTGTAAGTAAAATATGAAATAATTAAGGCATTTTATCAAATCACGCAGATTCAACAGAAAAAAACTCATCAAATTAGATATGTTTTAATACATACAATTACAAAACTCTGTAAAAAGGATAAACCGTGGCAATGCTTGTAGTTATCCACGTTTCAATATTAAACAATATATATTTTGAGGTTATTTGTTAATATTCCAGTTATTCTACATTATTTTGTTTGAAATCAGTTTTTATATGAACTCATTGTTGTTCAAATAAATTGCAGTAAATAATTTTTTTGTTAAATCGATTAGTGATTTTGATTATTCAGATGTAAAATCTTATTAACTTTTAAATTTGGAGCCACATTTTCCACTCTTATTTGGTACGAAGTATAATTAAAGTTAAATAATTGTTTTATTAAATTAATTTATACAATTTTTTTACAAATCTATCTATGCTAATGATTACCATCACTAAAATAAACGTTTAAAAATACATATACAGGGTAATTGCAAAAGGGCGCACCAACTCTACGATACGTTATAGGAAACCGATAATTTTGCCCAGAGAAAATAAGTAATAAAAATAATGTTGGTCAACAATTAACTGAGAAATTAAGAGGACCCGACTTCTTTATTCTTAGCAATTTTGAAACATAACACCCTCTATATATGTTATGTGTCCTTTATTGTTGTACATTAAGAAAATAGGTTGAAAGCACTTGTTTTACGCGTAATTCAATATTGTAAATTGCAGTTTCTTTATGATCAGGTTTTATAAAAATAAATTTGGCAACGACGTTCTAAGATTTTGAAAAAGTAGATCTTGAGTTGGCGATTTACATAAATAACTATAGTACCTATAATTTGAAATCAATATCAGAATACCTCTCTGCTAAGTGTTCTAAATTTTCAGGAGTTAGTTCGTTTCCTGTTAATTTGGCAATGTTTAAACAATCCAGATCATCAAAAATATTTACATCTAAACTAGCAATTTTATTATTCGATATATCCAAGGTGGTAAGATTGAACGTATTCGAAAATACAGATTCATCTAAACCAACGAGGTTGTTATTTTGTAAAAACAAATTCTGGCACAATTGTAAATCAATAAACGCGTCTTTATGTATTTCCGCGATTTTGTTGTTGTTCAAATGAAGATTTAGTAAACGAGTCAGTCCCTTGAAATGAACATCGCTTATCGATTCGATCTCGTTGTCGTTTAGGTAAATTTCGTGTATTTTCGACAGATTAGCAAATAGCGTTGATGGCAAACATTTTATTTTGTTATTTTCTAGACGAAGTGACATTAAATCAGAAAGACCTTGAAAAATATCCGGATCAACATCGTCGATGGCATTGTGATCAAAATGTAAAACGTCGATCTTTTTACAATTTTTAAACAAATCCTTCGGTAGTTTTTCGATGTTATTTCCACATAAATCAAGACGTTTCAGATTAGTTAACTTTGAAAAGATGTTACTGTCCAATCTTTTCACGTTACAATTAGCTATTTGTAGTTCGACAAGTGACTCCAGATCATCGAAAAGTCCTAACGGAATTTCTTCGAATGAACCACCTGCAATGGGTAAGTGTTCTAACTTCGATAACCCCTTAAATAATCCCTCTTCGAGTTTTTCTATATTAGTTTGATACAGTACTAGACATTTTAAATTATCAAGGCCCTGAAAGGCTTTTGGATGTATTACTTGCACACTGCTATACGCCAAATTTAACGTTTTCAAATTTTTAATATTATTAAAAAGACCTTCATCTATTTCGGTTTTTTTGAACGAAATCAAGTGAAGATATTCTAACATAGTCAGCTTGTCGAACGCGCCCTTTTCTAATTTAACAATGTCGTTGTGTTCCAATGACATGGTTACAACTTTAACGAGACCTTCGAATGCCTCTTTCGATATTTCTGTGATGCCAGACGAGGAAATAATTATAGTCGATATATTCGGGAAGTCGACGAAAGAGTTTTCGGGCAATATTTCAATTTTTCCACCTGACGCATGTATCGTCCTCAAGCAGTCCGGTGTTAGATTGTTGCTCGAAAGGTGATTTTTGAGTTTTTGTTTGAGGTCGTCAAAATTACTAAATTCATTGCATACAAAATCTTCAACTGTGAATTCATCTTCTTCACCAGATGATATTTTTTTATCGTAACTAAAACAGATACATAGATATTTATTTATCGAATAATTGTATTATTTTATTTAGTGTTGTAGGGAAACAACTATAATAAAATGAAGTCCGCTGTACTTGTTTTTATAAATGATGGATTTTTATAGAGTGATGGATAAAGTCGTACCCATATTAATTTTAATAGCGTTTATAAATACAGGGTGTAATTGAAATAGTTTGGAAGTTCTTGCGGAGTGTATGAAATGACCATTAAACAAGATGATAAACGACTTATATGTTTATCGAATTTTAACAATTTTGGTTGAAATTTATATCAAATAATAAGAATAAATATGGACTTGCTTTGTTTTTAAAGAATCTAATTATTTCGCATTGGAGAACATCGCGAAAAAGTACACAGGTGCTATTATTGCTTAATAACAATAATAATAATAATAATAATAGCACTTTGCGCTACTGATGTGAGTAATAACAGAATGATAACTGGTCTTTTACAAAAAAATTAAAATGGATTAAACGTGCTGATGCCATGATGTCGACAATAAACAATCATAACCATTAAAATCAGATTTCCGTCCGGCGTGTTTGTTTTACCTCGAAAATGAGTCATTTGTGCACTTCATCTGTTTTTTTAGCATTTAGAATTTAATTTCAATTGAATAAGAACAGGGTCGTACTTAAAATTGAAAATGCACTTTTCTCGGAAACAATCAATGAGCGACCATATGTTGACAAGAAAAATATGATTTAAATCATTACAGCTATACGCTCCATTAAGAAGTTCGGACTTATTTTACACCCTGTTACACCCTGTATATGTACGTAGAGATACAATAAATACATTTAAAGAAACGTTTCTGATGAAATAGGGAGCATTTAAAAGTATGAAAAAAAAATTAAATACGTGCTTAATTAAAAAATTAACGTGAAATAATATTGTAACGATTCGATAATGATACATGGTGTTCGGGAAATAGGAGAGAATCTCTCGGAAGTACCGTCAAAATAATGTTACAGGTTCGTATACATTTTTTTCCTACGGCGCTCACCTGTTGAGATATTTACCCTCAAAGTTGAAAAATAAAAATTAATGTTTTAAATGACGTTTTTATTTTTTTTTGTAATTTAATAATTTTTGATATATATGTATCTACGTAATAAATGAAAGTTTTTAGGAAAAAAATTATAGAAACTTGTGGAAAAAATTTATATGCTCCCGCGAGATTCCCCACAATTTTCTGGGCACCTTGTGTAAACGAAATATTGTTCCTGCTATACGTTATTCAAGATAGGTTCCAATACAACCTCGTATTTTTACAGTAGACACTAATAAATTGCAGTCTTTTTTTGCTATGTCATATGTGTGGAGGTAAATCATCGATAGAATATGGTACGTTCAAAATTTTAAACCGAACATTACAAATATACAATTTAGTAACTTTTTATTGTTGACGTGCATTGGACCCGATCTTGAATAACGTATACTTTCTACTGTTTGATAGTTAGCTATAAGACGTTACACAGTTATCTTATGCTTTTTATGAAAACTTTAGCAACAACTTAATTTGATAGTTGATCTATACTTTAAAATGGTTAATTAAAATTAATTAATTGATCGCTTACCTCAAAAACGAGCCCATTTTTTGTCAAATTTCACGATTCCTATGCGCTATGTCTATTTTTAATTGAATTTGACTGGTCGACAAATGTAGATTATGCGATTCCTAAAATAGAACGGTTTTAAAGTTGTGAAGGTATTATTTTCACTTTAACTGTTTACCGGAATAATTAATGCAAGTAAAAACGCGTCTTACTTAGAAGAGTTTAAAAGAATTTTAATCGAAATGGTGGTGCCGGTGCAACAAGGTAGTTAGGATATGCGTTGCAGTATCTGGGCAGACCGAAAACCAACGCACATATACGTAATGTAGGTAGATAAACAATTGGAACTAATTCAAGTAAAACACTCATGCCAGAGTCATGCGGATTTTTAGTTTATTACTAATAAAAAAGACAATGTTTTGTAACATTACTATGACGTATAGGATAAGACGTATTTATCATTTTCACAAGTTTCTACATAGATATATGATCATTTCAATAAAGATCCAAATTAACTAAAAATACTTGCGATGCTCTTTCAACGTGAGACGACTAATAAACAGTATGTAAGTATATTATTATAGTATAAAACGATCAACTTTAAATACAAAAACTTAAAAAAAATAGTTTAGTGAATAATGAAAATAGTTTATTTTAAAACATTTTTTCGAAAAATACAGTAATACCCCGCTTAGCGCGGGGTATACGTTCCATTAAAGTAGAGCGTTATACGAAACAGTGTTAAACGAGGTTATCTCATCATGTAAATAATGGGGTTAAGGGAAAACAGATAGAAAATTTAAAAAAATGTTCAGGTATTTTGTCACTTAAGTTCATTAAATATGTTTTTTTTATAACAATACAACAACAAAAACTTATTTCTTACAAATATAGAAACATAACAAATAGATATACAATATAAAAATAAATAAAATTTTAAGTCACCATTTATGTTTGAGATCATTCAGATTCTTTTGCATTTCCAATTTTCTGCCTTTTTATCAAGAAGGTATCTAATGTTATTTGCGCTCTGCAAGAAATTGTCGATAAGTGGACATGACAGTGGATCCATGACATCCCGTCTTGCCTTTGAACTCCTATCAAAATCTGTGACCTCTATCGTATTATTTTTAGAACGGGTAATTCTAGTTGCAGATGTTGTTGTAGTTGCTGATGACACTATTTTTTCTTTATTCTTAATTCTTTATTCTTACTATCACCCATAATAAAAACTAAAAATTATAATATTTATCACTATATCATTCATTATATTACATAAATTAATACTTACAATAACGGCAACAAATATTTGAAATAATAAAAATAGGTTATATGCACTCTTATCAGCGGCCATCGGCATACTACTCTGCTGGGAGAGAGAGAAAGAGAGTGGGGTTAGGGATGATTGCGTTACACTTTGGATTTCGAGGAAGCCCAACGCTGCGTACAATTTTCGGGGAATACCACTAGTCCAATAAAACCGCGTTAAACGAAACAGCTCTAAGCGGACCAGCGTTAAGCGAGGTCTTACTGTACGTATGTTAGTCATTACTTCTAATAAATGTAGAACCTATTTCGTGTTTAGGGGTTGATTATTATTTACTTAGAGCTGATAAAATGGTAACAAATTCGTACAGACTCGGTAGAACAACTTCCACGCCAATTAATTTTTGAGAACATATTTTTTCGATTTTCCCAAGTTTTATTGGAAAATCGAGCGTTCCGTAAATTTTCGATATTTTCCATAGTTCGTAAAATTCAAAAACTCAATTTTAAAATTTACAAATTCTCGTTTAAACGCACGCGAAGGAAAAACGTTCAATTGAAATTTATAAAGCACTTGAAACTTTACATTTAATAAGCATAAATATAACAATATTAATGGGCATCTATTCAAGTATGTATATGTATACTTATCGACATAATATGTAGGTAAATTAACAATGAACCTCATTCACCATAATAGTAAACTTAAGTTTTATAGTAGGTATTGATTTAAATAAACTCTACTTATTTCCAAATTTCTAAATTAAAATTTAAATATTTTATTTGGAACTTTAATCAAACAACTGCTAATTCGTATGGGTAATTTATAGGGGCACGGAAAAATCAAAAGTAAATATATCATTTTATCGACTTATCACAATTAATGATTAACTAAATTTAATTTAAATTAACGGGGTAGATCGCTATCACCAGGACTATTTGCAAAAGTAGGCAAACTATCCACGGGACGACCTGTACCCCTTCAAAAATTAAAGCGCTAGATGATACCAGGCTAAACAGAGCCAAGCGTTACCAAGGCCCTAATATATTTTCCTTACTCATTAGTTTAAGGCACGAATTCGTTATGTTCTCGTTAGGTGGTCATTGAATTTTTGTGAAACATGTCACGTATTTTACAATGCCGGCGACCTCTCTCGATAAAATTATTTAAGAGAACAGTTATCTAACTATGTTGTCCGTTTGCAATTAATAGGTGGCAAAGTGTTCTTTAAAATTTAAACTCGTAAATAATCTTGTAATTGTGTAATAATACACTAACATCGTTTAATTCAATTACCTACCCTAATATGCGTGCAATACCAGTAATTTGTTAAATTAGAGAATATTTATTACATAGATCAAAAGCAAAATCATAGTTTTGTCATGAGGTCATTCTAAAAATAGATGCTATAATCAATTGCCTGGATCTACTATCTCATGAATGAAAGTTTAAATATAGGTACGTTTTTTGTGGTACTATAACTACACATTTGTGACCTCCACATGTAATAATAATATTATGTACATATATCACACGCAGCATTTTTCTTTTAATATAATAATAATTTTAAACTGAATAAAACTTTTATCGTTGGACTTTCCTAATTATTTTATGATCTTACCATTTTTCGATTATTTTTTTAACAGTAATAAATGTTATTTTTAGTTTAGGTGCAAGTAGATTAAAATTGAAATGATTCGTTTACAAGAAAAGATTTAAATAATGCTAGGGATTAGCAATTGTCGCATTTACATGAAAATATTAATGAATACGTAATTCTAAATAAAGATTTAAGAACTATTTATTGAACACATAATTAGAAAAATGTATATTATAACGTTTATCAGTTCATTTTTATACAAAAAAAGTTTAAAAAAATTACGAGAACGATTGCGTGACGTATTAATTTATTTATACAATGTACTATAAATTAAAAAGATTGGTCTATAAAATCTTATACAATTATGTACATTATAAAACTCCATTTTATTGTTCAATAATATGCGGCATATATTTATTTAAGATTAAGAAAAATTACATTTTCCGTTTTAAATTCTCTCTTCGCAATAATAAAATCATATCGTGATGTAATTTTTGTGATTTAGGTGAAAATAAACCGTAGATAATTTCAATTCCTTAGAGAAAACGATACTCGAAAACTTTAAACATAGTCGAGACATTTTAAGAAATTCGACCTAAGTAATCAGTAGGAAGTGGCGACTTGACGCAGCTAATTGGGTCTTGCCGATTAACATGACAAAAGTACCCATAAATTCACGCTAAAAAAACGGCAAAAATGCGTTTTTCGCCAGAATCTCCTTTGCAGTTCATTTTACGACAAAAACACTTATATGATAAAATAATTTAGGGAAGTTCACCTACAATTTATGTCCTTATCGTTTTTCTGTAAAGTCATTAGTTCCGGCATGCCAGCCCGATGTGTTGACGAAGCTTGATGAACTTTGCGAGGCTGGCACGCCGAAACTATTAACTTTACAGAAAAATGATCACAACATAAATTGTAGGAAATATTCCGTAATTTATTTTATTATATAAATAAAATAAAGCCGCAAAGGATATTCTAGTAAAAAACTAATTTTTGGCGTCTTTTCCTCACGATGGTGACTAAAGCACAGCCTGTATTTATGGGGACCATTGTCATGTTAGACAGCAAGGCCCGATTAAGAACTGTACCACAAGTCTTCACTTCCTACTAATTATTTAGGTCAATTGAGTTTTTTATTCCTAAAAATCTTCGACTAACAATTATAAATTCGGTCGAAATTCCGACGAATTGCAACTGGTGGAACTTATATAGCAAGAACGGTATTAAATAGGTACTTATTTATATTTGGATATTGCTCGACTTTCAGAAAACATTTTTGAATAAATAAAATCACTTTGCGCATATGGAAATCAAGACAGATCGAAGAAATTTTCCAACCGATATTAGTTGGAAATTACATCGAGTAGTGATGTTCACGACCTTTATTAAAATGAACAATAATTATAATATTATGTAGGTAGATATAGACAACAAATAAATAATAAATAAATAATATAAATATAATAATATAAATTAATAAATAATATTTTCAACTTTCTCGTTAACACGTGCGTTTTACTATGATGCCACATAAAAAAAGTGTCATACTTTTCACTAAAACTATGGCCGATTTCGCAGTTATAATAGGTACTACGCTCTAAAATTCAAGTGTCCATACACGGAAAGCGCGAGTATTGCTTCTGCGTTACTTACCAAATAATTTTTTTACGTTCTATGACGTCACTATAATATTATTTCAACAGTTTTCTGTTGTGATAATTTAACAAGTACCCAATAAAATTTCGTTCTGGATCAAAAAGCTCGCGCCACACGCGTAGCAGCAATATCGCAGGCGCGTCCCAAGATATTGATCATAAAAACTATTTTCGGATTCTTCTATTAACAAAGAAATAAAAAAGTAACCCTCATAATAATTTATAATGATCATAAAAATATTATTCGATGTCCTAATTTCCTACATAGAAAAAAACAGTTTCGTTAAATCGTCATTACCACAGCAACGTGCCCCGACAAGTTCAGTGAAATTAATCCAAGTGTCTGTCAAATTAGGTATTACAGAACCAAAATGGAGGCAAGCACTCCAAAAAAGATAAACACGAGAGATTTGGCGCCGTTAGTTTTTCAAAAAATACCGCCAGATAAGATGGTGCGTGATTACTTGCATTCAAAAAATATCAACAAAATCCTCAAGTAAGTCTTTGCGAATACTGCTCTCTCTCTCTCTCGCCCTCTTTCCCTTTTTTAATCTCCTCAAAATTAGAAAATATCCGGAATGGGATATGTCGCGAAACACGGCGACAACGCGATTGGTTATCGGCAGACGAAAGTTGTACGACGCTGAGGTTCGTCTGTCGGACAAAAGAAACGAAGCAATCAAAACCAGAGAACAATTAAACTCCCAATGGAAAGATCTCGAGGATAAAGAGAAACATCTAAGGATGAACTTTATAAAATTCAACAAAGTATATGTTTCCTCAGGAGTGTTACGTTTTTTTTTTAATAATCATTACATTCTCGATAGTTCGTTAAAGAAAACCAAGAGAAGAGAGAACGCGCCGAAAGAAAAATTTCGGAAGAACGCGCCTTGATCGAAAAAAAGAATCGCGACATCAGCGAATTACATAAAAAGTACGAGTTCATGTTAGACATTCGCTCGAAGATGGAGAAAAACATTCGAAAGCATAAAATATATGAGGTAAGCTACAGTAAGTTGAGGTAAAATGTTTTAAATGTCATCTGTGTTTTTCGCTTTAAGCAATATCTACAATCGATAATGAAATTCAATCCCTCTTTTAGAACGCTCGATGATATACTTAATCGTTACGATGCTCTAGATGAAGTTAAGAGGGCGTTATCTGATAGACAGGAAAAGGACCTAACAGCTTTGGAAAATGCCAAAACTGATTTGTCCAAGTTAACGGAGGAAAAAACGTTAACGATTATGGGCTTAAATAATTTAGTGAACGACTTACAGAATCGGTATGAAATTGCCAAAAACAAAGCTTTGCAATGGGAAGCGATGGTGACTCGTATAAAGGACACGTTAATTACCAAACTATCCGAGCTGAACGAAATTAGACAAGCCAGCTGGAGTATGTACGTGGAAATGTGCGCGCGTAAAGAAATCGAACCTGAATTAGACAGAGAAGATATAGAACACCAACTGCTGTTTATAAAACAAACTATGTTGGAATTGAAAAAAATCACTAGGATCGCTTTGCGTAGAGCCAATAAGGACAATAAATAAAGATTGCTATGTAGTAATCTGTCAATCGAAAAACTAATTGTACGGGAGAACAATTAAAAAAATATCAGGTTTCGTCGTTTATTGCAAAAAAAGGGAAAATACGAACGATATAGCTTTATTTTTTATTCATTTTTGAGGCCTATTCTGTAACAAATCTGTTAGTTTTAAAAATCTATTTAAAAACTAATAACCAATCACGATCGAGATTTTCATGAATTTCCATGACGACATCGTTAAACAGATTTTACAGAAAAGTCCCCTTTATCGTTTAAAAAACTGTCTAAAGCAAAAACTTCGGCGCTTATAAAATTTATAATAATTATTAAAATGACAATATTTGTTTACTAATAAATTCCTCATATTTTATTCATTAGACAAGCGCCGATACCAAGGCAAAGCAGGACGAGTTCAGGGGCTTGCCTAGATATGCGGGAGCAGGAAGCGTATTTATTTCTGCGTAAACAGCTGCTAATGTTATCAAATGATTTTGGAAATTCCAAATTTATTTCTTTTCCCGTTTAATATAATATTATTAATGGATCGTAAAGACAACAGTATTCTTATTTGGACAATCTCCAAGTGTTAATAGACTTTAGGAACGTCAATTGGCCATTTATTGTACGTTAAAATTAAACACCGCGATTTTGGTATCGTGTGACCATAATGATTGACAAGATCACTAAATGATTTCTAAATTTTGGTGCTGACACGTCGCTTTTTAAATAACCGCAGTTTGAGTAACTGACTTTAAATTAGACAATTCGGAAAGGTCGTTGGTTGACATTGAAATAATATTTAAGTTTGGTAATGTTATTCCTAAACCGATGAAGTAAAATAACGCCAATTAGTTCCCCAATTATCTACTATGAATAAATGAAGTACGTACGTTAAATAAAATTTGGAGATCGACGTAGACTGATGAATTAACGTTCATTATAGGTTTGGCACTTTAAAAAAAAAGTAATATCGTTACTTTTAAAATATTTCATTTTGTCGGGGTTTTTAGGGAAAAATTCTTTAATTATAGAAGAAAGATTGTTACTACTGTCATACTCTTGGAACTATCTGTAGTACCTATTATGTATGTAAGAAATCAAGGTTATATTGCAGATCTACCCAAATAAGCTTACTCATTTCCTAATCACTTTCAACCTTGTTCACTTTAAGGGCAAAATAAAATGTATTCACTTTTATGCATTGTTCAGTTTTTTGCTTTTTTTTTAGAACTCGACGTTTTATCACTGACTTCATTCTTCCTGGTTTAAACTATTTATCGATAATCATCGATATAAATATTAGTTTGTCAGGTACCTAATATGTGCGTACAATAAATGTGGAAATGTTTTAAAAATTTAGGCACTTAATCTTTGCTTTATACAAGGCGTTTAAGAATGACTATTCGTACTTTTCAAATGTGATGGAGGGCAAGTAATTAAACACTTTTTTGTAACAAAGTAGTGTCCGAAACATTTAGTTTCCGAGATACGTCATGCCGTTACAGTTTTTTCAGTTAAAAATTGACATTTAAAATTTTTATAGCCAAAAGTATTGCCAAACCGTGCGACGTATCATTTTCAAGATAAACGACAAAATTCGATTTTATACTTATTTAAACGTGCGTCAAAGGAAAAGTGTAATTTCAAACTTTGGAAAGTAACAGTAAGCCTCAAGGTAAGATGCTTCGTTTATACTTACTATTCATTTCGTAAATTTTAACACCCTGTGTCTCGGAAATCAAACGTTTTCGGACATTACTTTATTACAAAAAAGTGTTTAATTACATGCCCTCCGTCACATCTGAAAAGTAGGAATAGTTATTTTGAAACATCGTTTAGAACAAACACGTAAACGACGAAGTAAAAATAAAACATTAATGCAAAAATGTGTGATCGAAGTTAAAAGGAAAAAAATCGCATAGCCGACATTTAAACGAAACTGTAGATTAAAATGCCAATACACACAAATTGAAGTGTCTATATACATATCTACAACCAATACAGAAGATAAGCAAGTTTTCCCTACAATTATTATTTTCAAAATTGATCCAAATCTTCAATTTTTTAATTCCCAATAAACGACAAAAAATATAGATACTAATTATGTAATTGAATGTTACAGATGAGCTTAAATCATTTAGGTACATAAACTATCTACTACCGTCACGTCTTAATCATATTGCTCTCTGAATAGTAAGAAATTATAAATTATTTCATTATTCAAGTGACATATTGGGCTATCTGGAGATTAAAACGTAAAAAAGAAAAGTTTGGACGGAATAATTTTGTTCGGTGTCGGCAAAGCAATACGAAACACAAATGTGAATACAGTACAAACTCGCTTATCCGAGGTTCCGTGTTAATCGAAGCACTAGTTTTTTCAACGTCACGAAAAAAGTCAAGGAACAGACAAAGGACAATGACAGATTTTTGCAAAAAAAATTACAGTAAGTCCATTTACATAATTTGTCTGATAAAAGTACTTTATCAAATGTACGTACATAGATATAATAATTAGTTTTTTAGTGCATTTATTATTTTTAATAACGTTTATGTTGAATTGCAGAGAAATGTCTGCAATACCTCAGTAGCAATGTTATCGTTGTTTCTAATCTATAAACCCCTACAAACGTAGCCTATGTATATCGCTAAACGCTCCGTCGTATGGTCGATTCGCACGTCAGCGTCACGTAACGGACCGGCAAAATCACGTCAAAATATTGTTCAATTCAATATGCCTGAAAACGTTCACATAGACCGGCAACGTCACGTACCGGCGAGATATCTCGAAAGTGAACACTTTGACGGTCCGTTCCTTGCCGTTACGGAACGTTTTTCAGAATGCGAACCTATTCCGTCACGTTATCGTCCGTCTAAAATATTTATAGAATATTTCTTCTTCTTTTAGTTCCTTAAACAATGTGTAGTGTTCTTCCTTCGTCTTTCCTTGTCAAAATCGTCCTCTTAATCCAATAATATTGCGATCACTGCCAACTTTTTAATGGAAAAAGGAACCATGACTCACGTTTAAAATCAGACTGGTGATTTTAATGTAACACTCGTGCCGTTGACGCTTAATGGAGGTGTGAATTGCAAGAAAAATTGACGTGACGTTGCCGATCCGTTCCGTGACGCTGTGACGTCCGCATAGTGTGAATCGACCTTTACCAGAATATTTTGTTATCCGAGGTATCCTCGATCCCAATTACCTCGGATAAGCAAGTTTGCACTGTATATTGAAGAGGGTAAAGGTGATGAACATTTCTTTACAACTGCTTTATGTTTATTGATTAAGTTGAACGGAATATAGGCCAAACACTGATTAGCCATGACAAACGAATTGACATTGAATTCTCCTTATACTTTTTAGATGTAGTTTACGAGCAATCGCGTGGAGATTATAAAACGCGTTTTATTTGAAACAAGATTGCCTACGCAATACGTAATTGTTGAACATAAAAAAAGACACTTTCAAGCCCACATTCTCGAACACTCATTGCCACGCGAAAAGCAAAAATTATCACCTAACCCAATACGAAATACCTATTAATTAATGTTTAAAAATAAAATTGATTACTATAGAATTATTAAAGTATTTATTATTTAAAAATATGGTTCTCAAAAATCCATTTACATCAACAATTAATTTCTAACGAGAAAAGTTCAGCTGAGATCCTGATAAATCACTGATATAATGGACGAGATAAGGAATATTCCATTTGAAATTTCAAATTAACTTATTTTATAATTCCAGCGAAACGCAAATGGTGCCGACCTAGCTTTACCTCATTAGTACCTACTTTTCGAAATTTTAATTTCCAACTGAACCCGCCTATTTTGGTTATTTTTTAAGAAACTTACATATTATTATATCGCCGATATTTTTAAATATCTGCTATTCCATTGCATACAATGTTCTCTGTCAACGAAAACATTAATTTCCAAGACCCGAAATAAAAAAAGTGCGTCACAAGTTATAAGAAAGGTTATTCGGGAGCTATACATCGAGTTCGATTAATACATTCGCCAAGATTTTGACGTCCGCTAATGCGACATTGAAGAGCCATAAATTTCGGAAACAAAACTTAATATTTTAAACGAAAGTCTACAATTTCGAAGTTATAATAAAATTAAACGCTCGTTTACGAAATGGAGGACATAATTATTAAATCATAAAAATTCGAATCGAGTAGGCTAATCCAAAAATAATTTTATTTAGTCTGCGAATCTATTACATTAGAAATGTTTAAATGCCCTCCAAGCAGTTGGGTTTGTATTTTAGAAAACAATCGTACGTCAGATCCATACATCAAGATGCAACGTTTCCTCCTACATAAGAATTCGATGGCATCATAAGCTTGTCCGATTGAAGAACTTGACTATCTTCGATCGTTCATTCCCCTTTGGCGAGCATTCCTTGACTGTCTACATTCATTTGTTACTCACGATCGAACCCGACATCCACTAGATACTATTCTCTATTTCGTCGCTTTAACGTAGATCTCGAAAATAATTTTGAAAATCGCAAAAATTCATTATTTTTCCAATAAAAACAAGAAATCGTTAAAAGATTAAAGTGAAATACAAATATTAATAAATCTCCTTGTTTTCCTTAGAAATTATTGCTGCGATAACCGTTTCTAAATAATTAATTAAAAATTGTTAAGTAACGATTTAATTTAATCACTGTCTATGAATGCGATTTTATATTTTTAATTAGACTAACAAACATATATTTTTAATATATTAATAGTACTTACTTATAGTTAAAAACTATTAGGTACTACATAATTTAGTTCCACTTTAAATATAGCAAATGCAGTGTTGATAACAATGAACATTACGTTACCGGAAATCGATGACGTATCTACATATAATATGTATATGTAACTTACGTTGGTTTCCAGTGAGATATTAATTAAATTTTTTACATCGTATTTTAATTAACATTATATTATGTAATATAGTGGATTTATATGTTAACTAATAATGAGTTACAATTATCATCTTTTTAAATTTATTGCTTAACACAATTGCAAAATGAAACTTATTGTTAAGTGGTTAATTAGAAAGCTGAGTTAAACTTTTATACATGGGTTATACATACGTTCAACGTTTTATTAACATTTTGTATTTTTGCAATAAAATTATTATGATTCAATGATAAATCGTCTAAATTGATTATTATAAGTAGTTGTAATAAACATGTGATTTCTATACAGAAATTGAAAGTCAAATATTCGTATAATATTCGGATAATATTCGTATTCCAAAAGCTAGACGTGCTAGGGGAAATGGCCTACAAATCGTTTGAAGGGCGCTTTTGACGCATTTCCAAAAAAAAAATTAAATTAAAACGTATTAGGTACGAATTTCCTCCTACCGCCTCTGTGTTATGATAAAATTTGGGAACCATTAACGACTAAATTTTATTAGCCACAGTACAATTTATGTTCAAGCTTATGGAATGTTAATGGCCGACGTTAATTGGAAAATTATCTTAAATAGGGAAAAGGTTCGTAATATGCAGATATCGATAAAAATAAACGGCACCGTAATTAGACTATAAATTAATTCGGATCGAATGGTAAATTCCGAAAGTTGCTTTAAAAAGATCACAAAGATCGAAGGTTATTCGCAAAATGAGATTTTCTAGTTCTTTTCTAACGAAGTCCCACCGATATAAAAGAATTCAGGTAAAACCCGCTACGAAACTTCAAAAGTCTCGATCGATGGTCTTCGGTCGGTTCTGATCCACAGTTAATTCTCGTCAAGAGACATCGGGTTATCCACCCCTAAGAGATGTGGGTGCGCAACCACAACTTTTTCGATTTACATGGGACAAACCGATCGGAAGTCGTTCTTGAAATTATACACGAACGTATTATTATCTCGATGTTCAACTACAAACGCGCCAGCACACATATATAAAACCGTTCGGCGTGTCCACGCGTTCAGTTTGCTTAGTAGTGTTGAAAGTGTTAACTAGGCTTAGCATTGCAACAGACTGGCGAACGCGTATGGTGGCGACTTAAAATATTTTAAACCGTAACGAACGTTTGGATATCGGCGGACAGTGTTATCCGAAGTGGTTAATGAAGATTAAGTTCTCGCGTATCGGGCACATTCCTCCGCCCCATAAGGTGATAGAAATTCCATTGTGGTAGTGCTGATGAACTCGAAAAACAGTTAGGATAAGGCGGCCCCCGACTAGATGCCGTCAAAACGTCGATTTTAATTTCAGAACAAATAAAAGGTTTGCCCGATTAAGGGACCTACTAGACTAATCGATAGGACAATGCTTCTTTGTCTTCAGTTATCCGGTGTAGAGATATTTTTAATACAGAGCATAACATGTGAAAGTGCGGTGGTGAAACCAGGAAAGCATTTCTTAAATTTCCTGAAGAACTAAATAATTTATAAGAGGTGAGTTCCTATATTTAATAATTTGAATAATTAAGAATTTTATTTTTATTTCAAATAGCCTTTGCTGTACTAATCGTAAAAATAGAGTTTCTCGAGATTTTGAGTGACCTTATCATATAAAGTTGTCACGTTTCTGGATCGAGCTATTTTTTTTTATAAAAATGATTAAATTTTAACCTTTGGGTTTGTTTGTTTTGTATAATTTCTGAAAGGAAATTCCAAAATACAGGTTTGATGTGTATCGAACAAATCGTTACCTATATCGTTATCGATGATTCATCAATTGTATTTATATTATTTTTTTTTCAAAAAATAGGTTTATATACAGTAGAACCCCGATTATCCGAAACTTGTTGGGGCGGAAAATATATCTTCAATACTCTTGGGGCAAAGAAATTATGTACATACATACAACCATTACTATATTATGAGTTTCTTTCACGTTCATGCGACTAAGAACAAACAAAATGTACATACCTACACGTAAAATACTTTTAAAATTTTGTGCGACCCCTCCCCTACCAATTTCATTTTCGCGAAAGCTCTTTCAAACTCTTCAGATATGCTACTCGGAAGCGACCGAGGCTAAAAAGAATGGTCCAAAGAATTTCCGATTCGAATATTTTTCTCGGACCGTTTCGATCAAATCGAATTACGGTCAAGCGAAGTTCGGATAACCGGGATTTTACTGTATTCAAATAATAAAGAAAGTTCCCTTGAAAATTTCCAAATTTCGCGTTCTCGAACATTTCAAATATTTGTTTCCCAACGAAAACTTCCATCAGTTTTGTTTCACGAAATTTTTTTTCAAGGCGTTGCTGTATTAATTATATAATATATATACCTAACGTAAGTCGAAATTTTCGTCGTTTATAATGTTTTTCCTGAGAAGTCATTTTTTCATCTACTATTAATAGCGCACTAGAGTTTGATCCCTTTACGTTTAAAAACCAATCTTCTGTAGAAATGTACGGTTTGACATAGTACCTAATAGTACTCTTAAATATTCTATACACTCGAAAGTTTTATTCAACTTACTTGTCGTTGTACTTGCATATAAAATAGGATTATAATAAAAGAAAATATATACTTGTCTAGCTATAGGTAAATATTCTCAATAGGTCTTGATGTATTCATCTGGAATGTTTATTTAAAACGGTATTATTAGAATCTTGCCCTACTTTGTTACGCACATTATGTGAAGACGAATTTACGAAATGAATGCAAGTACCCGACATTTTTCCTAATTATATTAAAAAATGGCTTCTTAGTTTCAAGAAAAATTTGGCAACGGTAGCAGTGAATTCTCAAAATTTTAGCCACGCTTTCGCAAACTCGCGTTATTATCGGATATTTTTGCCAAAAATCTTGAAAGTATCGAAATACCGGGCGATTCAACTAACATGTCCCAAGCTAATAACTCGACAGATTTTAGAGATACAAAGGTGAATTTTGATTAAAAATCGACTTTCTTCAATTTTAAACACCACCACATCACTTCCACTTTTACTGGAAATAAAGTCAATTTTTGTTATTTTATATAGAACGCGATAAGTATATTTTTTAGCTTATTAAATAAAAAAATTTGTTCTCTTTTCAACGATATAAACATTGTCGTTTTATTTCATTGACTTCTTATAAAAACTAACAAAATCGGATAAGTAACTAAAAAGTCAAATTACCCAAGCAAAAAGATAAAATCTTTGTTTTCCTATAACAGATGGCTCAGATTCCTCAGCGGCTGAGCACTGCTTACACAAGACGATTGCATGCGGTTGTTAAAAAAAATTTTGTTAAAAAATATTTCGTTGTATTTCAAAAAAAAATACGTTTGCTTTAATTTTAAGTGAAAACTGAAAATGATGAGAGTGTTTAAATTCAGAAAAAAAACAGTTTTTTGACTTTTAACTTTTGTGATAGATAGTTAGAATGTACCTAAGTAACTTTTCTTCAATACTGTATACAATATTTTCAACTTGTATTATTAACTATACTTCGTCCAAATCTATATGCAACCACGTCATCAATAAAATGGTTACTAGATGATGACGTTTCACACAGTGCTGTCACTTTGTACCTCGTATTTTGACAGTTCCAATAAGTTGTAGTCTTTCTTTATACCATTTAATACGTACGCAGGTAAATCATCTATAGAATATGTCACTTTCCAAACGTTAAACCGAATTACAAATAAACAATCTAGCAACTTTTTGTTGATGACGTGAATTGCATATAGGTTTGGATAGGCCATACCTACTTAAAACGAAGTAGCTTTATCAATTTCAAAGCAATTGCAGTGTTTATCGACAACTGTCGTAACTGTATCTCCGAAATCTGTTGAGTTATTAGCTTCGGACAGATTTTCTGAAACGCCCGGTATATTCAACAGCGTCGGAGACATTTTCGATATGCAATGTTTTCCTATTATATTTGTTATATCAATATTTACGTCCGCATATTATTAAACACACAACATAAACATAAGTGGGCTGTATTCCTAATTAATTATAGTCCAAGTCATGTTAATTAAGTACGAAATATAAAATAAATACATGAAATTGATTCTAAATATCATAAATACGATTGCAGATAGAAATACATAATATGTTTGGCAATAAATAAATAAATAACGCTGGAAATTCCTGACACTTGAAAATCGTGACGTTTTCGTGCAGTTCCATCCCTCAGTTAGATACGATATAAACAGCGGGGTTCATTTAATTGTCCTCCTCAGATGACTTAACGAACGACAAATACGTTTGAGGAATTATTTCACGCGTAAGTGACAGAAAACGAGGGAGGCCTAAATAAAAAATACTTCACATTTCGGCTGTTCGGATTTTAACCGATCCAATTGAATCGCGATTTAACGAAAAGGAACTTTAACGTGCAAGTTAACGGTTAATAATAGGTCAAAAACATTTTTGACTACGTTTCCTTTAAATGCAACAACGCACTAGGGCAAAATTCCATTTGGTGCGCTAAAAATAGTTCTCAAATAGGAAATGAGAACAAAGTATTACACCGATAAGTAACACAATTGTTTAGAAAAACCTATTAGTTAATCGGTTAAGGTCAATTTATCGCAGTTATTATTTGGAGGCGGGCTAAAATTTTTTAAGATGATTTTTACTATTATTAAAAACCTAATGTATCATTCGCGTAATGTTGCGAAAATTGTTTTCAATCCAGTGACCTTAGAAATATATATATATAACTGTGTGCAGAAAACTAGTTGAGAAAGAGGTTATTGCTATAGCGACGATCTAAATAGGTAAAGAACCGATTTGTCATAAATATGTATCAGGAATTAAATGCGGCATTTCCAATAATAAACAAACAACGGCACGCATGTTGTGGCAATATTGCTATCACACGTGACGACAATAGGAATAAATCCAACGTGACCTTACTTAATCAAATTCAAAGTAAATTAAACGGTTTATTTTCTGCGGTTTTCCCTAATAAATATTTCTGTTGTGAAGGAAGTTGTTTGAGAAAATTCGTAATGTGGGAGGATACGAATTTCAGTTCAGGCTTTCTCCCACCGCTCTTTATCGTCGTCAATGAAAACATTGATTTTTCATTCAATAAGTTTCAAGAAAATGTCGCAACTGAAACGAATTTCAGTACCTAATGCTTTTGAAACGAATTCTTGTCCATACGGCAAACAAGCGAGACGGACAGCTCGTCTTATGTTTAATAGGGGCCTTTCGGTATAGGTGATATGTTTGATTATGATGATTTCTGTTTTGTTGTTTTACTTTACATAACGCGGTCGTTTAAACAATAGAACTAGTTTACATAATTCACAGAAAGCCGTATATTTTCTTGTAGTAGTCGCTGTCACGCATACCTAATGTTAACGAACTTTTGTTCGAAAATTCCTGGCGTCAGTCCCAGATCTCAACGTTCAAATCTCGTTATAGACGGTTAAAGTTTTAAGTTTCGTTGTGGCAATGCAAAATTTTTGTAACCTCTTGCGGCAATACAATCGAGTACAAGTAACTAATACAAAATCTAATGGTTTAACAAAAATGTAGTTTATGGCGAAACTGAGCTACAAATCTCAAGGTTGCACAGGAAGAATGCATTTTTAGGAGAACTTCGCTTATTACCAGTTTTTTAACATGTTGAATAATAATTAACCTTGGGCGTTATTGCAAAATGTTTTAAATAGGTATCTATGTCGGCTCTACGTAAGTAGCTACGTGTAACCGACAAGAAAGAAACAAAAGAAAAACTTTGTTGTTTGATCCTATTTTGGTTTGGTGTTCTGATTTCGTCGAATACTGTGAACTTTGCATAAATAGGCACTTACAAAGTTTATAGAGGTAAAAGATAAAATTAAACAGATGGAAATAAGGAAAGTAGCGAAGGTCTATCCAGAGGATCTGGAAATTTCCTTCTTTGGCATAAGATTATTTATAAAATACTCCTATGCTCAACATTTCGTTATAGGTACTAAAACGCTAAAAAATAATAATTCGGCAATCAAAATTAACGAAGTACGAGCAAATAACGTACAAACACGTCTCACAGTTAGTTACTGGGCCATGACCGATCAGTTTCTTCACATACTTTTGAGTTGATAGCAAAAAAATGTTCAAAAGTTTAACCCCACCATAAATGTTCTTTTAATTCAATAAGTCGAAATATAGACAGAGATACATATACAATAGAAGTAAACTCATCATAGGTATGTATGTATAAGTGAACCCGCACTCGTTCACCCAATACAGTATAGGTATTCAAACTATTTTGAATAAAACCCCTCACATATAACACGTAGGTAATAACCCAGGTTAAGTAGATTATTTTTATAATTTAAAAACGAATTAATTAAGAAAATTTAAATAATGAGTTTCGGGGTGTTACGTTTTGATGGGGGTTTACATATTGCATTTAGTGAAATTTAACTTGTCACATTTAAAAAATTTTAAATTGCCATTTTTGGGAGAGGGGGGCGCAAGTTAGGCACTTGCCACGGGAGCCTCATAGCCTTGCTAAGGCGTTGATGATGGATTAAACTTTTGAACACGTATGAAAAAAAAACATATTTTAGAACCGTTTTCAATTTATAGAAATTTAAGAAACGTCGAAAATATTTTTGTAAATGTCTATTTGAAACGCGGTATTAATGTAGTAGTATAGCATTGAAATAGTAAATTCAAGAAGAATTTTTATAATTATGCAGGTACGTTTTCGGGGAAAATTCCGTGGTTTATTGCATTAAAATTTATGAAACTGTTAGACACTCGTTATTTATTTATCAGATCAAAATCGAATCGTATCACGCTCGTTGTATTCATTTTAACGTCAAAAAAATGATAGAAATCTTTTTAGTAATGATAAATAATGGCCGTCATTCCTAATATGAAAAATTAGACTTTTAAGCTTGAACGGCATTTAAACGTTCAACTTTGCAAGCTACCGATTCGAGCAAAACAATATCTAAGGTAAATTTTGTGCTCGCTTTGTAATTAACAACGCCTCAAAATTGGATAATTAAATTAAATAAATTTAACATAATTATTCTAAGGGTTGCAATCACAATATTTATTATAACTTTCTAATTCTTTGCAAGCTTTTCTCGATTATGCTTAGGTATGATCTCTAATTTTTCCAATATCTATCTTCGTATATTTATTTCGTAACGATGTAGAGCAAATAAATGACTGACAAATATTTTTCGGTATACGTCGTATTCAGTTCTGTAATACTATTGAAAAAGGTTCTTTAAAGTTCATATGATTTGTTGATTTGAAATTGCGTAAAAACGAACGATTAAATAAATAGAATCAAGTAAACGTCAGCATCAAAATGCAATTGTCGTCCGTATTCTTTAAATAAAGTAAAACTAGAAGAGATTGTGCACAAATCGGAAAAATTTCACTAAAATCGAATTTTTGTTTAAAGTTACAAAGATTGCGATGCGGACAGTTTTAGCTAACGATGCCTGAATAAAATATCAAAAACATTTTGTAATAGACATAAGTATCAAAAATGTTTTAACAATATTCAGTGTAATTTTTCAAAAATATTTTGTGCGTACATTCCAGTTTGTCAAACTTGCCAACAAGTAAATATAAAATTTACAATTAATTTGTTTAACTGACTTCATTTCTATAATTTGAAACATAGCTATCGTAGTTTAGTGACACTTCAAATTCTATATTAAAGCTCTCTATAGAGTGTGTCCACGAGTTCTGGAATACTTTGATAGAGCCTAAACTAGGCACAATAGAAAAAAATATTTTAGATAAAATTTTTGTGGTTGTAAGAGTCGCGCAATGTACAATTATTTTCGCCTACACAGGGTGGTGCAATTCAGCGGTAGAGCACCCAACTTTATTATTTTAAATAGAACGTCCTATTTTTTTGATATTCACTTAAGCATATAAATTTAAGTCAAAAAATATTAAGGCTATATCCACTTGAAGTTTATTGTTTTTGAGAAAAAAAATGTTTTCTTTGAGATTTTGTCAAATGCAATCCTGTACTAAAAAAAATCGTATCTTCTTAATGGATTGGTTTAAGCAAAGAAAATTTTAGACGTAAATTACGATTACACTGATGTATCGAACACACTGTTTATTTATTGTCTAACTCGTACAGGATAGTCGCAAAAAATTATTCAACTTTTCAAAATTAAAATGACAATAACTTATTTATTTTAAATGGAACGTCACATTTTTTGCACGTGCTAATGTAGAATTACATCCTCTTTCAAGTGAATATTACATTTTCTATACTTAAACATAACCGTTTCCAAGATATTTGTAGTTTTCCGGTATTTTATGAAATTATTAAAAAAAATCTCAAAAAAAACGTTTTTTTCTCAAAAACCATAAACTTTAAGTGAATATCACTTTAATACTTTTTGACTTAAATTTGTATGCTTAAGGAGAATATCAAAAAAAAAGAGTAGGACGTTCTATTTAAAATAATAAAGTTGGGTGCTCTACCGCTCAATTGCTCCACCCTGTGTAGGTGAAAATAATTGTACATTGTGCGACTTTTACAACCAGAAAACTTTTATCTAAAATATTTTTTTCTATTGTGCTCTATCAAAGGATCCCAGAACTCGCAGACACGTATAGTTGTAAAAACAAACACAATTTCGAGACTAATGTCAGGATTATAGGACTACGCATTAGTTACAGGGACGAACGAAGGTTTTTGTTTGCTTCAAGGGTAAGTGTTTCGTGCGTATTTATTTTATTTAATAACATGTAAACAATACAATAAATATTGAATGCTATGGCCTTTTGAATTATTGAAAATGCTATGCGTATCTACCTAAAGATCGTTACCGTACCACCGTCGTCAGGGAACTGAACGTTTTTGTAGCCTTAACTGAGCTACCATTTAAATCATTACAATTATAAAATTAATCGGACATTGCGATGCAACTGCACTTATAAACTACGCAGATAAATTAATTTAGTTGAAGTCTTTCTTCAGTGCCGGCACGTACTCGTCAATGCGGAAAAGAAACTAGGGGCCTTTTTATTACCGACACGCATAAAAAGGTTAAATACAGATATTCATGTATGCAGTCGGCGAACAAAATGTAAATGGGTCGTATTTAATTTAGACACGTCTCTGCTTTCTCGTGCATGTGTATAGTCAAAATTTATACTTACGCAAGTATTATTAAGAAACCTTTGGCGCGCTTCGTTTGCAATCTCATTATAATTAGAAAAAAACGTAATATTTACAAATAAAGGAAGTGGAAAACTATAGTTGGGAATTCCTAACTACAAATAACTCGTTCGAGATGAGCTCCGTCGTCTACTACTTCGATTTTATGCAGCGAGACGTGGACGTGAATTGTTTGTTTATGGAAACAAAGCTTGTGGATCGCAATCTAAATTTCCATATACCCATCGCTGAATATTCATCGTGGATTTTTTAAATTTAACACCGCTTTTGTAATATCCTTAATTTCTAACGGAACTTAATTTTCTCTTATCTGTAAGTAGATCTATTTAGTTAGTTAGGTGCCTACCTTGAAAAGTGATTTAAGTTAAGAAATATTTTGCATGTGTTGCGTTTGCCGCCGTAATTTTGCACTTAAATTGAAGATTCATTGTTAAAACGACGTAAGGGCCCGTCGAGGTATTCAAATACATATATCAATTTAAATATGTTCCTGAAGAGGACAAGTTTCACACTCAAAATTATGCATAGGTGTATATAAATAAGAAATGTCAAATTTTAAATTCAGATTCGATTCTTATATCCGGTCTTCAGATGAATTCTTTGTTGTAAGCGAATAATCAGAATAAACAGAATTTCGTTTTAGGTAATATTATGATAATTTTGAATCCTAAGATTTTATGCAGGTCGTTCTAAAAGTAACGCACATCGTCTTAGGAATTGTTTCGGCAAGCAAAAATAAATCGAAATATTTTAGTATAGGTAGTAATCAAATTTCCGATTGGTCCTCCTTATCGAGTTGCACGTACCGGTATTTTATTAAAAATAACAGTTGTGTAGGTATTATCCGAGTTGTTATTTTTTGCAGTCTATCATCTCATTCAATTCGCCACCCTTCCGGTTCCGAGCATGACGAATTAAAGAGGTTCTACTGTATTTGTTTTTCTTAAAATTCCTTTATTCTAGGTTAATTTGAAATAAAAATTTAGAATTTTAATGATAACTACAAAAATTAGTCCTCAGATGTATGTAACTTGATGCAAAATTTTATTTGACCTTAAAGGTTAATTTTTGTAAATATCATTAAAATTCTAATATTTTATTTCAAATTATCATCGAATAGAGTAATTTTAAGAAAGATAGATAGTGTCGTATTAAAGAGCACGTGAAATTATTAAAGAATAGCTTAAATTAATATAAAAAATATGTGCGTAATACTGATTGTGAGTAAAAATTGTAGTATAATAGGTAACTGAAGAAGTCTTATTTACGATCTTTCAATGAAATTTTAGTTTGTCACTTTAAATATATTGTAAGCTTCGTGTGCCCATATAGTAACATTATAATGTTAACAGGGGTACTCATCCTTACAACTTTATATTAGTCATGCAGTCATATCAATTTTAAAAGCGATCTAGCGATATTATTACAATGTTACTAATATTTATAAATGTATTATATTAAAGAGAACATGAAATTAAAATAAAAATACGATTAATTTTTTTTTTAAATTGGCACTTAGCCGTTCACTGGCGGCTGGACCGTTTCACCAATGAAATATATGACAAATTATTATGTCATTAAGGAAAGTTGGGGTGCCTGCCATTTTAACGCGCACCTGGGGTGGTCAGCCAAACTGTGATGTAAAGTGACTTAGACCGGTTTTATAACACAAAAAAAGCTTCAAATTTTCCCGATAATATTCTGTAGGTTTTCACGTTGCCGACTCCTTGAAAACGAATTTCCTTTTCTCCTTGAAAGTCAATAATACCTACACACAACAGAAAGCTTTATCTAGATTTAAATGTTTTTTTTTGTAATTTGAACTTCCAAGTCTAGAACCAAAATATCGAAAGCTTGTATAAGTTTTTAATTCCAAAAGTACCCACATCTTACCTACCATAAATACTGCAATGCCTCGATAAGCAACATTTTTATTTTAGATACTTTAAACTTTTTAAATACAACTTTATTTGCCCCCACTCGACCATTTGTATTATACAGTTAATTAGACGAAGTTTCCGTATTAAAAAAAAATCGTAAAATATAAGTAATAAATTCTATCAAGTTGTAATAGATACCCATCTTAATTTGCTGTTTTGCTGTCTTCATAACGTCCAAGTGTGTGATGGTTATGTGAATAAATCGCAATGATCTTCATAAAATATAAAATTTTCTGCGACCGTCCATTTTATAATAATTTACCTACCTAACCCGAAATCGGACTTTCACCAATAAAACTATCGACCGTGTGATCATAATACCAACTCATTTACCAACAGTTGTTTAACACGAGAAAATCCTAACGTCGCGCGTCGACGCAGTGGCGTAACCAACGTCAGTAAGAAATATTAGATATACGGACGTGTTCATATAAAAATTATTTATTTATTTGTCCAATAAATTATTTTAATTTACAAACGAGTATTACAACTAATAATCGAAGGACAGTTGACAAAACCATACCTGACAGGACAAAATCAACGCGTATACGTCCATTCTAAAGTAAGTACCTATACATACATGATTACGTTTTCGTGACACTGATGGTTATTTTATAATTTTTCCAACGGGAATTAAACAAATTTCACTATTCGAAGAATAGCAACATAATGGGCATGAGGTGTGCGTTAAAAACGGTTATAATTAACTTCAAAATCGAAATGATCTATCTGCGAAACGATTCTACCGTCTAATATCAAAAATGTTATCGATTCAATTTTTTTTCGAAAATCAATTAATTTTTGATTTATTTTACCCCGATTAGAGACTAAAGGCATATTTAGTTATTGCGAAACATGCACTACTGAAACGAAATAAAAAATGAAAACGAAGTCGAATTTTAAACATTTTAATTTTCAACCCTTTTAGTAGGTATCCTTGGAACTTTCCAAGGATTATTTAGTGTTTACTCTACAAATCGGAAATTTCATTAACTCGTTTAAAATTTGAATATAATATATAGCGTGGGATTCGCTTTTTTATGCTACATTTTTAAAACTATGGAATTACATCATCAGCGTTTCCTCGAAGCATGTCCAATTAGTGTCATATGTAGCTTTTGTGTTTGTTCCTCGCCCCCGTACAATACCTTTATGTAACATGATTATTTCTAGGGCAGACAATTTCCTATCAATTTCTGACCGCATGAAGTCATACGTGGCGGCTTTGTTGTTGTGTAAAGTTTTGTTTCGTCGTTAGCAAAAAAAAATGGTTTTACAATAGTGGTCTTTAAACTTTTAATTCTTTTTCAACCCCGTTTCTCCATTAGTTATGTCTCTATATATAGCGAAAGCAAGAGATATAACAACGAAGAAGAAGAAGACGGCGATTTAATGAAAATCATAAGCAAAAAAGGTCATAATTAGTTGCTATTCGTTTGTTTTTGTTTTTAATTAGCCCCACTTCCTGCAACAAAATCTATCTAATCGTTGGCAAAGCTGACGATTTTAAGAAGCCTGCGTCATTTTTTCGTAACCGCGGGCTTGTTTACGTATTTAGACGAGCGCGTATATCATATTTCAAAATATTCGTCTAGGTACCCTAATTAATTAATTAATTTAATTAATTAATTAATTTCGTACAACGGTGCCTGTTAGTTTCCAGACGCCGTTTGTTTAAATACCCATACTGAAAAGCAATAGGAGGTAAAATAAATTCGTTATTAACACCTTTAAATGGAACGTGCAAATAAATGTGCGGTGTTTTTGTTCGTTTTCGTTGGAAATTTTAAAGCGAGATAGCGATTTTTAAAAACATCTATGGCAGCCTTAACGTTTCATCATCGAAATATAGATAAGCTAGCCTGTAACCGAGTAAATGATATAAATTGTTATCGTCAACTGTGGGGTGATGCAACTCCTTGGTTTTTTATTCAAGTGTCGTAGTAATGTGTAATTCATTGAAATTCTATTTATCTAATAATATGTGTATAAGTTTGAAAATATAGAATTACAGAGGTCCCTGACACAATTTATATCCGGAATTTTTCCTAATTATATTTTAATTGTTAAGTTGAAGTACTTACAAGACGATCAAACGAGTATTTTAAAACTATACATTTGCAGTTGTTTGTGTTTTAGTATAACTACATAAGTACATTCGTCTTTCGTAATACGTAGGTAGGTAAATACATATTAAACTTCAACATTTCAATGAAGAAAAATTAATTGTCAGAGCTATTAGCTGCATATACAACTTTTTTAAATTAATCGTGATATTATATAATAAGTACTTATGTCACCTTAACTTATAGTACATGAAAAAAAAATGAACTAATGCAAATAATTATTTCTCAATTTATTATTAAACTACTGTTATTTATTACTGAAATTCCCTCTACTCTTGATGGTTGTTTTCCGTCTAGTAGGCAATCTGTTATGTTAAATTTACAACGTGTCCGTTTGAGAAACTGGATGAAATATATGATGATTTTTATGCAGGACAGAACTGAGACTTGAAAAAAGGAGAACGTTCCCGTGACTCATAAATAACCTCCTGTAAATTGTTATCGTATTAATTCGTTTATAATAAAAATTAAAAAAAAACGATTGTTTTTGAATTAACAAAACATAAATATTAAATATATTTCGTCGGAATTTGTTGGTAAATATTCGTAACTGACTGGATAATTAAAAAAAAACCCTTAATTAATTTTTGAAAATTTTAGTATTCAAATTTTTTCTCGTTACGTTTTCTCGTTTCTAAATTGTTGCGGTAATCAAACATTTGAATTAAGTTATTTATCCGTAAACGAATGTAAACGAAAACACGCATAAGATAAAATTTCGTTCGCGAAATTGGACCGTCGAATATTTTAGGGGAGCCCCCTAACCAAGATCCTAACCGAGTCCCTATCCAAGAGCCTAACCAAGCTCGATTTTCAGAGAATTTGTGTTACAGCTTAAAGGCCCATGTATTTACACTTTATAAATAACGCAAAAGGCAAAAAGGCCTTAACCGAATGAGCACTCCTCGCACACACGAATAATACGACGCAGTAATTTAAAATTCGAACTACTGAAACAAGCACTACCACTTTGTACCACTAACGCGAAAGATCTGAAGCGAGAATTCTATATATAAATGCATCCGAGTACTAGAAAATCCCGCTTTTATTAAAAAAACCTTCAGTTCTTTGTTCACACTACGATAAGATATGAAAGTAGGTGGCGCACATATTTTATTAGTTGCTTTGTATTTTATCGGTCGCATAAAAATGCGATTACACTTTTATCTGGTTTATGGTTTATAATAGGGAAATTTTCAATGCTTAAGGTCACGCGAATAGTTTTTACATTAAAAATAGAGTAAATTTATAATTCTGCGGTATAAAGGCAGCAGACAGTGATTATTCAAATAATTTTTTGCATAAAAAATACATCATTTTAGAACATATTCCCTAAAAAGTACATATTTTAAAAATTTTCTATAATTCCAAGAGTGTTGTGGTAAAAACGGATTTGTCTAACTTCAAAGGCCCACATCTCTAAAACTATTCCAATAAATGCACTTCTTTAATTTTTCTCTCCTTCCTTTTAGCTCGATCGCGGCATTCTAGACGTAGAAATAAAATTGTCTAAAAAATCAAGTAGGCTATAAAAACTTTTCAAAATGATGTAAATGTATTAAAAATCGATAGAAGATTCCAAAAAAGTCAAAATATACAGGGTGTTTCATTTAAAAATCGAAAGTTGAGGTCATTTCCGGCGTAACTGAAAGTATAGTAGTATTTCAACAGTCAAAATGTAGCACCTGTGTACTATATTACTCACAAAAAGTCAAACTTATACCTTTTACGCGGTCGATAATAAAGACTATCTAGTGATTTCGTTGCCACCAGGTAAAGTCGACTGTCGTGTTTACGTATAATACATTGTATAAGTATATTACTATCAGTACAAAGAATCTATTTTTAAAATAATAAAGGCGAAATAGCATAGTGCACACCTATAGTGTTTGCATCTCTTGCCAAAGTAATTATTTTTAAAATGCGAGAATTACCGCCAAAATTATTATGCACCGACTTGGAGTTTGGCCAAAATCGTGAGCTTTTAAATAAATCATTCTATTTTTGAATATAAGCCATATACTCTTTGACCACTGTATGCAGGGATGAAGAATTTTATTTTACCATTTTCTACCAAAACGATGAAGTAAGTAAATAACAAATAATTCAAGTCAACGTTTTAGCGCAAATAAGTAATAAACATCAAGGTAAATTGAAATATATGTCTCACTTTCTTACCGCGTCAGTTCTATATAACCCTTCTAATGGTGCTGATTTAAATCCAAATTATCCGGTCCAATAAATAAACAGTGACGCGGCAATAATTAAGATAATTACAAAACCAATTTAAATAATAGTAAGGGAAATTTTCTTGTTTCCTGAAACAAATCGAAGGCTGAACTATTTTAAACGGTAATTAATCATAGATCGGTATAGGTAATTTTTCCAGAAGTTTTCCGTAACCGAACCTGTATGTATAGTAGACGCAAGTTCAATGGAGCGATAAATTAATTTCTTTAACAAACGAATCGACGACTTTTATAGAATTAATTATTTCCAATTCGTGAAAGCTGAATGCCAGAGACTAATGAAATTCACCATGATTATTATTGTTGTTATGTCGGCGGAGACAACATAATGAATGCAATTAGAAAAATAAATGTAGTTAGATAAATCAAAAATTATAGATAATCACCTAATTTCACGCAGGGTCGGGATGTCGAGCAGGGGGTTATCGTCTTTGTTACCACTTGGCGTTTCTAATTTTAGAAGGAAATTCAAACTTAACTGCCGTGCACGTACCACTTTATTTTCTTCGATTTTCCCCAATTTTCGGCGCCTCTGAATCATTACGATGTGTTGTAGAGAAAAAACGTCCTTGCGATGGACATGAGTTATGGAATGTTTTTATATATCGGACGCTGCAATAAATTGGTTACTTTTGTGCGGAAGATAATTAAATATTGCGATTTTGTAACGTGCGCTTATCGTCAATGTTACTCATAGATATTAATAAATCAAGAAGATTTCCTGATTTGAATGGATTTTGGAAATGATAACCTCGATTACGAACATTCAAAATAATTGACTCGATATTAATTTAGGCAACTACAGAACTAGATCGAATAATGCTTAGGTGCGTATTATTCAAATGGTTTCAGTAAATCGTTAAGCTATTTAGAATCTTATCGGAATAATCGCTGCGAAATTTTGTGCTGAATAATCATTTTTTGCGTTTCCATTGTTTTTTGTCCCCGTTTTCTTACTATGTGTGCATGGACTCCCGATCTGCTTCGTTTTGTTTTCGACATTTGTACTTTGTCCTGTATCTTTTTCATAAATTCCGTCATTTTATCGATATTTTCGATTCCGTTCTCAATTTCTTTCACAGTTTTCCTTGTTATGTTTTTGATTTCTATCTAATTTTCGGTGTTGTTGCTCTAAATTATTAACTACCCTTTTGACCTTGCGTGCTTTTTTATATAGTTTAATGTGATGAACTTTTAATAATAAACAAAACGAAAAATAAGTCGAATTATTTTTACATCTCTTGTTTACAAAAATATAACCAGTTGTTGTTTATTTTATTTTTCATAAGAAACTCCGTCTTTTAAAATAGGTAATGAACCATATGACAATTACATTACATATTATTAACCTAATTAAAATATCAATACGCTCTTCTTTATAAGTTTTATTTGTTTGGTATGATTTTCACTACTTAATACCTAGGGTTGAGTCATTTTCTAGAAGTTGTTCGATTATTTAAATCTAAATATTCAAAATCAGAATGAACAGATTATCCGAGTTTTTTTTTTAATATGTTTTATATTTCTATGGAAATACTTATTCCGTTTGATTTTAATTATACTTTATTCGCCGAACTCATGCAGTAGACATAAATAAATGCTCGCGGAAAATGCGTAATCAAGGTGTCGTTTTGATGATACCAACATGTTACTGCCCAGGGTCAGATCTCGTCACGATTCTGAAACTATACCTCTTAAAAATATAATACGTCAATGTACACATTATATGCCATAACGCTTAGATAGATCTACTGCATAGATAGAAAACCACAAATTTTTACAATACCAATAAATTGTAGTCTTTCCTTCCCGTATTATATGTGTGCAGGTGAATCATCGATAGAATATGTCACGTTCAAAATTTTAAACTGAATTATACAAATATACAATTTGGTAACTTGATCACGTGCATTGAAACCTATCTTGAATAACGTGTATAGTGCCCTTTACTTCAAATTTTCGTTTTTTTTTGGATTAAAATTTGTTATCACTTCCTTAGAAGAAATGCATTTCGTTAATATCCGTCTATTTTTGTTTACGTCAATCACAAAACGATAAATTTTAAACTTGTCATGCTTGCCTTGTCTTTCTATCGTTTTCTGATTGGTGTAAACAAAGATAGACGGATATTAACGAAATTAATTTCCTAAGGTGGTGATAACAAATTTTAATCGGAAAGACGAAAATTTAAAGTAAAGGGAATTGTACGTATAACTCGCTATATTGACCTGATGCAAAAATGAAATAAATAAGTAACCACATTACCACAACTTGTTACATGCGTACATACTTAAACATCGATTATACTTACTTATACGTCCTTAACAACTAAAAATTTATCGTTTTAGAAAAATCAAAATACAACGTACTTAAGTACCCGCATATCAAAATATCTGGAACGCTGTTTACCGATTAAATCTAAAGTGGTCACCGATCTGATCGTACTTAAATCCATCAGATGATCTTTAACCGAATCGGCCTCATAAATTACATCATCACAAAGAAACGTGCGCTCGCGATAGTGCATCGCTCTTAATTAGGTTCAAATGACCCTAATTGATTCAAAAATATCGTGCAAATAAATTTATACTTGAAAATGGGTCAAGTATGATCAATAATAATTAATATCCGAATCCCGACCATTTCAACTAAAAATACTATACTCTCTTGGGTTCGTAAACGCGATCCTCGCGAAAACGTTAATTTGTTCGCTTTTTAGAAGGTCCCTTGGCGTGGATCGTAATTATTAACTTTATCCATAGATAAAATTACGTAAGAAAATTCTAATGGCGATTTATCCGTGAAAAAACCCTGGCCGTGATTGATTGTTTTAAAAATGGAAATGGCAAAAGTCAACGATCTGCGAAAGATTTAAAAATCGAATCTATTTACATGTTGCAGTTATCTATAATTAAAGCGGACATTAATGAACGTTTCGCGTCGCTCGGTTGTTCCCTTCGTACGGAAATTGCAACTTTTAAATGTCCCGTTTATTTCGTATCTAATTATTTCAAGTGAACGATTGCTTCTTTCATATCCGGGTTCCAGCTTAATTAAAAATCAATTATGTCTAGGTACCGTTAAATTTGGAATATTTGTTAATTAATCGTCAAGTTTCCGTGATAAACTAATAGTTTATAAATGGACTTGGAAACGTTAATGTTCATTTTGGTCCACTCTCGCAACGTAAGAAATGAAAACTGTCTAAAAATGCAAGGACAGAGAGAAAAGTACTTTTCGGCAACGTCGTAACGTGGCGCCCGCGGCAAGTGTCTAACTTACGCCCCCCCCCCCATAACCCAAAAATGACAAACGTTTAAAAATACAATATAAAACAGCGAACTTTTATATCAATTTACTTATTTTTAGTTTTTACGTTCTTTACGTTTTTGCGCCCCAAACCCAGTTGCGCCCGTGGCGGACGCCTTTTTCGCCACGTTCCCGTTACGGCGTTGCTTTTTGGCACAGCTTTTCGACTAGTCGGCTCATTCAAAATGAGATTTAACATGTTATACCACCAATAATTTAAAAATAATTGATTTTCCTTTTCGTATTCCATCATAATTTTTCAATTCGCATTTAGATATTGTTTATTGGTTCCGAACGGGTACCAATGTAAATATGTAAAATTCAACATTAAATTGTATAAATATAACGTTCTTACAACTGCATTGTTTATTTACAGTTGTTGGGTATGTAGGTAATCTGTAAATAATTACGGGAGAAAATTGTTATCTATGGCAATTTTTTTTTGGAACTACTGTACTAGGTACTTAATGTACAGATTGATGATGTCGCGTGGATGTAATTAAATCAACGTGCAATTTCGGGAAACTAACGGTACGCTCACGTGACAGCATCAGGGTTATGACCCTTGAATGAATGCTAATTTAAACTGCTGATTCAGATAACGTTACGAACAATGGTAAAATCGAAAGTGTGAGAGTTAGTAGATGTCGGTTTAATATATTTAGTGGGTACGCGTTGGCCAGAGGTGTATTTCATTTTCGTAACTATTGTCCAAAACGATGGTTGTTATGTTTTTTGTTTATTAACGTGGACTACCCTTGAGGAGTGTTATATTCTCAGTGTACACAAACTTATGAATCGCGCAAAAATGTTTCATGGCGCTAATTTCATTTATTAGTACCTGCTAAGAAAAAAAAATAAAAATGCGGCGTAAAAATTAAAAATGGCCATGAGGTAATTTACACGTTGTCAAAAAACTATCAAACACCATTTATATGTATGTATGTAGAGAAAATAAGGTGTATAAGGTGATTCGATGAATCACGTTTCGCGAGGGGCTTCCCCTTGCCTTTTTAGATAACGATCAATAACTGGGCTTAAACTTGAAATTTCTGTTGTAGCCTGCTTTGGTTTTTAATATTACATCGGCTCGGTCAAATTATGAAGTCTAAAAAAATTAACTGACTTGTTTGAATGATCGAATGAAGAAATAACCTGCTTTTGAAAAGCACAAAGGCGATCAAGCGGAATGTTCATAAATAATCGAAGGAGGCGTGTTTCGCAATCGCAGGAAAGCTCGCGTCTGCTCCCTTCGGGCGGCGACGTTTATTATTGTTTTGGTCACCGAAAGTGATAGTGTGTAGTTGCACTTATGAGTGTGTGGCAGGATGTGTGAATTCATTCTGAATTATTGTTCTAGATCTCGGCCAATTCTGCATCGATGGCTACGCATCCGCAACATTGGTTAGTAACGGTAGCGCTAGTGACCTCGTCACTCATAGCACTGTTCGCCAATTTACTTCTTCTACTTGTGTTTTGTAGAAGACGTGGCCTTCGAACAGTTTCTAACAGGTGAGCGAACATAACACACGATGTTCTTTTGTATTTTCTTGATGAGCTTTGGAGAACGAGAAGTTTTAATTAAAATTTGATTCAGTTTGATTAAACTGCAGATTAATCGTAAGATGTAGCCAATTAAGTTTATTTCTAATCAAATTAGTAATGAAAAGAGACGAGTTAAATTGATGACGAACGAATTTATTTTTAAATTTTCTTCGTACAATCGACCATAAAATTTTCCTATCGAACTTTTTGAATCAAACCAAGAGAATTTTTAAAATATTGTGATGGGGTGGGGGTGGGGGGCATCGATCATGTATTGGAATAATCGTAGTAAGTAGATTTTCTTACTCAAACACCAAAAGCATTGTGATATTAAAAAGAAAACTACGCGGCAACATTTTTTAATTAAAAAAATTAGTCGTAGGTGGCACCCTATAGTTATTACGCTACTGCCACTATTAATCACGGAATCAGAAATTTTCGAAGCGACAAGAAAACAACTTGCTTGTGACGGAATTTTTAAAAATAAATTAATACAAGGACGCCAAAAAATAACCTTCTTTTCGTGACCGCCTAAATAATAGTTTTGCGGTTCTTAGACGTTTCTCTGCTTATACACAATAATTAGTTTTTACCTATAATATCGACCAATTTCTCCAGGCAATTACGTTTTATAGTACACATAAATGCGATATTCAGTAAAGCTTCGAAAACATCTCACAATTTTGTTTGTTAAAAAATTTATCATCAACGAGTCAAAACAATATCATTTGGTATAGAATTAGTTCACCGGTTATGCAATTAACAAGTTTTTGGGTTCAAGGAAAACTAATTTCACTAATCGATTAAGTTTATAACTTAACAGAAAATCCTCTTTCGCCACAATATTTATATCGATTTATTTTATTATCTTCCGTTTTATCTGTATTATACATATATTTTTGATTAAAAATCCAACTAGGTATCTGATATTTTTGCTGATATATTTATAACTTCCATTTTGGGTACATCAAGGATAGTGTAGTATATGGTCGTATGGTGTACCGCATCAGCGTGCACCATTACAGGGGGTCGTCCATAGGAGTCTGGTTTTTGAGTATTAGTAATGAAATCTTAGTCGTAGGTAGTCTTGATTTTGAGATTAACATGGATGTCTTTGTCAGCCTGACGCGTAATGTAAGATTGCTGTGCGATTGACACCCAAGGGCCTGTTGCACAACCGGTAAATAATCATTTCTATGGTGATTGACCGACAATCAGTATTGATCAGTTGATGTGCAACTGGCCCTAAGTGTTGTCGGCATGTCATTACCAGAGGTAAATGTTAGCTCTCCATAAATTTTAAACTACTAGTACGTTTTTCTTTTCTTTACCGAGACCAATGATATCTAGGGTCGCCGCTTTTCGTAGTGAGTGTGCGGTCATTAGTAAGGGTCCCTTGAAGAGTTTTTGCTTCTTCCTTTATCATAAACCTCACGATGAGTAGGTTGTTCCCATAAAAGATTTTTGATGTCAATCAAGCCGTTATTTTATGTATCAAGAGCATCAAAATCGCTTTGGTAAATAAACTGGTTTTGGCCCCGGTCGTGGAAAAAAAGTTTATTACATTCTGCATTTTAATTAACAATTGTATCGAAAAAATTAATCAAATCTATGTGGCAATTGAAATTAATCCTTATCGTATATTCATTGAAATAAACTATACGTATCTCACATTTATTTTAGTGATAATCGCATAACATTCTGTAAATACACAATGTCTATTTTATACAGTTCTCGCTAAAATACTCCACCGACAAAACAATGAAATCGAATTCCTCATCAAAACTTTCGCTATTAAAAAAGTCTAATAATAATATCAAATACGGTATCTAAAAATAAATTTTAATTTTATTGTTCCTATATTCTATGTTCAGAATGAGTGTCTGTAAAGACGGAGAGAATCGATTTTGGCTGGCTCGTTATTAGCTTCATTGAAGCTTCGACCTTCGGAAGGTCGGCATAGACACTCATTGTCAGCAGTCAAATTTCTGTTGGGCGTAAAAGATAATTACGAAAGCCCAGCTTCCGATTCCTTTATATAATACTGTTTACCTACCTACATTTACAAATTATTTTCAACGACAATTTACAAAGTTTAAATGGGCATTGTGACTAAGTCCCTAAGCCGCCCTTAATTAAATTATCATTAAATTGGTTAAGTATCACGGAAATGGGCTTAAATGAGAAAGTGGTTTATCTTTCTCAGAATTTCATCGCCCCCTTCGTGATTTTCTCGCAAGAATAATGTATAACAATCCCTTTTCCTATGCGATTAAGCAATTTTGTGTTACTAAATTTCCCGTTAAATATCACTATCCTTGTTCATAACCTTGTGAACCGATTAAACCGATATTATGTAACATGTAGGTGTTGCGATTTTCACGTAAGTTTTACAAACATTTTCATATAGAAGTTATGAAACGTTTTAACTTCTTTTGGTCCCCTTATTTATTAAATTCGTAAATACGTCACGAAAGCTAGTCTTACACTTAGTTGATTTGAAACGAGCTAACGTAACCTAAATTAAGATTATGGCAAGAGAAAGTTGAGAAATAACAATCTCTATTACATGTATTTGGTCGGGAAAATGATAAGGAACACGGTTAAGTTGAACGCAAGTTTCTTGTCCTGCGAAGTAGTCTGACGTGATCAAAATTCGTATATAAATAGCAGTTAAATATAGAATATTCTACAGGTGGCTGGCCTGTTGATGTAAAAAACTTTGAAGAGGGATTCCCCATACTATATAGCGTGTCTTATACGGTACATATACTAAAGTTATGGTTTCTTCCAGATTTACAATCAATCTGCTCCTAACAAATCTACTCTCAAGTATTCTATTGATACCGCTTCTAATCGTGGATCAGAAAGTGTCGCCGACAAGAAACGCTACCACCACGTTCTCATCAAACGGTTTCGCGATCGTGGTAGACGAAAAAAATGCATCGTCACGCAACATAATAGTAGAAGAATTTAGAGAAGATGAAATCATCGAAAGTGGTTTGCTAGAGCAAAAGGAAAAAGTTGTAATTTACGATAAAGTTAGTATTAACAAGAGCGACGCGAATGATTCGGATTATCTAAATTCCACGAACGAGGTGTTGTGTTACTTGGCCCAAAGTACGGTCGGACTAGTTTGTACAGCTTCAATATTAAGCGTGTTGCTGATAGGAATCGACCAATATTTTGCCGTGATACATTCGTTAAGGTACCATTCCTACATCGACAAATTTCGTTCTATGGTCCTCATCGTGACCAGTTGGTTAACTGCAATTTTCTTCGCCATCCTGGGAGGCCTCACGCAAAACCAATCCAATTTTTGGCGATTCTGCTCGAGGAATTTTAACGAAACGCGCGACGCAGCACCTTTCGAGATTCTCAATTCTATCTATGCCGTTACGTATTTTGTATTTGTAATTTTGCTGCCCTTTGTCGCGATTTGCGCAATTTACGTTTGTATATATTCGGCTGCGCGCAAAAATAGCGAGCGAATGCGCAAATCGACCAAAGGAAACAGTCAGTCGAATCTTGATGCGTACGCACAGATATCCGAAAATAAGAAAGTTCCTAGCGAGAGTAAATTAGATTTGAAGATGGTTCAAGAAGAAAACGCATGCGAGCAAAGCGTTTCCGCGCCGAAAGGATTATTAAAGGTGATAATTTATGCTTTTCACCTTGCCCTTTACGTATACATGCGCGTCACGAATTGAATAGAATCGATTAAATTCGTAATAATTAATCCTCGTTTATCCTCGTTTCGGAAAATCTTCGAAAAGTACCGTTTTCGTGAGAGATCTGCTGCATTAGAGATCCGTGGTGACCTGAACTATCCAAAAAGTGGTAAAACACGAAAAGACACATTTTTCGCGTTTTACCACTTTTCGAATAGTTCAGGTCGACACGGATCTAGTGCGGGACTTGTTTGAACCGTGACAGAGTGCGTACGTATTTTCTCTAGTTGCAACATTCAACATTCTTTCTTCCTCAAGCTATACATAATCTAACTAACCACTACGACGCTTCATTTATTAATTAATAAGGGGGTTTTCCTCCTCTAATTATGAATCCATCACTCCCTACTTCGACTTCCCCAATCAATAAAATAACAGAAGCTATGGAACCTACCATCCTCAACCCTATCAACCAACGCCGCTCATATTCGAATATCCTCAAACGTCAACCAAATTTCTCCTTTCCTGCCAAACATCAAGGCATATTACTAAATTCGGTTGAAGGTATTAAAATCAAAGAATACATATATGCGATTGGCAACATAGTTCAACCGAGAAATGTTATCGCGGCCTCGAGGATATCAAATGAGCGGATATGTATTTATCTATCTACCAAAGAAATAGTTAATAACTTATTGCTTTCCACCAAATCGATTAACATAGGTAATCAAGACATACAAATAAGAAAATTAATAAACCCCGCCAAGAAAATTCTACTGTCTAACGTCTCCCCCCATATAACAAATCAACAGTTTTCAACTTTTTGAAAAATAACTTAAAATTAAATCTTACTTCACCAATTTACTTCGTCAAATCTGGGCTAGAAAATCCGGACTATTCACATGTTATCAGCTTTCGTAGATTCGTTTATACAGATGCCTGCGACGTAACCAACCTACCATCATCCTTTGTTTTACAACTAGAAGACGAACACTGTAGAATTTTCCTATAAACTGAATACCCTAAATGTTATAAATGTAACCAAGAACACCTTACCACTACTACCTGCCCGAACAATATCAATAGTTCTCTACTCTCCGTAAACACCGACAATCATTCCCAAGTAACCTCCGAAATAATCACAGCTGAAATTCACGCCTCACCTACCTTTTCTCCATTACCTAATCCACCTAAACTTCCCTGCAAAAAGAGACCGCATCTTCCCACCTCTTCCGAAACTTCACCCGAAATCACCATATCTAATCAAGAGATATGTACATTCCATCCTCGTTCCTCTCTACAAGAACAGCATAAAGATCCGAACAAGAACGATATTCAGTCAATTACTGACATAATCTCAGTTGAAGAAGACACCCCCCTACAGTCAATATCGTCCTCCCCACTGCCAATCAAACATTCTTAAAACCACGATAACAGCCAGATAGAAAATCAAAAAAAGCTAAACATTCCTCACCCGATCCCCGTACCCACAACTTATTAGAAGTCTTGACACCGCTCCAAAAAATTATTGAAGAATCGCCCTCCTTATACGTGTTAAACTATCAACAAATTTGCCATTTCTTAGAAAATGCCCACGGATTCAGCGACCCAATCACCACTGCAAGAGAATACACTAACGAAATTGGTAAATTAATATTGATGTTAGAAGACATTCATCCACATCTAAATTCCCGTTCATTAAAATCTAGATGTACTAGTATAAGAAAGAAGCTCCTAAATCAATATCAAAATGAAAACACATCCCAAACATCTCTTACCGAAGACGACAGTGACGTTTCCTTAACAACCTTTTATTAATGGTAGTCTCCTTCTTAGCGCAAAGGAACATTAATGGGTATTATTCCCATCTAATATCTGGTCGCAAACTAATCACAAACTTTTCGAAATAAAACCACCCACCCGAATCTTCCCTAAGATTCCTCCTCATAGAAAAGAACAAATAATCGCTACTCGTTTTAGACTTGGACACTCCAAACTGACTCATGAACATTTATTTAAACAAGAAGAACCACCGATATGCGACACCTGCCACACAATCATCACCATCAAACATTTAATTTTATCCTGCAAGAAGTACGCCCGAGCAAGATCATTAAACAACATTCCAGACAATATTCACGCTGCTCTAAACGACGACATTGAATCCACCATCAGCTTTATTAAATCTATTCAGATCAGAATTTAAAATAATCATGTATATATAAAATGTAATTTCAATCAATGTGTAAATCAAACCATCGAATCTTTTACGCTAATAACCCTTAGAGGTTGATGCGAAAATAAAATAAAAAAAAAAACAGATCTAGTGCGGCAGACCTCTCATGAAAACGGTACTTTTTGAAGACGAGCTAGTTCTGCTGTGAAGCGACGATGTTAATTGTAAAGGAATTTTATTTTCAGGTACAATCAGCGCCGAACTTTTCCAATTTAGTGGAAGAAAAGGAAATTCCTCACATCGTACCGGTTCACTCGAAAGTCAAACGAACTTGTAGCGAACGCGTCGGTTTCATCACAAACTTGAAGTGCAAAATCTCGAACGCTTCCGTATTTCGATATCGCGAGGAAACAAGAGCTGCCAAAATTAGTATACTGGTGATATTTATGGTGCTTGTGTGTTACATTCCGTACGGTTTCGCGGTAGTGCTTAATAGTAAAGCGGTTGCAAGGACAACCCCTATATATTATAATTATATTTCTTTAGTCTTGTTAGTGTTTTCGAACGCCGTTTCGCCGTTTCTCTTCGCTTACCGCAATAGAAGAATACGGCGCGAATTGTTGCGGTTTCTTGGAATAGTGCGCGCGAAGAATGTGAGCAACTCGCTTTTGAGGAGGAACGCGGCGAGAAAATCGAGCGCGGTTACGACAACGGTGGTGCAGAAGAACAATATAATCGCGGAAGAGTGCACCAGAAACGAAATCGTCGCCGCCGTGGAACCGTTCCTCGATAACGCGCGCGCAATTCCGCAAGTTATCGTAACGTGCAAGATCGAAGGCGAAAAGACTGAAAGAGCCAGTATTCTGAAGAGAGTTTGCAGTACTAAAAATTGGTCGAACTATAAAAAGTGCAGTTTTATTACCGTGCCGGAGAACTGCTGGCAAACAGATAGCGCCCGGGGGTCATTTTCCAGCGCGAGCACGCAAATCTCCGTCGAGGACGGATAATATAGTCATTATTTTTAGATTTAGTAATTTCACGTTGACTGAGTTTTTTTTATAAGTAAAGAAAAGTACAAACATAATTTATTTTGCCATACGACTAACAGATGTGTTCAGGATCTTTTGTGAAACTCCTCGTACCTAGGTACTATTTAGGTGTAATTATTGTAAATGAATGTTAATGGAAACCAACAAAATGAAAACTTATTCGGGCATTTCTAACACTGTGAATATGAGAGTGTTCGGCGGCCTAAATAAATTTAGTCTTCTTCCATCGTTATAGTTTAATTGCAGTATTTTTTTTTAATATGTTTACCCTCTGTCTTTCTCTTAATATCAATGGAAACATTGCTAATAAAAAAGCGACTCGTAAATGAAACTTAAATTATTTCTGTGTAACTACCATTCAAAAATCCGGTGCGTCGATTAAATCGAAGTTAAACCCCATTATTTTCTGAAAAAGGTATTTTTAGAGTAACGTTCTTTAGTTAAAAATAAGTTATTTTTTAAATAAAAGTCGTCAAACAAATAATATAACTGTATTTATTGTTTTAAACAAAGTAATAAATTATTCTCCTTCCCAATAAATAAACTTTGCGATAAAGTCCATAACCATAATATTTTTTATTTTAATTGTATGTACTTATTTTTTCTGTATTACTTACTTTTTTATTTATATAATGTAAAATTATTTTAAATATAAATTATTGACATTATAACGTAATTTTGCAATTTAATTATTATCGTACAATTCAGTACCTAATCGTGTAAAAAATGCGAAGGTTACGATGCAAATAAATCATTTATTTAAATGGCGTTTTCTTCAACAATTAAAGCTAAAAACCGCAATTTTCGAAACAATTTCAACATGTATTCGACCTTAAAATCATTTTTTAAATCAGAATTTAGGCACGGCCGATGATTATGTCATCAGTGATGAGTTGAAAATTACAATGATAACCTATGGTACCCTTAAAAACATTAATTAATCTTAAGATTACTGAAATTCTTCGTAAGTTAAGCTTGAGAAGGTTTAATGTTATAACCATGGAGCACAAAATTAATTCATTAATCACAAAAAACTCAATATTTACTTGTTTCGTTTCAATTTATCATAAAATCCAAAGTTTAAAATGCAATTATCTAATTGTAAATCATCTTCTGACGTAATAAGTGAAATTGCGAAATAAGACTAACGAAATTAGAGAAATTAGGAGACGTTATTTTTTTCTGAATAGTACTTACAATTAGCTTCTAATAAAACTTTTTATTTTTTGGTATAATTGACTTTAAAATATACTACATACATAGTACCCACTAACACATATCTTATTTCGTGGTTTTTAAATGTTTCAAAAATGCTAAAATACGTATTCGAAAAAAATTATTTAAACAAATTAAACCATATATATTTCCCCTTCAAAATGACTTCGGGACAGAGCTTTATTTTTGAGAGAAAACAACAAAACATGACATGACAAATCATTACAACAAAAAATGAAACTGTCTAAAACGCCATAATTTGGTACTTTGCTGCACAAACAAGTGGATCTACGCCGAAGGCAGTTCAGTTTAAAACTCTTATTTTTTATTTTGAAAGTAGGCAGAATAAACGTGTAAAATTTCATAGAAATTAGAAAACAACGCGATGCCATTAATTCGTCGATTTAAAATGGAACGACGCATCGTCGATAGAGACAGACGTTTAAGTTTAGTAAATATGACTGACAATAAAAACGCCGATTGTAGTTTTGTGACAATAATAATTAAATTAATATATGCTTAATAAACCATAATAATTAATTTTATAATGTTATTAGATGATATGAATTATTTAATGGTCCCGTTATTATCTAATAATTTATCCACCAGTACTAAAAGTTACTAATAACTTAAAATTTAGTTCGGCGAGATAAAATATCCCTAAAAAAAGTTACCTAAATTATAATCGAATGATAAAATTAGCAATACTTCCAATCATAAATACTTTTTCGAATAAGTAAATAAAATACGTCTTTTTTTGACCCATTAAAGCTTTATTTCAATAAAAATATAAATACGTACGTTTCACATTTTAAACATAAGACATAAACTTAAATTACAACAATAATACACTTTAAATAACGAAAAAATACTTCCGATTTAAATAGTTAAAAAAGTAAAAAATTGGCACAGACGCAAACAAAAAATGCAATCAAATTTTAAGACAAAAGTCAGTCTTAAAAATTAAGTACCTCTTCATTTATTATTACTATTACATTAAGATAGAGAAATTCGATCAATAATTTGGAATTTATGGGGACGGCGACTTCAATATAATTTTTTTCATTTTGGTTTGAATCCTATAACTGTGCAAAGTGGAGAAATGAGATGTGAATTATGCATGTTAAATAAGCAGACCATTTTTGCACATCCTAATATATTAATGTTGGCTCCTATAGTTATATGCAAAATATGTGGTTTTACATGCACATATTCTTTTTACGTTTTCGGTACTACAATTCAGTCTGTGGATCTTCAACAATCGCTAAAATTCTTTTAATTACAAGTAGCTGATTGAAATTCTTCATCTAAGTGAGCATATAAGTATAAGTCCATCTGCGTTCTGCTACAAAATTACACTGATAGATTTTTCAATTAAAAATTTTATAAAATCTATCTCTACTCGATGTTTATCACAATTGGTGATGATGCAGTCGCTCGACTATACTACTCCTTGTTGGAGGTGGGACTCCCTCGTCAGCTACTGATGGTGATCATATTAGAAGAAAAAGAACAGGTAAAAAACTTGAGGATATTTAATCCATGTCTTCTCCCTTTCTCTTAACACCTTGTGCCAATTGAATTATGGAAGATTTTGATTTAAAGTAAGCATTTAGCCTTTCCGCTCCATATTCCTACAAAAAATAATTTACATCGTAATAATATACCCATGTTAAAACAAATTTTTTATTTAAATATTTGGATCACTCACCCAATAGCCAAATGGAATTTTAGAGGTTTTGGTATTGACAATTGCCCATAGTGCCCAAAAGAAGTGCGACGCAAGCGAGAATACTTCAACTTCTTTCAGGATTTTAGCCGAACACTCTTTGGAACCGGTTTCTTTTAAATACGCACGAATAAATTGCAGCCTTTGCATTTCTGATGGATAGTTTTCGGGATTTACCTTAAAAAATGGCTGTTCTGTTTCTGTGTAGTCGTACGTCCATTCTAGAAAATGATTTGCAATATCGAATGCACGGTAATTGTACGAGCAGTACTCAAAATCTGTTAAAAAAATATATATACAATTTAGTTATAAATTTTTCAAGTTTCATAAAATTAAAAATAAATGCATTAAAAAGTACCTAGTTGAATAAATTTGGCGATCAAGGTTATGCTACATAAGTACAAAAATAGACTAGTAATCTTATAAGGTTAAACAACTACACAATAATTTAAGATAACCGTAAGTTAAGACACTAGTACGTTATCTCTTTTATCAAAAATAATCTTTACTTAATAAGTTTCGAGGCTTTATACTAAATTTTTGTTAGGTATATAATAACAATTCGATCAGAAAATTAAAACTATTGCTAATTTCGAATTTTGAATTTTTCTTCTTTTTTAAATTTGTAGTGTTAATTTTTTTCCTAAAAACAAACTTATAGACAACGTTTTAAACATACTGAGATCATCGTACCCTTAAATTCCTAAAAATAATAAATTATATAATTTTCTTTTCTATAAACAATACTCCCTTAATTTGAATACATTGTTTATTCTCTAGAACCAAGTAAACTGCAAAAGAAAAACCCACCTATTAAGACGAGTTTAGCATCAACGTAGCTGCTCCGAAGGTCCTCTTCCTCGCTTATCAAAATATTTCCCTCTTGCATGTCATTATGGCAGAAAACAACCGGACTGCCTTCAGACTGCAGTCGCTGTTTCAACCATGCAAATTCCTTTCTCAAATCAATCTCCTTTAAAAATTTAACTTTCTCTGGGACTTCTCCTATAAGTTGTTTTTCAGACGATTTTAGCCAACGTTCCATAGTATCCCATAGCCAGCCGGGCGTTTTATGCAGTGGCACCTGAAAATGACTTGAGCTCCAAATTATGTTCTTATGGTGTTTTATAAAAGTTAAGCATGTTTCCTGTACCTGCGCCATAAATCGCTTTTTTTTTTTGGAAAAGAGAAAAAGCTCTCGAGCTTTTAATTAACAGTTTGTTTTAAGAAGTTTAAAGACACAAAAGACATGCCCGTACACAAAATGAGTGAAGATTCCTACGGTTATTACGTTCCGGGAGCCGCAGGGAAACAAACAATACGTTTATCCACCACAGGACGACCAGTAGTGTTTGTTCCACCAACTAACTGACAGATGCTGAAACATGGAAATAAGTACACCCTGTATGTGTGAGATGAGTAAGACATGCTAGCCCACGCTTAAATAAAATTAAATAAATTAAAATGCGGGCCACACGTTTGCGGTCGTTTCGGACAATAGTCAGTCAAACGATCGCAAAGTGGCGACCCTTACGATTTTATGATAATAATGTCCGCAATTCAGTTCAAGATGGCCTTTGCTATTTTAATATAATAATAATATGGAATACAGATTATGTATTTATATTTTTATTAACTTTTAGATAATGGAAAATTTATAACTGGAAATTTCCTGTTAAAAGATTAAGTGTAAACACATTTGTTTACAATGTAATTATGTTGATTTTTTTAATTAACGAGAAGAGAATGTTTAAATTTTTAAACAAACTGCGATAAATTTCTTAAAGATGCGGATATATCTTACAAAAATTTACAAGATCTTGTGTGCTACAGATGTTTGAAAAATCGTAAGATACTTAATTGAGTTTTTATCAAAATAAGAAAAATTAGGAGCAATTGTATGTGATTCACACTCGCCGTATGTTTGTTTGCACAAGATAATGTTAGGTATAGGGTTACATTTATTTATGGATGTCATTGAGCATTGTAATTTTTTTTATAAGTCATGTTGGGGTTCGCGGAGGTTGAGGGGTAACCGGAGCTAACGGCGATAAGTTGGGCATTACGCAACTTGTTGTTTACATTCTTTGGTAATGATAAAAAAACAGATATAACTGTGCCTACATGCAGTCATTAAAATAAAGTTTATTTGCCTACGTTAAAGTTAGGTATATTAAATGATTTTGATACAAAATGTGTTTCTCACATTTCTTGGAATTTTTCAAAAATGATCGTTGAATCGGTTTTTGGAAAAACTGTGGATAAATTATCCAATTCTATGTGCGATAGATAATTGTTATTCAATTTTATAAACTAAAACAAAATACAAATAAAATTAAGAAAGAGCACAACAAAAATGTAAATATACATTTATGTACCTACGTATATATTTATAAATATTTACTATCAAACAGAGGAATATATTATTATTCACGATAGGTTCCAAAGCACGTCATGCATAAAAAGTTACTAAATTGTATATTTGTAATATTCTGTTTAAAGTTTTGAACGTGGAATATTCTACCGATGATTTACCTGCCCACATATGACATGACAAAGAAAAACTACAATCTATTAGTGCTGAAAAAATACCGGGGTTTTTTATTGATGGATTTGAGATTGGAACCTAACGTGAATAACGTATACTAATAGCAGCATTATCGTGGCTTGTTAATTTCTAATTAAAATATATATACAGGGTGTCCCCGTTTTTTGTAGCAGGACTTTCACAACTTGTAGTAAAATTCATTTTGAAAACAAAAGTTCATATAAACATATATGTATGGAGGCCTCGTTTTCGATTTACAGGGTGTCGAAATTTAAAAAAAAATTGGATGTTTCATTTGTAAAACAAAATTCCCTTTTTTGATTTTGTTGAAACTTGGCAGTTTTGTTTGTAATAATAATAATACACATTTTTTCACATCATTGAATTTGCCCTACTTCTTCCGGTGCCGCCACAACAGGGGACCAGCTTGATAAAAATAGAAAAAAATATGGTACGCCCCTGCTTTTTTGTAAGTTTGAAATTTTTTTCAGATTCAGCAATCAAAAATAAAACTTTTTCTATTACGCAACTTTTTTCCTATCTCGCTTCGTTTAGAGAGAAATAAAACTTATTTTTTTACAGAATTTATTGTTTGATAATAATTTGTATGTCAAAAATCAACCACACGGTATGAAAGGAAACTTATTCAATAAATAGAGACATAAAATCAAAGGAGCTGTTCAAAATGCCTGCCATTTTGTTCAACACATAAATTACAACGACGTATTAAAGACTGCCGTTTTCCAAATGATCTGGAGTTATTCTAAGAGCAGCATTTCGGATTCGTCGTTCAAGTTCCTCTTGTGAATTGACAGGCGTAGAGTAAACTGCTTCCTTAATAAATCCCCAAATAAAAAAAGCCAAGGGTGTTAGATCAGGCGATCGAGGAGGCCACCCTACTGGTCCTCCACGACCCACCCATCTTTGCGGATATGCTGCATTCAGCCAGTTCCGCACCACCAAAGCATAATGGGCAGGTCCCCTGTTGTGGCGGCACTGGAAGAAGTAGGGCAAATTCAATGATGTGAAAAAATGTGTATTATTACAAACAAAACTGCCAAGTTTCAACAAAATCAAAAAAGGGAATTTTGTTTTACAAATAAAACATCCAATTTTTTTTTAAATTTCGACACCCTGTAAATCGAAAACGAGGCCTCCATACATATATGTTTATATGAACTTTTGTTTTCAAAATGAATTTTACTACAAGTTGTGAAAGTCCTGCTACAAAAAACGGGGACACCCTGTATATTATTTGCACTTATGCAATTCAGTTGGTAATTTATATTATTTTTAAAAAAGTGAGTGAAACGCGTTAAATAATTGCAAACCTTTTAAAACGTAACAATTAAAATTGTAGTACATCAAGAATATAAATTAATTGAAAACAAGATATTTATACATATTTAAGCACTTATTCGAATTCGAAATGGCAACGAAAACGATGCAAAATTAAAGTTTAATAGCACGTCAATTATTTAATTTATTCGACCGTAGAATTTATTATTTCATTATGTATCGATTTTTTTTCAATTATGCAATCATTGTTGAGATTAATTTAAGTACGTAAGAACAAAATTCAATCATGATGTTAGCAATTATGTAAGTATTTGTGCTGATATTTATGTTGTGTAGGTATTGCATGAATTCAGAGATGTGTACAAACTTTTTTTTAGAACGAATTTCATTAATTGTCTATGTTGAAATGTATCACGATTGAAAACGTTTTTCAGATTTCAATGAATATCGGGCAAAATTGCAAAATTACAAAAACAAACAACCCTAAAATTCTAGACGATAGTGTTAAAGTAACGGAAGTTAAACTCGAACGCGAAGAAAATTTAAATATAGGTAGTAAATCTTACACAGATATGAAATTTAAAATAACAAGCTATTAGCCTAAAAGCAGATAAGTTCTACAATTATTGTGGTCGAACCCAAGCCACAAAAAAAAATGTTATCAGTAGGAAGTTTCCATTCAACGAACTGACCGTGTCGCGATCAGTCTTATCTATAGATAATGGATATTTTACACAACCTTCCAAGAATTGTTTATATAGGCATGTACGCCCTCTTAAAATAAAAATTGAAAACAAATATTATTAGCAAAAAAAAAACAAAAGATATTCAACAAAAAGAATGGCAAGTTATACTTGAACTGAATTCGTCTTCGAATCTTGTAACACACTTTTATCTACACTATCTGTCTTGTATATGTTTTATGCAAAAATTTGTTTGTAACAATTGGGAGTTACAATATGCCCCATATTTAAAACCAAACGTTTTTAACGCAACATTAATAAATAATAACTATTAAAATATCGACGCAGCGAAAATGAAAAATGTCATATTCAGCAATTTTTTGCACCTTGTTCAACCTTGGAATGACTTAATTATCGATTAAGTAGTTCAAACTATTGGATTGATCGCAAAATTGATCATCCCAAAGTTGCTCAGCGATAGACAGATAGATTACCTACAAACTGATTAATTATTAATATTAGAATGAACGTAAAATTAATGTTAAAAGAAATAAAAAGATTTTGAACTACAATTTTTGTAATTAAAATTCTTACCTCGTCGAATCTGCAATAAGTTTTTAATTTATACTATACAGAAAAACAAAATCATGGGCTAGCACACAATAGCACAATCGTCGTTTACAAAAAAAAACAATTATTAAGCACAGCGTGTCAATCAAGCAACCAATGACTAACCTCCATGGAATGAATCGCGGCCATTTTCTGAGCTATATTAAGAGATAGATGTTCGTCAGAAAGCTCCTTGGTTTTCAAGGGCCTTGCATTGACGTACTGCTCAATCCTACCACCAGGAAAAATTCCATGCAATTTTGGTCCCAAACCACGTTCGGACAGTAACGTAAATATCACACTTTCCGTAATTAAAGCTTCCAAAGCATGTTCGCCGTGTGTTTGTCCATAAACCCTAATGAGAACTTCTTGCGGATCCGCTTGTACCCCGTCTGTTTCAGCTAAGGGCTTCGGCAACGAAATATAGTAGAGTAGATTTGATAGGCCACCACTGAGAATAGAAAATGTTAGATATTATAAAGAGTTCAAATTCTTGGTGAAAATGAATCAACAATATCAGTTCAAAAATGTTTGCCACGTCCTGGAGTGCACTTTGTCCTGATCGTTTTTTTTTAGAGCAAAGTAATTGGGTATCTACTGGTTAGATGAAGTTAAGTTAGTGTGTATGTCCCAGAAAAATCCACAAACGAACCATTTAATACCAACTCTGGTAGATGTAGCATCGGAGCAAAAGATTATCCCGAAAGACCTTAAAGATCCGATGAAGCGCAAGAAGATTCGTTTCCAATTATTTATAATAATAAACACAATTTGTGCAGTTGTTTAATGGCGCGTTTTTTGTTCAATTTACAAAATCGATCTTCTTAGTGCGTTTGTATCAATTTGATGTTTAAACGAATAATTGAAATGAAAAATGCGTGCACTCCAGAAGCAAGTTAGTGTTTATGACCCCTCGTCTTGCAATAGCCCGAGACGTCAGCCGAGTGCTATTATCTTTACGCGACATCGCAGGTCATAAATTACTATTTTAAGACTCGACATAAAAATAACTAATTATTTTAGAAGTTATTAAAATTTGACGTTATTTGTTAGTTCGTATATTTATCGTAATTAGAATGTTTAATAATACGTAATGCACGTAATAATAATACTTTCGATAATTATGAAATCCAATATAACCATTTAATCTACTATCAGAAGTAATTTAATAATGTGCTGGTATTAGTTTATTGTAATAAATGTTTATTTTACGCTTATATTACTTTCAAATAATCACTTACAGCTTACGTACATAATTATTATATTCTGTAAACTGTATGCATGCATGCACGTAGTTGTGTATGTGACAAGTTATTAAGTCGTTACTAAACTGTGACTAACATAGAGCGAGTCATAATTAAGTGCAAACAAAGCAATTAACCAAATATACCCTAGCACCAAAAGGCTTCCTTAAGAATACAGGCGGGTGTTAACGAAAGAAAATGTTAGGTAGAAAATAGAAAACTGGAAAATGTTCAAAATGCCGAGTTTCGGCCGTAATACAGGCACGACACCGTCGTATTAACGATGAATGTGCACTTGCTGAACATTAAGGGGGCGACCATTGCGTTTGTTGTCAATAGATGGCAGCAGCTACAAAAATTAAGCATTATTTTATGAATGGATAACTTTTGAAAAACGTTAAAATTTTGATTTTAGCTTGAATTTTTACAAATGCAATACATTAATTTAGGGAATCACAAAATTTCATGTTGATCATAACTGTTTTTAAAAATTTATTGCTAATTAAAGTTTGAAAATAGAAGGTTTTTATTTTGAGTAACGTTTAACTTTTTTTTATATGAGTACCTAAGTTATTTTATAAATGTCCTAATTTTAAAATATGAATATCGAAATGGAACTAATAAATTTTATTGTCAAGCTCTAGTTATTATAAATATAAATAACGTTTTTCAAAAGTTATCCATTCATAAAATAATGCTTAATTTTTGTAGCTGTTGCCATCTATTGACAACAAACGAGCGGTCACCCTCTTAAAAGTTTTCACGAATTTCAGTCGCAGCCTCTAAATTCAGCAGATTCTAATTCAGCAGATTTAAGTCGGAACTCCCTGGAGGCCATCTCGCAGGATCAAACCGATCAGTTCATCTACCATCGAAGTGATTATTTAACCATTCTGTAACGAATCTGCCACTGCGGAAAGTGCACCATCGTATTGGAAGAACATCTGTTGTCTAATGTTTAACGGGATGTCATCGGGCATATTATGCAGCAGGTGGTTTTCCAAGAAAGTTCCAATAATGATTCGCATTCGTGCGATTCTCGAGTTCTTGCAACTCCATTGCAGATTTCTTCCAATACATCGATAGAAAATCGTTGTTGGAACCCTCTAATTCTTTTGGTACTAGGGATGCATTTGGTTAATTGTTTTATTTCGACCTCAATATTAAATGTTTTCCACCTAAGTATGATTCGTCCTGTATAGAGACAATCGTTGCATCAATAGTTCCCATAGAGATAGTCACAGTTTAACAATGACTTAATCTAATCGTTCGTCTATGAATTCGGTCCTTAATTATGATTGTATTAAATTAATAAGTATAATAATTATAATATATAGTTATGTGTACGTATACCTATATTTTTATTGTTCCGATTGATTTCAATTGTAAGATAGAAACAGACTGAACTTCAAATTTAAAACATGAAACGTAAATACGATAGCTATTGTATAAATGATAAAAACAATAAAACAATTAACGACAATCTTAACAAATAAGTCATTAAACTTTTATCTCCAAGGTGTAAAACGTTTTAACTCTCAATCAGATAAAGTATTGGCAGTTAATAATTTTTCGTGATACAAATTATGAAGTACGTAACTTAGTACCTATATGAAAAAAACTAAAATAAATGAGGGTAAAAGATTAAACGAACTTAGGAGTTGTGGGGGTTAATAAATATTGGCATCCAAAAATAAACCAAGACGTGATGCAAGTACAGGTAATGATGTTACATCACTAACAGTATATGCGGAGGAAGTTTGTTTGAAAATTACAAATACAAACGAGACTTTGAAATGATCATGCACGTAAAACATGTTTTGATCGATATCCGTACATTGAATTGTAGATCAAAACAAATTAAACTATATTTTACTTTTAATTCACAAACGATCTATACAATATTTTATGGACATACATGTTATGTATGTTCAAGGGCTATCCAGAAAAACCTGCCCATATTACATTAACAAAAAATTTAAAAACGACCGATAGTAAGTAAACGTATATGAATAATAAAAAAAAATTGATAGTTAACGGAAAATTTTCCTTTAAAATGAAAACAATACGGATGAAATAGTTGTTAAAATATTGAAACGCTAGACGATCTAAAATGAAAGGACCTTAAAATATTCTATTATAAATGATCCGAGAGAAACTAGTCACGTTTTTAATTCTTTTTGTTAAACCAATCGCCAAAGTAATTGTAGTTATTCAGCCTCGATTTTGACCCCAAATCACATTTTTATAGAACACGCCTAAAATTTAATTAATTACTCATTGTTCAAGCATTCATGAGAGTTACTTGTTTCTTTTTTTATGTGGGCACAGAGACATGGAAATTGTTCTTATTAAATTCTAAATATTTCTGCTATTCTCATTATTTATCAACGTAAGTAAATAATCTTCAATACTGTGAAATTGACAGATTATTGACAACATCTTTAATAACAAAACTTTTAAAGTTTTTTATTTAATTTTTTAATATGGAACATAAAATGTCGACAATTGTATAATTGAAAACCAACGGCTTGGGGTTCGAATCCTCCTGCAACCTTGGAGGATTGTGATCGTCTTACTAACACAATACATAGTAGGTGCATACAATATAAGTGCACAGTTGCAATAAAATATAATAACAATTAACGATCCCTTGAACACATTATTCATAATAATCTATGAGAAAAATCCCGTTTATTACGCGTTTTTTGTTCGGCCCCTTAAAGAACGTTTTACTGTATTCATATCTGATAGTAAATGATATTCCAAAGTGGAACAAATAAAAAAAAACTATAACAGAATTAATAAAACTGATATAAATATTACGAAGACACGTCGCGTACGAGTGGACTGTTTAGTATCAATAGCAATCAATAGTAATCATAATAAAATAATCGTGAAATTGTCTCGTCGACATCAATTACATTTTATTGATAAAGGTGGTATCTTCGATAATAATATTTAATCCATTTATGTTTACAACACACTTTGTTCCTAAGACCCCTTATCTACAATGTACCTAAGTAAATGATAAGAAAGATATCTTCCTAAATAGAAACGAAATAAAAATGATTTAAAGAACTAAAAAAATATACCTATAGGTAGTACATAGGTATATCTATAAGTAACTGATGACCAACATCCAACTGACAATAAATAACAACCACAAGAATGAAAATAAAAAAGAAACTACTGTTGTAAGTACAGTCAAGTTCGTATGTTTTGACCGGCGAGATGTGATCGCAGGCAAACGAGCGACGAGAGAGGATCAAGAGGGACGAAGGGTAGCAGTTGTTTTTGAATTGTAAAAAAGGGACACGTCAGATAACAAATAAAAATCTTTGTTTTGAGCTTTTTACGGTAAAAACTAACACAGGCGACGGGACAAAACATATCAATTTAACTATCTATCTTCCTGTTCTTGAAACAAGCACTTCCAGAGCTAATTACTTGATAAATAAAATTAATAAAAAGGCACCTATTGCAGTTTTTTAGGGAAATATTTTACTTTTATTAACGGAAATTTAAATTATTTAGGCGAATAGTTTATCTATCCCGTTTTCAATTCTGAAATTTGGAAACGTCCTCAAAATAATTTTCCTTTAAACAAGTGTTCACATTGAGGTGAAATTAATTCGCTTTTTAAGCGAACTAGGGGGGGGGGAGGGGGCGCTTTGGATAACGCAATTTTTTGAATAAGTGCTATTGCCGTCCGTTAAAAGGCGTAAAAACACTAAAAACACTTTTCGTTTCTTTCACTAACGACGAGATCATGTCGGTTAACCCGGGTTTCGCATAGGTAAGCCGAGTTCGATTAAACCGCGTTTACCATAGTATTATGAAATCGTAATTCACCGTAAGTATAGCTAAAGCTACTTATGAACAGTCGTTTGAACAGTAGACGAGTAAGTACTTGCTCTAGAAACGAGTACCCACCTATGTTTGTTTTTCTATGAAAAAGATTATATAGAGCACCCACTTAATCGACGAAGAGCGTGTTCGTTTTTATTCCTATAAAAAATAAAGAACATGCTCAATAAAAATTAAGCATCTAATTCACATAATAGTATAGGTACACAATACCCATTAATCCTTATTTAAGCACACTATTTTGTTTTATTACTACCACTCGATCGTTAACAATTTTTCAAAAATACATTTATCAATCGTGAGTAATCGGCACACGTAGGTTTACATCTTAACCTTTTATTCGTATAAAATAATTCAATTACTAATACAAATTTAAAAAGTTTTGCTTTGTCGCGTTATCTTAAAAACTTGAAAAAAGTGTCGATTGCTGTTTGTTTGGGTCAAATTTCGAATATACGTTTATCGGTTAAAAGGCAGATAAATAGGTAATCAATAAAAATGTTTTAATTCGGTTTCTACTGGACGAGTCAACCTTTAAACCACTCACTTTATCAAATTTTTAAAAACACGTTTTAAAAAGCAAGGATGCAGTGATCTTCAGTTAGAGGCAGTTCAGTTCAGTTTTAGTTCAGTTATTTGCAGTTTGTTATATCGATGGCGTTTTGGCAGAACATCTTAACACGTTCACTGCTAATACGCGAATCCGTGTCGAAGGGCGCATCGCGTAAGTACGTCTGATGCGGAATTCATGTTACAAATGGAACAACATTCTTCATTTTTCAACAATTGGATCATCATTTTGGATTCGAAGCAGCAGTATGATATTGACATTTTGTTGATGTAGTTTGATTATTCTCTATTCTCTAAATGTTGAAATGAGGATATTGTGCACTTTATCCAAAATACAGACGTTGAAATTTGTTTTCCTTTACATGTTATCTTATCACGATCTTCAAGGAAATAAAGACATTTATTTATTTATTTGAAATGGGTAGGGAAACAACGGTATGAGAAACAAGCAAGGCGAATTGAGATTGATTAGCAGTCGAGGTTGATTAGCGACTGGAAATCATACGAACAACAGAGGAAGGTCTAAGAACAGATGGTCAAACATGATAGTGGAAGATTGTATATTGTAAGGATAATCTGAATAGACAATCGACAAGTCTACTGCTAAAGCGCGCAGGAGCTTGTGATAAATACTTGATAGAAGTCTCGACAACTTCAAAAAATTGGATGTAAAACCACCATGAAATGATTAAAACAAGAACATAACGTGGATTTATATCAGCAATTATTACAAATGCTCGAATGACTGTAATTAAAATCAACTGCTTACACAAAAAGTAAAAAGTAAAATTAAGGGATAGGTATTTGTTAACTACAGGAACGGTACCTTTTTAATCATACGTCTGCATTCGAAAGATTATATTTGATAAAAATAATTAGATATGTCACGTAACTATGTAGTACATGTTGTACTCTAATCTCTAGTGGCTCGACAATGTATACAACTTGCACAGTAGTCACAATGTCGATTAAATATTTATGACGCATTTAAAATATTAAAGAAATACATGGTTTTTCCAATAAGGGGTTTCATTTTAAACTTGTTTTGTTATCTACGACATATTTGACATTTAATTCGTCAAAACTATACAAGCTTTCCAATTTACTGGGCAACTGTGTAATTTCACGAAACGGTGACTTCAATTGGCCACCTAGGTCGTGCGATTTAACACCGCTAGGCTTTTTTCTTTGGGAATACGCTAAGGATAAGATCTGCGCCAATAATTGACATAAAAAGACAATTTATCGCAGCTCTTATTCGCAATAATGAGCCGCAATTGTGTGCAAACGTGATGCAAAATTTTCTCAAAAGAATGCCCATTTGCCAGAGAAACCGAGACAGATATCGTTTTCCATGTTTGGCCGTAGAGTCTGTATTTTATATTGTAATAAAAAAAATGGTTTTTTTTTAATTACAGCGGGCGCCACGAAAAATGGGACACAAAAATTTGTACAACGTACCTTCATAACACTGACTTTAAAACTTAAAGTATAATATATCGATGAAATGACATTCAAATACTTAGGACCAGTTGTACAAACTTCCCAATTCACTAAAATTTTGCTGGCATTTAGCAAGGAACTTGCTTGTTTATTTGACAATTGCCTGCTATACATAGTGACTTAGAACTTATATTATAATGTTCTGGGACGTCCAGTAAAGAACTGCTTGTGCGTTACAGTCCGTGGATGATGGTCGTGAGTTTTTATTGCTGTCTCGTGTTAATTTACCGATTTAATTTTGTAATATAAATTCTGAAGTCCCCTTTATAGCAAATTACTTATACCTTTATTATTGTCAAATAAGCAAGCAAGTTCCTTGCTAAATGTCAGCAAAATTTTAAAGGATCGAGCAGTTAATCAGTTTAAACTTTAAGCTAAAAATTAAACTGCTGATTTCCACAGTAACAGCAATAGTAACTAAGGAAAATAAATGGTTTTAACTCCACATTATATGTTTTATTATATACCTGTATTGTACAATGTCGGTTTAAACTGTAATATTTCTATAGTAACAACAATTGTACAATTGGTCCTTAGAAAAACGATGAAGTAATAGGTAAATAGATAAAAGTTGTAGTAAACAGTATAGTTACACCATAAAGTATTAGATAAATATGTAAGTACTCGTTTTTGAATTTGCCTTTTGAAACACGGCCGTATTTTTTCAAATTTGTTATCCCGTCAAGTAAATCCATTTCGCGCCACCAATCTAATTCAATAAAACGTGTCCGAATTTTCATAGCGGCCACTGTACACGATTCATCAATAGCTAACAATAGCAAACCTCTCGAGACGGATTTGTACTTTGCCTTTAAATCGGCAAACTTTGAAAATTTTGATATTAACAGCCGACGTTCCAAATCGGTTTAGGTCAAACGTTTCTAAGATAAAAATATTATCGACAGAAATTTAGGTAACTGTTCGGAAAATAAAAAGACCTTGCAGATAACCGACGTGAGCACTTAGGTATGTACATCATTTTCAAAAGTAATTTACCTAAACTGAAGTGTTTGTTTACAAGACAGACTTACATTATTTTGTTATCGATATTATTCATTTTTTACTCTACTACGATCATAATTTGTTACTACAGAATCGATAAATGGTCAGTTTATCAAAATAATAACCGGTTTGGCTGTGATGGTTAACATTATAATTAAGTTCGATAAACTTTGATATCTATTTTTAGATCTTTTTTTCATATTTAGGTACTACTTCTAGGACATAAAAGTACAATGCAACAAGTAAATACCATTCGTGACCCACTTTAAGGTGATTCGATACAATACAATGCAATACAACACAAATATTATTAAAGAAGTCTGGAATTGTTTTATTATGGAACGAGTAGGTAGACATCAAAAAAATTCCATAGATAATTTCTGAGTAGTAAATTCCTCACCTGATATGCTTGAAGCCGATGTTTTGAGCGTTAACGTGTTTCCATGCACCGTGTAAATAATCTCTACATATTCTGGCGGCCAATTCTCGCATCTCGGAGTTATCACCAGACATCTGTTTAAAAAGGAAATTCGATAAGCGACGACTCATATTAATTAGGGGTTTAAAACCCCGTTTTCCTCGGATTACTCAAAAACGTCACCGCGATTCATTTTTCAATTTGAAGACTACTAATTTTTGTTTGATCAATAGTTCAACGCAAGCGTTCCTTACGTTTATCCTCAAGATGTAAATTTACGCAATATTTCATCCTTATCTTTTAAATGTTTCTATTAAAACGAGTACAGATTAAATATAAAGAAATAAAGGTAAATACCACATAGTTATTAAAAGTCCTAATTTGGTCCTAATTTAAAAATGCAGTAATCTAACAAATTGACGAGACGATAATAACTATTGGTCTAATATCGTAGAAAATCGTTTTTATTTAAATTAAAAATTCCGTAAGCTTACCTTTCTGTTAGTTATGTACGTCATGTCTCTAGAAATCCTCGAAAAAATCACACCACTAATTTCGTTTAACAATGAAATATTTATTTAAATTCTAATTAGAAATATTCAGAAACGAAGTAACGCGAAGTTTAAATATCCTCGAAAATACTAAAGTCAATTAAAATTCAAAATTTATTGCTAAAAAACGAGCTTAAAATTCCGCTTCGATATTCGTCCAAACAGTCCTCACAAACGAATAACGCTTCTATGACGTGGTCTTCTCGTGCTTCGTAACGAATACACTACTTATCAGTTATGACGATCGTACGATTTCGTACCTTAACACGAGTGATTAATAAACTTTCCCCGAAGCTCGTGCTATTTATGTTTTACTAGATATAAAATAAACTGCAAATTCTAAATATGTTGTCGTTATTAAAATTCCACAAATAACTTAAGGATATTATTTCATTATTGTTGTCTAGAGCTACAATTTTTAGTAGTAACTGCATCGTTGCCGTCTACAAAATTCTTACACTACACATCCGGTGATAAAAATAGAACGTTATATAATCAAGGGGCGATTTTTTTTTATAGAACAGTACCGTCCTAGTAAATTTTTAATTAGCACAATCCTATTGTCGAGATTGGGGATTTGTTGTTGAAGGGCAAAATTCAATAATTCAAAATGCACATTTTAATAATACATGTATACAACAAAATTAAAGTATCTAAATGAAATTGTAATTCGAGAAATATTTAACAAGACTTTTATTAATAATTATCGATATTATTAAATTAAACTTTTAATATGTGTAGTAATTTTTTATTGCATCTACTAATACACCAACAAATATAAAAAACAAGTCATATCCAATATAAGTTTTAGTTCTAGATTTGTTAACTGAATCTTTATTGTTCTTTCCTATTTGCTTATCGTTTAGTTAACTCTTCCAAAATCTTCTTTTTTATACAGAAGAAAATGAATGGTACCTATTTAATGTAAGACGCTCGACAGTTTTAAATGTACCACTAAGATTATATTTTAACAATTGTCGACTTGAATAAGAACATGAATGGAGAGAGGGAGTGGGGGGGTTAAATAATAAATCCAAGTGCAAACTCAAAAATATTATTAACCGTTTAATAATAACTACATAATTTACAAATTATATAGCGCTATTTTTCATAAAAACAATTAAAAATATGTAAAACAAAATAAAAATCCTGTAATAAGTAATAAGATACAGCAGTCTAGAAATATGCAATAAATAAATAAGAATAAACAACAATAAAACTTTTCGAACAATAATTGCAATAATATCATATAGTAGTACTTGTTTATAAAAGCATCTTCATATAAATTTACATCCGGCTTAAAATAAATTGACTAGAAAATCTTTCAAGTTCTATTAAAAAAATAACAGACTTGAATAGACTAGAAAAATGGCTTAATATTAAAACTAAATTATTTTAAGTATTTCTTTGTTGATATATATATTTTTATATATATATGGATACCAAGCAGTGTCCCTTCGCTTAATTAATAACAATTTTGCACCTGACAGATGTATGTTCAGATCAATCTTCTTCGAACGTACTTCTGCCACAACTAATTTTCCTTTGCTTCTTGCGTTTCCTTTTTTTTTTAGTAGATAAATCAATCAAAACTACTATTTTTGTCTAATCTATGTGTAAGTAAACTCTGCGGTCAAATCATTATAATAATATCAACTATCTTCTTTTAAATTGTCTCGTCTCTAATAAATCGACAACTATAGTATAATATACGATTTTCTCTGCTACAAGTTTTACGTCTAAAAGTCAAAAACAATCTATCGAACAAAAATTACAACAAAATAGTAAAAAAATATTCGCATGTAGGGATCGAATCACAATATCAACAATAAATTACGTCGAGACTCCAACAATTAGTTTAAATTTGCTCTTACTCTAGTCGCTTTGCGCCCTAAATAAATTGCGTACGAAAAATATAATAGAGAGCGGCAAAAATATATTTTACTGAATCACAATTTCAGCTTGTTACATTCATGTCGAAGAGAACTAAATAATTGTTTAAATCAAAATTGTTACGAATACACCGCATCCGCACACAATGCAATTTATTGTTGTTTCCCTTCGACATAAGTGCAACAAAGCCGTTCATGTATAGATCAAGAGAAGTGTAAAACACTAAAATTGCAAAACTACTATGTAATGGGTCGATACCTTCTGCACCGGACCTGACTTTCTGGTAAGGGCTCCCCCGAAGGAGGTGGTGGTGGTGGAGGTCCTTCCGACGTGTCGGGAGAACTCTCCGGAGCGCCGATCAGACACGTTGGGACTCCTCTTACTCTAGCACCTTCAATAGTCGGCATATAATAGTTTGATCACTAAAGGGGCAAGTTTTAAGAAATAAGTAACCCTTAAACAAGTCATTACAAATATCTGCACGAGAGACCACCACAAGATTTTAAAGAGACTTGTCAAACAGGTTATTTACAAGAAAACAAATAATTTTACCTCCGGCCGTCGAATGTCGCTTGAACCTGAGGTTCAACTCGCTCGGATCGTTTACGTACTTTTCGGTCAACCTGCGCCTCCGTAAGCCCGGTGTTAGATCACCCGACCACGACATGCATTTCGCCAATCTTTGACCACTTACAGCTACTGGAATACGAGACGTTTTACCACCATCCGGAGCGGGACTGACCTACAGAAATTTGGCAAATAACATACAGCTAACGTACATCGTAAATTAGTAAAACCTACCGAAGTTTCCCTTAAAACTTGACTAGCATTATCGACACCGCTATCGTCGTCTTCTTGTTCTTGCCGTTTGTCTTTGAAATTTTCTGTCGCATCAAAATATTCGGACTGCTCTTCGAAGCCGGGACTCAAACCGTTTGCTAACAACTTTCTATCCTTGCTGAAATTAAAATTCGTGTACAAACAGGTAAATTGACATAACGATACGGACCTTTGATCTAATACGCTCACTGCCGTTGCAAAAGTAACTCCGGGATTGCTGGTCACGTCGACCGTTGGCGAACATTGCCTGCGATTATTTACAATGACATCTTGAACGACTCCTTTGATGATTTTCTTTTGATTGATAGTGGCCGTCCGGGAGTCTACGTTGCTTTTAGTAGCTTCCGATGTTGAACCAATTTTACTGGAACTACTTTCAGATTTCGAATCTATACAATTTTGCTTTATTTTTTCTATAGGTTTAGCTATAGCTTTCAACACTCCCATGTCGTTACTTTTGGTTTCCACTTGTCGAATGGGCGACTCGTACTGTTGTTTGACTATTTTGAGATCAACTTTAGGAACATCTTCTGCTTCATCTTCTTCTTCCTCTTCCGAATTATTTTCTACCCTTTCTGGACTTGGACTTCTCAATTTTTTTCTTGGTTCTTTATCTATGCTATCTTGTTCTTCTAGTTTTTTGCCATTTTCTATACTGACCCGTTTTTCTTTATGTTTTTGCTCATATCTTTCGTCGGGTGCAAAACTGATTTGTTCTTTCTTTGGACTAAGTTGTTCGTGATGTTCGCTACGTTCTCTACTACTTTGTTTAAGAATACTTTTTGTACGTTCCAGTTTAATTCTAGGTTGCAGTTGAGCTTGTTCGGTAGTATTTTTATTTAAATTATCTTTATTGCTTGCATGAAGTGTGTTTTCGGGAGAATGAGTGCCATTATGTAAACCGTCTCCTGCTTCTACTTCTTTTGGCACAACACGAATTTGTAATCTACCGGCAACCTAAAATTCATAAAATTCAAATATGCGTACAATGACTTGATTAAAAACTACCTCCTGTAATTCTTCGTCTTCGTCGTCATTTTTAATTAAAGCACAATCGCCTAAAACTAGTATAGGTAAACTACTCCATTTATTCGAGACGGGATTATTTTCTTCGTCCGCTTGTTGCATGTGACGTGATGCTACATTCCTCATGACGTCCACTTTAAATACTAAATCGTCGAAAGCTGCTTGTTGTAGAAGAGGCGGTTTTAATCCTGAACGCAATGATGGACCCAAGGAAGGAGTGGACCATGCCCGAGGGAGGCCGCCTGCAAATAATTCAAATAATTACTTGTTTCGGTTAAAAACCAGTTTTTAAAGATTACGATTTTTAATGTAGGACAAAGGAAACTGGCACGGGGAAGGAAGCTTGGGATACTTGCAGGAACGAAGATTCTCCCAACGTTTAAACTAGTACACACAAGAACGGAAAAAAGGGCCACACCCCTTTTAACAAAGCAAAAAATTTACCCATCAGCTCTGGATAATCTTCGATGCCGGCAATATTCACATATTTCCTTTGGCTGTTTCTGGTTTTCGAGTCTTCGCTAATTTTGCTCAGTACGGGCAAGGCAACTGCCGGATTTGCTTCAGAAGTAATACCCAAGGCTGCCTTGTGTTCAGGACTTTCAGGTTTCCATTCGTTGTCAGTAGTTTCTTCGCTGTCATCAAACTGAGATTTCCATTGGCTGGCTAATGTTAACGCTCCTCCTTTTGTAACCTGTCGAAGGTGTCACAAAAATAAATCATTACTTGTATATTTTAGAAACAACAACTTAAAGATTGTTTAAAAATATTTAAAAAATACTGCCGGTTAATATTAATTTTTCATAGCTATTAGATTCTGAAAATTTAATAATTTTCAAATGGTTCTTGCCGAAAACAATTACTAAACAAATTGAAATCTCACCTGTTGACTAACGTTCTCGTCGTCCATCACAGCAAACTGCGTTAAACTTTGATCTCGCATGCCGGATCTCGAGCTCCTAGCAGCCGACGGTTGTCGCCTTCTCGGTCTTTCTTGTTCGGGCGTGGCGGGAGAGTCCACGACACTGCCACCTTGCGGTGGTGTAACAACTCGTAAACGACCAAGCGTAGCAACTCCAGATTGACTTTTGCGTAGAGGTACTGGTTTTTGACTGGTGTCTGCAACCGATCGAGCCGATGCCGCACCTTCGTTGTCTAATTTCTCTGGCGTCTGTTCTAAGTGAGAAGTAGCACGACGTCGTTGACCTGTTCAAATTAATAACAATTTACATCGGTACACTAACAGTGTATACGTTACTTTGTGGCACTTGTTCTGTAGCTGTTGCATTGCAGTTTTTATCTACAACTTGCTTTACAGCATTGGTTTGAGTGTCTGTAACAAGGGGCGCTGTATTTTCGGTTTCTATTCTTCTTCGTCGCGCTTCCAATTGTGCCTAAAATAAAATTAGGCTTTTAAAAAATCAATAAAGTTTTAGTCGCATGTGCTATTACCTACCTCCTTATTATCTGTTGGTTCGATATTCTCTTGATTGTTATCGGTAGGAGTGTGTTTGTTGTGTCTTGGTAAAGTTGTTGGGACAATTGGCTGTGGTACTTGCGGAATAGGATTGACTGTCGTATTATCACCTGCAGGTGCTTTTTCCCAGTCGTACGGATCTGAGTCTTTAACGCTTCTCCTTTTCAAACACCTTTCGAATAAATTAATTAACATTTGGTAATCGGGTTTGTCTGCATATTCTAAAGTCTGTATATGATCTAAAAATTGTTTAAGATCGGACGGCAAATGCTTCAGAAGTAGTCTGTGATCGTACTTCTCCTTCATTAATCCTACTTGTTCTTTGTCTTTTACTTTTCTCCAAGGTAACTGTCCATTAACAAATTCTACTAACATATAAAATAAACTCCACAAATCGTCGTGCCTTCCCATTTCTACAAGAAAATGCATCAACAAATGAAAGAACCATAAAAGGTAATCATCATTTCACCTTTATTTCTATGTGCATTTATACTGGCATAACGAACAGTACCACGGAATCCAGCGGCTGCACGAGGTGCTCGCACTTCGCCTGTTGCAGTTGTATATTGCCGTGCTAATCCAAAGTCTAACATGTACACTTTTCTACAATTATATGGCATTCGTCCCATTGAAAAATTACTCTACAAGAGTAACTTTTAACTATTTACGATAATAAAGTTGTTAGCACTCACAGGTTTGATATCACGATGCAAAAAGCCAACAGAATGAATGCTTTCGATGGCCTTAAGTATTTGTAAACCTAAACGTAAAGTAGTAGATAAACTAAAGGCAGATCTCGGTTGGGCCCTTCGAAGTTCTGCTAAATTTCTGCCTTGCAATTGCATTACTACATAATTAAACCTATCATTTCGACCACATCCAATAAACCTACCAAAACCACAACCGCTTACGCCGTATAAATGACATTTTTTAATTGTAATAATTACCGACAGACGTGCTCCTTTCCTTGTAACTTTTTTAAAACGGCAACCTCCATTTTCAGTACTTGTTTCGGTTGCCTGGCCGATTCAACTTTTAGGGCTACCTGTTCCCTTGTAATTAAATCTAAGCCTTCGTAAATTTCCCCAAAACCTCCTCCGCCAATTTTTTTCACCACCTACAATCAACTATAAATAAAAATTGCTCATTTTTCTCGACACATTAATCACCTTCCATCGTTCTTTGACAACGTGACCTGGCTGTAGGAGGTCTTCCGAAGTCATTCTGATGTTGTTATTTTGATCTGTGGAGTCGAGGGCCCCTTCCCAACTTATATCCTTTTTCCTAAAATGAATAAAATGATAATATGGAAAACTATAATAATCAAGATAGATGCGCTATAAGGCGAAATAAACAAAGAAGAAATAACCTCGGGTTGACTATGTTTATGGCGCATATTGGGGAAGATTATTTCATCTAAAATAAGCATACTACATGTTTAATAGAGCAAAAGGTTGGGCTGACTCATTTTAAAATGATGTGACATTAAGACAAGGCCAAAAACAAAACTAACCTTCAAACAATTGACTAACAACTTCAAATATACCGCAACAAACAGAACAATAATTACACGTCGTGATCTTGCAGTGTAGCATAAAAGAACAATGAAGTACAAATTTTAAAAATTTAAATTTAAAATGTAAAAGAAGTTGTCTAATATCAGGCGTCAATGAATGGCAAAAACCAGCTGATTTTCGAACGCGCATGTGCAAATTTGGCGAGGACTACGTCCTTGACTCGAGTACGCCCCGAACTTATTGATTTTATAACCATCAACTATAACAATTAAATTTATTTTTCACAAAAACCACAACAAACACGATAAAATATTTTGCGGATCGCAGATGCAACCGTCCAAAGTTAAACAAAGAGATTAAGATGGTCACATCGAGGCCTTTTGGGGCACAATTCCCGCTACCCTTGCCAGTGTTTGAACACACATTGCACCCACCTGATATGATTGTCACTTAATTTACGCGATATTTCTTCCCCAATTTAAATTAAAATGTAGAGGATAATTTTAGAATTCGTAAGTCGAGTTAGGAACAGTTGTACAAAAATAACACAAAATTGGCTTTACCATATGAAAACAACGTGACACTAACACCAAAAATTACCTTACAAATTAAACTCGAATCCCCCGCAACTACATAAGTTGCCACAAAGTGTTCAAAACACTTGGTGGTAGTAATTGCGGGGGGGTCAATAATTTTACGCACGAAATTTAAACGAACTGCGATTAAAACAATAATAAATTCACTAAATTCATGCAACGATCATTAATAAACGTTAAAAAATAATTTAACAAGCATTAAAAGCAACTCTTTACGTTTCTTACGGTTTTGTGAAATTATAATCGATAGGTTCGCCATCTTTTACACTGCCATGAAGTTAGCTGTTGCCGTTCGCGCTCGAATTCTGTGTAGTGAATTTCAAATTTTCGTCAGTAGAAACCGAGTTTACGAATTGAAATTATTTCGTGAAAAAATGTCAAAATTTACTGGAATTTTGAAAACATGATTCAAATTTTGTTGTTTGATACGAAGGCATTACGATGTGAGTTTATTTTAATTAAATTCTAGTCTGTTTTACGTGGCTCAGGACCGTACAACGTAAATTTTTTGACGCGCGTTTTTTATTAAAAAAAGGACTATTCAAAATTATCTTGTTAAATTAAGTTTATAATTATGGAAATAGACGATAACGATAGGTCACAATTTTAGAAATTATAAACAATAACTATCGATCTAATAGTTAAGCGAAGTCATTTGAAATTTGAAAAATAATTTCGGGAAGGAAAATTTTCATTTTTCATTTCTTCAAATTTCTTTTTTTTATTTTATGATACCTAATTAACGTCATTCTTTGAATTATGCGTTAAATTTAGATAAAGCGATGTTCCTACATGAGATTGTACAATTGATTGTCGGAAAAATTGCAAAATTGGTTTGGCAAAATGCATACAGCAAGTAAAAAACTACAAGTACATCTCTGTTCGTAGTAACGCTTAAAATGCAAATAATCTTTATCCGCAGTAATCGACCTTGATATAGACTCAACAAGAATGCGGAAATTGGAAAAAAATGCGAAAGCAATGTCTCTGCAATGTTGCAACCCAAAAGTTCGTTGACCCATCGTATTCGTATAATATTGTAATAAGACCAAAAATAAAATGTCCAACGAGTTGCGTTAATTGCGTGTCCGCCGTTTATTTTCGGCTCATTTATTGTATAAAAGGAAACCTGTTGTTGATACTTATTAGTTTACCTGTAGGTAACAGTGTCGCCAATTTTTTTTTGAATTGAAGCACGCGACGACTTTGACTGATGTTCGTTTAAAAATAGGCGAAAACGCGATCTGGGCCATTAAAAAAAGATTGGGAAATGGAACAATTGGGGTGATGAATAAAAATAAAGTACGTGCCCGCTTTGTTTATATATTTTTCTTGGTCATTTCTGACGTTACTATCTTTATTTATTTAAATTCTTACCTTCAGATTATTTTTTACGGGAAGGTTGGACGATATAGGTATTTACTTTTTTTCCAATCTGATAGGAAAAACGCTTATATGCGTATCTATTGTGATGATAATTTTTTTATTTTCCACGTTTAATAGTACCTAGTAATAATATACTGTTTAATACAACATAATTATGTACATGTGTAATAACTTATGTGATCGTAATACGTAAAATATAGGTCTTTTTAGAAAAAAATATTTATTCAGAAATAGTTATGCAATATATCTATATCTATTAATTATTATTTGTTACGCTTTGTTTCTTTGAAATGATTATGGAAGAAAATTGGGAAAAGAGGTTCAGTGTTTCGCTATTGTCTAATGCAGTCAAGTAAGTCAGTGGAGCTTAAGATGAGGTATAGATGAGGTGTAAGTTAGTGTAAATTAAATAGACCAAAAATAATGTTTGGTTATCAGTTTAACGGGGAAATTGTCTTAAAACACATCGACTTCCCAAATTTTTATTCTTAACCTCCCAAATAAACGCTCAAATTTACGATACCATATCTATAGCTTATCCAAACCTATATGATGTTCACGTCATCAACAAAAAGTTACTAGATTGTTTATTTGTAATTCGGTTTAAAGTTTTGAAAGTGACGTATTCTATAGATGATTCTACTTGTGCACATATTAGATGGTATAAAGAAAGACTACAATTTATTAGAACTGTCAAAATACGAGGTGAAACGTCATCATCTAATAACCTTGTATTGATGACGTGAATATCATATAGGTTTGCATAAGCTATACACGATTCGAGAAATTCTCCATTCGAGCAATTCTCGTGGAACCAACCATAACTACTAAATTCCTTTTAATTGATAAACATGTTAATTGAATAACAACATTAGTTTCGTATTATAAATATAAACTATTAGCAGTAATGTCGGTTTTATCTTGAAAGTCTAGCTTTCTGCTTACAAGTTAACTTTTTTTGTTCCAAATACTTGTGTTAATTACGTTTTTATGGTTCTGAATCCTTATTGTATGGAATTTGTGAAATACCACACTCACTTGGTGACCTGTTTTTTTTTAATATGTCATTGAACTCTCCAAAAGATTCTGGTGGTTTTGGAAAGTCTTAGTTCCACTTTGGTTTTCAGGAGCTTTCAATACAATCACCGGTCTAGTTTGGTGTTAACCAATTACCCACATACCCACGAATATGATTACGTTCAATAGTAATAATCATTTCAAAGAAACAAAGCGTAACAAATCATGTCTTTGGTAAAAATAACGGTAAATATTCGGTTAACATACATAAGGGTTTTCTGATAAATTTTCAGTTTATTTAGTTTTTTATTTATAGCGTCTACCGTTGGACGACCCTGTATAAGAATTACTTTCCAGATTTCGTATACAGCGGGGGGGCTTATGTAGCTGATGTCATTTTAAGAATTACGTTTGCCGTAGATTGGTAATTAATTATGATTATAATAATTATTGTTAGTCTTTTAATTTATAACATAATTAAAATAGGTACCTAACTTACAGTAGATACCACAATAGCAATGTAATTTAAGGGTATAGGTGCGCTCATGAAAATCGTTCATTTTACGTCGTTTCTTCTAAATAAATTATGAGAAAACGATACAATATTTATCAAAACTTCAAAATATATGGTATAAATTACTGTTTGTTGTATGGCCAAAGGTTATTTTTAAGTAAAAAAAATAATCAATTTTGATGGAGATTTTCACCCTTAAATCAGCAAAATTTACCTGATTTTCTCTATAGAAATAATTATATTTGTAACTTTTTATTTACAATATTCATAACTTTTAGCCAAACTACGTTATTTAATAATGTAAACGTTCTTTTAAATTACGATAAAATTAAGTCGTTTGGTAATGATTCGAAAACAACAATTCTTGCTTTCGCACGTCGTATCACGAATAATCAAGTATCATCTGCGACTTTATAAATTTTGCGCCTATATACTTAAGTAGAGTTTGTTCCATATCAAATGAGTTATATCAGGTTAAACGCCCATAACGAGCAAAAAAAGACAAAATACATATTCTTATCTTACTTATTAGGAACACTACATACTTACATTTTTAATGGGTGATCCGATTTGACGTAGATATGACTAATAATAAGTAAGACAAGACAATATTTTGTCATTTTTTGGTCGTTATATGCGTTTAATCCGACATAATTCATTTAAAATGGAACAAAGTTTTTTTTACAATACAGTATCAATAGCACAACATCATTACCTAAACAACACCGATAATTATAAATAAATGCCATAATACTTACTAAAAATGCATTTTTCTTTTTAATTTCACATGTAACTTGAACACTTTTAAAATTTGAAATGGTTGACGTATACGACGTACAACATTCATAATTATATATATTTAACCAAGATCATGTTGTAAATTTCGTAGTATTAAAAAAATATGACCGAATACATATACAGGCCGATACTGTAGAGTCTCCGAGAATTTATAACTTTCTGTATTTGCCATCTTTGTTTATTTCTTTACAGTTTAGTCGCTTGTTGGTTGCGTCGACCAACCCCCAATATTGATATAAGAATTGCAGGATCCCACGTAAACACGAGGAAAATCTCGGGGATTAAACATTTCTTACATTCTATTTAAGAAAAATCGCAATACTTTTCCCAAAACAATGGGTAAAATTAAACATTACGATCTCGTAAAATTTATTTTTATTTACTTATAATTCGATTAAAATAGTGTTAATTAAGTGGAGACAAATTGTAACAGTCCATATGTGGTGACGTTATTGTTGTTATCAATGACGATTGTAAAACGTTCCGTTAATAACTTCAAAGGAATCGATCAATATCGATTTTATTTACCTATGATCGCATTGTCAGATTTTTACGCTGTTATCTGCAGGAAAAAGCTAAAATATACAGGGTGTTTCATTTAACAATCGAAAGTTGAGGTCATTTCCGACGTAACCAAAAGTGTAATAGCAGTTCTTAAATATTCAAAATATAGCACCATTGTACTACATTCATCATAAGAAAATTCTAACTGATACCTTTTTAACCGTCGAAAATAAAGGCTGTCTAGTGATTTCGTTGATACCCGGTATAAAAATGCAAAGTGCCGATATAGTAACTATAAGGTTAAATTGGTTTGAAATACCTTAAAAATTCGAAAAATTTTTATGCCCACACAGTATATTAAAGGTATTAATATATATTTTTTAATTAAATTCGTATTAATATTAGGTATATTAATCGGCCCAGGTACCTATGTGTAGGTAATAATTATTTCAATGTCAACGTTTAAATAACAATTTTCTTCTAAAATTAATTTTTGTATTGTGTTATCGCTTATTGTACAAAATTCCATACCTTTTATTGATTATTTAACGTATGATTAACAATTGTATAAAGAATGAGTTTCGCCTGGTTTTGTCAGCAGTTACGAGTCCCGATCAAAAAGTTATCTATCTAATTGTTTAACTGCAATTTGTTTTACGTTAAATGTTTTAACTAACATAAGTAATTGTAAGTAGATGTATTAAATACGGTATTGTTATTAGTATGGATTTATTAATCACGCAGTATTTAATTTATAACGTAAACAAAAGTTATCGTAACAAATTGTAAAATTTGCAATTTGACTTATTGTTAATTCATTTTCTTTTTAAGATTACAAAGTACCGCTCTACAATTTGAAATAAATGACCAATAACTTATAGCAGAGCTAATACAACATGTGTTGGTAAATTCTTTCGTAACTTATCTGTAAAAATTCTAACAATGAATAAGTAGAACTTTCTAAAATAAATACGAACCTTTTTGTTCGTTATACTATAACTTCAACGCGTAAGAAGGTATATATATAAACGTAATTTTGGAAAAATAACTTCAGTTCTGTCGAATTATTAGTAAAGAGCGGTAGGTTTACCTAATTGAAATTTCGGAGTCGTATTATTCGCGATGTGCGGGTTAGTGTCTTTTCGAAGAGCTGGTGTTTTCGTTTGTGCGCGTGTGTTATTTTGTGTAGGGTATACTCCGATGATCCCGAAGGTTTTTTGGAATATGAATAAAGATTACTTGTCTACGTAATGGATTTATACAACGAAAAAGTGTATACAACGAGAGAAAGGTAGGATTTTTTTGCGACTTACTCTATATGTATTTATAAAGCTTAGATAAATTATCTTTAGCGCTGATGCAAACTCTCTGTAAGTCAAATAGGCATTCGATAAACTTGGTTAGGTTCTTCTTTAATGTTCGGAGGTCCAATATTGCGACTATTATCTCACGCTCGTTTTCGCAATAATAATATACGTTTATACATTACGTGTTGCAAATGCGATCGAGGTCATCTGTTTTCTATAGTGAAATATATAGTGTGCGAAAATTTTAATATTTGCTTACATAAATTTTTGATTAATATGTGTATGTATACGTTCCAATGCACATCGTCAATAAAACGTTATTAAATTGTACATTTGTAGTATTCAGTTTAAAGTTTTGAACGTGACATATTTTACCGACGATTTATCTGCACGTATATGACATGGCAAAAAAAACTACAATTTATTACTATCTACTGTAAAATGCAAGCTTTTATTGATGGCGTTTATTGTGACCTATCGTAAATACCGTATAAGTAAACAGTCAGTGTTTAAACTCAGAAAAATAGTTTTTTCACTTTTTTAACTTTTCTAATAGGTATATGTAGGTAGTTTAATATCAGTATCTTAATTAGCTTTTCTTCCTCACTGCGTGTAATATATGTTCGACTTTTATTAATAACTATCTACTTAAAATAAAGCAACTTTATCAATTTCAAAGCAATTTCAGTGAGTTTATTGACGATTGTCATAACAAAACGCTACCTGTGTAATAAAATAACTGAAAACGTTTCCTCTAATTGAATTACAACCATTGAAAGTTTGGAAGTGATAAAATGTTTGAAACTACGAGGTTACCTAAGACCTACTTTATCACGTATAGGTACATAATAATAATAATAATATGGATCAAAGAATTACTAAATGTTTAAATACAACAGTTTTTTTTATATAATAAATATATAAGGTGGAAATAACAAATCGACAATTTAAGTTAACTATAAATAAATAATATACAAATATTTATATTTACATAGGTATATTGTTTGAATACGATTCGAATTTAATTGGGTCATTGCCCGTTACCGCTTATTTTTTTAGTGAAAATGTTTAAAAATTCTATAGATTATACTGGTTAAAAGTTTCAATTTAAATAATTTAAATTCACTATTTAGCACTGGCATTAAATGGCAAAATGGAACATAAAAAATGATTAATTTATCCACTGAAACCTAACATCATGCAAGATTCGCGACAAAATGTTAAAATGCACATGAACTGGATTGCTGCCATAACGAAAGGGTAAGGATCCACGAAGTATAATATATTTTCAAGAACTGCAAAGCTGTCATCATTAATTCCCTTTTTATGTCGTGTCAAATCTAAAATGGTGGAACCGACGCGTTTGGCAGGTTTATTTTTGATTTTTGAACCCATTAAAAATGTTCTTTGTTGTTCGTTGATTTTAAAACAACTGTTTCCATATTAATTGGTTGAATATTGCAAACGTCCGATAGGCCGATAATATTTAAAAAATTTCTATTCATTCTGTTTAATTAAATACTTAATTAGAATTTAACGACTTCTGAAGTTTGTGAAGTGAAATTCATCGAAAACTCATTCAGTGAAACTCATTCAAATTTTATTGGTCCAGACGTCATACGCATTTTATTAAATATTTTTTAATTCTTCTGATTTCTTTGTTACTTACGCCTTCAAATACCTACCTAGATAATCTATTAATCTAATTAAGATAATCTATTAATTAAATCTTTAGGAAATCAAAATATTTAATAAAACATGTATGACGTCACGAACAATAAAATTTGAATGTCTTTTATTTAAAAAAAAATTCGTAAACTAAGTAAAATTTAAATCTTCTAAAAATATGTGTCGATGAATTAGTAAGAGGAAAAAACCATTGTTAAACTATATAGGTACTTATAGTTATTTTCATGTCTAAAAATAAAGAAGAATTAGATAAACGAATCGAACGTAAACGTTGCAATTCCATCAAATATAATTTAATGTTGACATTTTGTCTTCGGATAACCCCTCGATAAAATTTGATAGAAATAAACCTAAAAAGAAATTCATTTGTTTAAACAGATTTCTTGGCAGCCGAAGGGACGTCAATTTGAGTGCGGACGTATACATAACATTTAAGAAAAATTATAATTCGTTTGTATATTTTTGGAGTGAAAATTAAATAACGATATTAGCTATTTAATTTTAGACCGAAATTGTTAAAAATGTCTGCATTTTTTTGGCACTAACGATAAGCAAGTTGAACTTTAACGATTTATCTAGTACTCCTAAAATTTTGAGTTATTTGGGAGAGTTCGAGAAATTTCTATATTTAAGTCAGTTTATATTATGAATTAAAACGGTAGGATAAAATGCTCATCTACAATTATTTTGGACAATTAAATAGTGTAGCACGGCCCGTGCGTAAATATACCTACAAAAATAAATCCCTGGTCAACCTCAACGACCTTTGGCGATTAATTCATAAGCAAATGCTAGAAATCGAGGACTGTATAATTTTATTATCACTTGTTGTGGACCTGCCACTTTTGCCTTTTAATAATTTTGGGAGGTCATTTACGAGACTGTAAAATATGTACACCAGACGTCACCTAAATAAACTAAACAAATTTAGAAAATTCCAATAAGCAACAGGTCGAATTAATGAGGTTTTCTGATGATTTGATTAATAATTCCTTTACTGATAATTAGGGTAACATATTAAAACTTCAAATTAAATCGATTCTTTTAAATAAATATGTCCCCAATTATATGTAAATATACGCAACGACGTGTATGCGTTTTAATTACATACAGTAAAACCTTCTTAAATCGACCGTCGTACATTCTAGAGTTTTTTTGATTATTTTTAGAGGTTTTAGATCGTACGCCTCAGACAAACATATAGTACAGTGAACCGTTTTGAGACTAACTTTTGTATTTGTAATATTATTAGTCACATTTAGAGGCAGTTATTTGCTAGAAGATGTGGTCGTTTGTAGAAATTTTATTGTATATTGAAGAATTGTGTCGATTTCTATTCTGTAGTTGTTTTTAACGAGCCCACGTTGCACTATTTCCGTTACGCTTGCATGGATTTTAGTGTTAGAATTAAAAATGTGTGGCCAACTGATAGAGAAATAGAGACATGTGTATTAAATAACTGTGCCTGTATATTGGAAATTTTTGTGATTGTTTCTTATTGTTAGTATAGGTATAATAAAAATGTCCCCGGATTGAGTTTACCCTACAAAAGGAAAATAGGTATTTTTTGTCTTTTTGATTTTACAAGAAAATGTGGAAAGGACGTAAAGCTTTTTTTGTTAGACTCGAAACAAACAATTTTTAATTAATACTATAATATTAAAAAAATGTTTATTTACGCGAACTATATAGTTAGTTAGACAAACATTAAAACAAATATATAACATAAAATACTTATTTAATAATTATAGCGCCCCATATTTTTCTGTTCATAATTCACTTCTAGCAATAAGACACGGTTGTCTAAAATTGTTCGCGATTAAGGCCATAAAACTGAATCGTAATTTGTCACCTAATTTGCGACTTTTAGACACAGATAACAACTATACAAGAATAATGTGCTAGATAACAATCATTTAAAATCAAAGAATTTACTGTCAAATTTAAAAACATTAAATTTAGTATTTTTATTTTAGATTTTTAATTTCTCCAAGAAATTCAAAAAAATCTGCGTATTTAATAATTAATTGTAGCTAGGACACAAATGATCCGAAAAAAAAATTGAATAAGACCTATTTAAAATTAATAATGATTAATAAAACAAGCCCTTGAGTTTGCTGTCTTCGATTAAAAAAAAACCCAAATTCAAATGTGTCGACTTATTAATATAAGCAGAAACGATTTTTTTCTAAAAACTATTATCAAATTGTTTTGATAAAGTTAAAGTTAAAATAATGATAAATAAACAAGCAAATCGCTTCACTAACTATGATTTATTCCAAAATTCTTAACTGAAAAACAAAAACAACAACCAAAGTTCCAGTTAATTAAAAAAATAATCATAAAAGCTACAAAAAACTGTAGAATCAAAACACGACCGGCGCCAATTCCGCATAACCACCTGTTGTTTGAGATAATCGAATTTTTTTTTAAATGGCACCTAACTCGAAAAATTTGATTATGTCGCGTGTTCGTTATTTACGTTTATTTAATAATAATATCGCAGTTATACTTGCCATTTCATCTCTGTAATAATCCAATGGAACTAATGATCACTTCAAAGTATCGCACAACTGTTAACGCACGTAACCATATTTTTGACTTGGCGTTAATTACTTTTTATGTCTATGCATATATAACAACACCGATTCCAATTTCTGGGACTAAACTGTATTAAAATGAAAATATCGCGTGCTGAAACCGCTTTACCACCCCCACTACTGCTATTTTTAGTTAAATTTGTTCTAAAGTTTATTAGCTTAGTTAAGGTGTTACCGGCGAGACTTAAGATATGTTTAAAATGGAACAAGGATTCTTACTGTAAATTATGTTTTCCTAATTTTTTTCTAAAGATAACACATTTTATTAGAATTACAAGATCGTGTACTCAATCTACAAAATCGATTTGACCAACAGTAAATATATGAATTTGGCTTTGTATTCTATAGTGATGTTGTAATTTTTTTCTCATTCATTTTAATGTTACTTTATTTAAATATTAATAGATACATAATTAAAATAAAGCTGGTATTTTCTATCTATATTTAAATTAAAATCGTCATTTTTAGCTCATTGGCACTGCGTACTGATTTTAAATAAAAGTAATATATCTTCAAAAATTTATTTTAGAAGTAGGTGTAGAGTGGTATTTCAAAGTATAAAAACTGCACTCAAGTAAAATTGCAAACATTGTAAATGTTACTAACAAGGAAGGTTAGGCAGGTGGAAAACTCAGAAAAATTTGAAACTTTGCTGGATTGTAGTACTAGTCAACCCTAATCAAGTGCCGTATTCTGTTCGTGCTCTTACGCGGTTTAAGAGGGTGAAATCTACCCTTGAAAATTTGAGCTTTTTTCGATTTTGCTTATTATCTGTGGAACAACAAGAGCTACCGCCAACAAACTATATATTCTATATAACTATCAAAACCTATATTATGATACAAAAATTAGGGATGAAAATCCTAAGGGGTGTCATCCCTTCGAATTTTCAACCCTAATTTTTGTTATACTTGGGTACATTTTTACATCGGCAGACATATATATTCACGTAAAGGACAATTAAAACTATAATTTGGAAAAATAACAACGCGATGTAGTTTTATACAGTAGGTGACATATTGAAAATTTATTCATTTGGAGGAGGTGTACCAGGAGGCAGAACATGATAATTCTAAATAATTGTTATTTCTCTAAAGTCTCTAATAAATTTTATAATTATCAAGTTTATCAAAAATGATTAAAACAAAAATTCAATTGTCTGCCATCGGTTGGATATTTCCCACATATTATCTCTTAAACACACTAAGAAAATTTTAGTAGTGTTGTGACGTGGGTTTTTGTGCGATGGGAGTTTGGGCTATTACAGGGTCGTAGTGGAGTTTAATAAAAAAAATATGCAGATAATGACTGAAAATTTTTAAAATATGTACTTTTTAGGAAATCTACTTTAAAATTAGATATTTTTATGCAATAAAATTATTTGAATAATCACTATCTATTGCCTTTATACCGCAGAATTATAAATTTACTCTATTTTTAATTTAAAAACTATTCGTGTGCCCTTAAGCATTGCAAATTTCCCTATTACAAACCATAAACCAGATAAAAGTTTAATCGCATTTTTATGCCGATAAAACACTGAACTGAATGTTTCTAAAATAAAAATGGGATTTCCTAGTACCCACATATAAACTCGAATACATTTATATATATATAATTCTGGCAAAACTGTTTCAGATCTTTTGCGTTAGTGGCACAGAGCAGTAGTGCTTGCTTCAGTAGTTAGAATTTTAAATTACGGCGTCGTATTGTTGTACTGTGTTGTGTACTTAAAAGGATTACAAACAAAAAGGATTAATACGACGTGGAAAGGTATAATCTTTCTTTGTCCACTAACTCTCCATGTATTTATAAAGTGTAAATACATGGACCTTTAAGCTCTAATACAAATTCTTTGAAAATCGAGCTTGGTTAGGCTCTTGGTTAGGGCTCCCCTCAAACATTCAACGGTCCAATTTCGCGAACGAAATTTTACTTTAGGTAGGTATATGTATGTAATAATACAAGTTCGCAGTCAACGGAAGAATCTACGCTGGAAATTAACGATAAAGTGAAAACTATGACGAGAAAAAGGTAGGAAATATAAAAAAAAAATTTAGAAGTTTCTAATTTTTCTTTATAGTCTGTTATAGACAAGTGGTAGTCGCAGCGGCAGCAGTGTTAAGCTAAGCGTCCATTAGTTCGCATCGGACGCACAGCACCATCCCTTAAAATTTTCACCCCTAGTTTTTGTATCATAATGTAGGTCTTGAATAGCCATTTACAAAAATATATAGTTTATTGGCGATAGCTCTTGTTGTTTCACAGATAATAAGCAAAATCGAAAACAGTTCCAATTTTCAAAGGTGGATTTCACCCTTTTAAACTGCGTAAGAGCGCGAATGGAATACGGCTCTTAATTAGTGTTGACTAGTACTATAATCCTGCAAAGTTTCAAATTCTGAGATTTCCACCTGCCGTGTATAAGCACGCACACCAATTTTTTAGAAATACTTTGCTTCAGGAAAGTCGATCGAAAATAAAATAGTTAATAGGTACTTGCGATTCATGATGTAATAATCTAAAAGTTTTGTTGAGAATATCAGATTAAAATATGTACCTATTATTATACTTTTTTTTCATTTAAAACAATAATGAATTTTAATAAACAAATTAAAACAAGTATTAATTTAGAGGCCAATAAAGACGCCATTATAAAATAATCTTTAAAAACTTGCTTTCATAAGGAATTCTAGATTTTAAGGATTTTTCATTTAGAACAATAAAGAATTTTAATATTAAAGGGGGGGGGGGCTAAAGTTAACGAAGTTTCAATATTTACGTTTACGTCTGTCGCCTTGGATATATCGTGTCATATTTAACTTGTAAACAAATTAAAAAATGAGGCCAATAAAAAGCTATTTTAAAATAATCTTTATTACCTTTGCGGGAACGTTTGTACGAGGTTTTTTATTGTAATACATAGATGAATATATAGAATTTAAGTCCTTTTACAAACAACAATGTTAAGAAATAAATTATACTTTAGAATTGTGAATCATACGTATAGCTTATCCAAACCTATATGATGTTCACGTCATCAATACAAGGTTACTAGATGATGACGTTTCACACAGTGCTATCACCTCGTACCTCGTATTTTGACAGTTCTAATAAATTGTAGTCTTTCTTTATGCCATCTAATATGTGCGCAAGTAAATCATCTATAGAATATGTCGCTTTCCAAACTTTAAACCGAATTACAAATAAACAATCTAGTAACTTTTTCTCGATGACGTGAACATCATATAGGTTTGGATAAGCTATAGCAAAAGAAATTGCCTTTTTTTGATATGGATTTTAATTAATTCTAGTAATGCAATAATAACAATACAGACCTGTAATTAAATAACTTTTTGAGGTTTCAATATTGTTTCTGATAAATTTTTGGATACTGATTAGGAAAAAAGTTAGAAAAAAATTTCGTCACGTCACGTTTTCCCGACATATCAATTTTTCATTTTGCCATAGAAATTTCCTAAAATGCGTTCGATGACTTTTCTTGCCCTTTTAAAAACTATTTTGAACTATTAACAATCTATCCAACAATCCAAAAATTGCTCAAACATTTTAAATAAATTAAAGCTTCGTTTTTTTGAAATATTCACGTTTTAGTCGAAGTTTTAGTAATCGAGGAAAAACAATAATTCCAATTATTATATATCGTAAAATCGCTATTATTTACATTCTCTGCGTTTTTTTGAACCAAATGTAAAAAAAAGATAACTCTCTAGGCCCAGTATTAATGGAGTTACATCAATTTATTCAACTTCACGTATTTCGAAATACGCGAACTAAATTCAAATACTTTCTTGGGAATGTGCAGGCCTAAAAATGTAAAATTTGGTATTTTTTAATAACTTTATATACCTAATAATGTGTTCAATTTATAAAAGAAAATTGAAGATGATGACTTGCAGATTTTCGAACATTTTGATTGATTTGACATGGAATTATCCATTTATCTACTAATTTACTAATTCATAAGAGCCAATCACACCTATAGGAAGTTTCGAAGATTAATAAAAAGTTTTCACAAAAATTTATAACTCGTTCTTTGCCCTTATAAATATGCAAGAATTGCTTAGAATGTTTTTATGTTGATATAGTATACGTATTTTTTGTCATATCACCTTTTGATAAAACTAGACGCGATTGAAAAAATTGTGTTCGTATTCGTAATTATTATAGCACCCATTTTACACGGCTATCAAATCAAAAAAAGGTCGTAGTGACTTTAAATTTACAGGACTGTGTAATCGATACATTATTCGAACTGTATTTTCATAATAAGGATAGATTTTATTTGCAAATATCTACCAGTAGGTATTAGATGGGTACTTTAATTACTTTTCTGAAAATGATTTAGAAAATAATCACTTCTAAGACACGTGTAAACAATGTAGATAAAAATTCTACAAATTAATGAAACGGGTATATTTTTGAATCACAAATATAAGTGTAATTCGTCCATTAATCTCGGTTCTACGAGTTTACAGTAAGAATTTGAAGCAGCTGTTTATTTTTACAATTTTTATGAGTTAACAAGATGATTCGTAGTAGTTTAAGTTGTAAAACATCTGGATTTCATAGTTTCATACTTATTGTTAAAAACTTACATTAGAACGTAACACAACACAAATAAATCTATCGCAATGATTTAAAAAAAAAATGTTTACAGAATGTTTTGTTTGCGTTGAACATTTGTTTTTAATTTGGTAATGCTATAGACGATTATTCCATATTTAACCAACCTATACCTAAGTCGTCGATTTTAATATTTTGCAAATGAAAGTAGATGTCTAACTCTATTTAAACAAAATTAATGGAACGTTTCCAGGTATGTGCTTTACTCGAAACCCCGATTTTAATTTTATCCATCATTTAATGGGGCATTAACAAAAGCTCATTAAGCTTCGTGTATTTTTGGGGGAATATTTTGGACGCCTTCCAGATTACCTGGTGACCCGTTTTTTCGAGTAATTAACGTACAAATATTGTTATAGGTACCTATGTATTAGGTATTTAATGTAGGACGTGTTTGAATTTGTCGACGTTAAAACATTTGAATATAGGTATTTTAAATGTTCACATGCAATTAATAAATAGAACGTGCTGAAAAATCAATTTCCCATGGACGCGACGCGACGCCGACGCCGACGCCGACGGCATAAAAATAAAGACAGTTTCACAATTGACGTGAACGTGAACGTGAAAGTTAAAATATTTTCTGTGTTTCGATTACCAGTGACCGTTAAAACGTGAACGCGAACGTCAAAATTAACCAAGTTTCAATATTTACGTTTGCATCTGTTTGTCGCCTTAGATATATTAATATTGTCATATTTAACTTGTGCGGAAAACATTAACTTTTAAATAAAAGATTATTTAATTGCATAATGGAAATCGATGAAAAGTTAATATTATTAGTAGAGAACTATGATCACATTTATAATAAAAAATCGAAACATTTCAAAAACCAAATAAGGAAACAAAATACATGGGGTACAATAGCTCATCATTTAAATAGTGATGGTAAAAATAAAATGCACGATCAAAAATATAGGTATTTTATTATAAATTAGACGTGTTTTAGTGGAAACCGTTAAAAGGCGTTGGGAAAATCTGCGAGATAGATTCGTAAGAGCACATACAGAGTATTTGAGACAATTTTCAAGTGGTTCTGGTTCCACAGTAAAAAAAACAATACATTTTCCGTATTTTCAAAATATGATGTGGTTAGTTCCATATATTAGAAAAAGAAAGTAAGTGTGCTGCGGTTGAAAGTAATTTTAGGTCTAACAACAAAATGTGCATAATTTATAGATTGACGACGACAGTTGAAAGTTGTATCGATTCCAATATTTTTCATATAAACAATCAAGACTTTGTCGAAAATGACGCTGAGGATTATGACAATCCAAGCAGCGGCGACAATACTTCGGCAATAGACGCGAACCTCGACGAGAACATTTCTGAAACATGCAATAACGGCCAAGTTTGCTCTACAGAATCTTCGGGAAGTAGTAATTCGGCAAGTTCCACGAGAAAAGCGGTCGAGCAAAAATGTTTGCACGAAAACATAGCGAAAGCTTTGAATGCATTTACCCAACTGGTCAATAATAAAACTGCAAATTCGAATACGAGTAGAAACGAGGCGGACTTTTATTTTTTGCAATCAGTCGAAAACGATATGGCTCTGATTCCTTCGAAAAAAAAAATTAAGTTTAAACGAGAACTTTTAGAACTATTAGAAAAGTATACAAACAACGAAGAAGACTAATAATTAAATTTTATTGTATAAACAAATGACATACTTATTACTTAATTGTTACTTTTTTATTCCATTACCGAAATAGTTACCTACGTTACTTTTTAGTTACAAATTACTTACATTTAGTTGAAACTAGTTTAAGTTTATAGATTATTAGGAATACATACAATAAATATATAATTACTATACATTTTTTGTAATATTGTTGCTTTACTTTCCTCTATTTATACATAGTTAGCTCCCCGAGAAGAACTTAGATATTTCATCAAGTGCGTACGATATTTTGCCATCTATTGTCGTGAAGTTTTTACTTATAGACATCCATTTACTTTTACTTTGATTATTCCGAATTGTTTTTGAAGCAGCAAAATGATCCACTCTCATACTTAGCCCAGTCAAATTAGACAAAATAAGAATTGATCTGCGAAAAAATTCCCACCCTACTCGATTTTTGTATTCGGTTAGATATTGGCATTTTAAACAAACTCTTAAAAGTCCTCCTCGACACCACGTGTGCAAAGGTAATACAATAGATTTTTTAGCGGAAACTGTAGAAGTGGAGGAAACGTGCACAGAGTTCATGGAGATTGGAAACAGGTAAAAATTCAAGTAGAAAAAGACACAGAAAATCTAACATTTCTAACAAAAATGTGGATTGGGCTTATTCCACATTAAAAAAATCGCCCCCTTTAAAACACCCTGTAAAAATTGCCAGGCACATGGTGTCGATGGGAGCTTTTGAGTTATTGTTTAAAATGCCAATATCTAGCCGTATAACAAAAATTCAGCCGCGTGGGAAATTTTTGCAGACGAATGCTAATATTACTGGGGTATAAATTCAAAACGTAGGTTTACAGAGGATCCTCCAAGAGCTAAATATTTTAATGTCACAGTAAGGGAAAATTACGACGTAAGAGATTCTCGTCTACTTCTTTTCAACAATTGAGATTTAATCGATTTCAATAATTTGTCGTACTGTTTAGGATACATATAGGCACACTAGAAAAAAACCTTTTCATGATCATTGTAGGGTCATGTAGGCCCACCGTCTAAAACCTAAAGCCACGTACGAATATAACAATAAAATAAATGTTGCAACTGCATACAAAAACGCATTCGTCGTCTTCTGTTTCCTTCCTCAGCTTTGACGTTGATCACTGGCAATGTCAAAATTTGAGAACACTCGAACAATTGTGAACGACGCCGTAACGAGGGTATAAGGCGTCCGTGACAATTGTCTAACTCGCCCCCCCCCCCAATCCAAAAATAGCTACTTTTACCACGTCCTCGTTACGGCGTTGATTGTAAACAACTAAAAGAATTTCCCGTTACCGTTCGCGTTGTGAAACCGCCTTTATCCGATAGCCGGTAGTTTGATTTATACATAGAGAGCGGTACCTTCGACTTTTAATACATACAAACGTCCTCATAACAAAAATATGTTTAATTTAAAAGTGCAAAGTCTTAAGGTTCTAGATTTTCTAAAATCCAACTTATATAATTAGCCACTTTGGTGTTGACGTCGGCGAATCTGTATCCGCATCCAATTCCAAAAGAAATGATGCCTTCTTGGTACCACTGGTCGTTAGAAAAGAACATCAGGGGTCCGCCGGAATCGCCGGCGCAACTAAAGTGCGTGTTGTTCATCAAAGATCGACTACACAAATGATTATCGGTGATCGTTCCATTAACTTTTTTGTAATCCTCGAAGCAATCCTCGTGCGTTAACACTTTACTGATCACCCTCTTTTTGATAGTAATTAAATTACCGGTCACCGATCTACCCCAACCAGATGCTGTCACCGTATCTCCCATTTTCACGACTCCCCCGGAAATGGGCAAACAAATTGGTTTGATGTAATCTACAATGTGTTTTCCCAAATAAAATAATTTAAACAACGTCACAATAGTAATATTTCGCACCCGAATATTCAACAGTCCCATTCAACCTTATCAAAGCAATGTCGTTGTCGATCATTTTTCGCTGGAATTCTGCATGTATGATCTTTTTCTCCACACCAAAGTCTCGAACGGGTCCGCTGCATTCCTTTTCTTCCTTATCCTTACAATCATTTTCCGTCTTAAGATCGTGTTCTCCGAGTCTCACTTCGGATCTGCAAAGTTTCGTCGTTATAATTTAAACTCGTTCGGAAAAAGGTTTTCCCACTTACAAAGTGATTTCGCTCGGATCCGCACAAACTGCCGTCGTCAGGACGTACTTGGGATTTATTAAGGAACCGATGCATCTGTATCCGGAATCGTCGTTGTCTTTGCCCTTATATTTCAGGAGGGCCAACCACGGAAATTCGCCCAAATTCGCGTTCGTTCCGACGGAATTTTCGCCGCTCGTTTTCTGTCGTCCGCACGTTTGACTGTCGGGCAATAAATTGCGTTCACTCGCGTTTGCGGAAATCGCTGGAAATGAAACAAGAATAATCGTTTTACTAAACGACACAATTAAAAAAACAACCTTACCTGTCAGAAAAGTTGCGAGGAGAAAACATAATGTTTCGACGTTCATCGTGTAGGTATATCGCGGAAGCGGCTTTAATAGAATAAACTGTTGAAGTCGGTTAGGCTTTATATGACGTCGATATTGGTATTTTCCCACGTACGACTCGTTTCGAATCTTATAATCGATGGGTTGTTCTAATAAGGCAATAAAGTGTTCAGCGACACCAATATTTCATAATAGGAAACAGAGTTGGCTTTGCGTATATTATTTTTTCGATCCGGTCTTTTATGATAAAGGGAAAAGGACACGGTATATTTGTAAAAGTCGAATTTGAGCAAAATTTTGATTTTGACGCGGTTGCGTCGAAGGCCAAAATATCAGTTTGGCGTTAGATAAATCGAAAATATTTAAAACCAGACCTGTGCAACATGTTTTGTTATTCATTTTCTAGATCCTCTTGCAAAGATGGGAAATGTTCAGGGCTATATATAAAATTTTCAAGGTTGCTGGTTATGTTAATGTTCGACATCGTTTTGCATAATTGCATTTAATTCCAAACACACGACTTCAGACGTTCCCGAACGAAATAGGTACCTACTACCTAACGAGAAATTCGACCTTCGACTTTTTTCGTACCATGTCATTGATTTGCATATGTCTTCCATAATTTAACTGTTGTTTTTTCATATTACGTTTAAATCATCGTATAAATATAAATCCATTGGCGAACAGCAACGTATTCCATTGTTTTATTTTTTTGAATCATAGTATACATTTTCGACAAAAATTAAATAACTAAATCCTGTTTTGTTCTGTTTTCTAAAGTCTCAACGATGATGGGGTGCAAAAAAAATTGAATCGAGAGTTGGTCCTTCTGTCTTTCGATAAATTGGTTAGAAAATTGAATAATAACATCGATAAGACGAAACATTTTCATGAAAATTATTAGATATTATCCGTTTTTCAAATTCAAAAATATTTTTATCTCCAGTTCCGAGTTGGGCAATTCGTGGGCTTATTGGAAAAGAGTATCTAACAAAGTCGAGTTTCGACGGAAAGATTCGGATTAATTAATTATAAGAAAAATGTATTTTTTACGATCCCTTTTTGTATATTTTTTATTATTTTGCGGCTTTATGTTGCTTTTTTAGCAGTCCAAAAATTCTTTTAGTATTTTTCTATATAAGGTTATATAAGAATAAGGCACGTGTTATAGTTTTAATACTTTATTGCTACTGATGCTTCGAACAATTATTTCTACACATTTTTTCACCTGGACTTACCCCTACCAACTCTCTCTTTTCGAACTGCCCCACCATCCTTGTGGAGTCGCATTTATTACGTGGGCTAACCCCACCTTCGCTTTCGACGTAATATAATATTATTATTTCTATCTATAGTCCCCTTTACTTTATATTTTTGTCTTTACGATTAAAATTTGTTACCCACACCATTTGTTGTTAATTTCGTTAATATGCGCCTATCTTTGTTTATGCCAATTAGAAAAAGATATAAAGACCAACATGACGAGCATGTCAGGTTTAAAATTTATCGTCTTCTGATTGGCGTAAACAGAAATAAGCGGATATTAACGAAATGCATTTCCTTAGGAGTTGGTAACAAATTTTAATCAGAAAGACGGAAATTTAAAGTAAAGGATATTATGTATATAAGACGCGTAAAATACGATAAATTACTAAAAATGAGTCGACTCGATTGTACTGTACTTATAACGTGTTTATAATACATACCAACAAATAAGGGTGCTAATAATAAAAAAAATTAATCACACACTTTACCCCGTCTTATTAATATCTAAAAATTTCTAGTTACACCTATATTATCTAACAAATAGAATATTAGGTATTGCTCGTGGAGATAAAATAATAATAGTCTATTTTTATCTTGACTTGTCATTTCGAGAATGTCAGTCAACTTAATTTAATTCCACATTTATTAAGTTTGGAAGAAGTTACTTGTGGAATTTATGTAATAAAACGCTATGTCCAAACGTAATCAACGTAAACAACTTTATTTTTAGTTCCAAGAATTTTTTACAAAAATTAAATAAAAAATGGTTATTTATCACAATTTACCGAAAACTTTTAGTAGATATCTAGTAAATTTAAAAAAAGAAACAACTCATTCTTGACAAATTAGATGAAAAACAGATAATTAATACATTCCAGTTTTTCCAAAATACAAAACAATTTAAAAAGACGACTTTAGAAATATACCTAGTACAAATGTCAAACAAGATTTCATAGACAATAATTGATCGACAAATTCGTAGTAGGTATCTTAGGTTGAATTTTGGTAATATCTTTGATATGTTTCAAATCATTATTAGTAATCAATACGTAATAATACAAACTAAATTTAATAATCGATAGGTATCTAATAAATAATTCATCTCATACGTGACCACTTATCGATAAATCGATTGAATGAAATTCGTTACATACAGAGCGAGTCAAAAGTATTCGATTCAAATGAATTTTTGTAAAAATCCCGAAACACGTCGATTTGTACGTCAAAATCATCTTTAGATATTTCACTCGTTTTTATGTTATGACATCAGAATTGTTTTTTAAATGGCGATCCTTGATTTTTTTGCCTGGATTGTCTAAATGACGGTATAAAATGTCAATACCTTACATAAGAAAATTTTGGAGGAATAAATTATTAAAATACGTTATATTAGAATTCAAAAAGGAGATTGAAAGTCAAAATAAACAATTCATAAATAATAAATAAACAATAACAAATAAATGGCAAGAGTCGCAGCTGAAGATGATGTCAGTCAAAGTTCAATAATCAAGGTACTTAGAGGTCACTTGACGTTACACCACTAGTCTATTTTAATGCGTTATTTAAAATCGGTATTTATTCTACTAGATCAAAAAAATAATCTAATCGTAGATCTGAAAAGACATATTAGATAGTAAATTCAAAGAATTACTGAAGAATTAAATTTTTACTTTTTTGCGTTGTAATAAAGATATTTTAATGATTGACTTTTAGAAAATTAAGGTATTTAATTAAGGTATTAACATTTTTATACTCTCATTTAGACAATCGAACGATCTATTCAAATCGCACGAAAATCAAGGTTTACCATTTAAAACAATTCTGATGTCGCCATAACTTAAAAACAAATGAATATCTGAATGTAAGATTATTTTGACATACAATTATTGTGTATTTAAAAAAATAAATCGACGTGTATCAGGATTTTTAGAAAAATTTATTTGTTTCAATTTTATTTGTTATATTCCATATTTTTGACTCGCTCTATATAATAAACGAGTTATATTTAAATAGGTATATATATATATATTATATATATATATATATATATATATATAACATACAAACCACCTTTATGAAGCCCAAAACAGTGTATTGTGCAGATGATACGAAGCCCTTTTTGTTTTTACGAAGTCCAAAACGGGCTTCCTAAAAACAAACGTGTATAAAAGCACAGTTTGATAAGTGCTGTTACCTATTGCAATATAAAAAAAATTAACATGGACTCGTAAATCGGTATAATATATCAATTTATACACCTTTAGTTTATCATATCTTACACCAGAGGGCAAACGAGTTTTGCTGTATATACTTTGAATATGTTTAACGGATTTTAAGAGCCAAACATGTTTCGCGGTTTATAGGAAACCCGTAAATTTGGCAACAATGTTCGCTCAGATTTTATCACACTTCAAGTAAAACTCGAAAAACATTCTTATTAGTCCAGTAACTTTAGCCAAAAAATGATGTTTGTTCGAAATAATTTTAAGCCAAGGTTTTTTCACCTGATGCTTTGTTACGTCATTCTAAATAATATCTCAAAAGTTCCCGACATCCTGCTGTACGTTTCTCCCTTTTTTGTGGGGTAGAAAATCGTAACCTGGGCAAGTGGGGTCTCGATTTCTATGTATTTTTGCATGTTGAATACTTACTTCTGAATTCTTTCTTCTTTTACTCTTATCTAGTATTCTAATGAAATTGTTGAAATAATTATAAAAATCGGTCGTTTTAAAGATTATAATTATGTATGTAGAAAAATATTATAAACTTCAATTCAAAAATATTGAACAAAACAAATAAACAACTTATGTACCTACGTTTAAAAAATTAAAAGTTATTTATGTAAATACAGTATAGAAAGAAGGAAATGATTGTAATTTTTAATTTAAAAACAAGTGAGTTACACTTTCTAAAAAATTTAAAATTATTTCGCGATTACGCGGGCTTGATTGCCGTGTTACGCGCGATTCCGCGGATTAATTAGATCAATCAATTCGCGGAACCGCGAATTAACCCGCGGAATCGCGCGTAACACGGCAATCAATTCCGCGAAATCGCGAAATAATTGCGTAACACGGTAATCAAACCGCGAAATAATTAGGCCGATCCGCGATCAAACCGCGAATCATTTTTAATTGAGCACTTTAATTAAACCGCGAATCAATTTAATTCGCGGTTTGATATAAAAAGTGGAGGGGCGAGCTGGATCCCTTCTACTGATATGTTACGAGATTGAGAGTTTCCCCACAAACATTCGTTTGATGTGTTTGAAAAAGTAATCACATCTATCTGCCCAGAAACTATTCCAGATGCAGTTGATTTCACAATAGGTGGTTGTGTCAGCATTGATACATGTAAACCAGTCGGCTCTGATTCAGGTAAAGTAGACGATTCCAATATACTAACATTCATACAATTAGATTGAGGGATCACTGACTTGGACTTACAAGCACAGCATGTTCAGACTTATTGTTGAAAAGTTGAGTAACTTGCATTTTCTCAGAAACAACCGCTAACTTATTCTCAATAGCCAATCTTAGCAAAAATTTACTTCGATTCATTTTATAACACAGAATTATTATTATTATGTATTTACGGTATTTAGTATTCGCGAGGCAATAATCGCAGTATGTGCTAAAAAACGAATAAATTGAAGAGTTTAGAATAGAGGAATAGAGAGTTTAGAGTATAAGTGTGTCTTTTTTGTGATAATGCATTTGCTGCAAGTTCATACACATATTTTTGGTTTAATAAAGAGATGTTGCGGATAAAGGTAAAAAGGATTATTGAGATCATTAATGGTATATCTAGTTTCTAGTAAAAAGAACGAAAAAGAGCAGCTCAACAAAAAATAAGGGGAGAAAAACAAACATGCGGCTGCTACCACGTCGAATGATATTCGTGGTTATTCCCTAACTCCAAATCAAATCGAAATGACAAAAATCAATTTCGAATCAAAATCATTTTTACACAATTCAAAATTGTTTAATTCATGTTCGAATTCGTCTTCGATCATCAGCTAAAACATTTGAAATGATATCGACGATGAGAGAATTCTTTTAATCATTTCGAAAAATAGTATGATAGGTACCAATGGCCTATCCAAGCGTATAAGCGATTTACGTCATCAATAAAAGGTCACTAGATGATAACGTTTTACGCAGTGCTGTCACCTCGTACCTCGTATTTTTACAGTTCTAATCTACAGTTTTATAGTTGTAGTCTTTCTTTATACCATTCAATATGTGTGCAGGTAAATCATCTATACTTGTCACTCTATCTATGTCACTTTCCAAACTTTAAACCGAATTAAAATAAATAATCTAGTAACTTTTTACTGAGACGTGAATCGCTTATACGCTTGGATAGGCCGTAGTACGATTATTACGATCACATTAAATTTCGATTTGATCAATATATTTCGACCGGAGTTAGAGAATAAGAGTGAATGATACTCAAATGATACTCAGATTCTGGATTTGATATAAATGTAGTGCAATAACAAACTTTGTGAAATTATCGAATAATACCTGCATGTTTTTAAATTGCTATTTTTTTGTAATTCAGAGGGTTCATTCCTTGGCCAAACGCTTTTATTATCGATTTGGTTTTTATGGAATTCAAAAGATAATATAAAATTATTAAAATAAGGTTCTTTTCTTTTAAGTTGATAAAATCTACCGTTTGATCAGAAATTGGTTACAAAAATGTTAAGATTCACTGGCTTATACTCATTGTCAGTTGTTAATAATCAAAGTGCATTTTTTCTTAGATATGAAAAAATCAAGACAAAACAAATAGGATAAAACTAAGAAATAAAATCTTAAAGCAAGCGATTTGTAATCAAACTGTAAATTTTAACAACTTAAAAAAAAGATAATCTTATTTTAATACATACATAATTGTATTATCTTTTAAATTCCATAAAAAACAAATCGATTATAAAACAAAAAATAACTTATGGTGTAAATAAAATTTTGGATTTGAGTTAAGTGACAAGATATCTCAATTATTTTTGCTTCGAAATGTGAGGTTACTTATAATACTTATTGTTAGTAGTATATTTATCCAATATCCATAAACGTCGTTAACATTAAAAAAAATTGACAAAAGTAAGAAATTTTAAAATGCAACTTTGATGGTACATAACTTGGGAACTTGTAGTAGTATTATTTTGATCTGAAAAATCAAGTGTCTGCGTTTGGTCTAGGCATATTGTCCGCATAATGTACATACGTCAACATTACTCATTAGGTTAGATTAGGTGGGGTTAAGGCAGGTTAGTGTAGAGGGGTAGGTTAGGATCGATTAGAGACCCGATTGCAATAGCAAAAAGCAATGAAAAATATCGGCTAATAACGACATTAACCGACGATTAATGTTATTTCCCGGTTTTACAACATTTGCCTTAAAATAATATATACAATATGACTCACTGATCAGACTTCTTTATAATCTATTTAAACGTTTCAACTACAATTATCACAATTGTCTAAAATGTTGTATTATTTCTAATTCTACCATTTCAATATTATATTTTAAAACCCAATATCTAGTTATATTGGCAACACCGCTGGGCTTCCTAGAAAATTAAGCGTTTATAATGATGGTATATAACACTTTTGACTCTCGTTTAGACAATCGAACGATCTCACTTCAGAGGACTCGCACGAAAACTGGCAAGGTTTACCATTTAAAACAATTCTGATGTCGCCATAAGTTAATACAAATGAATCATCTGAATGTCAGATTATTTTGACATACAATTATAATGTGTATTTAAAAAATCAAATATACAGACGTGTATTTGTGATTTTTAGAACCCGGGCTTCTTATGGCCTTTCAAGTGTTTATTTGGCTTCGTATTCCATATTTTTGAGGCATCGCTCTATATATATATATACGAGTATATATATATATATATAGGTATATATATATACACGTACGTGTACAAGAAAAAAGTCTAGGAGTCTTTCACAATATATTAAAGCCCATATAAACAATTTTAATGGTTTCAAAATTTTACTGTACCTATACAGTGTAGAGGTCAACTTAGTTTATAAACAGCACCAAAATCATGTGATGTGAATCAGGTTAACGTAAACATGAAGCGATAATAAAAAAAAGAACTAATCGTAAGGTTCAAATTTGGTCGAAGTTGTTTTTATATAAATTTTTTTAAATTTTTATTATTTTATAAGTATTATCTGCAAGTAGGTAATTGAGTTTATTTATGTAGTAAATAAACTGAATTCTGTAAGTACCTACTTTGTGAGCGATTTCAAAAATTTCTAGACTTTATAAAACGATTCTTATTTCAAGTTTTTCGAAATTTTGGATAGTATACCTATAGTTACGTTTTTAAAATGCAGTCGAAACTCGTTAAGCCAAAATTGAAGGGAGATCCACTTTACTTCGAGTTACTTGTCTATTTTTCAGGATAACGAATTTTCGTGTCGTCAAGGTTATTGGAAATCAGTATCGAATTAACGAGTTGTTTTAATCGGACACTGACTTACGACAGATAAACGTCAATCAAAATGCCGTACACGAAAACGAGTCGTGGAAAACTTCGAGTTACAAAGGTTCTTGAAGACACACGAATTATACTTATAGAGTTTTAAATTGCTCTCCGGTTAAGACTTACGTTGCGAGTAATGGAGCCTCCGGATCCGAGTAAACGAGTTAAATTTCACCTATAAATGCACCGGGGAAACTGTGTTCACTTCGAGTTGCTGAGGTCTTTCGACTTAATAAGTTTCGAGTTATCGAGATTCGACTGCATTCAAAAAGTTTCCTTCAGTTTATCCGACTAACGTTGTACACGAGTAGTTTTTGTCAAAAAAATTTTATTAATGTGCACCGCAGGCGCAACTTTGCGAACAAACATAGTTTATTGTAAGTAAACAAATAAATTTTTTGCATTAGTTTGATGACCCCTTCGAAACGAACAACCTAATATATTTTGATTTAATTTAAAATCAGATATTTTAAATAGGAAATAATATTTTGATACGTTTGTTATTTGGATGTCGAAATTGTTGAGAAATATAAAGGGGTTTTCCCCGGGCCGCTGGTTATTATACAGATTCTAATAACTTTATTTTCTTCGGAAATTCTTTAATAATAACCGACAATAAAATCACTTTCTTTTACATTTTAGACGATATATTTTTATGCTACATTGAAATATATTACCTATTGATGTAACGTGTGAAATAGGGATGTGATAAAAAAAATAATCTTAAATTATTTTGGTTATGTTTCTCCAAGAATGGATGGTAATTTGGAAAAACTAATGGTACAAGGAAAAATTGAGGGGAAACGCTTAAGAGGCAGAGCACCAAGAAGATGGAAAGACGAAATAAAAGAATTAATTAAAACAAAATTAGAAGAAAACAATAGAAATGTACAGGATATGAATAAACGAGAAACATAATCAGGAGCCATACGAATGCATAGACGCACAAATCACGCTCTTTCGATGCGAAATATACGACGAGAGAGAAATTAATTAATAAAAGCCATTGTTTGTCGATAAACAGAAATTACTCTTGACAATTTTTAGAATAATAATTATTTCTCCTTGACTTCCATTGTAAAGGGTATCTTGGAAGCTGTTTATTTAAATTTTCCACGGATATCTACGTCAACAACTCGTTTTCTACATATATAGTATTGAAAATGAGTTTAATGTTATTTAATTCATATCGTCAGCAACATGATCCTAAAAGCGATCGTAATATTCGCAGCAGCAATAATCGGCAAGTAAACTACCTACTAATAATTTACTTATTTGCAAACGTTACATTTCTAATTATATATATACAGGCGGAATAGAGGCGAATGTAAGTTTGCTTTTAAAAGAAGATGCGTGCGGACAACAAAAAATTGGAGGCGATTTGATAGTCGGTAAGGATGCCCAATTCGGTGAATTTCCTTGGATGGTGGCCATCAGATATAAATCTCAATCGAGAGGAGAAGATGTTGGATACTTGTGTGTCGGTTCGTTAATTAATTCGCGGTACGTTATCACATCCGCCAGTTGTGCTATTTCAAGAGAATACGAAATGTAAGATGACGTTGAAATGATTTTTGCACACATTTAATAGTATTCGTTTAGTTCAGCTGTTAGACTTGGGGAATACGATATTACAAAAGAATCTGATTGTACGTCGAAAAATGGATGTACTAACGATCCCGTACAAGATTTTGGAATCGAAAAAGTAATAGTTTATCCGGGTTATAACCCTAGATATAAAGTTGACGATATAGCTTTGATCAAGTTAGACAAGGACGTGACTTACACGGGTAAACCTATAATCATTTGGTGTAAGTGGTTAATTATAAATTTAAACGTTTTAGACTACATAAAACCCATATGTCTTTCGAAAGACGTCAACGTTAAACCCGGAGATACAGTGGTCGCATCTGGTTGGGGAAGAACAACTTCGAGCAAAAGGGCGGATGTCTTGAAAAAAGTGATAAGTGTAGTTAAATCAAAAGAAGAATGCATCGAAAATCTCAAATCCTTGATGAAGGTCAATATTACAAAAGATCATTTATGTACTGATATGTTAATGGATAACAACGCCGGTACGTGTGCCGGTGATGGTGGAGGACCAGTTATGTATTTACACGATAAGCGGTGGTCCCAAGTAGGAATCGTTTCTTTCGGAGTCGGTTGTTTGGACTTTAATTATTACGATGTAAATACCAATTTGGTTAATTACTTGCAGTGGATCGAAGAAACCGTTGCAAAATAATCCGACGATGTGTTCTATAATTAAGCGATAAAATCAATTAAATTGCCTACTTATTATACTGTTTTGAGTACGTTCGCATCGACACTCGATTTTGATTAGATAACGTTCGTATAATTAATGAATAATAATGATTCGAATAAAATTACGTCCTTTATCATAAATTTAAATTAAACTGAAACTCCCATGGATAAATACAACATACCTACATACAGTGAAACCTCTCTAAGACGACCACGCTCGGTGCGAATTAAAACTGATTTTCTTTAGAGATGGTCGCCTAAGGGAGAATGAAAAATTAAAAAAAATAATAAAAATATGTATCTATACAGAACTTTATATAAAAAAAGGAAAACGTGTCAATAATTTCTTGTTTTATTAAACGAACGGCATTAAAAATGTATGTTTTATAAAATATGTGTTTTATAATACAGTGACCGGCATAAAGTTGGGCACAAATGGAAAACTGTTTTATTTGAAATTCCTCAAAAAAATATATATTTGTAAAAATCTTCTATACAGTTCCATATTCAAACTACACATCTCAAAATTTGAATACAGCCTTTCATATACGAGAAACGTTCAAAAATATGAACTCGGCTCAAGAGTAAAATACCATTATTTTTTTAAATACACACAAATGTTATTAGGAGACTTTTTTAAAATTGCAGGAAGATGTTAAATACGAAGTTGGTCGCTTGTCTCAAAAATATACTTTTCTACTTTTTGGCTTATTTGTTTCCTTTCCCCGTATGATTTGTTATTGGGTAACATAAAAGTGTGCTGTCGAATTATTAAAATACTTATGAAGCATTGTTTGGCAACCTTTTCGTCTTTTTTTTTTGGTTTAAAACCTCTTTTGCTAAAACAGTTTGAAATTTTCTGATTAATTCAATCATTTTGTAGTTTCCTGAGTTACGGGACAGGTTGTTTTAACCCTTAAACAGATTCGAACATCTCTTCTGATAAAATTTCTTCGGCGCGGTTCGAATTGTTGCAGTGACAAGAATTTCTTTTTATCAATCCTCCACATTTTAAATTTCGTCATCTTCATTAAATTCAATATCAATATGGAGATTTGCCGGTCCCAATTAAAATTCGCAAAAACGGTCGCTTAAATACAAAAAATGTTACGGTCGCGGAGTTAGAGTGTGGTCGTCTTAGAGAATAACAAACCTTAATAACTAGGCTGTTTTAAAACTGTTCTTACAGATATAGGTCGCTTTAAGAGGCGGCCACCGCGAGAGGTTTCACTGTATATTGTATAAATGTCCCGTTTATTCCAAAAGAACATATTTATTGCTGAAAACTTGTTTTTTGACGTTGAATAGGTTTTTGAATGACAATAAAATGTTCTTCGCGCTTTGATCATACCGCACATACCTTTTTTTGTAGTTTTTTTTGCAATGTTTTGGATTGTTTTCTTTAAGTAATAAGTATAGTCTATTTTAAAAAAGCTAGTTTTCGAGATGGTACAAAATTAATAAGTTACTTTAAACAGAATAAAAAAAATTGTAGTAGTCTAACGTATTTTGTTTGTATCTGTTTGTAGCGAATTCATTTAATTTTTAGTGTCATATACAGTAAATCTTCCCTAAGTCGACCAACCTTGGTTTTAGGTATGTTTAATCTTTTGTTGATGTGGTCGTCTTTAAGAAACATAACACAGTGAACTCTTTCTAAGTGTAATTTTTGTTTTGTTTAATTGTTAGTGTTACTAGTCGTTTATACTGAAACGAATTACAGTCGTACGCATACATATTTGATTAAATGTAGTAGCTAGTAAATGTTTGCAGTAATTTTTTTTGTTGTAGTACTATTTAATAGTATAGCTATAGTTTCGTCAACATTCTGTCGCAGCACCTAACATATGACGTAGCATTAGAGAGTACTTTGTAATTAATTTTTTCATAAAGGACCGCATTTGTTACAAACAAGCCCCATGCCGGGGTTGGTTATCACATATATTTTAAACGGAGAAAAGAAAATAATGGCATTAAACAATATGTATTTATTATATGTACCTACTACAAAGTTACAAAGAACTGCAAAATTATATTATGGATAAAGAATTTTTTCGCATCTTTTTTATTTTTTTTGCTTCTTTACTTTTGACTCTTGATGTCTTGTTGACAATTTTTTGCAGGAAAAGGAAAACTAACTAGAAAAAAAACACCACCGAGGTTGGTTATCGCATGTCACAACCAACCCCCATATCGCTACTTTGAATAAAAATAATCCTATACAGGCATTACTGTTTTAAAATAATTTAACTTTTAATACAACGATAACCAATAACCAACGAATAACAAACACTAACCAATTTCTTTGTTTCGTTATAAAATATATTTAAAATTAATAGCATCAGTTAAAGTTAAAATTAATAATTATGTAAACGTGAAGTGACTATTACACACTAGTTCAAAAACAATAAAAACACCTATAAAACTACGAAACTGTGGGAGTAGTTTTTGCCGAGTCGCGTCGTACACTTATTTGTCACGTTTTTAGATATTGAGTTCAAATATAATCGTCAGATTGCTATAGGTAATGAATAATTAAATTTGTGGCAACCAACCCGTGCGACAAGCAGCCCCAGTCTCCCTTATAATTTTAATATAAGGGGATATTCATAATGAGTGTAACAAACTTCGACATATTGTTGGGGAGGTCATCTTGAGTAAAAAATTGTTAAATAAACATAGGTCATATTTTAACTAGTTATGGGGCTCGTAGTAAACTTTTATAAAAAAATATATGTAAATAGTGACCGAAATTTTTTAAAATATGTACTTTTTAGGAAATTTATTTTAAAATCATGTATTTTTTATGCAATAAAATTGTTTGAATAATTACTATCTACTGTCCTTATATTTACTCTATTGTTAATTTAAAAACTGTTCGTGCGACCTTAAGCATTGAGAATTTCCCCATTACAAACCATAAACCAGATAAAAGTTTAATCGCATTTTTATGAGACCGATAAAATACAAAGCAACTAATAAAACATGTGCGTCGCCTACGTTCATTTCTTATCGGAGTGCGAACATGTGAATATTTTTAAAATAAAATCGGGATTTCCTAGTATCCGTGTAATAACTCGAACGCATGTATATATGAATTCTGGTAAAACTGCTTCAGATCATTCGCGTTAGTGGTACAGAACGGTAATACTTGTTTCAGTAATTCGAATTTTAACTTACGGCGTCGTCTTGTTCGTGTGTGCTAGTGTTGTATACTCTAAAAGGATTACAAACAAAAAGGATTCATGCGACGAGGAAAGGTAGGATTTTTCTTTGTCGACTAACAGTCCATGTATTTATAAAATGTAAATACGTGGACCTTTAAGCTCTAACACAAATCCTCTGTACATCGAGCTTGGTTAGGCACTTGAATAGGGACTCAGTTATGGTCTTGGTTAGGGCTACCCTCAAACATTCAACGGTTCAATTTCACTAATGAAATTTTAAATTATGTGCGTTTTCGCGATGACAGTGGTTGGTGAAATACAGTGAAAGCGAATACCGTTTGTCGAGAAATAACTTATTGTCAATTATTATAATGGTATGTTCATGGTATGTAATGGTAAGTTCATAAAACATTTTTTACTCGAAATGGCCTCCCGACAAAATGTCGAAGTTCGTTACACTTATTACGAATCACCTTGTATATAGCGTATTGTATTAAAACACTGTTTTAAAAAATAGGACAAATAAAGATATACAAGAGGAAAAACCGGTGACTTACGATTTAGATCAACAGATTATTGTTTAAAAAACTGGCTAATAAAAAAACGTTAAGAAACAATAACACAATATCTCGGTATTTACGCTTGTTTTGTTGACCTCGGCGTCTTTCAAAGTCCACTGTATTATAATTTGGTATAATTAATTAAAAACATAGCATACGCCGTTTTAATTGGCGTAGAATACATGCGATAATAAAATTAACAAATAATCCTATTTATTTCCACCGAACTTTGATTTTCGTAGATAGATACGTGTAGCAAAAACGTCAGGGTTTAACGTTATCTTTAATCCACTTCATAAAGTTTGAAATTTTCGTATTTACATCGGTAGCATCGGATCGCCAACAATTATTACCCATGGATGAAATTCCCTCCTGAAACCACTGATTCTCATGTAAAACCATTATGGGCGCGCCGGCATCGCCCGCACACATGGCGTCTTCATTATTTTTCAGGACTCGACTGCAGAATTGATTTTCAGTTATACTCGATACATTCTTGAAGAATTCCGAACATTCTTCTAAAGGTATTATTGAGCTTATCACCTTTTTCATAACGGTCGAAAGTTTATGTTGCAATGTAAGTCCCCAACCTGTGGATACCACGTTATCCCCTGACTTAATACCGTTGACATGCGAAAGACATATCGGCCGAATGGAATCTAAAATATCCAAAAAAATACTATTTTCGAAAGGCATTTTTCAAATGTACCGTATCGTATGTACCTGTAAAAGTCACTTCTTTATCGAGCCTTATTAAACCTATATCGTTATCTTTTCTTGCATTACTAAATTCTGGATGTGACACTATTTCCTCGACGCCGAAATCCTTTACCGAATCCACACACTGACCGTTTAAACAATCTGGATCCGTTTCTGTGTTATATTCTCCAAGACGGACTTTCAACCTAAATTTCAAAATAAATATTATATAGGTATAATGATACAATTATCATTTATTATCCTTACACTTGATATATGTCGCTAGTAACGCAGGCAGCTGTTGTGAGGACATATCTGGAATTAATGACGGATCCTGCACACTTATAGCCCACATCGTCGCCGCTCTTTTTCGAGGTGTACTTAATAGAGGCGAGCCACGGAAATTCACCTAACACCGCTGTTTTTCCGATAGTCAAGTCTCCGTCAACTATTTGATGACCGCACGCGTCCCGGCTTGGAAGTACATTTCCATCCGAATTGGATTGAGCTGCATGTCGAATGTAAGAGTAACTTAAAAAATATATGTACGAAAATCTTACCAGCTAATGCGAGAACGTTAAATAATAGAAATGTTGTCTTCGAAATCATGATGCTTCTATTGAACTAAGCATTTTAAAATTAATTTAAATATATATCATGACCTCCATCGTATATGTTATAGTAGTTCTAAGATAACTTGAATGTAAACAATAAAAACTTATAATTGTACAGAACGTTCGGAAATGTCTGACAAATAGTTATGAAATAAAACTCATTTTTGAATGCTTCACCTATAGAAAAATAAATTACTAATTTGCAATACAATGGAAAATACAGTGCAAGAGAAACAAGTTTTGAATTCGCAATTCCCTACATATATAAGTCCCATATGTACTGGTTAACTTCCGCACATACAATTATCGCCAGACGTAGAGAAACTTGGCCTTTATAGGGAGTTAACGGACTAATGTTGAAAAAATGTAAAAATTTTCTTAAAACGCTCGTATCTCGGAAACGGTAAGGATTTCGAGGTTTTCCTTGAAATTTCCAAGTGTTAAGCAAAACGACCCTTCGTCCTCTATAAATTGCCACCAAAAAAAAAACCGTAAGACGAAGGACCAAAAGGTTGACAATTCCGAAGTATCCGGTAGGATTTACGCAACTTTTCGCGGTCGAGGGACATCGGCGAGGAGGGTTTCTCAGGGCTCAATATCGCACGTCAATGTCGGCCCTTCCATGGCGCCTAGAATACCGAAAGAACTCAAAAATTTTGTTCAAACACCCGTATCTGGGGATCGGAAAGGCACCCCGCGGCTTTTCGCGGTCGAAGTGCATCGGCAGGGTGGACTTCTCACAGCCCAATACCGCACGTCAATGTCAGCCCTTCCATGGCGCCTAGAATACCGAAAGAACGCAAAAATTTTCTTAAAACGCTCGTATTTCGGAAACGGTACGGATTTCGAAGTTTTCCTTAAAATGTGCAAGTGTTGAGCAAAACGTTTTTTCGCCCTCTATCGATTGCCATCGAGAAAAAAACCGTAAGACGAAGGACGAAAAAGTTGACAATTCCGAAGTATTCAGTAGAATTTCCGCGACTTTTCGGGGTCGAGGGGTATAGACGAGTATGGCTTCCTACGGCCCAATACCGCAAGTCAATGTCGGCACTTCCATGGCGCCTAGAATGCCAAATGAACGCAAAAAATTTCTTCAAACACCCGTATCTGGGGATGGGAAAGGCTCCCCGCGACTTTTCGGGGTCGAGGGGCATCGGCGGGGAGAGCTTCTCATGGCCCAATACCGTATATCAATGTCGGCCCTTCTATAGCGCCTAAAATACCAAAAGAACGAAAAAAATTTCTTAAAACGCTCGCATCTCGGAAAAAGTAATGATTTCGAGGTTTTCCTTGAAATTTGCAAGTGTTACGCAAAACGACCCTTCGTCCTCTATCGATTGCCACCGAGAAAAAAACCGTAAGACGAAGGACCAAAAAGTTGACTTGTAGGAACGTTAATGTGAGACAAGATAATACTATATACTCCTAACGGAAGAAATTTTATCCAAAAGATTTTTAACGAGCCATTTAAATGCCTTATAAATAATTATATATATTCGCTCAAACCAAAATGAAAAATACATAATAACAAATGAAACTCACTTGTTTAAAAAGATTTTTCGAAAAATACTCTTACGAATATCTACTTGAAAAGCTGATTTTCGTTATGAAAAGATACCTTTTTCTAGAAAACCATTGAAGAGAGGCGTGTTAAATTTTTTGTGTATTCTTTCAGCAGCGTAATTCATGCGGAATTAAATATTTTGAAATCAGGCGAGTGCCAAGCTTATAAAGAAATTTCGTTTCGGAGTAAGTATCAAAAATGTAAAAGTTGGCTCAAAAAGAATTCTTACAAATGTTTTATTTGTTCAGTGTTGAAGTAATGTAATGCGCTTCATAGGAAAAAAACTGCTCTTGCGGCGCCCGAAACTGCAATCGGGCAACAGAACAACGTACAGATTTACAGTTTACGAACGTTTACTGCAGCTGAAATGTGTTCCGCCCACATTCACTTTATGGAGGTTTTGCTGTAGTTAATTTTAATAAGTAAAGATAGAAAGATGAAATTAAAAAGAAATATTAAAATTAAATACTGATGTAGACATTATGAAATGTAATTTATTGAAAGATGTATTATTTATATACAGGGTGTCCCCGTTTTTTGTAGCAGGACTTTCACAACTTGTAGTAAAATTCATTCTGAAAACAATAGTTCATATAAACATATATGTATGGAGGCCTCGTTTTCGATTTACAGGATGTCGAAATTTAAAAAACAAATTGGATGTTTTATTTGTAAAACAAAATTCCCTTTTTTGATTTTGTTGAAACTTGGCAGTTTTGTTTGTAATAATAATACATATTTTTTCACATTATTGAATTTGCCCTACTTCTTCCAGTACCGCCACAACAGGGAACCAGCTTGATAAAAATAGAAAAAAATATGGTACGCCCCTGCTTTTTTGTAAGTTTGAAGGTTTTTTCAGATTCAGCAATCAAAAATAAAACTTTTTCTATTACGCAACTTTTTTCCTATCTCGTTTCGTTTAGAGAGAAATAAAACATTTTCACAAAAAGTTCGAGATTTATTTAAGTTGTTTATTTATGCTTGTTACCGCTTGCTGCCCCAAGTAAGCTTAGGACGATTGTTATTTGACAAAATAACAAATTGTTATTTGTTATTTGTTGTTGACAAAATCAAAAAAGGGAATTTTATTTTACAAATAAAACATCCAATTTCTTTTTAAATTTCGACACCCTGTAAATCGAAAACGAGGCCTCCATACATATATGTTTATATGAACTATTGTTTTCAAAATGAATTTTACTACAAGTTGTGAAGGTCCTGCTACAAAAAACGGGGACACCCTGTATACATGTACATGTATGTACTTACACAAAATGCATCTAATCGAGTGCCTACCGAAATAAGAACGACGTCAAAAATTAATTAACTAACACTTTTTGTATTATTATTATCGAAGTTATAATTGTACCATATATTTACACACTTGACAACTCACTGTATATGTATGTAATCATGTATCTTAACAATTTTTTTTATGTTATCATAGTTTTACCAACACATAATGTTTTATATTATTAGAAAGTTTGATAATAACAAAAAATTATATATCGAATAAGATTTCCATTTCAATTTCCAACAAGTTTTGTTTTAAATACTTTGACGATATTAAAATACGCGCAATAAAAATATTGAAACAAGCCTCGAAAATTAATTTGATTGATTTTAATTGATATTGTTGATAGATATTAATTGATTTGTCGAATAATGAATTATATGAATTATAAATAAGAAGAAAGATGAAATGGAAAACCAGCGTAAAATCGAAAACCCACCTTTAAATGATTTTATCGACGTTCGGTTTTATAATGTTTATCCTAAACTGAAAAATGTGTGTATTTTTTCGCAAGTTAACATATGTCGTTTTGCTTTAAAAATGTCGATGGAAGATTTGTATTTATCAAAACAATTTTTTTTGTATTGAACTGTTTTGAAGTATTCTCGACCGTAGTAACAAGTTTACTGATATGATTTTACAAAACTTTTGATGAATCATGTTGTTATGTGTATTCTTTCTTATACCTTATCATCATTAACACTTTCTAACCAAAATAAATTTTTAAATTTATTTATATCTAATAATTTCACAATTAAGTGGATATCAACAATAAAATAAAACGCAATACAACCGTTACTGTTCGTTTATTGATTACCTCACACCATATAGTAAAAATAAGAAAATTAAAAAAAAAATTGTTGTTCTTGACGTCTTACAATATACGTTTATTTAAAAATAATAATTGAAAAGTGTTAAGTACGAATAAAGTTCGGCGGTATTCGTTTTAAATTGCCTGACGCATTTTTAATAATCTCTGGATTTCCTCCGTTTTCCCTTTCTCAAATTTGTTGCTGTCGAATGTCAACTGAAGAATGGAAGATGCTCCGATAAGCGCAATATCAATTTGCGTTATATTATTATCCAAAATTTGAAGATTCTTCAACTTTTTCAATTTCACGAGAACTTCTTCGACATCCCTCAGTTGATTATGATTTACGTTTAGATCTACTAATTCTGTGGTGTTTAACAAAAAAGGCGTTAACGTTTTTAGCGCGTTATGACTTAAGTTGAGTTTCATCAATTTCTTGTTCGTTTCGAAAGCTTTCGGATCGACCAATTCGATTGCGTTATTCGACACGTCGAGTTCCTTTAGGTCACGTAATTCCATCAACGTATTCTTTTCCAACTTCGTCATTTCGTTGTTATGAAGGCTCAACGACCACAAGGAATTCAAATTATACAGTTGGTTGCCAGGCATGTCCTTAAGTTTATTATTCGATAAATCTAAATATCGTAATCGATACACGTGATTAAACGCCAACTTATCTACGCTCTCGATTTCGTTTCCACTTAAATTCAATTTCACCAGCGTCGGTATGGCGTGAAAACTATTCGGAATAATTTGTTTCAGTTTATTATCGCTCAGATTTAAATCTTTTAACGATTTCAAACCTATGCACCAATCTTCCTCCAGAAATTCCAGCTTGGCCTTGTTCAAATTCAAGCTGGTCAACTGAGAAAATCCGTCGAATAATTTTGGCGCCAGTTGGGAAATGTCGTTTTTCTCAAATTTAAATATCTGCAGCTTGTTCAGATAATCGAAAGTTTGTTGGTCCAAGCACGTAATCTCGTTATTGTCCAACAGTAGCACGCGTAACGATTTTAAATGATGGAATATATCGAAACTGACGCTTTTCAATTTATTATTGTTCAGAGCCAGACAATCCAATCTCCCTAATCCGACGAAGGTTCCCGATTTTAAAATTTCCAATCGGTTGTTTCCCAAATTCAAGGTGCAGAGGGAATTGAGCTTCTTGAAGCTGTACGGTTTCAATTGTTTCAATCGATTGTTGCTGAGGTTCAAGTACAGCATGCTGTTGACGTACGAGAACGCTTCGTCGCTCCATTCCTCCAACTCGTTGTAGCTCAGATCGACTTCGTTTAAAAATGGAAGGCCATAGAACACGTTAGAGGAGATGGCCTTAATTTTATTTCGTGACAAAATTAATTTTTCGAGGTTCGGCGCGTCGGCCAAAACTCCGTTCGGCAAGCTTTCGATTCGGTTGTTTTGCAGATCCAATTCGCGAAGACAGTACATTCCCTTGAACATCCCCGGCTCCAACTTGATCGATGCATGGCTAATCACCACCTTGTTCAAGGTGCGAAGTTGATGAAAGAAACCGAACTCGATGAAGTTCAAGTTTGGGTCGTTGGGGATGTACAAGCCGCGAAGGTTCGCGAAATCCTGTAATAAATCGGAGGGCAACTTCTCCCAGTTGCAATCCAAGTACAACTGGTTCACCTTTTGGTACTGGGCGAGAGTTTCTTTTTTGGCCGCGTCTTGATTTTTCGATTTCAAGACCAAATTCTTGACGTCCTCGATGTGCACATCGTGTTCTTTGGTTACTATTTCGTCGAGTCCCGAAATTTTTTCTTGCAGGTTCTCTTTTAAATCCCAAGTGAACGCTTGGATTTGGTTTGTTCCGGAAACCGTATTGTAGATGTACCAAGATTCGGTGGTGTGCATGATTTCTTAGGAAAACGATTACTGTATCGAACTGAAAATAAATAGAGAATTTGAGTAACTCGATTCGTCGCTGAAGGATATTTAATTCCAATTCGCTGCAAGTGAAACCTTTCATGACTATGTCTTAGCATTAAGATTTCACAGTTTATATTATTAGGTATGTATGATCTATTTTTACTTTGATAGTTCACATATACCTAAAACTAATGCAGTATAACTATATGTTATTCACGATAGTTTCAAATGTAGGTCATACATAAAAAATTACTAAATTGTATATTTTGCAATATTCAGTTTAACGTTTGGAATGCGGTATATTCTACAATCAAGATGGCAAGACTACAATTTATTTAGTACTGTAAAAATACGAGCTTTTATTGATGACGCGGATTGGAACTTTTCGTGAATAACGCGTACCGATCAATAACCGTGTATCGGGATATCGACGTTAGTTTCAAAAGAACTGACGTAAATGTTTATATTTCTTAAATTATTATTTATTTTGTTTTTAAAATTAGATATTCGTGACGCGTAATATTAAGTAATATATGTATATTTTTATAACGCTTAAAATAGAAAATTGTAATTAATTTGCGATTGCATTACCTAAATTTTCTTCATTACCTATAGTCTGAGACGGTCCGAGAAGATGGTTCGGGATATCGAGAATTTGCTTACGCAAACCAAGTAACAGCGTAACGCATTTCTTAAAATAAATTTGAATACGTCGACAATAAGCTGTTTTTGTTTAATAGTTGTTAGAGAGAGTCGGGGTTATATAAGTGATGATTGTTTTTAAAACTGCTACGGCTTAATTCCAGAACACCCACAACGGTTAATAATACTCATATCAGACGAGGTAGTGTCGGATTACCGATATCGCCGGATTACTGGAAGGGCCGATTACTGGAAGCGAGAGTCTACTGTAATTTGTAATTACCATTTTCGGAGCGATTTTGTTTATTTTATTTTAAATGTTGCCGTATTAGTTTATTTTTATAAGCTTATTGTAGTCGTTTTTGAAAAAAAAATGTCAATACTTATTCGTTCCGTTATAAATAATAATATAAAAGTTCGAGAACTGCAAGTTCTTCGAATAATTATGGTGGAATTTGCTTTGATCCAGACGAACCAGCTAACTAATTGTAAATACGTAACCGTGTTCCCGGAGTGCCCCAGACTATATATTATATTTTTTGCCAAACAGCAACAATTCTGGCGCCCTATTTTGTTAAATTCACTATCTATTTATTATAACTGTAAAAATACGTGGTACGAGGTGGCAGAACTGTGTGAAATTTTTTGTTGATGACGTGTCGCCAGACACGTTGGATAGGCCATACATACATAATTGCACAATAATTATAAATCTTACAGAGATGTCAGATAAAAATTACAGTTGTCCAAATTGTTGTTCGCCTCCACGATATAGTAATTATTTATTAAAATAATTTTTCGACCTATTCACAAGATAGTTTCAAATTCCACCTTTGAGCCTTTTATTTTGAAATACGTCACGGGCAGTGTTATGAACTCAATCTTAATATATTAGGAATATTGTTTATCAATATTTTGTATAATTATGCAAATGAAAGAGCAAAGTTCGTATTCGTACTAAATGAATTTAAAAAAAAAGCAAAGAATATTTTCGTGCATTATCTATAGTGCTACATACTTTTAAAAGTACTACTGTAGATATGCCATTACAAAGTGCTGAATGCACGATAATCCAAAAGCGTGTCCGATTAATTAATGCGTCATTAAAATAATCCATCGATAAGAAATTAAAAAATCGACTATTTACTTGCAAATTGTCTTACGTTAAGCTTTGTAAGATTCCAGAATAAGCAATGAAATAATTTACATATATTAATGTTAAAATTATTTAACCGCCTTAATTTTTTAATTATGTACGTATAGGTATTTGCATTTCGTAACGACAATAAAATAAAATTACTTAACGTGCGGTGATCTCAGTAAATTTGTGAAGCTAATGCTTTATTTAATTGTAAATATATTCACGTACACCACGTACACTATTTGAAATTTTCGAAGTTTATTAAAAAAAAAACATACCTATGTAGGTATTGCGCGTTAAAAATGCTGATAAATTACATTTGACGAAAATGTTTATTTTCCAGCGGTATCTAAGCCAAAATTGTTAATATGTATGATTATTAAGTGTTTATTAAGCAGTACTATTTAGACAAGTCCAAGACGCAATATTTTTAACGATTAGATAAATAAAAATTCGTTTTTTTAAATCCAACTTACCTTAAATATAAATAGAACACTCGTTAATACCACAAAGTTTCGGCGCGAACTATTTTTACGAGATAATCATTTGGTGGAGGATGTGAGTCTGGCCTTGTGATATTGGCCCACGTCATCCAGATAAATTTTTGAAATACTACGGTTTGAAGTACATGTCAAAGCTATTGGGTATGATCGTTGTAACGATAATTATTATCGATTTTTAAGAACTTAATTTTGCCTTTCTAAATGCATAACTACTTAAGTAACAAACGAAAATACGAAAATCAAAATCCGTATGCAGGTCCTATAAATTAAATAATTTTGTTTTCAAAACTTCTAACAATGCAGCTTATCTTTTCAATAAATGTATGGTTTTTCTAAATTAGTAGGTATAATAAATTATGTAGATATGTAAGATATGTACGTTATTCAAGATTAGTTCCAATGAACGTCATCAATAAAAAGTTACTAAATTGCATATTTGTTCAGTTCTATGTTTAAAAAGTGTCATTCTATCGATGATTTACCTACAAACACACATTAGATGGTACAGAAAAATACTACAATTTATTAAAACTGCAAAATACAGGGTTTAATTGATGACAAGTTGTAACGTATCGTGAATAACGTATACTTCCTATAATCAAAAACTTTAGAAATCACTCGGAATATCCGATTTGTAAACAAGTTAGGTTAAATTTGTTTTTTCGAAATAAAAAAAATCTGTTTTAAAGTACGTAGGTAGATATATATTTTGACAAAGAAAAATCCTTATATATATATATATATATATATATATATATATATATATATGGATTTTTCTTCGAAAACGAAAATTCAACTAGTTTCGGACTTGTTCTAAACTTTTCAGGTTGGGCCAAAATTTTGCCAAAACCACGGACGTCTTTTTCTCGAGATTTTACGAAAATTTTTAATCGATTTAAATACGGCAGTGGGTCATTTCTCGTCTTATTATAATTGAAAAACTAGTTTTCTGGTAGATCAGCACGTTAGCTAATCGTTTCAAGTAATGTTTCAATTTTCCTATAACAGACTATAATTATGCCTCTTTTTTGTGATTTCCGAATAACTTGAATTCGTTAGAAAGACATGTATTTTATTTCATGCTTTGTTTTAGTTGTAAATCGGCGTTTCTAGTGGTAAAAGGTTCAAAGTAAAAGATTCATGTCGGATAAAATTTGTTCGAAATAGCCTTGAATGATAATCAGGCGTTTTATCGCTTTAACGTTTTAAACAACAGTTTCCAGATGATTTGTTGTAAATTACCAACAATAATGACATTAATATCCAAATAATACACCCATCTGACAGTCCTTCGCCTATACGTCAGCAACCCACATAGCACTACTGCATTTGGGTCGCCAACTTCTAGGCGCTCACTTTAAATAAGCATTAAGACCACAGAATTTTCGAGTTGGGACACTTCTTGCTGATGGGAGGGCGTTGGTCATACTTTCGCTACATTATATTAAAATGATTAAAATGTCTGTCGTTAAGAGGGGGTTGGAAAAACCAGCTTCTACCATGTTTCCGCTAGTAACGCCACAGTAGTATTTTTCTAATTATTTTAATTAATATCAAACAGTTTAATCGTAAGATGGCGCTATTTTGGCATCAGCTATTCAAATGTTAATTCCTGTTTTCTTCTACTTAACAATTTCTATAGAGTGCGCTTTTTCATTGACATCAAATTGTTTTTTTAGTAAACTTTGTTTTTAGGGTAAAGTTAAATGAACGAAATTTAACGTATTTTTCTACAATAATTATCTACATGATTTTTTCCGTGAAGTCCCGGCTAAGCTGTACGTTAAATAACGCAGGTTTCGCAAACTGACCGGCTACACAATATACATGGTTACATTGGAATGACATTCACATAATCTTTAAACTTGCTCGGTTTTCTTTTTTGGATAGTAATGCATGTCGTTAAATGTACACTGCCTTATTTATCGTTATGCATGTAACCGGAAACATTACGTCATTTATCGTCAATGGGCCCAGATCCATTCGTCTGCATTATAACCTCGAAGACGCACTTCTGTTTCGATATTGTATGATAATTTACATCTCTCAATATGTATATTTCTTGCGTTATTTATCGAACAAAATTTGCATTAAAAATCGGTCGTCCAGCCCTACCCTAATAATATTATATTTTATTCTACAACAGCTTTATGTTGTCTTTATAAAAAATATGGAGGATGGAGGTTTTAATAATCAAATACAATTTAACCAACTCCAAAAAAATTATTTGACATGCAACCAGAAAAGTTACCAAGTTGGGGGAGCGGAAAATTCAAAATATCTCTCTTCAGGAAAGTCACAATATTCATTTTTTTAATTAATTTTTCCTGTAATATGTATGTTTGTATATATATTATGTATAATTGTAAACAAAATTTAAATGTAAAGGATCAAACTCGTAAATTGTAAAATTAACATTGAAATGAAAATAATTACCAAAATAATATTATTATTATCTACCCATATATATTTTTTAAGTTATTTTTAACTACTGTTGTGCCATTATGAATGCAAAATAAAAATTCTAATAACAGAAAATTTAATATTGATGACATACCTACATATTATATGTATGTAATTAATCGCTTACAACATATCATTTAATTACCTATAAATAGTTACAGTTTCGTCCTCAAATACTTATTTATTGGATAACGGCCGCCGCATTTAGCTAATCAGCATTTCTCAGCAATTCAGCAGAAACCATAAACAAGAACTACGACGAACGCAAAATATGCTTACTATAGAAAAACAAACTGATTTGAGATACCTAATATGTACGTATACTGTATCCAAGATAGGTTCTTCACACGTCATCAATAAAACCTCATATTTTTACAGTTCTAATAAATTGTAATATTTTTTTATACTTCTTATCTAATATATGTGTGTAGGTAAATCATCGATAGAGTATGACTCTTTTCAAACATAACTGAATTACAAATATGTGTATAATTTAATAACTTTTTATCGATGACGTCCTATCTTGGAACCTATCTTGGATACCGTATATCTATTAATATTTTATTTTATAAACAATAATTGAAGGTACAGCCATAAGTATTATACAAATTGATAGGTACTTTGTGGTAATATTATATAGGTATACTGTATACATAAGTATTACATATATACACAAAGAAAAAAAGGTGAGTAGATAAAAAGTATAAAAAGTAGAAAAATATACATTTTAACAAAAATAAAATCACGAAGGATTAAAATAGAAACAAAAAGAAAAGCGAAAAAAAATGGAATGTTCTATTATAGTATTCCATTAAAAATATAGTAATTTAATGAAAAGTGTAAAAATAAAAATGTATTAGATAAATGCATCAATTTATTATCTATTAGGTAATTATGGTAAATGTACCTACTTTCGTACTTTTGAAAATAAAAGACCTTTTCATAAAAGATTATAAAGTTTTTATAGTAAATAAAATTTCGGTAACGAAATATGTCACCTATGCAGTTTAATATAGGTGGGAGATTGTTTTTATTGGAATAAGCGGGAACCACAACAGCAACGTTAGTTTTATTTTGGGCGTTGGAGCAGTTTAATTGAGTTATTGAATGAAAAATCGTGTAATAGTTGTCTTGTGAATTTTGTTATTAAAAGGTACGAGTACATGTATTTTTTATAATAATTTAATTTTTGTCGATTATTTCAGATTACCGTTTGTATCTTTATTTCCATAATTTTAATAATATTTTAACATTTTAAACGCTGGATGTTTACTAATGCAAGAAAACAAGAAAAGGGATTTCACTTAATTAATTACTAAAAATTTTATATATTTATTTTCAGCAATAATTTTGATTTTTTAGTTCTTAGGTCAATTTGTTTTTAATTTTAAAATGGGCCAAACTCGTAGAAGTAAAAATACATCAAAAAATCCAAAAACCAATCCAGCTGGATCCAGGGATTCGGCCCTGGACAACATTTTCAAAAGTCAATAAATGAATCGATAAGAACTTCTTTGAATAAAGTTCGAAAAAAATTGCAATTTCCAAATGACAAACAGGAAACAGAATCGACAAGAAAACGTATACATTTAAACAAGGATTATGGACCATCTGCAGATCAACCAGAAAACATCATAGATGATATAGAAAATCAAAGTAAACTATTGATGGATAATTTACAGGTATCGTAATATATAAATATTTTTAATTTACATACCTGTAATTTATTTTTTTCGCAAAGGAAACTGTCGGTCAATTTACCAATGATAAATATCTAACTCTTAGAGATAAACGGCTCACTGCTTCACATTTTGGTGCTATATGTAAAATGCGACCATATACATCTTGCCATAATATGGTAAGAAAAGTGCTAGGACGTACTAGTTTTCTTTCAGATGCTATTGAATATGATATTGCAAAAGAACATGTTGCATTACAACTATTCGAAACACAATGTGGAGTGAAAGTAGAACTAACTGGTTTGTGGATTGATGAAGAACATGGATATTTGGGGTCTCTCCTGATGGTGATAATTTATTTTAATTATTAAGTAATTATTTTAATTAGAAGAAATTGGCAGGTTTGATTGGAGATGATTGTTTATTAGAAATAAAATGTTTATATTCATGTTCCAAGTTGGATATAAGTTCCTTAGAAGATATATTATTAATAAACAAAAAGACATGTCTCAAGAACGTAAATGGAGAAATCAGTTTAAAAAGGACTCATTCGTATTATTATCAGATCCAAGGACAGCTAAATATTTTACGAAGAGAAACATGTTATTTTGTTGTCTATATAAATGATAATGTTCCTATTTTTGTAGAACTGATCCACAGAGATGAGGAATTTTGGAGAAAAATTCTTCCCATTCTAAAAAAATTTTATGAAAATTGTGTAGCTCCGGAATTACTATACAATAATATTTCCAAAGGCAAAAAATGCAAAGATCCACCATATATAAAACATGCAATGGAAGCACACAACAATACAAAAAGGAGTAAGAAATGAACGATGAAATTTTAGGTTTACTTATTAAAAGTTTATGTCATTTCGCTTATGAAATCTGTGATATGCATTTTTACATATTTTTTGAAAAATTATTATTTGTCACAATTAGAATAACAGATTTTATAATAGTATTGACGGCAACATTATTTTTATTGTTTATGTATTATGTATTTCTTTTGTTTCAGATTTTCATGATTTTTAATTATTGGGCACATTCCATTCGACTGATCCATTTATTTGGTTGATCACCGATTTCTCGCTGAAATAATGTAGGTATACAAAATATGATGATTCACTTACAAGGACTACATTTCGTTAAGTGATCAAAGTATTTGTGTGCTACCTACAATCAGATTAGTCAAATGGAATATGCTTATTATGTTCATGCCATATTGTTCGAAATTTTCACAATTGTGAATTGTCAAATAATATGGTTGGAGTGGCGAGTTAGCATTCATTCTTTATCATTCATTTGTTGTTTTTGTCTGTATAATACTAAAAATTCAGTTTGAATACTAAGCCACCGGGTTAGGGAGGGTATGAACATAAATAATATTATTTTATGTACTTACAATTAATATGTAATTATTATTGTTACTTCTATGATTTAATTAAAATATTGTGAGTGAATTGTTTTTCAATTTGGTATTTAGCACCTATGATTTCATTGAAGCAATTCACTCTCATTGATCTAGATTTATGACTTTTTTTTATCAATAATTTTATAAACAATTTTGCACATACATGGATAATCCTAGTGGTAATTTATTTGTTTTGCGCTATTTCCGTCATAATTGACAAACCACTCTTGTAATAAGACAAGGTACATAATCTAATTCAGATTTTCAGACGTCAATTTAAAAAAAAATTAGTATTTTACAGCGCCATCTATTCAATAATAGTTGAACAATTTTGTTAGACAAATTTTCGAAATCAAGTAGGTATCTGTAAGATAGCTTTATACTTGAAAATGACGATTTTTCGGAACACGGTTTACGAATTCTAGCAACAATTACACCCTGTTCTTTCGTATACGTATTCACTGAACCTTCTTCTAGTTGCTCCTTATAATATTTTAGTCATATAGTAGCTAAATATCTTATAATTTGAAGTATTCGGAAGCATGTGTACAACTTAGCAAAACTCTTCCTTTAACTTTTTTAGGATAAAAATATAAGGAGCAACTAGCTAATTGAATTAGTATTTATTATCAATTAAATTTTTTTAATAAAATTTAATAGTTTTTTAGTATCGTGTTCCGAAGTGAATCTACCATAGCGACATCTGTTGATTCTCGCTTATCGAACCCCCCTCTTAAGGTTAAACTGTACCGTCTCAAAAAGAAACTGTCATTCAAAAATTCTGAAAAAATTCACAGAAACTGGTGTGAGTGATAGTAATATTATAACAAATTTTGGAGAAAATCGTTTGTTAGGTTTTTGTGTAATTTACAAAAAAACATTAAAAAATACATGTTTTTAGCAATTTGTTCGAAAACTATACATACGATATTGTTCTAATTTAGTGTACCGATGGAAATGATTAATATTTAATGGTGTTATGTTTTACAAGGACATTGAATGTACAGGTTTTTTTTTAATCGTCCTAGTAACAATTATTATCGAATTTTCTTTTTTACGCAAATACAAAATTCTGTAAAAAGTATATATTTCTTTTAAATAATGTATTATCAAACGCCTTGTATCAAAAATTATGATATTTTGTGCATATTTTTCAAGATACTTTAAATTTAAATGTAGAAATGTTTAAAATGTTGGACCGAAAAGTATCGCCTTTCTCAATTCACGGCAGTTTTGTATACTACGAAACGCTAATCTTTCATGACAAGTTTTGCTGCCATCTTTTAAGTAGTAGATAATCTTTATTGGTATTAGAAATTATACTGTGTTGAAAACTGTGTCGTTGTTGGACAAAAATAATTATTGTTAACTAAGAATTTTTTTTTAATTTAAAATTAAGGTGGCTCGAATAATTGGAGGAACGCAGAAAGTACAATTATTACATGCTTATCATGTGTTTGAAAATGTGTAAAAATTTTGATAAAAATTGATGTCATACCGGAGAGACTGAAGAAGTACACGGACGACAGCCACCTCGTGCAGAACGAACAGTTCGGATTCCGCAAAGGACACTCAACAGTTCAACAGGCACTAAGGGTAGTCGAGTACATCGCAGACGGTTTCGACCGCAAGCAGTGTACCGGGTCGATCTTTCTAGACGTCGCCAAGGCGTTCGATAAGGTCTGGTACGATGATTGCTGTTGAAGATGCTAGATGCGGGTTTTCCGTCGTACTTGGTGCGACTCCCAAGGAGGACCTGAAACCCCTACCGGGTGCGTCCCCAGGTGGTGGATAGGGGAGGATCTGGCGGTCCAAGCGGTCAGTTGGTCGCGCGGCCCGCCTGGCCAGTGGGGTAAAATCTCACCGCGAACCAACAGGATTGCACTTCAACTAGTCTTATACGAGCGAAATCTCTATCTTTAAGCTTTTCTATGGGTGTTGTCCGAGATTGTTATATGTTTCTTTGTGTCTGTTGAACTCGTCCTACATGTAAACTTTCCGCACCCGATGGCTTCGCCATTAGCGTTGGCGAGGGCTAAGGAGCATTCATTTAGTGTATCTTTCTTCCTGGACTGCTCGAGTTGACGACTTGGCGCGATTATGTTTCCTGCTGCAAGGTTAAAAACGGTTGAAGCAAACTTCTTACGGGATGACGGACAGAAAAAATAAGTTAACGGAGCAGAGGAGGGATATTCCAGTACCGGTCGGTGTGGATTTTTTCGAGATTTAGCAAAAATTTTAAATCGCCAGAAACATGCTTAGATTGTCATTTCTTGCATTGTTAATCTGGAAAAACTACTTTTCAACTAATTTCGGACCTGTTCTATGCGTATAGGTGGCGTCATTTTATCGAGATTATAAAATATTATAAACTATTTAAACGCCGGCAGTTAATATTTATTGCTTCGTATTACCTAAAATACCAGTTTTCTAATCGTTTTCGACTTGTTCTGAACGTTACGGCTCAAAAGCTTGCGGTCAAAATTTTGCAAGAAAAAAATCGCTGGACTATAATAAGAGATTTTTTCGAGATTTAGCAAAAATTTTTAATCGCCGGAATCGCGCTTAGATTGTCATTTCTTGCATTGTTAAACTCGGAAAATCTTTCCAGGTTGGGTCAAAATTTTGCCAAAAACACGTCGTTTTTTCGAGATTTTACGAAAATTTTAAATCGATTTAAATGCGTGCAGTTTGTCATTTCTCGTCTTATTATACTTAAAAATCGAGTTTTTTGGTAGTTCAACACGTGAGCTAATCGTTTCAGGTATTGTTTCAATTTTCCCATAACATTCCGTAAATATGACTCTTTTTCGAGTTGTCTCGACAATTTGAACTCGTTAGAAAGACATGTATTTTATTTCATGCTTTGTTTTAGCTGCATATCGGCGTTTCTAGTAGTAAAAGGCTCAAAGTAAAAGTTTCATGTTGGGTAAAATTTTTTCGAAACAGGTTTGAATGATAATCAGGGGTTTTATCGCTTTAATGTTTTAGATACTAGTAATAAGTATATTATTTTCAATATAATACACCTTCCGACAGTCCTTCGCCTAGACGTTGGCAACGCACATTACACTGTTGCATTTGGGTCGCCAACTTCTGGGCGCGCACCGTTAAATAAAGATTAAAAATTATCTTTCTAAAAGATTTTATCAAATGTCGAATTGTAAAACACATAACCTGAAGTATTTAGGCCGGGTGAAAATTATGCAGAAACCTTGAACTATAATAGAGCTTTTTTACAAATTTTACGAAAATTTTAAATCGATTTAAATGCCTGCAATTTGTCATTTCTCGTTTTATTATATTTGAAAAACGAATTTTCAAGTAATTCAAATCCATATTGAAAAGTTACATGAATAAACTAACATAAAACACTGATCAATTTCCTATGATTGTAATGCAAAAAAGGGTGCATTTTGCTACAGGGTTTCATGAACAAATACAGTCAAATTCAGTGGATTTAACAAGATTCAGGTTTACTCGAACATCGCTTATAACGAGCTATTAATGAATCATGCCAATAATTGGTTTCAAAATGACCCAAAATTCCATAACAAAAAATTACATGTTTTAAACAATCATCTAAACATACTTACTGAAACTGACAACGCGTCCATCTTCGTTTTAATAAAATTGGGAAAAATTACAATTTGAACAGTTATGAAAAAGTAAAACAGTCGTTATTTAACTTTGATGTACCCATTTTTAACAAATGTATACGGTATCTTATTGAAGATAAGTGCCAATGCACATCAGCGATAAAAATTGCCGAACTAAATTGCATATTTGGTTATTCAGTTCAAAGTTTATGTAATTCAATTATTTTGAAACTAATACCAAACTTTTAAAAACAAGAGTACTATTTGGGTTGCCTATATAAAATTTATAAATTTGTTATCGTAATAGATACTAACAATATAGTAAATACGCGTTTTTTAATGTTGATATAACGAAAAGACAATTTTACATTGCTAATCTGATCAATTTTCGTAAATTTTTAATAGTTTCTGTATCTTTAAAAAATTCAACTCATTTCAAATTTCAAACTCTTCATTATCATATAAAAATTACGTGTAGGCTCAAAATGTTTTTTTTTGTTTTTTCACTTTTGATTAATTTTTCGAAAAAAATAACAACAAACTGAATTTAAATAGTTTATAAATCCGCCAAGGATATCGCATCAGTTAATATTACAATTGAACATTCCGTTATTTTTCTAGAATATGGATTTGACGTCTGCCAACAAACATCAACAAAATATATGTGTTACTGTAATGCCAACAATCAACAAGTCAGTTATTTAAAAATGATAAATGTTTCTTTATTTCCCCATTTATTAAAAAAATAGTGCTTAAATTTGAATCCTGTGATAGCAAAACGTAAGAACAAACGACAAATTTGAAATAAGGTCGTTTTATATAAATTTTTAAAGTGAGGTTATGGAAATGTTTTACAGTAAATTTAATCGCTTTACCCAAATCTCATTCTGCAATACAGTTATAATTCACTACAATTTTTATAGATTCCACTGGGCACAACATTCCTGACCAATGCGTTGATTGAAATGTCTCGACACGACAAAGTCAAATCCGGAAGCTTCGTAAGTTGATTGTTGATTTCGAACAAATTGTTTCTTAAATTTAATCTTATCTCTTATCTTGTAATATTTGTGTAAGATAAACAGGGCGTAGAATAAATCTTAAATTGTAATGGAGCGGAAAAAAAGTGGAAGACGATCTGCTAGAATTCCTACTCTTACTGGCGTAAGTTCTTACTTACCTATTTGTAAAATAAGGCAAAAATTGATGTATTAAAAAACAAAATTAGTATGAAGTGGTTACCATAGCAATTGTGTAAATAAGAAACTAACCTCAGTTTTTTTTTATTGTACTTTACTCTTCAAATATTGTAGATCGTTGTTACTCAAATACCCTTTCGACATTCCAAACTTGAAGGCCGTTCTGAAATCAAAAATTTGTGTTTGACCAATAATCATCGATCATTTGCATAATGATGTCACAGCTTGGGGCCGCTGATTATAAATATGCTCTTGCTTGTAATTAGGTTACATAAACTATTTCCATCTCTTATTATTCTTTCGTTGTTAAGAGTTGAAAATCACATGCTGGTTCCTTCATGACATCATCAGTATATCTGTGTTTATGATTAAGTGACAATCTATAATAAGTGACCACCTTGTGTTTGAAGATTTGCCAAAACATTCTCTTTTTTTTTTTAAATAGTTTTGGATACATTCAGTGTGATTTACTTGTATGAAGATGTACAGTTATGTAGGTATTGGTTGTATTCAAGATTAATTTATCTATTTATTTACAATTTTATAAACTTTAATATATTTATATCATTTTAATATGCAGTTGGAATCATGGTTTCAAAGGGGTTCAAAAAAGGGAGCTCCTGTATCTCGACCAGGTACCTTATCGACGTCCCGCCCATCATCCGAGACGGATTTTGGCGAGCCAGATGAAAATTTAGTCAAATTATACGAACAACAGATTAATTCAATGGACGAAAAGGAAATCGATAAGAAGTTCGAGGAATTGCTCGTATGCGATCATTTCACATTATTTTATTTATAATATATTGTAACTGTTTTAGAACGATATGAATTTAAACGAAGATAAGAAACAACCATTGCGAATGTATCCGCAAGAAAACAAAAAGAAGATGCTCATTATGCAGTATAAAGGGGCCAATCAGGTTAAAGAAAGTAAATTTGATACAGCCCAACAGTACATAAGTTATTTGGAGAATTATTCGAAAGTCGATACGTTGAATCCGACAAAAATTTTTAATTGTGTAGAATCCCTGAGGATAGCTTTAACGAGTAATACTTTAAGTTGGGTTCACGAATTTGGAATGAGGGGGCTTCAAGTGGTTTTAAATGTTTTGGATTTAGCAACTAAATGGTAATTATAGTTTTTATAGTTGGGCGTCTTAGTACGATACGGTTCGTTTTTATAGTAATAAAGATGATAAGTTCGAGAAAATTCAGTCCGAATGTCTTAAGTGTATATTAAAATATATAAATAACACTGAAGGTATAAAGGAATTTTTATTGCAAGATCGAGGACATGAAATCGTAGCAAAGTGTATAGATTATAAAAAACCTTCTGTGATGATTCAAGCCTTACAGGTATAATTTGTGTTAAAGGATTTCAGGATTGTATATTGTAAGCTTTAATTGTAGATCTTAGCTGCCTTATGTTTCTTATCGATTCCCGATCTTAAAATACTTGGAACCGAAAAGACCCTATCTGCAATTACAAAGTTAGGTGAAGATAAAAAATGCGAAAGATTTCTGCCAGTGGTTGAAGGGATTACTTTGACTACAAACGATGATTTAAAGGTAAATAAGTGATTGTTTTTAATTTTATGCAAACTATTAGTCATAAGTTATAATTGTGACATGATTAAAAGGCGTTGGAATGTTAACAACATAAATAGGAACACATTGTATAACTGTTTTTATTATGCAAATGTGTAATTTTCCAAACTATCTATATTTTCATTACTAAAACAGCAAGTTCACATCATCAATTTTGCTGTTTAATGTATTAGTATTGATTTATTTTAATTTGCTTATTTCATATTAGGAAGATGCGATTAATTGAACTATTAACTAAACTGATACCATAAAAAAGTTTTATTCATTTTGATAGCACCCTAAATCTTAAAATGTATACCTATATGAAAATAAAATAACTTAAATATATACATTTATTTTCTATTTGGCTAATAAAGAAAACTTAAATGCCATATAACCGTAAATGTAGGAGTCGACTGAAAATGAAACGGTATTTTAAATAATCTTAGAATGTTTTTAAACCATTTTAATTTTTTACAAATAAAAAATTGTATTAAACACTGACGATTATCATTAGGTTTTCTCCATAGAAACATTCTAAAAACCCTTTCGAGCGTTATTATGCATTAGATAAAGTTAACTAAAACATTTTAAAGAGTGCAGACTTTTGACAATAATTTGTTAGTAAATATACTGTTTATAAATGTTTTTTTTTTGTTTAAATTTCGAACTTTTCATTCTATGCCGATTATACGAAACATTTTCAGAGCATGTGCCTACAATTCATAAATGCGTTGTTAACGCAAACCGACGATTACGAATTCAGGATGCACCTACGAAATGAAATTACAAGAAACGGCCTCTACGACAAACTAGGTAAAATGAAAATTTAATCTTTAACTCGTTTTTACACAAAATGTCGACTTGTAGAATTTCTGAAAAATCAATCTACGCCATTAGTAAAACATCAGTACCGCATATTCGAGAGTTTAAAAGACGAGGACGCCGACGAATTGCAACAGAGGTTCGATAATGTTCGTATGGAAATCGATGACATCAATGATTGTTTCGAAGTGTTAAAGAACACGACACTCGATACCCCCGCAGAACCTTACTTTCTCAGCATACTTCAACATTTACTTTTCATTCGAGACGATCATTATATTAGGTTTGTGTACTTACACGCAGTGATACTTCAATTGTTTTTCATGAAAGATCTGTAGGCCTGCCTATTACAAATTCATAGAAGAGTGCATCACCCAAATAGTCTTACATAAATCTGGTTTGGATCCGGATTTTAGTAAACGACATTTCGATCTTGATCTTCAACCATTAATAGACGGTTTAATAGGTAATTTACTTTTATCGTTAATTTCGTATATGTTAATTTTTGTTTTGCTATTAGATAAAACTACCGAAATTGAAAAGGATAAACAATCCAAACAGGAGGAACTCAAAAAACAATTAGAAGAAGCTCTTGCGGCTAAAGAAGAAGCTCTAGCTAAATTAGCTATTGCCGAAGGACGTGCAAGTGGAACTGCTCCTACTACTGGAAAGTTAGATCCTTTGTGTGTAGACAACGTTGCCAAAGTGTTAAATGGGCCTCCACCTCCGCCCATGCCCGGAATTGGAGGTGGTCCTCCGCCACCGCCAATGCCAGGATCTATCGGACCTCCTCCTCCGCCAATGCCCGGCTCGGGAGGTCCGCCACCACCTCCGATGCCCGGCACTGGAGGGCCACCTCCACCACCTCTGCCCGGAGTGGGTGGTCCTCCTCCACCTCCATTTGGTATGCCTCCTCCCATGCCAGGGATGATTCCATTACTTGGCATGGCAAATCCGGACGTTCTACCGTACGGACTTAAACCCAAGAAAAAGTGGGAAGTTTCGGGGCCATTGAAGAGAGCAAATTGGAAAGCTGTAAATTAATCGATTTAAACATATCCTTTTTTTTCTAAAACATCCGCAATTTGTAGATCATTCCACAAAAAATGTCAGAAAAATCATTTTGGGTTAAAGTGCACGAAGAGAAGTTAGCCTCGCCCGATATTCTCGACGGTTTAGCTCAAAAGTTCAGTTCGAAACCGCCAACAAAGAAAATCGATAACGACGTCGTTGATAAGTACGTTTACTGTAGTTGTGTTTGTATTATTTACATATTTTAACGATTTAAATTTTAGAATTCAAAACCTCGGAACGATGAAAAAGGTTAAGGAACTAAAAGTTCTAGATGGAAAAGTGGCACAAAATATAAGTATATTGCTTGGTGGTTCTTTGAAACATATGGCCTACGACGATATTAAAAAATGTCTCTTGCAGTGCGACGATACTGTTTTAACACAAAACGTTTTAGAACAACTCATACAAGTATATTCATAAGAAAAAGTGTAACAATTCGATGTTAATGACATATCATTTTTGTAGTACCTACCTCCTGCAGATCAGTTGAACAAGTTGCAACAGTACAAAGATTCTTATGATCAATTAACGGAAGCCGAACAATTTTGCGTTAAGCTGTCCGAAATAAAAAGGTTACTGCCTAGATTAAAGTCTCTCAGTTTTAAGAAACTTTTTCCTGAAATGGTGAACGACTGTAAACCTGTAAGTTAATCGAATGGACATTTGTACGAATTCTAGGTTTGTTTTAAACTTTAGGATATCGTGGCCGGCACGGCTGCATGCGAAGAAGTCAAAAAAAGCAAAAAATTCGCCAAACTGTTGGAACTTATTTTATTACTGGGTAACTACATGAATACTGGTTCGAAGAATGCGCAAACGTACGGATTTGAAATTAGTTTCCTAACAAAGGTAGTCGATCGAATGCGAACGTCTTAGTTTTAATAAATTGTTAAATTTTATAGTTAACCGGTACAAAGGATTTGCACAATAAACACACACTTCTTCATTACATATTAGAAACGATCGAAAACAAATTTCCAGAGTTACTTAATTTTTACGATGAATTACCGCACATTGACAAGTAAGCGCTCAATAGATCCATATGTGAAGTTGTATTGATTTTCTGTTTTTCAGAGCTAGTCGTGTATCACTAGATATTATACAAAAAACACTTAAACAAATGGATAATAGTATTAAGAATCTTGAGACTGATCTTGCTAATAATAAGTTACCACAAAGTGAAGATGATAAATTTGCTGAAACGATGGGCGTATCCTTTTTTTTTTATTGTTAATTAATTACCTAAGCTGTTATATTTGAAAATGTCAGAGCATTTTTCATATTTTAAAGAAACCATGACAATTTAGTCAAAGTGCTGTTTAAAGTCTAAAGAGTTTTGTAGCTAATAAATTTATATACGTCGTCAAGAATTTCGTTAAAATTTAGAACAAAAAATGAAAGTTTATTATCTACTAATTTATGTGGAAAAATTCTTTGATTTAAAAACTTCAAATTCACTAACGGATTTGTTTATTTTCCTAAACCATATTTAAGTCGTTCGCAAACGAAGCTCAAGACCAATGCCTGGTTATGCAAAATATGTTTAAGAAGATCGAAACTCTCTATACAGATTTGTCAGAGTATTATGTGTTCGATAAGCAGAAATACATGTTGGAGGAATTCTTTACAGATTTAAAGACTTTTAAGGATAGTTTTATAGTAAGTTTCGAATTTTATTCGATTAACCCCGTTTAAAACATTAAAATCAATTTGTGCTTGCAGTCTGCACATAAAGACAACGAAAGAGAACGCGAAATTGAAGAAAAGAATCGTAAAGCGAAACTGGCAAAGGAAAAGGCAGAAAAGGAGAAACAAGAACGTGCTGCCAGAAAGAAAGCACTAATCGATATGAATCCATCTGAAACGCAAGAAGGTGTGATGGACAGTTTATTGGAAGCTTTGCAAACTGGAAGTGCCTTTAGTAGAGAACAAAAACGGAAGAGAGGACCAAGACCTGCCGGAGGTAACTTTGCTCGATTATTTTATTACGATTAATTAACGAACTAACTTTTTTATAAATCTTATAAGATTGCTTGCTGGAAATGATTTCTGGTAAGAATTTTCCGACGTTATGTTTAAATTGATTTTATTGGCTTAAATGACTACTCACAGCATCATTGTTGTTATAGCTGAACGAAGGGCACAATTGGTAAGGTCGAGGTCCAGAACTGGCTTGATAGCTGGGAGAGAACTGACTAGGTAAGCGAGTCGATGTTTGCTTTAAGTTCAAATTATTATATAATTTTGTTGCAGTGAAATAGTTGCGTAGTCGCAATTCTAGCCAAATTTTAAACAACGAATTTAATTGCAATGATATTTTTGAGATAGTATGCGTATGTGTTATATATATTTTGTCTTCCTTTGTACATATTTTATAAGCATATTGTATATTTGATAGCATATTTATGAATAAGTAAAATATTTTATTAAGAATCTCTCAGTTTTGCTGTACAGAATTATCTACATGTGACGAATTTTTTATGTATATTTATACTGTATTATTACTGTTAATATAAAAAGCACTTTCGTAACACGTAATTATCTCAGTTTCTTGTTTTAATAAGTTATGGTAACTGCAGTCATTCATATACAAGATTAGTTCCTAATGAATTCATGTAGATATTTGTAAGGCAGAATTGGACAAAGTAATAATGTTAAGGGTCAAAGGCTCGACCAAAACTTTTGATCTTGGATATGAAAGATCGTTGTTAACAATTTCAGTAATTGTAAACAAAGCCCAATCATGCATAACATTAAAAAGGGAAATGTGATTAAGGAGTTTTATTACTTAAATGTTTTGTCATCGTTAACAAAAAGAGAAATATTACGCAATCGTTTTATGTATTTTCATTAACAATGTCAATTTGGTTATCTCTACTATTCCCAGCTATTCATAGTATTCATAACAGCAATTTCCTATAATCTGTTTTGTTATCACATTTGGTAATTTTATATCCAGTTACACCTGAGCGATTGGAATCGGTTCAGCAATAGTTACCATTTTGGTATTGCTCAAACGATTTTCCAGGTGTTTTAATATCTCTTTATATATCAAAAATATAAGTTAATGATAGCTTTATTCTATGACACTGGTCAAGGCATTTTATTTTCAAAGTTAATGATAGCTTTATTCTATTAATTCGAAAATAAAATGCCTTAAATGCCAGTTTAAGTTGCATGCACTAATAAAATAATTAAAATTACAATTGTCGATCCTCCCATTTTATAATTACCATATTGATAACTATGCCAGATATAGATAAAAACCAGTAAAAATCGTCATTCAAACTTAAAATACAGTCGAACTTGAAGGGAAAAGAAAAACTTCCGAGTTATCGAAAGTAGCCCTAATTAACGTACAAATAATTAATTTTTTATTTACTGTTGCTCTTTATCAATACAAATTAATCCATTCTTGTCTACGTCTTATTTTCAGAAACTTAAAGGCAAAATAAAATTGTATATTATTTATTATTCTCAAGCTATTAACTGGTGATCTTTAAATTTTAAATATATTATATCGAATACTTAACATTAGTTGGTTCACAGTATTACAATATCAAAATAACAATAAACGTTATATTTGTTTAACAGTTTCATTCGATTTGTGTGCTGAATTTGATTTAAAAGTTAAACGGAGCTAGTTACGTGGTGTGTGGTACAGTGACTATCAGATGAACATACAGAGAGTGGTACAGGACTATAAGAATTGTAATCGTTACAGTTTAAGTATAATCGTGAACTGGACTTGTCACATTCTGGACATGTGCGTTTTTTGTTCTTCTTGTTTTTTCGGAATAATTCATAGGCACACCTAAATATAATTAGTATTAATATAGGAAAAGGTTACCATTTTGTGAACCAAAAATACATAATCAAATTAACAACAGGTAGTTATAACATTTGAAATAACATATAATAAAAAATGGAATGAAATTAAATTGCGCAACTTGTTCAAATAATGTTTTTGTTAACATTAAACAATTATTTAAGGCCACATTGAAAAGAAAGATAAGTAGGTATACAAAAATGTGAAAAATGATTTTCTTTAGTCTGTAAATTTTTCAAATATCTGGTTTTTATCCAGTTCTATCCTGGTTTCTATTCTAATTTCTATTACACGATCACGAAGTTCATCTAGGTGTAAGACATAATTTTGGTGAACAATTTCAAAAAATTACAAACTAAAGATCTGTACCAGCGGGAAGTAGAGAATTTTAAATTATTTCGGTAATCGAGCAATTTATTATGGCGTTGAAAAGGATTCATTTACATTTATTGTTTCAATATGTAGATCTCACTGGATCTAATGCGCCCCCAATAATCGAGATATCTCAATCCCGTTTTCAATAGTGTACGATTGGTTGTCTATATACTCAAGTTATTAAGGGTACACATAAAATTCCTGAAAATTGCTACCAAAGTATAGTATGATACGAAGCTAATTGAGATCTATTCTGCCAATTGATTTTCTAATTTGTGAAATAAGCAGGTAAGAAAAACACGAACACAATGTTCGGCCTGCAACAATCTCAGTTGCCTTCATGTTAACCTCCATACCAGGTTAATCAAATTAAACAGATGTGGTAATATTAGTTTAATAATTTCATGATTTAAATTAGTACTAACAACATAAATTAAATAAACTAATAGTTTACACAAAAAGAATTCCAAAAAACCAAATAAGATTCAATATGTATAGTTGATTATGTTTATTATTTGTTGATCTATATTAAGTTCCCTTATTTAATTTGTATAATATAATGAAAGAGGTAGACTCTTATAAATCGTAAATAATTTAAAAGAACATAAAGAATAATCATTACCTTGGGTTTTGCCATAGTATCAGATATTTATGACAGCAAAATTTTGTTCAGATTTAATTTAGAATAGATTCTACTGAATTTAATGCATACCAATAATTGGGATTTCCTAAACCCTATCGATGCATCATAAATTATTTCGTTGCTGATAGCGGTGTATGGTTGACTGTCGGCATATCCCGAGTTATTAGGGGATTCACTTGGAATTCCCGGAAATTTAAAAATGGCCATCGACTACAAGGTGTACCAACTTTAAATGCAATCTCACCAAATTAAACAAACGCAGTAACTTATTACAACTGTATTCGATTATTAGCGACAACAGCAGAAATTCTAGAAAACTATATCAGATTTAATGAATTATGTTTACTATTTTATATTAGTTTAACCGGTCAAGGGTCTGGTTCCGATCTGACCACGGTAAAGCAGGAGTCTACTGTACTGGGAAATGTACATATGTACGAATCGCGAATAATTATTTAAAAGGTTTAGAATAAACATAAAAATAATTAGTTACTTGGACTTTGCCATGTCAAAATACTAGGTATTTCTGATTCACAAATGACTTCCCGACACCTCGTTACCAGTATCTATGTGTGTTTGACTTACCTAGCGTGTAATATATGTGTACAAGGCAGTGCTTCGAGAGAATCACTTTCAAGCCCGTAAGGTGATTCGCAACCGCCGCACACGAGATCCAACTCTTTCTGTACCCGCAATGCGATTCTTTCGTGGTGTTGCTTTTGATCGTCGTCACCGAGGGCATGATATATTTGAGATAGACGCATACGTATTGTACGAACTAATAATTTAGCACCAACGGAGCTTGCGACTTCGAGCAAGCGCGTGTTGAATTCGAGAGGCCGACAGTTGCATATTTTGTGTTGCAGTCTTAATGCTTCCAAACATCGTGCGGCCCCATCCATCGATTCCATTTGTATAACTCTGTCGCCCATAGCAGCAGCCGAACCCATTGCCGTTTCATATTGTCGAAACGCTTTCTAAATACACTTTTCTAAATAATTTTATTGCAATTTCGTAGGGCCTACTTACATTTATATCGAGCTTTTTTCTGTAAATGTCGCCCATTATCCGTATACTACGAGCGTAAGTTGCTTGATCGCCCGACATGAGAGATAAACGTGTTGCTTCCTAAACAAAAATTTGGCAATGTTCTTAAATCGTCATGGTCTAAATATTTACCGAACAATAATCTTGTGCGTCTCCTAACTCTCCCTGTTTCCTTAATGCGGACGCCATTTGTAACAGAGCAGCCCTAAAATAAGGGGCGACAATAATGTTCCGTCTATTCTGATATAAGTATTATGCGTACCTATGATCCCTAGAATTCATATCCCCTAACTGAAGCGATCTGGACATATCATAGGCTTTTGCTGCATACGTGGCACTTTTATCAGCATCCTGCAGTCTACTAAAAAGTTCTGATAGTCCTAAATAAACCTAGATCAAACCTTTTAAATCAGATTATTGAATTTAATATTGCAAAATATCGATGAAATCACGAGCGATAGTTTATGATATATCTTATGTATAGTGATGTCCTCGATAGTATCAATTCCCGAGATTTCATAAACACATAACAAGCATGTCCTGTTCATTACCTGTAACTCTAATGCGCGATCGTGGACATTTTGTGCGATCCTGTGGGCGTGTTGAAAACTATCGAGCGCCTTGTTGAAACCTGCAAGTTCTATGTAAACGGAACCGACTGTTAAATGAACGTGTCCGGCTGTAACGCACTGTTCGCATTCGTTGTATAAAGAATGTCTTGCGTAAGATAATGCTCTAAAAAGAAGAATAGTCATTAAATTAATAAAAGCAAAACCTTAACTCTTACCGTTCTAAACCACCTAATCTTTGATGCGATCTAGCTAGATTTAAATATGATTCTGCTCTCATATTTGGATTGTCTAGTTCCTCTGATATAAATAATTGTTTGTGAGCAAATTCCAAGGCATCTCTAGAATTATGACGAAATAGACGTGGAAGATCGTCATCGTTTGCCTTCCCAATTTACCCACCTGTATTTTCCCCAATCCATGTACGCTTGATAAAGGTATCCTAAAATTTCAAACTTGTCCTCTCTTTTTCGGATCGCCTTCAAAGCCGACTTCCACTTTTTGACCGCTTGCTGCTGTTTGTGCTTACTGTATAGACGTACGCCTTGTTCAACCTAAACGATAATTTTTGCGCTCGTCGTATTCCTAAATACTTATTCTAAATACGCACCTTTCTCTTCGCCAAACTGTGATAGACTCTGGCTCTGCAGGCTCTAAAACATCCTATAGTAAAAACTGGAGGTCTAGGAGTTCTCGCTTCTGTGTAGGCATCTCTATGAAGACTAGAAAACGAATCCGCCCAAGGCCACGTTTGATCGTCTAGACAATAGCGAGACCCGTCTGGGGATGATAGTAATCTAGTTGCTGATAGTTGGTGACTAACTCCTCCACTAAAATTGCAGTCAAATGCCAGGATATTACAAAATAATGATAATTCGAATAATTCTGCTTCATTGTCGTCATAAAATATGTAGGTTTGGTTTCGATGTTGTCGTAGGTGCACGACTCAAGTTTATTCAATCGTGAACTAAACATAGGCATGTCATTGAATTATTGAGAAACCAAGAAGAAACATAATTATACTTAAATACGGTCCGAGTCTCTTTTCGATACGGTTTAGAAATTAAGTATGTGCCGCAATTCATATGTGACGACCGTTGTATTTTCTCAATTATTCAATAATTGCTTTGTACCAGAAGTGGAAGCAAATAGCTTCACTTCTTTAACTTCAAATATTTGCTGGAAAGCAACTTGGTCTGGATATGTTGCGAACACTATAACCATCATCAATTAAAATCATTACTTTGGTACATGAAATTGGTGGAGAATCGGTTATGACACCTGTTCGGTTCACTGCACCGAAGAGCAGTGAGCGAGTGTTTTCGCAACCACCTCGCATTCATTCAGTGCGTAGCAGTCGAGCAGCAAGTCGATAAGTAGTTTTGAGACGAATGCTCGGCTCGATTAAAGCATTTTTTCGTAAATAACGTGCTGTTTATACCAGCGCACGCACGACACCCTTAGCCAGAATGTTATCAACGAATTGCTTGTGGATAATGCCTAGATTCGGAAAACAATAATGAAGCTGAAGAAAAACTTATCCCCCCCTCACTGCAAATATAATACGAGAATAAATATTTAATATTTCGATAAATTTGAAAATCATTTTCTTGTTAACGACGTTAATTCTGAACGAGCCTTCAAATTCCAGCGTAAGCTGAAGAATCAAAGAAAAACAATTAATACCAAACGAGGTTGAAGTTCATTTTAATTCTATTTATGAAAACCACACCACCGTCTTTACCATGCAGATCTGGCGTGTTCTAGCAATAACAATGATTTCGCACCAGTTCGCAAACAGTGCCGAACATTGTCAGCTAGTGACAATATTTCTCGTGAAAAAATGTAAAAATAATTTTTACTTTGCGATAAAATTAATTGAATAAAGTAACAAACTGATTTTAAGTTTTATATCGATTTATTTTAACTCGTTGCATTGGTTTGGTTTTACGCGGTTTTAATCTTTAATTTTTCAACATAAAAGTTATATCTACATCTTTTTTTGTGCGATTTTTTTATAAGTAGGTGCCTATGCGATTTTTCGTGGAACGTAACTACCCCATAAAAAGTACAGTGACTGGACTGTACATCAAAACCATGAGAGTTTAGGTTTCAAATGCATATTTTTAAACGATTTCGTTGAATATAGAACAAGGGAAAATGAAACCAACAAGAATTTAAAAACGATAAGTAAAAAGTTACTAGATTGTTTATTTGTAATTCGGTTTAAAGTTTGGAAAGTGACATATTCTATCGATGATTTATCTGTACACATGATGATATAAAGAAAGACTACAACTTATTAGAACTGTGAAAATACGCGAGGTACAAGGTGACAGTACTGTGTGAAATGTAATCATCTAGTAAACGTTTATTGATGATGTGAATCGCCAGAATGAAATTTTAAAATTTTTTATTTGAAAACTTACATTATAGAAGTATATAAACAGGGTGTAACTAAAATAAGTCCAAATCTCTTAATGATTTAAAACATATCAACTTATTGCTTATTGATAATTCCTATCCTTACTCAATTTTAATTAAATTCATAATACTGAAGCTGGCAGGTAAAGTGCACAAATGATTCATTATCGAGGTAAATGTTATGACTAGTGTCGGCAACGTGGCATCAGCACGTTTAATTTATATTATTGTAGAGTAGGTTAGTGCAAATTTAAGTTTAATTTTTTTTTGTAAAGGACCAACTGATAGTTATCATTCTGCTATTACTCACAGTAACGTAAAGTTCTAGCATATCGTTTGTGCGTTCGATGTCGCGCTACTAGCAAACGTATTCGCAACGTTTTACAATGCAGAATAATTTAAACACACAGGTCCGTATTTATTCCTATTATTTGATACAAATTTCAATCAAAATTGTTAAAATATAAGATAAACATTTAAAAGTTGTATTGACATCACGTCACAGACTGATCCATCGATCAGTTAATTACCTCTATCTAAATTAAATCTCGAGACATCGAAAGCTTTAAGAAAGTATCAGTAGATTAAGGGAAACGTGTAGAAAGTACGATCTATTGCTGAACGTTGCTATTGCCAAATATTTGGTTTGCGGAAACTTAAAAGTTATTTGGAATTATTTTATGACAATACCTAAATTATAAAACATTCGAGAACACTAACGTAAATCAGCAGAACGAACGAACAAAAACATACAAGTTTTTAATTTAACCACACTCAAAAAGCTCGTCAATCCAATACTTATCAATTTTATACGATTTTATAATCTTAGCGTGGTACAAAATATGGTAAGTGTAATTAAAATTCATAAGTAACAAGCAGCTAAGTTCTATGGGATTTTAACTTGGTAAAAGCGAAGTTTTTATACACTTAAAAACAGTGTTAAAACAGAAACAATTGTAACAAGTAACAACGTTACTATCTTTTAATACAACTAGTCACTCAAAATACATATTTATACACGTGCACGTGTAGCAGTCAACTAGGTACCTATTCCAAATATCACGTCGTTCATTAAAAATACAAAGAAATCGTACACTGGACGAATTAAAAAACGAAACGAGTCTTGAGACTAAAATGTTGTTATGTTTAGTTGCTAGTTATTATTTATTATTATGCGTTTATATACATTAATATCTACCTGTTTATAAACTTTCTTATCGTACTCGCGTACTCATAATCTTTAGTTACGAAAGCCGTATTTCGTATTGCTCAACTAGAGTCGTACCGATTTTTAATTCGTCGAGTGTACATCAATCTACCATTTATATTAAGCATAAAAAGTCATAACCAGACTGTCCTTACGAACGAATTATAAAGTAGAATTAAAAAAAAGTCTGTTGTGGTACCGCGACAGCACATTATCGAAAATTTTAGAGGACTTTAAAAATTCCATCTGCATGGGATGACAGTGCCAACATTTTTCTTGTATAGTAGGTATACAGTCGAGTATATTATTGAAAATAAATGCATTAGGGCGACAATAAGCTTTTCGCAAAATTGAATACGGCGGCTCAAATGTTATAAAGCTGATGGTGTTAAAGGCGTATTATTTAATTTTATTATGTGTGTATTCAAATAACAAAGTCGAAAGCTTTTTAGCAAATCGAATTTTATTCGCATTGAACTCGAGACTAAAATTTTTACGCAAGTAATTAAAAAAATAGACAATTATGACACAAAATGAACAGAATAGATAGCCAAATATTTAAACTATCTCAATTTAATAAATTACGATTAAAATAATTTAATTTAAAATTTGGCTAGTTAAGATTCAGAATTAAATGTATAATCATTCGTGAATTAATATTCGAGTTTAATCGATATTGTCAATAAAAGTTTAATAATGTAGGTTCCATAAAATAGATGAACAATAAATACAGGTAGGGAATTATCGAATATTTGTAAATACCTATATAACTATAAGTAATTGTTAGAATTAGTTTTTAAAGTTGATTTTACAAAATAAATACCTAGACATCCTAGACCTAAACATCGACGAAAATATAAATATGTACAGTTGGCACCTTTCATTTTGACACCAGGTGCGAAACGGTATCTGCGATAAAAAAGGTCTGTTCCGACACGCCATCAAACCGGTTTGCGAACGGTACAGTACATGCTTTCCACCAATCAGACTGTTAGATTTTGACAGTTGAGTAAATTCTAAATTTCTGATTCGTCGAAAGCGTCTGGGACCCCAGGAATAATCAAATCTTAAAGACACGATTACGGGCGCAATTTTTATCGTAAAAGGCCGACATTTGGACACCGCGTTGTCCTTACGAATACGAAGGACGAGTTCGTTGACTAGAAAAATCAACGGACCCGTTTCAAAATTGCGACCGATCAAATATTTAAACGGGGTTGTCGTTTCTCAATTATTAATTATCGAATCGGATAATGTCAAATATGTTTTAGAATCGTCGTAAAAGACTCTATCAAGCATCTCACTTTGAAAGTTTTGATAAAACGTAGGTACCGCTTTCGAGATAATCGGGAAAAAAGCGACACAAATGTTTTTCGTTTAATTCTTATAAAATACTCTTGAGAATATTTCTCTAGTGCATGTAATTTTCCAAAAGATGTATTTTTTCGAGAAAAATAAAAAAAGGAGTTTTGGATTATATACATATATAACGCGAAAATTCGATACCGAGGCTTGCGCGCGGACGTATTTTTTAATTTCGATTTCAAAACGAGATTGGGAAAAGTGAATGTTTTCCAATAAATATACTTTTTCCAATTGTATTTCAGAAATCGTCAACTGTATTTCAGGTTGGTCAAATGAGTTTCAAAAAAAATATCAAATATATTTCAGATAATTCAATAATATTTTAAAATAATCCATGGCATAAGCTGATGTATTTTGTTAGTCGTGGAAATGATTTTGTTTTGTACATAATTTGCTTATATTATTGAGAGTTTACCATACAACGTAAAACTTTCTTTACGTATCGCGTGAATTTCGTGCCCTTTTCAATTTAGATATCTAATCTGAAATACAATTTAGTTTTTTTGAAATACAAATCGATTTTTAGGTCGAGGCTCTCCAGCCGCGATCGAAAACACGTTGTGAATGAAAAAGGAAACACTTTTTCTGACGAGTCGTAGACAAGATTTTGTAAATTTTAACTGAATGTTTTATTTGTCAAATTTGTCATCATGTCAAATACTGTAATCGGGTTCCCTTTGATGTAGTGAAATATTTTATTGCCAGTATGGAAAATAAATTAAACAGAGTAAAATTTTGTTTTATTTTTCAACTTTATTTAGGAACAACTTTCTCTAACTGGAAGTTAAAAAATTCCTTACCGAATTTTACAAAGTAATACTACTATATATGTATATCATAAAATAATCGACAACGCGTTATAAAATAAAGTACGAGAAATACAATTGACGTCTTTATATTAAAAACAAAATACAGAACAAAACATAATACAAAACAAAATGTGTTTTAAAAAAAATTAATGTTTTATTGTTTAGTATTTTTAATACAAAAAGCAAAACATCAAAATCTAACTAGAGAACTTACAAAACATGCAAACGCAACGCAATGAATTATAAAGAAAAGGACGACATCCGGCGCGCGTTAAAATTTAACGTAAATCGAAAGATCGTAAAATGAGTAAACATTGGCCATTCATTTTTTAAAAAGTGACACGAGTAATAATTAATGAAGGAACGACTCCCACGAAACTGCACGTTAACATATTAATTAACTTTCGCTTTCTCTATCCGAATAAAATTAATTTCAATCATGCACAAATGAAATCAAGACCTTCGTAAAGTTAATTAAGAAATATGATGCGGGCGCCAAAAACAATTTCAAAGAGAAATTTATTCAAAATAATATAATAATATGTTGATAAAGTTCTTTCAGAAAAACTCGTTCGAATTTTTCACATTCTGAAATATAGAACTTTCGAGATTTATAATAAGTTTGAAGGAGTTTGTTGACAACTCGACATGCTTTTAACCCTAAGGTAAGTGGAACGTCTGACGAGTCAAAATAAATCTTATTAAGTATTTCGTACCTCATGTAATCTTGAAGATTTAGCGATTCCCACGACATTTTAGTAGAAATTTCACTCAAAAGATCCTAACCTACGTTATGATAAATTTGATTCTCCAATAATAACGAAACTTAAAAAAACTCGTCGCCCCCATGGTGCATAAAAAATTACGTAAACGCATAATTCGTTATATGAAACGAACGGTCCGAGTCCGCGTGAAAATCGTTATCAAAACAAAAATTCGATAAAAACGCTGTTTTATAAACGACGACACAATAATAATTTACCCGCATTTTCATCACTATTAATTATTTAAGCGCAAAATAGTAGGCCGTGCAACGGACACGTTTGAAATAAATAAAAAAACAACCGCCGATTCCTGTTATCAAACCTTTTCGGGAGATCGCTCAATTTCGCCGGCCTAGCCTTGAGTGACGAAAAAATTAGAAAAAGGAACGCGTCAACGTTTTCACTCGTAAAAAACATTAAAGATCCCTCATCTGACAAAAATCCGACTCCGCCAACACCACCCCAACATATCGCAGCATCCCTTGGTCCAGGACTGAGGCACCGCTTCGGTCGCTTCCGTTCTAACTCGCTCAATGAAGCTTCTAGCTAAAAATCGAATTTCTTGGGGGAGTTCGGTACATTTTATGTTCTTTTTATTTTAACGGCATAATGCGAAGTGGGACACCGACCTGGCGCAACAGGGCGTTACTTCGCATCACCTGCGATGATCGTTTAAAGAAAAACTTGCCCACCACAACTTTTGCTACGCGAAAACGCGGCGGCGTTCGTGCTGAAAATAAAAGGCTTTACTTCAGTACGTTATGACATGAAAATTGCTCGTTATATCCTAATATTATACGCCACGGCAGCGTATCGGTCGTTACGAGTCCCTATAGTTGTTAAAAAAAAATGAACTGCAGTAATAAAGTTGTAGAAAAATGTGTACAATTCCGCATTTAGTAACGTGTTTTATTATTTATAATAACAAGAAATTTCTTCCACCAATTGGTCGTTTATCTCGAACCTCTAGTCCTAATCTACTTTTCCCCAATTTTTATACATATATTTATTCGGCCAACGTTTTTATCCCAACTTCGTTTAATAAGCGGTTACGCGTCCAATAAATAATTTGGAACTCTTTATACCGAGGCTCATTTTATCGCAAGGGTTACTTCGTTAATTTTAGACCAGTTTTTCAGTTATGAAACAATTTACGTGCAAATCATTTTTTCTATTTAGCTTTTCGCCGAAAAACGACGGAACCCGAAATCGTTCTTTAAATAAATTTTCCATTTGATATTTGCATTTCTTTTGAAGCGAAAATTCGTATACCGATTGTGCGATTTAATCTCGTTTCATTAAGACTTTTGTAGGTTGAGGAAACTAATAAGCAGATTATTTTTAACCAGGAAACAATTTTATTTTATACTTTATACCATTCTATCCTAATAACGCGGCGCGGAATAAATTCAGAAATAGAAAAATGGTGTCTTGCACGAGCATTCTTAGGGAATTACGTCTAGTTCAAAATCTGAGCTTTTTAGTAACCTTACTAAACGAACCTCCGAAGTGCGTTAGGCAACACTCCGATGTTACCTAAGAATGCAACACTTGGCAGATATTGTGACCTAAATCGCAATTTCTATAAAACTCCGAATGTCTTAATTAGTTTAGATTTAAACCGTATAAAATTTATTCTACGAATAGGTTTTTTAGTAGATTTTTTATGAAAAAAAAGGTCAACTTTATTTAGTATTTCGGTTCGGAAGTCCCTAAGAATACTTAAGTATTTACATAGTTTACTATCCGGTTATTTGTAAAAGTATGCAGTTTTAAAAATCATTATTATTAATTAGTAACAAAACATATCCACTAAATTTTAATAAAAGAAACTTTAAGAATTTGTTTTAAAAAAGTATCGTAATTTGATAGAAAATTTCAAAATGTAAAATGATATAGGTGGTACATAGGTGGAATATATGTACATATACGCTATTCACAATAGGTTCCAATGCACGTCATGCATAAAAAGTTACTAAATTACATATTTGTAATATTCAGTTTAAAGTTTTTAACATGCCATATTATATCGATGATTTACCTGCACACATATTACACGACATAGGTACGTTATCGGGTTTTGATTAAATTGGAAATTTTGTTGTTACATTTACCATATCACACTGTATCGACCATATTTTTTAGTTCCTTTTTCTGCTCTCTAGCAAGTGAAATTGAGTCAAAGAGTTTGATCTAATTGTTCTTTTGTTTTAATGGAAAAATGTCAACAAAAGATAAGAAAGAATTGGAAAATAAATCGAAAATTGAACGAATAGAAGCATTTCTATTAAAATAAATGTCGCCTTACAAAGAAGAGTTAAAGAAAAAGAAAAACATTGCAAGCAGAGAAAAAGTAGAGTAGGTAGATAGATAACTAAAAACAAGTGAAACAATTGACGAAGGAACGAAGATAGAAAGGAAAAAGCTGAAAATGTGAAAAGGGCATTACAAATTTCATGAAGAAGTGACAGAATGCATAATTTGTAAAGAAACATTAAACGAAGATTGATGGGTCCAATGTATTCGGTATAAGGGTTGGGCGCATGTCGAATGTACGGAACAAGAAAATACGAATTTTTGTAAAATGTAACTAAATTAATTAACCCTAAAAACACACTGATTATTTCGCTACAAAATTTCTGAAACATTAAGATTTTGTTTTAAAAAGGTGACTTTTTAAGGTGATTTTTAAAAGGTTTTTTAAAAATCGACTTCAATATCGATGCCAACTTATTCGTAATAAATTTTTCCTTTTTATTGGAATTTAATTGTTCGAGGTTTCCAATAAAGTTTTTCCTTGTAAGTGGCGTACCTATAAATTTCGATGAAAAATCCATTTACATTAGGTGTATATATATATATATATATATATAATCTACATTAAAACAAAGCGACAGAGTTTCGCCAGAACTTTTCAATAAAGTTTATAAATTTAGATAAAAGAGAAGCGAGAATGCCTGAACAAACTATTCAAACAAATTTAAACAAAGGTGGTGAGTGCGAACGGATAGGAGCTCGATTAGAAAGTTTGCTGGGGGGGTGTCGCTCTTTCTAAGGGCGGCAGTGATGCGGATTTCTGTAGAACGAAACGAGTTCATCCGACTCGGTAGAAGTTTTCGTGATAACGAACGGTATCCGACTGTGTCAGAGGGAGAACGAATCGAGGTCAAAGAGAGGGTGGATACGATAACAGTAAAAGGGCATTTATATAAATAGCACTAAAGATCAGAATTGCACAAATTTCTGTGGCGGCTTTTCTAATTACTCTTCCTATCATTGTAGACGCGATAAACGAAAATAACCTTAACGAATACGTGCCTTGGCTACAAATGAGCTTGCAGGCAATTAACATTTGTTTGAAATTAGACACGCGCCATTTGAGGAGACAATATAGTTATGGATATCATATGTGACACTTTGTTGTTCGCTTAATTGTTTTCGATACTCAAATATCCTAACCACCCGCTCTTTTCTCATTACAAGGACATTCGCTCGAATTATCGCGCTTATTCCGATTTACATTTTTATACTGCATCATCCGGTTCGTAAACCACCAGCTCCTCCAACGATCGCCTACGAAATTGAGAAGTTGCCCGGAGCAAAAAGTCGCCGTATTTAACTACTCGCAATTATTTTAATTAGGAGAAAAATCTATTGCTGGCGTAAAAATTTGGAACGAACAAAGATAAATTTAGCAACCACATTGTAACAAAGCGTCGTTTAATGTCATCCTCGTATAATCCGCAATACTGCCGGAGAATTTTGCGCCGAAAACGAGACCCGCACAATAAATTAAAACGGAAAGTACCTAAAACGTCCGACAAAACTTTTACATATGATTAAAACGTGAGAAGGGATTGCTAATCTTCCATTAATCCTTAGGGTTAGTGCAATATTTCCAGGCTCGTACGAGCCACCTGCGACCGAGTCCCCGTTTCACATTGTGGAACTTTTAAAGCTCGCCCCTACCGATTCCGGTGGCATTTAATTGATTCCTAATTAGCACGTGTTCGCCGCAATTTCCAAATTAAACAATCGTTTGGTTAAATGTTGGAATTGCTTAATTGCCCCAAACGAATTTTAACAGACTTTTGCGTCCACACAAAATTACCTAAACCTCAATTAAATAAAAATTATTTTTAACCTGGAAATCCCTAAAACAAGTCGTTCGACTTGCATCGCCCTTTGGTCCTTCGAGACGGTTTTTGCTTTTCCAATTTTCAGTTTACACTGTGTTCTTATTTATTAATATAAAAGTTTGGAGACTTCTCTATATAATCCTCTATGACAATGGAACAACAATTACAAGATAGATATTATTGAATGTTTACAATTACCCAAAAAAATAGGGGTAAACGAGAACAGGTATTCAATACATTCGATACTATCAAAATAAACACATCAAGACATGTTGTCATACAAGACATCATAAACTAATTGAAGATGATTAACATAAATGTAACGTTGATTTGTTACAAGAAAACGGAAGACACGGAAGATTATCTATCAATGTAAATGATATGGCACAAAAATTGGAAATACTTTTCAAATTAATGCATGTATTAGGTACTTAAGAATTACGCTTACCATCTACAATAATATATTTACTTCACCACAAATCTTACACAATGTTGCAAAATAAGTTTTTAATGTTAATTGTTTTATCCCACTAAAATACACTGTCAGGACACAGGACTTGTTGACAAACGAATAAATGAATTGTGAAATATAATACCAATGTTATCACAATCTACGCCGACTATTACAAAAAAATTCTTTATAGTTTGGTTTTTCTGTAGCTGTTTACAAATACCCCCTCCCGATGGTTATTTTTTTTTAAATAACCAATCATACGTTAATATTTCGATATACCGTCTTATTTTAGCCAATCGAATATCGTTTATTTATCGAATCGATAACTTATCCAACAGATAAAAATGTTACAGAAACCCGCCATAAATCATTTACACTGGATTTGATGCAACGATCCTGATGTTTATAAGATTTTTAGGACTTTTCGTATCCATTTTTCATTATCCTCACTTACAAAAATTTTCGATCGACTCTCGTGTACGCCAAAAAACTTTTTAAATTTTCCCGTTTAATTTTTCCTCCCTCCTGAATAGCTGTTTTTAACAGAATTCCGAATGAAAAAATATTTATATTATATGTATTTTCATTATTTTAAGGTAACTCGCAATAACAATTCTGCTCGAAGGTGATTGAACAGTGGGTTGCTATACGTAGTTACAATTTAATAGAAACACCTTTTAAGGAAAAATAACATAGATGTCGTAGAATACTAAAACAGTAAAATTTCCAACTTTCTAAAAATAAACGAGGAGGGTCACTCCAATAATCAATTCATCCAGGCCATAACAACACCCACCATCTCACTATCAGATTTTCTTTCACTTCTTACGCAGGATATACAAAATTTTACTGCCCCATCTATAACAGTTTTTGATTTGTAAGGTGTTAAAGTTTTTGACCACCTTGTAATACCTTATTGTAAAAAATCATAACTCAATGATTAATTGAATTATATCTTGTAAATTTACACAAAAGATCGCACAAAACTGTCAAGAAGCTAAAAAAAATGTTCAGTCGATCCGGCCCTACCATATAACCCATAAAAAATTAATGAATTGCGGATAAATTTAAAAACTATTGTCGATGATTGTAATGCTATCTCGTAACCCCTTCTGTTGAGTAAGGGCTTAAAATATTACGCACACTTTACGAATAACTGTATTTCAACAATATACCAATAGACGCGGAAATACAATCGCGAAAACGAATGTAGGATAAAAGTCGAAAATTGTATTTCCGGATATTCAATAAGAGCTTATCCAAGACCCTAACCAAGTTTTCAACCAAGAGCCTAACCGAGTTCATATTCAAAAGCCTAACTAAGTCTATTTGGCTTTCAAAGAATTCGTGCTACAGAGCTTAAAGGTCCATTTATTTACACTTTATAAATATATGGAGAGTTAATCGACAAAAGAAATTCTACCTTTCTTTGTAGTATAAATCCTTTTTGTAATCCTGTTCTCAGCACGCAAAAAGGCCTTAGAAACACTCGACTCCATGCACGCGCGAAAATACGACGCCGAAATTTAAAATTCGCACTGAAACAAACACTACACCGCTCTGAACTAAGAACGCGAGAGAACTGAAGTTACATGAAAACTAGAAAAACTCCGTTTTTATTTTAGAAAAAAACGCATCTATTCTTTGTTCGACCTCTGATAAGTTATGAAAGAACGTGCACGTGTTCTATTAACATTTACTTAAGTAATTACCTTGTATTTTATCAGAGCCCCGCATAAAAATGCGATTACCTAAACGTTTGTGGTGTCCCTTTGATATAATAAAAGATAATTTGTTTTCGAATCGACAGCTTTTTTAGTTTTGGTTTTGGGGAAGTATTAATAAAAGGCCACTTTCGGTATTTTTTTTTTGAACGATGGTCTTTTAAATAACGAAAGGCTGAAATTTATGCCAATCTGTGAAGGGCGTTATGCACATTTAAACAAATATGTGTTGTCAATTTCAAACTTTCGTTATTTAAAGGTCCATCATTTTAAAAAAAGAATACCGGAAGTAACTTTTTTTTTTAATATTTCGGTCAAGTTTCAGCACATACAAGGGTGTAACTAAAATAACTCGAAAGTTCTTAAGGGGTGTATGACATGTCCATTAAACAAGAGGATAAACGTCTTATAATTCGGTGCAGTTTTTGCAGATTATCGTAAACGACAAAACGTAAACTTTACTGGAGAGCACATTTTTGTGTTACGCGTAGCTATAAGCAGAAACGTTTTATGGAAATACAAATCGATTTTTCTGGTGGAAAAAATCGGAATATTGATTGTTACCAGATTTTAACAGATGATGTCTTTGCCTTAGATGCATAAGATATTCAAAACATCTCATTTTCGCAAAAAGTGGTATTTACTGTAATCTGCCAAAACTGCGTCGATTAATTTTAACAATTAAATTTTGGTTGAAATTTGTATCAAATAATAGTAATAAATACGGACCTGCTTTGTGTTTAAAGAATCTTAAATTTTGTATTAGAAAACATCGCGAAAAAGTTCACTAGTAGCGCAAAAACAAACACACAAACAACGATATGATAGAACTTTATGCTACTGTGAGCAATAACAAAATGATAACTATCAGCTGGCCCTTTAAAAAAAAATTAAACTTAAAGTACTAACCTACCCTAACAATAAAATAAATTAAACACTAATCATAACAGTTACTATCAGATTTCTGTCCCGTATGTACGTTTTGTTTACATATAAACTGCAGCAATATCTCGCATAATCCGGCTTCACTTTAGTCCTGTTTTAAATATTAAAAAATTAGTACCTACACAAAATTATGTAAAAAATAATAAAATTAACTAAACTATGCCATGAGTTACGCAATAATTAAACATTCGTCGAATGGATTATTAAATAAAAATCACAGAAATCGTGGAAAATCTTTATTGAATTAATTTAGTTCCTCGATTAGTCCGGTTTTAAACAGTCCGGGATATCGGTGGAACCGATTACCCGGACTGTGCGAGATATTACTGTATATTGATGATCGTTTTACCTTGAAAATTTGTGAAATTTATCCGCTTCTTTAGCATTATGAATTTAATTTAAATTACGAAAGGACAGGGTCGTACTTAAAATTTTCAAAAGCTGCCCCTCGTTAAAAGATTTAGACTTATTTTCGTTACACCCTGGGCCATTAAAAACACTAAAAAAGTTGTCGATTCAAACAAAAAAAATCGGTTTGGCGCGGTCGGTTCTCCTACTGTAGTTTTTGGATTGCGATACAGAAGGTTTCAATCCTTAAATATATCTAAGCGAACGATTTTTAAATTCAAAATAAAATAATATAATTCTGTGGTAGAAAGACATTTTTGTCGAAAATAAATTATTTAGTACCTACAGGTACATCGTTCAACTGCAAATTCCGAGCTATATATTCTATTATAAAAATTTAATAAAATTGTTGTTAACTCCTTAAGACGGTCATCTAACATGCTGAAGTGGTTTAAAATAATTCTACTTGAGTGTAGATATAAGTATAACTAGTTATAACCCTATAGGTTACACAAACATTCTTAGATAGACAAGTAAAATTTCGCATAATTTTCATCAATATAATGAGTAACTATCTATATAAAATTTTATGAAAATCTGTACTGGGTGATGTCAAAATTCAACTTTGCTGACTGAATTGTCATGGAATAACTCCATAGATTTACATGTGTAAATGTGTTTCACTTTCAACGAAGACACCTGAATAACTTTTTTATTTTCGAAGCAACCAATATAAAAATTTTATTTAGTCCATTACTAGGTGGGGTGAAAAGTAACCTCCTTGGGAATGAAAAAAAATTTTTTTTTAAATGTTTTTTTATTTTATTCAATATAGTCCCCTTTTAGCTCGATACACTTATTCCAGCGATTTTCCAACTTCTTGATCCCGTCCGAAAAGTAATTTTCCGGAAGGTCTGCAAAATACTCCTCCGTGGCGTCGATGATTTCCTCGCGTGAGCTGAATTTTTTATTGATGAGCTATCTTTTGAGGTTTGGGAAGAGATAATAGTCCGAGGGAGCCAAATCGGGCGAATACGGTGGATGCGACAGCAATTGGAGCCGTAAGTCATTGATTTTAGCCGTGGTTGCGATGTTCTTGTGTGCCGGCGCATTGTCTTGCAAAAACAAAATTTTTTTTCGCTTCATGTGAGGCCGTTTTGCAGCGATTTCGGCCTCCAATCGCTCCAATAATGCACAGTAATACTCGCTGTTGATGGTTTTTCCTTTTTCGAGGTAGTCCACGAAGAGTATGCCATGACAATCCCAGAAAACCGACGCCATAATCTTTCCGACCCATTGAGCCTCCCTCGGCTGCTTCGGAGCACTCGTGCCGGCTTCAGTCCATTGCCGGGCACTCATTCTGTTCTCTGGTGTGTAATAGTGGATCCAGGTTTCATCAACAGTTACCAATCGACGCCAAAAGTCCGCCCGATTCCGCATCAGCAAGTCCAAACACTCTTTCGAAGTGCTCTCGCGTTCGTGTTTTTGGTCAGGAGTGAGCGCATACGCGGCACCCAACGGCAGGATAACTTTTTCATATGCAGAATATTGCCCAAAATATGGCGTGTGCGCTCAGTACTAATCTTTGTGGTATCTGCTAGCTCGCGCACCTTCACTTTTCGGTCAGCCAACACCATTTCATGTATTTTTTTGACATTGTCCTCTGTAACCGCATCGGAGGGCCTGCCGCTGCGGACTTGATCGGTAGTGGAGTTGCGGCCACCACGAAACTCTCGAAACCAATATTTGACGGTGTAATCTGACGGAGCATTAGCCCCATAATATTTATCCAACTTTTCTTTTGTTTCCTTCGCCGTTTTGCCTCTTAAAAAATAATGTTTTATGAGAGAACGAAACTCGTTTTTGTCCATACTCAACATGATGCCAAACACGTCAACAACAATCAGCTGTCAAAACAAAACTAAATACAGTATCGCACTGAAATTTCGCATGTCTGCCTAAATATGAACGGACTTCAAGGCACCATAACCTTTTTTGCAGTAGCAGCGCATTCTGGCGGTCAAGGAGGTTACTTTTCACCCCACCTAGTAAAACGCATCTTTCTGTGGCAAAAGAATTTTCTTAAGATCGAAACCTAACCAACTGTGATTGAAATGAAAACTAATGTTTCAAGTAAAGCGATTAAGCGATTAAGATAGAACAAAAAAGTATTAAAAAAAATTGTTGCAAATCACAGAAAACGCCCAAAGACGTATTTTCGCTGAAAATTTTTCATTTTTGCAAATTTTCAACATTTTTATTCAGTTAATTCAAATAATAAGTAAATTAGACAACAGGTTAACCAACAAAATTTTACATAAGGTCTTTTTCGACCAAGTTGCCGCGAAGACGAATACATTTTTCATTTTGAAGGCGTCTTCATTGAAAGTGAAACACAGTGTAGATAAATAAGTGATCGAGATTTTTCTTTTCTAACTCCGTCTTCGTGTAATAGCCAATTTCGAAGGAAATTAATCCCATTTTTGTTTTCTCCTGATGCGATGCCGTACTGTATGCAACGTGGTGTTTTTGCCAAGTAACCAATAGGCGTACGTCTGTAACTTTTTCTAAAAGTATTTACTTATACGTTCGGCACGTGAGTTCCACTCGAAATGATCTAACCCCTAGTGCCGTAATGCAACTCGGAAAAGTCTAAATTGTAGATAATCGAATTAGCTCGCTTTTAAAAAAGGCCACGAAAATTTAATATAAAACGCGACAAGAAAACAAAATGTCGAATGTATATGTATCATATAGCATCACCCGGAACTTGCATTTGCTTCTGTTATAAAATTGAATAAATTATGCAAATCTTGATAATAATAAAAGGTGAACGTGCGGATTTTCGGTCAGGCCCTTATGACGGATATTGTATATTTAACGAGAGAAAAATTTATAAGAGCTTAGCCGTAAAACGTCGATTAAGTACCTATATGTTTTATCGCAAATTATTCAAATAAAACTAATCCACCCTATAAATAAACGGGCAATTTTATGGTTACGTTGGCACGTAATTTAAGTACATAGTAATAAAATCGCGTCAAAGATCCGAAAAAGAATTTCAAAAGTAATTTTAAAAGAGTATACCGAGCATCAGTAAGAAATAATAGATAATTTATGGTGGTCGTAAGTCTTTCGTGTTTTATTTTAGTGAGTGCCCTAAAGCCGTTCAAACATTTAAATTTAAACACAAACGTTGGGTCCTTTTCGTTTCCGGATTCTGATGTACGCGTACGAAGATAAATCGAAGCACGAACGGATTTCCAAAGTGGAATTCAAACTTCGAAAAATATTTACACGCAACATTATTCGAAAACTAAAATAACCGACGACCAGAAACCAAACAACATAAAATTAGTTCTACTTTCTTGCCGCCAATATATTAAAAAAACAAAAACAAAAAAAAATAGGTGAATTTTTGAAACGGAATTAATGAGAGTTTTTAAAGTTCTGACTTTGTTTTATTGCATATTTTATAGTTTGTCAAACTGTCACGGCCCATATGTATCACACGTAATCACGGGAAAATTATTTTCACTTTGCTGAGCAGGAGGGGCCTCGATCGGTTTCGTTGCTATTGGTTAAAATGCGATAAGGAAAGGCGTGGTCACTTACGTAACTTAAGTAAGATTTGCGCTAAATTTTTTCAGGAAAAAACAGCGAAATCGCTTCACGATTTTGATGAGACCTAAGTGCGCCATGGGAAAAACTATTTAAAGATCAAAACAATGCGCGATCGCCAAACTGTCGTAGAAATTATAATGCACGTGTTCGTTAGAAAGAGATAAAGCATTAAGATTGTAAGAACATGCGACACAAGTTTTCAGCTTTCAGTGTCGTTTCAGCTTTGGATCAAATCGCGAACAGACGCGCGTGTAGTGAAAAATTTAAAGTCAAACCGTATTTGGACGTTTTTCGCGTTTCAATTTTAACGTACGAGAAACAACCGAGATGTTTCGTTTAAGTGTAAAATGCGATTAGTAAAATGTTGATATTTTCGAAATTTTAACGTTCTATTAAACGGGTAAGTGCGCACGTGAATAAAAAGTCTAAGTTCTCAAAAAAAAATAGAGAGAAAACGAAACGTTATATAAAGTTGGATAATTTTAATCGTTATCTCTTGTAATTAAGCAATCGGATAAGATTTCGTTAAAATCAAAACTTCAGGTAATTTTCTTGACGTTACGCCTGTAGACTTTAATCTGAACTTTGATCGGACAGAGACTTCGAAATTAAATTTTCTACTTACTTAGTGCTACATAAACTTTTAGATAAGCCTTAAAATAATCAAACTTTTGATGCCGATGCCGCGTTCAAACTTTCGGAAACTTATTTCGGGATAATTAATTTTCATAACAAATCTGATAACGTTCGTTTATTTAATTGTCCATACCTAATGAACGAAACAATTTTAATCTAATGCAAAATATTGCTGCTGCTACCTTTATTGTTTGGCAGTTGCTATCGAAGAAAGTATAGATTCGTATACAGGGTGTCTCAAAAACATACTGAGAAATTCGGCGAGGTTATGGAGCACATCAAAACAAGCAATTTTTATTAACATACCGATATTCGAAAATGAGCCGTTGTGGTCGTAGAGCAAATTAAATTTTTGAAACGAATGCGTCGAATAAGAACTGAATGTTGAACTGAATTCAAATTAAATTAATTTAAAACTAAATGAATAATTAAAGAAACGCTAACAATAAAGTTACTGATTGTGAAGTATTTTGGACAATATGGAATGTTATAAAGAATATTTTGAACTCGACACAAAATGACACACTACTTACTTACCTACTTACGTTTGTTATTAATAAAGCCGAAACAACCATATTTTTACAATCAGTACATATTCAAAATACTTTTCGCAAAAATTAAATTAAAACTCTAATTTGTTCTAGGGCCACAACCGCTCATTTTCGAATTGCTTGTTTTGATGACCTCTATAATCCCACCAAATTTTACGGTTTGTTTTTAAGACACCCTGTATACTTATTTAAAATTTTCGTCTTTTATTGGCCAATTTTATTTCGTGATTAAAAAACAGTTTTTCTATTCGACCTGTGCTAATGGTGAAAAGAACATTGACGGTGAATACAGTGCAGTCTCTATAACGCGAACATCCCATAGTGTGAACATTCAAAAACATGAACGTGTCTGATTTGACATATTTGTACGTATTCCGAAACGTGAACGCGAAACTTTTTATATTCTAAAACATGAACAACGGAATAAAACAAATTTAAAACTGTCACAAATTGTTATATTTATTATGGCATCTAAGAAAGCAACAACTTATTAACTTTAGAAAACAAAATCAAGCTTTCATCAGATTGAAAGAATGTCTTTTTTGAGTGACTTTTTTATTAAACAAATATGGAGTTGTCAAGTCAACCGTAATGTGCCCTCAAAAAAATGTATTACTTTTTTAATGCCATATTTTTTTATTTCTTTTTACATCCCGTTAGGTGTTATTTTAACGATTTTTGGTGTTTCACACTATATTATGTATATTGATAAAATTATATCAAGTATCCACCACATAACCCATACAGACACCGTTACTAAAACACATAGCTGCTGAGCGTATGAGCACAAATTCCGAATCCATTAAATAAAAGAAAAAATACTAATAAATAAACCCAGAAGAAATCAAATACACGTAGGTGTATCACATCTATACCGTATCTATTGTTAGTCGTTTTGTGATAATGTGTATGTAGGTACTTATTACATACATGTGAAAGATAATTGACTTTTCTATTGGTTTCCATTTTTTTTTATATTATTTTATTTTTTATATTATTTTAATATATTTATTGAACGGCTCAAAAATTATAAAATTTATTAAACCATTCAAGAACGCGTTTAAAACATTTATTTTAATTGCTAATTGAAAAATATTTAACGACCACATTCGTTGTAAAATAACGTAAGTAGGTACCTAATAATTTTTATAATTCTCGTCGTATTTTCAATTAATTAAATACGTTGGGTATATAAGTATCTCATTAAGATCATAATTAAATTAATGTTCTATTTAAAAAATGAATAACGAATCACCGAAAGTATACAAATAAATCACTACGTAATGAAATACTTAAGGAATTTTTATTTCCATCGTTAACTACCTTTCGTTCTTTATAGTAAAGTAAACGCGGTATTAAAGTTATCGACTCGTAACTACCTACAATAATACCTATTTCGCTTCAAGCGTTAACTCGATTATTTATTACCTACTTAATAAGATTAAAAATCACGTACTTATATGTAAGATATAGATATGTACCTATATATTTATAAAAAAATTGATATATGTGAAATCTACATTAAAAATTGTGAGATATTTTATGTCAACTACCCATATTTCTTCGTTTTATTATCTATTTGATGCATATAACCTTATTATCGATAAGTAACCACTTACCTTCAAATTTAGTTTTTTGATCTGAAGGATTCTTCTTTGGACTAAGTCGCTCTGTAACAAAGAAAAAAACATACGTAAGAAATGTACCTCAGAATAAAATGATCGAGTGAGTATTCGCAGAGATAATTTATCTGATTGTAAGATAAAAACACACAACGTGATTTTAATGTGAATTTACATGTACAGGCTGCTCTGCTAGGTCTGCACAACGTTCGATCACAGATTCCTGAACTGAAAATGTGACAACTTACTTATACCTATCTCAAATTTTCTCCTTTTCGAGATACAGCCCATTATCGCATATTTTTTTCAAAATAACTTATTAACGATTTAAATTAAACGGCTACGCGCCACTTAAATGGAAAAATAAACGAAGAACGGATAATGAAGAAACAAAAAAATCTTATCGTTGACCCAAAACGGCGAAATCGATGGGAAATCCGCATTTCGCGATTTTAGATTAAAATATTTATCTACCATTTAAATGTTAATTATTTCTACTTAACAATGGCACGGAATAGCCCATTAAACTAATCCTTTTAGTGACTCTAAAACCTTTAATCTGTGGAACGTAAAAGTGTAAATAGAAACCAAGTGCACCTATCTACCTTACGTCCAAAAGATTAAAAGTTTAAGATTAAAAAATTAAAAATGCGCGTTCCCGATGTAAAATTTACTTTTTTTAAAATTACTAATTTAAGATATCTCTTGATATTTTTGGCTACACTTCACTAATTAATAGTCCACAATTTTCTTAGCAGTTATCCTTTTGCCCCCACCATACTCGCTGCTTTAAACGCAAGGTAATTAAATCCGTTAAGTATTTAATACGGAGAAAGTACTTACGTGCATATAATATTTAGAGCTGGCGTTTCCAACTCCCGATTTTTTATAAACTTTCCGTTTTAAAATATTTAAATTATTCTGTTTTTTAATCTAACAAAGTAGACTTCACGCAGCGCCGCAGTGTGCCTATTTAATATTAATTTAATACTCGTTTCAACTGTTCTATTACTGCTTAATAAAATTTCAAGTTAAAGAGTTAGTAAATTGCGGATTAAACCCCGTTAAAAAGTAATGAGTTTTGAGATTGCAAGGCCTTTAAAGTACCCACCTACAGCTATTAAACGTAAACGAAAAGCCGCAATTTTCTTATAAAATAAAATCGCAAATGCGTCGCCGCTTTTAATAATAAAGGTGGCGACTAGTTGATATTCATGAAATTTTCATCAGTATCCAACTTACCTACTCGGTCGATATTGTTTCAATTTACACGATTAAAAACACTCTGACCGGCGAATCTTAAATTTTAATCTTGGTAAGATAATTATTAGGGCTAAATGAAATATGCCCAGTAGGTGATAAAGTTAGAGTAGGTACGTCTGATGACTTCATTATGTAACAAAAGCTTTTCTTTTACATATTAAAAATTCCAAGTTCCAAGAAAATTTAAACCTGAATTATTATTAAAAATCGGTTTTAACGGACTTTTCTAATATAGGCATTGATATTTGTTTCCTAAGTTTAGGTAATTATACCTATATGTATATCAGAAATTTAAGATGTCGCAACGTTTTCATAAAGCAACAACTCAAGAATGTCTTCCGAAATCTGCACTTCGTGTTCGACATGATTTATTCGAGAAATAAAATACGTACCTATCTAGACACTTAAAATTCGTTTATTTTTCGTGAAATGGGCAATATATAATTATAAAATAAACAGAAAAACCAAATCAACGTATTACCAAAAGGAACGACACAAACGCGCATCTAATGTTTTCGAAAATGTTTACGTGAACCAAAGTCGAGTTTAATAACGTTTTACTATCGAATGTTGGAACAATGTTATGTCGGACATCCGAATCGAATTTTCTATACGAAATTGCTTACGTCAACGATTTATTTATTTAAAATAATGGTTAATATATTTTACATGGGTTTTACATAAAACCTTTTTAAAAATCGTGTCACGTACAGAATTTGCTTTGTAGGTAATTAAAATTTAAAGTAATTTTTAATTTAGGTATGCGTAGAAACAAAATGAAAACAAAAGCTACCAGTATAGGTACATAACAACATTTTTATTAAAATTTTTGTTTCGGTTTGAATTTTTAAACGGCCTTCTAACAATTAACAATTGCATATTTTCGAATAAATTTACAACAGCTTTAAGTAATCGCGTGTATTTTAACGGATATTTTATTTTAGATATGCAACTGCCACAAAACCAAAAATGACGTCGCAGCTTTAAAAAGAAAATTTCCCCGACTTATCTTCGAAGAAAATGAACGCGAACTACAGCCAAGAACTGACATCGTCCAACTTCTTCGCAAGAACGTCCCAGTACAACGCGAAACAAAGTCAAAAATTCGCGACCTACTCGAACGCGAATTCATTTTTTCAAAATTCCGCGTCAGTCGCGCACGCGAAATCTAAAAGTGCGCACTCCTACGGCCAAACGAAAATTTCCTACAACAGCAACTGCACACACAAATTTTACAGAAGTTTCGAGCACGCAAAAAGGACGGTGGAAACAAAACTCTTGGCTTCCGAAAACAAAACGAAAACATCGAAAGGTCGCGATGAAGGGTCGAATAGTCAACCGAAACAGGATACGGGTTACGTTAGTGCCGAAAGTTCCATCGATAGTGAAGACGAAAAGGAACTTAATCACATTTTAGAACCTCAAAATAGTAACTGTGCAACGGGCGGGCCGCGTAAGTGTCTCGCGTGGGCGTGCAAAGCGTGCAAAAAGAAGACTGTCACCATCGATAGAAGAAAAGCTGCCACTTTGAGAGAACGGCGTAGATTACGAAAGGTAAAGTTTTTTTTTAGTTAGTTACGCCCTAACAAACTGTTAGGGCCAGTTTTTCAATCTAATTAGTCAATAATCCAAATCACTACGGAAACAATTGTTTTAATAATAATTTTTTTAGTAATCACCCATCGGTTAAGGATAACCAATGATACATATAGATACTTAATACCTATATTCATAAAAACGCAGTTCGTTTTCTTTTTGTTCTTTTCAGAAGAACTTTTTCGATGATAGGCTTTTTTTGCGCGACTGTAATTGCACAAGTCATTTATTGTTTCGACCCTACATGATTTTCTCTTGTAATACTTCAAACCATTCGCACTAATAAAAAATTTAATTTTTAATCGTTACCTATAGCACCTTTTACTCAAGAATGTATGGTTAAAAGTCTTGGAAAGGGTAAAGGCTTTGGAATTGGTTTTGCAAAACTATATATATATTTTTTAATTCAAATTGACCGAATAATTTAAGATCTACGATCCAATGTATTGTACTGATATTCGAGGGAAAATTTTTAAAGGCCTCTCCCAAAAAAAAAGAAAACTAACAAAGATAAGGGAGAACGAAGAAAAACGATGTGAATTCAAGTTAAGTTAATCATGACAAAATTCGCGAGTTAATTCAAGTTAGTCCAAATCGGTCTTCAAATCCACCCAGATCGAAGCGCCCATTCCAATAATGCTTTTATTCTTGATTCGATAGTTTTCCGTCGAGGCAATTATTCATAATTCAATTTATCACGTAACCTTCATAAAGATATTTTTCTAATCATTCTGCATAACAGCTAATTTGCCATCAAGATACGTATTAATAAAATTAGGAATTTGTGCCGTAAATACACAAATACAATATACAGATAAATAGTCAAAAAACAAAAATTTTCATTTCGTCATATTTCCTAAAGTAGTTACTTCGATCTCGGTGGATTGGAGAACTGATTTAGAAGTCTACGATTAAGTATAGGTAGTGCTCCTTTTGACTTGAATTCAGCTCATTTTGATTTCCCCTTGCCTCCCTTGTAAGCCGTTCCGATCACGGCAATGTGGGATTTTATAAATAAAACCTCATCTACTTTCTACCATCTTCGCCTGAACAATTTTGGGACACCCTGCTCCAATTCAAAATAATTTGAAAAAAATCTATTTTGCCCCCACTTTCCTACTACCTACTTACTTAAACTTGATATAATTAGACCCAAATATATTATTATTATTATTATTATTATTGGTGTTAAAACAATTTTTTCATTTTGACGTGCTTCTCATCGTTTATCCGAAGTTCCGGGATTGATTTCCAGATTTTTCCTAATAACAGGAGTAGAAATGTTAGCGAAAAAGTACCTATAGATAGGTATCTCTTAAAAGTGAGTACATAGTTATTAAAAAAAAAACTAAAATTCAACGATAGAGTAGTTTTAAAGTGAAAATACAGACGAATTAATTTTTAATTATCGCATAATTAAAAGTAGTAGGGCGCCTACGTCTAGAATATTAATTAATTATTTTTAACGTATAAATATTAGTTTATATCTACTGCTACATTTTATAAATTCGTATTACTTTCGATCCCGTTTGATCCGAATACACGGGATTTTACTTTATATAATTAAATAAAACATTTAACGATCGAGCTTTAATGACATCAATATCAGTATCTTTTACCTGCATACACACACATAAATGCACATCATTGAATATTATTCTAAAAGGAAAACGTTAACTAATTTAATACAATAACGTAAATTACATTTGAAATGAGGAAATCATTCAAATGTAATTACGAGTTTATTTTATTAAGAACTGTATAAGTATGCACTAAAAACAAGAAAAGGCAACTGCGTATTTAAACATTCATCGATACGAATAAGGTTTCTCCTAATCTGTTTTAACACAATTACGTTCAAATAATATGTCTAAACGGAAATATATATCATATTGTTTAATGTAGATTATATTTCATTTCGTTTTGTTTTAATCCACCCCATTAAGTTCGCTTTGTCTATAACTTCTTTATATTGTGATTTATTATTCTGTCTCTTCTGCTATTATGCGTCGTTTTCCTTATCGTCATTTCTAGTTTTTGTTGTTGACGAAATTTATTGTCTACATTTTGTATTAATTTGTCGCGTATAGCTCGTTTGTGATTCGAGTAAATTCCACAATATCACCGGACATTGTTATTTCATTGAAATATTGGATCGTAATCTCTAATAAATATGGTAGAGTAAAATGGGGTAATATGGCAGCGTGTTTTTTAAGTGATAGTATTTGTGTGCTTGGTGTATACAGAAAGTAGAGCAACTTTAGTTTCATACGACACGTTGAACATGCAGGAACGTGAAATAAAGACAATTCTGAACAAATCTTTGCTGATGACCAAGTAGATAGCAAAAATTTGCCAATAATACCAAATTGCCATATTACCCTTGGTTTAGCCATCAAAGACAAGCAAGCTGTGAAAACTTGATATATGGACAAAGTCCATAAAAGCAGTAAAAGCCACAGTAAAAACAATGTGAGACGTATTACCCGTCATTGCAACCACGACATAGATTTCGGAGTAGGTGCGTACATGCGAATGGCTTTAGCGGCGGCAAAAGATAAATTACGAATCGAAATTACCCTTGCCACAATTGCAAACGGGCGTAAAACACTTCAAACCGCTTTTACATTAATATACGGCGAAGTATTGAAAAATAAGTTTTCTACTCTAACAATAAATCGCTGCTTGCAAACTTGTGTACAATCAACTCAAATGAAAATGTGCCCGTCTTCTATCTCATTTCACAAAACGTATGACCTGAATAGGCCATGTGCATACCTACAACACACTTAACTCGCTTTCACTAAATCCTTCAACTTCTAAATCCTTTTATTATTCAGAAGAAGGTCAACCGCACCCTAAGGGTAGAATTATTTCGTTTAACAAGTAACGTAATTTACAAGAATTCTGACTAAACATGCAGCTAAAAACATAACTAGCCGACTCGTAATTTTTTGTCGACGGCGATGTTTAAATAATTTTTAAATTCTACCGTATGATTTTATTTTTTGTATGTTAGGTTGTATGTTATAAAACGCATCCTTTGCCTACTTAATTATAATATTATTTACGTTCTAATATCTATCTATTATATTTTGTGTGAAATAATTACATTTAATTAAATTAATCTAAATTTCAACTAATTGTAAGTAAGTAAAAAACGCGAAATAGGTAGTACTATATTAAAGTACAAGTTTCATAAGGTGCGTTTTTATCGCAAAAGTTCAAATTTAGAAAACGAACCGCATATAAACGAATAAGTTAATAAGCTTCAGTGTTATGGGCATTCTAATAGAAACAATACAACTGCATGGAAATTTTAAAACCAATTTAAAAGGTTATGTATTTGTTTTTGTTTAAAAACAATTGAGCTACCGAATTTGATATTATCACCTAGATAAACTAATACAGATTGTATAAATGTAAAAATATGTTATAAATTCCCCATAGATTTTGCGAAAATATTTAAAAACTTATCTTTGTTATCGTACAAGATCAATCAATTTTTATTGCAGAATATCAAATAATTATAAAAAATGTATCATTTATAACGTCAAGAAAGTTGTTAGCTTCAAAGTTGTTACCAACGATAAAAAAAAACGATATATAAGTATTCATTTACGAGCGTCTACTATCCCCTTAAGGAAAGTAGTCCTTTCAAAATATGTATTCAATACCGATATTGTTAACCAATACACAAGCCAAAACGGAAAATTCCTTAAAATTGTATAAATGAAAAATCGCCAAAAAGTGCGCCCGAGGGTACATTGTATTTAAACCATAATCTTTTAAAAGGACAATCCTGTTGCATATAGGTGCTGTAGGTACTCGACAAATGATTGACTGATTTAAGCTAAGTCTTGCGTTTTCTTGTCACAACTTCAACTCCGCCGAGGGACATTTTCATTGGAAGTGACTGTACCTATAATATGCGCTTCGTTATACCTATGGAACATACGTGACACATATATATTCGTCGCCAATCATCTACGTAAGACAAATAACAAACTGCGGCGTATTACCCAGCGCGTCATATTAACCCACTTTACTCCATATAGAGACATTATTTGCATATGTCAATTTTTATTTTCTTCAAAGTGTCTTTTAAAAAATCTATTTAAAAGTGTCCTATATTTTTCCATTTCCAAGTGATACCGTCACCAACAAAAACTTTATTAGGCGACGCAGGAAGACTTATTTAGATCGTCTTTAATGATCCTGTAGAGAATTAACCGAGCTCCCGCTGCGTTTAATATTAAAATTTTCTTTGCCACCTACGTTATCGAAACGTTTCAACGATAAATTTCGCTTTTATCATAAAAGCTTCCCCGCCGCATTAATTAAATCTCTTTCGCTTCAGGTGAACGAGGCCTTCGAGCTTTTAAAAAGACGGAGTTGCAACAATCCAGGGCAGCGATTACCGAAAGTGGAAATCCTGCGAAGTGCCATCGAGTACATCGAGTACTTAGAAGAAGTGCTGCAAGGTTCGAAAAACGCAAACGAAACAACTTCCATAACGTCCACTAATCAGGAGTACATCGTAAGTGAATTTATGGTTTCCCCTATTAATTATTCCCGAAGCGAATTAAACGTCTGCCTAAAAGCAACTTTAACATCGAGATCGTAAAAAGCTTTTAAATTAAAAGTTCTATCAAACGAAAGGCAACATTTTACAAACAGCGACACACGACTACTTAATTCTCATTAACATTTCGTTTTCCCCGTACAAAAATAGATTATACAATCCGACGAGATAATCACCATCACGTGAGGACCCCAACGATATCAGATAGAATTAAAAACATGTGGCGACCATCTGCATATCAACACACAAATCAAGTCGCATTTTCGTAATTTATAGAATCGTGACTTCCTAACGTCGAGTCGTACGCGGTCAACATTTACAAACTCAAATAATTACGTGGGTATTTAAAAAAATATATAGAGAAAAGCGAATCGTAAAATGTCCCTTGTATTAATATCGTTACGAAAATTTGTCGAGTGTCGGTCATCCGTATTAGCCGAAACGTTGGACCTTAGCCAACCCTGAAATACTCGACGAAATTCCCTATCAGATTCCGCAAAGCAATCAGCAACAATGATTTGCCCGGAGGTCGATCGAGAACTGCACGAGGTGAAAGAATGATTGAGATTGATGGGATTTTTCTCACGCGTTTCCACGTTTCTGGTTCAATTTAGCCTATCGCGCGAAACCGATGATGCTAACCGAGATTAAACCGAAATTCGACCTCAATCTCGCGCGCAGTGCTTTTCACATGCAAATTTAACATCGGGAAACCGCTATATTTTCATTTTTTCATTTATAATCGCAATCAGATTTTGCTTTTTATTCCATTTCATTCATAAACCCTATATAGGCATTTAAATGCTTTTCCGAGTTTCTTCAGTTCCCTCACTTGCCTGCCATGCCTCTAAATCAAAACCGCAACCCTCGATCGCGTTGTTAATTTACGTATGGCTTATCCAAACCTATATGCAATTTACGTCATCAACAAAAAGTTACTAGATTGTTTATTTGTAATTCGGTTTAAAGTGTGGAAAGTGACATATTCTATAGATGATTTACCTGCGCGCATATTAGATGGTATAAAGAAAGACTACAACTTATTAGAACTGTCAAAATACGAGATACGAGGTGACAGCACTGTGTGAAACGTCATCATCTAGTAACCTTTTATTGATGACGTGATTGCATATAGGTTTGGACCTTAAATTCGACATTAATTAATTATTATTATTCTCGCATAATCGGTTTTTACGGTTTTACCTTATGCGTTACTTTGTCATTTTCTTTTGTTCCACTAATTGTACGTCATACATATATGGATGTTGTGCGTGGAAAAAATATTCGTTTTCTCCTCAGTTTTTCGCGATTACGTTGTCTTGTTTTGAAGATAAATACTGACGTATTTGCTTCAGAGCATCCAAACTAATAAGCGAAAAAAGATATTGCGATTCGACGACGATTAATTGAAACGGGATTTAAAACTAAGTCGAAATATAAATACTAACGTGAGTATGATTTCTGGTGCTCTAAGTCTTATCTGCTGATTATAGTCAAATTTATCCTAAAATTAAAAATTATGCAATGTTTCAAAATACATACTAACCATCGATGCAGTATACAATACAGGACTACGTATAATTACAGGTGCTTTTAGAACCAGCCCTACCCTTAGTTTATATGCAGAGACAAATCAACTACCTCTGAAATATAGACGTGAAAACCTAATAATAAATTACACCATGTCAGTATTATCTAATAAAAAACACTTAAATTACAATCTAATAAAAAATCCACAGTACCTTATGACCTACCAAAACAAACGAGAAATCCTAATCCCATTCAACATTAGAGCAAGTAAAAAATATTAAAAAAACTAAATATCAACAATATCGCTATACTACCAACCTCGTTTGGAGTTCCGCCATGGCGCACAAACATCCCCAAAATCAATCTCCAACTTACAAACCACAATAAATCTAACACAAACCCTAAAATTTTCCAAAATAGCTTCAACCAAATAAAAGAAAAACTTCACGAATATAAATACATTTTCACGGATGACTCAAAAATCGACACAAATGTGGGCTCGGCATATTCCATCGATCAAAATAACAAACAATATAAGCTCTCACGCCACAGCTCTATATACAGAGCGGAACTTTCTCCATTAAAGAAGCGCTCAACGCAATAGAAACAAATACAAGCAGAAAACATGCCATTTTTAGTGACTCTGGCAGCTCATTAATGGCAATTAAAAAACTATACAACAATAACCCGTATATTAGGAAAATTCAAGAAGTAGTAACTAATATAGAAAAAACAGACCGGGAAGTCGTCTTCATCTGCATTCCATCCCATTCAGGCATTCCAGAAAATGAAAATGTGGACAAAGCAGCAAGACAAGCAGCAGAAAGCACTTCAGTAGACGAGAAGAATCCCACTAGTGACGATATTAAGATCTATATCAAGGGAAAAATTCAAGACCTCTGGCAAGAGGAGTGGAACGGGAATCCCAATAACCACCTAAATAAAATCAAACCTAAACTGGGCACCAGGTGGACGCCAGGACAACTACTCAAGCGTAGGGAAAGAATCATAATCACAAGACTTCGAATAAGACATACCAAGGCGACACACGAGTACCCGATGAGGGGAACGGAAGCACCAATCTGCGACGCGTGTGATGTGGAACTAACAGTCGAACACCTACCTCCTCATTGAATGTCCCAAATATTCCCTTGAAAGATCAACAAGTCGGATAAACAGTTTACAACTGCTCGAACTTCTGGAAAACCATCCAACAAAAGTGCTGGATTTTCTTAAGTCGATAGGACTGATTCACCAGATTTAAAGTGAAAACCAATCATGCATTAGTTAATGCAGTAATTATAATAATATAAATATAACCTGTGCCTTAAACCCATAGATGGTATGGCATATTAATAAATTAAATTAAAAAAATATATACATACTAACGTAAACGTTTGACTGGTGTTAAATAACCGAAAATCGAAAATTGGTGTTAGTTCCGGCTAAACCAGAAGTGGAAAAATACAATTTTTATTTCAAAAGTGACGATTAAGAATTACATTAGATATGTATATAACAAGTTTGAAAATTTCATCTTAATTAGGGAGTGTACCATAATTATGTTGCACACGGTATAAAAATTGATGAAGACTCGATAATTATTTGTTCCTTCACATTTTTGAAAAGCTAAGGAGCTCAAAAAAAGTGGAAGATTCGTCGAGTACCTAAGTATAAAGTGGCAAAACCATTCAAACCAAACCAAAACCTATTTGATTGTATTTTCCTAACATTACATGGTTAAATGGCACATATCCATTTTGTTCACCGAAAATGTATGCTTTTAACACAATAATGATGTTATCGTTGCGTAAATAAAACGCAACGGAGTTATTTGTTAAATATAGTGCATATCAAACAATAATAATTAGAGTTTATTTCAAGTGGAAATCATTTCTGATATAACAAATAAAACAATAAATAAAACAAATAAAAATGTGACAATTGTAAAATAAATAGCACTGTAAACTCCTATATATCCCATTAATAAGAACAAAGTTAAAATAAATACTATAGTAAACCATAATTTGACAATAAAATTAAGTATCGAACTAAAAAAAATAAAACTAGAAAAAGCGTTTCTTATACATATAAATATGTAGTTAGAGTCAAATCTCTCTGACAAGGAAGGTTAGACAGGTGGAAATCTCAGAAAAATTTGAAACTTTGCAGGATTGTAGTACTAATCATCCCTAATCAAGAACTGTATTCCGTTCGTGCTCTTTAAGAGGGTGAAATCCCCCTTGAAAATTGGAATTTTTGGAATTGCTTATTATCTGTGAAATAACATGAACTATCGCCAACAAACTACGAGGCGCGTTTTTTAAATAAGTACCGTTTTGGAATTAAAAAGACGTGCAAAGATATCGCAATAATTTTATTTTTACATGAAAGCCTGTACCTTAATCTACTTTTCTACATAATTTCCGTGAATATTGAGGCACTTGTCATAACGTGGCACCAGTTTTTGAATACCCTCCTCATAAAATTCTGCCGCCTGACTTGTTAACCACTGTATCACAAATGTTTTGACTTCGTTATCGTCTTGAAGATGCTGACCACCCAGGTGTTTCTTCAAGTGCAGGAACAAATGGTAGTCGCTGGGCGCCAGATCAGGGCTGTATGGAGGATGATCTAGAGTTTCCCATTTAAAAGATTTGATGAGATCTTTGGTCCGATTAGCCACATGTGGACGGGCATTGTCATGCAGCAAAACGATACCCTTACTCAACTTGCCACGTCTTTTGTTCTGGATTGCACGACGCAGATTGTTCAATGTCTCACAATAAGACGCTGCATTGATTGTCTCATTACGAGGCAGAAACTCCACTAGCAATACTCCTTTTCTGTCCCAAAAAACTATGCACATGATCGGACCAAAGATCTCATCAATTAACGATCGACGACAGAATAATCAACTGTTTCCAATTCAGCCAATTTTACGGTGCCAGGGGTTCGGGGGCGTCTTTTTTATTTTCTAAAATATATTACCGCACACAACGCTCAAAGGAGAAAAATGAGTTTCTATGAAATTACTTATATAGGTGTCTATTTACTTTCGTGGGTTGTCTCTGAGAAAGAATCGACACAAAAATCGGATTCGTCTCGTTTCCGGAAAAATTCGTCATAGTAAGCAAATAAGTAGATAGCGAGCTTTGCAAATAAGCGTCCCAAATTACGTATTGGAAGAACGTTTAAATCGTGCGTTAATTAGACCAATATCGGACTGTCTATATCCGACGAATTTCCCGATAATTTATTGGTAACGTATAGAATGTATTTATCTCGTTTAGGATGATGCTACCTAATATAATGGAAAATCCCGTCGCGCCGTTACTATACAATAAAGATTATCGACCCAGAAAATCAGCGAACTGATTTAAAGACACACTTGAATAATCTTTGAAAAATAATTCGAACGACGCGTCGTTATTATGTATTTTAGTGAAAACCCTCTACGACCCGGTGTCGCTAATATTTTTAAAATACGAATTATCCACAAAAATTAATCAATTTATTGTAGATAACTTATACAAGATACTTAAAAAAACAATTCAGATAATAGTTAAACCGTCATTTTCTTTTTCCTTGTCGGTGTTAATTTAAAAATAAACTATAGAGACTTAATATTGAAATTCCAATGAATATTTCGTAATAAAACAAATTGAAAATTGGTCAATTGATGGTTGTCACATTTAGAATAGAGAGAGAGAGAGCGAAAGGAAACTGTCACGTCACGTTTAGTTTGATCTGGACCAATAGCCCGACAACTAAGGGCCGTATAATGGATGGTGAAAGAAAATTCTCGTTGCAAGGCTGCAGATGTGTTAAAACATTTGTAAGTGAATCGTAACATAGCTGTTAGATATCAACATCGGCTTGGCTATGATACGTTTTTTTTTTAAATTTAAATTACATTCAAATTCAATTTCGACATAAGAGGAGTTGGCTGGCGTAGATTTTCAATTATTAAGGGCGGTCGTTTAGAAACGGGTTAGTAGAAAAATATCAACATAAATAAAAGTCACATTTTAATTTTCCAATATATACTCCATTAATCTTAGTTAATTTTTCCTAGTTTGTGTTTCGGTTATCGCTTTAGAGCGGAAACGAATAAGAATAACGGCTAGGGTGTTGAGGACCCACCGACGTAGACGGATTAAATAAAATATATATTGTAACATCTTTGAAATAATAGGACCTCCGTACCCTCCGTAGGAGGTCCTAGATTTGGCTCATATTTTTCTATTTTGGATTTTCTCCTTTTTGGATTTATTTTTGTTACTGTTTTTGGATTGGATTTACTTGTTATTGGTTGGACTTGGATTTTGTTGCCGGAGGATGACTGGAAAAATCGATTTTAGTTACCACGCGGAGACAGCTAAGTTTAATCAATTCCCGTTCGGACTAATTTATATTTTTGTTATTGTTTATATTAATTATTGTTAACGAAGTGTTTCTCGAGAAGCATTAGCGTATTTACCCATTTATATAAAATTGTTCATATTAAAGTTAGGACTTCATTTAGGCCAGATACCAAAATTAACTCTTGTATTGTACGTTTCTGGATAATTGAACTATTGTAACTATTTAACATCATATAAGTTTAGTAATTTTCCCCTTCTTAATAGTTATTGTTCTAAGGAAAATTACTTGGCGCCCTTTATTTAATTTTTTTGTTATTATTAGAACCCGACCGAACTCCACTGTTAAAAGCTAACCGACGGGCCTCTAAATTTTGTTAAGTGCTTGTTTACCATTTATTAAATAATTATTTTTCGATCAAATTTTATTTTATTTTTTATCATTTATTTTTTTTGCACGTAACAGCTATTATGGGAGAGTTGCCGTCAGGAAGAAGCCATTTTAATCTCGGTCAACGTTTCGTAAAAAAACTTATGGGGAAAGTACTATAGTGGGACACCTGTTAAACTTTTCACATCGTGTCATCTTTTTAGATTAGTCCTTCGCAAAGTTTTTATGTAGGTATTGAACGCACATGAATCTGGAGAAAGTCCTATCAAAAATTCGACACGAACCGCCCTGCAATCAATTGTAACGCATGATGAATTTTCTGTTCTGATAGTGCTATTTGTGAAATGTGTGGGTAACATGTCGCCATATTGGAAACGGGTCTTCTTCCAATATCTCCGGTGAGTTGCTGAATAAACATTCTTCTCCGTTTATGGTAGATGGAGCTTTTTGATGGCACATCGCTAAAAAAAAAACTTAAGATTGGCGGGCGTTCTATGGGCCAGTCAGTCAACTGACACTAATCCCACGACATGTCTAATATAAGCTTGATTGCGCAGAGAGACGACATTCACAAAAACCTACTTTCCACGGAAAGCTTTTCAAATATATTTGCGTTCCGAGCTTGCCAACATTCCACAGCTCAAAGTAGCAGAACTTATTGATTCCATGCCCGATCGAGCTAAGGCTTTGAAGACAGCAAGGTGTGCAGCAACTAACAATAAGTTTCAAGGTGCACATTTAATATTTGTATCAAACAAATACTTTCGATATAAACTTCATTATCTGCAAATCAAAGTTGTCTCTGAATACAAATGAAAACTCTTATAAGTTGCAACGTAATATGTTCACCGTTTTTTTGTAAAACAATAATAAATTGATAAATGTTTTACAAATGAAATTGAAGTTTTTGATAAAAACAATTGATGATTAGGTAGGTAAAAACAATATTTATTAAACCTTTAGGCAAAAATACAAATAAATGTGATTTTTCTGCGATAATAAATTAAAAATAATGGAAAAATGGCGGATGAAATTTTAACAATACCTACTTCAGTTCCTGAGTAGCACATGAAAATAGTCACGTGAATGGGAAACCACATTACAAGTGGATGTAATTCAAGGAGCGAATTTTGCAAGTGAAACATCAAACTAAACAGGAGGTTTTATAAAAATTTGATTTCATCGTTTTGATTCTTTTTCAAAATTAAATTATTTAAGCGCAAAAGATTGATTTTCGATCTTTTTGTCGACCAGCTCATTATTTCATCTCTTGAGCTTATCTCCGTTTGTTTAACTTATTGCAATATCCCTTACAATTAGATTTATTTACAATATATTTATGATGACTATTACAATTCTATATTTATCATTCTTTACATATAATGAACACCGATCATTGTGAAATTTCAATTGCCGTTTTTAATTTAAATATCTAACGGCGCACAAGCCTCGGTATCGAATTTTAATGTCGCATGTCAAAAAACTACTCTTTTTTTTTAATTTTCTCAAAAAAATACATTTTTTTGGAAAAAAAGATTTACGAGATAAATTTATAAGAATTAAAAAAAATATATTCACTTTTTTTCGATTATCTGGAAAACGCTGCATTCTATTGAAAATTATAAAGAAACATGATCGGTAGAGAATTTTATGCCGATTCCAAAACATATTTCATATTACCGATTGGATGAGTAATAATGAAGATTGGAATTTTTTAATTGTTTTGTGAACGGCCGCCATTTTGAAACGGGTCGGTCGATTTGGCTGGTTAACGAACTGGTCCTTCGTTTTCATAAAGACAATACGCTGTTCAAATTTCAGCCTACTACGATCATAATTGCGACCGGAATCGTATCCACAAGAAATTGATTATATATATGACCGACCTATATTTTCGCGATCTAGGGGTTGAGATCGGAGAAAAGACAAAAGGACACGTCCGAGTCCCGTCATCACACAGGCTGAACAGCGAAAATTCGCTAAAACTGCCTATAAGTTCTTCTTTATTAATAAAGATTCCGTTTTAAACACTGTCGTCGCTGTGTCAAAACTGGTAATTTAAAGTTTAAAGGTCGAAACGTCAACTGCCTGTAGAATTACGAGTGGTATTATTTTCATTTTGAGTAGCGCGGCAATTTGTACCTAACAATAAATAAAATTAAACATGAAATCCATTTGTTTTCGCTAATTTTATATTCCTAATTTTAAAGAATATTTCGGAAGAAACGACGTGTTTTTTAAAGAGAACTTGAAAAACCGTCAAAAATGTGTTTATTAACAAAAACAGTGCGGTGAAAATTGGTCAAGGAAATATTGTTTAATAGACAGGTACAACTATCGTTATCATGTATGTTTTAAATTTTTTTTTTCTGTAGATACATTTAATATTACTTTTCAATAGAAAAATGTGTGTGTGTAATTCGGTAATTTATCGATACAAATTTTTTTATTTGTCTAAAACTTTGCGAAATTAAAATAAAAATAAAAATAAAAGAGAAATACAAATTTGCAAAACTTTTCTAATTATTGAATTATTTATAATATCGAATAAACAATTCAACGCTGATAAGCGGAAATTTGAAGCCGAATTCACACAAGTGCCTTTTAACGTTACATCGATAAAACTGATGGTTACTAAACAATCGCGTCGACATTGAGTTTTATGCGTGTAGAAATGCTTACAAACAAGTTTCCCAACTTGGCTGAACTACCGTAAATTTAGTAAATTAGTTATTAAAACCAAGAATATTGCAAATAGTGTCGCGATAGGAAAAACGGATAATCAATATTTCCAATTCACCGTTTTAATTTTTGGTTAAATTGCCTTGTAGGATATTATGTTGTTTCCTAAGCTAGTGTGTAGAAGTTACTGAAGAAATTTTCATTAGAACAGTTTCATGGAAATAAATGGTCGACTTAAAGCAAAAAGTGAAATAATAATAATCGAACTTTTATAACTTTCAGTGCACAATAATTTAATTTCAATTTTATGATTTAGAAGAATTAAAAGAAACGTTACTAAATCGACATGTTTTCAATTAACAGTTTACCCGAGACACTTGAACGAAATATGTATATGAAATGTAATAATGATTAAAATCTGTAAATGTTGGAGTTTTTAAATTAGTTTTATTCATAAATTTTATAGTAGATATCTCGTTATTTTGATACTAAAACCAAAGCTGAACCGCCGATTATAAATAAATAGGTACTTAGGTACATATTTGTTAAAAGTTGCTGGTTCGTTAACGGTTGATGAAAATGTCATTAGGTACCAACAGTAAACATGAATTGTAATGGAATGTAAATTAAAGTGAGAATTTCGTTAATTTTTTATAGAAGGTGTAACTAAAATAACTCGAAAGCAAGTGTATAAATGTATGAATAACGAGTGTACGACATGACCATTAAACAAGATGATAAACATCTTATATGTTTATCAAATTTTAGTTGAAATTTGTATCAAATAATATGAATAAATATGGACCTGCTTTATGTTAACAAGCACATGCACTAAAGTAACACAAAATCAAACGCACAAACAACGCTATGATAAAACTTTTACGCTACTGTGAGCAATAACAGAATGATAACTGTCCTTCACAAAAAAATAAACTTAAATTTGCACTAACCTACCCTACAATAATATAAATTAAACGTGCCGATGCCATGTTGTCGACACTAAATGATAACAATTAATATCAGATTTCTGATCCGTATGTAGGTACGTTTTGCTTACTTATAAATCATATCGATGTTCGTTTTACCTTGAAAATGAGTCATTTGTGCGCTTTACTTACATCTACTTCTTCAGTATTATGAATTTAATTAAAATTGTGTAAGGACAGGGTTGTACTTGAAATTTGAAATGCAACTTTCTCGAAAACTGTCAATAAGCGACCATATGTTGATGATGAAAATACGTTTCAAATCATTACAGCTACCATTAAGAGGTTTAAACTTATTTTAATTACACTCTGTATACAAGGTGTTTTATGACTAACAATAAATGTTCTTATCCATATCCATGTGTCATTGGCGATATATGTCGTTTTAAGGTTAACATGTCAAGAATGTACGTGTGAAACGCCTTTTTAAATTTTTAATTTTTGTAAACACTACTATTAAAATAAACCGTTACTTTTGGGATATAAATCAAGGCAAAACATCCGATTTGTATTCATATTTGATCGAGGAACTACATATTTTATCGTTGTTATACTATGGTCGCCTCTTGTTTATTTTTGTTCTTTAATATAAATGATAATTTAACAAGTGAAAAATACGTCCCGACATTCACTTTATTAACGTGATTTTGCGCAATTTTCGTTGCCAAATATTACGCGAACGTCACCAATTCTGTTAAATAATTGTCCCTTAAGTATTGGTTTAGGGAGTCGAGTTAGGATAGAAATAAATTATTGACGTAGCTGAATAAACCTTACAAATATCTTACAAATTAACTTCAAATCTAAACTAGAAGTTCGGGCTTAAAGAGCAAAATTAATTACGTTTAATTTTCTTACTTATACACCTACTATGAATAAAATTAGCACGTATTTAATTGTACAGTTAATTATTAAAGTGAGAGTCAATTACTTTTAAAAAATTATTTTTATATAATTCTAAAATAAATAAAGGACCAAACAAACTTAACTTATTAGAAAACTTTTTGCCAGGGTGGGAAAATTTTTCCATCGACAATATTAAATTTTAATGTAATTTATTGACGATGTGCATTCGGTGGAAACGGTAGCGGTAACTGAGATAATTCCCCGGTGCAATATATATGTATACGTTCTCGTCTTCGGTAGCGATAACAACGACACGATAAGTAAAACTTTTTAAAATTCAATTATTCTCGTCGAAGCTCAGGACGTCCGCATCTTTTTTTTTCGATTGAGTTGACATTTGCTCCAATTTATTTTAAGCTATCAATCTACAATTAATTTCCCGAATTTTTCCTAATTAAATCTACGTTTTACGTTACTACTTGATTGATTATACCGTACTATACAGGGTGTTTCAGAATTGCACGGCACTATTCTAGGGATGTGTTCTCTAGAATAAAATAAACAAAAAAGTCGATATAAACATATGTCTCAAATTAGTTTATTACCGAGATATCGAGGGCTAGTTTTGCACACACCGGTTCTGTCGGTGGGACACGCCACGTTGCACAGTGGGGCGGAATATTGTAAAACGTGACAGAAAGTCAAAAATTGAAATATCATATTTACTCGTTTAAACTCATATTTTATAATAGCTTAATCATCTATGGATGTTATACGATTAAGCAATTACTGCTATCATCACATATTTCCGTGTAATACAGGCAGAACTGGCAATTCCGATAAACTCGTATGAATTGTTTATTACAGGTCAAAATAGTTGTTCTGTTCTTCGTTTAGTTTTATATAGATAATTAATACAAAAGTGAGTCGAAATCGAGATGGATGCAAAGTCTACAGGTACATAAACTTATTTAATAAGTTATTGTTCATTAACGTGTCTAATTTTGTTTATTATAATTAATCTATTTTTGTAACTAAATTTCATTGCCTTCATGTCACTAAATCAACTTATCGTTGACTTTTAGTTTACTATCAAGCTGTATCAAGTTACTTTTTTTACATAGAAGTATAGCTAATACATAGAGCTACTGCATAATAAAAAAAAATACTGCGACTTTTTGCGACATTAGAAGACAATGGCCTATAAGACAAAGCTTACAGCCGACTCTATGTTTATTGCAAAATAATTTAAGTAAACTTCGACCGATATTTCGAATATTTTAAAGTAACTTTTCATTCTTCCCTATTCATCTTCAATTGTAGAAGAAGCAGAAAGCCGAAAAACTTCAAAAATTTTACATGTTTTTTGTCAGTGTTCTAAAATCGCTGAATTAGTAAACTGTTTAGTTTCCCACAAAAAAAGTTGAAGCAATTTTATACAGATGTTTTATATATGCTCGGGGAAATAAATATTTTATATATACAGATGAATCGTTTCCCGAAGAAGAGGAAACAGAAAGTGTTTCTTTTTCATCAGACGACTAAACTACACTTTTTTCTATTGTAACTGTAATTTTATTTTAATTTTACGATTAGAATAGTTTAATTACAATAGAAAAAGATACCCGAATAGTCTACCTGATGAAGAAGAAGAAACAGTTTCTGTTTTCTCTGTTTCCTTTTATTAGGCCATCTTTTATTCAATTAATAATTTATTTTTTAAATTATTTACGAAGATTTTGTAAAAGTTTGTCTTGTGAAAGTTTTTGAACAGTTTAATAGCAGTAATATTTTTTATTTTTTTAGTAAGATAGTTTTTTGAGTACGTACGTTATATAATAAATGTAATTCTTTTGCTTGATAAACTTTATTTCAAAATAAGTCGAATATTCTACAAGCAATACATTTTTTCCTACTGCGATGAAATTTTTAGTTCAGTATAGGTAGGTAAATTACCCCTATTGTAAATCCAATTTCAGACACCCTATATAGGAATTTATATGAATAAAAAATATTTATGAAACTTCTGTTGTGATCAATAAAAATAATGGTTTACTATGAAATATTCGAAAAACATTGTTCTCAAACAATATCTACTCGCCCATCACAGTTTAACTGTCATGTTTAACTGTAGTTCAAAAACTAATCATTATATAACTTTTTACGTATTACATTTTTTGTTCGGCAGGTCCTAAATTACAACATATGTGATAATCAATCAATGTCACGAGATCATATTTTCTATAAGATACAATTATTGCGGGGTATTTTTATTTTAACTTTTTTAAGCCCCTTATCTACATTTATTTTTAAAATAAAACTTGTAAAATATTATAAATGATCTATATTTATTCAATCTAAATGTATACCAAACAGTTAAAACAGTTACATAAATGAAAATAGTTTCTGCCACGTTTTACGGTATCTCGCCCCACTGTGCGTTGGCGTGATTCGGCCGGATAATGTGAAAAAAAGTATAGCGTTACCTATACCGCTAGAGATCCGAGTTCCATCCGACCTCCGATCATGATCATAATTACATGTTTCGTTACTTTATCTGGACAAACCGGGCCGTTCGAACCGGAGTGTATGAATCGAGCCTCAGGTATAAAGATATTTATTTTATAATAAAATATTTAGAGTAATTGTTCAAAGTGGTCTCCGTTTTGTTGAATTCAACATTCGGCACGACGAATCCATGCTTGAACTTTGATAGTTGCTGCAGCCTCCACGATACGATTCCTTAGCTCTTATTGTGTGCCAACAGATGTAGAATAAACCATAGACTTCATCAAGTCCCACATAAAATAATCTAACGGCGTTAGATCTGGAGATCGTGGTGGCCATTTAACAAGTCCGTATCGATCAACCCATCGGTTACCATATACTGTGTTAACAATATCGGTAACAATATGAGAAAAGTGAGCTGGGGCACCGTCATGCTTAAACCAAATCCCTTACCTAACGGCAATCGGAATATCTCCTAGAAGTTCATACAGATTATTTTGAAAAAATACAAGTTCGATATTCCTGAAAGCCTTGATGGTAAAAAGAATGGGCTACTTGCACAAACAATGTTCAATACTAATTAACAGATTTAATAATATACGTTTAAAAATCTGTTAAACGAATAAACGATATGCAATTGTTATCCACGGCTATTTGATTAACATCAGACTTTTAGATTTTTAGCCTCTCAGTAATAAATTAATTTGAAACATATGTTTATACGAACTTTTTTGTTTATTTTGTGCTAGAAAACACATCCCTAAAATAGTGCCGTGCAACTCTGAAATACCCTGTATAATACAGGATGTCCAAAAGTATAGAATCTGTAAATATTAATTTTATTTAAAAATTGTGCCAAATAAAAACTATCTAATATTAACTTTTTATTATAGAATAGATTCCTACTTATACCTAATATTTAATTATTATCGTTTTTCGCTTGTGCTCGGCTATGGCCTCGTGCGACAAACTTCCCACTCTTGTGAAAAATGTCACTTATATACTATTACATAATTAGAAACCCATTTTACGAATAAAATGGAAAATAATGATTAATATGCAGTTTAGATAAATACGATTTATTGTTATTTTTTAATGACGAGCCTTATAAAAATTGCAATTTCGGTTTCCATAAATTATGATAGAAGCTCTGTTATAAACATCGTCGTGTTTACTACTGTCATCGATATTACGTATAACTGCCATAAATACTATACATGAGAAATTCGTAAATTCGAATTTTATCATAAAAATAATTACGCCTAGGCTCTTGTCTCCGGTTCTCCTTTACGTTCGGCGCGATATGTAATTTAACTGTCTTCTCGATAACATTAATTTTCTAATTTCACTCCAGTTAACCTTAATTTTAACCTTGTAACGCCAACAATTTCAATTTTCGGTCCTATCTTAATTTCATTTCTGTCACAGTTTCAGTTACAATTTCGCTTTCTTCAGTCGTAATTTAATTCGTTCTCTTTGGTGTTGTGTTTATTTTATAAATGTATTACCCTATAGGTACGCCATTTATACTAGCGAATACTTTTATTTAATTAAGGTAATCAATCGGTAGTGGCCACTCTTACGTAAATTATAAAAATAATAACGTTATCGTTTAATACATATCTACTATTTTAATTTAAACAAATAACAGAGCTATAAAATAAAAATAACTTTTTGGGTACATACTTACCTAGTGCAGTAAGAAATGTATATGTCTATTATAAGATAAGATAAATCCACTTTTACAACTGTTAATTACTTACGCGTTATTAACATTATTTATTTTAGTGTGACATTTAAATCTTCAAATGTATTTATAGTGTTTTAAACATTTTGAATTTTTTTATTACTATCGTTAAGCGGGAAAGTTTCATTTGATTTTTGACACGCCTATTTAATATATGGGAGAACGTGGTTAAGAAAATCCCTCGGGGCAAAACGGTTCCTTATTTTAACTGCATAAAGTAAAGGTAGAATTCACGTTTCTCATTTTTAGTTGCGTTATGTAGGTGCTTACGTACCACGTGTTAATCTTTATACCTATCCAGCGATTGGCGAGTGTATAAAATTACGTAAAAATGAAATTATGAAAAATTATGAAATGGGGCAAAATGATCCGTTGATTATTGCAGGGTGTCGATTATTTTTAAATTATTAAATTCCCCGACTTTTCCAGGTTTTCCAGTAGTAGAAAAAAGGAGAGGGGTAAAATAACGATAGTAAGCTTTTGTTTATTATTCAGCTTTTTATAATATAATTCGTCAGTGTCCAAAAACATTAAAATTACTATAAGTAACCTATCTACCTAATTTTTTTTTTACTTTTTTGACGTGACATCAAATTTGTTATCTTTCCCTCGTAGATGACATCGCGAGGTGGGCAAGATGATCAAATTTTCCCCGACTCTTCCCTGATTTCCAGAGTCAAAATAAAATTCACCGACTTTCAGGTTTTTGAAAAAATCGACACCATGTTATTAGTAAATAATATAATTTCTCCCCGTCTTACAAGTGTAGTAATACAAGTTTAAAAACATTTGTAAGTATATATTTTAAATATTAAAGTTTTTGATTATTTTCAAAAATGATTACAAATTATAGGTAAACGGAAAACGAAGTGAGACGCTTTAATGTTTATTTCTATTAATTAGAAATGTTATTATCGTACTAATTGTAAAACGGTTTATGTACATAGCTAATCAAATTTAATGAGTTAAAATACTAAATAACATTGTTCCACTTTGTTATATTAAAATCAATTCGCATGCCTATGTAGTAAATTCAATAAAATCCGGGTAAAACATTCAAATTAAATTTAAAAATTCACAACAAAAAATAAAGTGGAAAATATAATTTTAGGCATTTTGAAATTAGAATTGAAAGGATCAAAATATCGCGTTTGGAAAGTCTAAAACATGGTAGATATGTATATACAAAATTAGGAACTAGTACTTACATATAAAAAATTGAGATTAAATATGGAAAAGCTCTGTTTATTTGATAATAATCAGCGCCGTTATTTAGTTCCAAAAATAAGAGTTCTAAAAACCACAATTTGTTCATTTAGATTTGGGCTATTGAACTCAAATTATATATATATATATATCTAAATCTGTCGTTTAAATTTAATTACGATCGAGTCTCTATAGGAGAGACGAAGTAGGAGGATTAACTGCATTTACTTCCAAATATTAAAATAAATGTAATAATTCCCTATAAGTAGATATGGGGGACATTTGGCGAGGTTTTTAAATGTAATTAATTTCTCAGGTGTGAATATTTAAATATTTTGACAAAATTATATAAAGTATCTACCTAAATAAATAGTTAGGGTGCCTACGTGTCAAGTACCTACCTATTATAGAATTCCATTTTTAAGTACTGGCCTACAGGAGACGTGCAAAGCTTAGAGGGATCATTATGCCCCGCTCTTTCCTAATTACGTTTTGCATTTTTTATTATTTATTGCATACCTAGTGACAACTACTGATTTTACAATTATTGTTTGCTTAAATACTGAATAAAATTGTGTTAGTACACATTCTTACTGTAGGTAATCGGTTTTTTTTAGTCGCTAACGATAAGTGACGACTACTGATTTGGTGGGTGACCAGTGTACTGATTTATTACCTTAATAAAATGTAAGTTGTGTTATATTTAGGTATAGAGGTGCCAGGAATTCTAAACATTTATTTTAATATTTGGAAGTAAATGCAGATGACTCGATCGTAATTAAATTTAAACGACAGATTTAGATATATGTGTTTATATATATATATATATATATATATATATATATATATATATATATATAATTTGAGTTCAATAGCCCAAATCTAAATGAACAAATTGTGGTTTTTAGAACTCTTATTTTTGGAACTAAATAACGGCGCTGATTATTATCAAATAAACAGAGCTTTTCCATATTTAATCTCAATTTTTTATATGTAAGTACTAGTTCCTAATTTTATATACATATCTACCACGTTTTAGACTTTCCAAACGCGATATTTTGATCCTTTCAATTCTAATTTCAAAATGCCTAAAATTATATTTTCCACTTTATTTTTTGTTGTGAATTTTTAAATTTAATTTGAATGTTTTACCCGGATTTTATTGAATTTACATATTAGATTAGAATTACCTATTTAAATTACTGTTTTGACATACCTGCGTATACCTACGTCTTGCCTCGTTTTTATATTTATTTAAGACCCTAGACGTGCCGAGGATATCTATGTTATTAACTAAATGTACTGATTGTTAGGTAAATTTAATTTCTCGGATTTCGCTCAAAATTCAATTTTTCTATTCTTGTTCGGTTTACACGTTTTATAAAAAAATCCAGTTCGTAATAATATATATTATGAACGAGTCGATCGGGTCGAAACAACCGGAAGCGAGTGAAACGACTGTTTCAACTTTATGAGGGTCAGTCAATGTTTTTGATAGCTACATATTTTTCTCCAATGTTCCAATTTAGAAATATTTTATTTGACAGTTAATAAAAGATGATATAACAAACAGCGATGATTTTTATCTATTTAATTAATATCTACCGACATCATTTAGTAGTAGTAGTAGTTGATAATTTAATTTTTTTAATAACAAAATTAAGTTACAAAAATAAAATATAAATACGTATAGGTAAATAGCATTTAGGTAGCTATACCTACAGGCATCTATACGTAGAGACACAAATAAGTACGAAGAATTAGAAAAAAGTAAATTGCACACGTAGGTATGTAGATATAGCAATGTTAAACTCATACAGTTTTAAAGAGTTTGCGTACAACAGACAAAAATAGTCTCTCATAAAAATGTATTTTACCTATATATTTACCTATATTTATTTAATATCATTATATTATTTTAATTAATAAAATTAACTTCAAACGTCGAATCGCGCGGGCCGCATTCTGAGGTCTTGCGAGCCACGCATGATATATTCCCTAATTTCAATTGAATTCGATATATCCCCTATCTGACTTCTTCTCTAAAAAACACAGTGCAATTTCCACCACCCGTGTCGTTGCTTCGAATTACTTCGCGCAAACTTGTTCGGCCTTCGATATTCTGACCCCCGCCGCAATGTTACCGTTTCTGCTCTTTCAAATCTAAAGGTATTTTTGTAAGTAGTTAACTAAAAACTGATATTACAAAATTTAATCAATATTACGGGCATTCTATCACAAATTTGGAATGAATTTTAAAACGAATGTCCCCCCCCACTACTCTCCGGAAATCGCCGGGCTACAATGCGGGGACTCACTTATAGCTACTCTTGTAAAACTTTCCGTCTACAAATTCTAGCAAGCAATTTCCCAAAATTTTCGAGTTTAAAATTCCTTTTTGTTTTTTTCGAATTTGAAATAAAATTTTCTATTTTTTTCACGTCTCTGCGAATTTGCTAATTATCTATAGTAAATAAATATATGTGGTGGTCTAATAGAGAGCTTTACGCTCTTAGAGTCGGAGTTCGAATCTCCCTACAACGATGGACGCTTGTAAATGTTATTGAATTTTAAAAACGAAAATGCAACGGCTATTAAATAATAAGTACCTGCTACACTATCGGCAAACAACTGCTGATGGACACGATCCTCTGGGGAACACCACACCTCCGCATGCCGATGCTGTTGTAATAATAAAAGTCTGTGGCTACAGCGGGCTAAGTTCCTGAAACCAAAAAAAAAAAAGCTTAAAACGAATTTATATATTATTTATCAATAAAAAGAAAAACAAAACGTTATTAAATTTTACAAGAGTGTATCAAGTCGCGATTTATGACCTACCGCCGTATAAAAAAAGATTTTAGAATTACCTATACAGTACAACACCCATATAAAAAGATACGGCATAAACAAGTAGTTATTATGGTATGATACCTACTTATTTGTGTTTACCAGTACATAACTCGGCCCATAAACTTAATATTCAAAATTTAAATATTATTATAAAACCACCCTTAATTAATCGTTGCGCTTACATCAACTGTTTACACGTATTGCTTTCATATTTATTTATATACAGGGTGTTTTAGAATAACTATTCCTACTTCTCAGATGTGATGGAGAGAACATGTAATTAAACACTTTCTTGTAATAAAGTAAATTCCAGAAGCGCTCAGTTTGCGAAGTCTATATGGGAGTTTTTTCTTCTTTTGATGCTTACTGTTACTTTCCAGAGTTTGGAAACGGTATTATGAAACAAATTTTTCAATTGACATACGCTTAAATGGGTATGAAATCGGATTTTGTCGTTTATCTTGAAAACGATGTGTCGCACGATAAGAGAGCAAGTGGGCGTATTTTTGCAAAACACACTGACAAAATTTTAAAGTGCCGCCAATTTTGCAATAAATCCAGTGACGTAGAAATTTTAACTGAAAAACTGTAACGGCATGTCGTATCTCGGAAACTAAGAGTTTCCGGACGTTACTTCATAATTTACATTGTGGAAAAACTCGATTTTTGTTGGTTTAATTTTAAAATTTTGTAAAGATTTCACATCGGGGTTAAACTTTAAGGTTACTAGTAGATAAGATTAAAGCATAAACGCTAATCTGAACAGTATTTTGATTTTAACCCTTCTACCGTATGTTACCTACCTAATTCTTACCTAATTCACCCATTGGAGTTAATGTGTGGAGTTAATTCAGTATTATGAACGATGCCATCTTATGATAAACGATTACATTACATTGAATTTTTTAAATTGGCACATTTATTCATTATTATCTAGGGAAAACTATTATTTTCGATAAAATCGATTTTTTGGCGACATAAAGACCGTAGAATTTTATTAATCAAAGTTTTACTCTTCTTTAAAAATAATAAAAATCTGTATTATTTACTCGGCAATCAATGTATAAGTATTTTTTGTCAATTTTTATGTAGATATAGGTAATGGACAAATACCCATAATTATGATACAAGTACCTACATTTTTGTAGAAATAAGTCGATTAATAAAACATAGAAAAGCTCGAAAATTATTTTTGTACTTTAACGCTTTACCGTGTTCCAATAAATTAAAAAAATTGAAGTGAATGTATGTGATGTAGACATTATAATATGTTAAAAAAAAATTGGCATTGTGCCACGCAGACGAATGATAAGTTGTGTCTACTACATACCTATAGCGGAAAGAGAATATGTTTATGCGACTCTTATTATCTTTGAATTTCGCATTTGAAGCACTTTATATACGTATCTTTTTAATGAAATGGACATTGTTTCCCAAAAGTTGTGGAATTAATCTGTAAATTATTAAATTTAATGTAAATTAATAGGTATTTCGTGTTGATACGTGTTGGTGTGATACTGATGGTGATGATAGTACTGACGTTTTCTAATAGAATAATGCACACAGTAATAAAATAACACGAATAATTAAGACAGTTATGTCTGTTTTGTAAAAAATACTCGATATACTTCTGTTTCGCTTTTTTTTATTCACATGATTTCCTCTATAATATTTATAGGCGATATCGATGACGTTTTGGCGAAACGTCGTAAGCGACAAAAAGGAAATTTTACAGGATAGCATACTTTGTGTTGTAGCTTAACTATAAGCAAATACCTCCTGGAAACGGCGCATATGTAGGTAATTCTGGGCACGTTTGTATCGAATAAGTGTATTTATTCTACGATGCAGTCGCTGGTTTTAGTGAAAAATGGAGTTGTGCGGAGTTTAAATAGGTTCGGAGGTCCTTGAACGAAATACGATGACAAGTATCGTAAGTCCTACGCGTTTGTTGTTTTGGGTAGTAAGACACACTTCCCTACAGTTAATGTAACGTATAGAAATATTCACAAATAACCTCCGAAGTATTCACTGTACCGTTCGCAAACCGGTTTGAAGGCGTGTTGGAACAGATTTATACTGTAGCTATATCCGTCCAAATCTAAAGTAACGAACTGCGAGTGGCGGCCGTAGTTTATATGAGAAAATGCTATTCATTTGCATTTGAAGGGTCAAATTGTACAATGGCAGTTTAAATTCGAACTAAAGTTTAATTTATTGATTTCCATAGTACCAATAGTGGTAACTAAGAAAAAAGCATAGTTTAAACTCCAGATTACAGGTTAAACCTGAATTGTACAACTGGCCCTAAGGATCTGTTACTTAATAGCCGATCACCGTTGCTAGAAGCAATTGTCTAAACCTAGAAAAATTGTTGACATAGTGACTGACGTTCATCAGCGGTGATTGGTTATTGAACAACGAGTGATTCACAACACAAACAATGATTCATTTCATGTTGTGCAAAAATTGTGAATAGCCAGTTGGCGTATAGGTACGACAATTTTAAACCAAATGCATATAGTAGAGTGCTCAGCGCCCCGAAAAATGACTTTCGTGAGGAGGTCGGGGTTACAAGATGAAAACCTCGACAGATCGAAAGAGCGTATTTTTTTATTTAAAAAGCCAAAAGAAGCGTTATAAATAGCTATATAAGAAGCGTTTTGTATTAAATAAATTTACGAAAAGCTCCTATTTCATAATAAAACTACAGCAACTTTAAAATTTAATGTCTGTTATTATAATTCTTCTTTTTATAAAATTGTGGTAATAAGCCAATAACAACAATTAATTAACACCATATATTTCAACTCTGTTTAGAGAAATCTTCGAGTGGTAAAATTTTATAATTTCCCCAGTAATAATCAAAAATTTGGTGCAAGAAGGACTGGTACTCCTGGTAGGTATTAATTGTATCCTTATTATGTTATTATTATGGCAATTTATTAGGGCTATTGGCCCTAATTGTAAGTGTATTAAATAACCACAAGTTAATCACCATTTTTCTACTACAGTATGCCAAAAGTGCCTTACAGCCTTAAGTTTGTTAACAAATTTGGTATTATTACGTTCAAAATTGTACTTTTCGCAGTTTAAATTAACAGCCTTGATATTACACACCCTAAATAATAACCTTTATTCATCATATATTGACACATCTAGAATTGTCACTGCATTGGTACATTTTTGTCCCATAAATCTACAGAAAGCAATGCAACTCATTCGATTTTCCTGCATGTGCACACTTTGCTACTGCAGTCTAGAAAACATGATGAAACGAAATTTATGAATCAGGAAATAATGCATGTTAGAAGAATACCTTTGTTATAACCACACGATACTAATACTCTTAGGTTATTTGGGAAGGATGGAAGAGTACTTAGTATAGGTACCAGATTTCCTTCCAAATTTATTTTCCACCCAGAATCGGTTACGTCGTGTAACTGTGGTTGTAGTTGTAATGAATTTAGCAAAACTTTAGTTTGATAATATGATCTTAAGGTGAGGGTGCCACTCTTTTTCGAATATCGTTAAAATTAATGTACAAAATAATGTAATGGTTACTTGAATTTGATTTTTAACATAGGTAATACCGAATTTGTTAAAGAACTTAATTTGTAAAGCACTTTTAACATACTGTAGTAGAAAAATTGTGATTGACTTGTAGTTATTTAAAACAATTACAGTTAGGGCCAATACCTCTAATAAATTGTCATAATAAGGATACAATTAATACCTACCAGGAGTACCAGTCCTTCTTGCACCAAATTTTTGATTATTACTGCGGAAATTATAAAATTTTACCACTTGAAGATAACTCTAAACAGAGTTGAAATATGTGGTGTTAATTAATTATTGTTATTGACTTATTACCACAATTTTATAAAAAGAAGAATACGAAGGTAATTCTCGTTGGAAGTCTTGTGTACATAACACTGGAAGTCTTTAAAAGTCCCTGGAAATCCTTAAAAATCCATGGAAGTCTTTAGTCGTTGAAAGTCTTGTGTAGATATTTTTTTTGGAGATTTACCCCTCGGAAGAATAATAATAACAGACATTAAATTTTAAAGTCGCTATAGTTTTATTATGAAATAGGAGTTTTTCGTAAATTTGTTTAATATAAAATGCTTCTTATATTGTATACTTAATTATTAAAATAACGGATAAGGTGTATTTATAATAAAAATAATAGTATGTTGGCTTGTATTAGAATTACGTATAGAATAAGAGGGAGCTACGGGAAAAAGTGAGATGGGAGATGCAATGCACCCAGTTGCGACTCTCAAAAATGCAATTTTCGCATGTTTTTAAATTTAATTATTTATCTTAATTATGAAGCCCTACAAAAATATAATTCTTCTATCGTCGGATGCTACAAGGACGAATCAAACTTTTTTAAAGAATAAAATTTTTCGATATGTCGTAAGTGTTTTGTAGTTATGGCAGTATAAACGGTAAAATACGCGAAATTGAAGTGAACTTTTTAGCTGTTCGAACCGAGATATCGGCCCCGAAAGTTATTTTTCTCCATAAGAGCCCGTGTATTTTGCGTTTTTCCAAAATTTTTTAAACGATTAATTCCACAAAACCAATTACGAATTTTACGTTTCACGTTTCCTTCTATACGTACGCTGAATAACTCTTTCGGTGAAGATTCTCTTTCGCCTTTTGCACTGGACGATTTTTGACGGCTTTTGACTTTTTAAATAAAAAAATACGCTCTTTCGATCTATCGAGGTTTTATCTTGTAACCCCGACCTCCCCACGAAAGTCATTTTTAAGCGTTTTTGGGCGCTGAGCACTCTACTAATATAGGTACTGATTAATTAAAAAAATCATAGTCGCTCGCGTTATCCGATCTAAAAAAAGACCGGAAATTCGTCAAATAAACAAGTGGAAAAGTTGATGCCGACTGCCAGCACCTGCATTACTATTAAAAAAAAAAGAAAACGACACGATTAACGTCCACCTCGTAATCACATCAAGCGCAAGCTTTTTGTAGTGACTGAAGAGTATTTAATTATTTAGAGAGGTAGCAATTAGTTTGCCGCACATGTAATATTTCAAAATTTCAACGAACAGGCATAACATCGTTATTGGCATTATTTCAACGGACGTTTAGAAAACGATAGCGAAGCGTTTATGCGACCGGCACTTGTCAACGTTCCCCGCTTTTCGTTTTGTAAACCTGACCGTATAGCTTTCAGCTTAAGCCGCGGCAATTATAAATTACGTTCGGATTAAATTTTCCTCTTTCTAGACTAGATTTAGGACGCGCTTGAACTTTGCGTTTTTGTTCGATTTTCTCGAGACGGAAAATATGGGAGATGCGTTGTTGTTTTGTCGACTAATCGTTTCATTATTGATTGTTCCAGAGTGGTCAACATCAAGGGTACTTCAGCGAAAAGCTCCAGCAATTCAGCGAGCCGCTAAATAAATTTTCCACCGTTAACAGTGAGTACATTTGTTTTAAAAACGCTCGATTTTAAGCGGTCAGAAAAGAAACCCGATGTGGGCACAGATGTGCGTAAACCGGCATCCGTATTAATTGGCTTTAACTAATTCCGACATAAATAGCACCTTTACTTTCTTTAAAATTTAGATAGGCAGTAGCTAATGTGCGACAAGTACAAAACTAGTTAATAATAGTTATACGTCTAGTTATTTTACGTTTTGTTTGCTTATTTATGTCTCAAGTTGGCTACATCACACACGCTTCGTAAAGAGCTCAAACATTCATCATCTAAATGGGTTCACGAATCACTTCCAAATTGTCTTTTATGTTGCCCCTTTTTTTATTTTTCCTCTTGTATTTAAAATAATAACCCTCTTTAAATTTCTGCATGTGTTCTTTGAAACCTTGTACATTTTTTTTTTGAATTAAAATACCGCACGTTGTGATAACAAAAACGTTGTAATAAGAACGATAAGAACATTTGGTTTCAACAAAAACGAACTTTTCCAATTTTATTATATTAAAAGACTCATAATAATATATACTTTTACTACGAATTTTTTGACATTTTGTATAATTAAAGATTTAAAATTGTTTAAAATGCAAAAAGCACCATGACCAAATTTAAAATGTTCGCTAGTAGAAAAGGGGGTCACGAGAAGCTCCACCGCTAATAAATTCGATTTAATGGCGTAACTTTTATAAGTCAACGTAATTAATACTCGAACATAAATTGTTGGATGGGGAATTCTTTTGTGGCGACATAAATTTTAACTTTTCTTAGTTTCGAACTACGATAATGATTTAAATTTAATTTGTACCTTTGAAAGAATTATACGTAGGTATAAGATGAGATATTAATTGAATCATAATTTTATCGAACAGAAGCAACTGGTTAACTGGCTGGGTCGATTAAACAGCTCGTTTGGCTTTCTAATAAATTGTTCTACTGTTAGCTTCATTCTACATAAAAGTCGGTGACGTATATTATTTAGAACCGAATGACATTTCAACACGTCTTTTAAGAATAGAATTAGGGTATGTTTAAGCAACGGTTTAACGTAGAATTAATCTAACAATATACTTTAGATTTTTTATGAAAAAAATATTTTTATCCTATATTTACTGACAATGAGAGAGAGAGACCTTTCTGGATGATTCAGAAACGGTTTATAAAGTGTAAAAAATTAATTAAAGTAGGCAGCGTTATTTTTTTGTTTAACAATCAGTTAAGTTCTACTTGCAAATAACAATTATTTATAAATCTTGTTTTTCTTCTATTTTATGTATTATCAAGATACTAGTATGAAGTATGATTTTAATATTAAAAAGTGAGGGTTAAAAGTTATAGTTAAAAAGTGTTGCGAGGGTAAATATGCGTTGTACGGGATTTAGGTACAGGGAGGAACTTGATACCTAATCAAAAAATTAAGAACTAAACGACATAAGTATAACTGTACCTACTTATTAAAATAATATACCTATACCTTATTCATTTTCGCCGTGCAGTAGACATAAACAATCGTTATGTACAGTCTGGTGCAAGATTAATGTCGCGAACCACGAGCATTATGTAAGCAACACACGGCACAATAAACAAATCTACGAAATGCATTACGACAAATTGAACTTTAACATGTTCTGATCATAATTTGTTCGTTGTGTCGTGCGTGGCCCCGTATGCTCGCGATTAGCGACATTTATTTTGCACCCGACTGAACATACATAGTCCTGTGACTCACACACTCGCGGTCGTAGATTCGCCCCTGCCTAACATGTTGTTTATCGTAAGAAGACACCTCGATCGTGCGTTCTTCGCATACGAATTTGTTTATATTCACTGCATAGGTTGGGTGAATCGACTTAATAGGGTGTAGGTATGTATATACTATTATTTAATTATTTAGGAAGGCGCATATCCTAAAACTTATCTTTAGTCAAAACTCCATTGAAGAATAAACGGACCTAGACAAACAGCTTTTGATTGGCGCATGCACGTAATTAAATTATAACCACACTCGACCCTCGTTAACGTAATTTCGCCTGCGATAAAGATTTTATGCAACCCAAAGTTAAAATGTTTATACGGTAGCCGAGCACTAACCAAGAACCTTAAGTTATTAATATGGGTAGCGATTTCAAAAATTTAACTTGGCAGTTAAAATGGGAATCTAATTAATTTTTAAAAGTAAACTTCGACCGCCTTTGTCAATTCTTAACTGATACCTACTTTAAACTTTTGTAAGTGTTCAACTGTTGTTTGAATTGTATCACTCTGAGTTAGTATCGTTGTGTCGTCTGCAAACATGGCTAGGATTGAGTTATTTACTGTGGGCACGTCATATACGTAAAGGTTAAACAGTGTTGGTCCCAGTAGGCTTCCTTGGGGGACTCCAGCTTTTGTAATCTTGTCACTAGATAGAGTTGCATTGATCCTTACTCTGAACTTTCTGTTGGCTAGAAAGGATTCTATGATTTTTATTATGTATCCCGGAATATTTAATTTGATCAATTTGTACAAGAGTCCTTCTATCCAAACCTTGTCAAAGGCTCTTTCCAGATCTAAAAAGACAGCTACGGTGTATTTCTTCTCTTCGAATCCTTTCTCAATCAGTTCAGTTACCCTAATAAGTTGATGTGCTGTGGAGTGTGATTGCCTGAACCCAAACTGATGAGAGGGTATGATTTCATTCATGCGCTAAACGTAACATGTCGTTGGTACAAAAAATGGAAAATCAAAATCAACCATACTAAGACCCAAGTAAAAATGTTCACTCTCAAGCGCTACAACCATCTCCCACCACTGCGATTACATAATGAAGACCTATCGTGGAATCCTAAGGACTCAGCGGTAAAGTACTTGGGAGTCCACTTAGATGCAAAACTTAATTGGGGATACCACCTTCATAAAAAGTTAAATGAGTGCTATGCCAGACTCGGCATACTCTATCCGTTGATCAACCGAAAATCACATCTTAGATCTGAATGTTCGCTGCTAATTTATAAGATGATTCTTAGACCCATACTGACTTATGCGTGCCCAGTTTGGAGGAATGCACCGAAAACTACGCTGAAGAAACTTCAAACTATGCAGAACAAAATTCTTCGTATCGCGCTAAACTGCCCTTGGTTCATTCGAAACAATCAAATACATCATGAATTAAAAGTTCCACTAATCACAGAATACATAAGCAAGCTAACAAATAACTTCTTTGAAAATTTAGTGAAGTGTACAAGTGCTACGAAACTTAATCTCGGCCAAAGAGACATTCATATAAGACTCAAACGCAGGCTACCACAAGACTTACTCTAAAAATTCACTTAACCTATTATTAATTTTATTTTCCTCTTTTATTAATTATTAATTTATTTTTTCCTCTTGACATTATCTCAGTTATAAGTACCTACTATAAAACAGCCGTGTATTGCATCTTCTTGCAGAGCCAGCTAAAAAATATTAAAAAAAAAAAACTTTAAACTTTTAAACTTTTTTCTTTTTATTTTTTGTTAAAATATTATTTTGCGAAAATTAACTATTTCATCACCAATATGACAATGCCATCATACTTTTCCTACGTTTGTCACAACCACCTTTGACTGGAAAGTGACCGAATTTTAATAAATTGCGTAAACAAATGTTATACAGGGCGACGTAAGTAAGCTACAACGTAATAAAGTGAATTTAAGACAAATTACTTAACCACACTATATGTATTTGTTTTTTATTAGAAGCACTATTGATAATGATATTGTATTGATAATGTTCCATATGTGACGACTCATAATTCCCGATCGACGTGCATTAACCTTGCATACTAATATTCTTTGGTTTGGTTTACTAAGAAAAACCTTGAGATTTTATAAACCTGGTTTTACAGACGAGTCACTCGGTTAAGTATCATTTAAATTAAAAATTCGTCCCATTTCGCGAAAGCATACGTAAAAACTACAATTTGGATTTAAACTTAGATTTTCAAATTAAAATAGCGCAATTTCAAACACTATCGGCAAACAGAAACAGTCGTTTATTCACAATAAATAGGTACGTGTGTTTTCGTGAAAGGACTAAACCCTATACATATTGTCATGAGTTACAAAACGCGTTACGTCGCTACTCGAGTACCAATAAAATGCCCGAATTTAATTTTTAAATTACATTTGAAAACCTACATTTAAGTCCGCCATATAGGTACGATTTTCAGATTTGTTAATAATTAAAATAAAAAATACAAGCGGACCTACTTTGATGTCTGGAGAAGCGCTAGAACCGATTCCACCCGATCGGCCCCATCGTCTTACGACATCGGCAATCCAAACAATATTTTAAACGAAAAAGCGAATAAAATTAATTTTGAAACAACTCCGGGGGCACATCGTACACGACACCGTTTAATAAAAACCGAAAAACGACCGACATTGGCACGTAACGGCGCGTATACCTACGCCCAAGAAAGACCGATTCGAATTAATTAAAAACGAATTAATTATTCACATTTCGTACTTATAAAGAGACTTATGTTAGGATAAAATTTAATCGACCACTTCCCGAGGTGATTTCTTATAATAAACCCCCCTTTTAATAAACGTTATCTTACGTAGGAATGTTTTCAAGCCGAGACAAATAGCATTTGTATAGTAGAAGCTCGCGTTATCGCACACGTGTTCAAGAGATAAGACGCATTTGTTCCGACGATTGTATTGTATTTAATTTTTATCGCCCACACTTAAATATAAAATTTTATTCAGGATTTAAACGAAAATTTATTTATGATTTTAATATTTATATTTAATATTTAATTTTTTAGTATTTTAATATTTAACCGTGTAATCGTTAACATCTTCAGGCCGATTTTTATCGGTTTTTGTTTTGTTTTGTTGCTCTTCGAATTATAGGGGAAGTATACCTTTATGGGGATTATAAAATAGGGAAAAAAATATATATATATATATAGAAGATAGATTTCAACAAATATTTATTTAAATTAAACAGATTATTCTTTTACCCATTATTCCTACCTACAAACAATGATAATATGATTCATTTAAATATACCTTTTTTCTCTTTGTAGAAAGACGAGCCCTAAATTGTCAAAATTTATCATTTTATAGATTTAAAAGGGATGCCTTTGCTACACGAAAATATACGTAATCTTCTAAATTTTACATTTCTTATTCTACACCTAAATGTTTGACTAAACTATTGCTGCGTTAATACAGGTACAGTTGGCTCCTTTAATTTTGACACTCCGTTCGAGACGGTTTAGATATCATTCGCTTACATAACATATGCGAAAATGACGACACGACAATGAGTTTCTATGGGTTTCGACGTCATTTTCGCATACATTTTGTAAGCTAATGATTCGAGAATTGTACCCCAGCGATAAGGTGACCCTTACCCTTATCCCACCCCGAGTGGGGTGTCATGAATTTAGAAGTCCGCTGTACATTTTCGTAATTACATCGACCTATGTAAAACAAATAAGTTAAATTCAATTATTAAAGTTCAATATATTTAAAACTTTTTTTATTCAAATGATTTTTCCGTCGGATTAATATAATTAATAACTTTAGGTGAGTTGCGCCTCCAAGTAGAAGCACGTTGCATTCAAAATGTCTAAATTATCCTGAAGAAATTATGAAAGCTTGCCCACATAAACAAATAGCTTCATTAATCATCGCGCTTTATCTTGAATTTTACTTTATAATAATTGTAAATATACTACCTATATATTTTTTCATATTCGAGATAAACATATTTTTAAGGCCGGTTTTTCAATCGTTAATCAAATTTAACCATCAATTAATGACTATAAAAATTATTATTAAAACAATTGTCAGATTATCAAAATTAACTGATGGTCAGATCGAGTTAAATAGCGATTGGAAAACCAACCCTTATGCACTAGAAATTAAAACCGCTTATGTAAAATGTACGATACCGTTTGCTAACTATATTACCTAGCTTCGGTAGATATTGTCAATTATCACAAGAAAATTTCCCACACGCGTCAAAAGGTAAAACAAAACAAAAACGATTTATCAATCGATATTTATAAAAATATCCCGATAAAATTGTTTTTATTTAATAAATTTAGTACAAAACCAACAACAAAAAAATACTCGAGACGTAAGCAGCGTTACAAATAAACAATACCGCAAAAGAAATGGGGGTGCGTGTCTAAGAGAATCTTAAATGTTACACTTAAACGCGCTCAAACACTGAATTTATCGCTACAACGTGAGCGAAATAGCGGTAGACAGAGGAGATTACAATTGTAGTAAAACCCACCCAAAGAACGGGGTATGACATTTCAAATAAACGTCTTTCACGGGGAATTTACGTTCGACGAAGTAAAAATCCCGAGCTTCGCAAAAACAAAAGCTGTCGACGTCGGTGTAAATACAATAAAATTTCGGCAAAAGAATCCAACAGCGATAACAGGGATATATATTTTTTTTCAATTAGGTGCTAATTAATTCTTTAACTAATTACTTCGAATTTGTAAATAAACGCGAAACATAAAATATAAAGGGTTTCGTACGAGTAAAAATGAAAACTGTATGTATTTCGTTAGAATTCATTCAAAAAGAATTGCTCTCGCTAACGATCAGTTTTTCAATCACCAGTTAACTTTAACCATTAGTTATAGAAATGATTATTGAAACATGATTGTTGCTGTGGTAATTGGCCGATGAAGTTAACTTGAGATTGAAGAACTGGGCCCAAATGTGTTTCCGAAATTGTTTTTTAAATTTCCTTTGCACTTATTTGTTGTTTTTCCTTATGCTCGCTCTTCGGTTCTTGTGAAATAGTAAAAACAATATACCTTACTTTATACAGTGAGTTTCACTTTCAATGAAGACACCTGAATAATTTTTTTATTTTTGAAGCAGTCAATATAAAATTTTTAAAAGTTATTTAGTCCATTAAGACGCATCTTTCTGTGTCATTAGATTTTTCTAAAGATCAAAACCTAGCCAATTGTGGTCAAAATAAAAACTAGCAAAATAGAACAAAAAAGTATTAATAAAAGGTTGTTGCAAATCACAAAAAATAAGTACCTAAATGCGATGTTTTGCTGAAAAATTTCGTATCTATGTACCTATTTTTTGTGATTTGCAACAACTTTTTTTAAATACTTTTTTGTTCTATTTTAATCGCTAGCATGACTTTACTTGAAATTTTGACTCTCGTTGAATTTGCTGAAAACTATTCAAGTATCGTACAGTATAATAGTGAATACAAATGGAAAAGAAAGAAAAGATTCTATTTGAAACAGTTTTTCACAACAGTTAGTAAAAACACTAAAACTCTGAAATAATTAAAACTGATGCACGATGTGGTATTTTAATCAATTTTTGAGATAACTCTCGTACAAGTAATCCTTAGGTTTCTGTCGATGAAATTTCTATTTTTAACAGCACGTACGGCGTCTTATAATATTTATTATATTACCGACGCGATTTTAAACGATGACATTTAATCGAATAAGAGCTTTAAGTACATATAAGTATACAACACCGTTATTATTTACAAGATAGTTAGGCAGATATCATGACGGTGCATAATCGTCTTTTGAAAGGTACCTATCATATTACAGAAAATTACTTAAAAGCATTATTTTGTATTCTGCATGAAAATATTTACTTAAAAATTCTTCATCGCCGAGCTTGATGTATTCTTCAAAAATTTCGAATATAACCAGTGCATAAATTTACATATACGGGGTGTGTTATGTTCTTAAGTGTAGACTGTTAGACAATATCATAAATGAAGAAAGAAATTGTAACTCAGACAGCTGAAAGCTAAAAAAGTATGAAGATATAGTTTTCTTTTTAGTAAGTGTAGATTTCATTTTACTCTACCAATCAATTATTTAATGTGTATCTGGAGACCTACTGGATTAAACAGCAGCATAAAATACTCGTTCGCACGTAAATAGTAATAATTTCGATTAAGTATCAAAATTTTTTACAAAATCTCGTATTCGATATCTTTTACGATTGTTTACCGCGTTTTTGTAAAAATTTGGGGTGCGAATACTCGTACCGAGAAATTTGTTCGAATTTCGACCATAACCTCGACAGTTGTAGATATATCTACTAATTTTCACGATTCAATTTAGATTTGAACGAGTCTTCAATTAAAACGTCGCGCGGCTTTGGGCGAATGTTAAGATCCTTATTTCAGATAGCTCTCGAAAAGGTATTTGCGAAATCTAATTTGCCGCTATCAAATCGTTGTAAGTTGAAAACTGCAATTTAAATTTGGGCCGACCAAAGTTTCGCCTACGAATCACCTAAGTATTTGATATAAGTAGAATTATGGGCGTGGGAGGTCGCGAGATCGATATTCACGTGGCGATGCACCCTTGCCCTTATTTATAGATCCCCATGAATTTCGTTTTAATTTTGCGGGATTCGGCTTCTCGCGGTAGGTGCCCTTTTTGACATCCCAAGGGGAAACTGCGACCCGCATGTTTGCCAGTCTATTTTACATCTAATTTATGGTCAACTTCACATCGGTAGAAACCGAAAGTCCAGATGTCACATCGACTTAATGCTTAAATCGTGTCTAAACACTTTTCGGCTCGGTTCCCAGTCAAAATAATACGAAAATAGAAAAATCGCTTCCGAAATTCCATTTGAAGAAAGAAACGCAGATACCTATCTAAGTGAGCTATTTTTTGCGATGAATTCCCGACGCAATATGTACACATTTTTATATTAAAAGCAGAAGTTGAACCGGAACTCGGTAATCCCTTAGACCTCCCCGAAATCACGTTTGATATAAACTGTTCTAAAATTAAAAGAGCCGCTGAAATTTTAAGACGAAGCGCGCACTTTTTCATTTTCAGATCGCGTTCGAACCATCGGATTTTTCCTTAATATTTTAAATAAGGGCTTCGAGACATGCTTTAGAATTTCTAAAATAACCGTTGACAGGCACTTTGTCGCCCTAAGTGGCGGTATGTAAAGCGAAGCTTCGTCGGCACCACCCTCGGGAGATATTTCCACTTTTTACAACATCCGGTACCTTAAGTATATTTAGGTGTTAAATATTCTACAAATTCCGGTACTCGAGAGGTCGATTTATTTGTTTGTAGATTTCTGGAAAATTAATGCGAGGAGTCGATTTAAAAAATTTTCGTACCCACAACAACAAACGATAAAAACCACAAACTCCTCCAAAAGCTTAGGTATATAGTTTCAGTCTCAATATAAATAAAAATCCCCTAATCTCCAGACAAAAGTTTTGGTCCAACACAAACACCCTCGCGACGCAACAATAACTAACTTACTCTTTTGTTTTGAACTTGTATAAGTTACGGCGCGCTTTTATTTTCAATTCATTAAACCTATTTTGAGTGCCTCATTCTACCCTAGAGACCGCACTTAATTTATTATTTAAAAGTTTACAAAATTAGATTAAAAGTAGTTAAAGTCAATTGGGACAAAATGAGATTAAAAATAATTTTACGGTCGTCTATTTCATCGATTTTATTCGAATGTAAAATTAGGAATGCGGATTTATATTATGTCGTGTTTAATTTATATACGCATAAAAACGATGAAAGAGTACATAACGACCTACGGAGATCTTTCTATGCCCATTTGTTCTCATAACTCGGTTTTATAGGGATAACAAGACGCTAATGGCTTCTGTTTCACTTTTACTACTTCAACGGAAATGACTCTATTATCAAAAGAGGAAAAAATATTACGTATAGGTTGTGCTTTAAAAAACAACTATAGAACATGTTTATTCGTATTATATATTACTTATAGAAAATTGTGCCAAAACATTGGACTGAACATTGGTATCGCCGAAAGATGCGTGAAGTTGAAGTCGAAACAACTATCGACGCAATTTCTAAAAATAGTGTCAAAATTTCCACGCAGTTTGTGATCATATATAGTACCGTAAAATGAGGTTAAGTTCACACTGGAGTGTTGACCACAATATGTTACCATAAAAGTTATACAGTAATACCCCGCGTTAAGCGGGGTAGAGTACTTAAAGTAGAGAGTTATGCGAAACAGTTTTAAACGAGGTTATCTTAAGTTCATTAAATACCACTATTCCAATAAAACCGCGTTAAACCGAAACAGCATTAAGCGGGGTCTTACTGTATAACATTTTTTAAAGTTTTGATCATTTATGGCTAGGGGTAGGGGTAGCTGAGGAATAATTAAAAATGTTACGTTGAGCCATTCATAATTATATCGATGGCGTTTTGGCAGAACATCGTAAGCGCCACTTTCTACATCTAAGGCAAAGAGATAATTTGGTAAAATTTAGTAACATTACAATTTTTTACAATAGAAAAATCGATTTATATTTCCGTAAGTACGTGGAAACTGTGCAGTACTTTGCCGATAATAATGTAGTCAGTTTATTTTTTTGTCAATAAACGTGTTTCAGGTCTTTATAAATCCATTAATGTGTTCAACTTCACCTCAACATGATGCATTTAAAAGTGTATTTAAATAGGTGATTTCGTAGCCGGTCATCTTCTCCCCAAGTGGAAGTGATGTTGACCAGGCAATGTTTTAATTTTTTTAGAATCTACACTAGTGCTCAAAATAAAACTTGAACTGCATTTTTTAATTAGTGCTTAACACCAGTCAATACCCATGTTTTAAACTTATTCTTAAATATTATTAATCTAAGGGCCGATCTCTCCATCTTCTGGAACTTATATCCACAAGGCAGCAATGTACTCGACACAACCAATAAAAGATAACAAACGAGAACATAAATATCCGTTGTTTATCAGACAGAAAATTGCTGAAAAAATTCCTGCAAATAAAACTATTCTTAACAGAATAACAAAAGAAAAGGGGAGAGTATACTCTATTCCCGGCGACCATTAGAAGTGAATTATATTCTTTATTTTTAAATTCTACAAAATTCTCTCATTTGGAGATTTTTCGCCGTCAAATTATCTATCATTTGAGTTTTTAAAATTTAATATAAAATTATTAATAACGAAATTAGAACTTTTGTACACAATTCAAAATACAATTTAAATTACGGCTTCAATTTTACAATGTATAATGTTCAATACAATATCTAGGAGATAACAAGTTTTGATGAAGATAGCTGAAGTAGAAATAGATTTTTTATTGAAAAAATGTTGCGTATAAGTTTACTTTTATGAATAAAATTCAAAATTTCATATATGCGTCAACATAATCAAGCTCATGTTTTGTCATTGCCTAGAGAACGGTTTTTTATATTATTTAAGATGTCGATCAAGTTTTCATATTTAATAGAACATGATAATCGTACAAATGTTTTTATAAAATTTCACAATTAAACAAAGAGGACTCACAGAAAGAGACACAGACCTCTACAGCTCGGCACGTGGTCTTGTTAGAAATATTTATTACCCAAATAATCCTGACAGATATATAAAGGTACCTATATACATTCGAAACTGCAGGCAAGTTTTAAATAGTTAGAAAACGTCAGAAATTGCTTTTTAAAAATAAAAATGTTATAGGCACCTCTGCTACTACATAATTTTTAATAATAATAATATGTGTAATAAAAAATAATGTAGTTTGTAATAAACAATATGAATTATAAATCAGATATTCAAAATTTAAGTGTCATTGTTATAAACAGAATGAAATGGTTGCAAATATTATTAGATTTAAACATAATGTTAAAAAATTCGTTTTGTTTTGTTTTGTTTTAAATGGCATAGATATACGAAATGTCCACAAAGCCTGGCCCCACACCATTTTTTCGGAAATTGTTGGGTACCTATATGGAAAAGTCGGCGAACACGCACTTACCTTACCCACTTACCATTATTTTTAGGGCACAATTTTTGATGGAAAATATTTAGATGTGTAACCTCCAGGAGTGGGAGGTGGAGGTCAACTAAAAAATTTCAAATGGAAACGCATTTCAAGTCGTATGTCATTTAAAAGCTTTTAATAAACAACAATTTTTAACGTTGGTCCAAGATCGATACACCAAACAAGTCATGAATACGAGTACCAAATAAAATTTAGAAATAAGTTGAACAATAAAGAAGAAAGGAACGAGGGAAACGTTTATACTTTGCGCGTACCTGCGACACCACGAAAGGACCAGTTTCGATAATCCACTTACTTGGGTGCGATAATAATTAGTAATTAGATATGAACCGTTCTCAAAGTACGACGCTCAAAATAAGAATGATGTGGTTTTTCGTTTCCCGTTTATTTAAAATATTTTGCGAAAACTTACTCTCGATCTTAGAGCCGATTTTTCCATCTCTTGGTAAATTTATCGGTAACCATATAGGTATTTACCGTGGAAACAGTTGGTCGTGCAAAGTACGGTTAAAGTAAGATTAGATTCTATGGGAAATACCTATCAGATAAATTCACCAAGAGGTGAAAAAATCGGCGATAAGATTATAAGTTTTCGTAAAATATTTTAAATAAATGGGAAATGAAAAACCACCTCATCCTTATTCTGTAATAACAGGGTCATTAGCGAATTCAAGAAAGCGAATAATCGAAACTGACAGTTTCGGGGTGACGCGGTACGCGCAAAATAAAATGCATGTTATATTATGTTCAGTACGGATAGAAGTAGTGTGTTTAATTATATGTTATTCACGATAGGTTCCAATATACGTCATCAATAAAACCTCGTACCTATTTTTACATTAGGTACTAATAAATTGCAGTCTTTCTTTGTCATGTTATATGTGTGCAGGTAAATCATTTATAGAATATGCCACGTTCAAAACTTTCAACTGAATCTTACAAATATACTATTTAGTCACTTCTTATCGATGACGTGCATTGAAATCTATCTTGAATGTATAGATCGAGAATTCGAACTATACTAGACAAATCCGTTCTCGGAAAGAACTTCTACCTGCCAAACCAAACGTTGGAAAAGTCGTAAATCAGTAGGTCATAAATAAACCGGGACCGATAATAAGCTTTTAAATTGTCTCTTCAAGGAACTAGTGTTAATATGGTTGTCTATGTATGAGAAATTTGCTACAGTACCATCTATTCAGACGTTTCGCTAAGTTCTAGACACCCTCCTGCCCTTAATAATTTATCACCACTACCACAAAACGACTATTCATTATGGAAGGCAACAACAAAGATAAAAATATATAATACTAAAATAATATATAAAACTAACGGTTCGTGGGTTAGAAGTAACTGTGAAAAAGCTGAAATATTTGCTCAACACTTATCTAGTGCGTTTCAACCGCACACTACAACCAATAACACTCACGAAAAAGAAGTAACCGATTACTTCGAAGCTCCATTTCAAATGTCACCACCTATTAAATTCATTACACCGGGCGAAACGCAGAACGAAATAAAATTATTAAAAAATAAAAAATCACCAGGATACGACTTAATATCAGCGAAAGTTCTTAAGGAACTACCCAGGAAAACTGTAGTAACTGTAACAGAAATTTTCAATGCGATTCTAAGAACCCATTACTTCCCAATCAAATGGAAGTTTGGGCAAATTATTTTAATACACAAACCAGGGAAACCTTTAAACGATCCAACCTCGTACAGGCCAATCACACTATTACCTCTTCTACTAGCTAATAGAGAAAATTCTCCTTAAATGCTTAATGCCACTCCTACAGGAATACGACATCATTCCACAGCATTAATTTCGCTTTAGAAAACATCGTTCAACCCCGGAGCAAGTGCATCGTATTACTTCCATAAGCGAAGACAAAACAATTGAAGAAACAAAACGAGTTTGTTGGGCAGCTTTCCTCGACACGAGACAAGAATTTGACCGCGTCTGACATAAAAGTCTATTATATAAAATAAGAAGTGTCCTCCCTTATCAGTTCTTTCCTCTATTCAAATCATACCTTAGTGACAGATTCTTTCAAGTCAAACAAGTCGAGGAGCTCTCTGGATATTATCTAATAAAAGCTGGAGTACCACAAGGAAGTGTATTCAGCCCAGAATGTTACCAAATATACACTGCCGATATCCCATGTGTTGAAAATACACAATACAGCTATATTAGCTTTTCATCAAGATCCACTCGAAGCAACAAAACATTGGGCAAACATCATTCGACGAATTAGAAATTTGGCTTGAAAAATGGCGTACAAAAGTAAACCAGAACAAGTCTATACGTATAGCCTTCACTTTAAGACGCGTTACACCTCCACAAATAAAACTTAATGGCGAAATAATACCGGAAAAGGACAATGTCAAATATTTAAGAATAGACCTCGATAATCATCTTACGTGGAGAAATCACCTTATTGCAAAAAGAAACGGAGTTAACGTTAAAATAAAAAAATGTACTAGCTACTAGAAAATAAATCTAAGTTATCTCTAAATAACAAAATTCTCCTGTATAAAATTGTCCTTGTTCCTATATGGTCTTATGGAATCATGCTGTGAGTTTGCGCAAAAAACTCTAACATTAATATCATACAACGTATTCAAAATAAAACCCTCAGGACGATCGTTAACACACCGTGGTACATCAGTAACGATACGCTACATAAAGACCTAGAAATAAAATGGGTTCGTGAGCAAATAGCCTTGCACTCATCTCAAACTATCCGAATCCATTGATCACAAGTTTAACAACCGTACCGAACGTTAGAAGACTACGCAGAACCAATATATCAGATTTAATAATAACATTGTTATTTGTTATTTTATAAATAATAGTTTATTAATTAATTAGATGTATATATATATATATATATATAAATAAGTACATACATATTTATATTATATTAAATAGGGAGGTACACTAAAGGGTGACGACTCCGCAATGTCCATAATTATACTTCGTCCAAACCTATATGCAATCCACGTCATCAATAAAAAGGTTACTAGATGATGACGTTTCACACAGTGCTGTCACTTTGTACCTCGTATTTTGACAGTTCTAATAAGTTGTAGTCTTTTTTTATACCATCTAATACGTGCGCAGGTAAATCATCTATAAAATATGTCACTTTCCAAACGTTAAACCGAATTACAAATAAACAATCTAGTAACTTTTTGTTGATGACGTGAATTGCATATAGGTTTGGATAGGCCATATTATAATGAACACATTTGCTTGTTAGCCTACGTAATATAAAAAGCTAGTTGTAAATAATTTAATAAAATTAAATATATATATATTTTCTTTTAAAAATAATTTGCTCCCAATTTCCTCCCACATTCTTTCCCAAAATTTCACAATCAGTTGTTTACGAAATACCTATGCCGTAAATATTATCTACGTTTTCTTAACAAGTGATTCACTCCCGAATTTGTGGGTTATTTTAATTTCGACACACAACCTTTTACCAAGATATTGATAATAATAAGTCTCTAATTTCACTTTGTTTTTTTAAGATTTTTAATTTCAAGTTTAAATGTAATCAGAAACGGAAATTAACTTAGATAAAACTTCGTACATTTAAATTTATAACTGTAGATAATTAGCAAACTAAAGTAAATTCATATTTAAATTTGATAACGATCCGTATCTGTTTGCAAGTACAAATTAAAAAATTACAAATTATGATAAACTAACAAAATCCTGACCTTTCTGTTGTACAAAATCGCATAGTTGATGACCAGTTCCAAAAGTCTTTATCGTTATCCGCCAAGATATACACATAAAAATGTTTAAAAGACACCTAACCACACACCTATGTACGCGCACTACGAAGCAAACCGCACAAATGAAAGACACTATTAGATAATTATTATTTAAACCCATTGTCCTAATTGTTACAATTATTGTTTTGTTATATAGGTATATTCGAGTGCCTCATTTAAATTTTAGAAAGTTTATTTTATCAAGTACCTAACAGTGTCTAGGACATGTTGCGATTATCGAAAAGTATGTGTCCGAAGATCTTATGCAAGAAGGTCATCATTATAATCATCACGTGAAGCGCTGCATGTAAATTTCATTATCGTTTATTCATTTTTACGAGCAAATAATTTTATTGTATTGTCACCAGCTTAGGTTGTTTTTTTTAAATTTTGGTATCACTGCCGTTCTAACAATTATAATTTAATCGAGAACTATTTTAACACCTTACGGTTTACAAAACGTGTTCGAGATAATTTTCAGCGAATTTGTTTTGTAATATTGTTGTATAAAGATGATTCCACGAAATCGTCTTACGTTAATTAATCTGGCGTTAGGCCAAACCGATTAATTAATGTACATATATAAAGAACGTGTTAAATTGAAATTGATTTTGATAATTTTTAATACTGCTACGATACCCTTCATATTTACGGATAAGAAACAATAATTTTATTATGTTAGGTACCAAAAGAATGTAACGAAAATTTATATTTGTCATAAAGGGTGCTTTAGTAAGGGGTACCCATTTTTTTTTCTTTTTTTTATTTACTTATTTATATTTTTAATGACTTTGGGGAATGACCCTCGGCCAGATCCTAGTGTTTGAGAGTTTCTCGTGTTAGTTTGTATTAACAGGACAGCGTCCAAATTTTTTAAATAAAAAATGTCGAGCAAGGACATTAATTTTTCTTAAATAATAATCCGACAAAAATTCAATTTGATTTATAAAACTTAATAGTTATATTATTTTTTAACGCTCAGCTAGTAAAGTTTAACAAGGCACGCTGTAGAGACGAATTTATCGAGGTTGCGTATTTCTACCGCCCCTGGCGGGATGTAGGTAAATATTTGCAGCACTTCCAACGCATACAGCTTTTATTTTAAAGGAAATGCTTTACATTTCTAATTTTCCGATAATCCTAAATACATAATATGACTTGAATACAGTAAGAATTATAGAGGGTGTTCCTACTTTTCAGAGGTGATCCAAATTTTTATAATAAAGTATATTTATAATAAATATAAGCATGCAATAAAGTAACTTTTTTGTAATAAAGTAATGTCCGGAAACGCTCAGTTGCTGTTTCATGCAGGGTGTTAAAATTTACGAAAAAAATAGTGTGTAAGTATATTGGTAACACTTAAGTCTATAACTATGAGCTTTCTTTTTTATCTGGATGCTTACTGTTATTTTCCAAAGTTAATGGAAATGGTATTATGAAATGAATTTTTCCATTGACGCGCGCTTAAATGCTTCGTGCTTAAATGTCGCACGATAAGAGTGCAAGTGGTTTTATTTTTGCAAAACACTGAAACATTTTAAAATACCGCCAATTTTGCAATAAACCCAGTGACGTAGAAGTTTTAACTGAAAAACTGTAACGGTATGACGTATCTCGGAAACTTATTTTATTACAAAAAAGGTGTTTAATTACATGCCCTCCAGGATATCTGAAACGTAGGAATAATTATTCCAAAACACCCTGTATTGTACTTTATAATACCTACCGAAGTAGATACTATTGTTATTGCTTTTTGTATTAATTAAAATTTATTAAATTGAAAACAATGTTGATATACTTATAGGTATAAAAAAATAGTATAATTATGGCGTTCACAAAACCGTTGTTGCGTGTACATCGAAAACGATCGGAGATGCGAAAAAATATACAGGAACCTTTTTTGTAGTCCACGAACTGCTCTATCCGTTGGCGTTAAGAAAACATCCCTATGGACGATATTATTACATCGACATCAGCGGTGTATTATTTTAGATTGGCATGACTTAGCATACGGGGTGGTTACAAAATGGCGCACCAGTTCTACAGTAGATACCGGTAAGGGATCATTAATGGATGCAAGAAAAATAGAAAATCTTGGTCAAAAATTTAGTAAGAAATGAAAATGTAAATTTCTTAAAGACTTAACTTCTTTATTCTTAGTAATTTTGAAACATGACACAATTTTCTATATTATCTACTCTACGTGCCAATTATTGTTAGACAACAAGAAAAAAAGGTTCAAAACACTTATTTTACGTGTAATTTTAATTACGAAAATTGCAATTCTTAATGACGGTGTTGTAAAAGTGAATTTGGCAGTGATGTTCTAAAATTTTGACAAACAACAAAATCAATCCATAAGTATTTGTCAGTTTTGACGATGACAATGTCACATAATTATTTGCCCTATCTATTTGACGTTTTAATTATTTTTTTAAATTGGTTTCCGTAGAAACAACAGTAATAATGAAATTAATATACGGCCACTTATGAGACACGTTGCCAAATTTATTATTCAATTTTTTTGCGAATATAAAACTACAAAAATATAATACATACAATTTTTTTATTACTTTTCCTATGCTCGATAAACAGTCTCCTACGACTTACGGTAGAGTTGGTGCTCTATTTTGAAATCGCCCTGTATTTCAAATAAAAACATGTAGTCAACCACAAAATTAATGCGCGCCATTGTAGGTACAGTGTAACCCTCGTTATAACGCACCCTATTAAACCGGACGTTGCTTATAACTGACAGTAGAAAACGTATAAGTAATCTGATTGCTTTCCTCCGTCAAAGAATTAAATAACAAACAATCACAACAGAAAATTAATTATTTTTTCAAACCAGTTAACGTAGATAATGAACGTGAATCAGGCCCTTCTTGTTCTAAAGTATAACACAGTATGTAGTTGCAACTCGTTTCATTTTATTTTGTATTGGAAGCTATTTTTTATGGAAAATACAATAAACACGTTTAATTATGTATTTTACATACATTTCTTTAGTTTCATCGATGTGATACTCCTACTGTATTACATTACAAGATTTATTTGTTATAAATCGGATTTCATTAAAACGGATAATCTTCAGCCCCAATTAGTCCACTATAATGAGGGTTTACTGTACCTACATATATGTAATTTATTGATAAAAGCAAGTTGGTAATCGGCGAGTATGCTATTTTTACAAATATCAACAATAACACGTAATGTACTTGAATCGCAGTTTTTTTTTAAATAAAATGTTATCAGTTCGAATTTTGTAAAGAAATTAAATTAAATTTAACTTATAAATTTTTTTATATAAGAACATAAAATCTATACTTTAAATAATTATTTAACGCTATACAGGGTGTTTCGGAAAGAACACGCCAAATTTTAGGAATGCGCGTTTCGTAAAAAAGTAAAAGCAACATAGGTCTGATTTACGCCCGGTTCCGCCACTCCATCTTGAGCTAGAACTTATCTAAATCGAACTCAAATGTAAGCACGACTCAAGACGGAAATGCGTTCCACCACGCTTTTCAAAGCACGCTTTGGCTAAGTTGCACATAAAGATGACAATACTGCAGAACTTGCGCGTGATTGGTTCTTTCCTTCAGTTTTTAAACATCCCGCACTGCGACAGTAATACAGAACGTCAAAATGAAATTCCCTAACCTAACCTAACAAATTGCCCGTTACTGTTGCGACTGCTTGCGACGTTTTGTTCTCGTTTTCGTGTTATCCGTATTATTATGGACAAAATGAAGCGGTGCAATTACACCAGAGAAGAGTAGCACCTTCTCACCTCACTGGTTGCAAATTATGAAAATGTAATAGAATGTAAAACCACAAACGGTACAATAAAGAAAAAGATGCGGCGTGGAGTAAAATAACGTCATTATTCAACGCTCAGGGGAAAAATATGACTAGGAGTAATGATTCATTGAGGAAACAATTGAGTAATATGAAACAAGAGGCGAAGAAAGGCAAAGCCAAATACCGCGCAGAGTTGTACAGAACTGGCGGAGAACCGTCAACAGTCAAATCAACCGATGATTCGCAATCTTTGTTTCTCTCAGTAATAAATGATACGACAGTAACGGGAATTATATTAATAATATCCACTTTAGTAATCAAAGTAACAAATTCTAGTCACTGTGACAGACTTGAACAATGTGAGGTTATAAACGTGATCTCAAGCTCTTATTATTCACGACTCAGATGTAAGCTTGACTCAGCGAAGTTAAGGTCTGGTTTTAGGTGGTGGAACTGAATTTTTCTGTCAAGTTCAGCTTAAGCTCTAAGCGGAGTTCAAGACGAGGTGTGGAACAGGGCGTTAGACGCGTTTTCAGTTATGGTTTATTTAAGAAAAATACTAGGATTCTCATAAATATCTCTAATATATCGAAGGGGCTCTATCTCCGTTAGGGGGCGTTTTAGTAAAAAAAAACATATGAAGGTTTTCGTCATGTTTGACTTGCTCTACGCGCCCTCAAGTTTTGATCATCTATTTTAGGAACACCTTGTATATTTTATGGTTGTTCCTATCAAGTAAAATCTCGTGGGATATTTGAAAAACGTTTTATATAATATATTTTTTATCGAATTATTTTGTTTACTTATAAATACAGGGTGGTTCATCAGTCACAAAGTGGTTTAAATATTTCATAACACTTTTCTAACGACTACTTATATTAAGTATTATTTTTGGTTTTTATCGAGATATGGATTTTAATGAGTTTCGAAAATAATTTATAATAAACTGTATCACGAAAAGGTTTTCAAATTTCAATCGAACACACATGTCCACATCGGGACTAGGTATTGTGATATAATATTTCTGTTGTAATAAACTGCAAAACAATATTCAATAAATAACATGCGAGTTAGGTTTAACTTAAAAAGCACGTATAATTCACGTGTTCTATAGCTCACGAGTAGAGAAACCGTAATCGAATTAAAAAAACAAAAAAACAAAACAAATCAGATATTTAAAATCAAGCGTGGCAAAGTGATTTCAAATGTGTCGACAGAAACGTGTCAACTATAATGCAATTTTAAAAGGCAACTGTTATAGACGACCCAAATAAAGTTAATTTTCCGCACGTGTCGAAAAAATCTATCTCAATTTGAAAGAGCTCGGAGCAATATTTGATCGTATCATTACATTATTCGCATAACGTCTCGTATTATGTATGTATGTGACTATATGTATGTAAAACAAGCAATCTGTGTCAAATTTTTGTGGCAATAATTGAGATCGCTACGTTAGTAAAATGTAGCAAAATACGGTCTCTTATCTGTCGAGCGGGCAAAGAAAGGAGCGTCTACAAAAATCTTTCGCCAGCTATTTTCAAAAAGACGTTAACGTCTCCGTTGCCAAAAATACCTATCATCTCTGCACAGAGCAATATTTTATATACTATAAATAACGCTAAACTTTGTAAATTATATCATTACAAGATACGCTCTGTCAAAGCTATCTGGACGGCGATCGCTATGTTTAGATTAGCCCGGCGCGAGATTTTCGAGAAACGCGCGAGCACATCTCTCCGCCGAACAAACGAGCGTTGCGTGCCGCGCCGTAGGAACAAACGACGAACTAATGATTTATGCCAACTATTAAAATAATGAGCTGCTTAAAAATAAATATCTTAATAACATAACATTTCAGGTGTTTTCGAATGTAGGTACAAAGCGAAATGATTTGTTACCATCCACCATCACTTGGGTGGTTTTTCCTCCGTAATTTTTATTAATGTAAAAAATGTTCCACTTTTGATTTATTCTGTTGCGAAACGCCTCTCAGAACTACAAGTCGAATATTTTTTTGCCGCATCTGTTTATAGAACTTTCCAGACGGTCTTTTTAAATCCATCATATTTTATTTCGCCGACCGGATTAGTAGATCTGAGACGTGCGTGCGGGTTCTTAGTGTTGGCAGAATTTTCGAACGCTTTTCTCATTTTTCAAGCTTTAAAGACTATTATACAAATAACTGGTCGAAAAAGTATCCAAGGTGGATTTATAACTGGGAAAAATGACGATCGTGCCAGGATTTCGGGTTAAGATCTGCGCTAACACGATCTTTTTTTGGTTTTTCAGATTACGATCTGGCCTCCACTACATCTAGTCTCGATTGTCTCAACCTAATTGTACAAAGTATTACCAGCCATAACAAGACGCAGGAGAATGCGGAACCTTCATGACGTTATATGACGTCTGCGATGAAACTATCCGAAACCAAAGTTTGAACCAAATTTCAGAGCAAAGCCAAAAAAAACTAAACAATCTTTACTTAAGTATAATTTGTAGACTGTACAAAAATGCACCAAAAAGTAAATTAAATATTTTATTTAATATATGGAGTTCTTATTATTTAGGTACCTACCCTTATGGTGTTTTTAATCTAATTGAAAGTATGTATGTTCTAACAGGACGAAGGACCACCTCATCTTTCCGAAAATTTTTGAGTACGTCATTGCAACAACTTGTAATAGAATTTTCTATTAGGATTTTAGGATTTTATCCTATAACGAGATAAGTTTATAATGGCAATTTTAATTACTTATAAGGAAGTAGTAAATTTTCAAGTGGAATTTTCAAAAAGAGTGAAATAATGTCCGAAGATAAGATGACGTCGACGAAGTAAAAGCAAGTATCCCTAAAAACCACCCCTTAACCAACTTAACGAAGGAAAAATATGTAGGTGTTCGCATGTTTTCTAATTTTTATTTTGGTTCATCTGTTTGAAATTTAATTGAGCTAATTTTTAATAAATTTGACTGTTGACTATAGAGTTAATTTTTTTCTTTCCAGTTAATTAATTATTTGAAAAGTGAATTTTAACGGGATTGAACTCTATTTGCCGATTTCATGTAACAGAGATAACTGGCAAGAGAGGTTTTGTTTTTACAATTAGTCTCAATTCATTACAATAGTTTAGGGACTGATTGTTTGTTGGGACCAAACGATTACCGACCGAAAAAAAAATTCTTTGGCATTTACAAAATTAAAGAACATTAAGGCAGAATATGTAGGTAATTCACGTTATCAGTAAAAAGTTACGAGATTGTATATTTGTAATTCGGTTTAAAGTTTAGAAAGCGACATATTCTATAGATGATTTACTTGCGCACATATTAGATGGTATAAAGAAATACTACAACTTATTAGAACTGTAAAATGAGATACGAGGACGAGGTGATAGCACTGTGTGAAACGTCATCATCTAGTAACCTTGTATTGATGACGTGAACATCTCTCAATTTACTCTCAATTTAATCAAAACACAACAATGCCAATGGGCACAACAAAAGATAATGTGTATTCTCGGTAGGTACCTGATGTACCTAAGTGAAATTTGTTGCAATATTTATAATATTGCTTTAAAGGGCGTTTTCAGTAATATAAATCTACTAAAATTCATTCATACGTAAACTAAATAATTATATTCCATCTTTAAATTGCTTACTTATTGTTTAAAACTAAATTATTTATAACCGTTTGAATACTTATAGGCCTACACCTAGTTTGGGGTACATTCGTACACCTACGAATATATCGAGCAGTTTTGGCAGAAGGGCGTAACTCACAAAAAGTAAATTTTACAGGAGCGCACATTTTGTGTCGTCGCGTAGCTATCCAAAGCAGATACGTTTCGCGGAAATACAAATCCATTTTTCCGATAGAAAAAATCCGAATATTATTACCAAATTTTAACAGATGATGTCTTTGGCCGAGATGCATAAGAATAATTCATTTGTGCAAAACGTGTGGATTACGCCCTTCTGCCAAAACACCGTCGATATTAATATCAAATGAAGTATCGGAGAATGTATATTCTTGAAATCACTTGATATTTGTCGTATAGGTGGATATACGACTTTAACATGATCTCAACTGTCATTTTAGAAGTTGTTATATTCAAAAATCACTATTGCTATTACAGCAATTCTTAAAATTCTTTTAATGATGGATAAGTGGATGTACTGCCTCTAGGTGTTTCACCCCTTTTGGCTCTCTCGCACTTTGAACCGTTCGAAACTACAACACCATCCAGATTTTTTGATTGCGGGCCACATATCGGACTTTCGTGGCTACAAAGATCGGGATGGTCCAAAGTACGGGAGAGCCAAAAGGGATCAAGCACCACGAGGCAGTACATCTACTTATTCATACATATAAAATAATTAATAGTTATGGTGGATGGAAAGAGGTAAGACGAAACATTTTTTAAATATTAATCAAGATGGTGTCGAAGTCACGTATAAACAAGTATTGAATAATTTCAAGGACACACTCTCAGGTAATTAACAGGTAACTACACCGTCTGCGTGAATTAGATTGTAAAAACCAAATTCAAAAGTGATTTGAGAATGATAAACGTCAAAAGGCAAAACAAAATATGCTTTATTAGAACCAGTCAACAAGTAAAAGTGAAAAACTTTTATGTGAAAGCGTCAGTATCTCAAGAATGGTACGTCTTATAACTATAAAACCTATTATTATTTAGTATCTACATTTTACGTGGAATCCAAATATGAAAAAATATACACGGTGTTACATTTGAAAAAACTAAGAAAAATTACATTTCTCTAAGGCTTTTTCAAAAAATTTGTCACGTATTTTGTAAGTCGACTATTATCTATAGTCGGTGGTACAGCCCTTTCATCGTGGCTCCAAAGTTGACTGTATTTCGTCATTAAAGTGACAATATCTTCAGAACGGTTAGTGATAGAGAGATACAACTTTATACATTTTTGATTCTAAGGGTCGGTTTTACAATTATAAGATATATGTTAGATAAGCTATTCCTGGAATAACTTTCATGGAAACCATTGTCTCAACAAATGTTTTCATAGCAGTTATTCCAGTTATTCTATAGTATAAATCATGTTTGTAAAACTGGCTCTAAATGCGGCAGGGAATGCAAAAATATACATGTTCTATTAAAAACATAAGTTTAAGTTGGCATATTTTTATGAAACACCCTGTATGTACCTAAATATTTTTAAAATGTACACTTTATCCAAACCTATATGCAATTCATGTTATCAGTAAAAAGTTACTAGATTGTTTATTTATTATTCGATTTAAAGTTTGGAATGTGACATATTCTATAGATGATTTAGCTGCACATATATTAAATGGTATAAAGAAAGACTACAATTGATTAGAACTGTAAAAATACGAGGTACGAGGTAACAGCACTGTGTGAAACGTCATTATCTAATAACCTTTTATTGATGACGTGGATTGCATATAGGTTTGGACGAAGTGTAGGTCTGTTGAACGTGTATTACCATACCAAAATTGATTTTGATGTTTCTAATAGTTAAGGAGCAGTCCTCCGTCCACACAGAAAACACTCACCCTGTATATATTATATATATATATGTTTCTTTTAAAAGTTACTAACCAACCTCCAATTTCAAAATACAAGACTTTCGTTTATTCTAATTCTTACAATATTATATTTTAGGTATCTAATATTCGCGACCTAATGCACATTCAATTATTTTTAATAACCCTTAAAATTATAATTAAAAGTTGATAGTGGTGACTTACAGAATTTTCGAGTTTCAAAAGTAGTAAATCATCCAAATTTGGGCGTTCACAGAGTTCGAAAACAATCACAACACATGTATATTAAACGTTTATTAATATTAATAGGAACGGATATCTATTAAATTATATATACAATTTATAAACAAAGAAAAACACATTTCTAACCTTCGTGCACCGGTCACGAACTAATTACTACTAACGTACAATTCAGGAACTAAACGTTTTCAAGCCTCAACACTTACCACCGATAACGCATTACATCTGCGAGTTCGAATTAAATCTAACAATATATTTATACTATGATTTATTTGGACTTATATAAGTAGAAAGTTTTGATTTATTAAATTTATTTTTTAAGCAATTAAATTCGTTTAATTTCTGTAAAAAAACGTCAGTATTAGTGCTATGCTTCTAAATGAAATCATTATAAAAGAGTAATATAGACATTTGAAGATATATACAAAAAGTAGGTATTATTTAATGCCCATTAGTGCAAAAAATAAATATTATAAAAAAACATAAATACCTATACTTCATCCAAACCTATATGCAACACGTCATCAATAAAAGGTTACTAGATGATGACGTTTCATAACAGTGCTATCACCTCGCACCTCGTATTTTGACAGTTCTAATAAATTGTAGTCTTTCTTTATACAATCTAATATGTGCACAAGTAAATCATCTATAGAATATGTTACTTTCCAAACTTTAAACCGAATTACAAATATACAATCTAGTAACTTTTTGTTGATGACGTGTTGCATATAGGTTTGGATAAGCCATATATAAATTGTGTGCACATTAAATATAGAAACAATAATTTAAAACTTTTTCTAATTGTAATAATTCTATTAGGTTTAAGGGGATAATAAAAATGCCTAAATAAAATTTAGTTGTATAGGTAGTTTTCATCCCTTCATAAACGTAATAGATGTCTTGAAGAAATACCTACATATCTATAGATATTAATTTTTTTTTTCAATAAATGCTCGAACGTGACAATTTTATTAACAAACAGGACATGTCGGTGAACTGGTTTCCTTTACTTAACTTTAATTACATAAAAGGTTTTTAAAAAATATACATACCTATATGTATTTGATATGTTTCGAAAGACATCCTATTTTATTTTTGATCAGTCATTTTTTACAATTTCTTTAGAAAGTGATCATTCGAGAAGTAATGATCGGAATTTACAAATTTAAACACTATTATATAGAAAATTAATGCTCGATTGTATGAACTCATATTGAGAAATTTCTCCTGAAGATAGAATAAAAACTCCGAAATGTTAAGTATTTTGTTATAATTTTTGATCGATTCGCAAGAATTTCAATATAAAAAAATTCATGGTACTCTTTTGAGGAAAGTACTTATACAATAACTGTTAATGATACAAATGTGAAAAATGCATTTGTGTGCACACGCACACGCATGTTTCGCAATTCATACATGTGCCTTAAATGTATTTTTCACACATGTATCATGCAAGATTTTTCTTTACGAACATTTAAATATAAAAGTTAAATGCTTTGATATTTGAGTGCAAAGAGTTGTTAGTTGCAAGCAAAGGCTTTTCATAATCAAATGACGTTTTCTAAATTAATACGATAATTGAAAAGTACAACTTTTCGATTGTGAATGAGAAAAATATAAATTAGTCTTTAATAATACAATGATTTCAATGATAAAAACTGAGCTAAATAAAAATTTATGTAGGTACCTACATAAAATCGAATAAGATTTTAAATGGCTAGCAAGAATTATGTAAAATTTATTCAATTTTTTAACAGTAGATAGTACAAAATATAAATGCTACATCATTTAATATGTATATCAGATCAAATTTTATTGCATCACATGGTAAGATAACTGTAATTTAATTTAAATGATAATTGGCATTTACTACAAAACAGAATGCAACATTTAACACAAAAACTGATCTAAAAAATAAATGCCCATAATAACAATTTTTTTAATAGATATACTGATATACGAATATATCAATTAAGCACATATGCACACATCTAATATGATAATAAAAGCAAATATATAAAAAAATAAACAACAAAATTCATTTGGTAACATTTGCAATAAAGCAAAAATTGTGAATTTACATAAAAACTATGTGCGTAATCCTTTTGCCTTCCTTTTTATCCTCGCATAAGGTCCTATATCTGGATCCATAATAAAATCGTACAAAACAGCCGACCAAGAATTATGTTGTGGTAAATTATCATAAAATTCAGGTGCAATCCTTTTAACCTAAACATAAAATATGATCAGCAAATTAAATCTCTCACACAAAATAAAATATACCTCCGGTAATCTCGATCCTGGAACTGCAGGAAAATCGTGATGTTCATTGTGATAACCTACATTAAACGTTATCCAATTTAATGGTCCATAATAACTATAAGTTTCAAAGCCTTTCTTAAACATGTAATGCTCAGAAATGAAATGTCCTGCCACAGGATGAAAACCCATTGCCATTATCGAACCCAAAAAAAGATACCAAAGAACTCTGCTACCTGAAAAGTTACATTTGCAGGTTCTCAGAATTAAAAAAATTTACTTACCAAAAAAATACCAGACAAAAATGTCAAAAGTTAACTGTATTGCAAGATTAACAAATTCCAAAGAGGACGGAGATTTAGGATAAACTACCAAAGGTCTTAATGCATAAAAAAATGGTTGCAGCATTACCCATATAAATTTGCCAAATGTTGTACAAAACAACTTAGCCTCCACGTATGTTGGAATATCGGTATCCTTCTGCTCATCACCCTGATACTATAAAATTTTTATTACATTAAGTATATATTAAATAGGGATATATGTACCCTATGATGTTCAAGATGGTATTTTTTAAAGCTAATCGAAATTGGAATTGCAATCGGTAAATTAGCGAAGAATCCAAATAATTTATTTGCCATCGGTCTGCTATGTCCAAAGGCCAAATTGTGAGAAATTTCGTGTATTGCTAAAAGGAGAACGATAAGTAAACAGTTGATTTCAAAATTCAACATACCTAACATTAACGAGTGGTTTATGACTCCTCCGAAACAGTAAGCAACTAGTAGGGTAACTCCCCAGGACTTGTCCTTCATTATATACATCATAACGAACTGGATTAGCACCATCAACGTAACAACCCATTTGAAATTCGGATCATAACCGAACAATTTCTTTATTTGCGGATACTTTTCTGTTACAGCGGGGGTTTTATTATGAAAAAAAAAGTAAACGCCCACATTACGTAACTCAAATTGTACGCCAAAAGAATTGTGAATAAGCATAAAAATTAATTGGTAGATAACATTTTAATTAAGAAACAATTGAAAATCATCGGTGAAAAACTAACCTAAAATAAGTTTTCTTCTGGTTGCGTGAGGTTCTTCGGTGTAGGTCCATTCGAAATCAGTTCTGGAAACGTGCTGGCCCATTTTTGGTATATTTAATTCTAGTTTAAAATTATTTAGTAGTAAATATATACGTTTTACATCATAATTAGACGGAAACTCATCTTCCAATCTGCACCATATCTTCACACCACTACAGATTGGACGTCACACGCATAGTTCAAAAAAATGATCACAGAAGTTCATCATAGATCTGATAACTTTTTTAGTTCTTCTAATATTTATGGAAGTATACGTGGAAATAATAATATGTTGCTCATTTAGTATTAAAATAATAATATTAATCAAGTTGCAATATCGAGAAAATGAAAATTATGACAATTTTAATTTTTGAAATTTATATCTAATTTGGTTTTCATGAGCGCCATCTCACAACTAGTAGATTAATAGTGCCGCTGCCATCTTGGAGATGCTCGAAGAATTCTGAAATGTACAAACCGGTAACCGCACCTATTTGCTTAAAATTTCGTAAAACCGTTAGTGTTTGCGGTGGTAGACGACGCGAGCGTGCATCATCTCCGAAAATAGTTTGGTTACACGAAGACCTCGACCGCGTTAAAGTGGATAGTTCCAGCGTTCCGTTTACCAGTCAGTGCCGACTAGATTAAGAGTGTGGTTTAATAGCAAAGAAGGTACTTCCGATGGCGTCTAAAACGAGAAAAAGTGGTACGCCGGCCTCTCAAACGGGGCGACCATCGAGCCCGCTGAGCCCTACAAGGCATTCCCGTCTCCAGGAAAAGGCCGACTTGCAGAATTTAAACGATCGTCTTGCGGCCTACATCGATAGGGTGCGTTATTTAGAGACCGAAAACAGTCGACTCACGCGTGAGGTGCAAACGACCCAGGAGACCGTTACCCGGGAGGTCCATAACATCAAGTCTATGTACGATCATGAATTAACGGACGCTAGAAAGTTATTGGATGAAACTCACAGAGAGAAGGCCAAGCTTGAAATCGATACGAAACGTTTGTGGGACGAAAACGAAGAGTTGAAGGCAAGTCTCGCCAAGAAAACCAAAGATTTGATACTTGCAGAAAATTCCGTGCGTATATTAGAAACCCGCACGAACGATCTAACTTTGAAACATAATCAGGCACTGTCCGAGGCCAAGAAGGCTCAGGCGGAGCTCAGGGATGTCGAGAAAGAACGCGACAAATTGAAAATACAGGTACAAGAACTACGTAAACAATTAGAAGACGAATCGTTGGCTCGTGTCGACGTTGAAAATAACAATCAAAGTTTGAGAGAAGAACTATCGTTCAAAGATCAAATATTCCAACAACAACTTACAGAGACTCGCACCAAGCGACAGATCGATATAAGCGAAATCGACGGACGTTTAGCCGAACAGTACGAAGCTAGACTTCAACAAGCTCTCCAGGAACTTCGTGATCAATACGAAGGTCAAATGGCCAACAATCGTCAGGAAATCGAATTGCTATACGAGAATAAAATAAAAAATCTTCAAAGTGCTGCTAATCGTAACACCGGTGCTACCGCTGCTGCCATCGACGAGCTTCGTCAAACTCGTACCCGAATCGATACTTTGACAGGTAGAATTGCCGATCTTGAAAATCAAAATTCGCTCTTAAATTCTAGAGCTCGTGACCTCGAGAAACAGTTAGAAAATGAGAGGCTTCGCCACACCGAAGATCTGGCACTGCTCGAAAACGAATTGTCTCGTTTACGAGAAGAAATGGCACAACAACTGCAAGAATATCAGGACTTGATGGACATCAAGGTTTCGTTAGATTTGGAGATTGCGGCTTATCGTAAATTACTGGAATCTGAGGAAACGCGCTTAAATATAACGCCAACGGGCCAAGGAGAGGTAACTGGAAGAAGTATAAGATCAAGTTCATCACAGAGACGTGGTACTCCTATTCGTATGGGTGGTAAACGTAAACGTACACTTTTAGAAGAAAGCCAGGAGCAGAGTATGTCCGATTATAGCGTAAGCAGCTCATCGAAAACCGATTTGGAAATTGTGGATGTCGATCCTGAAGGAAACTACGTAAAGTTGCACAATAAAGGCAACAAGGAAATGGCTATAGGCGGTTGGCAGATTGTAAGGAAAGCTGGCGAGTTGGAGACGACGTATAGATTCCATCGTACACTTAAGGTGGAACCCAATGCTTTTGTAACTATTTGGTCTGCCAATCTTGGAAAGGATCACGAGCCACCCAACTCGTTGGTGATGAAATCGCAGAAGTGGTTTGTCGCCGATAACATGACCACCACCTTGATCGATAACAACGGCGAAGAGGTTGCGGTTTCTGAAAGGTACGTTAATTACCGACGAAATCGGTTATTTGCTCGTCGTTTTTAATATTTATTAAGTATTTAATTTTACTATTGGGTGCTAACATAAGATTTAAGTATAAATATAATTTTATATTATGTATTTCGATTGTAGCATGAAATATAATAAAGCTCTGCATTGAGAGTTTTGTTACTTAGGTTAGTATTCAACTTCTAAAATTAAAATCGAATAGTGGGAAATGAGGTTAGTAGTAGTCTCGAGTTATTTTAGTGGTGCACATGTGCACGAAGTGGGTTTTCATAACAATGAATTAACAGTAGTTATAGATTGTGTGTGTGTGTGTGTGAGACCTTGCAATTGTGTTCACCGTAGTTTACCTTGTGTTTTGTCTATTACATCATTGACATTTGCATAGATTTACATTTTTGGACGTTTTTTAAATTTTACCTTGATACTACTGATCTGTGTGGGTGATTGTGTTTGTTAATTTTTTTAGGGCAAGTTTACATACATATGTATAATGATGAGAGAGTTTATCATGTTATAATTACGGCAAGAAACAGATAATTTCAGCAAAATAAGACTGATTCTGATAAAGATATTTTAATTGAAGACCAATCAAAATTGTGTCTTATATTAATTACAAGCTACTTGGAATTTATGTAAATTTGTGTATATTACCATTTATTGTCGACTTAATGAGATGATATAATGATTATCATCTGAAATCTGATATCATCAAAATATCTGTTCACCTTGAATTAAAAAATATAGAGCCCATAGAAAATATATCAATACTTACCTACCAATTTTTTAATAGAAGTTCTATAAACATGGAATTAATTTTATTATTTCCTCTTGTCTCTCTGTTTTATTGTTATAATCTTAAATTTTTCATTTGTTTTCTATAATAACAATTTTGAATAATCTTCATAAAGTTCATGGATTCTCTGCATAATTTCATATTAATGAAGTCGGTTCATTTCACTGAAAGATATATAATTGATGTATTTTAAATGATAATACTTAAAGTACTAAAAGTAAGTTAGTGCTAATTTACCTGTAGAAAAACAAATTTAACTTTAAAATGCGTGGTTAAACAAAAGTATTAACGGTTATGTTGAAATAAGAATTGTAACATTTTCTATGTCATTTATACCTATAATTTTCAAATGTACCTACCTACTATTACTTTAATTTTTGATTTTTTTGAAAATTTTACGTTGATTTCATTGAAACTTATTCGAAACGTTAAATAAAAAACTGTATCGGGCAAAGTTTAACTTGATTTTCAGTTTCAAATTTTGATTTTGAGTTGATTTTCAAATTTTATGTTAAATAAAATTATCCTAATATAACAATTATTATAGTTTAATTAAAATGATAAACCTTTTTATTTAAGTCATGAGTTTAAATAGTATTTAGATTATTTCAAGGTACTGACTACAGTAGAATTATGTAAATAAACTAAAAGAATTTCCATTCTATGAACCTATGAATTAAAATAATGTCTCCGACTGTGTATTTCAAATTATGCAAATTAAGACTTACTTTTACAACTCAAAATTTTATTCCTTTCAAAAATAACAATATAATTGTTTTAATAACCAAAATACGTAAATATTTGAGTTTCAATAACTAATTTTAAATTTTTTTACAATATATTACTTTAAAGTGTTACATATGACTATGTAGGTACCTAATTGAGGACGTTATTTAATTATAGGAGTGAAAAATACCCTGGTGCGATAACTTATTTCAAAATCTTCGAAATTTTCCCAAATTCCTCCTGGCCGACAATTTAATTAAAGAAATCAAACTAAAACATCTTCACCAAGATAAAGAAACAATATTAACATCTACCTACATTAAATTTAGGGTAGGAATTAACTAGGTCAAGTTGATGATTTTATTTGTTTAGGACACGCCAGTTGTTTCGGATCAATATTTTTGCAAGGTTGTATAATTTGCGTTTGTATTATAGGGTGATTGTTTCAAGGTTAACATGCTAAAACCGATATATTCTTTAAAATACTTTGCAGTCGTCCAAATTTGACATTCCACATCGATAAACCAGTTAAATCGTTACCGAGAATACTTAATGAATAAATTCGGCAACTAAAATTTTTGCAGTGTCTCCTAATTTTCTTTAAATTTACACTTAACAAATTTACTTGACTTTTCTCTTATTGCAGAGTGAAAAGGCAACTTGCAAGTTCAACAATGCGTCATCGCGAATTTGCAGGATTATTGGGAACCGAAGAACTGCACCATCAACAGGGCGACCCGCAGGGAGAAGAAAAGTGTCGAATTATGTGAAACTCGATGGAATAGGTGGGTAGGAGAAGATGTTTGCGTTTCCTTAAAATAAGTCAAAGAGACAAATTATTTTATTATAGAATTTTAAGATTGAGAGAACTTTGTTTATTCAATAATGCCATTTATCTCTATATCGTGTATATGTAACTGTGCCTGTTTGGGCAACAAATGTTTTTTTAAGTTCCGAGATGGGTTAATATTTGGCCTTCTTTAAACGAATTCAAATTTCCTAGACAGGCCCGAATCTGTAAGATATAGTAAGTGTTGCAATTTTTGGTGCAACAAGCAAACATTTCCAGTAGAAGTTTAAATATATTAAAATAGTGCATGTAGCCATTAACTAATTAAAGTGTAATTTGACATTTAAAACAGTAGTTAAAGTGCATTTTAATCGTTTTCAACAATTATTTTTTTTAATTCATATTTTTCATTAGTGTATTTTTGTGTTCAAATAAATAGAGCTTAGATTTTTAAATTATTATTGTGTGCTACTTTGGAAAATCGAGATATCCATCTGCCATGTGAAAATTAACTCGAATTTTCAATAACTATATTATATTTAAGAAAGTGTAAGCTATTAATTTTGTGCCGCTCAATGTATTTTTACTTTAAAAGGTGCCTTACAGATATATGATGTACTATCTCTTTTCTTACACAAAAATGATTTTATCAATATAACGATTTATATGTAGATGTATTCAATACCTCGTTAATATTAGTATTATTCTGACAGTTTTTTAAAACAGCATGTTAGAATTTAGTCGTGTTAGAGAGAAATTGTTCATCTTCGATTTTGCACAAAAAAAATATTCACAAATAGATCTATTTTCACCAGAATTTGATGTTTATTTCTACCGGTATTGCTTGTTGCATAATATTTATTTTGAAAGGATTACACGATACGACGTCATGATTTTGCCTAAGTGAATCATTTCTAAAATTAATTAAATATTGGAAAGACGTCATCTTTAGGATGTAATGCAATAATGACCTGAGGGGTCAAATCAAGGGCGTGGGTTAGGAAGTGACATCTGTGAATGAATAGTGTCATTAAATTTTTCTGATACTGTACAATTTTGTTTTCTGATACTATTCGACAACCATAGATGTCGCCAAACATTATTTAACATAAGTTTATTAACCAATAAAAATCAAGTGGTAAAAAAAGCGAGCGAATTTTTGGTATTATTATACTCCACATAAATTCTCTAAAATCAAGCAATGGCTGATAACGAAATGGAAATAGAAGAAATCACTGCAACGCCTAGTACGTCCAATCAAACGTCCATTAATTCGAATATATCAAAAGACAAATTTAGTAAACATAACCTACCATGGTAATAAAAAATTCTTTTGGATATAAAAATTCGCTAACAATTTGAATTTTAGGATCGAAAAGTATAGGCCACAAAAGTTCGAAGATATCGTAGGAAATGAGGATACCATTAAGCGTTTATCGATATTTTCTACGCAAGGAAATGTGCCAAACATAATTATTGCTGTAAGTTGACTTAAGTGATTTTATCTTCTGACTTAATTTAACTGTAATTAGGGCCCGCCAGGTGTAGGTAAAACGACGACCATTTTGTGCCTAGCTAGAATATTGCTTGGGCCTTCTTTTAAAGATGCCGTACTTGAACTGAACGCTTCTAATGATCGAGGTATCGATGTTGTACGTAACAAGGTGAAGATGTTTGCTCAACAAAAAGTAACTCTTCCGGCAGGACGCCATAAAATTATAATACTGGACGAAGTTGACAGGTAAAATACTTGGTATCGACAAGCGTTTTTGATAATTGTATCGGTAGATAGGTACCAAACGTACTTGAAAATACAAACTCTGGATTATCACAATTGACAATTGTATGGTATAAAATTAAAATTTATTATTTGATATGATTTTTGAGTGTGATAAATGATTACAAGTTTATATTTTTGAAGGGACAAATGGGTTGCTTAGGTACCTAGGCACCAGTACTTAGGCACCTATACTTGTTAACCACATAATTAACAAGTACTAATAAAGATACATGATTTTTAAATAATAAATCGTAGAAACGATTGTTTCTAAAGAAATAAACACGATTTATCGTTAGTAGTGACTAAATTTAAAGATCAAAATGCCAATGCACATGACTGCAAATTTTTTAATGACTTGTGGATCTTGTGTGTTAATCAAGGAGTCAAAGATAAAATATATTCCCTAGTTTGTTAAAAAGTACTCGTTGCGTGGGTAAATTAATTAAAGTACTATATAACTATATTAAATTTATCATTTGATACTTATTCTGTAAGGAATCTGTTAATTTTAAAGGCCTGTTAAAATTTTGTACGTTTCTATGGCAACTACGTATTAATAGCCATATATCCTTGATTAAAGCTCGTCGAGCTGAATACAAAACTGAACTCACGGTTTGTGAAATAGATTTGAACTACGAAGAATAGGTCAAAGAAATTAAATCAAAATTCCATTAACTGTTTTATAGTTGTCATTGTGGTCGAGTGTATAACGCACTTGACTACAGATCTGTGTATCTCGGGTCCAAGTTCCAATCCAAGTATTTTTTTTTATAAATATTTAAACTATAATAACTGTATAAAATGACAATTTAACAATATCTGAAGTAGTAAATATTTCAGTACTTACAATTATATGTAAAACATTTTTTGCAAACCAAACATTAATGTTATGTTCTTCGTATGTGTTCAATAATGCATACATGCGCAGACAGTTCTATAGTAGGGTGTGTTATCCACTCAACCATAGTAAATGTCAACCATCAACGATATATGGTTTGTTAAAAATTTCCACATCCCATTCCCTTTGTTAGGGCCGGTCTTTCAATCATCGAATAAAGTTCCAAATAAACTATTTGTAAAATAACTTCCTTGGACACGTTTGTTGTAACAAATGTTTCCAATGAAGTTATTCCACGAATAACTTATTTGGAACTTTATTTAATGATTGAAAGAAAATAGTGTTTACACACAGGCGTCGTTATTGGGGGAGGGGTATAGGGGCGCCAACTAAAGTTTTGCACACAGGCGCCTTACACTACTGGCACATCGTTGCACATAAACATAGGAAAAAATTGCTGTAGATGGATTTGATTGAATTTTTTTTCCTGATAGAACTTGACCTCTTCTATAAGTTCTTGTTGAAAGTGTTTGATGCTCTCAAACTATAGAGGCCGAGTTCTATCGGAAAAATACTATTTCAGTCGAATCGATCTATGGACAATTTTCCTTTATTTTCCGAAAAATTTGTGATTGTAAAAATGGTCGATATAAAGAAAAATAAAAAGTATTACAGATTAATTTAAATTATAGTTAAATGAATTATTACACTGAAATATTATCGCATCATATTTATGTGGAGTTGTTTTATACAGTTATCATTCGCACGATGTTTAGACCATTAGTTTACATGAAGTTTGATAAGGGTATCATTTTTAGCATGACAGAGGGCGCACAACAAGCATTAAGACGCACCATGGAAATTTATAGTAACACCACTAGGTTTGCCTTAGCATGCAATTACAGTGAAAAAGTTATTGAAGCTATTCAATCCCGATGCGCCATTCTCAGGTATTCTAAACTATCGGATGCACAAGTTTTGGCCCGTGTGATTCAGATTTGTAAAAAAGAGAATGTTAGTATATTATACTTTGTCTGGGTACTTTAATTATGTGTTGTTAATATAGATCGAATATACTGAAGACGGACTCGAAGCAATTGTGTTTACTGCTCAAGGAGATATGCGGCAAGCTCTGAATAACTTACAGTCCACACATAATGGATTCGGATTGACCAATTCTGAAAACGTGTTTAAAGTCTGTGACGAACCTCACCCGCTACTTATTAAGGAAATGTTAATAGAATGCACACGATGTGAAATCAGAAAAGCATTCAAGGTAAAATGATTTTTACGTTTCTAGACGAAAATGTGCGAGTAATAAAGGCAGCGTAAAACACAAGTTTCGCACGAGTTGCATAGAAGATTTTCTATAACTATTAAAAATGTCAAAATTACATAAATAATGCATTCCAAATTTAAATTTAAACTTAACCAAAAGCACCAATTTGCAATTTCGATGTTTTTATCGATTGTAGATCATGGAACATTTGTGGAACTTGGGTTATGCAGCAGAAGACATAATTAAAAACATATTTAAAGTTTGTAAAAATTTGGATATCGAAGAAGGACTTAAGCTGGCTTTTATAAAGGTAAAACCTTCCATAAAATGATTAAAATACTAAAAAAATATTGGTTAATAATTTAGAAAAGCGTCCTTATCAATTTTGTTCTAGGAAATTGGCGTTATACATATGCGGATCGCCGATGGTTTAACTAGTTTGTTGCAAATGTCTGGCCTCCTTTCGAGACTTTGCATGCGAGCACAAGGCTTAGAATTCAATTCGTAATTCTTAAGTTATGTTTTTGTATGCTTTATACTTCTTATAAATAAACAAATACCTACACACTTTATTTAATGATATTATTAAAAAAAAAGGCGACGAGAATAATGTTAGAATTTCTATGAATATAATTAAAATGCGACAGGTGTTATTTAACATTAATGCGCCAATTTGCATTAATGTAACCTAGTCTTTTGTCTAGTTGTCCTACTGAGTATTTGTCTTCGCCAAGACGTCCGTCGAGTACGGACGAACGGTTCAACTGTAGCCGATGCATTTGCGGCGGTAGCGATAATTAAGGGTTGCAAGTTTGTACAAAAAATATTAATGGGTAATTAGTTTAATAGCGAACGTATGTATCGACCGTAATTAAATAGCGCGATTATATTTCGAAAATTAACTTGCGTCCGTGTCTGTTGGGGAAATTTAGCTGTAAGGGGTTTATAGCTTAAATATTGATTTCTACCCACCCTTCGTAAGATGGTACTAAACTACAAATCAGTGTAACTTGTAACATCATTGGTGAAAGTCCAACGATATTTTGTTGAAACCGAAAAATCGTAGGAACTTGTCGAATTTTTAACGCGACGCGGTTCGAGGGTGCAATGGGCTGTGCGGACACCAAGTGCAATTTTGACTAGGGAAAGCTATTTTTTCTTTAAAGATCACACATATTTTGACATATCTTGGATACTAATCCAAGTTTTTATTTATTATTTTTTCCACGGTCAAATTCGTTTTTCAGAATTGGATGGAAGGAAATTCCTATTTTAATCACGACTTCGCAAGATAATTAGTGTTATTATTATAATAATTATCGATTGTTCCTTTTGGAAAAACACCAAAACTACACTCGGTCCGATGACGTAAAATTTTTGGAAAGAAAAATGCGAACAAGAGACCTAGATATCGTGCATTCTGGCTTTGAGAAATTGAAAAGGGGTAGAAAATTTTGACATGTAATTTAAATCGTGTATAAAGAACATGCAGAAAGAAAATTCCAACCCTTCAGTCGAAATTCAGCAGTATGTGGGGCCTTACAGACTCGAAAAAACGTTGGGAAAAGGACAAACGGGTGAGTTTGACCTGCGAAAAATAAGTTTAATCGTAAAATCAATTGTTTGGTCAAGTATACGTCGAGAAAAGACGACGGTTTTTTATTATTTTGCTTTAAAATATTTCGAGAACGTTGTGGAATTTAAAGATTCTAATCTCCGGAGCTCTTGGGAATATTAAAAAGCTGCAACAACTCGAAACTTCGGCAAAAATTAATCCGGCAGAGTCGACGTGAAAGTTCCAAGTCGTTATTTTCAGAGTCTTCTTCGTGTATTTTCATTGTATTTTCCTTGATTGTTATAGGACTCGTTAAGTTGGGGATACATTGTGTTACCGGTCGAAAAGTCGCTATTAAAATTATCAATAGAGAAAAGCTTAGCGAAAGTGTTCTTATGAAGGTAAATTGGTTAAATGTTGTTTAAAAACTATGCAATCGAGTAATTCTAGGTGGAACGAGAAATTGCAATCATGAAACTAATCGACCATCCTCACGTTCTAGGATTATCCGATGTTTACGAAAATAAAAAATATCTGTAAGTATATTCGGTCGATCTGTATTAGCATTTTGATATACGTTTCTAATTAGATACTTGGTTCTCGAGCACGTGTCGGGCGGCGAATTATTCGATTATTTGGTTAAAAAGGGACGACTAACGCCAAAGGAAGCGAGAAGATTTTTTCGTCAAATAATGTCGGCGTTAGATTTTTGTCACAGTCATTCCATATGGTAATATTAAATTAAGTATTATTTAAATGGTCGATTTGTTCATTTCGTTTTAGCCACAGAGATCTAAAACCCGAAAATCTGTTGTTGGACGAAAAAAATAACATCAAGATAGCCGATTTTGGAATGGCTTCTCTTCAGCCAATGGGTTCTATGCTGGAAACGAGTTGTGGTTCACCCCATTACGCCTGTCCCGAAGTCATAAGGGTTGTTAACTATTTCTTTTAATTATTTTTCCGTAGGTACTTAATCTTGTATCTTTCTAGGGTGAAAAATACGATGGTCGGAAAGCGGACGTTTGGTCCTGCGGGGTTATTCTCTATGCTCTCCTAGTAGGAGCGCTTCCTTTCGACGATGACAATCTTAGACAACTTCTAGAGAAAGTCAAAAGGGGCGTTTTTCACATTCCTCATTTTGTGCCACCCGACTGCCAAAGCTTATTAAGAGGGATGATCGAAGTGAATCCCGATAAAAGACTAACGGTAAGTACCTAGATGTTTTTACCAACAGTTCGTTGATAAAATGGTACAATTCTAGTTAACCGAAATTAATAAGCATCCGTGGGTGACCGCTGGGGGGAAAGGGGAGCTGGAACTAGAATTGCCAATGATGGAAGTTGTACAAACTCATGTTTTGCCTTCAATAGAATCGGTAGATCCCGACGTTTTACAAGCCATTTGTAGTTTAGGTTGTTTTAAAGAAAAAGAAAAATTAATTCAACATCTACTTAGTCCTAAGTACGTGCGAGTTCTTTTGTTTCGATGTAACTTAATCATTAAAATCTTACAGTCATAATACGGAAAAAGTAATCTATTTTTTGCTTCTCGAGAGGAAGAGAAGAAGACCCGCGTTTGAAGACGAAACGGACGCAATGTTAAGAATAAGAACAGTAGAAACATCGGATCCACCGCGTAAACGAATCGACACTTGTAGAGTTAATGGACAGAACACTTTGCAATTTGGACAAATTAGCGAAGGTTCTCCGATAACTCCTAGAAGATCGCATTTTAAGTAAGTTGACTATAACTAACCCTACAATGTTTATCGATCTGTTAAAGCAGGAGACATCATAGCAGAAGAAGCCCGTCCACCGGAAGCACTCATGGTTCATTAAATGTTCATTCGCCCACCAGATCGTCAGGCGCCTCCAGTCCTATTCTATTTAATAACGCAACACCAACAAATACACACGGTAAACATTAGCGATTCGTGTCGAGGCCTAAACGTAAAGTCGAAAATTTTAGTAGGAATTTCGTCGCCCGTCAGTCCACGGTCATCGACGCACCATGCACACCGGACACCGCACGGATCTCCAAATCCTTCTTTAAGTATATCTCAGCCACCATCTACCCCGACGCATCATCGAGCAAACAGTAGCGGGGGAACCACCACGGCTTCGTCTTTGCTGTCAACTTTGATGTCCCCCGAAACCGATACTACAAACTTGGTGCCAGGTTAAAACATCAATTTTCCAGTTGCAAAAAGAAAATTTAGCGTTTCTTACAGGGTCCGGTATATTGGCGCCGATGACCCCTCCCGGTTCACCGCACTCGTCAGCCACTGCCAGTCACCATTGGCGGTCTAGATTGAACACCATCAAAAACAGCTTTCTGGGTTCGCCGAGATTTCATCGTAGGAAATTACAAACTTCTTCCGAAGAAGTGCATCTAACACCGGAATCGTCTCCGGAACTAACAAAGAAGTCCTGGTTTGGTAGTTTAATGACCACGGAGAAAGACGAAACGTTTACGATTTTAGTTAAGGGGAAACCGTTGGCGACGGTTAAAGCCGATTTAATACACGCCTTTTTATCGGTGAGAGCGTTGCGAATATGTATTCGAATAAACTTGTAAAACGTTGCCGTGTTGCAGATAGCGGAACTTAGTCATTCTGTTTCGAGTCCGATGTCGTTTCGCGTAGAGTATAAAAGGGGATCCACCGCGCCGGCCATGTTTCAACGACAAGTTAGATTTCAAGTGGATATTGCGGCGATCCACAAACAAACTGCGGATAATTCTAAAGAGCCATTATATGCTATCACCTTTACTCTGTTGTCGGGTAAGTTGATTGGTTTCCGATAATAATTGCTCGTTAATTATACACGTAATCGTTAGATAAGTGTAACTTCGCGCGTCTCGAGTGTTTTTTGTGTGAGTTAATTAACGGGAGACACTCTTAAACGGGCGGCAAACTGTGCATGTGCAAACTGTAATCGAATAAGTCGTTAAATTGGCGCATTAAACTTGTGGATGCTCGCGAACGCAGCCGTTAATTAATTTGCCGGTTTAATAATTTAGGTATTACCTATTTGCATTAATAACGATTCGTAATTCAATTTTAACCATTTTCAGGCAACATTAGACGATTCCGAAGAGTCTGCGAACACATACAAGCGCAGGTGTGCAGCAGAAGAGCACCGCCGAGCCCGAGGGCTCAAAGAAAATTTACTTCCGAGTTAAGTGAGAGTTCAAGTTGTGGTTCCGATTCGAGCGAATTGTATTCGAATCCTAGACAGGTAGGACTTGAATTTAATGTCCTGTTAATTTATTTTATTTTATATCCTTTTGAAGTTGTGTCAATTCATACATTGGTACAACGATTTGACGGAATAGTATAAATGTTATGATTCTAAGAATCATCCTTTGGTGTTTGGTTAATTTTAACTGTTAAGAATGAATAAATTTTGTAACTGGTTAAAAATCATGTTGGTATCATACTGTCTCCCAACGAATAGTTTCTCTTAGATTTTTTTTGGAATCTAATGATTTTTCTGAAAACACTAACGTAAGATACGTCGATTTTGTTTGCGTAGGAGACAGCTCATTGTTATAAATATGCCTTATTTTTTTCTTCTTATTCCACCATTTCGACTAGTACGTTGTCCTGTTTGTTTGGCCGCGCTATTCAGTCGATGACGAGATCATTGTCATCTTTCATTCGCTTTTTTTCCGATTAAGTTGTTTTTGCATTTTAAAATGCTATAATTGTATTACATATTATATACCATACTATTTTTCTATTTTTTCACAGCTTTATCTCAATCATCTTCAATCTTTCACATTAATATTATTCTAATGTAAAAATTATTTAAAACGTCTAGGAAGTTTTTTCGCATTCAATTAATCTCGAGGTTTTGCAACACCTCGTCAGTATCTATAAATTTGATGACTTCGATAACACCACAAACTGCGACACCACGTAGGAAAATCAAAATTAGAAAATGTGAAAGGGAATTGAAAGAGGAAATAGACAAGTAACTGTATTTGCACATTTCCAAACTAAGTTTAAAGCATCGCATCACGGGGAAAATTTATATCGGGTAGTTTCGAAAATTACGTTTAACACGAAAATAACTTATTTTCGCATCTATTATTAGACCCGAAAATTTTTTACCCCCTTTTGTAATTAAATGATCGAAATGTTCGTGAATGTGAATTTAAAAGCTTACGAAGTGAGCGTCTAATTGCAGATCCTAAAATACATTTACAAAAGACGTTTCAGATCGACTTTGTTCTAATATTCTTGTATAAAATGTTATCAATATATCGTGTTGCGAGTGCACGTGAATTTTTTATAAGCACAGAACGAGGTTAAAATCACAGCGTATCCCACGGGAAACCCGGCCTGCTTGAATTTAATATTTATTTCCTTTATTTTAAAATATGGTTTTTAAAGCGTCCGCGTTTACGTATTTATTTTTGCCATGTGATGGTAATTCAGCGAAAATAATTGAGACCGATAAATTGATTAAAATTACTTTACATAGTACCCTACTTTGTGACGGAATCTTCGCTTTTATCTTGTAATATTTCAAATTTATTGTTTGATCAAAAAAATATATATTTCGATTGAAAATGTGTATGAGATTAGTTAAATACGGTAATCAACTAAACTAAATCATCAACTAATCTAACTAAACTATCAACATCAGTAAAATATATTATATAGGCGTATTCCATTCGACTGATTTAAGTGATTTTAGGTAGCAAAAAAATCACTTGGTCATTTAACGGAATCATCGGATCGTCAACGGAATCGACGAATCAGCGGATTTTGAATACAATTTTTCGGCAGGAAATCAGATGGTGATCAGAAGAGTAAGTTGATCAGTCGAATGAAATACGCTTATTGTGTACGTGTGAAAAGAATTTATTTATTTATCTAGCGCCGTAATTTCAGTTTTGGTTTAAATTAAAATTGAAACCATTTCTACAGTTGCCATTGTTGTTACTATAGAAATGTGTTCAACTTTAGCCAAGACTGAAATTCCGACCATAAGGACGATAGATACACTTCGTCCAAACCTATATGCAACCACGTCATCAATAAAAGGTTACTAGATGATGACGTTTCACACAGTGCTGTCACCTCGTACCTCGTATTTTGACAGTTCTAATAAATTGTAGTCTTTTTTTATACCATCTAATATGTGCGCAAGTAAATCATCTATAGAATATGTCACTTTCCAAACTTTAAAGCGAATTACAAATAAACAATCTAGTGACTTTTTATTGATGACGTGAATTGCATATAGGTTTGGATAGGCCATACTATCGTGTTAGGTTCAGTTTTTCAACAATCGTCAGTTAATCATTATGCAAACAATTATTTAGACAATCGTTTCGAATGATTGACTGCAGTCGATCAGAAATAACCAGTGATCAAAAACTAGTCGGTTTTTCACCAATCAATCAATCAACTCTGCCCATCAGTCAATCACCAAAGAAACAACTGTTTCAACAATCATTTCTATAGCAATTGTTTAACGGTTTAACGATAACCGACGATTGAAAAACTGACCCTTGGTGTGACAATTGACGTTTCTGCAAATTCTGAATATAGTTATCAGTAACTAACGTTATATGTTAAATTTACAGTTAAACGTTTTACAATTGGAAGGAAGTGATCAAGAAAGTGAATGTAGTGTGTTCGATGTGCGAACTACAACACGGGACAGTGGACGAAGGGCGTCGACGAACAACAACACAGAAACTATAGATCAACCTACAACTGGTACCGTAAAAGCAGTCAGATCTAGCTCGGAAAACACAGATTCCTGCGAAAAAACGTGCGTCACGACGATGTCTGGAAGTTCCATAGCGTAATGTCGTACTTTTCGTTATATTTGTAATTAACTAATTGCTGTAATACGTCTTATGTTTTAAGGTGTTAAATATAATTATAGTTTCATTCGCATTTACAGTCTGCCGATTATACGATGACAAAGGCTTGTATTAAAATAAAATAGTATACTGCTGCCACCATATAATTAACGGGCTGTACTTTTGTGTGTTTTCAAACGAGGAAGCTATATGCGATGACGATATTTTCCTAAGTAAGGATTTTCTGACAGTATTGAATAGGCAATTAATTTGTATATAAGTGCAACTATGTACAGAAAGCTGCTTTTGTGATTTTGAAGATTAATGTGAGGTTATTTATTGTTCCTCGATGATTGTTTTTGTATTATATACTGTTAGGACTAGAATTAAAACTATTTTATATTGGGACTTATGAATAAACTGTAGGAAATGCTTTTACTTCAATTTATATGGCATTTGCTCATAGTCAAAATGAGCAAAAGCTCATAATCTACTCCGAGTACCTATAGCGAGTTGAACAATTTTAATAAATCGAAGTAAAAGCTTTTGCTACACTTTACTCATAAGACCCATTGATTCCGATTTAAGAACGCATGTTAATGTTATTTATCTGTTTTTTTTTGTTCTCTTCGAAAGGGCGTTGATTATTTTTTCCAAAAACAACAAAAGTTGACGTAATCAAAAAAGATAATTGTACAACGCTTTTCTGAAGTTCGATTGTTTTCATCTTCTCCAAAGAGAACTCTACTATTTGTACATTGTTGTGTACATACGTAGGTGGAGATTTTTCTAGTTTATAATGATCAATGCCGGCCATATTTATATAAAAATAAATGAGTAGAGGTTACGCCAGAATAGAATGCGATGCGCCGCGATTTTTAAAAATTAATCACCGATGCTGTTTGTTTGCTTTTTTTTATATTTTTGTTGAAAAATTACAATGAAGCTTATCGACCGAATCCTTTAGAATAATATGCGTTTAAATAAAATCTTTTCTTTCTTCCTTAGCAAACAGCATTGTATATAATACATATCAGGTGCGATCGCGCTCAACAGTCTTGGTCGCATATTATGAAACTATTATGTTGCGATATGTTATGAAAATCAAAGCCAATTTCCCCTCAAAATACGACCCGACCTCGAAAAATCATAATTTTGATTTACATCAGTTTTTAAGTTTTCGATTCGAAATAATACCTATTGATTGATTAATGATAATAATAATAATATTAATCTAGGCGATTTGTAAGTTTGTAAATATTACAATTATCGTAAATAATTATTGACATTATATTACCGTTATAATCGTTCGTTTATTACTGCTGCTCTTATTATCGCGCTGCACTGTATATGTTAGTATTACTGGTGAATTATTTTATATAAATGAATTGATAGTTGCGTGTAAGTCAGCTGTAAAAAATTGTGATAATAAACAAATTTGCACAATATTACTATATTTAATTTCAATTTTTTCGATCCAACGCCAACGTTTCGAAATAATTTGCATATATGTACACACATTTAAGTTTTTTTACAGTTCACAATTAATAAGCGCATTTCTACTTCTATAATTTTGTATTGTGCTGGTACTATCGCACTTTTTAAATTATGCATATATAAATAAAAATTAATAATAAAAAATAGGTACAAATGTTTGAAGAAAATAATAAGACAACTTATTAAAGTACATATCGATAAAAACGATAATCATCATTTTTTGGTAGAAATGGTAGAAGAATTCAACCACTAAAAATAAGTTAATTACCTACCCATGAAAATAAGAGTCGCTACTGAAAAGTAAAATAGAATAGAAAATAAAATAAATGAAGAACAAGGACGGCCTCAAAACAGATGTCAAACCGGAAGCAAAAATTAAAAAAAAACGGAAGTTGATACGAAATTGATCAAGCAAAGAGCATATGTCCTATATAAGTAGAACACTATTACTATAAGTTGTTTACGTTCATTTAAAAAACATGGAAACAATAGGTAAACATAACTTATTCTTTGCCCTTTACTTAACGTAACAGAACTATATTTGTAATACCTGTATCTGGATAAATTATAATTAACCTTTTAAAAGGGGAACTGCAACTTAAAGTAAAAAACAAAGGTGAAGGCGAAATAATCAACTGCCTGCGCTACAAAACGCGAGTAGTCGACTATTGATCAAATATCGAAATCGTCTTATTGTTAGGCCATTCTTAAAATACTAAACAACGATTTAAATTAAATAAATTTAAAAGATAGAAAATCAAAAATATCAATTTCAAACGTTTTATTCCTTTTTACCGCACCTTAAAACTATTTGACTGTTTGGGGTTCATTTTCACGCCACATGCTTTCCTCGTGTTTTCCGCAATATTACGTTATTCATCGGTGTTTGTATTGTGCCGCGGCGGTTTCACTATTTTTTCCCGTTAGTTTTAGTTTGGGCTTTTCGGTCGCGATGATTTTACAAAACTGCAATGTCGAATTAACGAAGGTTCATTATTACGATTCGAACGAGAGCGGAAAAAATGTACAAATTGCCACAATTTTTCGAAACGATTTATATCGCAGTCCGTATAAAAATACAATCATAAAAAGGAACATTTTCGGTCACAAATGGGTCCTAAAGATTAACGAGAGTAACGAAAATTTGAAAAGATCTCGAGCTAAATTAATAATTTACGTGCTTATGTTTATTTGTATTTTTGTTGCAGTTGTCTTTGGAATTTTATTAACAATAGGTAGGTGAGAAACCGATGTCCAATTTTTCAATTCCCGCTAATTTTGCGTGACAGAGATTATCGTCATGGAAGCAATTTTTTCCAACAAGATTACACGTTAATTAAAATTAAACAAAGATAAAATACATCAAAAGTCGACTTTTTGTTGGACAAATTACTTTTGGACGAAAGTTTGTTTCCATGAAAATTAGTCGAGAATTAAATGCATGCTGAAATGCATACTTTCGGCCAATCGCAGAATCAAAAATCTATAATTCACCGTTATTTATTGCAATGGCGACGATCTATCGCGATTATGGCCATTATTTATTCAGATGATTTGCTCCACTCGTCTATAGCTCGTGTCGCAAATCTTATCTTCGTCCTCAAACGCGGTCAGTGAGCGGCGTCCTAATTGAAATTATAGTTATAGTTTTTTTCCGTTCTGATCTAACGTGTGGCGACATAATTATTTATTCACCAGCAGCATTTACAATGTATTTGGTGCAAAATAACTCCCAATAACGAACATGAAACTTCTACATACCGCAGAAAAACTACAAACATTTCTCAGATTTTTTAGTAGCCCAATCACTCGTCATACAACAAACATCAAACTGACAATCTAGTTCTTTGCAAGTATTTATTAGCATATACCGCGTGTTAGTAACTAATGCCTCACACATTCAGTTTAAAAATTAATTCATATCATAAGGCAATAGTCATATAGCCAACGATGAGTATTACAGAAACATTGTATTTATTGAAAAAACTGCGAATTTTCCTTTTCTATCAATTAGGTTACATGTCACCATATTGTATATAATTTACAAAAAAATATATTTAAATATCTGCATATAAATTTTCAAATATATACATACAAGTAGTTACGTTCTAAAATTTTGTATTCCGATTTATTCAAAATAAAGCATTTTATCAAAAATTATATAGAGAAATATCAGATCAAGAATTTTCTAGGCATTCTAGAATAAATTCAATATTAATAATCTGACCGCATTAACAACAGAGACGATCGCGTATAAAATTGGTTAACAATCAAACATGATGCGTGTTAACCGTATGCAACTAAAAACAGTTTTAAATTTGACATCTATACGCCTCATATATCTAATACTCAACACTCTCAATCATAAATCTTATGTACAGTGTTTAAATGGATCTCTTACAGAAAACAATACCAATACAAAAAATATGATCTAATTAAAAACCTCATCATTTATACGATTTTCTTTATAGATTCGACATATTTTAGAATAATAGAAACACGAAACAATATAACGAAAGAATCGCCAGCGACAAATGATAAAGAAAAAATTAAGTTAACTAATAACGAAACAAAGGTAGGTATAGCTAATTCAGTAAACTTTTTAATTTAAATTCTAAATTCACTGACTTTCTAGAATGGAACTTCTATAAATACTAGAAACTACCATAATTTCTGTAGTCATTGTAAACGCAACGAAGAGGTCTGCCTTAATGTTGTCGAAAATGAAAAACCAAAATGTATAGGTGCTATCGATAAAAAAGATCCTACAGGATGTGGGGGTTTATGTAAAATAAATAAAGAGTATTGCAGAATTCTCGATGCTAACGATTTACTATATCAGTGCAGAACACTTGCAAATACCTTAAATTGTACAAATAACTGGTTCAGTTGTGGAAATAGATGCATACCGACGAAAATGAGGTGTGACGGAATTTTTGATTGCAGTGACCAATCTGACGAAAATAACTGTGGTGAGGTTAAAATAAACAATTACCTGTCACGTATCTATATTATTATACATGGACAAATTTATAGAATGTAATTTGGACACGCACTTCCATTGTGGAAATAAAACAAGCTGCCTTGATCTGAATAAAAGGTGCAATGGAAAGATCGACTGTTGGGATCATTCCGATGAAGTCGGTTGTAGTCTTGGTAATAGTTTTAATTTTGTCTATTTCTAATAATAATTAATTGTTATAGGGTGCGATCGTAGTCAAGTTCTATGTCGTAATGGACAATGTATTGATAAACATCATTTCTGCGATGGTGTATATCAATGTAATGACAAATCGGACGAGCCAAAAGGATGTGAATGGCAAAAATAAGAATGGTTCCCGTGCAAAAATAAGTTTATTTTTTATATAAAAATATGTCGATAAATATATCACAATTCTTAATGTGATATTAAGTTCATACCTATTTATTTGTTAAATTTTTAACACATTTTGCAAAATATTTTAATGTTACCTGAAAATTCAAGTTAAATTTATTTAAAAAAAGAACGATCTTACCTTATCTGAAATTTGGCCGAAAACCATGGTCGTTTGAGTTTTAAATATTTCAAGCATTAAATAGTTATTTTGCAACAATTCGTCAACAAATTTCTGAAACAACATCCACGAAAGATCAGGCACTGATGAATTCATTAACATAACTGCATTTCTAGTACAAATAATTCCTTTAAATAAATCGTCATCATTACAGTAACTGCTTTCTTTCCAAGCCAATAAATACTGCTTTAAAATAACCTCGTCCGACAAAATATCTGGTTGATATGCCACTAAAAAAAAGTAATGGCTTATTAAAACTTCAACTACCACTTACATAACAAACTACTTACTTAAAATTATTATCAAGTCGAGCAACATTTTGTTTATGAGAAGTAAATTCCAGTTGTTTAAGTCGCATCGTTCTTTTATACTTTCAATAGTGGAATTTAAAAGATGCACAACTTCCTCTTCTGTTATACTATTTGGTTTCTCAATTACTTTCAAACTAATATCCTAGAACATTTGAGATCTTACAATTAATTACCAATGAACCCTTAAATGGTAACTTACCCGAATAATTTGGATCAGTTTTATTCCACAGTTGGCAGAAGGATTATGTTTAATATCTTTACCGAAAGATGGCAGCTCAAATTCACACTTCTGCTTGCTGCGTTTCTTTAATTTTTTTATTACAGTTTCAAAATCTTTTGAAAAGATACCTAGAAATTTGTGTGTTTAATTGCATTTTTTAAAACTTACAATTCGAATAAGAATACGTCTCTTAATAGTAAAATTCGTAACTGTGACTAGTCATACTCATGTCAAACTTTACACAACAGAAAAATATCTACGAAGAGTGCTCAATAATAAAAACAATAGTATTATATAAGACACAAAATGGTGGTAAATACAAACCACCGAAAATATACCGAATAACATTTTACACGAAATACGTACAAGTAGCGATTTAGTTCATCACGTGACGTGACTTTTACAGTGTCCTCATTGGTAGTCAAAATCGCAAATACTAATATGTTATAACCACAATATCGATATATCAAAAAAGAAAATTAAATTTTACCGCCGTATTATATTTTGCAAGCATCAAATAAATTTATTCAACATTTAAAAATAAGTCAAACCTGTATTGATGTGTGAATTAATCCACTGCTGTACCCTATCCTGACAGGTCCTAACTGTAATCGCAACACAAACGTACTTCGTCTGTTCTAAAACATCAGTGGCCAACAATGATGGCACAGCAATCGCTATCCGTGATTTCATCATGTCGGAAATTTTTTCATCTATTAGAGCCTTTAAACTGCTCAACGATTTATGTGAAAATTCGTTAATTTGTACATTAATGTTTGTTAACTGAAAAACTTTCAAATCAAAACGCCACAACTTAAACGTCTAATTGACATTACCGTAGATTTTTCAGAAACCTCTAACATTTCTGATACGTCTAGAACATTTTCAAATTCTACCAATGGCATTGGTTTTAAAAGTTGGTACAATTTCGTTGCAAATTTCCTTAACACACGCAGAAGCAACCAGTTCGCTAACAAATTCTAATGTTTTTTTAATGGACACTGGCTGATTATTAAAGAACGCTTGTTCTAACTGATTCTACAACATAAAAATAATTTTCAAAACTAATTAAAATATACAAAACGAACCTGCAAGTGAGAGCTTGATGAATTGGTCGGAGATGGAATTGCAGTAACCGGCGTAATGTGTTTAACTGTAATTATGTTGTTCATTACACTGGCATCAATCGTTAGGATCTTCTTAATTTCTTGTAAATACGGACAACATAAGTGTAAGACACTTTGGTTAACTATTTCTAATTCGTCTAAAAACGCGGGACTAGGTGAGCTTTTTGCTGGACTTTTACTTTTTGTCACCAGCAAATTAAGTTGTCTATTATAATTAAAAACCTGCGATAGCCACCCATAATAATGTCCTTGAAGAAACTGGGGCAGTTCGAACAACCATCCAAGACAGAATTTAATAAGAAAACGATTCGACACAGTCATATCCTTTTCGTGGTTTGAATTAAGATAATAAATTTCGTAGAGAGTATACAGGATGTCCTGGAAGTAAGCGAGCTGTAATGTTATGCTGTCAAGCATTGCTAAATATTCCGTTAACCATGGAATTGTTAGAACTAAACTTTTATGCAAGACGGCGTTCATTATGACCTTTTTCAAATTTATATTGGGTTGTAACTGAAAATTACAAAAAAATCATATTAGGTGAATTTGTATTCTTTAAGCGACTCACCTGATCGCGTACATTAATTTGACAAGCAATAGCTTTCTGTGGTATATTTGTACTGTTACTCTTATATGGCATTGAGTCAAGGAACGCCAAGAATTTAGCTAGAATCCTTAACGTTGTCACACAAATTAAATAGGATTTTTGTAGAGATGTATTTGATAATGCATCTACAATAAGAAAATCTATTTTAAGAAAAATTAAGTAAAAACTACATTACTAAATGTACTACAACAATAACAAAAACTGAAAACAAAATATTTATTTAAGAGACCAAAAATAATGCATTAAAAGGTTGCAATTTTTTTTAAACAGATACGTTGTTGTTTTTGTTACGTTGGTTACGTTGCAATAAACAATTTTTTAATAAAATTCTACTACAACAACAGAATACAACTTACTTATATCGTCCATATCGAAACAAGACGATTTAGCATCGTTCAGTTCCAGTATTTGTGATATCAAAGTGTCGCTCAGATGTTTATTGAAACTGTAACTTGCTGCCACCAAGATAAAATCACGGTAAAATTCCTGATGACCAGTGAAGGTAGGTACTGTATTCAAACCATTGAATGTTTGTTTGCTAACGATTCGATTTTTTAAGCGCAACAACTTCTCGGCATTTACATTAGGGATCGCCGAAAGAAATGAAAGCTGATTTTCGTTGACGTTCTCCACCTAACAAAAAATAACTAAATATCTATTATCGCATAACCGTCACTACTCACATTTCCCTTACTGTAGCATGTATTCATAAGTAACTGTGCCTTGAACAAACGTGTAAAGTGCACAAAATTTACAGGATCTCCATGCATATTCACTAAGACTTTTATCTTGCCTCCTAAAGCAATAGTAAAATCCCACTTACTCTGTAGATGATTATTTTCCCAAATTCTTAAAATTTCATAAAACAAGTCGCGCTGTTTACGAAACGCATGAAAAGACACATCGGATGGGAAATTATCCCTATTATCTGTATCCGAAATAAAACATACATTTGTTGGTATTTCTTGAGGCACTTCAGGAGGTTCCTCTGATTTACGTTCATAAATTTGTAATAGGCTTTTTTGAAAATTCTGATTGGTAAACTGCAGCAGACGTTTATTTTCCAAAAGCAAACGTAATGTGGCTCTATCTAAATTTGTTAACACATTTATTTGTTTTTCTAATACTCTTGTTGCAAAATAAATTTGATTGTGTATATTTCTTAATAGTCTTAAATGAAAATCTAGCAAAACTTCGACTCCATCGTCATTTTCATATTCTTTGCCCAATAAAACAGAAATCAAGAAGTACAGTTCGCTTGTCATATTTGGAATAAGGCTATCGTTTAATAAAGCGCTATAAATTGAAATTAAAATTTCTAGGTTTCCTTGGAATGTTACACAACTAATAGATGGATTTATTTCATTCTTTTTAGGAGTACTAATCGATTTAGGTATATTTAATGTTGACGTAGATGTACAACTTAAATTATCTCTAGCAATAATTTTAAGGCGTTCTTCTACAAAAAAGCTCCTCTGATTCGATGCATCCGTAATTTCCTCGCATTTGTTCTTGAATACAAAATTATTTTCACTTCTATTAAAATGAACATTATTACATTTATTTTCAGCTATACTTGTTGGATTGATTCTTCTTGCTACAGAATTACTAAATTGACTGTCAGTTTCGTACAAATTTCGTTGCACTTTCTTTTTGGAATAATCCTTGTGATGTACTATAAAATCGCCAAGACACAAAGTTGGGGTTATTCTCGGACTAATCACTGTAGATTTATTTTTTGGCGTGGTTATGTTCGATCGATAATATAAAGGTGAAATTGGACTCATATAATTTTGATTTGGGGTTTTATCGAATCTATTGTTATCCAGTTTTGTGCCAGAGTTTTCCGACGGTGTAACATATGTACTCCTAAAATTGTTCTCGAAACGTTCTGGAGTCGATCTCTTCGATAAAGTATCGTTACATCTTTCGACACTAAAAATTAACACACTTTAAAAGTCAAACTTTTGTCAAGAACTAAATTACCTTGTTTGAATTTCGTGTACGTAGTTGAGGAAAAACGATATAAAATCAGTTTGGTGGACATTTCCATTTTGTATTTGTTTGAAATAATCGTCCTAAAGTAATAAAGTAAGGTTATGTGCAGTGGTATACATTACTAGGTACTTACTTACGTGTTCGTGATTTCTTAACCATTCGATTAAAGATTGTACTTCCAATTTTCCGTATAAGGTATCCGTTAGAATATTTTCGCACATATTTCACAATAAATTAAAGACGTACAGGTTAAAATAGTTATTGGAGGGAAAACTGTTGGCACTTTATGCCGTCAGAGGGAAAAATTGAAATTTAAAATATGACCGTTATACCAGTATTTATTTAAAGGTTCTAAAATTTTTGTTGTTAAAAGGCCACAATGAAAGGAATGATCATTTTCCTAGTTTTCTAATTTTTATTAAATGCTTTGTTCCTTTTTATTTCATTTACTCGTCATAAATATTGTTTAATTTACATACATAGGTACTTAACTTTTATTGCTTAAATAAAATATTATTCAATTTAAATCGGAATTAAAATTCGATTTTATACGCAACAAAACTATAAAACGATAACAAAATTACAGTTTTGGAAATTCGCGATTTTAACTATAATTTTATAGTAATTATGTATTCAATTGACTAATTTGAGCAACAAATAGAGCGCGTATGTAAGATTAACATAAGGAACAAAGTTGCATAATTGCCGGTTATTGCACACCTGATGCATGCATCAGAACTACATACAACAGTGCACGCGAAAGAATAAACATGTGAAAGTCGTATGGATGGCGGTCTGTTACAAAAATCGTTTTTGTGATTAAAAGACTTAAAAATTGTGTGAAGTATATCAAAACGGCATCAGAAAGCGGCTCGCGCAAAGGTATAATGATTATCTTATTAGTTATAATTAATATGCAAGGTGTTTTTGGATTTTCATTTCTCGCTGTTTTGATGCCGGTATTACAGATCTTGGTAGTTACCCATCTTTTATACAAATTGATGGAAATGTTGCGTTGCAAAACACATTACATGTTATTGATGCTTTTAAAACAGTTCTTAAGAAAATAGTAAAAGGTACTTTGAGAATTGTTTAATAAACGCGGCCAGGTTAACTCAAACATTTCTTTCGGAAATTGCGAAATAACTTTATTCAACTGACACGACCATTTTGTGTCAATTTGTTTTCAATTTATTGGTTTATTAATGAGTTCTTGATCTCATCGTTAACTGTAGGCAATGAAACACTCCTAAAGTATGTTTTTAACCACGTAAATCACATTTAGATTTGATTGCTTCATGTTCTGTTATATGCCGATTTACCCTTATTACAAAGAAAACTACCTTCATTAATGCCGCACCAATACAAGCAATTAAAAAAATATACTCCTGTAGTTAGGTATAAAACCTACGAAAATCTCGATAAGCTTATAATTTTCTTACAATAATTTGTTCTTTTGTCGACGTAGGTGCTTATGGATTTTATAATTGTTGAATAGGTTGAATGTGTGTTTGCTTATCGGTTTACAATTTGTTGTATTTTATTCATATGTGGTTTGTTTGATAAGATTGTGCCTATACGTGTTATTGTTCGAGTAATATCTAATATTGCTTAAAAACGGTATGAATCAACCCCATTAACTATATATTCGGTCTTAATTTATTGAACGTGGTAGATGTCTTTTGTAGGTTATAATAATTCGCGACCTACGTACCCACAGACGGACGCAATCAATTTTAGAGATTTTACCCCATCCCTAAAAACTTCGAACGTAATTACGTATACTTATTTAAACTTCGTTCAAGCATGTATTGTTAATCGCGATGTCTTTCAATTTTTCCATAAAACTTTTCTAATATAATAAATGACAATTCTTTAAATTGCCACATAATAAATGATTGAGAAAAGGCTGCTAAAGTAGACACTAAATAATTTATTAAGGGGTTGTAATTTATTGTTGTTCGAAAATCTAAAATATACATAGTTTGTACGGCATTATTAATGTTTTAATACGCACTTTTAATTTTTTTAATAGGTACTGCACTTAAATTAAATTATACAGGGTGTCCAGAAAATGGTGATAAATCTCTCGGGAGCGTATAAACCACAAGTTCCTATAATTTTTAGCAAATTTTCATAAAAAATAAAGCTATTGCAGCCTGTCTGATGACGGGACTCGGACGTTTCATCGTTTTCTCTCTATCGTCAATTTATATACCCACGCTTCATATTTCACTGTATTTCACCAACCACTGTAATTGCGAAAACGCGCGTAAGATAAAATTTCGTTCGCGAAATTGGACCGTCAAATGTTTGAGGAGAACCCCTAACCTAGTCCTTATCCAAGAGCCTAACCAAGCTCGATTTTCAGAGAATTTGTGTTAGAGCTTAAAGGTCCATGTATTTACACTTTATAAATACATGGAGGGTTAGTGGACAAAGAAAGATCCTACCTTTCATCGTCGTATTAATCCTTTTTGTTTGTAATCCTTTTAAAGTACACAACACAATACACAACACTCGCGCACTCACACGCAAACAGGCCTTATTAATCGAACGAGCACTCCTCGTACACGCGAATAATACGACGCCGTAATTTAAAATTCGAACTACTGAAACAAGCACTACCGCTCTGTACCACTAATGCGAAAGATCTGAAACGATTTTGCCAGAATTCTATACATAAATTCATTCGAGTTTATACATGAATACTAGGAAATCTCGCTCTTTTTTTTTAAAACATTCAGTTGTTTGTTCGCACTGCGATAAGTTATCGCGTGAAAGTAGGCGGCACACATGTTTTATTAGTAACTTTGTATTTTATCGGTCGCATAAAAATCCGTTTAAATTTGTATCTGGTTTATGGTTTATAATATGGATATTTTCAATGTTGAGTGGCACACGAATAGTTTTTAAATTAAAAATAGAGTACATTTATAATTCTACGGTATAAAGGCAGTAGATAGTGATTATCCAGATAATTTTAAACTTGTAGGTATTAGCGAATTTTCATAGAAAATAAAGCTATTGCAGCCTGTCTGATGACGGGACCCGGACGTGTCCTTTTGGCTTTTCTCCGATCTCGACCCCTAGATCAAGAAAATATAGGTCATTCATTTTGGGTCGTTTGAAACGTTTTACATCGATGTAATAGCTCGGTACTAAAACGGCGTTTACACGCTACTTAACATCAGTAGTTATAAATATCAAATTATAATTTTGACAGCTTCTTGCAATTCTAAGAAACTTTTCCAAATAAAATTTTGGTGTATTTTCAAAAATAAGGGTACTTTATTTTTGAGCCGATTTCATATTTTCAAACGTCCCTCGTATACGAAAGGTTATATTCAAATTTTGACATGCGTATTTTTGGTGTGGAACTATGCAGAGATTTTTATAAAGAATAACATTTTTTGAGAAATTTTAAATAAAAAAGTTTTCCATTTGTGTCTAACTTTATGCCAGTCACTTGTATAATGGGCATATATGTAATACCTACCTATACTCATATTGAAAACGTTTTGTTTTTCAGTTAATATTTGATAGAAAGAAAAACACTTAACTTATTGTTAGAACACAAAAATGTTCAATACATACACGACATGTAACTGTTAATTTTATTGGTTGATTCTCATTGTAATTGTTACATATTTTTTTACAGTTGCAAAAAAGTGTGTGTCCTGAATTGTGCCCCGTATGTTCGTCGTTGAGGAGTTAAGGAGTCGAGGGTTGATCGGGCCAAAGGACGTGGAAAAAATAAGGTAATACTTATAAATCATTTGGAAAGTTGAATACATTTTAACTTAATTTTGTATTTTTTTTTGTTACAGGTAGGATCTTTCTATTTTGCTAAGCGGGGCCATATTTATCTATGGGTGAGTTTATTATTTAATTGTTTTTGAAAATTGCGTCATTTGAACCGTGCAATTTGTTAAGATTGTATAAGTGCTTATAAGCATATTATTAATACTGTTGCAAATAAGTAAAATAAAAAAATTAAAATATACAATTAGAAATTATTACAATTAATTCTTAAATTACAATGACTAAAATAAGGACGACTAAGATTTAATCGATTTAAATATCTAATAATTTTTCAAATAAATAATTTATCGTTTGTATTCGGATGGGTAAATTTTTTTCATTAAAGTTTGAAACAAAGTCATTAAGCTCAATATTAGTTATGCAATTACATTTCTAGATAAAAATTCAAACGAAATGCAAGTAGATAATTAAAACTTTCGAATGAAATAACTTATTAGAGTTGCGGATTGATCGATTCGCAAATTTAGATCGAGTTTTAAATTTTATTGGCGCTTGAAACAAACTCATCACATTCGATAATTAATTTTACCTATATAAAAATTCGAATGAAATGTAAACAGAGATACCTAATTAAAATTGCGGATTGAAAATGGATCGGTGCGATTATGATTCCAATGTAGACAATAAATATAGGTATCTATATTATGAAAATATAAATATGCCCCGCCCATTGTCGTTCTTCCTACTGCAATGCGTAATTTTCAATAAATTTTAATGCGACTTTAATTTTATTAATAACGTAACAATTTGGAGCTGTAACCATTCTAACCATCTCGGGAAAGACTTTTTATGTAGGCATGTACTTGGAAATCCAGACGTTAGCGGTTGGAGGAACGACGGTGGTTAATATGTTAATATGTACTGTCGAATAATTGCAAAATAAATTTAAAAGTAACATGTATAACAGTAATATGTATAACCCTCTCCCTTCTCATCGTTTGCCATGTTTATTGGTAAACAACTGTTGGTAAATCTGCGAGGAATGCGGGACTGTTGAACTTGTAGCCACCGATCAAAGGTAGGAAAGTACCCTTTCTATTGTACTAACCAACCATTCATTTATGTGTTCTATGGGATTTGCGTGCACCTTGCGTGGATGTCATCTGTCATACGAATACATAAATAGCTTTCAGTACTAAAACCAATTCTCTACGACAAAAACGTTTCTCTTCGAAACTTTCTGATGCACATAGTACCTAATAGCTGCCTTTAAAGATATCTTTACATATGTTGCGTTATCTTTTGCGTTTATTTTTACGACGAATTCATTTCCTATTATTTCAAAGTTGTAATTTTTTGGACGTGTCCGAAACACGTGTTAGTCGGTATTCGGTCGAAGCAAAACGCCAAGCGACGAACTCGTACGCAGATATGTACCGTGCACCTTTTGTGTCGTACTCATTCCAGATAACACATTTGATCAGTGGTGGTGACAAGTGAAAATCGTAGGTAAAACATAGGTAGAACGTAGGTAGTTGACGTATGCAGCGTTGCAAGTTCACAGTCCACAGAAGACGGACATCTACGAAAGGTAGGATTGGTATTTGCCATCTGTCCCCTCCTCATGTCGAATTTGTCGAAATTACTGTTACGATAATATTACGTCAGAACGTTATTTTGTTTAAACGGGAGTGCAAGTGTTAAAACAAAATGGAGGTACGTACATTGAGTTTGAAAGAAACATTTAGAATCATCTATTTTTTTTCCTTATTTGTCTTTAGGAATCGTGCCCAGATTACGGAACCCTAGAGGGGGGGTATGGGACGATGTGTGACAAAGTGCTACAGGAGATGGGGAAGCGTTTTCTCCTGCGTTATGTAACATCATAATATTATGGGCGATTCCACAGAAAGTGACCCTGATGAGTGAAATATAAAATTTCCACCAAATCATTGAAATTTAGTGTAGATTTGTCGGTAATGATGCGTAGTTTTCGGGCGTAATTAATTTGGTTAACCGAATTAGCTCTAGGTAAATTTGTAACGCAAACTTTTTGCATTGATCACAATTTTATAAATTTTGCTATTTTACTTATCTGTGGTATTGAGAAGCAATATTTTAAGGGGGTTTAAAGAACTCGTGTAATGTAACAGAGGGGTGGTTATGTAACGTTATACGGGGGATAGGTGTCGAAAAAAAAGAGTTAAAAATGCGTTACGTAATTTGTGCACGATCCCTATAATATGTTGGTGCGTATCTATCTTATTTATTTATATAATTAATTTTCTTTTAGGACGGATTGATGGTTACGCCTTAGGGCTTTGGGACATGCATTCTGAATCACCCTGCATTTACAGTTACATAGAAGTTTGCCACTCCGAACTACAGGACTTTAGTTAAACTAGATGTTGAATTGAAAAATTCCAAATAAAACTAAATTAGGTATTTAAGTACTTACCTAATTAGTTATCTAAGGCCGTTAAGTGTAACTTCTACTTATGTAATTATATTTTCGCTTGGGAATGAGATTATATGGGTTTTTAGAATCGGTATTTAAGTACACTAGAGTCTCATTTATCCGAATCGCGATTAACCGAATCACCGTTCTCGATAAAAAATAAATTCAAAATTATCAATAATTAGCACCTCAAACTGCTAGACTTATGAATTTTATGTCTTATCAACACTTCTGACTTCGTTTTAAGTTTTTCATGATAGCCGTGAATCGTTTACACAAACGATGAAGAACCTAAAGACATCATTGTCTTTTTTGAAGCACATTACGATTAAAGATGTCACCTACATGACAGCCGCTAAAACTTGGAAGAAGCTCTGACCAGACGTTCTCAGAATCGTTTCTGAATTTTTGCGAGAGACTATTATTGAGCCTAAAGCAACACGAACTAACACAAACTTGTTGGATATTATAAAAAATAAGGAAGAATGTTCTAAAGTTCAGCTGGAGGACGTATCAGAGAGGATACAAAGTGACGAGGACCCTGGATACCACATTTTACATGAAAATTACATACCTACTAAAAATTATTCGGATTATCCGAATTTTCGATTAACCGAATTATCCCTGGTCTCATCAAGTTCGGTTAAACGTGACTCCAGTATACTTATAATCTTTACGTATCTAAATTGTCATTTTTTGAATGCAAAAAGACTTTTCGCATTGGAATGTAATAAAGTGAGGTTTTTCAAAATAAAATGACAATCGAAAAGTATGGTTTTTCGATTGCAATTAAAAAAAAATAGCCGATTTCAGACTGATTGATAGTGTAATATGTATGCATAGGTTAGAGATTTTTCGCGACCTTTGCCTTTATCATTTACAATGTATAAATATGTATATAATATATTATAGTCTCGAGTTATAAAAATATGAGAAAATAGCTAATAATAATATAAGCTAACAGTTTAATTTTATTTGATTTCCTTTTTACTCTATTTTATGTCTAAATTTTAATTATTTTTATAGCGTGACCGATTATTATCGAAGTTACAGGTAAATGTCTTGATGTGTTAATTTGTAAAAATGATTAAATTCATTTAGCATACGATAAGAAACGCGTATTTTACACGTCTTTGATCGTGTGCTAAATTTCAGCATTTTTGCAAATTAACACATCGTCATCAATACGTTTACTTGTTAGGAACACAAATACAACGGGTTGTATTACAATATCTTAATCAGTATCTCGATAATTTATTGTTAGAAAGTTTGAATTGTAAAAAAAACGTTACCTACCTTTTAGAATTATAAAGACTTTTTAGAATATTTAGAGGTATCTACTTACATATCTTTCTTACAAAAATGTTCTCTTTTAAGAATGAACACAATTATATCCAAGTTAAAGTTCAATACGTAAATATTGCTTAAAAATATGAAAAAATGCTACCAGACATGATATGACGAGCTGGAGGTCGTAGGTTACAACGTTTTTTCATTTAAACGTTTTCAACTTGAATTATTCATATGATATTTGTTATTTTCAAGTACAAGACATAAGTAATCGTCACAATATTAAAAATTCAATATCCATAAATAAAACAAAATAACTATACAATTTACAACTTTTTAAAATCCACAGAGAAGTATTGTAGTTGTATTTTTAAATATTTGGTAAGTTAAAGTAGGTAATAAACATTTAAGAAATTTTTAATTAGAAATCCGATTTAACAGTAAATATTTACCAGAAACTCTAAATTTGTAGAAACTATTTTCAGGAAATATTTGTAATACAAATGTTGATACATAATATAATATCTATCTAAAATTAGTTATGAATATATCGATTAATAATAAGTTTGTGCGCTCAGTAAAATGGATAACGTAGAAGATAATTCAGAAACGCCTCTTTTGGGTAAAACTAAAACTTCCGCTACTTCTTCCCCATTTTTGAGACAGGTATGTGTGCTTACTTTAAAAAAAAACAACAAACGATTCGATACGCTTCCACGATGCATCTTTTCAGAGTTTAGTAGCGTTAGGGCCTATAATTTTAGCTATAGCATCAGGAATAACTCTTGGTTATTCTGCAATTCTTTTGCCGCAACTTCAAGATAAGGACAGTATCATTACGATCGACACAAATCAAGCATCTTGGATTGGTAAATTCGCATTTTAATGTCAACAGTTATAACGAAACGTAATTGTTTTAGCTGCGATTTCAACTATACCCATGATTATTGGATGCCTATTATCGAGCGTGTTTACGGAAAATGTTGGCAGAAAAATGACAATTTTATTTACGACCATTCCATGCATAATAGGATGGATAATAATCGGAACGGCAACTTCAATCGCCCCTATCTTGGTAGGTCGCTTTTTCACAGGACTCTGTTTGGGTTTAGCGGGACCTTCATCTAGCGTTTACATCGGCGAAACGTCAGAGCACAAATACAGAGGATTGTTATTGACGGCATTTGGTATTTCGATAGCCCTAGGTTTATTCATATCGCACCTTTTAGGGACTTTTTTGGCGTGGAAAACGGTCGCATTCGTTACCGTTTCGTTACCTATCGCGTGCATAATTTTATTGACGTTGATGCCCGAATCGCCTGCTTGGTTAGCAAATAAACGTCGTATAAGAAAAGCGGAACAAGCCTTTTATTGGTGTCGAGGATACACCAAGGAAACTGTCGAAGAATTTTCTATTATGGTACAGAAGCAGACTGCGAACACTCCAAATCGAATTTCTTGGAACAGCATAAAAAGACCAGAATTCTGGAAACCTTTGCTTATACTGAACGTCGCCTTTTTAACCAGTCAATTTTCTGGAGTTAACGCAGTCGCTTTTTATTCGGTGTCGTTAATGAAAGATGCAGTAGGGAAAAATATGAACGAATACATGGCTATGATGATAATAGATACCACGCGTTTAATTAGTTCGGTGTTGGCTTGTGTTCTGTCGAGGAGGTTTGGACGACGACCTCTTATCAATATAAGCACTTTGGGAACATCGTTATCTCTTTTGAGTCTATCGCTGTTCCTTTACATGTCCAAAACAAATCCGGACATTGCAAAAATTTCTGTGATTCCGTTGATCGCTCTCATAGGTTTTATGCTGTTTATCACGATAGGGCTGGTGCCTTTACCTTGGTCGATGATCGGGGAAGTATTTCCACATGATATGCGTGGTATCGGAAGCGGTGTGTGTACGTCGATTAATTTTATTGCCGCTTTTATAGTAGTGAAGACTAATCCCGCGATGATTGACTATATGCAAAATTATAGCGTGTTCTTGTGTTACGGATGTGCCGCTCTTATTGGTTTTTGTATTTTATTTTTTAAATTACCCGAAACGAAGGGAAAAACACTTGAACAGGTACAGGAACAGCTCAGTAGGAGTAGATGATTTGTATTGGAGGCTGATGTTGAATATCCAATAACTTAAAAAGTACCTAGTGAATATTAAATCAATAATTAGTGACGGATAATAAAACAATATTACCTAACATTTAAAATTTTGTTGCTCGTGTTGTTTATTTATCTATTTTGTGTATGAAATTTTTGTAATAAATGGTAATATTGATTCAATTATTTATCTCACGGTGTCGAAATAAAGTTTCAAAGGACAGCAACAGCAAAATTGATTAGTATACTATTTGGTATCCTGTCTATGTATTTACAATATAATATGTAGTACCTATAACTAACACTTTTCACTTAATACACAGATCGTGCATGCGATAAAGCGCCTTCATAATTTCGATGTAGGTAATTAAAGCATTTTTTTGTTGTAGCTACCAAATTCTTCTTATATAATTTCTCAAATTTCCATTTAAGATTGCCTTGGATTACAAAATGTCTAATTACGTTATTTTCCTTGAAAACAAGATTCGTGAGGTTATCAAACTGTCATTTCTTGATTAATTTCTTTTGTATTTTATATAAACTTGTCTTTACGTAAATTTCAGTTGACAAACAAAACGAAAACTGGATCAAGTATAAGTAAATAGGAAATGTAGGTACCTATACTATACAGGGCGATTCCAAAAATGGCGCACCAATTCTACAGTGCATTTTATGGGAGACTGTTAATAAAGACTAGGAAAAATAATTAAAAAAATTATCTGTTGTATTTTTGCAATTATTCGCAAAAAACATAAGGAAAATGTAGGTGTTTTCGAGAATTGCACCGGTAGATTCGACTCAGCTCATTGTCAGCATTTTAATCGATATGTGATAGTCTGTTGCGATCGAGAACGCACATAATCTTTGTTTCCGCGTTAACTATTAGCTACTTGCTGAATAAATCGTTATTAAACCACTTAATTATATCGTAACTTAAAAGGAAATTTATGTTGTTAAAGTAAAAATATTGTAAATAGAAAGTTACAAATATGATTATTTCAATATAGTAAAGATCAAGCAAATTTTGCTCAAATTTAACGGTGAAAATTTCCAAAATCGATTATTTTTTTACTTAAGAATAACTTTCGGCTATTTTACAAACAGTAATAAATACCATACATTTGGAAATTTTGATAAATATTGTTTCGTTTACTAATAATTCATTGGGGAAGATGCCGTTAAATGAACTATTTTGGTGAGTGCGTATACCCTTATCACATAGGAGTAATTGTTTAGGAGCAATCATTAATATGCGAATAATAACGATAGACTTGAAAAATATCACAGGATAACGTATAAATACATACATACATACATACATACAATTAACTAATGAACGACATTTATGTTATGATGAATTCCCATTTGTATTGAAAAGTTGGTTTAATGCGTTTTTAACACCTAAACAAAGTTCTTAGAATATTCATGACTGCTATTGAATTTATTAATTGTAAGATGAAAAAAGATAATATCTAATAGTAGTAAATAGAATTCGTTGAATAAATCGTTGTAGACCAATTGTACTGTATCTAGATTAACTGTTGTAAATGAATTTCTGTAGACGAATTTACCTAGATCCTACAATCAAATTTTGTATCACTTTTTGATTTCTACTTAATAAATAGTTCTCGATTATGTTCATATTTTGGGAAATCCTATATTTTCGCTAATCTGACAGATTCTTGATTCCATATAAATGTCGAATTAATGCGAGTCTATCGACTCTCATGTATTACTTCTTACAAATAATTCATATATTGTTAGAGGAGTGGTTACTAAACTCGATTATAATTTAAAAAACGAGATAATAAAATACTGGTTTTTGTACAAATTGACGCCATCAAAATACAGAAATTTCATCAGCGTTATAATTAAAGTAGTTATTGGAAAAGAACGACAAAAAGCAGTGTGTGAGATTCAGAAAATTGATATTGTTCTGTGTTCGTTATCTAAAAATGCGATATACTTGCATAAACAATTTATGAAAACCAAAGTGCGCTAATTAAATACCTTCAACGTGTCGGCACATCTTTATTTAAAATTTTTGAAATATAGGTATGTTTGGACGGCATTATTATTTTTTGTTTTATACGGTTTGTTTTCGGTTGCAACAAATCATTACTGTGTAAATATGTAGTAGTTAATTTTCGTATTCATTTTTAGTACAAAATTTTTATCAATACAGTTAACGAAACACCTAATTTTAAATATTTTATAATATACTTAAAATAAGCATATTTTTAAAGTAGATATTTTAAATTGTAGTTGAAGTTATTATGCACGTATTATTATTAGAAATTATTTTCAAAAAACACACGTGAATTCTATTTAATTTTTAAGGGTCTAGTTCAACTCGCCGCGGTCATTTCGCCGCCAGATCAAGTCGTCGCCGTATCAACTCGCCGCGAGAGGCAAATTTTTGGTTTATTAAAATTATACAAACAGCTGTTTTAAATGTGTTTTTATGCATTCATCAGTGTATATCGATTAAATATACATGTCGTAGGATAATTGTAAATTCAGCCTTTTTACAAAACGCCGTTTTATTGTTGAAAATATTTGTGAAAAATCAAATTGGTTGATAAATCGATAGCCTTTTATAATACGACTACGCACCTCTAACCTTTTTGTAAAGGAAGCATTTAAAAACAAAAAGACTGCTGTCTTTTAGCCGTTTTATATGGAATTCAATGAAAACGAGGAATTTCAAAAATAGCTGAAACGTTTGGTCACTATGCATAAAAACTAAAGAGATTAATCTTTCTTTCAACCTTAACCTAACCCCGTGTAAACAAACAATTATACATTTAAGACTGTGCACACAGGGCAATTTTCTGTGCTCACGAGGTTAAATTAAGGTTGAATGAAAGGTTAATCTCGTAAGTTTTATACGTTTTAATACTTTTTGATATTTCCTGAAATGCTTTGTTATTATCGATATTAGCGGTAATATTGAGAGTACATATTACGATACGGGATACCAGAAACAATCAAATAGAATAAAAAGATCAGAGAGAGACAGTAAAAATGATTAAGAGTGTAATTTTGAGAAATGTCAGATATAATTAAAAAATTTAGGGGATTAATTCATAAAATGTAAGGGGTAATAATTGTGAAAGACTGTAAATAAAAGTGGCAAGAAAATACGCAGTGGCAAAGGAGTGAAGGAAGTCGGATGGAGAGTGGTTTGGAAATGAAGATTGGAAGTGGTAAAAGGAACGAACCGTAAAAAGGTTGAGAAATAGAGAATGATTATAAACAGAGCAAGGCGGTTATGTGTAGTAAGAACAGTAATAGAATTAGGATAAATGTTAGAGTAGATAAGATAATTTAATATAATTAGGGCCGATCTTTTCATCTTCCATTTAATTTAATTGACACATATTTACCATAGAAATGTTTGTTCAAACAATTGTTTCCGTGGTAAAAATTTGTCAAGTAAATTTATTGGGAGATGAAAAAACCGACCCTTAATTTATATTTTATATATAAAAAAAATACAGGGTGAAACATATTAAATAATAATGGCAACAACGTGTAGCATAGCAATATGTATATGTATATGTGATCGATATACACTGATGAATACATAAAAACGCATTTAAAACAACTGCTTGTATAATTTTAATAAATCGAAAATCGAGTTGATACAGCGGCAAATTGAACTGGACCCCTTTTGAAAGTCCACTGTTATTAACATTACCAAAATATTGCTACATATTTGCTTTTTAACAAATTGGTTTTTAGGGTGATCTTTTCTTAAGGTGAAAAGGCCGACCTTTACGAGCTAAGGAACTTATATTGTAGAAATTTGATTTCATCATTTGATTATAAAGTGATTTTCGATATGTTTGTCGATTACCGTGTTTTGCAAATAAGCTCTCCTCATTTCAAGAACTAATTTTATTAACTATGTAGGTAATTGTGTACCTTTTCTTGTTCGTTACCCGTAGATATCTATGTTCTACACTTCGTACAAAATTAGCCTCGTCGTATTTTTTTCTGTTATCAGCAATAAAACTGAAGAATTTCTTTTATTTTTTACTATGTATTAAATTAATGACATATAATCCATTATATTATGCATACACTGGAAAAGCCAATGAATTAATGTAGGTTAAATGTTTTATCTTATAAAATACCCTTGGTTGGGTCAATATTGGCATAAATATTGGGCCAATATATTAAGCGATAGATTTTGGCTATAAAGGTACAATATTGTAATCAAATATTGATTAAATAATGTAATATCTTAACGTCTACCCTATTTGGTTTAAAACAGTACAGTGTTCACCGTTTAACATCGTTCCTATTCTTCTATTCGTGTCATAAAACAGTTTTTATGATAAATTTATATATTGTTTTAAAAATTGACTACTTAAGTATTAATTTTAATTTTTAAGTATTAATTAATTTAAATAATTAAGTATTAATATTCAAACCGATTGTCCTATGACATATTGCAATTAAACTTGGGAAATTAAAACAAAAATTAATAAGTAAAATATTGAATGAATATATTGCAAATATAGTTAAAAATCATATTGACCCAATATGTAATAATGGTGACGTATTATACTTATATTTAACCAATATTTTGTACTACGGGGTATGGTACCTTATATTTACAAAAAAATCGTTGATATACAAAGAAGAGGTTATTGTTTGAATGAAAATTTTCATTGTATGTATGAAAGAAATTATTGGATAAGAAACTATCAATTACTCGTTAATACAATAAACGATTTTAATTATAATATTAAAGTATTATTAAGTATTATATATAAAGTATAGGTGCTTATTTATAAGTACGCTAATAAAAATCGGAAGTTCGTCATTAACAAAAAGTGTAACGATTTAATTGCTATCGATAATATAAATGTATTTTTAACAACATTGTGTAATAATAAAAAAATATGATAAATAGAACTTATGTCAATGCCAATTGTATACTATACTTATAAGATAACGTTATCACTTACAATAATCATTAATAATGTCAAAATTTGATATTTTGTGCCTTCATTTACATATACATTTTGAATGAAATTATCCTAAAATTTAACTTTCTGGGTTCTGATTGACTAGGTCAGATGATCATAATTCAAACGAAATGGAGAATTTATTGAAAGACAACGTTGTCTCGCCATTTTTGAAAAAATCGAACAACGCGGCAACATTTTCGCCGCTCCTTAGACAGGTCAGTATCCATTCAGATTCGATATTATTATGTATTCGCTTTAATATATTTGTAGATACTCATAGCGACCGGACCTCTTGTTCTCTGCATATCACAGGGAATGACGTTAGGATATTCGGCTATAATGCTACCACAACTCGAAAGTAAAAATAGTAGTATTAAAATTAATCTAGAGGAATCGTCATGGATAGCTTCTATTTCGACACTTCCAATGATCCTTGGTTGTTTGCTGTCGAGCATTTTCATAGAAAGATTTGGACGTAAAATGGCAATAATGATTACGATAATTCCATGGATTGTCGGCTGGACCACAATCGGAATGGCAAAATCATTGGAAGTTATATTAGTGGGACGTTTTGTTACCGGTTTATGTGTCGGCATAACGGGACCGTCTTCGAGTATTTATATTGGAGAAACATCGGATCCGAAGTATCGAGGATTTCTGCTAACCGTAGCAAGTGTTTCTACGGCGGTGGGTTTATTCGTTACACATTTACTAGGAACGTTTCTTGCATGGCAAATAGTTGCATTGACAAGCATTTCCTTGCCGATTGCTTGTACGTGTTTACTTATATTTATGCCAGAATCGCCAACGTGGTTGGTTAACAAAAATCGCATAAAACAAGCTAAACAAGCATTTTATTGGTGTCGAGGATATTCGACAGAAAACGTTCAAGAACTCAGGGCTATGATAGAACAACAAACTTTTTCCGAAAGAAATCATACATCATGGACAAGTATGACAAGACCGGAATTCTGGAAACCTTTATTAATAATGAACGCATTTTTTCTGACTAGTCAGCTATCGGGAGTTAATGCGGTAGCGTTTTATTCAATAGCAATTTTGAAAGATACGGTTGGGGAGGGCATGAATGAGTATATGGCCATGATAATCATCGACACGATCCGTTTGATTGCATCTTGTGTGGCGTGCTTTTTAACTAAACGTTACGGTCGACGTCCACTTGTTAATTGCAGTACTATAGGTACGACGACGTGCCTTTTTGTTTTATCATTGTTTTTGTATATGTCCAAAAGTTATGCGAGTGCCGCAAGTTTAACCGTAGTGCCTTTAAGTGCCCTTATCGGTTATGTAATATTTACATCGATAGGTCTGGTACCATTGCCATGGACAATGATCGGAGAAGTATTTCCTAAGAACACGAGGGGTGTCGGAAGTGGTTTGTGTTCGTCTATAAATTTCGTCGCGGTTTTTATAGTTGTCAAAACGAATCCGGCGATGGTACAGTTGATGGGTGCTTCCGGTGTATTTTTATGTTACGGATGCGCCGGACTTGTCGGTGCGCTCGTTATGTACATTACCCTTCCAGAAACGAAGGGAAAAACTTTGCAAGAAATCGAATTACATTATAAAAGAACTAATATTCGCAGAATAACTTCTACATTAGTGTAAGTGCTAATTTAAATAGATTTTGTTTAATATACTTTGTACTCAAATACTCAAAACTCATCTTCAATATAATATTCAAATATAAATATATATAAATAATTAAGTACCTAATCAAATAAAATATTTGATAACAATGATTTCACGATACTGTTAGGTATTTACATACCACACCATAATGTATACCATAATGTTCTGGGACTACTTTACGTACGGGGTTTCGTTTCCGAGTTATAGGCTTCGAAAGTTGGAATTTCAAAATCGTTTTTGATCCTAATTTCTAAACTGTACCTAAGGATGCATTCGAAGGTCTCTCGAGATAATGAGTCTGACAAGATTCTCTAAGACTTAAATCCAGTTGTTGAGATATAGTCTTCTTACGGATACAGTCGGACATTTAACAAGGATAACATTTTCAGTTCTATGACGAAATCTTCCCGTTCTTGATCCGTGAATAATATTAGAACATGTTTCCTCAAAACGTTTTATTATTCAAAATTATATTTTGGGAATCGTTGTCGAAATTCTTGCCTACAGGCTTCTACGGAATAAATCCAAATGCCAATAAATGTTTTCTGGTCTTGAGTTAACATCATTTTACGATAAAATGCTTTGAAATTGAAGATTAAGTTCAAAATAAAAATCCTTCAATTTAATTAATTTTTACACGTTCGAATTTTATTACTATGACATGACAATCGTAAAGACACGTTATCGTTCCAGGCAGTTAACCAAGACCGAAAGATTTTTTGCACACCTGCTGTAATTTTGTATAAATAAAAATGTTTTATATTAAAACAATTGAAATTAGAGTTATCACATTTTAATTGTAAATTTAATATTCATCAATAGAGAAATTACGAGATCACATTTAAATTTTTTAATACATATAGGTACTGCACATGTATATTATATTATATACATTAGTAAAGTCAATAGAAATACATTACTTATCACCAATAAAGATTATATAAAATTCTTATTAAAATATGGAATTATGAGCTTAAAATGTGGTAAGACGTAATAATAGGTATAGTTGTAATAATACGATATAGAGAACATCGCAGGTAAGTACAATTTTTTAAATATTTTATAACACTCATTATAATTTGGAAGATTTCATAGTAAATAGAAATGTTTCGTTGATGCATTTATACACGAACAATAAACAGTTTAAATCGATACACTTTAAATAATTCAAGCAATCGAAGATTAACATAATAGCTCACGATGTTAGGGTGGTATAGTACAGATGGAAAAAGAAGAAATAATGTTTGTGGCGAAATATAGGTACATGCACTCCACATTACATGTAGATATTTTTCTTTTTCAAATGTACACTCATTATTGTACATATGGCATCCTAAAATCAATGAACTATAGTTAAATCGAAGCTTACATATACCTAAAGCTCAACATTACAATTCTTATAAAATATTTAAGGCGATATATTTATGTATGTAACCTTTTATGGTTATGATTGTACAGCTTCGTTATTTGCAAGATGAATTTGTACTGGTATTCAGTGCAGAAATGGGTACGTACTGTTTTAAAAATGAAAATAAATATAATATGTGTATTATATATAAATATCACAGCAAGCTTTCACAGACATTATCTTTTAACTTTAACAAACTTATTAGTCGCAATCGTAATTGGGCGGCTTAGGAGTCATGTTAGCTAAAGCTTGATCGTAGCTAGGTGGTGAATGAGCAACACTACGTGTCGATCGAATACTATGCATCGAGTTGGTTCTGGAGTTTGTCATTGAATGAGCATATGTAGGTGGTAAATCCAAATAGTCGATCTCCACATTCCCATTGCTGCTACTATGTACTACGATAGCTATGGGGCGGCCTGGATCTGCACGACTGTGGTTTTCTTGTTCGTGTACTTGTCGATGTGGGCGTTGAGTTTGGGGACGTGTTCTGTTATATGTTGTGTTGGAATCGTTTTCAAAACAACACTTTATAATCCAATATGTGATAAAAGAGACGGCCAATATACCTATATAAATACTTTTAATTCTTCATAAAAATGTATACTTATATTTTCATCACTCACCTATCATAATAAATAATAGAATTATCATACTGCACTAATCTAACTAAAATATCCGAATTTAAAAATTTCACAACACATCATGCGCCAACGGGGATTTCTAAGGGCGAAAACAGCATTAATTAATTTAGTATTGATATTTAGGGTCGATTTTGCGGTATTTGAAACGAGGCTTATTGGTGGCTCTGGGCGGCAAATTTAAAATGAAGCGGTTCTTAAATTTAATAATTATAGTGCACGGAGTTTTTAAATTCCATTTAAAATTACCTTATTACTTGTATGATTCTAGAAATCTGCTTCTACTGGGTAAAACGCGTAGCTAAGGTACTATATAAATAAGGTTACCTTTTAAATACTTTTGAAAATTTTTAAGTTCATTAAATCTACTTATAACAAATACCTAAATGGTTTATTTATAAAAATTACAAAATAAATAAAATACTATAATAGTAAATTATTATTGAGATATATATAGTATACAGTATGGAAGAAAATACTGTTTGATTTTCTTTAGATTACCTATACATTAAAATAAATATGTTTAATGTATTTGATCATTGCTTTAATGGAGCACCAGAAAGTTCTGGTGGTGCACTTGTACTAATAACGTTCATGGTTTCATTATAAACGTTGAATTTCTTGCACTATTAAATGGTGTTGATGGTATATAATTGTCATGTGCAGCTGCATTTAAAAGCCCGAAGCTCGTTAGCAAGTTGTGAAGGTGCAATAGGCATATTAAAACAATAATAACTATTGCTGCAATAAAAAAGAATTCCTTGCTGAAAGTCGTTACAAAATAATTTAATTAATTCTTTATTATTTACCGATTCTTGAAACAATGATTCCTATATTTGTTTAATAATTCTTGGAGTCTACAAGTAAATATACAATAGTTCCTATGTTAATCAGCTTGGTCGGGACCGATGAGTGGTCGATTAAACCGGAGATGAGTTATCTTCCTATCAATAACTGTTACTATAAGTAGCTTTCAGTGACATATCGAAATGATAACGGTGGTTTAAAGTATTTAATTAACATTACATTTAATAAAATATGAAAATTTTATGTATAATTTAAGCCTATTCATGATAGAGAAGAACAGTTTTTGAGAATTTCAATAACATGATTTTACACTGTAATTTAATAAATTATTAAATTTAATTGTTATAATAATTCTCCTATTCTTATTGAATTATACATAGGTATAATAATTTGGATCGCTGGGTCGGTTGCTTAAGCGGAGAGTCCGTTGAATAGGAGTTGGTTAACAAAGAAACTACTGTATATACAGTTCTGGGGTCCAGAAATTTAAATTTATAATTTGTAAATAAGCACTTTTAGACATATTGCACGGGCACATCGTCATTTAAAAATATCATTACTACACTTCGTCCAAACCTATATGCAATCTACGTCATCAATAAAAGGTTACTAGATTATGACGTTTCACACAGCGCTGGCACCTTGTGACAGTATTTTGACAGTTGTAATAAATTGTAGTCTTTCTTTATACCATCTAATACGTGCGCAGGTAAATCATATATAGAATATGTCACTTTCCAAACTTTAAACCGAATTACAAATAAACAATCTAGTAACTTTTTGTTGATGATGTGAATTGCATATAGGTTTGGATAGGCCATAGGTATAATATAAATAGTTCACATTCAAAGTAACATATTTTAAAAATACAACATTTGATTACTGCCTATAAGTAATACTAACATTATGTAATTGAAAAACATTATAAATTGACGTAACATTTAAAAACATTATATAATTGAAAAACATTAAAATGTTACATGCACGAGTTTACCTGGATATTTTTGTAAAAATTCTTCTTACATAATATACACTAAAATAAAGAAACTTATAGTTAAAATATAAATGTAATATCGAAAAGTTATTTAAACTTACATACATCCTTGAAAGATGACAAATTTCGAGGGGGTTCATATTCGTATGAATCTAAAACGAAAAATAACTTAATTTATTGTACATTTCATATGCATCAGGATCTACTGTATCTATAAGTTTCATAATATATTTATATAGCTATTTACTTGTGTACCATTTGTATTAAATTAAATCTACTTACATAAATTGTCTATCTTTACTAATCCACGAAATACTCCAATTCATCATATACTTTCTGTGCATGCAACTTTGTAATTTAAAAATAGGTATATTTGTACCAGAATCCACTTCTACTATTGATAAAGTAGATTACCGTTGTCATACAGGTATACCTAAGGTTTACTATAGGGTCACACAAAATTCCTGCTTAAAAATATATGTTTAACGACTAGTAGGTACCTATAAATCTAAAACTAGTTACATTTACGAACCTTTTGCTACAATCATTGTACGTATAAAAATAATGAAAGTAATACCTAATCAGTTTGAGATAAAATAAGTTAAATATTGTTTATGTGATGCTACATTATAAATAGTTGTTAAATGTTAATGATGGGTTTATACGTGGAATCTAATTTTAATATTTTAGTATAAGAGTAATATAGTAAGAAAAGTAATAATATGCATATAGGTACCTGTTATAATATTCATACAATTTGTTATTACCACTAATATTTGCTATGAATAATTATATATTGTATATGTGCATATTTTTAATTTCTTACCACCACTTCTTACTTCATTTCTTAAAAATGTTTCTTAATCACCACTAACACAAGTTAAAATTAAATTCCCTATATAAACCCACTGTGTAGGTCTGTTCAAGGTGCCAATTCAATTAGCTATTAATTCAAGAAATTCCGTTGACGTCAGTTTATATTTTACTGGTCCACCCCACTCAATTTTATTTAGTTATAACGCAGTTTCTAAAAGCAATGTTTTGAAAATGTCTGTATGGCTGAGATTACTTATAATTTTTGGTTCGATAGCTGCTTTAAAATGTAAGTAAAGGTTATGTTTTCGTTTAGCTATTATTATATTTACACATAATTTAATTGTGTAATTGTGTAAAATTGTGTAATTTTAGGTGAACTGCGTTTGATCATCTCGCAGTACTTGAACGATGTTTACAAACCCATCTCCTCATCAAATTTAGATATCTCGGCTGGTTTAGATCTCTATTTAAAATGCGAGATTGGTGGTTCAGGAATATTTTCAACTCCTGATCTAAGATGGGGTAAAAAAAACCAAAATTTCAGGTTCGATATGTAATCCTTGTTTGCTTATATAAACATTATACAACGTTACCTAATTATTGCAGGTTTAATAATGAGAGTGATCTTATTAAGTTGGCAAAGGACAATAATAAATATATGTCCGACTTGAATAATGAACTGCAATTGTATTATTATACTTATTTTGATATCAGTCATGCATATTTGCAATTTAATAATATAGAAATGTTTGAGAAAGGCACGTATTTTTGCATGAGCCTTAAATATATGTTGTTTAAAATTATACATATCAGAGTTAAGGATGAATACTTGGATGGAGAAAATAGTTCCTTATCTGCTTCTGAATGTAGTACAGATAAATTTCGGTGCGTAATGAGTGGTTATTGTATTGGCTTGCATTATATGTGTGATGGTAAGCCTGATTGTCGTGATAGATCTGATGAAAAAAGGAAGCTTTGTAATGGGAATCCTTGTCGAGGTATGCTTTAGTTTAATTTAAAATTGATAAGTTCTTACGGTGCATGTTGTATAGACAAATTACACAATACAGTCGACTCTTGATTTACCGTGGTCCAGAACTGAAAGATTTTTAAAACAGTTTGAAGATTATCGATTTTAACTGCTATCGTTCTAACTACTTAATAACATGTTATATTATGTTATGTTATTTTATTTATTAGTTACTGTCAACTATATTACATATATATATGTAACACCCTGATTCTTTAACCCTACTTCACCTGAGTAAATTGAGAGTCGATCGTATTGTGCTGTAGAAGCACACCCAATTACACAATTGTGATTTTTATATAATTAATAATGAATTTGGTTGATAAGTAAATTACACTACACACTCGTAAGCACTGACACAAATTAAATGTACAGTCGTTTAGAATAATCATGTGATTGTACCTGTACCGGTGTTGTACTAGTGCACACTCAATCAGTGTAACGTGTTCAGATGAGAATTGGCTATTGCATTACATCGAGATTTTGAGTTTACACAAATTGACTTTCATGGTGCTTAATAAAATTGAAACCAGTACATCACGTGATTACTCTAAACGAATGTTTATTTAACTTGTGTCGGTATGTACAAGTGTAATATAATTTTCTTCCAGCTGAATACGCTATCAATTTAAAAACGTCTGTTGGTTTTACACCGTATCTGAAAGCCAGTGCAGTTTAATCTATTTACACTGGTGTAAATTCATTTATTGCAATTTTACCATCTGAACACGAATTCTCAGTGTAGTGCGGTCAACTGAATTTGCTATAATATTCCTCGATTGTTATATGTATACTTGAATTTTTGTACATGCATAAATTATAAAACTTCCAGTTAGTTTTCAAGGGTGTTTGTATTTATCATCTATAAAGTCAACAGTATCTCTACTTAAAAGTTAAATTAGGATCTAGAATCTGTAGGCTGAGACCTCAATTTCAAATCTTTATATGTAAAATGGTAAAAGTTGTTCACTTTCATTTTTATTTGCAAATGTCAATATTTTTAAATGTAAATATCCGTAGCTCTTAATTATCTAGATCGCTTGTTCTTTCAAGGTTAAAGGTAAAACTTAATATTTAATGTTAATTTATATAGATATGTGGTTTTAATTTATTTATTCATTTCAATACAAAATTTGTTTTATTTTACTGCATATTGATGTAAATGCAAATTTCTAACTGAGTTTTGTAACTTTTAAACATTTTTTCCTTGATGTCGCACAGTATTTGTGGTGCAAGGGCTTGAGGGATGTCTGTCTACGTGCTTTAAAGTGCATCTTAGAAAAAATGAGGCATTTCTTTCACTTGATGTAATACATAAATTAAGCTGTTTTTTATTAGATAAAATTCGTTGTGCCGATGGCCGTTGTATTCCCATTTCCTGGTGCTGTGATAAAAACTTTGATAAAGATTGCAATGTCACCATTAGGCCTGCATGTTGCCCACCTTTAATAAATCGTAAGTACCTATATAACATTAGTAGTTCAAAGTTAATTTGATTAGTTTTAGCTTATGATCCATTGCACTATTATAATGAAAAAGATATTAATTCAACAAAGACAGTACAGCAACATAGCAGCACTTCAAAGTATTTGTTTATTACAATATGTGCGTTGACTGTATCTTTTTTAAAAACATGTTATTCTATAATATATTTAGTTTTAGGTGTTGTAAGTGCCATTTTATCTTTTGTTGTATTTTTATTTGTAATATCGAAAATCTGCGGGTTTGAAAACAAGCCAATTAGCCGAAGAAATGAGTACAATACAAGATGTGAACATTCTGGATGTGTCATAAGAAGAGAGTTGGATACTAATGTTAGATGTCTTTATCAAACTAATATTGATGCGGCTCAAAACTTGACTAACAATAATCTTGATGATCCATTGATTTTGATAATGAATAACGAAAGCGATCAACCACCTTCTTATGCAGAAGTGGTGAACTCTCCAGCCAATATCTACAAGTGTGCCTTAAATACCTTAATCGATGACCTACCACCGCCTTATTCTAATATGAAATTTTTTAAGACTGATGCCATAAATGCCAATAACAATAGGGCTTCCGAAAACAATAATTCTCATAACAATCAAAACGAAAGCTGTGACATTAATGATGCCAGTAATTATAGTAATAATGGTAGTTAATCAGTAGGCATTCAAATTAAGGATTACTGTTAATGAAGCAAAATCTTGTTTAATTGCTGTTTTTTTTACATATATATTATCATTGTAACGTTTCATAGAGCATTGATTTATTTAGAGCATTTAAATTCTTTTAGTTTTGTAATGGTTTTTTTTTACAAACACCATTAAAAGTGGGATTTTTAACATGTCATTTTAGTATTAAAAGTGACATTTTGAAACGTAAAACGTAGATTTGCAGCCGTTAGTCAATTTTTTAAGTAAACTGTCATCATTTTTTGAACGATATTTTTATTAACAAAAAATTACAAACTATTTGGTAATACTTATATTAAATATAAATAAAAACAGCTTCTTTAATTTCTTGTGGAATTAATTGATTTTCTTTTCTACTTGTATTAATATTGTTGGAAGTCATGTTGAAACTACCTTTCGTATTTGATAAACATATCGAACAATGAACAAAGGTTTGATTTGTTTCGTAAAATCCATAGAACTGCATTATTGGCTGCCTAGCCTTTAGGTGTATTCTACAAATAATGCCAAATTTGTATGTAACTATTAAAATAATATAAAAACATTTTGAAACTTATTCAATGGCGTTTGTAAAAAAGATATTATATGATATACATGTTAAAAATGATATTATTTTGTTCATAGGGTTGCTCCATTCGCTAACGCTCGTTCCACAATATTCCTCACTCAAAATAAAATGTCATTTTTTAATAAATAATTATTAAAAATAGTTATTATCAACAATAATAATTTTATAGCAAACTTTTATAAAGCAAGTACAATAAATATTTATATATTTACCATTTAGTAGCGTTAAAATGTTTTACTCAAGGTTTTTTGGGAATATATATATTCCCATATATTATATATAGTATATATTATATATATATATATATATTTTTTTTTAAGTTTTAGCAAATATTAGATAAGTAATTAGGAAACTAACCGCATCGTATGCCCCACAGTTACCTTATTTTCATTTTATTGGTAAAATAACTACAACGATTGTATGAAAGTATTAATTTCAGTAGAAAAAGGGAGAAATTTAGAACAAGGGGTATTAAAAGAATGCTACGAAAAATCTAGAATAATTAGAATATTTTTTTAAGTAAAGAGGTGGTAAATTAAAAAATTAATCGAGCAACTTGGACATTAAACATTTTTTGACGCACAATTCGTACACATACGATGCCCTAAATAAATTAAATTTGTTTTTAATTCAACATTAATAAGGTATTAATTACACAGTCTAAAAAAAACGAATATATTCTATCTATAATACTTATTTAAAATAAAATAAATCACTCCTGTTAATATAAACTAACCACAATACATTTTAATAACTGACTCGATTATTCTTAAAAAAAAAAAATCGTTAAGTATTACTTTTTGCAAATTTTAGAATATTCAAATTTTGTCGCTCGTCAGTCTAAATTGTTGCGACAATTAAAAATTTGATTTCCGTTTTTTATCCGTAAACGAATGCATTGAAAAGGTAAAATCTCTCAAAATAATAGAAATTAAAAAAAAAATCGAAAAACATTAAAATAAATTAAAATCCTGAAATAATTTTTTTTAATACTTACGTAAAATGCAGACTAACACTGCTGCCGCTGCGACTGCCACTTGTCTGTAACAGACAATAAAACAAAATTAGAAACTTCTAAATTTTTGTTTCTATTTCCTACTTTTTCTCGTCATCGTTTTTCCTCTATCACCAATTTCCAGCCAAAAATCTGATGTTGACTGCGAACTTGCATTGTTAGGTACGTGCGTACCTATACGCTCCATATTTCACTGTATTTCACCAACCACTGTAACCGCGAAAACGCGCGAAAAATAAAACTTCGTTCACGAAATTAGACCATCGAATGTTTGAGGGGAGCCCTAATCAAGACCCTAACCGAGTCCCTATCCAAGAGCCTAATCAAGCGCGATTTTCAGAGAATTTGTGTTAGAGCTTAACACAAGTATGTAGAGGACGTATTTACACTTTATAAATACATGGAGAGTTAGTCGACAAAAAAAGATCCTACCTTTCCTCGTCGTATTAATCCTTTTTGTTTGTACACTCGCGCATTCACACGCAAAAAGGCCTTATAAACCGAACAAACACTCCTCGCACACGCGAATAATACGACGCCGTAATTTAAAATTCGAACTGAAACAAGCACTACGGCTCTGAATCAATAACGCGAAAGATCTGAAACGGTCTAGCCAAAATTCTATATGTAAATGCATTCGGGTTATTACATAGATAAGTAGGTACTAGGAAATCCCGCATTAATTTAAAGACCTTAAATTCTTTGTTCGCACTCTGATAAGTTATAACGTGAAAGTAGGTGACGCACATGTTTTATTAGTTGCTTTGTATTTTATCGGTCGCATAAAAATGCGATTAAACTTTTATCTGGTTTATGGTTTGTAATAAGGAAATTTTCTATGCTTAAGGGCACACGAATCGTTTTTATATTAAAAATACTACTAAAACTCCACTACGACCCCTGCATTGTGGATATATTTACAATATTTCAAAAGCAAACATATTCATAATATGATAACTGTTTCGGTGTTATCTACTTTATCGGCAATTGCACGTGATCTTAATAATTATGCGTGCCACTAAACGTCACTAACCTGTCGAGTATTATAAAGGTTGTCGAGGTTGTGTGTAGGTAAAGTGATCGAACAATGAATATACTACATACCGCGACTTCTTAGGGTCAGGGCAGGGGACCAATTCTCGAACCATTCGCTTACATAACGTATGCGAAAATGACATCATAACAATTGGTTTCTATAGAAATCTATTTGTTTTGATGCGAGATTTGTTTTAGCGAATGGTTCGAGAATTGGGTCTCTGGTAACAAACTTTTATGCCCGATTTCAGAAAGCAAAGTTATCTGGCGTTTGTGAAATCGGTCATTAGAACATCACAACTTGTTATCTTTGTTTTCAACAAACCAATTTCTGATAGTTACGAGAGACATTCATTATAAAGAAAGAAACGACATTGAACACAACACCGAACACCCCCGATCGTAATATTTTGCTCAAACAAAATCGGCATATCCTCTGCGTTCGCGTAAAACCAGACATGTCCATTTTTTTTACATTCTTTCTTTCAAAAATAAAAATATTGTAATAGTAATGACATTTTCAAAATTGCTTCAAATTGCATTTTAAAAGTATTTCTCATATAAATTGAATAAATTTAAATTCAGAGCTCCAGGAGTAAACAGTTTTTTACGTTTTCTCGAAACTACGTTATGCGGACATGTCTGAGTTTGCACGAACGTTCTACAACTGTAGTACAGTTTTTATTTGTAATTAAAATATCTGGCACGCATGCGCGTAAATTGTTTTTATTCGATTTTATCGAAAACGATGCATTTTATCTAAAATTGTAGAGAGGGATGTTTGATAGATAATTTTGTGGCAATTCTAAAATATATTTTACGTTACCGGTACGTTAATTAATAACTGAGATAATCCGGTTTACAATTTTTGATAGGCCCGCCACACGCCTTCGACCTATATTTTCGCGATCTAGGGGTCGAGATCGGAGAAAATCCAAAGCGGTTACTCAGAGTTCCGTCATCAGACAAATCGCAATAGCTTTATTTCCTATGGAAATAAAAATGATCTACGTTTAAAATTAAATTAAATTAGGAATCGAGTTTTGTTATTTGATTTATTATTCTTATCGTTTTGGGTTATAGCGTTAAATATTATATTTCTTCTCCGAAAATTCCGGTCGAAATCGTTTATTATAACTAACAATACAGAAATATTAAAAGGCATATCATTCGTGTTACAGCACTTCATTTTTGTCATGGGTGGGTGCGGCAAGTATTAAAGTTGCGTGTTAAAGCATCCTACCGAGATTTCCATTAGCTAATAGAGGGCCCGTCGTGCAAAGCCTTCTTTAGAAATTATACTTGTGAGATATTAGGTCACGAAATTATTATTATTATTATTATTAACGTTAAACAAAATTTAAACAAAAGTCGAGGAGCGGATATTAGATCGAAAAATAGTGGGTAACCGCGACGGTTTACGACGCGGGCGCGTCTTAAGAAGGATCGGCTCTAACCGAGTAATAAAAACTATGCCAATCCATAAAGTCAATTTCTATCGCTATTGATTAAACTTAATATGGGCAAGACTTAATCAGTCCATAAAGGAAAATAGCGATCGCAGCATGGTTTCTGCATTACTTAATGGATTCGAAACCCCAAGGGTTTTCGACAGTCTCGAAATATACCTAGCGAACAACACATTTTCTGCACGCAACCTTTGCTGGTAACATCTATAGATCGTTATTTTATTGATGATTGAAAGTTGTAAGTTTAATTTATTGTTAACTTTAATGTAATAATATTAGGTATGTACATTTTTACACATGTTAAACGATTATCGCCGCTATTCTAAAGACTTACAGTTAGTATCTAGTTGCTAATTTATGTTATGGTATGCATATCGACTGGGGAACCTTTTCACGAGTATCCATTGTAAGTTTAGATTAGATTAGGTTAAGGTTCGTCTGGCTTTCGCCAGACGAACGCTGTGGAGTGAATTTTAACTCTTGCTGTATGTGTACGCGTAGTTAAAAGAGAATGAATTTAAAGTTGTTTTAAAATTATTTTATACATATTTGATAATTAGATATAATATTTAAAAGAAAAATTCGAACAGTTCCGATAATATGAATGAACAAAGAAATTTGTACGAAATTTTAATCGGCCATTGAAACCGAAGATTTCGGAGAATTTTAGGTAATAAAAGCAATGTATTTCAGTAGTATTCGTCTTTTTTGCTGCAAAATTGAACGAAAGTGATACTAATTCACGAATCAGACAGATATAGCTTCTCGATCATCTTATTATTTTAATATTATTTCGTTCAGGAAATATTCAAAAAAGAAGGGAAGAAAGAACATCGAACAAAAACTATCGATGAAGGTCTCTCTGCGTGTGTTTTGATTATTCGTTTATTCTAAGATAACATCCTAACTAATGTCGAATCTTTTAGTAAATAACGACGATTCCAATAAAGCTTTTATACGTTAAACAACATCATTAGGATAATAAAGGGATGGGTCACGATGTAATGACTTTAACCATTAAAGTTTAACGACCGTAGGTGACTACAACGCAAAATTACTTCGTTAATAGATAGATTTATCGTGTCCATTTTATTTGTTATCAAGGTCGGTTATGGATTGAAAATGTAATTAACACGTAGAATTTGATGTAGGGTAAACCGGGGAAATGCGCTCTATTGTTTACATTTTGACTACTGTCAACTGAATGTCAATGTACAATATGTATAGGTACCATAAATTAATATTTATAGTTCATATATATAAGCTTTTGTGCATGGGCATACAACATAATTCTCGCTCTTATTCTATAAAACATTTCAATAATTTGATACAGTATCTACCTATCTGAAATGGGAAACCTAATTGTTTTTTATGAACGTAATGGAATATTTATAAGTTTGAAAACAAAACACGAAACTAGACCTTTTAATCTATTTTATTATATTTTCGTTTCTACATATTATGTGTAACGTAAAATCTTATTTATTATTATTATTATAATCATAGTACTACATTACCTATATAGTGCAATCTTTATTAGGACGGTGGGACATTTTTTTCCTGAATAGGGGGAAAATGCCCTAGTACCAGAAGCAGATGAAATGGAATGAGATAAGAATCTATTAATGATGCTAATTGTCAGTAGGTATTGAATTTCTTTTTTAAATTCTATTTCTATTTGAAGTAAATTCAACTAATTCCAATAATTTCCATTAAAGTACTTAATATTTCCATAAGAGACCGTGCATAAATTACGTAACGAATTTTTAACCATTTTTTAACACCCACCCACCCCCTGTAATGCTATTCCATCCTCCTATCCCTCCAGTTTTATTTTGATATTATTTTTTTACGAAAAGAGAACCGTCGAAAAAGTCTTCATTAATTCTACTGTACTTACAATAAGATGTTACGTAATGGTAATTACGTACCAAACCCCCTCTAGCGTTACGTAATTTGTGGCATTAACTAACATCTAACTTCGTGCCAAGCGAAGAATTTTTCTAGAAAAGAAGACTAGCGTAAATAAAAATAAGGATATGCCAAGAAAATTAATAGAAACAATAAAAACTCTAAATAAATAAAAATATGTACACATTTTTTCCTGAAAGTGCGTTAAACGTTCTAACGTAACCTATTGAGTTTTGTTGAATATTTTACCAATGGTTTTAGTTAAAATTTTAAACAAAATAAATATATTTTAAATATGAATATTGATTTACCTACTAGTTTTAATGTTCGTTTTCAGTTTCCGTAATAAAATTATGCGATAAAATCAATTTAATTTTTCTACACATTTTTTCGAAATATGGAACGTATTTCATCGGTTTACCCTATATGTATGTAATTAAATAAATTCATAATTATGTAAGTGAAAATAATATTACAGTTAGGGATATTATTTCCAGAGTTTACTGTTCGTTCTTTTTTTCGTAAACCGAACGTATCGATAAATAAAAAAAAAATTGCCATTAAGTACAATAATCTTTCCAACAGAAACCTGAATGTGCTAATTATTATAAGCGTTTTTTGGCCTAATTAAAAAAATTTACAAATGATTACAAAATGCAGATTGCCGATAACAATTTATTTACATACGTTATACGTTATTTTCAATTCAATTACCTACTGTTTTAATATCGGCATTATTAACTCGCCGCTCCAACTCCGTTGCACGACTTATATATTTTTTAAATAATCGAAAAACATTCGAAATGATTTTGAATACCAGAATCGAAAAGAGCTTTCAGACTTATAATTAATTTCTTTTTATTGTCAATTTATTTTCGACGTGTCTTTGTTTTTCTGTAATAATAATTTTCCCACGCATCGTATAATAAGTGGACGTAGATTGAAGTTAAATAAAATTAATTTAAAATTCAGAAGCGATTGAGCTTAAATTTCAACCGAATAATTTGTCGGAATTTTTAAAACTATAGTAATAATAAGGAGGAGTAATGAAAAATCGAGCAAAATGATCATAGAGAAAAGCTGTTATTAAAGGGCACGCATCCGTATAATATGGTTAAACACAAGGTGCATAAGGGAGATGGAAAAGGGGACGGAAGAGAGATGGATAGGAACACTGTTGATTCAATCATTAGGCACTGTTTGCTGAATTAATGGCGTCGGGGCGCAGACTGACGCCAGATGGAGACGTCGCCGGCGCCACCCTATATACATACGAACGGACGCGCCGGATATGTAGGGCAACGCAACATCCCCATCGGATAGGAACTCGGACTTTTTTTTTTGCAACTCAACGAGTACGAAAATATACCACGTAGTTATTACTACTATTATTCATTAAAAATCTACGCTACCTCTTGAAATACCTATACATAAATTAAGTTAGCAGCTCGATGGAAAAATTAGATTTTTACCGGAGAATATCGCAATCAATCTCGAGAAACTAATTCTCAGATTTTCAAGCTCCATGCACTCATAATAAATTCTGTCTTTAGGGTGGATTCGCGCGATTACTCGTTTATCACTTGTTTTCCCGTTATTTTATTTACTAATTGAAACTTATTTCCAACACAAACATCTCAATAATTGTGTTGTTGGAATTAATGTAATTGTCTTTATGCCAAGCGTAAAGATCAGTAACGAGATTCCAAATTCTTAGCAATAATGGGCGTTGTCTATAATTAATCTACTTTACTGTTTTACAATAGTACTTATATTGTATAAATAATGCTGAAAGGCAGATATTTCGCGCGAGCGAGTGTGATGGTTTGAATCACGAGCCGAAAAGGCGAGTGGTGGCTTAAATACACGAGTTTAATTTACTTAAATTTTTTGATAAAACCAATATCTAATAAAAACATTTAGGTACATATAGAAAATACTTTTCGAAGTGCATTGTATATAAAAATGGGACAAAATTGGAGCAAAAACAAAACTTATTCTCCAATAAAATCTAATAACAATAAATTGGCTGTTAATAAAATTCTGAAAAGTAATAAATTACATATTGTATCTATAATTATTTTGATTAGTTATGATTAAATATTATCATTAGATATGTGAAAAGTGGGACTTAAAATCATATTTCCGAGAAAATCTTTCATTCATTATAAAGGGTGTTCTAACAAGAGTGCCGGATTTAATTTTAAAGAAAAACACGTTTATTTTTTTAATTAAGCAAACATTTTTATTTTAACATAAAGAAAAATAGTTCCGATCAAACGTGAAATACATCAGGCAAATGGCCACCACGAAACCTGTGGCACAGGGTTATTATTTTGTTGAAATTTTGAATAACGTTTTCGCATAAATGTGGCTGTATTTCACCAATAACGCGCCGTATTTCCTCTTTAAGATGTTCAACTGTTTCAGGCTTATTCGCATACACCTTTTCCTTCACATAGCTCCAAAGAAAAAAGTTCATCGGCGTTAGATCGCACGATCTTGGTGGTCAATGTTGATCGCCAAATCGAGAAATGACTCGGCCTGGAAACTTGGTCTACAGTAACATCATTGTTTCACGTGCAGTGTGGCAGGTCGCACCGTCTTGTTGGAAAAACATGTCCTCCACATCAATTACATCCAATTCGGGCCACAAAAACTCCGTTAACATTTCGCGATACCGCACACCATTAACAGTTAGCGCATTTCCAGCTGCATTGTCAAAGAAATACGGCCCAATCACTCCGCCAGCCCAAAATGCGCACCAAACAGTTACTCGCGGTGGATGCATTGGTTTTTCGAGTATCACACGAGGATTTTCAGCACCCCAAATCCGACAGTTTTGCTTATTCACGTACCCGTCGAGTTGAAAATGTGCCTCATCTGAAAAAATGATTTTCTTCGAAAAATCCGCATTAATTTGATGATGTTCCAATACCCAATCAGCAAATCCACGGCGCTGCTCATGGTCCCTTGGCTTGATTTCTTGCACCAATTGAACCTTGTACGCGTGCAAATGCAGATCTTTTTCCAAAATTCGTTGCGTAGTGCTTCTGGAAATGTTTAATTCTTGACCACGATGCCGAATGGAAGTTCCTGGATTCTCGGCTACAGATTCCCTTACTGTGGTTATATTTTCTGACCGACAAGGACGACGACGAACAATGGTCTTCTGATTCATCAGCGTAAATTTGGTCTCAAATTTTTTAATTAAACGCTTCATTGTCGATTCATTTGGCGCATTATTGCGACCGAAAACTTGACGTAATTGGCGAACTGTTTTCGCAAAACTTACACCATTTTTGTAATGTGTTTTTACAGTAATTAAACGTTGTTCGTTTGAATACTTCTCCATATTCTTAAATCGCGTGGTCTGTACGTGACAACTGTCAAAAAAAATCACCGTACAACTCGTATTAACAAAATGGCGGCAAATTTAAATCCGGCGCTCTTGTTGGGACACCTTTACTTAACGTTTTCTACACCTTTATCTACTATTTTATTTTATTGTAAAAGCGAATTACTTATGTACTACCTACCTATAATTATTTCTGAAAAATTGTGAATTTCTATTAAACATATAAATGTGTATAAACCATCAAACTTTTATTCTAATGTTCGTCGTCATTAAAAAGTTACCAGATGCTGGACTAGATTGTATATTTGTAATTCACAATCAGTTCAAAGTTTTGAAAGTAACGTATTCTATCGACGATTTACTTGCACACACACATTACTTGATAAAGAAAAACTAACAAGTACAATTTATTAGCATCTATTTTGAAAATACGCCGTACGAGGTGATACCACAATGTGAAACGTCATTATGTATAGTAACGTTTTATTGATGACGTACATCGGAATAAAATTTGAATGATCTTTACCATACCGTTTTTAAATCATGTTACGTGAAAGTTTACATGTTATTTAAATATAGATAATGTACAATTAGATTACGTACAATCCGTCAGTTTATCTTTTTTGCTAGTCTATTTACTAAATAAATACATAGATGACACATCGTACCCCTTTTAACATTTAACCGGATTTATTTATTTCATGACAACATATTATTTAACAAATGAAATAATAAAAACCTAAGTTGTTAATTTTATGCTGGTTCGTTTAAGAATGTTAACTATGTTTAAGAATGAAAACTTAAAGTACCTACTTAGGCACAAATTAATTGCAATATTAATACCTATATATTTATGTTACGAATTTTAGCGTATTTCTATATGAAATAAAGCTATTGCGATATATTCGATGACGGAACCCAAAGTAGCCGCTTTGAATGTTTTCCAATTTCGATTTCTAGATCACGAAAATATAGGTAATTCGTTTTGGGTCAGTCATATACATATACGGGGTGTCTCGAACTTCATTACCCAGACCACTCCTACATTTCAATTATTTTTGAGAATTGCTTTATCGAACGTATCGGACATATCGAAAATGTTTAAAGTTAGTTTCGCAATAAACCTTCTTCCAGACTTTATAAAAAAAAGTTAACATTCAGTTAATATACAGGGTGTCTCAGATCGGGCCTATATCTCAATTAATATTTATTTAAAATTACTTAATTAGGCAATTGTCAAGAAAATTATGAAATATATTTTTTTAAATCTATTGTTTTCATCGCAGATTACAAAAATCAGTTAGGTATTTCCATGGCAAACCTACATATAAACCTTAAATTGTATTTTTATTGAAAATTTCCAGATGTGAGAAAGATTGAAAATTTCCAGATCCATATTGGTTTACACGATCGAATAGAGAATAAAAAGTTCTATCACGATAGTTAAAAAAATACTTATAGAGCTATTAAAAAAACAAAAATTGAATGCTGCATCTCTAGCCTCTAAAGAAATATCGTTAATAATTATTTACCACTATAACTTGTAAAGAATTTCATACCATTTACGAATATATAAGGTGTGATGGGGCAATTTTCAAAAATGATCGAGATAATAGGCCTGGGGAGTGAAGTCTGAAACCGCACACCGTATATTATTTAATCAAACCTCGCGGTCACGATTTTGGTCGCAATTTTGATCGTAAAAGGTTGAAATTTTGTCACTGTTTTGTCCTTGTAGATGCGAAGGACGAGTTCGTTAACCAGAAAAATCTATCGACCAGTTTCAAAACGGCGGCCGATCAAAACATTTTAAACCGGATTATCTACATTATTAATTACCGAATCGCAATACGAATACGTAATATTTAGTTTTAGAATCATCATAAAATTCTCTATCAAACTAATCTCTTCAAAATTTTCGATAAACTGCGTCGTTTTCGAAATAATTTGAAAGAAGCGATTTTTGCGCATCTCTATATGGAAATGCGGGCGTGGATTTTTACCCATATTAAAAAAAAATTAAAAAGACGAACAGATCGTTTCAGGTTGTTTATTTAAGCGGATATCGATAATATTTCATCACGGACATAATCGCGTTCGGCATTATATTTTTCGATTCTTGTCCTACTGGCATTAAAATGGAGGTTGAGTGTTTCCGCGGGGCCATACCGTGACCTTTTGTAGGGAAATGTCGAAGATCCGCTCGGTTAGGGAGTCACTGGTATGTGAAATACCGAGTCATTTCATTAGCACTATAGTTGGGTCGAAGGGCATCGGGTTCGCTTTTAGAGCCCTTTTATCGTAGCCACCGTGCATAATTGCTAATGCTTTCGAAAAATGAAAAACAACGCTCGAAATGCATAAGCTAAATTCCAAATGGTAACTTATGTCGTGTCGAATCGAAGAAATATATGTACATATATGCAAGTTAATTCTACGACACTGACAGTTCAATTTCGTATCAGCATTACGGGCGAATAACTTGAACCAGCTTTTCTAGCCGATATCGTATTGTCGACGCCGGCGCCGCGCCGTTCTTAATTTTAATCATAACAATATTATGAGAATGTTGACTTAAATATGTACTCGACTTGTAATTAAAACATTTCCGCCTTGTTAAGTGTTTATCGATTATACTGAAATACTCCTAATTTTTAACGTTAGTTAAAATTTTCGCAAACTCCATTGCTTTGTTCTAAAATTCGATTAAGCGCGTCTAACGATTCTAAAGTGGTTCTTTATACTTTTAAAGAGAATTTCATTTTTATACCATACATTCAATATTTTGATCGTGCTTTGTAATTAATCGTAAAAACTTTCTCTAAATTATTGATGATTTAAATGATTTTCTTAAAATGTTTAATATTAAAACATTTAGAGGAGGTGCGTCTACGAATTATAAGTAGGTACGGACCTACATGTTTTTTTGAGGGGTTTATCTTCATAAACCCCCCTATCACGTAGAACCTAAAGTACGTTTAATGCGATACTATAGGCATGGTAAAAATGTAATGAATCATTGTTCAATTAAAATTTTATCAGTCATTTTACAAAAACTTTGCAAATAACGAATTGAAGGGTTTATTGCAAGAACACGATAAGTCATACATTTTCAAAAATGAGCCTATCGCACGACTAAACTCTGTGAGAATACGACAAGCCACGGTAGAAATAGAACTGTACTTTCCAATACACGTCATCAATAAAATCTCGTATTTTTACATTACTAATAGATTGTGCCTAGTTTTTCTTTGCCATGTCATATGTGTGCAGGTAAATCGTCGATAGAATATGTCACGCTCAATACTTTAAACTGAATATTACAAATATACAATTTAGTAACTTTTTATTGATGACGTGGATTGGAACCTATATTGAGTAACGTATAGGTAGGTACCTAAATTACTTAAAGTAAGGGAACGGTACTAATACATTTTTAGCCTATGGATTTTCAAAAATACATTTTATCGGAATCTTTCAAACATTAATGTTGATTATTCTAAACGTTTGTTATTGTAGCTTATCATGTTCTTACAATAAGCCCTTCAGATGAAAAATCTTGTGCTTAAATTGTACCACTTATGTTTTTGCACATTAGAAACAAATAGGGCTGTACGAAAACATTAACATACATCAATGTATATAGGTTATGCGAAGAAAAATTATTTTTCCCTTAAATCTCCTGCTGCAACACGCACCTAGCTAGTCATATTGCAAATCTTCTTCAGGTCATCGGCCATATTTTTTCCTGTATTACATCTAAAAATAAAATTGTTACATTTGCTTCACTTGCATTGCAGGTTGAATTAATTTAGTTTGTTTAATTTGTTTGATTAAGTTATGAATTATTTTTTGGGCTAGTGTACTATTAGATGTGCATTTAATACATTATCTATCTATCTAACACTTGAAAATGGGGTATACATTATAAGAAAATCGACAAGGTGCAGTTTATAAAAAACGCGATCGTAAACAAACAACAACGTAATTGAAATTAATATTAACGTAATAGATATTAGCTCATTCAATGATAGACAGTTTTATAACTAAAATAAGTAGATATATCTCTTTTAATGCGACGTAACCAAACTTTTTATTTACGGTTGTTGGAGTTTGTACACGCACTAAGATAACACTTCAAAAAATAACAAGAAGATAAGGTGTTGCGATAATAATTTTACCACATAAGTAAAAACAATACGCAAATATTATGAAATTCAAATGTAAGGTGTTAATAATATTATGTCTTTAATAGCTTCTCACTGTAACGTCAAAAGTACCCAGTGCAGAATTTTCGATTCCGTAAGTGACGGTATAATTTATTTAAGCAGTGATATAATTTTTTTTTTAATATTAGATATCTAATTTATCAGCAAGTAATCTATAACACTACTGTCCTGGGCTTTGAGGTATCCTTGCTCCAGTGACTGAACTTATACATTACAGGTTATTTTACTTGCACAAACTAATACAAGGCAAATACCTATGGCTTATCCAAACCTATATGCAATTCACGTCATCAACAAAAAGTTACTAGATTGTTTATTTGTAAGTTGGTTTAAAGTTTGGAAAATGACATATTCTATAGATGATTTACTTGCGCACATATTAGATGGCATAAACAAAGACTACAATTTATTAGAACTGTCAAAATACGAGGTACGAGGTGACAACACTGTGTGAAACGTCATCATCTAGTAACCTTTCATTGATGACGTGTTGCGTATAGGTTTGGACGAAGTGTAGGTAAGCATCTTATTGATGGTTTATTAGGTATATGCTATATGTGATATCTATGAATTCAAATTATCCTGACAAACGGGCTTTGGTCACGCCAAACACAGTTTACTTATATTATAAGGACGCAATTAGTGATTGTTTAAAATTTATAATAATGGTCAATGTCGAGTGATATGTGTAGCTAACGTAAACTAGAATGTATCCAGTTACAAAGCGATTTAATACTTTTACCTAAAAAACGCAAAATGTAGATATTCTTACTAAAGGAATTACCATTATCGTTCTGTTCCTTACTTTATTATCTTGAATTCATATGTGCGACCGCGTAAATCGCGCATATGACGAATAACTGCCATATTTCACGTACCGCCGCTTAGTTTTAATAATACAACATCTTGTTAGGAAACCCTCCGAGACTTTAGTCGCCAATTTCCACAATTTTATTATATATTTTTGACTTTATTTTATGATTTGCGATATTTCAGGATTGTATTATTACGTAATACTCGCCGCTAACAAGATGGAATCATTTACATAGCAACATTACCCCATTACCTTTAATTTTTAATATAGGTAATCCTTTCTTAAGTATTTTCCATATTATTTCATTCATATTAAACGAGTATTTTTGAAAATATTGTGGATTTCCCGTCATCGTTGCAATATAGTAATTTCCTCTTTCTAGAAGAGTAACAAGTTGTTTAACGGTCATCATCGATATCGTTTAACAGATCAACAAAATATCCAGTACCACCCACTTTACTTATACAATTTGTATATTCTTCTTGTATTTAAAAGTGAATTATCTATACATAATAATATAATGTTCGATAGATAACTACATTATTTATTAATACATTGTAAGCTGAATTTATTTTATCACTTGTTGAGGTTTTTAAGTCTAGATAAACTACAAATTTACCGAAACTCATGTTCCTAAGCTAAAATTGAGGACGAAAGTCGATACACATTTGAATAAACGATTAAGGTTCATAGATGGCGCCGGTAATTGTTTGCAGTCTTACTTTAATTAAAATTCCATCGACCCTCAAAGCACTAGCATCACTCTGTATATAGTAATATGTCGTATGAGTTAGCAGTAACTGTGATATTGATCGCCTGTTGCATCTTCGCGAAAGCGCATGCCTGGACACAGCATGTCCTGCTCCTTGTTCCTGCCACTTTATTCGTCCTGTTGGCCAAGTAGGCCAAACACTCAGCTGACTGTCGCCTTCCTGCCAACCCGACGTCCGTCTAGAAGACTTCCGTTCTTCACCAGACTTTCTAGAGGTAAGTGTTCTACCATATTCTTCCATAGACGAATCTAACCATACGTTGAAAATTTCCTTCGGTTTTGTAGTTTTCCTTGATTTTTCCTTTCACGCCGTTTTTGTGCTAGAGGACTTAAAGGTCATAAGCCGATTGTGAGATTATTCCTTTTGACTTAGATGTTAAATGTGTCGAAAGATGTTACGTCGATTTTGATACGATTTCAATATGGAATTCGAGAAAACTGGAAATTCACTGCGTCATCAATACGTGCAGTGTCACTGCAATTGCACCGACTATAGTCATCTAAATGAATTACATAATATCGTCAGAGTTTAAATTTTGATCAATTTGATAATAATCGATTTATCAAATGAACTATATCCATAAATAAACGTGTAATGTGCAAAACGCTATAACTTATCCCGTTAACGTGTTTTTTTTTATTCGATGAAATTTCTCAGGGATTAGCATTCGAGTTTTGGCCGAGATTTCCCACTACGTAAATGGAACTTCCGATGATTCAAAGATCAAATATTAATTTCGTCGCTCATTAGCTTTGAAGGCCGGAGAATGCTTACAACAAAAATTAAAGTTCTAAATAATATTTTTTTTTGCATCATCCGGTATGCTAATTCTAATTCGCGTTTTACTCTGTATCTCATTTCCAACCTGTAGCTCGCGAACTTTTATAATTGGATTATCCTCACTCTTACTTATATTGGAAACTAAATGAGCCGCCCTGTTTTTTTTTTGTTAATCTACTTTCGTGAAAAATTACATCCAATGTTCAAATTTCTGTAATAGTACCTAATAAAATTCGATTTAGCGAACGTTTTCAGGAATCGGATCTGATGTTTTTTCCGGACATCCGTCAATTTTATAAATTCTTATGGATTTTCTGTTTCGAATAAATTTCCCGATTAAGAAATCTTTAAACCGAAAAAAAAGTGTTAAAACTACCGACAATCGGTCGAATAATTTTAAAGTCTAATTTAATTTATTTGACATATACTTATCATAGAAACAATTGTTATAACGCAGGTTTCGTTAACAAAATTATATTTTTGTTTGAATTAACAAAGATCCTATTAATGGGGTTTCTGCTTTTGTAATGAGGTGCAAACCGCAATACCCTTGCATTGGAAACTTCTTATTTTTTTTATTAAAGTCACTTAGAATTAGAATTAGAGTAATTCCTGGCTAATAGGGTCTAATTGTTGAATGTTGCGCCAATTGAATTTTATTTGTTTTAGAAAAAACTATTAGGTATAACTGAAAAAAACCATGTCAAATAAAAAACATTTAGAAATATTTCTACATATTATCATTCGATAGAAAAAAGGAAATACTTTTTGAGTTATTACACAAAATATAAATTTTGACCCGATTCACCCGGAAGTACTCTACATATCATCCAATTAAAATAATTAAATAAAAATCTATTAGGCAGGTACCTCTATACAAACTTTTTGGCCTTTTCAACGACGACCACAAGTGGATTTCAGATGTAAGTGTGCGTATAAAGAAAAAAACCGATAAACTCACTCCATAATGCATCGAGTTAATATTTTTGCTTTATTTTATTTTTCAATTTTCTCGTGTATAATAATTTCAGATTATATATGGTTACATAATGTATTAACAACAATTAAATTGTAAACTAACAACAAGAAAAGTTACGAAATTAGTCAAATGCCAATTAGCTAATTAAGTGCTCGATATCTCTTTCCATCGGAACCGGCGTTGTTATTATTATTGTAATAACAAGCTGGAATTTCGCTGCTACTATATTCCTGAAAAATAAATTAAGTTTTTAATTTTGTTTATATTTTTATTATTACCTACATATATCTCTTGCTACTTCTGCAATGTACCTAAACTCCTCTGTTGCGAATTCTGTTTCTTTGAACGTGAACGTTTTAATAGCATAGGAGGAATACATAACTTTGTTAATAATTTTTTTTATCTGCAATCCAACTAATTGTAAGTACCTATACTTAATATTTCCAACGGTTCGAGAAATTAAAGTCAACGGTGAATTGATTTGTCGCAAAAATGCTAGGTATAGTCGACGTCCTGGCAAAACCCAACATAAGGATTAAATACCGGCAGGTAGTTAGGTAATTATCGAACAATAGGTGTTAAATAAATTCCATTAAGCGTTGGTGCAACTTTTTCCGGTCTGTGAATTTCCGAGACGGACTTTATGTACTTACATTTGTAATAAACCTGTTTTCCCGACGATTATGTTTTTATAATTAATTCTGTCTTATATTTAAATGACCCTAAGTACGGCCCATCGTGTTTGTTGTGCTTAAACTGCTGAAGTGCGACAAAATTAAATAATAATCTGCAAACACCTCTATTGTTCAATAATCGTCTGCCTGCATGTTCTTCAGTCGAATGTTGAGTTTTGCCAGGACGTCGACTATAACTGTTGATGTTGGCCATGCAATTGTCCACGTGTTTATTTTGGTGTAAAACAACCCACGTTTATTATGAAGTTTAAAGAAAAATATTTTTTTTAGTCTTTTAGATTCGAAACGAATATAAAGGACTTTATTTTCTTTTTAAACAGTAAGTGACTTTTGTGAAGTTAGTTTGCGAGATTAGAATTTAATCAAGTTAAAATGAAGGTTTAAATTGACAATTGAAGTGATATACCGTAGTAAGGGTAACTTTATTAAAATATAGGTACACCTAAACGTTAGATATTAGATGTAGGTATTCGTGTTCTGAATTGTATCTACTAAAAGAAAACATGTATAAATATTTGTTTCAAAGAATATTATTTGTGTATAGAAAGAGTAGGTAGTTTCAAAATTGCAAATTTCACACTAATTTCCGATTTCATCAACGTCACCTAGATCTTAGGTATTACCTAGCGGCAGATATCGGTTTTATACAATTTTTTTAAGTTGTTTTTCACTACATTAGTAGTTTTAATGTACAATATTATAATAAGAAACGTCAAGTGAAGTTATTTTGTAGGTATACATATATCTATAAAATCGATATCTACTGCTTAATGCTTAAGCTTTAGGAAATTATGATGAAATCGAACATGAAAAGAATGTAATTGGTTCAACAATTTTTGAAGTTGTAGGTATTCGACGAATGTCAACACAAATACTTGCAACATCAAGAACTGTCGAACAAACACGTTTGTTCTCACGTCATTATAGTTAGTTACTTTTGTTAATTTATCAACTTACGACAAGTAATCTTCATTTAGTTAGATCTTGGCTTAAGAGTTCGACTAGCTGGAGGTGGTAAACGGCTAAATCCCGAAGCATCAAAAACGGGCAATAACTGTTTTTGACTGCTACGCAAGTCCTCTTTCTTAAGAGACTCCGTCGGAAAATAAGTGGCTCCGTAGAAATCTAAACCTTGTTGCAGGAGACTGTTAAATTCATCTAGAGAAGCCATGGTGATTCGGATGGGATTGGGAACTCCCGGTTGGTCGAGTTTGTTAGGAACCCTCGTCACTTCCACCTGCGCGTTAATTTTTATTTTGTCTTCTCGTTAAGATTACGACGACTACTTACTACAGACGCGTATCGATATAGACTAGCGCGTATGTCTTCTTCGGGGAGGTCGCTGGGCACTTCCAGCACGAGCAGTGAAAATGTCTTTTGAGGCCGACACGGTATAGCCACCTTTCTATACAGTCGTCCTCCCGTCACCTGAAAAATTGCGAAACGATTCCTAGTCGGGAATTAATTTCAATTTCGAGTAGGTACCTTGTGGAAGCCTTTCCTGAATACTTGTTGATAGTCTTCCGGCTCGGAAAACTTGAAAAGTATTCCAGTTGCCGTTTTTGTGAGGCTGAAACTTCCGCGAAAGTTTAATTTGTCGCATATGCCGGCCGCCTTGTCTAAACTCAGATCGTAGGATGGAGTCAAAAGGAACGCACCTACACGTATTAAATTAGATAAATTCACGTTATTTCGTAATCGCGATAATTGTACCTTTAGTCAAAAATCTGCCGTGGTCACTCAAATCACTGTTAGTGTCGTCGTTCTCGCCCATATTGTCGTTTAAATATAACGACATTCTATAACTAACTCAAACTGACGACATTCTACACTAAAATCGCCCATCCCTTTCTTTATATATCAATGCTCATCCGCCTACTCCCCCCGATTTTATAATATATCAATTCGTATAATTATCTTATTAAAGATTTCGAGCAATTTTTCGGGTCTTTGGTTTCCCTTCTTGTTCTATTCTTGTTTACAAATACCTCTTACCTCGTTTCTCTATAAGCTGGTATTAAAAATTTCACGTAGGATGATTTTTTAATTTAATGATCGTTTGTTTGATCCTCTTTTATGGTGAACTTAATTATCTAATTTATAACGTACTTAACCGACATTATCTTCGTCAAACAGTGAGAGTAAGCGGGTCATGTTTTATTCATTTTTACTCAGTAACTCACCTATTTTGTTTTTTTCAGAATCAACCGACGCGACGCTACGCGCGTCGCGTCGCCTCGTTTAATTTTAATATGTTTGGAAAAGGGGTCGTCCGTAAGTTAACCTAAAAGGCAATTAATAACTAGTATTTGCCTTGAATGCGCCTACTAACAAAAATTAATTAACCTTTATTAACTTTGACATGATACCGTGACATAAATTTCGTATTGTATTGCTTCCCGCTGTTCGACTGGCATTATTGTCGCGGAGTTTTCTTATTGGTATTAAGTATATCGATGAATCGATGATAATCTACGATATTAAGTAAAAGCGCTATATTATGAGGAATATTCGAGAAAAATCGTCAAACGCAACTAATTTAAAAAAATTGAATACCTAATTGCAGTTAATTATTTTTGCAGTTTTAAGAAAACCGAAACAAAGGTTATACTATTCAGTTTTTATTAATCAAAAGTATTAGGTAATTTATAACTTCGCTTTCCTAAATAAATTCTCAAAATTTGTTGAACGAATACTTAGTAAAAACAAGATGACCTGATATCGCCGATACCGAAAACACTTGCTTGTGTAGTTTACGCTATTCAAATTTTTAATTTCTTATTTTATTTCTTTCTTTCTTTAACCTTCTAAAATTTTAAATAACTCGGGAGTTCTTCAACTAACAATAAGTTTAGATTATGTTTATGTCTACTTCTAAAAATTAAAAATCCGACCGCGTGCAACCACATGACAAAAAACTCCTTTTGTTAAATTTTTCTCGAACGAAATACACTTTTTGAAAAATAATATTTACGAGAGAAATTTATAAGAATTAAAAAAAAAATTATCAATTTTTTCGATTATTTCGAAAACGGCGTAGTCTATCGAAAATTATAAAGAGACATGATCGATAGAGAATTTTTGACGATTCCAAAACATATTTCACATTACCGATCCGATGATTAATAACTGAGATTAGAAATTTTAATTTTTGAACGGCCGCCATTTTGAAACGGGTCGGTCGATTTGGTTGGTTAACGAACTCGTCCTTTGTTTTCGTAAAGACAACACGCTGCCCAAATTTCAGCCTCCTACGATCAAAATTGCGACTGGAATCGTGTCCACAAGAAATTGATTATATATATATATAAATATGACCGACCCAAAATGAACAACCTATATTTTCGTGATCTAGTAGTTGAGATCGGAAAAAAAACCCCCTCGAGTGCCGTCAACAGACAGGCTGCAGTAGCTTTAATTTCTATGATAATTCGCTAAAAAGAAACTACAAATTTACCTATTTCAAAATCACGAATTATAATAAGAGAGGTACATAATATGTAGGTAATTAAGTATATTTATAGGTATACCTATTCCATAAGATCCCGTGTGGTGCAATACTAAAGTTGAAATGATTTATAATATCCAACATAAGTATGTTTTACCTTTACATTTACCTATTAGTTTTCTCAAAAATCGATTGTTTTAAATCGACACTTTTCGGCGTAATTACCTACAAAAATCTAAAAAGTTTTCGTTACAAGTTACCACGGCTAAATAAATCTCAATGTCTGCGCAAGAAAAGCAAAAACAAGAAAATTAATATAGGAGCAGTATCTATACTTAATTCGATTCCGGAAAAGTAATAGGAGTAAAACAAAGTTCTTCGTGCTGACGTATTTTGACAAGTAAAATGCCGAATTGATTAATAGGAATTTTATGACTAAATTTGCGTGTCTGCTGTCCGCTCCAAATCGAAAATTCAAGGGATAATGTCCACGCAAAAAATATAATTATACCGGGGTCGCTCGAAAAAATTAGACCTTAATATGAATAAATGACGAACGCTCCCTCGTAAGAAATTAAAAAAAAAAGAACGCGAAGAGGCATAAAGAGACGTTCGTGTTTCCGCATAAAAGTCTGAAATTAAGGGTCGTCTTTCTTTGTGATTTTTAGGATAAGACATTCGAGGTGTACACTTCAGGAACTGACGCAGGACCAGCGGTGGCAAAGCCAAGCCCTGCAATTAGCTAATGTTTAGGAGTGCCACGGAAGCAAAAGGTGCGGCAAAGGGCGCGCCTGTCACAGGAATACACTCATTACCGGCCGCGTAGACCAACCCTCTCTCTGCACCGCGGCTGTCAACAACCCTTTATGTTTTATTACAACTCTAAATTGACCAAAATGTTCAAATGACAACACTTCTTGTCAAAGAATTATGAAATTGCGTCGGTAACGTGCCCTTGATAACAGCGGCAATCGCATCCTTTCTTGGTTAACGATAGGAAATTCTACTGCGGTTATCGTTTCGGTTTTAACGATATCGGGGCAAGGGGATTGCATGTATTATGACGGAATTTAAAAAGATATTTCCAGTCTTTTTTTTTAATTACAAAACAACACGAAGGACGAACATAGGTTTTTAATTTTTATAAATTGACGAATATGGAATAGCAAAATAATTCAGTTCATATTTATTTGAAAGGCAACTTGTCTATCCTTGTTGACTTTTTATTGTTGATATAGGCAGTGTTCAAATTTTCTCTACATTTATAAAGGTCATAAAATTGTAGATTTTCATTTTCGCGAACCTCAATTATTTGTTAACCTGAAACTACATAGTGTCCCGCTATTTTTTTTCTTAAATAATGGAAACATCTATAGTTTAGGATGAGAATAACAATATCGTGTGTAGTAAAAGGTTAGAGGAAATTTCTCGAAGTAGGTATCTATTATAGAATTTATAGATGAAAATTGATAGATTTTCTGAAAACTTAAGACAGAGGGCTGTTTTCGGTAAAGAAATATAACATTTTAATATTAAATAAACAAGTTGGTAAGTAACAAGTAAAAAATAATTTCTTATACTTTGCTAGTTTTTTAAATCCTTAATTTTTTCGTGTTTTTGAGGATCATTTTTAGTGCGACATTTGCGTCTCTCTTTCTTGTTAAGTTATTTTTGTTCTCAGGAGACATCTAGTAGGCTTAATTACCTGAAATAGATCATTTATGACAGGGGACTGTTGCCAGGGGAATATTTTCAGAATCTTGATACAAAGTTGAGCTCATGTTTTTTAGCGATTAATATGAAACGAAAAAAAAATTTTCGCAAAATTTAGCAACATTCACGATTTTGAATTGGTGACATGTTATCGCCAGGGTAACTTTCATTTTTAATAGAAATTTAAGCAAACAAAACGTAGGTATTTTATATGTAATATTTGTGTGAGACACCGAGTTTCCTATTAGTGGAGAAATGCCTTCGTATCAATAAGTATCTTAAGTTACACTTAAGTTTTGTTCATGAATTTACTTTTGCAGATAGGGTTTTTTTAAATTTATTTTATTAAATTAATTGCAAATGAAGGTATTAGAGCTGAAACCACCTAAGTAATAAAAAGTCAAATTTGAGATGTAAGTAAGCCTTTAAACAACTTTAAAAAGGTTTCTTGACATCGTAAATGATGTATTTTTTATAATTGCTTATTTGAAATTCTGTAATAAAAATGCATTGGTCTTGTACGGTGACAAAGATAAGTTTTCACCTATTTTACTCAAAATCTATGAAGAACTTGTAACATATTTTTACATTCATAAATCTGTATTGGTTTATCTAGAAGTAAATATCAATAAAAATTGAAACTTCCCTTCAGTAATCTCACAATTTTAATTTTTATAGACATTTTACGATCATAAATCATAGGTAACTATGAGTAACTTGCGAGTGTGATACCCTTTTCTTAATTTTAATGTTCGGTTGGATTTACATGGATAGAAATGACGTAACGTGTATTTTTTGACAATCTAAGAAAAGCAAACTATATTAACCCTATTAGCTGACGTTTTACGCGAATAGATCAATTATTTACCTATCTGCCACAAACAAATCAAAATGTGTTCGTGCAATCCATAATTGCATGACAGTCATAATTCTTGTCCCGATTATTGTCTTAAATCAGGATATTTTTAATAGGTACTGGAATACGGTGTAAAAAGTATTAGACATACAAGTAAAATAAGTTTTCTTTTTAATTTTTGCAATTAAAATTGTGATGTAGGTAATTTGTTATTTCGCATTTCATCGAATCATAAAAATATAACATAGCAAAAATAACTTTCATTCAATCAATCAGAAATCAATTTTATAAAAATGATAGTTGATAGTTTACGTAGAGCAACGTTGCGTAGATTACTTACCTAATTCAGATACATACTGCTATGCTACACATTGTTGCCATCATTATTTAATATGTTTCACCCTGTATTTTTTTTTATATATAAGTTATAAATTAATTATATTAAATTATCTTATCTTCTCTAACATTTATCCTAATTCTATTACTGTTCTTACTACACATAACCGCCTTGCTCTGTTTATAATCATTCACTATTTTTCACCCTTTTTACTGTTCGTTCCTTTTACCACTTCCAATCTTCATTTCCAATCCACTCTCCATCCGACTTCCTTCACTCCTCTGCCACTGCGTATTTTCTTGTCACTTTTATTTACAGACTTTCACAATTATTGCCCCTCTTAATTTCTCCCTTACATTTTATTAATTAATTCCCTAAATTTTTAATTATATCTGATATTTCTAAAAATTACACTCTTAATAATTTTTTTTCCACTGCCTCTCTGATCTTTTTTTTCTATTTTTTTTCCTGGTATCCCGTATCATAGCAATACATACCTACACGAAAATAAGAAAATATTTTAACTTTGTTTTTCTTGTAATTCCGGTAGTGATGAGTGGGAAGTGATATTACAGATAGAAGTAATTATTTTCAAGAGAAAACATTTAATTTAATAGTCTTAAAACAATATACCTACGTTATTTCTTTAAATAGATAGATGGTCGGTATGTCACGGTTTTATCTAAAGATAACGATATTAAAAATGTAATATTAACCGTATTTATCCGAATAGCAACCTACAACTTTCTATCAATTTTCTAAACAACTACAAAGTGAATCAGAGCAAAATACCAAGCACCGAGGGTGTATATCTAGTTTTTGTTTTTTTTTAATTACAGCATTTTAAAATAATATTATTATAGATAATTTTAACTTTTATTCCGGTTTCATATAATATTCTTTTGCCGTGGACATTAGAACGTTGTAATAGATATCTATTTAAACAATCGCAAATAATCGAAATCGCTACCTATAGTGCGTTCCACTATTGTCCTACACCAGTAGAACTCCTGTATTACTCTATAGAAGATAGTATAGTCAAACATATTCCTAAAATTGTTTACATCTAATACACAAAAAATTAGTAAGTGTAACAACGCCTAAATCTTTTTACCTACTCATGATATCCAAACAGTTCGAAATTAACGCGACTGATGTAAAATTTGTTAAGCATGCTTGTCACAGCTACAGTTCCACATAATTGACTAAATTTTTCTCACAAGAATTACATTGTCTTGTGCTAGGCTGTACCGAATTTTTACTGCGGAACGCACTGTATTATAATGTAGTGCATATTTTCTAATCCGTTAGAAATAGGCATGTGCTCCAAATTTCGATATTTCCAATATTTCCTACCCTACAATAAAAAAGCCAACAAACTAAATATCGGATTTATACAATCTGAAACACAAGACAACTTGCCTAATTTCGTACGGCTTCCATCCAATTATTTAGTTGGTTTAGTATACACACATTCTTCGAGTATTGGAATTTCTTTCGTTTCAGAGTATCCATTTCAGAATCGACTCGTTATTTAAATGACGATTTAATTTATTTATCGTAAGATGAAGTTTGTTTTCAAGGAGATCTTTGTCTATAGGTATATATGGAAATTTATGGAAATCCAAAATATACAATGTGATTAAGGTAGATACTTACCTACTACGCTGAAAAAACATTCCATTTATAAAATACAAAAAGAAAATATTCATATCTTAACACAATTCGATAACGAGCGAGTTTACATTTTTGTCCATTTTTAACTTAGGTAATTTCGACAATAATTTAAATTTAGTTTTTTGTTTTTGTACGCGTTTGTACATTTTCATTGAACTACCACCGTGATCTGTACCTATACTCTAGGTTATTATGGTTAATATTTTGGACAAAAAATATAAGATGGAAACTCAATTCCTCCAAACATGGATTGTATATTTTCTTATAAAACTTCGTTTTGTATTTAAATATTTACTATTGTTATACTAGTTCAACGATGAGCAAAGTCCAGCAATTTCGTAATTGATTATTTATAATTATTTACTTTCTTTTAATTTTTCCACACAAATTGTATCATTGTCAAGGAAAATACCTATATTTAAAAATAAAAATGTTATAAGTAAATAAATAATATCGATGATTATAAAATTGCTGGATTTTACCCATTATTTAACAAGCATATCAATTAATAGTAAAGTCCAAATATAGGTAATATGAAAATTAAATAATTTATTTAAAACTAACCCGCGATTTTATAATGAAAATAAACTTAACTTTAAAAGTGAATTTTTTATTATTTTATTGATTTACCGTTTGTTTTACTTAACGAAGTCGGTGTTGGTGTTTTTGAAAAATGTCCGATGGAAACTTTACGTTGCGTTGAGACAAACTGCATTTTAATTCTTATGGATCAAGTCATTCAACTATAATTTTAACTTTATCTCTTTACTTTTTGTTCTAATTTCATCTTTATTTGAAAAAGTTTGTTTTCACACTCTTTTTAATATGCTTAACTTGTTTTTTAATAGAAAAATTAAGTAGGTAAATACCTACACTTCGTCCAAATCTATATGCGAACACGTCATCAATAAAAGGTTACTAGATGATGGCGTTTCACACAGTGCTGTCACCTCGTACCTCGTATTTTGACAGTTCTAATAAATTGTAATTTTTCACTATACCATATAATATGTGCGCAAGTAAATCATTTATAAAATATATCACTTTCCAAACTTTAAACGGAATTACAAATAAACAATCTAGTAATTTTTTATTGATGACGTGAATTGCACATAAGTTTGGATAGGCTGTACTAATGGTAAGTATGTAAGTACAAGTGTACTTGAATGATAATTATTTATTACCTATATGTACCGATAAACTGTAGCTTTTTCGAATTTTTCAGTATTTGGGTATCTTTTACTCTCCGTTTTCTTATTACCGTTGCATTAAATTATAATTTTGTGGATAGGTCACGCGACAGAAAAAGATGACAAACGACATATCGTTATAGAAAAATGACTAACATAAGTAATTATTGTTCTCCATTATAAGTACAAATGTATGTATGTATATGTAATTCTGGATCGCTTAAGGCTCCCTTCAAGTTGATCCCGGTGTGTTAGGGGCTATTATCCAAAAGCACCTGTTGCCCACATGGCATTTCATAAACCATTTATGCGAGTCTGTTCGTCCTGCAATACTTGGACTAGCTTTTGTATTTTATTAAGTACCTACGACAAAGTCTATTTGCTTCACGTGTTTTTTTCTTGAATATTATTCCGAATATTATCTACATAATATACGTCTCGTGTCAGTAAAAAATGATAGACGATCAACTTCAAAGGCAGCCCCAGTTTATTGGCACTTACTGTTAGAATAAATTGCAAGTAGGTAGGTACATACATGACCTATTATATTAACTAGTAGAGAGGTTGTTGCTTATGTATATTTCAGGTCAGCGGTTAAATTAATTACCTTCATTGTCGCTTTAGAACCATTTTATATACTGTTTTAATGTTAACGATGATAGCGTGTACCTATCTGTGTTATTACTTACTACGTACAGATTAGAAATAAACGATTTGCATCTGACTGCGAGTTGAGGCCCTAGAGAGGTCACCACAAATCGATTTCGTGTTTGCACTTACAGTGTGTACAAATTAAGCACTAGGGGCCCGCGATAGTTTGATCTTCGTCGGTTTCTGTTTGTACCACTCAACAATTTATAAAATAACAAAGAATTATTATTTTTTTAAATTTTATAATGTACGCGCTTCATTAATAAAAATGAGTACATATTAGAGTCAGTTTCATAATCAAAACTAAAATTACATAGCAATAACAGAGCAATAGCAAGGACAAGCATAGCAATAACAGAGTTTAAATTTTAAAGTCACTTTAATTTTATTATGAACTTAACCAGTAAAGGCCATTTTTTGGACAAAATGAGTCAGGTTAATATTCCTGTGCAGTTTTAAGTTCGGAATCGTGCTATGCAGAAACCACCCCTTTAGCTTGAATAACATCGATACTAGAGTGTACAGCCTATCCAAACCTATATGATGTTCACGTCATCAATAAAAAGTTACTAGATTGTTTATTTGTAATTCGGTTTAAAGTTCGGAAAGTGACATATTCTATAGATGATTTACCTGCGCTCGTATTAGATGGCATAAAGAAAGACTACAATTTATTAGAACTGTCAAAATACGAGGTACAAGGTGTCAGCACTGTGTGAAACGTCATCATTTAGTAACCTTTTATTGATGACGTGGGTTTGGACGAAGTGTATTTATTAGTTGCCTATAGTTTACTAATGTGCACATAACCGATACAAGATTAAATATTAAAAATTGCCGTTGAATGTACATTTAATTATAGTTTCATTCAAAAAATTAACAAAAAAGTTTATTTTGGGTATTAAATTTAATTTCAAGTAGTTTTGCCGTAGATAAAATGTTTTTTGTCTTTCTCGATTGAATGAATTTAACTGGTTTATGCATTGGACCCTTCAATTGAGAATTTTCGTCAATAATTTCAGAAATAGATTTTGATGTTCTGTAATCAACTGTTGTTTTTTTTATCAATAATTATTTACTTTTCAAGGTAATTCTTGAAGTGGATCGAATTTCTTATAAATCCTTATTGAAACCTATCAATCACGGATAATTCAAAATTGTTATTCATTATACTTTATCTACTAGAAATTGTTTTTTTACGCGAAACCACTTAAACTATAGAAACTCATATTATCTAATGAAAGGGTGGAGTATTTTTAAAATTTAAATAAAGCGCAAAATCTTCAACGTAGTTTTTCGTTTATCTTTTTCCAAAACATCGAATATTAAATAAAATGTTTTTTTTTAAAAAAACGTAGGCGCGTGAAACGTCATTGTCGCTCACAGCCATCTAAATACAATAAAAACAAAAGTACATTTCCTTCTGTGTTTAAATATGGGGCAGGTGAATTTAATAAAACCAGCTGCCGATATTCAGCTGTTTCCGCATGTGTTGGCAAACGCCGTTGTTCGGCTGTCTGTTTACTGGTTGACACTTCAAATTCAGTCAGGCAATCTCGTTTTAAAATTCAGTAGGAAATTCGAGTCCATCTCTGGACGGCACGTCCTTCGTAACCATTAACCATCATTGTTTCTAATTAAGTTACTAGCGAGTAATTGCAAAAAAATGTCATTTTAAACGTCGTTCTTCGTCTTTCTAGTTATTTTATCATTACGTGATGTGGTGACAAATAGGCGCGAAACACATCGTGACTAGTCACTCGTAAAAAAATAAATCATCGGTGATGTCATTAGTGTTAGTAAATAGTTTATAGGAAGCAAACGAAATATTTAGGAAACGTACATAAACACGTTAGTAATTTTAAGTTCTGTGGAATGTAGTACGTATTTATTGTATTTTAAGCAGTGGCGTAACTTCGATGTAGCAACCCTTTGTGATCTACACTTTTTTCGGATTGTGTAATCGTTTTGTGGTAAATTGGTTTGGCAACAAATCGAGTAATTATGAAGGCCGACTTTATTTCGATTCGAGACGTCGTACCTACTCGGTTTTTTCACCTCCACAAGGAATAATTGGTAAACTATTAGGAAAAGGCCGACGTAACGAGTTTGCGAACTAATAAAGTGAAAATTTATGGAGAAAGACGGTTAAATGACGCGTAAGCGAAATTTAAGGTGTACAAAATCGATTCGGCAAACAGTTCTAATGAAAAAAGGTTTCACATTTATGAGCAATCGATAGAACCTCGCGGCTTTAGTGTGTCCTTTTGTTACACATTGTTGCGACTTTTTCGCGACACTATTAGGCGCGTCGTTAAATTTCCTGTCATTAGTTGCATAAAAGGACAATTTTATTATGTTAAGAGCTCGTTCGAAATCGCATTTCGGATTAATGGAGGAAATTCCCGGTTTTTACGTTTTTTCTTTTTTTATTTTATTTAGTTCACACTTAAATGCAATTGGAAGGTTATATCAGAAATTGCTTTTCTACGATACCCGAAATGAGTTTTATCAGGACGTACAGTGCGGCCCACTTGGGATGGTGTTCTATTGTTGCTTGCGGGGGTGTACCTGGTAGAACGAGAAAGAAGTATTATTGACGTAATCCCGGAAGATTCCGATATGCCGCGAAAAACGTCGAAAGCTATTCGTGTGTTGTAATTTTACAAATCTGTTAGTGCGTTTCTAGTTGTTAAAGGGATTGCTTCGATATCGACTGTGCTTCTAGAACAGCTGTGATTCGGTTTTGTTTTGTTTTGTTTCGACAATTTTTTTCGTTTAGGATTTTTCTTTTTAATTAGGGTGAGTCGTTTGTGTATTGTTTGATTTTGCGCGTGTGTTAATTTATTGTTCTTACACGTTTGTGTGGTAAACGTAAACAAAACAAAAAATTACGATTTGCGGTGCTATACCGTTGCTCGTAAGAGCATTTTTAGAACAAATTTAAAGCAATTTGTAATGTTCCTACGCCTACACATGTTATTATATTTCTATTTTTTAGAAATGCAAATATTCAATATTTTATGGATATAAGTTCGAACGCGTTTTTTGAACGATCGGCATTTGTACGGTGTAAAATTACTCGAAGATTACTTTCCCATTGATCATAGTTGCATAATTATTATTTAATTTAATCTACTTTAATATTCGGTGGAATTATAATTTATTAATTATGGTCTAATTTAACTGATCGGATTCTTCGAGCGTTTGTCAGTTGTCAATTAATTTCCGGATGTAACATTTGTATTTTTCTGGGATTCGACCGAATAGTGCTCTAAATAAATACCCCTTTATTTTTACTAGACTCGACAAAAATCACATTTTGCTTACCGGACGAGGAGATAATATTGCATCATTAAAATGGGTGATAAACATTTTTATCTTTCAAAATGAAAAAAAAAATTAATTGGTGCCGCAAGTGTTTTTGTTTTGATCTTACTACCTTCTTTATTCCAGTTTAATTCGGACTAGAAATTTTTAATTTCCAAGTAGGTAAATACCTACTATCCCTCTATCGTTCGAGGTTCGTTCAGATTAACACTCTACCCACTAAACTGTCGAAACGATTTTTTCATTTCAAACGTAGGAACATTGTATAGGTAATGCTTGAAATAGGAACCGAATTCGGGTCGTTATCGCAAATATAATAAAAAGCAATAGTCAATCGAAGAAATATACTACTATTATTTTTTTGGGTTTGAATAAGTAACGACCTACGTCAATAATGATAGCGGTGGTGCTATTTTTGATAAGACTGCTATTTTTAAACATTCTTATAATTAAAGCAATTTATCTACGATCGTTATTCTGGTCTAAATTCATAAATGAAACTTATCCTTCACTCATACTCATATAACTGTTATTCTGATTACAAATACAAATGCTTACATAAAAATCATTGATAATTTACTACAGTAAATACCTGCATACCTACATGGTTAAATTAATAATTAAATTGGCTGTACTCAACTTTTTATAAATCAAGGATAGATGTACAGTCGTGGACATAATTAATGTCGTCTGCAGCATGCTTAATAGGCGTATTTTATACGTCTATATATTGTGTTTATAATATTCATGCCACGTTTAGATATCAATTTACTTAATTTTTTTATTATTTTATTACTCATATTAACTAATTACGTGACATTAATTATGACCATCCTGTACCTAGGATTATGCAGGCAATTGTTGACCTGACTTTTTTTTATTGATAAAAAAACACATTAAAAATTGTTTCGTGGTATTTTTCATGCTTTCTTAAAAAAAATGTATTCGATAGTATTAATTTGTTTAAAATTATTTGAATTAGGTAGGTACTTACTTATATTATTTAATTCGCGTATCTAAAATACAAAAGCCGTTTCAAGTTGGAATACGATAAATTAAGGCTTTTCGGCTGCACATTAAGAAGTACATACCATCTAGCGGTTATGCCATCCGTACGTCGCGACGCGTCGACGTCGCATCGGTGTTCATTTCAAATACAACTCGTGATGTAATTTACTCATGCGTAAGAAGTGATACTCGTCGACATGCGAACTTAGGATAATTATGAATTAATTTTATCAAAATTATGTTTTTCTTATTCGTTAGGTACTTTTTGGAACTTCACATTGACGTAATAAGCATAATTTATTTTATATTCTTATTATATCATTTTTAAGTAGGCACCTGCTTAAAATCTTTGTTGGCGCTAGTTAATTAGATATTCACTAGTAGAAATTTTACTGTAAAATTACGTTACATACGATTGATTTTTTGTTATAGGTAGATAATTTAAATTTATAACACTATTAGGTAGAATTTTTACATGGCTATGTAAAATTGCGTTTTTTATCGAATGAAATGTAAAGTAATGCAAAATTACATTAATCGCGGTATCAGTAAATAGGTACGCGAACAGAAGGGATTCGCGCAAACTCGCGAAGGGATTTCTCCTTTAAGATTCTAGAACAAGTTTTATGGCAATGCTAAATGTCCCTTTCGTGCCACTTCAGCCCTATGTTTAAATAGTAAGTCGTTGTCGTTTTGCAAAAATAAACACCCTGTATATATTCACATTTTTTTCAAAAAATGTAAGTTACATACTAGCTTCTGAATTTATGACCATTAAAAAAATGTCAATTATGTTCGTTTGGTTTGGTGCGTTAGTACTGGTTGTCTTCGTACGATTAGGTCTAAAAAAATTAACATTAAACTGCAACTTTCATTTTTAATAGATTTTATTAACGAATAAATTTAATGTCGTTTTATATCTATATCTATTGATAGATATAAATCTATAATATATCTATATGTATACCTACGCTTATACCCTTATTAATACTCTAAATACCACTGATATTATTGATATTCAAACAGGGTTCTATTTTGAACGTTATCAAATAGACTAATTTCAATTACAAAGTTGCCTTTGCCAAAGTTGCCAATTGCAAGTTGCCGTTTCCAAATACAATTTTTTAATGACATTTGGAATTCATCCATATAGCCCTTTACAACGTGACAGGTATCAGTATAGAAAACCATCATTTACATATAGGTATTGCAACCAATAAAACAAAGCGAAGTAGGAATATAAGGTATTAGGACAAAAGAAATATAGGTGCAGTGTTGCCTGTAATTTTACATCGTCAAGAAACGATGGAAGGCGAAGGAAAACCGATGAAATGCCGACAGTGAATAGTTGTACGTTATCAGTTTCTCGTTTCATTTCGCTCGCACTTATTCAAGTAGCATATGCAAATAATAGTTTTCCATACCGGTATGTTTAATAAATTGAGTTAGTAATGGCCCTTATAAACGTCCATAGATGCAGGATTCGAACCTCCAACCGTTTCCGAGACTCCGTTTCATAAACAGATATTTATTTTTTGAACCTATTTCTTTTTCTCTAATGTAAGTTAATATATTAGAAATTCATGGTCTTTTTCAATGGTCGTTTGTTTTGAGACATCAGATGCAGATCAGAGGCATAGATGTTTTGATATTCTGAGCCTTTGATCTTGATTATGCACACATCCGGTTTGTGGACAATTTTGATAGAAATCAAAATTTTTAATCAGAAAAAATTATTGAAAATGTTTGAAATGTTTCTCTCGGTTTGGTCTCTTCGTTTGATCGCCCGTATTATTTCTGATCATTTATCGACCTGTTCGACAGTGTCTAATTGACCTTAACATATACTCCCGAAACACTTTTTTATTATGAAGTGTATAATATGAGAAAAGTAATTGTTTCAAAGTCAAGTTTAAAGCATCTAATGTGTATAGTAGAGAGAAACTTTCCCATTCACCCAGATGTGTAATATTTTGTTTGACGGCACTTAAATTATTATTTTTTTCTTTTCTCGCCTCTGACGTCGATGAGTAAACATATCATTTAGCAAGGAGTTGCGGCGAAAACACTTACGTAGGGAAAAGAAAAGGAAAAATAATTGACGTGTTGAAGTACCATCAAAGTCTTCTCTGCCAGGGCCAGTAATGAGTACCAAAATAAACATCTACAAATTCCTGGCTTCCCATTTATAGACGATAACGCCAAACAAATATTGCAAGTGGTCGTGGAAACGACTCCCGTTCGCTTAGGCGTTAGCAACGCGTTACGTCGTTGTATCATAGTTTTGTTAAAAAAAAACAAACAATCGAATGTCTACTTTTAGTGATTCACGAAAACGAATAACGTGCTCTATATTTCGTAGGTAAACTGCACTCGCGTGTCCATTAATTTTAATGAGTTCTATTTTGTAACGCAATTACGGATTTATTTTTATTTATTCCGATATCGCTAAGTTGGTTTTGATATATTGCAAAACGAAGTGATCTACTTTGATCGTCACGATTTTCAAAGATCACAGCCAACTAACGGATTATTTCACATGCCGTCTAAATGGAGATAATTTGTAAAAGCTTTCAGTTAATGATTTGTACGTTGCTTTTTAACAAACGATCTTTGATTAGTTAGTTAACCTTGGCTGGTGTAAGGGCTAGAGATTAATTTAGTCAGGCAGGAAAAAGTATCAAAGATAATCAAACAGAAAGGGGATTTTATACGTATTTACGTACCCTACCTACGTTTACAGTCGCGTAAACGCCGAAAATAACGTTTTTATCTGTTTTTATTTTTGAAGTTGTGAAGCTGAACCTTTGTACCTACCCGATTTTCTTATCAACATTTTTAACTTATAAATGTATAGTGTAGGAATAACGTATGTAAATTCGAGGGCCTAAAATTGTCAGTAAAATTAGTAAATTCGGATCAACATCTATTGTCGGCTTTTTCCCTGGATTCAGGATACCTCGTACGTTTACCTCGATCGTTTTGAGAGAAAAAACATTTTCCACTTTATATACCTACGGTTCGATAGCCCAATGATAGTTTGAGGACAATAACTGAAGCTATATATGCTGTTTCAGTCGGCGTAGATATTGAAGCATGATTTCAAAAATATAACACTTAGGTACATTACTATTTTTTTTTGGAAATAAATATACATGTATAGGTAGGTACTTATGAATTTTTTTAGCACCCTTACTGATTTAATATATACCGACTTAATAAATATTTATTACAACTTCCCATCTTATCTAATTTTGTTTTAACCGTAACATTGCTTTTGTCTTTAACAAAATAAGATGGTGCCGATTGGCTATGGGGATGGTGGAGGGCAATAATAAAACATATTTTCATTATTTTAAGATTGAATATCTACAAAATTAATTCTAACAAAGACTTAAATATAGGTATATTTCAAATTTAAGGTCAGTTAAATCGGTGTTTTTGAGTCTCGATGGTAATAGAGAAATTGAGCTTAATCTGTACCACTGCCTAAATTGTACAACTCGTCTAGGTATTTACGGAATTAAAAATGTTGCAGTATTTTTAACGTTGTAATGAGAAGCTAAAGGCATAATAACACTTTACTTTTGAATTTAATACATACATAGAGTAGGATACGATTTCCGTACCATACCAGGACGTATGGACGTATTCCGTAACGGGACGAGCAGTCGAGCAAAAGGCTCGTTAATGAATTTCCACGTCAATTTATTAATAAACTCTGTATTTATAATACTAGACTTTAAACATGTTAATCCTATGCAGGTAGGCACTTATGTTAAAACAAAAGCCTTAATTTACCAAATTACTTCATAATTTCATCACTTTCATAACTTATCTAGAAAATGATGGTCACTTCGAGCCGAATATGAAAATACTTATCTATTATAACGGTCAATTCAAATTGAATAGATAAATGATAAAGTCCTTTAATTCGGTCGCTACGATTAATTTAATAGATGGAATCGAATGTTATTCGTTTCGAAATCGCCGTTTAAACACTATTCCCTAAAGTCAGAAATTTGAGCGAACATTTAAAATTATTTAAGTCAATTTGTAGGCCAGTAGGGGCTATTAATACATATTACGTCATTTTATTAATTAAAACAATTAGTTCGTACACCATTCACGTATTTTATGTGGACGTCGGCGTACTAAAGTCGATTTCCGGAGGAAGCTCGCGAATATTTTCAATAAAAAATCTCTTTATTTCCGATTTCCCAATTAATCGAAAAACAATATCGATCATAAGAGGAGTTGGCGAATGTGTTGCCACTTTGTAAATACAGACATTATGCGAAGGAAATGAATTGTGATAAACACATGATGTTATCGGGGAATTGTTTGTTGTATAACAATGCGATAATTTGATGTTGTGAATTAAAAATCCGGAACTCTGCCGTAATGTGGACGGAAGTTAAAGCTCGACAGCCTTACTTTCCCAATAATTATTGTTAGGTAGGTATAGGCACTTCCTCGCAATTGTTTTCGAAATTTTTCTATTAATTCAGTTCGGTAGGTAACGCGCCGAAGAAAAATCTAAGCATTTGTTATACATACTTGTGTATGAATCATCCATCAATAGCCACCAGAAATAGACTGTGATCTAGTAATTTCACACACCCGCTCAACTAAAGCTAAAAGTAGTGCGTTGAAACGTCATTGCGCCGCACGCCGTGCTTTTTCGTGTAATAAATTTCGTTATGTGCTTTAAAACGTCGTTCGCAGTAGGTATGGCAATCTACGTATCTCAAACGTAGGTACCTAGTGTGCAAAGTTTTTAAGAAAAAGCTTTGATTTTTTAAATTTTAAAGCAATTGCATTGCACCTACGGGAGTTTTATGAAAAAATACATTAGGTAATTAACAATCAAACGTCGATCAACCTCAATCAGGTGCAATGTTAACTGGAATGGCCGTAGACTTATTAGATAATTTCCTAAAATTTCTTTATTTTTCATTACGTTTCTTTATGGTGTACTTTTATCGTCTTTGCAAATTAATATGTTCCTATGTAAAAAAATCGAAACAAATGTTGTTGGTGTGCAGACGAAATCGCCGTGAAATATTGAATTTCCTTCCAAGTACCTAGGTACATGATTTTGAATATGGAGATTAAATTAAGGCACCCCAAAAGTGAATTAGGATAAATTTAATGGAGGCGCTCACACCGAAAGCCTTAATTAAAATTAGCATGCAATATGTAGGTACTTTAGAAGTGTTTCGTATAGATTTGTAATTTAAATATGTAGTTCGAGAATTCTTGTTACGTACATATTTTTTAAGGAAAGTAGCCGTTGTTACGTTTCGTTTTCATATAAGTACAGTCGAACTTCTATATTACGAAGTGTCACGGGAATTCGAAAAAAAATTGTTGTTATATAGAAAACGGCAATATTGGCATCAAAAATTTCGTGTTTAACAAAGACAATCTACGTTAATCTACAACTATCTACGTTTAAAAGTAGTTCGTTTAAACTTTTAAACATAATTATTGAACGAAATGAACGAGCTATATTTTCGTGACCTAGGGGGACGAAATCGGAGAAAATTCAAAACGGCACGTTCCGTCATCAGACAGGCTATCAACAGGCTTTTCTATCAATATTCACTAAATGCGCTTATAACAAACATTAAATTGTTGGGGAGTTTTTCACACAATCTTCGAGGTACTTCCCCTAGGTACGTTGTCTCTATAAGGTCGAGACTTTGCCTATAACTCTACCGCACCTTCAAACTCTCCTACGTGAGTTATTACGCGCAACCCACAACAAAAAAGTCGAAGTCAATTCAAAATCTTGACCTTCACAACGCAACTCAGTGTAACTCGTTTACAATTCTCGAATTTATTCTAGTTTATGTACATAATAGGCACACGGCCTGTTCTTCTTAATTCAACTATTGTAAGGCGCTAGTCTACTAAGGTCTTCTAGCGTTCCGCCAATCCCTTCTATATCTTCATTTTTAATACACAACGTTTGAGGGGAGTCCTAACTCAGACCTTAACCGAGTCCCTATCCAAGAACCTAACCAAGCTCGATTATAAATAAAGCTCGTAATTTTATCAATACGTGGAGAGTTAGTCGACAAAGAAAAATCCTACCTTTCCTCGTCGTATTAATCCTTTTAGAGTATACAACACACAACACTGGCGCACTCACACGCAAAAAGGCCTTATAAACCGAACGAGCACTCCTCGCACACACGAATAATACGACGCCATAATTTAAAATTCGAACTACTGAAACAAGCACTACCGCTCTGTACCACTAACTCGAAAGATCTGAAACGGTCTATCCAGAGTTCTATATATAAATGCATTCGGGTACTAGGAAATACCGCTTTTATTTTAAAGACCTTTAATTCTTTGTTCGCATTCCGATAAGTTATCACGTGAAAGTAGGTGACACACATATTTTATTAGTTGCTTTCTATTTTATCGGTCGCATAAAAATGCAATTAAACTTTTATCTGGTTTATGGTTTGTAATAGGGGTATTTTCAATGCTTAAGGGTACGCGAATAGTTTTTGAATTAAAAATAAAGTAAATTTATAATTTCGCGGTATTAAGGCAGTAGATAGTGATTATTCAAATAATTTTACTGCATAAAAAATACATAATTTTAGAATAAATTTCCTAAAAAGTATATATTTAAAAATTTTCGATCGCTATTTGTATATTTTTTTTATCAAACTCCACTACGACCGATCCCTGGAAATAGGGCTTGCTTGGTTGAAAAAATGAAAAGATATCGTAGGTATAGGTAGCTAAACAGTAGGATCATAAAACTACGTCTAGATTATGCAAATTATTTATTATCCTGTCAAGTAAATCCGTTTCACACAACTAAATATATGTTAAAGTCTACTTCAAGACATGTCCCAGTTTTTGTGGCGGCTACTGTACATAGTTTTAAAAGATTTATGTGAAAAATTTGTTATGTAATAACTTTTGCTTTCTTTATACGTGATATTATACAATGCATCACAAACGTGTTCAGGGTGAAAGTTAACCAAAAAATTCGATATATTATAGAAAAATTCGTTTTATGGAAGTTTTCTATATGGAAGTTCGACTGTAGGTACTTATGTATGTTCAATTTATGCATATCACAACAGTTCTTTGTCGAAGCTCGATAACTTTAAATAAGTAAATAGTTATGTGTAAATAAAAAAATTAACGTTTATTGATGAATTCCGAAGAAAGCTTGGATAAAAAGATATTTTCAAATAAATTGAACTACAGTACTTAATCGAATAAAAATAAAACCGTCGAACGAAGATAATTTGATTTAAGACAATAAATTTCAAAATTCTTGTCGCGTTTCCACTTGGACATGGTCCATTTATTAGCGAGAATTTCTTCACGTAAACGAACAACCATCCTGTAAAATTCACATATGCATGCATCTGCCTAGAATTTCTCCTCTTTCTGAACAACCACCACCTGTTGAATCTTTTAGCCGATATTTTGTTAAATTTGCGAAAGTTTGTGCGCTTCCAGCTATTCGAGAATAAATATTGTTTTTAATTTAATTGACAAACTAAGAATTTCACGAGAACGTCGAATTGAAAAAGAAGAGCAACGGGAAAAGGCCTTGAAACGGTACTTAAGCGTGTAATTATTGCATGCATCAGGCTGGCGTGGGCGGATAGGTGTAACCTTTTTTTTTTCTAAATAACGTGGGTAACTCAATTTCTCTTACAAACTCGTCGATGATATATTAACAATTACAGCCTCATCAATACGAATCTAGAATTGTAAGTTTGCTGCCTTTCGGGAATGAACCGTTATTTTTCCTTACGCGGAAGAAAATCGTGTTTTCTATGTCGGTATTAACATTATTCAAATTATTTTAGGTGACAGGAACTGCGCTCGGTTGCACGGTACTGCACACACGTATTTTTATTTGCTTTTGTTGCTTACCTCACCGACAGCATTGTCTTTGTTAATGAACAAAGATGGTTTCGGAACGACGGAGAAGGCCTGCTAATAAGGTCTACTTTAATTTTTTGTTGTTAACGATCTTAATGGCCCGCTCTAAAAATTCCCGTTGCTTGTTGAAAATTAGCGCTCTTTCACGCTATTATAAACTGGGAAATTGAAAAAAAGTCGTTAAGGACTTCTTGTCATTTACAAAGGAATCGAACCCGTCAAAGAAATAAGCATCCTGTACGCTAGATTTTTTGTTATAATTGTGCTTGATGAGTGGATCGAAAGTGGGGTTGTAGAAAAAACGAACTTACTAGATCACCGTGATTATTATCTTTTGTAGGTTTATAGTCTTCTTCTTTTGCCATGCTCCTCCATATTATTTAAATTACTCGGATATAATTTAATTGTTTATTATCGCAAACCATAAAATAACTTTGATTGATAAGAATTTTAATGCAACTTATTAGGAAAAAGCTGTTACGTCGTGCATACGTTCGTTTACAAGTTGCAAGCCATCGAAGAATAAAAACAAAAACGAGTTAATCCTTCGAAAAAAAAATCTTCAAGAAGTTACCGAGATGCTTACTTTGGTTTTCGTACAACTGTTTTTTTGTCTACCTTCTTTACAGCTTGGACTATTTAATGGAAAACTTTATCATTTAAATTTTCCGGGAAATGCACAAAATTTTCGAAGAACGAAAATCTGAAAACCAAATTCTACGAATAGATAGAATTCCCTAGATAGATAGCATTAGATAGCATTCCAATAGATTCCCAATTCCCAATAGATAGCATTCCTTATGTGGAATGCAGGTAGCATTCGTTCAAACCTATATGCAATCTACGTCATCAATACAAGGTTACTAGATGATGACGTTACACACAGTGCTGTCATCTCGTACCTTGTATTTTGACAGTTCTAATAAATTCTAGTCTTTCTTTATGCCATCTAATATGTGCGCAGGTAAATCGTCTATAGAATATGTCACTTTCCAAACTTTAAACCGAATTACAAATAAACAATCTAGTAACATTTTTTGATGACGTGAATTGCATATAGGTTTGGATAGACCATACATCATAATTTTTCAACTGAATCACCTATATTTTAGTTTATAAACGGCAGACTTAACGTGCGTTAAAATTCGACACTTTTATCTTACCAATGTCGGATATTCGACTTTTGGTGCTTAATTTAAGTGATTCAGCTATTTATTAATTTTATTATAAGTATGTACTAAAAACCTCTACTTGACTTTATTACTTTAAACTCGTGATACACTTACAATCCCATCGACAGCAATGTATGGTTTTTACAAGAGCTCAATTTCAATTCTATTAAAGGGACAATTATTCTTCATTACATAAACAATCAAATGTTATATTTCCTACAGTCGTTCAATCGGAATTTTTTTTCTTTCCAATATTATCATTTATTATCTTGTCAACTATGATGAATATTAAATTTAATATGTACATAAATATCTCCATCAATGTTGTGCATTACAAAACCGCACATTTTTGATTACGATATTATACCATTATTTTTAAACTGATTTTATAGCATCCTCCTACGCCTTCCGTTTCCCTTTTTCAATTTTCCAAATTCAATCCAATTGTCGCGTCGGGTTCGAAATTTTTTGCGCTTCAGCTTTTTACGTGCAACGAGTTTGTATCCGATTATCACAGTTTCTAATTATTGTTGTAAGCTGAAAGGCGAGACAATTTTTCCTCGAAATCGTCTTTTCCTGAAACCTTTAACGAACATTCAACTAGTTACAAGGGTAACGGTGCTGTACTTCTTCTTCTTAATAGGCTAATGTCTTGGTCTATTTCAAGTTTTAAGCTTGGCCTTGGGATACCAAGAAGTCCAGAAGTACCTCTATCGTTTTGGCGGTCTTCCTTTCTTGCTCGTTTTGTTCTTATATATTTTCGCAATTCTGTTGTCCTTCGTGCTTCGAATACGTTTGATTTGTTCAAAAAAGTGTTATGATTGGCAATTGAGTGCGATCGAGCGACTGAATGTTAAAATGAATCCTATTTGAAATCTCTAGGATTAAATAATACTCACTTTACACTCAAACAAAGTGTTGTATTACTTCGCATTTTGTAAATTTCATGAAAAATAGGGTTCAATTTTATAGGTAGCTGTGATGAGTTAATATACAAAAGCGTCGAAACAACTTATAAGTAGTTGAAGATGTTATTGTTATTCCGTCGAAAGCAAATATTTGTACGTAGGTAGCTATTTTATTCCAACTGATGGAAATAAAATAAATTAGAAAAAAAACAGATGCTTAGGTACAAAAGAAAATTGAAAGTAGTCTATATATATATATATATAATTACGTGTATATAATTTACGATACTATCATACTCGTGTAAATCGAACGTACACACGTAATAATTCTTATTTCGAAGGTATTTATTGAATTTAAGTTTTCCGGGAACCGTTTAATTAAAATGCTGCTATGCGATGGGTGCATTCGTGAGTGGAAGCATAAATTACCCGCACAAATCGGCTTAAATTAAAATTTAGAAGCGCTCGTTGGCGTGAACTCTTTGTCATAAGTTACCCGTTTAGGCGAGTATTGTGAGTAGTTTTCTCCTTTTCTCGAGATTAATTCCATTCTTGCGGCGATCGCTAAACTAGAAACTAAAAAATCTCGTGCACATCGCTGCTCTCCTGCGGCTTCAGTAGGTCATCTGAATCCTTTGTCTGAAGTTCAGAGTAAAGCATTAACCTTTCTGAACTCGTTTAAAGAAGCAAATCCTCGAGAGCCGTGCGGTTCCGTTGATAATCCTCGAACGAGAAAACAAGGATGATGTTTCAGATGGACGATAGTGCGTCGTGACGCTCTCCTCGTCTTCGAAGACAGGTCGCTCTCGTTCGTAACGTAGTGCAGTTTTTTCATCTTAGGTACAAGATCTCGAGCGCAAAAATTGACCTATAAATTATGATTTTGTAACTGTAGATTTTTTTGTTTTGAATAGAACAATGCCGTGTTTGTGGCTTTAAAACTGGACGAAAACCAGAGAGAAAGATCACCGTTAACGATAAACGTCGAAACTTTTTAACAACTCGATGGGACTTATTATGTAAATGCTAGAAATTATTTAAACTCTTATATCAGAACATAGGAAATTTGCATTTTTAGCTTTCAACGTCGACCCACATCATGTATTCTTTTGTTCAATTTTAAGACTTATCGCAAAGGCTCGCTCTATAAAATTGCGGTTCCCACCAATAACGTACCTACCTAACACCGAAATATAGAACACCGTCTTGTTGATCTATTTATAATTATATTTCTTATTTCAGAGTACTATTGCAAAGAGAAACGTGCTTAATGGTTTGGTTCGAAAACGAAAATTTCACTGGGTATGAACATATTTTTCGCAAATAAATTAATATAAACTAATATAGGTATGATATTAATAGCGTCTTTTTTTGTTTCAGTCGTTCAACGATGACAATGGTTATAAAAATAACAGCTTTATTTGTGTGGTATTTACAAGCTTGAAATTTTGCCCTCCCGTTTATGTATTGGGTGAGCAAAGTTTCAGGTGTGTGAAAACTATCAAGTTCTCTACAATCGGCATCGACTGATTTTTATTTCAGAATTCATTTTACACTTCTGTGATAGAAGCCTAGACGTGTTAAGTTAGTTTTGTGATAATACATTAGGTAACGGTAAAGTTTAATTGAAATGCTTATTACTTAATGGATAAAAGTCGTTTTCGTTTCAATGGCCTTTCAGAATTAGAGGTGATGTACATATATAATAATTGATATAATTGTAGCATTATTTAAATAAAACTATTTGAGGATTTAGTTTACATTGTATGCAATCGTTTAAATATAAATTAATAGGTATTTATCAAAAAAGAAAAATTCTGACCAGTTAAAAACTGGAAAAGAGAAATCAATCTTCAGCTATTTTAATTTTTAGAAACGAAATTCGAAGAAACAAATTATTTTCTGATTCAAGTTTTTGGAGCGATTTCAAATGTTTTCTCGACTCCAAAAATGCATATTTCATGCTTCCATAGTATGTTTTAGACTTTGACATTTATCGTGCAATACGTTAGTCTTGCAAGGTTTTTAGATTTTTATTAATATGCCAATTAAATGGCGCTCTTTGGTCTCTAGTTGTAGTTTTAGTTGTACTTATCCCTCGACTGATCCTAATTACCAATATTAAGCTATTAAAGCTCGTAAATATTTTACATTTTGCTAGTGCGAAGGGCACTATTCGACGATTTGACACTATTAATTTTGTTTTTTTTATCGTTGTTGTAATCCCGTTTTTATCCTACCGTATGTCATTAAACAAAGATGTGATTCAACAAGTATGTTATAGATAATACACCCAAGTCTTTTTTTACACGATCTTTTTTTGCACGGTCCCGAAAAAAAACGCCTATGTTTTTTTTACACGGTGTATTTCCTCTAATAAGATTTCTTAATCATTTTCCTAGAACTTGTTTGACAAAAGAACAATTATTCATTGCCACTATAATTAATAAAATACTAGGTAACGTTTAAGAACTACAAATTCTCCTACTAATTATATGTAGTAGAATTTGCTTTAACTCAAACGAACGAATACGCTGACTTAATGGTTTTAATTATTTGTTTCTGGTAGGTATCTATTTTTAATTAATTTTTTTTCTTTTAATCTTTCTTTTTGATATAAGTATATATGCGTTACTAATTTATTTTACAATTAGTTAATAACCGAAATGTGTAGGAATTTAATTTTATTAAGTTTTCATTGCTTTTTAGCACGGTTTTTCGCATTAAATATTATTTCATCTTACACGATTTTTGAATAATATGGTACGTATCCCCCATTTTACTATAGCAAACGCATCTCGTTTTATACAGTTTCTTGAAAAACGTATCCACCGTGTAAAAAAACAGTAGGGTGTAATTATACATATTACAATTAATCTATACTCTTATAATTATTAATCTATACTACAGTGTTTCGTTTTTCGTCATTTTTCAAGTCATTGCTTGTATAATCTCTTAAAGCAACATCCAACTCGTCATCCCTCTTTTGATTTTAACGTATTTGCCAAGTCATCATTCGATATGTTGATAAATAAACTGTTTTAAATAATCAGCATATAAGGATTCAAATTATTATTTTTCTAGCAATTTTAACGCACTATATTTTGTAATTTTTAAAACGTTCTTTAAAAGGTAACTTTTTAGAAAAATATCCTTTGTAATAATAATTTTTGATAACTGTCTAATCTTTAACTAAAAAAAGGGGTACTGCCATAGAAGTATAAATTGAATTCTAATGGGTAAATCATACTAGATCGACACTTCTGTAATCTACAGTCATCACGCTTGAACTTTGTTTTTTACCTGGGAATTGTCTAGGTGAGCAAAGATTCAGGTGTGTTGATGGATTTATTTTTTCACTGTTCGTGTAATGTATCTATGAATTCCTTGTATGTTATAACTATATATTTTATTAACAGTTGTAATAAATGATTTTTATTATTAAATACCTATTTCATTCATTTAACTAGTATAACATTTTGGAAAGTATCACTCGCTGATGTAGAAGTGAATTATTATTGTTATTGATAAGTTAATTGTGAATGCGCAATTTTTTGAATTCATTACCTATGGGTTTTCCAAATTTTATTCCGATGCACGTCATCCATAAATAAATGACTAGTGGTCAGTTGCAGCAAATAAATGAATTATTTAGGGCCGATCTTTCCATCTAATAAATTTTCTTTGATGGAAACAATTGTTCGCACAAACATTTCTATGATAAATATCTATTAAATATTAAATATTTGGTAAATATTTATTAGGAGATGGAACGATCGACCCTTAATCTAAGATTAAGTCGTTATGGTCATGGTATCCAAAGCTTTTGACCAATAGGAAATGATTATTGATCAATTTAATCTTGAATTAGTTAATCATTTATTTAATTTAGTTTGGCGCAGCTTAAATAGTGATTGTAATTCAATACAAGATTTAGAGAGTGACCGATAATTCACCAGCACACATATTTTACTTGGTAGGTACCTATTTTAAAAATACGAGGTGACACGACTGTTTTAAACGTCATCATCTAGTAACATTTTATTGATGACGTGCATCAAAATAAAATTTGAACGACCCATTCTTACCTGCACATCTATTACCGTAACTATGGCCTATCCAAACCTATATGCAATTCACGTCATCAACAAAAAGTTACTAGATTGTTTATTTGTAATTCGGTTTAAAGTTTGGAAAGTGACATATTCTATAGATGATTTACCTGCGCACGTATTAGATGGTATAAGGAACGACTACAACTTATTAGAACTGTCAAAATACGAGGTACGAAGCGACAGCACTGTGTGAAACATCATCATCTAGTAACCCTTTTATTGATGACGTGGATTGCGTATAGGTTTGGACGAAGTATACCTACCGTAGTATTTCTTTTATGAAATTCGTTTAATTTAATTAGTTACAAATATGAAGCCTTGCTTAGGTCTACAAATACAACGACAAGTTTTTATGAACGAGTGTTTCCAAAAATACCTCCCTGAATAATCACAAGCTTTAAATATCTTTATTGCAATAGGTACATAATCGTTACACATATACAGAGTAATAGTACATGGCACAACCACTGGTCGTTTCTTTTTATATACATTCAATACAAAATACATTCTATCACTAGGATTAAAGAGGCCCTGCAACCTAAAAGGCTTATTGTGCTCATCCTAGTTGCTTATTCCAACTATTCCGTAATCTTCGTACGTACCCTGTAACAAAGTGTACAGGTTTCTTGCGGGGTGTGTGGTAAAATCCTCCGGTTCCATGTATGGAAGCGCGAAAATGCGCCATCTAGCTCTAGCATAAGGTACTATAAAGAAATACAAATCGTATTTGCAATAAATTAATAATCAACAGTAAATCTAAGTATATCGTTTTTTTTAATCTACTAGGATGCCATCAGGCATAGGTTTAAAATGTAATAGAATTTTTTTAAATATCTATTGAGTTTATAAATACAGTGCACGTGAACGACTGATTTGACATTCTACATATATCGAAACGTTAACGCAAAACTTTTTTCTGGGCAAGTTCGATAAGTTATTACATAATTGTTTAGACTTGCGAGTGCAACATTTTTAAGTTCCCGTGATAAGTATTATTAAGAGAAAAGTTATTCTTCGTGAAAAATTCTGCTTGTCGAAAAAATGAGTTTACCATGAAAAATCTGAGATCAGATGTTAATAAATTGGGGTGTAAACAGGTGTTAATAAATTTAAAAAACCTGAAAATGCTTCAGGAGAGAAGTGCCATTATTTATTTTATTTTAAACAAAATTGTTAACAGAAAAAATTGCTTAGAATCATAAAAAAAGCCAGGATACAAAATTTGAAGCTTAAATTTTGAATTTTATATTTCTATTTTGACTTTTTTAAGTTGAATTCGTGAAAATTCAAAATAAAAATCTGATAATGTCGATCGTAGTATTTTTTCACAATCGTGGAAATTCCTATTTCATTTTTATTGTTTGCTTTAAAACAAGATTATGTTATGTTTAAAGAAAAACACAAGATAGATTATTTTGAGATGAAAGTAAAAATTAGAATTTAGACTTCAAATTTTGCATTCGGGCCCTTTTTACGATTTCCAATAACAAAATCGTTTTCTAATAACAATTTTGTCTAAAATAAAAAGTAATGGTATGTCTGTCTCTCTTGAAGCATTTTCATGTTTTCTTAATTTATTAACACCCTCAATATCTGATCTCATAATCAGATTTTGTATGGTCCACGCATTTTTTTGACAAGCAGAATTTTTTATAAAGAATGACTTCGTCGATAGACTAAAATATACGTGATTTAAGATTTTTTCTTCTTGTCAACTCCATCCGAGGATACATTTTATATTTTATTACGGTATCTAAGGAAATATTAACTTATTTAATTTTAGAAAACAAAACCAAGCTTTTATCAGATACAAATAAAGGATTTTGAGTGACTTTTTTAGCAAGCAAGTATGATGTTGCCAAGTCAACTTAATGTGTCATCAAAATGAAACATTTTTCAAGAAAACTTGAACAATTTTAATTAATTTATTTATTTTTATATTCCTTTACATTACAATGTTATTTTGATAAACGATTTTTTATGTTTCACACTATGTTGTGTATATAGATAAATTATATTAAGCATCCATATATGAACCTCTCGGAAACGTGAACTCCACTTGCAGTAATTATTTCGCGTTACAGAGACTCTATTGTACTTATAAATAGAAAATAATCCAGTAAGAAACCACGATTTTTGAGAATATTAGGCCAGTGTTACCATTATCACAATTTCATTAATTTAATTAATAAACAGATAACATAACACACGTTGTCATAGCTACATATATTTCAAATAATCTTAATAGTTATAAAACGTAGGGTCGTCGGTTAAGAAGCAGGGACAAGGAGCTTGTTATTAAATGTGATATTTTTTTTAACTGAAACTAGGCAGTGGCGGACTGTTTATTCCATTAACAGTAGTTCGTGAAGTAAGTTATAACGATTATCAATTGTAATAGTACCTATAAATACTTTTGTAATCTTATTTTTTAGCGTGTTTTAGGGTCTTCGAGTATTAACGTTTATACAGTTAAATGTTGTCATTCGGGCAGTCAAAAAGAGTATTTTTAAAAATAAACCCTTTATGAATCAATTAAATCAAATGTATTAGAATCTGAATATAACGTATAAAATGTACTAAAAATCATAAGTTACCTAGTTACGTTATTTCATTTACAAAATAATGGGTGATCTACATTATATTAAATTTTAGGTGAGCGGTAAATATTTTGTGGCAGAAACTAAAATAAGAAACACTTTTTGAAAGTTGTCATTGAGCGACGTTTTATATAAAATATGATTTACCTAAATGGAAAGAAAGACAAGCCAAGACGTGGTCTTATGGAATTACTAAATATTCTTAAACGAATACAATTTTTAAAAAAGCGTACATACGAATTAAAGAAGTAAATGTACACATACCACCAGTTTGTTTCTTAAGTGAGACATAAATTTTTCAAAATGGAACTATTGACCGTTCCTGACGAAATGATGACTCCAGAACTGTTAAAATTACAAAACTAGATCGAGAAAAGTCAGTTGTAAATTACATTTTTGAACATAGTGCAAAATAATTTGTGTTTTTTAGGTAGATATGTACCTACTATGTAGTGTGTACTATATAGTGTAGTACTTACTATATAGTAGGCAACGGCGGACCGAGCTGGCAGGCAATCGAGATTTCAATCCATAATCAACATTATTTGGGCGTGAGTCGCTAATCAGAATTATTTTTTTTGTCGTCTACCAAGAATGAAGATTGTCGTGGGGGACGAAAGAAATTTTTTGCAGTGGTTCAAACATCAGTTATAAAATAATCTACAATAACCACCGATAATACTGTTATGGGCAATACGTCATACAACGGTAAAATAGAGATTCCTCTCTCGAGGTCCCATTACAATCTTAATCGATCTAAATGTTCAAATGGCTTGAAACGATTGGATACAAGATTTGATGTTGTAAATTTTTAAAATGTGACTTGATACCCCCAAATACCGAGGTCCGGATATATGGAAAAAACTGAAATTATCGAATGGCCGAAAAATATAAATATTAAAATTACTATTCAATTCAAATTCAATTTTAGAGTATTTAAATTGTAGTATTAATAAAGTGGTTTTTAATTTTAATTTGTAAATACTTTCGCGAACCCCGCAGCTCCTTATACGATTCCCCATAAGATTGCGATCGATATTTCAATATAAATACACCTAAACCTCTTTTTACGAGATAGATACCTTGCTAAAAATTACGCGTGAAAATAACTACCGACTATATAGAAAAAGTGAAAATTGGTCCGAAATCTGAAATATAAGCAAATAATGAAGAAAACAAACATTAAATTTGAATTATGGCTTTATTTAATATTAATTGTGAAATTTCCAAATTTGAAATGTTTCATCGAGAAAACAACTTTCCTTTGAGATAGATAATTTGCGTAATTAAAAATTTAAAAAATCACATTTAAAATTGTTTGTTTCCTCTCTCGCCCCCTCGTCTTCGGTTTGATGATCATATCTCGAATAATAATTTAGAAAAATGAATTTCCTTTTATAACTGCATCCCAATTGCTCTTTAATTCTATTGCGATTCTACAAAATTCTCAGAAGTTTTTGAATTGCGGTTTTTTCTCAACTTGGACTAGGTTGGTCGCGTAAAAGTGAATAAAAATCGCGTAAAAAAATTATTTTTGATGTCCCAACCAAATTTTACATTTTATTATCTATCTATTATCGTTGCACGGTAAAATTGATAGTGATATTTTAAATTACCTAGCTATTGATAAGTATCATCTGTTTTATTTTTTTTTAAATAATTTTAGTACCTATACATAGTTAATACGCACTTTTTAATACCTACGACTTTTAATACGCACGTTGCCTACGTAAATATAAAAAAAATAGAAGTCTTGTTTTTATTTTATAAGATTTTAAAATTGTTGAACGGGAACGATAACTTTATAGAGATCAGGACGTTTGCCCACGCTGTTTCGCCCCCGTTGTTTTGCCACGAGTACATTTCGCTCTCGTCCGTTTCGCCCCCGACAGCTATTTTTATCTCATCGTTGTTAAAATAAAAATAAATTGCAATTATAGAAATACCTATATCGACATTGTTTTATTAAATACACATATCTGTATCTTATATTACAAATAAGAAAATAAAAATAACTATTAATTAATTTCTATATTTCAACGAACAAAATTATGTGCAATATTTTGAAAAATTCAAAAAGGTTCTGATTTTTAAATTACATATCACATACCTAGGTATCTACATATAATAAACAAAATTCATTTGTGCTTGTCATATACCTACTCCTATTATTTTAATGATTTTAGCGCAGTATATAACTACTTTGAAGTTATGAAAATGTTATTTTAAAATATTAATTTCAAACTTATTAATAGGAATTTAAAAAAATTACATAAAATATTTTTAACTAGTATCTACATAATTTTCAGTATGCATTATTTAATATAAGAAAAATAATGGTATAGTAAGAAGGTATGTAACTTTAAATTAAGTTGTCAAGTAAATACGAGTTTGTTATCGGGAATAAAACGAATCCGAGATGAAATAGCGAGGACAAAAGTACCATGTAACCAACTTTATACAATAGATACCTACTCAAAATTAATAAAGTAACATCTTTCGCGTAATTGTGTAAATTTTACAAAATATCACAAATCATTTACTGGTTAGGAATTTTGTTGTTATGATACAATATTACGACGGGGTTATTCATTGTTGCAACAGTCGGAGACTAAGGAAACAAACTTTACATTAGTTTAATAATGATTAAAAATCACTTTCTACGATTACGACCCTTGTTTGTTAATATTCGTTTACTTATAGAAATCTATAATTAAAAGTCTATTATAGTTATTATACCAAGCGTTCAAAGTGCAGGTATTGTTTATTGTTGTCTTTTACTCATTTAAAGGTAATATCTATGGTACGGGAAATACAGCAACATAATGCTTACTACCTACACATTATCCAAGATAGGTTCCAATACACGTCATCAATAAAATCTCGTAATTTTACAGTTCTAATAAACTGTAGTCCTTTTTGATACGAAAGTTTATTAAATTTATTGCACACGAACGTGTAACCATGGCCACGTAAACCGCCAGACGCATAGTATAATAACTACTAAAGGTAGGATATGGAGGCGGTTCTGGGCATATCGAAGAGGGAATTTGACGTCACTCGTAGAGAAAATAACAGACCGTCAGACATTTACCGAATACCGATGGTAGGGATGCGTTGTTCACAAATATAATAAAACGTAGTTTCGGCGTTAAAATTGTTTTTATGTCTCATTGAAAACATGAGGTGCGCGGCGGGTGATTGTAGATCTGGGAACCAAAGTAAAACTTTTGACAAAACAACTGTTTTTTCTGCTTTCCTCGCAATGAACCTGAATTGAGGTTAAAACGGATTCATTTGCGTTGCCGGTTTTTGAAATACGAACTATTGAACTTGTATTGTACAAGTATTGCTACTTGTACTACTCGCGAAGGACGTCACTGAACGAAGCTGAACGTGTTTAGCATACTCGATTATCCTACTTTTAGTAATTATTATACCAGGCACTTTAAACTTAACTTTAACTGTAAACGAATCATTGGTATCCTCGAAAGGTTTCTGACAAACACATCTGTTTACTTCTTAAATGAATCGGCATAATTTTGTGCGTAACAAGTCTTTATCGACAAACGCTTAAGGGCGGAATTTTACAGTAGATAAGAAATCAGTAGATATCGAAAGTTATACAAAATTCTCAAAACATAATCATTTTTTGTTGTCAATAAATGGCCATTGATTTAGACTGTTGACTAATATTAATAGGTAATCGTGCATTTTTTTTCGTAAAAAAACGAGAATTATACAACTACTAAATACGTATACGTACGTACTTAAGTAACTGTTTAAAAAATAAAGAACAATTTAAAAATTAATAATAAATCATTTTATACCTACCTATTGAATTTAGAATTATTTTTTTGTTATAAATTTAAGTAAATATAAATTATGTCTTACTTTTAACTAGTTTAATATGTTAAAAAATATTGTATCTGCAATGTATACCTACATATTTATAAAATAAAAAACACTTCTGGTTTGAATTCGAATCTACCACGTTTTCGCTTTTACGAAACTTTTGAAGCGATATTTTCACTATTTAATAAAATAAGCCATCGCACCATTTCAACAACAATGCTGACCGACCTAACGGTAATAAGTCAAGATTCTGGCCAAGACCAGGTAACTAGTGGAGAACGTGTGTCGTTACTTCTCCCTTGTTGCACTATTAGTTACATACGCGCTCAGATTGCCTGCGACATAAAATAAGTCCCCGACTGTACATACAATTTATCGTGTATTTTGAATTAATTTGGGAAAGGTTTTATAGGAGAGTTCTGTAATATCTATTAGGTAGCGTTTCTATATATTTTTTTCTTTATTTCCTTTGTACTTTTATAATTAATTTATTTTTTACAACTCAGTTTCACGTTCTAAGTGGGGGGTTTTAACCCTCCCCCAAACCTCTCTTGTCGGTGTTACCGATGTAGTGTAGCGCAGTAGCTAATTGGTAATATTGAAATCGGATCATACAACAGTATTTGAAATTTAGTTTTCAGTCAAATTTTACATTATAAATTTTATCTTAAGCAATATACAAACCTCAAATATGAAATACACATTAATATACACATTTATTGTGTATCGTTTAAAAATAGGTACATCTTTGGTGTAACGTTGGATTCTTGTTTACACCGATTAAATAAAATACATGACATTTTATATAACTTAAACCTATCTAGGTACAATTGTCCGATTAACATGTAGTTTAATCTAGAGCGATATTATACAATATAACAAACATAATAGCTAGGTCAGGTACAAAAAAATCAATGTATCGCACATAGAAAAGGTTCTTGGTGTAAAAAATGTTAAGCTTGAACGAAATTATGGGTACAGAAAACGCACTTCTAGGCCTAACCTTCGACTCGTATCATCACATCTTTTGAGCTCACCTTTAGTAGTTTAATTTCGACAAAAGATCACCAGTATTTTGCACAAAATTCACCAAACCTCGCATTTATTCGTTGGATTCATTTTACTACCCGACTTGCATTTGAACTCTTCACTAAACTCCTTCAAGTTGGACAGTGACCCTATCACTCTCACCCTTGCAGGTGAATGAGTGTCCTTCTCTATTTGCAAGTTGGCGGATTCGTTTGTAACAGACGAACACCATACTTGAGCAAATGCTACGAAAAACAGCTGTTTATGCGTCAAATTCAAACCGGGCAGCGGCGCCGGCTCAGGTTCGTTTTTAGCCATATCCAAAAACGCATGGTAAGCAGCTTTTAGTCCACCATTGTCGGCTATATTTTCACCTAACGTTTGATTGCCGTTGATGTTACGACTGTTTATTTTGTATTTGTCTGCAGAAAAAAAATTTAAATCGATAATACCATCAAATAATAACACTTACTGTATTGCTTCACAACGCATTTGGTTCTCTCTTTGAATTTGTCTATCGTTTTATTATTCCACCAGTGATGCAAATTTCCGTCCTGATCAAACTCTCTGCCCTGGTCGTCAAAGCCGTGGGTTAATTCGTGCCCAACTACGACTCCCATGCCGCCATAATTTAAGCTCGACGGGAATTTCGAATCGTAAAACGGTTTTTGCAGGATTCCGGCCGGAAACACCATTTGATTCTTGGTTGGTGTGTAATACGCGTTCACGGTCGGAGGCGACATACCTAATAAACTATTCCTCAATATCGCCGTAAAGTTGATGCAAAGTACTTACTCCAAGTCGTTTTGTTTACCGGTTCGTTGATTTTTTCCAAGTTCTTTTTTAGCGTATAGTAATTTAAATTGATATTATTTTCGAAGTATGCGTCGCGACGGAAATCCAAAGTACTGTAGCGTTCATCTAATTGATCTGGATGTAAAATGAATTCGGGATATCCTATAAATATATTCGACGATATAGATAAAAAATTATACGAATAATTATTAAAAATACCGATCATGTCGGAAATAGCGTCGGCTTTCTTTTCGGCAGCTATCCGCGTTTCGACATCCATCCAATTCAGATTTTTAAAGTTGCTCTTGAATGCTATGCGAACATTGTTTACCATTGTTTCGGCTTGAACTTTGGAATCGCCTTGAAAGACCTCTCTGACGAATATAGCGCCGATCGCAAAACCTACAAAATACCTATTAGCGAAAACGTCCTTTCTAACTTTAAACGGTTTACCTAAAACATTATTCGTGTCTGCGATACAGTATCTCCATTGCGGTTCGTCGCCCGCCTCAGAACCAAGAAGAACTTTTCGTAAACCTTTATAAGCATCGCGAAATGCTTTCGAAAGGCAAGCGGTGAACGTTTTGATTGTTTGCCACATGAAGTAATTATTAAGTACTCTATAAAATAACATAGATTATCTAAAGTTAAACGTGGTATTTCTTACAGACATTTTTCCTTCCGTAGTACCCTCGTACTCCTTAATCAGACCCGTCAGCTTCTCCAAGTACTCCGGCGCATACACAACGATACTTTCCTTGGGACTGATTTTCTTTTTACCTACAATTTTCAGTGCATACTCGAAGAATAGTTTCCAATCTACCTGTAAACACAAATTTGAACTAGTTTGCAATTACTTAGGCGGTCGGAATAGTACAAATCCTGCGCGCTCTTGCAATTCCGCGATTGACATCAAGTGATAAAGCGATTCTTCGTCTCGCCTTTGTTCGTTGGGCGTCGTTATGTTTGCTAATTTGGTCTCGAAATCTATCACAGCTTGCATTTGAGCCTGTGTCGCATTTGGTTCACCTTCTAACAGTATCCCCACCTGAAAATTTTAAAGTTGTTGAAAATTCTAAAACAAAATAAGCGGGTGGGTAATTCGGGAATTGGTTTCCTGGAATTTCAGAAATTCAGGAAAGTGCCTAAGGGCCGATCTTTTCATCTTCCATTTAATTTATTGGATAGATATTTACCATAGAAATAATTGTTATAACAAACGTTGCCATGGTGAAAATGTGTCGAGTAAATTTTTTGGAAGACGAAAAGACCGGCCCTAAGTATTTAAAACTTTATCATTAAATTATACGGGGTATTTTCGTGAGGTATCCTTAAAATTTAAAGGCGTAGGGGAAAGTGGGACAAAACCGGGTAGACCGGTCAAACTGGGTACCGGATATCTTTGTGTCTAGTTATCTTATCTATGTCGGAACGCCGGAACTAGTAGCGATCATGCACATGCGAGAGTGCTTCCGTTCGTCTTCTAAAATTTTCAAAGTTTTTGTGTTGAAATTTTTCGATTTCGGCGTTAGCAGTCGCAGCTTTAGAATCTTAGTACATTTAGTACTTACAAGGAAGGTTAGGCAGGTGGAAATCTCAGAAAAATTTGAAACTTTGCAGGATTGTAGTACTAGTCAACCCTAATCAAGAGCCGTATTCCGTACGTGCCCTTACGCGGTTTGAGAGGGTAAAATTCACCCTTAAAAATTGAAGCTTTTTTCAATTTTGCTCATTATCTGTGAAACAACAAGAGCTATCGTCAACAAACTATACATTTGTTGTAAATGGCTATTCAAGATCTACATTATGATATTATGATATTAGGGGTAAAAATTCTAATTTTTGTACGCTGCAATGAATTGGTAGCTTATTAAAAGAGTTATTCATTAAAGTGTACCACCTTACATTCATTTATTTGAATTGTGCAATTGCACCCTTTAGTAATAATATTCGAAGCCGCGTATCTCTTAAACAATAAGAAATATCACCAACAAATTATATATTTTTGTAAATAACTGACCAAGATCTACATTATAATACAAAAATTAGAAATAAAACGCTTAAGGGATTTCATCCTCATCCCCAACCTCCAATTATTTTTAATATTTTTGTGTACGTTGCAATGCATTTTTATAGCTTTATCGGCATAATTATTCATTAAAATGTATCACATTAAATTAGTTGATTTGTATTTGTGCAAAGCCACCCTTCGTTAATATCTAATATCCAAAATAACATTTCACCACTTATCTCTTGAAGCTATCTTAGTTCGGCCAAAATTTTACCAAAATCATGAACACGTCTTCTTTTCGAGATTTCCCTGAAATTTTAAATCGCTGGAAATGTGTTTAGATTGTCATTATTGCATTGTTATTCTCGAAAAACTACTTTTCGAGTAATTCCAGACCTGTTCTGAGTGTATCAGGTAGTGTCATTTTATCGAGATTATGTAAAAATTTTAATTCTATTTAAACACCTGCAGTCCGTCATTTATTGCTTTGTTATACTATAAAAACGACATTTTAAGTATACTTCGTCCAAACCTATACGCAATCCACGTCATCAATAAAAGGGTTACTAGATGATGATGTTTCACACAGTGCTGTCGCTTCGTACCTCGTATTTTGACAGTTCTAATAAGTTGTAGTCTTTCTTTATACCATCTAATACGTGCGCAGGTAAATCATCTATAGAATATGTCACTTTCCAAACTTTAAACCGAATTACAAATAAACAATCTAGTAACTTTGTTTTGATAACGTAAATTGTATATAGGTTTGGATAGGCCATAATTCCGGACCTGTTCTGGACGTTTTAGGTTCGGCCAAAATTTTGCCAAAACCTTTTTTTAATCAGATTTCAAATTATTTTAAATCGATTTAAATGCATCATTATGTAAATTCTAATCTTATTGTACGCTTGCAATGAATTGGTAGCTTATTAAAGTAGATGTTGATTCCAGTTGAGTAAGTGTACCACCTTACATTACATTTATTTCGTAGATTTCAATATAATTTATAATATCTCGAAGCCGCGTAGTTCGTCATTTATGGCAATAAGAAATATCACCAACAAATTATTATTTCATGTAAATACGGACCAGTTCTACGATTATCAAGTACAATTTATCGAAATTAAACGCAAAATTTAATCCTCATCTCCAATGCCTGCAAGTTGTCATTTTTAATATTTTATACTGTAAAACGATTTTCAATGCAATTCGGACCTGTTTGACGTTTTAGGTTCGGCAATAATTATTCATTAAACCATGGACTATCACACGTCTAAATTTTGTTGATTTCGCAAATTTTGAAATGACGGAAACGCGCGTACCTTCGTTATAATATCTTTTTTATATTCAAAATACGACATTTCTAGCAGTTCAGGGCCTCTTGAAGCTATCTTCAGATTCGGCCAAAATTTTGCCAAAATCATGAACTATCGTCTTCTTTTCGAGATTTCCTAAAATTTTAAATCGCTGGAAACGCGTTTAGATTGTCATTCTTGCATTGTTATTCTTGAAAAACTATTTTTCATGTAATTCCGGACCCGTTCTGAGTGTATCAGGTAGTGTCATTTTATCGAAATTATGCAAAAAATTTAATTCTATTTAAATGCCGGCAGTTCGTCATTTATTGCTTTGTTATACTATAAAAACGACTTTTCGAGTAATTGCGGACCTGTTCTGAACGTTTTAGGTTCGGCCAAAATTTTGCCAAAACCATGGACTATAACACGACTTTTTTTCGAGATTTTACAAAAATTTTAAATCGATTTAAATGCGTACAGATTTGCAAAGCGTGCAAAGCGGTGAAATGTTACTTTGGATATTAGATATTATATTAACAAAGGGTGGCTTTGCACAAATACAAATCAACTAATTTAAGGTGATACAATTTAATGAATAATTATGCCGATAAGCTATAAAAATGCATTGCAGCGTACACAAAAATATTAAAAATAATTGTGGGTTGGAGGTTGTTAGGCGTTTTATCCCTAATTTTTGTATTATAATGTAGGTCTTGAATAACCATTTACAAAAATATATAGTTTGTTGGCGATAGCTGTTGTTGTTCCAGAGATAATAAGCAAAATCGAAAAAAGTTTCAATATTTCATGGTGGATTTTACCCTCAAACCGGATAAGGGCACGAACGGAATACGGCTCTTGATTAGGGTTGATTAGTACTACAATACTGCAAAATTTCAAATTTTTCTGAGATTTCCACCTACCTAACCTTCCTTGTTAGTCTTTTAGTAAATTTTTAATGTATAAATCTATCGTTTACTATGCTAACCTATGATACGCCATGTTTCATCAAAAATTACACAGTAGGGCAAAACCGGGTACTCTTTTGAAGATGATATTTTTTGTATTAACTTGTTGTTTATATCGTCATGTAAAGATGAGTTGGAAGATGAAGAAAAACTGGAAAGAGCAGAAAAGTAATAAAGCGTTAAAAGAAAATTGTAAAATAAATAATTAAAAGAAATGATACTGGTGTTGGACATTCAAGCAAACGAGCAGAAGAAAATAAATCGCAAAAAAACGTACATTTTTAAATAAAAATTACAAAAGAAAAATCTGAAAAGCTGAAGACTTCGATCAAGATCTTTGACTTGTTCTTCTATTAATTGAATTTCTAAATCGTAACATAAAATTATTAAAATTAAAATTAAAATTATTATTTAAAATAATTATTAATTATTAATAATTATTAATTATTTATTTTAATTAAAATTATTAAAAATTATTAAAAATTATTGAAAGGAAGGTATCTTCTGTTGTTGAAAAATGGGTATCCGGTTTTGCCCCACTTTCCCCTATTCTAGCGGTCCTACTCGATCAAACAAATATTTATGGACATACGTCCTAAAATGTTTATTTACCAGATATAGGAAGCGTGACAATATTAAAATACTACCTTTGTCATATAATCCAAGTAAGCGGCTAAAATTTTAGCATGTTCAGTTTTATTCAAATAATTTTCCCGTGTTGGAAGCGTCAATCCACTTTGGTCAATTTGAATGATATGCCTTGACGAGTTCCTGTCGTCCTCTCCGACGGCGTACGAAAATAAAGCGCCAATGTTATATTTATTTTGTACGACTTGCAGAACGTTCTGCAAACTCCACGTCGAAATGTTGAAATTACTATTGGAAATATTCCAGCCGCCTATCTTCTGTATCAAATTTATCATCGGTTTCGCTCCCAGTTCCTCTATGGTATCGTTGACGTCCAGACACGATTCGTAATACAGTTTCGCTTTTTGTTCCGCTTTCGATTTAAGGTTCTCTATCGGTTTTTCTGCAAATTCTCGAATTAGGTACATCGCCGTTGTCTTTTCCCAAAAATTAACCTACCTAATATGTGTTTGACCACGAGCTGATTTTCTTGTTCGAGTTTCATGAAGGTACCCCAACTGCTTTTTCCTTCTGGAATCGGATTGTTTTTGATCCACCCGTTGCAAGTGTACGCATAAAAGTCATCGCACGGGTCCACCGACATGTCCATCGCTTCTAATATATTGCTGGCTATTCGTATACAGTTTTCCGACAAACAAGGAGGCGCCACGCTCGATTCTTTCTTGAGAACCTGTCGCATTTTAAAAGGAAAACATTTAGTTAGAATTCCATCGCCTAATTAAATACGTATAAGATACTCACTGTGGCTTCCCTAATTCTAGTATCGGCCGATCCTAATAAAAACGCCAACACCATAATCACGAACAACAAGGTTGCCACTAAAATTAGAAGCAACTTTTCCAATATCGATCTTTTTTTCCACATGCTGGTACTCGTATAATATCGTATGTGGGTTGCGCTACTTGTAATTCCTAAAATAAATAAATAGGTAGGTATTTCGTTGTATTTTTGTTTTGATCAAAGAAAAGGGAAAAACGCACCTTCCGTAAATTGGACGCTACCTACGCTGGTGTCATCGTCGGCAAATTCGGCATGCTTATATTTGGTCATCTGGAAATATTATAAAAAAATAATTAAGGGCACAAGGGATTTGAGCACAATCAACCGAACAGGTTTACGGTACTTATGCAATTTAATGTAGGTACCTACCTACATCTCATTGCAACTACGCGCGTCTAATAACGATTTTATTGTTTAGTTGCGATCTAAATAAACAAGTTCGAGAGGAATTGAAACGGATATTAAAAAAGAGGAGGTGTTTTGTGCGTAATGTACTTACATTAAACAGATGGCCATAGTATCATTTGCAGAGCACTCCACCAATATCTATAGATATTACCGTAACATGCCGCCGTTGTTAAATTAAAATTTAACGATAGCGACTTTATTGAAATTTGAGTTCACAACGCGAAAAGTTACGATTGATTAATTTTGTAACTAACCAAGGTTTGGATGAAAGACAAAAGATTTGAACCGTGGTGGAACTGACGAGTGTATTATGGTTCTAGGGCAATAGTTACTTTAGTCCAATTTGTTTATTGGATTAAGAAATTCGTTCGTTTGCGTTGTACGCAAATTACTTTTGTATCGCGTACACGAGTGATAATAACACGCTGTATAGGGAAATTTATACCTACCTTTTGAGGTAGGTACCTAGGTACTTATTTTAATGAAAATTGTTTATGTCGCTTTAATAGATACCGAAGACACGTAGATATAATCCGCACATTACAAATGTACCTGTTCTATTTCTTAATTAATCAAACACAAACCCCAGCTGTTAAGCGTTAATTCTATCTACATGTAAAAACGAAAACAACAAATAGCAATCGACTTACCTTGACGCTCATTTTTAAATTTTATCAGTTAAAAACGTTTACACTAAAAAATAGGATCTATAGTCGTTTTAGAGTATTTCATTGATACACTTTTCTTGAAATTCACAATAAAAACTTAACTTGCAATATTTTGCGTCGACGCCCGCCCTTCATAGCGATAAAGAGACGCTGAGCGTCGAAAAGGCACGGTCGTCGCAAAGTTATTGATTGCTTACTTTACACGAGCATTTCGGTGCGTTTGACTGTTACGACGAGATTACGCGTTTGCGTAGAAATATAATTTTATAGTTCTAAAGAAATTATATTACGTAAGTAATACAATTAATAATAATTAATTGTTTCTAATAGAGGTATTAGCGCTTTCGATTGATGTTTCCTCGACATTTTCGACACGACCGTCGGCTAGTTGCGATTGATGTATCGTCGATAACGAGGAATAACTAGGTGGAGGTTCACAATTTGAGTACAGGGGATGTAATTTTGGAGTCGAACTGTGGTTTAGCGAACTGTAACTCGGGGGATCCTCTAGCGAATTTTCTACGTCACAGTTTTAAATTACTTCACGCCAAAGTAAATATTAAAATCTTACGGTTTCTCGTTGAGATGCACAACCTATCGAGCACAATGTGATTTCTCAACTCCAAATCGAGACTTCTACTACGTCTTTGCCTGCGCGACAAAAAGCTACGGGAATTTCGGGAAGATCGTCTTAAGCGCGCTGGTTGCACTTGCTCTTGAAATTTTTTACAAAGCCAATGTCCGACGATTAGTGCAGTAAATATGATTAAAAATGTGAACCTGCAAAGAAACTTGAAGAACGCAGTCTTTTTTGGCAATTTTGTATAATACCACATCTGACGTATTCTGGAAGTGTAATTAATGCAACATCCCTGTTTACAGCACATTTCCATTTTGTAACAAGTGTAAAATTTCCCTTCTGCTACTTCACGTGGAAAACTACAGTTAGTGGCGTTAATCTAAAAACGATTGACGGGCTGGTATAGTAGTAAGTAGTTTTGGTCGTTGTACGACTTACATTTTCATTAAAGTACATCTCGACTATTTTAAAATTACGTACGAATCTATCGAATGACAAATACGTATAATAGAAATTTTGACAGAACGGTTAGCGCATTGTTTTAGGTTAAGCAGGCTTTCAAGTCAAATTAACTCAACTGCAAGGACAGTTTCGGTGTTAACTTCGTTCTTTGTAGATAGACTTGTACTATGTACTATGATACTATGTACAAAAAATTTGAAAATTCAATCAATTATTATATTTATGGTATGCCTTTACACCAAGTTTGGAGAAAATCTGACGTCACCTTCAGGGTTTTGCAATTTCAATTTCATTTTTGATATGTATGTAGGACACAAGCCTTTTATTTTTTTATTTTTTACTAACCGTTTCATCTACCACAAATTTAATATAATTATATGGAACAGGTAAAATATCAGGAATTTGTGGAATAATAGTCGTTCCGTAGTTTATCTTTTTATTTCCTTTGGGGTTGGTGTGCGTTTATCTCGAACTAATAGAGAAGATAATAAGATTTGCGTAAACATTTTTCGACTATTTTTTCACAAAACATTGAAATACCTGCAAAAAAGGGAAGATTTCCACATCAAAATTTTTCTTTTTTTTAATCAAAAACCTTTTATATACCCATAAGGGTGTAAGGTTACACTTAGATTCTTTTACAATAGCATTTTACAGTTTTATATTTCACTAAACATTTCTAACATATAAACACAATAATTCACTCATTTCGATATAAACTTTTTCAAATTTTTCCTGTCTGCTGCTAACCTTTTGGCCTCTATCCACGATTTTCCCTTTTTCTTCAGTACTTTTTCGATTGTATCATCCCAAGTTTGTTTTGGTCTTCCTCTTTTCTTTGTACCTATTTCCACATCAATGTTACTAACATCAAAAGGAAAAAAATAGTATGACATTCGTTTTTAAAATTATTATTATTCCTGTTATTCATTTGCGGAAAATGTGCTTTTCTATTTCTATACCTAACATAAGAACTACGTATATTATCACTACTCGGCCAGGTCATCACGGCTGCGGGTTCGAATGCGGGCGCTACAACCGTGGACGTGCTTGTGTTGTTGGTTGCATTTCGACGGAAGGGTAGAAAACTAAAACATCGCCCACGAACTTGACTTGAAGGTTAGTTAGGTAGGTGCACCCAACTTGGGTGGATGAGTTTTTTTTTGAGGTTGTAAAATTTACATTGTTGCTTCTGTGTAGACTTTTGTGTAAATTCGATCACAAAACTATTGATTTTTCTACCTAAACTGCATTTTAATATTTCAAAGACCAAATCTTATACATATACGTGTATACTTACTTACTAATTAAAAGTTTTAACGTCACCCTCGATTAACAATTAAATAAATGAGATTAAATGAGCCCGAACAAATCTGAAATTTTCGTCCTCTGACTTTTTCTTTATAACTAGTAGGTTTTTAATTCATAATTTTATGGACGTTGGGGCCGTAATTTACATTCCGCTTCCGCGTTATAAAGGTTTGCACTTTAGTATCTGGCGGGACCGAAAAAATATTGCGTTTTGTACAGATTCCGCATTGACAGGTATTACACTTCGTCCATCTAATCCATCACGGATTAGATCATCCCATCATCCATCCATCTTTATACCATCTAATATGTGCGCAGGTAAATCATCTATAGAATTGTCATTTTCCAAACTTTAAACCGAATTAAAAATAAACAATCTAGTAACTTTTTGTTGACTACGTAAATTACATATAGGTTTGGATAGGCCATACCTACTGTATAATTATTCTCCGTTTTGTGAATGGTCGCATTCAGGGAATTGTAGCGTCGAAACGCTGCAGCGCTGTAGCGCTTTATCTTGCCTGAATAAACATTTTTGGTACTAGTTATTTTTCAGCTTTTAATTCTTAAGTTGGCAATTTTGTTTGTTTTTGGTAACCTATAAATAAGTTACACATGTGTTTATCTATAATATTTATATAACTTAATTTTGTAAAAAGTAAAAAGAATTGTAACGTTATAAGCCATCTTTATTTTTTGCATAAACCAAAACATACACAAGCAACATAATTTGTTAGGTTAGAACGGAATATCCGGTTAAAGCGGAATATTTATATGCTTTAATGCTTTACTAAAGCGCTGCAGCACTGCGAGTAAAGCAGACACCATTCAGAGTATCGCTTCGATAAAGCGCTACAGCGCTACTATTCCCTGAATGCGACCAATGTCATAATTAACCCATATTGTTTGGTTCTATAGCTTATCCAAACCAATATGATGTTCACGTCATAAATTGTCAAAATACGAGGCACGAGATGACAGCACTGTGTGAAACGTCATCGTCTAGTACGACGTCGTCACGACGTGAATATCATATAGGTTTGGATAAGCTATAACTTACGAACGGTGCTGTAACGGGAAAATATTGAATACCTAATATTTTAATAAATAATTATTGTTCCCTTATTATTTTTAAATAATAAATTACCTATTAGATAAATTTACTTATCGTTAAATCTAAAATGACTACGTTTAAATAAGTTTGAAGTGACGGCAGTTTTAAATGTTGCGCATTTAAAAAAGTCGAAACTCTTCAAACCATTACGTTGCCTGCATTTGTCGTTAAAATAATTTAGAACTGGACGAGGACGCCGACTACTTCAACTATTTTTACAAGTATCTTCTTAACAATGAAAGGATTACAAGGATCTCGTGCTGTGCCGGTCGCACATCGCCTCGGGCGCGCGCAAAATATTTTTGACAGAGTGTACCTACCTATACGCGGTGCATGGGCGCGATAACGAAATTGTTGAGTTTCTTATTGTGCAGAAAAAGTACAAACCGCAATATTTTGTTTTAAAATCTTACAGGTTATGAAAAACTATACGTAACGCATGATGTAAGATTAGGTAATGGTTAAAAACGCTTCGTGTTTTACGAAGTTTGATGATGTCTAAAAATCGGCAAGTCGCGTTATAATAAATATGTGGATTTACATACACTTCGTCTAAACCTATAAGCAATCCACGTCATCAATAAAAGGTTACTAGATGATGACGTTTCACACAGTGCTGTCACTTCGAACCTCGTATTTTTACAATTCTAATAAATTGTAGTCTTTCTTTAAGCCATCTAATATGCGCGCAGGTAAATCATCTATAGAATTAGTCACTTTCCAAACTTTAAACCGAATTACAAATAAACAATCTAGTAACTTTTATTTGATGACGTGAATTGCGTATAGGTTTGGCTAGGCTGTAGGTATTAGTTTTATATGTAATGATAAAAGTCCAGTTTGAATGTTGTGCTACTGGGTTAGAAGAGGATAACATAATAAATGATTAAATTACAACAAATAAGTACTGTCGTTAAGTACTTATTTAACTGTAAATTCCCAAATACAAAGGTTATCATTTGTATAAAGCGGTGTTTACATTAACGCGGAGATTGTAGATAGTCAGAAGTACACGTATGTTGCACTTACATGCATACATACCTATTGCTCGTATATAATTATTTTACCTATAGTGCGAATTACGATACACCGTTATTTACAATAATTAAAGGTGATTTTTGTTGTTTATATAAAGTTCTTATTTTTTAAAACTTTTAATTTTTAGTATTACAATGAGAGAAACGGCGATATTACTACTACTGTTATGTAGCCTACAATTAATCAGAGGAAAATGTTTAATAATTATGAAAACTCATGTAGAATGCAGGTCGGGCATTGAAAATCTAGACGAAGTTGTTAGAAACGTCACCAGCGAAACTGGAAATGAGGTGGATCTTCTTTTCATCAAAAAAACTAACATTCCTATTTTAGATTTTAAAGAAGTGTCCGATGTAAAACACGTTGTATTAATAGATTGTACGATCGGGCGAATTAAGAAGGACGCCTTTTCCGCCCTTACAAAATTAAATAAACTGATTTTGCGGCATACGGTTATCGAAGATTTGGAGGACGTTTTCGATGACCTTAAATCCTTAGAAATGTTTATGTTCTCAGAAAATGTAGTCAAAGGTGGCGTTTCGATGGATAACATTGTTAGAGGTCTTTCTGAGCACGTTCCAAATTTAAAGAGACTTCAATTAAACAACAACGGATTTGAAAATATGGACTGGTTAGGCCATTTTGACAATTTATTATCTTTACATTTGGCAAAAAACAACATTAAGACGTTACCTAGCGCCCTTAGTGAGAAATTGCCTAAATTAAATTACTTCGATATGCAATATAATCAACTTTATTCAGTTGGCGACGATACATTTAAAAATATGAACGAATTGAGGGCATTAAATTTAGCAGATAATAATATAACTGAAATTTCAAGTGCAGCTTTCGCAGACCTTCAAGCGGTTGCGGAACTTACACTGAAAAATAACAGCATAAGTAGTATTACCGTCGATACCTTTAGCGGTTTAAAAAATTTGACTATTTTAAATTTGGAGCAAAACATAATAGAAACTATTCCGGATTTTATTTTCCAACATAATTCGAAACTTGAAAATGTACTTCTAAAAGATAATACAATAAGTTCTGTCGGAATAAAAGCTTTTCGTAACAACGAAAAACTCGTGAATTTGGATTTGAGTAATAATTTAATTGAAAACTTAAGTCCAAACACCTTTGATGGTTTGTTAGGGCTACATTTTCTTGATTTAACACGTAACAATTTGGAAATACTCGAAACGGGACTTTTCAAAGGAATTCCGAATTTAAAAGCTTTGAAAATCGCCTACAACAGAATTAAAAAGGTGCAAAATGGCGCGTTTAAAGATATAGCTTATCTACATAACTTAGACCTTTCTTATAACGAAATAGAAGAATGGAATCCAAAAGCTTTCGATAACGTTAACAAGTTGGGAAAATTCAACTTGGAAGGAAATAAAATTAAGATCATACAAGCAAACGCTTTTCACGGTTTAAATGTAGACGTTATCGACTTGAAACATAATGAAATTATTCAAATAAACGAGGATGGATTTCGTGGACTAGTTTTTTTGAAATATTTAGGACTGTCCGGTAACAATATTAAAGAATATCAAGGGAAGGCCCTTGATCAATTGACGGAATTAAAATGTGTAGATATTATGGATAATAAAGGTCAGCACGTGATGATCCTGAACCAGTTGCCCAAATATGAGCTGTTTTTTTCTGGATATTCGTCATCGGAACAAGAGAAAGAACAAACAACGTTATGAATTGGCGCTTGTTTAATACATATATAGATAGGTACTGATCGTTTTAGTTATTAATAAATTTTTATTTGTACTGTTTAATAGATTTATTTTCTTATATCATATTTTAAATGTTAATATGTGAACGTCGCTCGTACGTTAGAGCACAATATCAAATATTTTAAAATATCGCTTAAACCAAACGCGATCTTCATATCTTCATCCAGCGAATCTTTTGTAATTGTTATGCGTGTAGGTACAAATCAGTGAGATCGATAAATAAATAATATAAACACATCTGGTTTAACAATATCGATGATGTTTTGCCAAAGGGACGAATACGTCAATGTATACCAATAATTGACGGAAAACGTTATAAAAACTATTATACAGTTAGTTGATGTAAGAATGTATTGCTAATTATAGCATTAATAATAATTTTTCCGTGCATCTCGCTTTATTTCCCAAAAAATACAAAATATTAAATATTCGTCCTTTTGTCATATTTTTGTAGTACGATTCGCCCCGTAAAAATCTAAGTTTTCTCACATTTACACTTCTTTGCCTGTATATATAGAACAAAATGTGCTTTATCGATATGTGCGCGAAGGTCAATTTCCTAGGTTTTAGCGTATTCGTGCTTTTGGCAAAACACCATCTGCACACACGTACTATTTAACAACTAGACCTTTACAAGACTCCGACAACGATATGATATCGATAATTTAATGTAGGTATCTTGTTTATTAAACGAATCAATTTACACTTACATAATATTGGAAGACTAATTTTGATCATTAAGCATTTAATTTAAACGTTCAGTTAATTAGGCCGTACGGAATGTATTCACGTTGTGGATATATGTCGCTTCCTTTGTGATCAGAATTGGTGCCATGCAACAGCTCTGTCATAAAACTAATGTAAGTGATGGCCAGTCTCAGAGTTTCGATTCGAGATAAGCGTTTTTCGTATGCGAACGTTGGAACCTAAAAATAAAAAAAAATAAGCAGTTAACGTATTCTACAGCGGTTCAGTTTTTCGGTAGAATAACTATTAAAGCTGTAATAATATCTCCGATATAAATGAGGGCGATCTTTCAAAAACGGTCACGGTTAATAAATATCATAAACAAAGCTATTTTTTTTTGTATATCAAAGTCGATCGAGCAACGATTTTACCTTTGGCGTATCAGGAATTTATTCGTGAGCTTAAAAATTTAAGTTTCCTTTGTTTCTAAGTGCTCTTGTGTTACTTAGAAATGTTTTATTACGATAAGTCCTATGACAATGAACAAGAGGGAATTGCCAAAAAATAAACTCCATCAACTCATCTAAGCGAGCGTTAGAGATATTACAATCACCTTTATCGAAGGTCACTCCAGCATCGGCAATGGTAATGACGAAAATAGCTTGTACATTTTACTGAGTTAATGAATATAGATTTTTTTAATTAAATCGTGAATATAATTTTGAATACTTGCAGTATTACTGCCTAAAGTCTCTTATTTTCACTTTAATAACGCTTTTATGACGTTTATGATTTGATGTCAACTTTAAAGGTATCTTGCCCCACTGTAGAACGACACCGATCTCACAAATGCTACTGACAAGGAAGGTTAGGTAGGTAGAAAATTCAGAAAAATTTGAAACTTTGCAGGATTGTAGTACGTACTAGTCAACCGTAATCAAGAACCATATTCCGTTCGTGCCCTTATACGGTTTAAGGGGGTGAAATCCACCTTTGAAAATTGGAACTTTTTTCGATTTTGCTTATTATCTCTGAAACAGCAAGAACTATCGCCAATAAACTATATATTTTTGTAAATGGCTATTCAAGACCTACATTATGATACAAAAATTAGGGATGAAAATTCTAAGGGGTGCCATCCCTGCCCCCGACCCTCAATTATTTTCGGTATTTTTTTGTACGCTCCAATGAATTGATAGATTATTAAAATAGTTATTCATTAAAATGTACCACCTTACATTTATTTATTTGTATTTGTGCAATTGCACCCTTTGGTAATAATATCCGAAGCCGCGTATCTCTTAAACGATAAGAAATATCACCAACAAATTATATATTTTTGTAAATAACTCTCCCAGACCTACATCATGATACAAAAATTAGGGATAAAACGCCTAAGGGTTTCATCCCTACCCAACCCAATTATTTTTAATTTTTGTGTACGCTGCAATGCATTTTATAACTTATCGGCATAATTATTCATTAAAATGTATCACCTTAAATTAGTTGATTTGTATTTGATCAAAACCACCCTTGTTAATATCTAATATCCGAAAGTGGAACAGTGTTCACAGAATCTAACTTTGAATCAATAAGAAATTTGATTTATTCAAGTTTGTATTCTGTGTAATCGTATTTGTATAGAACAATAGTAGTTAAGTTAAAAGTGCAGTCAATTAAAATTCACGGTAATTTTCACAAATGTAAGTGGAAAGTTGAGTATTATTAAATAAGTAACTGTATAATCATATAGTGTAGATATGCTATTTTGTATTCCTGTAATTTAGTTTAGAACTGTTAATATGTACACATAAATAAAAATACTAGAGAATAATTACCTACCTACTGACGTATGAAATATGTAGATATGTAAATAAACAACATATGCAACAAAATATCCTTATTTATAATAAGCCCTAAAGTGTGCGAATAATTAGTAGGAATAATGAATTTTTCCTAGACTAACAAAGAGAAGTGAGATGGTGAATGTAACAGTTAGTTATTTGCTGTATTTATATGTTTATATTTAATTGTATTTTAGTTATCCATATTATTATTATAACAGCGGTTAATATACACACTACGTCACCGTGAGTGTGTGATATTTCTTATGATTCAAGAGATAAGTTTCGGTGAAATGTTACTTTGATTATTAGATATTAACAAAGAGTGGTTTTGATCAAATACAAATCAACTAATTTAAGGTGATACATTTTAATGAATAATTATGCCGATAAATTATAAAAATGCATTGCAGCGTACACAAAAAAATTAAAAATAATTGGAGGATGGGGGGTAGGGATGAAACCCCTTAGGCGTTTTATCCCTAATTTTTGTATCATGATGTAGGTCTGGGAGAGTTATTTACAAAAAGATATAATTTGTTGGTGATATTTCTTATTGTTTAAGAGATACGCGGCTTCGGATATTATTACCAAATGGTGCAATTGCACAAATACAAATAAATAAATGTAAGGTGATACACTTTAATGAATAACTATTTTAATAATCTATCAATTCATTGGAGCGTACAAAAAAATACCGAAAATAATTGAGGGTTGGGGGCAGGGATGGCACCCCTTAGAATTTTCATCCCTAATTTTTGTATCATAATGTAGGTCTTGAATAGCCATTTACAAAAATATATAGTTTATTGGCGATAGCTCTTGCTGTTCCAGAGATAATAAGCAAAATCGAAAAAAGTTACAATTTTCAAAGGTGGATTTCACCCCCTTAAACCGAATAAGGGCACGAACGGAATATGGTTCTTGATTACGGTTGACTAGTACCACAATCCTGCGAAGTTTCAATTTTTTCTGAATTTTCCACCTACCTAACGTTCTTGTGAGTGGTCAACACAGTGTAGGGGTAGTTGTAATAAATATTATTGGAATTAAATATTAATTAATAAAGACTTTTAATTTTGATATAATTACCTAACTATGTATTTATATGTAGTTACCTACTCAGTTTTAGATACGTGTCAGGTATAACATAAAAAATAATAACAAATTTTTAAACAAAACTAAAATCTAACAAAACATAAAAATTAATCTTCTTCCTCTTCGTCACTTGTATCGCTTATCAAATTCGAAAGAAAATTATTTCAATTTTCACAAGTGTTTTCTCTGTGTTTTCGCCATAATCGCAATAAAAGTGTTATTTAAACAAATTTATTTTTCCTTATCAACTTTAGAGGTGAATATCGCGGCAGGGGAGCATCGTAGGAAGAAAGTTTATAGAAACTTTTATTTTGACGTGTTCTATGCGTCTTCGGAAGATTTCTAGTCATTTCCTAGACACCCTGTATTATAACGCTCCCCGAGGGGGCTACTACATACGCTACTTCTATAAATTGTTCGTGCTTTAGAATTTTCTTATTATTTGGATACTCAAGCTGCTTTATCACTTGTTTTTTTCGTTTTGTCCACTAGATTTTTAAACTTTGTCACGCTTAATTGCAGATTTTTGGACTAACACGTTTATTCAAGTAAAATGTCAACAAAACAAAAACTTAACACATCTAACGAAACATAAGCAAACTTACCTTTCTCCTAAGTTTGTCGAATGCTTCGTTGAGATTGAACATGCGTCTCCGTTCCCTGATGTTAGCAGCTCTTCTTTGGGCGATGGTGGCAACTCTTCGTCGAGGTTTCTTTTGAGATTGAACTGGATTATTAGGAGAACCGTTCCGAGACAAACGATTACTTACTAATCCACCACACTGTTGTCTCTGCCACACTGAACATAAATTTCTAAATTAGATGGAATCATAAATATGATTTAAGTAATCGAGTTTTACCTAACTCCGTGTTAAATGCAGTTATAATATCCGAGTAGCCCCCTAACGGTGGATTTTGTCCCGACAAACAATGATGAGGATCCCAAAGACCACCGTACGGCGGAATTTCTCCAGGGTAGTTTGGCACATCACCACCCTTATAATCCTGATGCATGAAATTTGTTAAGATACGAATTAATTAAGAAATCTCAAAAAATCCGTTTAAAAATTGCGAAATAATCACAGTAGGTAGCTAACTAATGTGAGTGAGTGATGTTGCGGTAACTTTTCAAAAATCGTACGTTAAGTCTTTGTATATTTTACAAAAATTTTAATTGGAATAAAAAAGTTAAATTTTATTGAAGTACTATTAGAAATTACGAAATATTATTTAATATGTAGTGTCAAGGATATTGAACGTATAGATTTTTAATTTTTTAACAAAATACTGTAAAAAGGGCGTACCTATTTTTTTTAAATAACGTATTATGAAACGTTTTGTGTTAGGTACATTAAAAAACAGAATATTTTTGCGTACCTACCTTTTAATAATCTTTAGATTGGAATTGTTTGTTGCATTACAAATGTTATTGGCCATCTGTTTGTTAGTAGGTATAGATAAATCTTTACCTACATTATAATTTAAAATATTTTTGTTTAATAGTGCACGTTACATGTGTTACGTATAAGTTTTTTTTTCTATAACTACATACTTACAACCGTTAAAAGTCTCAAGAATATAATACCGTTTCGTCAATTCGAAATAGATATTGTAAATCATTTATTTAACTTTTGTGCTACTTATTTCCTAGCACTACTTAACCTAGGAACTATTGAACTTTTTCAAAACTAAGAAAACATTAATCGTTTACTTTGATTAATTACGAGACATGCGTGCAAACCAAACATGAAACTCTTAATTTATTTTGATTGCGTAATTTGAAATTACTTTATTGGAATTTTTATTGCAATTTATTTTTTATTAATAGCCGAAATCTTAGCAACTATAGATATCATATTAGTATAACTAACGCGCTACAGCGTGCATTAACGGTGCATTTAATTGCCTAAAATAAAACAAATTGTTTTCAAAATAAGTCTTCCTGGACGCAACACGCGTCGACGAATTTTTCATCCAGAATCTGAAGTTAGCTTTCCGTCGAGCTCTTTAGAGCGTCGGACACATCGGCGCTTTTGAACATCGACAACGGCCTCAAAATGATAACTTTTTCATCTTCGATTTACTTAATTTATCGGAATCGATTTTTTCGCGTGTAAGCACGAACCAAGAACGTCAAACGTATACAACCTCATTTTCGTATTAATACAGTAGAACTTTATTGTATATAATTTTCAATTCGACTCGAATTATCTTTTATTTTAAACGTTCCAGAAGGTCAATATGATTTTTATGATTCACTATTGCACCACAATGTATAAATATTTTATGAACATATGGGAATTAACAACGATACGATTTACGAAGTATTTACCTTTATCTTATCTCTTTCGATTTCCGCATGTGTTTTTTCCTTGCTCTGTCGTTCAGTTTCAAAATCATAATTCTTTGTAATATGTAATATGATCTGATCTGATGTAATATGATCTGATTAAAACAATTAAGGGAATATCTATCATATGCCAAGGAATCCTATTGATTACAATTTCAGTAATCATACAAAACAGATAGCTGAAACTATCAATTTTATATTTGTTTGTAATTTAAACTACATACTTATACTTAGTTAATTAAGAATAATTTTTAATCCATTTTGTTATTATTTTTCTAATATTTTTTCTAACCAGCACGAGGTGTTTTTCTTTTTGTTTCTCGTTTATATCGGCACAATGAGATCCTTAAAACGTTTCAAAAACTTTATAGGTATGGGTACATTATTCATTTACCTTGCACCACAATAACAGGGGCTTCGGGATTATAGTCTTCCATCGACGAAAGACGATTCCATGGATCGTTCGTTCCTTGTACGCTCACGACTTGCGTTACTTTTGGCTTTATACCACCATAGCGGCGCGTCACCGTTTCTATACCTCTACGTAAAATATCTTCGGTCACCCTATAACATTTCAATGCAGTTATTTGTCGAGAAACTTTTTTACGTCTTACATGTCTCCGAAATCTTCCTGGCATTCTTCGACAGATTCCTGTACTGTAGAATCGGCGGCAAAAGGATGCTTCGAATTTTTACGATTTAACGTTTGAAACGAGCCCATTTCGGTACACGTTTGATAGTCCCAAGCTAATCCGTTTCTCTTATCTTCATCGTTTTCTTTCGTTTCACAGGCATCCATATCTTTAGATTTTTTAACGATCATATTCATCAATCTATCGGCTGCTTTTGTGCTATTCGTTCCCGATTTTAAAAACAGGCAAGCTACCTCTTCGTAATTAACAGGATCGTCTTGAGTACTTAAAATGTCCCTCATTGTTGTTAAAATTTGCAATGAATACATTTCCGTAACGTTACCGCAATTCCAGCTTCTAAAATTTAATTAACTACATAACATCGCGTATAGGTAAATACCTATAAGTTTAATTTTTTAATTTTTAGCCGCGCCAAAAGTTACCTTAATATATTTCTCACGTATTTTCTCCCGTTTTTAGTTTTCAAAAGTTTCTCTGTCTCGTCGAAACCTTGCCTTATCGTATCGATGCAGTCTCCACTTACATTTGCATAGACGTCGTTTACAACCTCGTAATATTCTGATCGAAAATAATCGAGGCTTAAATTGTAACTTTTCTTTAATTATCTGCGTCAACTACCTGGATAATCTAATCCCACACCCAATGGCGCACTGGAAGCGTACGCGATGTTTACGAGATTCGGAAATTTAAGTCTCAACCATGTCGCTAGCATTCCGGCGTAGGAACAACCGTGAACAATCACCTGACTGTTTTCTAAACCTGGAGTATTGGATTTAAAATGACTTATAAGATAGGCTAAGTCTTCTAAAGCTTGTTGAATTTGGAGGTACTTAAGATTTTCGGTGGAAAAGTCACTATAATTTCAAATAATTTGTGTAAGGATTTAGGAACTTTTACATCAACTTACGTGGAGAAAGGCAAACTTTTTCCGTAATATCTATGTTCAGTTTCTATCAGCATGCCGTGATGCTGTTTGGCGAGCTTATACATTTGTCCGGAAAACAAATCATTTCCGGCGATCGTCCATTCACCACCAATCTCGATAAAAGCGGCCGTCCTTTTTTGAAGAATCCGTCGTTCATTAAGTACCTCTGTATAAGTTTAGTATTTTTATTGCGATCAACGCGATTTTCGACAATAACGTACCATTTTCCATGTTCGATTATCGAAAAGATTGAAATGATCTAAAAGCACTTCTAACCAGTGGTCTATAAGTTGTTCTCGTGATTCAGAACTTGAACTCTGTGAACTTTCTGAAGACGCCGATTTTGATTCTGCAAACTATTCACGAGTAAAATTTTATGATCGGTGTTATTAATGAAACTTACAGATGCGAAAATAAGGATGCTCAGAAGAAATAACGTCGCCATGGCTATTTGTTATTATACGTAATACGTAATAAGTACGTCAATAAAGTCCACGCGACTTATATAATCTTATGTTAGAGGTTATTTAACATGATAATTTTTTAGAGTGTATTTGTACATTTAATTTAAAATATTTTGAACTTTTATCTTTGAACATTTAATGTTTTGTTGGAGAATCACGATCATATTTAATTATTTTTATGAAAATTAACGTGTACGTAGAGCTGGAGCCACACTAGATAAAATACCTCGCGTATTTTCGTAAACGTAACTTATACTTACATATATTTTTTTTCATGATCAACGGAATGGCGGCAAAATATTCGAGTATAGTAAATATAAATAAGGCACTTATTCGAAAAACTCGCTATTTGCTTCTTAACAAATTGTTTGGAAAATAACGAAAACAATTCTAAACTACCTAGGTATCTAAAAATCGCTATGTCATTGATGAATTTGAAATAGGATACAAAAGTCTGACGACAGTGCGGCAAAAATTTAGATTTGATTTACCCAATTTCAAATTATTCCTCAAAAATATGATTATCATGTAGGTATCTGACTCGCCATTTTTTTATTAACCTCGCTCGCAAGCTCGCTCGGCCATAAACCGGACTCATCCAATACAGTCCTATATTATATAGGCATTCGTTACATAAACAGTTATTGTTAAACAAAAATACAATTAGATAAATCATAATATCAATTTCTGAAACCTTAAAAACATCAATGAACAATTACCTAAATAAAAATATGTGTCTATTTTTCCGATTTTTTTTGTAATAAATTATTTGGTACCTAACGAAAAATAATTGGTCATCGTGAATACCTTAATTATCGAAAATCCTCAATTTTTTAAAAATATTAAAACAGGTACTATCTCTTGAGAATTAAATGAATACTTATTTACTTAAACTTTTATTTATTAAACTTGAAAAATTAGATTAGTATAGGCGTGAACGACAACGATATTTTATATAAGGATGAAACTTACGTTGTTGGCCTCCCAGGACCCGTGGTCATTAGGAAAAGACATTTTCATTGAAGTGCCTTAATATTAAACCACTTTCACCACAAAGAACTTTATGCACGATCACAAGTAACCTCGATCACTTTGTTAAACCGAATATCGTACCTAATATCAAAAGGAACATCGATACAACAAATTCCCGCCCTCGAGTTAAATTACAATGGATTTTCCAAAGTTAAGTGGACGTTTCTATTGGTCGAACGAAAACGTAAAGGGCGCCCAACTTTATCTTTCGACCAATAAAGTGAGAGAAATATGCTGCAAGCCCTTTTAGGGAATCTGACGCTCTCGGCCAAATAATGCAACTCATGAAACTATTGATTTTATCCATCTGTATATTATTTAAATTAAATATTTTAATCGTCGTTTTTAATTCAGTCATCCAGCCTCGAGTCAGCGTGAGGTGTTTTTCGTGTTGTTTCTTACGCGTATCGAAACAGTGAGATTTTCATTTGAAAATCTTAAATGTTTTAAATCTATTATATTATACAAACGTACTTTACACATTTATACCTTGAATAACAAAAATTTGGAAATTACGGTCTTCCATAAATGTTTACAAGAGTCATCATTTATTATTTTTCGTATGGTCGTAGGTGCGTGAAGTTGGCACGTCATTAAAAGCACAAACGAAAAAAATTGTGCCAATCGTTTGTGCTTTGTGCACGTTTGTGCACGATATAAAAATTTTGCACGACACGCCGTTTTCGAGTTTTTCAAAAATCAAAATAAAAAGTCATTTGAAAGCACAAACAAAAACAATTGTAGCAATCGTTAGTGCTTCGTTTATGAACGTTTGTGCACGATACAAAATTTTTGCATGACACGTCGTTTTCGAGTTATTTTAAAATCAAAATAAAAAATCATTTGGAAGCACAAACGAAAACAATTGTGGCAATCGTTAGTGTTTCGTTTGTGATCGTTTAATGCTTAATATAAAATTTTTGCACGGACACGCCGTTTTCGAGTTATTTAAAAATTAAAATAAAAAATCATTTGGAAGCACAAACGAAAACAATTGTAGGAATCGTTAGTGCTTCGTTTGTGCATAATATAAAATTTTTGCACGACACACCGTTTTCGAGTTATTCAAAAACCAAAATGAAAAATCATTTGAAAACACAAACGAAAACAATTGTGAAATCGTTAGTGGTTTGTTTATGAACGTTTCTGAACATTGTAAAATTTTATTCAAGTTTTCAAAAATTAAAACCTGATGCTTAACACGTTGTCGTTGAAGATACATACAATCAAAAGCAATATTACAGCATTCATTAGTAGGTATCTAAATACTTCTTGGAATATTTGTAACTATCGGGAATTTTATAATCAGCACGTCAAAAAATATTAACTATTTATACAAGGTCGTTCAAGTTATGTAAACGTACTCTTCTACTGAAAGTAGTTGATTTTCGTACAAGTACAAGAATGCAGATCATATCATATCTATTTTCTTAAAACTTGTATACCTACTGTCTTTTTGAAAGGAGATCCCATTTTGAATAGTAACATTATCTTTAAATTTTAAATAATCAGGAGAGAAACTGAAAATTTTAAAAACAATATAAAGTAAGATAGTTCAGGACTATCTGGATTAAGTTAAAAATAACGTACAACGATTAATAATTTCTAATAATTTAAAAACACTCATTATATAAACACTTATATTTACCATATAACTTAGGTACAAAAACTTATTAATATTAATGATAAGATTAAATCTAAATATAAGTTACTAACGATAAGATGCACTGTTCTACTTCATCCTAGTCTGAGAAGATTTCTAATTAGGTAGTACCTATAATCAAAGGTAGTACACATACCTATAGTCTCGACATCATACTGATTATTATATTTACTATGTTCAAATCTACTTTTAATAATAAAATACAAAAACAATGAAATAACTACCTACAACATAATCAAATATCTAACAAATAAAAAAATATATTTAACGTAAAAGCCATGCATTTATTATATGCACAAGTAGATTAACTTAATATTTACTTACAAACTAATAAAATTTAAAAAAAATTTAAATTTAAATCGACGTTATAATATAATTTTGTTTATTTATTATCAATAGAACTTGAAGTTTGTTCCAACACATCGCCAATTTGCAAACCGTCCGACACATGCTTTCAACCAATTAGAATTTTAGAATTTGACAGTTGAGTAAATTCTAAAATTCTGATTAGTTGAAGGCATGTACCAGACAGTTCGCAAACTGGTTTGGTGGTGTATTGGAAAAAACCTATATCTGTACCTCAGAATAAAAGTATACTAAGGGCCGATCTTTCCATCTCCTGATAAATTTATCTGACAGATATTTACCATAGAAACGTTTGTTCAGACAATTGTTTTTATGGTAAATATCTGTTAGATTTTAGCTGAAAAGTCACATTTTAATTATACATAAAACTGTTTGATTTTAAACTGTTTTGTAACCTATCTTAGGTGTTTAAACCAGATAAGTAGGTTGTTTAAGCATGTAGAATTTACATATATTTCTATCTATATCTGGACTACTTTGAGCTCATGATAAGTTATCACGGGCCGCATATAAAATCTAACATTTATTAATATACCTACTCATTTGGTTCTTCGTCGTCTGTATTTCGTCTATATTTTTTTCGTTCTAATTTTAAGTACCTATACCTCTATATAATGTAGGTATGTGTATAAATAAATAGTAGGTAGGTATCATTGAAGGTTAGTAAGATTTGTCGTAAATGGCGCGATAGGTATGTGCAAGTTATAACACGCTGGTAGGTCCAAAACGTTGATTTTCTGCTTTTAAATTTTGAAAATTGCTGTACCAATACGATTTTTCTTAAAATTTATCTACCATCATGTAGAGCAAAACTTAAAATATATATCCTAAAAATTTCATACAAATTAGTTCATTAATAAAGGCGCAAAATTTAAAATAGTTTTGCAACTTTGTATATTTCCCCTTATTAAACAATGAACAGAATAGCTACTTTAATTTTATTCCCGTATTATATCACACTGTACATAAATTACATAAAATACCACAAATATCTATGGTAAAAATGAAATAATAATTCACCGTATTTCTATATCAAGGAACTTTCCATTACCGCAAAGGAACACATACGGACGAAATAAAAATATACGATTTTGATAGGTAGATGTATCTTTCATAAAATTGCTTATCAGTATCAGAAATATTAAATAGAATTTTTAAAGATTTATACAATTGTAATCTATATCTAAGAAAGTTGAATGTATACTGCTTAAGTAGATTTGTTAATATTTAATTTCTAAAATTTTAAAAAATGGTAATAGTCAGTACGGCCATACTACTCCGTACCGCCTAAATAAACGGCCTACCATGCTAAAATTCTTCAATGATTACAAATATTACAAAATACTGCAATATTGTTTTTGATTGTACATACTTCCGACGACGACGTGCTAAGCGTCAGGTTTTAATTCTTGTATAACTCGAAAACGGCGTGTCGTGCAAAATTTTTATATCGTGCACAAACGTCCATAAACAAAGCACAAACGATTGGCACAATTTTTTTCGTTTGTGCTTCCAAATGACGTGTTGGGCGTGAAGTTAGCACATCATTTTGATTTTTGAATAACTCGAAAACGGCGTTTCGTGCAAAATTTTTATATCGTGCACAAACGTTCACAAACAAAGCATAAACGATTGGCACAATTTTTTTCGTTTGTGCTTTTAATGACGTGCCAACTTCACGCACCTTATATACCTAGTATTTTTCTTTTTTGATGAAATTATGTTATTTAAGTAAATAATAATTTCGGTCGGCTTCTTTCAGCGACCGGTATTACCCTTCATGTAACTAAGACGTAAACTGAAACTGGTTTATGTGATGATAAAACAAGTGTTGATTTAGAAAATGATTCATCATTTGAAGAAGAGTTGTTCAGATTGTCAAATATGTCTAACATAACATTTAAACATTCAACCACAATTTCTAATAATATTTTTTATTATAGCAGGTATATTGTGTTAAATTTAATTATTTTTTATACTTACATGTTTTCTTAATTTATAATATTATTTATATAAGTAACGTTCACAATTTATGGTACTGTAACAATAAAAGTTGATTTTAGCATTAGATTTTTTATTGTCTTCAATTTATATGCATTTTATATGGGAAAAATACTGATCGCCATTACCCACACAATGGGGAAATACCGGTCAATGCACTATTTTTGTTTTTTATGTAATGTTTTAATTTGCGCAACTCCCATAATTTTTCAGGTACCTATATCTACCTAAAAGTAGATACTTTAAGCTATCAGTTCGGTTGCCTAAATTTAAAAATTAAATATAGTTTTAGCAAATCTTTCTTAAGTGACTGCGATTGTCCCACTCTCCTCTACCTAATTGTTGAATATATTTCTGTTATATTTAATGTCGTCGTTAACAACCTAATAACCAATCACAATCGAGAATTTCATACGTTTACATGGTAATAACATGTTAACGGCGCCGTTGAAAATAACAGAAATGACAAAAAACAGTATAGGGCTGAATAACGGGTGCCCAAAAAGTCTTTTCAACCTTGGTTGGCTGTGGAAATATAACATGTCTTTACTTATACGTTATTCATGATAGGTTCCAATTGACGTCATCAATTTAATATTTTTACAGTATTAATAGATTGTAGTCTTTCTTTGGATATGCGTGCAGGAATATTTCAAAACTTTAAACTGAATATTACAAAATAACAATTTAGTAACTTTTTAAGTAGGTATATACTTAATTACCAAAACTAAGACTGAAAAAACGTTTTGGACGTCCGTTATTAAAATAAACACGGATATTTTTCATAAACATAAACATATTTTTGTAGAGAAATTGGGTATAAATTACAACACCAAAAGATATCATAGTAAAATTAAGAAATATATATAATATTATAAAGTAGATTAATTTATAGATTATAATTATATATCTATATGTAATTATTATTTTATATTATCATATAATTAAGAAATCATCGGACTTTATAACCATTAGCTATAATAATAATTTACGATATCATAATTTAATTCTAATTTCGCAGTAAGTAGATCAAACATGAAGTTCTTAATTACGTTAGCGACAATTGTAATCTGTAGTGTAAGTACAGCTACGTTTTTAAAATGAAATGACAATATGTCCTAACAATAATTTCTAGATAATTCCGATATTATCGTTAAATTTCGAAGAATTTCAATCGAACAAGACCTTTTTTACGGGCTGGTTAAATTTACCTTTAGACCATTTTAATCTCTTCGATAACAGAACATGGAACATGGTAATTGTCTACATCGTACAATAAATTTTAACCGTTATTACTACGATAACGAACGTTTCAGAAATTTTTTGTCAATCGCAAATTTTTCCAAAAAGACGGTCCAATATTTTTAGTGCCTGGAGGAGAATGGACCACCGATGAAAGCATGTTACATTCAGGCCAGTTACATTTACTAGCAAAAAAGCACAAAGGAATTATTGTTGAAACCGAACATCGATTTTATAGTAAAAGTTTACCTTTTGGCGAGTAAGTACTACCCAACGGTGTTCTTTGCGTATCTAACGTGTTAGTTTATTTTATCACTTTTAGCGATTTTTCAACGCAAAATCTTCAATATTTACAAGTAGAACTGGCACTCGAAGATCTGGCTTACTTTTTGGAAAAATTAAAGACAACTATTCGCGATTTACAGAATAGTAAAGTAGTTATTCATGGTTGTTCGTATCCAGGAATGCTAGCAACGTGGATGAGATTAAAATATCCGCATCTCGTGGATATTGCTTACGCTTCTAGTGCACCTTTAGGAGTCGGTTTAGATTATCCGGAATATTTCGAAATAGTCAATGATGTTTACGCGAATGTAAGTGAAGCTTGTATCGGTTCCATACGAGAAGGTTTCAAATCGGCACAAACATTACTAAAAACGAATAAAGGTCGAAAGGCCGTTAGGAATGCTTTAAGGTAAGACCTCAACATGTAAATAGTGCTATATTACGATCGTAAACGTTATATATTAAAGAGATTGGAATTGCGGTGACGTAAACGATATGAACTCTTTTGAAATAATAAACACTATGCTAGACGTTTTAAATACCCAACACGATCCCGTCAAGTTTGAGGAAGTTGCTTGTCTCACTTTATCTATGGATACGGACGATACCGGATACTTCAAACGTTTAGCGAACCTAATTATAGCGAAATCGAAATATGTGCCTTATTACTGCGGAGGAGGAGAATCTTCCGAAGAAGATCAACGAAATGGTAAAATAACGATAAATCACATTATAAACACCTACAACGCTCATCAATTTAGGTATATCTTGGAATTATCAAACTTGTACCGAACTGGGAACTTTTTCAACCTTAAGTCAAAAAAATTCAAAGCATCCCTTCACGATGGACATTTCGCTCGAAGAATCCGTGGAGAATTGCGTTAATAACTTTGGTGAAATGTATTTGTTTCGGTATTATTCGTTAATTTGCGGTAGATATAGCTTTCGTTCTTTTATAGGGTCACCGAAGAAACCGTAAAAACTGGCACCGAAAGAGTGACGCGTAGATACGGTGGTTTAAAACCAAAAGTGACGCGAGTTTTAACCATTCAAGGTAAAAATGATCCCTGGAGAGGACTTTCCTCTTTAGAAGATTACACCCCAGATGCTCCAGTTTTTCTTATAGAAGGTATTCTAGCAATTATTTTTGTCAAATGACATACCCACACGAAGTATTTAATTGTAGGTTCTCATTGTTCTGACATTTCTCCAGATAAAGATGATCCACCGGCCATGATAGAAATTAGAAAGAAAGCCAGGGATATTATCTCAAAATGGCTTGAAGAAATATCCTAAAGATCTGATAAGTAAATTTCTAACAAATAAAGATATCTACGTAAAAAATTTAAATCTATCTACCTACCTAAATAAATTAAAGCATATTAATAAGAGTGCCTATAAGGTATATCTCGCTTTGATATGATATAACTTACAGTTAACGTAAGTAGATAGATACCACTTTGCATACATATGTATACCTATAAAAAGTAAATTAAAAAACATTCAACTAAAGCTGTTATTATTAATAATTGTATCGACTAATGCGAAAGAACTGAAATAATTTTGACGCCTGATCCCATAAATTAAGGGCATTAATGCGTATAATACGCTTACTACCCTCTTGTTACTTCCATATTAAATAAATCTTTGACTACGTATCTCTTTTTGAGGAAATCGATAATCGAACAAAGCTGTAGACCTTTCGTTCAAATTAATCGGTTTAATTAAAAAAATCAGTGCTCGTCTAATAACTTTGATTTGTTTTGGTTGGGGTTGTTACAGTTAATTAGCTAGGGGGTGTTAAGCCCTTATATACATCGGTGGCCAAATATGTGCAACTGTATCATAACAACGAGGGAGATTTCTCGCATTTATATTGCGTTCTTATTTAATAAATTCTAAATTGAATGAGAGCAGATGTTATGTTCTAGAGGGTGAATTTTGATGTCTCTTATTTAACAAAATCCCCGAACAGATAAAATATATACCTAATTAGATACCTTTATTTCTTAAGACAAAATATAAAATTTTGTGACGCAACGAAAATGTGTATGTACAGTAAAATCTCGTTAAGTCGGACCCTTTAACTCGGATCTCCGCATAAGCAGCACTGAAAAAAATTTATACTAGTGCCTGAATGAAAATGGTGTTTAAAAATATGTGTTGTCAGCTATTTTTCCACAAAGTAGACTTTAATGTTACACAAATAATAAATATGTTTTGTACTCGACATATAGATGATTTTCTGTAAGTACTACTTTTTTTTATTACTTTTTTTCACATTTTCCGATTAAGCACTCTGGTCCCGGTTAATTCGACTTAATGAAGTTCTGCTGTAATTAAATTTTTGAATATTTTATCAGTTAGGTACACATATACCTGATGTTTAATTTTATGAGGTTCTTTTTTAACTCTAACGAAATTGGACGTTTCGACGCGACCATTTCAACGCGAAGACGTATCGACGTTAACATATTTTCTATTTTTCTAATATTCTTAACTGATTACGATAACTTTATTATAGTAAATATTAACACAGGTTAAACTCTAGTGCAGACGAGATTAGTTTAGGTTATTGTAGATGAGACGAGTATAGACTAGTGAATATGAGATCAATTTAGGTTAATCAAGATGAGGCAAATTTAAACTAGTGCTTTGACATTGCTCATCTAGATCAGACATTATTATCGTTAAATGAAAAATCAATAATTAGTGGGTACCGAGAAAGATAAAATCCAATATGTTGCATAAAAAATATGTTAAATCCGTAATGTTGCCCTATTGGCTAGTCAACGTATTTGTTGACGTATTTGTAATTTTGACGTCGAAACGTCCTAAACACCATAAATGAGCCAAAAAAAAAAAATGAGTTATGCACATCAGTCAATTTGTTATAAAATTGTGCATCTATCAAAACTTTGTTGGATTGCAAAAAACGCCAAAAATAAGTTCTACAGCCTGATGGCTAATGTAAGAGAAAACTGTTTCGTCCATTTTTTTCAATTTTACTTAAATGTGATTAGGTCTACTTTGCATCTAACGGGCTTATATATAAGTACCTATTTATTAGTTAAATTTTTCTAAATGATCATAGTTCTGTATTTAATGTAATTTTTATATCTAATTTGATATCACCGTTTAATATACCTATACAATCTATAATCTTTAGATCATTTTAATACATAAAAACATTTTAATTTATTTGAAAATTATATTAAATTCATTGTTCAATACACTTGACGTAATATCGAATATGTGGATCATTATACAATAATTAATTGATAAATAATTTAGTTTACAGATTCTAGATAATTTCAATTTTTATTCAAAAATTATTCATTTATTAAAACTGTCCAAACTCCATCTTAATTAAATACACCTAATACTTAAGAATATTATTGACAAAATTAAAATACAGCTTTTATAAAACTTATAAATCATAAAGAATAAAGAAAGGTACTTATAAATCTTAATAACTGCAAAATTGTCATTAATGAATTAGCATCCTTAATCCATGCGAGTCTTCAATTGACGAATAGTGACATTGTCTTTTTCGCTGAAAAAAATTACAACGTTAAAGCTCATTTAGTCGTCAAAAATTACCAAGCAAATTTACGCTTACATAATATAAACAGTAGCACCCCAACCAGAAATAGCGTCTCTATCGAAGGCATTTATTAATGCCTGCGATGTTGTTTCAAATAAACTATTGGCATCTAAGTTTGGTTCCCATAAAGCTTCGCACATGCCAAATAGTTGAGCAGATGCAGATCCGCCCGTAACAAAATCTTCAGGCTCATTTCGGCAACCGATCAAATCCATGTTACATACATAAGGTGCATGCGTTTGTGGATCCAGTCCAGCTATTATTGGTTCTACGAAGAAAGGTCCAAAACGTTTCTCGTACAGCATGTTAGACACCATAGCACTAAAAATTTGGGGCGACATTTTTCGATTTTCTCTAAGTTCAAATAGATTCTTTCTGAAGCGTAGCTTCTCGTACACAGTTTGTACATCTGTTGCTAAACCCGGCAATCCAAGATATAAATGTGGACCCATTTCAAATACTTTCTGAAAGTCGGTTGAAACCGTATGTGCTTGAATACCGAATCGTTTGTCTGTAGCTATCGAGACACATCGATCGCCTTTCATTGCAACCAGGGCACTTCCGTTGTACGTTAGAATCGACTGAAAAAAAAATTAATTATTAATTTTTTTAATAAACCATTATTAAAATTGAAATACGGTCAAGTCACGCACACATAACCTCAAGTCCTTATAAAAACAGTTTCAAAATTAATTATAATTAAAAAATTAAATAAAGTCATTACCATTGTCGTTATTTAATGTTTATTTCCAGTATATTTATTTATAAGAAAGGGCTTTTGATTTATAAACATGAACGATTGTCATTCGAACTCGAACAACTAATAAAATAAAATTACTGTTTTATAGATGAGAAAAACTATTGTAGATGGCGCACAGTGATGCGAAAACTGATCGTAGAGCACCAATTTAAAATATAATTACACGAATAATATTATTCTTCATTTATGTAGGTACACTAAAATTAATTTACTTTTAATTAAATAAAGTGCTTTAAATGCGGTTTAAACATCAATCCTAAAACTCCCTGAAATTAATTGTTCAGTTAGTTCAGTAATTTTCAGTTAATGTGGGTAAAGAAAGTTTAATTAACAATGAGTAACATACGAGTTGATTCGATAAAGTATATCTCTATCCCTGTACTTTTGTTAATGTTAAAACTCAGTTTGGTAGCGAGTAAGTACTTTTTTCACGATCCTAGCAAAGAGCGGACTTACTTTAGGGACATAGCAACCCTCATGTCCTGAAATCATGTCCAAATCCTAATCCCTTCCATACCGCAATTAATTCCTTAATGATGTTAAATGTTAATTTTTAAATATTATTTTGGTTGCATTTTCATTATATTGAGATTCACATTCGTTATATACTCTGTTTATGTTATTGTTACATCTCTGATATTAATATTACCATATTTATCCTTTTTTCACTGGTTATTCAAATACATATAAAAAATTCATTTTTAACAGTAGGTACATTAACTTGATTGATTTTATTTTATTATTAAGGAATCCTTTTATTTTTGCTTGAATTTACATCAATTATACCTATAAGTAGCTATTAAAATTTGGTGTAATCATTTCTATGGTATCTATCACTTGTCAAATTTATTAATGTCAAATCTGCAATAAAATTAGTAAAATGGATAAATGGAGTCATCAAAGTCTACCCGAAAGCGTAAATGACGATATACTTCAATATTTGGAAGAACAAGAACTTTTGGGAGGCGAACAATTTACTTTAACAGTTGGAAATTCAGATGAACAACATGTGCAAAGTCTTCTGGAGCAGATTCTACAAAAAATTGCAAATAGATCAGATTACATAGAAGATTACAATGATAGGGTTAATGCGCACAATCAGTACCCATTATTTGATTTGAAACAAATTCTCCCAAACTTCTGCATAGGTTTGTTTTAAACCAAAATATATTTCCACTCTGAAAGCATGTTTCATAATAAAATTTACAATTCTCTCGATAATAAATATATTTAGATAAATACATATGTTACAATAACAAAATAATCATTTTATTTAAGGACTTATACAATCACATCACTGACAATACTGTGATTTAACACCTTCATAAAATAATACGGACTTAGTTAAATTAATTAAAATTTACACTAGTAAAAAATTATATAAAGCCACATTACAATAAATTGTTTAGTTATATATGTACATACATGTTAAATATTACATGTTTGCGGTTACATTCTTATTATCATTATTAAGTATTCAATTTTAGGATTAATTATTAAAAATCCCTGAAATTCCTTTTTCAGACGATGACGTTTATAAGAAGCTAATATTTCGTGAAACTTTAATAATCAGTTCCTTTCAAACTAGCAGTGGCTCGCAAGAACCAGTAATGGTGGGTGGCCTTTGTCTCGACATACAATCAGCAAAAGGAAGAAATCCATTATTTAGAAAACGAGTGGGTCTTCATCAGAAACTTGTTGAGATGATAACATCCATGAAAGCTGGGCATTATCCTTCAAGTATTTACTTTGAATTTATTTTTACAGTTACTAATGCAAAAACATTTAACAACAGACACGACTATTGGTGCTCCCGAGGAAGTATTAAGTAAATTTAAAGAGACAATCAAGCCCCACTATGGGAGAAGCTGCACTAAATTCTTGGTGCACCTTTCTTCTCAGTTTGATGTTTCTGGAAAAAGTGGTGGTTCCTGTATAACTGCATGGGTCGATAGGAACTTGCATACGCTGGAAGAAAAAAGAAGAGAGTAATATTTGCATTCGTCGACATTTAAAATTTTATCAAAATTTTCACAAATAGGTTCATCACTAAGGAGAATAACGTGGTCAATGAGAAAATATTGTACTGCGCCATGCAACCACGACAATACTACATGAAACACAGTAGTGCAGAGGAAAACATTTTTTATAAAAAACATTACAGTATGTTCAGAACAAAAAACTTAATTTGCGAGGGTGCCAATTTTGTTTTGATGCGATATCTTGCAATCACAAAATATATTGGAAAATTTGAAATGTCTACTATGTACATTAATGGGGATATGTGTCTTAATATTTACGTAAGTAGTTGCAGTACTGACGTTATAGGAGGAAAAATATCTACTTATTAATAAAAACAAATAAAATCAGATTTACCTCTATTGCAACTATGCAATTTGCAGGAATGCAAAGGACCTGAAAGTGGAATTATCAACAAACAAAAATTGGACTTATGCAAAATAAACAGAACGATAATTGAAGAATGCGGAGTTGCCCATTTTTGCACTACAGTTTTAACACTACATGGTGAAACCAATTTAAATTCATAACAATATCGTTAACTATTTAAGTATCCATCACAGGACAAATTGTAAAACAAGAATGGAACGATTGTGATTATATTTTGCAATTGAATCCTTTGGCTTACATTTCAAATAAAAAACCCATAGGAAACGAACACTTACATATGGAGAATGTTTGGGAGAAAGACATACAACTTCTATCGACATATCTCGATTCAAAAGTATATTCTTTAGCAGTATCATTTTTTCTATTTTAAAATTCTAATATTTTGTAGACAAAGTATGCTATGTCTATCAAAACGTACTTCGACGATCATCCTGAATTTAAAAATATTACAGCCGACTATGTGCAATCTGCTTTACTCATGAAACCAGAAGACATACTCGATTTTACTATACAGTACTTCCAGAGATATTGTAAAACGAATTTATACGACACTCATTAAACCATTTATAAATTTGTTTACTTACAATAAAAATTAAATGTAATTGATGCTACGTTTTCTTAGTTGGATGACAAATTCCACATGTAGTCGCCGTACTGCGCAGGCACTGCTCGTGAAAACAATGCTTACAGTTGTATACTATCACATTACCGATTCGTGACACATCTAAAATACGATATGAAAATATTTATTGCTTTGCGATCGACTAATAAAATTATTACCTCGTATAATGATAGACCGATGACAAGCACCGCACACCATTTCTTCAGATACTGCAACACCTTTCTGCTGGCTTCTTACTAATTTGTTGTGCAAGTTGAAATAATCAGTTACTAGAATCTTCTTGCAACCTTCTTGTACGGAAACCTTAATCGAAAACGGTACTGAATTAATAAAGTGGACTACATAAATTGAACAAACGTGTTCTAAGTTCTATTGTCGTTTTAAAGAAAATACTTCTTACTTTCGCTATTAAATAACATACGTGAAATATTTTAAAACATTACCTGTAAATTATAATCGTGCAACATTTTAACCAATGAATTTTTAAGTCCCGGTATTTGTTCGCCCTTTTTAATTTTTTCGACAAGTACAGTCGGATCTACATAAGTTCCTATATGCTGCAGTAGATAAGTAATAAAATCTGCAATCAATTGTTTTCTATAACCGCCAAACTTCTATAACAAAAAAAAAATAAACCTGGTTTATCCAGTGAATGATTTATAAGGTCGTTCCACAAGTCAGGATCATCGTGTTCTTGGCAAAATTCAATTGCCTGTTGCATATCTTTCAGTTCTTTTGTTATTAATTCTAGAGCTTCTTTGGTATCTCCAACTCGTCCTAAAATTATATTCGATTATAGACGTACTTAAATTACTAAGGGTTATTCTGTAATATCGTCAGATGAAATACCTAATAAATAAACCATTTCAGGATAAAACTTTTCCTTCTGACAAATATCCAATGCTTCCTGTATGGGGTAATGATCGGATCTACGTAAGAAAGGTAACAGTTTATCACGTGCGAAGACAGCATATAATTTCACTAATTTGCCATGGTATTGTCCTTGAGAATTAATTTTATCGTATGCATTCAAATACTGTAAATAAATATCCTATTCCGTATTTCTATTATATTTGATTACAAACATATTATTTACCCTGTACAATTGAAGTTCGTGATTTTTTAATTTTTCAACAACTATCTCGGAAGGTATACTATTTTTTTCTAATAATAAAGCTATAGTTTTCTCATAATCTAAATCCATTAATTCTACGATCATGTCATGTATAACGCCATATAAATTATGCTTTTGTATTAAATTGAAGACATCTTTATGTTTGAGCCTAAAAGTTTAAATGACCACCCAAATATTTTTTTTCTAAATTACTAATCAACTTACTGCAAGTACATACTAAGACTTTTATCGTACTTCTTTTCATAACTATAAAGCATCGCGAGAGCTTCGAGATACACATTTCTGTCTGCATTAGACACTAGTAGATGTTCTAAAACGGCATTAATGACTGCACAAGTGTTGTAAAGGGACGAACTCCATTCCTTTACCAGATTTAAGAAACCCTAAAAATTATGTTTATCGTTATTGCAGTTGCCCTGAATGTTCTTCTCTTACCTGTGCATCTAACTTGAGAAATTCATATAAAATCATTTCGTACATATGTGGATCTAAGGTACATTCTCCTGATCGTGGAACATACGGACTCACAGACCTATAATTTATGTACACATTTTACATTTTCAAGTTATGAATAATTGTGAAATTACCTCAACTGATGTACGGTAGCAAACTTAAAAATTTGCTCTTCCCATACATCCTTCTTATGACCAAAAATGCTTAGGCATAATTTTCCTGCCGTATCGTATAAACCCTTACTCAAAAGATGATCTAAATATGCTATTCCAACTGACTCTACAGTATATCGAGCTTCCCTATTTCCGACGTTTTGTGAAATTGCATTTAAGGCTTCTTCAAATTTACTATAAAATAGGATAACCTATTTATGCCATGCACGTATTTTTACAAATCTCAACATACCCATGCTGTATAAGCCATTGTATTCGATCATCCAAATCATACGGACTGGCAATCACGACATCTTTCGGAGCAACAATAAAAAACCTATGTTCTTCGGTAAGCACATCTAAATGATAATCGTTAACAGTGTATTCTTCGTAACCTCTTAACGAAAGACTATCTGTACAAATATCGACATAATCACTATCACGGTACTCAACTATATACAGTTGTGGACGAAGGGACTTTTGGTTTGAATCCAATTCTTTAGGGAATCCCAGCAGGACTAACTGATGATCTAATGGTGCAATCCCGCTTATATAAAATTCAGTTTGGAACGTTGACACTAAATCAACTTGCGTATCAAACTATCAAACAATCTAACATTAATCTTACCAGGGTCTACTAAATATTCTGGTAAATCCCTATTTCCCAACTCGATGCTGCTACGTTTTCTTATTATACAAACCCTCACTGTATCGACCCATCCAATCAACAACGTCCTTGCATCTGCCCATCGTAAATTGCACCGAAACTTTTCAGTATCTGCTCTATATAGACATTATTGCAATTTTAAGAATGTAACTAAAAGAAATCCTTACCCAGGATGATTTTCCCATTTTATGAGTCCTAAAGAGCACCTCGAATTTAAATCATAAACTCTCACACCGATGTCACTAGACCATGCAATAAAATTTTCTCCCCAACTGATACTCCTTACCAAACCTTCGCTTTCGGATAGTACTGTCGGTCGTAGCCGTCCCAAAAAACTTTTCTCGTACAAAGTTAGTTTGTGATCCCCTAAATGTATAACTTCAATTTCAAATGAATTTCATTCGATACGTTACATACCTATGATAAAACGTCCTCCTGAACCTGATTTGTGAAAATTAGGATCTAATGCTATTGCTTTCACAACACGTCCGACATTTACAATTTCATTATGATCATCTGCATACAGACCGTGCAAAAATATTTTACCATCATCAGAGCACGATGCTATAAATTCACCGCTGAATTCGATTGATATTTGATTTACAGAGACGGTGTGTGCTCGTATTTCTTTTCCCTCCACTACATTACCTAAATGATCTAATGTATATATCAAACCAAAATGTGAACCAAGACATATAAACTAAAATAAATTGTTAAAATAAAAATATTCGTCAATGTGCAAAAGCTCACTCGTGGATGAACGGCTATACAGCTTACGGCATCTTTCAATAGAATTCGCTGTAAATGATTAGCGAGGCGTATGTACTTTAATTTAGGTTCGATTTCCTCTTCTAAGCTCTCTGTGTCACTCTGGCAATCCTAAGGGGCATCGTAAATACAAATTTGTTTGTTTTGACAGATAGCTAACCTACAATATTTATTGAATCTGCTAAATTTCTACTACTTACCGTTAAACTTTTGTCGGACATTATGCTTTAATGAATTGGGACGAAAATACATTTTAAACAATACAAATACAAAATGAAAACGTTTGCCCTTTGACTCGCATTTTTTCCATGACAGATTCACATTCATACCATCCGATTCTAAAACGTGATGCACTAAAAAATCCCTACAACTTTAACAAAATAATGTGCGTAACCTCAACATTTTGAAATAATTAGCTTTTTATAATTACAATGTTAACTACTCATTTAAATAGTACACCTTATTCTAAATTTGTTGTGATTGAAGGTGAGTAGCTGACCAATTCAAGAATATCTTTCAACAAAACTGAACAATTGCAGATTCTGTTAAACACACCGGAAGGAATGTGCTTGATTTTTTAATAGACTCGCATTTGAAAAACGGTAGTTGTAAGGTGCATCATTTTTCTTTTGAAAATTGCGTTAAACAAAATGAATCCAACATCACATATTATGATTTTGTTAGTGATCCAAAAGGTTGGTTTGAAGTTTCCAATAATAAGCATTTGGAAAGTGAATTATTAAAGATAAACGAACAAAACTCTATCGTGATCTTTGACTCTTTATCGCACGCGATTTTTCAATATGACTTGATATCAATTTATAAAGCTATACAGAAACTTCTACAAAAAAAAGGTAAATTGAGTTAGTTGAAATGTTACGAAGAAAATAAGTTGTCTTTTTAGGTATATTGAGAATTGTAGCACTTCTACATCAAGATCTCTTAGAAAATCCCATCGACACTATTCAATATTTTCAGCATTTATCCACTTTATATATAAGTTTAGAACTTGAAACCGATAGATTATTATATATTTACAAAAAACCCTCTGGTAAAGTAATAAAACAGGTACTTTAAAGATCTCCTGTTTTCTGTAAAATTTAAAAAGATGACTTACAGATAGAGTATTATAAGTTTGAAAATCGTATATTAAAAATGGAACCGATAAAAAAATTAAATCTCAAGCAGATAGTCAAAGAAAGTTTAAATCAGGCATTGCCCAAAAATCTTACAACTTTCAAGATAAGCCTTGATGATCAAGAAAAGGAGTCTAGAAATAATTTAATATTGCCATACACACAAAAGTAAGTATTCGACTAATAATTATTATATTCAAAAAATATTTTTTAAAACTATTAAGGAAAGTGTCCGATAAGGAGAATTCTGAAGGAACCATCTTATATGAATTTGATAATGTGGATGACTGGGATGAAGAAGACCCTGATGATGATCTTGATATTTAGATTTTGTTTTTTCTTTTGTCAGCGTGTAAATAAATGAATGAAAAAAATGTCAAACATGTCCAAATCTAAATTTAAATCTAATTGTAAAATTTTAAAATTAGATGATATAAATAAATCTATTTTATCGAAACCTCCTTGTATACATTCGGAATTTGAAATTTTAATGTCAGAAAATGTATTTCGTGAGGACGAGTATGAAATTTACAAAAAGAAGAGAGAAGAATTTTTTAGGGCTGTTAGAGTCTATAAGGAAGATAATAAAAAAGCAATTTATAATAATAAATGTAAGCTTGATAGTCACTCGGACGAAATATTGAGGTATTATTCTGAATGCGAGCGTAATTCAGATTTTGGGGTAAGACTAAAATGTCGAATAAGTTATATTTTCAGTAATGAATTGTTTTAGTCTTCAGAATGTCATCAAGGATTGCCTAAACTTCACGGTTTATTAATACGAAAACGTACTGTACGTCATATTCACAAAGTTAATACCTACCTATTATTAAGTGAAATTTAAAAACGTTCATTTAATTAACATTTTAGGAAAATGATGAAAATGTCAATGTCTGCAATTTGGAACCATGGTTTAAAAGGTTCTTAAGATTATGTAAGTTTATATATGCTGCTAGGATCATCATTTACAAAAACAGATTGATAAAAAACTTAGTTGTTTTGAGACAATTGGATGAGGACAACATTGATCTTTATGAACGTAATCATATAACTTGTGATAATGTTTCATATCCTCATGTATTTAAAAAATTTATATGATAATAGTCTTGATAACAATTATATTATAGTATAATAATAATTTTTGTAAATAAATTTCATTGTATAAGTAAATCGTTTAATGTTTGAGAAAATTTGGCGCTTTTAAATTTAAAAAATTTAAATGGCTAATGTTATACACTTTTGTATAACCTCAATTTCGTCTTTATTACAAATAATTTATAGTCGTGTTTATAGATATTATTATATAGTTAAAAATGTTTAAATACGAACGTCTGAATATCTGTAGAACTTGTTTGCAGCAAATAAACGAGGATTCTTTGTTTTTTGCTTTGGATTTTGAGGAGCCAACTATGAAAATGACAATTCGACAGGCACTACTAACTGTTATACCAACTTTGGTAATTGCATTGAATGAGTTATGCATTAATTACATTATATGTTTGTAGGATTTGGATATTACCCCTGACTCAGTTATTTGCAACTATTGTTTTTTTGCATTAAAATCTTCTTATCAATTTAAGTACACTTGCTCACAAACGGAGGAAAGAATCAGTAATTACATAAAGAGTATATTTCCTACGCCCGGTTTTGTTGATTTGATGTTACTTATACGAGGCAGTCAGTTTAATTCCGATTTAAAACAAGAATTTCATAAATGTAATTCTTCGGAGAATGACCAAGTATGTAATGTACTAATTAAACAAGAAAATTATAGGAATATTTCAGACGAAGATTGTAATATTATGTTAGACAATAATGCGATCAAAGAAGAAGTTATTGATATCAAAGATGACCAAGAATGTGTTAATGATAAGCTTACAAGAAACAATCAAGAAAATGTGAACTATTATGAGTGCTATTATTGTTGTTATAAAACAGTCAGTAAAACTCAATTAACATTTCATATCAAGCGACATAGTCGTTTAATGAAAATGACCACTTTTAAATGTACAATTTGCAGTTTTGATAGTGAAAATCAGGTTGAATATAAACGTCATATAAGTATTCATCAATGTAATAACAATTTTAGATGTCATTTTTGTAATTTTCAAACGGTGTACAAAGCATCACTGCGAGTTCACCTAAGAATTCATACAGGAGAGAAACCGTTTCAATGCCATTTGTGTAGCAGTAGTTTTAGTAGAAAAAATTCTTTGCAAAGACACATTTACGTTCATACAGGGGAGAAGCCGTTCAAGTGTTTGTACTGCCCGTACAGATCTAGTCGAAAGTCGCACGTAGACCAACACAGTCTCACTCATGGTCATATTAAACCTTATAAGTGCTTACAGTGCGACTACACTGGCAAATTAAAATCGGGGTTAAACAGACATATGCTCATCCATGTTGAAAATAAATTATTTGAGTGTTCCGAATGTGATTATAAGACTAACAGAAATGCCTTGCTTAAAGAACATAGACTTATTCATAGAAAAAACAAACAGTTTCATTGTTTACATTGTAATTACGGTGCAAATCTGAAAGCCTCTTTAAAAAGACATGTACTTATCCATTTAAAATACAAAAAATATAAATGTGCAGAGTGTACATATTCAACTAACCGAAAAGAACATTTAAGGCGACATGCTTGCTTACGGAAAATATGAGAACACGCATGTTTATTTAATTTGAAAATACACTCCCCCTGTTGTTAATTATTTATCTTTAAATCTAAGTGTTAGTCGATAAATAACTTACCTACTAAAAAAATGTTTGTGATTCGTATAATTTATGGTTATCGATTATTTAATAAAATATTGGGTTTCTACAGTTTTTTACTTTTAGTAGTGATAAGTATTAGTCGGAATATTTATAGTAATAGGTGTTTGAAAAGTTTTTCGGTCTTGGTCGACCGAGGGAAAGATATTTAATTTAAATCGTTCATATAAATGATTTCTTTTTGTGTCATAGCTAGTAATAAAATTACTTATTGTTAAACCGAGACATGCTTTTATTTTGTCGCAGCCAACCAAGACTGAAATTCTTTTAGACAGATATTATTAGTATATCCTAAATGTTTCTTGATAAATCATAAAAAATTGTATCATTTATAATTTGCATAAAATTGTTTATAGAACATATTTCTCAAATTTTTGGTTGGTAGGTAGGTACCTACCTATATTTTTAATAACACCTAATGAAATTTTTGCAATTCAAAAATACACTCGGATAATGACTTGAAAGACTTTTACGTCATTGATGGCACAAAAATCCGTACCAATTGATGTTAAGATACCTACATTTTTTGGATGTACGTCAAGTACACGGTATCCAAGATAGGTTCCAATCCACGTCATCGATAAAACATCGTATTTTTACAGTTCTAATAAATTGTAGCCTTTTTTATACCATCTAATATGTGTTAATTAATATAATAATTCGCTTTTTAAACATAGAACTGACGTGAATCACAAACATACAATTTAGTAACTTTTTATTGATGGCATGAATCGCCATTGTAATAATTTTAGATCTAATAATCTAATCTTAAGATCTAATTTTATAATTTTAAGATCTATAACACGTTATAATGCTGTAATTATTAAATTAAATAGTTCGCTAAGTTTTCCTGTTGTCAAAATAGACAACTCGAACAACGAATCGCTGGAGATTCCAACGATCGTGTAGCCGACGAACTCGAAAAATATATACTTACTTAACTTAAAACTTATGTAGGCATTTAATTATTGTATAAGTACATACAAGAACATCTCAATTTTAAAATTCTACACCTTATTTTTATAATATAAGATGATAAATATTTGATTATTTATTTTAAAGTCTACTTATATAAAAATTTCGTTTTATACAAAATATTATTTTCTCTGACAAAACATACCTGCATTTAAATACTTATTCGGGTGATTCGTTTTTAAGTTGCCACGTTGCTAGAAAGCTGTTTTTGTTTTTTGAAAAAAACAAAAATTAAATTGTTAACTTATCAGGAATCGGTTGTAGTTGAAGATAATTAAGCATTGAGGTGAACAAACATTTAAAAAGCAATCGTGACTGATACCTACATTAAGCATTCTCAAATTTTGTGAACGGTTCCGAGCTGTTTTGTTAAAATACGCGATTCTTATTCATTTTTTTTATGGAAATAAATCGACGAAAGTTTGCTTAATAAAAGATTCTCTCTCGTTTCATCTCAGAAAAATTATTGTCGCAATATCTACGATAATGTTATTATCGATTATAATTTGTATTTTAACGTAAGTAGATAAGTGTACAGATAAGAAGGTACTTGGAATTGTACTTATTTATAGGTACCTATTTTTGAAAAGTTATTGGGGAAACGATCTTAAAAAACATTAGTATAAAATATCTAGGTGTAATAAAGAAGAGTGATACATTTGAAATACAACAATCAAATTGGAATACGACGTGGAACATGTGAAATTATTGTAACCGCCATCAATTTAAGGCGTGCCTGCAATTAATTATAAAAATAAAATATGGCCACCGTTGAGTAGTCTGTCTTCATGTCCCGCCCCTCATTATCCTTAAAAACAATACACTAAAACAACTATAATTATACAACGTTCCGATTTCGATATACTTCACGTAATATCGGCTCGTCTTTATATTATTTGCTAAATGTCGCTAAAATCTACGTACAACTATCACGTCGATTTGCCAATCTTTTGCCCTAGAACTTTTCTAGATTAAATATTTAAAAGTACATATTTTTCTAATGAATAATATCAGAATATAAAGCAATTAGCACTCTTCTTATGAGAAAGACAAACTTATTCGTCGTGGATTTATTTACCGAACGGCTAATTATGTGACCAAAAACTGACATATCGGTGTCTACACAATGTAAAAGGGTTTCTTTGTTTTTTAATTACTTTAAATTGAATGTTTGAAATGCTCAGGCGGCTCTTCCGAGAAATTCGGTGACAGTCGAAACACGAAGAACCCGATCCACTCTTTATTCGGTACCCACTTTGCTTTTAATATGTTTATAAATTATGAATTTAAGTCGATAATAATTTCAATGCATATTCGTTATTCAATTAGGCAAATAAAATATGATCGGGAAAAATGTTTCAGAAACTGCAATCGAATTACATGTATTGAAAAAAAATTGTTATCTTTATATCGTATTAGGTATGATTTTTTGATACGGCGTTATATAATGTTTAAAATGATTGTTCGAAAATGTAAATTTGATTTGACTCGTTTCTAAATTTGAACAATTTTAAATCAAGTTAATTTTAAAATCAGTTGGGTATCACTGGGTGGTTGGTAATTGTGGGAAAACTTCTTAGGGCCGATTTTTCAATTTTGTTTTTAATTATGATAAATACGATACGTTTTTTTAAAATAGAATAAATCGTAATTTATTGAATTCTAAATATAACAACATATTCTAATAATATTGTTAAACATTTAACAATTTTTGATGCGACATCAAATTTTGCTATTTTCTAATAGGAAATGCCACCGTACTGATAATCATTTTAGAGTTTGTCTATTTTTCGACTCTTTTTGAACGAATTATTTATTTTGACTAAAGCATTTATTTATAGTTAGCAATATAAGGTACTCGGTAAGCTCGGTGTGCATAATAGTAATTACACACGTTCTATATGTATCTATAAATTTAAGCGACCTACGCGGACAACTATAGTCATACATACTTACAATACTTACTTACATACTTACATACAATAGACGATAACGATACAATTTTAAATGAAATAGTTTTATGTAAGTGTATGGCATTGAAGTATCAATTCAATATGGTTTAGTTTAACATATAATTTTACGTTCTTGAATAATATTGAATAGGAGAATAAACGTTAATTTACTCTTAATTGATACACATTCAAGAACATTCTCTTTTAGACTTCGTGAGCAGTCTATAAACTGCAATTAAAAAAATAATAATGTGTCGTTTTCGGTATCTACTGTTGCGACGCGAAAGCGATTCGAATAACTTTGTGACACATAAGTCTTATTCTATTATTTGATGATGCGTTGGGGTTGTATAAATAAACAGATATTTATTTAGAGGAAAGAAAATAGCTGCAAAATATTTGTTAACACAATGTCCATTAATTCCTGTTCGGTTTAATGTCGCAGGGCGTGCCTTTATTTGTTATTTCGATCGAATACTGTTAATAAGTTTATTTTATATTGGTCACAAATACTATTTATTTTATTACCTTTTCAATTTCCAATCCTTCTGTTTGCTGCAAATGTCCTACTTGTACTGTTTTTTATCTTAATACCCCGTTTTTCACTTTCTGAAAATTTCTGTTATATGGTAGAGGAAGTGATCCGAATATGGGCCCCCGTTTTGCTTTTTCTTTATATGTTTTATAATTTTTGATAAATTAATGTAAAAATTGTATTATCTTCAATATTCACAGTTATTTGCTATAGAAAATTCAATGATGGTTTAAGATAAAGTTATCAAATCGGTGATTATTTGAAACAGCGACAGATTGCATTAAATATGGGGCCCTTTTAAATATAGTATAAAAAAGCTAGATTTTATAAAATAAGTTTACATTGCTCCCGATTATCTATAACGTTCGCGACTTTTTAATTATTAAAATAAATAGACCGCACTTTTTTAGTAATCAAATATGAAAAACAATTGTAAATTTTCAACAGAAAAGGTTTAGTAAATTATTGAAACGAAGCGATGTAATGTATTAAATTTGTACATAATTTGAAAGACATTCTTTCGTTGGAAACACAACTGCCTAGCACCTTAACAATGTATTTAATTGTTAAGTCTTCATAATATCCACATCAAACTTCAAGAGCTAAAAAAATATTGTCTTAGAGAGTCGAGTCAGAAGCCAACAAATGAAAATCAAAATATTCGAGGCTTATGTAAATAAATAATTTAAAGTTTCAAGTCATCTTTTACGTAGGAGTAGCAGTAGCGCCAAAGTACAGTCTCTGTAAAGAGGACGTTTGATGTTGTTGATGTCTATAAATAATGAAGTAAAACAACGACCACGATCAAATACAACAATAAAAAAAAAGAAAATCCGTCTACAAATTTCTTATATATTTTATTTAATAGAAATGATAAAACGTTGAAAATAAACAAAACGCCCTTAACAATTTGGAGACTTCCTGTTACTTCCGTTTTTTTTTTTTAAGAGACGATGTAAATTTCGTTACTTATTTTAAATAGCGCCGTCATCTAGTCGGTAAAGAATTTTTTAACCACAAAAAATTACGATACAGTCATCGAAGATAAACGTGGATGAGAATGCCTACCGATAAACGATTTATTTAAAGTGACAGTAGACTATTAGAGATAATTTTTAATAATCTATTTCCTAAACTGCCTCAAAAATTAATAAACGTGTTTTTATTTTAAAAGCTCCGACAGTTTATTATAAACAAAAACCGGATTTTTGTGCGCGTTCGAAGGTGTGCGGTCGTGATGATAACAATATATGCGTCCAAATAGTTTAGTTTTTAAAATGACGTTCGAGGAATCGAACAGAAACTTTTGGTATTGGAATAATTAATAATTCATTTTATTCATGCTTGAGTTTAGATTATGCCGTTTTGTATTTGGGAGCTTCTCGCTTGTTTGAGTAATACAGTCGAGTTTAGCAACCCAGGAAGGAATTTCCATACAATAGCTCTAATAGCCATTTGTTAATGTTTAGATTGTTTTGTGCAGAGAACGTTTCCAAATAACATTTTTTCTTTTCAAGAAGTCAAGCTGCTTTCAGGATTATAAGAAATTTCCATGCATCGACGATCGCTTATCATACAAAAGTTGAAATTAACAATAAGACATACGTTTTTGACAAAATAGGGGGGGGGGGGGAGCATTTCGTGAAACATGGCGGAGTGAAAGAAACTTCTGCACTTTGTGATAGAAGCACGAAAATACACCACAGTGACCACAATAAACGACAAAGCTATTTCGGAACTACACCCTAATTCAAAATAACACTCTTTTAATACTAGAGGCGCATTATAGTACAGGATGTCTAGAAAATTATGAGGAATCTTTTCGGCGAACACGTCAAAATAAAACTTTAAGTCTCTATAAACTTTTATTTTACGACGCTCCCCTAATTTATAAATCGTTGTCACTTTTATACCCAATTCTCTCCGTATTACAGTGCAAATTCCGTTATAAAAAATTATTTTGGTACTCTTTTAATTGCTCACATTGTAAAGCTATAATGTTTTTATTATTTCCTTCCTTATTTTCATTATTTTTCTCTATTTGCTGTTTTCTTAAAATTTCGAATTGACCTTCACGATTCCCAATTAAAAAGAATCTGGAAAAACTAACTTATAGGTAAATTAAAAAGTTAACAAAACTTTCGATATGTTTAGTTATCAATTCGTTTTGTTCTCGGTGCCGTTCAATGTATATACGTATTTACCTACATACGTACAAACTGAATTAATGAAAAACATAATTAATTCAAAATCCAGAACTTTTTATGGTAACTCATTTTACGGCAAATGATCTGTAATCGTTCCATTAGTGGTAATAACAAGTATTAAGACTACACAAGGCGGTAATAGCATGTTTAATGGTGAACAGCACGGACGCGGACGGTAGCAAAACGACGAAGGGGCCTCGTTATAAAACCACAAACGTAGAACTCTTTGATTATAGGTTTAGTTAAATAGAACACCTCCCACCGTGTCATTACGCCTTATTATCATTATTAACGTAATTAGTTTGAGGTTTTTTAAATGTGTATCACCGACGATTCAGGTTTCTTTTAAATTTTAATCAGGTATTTTACTCGGCCTAAATATTTTGATCTCTACTATTAGTAGAAATATACATTTTTCGGCGTACTTAAAACAAGATTTAAAGATAATAAATTAACGATAATATGATTGTCTTTAACGGTTAACAAAAAAGTCAAGCATTTTATGTCGGTATTAGATGGTACTTAAGGTCGGTGTTAGTATGTGATAAAAGATCGAATTGGGGAACATATTAGACAAGAGATTAGGTACCGAGGATACCCTTATTATCTGCGACATCCAGGAACGACCCAAAAGGGCTTTTATTTGTAACTTCACTTCCCATCGAGAAATAGATAAGTATACTTAGATAAAACAACAAAATCGAAACTACTTCCTTAGTACTTACTATAAAATGTAGAATTAGCAATTCTTTGAACAAACTCAACTATAAACACCCGTAACACGTATAGGTAATAGGCTTGTCGTTGCTGACAGAAATAGGAAACCGCCAGAAAAGACCACCAGGAAGACACGCGATAACCGATAATCCTTATCAACAAACACGGAATACTGAATTGACAGGTTTCTGGTCGATTTAAAGAAATGGAGTTTATATTACACATACTTACCTGCTCTTCCTTTTTCGTTATTGTATTAAAATATTACGATAACGTTAAAGTCCTCCCCCCCCTTATATACAATCATCAACGTCAAATTAAATTTTTTATAATACGAAACAATAAAATTGCATTCCATTCGGAGCGAGACGAACAACAGCTTAAATCAAACGAATTAAATTCAAAATATTTTGGATAATAAATTCGGCTTAACCGCGAATATTCTTTCGTAAAGTATGCTAAAGCTTTCTAATATGCAAAATATGTAAATACGTTTGACCCCATCAACAACCAACAAAGGCTTTTGTTGACTTCTACAGTATTTTGCATAAAGCCAGCTGTCCGATTCTCTAATATAAATTAATATCTTTATGGAAAATTTATTAATAACGCGTATTAAATAACAATAGTTTCGACAACAAGAATGTAACTCATTTCGGAAGAGGTGTATTGTTTTAAAGAAACTAAAATCTCCTAATATCGATGTTGACCTTACTAAGATGCGGAGATAAAATAAATTAATTCAATTAATTACAATAAAACGGGCTCTAAATTTATGAACAGATATATTATCTCACAGCTGTCATATTCAATTAGAATATAAAGAGAAACAAATTATAACCTGTTATACATCCTCTTAAAAAGTTACGGTGACCAGCAAGTTTATACGTGATTATAAATTTTACGACAAGTAGACCAAGATTGTTTTTCTGTTCGTTAAGGTTATACTTAGGATTTTGATGTTTTAGTTAATCGACTACCGCGAAGTCGCGTCGTGTTTAATCAATTTTTTATTGCCGCTATTAATTAGCGTAATATGTTTAACATAGAAACCTCCGAGGTACTGACGATTATATCGGTCAAAAGCTCTTTCTCAAATTGAGGGTCTAAATAAATCAAACTACCGAAAAAACTAAATGGAAACGAGGGTACTTTTTACAAGGCTGCTTTTTTACTTCCTTTCTGTTAATCTACCGTTTAGATAACGTACGAGGTAGAGATGGGTAACAAGATAACGAATATGACAAAGTTAAAATACGAACCGTGCGTCTTTTAAAATATCTCGAGCCACGACAGAACCACGTCTCCTTTTTTAGTGACACGTTAAAATAAATATGGAACGACCGAGGTGAGCAGTTAAATGGAGGACAAATACGTTTAAATCGCTTACAACTTTTTCAAATTTGGGATTTATGCCTTGTGACAGCCGCTATTTTCTATTGATATATTTAGGTATGTTGTCGTTGTGGACATAACGACATTGTTTGGGTAGTTTATATTGTAGCTAAAGGGGTGAGGCAATTCCAACTCAGTGGGCCTGGACGCCCCGCAGTGTATTGTCGTTATTAATCGACTACCTAGGACTTGTCTTACTGCAACATTTCTCTATCGCGGAACAAAATAAAAACAAATAACATGGGCGTTTTTGGTACGAGTAGGTACCCACCAGCGATCGCAAGTGTACGCGACACCTCTTTTTATCATTAACCCCTTCGCGACCAGCAGGCTCCGATTTTCAAGTCGCGGTACGGAGGTAAACCGGACCGACGAGTGAAAAAAATTAAAAAAAAAAAAACAAATAAATTGACCAAAAGCGTAGATACTTAACTGATAAATCGAGCTCATGATCTAAACAAATTATAAGCCAAATTCTAAATATTCATCGTAACAAAAATACAGCACGACGCCAAGACCGGCGTCATGGTTGTAAAGGGGTTAAAACCAAGACATACTATCGAATCTATCTTCGAATTCGATAAGAACGACATAAGCTCTATACAAATTCGCAGAGGATCCGAAATTAACAATAAACGAGTTCTCAACAAGTATTTTTCATGTTATTGCACAGGTGTCTCAAGAATTTGCTTAACATCTCTTTTTTAACACCCACCCCTGTTACGTAACACTCGTTATATTTAACCCTCCCTCTCCTTAAAAGATTGCTTCTCAATACTAAAGATAAGTAAAACGGCAAAATTTTTATTACAATCAATGCAGATCGCAGATTTTGGTTCACAAAATTGCTTAGAGTTAATTCGCGGGAGACCTCCCAGCCCCTCTAGACGGTCCCTAACTGCGAAAAACTTAATCTAATAAGCGCTTATTTAACAAAATTATTTTTCAAGTTTATTTTTTAAGTTTATTTCTGAAGGGCCAAAAAACAACGATTCTGTTAAGTAACAGTTCGAATTCATCGTTTTTATTGGTTACCTACCAACGAAGAAATTTTTTTTTTTTTTATTGAAAACCCAATTTATTTACAATCTGCACAAGTTGCATTTAGTAAATTCTGTGATAGATTATTTGGACATGTAGAAGCATCTCCAGTAGGATGCTCCTGTAACAATTGTCATCTAGATGAGTTTTGAGTTATTGGGTATAAAACTAAACTTATAGACTAGGTCTTAAAACTAAAATAAAACTAGAGCAAGACTTAATATTGATTAAGTAGGGAATCTAGTGGGCAAGTCATTTGGTATATATTTTTGGAGTCTTCGGTTGCAATTTTGGGGAACTATAAGATCCATAACTAATGTGTTGGGGTGTGCACTAAGACGGTCACTGTATTTAGCACTGAAACGACTGAGTTCTTCTTTCACTGAAGACATATGAAGATCATTACGGATAGCCGTGTTGGACACGAAACGAAGAAATAACAAGGAGATGAGTCGTTTATGAATTTCACCCTAATAATTAAAAATCAAACAAGTTTGATTTTATTCGATACTAAATATTTTTATTATATACAAACAATATTTATTATTTCCTTTCTGCAAAATATTTGGCAATTATCCAACTTATTTTGTACGCGAGTGTAGGTATCTCAGACGATGCGCCGAAAGCGATGCGCGCTGGTAACAGCATCACTACGAGCAATGGCAGCCGTGTAACACAATGCGCGTCGATTGTGATTTGCAAAGTTTAAACCTTAAATCTAACTTAACACCGCCGGATTTCTTTGCGTGGCGATAATTAAAGAACATTGTTTACGGTGAAAACGTTTGACACTATCATTTATGGCAGCGGTTTATTGCCGTCGTTACCACAATGACACCTGACATGATTCAGCGCAGATAGGTTAGAGATCGTAAATGATTTGATGGACTTAGTAGAACGACCAATGGCGAAATGGCAAAATAAATGATCGGTTTAGCTCAAGTACTCTGTCAATGTGATTTTTAAAACCGGGACAACTTTTTTTAAGGATAATTCTGTGTAATGTCTACGTAATATGATTGTATCCGTGGACAAGAAACTAAAACATTTCTTATTACTGCTTAACTAGAAATTAGACTTGTTTCCTTAGTAAGCACTTTTTCCTTATGGAGGTAAAGTAAATTTGTTTTTCTATGGAGATTCTAGGAAAATATTTTCTCTCTCGCTAACTTATAACTTTATTTTTAAATAATGTTAAGCTGCCTGGAAACCGTTCGTATACGGGGTGTCCAGGAAATTAAACAAGAGCACTTTTTTATCCTGAAATGTTTGGTAAGTCCGAAAATGCTGTTAAAAATTTTAAAACTTAAACTTCTGAAAAATTTTGAGGTTAGGGATAATGCATTCCCGACTCGTCTGAGGTGGCGATATAAAAAAACTTATTACACGGTTTGAAAGACTTATTTATATACGTAGATATAACAAAAATTATTAAATTTTGACAAAAATAAGTGTTAATTATTTAAAAAAAAAAATGATTTCCGTGTTTTAACTTTGACGGTGAACATCTCAACAGGGTAGCGCCGAAGGAATATAATTTATAGGAACTTGTGGCGTTATTTTGATGTGATTTCGTCATCATTTCCCTAATACCCTGTAGTAGGTACCAGATATTTCAACTTTAATAAACTTGTATAATTACGTACCTCAATTTTTTAGAACTTTTTTTAAAAAGTTAGTAGAAAAATCACGCGTAGGTAAACAACAATAGTAAAGTCATTTTTAGAATAAAATACCTAATTAAAGCAATAATTAAGAATGCACCTAACAAGGTGCACCCGAACGATATACACCGATTTTGATGAAAATTTTATCACAACCAAAACCCAAAAGATGATGTTTGGTGAAAAAAATTAGCTGCCATAAAGACCTCGTTTGCGTTTTATTCAACGAAGTTGGTATAATGGTGATTTTCAAAGTCAAAGGGCTATTATTAGAACGGTTTTAATTACTGGCTTGAAATTCGTAACATTTGCATTCGAGGTTATTTTGCACATTTTCGAATGAAAAAAAAAACTTTTTTCATGCATAGCTTTCGGTGACAACCGCCCTCTTGAATTATTTAGATGGAAACTTGATTTATGCGAGATACATCATTAGAAAACTTAACTTTTCTCTATTTAATCGTCTAAAATTTGTATGGTTAAATAGAGAAAAAAATTTTCAATAATGTATCGCAAAACTCATGGTTCCATTTAAAAAAATTCAAGAGGACGGTTGTCATCAAAAGGTTACGAATTTCAAACCAATAGTTAAACCCGTTCTGGTAACAGCCCTTTGACTTTGAAAATTACCATTCTACCAACTTCATTGAATAAAACGTAAACGAAACCTTTATGGAAGCTAATTTTTTCATCAATAATCATCTTTTGGAAAGTAGTTACTACGATAATTTAAAATTATTTAAAAATTAATAATCGATGGCGTTTTATCAAAAGGGCGTAACCCACAGTTTTTGCGAAAATGACTTATTCCAACTATCTTATGCATCTAAAATCTAGTAACAATATTTCGATATTTTCCACCGGAAAAGTCGATTTGTACTTCCGCGAAATGTATCTTCTTATAATTACGGGATGACATAAAATGTGCTCTCCTGTAAAGTTTATTTTCTGTGGTTTACGCTCTTCTGGAAAAACCGCGTCGATATGATCGTATTATTGGTCATTAAACGCGACGTAGGTGTTTAGGTAACAACTCAACGTGGTTAGTTTATTTATCAAAGTTTGTTTGAAATACCTACGTAGGAATTTAAAATGTATTTTACGCGATCAATCGTTGTCTCGAAGTAGTCGACGAGGAAAGGGCTTATCGCTCGGCCTTTAGATAACGCGTTCTTGTCCGGACCTGAAATTGCTTCAGTAACTCCTCGCCTTCGAATTAATTCACGGCTAATTAATTAGTTTTATAAAATGCGTTTTTGGTACGAGCCGTTTTGTTTGCCATTTATTTATTTGTCGTCGATTGTTGGGTTTTCGATATTACGAAATCTGCTCAAAAATAATTTCACAAATCTCGGAGTTAGTTCGAATTATTTAAAATTACTAAAGATATTTTTGCAAGTTGATTGTTTTTATGTTATTTAGAGCTAGTCTTTCGATCATCAAATAAACTCTTCACAGAATAACTTTAATGAAAACGAATGCAGGGAAATTATTCTAGAAATAGTTTATTTGGAACTTTATTTGACGAATGAAAGACAGGGGCTTAATGCGAAACGAAATTGTTAAGACTAAAGACTAATCGTAAAGATAATAATAGTTGAGGTGGTATCATTTGCCTATTACATATATATATATATATATATATATATATATATATATATATATATATATATAATTCTTAATTCAAAAGTACTCATATACATACATATGTATTTTTCAGTTTATTAAAGTTAAATGTTTACAAGAAAATGTGACGATTCCTTTAAGTAGATAAAGTCCCACCTGCGCACGGCTTTTATCAAACATATGTGCCACATCTTTGAATAGCTACAAATTTATCGACGATTTTATTTCTCATTGTCAGTTAAATTATTTATGTGCCTAGTGCACGAGTGATAGTAAAATTTATCGTCCGACTCGCTCTCGGAAAAAGTGACGCAAACCGTGACGCGAATGATTTAAAAACTTAGTTTTTGAAAAACTCTAACGCGCGTGGGACTATAATGGTCGAAAATGCTGAGCATTTTACCAGGTTTGGTATCTAAACTTGGGTAAGTCTCGTTATTATTTCCATGTTTTACATTTTGTATAAGAAGTTATACGAATTAAGCCAAAAATCAATCCGTATCTGATTAAAAATACGCCAACCATATTTTGAAAATAAAATTCACCTAACATTAACAATTAGAAAATTTTGAATTCAAATTGTTAGCACTATAAAACTGATTAAAATAATAATTGTTAAATGATTGATTTCCAATGATTTTCCCGATGCATAAAACTATAAAGAGGGGGGTTAGTTAATTTAATTGCCCAACGCCGAACCACCGCAACTGGAGATTATGGTGGCTATATGTAGTAGATTTAAAAAAAAATTCTCTAGTTAATTTCTTTAGGTTATCATACAGGGTGGCTCAGAGCGGAATGCACTTCTATAAAACTAATCGTTTTTTATTTATACACTTTTTAAATATCTACTGTGGAGTCTAAATATGGTGAACAAATGAGTGAATAGCACGAACTCTTACTGTTTTAGAATTTTAGTTAAAAACTCTTCTAAATTATCACAAAGCTGAACTTAAAATGTGTTTATTTAAGATTAATACGGATTTCATGGTTATACATGGTTTACTGAAGTAAAACTTAAAACGTGTGACTTTAATACAGTAAACTGTTATAAATAAAAGTAGATAGCAAATAATATATTTTAAATTTTTTAATACAAAAATTAGTCGAGTGGAATTGAAAAAAAAACGGATTAACTTATACGTTATTCACGATAGATTCCAATCTCGTCATCAATAAAACCTCGTATTTTTACAGTACTAGTAGATTGTAGTTTTTCTTTGTCATGTCATATGAAAATTATCACGCCATGTTCAAAACTTTAAACTGAATATTTGCTAATATACAATTTAGTCGCTTTTTATACATAACACCCATTGGAACCTATCGCGAATAACGTACAGTTTGTTTTATTTGCTTATGACACTTTTGAATTATTTTAATTCTCACTTAGGTCCCGAACAACGACTATATTAGAAAACTATTTCAGTCCGCACAATCCGCAGTCCGGTTAATTTGATTTCTGTGGTTCTGCTAAAACTTTTGCCCATGGTTTTACCCGAACTTATCTCGATTGTTTTTAAAGTTTTTGTGACGATTCAGTTCATTTGTCTTGCCATTGCTGGTATATTTTGTTTTTCATCGCATTCGCTGCGTCTGTATGTAGTGTCTGTAATTCATCAGTCACTTTATGGTTGTTCATTGTTTCTTTTGCAATAGTTGGTCTACTATTTGGTTTCCTTGTATTCCAGCATAAGACGCTGTCCATATAAAGATTATTATTTATCCTTGTAGGTGGAGTTGACATTTTGAAATTTCCCCGTTGTAATGTTGGGTTTTTTGCTTTTCATGGACTGCGTGGGCTTTTCATTCGCTGACTGAATTTGTTATAATTAAAAATCGATTTTTTTAATTTTTTTGAGATATACTTTAATGCATTGTATATGGCTATCGTTTCTCCTATTTATAATGTGGCAAACGATATTGTCGTGTTCGCGAAGTGAGCAGTCACTTTCTTGAATTTTTCAAAATCCGAACGCTAATCGTTAAGTAAGTCGTTAGTAAGTATTTGTAAGCCAAAAAAATTCGTTCGTAAGTTTCATCCGAACGAGATATTCATGTTTTAAAATCGTTTGCTAACTTCCCGGCAGCAGCCACTTTTTGTCAAAAATGAACGAAAATGGTCTCTATCGTTAATAAGTCGTTAGTAAGTATTTGTAAGTCACAGGTGACAGAAATATTCATGTTTCAAGAGAAAGAATGAAGTCAACAAAAATTGTTTCAAAAATAAATGACAGTTGTCTATAACATTAGTAAGAATTTATAATACAATGTAATATATGTAAAGAAATCGTTTAAGTTTCGGTATAATGAGAAACGAATTAGTCATTAACGAATATTTATTTGTCCTTACTTATAAGTAAAAGAAAAATTGTTTGTAAGTCAAATGTGGTAAAGATCACAATCAATGTGAATTATACGAATTTCAGAAGAAAAAAATTAATTACCACTTTTTTTACAAAAGTTCTTTTCTATGATTACGTTTGTGTTAAATAATTATAATTTAGTGCTAACACTACAATTATTGAGCTTTCTTAATAATTTTAATTGTCTCTTCCGTGTGTAAGATTAACTTGTAAAATTGATAAAAGTTCTAAAATTAAGAAATTATAAAACTCCAGTTGACATGGGTAAAGGCCACAGTACAGTTCGGTTTACTCATTTCAAATCGGTAGGATATATTTCGATAGATACAAAAGTCCAAACTTTGAGACACGTATGTCCTAATTCTTCGTACAAAGTATACCCAAAGTACACCGTGGTTATAAAACTATAAAATTGGCCCTTACTTCCCTCGCAAAATATTTTTCCAACGGCATATTTTTTAAATTACTTTATGGTTGGGTCTTTAGATCTGCTTTTACAGATGACAACTATAAAACGTAAAATCATTTTTTTGACTTACTAACGATAGAGACCATTTTCGTTCATTTTTGACAAAAAGTGGCTGCTGGCTTTTTTTAAGTGCGAATATCTCCGTCACCTTCGACTTACAGACGAATTTTTTTGACTTACAAATACTTACTAACGACTTATTAACGGTCGAGACCATTTTCGTTGATTTTTGAAAAAAAGTGGCTGCTGCCGGGAAGTTAGCAGCCGATTTTTAAAACATGAATATCTCGTTCGGATGAAACTTACGAACGATTTTTTTTGGCTTACAAATACTTACTAACGACTTACTTAACGATTAGCGTTCGGATTTTGAAAAATTCAAGAAAGTCGCTGCTAACTTCACGAACACGATATTGTCTGCTTGTATTATGTATACACGCGCATCCGACGAATTCTTCTTGTTTCGAGGCATTCGTATATGTATAGGCTATCGAAGTTTTTATGTTTGTCCAATACCTACATCTTTTAAATTAAATTTAGAAATTATAGGTAAAGAATTTTATTAAAAAATTAGAAAACTGTTGAATTTTACGAGCTCCAATTTCTCGAAAACTTTATAGTTTTCAAAATCATTGCAAAAAATCGAATTTTATTTCCTTTCGCCCCCCTCGAACAATTTTTGCGGACGTACTATCGAAGGAGACTTTCGAGGTTCAGTTCAAAACATAAAACTAAAGTCTCATACAAAAATCTAGCTTGTTAATAATTTTCTCTTTTTATGATCTATTTTTGCTGGAATAATATGACAACAATTTGATTAATTTTCGTATGACGCTTACTGCATAAGTGCTTGTTCACGATAAACGTAAACGTAAAAAATATATAAGAAATTATAAGATAAAAACTGAATTTCTTATGTTAATATCATTGTTACGTAAATTGATGATTCCAGAGGAACATTAGGAATACATAATTTGATTATTTATAATTCAGTTTTTATTTTATATTTTCTTATGTATTTCTTATGTTTACGATCAATGCGAATAAGGACTAATTGTAAGTTGAAACGATCATTAGGATTGCAATGCAAAAACAACGAATATTCCGAGTTAAATTCGTTAAAAACTTAATTGTTTTGTGTTTTACTTGGTGAAACATATTTATAATAAATTATATAAAATGTTAAACTTATTTCACTTTATAAATATTTTTTTAATGCCGACGCGCTTCGCAACTCGATCGTTGCATTTTCAGAAAATGCAAATGTTTATTAAACTCATTACCTACCTATAGGAACAATATTTTTTTTTAAATATACAAGTATTTTGAATTTATCTCAAAACTATGAATTTTTAATTGTTATACGTTATTATACTGTGGTATCGAAAACACAATAAACCGAATCGTCTAACATTTAAAAAAAGGATCGCTTTGTGCGGTCTTATATTTGAAATGTATCTGAAAGAATTTTCTTTGTGTTCAGAATCCATCGTCGCCTCAATGAAATTAAATGTAGATGTAGAAAGCGTATCGTGAAAAAATCAAAATTGTCATCAAATTAATAATGACGAATTTTGTATAAACCCGTCGTTTTATTTAACGGTAAATAAATGATTGTTTATTATTTACGTAGTAAATTATGTTCTTGTATATTTGTATATATGTTATCTTCGATTATCGACTACTGTTTTTGAATCGTGAGACGGCGGGCGCGCGGTCTGTAATTATTTTTTTATTAGTGAAACAAAAAGTCTCATTAACAAACGGGTAGGTTTTTGAATGACGTCTATACACATATTGTGAAACAATCATTATTTCATTCAAACGTAATTCAAGTTAACACCCGACGTGGGTGTAACGTTTACTCTCGGAAAAGTTGCAACTCATTTTGTTGTCTTAGTAATAGACTGATGTTTGTTTGTACGATGTTCTTTGCTTACATTTATTGTTTGCTTTAATTTACAGATTATAATCGTTTTCGAGCTGCCCTTGACCAATTTGTTTAAAAAAGTCGGGTGTGAAATTTTAGCGCGAACTATATGTATTAACTTTTAAACGGTTCCATGTTCTAAAGGACGTTTAAATTTTATTAGCACTAAAATCTTGTTCGTTGTCTGAATTAATTATGCATGGGAAATAACAGGCGGTTTGGAAAGTCGAACGAAACTGTCAACTACGTGTAAAATTGTATCTATGGTATTTTTTTTTGGAACGAAAACGCTTAAAACGTACTTACACAATTAGACAATTTGTTTATGAGCACGTATCGAAGAAACTTTAGTTGTGTGCTGTGCTTAACATTTATATATTGCATTACAGTGGTGGTAATTTATTAGCATTCGTTTAATGCTGAATTACCAATTTAAGATTATTGTAATGCCTGCATTTCATTAAAGACGATAATAAATTTTATCGAACTTGACTAAGAAGAGACTGAACTTGTACATACATAGTATATCTACCGATTTCGTTTCTAAGCTTTTTTTAGATATTTTCTCAAAATCTATGGGGAATTTATAACATATTTTTACATTTATAGAATCTGCATTGGTTTATCTAGGTGATAATATCAATGAAAATTGAAACTTCCCTTTAGTAATCTCACAATTTCAATTTTTATAGACGTTTTATAGTTACTTATGACGTGTGATCATAAAACGTCTATAAAAAGTAAAATTGTGAGATTTCTAAAGGGAAGTTCAAATTTTTAACGATATTATCACCTAGATAAACCAATTACAGATTCTAAAAATGTAAAAATATGTTACAAATTCCTCATAGATTTTGAGAAAATATCTTATTTAATATCTTAATTTTAAGTTACCATATAGTTACTTATTTAACTTTAGAAAACAAAGCCAAGCTTTTATCAAAACGGTTTAGAGTTGCCAAGTCAACTCGTACGTGGTCTCAACGAGAAACATTTTTTGAGAAATTACATATTTTGATATTTATTTTTACATCCCTTTCCCTAAATGAAACATTTCCTTTTGGTGTTCCACTATATATGCAGGTATATCGATTATTATTGTTAGGTAATTATTTACCCATTCAGCTACATGAACTCCTCGAAAACGCGAACGCCACTTACAATAATTAGTTCACGTTATCGAGACTGTACTGTATACTTTAATTGAAAAGTAAATTATAATAGGAAGTATGTACCTATCCTTGACTTTTCATTTAATTAATAGATTATAAGAAATATGAGAACATTTTTAAAATTATTTACTTAATAAAATTATAATTGAAAGATAGTCAAAATATAATTTAGTTGTTAAATAATATATTATTTAAACACCATCTAATAATTTGAGTTTATAAAATAAATAATAAAACATATATTAGCCCAACTAATGAGGCGAGTTCCGTTTTAAAAGTGGACGGAATTTGATGCATTTTTGAATACCCACAATCAGTAAAAGTCGTACGTATGAATACCTCTCGCGACAGGACATAATATTTGTGGGAGCTAGTCCTAAGCGCGTTACTATGCTAGGAATGTACCCCCGATTGTCTAGCAATAGTGAAGAATTTCAGTCTTGCAGTCCTCGTCTAACCACCAAAAACAAGCCAATACTTGTTCTAGCAAGATGAAGCTACTTAATTTGACTCATCTTGATAATACATAGTTGTCTAACGTTATTTATCTTATTGTTAGTAGCTAACATTTATTTTTATCTACCTATTTAATTTAAATCTTTTGATGAGATCGTGCGATACATCAAAAATGAAATCATCAAATGAATAATATTACCTATCTATTTAAGTATTTTTATTCTGTTTAACATTTTCTAAATTATCTACTTAATTTAAGATAAAATAAATTATTTAATACGCGTATTAAGTTATAAAATTATTCGAAACGCAAAAAAATTTATAAACACCTAAACATTGACTTATGATAAATAATATTCACTAACATTCACTGTTGTACTGTTCTTTTGTTCGTCTTCGAACAAAATAATACACATAATTTACAAAATTTAATAATAAATATCCATGTTAATCCATTTCGATACCCCAAAATGCTTAAAAATTATATTTCGAGTTCAAAATTTGAATAATAAAATTGTTTGCGCAAAAACAAAAAGTACACCGTTTAATTCAGTTTTTTATGCTATTTTCGCATGTGAAAATGGATTTTGAAAATTTCGATATACAAGGTGTTGTTTTGAGAACACAAGATTTTATTCATTTTTGTTAATCCGGATCTGGATTTTTTCTCGTTAGTACCTGCATTAATCCTTTGGGCAGTTTAAAAAATCGATGTCTATCAAATTTCAACAAAATATACAGAGCAATACGTTACTTATCATCTAAAAAAGAAATTGGCAAAATCGATAAAACACCCTTTATCTCAGGGACGAAGGGCGTCAGATCCATTAAGTATGGTATATTTCGAATCGGCTGGGCGACCCCTATTCGTGGTTAACGTATGTCCGTTTTTCAATGAAACACCCTATATAGGGTGAATTTTTAATTTTAGAAGTCTTAGATTACTGTACTTATCCAGATAGCACAAGAATATTCATTAGACATTCTATGGATGACTTACTTGGACATTGAGGATATCCACTAGATATCCATTTTACGTTCATAGAATATACTACGGATGCCCATGCATAATCCATTTGTCAGGACCCTGGACAAGCAGGACGTCTATAATATGGACATGAGGATGTTCATTCAAGGTCGACCAACAGACGTTAAAACATGGTTTAAAAATCGTCATTTTTCATCTGAATGGTACATAAGCAGTGCAATAGACTTATGTCATATTATATGGACATCAATTTCTTGATCGTGGACATAGGGATATGTAATGGACATAAAACGCACCTCCAACGGATATCTTGTGCTATATATTATATAGGGGTATATTCTGTTATTTTTTTTGCAATTGAAGGGTTTCGCGCAAAAAGACCCTATGTCGCTTTTGTCACGTTTCGAGATAATTAACATTTTAACTTAAAAAGTATTGTTGAAACTTTATGTTTCGTCTTTTGTGAAAACCTTTGTCACTACTTGTTTTTATACAACTTCTTTAGACAGAAACCTTAATTTTATCATGCGAAAAATAACAGTGTACCTGTACCCTAATTATAAATTTGGGACTTAGTTAAAAGTAATTATTGCACTAAACCAACAAAGAAGAATAAACACGAGGAAAGCTGTTTTTGCTATCGTATGATAAATTTGGGTACTTTTGGGTACGACTTACTGACTTTTTATTGTTAGACGAAAATATGAGCGTTCGTGTGGTAGGTAACGGATATATTTAATTCGATTAGTTCGGTACGTTTTAAAGAAAATCTGATAGCAGCATATGAAAGTATAGCCAATTGTGCACAAGACAGTGTAAAAAGTCCAAATTGGTAAAAATGTTACTTTTGCACGAAGCCCTTCAGTTGTTCTTTACGCACTTGTTAATAGATATCCGCAATTTATGGAACTTTCTTATTTAATTGTTCTCCATTTTTTCTCAAATTTCTTTCGATAAATAAAGTTCAATTTTGAACGGAGAAACGGCCGATAGACCAACCGTTATTCTCTTGAAAGATATTATGATCGTTGAATGGATAAATCCGGTCATCAAACTTATTCGTATCTTGTAAAGCATTAAAGTTAATTTAATTTGCTTCCATAGAACATTTGGCGGCGTCCTTGTCGAAATTACCAAAACTCGAAGGTTTCTTTTGTGTCAGGAAATATAATAATTGAAGCACTGCTGGTTACATTGTAATCGGAGAAAGGAAGACTCTCAATTAATTACTGAAGTTCGAATTAAAGCTCTCGTTCGCTTCAAGAATAATAATAATAATTAGTAATGCAAGGTCAAACATTCCATGATTGTTCTACCGTTATCTCACGTTTACAATTTTTCCAAGTAGGTACATTTTGATTACAATGGTTAAGAGTTTAAAATAGCTCAATCAGGAACTAAACTAGAATTCCATTAATCATGATCTAATCAGATAAGTAGATATTTATCGAATACACAAAATCAAAGATGTCTCCAGTTGTTTATGGTCAGGGTTGGCTTATGATAAATGACGGCGGTCACCTTTAGATGTTTCCCAGGCCTACTAGAGGGTCTCGCGGCGGGTCGGATACTCTTTATTGTTATTGGTTTGTGTCGAGCAGGTCCACAATAAAAAAAGAACTCGACGTAACGTTACAATCTATTTTTTGATTGTTACTCATTCATAGAAATTCAGAAAGCTGATGGCCATTAATTCGCATTGCCTTTAAATCGATCAAATCCGTCGAAACTTATTGGCAAATGCCCGATAATAAATAAGATCTACGGTCCAATTATAACGCACCTGTGTGTGCGTATATTGCAATTTAAGCGACACGGTGCCGTTTTTATTATTTATCGGTTAAGCAAATTTAATTTTTTTATTTAAATTGACGCTAAATATTCGATGCATATTCGTTGGATGCCACAAGGATGGATACTGAGTGAAATATTAAATTCTTTCTAGTCGATAACTTATTATGATAAAATAGCTGTCAATAGATTTTATTTGATATTTACCCAAACTGAAACATCCTGTTCTTGAGAAAAATGCAAAATGACAAATAATCGGTGCTAAAAGTGACTTAAGTATCCACCTAACTATATTTTAGGACGATTTCGTATCGAATGGGAAATTTGGTAATTTCAACCTTGAAATTAACAAATACCTACTTAAAATATTCTCATCTTTGTGTAACTACATTTTAATATTTTATATTTTCGTTTCTATTTTTAAATTTTATCCAATAAAACGTGTTCACCTTTCGAAATTCATTTTTTTTTTATTTAAGAATTAACGCGTTGTAATATTTCTTCGCCATTTACTCTGAGTATTTATAAACTTCCGCAAGTTGATCGCTTTGTTTTTCTTTTACAAAAACATTGACATCTTGACGCGATCGTTCCCCCACGGGTTATATATATATAAATGTGTAGTTGCATTTCAAAAATTAATTACCGATACAAAGATCCCACGTGTATATCCAAGGAAATACAAACTTGTACTTGTGGAATTTCGACAGTTTTATCATAATTAGTATTAATAACAAATGGATATGGTACCACTTATTGCGCCCATGACTGCCGAATAATCTTTGTCGCTATTATAAGATACACTTAGTTTGGAATGTCAGACTGAATAATGTAATTTTGACATTTCCACATAGCTTATAGTTATACCTTGTGCTCACAGCTACCCTCGGCGAAAGCAGAGTCTCTCAACAAGTTTCTTCAAAGACCTGCTGGTTTTGTACGAAATTTAGTATCGGTTCAAATGTTAAATGCCGATAAGATAGTCTATTGTCTAAAGCAAATTTCGCATTCTTTAATAATTGGAAATTAAATTCTTACTTGTTTGTTCTTAAACTATAAATTTTGTTAGTTTCGAGATTATCTATGTTTAAAAAAGAACCGGCGTTTAGTTTTAGTACTACTGTAGTATTAGTATTTGCCTCAGCATGGTAGCGCTGCACCGCGGATAATATATGACTACATCTCACTCCACGGTCGCTGCTTCTACCACTTACCCAGCAGAACCAGAATATCATCCTAACCTCGGATTTTTATTATATGAAATAAAAACACCGATAATATAAGTATTTTATTATGTATCTGCAGGTCTGTTAAGATCCCAAATAATATGTACGCGTTATATGTTTACGTTTTATTTCTTGTTGGACTTCGTTTCGAACACCTTAATTTCCCGTTCTGCTTATTTAGTAGGGGATGAGCGTCAATCGGTGTGCGATTCGCAGCATGTTTCTCGCATATCGTTCAAAACAGCTTTACGAAATTACAGATTAAAATGTCGAAAAGTAGTCGCAAACTTTTAAAATTTCAGAAAAATCAACTGCATTATAAATTATCAATAACAGGATTCTATGGTAATTAATTGTAAGCCGATCGAGGTTTCTTTTAATCCGAGAGATTCGGCTTCATTGTTTAGAACAATAATGCCTATATTTTCATATCGATATTAAAATCGACACCCTGCCGTTTTTCGATGCAAGTTACCGTAGTTTAACCATAGATTCGATAAAAACGCCATGCACTTCGTACGTATTTAATTCGTACGCGAAATTCTAGATAAATCAATTCATTCCGTCACGACAAACATATTTATACTTAGAATGGTCGCTGAAAATTTTCGAAGATTGACTTCGTATTACGTACGTACAAATTTGTAGTATTTCTATAACACCGTGCATCGTATCACCATCTTAAATAGTTTTGCTGTTGACTAGAGATACCGGAGAGTAAAGATTAGAGTAGTTATGTAAATAAATGTAGCTACTTATTAGTAAAGTGTGACTATTTCTAAAGTCAGTTAATAGTCAGTCTTTAGTTAATAACTAAAAATCACTTCTCTATGAATACGATCGCCGATCAACATTGATAATGCAGATAATTTTTATAGAATTTTAGTACGTAGGTGAATTTTGAAATTAACGAATTAAATATTAATTAAAAAAAAATACCTATGAATTTTCGGAATTTATTTTTTATATTTATCTTTAGAATTTATTAACTGGTCAGCATTTAAGTAGGTAATTTGATAATTTATTTTATTAAATCCGTATTAAAATTTTTGCAAAAGAAATTAACGATTTTTAGTGTTATTATCGATGTTTGAACGACCGATATAAAATTTAGGTAGCGGTTTTATGCAGTCGATAGTGGCGCCTTCTTTTTTAGTTAGCTTTTTTTGTGAATGTTCAATTTTGATCATGTGTCAGCAATTTCAAAGTTTTAAACGGATCACCGTATACAGTGTATCCATCGGATGAAGATGATAAGAGGAAAAAAATCTTTCTTATCGATTTTACGACGAAAAGTCGTTCTTCGTAAAAAATTCTGCTTGTCGAAAAAATCTGAGATACAGATGTCAGGGTGTTATTAAATTAATAAAACACGAAAATGCTTTAAGAGAGCAGTAACAGTGTTTTTTACTTTAGTCAAAATTGTTAATAGAAAAAGTTGCTTAGAATCATAAAAAAGCCAAGGTACAAAATTTGAAATGTAAATTTTGAATTTTATTTATTTATTTTGATTTTTCTTTAAGTTGAATTTATGAAAATTATCGATCGCAGTAGTTTTCCCACAATCGTGGAAATTAAACACGAAATTATGTTATGTTTGAAGAAAAACGTGAGTTACCTACATATAATTTTGAGATAAAATTAAGAATTAGAATTAAGACTTCAAATTTTGTATTTAGGTCTTTTTGTCTAAAATAAAAAATAATGGTACTTCTCTTGAAACAGTTTCATGTTTTCTTATATTAAGTAACATCTGATCTCACAATCAGATTTTTTAATGGTAAACTAATTTTTTTGACGTGCAGAGTTTTTTTTTTAATAAAGAATGACTTATCTTCGTAAAATCGATAATAAAGATTTTTTCCTGTTGTCAATTCCATTCGGAGACACACTTTTGGAAAGCTTGTGATAAAACGAATTCAACGATATCGAGTTTGATAGGGTTCGTTGTAAAATAACGAAAATATTTGCGGTTAAATGACAAATTATGAATTAGGCTTTACCTACCTACATTTAAACAAAAGAAAATTATTGAAAAAGTTGTATGACGGTATCGTCTGCTTAAATTAAAACGTTGAAATAATTTTTGCAAAAATTCAAAATACGTAAGAGAAAGACGAAAAATGCGAACGTGGTCATTACCATAAGTTACAAAACGATTCGAATAAAATTATAAAGTAATGTACGAGAAAGACAAATATTGTTTTCACTGTATTTTTATGGCGATATTAAACAATAATTATAAATAAATTGCTGGAATAGAACGAGCCGCAATAACATATTTCATTTTGGTTTATATAAAAGCGTGATTACGCATACGTTCGAGATATAAAAGCATATATTCTCTCTCTTCTGGAATTTTCAAAATGGTGGGTGTTATATTATTATAGTAATTTATACCGCCACTTTAGAAAATCGTTTTGATGTTTTATTACTATCATTTTCGGCGACGTTAAGAAATTTTAATCGTTTCGTTGATAAAGGATTCGGTTTGTTTTAAAAATGAATATTTAATGAAAAATTATACGTTAATTATCTGAAAAAAATTTCGTTGCCATAATTCAATTTTTTTAAGGCATGCGCGGGCCCAACGAGCACGCCGGCATAGAACTTTCCAAATTCAACTGTATTTTTATGACGTTAAATAAATTACGAAGATTAAATTTTATTGAAGATAAACAGAGAAGATTGCGTTGATTTAACAACTAACTACGCGTTTGTTTGAGAAATTATTACATCTTGTTTCTTTACGGCTAAGCACCGTCCAAGCCTTGGACGTTTTAACAAAATTATTTTCTTACTCGTTGATTTTTGGGAGCATTGTTTAACACATTTTACATTATTTTATAATAATATCATTGATTGTTTAGTCTTGTAGTAAACTTGAAAAATACATATTTTAAAATTTATACAATTAACTTGTTAATAAAAATTAGCAGCTATTTTTTAAGAAATGCCCCCCGTTTAAACGATAATCAATAAAGTTTATGTTAAAATTAAAAATTAATATATTAACTAGCTGTCAGTTACGATTCTTTAAATAGACATTGATTACTTGCACCTATTAAATTTATAGCATTGCAAAATAAATACAATTACTTTGATTTGTAATCGAACGAATTATATTTTTTTAATTATTCGAATCGACAGTTATTGATTTTAAAATAATCGAATCAAATCTTTATCATATTATATGAAAGTAAGGAGTGAAATTTTTAAAATGTGACGTTCTTGTACTTACTATAATTAAATACATAGGTACATAAGTTTTACTCGATATTTATATATTTTTGGGTTCGTCGTCTACGCGATCGATGGAATTTCCACCGATTATAGTTGTTTGAATTGGCTATTTTCACAACGGGAAAGTTTAACGAACTAATTTAATAATTACAGTACCATAACGTGTTATAGATCTTAATATTTAGAATGTACCCACGCCGTATAAATGAGGGTACGAATGAAGCGCTTATGGCAAATTTATAACTTGCGACCCCCTAACCTGCGAACGACAAAAATTAAAAAATATCTGCAATATACATCAGCGAAATTTTATATCGATTTATGTATTTATTTTTAGTTTTTGCATCGTTTACGTTTTTGCGTCCCAAACCTAGTTGCGCCCGCGACGGGCGCCTCTTTTGCCACGTTACAGCGTTGGATTATATAGGTTAACTGGTAGTAAATTACTTAGTTTATCAAAGTAGAAAATTGTTTAAATAGTTTTGAAGGGATTAGTTTGCGACCATTGTCCACTTTTTTTTAAAATTAATTTTAATCAGTATCTACCCGGTAGTCTCCTTAGAATTTTGAAATTCTTTTAAGGCCTTTTTGGCGCCTCGTAACCATTATTATTAAATTATTTAATTAAATATTTTATATCTTATTAAATTGTATTTACGAAATTATTTTGACGCAGAATTGTGGGGGTTCTCTACAATTTATTGTACTACAAATCTTGTGCAAATTCGTAATTTTAAATTAAAAAATGTCTTTTCAGATTCAACACGTGCGAATATGAATATAATCACACATCTCCATACCACGAGCTGTTCGAAATCTTATCAAACATTTGGAAATCCGAAACGGCTAGTGTCGCGTCGCGTCGATTTCGTTTTTATAAAATTGACGTTTTCGGTGGCGACAGACTTTTTAAGAAAAGGTACAGTGTTTTACGGTTAATTTTAAATAACGATTTAACTATTAGTCAGTGTATCGCGTCGCGTTGTGTACGTCTCGTTTTTGTGAACATTCACAGTGAAAAACTATATGGATGGACCTATGGACGTTTCATAAGCTTCTACAGAGGTGCCGAGAAAAGGTACAGTGATTTTTTTTTTAATTTTTGTATTTGATTATTTGATTTTGTATTGATATTACGATGTGAAAATCACAATAATAGCTACCCTATACTCGTCAGCTGTTAGGTTAGATGATCTCCAGTGATTTTTTCATTATTGGGAAAAAGTGTTTTGCTTATAACGTGTTTTCTAGTAGGAATTAAACAAAAATTGAAAAAAGTAACACGTACACATACGTATAATGTTAAACATGTTAAACTGCATGCCAGGCAACATAGGTATATATTTTACCATTAATTGGGCACATACTTGTGTAGTAAATTTCAATCGCTTTTGACACAATCAAAGGTGGTTTAGAAATAAGCAACTTAAAATTGGATCAATTCGATGGCGTCGTCATTTGTAAATTGGATCGTATATTATCAACGTCATACAAAAAAGGAATTGATTGCAATTAAACGTCATCGTCTAATTAAAAAAAAAAAAAAAAATGTTTAGAATGTTTGCGAACGTTCTAGTAAAAAGTTGATTGACCTATTGAAGTTCATTTTTCTGGTTTATTTATTAGAATTTCTCGGAAACATGTCCGGCGCAATTGTGTACCTATACCTACAGATAAGTAATCAGTTTTTACGATTTCAACGGATTTTACTATTATATAATGCGCAGGTACTGTTTTTAGTGTTATTGACGTTAACGATGCTTAAATTTAACGTCACAGAAATTCTATATGGCAACGTAAGCGTGTTTTTATTATATCATGTAGCGTTTTGTAATTAGTCCGTTATTCAAATTTCTTTCGCGTCGAATTTTTCAAGTTTGATATTTAAATGTCGAGGTCGTTATAACCGATTAAGTTTCGGAATAATCTTCCAATAACCGAAATCGACCTACACTAGGTACGATGTAACGTCAACTCGCGTACCTATCACAGTTATCCCGAAATGGGTTAAAAAATTGCTGCGGGTCTTCGGCACGTGTCTCGTTTGTCTGAGCGTAAAATAGACGCTGATTAGAAATTTTGAGCAATCGCCCAGGGTAACGTTGAATTTGCGGGCTCGCGTTTGATGGACAGATTGACGGACGGAAATGGGCGCTTCAATGATTTTGATTAATATTTTCTCGTTTCGTTAAAGTAATGCCGACCTTAAACGTTAATTAAAATCCATAAAAATGTCACATTTATGTGACTGTACGAAACGCTCACTTAATAGATTATCGATATTAAACTCTTACAAATTCGACCGTAGTAAATTATTTTCTAGTAAGCAAACAAAGACTGGCATCCTTTTGGATATTTGAAGTGCCGTATACACAATGAGATACGCCTCGCTTTTTTTATCTTCCATACAATAAAGTCTCGTAATAAATCTATCTCTATTACATATACCTCGTAGTTTATCTTTCCGTCATCTTCTTGCAGCTTCACAATTTTGAAACGACATCTCTTTCTGCCCACCAGACAAACATTGTAATAGGTTCATCTCTTTTCATTCAAATATGTCAAGTATGTATCTCGTCCCTCTCTACATCACTGTTAATCTTAAGTCGAAGGATCAAGTTGAGTTGCTCGAATCTTCAGTCTATAAAAGAAGTTCTTGCCGTTAAGACGTTGATCTGTCCATTTCGCACGATTACAAATTCAAGTTAAACGACGACGGAAAAAACTAACAGTCGCATTAATTTTCGTCGTGACTAGTTTCGGTTATCGTTGTTTAACGTCCAACTACCGTACGAATGCGACGACCATAATTAATTAGTGTTAATTTAGGGAGTAAACAGTCGAAAAACAGGCAGTGTACGTTTTAATTAAAAAAAAAAAAACATTACCAATAATCGCCCGCGTCGGTAGCGCAAACGTTCTCGGGAACCCATAAATCAAGTTAAACAAATTAAGAATCTTAATTAATTCGAAAAATAAAAATAATCTTGTAAACACCGAAACTTATGTAAAGTTCAGGTATATATCGAAGCACACGCATTTCGGTTCGAACTATCTTTCGTGCGGATCCTTATGACGGACGGTTTAGAGACGATTTTAATTTTGACGTTACCAAATTAATTAGCATAACAGGAGACAATCCAACAAGAAGAAAACGAGTCGATCCAACTTGAACTTCATTTTAGTTAGACGATTTTAATGAAAATGTGCGGAAGGTCGTTTTCGTTCAAATTGTCCGATTATTGATAGCAGAAAAAAAAATAATGGCGCGTTACGATAATTTGAACGATAAAGATCGTCGGTGTTTGGTTTCGTCGTTGTGCAACGACGTTAGAGTGTCGATAAGCCAAAAACCCGTGTACAGAAACTTGTGTTTATTGAGTGTTTTATGTGGATTCGGTATTGGTGTACTTTGCGGGATTTTGCTACCGTTTGTTTGTTTAAGGACCTCCGATAAGAACACCACGTATCCAATACGTAACGCGAATTCGTCGTTCGCGCTCAGGACGGTCGTTTTAAACAATAGTTCGACCGTTTCGTTCGTAGATAAACCACGCGGCGACAACGTTACTCCGATCGAAAACGGAATTTACTGGGGATCTAGGATCGAAGGAGCCCTTCCTACGGGCTATTTAGATCCTCACCACGCAACCTGGGCGAATTACGTGCGTAACGGAGTGGCGGTCAAACTGGAACCAGGTTGCGGTAGAATGCAAAACAGACTGATTACATTCCACGATGGGCTCCAAGGATGCGTGAGATACCGTCAAAACACCGATCAAATACAAGGCGAACTCTTCAGTTTCTATTTAGCCCAAATTCTGAAACTGCCGAATTTGGCGCCGTCCACGGTAAGCCTCGTAAATTTAAAGTCGCCCCTCTGGCAAAAACTGACGACCGAAATTGCGACCGCACAATGGAATTCGAATCGGCCCGTCGTACTGACTCAGTACATTTCGAATTTAGATCCCGCCAACATCCCCGTGGTGTTCAAACCTACCGAGAGACACTTGAACAAATACGACGTGCTCAACATAACTAGGAACGGCGCGAACGAAAACGCCGTCAAAAATTTAGTGGAACTCGCGCAGTGGTCGGATTTGATCATTTTCGATTATCTCACCGCGAACCTGGACAGGATTGTGAACAATTTATATAATTACCAGTGGAACGTTAACATCATGGACGCGCCCGCTCATAATTTAGCGAAAAAAATCGACACGAACCTACTGATCTTTTTAGATAACGAATCGGGCTTGTTGCACGGCTATCGGCTACTAAAAAAATACGAAATATATCATTCCGTGTTTTTGGACAATTTATGCCTATTTAGGAAACGGACCGCCGACATCGTTAGGAGCCTAAAGAAATTCAAGAACGTTGGAATCCTTTTGAGAGACATGTTTGAAAAGAACAACGGCCCTCAGGTGAAAGACGTCCTACCTACTCTACCCGAGAAGAGCGTAAAAATCCTGAATGAAAGAATAGAAAAGGTATACGACCAAATTGTAAAATGTGAATCCGTGTATTCTGAAGGTGATCGGATACGAAGGTATCCTTAGGTAGTCGCACATTTAAAATTGTAATTTAGTATTCATGTCGTAAATCAGTTGTCCGAAGTCATGTCGATCGTTTTCCGGCATTTTGTTAAAAACTTGTGAAAACTATTTTACTTTTTATTCCAAAGGAATGTTGTATATATATATATTTCCCGATTGTATATTTCTATCTATATTTTACGGTTGGACGTTTACTAGCCGTCTAGAAATTTGTGATATATAATTTAAACGATTGAATACGGACGGTTATGGATTTGCGAAGAACTTCTTGCAGTCGCCGTAGTTATTGCCATTTCTTTTTCGTAAAAACGTTTGAATCAAACGAGTATCTGTAGTTTCCGGACGACTTGGATTAAGTATATCGTACTTAAAATGTTTCGGTAAACAAACGGAAGTCGATGCTTTGCTGCTTAAAAAAAAAATATTAGGCACCTAATACTACTCGATAAAATAACAAGCGTTATTCGATGGAATTTTCGTTTTGCGAATATTGAATTTAATTAATTCTCGTTGGCTACTACTTGTTTAATATTTTTGAAAAGAGAAATCGCATAAAGATTGGAAATTATTTCAATTTGAATTGCAAATTCGACCTTCTTAATTATTTACACAAGAATATTTACACATTTTTAAATTATACAACGATACCTAGTTTGATAATGATTCATTTAGAATTGATATACCTATGTTGTATGTCCAGTCGTATTAACGTTCGGCTGCGGAAAAATTCCCACCCGGTCGGATTTTTGCATGACTGCTAAATATTGGCATTTTAAAACAATATCTCAAAAATACCATCTGTGCGAAAATTCTTACATGTGATTAAAGGGGGCGATAAGCAGTTTTCGGCAAATATTTCGCAAAATATTGATTTTTCTGTGAAAATGGTTCGGATGTGTTTTGTAGTTTATGAAATTGTTCCACCATTGTACGTCGTCATTGATAAAATGCATCATTTCCACACCACCGCTGAGGTAGAAGCTTATTTTTTACTTATTTTTTAACGTGGTATTTAATAGGCCTAATCCACATTTTTATTTAAAGTGTTACATTAATTTTCTGTCTCCTTTTCTACTGGAATCTCCTCGATCTGCATGGCCTCTGCGCCCGTTTCGACCATTTCTGCAGCTTCCCTAACAAATAAATCGATTGGATCGATGTTTTCGTCGGTGTCGACTGAGATGTCTTCGGTGATATCTTCAGTTGGATTTGAGCAAGATCAGATAGCAGCGCTTTTTTACAACTACAGTTAAAGCCGCAGCTTTTAGAGTAATTTCAAAAAATAGTATTCGATAGTATTTCTGGAGCAGGGAGCAAAAGAGTTTGAATCGGTTTCAAAATTTCGTTCACAGTCATCGATCGGGATTGGGTTCGTTCCCAGGCCATTTTCGTATTTGGATTATTACGCGGTATAAATGTTGTTGTGCAGCACTAGATGTTGAAGGAAGTGTTGATAATTTTACATCCTTATTGAATCTCGTAGATTTTTCAAAGGAAAAATATCTTAAATTATTTAAGAATTGATACTTCGTTATGCGGAAAGCACCATACATTGCTAAAATAACGCGTATTCATCTTACAAAAATCTGTTGTAAAGGATATTGCATCATTTTGAAAACCTCTCTACAATTAGTCAAATCGCTCCCTCTTTTAAATAGCTTTAAAGCTTTTGTTTCTTTACAAAGAACCACGCATACACAAACAAACAAACAAACGACTGACATTTACCAAAGTCTTGTTTAACCTATTCCGTAGCAAATTTTATAAGCTACAAATTACATCTGAACCATTTTCCGCAAAAAATCAATATTTTGCGAGATATTTGCAAAAAACTGTTCGTCGCCGCCTTTCCCGCCCTGAAAAAAATGTTGCACGCGTGATATCGATGGGGACTTTTGAGAGATTGCGTTTAAAATGTCAATATCTAGTCGTGTACAAAAATCCAGCCGGGCGGGAATTTTTCCGCAGATCGGTTATTTTTTTTTGTCTAATTCGACTGGGCTATGTCTACAATTATTAATACAACAGTCAAAATTGGCACAATTTTTAAATTTTCACGCGAACGTAAACGGATTTAAAATAAAATATTTTATCCTTACTTTTTTTGAAATTGTGTAATTTAGAACAATTTCACAATTTAACCGACTTGCATATTTATTACAGTTAGGGCCGATCTCTTCATCTTCCATCTAATTTAATTGACACATATTTACCATAGAAACGTTTGTTCAAACAATTGTTTCCATGGTAAAAATTTGTCAAGTAAATTTATTGGGAGATGAAGAAACCAGCCCTTAGTTTACTTTAAACGTAGGTGTGTAGATTGCCCTTAATTTGTTCCCCGTTTCGTTGTTAGTGAAAATTAAATTATTTCAAATTTAAATTTGACTGTGATGTTCCAAATATTGATTTTTATGTAGGTCGGTGAACATTTTTCTTGTTTAGGTATAATTATGTTATTTAATTTACTTAACTTGAATTTGTATTTTGATCACAAACAACGAACATAAATATAAACCCCAACAAGTCCAGAGAAAAGGAATTTAAGATAATTTTTAACCCGACAGGTTATTATGAGTAGTTGATAAAAAAATAAGAAATTATATTTTAAGACCTTTGAAATTGATGAATAAAATGGGCACATCGAGTTTTGCACTGAATGCCCAACATACAATAAGCGCGTAAGCGTAGGAAATAAGTACATGAGATGTCATAAAATACAAGTTCAATTACAAAAGATCAGATTATGACGATGTATCCCTTATGTTTGCCCGCAAACAAGACGTAACGATGATGTAAACATAAGAAAAACCATACCTTCATTATAACTACACATACTTTTACGTATTCTTTTTAATTCAGCTTTTATTTTATAATTTCTCATGTATTTCCTTCGTTTACGCTCATTATGAATTAAGTCTAAATACTCGCATGTGGACCAAGCAAATTACGTAATCTTCTGAAAACACATTTTATTTTGTGCCTTCAGCATTTAGCTGCTTGTTCTCCATGTAAAACATTTTACAAGACTTAATTAAAAAAAATAATAAGACATCTTTTTTACTGTTTTTTTTTATCGTTAGTTACCTATATAGGTATTTATTTTGTTTCTTACGATTAGTGTCATTAATGGGCAATCCACTTTTTGGAACTTCGAGCGTAGTAGATATACGGGGCGTGGACAAAAAGTTTGCGCGCTGATTTTTTGTCACGTGACAACACAACAGTTTCGACCGTGGTTCGACGTACAACACGTGGACGTCTCATGAGCCATCAGCCCGAGTTTGGTTGCGATCGATTGCATACGTATTATTTTGTGCCAGTATTTGTAAACTCAATTGTTATGTACAGTCGAAATGGAGCGAGTTGTTTTAATCGAGCAAAGAAAGCGAATTACCATGATTACCACGGACCACCCTCCTTATTCGCCCGATTTAGCTACTTGCGATTTATTTTGTTCCCTAAAGTAAAAACGCTTATGCGGGGTGAACATCTCGGAGATTTAAATTCTGTTCATATTTCATCAGTTTTACGTATGAATGGCTTTCGATATTAGTCTAATTGTTTCAATTATTTCATGTCATTTTTATTGTTTCATTCGTTTGATGATCGCTTTTTTAAATCATTAGCAAGTTTTATAGGTTAACATACTTCAAGTCAAATACGTAATATTTAATAATCAATCAAATTTACATTTTATCTTTACTTATATTACATACTTCGTAGAATATCAAAGGCTTGTCGAAATTGAGTGAACATGCGGAGTGTTTCATTGAGGACGGACCAACACACGCAGAGTGATAAAGAACCTCAATACGCATAGGATACGTTTAACCCCCATATACATGGTGTTTCACAAGGAATAGGACATTCCATTTAAAAAATTTAAATTATGTAGCACCACCTAGCGGTGATGACCAAAGTGTTAAATTGTTTTATTATAAAATATGTGCTCGTGATCGAGATTTTATTAAAATGATTTCATATTTTTAAAATCTTTATCGTTTCCGAGATACTGCAATGTCCCATTCCTCGTGAAACTCCCTGTATATGTTAGGTAAAATTGGTCAGTTTCGAAGTTATTTAGGTTTTATATATTTTTAGTTAAACTCCGGTTTTCCCCGCAAATTTCGTCAACTGGAATAAAATTAACGTAGGTACCTACTTTAAATAACTTCTAAACTAACAAATTTTGTTTAACATATGTATGTATATGCGGGTCAAATCGATGCGTATTGAGGTCTTCTATCATTCTATGCCGTCTGATCCGTTCTAAATAAAACGCCCTGTATATTATTAAATTATATGTTTTGCTAACATTGTTTTGTTTATTTATAATAGAAATTACCAAAAATCTGATTGACGAATAGATTCGTTATGAAAATGTTTTGGATTTTTAATTCGACTAAGGAAGTTATCTGTTTATTATTTAATTAGTCGCCACTTGATTCATCATTTACTCACAATCGTGCTGTTATTTAATATATTATATTTTTATATCTTGATTTGATTAAGACTCTAGTATTGAATTAATCTTTTCCTCTGACAATGACATTTTAAATACCTAGTCGTGAAGTTATTAATTTTGATTTTCCGTTATTATTTATATGTATTTCATAATTTATGGTATTCCATATTTATACTCTATATTTTTTTAAATACTTTTATTTAATTACATATTACATAAGTATATTAAGTGTAAATATATTACATATATTTACATAAGTAGGTACCTAGTGATTTTGTTGCAGTTTGTTACAAAATAGAATGAGTTGAAACCATACATCATCATGCATGGTTGTTGACATTTTTATAATATTGCGGTATAATAATTGTATTTCACATAGCTACAGATAACGACAGGTTTTCCTTTGTTTTTTTTTTTAGAAATTAACTTTTAAAACGCCCTGTATATGAATGTTTGAATTCGTTTTTCTTATAACTCTGAGGATAAGAATATCAAAATTCAATTAATTAATGTTTGGCCGATTACACAAATATCTACCTATCTCGAAATAAAATTAAAAATTTTTGTATTACAAACTTTTTTAACTTTTAAGTGCTTATTAAGAAAAATTGTTAATTTTGAAATCGTTTAATAAAATAAGTTTTACTTACGTTTAAGAAGCCGAATCTTTATACAATAATTGAATTAAAACGATTCCTAAATTTACATAGATAAAATTAGGTACACACTTACTTTAAAATTATCGTTTACAATTTCTGACGTTCGCTTTTTTATAGATTATACCTACATATAATATATTAATTATTATGGATTTAAAAATACAATTTCCTGTTTGACAGGAAACTGTGGATATTATATAATAATCTATACCCCGGGGGGATTGTTTACAATTTTTAAACAAATACATCAAATTAGAATTTCAAATTAAAACATCATAATTATGTATAGATACAGAGCTCTATTTATTTAGTCTATCCGCAGTATTTTTTACACAGCTGTAACAGCTAGTACGAAAAAAAAATACAGACACTCATACATTGTTTGGTTTTAATTTGAAATTTCGCACTCCGCAGCACATCGGACACTCCGAATGTGTTAAAACGGTGCAGTTTCTTGATTCATGTAACTAATTTATATCTACAGCTTTGGACGTGTAATTCCGACACGCCCACACGGTCGCCATTTTCGAAAGAACACCGTTTTTACCTAACTTTCTTGAAATATTAATATAGCGACCGAAAGTTTTGACATTTTTTTTACACTCGGCATTCTCGATTTCTTATAGCCGCAGAAGAAACTCGTAACACGTAGGTATCGGTTTCGCGATCGTTTGTGACATATTTTTTGCTTTATATTTCGACCTGGTTTTATTGATTACTTACAATGTATGAATTTGTTTTACATCCAATTGTTTGAGGTTGTCGAGCGAGCATATTCTTGATTTTTCTAATTTTTTTTTAAATTTACGTTAGTAGTTTGATTTGTTTGTCACTTATGAGGGATTGTAATTTTTCAATTTAAACAATGCCCAATTGTACGTGTAGATCCGAATGAGTAACAATGTCCACCTACATACAGAGATGATGGGGACGTAAAACAGGAGATTTATTGTCAGATCATCTCAGACATGTAATACTTAAAACTACATATTTAAACCGTAAAGCGTTATTGAAATTTAGTTCTTTTGACAAAATATGCCATATTTTTTTGTTTATTTTGACCGGTGTAGGTGTGTAGTACAACATTAACTATTTTATTATTTCTTCTCGAAAACATCCTGCGTGTTTCAATTTCTAAAAATTTTTTTAATATAAATACCTTTCCTATTTTACAATCTTTATTTCTGGTAGAATTCATTTGATATTTTATTGGAATTATCTAGATATTTTACGCCAACTTGGATCGTATTACGATTCAAGGAAATATAAATTACCGACAATAAAAAACTTTAATTTGGCATTTTCTCTTCCTTTTTACGTTACTTTAGGCCTTCGCAGACCGTTTAAAGTTAATTCTTCGTTATTTTGTAACTTTTGGATTATTCTCGTAGGGTTTGGACACGATTAGTGTTAAATCACGTTTATTTTTGAACACTCTTTCAAGTAAAAAAATTATCGCACCTTTATTTTTAGTAAGTTAGACTTGTAGTTTCGCCAAATTCGCCAAATAATTTAAGATTATTTATCTACAATGTTAAATTTCGTATAGAATTTAAACTGAATTAGACACATACTTTTGATGCAAAGTTATTGTTTCACACGTTTTATTAGATATTACCCAAGGGTTTAAACATAAACATATTATAACTACATAAATATAATTGATTTGACCGAAGTTTCTTAAAATTTAAACATTTACTAATTGTAAATCATAAATTTTCCTTAGAAAACACCGTGACGTGATGGAAATTTTCTTCTTAGGTTATTGGAATTAAATTCCATATAACAAAGCTTTTAATGGTTTTTAAGGCCAGTTTTTCAATTACCCATTAATTCTAACCATTAGTTTCAATCGCATTAACAATTAAGCGTATAGCAATATTGCTCAACTGATAACACTAACCGATTATTGAAAAATTGGAATTTTTTCTTTAACAAAAGTACCTATCCGATATACAGGGTGAGTACTGTACATTTATTTTACTTCAGGGTCTAATGAGATTTGAGCAGCTATATGCAACTTTTTATTTTTAAATGACACCCTGTATATTTTCTACATTTTTTTTTGAAGAACTATCTTTTCTCTATACGGTGTTATAAAAATATTGTGAGGTTAGATAACAAAATTACACCGTTAAACACGATTAAATTTGAAAAATGTCGTATTTTGTAATATTATCGAAAAATGACATGTCTATGTGCAAATCTTTTTTGTCGGCGTTTCTAGAATCTAATTTCGCGAAATCTTAAAGTATTCCGAATAGTTTCTTGAAACATTTCTAGTTCTAGTTCTGCCTTCTATCAAGAATTTTTTTCTAAATACAAACGTTTCACTCATTTAATAACGCAATTTGATTCGCCAATTGGCCAACTTAGCACCATTAAAAAATGCACCATTATTTCAGTTTCCGCAGATAAATAAAATGTGAAAACTACGTATAAAAACGGATTTTTGTTGAATATTTCGTTTCATTGCTACTAGATATGCGAAATATGACATTTTTTCAACTTTAATCGTGTCTAACACATGTAATTTTTTCATTTAACCCCACAATATTTTTATAACACCGTATAGAGAAAAGATAGTTCTTTCGGAAAAAATATTCACTGTCATTTAAAAATAAAAAGTTGCATATTACTGTTCAAATTTCATTAGGCCTTGAAATAAAATAAATGTACAATTATATAACGTATCGTTCTGAATATCTTTTGTTAAGAAAATGTTTTTCTAACATGAATATTCAACGAATTAACGAGGGGGCGCCTGCTATCTTAACTCATCCTTCATCTGTTAGTGAACATGTCGATATTTTTTGGATATATTATTTTCACTAATTGGATTTCGTATGCAAAAAGTGCAAATAATTTTTTAGTCTCTTTTATTTATCTTTATTGCGGATTTGAAAAAAAAAGTTTAACATAAATGTTAATCTTTACAAATCACAGTAACACACAGTTTAGTGTATGTGACTGATGAAGACAGAGTTTCTATCGGAACGTTGCATTGTGATCAATAAAGGGTGTTAACTTGACTGTTTTGACCAAATCTGACTATTCAGTTGTTGTTTGTTATACTTGATATGTTAATAATAAATATATATATATATATATATATATATATATATATATATATATATATATCCTATACTGATTTCGTCGTGGGTATTATCTATATTTTCTATCTAGTTGGACTTCTTCTCATTAACATACATCAGTTAACTAACATCAATATTGGGCTAGGTATGGGTTTTAAAATTGTTCAATCATTTTAATATTATGATGAATTGTGGAAAGGTTCTTTTTATTGTCTCCTACAAAAGCGTCAACGCAATAAAGGTAATTAATTGAAACATAAATATACTTATAGGTACTAAAAATGCGATTAAATTCCGTATGCGTTACGTACGGGAGAATTAAGGAGAATTTTTTCGTAATCCTAACTTTATAGTAGTAGTTTAATTCTTAATTGAATACGATTTATATTAAACAGAAAACTAGTTTGCAAAATTTTCTATGAAATTACCACCTGTCACTCTGGACAAGTTAATTATTGCAAAATTTTAAATTATATTTAAAAAACAAATCAAAATGCGTTATTACTTTGCTTATTGCTAAAAGTTGTAAATCATCGTTAAAGAAATCGATTTACATAGTTGTGGCGAGTTTCACGTATTGAATATAAGTTGCCTATTACTAATCGTTAGTTCTTCGAAGGCAATTGAATCATTAATAGGTAGATGGTATAGTCATAAATACTAATTGAATTTCTATAAGCAAATTTTTAATTATTGCGGCAATTTACTCGACCGCTTTGACTAATAATTTAAGTAGCCAGTTTACATAATTAAAAACAAAATTATAAATTTTGTATTATACTTTACCTGTTTTACATCATACGCATTTACGCTATTGTTATTAATATATGACGGGTATCTCATAATACACGAACGTTATTTTTAACTAATTAATAAGCGGAGCAACTTTTCGCTGACTTAATTTATTGAAAACTAACAGAAACGACAAATTATGTTGTTTTATTCGATGATATTTATTTTTGTTAATTGTCAGAACAAAGCCAACAGTAGCTAAGCAAATTCACATAACTTGTGTTCGTTATTACCTACCAATTTATAAAAATAGGAAGTACGAACTAAAAAAATGAACGAAACATAAAGTAACAAATTTATTAATTGGTTTTTATCGTGTCTTAAATTTTATGGTTGCCATAAAAATATCGAAAAGCTTTATTATAATTTATTGTTATATTATAGAAAAAAAGTTGTTTCTTTCTCTTCTAAATCGATACAGTGTTAAATATATCGTACGATTCGAAAATATTACCGAAGTAGGCGGTCTCTGCCAAAATATTCGTATTTTATAAATATCGATTTGTGTTTTTATCTATATTTATGATCTGAAAATCATTCGTTTATGCGTGTCATAAAACATCCAATTAAATACAAGCCGTAATGTCGAAGGAAATATTTTTCAAAAATTGAACAGATGTTCGACTTTCTTGAAAGTTTATCGTCAAATATTGCAAGAAGTTCTAACGCGAATAGTTTGAAAAATGAGGAAACAATTTAAAAATCAGTATTCTTCGTTAAATTTCGAAATATGTACTACTTTTGTAAGTTATGTAAATGTGTGATATAATTATATTTTAGTTAATATTAGTCCAAAAAGGCCAAATATTGTACGTAAGAAATAATAGTTTATAGATTTTGTAAATGTTTAGAATAATTTAATATATATTGTATAAAAAATGCCAATAAAGCTTTTACAAATCGACTTTTACCGATGATAATGTCCACCTGACCAAGCGTTTTACGAGGAGTTCCCAGAAAATTGTGGGTAGGTAACTCGTAATTTTGATTTTTGAAATTTTATTTGCGCTATTATTTGTCGCATAAGTAGGTACGTACGTCATATATCATCCTATATTTACGTCCGTGGCCGTTTATTTTACACCACCTTCGCCTGTCGCACAGTTTTCGCATCTCTTGCTTTTTATATTATGTATGTATGTAGGTACACATACGTACATAATATGTCCTCACTTTTACGACAGCTTAAGGGTTTAAGTTAAGTTATAAATATTTCATAACAGTTCGCCGTTGAATGATAAGAAATATCACTATCAATCATTTCTCGTTAGATATATACACTTAAGGTTTTCTTTTCGAGAAAGTTTAAAAATAGACGTAGGTAGATAGATATACGTGTCTTCTATTATCCGCGAAAAATAAACACGCCCGTTATATTGTAAAATAATGGGTGGATGCACATGTCCATGATTTTAATCAATTTAACGTCCATCGACAATGTGCATTCCCGGTCATTATTTAGGGCTATTAATTATACGAATGCGATATGCATAAATTTATTACGACCGAAAATATTGTCGATTTTTTATTCTACACGGTTTCGCTTTTTTTAGTTCATTAATAATATGCGACGTTGTTTCGGCAACGTGTGTTTCTAAAAAATTATTATTTATTTGTTTTTAACTTTTAAAATATTTTTGATACGTAATTTACACTGTTTGGTAGTTTTTCTAAGTTAAAATCAAATATAATACATTGCATTATCTATGCATACAATGTAATTAAACAAAATATCTTTTCTCTGTAAGAACCAAACCAAATTAATGTTTATTATTATTATTATTATTATTATTTGATGATTGATATTTCTAGTTTTCTTTTATTTAAGCGATAATTGCTGAAAATATTAGTCCTTATATCGTTGTGTAACTAACTGAAAAAATTCAGCTATTAGTGGAAGCATTTTAGGAAATTCGACCTAAACTTGACACAGTTGTTAATCGACGTTTGCTGATGAAAATGTTAAAAGTAGCTTAGCTACTGCCATCGCATCGCGAGGAAAAGACGCCAAAAATGAGTTTTTATCACAATCTCCTTTAAGATTTATTTTACAGCAAAAATACGTATGGTGATAAAATAAACTAGGGAAAATTTCCTACAAATTATGTTCTTATGATTTTTACCGTAAAAATTAATACTTTCAGCGTGTCAGCTTCACAAAGTCGACTCTATCAGGTAATTCAGAGAAATTACACTTTACCTTTACGTATAAATATGAAAATTGGTACATCGTTAGACCTACCTAGGATGTAGGTATATTTTCAGCTAAGGAACGTAAAGTTTTTTTTTTCGGACAGCAGTTATGAAATCATAATGTTGATCACTACCATATACTTAATAATTTTATCGGTATATCACAAAAACTATTAGTTTGATTTTCGTTTTTTTTTTTTTGAAATGAAAGATCTTTAAAGTGTTTTCAGACGATTACAAAAATTCTCGATATGTTGATGAATAAGTACAATGCAATTATAAAATGCATATAATTAATACAAAGGCAATTAATTTTACAATTAGAGACAAAAAACAATCGACCTAACAAATTATCATTTAGTAGGAAGTGAAAAGTTGTTGCAGTTGTTAATTATATAAGTCTTGCTGGCGAAAATGTGAAAAGCTCCTATGTTTATGTTTCAGTTGCCGTCTTGGAAAATAGTGCCTTATTTTCAATTTATTCGCAACAATTCCTCTTTCTTTCTTGCTCTCTTTTCGAAAGCGGATGGATCCTCTTTTCATGTTTGTATCGAAAGGTAAAGTGTAATTACTCTATACAAATTAATTAATGTCGAGTTACCTGATAGAGTAGACTTTGTGAAGCTGACACGCCGAAACTATTGACTTTACAGAAAATTTCGAGTTTACTTTATCATATAAATATTTTTTTTTCGTAAAATAAACCGCAAAGGAGATTCTGGTAAAAAAGTCATTTTTGACGTCTTGTAGCACGACCTGTATTTATGGGGACTTTTGATATTTTCATATCACCTTTGCCAAGTTTCCATTTCTTACTAGTTTCTTGAGAAGATTGAGTTTTTTATTTATAAAATGTTTCGACTATACGGTGTAGTCTCTATAACGTGAACATTCCATGGTGTGAAAATCCAAAAACGTGAACGGATGATTTGATCTACATATTCCGAAACGTAAATGCAAAACAAATTCTAAAACATGAACAACGCAATAATGCAAATTTATAATTGTTGCTCGTAAAGTGAGACAGTGCCTGTTGAAAAGGGATACAATATACAATCATACTGGGAGTGTACTAAAAAAAATAAACAAACTCAGCTATTGTATTCATTTTCGGGCAGGTTCAATAAGTTATTAATTGTTTAGGCATGCCAGCGAAACATTTTTAAGTTCCCGTGATAAATATTATTATAGGAGTATTTATTATGACATCTAATAGTGAAGTAGAAATAACGTAAACGATTGAATTAATTCCTACAAAACGATTTTTGCTGTAAAGTGATGTTGCAATACGTGTATATATATATATTAAAATACACATCGATATCGTCGTGCGAATACGATTTTTAGTCGCCTTATTGAAAAATGGTGTTAAATATTAAAAAAACAAACAACAAAAAGTCGAGTTAGTTATCAAATTATAGGAAATTTTTCGCTCAATACGAATGTGGTATTGGTATTTTACAAATCTAGCTTTGAATGATGTGGGAACGAGAAATAGTTAAAAAATTGTCAAAAATGACCCCCCACGGACGTTATCGATACGGACTCTTGTGCACAGATCGTTGCAAAAATTGTTCTAGAAAAGACCGCACAAACTGTGGAGAAAAATATAGCGAGGGGAAAGATAACATATGTCTATATGAACTTTTTGTTTATTCTGTGCTAGAGAACACGTCCCTAAAATAGTGCCGTGCAATTCTGAAACACCTGTACCTACAGATATTTATTTCCCGAAAGCCAGCTTCTTCAAGATTGTAATTGTCCGACGATTACGATGAGTTTTCATAAACATCTCTTTATCTATCGAGTATCTACTTAAAAAATATGAAAATTTCCTTTAGTTAACTTTAGATACTTAACATACCAGCTGCAGTATATTAACTACAACATTATTCATAATTGATTTTATTTTAACAAATAGGAATGCAAATTGTGATATTATAACTGCAGTTAAATAGTTCTTCATTCAGACCATCAGCTTTATTATTTACGGGGCGTATTGTAAATCGTGTAGTCCGTGCAATTTAAATGGAAAATTAACGTAAAACAGTATTTCTTAAATTGATTTTTGATTCAATTATTATTGTATGCCGTCGAATCCGTATAATGAATGCGACCGCATTTTGTTTATTAATTGGATAATTAAACCTTACATTAATCTGAACATTTACGTTTCCGTTTTAAATATTGAATCATTATGTGAACTGGTGAATTAATATTAAGGTAGTTAAAAAAAGGACGCGCTTGGTCGTTATTCTAAATGAAGGTAAATTATATACGGCGTATAAAATATAGTTCCTTATTTGCACTAACAACAAGTATTTATGACCATGTTTGACCATTATTAACACAAATTTGCGAACCTCGATGTGTATACTCAAATAAAAATTTCGAATTTGCTTCTGAGGATGATTAAATATAAATTGATTGCGCCAGATTTGTATTTTAGAAACGTCCTAGATGTAGATAATTTATCACTTATCGACTAATTTTAAAATTTCGTAAATTTAAAATTATATAAATATCTTTATAAGGTATAGGTACGTAACTGAAAGCAAAGTCGTTTCCTACATTTTTGTAATTCGATTTCGGTGTTTTCGAAGTTAAACAAATTAAATTTTCGCTCTTAAATTCTTCGCTGTTCTCGTAAGGTTATTATCCACTGCGCGACAAAAAAATAATTAATCGACCATTAAACGTGTAAAATAATTTATCTAAAAATGATAATAATCTCCTTAATTTAAATTTTATTTGCTTAAAAAATATATCTTTAAGTTTAGAGAGCGGTTAATTGTTGGAAATCGGCCCTCAATTTAAATGACTAAGCAATCATGTTTATCTCCATGGAAACGATTGTTGTAACAATTGTGTTTATAGTAGTATTTAAATTCAATCAAATGCAGCTCATGACATAAGGCTGTAAATGCTTCTGAAGTACCTATCTTTTACTTTTAGTGTGTTTTTATTTTTTAAATTATTTTTATGACTTCATAAATAGAAAGTAGAAAATACAGGGTGTCCCCGGACCGAGTTTATGATATAAGTATATCATTATGGCGACTGCCATTCGTCTGAAACAAACTATAAGAAAACAATAGAAACTTCTAAATTTTTCTTTCTATTTCCTCCTTTTTTTGTCATCGTTTTCCCTATATCGCCAATTTCCAGCGTAGATTTTTCTGTTGACTAGGAACTTGCATTATTATATTCATATTTCACATTTCACTGTATTTCACCAACCACTGTGATCGCGAAAATGCGTTTAAGATAAAATTTTGTTCGCGAAATTGAACCGCTGAATGTTTGAGGGGAGCCCTAACTAAGACCCTAACCGAGACCCTATCCAAGAGCCTAACCAAGCTCGATTATCAGAGAATTTGTGTTAGAGCTTAAAGGTCCACCTTATAAATACGTGGAGAATTAGTCGACAAAGAAAAATTCTAACTTTTCTCGTCGTATTAATCCAATTTGTTTGTAATCCTTTTAGAAAACACAACACAGCACGCTACACTCGCGCACTCATTCGCAAAAAGGCCTTATAAACCGAACGAGCACTACTCGCACACACGAATAATACGACGCCGTAATTTAAAATTCGAACTTCTGAAACAAGCACTACTTCTCTGTACCATTAACGCGAAAGATCTAAAACGGTCTATCCAGAATTCTATATATAAATGCATTCGGGTACTAGGAAATACCGCTTTTATTTTAAAGACTTTCAATTCTTTGTTCGCACTCCGATAAGTTATCACGTGAAAGTAGGTGGCGCACATGTTTTATTAGTTGCTTTGTATTTTATCGGTGGCATAAAAATGCGATTAAACTTTTATCTGTTTTATAGTTCGTAATAATGAAATTTTCAATGCTTAAGGACACACAAATAGTTTTTAAATTAAAACTAGAGTGAATTTATTATTCTGCGGTATAAAGGATAATGATTATTCAAATAATTTTAAACTGGTGTTTGGTTTTTTGTATTTTTTATTGGGATGTCGAAATTTATATAAAGGGAGGTGATACAAAATTTTTTTTAGTATTCTTTGGGTGGTATGCGTAACCCACAAGATTGAGAGCCACTGCAATTGATTCTTGTCGAAAACAAGTCACTGACAAAAAACAGCACATGAGGTTTTCTGATACATAGTTTCAAAGCCATCGTGACCAAAGTCATCATGACCAGGGCAAATGTTTATACGTATAAGATCGATCAATAATACTAAAAGGCAGCAACAAAAACAATTGACAAAAACATTTGATAGTATTTCATTTTTATGTTAATATCAAAATTAAAAATTCTTAATTAATAGTAATTCCAATAAATCTATTACAACTACTCTTACGTTTTGCTGACCACTCGGTAGCATTTATGAGATCACTGTCGGTCTACGCGGTGCGCGTAGATAGCTCACTTATACGTTACACGCGCGCATTCTTGGTGGTTTTTACAGGGTTCGGATAATTCAAATTATATAAATAAATATATATATTAAAGCTGAAAGTATGGGGAATAAATTTTATTTGAAGTATTTTGACGGTTAACTTATTAGTTTCAGAAAGAATGGCCAATATTTATGGAGGGTTGATTTTTAAAGTGGGTTTTTTCGTAGTATCTTGCTTAATATTGAAAACTCAATCGTTATTGTTATAAACTTTTTTCATGTTTTGGTTTTAAAACTAGAGCTTTATCTTTAAAGATAAGTGAGATAGAGCCTTTTGAAATATTTACCTTTTAAGGGATGGTGGGGGTAAAGGACGCGATTTTGAAGTGGTCAAAAGGTGATTTTGTACGTTAATATTGACCTTCTATCAAGTAAAATAGGTCGCTAAATTTCTTCATTCAATGCATACGACAAGCGGGTCGTATTAGAAGCTAATAGGGGACGTTCAAAATATTAGATTATATTCGACACAATAAAAAATTAACAACAAAAACACCAATTATAAGAAGTAATAGAGTGACGGAATGGTAATGTAAGCTTTCCTGAGCGAACTAAAAGCCATGAAAAGATGGAACGCGAAATTGACGAAACACAAAATCATCGCGATCGCCCCTTGTATGCGATCGTAGATAATATGATTATTTCGAGGATTGTCGTGCGACATAAAACGTAAGCCCACTGCATACTTCTCTAGTTAACATACTGTAACGTGTTTTTAAATGGAAGCTGCCATTAGTCAATGAAATATGATCTTTATTACCAGTTTAGACACTAACAACTCCAACTTAGAATATTTGCATATGTAATAAATGTATCTATAGTATAATATATTATTCATATTTTATATTTGACGGTAGATATTACTAGATACAGACATTTCCCTGAAATTCAAAACCGAAAGACATTCAAAAAATGTACAAGAATTCGCCTTTCGAATTGTGTACGTTTAGATTCGAAAACGGGGATTTTACAAGATCATCCAAAGTACGGGGGTCGCTTGAAAATACTCAAAGGCAATTAATAATTTTCTAACGTCGGAGCATAACATTGACATTTGATAGGAAAATGCGACGTCTATGAATGGATTTGTAAGTTCAAAGCCGTCGAGACCAGCTCTCAAGGTTCTCCTCAGCGGGCGTTCTGTAACAATAATTTCAGATGAAAGTTCGCGTTGGCGAACTCATTAAGGACAATGGAGATAAAAATTCGCAAAAATCAAAAATTGACTCCTAGTCAACAGTCTGGTTTAAGAGGGAATAGTGTATCTGGCAGTCGGCGAAAACTTAATAATTGTCGTATCTGTATAAATTGTTTATTGCAATTTTTTAATAATTCTTTATAAAAAGTCAGTAGTCAGTTAAATTCGAAAATAAAATAATGTCGCATTCCTTTCGATAGCTTATATGCTTTAGCGGTATGTATGCGATAGCATTTAATGATTAACAAAATTTAACAATAAGCAATAGTGATAAAAAAATTTGTACCCCGAATATCTCGTTTAGCGGTGGTAGTAGAAATAAAAGTTGTATTTATATCGAACACGTCACATTTATTTATAAAATTGATTGCTCTTGTCAAATGCCAACAGCAACAGACGACGGGTAGCAACAACATCATTTACATGATAATCTCTTTGGGGTATTGCGTCTTGTTCGGGACCGCGATGTTCCGATATGACCGAAATTCACATCATCTTTTTGGCATGATCAAATGATGAGTTCTTGATATATAAGTAAATAAGTTTAAATAAGTTAAATGCTTGAATGATTGCCTATACATTATTTGTCGATAATATCCGTTTCTTACAAACATAATAATACCAATATCTAGATGTACAGTTTACCTTTGAACATTAATATTTAAATCATAAATTAAAACAGAAATCAATTATTTATAAAAGGAATTTTATTCATAAGTCATCAGCTTATATGACAAACAAAAAATAATCTCGTAATAGTGTTAAATTTATTTACTATATTATATTAAAAAATATCCGTTCGAATAAAAATAAGTTTTCGAGTTTATGTACCTATACGTTATTCAAGATAGGTTCCAATACACGTCATCAATAAAACCTCGTATTTTTACAGTATGGCCTATCCAAACCTATATGCAATTTACGTCATCAACAAAAAGTTACTAGATTGTTTATTTGTAATTCGGTTTAAAGTTTGGAAGGTGACATATTCTGTAGATGATTTACTTGCGCACATATTAGATGGGTAAAGAAAGACTACAATTTATTAGAACTGTAAAAATACGAGGTACGAGGTGAGACAGCGCTGTGTGAAACGTCATCATCTAGTAACCTTGTATTGATGACGTGGATTGCATATAGGTTTGGACGAAGTGTAGGTACTAATACTAATAGAGTACTATTACTAGTAGGTACTAATAGGTTGTAGTCTTTCTTTGCCATGTCGTATGTGTGCAGGTAAATCAGGTAAACGATAAACTGAATATTACAAAAATACAATTTAGTAATTTTTTATTCATGACGTGTAAAACGTCAAATAAATAATACGTTAAATAACGTTATAAGTAATTTAAAAGTTTTCAGCGGAAACGTCGCGATATTTGACATCTAAAATATTTGCGATTTTTAAAAAGCCGAAGAATTTATATCGACTGATTCTCGAAAAGTAATTTCATAGCTTGTCGAACATTTATGTATTGCTTCAATGTTGTAATTTTAATCTAGCTACGTTTCCTTTTCGTAGATCGCGTAGTAGTAACTCGCGTAGCAATTTTTCAAATATTTTTACATATATATATAGGTACTTGAAATATTAACATCGGTACGTGATACAAATATTTAAAGCTTTAACTACAAAATTACCTTAAATTAGATAACTCGAAGAGCAATTAAAGAACATCCTGTGTGCACGATAAAAACGTAAGCACGGCAAATTCTTACTACTGCCGTTTTTCAAATGGGAATTATTAACTTCGATTATGGCGTTAATGTACGATATCGTTGTAAATTATAAAGAATTTGCGCAAGAATTTTCGAAACGACCTTAACATTTTGAGATATAGCATTAAACAGAAGAAACCTTGATTATAATGTTTCGTTATAAATCATTGGTATTTTGTACACTTGTAAAATTTAATGTCGATATTAATAATCGAATATTTTTTTTTATTGTTAACCTTGAAATATTTAAACGCGATTGTTAGTTTTCACGGAATTATCTCGGTACAGATTGGAGCAATTCAAATTTAAATATTCAATTCAATGTTCATTAGCTACAATAGATCGTTATTAATCGCCTTAGGTTAGGTCCCAGTCGGTTTTAGTATTTTCGCAGTGATATAATTGAAATTACATTTATTTTGAAGTTAATGACACCAAACTTATCTTTAGTTTTGATCATTTGCAACGTAGGTACAGTAGCCTCCTAAATTAATGACACCGCACTCGAGTTAGTTAGTAAGGGTGACCATCTGTCGTTTTCGACGGGGCGGCAATATTAATGGAGCCAACTGCACGTACTTCTAGTTTTCTTTTGTTTTTTTTTTTAGTAAAGAATATGTCTACGTTTTATTTTTAAAATTTTGACGCTTTTCAATTTTAAACCACATATTAATTGTTAGTTAATCTTTCACAGATCTTAACTTAAACGTTCTTAACGTAACTTTAACTTAATCTTGAACTTTTCTTCAATTTTAATTAAAAGATTGGCTTTTACAAGAAATTAATTTGAAAAAAACAATACCTATACAAACTTGTGTTTTGTTTTGACGAATATACACTTCAAAATATAAATATTTTTCTACTAGTGGATTTTGAAGCACCTATTTTTAATCAAACTTGTTGCACTACGTATCTACATTAAATTATTTTACAAACAGAATCATGAACAACAAACCATAATATACCTATAACGATCCATTTTTCAAAATTTTATTATTCACATAATCTTCGAAAATTATAAACATTTAGGACATATAACTTCAAGTCCAGGGGGCATAGATGTTTTATTGTTTCGCAACTCTAAAAAATCAATATTTTAATCTGCAGTTATTTATTTTAGATAAATTTATGTATAGTTGATACCTGTGATTTTGTAGGACGTCACATTGGTTTTAAACCACTCGTAACCTTTCCTTATTAACACCCTGTAATAAACAGTGTCGCCCAGTTGGACTGGCTTGTTATCTATTGTCATCGTCGTTCCCATACCGACGCTTCCGTATTTAGGAAGATGTTCGTAAATGTATGTAGTGCTGGATTTGTCTAAATTATCATTGTTGATACTGTAATCAAAACCAACCGCATCTGGCCCACCATTATATGGCACTATAATAGTTATCGAACCGTCGGTATAAGCTTCAACGGTTGCCGATGTTGGTGCCGTCGCGTACAGGTTCTGCGAGACAATTAAAAACAGTGTAATTTGAAAAATTATCATGCTTACAACGTCGGCGTCGTTAAAAGACTGACCAAAGATTAGAGATATTTGAATGTTTGTAAACAAACGGATTACTGATTATTTGTTGCGTATAAATAAATTATCTGTGTTCCTACATAATTTTTAGCGTTGTCAGTTACGAACTATTATTATTTTCATAATAAAATAACATCCGTTCGGTGTTTGATGTATTAAAACTGGTCACGATGGCTAACCATTAATTTTTCGATGTTAAATCTTTTTTTTTGGCATTATGGCGTAACCTTCAGCCCCAGATCCTAGTTAGGAGTGGGATTGGGCTAGGAATGGTAGGTTAAGGGAAGTTAATCTGTTTTGAAACGTTTGTATGGTCTTGATGTTGAACTCTCTGGCATAACTCAAGAGCTAACCGAATGGGTTGGATGATCAGAAGTCAATTGTAGATACTGTTTATATTTCTTTTTTTTTCTGTTTATGGCTTTGGACTAATGAGCTAGTCTATTTTTGGAATTGATTTTTAAATCTTGTTAGTACATCTGATTAGTATTACGTTCACAGACGTCCGTAGTTGCAGCGGGATTCGAACCCACAGCCGCGAGATTGCTAGAAGGCCAGTCGACAGACTAGGTTCCATTAGGCCGCGTGGATCTTACCTGATCCGCCCTTTTCTTCTTAACATGTAATTTCCATGGCAGTTTCGTATCCAGGAATATAGCATACTAAATTTCGACATAGGTACTGTTTCGGGAATTTATAGATCAAACCTTCGTGCGAGACCTTGTCAAACGTTTGAGTTACGCCGAGAAAAAAAAGCAGATCGCCCCTTTTTTTCTTCTAATTGTACTTGGTATCTACTTGGTTAATAGTAGCACGTTTCTGTCTGAAACCGAACTGGTAGTTTATTATCCTCTATTATATCATAACTCCCAAACTTTTGCTAATCAAAATGGCGTAACTAACTCGTAAAATTAAAAGCCGTTCCACCCCCAACACGGTCCTACGCCGTTTTTCTCAAGACCATAATCAGTTCGGAGGAGTAGGTATCGTATGGGAAGTACCTAACATATCGAATCAGCAATAACATCGATAATTTTGATTTCATTATGTGAATGGACGTCGGACTTGGTTAATTTTTTTTTGTCGAGAATATAGCAAGACCGCGAATAAACCGGACGAATATTTGTCAACATTCATTTATATATATTTGTCCAACGAGCGGTGATTAGTATGCTTGTAGCTTGCTCATTTAGGGTCGACAAAAACGTCAACGTTTGCCGCCAGTATTACAGATGCCTGTCTGGGTTACCTGTAAGTTTCCCCGAATCTTGTGGCGTATGGACCCGCCGATCTCTTCGACTCTTTTTGGAGGAATTTTTTAAATGCCCAACAAAATCCCCCATACCGAATTAATAACGTTTCTGAAATTGCTGCGTGATGTTCCTTTCGATTTAATTTGGCGGCGAGAACGCCCGGTATTGTGTGAATTTTGTTTTTACGTGCTAATTAACAAACATAAAAGCATTGTTTAACTGCATTCATATAATATGTTTATAGGCGGTTCTCTACACAAATATACGGATTAAATACGACAAACATTTTTATAGGTTGCAGAAGATTATTATCTATCTACTTATATCTTAAACTAACCATCTACGATACAAATTGTTGAAATGACGTAAGGACAAAACTGGAAAATATAAATTGGACACGAGTTTATTAGTACTATTATAATATATATGTAATAATTTTATTCTTAATGTTCATATATTTTGAATAAATCGAAAAGGTGGAGATTTAATCACTCAATTTAAATGATTATTAAGTACTATACATAATATGATTATATATATATATATCAAACATATCAATAGGTATCTTCTGGAAAATCTTATAGGTAATAAAGGTGTCCTATCTGGAAAAACCATTGCGTTTTCATGGAAATATTCTAAATAAATTAAATTAAAATTATGTATTTTAAATTATGCAATTATGCAAATTTAAATTGAAATTTTAAAAATCAAACTGAAGTCTACACAACTCGATATAATGCATAATCGAAAATGTTTAAGTACTACCTGAAATTAAAAATGTAGGTACTTACAAATAGGTAAATATATATTTTTTAAATAATCAATAAGCAATTAAAAAATTGTTAAAATTCAATTAAAAGAACCTCTCTTGAAAACATCATCTGCCAATGAAAATACCGCGTAAAACTTTTAATAACGCTGCAATATTTCCGTCGATGTTTATCACCAGGTTGCAAAACCGCATACTTTCTGTCGGAGTATTTATTGCTATTTAATAGTTAGTCAGGCCGACTTTTGCATTCTGAACGGTCACCTTTTATAACTTGTGGTCGATGACAATTATTAGGTACTATTGCAAAATGTTGGCAAAACTTTTATTACATCGCGTCCTCACACCATTCATCGATTACGTATGCCTTTTGTTTAATTGTCTCTATACGTGTTTGAACTGATGTTAATGTCTAACGTTGATGACGACCATATAGTTTAATCAAATTAATTGCAAATTTGCATCAGGAATAGTAATATAATTAGCTAAACAATACACGCGCTGGTAATAAAATGCAAGGGTAAAAATGAAAATCTACATTTACTAGCGACGCATATAATGTTGTTTAATTTGTTGTTTAATAATGGGAGATTCCAACGAAAATGGTTTTGACGAGTGAAAAATAAATTTTCGCCAAATAATTGCAATTTAGTGTAGATTTGTTGGTAATGATGCATAGTATTCAGATGTATAAGGGTTCATGATATTATTTAAATTAATAGCGACTTTCACGTTTTGTGGTTATACCGAGTGTCCGCGAGACCCGGGACAAACTTATAGTTCTTATGTTTATACATTGATTGTATTGGAATTTTGAACATAGGTACATATAAGAAATAATTTTCAATTTATCGACGTGTAGAGTTAAAATGGTTGACGGAAGTGACATCAAATTTGATTTTTGAAATGAAATTCTATCTGATTACGTTGCCAAATTTTTGTATATTCTTAAAAATAATATTAAAATTTTTAATTTTATTTTTCACCACAGAAGGCTGCGGTACAATAAAATTGTTTTATCTCGACGTTGGCGCGCGAGGACTTTAGGTATTCCTTTATTATTGTTTTTTTATTCCCAGGCCTGCTATGTTTGCAATTCAATTAAGCAAAACGACAAATACATTCAGGCAATGCAGAATACCTACTTATTTTTTTGAATTATTTAGTGTTAAATTGAAATAAAACTGTACATATCGTATATCGTTGTATTCACAATAAAATTTTCGACCTAATGATGCTAGTGGCCCATTTGCTTTTCATTAAAAAGATTAGATAGGCAAGGTAAACAATTTTTTTATAAAAAAAATTAACTTTTACATCAAAAACCAGATTGTTAAAATTTATGGGCGCACAAAACACTTAATAGTAACTTCCTTCAAAAAATTATTATGTATTTGGTTGGATAACAGGGTCGAGATAGAACAATCGTATCGCAGTCACAGCTTTCTGTGTTGAAAAATAAAATTAAAAATATTGAAATTATTTGTGAGAAAAACGAAAATTTGGCAACGCAATCGGATAGAATTTGGTTCGTAGATTCCAAAAATAATAAAATTATCATCAATGGTAAACCTAAATACATATAATTAACAATCATTTAAACAAATATATTGCCAATATAACATGAATTCAACATGAGAAGAACATGAACTTGAATGAACTACAACGTATGTAAATATGTACAATATTACGTAGGAAAAAATTTGAAATTTATGATTTAAAACTTTTCGGATAATCAGATGTGCGGATAATCGAAAAGTGATATCGATACTGTATTTTCAAAATTAAATTTAAAATTATTGGTTTCAAAACGATATTGAATATTGTGGAATTTTCCAAGTATGTACTTATACGTCAATTTAAATTGGGTAAAACAGTGGGACGTTAAATTTTCGATATAATATTTCAACAATTTCCCATCAAGATAATACAGTTGAAGTAGATAGATGTTGTGCAGGAAACACCATGACAATATCGTCTCAAGAGAAAAATTTAAAAAATAAGTAGCCGAGCTCAGACTACAATGGGCTTTTAAAATAAAAGCTCCTTAATTAATTATGATAACTAGAAACAAATCAAAGGCCATTGTGTCGATTAAAAAGGGCACGCAACAAAATGAGCCAAAATAAAGCTTGTCCTGCATACCGTACGATTAAAGCAGCTCCATCACATACTACAATGCTTGTAAAAAAAAAGATCCCTTAAAATACATACTTAAATAATTTTACCTTACAAAGTATCGTGGAGGATAGAAGATTTCGAAAATTAATTATTTATACTTATTGTTAGATACATAATGATGAACGTGCAATGCTTATAACAGTGACGTATTTGTCCTTATCGGTTGTTAATCAAATTATATATGTATGCAGCAAATATCTAAATCACTATACTATTCTAAAAGTTTCCGATGATCTTTAGACTTGTATTGGCAATACAGAAGAGTAAATTTAACCACTAGTAAGGTGAACGTTAAACGATTACTTTTTAATGCCATTATTAAATAATACTTAAAATAACTAATTATACGTAGATAATGCAGTCGGTAATTTGCTTCAAAAAATAACACGCAAAGAAAGAAAAATAATGAATCGAAAACTTCGTTTTTGACCGTTTTCGAAACCTGACGGATTATCTTTGCATTATACAGGGTATTCTTAAATTATTGCGAAAGATTTTAAGGTCCTAAAATGTTTCGTTTCTTCACACGAATCATTTTACCTATATAGACTATTAATTTTTACAAACATTTGCAAAATAACATGTTCTATCGATTTACGAATAGGACATATTTTTATTGTATTAACTGTAATCATTCCTTTTAAAAATAGTTGCTAGCAATTTTTATTAGTTTGATGTTTAACTGTTGTTTACGTAAATTATTTCTAATAATAATCCAAAATATTTTTAGTTTTCCGGTATTTTATGAGAAACGTTATTTACCAAAACCAAAAAATTACTAAACGCAATTTCCACAAGAACAAAAATAAATTATATACAACTAATTCAAAAACTAATTCACAAAAACTAAAAATATCTTGAAAACGGTTATGTTTAGGTATAGAAAACGTAATATTCACTTGAAAGAGGATGTAATTCTACATCGGCACGTGTAAAAAAATGTGATGTTCCATTTAAAATAAATAAGTTATTGTCGCTTTAATTATGAAAAGTTGAATTGCAATTGCTCTGTATGAGTTAGACAATAAATAAGTAATGCGTTCGATACATCAGTGTATTCGTAATTTACATCTAAAGTTTTCTTTGCCTGAACTAATTCATTAAGAAGATATGATTTTTCAGGTGCAGGGTTGCATTTGATAGTCTCACAAAAAAAAATTTTTTTTTCTTAAAAACGATAAACTTTGAGTTAATATTTTTCAATTCAGTCATAAATGTTTAGATGTAACCGTTTCAAAAATAACAAGTTTTAATTTTGGCGTAAAATAGGCCAGCACAGATTAAATTCAAAATAAGTGTAGTATATAGGCACCACAAAGTTGCAGTCATTACATATCGAAAACCTATAAATAAATGGTAGATAAGAAAATGACAGTATGAAGTGTTTAAACTTAATAAGTAGGTATAAAGAGATTGTTTTATACTCGATAAATAGGTACACAGACAACAATTCGGTTAAACTTATTGCGGGGATTTTCCTATTTAGTAGATGTATTTACATGCAGATGTAAAGTAGGTATTTCGGACACCGATTTACATAATCAACTATTTCGATCTGAAGATTTGAGTGATATATTTACTTAATATATTACAACGCCGTTACGAGGGCGTGGAAAAAGAGGCGCCCGCCACGGGCACAACTAGGTTGGAGACTATATTTGGAACTTTTATTGACTTAGGGGGGCGCAAGTTAGATAGTTGCCACAGGCGCTTCGTCACGGGTGCTTCATACCTTCGATGCGACGTTCATAGATTATTTTAGACATTTGAAGGTGAGAATAAAAATATAAGTTTTTGCAAATTAAAAAATAAAACAATTGTTAAAGAATCATAAATATTTAATAAAATGCGTATGACATAACGACGAGCAATAAAATTTGAATGGCCTTTAGGTTGTATAAGTAAACTTTCTCATAAAATCCAAAATACCTAATTTGAAAATAGAATAAATATAAATACATACATCCTATATAAATATGTATAGGTATGTATAATAAATATACTAGGTACCCTATTCATTTACATTTTTTTATATAATATGGGTGCTTATTTTTGATACTATTTACGTATATACATATACGTATATACATGCATTAAGGTATGCGATAATATAATTGATGTAACATTTAACACTTTAACGATCTTTTACAAAAAAAAAACAACTTGACGCACAACAGCAACAACAAATAAATTGACTGACGCTTACTACTTTTTTTCTAACAGTACCTAATGTACTTTATAACATTTTTTTTCTTTAAATTCTTTTACGACGCATTTTGCAATAAACTATTGCATTTTCAAGTGACAGAATTAATTTTTTAATCAAAGCAAAAACATAAAAAAACAACGCTTTCGATAGACCCCATATATATAAACTAAATTGAATTATTTTTTAAAAAGTATTTTATTAAATTATAATTTAATTACATCTTTGTCAATATTACGTTTGAATAGAAAACTGATGATTAATTCCAGAATTAAATGGTAATTACCCATGTAATGACTGGAAATGTCTGGAATATCTATGACGTTTTAAATTTTATCACAGTACCGTGCACGAATTGTGTACGTTTGCTGTTATAGATTAGGTACTTACGCACATTGTAATTAACCATATAAAATCGTCGACTGCTATTGTTTATACGAATTGTACGAATATTATTGCTAACATGGTAGAAATAAGGTTATTAAAGAGTTTCGCTAAACGCAAAATCTGTATCTACGCCTATGTGTTTATGTTCCTTCGCCACATGACGTCATGGTGACGTTCTCGATTGTCATTTATTTAACAAAATGGAAGCATGAAGATATTAAAGTATACGAATATGTTTGAAATAATGGAGAAAATCAGTGTTTTTAAAGTGTTTATATATCAGATCGTGTGTTTGATAAGTTTTCTACGTATAAAATCTATAGATTTGTTTGTTCAACCGTCGATTGAACATAAAATTCAGTTTCAAAGCCGAGGTCAAATTTCAAGAGCTCATAATTGGAATTTTATACATATCAAACAATATTGGAACACATTTATGGTTTGTAGTAGAAAAATTAAGCATAGTATTTGTATTTGTCTATAAGGATAAATCAAAATGTACCGGGTGGATAAAATGGGGTCGAGTAAGCCCGAGTTCGATTACTGTCCACCGTTTAACATGCTAAACTTCATAAAAACTCAAGTGGAAGAAATGAATTTGAAACCCGAATATCTTGGTAACGAAAATTTTAAGTTTGTCAATAATTTTGGTTTGTCAACTGAATTCAAAACCAACAAGAAGTTCGACGTGAACAATTGCCTTAACGGTCAACATCACATTAAGAACGATAGACATCTAAATCCTAATTATATTACAAATAATTTTTCGAATGTATATTTGACAAATTATAAATTGTTCAATAGCGACACTAGTAGAAAGGATACCCTTATAAATAAATGTGAAGTAGTAGAAAAACCGATAGAAAATATAAAAGAAACGTGCAATAAAATTGCCTGTAGTCAAAATTCAAAGAAAATGAAACGCAATAAATCCCGATATAATCGAGCAAATTCGAAAAAATCAAAGAACCAAAAGAAAACATACAAGCAACAGTCGAAACGTAATCAATCCAAATCTCAACAAGCATCGAACAACATTAAATCCAGGTGTAATAAATCTCCAAAAATGAAATCTCCCTCCGTTACTCAAATTTGTTCAGTAAATAATTCAATCGTTCAATGTGATGTTACATCTCGTACACGCTTGCCTTCCGAATGCGAAAGCGAAGATAGCTTCATTGTTTTTGAAGAAGATTCGAACAGTTCAGATTCTGAGGATATTGAAATTTCATGTGAAGAATCTGATTATGACGACGATGGATGTTCTTTGTCCGAAATTATAAACAATGTAGATGATGTCGACTCGCCAGTTAAAAAGGTAAATATTAAATTGTGTTGCTGTTGACTTAATAAACGTAATTAATTTTGGAGTAGTAAAAAGGATAGTCGTACTTTAAATGTACATTTATAGAACGATTATTATAACATGCGTTTGTAGGTGAGATTTGCTCCGAGTAAAGAGCTGTGCAAAGTACATCGTATGGTGCAATGGTCATTTGCATACCGGAATGCCCGTAAAGGTCCTTGGGAACAGTACGTACTAGACAGGCAACGTTTTCAGAATCGAATCAATAAGCTAACAGTCGATTTGAATAGAATACTCGATCCTTTGCATCGTGATCAAATTTATAAACAAAGATTTGCTGAAAATGGAGACTGAATTGGTTGGTAGAAGATTGATATTGTGTATTTCAATATAAATTAATATTCCAAACAATATTTCGTATGGTTGGTAAGAAAGGGAGAGATTTAATAAATTTTCATATTAGCTTTCTATTCATTTTACAGAAATTTATAGATGCTTTTTTTAAATTATAATGAACGTAGCTATATTTCTGTAGGTTTTGTTTAAACAAAAGATGATGCAGAAATTCTTAAAATCTGTTGTGTAATCTTAAATATTTAGATAGGAAGGTTCAATTGTAACATCTAAAATTCTATGATGTGTAATTGTTAAATAATTTAAAACAAATTTAAGAATTTACATAAACATTCAATTTGTCGTGAGAAAAATATCAATTATAATAAATATTTCACTATTGAATGAATGTTAAGTTAGATGTAAACTAAATATGCAGTAGTCTTGTATTAACAATTCATATTCTAAAATATAAATTATCGGAAATATTTTCTTAGAGGTTTTGCTTACATTTAGTGTTGAAATTAATTTTTTTAGAGTATATGTACTGTCACTTTGTCATTATGAATTGCTTGATTTTAAGAAAGTTTATGACAATCGAACCTCCTGTTATATTTATTTATATAATTTCAAGAGCAGAAAAACAAAAGTTAAATAATGAAATACTTATAAATTTTACATTGTTAACATAATTATTATATATGTATGTGTAATTTATGATATTAATGTATTCTTCTTTTGTGAGTGATAAATCATTACATTCCAAACAATTACATCACAGTATAATTATTAAGAATCGTTACACATACCGAAAATTATTTATTCTAGTCTGTAATAATCTGTATAATTGTGTTTTATTATTTGTCAAAACTAAAGTAAATTGGACTTAGGCTTCCACTTTCATAAGAGTTACAGATAAAATTTGGCTTTGTTCTAGTTTTTCTTCTACTTTAAATGCATTGTAAAATAATGGGAACTTTAGTTTTTCTTGTTACAAATTCAGTCCCATATGGGCCAGCCAAAAACATTTATCTGGATCTTAGGAATGTGCAACATTTAGAACAAAATTGAGAATAAATGAATATGAATTGTTATCTTCAACGAATTCTTTATTTTTTTTGTTATGAGAAAATACCTACGATAATAAGTACACGATATCAAATATCGATATCATACCAGAACGATTGTGATATGTATATTTTTGATATTTGTACCTGACATAGTGATTCTAGTGTACTTATTTCCGACATGTAGAATAAGCTTCGACTATAAAATTTATGCGTTGTAAATTGTTTACAGTAATGTTGTTTAAATTCGGTATTATATATATATTTTTATTGCGTAACGAAACTTACATTTAGGGCCGATCTTTTCATCTTCCATTTAATTTAATTGACACATATTTACCATAGAAACGTTTGTTAAAACAATTGTTTCTATGGTGAAAATTTGTTAAGTAAATTTTTACCACGGAAACAATTGTTTGAACACACGTTTCTATGGTAAATATGTGTCAATTAAATTAAATGGAAGATGAAAAGATTGGCCCTAAATGTAAAATTATTTTAGTAATAATTTTAATAAGTAAACCAAATTTGTCGATTGTTTTTATTTTGATTACACAAATCCAAGCAGATGCAATTGACAGTTTTGCAAATTATTCTAATGTGGTTTTATGCGTTAATTTAATATAGCACCAGTTGCAGGATTTGTTTGTTTATTAAATGGTTCTAGAAGATTGTATTGCATTTTATCGGACTTTTATGTTTGGTGCCAATATTTAGTTGAATTTAAGAAAATATTAGCTTGTAATCGGTTTGTTATACCTATATAGAGTTATTCGAGTGTACTATTACACATAAATTTTGCATATTTTTTAACACAAAAAATATTTTTTGCTTTGCCATATATAATACAATATTTGGTTATCATCAGTAACTATATTAATTGAATAAAATCATTTACATATATTATATTGTAGGTATTAGTATAATATGTTTTCATCATTAATTAAAAATGATTATAAATTTTATGTAGGTGCATATGTTATTAAATAAATTTAACGTAATCGAGATAATCTTTTTTTTTTATTATTAAACTACCTTTCAAGTTAATTTGATTGTGAGGTAAACAATATCGATGTCTATGTAAAATTATTAAGCGATTAAAGATAATCATCACCACGTTTTTATGGAAACGATTTTTAGGGAGATAGACATAATTCATTTATAACTATAACTGATCATTATTGTTTATGAATATCACCCCTTAAATTTTAAAAAGAACGTTATATCCTGATATAATTTCTGACAAATATTCGTACAATTCGTTATTTATCATACAAACAATACTCATTGAATAAGTGTTTATGTATTTACAATCACTTTATAAGTAGATCCTTTTCAATTATTTGATAAGATAGAATTTATTTATTTATGAATACAAAATACACGTGTGAATGCCAAATAAACAATAAAGTAAAATGTAAATATACATATCTGTATTCAGGCAGCCATTAAATTTGGTTATTTACTAAACTATGTCTAATTAGGTGGACAATAGGTCTCTTTGATGAACTTATCCCAGCCCAAAAAACCTCGTAATTATAAACTCGTAATAACTTTCGTTGTTTAGAGACATTAAGCATTTTGTTAATAAAAACGTTTTTATCACTATAAACTTGACTTGTAGGTAGGTAGTTTTCTATCTATCATATAATTTATACTACAATAAATAATTAGAACATTACAAGGAACGCAGTTTACAAGTGCTTTTATTTTATTGGTATAATAGTTAAAAATAGCAATAATAGTTCAGATTCTAAATGAATAAATTCTAAAATAATAATAAAATAAACCATAAAATTTAAGGGTTAAAATTTACCGTATTAACCACAATAACCATCAGAGCCCTTTCGGAGCCCTCCCCCCTAATTCAAAATAATCCCCTTTTAATACTGGGGGGGCGTTATAATACAGGATGTTTAAGAAATGATGAAGAATCTTCCAAGGACGTATAGAACACACCAAAATAAAACTATTTTTTGATACCAATTCAGGAGAAGCAATGAGATACTATCCCTAACCTTTCTAATCGCATTTTCCTTCAGGGGATTAATTTAAAAAAATTTCAATTGCATTGTCGAATTCTCAAAATATTTTAAAAAAAAAAAGGTACTCTTGTCCACTTTCAATAAAATGAGCCGTATTCTAGTAAATTACACTTAAATTGTAACAGGTGTGTGTGTGTGTGTACCTTTAATTTTACCAGTATATATATATATATATATATATATATATATATATATATATACACCTATATATTCTGGTAATTATATTGCTATGCACGCCGTGTACTAAAAAGGAGCTTATTTTCAATTAGGAGGTGACTTCCAAAGGGCTCTGACGTTATTGTGGTTGGTATAGGGTAGAGGATATACAGTTAAAATTTCATGTTTGTATTACAAAGTGCAAGGTTTATGCATTTAGAATATTAGAACCTAGAGTTCTAAATTAATGCTGCTCCCGTTACCCTTTAAATGCGATTTTTTCGAATATGGCTCATTTTATGGAAAGTGGACAAGATAAGTTTTTTTATTCTAAAATGTTTAGGGAATCCGATAATGAAGTTAATTTTTTTTAAATTAAACGAAAGAAAATGTGATTAGAAAGTCTGAGATAGTGTACCCCCCAGGTGAAATTGTTTTGAATTATTAGGAATGTAAACCAAACATGATTAAATGTTTGTTTTAATACAAATCTGATGTATAGGATCGATTTTTACTATTCTTCAGCTTTAGGGATGAATATCTCAACAGGGGAGCACCGTAGGAATAACATTTATAAGAACGTGTGGCATTATTTTGACGTGGTTCATACGCTACCCAGAAATTTGTTACCTATATCAATACAAATACTTGAGTGTTTCCGATTTCAAATAATGTAGTGTAACAAACATTTAAAAAAACTCATCAAAATTGGTTCTGTTATTGGGAGTTCCGAAGTTTTGACGATTTTTCGGTTTTATTTATTCGATCATTAAATGTTTTATTCTAATATTAAAAAGAAAAACGAAAACAAAATTTTTCTTATTTTCAGAATATTATCTATTCTTTCAGAATCTTATTTTCTACGCATTATAGTTTACGTAATTTTTATTTTTTAAAGGAAATAGAAAATTTGAATTCATTAAGTATTGTAATGCAAAATTATATAAAATGAAATTTTTCGAACGGGGTTCTAATAATATAAAATTATTTGAATAAAATTCAAATACATAAATAATAAGATATTGTCGTCTGGTAATATGTTGATATGAATACCTACTTACTTTCGTTTCGAAACAAGTCTTATCGCCAAACCGATTCATTGTTTTTAGCAACATGTGTTACCTTCGCAATATTATTCATACGTGATTATTATCTATCAATTTACGACGACTTAGGTGTGTTTACGTATTCTTTTTCTTATCGGCCAGAAATTTGAACACATTTTCCTAATGATTAATTTATTTCAGTTGGTTATTATCGGGTGATGTGTACGGATCGCGTTGTTCGTTAAATTTATTTAGTGCTGCGATACCCCTTTTTGATTTTAAATTTCTTAAATTTGAAATATGGCCGTTTAGGTTTCGAAATTAATCTCGAATGTTGATTTTGAAATAAAATGTGTTGTATAGGGATAGGTAATAGGCGCTTACCAAAACAAATTCGCTCTAACATTTTATATAACAAATTAAAAATAATTTTATTAATTTGATTTGTAGTGTTAAAATTCGAACGTGATTTTGGAATATAGAAATGTAAGTAAATAATAGATATATAAACATATTTTATATCGTTAGTAAAAAATACATCACACAAAATTACAACGTGGGTAATAACGTTAAACCAATAGAAATTTCATTACATTCAAAGCTTTAACATACTAACTACGAGCTTATCTATTCTTTAAATAGGTAGGCTACCTACATAATTATTTACTTTGAAAAATTCTCTTACAAAGGGCGTTCTATTGTTTATGTAACTAATCATAGTTTTTATACAGGGTTTCCGAAAAAGGTTGCTTATGTGTTTTAATTGAGTTCTCTTCGTTCAATTTTTAATTTAGAAATTCTCTTACTATGTCAAATTAAATATCATACTTTGATGTTTATTGCGTATCGATGTTACCCCCGTCTTTATGATTAATCGAACTGTAATCCGTGACTCAGGTGAAAACAAAGTTTAAATTAGATCACCGCAGGGATTAATTTAAATTAATTTAATTGTCTCATTCATCTGAGCCCTAGATTTTAGTTCGGTTAACCATAAAACAGTATTTTCTCGAACAATTACTATTGTTAGACAAACTTAATATCTATGGGGGATGTAAAATTTATTAACACTGTAAAGTTGATCACTGAAAGTATGGCGTTTAATTTGACGTGATAAGCAGACTAATAGATAAAAAAAATTAAATAGAGCCCAGTAAAACTCCTTTATCGGACGCTACAATTTTTTTTATTTCGAATTTGGAGCTACAATTTTTGGCAAGGCAACTAAATCAGAATAAAATACGTACTTAAATATTGTTAGTATTTTATATCCATTTTTATACGTTATTCAAGATAAGTTCCAATCACACGTCATCAATAAAACCTCGTATTTTTACAGTACTAATAGATTGTAGTAAATGGATTTTATTTTTTACAAACAATAACAAGCTATTGTATAATTGTGTTTTGTTCATGATGGATATTTTTTTCTCGTCTCGATTATACGGACTTTTCGTTATCCGGAACATGTTAATCCCCAATTAGTCCGAATAATGAAGGGTCTACTGTACGTAAATCTATACAGATAGAAAAATTTTAATGTGTTACAAAAATCGCAAGTTTTCGATAATTTTTTTAAAACTTCAGTTGCTCGTTTTTGTTAAAAAAATCTATAACTCGCCGATTTTATTTTTCACGTTACAACTTACCGTTCATATAATCAACTTTAACTTTTTGCCCTCCAGTACAGAGCTCAACGTCGTTGGCAACATTTTAAAATTTACATACATTGTGTACAATAATGTACAACTTACTTTGGTGGTTTATTTTGTAAAATCTGTAAATTTTAAGGTCTTTTTATAATGTTTTTCATCATGGAAACGTATGAAAATCTCGGTTATGATTGATTGTTAGATTTTCAACAGGCTTTTAAAAATAACAGGTTTGCTACAGAATAGACCGCAATTAGTTTTCAAATTAAAAAAAAATGATAAAAATATCAATATCAGAAAAATTAACATTTATATAGGTAATACTCCTAATTTTTAAATTCGTTGTTTCAGTTGTATAGTGCCTTCCACGGTGGATTTCATAATTGATGGTTAGAGCGGTTCGTGGGTATCTTGTTGGAGGACGTCGAAGAATTAAGGTATTTAGATAATTATAATATACCTAGAATACGTAGACTAAATTTGTTTTATTTTTTACAGGTAGGATTGTTCTATTTTATTGCGGGTCTACGAACGGTAAGCTTTTGATTTTCTTTTACCAAATATCTATGCATATTGTTGAAAATTATTGGATTAAAGCTTAACGCAGGTGATTGTTAATAAATCGAGGTTTTGCTTAAAATGATCAATGTTTACATTTTCTCGGTAAACAAATATAAGCGAATAATTCCCTTAAACTTAATAACTTTAAAATTTATCAGTATAGTTAGGTATTTAATAATAATCAATTAAACTAATGCAGCTCCATTCAATCAATTAAATGTAACGTACGTTAAATTTTTACAGTTGACTATAATAGTAGCAAAATATATTTAATAATTTGGTTATTGTTTATGAGATTTCAATAATTTTATATGAGAAAAAATTCAATGTTAGGTATTCTATACATAAATGCATATGAACACCGTAAAAGAAGCCCCTTCCGCTGACAATCTCCCTCAAAACCAGTAGTATTTTCGTAAATATTTAATTATATATAATAGGTACTTTATCTAGACAAAAATTAAATGAGTTAATTTTGCATATTTCGTATTAATAGATATATGAAGGCTGGTACACGTGCTGGTAATCGAAAAGTTTTTAAATTGTAATTTAGAAACGGTAACTACGTTATTGGCTCAATTTCCATTATTAAATAGGTGTATTACATATCAACTTAAGTAGGTATCTGCACATTTGAAACTCTATTTTTAATTAGGTACATTAAAAAAGAAGGGATACAGTCAAAGTTGCTTATAGCGAACCTCCGGATATAACGAACCATTCCTAAAACCCAACCAGCCACATAACCCATACTATTCTTCATAAATTTCGGTGAATATAACGAACTCATGTTGCGAGTGCCTTGTGATTCGTTATAATCGGATTTTACTGTACATTTCTTGTCGAACCGCTGTCGGTAGCGTTCATAATATAATAAGATGTGGCATGTTTAGATTTAATTATTACGTATCAATTTCAGTATCTGCACAAATTTTAAGACGTTCCTCTCAATTGATTCTTGAAAAAGAAGTAAAATATTTTCTTGAACCGCGCTCGGCGGCGTTGGCATTGCAAAAAAAGTATGCGCAACAATGGGGTGGATAGCGCATTTTTTCGAAATTTTTAGAGTGGCGTACGTTTTTTTTTAAGTTAGGTATGTTTCCAACTCAGATTTTTAACAATTTTTGAATTTTTCACGTAAATTACGTCTCTTAAGTGGACGCGAACAAAGTTTTACACATTAAATGTAATCCCCATTGATTGTCAGGCAATGACTTAATAGGTATTGAAAATTTATTATTGTTCTTTCCATCGTGTCTTCGGGTATCCTCCGTACTGCGGCAGTTATTCCCGCTTTTAATTTATCTAAATTGCGTGGTCTCTCTTTATACACATTATTTTTACTTGCCTAATCCCACAAGAAGAAATCAAACGGTGATAAGTCAGGAAACCAGGCCGGCCACTCCATAGATCCCCTTTTGCTAATCCATCTGCTATAGTGATTTTCACAGTGATAGTTCAGTATTGTTCTTATGGAAGATGGCGTTGTCAAACGTATTGCCAAAAGTTATTTAATTTACAAAAGAAATCTAGTGAACGAATAGCACCTAAATACCTTTATTCAAGTATAACAGTTGTTTTTAAAAGGATTATTTACACAGTTTACGATAATTATTGCCGATGAAAGTTATTTATTGTAAGAATATGCAGCCGCTGGTAAAAGTAAAGTGGCATCGCTGTCTAAATTTTTCCCCGTAAGATTTACATTGCCTTACTGAACTCTCAATGAGAAAAACACCATAGGTAAAACAAGTATATATTCCCTAACACGTGCTGCAAAATGTAGAGGTACCCCATTTTGTTGGAAGACAATTTTATCATCGATATCTCCATTTTCTTCGGGAAATTTTCTCGCCATCAGTCGTTGACGGTTACTATATTAATTTTATCGTAAATCATTTCTCGTTTTCAATTGATTAATTGCTTCGTTTCAAAGCTAAAAAGAAAACAAATGGGTGCCATTTAAAAAAAACAACTAAGTTCGTTACCTTAGCAATAAAACAAAATAGTATACAAACAAACCATATACATCAGCATGTGCGTCGAAATAAACTAGAAAACTTTTGTCTATAACATTTTCTTGTATTTTTTCTAATCAAGAAGTTATAGTCGTTATAAATTACTTTACGGTATTTTTCCCAGAAAACAGGTTACATAGGTACTCATTCTTAAAACGAATTTAAGTAATATAATACGTACTTATAGTAACAATTAATTAACTTTTTTTAACAGTATTACGCATTTTTAAAGTATTTCCGGTTAATCCGGGTCTTTAGTGATCTGGATAGGGTCGTCTGGTCCCATCAAGTCCGAATTAACGAGACTTTACTGTACTATTTAGCTAGTTTACGACAAAGATCTGTAGTTAGACGACCTTTCAGTTTTCAAACCATGCAGGCGCCATGCAACCAACAGTACTAATTTTAGTCGCTTCGATTCGCATTTTGTATGGATTGTACTTATTATTAGTTAGTCATTTAAATAAATTACTCTTTAAATTTTGACTCGTCACACAAATTGTTTCATAACAATTTTAACCTTAATCTATTGATGTTTTTTTAAGGTGTGGTTTTGTCTTAAAAGAAAGTTGGATGTAGTACATAAGTACATACTTACACGTGTCATTTTTTTTTCGAAAATAAGTTATTCTGACTATCTCATGCATCTAAGGCAAAGACATTATCTGTTAAAATCTGAAAACAATATTCCTATTTTTTCCACCAGAAAAATCCGCTTATATTTGCTTATAGTTAAGTTACAATAGTAAATGTGCGCTCTTGTAAAATTTGATTTTTGTGGGTTAAGACAATTTGCCAAAACTGCGTCGATATGTACCTACATATTTACCTATATATTTTTAAACTAGTTGTTTCTTTATTTGTAGATAACTTAATTGAGGTCTCTTTCTGTTAAATAAAGCATTAGCACTATTAGCACAATATTCGAATGTTCTGTTTGAACCCGAATTAGAAAATTATTATAAATCGATAGTAAAATAGTTAACGTACATAATTTCTTTACGAATAAATTACTTATTGTTAGAATCTCTTATGGTAGTTATTTATTATTTACGGAATATAAAAGAAAATTAAATATAAATGCTAAAAATCAATAAATAATATTTATTTTCGATTCAATTATTTAAATGCATTACAAAAAAAATGATTTAAATTAGTACGTAGTAAATTATTAATTAATCATATTATAATATTAGTCAAAATAAAACATTTATCACATATAGATAGGAGTAAGTGTTAGCGATGAACTCGAGTAATGATTTTTCATAAATCTAACGCATCATTTACATTTAAAGAAACTTAATAAAATAAATAAAACAAACAATGTACGGAATTTTAATGGTTTTTAGTATAAAAATTGTTTATCGCGAACTAACGAAATACACTAGTTTCTTTAAACATATTTTTTTATCCTTAAAATTTCTATGCCTTGGGGGCGGCGGTGGTCGATGCGGCTTCTTCTGGTAGCGGAGCGGCGGTGGGAATTTCTGGGTATTCCAATTTGGCGCCTTCTTCGCATTTAAAATTTGGGCAACACGCTGGGAACGGCGCGGTCTTGTTGGTTTTTTCTGTAACAAATGAACGTGCACGTATTTAATGGAATGCGGTTGCAATTTTTGTTTCGCAATGAACCGCGCCGATGCATATATTTCGCAGCAGGCTTTTGTTAAGAGTGAGTTTAAAAATCCGGGCATAAATAGGTACCTATGTATACATGAAAGTGAATTGCCTTGACGAAATGCAAAATTATTACAAAAAGCGGTTGCGAACGTAACATTTAAGAAACCTGTTAAGTAAAAGGTTATTTGAACTACATGTAGGGTTTGTTGCGTGAAGTCGTTTTTTGTACAAAAAAGTATTTGTTAGGAAATTTGTGTCAATGTCATTAAATTTGTCGAAAGGAAATAATTTGGTTATTCTAACGGACGTTTCTACGCTCGATAAGGATTTTATTTGTAATTTTCAAAGTTTCCGATCTTTATTTAACTTACCCTCGTCAAGTTTGCATTTAGGATTTGCAATCGGCAGAGGACCACAATCTTCAACCATTTCTAATAGACGGGGAGGTTTGTCTTCGGAGAGGACGCACGTCGAGCGACCACAGAACGGAGTGAGGTCCCAAGATTTTCCGGGTTCTACTGTGGCGCAACGTGTGCTAGCAAAACAAACTCCGGGGAAATCTGAAAAGTAAATTTATTGATAACCACAAAAATCAAATTCTATCATAAATGTCTTGCTAGTTTTTGGATTCGAGTGGATTTTAGTGGGGCTGCGATTTTTTCAAATTGTTCTTTGGACAAAATTTCGACAGATTATTTCAGCCTTTCATCATCATCTACTGCAAGAATTAAACTTATCGATTTGTTTCGATCTTATGTATTTTATTGTTAAAACTGGTCGTTTTTTTTTTGCTCGTCCCAAACCTCGTTCGTTTTGTTAAAATGGTCTTGCCATTGTAGTTTCATTGTTCTATTTTAGAGAATTTTTGTTTCTATTTTGTCGTTAATATTGTAAATGTTTAGTGCTTCCCGTATTTTTTGATTACGTTTTCGATCCGGAAGTGTGTGACCCGTTTACCTACGTGTCTCAAAAACACAATCTTGTCGCTTTATTTTGTTCGCAGTATTTAAGCTTTTATAAACCATTTATTATATTGATTAAAATAATGAAAATAGTAAATCAATACGATTTTATTAAAACTAAAATAACGCAGCGGAGAAAATTATTTTTATAGAAAAATAAATTACGTACTATTGCAAAAAGAGATTGCAGTGGAATAATAATAATATTCTTCAAATTCCTATTTAGTGAACTGTTACAAGTAGGAAGATTAGCATTTTGCGACAATTTCACATAATAATCACAACCGGAACCAATTTAAAAATTCCAACAATCGCATATTCTTATTAAATATATATATTTAAATAAATGCTTTAATTTTAGCACATTACGATAATGGTGTTACCTATTAAAAAGAGGTTCATTTAATGTGTCAAGAAGCGGCGATTAAAAATTGAAATATATATTTTGAACCTGGCATAGTCACTCAAATGAAATTAATGCGCATTAAATCTGTAAAAAAATTTCACTTTTCTACGGGGAGGTTGATTGCTTTTCGGCCACCCAATATCTCCAAAATTCTCGAAACGACAAATACCTATGTAGTTTTTATGCAGCGGTGCCCTTTATTAATTAGTTGGATCATATTTGCAGACATACATTTTTGATCACGTAATGGCCATTTCAAAACGTTAAACGGGACTCCCCACAAACTCAACGATACAATATTTGTCGTGAAATAACGAAAATATCATTTGTTAAATGACAATAAATTATGAACTATTTTCAGAATAATTTTAATTCCTTCTAATTAATTATTGTAAGATGATTTTAAAAGGTACAAATATTTAACTTCTTTTGACTATTTCATTATAGAAAATAGCATCCTCGGGAAACAATTTATTATTAAAAAGCAATAAAAGAACTAACTCAACAACTAAAAAATAAATATATAATCCCAATAATAAATAATAAAAATGGTATCGTTAAATTTGCTTTAATATGTTTTAGTAGATTGGTACCTTATTTAATATTTTGAAGTTGTCATCACGTGGCCAGATATCGAAAATTCTCAAAGAAAATCTAACTAATTAAAAAAGAGCCGCTATACTGTGCTGCATGACTATTCGTCATTCTAATGTGGGCAAGTGTTTTCGAAATATCGGCTGGTTGAGACATTGTGAGCCACCCTGTGTATAAAGGACGATGATCGTAGGATGCACAAACGTTGGCGGAAAAACAGAAGTTTTATTGCTCGATTTTTCGGTCGTTCCGAAATTAATTTTAATAAAACATCTTGTAGGATTTAACGTTTACGAATAAAATCGTAGAAAGTTCCAAAATAATGGCAAATAACGTGATTCTAATGAATCTAATGTGGCTGCATTATACAGCGCGTCCTCCGAAATTTTAGTTTTTACGAAACAATGTTAATCTATTTTCAAAACCACTAATTGTTAAAGCAATAAATAAATTGTTAAATCGGCCACTAATTTATTGTAAGGAAATTAGGAAAATGTATTAAGCTCACCGGACTTTTTCTCATGAGGGCATTCAAAAAATAAAAAGTAAGTACCTACCTACACAAATAAATCAAAAAATTTTCAATTTTAAAATTTCAGTACTACATAAAAGTATTTTATCGACAATCTTAAGAATTTGGGTAGATAATCGAAAATGTGTTAAAATTGTGCATTTACAAATTGAATCAAATCAAATCTTATTACGTTGCGCGATAATAAAACTTAGTTTTTGCTTTTTTTTTGTTCAAAAATATTTACATTTTCAGAATTTTTCAGTAACAAAAATCGGATACGATTTTTGTCTTGAAAGGTAGTAGTTTTGAATGAAGCAAAAAATTTTATGAACAGCACCTACTAATATTTTTCCATTTGTTCATTTTTCGTATCCGTAGACACATTGTGTATTACATAAAATAAAAAAGCTTTTATTGATAAAGTATTTTACATTCTAAAAGGTTTGTTTTCATTCAGAAATAAAATACGACGATATTTTGATTAACAACATTTTGGTATTTGTATTTGTTACAATGTTAGATAAATATTATGTTTTTTCAAAATACAAACTTAAAGTATCTACGTTCAAGGTAGTTTTTATTAAGTTTTTTTATGATCTCGGGAACGCTGCCCATTGATCGTAGATTTTTGCATAGAAAAATTAAATAAAATCGTTGAATATATGACCGATTTTGAAATCCGAAATAAAACCTCAAAAACGATATAGATTTAAATTTGTACAAGCACAAATGTCGTCGATTATAGTTAATTAGTTTCTCGACGATTCAAATGGAATATTCTAATTCGAATATCTAGTTTAACGGTAATGCTCCAGGGATCATTTAACTTAATTAGGTATTATCATGGTATCTGATCATGTATCTAGAACGAACTAATTGAACAATGAACTCCAGAATTAGTTTTAGATAAATTCCGAAACCAGCTTGTGATGCCTACCTACACACATAACCAAGCGGTTCGTTCCTTTTGCCTCCCAATAATGCATAGTAGAATGTTATTTTTATGTTTATCGAATAAAATAAAATATATCAGTAAACAGATAGGGTTGTTTAAAATCTATTACAGCAAAGAAGTAAGTAGTCACAAAGTCGCGGCAAAATAAAGTTGCTTTTTTTAAATTGAACATCCCGCATATTACTCGATATTTCAATTTTTCTCGAAATTCTACAAACAATTATTGTACCTATAGTCGACGTCCTGGCAAAACCCAACATTCGACAGACGATTATTGAACAATAGGTGTTTGCAGATTATTATTTAACTTTGTCGCACTTCAGCAGTTTACTAAAAACATTTAAGCCTCGCAAGCACAACAAACACGATGGGCCGTACTTAAGTTATTTTAAATGTAAGACGAAATTAATTATAAAAACAAAAACGTCAGGAAAACAGGTTTATTACAAATGTACATGCGATTCTTAGGGCCAGTCTTTCCATCTTCCAATAAACTTATTTGATAAATATATTACAATGGAAACCGGTATTTCAACAAAGGTTTCCATTGTAAAGTTATTTTTCAGATAATTTTATCGGAAGGAGGAAAGACTGGCCCTTAATAAACACTTATTTATTTACAAGACGTCACGTTACACATTTACCTACAAGAGATGTCATAAGAACTGCAGTTAAGAATTAACTAAAATGATTGTGTTTTTGAGGTGGGTTTAAAGTCTGACTCTGAAATTTCTTTAACACTTATTGTTCAATAATTAGGTACCTGTCGATCTTTAATCATTATGTTGGGATTTGTCTGGTGTAGTATTTTGTATAAAATATACAGTAAAATACATAAGTATAAAGAGGAGGTATAAATACGGGGTATTTTATTAAAGAAAAAAAATCAACTTTGTGACCACTCCTGTATAATTATTTTCTTCTTTATTTGTAATAGGTTTTAAACAACCCAAAACCTTTTGTGCTCAACCTTTTTCGCTAGCTATCTTACTTTAGGAAATAATCTCAAACGTTTCAGTCGGTTTCAACTTATCGGCGACTCCGTATAAACATTTCGCAGAGGAATTCGTTGATCCTGAAATTTTTAACCGCCTCTGTAACTTTGTCGATTTTCCCGCGAAACGAAACAAAGAGTGGGCTGTATAATACTATGTTACAGTCGAACTAAATTGACGTCGATGACCGTGGATAACACCAAACGGAAACATGAAATCATTAACTTATTGCGAATTGTAAACGAATTAAAAAAAAAATCATTCTCGTTGATTCGTATAAAGTCTTTTAACTGCGACGAGTAAATCGTGGGTACTACTTTGGGCCCCTAAAATCGCATTTATCTAATAAATTAAAGTAGGTGGCGTGATAGAATGTGTACGCGAACTACGAATTAAACTCATTTTTTAATGATCGCATAACAAGCGAACATCCTGTTATTTACTATCAAAGTAACATGTGCACCCTCGTCAAAGTGTGAATGTTGCGAATCATGAGCAATACGTGGCAAAAAGTTGCCTATTTAAATTAATATTCTGGTCGTAATTTGTTCGTTGTGTCGCCTGTTCCCACAACGTTCGCGATCCGCGACTTTAATTTTGCACTCTACTGTACATTGCTGCTTGTATTTGTTAGTAGATAGATACCTGTAGAAAGTCCAATTTGATTGTTGCACCTTTTGATCCTGCAAAACCACAGAGCACCGTTTACTTTCTCTAATACATGGGCAGTTCTTTTTATTCCTTGATTTACATAGATGACCTCGCATGTATCCTTTCATTTCCTGAACAACTCTCTTTTGTATTCTGTGGACATTATTCGCCGAAATAGACTATTCGTCCACCATCACTTCCTCGATGCAAAATCTTTCATTTAGCAGATGTAGATAGCAATAGAATAATGTCACGTTTAGCCTAAGAAAATGGCGTTGCCGTAAAATGATGATTATTTCCGCGATTTACAATATTTGTTTTAAATTGTTTTACAATGGTCACTCCTCGGCGGATATAGGCACGACAGAATAAGCAGGTGAATGAATTACAAACAATTACGAGATTGTTGATATTGTCCCGCTTTTTATAGAACAATGACTATTACGGTATATTGTTAATGAGTAAAACATCGTTTGTTGTTCTTTTTTGTACAATTTTGACCGAACCACGAAGCGCGAACTTTCGCATATTGATTGTATCGCTCGTTAAAGTACTTAATTATTACACCATCGTTATAAATTTTAATGTTTCTCTAGACAGCGCCGTTTTTAATGGAAAAATTGAATACCACCGAGGTTCGTAGTTGTCCCAATTATTCGCTAACAATGAATTTGAAAATTTTGGTTAAAAGATAAAAATGTTTAGAAATTCAAAAATAAGGTGAACTTTCTTAAACTTAACTTCGGTTAACTTTCGGTTAAACGTCACTATCGAATAAATTGAAATGATGTTTCTTTAGAAAGAATTTCAGCTCGTATTTGCACACAATCAACTAGTTTAAATTTTCATCTTTCTTTGTTAGAAAGACTAACATGACAACATTCACAACCTATCGCAAACTGATCAAATCGCAATTATTTTTAACCACCATACACGCGCGACATTGCCCGCTAGAGCCCTCTCGTACACACTTGATTCGTAACCGCAGCCTTAAGCCATGTCGTCAGTAGTCTCATAATGTAAGTTCGCCTATCGAAATTTTGAAAATAACGAAATGATTTCGGATTTTATTAATTACTGTACGTCGACAAGTTAGTAATTAAAATTTTGCAAAAGGAATGCCTCCCACGATTATTTTTAAGCTTAGGTTAACGATTTACTCATCTTGCATTTCGTAAATTTTTTCTAATCATTTATTTCCACTTCAACTTAAAACGGATGTTAAATTTCTTAAGATATAATCAGTTTAAAGCACTTCATTAAAAACAATGAAATTCGAGCGAGAGCCGACAATGCATAACTAATACTATTATGACATGGTGCTATTATTTCAACAATTACAACAATCATTGCAATGTAGTTTCCTGTTTCAATATAAATTATCAACCGGAGGTCCAAGATGTGATAAATATCTCTAAAATGTGTAAAATCGAGCAAATTGTTTTTCCATTGTTTCGAGTCGGAGGACGGTCACTTTCTACTCTTATAACCAGAAGCGATCGATGCATTTTCACATTTGACGTACGTGTACTTGCATATATCAGCAGTTAAAAGACAAATTAGACGTGGTACGATAAAATGTGGGTTAGCGGGTCTTAGACTTTCGATCATTTTACGAACACGTCTAGCCAGCTTTTTAATTCGTAATATGTAATATTTAGAAAGAGTTTTCCGTTCGTTTGAAAGTTCTTTTATTTAACCGTGCTCGCTGTGCGTGTCCTTCGAGCTTAGGTTTTTGGATCGTCATATGGAAGATTTCGAGGTCTTCTTGATTACCAGAAAAACTTTGAAGGTTAGGTGGTTTGCATTACGTTAGTTCGTTGCCTTCCTTATCGTCATCCAACAAAAAAATAATAATAAGACGAGGTCGCCTATTTTCGTTTGGTCAGGACTGGTTTGTTAAGTTTGTGATTCATCTTTGTCGTATAACACTCATAGGTATAGTTTCAGTTTCTTATTTTCAGTTTATATTTAGTTTCAGTTTCTTATTTCTGTACAAAATTGTCAATTTTTAATAAAATAAAATAGCTAAAGAAGATATTTAAAAATTGCTCGAATTATCCAATTTTATCAAACAAATTGCGGGTACCACCTACTTATCTTATATCGAATCGGGAAGCGCAAAAATGAAACTTTTTGGTGAAATTCAAAGTTGGTAGCGAACGAGAAGATTCGTGTTTTAATGCCTGTTAAAAAGTTTACACGTGTTTACAAAATTATACTGAATTTTTATAAGTTATTCACCTATAGTAAAAACACTCGGTGTATTATTAGTGAACGGTTCAAATTATATAGTTATTTATAAGTATATCAAGGGCATGCAATAGGCGTTAACGTTAAAAAAAAGCAACAAAAAAATGATCCGAGGCGAAAATATAATGCTCGAGTCGCTCGAGTCGAATGTGAAAATTTCGATAATGCTATTTTGCCCTCTTAGTATTTTGCGTTTGGAAATTATTGAAAATTTTCGAAAAATTTGCAATTGCAAAATAATTTGCAATTTTTAAATTTTTGTAAAAGCGTACGTTTTTAATGTCGATCTTACGTATATCGATTACACAACTTTCCATTTAAATAATGGGCGAAAGGGGGCTGTTTATTTATTACTGGAGATTAGAAGCATTCCTACTAATTCAACTATTGCCAAGATTATAACTTTAATGTTTGCGGGTTTACGTAATGCGACGTAATTAAGGCATTTATTAATTAAGCGATTACATAATTACATTGGAAAGCAATTCTAGCTTTTTCTCTTCACTCAATAATAATATAAATACATATAACGAAATTTATAAGTAATTTCCGGTAATAATTTTAAGTAGATAACGCATAATGCTTACTTTGAATTTACTTACGAGAGCAAAGTAAAATATGTATACGAAAAAAACTATTGTACAGTGTTCAATCCGAAGGGCCTAATTAAACACGATCTATCTCTACTGAAAACAAAACTGAAGTAAAATCGTTAAGTTGCAATATAGGTACTTAACAATAAGTAAAACAATGGTTTATTAACAAAACGTTTTTCCACATCTAACACCCTTCGATATAAGACTTCCTGAGCAACGTGTGTAACGGAAATGTTGCTACCGAAACAAATTTAATTGCCCCGTATACTCGCCTATAATTTCCACACAAGCGGCGTCTTTGCAAATCGCGGGACTCCTTTGTTGCTTTTTATTATTTTTGCTCGTTAGATAATTAATTTGCTTGTTAAAAGCAACTTTCGAATCACTTGTTTGTTTACGGTTTAAAACGAAGTAATTGAAAATTTCTAAGAAAAGTCCTTCGGACGACAGGTTAAAATTAATTAAAATTAAGAAGAGTATTTTTTTTACAAATAAGCTAAGTTGTTTTTTGGAGAGGGAAGTGAGAAATTAATTCATAATTGTGGAAATTACAACATTTTGATTATTTTGTATCCATAGTTGTATTAAAATGTTATTTAACACTTGTAAAATGTTCAGCAACTTAGGGTTTTAATGGTAAAAAGATCTACACATTAAAAAATGTGGATTTTCGGAAAAGCGAGTTAAAGTTAAAAGAAGTTAAAATTGACCTCCAAAGCTTTAAAACTTCAAAACGCAACCGACAACGTATAATATCTCTTACCGACCCCCTACCTACAGCCTTCTAAGTATATTAATTATGAAGTTATTCAATTTTGAACTGAATGCGGGCATATGTTTAAAAATTAAAATATTTCCAAAGCGATTTTCATAATAAATTACGCATTGTTTGAATAAGAAAAATTCAAAATTTTTAGAATTAATTAAAATTAATTAAAAGGTGATTTTTTTTTAAATCTTCATCTTACAACCTCCCCTTAATTTTATTTTTTAATCTGTATTGTTGGATGAAACAATTCGGAAACTAATGCTGTTAATAAGAAAATTTACGATAAAAAAAGCTTCCTAAAAATTAGCGTATTAGTAAATTCAATAATACCTAAATAAAATCAAATTACTTAATTTAAAACTAATTACTGTATTAACCTGAATATAAGACGACCCCTTTATGAGACGAGTCTCATTTTTTACTAAAAGAATCGCAAAAAAGCAGATTTTTGAGGTCCCGATTATAATACGACGTGCAATTTTTTGAAAAGAAAACTTTTAAAAATTATTTTACATTTTAATTAAAAATATACATCAAAATTCACAATGGTAGTCATTTTTAATCCCCAAATGTTTCACCGATAACCTCATCTTCGTCAGCGCTTACGCTTATTGTATAGACCACCTATATTCGAAAATTAAAAGGTCCGAATACGAGTATAAGACGACCCTTGTTTTTTAACGATTTTCTGTATTGTGTATAATGATATATTTTTTCTGTGATAAATGCGAATTACTATTAGAACTTTTATTATAAAAGAGAACAAAGACGACAGTAAAAGATTTAACGTAAACAATACAGACACATTCGTAACTCACAAGTCATCAAAAGTTTGGAGCGTTATTTAAATTTAAATAAGTAAATAATGATGAATGCAAATTTTTGTTTCTATTTTGTATATTGTTTAAATTTATTAATATTAATTTAACATAGGGTCGAAGTAAATTTTGTTAAAAAGGCGAATTTATTTAACCGCCTCTTTTCCCATTTAAGGTGATATACTTTTATGTTGGATGGTAATAGAAAATTGTTAGTTATGCCACAAGTAGGTTACTAATTATTATTGTTAGGTATGTTGTACGAATATGGGAAAACGCGCTAGAGACACTTTTCCTGCGAATTGTGCACATTTCTTGCGTACTAAACGATATGAATGCGATAATAATTAAACATTTTAGCACAAAATCTAATGACTCCAGGTAGAAAAATTACTACATTTTTATTTACATGTAGGTACAGTCAAGTTCGTGTGTTTTGTCTCGCGAGATGTGATCGCAGACCAACGAACGACGAGAAAGCGAATAAAAACGACAGTAATCTTTTTTTTAAGCCTTTTACGATAAAAACTAACGCTGGCGATAGGATAAAACGTATTAATTTGACTGTACCTACCTACGTAAGTACGTAACTATTACTTTGTTTTGCATCTAATATTGGTAGATATCTTTGAAAATAACACCGCAAAAAAATAAATAATTAAAATAATACCGTTAATACTTATCTTGGATACATTCCACCTTTAACCCTAAGTGCGATTTTTTCGAATATGTTCATTTTATCAAAATTTAAAAAAAATAAGTAGGAACCCTTTTTATTTTCAACTCGAAAATCCCAATAATTATTTTAAAAATTGATTCTCGAAAACAAACGTGATTCGGAAGGTTGGGGGTGGTGACTCTTGGAACATTTCGGGCGATATCTTCATTTACTTATTACAAATATATATCTACCAAAAATTATTAAATTTCAATAGGAAATAAAAATGTTATTTAAAAAATTGATTTTTATTTTTCAACTTTGGGGATTATCGCAGTAAGGGAGCGTCGCGTCGTGGGAAAAAAATTTATAAAAACTTATGGTACATTATCATGATATTTTGATGTAATCTATTATTCCCCGAGAGATTTTCCACCATTTCCTGGATGTCCATATGAATAAAATATTTTTCGCGAAAGTGCCTGGGTGGCATCCGTCAAAATTGAAAATAGCACACCCTTATAACCAATAATTTGCAGAACAAATTTAAACATATCACATTGCAAGGTTGCACGTTATAAATCTGTTGGACTATATGTGGAAAAGTACCACTTTTCTAAAAGAAAACGCACTTATTACACTACAAAATATCGAAGTTAGTTTTTTTTTAAATTGAAGCATTTTGGAACGATCAATTTTTGTACAAGTTTCTTGAAAATTTGAAAAAAATAAACATCACACATAAATCGTAGCTAATTTTTAATTTTTTATTATTATCGATTATAGCGTGTACAGTCAAACTAATTAACATTGTAATTTTTCGAAAACATATTATTTTCTAATAAATCGGTGGCCGAATTGGGACCCCGACGCCCGATCGAACCGCGAATTTCCGCATTTCGTATAAAAACAAATTATTTAGGATTTTAATTCATTAAATAAGTTCAGATGGCTATAACGTTTTAATTAAAAAATTGCCGTGCCTTTAAATACTTATATATTATTAGTCCAATTTGTTGGCCACACGATGAATACAAATTGTTGACCCAGTTTCCTGCTCCCAATTTCTTTGGTGCGAGCATTTCATACTTTTATAGACATACTTTCGCTACTTTTACCCATGTCGGTCTCGGCGAATTTTTTTAATCCTCGAGTTTTATGCAGGATACAATCGAAACCTTGTAAACCGGCCCAAAGTCCGTAAATAATCGTTAACAAATTACCCTTAAGTATGGTGAAATTCGAAATACAATAATGATTCCACGTAAAACTCGACCTGTTTTGTGACGACATGATCGTTAAGCGATTGAATAAAAATTGTAAAAAAATCGCCGGACAAGATGATTTTTAAGTTATATAAATCGAAACGAATAAGGAATTCGTACCAGTCGACAATCCGTGTTAATTAACTAATCCAAATTCAACTTTCACTCGATCCGTACAATATTTAGGTTACTCTTATATGTCAAGCTACAGTTTCTTACATTTCGTTATTTTTTTTTATCGTAAAAATTGAAAACTCGAAACTTGGTCGACAACGAGAAATAAACGGACTTACCCCTTAATACATCGGCCGGAATTAATCTCTTGTAGATTTTGTGGGCCGATGGTTCTTCGCTTAAAGCAAATGCAAAAACTAAAGCAAAAACGACGAAGAACTTCATTGTGATACCCGCTTGTGTTGCTTCACAGGAAGAGTAGAACCACCGAATCAAATCGTGGACTCGTAATGATACAGCTTGTATTTCCAGAGTACACGGACCGCTCGTTATATATTGCGGTGGTACCGTTTAGTGGGGATGATCATGGTACACCGTGTCGCATTAACGAAGCGTTGTTGTTTAACAATCGTAACAATATAGTTTAGGAGAGAATTAAATTTAACGAACACGTCTAAAAGACCAGTTAGAAAATGTTTAGTTCGCTATAAGTACTTACATTATGCAATGAAGGAAATGATAAAAAAACATCCAGAACCCCTTCGATGATAGTCCGGCTAGCTATTGAGCTAGTGAAAGTTCTCTGTACATCCTTATAATAATTGAGTAATTAAGCCGACATTTATCGAGCGTAATCAACTTATTTAAAATTATTAAATCTACCTAATTTTTTAGATTATCCAAGTTTTTAATGTTCCATTTTATAAAAGTAAAAAAACCCATTTGAAATTCTTTAATTAAATCGTGATAATAGTCGAAAATGTCAAATTTTAAAATTTAAATGAACTGCATAATATAATACCTAGTTTTATATGAAGTTCATACGTTTTTAGATAGTGAATGATAAAAAATAATAAAACGATAAATGACTAGTCCAATAAATACAACGACTAATGGAATAAAATAAACGACGATATAGTGTTTCTTAAATTAGTTTAGAATTACCACTTTTCGTTAAAATATTATGGGAAATCTTATAAATCAGACGAAAACGGACAATTACGGTCTTCATCTTATAATTTTGCCGTTAAGCTTAAGATAATCCTATTATAAAATTATGCGCTTCCGATGGAAGCGGAAATATTACTTGGAGCAAGTTCGTTTATAAGGCAATAATTGACGCGAAAACTTTTGTCGTCGCCCTTACTATTTTCTCTTTTGTTTTCTCAAGTTTTTTGTTTTTGAGAGTTTTTGGAATGGAAAGGAATTACCCCAACCGCAATGACATTTAAAATAAACTGGTTTGATTAGCTATAATGATTTAATTGTTTTATAATGGATTTTCTTAATTTTCATTTTTACGAATAGGATAAATTAGTAAATTCAATAACAAACACAATTTATGTGACCATGTTTATTACTATGGAACCAATTGTTTCTAAGAAGAGTTCAGTAATGACTCATAATTAATAAAATTATGATTGTAAATTATCTATATTTTTAATCAATAAAAACAGAAAACATTTTACAAAATGCCTATAAAATTATTTAAATAATATCAATGATAATCTTTTTAAATGTTAAATAAAAGCATGGTATTCCAATGTGTTATTACTGTTTGCTTTCAACTTGGTGTTTCGAAACAGGGCGTCCAAGATTTTATCTCGCATAATTATTTTTTGACACAAAAAAATTATAAAAGGTCAAAAAGTGACTAGTATTCATGGATATTCGAAATTAGTAATACCTATCGGGTTCCAAAAACATTGATACGAATTTTTGATTTTCTACGTTTTTGAACCGTATGTTTTAATAAAATGTGAAATGATACTACTTTCTTTTTACGTTAATAATTTTAACTACAGTTAAACTTCACTAAAACGTTTTCGCGTATAATAGTAGGTACGCTATTTTTACTGATTCCTTGAACGCTTTCATGGTACCTTAAGTATGTAAAAAATTCCGTTTAATATGCGCACAAGTTGTTCGGTAATTTTCAAATTTTGTCAGTAACAACGATTAGGTACTGCCGTTTTCGATATGCATATAACAATAGATATATACAGTCAAACTTGGTTATAACGAGATCGACAGGACCGCCACTTTTTGAGAACCGGAAATGAAAAGTTGCAGCTGAAAAAAAGTTACGCGCCTATTTATTTATTTTGTTCTACTTTGTATTAAAATAATGACGTCATTTTGCAGGCCGTTTTGGCGATCTGTTTGTTTATGTAAATAGTTGGATTTGTTTATGTCACGAAAATTGATACGGAAAATTCTTGATATAAAAACTTGCGGGATTGTTGTAGTTATGTGAGCAAGAAATATTTATAGACGTTAATCTCAAGTGTCAGGCGTCGATATTTTTCTTGTAGACGTCGTGAATCATTTGCCAGAGAGTTGGAACAAAGCAGTATTCTTAAACTTTTTTCTCTTTATATCTGGGAACGGGAATTTCTAACGTTAAGTGAATACAATTTTAAACGTAAGCACGTAAAATGCTAGTAATATCCAGGATCTCGTTAAACCCGAACTCGTTATAAGCGAGTTGGCTGTATTTGTATTATAAATAAGAGTCCGTAGCAATTTTTGTTTAAGACGCGTTAAATCTATCGTTAAATTGTCGTTAAAAATATTAAATATCTGCTCGTTTTTTCAATCGTTAGTTAACTCTTAGTATTAGTGAAAACAGTCAATTGTTTCTGTAGTGATTGGCTGATGGTTAGAGTTAACAAAGGGGATTGAATAACTGGCCCTTATAAATCAATTTGATTGTTTTTCAAAAAATTTGAACATCAGCGCCGAATTTATTTTTATAACACCTTCATAAAGAAATTGCAATTTTCCAAATTCAATCGTATGTTTTGAACCTTTTTTTCTTTTTAGACAACAATAAAAGGCACATTTAACGTTTATGAGAGGTCTAACGTTTCAAAATTGTTAAGTCCTCTTTACCTCTTAATTTCTCACTAAAGTGTTGACCGAGATTTTTTATTATTTTTCCTGGGCTCCATTAACGGCCTCCACAACGTACTGTAGAGTTGGTGCGCCATTTTAGAATCACCCTGTAATATATAATATTATATATTATACATATATATATGCTTTCGTAGAAGTTTCTAATACATTATTTGATCAGGAATATTTACTATTGAAATTCACTTATTCGGAGTAAAAAATGACTTTGGTAGTTTTTAAAAATTTCAAGGATTTTTCGACACTGAGTAACATTCATTAAACAACAATTAGGTATAGTTAATGAAAGTTAGATCTGTTAATTAGTCGAAAGTTAACGTTTAAATATACTATAGTGTATTTAATAAGTGATTTTAAGTAATTTTCTATTGTTTTTCATTGTGCGTGAGGCATTTCTCCTTTTGATAATAATTAATGTTATAATTCTAATTGGAATAAATAAAATTACAAATTATCTCAAAATTAAGGTAAAAGTAGACTTCCTAGTAGATAAATAGTTGTAATTGTTCCTAGTTTATTATATTGGCTCGCTAATAACATTAGAAGGAAATAATTATTTTTAAGCACTTATGTCAGCTACAATAAATTATGGGAAGAAAGTCGATTATTAATTTTAGATCACGTCGAGGAATATCGGTTGTCGTGCTCTTTATTGTAGTTTAGTTAAAATAATTATGTAACTTGTGCGTGTATCCGGCGCCCTGGCTCATGCGTTTAATAGCATTATAATTTGAAAACGTGCTATTAAAACAATCATTTTTATACAACTTCGCGTAAATTGTATAACTGTAAGTAATATCTATACAGTTTTCGTTTTAATTTATCGTTTACTGTACATCGAAGAGCTTTATAAACATTATTTTAATTGGTAGGTATAGTCAAAAAGTACTTTTGTCAAAAATTTTGTTTAATTTAAAATTTGTTGCACAAATTAAAAAAATTACAAAAACACGCTTAATTCTTTGTCGCGGTGTCTTCTTGGTGTCTTGTCTTCTTCTAAAAAATTCAATTTTTGTCATTTAATTTATATCTTTATTTTTAAATGTATTGTTATCGCTCAAGTCGAAAAGTTTCATCCAGGTCACTTTTAAACAATATCGTTGACGTGTCATTTCGTTGTCAGTTTATTAATTGAATCCTTCGTTAAATTAAAAACCCCTTCGGAAACAGCAAGTGCTTACGTAATAAAAAAATTGAGAATAGGGTGTGTTTGCACGTTATTTCTTTAAAGTAGGTAAATAATAAATGTTTTTGCCGAATGTCACTTTTAAGGTGAAAGTCCTTGGTGAAATATTGCCAATGAAAGTTTTGCGTGGAAAACTGTCACGTTAAAATATTACCTACTAACTTGCGTCCGAGACGAGTTACATCCTCTTTTCGTACGTAGTAGATATAGGTACATATATTCGCCATGGAATTGTTTATGCAATTTTTCAAATTACTAGATAACCAAATTTTAAATTAACTAAAATAAAGTTGCATTAAACTGGTTACGTAATTCGCTTAAAATTCTTTAAAACATCATTAATTTATTACTGCCATCAGGCGTTACTTTTATGCTATTGAATATCTATAGTAGGTACTTTAAATCGTTTTGAAATTTGTCCTAATATGTTAGGAAAACTCTTGATGGATAAATAACGAACCATGTGTTTTGGCGGATGAGTTTGAAAGCTTACATCTTACAAACGGCGGGGCCAAATTGTATAAATTTTTTACAGGATATTCATCCACTATTTGAGATTGCACAGTGAAAATTTCAGATTTATACGTAAAGCAGTGCTTCCAGTGATTTATTTACTTTATTTACTTTTTTTTACGGATTTACTTTTATTTATTTTTTAGTCTAGATATTTACTTTTTTTTTATTTATTCACGAATCTGAGAAAAGAGTAGACTGTGTACAGGAAGTCCTTTTCGTGGTGATTTGGTTCCTGGTGAAGTTGTAATAGGTGTTTGATTTATTAATGATACGCGGGCATTATCAGATGTATGAACCTGTTTAACTGCTGTCGTATCTTGTTATAATCACTTAGTATTTCATATATTAAATTATAAAAGCCTGTAGTTTGTCATTTATTTGTTTGTTATATTTGAAAAACTACTTTTCAAGTAATTCCGGACCTGTTCTATGCGTATCAGGTAGTGTCATTTTATCGAGATTATATAAAAACAATAATCTATTTAAACGCCCGCAGTTCGTCATTTTTTGCTTTGTTATGCCAGAATTACGAGTTTTCTAGTCGTTTGCGACTTGTTCTGAACGTTGCGCCGCAAAACGGTCTGATAAAAATTTTGCCAAAAAAAAAGTACTTGAATTATCTAAGAGATTTTTTCGAGATTTCGCAAAAATTTTAAATCGATTTAGAAACGTGTAGTTTGTCATTTCTTTGTTTATTCAGTGCCTCCAGTGATTTACTTTTATTTACTTTTTTTTGGCCTTTATTTGCTTTTATTTACTTTAAGTTTGAGAAATATTTACTTTATTTACTTTTTTTAATGGAATGTGTCGTTGGAAGCCCTGCGTAAAGCCGTTTTGGAGATTTTGTAAGGTATTTCACAAATACTGTCGAATTGTCCTGTTTGTTTTCGTATTGGCAACTTTAAGACTTTATAGCTAAAGTATTTCTGCACCAAATTATATGAAATTTGAAAATTTGTTGCAAGGAAATGTATATATTGAATTTTAATTTCTGTAATTAATGTGATAAAAGTCGTACCATCACAATTATCGACGTCTGGCACCAAGTGACAAAATTATTTGTGCACATAATAAAGTCGCATTTTTGAACAACAATTGTGTCGTTACTTTGGTTAAATAATAATTCGTTAGTCCTTATTCGTAACGAGCGTGAGCGTAAGAAATACATGCGAAATTATAAAATAAAAACTGAATTATAGAGAATCGTAAAAGTATTTGTAATGAACGTATGATATTCTTATGTTAATCTCATCGTTGCGTATTGTTTCCAGATGAACATTAGGAATGCATAATCTGATTATTTATTATTCGGTTTTAATTTTCTAATTTCTTATGTATTTCTTACGCTTACTCTCATTGTGAATAAGGACTTATGCTTTTATAATAAATAATAGAATTTGTTGTTAAAATGTGACGCACGTAGTAGGTCGGCTGGCGACCTTTATCATTCTACATAGGAAGCCGGCTAATATGTGTATTTCTAAATACAACTAGAAGTACCTTTCTAAGAAATAATCAGTGTTACACTAAAACTTTTGCGTTTTGCGAATACGTCTTTTAAACAAATGATGAAAAAAAAAAAGAATTAATTACATAATTCCCATTATTTTCTTTACATTATTTATAATACCGTTTTGTAGTATAGGTGGGCGTGATATAGCACTCACTTCACTCTTCTGGAGCCTTTAAACACGTTAATATTTTTATTAACTGTTTCATGTGGTAATTTAGCTTCTTTGCCCATTCATGTGTACGCGAGAAATTTTCAAATATCCTATCACAAGAGCGAATTGGAGTGACAGAAGACTCTTTATTATAACTTTTTTACTAATTATCAAAATTCCACTAAACATTTTCTAAGGTACTCTACCCCCATACACATCCCCATCATAAGGTCCTCATCAACTAAGGTTCTCCCTCTCATATACATAAATATCGTTGCTTTCTGTTTTATAGTATTTGCATAATCGAGTTATGAAAGCGTTTTTAAAATACGAATAAAAATTACGTTTTTTTAAACATATACTGCTGTAATGACTTAACGTCTTTTTGGAAAATTGTGAAAATACGCTTACAATTTGTTCGAGAGAAATCCATAGGTTATGCGCGACAAAGTTACCACAAGATTATTAACTTCTCCTATTTTATACCATTAAGCAATGCAATGGTTTTCAATCTAGAGAAAATCAAAAAAACAATTTAGAGCACGTTTAACGTGTATTAAGTAGATGCAGTACGTAGTTTAATTTGATAAAATGTTTGAAATTTGGACCTATTAAATTATTAAACGTTAAAAACAAGTAAAATAAATTATACCTAGGTACATGACACTGTTGAACAATTTTCATTACCATTTACATATACTTACTTATAAATCAACACTTTATTACATATTACATGTGGTTATATCATCCAATATCAACTTAAGGTTGTATTCGTCCAAAACGAGCTTTCAATTAACTCTGTCACTGAAACCTTGTGGTATAAAAAAAGTATTGGGTAGTTAACAATTTTGAGTTAGTATTATAACTCAATATTTTTTAATTTACTCGTATATATATATATATATATATATATATATATATATATATATATATATATATATATATTTATGTATACAAAACAAACAAAACATACACGATGAATAAGTTATTTTTATAAATGATCAGTTATGTAAAGATAATCCAATAGGTACATAATCTATTTTTATATTAAGAAAAAGTATTACCGAATACATCGTTTTTAAACGGCAATAAACTGCTTTGTTTCCGTTTCACTTGGTAACTGCATTATATCTTCGAGGTCTTATTATTCGAATTGTTAATTTAAGTTATTCTCGATAGTTGTTGTCCAATGACGTTAGTGCAGGAATACAATTGGTAATGTATACTTTTCCTGTTTTTAAATCGCACACCCATCAAACACTAAAGGCTAGATCGATTTAGTTGCGTTCCAAATCAACTGTAACTGCTCGAAATATGCATTGCACATTTTACGACCCCAGGGCCATTCTTCGTTGGAAAGTTGCTTGCTATCGATTCAGCGAAGATGTCCCTCGAATATTTTAAGACAACGAACGCACTCGTAATTCACACGATTACAATTTTTTGCACTTTTTTTTATTAAGGAACCATTTTCATAGGTCGTTAAACAACAAAAAAGATAGTAAAAAAAGTAACGACGCCAAAATTTAATTTAATGGGTACAAAATTGTGTATTGGTGTAAATGAAAGCTGTCGCCGCGGTCTATGAATTGATAATAATAACATAATAATGTAAATAATTAGATTTGAGTAATAGTAATATTTGTGCACTTACATCGACGAGTTAACATTTAGCAATTCGTTTTTCACAGAAATTACCTTTGTTTTTAGTAATGTTTACATTAACGATTAGGATAGTAGCTTTCTTAAAACATTAATTATACACGGAAAATAATGTCATTGTTATTGTGTAGTAATATTTTTAACATTATAAAAGAAGTAATTGGGTTGAGAAGGCCACACTTTTACAATTAACATAAAAACAAGGCTAAGGCAAATCACGAGATCGTCATCCATGAGAGACAGTTCGTTGTGCTTAGGTACTGGTGGTAATGATTCTTACATTTCTATTTAAATCTAGATCGTGAAAATTAATGTAGGTTTATTAAAATCGTTAAAGTAATTAACTATAACATATTTAGGGCGTTTTTAATATTTTTTTCGTTCGTGATCGAGGAAAAGGTAAAAATCGAAATGATTGAAAGTCGTTTTGTGAAGGTAATTAGGAGAAATGTTCATATGATTGAAGATCATATAAAAATCATGTAAAAAGTGGTAAATGTAGGTTCAAATAAAAGTACGCATTTACCCAAAAACTAACGATAAGTGTGTAACCTTGTACGTGACGCAAAACCCATTCATCAGAATAATCGAGGTGTAGGCTGTTACAGTATTACAAATTAATGTTTTATTTGTTCGATTTTAAAACGAAGTACTTACTTATCTGGGTTTTAGGCATTGCGTCATAATAAAATCTAGTTAGCTTTCGTTTAACAATAAGAAAAAGTGTGAGAGGATAGTTTGTTTCTGTATATAATCAGATTTCATTGTTAGTTTAAGGTAACGCAAAGGTACCTATGAATAGTTATTTTTTTTTAAATATGTATATTTACAGTCAAACCTTTCTAATTAATGTAAGTCGAATCGTCGAAATAATTCGAGTTAGGGAGAAATTCAAGTTAAGGAGATGCCGACTTAGGGAGATTCGACTGTATATGCCTTTTAACACTTGCATCGAAAAAGATTATTTTGTAAAGCGTATGATTTCCTTTATATTTGTAATCAAAATACCAAAGATAATTAGTCATCGCATTCTTATAAAGAATTTTAATGTCCTTCATGTTTTCAATCTATTTAATGCGTGCATGTAGGTTACTAATTGTTCAATATTACGAGATAGTTAATAACACTTTTAATCGCTGTTTACGCGAATATTGATTAGTGCATTTATCACGTATAAGCTATCGGTTTTCCGTGCTATCTAGAGGTATCAATTTTATTCTCAATAATATATTCTTAAATTAAGGAACTGATTACCGTCAACTAGCGGTGGAGTTTAATTTAGGTGTAACTTGTGCACACGCCCTATTAATTTTCAATAAAGTTTACGTTGGGTAAATATTGTATTTTACATTATGGTTAGTGGTGTGGTATTTAATTATAAAAGTTTAAAATCAATGGCAACGATTTATCCATACGGATATGTGTATCTAATAAATTTAACTTTAAAAAAAGTTAAAATTATTGAAATTATTCAAATCAACAGTACCAGCTGTGCTATGATAAATAAAACGCCGGCGGAGTATTTCTTTGTTAAATATATTATTTTCAATACCTAACAGATTTTTAATTGTTTATAATATCTTCGTCAATATGCAATCTTGATCTCGAAGCGCGCTTTGCAATGATATATGACTCATGAGAATTTGTTCATATATTCTATCGATAAATACCTTTAATGACAAAGCACATATGAAACATTTGAATGCTCGTAAAAATGTTGTACGTCGTTTTCGTAACTTATTCTTAGGGGAAATGTCATAGTAGGTATTCGATGAGAGGTTTCAAATGGTACGTGGTTCACTTGTATTTGTATCATTTGTATTTTGCTGGTATTTTGACATGTTCTCGTAATATTTTGTTGAGGCACCTTGGTGTTAATTCGACTTTGAAGGACCAAAATATCAATAGGGAGACGTGAACGCTCGAAGCACTAAGAGCAATAGCACTAAGCAATAAGAGCCGATTTGCATGTGTGCCCTCTTTTTAGATTTTTCCGGAATGCGTTTACCTCGGGACTCATCGAATTCTCAAAATATATGTACCCACAGTCGAACATAATTAAAAAAAAGTTTTAATACCCCAAATAATTTCCTTATTTTAGTCGATTTTTGACTAATTCTGAGTCAAAATTACAAAATTGTTTCAAAATCGTGTCAATTGTTTCTGTTCGACCATCGTGATATTTTATAAAAATATATTATCTAGTATTATCTACTGATGTTTTATTAAATAAAATCAATTCTCCTTTCACGGTGCTTTATGCTTTTAATACAAAAAAAAAGCCATATTCATATATATTTACTGATTGTCTTTATAATATACCGAATTAAATAGTTAATGTGATAGAATTAAATACATAATAAATAACTACCGTTGACATTCAAATAACAATGACCTGGTCTATCAAACGAAATTAATATTACCCCATAACCTGTAAATTAGTAGTATTCGCTTTCTGTATAGTTGAATATTAACGACCTTTTAAGTTTTATAACATTTCGGGTTTTAATTAACTTCGCTGCTAATCGACGATGACGTTTTTATTACCTATTATCTATACGCATTAATTTGTATTTATTGTTATAACGTTGTTGTACCTAACATAAAATGCTCGTAAAATAAAAATTCCAATAGTTTCCAATAAAATTTAATTTCGAAAATTACAATTATTCCAGGAGTAAAAAAGAAAAGTAAAGAAACATAGGCGGTCAAAAGTAGTCAACTTTCTCTTGAATTATTCAGTCACCTTGAAAATAATGTAAATTGGGATGTTGTGGAAATAAACGATTATTTGAATTAATTAAAAAGTGAAATACTCGAGATTTATTACTCGAACAATATAATTATGTTACCAGATTCAGTTACGGTAAAACTTACTTAAAAAGAAAAACACTGTCGATTCTGAAAAAAATGGACGAAAAATATTAATCGAACCAATTATGTACATCTAAAATGTCAAATATAACACGTACGATATTTTATAAAAATCATCATACTACATATATGAAATTAAGTCCCTATATATCTACAGTATCCCCCCCCCCCGGATTGATTTTGCAATAGGTGTAAATGACAGATAATGGTCGCATTCAGGGAATTGCAGCGTCGAAACGCTGCAGCGCTGTAACGCTTTATCTTGCCTGTATAAACATTTTTGGTACTAGTTATTTTTCAGCTTTTAATTCTTAGGTTGGCAATTTTGTTTGTAAAACACTAAAATTTTTATGTAAAACTTACCTTGTAATATCTTCAACCTTTCTTCTTACATTACTGCAAGGGAAATGACTTCGTCTCCGAATTGTAACGTTATAAGCCATCTTTATTTTTGCATAAACCAAAACATACACAAGCAACATAATTTGTTAGGTTAGAACGCATGAATGCGTCATTGCTTTATTTAGTTATAAAGTGTTAAAGCGGAATATTTATATGCTTTAATGCTTTACTAAAGTGCTGCAGCACTGCGAGTAAAGCAGACACCATTCAGAGCATCGCTTCGATAAAGCGCTACAGCGCTACCATTCTCTGAATGCGACCAATTTTGGAGTTTTTAAATGATACGCTGGGAACCAGGCCCTGTTCGATCCAAAACCAAGATGTACTGTAAAAAAAGTTGAAATACGATAAAATATCATTAAAAGAATTTGTTCAAAAGTAAAAGTTGCGAAAGAATCGCTCAACTTCGATAAATATTCAAAACTGACCAAAAAATTATTCTCAGCGAGACGGTTGTGGTCCACACTCGACTTTGTTAATAAAAAATTGATTGAATAATACATTTGAAGATAAATAAATTGATAGATCTGGGCCACAACCCTACCCACTACGAAGTCCTCATTTAACATTTATGGATATATATTTTTGGGGAAAGCTAAAGCAACAAGTTTATTCGGAAGCCTTCGATAATGATTTGGAAACGCCAAAGAACAAAATTACTAATACGATGTAGCTTCTGCTTGTATTATTTGCCACATCTATAGTTCAGTTTTTAACACTTACATTGTGTCGGAGATCGAATTTAAGAAATTGATTTGAAAAACGTAAATACACGTTATATTTGTTGTTTCGGTTACACAGATAATCGACTCGTGTATGGCCTATCCAAATCTATATGCAATTTACGTCATGACAAAAAAGCTACTAGATTGTTTATTTGTAATTCGGTTTAATGTTTGGAAAGTGACATATTCTATAGATGATTTACTCGCGCACATATTAGATGGTATAAAGAATGACTACAATTTATTAGAACTGTCAAAATACAAGGTACGAGGTGACAGCACTGTGTGAAACGTCATAATCTAGTAACCTTTTACTGATGACGTGTATGTATATAGGTTTGGATGAAGTATAGCTATAAAACACGTATGTATCTACCTACTCGTAATATTGAGATAAAACTGGACCAGATAAGATTTTTGTGGGGTCAGAACGTTACGTAGAGTCCTGAATGTGTATTAATCACGCAGTAAACTTCCTTTTAATACAATTTTATGTTTATTTACTTAGCTCAAATAATATCCTTTTAATTTTCCGTTCGTGTAGGATTTTTAAATGCTTTTATCGTCGTATGTAGTACGCCCACAACGAGTGGTCCTATTTGAATTTATTCGAACTTTAATTTAAATAAGTTTTGTCCAAAACTGTTTCACACGGTTAATTTAAAGTAAAATCTTTGTGTACTTAAATATTTAAATGTCTATTTCGTTAAATTTAAAAATTCATGCAAGTGCCGTATTTTAATAATTTTTAATTTTCGCCAATAGAAAAGATCATGTTTTTTTTTTAATATGCCGATAATATAATTTTAGTCGGCCATAAGACAGATCCAGTTTGGTCAAATTTTCATACCAGTTTTCGTAAAGCTCTTTCAGGTATTGCAGTATTTGGAAAACGTTCGTGAAATAAATTTATTGCGTACCGATATGAAATTTGTCCAATCCCATAACATTTCAATTCAATTCTACTTCAATTTGAAGGATGCCTACTGCTTTCTTAAATAAAATAAAATAAAATAGTTTTTGTAATTACTTATTTTTAATTTCAATTTATGTCCACCCTGTATTGTATAATTGAAATTTAGATTCATCGATATTTAGATTTAATTTTCGCAGAAGAAGACCTCAGAAAAGAGGTACAACTATAAGTTGTTAAAGTAAAAAAATAAGATTTTTTTTTATTGGCGGAAGATATTAAAAATAATTAAATATTTATATAATTATAGATATAAAAAACGCCAGAAAGAATTCCCAACGTTTATACGTATAGGTACGTACCTACTTATATGTAAGTATTTCAAAACCAAATCGTTCGATTTCAAAATCGTTTTACATTATATTCTAGTTGCCAATAGAAGTGGTATAAATTAAATAAAATTCAATTTATGCCATTTCAACAATTCCTATACATAAAGCATAATTATAACTTGCAAAACGTCGCGCCGAATCGCTATTTCATAAATTCAAAATCCGTCATCGTCAAAAAACTTGTTTCAAATTATGAATCACCGAATACAACTGCCCTTTTATTAATTAATTGCCTTGTGCTTGCACAAAGATATATCTAATAGCTTTTAGATACAAAAACTTGAAATGCTAAAGTTTTTCAGGCTTGTTGACTTATCTACTTGATGTCTTTATGTATAAGTAGCGTGTATTTTTATCACATTTACGGTAGTCACATTAAAGGGTGCGAAAAATTAATTTTTAAATTATCCACGCACGACCGTTTCTAGGACGAGAAAACGCAGAAAAAGGAAATTTGATATTATGTTTCTGTTCCGTAACCCACAATCTCTGTAAAATTTAATATATCTGCCTTTATTGATTGTGATCTATTATAGCCACAGATAAACTTTCTCCAACGAATCGAACGGATAAATGTAGGTAAATCGTTTATTATTAAACTACGAGAACGAACGTTTCATCAATTTAATACATATCTATTAGTAAAACAGCAACGAAACCACCCGAAAATTTAATTAAAATCTATTTAATTACTTAACCGATAGGTGCCTAAAAAAATAAATATCAAAATCTCGATTTTACATATTTAAGATTTCGTTTTTATTTCCTAGAAATATAAAACAGATTGAGGTCAGCAGACACGACATCGGAATGACAATAATCAAGGTTGAGTCACACTAGGTCATTTCAATACGAAACGGTGGTTACTAAATTGTATACACATACATTTTGAAAGGTGAAACTTTGCTTGGATAACATAAATCACCTTTTGTCAACTAGTCGATTTTTAAACGAATTATTGCACACACCGAAATACACACAATCGCGTTTTTTAAATGAACTTCAAGGGCTCTTCCGGTTTTCCCGGAAATAGTCGCCTACAATTATTATTAAGTGAAATCGAGTAAATTTTTCATCATTTTTTTCTTAGACATCATGCTTTACTATCGAGGACACAAAAAGGTTTTTTAAAAACGGATAATCCGTTTACGTGCTCGGCAAGCACTTGTGCAATAGGTAGGTTTCTGGCATTTTCAAAGTTCAACCCATCGTATTTCAATCTAAAATAACTAAATATACTAATGTGAATTCTATTCGAAAAAAACAAGACAAACAAAAATTTAAATGTTACGCCTCCGATTGATTAATAATTATTTTAAATTCGACTTAGAAAGCAAATAATGGCCGTGCGGATTTCCTGCGGTGTAATTCGAATTATTCGATTTAAGCCTAACAAATTTAAATGAAATACCTATATAAAATTTAAACAATTTAGAAATAAAAGACGTTTCCGTTGAAACTATATATAAAACGAATTAATACACTGGAAAATTCATTTAAACTATATTTACCTACCTGCCATTTTCCAGGGCGAAAATTATTTTCAATTTCGATTAATCTTTAAATTTGAATAGCTACTTGATTGTTGTCGGGAATCAAGTGGGCCGAAACTTATTAACAGCCCTCTGAGAAAGATATACTTAGACGTCACTCGAAATTGCTTTATTAAATAAATTAGAAACAAAGTGAACACAGGGGAATTCAAAGAAAAATCTGGAAATTTCTGAAGTGGGCGATATTTAATAAAAAAAAAATTTTAATTTGTTTGTAAACAACTTGGAATAATTATTACTGTAGGTAAAATAAGTAAACGCACGAGATTCCCTTGACATCATAATTATAAGAGTGACATCATACACACCAGTTATTGGAAACGTCGAAATTTTCATTACTAAACGACCGTTTTTGAAGTATTGATGGGAAAAGTCAATCTGTTTATATTGAAGAGACGTGATAAGTGATAACTTACAGTTTGTGCATAATACTAATATTAGCGAATTTTCATAGAGAATAAAGCAGCTATTGCAGCTTGTCTGATGACGGGATCCAAACGTGTCCTTTTGACTTTTCTCCGATCTCGACCCCTAGATCACGAAAATATAGGTCATTCATTTTTAGTCAGTTTTTGGGTCGCAATTTTGATTGTAGAAGGCTGAAATTTGAACAGAGTGTTGTCTTGACGAAAACGAAAAACGAGTTCATTAACCAGTCAAATCGACCAACCTGTTTCAAAATGGCGATCGTTCAAAAAATTTTTTTTTTAAATCTAATCTCCGTTATTACTCATCGAATCGGTAACGTGAAATATGTTTTGGAATCGGCATAAAATTCTCTACCGATCATGTCTCTTTATAATTTTGAATGCACAGTTTTCGAAATAATCGAAAAAAGTAATAAATATTTTTATTGTTATAAATTTCTCTCGTGAATATTGTTTTTCAAAAAATGTATTTCTTTCGAGAAAAATTTAAAAAAAATGAGTTTTTTGACATGCGACATGAAAATTTAATACCGAAGCTCTTGAGTAAGTAGGTAATCAGGAAACTAACCGAACCGTATCTTTACTCCCACACCTTGCCTTATTTTCACTTTGTTAGTAAAATAACTACAACAATTGCATTAAAGTATTATAATAATCGGTAAAAAAAGGAAAAAAATTAGAATAAGGAGAATTAAAAGAATGCCACGAAAAAACTGGAATTATTACAATATTTGTTTTTAAGTAAAGAGATGGTAAAATAAAAAGTTAATCAATCAAATTTTGTCTCGTCAACCTAAATTATTTAAAAATTGTTGCGGCAATCAAAACTTTGAATTTCGTTTTTTACCGGTGAATGAAAAAGTAAAATCATTCAAAATAAGAGAAATTTAAAAAAGTCAAAAAATATTTAAAAAAATAAAATCCCGAAATATTTTTTTAATACTTACGTAAAATGCAGACTAACGCTGCGACTGCCACTTGTCTGTAACAGACTATAAGGAAAAATTAGGGACTTCTAAATTTTTCTTTTTATTTTCCTACCTTTGTTTCGTCATCGTTTTCCCTTTATCGCCAATTTCGAGCGTATATTCTTCCGTTGACTGCGTACTTGCATTATTACGCACCTATACCTACACTACATATTTCACTGTATTTCACTAACCGCTGTAATTGCGAAAACGCGCGTGAGATAAAATTTCGTTCGCGATATTGGACCGTCGAATGTTTGAGGAGATCCCTAGCCAAGACCCTAACCGAGTCCCTATCCAAGGGCCTAGCCAAGCTCGATTTTCAGCGAATTTGTGTTAGAGCTTAAAGATCCGCATAGTTACACTTTATAAATACACGGAGAGTTGTCAAAGAAAAATCCTACCTTTCCTCGTCGTATTAATCCTTTTTGTTTTTAATCCTTTTAAAATGCACAACAAAACACTCGCACATTCACACGCAAAAAGGCTTTATATACCGAGCGAGTACTCTTCGCACACACGAATAATACGACGCCGTAATTTAAAATTCGAACTACTGAAACAAACACTACCACTCTGTACCACTAACGCGAAATATCTGAAGCGGTTTTGCCAAAATTCTATATATAAAAGCGATCGAGTTACTACGTGGGAACTAGTAAATCCCGCTTTCATTTTAAAAACCTTCAGCATAAAAATGCGATTAAACTTTTATCTGGTTTATGGTTTGTAATAGGGAAATTTTCAATGCTTAGGGGCACACGAATACTTTTTAAATTAAAAAACGAGTAAATTTATAATTTTGCGGTATAAAAGCAGTAGATAGTGTTTATCCAGATAATTTTACGACACGATTCTTGTCGCAATTTTGATCGTAGGAGGCTGAAATTTGGACAGCGTATTGTCTTTTCGAAAACGAACGACGATTTCGTTAACCAGCCAAATTGACCTACCCGTTTCAAATTGGCGGCTGTTTAAAAAAAAATTAAAAAAAGATCTAGATTTTGCGGCCATTTTTTTAATGTCATTACAAGTATATCATGACGAAAATTACTCTAAAAAGATATGAAATTTTTCTAAGATTAATAAAAGTTTCTAAATCAACCTGTATTTCGAAAAACATGTCCAAAAGAGCGTACGTATAAAAAAATTGTTAGCAAAAAACTGAGGCTATAACTCGTAAAAATAAACACCCTGTGTGTTAAATTGAGTGAGACGTGTAGTGTGTTTATTAACCTTAATTGCAGCAATACGTGTATCAAATTTAAAGTTTTTAAGTGAAGTTGTTAATAAGTTATTTTGAAAAAAATATGCGATGCCTCATGTAATTTGAAATAAAATCTTAAATAAAAATGTTGTACAGACCTTTCAGAGACAACAAATTAAGGAAAATTTTCGAAGACGATTGTTGTTAGCTTACGATGAATCAATTATTAACGATAATTGACATAATATGAACTTCTATTATTGAAATAGCCTAATTCAATTATGAAAACTCAATTACAATAGCGTTGGACGCCAGTTTAACCTGTGACTTGCTGTTAGCGTGCACTGTTAGTCAGTTTAACAACGCCGGTGTAATATAGGTACTCGATTTTATCCTTTCACGTAAGTTTAGATTTCTTAAATTCTTTATTAAATCGATCGTGTTGCTTCACATAAACCAGGTAGTAGATACGCCCGCGCACGTCAAGTAAAAATAGCTGTTATAACGTGTTCATTTTAATATTAAGGAAATTTCTCATCCCGAACGTGTGCTCCTAACTTTACAAAGAATTTCCTAGACGAAGCAATCGAAATCAATGCGAAGGCTAAATTTATTATCAAAAGATGAATTTTTCTGCGAAGATCAAAGGTAATACGATGCTGGACTTTTAGAACGTTTATGAAGGAGATAAAAAGAAAATGCCCGGTGCTTTTCCGTTTGTTAAAGAATAGATACAGATACGACAAAGATTTAAAACGTTCGAAAGACTTAAAATTGTGGAAAAATATCATGGAAAATGTTTCAAAAGGATTTTTTTTGTGATTTCTTCCGCCATAGAAACGCAACTGTTTCTACATAGTTTAATCGATTTTCGTTCGAATGCCTTTTAATTATTAAAAGAATAAATGATAAATGGAAAAGAATTCATAAACAGGTAAAACTATGGCAACTGCTTTTCAAACAATTTCGATTTTTTTTCTTATTTTCCAATTTACTCGACAATAAGTATGTATTTATTATCTAGCTGCTTTAATTTACGTGAAATTCAACGTAGGTGCAATTTCAGTTGAATTCGTTTATCTTACGAAGAAATTGTAATGTCGAATTGGAAAAAAAAGACTGTCGATTTAAAAAAACGACGGCACCGGCTAGTGTTTTTCATTTTAAAGAAGAAACTTTTTTATTACATAAAATCTTTCTGAATTATCGGTCGCACGACTATAAATCCGGTTTTTTACCTCAATATTAAAGTTTCATTTTGATAAGTGCATTGCAACAATAACGATTTAAATAATAAAATCATTTTAAGTCATAAAAATCGGAATTGGTTCACGTTTAAATCGTGAACAGAACATTAGATACGGCTTATCCAAACCTATACGACGTTCACGTCATCAACAAAAAGTTACTAGATTGTTTATTTGTAATTCGGTTTAAAGTTTGGAAAGGGACATATTCTATAGATGATTTACTTGCGCACATATTAGATCGTATAAAGAATGACTACAATTTATTAGAACTGTAAAAATACGAGGTACGAGGCGACAGCACTGTGTGAAACGTCATCATCTAGTAACCTTTTATCGATGACGTGAACATCATATAGGTTTGGCTAAGCTATAGTTAGGTATATTTAAAAGTTTTGTATAATATATGAAAATTATCGTTGGAATACTTAAACATGTGTTTATCGAAAACCTTCGGTAACGCACCTTATACGCGTATGCGATTTATTCAAATATGCATATTACAGAATTACGGTGAATTAGTCGTAAGTAAATTCCTTTTATTAGATGAAATCATCTAAATTTTTTAGCCTTACTTTGTATTTTTACTCAGTACGCTACGATTTGTTTTGGACGAACGGTACAACGCGCGCGCTCACGCGTTTTTTGGTGTTCATTATATTAATATCGGTGAATATTTTAGAATAACTTAACTAAATAAACAATTTCGTTTCTATTTTAATAGGCGGCGTTGAGTTAAACAAAGCACTTTCGGATTTATTTTAGGGGTAAATAAGTTTATTAGATTTCTCTAAGTTAGAAGTTCTGGCGGCCTAACGTTTTCTTAAAAATCAATTTGGTAAGTTGCACGGATTTTTCATTTCTATTTTGGGTAATAGATATTTTACACTTAAGCAAGACTTAAACTATCAGGCAATGTCGGTGCAAATGACCATTAGTGATTAAGGACCGATTGCACCGATGCATCTTACAATTTAAGCACAACTTAAATGTAAATTATCTATATCGAAACAATGGTATCCAAGGAAAATTAATTTTGGCTTCAATTTAAATCGTGTTTTTACTTTTAGTCTTCGATCTGGATAGTGATGCGCGTTTTTAACCCTAAAATAAAATTTTCACTGTTTACAGAAATAAATGGAACGTCATTTTTTAATTTGTTTATAATAATTATGATTAACGAGGTACCTACGTAAGTATGGCATACCTACGAATATTCTAAATTATTTTATATCACAATAATAAAATATCTAACAGTAGAAAAAGATAGAATAGAGCCAAATTAATTTTTATAGCAAAACAACCAATAATCGTTAATCATTACTATGAAACAGATCAAGTGGGTGGGTAATTTTTCCAATAATTTAATTTTAACGTAATAGTACTTAAGTTAAAAAAAATTAAAAAAATTAAATTAAACTTTGTAGCGAACTGAATGAAGTAATCGCAAGAAAAATTGAACAATTCAACAAGTTGTTGTTACTCGACGAGCGTTCAACTATCAAAAACAGTAAACAAAGGACTGTTTAAAGTCGGTCATTTTTTTGCATCACGCAACGTTTTAGTTATTATTTAACGTTACGTATAATTGTACAAAATAACCATTTAATAACAAAAATTGTAATTTCGTAATTTTCGTTTATAAAGACATACCTACTTACCTACATTTAGGATTTTAATTATTTTTAAAGTGGTTTAACTTTATCTTAAGTTGACGATTTATGCCAGTTTGTACCGTACGTTTTAAGAATTGTTTAATGATAAGTAGTACTTAATTATAATATGTACGGGCAATTGTATCATTAAGGGTCACTTATCGTTAAGACACCCTTAAAGCTTACAGTGCAAATAGGCGTTAAACGCTTAGATTTAAATGAAAATTAAATTACTAGACAATTGATTGTTCGAAATGGCTTCAAAACTAGAAATAGGTAATATAATTACATTTAGAGTACCTAATCAAGGGGATTTCGGTTTGGCGAATACTCTGGCCATGGCCATAGAATTCGTGAATTTGTCGAAACAATAGTTTCTCAATACAAATTACAAATAAAAACTATTTCGCGGATTTAAACTGGACGTTCGTTGTTTCGAGATGTTTTTGGCAGAGAATAAGGACAAAACAAATAATAAAAAACGACTATAAGAGCAACGATGAACTCGTATAATATGAAAGCGTCCATAACGTCATTTATTCCTGCTATTTGGCACTGGTTATCCTGAGGGATTGTGGCGCCTGCGTAACGATAGCTTCGGGCCCCGGTATCCTTCTCGAACTAAAGCGTATCCTTTAACCATCTCGATTTTAGTTTACCGTTTCACTTCGTCGTGCTTTACCATGATCTATCTATTTCGTTTATTGTTTGACTGTGCCTCTTCGTTGTTGTTCACGCATGCCATCGTCTCACTATCCTAGCGATCGTGTGCTGCACAAAGTTAGTTCCGTTTGAACAGCGACAATTTACGGATTTTGTACGAGTCGTGCATTTAAGATGTTAATGTGCTTGTGATGATAATACATTCGATAAAGTTCACCATGTATGTTGTATATTATCCAGTCGTTTAGTGATACGAGAACTGTCGATAAACTTATAATGATTGGAGGTCAATTCGTCTCAAAAACATAAAAAAGTTCCATTGTTAATTTCACGGTGCAGGTAAAAATTTAATTTAATTTCTTTAAACAATTAAAAATAAACGAGCTGATCTTGACATCTACGTAACTACTTCGGTAACCCAGAAACGTGCACGGAACACGTCAATATTTAGGGGAGTGTCATTGTAGTATAATGTTCATTAATGGATAAAAATAGTTCAGGTTGTCTCTTCATAGATAAGACTATCAATTTTACGATATTAAACGTAATTAATCATTACGACCGGCATGAGATTATCTACAAGTATGATTCATTCACGCTTTTATAGCGACATACTACATTATTATTAGGTATTGCTTGTGATGTAATATGTGTAGGAAGCGTTTATAAATATCTTATTTATATGTTAATAGAATTTAGAGCGTTTTTTTTTTGGTTTTTTGATTTTCCGTCGTTAGGGTTATTTTTTTTTGGTTAAATAAAATAAACGTTTTTTTTTTTTTAGTTTTACTTGCATTGTATTCTTCTTATTTTTATTTCGTCTTGATTATTATCAGCCATGGAAATCTTTCGTATTTGAACGTGCTTTTTCTCACATTTACAGATCAATATAATAATCTCGAAACTCGGTACCTACGTATACATCCAGTTTTTGCGATTCAGTTTTATTTAAAACATAATTATTTACAGATAGGGTCGGTTCGCTTATTTATGCTCCTTTAAATAGTTACGGTCTTCAAAAGATATAAGATTAAAAAAGTGTAAAAAATACGCATAAGCTGTGTATGTTGGTATTCGACGTGTTTTTAATTTTGACTGTCTTTTTTAATTGTTCTACTATTACATACTGTATAAAATATATGTGTCGAGGGTCGCGAACAGGTAAACGAACGAATCGACCTGCAATTAATATTTTACCGTCCTTCATTCCACCTATACTAGAATTTCATCGATATTGATTGATTAATAATAATAATTTTACTCTAAATAGGGTCAAGTCCTGCAACATGGCCACCAAAATGTATTTATTCACATTACTCTTAAGACGAATAAGATTACAAAAATTAACCTAATAGAAAATTAATGGTACATAACCGCAAAATAGATATTGTGAATCATTTGAAACAAACAGGTGTGAATATAATGAATATTTTTTATAACAGGGCAGAACTGGGCACCTATCTAAAATATTGTTTATTATTGTTTATGAGCATTTTTCACGCATCAAACCACTTTGTCTTACACATTGTCGCAGCGTACATCCACACCTATCCGTTCTGATCTTACAATTAGCTGAAGAGCCCATCACAATAGCCACACCTACAATTATCATCCTTACTGGGTTGCAATCTTCCGAGTGTTCTGGAAATGTCAAAGTGGTAGTTTGTTTAGTCCTACCCAGTATTCTTCTATTTTTACCAACTGACCATTTTACAAGACAGCATACTTCTAAAGAATACCTGACCTAGCTCACAGATAATCAGCAACCAATCAACACACACGAGACCACCATTCGCATTCTTGAATATCATTCTTTCACCGATGCCATCCATCTGTTGCAATATAAAATTCGTACGGCTATAACAAATTATATTTCACAGGCACAAAAGGAGAACATGGTGTCGTCACACTTATTCAATGCAGAGGTGACATATGTCCTTGTGAAAATACGAAATACAGGCGGAAATTCCTCGCACGCAGAACTATTATGGCGATATTTTAACAGGACTTTGTTGTCAACTAGAAAGGCAGTAGAATTTGTGTACATTCACAAAGATCCATGATTGCAGCCGCGAGCGATTTAGCAGAACGATAGCTCTCTAGGCCACTGCGGTCCCTTCATTCATATTTAAATAAAAAAACCACGAAGATTGTTCTCGAATTAAACAGTAATCATTCGGTAATTAGTAATTAAATAATAAATAGATATAATAAAACAAAAGAAAGGAGTATAACAAAAGAAATCTTCTTCCGGAAGACCTGTTGCATATCTTATCTCTTTCGGTACCATAAGCTCGCATAGGTATGTCCATTAATGAATCTAAGGGGATCAGCATTAAGCTATGGACATGGGTCGTTGGGTTTTGCTTCTATTTTCCACCTCATGACTGCTCCGTGTTTTATTCTGCTTCCATGTGTCCACTCTTATGAACACATCGACGTTTGCTTTTTGTCGTGTCCCAGCAGTAGTTGTTCGCAAACTGTAAGCATTTCTTACAAGTTCTCGTGCTCACTTGACTAAACTATTTAACTAGCTACTTGTCACACAATACGTTGTTCGTTAGTCGTTTAATAGAACTTTTGTAAGAATGATTGTGGATCGTCGAAGAAATTATAACATTTGAACATAGCAAAACAATGAAGGCGCACGTGCTATTTTCAATGTAATATGGTATGTAAAATGATTAAAATTTTCCACACCAACCACAGAATCTGAAACAACAACGCTGTGGAATAACGAATATCATTATTCAACTGAAAATGCAATAAGACTACGTGTATTATCAATTAGTCGTGGAGAAACGACATTTACAGAATATTATCTATTATTACAAAAAGACAGTAAAATGCTGCAGCCTATATTGTGTTATTTTTGTTTTTTTTGTGTGTGTGTGTAGAGAATTTTAAAGTCGTTCGCAATAACGCAAGTATAGTTAAAAATGTAATTTTATGTCGAGGAAGATTCTATCTTTAAATTTCGTTTCGATCGAGGAAATGAAAAAAAAAAGGTATTTAGACGATTGTTAAAATGAATTTCCAGAAAACTGAGATCACCGCGTTAATAAGCGGACTGTGAATGACGAGTTCGTTACATATTTTTACCGCAAGTGATTTTTATCGGCGTTGATAATGGAAACCTAGGTATTAACAAGTTCTTGAATATGTTTTAATTTTAATTTAGAACCACAATTCTATTACTGAGGTAGATATTGTTTAAATAACAAGAGGAAAATGTTGCAGGTAAAATAATTTTGTGTGTGTACATATACATTTATTTTATTATTATCTCATATAGTTATTATTAAAATCGACGGCGTTTTGGCAAAACATCTTAAGCGGCAAATTTTACAGGAGCGCACATTTGTCTTGTAGCTTAACTGAAAGCAAATACCTCATGGAAACCGCGTATATAGATTATAAGGAGCACGTTTGTATCAAATAATGTATATTTTACGATCCAGTCACTAGTTTGAGTAAAACACGGAATTGTACGGAGGTCAGCGTAAGTACACACATTTGGTATTTGACGGGACTACCAACACAACTACAAGTACTACAAAGTACTTACGATGGTGGGCACGGCTTCCGCGTTCTTACGAAAACACAAATCGATTTTTCTGGTGGAAAAAACCGAAATGTTATTACCAGATATTACCAAATTATGTCTTTGCCTTAAATGCATAAGATAGTCAGAATAAGTTATTTTCGCAAAAAGTGCGGGTTAAGTCGTTCTGCCAGAACGCCATCGATATATTTACGTTGCATTGTGCGTAAATTGTGCATTAAAATAAACCTTGGTTTTAAAAGTTTTCGTTGAGCCTACAATTAGTAAATATTTTTATAAGTACGTTAAAAGAATTAACTTCGATGTATTTATTTATATTACGATCTTTTAAAATGTTTAAAATTATAAGTAATCATTAGGTACTTACTTATTTCAATTGCAGTATGAGCTTTCGCCTCCATCTGCCAAAAACAGTTGTTATACAGCGACCAAAAATCTTTAATTTAGAAAGTTTCTTTCTAATGTTTTCAGATACGACGTAGATGACATTTTTATCGGGGAAAAGCTACGTAATTTAGGTTGCTATCGGTTTCTTCGATTAATAAATGGTTCTAAATTTGACCAAAATCTATAATTTTGCTTATTTACTGTGCGAATACAGCAAAATTTCAAACACAATTTTTAGTTAGTAAAAGTTCTGAGTTGTTATCTTTTTTTATTTCAACAATTTGTAAAAAGAATTTGAAAAGGTAAATATATGAAAAAAAGTATGGGTAAAAATGTGAACTTGTGGTTGTTAACTTAATACGTCTTTCTTTTTTGAAAATGTTTAATAAATTGTTTTTCTCATAAAGTGTTAGTGCTTTGTCGTTCAATCTCGAATTAAACTTTGTATGATATTGATCGAAATTTTCTCTAATTAATTATTAACTAGCGTTCCTGGACTAACTACCTTCGTTTAATTGGTAATAGCTGTGCTGGATATAACCAATAAAAATTAATTTTAATGAGCAAGTTTTATTGCCGCGATATTTAAAATTAGAAAATTAACATGATATTGTGTGCCTTGAAAATTGCATCTTTTACAAACTACTTTCTAATATTTTAGTCACGTGCGTTTAATAAATTAAATAAATAATACACGATTTATTAATTCATTATTACTCGTTCCTATCTCACTGTAATTGAAAATGAGTTTCTTTTAGAGACGATAGTGAATCATATGAGATAGTTTTGTTTCGATTTTTTTTTGAATAAAACGTCCCCGCTTTAATTTGAATTATTCGTTCTTATTTTAAATTCTAGTCGTTTAAAATTAGTTAAAACTATACAAAATACTAATTAAATTATTAACATATTCTTTTAGGTATAGCTTATCCAAACGTATATGATGTTCACGTCATCAATACAAGGTTACTAGATGATGACGTTTCACACAGTGCTATCACCTCGTACCTCGTATTTTTACAGTTCTAATAAATTGTAGTCTTTCTTTATGCCATCTAATATGTGCGCAAGTAAATCATCTATAGAATATGGGACTTTCCAAACTTTAAATCGAATTACAAATAAACAATCTAGTAACTTTTAATTGATGATGTGAACATCATATAGGTTTGGATAAGCTAATAGGTAGTACCTATCCACATATTTTTGTCGATAATTTCTAATAATAAGAAAACTAGGTAATTATTTTACACCTTATTCAATTACTTAACATTTAACTATTAGTTTCATAACGATTCGAATTATGATGAACTTAATCGGAGTACTTAATCAAAGGAAACTTCCTTACCTCCTTTATTTATTTAGTAGGTATGTAGAAAACAAGTAAATAAAAGATATTAATTTTTTGGAACAGTAACAGTCTGATCCAATAAATACTTGTCAAATAATATCTATAATAAAATTATTATTAACTATGCATTTTATATTCAGTTAACAATAAACTTTAAGCATCTTAATCGACATATTGTCCTGTTTGATTTTCTATTTAAAAACAATCTGAAAATTCTATTTCACATATTTTACTTAACCTACGTGTCTACGTTGAAAATGAAGCTTTTTCGATTTGAAATCTTAAACACATAGAAAATATATTACTTTTCACGTCAGTTGCGAGAATGTGCGTGGGTTTGAAACTCTTGTTTGTAATTAAAAAACAAGCTGAACAATGGGAAATTGGAACTTTATTGATATACACTTCCAAGTTGCAATTGATATTTAAACAGTAATTTTATCCATCCATTTTATCCAACATCATTTCTCTCAAATAATTGTCGTTCATTTTAAATGATCGTTAGTGTGCTCTTTCAATAACTCCATTTAGTTGGAGTTGCAAAATTGAAAATTGAACTTTTAAAAGTGTTTGCTTTGAAACGTTTTGCACGCCTTTTAAAAAGTTTTGCTACCTTCACTAAATCGGGGGGTTGAAAACTGTAATCCCGACGTAAGTATTATAGATATTATTATCTAATAGTAGATAGTATAGATAGATAAATAAATCGCTTTAATCAGAGACGTCGTTGTCCTCGCTTAGCCATTCGACGTCTTCGTTCACATCAATTCATGTGCTCGCCGAGCAGCTATATGCAGTGGGCGTATTTTCTGTGATTTCAACTCCTGTTTTTGGTGTACGTTTGGTCGTATACAATACTGGTGTAGAAAGAGTAATAAATTTCAAATATTTGATTATTATTTTGATTACGATTACGTAAGATTTTTGTCTACCCCGCTCCCTTTAGCAGTAAAAATTTAACACCCTACCCCCTAAGTCTGCTTACGTAATACTTGAACGCTTCCGAATATCATTTTTAGTAGACTATATGTGTGAGTTTTATTTATTATTAAAATAAATACGCGTTTTTTCTTAATTATCAATGCTTCTTGTCTATGGAGTCACAATGTATTCGTACATGATTTTTTATTACGGATTTTGGAATAAAATAAGAACAGAATATAGCAGATAAAGGTATTTAATTATTTTTCTTAGGCTCCATTATCAGTCTCTTATTAGCACTGTAAAATTGGTGCGGCATTTTGGAACCACTCTGTATATTTAAGACAAATGTAAAATTTTTGACACTATCCTATATTACTTACTATTAACTAAACGTTCACTAGATACTATACGTTAACCAAGATAGGTATTTTTACAGTTCTAATAAATTTCAGTCTTTTTTTAAAAACTTGTGCAATACGATGACATTTTTAAAAGTTCAATTTTCAAATTTATAACCGCAATTAAATGGAGCTTTTTTCAATTCTTACACGCGGCATATGTAGGTAGTTATTATATATTCATTAACGTAACTTTAGAGGCGATTAAACGTTTCTCTTTTTGACGATGTTATTGTTAACCAATTTTCTATTAAATAAATTCTAATTTCATTCACTCGTATCTTTAATATCGTATATCAGTGGTGCACTCACAGAAATTGGCTTGGGGGGTGCAATTACTAGTTCTACTTACAATATTTTTTTTGCTCTCCCTCTTTCTTTATTTCTTTTGAACTGTTATAATTGATTCATTACAATTCATTCATTTTTCGGACTCTGGAGTGCTTATAATGCACACATTATTAATTTAACTAAATTAATTGTTCTTTTCACGTGCCAAACTAGTTTTTTAAAGATAAAATCAGTTGTTGTGAAACTGTATTTTTCTTACAAGTAGACATGCAGTAAATGCAGATGTTTAGAAGTTTATATATACAACTGAACAATTTTAGGGGAACGTTTAAGATGTACCTACTTACTTAAAATAGATGAAGTTACCCTGCAATGGAGATAAACGTAGGGGAGCTTATCGGAGATGGTTGTCGCACTTTTCAATTTAAAATGTTTATATCGGTTAGGTATTATCGTGTTACAGTAAACGTTCATTCTTCTTATTATCAAGTGTGACGATTTATCTCGGTTTAGGGTTGGTTTGTTCTCCCTGTATAAGTACCTACTTCGAATACACAAACTATGTTGTTGAACCGTTTGTCAAAAGCTAAATCAGCATTAAGATAAAAATTTATTTCAATTAATTAAATTTAAATAAATTCAAAATCAACTAAAAAAAACAAACAAAATATTAATTGAATAGTAAATAATTTAAATGTATAATCCATTTACTAAACTAAATATAAACTAAAATCAATCGATCTGATGGAACTTACGACAAATGGACTGTAATAGCAAATTCTGAGGATATTTGAATTATAACGTATGTTACAGCTCGAACTGTGCTTTTAAGGATTTACTTTAAAATTTCCATTTTGCGGAAAGCCACACATTTATTCTTGGGGGGCCGACCACATTTGGTCATAAAATACCACCCCTGCCGAATGTCCTGACGGATAATTGAATTCAGACCCTCTTAACATGGGGTTCTTGTTACTTATTGCCCGTTACCTGGGGTTGCAATACGTGCGGTTAGGGCCGACATTGGTTTCATACATGTAGTAAATGACAGGCCTCAAAAGTTATATTGATACCGAACTATAGAAGTTGCTAAATTATGGGTACCATCTAATTTCTATAAATACCCTACTGATATACATATTTAAAATAGCGATGAAAACAAATTTTCATAACCCAGCACGCTTAAAATCTATTTATAATAATCTTCAAAAGTGTTTAAAGCGTTTGTTTATTGTTACATCTAAGGACCTTGAAATTTTTAACATACTCGTATTTACTCCACTAATAATATTATATTTAGAACGACGAAGTTGAAAACCTCTAGAAAAAATCCTGGCAATTTTTAGTTTTAGATGCGAGAACGTTTCTTTATGTTAAATTTATAAAGGGAATTGGGGAGGTTTTCGGTTATTCTCGGCGAACACAATGGGGAGCTCGCGATAATTTATTTAAAAAATAATTAATTTAGATTTCCATTGAGAAATGGTTTACCTTTGAACCGTGTAGACCTTTCAAGCTTGTTATGCCCGCGCGACTCTGTAATATCTGGTATGATCATAATTAGCTTCTGGCGTAGATTACATTGTTAATTGAAATTTGTATTAGCCGATCGATCCTCGTTAACCTACACTTAATTCGATGTTGATAACGTTTGCCCCGAACGCTTCGAACATATCTAACAATAAGATATATCGAACCCTGAATTGATTTATGAAACTTTGTTTTATAAACAATAAGTAAATATAAATTAAGTTTTGTGAGATTGCTTGGAATTAAATTAAGTCTTGAAACATATTTGTCTCAAGTGGATACCGCAAATTAATATCTAAGCAAACTACTTGACGTTGAAGTCTTCATTAGCAACTACATAATACCACACTCACTATTGCTATAGAACCCCCCTTTGTGTATATATATATATATATATATATATATATATATATATATATTATTTCTAAGTTATAAATTAATTATATAAAACTTATTTTAAAATTCTATCTTGATATATATTTTAACTAATTATACGTTATCAATTATTTATTTTAAAACTATCTCTGCTATTCTAACAATTTTATATTAATTCTAATTCCAGTTCCTCCTACACATTAACAGTATTGCTTTATTTATACTTATTCAATAGTTCTCACCCTTTTTATTGTTCTTTTCTTTCACCACTTCCAATCTTCATTTCCATCCACGCTCCCTCCAACTTCCTTCACGCCTCTGCCACTTTTATTCCCTCTTAATTTCTCACTTACAATTCTCCCTTAACTTTTTATTATTTTGACATTTTTCATTAAAATTACCATCCCTATTTTCTTCCTTATTACCTCTTTTACATAACATTTTTTTAACTTTTCTTAATATTTTTAATTTTCTGACATTTCTTATTAAATTTACCTTCAAACTCCACTCATTTCAACTATTTCCTTGATCTTTTTGCTTCTTTCTTTACTTTATTCTGATGATACCTATCCCTATTTACAATTATTTTATTTATTAGCCTTTTATCAATTTTCCATTTTATTTTCACTCTATACGCATATGGTATAAGATCTATTTTATATTTAAATGTTTCATTATTAATAATTTTTAATTTATGAACATAATTCTTGTCAATTTTCGTTTCTGTATTAAATTACTTCAATATTTTCATCTTTCCTATTCTGCATATTATTTTCCCATATAGACTTCTCTCCATTTTCTTTCACCTTATCTACCCATTTTATAATCTCATTGTTGCATAATAATAATTTTTCTTCCACATTACTGTCATTTATATCTATATTCTCATTTATTTTTTTCAACTCTACTGTTTGTTCCTGTCTAACTTCGCTTACTTTTATTTCTTGTCCTTCTTTTAAATTTCTTATCTCCCCTTTATTTTTATCATGCTCTTCCCTCATGTATTTTTGTAATTCTATCGTTCGTTTCTCAGTTGCTTCTATTTGTATTCTAATGATGCTCTCCATTCTACGAAAATTTTCGTGCGTTTCTTGTTTTTGTTTATTTAGGCCTTTTTCTATTATGCCTTTTAGTTCTTCTAAAAGGCATGATGTGCCCTAATTTTCCTGTTTTCTTCTTTTTCTTGTTCCCTAATTTTCCTATTTTCTTTTTTATTTTTCTCGATTTTGTTCTAATATTGCTTTTAACTGTGTCAATATGTCTATTGATTGGTTAGCTTTTTCTTCTTGTTGTGATTTTCCCGTGTCTATTTTCTCCATCTTTCTTCGAGTTTCCATGTTGATTATTCTTATTTATTTATTATTATTATTATTGTTATTTATTTTTATTATTTTATTTTTATAATCTCCAGCCCCACGTTGGGCGCCATTTTATTTACTACAGCCCCACTTTGGTTGCCATTTTATTTATTATTATATTGCTATTTTCTATTATTATTATTATTTTATTTTTGTATATATTTATTTTAACTAATTATACCATTTATAACGTTCTTAACCTTACTTTAATCTACCCACACAATTAACTACCCGTACAACTCTTCTTTTCCCCTTTCAGTTCCCTATTTAATTGGTCTCTACCCTTACACAGTAATTCTCACCTTCTTATTGTCCTTCTCTTTTCTTTGTCCTTGTTTTCCATTCCATCCAAACTCCTTTTTCACTGCTTTTTAATTATTCGCCGGCTCTCACGAATTCTCGCTGATATTCTTCTGGCTCCATCGTCATGGACTCTTCCAAATTTTCCTCTTGTTTGATGACATCTTTTCCTTCTTCTTTTTAACTTTTTATTATTACACTATTTATATTTTATTTATCCTTTATGCTTTATTCATACACTATTTTCTTCCTTATTACCCCTTTTACATAACATTTTTTTAATTTTTCTTAATATTTTTAATTTTCTGACAGTTCTTATTAAATTTACCTTCAAACTCCTCTCATTTCAACTGTCTCCTTGATCTCTTTTTATTTTTAATTTTCTCGTATTTTTATTGTTGGTCTCCCGTATCATAGCAATATGTTTGAAATAAGTAATTCAATTTTTTAATTTAACTTAATTTCGATTTCGAAAATATAGGTTTCAATCAACTAAAACTTTTATAAGCAAAACCTTTTGTAAAATACAGTCGAATTTCCCTAACTAGAACTTCTATAAGTCGAATTTTTTTATATCTCGAATTTTTTAGTGAACAATGTGCAGATTCGACTTAGGGAAGTTCGACTGTACGTATATTATACGTCAAAACTTTTTTTAACGCCGTTTCATTTTAGCTGCTACGATGAAAAATATTTATAAATATCGCTTAAATTGCCTAATAGGATTAAAAACTCAATAATTTAATTTAAAAGGCGAAATCGCCCACTTAATAATTTATTTTCAATATTGTCTGATAAAAAGTCTTGAGATTGGTTACGGAAGTTGTATTTTAAAATGTCCATTTTATTGGTTGTGTTGCTATATGTTAACGTCGAAATTGTTAAGCGAAATTTGATTGCCGTATAAACAGTATAGGTATAAAATTTCTTATGTAAACGAAGCTTAATTTAATTAAACGAAAGTTAATTTTGATTTAAGCGACTGACCCTTTAATCCTTTAAATAATTAAACTACCTAATCTCGAAGATTTTTTGTTGTACATAATGTTGATGAAAATTATATCGATTCTATCTCTAAATGTAAATTCCTTTAATTAAAGGAAAAAAACTTTAATTAAAAGGCTGCGTGCGTCCCCGCCACAAGCTTCATTGGCAATTTGAAAGTAGTGTTTTTCCTATGAAAAACATTACTAAAACACTACTATTAGTGTTTTAGTAATGACGTCATAAAGGCATTACTAAAAATTTTACATTTTTGACTGGTCTAATAGCAAAACGAAAGAAAATGCCGATAGGTATTTACCGAAAAATAAAATATATTATCATAAAGACGACAAGAAACCGAACTAAAAAATAATAGAAGAGTAGAATTTCTATTGAAATATCCAAATACATTTTGACATACTTTCCTCTTTTATCATTCTGGTTATTTTTTGGATAAAATATATAGGAAGGAAAAAACACGTTTTGTTTTTACACAACGAAGAGTTTTAATTCTGACACACCTACTACTTATGGGTAGTATATAATTTTGTATGTTCAAAGAAACAAGATTGTTTTTTGATGTGATCATTTCATTTAAACGAAAGTACTCAGTGTAATGGTGAATTGGGGCGTTTATGTGTGGATCTTCTTTAATAAATACTCCTATAAAGTATTTCTAGAGTATTTCTGTATTGATCGAATTACTGTACGGGAAGTGCAGCGGTATTTCTAGCAAGGGCGGGAAAATGCGAAAAACGTTCGTCTTACCGGATATCTTATACTTAGGATCGCAGGTGTGCTTTAGACTTAAATTGAGCTAACGTTAATTGGGGACAGAGTTAATCACCATTATCGTATTTTTTGCGTTAATGTATTTTATATTGCTTTAAAACTAACACTTTAGGTACAGTGTTTTTATATTTTTTTATTAACATTCTTTGATCCTGTTTTTAAATGATTTAATACTGATCGACTGAATACAAATTTTACTCCGAACAAACCGAACGGACAGATCGCGCCCGAACGAATTCGGCAAGTTGGGGCGTATCCCCGAGCAGAACAGAACGAGCCGAATATGTTCGCTTCCTTTTCTTTAGAACTAAAAATTCTGCTCGGTGATACGCGCGCCGACTTGCCGAATCCGATCTGCCCGTTTGGAGCGTCTGTGCCGGGCTTTAGATAATAATAAGTACACGTAACGCGGGTATTTAAAAAACGATCACGGAATAAACAGCGTTTAATCGTCATCGTGCCATTCTGTCAGACTTCGTATTTTCTAAATAATACACGCGTTCCATTCCGAATCTTATTTGTGATCAAAATTAATCGTACGAGAAAACTTAAGGCAATTTTTGTTAAATATCTAAACTATTGAAATTTCAAGTGTTTGTATTTTACTCTTTGATTTATGAAATTGTAAGTTAAAAAAAGTTAAATATTAAGGGGGTCACTTATTTGAATTCGAACCCAGATCGTCCTTATGTCGACATTTATATTCGAATAACAAATTATCGTAGTTTTCCTTGATCGCCTACGTTTTTATAACAACACTATCTATGTAAAATTATATATTTGTTGTAAGTAATTGGCAAACACAATATTATGTGCGAAAAGGTTCTACTTACATTTTATGAGCTGATTTAACAGAGTTTGTCGTATAAAAGTGCTTTCTATGTAAGTACGATAACATCTCCAAACTTTAAAAAAAATGGGCGAAATAATATCAGGATTTTTATGACATTTGAATTTAGTCACACCCCTATTGCAAGTGTATCGGCTTAATCGACTTATCTACATCTTTATCTTTATGACTACACCTTTAGATTAAAATTTAACATTAATTCAAATGCGAAAATTTAGACTTCTCGCTATTTCGTTTTTCTTTTAATTATTGTTACGATCTAAACTGTGCATAGATTACAATACGCTTTTTTATGTTTTAAAACTCGTGTCAGGTTTATCTTTTTTTTTTTGATTTTCATAAATATCGATTTAAACGTATTTATAATGGAGGCGAGGATTTCTTGAATTGGTTAATTTTTATTCAAAAAATATAAGTATCTTGCGTCTCCTATAAATAATGACCGAAAAAGATTTTAATAATTTTATAAGGAGTAGGCTTTGCATTTGAACGTCTTTAGACTGTAGTTTGTAATTATGTTTTGAAATTTGTAAAATACAGGGTGAGTTAAGGTAGTGGCAGCACCCCTCCCACATTAATTTGTTTAATATTCATATTAGAAAAATATTTTCTTAACAAAAGATGTTCAGAATGATATGTTGTATTTATTTTATTTCAGGGCTTAATGAGATTTGAGCAGTAATATGCATTTTTTTTATTTTTAAATGACATCTTGTATACTTTTTACATTCTTTTTTTGGAAGAACTATCCTTTCTCTATACGATGACTATATATAAAAGCGTATTAAATGTTTTGAATATTTTGTTTCATATAGCTACTAGATGATACTGCGAATAAGGACATTTTTCAACTTTAATCCTGTTTAACAGTATAATTTTGCCATCTAACCCCCACAATATTTTTATAACAACGTATAGAGAAAAGATAATTCTTCTAAAAATATATATACAGAGTGTCGTTTAAAAATAAAAAGTTACATATTACCGCTTAAATCGCATTAAACCCTGCACTAAAATAAATGTACAATAATATACAACATATTTTTTTAAGACAATACTTTTCTAATTTGAATGCTCATCTTGTACCTATACAAGATTGATCTACCATCGACGATTATTTGTTCAACATAAGCTGAAAATTTTATTCTTATAAAATCAAAAGTTAATTTTGAAATTCCTATTTTTATTATTTTCATTTATTTTTTACCTATTTTATTACAAATTTTCCATACATTTTATGTTAATTGCGTATAATTTTTTGCAACGGTTACATAATTAAGTACCTATGTATAGGGTGTAAAACAGTAAACGAAAAGGTTTACTCTTAAATTAATAGTTAGTTTATTATGTCGTTAAATTAGTCACACCAACACAATTAGGTAGGTACTGTCTTTGAACAGTAGGTATTTTAATTACATACAGTTCATTTAGTTTGGCTGCCTACTTGTATATCAATTAATTCATTATAGACGCATTAGAAACACGTTAGTATGCGTACCTATTCTTATTCATTGTCGGTGATTTTAAAGTGTAGATATGTCGTGACTTTTGTTAACGTCGTTTTAATATTATAAGGTTATTTACATGTAGGTGACACGTAATTAGACATTGGTAATCTAAATAATTTACAATTTAATTTCACATTTTGTGTTTCAAAAAAAATTAGAAAATTAAATAATGTTGAAAATCGTGATAAAATGTTTCTATAGTTTATATGGGGTGTCCCTGAACACAGGTATTATTTTTTTTCTTCCATTAAATAATTAATTATTCATAAATATTAGGTTGTTTTTTGGATACAGCTTGAAATTATTGTATGTTATATTCAACATAATAAATTAATATATTTACTACCTATAAATACTAAAATTACTTAATTTATTTCTTAATTTTAGCTTTGAATTAATATAAAGGGAAAAGATTGCATACCTAGAATGTACGTTAAATTCTAGATTATTACAGGGGGTTCCGAATTATTTTAGAAACTTGCAGCATTAACGAAAACCATAGCATTAGATTTATCTTGTATTTTAATTGACTTTATCTATCTAAAACTCTCAGAACGTCGTAAATTGTTGTCTTGATAAATATACTAATTATCTGAAAAGTAATGAAAGTAATTTACGGAACAATGAATAACGCTCGTTTATTTGTTGTGCGCTAGAAAAATATTATTAGTTTTTTTATTAGAAACGTTGTTCCCAATTTTTTTAAATTAATTTTTAAAAACGAAAATTCGCACAGCGGTCCAGAATTCAAATCTAGTTGGTCAAAAGTATTAAAAAAATATGTCTGAGATTCTCGAAATGACAAAGCACGACTTCATAGAAAGCAGCGATAAACCGTAATTTTATATTTGATAAAATATATTATTACTGCTGGTCAGAGACAAGTTAAAAGTTGAGAACTGCAAGTCATATGTTAATTGAAGAATTTAATTAAGAAAAAAAGATAAAAAGATAAGATAAGAGGCGTATGGCAAGGGCAGCGGAACAATTTCCCCGCCCTAAATTCTCTACGCCACTGGCGGAATCGTTATTTTAGTGTGATTTTTAAAATTCTTCAGTGTTTTCTACGTAAATAACGTATTCTTATTTCATTGCTATAAAGTGAGTATTTTTCAAGATATTTGCGTTTGAAAATAGGGTCGCATCAAACACATACCCTATATTTTGGAGCAAGGATTCTCTAATTGTTCTATGTCGCATTATTAACGAAACACCCTGTATAATTGGTTCTTTTGAAATTCAAAGATTAATGACTTTGTCAGGTCATATTTTTTTACGGATTAAAAAACATCGAAACGTGTCCTAAAGAATAAAATTAGCTTTCAAAATTCGCATCCACCATTAAAAACGGCCCAGAAGTTTTCGAGATATCGATTTGGATGTAATTCATGTTTTTGAACATTTGAAGGGTGCTGTGGGGAGGGGTAATGCGAATTTCACGCAATTAGCGTTGCAACATTTAATTTAAGGGGATAATAGACGCTCGAAAATGAATACTTATATATGATTTTTTTTTATCGTTGGTAACGACTTCGAAAAGTTTCTTGACATTGTAAACGATGTATTTTTTATAATTATTTGATATTCTGTAATAAAAATTTATTGATCTTGTAAGATATTGATAACAAAGATAAGTTTTTAGATATTTTCACAAAATCTATGTGGAATTTATAACATATTTCTACATTTATATAATCTGCATTGGTTTATTTAGGTGATAATATCAATAAAAATTGAAACTTCCCTTTAATAATCTCACAATTTCAATTTTTATAGACATTTTATAGTTACTTATGACGTGTGATCATAAAACGTCTATAAAAATTAAAATTGTGAGATTACTAAAGGGAAGTTTCAATTTCTATCGATATTATCACCTAGATAAACTAATACAGATGCTATAAATGTAAAAATATGTTTCAAATTCCTCATAAATTTTGAGAAAATATCTAAAAACTTATCTTTGTTATCGTACAAGATCAATAAATTTATATTACAGAATATCACATAATTATAAAAAATACATCGTTTACAACGTCAAAAACTTTTCGAAGTCGTTACCAACGATAAAAAAACCTTATATTAGTATTTATTTTCGAGCGACTACTATCCCCTTAATTTTTTTTAGTAGCAATTATACGGAATCGTAATGTATTGGAAACAAAAAAAATACTTTTGTCCAGTAAGATTCCATTTCTAGATTCGTTTACATAAGTAGCTATGCGTTATTCACGATATGTTCCAATTCATGTCGAAAAGTTACTAAATGAATATTTATAATATTCAGTGTAAAGTTTTGAACGTGACATATTCTATCGATAATTTACCTAAAGAAAGACTACAATTTATTAGTACTTACTGTAAAAATATGTGGTTTTATTGATGACGAGGATTGGAACATATCTTGAATAACGTTGGTTTTTACGTTACGAATCTAAACAGTAAGTGGACGTCAGGTTCATAATTTGTGATACATATTTCATTATCGTTAAATTATATTGTTTGAATAATCACAGCTTGATTTATTAAAACGCTCATGTGCGGAAAACACGTGCTACATGTGCGTGCTAACTTCTGCGGAAAAATCGCGCGATATTTATGTACTTCGTTCAACGACAAATATAAAATGTGACATTTCTAAAGATGCGAAGTCGTAACTCACAAAACATTTTAAAAATAATCGCAGGTGAATATATATATATGTGTGTGTGTGTGTAAACGACGTCGCGGTGCACATTTATTTACCGCAATTTAAATAAAATTAGCACGATTCTTTTCAATTATTGTACATTGTTTTGAAACAAGGATGATCTAAATAATAATAATAATAATAATATTAAACGCGCTGTTGTTAAAACATCCAAGTTTACTATTACTTATAAATTATATATTTGTACGCACAATATAACATGTTCGTGGTCTAAATATAACACTAATTTTATATCAACACCGCTTTTCCCCCCTCGATATTTAAAACTAATCTCGATTCTCGCAGGCCTCGTGTGTTACTTTTTTAACTGTCAGTATTATTTGTGAGATTGGTTTGATGGACAGAGTTACCTTGATTTATATACATTTGTATTTGTTTCAAAGAAAATTTTGTCGAGTATTTGAATTTTATGTTCGTTTAACCTACGTATGAAAAGGTAAGGTGTAGGTATATGAAAATAAATGATTACCAGTGTTGTGTATGTACATAATTTTACAGAATTATTTGTTGTAATTTACGGCATTATAATTATTTTTGGCTTCGTTCACGGCGATTAGTACTTATTGCAGTTGATCTCGAGAGATTTTTAGGTGACATCTCCAACTCCAACTACTCCAACTTTTCCTGCTCCGATTTTCCCTCGATTTTTCGTTTTTACTGGATGTCAAGGGTTTGATATAATACATTTTGAAAATCATGTTGGAACTGTTTTTGAAATATAATTCGATGGCGTTTTGGCAAAATGTCGCATCGTAAGCGACAAAAAGCAAAACTAGAGCGCTAATTTTGTGTTGTAGCTTAACTGTAAGTAAATACCTCCTGGAAACCGCATATATAGGTAACGCTGGATACGTTTGTATTAAATAACATATTTATTCTACGGTGCAATCACTGATTTGAGTGAAAAACGGAATTGTACGAAGGTTAGATACTATTATCGAACGAGATACGACGACAGGAAGTCCTACGCGTTTGTTGTTTCGGGCGATTATAGACACACAACTTTCTTATAGATAATGTACGTACCGTGACTATGTTTAGTAATTACACCTCAAACACTGGTTATATAGTTTGTTTTTCATGATTTTCGCACTTTGTTATTTGTAGTGATGGTGAGTGAACTTATGACAATGGGCTTACGAAAATACAAATCGATGTTTTTGGTGGAAAAAAATCTAAATGTTACCCGATATTACCGAATTATGTCTTTGCCTTAAGATAGTCAGAATTCGTTTTCGAAAAAAGTGGCGCTTACGATGTTCTACCAAAGCGCCATCGTTATGTAAATATTGTACTTTATTATATTTTAATTGTCGAAATTGAAATTGGTAGATATTTATTTTTGCCTTCAGCGTTTATCTGTCATTCATTGTAAAATATATGATTTAAAAATGCAATAATACTTAATAAGTAAAACCATTTATTTAGGTATTAATCCAATCATTCATCGATGCCTTTACTAACATTATTATTATTTTTGTCGTTGCTTAGTTATTCGAATGATTATTTTTCTTCTTAGTTGCTTATTTTACTTATAAAAATACAGATTATAAACCTACATTTTCAAAATAAATACAATAATTTAGTGACGTCGCTTTGTCGACTCTTGAAATTAACTATATCATCCATCTCTGGATATCGCGTTCTATTTTACTTCTCGTTAAAAGCAAAAACAAATTGAAAAGAGTTTGTCCTCTTGTAATTCGTCTCGCTCGTCGTAAGTACTTTTCGTAGATTTGTTCATTGTACCGTGTATTTTTCGTCTAATGTTCGTGATTCACGACATTAATTTTGCACCCGACTGTACATTCATTCCACTATAAAAATTTATTTCGAAGGGAAACAGGATTCATGTACAGATAGATAGCTCGCTGTTTATAGTGAGTTAACTAACAATTTTTGTCGATAATGGAAAATTTTCTTAAAGGGCTATTTTTAAATTTCCGTAGTAATGATTTTTCAATATTATTTTAGTATTTTTATTATATTTTTTTATAAAACGTTAAATATTTTGTCAAATATACTTAACTTAAATGCTTAAGTATTTTAATTTGTATACTTTGAATTTTTAAAATCTTACGGAAAAATTACGTCCAGAATACAGATTGGTTTTAATACATTTCTAGTACACCTACGGCCGAAAAGAAAAATTTGTTTTCATGTCTGCTATTGCGGTTTCAAATTAAATCCGCTTAAAAAATTGTGAATGCTTTCGTCAAAAAATTCTTTTCGGCAATTTACTTCATCTAACGTTAATGGCATTTCGCTTTAATCTCGCTGAAAAAGTTACGAAGTCTTAATTTGATAAAATTGACGTGTGGCTCCTTTGATCGGGCCTTTATTAATGAATAATGCGCCTTTTAACAATTCAAGTTCATAATAGAAGTTCTTTTGAGAGGCCGATGCTTTTGAAACTGATTTTCGCAACAAAATATAAGGGTCAATTTGTTTTACCACGTAGATATAACACTTAATAGTGCCCATTAAATAAAATACTAATTATGTATTTTCAGTATTTAAACAGTACAACGAAAGGACGTTTACGAAACAGTTTTCTACTTATCTACATAAAATACAACTCGAGATATGGCGTTAATCAATTTTTTCGTATGAAATGCGATACGTTATTTATAATTAACAGAACAAACACTACACATATTTAGATGACTTGTACTAGTTTCCTTTCGAAATACCTGCACGTGTTAATTAACGGGCTGCAGAACGATTCCAAAATCGCGCACCAACTCGTACGTTGCAGGAAACGGTTAATGGAGTCCAGGAAAAATTTAAAAAATAATCTTGATCAACAAAACTTCTTTATTTTCAGCAATTTTGAAACCTGAGACCCAAAAAGGTTCAAAACACTTGCTTCGCGCGTAGTTGGTGTTACTTTTGAAAATTGCAATTTCTTTATGAAGGTGTTACAACGACGCTTTAAAAGCTCCGTTAACAAGTCTCCTATAACGTACTGTAAAGCTGGTGCGCCATTTTTGAATCGCCCTGTATATCGTTAACATGATTGTGGCTGTACTTTTTGGGTTATTTGTAGGTAAAGACTATTGTTAGTCCTCTTCTTGTGACGTATTCCAATTTCATATTACCTATCATTCCATTTTTGCTTGATCTGCATCTTCTTAATTTTCGGACTTATACTTCATTATTATTCGTGGCACCATTTCGTCATTCCATAATTTATTTTTCAAAATACATAATTTAAAATAAAACTACACATTTATTAAAAAAGTAATAGCGGGAGACGTGACTAATTTGGAGAGTAAAAGTAATTACGATAATTTATTGTGAAGATTACTATTATTTTCCGCAGAAATATACAAGTAGCGTTCAAGTTAATTTATAAGTAAACGTATAAACACGATGAAATACCCCCCCATAAAAATTACGCAATCTAATTTCAAGCGATCGGACAAAAATTGTTTTAAGAAAAATCCATAAAAGCACACCTACTACGTACGTAACGTGCGGGATATTATTATTTCGTAAAATAACGTGTTATTTGGTTGTAAAAAAGTTAACGACCATCAGCTGGAAGTTGAAAACTATACATATGACAAGTGTATAGGTATAAAGAATTTATTACTAGTTTTTATGTTTCAGTGAATTGTCACAAATGTTACATTAGATATACTGTTATCGTTATATGGGACTTTTAAGCGCAGTCTTCTCTTCGAGTAACCGATTTGTAAAAGTAACTGAATATGAAACCTTTCAGCTGCAGATATAAGTGCATATGTAGTACATAAGAGGGTTAAAAATACTTTTTCCTCCGATCGGATCGGAAGAAAAATGATAGCTTTCCGATGTGTTTTCGGTCCGTAAAATTCATGACTCCGATATGTTTACAGTCGTTGCTAGATAACAAGAAATAACCGTACAAGAGCCGTAAGTTTTTTTTTTTTATCTAAATCGGGAATATTGTTCGGTGCGTTGGGAGAAAATCGCAGCTATTAACAATATTTTCATTTGTAATACCTATATTGACGTTTTGGCAGAACATCGTAAGCGCCATTTTTTTTTTCGAAAATGAGTTCTGACTATCTTATGCGTCTAAAGTAAAGACATAATTTTTTTTCTTCTAATTACAACGTACCATATTCATTTCGATTGTTTTTCCAAAATAAATTTGTTCGATGGTTTTTTGGTTGGTTGGTTTGTTTGTTTTGATACTCTTGATCATATATCCATTCCGATTAAATTTTGACCTTTAACATACAAACTAACTGGCGGAAAAATTAAGGGTCACATTGATCATTCTCTACTGCAATAAAAATCACGTGATCGCCAAAAGTGTTCAAAAAATAACCTTCGTCAGTTTTGTTTTTACGTGCTTTTGAGATGTTTCTTTCGGTCTTTTTAATCATTTCCTAAAATAATAAGGAATTTACGCGCAAAAATGTCGAAAAATGATCAAAGTCGCACCCCTCCCTCCCGTTTTTGTACTTTTACCTTTAATTTGGTGTAAAATGCCATTTTTAGACACATATTTGAATGTTTTTGTTCGATTTTCGACGCAACCTTTAAATCTGATTGTGAATGGTAGAATGAGGTAATATTGTTTGTAGTGGACGCGAGTTATAAAGCACCCATAGGTATCTTTTCAATTTTTGCTAATTGTGTCGTAAGATCTACTCACTTTCAAAAGGTGAATTGGCAATCGTAATATATTATGCAAGTATTTCTATCATTTAAAATTTTAATCTTGAAATTTAAATCGTCATCGAAGACGTTTTGCAGAACACTGATTTTTGAGCTACCAACACCGTTGAATTAGCAAAATAAGCGAAATTCTATTTCGCGCATCGTCGCGACGACCAAACGTAATAGAAACGGAACGTTTTGGGTTTTCGATGAAAAACGATTTGATGTTTATCGGAAAACTAACCAGAGTAAACTAAAACTAATCGAGACCGCCAAAACATGTAGGATAACAAATACTTTGTTGGAGTTCCTTTTGAAAAAGTTCAGTAAAGTAAAATTCTTCAAGTTCTTCTAAATGCCATACCAGCAACACTTTGGACTAAAACTGTATAAGAATATCAACTCTAGTTTATCGAAATATTTTATGACAAAACTCGGTACAGTTTTACGAATCTAAAATGATGCGACCTTCGCTAGATTGTTGTTGCTGAATAACTAACTTAAGTACTTATAGGTACGGTAGCTTTTGTTTTAATTTATTGGATTGGAAATTTTAAGGTTATGTAATATTACCTATATCTACTTTTAGTAAATTAAAATAAACGGGACCCAGAGGTGTCGCTTTGGATTTTCTCTGATTTTCAATCCCTACATCATGAAAATATACATAGGTCGTTAATTTTGGGTCGGTCGTATATATAAAATAATCAAACCTAGTAAATACGATTGCGGTCGCAATTTTGATCGTAGTATGCTGAAATTTAAATTTGAACGCTTTACGAATACGAAAGACGATTTCGTTAATCACACCGACCTGTTTCAAAATGGTGGCCGATCAAAAATTTTAAACTAATTCTTAGTTATCTCCGTTATTTCAATTATCGGATCGGTAAGGTGAAATACGTTTTAGAATCATCACGCAATTCTCTACCAAATATCAATCTTTATAATTTTCGATAGAATGCACCGTTTTCGAGATAATCTGGAAAAAATGATATATATATTTTTTAATTCTTACAAAAATATTTTTCTTTTGAATGTAATTTTCAAAAGAAGCATTTCTTTCGAGAAAAATGAAAACAAAGTGTTTCGAGGTATATGTAACATGGAAATTCGATACCGAGGCTTAGTTATTACTAAACAGTTCTTTTTAAATATCAACCATTAAATGACGAGATAGTTCGCATATCGCTTTACCGTTTCTTATAAATATTTATAAAAAATAGATGTAACTTAACTAATCATTTCTAGATAACTAAAATTGCATGTAGAATCTGAATAATTCCATCGCTCTTTCATATCGCTTGCATAACTTTCCACAGTCTATTTACCTAGGAAATATTGTGGCTTGATACGTTACAATCTGTTGTCCATTAACAACTAATTTATAGACAGACGCAGCTCAATGTATGTTTCTTTCTATTACAAAAGTTACAGAGGTAATACAAAACAATTTATTTTCCGTTCATCTATTACGTTCGTGCATTCTGATAATTTTGTTTATTATAGATAAATCCCTCCTGGTTACCATTTTAAAATGAGGTAGACAATATGCGAACTGTAAAATTGAAGTGCGCTTCGTTTGTGGCTCCGAAGAATTCCTAAACGATTTAATTTTGAAATGCCTGGCTTAACTGCGTTTAACCGAAGGTGGAGCGTTGGGTCCGATGATTTTGTTTTTCCCGGAGGGATCTTATCTATTTTCCATATAATTTGGTAAGTTGGATAATATCGTTACGTTTGAGAAACCGGTAAGAATTTACTTTCAAATTTACTTTACACGCCATTAAGTTCGGCGAGCAAAGTAAAACTGTGTTCGATTTAAAAAGTGGCGCAAACTTGAAATTACATACTTTTAAGAATTATTATTTTTCAGTGCCATAATATTAGCGTGCGTTCTATGTCTGACCAATTTTACAAGTACCGAAAAATGTGTTACGGAATTATGGATCTTGAATATAGTTTATTTGTTAGTGGTATTGTTATGTTTATCATTAGAAATTTGTATGTCCTGCGTATCGTACAGGGGGAGCATTTTAAATACGGAACCACGAACCGCTGTGAAATACATACTTTACGTGAGACTGGGTGAGTGCTTTTTAATCAAACTAAAACAAAATTTGTGGGTAGTTTTTAATCGGAGCTTTCATTAAATTTGCGGAATTTTAATGTTGCAGTTGTACCTACATATTGTATATATGTAGGTAAAGTTCGTGCCACATAGAAATCATCTGTCGATCATGTTTAACTTGAAAATAACTCGTTCGATTGGCGAATCAGCGAGACCTAAATTTGACTAAATCGAACGGCGCAAGATAGGTCAAGACAGGTCCTTTTCTATATGGCACGGACTATAGCAGTGTTTCTTATATCTCTTATGTGTTAATTTTCAGCTATACTTAATGGAGAATTTGTTATTCTTGGATATAGTATATATTGGATATGGATAAATTACCATTCCTGCCCTGTTCACTATGCCAAAACAGTATTGTTAGGTAAGTACCGTTAAGTTTATATGTTTAATCTTTTATTTTACCACTACGATTGTGGGTTATATTTCGTTTAGGGTTGACTGCTTTTATTGTTCAATTCACTTGTCATTAATGAAAATAAGGTTTATTTTACAAAATTTAACCTTTTCGATATTTCAAAAATTATGAAAAATAAAAGAAAGAACAAAACAGGGGCCAGTTCCTCTCTAATCGTAAAATTATTAACAACCGTTTAATGCATAGTGTGCGAATAATTAATTATAATCACTTACTTTATTTAAGTATACGATATACACATCGCATCGGATCGTAAAATCGCAAATTTCGGTATGGTTTCGTTATTCACTTAATTAGTACGTGTGAACGACCATCTGTATTTATATTAGGTGAAAAGCACGAATCTATGGAAGCTAAACAAATGCTTTCCGTATCAGTTATCGATTGACTTTGTTTGCTTTTTACTGAAATTATAAGGACAACGTAATTTATTGTTTTAAAATTAATGTTGCTCTATACAAAAGAATTACATGTCATAATTAGTAGATAACGCCACCAATTTTTCTTTTACTACAATACCTGCTTGCTTTTTATTGTTTTCTTTGTGTTATTTACCTGGCAGTAGGTACTCGTTGGATTCTTATGTACAGTCGGTCAAAAAAGTATTGCGTGCGCCCGAGGCGATGGGCGAGCGACACAACACGAGATTCCTTGCAATATGAATAGTTGAAGTAACCGGTTTCCTCGTCAAGTTCGGATTTATTTTAACGATAAATATAGACAATGCAAAGCTTTGAAGTGTTTCGATATTTTTCAAATGCGTAACATTTTAAAACTACCACAACTTAAATTTCAAACGTGACAATTTTAGATTTGTTTTTTTTTTAAATTTTGGTTTGTTAACGACGAAAGGATTACAAGGAATCTTATGTTGTACCGCTCGCCCATCGCATCGCTCGCACGCAATACTTTTTTGGCCGACTGTTGCACCTACTTCTGTACGAGCGATTAACTCCCTGTACTCTAATTAACTATCTCCTGAAATCAATTATTTTTCAAACAGTTTTCGACGTGTTAACGCGAAAATAATGTCGTCAAAACACTTTCACATGAGATCCATTAACAGCCCAAAACGCAATACCCAAACATCTACGGAAACTACCCCATCATTTCGTCATCACAACAGTTCGTGAAATCGTTCTTGATGCCCATTAAAGATTATTCCGTTGTGGAAGTGCTCGTGTAGAAAATAAAGGTATTAAATAACAAGAGTATATCGAGTGATACGTCGACGTCATTTCTAAGGTTATTTCTTTTCGACTAGCAATTAGTAAAGCGGGGTTTACATTAGTGAATCTACTGGACTTACATACATATTTACATGAGTTTGTACGTTAAAAAATATTAATCTGCTGGTGTTCGTCGTGATTTTTCGATACGTAGTCACTTGCGACTCATATATTAATTTACTTGAATTTGATACAACAATTTAAAAATATATTTAAAAACAGAAAAATAAACAAATTCTCTATTCGTCCAACGATAACTTATCTACTTTAAAACTTCTTGCAAAAACGAGAATAAATTTTCTCACGTATTTCTATACGCGTACGAGTTCTATTCGAATCTTCGGACCAACTATTATAGAAAAATAAAAGCATTTTCAGATTTTTTTCGGCTTCGAGTTTTATCATCTCGTTTAGGTTTCGCGCACGTTGCAAAAATATCGTCGATATAGTAAGGCGATCGTATTTTATTCGTAAAACCGTGTCGTATTTGCAAATTTCTTAAATTTACTTGTCGAGAGCACGGGTCTTTTCGATCGACAAATAAAACTTCATTGCCAATTGTCTAACAACCCAAAAACAGTTTATATGCATGCACGATTTTGTTTCGTGGCTATAAATATCGGTATGTTACCGTCGAAAACTTTAGGAGGCGATTCCTTGCTTAATTTTACAAGAATTAAGATTAAACATTTTCTCCAAAATGTGTTGAGTATTTCCAGAAAATACAGGTAATTAAGATATTTTCTGGTAACATTCGACACCCTGTATTTCAAAAACGAAGAATTTTGGAAACATTTTTTGATTCAATTTTTACTTTTAGATATTACTTAGAGAACGCCCAGCGTCCAGCATAAAAAAACACTGGTCCGCTGTTTTCAATCAGTTGTTGAATTTCTGGCATTTTTGTCAACCGTAATCGTCATAGGCGTCGCTTAAATCGATTTAAAATATTTACAACGGTATTTTCTTTTCAGTTTTAATAACATTGAACTGGTTCACGATAATTTGTATATTTTTTAACATATGGTGCGCTTACGATCCGGCCGGCAGGTCGTGGGTGAAAATGAAGGCGTATCAACGGTCAATGAGAGAATCTGAATCGAAATATCAGTACAAACGATCGGGAAGCACGAGGAATTGGAGGCAAAGGTAAGCATAATAAAATTTGTTTATGGTAGATCACAAAACCTGCAGTTGATTGCAGGAAGGTAATGAAAGCATATCAGGACAGCTGGGACCAACGTTGTCGTCTTTTGTTTTGTTGCATGAGCGCGACAGATAACAACAGAAACTCCTTTAGAGAAATTGCCCGTTTACTATCAGATTACTTCAGAGATTTAGATGTCGTTCCTTCCGATGTCATAGCTGGGATTATTTTGTTGCGTATATATCAAAAAATCGAACGAAAAGTGGTCATTGAACAGGTAATTGCAGGTGAGATTTTCATCTGTACGATACAAAAATTGATGGTTTTTCAGCGTAAAAATGAGACGTACGAGTTCCTTTCTGGAGTTCCTGTTACCTTAAAAACGAAGTTCCTTTCATTACACGATGGCGGCGCCGACTTGGAATTATTTCAAATAGTTATTCGTTATGTGTATTTTGCAGTTCGAGCTTACGGCTGGCCCATGTACGTTGTAACAAATAAAATGGGTCTCTGTCGAATTTGTTCGAACGCGTCTTGTTGTTGCTTTATGAATTTGCGGACCGGGGTCGAAGTAATAGAAGATAATTGTTGTCAGCTGAATCGATCGGCGTTGCAAACGCTTTCAGAATTGGGTAATATCGAAATCATATATGCCACGTACCATGTCGACATTGGAAAAACACCATTCTTCATTGCGATCGATTATGACCGCGAAAAAATTGTTATCAGTATTAGGGGAACGTTGAGTATGAAGGTATGCAGTTAGTTAATCATTAATCGGTCAAATCTGTTAATAATTTTGCTTAACGATAAACTCAATCGAAATTGATATATTTTAGGATATCTTGACTGATTTAAACGCGGAAGCGGAGAGGATACCGGTCGACCCTCTGCGCGACGATTGGCTGGGTCACAAAGGAATGGTAACCGCTTCGTCCTACATTTTAGAAAAAATCAAAGAGGAAAAATTGTTGGAGCGAGCACACGAACATAACACGAACTTAGGTACGCAGAATTTCGATTTGGTAATCGTCGGACATTCCTTGGGAGCCGGAATTGCTAGTATATTGGGTATTTTATTGCGAAAAGAGTATCCAAATTTGAAATGTTACTGTTACTCGCCTCCTGGAGGGTTGTTAAGGTAATTTATATAGATTTTGTATTATAAAATATGAATACATACATACATATCGTGGGCTGACTTCTAAAATCCGTCAAGTCCAGTGAAACTAATACAACGCACAGAATGATAGTAGTTATTTCAATCTATGACTCACGAGGAAGATTAGGCAGGTGGAAATTTCAGAAAAAATTGAAACTTTGCAGGATTGTAGTAATAGTCAACACTAATCAAGAGCCGTATTCCGTTCGTGCTATACGCGGTTTAAGAGGGTGAAATCTACCCTTGAAAATCGAAACTTTTTCGATTTTGCTTATATGTGAAACAACAAGAGCTATCGCCAACAAACTATATATTTTCGTAAATGGCCGTTCAAGACCTACATTATAATACAAAAATTATGGACGAAAATCCTAAGGGGTGTTATCCCTTCGAATTTTTGTCATACTTGGATACATTTTAACATCGGCAGACATATATATTCATGTAAAGAACAATTAAAACTAATTTGAAAAAATAACGCGATATAGTTTTGTAAAGTAGGTGACATTGAAAATTTATTTGTTTGAAGGGAGGTCTGCCAGGTTTGCAAGGCAGACCGTAATAATTCTAAATAATTGATATTTCTCTAAAGTCTAATAAATTTTATCAAGTATCAAGTTTATCGAAAATAATTAAAACAAAAATTCAATTGTTTGCCACCGGTTGGATATTTCCCACCATATTATCTCTTAAACACACTAAGAAAATTTTAGTAGTGTTGTGATGTAGGTCTTTGTGCGATGGGAGCTTGGGCTATTACAGGGGTCGTAGTGGAGTTTGATAAAAAAAATATGCATATAATGACCGAAAATTTTTAGCAAATTTATTCTAAAATTGTGTATTTTTTATGCAGTAAAATTATTTGAATAATCACTGTCTACTGCCTTTATACCGCAGAATTATAAATATACTCTATTTTTAATTTAAAACTATTCGTGTGCCCTTAAGCATTGAAAATTTCCCTATTACAAACCATAAAACAGATAAAACTTTAATCGCATTTTTATGTAGCCGATAAAATACAAAACTAGTAATAAAACATGTGCACCGCCTACTTTCATAGCTTATCACAGTGCGAACAAACAACTGAAGGTTTTTAAAATGAAAGCGGGATTTCCTAGTATCCACGTGTAAACTCGAATGTATTTATATATATAGAATTCTGGCAAAACCGTTTCAGATCTTTCACGTTATTGATAGAACGGTAGTGCTTGTTTAAGTAGTTCGAATTTTAAATTACGGCGTCGTATTGTTCGTGTGTGCGAGGAGTGCCCGTTCGGTTAATAAGGTCTTTTTGCGTGTGAGTGCGTGAGTGTTGTATACTCTAAAAGGATTACAAACAAAAAGGATTAATACGACGAGGAAAGGTAGGATATTTCTTTGTCGACTAACTCACCATGTATCTATAAAGTGTAAATACACGGACCTTTAAGCTCTAACACAAATTCTTTGAAAATCGAGCTTGGTTAGGCCCTTGGATGGGAACTCGATTAGGGCTCCCCTCAAATATTCGACGGTCCAATTTCGCGAACGAAATTTTACCTTACTTAGGTATAGGTATGTAATAATACAAGTTTGCAGTCAACGGAAGAATCTACGCTGGAAATTCACAATAGAGGGAAAACAAACGATGACGAGAAAAAGGTAGGAAATACAAAGAAAAATTTAGAACATTCTAATTTTGTTCTTACTGTATGTTACACACAAGTGGCAGTCGCAGCGGCAGCTTTGTTAAGCTAAGCGTCCACTATTCCGCATCGTACGCACAGTACCATCTTTTAAAATTTTCACCCCTAATTTTTGTATCATAATGTAGGTCTTGAACGGCCATTTACAAAAATATATAGTTTGTTGGCGATAGCTCTTGTTGTTTCACAGATAATAAGCAAAATCGAAAAAAGTTCCAATTTTCAAGGGTGGATAAATTGCGTAAGAGCACGAACGAAATACGGCTATTGATTAGTGTTGACTAACACTATAATCCTGCAAAGTTTCAAATTTTTCTGAGATTTCTACCTGTCCAACCTTCCTTGTCAGTAGATAATTCAGAAATAAAATTTGTAGCTAGAGGTGGTTTACATTCCCAAAGTGTGATTACTGTTCGATACAAAATCAAAAACAATACGTTTAGGTAAATTACGCTGTTCTCCAAAATCACGAATATGGACTTTACAGGTTTTTGTAGTACCAAGTCCACGATATGTGAGCCTAAAAAACGGCGAATGTCAAAAACTCGGTAGTGAACAGGAGATAATATAACCAGAAACACAATATTGTTTTGACGAAACCAACGATTCATTTATTTTGAATTTATATCACATTGCAGTATGGCGGCAATGGAGTATACGAAAACGTTCACCATTTCAGTTGTGCTAGGAAAAGACGTTGTACCACGCTTGGGATTAAATCAGATGGAGGCACTACGAGCGGATCTTATTAACGCGATCAAAAGAAGCGTGGACCCTAAGGTGGGTGTATATTATCCTCGTACATGCCATTGAATCAAAATCCAAACGTTTTTAGTGGAAAATAATTTCGTGCGGAGTGATGTGTTGCTGTTGCGCAATCGAACCCACTTCAGCAACAGAACTATCGACAACAGATAACGCCATGTCTGAATACATAAATGAAAAGAGGTTAACGAGAACCGTCGGAGGTGTCCACCCTTCCGACAGTACCATAGCTTTAACGATACATCAACCCATGTATCCTCCGGGACGTATCATTCACATCGTTCGACATCATCCGACAAAAGACGAGTAAGTTGTTCGATCTTACTTCTGCGAACTCGATTATTTTATCATCTACATTATTTTCGTTATTATTTCAGACAAAAGTATGAAAAGTCGTGGAGGTAACTAAATTTTCTTAAATACATCCTTGTGGTCGTGGTGTGGTATTAAAATATTCAGTCAATCACTGCGCGGACCTTTTGTTGTAAAAGGCTTTTATCAATTAATGCAAGATTAGTGATTTACAGAATATCGTAGTATTGCATGCAATTTCCTCCGATCAACCCTCAGCATACTTTAGTTTAGACGAAATTGTGTTGAAATTGAAATGAACCAATATGTAACCGAAAATTATGTGTCGCATCCATATTATGTCCGTACCTTAGACCTTGACGTTAGATCAACATGTCATTTTGAATTGATTTTAAAAATCGGAGAACGCCAGTAAAATCAGTTGTCAAAAATGTTGTTTCAAGTATGCAGTAAAACCCTGTTTATCGATATCAATTGGGACTCCGAATTTGTTTCCAAAACGAACAAATGCGAGTTCCAAAATATTTCCAGCATGAGTCGTAAGCCGTGTTTTTGTTTTTTGTAGGTACTGTTTATTTATTTCGTAATTCGAAATTCTTTTGCAGAAGAAATTTCTACATTTACCCTCGTTAATTTGTTAACGCATTGTTTTGTTACTAAATTTGTTAGGATTTGCCTACCGGAAGATTCGTGCCCAATCAATATTACTATACCTACTTTTTCGAACTTTATTTGTAGTCATGAATATAATATCGTAAACATCCAAAAAAGAAAACAAACACGCTGTTTCTTGTTTCTACAGGAAAGCATTGTCGGGAAAGGAGCCCGTTTATCAAGCAATATGGGCGGAAAACACAGATTTCGATGAAGTACTAATTTCTCCAGTTATGATTCAAGATCATATGCCGGACAAATTACTAACAGCACTTAATAAGGTACAGAGTAAAGTCGGCGATCGTCCAAAAACATATTGATGTCGTTAGATATTTAAGGGTTGATGTAAATAGTTAGCATGTATGTGAAAGTGTTCGTTAGTACCTACCTTTTTACTGAATGTTCGAATGGTCATTGTTGTGGTTATTGCATTTATTTTGTTTACTAAACTTTATTACCTTCTTTTTTAATAAATTGTTAATTGTTGATGATGAGAAATTAATATTTCTAGAAATTTTCGTTTGTTCGCCCTTCGTCCTTTTCCTGTGCCCATTTGCGTAATTAGTTGTAATTGAGCAATAATTGTTTAATTTATGGGCAGTGCTGCTAAAGCGTACGTTTTTTAATATTTATTATTTGTTCATTTGCTTATACTTTAGTTGATTATCTTAAGCAGGTGGAACGAACAAGTGGGAGGAAGCACTACTCTATTGAATCTCCAGTAGACTATATACCACCTCTACATGACACAAGGTATAAAGTCTCCGTTAGTTTAAGAAAAATCTTAACGAGTAGGTAATATTTTTTCCTCCTTCGTTGTTTATTTTTAGTAATGCTACTCATATTATATAAACTGCACGTTTGTAATGCTATGCGATAGTTTTAGCATTCTTTTTAGATTCGTGCAAATTCAATTTTTTAATTCCTTTACTTATAACCTGTGTGAGATTAAATTGTGGGATGGCACGCACAAAGCAGGTTTGATGAATTCCGATCGGGGCGGGGTCGCCGGGGGTGTCGAATCGTATTTTTTTTTACTTTCGACCTTTTCGACGACCTTCAATCGAAAAAGTCTTTGGGCAAAAGTTACTCGGCTCGACAAGACCTTTCGATTGATGGATCGCACGACTTACTTTGCCGATAGTTTAACCACCATATGGTTGTGTTTTTGGTTCAAAATTTTTCGGAACAACAGCGTAATTTTTCTATGCCAAACAAATAGGTCAATTAATATTTTGCATTTACAATGTTAGGATAAGCGAGCCATAGTCGAATTAAGGCCGATCTAGGAAATCGCCCTTCGGGGCCCTTTGGCGGCCGCATCTTTGGATTAGTGTTGTTGGTGCTCGGCGAAAATTCAAAAATTCTGACGGTCGGCACCAACTCCATATTCTTGTGTGCCCTTTATGTTTTTACAGTTGAAGTTTATTATAGCGAACCGTTGGGTATCAGTTTTGCGAACCAATGATTTAACAAACAAACTTACTTTGCAAAGTTTCTTATTACGGCTCGTTATAACTGGCTTCTGCTGTATTTTGTTCCCATGTAATCCAGGATCAACGGAAATGGTTCACCAACGACATGTTTTGTTGATTAATTTCTCGAAATTGTATTAGTGGTATTTGATTGATGATTTTTTGAGGAAATCATTTTTTCGAGTCGTATTAAATATGGTCGGGGTACTCTGCGAAGACAGTTATAGAAAGATTACATATCGGTTTTCTTCAGAGAAGTGTAAGGTATCCCGACTAACTGTCTTCCCGGAGTGCCTCCGACCATAGGTGCCTAATTGTTAATCGCAGCAAAACGAATCAACTTTATTATGATGATTATCTAAGGTGTATAGGTACACATGCAAAACTGTAGATTTTAATATGGTTTGAATCGAAACGAAATTATTATTTAGGAAATTCTGCCTTTTGTGTGCTATCAATTATCTATGTACTTATAATTAATATGTTAGCATTCGTTTTGGATTTTTCCTTTAATGTGACAAATTCGTTTTAATAAATTAACCTTCACTTACGTCGGAAGTAAAATAAACTCCTACTACCTATAAATTATAAATGTGCTAAATATACGGTAAAATTTGATTCGAATTGGATCACTCGTGTTTTTGGATTATTATTAACACAATAATGTATTAATACAGATTGTTTGAAATTATAGGTGAAACGGTTTCCCAATCAATTACCTGCATCCAAAAGAATTAAGAATTGTTATCGTCAGAAGCTAAAATCGGGAATGTTGTAATTTTAATATGTACCTAGTGCATTTATTGGTAAAATATGAACGTATTTTTCCATAAACAACTAAATTGACGATGTTATAGTATACTCTCGATTATCCGGGATCACATTAATCTGGTAGCGGATTAACCAAAATAGTAAAGCTTTGGAATTTTTAAAACATGGTTTATGGTTTATATAGCCTGTTCAATAAGAAATGAAGCGCGATATTTCGAAGAATATACAAGACATTATCCCCTTTCTTTCTCGCCGTGATTATACTATCAGTCAGCTACGACGCGAATACTAATTTATTGCATTCCACGGGCACGCAACCCCTACACCCCCGAAGCCCACATGGAAAAACGTATGAGCCGATCTACCGAAAAATTCAATCGCGATTTATTGATTGTTGTGGTGTCAGATAAAGCGATTTTTGGGCGTAGATTTGTATAAACCGTATCAATTCTGTCCTCGTACACATTTCGTTCAGTGTACTATCAAACGCCTAGTGAAATCGATGCTTCGAGTTCTTCAACAAGAATTTGAACCCGAAGAAGATGGTCAAATCTAAAATCAGCCGAGAAGACGCTTGGACTCAACAACGAAGATTGGGCTTTATAAGAAGATATCACTCGATATACGAAATCGACTTTATAAGACCCGGAAAGAGGAAAATGCATCACAATGGACTGGCCTTCCCAATCTCCTGATGCCAATTTCAGTAAAAATGCGTGCGAAAGTCTATGTCTACAATCTTAAGCGGCGCTCACGGGTTATTTGGACGATATGGCGTTCCCTTGCGACTCAATACGCGGAAAAGTTGGTCCAAAAGGTATGGTGATTTCATTGCTTATTATTTGACGGCGACGTAGCGTTTTTGATCTACTTTTATGTCCAATCGTCCTTCCTTTCTTGTTGAACAGACTGTACTTTAACCTCGATAACGTTTGTAAATACTAAGTAGCCGCCTATATACAAAATTGGAGTGGGCCCTTGGCTTATTCTTCATTAACGTGTAGTATCAATCCATAACAATTATTGATCGAGACAAAAAGTTTGCTAACATGTTACCCATAATGACGACGTAGATAATCGATAATGCATGTTCTTAATTAAATCAATTTTAGGTTGTAATTACTATGGGGCCCAAAAAGCCAAGACGATTAAACTTCAATGAGATTTTGAACGACCCCAAAGCGATCCCTGGCTGCAAAAGCGATACAGCCGAACACACCGAATCTCATAACATATGTTTAGAAACGTGCTTCACCACTTCTCCCGAATCCCAACTTGGTACGCTTTTGGATACTTTCAAACCGCAAACGTTCGTCGTCGAACTGGATAATTACAAGAAGGCGCCCACGTCGATTAAAAATAAATCTAACGACCTGTTAAAAAGGCGCCTCGCTCCGCTCGCGCAACCAGAAACCTTTTCGGACACGTCTAGTAACTGTTCGTCGATAAGCAACGCGGAAAATTATCCTGATAATTCCGTAACGAAAGTGGAAATATGTACGTCTCTGCCGTCGCAACTGCTCAGACGCACCCCGAAACTGATAGGAAATTTGAGCACGTGTACCGACGACATTCGTAATATAAAAACTTTTGAAAAGTTTGTCCAGTCCGGAATCGCACCTCCGGATTCTTCCAATTCGAGCAGTAATATAAGTTACACGTCGGGCGTTAGTAACAGATCAAATTGTTCCGTCGATAACGAACACTTCGTAAACGTGGGCCAGTGTGCTTGGCAAAGGGAAAACGTCCCGAGCGTCTCTAATCCTCCGTCGACACTGGCCGAAGAATTATTGGAGGAAATTCTGGAATACGCCGAATGTGCGGACATATTCAAATCCGAGAATTTCATTAATGGATACGACGATCGATTATTCGATTGCGAATTGAAAACAGTTTACGGCCCACGAGCCAAGCTTCAGATACCGAAAATCGAACTGACCGAATGTACAAATTCTGTGATGAGCTCTCCTCTTATTTTGTCACCGTCGTCGCTCGAAATCGATCCTGACGTCATATCCAACTACGCGATCGATTTATACCTCGATCAGGAACACAAATCGTTACTTTCATATCAGAATCTTCAAACGTCCATATTAAAGCCAAACCACGCTGGGCCCTCTTATACCAAAACCGTCACGTTCAGCACGGACGTCTTGAGCATAGAGGACAGAAGGCACGAAAGCTGTGATCGATTGAACGACAAACACGAAAGGTTCGGTCTTTGGAATTTTATACCGTTTCGGTATTTTAGGAAGCAAAGGAAAACCCTTAGCGATCCCAATTTGACAACGGACGCAACGACAGAAATGCGAAATAAGTTGCATCGAGGTTTTCAAAAAAGTGAAGATTTGCCGTTGTTGAACGCCACCACGAACGACAACAATGAACATTTCAATTGCCAAACTTTCATAGGCAGCCAAAGCGTACTAGATAGCGAAGTCTAACTGTGATTTGTAATATAAATAAAGTACTTACTTAAACGTTTTATAAATCCGAATATATTGTTCAAGAAATTTATGTTTTTGATAGGTAGATATCAATATATTATATTGAGATTATTCGATTGAAACGTTTTTCCAATTGTTTAATATTTTTAACGTTGAAAAATCAATTGCCGCATCATATAACAGAGTAGAAAGGATTCGAATAAATTACGAAAGAAGATTGCAAATTGCTATTTTTTTTGCAGATTAGCCGGGTTAACTGCGAGTTATGGGAACATCATCAAATAAACGTCAATTGTTTCGAAATGTTATAAAAATTAACTGGCCATCGAGTGGATAACGATTTGAAATTTGAAATTAACAAAGACTTTACCAAATTTTGGCCATAAATGCAGGGTACGTATACCTATTCGTAAATAAATATAAGTGAAAAAGCTCCTATGAAAAGTTCACAGGTTCGCTTCCAAACTCTTGAAATATTTCAAAACTAAACGTATACTTTTAGAGATTTTCTATTTTCAATTTAACTTTTATCAACTTCCAGTTGATATGTTGACAATAAATTATCAGTCCTGCTTATATAAAAAGAACGGTCGTCCATTTAGAATTTTAAAATTGAACTAAATAAAAACTGCTACCTTGGATTTCATTGAAATCATAAAAAAAAACTTTATCGTTCAATTTATTAGTTAAACGACGTCTGCAAGCGATATATTTATGATTTTATAATACGTTTTATTTCTTATAATATGTAAACTAAATTTTAATTTATGTATAGGTGCATTTTAGTGACCAGCAGTTGATTCAGTTCCCTTTTAACATTCTTAAGCGAAAATATCGTATTAATACCAAATAACATGATTTTAATAGCACAAAGTTTATTTTATATTTTAGCGCAAAATGTTCTCATTTAATATTTCAGTTATATTAATCTTCATTCTATTACTTTTAAATTCGATTTTTTTTTAGTGCTGTTCTCTTAGTAATGTTACGTCGTAATTTATGACATAACCCGACGAGTTACATTGAATGGACTATAGTTAATAATATTTAGTTATATAAGATTTGTACGATTGGTATTTTTAGGTTATTTGGAATTTCCCTAAATACTTGACAGATTAGTTTGGCAACGAACCAGTCCATAAGTACATGTGTTTATCGTCGTCCGAGATCGTTTGCGTTTGGCGAAGATCCAGCCATCTTTTTACAGGAAAGTGTTTGTTTTGTATATTTTGATCAAAATTAAACTTGTAATTAATGTCAGAACCACAGTCAGCACTTTTACTAAGAAAGCAACTTGCGGGTAAGTGAAAATTTTTATGCAGTCATTTGATAGATCTGTTCGTTTTAATTCAAGAAACGTGATCCCTTATTAACTTTGCTAAAATGACTACCAAAACGAGCGAATTTTATTATAGCGGTTTACGTGACATTTCTAAATTTAGTTGGCAGTTTCTGCACGTAGAATTTAATTTTTTTTCTGCAATTAGCAAAGTTAACGTTCCCAACAGAAAAATCAATAACCACTGCTATCATTAGATTTTCTAGTTTTGAGCATGGATCTGATAATGAAAATTGGTTTAAACGCGAGTATTCTTTTGTCTGGATACATAAATCTTTAATACGCAACGTTTGCGAAACCAAATTTGTAATCGGAAGACAAAAATTAACAGGAAATTGATGATTCACTTTGTTTTAAAAAAAATCCTACATATGTATAATTTGCATTTTTTAATTTTTTTTTACAGAACTTAATAAAAATCCTGTCGAGGGTTTTTCTGCTGGACTAATCGACGATAACGATATTTATAGATGGGAAGTTCTAATTATTGGGCCACCAGATACATTGTAGTAAGTAATCGTTGTTTTTTTTTTGAGGTTATAAAACGTGAACGTTTATTATCTATCTTATATTCCACTTTTTTTCCATATCTATACAGGATTTTAAATGACCTCTAATATTATAAATAAATAATGTATTTGTTTTATAAGGTTAGTTTCTAATGCATTTGAATTGAGTGGTTTCGTTAAGAAAGTAAATACGATTTGGTGGTAAGTTTAAATCTACTTTTGCCTATTTGTGTAATTAGGTACTGTATTAAATGTGTAGTGGACTTTATTGATTGTAATTTTTGTTGTAAGATTGGGGTTAATATCTTGCGTTTTATAAAAACTGAATATTTTGAACAATTTAGAATTAATGAAATTGTGTAGTAACATCCAGTTATTCCAACTGATCAGACTTCTTAAGGTGGTCACCGACTAAACGAACGTATCGTTTACAAACATCTAGTCGACGAATTGACTCTTCACAAACCGATGTTGCTGTGAATATTAGCGAAGAGTTCTTGGTCGGTGAGATGTTTGAATCTGGATTCACCTTTGGAAATTTGTAATGAGTTCTAAGTTTAAAATTTAATCCCAACATTATCGTGGATCGATAATATCTATAACGTCAGCAGATATATTATCAATTTATGTGTAGATTGTTGCATAAAATTTCTAGTGACAGTATTGTACCACTTAGAAAAGGACATTGACAATCATTTTTGGCGCCGCCCATATGTGCCCGTATTTTTCAAACAACACGTTATTAATCAAAGCGTGCTTTTCGAGGGTCACTATGATAAAGTATTACGTGCCGCTCGATGTTTGGATTTAGGTTCTGCCTACTACCCAATTGAACGAATGTTCAACGAACTAGAGAACGATCGACAGGTCTTATTCTATATGGCACAATCTCTAAAGGGATAAAGTTTTTTTGTAATATTTGGTAAGGTAAACAAAATTTGTTGTGGATCTTTGCGATTTCTACATTTTCAAAAATTGAAAGTAAAAGTTTTGATTATGTTATGGAAAAATTTCACATAATATAAGAATACATTATATATTTATATTTAGGTTACAAAAAAGTTTAGCATAATTATTGCGGGTTGGTTTAATTATTTGTAATTTTGCTCCTGAATTGTTTTGAGATTGAATTTAGTCGAGTCTTAATACTTGAACGATTGCAATAGCGTTGTTAAAAAGTGGAACTTGATCAGCTCGAGTATTATCTTCTGCTACTATAAACCACAACATTTTCAAAATAAAATAATTAATGCTGACCAATGTTGAATGATATCTTGAAATGTACTTTATTAATTTTGTTAATTTATTGTTTCAATCTTCATTTATTTGACCGAAGTACTTTTTTGACATAATTGTACTTTGATTGCATCACACTCAAATTAATAAAATTCATTATTTCATTCGGTCAAGGTTTTTTTGTTAGGATTTTTTTTTTTCGACGAGATAAACCTACAGTATTACAGTCATCGTTGTTAGCACAGCCCTTCACCTTAATTTACGGCTCAAGGTTATCGAGATTAAAATTATTAATATTTAATGTTTGAATGTAAAAATTTAAGTACATAATATTTCGGTGACTGCCTATATATATCGTGTGCAAAAAGAAACTACAAAACAAGGAGAAAAATAAATTACCTAAGTAACACGATAAATTCATAATTCTTATCTTTTATTAAATAACCGTTAAAACATTATTTTGTATCATTGTGTTTATTTTAAATGTTATTGTTGTTTGCCGTTTAACTTACATTTTTTTACAGCGAAGGCGGATTTTTCAAATGCCACCTACACTTTCCGAAAGAATATCCACTTAGACCGCCGAAAATGAGATTCGTGACTGAAATTTGGCACCCTAATAGTAAGTTGTTTGTTTGTTCATTTTTCAATTTTAACCATTTCATTTATCAAAAAATTTGGCAAAAATGACTCGATTAATTAATGTTCCCATTTAATTCGTGTTTTTAAATAAACAACGAGAAATGTTACCATCGACAAAACTTTTAAAGCTGCATATCGAAACGTACGTTTCGTATTATTGGTTGCATTTGAAAACGACCGAACCGATTCAGTTGAAATTTTACATCAAGTTCCTAATAGTCCCAAAGTTTACAAAGGTTAATTTTTGAACCTAATTATTAAAATTCTAATTTTTTATTTCAAATCGGCATAGAATAAAATAATGTTAAAAAAACAAATAGGTGTTGCATTAAACAGCACATGAAATTATTCAAGAATAGGTTAAATAAAAATATGTGCTGAGTAAAAATTGGAACAGTTTTATGTGCCTAAAAATTTAGGGCTTACCGTTGCACCATTAAAATGTGTGAAAGTTATGCTAACACCACTACTGGTAGAATTTGTCAAGCCCAATTGAACTACACCCTTAAGGGCGGTTGTACAATACAGGTTTAATCTATAATCTGGAGTTTTAAAACACTAGTTCTTTAGTTACTATGAAAATTAACAGTTTAAACTTTAATTTGAGTTTAAACTGACATTGTATAATTGGCCCTAAGTGCATAAACCTTGCACAAACATACAATTTACCTTAATGTAGATAACCATTACAATTTAAAAAATTAAATGTTTGTTGGCCATAAATTTTATATTAAAATCCAAAGTATACTCTTTAAAAGAGTCATAACAATTGTTACAACAATAGTTTCCATAGAAATAGTCACAGGTTACCGATGAATTTCAGGAACCAATTGTACAATGTCAGTTTAAACTGTCAATTTCCATAGAAACAATAATATAGTCACTAAGAAAAAAGTATGGCTTAAACTCCAGATTATAGGTTAAACCTGTATTGTACAACTGACCCTTAGAGTTGGTTTTACCATAGTAATTGATCGATGGTCAAAGTTAACTAACGTTCAAAAAACTGACCCTCGACTGGCCTGTCTACGATTTTAGTTTTTATTGTTTAAAACAAAATATGAAAATTTTCACATATTTTTTGTTCTGAAACCACAAACTAATATATTATTTTCTTTAGTTGATAAAAATGGAGATGTATGTATATCGATATTACACGAACCAGGAGATGATAAATTTGGATATGAAAAAGCAGAAGAGCGATGGCTGCCAGTTCACACAGTAGAAACAATTTTAATATCCGTTATTTCAATGTTGGCTGATCCAAATGATGAGTCGCCAGCGAATGTCGATGCTGCTGTAAGTATTTACATTTTTTATGTTGTCTTCCATTGTAAGTATATTATGTCCTCGTTCTTTCGAATGACAGATTGTTTAAGTTTTAATATGTTCTAGTCAGTCGAATAACTTGACGTTAATTGTATACAATTTCATTAAGGGTCGCTTTGTCAATCGCCATGTAAACAATTGTTTCAATAATGACTGACGGTCAGAACTAATTAGCGATTGAAAAGACTTAGCAAAAAAACGCGTCTAAAATAACGTAATATACACAAGGCTCCCAAATAGTCTATATGAGTCTATAGATTTAACATGTAGTCTATATTTTCACTTAGTCTATAAAGTCACTTGGAATGTCTAGAAAACTTTAAAAAATTTGCCCAGGCAGGGAAAATGCCCCACTGAAATTTATCCGAGTGGCTTTTACGTGTCAGCCTGCCTGTAATGCAAGGCTGTTGAAGCATTTTTCTAAAAATTAGAAAAAAACTTGTAAACTCATAACTAGGTTAGTGTTTTCTACTGCAGTTTATTCGGTTTTTGTTGAAATTTCGTATTTCGAGCTCTTTTGTTAGTTAATTAATACAGTAATTACCTATAGGGCCAATTTTTCCATGTAATAAATCAGTGTTTCCAGTGATTTACTTTATTTACTTTTTTTTTATTTATTCACGAATCTGAGAAAAGAGTAGATTGTGTAGAGTGTAGAGTAGCTAGTTTGTCATTTCTTGCATTGTTATTCTCGAAAAACTACTTTTCAAGTAATTCTGGTCTTGTTCTCTGCGTATCTGGTAGTGTCATTTTATCGAATTTATGCAATTCATTTAATTAAATTAAATTCATTTAATAAATGCCCGCAGTTCGTCATTCCTTGCATTGTTATATTAGAAAAGGGAGTTTTCTAATCGTTTCCGACTTGTTCTGAATGTTATGTTCCAAAACGTTGCAGTCAAAATTTTGTCAAAAAAAAAACGTGAACTATATCAAGGAATTTTTTCGAGATTTCGCAAAAATTTTAAATCAATTTAAAAACGTGTAGTTTGTTATTTCCTTTTTTGTTATATTCAGTGCTTCCTGTGATTTAGGTTTATTTACTTTTTTACGGATTTATTTTTTTTACTTTTTTTTGCATTTATTTACTTTACGTTTGAGAAATATTTACTTTATTTACTTTTTTAATGGGTGTGTTGCTGGAAGCCCTGAATAAATTTATTTGACAGATATTTACCATAGAAACGTTTGTTCAAACAATTGCTTTTATTGTCAAATAAATTTAGTAGATGGAAAGTAAGGCCCCATAGTAAAATTGTTTTTAAAATAATTTTTATTTATGTAATTTTTCAAAAGAAAATTATTATTTATTCGTGTAATGGTTTTTAATGAAATTATTTTTAAATGTCATTTTTAATATTCAAAATTTAAAAGAAGAGTTAAACAATGGGAAGAGCATGCTGGATATAGACATTTTCATCTTTTTCTCTTTCTTTATTTGAAAGATCTGTAATTTTTCTTCTGCACGACTGTCTGGTTTTAAAATATTATTTTGTTTACTATTACAGCCCTCTTGCCCTATGTCTATTAAGTCGATAAATTTCAAAATTTAATCTAGAAAGTCTGTATAAATAAACCGATGATCTCTTGGGAGCCCTGTACACACTGTTTCACCGAATTTTACATTTGACTAAATTTCGTGAAAAACGTCTCATAGTGTTCACGATTTTTTTCGCAAATTTTTAACCCGATCTAAAATTGTTAGTTTGGGTCCCTTGCTACGAATCAAAAATAAAATTAATTTATTGTTTTAATACTATCTATAGTTTATAGTAACCGTTTTTAAATTCCGTTTTCAAAATTTTTGCGCTAAAGAGATTTTATACATGTGTCCTTGTAACACTATTTCTGTATGTATAAATATTGATACATATTTTACTTTCTATTCATACATAATCTATAAGTATAGCTATTCATATCTATAGAAATATCCATTGTAATTTGTTTAAAGCCATAGTTTTTGTTTTACCTGTACAGGTCTAAGATCTAATGCAAGACAGAGTGTGTGTATGATTTTTAATATTTGTGTAAAATGGAGCATATATGGTCTCGATTAGATTCCATCTTGCATTACAACTAAGGCCTGTACAGTTATAACGAAAGGTAAGAAGGAGCGTCTGTGCTATGCTTTATAGGCAAATCATTTAAATAATATAACAAACTTATTGTTAAATAATTTCTTAAAAGCCGGTCGAAACGGCGAATTTGTTATTGACCTAGTTATTGATATGCTGTTTTTTGTAATTTTACAGAAAGAATGGAGAGAATCTTATACAGAATTTAAAAGAAAAGTTGCTCGTTGTGTTCGAAAATCACAAGAAGAGTGTTAATAGACTTATATTAATAATAAATATGAAAATGAATTGATGGTTATTTTCCAGCTTCAGATTTTAGTTTAAAAATTCTTTCAAATCTTTGTTTTCGCACCGAGTTTTTACTTATCTTCGTTTAAATAAACAATCGACGAGGACTGTAAAATATCTACATATAATAATAATAATAATCAGTGTGTAATGTTGATTTATGACTGCTGATCTCAAAAGTATCTTTTAAAGAATCACTTTATAGATGCCTGTATATCTTGTATTTATGTTTAATTAATCTGGTTTTATGTAACATGCGGAATGTATATTATCTTTCGAATTAATACTATATTTAATGTAGGACTACATTTGAAGTGAAGTCATTTGAGTTTTGACTAACTTAAATTTGTAGTTTATTTCTATAATACTAATGGCAACACTTCATCTGTACCACGTTTTCATATGGAAACTTACCTTGCATATGCAGGATCTAATAAAACGTCTTAATGTTTTTGTACTTTTGATGAGTTTTCAGTGGGTTACTTACAATTCCTTTTCCTGTTAGGATAATTAAATAGGTACATGTACTTCACTAATAAACTTGTAAATTTCATTAATACTTCTTGTAGGTATATTTTATTTAAGTAAATTTTATTATAAAATTTTTTATTGTTTCACTTCATTAAATGCAGCTAAAAAATCTATTACATAATAAATTAATTACAATATTGTGCCTTTTGTTTTTCTAGTTTTAATACAACTTCGCTTTATTGTAAATTATCTGTAGCGGTTTATGTTTACGACTTAAAGTAAAATGTACATAATAGAGACGAGCAACGATGCACTGCTCAAAATAACAATAGACTGGAAACCAATAATAACGGACCTCCTAAACGACAGATTTCCACGGCATAAAAGCAAAATTATTTTGCCGAATGGATCGAAGACCTGTTACCAAGAAGAATCGGAAGAGCTAGTTTATATTTAAAAGTTGTAATGTTGATTATGTATTGTAATAATTATTTTGAATTAGACCTGTATAAATTATTTCTAAAATAATGGAATTTTATAATGTAAAACTTGTTGAAGTAAAAACTACATCTATCAATTTTGATTGTGGTGCTTGTATTTTGTTGGTGTACCTGTGCTTTACCGATGATACCAACGTGTTGACATCTTTATTAATCTTCCGGTAAGTTTATAAGTATCAAAGGTAAGTTATTCTTAGAACTTGAAATTGGGCAAATTTTGTTGCATCAGATACATATTTTATTAGAATCAACCCAGATTTGAAGTAGTGCAGGCTATTTAGAAAAGTTTCTAACATTTATCTAATTCCCCACTATAATCTTTATTGTAATTTTAAAAGTTCCCTGACGGAAAATTAATGGAACTTTTGAACGGCCCCCGTACGTTTAAAAAATGAGCGTCCAAAACTTTTGAAATCCCCCGTATAATGCCTGTCGCAAATTTTGATCTTATCTTAGATCGGATCTAAGATAAGATCAAAAATTGCGATAGGAATTATACGGGGGATTTCGAAAAGTTTTGGACGCTCATTTTAAATGTACGGGGGCCGTTCAGAAAAGTTCCGTTAATTCCCCTCTGGAACTTTCTGAACGGCAGTACATTTAAAAAAATGAGCGTCCAAAACTTTTCGAAATCCCCCGTATAATTCCTATCGCAATTTTTGATCTTATCTTAGATCCGATCTAAGATAAGATCAAAATTTGCGACATGCTTATACGGGGGATTTCGAAAAGTTTTGGACGCTCATTTTTTTTAAATGTACGGGGGCTGTTTGAAAAATTTCTCAAATGTCGGAAACTTTTCGAACATTATATACGTCAAAATCTTGTCGAATTTCCCTCTTATGCATTTTAATTTCACAATCGGATTACAATTGCCATACCATTGATTATACCTTGAAATAACAAAGTTTATTGACGCTAATACGTTCGAAATATTTCACAAAGTTAGAACAATAATTTAAATGTTTTACAAAGTATCCATAAATGATGTTTGAATGATTAATAATAAAATTGTACTTACCTTGTCTAACTTATATGATTCTGCCAACAACAGAACTTCACTTACTGAAATGTACGATTATCACTGTATACTTAATTAAAATTTTCCTGCAGTTTAAATAAAAAATCTACAATAAAATCTAATAAGCGAGTTGTTTGGTATTATGAGATAGTGCGAAGTTCTCTCGTGAGATTCATTTTGACATTTTAGTGGTCTAGTTCTCGTAATTTATAATACAACATTTTGTCGAGCTACACAATATAAAATACACACGGTTACATCTTGAGAATTCGGCCCGGCTTAATTACTTGTTAAAATTGCATACGCTGCAATATTTAAGACTCACTCCTCGAGTGAACATTTATTAATAACATTTATAAAACATTGCAGTTGGGTTTGTTATTACAAATTAAATCGATATTACATATAAGGATGGAAATTACTTTAAAAATGTATAAACTAATGGATATTTCGATATTATAGAATTATACTATTTTTGTTAACTACAGCTACAGACATAAATAACCTAGCGGATGATTTGTAATATTACAGTAGTGATATTGAGACATATGTCATTGACAGAAACAGATAACTGCTGCCTCTTCGGTGCTTTTCAAATTTAGTAAACAGTATGTGATTCTGTATTATATTACATTAGATGAATAAACACTATACACAATTTATTGAAATTTTCTTTAAAAAGTCATTTAACAGTCATTTTGAATTGAATGGAATACATACTACGATGCTTCTTGGCCGTACAATACGCACACACAGGCACAAACGCAATTGAATTATGGGTTGCAGGAAGCACGTGTTGATCGTGGCGATCTTCTCATGGAGCTGCCGATTATTTCGTCGTATTTAAGATCTAAAATATTAAAATTGCAAAATTAATGATTTTGCGATTGGGAAAATTAAAATGTTATAAGAACTGATTAATCAAGAATGGCATTGCTCATATAACATCGTTTGTTATTACATACAGTAATCAAATTCAATTTAAATTTGTACGTAAGTTAGGTACCTATAGCTTATCCAAACCTATATGATGTTCACGTCATCAACAAAAAGTCACTAGATTGTTTATTTGTAATTCGATTTAAAGTGCGAAAAGTGACGTATTCTATAGATGATTTACTTGCGCTCGTATTAGATGGTATAAAGAAAAACTACAATTTGTTAGAACTGTCAAAATATGAAGTACGAGGTGACAGCACTGTGTGAAACGTCATCATCTAGTAACCTTGCATCGATGACGTAAATATCATATAGGTTTGGATGAGCTATACATCAAATAAATATTGTAAAAGTAATTACAACAATCACACAGATGTAGATAGATTCACAATGTACAGGTAAGAATCCGAATGATTATTAACGTTTCGATCGATAATGAGAGTATGACTTAACTGATTAAAATCAGTTATAATTGAACACTGCCAGAAATAGATGATATCTTATTTTATAATAGGTATAAATACCTTATCAAAGAAAAAACCTTTACATTTGCGTATTTTCTTCTAGATGTTCTTCGATTTCTGGTTCTTCAGGAAGAGTGTACACGCCTGTTGGTGGCGCCTCTAAAACTTCAGCTATTTTAGTAGTTACAGGAATGAGTTCGTGTCCCATATCGATGATTGATGTAGGTGTACCACCGGAACTCAAGAGCGTTTCTTCAGTCATATTTCTCTGATATAAATTTGACGCTTTATATTGAGCATTGAACTGTCATGAAGGCAAGTTAAACGGATCGGAAGCGTTAATCTCATCTCCGTAGAAAGTAGAATTTAATTTTTGGAAGCTTCTGTCTTGATGTTTCAGCCTGTGAATTATTTCGTCGTGTACAACATTAAAGCACATGGCGGTTAGTGCCATGCCAGACATTATATACAATGAACAAAACCAAACTGTGGTGTCCGAATCGTTTTCGCCATACAGTTCGAATCCGGGGACCATATCGCCGAAACCGATCGTCGTTAAGCTCATGAAACAGAAATAAAATCCATCCAAAATATTCCAGTTCTGTAAATTGTAAAGGGCAAAGGTTCCCAAACAAATATAAATGAACATGATTACTAAGCAGAGCAAAACCGGCGCTAGGATGCTTAGTCCAGTAACTGATGCTTTTGATTCGGTATCGGTACCACTTAAACTATCTACTTCCTTAAGTGCCGTGACTCTCACAGGCGAGTGAACGTTGTTATGGGTGGTGTTGGATGTGAATCCTGATCGGACATAAAAGGTTGCTGCATGGCCAATTGTTGTTGCAATTCCATTTGCTGCCGCTTCTTCTTCATTTTCCTTTCTTTTTCAGCCATCCTCTTCTCGTCGTAACAGCAGTAGCCACAATTCGAACATAAACAACAGCAAAGGGCTCTCGAGAAGACACCTCTCGCTATTCTGCTCAAAATCGAACCCACGCTGGACAGGTAAAGAAGAGTTAGAGGTATTCCCAGTATGGCGTATCCTATGGTTACCGCTTTTCCTATCGTAGTACGGGGAGCGATGCTACCATAACCTGGAAAGATAATAAATTAAAAATGAGCTTTATGGAATTGATAAAAGTTTTTAATAATCTATAAAAATAAGAATTCCACTAATTGTTAGTTAAGAAATTTCTAGAAATGTCGAAAGAACGTCCTTCGTTATAGAAACATTTTCAATGACAATCTAAGCGTGTTTCCGGCGATTAAAAAATGTTTGCCAAATCTCGAAAAAATCCCTTATTACGGTCCAGCGATTTTTTTCACGTAAAATTTTGACCGCAAGCTTTTGAGCCGTAACGTTCAGAACAAGTCGAAAACGATTGGAAAACTCGCATTTTTGGCATTACGAAGAAATAAATAAGGAACTGCCGGCGGTTTAAATAGATTAAAGTTTTTTATAAACTCGATAAAATGACGCCATCTATACGCATAGAACAGGTCCGGAATTAGTTGAAAAGTAGTTTTTCGAGATTAACAATGCAAGAAATGACTATCTAAGCGCGTTTCCGTCGATTAAAAATTTTTGCCAAATCTCGAAAAGATCCAGCGATTTTTTTCTGGCAAAATTTTGACCCAACCTGAATTGTTTAGAACAGTTTCGGAACGACTAAGAATGTGATTATTTGTCTATAGTAAATATGAAACTTTGTCGGTACTTTTCAAGAATTGAATTTGAAAACAATTGTGTCATAAACATTTTAAACAAAATAAACAAAATCGTAAATACAATATGTGTAGATTACCAAACGAAAGTTCATAAATTAAATTTACAGCGTAAACAATGATGGTTTAGAAGGGTATTTTGTTGTTTTAGATTCAAGTCTAGTCACTTCTAAAATAGAGTTTTTGTTGTTTCAGAACAGGGTGAGAACTTATTCCGAAATTTTTGGCTTTGCAATTACACATTAGCGATACGTAGAACGTTTCGCGCAATTCATATCATTAAAACGACATCTATAATATTTAAAAACTAGAATTTTGAAAGTGGTAACAAATCAAACGTAAAAATAAACTGGGTGTGACAGAAAAAAAACTACCGTCATTTGTTACTACGTTCTATATACGGTTACATTCTATTTTACAGTCTAACAGAGCATATGGGAACGTTTGATTAAACATGTTTTACGAAATACTTTTTTTGTGATTTAAAGCACTTTCCATAAATGCTGATGGAAATTTATTCTCTTTTACCACATTTTCTTCCCGTTATATTATTTGATGCGACAAAAACGACTAGAAATTGGAACGAGTCCTTGTAATGTTTTACTCTATTGAATAAAAATAAAATCTAAATTTACTTAAAAGACTTTTTGCGAGTGATCGAACTTTCAATTAAATAATAATTCGATAAGTTTTAGAATAGCTCGCCGACAAATTTCATTTTTCGATGCACGTTCTCGACGAGGAAAGTAGTGAGCGCGTGTATCAGAAAGAATAAATTTGTTACGATTTATCAGAACAAAATTGTGTAGGCGCCACGCCATCTGTTATATCGAAGCAGTTTTGGTAGATTATCGCAAACGCCAACTAAAAAAAAAACAACAAACAAACAAAGAAACAACCTTTAAAGACTTGTGTATATCTCGATATTAACTTTTTGTTACTTAGGTGGTTTCTCAGCTGTAATCCCTTCAATTGTAAGTAATTGATGCATTTCAAAATCCAAAACTCTAAATAAAGACGCGATTAACGACTCGCTCCGATTATAATTATTATTCGTAGGAGCAGAAAAAGAATCGGGGACGTTTAAGTGCCGCTATGTCTCTTCGACTAGACCAAACCGATTCACGTGAAACGAATTAAATTAACAATTACAAAATTAAGATTTTAACGCATACGCCGAAGGGCTTCTCGAATTTAAAGGTCCGACATTTGTATTTTTGCTTATCTGTGGGGTTCGCGATTTTATACCTCAAGGATAGATTGCATTCTTGTTAAAGTCCAATCGCCATTGTTCTTGGTAATCGATACCACCCATCGTTAGCGTTACAACGGTTTTTATCTTCTTTCTCTCCATTTACTAAGAACTATCTTGTCCATTATTGGATTACAAAGCGCCCTTACTACGTTTTATTTCCTAATTACGAACGCAGTTACATGCAACTTTTATTTGACTTTTAGCCGTAGCCGTTAATTTAATTCGCTTTATTGCACTTAAAAATTGTTATATGTAGCTATGATTTATGATACACTAAAGTTCCGGAACGAATGTGTTCATATATTATGGTCATACGAACGACCTAGATTCCTTTCCACCATCGCACACCGTTAAATAATATAATTATTCCGTTTAATTGTCGACTACAAGAAAAACGTATCGCGCCCGTTATAATACACGTAATAATTAGTCGAAGGTATTTGAAGACAACATGGATTTCAGTCACTTTTTTTATCTTGTTTGCTAAACGACGCCATTAGTGCGTTTTTGTGGTTCGCTCTTGAACCTTGTTTTCATCAATCCTCCTTTTTAGATCATTAATAACGTTTGATCTGTTAATTCGAGTTGAATTTTTAGTCGTAAGTATAAAACATTCGATTTAAAAGCGCGGATTATTATCGATAAAGAACGAATTCCGAATTCGATAAAAAATCGTTGAGCAAAATTTTTGTAGACGTATAAAAGCAGTTTAAAAAAACTATTTCAGTTTTTAGAAAAAAAATTTCTATTTATATATGCATAAAATTAGACAATAAAATATTAACGACGTTGGACTTGCGACTAAACATAGTAAAACCTTCTTGAGACGACCATCTTTTGTTTCTAATTTGTGGGTCGTTACATGCAAATCAGCACAATTTTTAAGAATTTTCTACCTATATCTACCTGTAGATTTTCTACCTGTAGATTTTGATAAAACTTGGCATATTTAATGATCCTATACATGACAGAAATGCCGTTGTTTTTGATTTTAAACTCGCAGACGAAAAAGATATTTTTAAGGTAAAATTTTCAGAATCTTATTAAAAACTGGCCTAGCTGCAATTCGGCCACTATTTGAGACATGGGGCTCGAAGTGGTCTCATTTCAAAGCTCCTTTAATGGGTTTTTATATGACATATAACACGATAGGTTGATATTAGAAAAAAATTAAAATCTTTTTTAAGGATCTTTTTTTAATGTGTGATTTTTTGAACTTCCGGTTTGGCCGGAAGTGACGCTAATTATCGATTTTCAAATATAACCCCCCCCCCGCATATTATTGCATTTTCGGATTCCTGGGCGAATTTTAATAGGTTATCACAATTTTCACACTTACAGGGTTATCAGTAAATACTGTCACGCGACCGAACGGACGAATTTTCTCGGTTTTCAGCACTTTTCGACTTTTACAATTAATTTATTCGTGTTCTGCGCGTTATTTTGATCTTAAATAACTGTATTCTCTGCTATATTCCGGGAAAAATGGTATCAGAAGAAGACCGTGACGCCATCGTCTCCATGCACAAGCGGGAAATGCCGCCGATTTCGGAGATCTCAAAGACGCTCAAACTCCATCGGAAACAGGTCCAGCGTTTTCAAGAAACAGGAGGGATAAAGGATTGTCAACGAAGCGGAAGACAACGAAGCGCAAGAACCCCGGAGCTGAAAAACAAGGTGAAGAAGAAGATCCAGCGCAATCCCAAGAGAAGCATCGCAAAACTCGCCAAGAAACACAACGTCAGCTACGGGACCATGCTCACGCTTGTCACGGACGATCTGGGACTCAAATCGTACAAGCTCGTCAAAGAACAAGCCCTGACGGAAGAACGCAAGGCCTCTCGACTCGAAAAATGCCGACGAATGAAGACCCTGAGCCGCGGGGAAGCCCTGCAGCGAATTCTCTTCACGGACGAAAAGATTTTCACGGTGGAACCCTATCGAAACTCCCAGAACCAGCGCGAATTGCAACCACAAGGCTCTCCAGCCGTCGTGAAGGTCGAAAACGCTCATTTCCTGAAGTCCATCATGGTGTGGGGCGGCATTTCCGGATTGGGGAAAACGAAGCTTGTTTTTGTTCCAAAAGGCGTCAAGATCAACGCGGAAACGTATCTGGAAGATACGGAAGCGAAGTGATTCTGGAAGCCGAAGAGAACGCGGAAAACGTCGATTGGAGGCTCCAGCAGGACTGGGCCTTGGCCCACGGTGCGGAGAAGACCATGGAGTGGTGCGAAGCCAATCTCCCGGGATTCTGGACGAAGAATGTTTGGCCCTCAAATTCTCCGGATTTGGACCCGCTCGATCTCGCAATTTGGGGCATCATGGAGGAGAAGGCCTGCGCAATCAAGCACAAGTCCATCGAATCCCCGAAGGGCGCGCTGAAGAAGGCCTGGGATTAAATAACGCCAGAAATGATCGCGGCAATTTTGAAGAATTTCTGGAAGCGATTGGACGCCTGTATCGCCGCCGAAGGAAGCCATTTTGAGTGTTCTTAATTGTATCTTGTACAGAATTTCCTGCTCTTTCGAATGGTATATAAAACGGGTTGTTTTGTTAATTGTATAAACTTTCACGTAAATATGAGTGTTTATGACGACCCTTACAATGAATCAGCATCAGATGAGAAAAATCGAGATACCGCTAAATCGTAAAATAGATGAAAATGCGAAACAATTGCTTCAAAACATTGACCATTCTTATAACTTACCTAAACGTATAAAACGGTCCTCCTAAAACTTTTTCTTTTTATCCAAAATTGCATTCTATTATAAAAAGTAAACCAAATAGCTTTTAGGGCACCCGTCATATCTGAGATGATGCATCATGACCCCAAAAAAATATTTCGCGGATAGTCATAATTAAAAAATTTTAAAATTTCTTTTCAAAATTTGAAAAAAAATCGTTTTTTTTTTGGTACGAATCAGTTGGATTTTTAATTTTGTTTCTTTATGTAAACCTATTGTGTTGTATGTCATATAAAAGTCCATTAAAGGAGTTTTCAAATGCCACCACTGCCAGTTCCACATCTCAATTCGGAGACCCACTAAAGCAAAATAAAAAACATCTTCGAGCTTGTTTTTAACAGAAAATTAAACGCTTTACGTAGTTCTAACATTTCACGTAATGAACATAGGTCCTTAAAAATTGAAATTTTTGCACTACACCATAAGCATTAAGCAACCAAAATTCATCAAAATATAAACAGGTCAGTCTGAAACAGTGTGATGATTTGACACGGAACGAACCCTAGTGTTCTTTTAGAATTAGACGAACTATTCAAGTTTAAATTAACCAAATCGTTTGTTATTATGTTCTTTCATCTAGTATCATCCAATGAAGTGGCCATCTTCCGAACATTTTATGTAGTTCTTTCATAGATTCTTAAACAAATTGAGATAAAAATCTAACTGTAAGTAATGCGCTATCGCCGATTCTGAATTCGATTGAAAATTTACCCCTGCTACGGTATTGCGTATTTGTCTGATTTCAGAATGTTTGCGTTACAAGGAAGAAATAAAATAAAAATATATAGGTAAGTAGATATCTATTTAAAAAGTTTCTCTGAAAAATTATAGATGCAATCACTTTTTAAGATACGTTATTTACGTAAATAGCTATTTAATCTTGACTAATCTATGTAAGTTTGCGAACAATTTTGCGATTTTTTTTCTATTTAGTCACATTAGACAAGTACATACTATATAGGGTGATTCCAAAATGACACACCACCCCTACGTTGTAGGAGATCGTTAATGGAGTCCAAAAAAAAAGTAGAAAATAGAAATGAAGAGGTAAAGTAGAGGACTTAACTTCGGCCATTCTTAGCTATTTTGAAACACGACACAATATTCTATCAACATTGCATACCCTTTTTTGTTGTCCAATAAGAAAAAAGGTTCGATACGCTCGTTTTACGCGTAATTTTAATTTAAAAATTGAAATTTCTTCACGAAGTCGTTCTAAAAAAATGAATTCGGCAACGATTCTCTAAAATTGTGAAAAACAATAAAAATAATCCATAAGTATTTGACATTTTAATTGGTTTCCATAATAACGGCAATAGATTATAATGGAATTTAATAACACAGCCGCTTACCACACACGTTGCCAAATTCAATTTTTTGCGAATAACTATAAAAATACAGCTACGTATAGGATATTTTGAAGCGCTATTTTGTAATCATCCTGAATATTATATATATATATATATATATATATATATATATATATATATATTAAATAACTGTTGTATTATGGATAAAACTTCACACCTTGTAAATGTTATTTTTCCCCTTTGAAATATTCAAGTTGTTTTTCTTCGCCAAAGTTCTCTTTTAACATCAAATTCCTTTATTTTTTAAAAGGAAAGTTTATTCGCTAACTTTGTTTTCGACTTTGATATTGAATATTCGATTGTTTAGACAATTTTGACGTTTTCAAAGAGTTGAAAAGTTCGTGACTTCTTTAACGCCTTTGAGGTGCTTAACGTTCTCTGGCAATTTTTTTTTGTTTTGTTCAAACCGCAACCGTTTAGACGAAGCCCGTGAAGTGCAAGTATTGCAATTACACTGAGCAGACCGGGATCAGAGCGACAATATAAATAGCGATTAAATTAGTTAGCGGCTAGTATCCCAAGAATGCTGAGTAAATTAAAATTCCAGCCTTGTACTCGCTCAACAGTTAAGCGTAAAATCGCTTTCGATGCCGCAATCGAATTTTGAACTTAAAAAGGAGAGAAACGGAATTAAGAAGGGCCAGTTAATAAAGATTTTATTCTGTTTTTCTTTGTTGGACTTCGAGAGCTTTAACGTCTTTTAATGGTGAAATATTGCGAATTTCGGATTCAACAAAACGGCGCCGAAGCCATATGGCAAAGCGAATAAGTAAATATTATAGATATATGTGTTTAATAATTACGATAAAGTATAAGAGGTAAGTTATATAGACACTTTCGTTGGTTAGGTACCTGAATACTAATCGTAAGCAAAGCCAAGCGTTTGCAATAATCTTGATTTAATATAAATAACAGCTAGAACGTTTACTGAAAATGTCGACAGCTGGGCTGTTGATGAGGGTCAAAGCGTTTACGACGTGACTATCCCAGAAGATAAAAGACAGGAAAATGTGCATGTAAAAGTTGTGTTCGTATGTAAATAGATACAATTAGGGTTAAAAATAGAACTTAAAATTATTTAACGTACGGACCGAAGGATAAAATTGTTAGTAAAATCGTACGCACGTTCGATTTAGAATATCAAATTTTCCATGTATTGTGTTCGGTCACAAAAGGTTTTCGGATTTCACTTACAAGCGCATTCGCATTCCTGTGTGTGTACATACGAATTCTAAGCCGAAATGGTATTTTGAGTAAAATTTCACGATTTACGAATGCTGACATAATCAGTTACAAGACGATAGCAAGTTTCTAACGTTTGTTGCGAACAACTTCAAATGTACAGTTTTAGGTATACGAAACAAAACAATTACTTACATCTTTCTTTTATTTTGGGTTTTATTGAAGTTTTCTAAAGATCGTAAACAACGTAGGGAAAACACGTAGGTACTCTAACGTTTCAAGCAGTCACTGTATAGTAACTATAGTCGTAATGCGTTGTTTCCAGCTTCTGTTATGAAGATGAGTGCTTTTAAATTCAATTTAAACAACATAAAGTTTGTATTCGGTGCTCATATAAACTAGCACACAATAAAAATTAGTTTTAGAACATTAAGGGTAGTACCTATTAGCCGCACTCACGAAAATAATTCATTTTACAGCAGCGTTTTTTCTCAAAGAATTATTAAAAAACGAAACATTTATCAAAATTTCAAAATTCACGGTATAAATGACTGTTTCTAGCATGACCGAAAGGTATTAATTATTAAGTAAAAAAAAAATCGATTCTGAAAATTTGCTTGATCTTTTTCATCGAAATAATCATATTTGTAACTTTCTATTTACAATATTTATAACTTTTAGCCAAAGCTACATCCTTTAAGGACATAAATTTTCTTTTAAATTACGATGAAATTAAGTGGTTTTTAGTAATGATTCATTGAGCAAGTAGCTAATATTTAATGCGAAAACAAGAATTCTGCGCATTCTCGAGCTCATATATCGACTAAAAAGTGCTAATCAGTTTATTTATGTTGTGTTCGCTTAATATTTTTTCACACGCCTTATATTCCACTACAGTTTCAATATTCTCACGATTATTTTTATAAGAATTAAATTAGATAATGTTTATCCATTTTTCCCGATTATCTCGAAAACGGTGTGTTCTATCGAAAATTATAAAGATAGATGTTTGATAGAGTATTGCATGATGATTCTAAAACATATTTTACATTACCGATCCGATAATTGATAACAGAGATAACCTACAATAAGTTTAAAACTGTTGATCGGCCGCCATTTTGAAATGGGTCGGTCAAAATTCAAAATTTCAACCTTCAGCGATCAGAATCGTGTCTACAAGATTTGATTATGTATTAAATAACCGACCCAAAATGAACAACCTATATTTTTGTGTACTAGAGGTCGAGATCGGAGAAAATCCAAAGCGGCACCTCTAGATTCCGTCATCAGACTGATTGCAATAGCTTTATTTTCTATGAAAATTCGCTAAAACTGCAAGTTTAAATTTTAATTGATAAATAAACATTTTACTTTTGTTTACCATTTCAAATAAAGTTAGAAAGCCCGAATTAAAATAAAATTACACCCCATGTATCTACTTACTAATATCGTAATAATATAATTTAAAAAGATAAACAAGCTTCATATAAAGGATTTCACCTATGATATTTTTTGGGGCCATAACATACAAACGGTAACTACAAATCTAACATGTGCAGTGCCTAATAAATACACTTTAAGTGTCTTTATAAGTCGATGTAGGTAATTTCTGATAATTATCTGTACGACGCGACGCAGGTACGTTTTAAAAGTCGATAAAATAATTACTATTTAAATTAATAAAATTCTGACCTTTTTGTTGCATCAAATTCCGCGGTAGACGATCCAAAAGTCTTTCGTTAATCGTCAATATTTAACCACAAATGTTTCACCTATAGTTTAAACGACACTCGTGCGCGTTCGATCATTTCGAAAAATAGAGCACAACTAAATTTCACTAACAATTTTCGTTCGTTTACTCATACCTGTGGTGTTTTGTCGCGTAATCACACATGTGGGGCTTGGCGCAAGACGGCGAAGCCTGCATTGTATTCCTTTCGGCCACATGTGGCGATAACGTATAATGTCTTTTATTTATTGCATTTATTTAAATTAAAAGTTGTCATTGGAAAATTTAAAGAAATTACGTAGGTACTATTGTAAATATTTTAAAGTGAGGTCACCACTTTTATTTATCATAAATTAAATCAATTTAAAATTGTAATGAGAGCCAAATAAATATTATTAGGTACCTAGGTATTTACATACAGTTACCGATTTGAAATAGACAATTAAAATAATGTTACAATAATGTCGGAGATGGAATAAAATTACGTTTATATATTAATAGGTACCTATACATAATATACAATCCGCCAAATAGTCTGCACCATATGGAATTTTTTTTATTACTTATTGATTTCTAATATTTGTTCTATTTTGGCTATAAATTTGAAAATTGAACTTTTAAAAATACCATCGTGTTGTACAAGCCTCGAGACTTTTTGCACACATTTCAAAATGTTTTCCTACCTTTCATAAATTCTACAATCGAGGTGGTTGAAAGTTGTAACTGCCGTAGGCATAAAAGTGAAAATTGAACTTTTAAAAATGCCATCGTATAACAAGCATAAAATAACGAAGTAAATGCGCTTTCGCCGAGATCGAGATTTCGTAAATTTGCGATTAAAATGTCTTACTATAAGTTCGTGGTTTTGGCAAAATTTTGACCCATTCTGAATTGTTTAGAACAGGTCCGAAACATCTCGAAAAGTAGTTTTTCAAGAGTAAAACAAAGCAAGAAATGACAAACTAAGCGTGTTTCCGTCGATTAAAAATTTTCCCGAAATCTCGAAAAAAAGCCTTATTAGGGATTTTTTGGCAAAATTTTGACCCGAGACGAAATGTTCAGAATAAGTCCGGAACGAGTAGAAAACTCGTTTTTCTAGTATAACAAAGCAAGAAATGACGAACTGGGGGCGTTTAAATAGATTATAATTTTTGCATAATCTCGACAAAATGAAACTACCCGTTACGCTTTGAACAGGTTCGGAATTACTTGAAAAGTAGTTTCTCGAGAATAACAAAGGAACTGCGGGCATTTCCGACGTTATTAAATTTTAGAGAAATCTCGAAAAAAAGCCTTATGGTTTTGACAAAATTTGCCCTTAAACTCAAGTTTTTTGTTTCCTATCAAAAATAGCACAGTAACTTTATTAGCGTTCGTTTAGAACCTGCGGGTATCTGCGCGAGATCGGCGGGCTACAACACTGCTGGTCGGAAAATGTTTATATAATATTAAATATTGCGCAACAGCTATTATAGATAGATATAATTTTAAAGGAGCAAAATTTAGAGAATCGATTGGTACCTGCATTTACATGGAATTAATTTAGCTGCAGCCGTGCCGCTACATTAATTAATTTATACATATTTTCAATAACGTATAGTTATTATCCTCTTATACATTATTTAAAATTACGTTTTAATAAACATGAATTTAAAATCAATTTGTTTGAACTGCCAACAGAATACATCTGGTATATATTTTCGATGCTTTAAAATTCAATTACCATGAACTAATAACGAGCTAATTATTATTTATAGATCAGGTCTCGTTTATAGTTAATTCGCGCCTTTAAAATTTATATTGCAGGTATAGAATGCAACCGTTAAAATATACCGGATGTTAATTAAACTTGAAACAGTTGGATAGGTACCTTACATGTTTATAGAATTTTCCATTAAATTCCGAATATAGTCGAAAAAAAATATACTTAATATAAGAACCTACTTCTTAATGACAATGTTATATTATATGTTATATAATTTATATCGCTACGGTTCAATTTTTTCTCAAGGGATGGATCCAGAAGCGAGGTGCACAATAAAAAACGTAAATATGAGAGACGAGTTATACTCGCTCGCATTATAATCTAGACACTCATGCACTCATAAAAGAATGTCATGGAAATACGATTACGCAATCAGCAAAGCTGAAAAGTGCATCGAAGTGACGAGATTTTTCGAAACAGACTTTTAACTGCTACATATATTAATATCAAATAAATAATCAATAAATACAATCAACAAGTCATTTGTCTTTCCTTCACACTTTTTGTAAGACAACGAAAATTGCTTTTTGCACACCCATTGAAAACTAGACACATGTTTATACGAACAACAGTTCGTAAAACATTACGTCCACGTTTTTACGTTTTATGTCCACGTCCCAAAATACATATTTACTATTACTCCTGAAACGCTCTGTATATTAAATTAATCGTATCTACACGTAACGGGCTAATTTATTTACACAAACTTTACAGTACACGACGTTGTAGGGAAGCGTTATCTTGTTCAAAAATTCATTGCGAAATGTAGAGGTAAACTATCACTTTTTTATGATTATCTCGAAAACGGTGCATTCTATCGAAAATTGAAGACACGTGGTCGGTAGAAAATTTTACACCGATCCCAAATATATTTTACATTACCGATCCGATGATTAATAACGGAGATTAACTTACAATCAGTCCTATATTTTCGTGCTATAAGAGTCGAAAATCGAAATCGAACAAAATCCAAAAGGGCACGTCTGGGTCCCGTCATCCGACAAGCTGATCGGGACCGATGGATAGTCCGCTGTTTTCCAGAAAATCGACACCCTCGATAACCAAATCGATTTCTGGTTCAAAAAGCCTGGATAAAACTCCACTATTTCTACCAAAATGTTACCATAAATTGTAATAAACTTGCTTGTAGCAAGTGAATTAGATTTAATACATCTATGAAGGTATCTAAGCTTCGTCCAAACCTATATGCAATCCACGTCATCAATAAAAGGTTACTAGATGATGACGTTTCACATGGTGCTGTCACCTCGAACTCGTATTTTTACAGTTCTAATAGATCGCAGTCTTTCTTCATACCATCTAATATGTGCGCAAGTAAATTATCTATAGAATATGTCACTTTTCAAACTTTAAATCGAATTACAAATAAATAATCTAGTAACTTTTTTTTGATGACGTGAATTGCATATAGGTTTGGATAGGCTGTACGTAATTTCAAAGTTCTAGTAATATTTCAGAAATGCCTAATAAAAAATTTAACGCAAAATGCAACAAACGTTAAATACTTATTCGTTGGGTACCAATTTTTTTCGAATATTTTAATTATTTCGTGGGACATTAATTATTTAGTTCGTGATGTTCCTTTTCATTTTTAATATAGATAATTTAACAGTTTTATACAGTGCCATCTTAATTGGTTGATGCTTATCTTATTGTTAAATGTCGTTCGCAATAAAAGTTCGTCGAAGAAAGGGTTTTTGTAATTTCTCGAAGTTGTATTTTCTTTGATGTTTTTATATAAGTTCTTCGAGTCGGCTGTAGGTACTTTTACCGTCTGCGCACTAATTAACACTTTGTTGTCAGAAAACACGTCCGGTAAGTTTTTTGCAATAAATGTAACAAGGAAAATGATTATTATCTATCGATTTTCTTGCATATAATTTTAAAAAAGCACAACGTAAATTCCCATTGTTTTAAAGGGTATAGCCGGATAAGCATGGCAAAATGGCCCCCAAATAAATCTACGAAACAACCTATATTATTACATTGGCAAGTTGTAAGGAAACGATATATACACGTTTTACTCCCTGACCTTCAGTAGTCTTTGAAAAAATCAAAAAAGTATGTACCGGGGGAACTATTTTTTAAATTCGTTTATCTACGAAACTATTATAGCTACGAACATAAATCAAAAACAGATTGTTAGAGAATACTTCACAATATAACATATGTTTTTTCTATTAGTTTCGACTAATAATAACTATTAAAAAATTAATGGAGACATTTTGAAAATTGAAAATTTTATAGTTCGGCCAGAGTGACAATCATCAAAAAAATGTCAAATATTGCTACTAATGTCTACTACTACTCCTAAAAGTTTCGTGAAAAAAAAATTGGTACAACACTCTGAAAAAAAATAAAAGCAAATATTGGTAGCGTCAAAACAAAAACGACAAGTTAAGTTTTTTACGTTGTTTAAACTGCGAATAGAAGTAGTGGTCAAGTAAAAAATATAAGAATGTTTCACTACTTACTGTAGTTGTGTAAAGCGATCTCATTGTCAGTACCCATCACCATACAGGAACAGCACCGGCGCGGCGATTTAGTCGGACATTCAGTTCAAGTTCTAACATTCTTGCAGTGTTGTTAATATTTATGTTCGACGATTAAAATACGTAGTTCTAGAAATTCGAAAATCGTACTCAGGTCCAAAAAAAAGTGCCTTTGTGTAAGCCGTTTACAATTTGTACAACCAATGGCTACATTCTTGATATTGTTGGGCCTTTTTATAGTACTCAAAATGATGCCACGATTATGAAATTCGTATTACAAGACTCCGTAGGCATAAGAACTACGTTACAACCACATGATGTGTTCATTGTTGATCGTGGTTTTCGTGATGTAATAAACTACATAACTAATGAAGGCTTTACCGTATTTATGCCTGCCTGTAAAGGCAAAAAATCTCAATTAACTACGGAAAAAGCAAACATATCGCGAAAAGTAACAAAAATACGTTGTGTAGTCGAAGCTGTACATGGTGCTATAAGCCAAAAATATCGTCTCTTACATCACAACTTAGATAATAAACTGCTTCCAAAGGTACGATTGTTGTGATACGGACAAAGGTTGAGTTCAGATGGTGCATTACAAGAAGAAATTATTGAATATATGGAAAGCAGAATGAATTCGACAAATACTTTGCGGGAAGATGTTGATAATCATCATTGGAATCGTCGGAAATCGTCTTTTCAACATCTAATGGTATCTGACCTCCTAGATTTTCCACGTTTAACTGAGTAAAACTTGAAAGTTTTATTTACAGGCAGTTATCAACTTTCCCAAGCTGTGTTGTAATTATCAGAAATACTGGACAATAAGAATAATCTTCTTGTGCAGTATGTCAAGCAAACACCACATATTATAAAACTGAACGTACGATCGAGACATAAAAATAATAAAGTATATCGTATTTATATCGATTATATTCCTATTGTTGCGACTGTCCCAACGGTAATAGAACAGTTGGGTGTTGTTCACATGCAGCAACTATAATATATTATTTATCACTCACCCGATAAATGTCGCGTAATATATGTCCAGCAGAGATATTGTCGAAAATATTTGCAACAAATTGTGTTTCTGTTGTCATTAATGAAGATAGTGATGATAATTAATAATATTGACTATAGGTAAACATCTGTACTCACACAGGCAACTATATAACCAGAATTAATTAATAACAATAGAAACGTTTTCTATCGCATTCGATTATATTTATGTACATAAGACATTTGTAACTTTTCTATTAACTGAAATCCCTGTATATTAGACACTTATTTGCATTTTTTGTTTTGTTCATATTTTATATTGTCATAATTGTTGTTTTATTTTGTTATAGTTTATATTTTTGTTTATGTAGGTGCGGTACGTTATATAGTAGTAGTGACTATAGAGTGTACATTATTTTTTTTCAAAGTGTTGTACCAATTTTTTTTTCACGAAACTTTTAGGAGTAGTAGTAGACATTAGTAGCAATATTTGACATTTTTTTGATGATTGTCACTCTGGCCGAACTGTAAAATTTTCAATTTTCAAAATTTCTCCATTAATTTTTTAATAGTTATTATTAGTCGAAACTAATAGAAAAAACATATGTTATATTGTGAAGTATTCTCTAACAATCTGTTTTTGATTTATGTTCGAAGCTATAATAGTTTCGTAGATAAACGAATTTAAAAAATAGTTCCCCCGGTACATACTTTTTTGATTTTTTCAAAGACTACTGAAGGTCAGGGAGTAAAACGTGTATATATCGTTTCCTTATGACTTGCCAATGTAATAATATAGGTTGTTTCGTAGATTTCTTTGGGGGCCATTTTGCCATGCTTATCCGGCTATACCCTTTAATGTAATGAATGTGAATGATTGCCGAAATTTATTAATCGATTAGAAATCGTATGTTGCTGTGCTGAAATTTGATTTTTGACGTTTAACGCAGGTACTTTGACACTTTAAAAACGACTTCTATTCACAATTAGTAATAAAACTGTTTTTACGTAAAGACATTGCCCAGTAGCGTACGCAATGATTGCACACGGGGTACAACGTTTTCGATTGGCTAACGAATTTCTTTATGCACAGTCGGCCTATTTGTTTGTAATAGTCAATTTTCGGTAACATTTATTGGTGTAAAATTAGAGCAGCGCAGCGGAGGGAAATCCCGTCAAGTATTGTTACGTGATTTTTGTTGCATTTCTACCTACGTAAGTTACTACTCATATTTTGAGATATCTATGTATCTAATTATGCGAGAAGCTATGAAACATAACTGTTTTATGCACGACACATGGAACAATACCGACAAGTACCTACGTAAAACACGTTTCTCACGTGTTTCCGAGTTTCACCGTAGTATACGATCGCCTATTTTATTTTTTTACTCAAAAACTGCAGATTTCTTAAGAAAAATGAAAGAACCAAAAAAGTTTCTAAATAAATCGGGCGTTCGAAAAAGATTTTCTTAATCGCAAAGTTTAAACCCTCTAAAAAGTTCTTAAAAAAAAGCCGGACAGAGGTTACAATAATCGCCCCCTTACGAAGATAGAAGATGATTGAAGATAGGAAACTATAGGAAACCTTTCGATAAGTATAATGCAATTCTTCTACATTGGTCCAAGTTTGAAAAATAAGACGAAAACTGAAGTTTACCCTTCCCCTTATCAGAAAAAACTTTATATGAAAAACCACCATTAATTTTCGACAAGAAATCGTCCCTTGAAAGTTTTTCGCAATATTTAGGAATCACCCTGTACAAACGGGTCTATATCAAATTTATTTGGGTCTATGTTGTTTAAATTAATAACCTAGGTATACAAGGCGATTCGTGAATAATGCGAAAAAATTGAAGGGACGACTCCTCGTCGAAAATTAAGCCTTTTCCTAAAATGTCCCCTTTCGTAGTTACTCAAAAGGGGAAGCTCGTGTAGCAACGAACGACAGATGTTAAATATCTAGTTCGATAAAGTTATAACGGTGTTGTTGACAAGTTCTGATAAGTTAATGCTATTTAACAAATAAAATATCGGTGCATATCGATTTGTTCCAAGTTTCACTGTACCTATAGTGTACGACGATCACTTATTTTATTTTTTAGTCGAAAATTGTAGGTTCTGCGTGAAACATGAAAGAGCCAAAGGTTTTAAATAAAGTAAGCTTTCAAAGGAGATTTCCTAAATTACAAAATGTTAACCCTCCGACGATAAGTTAAGCGATAAGAAGATCACTGTGCTGGTTATAGAAGCTGATCGATCGACCTTCAGTTTCAACACGTAAGCCGCTTATCACATTAATCCAGATGTGTAGTAGATACAAATATACACGATAGTAAACTGCAGTGAAAAGTTTCCTCTGCAAGCAAAGTTGTGCCAGGTCCAAATCTTTAAAAATCGCCCGACATTATTGTGCAGGGTGTCTGGGAAATCTCTCGGGAACGCATAGTATATCGGTCGCATCAAAATAATACTATGAAAATGAATTTAAGTTAGTAGGTGCCTACATTAAAATGTAATAGAACTTATTTTATCTGAACTAAATTTACTTTTTCAGAAATTGAAATCGAAAAAATATTTTTTAATTTTTTATTTATTTGTATTATCCGGGTAATTTAATATAAGTATCGCTAGAAACTTTTTGCAATCGAACGCAGCATCTATCTTCGAAAAGTACCTAATTTTCGTTATTACAGCTTTCCCTCTTACCTGAAAAAACTTTAAGAAACTGCGAGTTGCGATTTTTACCGTGCACGAGAGGTCGAGCGAAAAATTATCCGTACTAATATATATATTATAAATATCGTTATAAACTTCTAATTCGAGACAAAAAAGCTAATTGATGTCCCCCCGGCGGAGTTTAATTGCTTCGAACAGCACGTTTATTTTTCAACATAATTAGTTAGTCAAAATCTCGGCAAAAATAATGGGATTCTGGTTCGAAGTTACACACACAGCATGCTTGATAATGAGTACATAATGACTTCCGATCCAGATAAGCCTGACCTCCCAACTTATTCCTATTAAGAGATAATGTCATGTACCTTGTTCCAGGTAATCATTTAGAATATGAAAGCTGATTATTAAATAAGTTTAAAACTTATTTCATGTTGGAACTAATTCCCTTAACAATTCGTCCCTAATAATTAATTAAAAATTAATCTCGGCGCGGCGCGGAATCGAATAAAGATTTTCTAATGAAAAATTGACTATCTAAATAGATTTTAAATTCCTACGGCGGCCCCAGCGTCCGCGCATTTTTATTTATTATTATGGACGCACAAACGCCACACTTGCAAGTACCAGCGGAAACTGATTATAAAAAAAATAACTAATAAATAACGTCAGTTTTGACGATTTAAAATTAATAACAGCAACGACCATTATTTTACAGTTAGTCAGTCATGAAAAATGTGACGATAATAAATGAAGCCAGGCAATTTATTACTCTAAACAGCATATTCTTTACGACGTGATTTATTTTATATACAATAAAAGCAAAAAAAAAAATTTTTCATTCCATTGAAGACCTAAATTGCTCGTCCAGAGGAATAGGTTCACAAAAATTTCTTAACGTTTTTACTAAACTATATATTTAGGAATAGGTATCTTTTTGTTAGATACTAATAAAAGCGATACCTACAGATTCTAATCATAGTAAAATTGTCGGAATAAAATAACGAAGTAGATCTAGTAAAAAAACATATGTTCAAACTGTAAAACAAATTGATACGAATTGAAAATGCCCATTGCACCTAATCTTAAATACCATACTGTTTTTAACGAATTTTCGTAGAAAATATAACTATCGCAGTCTGCCTGATGACAGGACCTCAGAGGTGTCACTTTGGATTTTCCCCGATCTCGACCCCTATATCACGAAAATATTCCGGTCGCAATTTTGATCGTAGGAGGCTGAAATTTGGGCAATGCATTGTCTTTACGAAGACAAAGGACGAGCTCCCGTTAACTAGCCAAGTCGACAGGCCCGTTTCAAAATGGAGGCCGATCAAACTTATTGTAAGTACTGTATTGTAAGATACTTGTCGATACTTGTACTTATTGTCGATACTTATTGTAAGTTATCTCCGTTATTAATTATCGGATCGGCAATGCGACATATGTTTTGGAATAGACATAAAATTCTCTACTGACCATGTCTCTTTATAATTTTCGATATAATGCACCATTTTCGAGATAATCAGGAAAAAGTGCTAAACATTAATTTATATAATGACAATATTTCTCCACTTTATTTCTCAATATTTTCAAAAGATCTATTTCTTGCAAGAAAAATGAAAAACGAAGTTTTGAGACATTATTGTACCTGGAAATTCGATACCGAGGCTTGCGCGCGGTCGGTTCTTTTGTTTTAAAGTAGGTACATATTAATGAAATTAACGACGCAAAAAAATAAATTAAACATTAAAAAAGAAATGTCATAAAAATTCTATCTACTAAATTACCAAAACGATCCCAGATTTGTTTGGTTAAATACATAAAACGAATTGCTTTGTGTGATTTGATTGTTTGCCAACAAATAAAGAAGTCGACATAATGAAATAGTAGGTTAAAGATAACGTGTTAATTTAGTAACGAAGCCAGTAGACAAGAGAAAAGCTTGCGTTATAGGAGTAATTATTATCAAATTTTCATTAAAATACGTTTTTAAGCCAGCTTTTTAATAGCTTATAACTTTTTAATTTCCGATGTTACCGCGAGGACGAAAATTTCAATTATTTTTTCAAAACACGAAATCGGCCTCTTTAGACTTATTTTCATTTGGATTGCTTTATTATTTTAGCATTTGGAAGCCTATGCGATTGAAATACATATAGGCACTTATTTGTCTATGTTAATTCAGATTTGAGCCAGCTTCGCTTAATTACTTATGTAAATCAAATGATAATATCGACGCGCGAGACGCGTTTCAACACATACATCCGTTCAAAACGCTTTTACCTACAATTATTGCAGTTATCTATAAGTTATAAAATTCCCTGTCGGACGTGCAACGATAAAGTAGGTAATTAATCCGTTCATGGATTATATTTATTATAAGAACATACGCAAACAAATAGCACGCTATCATTGACAACCCATAAATAATTTTCAAATTTCGCAGAGAATTTATGTAGGGGATGTTTAAAAGTATCTTTTGGTCCAGTGGTGTTGGAATATCGAACGAGTCGAATTTCTAATTTTGTGTACAATTCTGTGCATGTCATCGATATTATTCACTTTCATTTCTCTGTGTTTCAAAATGAATCTTTTTATTAGTACAGGTAACCCTCGTATAACGCGCAGGCAATTAAGTTCCAGAAATACTACGCGTTATACGAGGTTCAAGTTTAAAAAAGTTCTGTATTAATATAAACAACAATTATATTTAATAAAAACAGATTTTATTCATTAAAAAATTCGTGAGAGCACAATGCGTACGTTTCAAAATTAAAGAGGTGTGTGAGAAAAAAAGCGACACAACAATTTATGAACCGCGTTATACGAGGATTACCTGTATATATACCTAAAAGAATTTTTATTAAAATGTTTGAACGATTAATTCAAATTTTTATTATACTACGCCTCTGCCTTCTATTATTTAACCCAAATGCAGGTATGTTATCGACAGAAATTTGATTAAAAGAGAAACTGCACTCTACGTTCGCAGAAAATTCCAGGTTTGATAAAACTAAACCGTTTGAATCGAGTAAATGAAAATTGAAACAGTGAATTTTAGAACATGGTAACGTTTAAACTACAACTTTAAATTTAAAATATTACCTATATTAACGCTCAATAGCCGATCATGTATTCTTACAACACGTTTTTATTTTCTTACCCTTTGCCAATTTTTATTGAAATTTAGAAAACTTATAAAATTTTAGTTTGCAACATTTACGTCATATTTAATTCATTTTTAGGGTTAAATAATATAGAAAGTTTTATTGTTAAAATATAACATTTGATCACAGAAAGCGCGTCACCACGTACCTAACGTAAATATTATAATGGAAACCTTTCGATTCGTTTTAATAAAAAGCAAACAAATTATATTCTCGCTTCGCTTATTCTTTGTTATTTTATTTTACACACTCGTCGATTCAATAATATGTTTTAAAGTTAGCGCGTTTATACAACTTTCATCAAATTTGTAACTACAATTAAATAAAGGAACACAGTATTTTTGTTTAATTTAAATGTTCCCTATTTAATAAACAATATGCAATATAGTACTTAGAATTATTCACTAAATATGTATGTTTTAGTTAAGAAGGTAGTTGTCGTAGTCTCACAATTAGACGATAAAGTTACTGTGAAGTTTTCTTTGATTTTGTGATAAAGGTACAGTAAGTGGCATAAGAGCGTACTATTCGTATCTCTATTAACAGACGTTACGCAGGTATACTCCGTGGTACTTTCCGTCGTCAGTACAAACATGCTTATGGTCAGTTACTTAACAGTCAGTTGAGGAGTGTTTATTTTAAAATGATCATGTCCAAAACTTATGACAAGCGAATTAGACCTTAATTCAGCTCTTATTAAGAGCGTAATTCACTGGCCATAAGTGTTGGACATGACCATTTTTGAAAAAACGCTACTCACAATCATTTGGTCTATTAATGTGTCGCATCGGTTCCATACAATGTTTTTGTGTACACACCCAAAGGAACCAAAAATGACCTAAATGACACTGGTAAATTTCCAGAGTTCGTAAGGAAGTGAGTGAAGCATTACAATGAGATTAAAATCGTCGACGATCTGCCAAAAAGAGGCATTCGGCGCGCCATGACAAAGAATTGTTCAGACAAGGGCGTAGAAGTGAGTATGAAAATCATCAAACCTCAATTACACGATTCTGGTTATAAGTAAATGGCGAATTACAGTACTAAAACCATTTCTAAACCAGAAACACGTTAAAGACCGATTACGACAGGCAGAGGAAAATATTGACCGTGTATTCTGGAATGTCATCTTTACTGATAAAGCTAATTTTGGACGTGAGTTCCAATAAAACAACCCTTAAAGTGCATGATTTGGTGTTTTATAGATCCGGAGAATTTATCAAAAATGTTTATCGAAATCTGCTCGGTTTGGACCCGATATTAACTCATAGGTGCTCCAAACCTCCTACCTCCTGACCTAACTACCTCAAACACCGAACTCACGCGTGCATGGTCCGGAAATGCGAAAATAGTAGACTTTCGAAGAATTGGCCCGCCCAATCTCTAGATGCCTCACCAATTGAAAATGTGTGGGCAGCCATGAAGTTTAAACTTGGGAGAAAACGTGTCTGCAACTTGAAGCAATTATCTTACACGTTACGAAAAATACGGAGGTGACTCTTCCAGAGACTTTCGACTGAAGATCTTGCCGAAAGCATGAGGACAATGCAGGAGAGACTGGACGTCACATTAGATAAATGTATTTTGGTTCAAAGTTTGTAGAAGAAAATTATATAGGTAATACTTGAATTTCATCGATCGCTTTTGTTTCAAGAGAAATTAGCAGTACGCTCTTGTGTCACTTACTGTGTGACACAGCTCATTATATGATTATCTATATTGATACAGATTACTTAAAAAGGATTTAAACGAAGTCGGCAAACAAATTAATAATACAAAGAACAGTTTTTACTGGTCTTAAATAAACATCCGAAATTATGTAACAGGTTTTCGAGCGACCGACGCGACGTTTTAAACTACCCGGGCCCTGTTGAATACGAAAATCGCTATTAGCAAGTTAGATTTTTCCTAAGGTTCGAAAACAAAATAATGTCCACTATGGGAGTGCAGCGATAACAGTTTTAAGGACTAAATTCACGTTGTTTAGTTGTAACTTACTTGATAAATGTACTATCTGGTAAATAAGTGGTGTCGCGTACCGAGTCGTATGGAATAGGCAACTCAAAAACCATTAAGAATTCAATCCCTTATTTTATGAAGGCGGAGTTAAACGACCTTAACACTGGTACTTACATTACAAATTAATTTCAACTCGTTTTTATAACTAGATATTATTTGCTAAACTAGGAGGAAGATCAGATAAGATAATTATCGGTAAATTTATTGTTTATATCAATTATACATAATTATGTAATGTTAGAATTTAATTAAATTAGTAAATATAGATATTTATGAGTATAGAATATTTAGTATTCAATAAAAATATGTCTTACTTGTAGATTCAGAATTTCTCGTTTTCTGAAAAAATAAATTTTTAAGAATTCCATCAAGCTAGTTAGCTTGCAATCGTAAGTAAGTGAATTTTTTACCCTTATAAGTTTCTTCTATTCATTAACAGTTTGTCGTAATGATGTAAAATGCTTATTTTTTTAAGACGAATATAAAAAAAAATTGATTTTTTGATATCAAAAAATTCACATTTGAGTGGTCTTCCATTTTACATAAGGTTGCAATTACATTTCCCGAAATTTCCCTTTATACCTGGGCTTTTTACCCGCAACAGCATCGAGCGGTGACCGGTTTGGCATTCATAAGGTAATTAGTTATGCGTAGAACAAGAAGCATATTTAGTTTTTACTTAATAATAGTAAAATAAATTCTTACGAAATTGCGCGAATGATATAAAAATGGAAAAAATATTATAACGATAGCTAGGTATATTAATAATTATACATAATTAATTAGGTATAAATATGTACCGACATGTAAATATATAAATAAAAAATGTTCGATTTCATTCAAAATGTATTTTTGCATGAGGTGTAATATAGAAAGAAATTTCAACGATAATATGCATATTTTTAACAACACTTAACTAGATAACGATAACAATGAATAACCTTCGTTTCATACCTGCAAACAGGAAAGGTTAAACAAGAAGGGTAAAAGTTTACCGATCGTCTTCCTTGAAAGTTTTGACCAAAATAAAATGAATAAAACTACATGAATTAATTTAATTTAACTAACTTATATTTTTATCGAATACTAATATTCTATACTCATAAATATCTATATTTACCAATTTAATTAAATGGTAACATTACATAATTATGTATAATTGACGTAAACAATAAATTTACCGATAATTATTTTATCTTATCTTCCCCCTAGTTTAGCAAATAATATCTAGTTATAAAAACGAGTCGAAATTAATTTGTAATGTAAGTACCAGTGTTAAGGTCGTTTAATTACGCCTTCATAAAATAAGGGATTGAATTCTTAATGGTTTTTGAGTTGCCTATCCCATACGACTCGGTACGCAACACCACTTTTTTACCATATAGTACCTATAGGTTGATTAGAAAATTTCGACTAGGTAATAATTTTTTTTCATTTATAGATAAAGGTTAAAACAAAAAATTTATTAGTACCTATAGGGTACGAACATTTTAAATACCTACGAAAACAAAATAACACTCTGACCTTATACTTTTCCCTAATGATAAGAATGATCAATAAATTCTCTAAAAATATAATATGCACCTATACGTTTATAAGCAATTGAGCTCTAAAGCTGTTGATAAACGAGATGTTTGTAATTAAATGTCTAAAACCAATGATATCCAACTAATTGATTCACATTTATAATTATTTTTAATTATTATATAAAAGCGAATACCTACATATATTAAAAGTTTATTTCTGTTACAAAAGCTCTGCGTAAGCAGGCGAAATGTATTTACAGAAACGAGTATTAAAACTACCTGCAACTTCATCTCCGCGCGTTTATCAAATTGAAAATAAAGTTATAAACTTGTAAAGTTTCTCTAGTCGTCTTTGACAGACATGCAAGAAATTTAGCAAGAAGCATCTTCAAACGAAGACGTTGTGTTTGCGCATAGTTCAGAAAGAAGTTACTTACGTAATAATATAATCATTATAATAACCTGCGCGATCTTAAATTAATAAATTAACAAAATAAATGAACATTTTTTCCGTATGGAACCACATCTACAAAATATGTGGTTGATTCCCGGTACCGGAAAGTATTCTATCAATACCAAGATGATTACACACACAAAAGCATAATTCAAAGACTAAGGATCAATCAAATCGATAAACGAAACTTATTATAAGGGCCGATCTTTCCATCTCCCAATGAATTTATTCGACAGATATTTACCACGGAAATAATTGTTTGAACAAACGCAAACATTTTCGCAACCAACCGTCCATGTCGGACATTCGTTGTTTAGTAAATAACTCCCAAACCTCCTATTTAAAGCAATACACCTACTAAATTTAAAGTTATTACTTTGAGATTTAATTTTTAACAGTACAGTATGATGTACAGTCGGGCGTAAAATTAATGACCTGACTCCAGAACTATACACGACACAACGAACAAATCTACGCAAAGTGCTTACAGCAATTGAGACGAATTACAAATCCAAAGTTGAACTTTAAATATTCTAATCATAATTTGTACGTTGTGTAGTGTATATGCCCGCGCAATGCTCGCAATCAGCGACATTAATTTTGCACCGGACTGCACATATTATGTGAAATGGTACAATAAATTAAAGTCTTATGATTTACTTCGTGAAACTTTTCCATAATAAACTCTAGATAAAATATTAATATTGTTATATAGTGTTTTATTGTACAAGTTGCAAAATTATATAAAAATTGAAAAATATAGATTGGATATAATCAATTAAAACAAATTAGAATAAGACTGTTCGATTGAAATTTGAATAAAATGTACCATTTTTGAAAAAAAACACTCCCCATGTGTAATTAAAATAAATAGAAATGAGCTACCAAAGCTGTTTTTTTTTTTGATAAATTGAATTGAAGCCGATAATTTTTAACTGATAAATTATTTTTGAAAAAATTTGCCTTGTTTCATCAGTATCTATAAACGTTGCGCTACTATCACGTCAATTAATTAATAAATTAAATTCGAATTTTGTCGAATATTTGGTTAATTCTTAAATAATTTTTTAATTGTTACATTTTGAAGAATGTGGTTACGTTGTGACGAAACGTACCTAAACGTTTTTGTTTTGATTTTTTTGTAATGGAGAATGATGACGAGACTCCGATGTCGTCATTTTATTTTATATTTCACCAATCTGTAATTGAAACTGCAGAGGTTCTTATTCTCTTGGTTCAATTGTTCTTATTACATTACGACAATGACACTGCTAAATATATTTTCTCAAATGATTTTGTGAGTTCAGTAATGATCAAAGCCTAACCGTATTACGGAGCAGCTGATTATTCAAAGTACACCGTCACTCGAAGATGTCGCGCCGCTGTTGTGGTTTACAGCTTATCACTACTTTTCACCGGTCGTGTACGGCTTTGTAACCCTAGCAACTCGAAGTTTACAGTAGAAAGTTCCTAAAGCATCTTTCAGATTGATTTCAGTTATGTTTTCATGTTTTATGAAAAATTGCGGGAAATCATTAGTGACCGTCGGCATTTTGAAAGGTGCTATAAATTGGTGAATATACAGAAAGATGGTTGATCAGGACGTATGAGCGATTATGAAATTAATATCGAATATTTTTAAATTAGGTACTTAAATGTAATTTTTTTTTTTTTTTTAATTTGATTACCGGTTTATTTACAATCTGCCATACCCTATACAGCATTCAGTAAATTGTATTGAACTTGTAAATGTCTTGGGGGCTATTGTCGTACAGACAATTACCCTAAAAATAACCTAAGTAGATAGGTGAGATATTGAGCTTAAAACTAAAAACCAGGGCAATGACTAGGCGAATCTGTTTGGTAGCTCTAAGGGGGTGATTCGCTTAAATGTAATTAATAAAAGGAGTAACTTACGTATAAAATCCTCTTCACTTATTTGTTTTGCTTTGATTGCTCGTCAGTTGTTATTCATAATTGGCCCAAATAAACGTTTTAATTACGCAATTTTCAATGCGCTGTCGTAATTGCCATAATTAGAAATTTATTATATATAATAAGTGAAGTATAAAATCAAACGACTAACCATTTATTATTAAAATTAATATATTGCGAAGGAAGTAAGAAATTCCTTATACATGGTTGAGTTACAGTCAGTTTTAAAAGGAAGTGATGCGATACGAAGTAACCTACACCCATTTACATCGGCGAAGTCCGCCATAACTCAAAAATATGGACGAGTTATATTTATTAAAACTACCGACAGTATAATATATTTGGTGAAAAGGTTTGCTGATGAAAATGTAGCCGGCTTTAATGGAGGCCGAGAAAAATTTGCGCTTATTCATTCGAGAATAAGAGGTACGCGAGGAAAAGAAAACTAGACATTCATTGTGAAATTGGTTTAAGATATAAAAATCTGTAGAGTTCTTAATGTCGTTGCGCTTCCATCGCGTTTCGCAAATTGAATGCAGGTCCTCGAAAATGTAATACGCAAAGTTATAAATCGACAAAGAACATAATTTTAGCTGCACGCGAAAATCGGAAGAGAACTTCAAATGCGTGCGGGGCGGCGCGACGCGACGCGTCGAGGAAAATTAAAACGGAACGATTTTTGAAACAATTTGATTATAATGGCTTCCAGTCAAAGGATTCTTTCGTGCGAGAAGATTATTTAAGTGCCGACATTAAGATACACTAAAAACTCATTTCAGATATTCTTTTCGATCGAGCATTTTTCAAAGAGGAAATTCGCCTAGAGAAAAACGAGCTTTTCTGTTGCAACGCGTATTTTTTAAAAAAAGCTATCCGATAAATAGGTGTTTTAAATTTTATAAAAGAGAAATATGATACATCTGTTTATTTGACGTCTGATACGAAATCCTAGGGGCAGAGTCGCAAATGCCGCGTGACGTGTCCCTCGAGTAACGGATCGGGAAGTCACGTGGAGATACGATTGCCTCGAAAATTCATAACAAAGGTTTATATAATAAGTACGACGAATGCAGATCAATAGTGAAACAAAATTACGTTGTTCCGATTTTAAAATAACTACTTACTACCTAATTAAATAATTACGTAAATAAAACCGAACGTTTGTAACGTTTAAAAGTCACCGCCGACTTCATCAAGTCAAAATTGTACGAAGTCGCCGCTAATCCCATGCAAAGAAGGTATCAGAATATCTCAAATACGTGGTAGATGTTCATCGATTGTTTAAAATTCGTTCGTCTGCCCGACTTTCTTGGAACTTCGTACACTCAACCAAAAAAGTACGTAAATACAATAAAAAAATCATTATATTAAGAACTGGCGTTCATTAATTTTCGTCCAAAGTACGATTTCATCATTACAACGTATGTCCAAAGATTACTTGATGTTCGAAATCATTACCCAATTAACGTTTATTGGTGTAATGACCTTATACATTGCTACATCGAATGCAGTTCATTACGTTAATGAATAATTTGACTGCTCCAATGAACAAGCTTTCTTTGTTTTAATAAATTAATACATAGATAATATGAATTTGATTTATAGTGATAATAACTGTGTTTATTAGTTTTATCAATATTCTTACATAAATTCAATAAATTATTCCACTGAAATGGAAAGTTCGTTTATTGTATCGATGAATGTGTTTATTAAATAATGGAATATTCTTGTATTGTTACAATGTACACTTCTATTCATATTAAAAGAGTACAGTTACCAGTTCACATTGTAAATAGGACAATGTTTATGTATATTGTTTCTATAGCAAATTTATTTTTTGTAATGTTTCAATTAATTATTGCTCAAATATACCTACATAGAATATTTGATTATTAGTTCATTATTGTTCAATGTTGTCGATTGTAGGAAATACAAATCGATTTTTCCGGTGAAAAAAATCGATTTGTACACGTTTCTCTGGAATTTGATATGTAATAACAAACACAAACCGTTTTTAGAAATATTTTTCTATGACAGTTCTAACATAAATATTAATGTAAAAGTCGTGATAATTTTTTTTGCAATTATTTAGTTTGAGTTTTCAAACTGCACTGTCTTGAATTTATCCTGTTTCTGCGAAGCCGTTAATATTCCTAGATTATTCTATATATAGAATTAAAAAGTACACAATCAACTGTATTTATAGTGTATATTAGTGAACTTACAAGGGAACATCGCCAAGTGTCCGACGCCGATCGAGCTGATTTTTGGCCCAGAGGTAGACTAGTGAGACTAGTAAAACCCCCAAATATTAGCTGCCCTAACCCGGAGAGTGAAAAATTACGGCCATTTTTTGTTTCCCACTCGCCGATTGTCCACCTCATAGCCAGTTTTGAACACTATAGAAATATGTCTGTTTGGCGCAGTCGGTAGTGAGCTCGACTGCCAGTCGGGGGGTCGGGGGTTCGATGTCCGGAGGGGAGAGGAGGGGTGTTTTTGTGTTTTCATGTTTTTTTTTGTTTTGCAACAAAACCTTCGAAAAAAAAAATTCGACCGCAAAAGCCGACAAACGAAAAAAAATTCGAAATTCGGGGACTACATTTACTAAAAAAAATCAACTACCTCTAAAAAAGTAAATACCCCGGGCATCCAACCCCCGACCTCCCGACTGGCAGTCGAGCTCACTACCGACTGCGCCAAACAGACATATTTCTATAGTGTTCAAAACTGGCTATGAGGTGGACAATCGGCGAGTGGGAAACAAAAAATGGCCGTAATTTTTCACTCTCCGGGTTAGGGCAGCTAATATTTGGGGGTTTTACTAGTCTCACTAGTCTACCTCTGGGCCAAAATCAGCTCGATCGGCGTCGGACACTTGGCGATGTTCTCTTGTTAGTCATAGATACGATAAATGTAGTTATTATTTCAAAACGACCTTACATTAATATAATGTTTTAAATTCATAAATTTTAAGTTATGATGTTAATGTAGAAATTCGTAGATACAATCAAGTAATGATTGGATTGATGAAAAAGAGTCGTCGAAGCAATCAAGATATCCATTAAATTATGAAATATGTTCATCAGTTTCTAATGAACATAATAACATCGGGACTACGAACGTGTAAATTAAAAAATGAACATCTATTAGTAGTATTAATGAACTTTTCATTGTATCAATGATCAAAAAGTCAATAACTGGTGTTCATTGATATTATGTACAATAATTTTTTGAGTGTAGACCCCTGGCATTGTAACAATTAAAAGTTGAAGTTACTTGTGGAAAACGAAATTTTCATAAATGCTCGAATTTTAAATAAAAATTTTTGCATCATCGACGCAGCATATTTGAAGATTAAGAGATTGTCGATTACGAAAACTATTACAAGATGTGACAAATGGTCGTGTCCAAAAATTATGAAATGTGAATTAAAACCGGTCATCTAGAGCAAGATCTTGCTGATCTATCAATCAGAAAGATGGATATGTGTTTAAAAGTTGACCAAGATACGAAAACCGATCTTAATTCGCTTTTCATAATTTTTGGTCACGACCATTTTTGAAAAAAACGCTCATAAATGATTGGTAAGGTACTTGAACCCAATGTGACCTATTATATGGCCGCGATATAATTAAAATTTCCTAAAATGTTGTATTTTTATTAATAAAAATATGTTGAAACATATTGGTTAGGTAGACCATATTGGGTTCAGGTATCTTAATTAATTTAACTAATCGTAAGCGTTATGGGAAAATTAGGGAGTCCACGAATTTAATATTTAAGTTTGTCGAAAATACGACGGAACTATTTTCTTTCATCGAATCAAAAAAAAACCCGTCAAATTATCTTAGAATTTTTCAATAATCTTGACAATTGAATACCAAACCAATTTTAAAGATAAACAAAACAATTAAAATAAATTACCTGTAAGATGAAAACTTCAACAACCTTGTATTTCAAAAAGCTACATGCACTTTTCGAAAAAAATATTTTAAAATAAACCGCGGTTTTCTACGGAAGTACCTAATATATCAACCCCTGAGGTTTCTGTATTTAAAATTGGAGCACCTTGTACAGTAACCCCTAATTTAATCTTAACCATTAAATCATCAGATATAAATCAAAAGTTTTTTGGGTTTTCCTTAGAATGGAAATTGTATTGTTTTTGTATAGGATATTCCTTTCATCAATTTATTATCAAACAAATATAAATATTAAATAGGAACGATTTTAAATAATGCCTCAGAACATTACCGAAAGATTAATTTCAAATTGATAAATGGAGATAAACTAAAAAAAATAATAAAAAAACAAACAAAAAGCCGACATCATTTTTTAGTTTACCCTTTCTTGTCGTCTTTGAATAAATAAAATAAACTTTTTTATTGCGCTTGCTAGTAAAATTATCATCCAAATTTCTCGCGAGCAATTTAGAAAACGCCCTACATATACATATGTGGTGGAGTGCTCCGAACAATTTGCTATATATTGTGAATACGTTCGCGTTGTTTTCGAAACAACAGAAGAACAAACTCTAAAAAGAAATGCCGGAGCTTTTTTTTTATATTACGGATTTAGTTAAAGAGCGTTGTAAATTTTAAATGATTTGTATTTTATAAAAATTTATCGAAATTTCATTTATGTACTTGCAATTGCTATTGAGATACAAAATTACAGTCACGCCCCGAGTTACGTAACACGCGATCGACGCGACTTCCATAAATTTGTAGTTACGTAACGAGATCCAACTTAGTCCTCATAAGACAATTTGTTATTTTAATAGTGATTATTTCAGTTTGCTTACAGAATGGCGCATAAGCTCTTCAATACGTTGCAGGGGACCCTTCAAAAACTAAATGTTAGAATGGGCAACATCTCAAATACCTATGTACTATGTATATTATTTATAACAGAAACTCTTAAAATGTTAATAAAACCAAACTAAATTAGTTTATTTAAATATTTTTGAGGGTAATTTACTAATTACGGAATGAAACGACATGTAAATCTAACAATAAGATAATAATAAATTATTAATTTGATAATTAAACTGTCAAAGTATGATAAAATGAAATATAATTTTTAATTTAGCAACATGCGATTTAGAAGTTAATTGCAAATTATTATGAGTTATTTTGACATGAAATAATATAAGTAGAGATACCTTAGACCTTTGTAGAAAATATTGCAATTTTAAAATATTCGCAGAAATGAAGAAGTTGAATTCTCAACTTTACGTCTTCACAACAATAAGAATGGTGGCCAAGGAGGAATTTTATAATTATTTTTTTGGTATTCTTTGAAGGGTCCCCTACAACGTACTGGAGAGCTTATGAGTCATTTTGTATACCTCCTGTATAATTTTGTATCAGAATAAATGCTGTGACATAATATCTTTTTTATAAAGTATCTAAAAATAATTAATATAGATAATCATATAAAATAATAAGTTTTTTTATGAAGTTGCAACTAAGCATTACAAATTCGACTTGCGTAAAATTCAAGTTACGTAAAGGTTTACTGAACGCATTACTTACACGACTGTATAAATTGTAATCTAGCAATTTTTTTTACATTTTATTGCGACACGGTTTCGATCAACGAATAATAATATTTGAAATTATAGTGCCGAAAAAATTACCGTTAAATTACCGAAATATTAAAGCGAGCGCAAGAAATTGAGTACCTATGCATTTAAATTATTTAGTATAACGTTGGTACCTAACGTCTTTTTACTCTTTTTTGTAAGTATGTACTTTGTAAATATATGAAAATAAAGAGAACGAGATACGTTAGAAAGGGATACGAACGCCGATACCGCGCCACCGTCAGTAATAAATTAAACAATAAAAAATAAATAAAATCCTGACCTTTCTGTCGATGTCGTATCAGTTTTTCAGGTATACGATGCACCAATCCAAAAAGTCCTTCCATTAAAACCAAGCCACGCGTACATAAAAGCGGCGATCACATAAAATCCAAGTTTTTAAAGGACACGTACACACTCCCGAATACGACGAAAGGCAACGCGAATCTGAAAGGAATTTTTAAAAATGTTTACCTAATCGGTCTGTTAAAAAATTTGTTACACACGTAAATGCTTTATTTAAATTGTGAAAGTTTTTATTTTATCAAATAATAATTCGCGCAGGCCTACGATAACCGATAAACGTGGGCTCGCGTTCGAACATCTGCAAGGTGACGCGGGGCGCTTTTTATATATGCTTATCAGTTGTTATTGTACTTTATGTATAAATTCTGCTTGAAGTTCATATATAGGGCGGTCTCTATTTCTAAAGATGATTTTAAAATGTATACTACTTTTAAACACCACATTATAGATAAATGTGATGATCGAGAAGTTTTTAATGCCGTTAAGGACTAGTTTGGTTTGGACGTATCTAAAAAAAAGTCGGCGGCGTTACCGATTGGTCATCTTGCAGTTACCAATTTTAAAAATTACAATTTCTTTCTATTGGTTACCTTAAGGTTTGTTTTTATGCTTCTCAATTTCATACTACCAACGAATAAAATATTAAACAAAATATCCAAGGCGAAATCTGAGCAAATTCCCAGAGATAAATTGAAGAAGTCGACTAAATATTTCGAGATTCGAGTCGACATTTGATTGCCAGTGAAAGGTCTCGTATATTCAAATATTTACTTCGTTAAAAAATATAACGTCATATATTTTTTATGTATTTTGCCTTTTATTTAAAATTAAATAATTTTGAAATTATTTGTATTCAATTTTAAAATCGTAGGTATGTACAATTAGTGGCGGGCCGCCCCGTTTTTGTTTACTATAATGATCCCGAATTGTCCGTCGTTAATAATTTAGGGAGCAAAGGGTTTGCTCGTGACTATTTTTAAAGAAAAACTGTCCATTTTAGTCGAGGTTCTAAGTGCATAAATCCTGTGCACTTTACGATACAAGTACGAAATTGTAGGGGTATATTTTATACACCACACCGGCCACAATAACCGTCAGAGCCCTTTCGGAGCCGCCCCCTAATTTAATATAATCGCCTTTTAATACTCGGGACGCGTTATAAAACGGGGCGACTATGAAATGATGAAAAATCTTCCGGGGAGCGTATAAAACACGTCAAAATAAAACATTAAGTTTCTATAAACTTTTTTCCTACAACGCTCCCCTGCCGAAATATTCACCCCCAAAGTTGAAAGGAAAAAATCTTAAATAACACTTTTATTTTGTAATCAAATTTAATTATGTTTGGTTTACGTTCCTAATAAATAAAGTATTTTAAAACAATTTCATGCATGTTTTGATAGTTTGCCGTTTTGATGCCGCTTCAGGGAGAGCAAGAATACACTACATCCCTAATCTTACTAATCACATTTTCTTTCGGGGGATTAATTAATAAAAATGTTAACTTCATCGTCAGATTCTCAAAACATTTTAGATTAAAAAAGGTATTCTTGTCCGCTTTCCATAAAATGAGTCATATTCGAGAAAATCGTGCTTAAAGAGTAACAGGTGTATTACTGGTATGTAATTATGCTGCTACGCACGTCGTGTACTAAATAGGGGCGTATTTCGAATTAGAGGGTGATTTCCAAAGGGCTCTGACGTTTATCGTGAATAGTACAGGGTATAGAATATATTCCACGGCAATAAAATATATTTTTTTAAATTAATCTCCTGAAAAAAGGCGTGATTACAAAGTTCAGGGGTCCTTGTTACCTCTGAAGTGGTATTAAAAAATTTATGATGTTGTTTTGATATATACTTATACTTCAATTATTAAGAATGTAAACCAAACATAATTAAATATTAATAAAAAATAAAAGTGTTATTTAAGCAAATTGATTTGTTTTTCAACTTTGGCCGTGAATATATCTAGACAGGGGAGCGTTGTAAAAATAAAGTTTATAGAAGCTTAAAATTTTATTTTGACGTGTTCTATACGTCCCCGGAAGATTTCTAATCGTTTCCTAGACACCCTGTTTAATAACGCGCCTCGATTATTAAAAGGGGATTACTTTGAATAAGGAGGTGGCTTCGAAAGGGCTCTGACGGTTATTTTGATCAGTATGGTGTATAGAATATACCTCTAAAATTTCGTGCTTGCGTCACAAAGTGCAGACAGAAGCCGGCTTTATATATATATATTGGAAACAAACAAATCGTATAAATAATTCAAAATTATCGATTGCATATCAAATTTCTGTCAGTCATTATAGAAATGTTGTAGAGTTACAATTAAAATTAACTAATAACTATAGGTGTCATTTGCGACGACAATTGCCTAGCAATTAATAGCACACGAGTTTTGTGTTTACCCTTATGTAGAGTAAAAATACGTTGGTTTTAATGGTCGCATTCAGGGAATTGTAGCGTCGAAACGCTGCAGCGCTGTAACGCTTTATCTTGCCTGAATAAACATTTTTGGTACTAGTTATTTTTCAGCTTTTAATTCTTAGGTTGGCAATTTTGTTTGTAAAACACTCAAATTTTTATGTAAAACTTACCTTGTAATATCTTCAACCTTTCTTCTTACGTTACTGCAAGGGAAATGACTTCGTATCTGAATTGTAACGTTATAAGCCATCTTTATTTTTTGCATAAACCAAAACATACACGAGCAACATAATTTGTTAGGTTAGAACGCGTGGATGCGTCATTGTTTTATTTAGTTATAAAACGTTAAAGCGGAATATTTATATGCTTTAATGCTTTACTAAAGCGCTGCAGCACTGCGAGTAAAGCAGACACCATTCAGAGCATCGCTTCGATAAAGCGCTACAGCGCTACCATTCCCTGAATGCGATCAATGTGAATTAGAATAACTAAATAAGGATACAACAAACAAGATACCTAGAAATTAAATTAAAAATTTAATGTCGAATTAAACCGAAGATAAATTCAAAATAGATTCAATTTGTAAAATCGACTTTTAGTAATGATTGCAACTCGAAATTCATATCGGTTTGTAGTGCGTCGTGTTCTAGAAATCTCGAGCGTACGTTTTTCTATATCTACGACAAAAACACGCGGGTATAAAAAAAAGTCGAATACATATCGAACCATCCAACCGTTCAATGCAGCGTTTGTCGTCGGACTTTGTAGTTGTCTATAGAAGCGACAAAGAAAAGGGTGCGACTCGGAGAGACCGTGGCTAATCTGTAAGAAATCCTTCGAAAGCAGCTGCTTCGCTTTTTTGTCTCGTCGTATTGTAAACTTTTCGAATGTTTGACATATTTCTCGGATTCTCGTTATATTAAAAAATAATAATAATAATTTATCCGTGTTTCATTAAATAAATGTCTTATTTAATTTTGTACGCGCGAGTTTCTCTCTATCTTCGGAGGATTGTCTTTTGCATTCTAAATACATACTGCGACGGTTATTTATCTTGCTAATCTTATTCTTGCATCTTTTATGTGGCATTCGTTTGCCTCGTTTATGGGTTCTAAATCTTAATTATTTTATAAATAACTTTATGCAGAACTTTATTGATTATTATTTAACCATAATTAAAAGTTTATGTTCATTTTCGATAACAATCTTTTAAAAACTACCCATATCGTTATATGTATTACATAAATCTTCTCGTAACGAACCGTTCGGTTTAAGTGATTTACGTTTTAAAGTGATGACGAAAAAGGGAATTCGATAGCTTGCTTTGTAAAACGAGACGGAAGAGTTAATAAACCACTTGCTATTAGCTTCTATTGATTTAGTGCTCGAATTTCTTGTAGAACAAAAATCGCTTTTCGCATTTATTACAATAGTTAATTGATCCACCTGATCTTTTTACGCGACAAGGATAATTCATAGCAATTAATTCGGGATTAATTCGGGGTTACGTATCGCGCCAGGCACCCTATTGTAATTCAACCTGTTGCAGATAAAAATAATGAAACGTTCCTCTTTGTCCGATTATCTCGAATGCTGTAAGGACCGAAATTTGAAAATGTATTTTAATAAAGAATAAACCCATAAAAATTGCGTTTACATTGTTATTTTACATTAGTAAAATAAAACTCTTCTGTGTTCGCAGTCATTTAAAACGTGTTGTGTATTGTTTTAATTACAAACCTTTTGTTATTTGACAAAATCGTTACGATTCGGGCGGAATTTTAAGCAAACTCAACATTGTTTGATTTTGCACGTACGTACGTTTCCGATTAATGTTCGGATAAAAGCGATTTTGAACGCCATTATCAGCTTCGACTGTTGTTTTTAACGGTGAAAGTCGAGCCTAATTAGGTACCTAAAGTTGAATAGTTTTAACAGAAAATGGCGACCCTTCGGCCCAAGATATTTAAATATACAAATTTAACGAAACGTTGTTAATGTAATTAATACGAGTTGCAAGTTTGATGGACGTGCTCGATCGGTTTTTCATGTAGTTAAAGTTCCATTATCGAGGTCGAAATTTATGTATTTGCTGTTTAGTTATTGATTGATTATATATGTACACAGGGAGAATTCGGGAAAAGTTCAAGTTCGAGAGAAGTGAAAGTGAATGGCTTGCGAACAAAAGTACTGTATTGTCATTCAAAAGTGGCGGTAATAATGTTATTGACATGAAGTTCTATTCTCGGTGAAAAAATTCGTGCTATTCTGTTTTTTACGCATGCCTCGAATGCCTTTACGCATACTCTCTCTTTGGAAAAGAAGAATCGTTATACGAATGAAGTTGCAAGTTTGGCGAAAAAGATGTCGTAACAGAAGATGTTGTTTTCGGAGGATTGAAAGTATTAGCATCAATGTATGATTCATTAGATCCCTTGCATTATAAAAAAAATCGGCGCAGCAAGTAAGTCTACCACCAACTGAAAATGCAGCAAAGTACATCGTCTGCTTCGAGTTTATCATCAATGTACAATATGGAAAACAATTTATATTGTGATATTTTTAACCCGGCAAACTTTGAATGGTTTGTTGGTGGAAAGACCTGCGACCAGTTCGAGAAGCCTTACCTTAAACTGATCAGTTGTACTTAAAAGACTTCCGCAGCTGATCCATTTTCCAGGAATTCGCATCAAATGCAGACAATATTGATACCTGTGCAGCGTGATTTGCACGAATTGCAGCGTTGTACAAAAATATAACGGAAAATGTGGACTATGATGGTGATTATGAAGATAACATTTATATTAGGTGGACCGGAAAGTAATGTCATTTCTGCGCATGTCGATATTTGATTGTCATTTGTCAGCTCATTGTGTATCTCGAAGGCGTGCCAAAGTCATTTTAAGGTTAATGTGACTTGTTCACTTCTAAATAATTCAACATTAAACTTTTTTTTTGCAATTTGGGGTGAAATGGCCAGCCAAATACCAGAAGACCACATCCGGCATTGTATGCTTTTTGAGTTTCGCAAGGGTAGTAACGTAACAGTTGCCACCAAAAACATTTGCGATGTTTATCCAAGTGCATTCGTAAATCGTGCAGTTCGTAAATGCCAAAGATGGTTTTCCAAGTTCAGATCCGGTAATTTTGATCTCTCTGACTCCTATCGATCAGCAAGACCAACAACATTAGACAACGACATGTTAAGGGCAGAAGTGGAAGCAAATCCATGTCAAACAATCGAGGAACTGTCAAACACCCTTAACACCCCCTTGGTCGACCATCCAGGAACATTTACAGCAGATTGGAAAAATAAGCAGAGCAGGTGTTTGGGTCCCCCATAATCTCTCCGAAGAGAACAAAGCCAACCGATTCATCACATGCAACTTATTGCTTCAATGGCACCACACAGAACCGTTTTTTAATCGTTTGATCACTGGAGACGAAAAATGGGTCCTATATGATAATTCAAAACGCAAAAGGCAGTGGCTCTCTCCAAATGTACTGCGAAGCCGGGTGGCGGTACTCCTTAAAAGGTGCTTCTGTGTGTTTGGTGGAGTATTCGCGGAATTATTCACTTTGAAGTGCTGAAACCTGGACAAACTGTTAATGCAGACCTTTATTGTGATCGAGTGAACCAATCTTTAATCGAAAAGTATCCGGCGATTGTCAACAGAAAGGGCGTCATTCTGCAACACAATGCAAGACCGCACCGTGCAAGGCGAGCACTGGAAACAATTAATGAATTGGGATGGGAGATACTGCCCACCATACTCGCCCGATATCGCACCCTCGGATTTCCATTTATTCCGATCCCTGCAACATTTTCTTAGTGGCAAAAAATTTGAAAATTTGGATGATGTCCAAAATGCCATCTCGAGATATTTTACTCAAAAACCAATCGATTTTTATCGGTCCGGTATTAAAAATTTGCACACTAAATGGCAGAAGGTTGTTGATAACGAGGGTGATTATATTATTGATTAAAAATATAAGACTTATATACTATATATAAATAAGACTTATTAAAAATTTATTCGTTTGAATTTAATGTAAGAAAGCCACATTACTTTCCGGTCCCCCTAATATTTGCATTTAAAAATCAAGACAGAAGAATTATTTTAATATTTGTGCCAACAAACAACGAAAACAACATCTTCTGCGAAGACATCTTTCTCGCCAAACTTGCAGCTTCATTCGTAAAACGATTCTTCTTTTCCAAAGAGAGAGTATGCGTAAAGGCATTCAAGGCATGCGTAAAAAGCAGTGCTATTTAATTCGATTTTTTTTCGAATTCATTTTCAGTTTAAATAAATAAATATATATGTTTTCGACGTTCTGTTTTCATTGCGCATCCTTTTTTTGCAACATGCTAAGCTGTTTGAACGGTGTCACCACGTGATTTCACGAAATGATTCACGGTTCCAGGCAAATTTTACCTTTTAATGACCTTCAAACGACCTTTTTTTTAGCTAATTTGAGAATTAACATTTTTAATCGGAAACTTCTTTTGATATAATCACTAGTTGAAGAGATATTTGGAAAAAAATTGTGTTTCGACCAATTTCCCAATATAGCGGCCGTTGGCGCAAAGGAATAAAATAATGTAAATTATGGTTTATAAATATAAACTAAAAATAGTTTTTGTTTAAATTAAGTACATGACATTGTTGTAGACCGTATGGACCAATCAGTCCGTACATATGGGAGAAGGTGTACGTGTTTTTATTTATTTTGTTTGATAGATACATGGCGTCTAATTCAAGAAAGTGAAATCGAAAAGTTAATCTAATTATTTCCAACTTAATAATATGAAAATTATTTTACCAATGTTCAATAAACACCGATTATATTTCAATGGAATCTCCATCCCACACGTTGATAAGCAACAATTATAGTTCTTCTACACGTCAACTTATTTATTTAACTACACGCTACACATTACATTTATATTTGGCCATCTCGGTTTGCGGTAAAACAAAAACGTTTTTGTTTCAAGCAGTTCTGCTCGATAAATGCCCTTATCTGTCTTACGTGGTAAAGTTATTAAACCAGCGGTCTTCCAATTTTTGGTAAATGTGTTGTATATCCAGCCAGGCGAATGGACATTCATTTTGAACATCACTGTACCTCGTATTTTTACAGTTCTAATAAATTCTAGTCTTTCTTTATGTCATCGAATACGTGCGCAAGTAAATCATCTATAGAATATGTCACTTTCCAAACTTTAAACTGAATTACAAATAAACAATCTAGTAACTTTTCACTGATGACGTGAATTGCCAGGCCGCTTGTTTAAGGTATTACATATTCTCCCCCAGACAGGACATATGTCTATAGAAAATGATCTAATATAGAAAGATCTAATCTAATAGGATCTACATCTAGTAAGAAAATTATACTTATTGTTATAAACATAAAAATTTGAAATACGAATAGAAGCAGTAATAAAAATTAAAAATGTAGTTTAATGCTAGCGTTAAACTTATTACGAGTTGTTTTTAGTTTTGTTATCTCGGTTTTTATTACTATAACGGTTCCAGATTACAAGTTCTTTAATGACATTTCTTGAATAGAGTTTTATAAGATTTCTGAAAACGTATTGTACTACTTGGATTTCTTAGTCATTCTATTTTTTTACTATTTTTCTTCTAAATACATAAGGTAAAAGAATACAGAAGTAACAAATTTTACTTAATTATTATTTATTTAGCAGAATATACTAAATATTGCAAGTTTACATTTCTGCATAAATCCTTTTACGTTGTTGTAATGTTTTATAAATGTATTTACTTACATATATAATGTTTATAGGTACCTACATATAATTAATTAGTGCGCCACAAAATTAAAATTATTTGGACTTGCAAATGTGTTCGCGTTATCTTTGGCTATATTTATGCTAGAACTTTCCAATTATGTATGTCACTCAAAAGGTGTTTTTCAGAATAAAAATGAAATAACTACCTACGGAGCTAAAAACATTAAGTTTTGCTTTTGATGGTGCGATTCTAAATGCCGAGAATAGAACTATTATGGTGTAAAATAATAAGGATTATTTTCCTATACATCGTAATATAAATATGATTATAATATAAATAAAAATGTTTTTTATTAACTGGTATCATTTTCGGATATACATACAGGGTGTCACACGTATTAACTAGCCAAACTCTTTAATCACAGTTACTTGACGTTAAAATAAGCCAATTTACTTAATAAACCTGTGCTGTTAGTCAAGTCTAACTAGTCAATGGTCACATTCAGGGAATGGTAGCGCTTTAGCGCTTTATTGAAGCGATGCTCTGAATGGTGTCTGCTTTACTCGCAGTGCTGCAGCGCTTTAGTAAAGCATTAAAGCATATAAATATTCCGCTTTAACACTTTATAACTAAATAAAGCAATGACGCATCCACGCGTTCTAACCTAACAAATTATGTTGCTTGTGTATGTTTTGGTTTATGCAAAAAATAAAGATGGCTTATAACGTTACAATTCGGAGACGAAGTCATTTCCCTTGCAGTAACGTAAGAAGAAAGGTTGAAGATATTACAAGGTAACTTTTACATAAAAATTTGAGTGTTTTACAAACAAAATTGCCAACCTAAGAATTAAAAGCTGAAAAATAACTAGTACCAAAAATGTTTATTCAGGCAAGATAAAGCGTTACAGCGCTGCAGCGTTTCGACGCTACAATTCCCTAAATGCGACCAATGTTAGAAAAATAAAGTTACTGTTACCATTTTTGGCAATTAATTATAACACTATTAGTTACGTAAGTCAGCGTAAATTTTATCTTTAGAAACATAGTTATTGAAGGTCGTTCAGGCCTTAAACCTTCCGGAACTTTTCTGTTTTTAACAAAACCGTTAAAAAATATATATATCATTAGTAAATTAGACAATTTTATTTAGAAACTTTTTTGTATCTTAAAAAAAATCGATAAGTTTTTGAGGAGAAAAATAAAAGCCGAACGCGCGTTTTTGAGTAAAATTTAAAAATTCAGCTTAAAGGTCTTAGTAGCCACGTACATCGAACGTTTATCGAATGTCGAATTAATATGTAGATATGGCCTATCCAAACCTATGTGCAAATCACGTCATCAAAAAAAAGTTACTAGATTGTTTATTTGTAATTCGGTTTAAAGTTTGAAATTCTATATATTCTATAGATGATTTACTTGCGCACATATTAGACGGTATAAAGAAAGACTACAATTTATTAGAACTGTCAAAATACGAGGTACGAGGTGACAGCACTATGTGAAACGTCATCATCTAGTAATCTTGCATTGATGACGTACATTGCATATAAGTTTGGACGAAGTGTATTACATTTGTAATTGGAAAAAAATTAAAATTATACTTAATACCTAAATATTAGATTAATAAACTCCTCAACTATCGATTTCCAAGCATAGGTTTATTAGGTAAATCGGCTTATTTTAACATCAAGTAAATATCTGTGGTTATAAGAGTTTGACTAAGTAGTTAATTCGTGACACCTTGTATAATAAATAAAATTATTATTAATTGTATTGTAATTATAACGTACCTAACGATAATCGTATTCATTCACGGTATTGTACCTTATTATAGAAGTAATACTAAAATGATAAAAACGGCATACTTCAAGCGTGAAACTTCGATATTTTGAAAGCATACAGAGTGTGAATATACAATTCAAAATTGCTTCAAAGCAGATGTGCAAGGAGACGTTTACGGAAGATTTAGTATAAATGATCAAATCATTCGTGCATATTTGCATCGGTAAAAATAGGCATGCAAATAAAGCAAACGGTATCCACACGAATTCAAGCATATAATATAGTTTCCAAAGACCTGTAAGATTTGTTTGTCCCTGTGTTTTTGCGTCACAATAATGTGCCATTCTTTTATCGGTTACCGAAACGGCAGAACTACGGCGCGGCGCTGAGCTCATGATACACGCTACATGCAGGCAATTTTTATTATAAGGAATTCATATAATTTGTCGATATTAACTTGAATTAAACATAATTACAAAAACGAACGTTATTCGTAGATAAATTAAAAATTAATTAGGTAAATAGGTAGGTATTGGTATACCTACATAATAAAATTGTTAAATAAATAATTGATGTAATTATATTAATAATAATTGGCTAGGTATGAGTGTAAGTGAATAAAATTGGAGATTCTGTTCTAGAGCATTTCTGTAGCAGCAATAATTGCCCAAGTGACATGAGCAGGTTAGACCCATTTCAACGTCAAAATCATTGCGTTTATGTAGTTTATAGGTGGTTGTGGGTGGAAATTGAGATAGTATGATTTCTGCAAGGTGTAATTTCAACAAAAACGTTCACCTATACAATGAATTTAATGTAGATACAGAAATACCTGCTTTATCATTTGATTACCCATATAATACCAATGTAACCGATAACTTGAAACTAGATACGACGGTAGAACTCCATTTATCCGAACTTCAGTCATCCGAATCGATAACGGGAAATAAAAAATTACAGTTTTTTAATTGTATGCGAGTACAATTTTTAATTGTTCGTAGTAAAAAATTCCATATTTATTGTTCAAAAATGAATAGAAGTGATTTTAGAACAATTTTCGCGTTTTATTTCACAGCATAACCATTTTTTTATGACTATCCTGATTTCTGCATATCTGGATAATGCCCGGCAATCATTAGTCCGGATAATTGAAGTTCTACTGTACCTACCTATACGTTATTTAAGCAAAAAAGTATATTAATATACGAGGCATTTTTGAAAACGCAACATTATCCAAAATATCACTCTTAGGGAAAGTATAGTACGATCATTTAAGTAAAATAGAGTAAATGTAAATGTATGAGTATGTGTCTTACATTAAATCTGCTTTTAAACGTCTTTATCGCGATATAATCAGCAACAAACGAAAATACAGGGTGGGCCAAAGTTTATAGGCGATTTTAAAAATCAATTATTATTTTCTGGATTTTCAGGATGTTGTTTCAGATTGTAAAATATCCGTTTGAGCGGATTTATGATAGGTTCATAGTTTGAATGCGCCGTTTTACTTTAAAAATAATTAGAACTCAAAGAGCGTGTTGCGAGACATTTTAACGTCAGAAATGTATGTAAATGCAGATTTAAATGAAGTTATAAACCTAAAAGAAAAGGTGTACCGAAACAAACCCCGAACACATCAGCAAGACAATACCTGACCTGAAATTCGAACATTACCGCGACAAACTTTCGGAGATGTTTATGGAGAATACCCCGCATCGAGCAAAGTATACATATATACCTACACCTAAAGCCCGAAGACATTTGACACGACGTTATTATCTGCACCTGATGTCAAAAGAATTCTCATTTCTTTTGTAAAATGTTTGTTTATGCAATTACAATTTCGAATGGTTCGTAAAAGACAGCCAACTTTTTGCCCATCCTGTATCAAATCTCCATTTAAAGCACATATAAAGCAACAAAGAAATAATTAATTTAATCTATAGTCTATTCGCGCAATCTATGCAGTAACATGCAAGGAACTCATGATCAATTTAGACAGGGTCGAATCTACTCGCGAACGTGTGTGCTACGGGATTACGGTGAAAAAAAAAGGTAGGTATAGGATTAAATTGTTATGATCGTAGCAATCAAAGTTTTTCACCGATAGAAAATCATAATTAATCGATTTAGGGCCGATCTTTTCATCTTCCATTTAATTTAATTGACACATATTTACTATAGAAATGTTTATTTAAACAATTGTTTCTATGGTAAAATTTGTCAAGTAAATTTATTGAGAGATGAAAAGATCGGCCCTTAATCTTGTTTGTAAATTCCACACGAAATACATATATACCTATATATGGCTTATCCAAACTTATATGACGTTCACGTCGTCAACAAAAAGTCACTAGATTGTTTATTTGTAATTCGGTTTAATGTTTGAAAAGTGACGTATTCTATAGATGATTTACTTGCCCGCATATTACATGGTATACAGAAAGACTACAATTTATTAGAACTGTCAAAATACGACGTCCGAGGTGACAGCACTGTGTGAAACGTCATCATCTAGTAACCTTGTATTGATGACGTGACATCATACAGGTTTGGATAAGTTATATACAATTTATTTGTTGCCACCATTGACAACAGGGACCTGAATGGATTACAATTTAAACCATTATTAATGGTGTTATTCCTGAATGTCTGTGTTCTGTTTATTTATGTCTTTATTTCTTTGTAAAAAAAATAACTATCTCATTTGTTAGAAATTATTGTTTGATGAGTAATATAAACTAATCGTAATAATAACATTTCTATATAGGTGGTTGGTTTTCGTCATATCGAATAGTCTCGACTTTACGAGCTCGCGCCCATCTGTTGTGTAATTTCGCCTATCATAAAATTCTTCGAAAAACTCAAATTTCTTATAACTCTTATCGACAAATTGTTGCGGAAAAAGTAACATTTTCTTAGTTAACGTGATATTTACGTTCCACTTTAATTCGAATTGAATTTGATTTTTTTGCGCTTTCGCAAATTAAACTTTTTAAAATTTCCTCCTCCTTTTAAAATTACCTATAAATCGACGTTGTTAGCAAGCCGCGTTTGTAGAACGAAACATTTATTTCGTAAGACCCGACGTTCCATTTAAAGTCAAACTTATATAAAAAAATTCCAAAGTCGGGTTAATTAAAATGAGTTACAAGGGAGACTTTCATAAAAACAGATTGCACGACGGTTTTTCGCAATTAGTTTTTGTCTACCAGCACTTGTTGGGCACGGGGATGACGAAGATGCGATGGTTTATATATTTTTTTATTACCTTCGGCGAAATTTAATTAGACATATGAATAATTCAAATCCGTTTGATGTAGGTACTTAAATAAATTTTATGTGCAGATTTTACCCAACAATATAAATCAACTTGTTGCAACTAACGCAGACTCTTCCAATTATAGGTACATTGTTAGGACGGTAGGCGTTACCGAGTCTTTGTTAGAGTATTTATTTGTAGGATTAATTTCAGTTAGTTTTACGGAGTTCTAGAGATTTTACTGATTAAAATAAAATAATTGTTTTAATAATATATATCCTTGTATGATAACAATTTACCCATTTATGTAGTTAGGCCTTGTATCAAGAGGGAGGCCTATGTTCAATTCTTTAAACTTTCTTTAATCAAATTACAAAATCTTGAAAATGCTAATTATTTATACAAAATTGTCCAGAAAATTATTTGAAAAAAGACAATCGCGAATTTTGGAAAAGTAGGTATCGATTTACTCCCAAAAACAGATAGGTAAAGCAACGCTACTGCAATAACAAAAAAAAAAGATGAACCACGAGGAAAAATTAATTAATTAAAAGATGTTGTTCGGTCGGTCGCGAGCAGATTCCGTAAGTAATTATTTTCGTATTTCAAAAATCAAGTTGTGCTAACGAAAATATAATTCGAAAATTTGTTTTATCCCATTTATCAAACGAACGTTTTCCTTATCTATTTTAAATTCAAGATGAATTAATGTAATTTCATTGTGCTAGAGCAAACTTAAAATAAATTAATTTTCGGCAACAAATAACTGTTTGTAACAATATATAATATAATATTATATATATATTATATATATATTATATATATATATATATATATATATATATATATATAATATATATATAATATATTATATATATATATATATATATATATATATATATATATATATATATATATATACACATGCGGGCCTGTTCCGCCTATAAATCTTTCCATCTAAAGCTCTTTGTCTTTTAAATGTTACCTACACTAATTATTTATCAAGGGAAAATATTTGTAGGCTGCTTACAATTGTACACCTAAATTGCGTTCTTTGCGCGACAGTGAGTTATTAAACGTTTTCCGGAAGTTAATTTTTTTTTAAACGGAATTCTTCGACGTTAAAGATATTTCACGTGATATTAGGCACATAAATGGATATTAAATTCTTTTTTTTTGTAAATGAAGATAACAAAATTTCTCGCCCCGTGCGTACACAAAGACAATATAAAATGAAAAAGAATAATTCACCGGATTCGTTCGACTTTACTGCAGTTGGCAAACTGTGAAAAACTGAATTTACTTTTTATCAGAGTGTGATTTAACTTCTTCCGGCTTCTTTGATTTAAAGGTAAAGTTTCGAATAATTTTAAGAGAGCAAAACTCCGTATAAAATTATTACAATTCTTCGGGTTTTGTTTAAGATTACTTACTAACCGGAGTTTCTCCTATACATAGCGTTTACATATTTATTGTTTGACAACAACGTACCGTAAAGTAGAACTATTTGGTCCACTTTATACAAAATTCTTCTCGAGAAGTTATTCTTTATAAACAGTTTTGCTTGGTTTGAAAAGTCCTTAGTCAGAAAAAATTAAAACGGTCGATACAACATACAGGGTTGTTTAAAAATAAGGGAGCATTCAAGAGTAATGTGCCAATTATTTGAATAAAAATGAAAAATGTTAGAGGAAAGAATTACTCCTAATGTCAATAGAAGTTCAAATATGAAATTTCAAAACCTTAAAGTTTTGAAATTTCACTTTTACTTTTCTTATTACTTTTTACTCTTGAACAGTTTAATGTTTCATTATTTTTATACAACCCTGTATGTTATATCGACATTCTGACTATGGGCAAGGACTTTTCAAACTAAGCAAAACTCTTTATAATGACTTTTTCTCTAAAAACGGGAAATAAAAAAGTTTACAAGTACCTATAGTTTAGTTTATTCGTGGACACACTGTATTACATTTCACGTTCTTAAATAATAGTGCAAAAACGGTAACTATTAATATTTACTTTAGGAAATTACAACTACGTGGCTAGATGACAGAAGTTCGACATCGTCATAATTACCTCAGTTCAACACTCGAATCGAATATTTAATAACTAAAATTTCTAAACTGTAACTAGGTGCACGGTAACATCTGTAAATAACACTCAAAAGGTTATTACAAATAGGCAGGAAACGTATCCGTAACGTAGTGTTATAAAAATTAAAAAATTTCTTTTACTTTCCAAATAGACCCGTATTTCCCGATTAGTCCCACTTTACGGTACATTAACTATCGATATTTCATTAGAAATGGTCAAAAATAAGTGAACTTTCAAAACTTACGAAACACTTAAATATATTTTTAGATCAGAACGTTAAACCAAAAATAAATTTTAACAAAATTTTAATCTAAATTAATAATTTATGGCATTTATGTAAAAATTACAAAATTACTCCAATGATAAACAAACGATATATTATGTATTCGGTTGTAGGTAGATAAGTACTACATAAATGAAAGGAGAAAAGATAATTTCAATGCGAAAACTGACGAGCCACTGAACGTTACAAAATGTAAACAATAGATTATCTTTGAAAGGAGCGGCACGAGTGGCGGAAAAGGATTATTATTTTTGCGCGCTTTTCAGCTCCAGCTCTTTATCTACTGTTGTTTCTCATAATAATTTAGGTGATTTTTACTCACTTATATTTAAATACTTAAAGTAAGCAAAATCCAGATTAAAGAATTAATCAAGTTTTATCGTACCTACATACTTAATAATAATAATAATCTTAGCATAATTATTCAAATTAATCCCTTGGATTCGTTGAAGGCCCTGGATTCGTTTCTTCGTTTTCACGAAGAAAAATGAGAATTTGGTTCTGTCGAGTTATACGTAGTTGATTAAATATGTACACAAACGTATATCTTAAATTTCGTAAGACTGTGCAGCCACGAACAAAATTATTTTTAAACAGGCACCAAGAAAAAATTTAGAGCACTTAATTTACAAACAAAAAGTTACCATACCACCGTAAATTTCATTAATCCAGTTTTGAAAATCCTATAATCGATCGATCCCGATAAATTCGTTTCTAGCTAAACAACGAGCACGTCTTTTTAACACGCGAATAAAACTTTGCCGCTTCCCGTGCCAAAATCCTTTGTTCTAATTTGTCCCAGTTTAGCTAACCGACAGAAATAACGGCCGTTAACGTAACAATTATAACTAATACGTATAAACTGAAGTCGAAATCACGGAAAATTTCGAAGATGACGGCGACGACGGAAAATTTTGGATTCAAGCATCGGTTTTTTTATATCATACGCAATACAACATACAGTCAAGATTAAGAGGGGGGTTCCATAAGCGAGAATCAACAGATGTCGCTATGGTAGATTCACTTCAGGAAACGATACTAAAAAACTATTAAATTTTATTAAAAAAATTTAATTGATAATAAATACTAATTCAATTACCTAGTTGCTCCCTATATTTTTATCCTAAAAAAGTTAAAGGAACAGTTTTGTTAAGTTGTACACATGCTTCCGAATACTTCAAATTATAAAATATTTAGCTACTATATGACTAAAATATTATAAGGAGCAACTAGAAGAAGGTTCAGTGAATACATATACGAAAGTACAGCGTGTAATTATTGTTAGAATTCGTAAACCGTTTCTTGAAAAATCGTCATTTTCAAGTATAAAACTATCTTACAGATAGCTACTTGATTTCGAAGAATTTATCTAACAAAATTGTCCAACTATTATTGAATAGATGGTACTGTAAAAATACTAGAGTGGTATTTTTTTTATTTGCCGGCAGATTCGTGGACATTAATCTCCCGTATGATAAACAAACATCAAATTGCATAGGTGGCATATTTCGTTGTGAAATATTTATAGTCAACGTACCTATACTGAAAATGAACTCCTAATTCTTATACATATAAACTAAAACCAAAATTGAACTCCTGTATTTTCTTACACTCTAAATAGTGAAATTCCAACCATTTCTACAAATGTGTACCTGATTTATAATATTGTATAAAAAGGTCTAATTTCAAAATTACAGTTAAAATTAAGTATGTATATAGGTACATTTGCCATACCTACATACCTACAGTTTTATTTATTTACAAGTTTTCATTCTATAAAAGATATAATCTCATTCGGTTTGTTTCTCGATAGTATACTTCGTCCAAACCTATATGCAATCCAAGTCATCAGTAAAAGGTTACTAGATTATGACGTTTCACACAGTGCTGTCACCTCGTACCTCGTATTTTGGCAGTTCTAATAAATTGTAGTCTTTCTTTATACTATCTAATATGTGCGCAGGTAAATCATCTATAGAATATGTCACTTTTCAAACTTTAAACCGAATTACAAATAAACAATCTAGTAACTTTTTTTTGATGACGTAAATTGCATATAGGTTTGGATAGGCCATAAGCATAATTATTTTGCATTTCGACGTGTTGTTGTTTATGATTTCTGTAAATTACTGAGAAATACTGAGAATGCGGCGGACGTTTCCCATAAATAAGTAGATATGTATACATACGTTATTCGCGTTAGGTCCCAACACGTCATCAATAAAACCTCGTATTTTTATAGTACTAAAAGATTTTAGTCTATTTTGCCATGTGTACAGGTAAATCATCGGTAGACATCGGAGTGCCATGTTCAAAACTTTAATCTGAATATTACAAATATACAATTTAGTAACTTTTGTGCATGGCTGCGTCGATTGGAACCTATCGTGAATAACGTATAGCTACATTTATTTGTGAAAGAAACTGTAACTATTTAACTTTTAATGCAATTAATGGCATACTATAATAATTATTATTCTGAAATATATACATAAGTAATTACAAATGTGCATATATCAGTAATATTGGATTTCCTATTGTTACAATTTTTATTTTGTATCAATAATGGCACTTCTCTCACATATTACACAAAAAATAAATTTTAAAAATCAATAATCATTATCATTGGGACTTTCTTGAAGAGAAATATTTTGAATTTTCCGTTCCCATAACTTGGTAACTTTTCTGGTTGCAAGTTAAATAATTTTTTTAAGCTTGTTAACTTGCATTTCATTATTTTTGTGTCTCTCGTCAAAACGCCCATTCTTTATATTCTGTAACTTTATATTCTAGAATAAATAATTATAAACGCTAGCAAAGTTTACAACGTAAACATAATTAAATTAGATGTCGATGTATCAATGAAAAAGAGCACTCTGTAGAAACTATTTAGTACAAGAAAACAGGAATTAACATTTAAATAGCTGATGCCAAAATCGCGCCTTCTTACGATTAAACCGTTTGATATTAATTAAAATAATTAGAAAAATACTACTGTGGCGTTACTAGCGGAAACATGGTAGAAGCTGATTTTTCAGCCCCCTCTTAAGCTTAGAAATGGGTTTCCCTTTCGCAACATTAAACGCTTTGTTCGTTAGTCTCCGTTCTAATTATTTACAAATATAGCACGCTTTTTAATGTTGGTCGTTGAAGTTATTTTCTGATATATCTTGGTAAGTATTAAACCTAAGGTTTAAAGATTTGAGCATTGTCATCGTTTAACTGAAAATATGTTTTAAAGGCTGGAGGTCGATGCGACACGTTGACACAAAGACATTAATTTCTACATAGTACATAATCAAATTTACACGTATGTAACAATTATGCGACTTTATATTTGAACCATAATCTGAATTTTTCAGAAAATCCATAATAATTTGGCAATGACTGTAATGTTGTATTCAAATAGTTAGGTATAATTAAAACAACACTATTACTTTTTTTTTAAATAATTCAAATTCAATTTCCATTTAGTTTTAATATAATTCCATATAACATCTGTTTTCTGCACAAATGTTAAAAAATTGTGATAAGTACCTATACTTATCTAGTACAGTGGTCGTCGCTTATTGTGTTCAACTAGTTATTAGAATCAGCCGCTTAATATGCTCATCATTGTCTGAAGGAAATAATTAAAACTGACTGTTTTATTGCCGTTTAATGGAATCGCGGGATATTGGAGTCAAGGCTGTTAGTCCCAACGTGGTTCTATTAAGCGGCATATATTATCTGGAAATGAAATAAATGTCTGACTAGTATAAACTTAAAGTATGACCATTTCCAGATAATTTAACTCACGACAACCCCTTCCACGACTGTAGCGTATAAACAGTTCCTTAGTGGGCACGATTGTAAGCAAATATTCATCTACATACTACTACTACATTTTCTCTATGCATCATAGAACATTAAAATATGAATTACGAATCACTCTATATAACAGCGAGCTGTCAAATACGCAATAAAGTTCTTTGCTATGTAAATATCTGATAATCTGGGACAGATACTCTGTATTTTAAAAATTATACTAGTAAAGTAGTATCAATTATATTTTAATAACTGAAATACCTATGCAATTCCTTGTTTTAAAATAAATAGTTGCAAATGACGACGAAAATTTGCTATTTCAAATTTTTTTAATCCCTAAATTGATAATAATTTATAAGTAAAATGCCAAATAAATAAATAACATCAAATAATACTTTTAAATGAAGATTAATTTATCATCCTTTAAGTAGATATACATCGATTGTTTGTTATTTTCCAGAAATAATTTAGAGAGCCGATCCGGTCGTGCCTAGTTATGTAAAATGATTTATCGCACAAGCAAACGGACATTTCGGTTGACGTGAACTATACGCGATTATTAATCTTAATTTTCTTTGGTGTTAGGTCTCCACACAAAATTTGCCGTACATCAGCTGCATCTTTAGGATTTATTCGCATTTATCACGATCACATAAACCTACTGTTACCTTTTTATACAGATTAAGAAAAAAATATTCGGAATATAGGAATTAAAAAGGCATTTAAACGGTGGTCTAAGAAAACAGTTGACGAGCTGAAAATGTAATAATATATGCGTATTAATACACGTACGGGCCTGTATATCCTGTTAAGTTTATAATACATCATTCGATGCAGTATATTTTCTAAATTACTCACCTAAAATTTGAAATCTGTACATGCATAAATGTCTCGGAAACGTAGTTATTTGTAATAGCCTACAACCGTCAATTGTTTTACAAAACATGACATAATTCGAAAAGGGTTGATTTTAGAGGCAACGTTTATTGGAACAAAAAGTCGAACAATTGTCTCGGGAATACAAATCAATAATAAAAATTAGGGTATTCCATTTAAAATAAGGAATAAGGAAGAAGTAGAAATTTAAAATTATTTCAAATAGAAAGGGCGTAACCAGTTACCGTTAGTTCTAAAATTTCAAATCGCTACTCTTCTTACTTTCCTTTATTCTTCTGACCGAAACTCGACGTGACATACCCTGTATATAGGTAGTACTTGATTTATATTATGTACCTATAGTGTAAACAATACCCACTTATAAGTCATAGCTTATGTAAACTGATTAAAATTTGCTTTAATATCAGTAAACGTTCCTTATTTTTTTTATAAATTGCCGAATTTGAACGTATATTTGCAAATATGTGGAAGTCACTCACCCGCGAATCGACGCAAACAGGAAATTCTAGTTGAAATAACTTTTAACAGATATCTAGATGTTTTTAATAGTCACAATATTTTACGCTAAAATAATTTAACATAAAAAGAGATGAAATCTTAAATTTTTATTTGCAGTAATATGTTTGGATGTAAGGGTAAAAATAAAAAAATGTGCCAATTCTTAAAAAGAAAATTTAAAAAATGAATTGCGAATATTTCACATTTGGATGGTGTCTTATTAATTTTGGGGGGTGCGCAGAAGAGAAAAATAATGGTCGTAGAAATCCGGAACACATCTCGACATTTTTAATTACATTTTATGTTAAATAATTGTCTCGTGTCTTGTGTTTTGCCTATAATTTAATGTTTTTGCATTGTTTAATTAATTTTAAAAATTAATTCAATAAAAACAAGAAAATTGAGCGAGATTTTGTGCTTTTCTCTGTAGTGCACATAAATAATTTGTTATTGCTTATGTTATTTTGTCACGGCAAGTTTGACAGCGATTTTTGAACTACTCTTTGGTGTTAGTTTTTAGTACATCGATGTAAGACAAAAAAATGACAACTGAGCTCACTTCGAGTACACTACTATATTTTTAATATCAAAAAGAGACATTTTATCGTCAAGACCAGTAGCTCATATTAAAAATGCCAAAAGGTATTTAATAAAGTCTTTATTTATTAAGTCTGAGATATTCGTGTTTAAAGTAAACAAAATTGACGTCATAACCGCCTAACGAATTTATATAACAATTTATTGTTTTCACCGTATTGTTGGTGGTTCGTACATATACCATAATGTATAAATAACAAAGAACGCCAAACGATACTCGTATTACAACGGTTAATGCAGTTATAGCGTCATAACGTCGACTTGAAAGATAAATTAACTCGAGAACGGGGACAGATACGATAATTTCGTTTCGATTTTTTGTTGAGGACACTTACAATAATTAAATAAGTTAATAATTTAAAAATAATAATTTAGATAATTAGATTTAGATTTAGAATAATTTTAATTATAATAATTTAGGTTTACTTTAACTGCATAATTTAATGCATAATAGAAAATATTAGTAATGTTATTAGAGATTGTAGCATGTTTTTTAAATTTACTACAGTCTTTGGATGCGAATTGGTACATTTTTTTGATTTTTACCCGTAAAAGCTTCATCTTCTCTAGTGAAATGCTATATAGAGAAACGGTCGGACCCTACATTTGGTTTAACGTCTTCCGGTGGTAGCTACCCCGTCATTTCCAATATACACATCAATATCGTTATTTTACCTATCAAACTGTCAAGATTAAAGTTAGATGCCGTTTAATTTTTATGTTCTCGCTCATCAATGATTTAATTATTTTGTATGTACGATATTTCGCTTATAATTTTCAATGTTCAATTTAAAAGGACACGTCATATTTGAGACATCCAAATTTCAAGAAATTGTTAGAACCCACATTCAATTAGATACGTACTACGTAGGTACGTATTTCGATTTTAAACAATTTACAACTTACTAACGCAGGCAATATTTAAGTGACGTTAAACACTTTATAGAGTAAAAACTAGCTGAACTACGAAATTCGCACACAATCCCCAGATGTGCATGTAATGGGTTCAAGGGCTCCCTTTTCTCGGTCGGCAGATTATAGAAATGAGAATTTTCTACAACGATTGAAGCATGAGCCGGTTTAATTTCAGTTAGTAGGTCGTACGGCGCAGACGTGTATTTTGATCTAGGAACGTCGAAATGAAATTGGTAGAAAAACGATTTTTAGCAGGTAGTATCGTATGTGCACAAAATTCGGAATTTTCTTGGATTTTTAATTAGACCGACTTTAACTTAACGACGGAAACATTTTTGTACTTATTGTTAGATGTTTTTTTGTTTTTAAATATGACGTCACTTGTTATAGCATATCCAAACCTATATGATGTTCACGTCATCAACAAAAAGTTACTAGATTGTTTATTTGTAATTCGATTTAAAGTTCGGAAAGTGACATGTTCTATAGATGGTTTACTTGCGCACATATTAGATGGTATAAAGAAAGACTACAATTTGTTAGAACTGTCAAAATACGAGGTACGAGGTGACAACACTGTGTGAAACGTCATCATCTAGTAACCTTGTATCGATGACGTGACATCATAGAGGTTTGGATGAGCTATATGACAAAATATAAATATAGCGCCGTATTCATAAATAAAAATAATTAAATTGTCATTGCAAATATTTTATATTTCAAAATTTATTGAAATGGGGGTATCAAATTAGAGTTATTAAAATAAAATGAAAACAGAACTGACAATGAGAACGAAATCAAAACTTTCATTATTCTATATGTAGGTAAGCGTAATATTATAAATATTATTATAGCTTATCCAAACCTATATGATATTCACGTCATCAATACAAGGTTACTAGATGATGACGATTAACACAGTGCTGTCACCTTGTACCTCGTATTTTGACAGTTTTAATAAATTGTAGTCTTTCTTTATATCATCTAATATGTGCGCAAGTAAATCATCTACAGAATATGTCACTTTACAAACTTTAAACCGAATTACAAATAAACAATCTAGTAACTTTTTGTTGATGACGTGAACATCATATAGGTTTGGATAAGCTATATATGCAACGTAACACGTCAAGGTACGTATCGAATGAAATATTTTTTATCGACCGGTTAATGCGTCACCCTAACGCCTAGTTATTTCGGTGTTTAGGGTTAAAGGTTAGGTGATAATATTTTAGCATCTCAAGTTATTTAGTGCGTGCAGTAAAAACGGAAATTGTTATGACTGCAATAAACTGTGGAGTAGGAACAAAAAACACAATCCTACATTATCTAAAAGGTCTAATAAACGGTTCAGTGTTACTTATCAAGTTATGATTTAATTTTATTGGGTGTAGCAATAAAGAAACGCGGCGTTAAATGTTCAACTCTCGTTCGTTTTATTATTATCATCTATAATAATTAGTATCTAGTTGTAGCCAATTTATTATTGTTATGTTGAATTTGTTTGCACCTTTACAGCATTTTTGCAGACGCTAATCTTCGTACGTAAGCACAACGAGTGTGAGTGATCTCATTATTTTCAACAATATTTTTGACGTTCAGAGTAGTTAATTATGACGACAATCTACCAACTTTTCCCAAAATAACAAGTGCTCGGACCACGAGTTGTATTCAGCAAGACAATATAACTAAAAAATCCGACCACGCGCAAGCCTCGTAATCGAATTTTCATGTCGCATATCAAAAAACTCCTTTTTTTAAAATTTTTATCGAAAAAAATACATTTTTTGAAAAATAATATGGACAAGAGAAATTTATTCAGGGAAATTCACATAGACTTCCTTTCCCGATTTCTAAGGTTAAAAAAAAGAAGTGAAATAGGGGAAAAATTGCTCGAGTAAATATTTTTCGAGTTTCTGTTTTATACATTAAGCATTGTCAACACTACAAATTACTATAATATTGCACGTTGCCCCACTAGTTAACACTTCTTGAACAAATACTAGAGTATAAATTAAATATTAAAATTACCTAAATAATTATGATGTCGCAGGCTACACGTAAATTTCGAGATTTCAGTGTAGTAAAAAAAAAACAAGTCTCAGTAATTTCTTGTCAAACTTGAATATTATTAGCGAATTTTCATAGAAAATAAAGCTATTGCAGTGTGTCTGATAACGGGACCCAGACGTGTCCTTTTAGCTTTTCTCCGATCTCGATCCCTAGATCACGAAAATATAGGTCATTCATTTTGGGTCGGCCAGATATATGTATATATCAATTTCTTGTGGACACGATTCCGGCCGCAATTTTAAATTTGGACAGCGTATTGTCTTTACGAAAACGAAGGACGAGTTCGTTAACCGGCCAAATCGACCGACCCGTTTCAAAATAGCGGCCGCTTAAAAAAAAACATTAAAAAAATTCTAATCTCCGTTATTAATCATCGGATCGGTAATGTGAAATATGTTTTGGAATCGTCAAAAATTCTCTACCGATTATGTATTTTTATAATTTTCGATAGGATGCACCGTTTTTGAGAAAATCTAAAAAAAGTGACATATACATTTTTTAATTCTTATAAATTTATTTCGAAAATATTATTTTTCAAAAATGTCTTTCTTTCGAGAGTTTTTTGACATGCGACATGAAAATTCGATGTCGAGGCTTGCGCGCGGTCGGATATTTATATTATATTCATTTATCTGCATGACGTATACGGATGTATAACAAGAGATAAAAAACGCTTTGTTTGGTGTTAAACTTCTAAAAAAGGTCGGAACTTTTTAAGAGTTATTAATTAAAATTTTAACTTCAGTTTTCTATGTTACAAAAAAACTGGCACACTTGATAAAGTACTACGACTATAAATAATTTTCATAAGCATTAATAAATTGTGGAACAACATTATTTAAAATTATTTATCATCGCTATAGTCATCACCAATCGTATATTTCACAGATATAACATTGAAATGACGATGTTAGATTTGAATAAGTAAAAAGTAGTAAAAAAAAAACAAGTCTCGGTAATTTCTTGCCAAACTTGAATATTATTAGCGAATTTTCATAGAAAATAAAGCTATTGCAGTGTGTCTGATAACGGGACCCAGACGTGTCCTTTTAGCTTTTCTCTGATCTCGATCCCTAGATCACGAAAATATAGGTCATTCATTTTGGGTCGGCCATATATATGTATATATCAATTTCTTGTGGACACGATTCCGGCCGCAATTTTAAATTTGGACAGCGTATTGTCTTTACGAAAACGAAGGACGAGTTCGTTAACCGGCCAAATCGACCGACCCGTTTCAAAATAGCGGCCGCTTGAAAAAAAACATTAAAAAAATTCTAATCTCCGTTATTAATCATCGGATCGGTAATGTGAAATATGTTTTGGAATCGTCAAAAATTCTCTACCGATTATGTATCTTTATAATTTTCGATAGGATGCACTGTTTTTGAGATAATTGAAAAAAAAGTGACATATACATTTTTTAATTCTTATAAAATCTCGAAAATATTATTTTTCAAAAAGTATCTTCTTTCGAGAGTTTTTTGACATGCGACATGAAAATTCGATGTCGAGGCTTCTCGCGGTCGGATATTTATATTATATTCATTTATCTGCATGACGTATACGGATGTATAACAAGAGATAAAAAACGCTTTGTTTGGTGTTAAACTTCTAAAAAAGGTCGGAACTTTTTAAGAGTTATTAATTAAAATTTTAACTTCAGTTTTCTATGTTACAAAAAAACTGGCACACTTGATAAAGTACTACGACTATAAATAATTTTCATAAGCATTAATAAATTGTGGAACAACATTATTTAAAATTATTTATCATCGCTATAGTCATCACCAATCGTATATTTCACAGATATAACATTGAAATGACGATGTTAGATTTGAATAAACACACAAAGAATAAAACGACAATATAAAACCCACAGAAAAAATAAATTAAAATTGTCGAAATATTTTTACTCGCTTTTTATTTTCGAGAATCGTCTAATTTGAAAACGAACCGATCATTTTTCACCGTTAACATCTTTGCTTATTTATTTATTTAATAATAAAATGGGTTGTTATCGATAACGTACGCGCTTACAAAAATAGTTTTCATAACGAGCATATATTTCCTCGAAACGTTCGAATAAAATGTTTATAAAAGATTCGGTAGTGTGGAATATTTTCAATGAGTGTCATTTATCTGTTTACGTATATCTATAATATCGGGAATTTCCTAAGTTGGTGGTAACAAATTTTAATAGGAAAACGAAAATTTAAAGTAAAAGGGACTATATAACTATTAAATTGTAATTTTTTTACTTTACGTCGTCACTTCATTCCATTGCATTCTTTGCTTCTACGCCCGATTCTCGACATTTATAATATTGTGAATCAAATTCGTAGACAATACCATTTAAATAAGCCTTATATTTCAACGTTCTACGTTGAACGTATTATGTTCTACGAACCCGTTCCTAAGAGTTATATTAAATATTCAACATTATTCCGATTTAACAATTATCCCGGATAACTCGTTCGTTATTTCGTTCGTCGAAGTTCGTCACGACATTTCCATATTGTTCCGTTATAAAAAAGAGATCCAATTCGAACCTGTTTTTTTATACATAAAAGAGTGTCAAGTAATAAACCAAGTCATTGAGGGATTATGGCTCGTTTATTCCTTAACAAAGGACGCTGTCTACCGATATACTCGCATGGCCAAACAAAGCCTTTTGAACGTTGAAAATTTAGGTCGCGTATTAGAAATGTACGACAAAAGTAAAGGACACGGCAAACCCTTAAAAAAGTTTTAAAAGGACTTTAAATCTTAAGAATTTAGGTTCTGAAAATCAATTCACTTAGGAATCAAGCAAAATGTATGTGCTAGTATTCGGTAAGTACATTCAGTATGATTAATTGCTAGGAAAACTAATTTTTAGTTTAATTACTCCAAGTTACTCTTCAGCCCTAATTGGCACAGATCGTGGCTGTAACGGCATTACTAACACTATATTGTTCTCAAACGGTTGTGCAGTGCTCTATTAATTAAATAATGAACAACAAGTTGCTCTGTGCTGCAAGTTTACTTCATTTAGAAAATATAACTTTACATGCATAACACATAAAGTTGTCATTACGGTTATTTATGTAGATACCTACATAAGGGTTTGTCCACCATCAAAATAATACAATAACAAGTGAATTATAATAGGATATAATATCCTTTGCTTAAATAATATCAAAATATGTGGATGGGCCAACACTAATGGTCGGTAGTGTACATAAATATTACAATGAGAGATTTCCGTTCAATCAGAATTAGATTAATAAGTAGTTAATACGTTTGTGCAAAAACATCAGATTTATTGAATTCAAAGTTACAACTTTCCACAGTCTACTTTGTTGAACTTTCAATCAGAAATTGGAAATGTGATTGTACTTAATATTTCTTTCACTTTCGGACATTTTGTATCGGAGCATTCCCGAAACTAAATAATTGACGTTGCCTTTTGGCCTTTATTTTTATATATTTTTTCATATCTACTAATTTCCCACATCACTCAAAGATATTGAAATACATACATAATTTATGAGCGATTTTTAAAATTTGAGCTAGCCGTCTAGCAATAATAAGGGGAAAGTTGTTTCTTCTCGGTTTTCTGTTTTTCATTTCCCGCTCGACTATCGCATATTTTTAGATTAATTGCATCTCTGCGGCCTACATGTCTGAAATATTGTTGTATTTTTCGACGATATATCAAGGGTGGCTTATCTAGATGCTTAATTTGTATAGAATTGATATAAATAGGTTTTTTTTTGTAAACTATCTTAAAAAATTGCGGTGTCAAAAACATTGTTAAGTACCTAGTAGTTCAATTTTATTAATTTCATTTATAGTAGAGGTACAGTTAATTATAGTGTAACATAATGGTAAATAAGAAAAAGTATATAAATCGAAGAAATAAAATTCAAATAAATATTAAGTAAGACCTGCTTGATAAATAATATTGTTAAGATAAGACTAGAAACTGATAGTTTTTTTTTGTTATGCACGCGAGGGTTAACAACGATACAAACTGATAAAAATCTGTATTAGCTAGTTTCAAAAAAATTTCAAAATAAAACCCAACCACTAAATGTGATTATCTTCTAATCAAGAGACCGCATCTTCGAATATAAAAAAGTTTATATTCAGAAAAGGAATATAGCGATAATAAATAAGCGTAGATTTGTTTACAACAGATTCTTGCTTAGCTTTTAAAATCAAAATTTTTATCTCGATCGTTTGGTGTATATGTATGTGTCAAAAGTTTTGACAATATCCGTTAATAAAACTTTAAATTGAAAATCGAAGCTGTCATATATTTATATAATATAGGTACATGGAATTCGAAAATATATTGCAACGAAAATGCGTAGTTTTACAGAAGTTACATTTTTCTTATTTACTTCCTTTGTTTACTCACTTGGATAAATGAATAAACCCGGAAAACCTTTAGGGATTTAACTTGGTGTATTAAAACTCGGGATCTACCATCGCATCGGATTCAAATGTTCTGGCAGCTCAGTTTATAGAAGCGTATATATCAAAACCGGTAGAGCCGATTTGATCAAAAAATTTAATAAAAGTATAAATTATTATCTAATATCATATTCCGAAAATCTGACTTTCATCAGTTTTCACTGTTTCAGATATTTTCGACGAAACGTTCTATAGAGCATTTTTGCAAATGAAAACAATTCGCCGTTGTTGGATTTTACCGCTTGGGTACGAAACACGGTATCAAGTACTTATGTTGTCGAAGATAATGATATTTTCTTACAGTGAATTATAAAATTTTTAGGCTCTAAAATAAATATTCCGATCTTTATCATCTTACACAAAAATAAGGTGTAGAATTTAAGAATTTACTTACAATAATTAAATACACAAGTACATAAACAAGTTTTACTCGTAGATATCTATATTTTTCGGGTTCGTCGTCTAGACGATCGTTGAAATTTCCAGCGATTAGTTGTTTGAATTGCGTATTTTGAGAATAGGAAAATTTAAAGAACTAATTTAATAATATTACAATATTATAACGTGTTATGGATCTTAATATTTAAGGTCAACGTCGCGCCGGCGCCGTAACGAGGGTATGAAGCGCCTATGGGAAGCGTCAATTTGCGTCCCCAACCCAATAATAACAAAAATTTTAAAATACAATATAAAATAGCGAACTTTTATATCTTCTATTTATTTATTTTTAGTTTTTACATTTTTACGTTTTTGCGCACCAAACCTAGTTGTCTTGGTGCCTCTTTCACTGCGGCCTCGATACGGCGCAACATTGAAGTCGACATCCAGAACTTCAAAACATTCAGCGGTTCTAAAAGTTTTGAATTGTCTATATTTTGTTCATTTACCAGTTTAATAATTTGATGACATTAGGTTTTGCAATTAATTGATTGCATTAATAAGTTCAGAAAATTATAAAAAAATCTGTGATAATGTAATAGCAGCCGTAATTCTTAAAAATTGGTAGCTATTAAATAACAAAAATATAATTTAAAAAGGTCATAACCGCTGAATGTTTTAATTAGATGAGAATTGTTACAAGCTATTTTAACCTCAATTCGACTATATCTTATATCGTCTTTAAGGACAAGTATTGCAATAAACAATTCTTCAATAGAACTACATCGGAGTCCTGTTAATCCGAAAATCTTGATAATCAGAACGAAAGTAAGTTAGAAAAATTAATACAGAGGTCAATGAAAAAAGAACAAATATAAAATACATTCATTTAGATATTGTACTTTAAAAATGACGTCATAATTCTAAAATACATAATTGATTATATTGAAAAATCTGCGCCTTCCTAGGTGCTTATATAATTATTAAATTTATTTACTGGTTGGGGGTGGCTGCACGAACAAACCTTTATTGGAGAATATTTATCGTAACCGCCACGTTGAACGTCCGTTAATAATGTATGAATCGACCTTTAAACTTAATAATATTAAGATACATCAGGAAAATTGACCTTAAGAGCAACCGACTGCCTAAAATACTCGAGGAAAGCGTAACCAAGAATAATACAACTTACATAAATAACTGAAAAGGTGCGATTGTAAGAGAAAGAAAAATAATGTTTTTAAAGTCAATTTATTGTTAGAGCTCTTAAAACTTCCGAAAACTGAAATAACTTGTCGCTACCAAACCCTTGAGCATTGATTTGCTTTAAATCGTCTCGAACTACTTCAACTAACTCGACTTTTAACAAATCACAATTACATCTTCGCCTCAGCTCGCATTATGCACCCTCGCTCCGTCACTTAAAAGTACTAATTTTAAAAAGTCGATTTTATACATAAAAAGAGATCGATTATTATGTTTTTGTGTGACCAAAGGTTTAGATGGAAGATGATGTTCAAGCGTGCGTCGATTAAATTTTGCCTAAACATTTTGGTCCAAATAATGTACATAATATATACGTACAGTTTATCTCTACTTCTAAGTTCAATACACCTATATTGAACAAATCACAACGTCAGGTAACAGATAAAGGGCCATATCTTATTGGCATATAATTTCCTTCTGACCTAGTTTATAATAAACAATTTTTTTGTTAGCTATAGCCAATCGCAAAATGTTAATAATTTAATGTAGACAAATGATGTGTGTTTGTTTTTGTCACTATTTTTATTTTATATTTACTGCGTAGGTACAGTGAGGGACTTATTTTATGTCGCCGACAACGTGAGCGCATATGCAACCATTAGTGCAACGAGGGGGAAGTAAGGGCACACGTTGTCAGCAAGTTATTTAGTCTTTCCGTTTATGAATCTTGATTTATTACCGTTAGGACGGTCAGTGTTGTTGAGATGGCGCGATGGCTTATTTTATTAATGGAAATACCGCTCCAAAAGTACATATTTATAAAATAAAAGACATTTCTGGTCTTGATTCGAATCTGGGCACGTTTTCGCCTTTAACGAAGATTTCGGAGCGGTATCTCCAATAAGAAAATAAGTCATCGCACCATCTCAACAACAACGCTGACCGCCCTAACGGTAATAAATCAAGATCCATAAACGGAAAGACTAAATAACTAGCCGAGAACGCGTGTCGTTACTTCTTCCACATTGCACTTTTGATTTCATATGCGCTCACGTTACCGGCGACATAAAATAAGTCCCTGACTGTATGAAGGTACTTCTCAACACAAACAACACATTAAAGCCAGAATTAAATAATATTTTATACAAGTAGAAAGCGCCACCAAAAATTTGGAGAATAAATAATTGTTGTGGTTTAATATTATCATCAAACAAACATAAATTTTCACCTAAACTTTATAAATGCGACAGTCCAATTAGTTGTATACTTTTTAAATTGCATTTGTTAACAATAAAGCAGATGTACAATAAAATACATTCGTTATTTTAACGTTAAACGCATTTTGTTGGAAGCAACGGTAGAAAACAATAAATGCGCCCTAATTAACGACAAAATTTGAAACTTTATTATTTTCAGGGAATCGTGGAAAAATAATTTGCGATTTAATTAGTTTAATACACCCGAAAGTAATTCTAAACACTTTTGTCCTCTGATACGATCTATTTATACCTATTATGAATTTTTAAGTCCAAATCGTTTTTACAACGCGTTTCAAGGATTACGATGTAATTTCCTTTAACGAGATAAGTCCATTTCGTCGAAGATTATATCATAAATTAATTAGAATAACTTTCCTATAGTTCTAAATAGGCGTAATTTAAATTAATAATTAGAATAACGAGAAGATTTTCCGTTGTAAAGTTAAAAAAAAACAAACAACGCAATCATTTAAAACGTTTGCATTAAACACAATTCGTAATGTTTATTTCATTTAATCCCAATTAAAATTACTTTGGATAATCTAAGTAAAGTTCATATGCTGTTCCTGGTCGAACAGTGAAACGACAAAATAATTATACATGCAATTTGGTGTAACGATTTCCATTTGAACGGATTTCCGACCTTAATCTTCATAATCCTTGACAAAACTAGGATACGTATGTACTACAATTTAACCAGTACGCGTCTACGTTTAATTTTAATTTTGTTATTGTTTAATTAAATTGTTCCTATGTATATTTCAATTATAATTGACGAACCCACCTAATTTATATTAAATTAACCTTCTTCTGTTTTAATTAAGAAAAGAATCTACGTGCAACTGTGGAATAATTTAATTAATTCTGAAATTCCGATAGATAATTTAATTTTGTTCGTTAACGTTAATTAGGAAGAATTTCACATTTTTTCATCTTGTAAATTTTAATTACTTATAGATATTTAATAATAATATAAGATATTTATAACATAAAATCACTCCAATAAGTTTGTTTTTTATCTTAGAAAACTGCATTTTTTTAATACCTAATACTAAACATCGTATTAATTTTAATTGTCTACCTAAAATTAATTTAAATACGATATTCTAGCCCTGCATTTTTAAAATGCCTAATAAATACCTATACATATTTATTAATTATTACGAATGTAATTGATGGTAGTGGTTCATGAAAAGCCGCAACGATAAAAGCCCAAAGCGATAGGTAATTCGTGATATGAATTTGATTTCTGCCATTGACAATGGAAACTAATACTGCTTTAAATTGAAACTAAAATATTAATTGATATTTCCAGGTCGTCAGTTAACGAATTTGGACGCAAATGATTCGAGTTTGTTAACGAATCGTTTCGAATATCCGTTTCGGATATCACATAATTATCGGCTATAATTCGAGTACCTAGTTAAAATTGATTTGTATTTAAATAACACATTATTACGCATTTCTCGGTACATAAAAGCCATCGATTAAGCGTAAGCTTATTTATCATCATATTATCTGCGTATCGTGTTCATTTATTGTCGCGGACGTTTTTCCATCGATCGTTGAAAATTAAACAACGAAGTATAGGTACCTAAAAATAATGAGAATAACGATAAATGTAATAAGAAAGCAAGAAACGCGCACGTTTTATATCTGTTTCGCGAAGAAAACAGTTCAAACGTATAAAGATAATGAAAAATTCTAAAGAAGGATTTTGGCAACGACGATATCCGTTAATGAAGGATTGCGTGCACTACGCAGACCTTGAATGTAACTGACTCCAACATTAATCAGTTGGACGCGAGCTCAACTTTAATAAAATTATAAATTTCAACTCTCGACTGAAATTTTTTAGATTTACAATTTTAGTCAATCGGAATGTAAATGAAATTATAAAAATCGCAGTTCTGTTTTCGTGGAATTTTAAAATGATCGTATCTATATAATAGGTTTTGTTTGTTCGTACAGCGATTGCCTGACTAGTTTCCAATTATTTCGACCAATCAGAATTTGAGAATCGCAGTTAAATTTCATTAACTGCGAAAATTTAAAATTCCGATTAGTTGAAATAAATGGAAACCGGTCGGAGATCGTTCTACCAACAAACCTAATAAATAATCGCAATATAATATTACAGAAAACTGTACGGTAACTGTAACTGTACAGCGGTTAGATACCATTATCGGAATTAATTACAAGGTCACAAGTGTTATAGATAATCAAAGGGATGATCGGTTGGAATTACATAGTCTATTATATGTTCACAATTACTGAAATTAACCAAACTGTAACATTGTCATCGTCGATAACAATAAAATACCCGTATAGTGTAAAAAACGATTGCTTTACACGCATCGACATCGTTCAACAAATACGGCGAAACCTCGTTACATATTTGAATTAAAACGAAGCTGGCACCGAACCGAAAATACAGATGGATACTATCGACTTAAATTTATTTTTAAATTTACGTTTCGGGATAAAACAATTATACTTATGTAGGTACAAGTTATCATTCGATAACACTGTTTATAAATGAAGCAAAATTATCAAAAGACGCAATTACGACGAATTCTACAACAATCACCAACGACGAATCCGTAGCCTTTATCTACGTCTATCGGAAGACGAATTACTCGTTCGGTCAAAGAAAATAAGTGTCGACCAATAAAAATTCGTGATATGTTCTGATTCATGCAGGACGGTGCTCCCTTCCGCCGGAGAAATTTTCAACGACACGTATCGTGACCGCTTAATCGGAAGGGAAATGGATATTCGTCTTTTTAGACCAGCGCCTTCTCCCTATCGCAACAATTTAAATTAATTTCGTTGAAAACGTCTTAAATTATTATTATTATTATTATTAGATATACGACAACACTCCTAATATACAATTCTGAGAGAACGTATTCTATAAGGATTTGAAACGATAAGGAACACACCCCGGGAATCTTGAAGCGTGTACAAGACAATCAATGATAAGGCGTTGTCAAGCATGTATTGCTGCAAGAGGGAGCCACTTTGAACAATTGCTTTAGTTACTTCATAGGTTCTTATTATAATAAATTTTGTTAGGAATTCAAATAACTGTTCTTATAATTTCAACGACGTACAGCATTTTAGAAAGCATTTACGGACGCAAAAGTTCATATCAACTTTTTCTTTATTGTTTTGCTCAGTAAAACAGGCTGGTAAAATTTGGACTCGGTTACAGTTAACGCCCTATATATAAATATTACAATACTCGATATTTTTATGGGTAACCTATAAGTTTTTTTTTTAAATAAATTAACGATCAGAATAAATATGACTATTTTAGTTTTTTTTTCCCGCGTAATCACATATTATACATAAATATGTAGATATCTATCTATATTATATAAAGAGGTTTTCATATCCGAACGTATGTAACAGTTATAAATTTAGGAATTTGTTTGCCCTAAAGTGATATCGATTTTATGTTGCTTGATAAATAAACCAATCAGTTACGGTCCAATGCATTTACAGTTACTGGTGGTCTATAAGTTTGTTTCTTTTTTTTACTGCGATCGGACAACATACGGATTACTAATTCCAAGCCACGAAGCTCGGTCATCTTTAACGTTTATTGAAAATTGAAACGCAAAACGTGAATTACACGAACGAAAGCAAAAAAAAATCAAACAGTTTACACAATTAGGTGTATGTAACCAATTTTAGTTTTATTTATATTATATAAAAGTTGTAAGTTAGCATTTACAAATCAACTGAAAAAAAATAGTAGAAAGAACAGTAGAGAATAAGATATATACACATCAGTAATTCTAATATCAAATTTCAAATCACTCGTCAATTTTTATCGGACTCCAGCGATCCAGTAACTAATTTTTCACGAAGCGAATTTGAAAACTGAAAGCTGTCGTTATTTAGAAACGGCCGACTACATAGAAACAATGCCAAAATAATAAGAAAATTGCAATTTTAGGTTCTCGACTATGTTACTTACTTGCACAGGATTGCACAAGTAGCTTTGTCCGATTACTTATAAATTATAATTACAAATATTCATATATATTTATTTATAAACTGAAAACATATACAGGTGCCGAATTTTCTCTTTCTAAACTGTTCGGAAAAAGGATAACTTTTCAAAATTACGAGCGAAAATAGAATATGCAATGTAATATCACTTTTATACATCGATAAATAACAAAATTATTTTATATGATGTAAGACAATTTTAATTTATAGTTATAAATATATATATATATATATATATATATATATATATATATAAAATCGCGATTTAGTAAGGACTACAATTAAATCACTTATCTATGAATACGGCCGTATGTGGTCAACAAGGTGCAGATAAAACAAATGTTAAAGACTATTATTGGATAAGACAGGCAGTTGAAGGGTCAGAGACCCTAACAGAAGGGAAAGTGCGTAAGTGGATGTGAAAGAACAAACGGTAAAGATTTATTGTGTTAGATGTAATTGCGGGAAACAATTATTTTGGAAAATATAATGTGTTTTATCTAACAAAAGTGCTTATTAACAATAATCAAAATGCCACGATCGTTTATTTCAAATAAATTTTCGAATGCTAAACAAAAATCTATAGTATTTTGAGTGTTATTTAAAATGTACAATAAACTGTCTCAAAACCATATTTAAAACCGAAATGGAATTAAAATGAAATTTAAGTAGGTACATATTCTATGAATACGTTCCGATCGTAGTATTCATAAAACATCTGAAGCCACAAAAAGCAAATTTTTACAGAAACGCGCATTTTGTGTCGTCGTATAGCTATAAATAGATACGTTTCACGAATATACAAATCGATTTTTCTGGTGAAAAGAACCGGAATATTGTCATCAGATTTTAACAGATGATGTTTTTGTCTTAGATGCATAAGATAGTCAGAATAGACGATTAAGACGTCCTGCCAAAACTGCTCGCTATGAAAACGCCACCAATCACGTCCACGTGTAATATGAATGAAAGCTTTTTTTCCTAAGTAATTACCAAGCGAATAAAATAACGAATTATGATGATCACTGTTTACAAAATTGTATGTATTGGGGGGGGGGGGGGGGGCGGAAAGTAACGTCGCTTTCTTACATTAAATTCAAACGAATAAATTTTTAATAAGTCTTTATTTTTAATCAATAATATAATCACCCTCGTTATCAACAACCTTTTGCCATCTAGTGTGCAAATTTTCAATCCCGGACCGATAAAAATCAATTGGTTTTTGAGTAAAATATCTCGAGATGGCATTTTTGACATCATCCAAATTTTCAAATTTTTTGCCACTAAGAAAATGTTGTAGGGATCGGAATAAATGGAAATCCGAGGGTGCGATATCGGGCGAGTATGGTGGGCGAGGAAATACCTCCCACCCCAATTCATTATTTTTTTCCAGTGCTCGCCTTGCACGGTGCGGTCTTGCATTGTCGTGTTGCAGAATGACGCCCTTTCTGTTGACAATCGCCGGATACTTTTCGATTAAAGATTGGTTCACTCGATCCAATTGTTCACAATAAAGGTCTGCATTAACAGTTTGTCCAGGTTTCAGCACTTCAAAGTGAACAATTCTGCGAATACTCCACCAAACACACAGAAGCGCCTTTTAGGGATGTAAACCCGGCTTCGCAGTACTTCGTGGTGATTCATTTGGAGAGAGCCACTGCCTTTTGCGTTTTGGATTATCATATAGGACCCATTTTTCGTCTCCAGTGATCAAACGATCAAAAAACGGTTCTGTGTGGTGCCGTTGAAGCAATACGTTGCATGCGATGGATCGGTTGGCTTTGTTCTCTTCGGACAGATTATGGGGGACCCAAACACCTGCTCTGCTTATTTTTCCAATCTGCTGTAAATGTTCCTGGATGATCGACCAAGGTTGGTTAAGGGTGTTTGACAGTTCCTCTATTGTTTGACATGGATTTGCTTCCACTTCTGCCTTTAGCTTGTCGTTGTCTAATGTTGTTGGTCTTCCTGATCGATAGGAGTCAGAGAGATCAAAATTACCGGATCTGAACTTGGAAAACCATCTTTGGCATTTACGAACGTCTAATGCACTTGGATAAACATCGCAAATGTTTTTGGTCGCAACTGTTGCGTTACTACCCTTGCGAAACTCAAAAAGCATACAATGCCGGATATGCTCTTCTGGTATTTGGCTGGCCATTTCACGCCAAATTGCAAAAAAAAGTTTAATATTGAATTATTTAGAAGTGAATAAGTCACAATAACCTTAAAATGACTTTGGCACGCCTTCGAGATACACAATGAGCTGCCAAATTACAATCAAATATCGACATGCGCAGAAACGACATTACTTTCCGGTCCCCTCTAATACATTAATATTGTTAAATTGTAATAAAAATGTTGATATTTTGTTTTTGAAAAAAGATGAGATCAGAGTGGGTAAAAAAGAATTTTTTTAAGAGAGAATTGTCAAGATTTATAGCAATAAAGAATTAATATAAATTTCTCTTATATTTATAGCATTAATCAGAAGTTCATAGCATAACATTGCTGGTCATTCGACCGGATCTATATTAAAGATTACAATTTGATATCCTTATGGCAATACGATTTATACAGAAGGCCTGGGAAGAAGTGTCACAAAGGACCCTCATTTCTGCTTGGAAGATGCTTGTGCCTTCGTGGACCCAGGAAGAAGCAGTTGTTGATGACACAGAAGTGGTGAAGGACATCATCACAGTGGCCCAAAGGCTGGAATTAGAGGTAGAGGAAGAGGATGTAGAGGAGCTTATTGAGGAACACGAAGAAGAGCTGACAACTGAAGAGCTCCAAGCACTTCTGGTCCTGCAACAGGACAATGCTCAAAGGGAAGCGTCATCTGATAACGAGGATCAACAATCAAACAATCAACCAATCCCAACTGCTGACATCAAGAACATCCTGGTCAAATGGAAAGCAGTTCAGGAGTTCACCAATGCCCACTATCCGGATTCAGCTGAAGCAAACAGGATTAACGATCTTTACTCCGATACTCTTGTCCGTTATTTCCGGCAGATGTTGAAGAAAAGAGAAAACAAACGACTTTGGACAGGTTTTTCATGAAACCATCGGCCAAAAAGCAGAAAATGGATGAAGATGTGCAAGATTCGGTAGACTCTACTTAGTCTGTCTTAAAATTAAAAAAATTATGTCTTTAGATGTATGTATCTAAATAAAAATAATAACAAAAAATTTATCTTTTTTTATGTCATCTTAGCATATTTTATGCTGCAGAACGAATTATTTTTTTTAACATGTATTTATATAGGAAAACGCGTTTCACATAACGAACTTTTCGCATTACGAACTTGCTCCTGGAACGAATTAAGTTCGTTGTGTGAGGCACCACTGTATATATATATATATATATATATATATATATATATAAAATCGCGATTTAGTAAGGACTACAATTAAATCACTTATCTATGAATACGGCCGTATGTGGTCAACAAGGTGCAGATAAAACAAATGTTAAAGACTATTATTGGATAAGACAGGCAGTTGAAGGGTCAGAGACCCTAACAGAAGGGAAAGTGCGTAAGTGGATGTGAAAGAACAAACGGTAAAGATTTATTGTGTTAGATGTAATTGCGGGAAACAATTATTTTGGAAAATATAATGTGTTTTATCTAACAAAAGTGCTTATTAACAATAATCAAAATGCCACGATCGTTTATTTCAAATAAATTTTCGAATGCTAAACAAAAATCTATAGTATTTTGAGTGTTATTTAAAATGTACAATAAACTGTCTCAAAACCATATTTAAAACCGAAATGGAATTAAAAATGAAATTTAAGTAGGTACATATTCTATGAATACGTTCCGATCGTAGTATTCATAAAACATCTGAAGCCACAAAAAGCAAATTTTTACAGAAACGCGCATTTTGTGTCGTCGTATAGCTATAAATAGATACGTTTCACGAATATACAAATCGATTTTTCTGGTGAAAAGAACCGGAATATTGTCATCAGATTTTAACAGATGATGTTTTTGTCTTAGATGCATAAGATAGTCAGAATAGACGATTAAGACGTCCTGCCAAAACTGCTCGCTATGAAAACGCCACCAATCACGTCCACGTGTAATATGAATGAAAGCTTTTTTTCCTAAGTAATTACCAAGCGAATAAAATAACGAATTATGATGATCACTGTTTACAAAATTGTATGTATTAGGGGGGGGGGACCGGAAAGTAACGTCGCTTTCTTACATTAAATTCAAACGAATAAATTTTTAATAAGTCTTTATTTTTAATCAATAATATAATCACCCTCGTTATCAACAACCTTTTGCCATCTAGTGTGCAAATTTTCAATCCCGGACCGATAAAAATCAATTGGTTTTTGAGTAAAATATCTCGAGATGGCATTTTTGACATCATCCAAATTTTCAAATTTTTGCCACTAAGAAAATGTTGTAGGGATCGGAATAAATGGAAATCCGAGGGTGCGATATCGGGCGAGTATGGTGGGCGAGGAAATACCTCCCACCCCAATTCATTATTTTTTTCCAGTGCTCGCCTTGCACGGTGCGGTCTTGCATTGTCGTGTTGCAGAATGACGCCCTTTCTGTTGACAATCGCCGGATACTTTTCGATTAAAGATTGGTTCACTCGATCCAATTGTTCACAATAAAGGTCTGCATTAACAGTTTGTCCAGGTTTCAGCACTTCAAAGTGAACAATTCTGCGAATACTCCACCAAACACACAGAAGCGCCTTTTAGGGATGTAAACCCGGCTTCGCAGTACTTCGTGGTGATTCATTTGGAGAGAGCCACTGCCTTTTGCGTTTTGGATTATCATATAGGACCCATTTTTCGTCTCCAGTGATCAAACGATCAAAAAACGGTTCTGTGTGGTGCCGTTGAAGCAATACGTTGCATGCGATGGATCGGTTGGCTTTGTTCTCTTCGGACAGATTATGGGGGACCCAAACACCTGCTCTGCTTATTTTTCCAATCTGCTGTAAATGTTCCTGGATGATCGACCAAGGTTGGTTAAGGGTGTTTGACAGTTCCTCTATTGTTTGACATGGATTTGCTTCCACTTCTGCCTTTAGCTTGTCGTTGTCTAATGTTGTTGGTCTTCCTGATCGATAGGAGTCAGAGAGATCAAAATTACCGGATCTGAACTTGGAAAACCATCTTTGGCATTTACGAACGTCTAATGCACTTGGATAAACATCGCAAATGTTTTTGGTCGCAACTGTTGCGTTACTACCCTTGCGAAACTCAAAAAGCATACAATGCCGGATATGCTCTTCTGGTATTTGGCTGGCCATTTCACGCCAAATTGCAAAAAAAAGTTTAATATTGAATTATTTAGAAGTGAATAAGTCACAATAACCTTAAAATGACTTTGGCACGCCTTCGAGATACACAATGAGCTGCCAAATTACAATCAAATATCGACATGCGCAGAAACGACATTACTTTCCGGTCCCCTCTAATACATTAATATTGTTAAATTGTAATAAAAATGTTGATATTTTGTTTTTGAAAAAAGATGAGATCAGAGTGGGTAAAAAAGAATTTTTTTAAGAGAGAATTGTCAAGATTTATAGCAATAAAGAATTAATATAAATTTCTCTTATATTTATAGCATTAATCAGAAGTTCATAGCATAACATTGCTGGTCATTCGACCGGATCTATATTAAAGATTACAATTACAGGTAGATAACATTGCATAACAAATATAATACGTAGCGATCTGTTATGTAAGTATCTACCATTAAAATAATTTCGATTGCCTACAGCTACAAATATAACGGAAACACTTAAAAATGTAATGTTGACTGTTATAGAAAATCCGTATATTTGTTTGATAAATTGTTCGAGGTCATAATTTATAGAAATCAATTTTACACGTTACCATGTAACCTTCTCACAACACGGATTCGCTCTAACGCGATAAGAAAATTTCGAAAATCCTCTCTCCAACACTAGTTAACGCGATTTTTATTTAACACATTTAGAAAATTACGTTGCACACTATCTCGATAGGAAATGTTGTAAAGCCTTGCCTTACCCGATACAAGAAGGGCCTCGTATACATAACACGGCATTTTGTAGAAACCTATCTACGTGTTATAGAAAAGTTACCTACCACATAAAAGCTTGTGTAATCGAGAATTATTAACCGACGCTCGACGACTCGAATCGAAGGTTAGAGCTTTTTTCGAAAAAAAAATAACGAATCAACTTGCAGCGAACGCAAATTTTCATAAAAAAGATGCTTTTTAACTGACGATGAATGTCTAAATTAATACAGTTGATAAGCAATACGCACGGTTTTCAGGTAACCCTGAGCGATTTGAATTAATTTCGGGACCTATTTTTTAAATTTATTAATTATCTAAATTACCCAGTTCCTGTTTTAACTCTCCTATATTTTCAAATAAAGGGTATTCAAATATATCTAGTAATAAAGTATGATTTCAACAAGACGGGGCTCTTTTCTTCATTTCGAAATTAACGTCAGACAATTTCCGAACGGACGGGTACTTTTCCTAACCGATAGATAAGCAAACGAACTTCAATAATAAATTTATGAATAATTTTAAACGTAAAGTTGAATTGAATAAGTATTTATTATATGAGCAGTTTTTATGAAAACAAATAAATTTTTTTAAATTTGCTTGTGAGCATTATTTTGTGTTGCGCTGATGGTATTTTGATGAAACATAGTTTATCTGCATCAGATTAGAGTAGCATCAAATCAAAAAAAAAAATACGTTCAATAATTTGATTCCTGTATTAAAAGAAAGTAAAACCGCTCAATATTATTCGATAAACAGATAAATGTAACGCAGCTGTGGTACTAACAACCGTTTAACGCACAACTGAAATAAAAATAAAACGCAAAAATCACTTACCTATGGTGGTCAGCACCGTTAGCGAGTACAGGAATGCCTTGGCGAAGGTCCACTGAATGTCTTGCGAATGTCTTCCATTCGTTTTGCGTTCCGGAATGACGTACATTTGGAACATCTCCTCTTCCAAAGATTTCATCAGTTCATTTTGGAACTTCGTGATTTCTTGCGCGGCCAACTTGGTCCAATTATCTCGATATAAGATGTTAAGGTTTACGGTGATGTCCCAGATGGTTTCCACGGTTCGCGAACGCGCCTTGTCCGTTTTCGCTTTCATTTCGGAACTGTTATTCAAGATCCGCTTGTGCTGATTTATGTTTGCGGTAGTTGCTAGGATTTGTTGTTGTATACTATCTCCGCCTTCTATCGTCAGAAAAATAATCGACCCGATGAGCGTATAGCCGAAAAGTAAAATACATATTCCCAAATTCGTTACTAAACCGGTAAAGAAGGCATTTCGTTTCGATTTTTTCGAACCGAAACACTTGCACGACGTTATTTCGTCCGATTGTTTCGATTTCGTTTCCCGCTTTACGGCGGTGTTCGTCGTGGTGGGATTGTTTTGCTTTTCTGATATGGAATATGATTCGTAATGATAATGACTCGTACTTTTATCCATGCTTTTTAAATTTCAACGGTAATTATGTTTTTCTTTTTTATCGATTGTCATCTTTGATGACGGCACAGTCGATCTACGTTAGTCCTGAAACAAACGACAATGTTAATTGGCGTATCGACGTGTCAATAAACAGGTACTTAATAATAAACATATTTACGTTAAAATGGTTTGTGTTCTGTTTGTAGTATATTACGTAGAAATTCCATAATGCTACTTACTTAGTTTTAGGAATTATGAAATAACAAATTCGTGAAGCGCAGCGGCTGGAATTATACAGAACAATAACATAATATTTTTCAAAGTTTCAAGCGCATAAGTACATAAGTAGCTTTAATTAAAAACTAGTTCAGTTTCGTGAGATTTTTTAAATTAACTAAAACGAATAATAAATGTAAACACATAAAACATTCGTTTTATGAAAACGCGGAGAGTTCCACATTTTCACAAAATTAATTAAATTTCGAAAAGTTCGTATATCTATTTTGGAAGTTTATAATTGAACGTAACGGTGTAAAACTTCGTATTATTATTGTACGAATAAGTACAGAAATAATTTTTAAATACATATCGTGTATCGAAATTAAATCAGAAAATTTTGCGAGATTAATAGAAATTAGAAGTTTAGCTTATTGTTAAATTTCATCTACGTTATCAATACGAAATTTCAACTAAGCACCCTTCGTACCACTTCACACAAAGCGGTTTTCCGGCATGCACCTGTTTTATTAGAAGTACGACGATCCCCAAACTTATACTTCACACCGAGTTAACACGTGCTCGGCGTTGTAACGTAGAAAGCGGTATAGGTATTATGCGTGGGTTCAAGAAGAATTACCGCACTCTCAAGGTTTGATGTAAATCAAAATAATTCAATAAGCTCGGTAAACACGAATCGAAGCAATAAACCGATTATCCGAGACGCAAGTTCGTCCTACCAGTTTAGAAACCGTTCCAATTAAGATAATGAAAATAGGGAAGAACGGCTTAACAAAATAATATCCCCATTAAGCTGAGCAAATTAGAAAGAAAGCACGTCATATAAGGGAAATAAGGAACGTTTATGGGATTTATGTTTCGAATGGTTTGCCCAAATTAAATCGAGGCCTTTATCAAAAGTGTTATAAGTTATTACGAAATAGGGTTTAAAATATTGCATCTTATCATCTTTCGGTCATATAAGGGCCAAACATCTATTACGTAATCACGGTCGATGATAACATTATGTTTTATCGTACAATGTTTCTAATGTCGTTTTGAAAAATTGCATATTAATCATATTATGCAGAAACACGTGTTACTATTACAATAAATACATTTTTATCACACCGAGACTCGTTTATATGGATGACCGGACACTTCGTTACGAACACTTTGCTACCAGTCACATATCACCACTAGTACGTTTTGTTACTAACAAGACTTTCCACTGTCGTTATCATTATGTTTATAAAATTTTGTTAACATGTTGACGAACAAAGCGGTTGTAGTTATACTATGTTCGTAACGTGAAAGCATGTAACCACCGTCAAATTAAAGCTTATGCAATGACCCGTAATGACCTCATGGGATTAAAGGCAATAAATTTGATTGTCTATCAAAATCAAGTTTCAACATAGACGCTGACAATTGAAACGTAAATCCAAAGCATTGTGGAAGGAAATTAATTCTCGATTGAAAGCGTAATTCCTTTCAAGTCATTACTCCAAAAGTGACCGCAAAAGAATGCCTAAAATCATCAAAAGCATTTAATATAAAATTGTAAGGGAAGTTGTCGATGGGCAATCAGTCGCAGTTCAGAGTCGGTGGGCAGTCGGTTGGCCAGTGAGTGAATATTGTGTCAAATGCCAAGATAGCAATTCCGAGTGACAAGGAGTCAAAAGAGTCAATATGTCCAAAAAGTAATAGCAATATCAGTCCGACCAACCAACCGACAACTTCCCCCAAATTAAATTGTAAGTATTTTCGTCAATTCGATTTTGTAAGTTGTGTAGTTTAAATAATTAAAAAGTTACTATTACCCAACGTGTTAAACTTAAGACCTCCTCAAACAAAATATAAACGGCTGCCACCTCTTAAACTGATGCAGTGTTTGGTTACGAACGGCATATTTTCAAAGCAGGTTGCCAAATATTGCATTAGTTTTTAGAGGAGGAAACTTTTTATATTTTGTTCGAGGAGGTCGTAAGCTTTAATTTGGCGGTGATTACATGTTTTCATGTTATGAACATAGTAAGCGTCGAAAATTTACCACGAAAGTAAATTATGCTCATCAGGTTTTCCTCAGACAACCTCGCCATTTGGGCTTTGTCACGATGAATAACTATTTCTGCCAAAAAATTCGTCTAAAAAATTACGGTCGCCTCTCCACCTAGTCGGTTAATGTGTTAATTTACCTATAGCCAATGCAAGGGTACTTTTATGATAAGCTAAGCGCACTAGGGTTTTAACGAAATGTCTATTTAAAAGTGAATATTTTAGAAATATTCTAAACTGCGAGTAAAATAAGAAGAGAATTTGGTTATGTTGAATGGGAATATGTACTTAGATTATGATTTTATAAAACACATTTTTACAGTTCATAATGCATAAAATATGTAGGTACGGTAGTAAAAAGTCTTATGGTTAGTAGTGATGTGACCAGCATCAAGGCATCCGGTAGCGAAGTGCTCGTACACAGCTAACTGTGCTAGAACCGGTTATATGCAATGAAAAGTAGAACGACCCTTACATGAATTAAATTGATAGATAAGTCATGTATTCGTTGTTGATCGGAATGTGAAAATTTAAACCACATGAAGAAAACGAGAAAGCTATTGTATGTATTTAAATTAAAAATGTATGCGTTGGCGTTGTAAAATTTTTTTTTTTAAATACCAAATATAAATAAATACAATGAAGGTACCTTGTTAGGTTTTTTACATTTCCATTTCAAATGAACACATTTTCAAATTGCTGCAGGATATAGTAAAATGTATACATACAGTCGAATGGAAACATAAACAGCACAGGTAACATTCTTTCCAAATAAGACCTCTAATGACAGCTATAAAACATTTTTAGCTTCCCTCAAAGTTACCTTTTATATAAAGTACCTACCTAATTGTAAAAAAAAATTACCTAATTAATTTGCATAAGCATTAGTTATTAGAGCCTACAAGATGTTCGTTGTCAGATTTTTATGGTATTTTGCGGACATTTACACCGTGTAGGACAAAAAAATTGTTTCTATATGACAAATATTTTTGTTAGATAGAAAACATCAGTTTTCAGTAGATAAATCAATGTTTAAGTAGGTAAATGCCTTGTGAAAATTTAACAGTTCATTATTCACACTTCAAATCAACCTTTTCCGTTTGTTGTACATAATTATTTAACGTGCGATTAAAAATTAATACAGAAAATTTATGGTAAAAATTAAGATGTAATAGTCGAATAAAAATGAAAATAGGTAGGTACTTATGTATATGTTATATATACCACCAGCGCCGTTTATTATGATTTATAATTAAGGATCGTAAATTATGAATGAAGGTAGGTAGGGTTGCTAATTTAACCCGTATATATGCAATGCGGATAAAATTTAATAAATACACATTTCAAAATAATTTTTTTTTGGAATACTGTTTATTGGTTATATAGAGAGGTAGGTAAATATCGGCCTATACAGCATAAAATAAGACGTTTGAAATGCTGCAATCATGTTTGAGTTAATTTATGTTCTAAGAGAAACTCCTTTAATTCGTTAGATATAGTTAACTACTATTCATTTAAAATACCACAATAAAACGTAACAAATGGCTATCTACTGTAAGAATTTCTGGTTGTAATCCAAACATTTTCAAATAAATTCGACTTAAAATTACTATATATTATTAATTCAAATGTTCTAATTGACTACAACTACATACAGTGAATTTCACAAAGTTCTTTTTATATAGTATAAGGCGACGTTTCTTTCCGTGCCCTACTGCCGATGTATTTATTACAGGATTTTTATTTTTTAAACGGTATTTCGGACACACACAAATATTTATTTTTTACTGTTTCTTTTAGGTTACCAACGTTACAACGTGTTTTTTGTTTTTTCTCCTACCAGCTTGATAACTAAAAAATTGGTTAGTCTAATGCTTACAATGGAAAACTTTTTTATTATTAGTTTGTCAAAAAATCCTCTAAAACTAATAACGAATCGATCAGGTGTTATCAGGGATATAAGCATAAGCGAGAAAATGAGAATTAGTAAATTTTGCTCAAGAATAAACTACCATTATTTTGCATTATTTGCAAATTGAAAAATTTTGGATTAATTATTAAAAAAATGTTAAACATTGTTGAATAGAAATTTATAATTTGCAATTCGTTCTGTCACATACATTTAAAAATAAACAAAAAATTGTTGCTAATCTAGTCAAAAATGGGCAAGTTTCCACTCGAATAAAACTTTTCAATTTTTTTTTAAAGATAAAATTTATCACTTTAGTCAATCAATTTTAAATTAACTTTCTCGTTAGACAATGACAATAAGCCTAATTAATTATTCTGTAGCCACAAATTTAACATCAAATAATTACTTAAGAAATGAGAGCCAAAAAACCCGAAATTTTTCAAGTTCAAAATACGACGATGAAAATTTGTATTTAAGTATTACTTGTAATTCTAAAGAATATTTGTTAATAAAATTTTCCGATATGTTGCAATATAATGGTAGTTTATTCTTGAGCAAAATTTACTAATCCTCATTTCCTCGCTTATGCTTATATCCATGATAACACCGGATGGGTTCATTATTAGTTTTAGAGGATGTACCAACTTTTATCAAGAATGAAATTTTTTGACAAACTAATAATAAAAAAACTTTCCATATGGAAAGAACTTTTTGAAACTCGCTGTATAATACAAACTTGACCCGAATAATTTCGAAAACAGACATGATTTACTTCGGTTTAGCAGAAAGTCCAAATTATCACACGTATCACATAAAAAGTTAAATATCCTTTTTTATGTGTCCGATTTTTAGAAATCTGTTATATTAAATTTATGATGCCGCTTTGCCCGTTAAATGTAGGAAGCAATACGAATATTTCTCTATTTATTGCCAAATTCTCGAGTGCAGGTTTTACATGTAAATTGTGGGTTGCATTTCGACTTTTCCATTTCTTACGAGATTTTCACAGCTAAAAGTAAGGGAAATGTTTCTTTTAATATGGGAAGGTGCCTAATTTTTCCACTTTTCATGTTACCTACGTTACTTAATAAAGTATTGATCAACAAATTAGGTTCGCATTATTCGGAGTTTCTACATTTATTTTCACGTCACGATTAAATCTCGCTAATCCTACTTCAGAAAGTTGTGAAGCTGGGACCGTCTTTAAAGTATTTGAAATTCAGTAATGATTATTTTCGTTAATTTCGTTATTGGGCGTATTGTAATTAAGTTAGACGTGGGTATTCCGCATCGTTTCTAACTTACAATTAGGCGACAGAAAGTTATTGCGACAATCCCGAATTTTTAAACGTATTAATGACGGTTAAATTTATTTTTTATTATTTATTTTTGATTAGGTTTTCGAAAACCGCAAAAAAATTGAAACGATTCTGTATGAATAATTTCCGACTTAATGGTAGAATCTTGCGTTGTTCAATAAGTCATTCTACGATGGATTTAAATTATTAAATTTCATTAAGGGGTTCGTTAACTCTTCATGGTGTATGACGACTACACGTTTTACTCTGTTTAACTAGCATTATATCGATGTCAGCAATCTGAATTTTGGAAAGTATAAGTATCCAAAGCAAATGAAAATTATATAGATATACCTACATATATTATTAAAACAATTTAAAGTGTAGGTGAATAATGTAAAAAAAAAACTTAGGTATTAAAGTAATAGAAGTAGGTACCTATACCTTATTCATTTTCCCTATGCAACAGACATAAATAAGAGTTACTGCATTTACGTTTTATATTTCTACAAGGTAGTCTTAGAATCATGAGGAGATTCGGCCATGTTCTTATGGTGAAGGCGACTTCTCAATCGCACATTCTTCGCTTGCATTTGCTTATGTCTACTGCATGGGTTCGATGAATCGTGTATAGGTACGTACACCTTATTCATTTTCGCTGTGAAAGTACTTTCAAGAGTTCATATCTACTGCACAGATTGGGCGAATAGACTATAGATTCCTGCCTGGAAAAGTCTCAACGGTTTGTAAGTTTTTTGTTGCGATTTATTTATTTAAAATAAATTAAATAGTTAATTTTAGTACAGTTCGTTGAATGACGAACCATCGAGCCATTTTAAATGAGCCATATCGGATTAAACGCACATAAAGAGCATAAAAACGACAAAATACACCTGTCTTGTCTTATTCATTGGGAATGAGCGGTTCAACTTGGCGTATGTCTAACAAGCAGTAGGACAAGACAAGAACGTGATTTTCTTGTTTTTTTTTTGCTTGTTATGGACGTTTAATGCGATATAGCTTATGTAAAATGAAACGAACTTTAAGAGGGGGCTGGAAATATCAGCTTCTACCATGTTTCCGCTAGTAACGCCACAGTAGTATTTTTCTAATTATTTTAATTAATATCGAACGGTTTAATCGTAAGATGGTGCTATTTTCGCATTAGCTATTTAAATGTTAATTCCTGTTTTCTTGTACTAAATAGTTTCTACAGAATGCGTTTTTTCATTGATGCATTGGCATCTAATTTAATTATGTTTACGTTGTAAACTTTGCTAGCGTTTATAATTATTTACTCTAGGATATAAAGTTACAGAATATAAAGAATGGGCGTTTTGACGAGAGACATAAAAATAATGAAATGCAAGTTAACAAGCTTAAAAAAAATATTTAACTTGCAACCAGAAAAGTTACCAAGTTATGAGAGCGGAAAATTCAAAATATTTCTCTTCAAAAAAGTCACAATGACAATGATTATTGATTTTTAAAATTTATTTTTTGTGTAATATGTGAGAGAAGTGCCATTGTTGATACAAAATAAAAATTGTAACAATAGGAAATCCAATATTACTGATATATGCACATATGTAATTACTTATGTATATATTTCAGAATAATAATTATTATAGCATGCCATTAATTGCATTAAAAGTTAAATAGTTACAGTTTCGTTCTCAAATACATGTAGCTATACGTTATTCACGGTAGGTTCCAATGCACGCAGCCATGAACAAAAGTTACTAAATTGTATATTTGTAATATTCAAATTAAAGTTTTGAACATGGCACTTCGATGTCTACCGTTGATTTACCTGCACACATATGACATGGCAAAATAGACTAAAATCTATTAGTACTGTAAAAATACGAAGTTTTATTGATGACGTGTTGGGACCTATCGCGAATAACGTATGTATACATATCTACTTATTTATGGGAAATGTTCGCCGCATTCTCAGCATTTCTCAGTAATTCACAGAAATCATAAACAACACGTCGAAATGCAAAATAATTATGCTTACTATCGAAAAAGAAATCGAATGAGATTCTATTTTTTATAGAATGAAAACTTGTAAATAAATAAAACTATAGATATGTAGGTATGACAAATGTGTAAAACCTAACGACCCCGTCCGATATTGCAAAATTATAAATCAGCAAAATTCCTTTTAGGAAATACTAGAACTGTGTCACACTTACGACATTTAAATGAAAGTGTTGACAAAGACATTTCGCAAATAAGCAAATTCGTTTTAATAATCAAATTAGGTCGGTGTCGACAATTTTGGAATGATATAAAAAAGGGGGTGTAAGTCGACACGACAGTCCTGTTTTCCCTTTCGATTAAAAAGAGTGCTAAAGCCTAGGGGTAAGTGAACGATTGTAATAAATTTATTGTTAAATAATTAATTAATAAATTGTAGTTATAACTAATGATAAATTGTTGATGTACCAATATATGTAATATTGTGATATCGTTTAGTAAATTGTTTGAACTTAACTTAATTGTTGAACTTAATTGAGGAACTTCGGTAACTTCGGTTACAAATGTACCTATATACATACTTAATTTTAACTATAATTTTGAAATTAGACCTTTTTATACAATATTATAAATCACGTACACATTTGTAGAAATAGTTGGAATTTCATTATTTAGAGGTAAGAAAATACAGGAGTCAATTTTGATTTTAGTTTATATGTATAAGAATTACGAGTTCATTTTCGGTATAGGTACGTTAACTATAAATATTTCACAACGAAATATGCCACCTATGCAGTTTGATGTTTGTTTATCAAACGAGAGATTAATGTCCACGAATCAGTCGGCAAATAAAAAAAAATACCACTGTAGTATTTTTACAGCACCATCTATTCAATAATAGTTGGACAATTTTGTTAGACAAATTCTTCGAAATCAAGTAGGTATCTGTAAGATAGCTTTATACTTGAAAATTACGATTTTTCGGAAAACGGTTTACGAATTCTAGCAACAATTACACCCTGTACTTTCATATACCTATTCACTGAACCTTCTTCTAGTTGCTCCTTATAATATTTTAGTCATATAGTAGCTAAATATCTTATAATTTGAAGTATTCGGAAGCATGTGTACAACTTAGCAAAACTGTTCCTTTAACTTTTTTAGGATAAAAATATAGGGAGCAACTAGGTAATTGAATTAATATTTATTATCAATTAAATTTTTTTAATAAAATTTAATAGTTTTTTAGTATCGTTTCCTGAAGTGAATCTACCATAGCGACATCTGTTGATTCTCGCTTATCGAACCCCCTCTTAAGCACGTTTACTTTTAGCTATATTCTCGGTAATACAACGCACGTTGCTTTCCAGAAATATGAATTTATATCTAATATGTATCTACATCGTTATTTTTCAACGTAGCACGAGACAATATTGACGGCCCGATAATTTACATCCAATCATGACGTAGGTACCTTAATCAGGAACACGAAACCGACGATAATTATTAAGTATAGTATCGACTGTCAGGAATTATAATTTTAACAAGAGCTCATGTCAGTTCACTTGATTTTGTTTGTTGTGTGCGTTGTTCGATGTCGTCAATTTCAACTCTAAAGCTGAATAGTAGCATTTGCACAGTATAAATTAAATTATAATTCAATTAAGATTCGTAAGTCGCAGTCGTACCATAAATCGATACGTCAACTATCCTGGGAAATAATTTACGCGTCATCGTACGAAATATAGTACCTAAACGTTCGAAATCCATTTGCAATCGAAACTAATCGCTTCACGGTTTGACGAAACGCGCACAAACTAATAGAAAGATGTGTTCTATCTACTTTTTAGGCACCTACAATCTTGGTAAATTAAACACGAAGCTATAAATATTAATAGCGAATTTGTCGATAATCTGAGATGAGCCAGTGACGTAGGCGCAACTTTGAATAGGGTATATTCAATAAAAGGGATCCTTTCCTCCCCCCAAAAGATTTTCAAAGAACGTGACGGAGAAAATATGGATTACAAATGACAGGGCGATTCTTATAATGAAGACACCAACTCTCGATGATATCATCAATTTTTAAAGGTTTCGAAAGAATTTCAACATTAATTATTTATCTACAAAATTGTTAGGCAATATACTTAACCAAGAAAAAAATATTACGGTTTTATTATTAAAACGTTAAAATTGAGTGTAGCAGGTAGACAAAACGAATACTACAATCTGTAAAGCGAGTTAAAGTCGTTGGTTGAAAATAATGCAGGTAATAAAAGGAAGGAAATTAGAATACTCAAGGCATCTCATACGAAATGAAAAATAAAGTTTCCTCCGGCTCGTAATTCAAGGTAAAGTAGAAAATAAAAAGCCCGACCCGTAGAAAAATGGCCGTAATAGAATAAAAAAAAAGAGTACAATATCGCTGTTTTGGGCCGCAGCATCGCAAGTATAGATAGCTGCGTTGTTATCCAACCTCCGGTAAAAGAAAGCACACCATAAGCAGAATAAAATAAGCATCAATTTGATAGCGAAGTCGTTGTGATTTAGTAGTTAACCTATTAGGTTACTAAACTCCGACTCAGCAGACGTAGAGGCACAAATTCGGCTTTGGAGGGTGGGTGCAGCATTTTTGATTGCATTCAGAAAAAGCAAACTTACGATCCGATTTAGAAAATTTAATACCTACACGGGCACGGCCTCTTTAATGAAATAACGTAAATTTCTGCGACCGCCGTAATTAGGGTTCTCGGACGGCTAAATCGTGCATCAAACGTATGTGTATGTGTCGGAATGACGGCGTTTTACCTAATTCTTCTAGGTCGGCCGTTACTTCGGTTAATTTAATTTGAACCAAAACAATTTTAAAGGAAAGTTAAATTAGGAGTGTGCGTACGTTGGTCAGCCGAACGAGCAAAAGGGTGCGTAATATCTCGAAAGATAAATAAACAATTAACCGGAAATAAAATTATAGGTTTTTGGATGAGCGGCACGACGTTAAATACGATCGCTTGTAAGCAATAAAGCGGTAAAAAGTCGATTACAAAAATCGCGTACAATATGTGTAACCTACATTATTTTTGTTTGTTTACGTTACGCTTAAGCATTGCAATCGATTTTCGTGTAAAAATCACCAGATAATTGCTTGTTCTTAACGTACCGTGTAATATGTTTCAAAACTCTTTTTTTTTGTTCCATTTTTCTCGAAAGAATCGCGGGCTACAACGTTTTCGATTGACTAAAGAGTTTCTTTACGCGCGGTCGGCCTATTTGTTTGTAAATGGTCAACTTTCGGTAACAAATCCGTTACAAAAATGTAGTATGAAATGTACCAAAACTAATCTTTTTTGTTTCAGAGCTGCAGAAATGCAGCGTTTTCCGCAAACCACCTACAAACGTAAAAATTGGTGCACGGCACGACACGAAAACGACCGTCATTTTAACGATAAAATTAAAATATTTTGGTTTTAAATTACCAATATATAGGGGGTCTCTGCTAGAAAAGAATATATTTTTTTGAAACGGTCGAGCAACCAGGCCGAACCACTTTAGATATTGGCCCATAATAATTATAAACATATGATAATAACTAGATGTAACGATATAGACAAGCACCATGTGTCACGTACAATGATAAAAATCAAGATTGAACGATATGCCACCATCACGGTGGGGCATATATTATAATAACCAACGATAGCTTATTTATTTCGCAAGTAGTTCTGTGGTCTGTTTTTATGAGCTTTATGCTGAAGATGTCTCTTATCGCTGTTGTGAATTTACTGATTCTTATTCTGGTAATTGTTGTTAACGCAAATATGGACTTGTTATCAAAAGTACGTACCTACCTAAGTTATTTCAAAAGATATCCACTTACTAAAAATACATGTATTATTAGTTTCATCAAAATGATTACACCGTGGTACTAGAACATGCAGAAACAGTTCGTTACAGCAAAAAGTATTTCAAGTTTTATGAACTCAAGTCGTTTAGATATAACAGGACGGCAGGATCAATCGCTATGAACTTCACATTTATGTTAAACGTTGCTACATTATATGATGGAGAGGTATTTACTAAATATATTTGCAACATTGTGTTAATGATTATTTTAAAATTTTTAATTTTTTAATTTTAGTTACGAATCCAGCTTTTGAAATTCTTAAGTATCGAATATCGGTATTTTCCTTTACGTTTTCAAGTTAAATTTTGCGATTGTTTAAAAGCCAATGCTTTGGGAATGGGTCATACGAGTAAATATGGTAATCTAACTGGTTGTCCTTTATATGCGGTAAGTACGTAATAATTTTTATAACTGATATACAACGTGTCTCTGTATTGAGTTACCTCTATAGGTAAATTTATTAGAAATTTAAATTTATTTTTCTAAATTAAACGAAAACGGTTGATGATTTGATTAGAAGTTGAATGAAACGTAGATATTTTTATTACGGTTTATCCCCACAAGGTAACAAACATTTGTTACTTCAAATAAAAAGCATCAAATAAAACATCATCTCCAGGCGCTTAGCCACTTTTGGCTCTCCCGTACTTTGGACCATCCAAAACTACGACATCGTCCAGATCTTTCCTGTCACCAAAGCCCGATATGTGGCCCGTACTCAATCCCTCCACATATCTTGGACAAGCAAAAGCGAGGACCCGCTTGCCCCTCCTATTTACAGTACCAATATTTGATAATTTACCGATATTTATAGAAATAACGCATCCACTTACTAATATAGGACCTACATCTAAATCTAATCTAAATGCATCGTGTATTTTTTCGAATTCCAACTTTTTTATTTTTTTAAGGGGATTTTTGTAAATTGATGTAAATTAAGAAGTTTCTATAATAAAAATTACGTACGCGCATTAGACTTATACATATTTAATTACATAATAATAATTACTTTTTTTTTAGAACAAACGATATCACCTTTCCAACTGGTCGTTGGATTTCTCCTACGCACCTCCTGGAATACCTAGTGGAAGGTATAGGTTGGACATAGAGCAACTATTTGACAATGCCGAAATTGCACTCGTGCAAGGATTTGGTGAAATAAAAAGACCTATCAAATAGTAGTTGTGCTGTCCAATTGTTTATTTAAAAAGTAAATTTTGCTAATTAAATATTATTAATGTTTATTTGACGTTCATAAAATAAACATTTTGTTGAATTTCAAACTGTGCTTTTTTAAAACATTTAATTATTTAATACCTCTATACAGTACAGTCGGGTGCAGAATTAATGTCGCTAATCGCGAGCATTGCGCGAGCACACACGACACAACCAACAAATTATGATCAGAATATTTAAAGTACAACATTATATTGGTAATTTTTCTCGCTTGTCGTAAATACTTTATGTAGATTTGCACATCGTGCTGTGTATTGTACGTCCAATGGCTCTTGATTCGCGATATTAACTTTGCATCCGACTCGGGTTGCTATTACATTTTAAGACAACCAAGCATGTGTTTCGTTAAATACAAATTATTCAAAATTAAATAAAAATAAATTTAATGAGTTATAGGTAGGTATATATATATATATATATATATATATATATATATGTATATATATATATATATATATAATGATCTGTTGAAAGAGTTCAAATATAACTTTTCATCCCCAAGAGTCCTCGGATTTTTTCTTTTTTCATTCGGTAGTTCGATTTTTTAATATTTTAACGATGTATTTGTTTGTCTTGCGCTTTTTGCGCTAGTAACATTTTTTTATGTTTTTGGAAATGTTCATTATATTACAGTTTTTGGTTACTTTAAAGCAGTGTTACATTTTCAACCGCAAAAGTGGAAGGTGAAAATTAGATAGTAGCAGGAACGCGTGTGCAAATGTAAAGAATTTTTGACAGCATCTACCCATAGAAATACTTAATTCCCAGTAAATCATATTTCACACTGTGCGTTGCCTGTGTTACTTTTTATAGTAAAAGGCTCAAAAAAAAAACAGATTACTATCCGTTTCTATTTATCATCTGACGTGTCCCTTTTTACAATTCAAAAACAACTGCCACCCTTCATCCCTCTTGATCCTCTCACGTCGCTCGTTGGCCTGCGACCACATCTCGTGGGACAAAACATATGAACTTGACTGTACATATATCGTTAACCTTGTTGCATGATAATTAAGAAAAAAAATACTAGGTATTAGTTTCAACAAATTATACTGTTTTGTTTGTTTGCATGTGCAGAATTTCCATATAATTTACCATTTAGTATTCATATAATTAGGTAATATGCTAAATAATCTTGCTACATGGTAATTTACAAAAAAAAATACATCAATTTCTGAATATTTTCAAAGCTACATGTCATATAGGTTTTCCATGTAAACAAATACTATCATGTAATTAACATCTATGTATGTCGTTAACCATTCTACATGATAGATAATTTACAAAAAAAAATACTAGTTCAACCTATAATACCTACTGTTTTTTCATAGTTTTGTTTGTTTGAATGTGCAAAATTTCAATTAAAGTTGGACCAAACTAAATGATTAGATTACCCTTGAAACCATTACCATTAACTTAGTATCGCCATATAAATATAGATAATAATCTTGCTACATGACAATTTACAAAGAAATACATCACGCTACGCTCATTTCTGTAAATTTCCAAGGTTTCGTTGTAAAAATCGTTTAGATTTTCACAGAAACAATACATTATATCGAAAATCGATCCCATAGTATTCGAAATTTAAATTTTATTCCGGCTTTAACACGTTTGGAGTCACCGTATACCACAAAGAAATTTGATGCAACAAAAGCTTTTGAAAGATTGCTTTATTTAGAAACTTTTTTGTCCCTCTCGTTTTTCCCGCGAAACCTACAGTTTTTGGGTAAAAAAATAAAATAAGTATTCGGGCACTATAGGCAAACTTGGAAGAATTATAGACGAAAATTTACGTTTTGAATTTTTAAAGAATAACCATAAATCATATTGGGTATTCCCATTATTTATAATAATAAATAATCATAAAGATAAACACGTAGGTATCTAACTAAAATCGAATTAAATGGCTTGCGGAGAATATTTTCAAAATATTCTGCTAAATACTTTCGAAAACCATTTCACTTTATACGTCAATCAAAAGTTTAATTTTATAGTTGAAAACAAAACGTACTATTTGTGTTGCCTATTTGTACGTCTCATGTAGATAATAAAACATCCGACCCGCATAGCTTAAACAACAATAAACTGTAAGCGTCTCGATTTATAGAAAAAGGAATCCTGTGTCGAAGCTACGACTTTTTAAGATCGATTCATATTTACATATTTTCATATTTTTCATTCAACGTGTCAAACGCGTAACGTGACAGATACGACGAAGATTCTTTAATAATAAAGGCCATTCAAAGTTTATTCCGATGCACGTCATCGATAAAAGGTTGCTAGATGACGACGTTTCGCACAGTGGTGTGTCACCTCGTACTTCGTATTTTTACAATAGGTATTAATAAATTGTAGTCTTTCTTTATCGTGCAATGTGTGTAGGTAAATTTAGACGTCATCTTTTATCGATGACGTACATCGGAATAAAATTTGAATGACCTATAGATTTGGTCGTGCAAATGATTGCGTAAACGATTTTTAAACTTATCTTACCATTAAAAATATGAAAATAAGTTTAAAAATATTTTTTGTTTAAGTACCTACCTATCGTTATTTTAAAAAATAATTGAGGTAGGTGGCTTGAGGTTACTAGATGATGACGTTTCACGTTGAGAACTTTTCTTTAATGTTTAGTATTTTTTGGACCACAAAACGCATTTTTTATTAACAAAATCGTTTTGAGATCGAAGGGACTTCTCATCGTCCGATTAATGCAGTACACATTTTTAAAGTGAATACCACAAAGCCTTTAACTTATCGTAAATCCTGGTAACTAACTTTGAGCAATAAACAACTTACTTGCCTATTACCTACCTATACACCTTTACCAACTTGGAAATTCAAAACCGCCTTCTATTGTACTCAACGTTAATACATCAGCATCATTAATTCCACAATATATTACACTGAAACTTCTCAATAGCGAACACTTACGGGACAAAAAAAAGTGTCCGTTATTACAAAGTGTCCGCTAGTGAGAAGCAATAGATTATAAAACAATTTGAAAATCACAATAACTAAAATAATATTTATCTATCTGTCTATTAATAAAAATGAAACGTACCTCATATTACTCGCGAGATCGATATATTAAGCAAGACATGTGTAGCTACCAGTTTTATATAGATATTAAAACTTTAAAAAAAATTAATGTTTTAAACAAAAATCTGTTATTTATCAATTTCATGCTGGCGAACAAACAAATTAAAATTTTAAATTAAGTAGCCGCATTTTTTAATTATTTTTTTTACTAATAATTTGCGCCCACTAGCGCCCCAATTTTCATTTCCAAATCTTCATTATTTTCGAAGATATTCGCGATTAACTTATAATTTCGCTAACTTTGTATTGCGCTTACGATGCAGAGCTGAATTTTTAATTTTTTTTTACCAACGTTTTGCGTTTAATTTGCGCCTCAATTTTCATTTTCAAATTTTCCGAAATCGTATTGGCGTCAATTGGCCAGTTCAGTTTGCCCCATGTTACCTTACTTATTTACGCAATTCGAAGGTATGTGTGCAAGTATATAAATCTAATTTATTGGATTTTTAAACTGTCTATTATAGAGAAATTTTAGTGTTCGCGTTCGTTATTTAGAAGATCCGTTATTGGAAAGTATTTTAACCAATACGACCTATAGAAAAATGCCGGGACTTTTAAAAGCGTTCGGTATTTGAAAAATCCCCTTATTTGGATGTGTTCGTTAAGGAAAATTTAACTGTATCTAGTACCTAATTAATTAATTATAATTTATTTGACATTTTTACTTTCTATTGTCAATCCAAGTGACCTAAAAATCACCGTAAACAGTAATTTAATTACAAATTGAGTACTTATACGAGTCACTTGAGTGGGATTTTACGTGCTCCAAATACTTAAATTTTAATTGCTTTTAATGTTTATATAGGCGTATATAAAGTTTAAAGTGCCTCCAATTAGATTATTTACATGCTTTTCGGTATAAAAGTGTTTAACTAATTTATAGAACTTTCGTTAATAATAATGGCACATTAAATAATATGACGCGAGAGGCAAATTCATTCCGACGAGCTTCTTTCGCATACTCAAAAAAGAGCACCCGCCTAAATTTTAAACAAAAAAAATTACCTAAACATCATAATTAAATTGCCTCAAAGAATCGATGAACTCATCATAAGATTTTTAATGTAACTGAAAAGGAGCGAATTTCATAGCTATTCCAAGTGAAGCTAATTCTTCTTCTCGTGCCGTCTTCTTATTGAGGGTTGGCGACCATCTGCCTATATGGTTCCCTATCTCTTGCAACATGGAACAGTTGCTCCACTCTGAGGCCTGTCCAGTCCCTGATATTTCTCAACCACGATTTTCTTTTGCGCCCAATGCCCTTTTTTCCTTCGATGTTTCCTTGCATAATAGTGTGCAATCATGAGTATTTATCATTACGTAGTATATGCCCAAGATAAGCGGTTTTTTTTATTTTCTTAAGTATCTTAAGTATTCTTCGGTAAAGCCACATTTCAAAGGCTTCCAGTCTTTTTATTAATTGTGCCTTCGGTGTCCATGATTCCACCCCATATAATAACAGTGACCACACATAGCACCCCAGGAATCTCAATCTGATATGCAAACTCAAATTGCCATTTGTGAACACTGGTCCATATTTTATGAACGCTTTCCTCGCCATTTCAATGCTTGCTCTTATTTCATTCTCCTGTCCAATTGTGAATTTACACTGACACCCAAGTATTTATATCTATCTACTTGTTCAATTTGCTTTCCTTCCAGTATTAAATGTTCATTAACGTTGTTCGGGTTCTTCGTCACAATCATGAATTTGGTCTTTTTCATGTTAATTGTTAGCCCCATTTTGGAGCTTTCTGTGTTAATTGCTTCCAGTATGGTTTGCAGTTGTTCGATGCTATTCGCCATAATTACGGTGTCATCTGCGAATCTTATGTTATTGACTATTGTGCCACCAATTTTTATCCCTTCAGTTCTTCCCTGTAGTGCATTTTGGAATATTACCTGGGAGTACAAGTTGAACAATGTGGGCGATAATACACACCCCTGTCTGACTCCTCTCTGTATACCAATCTCATCCGTCTCCATGTCATCTATCTGTACGACAGCTGTTTGGTTGTAGTAAATGTTCCTAATAAGGTTTATATTTTTTGGATCCAAGTTGACATTTTTTAGCTTGTCTATCAATTTTGCGTGTTGTACTCTGTCAAAGGCCTTCTGATAATCAATAAAACATATAAATACATCTTTATTGTATTCACGGCATTTTTGTAATAAAACAGTCATAGCAACTAAAGCTTCTCTGGTTCCCATTCCTCCTCGGAAGCAGAACTGGGTGTCATCGAGCTGTTCCTCGCATCTTTTATATATTCGATGCTGTATAATTTTTAATAGGACCTTCAATATATGATTCATTAGGCTTATAAGTCGGTATTCATCGCAGGACTTTGGACTATTCTTTTTGGGAATCGGTATAAATATCGATTTTAGCCACTCTTCTGGAATTTTGTTTCGGTTGTATATTTGGTTGAAGAGTTTAGTTATGTATTCTAGATTGTTGTCATCCATTATTTTTATAATTTCTATAGAAATATTATTTTTATTTTTCATGTTCTTAATTGAATGTTTAACTTCTGAAATCAGAATTTCAAAAGGTTCATCGTCGGTCACCTCACTGCAACTTGCTCTATCGTATAGAAATAAAGTTTTGATATTCTCTTCCCAAGTTTTCTTTTTATATTTTTCTGATAGCTGAATTTCTCCTTGTGTATTTCTTGTTATGACTGGTATTTTCCTTCTTTTATTCCCCGTGATTTCGTTGAGTTTCTTGTGGAGGTTTTTTGTATCGTTCTTATTGTTTAGTTGTTCTATTTCTTGACAGTTCTCCTTCATCCAATTTTCTTTAGCTCTTCTTATTTGATATTGTATTTGCCTTCTCAGCTGCCTATATCTTCCTTCTTCTTTGTTCTTCAGTTCCCTTTTTTCCTCGATCAGTGAGATAATTTTTCGGGTCATACAAGGTTTTGAAGCTAATTGGGCGATAAAAACAAGAGTTTCCGATTTTACCCTAAACTCTAACGCAACCCTATAGAGTTGTGGAAATTTTTAGTTATCTCGATTTTTTAGTTTTTAATGTTTTTGTCTCAAATTCATAGACAAAACTCATTCTTTTGTTGGTTGTCAAAAATCAAAATATGCAGAACCATCCGAACATCAAGATTACGATAAGAATGAATTTCGTTTATGGATTTGAGCTTAAATTTCTCGTTACTCATCATCATCTTTAATAAATTCCTTTCTAAGACATCGTTATGCATATACCTTTATTTTCGAAACAATCTCCAACTTTCTTACTCATTTAATTTATTGTCAATCGTCTGCCCTAATTTCGCGAACGTTCTGTTTACTACATAGTCATCTGAAGTTGTTTGCAGTTGTGCTGTAATTTAAATCTTTCTCTTCGCGAGTACTTCAGTAAATCTCGTCCTTTAATTAAATGAACTGTTTACGAATTCAATCGATACAGATCAAATTCAGTAAGAAGCACAATTTTTACCGTACCTAACGATTTTTAAATATTCTGTTTATGCGGTGCAATAAAATTTCAATATAAAAATATAATCTAATCCCTTCGGGCTCTTTACAGCGAGACTCGGTTTACTTTTAATTGAATTTCTTTCTACTAATTATGATTACAGATTTCTGGAATAACTCGGGGTGCCTTTTTAATTTCCTTTAAACGTTAATAGTCCCCGTTCTAAAACTATTAAATTTTCGGACTAAAAGCGAGTTGAAAGTTTTAAATGAAACGTGTTTAAACAAATCACAGGCAAGTAGGTATAAGTAATTAATTATTGTGTATTGTGTATTAACACTTTTGGGACATTTAATATTTTGAATGATTGTACATATCTATTAGGGGAGAAAGAAACAGCTGACATTTGGACGACGGCCAATTTTTCACGATAACCACCGTATTAGCCTGAATATAAGACGAGTCCCATTTTTTTTACTAAATTAGAAAAAAAGCACATTTTTTAAGACTCCGAATATAAGACGACATGCAATTTTTTGAAAAGAAGCACCTTGAAAAATTGTTTTATATTTTAATAAAAAATATACGAAAACATACGTCAAAATTCACAATGGTGGTCATTTTTAATCGCTAAACGTTTCAACTCATCTTTATCAGCTTGAAGACTCTTGTTTTTTAATGGACATTCAGTGGAAAGAACCTCGTCTTATATTCGGGTTAATGCGGTACTTCTAATATTAATTAAATACTTATATATGTGCCTACGTGTCACAAACATCTATTGTAAGAAACTGTTTAATTATATTATGCCTATAGTAGTCGTGCAATTTCCTAATACAACAGTAATATATTCTACGCTAATGGATGTTTGTAACTATTTACGATATTGCATGTCTTAGGGCAAATGCTCATTAATTAAATAAAGGCGCCTAAAATTAGAAATAATTAACTAGCTACCCTGTTAATTTATAGGACCTTTAATTCTCTATAAGATCAAAATCACGCGTTTAATTAATATGTTGTATAATGTATTGTAAGTACTAAACGTCCTTAAATAAGGTTGTCAGATTTGAAGTGGTAGTGGTCACAACTGAGAAAGACACAAAGGTATATTTGAACTTCATTTTCATCTACTAATTAACCGAAGAGCGACAAGAACTTTAACATTTAACAAGAATAAAGTATAATTTTCAGCAAGTAGATGGCCGGTATTTCTCCAGGTCAAATTTTAAGAGTGATACTGTAAGCTTACAACTACTAAAAAGCGATAGCGAAAGCTCACAATTCATTGAAGACATTTAAACCAATAAAGTATACCTATACAGAAATGATGAGAAACGAGTTCCACGAGTTGGAATTTATAACATAACCGTTCCCAAATAACACCTTCCCTATTAAATTTATCATTCACTTTAAAATGTTCATGTTCCTCCATCCTCTACAACATTCTTATAAGGCGGTTGTTAAAGCAAAGTGACTCATTAATCGGACCTCTTGGATTCAAGGCCTGTCGTTCATGAGTAATTCTAAATCTTTTTGTAACTCTGCTCGTGCAATGTCTCCTTATCTTCTTTAATAGATAATTCAAGGAAAAATTCTTGGAAGAACAATACCTGGACGGCGTAGAATCTCACAACCGAAAAACCTTAATTCCCCTCAAATCAAGCAGTGCAGCAGCCAATAAAGTGAAAATTGTCATGTTGATTTAACAATTTTAACAATTAATAATAACAAAATAATAACAAATTTAACAATTTCAACTCGATGCACGCCAAAGTTGTAAGAAATTACAAAACACCTGAATAATTAAGCGCGTGAATATAATCTTGTATGAAAAAAATGCTGCGATTTTAATTTTATTCTTAAGGAAAAAATATGACCAAATGTTTAAAATTAGATAACCATTAACTACTTAACTGCAAGCAAACTAATAAAGCAAGTTGTTTACCTACATATACATGGGGGAAAATCCGTGATATAACTAGATCAACGTTAACGTTTGATATAACGTTTATCATGAAAAAACTGAATTCTATAGTTACTGAAATATAAACGAAAGAGTTACACAACAGCATTTACTGCTCAAGCGCAAATAAAATGCATCAATTTATAATTTTTGACTTAGATATAACCCGAAAACCTTGTATACATAAATTCAAATTTGTCAATTTTTTTCTTCAAATTTAATAACAATTAAAATAGGAAATACATGTGCGACTTACTTGGTTTTTAAAACAGAGGTTAAGGCAGAGCAACCAAAACTAATCCACACGTTTTAAACGAGAGAGCGAATAAATTTTTATTATTTTTAAAATAAATCCAAAGAAGCTTCACTAACCACAAACACGATTTGTTAAAACAGAAATTAAATTGCTTTGTTTTTTTTTTAACGAAACTGCTGTTCTAAAATATTCACCGATATCGCGAAATAGGGTGAAACCGTACCGATACGCGCGCGTAACATGGATACTTTTCGTACGACCGGCCGCAGAAATAAAGACGGACTTTTAAATTATTAAACGGTAACGAAAGGTTTACGTTAAGGGGGTATTATCAGGGTCCGCCATATTGAAAAAGTATAACAAATAAAACCAATATTAATATACATTGTTTACGAAAACCAGGCATCTTTACGAAAGGTTCATGATTCGTATAGATACCTCAAACCTTCTAGTTTTCAACAAACTTGTTGAGTTTTCAGAATAAGGTTAAGAAATTATTAAATTTGCAATCAAACATGCAATAGTATTTTAAAGAAATACATCACTTCAAGGAATAAAAACCACCTGGAGTAATAGATAAAGCATAGCTACGTACTACAAACACACCGTTAACAGTTAAAAATTAACCATTTTTAAGAACAAAGGGCATAAAAATTAACCTAAATTACTATAATCTAGGAACATTTTCGTGCTGTGTTTGTTAAGTTGAGTCAATTTGTAGTTCAGCTGTTTTTAGAAGGATGGCAGCACGTGCAAATTTTTGCGTTGTTGTCAAACGTATAATTTATGAAACTTCATCCAAAGTAAATAGAAAAACAGAATGTTTTGTTTGTATTTTTAAGGTTAAATTTGCACAATAGTCAGCTTCAGTTCTACTTCACTTTACGTTATATGAAATTTTCAAAATGCAGTGAAATTGTATTTGTTTTTGCAAAATATAGTCGTGCTAACTAATACTCCTACATTTTATTTCAAGTTAACTTCTGAAAATTAAATAAACAATATATAAGTATATAATAAAATCCAGATAACACAATGTGCGGACATCCATAAGACAATTGAAGGATCCGGTGCAAAAAGAAGGCAGCTCCAACTGTATACGGATTATTCGGACTTTTATAGGGAAATACGAAAAAGGATTATTACCAGACGAATATGTTAGTACAACATATTCGTCTGGTAATAATCCTTTTTTGTAGGCTCGTGATCTGGCTGGTGAAACATACTTTATTGAATGCACTTTTATTGTCGCAAGTTTGTAATAGTTCCGGTTACCCAAAACATCATTTTAAATTTCAGTGGGCTGAAAATTTGGTCACAGTATGTATTTTTTACTAAACTACAATATAACGTACAACTGGAAAATATTTTGTTAGATGTTAAACAGTTTTTACCTTCTGAACAATTTATAACAATGGAGCTGCCCCCTTTTTGCGTCGGACTGTTCAATTGAGGAGCTTAGAGGAAAAGTGGTACAAGTGACATTTGTTCAAATGATGACATGTACAGTATAACAAAAATTGTGATGTAGAAGTTGCTTAAATTAATACAGTTTATAGAAAAAAACAGTAATATTTGGTCCATAACAGCTATATAGCACTCAAAGTTAGAATATTTTTAGCAATTGTGCTTAGTTTAATATGAAATATCTCACATGAACTCCAAATGTCACTTGTACTACTTTTCCTCAAAGTCCTCAATTGTTAAATGGACTTTCAAATAGGTTCGTTACGCTAATATTATATGACACGTATTCTTATACAACTTGTAAAGAATATCACTCGAAGCATATTCAATAATCGATGAGCAGTAATCAAAAATACAAACCGATGATTCAAATGCTGTCTAATTATTTATCCATTATCAATTATGCCTATTTCAACACCAAAGGGAATTTATTAATATAAATTATACCATTCAATAGAAAATCATAAATCGATGTATTCTGCTAAATACAACTATACATATCTTTTCTATACCGAATAATGGTAACACTTTTTGAACTTAACTGTAATATTCTTAAGTATACATCTACCCACTGCTTTGGAAGATTAGTATTAATTATTTCTAATTCACCTTCAAATTTTGTAGACAAAAATGATTTACAGAATACATAATTATTATCTGCAAGGTATCTAATACCTCTAACCTTTAGAAGAAAATGGTTATATGGAATAACTGCATCGGTCAACAATTTAGAAAAATTTGTCGAGAAAGATCGATAACTGCATTTTGGCATTAAACTCCCATAGTGAAGTTGAATGTTATTAATATTATATTGAAAATTAATATGATTGTGAGATGTTTACCTATAAGAAATATTCAATATGACATATGTTGATGTTATGTATATTTCTTATTTGTAATCACGTATAAATTCAACTTTGGTAATAAATACTTTGTAAGTGTAATATATATACAAAACGCGTGCTTTATTTTAAGGTTAACTTTCACATTTTATTTCATTCACTATTTTATAAAAAGGTATTCAAAATAACAAACACCGAGAAAACTTGGGTACACAATATGTAAAATATAATAATTAATATTTTATATAACATAAGTATAGTTATAGTTTATAGTTTCATAATTAAAATTTTCTAACGCACGTTATGGAATCCGTATCGACAAACTGTATTTCGGAAATCTAAAAATGCATATTGGTAATCCGAACCCACTCATGAAATTCCGTGCAACATTTCGTAATGAACAAATTTAAAGTCGAACTAGACTTTGCAAAATAAAGATGCATAAGGATAAAGGCATAAAGATAGCGGCGCAACACTGCTAACTTGAAATATCGCGAATTAGCATTAAAAAAATTTAAATTGTAAATTCTTTAGCAGGATATACATACGCCATCTATTAGCAAACTTGTAAGTGTTAGTTCCAAAATTGCCGTCGATTTTGACTGTAGCGTGCTAATACCCCCTTAACTAAATTGAATCGGAAAAATTCGATAAGTCCCTATCCACAAATACAACGGAATGTTCATGCGCGAACAAATGACATGTCTTACCTAATCGTCAGTTTGCGATAAACACATCTTTGTTCGAAAACAATTTCCAGTTGATAGATTAAAATACCTACATGTGTTGTACAAAACTTTTAAACACATACGATTATATTCACAATTTAAATGTAAATTTATTGAAGATTTGAATGAAAATGTTCAATAAATGTAGGTGTAAGTAAAAAAAAAATGTTCCCGATATTTTAATCGTTGTTATCAGTTTGTTAAGTTGTTGACTGAGGCGTAATCTATAATTTGAATAAATTTTAGAAAAAAACCACTTCGTTTACTTATAAAATTTTAGGATATTTTTATTAGAGAAAGAAATGGTGTCGCATTTAATTTTTCCATTATTAGTTTTCGAAATCCGTATCAAATGAAATGGTTAAATTTAAGAATTTGTCCATTTTAGGGACAGTCACGTTCGAGTTATATAATATACAGGGCGTTAGGAGGGTCGATGTCAATATCAAAGAGGGTGTTCAGCGAGGGCAAAAGAAACAAAAATAACCGTACATGTTATAGAGAAAAGTTTTACGGTTATCGAAATAGCGACCGTTATTCATTTTTTTGCAAATGGAAGAGGCGAGGAGTGGTTAATCCGATTTCGAAGTGGATTTCGCTTTAACATACGAATTGGAGATCAGCTGAAAGTAACTTGTGTAAAAGGGTTTGTCACTACGCCTTCATTTTTGAAAAAATCTGGATCTGCATTTTGGACCTAGGGGAAACGATAGATAGCTAAAAAAAAACAAGCAAATTACATTAATAAATATCAGGTCCGTAAAACTAATTATTTCGCAACGTTCGGTTCCACCTTGGGTTCCGCGAAGAAAGTGCTTTAACCGCTTCGGTTGAAATGGATGAAATTTTTTGGGCAAGTTTATACAGGGTGTAGCTAAAATAACCCGACAAGCTCGTCAGGGGCGAAAGGGGAGAGTAAGATATTAGCATTAAACGAGACGATAAACGTCTTATATCTTTAAAGAATTTTAACAATTATTGTTGAAATTTGTGTCAAATAATAAGAATAAATTCGCACCTGCTTTGTGTTTAAAAATCCAATTATTCTGCATTGAAAAACATCGCGAACACGTTCACCAGCGGCACAAAATCAAACGCACAAAGACAACGATATGATAGAATTTTACGCTACTGTGAGCAATAACCGAATGATAACTATTCCCAGCTAACAATTTTTAAATTTCGCGGCGGATTTCTATTGGTATCACATGAAAACATTTGCAGTCAGTAGCGGTGATAAATTAGGCGAAAGGAATTTTGAATTGTTTGAGTAACGAAATATTATACCTGCCGTTACATATATAAATAATTACGTCCAGTTTCACGTATTTTAACACTTATGTTATTTTTGAACACGTTTACATTAAAATATTATTAGTTTAATTTAATCATTTACTGCAGTACGTCACTGCCTTTGTTATTTAACCTGACATTGACGTTTATATACGAATAGTACCAACAGAAATCCGCCGAATTTAAAAATTGTTAGCTGGGTCAGCTGATTTTTTACAAGAAAAATTTAAACTTAAATTTGCACTAATCTACCCTACAATAAAATAAATTTAACGTACTGATGCCATGTTGTCGACACATTCCTGTCCCGTATATACCGTTTTGTTTATTGATAAATTATATCGTTGTTCGTTTTACCATGAAAATTAGTCATTTGTGCACTTAATTTACGTTTTCAGCATTATGATTTTTAGTAAAATTAAATATGTTTTAAATCATTACAGCTACCCCCTCATTAGACCTTTTGTCTAGTTCCTCGATTTTTCTAAAACTATTAGTTTGCGGACCTGATATACATATATCTAGTAGATAAAAAGATTTGATTGTATTTTAGCAGTTTATAGATTCTCCTAGGTTCAAAATCGACCAGGCGCGGCGCCATGACCTTTAATTTTATCAAAAACGAAAGCGTAGAACCTAAACCCTTTTACACAAGTTACTTTTGGGTGGTCCCCAATCCGTATGTTAAAGCGAATCGAAGTCGGTGGGAAGGAGGTTGTGGCCTCTAACATAATTTTTGTTAAAAAACAAAAACACATGTGAGCAAAACTTAAAAAAATCCTAGTTATTTTATTAAATAATGTAATGTAATTAAGTAATGTTTTTCAGAAAACTATTAAAACGTGACTTACAATTAATTCCTTTTAATAATAAGCGATTCAATTGATGTGCCTATTATTCTTTCCTAATAAAATTTATATTTATATTTATATTTATATATATTTATTTTTTATTTTACAAATTTTTTATTTATTTTTTTTAAATTTAATTGGTGACCAATAATTGAAATTTCAATGTTCAATTACTGACAAAATTGTTCATTAACTGCGATATAAATTTAAAGAGTCGTACTGTGAGTCATACAATAATAAACCAAAAGAAACGCTTTCGTTTTGGTGCAACTTTCACATTTTTATGCACAAAAAACTTTTTTGCCAACATTTTTATTAGAAAAACATTCTGAAGTGTCCACTGAAGCTACGTTTTCGTCATTCGTACCTGTACTTGAATTTGGATGAAGTTGGCGCTAAACAAGATGCGAGATTTCACGTTATGGAAGAACGCTACCAGAGAAGATGGAACCCGGCGACGATGGGTGATTATTGCTGGTTTTTACTGATGGAAGACGATACATCACACAAACGAAAGAAGAAATAACGTAGCAAGCAGACGTTTTGGAAATTTTTTGTCACTTTTATGTGCACATTTTCATTATTATTTTGCAATTTTATTACACTTAATCAATATAATTTTGATTATAATGTTTTAATTGTACTTGTACTATATCTTTGTGCTTAATCTTGGGGTAGAAATTGAATTAAACAGTGTAAAATCACTCCAAAATGACATTTGCAATATAGGTAAACTACACCTACACGTATAATTTTGTAAAAGGGAAAAGTAATGATTATCGTAACAAAAAAATCTTACGTGGTGGCTGTTTTTTCGACTTCATGTCTTAAATCAAGGACCCCAAATTAGTAAAAACAAATGATTACTATCCATGTTAACGAAAAAAAAAGTTAAAATTTGTGGGCCATGTGTTATTTTTGCTAGACTTGTTATAACATTTAGCAGGCAAAAATTTGTTATAGAACATAAACGTCAAATGTTCCCCATTTTTCCCACTTTTTCCCACTTTCCCCCCATTAGATGTTTCACAAAGTCAAAATTATTGTCATTAAATCGATAAATTTCAATTTAATATTTAAATTATCGCAAAATTCTTTTGCACAATAAAATAAATACATATTACGCATCTAAATGTTTTTAATTTAATAATCGCACCTTTATCGATACGTTTATAAATTTAATCAACGAACATTCTGTAAAATTATAAATAAATTGAACGTTCCTACATATTAGTAGTAAGACCGGAAATCGCATTTTTCATATTGCTTCGACTTTACTTAAAAAACTGATTTGAAGTCTGCAGTAACTTGTGTGTAAATTGTGTTTCCTTTATCTAACCCACACACATATTAAAGTGTCACACACTCCATATGGCGTTGGGGGATATTACTGGAAACGTTTTGACGTTTAGGAGACTACATAGTGAGTGTCGTGCTCAAGATAAACCTGTAATACCCCAACGTAACGGTTCCAAAACAAAGAAACCGGATAAGTTTTCACAGCGCCATAGAAAGTTCTGTTTTATTGGATTTAGGTAAAACATACATAGGTAAATAAATAGCCGCCTAATTCAATATTGTAGTATTAAATACTGCTTAGAAATACCCCCAAGTTAAAGTGTAGAAAAAAATATGCTCATTTTTTATGTTGCGATATACACAACATGGTGATTAATGAAAATAACTATAATAAAGCTAAACGACAGGTATTGCAAGTAGCAAGGATCAACAAGTAGCACAAAATAACGCAATATCACAGCATATATCTACCTATGTTACATATATGAAAGCTTACGGGGGAAAAAAGTTTACTGCACCAGAGCTTTCAACTTGTAATCCAATTTACTCGAGTTAATCTGAAAATCACAGCGTTGGGGCAACGGCAAAGTTATATACAGGGTGTATCGGATTAACTTTGTCGCGTTTCGGTATCAGCGGTAACGACAGTTGCCCCATTTTCCACGTAAATTGCCCAATAATTTGATTTTACGCGATTTAACAATTTTACGTCGAGCTTATAACCATAAAGTTGTTTAGAACGTCGAATTACGCTCTATTGAATATTTATCGATTTAAATACATTTTCGAAAATGTTCCGATTTTTCATTAATATCAAATTTATTGCAACGCTATCTATCTTTTACGAGGTTAAATGCAAATTTTATTACAGCGATTTGACGTTATTGAATTTAAATCGTTTTTACACCCCATAATGTTATTTATGATTTTTAAACGTTTTTCATACAAAGCACGTTTAATTGAATGTTAGGTAAGCATTAGATAGGTACCTATCCGTAATATTCGTAGACGTGTTCTCTAGTTTAATTTAATACTTATGCAAAGTATTCTTCAAGAACTTGGTGGTATGTAAATGTAGTAATCCCATTAATGAGATTTTGATTTTATTTGTTTTATGTCATTATTTGAAATTAGATCGTTCCCGTAGTTGTGGAAACCGTTCCGCCATAAAATCGATTTAAAGTTCGCTTCTAGGAATTTCTAATAAAAGTTTAATTCCCAGACTATAACAAACAATGCTTATTTCAAACGGAGAACAACGGAACTAAAGCGAACGTGGCATTAAATTTTGAGGTATTAGACGTCTAAAGCCGCTCGAAATAAACGGCCGTACGTACACAACAGAAGTACGAAATAAACTTAACCATCCTTGAAAAATGTGCGAAATAATGCGACAATATATTTTCGCGAACTTGCTCGCATGAATATTAAAGTGGCCTCGTGTGGAACCCGACTCGAACCGGTTTAAATTTATTTTAATTTTTAATTAACAATATCGCGCTATCGACAAATGAAATTTTCATGGAACTAACGTCAATCCTTAATACTTAATGCAATCATCCATCATAAACCTTTTATAGCAATGTCTACAATTCTATCGCGCCTCTCAAGTAAATTTTGACAGGGTCTCAGACCATTAATTTTCTGCATTATCTTTCAATGGGGATCGCGAATTTATGTGCTTGTTCTATCAACTTTGGCCTTTCAACAAGAATTACGCTGAAGACGATATGGTTTTACTATGGTCCCGATTGTACGTTATTCTATAGTTTTTCGTTATTTCGAGTGGAAACAATTGCGTCGTGACGTTATACCTTTTAAAATCTTCATTGTTTAAATTGAAACCATTCTCAAAACTGACACTTGAATGCTCGTTTGATTGAAGCGACGATATTGGATGCTTTATTTTAAACAGCCAAGCTTGTTATAAATTATACTATAGATTAAATTTAAGAATATAATGTACTTACACTTCGTCCAAACCTATGTGCAATCCACGTCATCAATAAAAGGTTACTAGATGATGACGTTTCACACAGTGCTATCACTTCGTATCTCGTATTTTGACAGTTCTAATAAATTGTAGTCTTTCTTTATACCATTATGTGTGCAGATAAATCATGGATAGAATATGTCATTTTCCAAATTTTAAACCGAATTATAAATAAACAATCTAGTAACTTTTTTTTGACGATGTGAATTGCACGTAGGTTTGGATAGGTCATATCTACATTTAGTTTGTAGGTAAAAATTTTGTCTATTAAATTATGACGGCATGATTAATATTCCTAATGCAAATAGCCTTTATAGCGTAGGTACGTTCATACTTTAACCATTTTGTTAGATAATCCCAATTTATGCAACAGCGGTCACTTCGCCACTGGTTACGTATGTATATTGGAAATAGTTGCGTGCTTTGCATATTAAAGTCGTAGTATCTAATAGTAAAGCACACTAGTCTAGTCCGAACTTGTATTTCTTGTAAAAGAATGTTCTTAATATAGAAAAAATTAAACATTTTGAATTTTATTTCTATTAATTTTGATTATCTACATACCTACGTACTTTAAATTTTCTTTTACTTAAACTGAAAATCCCTCGAGGAGGAAGAGCTTCACTTACACTCCCACCCAGATTCATAATTTAGTTTTATATTGTTATAGTATAAGGCCAGTGTGGTACCTACAAATCTAGTAGGGTTTCCAGCCACTGGAACCGGAAATATGAGACTTTTATAATCAAAATTACAACCTACAGTGTCCGACATAAACTTGGATACAAATGAAAACTTTCTTTTTCAGAAAATTTTATTGTTCGTACTACAAATTTAAAATGAACATGTCAAAATTTGAATATAAGTGTTCGTATACGAGGAACGTTCAAAAATCTGAAATCAGCTCAAGAGCAAAGTACCCTTAGTTTTGAAAATACACAAAAATATTATTTGGAGAAGTTTTTTTAAATTGCAAGAAGATTTTCAAGTCATTTTTTTCAAAAACATTTTTTTACTTTTTCGCCTACTTTTTTTCCTCCCTCGTATACGAAAGGTTATATTCAAATTTTGACTTGTGAATTTTGAATTTGTCGTACGAAGAATAAAATTTTCTGAAAAAAAAGTTTTTCATTTGTGTCCAAATTTATGCCGGCCACTGTAGGTTCGCATATTTCGTTTATAAAAAGCCTCATATTTCCGGTTCCATTAGCTGGAACCCGAAACCCTACTACACTGGGCTTGTGCTATAACAATAAAAAAATAAACTACGAATCTGAGTGGACGCTCTCCTCCTGAATTGCATGCATTTGTAATCAAAGTTTATTATTAGAATAATTTCTACTTTGATTGTTTACTTTAATTCTTTGTAAGTCAGTGGAATATAAATAATTTTATTATAAAAAGTTTTCTATTATTTAAATAAATAAATAGATTTAAACAGATGCAATGAGAATAAGGAAAATAACAAAATACGTACCGATTGCTTTGATAATATTTCTAGAATAGGTAAGAAATTAATTTAGGTCGCAGTGCAGGGGACCAATCGGTGAACCAAACAAAGTTTTAAAGAAAAATTAATTTGATCATTTTTTACAATGGGAATATACAGAATTGTAACGAAAATTTACCTACATGTTAAGACTGATTTACATTAACAAGAAAAACTTAAGTACGTAAAAGTTTGTTTTCTCTCATAAAAAGGCACATAAATTAGAAAAGGTAAATTGTAAATAATTGTACAGTGCAACTTTTCTAACTCGTGTAATTTTCTGAGAGAGAACAAACAAGTTTTTCTTGTTAGTGTAAATCAGTCTTTATGAAGATTGTTGATTGTAGAAACAAATACAGTAAACCCTCAAAATAAACCGGAGGTCGTTTGCAACGGACGGTACAAAAAAAAGATAAGCAGCCTGATTGTTTTCCTTCGTACGTTATTGATCAAAAAAAATAAATTACAATCACAACAGAAACTTAATTATTTTTTTAAAACGGTGAATCCAGTTATCGTACTTAATTGACGTGAATCAGACCCTTCTCTCGTCTTAAAGAATATACAGTATGTACAACTCTTTTCTTATCATTTTGTATTGTAGGCTATTTTTTATGTAAAATATTATCAACTCGTTTAATAGCTTCGTACAGACGGGCGCAAAATTAATGCCGCGAATCACGAGCATTGGGCGGGCAATATACGGCACAACGAACAAATTCTATAAAAACTATTTACGACAAGTGAGACAAAATACAAAGTTGAACTTTAAATATTCTGATCATAAACTGTTCGCTGTGTCGCGTGCGCCAGCGTAATGCTCGCAATTAGCGACATTAATTCTTCACCCGACTGTACACGTATTTCCATAGTTTCATTGAAGTACATCCCTACTGTATTAGGTACATTACAGGATAAATTTGTTGTAAACCAGACTTTCATTAAAACGGACAACCTTAAGCCCCAATTAGTCCGTTATAATGAGTTTATTGTGCTTGTAGAAAATAATCACCATTATGTATTTGAAAAGCTAATCAACAAGGTGATTGGTTTTAGAAAAACTTCTATAAATTATTATTATTACGAAAATTATGACAAGAAAATTATTATTTCAAAAAAATATTGAAATGTGTAATATACATATGAAATGAATAACAGAATATATCTTTAACGAGATGAGGCACCCCCACGTTGTAGGATTTGACGTAGGCATAGAGATGACATAATGAATTAGTCAACAAAATCTTCAAAAATAACCGCATTATATTTTTTTGTAAGTCGTTTCAGGTAGGTAATAACTATACAAAGAGCATTATAATACGGTAATTGGCCAATTTTACTGATTTCAGAAATAAATGTGTAGAAATATTTACTTATGATCTTTTTATGTGATCTAACAAAAAGCAATTATGGTAAGTAAGTAGTAAAATATAGACTCCTTTTAAAAACTGAATAAAATATGGGATAACTATTTAAAAATAATCGACTAAAGTCGATTGTCGTAGTAGTTATCAACTATTACTTTTAAATTTTTATTCAATTTCTTCGCGTTAAAGGCCATAACCGAGTAAGCATTGGAAATGTGTTTTTTCTCGAATTTGGATAATTTTTTACTAAAAGGTCCATTTTGATGTAAGTCTAACTTTAGCAAAACATAGTAAAAAGTTTAATTAGATATTATTTAATATCTCAACAGGGAAGCGCCGTAGGAATTGTTTTTTAAGAACTTGTGGCATTATTTTGACGCGGTTTATACGCTCCCTAGAGATTCTCCACCATTTCCAGAACATCCTGTATGTAGCAAGTTGCTACAAAATTCAAGTGACGAACATTTCAAATATTTACCCGTTATACCGTTTGGAAAATTTGGATACTTACATATATAGTAAACGTAGGTACGAGGAATATTTGACGAAAAATTATTGACTGCCCCCCTAGGGGCAGAGATAGAGGTAATAAGAGGGTATATAAGATATACTTTTAAATTATTTTAATTTAATATTCCCTATTTTTCTCATTTACTGTACACGGAGAGTTTAAAAAAAAATACTACCGATGAAAGTTTAATACCTCTACAATATCAAACAAGCATCACAGAATTCGCGATAATAGTTTTTGAGAAAACAATTTTTTTTTTATTTCGAAAAATGTTTTTTCGGTAAGTATGAATTTTTTGAAGTTAATATTTTGCTAAAGTTAAACGTACATTAAAATAGACCTTTGAGAAAACAACTAGCCAAATTCGAGCAAAGGCACATTTTCGGGCCTTTCGAATGTCCGCTCTTTTCTATCTAACCTTTTTAGCCATTCGAAATCAAAAGCTTAAGTACAATTTAAATTATCGCTTGAAAATAGCGAGCGTTCCTTATCCCCAAACCTTTTATCTAGCTGCATAAAGTTAACGTTGGTTAAATATTCCGCTGTTGCTTATTATCGCTTGGTGTACTTAACGTTCGCGACTCTATATTTTGCCAAATTCGCCCTTACACGCTTTAAAATCAATCACCCTTAATTGATAAAACGACATAAAAGTAAGCATGTACTTATACACGAAAGGCAACGTAAATTTTACCGAAAATTTTGTATCAATAATTATGTAGTTCACTTTGTCGTTGACAAAAGGAGAATTTCTAATTTGCTAACTTCAAACATTTTCGGGCAGGGTAATGTAACCGTTGTTTACTTTTTACTTATTCGCACTCATTTAAATGCCAAGCTAACGTATAAAATTAATGTTCTAACTAAATTATAGAGTGGATTCTCGAAAGCTTCTTCAAAAAATTGCCATTTGTTACAGTAAGGATAACAAATAACACCCAATTCTCAGGTAGTAGTGATGCAGTTTGTTAAAAAGTTCTCGCCCTTACCTATCGGGAGTTGTATAATGTAGGGTTTATGTGACAAAAGCTCGGCAATCGGCAACCCTCTTTGTTTAAAATACAGTGTTTTCCCACAGGTGCTTCGGAATTTAACGCTTCGCTTACGTGGCTAACTTATTGCCGTCTTATGCGTTGTTAGGTACGAATAAGCAATTTCTAATTGAACACTATTCGCACAATGTTGAATAGAATATTTATTGCCCCGTATAAAATTTTCAAAACGCATTTACATACGAAATGCCGGAATTCTCTTACGGAAACCGAAGCGAGACCTACATCCGAAAAGTGGAAATTTTTATTTAGCGCCCTTTTAATTATTTATCTTCGAGAGCAAAAGCGTCGCTTTTGTCGACGTATTAATCTGAAATTGAGTAATTTTCATTAAGCCGATTCTAAAACATTTAGCAAGGGAAAGTCCTAGATATTTGTAAGTCGATTTCTCCCCTAAATTTATGTCGGCAAGGAGTAAAGTAGCTTTCAGTTTGGATCCGTGCCAACCGTAATTAAATTAAATATGTTTTTGTTAAAAGTTAATTTTGAAAAGTTTACTTTAGGCGAAAAGCAACTAGGAAAATACATTAGTACGCAACCAATAATTAATTATATTTATTTTTGTTTACGCGCGGTATTTTCTTTCGTAGAATTCGCTTTAGGCGCCTATATTTAATAAGGGCTTTAACTAAAAAAAATAAAATTAAAACGTTTGTAATTTCGCGATTAATTTTAATAATAAGGACTTCATCAATTTTTAATGTCAGACCGCTAATTTGTTAAAGGATAAATTAAGAGTTCAGAATCAGGTTTGTTGCATTGTTTACGCTTGGTTAACACTTTAGCTGTGTTCGGAAATAGTAAAAGTAAAAGACCTGTTCAAATCGAAACCTATTAATTGAACACAGATTTTTCGTTCGAGAAAATACGTACCTAAAACAATTTTTATTTCGGTCACATTTTAGTAACAACGCCGCCGTAATAGGACGTTTAATTAGTTCTAAAACTTAAATCGTTGCTCAAAATAGGCATTTAAATGACATACCTACTATATCTACGATAAAAGGTGATATTGAAGGGAAATAACTAGATAAGTCTAACAATGACGTTTACTATATAACCATATATGCTATTGAACTGTCCGATATTGAACATTTTACCTAAATTACGATGAACGACGTTATCGTAAATTTTGTCTTCGTAAAAAGACATCATACTGAAATAAAAGGAATCGGGGTTGTAGGCAAACTCATAAAGCAATCGATCGATAAATAATAGGAACGTCAACTACATTTGCGTTCATACCAAAGAATGATTTCTGTAAGGATTATAGAATTATTCCTATCCTCTTTTTTTGGGGCATCTATAAACAGTTGTATAAACAAATGTACCGAGAGCACATTATTAACTACTCAGGAAAATATTAATAGAATACGATGAGGAGCGTTACCTAAAAAAATATTAAATGGCTTCTATCGGCATAAAGATATACAGAGTGTTTCGAAATTCGCGCATACGCAAAGTAAGAATACATTAAACTACAAAAACCGAATAAAAAGTTCCTTTCCGATTTTTCGATTAGACCAATACTTTTTTAATTACGATAGTTTTGAAAAATTCGAAAACGGACGAGCACAAGCTTTATTTTCAACTTTAAGGGTCGCGATATCCATTTCAATAATTGTTGGAATAAACGCCTCCATAGTAAATATCTGTCGAATAAATTTATCGGGAGATGGATATCGCGGCCCTAAATGTACGAATCAAGTAGTTAAAATCAATCAATGATAAATTTTTAGAAACAAAAACAAAAGGAACTGTGATACATAGCCGTACGTCCAATCGCCATCATCACAAAAAGCAAAGTGCGAAAATCATGGAAAAACAACCATATAACCAGTGCCTGAGGTGTAATTAATTACTAAACGTGGTTATGCTACGTTTAATTCTCTAAAGGAAGTTGTGTTGATGGTCCCGCAAAATAGCAAATGCGTGCACTTATGCTGAACAGTCTCGTTCAAGGATAGCAGTTAATCTGCGTACGGCTCCGTTTTTTACTCAAACCGGTGAATAAATACATTTAATACAAACGCGCCCCGAATTACCTACATACGCGATTTCTAGGGAGTATTTGCTTACAGATCCCAGCTAACAATTTTTAAATTTCGCGGCGGATTTCTGTTGGTACTACTCGTATATAAACGTCAATGTCAGGTTAAACAACAAAGGCAGTGACGTACTGCAGTAAATGATTAAATCAAACTAATAACATTTTAATGTAAACGTGTTCAAAAATAACATAAGTGGTAAAATACTTGAAACTGGACGTAATTATTTATACAGTGTGTTAGATTTTATGTGTCACAGCAAATATTTCGGCTATTGTATGAATTAGTAAAAAATGTTGTATATGAAAGTTATTAGATTATTTATTCTTAATAATGTGTCAAAATCAGAAAAACAATTGAACGTCAAATAATTCAGATAAAGCAAATAAATTTAACATTTTAAATGGAACGTACCCAGTATTATTACATATTCTGAAACTACAAGAATTTATCTTTACAACGGTATATCACATGTTATACTTATTTCATTAATTAAAGGCGTAATAGAATAAATAACCGAACGCGTTGAACACGTACAGTGTAAACAATGTACCGACGACGCACACTTTTGCCCTTGCATGTTCTATTAAGTAGAGCCGAGGAGGCCGTGATATGCGTTCACTTGTTATCGTTATCGTGTTCAAAGTGGCTAAGTAAATTGTTAGTTGTTAATTTTCATCTCGTGACACATAATGAGGGATAGTTATTATTCTAATAATGAAAAAATGGATATGTTGAGAATGTACATCAGATGCAATGATAATCCTAAAGAAGCTTTTGTATTGTATCCAGAAAGGGTACAGTCACATCATCGCACGTTTGCAAGAATTGAACATAATTTACGAAGAAATTGATGTTTAATGCTACAGTGTGAAGACCAAGAAATGAGTGTGCAGCACATGATGAAGATATTATGGTGTTGGCATATTTTAGAGCACATCCAAGAAATTCGATCCGTGAAGCAGTAGCCGAGATAGGTATAAGTCATCACAAAGTATTTTCTATTCTAAAAAAATATAACATGACCCCCTATAAAATTAAATTGGTTCACGGTTTAACAGCTCCTGATTCTGATAGAAGGCTAATATTTTCTAACTGGCTTAACAATAATCAACATTTAGTGGATGTCATTCTTTGGAGCGATGAATCTAATTTTAATAATAACGGAATTTCTAACAGAAAAAATTATCATTTCTGGGATACAGAGAATCCACGTCGAATTCGGGAATACAGATTCCAACACAGATTTTCTATTAATGTCTGGCTTGGTGTATTAGGTGATACTATACTAAGTCCTTATTTTTATCGCGGAACGCTTAATGCTGACCGGTATGCTAATTTCCTTACGACAGAATTTGAAGAATATTTGGATGATACACCCTTACAAGTGCGTCTTGATATGTGGTTACAACAGGATGGCGCACCTCCTCACAATGCAAGGAACGTCAAGGATATTTTAAACGAAAATTTTGGTGCGAAATGGATAGGAAATAGTGGCCGGCACGATCGCCAGACCTCTCTGTGTTGGACTTTTTTGTTTGGGGATATGTTAAATCAAAAGTTTATGTTACATGTCCACAAAATTTAGAGGATCTTACAAATCGCATTTATAGGGCATGTGCTCAAATAACACCAAACATGTTGCAAAAAGTGCGACGAAATTTAATAAGCAGATCTCGGGAATGTATTACAAACAACGGGGAGCAGCACTTTGAACAAAGAATTTAGATGTTAGGTAGGCGTTACATACAATTTTATAATTAACTTACTTATTCTAATATTGGTTTGTTCATAATGTTGAATTTATGTTGAATAATCTGTTATTGAGATTGTTTTAATCAACACATTGTTTACACTGTCTACGTTTTCAACACGATCAGTTATTTAGTGTATTACGCCCAGTTAATTAATGAAAAACTGTAACATGTGATATATCGTTGTAAAGATAAATTCTTGCAGTTTCAAAATATGTAATAATACTGGGTACGTTCCATTTAAAATCTTAAATTTATTTGCTTTATCTGAATTATTTGATGTTCAATTGTTTTTCTGATTTTGATACATTATTAAGAATAAATAATCTAATAACTTTAATATACAACATTTTTTACTAATTCATACAATAGCCGAAATATTTGCTGTGACATATAAAATCTAACACACTGTATATGTAACAGCAGGTATAATATTTCGTTACTCAAACAATTCAAAATTCCTTTCGCCTAATTTATCACCGCTACTGACTGCAAATGTTTTCGTGTGATACCAATAGAAATCCGCCGCGAAATTTAAAAATTGTTAGCTGGGTTAAGCTACAATACAAAATGTGCGCTCCTGTAAAATTTGATTTTTGTCGCTTTTGCCAATACGCCGTCGATGTAATTTATATAATAAATATACCTACAGTTTCTAGCATTAAAAAAAAATATTTATAATCGATTAATTGCTACGCGTGATTGTGTTAACGCGCATATGTATGTAAATTGAAGTTTTTGTGAATAGAAGCTTCAATGTCTGACAGTTACCTTTCAACGCGCGGATTTTGATTTATAACTCTGCTTTTTAATCGCAAACCAATAGGTACCGATCTGATTTCGTGGTGCCCCAATTTTTATGTTTAAATGACACAAATAATCATCGTTCGCGCTACAAATTATGTAAAGAAATAAATCAAATAACAAATTACAATATCTATGCATAAAATTATTAATCGACTTAAAAAACGTCAACAGATTGCAATGAGAAAAATAAACATTAATCCTCTATACAACTTGCAGTGTTATTATTGCCGGCAATACAAATTGCAGTAAATCAACAGAATGGCAAATTTAGTTGCAGTTGCAGTAAAACACATGTAGCCTCCGTATCTACTGTTATTGCATTACTACATCGATTCTGGCGTATCACCAATATTTTAAACGTTACTAACAATAAACACCTACTTATAAACATTTTTGTTTTGTTTTTAAGTTAACGATTATATAGAAAAAAAATATATCGTAAGTTCTATTGCCGGTAATAACAATTACAAGCTGTAATACGGGCTTTAACTTTTTCCATTATTGTGTTGAAGTGTAAAGTAGTTCCTAAAGATATTTTCAACTTTCGTTAACACGCACTTCAAGTAGGTATATATTTAGGACATTTTTCGGATGGGTTGTCGCACATTCTAGACCGTAACATAACGAGCAGTTTTTTCAGAAAAAAAAAACGACAACAAAGTCTACACATCTCTAGTACAATATTATTACTATATAAATAAATACGTAGTCAAACATTACAACAAGTAGTTTTACATTTGTTAAATACCCACGCGAAATACATCGATGAAGGTAATAAATATTAAAATAATCTCGAGGGATAGTACGTTATTTGAATTTTGGAAGACGTGATAGTTGACGTTGTGCTCGACACGGAATTTAATTAACCTTCTGTAATTATAAAGATCAGCTCCTTTGTAAGTTGTTGAAAACGTCTCGAATTTTAACATCCTTTGACATGTTTAATTAGTATCTGTTAGATATTATTCAAGTACTTAGGTAGGTAACCTATTGTTACAGCAGTCATTTTTATTAATGAAATATTTATTTTAATTTGTTTAGCTTCGGGCGTTTTGTTGATTAAGTATTTAGAGTACGTTTACAACGCTACATTCTTTTAAATACATTTATCTTCTATTACATTGCAATTATTGAGCCAAATTCACATCGATAAATAATCATTAGTCGTCATTAAAACATTATTATATCTATTTGAGGAGTTTTTTGAATCCTTCGAAGTCGTCCCTTTCTTGTGAACACTTTGTGCTGTCACATAAATATTTGCGACAGAAAGGTTTTACTGTACATATTATCATGTTTAAGTATGTACTTATGCACCTACCTATATCTAATGACTGTCATAAGAAAACGAACACCATATTTTAATGAAAATATTAAGTTATGACAGTTGAAGTTTAATGACACTAACAATGGAGCACAGACAACCTGAAAATTCAGATTTGATCGAAATTCCGGTAGGTTTGTAGAATTCCTCGAGATAAGAATTTTTTTAGTGGTCCAATCTCCGTCTTCCGCCTTAATTCGGGGTACGGCATCCTTTAAACGCAAGGCTATTCGTCTCAATAGCTCAAAAACCATCAAAGATATGTAAAAAAACGTTAAGACACGATTTGAACTAAATTAAGAGTTCTAACAGATGGCGCTAATATATATATATATATATATATATATATATATATATATATATATATATATATGTATATCACAAAAAATTTTTTGAAGTGTTTTGAAAAAACACAAAAAAGGCATTATCTTTTGGAACTCTTTATTTAGTTCAAATTATGTCTTAATTATTCTTAAATACCTTGTTCTAGTTAATAAGTTGTCTAACAATAAGCGTATTTAAAATAAGGTCATCGATGATAGCGTATGAAGAGTTGGAGGGAGAAACGATGAAGGTACACATTCTTGAAAATTGCGTTAGAGGTTGTATTCTCGGTTATCGAATAAACAGTGAGAGTACATAGTAAATCAAGATTTGGAAAATTACTTAACATTAATAACAATAAGGATCTCGCGTTCGAATGAATAAATATTGAGTGATAGACCTTCATCATCTTTCCCGCCAACTCTTCACATGATGGCGTTTCATCCCAAACATTTTAAATTTGTTGCCGAAGTACTGATAACATAAGTCATTTCCTAATAATATGCCCCCCCCCCCCCGCCCGCCCAACCCGAATGCACGTTTGGTAAGTTTATTATCCAATTGAAAACGTACAAAAAAAACACGTAAGCACGAAAATTTTACACTTATTATTTATTTATGGCAAACGAATCAAACAATTAAGTACGCCTATTGAAACTTTAATTAGGTATTTCTTTTTACAACGTGTCCGCCAAAATATGAAAGTCATTTTTCCTGACATATTTTCATCAGAAATGTTAAATTTTCCTGAGAAAAGCTTTACGTGTTCGCAAATTTCCCTGTCATTTTCAATTTTTTCTTTAATTTCACTAACCATTTTTCATTTTCCTGACTCTCCGGGTTGGCGGACATCCTGTTTTATCACTAAAGTAGAATTCTCCCATTTCATATATAAAGTGACATACTTTTTTTTAGCGATATTTACTTATAAAAGTCAGTAGGTTTCTACATTTCCTAACAATTCAGAATGTTTTTTTTTAAATTAGTTTTTAATTATTTTGTCGTTAAATACAGAAATACGTGAAATTGTGTTGATTGAAAATTAAACATAAAGTCAGAACATTACATGAAATACCCAATAACATCGACAGTAGCTAATTAATATAAATAATTTTGAACCATAAATAAATGACGAATCTATTAAATTTTAATTTTATTATTAATTTTTTTTTCACTTCCTTGTTTTTTTTATTAAAAAATAAACATGCATTACATTTTTTACCGTAGGTATTATAAATTGTAGGTACCACGTACCTACATTGAAAAAAGTTAACCGTATAAAAAAGTATACGTTTTAATAACAATATAGAAAAATCTATGTAAAGCGATCAAATTTAAAAACTACGTCAATCAATAGGTCTCGAAACTCTTGCAAGCGCTTGTAAATTTAACGTAAAGGTCTCAAAGGGGAATGAAAAATTAATTAGACCGGACTCCCTCTTATCCGGCCTAGGCTTAACCAGTCTCCGCTTTAACCGATTGCCACAACACAGTTTGTTTTGTTGTTCTCAACTCTTGAGTAAACAGGCGGCCTTTTTTGTTTAAAAAAAACTAGACGTCGCTAATAAACGAGATTCTTTCAACTTACAAACACTTTTGGGGTAGATATTATTGTTATTAATACAATGTTTACCTTGTTCGTTTATTTTTTTGAAGCATTAATTCAAAGTTTATTCAAAGTCCTGTAATAATACGAGTTTTCAATTTACAAGGAGATTGTGGGTTTTTGTCTTAACGTACTCGGGAGAAAAATTGCAAATTACCTATTGCTAACCCGCATAGATGGGCAATACCTACATAATTATATTTACCTACGTATGAAAAAAAATATTTGGGTAAAATTCGACACCTTTATCCGCGCGTTCATTGACATTTTTAAAATAAGAGCTTCCAACATTTTATTTTGAATATGATTGCATAATACACTTCCAGTTTCCCGCGAAGGGTGGTCCAACGATAAATCAGATAGATTATATCTTATTTAGTTTTTGCGTGAATAGTTTAAGTCGTTTTCTTCTGAAAAATCCGAACCTACAAATATTAAATCGGAGCTTGCTTTTACATTATACATCTATTTAAAAAATGTAAAATTGCGTTATGTGTGTAAAGACTAAACAGTAACAGCTGTTTTTCTAAGAAAATTCGGTAAAATATAATATAATTAAAGATATAAAATACAAAAAAAATGTATAGGTACTAGAAAAACGATAAAAACTAGGAGGAGCGTGAGCTATTTAGGATTTTTACTTCGATTGGTTTAAGCACCACTTTGTATAGGCGACCAAAAAAGTAATGCATAGTACACCTGAGGCGATGGGCGAGCGACACAGCACGAGAACCCTTTCATTGTTAACAAGACCTTTGTAACAACAGTTGAAGTAGCTGGTTTTCTCGTCGAGTTCGGAATTCTTACGTTTTACGGGCAACGCAATGCTTTGAAATGCCTAACGTTTAAAACTGACGTAACCTAAATTATTTAAACGTAGTTATTTCAGATTTATAAATTTGTAGATAAATAGATTTATCTTACATTAGATAAGTATATTAACTTTAATAACGCTGAAGCGAAACGTGCACAAATTTATGAAAGTAAAAACCCGCTAATGTGGAATTCAGATAACTTATTGTTAAGTTCTTTACTTAAGAATTCCTAATCCATTCGTTACGCATTTGAAATCCTTTTATCGGTTAATAAAATTTGCTCATAATAGGACAATGTGGTTCAGTCAGTTTAAGAAATTATTATTCTCAGAAAGAATGGTTAGACCTAGAATTTGTTTTCCTATACATTTTCATACATACCATGTAGATAAATAACTTATTCTGTTGTTATCACAAAAGTAGTTAGGGAAAAAAGCAGTTGTCTAGTTGTTAAAAACGT